>JAVQMF010000055.1:0-5000000 GCA_032878935.1 Erythrophleum fordii
CCACTTGGCATTTAAAGCATACAAAATGAAAAAATTAAAGTTAAAAATTCCAAACTAAAAATATTTATATTAAAAAATTTTAAAATTTAAAATTATTTTAAATAACATAAGAATTAAAATTTTAAATTGTACAAAAAAATTATAATTCTATATTTCAAGTTTTTTTTTAATTTTTAATAATTTAAAATTTTAAAAATTTTTAATATAAATATCTTTAATTTAAAGTCCTTACAATTTTTCCTTAAAAAAGAGTGCGATTTCTGTCCACGATGTAACCCCAATTAATATCAATCCCAATTAATATCAATAAGACATAGGTTGCTGTACCTTTTAAGTAGGTGGTGATCATACAAAAAGTAGATAAAGTTCACTGAGACTGGAAAGTACGAAAAGTCCTCACACTGAGAGTATTTGATTCTTGAATCATACCAATATATGATTTAATTTTTAAAAGTTTTAAATTTATTATTCATTAATCCTTACAATATGTACTAATCAAAACTAATGAATATCTAGTAGAAATTTTTAAAAGATTGAATTGTGTACTTTTTAGATTTACAGAGCAAATAGATGAAACATATATCTCTTAAAAAAAATAAATTGTGTATTTGTTAGATTCAAGAACTAAAAAGTTGAGATATCTTTCAAACACCAAAAACTACATGTCATCAATTTTTACTAGTTCCTTGCACCAATAGAAACTATGCACTACATAGATCTTTAAGTATTTAACAAGAAGTTGTCCTTGTTTTGAATGAGTCTACCCTTCCTCAACTCCCACCCTGCAGTTGTGGAGTTATAGTCAACTTGAATTCACGGGACTAAAGCATCCTTCTTTTCTCTCTTCGGCTATAAAAACATGCAATCACATACATTGCACACCTTGCTCTTAATAGCCTATGATAATCAATGAGGAACATATTGACCTCAATGCCAGAAAAGAAGAGCCTAAAACTTGCTATGAAAAGGAGCTGGGATCCTCTGCAGTGAGGATCCCATACAGTGTCCCTGCAGTGAGGTCGGAGGGAAAAAATTTATTAAAAAAAAAAAAAAAGTTGAGATACACTGCAGGCACACTTCAATGGATTTGACTGCAGAGGATCTCATTTCTATGAAAAGCGTGTGGCCTCTGATGAGCCAAATATCGTATCTCTCTTGGGTTGACTGTGACAACGAGTTACAACCACATGATTCAATTAAAGATAACTGTGTAAGGACAAATATTGTTCTATATGACTTGTTTGCAAGTGGACGGGTCAAACCATAGTCAGAAGAACCAAGGGGGATAGAAGTTTCTATGGGAGAAAGAAAATTAATGACAAGAACTTTGATGCACTATTGGTGTAAAAGAGATTTGATAAATATGTTTAAAGCTAATCATGGATCCACGTTGCCATCGCTCTCTCACTCTCCCTCTTACATGGTTTGGGGTAGCTCCTTGATTTCTCTTCATTTTCACATTTGAGATTTGGAGCTAATTATTTCTGTTGCCTTTGTTATTGAGTTGTCTCATTGATCAATACCAGATGCGTTAAAACTCTCTTGGAAAGTGGCATGGAGAATTTAATATAAGATCTCTTGTAAACTATCAAAATCTCTTTTCGCTAAATTACATTTAGTGCTTATGTGTTAAAAATGTTTTATAACATACCTATGTTAACATTCTGGATGAGAACACTTCTTCTATTGGAAAAAAGAGGGCAAAACCAGATGGTATTGACGAAATAAACCCAAAAACTTCATACAAAATGACAAATATTTAAAGCCATATTCATTTCGGTGATGCCAAAAGAAAACTAGCATCATAATGCTAAACTAAGACTCTTGCTATTTGCCAATGAAAAGCGGGTTACATAGATTAAAATTGGGAGAGGAAAGAGACAACAGATATCTCTGAATCTAGAACACTAAGAAATTCAAATCCTTCACTTTCTGAGCCAATGATTATGGCAAGATCTTGATGAACCTTCAAAAAGATCCAAAATATAACTTCCCAGATCATCCGCATTGAACTTAATCCACTTATCTCTGATCTTACTTGAGTTTCTCCCAATAAAAGTTCGGTAAGAATGAACCACTTTCTGAGAAATTGAAATTTGCAGATCTTCCCTAAGTAGAGGATCAGGGATAAGCCATCCTGTCTGAGCCCTATAAACTTCCTCAAAGGCAATACTGAAATCTGTACACCTTTTCTTTAGACTCGCTTTTGAAGCACAATTTGAAAGACAATTGTTCCTGAGCATAGAAAGGACTGAACTCCAAGTGACCCTCTCATAGCTTCTAGCATTATTCTGAAACTTCCCAACGTGCCAACGAAGCCATTCATCGCCAAAGCAAGGTGTCACGGGGCCATTACTCTCTCCCCAAAAGCTAGCTTTTGGGGAGAGAATAATGGCCCCGTGACAAGTGGTATCAGAGCCTGCCCTGGGTTAGCCCAGGGGGCCCTCCGATGGGCCACCCATGACGAGGGCGTCACGGATTGGCCGTGGGAGCTGTCATGCCCACGGGGACTGGATGAAAGTCCCACATCGGATGGACCTGGGGAGGATGCTGGGCATATAAGCGGGTGCGCTGCACACCTCAACAGCTAGCTTTTGGGGAGAGAGTAATGGCCCCGTGACAAAGGGCTCAGTTCAAAGTCCTTAACCTTTTGGACCATGTAATGAATATTATTCATCATGAAGATATGTTGTAAAGCCTCATTTGTGTATAATTTGGATTTGTGGCTCAAGTTGATTTCTAGAGTGGTTGTGATGGACCGAAAGTGACCAGCCATTGGACTAAATGTGATGGCTGAAGTGTCATGACCATTGTTTGGAAGCAGATTATTAAGGGTATCGCTATATTCAGCAAGTGTCTTGATGTAGTTCATAACATACTTGGTAAGATGGTGAACACCCCCTCCAGGAAACTGGTTTGCCGATGGATTAGTAGCTATGGCATTTTCAAATGCCTGAAATGTTGACCTTGTAGTGTCACCAAATATCCTCAGAAGCTTGTGAAATTCACTTCTGACAATAGAATCACCTTCTTGTAAGAACAACAAATCTACATCGGCCGTGACGTTTTCCAAAACCTCGCACATGTCAAGAAAGCAAAACAGTTTCTCTGGTGTATGGGTTCCCATCGTTATCGCCTCGCCAAACATAAAAAGGTGCAGCATAAAGCTCTGTGATATTTCAGAGAAGCAAAATTGATGAACAGATCCAAAGTGTCCCAGAATCTGCTCACACAATTTTTTCTCACTTGCAAGATACACCTGAACAATGATCTTCATAGCGCGAATCCATTGCTTTATTTTGATGTTCAAGCAGCCCCACTCCATTTTCGTCACATTCTCAATGCTTAATTTTTCCATTCCAAGAATCACAAAGTACTCATCCAAGGCATGTCTCCTTGAAGTGATAAAAGCCTGACAGAATTCCTGATGGTATTTTGAAGCAAACATGGCATTAGCGATGCTTTTGAGATCTGGAAGTATATCTGGATGCAACAGATCTATTTCATCCCCGAATGAGATATATGAATCATTATACGAAGACAAGCACTGAGACTCAAAGTACTGCTTGTGCTGAACAAGAATGTGGACTAGCTCTTCCTCAAGCCTTGACATTGCTATCTGCAGAACTCCATGGGCTCGCTGTTGAAGAAGCTCCTTCTGCTTCCAACTTGCACTCACACACAAGCCTTGCGAATTTTGAATCAGAGTTTGGATTTCATCAATGGCTCTTAAATACTCAGAAGATTCTCTGAGGCCAGAATCCCATATCATTGAAGGATCTTCCTCCCAACTCATTATTTTGCTTTCAGCACAATTAAGCTGCCTCTTTAGTTCTTTAAATCCTTTTGCATCTCCTTCAGTGAGTCT
Organism: Erythrophleum fordii; assembly: GCA_032878935.1. Lineage (NCBI taxonomy): Eukaryota > Viridiplantae > Streptophyta > Magnoliopsida > Fabales > Fabaceae > Erythrophleum > Erythrophleum fordii. The sequence continues at coordinate 3,869 of JAVQMF010000055.1, forward strand.
GAGCTTTGCAGATAAGTGGATCTCGAGATCCAACAGAGTTTTTCTCAAATCATCACTGACATTCCTTCTCGCCTCTAGTGCCTTTAAAATTTGCTGAGCTGCAGCAATTACATGTTGCTCACCTTCATAGGTTGTTATAATAACAGATTCAAATTGCTCCATAATGGCAAAGATGAAAGAGATTGGAGAAATCCAAGCCAGAAAGCACAAAAGCATGAGCTTGACGTTTTGCAGAAGAAAATTGGAAGGAGCTTAGGAAAATGAAGAATTTACTTCTTCACACTCGAAGGAATAGAGGCTGAAGGGATGCAACAATAAGCAGATTGAAAAGTTCAATTGCTACAATGTATAAAACAAACTAAGAACAACGAATCTGAAATCTCGGTAAGAGTCTCATCTTTGGAAGAGGGTTGGAAATACACAATTCAGCAAGCACAATCTAAAAACCAAAAGTCCCAGAAACAGAGAACCAAATCCAATTGCAATCAGTAATGACTGGTTAAAGGTAACGTAAAGCAAATCAAACACAGCAGGAAAAATGAGGCCTCCCAATGTTTATAGAAATTGAGAAAATCAGAAGAATTTGGTGAGCAAGGAGTGATAGAAGAGAAAATGGATTATACAAGTGAAATATTGGAAGAGAAGCGTGAGGGGAAGATTTCCTCTCTGCGTCTCGGAGTTTTGATTGCTACTATTTAACAGACATAGAGGCATTGAATTTGAACCTTACGAGGAAATGATTAGCAGTCATAATGGGTTGAAATTTCTGGTTGGACCAAGCAAGAGACAAACCGTACGGTACCCTAATGAAATTCCCCCCCCCCCAAAAAGTAACGCTTTAGAATCCTTACTGAATAAAGATCTTAAAAATTAAAAACATTTTAAGCATTATTGATACAAATTATTATCATATAGTTATCATTAGTATTTTTTAAAATTATTGCTTTTACTTTTTAAAATTATCATGTAAAATATCTTTATAATATCAAAAATATATAATTATAATTTTAGAAAATACAAATGATAATTTTAAAAAATATTAATAATAATTTAAAAAAATATAAATGATAATTTTAAAAAGTATTAGTAATAATTTGCATCAATAGTTCTTAAGAGAAATTTTAATTTTAAGATCTTTTACTCAATTTAACAAAATTATAGTTCTTAAGTGTTATTTTTTCTCTAATTAATATCACCAAAAGACTCATGGAAAATGTAAAAATAAAACATGAGTAAATCCAAACTTTAATTTTTTTTTTTAAATGAGGTCAATTTAGAGAGACTAGACTATTCATGCCCCATTCCAAACGATTCATTGTTTAACTATAGCTAAATTATAGTGGGTTGAAACTTCTGCTTTGACCAAGCAAAGAACCAACCGTACGGTGTCCTCACAAAAGTTATCGCGCGCATGGAGAACGAAAAAAAATAAAAATATAAAAACAAAGATGCACCACAACATACTGTTTGTCATAATATTCACAAGGAAAGTACATTTTATTATTTAATTATGACTTAATTATAATATTAATTTTTAATTTTTAAAATAAAATATTTAATTTTTTGAATTATTATATGTTAGATTATTGAACTATCTATAATGAATTGCCTCAAATTCATAAGTAAAGGTCAAATTCAAGTCCAATTAATTAATTAATAATTGATTTAATTAATTAATAATTTAACTTTCATACATTTAAGTTTTTAAATTTAAATTAATGGGTCAGTTATTTTGGATAGACTAACCCATGAAATGTGTTATGCAAAAAGTGTGTGAGATTTGGAAAAATTAAAGTAGGGTCTAAAAATAGACATATAAAAGAAAATACATAGAAATTTTTTTTTATTTGCTTATTTTCTCTTCTACTCCCTAAATTTGGTATATCTTTTATTATCTACGATCTAAGTTCAAATCATAACTATGATCCACTGTGTGAGATAATAATTTGAAGAAATTCTTTGCCACAATTAATTGTTTTGACCAAATCTACTTTAAAATTTTGTCATTGATATTGAAGCTTAGTTAAAACTTAGATTATTGTTTACCTATGGTAGAAACTTGTTGATTACACTATTCTAAGTTTGCTACAAAATTAACATGAAATTTGCAAGTTTGAAATTCAGACAAAAATGGCCTTAAATGATAGAAAAATTTAGAGAACATTATAGGCCACCAAATTCAAACCATAGGTGGATCATAAGTAGAAGAATTTGTGGCAAAATTTTCATAAGAAAACAAAACTCCATTGAAGAGTAATTACAATTCAAATATTCAATTTTTCACATGGTTGAATAACGCTTTTTCCAAGGGTTATCATCCTTTACACAATACACTTCAAGCTTTAAGTCTTATATGAATGGAAAGCTTATTGAAAGAGCTTTCCAATAACATCGAACTTGCTTAAATGTAAAACAAGAGAGTTATGAGGCCATGAAGTTGACCCTATGAAAACAAAACAACAACAACAACAACAACAACAATAACAATAACAATAACAGGGCTTTTTCCACTAGGTGGGGTCAGCCATATGAATCAAGTGACGTCATAAAGTTCTGTTATAAATCATATCTTTAAATAAACTATTTAAGTCTAAATTTTTCTTAATGGTTTCATCGATAGTTTTCTTGATTTCTTTCTACTTCTAATTATTTGACTACTCTCCATTTGATATACTCTCCTTATTGGAGCTTTTATAAGTTTTTTCTACACATGTCCAAACTATCTAAGACACGATTCTATAATGTTTTCTACAATCGGTGCTTTCCCAACTTTCTCTCTGATATATTCGTTTCTAATTCTATCTTATTTGATATATCCACTTATCCAATGCAACATTTTTATCTTTGCAATATTGAGCTTATTTTCCTATTAGGTTTTTATTGCCGAACATTTAATCTTATACAACATTACTGGTTTTATAGTTATGCGATAAAATTTACCTTTAAATTTGAGTGGTACTCTTCTATCTATAATAACACTCGAAATACTCTTCTATTTCATCCACTTAACTTGAATCCTAGGGTTTACATTATCTTCTATTTTCCTGTCATGTTGTATAATGGATTTAGGATACTTAAATCGAGTAACATATGATATGGTGTGTTCTTCTGATTTTCACTTCTATGCTAGAATTAGTGAATCTCTTGCTAAACTTATATTCCATATACTTCGTTTTACTTCTAATTAAATGAAATCCATATATTTCTAAAACTAATCTGTATATCTCTAACTTCTTATTTATTTCTTTTCTCGACTCCCCAACTATAACTATATCATCTACAAATAGCATATATTGTTGTACCAACTTTTAGCTATATTCAGTGAGCATATCTAATACTAAAGTAAAATGATAGGGGCTCAAAGTTAACCCCTGATGCAGGTCAATAGCTATAAAAAAATCTTCGATGGGTTCACCTTGTGTTTTTACACTAGTTATAGCCCCATCATATATATCCTAAACTGTTCAAATATAAGTAATATGAACTCTTTTTTTTTTTAGAGCATTCCACAAAACATCTTTTAACACCTTATCATATACATTATCTAAATCTATAAACACCATATGTAAGTCTTTCTGACTCCTTCGATATTTCTTCATCAATTTCTGCAACAAACATGTCACTTTCATAGTCAACCTTCTATGCCCTGTGAAGACAAAAATTTTAGAAAACTTTCAAAATTGTGGAAAATTTGAAGATGATAATGAAGTGGCTTTACCACTTTAGGGGCAGGTGCATGTAATCCCCTCTCACATCTATTTGGCCTAAAATTAGTACCAACAAAAAGAGAAAGGCAAGAGGGAGAGGACGATAGAGCCATTGTGGCCAAAAGAAGGCTGCATGGTAGCACCTGGGCTACACACACCACTTAGGTGCATAGGTCAGCAATTTTTCTTATTTTTCAACCATTTTTTTTCCTAGAAAACTTGCAGAGGCACGTGGGGGTGGGTGAAGAGGAGTTTTAGACTATTTTTTTGCTATAAAAATTCCTAAACTCCACAAGCTTCATTTTGGTATATAATATACCAATGTTTAAAGTATTATTGGTAACCATTAAGTGTTTTTTAGACTTTAAAATATCAAATTTATGAATAGAAAATTCATTAAAAAATTAGAATTATGAATTATAAAATTTTGTTTTGCTTAAATATGTTATTATATACCTACAAACATTCTATATTTATAATATGGACATATGTAAGTACAACAAAACACATATCCAAAGGATGAAAAGTATTTGGATTGACTTAAAGACATAGGAGATTGAACTTCCTCAACCATGATGGGTCTTAGATTTAATCAACATAATCCTAAGTGATGTCTTGGTAAAAATCAATCAATAAAAATCTTAAAGAGAAATTTGAAGAACCAAATTAAAGATAATAATTTGTCCTTTAATCTACGTGCATAAGAGATAAAGCTTCACGAGAAACAGTGCATTGCCACAAATGTTGATAAGCCACTTTGATTTCTCATTTTTTTAATGAGAAGTACAAGAATGTTTTAGGCATTATGCATATAAATAAAGTATTCTCTATAAGAGATTGATCAAACACACGAAACATTCTTTTTTAAAAAATATGTCATAGTGACACTTATAATTGGAAATAGGCTTGTAATGACAAAAAAGAAGATATTATAAAGAGATAGATATCTTTAGAGTAAGGTCTTTTTAATTGTGTTTTTGATATTAATGAAATTTAAGAATGCATTAAATTAAAGAAATTAAATAAATTGATAGACTTTGGCTTATCTAAAAACCAAATTTAAAAATATAATAGGAAAATAAAAGAGATACCATATTAAGTGAGAATTTTTATATTAGTAACCCAACTAATATTTGTAGATAAATTCAATAGAAAGATAATAACATTTTTAGGACATATATGATGAAAATAAGATAAACATAAATTTATAATCATAAATCTAATTATGTCATTATTAGTCTAGTCAAAATTTATTACAAATATATATATAACGTTTGTATATGTAGTCCTTTTGTGCATGTTTATATAGATATTAAATTATGATTATGGCCATTAAAAAATAACATTGTGTAGCTTAATAAAAATGACAAATTAGATGGTATCAATTAGGAAATTTGAAATTATAAGGTTCATGCATCCTAGAAAAGAATAATATGTTAAAATGCCATTAATCAATGTCATATAAGAGTCAAAATATATAAGTACAACTCAGTAAAGGAGATACTTAGAAATTATTATTTGAAAAAGGATAAACAAATATTGATCACATAACGATGCTAAGTAACATAGGAAACAACCTCATATGTGAGTGTGAGTGAGTGTGAGTCATATCGAACTATTCATATTATATGAATAGCCTTTAAAAACAAGTTTAACTATAAAAGAATGACCAAACTAATAAAAATGATGGTCATGAAGTCAGTTAGTCAAATCCTTACTAATGTGTACTAAGTTTAGATTATCATAAATCTTTTTATTAATTGAGAACATATGAAAGTGAATTTGATTAACAAAGGGAGCATCATGTTTTTTTTGATATTGCTCATCTTATAAAGTTTAGGAATAAGTAATTAGAAGCTATCAAATATCTAAAAATGCTTATATGACTAAAACTGATTTGACTTCAAAATCTTAGCACAAAAAACATAACATTTTCATATTTAAAAAAGACCTAGCCAACATTTTAATAAGGCTAAGAAATAAATTAAGAAATGAGAGAAGTATGGTTAAAAAAAAAAAACTTGACATAGTAAAGGTCAAGTATCATATTTGTCAATGGGTTACTTTACTCATGGTTGTATTGAATGAAATTAGTAAAACATTACAAACCATGTTGCTAAGGATTGAGAATCCCTTGTAAAACACCATTAGTTATTTTCAAAAGCAAATAACTTTGTGTAGAATTGAAGTGAAAAGGGATTGACACATGCAAAAAGTTTGGTTTTGCATCGTGGATAAACCCTTATCCTATATAATGTTTTATACACTTCAAAGGTATGATAAAACTAAAGCATTTATTATTTCTCTTCTTAATATAAGATTTTAGTGTTGTTATGAAAGACAATTTCATTGACATTAGAAAAGGAACAAGGAATACAATCCTAGTTCCCTCTATATAACTGTGTTACTGTGCTGGGCACAATTATAAATATAAATGCTTTACTCAATATTTCTAATCTAGTTTTGGATATTAATGATTGATATGTTAGGTTAGATCTTTTAAGCTAAGAGAGAAAGAGCAAACAAGAAAAAAAAAAGGAATCTCTGGCTTAGAAATGTCTCTATATGAGTATAACCTAACAAGTAAAGCAATTAAGAAACTATTTGAAAAGAAAATTTATCCTAATTAATTTATTCTAATATACGTGGTTAAAAGAAAATGATGTCAAGACAATTATCTGTAATATGGTTAAATCTATTTAATCTCATCTAAATCAAAAGCACTTGAGTACTTTAGACATTATATAAATATAGTTAAAAATCAAATGTGACCAAGGATGTGAATATTTGACAAATTATTTCAATGATCTTTGTGAAGAGAAATAAATTATAAGATAATTAAAATTTCCTAACACTCTGTAGTAAAAAGAAATGCTAAAAAAATAAAAATAAAAATATTATTCAAAATGGTTAAGTTAATAATAGCTCAAACAACCTTACCTATTTGGAGTAATAAGTTATAAATCAAGCCTTCAAACATAATTTATTGTTTTCTAAGTTAGTTACTTCCATATCCTATGAATTGTGGACATAATAATAAGCTAAACTTAAGCATCTCAAAACTAATGGATTGACTATTTATGTCCATGATAGTTCTTATGAGCATAAAAATTAAGCCTAAAGAATAAGGAATATATCTTTACAAGATACCTAGAACAATTAAAAAGGCATATTTTTATTGATAAAAATGAAGGTGGAAGTATAACTGAAAATCAAGGAATGGAGAATAAATATCCTAGTAAGGAAGAGATTAATAATATATCTCTATATGAGATGCAAGATTCAGATAACAAGGACAAGTAATTGTATCTAGACTTGTTAATCCAAGTGGGAGGTTAGTGTAACATAAGAATGTTGCACGAACAGTTCCACCATTTTAGAATAACCACGAGAGTATGCCTTAACATCACTTTGAAATTGAAGTGGCAATGCTCAAAGGTTCTCTACTAGTCAGTAAGGAGTCAAACACATTTTAAGAGGCTCAATCACACTCTTCTAAAGATTTTTAAGATTGAATAAGAGCAACGAAATAAGAGATAGATCTAATGAAGACAAACCATGTCTAAGATTTGGTTGACCATCTATCTAATTGAAAAAACAATTAAGAACAAATAGTTATGAGATAAAAAAAAAAGGATAGATGGATAAAATTACGAGATATAAGACACACTTAGTTGCAAGGAGGTATACATAATAAAAAGGTATAGATTATGAAAAATAATTTTCCATTTGTTTTGTGATTTATTTCAATTAAATTAATCCTAATTATAGTTACAAGTTTAAACTTGGAATTGCATCAAATAGATATAAGAACTATATTCTCAAATGGAAAAAAAAAAATATATGAAGAAAGTATGTAGAATAACCATTGGGTTCTATTTAAAAAGAAATGGAGCAAAAGATTTACTGATTGACTCCAAAAGTCTATTTATAGACTAAAACAATCATCTAAACAGTGATATTTGAAATTTCATCAAGTAGTGATCTCATATGAATTTCAAATAATTGAAGAAGACCATTGTATTTATATTAAATTGTTTGAAACAAATGATGCAATATTATCCTTTATGTAAATAATATGCCATCAGTTGGGAATAGTCAAAATTCTTTAAATAGTCATTAAAGAATAACTATTCTTAAATTGTGAGATGAAAGATATGGGTAAAAAAAATTATTCAAATTATATATTTAGAACTAAGACCTAAGAAAATCACTCAGAGAAATTAATTGCTCTTTCACAAGAAAACTGTAATTAGAAAGCCATTGAGTTTAGCATGAAAGACTACAAAACCATTTATATCTCTATAATAAAATGCAACAATCTAAATTGTGAAATATGTTCTCAAATTAAATTTACATCATAAGATTATGTAGAAAGTTCTTCATTCTAATGTTATTGGACATTGTATGTATGATGTGTATAAAGTTAGACATTTATGAGTGATTAACCTTGTGAACTAGTCAATAGCATCAAAGTATTATTAAGAGAATCCTAAGATATTTGTAGGGTATGACAAATTATATACTATATTATTAAGTAAATAATTAAACTCAAGAAGATACTCCAATATGAATTAGAAAAGAGATCCAAACACATAAAATTAACTTCTTGATAAACTTTCCTATTGAATAGTGATATTATATCTCGAAACAACAAAAAAGCAAGCATGCATAGTGCTATTTACCATAAAGGCAAAATTTATTGCATATGTTACAAAAGTGCAAAAGGCTATATGGCTAAAGAAAATTGTGAAATATTTAGGTGGAACATCGAGTCCATTATTGATTAATAGTGATAAATGAGAAGCCATAGTCTATAATGTCCCTAAGTGTCATAATAAGAATAAATACATAGACACAAGAATAAGAGAGATTAATGGCGTAAAAAAAAATATTACTCTAGAATATGTCTATACATAAAACATTGGTTGATCCCTAATGAAACCTATACCTAGAGATATGCCTGAGCAAATTTAAAGTCTCTTGATAAGTGTAAAACATGGAGTAACATAACCTATATATAATGTAATACCATAATGTATTAGCCTCATTTAACCTTCACTTAGGCAATTCTAAAGAAAAGGAGTAAAATTGTGGCATTTTATTACGTTACGTTGAGATTTAAACATTCATACTTTGTCCCGTGGATTCCCATGGACCCATCAATAGCATTTTCTACCCATACTCCATTCATATAACTTATACATATTATAAAACAATCCATGAATTATGGATTTGAAGCCAAAAACTAGAAAAATTGTAATTTACTTGTAGGTCCAGAATTCATATTTTTGGCACCAATTTTGAAAAATTATAATTAATTCTAGAAAAATAAAAATCAAGCAAGTGTTAGCTTTTTGGAAAGCTCTAGATGTTAACTTTATATAAAAATAATTCCAACTCTAAACCCAATGTTTCTGATATAATTTACTGATATGAATTTCAAAACTTCATAACTAATTCCACAAAAGTTCAGTTTAGGCAAAATATACTAATTTGGAAAGCTACTGATGTCAACTAGATAAGAAAAATAATTCCAAACCAAAAAAGAATCAATTAGGGCATTAAAACTTATGAAACAATAATGGAGGTCAGGCTATGCCCCTAACACTGATATGGAAATTCAAAAATTCATTTCTCCCTCTTTATAAATCCAAATAAGGTAATCTCAAGTGCTAAAGAAAGCTTATCATATATAGTTTATACTTGTAAAATTTCATAGCCATTGGACACCATTTTCCCTACAGAAGATAGAGGTAAAAGATCTGACCATTTGCACAAGTAACAATGCCAATTCTGTCAAAATTTGCCAAATTTGAAAATTTACCAAAAATTTTCTAGAGCTCTAAATAATATGCATTTTAGTTTTTCAAAAAGCTGTAGGTAAGACCTATAGGCATGCCAAATTTCAAGTTAAGAGGAACTCATTTGGTTAGATCTTGACATAACTTACGAATATAGTAAATTTGGCACCATATATGGGTCAAAGTTAGTTCAAATGGCTTCTTAAATGCTCTACCATCTCTTGGGTAAGTTTTAAAGTATAAACACAATATGTACAAATTTTTCAAGTGGTCCAAAACCTTAAACCACTTAAACCCACTATGCTACATGCTGTAATACACAACTAAGAATGAGCTACCAAGTATCCAAAACTCAATTTCTCATTCATTTCATCACCACTTTGGTTCATACATTATATTTACATACTTTTACACTTGCTCACATGTTTACATTTTAAAAATAACATGTACATATAAACTTTAACATCTCTTTATATCAAAATCATGCAAAACTATACAATTATCAAGAGATAGTCCTTCAAGCTCCTTGACTTCCATTTTTAGCCTCTTAAACACCACCTAAATATGGTGAGATGGGAGAGAAAAGGGGGTGAGATTTAAGGAATCTCAATAACTCATACACTTATTTAAGGAAGCAATCAAGACATATTAATATATCAAAGTATACAAGTAGGCATCCAATACCATTAAGAATCATTTAACACATGGTTTACATGCCATAAAAAAAATTATATCAAAACCAAGAATAAGTTTTAAGGACTTTTGGTCTAGTCTCATCTCATTTTTAGGACTTTTAGGTTTACCTCACCCTTAGTCTAGGAACTTTTGACTTGGCCTCACTTATCTATGAGATTTTTGGCTCCATCTTACCCATCTCAAGGGACTTTTGGCACCACCTCACTTTTAAAAGCAATTTTCACAACCAAAACATAAACATATTGGTACCAATGCAACAAGGCAACATCAAATGACATATCTCACAATACAAATGCGCATAGAAGCATATAATGACTATAATACATCTAAGAATGCAAACAAGAAAGAGTGAAGAGTTACCTTGGCAATTAAACACAATTCTTCCCTTTTGATTTCTCTTTTCCATTCTCGGTCTCAGACTCAAAAGTAGATGGAGTTTGAGTTCTTTGGTCTAGACATAATAAATAGCATTCAATTACTCTCTTGGAATAAGCCAAAGCATGAAATACACACTTAAGAAGCATATTTGGTCTATTGGTTCTATAATAGCTCCATTAATGGCCTAATGAAACAATTACCACAATTTAAGCTCTTGGCTTTCTTTTCTTCTCATATCTAGATCTTTTAGTTCCATTTAGATTCTTTGAAGTCATCACAAACTCATTTTCAAGAGTCTAAATACAAGTTACTTCTTAAGGCTATATTATGGAACCTATTGACCCAACTCTTAATTTATGGCTTCTAAGTTTTTCCTTGAAAGGAGAGGCACTTGGGAGACTTACTAGGGGTCTTAGGAATTCAAACAAACACTCACATAGGCTAGGAAATTATTAAATCAGAATAGATTTTACAAAGTGTTCAAAAATCCCTAGTTGCTCTCTTTTGAAATTTCCTGCCTTTTCTTCCACTTTCTTTGCATTTCCCAAACTCTCACACTCTAAATCAATGATTTCTTGCTAGTTCTAGGTTAGAACTTCCTCCCTCTCTTAAGCTATCTCCTTGGCCGAAACATCATACATGAAGAGCAAGGGAAGAAGAGCAAAAGAAACTATGAATCATACCTTATTTTCCTTGCTTTTTCAAAGTCTTTCCCTTTGTGTTAGTCTTCTCTTGGAATTTCTCAACTTCTCCCCTCTGTACATGGCTTAAAACAGAACCAATTCAACAACCAAAACTATGAAAAGGGAGAGGAGGAGAAGGAGAATGAATTTGCCAAAGGAAGGAGCTTGAATCTCAAGAATTCTATTACCTTTCTCCTTGTTGTTTCTTAGCTCTCCTTAAATTTCCTCTTATCTCTCTCTCTTAGGCAGAGCTTCTTCTATTTTTAGCAAGCTCAAAGTCGATCAGAACAAAGGAGAGGCTTCTGAACTCTTTAAGAAGCAAAATTTTACTTTTTCTTATTTTTTCCTGAATAAGTCTTTCTATAGTGGGAAACACCTCTTGCTTCAAAGAGAACTTATCAGTTCTAGATCCTAACTACTCTCGCCACAGCTAGCACTATTGTGAGGAATTCCCTAAATTTTGTATGAGACACAAACTTGCTATAGCAAACTGGCATTCTTGCTGTAGTGAACAGGCACCCTCGCTATAGTGAATAGGAATCTTAGCTATAGTAAGAAGATTTAGAAAAATTTTGAAACCTTAGATGTTACATATAAGTTAATTGATGACTAAACAAATGTGTTATGTCATAACCATAAATAACATATACACAATGATAATATGTTGTATCGGTTAATAAACTTGGCTCTCTCACATGAACAATCATTTTTGGCACTCATGAAGAGCAAGTAAATATGAGACATTTGTGTTTACCATATGAGATAGAGGAAGCACCAATATGGAATAAAAAGGAACACAAAACATAAATATATTGTCTTAACAAAAGGGAAAAAAAGAAAGTCAAGATGAGATCTAAACGCACATAAATAAATACATATTGAATTATGAATTCCTATCATCCATACTACTTGTAACTAGATGCAAATTCTATTTTAAGATGCCATGGGAGATGACTAAAATAGTAGAATTTGAGTTAGATGTTGTGTTTGTTTAAACCAAGATCTGCACGATATTGATAAACAAATTAAATCGACATACACTTTTATAAAATAAGATAAACATTATGGTATTCAATTCATACTGCATGTATTTAATAACTACAATTAGGAAGGAAATGAATAGATTAATGGTTTTATTGTTATGTGAGTCCCAAAAAGAAACAAATTAATTCTTTCATAAATTCTATTACAACTTTAACAAAATCATAAGATGATAAGTGTGACACCTTAAACTACTACCACTATCTAGCCTCTCCATAGGCTCGATTCCATATGATTTCCAAAGATTCAACACCACTCCGTGGCATTTGTATGCTATGAACCGGGGTTTCATATACTCATCTTTCACCCCGTGGGTCCTGTGTACCCATCTCAAGCATTCTCAACTCAAACTCCACACATACGACTCATACATAGCATAAAACAACCCATAAACCACGGGTATAGAGCCGAAAACCAGTAATATTGCATTTTCTCACTTGGGCCCAAAAGTCATATTTTGGCTCTAAGTTTGAAAAATCATAAGAAATTGTAGAAAAATGGGAATGCAGCAAACCTTAGCTTTCTGGAAAGCTCTAAGTGTCAACTTTACACTAAAAATCATTCCCAACCACAAACACATCGTTTGGACCATGTTTGATATCGAAAATGGGAGGAAGGACCAGCTGTCACTGTTTCTGGTGCAGCTTGCTGTCATGATTTTCGAAAATTCATAACTAAATCCAAAAAAATCCAATCTGGGCACATTATATCAATTCGGAAAGATACGGATGTCTACTAGAGGAGAAAAATGAAGCCAGATCAGTTCAGTAGCTCCTGCACCCTGAAAACTGATGGAACAGTGATGGGGGTCAGATAAGCTCACTGATGCTGATACAGAACTTCAGTCAGTTCAATCTCTCTCTACAGACCTCCGATTTGGGTGATTCTAGTTCCTACAAGTCACTTTCGTTTTCTAGTTTATGTGTATAAAATTTCACCACATTTGGAATCCATTTGGTCTAAAAGTGCCACAGATTTCATTTCTGCCCTATGAAACAGTAACATGACCAAATCAACAATTTTTCCCAAATTCAACAATTCACCAAATATTCTCTCGTCCTCTGAATATTTCCCTCTTTAGCTTCTCAAGAAGCTTTCTACACACTCTAGAGGCATGCCAAATTTCATGGCAAACGGAGCTCATCCGGTCATACTTTGACGGAGCTCACAAAAATACCAGTTTTGGCACCCCATAGGTCCAAAACGGGTCCAAATAGCCTCTCTCACATTCTCACTCCACATGGACAAGTTCAAAAGCATAAAACTAGTATATCTAACATATCCATATGCTCCAAATCATCATACATTCAAATCTCACTATGCTATGGCCAAATTTACACAATATCATTCATGCATCAAAGGGGTAAAAACCCACATTTCCATTACTTTGGCTAATAACAGAGTTCATACATCATCCTTTCATATTTCTACATGTGTTACAAACTTTACATCTCAAAAATAGTGGGCACATCTTCATTTGGCACCACTTTACATCATATATACATCAAAATGTCAAAAGAAAGTAATATCTCTAACTACGCATGCTCCTAGGCACCTTGGTGTGTGCTCGGATCTCCTTGAGCTCCACCTAGCATATTAGTTGGGAGGGGAAAGGGGTGAGATTCGGAGAATCTCAGTAGCTCAAGCACTCAATCCGGCAAGCAATCAAGGCATATAACAAGTCAAAGCATGTGAATAAGCATTTAGCTATTCTCAATCATCCAACACATCATGTACATGCTATGGAATTCACAACAATGCCAAACTTAAGCTCTAGGGACTTTTGGTCTAGCCTCACCCGAGTTTAGGGACTTTTGGATGGCCTCACCCGAGTTTAAGGACTTTTGACTCGGCCTCACTCGTTTGAGACTTTTGGCCTTGTCTCACCTATCTCAAGGGACTTTCGGCTTCACCTCACCCATCTCATGGGACTTTCGGCACTACCTCACCCGAGCAATCTCACATTTCAACATACAAGTATATTGGCATTCAATGCATCAAAGCAATAACATATGGCATATTCCATACAACAAGCATATACATAATCATACAATGACTATCATACCCAAGAAAGCAACAAGAAAGAGTGAAAGAGAGAGCTACCTTTGGAGCCAAAGCCTTCACTAGCTTTTCCTTTCAATTTCTCCTCTCCCTCCTTAAGTTCACAATCACACCTTGATGGAGGTGTTTCTCTTGAGCCTAGACACACAAAAGCATGCAATTACTCTCTTACCCTATAATCCTTCAGATCAAATTCTCCTATATACCATAACCTAGAGTTCTCTCTCTCTAGAATGCCATTAACCCCTTTCTCTCTCTCAAGCTCCCATGGTAGTGGAAAACCACATTTTCAAAGAAAACACAATGATTCAAAAGCGTTTTCCACTTTCCCTCTTCTGACCCGTACCCAGAAATCATCCATTTTTGCAAACAAAACCGTAGGAAAAGAGGGCAAAGGGAGGGGATCAGAAATCTGAAGAGAAATGGGAGAAGTGACCTTACCTTTCCCTTAATCTTCCTCCTTCTCTTGATCTCTCACACTCTCCTCGCCTCTTTTCTCTCTTTGGGTCGAAGCTTAGGGCAGATATGAGAGAAGAAATGAGTTTGGGCGTTTAATGAAGTCTGATTCTCGCTATTTACTCTCTTCCGGACCGACTCTCGCTACGGCGAAAACTAACCTTCGCTATAGCGAGCTCGTGTAATCTGGCTTCGCTATGGCGAGGTGTAACCTTCGCTACGGCGAGCTCGTGCCAGTTCCCTTCGCTATGGCAAGATTTACCACTCGCTATGGCGAAATCGCGTCAGTTCCAGACTTCACTCTCGCTATGGCGCCGCTACAGCAGGCAACTCCCTGGTTTTTGTATGGGCTGCTGCCAGCACTCGCTATAGCTAGAATCGCCTTCGCTATTGTGAACTAGCTCTCTCGCTGTGGCGAGACCGTTTCTCGCTGTTGCGAGAGGACTTGGTAGAAATTCTGGATTCCGAAAATTTTCAGATTTCACTTCCTTTCTTTTCCCTTTTCTTTTCTTTTTCCCGGTTGTTACAATAAGTCAGTGTTTACTAATTTAGCATATATCCTAAGTATTACTAGAAAAGCAATTGATTTTAATCTAAGTGGTATGTGGGCAAATGGAAAATTACTTAAGTGATACACAACTATGCTAGTATCTAAGGCATACAAATTATGAATGGTTCCTAATAACATCTTAAGTGTGGATACTATGCACATGAGAAAGGAAATTTGAATAAAATTAAAGTCAAAATGGATTATATTTGCTATAAATATAGAATATGATGTACATAGATAAATTTAAGGCATCCAAGACATATAAATAAGCGTATAAAGTATATCTAAAGGATGTGTTTCTTATGTTGATCCTATAATGGAATTTCTAGTGTAAAAGCTCCTAAAAACTATAGCTAAACAGTCACAACAGAGTATTTAATATAAAAGAACAGGAGAAATATAAAGTTTTACATTGTTCATCTTATTATGTGCAAATGAAAGATGCTAGATTATTGGGTTACTAATGATGGGCTAACCCAAATCTATATATGAATCCTAGATCCAAGTTTAATTAATTAAATAATTACTTAATTATTTATTTAATAATCAATTGATTTGATTAATTAATTTATATTTCAAAATGTTAAGTTTTTTTAATTTAAATTAATTCGTCAATTATTTTGGATAAACTAACCCATGAAATGTCTCATGCAAAAAGATGTGTGTGAGATCGAATTGTGACTGTGATTTGGTATAACTATAGTAGAAAGAACAGATATCTAGTAGAAAACACAAAATTTTTCTCATCTACTTTTTTTTTTTTCCACCCTATATTTGGTATAACTATTGTTATATCTATGATTCAAGTTCGAATTGTGATTGTGATCCCACGTGTGGGGCAATAATATAAAGAAATTCTTTGTTGCAAATAAGTGTTCAGACCAAATCTACTTTAAAATTTTGTCATTATAAAAAAATAAAATAAAATTACTAATCATCAATTATATTTAACACTAAATAAATAATGTAATCAACAATTTATTATATTTAACATCTAATAAATAGGTAATCAAAAGAAATTGACTTTTGAAATTTAAAAATTAACTTGTATCATTTATTTTGAGAAAAACAAGTCAGTTTGTGTTATCTATTTTGGGAAAAAAATATTAAAGCGATATTAGTAATTTTTTAAAACAGATAATAGAAACTGCATTTTGTAAACTCAAAAATCAACTTCTTTTAGTCCTGCAGCTATTAAACATTAAAATGTTATAGATGAATAATGGTTTCACTTTGTATAATAATTTATAAGTAAAGTGTTACATTATTTTAAAGTTTAGGTATTAATATTATTATTAAGTTACACCTTAAAAGAATAAAATATAATTTTTCCATATCGCAAAGTTGATGGGAAATATATTGCACATCTTTCGCTTAGGAAAGCACTGAAAAAAAAAAAGAACAATTCTTTAAGCTTTATTTTTCTTAATATAGTTAAGTAATGTCTAAATTATTTGCAATGATATTATTTTGTGAAAAATAAGTCATTGGTGTCATAACTAAATTGTAGTCTTGCGCTTTCATGTTATTTTGTAATAAAATTTCTCTATGTTTTTGAAAACTTTAGTCAACTTATAATCTTTTACTATGATATCTTAATGCTTGGTTGGAATCCTAGAGATTGTATTTACATATTTTTTGTATAATATTTATTATATTATTGTAATTATTATTTAATAATATTTTTTATTTTTTTATTTTTTTAAAATAGAAGTAAAAAGATTATTTTTATTTTTAAAATTATTTTTTTATTCCCCCGAAAATCACATTTTTTTCTTTTATAGTCTATGTATCCATGTGATAAGCTACTTTGATATTACATTTCAAGTAAAAAGGTGTTAATTGATGACAATCAAAATATTTTACAATAGTTATTAATCCTACTTTGCTTTTTTTATAATAATTAACTTCCTAACAAAATTTATCTATAAAAATATAAACATATAAAATATAATACATAAATTATTAAAATATTATGTTAATTTTTCAATTATATTTCTATTTAGAAATAATACAAGTAATATAAATTTAAAAGGTATAAATTATTTAAATCTAAAAGGTATATTTGAAAATTCAAAAAAACAAATAACATTGATTAATATATGCAACTAAACATTCATATCTTATATTATTGACATATAAAATATCATCTATTATATATATATATATATAACCCATGAATTTTACTATTTATTTGTACTGTTTATAAACTATTCATAATATCACATCATTATAGCATCATTTATACACTATTTGTTATTAATTGAACTAACAGTAACCGTTCCGATTTAAGGATTGCTCAAAAAAAAAAAAAAAGCGTCCCACAATTAAAAAGTAAACAAATTTTAAAATTAAAAAAAATTGTATAAACTGTGAAATACATTATATAAACAGTGTAAATAGTGAACAAAACAGTGGCAGTGACATGACGCTATAAACAGTATTATAAACAGTAACAAAAACAGTGAAAAAGCCACGGGTTTTAATATATAAGGAAGATACTATTTATTACTATTTTGTACTATTTATCTGTAATTTTTGTTAGGACTCATATTTTTTATTTTCATTATGGGACCCGCCTTTTTTTTTAATTTCTTTTCTAAAATCCTTGGATTTATAAGGGTCAATGCTAGTTAATTACGTATCATGAATACTATGTATTTTATACTATGGTATCTCATATATGCAAGATCCCAAAGTATGTGATATAAAATATATCAAATACCCTCATAATTAGAATACATTCATATCATTGTGTATTTGGCTTTTTTTTTTTTTACTTTTATTTATGAAAGAGGCACAAGGCTTTAGAAATAGAGACTAGAAAATAGAAAAGGAGTAAGGAATTGATCGAATTCATATACATGAAAACCTTCTAATTCTTATATTAATGAGATAAGTTACTTGAACTAAGACTCTTAAATATGTTAACGTAATTTAATTTATTTTTAAATCATGATATCGATTTCATTCAAGTAGTGAGATATTTAATACAGAAAGTGATAATATTAATATATAAAATTACAATGTTTAATATATCTTGATTTTATTTTTCCTCTAGGGTGAGTATGATCCTTCCGTGCTTTCCACAATTTATTAGAAGTCTAACAAAGAAATAAATTAGAATCCATTTCGCATTGTTCGAACGTTACAATGTCATTCAATATTATTTTTTGAATAGTGAAATTTTTAATATTATTTAATAGTAGTGGAGCCAGGACTTTGAGTTAGTGGGAGCACGAAATTTTTTTTTTTTATATCCTCTTTTTAAAAAATTGTATTTTTATAGTATATTATTTAAATAAAATACTTCTTTTTGAACTTTAAAATTAGACTAAATAAGATTAACTCACACTATCCTAACATTTCTCATCCTAAATTTAGAACTTGAATTTAAATGATGAATATACAGATAATTACATTTTATATTAATATTAACAATTTTATTACCCAAATACCTATAAGAATATAATTTTATATCTACTCAATACTTATCAATGCATAACAAGATTATATTAAAAAATATATTATTATTTAACAATATTATAATAGTTCAATTAAGAGCTCAAAGGAGTATTTTGAAGGAAAAAAAAAATATTTGATGAAACATAAAATCTTATAATTGTCAATTTGCAAAAATTTATATATAGAAAGTATTATAAATATTATTTTATCCAATAATATTTCCAAAAATTTTGTATTATTTTTAAATATAATTGCTATAAATTCAACTAAAAATAATATATTAACATTTGAATTTGATTATATTCAATTTAATTATTGTAAAATTATAATTTACAAAAATATATTGAAGCTGTGCATAAATTAAACATATATTGAAAAATTGAAGAAATATTGGACAAAGGCAGTAGAGGAAGAGAAAAAAAACACTGTGTAAAATTTGATTAGTGCTAATGACAACTTTAAAAATAGAGTGAACAGTGGGGAGGAAAAAAGGTTTGGAAAAAAAAAAAAGAAAGCGAGAAAAAAATGAAGAAAAAGATTAATACAAAATACATATATAAATCTAATTGGTTTAAAAATATTAAATAATGAAAAAATACATGTGTGGTCTTAGTTAATTTAATGAGTTCAATGAATTCAAAATTTTAAAAAATATAAGAGCATAATTTCAAAACTCCATCCTATATATACAATTAAAAGAAATAGAGTGGGACATTTGGCCATCCTTAATTGTAGATAGCTTCCCCAGTGTTATTTAACCCTTAAAAAAAAGGTAAGTGGTATTCTTTTTAAAAAATAATAATAAGTGAAGAGAGTTAAAAGAAATTTAAAAAAATTATAAAATACCTAACCCCTCCAAAACTGAGTGATAAATTTTAAATATTTAATTAATGGTTAAAAATCTTAACCTATCCTCCCAATAAAGTCAAGTTCCTAACCCACTCTACCCTGTAATTTGTAAATCGTTGAAATTAAGATAGGCTGAGATGTTTATAATTCATCATTGCTATTTTAAACCTTGCAGTGCACCTTCTTCCTCTCTCACCATCTTCAACTCCGCTGCTCCTCTACAAATCCCGGCTTCTCTCTCTCTCTCTCTCTCTCTCTCATAGCAGCTACCAATTACAAGCCTCCTAATATGTCACCTTAAATCTTTAATCAGCTCTGAATTTACCATTTTATTCTATGATAATCCTTAGCAATTAATTTACAATTTTAAAACTGATATACACTGATAATATATTAACATTTAAAAATTTTACAGGTCACTTAAATCTTTAATTGTCAGATAAAAGTGAAGGGTCAATCATTAATGATCCGATAGTTTCACTTTAATGCAAGTCATATGGTAATTAACATATGCGTAAATTTTAGAATATATGGTACCATAGAGTTTTACCATATGCCTTTTTTTTATATTAAAATATTTATCCTATATTGCTTGTGAATAAATTAGGATAAATACAAATTCATCTCATCCCACAATATTAATGATTTAACAAAAAATATATTTTAAATATATATTAAATCAATATATTTTAAAAATGGAGTTGTTCGACTACTAATTAGTGATAAAAAATTTTAAAAAATATAAATTAACCAAATTTATTTTAAAATTTATATATATTAAAAAGTATGTATTAAATAGAAATTTTAAATAAATAAATAAATTACAAAAATAAAACAGTAGTATGTTTATCTAGCAGACGGACCACATTTTTTTATTTTGATTTTTGAAAAATAAAATAAAAATAGTGCTCCATAACAAAGGACATTTATTTTATTTTTATTTTTTGTTTAAAAAATAAAAATAATTAATTAAAAATAAAAAGTAGAAAAAAATAAATTCAAACAATATTGTTCATTTGTACAAGGGATGATGTGATACATTTCTTATATGTTAATTGAATTTTAATTTTAGTTAGTAATTAAATTATTAAAGCCTATTATGTTAATTTTATGCATTTTTTATCAAAAAATTTGATGGGTATTGATGAGAGAAAGAAAATGCAAGAAAAACCAAGTACATGCACTAATTGGAGGCTCAATTCATCCTGTATATGATGCCTAAATCTAATTTGGAAAGAAGGAAATCAAATAAAAAAAATCTTCCAAAAAAAAAAGAAAAAAAGTTTCCTAAAGCTAAAAGGAAAACAAAATAAAAAAATCTTTGTACATCAAGGAATATGATAAAAATAAGAAACCCTAACAAATGAGTATAAATAAAGAAATAAAGGGATTCAAAAGGTTATGTCTCAATAGAAGAAAATGCTTTGAAAGTCACCAATATCATGGGAGGCTCTAAGAATCTCTCCTAAAGTTGTTGTGTCCAATTTGTTTTGTTTTCTACTTTTTTTCCTTTATAAATTCTTTTAGGATTAGTTTTATGATTTTATTTTTGATCATGAGTAGCTAAACCTTGTTTTAGGGTTTGGATGAACTTGTTTATAATTGTGTTGAGTTTTGGAATATTCATATAATGTTTCTTTCTTTTAATTAATTTATTATTCAGTTTATAATCATTTGCAAATTGTTAGATACTCTTTATAAATTTAAATTGATATTAAGAAGGATTGAAAGGTGAATTGCTATAAGAGATTACCTAAATAGTAGACTTAAGTTTAAATTTTATAGTCTTTAAATCTTACCTATGCAGGATTATAACTCATATGCATACTAAGCCACTACATACAAAGATACATTGAGGGCTAGAAAATTAGTTTACATAAGAGCTTATGATCACGAAAGTAAACCTAAGACTAGCATAGGTATATATATTAGGAAATCAATCATTAATTAGGATAGAAATTAATTACAAGAATTATTCTTTATCTATTTATAGAAAGTAAATATTGAAATCTGAATTTTAGAGTCTTTCATAAATTGAAATTCTCTTTTTTTAATTGCATTAATTTCTTTGTTAATAATTATTTTAATTTGAATTTTTATTTTTTTAGATGATAGGGTCAACTTGGGAATTTGTACTTGACTAACCTTTTTTATGAGAATGGTACTTTACTCTTTCTTATACTATTATATGACCCTCTACTTGTGGAAAATCACCAATAAGTTTTTGGTATCATTATTGGAGAAGGCATAATCAATATCAATTTGAAAGTTATTCTTATTACTTTAGGTTTTTTTATTTTTCCATTTTCCATTTTTTTTCATTTTTTAACCTTTGATTTTTAGTTAATTTTCTTAATCTTCCTCTTTCATGTAATTCAAGCTTATGAGTAAGTAAGTAGGTGCTGTGTTTCAAGAGCTCAACCTAGAGCCAAATCACACGCTCCACTCTAAATGAAGGCAAGCAGACACAAAAAAGAAAAAAAAAAAAAGGACGAGGGCTTCAACGAGAAATGAAGAAAACGGATCTGAGCTCTACACCACAAATAAGCATTTTCAACTCTTAAACTTTTTTTTTCTTCTTATTTGTTTTGTTTTGTTTTATTTATTTTTAGTTTATTTTTCATTTTAAGTTTGGATAATAGCCCTATCATTTTAGGATAGATAATAAAGTTTTCATTTTTATTTTCAAAAATAAAAAATCAAATCATATATATATAATTCAAAAAAATTAAAAATAAAAAAGGAGAAGTTGAGAGATAGTGTATTAATGGCCTATTAGTGTACTAAGAGGTGCATTAAATTACCACTCAAGTTATATCAATGATGTATTAATGTACCACTAAAAGACTAATTAGATGGTGTATTTAAGCATTATATTTGTTTGAAGTGATATACGGAAGCATCACTTTCCCTTTGGAAGACTATATCTAGTTATAGGAATTCCTATTTCTAAAACTTTGTACAAATATAGTTTGATTTTTGTTGAGAAACTTTGTGAGTTATTACACACTAAGAGTCACAATGCTTCATCAAAGAATACAATCTAGCATTTGCACTTTAAAAAGAGCTTTCTTTGGTTGCTTTTCTTGAGCAACGTTGTTTGTTTAAATTAGGTTTAAATTTTGTTATAAAGGCTAGTTTTTGTTTCATTTTATTCCATTTTCCTCTTAGCAAGAAATGGAAGTAAAAAAATAGTTGCCTTTAAGTTGTTTATAGCTTTAATACTTTAAGTATTGTGGAGGGAGTTTGTGTCATTTTTGTTAGTTTTAGGATTAGTTTCATCTAGGCTAATTTTGATGTGTTTTCTTTAGTTTACAAAATATATGTTATGACTTTAATTTTTGTTAATTGCCTTACAAATTTTAGAAGGGACCTTTTTATCATTTTCTTTGATTTTATTTGGAACATTAAGGGTAATGTTCACTTTTAAGTTTGAGGGTAAGGGGTTTGCTTTTAAATTTTAGAAAATTTTAAAATTTTTGGTGGATTTTATTGAAAACTTTCCAAACAAATTTTTTCTCAAAATCTTTCTTATTTTGATTTTTTTAGATAACTACTTAATTGAGTAGTACACTTTTTTCTATTTATATTGGATTAATACAAGGATATTAATTGTTGATTGATATTGATTATTAGATTAGTAAACTTTCTTTTGTTGCTTTTCTTGAGCAACAATGTTTGTTTAGATTAAGTTTAGATTTTGTTATAGAGGTTAGTTTTGTCTAATTTTATTCCATTTTCTTTCAAGTTGAAAATGAAAGTAGAATAATGGCTGCCTCCAAGTCATTTATACCCTCAATACTTAGAGTATTGTAGAGGAAGTTTGTGCCATTTTTGTTAGTTTTAGTATTAGTTTTCTTCCAGGCTAGTTTTTATATTGTTTCTTTAGTTTAAAAAATATATGCTAAGACTTTAATTTTTGTTAATAACCATACGAATTTTAAAGAGGACTTTTTTTTACCCTTTTCTTAGATTTTATTTGGAACATTGGGGTTAATGTTCATTTTTAAGATTAGGGGTAAAGGGTTTGCTTTCAAATTTTGGAAAATTTTAATACATTGGATGGACTTTATTGAAAATTTTTCCAAACAAATTTTCCTCAAAATCCCTCTTATTTTGATTTTCTTAGATAACTACTTAGTTGGGTAGCAAACTTTCTTCTATTTATATTAGATTAGTATAAGGATATTGATTATTGATTGTTATAAAGTGGATAAGGAATATTTGAGGATGACATTTGTCTTTTAGTTGGATCAATAAGGGATGAAATTTCTTACTCATTGAATAAAGTCATTACATTTATGCCATGTGTAAGATAGATGTTTTCTTTAATTTAGAATGTGTTGACTATTCTATATGATATTCTTGAAATAGATTCTAGAATTTGCTTTGATTATTTCTTGAGGTGAAATTCTAGACCTAGTACTTTCTCTTGTAAATAATTTTGACATTGTTTCTATAATTTAAGTCATATATAAGCCTTATTTTTGTTCTTATATAGCCACTAGTACCCTATTGAGCTTTAATTGATAATTTGTACATTTATTACACTTTGCTATATTCTTTTCCAATTAATTATATTAATCACCTAGCCCGTAAAACCATTTATACTCTTTCAAGGAGTATCATAAAGTACTTTGATTTTATTTGCTTTTGCAAGGATGATGTTGAGGGTGAATAGGGTTGAAGTGTTTTGAAGTGAATATAGGTAAAAGAGTTTTTAAGTAGAAAAAAAAAAGAGAGTTTTTGTTTTTTTTCTTGAAAGACATGCATATTGATGAGGAGAAATAGCAAATGCTATGAATTTTTGTATTGATTGTATCCTCAACTTTCTCATAGAAACTTGTAACATTTAATGAGAAGGGAAGAGGATAGAAAATTGAGGTAAAAGTGAGAAAGAGTACTTTTTTTTCTTGTACTTATTGATATTTTCTTGAACTTTAACACTATTTCCTCTTACTAATTTATTTGTGATTACCTTAATCATTTGATTTTTGAGTTGTATTGGATCTACATTAGTGGATAAAAAGATAATAAATAAGCATATGAAACTCTAGGAAAAGATGATTCAATGGATTAATTGATGTACCCTATTTTAAAGTTTATGTTTAGATTATTTCATAGTGAACACATACACATTCATAAGCTAAAAAATCATTCATTAATATTTTGGACTTAAATATGTGTTCATTCTTCATATTTTCTTATTTTACATGTCGATTGATGCAATTATGTTGATCCAATATTTTCATAAAAATTTTGATTACTTGATTGAATAATTTATGTTCTTGATATGCTTTACTCAAAGATGAGTAAATGTTCAAGTATAAGGGAATTTGACGTAATGCATTTCTTATATGTTGAATTTTAATCTTAGTCAGCAATCAAGTTACTAAGGTTTAGTTTGTTAATTGTATGCATTTTTAAGTAGGAATTTGATTAATATTGGTGATAGAAGGAAAATACAAGAAAGACCGAGCCTATACACTTAATTGGAGGCATAATTTGTCCTATATATGGTGCCTAAACTTAGAAAGGAGGAAATCAAAATGATAAAGTTCTTGTGAAAAGAAAAAAAGAGCAGTTTCCTAAAGCTAAAAAGAAAGCAAAATAAAAAAGTCTTTACACATCAATGACTATAACAAAAATAAGAAATTCTAGTAAGAAAGTATAAAAAAAAGAATTCAAGAGGTTATGTGTCAATTGGAAGAAAGGCTCTGAAAGCTACCAACACCATGAAAGAGTTGAAGGATCCTTCTTAAAATTGTTGCTATCAATTTGTTTTGTTTTCTACTTTCCTTTCTTCATGAATTCTCTTAGGATTAGTTTTAGAATTTTATTTTTGATTATAAGTAGCTAAACTTTTTTCTAGGGTTTGGATGGACTTATTTATGGATTATGTTTGATTTTGGAATATTTATATAATGCTTTTACTTTTAATTAATTTATTATTTAATTTATAATTATTTGCAAATTGTTCGACACTCTTTGTGAATTCATATTTATAATGAGAATGACTTAGGGGTGAATTGTTATAGGAGATCATCTAAATAATATATTTAGATTTAGATTCTATAGTTAGTATATTTTACCTAAGCAAGATTGCAACTTGCATACATGTCAATCCGCTACATGCATGGGTACAGTAAGGTCCATAAAATCTAATAAGTTTATGCTAGAACTTTATGATAATGGAAGTAAACATAAGACTAGCATACATACATGCGTTCTATCTCAAGAGGGAATCACATATGCATTAAGGAATCAGTTGTTAATTAGAATAGAAATTAGTTGCATGAGTTATTATTTATTTATTTATAAGAAGTAAACATTGAAATCTAAATATCAAAGTCTTTCATAAATTAGGAATCTAATTTTTTTTTTGTTGCATTAATTTCTTAGTTAATAATTATTTTAGTTTTAAGTTTTTAGATAATAGGAATAATTAGAGAATTAATACTTGATTAACTTTTCTCATGGAAATGATACTTTATCCATTCTTATGTTATTATGTAACTTGTATATCTGCGAAAAATCATCAACAAAGGACAATAAATTTTTATTTTATTTTTATTTTTTACAAAATAAGAAATAATTTTTTTGTTTTGGTTTGAAAAAAATAAAAATTTGTGCCTCTAATGGTAGACAAACCAACTTTTTGAATTTTAAATTTTAAAACAAATTAAAAAAGTTTCATTTGTACGTAATACTGTTATTTTTATTTCTTAAAACTAAAATATTAAAAAAAAAAAGTTGTCCGTCAGTTTAGCTGATGAACAGAATTTTTAATAATTTTTCTTAAATTGATTTTGAAAACCAAAATGTAAAAGAAAAAATAATGTCCATTTGTTTAATAGACAATTTTTTTAAAATTTTATTTTTTTAAAACATAAAACTAAAACTAAAAATAAAATAAAATAATTATTCTCTCTTTGCTAGGCCGACAAGGATTATTTTTAATTTTTTTTTAAAAATGTATTTGAAAAGATAAAAATTATATTTTAAAATTAGAAAAATTATATTAGAAAGATAAACGGCTGCAACATTAGGCAATTTACTTTTTTATTTTTTTAAAAAAACTTGTGCATCTATTCTTAAGACTGACAATGGAAATAAAAAAACTAAAATTTTTAAAAAATTGCCTATGGTTTCTTAGATACATAAGTAGTGGGAGATGAAAAATAAAATAAAAAAGTAAAAGTTATTGCATTTGGAAGCGAAAAAAGGGGGGAGGAGAGATATAACTTTTTTATCATTCCATTTAAATAATAGCTGAATTTTGAGAAAATAAAATAAAATAACAATTTAGTTGATAATTTGGTAATGCAAAGAGTCGAAATTTGGGGACGTTGTTATAGTGGAATATGCAAGCCGAGCTCACGACAGGGCTTGATCACGGTTAGACCTTGACCTTGGTGCCACTAGAATCATTTTAGAAACGAACTCCCTTGAGGCTACTCGCATCGTCACACATGTCCGTGCGTTTTGCACAATCATTAACAATATGTGTCACCTTTTGTCTAAATGAGTTTCAGATTCCCCATGTTCTCAAGGAAGCTAACCAACCTGCTAATTTCATGGCAAAGCGTGGCTCTGGTAGCATCGCCCCTCTGGTTCTGCGAGAACCCCCTCTGCGGGTTTAAAGATTCTTTTATTAGTTAATGTTAGCACCACTGTGTTCATTAGGTGTTTTTTTTTTCCCCTTTATCTTGCATTGTACCAGAAGGATGTAGAAGGAAAAAAAAAATGAATAATCTCATTTAATATATATTTTGCGTAATTGAAAATGGAATTTGTTTCTATTTTGTAAGCATGTGATTTAAAAATAAATATTATATTTAATTTATGTAAAGTTTATTACATTATTGTTATTATTTTTTATTTTAACATTATTATTAAGTAAGAATATAAGGATTATTTTCTTGTAATTCATTTTTATTTATATGTTATTTTTATTAAATTAACTATACAAATAGAATAATATTATCATTTATTTTTATATCATATAAAGCATAATTGTTCTATTTCATTTATATCTTTCCTTATCTTTTATTTTAATATATAGCAATTTTGTGCACCAATTAAATATATTTTTGTTTCTAAAAGAAAAATATTTTTGCGATTGCCAAAAGAAAGGATAAATAATTGAAGTCACAACTTATAATCCCGAAAAATAAATATAATTAGTTGATTGCAATTGCCAACATTGTTTTGCCTTTATTAGTATATTCATATGAAAAATTTTGAAACTATAAGTTAAATTTTTGTTTTAGTTGCTGATTCAGATTCTGAAGTCTTTTGCAGAAACTAACCTTGTTTGTTAGTTGCTTTGTTTAATGAGAATGAGAGTGAATCGCTGGTTTTGAGACTACGTAACACATAAACCTCTCAGCTCTTGCCTCGCAGAATTAAATTAAGAAAGAAGATCGTTTTGCCGCGTCACAATGACAAAGACGAAGAAGGGGTTCGTTAGGGTATGGCGCGCGCGGCAACTGAACTTCGTTACTCCAGGAAGCATCCAGAGAAGGAAATACCTAAACTTGTGCAAACCCCTCTTTTCTAGTCTTCTCCCTTTTCTTTTCCCAAATCCAATCCATTTCTCTCCTAGAATCTTTCCCTCTCTTGCCTTCTCTGATCATTTTATTTTCTTCATTTCCTTTTTCTTGATTCCCAGATTCTTCTCTAGTATCGTGGAGGTCAAACTGGGAGTGCTGGTTTCGTGTCAATCCCAGGGATTAAGTTGTTTTTCTCTTTGGATCTTTTGGGGCACATTGTTCTTCAATGTAAGTTATCCGTCTTTGAATATATTTTGAATTGAATTTTTGGTAATGAATTTTCCTTTTGTAATTTGTCCGTTTAAGTGTAAAGGGGTTAGTTTGCAATATTTGATTTGCCCTAGTTTTTATATAATAATTTTATGAGGTATTTAGTTGCAAGGAGACTTCGCAATGCACATCTATGGAGGGCTTAAAATTGTTGCCGTTTTAGAAAGATTTTTAATGGGATAGCCAATGGCCAGGCAGAGATACAGTTGAGAGAAGAGGATGCAACATTTCAAAGTAAATGAAATTATGTTTTTTTCTTTTTTCCTTGATTTGTGCATATATGCAAGGCATCTTAGTGTAGCCGCTATTTGCTAGCTGATTGAAACTTTACCTTCGCACTTAACAGACGAGTTTATGCCATTTTTTATCTCTCTCGGTTCTGTTCTGATGATGATGTGTGTTCTCTGACCTCCAATTGATTGATAAGATTTCATTTAAGCCTATAAAATGAAGTTGCTGAAAAGTAAGTTGATTTGAAACAAATTCATGTTTGGGTTTGTGCATAAAAAACCTTGCGAATGGCATGATGTTTTAAGACACGATTTTAATTGCCACAAGACTATTTGGCACTAAATCACTTGACTTTGTTATCTGATGGAATCTGTACCTGGTAATGGATTTAGTTTTGATTTGAGAACTGGTCCTGCCGCAGGTTTAGGCAAAAGCTAACATTCTAACTCAGTAAATAAGGTAGGCTCATCCTCTTCATCACAAGATCACTTCCAATTTGGAAATATATCCAGCCCCCCTTTCATCATCATCACAAAACCCCTTCCAATTGCCGAGCATGCAAGTGCAACAGTTCAAGAAAAAGTTCATAACCCAGGAACTTTAGAGCCTGAATTGCATTGGCCATTCTCTGATATGCGACAGGGAATTGGGGGCATGTCTAATGTTGATTTAAGCACATATCCAACTAGATCATTAGCAGGTAATCCCTTCCAAGGGCCACCAAACACAAACAATATGGAATCTGTTGGTGCTACCCAAAAAGTTGATGAAAAGTATGATCCTGGAAATGAATGGAATGGTTGTGATATGCGGACATATCCTAGTAACACAATTGGTGAGACTAACGTTTCCTCTTCAATCCAATATTTCGGCCCCTCTTTCTCATCATCAGCTGCATTGGAATCATCCCAGAACTAATGGCTGATAATGCAGCTGGTAAGACCCATATGGATACAACTGTACCTCAAAATATTAAATTATATCCTTCTTTTTCAGGTGTGGAACAAGGACATGAAAGCATGGCTAGTAATATTTCGAGGACAGATCCTGTTGCTAATATTGGTGAAGCTGTTGGCGCAAACTCACCAGCAGTTAATCCTGGCCGGAACTGTGAATCAGGCACAAACCAAGATTCAGAAATGCAAAATCCTCCTGTGCAGGTAATGATGCGTCCAGAGGATACTGCTTCCACTTCCTTGTATAAGATTCCTTCCCACGTCTTTAATAGGACCAATACAAATGCCCCAGAATGGAGTACTGCCTCTAATGAGTCATTGTTCAGCATCCACATGGGAACTCTGAGTTTCTCTAAAGAATTAACTTGGTTTAAATCTGGAGAGTTGGATAAGTATGGTGACATGATCATGTCTGGTCCGCCTAATTCTTTCCAAAGTAATCAGCCCCCAGGCAATAAATTTAATGATATGAGCCAAAGAACTGCTGAGCAAGATCAAGGTTCTAGAGTAACCGAAGCAAAAGCTGCTGAGACAATGAGAGAGGTTATAAGAGAAAACACAGAGAGAAATGGCAGAGAGGAATTGTCAGTTGGAGATGGAACTTCACATTCCAACGTGCTTTCTAGTCCTAGTAACCAGGCTGGCCATTCAGATGTGAGCCCAAATTCTTTTTCATTTAAACCGTAAGCACTGGCCACTACTCCTTCTTCTTCTTCTTCTACTTCTCCCTTTTTCTTTTCTTTTTTTATTTTTTATGTGCACAAATGCATGGTAATGTAATTGTTTAGGATCTATGTTGCTGCCAAAATTGCCAAGCCAAGAAACTAATAATTTCCTATCCAAGCCTGGTATTTATTAGATCAATCAGAAGATTCAGAACTTTGACACTATGGTCTAAGTGTTCAAACAATAATCTGTTGACCAATGAAATTTTCTCTGGGAACTTAATTTGATAAGCCCACTAAAAACAAAGGGATGCTTGGTGATAATAACTAAAGCTCTATTCAATCTTCTTTGCACATCAATTTCAAATGCCTACTGTCATGTTGAGTAAATAGTTGAACTATTTTTGTCATGTGAAGATTGACAGGAGATGGAGGTAAAAGTAAAAATGGTTCATCAAGCCGTTATGAAGAGAAGCCAAAGCAACAGAAGCACTCGGGGCCACTAAGCCCCAAAGAAACAACAAATGGAGCTGAGGCTCTTAATTCAGCTGCAAAAACTTCTAACAAGAGATGGTTATCTTGCTTTGCATGTTGTCCATTCTGTCGTTAGGGACACATTATTGGGTGGTTCGTGATCTGATCGTGAACTCTCTTCTTGGCTTCTAACAATTTAACCTGTTACTATCACTGGCATATCATCTTGACAGGCTAGTATGAAGCATGCATCGGCCCAACAAGATAGCTCTAGTTAGTTAGGTTTAACTCGTTTCTCTTTTTTCTTGCATGTTTATACTTTACATCCTAGTGGAGAAATGAGAGACACAATATTTTGATTGACATTGCATAATGGGGTTAGTCTATTTGTATGATAATAGCCTTTTAGCAGGTGAACAGGGTAAACTAATTAATGTGCAGAAGCTGACTATCCTTGATTTCCATGGGAACCTTATTTCTTATGGTGTGCTAAAACACTTGCATGCTTATGTGCACCTGTGCCCGCAAATTTCTTATGGGTATGACTTGGTAACACTAGTCATTATTTATTATGTCAAAGCTCTATTTTAATCTAAAATGTGTATTTAATATTTTATGTTGTTTTTAAAAATATTTTCTGTTTAAAATAAATTTATAAATTTTAAGAATATTATAAATAAATTTGAGAACTTACGTAATTAGTTGTCTTCTATTAAGTGTAACTTAACTTGACATGCGACAACTTTTAATATGTAGCACTTATTTTGTGATTTTTTGACTGTTATACTAAAGTAAAAATAATTAGAGAAAAATTAATTATTTGATTCCCATAATTTATTTTAATTTTTAATTCTTATATATATATATATATATATATTTTCAAATTCACCCCTGTACGTTCTAAACTTTAAAATTTTGTCCTCACCTTTATTTTCATCATAACTCCCTCTCGTTCCATCTAACGTGGTTAAACAGAATGCTAAGGTGGAGCTGAGGTGGAGATGATGACGCCATGTGTATGTTTGCTACTTCACTTTATTTTTCATATTTCCCTTCCCAAAATACAAAAGCAAGCACCGTTGTTGGATTATTTTGAAACTGCATGAAAGTCACGAAAACCCAATCTCTCGAAATGCAACTGTGACTCCCCTGCAATGATATTATTGATGCTAAAATCTTCGTCCGGTAAGATCAGCGTCGTTTCACCTAGAAACTACGAAGATTTTTCGAATAGCGACGATTACTTTGCTTTTCTTAACATCAAAAGATAAACTCACTAACTATAAAATTTAGGTACAATAAGTGCTAACATTACTATCAATGTTTTTTTAGTCAAAATATAATATGCAGAAAAACCTTTTTCTTAAAACCAATTACATATCATTGAGCTGTAAGAAAGAGAAAAAAAAAAAAGAGTCAAATTATTTTGTTCAAGAAATAATAATCCAATCGTACCATTCTTATAAAATTTTTTCTACTTACAATTAATTTGTGATTCTGTTTAATTTCTTTGCTAATAAGGACAACATATGTGCACATTGAACAATATGGATTCTAAGGTTTACTTTTTATTATATAGATAAATCAAATCAATTATAAAAAATACATAAACATGTTATAAATAAATTTTATTAAAATGCATAATTGACATGTTTATATATATTTCATTATTGGTTATATATATATATATATATAAAAGACTGAATCTTATACAAAATTATCTATATAAGAAATTATAATTTGGGAATGAAGGGATAGAGAAAAGGCATATAATAGTGATAACATAATTAATCCAATGGTACCGTTCTTTATGAAAATTTTTCAACTTATAATTAATGTGTGATTCCCTTTAATTTCTTTGCTAAGAAGAAGAACATATATGCACTATGATTCCAAGGTTAACTTATTATTATATAACAGGTAAATCACATCAATTATAAAAAAAATTATATAAACATGTTATAAATAAATTTTATTTATTAAAATATATACTTAACATATGTGTGTGTGTGTGTGTATAAAAGACTGAATGTAATAAAAAAATCATCTACATAAACAACTATAATTTGGGGATGAAGGGACAGAGAAAAGGCATAGAATAGTGATAAAAATTCAAGATATTAAACTTGACCCAATCTAAGGCAAAGGATAGTGCCATTTACTATGTGAAGCACCGGCCCATGGACTAATTTTTAACTTCTACTCACCGTGTTTGATTGTATCCTCCAAGCAGCTTAGCTTTGAAATTTGCCATATGAAAAAACAAAGTTTCGTTGTTTTGATCACCCTTCGCAAGTCCAAACTCCGCGCCATGCATGCACGGTCATTTGGCTTCTTCGTATGATTTGATCTTATTTTATCGGAAAAAAATCCTCTACATTAAATTGCGTTTAGGAGAGAGATAGAAAGGGTGAGGTGGGGCCATCTCTCTCCTAAATGCACCATCTCCTAAATGCAGAGGATTTTGGTCTTATTTTATCTTTTTGGCAGACCAAAAACTCTTTATATATGGCTCCACACCTTGCCCTTCTCCCTCACCTCTCAATCACAACCATGGCAATCCCCAACTCAAAGCCCCAAAGCATTTACATCTCTGCTCTCACCTTCTTCATTTCCCTCATTTTCCTGTCTCAAAATGCGAATTCACTTTCCTTCAAATTCTCCACTTTCGACCCTTACACTAATTCCATAACCTTCCAAGGTGATGCCTTTGCATCCCAAGGCTACCTCCAACTCACAAAGACCATCAATGGCATCCCCCAACCTAACAGTGCTGGCAGAGCCTCATACTCAGCACCTGTTCGCCTGTGGGATGCCAAAACAGGCAAGCTCGCAGCCTTCACCACCTCCTTCTCTTTTATTGTGGCACCTACTTCTTCTGGTCTCTTTGGTGATGGAATCTCCTTCTTCATTGCTCCCTTCAATTCCAACATCCCTTCAAATTCAAGCGGTGGATTCCTTGGACTCTTCAGTGCGGCCTCTGCTTTGAATTCCTACGCCAATCAAATAGTTGCTGTTGAGTTTGACTCTTTCGGCAATCCTTGGGACCCAAACTCTGCTCACATAGGAATCGATATAAACTCTATTGCCTCGATCAAAACAGCATCTTGGGATGTTGTGAATGGATTAACGGGAATTGCCACTATAAGCTATGACCCAGATGTGAAAAATTTGAGTGTTTTTGTGAGGTATCCTGAAAGCAAAGTGAATGGGACTAGCAGCAGCCTCTCATTTGCGGTTGATTTGAGGACTGTTCTACCTGAATGGGTTAGAGTTGGGTTTTCTGGCGCCACTGGACAGTTGGTTGAGCTTCACAAAATTATTTCTTGGGATTTCGTCAGTTCAAGCTTTTATTGAAGTAGTGAGGCTCCTAACGGGGGACTTGAGATTTATAAAATAAAACAAAATCATGTTTAAGTGTTTGAGGGTTAATTTGTTTAGAGTGGATTATATGGTTGCATTTGTGCTTATGCAACGTCTAAGCCTTTATGCATTCTTTAATGATTAATAATATATACTTTATTGAAAGTGGGATTTGAGTATGTATTTTTTTCTTAAATAGTTGACATCTGCTTCTATGAAGAAAAAAAAAAAAAGCTTATTTTTCGAAAAAAATTAAAAACTTTGTTTACCTTTTGATTGTGTTTGGCCTATATAGGAAGTTTTTGTTTCTTTTCTATAAATTATACTTCTCTCTTCTTTATTTTGAACTATTATATTTTTCTTTCACTCACCAAAAGATATCCAATATATATTTTTTGTAATAAAAAAGTTACAATTATATTTATTTTGATTAATATATATATTTAATCAATATAAAATAGTCACATATTTAACATTTAACAAATTATAAGATCCTTTGATAAGAGGAAAATCATTTTTGAAAACAAAGAACATATTTATAAAATATTTTAAAGATTAAATAATTTAAAAATAATAATTTAATTTCAACCATAAAATTTGTATAAAATATATATTAATAAATACAAGCATTGTAATAGATTTAATAAAATTTTAACATAAAATAAATTTATGATTTTTATTACAAAATAAATAACATTAAAATAAAAGTTTAAGAAACAATAAAATTTAGGTTTACATAATTGCCTAAATATTTGTTGTTATGTTTTTATTAATTTCTTACTGAAACACAAGCTATTACTATTTTGTTACAAATACTTAATACAGAAGTTTTACATATTTCTTTTAGTCTTATCATAAAAGTATTTTCTTAAACTGCAGTATAGTTATTTCAATATAACTTTTAAAATATAGTTTAAGTTATTTTAATGATGTGATATAAAGTTTTTTTTTTTATTTTTAGTACAAAAAAGTTATAATATATATTAATTTTACACGTTCATAGTAATTTTAAAAAATAATATAATTATCAAACACTCTTTTACTCAATTTTGTATATATTTTAAAGTGGTGTTTATATATTTTTTTTTAAAAACTATTTTTTTCACCCATTCTGTTGAATAAACGGCGGGGCAAATGCCCACTTACAAAAAACTTAAACAAAAGGGGGAAAAGCAACAGCTTGATCATCAGCATTTAAGCATCCTCCACAATCCAGACAGGAAGAAGGTGATTCATAAAAACCAAGAGGGAGGGTGAGCAAAATTAGCTAATCAATCCGCAATTCTATTTGTTTCTTTGAAAGTGTGAAGTAACACAACTTTCCATTGAATTTTTAGCTACCGACGGATATTGGAGATAAGATTAAAACAAGGGTGTAGCCTTGGGCAACTCGCGTGGATCAGCTTGATTGCTGCAAGGGAGTGCGCAAGCACAATCACCTTCCTATAGCTATAATTCCAGGCAGTTCGAACACTAAGCAAAATATCCCAAAGTTCTACTGTAGTAACGGAGCAAAACCCGAGGTTACAGCTAAATCCTAGGACCCACCTCCCTGTTGCGTCTCTTAGGAGCCCTGCACAAGAAGCATGCCCGTCTGAGGTAAACCGGGCCATTCACGTTGACTTTGATCCATCTTGTATCAGGGGGTTGCCATCTAAATC
The DNA here is from genome assembly GCA_032878935.1 of Erythrophleum fordii. Classification (NCBI taxonomy): domain Eukaryota; kingdom Viridiplantae; phylum Streptophyta; class Magnoliopsida; order Fabales; family Fabaceae; genus Erythrophleum; species Erythrophleum fordii. The sequence continues at coordinate 39,734 of JAVQMF010000055.1, forward strand.
TGCTCGCATTTGGCTGTACAGATGCGGATTTGCTTTCGTTGAAAGTTAACATCTTCTGAAGTGTGATGAATGCTAGTGTAAAACAAATCATCGGTGCCACAATCTTCATCTCTGAACACACTGTTGCACCTAGTTGTCCATAAAAGCCAGCAAGTGTATCCAAAGAGTTTCCTCCATTCGAATTTCCTCAACCCACTAGCACCATCCTCTTTCGCAAAATTCTAATTCAACCAATCGTGCATGGGAGCCGAGAAAAAGGACATCCAGTGTGACAGGTGCACCACTCTCTTCCACAACTGAACGGCCCTGCTATCCTGAACCGTGTGCATTGAAGTCTCAGGGGAAGCACAGCGATGAGAACAGTCAGCGTTCTCCACTAGCCCACGAGATGCTCTCAGATTATTTGTGTGAACTGCGTCCCTAACATCATTACCAGAACCAGCGTTGGTACTCTCTTTGTAGCCTTGATCACAGCGGTAGGCCTTTCTAAACTGCTAGAGAAGCCGTGTGTGTCATTACACAAGGAAATTTCGAACTGGACAAGCACAAGCTCCCCGGAGTGGTACAGGCCAACGTTGGTCCTTCTTCTGCTACGTATTAGTGATGGCAGTGTACACTTTTCAGAGTCCTGTATAGCCCAGAGAGATATGGATATCCATCACCGATCCAGATGCCACAAACTACTTTAGACGAAGAAGATTACTGTTTTGGTTGTCAGAGGGTGAAGCGTTATGTGAACAGATTAATATTGAAGCAAGCTGCAAAAATGTGAGAGAAATAATACTCGCCATCGACGTTGTGCTAAATGGATAAGCAGCTGGGCTATTAACGAGTTAAAATCAGATTCTGAAAGATGTGATCTTCATGGTTTTCATGTAGTTTTAGAGTGATCAAACAAGCCTTTGCTTTTGTATTTTGAGAAGGAAAATACAAGAAAAATAAAATGAAGTAGCTGGCACCCATGTGGCTTGATCATCTCCACCTTAGCAGTCCGTTAGCCGGGTTGGATGAAACAAGATGAAGTTATAACGGAAACTAAAGATGGGGACTAAATTTTAACGTTAAGAAAGCATAGGAATGGATTTTTTTTTTAATATTTGGACCAAATTGAAAATTAAACTATAGGGATCAAATGATTTTTTTTCTTTATTTTAATAAAACTTTCAAATATAATTTATATTATTTTAATGATATGATATAAATTTCTTTCAATTTTTAGTGTAGAAAAGGTTCTAACATATATTAAAACTAATATGAGTATCAAACACTCTTGTTACTCTATTTTGTATTTAAAAGCGGCGTTTTGAATATTTTTATCAAACATTTTTTTACCCTTCTAAGAAGCAACATTTTCACAACGTTTAAAATATAATAGTTATTAAAGAACTATGACATTCTCAAATCTCCCTAAAACCAACCCATATAACATATTTGAACTGAATTGATATGGGCAGAACTCATCTGTAGATAATAGATAAAGCACGAGCCCTCCTACTCGTTTACCTCTGTCTCTTTTCTAATTTTTGGTCGAAAGCCTGATAATGGGAGAAAACAATTGGAAAGCAATGGCAATGCTAGAAGGCACATCAACTATCCCCAGAACATATGCTAAGCGATCCAATTGGATCCCATTTTTGGTCTCTAAACATTCTCTGCCTGAACTTTCTGTAATTAAATTTTGGAGGTCCAATTATTTGTTCCGAATAATTGGCCTCTAAATATTCCTTACGCATATTTTGCCTTTGGGTGGTTGGTTTACAGGTACAATCTTTGTAACTTTGCGTGTGTGTGTGTATATATATATGTATATTATAGTATAGTCTTGGAATGACAAGTTCTTATTTAGAAGGGGCTGCAACGACACTACAAAAAAATATGGAATTTGTGACGACAAAAGTCGTCGCTAAAACTTCAGAAGTCGTCGCAAAAATTATTTAGTGATGATAGTGTAATCATTACTAAGTCGCCGCAATTACAGCCGTTGTTAAAGAGATTTAATGGCCAAAAAATTGTCGTTGCTAAAAAGACTTTTTGCGACGACAAAAATCGCTCCTAAATATATGGAATTTTGCCACTAAAACTACTAAACTATTGGGACCACGGCATTTAGAAGCAACAAATTTTGTTGCTAAAGGTTCATAAGATTCATGTCGTCACAAAAAATATTTTTAGAAGCGAAAAAAGTCGTCACTAAATATATGATTTTAGCAGCAACAAATATCTTTTGACACTAAAAACTTTTAGCGATGACTTTTGCCAATAGTTGTGGTCACTAAATGCATACTTTTAGCGATGACCTTTTAATTTAAAAGATTTAGCGACGACCTTTTCAACGCAAAAATCCTTCCATTTGGCCTTTTAAAAAGCTTTCGTTGGGGATGTTTAGCGACGACATGTACCTTGACGCTAAATGTTATTTTAGCAGCGACATTAGTAGTAGTCGAAATTCCTTTTAGTGGGTATTTAGAGGAATTAGTGGCGAGTATTGTCGTCGCTAAATGTATGCTTTTAGTGGCGAAATATTTTGGTGACGCTAAATGCCTATTTTTGCAACGAATCATTCTTTTGCCACTAAAGTTTTTCTTTTAGCATCAATTTTTTATGTCGCCACTAAATATATCTTTAGCATTAACTATTATCAACAATATTGGTACACTATTAGCGGTGACTAAAGAGGTTATTTTATTTTATTTTTTCAGATTTTTAATATATTTTTTAATTATTTTCTTCAATCCTATTTATTAAAATAGATTTTATAATATTATAAATGGTGAAAAATAAATCTTCCAAATCTCTAATAACATATACCATTTTACAAAATCTAACATTTTAAAATACATAAGCCAAGAAAGAGCAAATCAAACTTTGCTAATAAGTTTGATATATACATTACTGCAGAGGTCCATCAAACAAGTATAAATACAGAAACTCACTCATACACTCCACTATTCAATGTTTAAAATAGCATTATAATATTACTAAACAAAAGGAAAATAGCAAGAAGTTAGTATTGGCAATTACTTGAATCTTCGTAATTCAAGGGAGAGGCACTAGCATTCAATCTAGACATTTCATTTTGTTTTGTAAATGTTAAGAATTTCTCTATCAAAGTAATTACCTGCGTGACAAATGGAGACCACATTCCAATTTCAGTAAAGCATAATGTTTGAAAGACTATGTATGCCATAAATAAATTAATGTCAAAAGTTTAAAAGGAAAATGGTGTTATAAATTAAGATGCATTATTTGTGTTAGTTGAATAATCAATCATTAAAACTTTTAATTACTTACAAAATTATTGAGCTTCTCCATTTGAAGCATTGTTCATCAGAGGTACATTTCCCTGCTAAAAAGAAACATAACACTAAGTATTTTAACATTAAAAAGAAAAAGAGTTACACCCCTTGTAAGTCCCACACTAAGTTTTTTAACATTATTTGTGTTAGTTGAATAACCAAGACAAACTTCTCCATGTGAGTCCCACACCCCTTGCATGGGCATCAAATTATATCTGTCACCCTTGACTAATTAAAGATCCATTGTAAAAACTCATCAACTCCTCGTCTATATGCTGGATTAACTCTATTATTGATCTTTATCCAACTTTTATCCATCCCTTGGCTCAAATTTGATTGCATTTTGATGATGGAAATGTTAGAATGAATATGGAGAACAAGTCATCCTTTTTCTAGAGGTAGTAATAAAATGCTGTTAACAAGGCAAACAATATTATTAACAAGTTATAAGATGTTATTAATAGGGTAACGAGATAATGAAGACCTTGTTGACGATCAAATTAGCAAAGGAAAATTGATGACCTTGTTGACTAGATAAGACCTTGTCGACAGGATCTCAAATTTAGCAAAGAAAAATTGAAGACCTTTTCGACTAGATAAGACCTTGTCGACAGGATCTCAAATTTAGCAAAGGAAAATTAAAGACCTTGTCGATAGGATAAAACCTTATCAAAAGGATCTTCTATCTCATGAAAAAATAATCTATAATTGAGAAGCTTTGAAAAAACTTAAAGTTAGGAAAAATCTTTTCAATAAGGTCTTAATACATAATGTATGATGGTATGACACACATAGATATGGAAATAGGACAAAATGTAATTTGAACACTAAGTTTACAGTACTTAAAAAACTGAAGCACCATACTTCATCCTAAAAAAAAAAAAAAAAATAACAGCAGTCCTCAGTAGTATCAAGGTAATAGAATTGGACCAAATCTCTAAACCACATATCAGAACTTAAAAGCATATATCAAAGTTTAGGCACATATCAGAACTTATAGGCATATATTAGAAGTAACACCAGTCCTCAGCAATATCAGAGCAAACTATCAAGCTAACAGAATTGGACCAAATCACTAAAGCACATATAAGAACTTAAAGGCACATTTCAGAACTTAAAAGCACTAAATTTATAGCACTCACCAAACCTACAACACTTATAAGCACCAAATCTATAGAACTTATAAGCACCAAATCTATAGAACTTATAAGCACCAAATCTACAGAACTTATGGGCATATATCAAAACTTATGGGCATATATCAGAGCTTAAGTATCAAATTTGCCGTACTTATAGGCACATATAAGAATTTAGAAAGAATTAGACCAAATTAGATTTAGGCACCAAATTTATAGCACCTAAAAATAACCATTCCACCCTCAAAAGACTTGGCACATATAAGAATTTATATAGGTACACACATAGGTAGAATTATTGGACCAAAGCTTATTCAGAAACCAAATTTTTAGCACTTAACAGAACCATTCCACCCTCAAAAGGGTTAGGCACACATCAGAACTTAAAACCATTTCATCAGTATCACAGCAAACTATCATGACAACAACAGAATTGATGACTAATGTCATAGCAAAATATCACAATTCCAAGCTTGATAGTTCATTAAAAAGAAAAATAATACCTTTATGCTATAGCAGCTATAATCAAGATTCAAGGAGCCACAGTTGATATTGTCTAAGGAGCTAGCACTAGAGAATCTGTGTTGTATGAAGTAAGTTTGAAACATAAGAAATTATTTTCAGATGTTTAGCAAAATGTACTATAAATTTACACATCAAAAATAAGAAATTCAACAAATTCACAGAGGCTAGAAGTAGCCATCAAAAAAGAAGAAACCAATACAAAAAAAAAAGAAATTCTAAAAAAAAAGAAAGTAAATTCGATTCAAAATGGGGGCATTATTCAATTCTGCTAGCCACAGCCACAGCACTCAACACAAAATCAATTGCACAAAGAAAGAGCAAATAATGGACCAGAGAAAGAGCAAACAATAGACCAGATTACCACTCACATAGCTTCCTTCCTCTTCAGTTTCTGTGTTCACCTCTTCCATAGTGAAATCAGCTACAACCACAGCCACAGCCACAGCCACAGCACTCAACACAAAATCAATTGCATAAAGAAGGAGCAAACAATGGACCAGAGAAGGAGCAAACAATAGACCAGAGAAGGAGCCAACAATAGACCAGATTACCACTTACATAGCTTCCTTCCTCTTCAGTTTCTGTGTTCTACTCTTCCACAGTGAAATCAGCTCCTAGGGATACTCTGTCTTTTGTGCGTGAAATGTTTTTGTCAAAACAGCTTCACTCACAACGAAATCGACCAGAAGGATGTATTGGAATGAAGATTGAGAAGGATTTGCGACAGCCTTTGCCAGTAGATACGAAGAAGATTTGAAAATGGGAAAGATGGGGAAAACAAAGAGGCAGGGAACAAAAATTGACTCTAGGTTTTACTGTTGAAGTGTTAGTAAAGTTTTATTTGTAATGATATAATATTATTCTAAATATATTGATAATTTAGTAATTGATAATTGACATATAAATGAAAAAAATAGTTTGAGTGATAAAAAATAAAAAATATAAGTTAGGTTTAGAACATAAATTATGAAGAAAATATAAGATTGGAGGGTAAAACTTCAAAATGCCATATCTTTGTGTACTGGACTCCATTTGAGGTGATTTTTTTTATCATTTTGGGTATTTTTTCGAGATCTACGCGTGGTGAATAGCCGTAGGCGATTCGGTCACTTATTTTTTGCAAAAAAGTTTATTTAGGCCTTCAATTTTGTGATTTTTGTTTTTCACTATCTTTCACCAATATTAAAATAAGTCTATAATTATATAATGCTTTTTATAATTTACTTAAGCTTTATTCTATTTAAGTTCTGAATTCAAGTACTTGATTAACAATAAAGAGGGTAAAAATTAAGAAATACATAACTGAACTCAAAAATTAACTAAGAATTAAGAATTTAGAATTTTTATTCTTCAATAGCCTAATGTTTATTTTTCTATGATCTACACATTATATTTTTGTTGTAACTAAAATATTTGAAGTTCTTAATCCTAAATATAAGTCATCCTCCAACTTATCTCTCTAGAATTCGTATATGTTGATGTCTTAACAGGAAATGCATGCTAAATCATTACACTAGGGCTCATTACATTAGGACTCATTACATTACATTGGGGCTCATCTTCATAAAAAAAATCATTTAAGGTCTCTCCAAGTTTAAAGTATCAAGAGTGAAGTTTTAAATTCACATCCATGGCTGCCCCTTCACCAAAAAATCCATAGAAATAATTATATTTTTGCCTTCATTATAAAGTATCAAGTTTAAAGCCATGGAACATGAGGAAGAAGAAGACATTAATGGATGGAGAACAAGATAGAATAGGAATTTAAAAGGGTTACCCAACTAAAATTAATGTTGCAATGATAAGAGATTAAGGTGGAGTTCAATCTTTTATCCATTCCTTTTTTTTCTCTTTCATTTTTTTTCTTTCTTTCTACCTCTTTGTTGTTTACGTTGCTTCAAAAGTTGAAAAGGACCCATTAATAAAATGAATCATAGAAATAGAAATTGAAAATTTAAATATATAGATTCTTCGACATATGAAATGTTAGACATATTAATTTCATGAATTCTAAAAATTGAAATTTTAATTTCTTAAATCTATTAAATCTACTAGGTTTTTAAAACTTAATAAAAATTCTAGTTTTATCTTTTTAATTAATGATTACAACTAAAATATTTTTTAGTCTTATATATTTGCATATATTAATTATTAACTTTAAAAATATTTTTTTAACTTAGAAATATTCTAATTTATTTTTTTGTCCTGTATATTTGCATATATTAATTGATACGTATAATTTATTTTTTTAACTTCAAAATTTCTAATTTCAAATATTTTTATTTAAAAATAAGTTACAAAAATATTTCATGTAAAAATTTTTAATAAGTAAGAAATTTTGCGTCAAAACTTTTAGGGGCGACTAAAATAGTCACTGCTAAAAGCTAACTTTTAGTGACGAATACAATCAGTCGTCGCTAAAAGATTTGGTGCAAATATTTTTATTTGACCAAAATTTTGCCGCCAGAACTTTTAGTGGCGACTAAAAAAAGATCGCTGCTATAAGGTATCTTTTAGTGACAACTAAAACCAGTCGTCGCTAAACGTTTTGGCGCACAAATTTTTAATATTTGAACAAAAATTTGACACCAAATCTTTTAGTGATGAAGATGTTGTCGTCGCTAAATATATGTTTTAGTGACGACTAAAATCTGTCGTCACTAAATGTATGTTTTAGTGACGACTAAAGCTAGTAGTAGCTAAAAGTTGTGTTTTAGTGATGACTAAAGTTAGTGGTCGCTAAAAGTTTTGTGAGTAATATTTTCAATGAATAAAAATTAGGCGTTTGGACTTTTACTGACGACCAGTTACGTCGTCGCTAAATGTTATACTTTAGTGACGACTAAAATCTGTCGCCGCTAAAAGTTGTGTTTTAGTGACGACTAAAGCTGGTGGTCACTAAAAGTTTTGTCAGTAATTTGTTTAATGGGTAAAAATTTGGCGTTTGGACTTTTAGTGATGACTAGTTACGTCATCGCTAAATGTTATGCTTTAGTGACGACTAAAATCTGTCGCCGCTAAAAGTTGTGTTTTAGTGACGATTAAAGCTAGTGGTCGCTAAAAATTGTGTTTTAGTGACGACTAAAGCTGGTGGTCGCTAAAAGTTATGTTTTTTATTTAACAAAAGTTATGCATTAAAGCATTTAGTGATGACAAAAATATCGTCACTAAAAGGTCATCATGAAATATTTTTTTTTTGTGGCAACTATGTCGATGTCGCTGCAAAAAAGTTTTAGCGATGACTTTTTTGTTGCTGTTAAATAGTTTTAGTGACTATTTTTTTGTGTCGCCGCTAAAAATATTTTTAGAATAAAGAATAGTTTTTTAGTGACAACTTTTAGCGACAACTTAATAAAGTCGTTGCTAAAAATATTTTTTTAGCGGCCACTTTTTTAAGTCGCCACTAAAAGTCGTTATTAAAAGTCTATTTTTTTGTAGTGAACTTGCCCGCAATTACTGTGGAAAGATTTTACTCGTTGGTGTCAACTAATGATCTATGGACTTCTGTTGCTAACATCATCATACTTGGACAAACTTGATGTCGCTAAAATGCTATATAGATTCTACACGCCAATTCTTGGCATTATGTTGGAGCTTGTCTACCGCCCTCGTTACAAATGTTATACTTGAATCATTAGGATGATTATGTATGATACTTCAACCATTATTGTGTAGGGTTGGAATATCATGGACTTTTCCTTTTAAAAAATCTATTGGTATAGTCATAGCAATGCTTCATGGTGATGATGAAAGAAATATACTATATTTTCCTCCTTATGCCAGTCAGCCTTGTTCCTAAATTCAGAACTAACTGATGGCGTATCCGTGTTTGTCATCCTTGTCCCATAGTTTGCTTTATTTCAATGTTATGAAAACCTGAGATCGAACTAGAAAATCAATAAATCAATTGGTTTATTTGACCCTCAAAGTCAATCAATAACTAGTGAAAGCAGTAAAATATCGGACGATTTGGCATTGAGTTGGTCAAAAATAAATTTTTGATTTTTTTTTTGGTTTAAAATAGAGTTTTAGCATGATAGAAATTTATAATGTTTTATAGACATTGCTTAATCCATTTCATATAGATTTGTTATCATATGTGAAGTATTTTATTATTTTTTATATTTTCAAATATTTATATCTTTTTAAGTATTATTTTATAATATATGTATTAATTTAGTTGTAACATATTATATATATTTAGAACCATGGTTTAATCCCAGTTTAATCACGGTCAGAACTATTGATTTGTAAACCATGAATTGCTTTTTATTTCGATTTAATATTTGGTCTAATTTTTAAAACATTTTTTTAATCTTGTTATTGATTTTCTTTTTCTTTAGTTATACTTCTTGTACTGGTCAATTTCATTTAAAATGAGAGGAATATTATACAGTATGGGCTTCAAAGTAAAAATTAATTAGCAAAATCATAATTGCATATTAATGAAACTGATAAAGAAGATTTTCTATTTAGAATGTTAATTAAATATAGAAGAAACTTCGGCATACTGACATTTGCTCACCTAGTCCTATAAAGATTGAACTTTTTATTGTGAATTGGCCGTGGACATGTAATTTATAATTACGTGCGTACTAGCTATGTTAAATTTTTAGGGTCAAGTTACAAAGAATCTTTTGTAGGTATTCCTATAGAAGCATTGTGTGGTCTCAAATTATGTAAATTTACAAAATGTAAAATTTAAGTAAAGTACGATAAGTGCCAACAATACTATTAAGGTTTTTTTTAATAAAAGTATAAGATCTAGAAGGATCTTTTTCTTAAAAACCAATTACATATTATTGAGCTCTTAAAAAAAGAATAAAAATAATTAATCCAATGGTACTATTCTTATGAAAATTTTTCAACTTATAATTAATGTGTGATTCTCTTTGATTTCTTTGCTAAGAAGAACAACATACATGCGCAATGATTCATAGGTTAACTTCTTATTATACAACAGGTAAATCAAATCAATTATAAAAAAAAATAAACATGTTATAAATAAATTTTATCAAAACATATACTTGACATGTCTATATATATATATAAGACTAAATCTAATAAAAAGTCATCTATATAAAAAATTATAATTTGGGAATGAAGGGATAGTGTAAAGCATGGAATAGTGATAAAAATTCAACATATTAAACATTACCCAATCTTAAGGCAAGGGATAGTGGAATTTTCTATGTGAAGCACCAGCTCAAGGACTAATTTTTAACTTCTCCTTGCCGTGTTTGATTGTATCCTACAAGCAGCTTTAGGACAAAAAAAGCTTTGAATTTCGCCATATGAAAAGTCAGAGTTTCATTGTTTTAATCACCTCGTAAGTTCAAGCCCCGTACCATGCTTGGTCATTTGGCTTCTTTGTATGATTTGATCTTATTTTATCTTTTTTGGCAGGCCAAAAACTCTCTCTATCTTTCTCTTTGGGACCTAAACTCTGCTTATATAGGAATCAATATAAACTCCATTGCTTCGGTCAAAACAACGTCTTGGAATGCTGTAAATGGAGTAATGGGAATTGCACCTAGCTGTAAAAAATTTAAGTATTTTTGTGAGGTATCCTAAAAGCAAGGTGAATGGGACTAGCAGTAGCCTCTCATTTGTGATTGATTTGAGAACTATTCTAGGACCCGAGGTTACAGTTAAATCCTAGGACCTACCTCACTGTTGCGTCTCTAAGGAGCCCTACACAAGAAGCATGCCCGTCAAGGAAAATCGATCCATTCACATTGACTTCGATCGATCTCGTATCTGGGCATCTAATGAGTTGCTCGCATTTGGCTGTACAGATGCAGATTTGCTTTCGTTGGAGGCTAGTATCTTTTGACGTGCGATGAATGCTAGAGTAAAACAAATCAGTGGGGCCACAATCTTCATCTATGAACACACTATTACACCTAGTTGTCCATAAAAGCCAGCAAGTGTACAAAAAGAGCTTCCTCCATTCAATTTCCTCAACCCCCTAGCACCACCCTTTTTGGTAAAATTCGAATTCAACAAATCGTGCATGTGAACCGAGAAAAAGGACATCTAGTGAGATAGGTGCACCAGTCTCTTCCATAACTGAATGGCCCCACTACAATCCCAAACCATGTGCATCGAAGTCTCAGGGGAAGCAAAACCATAAGGACAGTTAGCATTCTCCACCAGTCCATGAGATGCTCTCAGCTTGTTCGTGTGTACTCGGTCCAGTGCAAGCAGCCATAAGAAGCTATCCGCACTTTCTTTGGAGCTGGCCAAGTCCAAAACTTGCCCAAAATACTTTCCCTAGGCTGCAAGTTCAACTAGTGATGTCAAAGATAAGTAGTTTGAACGGAATAAGATCCGTCATAGGCCCCTTCCATGTGATGGCATCATTATCACGTGATGACTCTCTAGTATTATATGATATATTTTATAATGGAATAGAGAGTCATTTAGTTATTTTTTTACAAGTTTTGCATCTTAGTGTAGATTTTTTTTAGTTATGGTAAATAAATAAAATATAATTTTTGTGATTAATTTTAGCAACTCATCATTTTATTTTGTTTTTATCTAAACTTCAGGAGAGAGATTGAGACCTGTTAAAGGGAGAGAAAGAAAAGGAGAAAGTTGAAAAATCAAGAGCAAATTATCAAGTGTCCTTGCTATCACGAGGAATCTAGCTCGCAATGGCGAGTTTATGGCTATACAAAATCCAAAAAGTCTCTAGCGACAACGTAGATAATAGTAAGAAGACTTGGAGCCTATAACTGAAAGCTCTCATAATAACTAGAGGTATTTTTGTTATGGTAAGATGCGTATACTAAAATGTACAGCTTTGATTTTTGGGTTTAAAACGTAAAAAGCTAGGAAGGTTTCAAGGAAAAGAGACTTTTGGAGTGGGTTTTGAAGGGGAAACATACAGAGGAGCTAAGATTTGAGACAAGAAGCTTGGATTGAAGATTAAAGGCCAAATAATCACATTATCACTGAGTTTTTTGATCTTCTACCTTTCTTCTTCTATGGATTCTTGTGTTTTTGAACCTTTTGTATGGTTTTATTGTTTAAAGACGTGTGGCTAGATATTGTAGATTCTAGGTTTTCTTGAACTTTATTTCCATGTAATTGAGATTTTGTGTAGTTAATTTAGTTTAATATTAGATTTGAGTGCTTAATTTGGTTTGTCTTGTTCATTTAAGAGCTTAGCCACCTCTTTTATGAATTTGGGGTTTAGAATTAGCCTATGAGAAAAGGAAATCTTAATGGACTATAAGATTAAGCAATTTAAGATTAATTTAACCTAATTTTGTTCATCAATTTAGAGATATATCTAACGAACCTAAGTAGTTTAAGAGGATTAAGCATAATTAACCTAATTAATTGTTAGAGAGATCTAAAATTAAATAGGATGGAAGTCAGAGTGGTTCGAGAGACATTTGGACTTAAGTTAGTTCCTTAACTTTCATATTATTAATTAAACCAATTAACTTAATAACTTAATTCTTAGTAGTAAAGAGATAGAAAACCTAAGGTGCTTCTAAGTCATATTTTTTGTTAGAACAATTCTAAAAGTTTAGTTTTATCTTCAATTTCATTTTATTTCATTATGCTGGCATTTTAGTTTATTTCTTGATTTAAATGAACGTGAACACTTCTTAGATCTAACTTCATATAAGATACTTTTCTGTGGGATGACCTTGATCCATTATACTATGTAATCAATCCATATGCTTGTAGAATCCATTGCAAAATTAATGGTTGTCACCATGATGAATGGAAGGAGGAACTATATTGACAATGATGCTAATCACGTGCTTAGGTATATATTGCTTAAAGCTTTGCTAATCCCAGCTCCTAGAATGTGTACTCATATCATAAACATTTGTATGAAGGAAATCATCTAGCATGACCTTTACAATGCATTCCAAGATTGAGGATGTTAATAGGATCAAAAGAATCAAACCAAAGGCTCACACATGAATCATTACCTAAACTCCAACCCAAGACCTTACTTGAAATCCTTCCAAATCTTAGCTATAGCCTACCAAGTCAAGGAGGACATTTGTTTCTTATTAACTATAGGTATAATAGCATCCCCACCACCATATTTAGCTCTTAAAACCTGAGCCCATATAGTGCATCCATATTGCAAACCAAACCTTAGCGAAGTTTCCTAAGGAAAGCTATGTTTTGGGCATGTAAATCACCACCATTTTAGCTCTTAAAACCTAAGCCCATATAGTGCATCCATATTGCAAACCAAACCCTAGCGAAGTTTCCTAAGGCCAAGGCCTCCCCTGCTTCTTGGGCTTTTTCACTTTATCCCAAAGTACAAGATGTAACTTTCTTCCCAGGTCCATGGTATCCCACTAGAAATTGTGGCTAGCTTTTTCAATCGCCTCACTAATATAACTGGGTAGACACATGATCTACATAAAATAATTGAGGGAAGGCTGAGATTAGTGACTTGATAAGCATGGTGCGCTTTGCAAAGCTGAGTAACTTACCTTTCTAAGAAGAAAGATGTTTTTGTTAACTTTTTCTAATATGTGATTGAACATACATAACATTTGATATCTACATATGGAGAAAGGGAATACCCCAGTACTTTCCCAAATCACTTATAAGAGAGACACCACTTTAGAGGCTCTAGAGAAGTGAACATTTTTAGAGCAATACATCTTAGTCTTGACGAGGTTCACTTTTTGTCCCAGAGAAATACAAAAAGAATTGATGCAACTTTGTATTGGCTCAATTTGATTAATACTAGCTTTCACAAAAAGGATTAAATCATTCGTAGAGATTAAATGGGTGATGGAGAGTCCATTCCTCAACAATCTGATTGGTCTCAATAACTTATTGTCTGAGGCTCACTTGATACAATGGTCAAGTTTATCCATACAGAGAACAAAGAAGTAAGGAGACAAAGCATTTCCCTATCTAATGCCCCTTGATAGCTTGAAAGCATAGGAAGGCACACCATTCCAAAGGACCTTCATTTGCTAATTAGAAACACAAGACATAATTAATTTTTAAAAAATAAGAGTTTAAACATATATCCTCTAAAGTCTTCTTAATAAAACCCCAAACAAGATAGCCATAGGCTTTCTTAAGATTCACTTTGACTACCACAAAGCCTTTGTTGCCCGTTTTACATCACATAGTATGGACCACTTCCTGGGTGATAATAATATTGTCATTACTATGACATCCAATAATAAAGCTGCTTTGATTTAGAGCAATCAATTTCACCAAAGAATCCTTTAAATGATTAGCACTAACTTTTGTAATGATTTTAAAGTTGACATTGCAGAGAGAAATTGGTCTAAATTCTTTTAGGCACTTTAGATTATTTACATTTAAGATAAGAACAATGTCTATTTTATTTACATTTCAAATGGCTTGAGGATTGTGAAATACTTCCTTCACAAAGCCACACAATGTATTCCTAATTAACCCCTGTTGACAATAAAAGAAAGTAGCTCGTAGGTCATTAGGGATCAAAGCCTTAGAAGCTCTAATACTAAAAGCTATGTTTTCTTATTTCTACATTAATAACCTCTCTCAAAGTAAACTAGAGATCTTTAGGACTTAAGTGGGGAAATCCATTAAGACTAGGCAAGGTTGACTTATTAGCAAGGTCCTTTATGTATAAATGTTGAAAAAATTTGGAAGCCATACGACCCATAGTAAGTTAATTAGTGACCCAATCCCCATTATCATCCCTGATGGTTCTAATGTGATTCTTCTTTCTCCTTACAATGATAAAAACATGAAAGAATTTAGTATTATGGTCACCTTAATTAAGTCAATTGCACTTTGACTTTGGGTACTAAATAAGTTCCTCATAAGCAAGGATTTTATTATGGTCATCCCAAAGTTGATTCTTAAGACAATCAAGGTGAGGGTTGTAACATAGGACATGCTTCCTTTCAATCCCTTGAATATGATTCAAGATTTTATTTTTCTTGTAGAAAATGTTACCCATAGTCTTCTTGTTCCTTTGACCTATATTAGTAGTGAAAAACAACACCCCATCAAGCCCATTTTTAATACACCAGGAGTGCTTAACTAGATTGTGGAATGGATCCTCCAAGAACCACACAACTTTGCAATGAAAGAGCTTATATATATAATGATGAGAGAGCTGAGACATCAAGGAAATTTTTAAAGGCCTATGATAAGATCCATTTTTAATTAAATGGTGCACAATGGCTTAAGGAAAATCCATTTTCTAATTAATGTTATAAAAAATGTAGTTAAGTTGCTCCTTTACTTCACCTTTTTCCTACGTAAACTTAGGCCTATGAAAGCCTAGGCCCAATAGTTAAATCCCATTATTAAAATTAGCAAATTGGCTTATAGAGTAATAGTTTGGGTTAGCACCCCCACTTTTATCATTGAGAGACAAATAAGCCTTGAACTTACCAAAAAGAAGCCAACGCTTTACAATATTACTACCCGAACAAGAAATCTCCTTTTATAGTTCAATTTAAAAGTAAAGGTTAGGATTATTATGGACATTAGTGAGTAAGAATGATTTACTAGTAGCTTTTATATTAATACGGCAATGAAGAAATTACACAAGCGAATCTAAGTAAGAAACTTCCACTAATTCTACACAAAAGCCAAATCCCTACTACAAAGCCTATGGCTTCCCAACTAGAGAACCCCAATCTAGGACTACCCTATCCACCTTTTTCCTACTGAGTCTTGGTTCTATAACACCAAGAGTGAAATGTTATTCATACTAATAAGGTCCCTTATAACACATAGCTTTCAATTTCTAAATTTACCACTATCTTAAATAAATATCCAACAATAATCACTCGCGAAAGCTAAAATCTAAATCAACAACACTAATTTAATACATAGTAACTTAATAAAATAATCCAAATTCCAACATAATATTTCACTCATTGAATAGCAACTAAGTATTCAATATCTTCCGCATAATTAATCCAAAAAATATAATAATAAAGTATTGCGTAACAAAAACTCTTATTACGTCACACAGTGAAAAATTCTATACTATATAATTCATATTGAATAAAATCAACCAAGATATTCATTGTGAAACTTTTCTTTCCAAGTATCTACTCTCCAACCTAGAAATGTCAATTCAAAAAAGTATCAATGAGATAAAAATTTTAGTAGTTAATAGTTATAAAACATATATTTTCTAGCCATAAATATAAACCCTTTCATAAATAGTTTAATTCCAATAAAATATATGCATTTCTCATAACTTTTGCTATATGAACCATCCTTCTTTCGCAATCATTTTCGTCAATCATTTTTAGAAAACAAATCATTTTTATGTTATAAATTCATTTGAATACATAAGACAAGTTAATGAAAGCTATCTGCTCAATTGGTACAATAGGCTGGACTCTGTAACTACCACAACCCTTGCTTCCCATAATTGATACTTGCAATATGAGCTAACTGTACCCTCACTCATCCATATTATATCAAAACGAGATCTATGACCTTAAACCTAGTTCCTTCAACTATCAATGATCATTATCTTAAGATGTAGGCATGCACACCTCATTTAGTTAATATGGCCTCTGGTCCAATAACATATGGTAGTCTGCCAATAACACATGACATTTTGCTAAATCATCATAATTATCATGTAAATAATCTGCCTTGGGTATCCATTATAAGGTTACATCATAGCAGCAACATTCCTAAGTATACATTTGCAAATATCACATGGTAATATAAAACATTTCTCTTCAAGTAAAGCAATAACCTCACTCAATAAATATCATCATTCTCATTGTATGAAAGCAAACCCTATAACTTCATCATATAATTTTCACCAATTCAAAGATATCAAAATATTATTTCAATAAATCCTTTTCTCAAATGCTTGAAGTGCAAATAAAACATTTCATATATCTTATTTCATAAAATATAATAATGCATCTATATGATATCTTGATTTGAAGCTAAGAGAATGATTGCCAAACAATCTTCTAATAAACACAAGCTAACAATATGCAAAAATGAAATATAATTGTAAATATATACAATAATAAATACAAATATTATGCAGTTCACATTTAAATGATATAATTCCACTACTTATCACTATGAAAAGTCCTTTTAGGACAATAACCCTCCAATTTATACTACAACCACACTAATCCAACACTTAATCCTTGAACAAACCATATCAAAACATTTAATCAAATCACTATTCCTAATTTAAATTCAATAAATATATGATAATAATTACATAATCTAAAATATACCTTAATTCAACCTCTAACTTTACTTCAATTTTACATAGGCATTTTATCAAACACTTAGAGTCTACTAAAATTAGTTACCATAAATTAAATATTTTACCACTAATCTAATCCATAGAAATTAATTACTAGAGTGGGAATTCTACTTCTAATTACCCATTTACACTTCTAATATTGAAAATTTCCAAATTGTTCAACCTTGAAATAACTAACATCAATCATTTAAAAACCAATCATGCAAAAGAAAGTTTAAAAGAAGTAGAACAATTTATCTTTCACTCACCTTGTATCCTAGCCATATAGAGCTTCTAAAAGATGAAGATGAAACTTTGAGATCCCCTTTTTCTTATTGAGGTAGAAGATGCTACTTTTACTCCCTCTCTCTTACCATAGTCATCCATTTAAGGGCATAATTTTAGAACAGAAAAAATAAATGAAAAAAAATAAAAGATGACATGAATAAGTGTATAGGTAATGGGTATTGAGTTAAATCTAATTAAAATTCACCTTAAGCCATAACAACTCATTTAAATAATTATTATTGGGCTATAGTAATTTTAAATAGACTATTAGACTCTTCATCTTTTTATTTTAACTAAACTAAATCATTGGGTCTTTTATTTTTTTCCTATCCTCTCCTAAGTCCAATAAATATTTTAATTCAACTATCTTATTTTTCCATATTCCATTTAATAAAATAAATCTCCATAATTTTCTAATTATTTAAATAATAAATACTCACTAAATTCTTAATTCTAAATTAAATAAATAAATAATAAATAACCCAAATATATATAGCATGTCCCCTTACGATAATAATTAATAAATCTTTATTAATTTTTCAATTAATTATTTTGACTAATTTATTTAATTAAGATGTTATATATCTTACACAAAAAGAGAAGGTTTTCGCCTCCTGCTACTTTGCAATTCCGATTAACAAAATCTATAAAAGCAAAGACGTAATACTTGAGAGAGGTTACACAAACATCACAAAATATTATAATAAACCGAGGGGGCCCCTACAAGCCTCGAACATTCTATTTGTAATATCACCCAATAAAAATTGCTTCGTAAATTTGACGTTTTTCAAAATATCACTATGATTAGGGGGTTTAGTTCTTATGTCATGGGAATTCACAGAACCCAATGTGTTCAGCCTATATGAAGTCCTCGGGTTAGTTTCATTCGCACTCTCCAAGTCACTCCCAGTGTCCTTTCTATACATGCTAGCTTGTCTATTCAGAGTCTTCTCCTTGGTGCCAATTTTGGAGATAGAGCCTTTCACCACATGGTGTAATCTCGACGTAGCCTTTTTTTTTTCCTTGGTCTTTATGGGCATCTTCTGCATTGGGCCGCAAGTGAGCAACCTAAATAATTGAGAGTAATTCTTACATGCATCTGGTATGTTATTGTCATTTATATTTTTAATGATTAAGATTTATTCTGCACGTTAGTTCCATTTGTACTGCACATAGATCCCACCTATATAAATTCAATTCTAACTATTGATTTTCTTAAGTGCATCATGCACTAAGTGCACCTAAGAAATTTTCAATAATAAAAAGGTGTTTATTTGACTTAGCTTCACTAAAGCTTGGCATGTGAGCACTAGGCTTGACGCTAAGAAGGGCAAAAGGTTCAATGGTTTCTTTTTCATTGTTGAGTTGGACCTTGAGCATGAAATCTGCTAGAGGGTCATGTATCTTGGGGGTTCAGGTGTAGGTTACTGCTATTACGTAAAAGTCTGAACGGGAAGATTCAAAAGTCTTTTAAACTTATCTGCTACCTCATTTTGCTCGAAGGGAAATAAATCTTCAAATATAAGTTCACGATTTGCCCGATTTTTATGTGACTCATACATGGGCTGTTTAGAGGTATCATGTAATGTCCAATTTTGTTAAATGACAGAAACAGATGCGTTTTCAAAGTAAGTCTCTTAAGATGAGTGATTTAAGACCAAATAAAATATGGATAAAATTTTAAATAATGAAAAATGAGGATTTAAGCCTTGAGTTGCTTGGAAACCAGGGTTGTAGTAATTCAAAAAATTTTTCGAAAGGCTTGTGGCATTTTCGTAAATAAGTGTAATTTTGGAAAAACACATAGGAGGGCTTTTTAAATAAAAGTTTTGAGTTCTTCGGGCTTCTTAAAGGCTTTGAAAACCATAGGAAGCCCCGTGACAAGTAAAACCCCTCCGGTGTATACTTTCCAATGTCAGTTAACCCGAACTTTGATGGATTCGTTCAGAAAGGTTTTAGCTCTGATTTGAGTGATTCCAAAGGTATTTTATAAAATTGGAAACCTAAATTTTATGATGAAAAAGAAGATTCTCAAAAAGGAGCTAAAACGAAATTGCCACGTATGCGGGATGTAAACGTCATTTTTTAGAACAATTTACTCTTGAATCTTTCTTTAAGAAGGGCATCCCACTCTCTCACTCTCCTAACTGACTTGGTGCCTCATCCAAAATAGAGAAGGGGCTAGAGAAGGAGACGCACAAGGAGAAGCACAAGAGAAGGGAGAAGAAAGCCAAGAAAGATAGGTAAATTCAAGGAATTTCATGACTTTCTCTTCTTCAAAGTTATTCTCCTCTCTTTACTCCATCTTCCTATGGTCTTGGATGCTTAAATGGTTCTGTTTTGGCCTTAAACTAGAGGGAAAAGTTTAGAAATTCAAGAAGAAGGATAGAGCAAAGGGAGAACCCTTTTGAAAGAACTTGATTCAAGGTAATTTTCTTGCAAGATGTTGCTTTTTCTTCCTTAGCTTCTTCTCCCATATTTCAGCCTCATACAGAACCAAGAGAAGGGGAAGGTTTTTGACTTAGAGCAAGTATGAAACACATAAATTAGGCTATGGAAAAGTAGAATATGTAAAGAAATTGGAAGGAAGATCAATGAAATGCAAGAATGGAAAGTGTGAAGCTCTTGAATGGGATGAAAAACTAATTTAATATATAAATTTCCTTGCATGTTTGAGTGTTTATTTGTGCTTCTAAGACCTCTAGGAAGCCTCCTAAGTGTGTCTCCTATTAAGAAAAAATCAAGAAGTCTATGAACTCTTCCTCCCCCTTATGTTTCGACCTAGGCTAGTCAAATAGGTTAAGAAGTGTTTTAAATTGTTCTATCCTTGGTTTGGGGCTTCATATGATGGTAGAAGGTTGGAGGAACCCTTGAAAAAAATTTAGAAACCATAGAAAGTGAAATGACCTCATATGTTCCATAATATGACCTAAAGAAGCAACATGTAGTTAAGCTCTTTATTTTAATTGTGTGATCACTCCAA
This sequence comes from Erythrophleum fordii, assembly GCA_032878935.1. Lineage (NCBI taxonomy): Eukaryota > Viridiplantae > Streptophyta > Magnoliopsida > Fabales > Fabaceae > Erythrophleum > Erythrophleum fordii. The sequence continues at coordinate 60,209 of JAVQMF010000055.1, forward strand.
GAGGCTTAAAAGGAGTCAAGAATCATATATTAAAGAAAAGAATGGAGTCTAAAATTTATTTAATGGGTGTTGCTTTATAAGTTACATTTTTGGAACCATAAAAAGGTTTATAGAGTAAGTTATTGTTGAAGGAAGATGTGTGGCCTTAAAATTAATTCTATAAACCTAATTGGTTTCCATAAATTGTGTTTAGGCCAAGAGAAATAATTCCCACACCTTTGTGTGTGTAAGGTTGAGGAAGGGAGAGCAAATTCAAGAGAAAAAAATGTATGGTTGCATCCAAGGTAACTCACTCCTCCTTCTCTCATGCATGAATATATGCTTGGCTTGTTTTTGAATGTGTGTATGTGTGTTTTAAGCTATGAAAAGTATTCTAACATGATTTTATATGCCATGATACTATGATGATGCATTATGTTCCTAAATGATATTTATGATATTTACTTAGGTTTGCTTGATTGAGGATGAGCCAAGAACCTTTAGAATTGGTTGAGACAAAGTAAAGAGTCTTCCAAACGTGAAGTTGACTCCCAAGAGTAAGGTTGAGTCTAAAAACCTTTTAAAGAAATAGGTGAGACAAGTCCAAAATCCATAAGTGAATGGGTAAGGCTAATCCATTTACTTGGCACGCCTATGTATGCCATGTATGACTTTTTCAAATGCCAAGAATACTTCTTGAATACTTGCACATGTCAATATGCTCATGTATGCATTTATAAGACTTAGTTTGCATATATTATAGGTGATTGAAAGGGAGATAAACTATTAAAATTCTTTGAATCTCATTCCTTCCTCTCCAATATTCTAACATACTAGATGGATCAAGTAGACAAGGCAATGGAAGCCCACATCTTGGAAGATGAAATTGTGACAAGAAAGTATTTAAATTTTGTTCCTTTAAGGCCATGTGAATGGCAAATGGTGTAATCCATTATTGTATATATCTTATGATGTTATAAACATGTATAATTATGCTAATGTATCATGCATAAATGAGAGCTAAGATTATATGTATGGAAATATGCATTTTGGACATGTGGTGACAAAGCAGTGTTATGGAAATGTATGCATAAATGGAAGTGGAATGGCTAAATTGAGATGCATGAGGTTTGGGACCACTTGGGTAGCTTATACAAGTCATATTCATGCTTTTAAACTTGCCTAAGAGGTGCCAAACATTAAGAAAGACCATTTGGACACATTTGGTATCTAATATGGATCAAAATTGATCATATTGGAAACTTATATTACTTTTTATCCAAATGAGCTCTTCTTGATTTGAGATTTGGCATGCATTTAGATCTTGTTGAGAGTTTTTTGGGAAGCTAAAATTTAGAATTTTGGAGGTCTATAGAATATTTGATGGATTTTCAAAGTTGGGAAAAATTCTAAAATTAGTCAGGGTACTGTTTACTCATGTTCAAAAATGAATTCTGTCACTCAGGGGGCAAATGATGTCCAATTGCTACAAAATTTTATAAGAAGAAACTAGACATTCCTAGTAACTTATGTCAACTAGAAGCACCTCATTTGGATGTCTAGAGAGAGAGATATGAATTTTTGAAATTTTTATCTAGTGTCAAGCATCCAAACTGACCTAGGTTACTTTTTGATTAGTTTTCGATCTCTGGACATGCCTAAACTAGTATGAAATTATTTTTTTCCTCTAGCTAACATCCTTATCTTTCCAGATTGGTATCATTTGCATGGATTGAACTTTTTTAGAATTAATTGGATATTTTTGAATTTTATAGCAGACACCTATATTAGTACCAGTAGCCTGTTAGACGTATGCACATTTTTGAATGTCAAACATCATTTATGTTATGTTTCATGGCCTAGAAATATTTGTAGCATAAAATAGACATCTGTAGCTTTCCAGCATAGTAAAGAATGCATGATTTCAATTTTTCTAGAATTAGTTATAATTTTTCAAAGTTTGTGACAAAAAAGGGGAATTTCTAGTTGAAATAGCATCTATGAATTTTATGTATTCTCTTGCGTTGCACGAGTTCTAGACCACTTTTGGGGATGGAAATGAGTTGTATCTATGTAATTAAATATGAGAATATGATGTATGAGCTCACATAGTCCACGGGACACCAAATGAAAATTTTATACGCGACGCAACACTAAGAAATTTATTATTTTAATGCCATTTCTTTTACTCCTTTATGAATTACATGATATGAGACATGAAAATAATATGAAATAAGTTCGAAAAGTATGGTGTTACATATCATGTGTTGAGAGATTAGGTAACTTCCCTCCTAGATTAGGGGACCTTGAAGATTTTCTAACCAACATCTAAGCACCATACACTTTGTCAGAGGGAATATTCTAACATGGTAAAGTATTAAGCCTTTCATCTTCAATAGTAAACAAAGAATTTCTTACTATAAACTTATAAACTAGTTTCTTCTTTAAATCCACTTTTAACACTAATTCACACAAAATGATCCCTTTCAATCTTTATTTTATCTCCCTGAACCATGGAGAGAGTATTCGCATTAACCTTCAATGTCCTGCCAATTCTATTTCCTTGTGTCCATAGAAAGTGTTTGTTGTAAAACCGAATTGGGAGATTCTATTGGAAAAAAAATTATTTTTATATGGGCTTATATTAATTATTTTAATGTTTTCCAAAATTGGGTTGGTTATGGTCTACTAAAAATTATTATAAGCCCAATTATTATTTAAGTGATCATAAAATAGTAGGCCTTAGCACACATTAAATTAAAAAGTTTGGTGAGGGAATTAAAGTATGAGCCAATTGTTTTATCAAAGCATATGATGGAAGGGCCCAATAAAACATTATTAAATAGAGCTAGGTCCCTCTTTAACCCTAATTAAGAGTACCTAATCCCATTGAAAGCAGCTCATCTAAGCATTGGGTGATGGAAAGAAAGATCCAGCTCCTAGATTGCTACTATGGCAACCATAGGTATGTTCTTCATTCTAATATTGAAATTAGTGTTCTAGTTTCATATGAGATCCAAAAATTCTAATAGTGGTATTAGAGCTAGGGTTTATGTATAAAATTTAAAACAAAAAATTTCATAATTTTGATAAGGATTCTATATACATTCGCACCAATTTGGCCCTTAAATTCTTTTCTTATTGTTACTTAATTGGGCAAACAAGTTTAGGGCTTTTTTTCTTTGTATTATAAGCTTTTTAACAATATAAGATTTACTTGCTAATTCAATTTAGCCACAGAGAATTTAAAGCTCAAAGTTCATGTGTTCATATTATATGCCCAATATTGATTTGCTTAAAATCAAGTTTTTAATCCAAATTGTTACGTGGGAAATCTTCATATCATGTGTGTTAACCTTTCTGTAACATTTAATTGCGTTAAAACCCGCTGAATAACACGAAAAATGCAAAAGGAAAAATTTGAAACCCATATGCATACATTTAAAATTCTTATGATTCTCTTGTTTGTTTGCTCAATTAACGATCCAAACATCTTAAAAGTCTAGGTTTACATCAAAATCCCATGATTTTTGGTGTTAAAATGCTTCAAACTACATATTGCGTTTTTAGAGTTCATATTTTTGAAACCCATGTCAAATTCGAACAAATTCTCTTTCTTCTATTATCCTTTGGCTAAATTAATGATCTAAACATCTTAGGAAACTTGATTCACTTCAAAACCCCATATTTTTTGATGTTATAGGCCTCATATTGCACAAGGAGCTAGACGGGTGCATACCAACGAAACCGTGGAGCTTTAATCATAAATTCATGGTTTTCACTCAATATATTGGACAATTAATGCTCCAAATATCATAGAAATCAGAATTTAGTTGAAATTCATAAAGAAATTGTTGTAAAATAAACCCATAATTGTTTAAAATCACAACGGGTCAAAAACAGGTCAAGAAAACTCGTTTTAGACCCGCGTGACCTAGCTGGAGGTTAAAGATGACCTCCAGCTGGGCCTGGACAATGCCCATGAGCAGGCTACACAGGGGGTGGTGCGTGTTTGCCACCCCTAGCTCCAATTGGAGCATTTTTTGTGTCATTTTTTAAATTGAGTAATTTTCTAATTTTATATAATTTTTATTTTATTTTTTGAGGCTCAAAAAATTATTTATTAATTATTTATATTTCTTTAATTAATAATAGTATTTTTATTATTCTAAACTAACAAATGGTCTCAGAAAATTATAAAAATTTTTAAGAAAATATTTTGACATATATAGAGTATGGAATTCAGGTGTACTCCCTTTAAAAAACATATACAAAAATTATACTCTTAAGTTGAAGCATAAAACATCAATATTTAAACCTTATTCAAGGACAATTATTTCTTGTTCACAATTTTTATGCAAACATGGTTTACAATTGGCTTTTTAGGATACATACAGTGAAAGTAACTTAATAAAATATAAATTTTCTTCTAGTTTTGGAATTTTGTTTTAATAAACTATTGGGAATGATAATCACTAAAGTGGTTCATTTATCAAAATTATTAAAATCGCTCAATTCCTTTTATTAATAGAAGGTGAGGCAATTTCTTTATTCTGGTATGAGATTATTATTTTGTGTATTATTGTGAGTATATGTCACCAAAGATATTTATCCATCAAAATATTCAAAATCTTTGAGTTCCCTTGCTGATAGAAATTGAGTTACTCTATATAATTATCCGCTCGAAAGGGATTATTATATATATTGACTTTGGTATGGCATGAAGTGTGTTAGTAGAAGTAAATAGTTAAGAGAATTTATCTACCCAAAAGGGATAGATTTTCTTTACTATAAACTTTTTTATTGGATAGAGATACGTAGTTTAAGAAACTTATCTGTCTAAAAGGGATAAGACTTGCAATACTATATATTCTTCTTCATATTAGTTTCATGTTGGAAAGACCAAATGCATGTAATGTTCTTTGCCTAAAAAGGAGTTTATAATGATGCACCTAGTACTCCTTAAAGATAACTTATTTAACTTGAGCTATTTTGAAATTGCTTGATTTACTGACCATGTTGCAATTTTATGAATAGCCTTATTAAGATCTTAACTGGTTTCAATTATAAGAGGTGGAAACAATATGTTGAATTTGACTTGGGAATAGTAGACATAGATCTGACACTACATGAAAGTGAACCTCTAAAACCCACTAAAAATAGTACTGCCGAACAAAAGGAGTACTATGCTAAGTGGGAGAAATCCAACTATCTCAGTCTCATGACAATGAAAAGATCAATTGTTGAATATCTTATAAGCAGTTTACCAAAAACTACAAATGCTAAGGAGTTCTTTAATGTTGTGGCAAAGAGGTACCATGTGTCTGACAAAGCTGAAACTGGATAACTCATGAGTGAGTTAACAAGTATGAGATACTATAGCACTAAGGAAGTTAGAGAATATATTATGAGGATGGTACATACTTCACCTATACTCAAAGCTCATGAAATTTTGATCCTGGATAGTGTTGTCATTCACCACACAGTTAATTCGTTTTAGCAAGCATTCAGTCAAATTAAAACTGCTTACAATACACAAAATCAGGCTTGGGACCTAAATGACTTGATTTCTAAGTGTGTGGTTGAGGAAGAAAAGATAAAGAGGGAAAAGAATGAGAATGCATACTTAGTTTCCCACAATAGGTCAAATTTCTATAAGGGAAAAGAAAAATTTAAGAATAAAAAGACACATGCTCCTAAAAAGGATAAGGACTTCAAAAGGCATGGTAAGTATCATACTGCATGTGATAGAGCTAAAATGAAGGATATGAGTTGTTATTTCTGCAAGAAGAAGGGTTACAAGAAGGCTGATTATCTAAAATACAAAGATTGGCTAGCAAAGAAGGGTAGAGACAAAGGTGAGTTATTAGCTGTTTATTTTTTGTTTTGAATCAAACATTATTGATGTCCCTATAGATTCTTGGTGGTGGCTTGACAGTGATGCTTCTATTCATGTTACTTCTACCTTATAAGGGCTTAGAAATGGCAAGAAATCAAGTGAGAACAAATCTAAGTTGAAAGTAAGAAATGGTATGTTAAAGTTGAATATATAAGAACTATTTTTTTGTCATTAGAATCTTGTTATCGACTTTGTTTAGAAAACATTTTTTTCATTCCGTCATTTAGAAGAAATATAGTTTCTTTTTCATTATTTGATAAAGTAAGATATTTTTTCAATTTTGGAAATAAAGGTGTTAAAATTTCTTATGATTCTAATGTGATTAGCAAATGCATTTTATCTGACAAACTATATAAACTATGCTTGAATTCCAAAATTGACAATTTATCTTTTAATGTTAACAATTCTATGGCTAAACAACCCTTAATCAAGGAGAAATCTCTATTGTTGTGGCACAAACGACTTGGTCATATTTCAAAGGAATGAATAGAAAGATTAATAGGAGATGACATACTTTCCTTGTTCAACTTAAAAGAGATAAACATGTGTGTTGATTGTATAAGGGAAAATTGACCAAAAATAGGAAGAAGGGTGTGACTCGTAGCGATAGGCTTTTAGAAATAATACATACAGATATCAGTGGACCCTATCCTTCAACTATATGTGGTAAAAATTATTTTATAACCTTTATTGATGATTTTTCCTATTATGGATATGTCTTTCTTATCAAAGAAGTTGAAAATTTATCGAACTGAGGTTGAGAAGCAATTGTGGAGTACCATCAAAATAGTTAGGCTCAATCATGGTGGTGAATATTATAGAAAATATAAAGAAAGGGGACAACAGAAAGGACCTTTTGCTAAATATTTATAAGATTTTGGGATTGTTGCCTAGTATACCATACCTAGTAGTCTTGAATAAAATGGTGTAGTGGAAAGACAAAACTGCACACTTATGTATATGGTGAGAAGCATGATGAGTAGGTCTAATTTACTTAATTTTTATAGGGAGAAGCAATAAAAATTGCCAATTATATTTTGAATTAGGTTCTTAGTAAATTCATTACTAAAACACCTTTTCAGTTATGGACTAGTAGAAAGCCCAGTCTTAATCATTTTCGTGTGTGGAGGTATCTTGTTGAGGTGAAAATTTATAATCCTTCTCTAGAAAAAATATATCCTAGAACTTCCTGTTGCTTCTTTATTGGGAATCGAGATCATTCAAAAAGGTATAGATTTCATTGCTCTATAAGGGATACTAGAATTGTTAAATCACTAACTGTAAAATTCTTAGAGTTTGATGTTACTAAAGGGAGTTACTCTCAGGTTTTTCAACTAAATAAACGTATGATATAGTTTCAATTCTTATGCAACCACAAATGCAATAGTCATACCACTGAATGTAATAGAAGAGGATGTGAATTTACCTGTTCAGATAGAAGTACCCATTGTAAGTGAAGTTCCCCAAATAAGTGATACAACTTCTAAAATAGTTCAACCAATTCTAGAAATTCCCCTAAGAAGGTCCCATAAAGAAAGAAAATAAGCAATCTTAAGTGATTATTATGTCTATTTAGGAGAAGCAAAATGTGACATTGGTGAAACTGTAGATCCTTTAGGTTACACATGAAGCCATTAATAGCCTTCATTCAGACATGTGGAAGAATACAATAAGTGATGAGATGAGTTCTATGTTGAAAAAATGGAGTTTGGGAGCTTGTTAAATTGCCTACAGGTTGTAAACCAATTGGTTGTAAATGGATATTCAAGACCAAGAGAGATTCTAAAGGCTAAGTTGAAAGATTCAAGGCTAGATTAGTAGCTAAAGGTTTTGCATAGAGGGAAGGCATTGATTTCACAAAGGCATTCTCATCGGTCTCCACTAAAGATTCATTTAGGATCATTATGGCATTGGTGGCTCATTATGATCTAGAGTTTCACCAGATGGATGTAAAAATAGCTTTTTTAAATGAAGATCTTAATGAAGAAGTATACATGATACAGCTAAAAGGTTTTAAAAAAAGTGGGAAGGAGCATATGGTGTGTAAATTGAAAAAGTCAATTTATGGCCTTAAACAAGCCTCTCCCCAATGGTATTTAAAGTTTGATCAGGTGGTGACCTTATTTGGGTTCATTGAGAATAAATTTGATCAATGTATTTATATGAAGACCAGTGAGAGTAGATTTATTTTTTCGGTAATTTACATTGATGATCTTTTTCTTGCAAGTAGTGACTTGAATATGCTTCATAAAACTAAATTTTTCTTATCTAATGCTTTTTACATGAAAGACGTTAGGAAGGCTTCATATGTTCTAGGTATTAAGATACATCGTGATATATCACACCATGTTTTAGGACTATCTCAAAGAGCTTATTTGGATCATGTGTTAAAACGATTTAATATGTAGGATTATAGACCTGGTAAAGTACCTATTGTTAAAGGTGACAAGTTTAGCAAAAGTTAATACCCAAGGAATGAGCCTGAAAGGGAAACTATGAATAATACCCCTTAAGCCAGCGCAATTGGTAGTTTGATGTATACTCAAGTATGTACTCGACGTGATATTGCATTTGCTATGAATGTTCTTAGTCGATATCTTTCAAACCCTAGATCCCAACATTGTGTTGCAGCCAAGAAAGTCATAAGATATCTGAAAAAAAAAAGATTTTATGCTCATCTATAAAAGGGTTGACAATATTGAAGTGATGGGTGTAACAACCGGGAAAAGGGAAAAGGAAAAGAAAGTAGAAAGCTGGAAATTTTCGAAACTCAGAAATTTTCCTAAGTTTGCTCGCAATAGTGAGAAATGGTCTCGCTATAGCGAGAGTGTCTGTTCGTAATAGCGAAAGTGATTCTAGCTATAGTGAGTGCGGGCATTCCATACAAAAACCAGGGAGCTGCTCGCCGTAGCGTGCGCTATAGTGAGAGTGGGAGTCTGGAACTAATACGAGTTCACCATAGCGAAGGTTAAATCTTGCCATAGCGAAGGGAACTAATACATGCTCGCCATAGCGAAAGCTAAACCTCGCCATAGCAAAGGCAGCTGATACAAGCTCGCCGTAGCGAAGGTTAATTTTCGCCGTAGCGAGGGTCAGTCCGGAAAAGAGAAAAAGGCGAGAATTTGACTCCTTTAAACGACCCAACTCATTCTTTCTCTCATATTTTCCCTAAACTTCGACCCAAGGAGAGAAAAGAGGTATGGAGAGCGAGAGAGACCAAGAGAAGGAGGAAGAAACAAAGGAAAGGTAAGCAAGCTCCTCTCATTTCTTCTTAGAATCTTGATCTCCTCTCTTTGCCCTCTCTTTCTATGGTTTTGTTTGTGAGATTAGTGAGGTTTTGAGCATGGGTCAGAAGAGGGAAAGTGGAAAACACCCTTGAATCTTTTTGTTTTCCTTGAAAATGTGGTTTCCACTACTATGAGAGCTTGAGAGAGAGAAAGAATTGGTGACATTCTAGAGAGAGAGAGAGAGAACCCCTAAGTTCTTGTATGTTAGGAGGGTTGCTCTGAAGATTACATTCTAAGAGAGTAATTCTATGTTTTTGATTGTGCCTAGGCTCAAGTGAAGCACCTCCATTAAGGTGTGAGTGTGAACCTAAGAAGGGAGAAGAGGAATTGAAAGGAAAAGCTTATGTTGGCTCATAAGGTAGCTTTCTTTCCACTCTTTCTTGTTGCATTCTTAGATGTATTAGTCAATGTATGTTTATGTATATGCTTGTTGTGTGAGATATGCCATATTGCCATGATGCATTGTTACCAATGTGCTTGTGTGATGGATTGTGAGAATTGCTCGGGTGAGGTAGTGCTGAAAGTCCCTTGGGATGGGTGAGGTAAAGCCGAAAGTCCCTTGAGATGGGTGAGACAAGGCCAAAAGTCTCATAACGGAGTGAAGCCAAGTCAAAAGTCCCTAAACTCAGGTGAGGCCATCCAAAAGTCCCTAAACTCGGGTGAGGCTAGACCAAAAGTCCCTGGAGCCCATTTTTGGCATTGTTGTGATTTTCATAGCATGTACAACATATATTACATGTTTGAGAATGGTTGGATGCTAAATTTCATGCTTTGACTTGTTATATGCCTTGATTGCTTCCTTGAATGAGTGCATGAGCTACTGAGATTCCATGAATCTCACCCCTTCCCCTCCCAACTTAACATGCTAGGTGGAGCTCAAGGAGATTCAAGTGCACACCAAGGAGCCTAGGAACATGTTAGCTAGACTTTAGCTTTATTTTGGTCTTTTGATGTAAAGTGGTGCCAAAATGAATATGCACTCACTATTGTGAGATGTAAATGTTGTAGCAAGTGTAAATGTATGGATATAAGATGTACAAACTATGTAGAGAGCCAAATTAATAGAAATGTGGGTTTTGCCCCTTTTGTTGAATGTATGTGATAGTGTATTTTTGGCCGTAGCATAGTGAGTTTGGAATGTATGATGATTTGGACTACTTGGACATGTTATATAGACTATTTTCATGATTTTAAACTTGTCCATGAGGTGTGAGAACGTGTGAGAGGCCATTTAGACCCATTTTGGACCTTTTGGGTGCCAAAACTGCTAAATTTGTGAGCTATGTCAAAGTATGACCAAACGAGCTCTTCTTGTTATGAAATTTGACATGCCTCTAGAGTTTGTAGAAAGATTCTTGGGAAGATAAAGTGGGTAATATTTGGAGGTCTAGAGAATATTTGGTGAATTGTTGAATTTGAAAAAATTTAATGGTTTGGTCATGTACTGTTACCATAGGTCCGAAAAGAAATCCGTATCATTCATAGATCAAACGGTGGCCAAATGTCATGTAATTTTATACACATAAACTAGATAACCTCAGTGACCTATACCAACTAGAATCACCTAAATCGGAGGTCTGTAGAGAGAGAACGAACCTTCTAAATTTCTGTATCAGCATCAGGGAGCCACCTGACCTCCCTTATTGTTCCATCGGTTTTTGGGGTCTAAGGGCTGCTGAAATGATCTGGACTTATTTTTCTCCTCTATTAGACATCTTTATCTTTTCAAATTGGTATAGTGTGCCCAGATTGGATTTTTTTGGGATTTAGTTACGAATTTTCGAAGTCTATGACAGTAAGCTGCACCAGAAACAGGGACAGCCGGACCTTTGTCTGATTTTTTATTTCAAACATAGTCCAAACGCTGAGATTATGATTGGGAATTATTTTTAGTGTAAAAATAACACGTAGAGCTTTCCAGAGAGCTATGGTTTACTAGATTTCCATTTTTCTATAATTAGTTATGATTTTCCAAAATTAGAGCCAAAATATGACTTTTGGGCCCAAGTGAGAAAATGCATTTTTCTGGTTTTTGGCTCCATACCCGTGGCTTATGGCTTGTTTTATGCTATGTATGAGTTGTATAAATGGAGTGTGAGTAGAGAATGCAAATGATGGGTTCACAGGACCCACGGGGCAGAAGATGAGTGCATGAAACCCCGTTTCATAGCATGAAAATGCTACAGAATGGTAGTGGTTCTTTGGAAATCATATGGAACCGAGCCCAGAGAGAGGCTAGATAGTGGTAGTAGAATATGGTGTTAGAATGGGATACTCAGATTCTAATTTTATTGGGTGTCCAAATGGTCTAAAGTCCACTTCTGGTTATATTTTTATATTAGTTGGTGGAGCAATATCTTGGAAGAGCATGAAACAAATTTTGACTGCATCAACCAATGATGTACGCAGAATTTGTTGCATGCTATGGGACAATTTTGCAAGCTATTTGGGTTAAGAATTTCATATCGAAATTTTGTGTAGTCAACTCAATCACTAAAACACTAGTTATTTATTGTGATAATAGTGTGACAGTATTCTATTCTAAGAATAATAAGATTAGAAATAGATCTAAGCATATGGAAATAAAGTACCTTACAGTCATGGACCTAGTCAAGAAATGAGACATTGCTATAGAATTCATAAATACCGACTCAATATTAGCTTATCCTCTAACTAAAGGATTAAGGCCCATATAATTTAATAAACATGTTAAGAATATGGGTATCTTAAGGTCTTTTGATCTTTGAAGTTAGTGGGAGTTTATATATTTTACTTTTTATTTTAATTTTATACGATAATTTCGTGGATGTCTTTTATTTATGGCAATGAATTTCATGAACTTTCATATATTTGATATGTTATACTTTAATAGATGATCATCTTTTAATATTTTGTTTGTGTTAGGATTGAATGCAACATGTATCTTAAAACATTGTGTCGATCTTAAAGATGACTGTTATATTTGACAGTTGTCTCTTATGGCACTATACTGTATTCTCGAGATAAAGCATTTGAGACATATAGACTTGTTATGAGTCATACGATTTCTCACTGCGGTTTAGTATATAGATATTAAGAAATCATGATTTTTTATTGTGGTTTAACATATAGATATTGAGAAATCATTCAAAGGATCAATAAGAAATAGTACATTATTGATCACTTTGAAAGTTATTTCTTACCACACTTCCAGACTTGTGACCCATGTCAATATAATGTCAATATGTGTGAATATGGACTAGTCTTATATCCTTAAAAGACATGATGATCACCACTATCCCTTATTGATGGTTATGTTAGACGGGATTGGGTATGATGTGCTTTCTTATGACAATTGTTGACTAAAACAATGTGTGCACATATAGTTTTATTGTTATGTCAATCTAAGAGTCATTTTACAAAATAAAATGAATTTTCTTAAAATCAAATTAATGTGCCTCAAGTGGAAGAATGTTGGAAAAAATTTCTTTTCTATATAGGCTCACATTAATTATTTAATGTTTTCTAAAATTGGATTGGCTGTAGTCCACTAAGGATTATTATAGGCTTGATTATTATTTAAGTGATCACAAAGTAATAGGCTTTAGCACACATTAAATTAAAAAGTTTGGTGAGTGGATTAAAGTGTGGGCCAATTATTTTATTGAAACTCATGATGGGAGGACCAAATAAAACATTACTAAATAGAGCTAGGTCCTTTTTCTAACCCTAATTAAGAGTGCCTAGTCCCATTAAAAGCAATTTATCTACGTATTGGGTGATAGAGAGGAAGATCTAGCTCCTAGATTGCTACTATGCAACCATAGGTATGTTCTTCATTCTAATCTTAAAATTAATGTTTTATTTTAATACAAGATCCAAAAATTCTAATGGACTCGACATTCTGACCTATTGCTGCACAACCAAGTAGTGTTCCATGACTACTCAGGGACCTTTATTAAGGATGAAATGGTAGTCCTTTGAGTCTACAAATCTAACTAGGAAGTAATTGTTGTAAAGTTAAATCAACTCAAGGTTTTGAATATTCCAAAACTTCACCAATCTGATCTTGAGAAAATAATAACTAAGCTTCTCCAATCATCTTCTGACATCGGTATCATAGGTGGACCTTCATAAGCTCCTTGATTTCCTTTAAGATATTAAGTTCTTCTTCCTCCTTGGACTTCATCATCTCATCTTCCTCGAACTCGGCAAAACACCCATTATCCACTCCATTAAAACCTTTCAAGGAGTCCTTATAGGACAGAACGTTCCTGGCTATAGGTTTACCTGCAACATTATTTAGGGGAACTTCTTTAGTTGTCTCTCCATTAGACCATATTCCCACATGTCGCTAGGTTTTAGGGCATCAACATTTTAATATCCACTAGGGCTTGTCACTACAAAAAAATATGGAATTTGTGGCAACAAAAGTCGTCGCTAAAACGTCCGAAGTTGTCGCAAAAACTATTTAGCGATGACAATGTAGTCATCGCTAAGTCGCCGCAATTATAACCGTTGCTAAAAAGATTTAATGGCCAAAAAATTGTCGTTGCTAAAAAGACTTTTTGCGACAACAAAAATCGCCCCTAAATATATGTAATTTCGCTGCTAAAACTACTAAACTATTGCATTTAGAAGTAACAAATTTTGCCGCTAAATATATGGTTTTAGCGACAACAAACATCTTTTGACACTAAAAACTTTTAGCGACGACTTTTACCAAGAGTTGTGGTCACTAAATGCATACTTTTAGCGACGATTTTTTAGTTTAAAAGATTTAGCGACGACCTTTTCGCCGCAAAAATCTTTCTATTTGGCCTTTTTAAAAGCTTTTCGTTAGGGATCTTTAGTGACGACATGTACGTTGACGCTAAATGTTGTTTTAGCAGCGACATTAGTAGTCGCCAAAATTCCTTTTAGTGGGTATTTAGAGGAATTAGTGGCGAGTATTGTCATCGCTAAAGTTTTTCTTTTAGCATCAATCTTTTATGTCGCCACTAAATATGTCTTTAGCATCAACTATTATCAACAATATTGGTATACTATTAGCGACGACTTTAGTCCCCGCTAAAGAGGTTTTTTTTTTTAGATTTTTAATATATTTTTTAATTATTTTCTTCAATCTTGTTTACTAAAATAGATTTTATAATATTATAAATGGTGAAAAATAAATCTTCCAAATCTCTAATAACATATACCATTTTACAAAATCTAACATTTTAAAATACATAAGCTAAAAAAGAGCAAATCAAATTTTGCTAATAAGTTTGATATATACATTACTGTAGAGGTCCATCAAACAAGTATAAATACAAAAACTTGTCATATGAATAATTTTTTAAACTCACTCATGCACTCCACTATTCAATATTTAAAATAGCATTACAATATTACTAAACAAAAGGAAAAGAGCAGGAAGTTAGTATTGGCAATTACTTGAATCTTCGTAATTCAAGGGAGGGGCACTAGTATTCAATCTAGACATTTCATTTTGTTTTGTAAATGTCAAGACTTTCTCCATCAAAGCAATTACCTACGTGACAAATTGAGACCACATTCCAATTTCAGTAAAGCATAATGTTTGAAAGAATATGTATGCCATATATAAATTAATGTCAATCATTAAAACTCTTAATTACTCACAGAATTATTGAGCTTCTCCACTTGAAGCATTGTTCATCAAAGGTACAGATGTATAGAGGTACATTTCCCTGCTGAAAAGAAATATAACACTAAGTTTTTTAACATTGAAAAGAATTATATACTTACGTTAAGTCCATGTCGTCACTACTTACCTTTATTCTAGTTATATGTAAAGAATTATATACTTATGTTTTGGTTCAGATCTCCAAGTTTTAGATCTGAACTAAAACCAAACTTTGTTCTAGTATAAAACATAATGAGGGATTCATAACATCACACTTTCCTTTATATTACTTCTAAGCACATGACATTAACATTGATAATAGTATAGGCGTTGATGTAATATGTTACTCATGAAAGGTTGTACATGATATATTTATAATGAAAACAGTTCCACAAGTAAGAGTATTAGGAGTTGGAATATATCTTAATTTTAGCTTTGGGCCCCTATAGTTCCATTTCACCTATGGATAGGTTGTGAAACTAAGGCTAAAATATGATTGCATTTTGATGATGGAAAGGTTGGAATGAATATGGAGAACAAGTCATCCTTTTTCTAGAAGTAATAATAAGATGCTGTTAACAAGGCAAACAATATTATTGACAAGTTATAAGATGTTGTTGATAGGGTAATAGATATTGTCGACAAGATAAGACCTTATTGATAAGATCTTAAATTTAGTAAAGAAAAATTGAAGACCTTGTTAACTAGATAAGACCTTGTTAACTAGATAAGATCTTGTCAACAGGATCTCAAATTTAGCAAAAGAAAATTGAAGACCTTGTTGACTAGATATGACCTTGTTGACAGGATCTTAAATTTAGCAAAGGAAAATTGAAAACCTTGTCGATAGGATAAAACCTTGTCAACAGGATCTTCTACCTCCTCATGACAAAATAATCTATAATTGAGAAGCTTTGAAAAAACTCAAAGTTAGGCAAAATCTTCTCAATAAGGTCTTAATACATAATGTATAATGGTATGACACACATAGGTATGGAAATAGGACAAAATGTAATTTGAACACTAAGTTTACAGTACTTAAAAAACTTAAGCACCATACTTCATCCTAAAAAAGAAAAAAAAAATAACAGCAGTCCTCAGTAGTATCAAGGTTGTTAACAGAATTGGACCAAATCTCTAAACCACTTAAAAGCATATATCAAAGCTTAGGCATATATCAGAACTTATAGGTATATATAAAAAGTAACACCAGTCCTTAACAATATCAGAGCAAACTATCAAGCTAACAGAATTGGACCAAATCTCTAAACCACATATCAGAACTTAAAAGCATATATAAAAGCTTAGGCATATTTCAGAACTTATAGGTATATATAAGAAGTAACACTAGTCCTCAGCAATATCAGAGCAAACTATTAAGCTAACAGAATTGGACTAAATCTTTAAAGCACATATAAGAACTTAAAGGCATATATCAGCGCTTAGGCATATATCAAAATTAACACTAGACTTCAGCAGTATCACAGCAAACTATCAAGGCAACAGAATTGGACCAAATCTCTAAAGCACATACCAGAACTTAAAGGCACATTTCAGAACTTAAAAGCACTAAATTTATAGCACTCACTAAACCTACAGCACTTATAAGCACTAAATCTACAGAACTTATAAGCACCAAATCTACAGAACTTATAAGCACCAAACCTACAGAACTTATGGGCATATATCAAAACTTATGGGCATATATCAGAGCTTAGGTATCAAATTTATAGCACTTATAGGCACATATAAGAATTTAGAAAGAATTAGACCAAATTATATTTAGGCACCAAATCTACAACACTTAAAAATAACCATTCCACTGTCAAAAGACTTAGGCACATATCAGAATTTATGTAGGTACACACACAAGTAGAATTATTGGACCAAAGCTTATTCAGACACTAAATTTTTAGCACTTAATAGAACCATTCCACCCTCAAAAGGCTTAGGCACACAAAGGCTTGAAATAGCCATCAAAGAAGAAGAAACCAATACAAAAAAGAAGTAATTCTAAAAAAAAGAAAGTAAATTCGATTCAAAATGGAGGTATTATCCAGTTTTACTAGCCACAGCCACAACCACCACAACCACAGCCACCATAGCCACAGCCACAGCTATAGCCACAGCCACAAGACTTAACTCAAAATCAATTGCACAAAGAAGGAGCAAACAAGGGACCAAAGAAGGTGCAAACAATAGACCAAAGAAGGAGCAAACAGTAGACCAGAGAAGGAGCAAACAGTAGACCAAAGAAGGAGCAAACAATAGACCAGAGAAGGAGCAAATAGTAGACCAGAGAAGGAGCAAACAATAGACCAGAGAAGGAGCAAATAGTAGACTAAAGAAGGAGCAAACAATAGACTAGATTACCACTTACATAGCTTCCTTCCTCTTTAGTTTCTGTGTTCTCCTCTTCCACAGCGAAATCAGCTCCTAAGGATACTCTATTTTTCATGCGCGAAATGATTTTGTTGGAATAGCTTCACTCACAATGAAATTAACCAGAAGGATGTATTGGAATGAAGATTGAGAAGGATTTGCGACAGCCTTTGCCAGCAGATACGAAGAAGGTTTGAAAATGGGAAAGGGGGGAAGGGGAAAGATGGGAAAAACAAAGAGACGGGGAAAGACGGGAAAAACAAAGACTCTAAGTTTTACTATTGAAGTGTCAGTATTTTATTTGTAATGATATAATATTATTCTAAATATATTGATAATTTAATAATTGATAATTGATATATAAATGAAAAAAATAGTTTGAGTGATAAAAAATAAAAATATAGGTTAGGTTTAGAACATAAATTATGAAGAAAATATAAGATTGGAGGGTAAAACTTCAAAATGGCATAACTTTGTGTACCGTACTCCGTAGGCGATTCGGTCACTTATTTTTCTAAAAAAAGTAGGTTTAGGCCTTCAATTTTGTGATTTTTGTTTTTCACTATCTTTCATCAATGTTAAAATAAGTCTATAATTATATAATACTTTTTATAATTTACTTAAGCTTTATTCTATTTAAGTTATGAATTCAAGTACTTGATTAATAATAAAGAGGGTAAAAATTAAGAAATATATAACTGAACTCAAAAATTAATTAAGAATTTAGAATTTTTATTCTTCAATAGCCTAATGTATCTTTTTCTATGATCTATCCATTATATTTTTGTTCTAACTAAAACTTTTGAAGTTCTTAATCCTAAATATAAGTCATCCTCCAACTTATCTCTCTAGAATTCATATATGTTGCTGTCTCAATAGGAAATGCATACTAAATCATTATATTAGGACTTATTACATTATATTGGGGCTCATCTTCATAAAAAAAAAATCATTTAAGGTCTCTCCAAGTTTAAAGTATTAAGAGTGAAGTTTTAAATTCACATCCATGGCTGCCCCTTCACCAAAAAATCCATAGAATTAATTATATTTTTGCCTTCATTATAAAGTATCAAGTTTAAAGCCATGAAACATAAGGAAGAAGAAGACATTAATGGATGAAGAACAAGATAGAATAGGAATTTAAAAGGGTTACCCAACTAAAATTAATGTTGCAATGATAAGAGATTAAGGTGGAGTTCAATCTTTTATCCATTCCTTTTTTTTCTCTTTCATTTTTTTCTTTCTTTCTACCTCTTTATTGTTTACGTTGCTTCAAAAGTTGAAAATGACCCATTAATAAAATGAATCATAGAAATAGAAATTGAAAATTTAAATATATGGATTCTTCGACATATGAAATGCTAAACATATTAATTTCATGAATTCTAAAAATTGAAATTTTAACGTCATAAATCTATTAAATCTACTAGTTTTATCTTTTTAATTAATGATTACAACTAAAATATTTTTTAGTCTTATATATTTGCATATATTAATTATTAACTTTAAAAATATTTTTCTAACTTCAAAATATTCTAATTTATTTTTTCGTCTTGTATATTTGCATATATTGGCGACTAAAAAAAGGTCACTGCTATAAGGTATCTTTTAGTGACAACTAAAACCAGTCGCCGGTAAACGTTTTGGCGCACAAATTTTTAATATTTAATAAAAAATTGAACACCAAACCTTTTAGTGACGAAAATGTTGTCGTCGCTAAATGTATGTTTTAGTGACGACTAAAATCTGTCGCCACTAAATGTATGTTTTAGTGACGACTAAAGCTAGTGATCACTAAAAGTTGTGTTTTAGTAACGACTAAAGTTAGTTGTCGCTAAAAGTTTTATCAGTAATATTTTTAATGGGTAAAAATTAGGCGTTTTGACTTTTAGTGATGACCAGTTACGTCGTCGCTAAATGTTATGCTTTAGCGATGACTAAAATCTGTCGCCGCTAAAAGTTGTGTTTCAGTAACGACTAAAGTTAGTGGTTGCTAAAAGTTGTGTTTTAGTGACGACTAAAGCTGGTGGTCACTAAAAGTTTTGTCAGTAATTTTTTTAATGGGTAAAAATTTAGCATTTGGACTTTTAGTGATGACCAGTTACGTCGTCGCTAAATGTTATGCTTTAGTGATAACTAAAATCTGTCGTTGCTAAAAGTTGTGTTTTAGTGACGACTAAAGTTAGTGGTCGCTAAAAGTTGTGTTTTAATGACGATTAAAGTTGGTGGTTGCTAAAAGTTTTGTCAATAACTTTTTTAATGGGTAAAAATTTGATGTTTGGACTTTTAGCGACGACTAGTTACGTCATCGCTAAGTGTTATTTTTTAGTGACGACTAAAATCTATCATCGTTAAAAGTTGTGTTTTAGTGACGACAAAAACTAGTGGTTGCTAAAAGTTGTGTTTTAGTGACGACTAAAGATGGTGGTCGCTAAAAGTTGTGTTTTTTATTTAACAAAAGTTATGTATTAAAGCATTTAGTGACGACAAAAATATCGTCACTAAAAGGTCATCATGAATTTTTTTTTTGTGGCGACTATGTTGATGTCGCCACAAAAAAGTTTTAGCGATGACTTTTTTGTTGCTACTAAATAGTTTTAGTGACTATTTTTTTGTGTCGCCGCTAAAAATATTTTCAGAATCAAGAATAGTTTTTTAGTGACAACTTTTAGTGTCAACTTAATAAAGTTGTTGCTAAAAATATTTTTTCAGGGACCACTTTTTTAAGTTGCCACTAAAAGTCATTACTAAAAGTCGTTACTAAAAGTTTATTTTTTTATAGTGTGTGGAGTGCACTCATCCTTGGGGAATGTCATCTTCTCTCATCAGATCTCAACTTCTTGATGCTTCTCTCTCTTTGATCATCCTCCTCCTTTGAACTCCCATGTTCTCCTTGGTCCTTCACAATGGGGTTCACATTCATCGCCGCTCATTTTCGAACTACAACTTTAAATTCAATATAACTATTTTTAATATCGTCCTTCTTTAATCCTCTTTTTTTTTTTTTCTTTTCTTTGCCCTTTCTAAATAGCAACATTTTCACAGCATTTAAAATCTAGTAGTTTTTAACAAACCACGGCATTTATGATCCTAAATCAACCCGTACAACATTTGAACCGAATTGATATGGCCAGAACTCATCGGTGGATAATAGATGCAGCATGAGCCCTCCTACTCGTTTACATCTGCCTCCTTCATTTTTGGCTGAAAGCCAGATAATGGGGAGAAAATTCTCTTCATTCATTTATCTTGCTAATTTTTATTTTTTTTCCCTTTAGAGTTCTGCTTGTAGTACTGGCCAATTTCATTTGAACAGAGAAGAATATGTATACAGTATAAGAGCTTTGAAGTAAAAATTTATTGGCAAAATTATAATTGCATATTAACGAAACTGATAAAAAAGATTTTCTATTTGGAATGTTAATTACGTATATAGAAGCAGCTTCGGCATACTGACTCACCTGGTCCTATAAAGCGTAAACAATTTATTGTGAATTAGCCATGGACATGTGATGTATTTACATACTAGCCATGTGAATTTGCTAGGGTCAAGTTACACATAAATATGGAAGCGTTCCAATGAAGCCCCAATTTATATAAATTTCCTAAAAATAAAATTTAGATAAAGCATGATAAGTGTTTGCAATTAAGTTTTTAAAAAATATATAATATGTAGAGATTTTTTTTTTGAAAAGATAAACCAATTATATAATTTTGAAATGAAATTACTTTTTTCATGAATAATTAATCCAATAGTAGTAATTCTTATTAAATTTTATGTACTTACAATGCGTGATTCTCTTTAATTTTAGGAGTGCAATATATAAGTACAATGCATTCTAAGTTTAGCTTTTCATTACATAATGGCTAAATCAAATCAATTATTAAAAAAAATATTTAAGCATGTAAAAAAAAATTTACCATGTGTAATTATGTATACTAGGAATGTTTATTCTTTTTCATTATCAGTTCGATATATATGTTGTTTGGAGTGAATCTAATTAAAAAGCTTTCTATATAAAAATACTATAATTTGGGAATGAAGGTATATTGAAAATGCCAAGAATAGTATAAAATTCAAGACATTAAACTTTACTCAATCAGAAGGAAAAAGATAGTGCCATGTTACTTTGAGAAGCACCGGCTGAAGGATTTGATCACCCTTTGTACGTAAGTCCAAAGCCGTACCATGCATGCAAGGTAATTTGGCTCCTTCGTATGATTTGATCTCATTTTGTCTTCTTGGCAGACCAAAAACTCTATGTATATGGCTCCACACCTTGCCCTTCTCCCTCACCTCTCAATCACAACCATGGCAATCCCCAACTCAAAGCCTCAAAGCATTTACATCTCTGCTCTCACCATCTTCATTTCCCTCATTTTTTTGTCTCAAAATGTGAATTCACTTTCCTTCAAATTCTCCACTTTTGACCTTTACACTAATGCCATAACCTTCCAAGCTAATGCCTTTGCATCCCAAGGCTTCCTCCAACTCACAAGGACCATAAATGGCATCCCCCAACCCAACAGTGCTGGCAGGGCCTCATACTCAACACCTGTTCGCTTGTGGGATGCCAAAACAGGCAAGCTCGCAGCCTTCATCACCTCCTTCTCTTTTATTGTGGCGCCTACTTCTTTTGGTCTCTTTGGTAATGGAACCTCCTTCTTCATTGCCCCCTTCAATTCCAACATCCCTTCAAATTCAAGCGGTGGATTCCTTGGACTATTCAGTGCGGCCTCTGCATTGAATTCCTACGCCAATCAAATAGTTGCTGTTGAGTTTGACTCTTTCGGGAATCCTTGGGACCCAAACTTTACTTACATAGGAATTTATATATACTCTATTGCCTCGATCAAAACAGCATCTTGGGATGTTGTTAATAGATTAACAGCAATTGCCACTATAAGCTATGACCCAACTGTGAAAAATCTAAGTGTTTTTGTGAGGTATCCTGAAAGCAAAGTGAATGGGACTAGCAGTAGCCTCTCATTTACTGTTGATTTGAGGACTGTTCTACCTGAATGGGTTAGAGTTGGGTTTTCTGGTGCCACTGGATAGTTGGTTGAACTTCATAAAATTATTTCTTGGGATTTCGTCAATTCAAGCTTTTATTGAAGTAGTGAGGCTCCTAACGGGGACTCGATATTTATAGTTGGGGGCTCAAAATAAAACAAAATCATGTTTAAGTGTTTGAGGGTTAATTTGTTTAGAGTGGATTATTTAGTCGTGTTCGTGCTTATTGTAACAACCAGGAAAAAGGGAAAAGGAAAAGAAAGTAGAAAGCTGGAATTTTTGAAATCCTGAGATTTTCCCAAGTCTGCTCGCAATAGCGAGAAATGGTCTCGCTATAGCGAGAGTGCCTGTTTGCAATAGCGAAAGTGATTCTAGCTATAGCGAGTGCGAGCATTCCATACAAAAACTAGGGGGATGCTCGCCGTAGCGTGCGCCATAGTAAAAGTGGGAGTTTGGAACTAATATGAGTTTGCCATAGCGAAGGTTAAATCTCGCCATAGCGAAGGGAACTGATACGTGCTCGCCATAGCGAAAGCTAAACCTCGCCATAGCGAAGGTAGCTGATACAAGCTCGCCGTAGCGAAGGTTAATTTTTGCCGTAGCGAGGGTCAGTCCAGAAAAGAGTAAAAGGCGAGAATTTGACTTCTTTAAATGCCCAACTCATTCTTTCTCTCATATTTGCCCTAGACTTCGACCCAAGGAGAGAAAAGAGGCGTGGAGAGTGAGAGAGACCAAGAGAAGGAGGAAGAAACAAAGGAAAGGTAAGCAAGCTCCTCTCATTTCTTTTTAGAATATTGATCTCCTCTCTTTGCCTCCCTTTCTATGGTTTTGTTTGTGAGATTAGTGAGGTTTTGAGCATGGGTCAGAAGAGGGAAAGTGGAAAACACCCTTGAATTTCTTTGATTTCCTTGAATATGTTGTTTTCACTACCATAGGAGCTTGAGAGAGAGGAAGAATTGGTGGCATTCTAGAGAGAGAGAGAGAACCCCTAGATTCTTGTATGTTAGGAGGGTTGCTCTGAAGATTACATTCTAAGAGAGTAATTCCATGTTCTTGATTGTGTCTAGGCTCAAGTGAAGCACCTCCATCAAGGTGTGAGTGTGAAACCAAGAAGGGAGAAGAGGAATTGAAAGGAAAAGCTAATGTTGGCTCACAAGGTAGCTCTCTTTCCACTCTTTCTTGTTGCATTCTTGGATGTAATAGTCAATGTATGTTTATGTATATGCTTGTTGTGTGAGATATGCCATATTGCCATGATGCATTGTTACCAATGTACTTGTGTGATGAATTGTGAGAATTGCTCGGATGAGGTAGTGCCGAAAGTCCCTTGAGATGGGTGAGACAAGGTCAAAAGTCTCATAATGGAGTGAGGCCAAGTCAAAAGTCCCTAAACTCGGGTGAGGCCATCCAAAAGTCCCTAAACTAGGGTGAGGCTAGACCAAAAGTCCCTGGAGCCCATTTTTGGCATTGTTGTGATTTTCATAGCATGTACAACATATATTGCATGTTTGAGAATGGTTGGATGCTAAATTTCATGCTTTGACTTGTTATATGCCTTGATTGCTTCCTTGAATGAGTGCATGAGTTACTGAGATTCCATGAATCTCACCCCTTCCCCTCCCAACTTAACATGCTAGGTGGAGCTCAAGGAGAACCGAGTGCACACCAAGGAGCCTAGGAGCATGTTTAGCTAGATGATAGTTTATTTTAGTCTTTTTGATGTAAAGTGGTGCCAACATGTATATGCACCCACTATTTTTGAGATGTAAATATTGTAGCAAGTATAAATATATGGATATATGATGTACAAACTATGCATAGAGCCAAATTAATGGAAATGTGGGTTTTACCCCTTTTGTTGAATGTATGTGATAGTGTATTTTTGGTCGTAGCATAGTGAGTTTGGAATGTATGATGATTTGGACCACTTGGACATGTTATATAGACTATTTTTATGCTTTTAAACTAAGTCCATAGTGACCCAACATGTGAGAGGCCATTTAAGTGTTTTTGTGAGGATTTTGGGGGCCAAAACTGTCAAATTTGTGAGCTACGTCAAAGTATGACCAGATGAGCTCCTCTTGCTATGAAATTTGGCATGCCTCTAGAGTTTGTAGAAAGCTTCTTGGGAAGCTAAAGTGGGTAATATTTGGAGGTCTAGAGAATATTTAGTGAATTGTTGAATTTGGGAAAATTTAATGGTTTGGTCATGTACTGTTACCTTAGGTTCGAAAAGAAATCCATGTCATACATAGACCAAACGGTGGCCAACTATCATGAAATTTTATACACATAAACTAGAAAACCACAGTGACCTATACCAACTAGAATCACCTAAATCAGAGGTGTGAGTCTGAAGTTCTGTACCAGCATCAGGGAGCCACCTGACCTCCGTTACTGGTCCATCGGTTTTCAGGGTCTAAGTGCTGCTAAACTGATCTGGACTTATTTTTTTCCTCAAATAGACATCTGTAGCTTTTCAAATTGGTATAGTGTGCCCAAATTGTATTTTTGTGGATTTAGTTACGAATTTTCGAAGCCCATGATAGTAAGCTGCGCCAGAAACAGAGATAGCCGGACCTTTGTCTGATTTTTGATTTCAAACATGGTCCAAACGCTGAGATTATGATTGGGAATTATTTTTAATGTAAAGATAACACTTGAGCTTTCCAGAGAGCTATGGTTTACTTGATTTTCATTTTTCTATAATTAGTTATGATTTTCCAAAGTTAGAGCCAAAATATGACTTTTGGGCCCAAGTGAGAAAATGCATTTTTCTGGTTTTTGGCTCCATACCCGTGGCTTATGGCTTGTTTTATGCTATATATGAGTTATATAAATGGAGTGTGAGTAGAGAATGCGAATGATGGGTTCACAGGACCCATGGGGCAGAAGATGAGTGTATGAAACCCCGTTTCATAGCATGAAAATGCCACGGAATGGTAGTGGTTCTTTGGAAATCATATGGAACCGAGCCCAGAGAGAGGCTAGATAGCGGTAGTAGAATATGGTGTTACACTTATGCAATGTCCAAGCCTTTATGCATTCTTTAATGATTAATAATATATACTTTATTGAAAGTGGGATTTGAGTGTGCATTTTTTCTTAAATAGTTGACCGAAAAAAAAGCTTATTTTTCAAAAAAATTAAAACTTCGTTTACTTTTGACTGTATTTGGCCTATGTACAAAATTTTTGTTTTTGGTTTTTGGTAAATTATACTTCTCTCTTATTTATTTTGAATAATTACATTTTTCTTTTACTCACCAAAAAATATTCAATATTTTTTTACGATAAAAATAAGTTACAATTATATTTATTTTGATTAACATATACATATATTATTTATATCAATTAATAAATATTAAAATATATATTTAATTAATATAAAATGGTCATATATTTAAAATTTAAGAATTTATAAGATCATTTGATAAATGGAAAATAATTTTTCAAAACAAGGAACATATTTATAAAATATTTTTTTTACATTAACTAATTTAAAAATAATAATTTAATTTCAACCATAAAATTTGTATTGAATATATATTTAATACAAGCATTGTAATATATTTAATAAAATTTTAAAATAGATTAAATTTATAATTTTCAGTACAAAATAAATAACATTAAAATAAAACGTTAAGATACAGTCAAACTTAGGTTTATATAGTTTCCTATATATATTTTCTTATGTTTTTATTAACTTCTTACTAAAACACATGCAATTACTACTTTCTTACAAACACTAAATACACAAGGCTTACATATTTCTTTTAGTCTTATCATAAAAGTATTTTCTTAAACTGCAATATAGTTATTTCAATATAACTTTTAGCATATAGTTTAAGTTATTTTAATGATATTGTGATATAAAGTTCTTTTTATTTTTAGTACAAAAAAGTTCTAATATATATTAATTTTACACGTTCGTAGTAATTTTTAAAAATAATATAATCATCAAACACTCTTTTACTCAATTTTGTATATATTTAAAAGAGGTGTTTATATATATATATATATATATAATATTTTTTTTAACCTTTCTTTTGAATAAACAGACCTCCACAGTCTAGGGAGGAAGAAGGTAATTCAAGAAAACCAAGAGGGAGGGTGTGAGCAAATTAGCTAATCAATTCGCAATTCTATTTACTTCTTTGAAAGTGTGAAGTAAACTTTCCATTGAATTTTTAGGTACCTACGGATATTGGAGATGAAATTAAAACAAGAGTGTAACCTTGGGCAACTAGCATGGATCAGCTTGATTGCTGCAAGGGAGTCCGCAAGAACAATCACTTTCCTATAGCTACAATTCCAGGCAATTCGAACACCAAGCAAAATATCCCGAGGTTCTACTTTAGTAACGAAGTAAAACCCGAGGTTACAGCTAAATCCTAGGACCCACCTCACTGTTGCGTCTCTTAGGAGCCCTGCACAAGAAGCATGCTCATTAGCTTTGATCCATCTTGTATCTAGGGGTTGCCATTTAATGAGTTGCTCGTATTTGGCTATCCAGATGTGGATGCAGGGATACGGGTTTAAGGCCAGTAAGAGACAAATGATTTTTTTTTTCTTTCCTTTTGCTGTCACTCTTCTGCTATACCAAATATACCCCCATTTGCTTAATTAAAGTTTGGGTTTTTAAGTCATTTCCTCTCTCCATCTTCTGCAGCATGTTTCCTTCCACCTAATGCCATCTTTTCAGTCAGAGAGCAAGGGCAAGAGACGAAGAAAAATAGCTGCAACCCATCATCCATTTTCCACTGCAACTTTCTTCTTCTTGCTTCAGTTTCTGCACGCTACTTCTGGATACAACTCCCACTACATTTAGCTATTTTCAAGCATCATATTTTCGTGCTAAATGGTCTCTGTTTTGGGTAGAATTTTCAGAGTTGGAGTGGCTGGTAAGACAAGTTTATCTCCCCCTTCAAACTTTCCTACTTAATGGCTTATTGGGTCCTCTAATGTTGCTCACAAAAAGCCACCCTTCATGCCTTTCTTTTCTCTCTAACTCTCAGCTATTTTGATGCAGAAGGAATGGTGTATGGAGTTGCTTGGTAAGTGTGGACTTGGGGAGCCAAGGGAGTGAGAGGGCTATGTTTATTTTGAGCTCCAAAGTTCAAGCTTGCATTGTGTAGGTGTTCTTCTATCTTGTGGTGTAAATTCTTCCCATTTGATACCTCCCATCTGTGGTGTCTGTTGCCATGAACTTTGTATGTGTGGGTATATGATTACTATAGCTAAAAGTGGAGGGGATTGAGTAGCCGTGTAATATGGGGTATGTACACATATATACAAAACATAGTAAAAAAAAAAAATGAAGGAAGAAAATGGATTTTTGGTATTATGATCCCATATTATTTTGAGCTATTATTGGTTAACAGAATTCAAAGAATTAGAGACACCAAAGAAAAAAAAAATTGAATATAAGAATTTTGGAAATTTTGTAGGGGAGAATTAGTTAAGACAAGTAATTAAGAAAGTGTATTATATATTTGGTAATAGAAATGTCATGCGAAGCATACATAAGGGGTCTGACTAGTCACAATGACTTAAGAGGAACTTCTTCTTTTTATCATCAATATGAAACAAACGGGCGGTATTCTAATACTAAGACTCTGTGAACTGGTGTTGCAGGACTTTTGAGGAGAAATAGGAACACTAAGAATTTATCAAAGGATACAATAAGAAATTTGTTTTGATATCATCTTAAGGGGTGAGTAAATAATGCCGGCTATACCTTTTATTTCAAGAATTGTAGTTACATACTCCTCAATTATTGTATTTACTTTATTAAATATGTTTATGATTAATCATGTTAATGAATTTACTTTCTTAAATATGTTTTTGGATTATTTACACGTTTGAATGCTTGTGGAGTATTTTTGGATTATGGGAATAATTACTGATCTACTCTGTCAGCTGTTGGGACTATAAGTACATAGGAGTTAGAAATTGATTCACTCTGAGTACGTATTTCTGAGATTATTTTTGGTGGGAACTAATCTATTTCAGAACCTTGCAGCTAACCGCAGTAGAGGTTAGCCATAGTGCACTGTGATGAGTACCCCAGCTAGTAGGGGTGTTGCTAGCCCCACGTGGTTGGCCACCATGCGTGGATCTGATTTCATTTTCGTGAGCAAGTTGCACAGCGTCTGTGTTACTTACCCTCGTAGGCTGTGTGCTCTGCGTCTGGCTAAATTTGGTACTGATTAGATGTTTCCCATTGTAGTAAGACTTGATTTACCTAGAAATCTCTTATGTATATTGTTACTTTTATAGTTTTCCTCGTAAATTAATGTTTGAATAAGATCTTATTGTTTTTACACTGTATAGTTAGCTTTGTTTACTCATTGAACTTCGTATCACTCCCTTCATTTTCTATTTGTCTTAGATAGTAGGTTGGAGCCTGATTCTCCCTCAGCAGCTTAGCGTTGGCACTTTCCTACATTTTGTTGAGCCTTCATTTGTTCATGTAGGCATCTTTTGTTATTGTTTTAGAACTCATTTTATATTATAGCCTATAGTCTGGAGCTCCACTGAGTCACAGATCATAATTTCTCCCACTCTTAGAAATTGATGTAATTTGGTTTAGATTGATAGCTGAATTTTCTTATGATATTTTGGAACTAGCTGATTGATTTGTAGAAATTTTGGAAGGTCCAATTTACAGGGGAGGCTCTGCCGAAATTTCTATAAGAGCCCTTGGAACTATACTTACATAATACTTATATGATTTGTAATTTTTGTATTTGGTTATGATCTTTGATGTTAAATCTTAGGGATATTCTTTAGTGATGGGTAGAATTTGACTTAGTGTTGGCTTATAAAAGAAAGTTTGGCTATCTTTCGTGTCGGTCACACCTTTGTCCGGGATGTGACAAGTATCTTCTGAAGTGCAATGAATGCTAGTGTAAAACAAATTATTGGTGCCAAATCTTCATCTCCGAACACACTGTTGCACCTAGTTGTCCATAAAAGCCAGCAGGTGTACCCAAAGAGCTTCCTCCATTCGAATTTCCCAACCCCATAGCTACACCATTTTTGATAAAATTCCAATTCAACCAATTGTGAATGGGAGCTAAGAAAAAGGATATCTAGTGAGGGTCCAACTTCTCTCCTATCCTTTGCAAGAATAGGTCGTCTAGTCCAAGGGAAAAAAGTTAGTCTCTTCAATTTTTGTTAATTAATAAAAAAATTTAAAAAAATAAAGAAAGCCCAAGATAGTGGAACTGGACATCCCATTCCCGCCAAGGATGGGAGAGAAGCTGAAAGCATCTAGTGACTTAGGTGCACTAGTCTCTTTATAAAATTGAATAGCCCTACTACAAATCCCAAACCATATGCATCGAAGTCTCAAAGGAAACAAAACCAGTGTTTACAACCAACCCATGAGATGCTCTCAACTTATTTGTGTGTTCTTGGTCCAGTGCCATAAGAAGCTATGCACTATTGAACTAAGGTTGTAGGCCCAAGACTTTAATGATGACAAATCCCAATCAATATTTATGTAAAAGTCTATTTAAATTCTCTAGCCTATTATGTTAATTTTATTATTTTGGCTCATGATATATGAGTTTTCAATTGCTAAGTCCAAATGAGCTAGTGAACTAAACAATAAACTAATTGATGCATAAATGTCAAATGAGTTATGGCCTTTGTGTAAATAGAGAATGAAATAGAAATACTTTCTATTGTGGCTACTTCTAATTATTACATGAAAATGAATTGTTTCTCTAACCTATGTTTTGAGCTTCGTAATAGCATTTATGATGAGTTGACTATATGAGTTATATGGGAAGAGTATCATTAGCAATAGTAGTTGCAATGTTAAAAGTTTTTGAATGTTAGAAACAAAACGAGAATGTTTTAACTAAAAAGAATGTTGAGCTTCAGAATTATCTCTAATGGCTAGGAGATGTAGAAAGCATATAAATATGAGCAAATTCAAGTGCAAAAGACATAGAACAATTTCTAGAGACAAATGAAACAAAACTTGTTCAAAATTTTTGTAAAAATGCGTGCTTAGTATCTAGTTTATTTTCTTATTAGAAGCAAAAGTTTCTTTAGCATTGAAAGTTTCTCGGAAGAGATAAAGTTGTTTTAACAAATCTAAGAAAAATGCTAAGTGATTTAATTGAGGATTAGTTGTATAAAATCCTATTGAAAGTTTGTAGTGAGCATGGAAGGGTGTTAATAGGTTTAGTTTGGTTCAGTTTTGTACCAAAACCAAACTGAACCGAGGTTGTTGGTTTTACATTTTTCTAGACCTTGTCAGTTATAACTTCTAATCGGTTTGGTTCGATTTTTGTTCGGTTTGGTCCGATTTGGTTCATGCTTTTTTTTTTTTTTAGTAAAAGTGATTTGATTTTTTTTTTGAGATTTTGTTTCATGTAATATATAAAATTTGACTTCTAATATAATGCATCTTTTAATATTCTAATCAATAATAGTGTTGAAATAATTAATTATTATATATCTTTTTTTCTTAAAAAAAAAGTATCTCTTATAATTATATTTAATGTTATACAATTGTAATTAAATATCATATGTAAAGATAATAAAATAATAACATTTTCAAGATAGCTTATATGATAAACTCATTTAAATGTAAGTAAAGTAGGAAAAAAATATCACTATTTTTTTTATTGATAAAAGGTTTTATGCATGATTGAACTTAATTAATAGAAAAAAAAAAATTGGTTCGGTTAAAACCAAACCAAACTTGATAGAACCGAGAACTGAACCAAACCAATCTGTTTTATAACGTCCAAAACCAATTTTAGCTTTTTTTTTAATTGATTTAATTCGGTTTTAATCAGTTTAGTTTAGTTCAATTGGTTTGGATTGGTTTTGAACACCCCTATAGTATTGGTGATGAGTACAAAGTAAAAACCATCATCTTTGCAAATATGTTGTTCTTCAATCAAGAAAATCCCTTAAAAGTTTTAAGGGAACTAGACGTGAGCCAACAGGTTAAATTAGAATAAGTTTCTATGTGTTTTCTTTCTTCCTATTATATTTTTTAGTTTGCTAAGTTTGCCTCCTTCACTTTTAGAAGACCATAATTTTACTTGTTGAGTTGCATAAGTACTTATTTTGTTCACTTCACTTTCATATTTCAATTTGCTACTCCACTTTATTATTAACATCATTTAATCTTGATGAAGATCATTAATTTAAATATTTATCTGTTACATTTTATTGAACTCACGGATCTTGTATTAAACACTGCTTACATCCTCCATCTTCTGTACATTTATTTTAGAGGTTAATTAGTCCTCCACCTTTATAAAAGCAAAAATCTTATTTTCTACCCAACACACCCATTCACCCTCCTCTATGTGTGTTTATTATGCACTTTCTTTGGAACTAGCCAAGTCCAAATCTTACCTTAAATACTTTCTTGAGGCTGCAAGGTTAACAAGCGATGTTAAGATAAGTAGTTTGAATGGAAGAAGATCAGTGATAGGCCCCTTCCCTATGATGGCGTCATTACTACAATGAATGGAAGGAAGAACTAATATTGACAATAATGCTAATCACCTAGTCGGGTATATACTACTTAAAGCTTTGCTAATCCTAAAGAAGGTGTACTCATATCACAAACACATGTACAAAGAAAATCATCTAGCACGACCTTCATAGTGCACTCCAAGATTAGGGATGTTAATGGGGTTGAAAGAATTGAACCAAAAGCTTACACATGAATCATTCCCTAAACTAACCCAAACCTTACTTGAAATCCTTCCAAACCTTAACTATACCCTACCAAGTGGGGGAAGACATTTGTTTCTCATTAACAGTAGGTATAATAGCATTTGCATAACCATATTTAGCTCTTAAAACCTAAACTAATATAGTACATCTATATTGCAAACCAAACCCTAGCAAAGTTTCCCAAGGAAAGCTATATTTTGAGTATGTAAATCTTTTAAGCCAAAGCCTCCCCTACTTTATGGACCTTTTCACTTTATCTTAAGCAACAAGATGTAACTTTCTTCCCAGGTCTATGGTGTCCCACTAGAAATTGCAAGTGGCTTTTTCAATCACCTCACTAATATAATTGGGTAGACACATGGTCTACATAAAATAACTAGGGAGGGCTAAGATTAGTGACTTGATAAGTATGGTCCACCTTGCAAAGCTGAGTAACTTACCTTTCCAAGAAGAAAGATGCTTTTGTTAACTTTTTCTAATATGTGATTGAATGTACATAACATTTGATATCTACATATGGAGAAGGGGAATACCCAAGTACTTTCCTAAATCACTCATAAGAGAGACACCAGGTGCATAGCTAAATTCAAAGGCCCTAGAGAAGTGAACATTTCTAGAGCAATGCATCTTAGTCTTAACAAGGTTCACTTTTTGTCCTAGAGAAATACAAAAGTAATTGATGCAACTTTTTATTGTCTCAATTTGATCAATACTAGCTTTCACAAAAAAAAAAAAAGATTAGATTATTTGTAAAGAATATATGAGTGAAAAGAGTCCATTCCTCAACAACCTTATTAGTCTCACTAACTTGCTGTCTACGCCTCACTTGATACAGTGGCCAAGTTTATCTATACAAAGAATAAAGAAGTAAGGAGACAAAGCATTTCCCAATCTAGAGCCCTTTAATGGTTTGAAAGCATAAGAAGGCACACCATTCTAAAGGACCTTCATTTGGTAATTAGAAATACAAGACATAATCAATTTAACAAAATTGTAGTTCAAACCTATATCTTTCAAAGTCTTCTTAATAAAACCCTAATCAAGATAGCCATAAGGTTTCTAAAGATCCACCTTGACTACCATGAAGCCTTTGTTGCCTTTTCTACACTGCATGGTATAGACCACTTCCTAGGTAATAATGATATTATCATTGCTATGACATCCAATGATAAAGCTCTTTGATTTGAAGTAATAAGTTTTGCTAAAGAATCCTTTAAATGACTAACGTTAATCTTTGTAATAATTTTAAAGCTGACATTGTAGAAAGAAATTGGTCTAAATTCTTTTAGGCACCCCAGATTGTTTACCTTTAGGATAAGAACAATGTGTTTTATTTACATTTCAAATGGCTTAGGACAAAGTTACACAATGTATTCCTAATTAACCCCCATTGACTATAGAAGAAGGCAGCTTATAGATTATAAGGGATCAAAGCCTTAGAAGCTCCAATGCTAAAAGCTATGTTTTTTTTTTTATTTCTACATCAATAACCTCTCCCTGAGTAAACTAAAGATCTTTAGGACTTAAGTGAGGAAATCCATTAAGACTAGGCAAGCTTGACTTATTAGCAAGGTCCTTCGTGTACAAATATTGAAAAATTTTAGAAGCTATAGAAGCAATAGTTATTTAATTAGTGACCCAATCTCCATTATCATCCTTAATGGTTCCAATGTGATTCTTCTTCCTCCTTACAATGGTAAAAACATGAAAGAATTTAGTATTATGGTCACCCTAATTAAGTCAATTGCACTTTGATTTTAGGTACTAAATAAGTTCCTCCTAAGCAAGGATTTTATTATAGTTATCCTAAAGTTGATTCTCAAGACAATCAAGGTGAGGGTTGTAACATAGGACATGCTTCCTCTCAATCCCCTGAAAATGATTCAAGATTTTCTTTTTCTTGTAGAAAACGTTACCCATAGTCTTCTTGTTCCATTGACCTACATTAATAGTGAAAAATGACACTCCATCAAGCCAATTTTTATCACACCAAAAGTGTTTAACTAGATTATGGAATGAATCCTCCAAGAACCATAAAACGTTACAATGAAAAAGCTTATATCTATGGCAATGAAGGAGTTAAGACGTCAAGGAAATTTTTAAAGGCGTATGGTAAGTCCCATTTTTAATTAAAATGGTTCACAATGGCTTGGGAAAAATCCATTCTCTAACTAATGCTATAAAAAACCTAGTCCAGTTGCTTCCTTACTTCAACTTTTTCCTACATAAACTTAGGCCCATTAAAGCCTGGGCCCAATAGCTAAATCTCATTATTAAAATTAGCATATTGGCTCATAAAGCACCAGTTTTAGTAAGCACCCCCACTTTTATCACCAGGAGACAAGTAGGTATTGAACTCACCAGAAAGAAGCCAAAGCTCTACAATATTACTACATAAACAAGAAATTTCTTCCCATAGTTTAATTCAAAAGTAAAGGTTAGGATCACCCTAGACATTAGTGAGTAAGAATAATTTACCAATACCTTTTATAGTAAAATAGCAATGAAGAAATTGCACATGCGAATCTAAGTGAGAAACTTCCATTAATTCTACATTTCATAAAAGCCAAATCTCGCCTATAAAGCCCATGGCTTCCTAGTCAGAGTATCCTAGTCTAGGACTATCTTATCCACTTTTTTCCTACTAATTTTGGGTTCTATTAACACTAAGAGTGAAATGTTATTCATACTAACCAGATCCCTTATAGCACCTAGCTTTTAATTTCTAAATTTACTATTAGCTTAAATAAATATCCAACAATAATCACTCATGAAAGTTAAAATTTAACTCAATAGCACTA
Organism: Erythrophleum fordii; assembly: GCA_032878935.1. Lineage (NCBI taxonomy): Eukaryota > Viridiplantae > Streptophyta > Magnoliopsida > Fabales > Fabaceae > Erythrophleum > Erythrophleum fordii. The sequence goes on from JAVQMF010000055.1 coordinate 94,919, forward strand.
ATTTAATACAATGTAACTTAATAAAATAATCCAAAATCTAACATGCTATTTCACTCATTGAATAGCAACTAAGTATTCAATATCTTCCATATAATTAATCCATATAACATAATAAAGTATTGCATAACAAAAACTCTTATTACATCACATAGAGAAAAGTTATCTACTACATAATTTCGATTGAATAGAATCAATTAAGATATTTATTGTGAAGCTTTTTCCTTTCCCAATATCTATTCCCTGACCTAGAAATGTCAATTAGAAAAATTGCCGATGAGATAAAATTTTTAGTAGTTAATATAGTTCCAAAACATACTTTTGTCAGCCATAAATATAAAGCTTTTCATAAATAGTTTAATTCTAGTAAAACATATGTATTTCTCATAAATTTTTCTATGTGAACCATCCTTCTTTCATAGTCATTTTCATAAATCATTTTTAGAAAGCAAATCATTTTTATGTTATAAATTCATTTGAATAAACAAGACAAGTTAATGAAAGCCATCTGCTCAATTGGTACAATAGGCAAGACTTTATAACTACCACAGTCCCTACTTCGCATAATTGATACTTGTAGTATGAGCTAATTGTACCCTCACTCATTCATCTTATATTGGAATGAGATCTCTGACCTTAAGCCTGGTCTCTTCAACTATTAGTGATCACTATCTTAGGATGAATGCATGCACACCTCATCTAATTAATATGGCTTCTGGCCCAATAACATATGGCATTCCACAAATAACACATGACATTTTGCCAAATCATCATAATTATCAAGTAAATGATCTACCTTGGGTATCCACTATAAGGTTACATCATAGCAGTAACATTTATAAGCATGCATTTGAAAATATCACATGGTAATACAAAACATTTCACTTCAAGTACAGCAACCACCTCACTTAATAAATATCATCATTTTCATTGTATGAAAGCAAACCCCCATAATTTCATCATATAATTTTCATCAATTCAAAGATATCAAAAATATTATTTCAATGAATCCTTTTTGTTCAATGCTTGAAATGAAAATAAAACATTTCATAAATCTCATTTAATAAAATATAATAATGCATCTAAATGATATCTTAATTTGAAGCCAAGAGAACGTTTGCCAAACAATCTTCCAATAAACACAAGCTAACAATCTACAACAATGAAATATAATTATAAATATATAAAATAATAAAAAAATATTATGTAGTTCACCCTTAAGTGATATAATTCTACTACTTACCACTACCAAGAGTCCTTCCAAGACAATAGCCCTCTAATTTATGCCACAACCACACTAATCCAACGCGTTATTCTTCAACAAACCATATCAAAACATTTAATCAAATCAGTATTCTTAATTTAAATCCATTAAATATATGATAATAATTATAGAATCTAAAATATACCTTAATTCAACCTCTAACTTAACTTCAATTTCACATTGGCATTTTATCAAACACTTAAAGTCTACTAAAATTAGTTACCATAAATTAAATATTCTACCACTAATCCAAACCACAGAGATTAATTACTAAAGTAGGGATTATACCTCTTGTCACCCATTACACTTCCAATTTTGAAAATTTTCAAATTGTTCAACCTTAAAAGACTTAACATCAATCATTTAAAACTCCAATCAATGCAAAAGAAAGCTAAGAAGAAGTAGAACAATTTATCCTTCACTTACCTTGTATTCTAGCCAAATAAAGCTTCCAAAAGATAAAGATGAAACTTTGAGATCCTTTTTTCCTCGAGGTAGAAAGCGCTACTTTCACTCCCTCTCTCTTAGCATAGTCATCCATTTAGGGGCACAATTTCATAATTAAAAAATAAATGAAAAAGAAAATAAAAGATGACATGAATAAGTGTATGGGTCCTGGGTATTGAGTTAAATCCAATTCAAATTCACCTTAGGCCATGGAAACTTATTTAAATAATTATTATTAGTCTATAATAATTCTAAATAGACTATTAGACTCTTTTTATGTTAACTAAACTAAACTATTGGGTTTTTTATTCTTTTCCTATCTTCTCCTAAGCCCAATAAATATTTTACTCCATCTATCTTATTTTTCAATATTCTAATTAAGACAATAAATTCCCATAATTTTTTAATTATTTCTCACTAAATTCTTAATTCTAAATTAAATAAATAAATAATAAATAACCCAAATATATATAACATGTCCCTATAATAATTAATAAATCTTTATTAATGTTTCAATTAATTATTTTAAATAATTTATTAAACTAAGGTGTTATATCTCTTACCTTTTCGCCTTTGCTCCTTTACAATTCCAGTGGACAAAATCTATAAAAGAGAGGACGAAAACTTGGGAGAGGTTACACAAACATCACAATCACAAATTATTATAATAAACCGAGGGGGCCCCACAAGCCTCCAACATTCTATTTGTATTATTGCCCAATAAAAATTGCTCACCAAATCTAATGCTTTTCAATACATCACTGTGATTAGGGAGTTTATTTTTTTTGTCGTGGGAATTCACATCATAGTGGGTTTAGTTTTTTTGTAGTGGGAATTCACAGAACGCAACGCGTTCGGCCCATTTAAAGTCCCCGAGTTATTTTCATTCGCACTCTCCAAGTTGCTCCCAGTGTTCTTTCTATATGGGCTAGCTTGTTTATTCCGAGTCTTCCGCCTAGTCCCGGTTTTGGAGACAGAGCCCTTCAAGACATGGTGTAACCTCGACGTAGCCTTTTTTTTTTTTCTGGGTCTTTATGGGCATCTTCTGCATTGAGCAAGTGAGCAACCTAAATAATAGGAAGGTGTTTATTTGACTTGGCTCCACTGAAGCTTGGCACGTGAGCATTGGGCTTGACGCTAGGAAGGACAGAAGGTTCAATGTTTTCTTCTTCATTGTTGAGATGGACCCCAGGCGTAATCTGACAGAGGGTTCATGTATCTCGGGTGTTCAGGCGTGGGTTACTGCTATTCCGTAAAAGTCTTAACGGGAAGATTCAAAAGTCCTTCAAACTTATCTGCTATCTCATTCTGCCCAAAGGGAAACAAATTAATCCTCAAATTCTAAGTTCGCGATAGCCGCATATTGTGATATATTGGTTGGCCGGTTGTTACGTGACTTATGCATGGACTGTTTAGAGGGATCATGTGCTGAGGGACCTGGTAACTTCCCTCCTAGATTACGGGACCTTGAAGATTTCCTAGCCAACATCCAAGGACCGTATACTTCATCGGAAGGAATATTCAAGCACGGCAAAGTATTAAGCCCTTCATCTTCAATAGTAAACAAAAAATTTCTTATTATAAACTTAGAAATTAGTTTCTTCTTTAAATTCACCTTAACACTAATTCGCACAAAACGAACCCTTTCAATCTTAGTTTAATCTCCCTGAACCTGGAGAGAGTGTTCGCATCAACCTTCAACGTCTTGCCAATTCTATTCCCCAGTGTTAAAAAAAAACATCTTTTGTAAAGTTTATTTTAAAATTCACTGGGTCTATAACTTTAATAATAATAAAACACAAAATCCATTAGTGCAAAAGTTCATTTAATGTTGGTCAATGACTATAACGTTGATAAAAATAAATTATTTTTGTTTAGACAAAATATAAAGACAATATAAAAACTTTTCTCTTTTGTCTTTCTCTCTATGTAACCATCTCTGCGATATATAAAGATGATAAACTTTTTTTAACCCATGAATTGAATATTGAATGGAATTTATGATGGTTAGACAAATTGAGTTGCATGAAAAGAGTTGCATATGCTACTAGTAATTGCAAAAGTGAAAATTCATGAACGTTAGAAACACTCCTCCCTCTATTCCAGCCAAAAAGTCTATTATTTTCGAATCATTTCTAATAATTAGGAGCCACTAAAGGTGTGTATATATACATATATACATACATACATACATACATACATACATACACGAGAGATCCAAGTACTGAAATATTTCAAGAACAATCTTTAAATTCATTGTGAGCTCATTATTTGTAAAAGGAAATTTTATATTCCTAGTCTCTGATTTATCAGCTTGTAAGAAGCATATTTAAGCTTGGAATGAACCTTGACTATAAAGGAAAATTCCTTCTTTCGATTTACTATTATAAGTCTCTAGTTGAAATATTTAGTTGAAGGTGAGCTGTAAAAGTTAAAAGTCAGTTTGTAAAACCCATATTGGTGATGGCCACATGAAAACTATCTCGGCTCCAATATTTTCTTGAAAATTAGAAAAAAAAAAACTCCTAAAATTTAAGGAGGCTAGACATAAGTCTAAAGGATTGAACTAAGATAAATACTCCAAGTGTTATTCTCTTCTTTTGACTTTTATTTGTTGTTTCACCTGCCTCCTCCACTTATAAAATATCCTTCACTTTCACAATAGTCTTTTTTGTTAATATAATAGTTTACTTTAATTACTGTACAAACTTGCTCTACTTGCTCATAATAATCTTGCTCTACTAGTACATTGTTTGCCTCCTCCACTTAGATTTAGCACATTTTACTTTAGTTTTAGCTGCTCACTCCACTTTAGTTTAAATTTACTTCACCTGCGCATTATAATTATTTCCTATTCATATTTGCTTATTTTATATAACTATTATTTTCTTAATTCATTAAACATTTGTTCACTCCACTTTGTATTTCCATATATTAAGTTAGTAAAACTTCATAATTTAATTTTCTACATATCACACTTATTTATGCCTTCTAGATCAAAATTGAATTAAAAGATCCGGCATTTTGACCTACCTCTGCACAACCGAGTAGTATTCCATGACAACTTAAGGACCTATATTAAGAATGAAACTGTAGTCCTTCGAGTCCACAAATCTAACTAGGAAGTGTTGTTGTAAAGATCAATCAAGTCAAAGTTTTGAATATTTCAAAGCTCCCCAATTTGGTCTTGAGAAAACGATAACTGAGCTTCTCCACTCATCTTTTGACATCGGTATCACAGGCTGGACCTTTATAATCTCCTTGATTTCCTCTGAGATAACAAGTTCTTCTTCCCCCTCGGACATCATCATCTCGTCTCGACTGAACACCCATTATCCATTCCATCGAAACCTAACATTATAGGATAGAACGTTATTGGCTGTAAGTTTATCTTAAACAATATCTGGAGGAACTTTTTCAGTTGTCTCTCCGTTGGACATATTCCCCCCATGTCACTAGGCTTTAGGGCATCAGCATTTTGAATACCCACTAAGGCTTCTGGAGTGCAGTTATCCATGGGGGATGTCATCTTTGTAGGCAGGCACTTAAGTCACTTCACTGGACACTATCCTAAAGGATTATTCTGCCTTGATAGATATCTCCCAAGATAAAGCAAATTTTTCCTAACTCAGGATCAGGGGTTTAAAACAGTAGGAAAAATTCGAAAGAAAGTACCTATACAAAATTATAGACATATGTTACACCTGAAAATGCGACCGTGTGGCGCCAAATCGAAATCAAAATTAAAAGTAGTAGAGTTGCCACCAAATTTTTATTTTCAAAAAGGCAAAATTTTGAAAAAAACTTTTTATTTAGAAAATGGTCTACGAACTAGTAAATGGATCCAGGAGTCAATTGTGAGTGGAAAAGGTGTTAGGCACCCCACTACACTCATTCTTAAGAACGGTTACCTTGAGTTAGTTGTGCAAAATTATCATGGCCTTTAATCTATTTTAATTCTTCTTAACAAATCACATGCAAAAAGAAGAAGTAAATGAATTAAATGAAATAAAATTAAGAGTAAAAAGAAGAAAAAGATATTAAAGAAATAAAATTAAGAATAAGAGAAAAGAAACTAAAGAAATAAAGCTAAAAGGAAATGTTTATTTACAAGGGCAAGCTCAACCTAGAATGAGAGCCTAGGGCTTACGTACCCTTTAAGGATATCAAAGTCCACGTAGTTCGAATGGAGATTGTATTTGTTTATTTTTTTTTAATATTTTTTTGGGGGGTTTTTATTTGTTTTTGTTTTTGTTTTTGTTTTTAGTTTTTTGTTGCTTTGTTTTATTTTTTTTGTTTTATTTTTTATTTTTTAATGACTAAGCTTTTATTATTATTTGTTTGGGTGAAAAGACAAAAAATAAAAATCACTTTTTCTTTTGGCAAATAAAACAAGATTAGAATTAATTGATATGTTTTAATTCGTGAAAGCTAATTAATTTCACATCTTTATTCTTTTCCCCTTTTGCTTCTTCTCATTCTTCTCCCTTTTTTTTTTGCTTTTCCTTCTAGGTTTTATATGTTTTGTCTTGTTTTATTCTTTGACTTTCATGATTTTTGGTGGCATCAAAAGGATTTTCCCCCTTTTTTTATATTTTCCTTTTTCTTTTGAAAATTTTGAAAACAAAATTAATTGAAAGGGTTGTTGAAGCCCAAAACCTATTAGAACGTAAATTGAAGACCCATTAGACATCAAGGGGACTTATTGCCCCACATGGTCCTTAGGTAATTCGTACGGGTCTAAGAGGATAAAAACAGTCCCACATGGCCATTTTTCTTTTTAAAACAATGCAAGATAAAGGTAAAGAAAAACCACGATAAAATGTAAAAATAAACAAAGTAAAATGCTTATAAGATTTGTGCGTGTTTGGTGTATTCTTATACGATTGTATTTGAATGCCTTTACATGAGAATGGAGAGATTATACAACATAAATTCAATCACATACAGTAGTTCCCCATAGGCTTTTACCTGTCATAATTTTCCATTCACCACTCTACTTCTATGCCTGTGTCTCGGTACCAGACTAAATCAAATGCTCAGCTCACATAGTTGCAAACTAGGTTCCTCAGATATTATCCCTAGTGTATTTGAACGGCAAGAGGCACCATCATCATAACAACCCAACAAAGATCAAAATATTGTAACGAGGGGATGTTATAAAAGCATTTACAGAACAATTTAGCTACCAAAAACCCTATGATTTCCTTCCTACGACTTTCCTTTTAGAACTCCATGGCATCAAAATTTCATAATTAAATTAAACTAACAAGGTCCTAGATATGAAGCTTAATGAATATAAATGATCAACTAGTGCAGGCAAACAATCAGAGTTAAAAGAATCGAGGGAACCTTTACATCCCGTATTAGAGGTTCTACCATCAAACGTTTAAACAAATCTACTGGACTTCATTCAAGCATTCTGTCAAACATATACTGTGTTTGTTTTAGGAAAGTATCGAATATAGGATCACAAAAAATGCACACAACTAGAACTACCCATAGGTACAGTGTTCCAGGTAAAACTCCCTCGAAGCAAACTTACAAACTAACTAAGGAATGAACTTTTCAGAGAAAATGATCTATCACTCAAGAATAGACTCGGAGTAACAGCACCATTGAAGCAACAATTGAAATCCCAGAGTCAAGTCATGGAAACAGATTCATGATTTATTCATCTCAATAGATACAAAGAAAAAGAAAACAAATAAATGCCATACCCTACGAGACTTTCTTCTTCAGATCAAATATAGAAGCCTTCAACTAATTTGAACTACTGAGAATTGTTCTTCCTTTCCCTAAAGCCAATGATCAGAGGGTCTCTTCCTAAATTCCTTTCCACAGAGCCAAACACCCAGAGAATGCCTCTTTTCGATTTTTATCTCCTTTTCCCTTGATCCTCTTCTCCCCTCCAGCTCACTCCTAATCTCTCACTCCCTCAATTCCAGTCTCGGAATCAACCCAGAACCCCATGCCTCTCTCTGTTCTTCTTTCCCTCAATCTCAGTTTTCTTCTTTTCCTCCCCATTTCCTCTTTTATTCTCTGCTTCTCCCTTTCATTCTCTATTCTCGGTCTCCTCCTTTGATTCACCCCAAATCTTAAAACTCTTCTCCATTCTCTCCGATCTCTCTCGCTCTCTGTTCCATTCATGTTCTCCCCTTTTCCAAAAAATCTCCTTCAGACCCCTCTTTTTTTTCTCCCTCGAATCTCCTTTTAATCTTTTCCCGTTCTCCTTCCTCTATCTTCGTCTCTCTCTTGCCTCTGATCATGTAAGGCATTTAGCAGGAGGTCAACTTCGCTACCCCCTATTCCCTTAGCATGCTAAGACGTTGGCCTACCACTTTCCTTTTTGCCGTCAGTTCTGTATATTCGAGCTACTCCCCTCGCTTTTCTATTCGTTCTCAGGGCTTCTTATGTCTATTAGTGCTGCTTTTGTGTTTCCTTTTCGTGTTCAGCTCTGTGCGTTTCCCTTTTCCTGAAACCCACCTTTGTTTTTTTTTCTTCGTTTTCCCCATAATCGCATGAGAGAGAGCTCCTTCCCTCCATCTGTCTGTGTGGTCCTTTTCTACCTCTGCCGAACATGGGTGAAGAGAAGAGCAAATGAAAGAGATGGGTAGGGTTCAACGTGCTAGGTATTGGCCCGATAGCCCAAAGGGACTTTGGGCTTCAGAATTTGGGTTCGTATTTGTTTTTCTATTATCTCTTTTTTTTTTTTTTTTTAGATTTCCTTCTTTTTTTTATTATTATTTGTTTTACATTCTCTCTTTTTTTTTTAAAAAAAAAATTTATGTTGTTTTTTTTTTTTAAAAAAATATTATTTTTGGTTTTTCTTCTTTTTTTATTTTTTATTTTTATTTTTCCTTTGATTTTTCTTTTGATTTTTTTCTTTTGATTTTTTACTTCTTTTTATACTGGGTTGCTTGTTTTTTATTTTTAAATTATTTTTGGTTTTTCTTCTTTTTTTATTTTTTATTTTGATTTGTCCTTTGATTTTTCTCTTGATTTTTTTCTTTTAATTTTTTTATTTTGTTTATACTGGGTTTTTTCTTTTCTTTTTTTTTTGGATTAAATATCCAGACAAAATACGGTGTTCACAACATATTTATAGGCAAGGGGCTGGATGTTCAGAAATTCAAAATTTGAACATTTTTTGCTTAAAGAAGGACGTTGCAGAATTAAAAATAAACGTTGGTTAATATTCTATAATTAAAATAAGAATTAGGATTAAATGAAATTATGAGAGGAGGTTATAAAAATTAATAATATTAAGGATGACAGTTACACAATTTTAAACAGAAAATAAAACTAAAGCCACGTTTTAGTTTTATAAAGGTTGAATTTCAAGATTTTCTAGAAACCTTAGCTGATTAGATAAAATAAAAATTTGTGTAAAACTTTTCCCACCATGTATTATTTCGTGTGCAGGGGGAAATCGGTGGATTTCAATTGATTTGAACCCAACTTGGCCTGCTCTTGTATGCGTGAGCCAATCTCCTTCCTTAACTCTTTTATTAGCCCAATAATACATCTTAGTATATATACACTCACAATTTCTTTATTTTGAGAAATGTGGGACTTAGCCTTTTTGAAATACTTTGTTTTTCTATTTTACCCCCACGTATTTTGTAACGCCCGATATGTTATAACAACATAGAAATGGGCCGGTTTGAAACAATTGCAAGAAAATTTTTCCTATGTAGTGAGGCCAGAGAGGATTGTGGATGTCAAATTGAAACAACTGAGAAACAAGAGCATCCCTCTGGTCAAAGTGGTCTAGAAGGGCCCGACGTCTGAAGAGGCAACTTAGGAACTAGAGGATGACATGAAATGAACATATCCAGAGCTATTTCCCTGAGGTACGTATTTAAATTTCGAGGACGAAATTTATTTTAAGGGGGGTGGAAAATGTAACGCCCGATATGTTGTAACAACACAGAAATGGGCTAGTTTGAAAAGTAAGTCCCCTGAGATGAGTGATTCAAGGCCAAATAAAATTTGGATTAAATGTTAAATAATATAAAATGAGGATTTGAGTCTTGAGTTATCCAGAAACTGGGGCCGAAGTAATTCAAAAAAATTGCCGAAAGGCCAGTGGTATTTTCATAAATAAGTGTAATTTTGGAAAAACACCGAGGAGGGCTTTTTAAATAGAAATTTTGAGTTGCCCATGGTTCAAAGTTGGCATCAGAATTTCGGATTTGCACCAGTACTATTCATTTGGTCAGCTATGAAATTGTGTCATCCGAGGGGCAAACGTGGTCCAATGGCTACGAAATTTTATAGGTAGAAACTAGGCATTCAAAGTGACTTGTAGCAAGTAGAAGAACCTCATTTGGAGGTCTGAGCTAAGAGATATAAATTTTTAAATTTCTGGAACAGTAACAGTAGCATAGCACAACCTGAGTCACTGTTCCATTGAATTTCAGTGGTTAAACGTGCTTTCTATGGTCTAAACCTATTTTTACCATAAATTTAACATTCATAGCTTTCTAAATTGGTATAATTTGCATAGATTGGATTTTTGTGGAATTAATTGGAAATTTTCAAAGTTTATAGCAGACACTTACATCAGTACCAGTAGCTATCTGAACCTTTGCCCCTTTTCACATGTCAAACGCTTCCTGTGTTATGTTTAATAGCATGGAAACATTTTTTTCATAAAGTAGACATGTGTAGCTTTCTAGAATGGCCAAGAATGCATGATTTCAATTTTTGTGGATTTAGTTATGAATTTCTGAAGTTGTGGCAGAAAAACTAAAATTCTGGCCGAAAATAATAAAGTGAATTTGATGTTCCCTTTTGAATTCCACGAGTTGTGGGCCAATTTTGATGATGAAAATGAGTTGTATGTATGTAATTAAATATGAGAATATGATGTATGAACTTATATGGTCCTCGTGACATCGAATGGAACTTTCATACGCGACGCAACGCAAAATAAGGCATTATTTTAATGCCATTTTTCCATTCCCTTTTGTGCAATTCATCATGTGAGACTTAGAAATGATAAGAAGCAAGCTAGAAATATATGGTGTTGCATATTTCAAAAGGTAAGAAAGAGATAAGTAATGTCTGGGTTACAAGTATGGACGTAAACATTTGGCATTTGGTGTCTTTTGAACTATGAACCAGATTTTGGCTAATAAAACTTAATAAATAAAGCTAATAGTGAAGCTTATAGCTTCTATGAACCAACAACTCTTAGTTGCATGATAGAGGTTTTATTAATCAATTTGCACCTCCATGATTCTTGCTGTTATTGCTATTTACGCTTTAATAGGCCATGTGTGTGCCTAGTTTTAATGAGTGCTCTGGAGACTTTGCCACAGTCTCATAAGAGCAGCCCTACTTGACACTCACATAGGAAATTTCATCAAGTATATTTGCATTCAATACGCCACTCATAAGGGATATGAAAATCATTAAAAGTCTTGTGGTCATCCTCTTAGTTAATGCATCCTAACACTTTCTTATATAATAGGAAAGGACTCAAAATCAAGTGCTAGCAGAATTAACAGTGACTTATTATTACCCATATGAACCTTCTTCATAAGATCTCTAATCACAAAGGTTGGATTACCATCACTGCTAATTTTGAATTCCTTTTGTTGTTTCAAAAACTAGTTTTCTACTAAAGGGTTTGGTCAGGGGGTCTGTGAAATTCACTTCTAACCTTACAAATTAATTGATATAATACCATCTTTTAGCAGCTACTTAATCATATCATGTTTCAATTGAATGTGTCTACCTTTACCATTGAAGGTTTTATTCCTTACAATGGCGATTGCTGCTTGGCAATCATAGTGTATAGACACCGATGGTATAGGTTTTACTCCCAAAGGAATATTTGCTAAGAAGTTTTTCAACCACTCAGCCTCATTGCCAGCCAACTCTAGAGCAATAAACTCTGACTCCATAGTAGATCTAGCTATAATAGTTTGTCTAGCTAACTTCCAGGTTATTACACCACTACCAAGAGTGAACACATAACCACTTGTGGATTTTGTCTCATCTAAATCTGATATCTAGTTTGCATCATTGTACCCTCTAAGTATAGTAGAAAATCTACTATACATAATACCATAATCCATGGTACCTTTCAAATACCTCATTAGTCTCACTAATGCTGACCAATGATTACTGTTTGGACAGTGTGTATATTTACTCAATCTACATATAGCATATAGTATATCTGGTTGGGTGAAGTTCATCAAATGCAATAGACAACCAATGATCTATGTACATTTAGATTGAGCCATAGGATCACCTTTGTTTTTCATTAACTGAGTATTAGCATCATAAGGAGTACTCATAAGTTTATCATCAAAATGATTAAACTTCTTAAGAAGTTTCTCAATATAATGTTCTTGTGATAGTAATATACTATCACCTTTCCTTATTATCTTAAAACCCAAAATCACACTTGCTTCACCCATATCTTTCATATGAAACTTAAAAGCAAGAAAATATTTTGTTTCAAGCACAACATTCATACTTGTACCAATATTGAGCATATCATCCACATACAAACAAATAATCACACACTCATTATTTATAAGTTTTGTATAGACACATCTATCAACTTTAACAATTGAAAACCCTTCATTTTATCAAAACTTGATTAAATTTCTCATTCCATTGTTTAGGAACTTGTTTCAAGCCATATAAAGATTTAACAAGTTTACAAATTTTATTCTCTTGACCAGAAATAACACAACCTTTTAGTTGCAACATATAAATTTCTTCTTCTAATTCACCATTTAAAAATTTAGTTTTAACATTCATTTGATGAACAAAAAGTTTGTAAGCAGAGGTTAAAGCAATCAAAACTTAAATTCAAGAGATTCTAGCAACAGGAGAAAATGTATCAAAATAGCCTACATCCTATTTTTGTGTAAATCCTTTAGCTACTAGTTTCGCTTTATATTTTTCAATAGTCCTATCAAGATTGTATTTCTTTCTAAAAACCCACTTATAACCAATAGGTTTTACTCGTAGAGGTAAATTGACTAAAACCCAAGTTTCATTTTTTATTAATTGAATTAATTTCAAATTCAATTGTTTCTTTCCAATAATTTGCATCTGGTGAAGTGACTACTTTAAAGTAAGTTGATGGTTCATCTTGTACGATATAAATATAAAAATCACTTCCAAAAAATGTTTCTTTCCTTTGCCTTTTACTTCTCCTTAAATTCTCATATGAGTTTTCAATAATTTTTTGTTCAGGTAAGGAAGAAACATTTTTTGTTGCTTGAGAATTAGTTTTAAGTTTCAAAGGAAAAATATGTTCAAAGAATTTAACATCTTTTGTTTCTATTATAGTATTATGATCAAGTATATCACTTTTTAAAACAAGAAATTTATAGGCAGCAGCATGCTCAACATAACCAAGAAACATACAATCAGAAGTTTTAGAACCAATTTTTCATTTTTTGAAATCCGGTAGCATAACTTTTGCAAGACACCCTATAATTTTAAATGTTTTAAATTAGGAGCATATTCTTTCCATAATTCATATGGCATCTTACCAATTTTCTTATATGGAATCCCATTTTATAAGTAACATGCAGACAACAAAGCTTCATCCCAAAGATTATCTGGACTAGATGAGCTACTTAGCATGGCATTCATCATTTCTTTTAACATTCTATTTTTTCTTCCAGCCACTCCATTAGATTCAAGTGAATATGGTAAGGTTATTTCATAAATTATCCCTTCTTTTTCACAAAAATCATTAAACAAGATATATTCTCCTCCTTTGGCTGATCTAACTCTTTTTATTCTTTTATTTAATTGATTTCCCACTTCAGTCTTATATAAAAGAAACATATCAAAAGTTTCATCTTTATTCCTAAGTAAATATACTTTAGTAAATCTTGAAAAATCATCAATAAAAGTCACATAATATTTTTTACCACCCCTAGTCATAGTTTGTTTTAAATCACTTAAATTAATATAGATTAAATTAAGTAATTCAGTTTCTCTTTGTATAGAGTAATGAGATTTTTTAGTCAGTTTAGATTCTATGTAAATTTCACACTTATTTGAACATGCATTACTAACACTAGAAATTAAACTAAGATTTTGGATTTTCTTAAAATAAAATATACTGATATGCCCTAGTCTAGCATGCCACATTTCAAAAGAATCAACCAAATAAGCAGAAGAAGATGTATTCTTATTAAATCCAGAAATATTAAGTACAAACAGTCCTTGATTACAATAACCCTTACCCACAAAAACATTGCTATTTTTCTTTACAATCTTATCAGATTCAAATGACACTTTAATCCTACCTTTTCCTAACAAAGCCACTGAAACTAAATTTGCTTTGATGTCAGGCACATGAAGAACATCTTTTAGAGCCAAGGTCTTGCCTAATATAAGCGTAAGAAGAACATTTCCTTTTCCTAGAACCTTAACGGTTGTGGAATCATCAAGATATACAAATTCTTCTTCATCTCCCATAGAAGTGTAGGAGGTAAACATCTCTTTATTTGCATATATGTGCTTAGTAGTCCTAAAGTCTACTACTCAATCTTTAATGTTGCCCACAAGAAGAGCTTGTGAAACAACCACAATAATTATGTCATCTCCTTGAGCCAAAATTGCATTTAGTTTAGGAGGATCATTGTTTCTGGCTCTCTTTCTGCATTGTGCAGCATGATGACCTAACTTTCCATAAACATAATAAACTCCTTTCTTTTTGTGAATGGGATTAGTGGCTTTGGGCTTATAATCAGACTTTTTGTTATCATACCTATTTTTCCTTAGCTTTGTCTCCACCAAATTTGCCTTTGAAGTCATATAATTGGCTTTTTTCACATAAAACTCTTTTAAGTTTGTATCCTTAATGATTATGTGGGTGATGAGATCCGATAGAGATAATTGTTTCTATTTATGCTTAAGTTGTTGCCTGTATTCTTTTTATGATTCTGGCAGCTTTTCTATGAGTATACCTGCAACAAATTCATCAGGCAAAAGGATCTTCTCAGCTCGAAGGTCTTCCAACAACTTATGGTACTCATTTATTTGGAGTTTAATATCTTTGTCATCTATCATCTCCTATTGATAGCAGTTGCCTATCATGAACTTCTATTTCCCAGCATCCTCAGCGGTATATTTTGCAAGTAACGAGTCCTAAATTTTGCTAGCCTCCTTTTAAGTGCAGTAGACATCGAAGAGATCATTAGATAACGTGCTAATGATTATATGTCTACATACCTTATTTGCATAAATCCAAGCATCTAATTGAGTTTGATCTACAGTTGGTGAAGGTCTCTAATCAGAGAGAGCACCAGAGACATCATGCATATCTAGCGTAGAAAAAATACGTTCTTGCCATCTTTGAAAATGTTGTCCTCTAAAGATCTCAGTCTTTAAGATATCTGGAAAAGGCTTGACAGTTGGGATAGTCAACGGAATAGCCTAAACAGCAATAGGAACATGGTCATTGGCATTGGTGGCAACGGTATTCGTAACAGCAGAGGCAGTGGTTTGAGTAACAGGCTCCATAATCCTTGAGATTGTAGGTGGGCACTTGAGTTTAATTTGAGTCATGTCACTAGATGCTATCCTTAAGGATTATTCTGTCTTGACAAATATCCCCCAAGATAAAATAGATTCTTCCTAAGTTTGGATCAAGGGTTCAGAATAGTAGGAAAAATTTGGAAGAAAGTACCTAGACAAAATTGTAGATATATTTATAGGCAAGAGGCTGGACGTTCAAAAATTTAAAATTTGAATGTTTCTGGCTTAAAGAAGGATGTTGTAGAATTAAAAATTAATGTTTTGTGATAAAAATAAGAAACATTTGGGATTAAATGAAATTATGAGAGGAGGTTACAAAAATTAATAATATTAAGGATTGCAGTTACATGATTTCAAACGAAAAATAAAACTAAAGCTCCGTTACAGTTTTATAAAGGTTGAATTTCAACATTTTTTGGAAACCTTAGCTGAATAGATATGAAAAATAAAGCTAAAGCCACGTTATAGTTTTATAAAGGTTGAATTTCAACATTTTTTGGAAACCTGAAGCCATGTTACAATTTTATAAAGGTTGAATTTTAACATTTTTTTGGAAACCTTAGCTGATTAGATAAAATAAAAATTTGTGTAAAACTTCCCACCGCATATTATTTCGTGCGCAGGGGAAAAATCAATAAATTTTAATTGTGTTGAGTCTAATTTGGCCCATTCTTGTGTGCACAAACCCATATCTTTCCTTAACTCTTTTATTAGCTTAATAACATATTTTAATATATATATATATATATATATACCCACAACTTCTTTATTTTGAGCAATGTGGGACTTAGCCTTTTTGAAATACTTTGTTTTTCTACCCTACACCCAAAAATCTTCTCATCCGATCTCAACTTCTTGATGCTTCTCTCTCTGATCATCCTCCTGCTTTGAACTCCCGTGTTGTCCTTGGTCCTCCACAATAGGGTTCACATTCATCCTTGCTCATTTTCGAACTACAGCTTTAAATTAAAAATAACTATTTTTAATATCGTGCTTCTTCAATCCTCTTTGTTTTTTTTTCTTCCACCCTTTCTAAGTAGCAACATTTTCACAGAATTTAAAATATAGTAGTCTTTAACAACCATGGCATTTCCGAATCACCCTAAATCAACCCGTATAACATTTGAACCGAATTGATATGGCTAGAACTCATCGGTGGATAATAGATACAGCATGAGCCCTCCTACTCGTTTCCATCTGCCTCTTCTTTCATTTTTCCTTATAATGAAGAAAACATTCTCTTCATTCATTTATTTTGCTAATTTTTTTATTTTTTGCTTTAGAGTTCTGCTTTCTGTACTGGCCAATTTCATTTAAACAGAGACGAATATGTATACAGTATAGGCGCTTCAGAGTAAAAATTTATTAGCAAAATTATAATTTCATATTAATGAAACTGATAAAAAAGATTTTCTATTTAGAATGTTAATTTCGTATATAGAGGCAGCTTCGGCATACTGACTCACCCGTCCTATAAAGAGTAAAGAATTTATTGTGAATTAGCCATGGACATGTGATGTATTTACGTACTAGCTATATGAATTTTTTAGGGTCAAGTTACACATTTTTTTTTTAATTGTATCATTTTAAATATGGAAGCGTTCATATAAATTCACTAAAAATAAAATTTAGATAAAATATCATAAGTATTTACTATTAAGTTTCTAATAAAAATATAATATGTAGAGTATTTTTTTTTTTGGAAAAAGATAAACCAATTATATAATTTTGAAATGAAATTACTTTCTCCATGAATAATTAATCTAATAGTAGTAATTCTTATCAAATTTTATGTACTTATGATTAGAAGTGTTCATGGACCAGATTGAACCACACTCTAACCTAGCTTGATGCCCAGTTTGATGTAAAATAGGTTTTAAAATTAAAACTCATTGCTTGGGTTAAGCTGACTCGATTTAGTACTAGGCAGAGGCAAGCTAATATCAGGTGATCCAATTTTTCTTTTTTTGTTTTTGTTTTTTTTAATTTTTTAAAATTTATTATTAAAATTATAAAATGACTAAAAAAAATTTATATAAGTTCTTATGAAATTATAGTCTCAAAAAAATTAAAATTTTGATATAAATCTTTATTAATAAAATTATTTTTTTAATTTTTTTGATTCTTTTTTGAGTCAAATTAGGCTGGGTCAAACTATTATAACCGTTAGGGTTGGCCTAATGCTCAGCCCAGGCTAACCCTAACATTTTTTTCCTTCATTACACTCAGCTTAATTTGATGGTAGAGAATGACTGAACACACCAAACCTCCGGGTTTGATGAATAACCCAACTTATAATATGTGATTCTCTTTCATTTCTTTGTGAATGAGTATGTATTCTAAGTTTAGCTTTTAAGGCTGAATCAAATCAATTATTAACAAGAAAAATTAAGCATGTAAGAAAAATTTACTATATGTAATTATGTATACTAGGATTATTTATTCTTTTTTCATTATCAATTTGATATATATGTTGTTTGGAGTGAATCTAACTAAAAATCTTTCTGTATAAGAAAACTATAATTTGGGAATGAAGGGATTAGAAAATTCCAAGAATAGTGATAAAATTCAAGAAATTAAACTTTACTCGATCTGAAGGCAAAAGATAGTTCCATGTTACTTTGTGAAGCACCGGCTGAAGGACTAATTTTTAACTTCTAGTGACCGTGTTTGATTGTACCCGACAAACAGATTCAGGATAAAAAGCTTTGCAACTTTGCCATATGAAAAGTCAGAGTTCCATTGCTTTGATCACCCTTCGTATGTCCAAAGCCGTACCATGCATGCGCGGTGATTTGGTTTCTTCGTATGATTTGATCTTATTTTATCTTTTTGGCAGGCCAAAAACTCCATATATATATAGCTCCACACCTTGCCCTTCTCCCTCACCTCTCAATCATAACCATGGCAATCCCCAACTCAAAGCCTCAAAGCATCTCCATCTCTGCTCTCACCATCTTCATTTCCCTCCTTTTCCTGTCTCAAAATGCGAATTCACTTTCCCTCAAATTCTCCACTTTCGACCCTTACACTAATTCCATAACCTTCCAAGGTGATGCCTTTGCATCCCAAGGCTACCTCCAACTCACAAAGACCATCGATGGCATCCCCCAACCTAACAGTGCTGGCAGAGCCTCATACTCAGCACCTGTTCGCCTGTGGGATGCCAAAACAGGCAAGCTCGCAGCCTTCACCACCTCCTTCTCTTTTATTGTGGCACCTACTTCTTCCGGTCTCTTTGGTGATGGAATCTCCTTCTTCATTGCTCCCTTCAATTCCAACATCCCTTCAAATTCAAGCGGTGGATTCCTTGGACTCTTCAGTGCGGCCTCTGCTCTGAATTCCTACGCGAATCAAATAGTTGCTGTTGAGTTTGACTCTTTCGGGAATCCTTGGGACCCAAACTCTGCTCACGTAGGAATCGATATAAACTCTATTGCCTCGATCAAAACAGCATCTTGGGATGTTGTGAATGGATTAACGGGAATTGCCACTATAAGCTATGATCCAGATGTGAAAATTTTGAGTGTTTTTGTGAGGTATCCTGAAAGCAAAGTGAATGGGACTAGCAGCAGCCTCTCATTTGCGGTTGATTTGAGGACTGTTCTACCTGAATGGGTTAGAGTTGGGTTTTCTGGCGCCACTGGACAGTTGGTTGAGCTTCACAAAATTATTTCTTGGGATTTCGTCAGTTCAAGCTTTTATTGAAGTAATGAGGCTCCTAACGGGGAACTTGAGATTTATAGTTCGGGGGTCAAAATAAAACAAAATCATGTTTAAGTGTTTGAGTGTTAATTTGTTTAGAGTGGATTATATAGTTGCATTTGTGCTTATGCAACGTCTAAGCCTTTATGCATTTTTTACTGATTAATAATATATACTTTATTGAAAGTGGGATTTGAGTATGTATTTTTTCTTAAATAGTTGACATCTGCTTCTATGAAGAAAAAAAAAAGCTTATTTTTCGAAAAAAATTAAAAACTTTGTTTACCTTTTGATTGTATTTGGCCTATATAGGAAGTTTTTGTTTCTTTTCTATAAATTATACTTCTCTCTTCTTTATTTTGAACTATTATATTTTTCTTTCACTCACGAAAAGATATCCAATATTTTTTTTTGCAATAAAAAAGTTACAATTATATTTATTTTGATTAAAATATATATTTAATCAATATAAAATAATCACATATTTAACATTTAACAAATTATAAGATCCTTTGATAAGAGGAAAATAATTTTTGAAAACAAAGAACATATTTATAAAATATTTTTAAGATTAACTAATTTAAAAATAATAATTTAATTTCAACCATAAAATTTGTATAAAATATATATTAATAAATACAAGCATTGTAATAGATTTAGTAGAATTTTAACATAAAATAAATTTATCATTTAGTACAAAATAAATAAAATTAAAATGAAATTTTAAGAAACAATAAAATTTAGGTTTACATAATTGCCTATATATTTGTTGTTATGTTTTTATTAATTTCTTACTGAAACACAAGCTATTACTATTTTCTTACAAATACTTAATACAGAAGTTTTACATATTTCTTTTAGTCTTATCATAAAAGTATTTTCTTAAACTGCAGTATAGATATTTCAATATAACTTTTAAAATATAGTTTAAGTTATTTTAATGATGTGATATAAAGTTCTTTTTTATTTTTAGTACAAAAAAGTTATAATATATATTAATTTTACACGTTCATAGTAATTTTTAAAAATAATATAATTATCAAACACTCTTTTACTCAATTTTGTATATATTTTAAAGTGGTGTTTATATTTTTTTTTAAAAAACTATTTTTTTCACCCATTCTTTTGAATAAACGGCGGGGCAAATGCCCACTTACAAAAAGCTTAAACAAAAGGGGGAAAAGCAATAGCTTGATCATCAGCATTTAAGCATCCTCCACAGTCTAGAGAGGAAGAAGGTGATTCATAAAAACCAAGAGGGAGGGTGAGCAAAATTAGCTAATCAATCCGCAATTCTATTTATTTCTTTGAAAGTGTGAAGTAACACAAGTGAAAGTGTGAAGTAACACAACTTTCCATTGAATTTTTAGCTACCTACGGATATTGGAGATAAGATTAAAACAAGGGTGTAGCCTTGGGCAACTAGTGTGGATCAGCTTGATTGCTGCAAGGGAGTCCGCAAGCACAATCACTTTCCTATAGCTATAATTCCAGGCAGTTCGGCGTGGATCAGCTTGATTGCTGCAAGGGAGTCCGCAAGCACAATCACTTTCCTATAGCTATAATTCTAGGCAGTTCGAACACTAACCAAAATATCCCAAAGTTCTACTGTAGTGACGGAGCAAAACCCGAGGTTACAGCTAAATCCTAGGACCCACCTCCCTGTTGCGTCTCTTAGGAGCCCTGCACAAGAAGCATGCCTGTCTGAGGTAAACCGGGCCATTCACATTGACTTTGATCCATCTTGCATCAGGGGGTTGCCATCTATATCTGCTCGCATTTGACTGTACAGATGCGGATTTGCTTTCGTTGAAAGTTAGCATCTTCTGAAGTGTGATGAATGCTAGTGTAAAACAAATCATCGGTGCCACAATCTTCATCTCTGAACACACTGTTGCTCCTAGTTGTACCTAAAAGCCATCAAGTGTATCCAAGGAGTTTCCTTCTTTTCGAATTTTCTCAACCCACTAGCACCATCCTCTTTGGCAAAACTCTAATTCAACCAATCGTGCATGGGAGCCGAGAAAAAGGACATCCAGTGTGACAGGTGCACCACTCTCTTCCATAACTGAACGGCCCTGCTATCCTGAATCACGTGCATCGAAGTGTCAGGGGAAGCACAGCAATGAGAACAGTCAGCGTTCTCCACCAGCCCACGAGATGCTCTCAGCTGCTTATGTCACACCCCCAACAAAGTTAAGTACGTTAGTGCAGAAGACAAACAATCCCCCCTACCATAGGACTTTTTAAATTGACAACCTCCTCAAAATTTTGAGAATATCTCTAAGTTGTAGCTTCAATAATAATAAAACTATGGGTATCATTTCTGAATCATTTTTATACAAAACATATAAGTCTTTAAGTGACTTTTGTAGAAATTTCGGCAGAGTTTCCTCTGTAATTTAGACCTCCCAATATTTCTACAATTAGTCAGCTAAACAATACACCCAAAAGAAACAAAATAGACTTCTAGGGATTGGGGATATCCTATCTATGATTTAGTGGAGCCACATTCTACATTGTTCAGAACAAAATAATTTACATGCATATAAACGAAATACACCCACATGAACAATTGTGCACTCGCCAAAAGAAATAAATAGAAGATCAACTACTAGTAGGCTGCTCAGGGTAGACTAGGGTCTTCACCGCTATCTGAAAAATAAATTAAGAAAAGTGAGTTTGATACTCAATGAATAAGTAATGCCAACCCTTAAAAATAGGGACAAGGCCCGTAAAATATATATATATATATATATAACGCATAAAACAAGCCTTATGCAAATCATTTCTTAAGATGCACCAGAAGTATCTAAGCAGAACCAAATTGAAACAGACACAGAGCACACAACTCGTGGGGAGAATAACCACAGACGCAAAGCACTCTGCTTGCGAAAATAAAATGATTCTGCATGTGGTGGCTACCCACATGGGGCTAGTAACACCCCTGCTAGCTGAGGTACAGATCATGGTGCACCATGGCTAACAACTACTGTTGTTAGCTATAGGGTTCTGAACAAATAACCTCTTAAAATAATACTTTTCTCAATTTAACATTTCAGAAAAAGTACCATTCATATTAGTTCAATATCTAAGTTTCCAGATAACTCAAACAGACGTAAATTTGCAAAATTTCACGTTCAAATCAATTTTCGAATGTCTCTCTTTAAATAGATTTCCAAATGTTAAAACACTACAAGGAAACTTAGTAGCAAAATAATAAATATGAGTTACTCACGGTCCGCATTACTTACTCACCTTCTAAGATGATACCGAAATTCCCTGCCCACTCCTCAGCTATGACTTAATCTCCTGAATACCCTATAATACCCGTTCACTAGATTTTAGAGTATGAATAACTAAAATTTATCTCATTAGCTTAGCCTGTTTGAACAAAATTCTAGGAAAAGAAAAGAACATTGGTATCTATTCTTCATTCCCTTAGCATGCTATAGATATGTATATGATTTCAAGGATCTAAATCTACCATCCTCTCCTCAATTCCATGCCCTCCATACCCATACAATACACACAATATACATATATAAAGATATAGATTTGTGTATATATGTGTCCGTATATGGCAGCAGAGCATTTTGGATTCTTCATTCAAAGACTGAAATTCGTTCAAGGGAGGAAGAAAACAGAACCATGTCAATTTTATGCCATTTCTTCCCTAATTCCATTAAGGAGCTAAACTCAACAACCAAGAAATAACAGAAAATTCATACCACACAAGGCTATCCTTTCTGCAGCAAAACACGCTAGAGAGGAGCTTATTCTGCACAAACAAGAATTGGCAAGTAAGAAGCACAATGGAATTTGGTTTTAGATTAGGAAGTATATGCAGAAAATAGGAGTAATCACCATATAGGAAAGTTGAAATACATTTTAGCATGAAGGAAGTCAAGATTGCTCCAACCAAACTCATCCTCTTACACCAATTTTTTTAACTGCGCAACACTTTCCCCCGGCTGGCCACACACCAAAAAATGCGTTACAGAACTAGAAAAATAGGGGAGGGAGATGCTATGAAGATGGAACCAGAAGAAGCAATACACACGGCAGAAATTCCAGACCTGGGGAAAGGATTTTTCTGGCGTTAATTCACCAGCAACCAACAGCGCAACTCAGCACATACAAGGAGAAAACAACAGCAACAGAAAATCGAACCAAAGATAGCAAAAATGACGATGAACAGGGGAGAGAAGATGCTGTTCTTTCCAGCGAAATTCTGCTACTTTGTCTAACCAAAAGGATGGAAGTAGGTGTCGGTTCTGTGCTACAGAAATTGTGAGAAGCAAAATGACATGAAGCCCAGCTTAAAGTGGATGAAAAAGGGGTATATCAGGAAATTGCAGAAGGAAGGAAAAACTGATACGTGGCAACTTAAAAACACCCATTTGAAAAGTCAAACTTCCCATATATATATATTTACATGCACGTCGGTTCTTTACACTACCGCCCTCGTTACAAATGTTATACTTGAATCATTAGGATGATTATATATGATACTTCAACCATTACTGTGTAGGGTTGGAATATCATGGACTTTTCCTTTTAAAAAATTTGTTGGTATGGTCATAGCAATGCTTCATGGTGATGATGAAAGAAATATACTATATTTTCCTCCTCATGCCAGTCAGTATTGTTCCTAAATTCAGAACTAACTAATGGCATATCCATGTTTGTCATCCTTGTCCCATAGATTGCTTTATTTCAATGTTATGAAAACCTGAGATCGAACTAGAAAATCAATAAATCAATTGGTTTATTTGACTCTCAAAGCCAACCAATAACTAGTGAAAGCAGTAAAATATCGGACGATTTGGTTGAGTTGGTCAAAAATTAATTTTTGATTTTTTTTGGTTTAAAATAGAGTTTTAGCATGATAGAAATTTATAATGTTTTATAGACTTTACTTAATCCATTTCATATAGATTTGTTATCATATATGAAATATTTTAATTATTTTTTATATTTTTAAATATTTATATCTTTTTTAAGTATTATTTTATAATATATGTATTAATTTAGTTGTAACATATTATATATATTTAGAACTATGGTTCGATCCCAGTTTAATCACAGTTGAACTATTGATTTGTGAACCGTGAATTGCTTTTTATCTCAATTTAATATTTGGTCTAATTTTTAAAATATTGTTTTTATCTTCTTATTTATTTTCTTTTTCTTTAGTTATACTTCTTGTACTGGCCAATTTCATTTAAACTGAGAGGAATATTATACAGTATGGGCTTCAAAGTAAAAATTAATTAGCAAAATCATAATTGCATATTAATGAAACTGATAAAGAAGATTTTCTATTTAGAATGTTAATTAAATATAGAAGAAATTCGGCATACTGACATCTGCTCACCTAGTCCTATAAAGATTAAACTTTTTATTGTGAATTGGCCGTGGACATGTAATTTATAATTACGTGCGAACTAGCTATGTTAAATTTTTAGGGTCAAGTTACAAAGAATCTTTTTTAGGTATTCCTATAGAAGCATTGTGTGGTCTCAAATTATGTAAATTTACAAAATGTAAAATTTAAGTAAAGTACAATAAGTGCCAACAATACTATTAAGGTTTTTTTTTTAATAAAAGTTTAATATGTAGAAGGATCTTTTTCTTAAAAACCAATTACATATAATTGAGCTCTTAAAAAAAAACAGAATAAAAAATCATTAATCCAACGGTACTATTCTTATGAAAATTTTTCAACTATAATTAATGTTGATTGTCTTTAATTTCTTTGCTAAGAAGAACAACATACATGCGCAATGATTCTTAGGTTAACTTCTTATTATATAACAGGTAAATCAAATCAATTATAAAAATATATATATATAAACATGTTATAAATAAATTTTATCAAAACATGTACTTGACATGTTTATATATATATATATATATATATATATATATATATATATATATATATATATATATATATATAAGACAAACTAATAAAAGTCATCTATATAAAAAACTATAATTTGGGAATGAAGGGATAGTGTAAAGGCATAGAATAGTGATAAAAATTCAACATATTAAACATTACTCAATCTTAAGGCAAGGGATAGTAGAATTTACTTTGTGAAGGACTAATTTTTAACTTCTCCACGCCGTGTCTGATTGTATCCTACAAGCAGCTTCAGGACAAAAAAAGCTTTGAATTTCGCCATATGAAAAGTCAAGAGTTTCATTGTTTTGATCACCTCGTAAGTTCAAACCCCATACCATGCTTGGTCATTTGGCTTCTTCGTATGATTTGATCTTATTTTATCTTTCTTGGCAGGCCAAAAACTCTCTCTATCTTTCTCTTTGGGACCCAAACTCTGCTCATATAAGAATCAATATAAACTCCATTGCTTCGGTCAAAACAACGTCTTGGAATGTTGTAAATGGAGTAATGGGAATTGCACCTAGCTGTAAAAAATTTAAGTATATTTGTGAGGTGTCCTAAAAGCAAGGTGAATGGGACTAGCAGTAGCCTCCCATTTGCGATTCATTTGAGAACTATTTTGCTTGAATGGGCTAGAGTTGGGTTTTCTGGTGCCATTGAACAGTCAGTTGAGCTTCACAAAATTATTTCTTAGGATAGATTTCGTTAGGTCAAGCTTTTATTGAAGTGGTGAGGCTCCCAACAGAGAACTTGAGATTCACAAATTAAATAAAAAATAACGTTTAACTGCTGGAGGGTTATTTTGTTCAGACTGGATTATGTAGTCGTATTTGTAATTATGCAACGTCTATGCCTTTATGCATTCTTTAAAGATTAATAATACTTTATTGAAACTGGAATTTGAGCGTGTATTTTTTCCCTAAATAGTTGACAACTGCTTTTATAAAGAGAAAAAAAGCTTATTTTTCAAAAAAATTAAAACTTTGTTTACCTTTTGATTGTGTTTGGCCTATATACAAAGTTTTTCTTTTTTTTTTTCTTGATAAATTATATTCTCTCTTCTTTATTTTGAACGATTATATTCTTCTTTCACTCACCTAAGGATATTCAATATTTATCCTGTAACAAAAAATAAGCTACACTTATATTAATTTGATCAAAATGATATATATATATATATATATATATATATATATATATATATATATATATATATATATATATATATATATATATATTATTTATATCATATACTAGGTATTAAAATATATATTTGATTATTATAAAATGTCACTTTTTTAAAATTTAAGAAATTATAAGATCATTTGATAAAAGGAAAATAAATTTTAAAAACAAAAAACGTATTTATAAAATATTTTTTAAGATTAACTAAGTTAAATATAATAAATTTATTTCAACCATAAAATTTGTGTTGAATATATATTGATAAATACAAGCATTGTAATCAATTTAATAAAATCTTAAAATAAATCCAATTTATGATTTTCAAAACAAAATAAATATCATTAAAATAAAAGTTTAAGAAACAAGAAATTTAGGTTTAGATAGTTGCCTATATAACTTTTCTTTTCCTACGTTTTTATTAATTTCTTACTAAAACACAAACTATTACTATCTTTTTACAAATACTAAATACACAAGTCTTACATATATTTTTCATTTTTATCATAAAAATATTTTCTTAAACTGCAATGTAGTTATTTCAATATAACTTTTAAATTATAGTTTAAGTTATTTTAATGATGTGATATAAAGTTCTTTCAATTTTTAGTACAAAAATTTTCTAATATATATGGATTTTACATGTTCATAGTAATTTTTGAAAACAATATAATTATCAAACACTCTTTTAGTCGATTTCGTATATATTTAAAAGTGGAGTGTGTATATATATATATATATATATATATTTTAAAGACAATAGTTTTTGTTTTCACCCTTTCTTTTGAATAAACGTAGGGGCCAAAAGTCCAGTTACAAACAACTTGAAACAAAACGGGAAAAGCAACACTCTCACCATCAGCATTTAAGCATCCTCCACAGCCCGGAGGAAAGCAGGATCATGAAAAACAAGAGCGGGCTATGAGCAAAATTAGCTAGCCAGTCCGCATTTATATTTGCTTCTTTGAAAGTGTGGAGTAACACAACTTCCCATTGATGTTTTAGGTCCCTAGGGATATTTGAGATGAGATCAAAACAAGGGTGTAGTCTTGGGCAACTCGAGTGGATCAGAGCTTGATTGCCGCAACGGACTCCACCTGCATAATCACATTCCTATAACCATAATCCTAATAACTTTTGAGTATAATAAAGAGAGATGGAGAGTGGAAGAATAAAGAACACATTCTATTCCATAAGTCAAGCCTTTATATAGGCAAATACATGAGTGATAAAATTAATTAAATAATAAAAATAATTCTTAAATAGTAGGACATGACTTGCAACACTTAGCCACTATATAGACTCCATAATGCATTTTATCTCCTAAAATGGTGCAACATGGGAAAATGCAAAGTAACATGCAGAACATGGGAAAGTGGATAACTTAATGGTGGAGTGGGCAACAAGTTAGGACATGTGGCAAGCAAAATACTTGGTCAAATTTTATATTTTTTCTTAACAATCCCTCCCTTAAACTAATATTTGCAAACATTAAGTTTAAGAGTGTAAGGATTTAAATTAAGCCCTCCCTTGAGCAAAGTCTTTCAAAGAGCACATTCCAAGCATTTTTCGAAGCTTCATAAACACAGCAATCTTGAGAGGCTTGGTCATAATATCAGCAACTTGATCTTCACTTTTACAAAACACCAAATCAATTATACCATCATTGCAAAGGTCACGCAAAAAATGGTATCTTACATCAATATGCTTGCTTCTTCCATGTAAAGTTAGATTTTTGGAAATTTTGATTGCTGAAACATTATCATAATAAATTGTTGTTGGGCTTTGTTGCTCACTTTGAAGCGTTTCAAGCAATCTCTTTAGCCATATAACTTGACAAGAACAGGCTGCTACTGCAACAAATTCAGCTTCTGTAGTCAACAAAGTAACAATTTGTTGTTTCTTTGAAGACCAAGATATAGCTCCAGAGCTCATTATAAAAACAAAACCTGATGTACTTTTCCTATCATCAAAATCTCTAGCATAGTCACTGTCAGAAAAACCATAAAACTTGCCTTTTGAGCTAGCTTTATAAAATATTCCAAAATCAACGGTGCCTCTCAAGTAGCGAAAAATTCTTTTTACAGCAAAGAGGTGACTCTCAGTTGGATTCTCCATATATCGACTTATTAGACTAACACCATGCATGATGTCAGGCCTTGTTGAAGTGAGATACATCAAACTTCCAACCATCTGCTTGAAAAGAGTAGTATTAATTTTCTTTCCTCCATCATCTTTCACCAACTTTAAGCCACATTCAGTTGGAGTACGAACAGGATTGCAATCTCCCATTTTAAACCTGTCTAAAATCTGAAGAACATACTTCTTTTGTGAAATAAAAATACCAAATGATGATTGCACAACTTCAATGCCAAGGAAAAAATGCATTAAACCCAAATCCGACATTTCAAACTCTTGCATCATTTTCCTTTTAAACGCATGAATCATGGAATTATCATTTCCTGTATAAATTAAATCATCAACATAAAGAGATACAAAAAGCATTCTTCCACCTTTTTCAAATTTTGTAAAGAGAGTATGTTCATGAGGACATTTTTGAAAACCTTCTTTAATAAAATAAGCATTTATACGACTATACCAAGCTCTTGGTGCTTGTTTTAGTCCATATAAAGCCTTTTTTAATTTATATACCTTTTCTTCACTAGTTTTCTTCACATATCCAAGTGGTTGATCAACATAGACCTCTTCTTGCAACTCACCATGTAAAAATGCAGATTTCATATCTAATTGATAAACATACCAAGAATTTTGAGCAACTATGGCTAACACTAATTGAATAGTATCAAGTCTTGCAACTGGAGCAAAGACTTCTTTATAATCAACCCCAAATTCTTGCTTGTAACCTTTTACAACAAGGCGAGCTTTATATTTGTCAACTTCACCATCTTTGTTCAGCTTTGTTTTGTAAACCCATTTAACACCAATGGATTTTTGCCCCTTTGGGAGTTCCACTAATTCCCATGTGTTATTTTTCTCTATAGATTTGATCTCCTCATCCATGGCAATTCGCCATTTCGTATCTTTGATGGCTTTTTCAAATGTGAGGGGATCACAATCTGCAAACAAAGCAAAATGAGCTATTGATTCATCATTAGTTAAGTCATCTCCACTTACATAATCTATCATCCATGCTGGTCTCTTTCTAGTACGATTAGACTGTGATTCTTCTACAATTTCAGTAGTTAGAGATGGTTCCACCACTTCTGTAGATAGAATGTCATTTGGTGAATTTTCAAGAGTAGCAACTATGGTGTTTTCTGGGTATTGAGAGTACTCATTTTCTTCTTCAAATTCAATAATTGGAGAAGGCTGCTGCCCATTCCAATTCCAAGTGCTTTCTTCATCAAAAATAACATCCCTGCTAATCACAATTTTATTGGTTAGCGGATTAAATAATTTATAAGCTTTAGACATTTCACTTACACCCAAAAAAACACATTTTTCACTCTTATCATCAAGCTTCTTTCTTTTCTCATTTGGAACATGGGCATAAGCGATACAACCAAAAATTCTGAAGTGATCTACGGCTGGCTTTTGCCCACTCCAAGCCTCATGTAGAGTCATATTTTGAACAGCAAAAGTAGGACTTCTATTCAAAATATGAATACTTCAATTTACTGCTTCTGGCCAAAAACTCTTTGGAACTTTTCCTTTTACTAGCAAGCTTCTTACCATGTTGAGGATGGTTCTATTCTTCCTCTCTGATACACCATTTTGTTATGGTGTATAAGTGGCTGTAAGCTCTTTTCGAATACCATACTGCTCAATAAAATTTGCAAATTCTTTTGAGCAGTATTCTCCACCACGATCAGTACGAAGAGTTTTAATATTTTTTCCCATTTCATTTTCAACTTGAGCTTTAAAGCTTTTAAATATACTAAAAGCTTCTGCTTTCTCCTGTAAAAAATAAACCCAAGTTTTTCGACTATAATCATCAATAAATGTAATAAAATATCTTTTACCACCATTGGAGATTGGTGTTATTGGCCCGCATATGTCGGAATGAATCAGCTCCAATACATCCTTTGCTCTCAATGACTTTCCTTGAGGAAATTGAGTACGTGGCTGTTTGCCAACAACACACTCTTCATAAACTTAAGAAGGAGCAGAAATTTGAGGAAGACCAGTTACCATATTTTTCTGATGAAAAGTTTTTAATCCAGCAAAGTTCAAATGCCCATAGCAATAATGCCAAAGCCATGAGGCATCCTTCTCACTAGCCAACAAGCGAGATTGAACACTTTCAATCTTTAATGGGAATAACCTGTTTGAACTCATTTGCACAACAGCAATAGCACCTCGTGAAGGATCATAAATCTCACAAGCCCCTTTTTGAATAGTTATAATATAACCCTTTTCTTGCAATTGACCAGCACTCAATAAATTGCTTTTCAAATCAGGGACATAGAAAACATTGGAGATTGTTTCTACAAAACCATTTTTAGTTTTTATTTTAATATTACCTTTTCCCATTACCTTCACAGTAGAACAATCACCAAAACTTACAGTGGAATAAAATTCTTCATCTAAAGAAGAAAATAAAGATTTTCTTCCACACATATGGTTGCTGCAGCCAGTATCCACATACCAAAGATCTGATTGAGGTGCTTCAATAACTTGACATGCCATTAACAAGGTTTCTTCCTCTTTCTTTTCTGCAAAATTTGACTTCTCTCCTCTTTCTTTATTGTTAGGCAGCTTAGTATAACATTCATAACGATAATGAACAAATTTATGACATCTAAAGCATTCTACCTTAGATTTGTCAAATTGTTGATTTCATTCTCCACCTTTACCTTGAAATTCATCCTCCTTATCATCTCTATTGCCTTGGTCTCCTCTTCCTCTACCGCGGCCTCTACCTCGACCTCGACCTCGACCTCGACCTCTATCTCTACCTCTACCCCTTCCTTTAAAATTTAAGGAACGAGAAAAAGTAGAAGCTTTTAAAGCTTGCTCCTCCATAGTTGAATTGCGATTTATTTTCTGCTCATGAACTAGCAAAGAGCTCTATAATTCATCAAGTGAGAGTGCATCTATATCTTTTGACTCTTCAATAGAACAAATAACATAATCAAATTTAGGAGTTAGTGAACACAATATTTTTTCAACAATAGTAACATCTTGCATTTTTTCACCATATAAACGCATTTTGTTACTTATTTCCAATGCTCTGGCACAATAATTTGTGATAGATTCACCATCCTTCATTTGCAGAATCTCGAAATCTCTTCTCAACGCTTGAAGCTGTACACACTTTACTCTTGTAGTGCCTTGATATTTCTTCTTCATGGAGTCCCATATATCCTTGGAAGTTTCTTTGCAAAGAATAGTTTCCAAGATGGGACGATCAATTACTTGAAATAAATAATTTTTTGCCTTTAAATCTTTCAGTTTCAATGCCTCTATCTCTGATTGTTGTGCATTCACAAGTGCTGCTACACCATTTTCAACAATATGCCAGTACTCCTTAGATCTTAAGAAATTCTCCATCAGCAAGCTCCAATGATCATAGTGACCATCAAAACGTGGAATAGATGGCTGCACAAAGTTAGAATCTGAAGAAGACATATTGATGCAACAAACAAAAATAACAATAAATGTCAATAATAATCACAAGAGAAGAAGAAAAAATAATATTGCTCACTCTCCCTTTTTTTTAACAATATTTTGCACTCCTCACAAACCTAGCTCTGATACCACTAATAACTTTTGAGTATAATAAAGAGAGATGGAGAGTGGAAGAATGAAAAACACATTCTATTCCATAAGTCAAGCCTTTATATAGGCAAATACATGAGTGATAAAATTAATTAAATAATAAAAATAATTCCTAAATAGTAGGACATGACTTGCAACACTTAGCCACTACATAGACTCCATAATGCATTTTATCTTCTAAAATGGTGCAACATGGGAAAATGCAAAGTAACATGCAGAACATGGGTAAGTGGATAACTTAACGGCGGAGTGGGCAACAAGTTAGGACATGTGGCAAGCAAAATACTTGGTCAAATTTTATATTTTTTCTTAACAAATCCCAGGCACTTCAAACACCATGCAAAATAGCCTGAAGTTCTGCTGTAGTAATGGGGGAAAACTCGAGGTTACAGCTAAATCCTAGGACCCACCTCACTGTTGCGTCTCTATGGAGCCCTGCACAAGAAGCATGCCCGTCGAGGTAAACTGATCCATTCACATTGACTTCGATCGATCTTGTATCTGGGCATCTAATGAGTTGCTCGCATTTGGCTGTACAGATGCGGATTTGCTTTTGTTGGAGGCTAGCATCTTCTGACGTGCGATGAATGCTGGAGTAAAACAAATCAGTGGTGCCACAATCTTCATCTCTGAACACACTATTGCACCTAGTTGTCCATAAAAGCGAGCAAGTGTACCCAAAGAGCTTCCTCCATTCGAATTTCCTTAACCCCCTAGCACCACCCTTTTTGGTAAAATTCCAATTCAACCAATCGTGCATGTGAGCGGAGAAAAAGGACATCTGGTGAGACAGGTGCACCAGTCTATTCCATAACTGAACGGCCTCACTACAATCCCGAACCACGTGCATCGAAGTCTCAGGGGATGCAAAACCATAAGGACAGTCAGCGTTCTCCACCAGTCCATGAGATGCTCTTGGCTTATTCGTGTGTACTCGGTCCAGTGCAAGCAGCCATAAGAAGCTATACGCACTTTCTCTAGAGCTGGCCAAGTCCAAAACTTACCCCAAATACTTTCCCTAGGCTGCAAGTTCATCTAGTGATGCCAAAGATAAGTAGTTTGAACGGAATAAGATCCATCATAGGCTCCCTTCCATGTGATGGCATCATTATCACGTGATCTAATTTTGGTATTATATGATATGTTTTATAATGGAATAGGGAGTCATTTAGTTATTTTCTTACAAGTTTTGCATCCTAATGTAGATTTTTTTTTCTTATTATAAATAAATAAAATATAATTTTTGTGATTAATTTTAGTAACTCGTTATTTTATTGTCTTTATCTAAACTTCAGGAGAGAGATTGAGACCTATTAAAGGGAAAGAAAGAGAAGGAGAAAGTTGAAAAATCAAGAGCAAATTATCAAGTGTCCTTGCTATCGCAAGAAATCTAGCTTGCAATGGCAAGTTTATGGCTATACAAAATCCAAAGAGTCTCTAGCAACAACGTAAATAATAGTGAGAAGACTTAGAGTCTGGAACAGATAAGCTCTTGTAATAACTAGAGATATTTTTGTTATGGCGAGATGCGTATACTGAAATATACAACTTTGATTTTCGGGTTTAAAACGTAAAAAGCTAGCAAGGTTTCAAGGAAAAGAGACTTTTAAAGTGAGTTTTGAAGGGGAAACATAGAGGAGCTAAGATTTGGAAACAAGAAGCTTGGATTGAAAATTAAAGGCCAAATAATCATATTAGCACTGAGTTTTTTGATCTTCTACCTTTCTTCTTCTATGGATTCTTGTTTTTTTGAACCTTTTGTTTGGTTTTATTGTTTAAAGCCATGTGTGGCTAGATATTGTGGATTCTACATTTTCTTGAACTTTTATTGCCATGTAATTGAGATTTTGTGTAGTTAATTTAGTTTAATATTAGATTTGAGTACTTAATTTGGTTTGTCTTGTTCATTTAAGAGTTTGGCCACCTCTTTAGAATTAGCCTTTGAGAAAAGGAAATCTTAATGGACCATAAGATTAAGCAACTTAAAATTAATTTAATCTAATTTTGTTCATAGGTATAGAGATATATCTAACGAACCTAAGTAGTTTAAGAGGATTGAGCATAA
This sequence comes from Erythrophleum fordii, assembly GCA_032878935.1. Taxonomy (NCBI): domain Eukaryota; kingdom Viridiplantae; phylum Streptophyta; class Magnoliopsida; order Fabales; family Fabaceae; genus Erythrophleum; species Erythrophleum fordii. The sequence goes on from JAVQMF010000055.1 coordinate 128,765, forward strand.
TTAACCTAATTAATTGTTAGAAAGACTTGTAATTAAATAGGATGGAAGGTAGGGTGGTTCGAGAGGCATTTCAACTTAAGTTAGTTCCTCAACGATCTCATATCATTAACTAAACCAATTAACTTAACAACTTAATTCTTAGTAGTAAAGAGATAGAAAACCTAAGATGCTTCTCAGTGACATTTTTTGTTAGAACAATTCTAAAAGTTTAGTTTTATCTTCAATTTCATTTTATTTTATTACACTGGCATTTTAGTTTATTTCTTAATTTAAACGAATGTGAACACTTCTTGGATCTAACTTCATATAAAATACTTTTTTGTGGGATGACCTTGATCCACTATACTATGTAATCAATCCGTACACTTGCAGAATCCATTGCAAAATTAATGGTTGTCACCATGATGAATGGAAGGAGGAACCATATTGATAATGATGATAATCATGTGTTTAGGTATATACTACTTAAAGCTTTGCTAATCTCAGCTCCTAGAATGTGTACTCATATCATAAACATTTGTATGAAGGAAATCATCTAGCATGACCTTTACAGTGTACTCCAAGCTAAAGGCTCACACATGAATCATTACCTAAACTCCACCCAAGACCTTGAAATCCTTCCAAATCTTAGCTATACCCTGCCAAGTGAAGAAGGACATTTGTTTCTTATTAACTATAGGTATAATAGCATCCCCACCACCATATTTGGCTCTTAAAACCTGAACCCATATAGTGCATCCATATTGCAAAGCAAACCCTAGCAAAGTTTCCTAAGGAAAGCTATGTTTTGGGCATGTAAATCTTTTAAGCCAAGGCCTCCCTTGCTTCTTAGGCTTTTTTACTTTATCCCAAACTATAAGATGTAACTTTCTTCCCAGGTCCATGGTATCCCACTAGAAATTGTGGCTAGCTTTTTCAATTGCCTCACTAATATAACTGGATGGACATATGGTCTACATAAAATAATTGAGGGAAGGCTCAGATTAGTGACTTGATAAGCATGGTGCACTTTGCAAAGCTGAGTAACTTACCTTTCCAAGAAGAAAGATGTTTTTGTTAACTTTTTCTAATATGTGATTGAACGTACGTAACATTTGATATCTACATATGGAGAAAGGGAATACCCAAGTACTTTCCCAAATCACTGAGAGACACCACACACATAGCAAATTTCAGGGGCTTTAGAGAAGTGAACATTTCTAGAGTAATACATCTTAGTCTTGACGAGGTTCACTTTTTGTCCTAGAGAAATACAAAAAGAATTGATGTGTAACGCCCGATATGTTGTAAAAACACATAAACGAGTTTGAAAAGCAAGTCCCTTGAGATGAGTGATTCAAGGCCAAATAAAATTTGGATAAAATGTTAAATAATAGAAAATGAGGATTTAAGCCTTGAGTTGCCTAGAAACTAGGGTCGAAGTAATTCAAAAAATTTTCCGAAAGGCTAGTGCCATTTTCGTAAACTAGGAAGCTTTTTAAATGGAAATTTTGAGTTATCCAGGGTCAGAGGCCTCAAAAACTATGGGAAGCCTTGAGACTGGTAAAGCCCCTCCGATGTACTCTTTCCGACGTCAATTGACCCAAACTTTGACCGGTTCGTTCAGGAAGGTTTTAGCTCCAATTTGAGTGATTCCAAAGGCATTTTAATAAATTGGGAATCTAAATGTTATGATGGAAAAGATGGTTCTCAAAAAGGAGCTAAAACAAAGCCAAATTGGAAATACCATTTCAAAGGGTGAAATTGGAAATAATTTTAAAAAGGAAGCTTCTTTATTCTTCTTTAAAGTTCACGTTCACTCTCCCTCACTTTAGACTGACTTTCTTCTACCCAAAATAGAAAGGAGAACCATAAATTTTAGGCGTGCAAGGGAGGAGGCAAAAGAAGGAGAAAAGGCCAAGAAAAAGGTATGGAATCCATGGATTTTCTTAGTTCTTCCTTAAACAAGTTGTTCTCTTCCTTCCCTCTTTTCCTCCTATGGTTTTATTGATATATTTGGTGCTATTTTAGGGGCAAAACAGAGAGGAAAAATTCGTGTTTTGAGTGAGGCAACCAAGGAAAGTGAAAAGCAACCAAGAAAGAGTAAGAAAACAAGGTTACACTTTTATTCTTTGGTAGCTTCTTCCTCCCCCTTCCTCTTGCACGATTTGGCCACCATGAGCCCAATTCTTAGGGGCTGTTTTCCATCCAAATCAAAGGGGGATTAGAGGTTTTGGAGTGCAATGATTAAGAATCTATCACTGGAAGCAAGTAAAAGCCATTGAATCTCAAGTTGAAAAAGTGTAGGGTGCTTGAACATAGTTTAAAATCTAGGTTGATTCAAGACTTTTCCGTCATATATGAGTGTTTGTTTGAGTTTCTAAGACTCTTAGGGAGCCTCCCAAGTGCCCCATTCATTAAGGAAAAATCCCAAACTCCATGGGTCTTTAATGGAAGTATAAATCAGTCAAGACCCTTAGAGATAGCTAGGGGATGTTTTAAATAGTTCCAAGTTTGATTTGGGACTTTATATGATAAAAGAAGATAGGAGAAACCCTTAGGAAAAATTTAGAAGCCTTAGGTTAGAAGATGAGGCAATGGCTTCCATAACGTAACCTTATGAAGCAACATGGACCTAGGTTTGTGAAAGTGAGTGTGTGATAGCTTCAAGGACCTTAAATGAGGTCAAGAGGTCTAAATATGGCAAGAGAATAGAACTAAGAATTTTACTTGTGGTAGTTGTTTCATTAGGTCATTAATGGAACCATATTGTGACAAATAGAACAAAGTGTAGTCTTAAGAGTGAGTTGGATGTTATAACTTGTTCCAAGAGTATAATTAAGTATTGTTTATTGTGAATAGGCTAAAGAAATCCAACCCCACCTCCTTGTGTTTGTGGAATCAAAAAAGAGAAGGAACAACAAAGTAAGGCTTGAATATGCACCAAGGTAGCTCTCCACATTTTCTTGTTGCATTTTCTTGTTGTATATATGTCATTATGTGCTTGTGTGTATATTTGTATGTTTGGGACATGCCACTTGATGCTATGTTGCTATTTTGGTACCAATTTGCTTTCTTGAATGTCATTGAATTGTGGAAATGGCTCACAAGGCCAAAAGTCTCATAGCATGGGTGAGACAAGGCTAAAAGTCCCTTGGATGGTTGAGGTAAGTCAAAAGTCCTAAGAACCAAGAGTGAGGCAATCCAAAAGTCCTAGAAATGGGGTGAGGCCAAACCAAAAGTCCCTACATCTCATTCTTATGCTTGACATGAGTTTGTGACACAAAAATATGAAAGTGGAATGCTTCATAAATTGATTAATTGCATACTTGTGCCTTTGACATGTTGTATGCCTTAAAAATGTGCTTGGGTAGGTGTATGAGCTATTGAGGTTCAATGAGTCTCACCCCCTCCTTTCTCTCATCTCATATGATCTAGGTGGAGTCCAAGATCCAAAGGATGGAGGCCAAGGAGTTTAAATCTCCATCTTTTGGCAAATTTTACTAGTTTTGATGTACTAGAATATCAAAGAATATATGTGTATGTTATTTTTGAGCCATGACACTTTGAACAAGTGTAAAACTATGTAAAGTTAGTGTATGAATCAAGAATAGAGTTTAATGAATAGAATTGTGTATTTTAACCACTTGGAATCCCACTTGTGCATGTATGTATATGGAATTGGCATGGTGAATTTGAGTTGCATGAGGATTCAAACCTTATGAGAGGCTCATTTATGCTACATTTATGCTTTTGAAGTTGCTCAAATATGTGTGAAACAATGGATGGCTCATTTGGACCAAATTTGCCCCTTTATTGGGACCAAATTACCATAATCTTGAGCTATGGCAAAGTCTAATCAAATGACGTCTTCTTGAATTGAAATTTTGCATGGAGTTATATCTTGCCTAGATATTTTTGGCAAGCTAAAGATCAGGTCATTTGGAGGTCTATGTAATTTTCTATGATTTTTCAAAGTTGGCATCAGAATTTCGGATTTGTACCAGTATTGTTCATTTGATCAGTTGTGAAATTATGTCATCTAAGGGGAAAATGTGGTCCAATGGCTACAAAATTTTATAGACAGAAACTAGGTATTCACAGTGACTTGTAGCAACTAGAAGAACCTTATTTGGAGGTTTAAACTAAGAGAAATGAATTTTTGAATTTCTACAATAACAACAGTAGTGCAGCACGACCTGAGTCACTGTTCCATTGAAGTTCAGTGGCTAAACGTGTTTCTCTAGTCTGAGCCTATTTTTACCATAAATTTAACATTCATATCTTTCCAAATTGGTATCATTTGTATAGATTAGATTTTTGTAAAAATAATTAGACATTTTTTAAGTTCATAGTAGACACTTGCATCAGTACCAGTAGCTGTCCAAACCTTTGCCCCTTTTTGTGTGTCAAATGCCTTCCGTGTTATGTGTCATATCCTAGACATAATATTTTTTTCATAAAGTAGACATGTGTAGCTTTCCATAATAGTCAAGAATGCATGATTTCAATTTTGATGGATTTAGTTATGAATTTCTAAATTTGTGACAGAAAAACTGAAATTCTGGCCGAAAATAATAGAGTGAATTTGATGCTCCCTTTTGAATTCCATGAGTTGTGGGCCAACTTTGGTGATGCAAATGAGTTGTATGTATGTAATTAAATATGAGAATGTGATATATGAGCTCATATGATCCTTATGACATCGAATGGAATTTTCATACGCGACGCAACGTGAAATAAGGCATTATTTTAATGCCATTCTTCCATTTCCTTTTGTGCAATTCATCATGTGAGACATAGAAATGATAAGAAGCAAGCTAAAAATATATAGTGTTACATGATGCAACTTTGTATTGGCTCAATTTGATCAATACTAGCTTTCACAAAAAGGATTAAATCATCTGTAAAGATTAAATGGGTGATGGGGAGTCCATTCCTCAACAATCTGATTGGTCTCAATAACTTGTTGTCTGAGGCTCACTTGATACAATGGTCAAGTTTATCCGTTCAAAGAACAAAGAAGTAAGGAGACAAAGCATTTCCCTATCTAATGCCCTTTGACAGCTTGAAAGCATAGGAAGGCACACTATTCCAAAGGACCTTCATTGCTAATTAGAAACACAAGACATAATCAATTTAAAAAAATCAAAGTTTAAACATATATCCTCTAAAGTCTTCTTAATAAAACCCCAAACAAGATAGCCATAGGCTTTCTTAAGATTCACTTTGACTACCACAAAGCCTTTGTTGCCTTTTTTACATCACATAGTATGGACCACATCTTGGGTGATAATGATATTGTCATTACTATGACATCCAATAATAAAGCTACTTTGATTTGGAGCAATCAATTTCACCAAAGAATCCTTTAAATGATTAGCACTAACTTTTGTAATGATTTTAAAGTTGACATTGCAGAGAGAAATTGGTCTAAATTCTTTTAGGCACTTTAGATTATTTACATTTGAGATAAGAACAATGTGTGTTTTATTTACATTTCAAATGGCTCGAGGATTGTGAAATACTTCCTTCACAAAACTAGACAATGTATTCCTAATTAACCCCTATTGATAATAAAAGAAAGTAGCTCGTAGGCCATTAGGGATCAAAGCCTTAGAAGCTCTAATACTAAAAGCTATGTTTTTTTATTTCTACATCAATAACCTCTCTCTAAGTAAACTAGAGATCTTTAGGACTTAGGTGGGGAAATCCATTAAGACTAGGCAAGGTTGACTTATTAGCAAGGTCCTTTATGTATAAATGCTGAAAAAAATTGGAAGCCATATAACCCATAGTAAGTTAATTAGTGACCCAATCCCCATTATCATCCTTGATGGTTCTAATGTGATTCTTCTTTCTCCTTACAGTGGTAAAAACATGAAAGAATTTAGTATTATGGTCACCCTAATTAAGTCAATTACACTTTGACTTTGGGTACTAAATAAGTAACTCCTAAGCAAGGATTTTATTATAGTCATCCCAAAGTTGATTCTCAAGACAATTACGGTGAGGGTTGTAACATAGGTCATGCTTCCTTTCAATCCCTTGAATATAATTCAAGATTTTCTTTTTTCTTGTAGAAAATGTTACCCATAGTCTTCTTGTTCCTTTGACCTACATTAGTAGTGAAAAACAACACCCCATCAAGCCAATTTTTAACACACTAGGAGTGCTTACTAGATTGTGGAATGGATCCTCCAAGAACCACACAACTTTGTAATGAAAAAGCTTATATCTATAGTGATGAGAGAGCTGAGACATCAAGGAAATTTTTAAAGGCCTGTGAGAAGACCCATTTTTAATTAAATGGTGCACAATGGCTTAAGGAAAATCCATTCTCCAATTAATGTTACAAAAAATGTAGTTAGGTTGCTCTTTTACTTCACCTTTTTCCTACGTAAACTTAGGCCTATTAAAGCCTAGGCCCAATAGCTAAATCTCATTATTAAAATTAGAAAATTAGCTTATAGAGTAGTAGTTTGAGTTAGCACCTCCACTTTTATCATTGAGAGACAAAGAAGCCTTGAACTTACCAAAAAGAAGCCAAGGCTCTTCAATATTACTACCCAAACAAGAAATCTCCTCTTATAGTTCAATTTAAAAGTAAAGGTTAAGATTACTATAGACATTAGTGAGTAAGAATGATTTACTAGTAGCTTTTATATTAATACGGCAATGAAGAAATTGCGCATGCCAATCTAAGTAAGAAACTTCCACTAATTCTACATAAAAGCCAAATCCCTCCTATAAAGCCTATGGCTTCCTAGCTTGAGAACCCTAATCTAGGACTACCCTATCTACCTTTTTCCTACTGATTCTTGATTCTACAACCCCAAGAATGAAATGTTCTTCATACTAATCAGGTCCCTTATAACATCTAACTTTCAATGTCTAAATTTACCACTATCTTAAATAAATATCCAACAATAATCACTCGCGAAAGCTAAAATCTAACTTAACAACACTAATTTAATACATAGTAACTTAATAAAATAATCCAAATTCCAACATAATATTTCATTCATTGAATAGCAACTAAGTATTCAATATCTTCTGCATAATTAATCCAAAAAATATAATAATAAAGTATTGCGTAACAAAAACTCTTATTACGTCACATAGTGAAAAATTCTCCACTATATAATTCATATTGAATAAAATCAACCAAGATATTCATTGTGAAACTTTCCTTTCTAGGTATCTACTTTCTAACCTAGAAACGTCAATTTAAAAAAGTATCGATGAGATAAAAATTTCAGTAGTTAATAGTTATAAAACATATATTTTCTAGCCATAAATATAAACCTTTTCATAAATAGTTTAATTCCAATAAAATATATGCATTTCTCATAACTTTTGCTATATGAACCATCCTTCTTTCATAATCATTTTCATAAATCATTTGTAGAAAACAAATCATTTTTATGTTATAAATTCATTTGAATACACAAGATAAGTTAATGAAAGCTATCTACTCAGTTGGTATAATAGGCAAGACTCTATAATACCATAACCCTTGCTTCCCATAATTGATACTTGCAATATGAGCTAACTATACCCTCACTCATCCATCTTATATCAAAATGAGATCTATGACCTTAAACCTAGTTCCTTCAACTATCAATGATCATTATCTTAAGATGTAGGCATGCACACCTCATCTAATTAATATGGCCTCTGGTCCAATAACATATGGCAGTCTACCAATAACACATGACATTTTGCCAAATCATCATAATTATCATGTAAATAATCTACCTTGGGTATCCATTATAAGGTTACATCATAGCAGCAACATTTATAAGTATATATTTGCAAATATCACTTGGTAATATAAAACATTTCTCTTTAAGTAAAGCAACAATCTCATTCAATAAATATCATCATTCTCATTATATGAAAGCAAACCCTATAACTTCATCATATAATTTTCACCAATTCAAAGATATCAAAAATTATTTCAATAAATCCTTTTTCTCAAATGCTTGAAGTGCAAATAAAACATTCATATATCTTATTTCATAAAATATAATAATGCATCTATATGATATCTTGATTTGAAGCCAAGAGAACAATTGCCAAACACTCTTCTAATAAACACAAGCTAACAATATGCAACAATGAAATATAATTGTAAATATATACAATAATAAATACAAATATAATGCCGTTCACATTTAAATGATATAATTCCACTACTTATCACTACGAAAAGTCCTTCTAGGATAATAGCCCTCCAATTTATACTACAACCACACTAATCCAACACTTAATCCTTGAACAAACCATATCAAAACATTTAATCAAATCACTATTCCTAATTTAAATTCAATAAATATATGATAATAATTATAGAATTTAAAATATACCTTAATTCAACCTCTAACTTAACTTCAATTTTACATAGGCATTTGATCAAACACTTAGAGTCTACTAAAATTAGTTACCATAAATTAATATTTTACCACTAATCCAAACCATAGAAATTAATTACTAGAGTGGGAATTATACTTCTAATTACCCATTTGCACTTCTAATTTTGAAAATTTACAAATTGTTCAACCTTGAAAAACCAAACGTCAATCATTAAAAAACCAATCATGCAAAAGAAAGTTGAAAAGAAGTAGAACAATTTATCTTTCACTCACCTTGTATCCTAGCCATATAGAGCTTCCAAAATGTAACGCCCAGTATGTTGAAAAAACATAGAAATGGGCCGGTTTGAAAAGCAAGTCCCCTGAGATAAGTGATTCAAGGCCAAATAAAATTTGGATAAAATGTTAAATAATAGAAAATGAGGATTTGAGCCTTGAATTGCCCAGAATTGGGGCCGAAGTAATTCAAAAAATTTGCCGAAAAGCCAATGGCATTTTCGTAAATAAGTGTAATTTTGGAAAAACGCCTAGGAGGGCTTTTTAAATGGAAATTTTGAGTTACCTAGAGTTCTTAGAGGCCCAAAAACCATGGGAAGTCCCGGAACCAGTAAAGCCCCTCCGATATACTCTTTCCGATGTCGGTTGACCCAAACTTTGACCAGTTCGTTCAGAAAGGTTTTAGCTCTAATTTGAATGATTCCAAAGGCATTTTATTAAATTGGAAATCTAAATGTCATGATAGAAAAGATAGTTCTCAAAAAGGAGCAAAAACGAAGCCAAATTGGAAATGCCATTAAGGAAGGGCAAAAATGAAAATAAATTGCACAAAGAAGCTTCTAAATACCCCTTTTAACTCCATGTTCTACCTCCCCCTCTCTAAACCAACTTTCTTCTGCCCAAATCTCAAAAAAGGAGCTGCTGTCTTAGGCCCACAAAGGGAGGGAATTTTGGAGGAAGAAAAGGCCAAGAAAAAGGTATAGAATCCATGGATTTTCTTAGTTCTTCCTTAAGCAAAGTTGTTCTCCTCCTTCCCTCTTTTCCTCTTATGGTTTTATTGATATATTTGGTGCTATTTTGGGGGTAGAACAGAGAGAAAAAATTCTTGTTTAGAGTGAGGCAACCAAGGAAAGTGAAAAGCAACCAAGAAAGAGAAAGAAAACAAGGTAAAACTTTTATTCTTTGGTAGCTTCTTCCTCCCCCTTCCTCTTGTACGATTTGGCCACCATGAGCCCAATTCTTATAGGCTATTTTTTGTCCAAATCAAGAGGGGATTAGAGGTTTTGGAGTGCAAGGATTAAGAATCTATCATTGGAAGCAAGTAAAAGTCATTGAATCTCAAGTTGAAAAAGTATAGGGTGCTTGAATATAGTTTAAAATCTAGGTTGATTCAAGACTTCCCCATCATATGTAAGTGTTTGTTTGAGTTTCTAAGACTCCTAAGGAGCCTCCCAAGTGCCCCATTAAGGAAAAATCCCAAACTCCATGGGTCTTTAATGGAAGCATAAATCGGTCAAGACCCTTAGAGATAGCTAGGGGATGTTTTAAATAGTTCCAAGCTTGATTTGGGACTTCATATGATAAAAGAAGATAGGAGAAATCCTTGGAAAAAATTTAGAAGCCTTAGGTTGGGAGATGAGGCAATGGTTTCCATAATGTAATCTTAAGAAGCAAGCTAGAAATATATGGTGTTACACAAAAAATGAAGATAAAACTTTGAGATCCCCTTTTTCTTATTGAGGTAGAAGATGCTACTTTTACTCCCTCTCTCTTACCATAGTCATCCATTTAAGGGCATAATTTTAGAACAAAAAAAATAAATGAAAAAAAAATAAAAGATGACATGAATAAGTGTATAGGTCATGGGTATTGAGTTAAATCTAATTAAAATTCACCTTAAGCCATAACAACTAATTTAAATAATTATTATTGGGCTATAGTAAATTTAAATAGACTATTAGACTCTCATCTTTTTATTTTAACTAAACTAAATCCTTGGGTCTTTTAGTTTTTTTCCTATCCTCTCCTAAGTCCAATAAATATTTTAATTCACTTATCTTATTTTTCCATATTCCATTTAATAAAATAAATCTCCATAATTTTCTAATTATTTAAATAATAAATACTCACTAAATTCTTAATTCTAAATTAAATAATAAATAATAAATAACCCAAATATATATAACATGTCCCCTTATGATAATAATTAATAAATCTTTATTAATTTTTCAATTAATTATTTTGACTAATTTATTAAATTAAGATGTTATATATCTTATACAAAAAGAGAAGGTTTTTGCCCCTGCTACTTTGCAATTCCAATTGACAAAATCTATAAAAGCAAAGATGTAATACTTGAGAGAGGTTACACAAACATCACAAAATATTATAATAAACTGAGGGGCCCCCCACAAGCCTCGAACATTCTATTTGTATTATCGCACAATAAAAATTGCTCTGTAAATTTAACATTTTTCAAAATATCATTATGATTAGAGGGTTTAGTTCTTATGTTGTGGGAATTTAGAGAACCTAATGCGTTCGGCCCATATGATGTCCCCCGAGTTAGTTTCATTCACATTTTCCAAGTTGCTCCCAATGTCCTTTCTATACGTGCTAGCTTGTTTATTCAGAGTCTTCTCCTTGGAACCAATTTTGGAGATAGAGCCTTTCACGACATGGTGTAATCTCGATGTAGCCTTTTTTTTTCTGGGTCTTTATAGGCATCTTTTGCATTAGGCCATAAGTGAGCAACCTAAATAATTAGGAGTAATTCTTATATGCATCTAGTATGCTACGTCATTTATACACTCAATGATTAAGATTTATTCTACACATAAGCTCTATTTGTATTACATATGGATTCTACCTATATAAATTCAATTCTGACTATTGATTTTCTTAAGTGCATTATGCACTAGATGCACTCAAGAAATTTTCAATAATAAGAAGGTGTTTATTTGACTTAGCTTTACTGAAGCTTGGCATGTGAGCACTGGGCTTGACGCTAAGAAGGGCAGAAGGTTCAATGGTTTCTTTTTTATTATTGAGTTGGACCTCGAGCATGAAATCTGCTAGAAGGTTCATGTATCTCGGGGGTTTAGGGGTAGGTTACTGCTATTATGTAAAAGTCTTAACGGGAAGATTCAAAAGTCCTTTAAACTTATCTGCTATCTCGTTCTCTTTAAAGGGAAACAAATCCTCAAATATAAGTTTGCGATAGCTGCATATTGTGATATATTGGTTGCTCGATTTTTACACGACTCATACATTGGCTATTTAGAGGTATCATGTAATGTTTGATTTTGTTAAATGACAGAGACGGATGCATTTTCAAAGTAAGTCCCTTAAGATGAGTAATTTAAGACCAAATAAAATATAGATAAATTTTTAAATAATAGAAAATGAAAATTTGAGCCTTAAGTTGCCTAAAAATTAGGCCGCAGTAATTCAAAGAATTTACCAAAAGGCCTATAGCATTTTTGTAAATAAGTACAATTTTGGAGTTCTTCAGGGTTCTCAGAAGTTTTGAAAACCATGAGAAGCCTCAGGATAGGTAAAACCCATTTAGTGTATATTTTTCAATATCGATTGACCTGAACTTTGACAGATTTGTTCAGGAAGGTTTTAGCTCTGATTTGAGTGATTCCAAAGGTATTTTATAAAATTGGGAATCTAAATTTTATGATAAAAAAGACAGTTCTTAAAAAAAAAGCTAAAATGAAGCTAAAACGAAATTGCCACCTATGCAGGACATAAACGTCATTTTTTAAAACAATTTACTCTTAAATCTTCCTTTAAGAAGGGCATCCCACTCTCTCACTCTCCTAACTGACTTGGTGCCTCATCCAAATCAAAGAACGGGCTGGAGAAGGAGACGCACAAGGAGAAACACAAAAGAAGGGAGAAGAAAGCCAAGAAAGATAGGTAAATTCAAGGAATTTCATGACTTTCTTTTCTTCAAAGTTATTCTCCTCTCTTTACTGCATTTTCCTATGGTTTTGGATGCTTGAATGGTTCTGTTTAGGCCTTTAACTAGAGGGGAAAGTTTAGAAATTCAAGAAGAAGGATAGAACAAAGGGAGAACCTTTTTGAAAGAACTTGATTCAAGATAATTTTCTTGCAAGATGTTGCTTCTTCTTCCTTAGCTTCTTCTCCCATATTTTGGCTTCATATAAAACCAAGAGAGGGGGGAGGTTTTTGACTTAGAGCAAGTATGAAACACATAAATTAGGCTATGGAAAAGTAGAATATGCAAAGAAATTGGAAGGAAGATCAATGAAATGCAAGAATGGAAAGTGTGAAGCTCTTGAATGGGATGTAAAAACTGATTTAATATATAAATTTTCTTGCATGTGTGAGTGTTTATTTGAGCTTCTAAGACCTTTAGGAAGCCTCCCAAGTATCTTTTCCATCAAGGAAAAATCAAGAAGTCTATGAACTCTTTCTTCCCCTTATGTTTCAGCCTAGGCTAGTTAAATAGGTTAGAAAGTATTTTAAATTGTTCTAACCTTGGTTTAGGACTTCATATGATGGTAGAAGGTTGGAGGACCCCTTGGAAAAAATTTAGAAACCATAGAAAATGAGATGCCCTTATATGTTCCATAATATGATTTAAAGAAGCAACATGCAGTTAGACTCTTTATTTTAATTATGTGATCACTCCAAGAGCCTTAAAAGGAGTCATGAATCATATATGAAAAGAAAGAATGGAGCCTAGAATTTATTTGATGGGTATTGCTTCATTAGGTGAATTTTTGGAACCATAAAAGGGTTTATAGATCAAGTTAGTGTTTAAGGAAGATGCATGGTCTTAGAATTAATTCCATAAACCTAATTAGTTTCCATAAATTGTGTTTAGGCCAAGAGAAATCATTCCCACACCTTTGTGCATGTGAGGCTGAGGAAGGAAGAGCAAATTCAAGAGAAAAAGTATGTGTTTGCATCCACGGTAGCTCACTCCTCTTTCTCTCATGCATAAATGTATGCTTGACTTGTCTTTGAATGCGTGTATATATGTTTTAAGCCATGAAAAGTATTCTAGCATGATTTTATATCCCATGATACTATGATGATGCATTATATTTCTAAATAATGTTTATGATGTTTGCTTGGGTTTGCTTGAGTGTGGTGAAGCCAAGAACCCTTAGCCATAGTAAGTATGAGTCAAGAACCCTTAGAATTGGTTAAGAAAAAGTAAAAAGTCTCCTAAAAGTGAGGTTGACTCCTAAGAGTAAGGTTGAGTCTAAAAACCTTTTAAAAAAATGAGTGATGCAAGTCCAAAATCCATAAGTGAATGAGTGAGGCTAATCCACTTACTTGGCAAGTCTATGTATGCCATGTATGAAATGCTAAGAATACTTATTGAATGCTTGCACGTGTCAATATGCTCATGCATGCATTTGTAAGACTTGGTTTGTATACTTTATGGGTGATTGAAGGGGAGATGAGCTATTAGGATTCTTTGAATCTTGTTCTCTCCTCTCTAATGTTCTAACATGTTAGGTGGACTAAGTGGACAAGGCAATAGAAGCCCACACCTTGGAAGATGAAATTGTGACAAGAAAGTGTTTAAATTTTATTCCTTTAATGCCATATGAATGGGAAATGGTGTAATCCATTATTGTATATGTCCTATGATGTTATAAACATGTATAATTATGCTAATGCATCATGTATAAATAAGAGCTAAGATTATATGTATGGAAATGGGCATTTTGGACATGTGGTAGCAAACTAGTGTTATGGAAATGTATGCATAAATGGAAGTGAAATGGCCAAATTGAGATGCATGAGGTTTAGGACCACTTGGGCAGCTCATACAAGTCATATTCATGCTTTTAAACTTTCCCAAGAGGTGCCAAACATCAAGAAAGACCATTTGGACACATTTGGTATCGAATATGGACCAAAATTGACTATATTAGAAATCTATATCACTTTTTTTCAAATGAGCTCTTCTTGATCTGAAATTTGGCAAACATTTAGATCTCATTAAGATCTTTTTAGAAAGTTAAAGTGAAGCATTTTTGGAGGTCTATGGAATATTTGATAAATTTTTAAAGTTGAGAAAAATTTTGAAATTAGTTTAGGGTACTATTTACTCATGTTTGAAAATTAATTCTGTCACTCAGGTGACAAATGATGTCCAATTACTACAAAATTTTATAGAGAGAAATTAGAAATTCCCAATGACTTGTGCCAACTAGAAGCACCTCACTTGGATGTCTAGAAAGGGTAATATGAATTTTTGAAATTTTTGTCCAGTATCAGGAGTGCAAACTGACCTAGGTTACTTTTTGATTGATTTCAATCCTTGGACATGCTAAATTGGTCTGAAATTATTTTTTACCTCTAGCTAACATCTGTATCTTTCCAGATTAGTATCCTTTTCATATATTAGATTTTTTTGGAATTAATTGGATATTTTTCAAGTTTATCAGAGAAATTTATATCAGTACCAATAGTCAGTCAGACCTTTGCATCTTTTCAAATGTCAAACATCTTCTATGTTATGTTTCATGGCCTAGAAATATTTTTAGCATAAGTAGACATCTATTTCTTTCTAGAATGGCAAAGAATATATGATTTTGATTGTTCTAGACTTAGTTATGATTTTCCAAAATTTGTGATAGAAAAGGAGAATTTTTGGCCAAAATAGCATCTATGAATTTTATGTATTCCCTTGCCTTGCGCGAATTCTAGGCCACTTTTAGAGATGAAAATGAGTATTATCTATGTAGTTAAATATAAGAATGTGATACATGAGGTCACATGATCCACAAGACACCGAATGAAAATTTTATACACGACGCGACGCAATGCTAAGAAATTTATTATTTTAATGCCATTTCTCTTACTCCTTTTATGAATTGCATGATATGAGACATGAAAGTAATATGAAATAAGCTAGAAAAGCATGGTGTTACATATCATGTGCTGAGGGACTAGGTAACTTCCCTCTTAGATTAGGGGATCTTGAAGATTTCCTAACTAACATCTAAGGGCCATACACTTCGTCAGAGGGAATATTCTAACATGGTAGGGTATTAAGCCTTTTATCTTCAATAGTAAACAAAGAATTTCTTACTATAAACTTAGAAACTAGTTTCTTCTTTAAATCCACTTTTAACACTAATTCACGCAAAATGACCCCTTTCAATCTTTATTTTATCTCCCTGAACATAAAGAGAGTGTTTGCATCAACCTTCAATGTCCTATCAATTCTATTTCTTTATCTCCAAAGAAAGTGTTTGTCGTAAAACTAAATTGGGAGATTTTGTTGGAAAAAAAAATTTTTTTATATGGGCTTATATTGATTATTTTAATGTTTTCTAAAATTGGGTTGCTTATGGTCTACTAAAGATTATTATAAGCCCAATTATTATTTAAATGATCATAAAGTAATAGGCCTTAGCACACATTAAATTAAAAGGTTTGGTGAGCGAAATAAAGTGTGAGCCAATTGTTTTATCAAAGCATATGATGGAAGGGCCCAATAAAACATTATTAAATAGAGCTAAGTCCCCTTTCTAACTATAATTAAGAGTACCTAGTCCCACTGAAAGCAGCTTATCTAAGCATTAGGTGATGGAAAGGAAGATCCAGCTCCTAGATTGCTATTATGGCAACCATAGGTATGTTCTTCATTCTAATCTTGAAATTAGTATTCTAGTTTCATATGAGATCCAAAAATTCTAATAGTGGTATTAGAGCTAGGGTTTATGTATGAAATTTAAAACAAAAAATTTCATAATTTTGATAAGGATTCTATATACATTCGCATTAATCTTTGGCCCTTAAATTCTTTTG
The DNA here is from genome assembly GCA_032878935.1 of Erythrophleum fordii. Lineage (NCBI taxonomy): Eukaryota > Viridiplantae > Streptophyta > Magnoliopsida > Fabales > Fabaceae > Erythrophleum > Erythrophleum fordii. The sequence goes on from JAVQMF010000055.1 coordinate 144,931, forward strand.
GGCTTTTTTTCTTTGGATCATAAGCTTTTTAACAGTATACGATTTACTTGCTAATTCAATTTAGCCACAGAGAATTTAAAGCTCAAAGTTCATGTGTTCATATGATATGCCCAATATTGATTTGCTCAAAATCAAGTTTTTAATCCAAATTGTTACATGGGAAATCTTCATATCATGTTTGTTAATCTTTCTGTAACATTTAATTATGTTAAAACCCACTGAATAACATAAAAAATGCAAAAGGAAAAATTCGAAACCCATATGCATACATTTAAAATTCTTATGATTCTCTTGTTTGTTTGCTCAATTAATGATCCAAACATCTTAAAAGTCTAGGTTTGCATCAAAACCCCACGATTTTTTGTGTTAAAACGCTTCAAATTGCATATTGCATTTTTAGGATTCATATTTTCGAAACCCATGTCAAATTTGAACAAATTCTCCTTCTTCTATTATCCTTTTGCTAAATTAATGATCCAGACATCTTAGAAAACTTGATTTACTTTAAGACCCCATATTTTTTGATGTTATAGGCCTCATATTGCGAAAGGAGCTATACGGGTGCATACCAACAAAACCGTGGAGCTTCAATCATAAATTCATGGTTTTCACTCAATATATTGGATAATTAATGCTCTAAATATCATAGAAATTAGAATTTAGTTGAAAATCATAAAGAAATTAATGTAAAATAACCCCAGAATTGCTTAAAATCACAACGGGTCAAGAAAATCCGTTTTAGACTCGTGTGACCCAGTTGGAGGTTAAAGATGATCTCCAGCTGGGCCTGGACAATGCCTATGAGCAAGTTACATAGGGGGTGGCGTGTGTTCGCCACCTCCAGTTCTAATTGGAGCATTTTTTGTGTCATTTTTTAAATTGAATAATTTCCTAGTTTTTTATAATTTTTATTTTATTTTTTGAGGCTTAGAAAAATTATTTATTAATTTTTTATATTTCTTCAATTAATAATAGTATTTTTATTATTCTGAACTAACAAATGGTCTCAGAAAATTACAAAAAAATTTAAGAAAGTATTTTAACATATATAGAGCATGGAATGCAGGTGTACTCCCCCTAAAAACATATTCAAAAATTATACTCTCAAGTTGAAACATAAAACATCAATATTTAAACCTTATTCAAGGAAAATTATTTGTTGTTCACAATTTTTATGCAAACATGGTTTACAATTGGCCTTTTAGGATATATACACTGAAAGTATCTTAATAAAATATGAATTTTCTTCTAGTTTTGGAATTTCATTTTAATAAACTATTGGGAATGATAATCACTAAAGTGGTTCATTTATCAAAATTATTAAAATCGCTCAATTCCTTTTATTAATAAAAGGTGAGGCAATTTCTTTATTTTGGTATGAGATTATTATTTTGTGTATTATTGTGAGTATATGTCACCAAAGATATTTACCCATCAAAATATTCAAAATCTTTGAGTTCCCTTGCTGATAGAAATTCAGTTACTCTATATAATTATTGGCTCGAAAGGGATTATTATATATATATATATTGACTCTGGTATGGCATGAATTGTGCTAGTATAAGTAAATAGTTAAGAGAATTTATCTGCCTAAAAGGGATGGATTTTCTTAACTATAAACTTCTTTGTTGGATAAAGATATGTAATTTGAGAGACTTATTTGTCCAAAGGGGCTAAGACTTGCAATGCTATATATTCTCCTTCATATTAACTTTATGCTAGAGAGACTAAATGCATGTTATGTTCTCTACCCAAAGAGGAGTTTATAATGATGCACCTGGTGCTCCTTAAAGATAACTTATTTAACTTAAGCTATTTTGAAATTGTTTGATTTACTGGCCATATTGCAATTTTATGAATAGCCTTATTGAGATCTTGACTGGTTCCAATTATAAGAGGTGGAAACAATATGTTGAATTTTCCCTGGGAATAGTAGACATAGATCTAGCACTACATGAAAGTGAACCTCTAAAACCCACTAAAAATAGTACTGCTGAACAAAAGGAGTATTATGTTAAGTGGGAGAAATCCAACCATCTTAGTCTCATGACAATGAAAAGATCAATTGTTGAATATCTCATGAGCTGTTTACCAAAAACTACAAATCACGTTCTTTAATGTTGTGGCAAAGAGGTACCATATGTCTGACAAGGCTGAAACTAGACAACTCATAAGTGAGTTAACAAGTATAAGATACTATAGCACTAATGAAGTTAGAGAATATATTATGAGGATGGTACATACTCAAACTATACTCATGATATACTCAAAACTCATGAAATTCTGATCCTGGATAGTATTGTCATTCACCACACACTTAATTTGTTTTTGCAAGCATTCAGTCAAATTAAAACTGCTTACAATGCACAAAATCAGGCTTGGACCTAAATGACTTGATTTCTAAGTGTGTGGTTGAGGAAGAAAAGCTAAAAAGGGAAAAGAATGAGAATGCATACTTGGTTGTCCACAATAGGCCAAATTTCCATAAGGGAAAAGAAAAATTTAAGAACAAAAAGTCACATGCTCCTAAAAAGAATTAGGACTTTAAAAGGCATGGTAAGCATCATATTACAGGTGATAGAGATAAAATGAAGGATATGAGTTGTTATTTCTGCAAGAAGAAGGGTCATAAGAAGGCTGATTATCTAAAATATAAAGATTAACTAGTAAAGAAGGGTAGAGACAAAGGTAAGTTATTGGCTGTTTATATTTGTTTTGAATCAAACATTATTGATGTCCCTATAGATTCTTGGTGGCTTGACAGTGATGCTTCTATTCATGTTACTTTTACGTTACAAGGGCTTAAAAATGGCAAGAAACCAAGCGAGAATGAATCTAAGTTGAAAGGAGGAAATGGTCTGACGTTGAAATTGCATATATAAGAACTATTTTTTTGTCATTAAAATCTGGTTATCGACTTTATTTAGAAAACATTTTTTACATTCCGTCATTTAGAAGAAATGTAGTTTCTCTTTCATTATTTGATAAAGTTAGATATTTTTTCAATTTTGGAAATAAATGTGTTGAAATTTCTTATGATTCTAATGTGATCAACAAATGCATTTTATCTGACGGACTATATAAACTATGCTTGAATTCCAAAATTAACAATTTATCTTTTAATGTTAAGAATTCTATGGCTAAAGAACCCTTAATTAAGGAGAAATCTCTATTATTGTGGCACAAACAACTTGGTCATATTTCAAAGGAATGAATAGAAAGATTAATAGGAGATGACATACATTCCTCGTTTAACTTAAAAGAGATAAACACATGTGTTGATTGTCTGAGGGAAAATTGACCAAAACTAAGAAGAAGGGTGCAACTCGTAGTGATAGGCTTTTAGAAATAATACACACAGATATCAGTTGACCCTATCCTTCAACTATATGTGGCAAAAATTATTTTATAACCTTTATTGATAATTTTTCCTATTATAGATATGTCTTTTTTATCAAAGAAGTTGAAAATTTATCGAATTGAGGTTGAGAAACAATTGGAGAGTATCATCAAAATAGTTAGGGCAGATCATAGTGGTGAATATTACAGAAAATATGAAGAAAGGGGACAATAGAAATGACTTTTTGCTAAATATTTATAAGAATTTGGGATTGTTGCCTAGTATACCATACCTAGTAGTCTTGAACAAAATAGTGTAGTGGAAAGACAAAATCGCACACTTATGTATATGGTGAAAAGCAAGATGAGTAGGTCTAATTTACTTAATTTTTATAGGGAGAAGCAATAAAAAATGCCAATTATATTTGAAATTGGGTTCTTAGTAAATTTGTTACTAAAACACCTTTTTAGTTATAGACCAGTAGAAAGCCCAGTCTTAATCATTTTCATGTGTGGAGGTATCTTGCTGAGGTGAAAATTTATAATCCTTCTTTGAAAAAAATAGATCCTAGAACTTCCTGTTACTTCTTTATTAGGAATCTAGATCATTTAAAAAGGTATAAATTCCATTACTCTATAAGGGATACTAAAATTGTTAAATCATTAACTGCAAAATTCTTAGAGTTTGATGTTACTAAAGGAAGTTGCTCTCAAGTTTTTGAACTAAATAAACAGCATGATACAGTTTCAATTCTTTTACAACTCACAAATGCAATAGTCATACCATTGAATGTAATAGAAAAGGATGTGAATTTACCTGTTCAGATAGAAGTACCCATTGTAAGTGAAGTTCCCTAAATAGGTGATACAATTTTTGAAATAGTTCAACCAATTCTAGAAATTCCCCTAAGAAGGTCCCAGAAAGAAAGAAAGAAGCAATCTCAAGTGATTGTTATGTCTATTTGGGAGAAGTAGAATGTGGCATTGGTGAAACTATGGATCCTTTAGGCTACAATGAAGCTATTAATAGCCCTCAATCAGACATGTGGAAGAATCCAATGAGTGATGAGATGAGTTCTATGTTAAAAAAATGGAGTTTGGGAGCTTGTTGAATTGCCTACAGGTTGCAAACCAATTGGTTGTAAATGGATATTCAAGACCAAGAGAAATTCTAAAGGCCAAGTTAAAAGATTCAAGGCTAGATTAGTAGCTAAGGATTTTGCATAGAGGGAAAGCATTGATTTCACAAAGACATTCTCATCAGTCTCCACTAAAGATTCATTTAGGATTATTATGGCATTGGTGGCTCATTATGATCTAGAGTTTTACCAGATGGATGTAAAAATAGCTTTTCTAAATAAAGATCTTAATGAAGAAGTATACATGACACAACCAAAAAGTTTTAAAAAAAGTGGAAAGGAACATATAGTGTGTAAATTGACAAAGTCAATTTATAGCCTTAAACAAGCCTTTCCCCAATGGTATTTAAAATTTGATCAGGTGGTGACCTCATTTGGGTTCATTGAGAATAAATTTGATTAATGTATTTATATGAAGACTAGTGAGAGAAGATTTATTTTTCTAGTATTTTACATTGATGATATTTTTCTTGCAAGTAGTGACTTGAATATGCTTCATGAAACTACAATTTTCTTATCTAATGCTTTTTACATGAAAGACCTTAGGAAGGCTTCATATATTCTAGGTATTAAGATACATCATGATAGATCACACCATGTTTTAGGATTATCTCAAAGAGCTTATATGAATCATGTGCTAAAACGATTTAATATGTAGGATTATAAACCTGGTAAAGTACCTATTGTTAAAGGTGACAAGTTTAGCAAAAGTCAATACCCAAGGAATGAGCTTGAAAAGGAAACTACGAATAATACCCCTTAAGCTAGTGCAGTTAGTAGTCTGATGTATACTCAAGTATGTACTCAACATGATATTACATTTGCTATGAATGTTCTTAGTTGAGATCTTTCAAACCCTGGATCTTAACATTGGGTTGTAGCCAAGAAAGTCATGAGATATCTGAAAAAAAAAAAAGATTTTATGCTCATCTATAGAAGGGTTGACAACATTGAAGTGATGAGATACTCAGATTCTAATTTTACTGGGTGTCTAAACGGTCTAAAGTCCACTTCTGGTTATATTTTTATATTAGTTGGTAGAGTAATCTCTTGGAAAAGTGTGAAACTACCTTTGACTGTATCAACCAATGATGTACACCGAATTTATTGCATGCTATGGGACAATTTTGCAAGCTATTTGGGTTAAGAATTTCATATCGAAATTTCGTGTAGTTAACTCAGTCACTAAATCACTAGTTATTTATTGTGATAATAATGCGGCAGTATTCTATTTTAAGAATAACAAGATTAGAAATGGATTTAAGCATATGAAAATAAAGTAACTTACAGTCGTAGACCTAGTCTGTAACAACCGGGAAAAAGAAAAGAAAAGGAAAAAGAAAGTAATTACATGCTTTTGTGTGTCTAGGCTCAAGAGAAACACCTCCATCAAGGTGTGATTGTGGACCTAAGGAGGGAGAGGAGACATTGAAAGGAAAAGCTAGTATTAGCTTTGGCTCCAAAGGTAGCTCTCTCTTTTCCCACTCTTTCTTGTTGCATTCTTGGGTATGATAGTCATTGTGTGATATGTATATGCTGAATGTGTGGTGGAACCAAGCCTATGGAGAGGCTAGGTAGTGGTAGTAGATTGAGGTGTCACATAGTCAAGAAAAGAGATATTAATATAGAATTCATAAACACCGACTCAATATTAGCTTATCCTCTAACTAAAGGATTATGGCCTATATAATTTAATAAACATGTTAAGAACATAGGTATCTTAAGATCTTTTGATCTTTTAAGTTTGTAGGAGTTTATATATTTTACTTTTCGTTTTAATCTTATATGATAATTTTGTGGATTTTTTTATTTATGATAATGAATTTCATAAACTTTCATATACTTGATATGTTGTACTTTAATTGATGATCATCACTTTTAATATTTTGTTTGTGCAAGGATTGAATGCGACATGTATCTTAAAACATTATGTCAATCTTAAAGATGACTATTATATTTGACATTTATCTCTTATGGCACTATACTCTATTCTCGAGATAAAGCATTTGAGACATATAGACTTGTTATGAGTCATATAATTTCTCACTGCGGTTTAGTATACAGATATTGAGAAATTATGATTTCTTATTGTGGTTTAACATATAGATATTGAGAAATCATACAGAAGATCAATAAGAAATAGTACATTATTGATCACTTTGAAAATTGTTTTTTACCACATTTCCAGACTTGTGATCCATGTCAATATAATGCCAATATTTGTCAATGTGGACTAGTCTTATATCATTAAAAGACATGATAATTGCCACTATTCCTTATTGATGGTTATGTTGGATCAGATTAGGTACGATGTGCTTTCTTATGACCATTGTTTACTAAAACAATGTGCACACATATAGTTTTATTGTTATGTCAATCTAATAGTCATTTTACAAAATAAAATGAATTTTCTTAAAATCAAATTAATGTAGCCCAAGTGGCAGAATGTTGGAAAAAAATTTCTTTTCTATATGGGCTCACATTAATTATTTAATGTTTTCTAAAATTAGGTTGGCTGTAGTCCACTAAGGATTATTATAGGCTCAATTATTATTTAAGTGATCATAAAGTAATAGGCTTTAGCACACATTAAATTAAAAGGTCTGGTAAGCGGATTAAAGTGTGGGCCAATTGCTTTATTGAAACCTATGATGGAATGACCAAATAGAACATTATTAAATAGAGCTAGGTTCCCTCTCTAACCCTAAGCATTGGGTGATAGAGAAGAAGATCCAGCTCCTAGATTGCTACTATGCAACCATAGGTATGTCCTTCATTCTAAATCTTGAAATTAATATTCTATTTTAATACAAGATCCAAAAATTCTAATAGACTCGACATTCTAACCCACTGTTGCACAACTGAGTAGTGTTCCATGACAACTTAGGGACCTTCATTAAAGATGAAATGCTAGTCCTTCGAGTCTACAAATCTAACTAGGAAGTAATTGTTGTACAGTTCAATCAACTCAAGGTTTTGAATATTCCAAAGCTTCACCAATCTAGTCTTAAGAAAATAATAACTGAGCTTCTCCAATCATCTTCTGACCCCGGTATCACAGGTGGACCTTCATAAGCTCCTTGATTTCCTCTAAGATATCAGGTTCTTCTTCCTCCTCAGACATCATCATCTCATCTTCCTCGAACTCGACTGAACACCCATTATCCACTCCATTAAAACCTAACAAGCACTACAAAAAAATAGCAAATTTACGATGGAATTTAGCGACGGAATTTTTTTTTGTCGCTAGTTTGTCACTGATCCATCATAAAAACTATCGCAAAATTAGTGACGGAATTAGCGATGGAATTTTTTGTCACTAAAATTGGTGACGAAATTAGTGATAGAATTTTCCATTGCTAATGAGTAGAATAAGCTATTCTTATGCTGCGATAGATTTTTGCGACGGAATTAGTGACAAAATTTTCTGTCACAAACTTTTCTGTCGCTAATCCGTTGCAAAATCTGTCACAAATAATAATTTAAAATTTTTTAATGATTTGAATATATATATATATAAATCTATCCCAAATGATTTAATTATTATTAATTATATATATTTAATAATTTATATATTATAATATAAACTATAAATTAGTAATTTAATGATTTTAATATCAAAATAGTAAAATATGATAAATACTAATATACTTAATTATTCTATAGTCAATAAAAAGTTTTCATTTATATGCAAAATTTAGTAAATTTACAATTTATTTATTTTAAATCACATGTTAATATAAATATAGAATGTATTTAATTAATTAAAATTGTAAAAAAATTGGAATTTTAAAATCATGATTTAAACATATGTATATAAGAAATGATTTTATTAAAAATATAAAAAATCAAAAATAAATAAAAGTAAAATAAATATTTCACTAAAAAAATATAAAAGATAAATAATATAAAAAATATAACGATATGTCTATTTTCCAAAATTTTACAAATATTAAAAATGATTCCACTCGTCCACTTTACTTCAATTATGACATCTATCTCTCGTCTATCTCCTCTCCTAATCGGATGCCCCTCTCTGTCATGCTATGAGAGTTCAATTTTTGTATTTAAATTCTAAGTTAAATTCATGCCTTCTTCCTCTTATCTCTCTGTTTTTTTTTTTTTAATGTTTTCCTAAGTGATTGTGTTAAGGTTTCCCTTTCTCTAAAGACTAAAACTTTTTCTTATTTATATCTCAAATCTCTTAAATTCTTTTGGAAGAAGTAAAGTCTAAAAATCAATGGGTGCAAAATTACAAAAGGAGTAGAGGGCATAACCTAAAATCCAATACTTATCTCGTTTACAAATTTGAAGGAGGAGAAGAAATCTGCCCACTTTTAAATAAATATAGCTAAATTTTCATTGTTCATTAGTTATTTAATTCGGTATACAATTCCCCTCCCCCAATTTTGAATAAATTCTATTTTTATGAATTCTTTTTTATTTATATAATTTGTTTACATATCCATGTGGATATCTATGTAGCATTCATGTGACGTGATATAAGAAAAGTTATATAAATGGAACTTGTGACAATTTTGTGTGTATCTCAACTTTTATTAAACTTTTAAATATATTATAATTTCATTTTATTTATATAATTTACTTGACTATTTTTTATTTTTCAAAGCTTCAATAATCATTTATTTTTTATATAATATAATATAAAAAAATACCTATTTGGACATTTATGCAACATCATGTGAGTAGTGTATGAATAGCTAACCAAATAGAGAAATTTGAGAGTATCCACCTATCACAATTTTTGCACCAAATAATTTTAAATTATATATATTATTAATTTATAAAAATTAATTTGTATTCACTACTTATTAAAAAGTAATAATATTTTCAAAAACTATTATAAAAAATGCATAAAGAGATAAATAATAATAATTTAATATTTGAGATATCCTTTTTTCTTTAATGTTAAAACCAAAACCAATAGTGCATACTAGTTGCTTGTATGTTAATATTCTTTTAATTAACTTTTAAACATTTTATAAATGACTTTTTTTTTAATATTTTAAAAATAACAAAAGTTAAATAATAAGAAGTTAAATAACTTCTTGTGCTATGTCCACATATATTTTAGCCTTTTAAATTATAATTTATATTTACATTTTTCTAAAATAATACTATTTTTATCTTCTTACATTAGTTTGAGACCAAAGCTTCTTGACTTAATAATAATAATAATAATATGGACAATGAGAGTAGGTATAGGTGTCATATGTTCGAATCCATAAGCAAAGGACATAGCAGAGGATGCCTCCCCCCCCCCCCCCCAAGGTAACATGTTTTTTTTTTTTTAACTTTGATTTCATTATTAGGTTATAACATTTTAGATTCTCTGTAGAGTCATCGCACAGCAAGGATCCAGAGTGAAACTATGAAGTCATGGTTTTAGAAGAGTGTAGCAGTATTGTTATTGATCATTGTGACACCTTAATCTACTACCACTACCTAGCCTCTATCTGGGCTCGGTTCCATATGATTTCCAAAGAATCACTACCCTTCCGTGGCATTTGCATGCTATGAACTGGGGTTTCATATACTCATTCTCTGCCCCGTGGGTCTCGTGAACCCATCATTCAACTTCTCAACTCATATTCCACTTTTACAACTCATACATAGCATAAAACAAACCATAAGCCACGGGTATGGAGCCAAAACCAAAAAAAATGTACTTTTCTCACTTGTGCCCAAAAGTCATATTTTGACTCTAACTTTGGAAAAATCATAAGAAAGTGTAGAAAAATGGGAATGTAGCAAACTCTAGCTTTCTAGAAAGCTCTAAGTGTTAACTTACACTAAAAATCATTCCCAACCACAAACACAGCGTTCAGACCATGTTTGACATCGAAAATGGGAAGAAGGTCCAGTTGTCACTGTTTCTGGTGCAGCTTGCTGTCATGATTTTTGAAAATCCATAACTAAATCCACAAAAATCCAATCTGGGAATATTATACCAATTCGGAAAGCTACGGATGTCTACTAGAGGAGAAAAATAAGTTTAGATCAGTTCAGTAGCCCCTACACCCTGAAAATCGATGGAACAGTGACGGGGGCAGAAGAGCTCCCTGATGCTGATATAGAACTTCAGACGGTCCAATCTCTCTCTACAGACCTCCGATTTAGGTGATTCTAGTTCCTATAAGTCACTGTAGTGGTCCAGTTTAAGTGTATAAAATTTCACCACATTTGGAATCCATTTGGTCTAAGAATGCCACAGATTTCATTTTCTGGTTCATATGAATAGTACATGACCAATTCCTTGAATTTTCCCAAATTCAACAATTCCCCAAATATTCTCTCATCCTCCGAATATTATCAACTTTAGCTTCTCAAGAAGATTTCTACAAACTCTAGAGGCATGCCAAATTTCATGGCAAACGGAGCTCATCCGGTCATACTTTGACGGAGCTCTCAAAAATATCGATTTTGGCACCCCAAAGGTCCAAAACGGGTCTAAATAGCCTCTCACACACTCTTACTCCACATGGACAAGTTTAAAAGCATAAAACTAGGATATATAACATGTCCATATGATCCAAAACAGCATACATTCCATTTTCACTATGCTACGGCCAAAAATACACTACTACATTCATTCATCACAAGGGGTAAAACCCACATTTCCATTACTTTGGCTAATAACATAGTTCATACAATATCCATTCATACATTTACATTTGGTACAACCTTTACATCTCAAAAATAGTGGGCACATCTTCATTTGGCACCACTTTACATCAAAAGGATCAAAATAAAACTAACATTCTCCTATACATGCTCCTAGGCTCCTTGGTGTGTGCTCGGTTCTCCTTGAGCTCCACCTAGCATATTAGTTGAGAGGGGAAGGGGTGAGATTCGGAGAATCTCAGTAGCTCATGCACTCAATCAAGTAAGCAATCAAGGCATAACAAGTCAAAGCATGTGAATAAGCACTTAGCCATTCTCAAACTACCAACACACGATGTACATGCTATGGAAATCACAACAATGCCAAAAATGGGCTCCAGGGACTTTTGGTCTAGCCTCACCCGAGTCTAGGGACTTTTGGATGGCCTCACCCGAGTTTAAGAACTTTTGACTTAGCCTCACTCATTTGAGACTTTTGGCCTTGTCTCACCTATTTCAAGGGACTTTCGGCTTCACCTCACCCATTTCAAGGGACTTTCGGCATTACCGCACCCGAGCAATTCTCATATTTCAACACACAAGCATATTGGCATCAATGCATCAAAGCAATAGCATATGGCATATTCCATACAACAAGCATATACACATCATACAATGACTAATACAACCAAGAATGCAACAAGAAAGAGTGAAAGAGAGAGCTACCTTTGGAGCCAAAGCCAACACTAGCTTTTCCTTTCAATTTCTCCTCTCCCTCCTTAGATTCATAATCACACCTTGATGGAGGTGTTTATCTTGAGCCTAGACACACAAAAGCATGCAATTACTCTCTTATAATGCAATCTTTCATATCAACTCTCCCAACATACCAAAACCTAGAGTTCTCTTTCTCTCTCTAGAATGCCATTACCCCTTTCTCTCTCTCAAACTCCCATAATAGTGGAAAACTACATTTTCAAAGAAAACACAAAGATTCAAAAGAGTTTTCCACTTTCCCTCTTCTGACCCATGCCCAAAATCCGTCTATTTTCACAAATAAAACCGCAGAAAGAGAGGGCAAAGAGAGGGGATCAGAGTTCTAAAGAGAAATGGGAGAAGTTACCTTACCTTTCCCTTGATCTTCCTCCTTCTCTTGATCTCTCACACTCTCCACGCCTCTTTTCTCTCTTTGGGTCAAAGCTTATGGCAGATATGAGAGAAGAAATGAGTTTGGGCGTTTAATGAAGTCTGATTCTCGCTATTTACTCTCTTTCGGACCGACCCTCGCTACGGCGAAAATTAACATTCGCTATAGCGAGCTCGTGTAATCTGGCTTCGCTATGGCGAGGTGTAGCCTTCACTATGGCGAGATCACGTCAGTTCCCTTCGCTATGGCGAGATTTATCACTCACTATGGCGAAATCGCGTTAGTTCCAGACTTCACTCTCGCTATGGCGCACGCTACGGCGAGCTGCCCCCTGGTTTCTCTATGGACTGCTGCCAGCACTCGCTATAGCTAGAATCACCTTCGCTGTTGCGAACTAGCTCTTTCGCTGTAGCGAGACCATTTCTCGCTATTGCGAGAGGACTTGGCAAAATTTCCAGATTTCGAATTTTTCTAATTTTCACTTTCTTTCTTCCCCTTTTTTTTTCTTTTTCTCGGTTGTTACAATCATTTATCTTATTTGTCTGAAAATATAGCAGTTAAGTAAGACGCTATTGATAGTGTAGAATTTGGAGCTGATTCTGTGGATCAATGATAGGTTACTAGCTAGTACAAATTCTTCTTTACTGGGAATATTTTGTCGTGTTAATAGATATCTTACAGGTTAATAATATTTTTTTAAACTGATTCATTGTTAAGCAAATATAGTAGTAGATTGCCTGGCCAAATTAAGAGTAAATTAGGCCTCCCATTTATTTATTTTGGCTCTTGATTATAATTTAATTTTTAAAAATATCTATTAATACTTTATATATTCCTTATTTCTTATTTTTCCTTATTTCTTGTTTCTTAGTTTCATGATCCTTTGAATTATTATGCTTAGTGTTTGTGTTAATGAAGTTTATTAAATTGGTTATTACAAAAAAAAAAGAAATTTTATAATTTAGTATTATTGTTGTTATTTAATAACGGTGTGTCGAGCAAAACAATACCAAATCAGTAAATATTTATATAATAGTTAAATTGTACATAATATCTTTAAATGTTGGATCATATGTAAATAATTTTTAAAATTTTTAAAACTTGATAATAATTTTTTTAAAATTTGTAAATTTATGCAAATAATCTTTTTAACATTAGTTAATTCTTTATTTCACTAACTAAATATGATATATTAGAGAGATTATTTGCACATAATCTAAAATTAGAGAAACTATTTATACAAAATCTAAAATTTAAAGAGATTATTTACATAAAAAATAAAATTTATGAGGGCTCATTATTATTGACTTATCATATTCTATTAATAAAATAATGAACTAATTAATAATAAGATGGTTATGTGTATAAATTTAAAAGTTTAAAATAATTTATTATTAAATTTTAAAAATTAAAAATTAGTTATACATAATATAAAATTTAAAAAGTATAATTTAACTTATATAATTTAATTAAGGTAGCAAGAAATTGGAAAGATAAAAAAAAAAATCTAAGCAATTAATTTGTTTTGCTGACATCAAAAAACGCAACAAGTTTTGGGATTTGCGTCTGAAATATTTGAAATACCCTATGGGTTTATCGATTTTTTTCGTTGTTATGCCACATTTTCAATTTCTCAATCTGTTGATCCCAAAAAAATATAATAATAATTTAATATTTGAAATATCCCTTTATCTTTAATTTAATCATCTTGATATAGTTTTCTAATTATTTATTTTCAATCAAAATGATCTATCATATATAAGAAAATCATAATTATTTAACAAATTAATTGATATAGTATAAATAGAAGCTCACGTAATTATAATCTAAATTTGTCTAATTATAATTCCCTTCATAAACAGTATTCTCAAAGTTTACATGATCAGTAATATGACAAAAATCACGTAAAAAATAAGAATACAATAATTATTTTATATCTTTGAAATTATTTTTAACTAGTTTTTTTTTTTCATCTTAACTAAAATGATGATACAATGAAAAGTACAAAAAAAGCTATGTATGGTGGACCCACGGTTTAAACTCCAACCAATGAAATAGCTTTACGTTGGAGGAAAGCAAATTTGACAATCTGAATATGGTGGACCCACTTTCAATCTCAAACCTCCCCTGGTCTTTCACGTCTTTTCCCATTCTTTTTTCTACTTTTTTATCTTTCTCTCTAGACCCACGGTTTAAACTCCAACCAATGAAATAGCTTTACGTTGGAGGAAAGCAAATTTGACAATCTGAATATAGTGGACCCACTTTCAATCTCAAACCTCCCCTGGTCTCGCCTTTCACGTCTTTTCCCATTCTTTTTTCTACTTTTTTTATCTTTCTCTCTAGCTCAGGTTAGTCTCGCCTTTCACATCTTTTCCCACTCTTTTTTCTCCTTTTTTTATCTTTCTCTCTAGCTCAGACAAACGAGTTTGCAGATCTGGTTTATGTTTGTGTTGTAGTAAAGGCACAACGCAGATTCACAGATCTGAGTTCATGTTCTAGGTTTGGCTTTCTTGTTCTATGACAGATCAAAACCTCTTGTTCTCGAACTAGATTTTGATTTTTGAAGATTAACATGAATCGGTACATGTTCAGGTTCGTGTTTGAGTAAAGGCACAGCGCAGGTTTCTGGTTCGTGTTCGTAAAGATGGACTAAGGTCGCAAGCACAAAGGAAGGTCTCTTAGAGTCTAGGGTGTGCCAGATTTCTCTGATTGTATTTTCCTTTTATTTTGTTGGCGTCTTCTCTTCATAACTGGACTGGGCTTTCAAGTATAACTGGTTAATGAAGTAATAAAGATTAATGGATTGTGTATTTTCCTTTCAAGTATTGTAACTAGACTGTGTATTTTTTTTGTTGGTATTAGTAACTGAAACACAATCACATTACACAAAGACTCATAAAGATTAATGTCTTGATTTGAAGAAAAAATAGAAATTAAAGGATCTATACTTTTAACAAGATTATTATTAAGAGTGACTAATTTTAAAATTTGAAAAAGTTTAAGCTAATTTTATTATGCAATGACTAGGCCAATGTAAAATAATGGAGGTTCATGGTTTGAAGTTTTAAACTTCTAATATATTTTAGAAAATTTGTTCATTGCCTGGCTTTAATCAAATTTATTATTTTTTTGACTAACTTATCTAATTTTTAACCCATTTTATGACTAATTTTTGGATTTATTGAATTAAGAAGTGTTTGGTTTGCTAGTTTACTGGCTCCAGTTTTTAGAACTATGATCATAAAATTCTGTAAGTAAGGAAGTAACTTGCTTTGTGGGTATATTGTATTGTAGAGTTATAGCCTATGAGCTTCGAAGGGGGTTATTTGAACAGCTTTGAACTTAATGTACTATAGTTGTAATTAATGTATAGTGTATTTTACCTTTTCACATGTGCCAATCACATGGGAAAAGGCTTAAAATTCGATGGCTATTAGCATTTTCACTTTTTATGAAAGCCTAGGAGGTAGTTTGTACAATTTTGAACTTATACTAGAGTTGTAATTATGGTAAACTTCAAGGTGTAAAGTGCTTTTTACCCACCGTAGGATATTTAGAATATATGCTTAAGTTCTAATAAACATTGCAAAATCTATACTTAGTTACAATTAAAATCTAGTTATTTCAAACTTTGATTTTAGCCCAAAACTCTGCCCGTGGGAACTTGATATGAGGGCATGCATACAGTTTGCATATACAGACCCAATAGCAAATGGGATTTGGCATATCAGTGCTTTGTATTCTATAGACATTAGATTTACTAATTTTTTTGGCCATTTTAATTAATCAAATTGTTGGACTTATGTAAATAACCTGTACAAAATTCTTCATCAATTTTAACTTTTATGTTTAATTGTGACAGATGGATGCAAGCTTTTAGTTGCTAATATTTTTTTTAAATGTGTATAACTTATTTGTAGTTGGCCAACACAGAAGAGCACATAGAGGGATAGTTTACTCAAAATTTAAGAGAAATTTTAATCAGGTACCTATCTTGATTGTACCATTGGCAAGTAGCTTTTATGTTTTGCTAGCGTGTATAAATAAATGAAATTTCATTGTGTTGTAAATGATGTCAAAATCTGGAGTTAAGTGTTGTTTTTATATGCTTTTTAATACTATTCATGAGCCAAAAGCCATGATGTGTGGCTTTTACACTATGTTATAAGTTCTTACAAAACAAAGTTATGTTAGATCTATTTTCATATTGCTCAAAACTACCATTATCATATATCCTCCTTACCATTATTTCCCTCCTTATTGCTACAATATGATTAAATATTCAACAATTAAGTGGTCAGAAAATGCAATAGTAGGTTAACCAAAAATAAAGTAGAAAAAAATTTCTAAGAGTAAAGTTCTCTTAGAAAAATTAATATGTGATACAGAATGTTGCGTTGTACAAAAGCTTTTTAATTACTAGGGCAGGGGCATTGGTAATACCTGTATTTTAGACCTAGATCAAAACATCAAACACCTGTATTAGTAAATCGAATTAATTTCTTACCAGAAGTATTAAATCTTGTTCCATTATGTTTTTCTAGATGTAAGAACGTTCTCTACCATTGCGAAGCACCAGAGGATGAAGAAATTGAAGAAACTGAGCAAGATTAGAATGACAGAAGTCCACAGTTGTTATGGCCTAAACAGAACTCCATATTTTTTTTTTCAGTTGAGCAAGATTAGACAAGCCTAATGATCATCCTCTTTCATAAGGATGATTTTATTCCTCTCTTATTTTAAGTTGTGTTTTTAGTTGAGACTTGTTATGATTTGTTTTAAAATTGTTATTCTTTAATTGAAGATTATTTTAATTTATTTGTTACTTTTAATTAAATTGAATATTATTGTGTTATTGTACTTTATTAGGCAGGAAGAAATATTTAGATCTTGATTTTATTATTTAATAATAATATTATTTTTAATTGGCATTTTTTATTATGTTTTTATTTATTTTATTGGACAGGTAATCAAGTTACTTTATGTTGATGCTAATTTTTTTTTTAAAATCATTATATATAAAGAAAAAAAATTTAAATTAGTAACAAAAAATTTTGTCACTAATCCGTCACTGATCAACGACAGAATATTTCATCACTAATCTGTCGCTAATCATATTCTGTCTCTGATCCATCACTAATATTTCATCGCTAATTTGTCATCAATCATCAAGAGACTATTTCGTCATTGATCCGTTAGTAATTTAGTGACGAAATATTTCATAGTTGATCCGTCACTAATTAGCGACAGAATATTCCATCACTAATCCATCACTATTTTGGGATATGTTATTCTCACAATTAGCGATAGATTTTTTTTAGCGACGGTAACAAAATTTTTAATTCCGTTACTGATGGATTAGCGACAGTGAAATTAGTGACAAAAAAATTTTGTTGCTAATTTCGTTGCTAATCCATTAGTGATGGAATTATCTGCATTTAGTGACGAAAAATTTCGTCGCTAATTTCTATTTTTCTTGCAGTGAAGGAGTCCTTATAGGATAGAATGTTCCTGGCTATAGGTTTACCTGCAACATTATTTAGGGGAACTTCTTCAATTGTCTCTCCATTGGACCATATTCCCACATGTCGCTAGGCTTTAGGGCATCAACATTTTGAATATCCACTAGGGCTTGTGGAGGGCACTCATCCATGGGGAATGTCATCTTTTCTCATCCAATCTCAACTTCTTGATGCTTCTCTCTCTTTGATCATCCTCCTCCTTTGAACTCCCATGTTCTCCTTGGTCATCCACAATAGGGTTCACGTTCGTCACTGCTCATTTTTGAACTACAACTTTAAATTCAATATTACTATTTTTAATATCGTGCTTCTTTAATCCTCTTTTTTTTTTTTTTTCTTTTCTTCACCCTTTCTAAATAGCAACATTTTCACACCATTTAAAATATAGTACTTTTTAACAAACCATGGCATTTATGATCCTAAATCAACCCGTATAACATTTAAACTGAATTAATATGGCTAGAACTCATCGGTGGATAATAGATGTAGCATGAGCCCTCCTACTCGTTTACATCTGCCTCCTTCACTTTTGGCTGAAAGCCAGATAATGGGGAGAAAATTCTCTTCATTCATTTATCTTGCTAATTTTTATTTTTTTTTCCTTTAGAGTTCTACTTGTAGTACTGGCCAATTTCATTTGAACAGAGAAGAATATGTATACAGTATAAGAGCTTCAAAGTAAAAATTTATTAGCAAAATTATAATTGCATATTAATGAAACTGATAAAAAACATTTTCTATTTGGAATGTTAATTACGTATATAGAAGCAGATTCGGCATACTGACTCACCTGGTCCTATAAAGCGTAAACAATTTATTGTGAATTAGCCATGGACATGTGATGTATTTACGTACTAGCCATGTGAATTTGTTAGGGTCAAGTTACACATAAATATGGAAGCGTTCCTATGAAGCCCCAATTTATATAAATTCCCTAAAAATAAAATTTAGATAAAGCATGATAAGTGTTTGCTATTAAGTTTTTTAAAAATATATAATATGTAGAGAATTTTTTTTTTGAAAAGATAAACCAATTATATAATTTTGAAATGAAATTACTTTTTTCATGAATAATTAATCCAATAGTAGTAATTCTTATCAAATTTATGTACTTACAATGCGTGATTCTCTTTAATTTTTTTTGTGAAGGAGTGCAATATATAAGTACAATGCATTCTAAGTTTAGTTTTCATTACATAATGGCTAAATCAAATCAATTATTAAAAAAAAATATTTAAGCATGTAAAAATTTTTTTACCATGTGTAATTATGTATACTAGGAATGTTTATTCTTTTTCATTATCAGTTCAATATATATTCTTGTTTGGAGTGAATCTAATTAAAAAGCTTTCTATATAAGAAAACTATAATTTGGGAATGAAGGTATATAGAAAATGCCAAGAATAGTGATAAAATTCAAGACATTAAACTTTACTCAATCTGAAGGCAAAAGATAGTGCCATGTTACTTTGAGAAGCACCGGCTGAAGGACTAGTTTTTAACTTCTAGTGACCGTGTTTGGTTGTACCCGACAAGCAGCTTCAGGATAAAAAGCTTTGAACTTTGCCAAATGAAAAGTTAGAGTTTCATTGCTTTGATCACCCCTCGTACGTAAGTCCAAAGCCGTACCATGCATGCCAGGTAATTTGGCTCCTTCGTATGATTTGATCTCATTTTATCTTCTTGGCAGACCAAAAACTCTATATATATGACTCCACACCTTGCCCTTCTCCCTCACCTCTCAATCACAAACATGGCAATCCCCAACTCAAAGCCTCAAAGCATTTACATCTCTGCTCTCACCATCTTCATTTCCCTCATTTTTCTGTCTCACAATGCGAATTCACTTTCCTTCAAATTCTCCACTTTCGACCCTTACACTAATGCCATAACCTTCCAAGGTGATGCCTTTGCATCCCAAGGCTTCCTCCAACTCACAAGGACCATAAATGGCATCCCCCAACCCAACAGTGCTGGCAGAGCCTCATATTCAGCACCTGTTCGCCTGTGGGATGCCAAAACAGGCAAGCTCGCAGCCTTCACCACCTCCTTCTCTTTTATTGTGGCACCTACTTCTTCTGGTCTCTTTGGTGATGGAATCTCCTTCTTCATTGCCCCCTTCAATTCCAACATCCCTTCAAATTCAAGTGGTGGATTCCTTGGACTATTCAGTGCGGCCTCTGCATTGAATTCCTACGCCAATCAAATAGTTGCTGTTGAGTTTGACTCTTTCGGGAATCCTTGGGACCCAAACTCTGCTCACATAGGAATCGATATAAACTCTATTGCCTCGATCAAAACAGCATCTTGGGATGTTGTGCATGGATTAACGGGAATTGCCACCATAAGCTATGACCCAACTGTGAAAAATTTAAGTGTTTTTGTGAGGTATCCTGAAAGCAAAGTGAATGGGACTAGCAGTAGCCTCTCATTTACGGTTGATTTGAGGACTGTTCTACCTGAATGGGTTAGAGTTGGGTTTTCTGGCGCCACTGGACAGTTGGTTGAGCTTCACAAAATTATTTCTTGGGATTTCGTCAGTTCAAGCTTTTATTGAAGTAGTGAGGCTCCTAACGGGGACTCGAGATTTATAGTTGGGGGCTCACAATAAAACAAAATCATGTTCAAGTGTTTGAGGGTTAATTTGTTTAGAGTGGATTATTTAGTCGTATTCGTGCTTATGCAACGTCGAAGCCTTTATGCATTCTTTAATGATTAATAATATATACTTTATTGAAAGTGGGATTTGAGTGTGCATTTTTTCTTAAATAGTTGACACCTCCTTCTATGACGGAAAAAAAAAAAGCTTATTTTTCAAAAAAATTAAAACTTCGTTTACTTTTGACTGTGTTTGGCCTATATACAAAATTTTTGTTTTTGTTTTTTTGGTAAATTATACTTCTCTCTTATTTATTTTGAATAATTACATTTTTCTTTTACTCACAAAAAAATATTCAATATTTTTTTACGATAAAAATAAGTTACAAGTATATTTATTTTGATCAACATATAGATATATTATTTATATCAATTAATAAATATTAAAATATATATTTAATTAATATAAAATGGTCACATATTTAAAATTTAAGAATTTATAAAATCATTTGATAAATGGAAAATAATTTTTCAAAACAAAGAACATATTTATAAAATATTTTTTACATTAACTAATTTAAAAATAATAATTTAATTTCAGCCATAAAATTTGTATTGAATACATATTTAATACAAGCATTGTAATATATTTAATAAAATTTTAAAATAAATTAAATTTATAATTTCCAGCACAAAATAAATAACATTAAACTAAAAGGTTAAGATGCAGTCAAACTTAGGTTTATATAGTTTTCTATATATATTTTCTTATGTTTTTATTAACTTCTTACTAAAACACATGCAATTACTATTTTCTTACAAACACTAAATACCCAAGTCTTACATATTTCTTTTAGTCTTATCATAAAAGTATTTTCTTAAACTGCAATATAGTTATTTCAATATAACTTTTAAAATATAGTTTAAGTTATTTTAATGATATTGTGATATAAAGTTCTTTTTATTTTTAGTACAAAAAAGTTCTAATATACATTAATTTTACACGTTCGTAGTAATTTTTAAAAATAATATAATTATCAAACACTCTTTTACTCAATTTTGTATATATTTAAAAGAGGTGTTTATATATATATATAATATTTTTTTTAACCTTTCTTTTGAATAAACGGACCTCCACAGTCCAGGGAGGAAGAAGGTAATTCACGAAAACCAAGAAGGA
The DNA here is from genome assembly GCA_032878935.1 of Erythrophleum fordii. NCBI lineage: Eukaryota > Viridiplantae > Streptophyta > Magnoliopsida > Fabales > Fabaceae > Erythrophleum > Erythrophleum fordii. The sequence goes on from JAVQMF010000055.1 coordinate 166,483, forward strand.
GGGTGTGAGCAAATTAGCTAATCAATCCGCAATTCTATTTACTTCTTTGAAAGTGTGAAGTAAACTTTCCATTGAATTTTTAGGTACCTACGGATATTGGAGATGAAATTAAAACAAGAGTGTAACCTTGGGCAACTAGCGTGGATCAGCTTGATTGCTGCAAGGGAGTCCGCAAGAACAATCACTTTCCTATAGCTACAATTCCAGGCAGTTCGAACACCAAGCAAAATATCCCGAGGTTCTACTTTAGTAACGGAGTAAAACCCGAGGTTACAGCTAAATCCTAGGACCCACCTCCCTGTTGCGTCTCTTAGGAGCCCTGCACAAGAAGCATGCTCATTGGCTTTGATCCATCTTGTATCTGGGGGTTGCCATCTAATGAGTTGCTCTCATTTGGCTGTCCAGATGTGGATTTGCTTTCGTTGAGGGCTAGTATCTTCTGAAGTGCAAGGAATGCTAGCGTAAAACAAATCATTGGTGCCACAATCTTCATCTCCGAACACACTGTTGCACCTAGTTGTCCATAAAAAGCCAGCAGGTGTACCCAAAGAGCTTCCTCCATTCGAATTTCCTCAGCCCCCTAGCACCAACCTTTTTGATAAAATTTCAATTCAACCAATCGCGAATGGGAGCTGAGAAAAAGGATATCTAGTGAGGGTCCAGCTTCTCTCCCATCCTTTGTAGGAATAGGTCGTCTAGTCCAAGGGAAAAAAATTGGTCTCTTCAATTTTTGTTAATTAATAAAAATTTTAAAAAAATAAAGAAAGCCCAAGATAGTGGAACTGGACATCCCATTCCCGCCAAAGACGGGAGAGAAGCTGAAAGCATTTAGTGAGATAGGTGCACTAATCTCTTCAACAATTGAACAGCCCTACTACAAATCCCAAACCACATGCATCGAAGTCTCAAGGGAAACAAAACCAGCGTTTACAACCAACCCATGAGATGCTCTCAACTTATTCGTATGTTCTTGGTCTAGTGCCATAAGAAGCTACATACTATTGAACTAAGTTTGCAGGCCCAAGACTTTAATGATGACAAAACCCAATCAATATTTATGTAAAAGTCTATTTAAATTCTCTGCCCTATTATGTGAATTTTATTATTTCAGCTCATGATATATGAGTTTTCAATTGCCAAGTCCAAATGAGCTAGTGAACTAAACAATAAACTAATTGATGCATAAATGTCAAATGAGTTATGCCCTTTGTGTAAATAGAGAATGAAATAGAAATACTTTCTACTGTGGCTACTTCTAATTATTACATAAAAATGAATTATTTCTCTAACCTAGGTTTTGAGCTTCGTAATAGCATTTATGATGAGTTGACTATATGAGCTACATGAGAAGAGTATCATTGGCAACAATAGCTACAATGTGGAAAGTTTTTGAATGTTAGAAACAAAATGAGAATGCTCTAACTAAAAAGAATGTTAAGCTTCAGAATTATCTCTAACGACTAGGAGATGTAGAAAGCATATAAATATGAGTAAATTCAAGTGCAAAAGACAGAACAATTTGTAGAGACAATGTAACACCCCGAAATTAATTAAGGTGTTAATTATGTATTAAGATTAATTAAGGATAATTAATAGAGCATAATTGGGCAAGTTAGTGAATAGGTATTCTAGAGAGATAAATTGTTAATATGGGTTGAGAATTTATTTAGGATGGAGATTTACATCTAGGCCCAAATTAATTAAATCATGATAAGAGGCTAATGGAGGCCCAATGAATTAGAGGTAAACCCAAACTAATTTAATGAGATAGAGGCCCAAGATTTATCTTGTATAGGCTCAATTAAGTGGCCTAATTACCCTTGTGCAGACCCAAGCCCTTGAGCCCTTCAAATTAGGCCCAAAACCTATTAAACTTCAGCAACCTAATGAGTGATAACTGGCCCAACAGAATTATGCAGCCCAACACTTAAAAACTGGCCCAATAAGCAAAATCTGAAACCCAATTGGATTTGGACTTGGAGCAACCCATGACCCAGCCTTTTGACCCAACTTAAACCCATCTAAACCCTAATGCTTCAGCCACACCTTCATTTTTCTGAAACTCAAGAGGCAAATTCGGAGGTTGAGAAGGAGGCTAGGGTTTGGGGCAAAGATTCTGCATTTCCACACACTTAGAGCAAGATTTGGCCAAGGTAATAGTTATAGAACTTAACCCCCTCATCTTTCTCTTTAATTTGGTCCGATTAGTTTTTCATTTGGAGAGATTTCATTATACCCAAAATCTGAAAAGTGAGTGTTTAGAGGTTTTCTTAGTGAAATTCGTAGGTTGAGATTTGGGTTAGTATTAGGTTAACTTAAACCCCCCATTTTGATGCTTTCTTTGTTGGTTTGAGACCCCCATAGCTGATTTATATTATAGGTACTAATTCTATACGAATTTGCTTAGGATTTTGGGTGAAACATTGAGAATTCTGGTGGGAGACACTTGAATCCGAATTTGGAATTTGTGGTGGCTGTTGCAATTGTCTGCAAGTGAGGTAACCGGGGTTTACAGTAATTCCATGCATGTATCTATTTTAATTTCATATTTGCTATATATAAATGATTTGAAATGTTGAATGAATTGGTTGGCTATCTGTTGTATTATGATTGGACCTTGTGAGTCCATGGTGGAGCTGTGGTGCGGCTGCCACCCGTGCATGTGCTACGATCGAGCACCGGGTATGATCAACCCCAGATGCACTGAGCCCTGGTTGTGCTTAATAGGGAGTAGGTGCCGTGGACGGGCCTCTCTCTGTGTTAATGGCCTTTAATATGTTAATTATATGATTGCTAGTATGGGATAGTAATCATGATAGCCTAATTGTTTCATTTGCTGAAATGACTGATATGATTCTGATATGGATTTTGATTTATGCATATATGTTGATTAAACTGGATTATATGATGGAATTGCTTTGGTTACTGAGATTTATATCTCACCCCGTGTTGTGGGATTAATATTTCAGGTGAAGGTTCCTCGGGTAAGGATAAGGGTAAGCAAGTGGATGAAAATCCATAAGCTTCAACCTATGGGGAGATGGCTACATTTGGGCTGACTTAGCTAGTATAGATGCTAATTTTGTATTCCTTAATGTATAGCATCATCATGTATCTGCATTGCCAAGTGTAGGCTTGAACATTTGATTTATTGAGAATGTATGTACTAAAGGGTTAGACCCCCTCTTGACTTAGTATTTGATGTATGGACTCATTATTTCCGCTGTAATTGATGCTGACTTATATCATTGCTTATTAATGGAAATGTGACCCTTGAGATATGGATATGAACCCCTAATGTATGGAGCCCCCATTGATTGATTAATTAAGGATAGATGTTGGTAGTTCATGTATAATCTGTTGTTGTTATTTTATAAACTTGCTAATAGAAGGTAATTAGAGGTAGGAAATGGGCATATAAGTTTTGAATTGGTAATGGAAGCATGGCAAAGTAAAAATGGTAGATAAGTGTCATTAGAGCCACATAAAATGAGGGAAAGTGACCTTAGAGTGTCCCTAAGAAGAGAAATGGAATGTAGGAGGCGAAACATAGTGAAACTAGTGACAGAAGGGAGTCACGCCGCGGCCAAGAAGGCTTCGCCGCGGCCTAAGGAGTGACAGTGGTGAGGGACGCCGCGGCTTGAGAAATCTCGCCGCGGTGCGGAGTGAAAATAATCGCCCAGGAGGTGACAGAACGTAACCTCGCCGCAGCGCGAGTTGAGGAAATTAATTAAGGAGGTTACAGTAGCAAAACTCGCCACGGCGCCAAATAGGTTGGCCGCGGCGCAGGTCCAACTCGCTGCGGCGATAAAGTCAGGAAATTTTCTGAGAGTAACTGGGCCGCGGCGCAAAAGTTCTGAGCTGCGGCGCAAGTATAAAAACTTGATTTTTGAGCTCCAGAACCTAACTTAGCCGCTGCGGGAAGTTCCAAGTTGCGGCGCAGGTCCCCAAACTCCTATATTCGACCTAGAAACCTTAATTTCAGTAAGGATAATGTTAAGGAATAGTTTGAGTACATTGGTGGGATATTTTTGTTGATTGAAATTGATTAATGGATGAATCCTAAACCTTTAATGATGGTACAAACCCTTTTTATGCATGATCCCGTTATGGTTGTTAGTTGATGATCTTAGTAGTATCAAGGTTTAAATTTTCCCTATATTTCCGCACGGTAATTGATTGTAGCAACCCCAAACCTTGATCATTAATTATTAATAGCATGTTTAACCTTAATTATTGAGATTAAAAACTAGGGTCGTCACAGACAAAGGAAACAAAACTTGTTCAAAATTTTTGTAAAAATGCGTGCTTAGTATCTAGTTTATTTTTTTATTAGAAGCAAAACTTTCTTTAGCATTGAAAGTTTCTCGGAAGAGATAAAGTTGTTTTAACAAATCTAAGAAAAATGTTGAGTGATTTAATTGAGGATTAGCTGTATAAAATCCTATTGAAAGTTTGTAGTGAGCATGGAAGATAGTATTGGTGGTGAGTACAAAAGTAAAAACCATCATCTTTGCAAATTTGTTGGTCTTCAATGAAGAAAATCGATTAAAAGTTTTAAGGGAATTAGACGTAAGCCAATAGGTTAAATTAGAATAAATTTTTATGTGTTTTCTTTCTTCCTATTATATGATTTAGTTTGCTAAGTTTGCCTCCTTCACTTTTAGAGGACCACAATTTTACTTGCTGAGTTGCGTAAGTACTTATTTTGTTCACTTCACTTTCATATTTCAATTTGCTACTCCACTTTATTATTAACATCATTTAATCTTGATGAAGATCATTAATTTACATATTTATCTGTTACATTTTATTGAACTCACTGGTCTTGTATTAAACATTGCTTACATCCTCCATCTTCTGTACATTTATTTTTGGAGGTTAATTAGTCCTCCACCTTTATAAAGCAAAAATCTTATTTTCTACACAACATACCCATTCACCCTCCTCTATGTGTGTTTATTACGCACTTTCTCTGGAACTAACCAAGTCTAAATCTTACCCTAAATACTTGTTCAAGGCTGCAAGGTTAACAAGTGATGTTAAGATAAGTAGTTTGAACGGAAGAAGATCAGTCATAGGCCCCTTGATTGTGATGGCATCATTACCACAATGAATGGAAGGAAGAACTAATATTGACAATGATACTAGTCACGTGGTCGGGTATATACTACTTAAAGCTTTGCTAATCCTAACTCTTAGAAGGTGTACTCATATCACAAACACATGTACAAAGAAAATCATCTAGCATGACCTTCACAGTGCACTTCAAGATTGGGGATGTTAATGGGGTTGAAAGAATCGAACCAAAAGCTTACACATGAATCATTACCTAAACTAACCCAAGACCTTACTTGAAATCCTTCCAAACCTTAACTATACCCTACCATGTGGGGGAGGACATTTGTTTCTTATTAATAGTAGGCATAATAGCATCCCCACAACCATATTTAGCTCTTAAAACCTAAACCAATATGGTAAATCTATATTGCAAACCATACCCTAGCAAAGTTTCCTAAGGAAACCTATATTTTGAGTACGTAAATCTTTTAAGCCAAGGCCTCCCCTACTTTTTGGACCTTTTCACTTTATCTTAAGCAACAAGATGTAACTTTCTTCCCAGGTCTATGATGTCCCACTAGAAATTACAAGTAGCTTTTTCAATCACCTCACTAATATAACTGGGTAGACACATGGTCTACATAAAATAACCAAGGAAGGCTAAGATTAGTGACTTGATAAGCATGGTGCACCTTGCAAAGCTGAGTAACTTACCTTTCTAAGAAGAAAGATGTTTTTGTTAACTTTTTCTAATATGTGATTGAATGTACATAACATTTGATATCTACATATGGAGAAAGGGAATACCCAAGTACTTTCCCAAATCGCTCATAAGAGAGACACCAAGTGCATAGCTAAATTTAAAGGCCCTAGAGAAGTGAACATTTCTAGAGCAATACATCTTAGTCTTAACAAGGTTCATTTTTTGTCCCAGAGAAATACAAAAAGAATTGATGCAACTTTTTATTATCTCAATCAATACTAGCTTTCACAAAAAAAGATTAGATTATTTATAAAGAATATATGAGTGAAAAGAGTCCATTCCTCAACAACCTGATTGGTCTCACTAACTTGTTGTCTAAGCCTCAATTGATACAGTGGTCAAGTTTATCTATACAAAGAATAAAGAAGTAAAGAGACAAAGCATTTCCCAATCTAGTGCCCTTTAATGGTTTGAAAGCATAAGAAAGCACACCATTCCAAAGGACCTTCATTTGGTAATTAGAAATACAAGACATAATCAATTTAACAAAATTCGAGTTTAAACCTATATCTTCCAAAGTCTTCTTAATAAAACCCCAATCAAGATAGCCATAAGGTTTCTAAAGATCCACTTTGATTGCCATGAAGCCTTTGTTGTCTTTTTTACACTGCATGGTATGGACCACTTCCTAGGTGATAATGATATTGTCATTGCTATGACATCCAATAATAAAGCTCTTTGATTTGAAGTAATAAGTTTTGCCAAAGAATCCTTAAATGACTAACATTAATTTTTGTAATAATTTTAAAGCTGACATTGCAAAAAGAAATTGGTCTAAATTCTTTTAGGCACCGCAGATTATTTACCTTTGGGATAAGAACAATATGTGTTTTATTTACACTTCAATGGCTTAGGACAAAGTTACACAATGTATTCTTAATTAAACCCCATTGACTATAGAAGAAGGCAACTTATAGATTATAAGGGATCAAAGCCTTAAAAGCTCCGATGCTAAAAGTTATGTTTTTTTTATTTCTACATCAATAACCTGTCCTTGAGTAAACTAAAGATCATTAGGACTTAAGTGGGGAAATCCATTAAGACTAGGCAAGGTTGACTTATCAACAAGGTCCTTCGTGTACAAATATTGAAAAATTTTAAAAGCTATAGAACCAATAGTTATTTAATTAATGACCCAATCTCCATTATCATCCCTAATGGTTCCAATGTGATTCTTCTTCCTCCTTACAATGGTAAAAGCATGAAAGAATTTAGTGTTATGGTCACCCTAATTACGTCAATTGCACTTTGATTTTAGGTACTAAATAAGTTCCTTTTAAGCAAGGATTTTATTATAGTCATCCTAAAGTTGATTCTCAAGACAATTAAGGTGAGGGTTGTAACATAGGACACGCTTCCTCTCAATCCCCTGAAAACGATTCAAGATTTTCTTTTTCTTGTAGAAAACGTTAACCATAGTCTTCTTGATCCATTGACCTACATTAATAGTGAAAAATGACACTCTATCAAGCTAATTTTTATCACACCAAGAGTGTTTAACTAGATTGTGGAATGAATCCTCCAAGAACCACAAAACTTTGCAACAAAAAAGCTTATATCTATGGCAATGAAGGAATTGAGACGTCAAGGAAATTTTTAAAGGCCTATGGTAAGTCCCATTTTTAATTAAATAGTGCACAATGGCTTGGGAAAAATCCATTCTCTAACTAATGCTACAAAAAACCTAGTCCAGTTGCTTCCTTACTTCAACTTTTTCCTACATAAACTTAGGCCCATTAAAGCCTAGGCCTAATAGCTAAATCTCATTATTAAAATTAGTAGATTGGCTCATAGAGCACTAGTTTTGGTAAGCACCCCCACTTTTATCACCAGGAGACAAGTAGGTATTGAACTCAACAGAAAGAAGCCAAAGCTCTACAATATTACTACCTAAACAAGAAATTTCCTCCCATAGTTTAATTCAGAAGTAAAGGTTAGGATCACCCTAGACACTAGTGAGTAAGAATAATTTACCAATACCTTTTATAGTCAAATAGCAATGAAGAAATTGCACATGCGAATCTAAGTGAGAAACTTCCATTAATTCTACATTTCACCAAAGCCAAATCCCTCCTACAAAGCCCATGGCTTCCTAGTTAGAGTACCCTAGTCTAGGACTATCTTATCCACTTTTTTCCTATTGATTTTGGGTTCTATTAACACCAAGAGTGAAATGTTATTCATACTAAACAAATCCCTTATAGCACCTAGTTTTTAATATCTAAATTTACTACTATCTTAAATAAATATCCAACAATAATCACTTATGAAAGTTAAAATTTAACTCAATAGCACTAATTTAATACAATGTAAGTTAATAAAATAATCTGAAGTCTAACATGCTATTTCACTCATTGAATAGCAACTAAGTATTCAATATCTTCCATATAATTAATCCATATAACATAATAAAGTATTGCATAACAAAAACTCTTATTACATCACACAAAGAAAAGTTATCTACTACATAATTCTGACTGAATAAAATCAATTAAGATATTTATTATGAAGCTTTTTCCTTTCCTAATATCTATTCTCTAACCTAGAAATGTCAATTAAAAAAAGTGTCAATGAGATAAAATTTTTAGTAGTTAATATAGTTCCAAAACATACTTTTTTCAGCCATAAATATAAAGCTTTTCATAAGCAGTTTAATTCTAGTAAAACATATGTATTTCTCATAAATTTTGCCATGTGAACCATCCTTCTTTCATAGTCATTTTCATTAATCATTTTTATGTTATAAATTCATTTGAATAAACTAGACAAGTTAATGAAAGCCATATGCTCAATTGGTACAATAGGCAAGACTCTATAACTACCACAGTCCCTACTTCCCATAATTGATACTTACAGTATGACCTAACTATACCCTTACTCATTCATCTTATATTGGAATGAGATTTCTGACCTTAAGCCTGGTCTCTTTAACTATTAGTGATCACTATCTTAGGATGCATGCATGCACACCTCATCTAATTAATATGGCTTCTGGCCCAATAACATATGGCATTCCACCAATAACATAAGACATTTTGCCAAATCATCATAATTATCAAGTAAATGATCTACCTTAGGTATCCACTATATGGTTACATCATAGTGGCAACATTCATAAGCATGCATTTGAAAATATCACATGGTATTACAAAACATTTCACTTCAAGTAAAGCAACAACCTCACTTAATGAATATCATCATTTTCAGTGTATGAAAGCAAAACCCCATAATTTCATCATATAATTTTCATCAATTCAAAGATATCAAAAATATTATTTCAATAAATCCTTTTTGTTAAATGCATGAAATGCAAATAAAACATTTCATAAATCTCATTTAATAAAATATAATAATGCATCTAAATAATATCTTAATTTAAAGCCAAGAGAACATTTGCCAAACAATCTTCCAATAAACACAAGCTAACAATCTACAAGAATTAAATATAATTATAAATATATAAAATAATAAATACAAATATTATGTAGTTCACCCTTAAATGATATAATTCTACTACTTACCACTACCAAGAGTCCTTCCAAGACAATAGCCCTCCAATTTATGCTACAACCACACTAATCCAATACTTTATTCTTCAACAAACCATATCAAAACATTTGATCAAATCACTATTCCTAATTTAAATCCATTAAATATATGATAATAATTATAGAATCTAAAATATACCTTAATTAAACCTTTAACTTAATTTCAATTTCACATAGGCATTTTATCAAACACTTAGAGTCTACTAAATTAGTTACCATAAATTAAATATTCTACCACTAATCCAATCCATAGAGATTAATTACTAAAGTAGGGATTATACCTCTTATTACCCAATTACACTTCCAATTTTGAAAATTTTCAAATTGTTCAACCTTAAAAAACTTAACATCAATCATTTAAAACTCCAATCAATGCAAAAGAAAGCTAGGAAGAAGTAGAACAATTTATCCTTCACTCACCTTGTATTTTGGCCAAATAGAAGTTCCAAAAGATAAAGATGAAACTTTGAGATCCTTTTTTCCTCGAGGTAGAAGATGTTACTTTCACTCCCTCTATCTTAGCATAGTCATCTATTTAGGGGCATAATTTCATAATTAAAAAATAAATGAAAAAGAAAATAAAAGATGACATGAATACATGTATGGGTCATGGGTATTGAGTTAAATCCAATTCAAATTCACCTTAGGCCATGGAAACTCATTTAAATAATTATTATTAGTCTATAATAATTCTAAATAGACTATTAGACTCTTTTTATGTTAACTAAACTAAACTATTGGGTTTTTTATTCTTTTCCTATCTTCTCCTAAGCCCAATAAATACTTTACTCCATCTATCTTATTTTTCAATATTCTAATTAATACAATGAATTCCCATAATTTTTTAATTATTTCTCATTAAATTCTTAATTCTAAATTAAATAAATAAACAATAAATAACCCAAATATATATAACATGTCCCTTTAGTATAATAATTAATAAATGTTTATTAATGTTTCAATTAATTAATTTAAATAACTTATTAAACTAAGGTGTTATATCTATTACACAAAAAGAGAAGGTTTTCGCCACTACTCCTTTACAATTCCAGTGGACAAAATCTATAAAAGAGAGGATGAATACTTGGGAGAAATTACACAAACATCACAAATTATTATAATAAACCAAGGGGGCCCCACAAGCCTCCAACATTCTATTTGTATTATTGCCCAATAAAAATTGCTCCACAAATCTAATTCATTTCAATACATCACTATGATTAAGGGGTTTAGTTTTTTTGTCTTGGGAATTCACATCATAGTGGGTTTAGTTTTATTATTGTGGGAATTCATAGAACGCAACGCATTCGGCCCATTTGAAGTTCCCGAGTTATTTTCATTCGCACTCTCCAAGTTGCTCCCAGTATTCTTTCTACACAGGCTAGCTTGTTTTTTCTGAGTCTTCCCTCTAGTCCCAGTTTTGGAGACAAAGCCTTTCACGACATGGTGTAACCTTGACATAGCTATTTTTTTTCAAGGTCTTTATGGGCATCTTCTGCATTGGGCAAGTGAGTAACCTAAATAATAGGAAGGTGTTTATTTGACTTGGCTCCATTGAAGCTTGGCACGTGAGCATTGGGCTTGACATTAGGAAGGACAGAAGGTTCAATGTTTTCTTCTTCATTGTTGAGATGGACCCCAGGCATAATCTGACAGAGGGTTGTTTAGGCATGGGTTACTACTATTCCATAACCCAGTGTTTGGTTTGAGGGTTTTGGAGGGGAAGGGAGGGTTCCCTCCCCTTCCTTTGTTTGGTATGAGAAAGTTGGAGGGGAGAGGAGGCAAAATACCCCCTCCCCTCCCCTCATCCGACTCCTCTCCAAAATTGGAAGTTTTTGGAGGGAAGAGAAATTTATGCGTGCTATCTGACCAAATTATCCCCAGTAGCATTTTAATATTCCAACTTTGTCCTGCTAAAAATAGGACATATATCCATTTCGCATGTCTGCAGCTCCAGTCCTTTATTGCCTCTACCTCTTTGCCTTTCTTCATTGCTCCAGATCCTGTTGCTTCCAGATCTCTCTATCTCCGTCACCTCCAGATTTTTCTCCGGTCCCTTCCTGTTCCACTACTAGGTCTGGATCTTCTCTTATCTTTTTCTTTTTCTGGTTCTATTTCACTATTCTCATCATCTTGTTGTCCCTCCAAGCTCGTGGCATCCTAGAACTGAAGTCATCGTCACCTTCACCATTGCTATCATCGTCGCTATCACCGTCGCTGTTGCTGTTTTACTCCCTACTTACTGCATTGAGTAGCGACTGGATCTATTGTATATTTATATATGTATATACATATTTTTAAGCTTTGTTTCTCCTGGATGTAGCATGCAAATTTTTGGCTATGGAAATATGGTGCTGATCAAAATTTTGCTTGTTTTATTGATTTCCCAATCTTAATCGAGCTAAAAATATAAAGTGCTGACTAAAGTATTAGATCCATGAATTGTATTCCCTGCCTCCAATGCTCTGTTCATGGAATATATATATATATATATATTATATGTCATTGTTTTCCCATGCTTATGGAAATTTTTTCTTGTTCTATTGTTTTCCTAATCTGAATCAAGCTTATAAAAGATGCAGTGTTGACTAGAAATATTGTTGTTTTCCCTGCTTATTCTATTGTTGTTGTCTTCTCTCTTTTTGCTGGCACCTCTGTTGTCTATAATATCTATAAGCTTAGTCTCATAAGCTTTTCTCACTACATCTTTTCTGATTGCCTATTATTGCCTTTTTTAGGCAGGTTTATAACATGCTGGAGGACTTTGTAGCGTGTACTTTATCTGATGAAATTGGAATTTTGAATGCCATGACAAAATATGATGCGTATGGGGGGTTTTTGTGCTTGAATGAAATCTAAACCATTCAAAACATTTTTTTGGGGTACTTTGGGCCTTTTGCGGTGTTAGAGAAATTGTAAGATAAATTTTTCCTTCTGTATGTCTTCTTTCTTATCTGAATGCCCTTCCTCTGATCTCCTTTCAACAATCTTCATGGTTGGAACTTAGATGTAGATATAAGAGGCTGTATGAAGATCATGTATGCTCTTTCAATTAATTATAGTTGGGATTCAACATTTTTATTTTAGTCTAATTTGAAGAAAGTGTCCTTAACATTCTAAAGTTCAAGTATTAATTTTGTGATTTAATTTTGTGATTAAGTCTTGGTTTCTCCAAATTTTAGATATTAAGTGTTTCAATTGGGTGCTGCAAATTTGATTTATGAGTTTAGAACCAACAAGTTCACTGTTTTGAATTTTTGAATTTTTGCTTCTGGTTTAAACTTTGATGTGTTTCTCCTCTTTTTTGTTCATGTTTGACTGATTTATAGGTAGTTATTGGTTTATACCTAGGTTGATATATTACCTTAGCTAATTTAAAATGGAATGAGTGTAATTATAATTGTATATATAGACTGATTTGTTGCATGACTAGTTTTAATTAGATTTATTTTTTTTCATTTCTTTTTTAGATGGATTTGGTACTTTAATACATTGGTGAATTTCGCCGAAGAGTTATAGCTCTATTGTTTTGTATTCTTGTATATTATTATCGTACTTAAATGTATAATAAAAAAAAGCTATAGTATGAGTTCCAAGAGAGAAAGAGTACGTGAAGAAATAGTGAGTCTAATAACTAGGAGTGAAACAAGTCAAAATATCATTATAATGGGTCCTAAAGCTTTTATTACATTATGTGCTATGTTAGAAAGGGAGGGCAGATTACAACCTACACGATGGTCAGGTGTTGAAGAACAAGTTGCAAAAACTCTTTACATATTAACACATAAAGCCAAAATCTGTGAGGTAAACTTTTGGTTTCAACATTTTGGTGAGACAATTAGTCGTCATCTCTATCAAGTGTTGAGAGCTATCATTGAATTGGAAGGAAAATTCCTTGTACAACCATATAGGTCAATAGTCCCTCCTAAAATTTACAATAGTTATAGATTCTACCCATTTTTAAGGATTATGTTGGTGCCATAGATGGAACACATATACGTGTCAACGTATCTTAAGCAGATGCTCCCCAATATCGTGGTAGGAAGGAATTCCCGACACAAAATGTGTTAGCAACATGCAATTTTGATTTAAAATTCACTTATGTCCTCACTGGTTAAGAAGGCACCGCGTCTGACTCAAGAATTATAAAAAATACATTAAGGCAAGAAGATAGGCTTAAAATTTCAGAAGGTAACTCTTTTAGTAATTGCTAGAATTATTCAAAGCATATAGGTGTTCAATATGATATAATTATTTTTTTGGTTATAGGTAAATATTATCTTGTGGATGCTGGCTTCATGTTAACAAATGGGCTTATTACTCCTTATAAAAGTGTTCGATATCACTTAAAAGAATATTCAGCAAGAAATCCTGCTCAAAATCATAGGGAACTATTCAATCTTCGACATTCATCATTGCGAAATGCAATTGAAAGAGCCTTCGATGTTTTGAAAAAAAGATTTGAAATTTTAGCCAATTCAGCTAAACCTCCTGATGTAGTTAAGGCTCAATCATTGATTATTATTGCTTGTTGTATTCTTCACAATTACCTAATGAGTATAGACCCCAATGAAGATCTTATAGCTGAAGTAGATGCTAAACTTGAAGCTCAATATTTATCTGATGATAATAATCGTGCTCCTATTAATGATAATGAAGAGGCTACACGTGGTGAGCTTATTAGATACAATATAGCTAAATGTGGCTAGATTACCAAAATAGTCAATTAGAGTGATCTTATGTATTTGTATTGTTATTTAATTTACTTATTTGATATATTGAACTTTGATTATCAATTTCAATTTGGATTTTCATGTACTCATATATTGAACTTTGATGTTTTCATTTCAATTTAGATTTTTATGCATTCGTTTGATGTCTTTACCTTTGATGTTTTCATTTATATATCATATTTCAAGAATTTTGATTCTATGCTCATTTCTATTATGCTAAAACCCATAAATATTATAGTATGCTACCAATGAAAGGATCTATAGGAACCACTAATAAGGAATGCTTGAATTAGACTAAGTGTATAGATGATGCTCTTATGGATGCTTTCATGCATCAACATAATGAGGGCAACAAAGTTAATAGGAAATTTACATCCGTAGCTTATGACAATATAGACAAAGAATTCAGTGCTTTATTTGGAAAAAAACTTGATAAAGAAAAGATAAAGAATCGCTGGAAAACTTTAAAGAAGAACTTTTCTGAAGTGTATGATGTTTTTAAGAATGGCATGAGTGGGCTTGCTTGGAACCCATCAACAAGCTTGTGGGATACGGAAGACTAAGTATTGGATGCTTTGATTGAGGTTTGTTATCTACAATTAATGTGATTTGATAAATCTTTATAATTAAAGTTAGTTGCTGCTATGTTTATTAATGTCAATCCTATCTTTTTCAGTTGAAGCCTAAAGCAATAATATGGAGGAATACGCCAGTGCCAAATTATGAAAAGATGGTTATACTATATGGTAATGATAGAGCCACTAGAGAAGGGAGTGCAACAGCTTCTAAAATGAGAAAAAGGTGTCTATCAACTAGTGAAGAAGACTTTCATGACACTATCAACCATGTTGATCATCTTGTCTCACAAAATGAGGTTATATTGGAGAACTATAAAAATTATGTTGACGTTGATAATTTTTCAGTTCATGAACAATCACATGGGGATACAAGTGCTACAAGTAAGAGAAAAAGGAAAAGAGTTGAAGCCAAAGAAAAAGATATTGACAAGTTAGTAAATGTAATGGATAAGGTAGCTTCTGTACTTAGTATTGCAAATGATGTAGTTCAACATGGCAATAATATCTTACAAGAGGCTTTAATCCCCAAGTACCTAATGTCAGGAGAAGACATTTGAAATATGCTTATTAATTGTGGATGTGACCCTGACAAACTGCCTGCCATTTATAATTCTCTTATAAGAATAAAGAAAAGCAAAAATCAGTTCTTCAATGTCCACTTGCAATGTGTAAGGCGATAATTATGGACTTAGTCTTTAGTTCTTCTAAATGAAAAGGACCATTGACATGGATGATGATATTTTTATGTATGTGTATGCCCTAATTTTGAGCATTTTTGCCATTATGGGGAACCAATACCATGGATAATGTATTTTGATGTCAACAATCTACTATATTTGATGGCTATATATTTCTTTTTGTTTATAGTAATCTTGCTCTATGCATTTTATTGGGTTTTGTATAAATTTCAAAGGAAAAAATTCTATGATGTGTTTGAGGCGAAAAAGAAAAGCGATTAAGGGGTGTAGTAGCAAAGCAACCAACACAATCAGTTTGTAATTTTATTAAACAACTAAAAATATAGAAAGCAAAAAAAAAATTGAGTATAATATGTAGTTTATGAATATAGATTTTGACATCTCTAATTTTTAATGTAGTTAATAAAATATAGATATTTTTATATAATTCAAGATAATTTTTTATGAAAATAAAAAATATCTTTTGAATAGAAATTAAGAAAAATTATTTTCTATAATAGAAAGCAAGGAAAAGCCTTTTTTCCATAAAAATATCTTAAAAACAAAAAAAAATTAATTCTAATGTCATAAGGGTATAATTATTCATTTAATTTTATCTTTTCTCCCCTCCCCTCCTGAACCAAATAAAGTTTCATTAAAATCCCTCCCCTCCCCTCCCCTTGGTTAAACCAAACATAGCCTAAAAGTCTTAACGAGAAGATTCAAAAGTCCTTTAAACTTATTTGCTATCTCATTTTACCTAAAGGGAAACAAATTAATCCTCAAATTCTAAGTTTGTGATAGCCGCATATTGTGATATATTGGTTGGTCGGTTGTTACGCGACTTATGCATGGGCTGTTTAGAGGGATCATGTGCTGAGGGACCATGTAACATCCAGTCCTTCCATAAATGTGAGAAATGCAATATTCGATTTCTCCATAAATGGCAGAAATGGGTTAGATATAAAAGGAAGTCCCTAAAATAGAAGGAATTGGGGCCAAATAAAATTATGATAAAATTTTAAATATTAAAAAATGAGGATTTGAGCCTTGAGTTGCTTAGAAATCAAGACCAGAATGATTCAAAAAATTTTGACAAAAGGCCAGTGGCATTTTCGTAAATATAGGCACTTTTTGAAAAACACATAAGAGGGCTTTTTAAATGAAAGTTTTGAGTTTTTTAGGATTCTCAAAGGCCCTGAAAACCATGGGAAGCCGCGGGACAGCTAAAGCCCCTCCGGTGGATGTTTTCCAATGTCGGTGTGTCTGAACTTTGACGGATTTGTTCGGGGAGGTTTTAGCTCTAATTTGAGTGATTCCAAAGGCATTTTACTAGATTGGGAACCTAAATTTTATAATGGAAAAGAAGGTTCTAAAAAAAGAGCTAAAACGAAGGAGAAACGAAAATGCAAAGTATGAAGGGCAAAATAGGAATTTTTGAAAAGTGTAACTTATTCCCACCTATATATATGATGCACCCTTCTCCTCCCTTCATTATGCATGACCATATTCTGCCCCAAATTAGAAGAAAAACCCTAAGGGAGAGGTGCCCAAGAGAGGAAGAAGAAGGAGGAAGAAAACCAAGCTTAAGGTATGTTTTCATGGTGATTTTCCTTGCTTTTCTTCATCCACACCTCCTCTCCTCCCTTCTCCTTTCTTTCCTTGGATTAAAATGAGGTTTATAAATCTGATTCAAGGGAGATATTCAAGGGAAAGTTCTGATTTGAAGAGAGGAGCTTGGAGAAATCAAGATTCAAGCCAAATTAAGCAAGGAAACAAGGTACAAATGCATCCTATGGTTGATACCTTTCATCACACTTCTTCTCCATTTCAACCTAGACTTAGGCAGACCTAAGGAGTCAGATTTTTAACCAAACCAAAGGTGATTCTTAGGTATTTGATGGAGAGGAATAAGAATATGCAAAGAAAACCAAGAAATAGGCATTAGAAATCAAGATGCTAAACCTAGGGTTTTAAGTGCACTTTCCAATTTCTGAATTTGTATGATTCTTCCTAGATCTAAGTTAGAGTATAAATGAGTTCTTGAGACACCAAAGATGCTCCCCACAAGCTTCTCCTTTCAAAAAAACCAAGAAAACTCCATATGGCCCAAATGGTGTCTATGTCTCAGCCAAGAAGGGATTGTGTAGGTGGGGGGAGTTTTAAATTTTTCTAAGGCCATTCTTGAGTCATATTTGATGAATGAAAGTGAGGGGAGGCCTTGGAAAAAATTTAGAACGCATAGAAAGTGATTTGGTGTCTTAGGTTCCATATTATGACCTAAAGAAGCAACATGGTGCTAGGCCTTTTGTTTTGATAATGTGATGACTCCAAGAGGTTTAAAAGGAGTCAAGAATCATATTTGAAAGAAAATAATGAGGCCTAGAAGTCATTTGAGAGGTGTTGCTTCATTAGGTGCCAATATGAACCATAATGGGAGTTATAGAGCAATCTAGTACTTAAGCAAGTTGTATGGTCTTAGAGATTGTTTCATGAACCTAATTGGCTTCCATATATTGTATTTAGGCTAAGAGAAACTATCTCCACCAATTTGTGGGTGTGTGGCTGAAAGAGGAGGCTTGAGTCCAAAGGAAAAAGTGTATAATTGTGTGCAAGGTGGCTCTCTCCACCTTCTCTCATGCATGGATGAGTGTTTAACTTGTTTTAGAATGTGTGTATGTGTATTTTCAAGCTTTGAAAAGTATGCTAGCATGCCTTTATATGCCATGATGCTTGATGCCATGTTATGTTTTCAAATGATTACATGATATTTATGTGAGTTTGCTTGAGTGTGGAGAGGCCAAGAACTCTTCCCTTGGGTGAGGATGAGCCAAGAACCCTTGAGCTTGGTTGAGATAAAGTAAAAAGTCTCCTAAAAGTAAAGTGGGCTCCCAAGAGTATGGTTGAGTCCACAGCTCTTAAAGAATGGGTGAGGCAAGTCCAAAATCCATTAGGAGAAGTGTGAGGCCAATCCAAACACTTGGTGAGCTCTTGAATGTTTTGTATGATTGATTCACATGTAAGTTTGCTTTTAAAATGTCTATGTCTTCCATTTTTCCCAGGCATACATTTGTGAAGCTTACTTTGCACATATTATGTATGATTGAATGGGAGATGAGCTATTGGGATTCTTTAAATCTCATCCCCTCCTCTCCAATGATCTAACATGATAGGTGAACTAAGTGGATATACTAATGGGAGCCAACAACCCTAAAGGAAGGAGATTGACAAACTTATGCCTTGGTTTTAGCCATTTTAGAACCATAATGATAGTTTATCATGTATATGATGTTGTATATGTATTATGAATGTTGAGACATATGTAAATATACTAATATGTGATGTTGAGATGTATGATTCTCATATATGACCACTAGCCTATGTTTTGAGTATTTAATGCCATAGTATGAAAGTTTAAAGTTTAATGGAAATATGTATAAGTGTGGGTTGAATGGCCAAAATGAGATGTATGAGGTTTGGAACCATTTGGGCAGCTCACACAAGTCTCAAATAAGCTTTTAAACTTGTCCAAAAGGTGCCAAGACCATGGGAAATCCATTTGGTAATTTTGGTACCCAATATGGAGCTAAAATTGACCATAATGGAACCCTATATCACTTTTTAGCCAAATGAGCTAGTCTTCATCTGAAATTTGGCATGCAATTAGGTCTCATTGAGAGATTTCTGGGAATCTAAAGATCATAATTTTAGGAGGTCTAGGGAATATTTGATGAATTTTCAAAGTTGGATTTTTCATGGATTCTGGTATGGGTACTATTCATATTGGCAGTTTTGTATTCTGTGTCACCCGATAGCCAAATGGTGTCCAATGCTTATGAAGTTTTATATGCATAAACTAGAGGTCATAATATTTCTGTGGCCATTAAGATCACCTCATTTGGAGGTCTGAACAGAGAGTTATTTATTTTTGAAGTTGACTGTCAGTACTAGTAGCGCCCTAAGAGTTCAGTTACTATTCTATAAGTTCCCGATGGCTAAACACATCTGTTTTATTTTGGAATTATTTTTAGTATCAATTTAACATTTTTAGCTTTCCAGAATGACTGAATGTGTGTGATTTTAGTTTTCATATAATTAGTTATGAATTTCAAAAGTTTGTATCAGTAAACTAAACAGCAACCCAGGTAGCCAGCGACCTCTGTAGCTTCTTAGATGTCAAACGTCCTGTGTGATGAATATTGTGACCTGGGCTATTTTTAGTGTGAATTAGACATCCTAAGCTTTCCATAATTGCATGATTTCGAATTTTCTATATTTAGTTATGATTTTTCAAAGTTGGGTCAAAAAATGGGGCAAATCTGGTCGAAAATATGCTTGCTTATTTTGAGCTCCATTTCAGTTTCCATGAGTTATGGGCACGATTTTGCAATGCAAATGAGTTGTAATGATGTATTTAAATATGAGAATACATAGCACGAGCTCACACAGTCCACGTGACACCGATTGCAAATTTTTAGGTATGACGCAATGCAAATAAATTCATTATTTTCATGCCATTTTTCATGTGCTCTCATGGAAATGATGATGTGAAGCTTATGAATGTTATGAAATGTGTAACAACCGGGAAAAAGGAAAAGAAAGAAAGTGAAGGTTAGAAAAATTTGAAATCTGGAAATTTTGCCAAGTCCTCTCGCAATAGCGAGAAATGGTCTCGCTACAGCGAGAGAGCTAGTTCGCAACAGCGAAGGCGATTCTAGCTATAGCGAGTGCTGGCAGCAGTCCATACAAAAACCAGGGGGCAGCTTGCTGTAGCGTGCGCCATAGCGAGAGTGAAGTCTGGAACTAACGCGATTTCGCCATAGCGAATGGTAAATCTCGCCATAGCGAAGGGAACTGACGCGAGTTCGCCGTAGCGAAGGTTACACCTCGCCATAGCGAAGCCAGATAACACGAGCTCGCTATAGCGAAGGTTAATTTTTGTCGTAGCGAGGGTCGGTCCGAAAGAGAGTAAATAGCGAGAATTAGACTTCATTAAACGCCCAAATTCATTTCTTCTCTCATATTTGCCCTAGACTTCGACCTAAGGAGAGAAAAGAGGCGTGGAGAGTGAGAGAGATCAAGAGAAGGAGGAAGAGTAAGGGAAAGGTAAGGAAATTTCCCCCATTTCTCTTTAGAACTCTGATCCCCTCCCTTTGCCCTCTCTTTCTGCGGTTTTATTTGTGAAAATGGTTAGATTTTGGGCATGGGTCAGAAGAGGGAAAGTGGAAAACACCTTTTAATCTTTGTGTTTTCTTTGAAAATGTGGTTTTCCACTACCATGGGAGCTTGAGAGAGAGAAAGGGTTGATGACATTCTAGAGAGAGAGAGAGAACTCTAGGTTCTGGTATGTAGGAGAGTTTGATCCGATGATTCCATGTTAAGAGAGTAATTACATGCTCTTTAATTGTGTCTAGGCTCAAGAGAAACACCTCCATCAAGGTGTGATTGTGAACCTAAGGAGGGAGAGGAGAAATTGAAAGGAAAAGCTAGTGTTGGCTTTGGCTCATAAGGTAGCTCTCTTTTCCCACTCTTTCTTGTTGCATTCTTGGATATGATAGTCATTGTATGATTATGTATATGCTTATTGTGTGGAATATGCCATGTGCTATTGCTTTGATGCATTGATGCCAATATGCTTATGTGTTGAAATGTGAGAATTGCTGAAGTGCCGAAAGTCCCTTGAGATGGGTGAGGTGAAGCCGAAAGTCCCTTGAGATAGGTGAGACAAGGCCAAAAGTCTCAAACGAGTGAGGCTAAGTCAAAAGTCCTTAAACTCGGGTGAGGCCATCCAAAAGTCTCTAGACTCGGGTGAGGCTAGACTAAAAGTCCCTGGAGCTCATTTTTGGCATTGTTGTGATTCCATAGCATGTACAATGTGTGTTGGATGTTTGAGAATGGCTAAGTGCTTATTCACATGCTTTGACTTGTTATATACCTTGATTGCTTACTTAATTAAGTGCATGAGCTACTGAGATTCCCTGAATCTCACCTCTTCCCCTCCCAACTTAATATGCTAGGTGGAGCTCAAGGAGATCCGAGCACACACCAAGGAGCCTAGAAGTATGCATAGCTAGATATTAGCTTATTTTGGATAGTTGATGTAATTTGATGTAAAGTGGTGCCAAATGAATATGCGCCCACTATTTTTGAGATGTAAAGGTTGTAACATGTGTATAACTATGAAAGGATATTGTATGAACTATGTTTATAGCCAAACGAATGGAAATGAGGGTTTTGCCCCTTTTGACGCATGAATGAGATAGTGTATTTCTGGCCGTAGCATAGTGAATTTGGAATGTATGTTGATTTGGATCATATGGACATGTTATATAGACTAGTGTTATGCTTTTAAACTTGTCCATGAGTGGCTATAGTGTGTGAGAGGCCATTTGGACCCGTTTTGGACCTCTTGGGTGCCAAAATCGGTATTTTTGTGAGCTCCGTCAAAGTATGACCGGATGAGCTCCTCTTGCCATGAAATTTGGCATGCCTCTAGAGTTTGTAGAAAGCTTCTTGAGAAGCTAAAGTTGGTAATATTCGGAGGTCTAGAGAATATTTGGTGAATTGTTGAATTTGGGAAAAATCCATGGTTTGGTCATGTACTGTTCATATAGTTCAGAAATGAAAACCATGTCAAATATAGACCAAATGGAGTCCAACTGTCATGAAATTTTATACACATAAACTAGAAAACCAAAGTGACCTGTACCAACTAGAATCACCCAAATCGGAGGTCTGTAGAGAGAGATCGAATCGTCTGAAGTTCTGTATCAGCATCAGGGAGCTCTCCTGACCCCCGTTACTGTTCCATCGGGTTTCGGGGAGTAGGAGCTACTGAACTGATCTGGACTTATTTTTTTCCTCTAGTAGACATCCGTAGCTTTTCAAATTGGTATAGTGTGCCCAGATTGGATTTTTGTGGATTTAGTTATGAATTTTCGAAAGTCATGACAGCAAGCTGCACTAGAAACAGTGACAGCCGGACCTCCTTCCCATTTTAGATGTCAAACATGGTCCAAAACCCGAGATTTTGATTGGGAATTATTTTTAGTGTAAAGTTAACACTTAGAGCTTTCCAGAAAGCTAAAGTTTTCTGGATTCCCATTTTTCTACAATTAATCATGATTTTCCAAAGTGAGAGCCAAAATATGACTTTTGGGCCCAAGTGAGAAAATGCAATTTTACTAGTTTTTGGCTCTATACCCGTGGCTTATGGTTTGTTTGATGCTATGTATGAGTCATCTATATGGAGTTTGAGTTGAGGATGCTTGAGATGGGTTCACAGGACCTACGGGGCAAAAGATGAGTATATGAAACCCCGGTTCATAGCATGCAAATGCCACGGGAGAGTAGTGATTCTTTGGAAATCATATGGAACCGAGCCCAGTGAGAGGCTAGGTAGCGGTAGTAGATTGAGGTGTCACAAAATGAGCTAGAATTTTTGGTGTTACAGACCAGGTAACTTCCCTCCTAGATTACTGGATCTTGTAGATTTCCTAGCCAACATCTAAGGACCGTATACTTCATCAGAAGGAATATTCAAGCACGGCAAAGTATTAAGCCCTTTATCTTCAATAGTAAACAAAGAATTTCTTATTATAAACTTAGAAATTAGTTTCTTCTTTAAATCCACCTTAACACTAATTTGCACAAAATGAACCCTTTCAATCTTGGTTTAATCTCCCTGAACCTAGAGAGAGTGTTCGCATCAACCTTCAATGTCTTGCTAATTCTATTCCCCACTGCTAAAAAAAACATTAAAGTTTATTTTAAAATTCACTGGGTCTATAACTTTAATAATAATAAAACACAAAATCCATTAGTGTAAAAGTTCATTTAATGTTGGTCAATGACTATAATATTGATAAAAATGAATTATTTTTGTTTAGACAAAATATAAAGCCAATATGAAAACTTTTCTCTTTTTTCTTTCTCTCTATTGTAACTATCTCTGTTATATATAAAGATCATAAACTTTTTTTAACCCATGAATTGAATATTGAATGGCATTTATGATGGTCAGACAAATTGGGTTGCATGAAATGAGTTGTGTATGCTTCTAGTAATTGCAAAAGTGAAAATTTGTGAACATTAGAAACACTCCTCCCTTTATTCCATCCAAAAAGTCTCTATTATTTTTGAATCATTTCTAACAATTAGGAGCCACTAAAGGTATATATATACATATATACACGAGAGATCCAAGTGCTGAAATGTTTCAAGAATAATCTTTAAAATTCATTGTGAGCTCATTATTTGTAAAAGGAAATTTTATATTCCTAGTATGTGATTTTATCAGCTTGTAAGAAGCATATTTAAGCTTAGAGTGAACCTTGACTATAAAGGAAAATTCCTTCTTTCGATTTACTATTATAAGTCTTTAGTTGAAATATTTAGTTGAAGGTGAGCTGTAAAAGTTAAAAGTTAGTTTGTAAAACCCATATTGGTGATGGCTACATGAAAACTATCTCGGCTCTAATATTTTTTTGAAAATTGAAAAAAAAACTCTTAAAATTTAAGGAGGCTAGACATAAGTCTAAAGGATTGAACTAAGATAAATACTTCAAGTGTTATTCTCTTCTTTGGACTCTTTTATTTGTTGTTTCATCTGCATCCTCCACTTCTAAAATATCCATCACTTTCACAATAGTCTTTCTTCGTCAATATAATAGTTTACTTTAATTGCTATACGAACTTGCTCTACTTGCTCACAATAATCATGCTCTACTAGTACATTGTTTGCCTCCTCCACTTAGATTTAGCACATTATACTTTAGTTTTAGCTGCTCAATCCACTTTAGTATAAATTTACTTCACCTACATATTATAATTATTTCCTATTCATATTTTCTTATTCTATATAACTACTATTTTCTTAATTCATTAAACATTTGTTCACTTCACTTTGTATTTCCATATATTAACTTAGTAAAACTTCATAATTTAATTTTTTACATACCACACTTATTCATGCCTTCTAGATCAAAATTGAATTAGAAGATTCGGCATTTTGACCCACCTCTACATAACTGAGTAGTATTCCATGACAACTCAAGGACCTTCATTAAGAATGAAACTGTAGTCCTCTGAGTCCACAAATCTAACTAGGAAGTGTTGTTGTAAAGGTCAATCAAGTCAAAGTTTTGAATATTCCAAAGCTTCCCCAATCTGGTCTTGAGAAAACGATAACTGAGCTTCTCCACTCATTTTTTGACATCGGTATTATAGGGTGGACCTTTATAATCTCCTTGATTTCCTTTAAGATAACAAGCTTTTCTTCCCCCTCAGACATCATCATCTCGTCTTCCTCGAGCTCGACTGAACACCCATTATCCACTCCATCGAAACCTAACATTATAGGACAGAACATTCCTAGTTGTAGGTTTATTTGAAACATTATCTAGAGGAACTTTTTCAGTTGTCTCTCCGTTGGACATATTCCCCCTATGTCGCTAGGCTTTAGGGCATCAACATTCTAAATACCCAATAAGGCTTCTAGAGTGCACTTATCTATAGGGGATGTCATCTTTATAGGCGAGCACTTGAGTCACTTCACTGGACGTTGTCTTTAAGGATTATTCTGCCTTGACAAATATCCTTCAAGATAAAACAAATTTTTCCTAACTCAGGATCAGGTGTTCAAAACAGTAAGAAAAATTCAGAAGAAAGTACCTAAACAGAATTGTAGACATATTTATAGGCAAGGGGCTGGAAGTTCAAAATTTTAAAATTTGAACATTTTTTGCTTAAAAAAGGACGTTGCAGAATTAAAAATAAATGTTGGTTAATATTCTATAATTAAAATCAGAATTAGGATTAAATGAAATTATGAGAGGAGATTACAAAAATTAATAATATTAAGGATGATAATTACACGATTTCAAACAGAAAATAAAACTAAAGCTACGTTATGGTTTTATAAAGGTTGAATTTCAAGATTTTCTGGAAACCTTAGCTAATTAGATAAAATAAAAATTTGTGTAAAAATTTTCCCACCATGTATTATTTCGTGTGCAGGGGGGAAATTGGTGGATTTCAACTGAGTTGAACCCAACTTGGCCTGCTCTTGTATGTGTGAGCCCATCTCCATCCTCAACTCTTTTATTAGCCCAATAATACATCTTAGTATATATACACTCACAATTTCCTTATTTTGAGAAATGTGGGACTTAGCCTTTTTGAAATACTTTGTTTTTCTATTCTACCCCCACATATTTCAAAAAGGTAAGAAAGAGATAAGTAATGTCTGGGTTACAAGTATGGATGTAAACATTTTGCATCTGGTGTCTTTTGAACTATGAACCTGACTTTGGCTAATAAAACTTAACACATAGAGTTAATAGTGAAGCTTATAGCTTCTATGAACAAAAAACTCTTAATTGCATGATAGAGGTTTTATTAATCAATTTACACCCCCATGATTCTTGCTGTTATTGCTGTTTGCGCTTTAACAGGCCATGCGCGCGCCTATCTTTAATGAGTGCTCTAGAGACTTTGCCACAGTCTCATAGGAGCGGCCTTAGTTCACACTCATATAAGTAATTTCATCAAGTATATTTGCATTCAATACACCACCCATAAAAGGATATGAAAATCATTAAAAGTCTTGTGCTCATCCTCTTAGTTAATGCATCTTAACACTTTCTTATATCTTAGGAAAGGACTCAAAATTAAGTGCTAGCAGAAATAACAGTGACTTGTTATTACCCATATGAACCTTCTTCATGGGATCTCTAATCACAAAGGTTGGATTACCATCACTACTAATTTTGAATTAGCTTAAATCCCATTCCTTTTATTGTTTTAAAAACTAGTTTTCTACCGAAGGGTTTGGTCAGGGAATTTGTGAAATTCATTTATAATCTTACAAAATTAATTGATATAATACTATCTTTTAGTAGCTACTTAATCATATCATCTCTCAATTGAATGTGTCTTCTTTTATCATTGAAGGCTTTATTCTTTACAATAGTGATTGCCGCTTGACAATCACAGTGTATAGACACTGATGGTATAGGTTTTCCTCCTAAAGGAATATTTACTAAGAAGTTTGTCAACCACTCAACCTCATTACTAGCCAACTCTAGAGCAATAAACTCTGACTCTATAGTAGATCTAGCTATAATGGTTTGTTTAGCTGACTTCCAGGTTATT
This sequence comes from Erythrophleum fordii, assembly GCA_032878935.1. NCBI lineage: Eukaryota > Viridiplantae > Streptophyta > Magnoliopsida > Fabales > Fabaceae > Erythrophleum > Erythrophleum fordii. Next base: position 192,997 of record JAVQMF010000055.1, read on the forward strand.
GTACCACCACCAAGAGTGAACACATAACCATTTATGGATTTTGTCTCATCTGAATCTGATATCTAGTTTGCATCATTGTACCCTCTAAGTACCTTAGAAAATCTACTAGACATAATACCGTAATCCATGGTACCTTTCAAATACCTCATTAGTCTCACCAATGCAGACCAATGATCATAGTGTGTGTATATACTCAATCTATAGTATATGCTATATCTGGTTAGGCAAAGTTCATCAAATGCAATAGACAACCAATGATATGTGCACATTTAGATTGAGCCATAGGATCACCTCTATTTTTCATTAACTGAGTATTAGCATCATAAGGAGTACTCATTAGTTTATCATCAAAATGATTAAACTTCTTAAAAAGTTTCTCAATATAATATTCTTGTGATAGCAATATACTATCATCTTTCCTTATGATCTTAACACTCAAAATCACACTTACTTTACCCATATCTTTCATATGAAACTTATAAGTAAAAAAATATTTTGTTTCAAGTACAACATTCATACTTGTACTAATAATGAGCATATCATCCACATACAAACAAATAATCATACACTCATTATTTATAAGTTTTTTATAGACACATCTATCAACTTTAACAATTGAAAACCCCTCATTTTATCAAAACTTGATTAAATTTCTCATTCCATTATTTAGGAACTTGTTTCAAGCCATATAAATATTTAACAAGTTTACAAATTTTATTCTCTTAACCAGAAATAACACAACCTTTTAGTTGCAACATATAAATTTCTTCTTCTAAATCACCATTTAAAAATGCAATTTTAACATCCATTTAATGAACAAAAAATTTTTAAACAGAGGTTAAAGCAATCAAAACTCAAATTGAAGAGATTCTAGTAACAGGAGAAAATGTATCAAAATAGTCTACATCCTATTTTTATGTAAATCCTTTAGCTACTAGTGTTGCCTTATATTTATCAATAGTCCTATCAAGATTGTATTAGTTTCTAAAAACCCACTTACAACCAATAGGTTTTACTCTTGGAGGTAAATTGACTAAAACCCAAGTTTTGTTTTTATTAATTGAATCAATTTCAAATTCAATTACTTCTTTCCAATAATTTGCATTTGGTGAAGTGACTACTTCAAAGTAAGTTGATGGTTCATCTTGTACAATATAAATATAAAAATCACTTCCAAAAGATGTTTTTTTCCTTTGCATTTTACTTTTCCTTAAATTCTTATATGAGTTTTCAACAAATTTTTGTTTAAGTAAGGAAGAAGCATTTTTTGTTGCTTAAGAAGTAGTTTTAAGTTTCAAAGGAAAAATATGTTCAAAGAATTCAGCATCTTTTGTTTCTATTATAGTATTATGATCAAGTACATCACTTTTTAAAACAAGAAATCTATAGGCAGCACTATGCTCAGCATAATCAAGAAACATACAATCAGAAGTTTTAGAATCAATTTTTTTTTCTTAGGATCCGGTAGCATAACTTTTGCAAGACACCCTATACTTTTAAATGTTTTAAATTAGGAGCATATTCTTTCCATAATTCATATGGAGTCTTACCAATTTTCTTATGTGGAATCCTATTTTATAAGTAACATGCAGATAACAAAGCTTCATCCCAAAGATTATCTGGACTAGATGAGCTAATTAGCATGGCATTCATAATTTCTTTTAACATTTTATTTTTTCTTTTAGCCACTCCATTAGATTCAGGTGAATATGGTAGGGTTATTTCATAAATTATCCCTTCTTTTTCACAAAAAATCATTAAACAAGGTATATTCTCCTCCTCTAACTGATCTAACTCTTTTTATTCTTTTATTTAATTAATTTTTCACTTAGTCTCATATAAAAGAAACATATCAAAAGTTTTATCTTCATTCCTAAGCAAATATACTTTAGTAAATCTTGAAAAATTATCAATAAAAGTCACATAATATTTTTTTACCACCCCTAGTCATAGTTTGTTTTAAATCACTTAAATTAATATAGATTAAATAAGTAATTCAGTTTCTCTTTGTATAGAGTAATGAGATTTTTTAGTTAGTTTAGATTCTACATAAATGTCACACTTATTTGAACATGCATTACTAACACAAAAAATTAAACCAAGATTTTGCATTTTCTTAAGATAAGATATACTAATATGCCCTAGTTTAGCATGCCACATTTAAAAAAAAAAATCAACCAAATAAGTAGAAGAAGATGCATTCTTATTAAATCCAGGAACATTAAGTACAAATAGTCCTTGATTACAATAACCCTTACCCGTAAAAACATTGCTCTTTGTCTTTACAATCTAATTAGATTCAAATGACACTTTAATCTTAGCTTTTTCCAATAAAGCCACAGAAACTAAATTTGCTCTAATGTCGAGCACATAAAGAACATCTTTTAGAGCCAAGGTCTTGCTAGATATAAGCGTAAGAAGAACATTTCCTTTTCCTAGAACCTTAGCAGTTCTGGAATCACCAAGATATACAAATTCTTCTTCATCCCCCATGGAAGTGTAGAAGGTAAACATCTCTTTATTTGCATATATGTGCTTAGTAGTCCCAGAGTCTACTACCCAATCTTTAACATTGACCACAATAAGAGCTTGTAAAATGTAACACCTTAATCTACTACCGCTATCTAGCCTCTCACTGAAGTCGGTTCCATATGATTTCCAAAGAACCACTACTATTCCGTGGCATTTTCATGCTATGAAACGGGGTTTCAAACACTTATCCTCTGCCCCGTGGGTCTTGTGAACCCATCATTCACATTCTCTACTCACACTCCATTTATAAAACTCATACATAGCATAAAACAAGCCATAAGCCACGGGTATGGAGCCAAAAACCAGAAAAAATGCATTTTCTCACTTGGGCCCAAAAGTCATATTTTGGCTCTAACTTTGGAAAATCATAACTAATTATAGAAAAATGAGAATCTAGTAAACCATAGCTCTATGGAAATCTCTAAGTGTTGTCTTTACAATAAAAATAATTCACAATCATAATCTCAGCGTTCGGACCATATTTGACATCGAAAATCAGACAAAGGTCCGGCTGTCCCTGTTTCTGGCGCAGCTTACTGTCATGAACTTCGAAAATTCAGAACTAAATCCAAAAAAATCCAATCTGGGTACACTATACCAATTTGAAAATCTACATATGTTTACTAGAGGAGAAAAATAAGTCCAGATCAGTTCAGTAGCCCTTACATCCCGAAGACTGATGGAAGAGTAACGGAGGTCAGGTGGCTCCCTGATGCTGATACAAAACTTCAGAAGGTTCATTCTCTCTCTACAGACCTCCGATTTAGGTGATTCTAGTTGGTATAGGTCACTGTGGTTTTCTAGTTTATTTGTATAAAATTTCACAACATTTGGACTCCATTTGGTCTATGAATTCCACAGATTCATTTTCGGACTAATGCAACAGTACATGACCAAATTATTAAAATTCCCCAATTTCAACAATTCGCTAAATATTTTCTAGACCTCCAAATATTATCCACTTTAGCTTCCTAAGAAGCTCTCTACAAACTCTATAGGCATGCCAAATTTTATGGCAAGAAGATCTCATCTGGTCATACTTTGACGTAGCTCACAAAATTAACGGTTTGGTACCCAACAGGTCCAAAATGGGTCCAAATGGCCTCTCACACGTTCTCACTCCTCATGGACAAGTTTTAAAGCATGAAACTAGTATATATAACATGTCCAAGTGGTCCAAATCATTATACATTCCAAACTCACTACGCTACGGCCAAAAATACACTATCACATACATTCAACAAAAGGGGCAAAACCCACATTTCCATTAATTTGGCTCTATGCATAGTGTACATCATATATCCATACATTTACACTTGTTACAACATTTACATCCCAAAAATAGTGGGTGCATATACATGTTGGCACCACTTTACATCAAAAAGACCAAAATAAACTATCATCTAGCTAAACATGCTCCTAGGCTCCTTGGTGTGCACTCGGTTCTCCTTGAGCTCCACCTAGCATGTTAAGTTAGGAGGGGAAGGGGTGAGATTCATGGAATCTCAGTAGCTCATGCACTCATTCAAGGAAGCAATCAAGGCATATAACAAGTCAAAGCATGTAATTTGGCATCCAACCATTCTCAATCACAACAATGCCAAAAATAGGCTCTAGGGACTTTTGGTCTAGCCTCACCCAAGTTTAGAGACTTTTGGATGACCTCACCCGAGTTTAGGGACTTTTGACTTGGCCTCACTCAGTTATGAGACTTTTGGCCTTGTCTCACCCATCTTAAGGGACTTTCGGCTTCACCTCACCCATCTCAAGGGACTTTCGGCACTACCTCACCCGAGTAATTCTCACAATTCATTACACAAGCACATTGGTAACAATACATCATGGCAATAACATATGACATATCTCACACAACAAGCATATACATAAACATACAATGACTATTACATCTAAGAATGCAACAAGAAAGAGTGGAAAGAGAGCTACCTTATGAGCCAACACTAGCTTTTCCTTTTAATTCCTCTTCTCCCTTCTTAGTTTCACACTCACACCTTGATGGAGGTGCTTCACTTGAGCCTAGGCACAATCAAGAACATGGAATTACTCTTTTAGAATGTAATCTTCAGAGCAACCCTCCTAACATACAAGAACTTAGGGTTCTCTCTCTCTCTCTAGAATGTCATCCATTCTTCCTCTCTTTCAAGCTCTCATGGTAGTGGAAACCACATTTTCAAGGAAAACAAAGAGGTTCAAAGGTGTTTTCCACTTTCCCTCTTCTAACCCATGCTCAAAACCTCACTAATCTCACAAACAAAACCATAGAAAGGGAGGGCAAAGAGAGGAGATCAAGATTCTAAGTAGAAATGAGAGGAACTTGCTTACCTTTCCTTTGTTTCTTCCTCCTTCTCTTGGTCTCTCTCACTCTCCACTCCTCTTTTCTGTCCTTGGGTCGAAGTCTAGGGTAAATATGAGAGAAAGAATGAGTTGGGGCGTTTAAAGGAGTCAAATTCTCGCTTTGTATGCTTTTCTGGACTGACCCTCGCTACGGCGAAAATTAACCTTCACTACGGCGAGCTCGTATCAGCTGCCTTAGCTATGGCGAGGTTTAGCTTTCGCTACGGCGAGAACGTATCAGTTCCCTTTGCTATGGCGAGGTTTAACCTTCGCTATGGTGAACTCGTATTAGTTCCCGACTCCCACTCTCGCTACGGCGTACGCTACGGCGAGCAATCCCCTGGTTTTTGTATGGAATGCCCGCACTCGCTATAGCTAGAATCACTTTCGCTATTGCAAACAGACACTCTCTCTATAGCGAGACCATTTCTCGCTATTGCGAGAAGACTTGGAACAATTTCTGGATTTCGAAAATTTCCAGCTTTCTACTTTCTTTCCTTTTCCCTTTTCCCGGTTGTTATATGAAATAACCGCAACAATTATGTCATCTCCTTGAACCAAATTTGCACTTGGTTTAGGAGGATTGTTGTTTCTAACTCTCTTTCTGCATTGTGCAGCATGATGACCTGACTTTCCACAAAACATAATAAACTCTTTTCTTTTTGTGTATGGGATTAGTGGCTTTAGGCTTATAATCGAACTTTTTATTATCATACCTATTTTTCCTTGGCTTTGTCTCCACCAAATTTGCCTTTGAAGTTATATATTTGGCTTTTTTCACTTAAAACTCTTTTCGATTTATATCCTTAATGATTATATCGGAGATAAGATCCGATAGAGATAATTGTTTCTATTTATATTTAAGTTTTTGTTTGTATTCTTTCCATGATTCTAGCAGCTTTTCTATAAGTATACCTGCAACAAACTCATCAGGCAAAAGGATCTTCTTAACTCGAAGGTCTTCTAACAACTTATGGTACTCATTTATTTGGAGTTTAATGTCTTTGTCATCTGGCATCTCCCATTGATAGTAGTTGCCTATCACGAACTTCTATTTCCCAGCATCCTCGGCGATATATTTTGCAAGTAACGAGTCCCAAATTTTGCTAGCCTCCTTGTAAGTGCAGTAAACATCATAGAGATCATTAGATAATGTGCTAATGATTATATGTCTACATACTTTATTTGCATAAATCCAAGCATCTAATTAAGTTTGATCTGTAGTTCGTGAAGGTCTCTAATCAGAGAAAGCACCAGCGACATCATGCATATTTAGGGTAGAAAAAATATGTTCTTGCCATCTTTGAAAATTTTGTCCTCTAAAGATCTCAATCTTTAAGATATCTAGAAAAGGCTTGACAGTTGGGATAGTCGACGGAATAGCCTGAACAGCAATAGGAACATGGTCATTGGCATTGGTGGCAGCGGTATTCGTGACAGCAAAGGTAATGGTTTGAGTAGCAAGCTCCATAATCCTTGAGATTGTAGGCGAGCACTTGAGTTTAATTTGAGTCGCGTCACTGGACGCTATCCTCAAGGATTATTTCGTCTTGATGGATATCCCTTAGGATAAAACATATTCTTCCTAAGTTAGGATCCCAACCTCCATATTCATTGTTTAGTATTCATCTGAAGCAAGGGGGAGTTGAATCTGGTTAAAATTGTAGAGGCATTATAGTGAACTGATTATGATTGATATTATTATTATTATTGTTTATTTAGGTCTACATGTTTTCCTAGCCTATATTTACCTCCCTTCACACTTAAAGAAAAACATTATCCGTAATGTTTAAAATAAGAGATAACTAAAATTAGAAAAGTAGAAGTAAACCAGGGTGAAAGTAAGGGATGTAAATAGAAAGAAAGAAATAGGACTCCCCTGATATAAAAAGTTAAGAACAAGAATGATGTATGCGAACAAATCTTGTTGCTGAGAGACAAAAAAAATATACACAGACCACGTAGGAAATAGTAAGTGGGCGTTAGATAAAAGGCATCAAATATAGAACTAGCAATTGTAGAATCTAAAAACATTATGAGGTACAGTGATCCATATATTGTTATCCCAAAAATGAAAGTAAAAAAACAAGAAGGATCATGCAATTAACACAAAAATACTATGAGTCAGAGGGCCCAGGCATATCATGTGATGTAGGGTCTTGTGGAAGAATAATGACAGATGACTGAGGGACCTCTGAAGGTAGTGGTGGAAGGGCAGGCATCAGATAATCCATAAGCATTTGCAGTTGATATTTCATTGATAGGACATGCCCCTCTAGTCTGTCAATGGAGTCCTTCACCTAGCCCTCAAATTGAGTCTGAAGTGGTGCATCTTGCATCATGGGTTCTGGAGTATCCACTCACTACTATAGAGGAGATAGAGATGCATCGTGATATGGTTGTGTTTGTGCTCGGTGTCTGTGGGGTCTTTCTAGTTCATCCTTCATGCTATCATATTTGAATGGACCCTTTAGTTTCAATTAAGTATCATTTTTAGATACTCGGCTTCCCCCTATTAAAAGTAATTCAGTGAGCATGTGGGGGTATGCGAAGCTCGCCCTATTTGACTGTGTAATTTACTTGAAGTTTAGGATCATAAGGCAGGGACTATTCATCCACTTCCTTGTCATAAAGTAATAAGTCAGAACAGCCTTTTCTTGGATCATGTTGGATCCATGGGAACTAGTCAAGACATTGCTAGTGATGAACTGCAGCCAATATCGAGCAGGCTTATTTAGTTGGTTGACCGCATATACTCTGTTGTCAGCCTTGCTTGATCTTTATTGGCTATGGTCGTTTCCATTTCTTCCCATGGAATGGACTGCTGATTAGCCATATAAGACTGGAAGGCACATTCTTTGACATTGGGCAGTTCATAAAATTCCTAAATGACTTTCCCATTGATTCTTATCCATGCTGATCAGCAATAATATTCATCTTCATCCTCCTCTGTGTCTTTAAAATTGGCATACAACTCTTAGATCATCAAGGGAATCTGATGCACAGGTTTTTTAGTGAACCTTTGCAAGCCATACCATTCAAAATCACTGAAGGTCAAATCCAAGATATGGAGCTTATAATATCTATCTTCAATAATACCCTGATCAGAAAAGAGGTGTTTAAAGCAGAATTCAGCTCTGGAAGAATTAAATCTGTCCTTGTCATATGGTTTCTTCTTCTGCTTTGAGGGAGATGCTTCAGCTATTTTTATTTGCTTTTTGGGAGCCATAAACTCTATAATCCAAATAACATCTAGAATTAAACTAGGGTAAATAGCTATAGCACACTAACAAAGTAGTCATGATCACATACAATGTCTAAGGACACAATGATAGATAGGAAAAATGACATATTAACTTAATTTGACATGCAAATGATATAGGAATGGTCCTCTAAGAGCAAATAGGTTAGTAAGGGAAAAGAAACTTGAAGAAGGCAAGGCAGGAAGTGCATAGAAAAGAAACATCAAGTTCTAGAGAAAGACGTTCGAACTCGCTATAGCGAGTTTGTTCTCGCTATAACAAGAACAAATAGATTTCCAGAAACGTGAGTTTAGCTTGAAAAATCCCAGATGAATGAGAACTTCCTGCATAGAAATAGTCAATAAGTAGAACACAACCAGAAATAACCCTAATTACATAGGTAAATGCAAATGGTTTCACAGCCCTAAAAACCACAGAATCAGCAATAATATTTAGTGATTAAGGAAATAAAGGACAAGCGACGTACCTAATGTGAGGAGAGTAGTGCATGAGGGGAATAAGGGCATGAAAAGGAAAGGGATAGGGGAGAAACAAGCATGCAACAGTGAGAAGGACAGCGAGAGAGAAAGGGGAAGAAAATAGTGATTTTAGGTTTTTTTTTTGTTTTTTGTTCTATTTTATATACGAATGGTCAGAGACCTCACTATTGCCTAGGCAATAGCAAGGTGATCTCTAAAAGAAGTACCAATAACAAAGTTGTTGTTTTTGCAATGGCGAAAGTGCCCTCGCAATGGTGAGTATACTTAGGTGATTCTTGTTAGCTATGGAATCTAGCTATAGCGAGAAACTCTCTGGTGTTTGTACTTGTCCATGAGCATACTGCAGTCGCTATAGCGAGTTGGCTATCTCACAATAGCAAGTACACTTGAAAAATTTCTCCAACCCATTTCACTCGCCATAGCTCGGCTATAGCGAAAGACTCTTTGGACTTTGTATTAGATTAGAAAGACAAGGAGTTCGTTATGGTGAAATAGTGGTCTCGCTGTAGCAAAAACACTCAACATCTATTAAACAAGCTTTGGCTTACCACAGCCTACACCATAGTGAGGAACTCTTTGTTTAATGTACTGGATGCAAAACAAGCAGTCTCGCCATAATAAGATGGACTCCTCGCCATGGCGAAATTTTTTATATATATATATCATTTTGCAGTACTTCGTCTAACCCCCTCATATAATCCCCTTAACCCAAGATCGACTTATTTGAATGAGGTGAAGTGAACATAATTACCAAATGAGAGAAGACACTCAAGTTCGTTTAACTACTTCCTTCTTTTGCTTTCTTTAATGAAGGTTAGTCTAAGGCTTCCAACCTCTCCTGTACACTCTAACCCTACAAGTTTAAAATAAGGCTTAAACATGTATAATCCTTTCAACAAAAATTAAAATAAAAGGAGATGAAAGTGCAAAAGATAAAAGTTTAGGCTACCTCCTAAGAGCGCTAGGTTTAAAGTCTTCAACCAGACTATCCCCTAGATTTAAGGAGGTGTAGTGAAGCTCTGAACCATCTTATGTCTATTCCATTCTTCCCCAAAATATTGTTTGAGTCTTTGACCATTGACCTTGAATTGATCTCTTGATCGTTCATCTATAATTTCCACTGCTCCATGAGGTGCAATTGCAATAATAGTATAAGGGCCTGACCATCTTGATTTAAGTTTATCAGGAAACAACTTGAGTCTTAAGTTGAACAATAATAATTGTTATCCTAGTGTGAAAGTCCAGTGGAAAATGTGGCAATCATGCCATTTCTTTGTTCTTTCCTTGTAAACCCTTGAACTTTTATACGCTTCTAGGCAAAATTCATCTAATTTATCTAATTGAAGCATTCTCTTTGTACTTGCTAGGTTAGGATCAAGATTAAGCTATTTAATAGCCCATCATGCCTTATATTCAAGTTCCAGGGTAAATGACATGCTTTCCCATAAACAAACCTATAGGATGACATCCCTATGGGTGTTCTATAAGCTATTTAGTAAGCCTATAATGCACCATCTAACTTGTTTGACCAATCTTTTCTGGAATGATTAACAGTTTTTTCCATGATTCTTTTGATTTCCTTATTAGTAAGCTCACACAAGCTATTGGTCTAAGGGTGGTATGCGAGAGACATTCGATGGTGTACACCATATTTCAGTAGCAGATTCTTTAACTGTTTATTGTGAAAATGAGTACTTTCATCAATGATGATTGCTCGAGGTACCCCAAACCTATTGAAGATGTATTTCTTGAGAAATTTGATTACTGTGTTAGAATTGTTGGCTATGCAAGCCAATACTTCAGCCCACTTGCTCACATATTCCACAGCCACCAGTATGTAATGATTACCTCGGGATGAAGGAAAGGGGCCCATGAAGTCCATTCCCTATACATTAAATAGTTTAACTTCTAAGATCTTAGACTGTGGCATCTCATGTTGCCTTGAAATGTTTCCTGTTCTTTGACATCTATCACACTAAATAACGAAGCTGTGAGCATCTTTGAACAACATGGGCCAATAAAAACCCAATTCCAACACCTTATATGCAGTCTTTTGACCCCCAAAATGATCCCCATAAGCTGATGAATGACACGCATAGAGGATAGCAAGCTATTCAATTTTAGGCACACACTTTCTAATCACAGAATCATCACACCTTTTAAAGAGAAAAGGCTCCTCCCAGACATAGTAAGTGACATCATGCAGAAATTTTCTCTTTTGGTAATGACTAACATTAGGTAGTAAAACATTACACACAAGGTAGTTTACAATATCGGCATACCATAGAATTCAGTTAAATTTGCCATATGAAATACTTGTTCATTAGAAAAACTTTCGTCAATCATGGTTCCATTGGTACATTCAGACTCTTGAACAAGATGTGATAAATGATCAGCTACCTGATTGTCACTGCCCTTCCTATCCACTATTTTCACATCAAATTCTTACAGGAAAAGGACCTATCTAATTAGCCTCAGTTTTGACTCTTTTTTACTCAGTAGGCATTTAATGGCCGCATAATCAATATGTACAGTTACATTAGCATCCATCAAATAAACGCAAAATTTGCTAAAAGTAAAGACTATGGCTAACATCTCCTTCTCAGTTGTTGAGTAATTTACCTGAGCTCCATTTAAGGTTTGACTAGCATAGTAAATGGGATAAAATACCCTGTCCCTCCTTCGACCCAGAACAGCTCCTACTGCATAATCACTGGCGTCGCACATGAGTTCAAAGGGTTGACTCCAGTCTGAAGCTACAATGATGGGTGTAATGATCAATCTCTTCTTTAGCTCTTCAAATGCCTTTAGGCACTCATTAGTAAACTAGAAGGGTATGTCCTTCTCCAAGAGTCTGCATAATGACTTTGAGAAATCCTTAATGAACCAACGGTAGAAACTAGCATGACCATGAAAACTCCATATTCCTTTTACATTAGTAGGTGGTGGGAGGTGTTCGATCACCGCTGTTTTGGCATGATCCATTTCTAGACCATTTTTAGAAAATTTATGGCCTAAAATGATTCCCTCTGTGATTATGAAATGGCATTTCTCTTAATTCAACACCAGATTTGTCCCTTCACAATGCTTCAAAACTTGTGCTAAATTTGTCAAACACATCTCAAAGGACTCTCCAAACACAAAGAAGTCGTCTATAAACACTTCCATGGTGTGTTCAATGAAATCTACAAAGATAGACATCATATAGCGTTGGAAGGTGGTTGGAGCATTGCATAACCTAAACGAAATCCTATGAAATGTAAAAGTTTCATACGGATAAGTGAATGTTGTCTTTTCTTAATCTTCTAGAGTGATTGCTATTTGATTATATCTGGAGTATCCATCCAAGAAATAAAAGTATTATTTCCCAGCCAAAAAATTAAGCATTTGGTCGATAATGGGAGAGGAAAATGATCCTTTCATGTTGCTGCATTTAACTTCCTATAGTCCATACAAATTCACCACCCAATGACTATCCTGGTGGAAATAACCTCATTTTAGTCGTTCTTCACCATTGTCATTCCTCCTTTTTTAGGAACACATTGTACTGGGCTGACCTAGCTGCTGTCTAAGATAGGGTATCTGATCCCTGCATTCAACCATTTCAGTATCTCCTTCTTAACCACTTCCTTTATGATTAGGTTCAGTTTCCTTTGCCCCTCAACAAATTTCTTGTGCTCATCTTCCAGTAAGATTTTATACATCACTATTGCTGGGCTGATGCCCTTGATATCTGTGATTGTCCACCCTATAGCTGATTTGTGAGTTTTAAGTACCTCAATTAACTTATGCTCTTGCTCCTCATTTAAAGATGTAGAAATGATTACAGTTAATGAATGATCCGTTCCCAAATAAGCATACTTCAAATGAGAAGGCAATGGTTTCAGCTCCAATTACGGAGGTTCTTCAATAGATGGCTTCATTGATAGGGTCACTCTAGCTTCCATTTCCAATTATTCAAATTTTCTTGAAGAATTTAACTAGTGGAAATTTCCATGTATCATCATCTTATATTCATCTGACCCTTATTCAATTATTTCCAGCTCATATACAGTGCTTCTAATGAGTCTCTTTCCTTATATGTATCAGGTACGCCTTGAATGTATTCTTTATAAATCTCAACCTGAAAACAGTCATCTGTTTGATCAAAAAATTTCAAGGCCTTGTTCATATTGAACAAGATCTCCTCATCCCTAACTTGCAGCTTGATTTCTCTTATTTCCACATCAATTAGCGCTTAAGCTGTAGCTAAGAAGGATCTGCCTAATAGAAGAGGTAACTTCCTGTCCATTGGTATGTTTAGGATGATGAAGTCAACTGGAAAGATAAACTTGTCCACTTTAACTAGAACATCTTCAATAATCTCCTTTAGCTTAGACAAGTTCCAGTATGCTAATTGTAATATAACTGAGGTGGGATGTACTTGCCTAAGTTAAAGTTATTCAAAAATTGGAAGTGGCATCAAATTCACACTTGATCTAAGATCACATAGAGCTCCTCCTTCGAATTTGTTCCCAATGACACATGGCATTGAGAAGGTACTTAGTTTACGTAGCTTAAGAGGAAGCTTGTTAAGGATTATTGCACTACATTTTTTTATAAGCATGACTGTGCCCAACTTATTCAACTTCTTCTTGTTACTTAACATGTCCTTTAGAAACTTGGTGTATAAAGGCATTTGTTCTAAAGCTTATGCAAATGGGATGTTAATATGCAGCTGTTTGAATATCTAAAGAAATTTCTTGTATTTTTCCTCTAAGGCCTTCTTTTGAAACCTTTGTGGGAAAAGAAGTAGAGGAATTCTTTTCTGAGGTTCTACTGTCTTATCTGCACTTTTATCTTCTGTCTCTATACTCTTGTGTTCCTCTTCCTTTCTCTTTTTTGGCTCATTCCACTCTACACTTTTCTTCTTAATGGTATGTTCCTTTCTACTCACTAATTCCTCCCTATCTCTGTGAACTTCAAGCAATTGTTTCCCACTCTACAAGGAGATAGCTTTACATTCTTCTTTCCCTTCTCTTCTAGGATTAGGAACTATATCACTTGGTAATCCACCCTAGTTCATCGTATTCAACTCTGATGTTAATTGCCCAATTTACATTTCCATATTTTTCATTGTTGCCTTTTGTCTGGCCATAAACTACATCATCATTTCTTCCATGCTTGATTTCTTTTCTTGAATAGAGACTTGCTAACTTGGTTACTGTGTGAATCCGGGTGGTCGCATAGGAGCTACTGGTCTAGGTCCAGAGGACAATGCTTGATTCAAAGATGTATCTTGACTCTATGAAAAATTTAGGTGATTCCTCCAACCAGGATTGTATGTGTTGGAGTAAGGGTTGTGGGGACCCCTTTGTGGATTTCTAGCATAATTGCATGACTCGAAGGTAGTCCCTGTTAGACAGAATTCAGACAGATATGCTTCCTCATAATAGTCGCAAGGATTGGTTGGCATGTGTATTGCATTAACTCCTATATAGCTATTATTCTTCTGAACTTGGAGTTCCAACTTATCAAAATGCTTATTCATAGATGCCAACATTGCTACTATTTGAGAGGTGTGTCTTCTGAACTTCTTTAAACCATTTTTACTGGTCTCTGCTCACTAAAACACTGTGCATGCTTAGCTACTAAGTCATCCAAACATTTATCACATTGTTCACTAGTTGTCTTCCAAAGCCTCTATTTGTCATAGAATCCATTAAAGTCTTAGACTCCAGAGTTAATTGCAAATAAAAGGTTTAAACTAGGACCCATTTGTCTTGATTATGGATTAGGCATTGTTTGACAAACTATTTAAACCTTTCCCATACTTTATACAAATTCTCACTCAGTTGTTGTCTAAAATTAGTGATTGCTACTCTGGCATCCACCATCTTACCATGAGGGAAAAAACGTGCCCGAAATCTTTCTTCTAAGTCCTCTCATATCTCGATTGAGCCTTCAGGCAGATTATTTAACCATTCCTTGGCCTTCCTTTACAGAAAAAGGGGACAAAGCCACAAACGAATCATATCTTTTGGCACACCAGTTTTCTTGAAAGAGTCACACACCTCCAAGAAGGCTAAGAGGTGTCTATTAGGGTCCTCCTAGTAAGTACCACTGAATTGTCTGTTCATTTGTAACATTTATAGCACTGTTTGTTTTATCTCGAAGTTGTTAGCTTGAAACTCTAGAACTTTAATACATGACTGATATCCTCTATTGTTGCGACTGAGAAAATCATTCACTCCCAACCTTTCATACTCTTCTTCAGCCATGATTGTAACTTCTCTCTGTCTTCCTCCTAGAACTGAGTTTTCTTCTTCAATATAGGTTACCCCTTACAGTTCAACTAGAGTTTTCTTTTGAGTTCCAATTTGTTCCAGCTCTTTTTCTCACTGAATGTGAGTTCTATAGCTGAACTCTCAGCTATAATATCTTGGATGCTTCTAGCCTTGACTTTAGCTCTCACTTTAGTTTTCGCCTTGAGTGGCATAAACTGTATTATCTGCAATACAATATATCCAGAAGTGAATCTTGATAATGGAAAGAAATTAACTAATCTAATAAAAATCTTGAACTGAAACTACTAAGAATTTACTTAATCTAAACAAAATCTAACTGAAACTACTAAGAATTTACTTAGTCTAAAAAAATCTAACTCAATTCCCTGGCAACGGCGTCAGAACACTTGATAGCCACTATTTTTGCAAATAATTCTGCAAGCGTACGGATCGCTTTTGTAATATAGTGAATCAAGGTTGTACCATAGAGAATTGAATTAAACTTAATTAAGCCTAAGGAAATTCACTTTTGTTTAAGTCAAGATGCACAACTACTAATGTAATGAATTAACATAAAATGAAAGTCAACAAATACTGAGCGTCAAGATAGTTTTGATGAGATAAACCACTAAGTAGTATCCTAGGTTCCTATCCCCTGATTGCCACGAATTAAGGTGCCCAATTAATTGATTAATCAACAATCTAAAGGTTGGGGAGATTAATTGAGCCCAACTATCTCTTGAACCACTCAGACTTCTATTCTACTTAATTGCAGAGTTCTCTCACAATTAATCAGATTAAATACATCCAACCCCTTTCACCACTTAGGATTCTTGAGCATATTTCTATACTTAAGAACAAAACTAGTGTTACTTAATTTCAATTCTAAGTTGCTTAATCAATTAGTCTATTAAGATTTCTCCTTTTCAAGAGTAAAACTCAAACCCCCCTAATTCAACAAGAGATGGCCAAACTCTACATGAAACAATAAGGACAAATCAAGTATTCAAATCATTAATCAATTCAATTTAACCTTGTAAAATCCTCAATACATGGCAATAGCTTTAAGTAAACTTAGGATTAAAGAAATTTAGCTACACATAGCTCTACACATTGTAATTAGACTCAAAAATTCAAAGAGACAAAGAATCATGAAGGAGAAGATGGAGGATCGAAGGAAATTCAGTGCAATTGTGTTGATTCAGCCTCCAATTTTCAACCCAAGCTTCTCCTTAAACCCTAGCTCTTTGATGCATTTTCCCCTTTAGAATTTCTCCTTCTCGAGAATAATGAAACCCTCACTTTTTCTCACGTTTTTAGCTCGTAAATCAAAGCTATGAGTTTTAGTAGTTGATCTCGCTATGGCGAAGGGTGGCTCTCGCTATAGCGAGAGCTTATAAGTGCCCAGATGTTTGCTGATCTTGCTACTGCCTGCCCTATAGCTAGGAGCTCCTTAGAGTTTGTATGAATCACAAATTTGCTATGGCAAATTGACTTCCTCGCCATAATGAACCTACATCCTAGCCACAGCGAATTGCTTTCTCCCTATAGCAAGTGGATTTGTTAAGCTTGCCTTTTGACTTTCCAGTTTCTCTCCCTTTTCTCATTCCTTTCTGTAATCTTCTACCTTTTTCCTAAGATAAAAATCAAC
Organism: Erythrophleum fordii; assembly: GCA_032878935.1. Taxonomy (NCBI): domain Eukaryota; kingdom Viridiplantae; phylum Streptophyta; class Magnoliopsida; order Fabales; family Fabaceae; genus Erythrophleum; species Erythrophleum fordii. Next base: position 209,540 of record JAVQMF010000055.1, read on the forward strand.
ATCAAATAAGGCTCCAAACTGATGATGATATCGCAATTGAGATATTTTTTCATTTTGTATGATTAAATAAAAATTTAAGCCAAGTTAGTCAAGAGATAGGTACTTTGATTGCCTTCTATATCAAAAAATATATCTCTTTCTTATCCAAAATTAGGGAGTCATCAAGGGGTTTAGAATAATAGGAAAAATTTGGAAGAAAGTACCCAGACAAAATTATAGACATATTTATAGGCAAAAAGTTGGATGTTCAAAAATTTAAAATTTGAACGTTTCTGGCTTAAAGAAGGATGTTACAGAATTAAAAATAAATGTCGTGATAAAAATAAGAAACATTTAGGATTAAATGAAATTATGAGAGGAGGTTACAAAATTTAATAATATTAAGGACTGCAATTACACGATTTCAAATGGAAAATAAAACTAAAGCTATGTTATAGTTTTATAAAGGTTGAATTTCAACATTTTTTGGAAACCTCAGCCGAATAGATATGAAAAATAAAACTAAGCCACGTTACAGTTTTATAAAGGTCAAATTTCAACATTTTTTGGAAACCTAAAGCCACGTTACAATTTTATAAAGGTTGAATTTTAATATTTTTTGAAAACTTTAACCGATTAGATAAAATAAAAATTTGTGTAAAAATTCCCACCGCGTATTATTTTGTGCATAGGGGAAAAATCAATAAATTTTAACTGAATTGAGTCCAACTTGGCCCATTCTTATGTGTGCGAACCCATCTCTTTTCTTAACTCTTTTATTAGCTTAATAACACATCTTAATATATATATATATATACTTACAACTTCTTTATTTTAAGCAATATAAGACTTAGCGTTTTTGAAATACTTTGTTTTTCTATTCTACACTCAAAAATCTTCTCATCCAATCTCAACTTCTTGATGCTTCTCTCTCTGATCATCCTCCTCCTTTGAACTCCCGTGTTGTCCTTGGTCCTCCACAATAGAGTTCACGTTCATCCCTACTCATTTTCAAACTACAGCTTTAAGTTCAAAATGACAATTTTTAATATCATGCTTATTCAATCCTCTTTGTTTTTTTTTTTCACCCTTTCTAAGTAGCAACATTTTCACAACATTTAAAATATAGTAGTCTTTAACAACCATGGCATTTCTGAATCACCTTAAATCAATCGGTATAACATTTGAACCGAATTGATATGGCTGGAACTCATCAGTGGATAATAGATACAGCATGAGCCCTCCTACTTGTTTCCATTTGCCTCTTCTTTCATTTTTGGCTAAAGCCTTATAATGAAGAAAACATTCTCTTCATTCATTTATTTTGCTAATTTTTTTATTTTTTTCTTTAGAGTTTTGCTTTTTGTATTGGCCAATTTCATTTAAACAGGGACGAATATGTATATAGTATAGGTGCTTCAAAGTAAAAATTAATTAACCAAAATTATAATTTCATATTAATAAAACTGATAAAAAATATTTTCTATTTAGAATGTTAATTTCGTATATAGAGGTAGCTTCGGCATACTGACTCACCCGTCTTACAAAGAGTAAAGAATTTATTGTGAATTAGCCATGGACATGTGATGTATTTACGTACTAGCTATATGAATTTTTTAGGGTCAAGTTACACATTTTTTTTTATTGTATCCTTTTGAATATGGAAGCGTTCCTATGTATCCCCAATTTATATAAATTCACTAAAAATAAAATTTAGATAAAGTATCATAAGTATTTACTATTAAGTTTCTAATAAAAATATAATATGTAGAGAATTTTTTTTTGGAAAAGGATAAACCAATTATATAATTTTGAAATGAAATTACTTTCTTCATGAATAATTAATCTAATAGTAGTAATTCTTATCAAATTTTATGTACTCATAATTTGAAGTGCTCATGGACTGGATTGGACTACACTCTAACCTAGCTTGATACCTAGTTTGATTGAAAACAGGTTTCAAAATTGAAACCCATTGCTTGAGTTAGGCTGACTCAATTTAGTACTAGGCAAAGGTAAGCTAATATCAAGTGATTTAATTTTTTTTTCTTTTTTTTATTTTTTTAAAATTTATTATTAAAATTATAAAATGACTTTAAAAATTTTTTTTATATAAGTTCTTATGCAATTATATTTTATCCTAAAAAAATTAAAATTTTAATATAAATTTTTATTAATAAAAATATTTTTTCAATTTTTTCAATTCTTTTTTGAGTCAAATTAAGCCGGGTCGAGCTAATATAACCCTTAGGGTCAGCCTGGTGCTCAGCCTAAGCCAGCCCTAACTTTTTTTTTTCTTTACACTCAGCTTAATCCAACCTAATTTGGTAGGGAATGACTAAACACACCAAACCTCCAGGTTTAATGAATACCCCAACTTATAATATGTGATTCTCTTTCATTTATTTGTGAAGGAGTACAATATATGAGTATGCGTTCTAAGTTTAGCTTTTAACTACATAATGGCTGAATCAAATCAATTATTAAAAAGAAAAATTAAGCATGTAAGAAAAATGTACTATATGTAATTATGTATACTAGGATTATTTATTCTTTTTTCATTATCAGTTTGATATATATGTTGTTTGGAGTGAATCTAATTAAAAATCTTTCTATATAAGAAAACTATAATTTAGGAATGAAGGGATTAGAAAATTCCAAGAATAGTGATAAAATTCAAGACATGAAACTTTACTCAATATGAAGGCAAAAGATAGTGCCATGTTACTTTGGGAAGCACCAGCTGAAGGACTAATTTTTAACTTCTAGTGACTGTGTTTGATTGTACCCGACAAACAGATTCAAGATAAAAAGCTTTGCAACTTTGCCATATGAAAAGTCAGAGTTCCATTGCTTTGATCACCCTTTTTATGTCCAAAGTCGTACCATGCATGTGCGGTGATTTGGTTTCTTCGTATGATTTGATCTTATTTTATCTTTTTGGCAGGCCAAAAACTCCATATATATATATAGAGCTCCACACCTTGCCTTTCTCCCTCACCTCTCAATCACAACCAAGGCAATCCCCTACTCATAGCCTCAAAGTATTTACATCTATGCTCTAACCATCTTCATTTCCCTCATTTTCTTGTCTTAAAATGCGAATTCACTTTCCTTCAAATTCTCCACCTTTGACCCTTACACTAATTCCATAACCTTCCAAGGTGATGCCTTTGCATCCCAAGGCTACCTCCAACTCACAAATGTAAGAATAAATTGAAGACAATTATATGAAAATTAGAATACTAGATTGATTACCTACAGAAAATATGGCCACAGATTTAGGATACCCCATTGATTCTGAATGTTTGAAGGTTTGAAGAGACTAAGGCTTCCTTTGTAATTCACATTCCCTATCACAATTTATAATGGGGTAAGTTATGGAGTTTGTATTTGACGTGAACATAAAAGGGACCTAGCCAAGTTTAAATAGAACTATAGTACCCACTCATTATAGGCCTATAAGTTATGAGCTCGCACTTTCATCCATACTAATCAATTAGATATCCAGCCCAAAACAATAGGATCACTAATAATAAGTGGGCCCAAATGCATCTCTCATGGATCATTAATTAGCCCGTTTTTATTTAAAACAAAATAATTGATTGTAACCCATAATAATTCCTACATTCTCCCACTTGGGCAAAATCAATTCTTCATTTTAAAAACTTTTATTTTGAAAATGACTTTCGGGCTAATGACTAATTTTGTAATGTGGCCACATTTTAAAAAACAAATGATCCAAGACGCGATATCTAATATGACTCCATCCAACTAAAGCCAAGTAACATTGAATCATGATAGTTATTATATCTATTACTGATGTTAAACTTTCCATGGTTACAAATGTCACTGACTCCGTCAACTAGTCATTAGTGTGGAGTGCAACAAGAAAATAGTATGCAAATGTGATCCAACAGCCAAACTACTATTTTCTTTGTCAATCCTCACAATTTCTCTCAAGTGTTTTAAAGCCAAAGAAACTGTATGGTTGTCAAGAAACCAACATACCTCAACTCTAATATGGCATCGACCACAGGCATAGTGGTCCTAATGACACCGAGCTCAAAATTTTACAATTGATCCATATATTCAAAAATACATAATACCAAAAATCCAATGCATTATCAATTAGCCGGAATACAAACCATATGAATATCAAAAGTATCCAAAAAAAATGTTCAACATAACAAGAAAATAATATAAAACTCAAACTCCCACTAACCAAACATATCAAGAGAACTTACAATGCCCATATTCTCAACGTGTCTTTTAAATACAATGGGCCCAAGTCCTTTGGTTAAGGGGTCAATCAATATAAAATCTATATCTATATATTCAATAACCATTTCGTTATTCTTTACTAAATCTCTGATAGTTTAAATATTTCAACTCTAGATGTTTAAAAACACTAGTAGTTTTATTATTTTTAGTGTAAAATGTTACAGTACTATTGTCACAATAAATTATTAGTGGTTGAATAGCAGAATTTACAATATAAAGCCCTGTTATTAAATTTCTCAACCAAATAACATGAGTAGCAGCAGTGTAACAACCAATAAACTCCACTTGCATAGTAAAAGAGGTAACTAGAGTCTGTTTTCTAATTATTTTTCTATATTAATTTTAAAAATTTTAAATTTTTCAAGAGTATCATATTTTTCTTTAATCAAATAAAGATAGCTAAATCAATAGAAATCATCAATGAAAATGATAAAGAACCTATTACCACAAATAATATGAGAAAAAGGTCCACTAATATTTGTGTGAATGATTTCTAAAAAACTTAAACTTCTAGTCGCACCTTTCTTTTCACTCTCAGTGAACTTTCCTCTAATACAATCTACACAGGTCTCTAAATTGTCAAACTCTAAGAAAGGTAAAATATCAATTTTAATGAACCTTTTAACTATTTCTTTAAAGATATGTTCTAAATGCTTGTGTAATGGTAAAAGAAATTTTTCTTTAATTTTAGACCTAAATATTTAATGATGATGAAATATTGTCAGAAACCAAGGATAATTTATATAAATCATCTACTAAATGTCCATAACTAATAATTTGGGAGTTTAAAATAAAAACTAAATTTATCTAAACAAGAAATAGAAATCAAATTCCTCCTAAAAGAAGGTACATAAAAAAAATGTCTTTCAAAACAATTTCATATTTGGTTGCCAAAGCTAAAATGACATCTCCCACTGACTCTAACACCACTTTAAGATTCTTTGCTACCCTTATCTTGCTTTCTCTCGGATTTGGTCTCTTCAGGTTCTTGAATTCCTCCAAATTTCTGCTTATTCTCTAGCCAAGCCTTAAATTTTGTGCAATCATTCTTTTTATACCCCTTTTCCTTACATTAGAAACACCATATGTTTTTCTTAATAAGAGTTGATTTAAGACCTCTTACATCATGATGTTGACCATTACCTGGTTTTCTTGAACTTTGATTCTTATGAGGAATATTGAATTGATTTTTCTTATGTTTCCATTTACCATTACCAAAATGGGATTTACCATGGGAAGTAAAAAGGGCTAGCTCACAAGATAGGTCACTCTTTTCTTTCTTTAATTTTTCTTCTTCAGCCACACACTTGGTAATGAGGTCATTAATGGTCTACTTCTCACCAAAGGTACTCTAGGCAGTTTTGATTTGTGTAAATTCAGCAGGTAAGCAGTTCAAGGCATGTGAGACAATGAAATTCTTATTTAAGTCAATGTTATAGGCTTTCAGCTTAGTTTGGATATAAGCCATCTTTAAAATGAACTCCCTTACTCCCTTATTGTTGTCATACCTTATATCAGTCAACTTTTTCATAAGATATCTAGACTCAACGTTATTAGATACTTAGTATCTTTCTCCCAAAATAGTAAGAAATTCTTTAGCACTTATGGTTCTGGTAAGCCACTAAATAGGTGCTCAGAGATGGTCCTTTTAATGGCAATTAGACTAAGTCTATTAGATCTCTCTCATTTGGCTAGGAACTCTTTCTATTCAGTTGTACTCTTTTCATTCACTTTAGGCTTACTCTCGCATAGTGCTAGATCAAGGTCAGCAATTCTTAAGGAGAATTCTAGGTCTTGCTTCCACTTGTTATAATTTGATCTAGTTAAATCTTAATTGAAGTAGAGCAATTATTCATAAAAAAGGTAACTGCAAAATTGGAATGCATTAGGATAAACAATGAGGCCAGCATAAAAGCACATTCCCCTTTAAGTAGAATATACAAATCAAGGTCACAACCTAGATTAGAACCTCAGATGAGTTAATCAGTGAGAATACATTGGGTTTAAATATCTATCCCCTTTAGGTAGATAAATATCTTAGACCAATATATTTCTCATTAACTTCATCCCAAATTAACTCTTAATTATGACATATAATAACCCCTTTTGGACAAGTTATAATATGAGATAATTAGAAGCCTTCCTTAAATTACAAAGGAAATTTTATGCATTAATATGAATAATTCCATTTTGGTGTTAATTATCCATAATAATTTATAAAACTCCTTGCACAGGAATTACTCACATCTTGCCTAAAATTATGGTACGGTCTTTAAAGAGATGAAAAACTACACCCCTACTGTCCATGGACAAATTCTATAGCATTTCCAAAGAAGCTTTATGCAAAAACAATCAAAATAGAATCATATATTTCTTAAAACAAACATATTAAGACATATATATTTAGGTTGAGAGTGCACAAATATATATTATTATATATAGAGAGTGAACATCATCATAAGATTCAGAAAATAATGAATTAATTTTTCAATGCATTACTTTTCAGAAAATCATCTTAATAAATATTAAAATCTATTTTATATATTAATATTTATATAAAAAAATATTTATAGTAGTCAAAAAATTATAAAACATATTCCAAAAAATCACATTTAAAATATAGATTGCAACGCAAAAAATAGAACTGAAAAATTCCATCTATAGGTTGCACACTCTCCTAGGCTGCGAGTGGGGAAACTCTTAGAGGTTCCTCTTCTTCCTCAAGCGGGTCAGCCCAAAACCAGAAACGGGTCATGCAGGACCCGCGGGCACAGATTTGGGTTTCTCGCTTTTAAGCCCTTTTTCTTGCGATTTTCTTGTACTTTTTATTCCTAATTCCATTCTAAATCTGTTAGAACTAAAATCCCCAATTATAATCATGAATTTGGTGGCATTCTTATGCACGAAATTCTTCATAATACCAACAGTATGGAGGTTAGTTTTCAAATGCAGTTTTCACGCAATTTTGGTGTGCGTTTAATTCAAAGTTTCATCCAAAACAAATCAATAGGAAAATCCCCAAATTTAATCCACAAATTTGCATGATTTCAATGCATAAAATTGGGTTCCATAGTTGAAAATTTTTGAAAGAAATTGCATTATGATCTGCTAAGTTTTGATGCAATTGATATGTGGGTTTCTTTTATATGATCATAAGGAACAAAATACTTGAAAATCATTCATCAATTTGAGGTGTTTTGTGAGAATTGGAATTCAATTTTATGAACCCTAACTATGGATTTCGAATTGAAATTCTTGTGGGATTTGAAAATTTTGATGCAATTGGTATGTGGTTCTGTCTCCTATCATCACAAGGAACACTATATTCGAAAATCATGCAACAATTTGAAGCAATTTGTGACAATTGAAATTCAAGCTTGAAACCCTAATAAAGAATTTCAAATTCAAAATTCCCCATCTATGATTCATGATAATTTGAATTTCAAGTACCAATTGATTCAAAATTTCAAATTCTATAAAAGTCCTAAGGTTTCAAGTTTCAATTACATGAAAATCATCCAATTAAGATTTCAAAATTTGCATGGGTCTAAATTACAAAAGGTTAAAGTTTTGAAGTTTGTATTCATGTCTTCAAACCAATTATTAGATTCTAATTCATATAATTGAGGCTTTGATACTAAATGTAAGAATAAATTGAAGACAATTATATGAAATTAGAATACTAGATTGATTACCTGCAGAAAATATGGCCACAGATTTAGGATACCCCATTGATTCTGAATGCTTGAAGGTTTGAAGAGATTAGAGCTTCCTCTGTGATTCACACTCCCTATCACAACTTATAATGGGGGAAGTTGTGGAGTTTGTATTTGATGTGAATACAGAAGGGACCTAGTCAAGTTTAAATAGAACTCTAGTACTCACCTATTATGGGTCTATGAGTTATGGGCCCGCACTTTCATCCATACTAATCAATTAGATATCCAGCCCAAAACAATAGGATCACTAATAATAACTGGACCCAAATGCATCTCTCATGAATCATTAATTAGCTTGTTTTTATTTAAAACAAAATAATGATTGTAACTCAATAATTCCTACATTAGACCATATATGGCATCCCCCAACCCAACAGTGCTGGCAGAGCCTCATATTCAGCACCTGTTCACCTGTGGGATGCCAAAACAGGGAAGCTCGCAGCCTTCACCACCTCCTTCTCTTTTATTGTGGCACCTACTTCTTCTGGTCTCTTTGGTGATGGAATCTCCTTCTTCATTGCCCCCTTCAATTCCAACATCCCTACAAATTCAAGCGGTGGATTCCTTGGACTCTTCAGTGTAGCCTCTGCTTTGAATTCCTACGCCAATCAAATAGTTGCTATTGAGTTTGACTCTTTCAGGAATCCTTGGGACCCAAATTCTGCTCACATAGGAATTGATATAAACTCTATTGCCTCAATCAAAATAGCATCTTGGGATGTTGTGAATGGATTAACTGGAATTGCCACTATAAGCTATGACCCATATGTGAAAAATTTAAGTGTTTTTGTGAGTTATCCCGAAAGCAAAGTGAATGAGGCTAGCAGCAGCCTCTCATTTACGGTTGATTTTAGGACTGTTCTACTTAAATGGTACCTGAATGGGTTAGAGTTGGGTTTTCTAGCGCCACTGGACAGTTGATTGAGCTTCACAAAATTATTTTCTTGGGATTTCGTCAGTTCAAGCTTTTATTGAAGCAGAAAGGCTCCTAACGGGGAACTTGAGATTTATAGTTGGGGGTCAAAATAAAACAAAATCATGTTTCAGTGTTTGAGGTTCAATTTGTTTAGAGTGGAATGCATTTGTGCTTATGCAACGTCTAAGCCTTTATACATTCTTTAATGATTAATAATATATACTTTATTGAAAGTGGGATTTGCGTGTGTATTTTTTCTTAAATCGTTGACATCTGCTTCTATGAAGAAAAAAAGAAAAAGCTTATTTTTCGAAAAAAATTAAAAACTTTGTTTACCTTTTGATTGTGTTTGGCCTATATAGGAATTTTTTGTTTCTTTTTTATAAATTATACTTCTTTCTTTTTTATTTTTAACTATTATATTTTTCTTTCACTCACCAAAAGATAGGCCTTTTGGCATTAATATGACCCAAAAACAAAACCAAAAAGCTAGGCTGTAAAAATCTTTTCTCAATATACTTAAAATTTTATTTTTTATTAATTAAATTTTATTTTTTCTTAAATAGGTCACAGCATTTCATATGCTGCGACCTATATATAATTTTTTATTTATATTTAATTTAATTTAATTTTTAATTTTTAATTTTAATTGAATTTATTTTAACTAATTTTAAAATATATAATTTATTGTTATAATTATTTCTTCAACATTTTGGATTTTTTCATTTCAAATAAATTATTATATTTATTATTTTTTAAAAATTTTGAATTGAATTAAATTTATTTTCATTTATATTTTTATTTATCATCTAATTTTTAAATTTAAATTTTCTATATTTATTTCATCCAATTTTTTTAATTCCTTCATTTAAATAAATTACATAATTTAATGTTTTTTTTACAAAATTTTGAATTTAAAATTTTAATTCTTTGTAGTTATTATATATATTAATTCGTTAACTTCTTTAAAATCTTTAATTTCCAGTATTGAATGTCTTACTTAATTTAAAATTATCTTAAAAAAATTATTATTTAATTTGTAAAAGTTCTAATTGATATAGACATGTGTTTCACAAATAATATTTATACCTAATCATTATAAAAAAAAATTATGTGAATAATTTCGTCTAATTTTTTAATATCCAAGAATATCAAATACTTTTAAGACTATAAAAATATTTAACATAATAAAAACACAGGTCGATATGTTAGATGACTTATATAAGTTGCTTATATAAGAAATATCTAGATATCAAAACTTACAAAAAATCTGATACAAAACTTGAACTTCTTTTTTTGTATTAGGAATTTTTTTTAATTTTTAGGGATTGGTCATGCCTTTTAATAAACCACATTTACGTAAAAATAAAAATAATAAAGTGTTTGAGAAAATATAATTAACTAGATGATTTTGAAATTTTTTTTGTTGAATTATCTTGGTGTAAAAAATTTTTAAGTATTTGGATAAGATTAAATTTAATGGTCTTTTTTTCACTATTAATTTTTCTTACTTAAAATAAAATAAGTATATACTTTTTTAATAATATTATAACAAATATTTAATTTAATTACAAAATTATATAATTATTTATAAAAAATGTATATTTATCATAATATTATTTAAAAAAGTATACGCTTGTTATATTATTAAAATTTTTAATTATATTACAAAAATATATTTTATATAAAATTTAAATTAATTATCATTCTAAATAATTTAAATAATAAAATATATCAAATCTAAATTATATATGATATATGTATATGGGTCGTGGCATATGCAATGCTGCGACCCATTAAAATTTTATAAAATAATTAAAAAGGTTGCGGCATTTTTTTTAAAAAAATTAATAATCATTTCAAGAAAATATTTTTGTGGCGAAGCATTTAGACTTTTTTTTTAACATATTATAGTCAAAATGTCCCAAAAGATATCTAATATTTATTTATTTTTTGCAATAAAAAGTTACAATTATATTTATTTTTATTAATATATATTTAATCAATATAAAATAGTCACATATTTAATATTTAACAAATCATAAGATCCTTTGATAAGAGGAAAATAATTTTTAAAAACAAATAAAATATTTTTAAGATTAAATAATTTAAAAATAATAATTTAATTTCAAAAATAAAATTTGTATAAAATACATATTAATAAATACGAGCATTGTAATAGATTTAATAAAATTTTAACATAAAATAAATTTATGTTTTTCAGTACAAAATAAATAACATTAAAATAAAAGTTTAAGAAACAATAAAATTTAGGTTTACATAATTGCCTATATATTTGTTGTTATGTTTTTATTAATTTCTTACTGAAACACAAGCTATTACTATTTTCTTACAAATACTTAATACAGAAGTTTTACATATTTCTTTTAGTCTTATTATAAAAGTATTTTCTTAAACTGCAGTATAGTTATTTCAATATAACTTTTAAAATATAGTTTAAGTTATTTTAATGATGTGATATACAGTTCTTTTTATTTTTGGTACAAAAAAGTTCTAATATATATTAATTTTACACGTTCAAAGTAATTTTTAAAAATAATATAATTATCAAATACTGTTTTACTCAATTTTGTATATATTTAAAAGTGCTGTTTATGTTTTTAAAAAAAAAAACTATTTTTTTCGCCCATTCTGTTGAATAAACGGCGGGGCAAATGCCCAGTTACAAAAAACTTAAACAAAACAGGGAAAAGCAACACCTTGATCATCAGCATTTAAGCATCCTCCACAGTCGAGGAAGAAGGTGATTCATAAAAACCAAGAGGGAGGGTGTGAGCAAAATTAGCTAATCAATCCGCAATTCTATTTATTTCGTTGAAAGTGTGAAGTAACACAACTTTCATTGAATTTTCAGCTACCTACGGATATTGGAGATAAGATTAAAATAAGGGTGTAGCCTTGGGCAACTCGCGTGGATCAGCTTGATTGCTGCAAGGGAGTCTGCAAGCACAATCACTTTGCTGTAGCTATAATTCCAGGCAGTAAGAAAATATCCCAAAGTTCTGCTGTAATAACGGAGCAAAACTCGGGGTTACGGCTAAATCCTAGGACCCACCTCCCTGTTGCGTCTCTTAGGAGCCCTGCACAAGAAGCATGCCCGTCTGAGGTAAACCGGGCCATTCATATTGACTTTGATCCATCTTGTATCAGGGGGTTGCCATCTAAATCTGCTCGCATTTGGCTGTACAGATGCGGATTTGATTTCGTTGAAAGTTAGCATCTTCTGAAGTGTGATGAATGCTAGTGTAAAACAAATCATCGGTGCCACAATCTTCATCTCTGAACACACTGTTGCACCTAGTTGTCCATAAAAGGCAGCAAGTGTATCCAAAGAGTTTCCTCCATTCGAATTTCCTCAACCCACTAGCACCATCCTCTTTGGCAGAATTCTAATTCAACCAATCAAGCATGGGAGCCGAGAAAAAGGACATCCAGTGTGACAGCTGCACCACTCTCTTCCATAACTGAACGGCCCTGCTATCCTGAACCACGTGCATCGAAGTGTCAGGGGAAGCACAGCGATGAGAACAGTCAGCGTTCTCCACCAGCCCACGAGATGCTTTCAGCTGCTTATTTGTGTGTACTCCGTCCTTGACATCATTACCAGAACCAGCGTTAGTACTCTCCTTGCAGCCTTGATCACAGCGGTAGGCCTTTCTAAACTGCTAGAGAAGCCGTGTGTGTCATCACACAAGGAAATTTCGAACTGGACATGCACAAGCTCCCCGGAGTGGTACGGACCAACGTTGATCCTTCTTCTGCTACATATTAGTGATGGCAGTGCACAAGTTTCAGAGTCCTTGAAACGGAATGTTACTCCTTCCATGAAACTCCTTAACTCCATGTAGCACCCATCATCTATAACTCCCTTCTATAACTCCTTCCTTAATGCCCTTGTAACTCCATCGGTTTCTTGTAACCACCCCACTCCCATGAATATTCTAGTTAATGACTTGCTGTTATGAACGAAAATAACCCTTCTCTGAAGTCTGAACTAGTATAAATACGGGTCATTTGTTTGTTTTCATCAAGAATGAATAAGAAATCCTTTTGCTTTGCTCATTTGAGTGTTTCTTTTCGGTTTCTGTACCATTCCTGTATAGCGCAGAGAGATATGGATATCCATCACTGATCCAGATGCCACAAACTTTAGACGAAGAAGATTACTGTTTTGGTTGTCAGAGGGTGAAGCGTTATGTGAACAGATTAATATTGAAGCAAGCTGCAAGAATGTGATCGAGAAATAATACTCGCCAACGACGTTGTGCTAAATGGATGAGTAGCTGGGCTATTAACGAGTTAAAATCAGATTCTAAAAGATGTGATCTTCATGGTTTTCATGCAGTTTTAGAGTGATCAAACCAGCCTTTGCTTTTGTATTTTGAGAAGGAAAATACAAGAAAAATAAAATGAAGTAGCTAGCACCCATGTGGCTTGATCATCTCCACCTTAGCTCTACCTTAGCAGTCCGTTAGCAAGGTTGGATGAAACAAGATGGAGTTATGATGGAAACTAAAGATGGGGACTAAATTTTAAAGTTTAGAAAGTATAGGAATGGATTTTTTTGAAAAAAAAAAATTATTTGGACCAAATTAAAAATTAAAGTAAACTTTAGGGATCAAATGATTTATTTTTTCTTTATTTTAATAAAACTTTCAAATATAATTTATATTATTTTAATGATATGATATGAAGTTCTTTCAATTTTTAGTGTAGAAAAGGTTCTAACATATATTAAAACTAATATATGAGTATCAAACACTCTTGTTACTCTATTTTGTATTTAAAAGCAGCGTTTCGAATATTTTTATCAAACATTTTTTTACCCTTCTAAGAAGCAACATTTTCACAACGTTTAAAATATAATAGTTATTAAAAGACTATGACATTCTCAAATCTCCCTAAAATCAACCCATATAACATTTTTGAACTGAATTGATATGGCTAGAACTCATCTGTAGATAATAGATAAAGCATGAGCCCTCCTACTCGTTTACATCTGCCTCTTTTCTCATTTTTGGTCAAAAGCCTGATAATGGGAGAAAACAATTGGAAAGCAATGGCAACGCTAGGAGGCACATCAACTATCCCCAGAACATATGCTAGGGGATCCAATTGGATCCCATTTTTGGTCTCTAAACATTCTCTGCCTGACCTTTCTGTAATTTTTGGAGTTCCAATTATTTGTCCCGAATAATAGGCCTCTAAATATTCCTTACTCATATTTTGCCTTTGGGCGGTAGGTTTACGGGTACAATCTTTGTAACTTTGCGTGTGTGTGTGTATATATATATATGTATGTATATTATAGTATATTCTTCGAATGATAAGTTCCTCTTTAGAAGGGGCCGCAACTTTCCCGCAATTACTATGGAAAGATTTTACCTGTTGGTGTCAATTAGGTGATCTATGGACTTCTGTTGCTAACATCATGATACTTGGACAAACTTGATGTCGCTAAAAAGCTATATAGATTCTACACACCAATTCTTGGCATTATGTCGGAGCTTGTCAACCGCCCTCGTTACAAATGTTATAATCATTAGGATGATTATATATGATACTTCAACCATTACTGTGTAGGGTTGGAATATCATGGACTTTTCCTTTTAAAAAATTTATTGGTACAGTCATAGCAATGCTTTATGGTGATGATGAAAGAAATATACTATATTTTCCTCCTCATGCCAGTCAGTCTTGTTCCTAAATTCAGAACTAACTGATGGCATATCCTTGTTTGTCATCCTTGTCCCATAGATTGCTTTATTTCAATGTTATGAAAACCTGAGATCCAACTAGAAAATTAATAAATCAATTGGTTTATTTGACCCTCAAAGTCAATCAATAACTAGTGAAAGCAGTAAAAAATCGGACAATTTGGCATTGAGTTGGTCAAAAATTAATTTTTGATTTTTGGTTTAAAATAGAGTTTTAGCATGATAGAAATTTATAATTTTTTATAGACTTTACTTAATCTATTTCATATAGATTTCTTATCATATGTAAAATGTTTTAATTATTTTTTATATTTTCAAATATTTATATCTTTTTTAAGTATTATTTTATAATATATGTATTAATTTAGTTGTAACACATTATATATATATATATATATATAAAATCATAGTTCAACCCCAGTTTAATTACGGTTGAACTATTGAATTGTGAACCGTGAATTGCTCCTTATCTTAATTTAATATTTGGTCTAATTTTTAAAACATTTTTTTTATCTTGATATTTCTTTTCTTTTTCTTTAGTTATGCCCTTGTACTGGCCAATTTCATTTAAAGTGAGAAGAATAGTACACAGTATGGGCTTCAAAGTAAAAATTAATTAGCAAAATCATAATTGCATATTAATGAAACTGATAAAGAAGATTTTCTATTTAGAATGTTAATTAAATATAGAAGAAACTTCGGCATACTGACATCTGCTCACCTAGTCCTATAAAGATTAAACTTTTTATTGTGAATTGGCCGTGGACATGTAATTTATATTTACGTGCGTACTAGCTATATTAAATTTTTAGGGTCAAGTTACAAAGAATCTTTTTTAGGTATACCTATAGAAGCATTGTGTGGTCTCAAATTATGTAAATTTACTAAATGTAAAATTTAAGTAAAGTACAATAAGTGCCAACAATAATATTAAGGTTTTTTTTAGTAAAAGTATAATATGTAGAAAGATCTTTTTCTTAAAAACCAATTACATATTATTGAGCTCTTAGAAAAAGAATAAAAAATAATTAATCCAAGGGTACTATATATTCTTATGAAAATTTTTCAACTTATAATTAATGTGTGATTCTCTTTGATTTCTTTGATAAGAAGAACAACATACATGCGCAATGATTCTTAGGTTAACTTCTTATTATATTACAGGTAAATCAAATCAACTATAAAAAATATATATAAACATGTTATAAATAAATTTTATTAAAACATATACTTGACATGTTTATATATATATATATATATAAGACTAAATCTAATAAAAAGTCATCAATATAAAAAACTATAATTTGGGAATGAAGGGATAGTGAAAAGGCATAGGATAGTGATAAACATTCAACATATTAAAGTTTACCCAATCTTAAGGCAAGGGGTAGTGGAATTTACTATGTGAAGCACTAGTTCAAGGACTAATTTTTAGGGAGAATTAGAAAGAAGGACCTAGAGTTAAAAAAAAATTATTTTGAAAAATTTGTTACCACTAGGTTTAACTATTTTATGTTAAAATCAATGATAATCAATTCTAAAATAATAGTAATAAGTCTTTCAGAGTAAATATTTTTAACTTTGAGTCCTTAAACATAATTCTCCCTGATTTTTAACTTCTCCTCGCCGTGTTTGATTGTATCCTACAAGCAGCTTCAGGAAAAAAGGCTTTGAATTTCGCCATATGAAAAGTTAGAGTTTCATGGTTTTGATCACCTCCTAAGTTCAAACCCCATACCATGCTTGGTGATTTGGCTTCTTTAGGGTTCAGATTCTCTGCAGTCTACTGTCTCTCTAGTCATCCAGTCTTGAAGGTTAAGTTTTTTTTTTTTACTTTTTAAAAAATTAAAAATAGAACAAAAAGAAGAAGCAGATGCACAACTGAATGAATTGAAAGAAGAGAGAGGACTAGAGAGAAGCCGCATGCGCTTCTTTGTATGATTTGATCTTATTTCGTCTTTTTTGGCAAGCCAAAAACACACTCTCTCTCTCTCTCTGGGACCCAAACTCTGCTCATATAGGAATCAATATAAACACTATTGCTTCGGTCAAAACAACGTCTTGGAATGTTGTAAATGAAGTAATGGGAATTGCCACTATAAGCTACGACCTAGCTGTAAAAAATTGAAGTATTTTTGTGAGGTATCCTAAAAGCAAGGTGAATGGTGTTGGAAATCATGGGAGGCACAAAGCTGAAACGTTTAAAATGTTGATCCCGATTCCCACCAAGGATCCTTCAAAATCGCTTAAACTGAATAGATTCAGAGAATTACCTTTTTTCTGTCGATTGAATTTGTTGTTTTACTTTTCGTCTAGATCACAGGAACTGACTGCAGATCGGCTCCCTCTACTAGTATCCACATGAACGGGGTTTAACAACTCAAACGATGTGCTAGCAGCATGTCCGTACAATTTTCGTACAGTTCCGTACGACATCCGTACGGTGTCCCTCTCTCTAAGGTTTTTGGAGACAGCTCTAGCAATTCTTTTATGCTATGGAAACCCCTATTTATAGACTAGAATTTCAGATATATTTAATTAATTAAAATTAATTAAATATATTATTAGTTTAAATTCAAATCTATCCTATAATTTAAATTTAAATTAACAATATCTAGAGCTTAATTCAAATTATCTGATTAGTTTAAATTTAAATTTATCTGATAGAATCAAATTTAAATTATCTGATTAGTTTAAATTTAAAACTATCTAATAGAATCAAATTTAAACTAATTCATATATATATACATATATATAATATCAAATATAATATATATATATATATAAAATATTTTGAATTTAATTATTTATATATATATAAATAATTCCTTCATCCTAGATATTCATTGAATCTAGACATATTTTTGATTCAATGAATGTGGACATTTTAGCCTGAGTTAGTCCGTTCTTGTGTGTGACCCTGCAGGCCCATATGATGTTGGCAGTGGGCTAACTGCACTGTTTGACCAACAAGTCATAAGCGGCCTCTAGCAAGACATTGTGACTACCCAAATCATACGGGATCGGTGATCCGATGCAACCTATCTTACAACCCTATTATATCCCTTTTGTCACACGATATAGATTGAGTATGAGGCATGGAAATGTCATCCTCAACTTACTCGATCATAACTTTCTCGATCTCCGAGCAGACTGATTATAAGATGGAACCCTTTCCATCTAAGCATTGCCATGTATTTCTCAGTTATACTCATCGAGGGGCCCAGAGATATCTCTCTATTAATCAGAGGGACAAATTCCATCTTGACCACTCATTTTCCTTTGTATGGATTCTACTATACCCGATCATAGTCTTTATAATCACTCGGTTAAAGGTGACATTAGACAATGCCAAAGTACAATGTCCTTCATGTAGGAATCTATGGTGATCTCAGGTCCAAGGGATCAATGACACAGTTATATATGAGATAAACTTATGACCTAATCTATGTAACTTATCTCATGACAAGTCTATCCAGCGTCCTATTCTCTAACACACGCCTATAATTTTTGATTCATATCATCATATATGATTAACACTTAATCAATCAAAATCATACTAGTCTTAATTTATCGTTGTTCCTACAATGATGATTGACTAGGGACATTTTGGATAATCCAAGAAAAATGATTTATCCATGGATATTATTATATATAAACATGCAAATAATATAATAATGTAATAAAAGAAAACTCTGATTTCGTAATAAAAATAATGTTCGCAATACAATGATTGGCCTAGGGTACAATCTCCAACAAATGGGACTAGCAGTAGCCTCTCATTTGCAATTGATTTGAGAACTATTCTGCCTGAATGGGCTAGAGTTGGATTTTCTGGTGCCATTGAACAGTTAGTTGAGCTTCACAAAATTATTTGTTAGGATTTCATTAGGTCAAGCTTTTATTGAAGTGGTGAGGTTCCCAATAGAGAACTTGAGATTCATAAATTAAATAAAAAATAATGTTTAACTACTGGAGGGTTATTTTGTTCAGAGTGGATTATGTAGTCATATTTGTAATTATGCAACGTCTATGCCTTTATGCATTCTTTAAAGATTAATAATAGTTTATTGAAATTGGAATTTGAGTGTGTATTTTTTTCCTAAATAGTTGACACATGCTTTTATGAAGAGAAAAATAAGCTTATTTTTCGAAAAAATTAAAACTTTGTTTAGCTTTTGATTGTGTTTGGCCTATATACAAAGTTTTTCTTTTTTTTTTTCCTGATGAATTATACTTCTCTCTTCTTTATTTTGAACATTTATATTCTTCTTTCACTCACCCAAAGATATTCAATATTTATTTTTCCTGTAACAAAAAATAAGCTACACTTATATTTGTTTTGATCAAAATGATCTATATATATATAATTTATATCATATACTAAGTATTAAAATTTATATTTGATCATTATAAAATGTCACTTTTTAAAAATTTAACAAATTATAAGATCATTTGATAAAAGGAAAATAACTTTTAAAAACAAAGAACATATTTATAAAATATTTTTTAAGATTAACTAAGTTAGAGATAATAAATTTATTTCAACATAAAATTTGTGTTGAATATATATTGATAAATACAAGGATTGTAATCAATTTAATAAAATCTTAAAATAAATTCAATTTATGATTTTTTTTAAAATAAATATCATTAAAACAAAAGTTTAAGAAACAATAAATTTAGGTTTAGATAGTTGCTATAAAACTTTTTTTTCTTACGTTTTTATTAATTTCTTACAAAAACACAAACTATTACTATCTTTTTACAAATACTGAATACACAAGTCTTACATATTTCTTCTATTTTTATCATAAAAATATTTTCTTAAACTGCAATGTAGTTATTTCCATATAACTTTTAAATTATAGTTTAAGTTATTTTAATGATGTGATATAAAGTTCTTTCGATTTTTAGTACAAAATTTTTTTAATATATATCAATTTTACATGTTTATAGTAATTTTTAAAAACAATATAATTATCAAACACGTTTTACTCGATTTCGTATATATTTAAAAGTGGTATATATATATGTAAAGACAATAATTTTTGTTTTCACCCTTTCTTTTGTATAAACGAAGGGGCCAAAGCCTAGTTACAAACAACTGGGAAAAGCAATTCCCTCAACATCAGCATTTAAGCATCTTCCACAGCCAGAGGGAAAGTAGGATCATGAAAAGCAAGAGAGCTCTGAGCAAAATTAGCTAGCCAATACGCACTTATATTTGCTTCTTTGAAAGTGTAAAGCAACACAACTTCCCATTAATGTTTTAGGTCCTTAGGGATATTTGAGATGAGATCAAAACAAGGGTGTAGTCTTGGGCAACTCGAGTGGATCAAAGCTTGATTGTCGCAAGGGACTCCACATGCATAATCACATTCCTATAGCCATAATCCAAGGTAGTTCAAACATTGTAACACCTTAGTGTAATAACTCTATCTAGCCTCCCTCTGAGCTCGGTTCCATATGATTTCCAAAGAACCAATACCAATTCGTGGCATTTTCATGCTATGAAGCGGGGTTTCCAACACTCATCTTTTGCCCCGTGGGTCCTGTGAACCCATCATTCCCATTCTCTACTCACACTTCATTTATACAACTCATACATAGCATAACACAAGCCATAAGCCATGGGAATGGAGTCAAAAACCATAAAAATGTAATTTCTCACATTCGCCCAAAAGTCTGATTTTTGGCTCTACTTTGGAAATTCATAAAGAATTCTAGAAAAATGGGAATCTAGTAAACTCTAGCTTTCTCAGAAGCTCTAAGTGTTAAATTTACACTAAAAATAATTTTCAACCACAATCGCAGCGTTTGGACCATGTTTGACATCGAAAATCAGATAAAGGTCCGGCTGTCTCTGTTTCTGGTGCAGCTCACTGTCATAAACTTTAAAAATCCATAATTAAATCTAAAAAAATCCAATATGGGCATACTATACCAATTTAGAAAGCTACAGATGTCTACTAGAGGAGAAAAATAAGTTCAGATTAGTTCAGTAGTCCCTACACCCTGAAAATCGATGGAACAGTGATAGAGGTCAGGTGGGCTCCCTGATGCTGATACAGAACTTTAGAAGGTTCATTCTCTCTCTACAGACCTCAGATTAGGTGATTCCAATTGGTACAGGTCACTGTGATTTCTTAGTTTATGTGTATAAAATTTCATGACAGTTGGCCACCGTTTGGTCTATGTATGACATGGATTTCGTTTCTGACCTATAGGAACAGTATATGACCAAACTACCAAATTTTCCCAATTTCAACAATTCACCAAATATTCTCTAGACCTCCGAATATTACCCACTTTAGCTTCTCAAGAAGCTCTCTACAAACTCTAGAGGCATGCCAAATTTCATGGCAAGAGGAGCTCATCTGGTCATATTTTGACGGAGCTCACAAATTTACTGGTTTTGGCACCCAAAAGGTCCAACATGGGTCCAAATTACCTTTCACATGTTCTAGCCACTCATGGACAAGTTTAAAAGTATAACAATAGTCTATATAACATGTCCAAGTGGTCCAAATCAACATACATTCCAAATTCACTATGCTACGGCCAAAAATACACTATTACATTCATTCAACAAAAGGGGCAAAACCCACATTTCCATTAACTTAGCTTTAGCTTTATGCATAGTTTGTACAACATCTTTTCATACATATACACTTGTTACAATAGTTACATCTCAAAAATAGTGGGTGCATATTCATTTGACACCACTTTACAACAAAATATCCAAAATAAAGCTAAAGTCTAGCTATACATGCTTCTAGGCTTATTGGTGTGCACTTGCTTCTCCTTGAGCTCCACCTAGCATGTTAAGTTGGAAGGGGAAGGGGTGAGATTCAGGGAATCTCAGTAGCTCATGCACTCATTCAAGTAAGCAATCAAGGCATATGTTAATTTAGCATCCAAGCATTTACAATCCATGTTGTATATGTTATGGAGATCACAACAATTAAGCTCTAGGGACTTTTTAGCCTCACCCGAGTTTAGGGACTTTTGGATGGCCTCACCCAAGTTTAGGGACTTTTGACTTGGCCTCACTCGGTTATGAGACTTTTGGCCTTGTCTCACCCATCTCAAGGGACTTTCGGCACTACCTCACCTGAGCAATTCTCACAATCCAACACACAAACACATTGGTAACAATGCATCATGGCAGTAACATATGATGTATCTCACACAACAAGCATATACATAAACATATAATGACTATTACATCCAAGAATGCAACAAGAAAGAGTGGAAAGAGAGCTACCTTATGAGCCAACACTAGCTTTTCCTTTCAATAGGTTCACAATCACACCTTGATGGAGGTGCTTCACTTGAGCCTAGGCACAATCAAAGAGTATAAATTACTCTCTTAAAATGTAATCTTCAGAGCAACCCTCATAATATACTAGAACTTAGGGTTCTCTCTCTCTCTCTAGAATGCCATCAACTCTTCCTTTCTCTCAAGCTCCTAAGGTAGTGGAAACAACATTTTCAAAGAAAACAAAGAGATTCAAGGGTGTTTTCCACTTTTCCTCTTCTGACCCATGCCCAAAATCCAACTAATTTCACAAACAAAACCATAGGAAAAGAGAGCAAAGAGAGGAGATCAGAACTCTAAGAAGAAATGAGAGGAACTTGCTTACCTTTCCTTTGCTCTTCCTCCTTCTCTTGATCTTTCTCACTCTCCACGCCTCTTTTCTCTCCTTGGGTTGAAGTCTAGGGCAAATATGAGAGAAAGAATGAGTTGGGGCGTTTAAGAAGTCAATTTTCTCGCTATTTACTCTCTTCGGACTATACGGCGAAAATTAATCGCTATGGCTAGCTCGTGTTAATCACCTTCACTATCGAGGTTTAACTTTCGCTATTGGCGAACTCGTGTCAGTTCCAGAACTCTCTATGGTGTACGCTACGGCGAGCAGCCCCCTGATTTTTGTATGGAATGCTCGCACTCGCTATAGCTAGAATCACTTTTGCTATTACGAACAAGCCCTCTCGCTGTAGCGAGACCATTTCTCGCTATTGCGAGTAGACTTAGCAAAATTTCTGGATTTCGAAAATTTCCAGCTTCCTTCTTTCTTTTTCCTTTTCCCTTTTCCCGGTTGTTACAAACATCATGCAAAATACCCTGAAGTTTTGCTGTAGTAATGGGCCAAAACCAGAGGTTACAGCTAAATCCTAGGACCCACCTCACTATTACATCTCTAGGGAGCCTTGCATAAGAAGCATGCCTATTGAAGTAAACTGAGCCATTCACATTGACTTCAATCCATCTTGGATCTAGGCATCTAATGTTAAAGACTGATTCAAAATTACACATGATTGTTTAAAATGCATGTGGCTACTTACAAGGCACATGCTTGACTTAGTCAAGCTAGATTTAATTTGTTCTAGATTTTTTTTCCTCTTCCGAAGTTATGTGTATTTTCTTTTTCCACAAGTTTTTAAGTTTCTCTATTAGTGGTTGTTAGTAGCATTAAAATAAGGATTTAGTTCAGTATTTGTTGATTCTTTTTCGGTTACATGTAAGCCCATAAATAGGCATCATTGATTCAGAAATAATTGCAGTGCAGCATCTTCATTATTAAGCATATTTTCCTCTATTTTTTCTCTGCTGCAACTATTCGTTTACTTTTCTTGTTTGCTAATATTATCTTTATACTTCAATATCGTTTTGCTTCTATTTTCTAGTTCTCTAACATCTGTGGTATCAGAGCCTGATTTGATTTGCAAGTGAGCATTCAACTCATGGTGCCAAATGACAATGTTGTGAATGTTACACAACCATCAATTCTAGTCTTCAGGGGTCGATTATATGATTTTTGGAGCATCAAAATGAAGATTTTGTTCAAGTCTTAGGAGCTGTGGGAGTTAGTTGAGAACGGGTATGTTGAGACAGATGAGGAAGCCAAATTGAGAGAAAACAAGAAAAAGGATTTGAAGGCATTATTTTTTATCCAACAAGCTGTTCATAAGATAAATTTCTCAAAGATTACAGCAGCAAGCATGACAAAGGAAGCTTAGATAATTCTATAGAAAGTGTACCAAGGCTCTACAAAGGTACAGATGGTAAAACTTCAGTCTCTTCGGCATGATTTTGAAACTTTGTTTATGAAAAATGGTGAATCTGTTCATGATTTTCTATCACGAGTTTTTACAATTGCAAATCAAATGAAATCTCTTAGAAAAGATATTTCTGACCAAACTGTAGTTTCTAAAGTGTTAAGAAGTCTTGCTTCAAAGTTTGATCATGTAGTGGCAGTAATTAAAGAGTCCAAAAATTTGTTAACATATTCATTTGATGAATTGATAGGCTCTTTGCAATCCTATGAAGTAAGGTTGAACAAGCAGGCTAAGAAACTTGAAGAAAAGGCATTTCAAGTGATGAGAGAGTCATCTAATTAGCAAAGAAAAGCAGCTGGTAGAGGAAACAGAAGAGGTGGATTCTGTAGCAGAGATGGTCCCAGTGGTTGTAGAGGCCATGGTTGAGGTGATCACTATAAAACAAGACAGTAAACTGATGATGAGCAGAAAAAAAAATAGCAGTATTCAATGTTTTCATTGCAAATGCTATAGGCATATGAAGGCAGAATGTTGGAAGAGAGAAAAGCAATCAAACTATGCCAAAGAAGATGAGGAGGAGATCAAGTTATTGATGGCCTATGAAGAAGATGCAGCAATCAATAGTAACATTTGGTTTTTGGATAGTGGATCTTTAAATCATATGATTGGTCTAAAGTCATTGTTCAAGGAGCTTGATGAGACATTCAAGGTAAAGGTGACACTTAAAGATAACAAGCAAATTCAAGTAGAAGGCAAAGGTACCATGGTAATAAAAAATGGTCGTGGTAACATAAAACTTCTCTATAATGTCTATTTTATTCCAAGTTTGTCACAGAATTTATTGAGTATTAGGCAACTTATGGGCAGTGGATATTCTATCCTTTTTTATGATGTCTCATGTATGATTAGAGATAATAAAAAAAAATCAAATAAGATTATTGTACATGTTCAAATGGTAGCAAATAAGTTGTTTCCACTTGAAGTTACTAGTGTACAAATTCATGCTCTTGTCGTCAAAGAAATAAGTGAGTCTAGACAGTGGCATTTACAAAATGGGCATTTGAATGTAAAGGGTATAAAGCTGTTGAGTCAGAAAGAAATGGTTTTTAGGTTACCAAGGATTGAGTCTTGAAACTTGTGTGAAAGTTGTATATATGGAAAGCAATGTAAAAAATCATTTCCAGTTAGGAGATCTGATCGCGAAAATTTTTATGCGTGTCCGCAAGTGCACGAGTCGGATCAAGTAGTTCAGTGATAAGTAAAAGTATCGTTCCCACGAGGAATGACTGGAATGCAATTAGGCAGTGCACAACCTACTTTTATCCACGTTAAACAACCAATTATGAGATTCTTGATTTTAGAACTAATTTTAAAATAAAGCGAATTGAAGGAAAACTTAGTTGGCAAAGAAAAGTTTAGTAAAATCCAAGGTTTTAAAATTTCCTAGAGTTACTAATCTCTTGGTACTTACTAAACTTAATTTCTTGTTTAATTGCAATTAATTTTCACCTTGTGGGTTAAGGGATTCAAAAGCCATAACCGTCCGTCGATGTAATTATAGCCCTACTTTCCCCTAAAATCTAAGTATCCTTAGATTTAGGTTCAAGTGCATTAAGTACTGTATCCCTCTATAAACCAATTAAGGCAATTAGGTATATTTCTATCCAAATTACAAATTAGATAATTCTAAACTTAATTTATCCAACTCTTAAGTCCAATCAAAATCCCTTTTTCAAGGTCAATTCCAATTACCCAATTTAATTCTAAGAGGTGGCCAATCTCAAAGAAAGTAATAAGCAAGAGAAGGATACACAAGACTCCAATTATCACAATCAACAAGATAATTAATGATCTAGTTCACACCAGGTTCATAGTGCTCTAGGTAAAAGGAATTTAGCTACACATAGCTAAATCTACAGTAAATCCCAATCCAATACATGGAGAAGATGAAAAGAAGCAAAGAAAGCAAACAAAGGAATGATAGAGATGCAGAAAGTAATGTTTCCCCTTTGATTCTTCCTCTTCCTTCACCCTTCCAAGCTTGGATAGCCTCAAAGATCACCCAAAATCGCCTCCCTGGACGTCCATACTTCTTCTCTGCCGTAGAATCTCCGAACCCTAGCTCCTCCTCCTTCTTTTTAAGCTTGAAAATTAAAACTGTGCGTTTCAAGTCCGCTCTCGCTATGGCAAGGAACGATTCTCGCTATAGCGAGGTCTCTTAAGTGCTCAGGTCTCCGCTGCGCTCGCTACCTTCACGCCATAGCGAGTTGCTTTCTAGAATTTCTATACAACACGACTTCGCTATTGCGAAGCCTCCCCTTCGCTATGGTGAAAATGCCATATCGCTATAGCAAACTACGGTCTCGCTGTTGCGAGAGGACTTGTTAAATCTGCCTTGGCCATTTTCAGCTTCCTTCTCTTATATTCAACTCTTTCTACATTTTGCTACTTTTCCCTGAAATTGAAATCACACATAAAATGAGGCTTAAACTGATAAAAATATTATAATTACAATACTTTCTTTGTTTTGTTTGATTGAGTACACTTTTAACCATATTAATCAGGAGAAAAGTATTTTATCTCCCTAATTTAGTGTTAAATATAATCCTTTTGAATCCTAAATTAGGAGGTTATCAAATTCCCCCACACTTAAATCTTTGCTTGTCCTCAAGCAAATCTTAGAAAGGATCACGCCCAAGCAATCAGAATTTCAAATCCCCTCGCACTTATAATGAATCCAATTTCAGAAGTAGAAGCTCAGTAAAACTCAAATTGAAATTGAAAATAATGTACTCATAGTAACACCCTTATTTTAAAGTGTATGTGTGTTCAACAAGAGATGTTATGAAATAATCAAGAAATCCTAAATAAGTCTTCCCAGCAATTTCAAAACCTAACCCAATCATCTGTACTGACTTCAATCATCAAAGCTCATTGAAAGGGGTCTCTATTATTCAATGCAAAATTATTTTCAGCACTTCTTTTTTTTTTTTTTCTCTCCTCGTCAAATTACTTAATCCTTTTGACGCGAATGACAACATTGGTTATGAAGCCACCCGGTTACTCAGATTAAAGAAATCCTCAGAGGGCTACTAGCATACTCTTAGTTTTATCACTGTTTGACACGAAAGTTCACACTTTTTGGTGCAAACCCCCAGTTACTAAGTGATTTCAACCATTGGAGTAGAGAATCCTTTGATTTTTTTTTTTTAATTATTGATATCCCTCTCAACTAACAATCAGGTATCCATCAGGAACAGGTAAATTGGGGAGATCTAAAATAACTAGAAGCTTATTATAAGAAAAGCTTGAATTACTTCAAAAATCATCTTGTTGGAAAGTGTTCCTATTGTGGGTGCATACTACAACTACATTACTACTTTATCCATTTCAAGTTCGCTTAACCTCTACATTCCGTAATTAATATTCATCTAGAGTAAGAAGGGATGAATCTGATTTAACATATAAGGAATATGGGCGCTTGAATATTATTAATAAGAGGATGTTATTGTCGATTTATATCCACTTATCCTATATTTATCTATGTTTACCCTAACTCCCCCACACTTAAAAGTTACATTGTCCGCAATGTATAAACTGTGAAATTCAGAAGTAGATAGTAAAATAGAAGCAGATGGGGTGAAGGGAAGGGATAAAAAGAGGTAGGGAGATACGAGACTCCCCTGATAAGAAGAGATAATAGAGCAAGGGGATGCATGTGAACAACTCCTTCATCTGAGAGACAAAAATGGACAAAATATATACAGGAGACTGTAAGTTGGCGTTAGCATTAAGAAGACAGTTAATAGCATAGCCAATTTAAGAGTGTAGAGCATAATTAGATACAGTTATCCATAATATAAAATGATGAAAAGCAAAACAACAAAAAAAAAAAAAATTGGTAGCGGGATAGAAAGGTCATAAGAATCAGACGGCCCCAGTTGATCTTGAGGTGCAGGCTGCTGAGGGAGAATGATAACCGGGGTCTGAGAAGCCTCAGGAGGTGGTGGTGGAGGTGCAGGCATCAGGTAGTCCATCAGAGTTTGCAGCTGGTCCTTCATAGATAAGATGTGCCCTTCTAGCCTACCAATAGAAGCTCTCTCCCAATCCTCAAATTCAGAGTGATATTGTGCTCCGTGCCCCATCGGCTCTGGAGTACTAAAGTGCTGCTGTGATGGAGGAGGTGGAGATGCCGCAGTCTGGGCCTGAGCGGGTGCTCGGTGTCTACGGGGCTGCCCTGGTGCATCTTTCATGCTATCATATTTGAATGGCCCCTTTGGCTTGAACTGCGCATCATTTTTAGAGACGCGGCTACCCCCCATAGTAAGTAATTCGGTGAGCATATGAGGGTATGTCAGGCTAACCCGGTCGGACCTCGCCACTTGCTTGAAGTTCAAGTACATGAGGTGAGGAATATTTACCTGCTGTCGAGTCATAAAACACCACGTCAGAGTAGCTCGTTCTTGGGTCATGTCTGATCCATGAGAACTTGTGAGGATGTTACTTGTGATGAATTGTAACCAATAATGGGCGGGCTTGCTGAGTTGATTTACCGGGTAAACCTTATTAACCAACCGAGCTCTTCCTTCTTCAGCAATAGTTGTCTCCACTTCTTCCTAAGGAATGGACTAAGGGTTCTCTATGTACGTTTGGAATGCACATTCTTGAACATCAGGTAGCTCATAAAAGTCTTTGAAAACTGTCTCGTTAATGCGCACCCAAGCCGAACGGTAGTAGTATTCATCCTCCTCTTCCTCAGTATCCTCAAAATTTGCATACAGCTCTTGGATCATTAAAGGGATCCGATGCACCGACTTCTTAGTAAATCCCTGCAACCCATGCCATTCAAAATCCGAGAAGGTGAGGTCTAACACATGAGGTGCATAATAACAATCCTCGATAACCCCCCTATTCGAGAACAGTCACTCAAAGCGAAATTCTGCTCTAGATGACGCAAATCGGTCCTTGTCATATGACGTCTTCTTTTGTTTCGAGGATGAGGCTTCAGCAGTTTTGGTTTGTTTCTTAGGAGCCATAGCCCTGAAATTCAAACAAGAAGGAAAGATAAAAATCAGTGGCAGCCTGCAAGGGAAATCATGAAATCAAATGAATGCAGCATGTTTAGACTAAGGGAAGACACAAATAAAAGCATCCAATGGACTAGGGGGCAAGGAATAAAGAAGCAACCCACACAAAAATGGTTCAGAAAAGCTCAGTTCTGGAAAAACTCTCGAACTCGCTATAGCGAGTTCGAGCAGGTTTCTGCACAGCCAGATTTCACGGGGTAAAGACCAAATTTAGGCTATTCTTTTGCACAGAAACAGTTGACCAATCAAACCCATCCAGAAAAACGAACCAAATGACCCCTAAATACTCAAATCTAAGCAAAACAAATTGAACCCTAAAATGACCAGATTCAGTGAAATAACCAGCGATTCAAGGGAATAAAAGAGTCAATCGATTTACCTGATGCAACAGATGCGAGGGGTGAGGGTAATGTGAGCTTAAGATATGCGAAATACAGCAAAAGAGAGAATGGAAGAAGTTGAGGGGCTTCATCGCAGTAGCGAAAATGAAATGCAGGAATGGAGAAAAAGAGAAAAAAAAACTGTAGGTTATTTAATATAGAGAGACTCACCACTGCCAAGCAATAGCGAGGGCTTCTCTGTGGTAATTACCAAAAGCAAAGCTGCTGTCCTCGCAATAGCGAAAATTTCTTCTCGCCATTGCGAGAAGACTTGAATAATTCTTGGTGGCTGAAGAATCTCGCTATAGCTAGGCTATAGCGAGGTTCTTTCTAGATTTTGTACTCAGCCATGGAAATGCTGAATTCGCTGTAGCGAATTAGTTATCTCGCAATGGCGAGAAAACTTCGTAAGAATTTATGCAACTCACTCGCCATAGCCAGGCTACAGCAAAGATGTCTCTGGACTTTGTACCAAAAGGCAACACAGAGAGCTCGCTATGGCGAGGTAATTTTCTCGCTGTAGCGAGAACACTTGATGTTGCAGACTGTGTCTCGCCACAGCCTTGGCCATAGCGAGATACTCTGGTGTGTGTACCAGGAGTGGGAGAAGCAGCCTCGCCATAGCGAGAGGGATTCCTCGCTATAGCGAATAATAAATTTTTTTTTTCCCACCTAAATGCTCACTAAAATGCTCCCTCAAATGCAACCGGATACAATAATAAAGTAAAATTTAAAGCATGGTTGGAGACTCCCTGTAAATATGTCTAATGTTGCTCTTTCCTGCTAATCCCTAGCTCCTTAATATCCACATTTGAACCTGTAAAACACATAAAAAAAATATCAAACCCAAAATGAGAAGAACTTTAAATTCAAACAAATAAAAACACGAAGAAAATTTGGGTTGCCTCCCAAGGAGCGCTAAGTTTAAAGTCTTCAGCCAGACTATCATGACGTTTTTATGAGCAGTCTTGAAGTTGCACATTTGCCTTCATCCTGTCCACCGGTCCACCAAGGTAATGCTTCAAGCGTTGGCCATTGACTTTAAAAGTTTCTCCACTTTTCTCATCTTGAATTTCAATGGCACCAAAGGTAGTGGTAGACACCACCTTAAAAGGACCAGACCACCTGGATTTAAGCTTTTCTGGAAACAACCTCAAACGAGAGTTATACAATAGCACTAAATCACCAGGTATCAAGTCCCTTTTTAAAATCTTCCTATCATACCAGATCTTTGTCTTTTCCTTATATAGCCTAGAATTTTCATAAGCTTGTAGCCTGAATTCATGAAGTTCATTAAGGTTCAGCAGCCTCTTTTCACTAGCATCTTTATAATTCAAATTCAACTTCTTTATGGCCCAAAAAGCTTTGTACTCAAGTTCCAAAGGTAAATGACAAGCTTTACCAAAAACTAATTGATATGGAGACATACCAATTGGTGTTTTGTAAGCTGTCCTATATGCCCATAAAGCTTCATCTAGCTTATCAGACCAATCCTTCCTATTAACACTCACTGTTTTTTCCAAAATTCTTTTGATCTCCCTATTAGAAACTTCACAGAGGCCATTGGTCTGAGGGTGGTAAGCTAAAGCTATTTTGTGGTGAACTCCATATTTTTCCAGCAAAGCTTTAAACAAACGATTATTAAAATGAGTTCCACCATCACTAATGATAGCTCTAGGGGTGTCAAAGCGAGAAAAAATATTCTTCTTTATAAATCGCACCACTGTTTGAGCATCATTATGTTGGCAAGCTACCGACTCAACCTATTTACTAACATATTCAACTGCCACTAAAATGTATTGTTGGCCTCTAGACAAAACAAAGGGATCCATGAAATCAATTCCCCACAAATCAAACAATTCAACTTCAAAGATACCGGTTTGAGGGAGTTCATGCCTTTTAGAAATATTACCGGATCTTTGACAAGCATCACAGTGAGAAGCAAACAAATGAGAATCTTTAAACAATGTAGGCCAATAAAAACCAGATTGCAATATTTTAAAAGCAGTTTTCTAGCCACTAAAATGTCCTCCAAATGGTGATGCATGGCATGCAAGCAAAATGTCATGTTATTCAGTCTCAGGAACACACTTCCTAAGAATTCCATCCACACATCTTTTGAACAGATGAGGCTCATCCCAAATGTAAAACTTAACCTCATTCAAGAATTTCTTCTTTTGATAATAGTTTAAATCAGGAGGTAAAACTTCACAGACAATATAGTTTGCTATATCAGCATACCAAGGTACATGTAGCAAATTAGCAGCCATTATGCATTCATTAGGGAAAACATCATTCACAAGCTTATTATCACTAACATGCTCGGAATCTAACTTAGAAAGATGATCAGCTACTAGGTTTTCACTTCCTTTCCTATCCACTATATGCAAGTCAAATTCTTGAAGTAATAAAACCCACCTAATCAATCTAGGTTTGGACTCTTTCTTTCTCAACAAATATTTAATAGCAGCATGATCAGTGTGTACTACCACTTTGACTCCTAACAGATAAACTCTAAACTTCTCAAAAGCAAAAACAATAGCTAACATTTCTTTTTCAGTGGTAGAGTAATTTACCTGAGCATCCACTAATGTCCTGCTGGCATAATAGATAGGATGAAAAACTCGGTCTCGCCTCTGTCCCAGAACAGCTCCTACTGCATAGTCACTTGCATCGCACATGACCTCAAAAGGCAATGACCAGTCCGGAGCAACTATTATAGGTGCAGTTATTATCTTCTGTTTCAACTCTTCAAAACTTTCAAACAGTCATCATCAAAAAGGAACTTGGCATCCTTTTCTAACAGCTTAGTCAAGGGCTTTGAAATTTTTAAGAAATCTTTGATGAATTTCCTATAGAATCCCACATGCCCAAGAAAACTTCAGACTCCCTTGACACTATTAGGAGGTGGCAACTTCTCAATCAATGATGTCTTGGCTCGATCTACCTCCAAACCCTCCTTAGACACCTTGTGTCCTAGTACTATTCCTTCCTTCACCATGAAGTGGCATTTTTCCCAGTTCAAAACTAGGTCAGTCTCCTCACACCTTTTAAGCACCTTAGAGAGGTTTCCCAAACAAACTTCAAATGAATCACCAAAGACAGAGAAGTCATTCATAAAAATTTCCATGATATCTTCGATGAAATCAGAGAAGATTGATGTCATGCATCTTTGAAAGGTTGCTGGTGCGTTACATAACCCGAAAGGCATTCTCTTGAAGGCAAAAGTGCCATAGGGACAGGTGAAGGTTATTTTCTCTTGGTCTTCAGGTGCTATAGAAATTTGATTGTATCCTGAATAACCATCCAGAAAATAAAAATATTCCTTCCCTGCTAGCCTATCAAGCATTTAGTCAATGAAGGGAAGAGGAAAGTGATCTTTTCTAGTGGCTGCGTTTAATTTCCGATAGTCCATGCACACTCTCCAACCAGTGACAGTTCTTGTAGAAATCAATTCTTTCTTTTCATTTGTTACAACTGTCATCCCTCCTTTCTTAGGGACGCACTGTACTGGACTAACCTACGCACTATCTGAAATTGGATAGATGATTCCTGCATCCAGCCACTTGATGATTTCCTTCTTGACAACTTCTTTCATCATCGGGTTCAGCCTCCTCTGATTCTCTATAGATGGCTTATGATCTTCCTCCAGTAGAATTTTATGCATCACAATGGAAGGGCTTATCCCTTTGATATCTGCAAGTGTCCATCCCAGAGCCTTTTTATGACTCTTTAGTACTTCAATCAGTCTCTGTTCTTGATGAGAGTTCAATGATGTAGAGATGATGACAGGTAGTGTCTCTGAATCCCCTAAATATGCATATTTTAGATGCGTAGGGAGAGGTTTTAACTCCAAAATCGGAGGTTGCTCAATTGAAGGCTTAAGAGATGGTGCTGAGCGGGAAGCCAAATCTAAAGATTCCACTTGCCAATGATGTTTAGCTCGAGTAGTTGAAAAATTCAGCACTTGGGCTACCTCATGACTAGTTTCAGCGTTCTCATGCTTCACTCCCATTAATAATGCTTCAATAGGGTCATGGATTATTATTGAATTAAATTGTTCTTGAGCTAATTCATCAATCACTGAAACTCTGAAGCAATTTTCAGCATCTCTAGGATATTTCAGTGTTTTGTCCATGTTAAACACCACCTGCTCATCCCCCAATCTCATCACTATTTGCCCTTTTTCTACATCAATGAGAGTTCTAGCTGTGGCTAAGAATGGACGACCAATAATCAACGGATTATCTTTATCTTCTTCACAGTCTACAACAATGAAATCAGCTGGATATATGAACTCACCAACCTTTACTAAAACATCTTCAATTATACCCCGTGGATATGCTAAGCTCCGATCCGCTAATTGCAATGTTACTGTGGTAGGTCTTGCCTCACCGAGTTGCAACTTCTCAAAGACAGATAACGGCATAAGATTTACACTGGCTCCAAGATCACACAAAGCCTTGCCTTGAAAGTGAGTGCCTCTTTTACAAGGCACAGAGAAGTTACCTGGATCTTTGCACTTCATTGGAATCCGTGGGTTGATTATTTTGCTGCACTCTTCAGTAAGTGCTACAGTTTCAAATTCACCAAATCTCCGCTTCTTGCTCAGCATCTCTTTCAAAAACTTGACATACTTAGGCATGTACTCCAATGCTTCTGAGAATGGGATATTTATATGGAGTTGCTTGAATATTTCTAGAAATTTTTGATACTGCTTATCTTCCACCTTCTTTTGAAGTCTTTGAGGAAATGGTAGTGGAGGTATTATCCTTGGTAATGTTTGTAGTTTCTCTCCTTGTTTCTCACCCTTATCAACATCTGTCTGTTTTTTAACTTCTTCACTGCTCACTTTTCTCTTCTTTTCAACTAATTTATCCACACGTTCTTCTCCTATTCTTTTATCATTACTTGTCTCCTCTATGGTAATTTCACCTTTATCTTTCTCTACAATAGCCTTTGATGCAGGTGTGTGGCTAAACATCTTTGGTGTTTGATCATTTGGCAACATTTTTCCACTTCGGAGAGTTATGGCTTTACATTCTTCCTTACCTTCTCTTCTAGGATTAGGCACCGTGTCACTTGGCAATCCCCCTTGTCTTAATGAATTCATTGCTGAGGCTAATTGACCCATCTGCAGTTCTAGATTTCTCAAGGAGGTGTCAACTCTAGCATTCACTTGAGCTTGCTCTTCATTTTGCTTACTTTGAATGCTAATGAACTTCGCCAAGGCATTTTCCAAGTTCGTCTTAGGTTCTTGAATAGGTGCATTTTGCCTTACCGGTTGAGTGAAACCTGGTGGTTGAGTAGGCTTAATGCTTGAGGAAGATGCCGGTTGATTCAATGCTGGTCCATGCTTCCAAGAGAAGTTTGGATGATTTCGCCACCCAGGATTGTAAATTGGAGTATGGATTCTGATTCTTTGGAAAGTTCCCCACATAATTATCTGGTTCTGAAGGTGCCGAAGGACAATAGTCTACTGAATGCAGATCCCCACAGTTTTCACAAGTAATTGGGGCCACTTGAGCAGAACAGACATTCATTTGCTGATTTCGCTGCACTTGAGATTCTAACATATCGAATCTCTTATTCAAAGCGGAAAGAATAGTGGCAAGTGGAATAGAGGGGTCTTCTTGAGTATTGGCAACATTAGCACTTACCCTTCTATCACCTCCTCTTTGCACATAACTCTCAGATAATGTGTCCAATGCCTGAATAACATCATCCACAGGCATTTCATCCCAACGCCCATTTAAAATAGCATCTAACATTGTATCGGTTTGTGGAGTTAGACGCGTGCAGAAGTTCCATACAATAGCACAGTCATCCATCCCATGGCTTGGGCATTGGCGAAGTAAATGCTTGTACCTCTGCCATGCAGCATATAAATGCTCATCTGAAGCCTGCTTGAAGTTGATGAGCTCACGGCGTGCATCTGCTATTTTATTATTTGGAATGAAGTGAGCTCTGAACCTTGCTTCTAGCTTATCCCAAGTATCTATTGAACCCTCAGGCAGAGTCAATAGCCATTCCTTGGCTTTTCCTTGTAGAGAGAGAGGGAATAGTCGAAGTCTCAGAACATCCCTTGGTACTCCATTCTACTTGAATGAATCGCACACTCCCAAGAATAACAGAATATGATGGTTGGGATCTTCATCAGACCTCTCACCAGTGAATTGTCCATTAAGTTGCAACATGGAGATCATCACTGGCTTCAACTCAAAGTTAGCAGCTTGAAAGTCTGGCACTACTATGCTAGATAGAGTGCCCTTCATACTACGACCCACAAAGTCTTTTATGGACTGATTTTGATTTCCTTCCTAAGCCATTTCTTCACTCACTGAATTTGGAGTTTTAGAAGGACTTTCTTTAAAATTCAAGTTACCACAAGATCACTAATTTTCTTCGTTGTGCGCTTCTTCGTTGTAGAGGTTTGCTTCGGCATGTACTATGGTACCTGTAGAGGAAAATTCAATCAACTGTATTATTTAAAACAAAAAGTCAAAGCAAATAACAAAATGAAAAGAAATTCTACCTAATTAACTAACTAATGCTTAATCAAGGACTACTAAAGATTACACACTTCTAACTTGAACATTTAAGCCATTCCCCGGCAACGGCGCCAGAAAACTTGATCACGAAAATTTTTATGCGTGTCCGCTAGTGCACGGGTCGGATCAAGTAGTTCAGTGATAAGTAAAAGTATCGTTCCCACGAGGAATGACTGGAATGCGATTAGGCAGTGCACAACCTACTTTTATCCACGTTAAACAACCAATTATGAGATTCTTGATTTTAAAACTAATTTTAAAATAAAACGAATTGAAGGAAAACTTAGTTGGCAAAGAAAAGTTTAGTAAACTCCAAGGTTTTAAAATTTCCTAGAGTCACTAATCCCTTGATGCTTACTAAACTTAATTTCTTGTTTAATTGCAATTAATTTTCACCTTGTGGGTTAAGGGATTCAAAAGCCATAACTGTCCGTCGATGTAATTATAGCCCTACTTTCCCCTAAAATCTAAGTGTCCTTAGATTTAGGTTCAAGTGCATTAAGTACTGTATCCCTCTATAAACCAATTAAGGCAATTAGGTATATTTCTATCCAAATTACAAATTAGATAATTCTAAACTTAATTTATCTAACTCTTAGGTCCAATCAAAATCCCTTTTTCAAGGTCAATTCCAATTACCCAATTCAATTCCAAGAGGTGGCCAATCTCAAAGAAAGCAATAAGCAAGAAAAGGATACACAAGACTCCAATTATCACAATCAACAAGATAATTAATGATCTAGTTCACACCAGGTTCATAGTGCTCTAGGTAAAAGGAATTTAGCTACACATAGCTAAATCTACAGTAAATCCCAATCCAATACATGGAGAAGATGAAAAGAAGCAAAGAAAGCAAACAAAGGAATGATAGAAATGCAGAAAGTAATGTTTCCCCTTTGATTCTTCCTCTTCCTTCACCCTTCCAAGCTTGGATAGCCTCAAAGATCACCCAAAATCGCCTCCCTGGACGTCCAGACTTCTTCTCTGCCGCAGAATCTCCGAACCCTAGCTCCTCCTCCTTCTTTTTAAGCTTGAAAATTAAAACTGTGCGTTTCAGGTCCGCTCTCGCTATGGCAAGGAACGATTCTCGCTATAGCGAGGTCTCTTAAGTACTCAGGTCTCCGCTGCGCTCGCTACCTTCACACCATAGCGAGTTGCTTTCTGGAATTTCTATGCAACACGACTTCACTATTGCGAAGCCTCCCCTTCACTACGGCAAAAATGCCATATCGCTATAGCGAACTGCGGTCTCGCTGTTGCGAGAGGACTTGTTAAATCTGCCTTGGCCATTTTCAGCTTCCTTCTCTTATATTCAACTCTTTCTACATTTTGCTACTTTTCCCTGAAATTGAAATCACACATAAAATAAGGCTTAAACTGATAAAAATATTATAATTACAATACTTTCTTTGTTTTGTTTGATTGAGTACACTTTTAACCATATTAATCAGGAGAAAAGTATTTTATCTCCCTAATTTAGTGTTAAATATAATCCTTTTGAATCCTAAATTAAGAGGTTATCCCAGTCCAAGAGAGCATCTAATTGTCTTGATCTTATACATGCTGACTTGTGCGAACCAATGAAAACCCAATCTCTTAGCGGAAGTCACTACTTCTTACTGTTTATAGATGATTATAGTCAGATGAGCTGGGTTTACTTCTTACAGAACAAATCTAAGGTGTTTGAAGCTTTCAAAAAATTTAAAGTATTTGTTGAAAAGCAAAGTGGAAGAAGCATAAAGACGCTTCGAACAGATAGAGGTGGTGAGTCTACTTCTCATGAATTTACTCAATTTTGTGAAGAGCATGGTTTACGTAGGGAACTAACAGCATCGTTTACCCTGGAGCAAAATAGAGTAGTTGAATAAAAGAATCGCATTGTTGTTGAGATGGCAAGAAGCTTACTAAAGGATACAAGACTTCAAGACAAATTCTAGGCAGAAGCTATATCCACTCTAATGTATCTATTAAATCTATCACCAACAAAAGCAATCTTGAACAAGACTCCTTATGAAGCTTGGCATGGTACAAGACCTTGGGTGAGTCATTTAAAAGTCTTTGGTTGTGTTGCCTATGCCTTAATAGACTCACATAAACATAGCAAGCTTGATGGAAAATCTGAAAAAATGCATATTTGCAAGCTATAGTGTTGAATCTAAAGGTTATAAGTTGTATAATCCTATTAGTGGAAAAATTGCTATTAGTAGGAATGTTGTATTTGATGAAGAAGCAAGTTGGAATTGGTGTGAGAACAATGAAGTTGTAGGTATTAAAGTGCCAACTAGTGAAGACTCACTAACTGTTGAAGTGGTGCCATCTCCTCCAAGCTCACCTAGCACTACTCATTCATATTCAATAGCTTCTAGTCCTTTAAATGGTGGAAGCAGTAGTTCATCCTCCTCAGATCAGACTCCTCCAAGAAAACTCAGATCCCTAAGGGAGATTTATGAGACATCTCAAGCTTTGTTTGTTGCAGATCCTCTATGTTTTGATGAAGCAATAGGTAAGGAAGAATGGTGTGAAGCTATGAAAGAAAAACTTGAGGTAATCAAGAAGAATGAAACTTAGGAATTGGTCGATCTTCTTGAAGGAAAAAATACTATTGGAGTAAAATGGGTTTATAGAACCAAGTATCATGCAGATGGAAAATTTCAAAAGTACAAGGCATGGTTGGTAGCAAAGGGATATACTCAGCAACTAGGTGTTGATTATGATGACACATTCTCTCTTGTTGCACATTTTGAAATGGTAAGAATGATATTAGCCTTGGCTGCACAACTTTGATGGCCTATTTTTTAGTTTGATGTCAAGTCTACATTTTTGAATGGAGAGCTGAAAGAAGAAGTTTATGTCACACAACCAGCAGGTTTCATTGTTCATGGCATGGAAGACAAGTTTTACAAGCTTAAAAAGGCATTGTATGGTTTGAAACAAGCTCCACGAGCATGGTATAGCAAGATTAATTCCTATTTTCTGGAAAATGGTTTCAAAAGAAGTGAAAGTAAGCTTGCACTTTATGTGAAGAAGTAAGGTACCAATGATGTTCTTGTTGTTTGCTTATATGTTGTGATATCATTTATATAGGCTCAAATTACTCTCTTATAGTTGAATTTATATCCAAAATGATAAGTAGATTTGAAATGACAGATTTAGGTTCATTGCATTATTTCCTTGGGCTTAAAGTGGTACAAGAGAAAAATAGAATATTTATATCACAAAGGAAATACGCAACAAACCTTCTCAAAAGATTTAATATGCTGAATTGTAAAGTTGCAGCTACACCTATGAATATGAATGATAAGTTGCAACAGGAAGATGGCACTAAAAAAGCTGATGTAAGGAGTTTTAAAAGTTTAGTTGGTTGTTTGATTTATTTAACACATGCTCAACGAGATATTTCATTTTTTGTTAGTGTTGTCTCAAGGTTTATGAGTACTCCTTCAAAGCATCACCTTAGAGCAGCAAAAAGGATCTTGCATTATATTGTTAAAACCTTGAATTATCGAATTTGGTACAACCAAGTTTCAAATTTCAGGTTGTAAGGCTTTACTGACAATGATTAGGCAGGTTCTTTGGATGATAGAAAGAGCACTTCAGGCAATGTTTTCAATCTTGGATCAGGAGCTATTACATGGTGTTCAAAGAAACAAGCCACTACAGCCTTATCATCTTTTGAAGCAGAGTATATGGCAGCTACTTCTACAATTTGTTAATGTATTTGGCTAAGAAGACTTCTTGCAAATGTTTGTCAAAAGCAAGAAACCGCAACTAAAATTTTTTATAACAATAAAGCCACAATTGTAATGACTAAAAATCCTATATTCCATGGAAGAACAAAGCATATAGATATTTGTTTCCACTTTATTTATGAGTAGGTGGCAAAAGAAGAAGTTATGTTGAAGTTCTGCAATACAAATGAACAAGTTGTAGATATATTTACAAAGGCTCTCTCCTTTCAAAAGCATGTCTACTTCAGATCCTTACTTGGTATGTGTAACTTTAAATCAAGGAAGAGTGTTGAAGACTAATTCAAAATTGCACATGATTGTTTAAAATGTATATGACTACTTAAAAGGCACATGCTTGACTTAGTCAAGCTAGATTTAATTTGTTCTAGATTTTTTTTCCTCTTCTGAAGTTGTGTATTTTCTTTTTCTGTAAGTTTCTGAGTTTCTTTGTTAGTGGCTATTAGTAGCATTAAAATAGGGATTTAGCTTAGTATTTATCGATTCTTTTTGGTTGCATGTAAGCCCATGAATAGGCATCATTGATTTAGAAATAATTGTAGTACAGCATCTTCATTATTGAGCATATTTTCCTCTATTTTTTCTCTATTGCAACTATTCGTTTACGTTTCTTGTTTGCTAATATTATCTTTATACTTCAGTAGCTTTTTGCTTCTATTTTCTAATTCTCCAACATCTAATGAGTTGCTTGCATTTAGCTGTACAGATGCTTATTTGCTTTCCTTGGAGGCCAGCATCTTCTAATGTGCGATGAATGCTGGAGTAAAACAAATCATTGGTGCCACAATCTTCACCTCTGAACACACTACTGTGCCTAGTTGTCCATAAAAGCCAACAAGTGTACCCAAAGAGCTTCCTCCATTCGAATTTCTTCAACCCTCTAGCACCACCCTTTTTGGTAAAATTCTAATTCAACTAATCATGCATGGGAGCAGAGAAAAAGGACACCCAGTGAGACAGGTGTACTAGTCTCTTCCATAACTGAACAGCCCTACTATAATCCCGAACCACGTGCATCAAAGTCTCAGGGGAAGCAAAACCATAGGGACAGTCAGCGTTCTCCACCAGCCCATGAGATGCTCTCAGCTTATTCGTGTGTACTTGGTCTAGTGGAAGTAGCCATAAGAAGCTACACACTTTCTCTGAAGCTAGCTAAGTCCAAAACTTACCCTAAATACTTTCCCTAGGCTTAAGTTCAACTACTGATGTAAAGATAAGTAGTTTGAATGGAATAAGATCCATCAGAGGCCCCCTTCCATGTGATGGCATCATTATCACATTATGACTCCCTAATTTTGGTGTTATATGGTACATTTTATAGTGGAATAGGGAGTCATTTAGTTATTTTCTTACAAGTTTTGCATCTTATTGCAGATTTTTTTTAGTTAGTGCAAATAAATAAAATATAGTTTTTGTGATTAATTTTAGCAACTCTTCATTTTATTTTGCCTTTATCTAAACTTCAGGAGAAAGATGGAGACCTATTAGAAGGAAAGAAAAAGTAAGAGAAGGTTGAAAAATTAATAGCAAATTGTCAGGTGTCCTCGCTATAGAGAGGAATCTAGCTCGTAATGGCAAGTTTATAACCCATACAAAATCTAGGGAGTTTCTAGCAATATCGTAGGTAATAGTGAGAAGGCTTAGAGTTTGGAACTGATAAGCTCTCGTAACAACGAGAGGTAATGAAGCACACAACTTTGATTTTTGGATTTAAAACATAAAAAGCTAGTAAGGTTTCAGGAAAAAAAGACTTTTGGAGTGGGTTTTGAAGGGGAAACACACAAAGAAGCTAGGATTTGGAGGCAAGAAGCTTGGATTGAAGATTGAAGACCAAATAATCACATTAACACTGAGTTTTCTAATCTTCTACCTATCTTCTTCTATGATTTTTTTTGTCCAAACCTTTTGTTTGGTTTGCATTGTTTAAAGCCATATGTGGCTAGATATTGTGGATTTTAGGTTTTCTTGAACCTTATTGTCATGTAATTGAGATTTTGTGTAGTTAATTTAGTTTAATCTTATATTTGAGTACTTAATCTGGTTTGTCTTGTTCATTTGAGAGATTGGCCACCTCTTCCATGAATTTATGGTTTAGAATTAGCCTTTGAGAAAAGAAAATCTTAATGGATCATAGGATTAAATAACTTAGGATTAATTTAACCTAATTTTATTCTTAGGTATAGAGATATAACTAAGGAACTAAGTAGTTTAAGAGGAATGAGCATAATTAACCTAATTAATTGTGAGAGAAATCTACAATTAAATAAAATGGAAGTCAGAGTGGTTTGAGAGACACTTGAACTTAATTTAGTTCCTCAACTTTTAAATCATTAATTAAACCAATTAACTTAACAACTCAATTCTTGATAGTAAGGAAATAGGAAACTTGAGGTGCTTCTCAATGATATTTTTTGTTAGAACAATTCTTAAAGTTTAGTTTTATCTTTAATTTTATTTTATTTCATTACACTGACATTTTAGTTTATTTCTTGATTGAAACGAATGTGAACACTTCTTGGGCCTAACTTCATCTAAAATAATTCCCTGTGGGATGACCTTGATCCACTATACTATGTAATCAATCCGTATGTTTACAAAATCCATTGTAAAATTAATGGTTGTCACATGATGAATGGAAGGAGGAACTATATTGGCAATTATGCTAGTCACGTGGTCGGGTATATACTGCTTAAAGCTTTGCTAATCTCAACTCCTAGAATGTGTACTCATATCACAAATGCTTGTATGAAGGAAAGCATCTAACACAACCTTCATAGTGTACTCTAAGATCAAGGATGTTAACAAGATCAAAAGAATCAAACCAAAAGCTGACATATGAATCATTACTTAAACTCCACCCAAAACCTTACTTGAAATCCTTCCAAATCTTAATTATACCTTGCCAAGTGAAGGAGGACATTTGTTTCTTATTAACCGTAGGTATAATAGCATCCCTACCACCATATTTAGCTCTTAAAACCTAAACCCATATAGTGCATCCATATTGCAAATTAAACCCTAACAACGTTTCGTAAGGAAAGCTATGTTTTGGGCATGTAGATCTTTTAAGCCAAGGCCTCCCTTGCTTCTTGGGCTTTTTCACTTTATCTTAAACTACAAGATGTAACTTTCTTCCCAGGTTCATGGCATCCCTCTAGAAATTATGGATAGCTTTTTTAATCGCCTCACTAATATAACTAGGTAAACACATGGTTTACATAAAAAAACTAGGGACGGCTAAGATTAGTGACTCGATAAGCATGGTGTACCTTGCAAAGCTAAGTAACTTACCTTTCCAAGAAGAAAGATGTTTGTTAACTTTTTCTAATATGTGATTGAATGTATGTAGCCTTTGATATCTGCATATGGAGAAAGGGAATACCTAAGTACTTTCCTAAATGACTCATAAGAGAGACACCAAGTATATGGCTAAATTCAGAGACTTTAGAGAAGTGAACATTTTTAGAGTAATACATTTTAGTCTTAATGAGGTTCATTTTTTGTTCCAAAGAAATACAAAAAGAATTGATTCAACTTTTTATCAATTTAACAAAATTAGAGTTTAAACCTATATCCTCCAAAGTCTTCTTAATAAAACCCCAAACAAGATAGCCATAAGCTTTCTTAAGATTCACTTTGACTGCCATAAAGCTTTTGTTGCCTCTTTTACATTGCATAGTATGGACCACTTCCTCGGTGATAATGATATTGTCATTACTATGACATCCAATAATAAAGCTACTTTGATTTGGAGCAATCAATTTCCCCAAAGAATCCTTTAAATAATTAATGCTAACTTTTGTAATAATTTTAAAGTTGGCATTATAGAGAGAAATTAGTTTACATTCTTTTAAACACTCTAGATTATTTACATTTGAGATAAGAACTGTAACACCATATATTTCTAGCTTACTTCTTATCATTTCTAAGTCTCACATGATGAATTGCATAAAAGGGAATGGAAAAATGGCATTAAAATAATGTCTTATTTCAAGTTGCGTCACGTATGAAAATTCCATTTGGTGTTACAAGGACCATATGAGCTCATACATCACATTCTCATATTTAATTACATACATACACCTCATTTGCATCACCAAAATTGGCCCACAACTCGTGGAATTCAAAAGGGAACATCAAATTCACTCCATTATTTTCGGCCAAAATCTCAGTTTTTCTGTCACAACTTCAGAAATTCATAACTAAATCCAAAAAAATCAAAATCATGCATTCTTGGCCATTTTGGAAAGCTACAAATGTCTACTTTATGACCAAAATACGTCCAAGCTATGAAACATAACACAGAAAGCAT
Organism: Erythrophleum fordii; assembly: GCA_032878935.1. NCBI lineage: Eukaryota > Viridiplantae > Streptophyta > Magnoliopsida > Fabales > Fabaceae > Erythrophleum > Erythrophleum fordii. Next base: position 253,318 of record JAVQMF010000055.1, read on the forward strand.
TTGACATGCGAAAATGGGCAGAGGTTAGGACTACTACTGGTACTGATGCAAGTGTCTGCTATAAACTTTAAATGTCCAATTAATTCCAAAAAAATCCAATCCATGCAAATTATACCAAGTTGGAAAGCTATGAGTGTTAAATTTATGGTAAAAATAGGTTCAGACCATAAACAGCACGTTTAGCCACTGAAATTCAATGGAACAGTGACTCAGGTCGTGCTGTACTACTATTACTGTTCCAGAAATTCAAATTTTCATATCTCTTAGCTCTGACCTTCAAATGAGGTGCTTCTAGTTGCTACAAGTCACTCTAAATTCCTAGTTTCTACCTACAAAATTTTGTAGCCATTGGACCATGTTTGCCCCTCGGATGACATAATTTCACAATTGACCAAATGAACAGTACTGATGCAAATCCGAAATTCTGATGCCAACTTTGAAAAATCATAGAAAATTCCACAGACCTCCAAATGAGGTGATCTTTAGCTTGTCAAAAAGCTCTAGGCAAGATCTAAGTTCATGAAAAATTTCAAGTCAAGAAGAGGTCATTTGGTCAGACTTTGCCATAACTCAAGATTATGGCAATTTGGTTCCAATAAAGGGGTAATTTGGTTCCAATGGGCCATTCATTGTTCCACACACATTTGAGCAACTTAGAAAGCATAAATATAGCACAATTAAGTCCCTCATAAGGTCTAAATCCTCATACAACTCAAATTCACCTTAAAATGTAGATTCCAAATCTAATAAAATGTCTTTGGAATCACTCAATTTGGAGCTAAAACCTTCTCGAACGAACCGGTCAACATTTGGGTCAACTGACATCGGAAAGAGTCCATCGGAGGGGATTTACCTGTCTCGGGGCTTCCCATGGTTTTTGGGGCCTCTGAGAACCCTGGGCAACTCAAAATTTCCATTTAAAAAGCCCTCCTAGGTGTTTTTCTAAAATTACACTTATTTACGAAAATGCCACTGGCCTTTCGACAAATTTTTTTAATTACTCTGGCCCAAGTTTCTGGACAACTCAAAGCTCAAATCCTCATTTTCTATTATTTAACATTTTATTCAAATTTTATTTGGCCTTGAATTACTCGTCTTAGGGGACTTACTTTTCAAACTGGCCCGTTTCTGTATTGTTATAACATATCGGGCGTTACAAGAACAATGTGTGTTTTATTTAAGTTTCAAATGGCTTGAGGATTGTGAAATACTTCCTTCACAAAGCTACACAATGTATTCCTAATTAACCCCCATTAACAATAAAAGAAAGTAGCTCATAGACCATCAAGGATCAAAGCCATAGAAGCTCCAATACTAAATGCTATGTTTTTTTATTTCTACATCAATAACTATTTCTAAGTAAACTAGAGATCTTTAGGACATAAGTGGGGAAATCCATTAAGACTAGGCAAGGTTGACTTATTACCAAGGTCCCTTATGTATAAATGTTGAAAAAATTTAAAAGGCATATGATCCATAGTAAGTTAATTAATGACCCAATCCCCATTATCATCCTTGATGGTTCCAATATGATTCTTCTTTCTCCTTACAATGGAAAAAATATGAAAGAATTTAGTATTATGGTCACCCTAATTAAGTCAATTGCACTTTGACTTTAGGTACTAAAAAAGTTCCTCCTTAGCAACGATTTTATTATAGTCATCCCAAAGTTGATTCTTAAGACAATCAATGTGAGGGTTGTAACATAGGACACGCTTCCTCTCAATCCCTTGAATATGATTCAAGATTTTCTTTTTCTTGTAGAAAATTTTACCCATAGTCTTCTTGTTCCATTGACCTACATTAGTAGTGAAAAACAACACCCTATTAAGCCAATTTTTATCACAGTAGGACCACTTAACTAGATTATGGAATGGATCCTCCAAGAACCACACAACTTTGCAATGAAAGAGCTTATATCTATAGTAATGAGAGAGCTAGGACATCAAGGAAATTTTTAAAGGCCTATGATAAGACCCATTTTTAATTAAACAATGCACAATGGCTTGGGGAAAATCCATTCTCCAATTAATGTTACAAAAAACGTAGTCAAGTTGCACACTTCACCTTTTTCCTACATAAATTTAGGTTTATTAAAGCTTAGGCCCAATAGTTAAATCCCATTATTAAAATTAGCAAATTGGCTTATAAAGCAATAGTTTGGGTTAGCACCCCCACTTTTATGATCGAGAGACAAATAAGCCTTGAACTCACCAAAAAGAAGCCAAGGCTCTACAATATTACTACCTAAACAAGAAATCTCCTCTTATAGTTCAATTCAAAAGTAAAGGTCAGGATTACTATAGAAACTAATGAGTAAGAATGTTTTACTAGTAGCTTTTATATTAATATGGCAATGAAGAAATTGCACATGCAAATCTAAGTAAGAAACTTACACTAATTCTACGTTTCATAAAAGCCAAATCCTTCCTACAAAGCCTGTGGCTTCCCAATTAGAGAACTCCAATCTAGGACTACCTTATCCACTTTTTTCCTACTAATTATTGGTTCTATAACACCAAGAATGAAATGTTATTCATACTAATTAAGTCCCTTATAACATCTAGCTTTCAATTTTTAAATTTCATACTATCTTAAATAAATATCCAACAATAATCACTTGCGAAAGCTAAAATCTAACTCAACAACCCTAATTTAATACATAGTAACTTAATAAAATGATCCAAAATTCAACATGATATTTCACTCATTGAATAGCAACTAAGTATTCAATATCTTCTACATAATTAATCCAAAAAATATAATAATAAAGTACTGAGTAATAAAAACTCTTATTACATCACACAGTGAAAAGTTCTCCACTATATAATTCATATTGAATAAAATCAATTAAGATATTCATTGTGAAACTTTCCTTTCCTAGTATCTACTCTCCAGCCTAGAAATGTCAATTCAAAAATGTATCGATGAGATAAAAATTTTAGTAGTTAGTAGAGTTCTAGAACATACATTTTTGAGCCATAAATATAAACCTTTTCATAAATAATTTAATTGCAATAAAACATATGCATTTCTCATGACTTTTGTTATATGAACCATCCTTCTGTTGTAGTCATTTTCATAAATCATTTGTAGAAAACAAATCATTTTTATGTTATAAATTCATTTAAATACAACAAGATAAGTTATTGAAAGCTATATGCTCAGTTGGTAAAACAGGCAGGACTTTATAACTAACACAACCCTTGCTTCCCATAATTGATATTTGCAATGTGAGCTAACTATACCCTCACTCATCCATCTTATATCAAAATGAGATCTATGACCTTAAACCTAGTTCCTTCAACTATCAATGATCATTATCTTAAGAGGTAGGCATGCACACCTCATCCAATTAGTATGGCCTGTAGTCCAATAACATATGGCATTCTGCCAATAACACATAACATTTTGCCAAATCATCATAATTATCATATAAATAATCTACCTTGGGTATCCATTATAAGATTACATCATAATAGCAACATTCATAAGTGTACATTTGAAAATATCACATAGTAATATAAAAAAATTCTCTTCAAGTAAAGCAACAACCTCATTTAATAAATATCATCATTCTCATTATATGAAAGCAAACCCCGTAATTTCATCATATAATTTTCACCAATTCAAAGATATCAAAATATTATTTCAATAAATATTTTTTTCTCAAATGCTTGAAGTGCAAAAAAACATTTCATATACCTCATTTCATAAAATATAATAATGCATCTATATGATATCTTGATTTGAAGCCAAGAGAACAGTTGCCAAACAATCTTTTAATAAACACAAGCTAACAATCTGCAACAATGAAATATAATTGTAAACATATAAAATAATAAATACAAATATTATGTAGTTCACCTTTAAATGATATAATTTCATTACTTATCACTATGAAAAGTCCTTCTAGGACAATAGCCCTCTAATTTATACTATAGCCACACTAATCCAACACTTCATCCTTCAACAAACCATATCAAAACATTTAATCAAATCACTATTCTTAATTTAAATCCATTAAATATATGATAATAATTATAGAATCTAAAATATACCTTAATTCAACCTCTAGCTTAACTTCAATTTTATATAGGCATTTTATCAAACACTTAAAATCTACTAAAATTAGTTACCATAAATTAAATATTTTACCACTAATCCAATCCATAAAAATTAATTACTAGAGTGGGAATTATACTTTTAATTACCCAATTACACTTCTCATTTTGAAAATTTTGAAATTGTTCGACTTTGAAAAACCTAACATCAATCATTAAAAAACCCAATTGTGCAAAAGAAAGTTGAGAAGAAGTAGAATAATTTATCCTTCACTCACCTTGTATCCTAGCCATATAGAGCTTCCAAAAGATGAAGATGAAACTTTGAGATCCCCTTTTTCTTCATGAGGTAGAAGACGCTACTTTTACTCCCTCTCTCTTAGCATAGTCATCCATTTAAAGGCATAATTTTAGAACAGAAAAAATAAATAATAAAAAAAAAGATGACATGAATAAGTGTATAGGTCATAGGTATTGAGTTAAATCTAATTAAAATTCACCTTAAGCCATTGCAACTCATTTAAATAATTATTATTGGGTTATAGTAATTTTAAGTAGACTATTAGACTCTTCACCATTTTATTTTAACTAAACTAAATCATTGGGTCTTTTATTTTTTTCTTATCCTCTCCTAAGTCTAATAAATATTTTAATTCACCTATTTTATTTTCCCATATTCCATTTAATAAAATAAATCTCCATAATTTTCTAATTATTTAAATAATAAATACTCACTAAATTCTTAATTCTAAATTAAATAAATAAATAATAAATAACCCAAATATCTACAACATGTCCCCTTACTATAATAATTAATAAATATTAATTATTTATTTATTTATTTATTTTAACTAATTTATTAAATTAAGATTTTATATCTTTTACACAAAAATAGAAGGTTTTCGCCCTTGCTACTTTGCAATTCCAATGGACAAAATCTATAAAAGAGAGGACGTAATACTTGAGAGAGGTTACACAAACATCACAAATTATTAAAATAAACCGAGGGGACCCCACAAGCCTTGAACATTCTATTTGTATTATCGCCCAATAAAAATTGCTCCATAAATTTAACATTTTTCAAAATATCACTATGATTCGAGGATTTAGTTCAATATTGATGGAAAGTTGCAACTAAAAGATAATGGCATGAAAAGTATTTGCCTGAAATGTAATAAAATATGGAACTCAAAAGGGGTGGAGCCAAATTCAAATGAATTCAGACCTATTCATGTCGAGTTTATTTAATTTTTTTTTTGGTAATCTTGAACTCGGATTGAGACAATTGGAGTTTAAGATAATTTTTTTAAATGAATTTATAAATTTTAATAAAATTAAATAGTATAATTAAAATATAAAATTTAAATGGAATATGTTACTTTTATTTATTTGATGATTAAAGAAATATAAATTAAATAATTATGTCTTCCATAAATATTTTTAACAAAAAATTAATGGAATGTAAAATCCATGTACTATGAAGACAACAACAAAAGCAATATACAATAATAAATGTTGAAAAAAAATACTATAATAAATGACTTCCAATACCGCAACGAGGGCTTCTTCGTTCACATTGTGGTCGTTGTTGTCTCTATTGGTCTAATTGCTATTGCTTCTATTCTATGGGTGAACAGGATGGGGAATCAGTTGGAGGAATCGACTCATGTGATGTTACAAATCCGAGTTCTAATGATCCTTTAACATTAAAGGAGCTACCAGCATATGCAACACTGAATATAGATGTATCAAACAAAAAGTCAACAAATAATCCTTCAAGTTGCTACTCTAGTGTTCCAAAATGAGATATAGGTGATAATGGCATGTAATATGAAGGATCGAATCCTACAAAGTCACCAAATTGACTGGTCGGAGTAGAAGAAAATAGTCTAGCTATACCAATATCTTAAGATGATACTGGGGTCAGAATATATGAAGATGGGCTGGCCATACTACTGCTAAAGTCCTATTGCACTGGCTTCTCATTTTGCTACCTTTGTTCTGTAATGGTGGGCTGCTAGAATGACAAGTAGCTCTGACGTCGCTTACCCGGTCGACCTATTGAAATTTGAGGTCTAGGTAAATTGGGCACCGATTCAATGGGCTGGAAAACAGTGAGAAATCATTGTTTATCAAGAGCCAGTAATATATTTCTAGTGTCTCAGCCTATAATTTCATAAAAATCTAAAGGTAAAAGGTCTTGCAAATACATTTGATAAAGTCCAAATGCTAGATCAGCCTAAATAAAAAAAAAAATGAGCATTTGAATGTTATTATAATAGTGAAGTAAATTTATATATATACTAAAATAAGGAAGAGAACAATGATAACTATTTAAAAATTTATTGTATAACCAATCACAACTCTGAGAGGGTGGATCCATCTCTGAGTACATCACCAGTACCATTACATATATGTAGAGGTGTGATCAAATGGCTCATCAATAATTGGGAACTGCACTATAGCGTTTTGCCAATTATACCATTGTTGGATAAAGATATTATACTTTATTAACTAATTAGTTTGGGTTCTTCTTCAAAGTTGTAGAGCATGAAAAGCATCCAATCTAACCGATGCTTAAGAGATTGGTTGACGTCGACCAAATTGGTGTATGACATAATCTAGATGGTGCCACTTTATTATATGAAAGCATATAAGGGGGTATTGAAACTATCTAAATATTTGGAGAAGCTAAGCAATACTATGAAATCAAGTCATGGACATCTTGGGGCTGGTATGGGCGCTAAATAATCTATGGGTAATATGGATAAAATAATATGATATTATGAAATATTAAAGTTATAATGTACATATAAAAGAAGGAAAAAAAATATAACAACTAATCTCGTTGTCCCTATAGCATCCAGTAAAGTTCGATATTGACTAAGAGCTCGCATATTTAGGCTAGGAGGTCATCCGACATTCTTCTATCTGTCATAATTTTCAATGACATTATGAAAATAAGCATAAATATACAGAGTTATAAGTAAAAAGTAATTCATACCTAGAGCCAAAAGGGGGGAAGTATAGGATATTCCTCTATACAAGGATCATGGGTCAGCGGTCTCTCTAGTGCGAGCATTGGAAATTGATCCCATGCCTACAAGTGTAGTAGTGTCAAGCAACCACCTATTTCCTTCTCATCCCTATATATTTCATTGCATAATTCTTAGTATAGGTAAGCCAAAACTATTAAACCCAACTAAACCTACTAGCTTGTTCGAAATCCTCGAGTAGTAGAAGATATATCAAATATATTTTATGACTAGACTTATCTGGCAATAAAAAATCTCCAATCAACTTAAGTATATAGACTCGTGCAAATTAATATACAACCTCCTCATCAGCATCATTTGACAAGTGAGCAAAGTTTTCGACTAACCATGCAATAGTGAGTTGTTGGCCATCAATCTTATCCGTTAGCAATCAAATACCAAGAAGTCACTCACATGTATTTGCCCACGGCCAATTTGTCCTTCTAGAAATAAGGTGTTCATTAGATGGTAGGCCTAACTGCACAGTTACGTCCTTAAGGATGATAGTGCACTTGCCATGAGTGATGTGAAATGTGTGTGTCTCTGGGTGCCATCGCTCCACAAGTAACTGACTAATGATGGATTATACTTAAAGTGGTCAAGTCGAGCTACACTATAAAATTCAACTTACCTCAAATAATCTACTATGGCTAGAAGTGAATTGCACAAACAATCCTTATGCTGAACATGTCATGGGCAAAAAAATCTAATTATCCTACAAAGATACGCAAATTACAAATTATCTATTAGTTACTTACAATCATCAGTGTACATATTGGTGTAATTAGCAAGGGTAAGTAAATTATCTCACCTGACCATTCCAAATAGCCTCGGATATATGCAATCTCTGTAGGTATAACAGTGAATGATCCTCAGGCCCCAAATGCACAACATGCTGTAGCATGGCTATGATATTAACACACCTGTCAAGAGTGTATGGAACATAGTTTATGGAATAATACACATATAAAAATTTAATAGAATTTAGATATATAACACAACATATAATGAACTGATTGATAAATATTTAGTATAAATTGATTAATAAATATATGCAAAATGATTCATAAACATTTAGTGCATGTTGATGTACATCTAATTAATACAAATGGATTTATAAATATTTAATATAAATTATTTTTCCTCTAATTATCACATTAACGATGTGGATAAGTTGCTCGATTATGTCCTTATTGTCAGCATAATCCACATCTAATAGGTTATCCTGAGGCCCTAAAATCTATTTCATTTCAGTAATGAGATGCTCATGGTCGACTTCTTTCACAAAGTATTAATGGATCATGGACCAACTTTGGTCGCCCTAGGTTTGGCTAATGTTCTTGTCCTCTAATCAGCTGAAAAGCATTGTTATGTGCATAACGTATAGTGTCCAAGCAAAAAATAATATCCACAAACTGGAATGGTTCTAGGGAAATAGTAGCACAAGCTACAAAAATATGATGGCATAAGCATCTTTCCATCTAAAATTCACCACAATCACAAAATCACTCAATCAAGCTAACCTTGTGGTACTGACCATACTAGTGATTCATCTAATCATATGGCTCCTTCATCTCAAATGATTGAGCATTTCTGTCGAATGCTCACACAATGCATGCAGAGATGTGTTGCACATTTGCCGCCATCTTTTCATCAAGCTTTGGGAATAGACTAAGCTTGCAGTTATCTGAGTATTAACTTGTTCAGCATGTTGCACGAAGTATTAGTTGACCCTATGATATGTTTTGCCTTGGCTATGTGGATTATAGGTAAAAACCTGATGCCTTTGAAAACACCATTCATGCACTCGGCTAAATTTTTCATCATGTGCCTGAAGCGATGACTGTCCATATCATACACCCTAGTATATTATTCTTTTAGGATGTCGGCAAGCCATCTAGCTACTTCTTCATATATGGTTGCCAGCTCAGCTAATTTCTTATCAACGTACTGCTGTTTGTATGCATAACCTATTAAGTATCACCACCATTGTTATAATAAGCATGGACATAACAACACTATATTTAATTCCTTAGAAAGGAGAAACATACCAATATTTTTTAATATCTACTTTAAATTTGATAACCTAAAGTGAGTATGCAAGTTACCAGCTACATGTTAGAGACAAAACATCTAATAACCATATGGTGGTTGCCATCGAATCTCGAGATTAGTAATAGTGGCTAGAATTGATGGATGCCTATCAAAGATCAAACAAAGTCCACCTCTTCCCAGTACCACTCGCTTACGTAAGTTGAAAAGAAATCATAGCCAAGCTGCTTGTGTCTCTCCCTTAACTATTGTAAATGCAATGGGCACAATCTGTCAATCACCATCTTGTGTTATTCTCATCAATAGAGTCATTTTATATTTGACATACAGAAATGTTCCATCAATCTGGATCATTAGTTTCTGGTGATCAAATGCATTTATATATAGTTTGATTGTGTAAAAAACATACTTAAATATAGCAACTAGCTCACTAGTGGAACTGTTTGTTTGACATTGTTTAGTTACAAACTCAACATACGATCCAAGTATGAAATGTTGAATCACGGCCATCCACCTGGGTAACATAGAGTATGAGCTCTCCCAATTACCAAAGGCAACTGCAACAGCTTTGTGTTTTGCTTTCTTGTATGACACTGTATAACCAAGCAAGTTCTTGCCCAATGATCTGTCTAATTGAAACATCAAGTGTCTTAGTCACCATACTCACAATACAAGTTGATATAACATTATAATCCAATTTCAGGTAATCTTGTGATAAAGTCATAGATAGACATGTATGAGAACCACCATATTTTGTTATTTGCCAATGCAATCCCTTGCCTTTTTTGCATGACCTTATTTGTCATCTACAACTATCCCCATAATAAACACACTGAAATTTTTCATACTTTTCAAATGTCAAATATTTCTTGAAAGTATGGTATACTCTGATAAAGTATAGTTTAATAGCACAGTGCAGTGTCTTTTGGCTCGAATATTGCAATCCAATGTACAAGTTTTGCATGCTCAAATTTGTGCTATCCCTAACCTTAAATCCATCCCCATTAGCTAAGGCCACATTAACTTGGGAGAAGAAAGTAGCAGTAGAATCTACATATCGGGACATTGGATTCTCTCCACATATATCATTTTCAAATTCAACATCATCATCGTTATCATCATCATCCTTATTATCATTATAGTCGGGGTCGAGTTCAGCATTGTATTTATCTGCATTTTCAAAGTCTTTTAACACATTATCTTCAGAGCCATTCAGAGAATGAGGCTCAATAAAACAAAGTGTTAGGTGTGAGGAACTTGGCTGCGAAATGGTCTCCATTGATATAGACTGATATTTTGCGAATATATTGGCTGAATTTCCCAACATCACCTGTGAGTCAATTAGTGAGGGCTTTGCATACAACTCAACTGCATTCAATTGCTTTAGGAAAAGTGAGTGAGCTTGCCACATTCTTGGAATATCAAAATCATCTTTTAAAATAATTGATTGGTACCATGTAGAATTCAGTGATGTTGGAAGTTTATATATCAAATCGAAAACAACTTGATTAGGGGAAAGTCATAGTTTTTGGCTAACTGCATCTTTCAAAACATCTAAAGTGATGCCAATGCTAACTGTTATATATTTTGACATGACATACTGAAATGTTGTGCTTTGAGTACTATCAAAAATTCTTTCATTCACATAAATGAAAATAAGTTCATTTCTTTTAGTCATTCCCTTTTCTACAAGCAAAACTTCACTTAATAATCCTCCTCAATTAAATGTTGATTTATTTTCATGCTATTTAAGAATCAAATCTCGTCTTTTCATAATTATTGTTTCTTATAGTTTTTTTTCTTACACCACTTTGTGGATATTTGTTTAATTATTTATAAAATAATTATTTCATTTTTCCCTTTTTTAATTTCATTGTCTTTTCTACATTTTTTTCCTCATTCTTTATAGATACTTCATTAATGGTCTATAAAATAATTATTTTATTTATCCTATTTTTTAATATAATTACTTTTTCCTACAATCTTTTTCTTATTCTTTGTGCATATATCATTACTCATTTATAACATAATTATTTCATTTATCATAACTTTTAAATATATTTATGTTTTCTCATAATTTTTTTATTCTCTTTGGATATTTTAATAATTATTTATTTATCCTAATTTCCTAAATATAATTATTTGTGCTTTAATTTTTTCCATTTCTTTATAGTTTTCTACAAATTTTTTACATTTTGGTCCCTATTTCATTACTTATTCATTTATCCTTCTTTTTAAATATAATTATTTTATCCATATTTTTCTAACCTTTTTTGTGGATATTTCTTTAATTATTCACAAAAGTATTACTTCATTTATCCCATTTTTAATACATAATTAATTATTTCTGAAATTTTCTTATACCTTATTCATTATATTTTTGTTGGCTATTAATTTTTTTCCATTTTTTTATTTACCTTTTTCTGCTTTGATTGATTATGTATAGAATGTCATTCATTCTTTCTAATCTAGTAAGTTTTTGTCATTTTTATTATTTTAATATTATTTTCTATTCATTTTTCTTCTTAAATTTTTTTCCTGCAACTATTTTCTATTTTTCACATATTTCTGAATTTTTTATTCGTAATTACTTTTTTTCGCCTAAAAATTATTTATCAAATCTCTCTCTTTTTCCTTAAATTAAATTCTTTCTTCTTATACTTTTTTTTTATTTTTCCATAATCCTTACATAACACATTTTTTTCCTTCTTTTAGTTTTTTCCTCCTTCATTTTCTTTCACTTAAATAATATTTATTCCTTTTTCTATACATCTACCAAAATCACATCAACATATAAATAAATAAATTCTAATGTAAATAAATACCAAATAATAAACAAATAATATGAATAACCTAAAACCAATAATATAACTAATCTAAAACAATTAACTAAAACAAATAAAGTCAACAAATAATAAAGAATAATAAATAAAATTTCTCATATGAAACTTTTATTTTAATTCTTTCTATTTTTCCTCATTTTAACTATATTTTTTATGGCTTATTTTATACTTTTTCTTATAATTATAATTTTAACTAAAAATAATGTTTTGTTCATATTATGAAATATAAAATAAAATAGATGAAGAAGATTAATTTTTTTATAAAACATACCTTTATTGTTGCCTTTCTCTAAATAAGATGAGAAAAAATTTTACCCCAGCTACATATGAAGAAAAAACACGACAAGGAGAAGAAGCGGAGGTTGAAGAATGAACGGGAAAAGAAAATGGAAGGCTTACTCGGCTTATAATAAAGCTTCTAGGGATATTTTCATAATTTAAAATTTTGACATTATCTCTTTTTATTTTTTTCAGCCAATCAAAATTCAGTGTAATTTGTTCTCAGCCAACCGACGCTATACACATGGCCTTGTTCAAATTTAAGATGCTAACATGATCGGTCAATTTGACTGATCACGCCAATTGATGCTGTTAGGCTAGGCTCGAGGCTAGTTTGATAGCCAAGCAGTTTGTAGGGTTTCATCATGTGTCCCCATTGTGTTGTCCTGTTGACCGGTCATGCTTGTTACTCAGTATCATTTAGTTCGAATGCCATTAGGCTGTTGTGTTTCGATAAATATTTATTGCGATATTATTTTTTGTTCAAATTTAAAATTTTCTGTTATTTATCCGTGGAATACTGTTAGTTTTTATGTCGTGGGAATTCAAAGAACCCAACGTGTTCAGCCTCTCTGAAGTCACCCGAGTTAGTTTATTCACACTTTTCAAGTTTCTCCCAATGTCCTTTCTATACAGGCTAGCTTGTGCATTCGGGGTCTTCTCCTTGGTACCAGTTTTGGAGATAGAGCCTTTCATGACATGGTGTAATCTCGACGTAGCCTTTTTTTTCTGGGTCTTTATGGGCATCTTCTGCATTGGTCCGCAAGCAAGCAACCTAAATAATAGGAAGGTGTTTACTTGACTTAGCTCCACTAAAGCTTGGCACATGAGCACTGAGCCTGACGCTAAGGTTCAATGGTTTCTTTTTCATTATTGAGTTAGACCCTGGGCATGAAATCTGCCAGAGGTTCATGTATCTCGGGGGTTCAGGGTGGCTTACTACTATTACATAAAAGTCTTAATGGGAAGACTCAAAAGTCCTTTAAACTTATCTACTATCTCATTCTGCTCAAAGGGAAACAAATCCTCAAATTTAAGTTCGTGATAGCTACATATTGTGATATATTGGTTGCCCGGTTGTTACGCAACTCATGCATGGGCTATTTAAAAGTATCATGTGCTGAGGGACCAGGTAACTTCCCTCCTAGATTAAGGGATCTTGAAGATTCCCTAAGTAACATTCATGATAGATCACACTATGTTTCAAGACTATCTCAAAGAGCTTATATGGATCATGTGCTAAAATGATTTAATATGTAGGATTATAGACTTGGTAAAGTACCTATTGTTAAAAGTAACAAGTTTAGCAAAAGCCAATACCCAAGGAATGAGCTTGAAAAGGAAACTATGAATAATACCCTTTAAGCTAGTGCAGTAGATAGTTTGATGTATACTTAAGTATGTACTCAACATGATATTACATTTGCTATGAATGTTCTTGGTCGAGATCTTTCATACCCTGGATCCCAACATTGGGTTGCAGCCAAGAAAGTCATGAGATATCTAACAAAAAAGATTGTATGCTCATCTATAGAAGGGTTGACAACATTGAAGTGATAAGATACTTAGATTCTGATTTTACTGGGTGTCCAAATGGTCTAAAGTTCACTTTTGGTTATATTTTTATATTAGTTGGTAGAGCAATCTCTTGAAAGAGCGTGAAACAAACTTTGACTGTATCAACCAATGATGTACGCTGAATTTGTTGCATGCTATAGGACAATTTTGCATGCTATTTGGGTTAAGAATTTCATATCAGAATTTTATATAGTTAACTCAGTCACTAAACCACGAGTTATTTATTGTGATAATAGTGCGGCAGTATTCTATTCTAAGAATAATAAGATTAGAAATGGATCTAAGCATATGGAAATAAAGTACTTTATAGTCATGGACTTAGTCAAGAAAGGAGACATTAATATAGAAATCATAAACACTGACTCAATATTAGCTTATCCTTTAACTAAAGAATTAAGGCCTATAAAATTTAATAAACATGTTAAGAACATGGGTATCTTAAGGTCTTTTAATCTTTTAAGTTAGTGGGAGTTTATATATTTTACTTTTTGTTTCAATTTTATACGATAATTTCGTGGATGTTTTTTATTTATGACAATGAATTTCATAAACTTTCATATATTTGATATGTTGTACTTTAATTGATGATCATCACTTTTAATATCTTGTTTGTGCAAGGATTGAATGCAACATGTATCTTAAAACATTGTGTCGATCTTAAAGATGACTATTGTATTTGACATTTGTCTCTTATAGCACTATACTCTATTCTCAAGATAAAGCATTTATGACATATAGACTTGTTATGAGTCATACGATTTCTCACTGCGGTTTAGTATACGAATATTGAGAAATTATGATTTTTTACTGCAGTTTAACATATAGATATAAAAAATCATACAGAAGATCAATAAGAAATAATACATTATTGATCACTTTGAAAGTTTTTTCTTACCACACTTCCAGACTTGTGATCTATGTCAATATAATGTCAATATGTGTGAATGTGGACTAGTCTTATATCATTAAAAGATATAATGATCACCACTATCCCTTATTGATGGTTATGTTAGACCGGATTAGGTATGATGTGCTTTCTTATAACCATTGTTTACTAAAACAATGTGCGCACATATAGTTTTATTGTTATGTCAATCTAAGAGTCATTTTACAAAATAAAATGAATTTTCTTAAAATCAAATTAATGTGGCCCAAGTGGGAGAATATTGGAAAAAATTTCTTTTCTATTTGACTCACATTAATTATTTAATGTTTTTTTTAAATTGGGTTGGCTGTAGTCCACTAAGGATTATTATAGGCTCAATTATTATTCAAGTGATCACAAAGTAATAGGCTTTAGCACACATTAAATTAAAAGGTTTGGTGAGTGGATTAAAGTATGAGCCAATTGTTTTATTAAAACTCATGATGGGAGGACCAAATAAAACATTATTAAATAAAGTTAGGTCCCCTCTCTAACTCTAATTAAGAGTGTCTAGTCCCATTAAAAGTAACTTATCTAAGCATTGGGTGATAGAGAAGAAGATCTAGCTCCTAGATTGCTACTATGCAACCATAGGTATGTTCTTCATTCTAATCTTGAAATTAATGTTCTATTTTTATACAAGATCCAAAAATTCCAATAGACTTGACATTATGACCCACTGCTACACAACCAAGTAGTGTTCCATGACAACTTAGGGACCTTCATTAAGGATGAAATGGTAGTCTTTCGAGTCTACAAATCTAACTAGGAAGTAATTGTTGCAAAATTCAATCAACTCAAGGTTTTGAATATTACAAAGCTTCACCAATCCGGTCTTGAGAAAACAATAACTAAGCTTCTCCAATCATCTTCTGACACTGGTATCAAAGGTGGACCTTCATAAGCTCCTTGATTTCCTCTAAGATATCAGGTTCTTCTTCCTCCTCAGACATCATCATCTCATCTTCCTTGAACTCGACTAAACACCTATTATCCACTCCATCAAAACCTAACAAGGAGTCCTTATAGGACAGAATGTTCCTGGTTTTAGGTTTACCTGCAACATTATTTGGGGGAACTTCCTCCATTGGACCATATTCCCACATGTTGCTAGGCTTTAGGGCATCAACATTCTAAATATCCACCAGGGCTTGTGGAGTGCACTCATCCACGGGGAATGTCATCTTCTCTCATCCAATCTCAACTTCTTGATGCTTCTCTCTCTTTGATCATCCTCCTCCTTTGAACTCCCATGTTCTCCTTGGTCCTCCACAATAGGGTTCACGTTCGTCACTGCTCATTTTAGAACTACAACTTTAAATTCAATATAACTATTTTTAATATTGTGCTTCTTTAATCCTTTTTTTTTTCTTTTCTTTGCCCTTCTAAATAGCAACATTTTCACAGCATTTAAAATATAGTAGTTTTTAACAAACCACGGCATTTATGATCCTAAATCAACCCGTATAACATTTGAACCCAATTGATATGGCTAGAACTCATCGGTGGATAATAGATGCAGCATAAGCCCTCCCACTCATTTACATCTGCCTCCTTCATTTTTGGTTGAAAGCCAGATAATGGGGAGAAAATTCTCTTCATTCATTTATCTTGCTATTTTTTATTTTTTTATTTTTTTCCTTTAGAGTTCCGCTTGTAATACTAGCCAATTTCATTTGAACAGAGAAGAATATGTATATAGTATAAGAGCTTCAAAGTAAAAATTTATTAGCAAAATTATAATTGCATATTAATGAAACTGATAAAAAAGATTTTCTATTTAGAAAGTTAAATTAACATATCTAAAAGCAGCTTCGGCATTCTGGCTCTGGCTCACCTGGTCCTATAAAGAGTAAACAATTTATTGTGAATAGCCATGGACATGTGATGTATTTACGTACTACCCATGTGAATTTGCTAGGGTCAAGTTACACATAAATATGGAAGCGTTCCTATGTAGCCCCAATTTATATAAATTCCCTGAAAATAAATTTTAGATAAAGGATGATAAGTGTTTGCTATTAAGTTCTTAAAAAATATATAATATGTAGAGATTTTTTTTTGAAAAGATAAACCAATTATATAATTTTGAAATGAAATTACTTTCTTCATGAATAATTAATCCAATAGTAGTAATTCCTATCAAATTTTATGTACTTACAGTGCGTGATTCTCTTTAATTTCTTTGTGAAGGAGTACAATATATAAGTACAATGCATTCTAAGTTTAGCTTTTCATTACATAATGGCTAAATCAAGTCAATTATTAAAAAAATATTTAAGCATGTAAAAAAAATGTACCATATGTAATTATGTATACTAGGAATGTTTATTCTTTTTTCATTATGTATACTATAATTTGGGAATGAAGGGATATAGAAAATGCCAAGAATAGTGATAAAATTCAAGACATTAAACTCTACTCGATCTGAAGGCAAAAGATAGTGCCAAGTTACTTTGTGAAGCACCGGCTGAAGGACTAATTTCTAACTTCTCGTGACCGTGTTTGGTTGTACCCGACAAGCAGCTTCAGGATAAAAAGTTTTGAACTTTGCCATATGAAAAGTCAGAGTTTCATTGCTTTGATCCCTTCGTAAGTCCAAAGCCGTACCATGTATGCAAGGTAATTTGGCTCCTTCGTATGATTTGATCTTATTTTATGCTTTTGGCAGACCAAGAACTCTATATATATGGCTCCACACCTTGCCCTTCTCCCTCACCTCTCAATCACAACCATGGCAGTCCCCAACTAAAAGCCTCAAAGCATTTACATCTCTGCTCTCACCATCTTCATTTCCCTCATTTTCCTGTCTCAAAATGCGAATTCAATTTCCTTCAAATTCTCCACCTTCGACCCTTACACTAATTCCATAACCTTCCAAGGTGATGCCTTTGCATCCCAAGGCTACCTGCAACCCACAAAGACCATAGATGGCATCCCCCAACCTAATAGTGCTGGCAGAGCCTCATATTCAGCACCTGTTCGCCTGTGGGATGCCAAAACAGGCAAGCTCGCAGCCTTCACCACCTCCTTCTCTTTTATTGTGGCACCTACTTCTTCTGGTCTCTTTGGTAATGGAATCTCCTTCTTCATTGCCCCCTTCAATGCCAACATCCCTCCAAATTCAAGCGGTGGATTCCTTTCCTTGGACTCTTCAGTGCGGCCTCTGCTTTGAGTTCCTACGCCAATCAAATACTTGCTTTTGAGTTTGACACTTTCGGGAATCCTTGGGACCCAAACTCCGCTCACAGAGGAATCGATATAAACTCTATTGCCTCGATCAAAACAGCATCTTGGGATGTCGTGTATGGATTAACGGGAATTGCCACTATAAGCTATGACCCAACTGCGAAAAATTCAAGTGTTTTTGTGAGGTGTCCTGAAAGCAAAGTGAATGGGACTAGCAGTAGCCTCACATTTGTGGTTGATTTGAGGACTGTTCTACCTGAATGGGTTAGAGTTGGGTTTTCTGGCGCCACTGGACAGTTGGTTGAGCTTCACAAAATTATTTCTTGGGATTTCGTCAGTTCAAGCTTTTATTAAAGTAGTGAGGCCCCTTACGGGGACTCGAGATTTATAGTTGGGGGCTCAAACTAAAACAAAATCATGTTTAGGTGTTTGAGGGTTAATTTGTTTAGAGTGGATTATTTATTAGTCGTATTTGCGCTTATGCAACGTCCAAGCCTTTATGCATTCTTGTAATAATATACGCTTTATTGAAAGTGCGATTTGAGTGTGCATTTTTTCTTAAATAGACACCTGCTTCTATGACGGTAAAAAAACAAAGCTTTTTTTTTCAAAAAAATTAAAACTTCGTTTACTTTTGATTGTGTTTGGCCTATATACAAAATTTTTGTTTTTGATTTTCGGTAAATTATACTTCTCTCTTATTTATTTTGAATAATTACATTTTTCTTTCACTCACCAAAAGATATTCAATAATTTTTATGATAAAAAATAAATTAAAATTATATATATTTTGATCAATATATATTATTTATATCAATTAATAAATATTAAAAAATATATTTAATTAATATAAAATAGTCACGTATTTAAAATTTAACAAATTATAAGATCATCTGATAAATGGAAAATAATTTTTAAAAACAAAGAACATATTTATAAAATATTTTTTAAGATTAACTGATTTAAAAATAATAATTTAATTTCAACCATAAAATTTGTATTGAATATATATTTAATACAAGCATCATAATATATTTAATAAAATTTTAAAATAAATTAAATTTATGATTTTCTGTACAAAATAAATAACATTAAAATAAAAGGTTAAGATACAGTCAAACTTAGGTTTATATAGTTGCCTATATATATTTTCTTATGTTTTTATTAACTTCTTACTAAAACACATGCACTTACTATTTTCTTACAAACACTAAATACACAAGTCCTACATATTTCTTTTAGTCTTAACATAAAAATATTTTCTTCAACTGCAATATAGTTATTTCAATATAATTAAAATATAGTTTAAGTTATTTTAATGATATTGTGATATAAAGTTATTTTATTTTTAGTACAAAAAAGTTCTAATATACATTAATTTTACACGTTCGTAGTAATTTTTAAAAATAATATAATTATCAAATGCTCTTTTACTCAATTTTGTATATATTTAAAAGTGGTGTTTATATATATATATATATATATATATATATAATTTTTTTTTCACCCTTTCTTTTGAATAAACGGAGGGGCTAAAGCCCAGTTGCAAACAACTTAAACAAAACACGAAAAAGCAACGCCTTGATCCACAGTCCAGGGAGGAAGAAGGTCATTCACAAAAACCAAGAAGGAGGGTATGAGCAAAATTAGCTAATCAATCCGCAATTCTTTTTACTTCTTTGAAAGCATGGTTCCAAATTGTGGTCCGCATTACAAAATGTGGAGGGATTAGATATCACAGGAATGGGCCGCATCATAACGGTGTTGCGGCCGCAACAGAACAGTATTACGGATCTGTTGCGGCGCATCATATAGAAGCAAAAAATACTACTTACCATCAGTAGATTCAAAACAAAGTTGTCGGCCAGCCCTAGGTTTCTTCCTTTCCCAAAGAACAAAATAGAAAAGCCAACAACAGCAAAGAACAAAAGCAACCAACAGATCTGAAGTTTTGAAATCTGAAATGGTGAAATCATACCTGCAGGCTAAACCACAGCGGTTTGAAACTTGAATCTAAACTCTAAAGCCTCACAGTGGACTGGAGCTCTCTTCTTGCTCAAATCTAAAGAACCAAAGTACGTTTCTTGATTCTTAACTTGTTGCTCTATTTTTGTGATTGGCATTTTCATTTTCAAAGTCTACCTTGTATCCGAAACGTTGAGAGTGATAAGAGGAGATGAGGAAGCCACATTGCCATATATTTGTTTTAATATAATATATATCTATATATATTCTATGATCAAGAAAGGGGGAAGTCAAGAAACCATGCTGCATTTATTTGTTTTAATATAATATATTCTATTATGATAAGGAGGAAGCCAAGAGTCACGCTACCATATACTTATTTTAATATAATATATATATATAGGAACCGGGTTTTCAATGGGCTATGAATCCGGATATTTACCCTTGTTGTGTCATGAGTTTATGAGCCTACGCAGGTCTTCTCTGATCAACTCGTGAGTCCTCTGTAGCAGCATGTTGAGATCTGCCGTGGCTTTCCTTGTTGCTACCCACAAGCTTATTTATTCTCAGATCTAACGTGATGTCGCAATCAAATATATATATATGTATATTCTGTGATGAGGAAGAAGCAAGAGTCACGTTGCATATATTTGTTTTAATAGAATATATATATATATTAGGAGGAAGCCAGCTGCTATGCATTTCTTTTAATGTAATATATATATATATTCTATGATTTGGAATATAAATGGATCAGGAGGAAGTCATGCATGTTTATTTTTTTTATTAAATTTTTGCTCTTTTACATTTATATTATTAATCTCACTATCTCCAATTATATACATACATATATATATATATATGTGTGTGTGTGTGTGTGTGTGTGTGTGTGTGTGTGTGTGTAATGTAAGATGAATTAAATAATAATTTTTTTTTTTTACAAATAAGCTAGTATTATAAAGAAATTACATTAACACTATTTTTAAAGCACTAGTGGTATGCTGAATTTTTTTTTTAGGTTATCTTCACACTTATATTTATTTTTTTATAATAAGTATGTAAGCATATTTTTATATTATCTAATTTTTCTTTTTAATTTTTTCAAGTAACATTGATATTCTTGTTCAAAAGAAGGATTTATTTAATTAATATTAATGTTAGGCATAATATATTTTATGTATATGAAATATATAATGAATATACATATTTTTAAAATAATGTATGCAACTTCAAAAAATATCACAGCCGCAGTGACCGCAACCCGCATTATAACAGCCGCAATGCCCGCAACCGCAGTAACCACTACGCAACCGCAATCGTATCCACAACCGCAATTTAAAACCATGTTTGAAAGTGTGAAGTAACACAACTTTCCATGGAATTTTTAGCTACCTACGGATTGGAGATGAGATTAAAACAAAGGGGTAGCCTTGGGCAACTAACGTGGATCAACTTGATTGCTGCAAGGGAGTCTGCAAGCACAATCACTTTCCTATAGCTATAATTCCAAGCAGTTCGAATGCCAAGCAAAATATCTGGAGGTTCTGCTTTAGTAACGGAGTAAAACCCGAGGCTAAAGCTAAATCCTAGGACCTACCTCCCTGTTGCGTCTCTTAGGAGCCCTGCACAAGAAGCATGCTCATTGGCTTTGATCCATCTTGTATCTAGGTGTTGCCATCTAATGAGTTGCTCGCATTTGGCTGTCCAGATGTGGATTTGCTTTCATTGAGGGCTAGTATCTTCTGAAGTGCAATGAATGCTAGTGTAAAACAAATCATTGGTGCTACAATCTTCATCTCCGAACATACTGTTGCACCTAGTTGTCCATAAAATCCTACAGGTGTATCTAGAGAGCTTCCTCCATTCGAATTTCCTCAACCCCCCAGCACCACCCTTTCTGATAAAATTCCAATTCAACCAATCGTGCATGGGAGCCGAGGAAAATGATATTTAGTTAGACAGGTGCACCAGTCTCTTCAATAACTAAACGACCCCACTACACTACAAATCCCAAACACATGCATCGAAGTCTCAGGGGAAACAAAACCATAAGGACAATCAGCGTTTTCCACCAGTCCATGAGATGCTCTCAGCTTTTTTGTGTGTTCTTGGTCTAGTTTCATAAGAAGTTACGCACTATTCAACAACTCAATTAATATTTATGTAAAAGTCCATTTAAATTCTCTGGTCTATTGTGTGAATTTTATTATTTCGACTCATGATATATGAGCTTTCAGTGGCTAAATACAAATGAGCTTGTGAACTAAACAATAAACTAATTAATGCATAAATGTCAACTGAGTTATGACCTTTGTGTAAATAGAGAATGAAACAGAAATATTTTCACTGTAGTTGCTTCTAATTATTATATAAAAATGAATTATTTTTCTAACCCATGTTTTGAGTTCCATAATAGTATTTGCGATGAGTTTAACTATATGAGTTATATGGGAAGAGTATCATTGGCAACAATATCTATAATGCTAAAAGTTTTTGAAGGTTAGAAACAAAATGAGAATGCTCCAGCTAAAAGGAATGTTAAGCTTTAGAATTATCTCTAACGGTTAGGAGATATAAAAAGCCTATAAATATAAGTGAATTCAATTGCAAAAGATGTAACACCTTAATCTACTACCGCTATCTAGCCTCTCACCGGGCTCGGTTCCATATGATTTCCAAAGAACCAACATTAATCCGTGCTATGGAGCAGGGTTTCATACACTCATCTTCTGCTCCGTGGGTCCTGTGAACCCATCAATCACATTCTCTACTCACACTCCATTTATACAACTCATATATAGCATAAAACAAGCCATAGGCCACGGGTATGGAGCCAAAAACCAGAAAAATATATTTTTTCACTTGTGCCCAAAAGTCATATTTTGGCTCTAACTTTGGAAAATCATAACTAATTATAGAAAAATGGGAATCTAGCAAACTAGAGCTTTCTGGAAAGCTCTAAGTGTTAAATTTACACTAAAAATAATTCCCAACCATAATCTCAACTTTTAGACCATGTTTGACATCAAAAATCAGATAAAGGTTCGACTGTCTCTGTTTCTGGCCCAGTTTACTGTCATGAAATTCGAAAATTCATAACTAAATCCACAAAAATCCAATCTAGGCACACTATACCAATTTCGAAAGCTACAGATGTCTAATAGAGAAAAAAAAATAAGTCCAGATCAGTTCAGCAGCCCCTGGACCCCGAAAACTGATGGAACAGTAACGGAGGTCAGGTGGCTCCCTGATGCTGATACAGAACTTTAGACGGTTCGTTCTCTCTCCACAGACCTCCAATTTAGGTGATTCTAGTTGGTATAGGTCACTGTGGTTATCTAGTTTATGTGTATAAAAGTTCATGACATTTGGCCACCGTTTGGTCTATGAATGACATGGTTTCATTTTCGGACCTATAGTAACAGTACATGGCCAAACCATGGATTTTTCCCAATTTCAACAATTCACCAAATATTCTCTAGTCCTCCAAATATTACCCACTTTAGCTTCTCAAGAAAATTTCTACAAACTCTAGAGGCATGCAAAATTTAATGGCAAGAGGAGCTCATCTGGTCATACTTTGATGGAGCTCTCAAAAATACTGGTTTTGGCACCCAAAAGGTCCAAAATGGGTCCAAATGGCCTCTCACACATTCTAGCCACTCATGGACAAGTTTAAAAGCATAAAACTAGTATATATAACAAGTCCAAGTGGTCCAAATCAATATACATTCCAATCTCACTATACTACGGCCAAAAATACACTTTTACATATACTCAACAAAATGGACAAAACCCTCATTTCCATTAATTTGGCTCTCTACATAGTTTGTACATTACATATTCATACATTTACACTTGCTACAATATTTACAACTCAAAAATAGTAGGTGCATATTCATTTGGCACCACTTTACATCAAAATAACCAAAATAAGCTAAAGTTTAGTTAAGCATGCTTCTAGGCTCCTTGGTGTGTACTTGCTTCTCCTTGTGCTCCACCTAGCATGTTAAGTTGGGAGGGGAAGGGGTGAGATTCAGGGAATCTCATAAGCTCATGCACTCATTCAAGTAAACAATCAAGGCATATAACAAGTCAAAGCGTGTGAATAAGCATTTAGCCATTCTCAAACATCTAACACACGTTGTACATACTATAGAAATCACAACAATGCCAAAAATGGGCTCCAGGGACTTTTGGTCTAGCCTCACCTGAGTTTAGGGACTTTTAGATGGCCTCACCTGAGTTTAAGGACTTTCGACTTGGCCTCACTCGGTTATGAGACTCTTAGCCTTGTCTCACCCATCTCAAGGGACTTTCGGCTTCACCTCACCCATCTCAAGGGACTTTCGGCACTACCTCACCCGAGCAATTCTCACAATCCATCACACAAGCACATTGGCATCAATGCATCAAAGCAATAGCATATGGCATATTCCACATAATAAACATATACATAAACATACAATAACTATTACATCCAAGAATGCAATAAGAAAGAGTGGAAAGAGAGCTACCTTATGAGCCAACACTAGCTTTTCCTTTCAATTCCTCTTCTCCCTTCTTAGTTCCATACTCACACCTTGATGGAGGTGTTTCTCTTGAGCTTAGACACACAGAAGCATGCAATTACACTCTTAGAATGTAATCTTTAGAGTAAACTCTCCTAACATACCAGAACCTAGAGTTCTCTCTCTCTCTCTAGAATGTCATCAACTCTTTCCCTCTCTCAAGCTCCTATGGTAGTGGAAACAACATTTTCAAAGAAAACACAGAGATTCAAGGGTGTTTTCCACTTTTCCTCTTCTGACCCATGCCCAAATTCCAACCAATTTCACAAACAAAACCATAGGAAGAGAGGGCAAAGAGAGGAGATCAGAATTCTAAGGAGAAATGAAAGGAACTTGCTTACCTTTCCCTTCCTCTTCCTCCTTCTCTTGGTCTCTCTCACTCTCCACGTCTCTTTTCTCTCCTTGGGTCGAAGTCTAGGGCAAATATGAGAGAAAGAATGAGTTGGGTCGTTTAAAGGTGTCTAATTCTTGCCTTTTACTCTCTTCCGGACTGACTCTCGCTACGGTAAAAATTAACCTTTGCTATAGCGAGCTCGTGTTATCTGGCTTCGCTATGGCGAGGCTTAACCTTCGCTACGGCGAGCACATATTAGTTCCCTTCGCTATGACGAGATTTACCATTCGCTATGGCGAACTCGCGTCAGTTCCAGACCTCCACTCTCGCTATGGCGCACGCTACAGCGAGCAACTCCCTGATTTCTATATGGACTGCTGCCCGCACTTGCTATAGCTAGAATCACCTTCACTATTGCGAACAGGCACTCTCGCTATAGCAAGACCCTTTCTCGCTATTGCGAGGAGACTTGGAACAATTTCTAGATTTCAAATTTTTCCAGCTTTCTTCTTTCTTTTCTTTTTCTCTCTTTTTCTGGTTGTTACATTTCTACCCCTCTTAAAAGAAATTTCGTCCTCGAAATTTAAAGACTTACCTCAAGGGAATAACTCTGGATATTTTTGCCTCATTTCATCTGCCAATTCCCAGGTTGCTTCCTCAGATGTTAGACCTCTCCAGATCACTTTCACTAGAGGAATGTTCTTGCTTCTCAGCTGTTTCAGCTTAGCATCCACAATTCTCTCCAGTTTCACTACATAGGAAAGATCTTCCTGCAATTGCACATGCTCATATTCTATGACTTGTGAGGAGTCTGGTAAATACTTTTTCAATTGGGAGACATGAAAAACACTGTGGATTTGGGCTAGGTTAGGAGGTAAGGCTATTCGGTAAGCCACGGGTCTGATTTTCTCAAGGATTTCAAATGGACCAATATACCTAGGACTGAGCTTCCTTACCCTCATTGACCGACCTATTCCCGTCATTAGAGATACTCGAATGAACACATGGTCTCCAATCTCAAACTCTAATGGCCTCCTTCGCTTATCAGCATAGCTTTTCTGCCTACTCTGGGCCTTGAGGAGTCTCTTTCTAATCAATTCTATTTGTCGGGTGGTCTGGTCCACAATCTCAGGTCCTATCATACTCCTCTCACCTAGCTCAACCCAACACAGAGGGGATCTGCACTTTCTCCCATACAAAGCCTCATAAAGGGCCATCTGAATACTGGAATGGTAACTGTTATTATACACAAACTCTGCTAACGATAAATACACATCCCAGTTACCCCTCATCTCTAGCACACATGCCCTCAACATGTCTTCCAATGTCTGGATGGTCCTTTCAGTCTGACCATATGTCTGGGGGTGATATGCAGTACTAAACCGCAATCTGGTCTCTAAGGCATGTTGCAATGACCTCCAAAAGTTCGATGTGAACCTGGGGTCTCTATCCGAAACTATGCTATTGGGTACTCCATGAAGTCGCACTATCTCTCTGATATACAACTGGGCTAGTCTATTCAGTGTATGAGTAGCCCTGATAGCTAAAAAGTGTGCAGACTTCGTCAGTCTATCCACAACTACCCAAATAGCATCGTGTCCAGAGGATGTCCTGCGTAACCCCATAACAAAGTCCATAGCTATACTATCTCACTTCCACTCAGGGATATCTAGAGGTTGCAACAACCCAGCCGGTTTCTGATGTTCTATCTTTACCCTCTGACACACTAGGCATCTAGCCACATAATCCGTCACATGGCTCTTCATCCCTGGCCACCAGAAAATTCTTTTCAAATCCTGATACATCTTGGTGGCACCTGGGTGGATAGTATACTTACTCTTATGTGCCTCTTCTAAAATGCTTTCTCTCAACTCATTCTGACCAGGCACACAGATTCTATCTCGATATACTATCATACCATCCTCAGACACCTTGAAATCTGAGGTCTTACCTTGGGTAATCTCATTCCTGATCTGTTTCAGGAACTCATCCTCCCTCTAGGCATCTAAGATCTGGGTTCTCAATACATTCTCAACTCGGGTTTCACTCAAATATAATTTAGCCGATACCACCTGACAAGAGAGGTTCAAATCTCTGAACTTCTCTAGGAGTTCCTGCTCCCTAATCATCATATGGGCTACATGGATGGTTTTTCTACTCAGGGCATCCACCACCACATTGGCCTTGCCCGGATGATATTTCAACACATAATCATAATCTTTCAAGAATTCCATCCATCTCCTCTGTCTCATATTGAGTTCTTTCTAGTCAAACAGGTATTTCAGACTCTTGTGGTCACTATAGATCTCTATGGTCGCACTATACAGATAGTGTCTCTAAATTTTAAGAGCAAACACTACGGCGGCTAACTCCAGGTCATGTGTGGGGTAATTCTCCTCATGAGGCCTCAACTGCCTTGAGGCATATGCCACTACTTGACCCTGCTGCATCAACACACATCCTAACCCTTTGCCCGAAGCATCACAATAAACCACAAATGGTTCACTAGGGTCAGGGATAATCAGTACAGGGGCAGTGGTCAAATAGAGTTTCAACTCCTGGAAACTCTTTTCACATCTCTCATCCCACACAAAAAGTGTATCTTTCCTAGTTAGCCTCGTCAGTGGTAAGGCCATTCGAGAAAAGTCCTGAATAAACCGTCTATAATACCCTGCCAAACCTAGGAAACTCCTAACCTCAGTGATTGTTCTAAGTCTATCCCACTGTAATACAGCCTCAACTTTATGGGGATCAACCGCTACCCCATCTCGTGAGATCACATGACCTAAGAATCTCACCTCGGTCAGCCAAAACTCACATTTACTCAGTTTGGCATACAACCTTTTCTCTCTCAAGGTGTCTAGGACTAATCTCAAATGCCTCTCGTGCTCCTCAAAAGATCGAGAGTACACTAAAATATCATCAATAAAGACCAGCACAAACTGATCTAGATACGGTCTGAATACCCTGTTCATGTAATCCATGAACACAGCGGGTGCATTCGTCAACCCGAATGGCATCACAAGGAACTCATAGTGCCCATATCTCGTTCTGAAGGCCGTCTTGGAAATGTCTTCAGTTCTCACTCTCAACTGGTGGTACCCAGATCTAAGATCTATCTTGGAAAACACAGATGCCCCAGCCAACTGATATATCAAATCATCAATTCTAGGGAGAGGATATTTATTCTTGATGGTAACCTTATTCAACTCTCTGTAATCTATACACAAACGCAAGCTACCATCTTTCTTTTTCACAAATAACACCGGAGCTCCCCAAGGTGAAATACTAGGGCGAATAAACTCTTTCTCTAACAATTCCTCTATCTGCTCTTTCAACTCAGCAAGCTCGGCGGGAGCCATCCTGTAAGGAGCTTTGGACACCGGTCCAGCCCCAGGCACTATGTCTATAGGGAACTCTAATTCTCTCTCAGGAGGTAGGCCACTAAAATTAAACTCTCTAGAGAAAACCTCCGAGAATTCCCTGACAACTGGGATCTCCTCTATCCCTTCTTCTACCTCAGCCTGAATAGAGAAAAAGACTAGAAACCCTTGACATCCACACTCTAAATATCTCTCAGCCTGGGCAGTAGTCATAAAGGATAACTCAGCTCTTACCCTAGGTATAGTCCCACAAGCAGGTAGGAAAATGGTTCAGTGTTCACAATCAAGTATGGCATTATTTGCGGCCAACCAGTTCATACCAATAATCAAATCAATATCATGGAAAGGCATACAAACCAAATCAATAGTGGTATGACAATGGTTAAACTGAACAGTGACATTTAAGCAGGTATGGGAAGTAACCACGTGGCCTCCAGTGGGTGTAATGACAGACAAGTCAAATGACAAGACACTAATGACCAGACCCAATTTCCTCACACAATCATAAGATATAAATGAGTGACTAGCACCCGAATCAAACATAGCAACTACAGGAAAGCCATTCACTATCAGCATACCTTGGATCAAACTGGGAGATGCACTAGCTTCCTGCTGAGTAAGGGCGAACACTCGGCCCTAGGTCTGTGGTCTAGGAGGAGGCGCTGTCTCCATCTGAGGACAGTGTCTAGCAATGTGCCCCGGCTTCCCACACTTGAAACATGTCACCGGAGACTGCTGGAAGGATGACTGGCCTCGAGGAGGTGGCACACCTCGCTGTGGCCTTCTATTCCATGGCCCCTTACCTCTCCTCTTAGTACTAGGTGTCAAACTAGAACCCTCTTCTGGTTTTGGCCTTTTCAAATCCGAAACCCTCTTCTGACTAGCCATAGTTGCAGCAGGCATGATAACTTGCAAGTTAGTCTCAATCACCCTGCGGACCTCCACAAGGATATTAAACTTCCTGATCCGCTGTGGAGTGATTCTGTCGCTAATCAGGGGCCTCAAACCAATCTCAAACTGCTCACATCTCCAGGGTTCATCATCATACCTTTGGAGGTAAGAGGAATACCGAGACAACTCTATGAACTTGGCCACATACTGGTCCACAGTCATCTCATCTGTCTGTCTCAAGCCCATGAACTCCATCTCTTTCTTTTTCCTCACCGAACTAGGGACATACTTCTCATAAAATTCGACCAAGAAAGTCTCCCAAGTTATCTGTATATTCTTGGTCTCCATCAGGGGTTTCGTGCTACACCACCATCTATCAGCTTCCTTTTCTAACATGAAAGTGGCTAGCTGGGCTTTCTGCTCGGTGGTACAATCCATCACCGAGAATATTTTCTTAAGCTGCATCACCCAAGCCTCCGCCTTATTCGCATCCAACTCCCCGTCAAATGAGGATGGATTATTCTGCCTAAACTGTTTTAACACTTTCTAGATAGGCGTCTGGGTCTGAGGAGCAGCAGACTCCTGGGGAGGTGCAGGTGGAATACTAGATGTAGATGGTTGAGGTACAGGGGCATCCCTCCTAGCTTCTTCTTGCCTGGCCAGGGTATCTTGTAAATGCATGATCATATCATGCTGCTGCTAGGCAATGTATCTCTGCTGTTCCAGCATCTCTTGGTGCTGGCCCATCATGACCTCATACCGGTCAAGTCTCTCCATGATGGCCCGCAGAGGATCCTCAGTCCTAACAGGAACCTCTGGCTCAGCTCTCTGAGCCCTAGGTGATCTGCCTCTACCCCTACCCCGTCTAGTCTCAACCATGTCTGAAAGAAGTAGCAACCCTCAGTTCACAATATTATCACAAACACATATGCATAAGGATGCTACAACTTCCATGACCATTCACACAAATACAAGCAATTCACAGCATTCAAGAGCCTAACATCGAGCAAAAGTGCCTGAACCTAGCTCTGATACCAAAAATGTAACACCTTAATCTACTACCGCTATCTAACCTCTCACCGGGCTCGGTTCCATATGATTTCCAAAGAACCAACATTAATCCGTGCTATGGAGCGGGGTTTCATACACTCATCTTCTGCCCCGTGGGTCCTGTGAACCCATCAATCACATTCTCTACTCACACTCCATTTATACAACTCATACATAGCATAAAACAAGCCATAGGCCACGGGTATGGAGCCAAAAACCAGAAAAATGCATTTTTTCACTTCTGCCCAAAAGTCATATTTTGGCTCTAACTTTGGAAAATCATAACTAATTATAGAAAAATGGAAATCTAGCAAACTATAGCTTTTTAGAAAGCTCTAAGTGTTAAATTTACACTAAAAATCATTCCCAACCATAATCTCAACGTTTAGACCATGTTTGATATCAAAAAGCAGATAAAGGTCCGACTATCTCTGTTTCTAGCCCAGTTTACTGTCATGAACTTCGAAAATTCATAACTAAATCCAAAAAAATCCAATATGGGAACACTATACCAATTTAGAAAGCTACAGATGTCTACTAGAGGAAAAAAATAAGTCCAGATCAGTTAAGCAGCCCCTGGATCCTGAAAACTAATGGAATAGTAACGGAGGTCAGGTGGCTCCCTGATGCTGATACAGAACTTCAGATGGTTCGTTCTCTCTCCACAGACCTCCAATTTAGGTGATTCCAGTTGGTATAGGTCACTGTGGTTATCTAGTTTATGTGTATAAATTTCATGACATTTGGCCACCGTTTGGTCTATGAATGACATGGTTTCATTTTCGGACCTATAGTAACAGTACATGGCCAAACCATAGATTTTTTCCAATTTCAACAATTCACCAAATATTCTCTAGTCCTCCAAATATTATCCACTTTAGCTTCTCAAGAAGCTTTCTACAAACTCTAAAGGCATGCCAAATTTCATAGCAAGAAGAGCTCATCCGGTCATACTTTGACGGAGCTCTCAAAAATATCGGTTTTGGCACCCAAAAGGTCCAAAATGGGTCCAAATGGCGTCTCACATATTCTAGCCACTCATGGACAAGTTTAAAAGCATAAAACTAGTATATATAATAAGTCCAAGTGGTCCAAATCAACATACATTCCAATCTCACTATGCTACGGCCAAAAATACACTTTCACATATACTCAACAAAATAGGCAAAACCCTCATTTCTATTAATTTGGCTCTCTACATAGTTTGTACATTACATATTCATACATTTACACTTGCTACAACATTTACAACTCAAAAATAGTGGGTGCATATTCATTTGGCACCACTTTACATCAAAATAACCAAAATAAGCTAAAGTTTAGCTAAGCATGCTTCTAGGTTCCTTGGTATGCACTTGCTTCTCCTTGTGCTCCACCTAGCATGTTAAGTTGGGAGGGGAAGGGGTGAGATTCAGGGAATCTTAGAAGCTCATGCACTCATTCAAGTAAACAATCAAGGCATATAACAAGTCAAAGCATGTGAATAAGCATTTACCCATTCTCAAACATCTAACACACGTTGTACATGCTATGGAAATCACAACAATGCCAAAAATGGGCTCCAGGGACTTTTGGTCTAGCCTCACCCGAGTTTAGGGACTTTTAGATGGCCTCACCTGAGTTTAAGGACTTGCGACTTGGCCTCACTTGGTTATGAGACTCTTGGCCTTGTCTCACCCATCTCAAGGGACTTTCTGCTTCACCTCACCCATCTCAAGGGACTTTTGACACTACCTCACCCGAGCAATTCTCACAATCCATCACACAAGCACATTGGCATCAATGCATCAAAGCAATAGCATATGGCATATTCCACACAATAAACATATACATAAACATACAATGACTATTACATCCAAGAATGCAACAAGAAAGAGTGGAAAAAAAGCTACCTTATGAGCCAACACTAGCTTTTCCTTTCAATTCCTCTTCTCCTTTCTTGGTTCCATACTCACACCTTGATGGAGGTGTTTCTCTTGAGCCTAAACACACAGAAGCATGCAATTACACTCTTAGAATGTAATCTTTAGAGTAAACTCTCCTAACATACCAGAACCTAGAGTTCTCTCTCTCTCTAGAATGTCATCAACTCTTTCCCTCTCTCAAGCTCCCATGGTAGTGGAAACAATATTTTCAAAGAAAACACCGAGATTCAAGGGTGTTTTCCACTTTTCCTCTTCTGACCCATGCCCAAATTCTAACCAATTTCACAAACAAAACCATAGGAAGAGAGGGCAAAGAGAGGAAATCAGAATTTTAAGGAGAAATGAGAGAAACTTGCTTACCTTTCCCTTCCTCTTCCTCCTTCTCTTGGTCTCTCTCATTCTCCACGCCTCTTTTCTCTCCTTGGGTCGAAGTCTAGGGCAAATATGAGAGAAAGAATGAGTTGGGTCGTTTAAAGGTGTCTAATTCTCGCCTTTTACTCTCTTCAGGACTGACCCTCGCTACGGTGAAAATTAACCTTCGCTATAGCGAGCTCGTGTTATCTGGCTTCGCTATGGCAAGGCTTAACCTTCGCTACGGCGAGCACGTATCAGTTCCCTTCGCTATGGCGAGATTTACCATTCGCTATGGTGAACTCGCGTCAGTTCCAAACCTCCACTCTCGCTATGGCGCACGCTACGGCGAGCAACTCCCTGGTTTCTATATGGACTGCTGCCCGCACTCGCTATAGCTAGAATCACCTTCGCTATTGTGAACAGGCACTCTCGCTATAGCGAGACCCTTTCTCGCTATTGCGAGGAGACTTGGAACAATTTCTGGATTTCGAATTTTTCCAGCTTTCTTCTTTCTTTTCTTTTTCTCTCTTTTCCCAGTTGTTACAAAAGACGTAAAACAACTTGTAGAGAAAAACAAAACAAAGCTCATTCAAAATTCTTGAAAAAATATGCACTTATTAGAAGCAAAAGTTTCTTTAGCATTGAATGTGTCTCGGAAGAGATAAAGTTGTTTTAACAAATCTCAAAACAATATTGAGTGATTTAATTGAAGATTAGCTGCATAAAACCTTGCTGAAAGTATATAGTGAGCATGGAAGTTAGTGTTGGTGGTGAGTACAAAGTAAAAACCATCATCTTTGTAAATTTGTTGTTCTTTAATGAAGAAAATCCCTTAAAAGTTTTAAGGGGACTGGACGTAAGTTAAGAAGATAAATCAAGATAAATTTTTATGTGTTTTTTTTCCTTCCTATTATATTTTTTAGTTTGTTGAGTTTGCCTCCTTCACTTTTGGAGGACCATAATGTTACTTGCCGAGTTGCATAAGTACTTATTTTGTTCACTCCAATTTCATATTTCAATCTATTGCTCCACTTTATTATTAACATCATTTAATCTTGATGGAGATCGTTAATTTACATATTTATCTGTTACATCTTATTGAACTCATTGGTCTCGTATTAAATACTACTTACATCCTCCATCTTCTGTATGTTTATTTTTGGAGGTCAATTAGTCCTCCACCTTTATAAAAGCAAAAATCTTATTTTCTACACAATATACCCATTCACCCTCTTCTATGTGTGTTTATTACGCACTTTCTTTGTAACTGGCTAAGTCCAAATCTTACCCCAAATACTTTCTTGAAGTTGCAAGTTCAACAAGTGATGTTAAGATAAGTAGTTTGAACATAAGAAGATCCGTCACAAGCCCCTTCCCTATGGTGGCATCATTACCACGATGAATGGAAGGAAGAACTAATATCGACAATGATGCTAGTCACATGGTCAGGTATATACTACTTAAAGCCTTGCTAATCCCAACTCTTAGAAGGTGTACTCATATCACAAATGCTTATATGAAGGAAATTATCTAGCATGACCTTCACAGTGCACTCCAAGATTAGGGATGTTAATGGGGTTGAAAGAATCGAACCAAAAGCTCAAACATGAACCATTGCCTAGACTCACCTAAGACCTTACTTGAAATCCTTCCAAACCTTAACTATACCTTGCCAAGTGGAGGAGGACATTTGTTTCTTTTTAACCGTAGGTATAACAACATCCACATAACCATATTTAGCTCTTAAAACCTAAACCAATATAGTGCATTTGTATTGCAAACCAAAACCTAGCAAAGTTTCCTAAGGAAAGCTATGTTTTGAGCACGTAAACTTTTAAGCCAAGGCCTCCCCTGCTTCTTGGACATTTTCACTTTATCTTAAGCAACAAGATGTAACTTTCTTCTTAGGCTTGTGGTGTCCCACTAGAAATTATAAGTAGCTTTTTCAATCGCCTCACTAATATAATTAGGTAGACACATGATCTACATAAAATAATTAGGGAGGACTTGATAAGCATGGTGCACCTTGCAAAGCTGAGTAACTTACCTTTCCAAGAAGAAAGATGTTTTTGTTAACTTTTTCTAATATGTGATTGAACGTACGTAACATTTGATATCTACATATGGAGAAGGGGAATACCCAAGTACTTTCCAAAATTGCTCATAAAAGGGACACCAAGTACATAGCTAAATTCAGAGGCTCTAGAGAAGTGAACATTTCTAGAGCAATGCATCTTACTCTTAATGAGGTTCTCTTTTTATCCCAGAGAAATACAAAAACAATTGGTGCAACTTTTATTGTCTCAATTTGATCAATACTAGCTTTCACAAAAAAGATTAGATCATTCGTAAAGAATAGATAGGTGAAAAGAGTCCATTCCTCAACAACCTGATTGGTCTCACTAACTTGCTGTCTAAGCCTCACTTGATACAGTCGCCAAGTTTATCCATACAAAGAACAAAGAAGTAAGGAGACAAAGCATTTCCCAATCTAATGCCCTTTAATGGCTTGAAAGCATAAGAAGGCATACCATTCCAAAGGACCTTCATTTGGTAATTAGAAATACAAGACATAATCAATTTAACAAAATTGGAGTTTAAACTTATATCCTCCAAAGTCTTCTTAATAAAACCTCAACCAAGATAGCCATAGGCTTTCTAAAGATCCACCTTAACTGCCACAAAGCCTTTGTTGCCTTTTTTACACTGCATGGTATGGACCACTTCCTAGGTGATAATGATATTATCATTGCTATGACATCCAATAATAAAGCTACTTGATTTGAAGCAATCAGTTTGCCAAAGAATCCTTTAAATGACTAATGCTAATTTTTGTAATAATTTTAAAGTTGACATTGCTGAGAGAAATTGGTCTAAATTCTTTTAGGCACTTGATGATCGTGTCGTGCAATCTCAAATAAAACTAGGTAGCAAAATAAGTTTGTAGATAATGGTGCAACCTAGGTCATCTTTCCAAGGAGTTTATGCCTTAAATTGTTTATGGAAGAGTATTCTAAGTATTACTAATTAGGACTTAACTTGGGGGTTTGATATGCTAGAATTTAATTGAACTAAAATTAATTGACAAGAATTAGAAATCTAAAACTAAGTTCAAGTGATTAATCAAATAAATGTGGTAACTAGCTTTTAATTGGATTTCCTAGAGTTCAATTATCCTTGCTCCTTTTTGTTTATTAATTTCGGATTAAGTTCCTGCTCTTTTGTGCATTCCTCATAAGGTTCTTGAATAACCATCCAAGATTCAATTCATCAATTGTTCAAAGAATTTTGCAACCACAAGAAACCTTAAACAACTAATTAATTGAATTAAAAATAAGAACACACTACACTAATTTTGATTGATTTATGAAAGCTACTGCACAATTCACTCAAGATGCTAATTCACCAATTAGATTAATTAATCCCTCAAGCAATTAATTGCACAAAAATTTCAGCCAACTAATCCAATAACCATTGCATCAATTAGCCTAAATCAAGAGGAATTTAGAGTTCAATTGCACAGCACTAATTCTAGAATTTTCACAAACAGATGATGATCATAAATAATTCCAAAATTCAATTCAAGTTCAATCCAAGAATTAATTCAATCCAGTAATTCCAGCAATTAAATTCCTAAACCAAAAAGCTAAACCTAATCAAATTAATAAAGGAAATAATGCTAAAATCAAAAGATTGGGCAAGAGAGTTTTATCCAAATTCAATAGGAGATGTAGAGCTCAAATCTTCATCTAGGAGAATTCAATCTTCAGCTAGCCACCACAAGGAATTCAAGCTGCCATGGAGGGATCAAATGAAGGAGAATCGATCAAAGAGGCAGCCATCGAGAAAGAAAAACTCTTCCTCTTCAGTGCTGGAACCTCTCCTTTTTCTGCCGTCTCGCGTTCTCCTCCTCTCAATGTGTCTCTAGCGTTTTTTTCTAGGTTTTATCTTCACATCCTTCTCCTTATTAATCACGTCTCCCTCCTTCTGATTTTGCACGCTGAAATCCCGCAACTAATCCTCATCTTCCAGCTTAATTCCCACGTCAGCCCAAATGTATTTTCCTTCTTTGCTTAAGTGAATGTGGGCCCCAGCGTCAATATAATTAATCCATGTTGGCTACTGTAGCTTCTGCATGCCTCTTTGTTTATGTTTATGTCGGTTTCCAGATGTAACTCCAGCCACAGCACATAACTTCTGCATGTAAACTTCTTCAGCTGTTGGGTGTGCCCATTCGTGCGTTGCTGTTGCTTCTCAACCCGAAGTTCCATGTTCAGCTTCTCTTCTTCATTCAAGTTCCCTCCAGCGTTGTTCTTCTCTGCTAAGTTCTGCTGCTCACGTGTTTTTCTCCTCAATTTCTGCCACGTAGAATCTGCTCAGCTGTTCTGGAATCACGCCTTGCATTCATTATCAATCAGAACTTCCAGCAACTTCTTCTTCTTCTCTTCACAGACTTCCTCGAGTTCCAGCCACTGGATGTGTGTGTTTCATGTTGCTGTTCAGGCGTAGCTTCAGCTCTTTCATCGTGATGTTCTCCACGTTGGCTGTTTCCCTGTTTAGCTCGCTTTTCTCACATGTTTTGTTTGCAGCTCCTTCTTCCCGTGGCACTTCTTCCAGTTACAGCACATAGAACTCGAGCTTCTCCTTAGTTTTGCAGCTGCTTCCAGACTTCAACTCTCTGTTTTCACGTCCAGCTCGTGCTCCAGTTCACGTCCAGCTGCCCAGCACGTTGCTTCCTTTTCTTCTGCATTTTGATTCCAGTAGCTCCAGCGTTTCTTTAGACCAGCAGCTCGTGCCTCTTGTTTCCACGTGATTCCTCCATTTCTGCTCGAGTTTGTGCATGTAGCAGCCTCCTTCGTGTAGCTCAACGTTCAACTGGACGTTGCTTCCTTCATGCAGCAACTAGTTCTCTTTAAAAGCTTCTTCGTTCGCCCATACCTCTTCTTGTTTTCTCGACTAAGCACGAAGCTCCAGCTTGTTTGCTCTGTTCTGCCTGTGGCTTATTCTTCATTCTTAGCTTGTGCTTCTTCATGCTTTGCTTTCTTCCTCTCAATTGCACCTTCTGCTCATCTTTTCTCTGCTTCACATTCTCAAGTTATTAGCTCCACAAAAAGAACATTTGAAACTCAATCTTCACCTTTCATTCATTTTTCCACACTCAAGCTAATTGCCCATAGAAAATTTTGCACAAAAGAATAGAGAATATTCAATAGAATTATTCATAAAATTATTTAAAAGAATTTCATGCCTTAAAACTCAATAATTTTGCTAATTAATTCACAAAGTGCATAAGTGGCTAATAAAATCAAATTGTATCTAATTAAACCTTTAAAGCCATCTTTGATCATTAAAATGACTAAGTTAAGAGAATTGAATTGTATGAAAATCATACTTATCAGCACTCAAAATTATTTACCTTTGGGATAAGAACAATGTGTGTTTTATTTACATTTCAAATGTCTTGGGACAAAGCTACACAATGTATTCCTAATTAACACCCATTGATGATAGAAGAAGGCAACTTATAAACCATAAGAAATCAAAGCCTTAGAAGCTCCAATGCTAAAAGCTATGGTTTTTTTTGTTTTTTTAGTTTCTACATCAATAACCTCTCCCTAAGTAAACTAGAAGTCTTTAGGACTTATGCGGGGAAGTCCATTAAGACTAGGCAAGGTTGACTTATCAACAAGGTCCTTCGTGTATAAATATTGATAAAAATTGAAAGCTATATGACCAATGGTTAGTTAATTAGTGACCCAATCTCCATTATCATCCTTGATGATTCCAATGCAATTCTTTTTCCTCCTTACATTGGTAAAAGCATGAAAAAATTTAGTATTATGGTCACCTTAATTAAGTCAATTGCACTTTGATTTTGGGTGCTAAATAAGTTCCTCCTAAGTAAGGATTTTATTATAGTCATCCCAAATTTGATTCTCAACACAATCAAGCTGAGGGTTGTAACATAGGGCACGATTCCTCTAAATCTCCTAAAAATGATTCAAGATTTTCTTTTTCTTGTAAAAAACGTTACCCATAGTCTTCTTGTTCTGTTGACCAACATTAGTAGTGAAAAATGACACTCCATCAAGCCAATTTTTATCACACCAAGATTGTTTAACTAGATTGTGAAATGAATCCTCCAAGAACCACAAAACTTTGCAATGAAAGAGCTTATGTCTATAGCAATGAGGGAGCTAAGACATCAAGGAAAATTTTAAAGGCCTATGGTAAGTCCCATTTTTTATTAAATGGTGCACAATGGCTTGGGAAAAATCCATTCTCCAACTAATGCTACAAAAAACGTAGTCAAGCTGTTTCCTTATTTCAACTTTTTCCCACATAAACTTAGGCTCATTAAAGCTTAGGCCTAATAGCTAAATTCCATTATTAAA
The DNA here is from genome assembly GCA_032878935.1 of Erythrophleum fordii. NCBI lineage: Eukaryota > Viridiplantae > Streptophyta > Magnoliopsida > Fabales > Fabaceae > Erythrophleum > Erythrophleum fordii. The sequence goes on from JAVQMF010000055.1 coordinate 292,151, forward strand.
ATTAGTAGATTGGCTCATAAAGCACTAGTTTGCGTAAGCACCCCCATTTTTATCACCTGGAGACAAGTAAGCATTGAACTTACAAAAAAGAAGCCAAGGCTTTACAATATTACTGCCTAAACAAGAAATCTCCTCATATAGTTTAATTCAAAAGTAAAGGTTAGGATCACTATAGACACTAGTGAGTAAGAATGATTTACCAATACATTTTATATTAAAACAGCAATGAAGAAATTGCACATGCGAATCTAAGTGAGAAACTTCCACTAATTCTACATTTCACAAAAGCCAAATCCCTCTTACAAAGCCTATGGCTTCCTAGTTTGAGTACCCTAGTGTAGGACTATCCTATCCACTTTTTTCCTATTGATGTTCTATTAACACCAAGAGTAAAATGCTATTCCTATTAAACAGATCCCTTATGACACCTAGCTTTCAATTTCTAAATTTACTACTATCTTAAATAAATATTCAACAATAATCATTTGTGAAAGTTAAAATATAACTCAATAGCACTAATTTAATACAATGTAACTTGATAAAATAATCCAAAATCTAACATGTTATTTCACTCATTGAATAGAAACTAAGTATTCAATATCTTCCATATAACTAATCCAAATAACATAATAAAGTATTGCATAATAAAAACTCTTATTACATCACACAAATAAAAGTTATCTACTACATAATTCCGACTGAATAAAATCAATTAAGATATTTATTGTGAAGCATTTTCCTTTCCCAATGTCTACTCTTTCACCTAAAAATGTCAATTCAAAAAAGTGTTGATGAGATAAAATTTTTAGTAGTTAGTATAGTTCCTAAACATACATTTTTCAACTATAAATATAAAACTATTCATAAACAATTTAATTCTAGTAAAACATATGCATTTCTCATAACTTTTGCTATGTAAACCATCCTTCTTTCACAGTCATTTTCATAAATCATTCTTAGAAAACAAATCAGTTTTATGTTATAAATTCATTTCAATAAACAAGATAAGTTAATGAAAGACATATGCTCAATTGGCATAATAGGCAAGACTTTATAACTACTACAGTCCTTCCTTCCCATAATTGGTACTTGTAATATGAGCTAACTGTACCCTCACTCATCCATCTTATATTGGAATGAGGACTATGACCTTAAGCCTAGTCTCTTCAACTATTAGCGATCACTATCTTGGGATGCAAGCATGCATGCACACCTCATCCAATTAATATGGCCTCTAGCCTAATAACATATGGCATTCTGCCAATAACACATGACATTTTGCCAAATCATCATAATTATCAAGTAAATGATCTACCTTGGGTATCCACTATAAGCTTACATCATAGTAGCAACATTCATAAGCATGCATTTGAAAATATCACATGGTAATATAAAACATTTCACTTCAAGTAAAGCAACAGCCTCACTTAATAAATATCATCATTTTCATTATATGAAAGCAAACCCCCATAATTTCATCATATAATTTTCATCAATTCAAAGATATTAAAAATATTATTTCAATAAAACCTTTTTGTTAAATGATTGAAATGCCAATAAAACATTTCATAAAACTCATTTCGTAAAATATAATAATGCATCTAAATGATATCTTGATTTGAAGCCAGGAGAACAGTTGCCAAACAATCTTTCAATAAACACAAGCTAACAATCTACAACAATGAAATATAATTATAAATATATAAAATAATAAATACAAATATTATGTAGTTCACCTCTAAATAATATAATAATACTACTTACCACTACTAAGAGTCCTTCTAAGACAATAGCCCTCCAATTCATGCCACAACCACACTAATCCAACACTTTATTCTTCAACAAACCATATCAAAACATTTAATCAAATCACTATTCCTAATTTAAATCCTTTAAATATATGATAGTAATTATAGAGTCTAAAATATACCTTAATTTAACCTCCAACTTAACTTCAATTTCATATAGGTATTTTATCAAACACTTAGAGTCTATTAAAATTCGTTACCATAAATTAAATATTCTACCACTAATCCAATCCATAGAGATTAATTACTAGAGTAGGAATTATACCTCTAATTACCCAATTACACTTCCAATTTTGACAATTTCCAAATTGTTCAACCTTAAAAAACTTAACATCAATCATTTAAAACTCCAATCAATGCAAAAGAAAAGCTAAGAAGAAGTAGAACAATTTATCCTTCACTCACCTTGTATTCTAGCCAAATAGAGCTTCCAAAAGATGAAGATAAAACTTTGAGATCCCTTTTTCCTCTTGAGGTAGACAACGCTACTTTCACTTCCTTTCTCTTAGCATAGCCATCCATTTAGGGGCATAATTTTAGAATAAAATAAATAAATAAATAAGAAAATAAAAAGATGACATGAATAACTGTATGGGTCATGGGTATTGAGTCAGATCCAATTAAAATTCACCTTAGGCCATGGAAACTCATTTAAATAATTATTATTAGTCTATAATAATTCTAAATAGACTATTAGACTCTTATGTTAACTAAACTAAACTATTGGGTTTTTTATTCTTTTCCTATCTTCTCCTAAACCCAATAAATATTTTACTCCATCTATCTTATTTTTCAATATTCTAATTAATAAAATAAATCCCCATAATTTTTTAATTATTTCTCACTAAATTCTTAATTCTAAATTAAATAAATAAATAATAAATAACCCAAATATATATAACATGTCCCCTTAGTATAATAATTAATAAATATTTATTAATTTTTTAATTAATTATTTTAAATAATTTATTAAATTAAGGTGTTATATCTCTTACACAAAAAGAGATGGTTTTCGCCTCTGCTCCTTTACAATTTAAGTGGACAAAATCTATAAAAGAGACGACGTAAAACTTGAGAGAGGTTACACAAACATCACAAATTATTATAATAAACCGAGGGGGCCCACAAGCCTTCAACATTCTATTTGTATTATTGCCCAATAAAAATTGCTCTGCAAATTTAATGCTTTTCAATACATCACAATGATTAGGGGGTTTAGTTTTTTTGTCGCGGGAATTCACTGAACCCAACACGTTCGGCCCATTTGAAGTCCCCGAGTTAGTTTCATTCGCACTCTCCAAGTTGCTCCCACTGTCCCTTCTATACACGCTAGCTTGTCTATTCAGAGTCTTCTCCTTGGTACCAGTTTTGGAGATAGAGCCTTTCACGACATGGTGTAACCTCGACGTAGCCTTTTGTTTTTTCTGGGTCTTTATGAGCATCTTCTCCATTGGGCCGCAAGTGAGCAACCTAAATAATAGGAAGGTGTTTATTTGACTTGGCTCCACTGAAGCTTGGCACGTGAGCACTGGGCTTGATGCTAGGAAGGACAGAAGGTTCAATGTTTTCTTCTTTATTATTGAGATGGACCCCAGGCATAATCTGACAGAGGGTTCATGTATCTTGGGTGTTCAGGGGTGGGTTACTGATATTTCGTAAAAGTCTTAACAGGAAGATTCGAAAGTCCTTTAAACTTATCTGCTATCCCATTCTGCTCAAAGGGAAACAAATCCTCAAATTCTAAGTTCGCGATAGCCGCGTATTGTGATATATTGGTTGCCTGGTTGTTACGGGACTTATGCATGGGCTGTTTAGAGGGATCATGTGCTGAAGGACCAGGTAACTTCCTTCCTATTACGGGATCTTGAAGATTTCCTAGCCAACATCCAAGGACCATATACTTCATCGGAAGGAATATTCAAGCACGGCAAAGTATTATGCCCTTCATCTGCAATAGTAAACAAAGAATTTCCTATTATAAACTTAGAAACTAGTTTCTTCTTTAAATCCACTTTTAACACTAATTCGCACAAAATGACCCTTTTCAATCTTTATTTTTTTATCTCCCTGAATCGTAGAGAGAGTGTTTGCATCAACCTTCAACGTCCTGCCAATTCTATTTCCCTGTCTCCAAAGAAAGTGTTTGTTGTAAAGCTAAATTGGAAGATTCGGCATTCCGACCAACCGCTGCACAACCAAGTAGTGTTCTATGACAACCTAGGGACCTTCATTAAGGATGAAATGGTAGTCCTTCGGGTCTACAAATCTAACTAGGAAGTAATTGTTGTAAAGTTCAATCAACTCAGAGTTTTGAATATTCCAAAATTTCACCAATCTGGTCTTGAGAAAACGATAACTGAGCATCTCCAATCATCTTCTGACACCGGTATCACTGGGTAGACCTTCATAAGCTCCTTGATTTCCTCTGAGATATCAGGTTCTTCTTCCTCCTCGGACATCATCATCTCGTCTTCCTCGCGCTCGAGTGAACACCCATTTTCCACTCCATCAAAACCTAACAAGGAGTCCTTATAGGACAGAACGTGCCTGGCTGTTGGTTTACCTGCAACATTATTTGGGGGAACTTCTTCAGTTGTCTCTCCTTTGGACCATATTCCCACAAGTCACTGGGCTTTAGGGCATCAACATTCTGAATATCCACTAGGGCTTCTGGAGTGCACTCACCCATGGGGGATGTCATCTTTTCTCATCCGATCCCAACTGTTGATGCTTCTCTCTCCCTCTGATCATCCACCTCCTTTGAACTCCCATGTTCTCCTTGGTCCTCCACAATAGGGTTCACGTTCGTCACTGCTCATTTTCGAACTACATGTCACGGGGTCTTTACCCTCTCCCCAAAAGCCAGGCTGATCAGGTGTGCAATGCTCCCGCTTATATGTCCAAAATCAACCCCAAGTCCATTTGATATGGGCTCATGACATACTCACCCACCCAATCTGTGATGTCCTCATCAAGAATGACCTACCATTCCACTTATAGTGGAGTCAGACGTCATCCATCCTGGTAGTGACTGTGGGGTCGGCTGTAATACCACTTGTCACGGGGCCATTACCCTCTCCCCAAAAGCCAGGCTGATGAGGTGGGCAGCGCTCCCGCTTATATGCCCAGAATCAACCCCAAATCTATCCGATGTGGGCTCATGACATACAGCTTTAAAGTCAATATAACTATTTTTAATATCGTGCTTCTTTAAACCTCTTTTTTTTTTCTTTTCTTTTTCTTCGCCGTTTATAAATAGCAACATTTTCACAGCATTTAAAATATCGTAGGTTTTTAACAAACCACGGCATTTATGATCCTAAATCAATCCATATAACATTTGAACTGAATTGATATGGCTAGAACTCATTGGTGGATAATACATGTGTCAAACCCGAAAATGCGACCGCGTAGCGCCTTTAAAAAGAAAATCAAATTTACAATTAAAAAGGTAATGATTAAATAGAGTACAAATTGATAGGGTCCAGGAGTCGCCACCAAAATTTTAGTTTTGAAAGGCAAAACTTTGGAAAAGCCTTTTTAAATGTGAAAAATGGTCTGCGAATCAGAAAATGGATTCGGGAGTCGATTGTGAGTGGGGAAGGTATTAGACACCTCACTACACCCGTTCTTAAGAACGGTTACCCTAAGTCAGTTGTGCAAAATTAATATGGCCTCTATTCTATTTTAATTCTCCCTAACCAATCACATGCAAAGAACAGAAGGAAAAATTTTAAGGAAATAAAATTTAAGAGAAGAAAGAAAATTAAAAGCAAAACAAAAGGAATTCAAAGAATAAAATAAAGAAAAGGGAATAAAATAAAAGAAATTAAGGAAATAAAATTAAAAAAAAAAAATAAAATAAAATTAAGAGAAAATGGTTATTTACAAGGACGGACTTGACCTAGGATGAGATCCTAGGGCCTACGTACCCTTAGGAGGGATCAAAGTCCACGTAGTTCGATTGAAAATTGTGTTAAGGTTGATGTTTTTGTTTTTGTTTGGTTTTCATTTTTTATTAATTTTTTGTTTGGGTGTTGTTTTTTTTCATGAAAAGACGAAGAAAATAAATTACTTTTTCCTTTAACAAGTAAAACGAGTTTTGAAATTGGTTGATGTGTTTTAATTTGTTAAAAGAAATTTAATTTTACTTTTCTTTGCATTTTCAGTTTTTTCCTCTTTTTTCCTATCATTTTTTTTTTTTTTTGCTTTTCATTCATTTTCATTTTCATTTTTTTGCTTTTTTATTATTATTATTATTTGTTTTTTTTGTTTTATTCTTTCTTTTCTTTCTATTTTATTTTTTTGTGTTTGTTGTTATTTTTTTATTTCTATCTTTTTTTACTGTTGTTTTTTTTTTCTATTTGTTTCTCTTTTCTATGGATAATTTTTATTTTGTATTCTATTTTTTTGTTTTTGTTTTTTATTCTTATTCTTCATAAGTTTTTAATTAGAATAATATTTATAGTAAAATCTTTCTCTTACTCTCTCCTTTTTTATCGTTTTTGTTTTTTTTTTCATTTTTTTCTCTTTCCTACACCTTTTTGTTTTTTGTTTTTGTTTTTATTTTGTTATTATTTTTTCTCCTTTTTCTTGTTATTTATTTACTTTTTACTCTTTTTTTTCTAGTTTTGAATTTCTTTTCTTTTACCTCCCTTTTTTCTAAACTCTTTATTCATTCAAAAAAAAAAATTTTTAATCCTTGTTTTGTTTTGTTTTATTTATTTTTTTCGTAAATTTTGTTGATTTTGTTTTCCTCTTAATTTTTTTTTGTTTGAAAATTAGATTTTTGTTTACAATTTTTGAAATGGGGATTTTAAAAACTCAGTTATTTAAAATCAACTTTCGAAATTGAAAAGCTTATCATCATTTTCTTTTTGTTCCTTTTTTTGATGCTTTCTTCCTTTCTTTTTTTTTTTAGTTTTTATCTGGTTTCTTTTTTTTTGAAAATCTTCCCTTTTTTAAAAGAAAAAAAAAATCAATTTGATGTTAATTGATGCAGCCCAAAACATATAAAAATGTAAATTGGTAACCTAATGAATACCAAGAAGGCCTATTGCCTCACATGATCCATTTGGTTTAACTCCTAGGCGTCTGAGGGGACAAACAATCCCACACGACAAATTCTAAAAGAAAAATAAAGTAAATATAAAGAAACTAAAATGACAGTATTTACAAGCATGTAAAATTTGGTGATCGTGTGTGTCTTTGTGTACAGCCAAACAAGTAATACACTACTTCAAACAATAATTACAAGAATGAAAGAAATGGTAATTTGAAAGACATCACTCTATGTGCATTTTTTCTTTTCTCTAGGATGCTGTCTTTCTCCGGTCAGATCAGCGTTGTCTCACATTTTTATACTTGCCATGCCATATCTTCTTTTGAGCAAATCCCCAGCGCAAATCTAGTGTGGTCTCAAGGCACTCTCCGCCATGTCGATAAGCCAGGAAAAAGAAATGTATTAGTTTTTGGTCAAGCAAATTAATTTCATGACACCAACTATGACTACTCAATATATCTATCTTAACACCATATAAGCTCTAAGCAAGCAAATCAAAGGATCAAGGTACAGGCTTTGAAAGGAAACCAAATGCGATTATAAATCCAATGTTACATTAGCACTCAACTATAAAATTCTCATATCAAAAGTATACATCAAGGCAACCAGACTGAATGGAATTACCTGTAACGTTATTAAATTAAAATAGTAAGTCTAAAATACTCGGCTACTGAACTGCTTAACACAGTCCATGCTTAGCCGTTCTGTATAAACCAATGAGTCTGTGGTTGCTCAATATGCTCTTTTCAAACCCAACATTCAATACTGAGAAGCTAATCATCTCACAAAATCCCTTCAATGTAATGCAACTCAAACTTAGAATACACTGAAAGTTTTAACATTCCCTTTGCATCACAGCCACAAAAACATGACCCCATCCAGAACTTTCAACATCATGATTTCATAGCAATGAAATCATGGCCAGAATGCATTTGTTAAAATTTTTGAAAGCTTTATAAAGAAGAAGAATGTATGTCATAGAACATGGTCCAAATTAGCACCCAAAAAGGAAGGGAAAGGAGAATTCATGAAACCATTCAGATTAGCAGTGATCGAGAACACTTTTCAATGACTCATTTACTTACCTAGAGCATAAACAAAGATAGTAATCCAAGAACTCAAAGAATGCTATTGTCTCGTATCTACGCCACTAAAGAAACCCCAAAAAACATTGTTCAGCATATGAGCAAAATCATCATTCAATACTCATGGTTACACTCACATGAAAAGGTTCGAGAACCAGTGGCAAAGAGATCAGACAAATTTTTGAAGTCAAATACTAACATTTGGGGATTACAACATATTCAATCTCTAAACCAGAAACCAAAGGAGGCACTCGAGATTCATATCAACCAGAGACATCAGACCCAAAATTTCAACACAAAAATCTTACTTAATCCATAGCTTTGCATTTTTATAATTAGGAAAGATGAGGAATAAGGAACCATACCTATCGGATTTCCTCTATTTGCAGACCCCTTTCAAGGCTCTCTAACCTGAAAGCCTTTAGCTTCTTCTTAGCCTCTCACTCTCGTTGGCTCGAACTCCTTCTCTCCTTCACGCCGAATTCCCCTTCTTCCCGATTTTTCTCCACTCGAAAACTAGAACCCCTCTGTCTCTCAATTTCTCCAGTCCCCTCTTTGTCTTTCTGAATCTCGTGTCTCTCTCTCACCTCCGTGTTTTTACTCTCGGACCCTCCCTCGGCCTGGCTTCCCCATGGACTTGGGAAGAGGCACGCCGGGGAGGGAGCAACTCCTTCGATCTCCCCTCCTGCCTCAGAGTGTCTCCCCCTCTTCTTCGATTCTCTCGCTTTCTCATTCCCTCGATTATTTTTCGGTCTCTCCCCTCGACTCCGAATCCCCCTCCGTTCCTTTTGGCATCTCGCCTTCTCCGTTTATGCCTCCCTCTCCTCCATTCTCACCCTTCTCTCTTTCTTTTCGGGCTCCCCCCTTTTTTTTGCCTCCCCCCCCTTTTGCCTTTTTCCTCTGCCTCCCTTTTTCTGCGTTTTCTGTCTGCCTTTCTCTGCTCCACTCCCCCCTAGTGCGCCTGTCCCCCCACTCCGTCTATGCGTGCCTGCTTTTGTGTGGTCCCTCTTTTTTGTGCGTCCTCCGCCTTTTTTCCCCCCCAGGATTCCCTCTGGCGTCTCGCCTCTTTTTTGTCTGTCGCTCCCTCTCTCCACTATCTTCGTATTGTCTGTTGATGAAGGATGCAGGAACTGGGAGGCCCAAGGGGGGACCAGAGGGACCACTTGGTTTTTTAGTCGGGTAGGGTTTGTTTTGGATCTGGGTTGGGCTTCAACCTGGGTTGCAGAGGTTCGAAAGGTTGCTGAAGGAATGGGGCTTTTATTTTTTTTTACTCTCTCTTTTCAGCCTTTTTTTTTTTAACTTGGGCTTTTGATATTTAGATATTGGGCCAAAGGGATTGGTTTTAGGCTAGGGCTTTGGACTTAAATTTTATTTTGATTTTATTTTATCACTCTCTTTTTCTTGTTTTTGTTTTTAATTTAATTTTTTTTATGATTGGGATTTTTATCTTTTTTTTTGTTTCATTTTTCATTTTTTTTTAATGAAATTTTGGCAACTAAATTCAAAATTCGGGCCAAATCGTTTTAGTTGATGGGCTTGGGGCAACTAAATTCAAAATTTAGGCCAAATATAAACAGATTTTTTTTTAATTTATTTGTTTTCTAAAGCTTTTTTTTTTCTTTTATTTTGTTTTTTTTATTTTTTTTTGTAATCTTTGTCTTCTTTCTTTTCTTCTCTTTTATTTTATTTTTTCTAATTTAATTTTTTTTGTTATTGTTTTCATGTTTTTTCCTTTTTTTTTTTTTTGTGATTTGGGTTTTAGGGTTCTTTTTTTTTTAATGACTTTTCTTTATTATTTTATTTTTCATATCTTTTTTTTTTTGCTAATTTTCTTTTATTATCATTTTTTAGTTTGTCTGGACAAAATACGGTGTTCACAACATGCAGCATGAGCCCTCCAACTCATTTACATCTGCCTCTTCTTTCATTTTTGGCTGAAAGCCAGATAATGGGGAGAAAATTCTCTTCATTCATTTATCTTGCTAATTTTTATTTCCTTTCCTTTAGTGTTCTGCTTGTAGGGCCAATTTCATTTGAACAGAGAAGAATATGTATACAGTATAAGAGCTTCAAAGTAAAAATTTATTAGCAAAATTATAATTGCATATTAATGAAACTGATAAAAAAGATTTTCTATTTAGAATGTTAATTATGTATATAGAAGTAGCTTCGGCATACTGACTCACCTGGTCCTATAAAGAGTAAACAATTTATTGTGAATTAGCCATGGACATGTGATGTATTTACGTACTAGCCATGTGAATTTGTTAGGGTCAAGTTACACAAAAATATGGAAGCGTTCCTATGTAGCCTCAATTTATATAAATTCCCTAAAAATAAAATTTAGATAAATCATGATAAGTGTTTGCTATTAAGTTTTTAAAAAATATATAATATGTAGAGAATTTTTTTCTTGAAAAGATAAACAAATTATATAATTTTGAAATGAAATTACTTTCTTCATGAATAATTATCCAATAGTAGTAATTCTTATCAAATTTTATGTACTTACAATGCGTGATTCTCTTTAATTTCTTTGTGAAGGAGTACAATATATGAGTACAATGCATTCTAAGCTTATTTTTTCATTACATAATGTCTAAATCAAATCAATTATTAAAAAAAATATTTAAGCATGTAAAAAAAAATTTACCATATGTAATTATGTATACTAGGAATGTTTATTCTTTTTTCATTATCTGTTTGATATATATGTTGTTTGGAGTGAATCTAATTAAAAATCTTTCTATATAAGAAAACTATAATTTGGGAATGAAGGGATATAGAAAATGCCAAGAATAGTGATAAAATTCAAGACATTAAACTTTTCTCGATCTGAAGGCAAAAGATAGTGCCATGTTACTTTGTGAAGCACCGGCTGAAGGACTAATTTTTAACTTCTAGTGACCGTGTTTGGTTGTACCCGACAAGCAGCTTCAGGATAAAAGGCTTTGAACTTTGCCATATGAAAAGTCAGAATTTCATTGCTTTGATCACCCTTCGTAAACCCAAAGCCGTACCATGCATGCAAGGTAATTTGGCTCCTTCGTATGATTTGATCTTATTTTATCTTTTTGGCAGACCAAAAACTCTATATTTATGGCTCCACACCTTGCCCTTCTCCCTCACCTCTCAATCACAACCATGGCGATCCCCAACTCAAAGCCTCAAAGCATTTACATCTCTGCTCTCACCATCTTCATTTCCCTCATTTTCCTGTCACACAATGTGAATTCACTTTCCTTCAAATTCTCCACTTTCGACCCTTACACTAATTCCATAACCTTCCAAGGTGATGCGTTTGCATCCCAAGGCTACCTCCAACTCACAAAGACCATAAATGGCATCCCCCAACCTAATAGTGCTGGCAGAGCCTCATATTCAGCACCTGTTCGCCTGTGGGATGCCAAAACAGGCAAGCTCGCAGCCTTCACCACCTCCTTCTCTTTTATTGTGGCACCTACTTCTTCTGGTCTCTTTGGTGATGGAATCTCCTTCTTCATTGCCCCCTTCAATGCCAACATCCCTTCAAATTCAAGCGGTGGATTCCTTGGACTCTTCAGTGCGGCCTCTGCTTTGAATTCCTACGCCAATCAAATAGTTGCTGTTGAGTTTGACTCTTTCGGGAATCCTTGGGACCCAAACTCTGCTCACATAGGAATCGACATAAACTCTATTGCCTCGATCGAAACAGCATCTTGGGATGTTGTGAATGGATTAACGGGAATTGCCACTATAAGCTATGACCCAGATGTGAAAAATTTAAGTGTTTTTGTGAGGTATCCTGAAAGCAAAGTGAATGGGACTAGCAGCAGACTCTCGTTTGCGGTTGATTTGAGGACTGTTCTACCTGAATGGGTTAGAGTTGGGTTTTCTGGCGCCACTGGACAGTTGGTTGAGCTTCACAAAATTATTTCTTGGGATTTCGTCAGTTCAAGCTTTTATTGAAGTAGTGAGGCTCCTAACGGGGACTCGAGATTTATAGTTGGGGGGTCAAAATAAAACAAAATCAAGTTTAAGTGTTTGAGGGTTAATTTGTTTAGAGTGGATTATTTGTCGTATTTGTGCTTATGCAACGTCCAAGCCTTTATGCATTCTGTAATGATTAATAATATATACTTTATTAAAAGTGAGATTTGGGTGTACATTTTTTCTTAAATAGTTGACACCTGCTTCTATGACATAAAAAAAAAAAAAGCTTATTTTTAAAAAAAAATTAAAACTTCGTTTACTTTTGATTGTGTTTGGCCTATATACAAAATTTTTGTTTTTGTTTTTTGGTAAATTATACTTCTCTCTTATTTATTTTGAATAATTACATTTTTCTTTCACTCACCAAAAGATATTCAATATTTTTTATGATAAAAAATAAGTTACAATTATATTTATTTTGATCAATATATATTATTTATATCAATTAATAAATATTAAAATATATATTTAATTAATATAAAATAGTCACGTATTTAAAATTTAACAAATTATAAGATCATTTGATAAATGGAAAATAATTTTTAAAAACAAAGAACATATTTATAAAATATTTTTAAGATTAATTAATTTAAAAATAATAATTTAATTTCAGCCATAAAATTTGTATTGAAAATATATTTAATACAAGCATTGTAATATATTTAATAAAATTTTAAAATAAATTAAATTTATGATTTTCAGTACAAAATAAATAACATTAAAATAAAAGGTTAAGATACAGTCAAACTTAGGTTTATATAGTTGCCTATATATATTTTTTTATGTTTTTGTTAACTTCTTACTAAAACACATGCAATTACTATTTGTTTACAAACAATAAATACACAAGTCTTACATATTTCTTTTAGTCTTATCATAAAAGTATTTTCTTAAACTGCAATATAGTTATTTCAATATAACTTTTAAAATATAGTTTAAGTTATTTAAATGATATTGTGATATAAAGCTCTTTTTATTTTTAGTACAAAAAAGTTCTAATATGCATTAATTTTACACGTTCGTAGTAATTTTTAAAAATAATATAATTATCAAACACTCTTTTACTCAATTTTGTATATATTTAAAAGTGGTGTTTATATATATATATATATATATATATATATATAATTTTTCACCCTTTCTTTTGAATAAACGGAGGGGCTAAAGCCCAGTTGCAAACAACTTAAAGAAAACAGGGAAAAGCAACAGCTTGATCCTCGGCATTTAAGTATCCTCCACAGTCCACGGAGGAAGAAGAAAATTCACGAAAACCAAGAGGGAGGATGGGAGCAGAATTAGCTAATCAATCCGCAATTCTGTTTACTTCTTTGAAAGTGTGACGTAACACAACTTTCCATTGAATTTTTAGGTACCTACGGATATTGGAGATGAGATTAAAACAAGGGTGTAGCCTTGGCAACTAGCGTGGATCAGCTTGATTGCTGCATGGGAGTCCGCAAGCACAATCACTTTCCTATAGCTATAATTCCAGGCAGTTCGAACACCAAGCAAAATGTCCCGAGGTTCTGCTTTAGTAACGGAGTAAAACCCGAGGTTACAGCTAAATCCTAGGACCCACCTCCCTGTTGCGTCTCTTAGGAGCCCTGCACAAGAAGCATGCTCATTGGCTTTGATCCATCTTGTATCTGGGGGTCGCCATCTAATGAGTTGCTCGCATTTGGCTGTCCAGATGTGGATTTGCTTTCGTTGAGGGCTAGTATCTTCTGAAGTGCAATGAATGCTAGTGTAAAACAAATCATTCGTGCCACAATCTTCATCTCCGAACACACTGTTGCACCTACTTGTCCATAAAAGCCAGCAGGTGTACCCAAAGAGCTTCCTCCATTCGAATTTCCTCAACCTCCTAGCACCACCTTTTTTGATGAAATTCCAATTCAACCAATCGTGCATGGGAGCCGAGAAAAAGGATATCTAGTGAGACAGGTGCATCAGTCTCTTCAAGAACTGAGCGGCCCCACTACAAATCCCAAACCACGTGCACCGAAGTCTCAGGGAAACAAAACCATAAGGACAGTCAGCGTTTTCCACCAGCCCATGAGATGCTCTCAGCTTATTCGTGTGTTCTTGGTCCAGTGCCATAAGAAGCTACGCACTATTGAACTAAGGTTGCAGGCACAAGATTTTAATGATGACAAAATTCAATTAGTATTTATGTAAAAGGCCATTTAAATTCTCCGACCTATTGCGTGAATTTTATTATTTTGACTCATGATATATGAGCTTTCAGTCGCTAAATCCATATGAACTATTGAATTAAACAATAAATTAATTAATGCATAAATGTCAAATGAGTTATGGCCTTTGCGTAAATAGAGAATGAAACGGAAATACATTCTACTACGGCTGCTTCTAATTACTGCATAAAAATGAATTACTTCTCTAACCCATATTTTGACCTCTGTAATAACATTAATGATAAGTTGACTATATAAGCTACATGGGAAGAGTATTATTGGCAACAATAGCTGCAATGTTAAAAGTTTTTTAATATTAGAAACAAAATGAGAATGCTCTAGTTGAAAAGAATGTTGAGCTTTAGAATTATCTCTAACGGCTAAGAGATGCAAAAAGTCTATAAATATGAGTGAATTCAAGTGCAAAAGATGTAGAACAATTTGTAGAGAAAAACGAAACAAAGCTCGTTCAAAATTCTTGTAAAAACACACGCTTAGTAACTGGTTTATTTGCTTATTAGAAGCGAAAGTTTCTTCAACATTGAAAATTTCTCAAAAGAGACAAAGTTGTTTTAACAAATTTGAGAAAAATACTAAGTGATTTAATTGAGGATTAGCTCTATAAAACTCTGTTGAAAGTTTGTAGTGAGCATGGAAGCTAGTGTTGGTGGTGAGTACAAAGTATAAACTATCATCTTTGCAAATTTGTTATTCTTCAATGAAAAAAATCCCTTAAAAGTTTTAAAAGGATTGGACGTAGGACAAAAGGCTAAATCAAGATAAATTTTTGTGTTTTCTCTCTTCTTATTATATTTTTAAGTTTACTAAGTTTGCCCTCTTCACTTTTGGGAGATCACAATTTTACTTGTCGAGTTGCGTAAGTATTTATTTTGTTCACTCCAATTTCATATTTCAATTTGCTGCTCCACTTTATTGTTAACATCATTTAATCTTGATGAATTCCTAATTAACCCCCATCGACTATAGAAGAACGCAACTTATAGACCATAAGGGATTAAAGCATTAGAAGCTCAAATGCTAAAGGCTTTTTTTTTTAATTTTTTTACATCAATAACCTCTCCCTGAGTAAACTATAGATATTTAAGACCTAAGTGGGGAAATCCATTAAGACTAGGCAAGGTTGACTTATCAGCAAGGTCCTTCGTGTACAAATATTGAAAAAATTTAAAAGCTATATAACCAATGGTTAGTTAATTAGTAACCCAATCTTCATTATCATCCCTGACGCTTTCAATGCAATTCTTCTTCCTCCTTACAATGGTAAAAGCATGAAAGAATTTAGTATTATGGTTACCCTAATTAAGTCAATTGCACTATGATTTTGGCTACTAAATAAGTTCCTCCTAAGCAAGGATTTTATTGCAGTCATCCCAAAGTTGATTCTCAAGACAATCAAGGTGAAGGTTGTAACATAGGACATGCTTTCTCTCAATCTCCTAAAAATGATTCAAGATTTTCTTTTCCTTGTAGAAAATGTTACCCATAGTCTTCTTATTCCATTGACCTACATTAGTAGTGAAACATGACACTCCATCAAGCCAATTTTTATCACACTAAGAGTGTTTAACTAGATTATGGAATGAATCCCCTAAGAACCACAAAACTATGAAATGAAAGAGCTTATAACTATAGCAATGAGGGAACTAAGACATCAAGGAAATTTTTAAAGGCCTATGGTATGTCCCATTTTTAATTAAATGGTGCACAATGGCTTGGGAAAAATCCATTCTCTAACTAATGCTACAAAAAACGTAGTCAAGTTGCTTCCTTACTTCAACTTTTTCCCACTAAACTTAGGCCCATTCAAGCTTGGGCCCAATAGCTAAATCCCATTATTAAAATTAATAGATTGGCTCATAGAGCCCCAATTTGGGTAAGCACCCCTACTAATAGCCACTATTTTTGCAAATAATTCCTCAAACAAGCCTAAGAAAATTCGCTTTTGTTTAAGTCAAGATGCGCAACTACCAATGTAATGAATTAACATAAGATGAAAGTAAATAAATACTGAGCGTCAAGATAGTTCTGGTGAGATAAGCCACTAAGGAATATCCTAGGTTCCTATCCCCTGATTGCCACGAATTGAGGTGCCCGATTAATTGATTAATCAACAATTTGAAGGTTGGGAAGATTAATTGAGCCCAAATGTCTCTCAAACTACTTGGACTTCTATTCTAATTAATTGCAGACTTCTCTCACAATTAATCAGATAAAATACATCCAACACTTTTCACCACTTAGGATTCTTAAGCATATTTCTATACCTAAAAATAAAACTAGTATTACCTAATTTCAATCTTAAGTTGTTTAATCAATTGGTCTGTTGAGATTTCCCTTTTTCAAGAACAAATATCAAACCCCCCAATTCAACAAGAGATGGCCAGCTCTACATGAAACAATAAGGATAGATCAAGCATTCAAATCATTAATCAACTCAATTTAACTTTGCAAAATCCTCAGCACATGGTAATAGGTTCAAAGAAATTTAGCTACATATAGCTCTACACATTGTAATTAGATTCAAAAATTCAAAGACACAAAGAATCATGAAGGAGAAGATGGAGGATCAGTGCAATCATGTTGATTTGGCCTCCAATCTTCAATCCAAGCTTCTCCTCCTCAAACCCTAGCTCTTTGGTGCATTTTCCCCTTCAGAATTTCTCTTCCCAGCTCAGAATGATGAAACCCTTCCTCTTTCTCACGTTTTTAGCTCGTAAATCAAAGCTGTGCATTTCAGTAGCCGATCTCGCTATGACAAGGAGTGGCTCTCGCTATAGTAAGAGCTTATAGGTGCCAAGATTTTTATTGTTCTCACTATTGCCTGCGCTATAGCTAGGAGCTCCTTGTAGTTTGAATGAATCACGACTTCACTATAGCGAATTGGCTTCCTTGCCACAGCAAACCTGCATCCTAGCCACTGTAAATTGTGTTCTCGTTGTAGCGAGTGGACTTATTAAGCTTGCCTTTTAACTTTCTAGCTTTTCCCCTTTTCTCATTCCTTTACACAATCTTTTACCTTTCTCCTGAGATAAAAATTAACATCAAATAAGGCTCAAAACTGATGAAGACATTGCAATTGAGATATTTTCTTCATTTTGTTTAATTGAATAAAAATTTAAGCAGGTTAGTCAAGAGATAGGTGCTTTGACTCCCTAATATATCATAAAATATATCTTTTTTTAACCCAAAATTAGAGAGTCATTAAATTCCCCCACACTTATATTATTACTTGTCCTCAAGCAATTCCTAGAAAATATCAATCAAAGTGGCTTATTGACTAATTCTTTTCCATAATTAACACCCAATCAACCAAAATTCCTAATTTCCCCACACTTAGAATGAAACCAATGTCAGAAGCAGAAGTTTAGCAAAACTCAATTTGAATTTCGAAACTAATGTACTCATAGCAACACCCTCTTGATTTCTAAAGTATGTGTATGCTCCACAAATAGTTTTTTTTAGAAGCAATCAAGTGATCTTCATTAATAACCTCAATATACTTTCAAGACCCAATCTAACTATCTACTCCAACTTCAATCGTCAGAATTCATTAAAAGAGGTCTTTATTGTTCAATAGAGTACTACTCTCAGCACAACCATTCTCATTCTTCTCTTTTCTTTTTTTTTTTTTAATTTCTCCTACTCATTTCTCTTAATCCTTTTGACGCAAATGACAACATTGATTGTGAAGCCACTCAGTTACTCAGATTAAGAAAATCGACTCAAAGTGCTCACTTGCATACTCTTAGTTTCACCACTATTTGACGCGAAAGTTTATACTTTTTAGTGCGAACCCTTGTTTACTAAGTGATTTCAACCATTGGAGTAGAGATATATCTGTATATTTTTTTTTTCTTATCCCTCTCAAATGGCAATTCGATATCCATCGGTAGCAGATAAATTGGAGAGATCTAAAAATAATTGGGGCTAACTAAAAAACACTTGAATTACTTCCATAACCATCTTACTAAAAAGTGCTTCTATTATGGGTGTTTACTACAACCACATTACTTGCTTTGTTTATTTCAAGTTTGCCCAACCTCCACATTCATGGTTTAATATTCATCTGAAGTAAAGGGGAGCTGAATCTAGTTAAAATTATGAGGGCATTCTGGTGGACTAATTATGATTGATATTATTATTATTATTATTATTATTATTATTATTATTTATTTAGGTCTACATGTATGCCTAGCCTATATTTACCTTCCCCACACTTAAAAAAAACATTGTCCATAATGTTTAAAATAAGAGATACCAAAATCAGAAGAGTAGAAGTAAACCGAGGTAAAGGTAAGGTATGTAAATAGAAAGAAAGAAATAGCAACTCCCCTGATATAAAGAGTTAAGGATGAGAAGAAGGTACACGAACAACTCCTGTAGCTAAGAGACAAAAAATATACACAGACCATATAACAAACAGTAAGTGTGCATTAGATAAAAGATATCAAATATATAACTAGCAAGTGCAGAATCTAAAAAATATTATGTGGTACAGTGATCCATATACAGTTATCCCAAAAATGATAGCAAAAAAGCAAAAAGGGTCATGCAGTTAACATAAAAACACTATGGGCCAGAGGGCTCAGGCATATCATGCATGCAGGGTCTTCTGGAAGAACAATGATAGATGACTAAGGGATCTCTAAAGGTGGTGATAGAGGGGCAGGCATAAGATAATCCACAAGCATTTACAGCTGATCTTTCATTGATAGGACATGCCCCTCTAATCTGTCAATGGAGTCTCTCACCCAGCCCTTAAATTGAGTCTGAGGTGGTGCATCCTGCATCATGGGTTCAGGAGTATCCACTCACTGCTGTAGAGGAGGTGGAGATGCCTTGTGATGTGGTTGTGCTTGTGCCTAGTGTCTAGGGTCTTCCCGGTTCATCCTTCATGCTATCATACTTGAATGGACCCTTCAGTTTAAATTGAGCATCATTTTTAGATACTCAGCTCCTTTTATTAAAAGTAACACAATGAGCATGTGGGGGTATGCCAAGCTTGCCCTATCTAACCGTGCAATTTGCTTGAAGTTTAGGATCATAAGGCGAGGAATATTCACCCTCTGCCTGGTCATAAAGCAATAAGTCAAAATAGCCCTTTCTTGGATCATGTTAGACCCATGAGAACTAGTCAAGACATTGTTAGTGATGAACTGCAGCCAATATCGAGTAGGATTATTTAGTTGGTTGACTGCATACGCTTTGTTGGTCAGCCTTGCTCGACCTTCATTGGCTATGGTCGTCTCTACTTCTTCCCATGGACTGGACTGCTGATCAGCCATTTAAGATTGGAAGACACATTCTCTGACATCGGGCAATTCATAGAAGTCTTGAATGACTTTCTTATTGATTTTGACCCATGTTGATCGACAATAATATTCATCTTCATCCTCCTCTGTGTCTTCAAAATTGGCGTACAACTCTTAGATCATTAAAGGAATCTGATGCACAGGCTTTTTAGTGAAACCTTGTAGGCCTTACCATTCAAAATCACTGTAGGTCATATCCAAGATATGGGGCTTATAGTATCTATCTTCAACAATGCCCCAATCAGAGAAGAGGCGCTCAAAGCATAATTTAGCTCTTGAAGAAGAAAATCTATTTTTGTCATATGGTTTTTTCTTCTACTTTAAGGAAGATACTTCAGCTGTTTTCATTTTCTTTTTGAGAGCCATAAACCCTGTAATCCAAATAACATCCAAAATTAAACTAGTGTAAGTAGCTATAGCAAACTAACAGAGTCAGTCATAGCCATATGCGATGTCTAAGGACACAATGATGGATAGGAAAAAAATAACATATCAACTAAATTGTACAAGCATATGATATGGGAATGGCCCTCTAAAAGTAAATAGGGTATTTAAGGGAAAAGAAACTTGAAGCAGGCAAGGCAAGAAGTGCACAAAGAAGAAATATCAAGTTCTGGAGAAGGAGGTTTGAACTCGCTATAGCAAGGATGAACAGATTTCCAGAAACATAGATTTAGCTTGAAAAATTTTAGATGAATAAGAACTTCCTACATAGAAATAATTGACAAGTAGAACGCAACCAGAAATGCTAGCCTATTGAACCCTAATTACGCAGGTAAATGCAAATGGTGTCACTGCCCTAAAAACCACAGAATCAGCAATAATATTCAGTGATTGAGGAAATAAAGGACGAGTAACATACCTGATGTGAAGAGTAGTGCACGAAGGGAATGGGGGCATGAAAAGTAAGGATTTCTGTAGAAGAACTGAGGAAAGGGATGGGGGAGAAACAGGCATGCAATAGCAAGAATGACAGCAAGAGAAAAATGGGAAGAAAATAGTATTTTTAGGTTTTTTTATATACAAATAGTCAGAGACCTCGCTATTACCTAGGCAATAGCGAGGTGATCTCTAGAAGAAGTACTAAGAACAAAGCTGCTATTTTTGTAATGGTAAAAGTGCCCCTTACAATGGTGAGTATACTTAGGTGATTCTTATTAGCTGCAAAATCTCGCTATAGCCTAGCTATAGCGAGAAACTCTTTTGTGTTTGTACTTGTCCATAAGCATACTGTAGTCACTATAGTGAGTTGGCCATCTCACAATAGCGAGTACACTTGAAAATTTTCTCCAACCCATTTCACTCGCCATAGCCCGGCTATAATGAAAGACTCTCTGGACTTTGTACCAAATTGAAAGATAGGGAGTTCGCTATGGCAAAATGGTGGTCTCGTTGTAGCGAGAACACTTAACATCTCTCAAACATGCTTTGTCTCGCCACAACCTATGCCATAGTAAGGAACTCTCTGTTTAATGTACCAGACACAGAACAAGTAGTCTTACTATAACGAGATGGACTCCTCGCTGTAGCGAAATTTTTTTTTATATCATTCTGCAATACTTCGTCTAACCCCTCATATAATCCCTTTAACCTAAGATCAACTTATTTGAATGAGGTGAAGTGAACATAGTTACCAAATGAGAGAGGACACTCAAGTTCATTTAACTACTCCCTTCTCCTGCTTTCTTTAACAAAGGTTGGTCCAAGACGTCCAACCTCTCCTGTACGCTCCAACCTTGCAAGGTTAAAATAAGGCTTAACCATTCATAATCCTTTCAACAAAAATTAAAATAAAAGGAGACTAAGGTACAAAAGATAAAAGTTTAGGCTGCCTCCCAAGAGCGCTAAGTTTAAAGTCTTTAGCCAGACTATCCCCACTATTCAAGGAGGTGTGGTGAAGCTCTGAACCATCTTATGTCTATTCCATTCTCCCTCAAAATATTGTTTGAGCCTTTGACCATTGACGTTGAATTGATCCCCTGATTGTTCATCTTTAATTTTCACTATTCCATGAGGTGCAACCGCAATCACAATATAAGGGCCTGACCATCGTGATTTAAGTTTTCCAAGAAACAACTTGAGTCTTGAGTTGAATAGCAATACTTGTTGTCCTGGTGTGAAGGTCCAGTGGAGAATGTGGGGATCATGCCATCTCTTTGTTCTATCCTTGTAAACCCTTGAGCTTTCATATACTTCTAGACAAAATTCATCTAATTCATCCAATTGAAGCATTCTCTTTGTACTTGCAGGTTAGGATCAAGATTAAGCTATTTGATAGCAGACCATGCCTTATATTCAAGTTCTAGGGGTAAATGACATGCTTTCCTATAAACAAGCCTATAGGGTGGCATCCTTATAGGTGTCTTATGAGCTATTCGGTAAGCCCATAATGCATCATCCAACTTATCAGACTAATCTTTTCTAGAATAATTAATAGTTTTTTTCAAGATTCTTTTGATTTTCCTATTAGTAAGCTCACACAAGCCATTGGTCTGAGGGTGGTATGCGAAAGACATTCGATGGTATGCCCCATATTTTAGTAGCAGATTCTTCAACTATTTATTGTGAAAATGAGTACCTTCATCAGTGATGATAGCTCAAGGTACCCCAAACCTATTGAAGATGTATTTCTTAAGAAATTTGATTACTGTGTTAGAATCGTTGGCTATATAAGCCAATGCCTCAGCGCATCTGCTCACATATTCCATAGCCACCAATATGTATTGATTACCTCAGGATGAAGGAAAAGGGCCCATGAAGTCTATTCCCCATACATCAAACAGTTCAACTTCTAAGATCCCAGACTGTGGCATCTTATGTCGCCTTGAGATGTTCCCTATTCTTTAACATCTATCACACTGAATAACAAAACTATGAGCATCTTTAAACAACATGGGCCAATAAAAACCTGATTCTAACACCTTATGTATAGTCTTTTGACTCCCAAAATGACCCCCATAAGCTGATGAATGGCATGTATAAAGGATAGCAAGCTGTTCTATTTATGGCACACAGTTTCTAATCACAGAATTAGCACATCTCTTAAAAAGAAAAGGCTCCTCCCAGACATAGTAAGTGACATCATGCAAAAATTTCCTCT
Source organism: Erythrophleum fordii (assembly GCA_032878935.1). NCBI lineage: Eukaryota > Viridiplantae > Streptophyta > Magnoliopsida > Fabales > Fabaceae > Erythrophleum > Erythrophleum fordii. Next base: position 314,706 of record JAVQMF010000055.1, read on the forward strand.
TTTGGTAATGACTGACATCAGGTGGTATAACATCACACATAACGTAGTTTACAATATCGTCATACCATGAAATGTCAATTAAATTTGCCACATGAAATACTTGTTTGTCAAGAAAACTTTCATCAATCATGGTTCTATTAGTACATTCAGATTCTTGAATAAGACATGATAAATGATCAACTACCTGATTGTCACTACCCTTCCTATCCACTATCTTCACATCATTCTTACAGGAGAAGGACCCATCTAATTAGCATCGATTTTGACTTTTTTTTACTCAGTAGGTATTTAATGGCCTCATGATCTATATGCACAGTTATATTAACACCTATCAAATAAATGTGAAATTTGCTAAAAGCAAAGACCATGGCTAACATCTCCTTCTCAGTTGTAGAGTAATTTAATAGAGCTCCATTTAAGGTTTGACTGGTATAGTAAATGGGATGAACTACCCTATCCTTTCTTTGACCCAGAACAACTCCTACTACATAATCACTGGTGTCACATATGAGTTCAAAGGGTTGACTCTAGTCTGGAGCTACAATGATAGGCCCAGTGATCAATCTCTGTTTTAGCTCTTCAAACACTTTCAAACATTCATCGATAAATTGGAAGGGTATGTCCTTCTCTAAGAGCCTGCATAGCGACTTTACAATTTTTGAGAAATCCTTAATGAACCGATCATAAAAACCAGCATGACCAAGAAAACTTCGGATTCCCTTTACATTAGTGGGTGGTGGGAGGTGTTCAATCACTGCTGTTTTGGCATGATCCACTTCCAGACCATGTTTAGAAACTTTATGGCCTAAAACGATTCCCTCAGTAACCATGAAGTGGCATTTCTCCCAATTTAACACCAGATTTGTCTCTTCACAACGCTTCAGGACTTGCACTAAATTTTCCAAACACATCTCAAAGGACTCTCCAAATATAGAGAAGCTGTTCATAAACACTTCCATGGTGTGTTTAATGAAGTCTATAAAGATAGACATCATACAGTGTTGGAAGGTGGCTGGAGCATTGCATAACCCAAATGGCATCCTACGAAATGTAAAAGTGCCATAAGGACAAGTGAATGTTGTCTTTTCTTGATCTTCTAGATCAATTGCTATTTGATTGTATCCCAAGTATCCATCCAAGAAATAAAAGTATTATTTCCCAGCTAAGTGATCAAGCATCTGGTCAATGAATGGGAGGGAAAAATGATCCTTGCGTGTTGTCGCATTCAACTTCCTATAATCCATATAAATTTGCCACTTAGTAACTATCCTGATGAAAATAACCTCATTTTAGTTGTTCTTTACCACTATCATTCCTCCTTTTTTAGGAACGCATTGTACCGGGCTAACCCAGCTGCTATCTGAGATAGGGTATATGATCCCTGCATTCAATCATTTTAGTATCTCCTTCTTAACCACTTCCTTCATGATTAGATTCAATCACCTTTATCCCTTAATAGATTTCTTATGCTCATCTTCCAACAAGATTTTATGCATCACTATTACTGCGCTGATGCCTTTGATATTTACAATTGTCCAACCCATAACTGATTTGTGAGTTTTAAGTATCTCAATTAACTTATACTCTCGTTCCTCATTTAAAGATGCAAAAATGATCACGGGTAATAAATCATCCATTCCCAAATAGGCATACTTCAGATGAGAAGGCAATGGCTTCAACTCCAATTGTAAAGGTTCTTCAATAGACGGCTTCATTGATGGGGTCACTCTAGCTTCCATTTCCAATGATTCAAATTTTCTCGAAGAATTCAACTAGTAGGAGTTTTCATGCATCATCATCTTACATTCATCCGGCCCTTATTGTTCAATTATTTTCAGCTCATGTAACAATGCCTCTAATTAGTCTCTTTCCTTATATGTATCAAGTATGCCTTGAATGTATTCTTCATAAATCTCAACTTGAAAATAGTCATATGTTTTATCAAAGAATTTCAATGCCTTGTTCATATTGAACAAGATCTCCTCATCCCAAACTCACAGCTTGATTTCATCTATTTCCACATTAATTAGAGCTCGAGCGGTAGCCCAGAAGGGTCTGCCCAACAGAAGAGGGAACTTCCTATCCACTAGTATGTCCAGTATGATGAAGTCAACTGGAAAGATAAACTTGTCCACTTTAACTAGAACATCTTCAATAATCCCCTTTAGCTTAGATAGGCTCCGGTCCACCAATTGTAAAGTAACTGAGGTGGGATGGAAATCCCCAAGCTAGAGTTATTCAAAAATTGCAAGTGGCATCAAATTCACACTTGATCCAAGATCACATAGAGCTTCTCTTTCAAATTTGTTTCCAATGACACAGGCATTGAGAAGGTATCTGGGTCACGGAGTTTAGGAGGAAGCTTGTTAAAAATTATTGTACTACATTTTTCTATAAGCATGACTATGCCAACTCATTTAACTTTTTCTTATTACTTAACATTTCCTTCAGAAACTTGGTGTATAAAGGCATCTTCTCTAAGGCTTCTGCAAATGGGATGTTAACATGTAGCTGTTTAAATATCTGAAGAAATTTCTTGTATTTTTCCTCTAAGGCCTTCTTTTGAAACTTTTGCAGGAAAGGAAGTGGAGGAATTCTTTTCTGAGGTTCTATCATCTTATCTTCACTTTATCTTCTGTCTCTACACTCTTGTGTTTCTCTTCCTTTCTCTTTTCTGGCTCATCCCACTTCGCACTTTTCTTCTGAATGGTGCATTCCTCTTCACTCACTAAGTCCTCCCTAGCTCTATGAACTTCAGGCAATTGTTTCCCACTCCATAAGGAGATAACTGTACATTCTTCTTTTCCTTCTCTTCTAGAATTAGGAACTGTATCACTTGGTAATCCACCCTGCTTTATCGTATTCAACTCTAATACTAATTACCTAATTTGCATTTCCATGTTTTTCATTGTTGCCTTTTGTTCGACCATAAACTACATCATCATTTCTTCTATGCCTAATTTCTTATCTTCAATAGGGACTTACTACCTTGGTTGCTGTGTAAATCCTGATGGTCACATAGGAGCTGCTTGTCTAGGTCTAGAGGATGATGCTTGATTCAAGGATGTACTATGCTTGATTCAAGGATGTACTTTGACTCTATGAAAAATTTAGGTGATTCCTCCAACTAGGATTGTATGTATTGGAGTAAAGGTTATGGGGACACCTTTCTGGATTTCCAGCATATATGCATGACTCGAGGGTAGTCCTTGTTGGACAGAATTCAGATAGGTGTGCTTCCCCATAATAGTTGTAAGGATTAGTTAGCATGTGTACTGCATTATCTCCTATATCGCTACTATTTTTCTGAACTTGGAGTTCCAACTAATTGAAACGCTTGTTCATAGATGCCAGCATTGCTATTATTTGAGAGGTGGTGTCTTTTGAACTTCTCTCAACCATTTTCACCGATCTCCACTCACTAAAACACTGTGCATGCTCAACTGCTAAGTTATCCAGACATTTTATCACATTGTTCACTGGTTGTCTTCTAAAGCCTCTATTTGTCACAGAATCCATCAAAGTCTTAAACTCCAAAGTTAACCATAAATAAAAGGTTTGAACTAGGACCCATTTGTCCTGATTATGGCTTGGGCATTGTCTGACTAACTATTTGAACCTTTCCTATGCTTCATACAAATTCTCACCCAATTGTTGTCTAAAATTAGTGATTGTTGTTCTGGCATCCACCATCTTATCGTGAGGGAAAAACCGTGCCTTGAATCTTTCTTCTAAATCCTCCCATGTCTCAATTAAGCCTTTAGGTAGATTATTCGACCATTCTTTGGCCTTCCCTTGCAAAGAAAAGGGAAAAAGCTGCAAATGAATCACATCCTTTAGCACACCATTTTGCATAAAAGAGTCACACACCTCCAAAAAGGCTAAGAGGTGTCTATTCGGATCCTCCTGGTAAGTACCATTGAATTGTCCATTCATTCGTAACATTTGCAGCATCATTTATTTTATCTCAAAATTGTTAGCTTAAAACTCTGGAACTTTGATACCCAATTGATATCCTCTATTATTGTGACTGAGAAAATCATTTACTCCCAGCTTTTCATACTCTTATTCAACTATGGTTGTATGTCTCTCTGTCTTCCTCCTAGAACTGAGTTCTTTTCTTTAATATAGGTTACCCCTTGCAATTCAACTTGAGTTTTCTCTTGAGTTCTAATTTGTTCTAGCTCTTCTTCCTCACTAAATGTGAGTTTTATAGGTGAACTCTCAGCTATAATATCTTGGATGCTCTTGGTCTAGACTTTGGCTCTCACTTTAGTTTTTGCCTTGGGTGGCATAAACTGTATTACCTGCAATACAATATATCTAGAAGTTACATCCTAATGGTGGAAAGAAATTAACTAAACTAATAAAAATCTTGAACTGAAACTACTAAGAATTTACTTAGTCTAAAGAAATCTAATTCAATTCCCTGGCAACGGTGCCAGAAAACCTGATAGCCACTATTTTTGCAAATAATTCTGCAAGCGTACGAATCGCTTTTGTAATATAGTGAATCAAGGTCATCCCATAAATAATTGAATTAAACTTAAGCCAAGATGCGCAACTACCAATGTAATGAATTAACATAAGATTAAAGTAAACAAATACTAAGCGTCAAGATAGTTCTAATGAGATAAACTACTAAGGAGTATCCTAGGTTCCTATCCCCTAATTACCACGAATTGAGGTGCCCGATTAATTGATTAATCAACAATCTGAAGGTTGGGGAGATTAATTGAGCCCAAATGTCTCTCGAACCACTTAGACCTTTATTCTAATTAATTGCAAACTTCTCTCACAATTAATTAGATAAAATACATCCAGTCCTTTTCACCACGTAGGATTCTTGAGCATATTTCTATACCTAAGTTGCTTAAGCAATTGGTCTGTTAAGATGTCCTTTTTTCAAGAATAAACCTCAAACCCCCTAATTCAACAAGAGATGGCCAGCTCTACATGAAACAATAAGGACAGATCAAATATTCAAATCATTAATCAACTCAATTTAACTTTTTAAAATCCTCAATACATGGTAATAGGTTCAAGTAAACCTAGGATCAAAGAAATTTAGCTACACATAGCTTTACACATTATAATCAAATTCAGAAATTCAAAGAGACAAAGAATCATGAAGGAGAAGATGGAGGATTGAAGGAAACTCAGTGCAATCATGTTGATTCGGCCTCCAATCTTCAACCTAAGCTTCTCCTCCTCAAACCCTTGCTCTTTGGTGCGTTTTCCCCTTTAAAATTTCTCCTCCTAGCTCAGAATGATGAAACCCTTGCTCTTTCTCACGTTTTTAGCTTGCAAATCAAAGTTGTGCGTTTCAGTAGCCAATCTCACTATCGTGAAAGCGAGAGCTTATAAGCACTTAGATTTTTGCTATTCTCGCTACTACTTGCGCTATAACTAGGAGCTCCTTAGAGTTTGTATGAATCACAACTTTTACTATGGTGAATTGACTTCCTCGCCACAGCGAACTAGCATCTTAGCTATAGTGAATTACGTTCTCGCTGTAGCAAGTGGACTTGTTAAGCTTGCCTTTTGATTTTTTAGATTCTCTCCCTTTTCTCATTCCTTTCTACAATTTTTTACTTTTCTCCTAAGATAAAAATCAAGATCAAATAAGGCTCAAAACTAATAAAGATATCACAATTAAGATATTTTCTTCATTTTGTTTGAATGAATAAAAATTTAAGCCAGGTTAGTCAAGAGATAAGTGCTTTGATTCCCTAATATATCATAAAATATATCTCTTTCTTACCCAAAATTAGGGAGTTATCACCTACCTTTATCACACAGAGACAAATAAGCGTTAAACTCACCAAAAACAAGCCAAGGCTCTGCAATATTACTACCTAAAGAAGAAATCTTCTCCTATAGTTTAATTCAAAAGTAAAGGTTAGGATCACTATAGGCACTAGTGAGTAAGAATGATTTACCAATACCTTTTATATTAAAACAGCAATGAAGAAATTGCACATGCGAATCTAAGTGAGAAACTTCCACTAATTCTATATTTCACAAAAGCCAAATCCCTCCTACAAAGCTTATGGCTTCCTAGTTAGAGTACCCTAGTCTAGGACTATCTTATCTACTTTTTTTCTATTGATTTTGAGTTCTATTAATAGTGAAATGTTATTCCTACTAACCATATCCCTTATAACACCTAGCTTTTAATTTCTAAATTTGCTACTATCTTAAATAAATATCCAACAATAATCACTCTTGAAAGTTAAAATTTAACTCAATAGCACTAATTTAATACAATGTAACTTAATAAAATAATCCCAAATCTAACATGCTATTTCACTCATTGAATAGTAACTAAGTATCCAATATCTTCCATATAATTAATCCAAATAACATAATAAAGTATTGCATAACAAAAAACCTAATTACATCACACAAAGAAAAGTTATCTACTACATAATTGCTATTGAATAAAATCAATTAAGATATTTATTGTGAAGCTTTTTCCTTTCCCAATATCTATTCCCTGACCTAGAAATGTCAATTAGAAAAATTGCCTTTGAGATAAAATTTTTAGTAGTTAATATAGTTCCAAAACATACTTTTGTCAGCCATAAATATAAAGCTTTTCATAAACAGCTTGATTCTAGTAAAACATATGCATTTCTCATAACTTTTGCTATGTGAACCATCCTTCTTTCATAGTCATTTTCATAAATAATTTTTAGAAAATAAATCATTTTTATGTTATAAATTCATTTCAACAAACAAGATAAGTTAATGAAAGCCATCTACTTAATTGGCATAATAGGCAAGACTCTATAACTACCATAGTCCCTGCCTCTCATAATTGGTACTTGCAGTATGAGCTAACTATACCCTCACTCATTCATCTTATATTGGAATGAGATCTATGACCTTAAGTCTGGTCTCTTCAATTATCAGTGATCACTATCTTGTGATGCACACATGCACACCTAATGACTCCCTAATTTTAGATAAGAAAGAGATATATTTTATGATAAATTAGGGAGTTAAAGTACTTTTCTCTTGACTAACATGGCTTAACTTTCTATTCAATCAAACAAAATGAAGAAAATATCTCAATTGTAATATCTTTGTCAATTTTGAGCCTCATTTGATGATTGATTTTTATCTCAAGAGAAAAGTAGAAGATTGTAAAAAGGAAGGAGAAAAGGGAGAAAAGCTGGAAAGTCAAAAGACAAGCTTAACAAGCCCTCTCACTACAGCGAGAACACAATTTGCTGTAGCCAGGATGCACTTTCGTTGTGGCAAGAAAGTCACTTCGCCATAGTGAAGTCATGCTACATACAAATTCTAAGGAGCTCCTAGCTATACCATTGGTAGTAGCGAGATCAGCACAAATCTAGGCACTTTTAAGCTCTCGCTACTCCTCGTCATAGCGAGATCGGCTACTAAAACGCACAGCTTTAATTTGTGAGCTAAAAACACGAGGAGGAGCAAGAGTTTCATCATTCTGAGTTGGGAGGAGAAATTTTGAAGGGGAAAATGCACCAAAAGGCTAGGGTTTAAGGAGGAGAAGCTTGGGTTGAAGATTGGAGGCCGAATCAACAAGATCGCACTGAGTTTCCTTTGATTTTCCATCTTCTCCTTCATGATGCTTTGTCTATTTGAATTTCTAAATCTGATCACAATGTGTAGAGCTATGTCTAACTAAATTTCTTTGATCTTAGGTTTACTTTAACTTATTGCCATGTACTAAGAATTTTGCAAAGTTAAATTGAGTTGATTAATGATTTGAATGCTTATTATGTCCTTATTGATTCATGTAGAGTTTTGCCAACTCTTGTTGAATATGGGGGTTTTAGGTTTTAGGTTTAGAAATATGCTCAAGAATCCTAAGTGATGAAAAGGGCTAGATGTATTTTATCTAATTAATTGTGAGAGTGGTCTGCAATTAATTAGAATAAAAGTCTAAGTGGTTTGAGAGACATTTGGGCTCAATTAATCTCCCCAACCTTTAGATTGTTAATTAACCAATTAATTAGGCACCTCAATTCATAGCAATCAGGGGATAAAAACCTAGGATAATCCTTAGTGATTTACCTCATCAGGACTATCTTGATGCTCAGTATTTGTTACTTTCATTTTATGCTAATTCATTACATTGGTAGTTACGCATCTTGACTTAAACAAAAGAAAATTTCCTTAGGCTTAATTAAGTTTAATTCAATTCTCTATAGGACAACCTTGATTCACTATATTACAACAGTTATCTATACACTTACGAAATTATTTACAAAAATAATGGTTATCAAGTTTTCTAGCGCCGTTGTCAGGGAATTGAGTTAGATCTCTTTAGACTAAGTAAATTTTTAATAGTTTCAGTTCAAGATTTTTATTAGATTAGTTAATTTTTTTTCCACTATTAGGATTTCACTTCTGGATATATTGTATTGCAGGTAATATAGTTTATGCCACCCAAGGCAAAAACTAAAGTGAGAGCCAAAGTCAAGACTAGAAGCATCCACGATATTATAGCCAAGAGTTTACTTATAGAACTCACATTCAGTGAGGAAGAAGAGCTAGAACAAATTGGAACTCAAGAGAAAACTCCAGTTGAACTGCAAGGGGCAACCTATATTGAAGAAGAAAACCTAGCTCTAAGAGGAAGACGGAGAGAAGTTACCATCATTGTTGAAGAAGAGTGTGAAAGGCTAGGAGTGAATAATTTTCTCAGTCGCAACAATAGAGGATATCAGTCGGGTATTAAAATTCTAAAGTTTCAAGCTAACCACTTTGAGATAAAATAAACAATGCTGCAAATGTTACAAATGAACGAACAATTCAGTGTACTTACCAAGAGGATCGTAATAGACACCTATTAGCCTTCTTGGAGGTGTGTGACTCTTTCAAGCAAAATGGTGTGCCAAAGGATATGATTTGTTTGCGGCTTTTCCCCTTTCTCTGTAAGGGAAGGCCAAGGAATGGTTGAATAATCTACCTGAGGGGTCAATCGAGACATGAGAGGATCTAGAAGAAAGATTCCAGGCACGGTTTTTCCCTTATGATAAGATGGTGGATACTAGAGCAGCAATCACTAATTTCAGACAACAACCAGGTGAAAATTTGTATGAAACATAGGAAAAGTTCAAACAGTTAGTCAGACAATACCCAAGCCATAATCAGGACAAATGGGTCCTAGTTCAAACCTTTTGTTCGCGGTTAACTCTCGAGTCCAAGACTTTGATGGATTCTGTGATAAATGAAGGCTTTGGAAGACAACCAGTAAACAATGTCATAAAATGTTTGGATGACTTAGCAGCTGAGCATGCACAGTGTTCTAGTGAACAGAGATCGGTGAAAATGGTTGAAAGAAGTTCAGAAGACACCACCTCTTAAATAGTAGCAATGCTGGCATCTATGAACAAGTATTTTGATCAGTTGAAACTCCAAGTTCAGAAAAATAGTAGCTATACAGGAGTTAATGCAATACATATGCCAACCAATCCTTATGACTATTGTGGGGAAGCACACCTGTCTGAATTCTATCCAATAAGGACTACCCTTGAGTCATGTAATTATGCTGGAAATCCACAAAGGGGTCCCCACAACCCTTATTCCAACACATACAATCATGAAGTCAAAGTACATCTTTGAATCAAGTATCGTCTTTGGACTAGACCAGTAACTCCTATACGACCACTAGGATTTACACAGCCACCAAGGCAGTAAGTCCCCATTTAAGAAAAGAAGTCAGGCATGGAAGAAACGATGATGCAGTTTATGACCGAACAAAAGCAACGATGAAAAACATGGAAATGCAAATTAGGCAATTAGCATCAGAGTTGAATACGACAAAGCAGGGTGGATTACCGAGTGATACAGTTCCTAATCCTAGAAGGGAAGGGAAAGAGGAATGTAAAGCTGTATCCTTACGAAGTGAGAAACAATTGCCTAAAGTTTACAGAGTAAAGGAGGATTTAGTGAGTTAAAAGGAACAAACCATTCAGAAGAAAAGTGTGGAATGGGATGAGCCAGAAAAGAGAAAGGAAGAGAAACACAAGAGTGCAAAGACAAAAGATAAAAATAAAGATAAGACAGTAGAACCTTAGAAATGAATGCCTCCACTTCCCTTCCTACAAAGGTTTCAAAAGAAGGCCTTAGAGGAAAAATACAAGAAATTTCTTCAGATATTCAAACAACTGCATATTAATATCCCATTTGCAAAAGCCTTAGAGCAGATGCCTTTATACACCAAGTTTCTGAAGGAAATGTTAAGTAATAAGAAGAAGTTGAATGAGTTGGGCACAGTCATGCTTATAGAAAAATGTAGTGCAATAATCCTTAACAAGCTTCCTCCTAAGTTACGTGACCCAGGTACCTTTTTAGTACTGTGTATCATTAGAAATAAATTTGAAGGAGGAGCTCTATGTGATCTTAGATCAAGTGTAAATTTGATGTCACTTGCAATTTTTGAACAACTTCGACTTAGGGAAGTACAGCTCACCTCAGTTACATTACAATTAGCAAACCAGAGCCTGTCTAAGCCAAAGGGGATTATTGAAGATGCTTTAGTTAAAGTGGATAAGTTTATCTTGCCAATTGATTTCATCATATTAGATATACCAGTGGACAGGAGGTTACCTCTTCTATTGGGTAAGCCCTTCTTAGCTACAGCTCAAGCTCTAATTGATGTGAAAATGGGCAAAATCAAGCTATGAGTTGGGGATGAGAAGATCCTATTCAATATGAATAAGTCCTTGAAATTCTTTGATAAGATAAACAACTATTTTCAGGTTAAAATCTATGAAGAATACATTCAAGGTGTCTTAGATACATATAGAGAAAAAGACTCATTAGAGGCATTGTTACATAAGCTGGAAATAATTGAACAACAAAGGCCAGATGAATGTAAGATGTTGATACATGGAAACTCTCACTAGTTAAATTCTTCGAGAAAATTTAAATCATTGGAAATGGAAGCTAGAGTGACCTCATCACTGAAGCCAGCCATTGATGAACCTCTACAATTGGAGCTAAAACTATTGCCTTCTCATTTGAAGTATGCCTATTTGGGAATGAATGATTCATTACCCGTGATCATTTCTACATCTTTAACTAAGGAACAAGAGCATAAATTAATTGAGGTACTTAAAGCTCCCAAATCAGCTATAGGTTGGACAATCGCAGATATCAAGGGCATCAACCTAACAATAGTGATGCACAAAATTTTACTGGAAGATAAGCATAAGAAATCTATTGAGGGGCAAAGGCGATTGAACCCAACCATGAAGGAAGTGATTAAGAAAGAGATACTAAAATGGTTGAATGCAGGGATTATATACCCTATCTCTGACAGCAGCTTGGTCAACCTAGTGCAATGTGTTCCTAAAAAGAGAGGAATGACAGTGGTAAAGAATGACCAAAATGAGGTAATTTCCACCAGAAAGTCACTGGGTGGCAAATTTGTACAAATTATAGGAAGTTAAATGTGGTGACACGCAAGGATCATTTCCCCCTTCCATTCATTAACTAAATGCTTGATCACTTAGTTAGGAAATAGTACTTTTGTTTCTTGAACGGATACTCCAGATTCAATCAAATAGCAATCACCCCAGAAGATCAAGAAAAGACAATATTTACTTATCCGTATGGCACTTTTGCATTTTGTAGGATGCCTTTCGGGTTATGCAATGCTCCAGCCACCTTCCAATGCTGCATGATGTCTATCTTTGTAGACTTCATTGAACACTCCATCAAAGTGTTTATAGACGACTTTTCTGTGTTTGGAGAGTCCTTTAAGATGTGTTTGGCAAATTTAGCGCAAGTCCTGAAGCATTATGAAGAGACAAATCTGGTGTTGAATTGGGAGAAATGCCACTTTATGGTCACTGAGGGAATCATTTTGGGTCATAACGTTTCTAAACATGGTCTAAAAGTGGATCGTGCCAAAACAGCGGTGATCAAACCCCTCCCACCACCTACTAATGTAAATGGAATCCAAAGTTTTCTTGGTCATCCTAGTTTCTACCATTAGTTTATTAAGGATTTCTCAAAAATTACAAAGCCATTGTGTAAACTATTGGAGAAGGACATACCTTTCCAGTTTACCGATGAGTGCCTGAAGGTATTTAAAGAGCTAAAACTAAGATTGATCACTGCGCCCATCATTGTAGCTCAGGACAGGAGTCAACCCTTTGAACTCATGTGCGACAACAGTGATTATGCAATAGGAGCTATTCTGGGTCTGAGGAGGGATAGGGTACTTCATGCCATTTACTATACTAGTCAAACTTTAAACAGGGCCCAGGTAAATTACTTTACAACTAAGAAGGAGATGTTGGCCATGGTCTTTGCTTTTAACAAATTTTGTGTTTATTTGATGGGTGCTAATGTAATTGTACATACGGATCATGCAGCCATTAAATACCTACTGAGTAAAAAAGAGTCAAAACTGAGGCTAATTAGATGGGTCCTTCTCTTACAAGAATTTAATGTGAAGATAGTAGACAGGAAGGGTAGTGATAATCAGGTGATTAATCATTTATCACGTCTTGTTCAATAGTCTGAATATACCAATAAAACCGTGATTGATGAAAGTTTTCTTGATGAACAAATATTTCATGTGGCAAATTTAACTGACATTCCATGGTATGCCGATATTGTAAACTACCTTGTATGTAATGTTCTACCGCCTTATGTCAATCATTACTAAAAGAGGAAATTTCTGCATAATGTCACTTACTATGTCTGGGAGGAACCTTTTCTCTTTAAGAGGTATGTTGATTCTGTGATTAGAAAGTGTGTGCCTAAAATAAAATAGCTTGCTATCCTCTATGTGTGCCATTATCAGCTTATGGGGGTCATTTTTTGGGCCAAAAGACTGCACATAAGGTGTTGAAATCGGGTTTTTATTGGCCTACATTGTTTAAAGATACTCACAGCTTCATTCTTCAATGTGATAGATGTCAAAGAATAGGGAACATCTCAAGGTGACATGAAATGCCACAGTTTGAAATCTTAGAAGTTGAACTGTTTAATGTATGGGGAATTGACTTTATGGGCCCCTTTCCTTCATCTCGAGGTAATCATTACATACTAGTGGCTGTAGAATATATGAATAGATAGGTTGAAGCATTGGCTTGTATAGCTAACGATTCCAACACAGTAATCAAATTTCTCAAGAAATACATCTTCAATAGGTTTGGGGTACCTTGGGCTATCATCACTAACGAAGGTACTCATTTTCACAATAAACAGTTGAAGAATTGCTACTAAAATATGGGGTACACCATCGAATGTCTCTCGCATACCACCCTCAGACCAATGGCTTATGTGAGCTTACTAATAGGGAAATTAAAAGAATCTTGGAAAAAACTGTTAATCATTCCAGAAAAGATTGGTCTGACAAGTTGGATGATGCATTATGGCATACCAAACAGCTTATAGGACACCCATAGGGATGTCTCCCTATAGGCTTGTTTATGGGAAAGCATGTCATTTACCCCTAGAACTTGAATATAAGGCATGGTGGGCTATCAAACAACTTAATCTTGATCCTACTCTGGCAAGTACAAAGAGAATACTTCAATTGGATGAATTAGATGAATTTTGGCTAAAAGCATATGAAAGCTCAAGGGTTTACAAGGAAAGAACAAAGGGATGGCATGATCCTCACATTCTCCATCTGACCTTCACACCAGGACAACAAGTATTGTTGTTCAACTTAAAACTCAAGTTATTTCCTGAGAAACTTAAATCAAGATGGTCAGGCCCGTATACTGTGATTGCGGTTGCACCTCATGGAGCAAATTAAAGATGAATGATCAGGGGATCAATTCAAGGTCAATGACCAAAGGCTTAAATGATATTTTAGGGGAGAATGGAATAGACATAAGATGGTTCAAAGCTTCACCACATTGCCTTAAACACTGGGGATAGTCTAGCTAAAGACTTTAAACTTAGCACTGTTGGGAGGCAGCCCAAACTTTTATCTTTTACACCTTTTTCTCCTTTTATTCTCACTTTAATTTTTATTGAAAGGATTATGTATGTTTAAGCCTTATTTTAACCTTGCAGGGTTGGAGTGTTCCGGAGCAGTTAGTAGTCTTGAACCAACCTTCATTAAAGAAAGTAAGAGAATGGAGCATTTACACAAACCCGAGTGTTCTTTCTCATTTGGTAATTGTGTTCACTTCACTTCATTCAAATAGGTTGATCTTTGGTTAAGGGGAGTATATAAGGGGGTTAGATGAAGTACTACAGAATGCCAAAAAAAGAAAAATCATTACAGCGAGGAGTCCATCTTGCTATGGCGAGACTGCTTATTTTGCATCTAGTATATTAAACAGAGAGTTCCTCACTATGGCGTGGGCTGTGGTGAGCCAAAGTGTTTTTAAAAGATGTTAAGTGTTTTTGCTATAGCAAGACCACCATTTTGCAATAACGAACTCCCTGTCTTTCTAATCTAGTACAAAGTCTAGAAAGTCTTTTGCTATAACCAAGCTATGGCGAGTGAAATGGGTTAGAAAATTTTTTTTTAAGTGTACTCACTATTGCGATATGGCCAACTCGCTCTAGTGATTGTAGTATGCTGATGGTCTAGTACAAACATTAAAGAGTTTCTCGCTATAGCTAGGCTATAGCGAGATTCTTCAGTGAACAAGAATTACCTAAGTATGCTTGCGATTGTGAGGGATACTTTCACCATTGCAAAATTAACAACTTTGTCCTTGGTACTTCTTTCAAAGATCACCTTACTATTGCTTAGACAATAGCAAGGTCTTTGATCTTTCATATATTAAAACAAAAAACAAAAAAATACGAAAAAAAAACACAAAATAACAAAATAACCTACAAACACTATTTTCATCACATTTCTTTCTCATTGTCATCCTCGCTACTACGTGCCTGTATCAACCCATCCCTCTCCTCATCTCTTATGCAAAAATCCTTGTGTTTCACGCCCCCATTCCCCTCGTGCACTACTTTCCTCACATCAGGTATGTCGCTTGTCCTTTATTTCCTCCATCGCTGCTTCTTATCGCTGATTTTGTGGGTTTTATGGCTATGAAACTTTTTGCATTAACCTGCATAATTAGGGCTCAATAGGCTAGCATTTCTAGTTGTGTTCTATTTTTTACTATTTTTATGCAGGAAGTTCTCATTAATCTAGAATTTTTTGGGCTAAATCTACTTTTCTGGAAATCTGTTCGTTCTCGCTATAGCGAGAATAAACTCACTATAGCGAGTTCAAATGGTTTTTTTCCAAAACTTGATGTTTCTTCTCTGTGCACTTCCTACCTTATTTGCTTCAAGTTTCCTCTCCCTTAATACCCTGTTTACTCTTAGAGAGCCATTCCCATATCATACGCATGTTAAAATTTAGCTGATTTACCATTTATTTTTATCCATCATTGTGTCCTCCGACATTGCATTTGAGTATGATTACTCTATGAGTTTGCTACTTACACTAGTTCATTTCTGGATGTTATTTGAATTACAGAGGTTATGGGGCCCAAAAAGCAAATGAAGATAGCTAAAGCATCATCCTTAAAGCAGAAGAAGAAACCATATAACAAGGACATATTTGCTTCTTCAAGAGTCGAATTCCACTTTGAACGCCTCTTCTCTGATCAGGGTGTTGTTGAAGATAGATACTATGAGCCCCACATCTTGGATCTGACCTACAGTGATTTTGAATGGCATGGCCTACAAGGTTTCACTAAAAAACCTGTGCACTAGATTCCCCTGATGATCCAAGAATTGTATGCCAATTTTGAATACACAGAGGAGGATGAAGATTAATACTATTGTCGATCAACATGGGTAAGAATAAATGAGAAAGTCATTCAGGACTTTTATAAATTGCCCTATGTCAAAGAATGTGCCTTCTAGTCTGACATGGCTGATCAGCAGTCCATTCCATGGGAAGAGGTAGAGACAACCATAGTAAATGAAGGTCGAGCAAGGCTGACCAACAAAGTGCATGCAATCAATTATTTCAATAAGCCTGCTCGATATTGGCTGCAATTCATCACTAGCAATGTCTTGACTAGTTCTCATGGATCCAACATGATCCAAGAAAGAGCTATTTTGACTTATTTCTTTGTGACCAGGCAATGGCTGAATATTCCCTACCTTATGATCTTTAACTTCAAGCAAATTACATGGTCAAATAGGGCAAGCTTGGCATACCTCCCACATGCTCACTGAGTTACTTTCAATAGGGGGAAGCTCAGTATCTAAAAATGATACTTAATTCATACCAAATGGCCCATTTAAGTATGACAGCATGAAGGATGAATCGGGAAGACCCCACAGACACTGGGCACAGGCACAACCACATCTTGAAGTATCTTCACCTCCTCCACAGTAATGAGTGGATACTTTAGAACTTATGATGCAGGATGCACCACCTTCGACTCAGTTTGAGGGCTGGGTGAGGGACTCCATTGACAGACTAGAGGGGCATGTCCTATTAATGAAAGATCAGCTGACAAAATGTTGTAGATTATCTTATGCCTGCACCTCCACCTCCCCCTTCAGCAGTCCCTCAGTCATCTATCATTGTTCTTCCATAAGACCCTGCACTGTGTGATATGCCTGGGCCCTCTAACTCATAGAGTTTTTGTGTTAATTGCATACCCTTCTTGCTTTTCTGCTTTCATTTTTGGGATAACTGTATATGAATCACTATACCTCATAATGTTTCTTAGATTCTGCACTTACTAGTTCTACATTTGATATCTTTTATCCAACGCACACTTATTGTTTGCTGCATGATCTCTGTATATTTTTATCTCTCAGTTACAAGATTTATTCACATACCTCCTTCTTGTCTTTAACTTTTCATATCAGGGGAATCCTATTTCTTTCTTTCTGCTTCCATCCCTTACCTTCACCCCGATTACTTCTACTTTTCTCATTTTAGTATCTCTTATTTTAAACATTGTGGACAATGTTTTCTTTAAGTGTGGGGGAAGGTAACTATAGGCTAGGCGATAGGCTAGGCGAACATGCAAACTTTAATAATAATAATAATAATAATAATAATATCAATAATAATCAATCTACTATAATGCCTCCAATTTTAACCAGATTCAGCCCCCCTTACTTCAGATTATTACTAAATAATGAATGTAGGGGTTGAGCAAACTTGAAATGAACGAAGCAAGTAATGTGATTATAGTCAACACCCATAATAGAAGTGCCTTTTATCAAGACAGTTATTGAAGTAATTCGAGTTTTTTTTAGTTAGCCCTAAATTATTTTTAGATCTCTCCAATTTATTTGCTGCTGATGGATATCTGATTGTCATTTGAGAGGGATTAATGAAAAAAAAAAGAGAAAAGTATGCAAATATATCTCTACTCCAATGGTTGAAATCACTTAGTAACTGGGAATTTACACCAAAAAGTGTGAACTTTCGCATCAAACAATGGTGAAACTAAGAGTATGCTAGTGAGCACTCTAAGTCAATTTCCTTAATCTAAGTAACCAGGTGGCTTCATAATGAATATTGTCATTCGCGTCAAAAGGATTAAGAGAAATAAGGAGAGAATAAAAATAAAAATAAAAATTTTTTGAAAAGAGAAAAAAGAAGAATGAGAATGATTGTGCTGAGAGTAGTACTCTGTTGAATAATAAATACCTCTCTTAATGAATTCTGACGATTGAAGTTGGAGTAGATAGTTGGATTTGGTCTTGAAAGTATATTGAGGTTATCAATAAAGATCACTTGATTGCTTCTAAAAAAAACTGTCTGTGGAATACACACACACTTTAGAAATCAGGATGGTGTTGTTATGAGTGCATTAATTTTGAAATTCAAATTAAGTTTTGCTGAACTTCTACTTCTGACATTGGTTTCATTCTAAGTGTGGGAGAATCTAAAATTTTGGTTGATTTGGTGTTAATCATGGAAAAGAATTAGTCAACAGCCATTGAGATTGATATTTTTTATGAATTGCTTGAGGATAAGTAATAATATAAGTGTGGGGAAGTTTGATGACTCCCTAATTTTGGATAAGAAAGAGATATATTTTATAATAAATTAAGGAGTCAAAGTACTTTTCTCTTAACTAACATGGCTTAACTTTTAATTCAATTAAAAAAAATGAAGAAAATATCTCAATTGTGATATCTTTATCAGTTTTTAGCCTCATTTGATGATTGATTTTTATCTCAGGACAAAGGTAGAAGATTGTAGAAAAGAAGGAGAAAAGGGAGATAAGCTGGAAAGTCAAAAGGCAAGCTTAAAAGCATATAGTAAGGTAAAAAATCACAAGGACCTCTAATCTTTCAAGTATCCTTTTTGCCTTTTTAGTGCCATTCATAGTAAAAGAAAAACTTTGAAATGCTCCAATGAAAGATAATTTTGAAAAATCAAAAGGCAAAGTTCTTGTTGATGCTACATCCCCCTCTGCTGCAACACTGACTAAATCACATGTGCTATTAGAAACTGTACCTCTTGGGACTAACCTTTGCAAATTTATTAGAGTTGTTAAATGGCTAGACTTAATATTTTCTATATATCCACATGAAAGTTTGGTATCAGTTTTTGGATCTTCCAATTTCCAAGGTCAGCTGGATCTCCATTAGAAGTTAGCCCTCTTGCTACAGCAAGAACATAATTCACTGTAGCTAAAATGCACTTTCGCTATAGTGAGAAAGTCATTTCCCCATAGCAAAGTCATGCTACATACAAATTCCAAGGAGCTCCTAGCTATAGTGCTGGCAGTAGCGAAATCAGCACAAATCTGGGCGCCTAAAAGCTCTTGTTATAGCAAAAGCCACTCCTCGCCATAGCGAGATCGACTATTGAAATGCACAGTTTTGATTTGCGAGCCAAAAAGGCGAAGAAGAGTGAGGGTTTCATCATTTTGAGCTAGGAGGAGAAATTCTAAAGGGGAAAACACACCAAAGGACTAGGGTTTAAGGAGGAGAACCTTGGGTTAAAGATTGAAGGCCAAATCAACACGATCGCATTGAGTTTCCTTCGATTTTCGATCCTCTCCTTAATGATTCTTTGTCTCTTTGAATTTCTGAATCTAATTACAATGTGTAGAGCTATGTGTAGCTAAATTTCTTTGATCCTAAGTTTACTTGAACCTATTGCCATGTACTAAGGATTTTGCAAGGTTAAATTTAGTTGATTAACAATTTGAATGCTTATTTTGTCCTTATTGTTTCATGTAGAGTTTGGCCATTTTAAAGTTTGCTCTTGAAAAAGGGAAATCTCAATGGACCAATTGATTAAGCAACTTATGATTAAAATTAGGTAACATTAGTTTTGTTCTTAGGTATAGAAATATACTCAAGAATCTTAAGTGGTGAAAAGAGTTGGATGTATTTTATTTGATTAATTGTGAGAGAAGTCTGCAATTAATTAGAATAGAAGTCTAAATGGTTCGAGAGACATTTGGGCTCAATTAATCTCCCCAACCTTCATATTGTTGATTAACCAATTAATTGGGCACCTCAATTCGTGACAATTAGGGGATAGAAACCTAAGATACTCCTTAGTGGTTTACCTCATCAGGACTATCTTACGCTCAGTATTTGTTACTTTCATTTTATGCTAATTCATTCTATTGGTAGTTGTGCATCTTAACTTAAACAAAAGTGAATTTCCTTAGGCTTAATTGAGTTTAATTCAATTCTCTGTGGGACGACCTTGATTTACTATAATACAAAAGCAATCCGTATACTTGCAGAATTATTTGCAAAAATAGTGGTTATCAACACCTTATCTAATTAATATGGTCTCTAGCCCAATAACATATGACATTCTGCCAATAACACATGACATTTTGCCAAATCATCATAATTATCAAGTAAATGATCTACCTTGTGTATCCACTATAAGGTTGCATCATAGTAGCAACATTCATAAGCATGCATTTGAAAATATCACATGATAATATAAAACATTTCACTTCAAGTAAAGCAATGGCCTCACTTAATAAATATCATCATTTTCATTGTATGAAAGCAAATCTGCATAATTTCATCAAATAATTTTCATCAATTCAAAGATATCAAAAATATTATTTCAATAAATCCTTTTTGTTAAATGCTTGAAA
Source organism: Erythrophleum fordii (assembly GCA_032878935.1). Taxonomy (NCBI): domain Eukaryota; kingdom Viridiplantae; phylum Streptophyta; class Magnoliopsida; order Fabales; family Fabaceae; genus Erythrophleum; species Erythrophleum fordii. The sequence continues at coordinate 334,751 of JAVQMF010000055.1, forward strand.
TGCAAATAAAAAATTTCATAAATTTCATTTCGTAAAATATAATAATGCAGCTAAATAATATCTTGACTTGAAGCCAAGAGAATAGTTGCCAAACAATCTTCTAATAAACACAAGTTAACAATCTACAACAATGAAATATAATTATAAATATATAAAACAACAAATTCAAATATCATGTAGTTCACCTTTAAATGATATAATTCTACTACTTACAACTACCAAAAGTCCTTCCAAGACAATAGCCCTCCAATTCATGCCACAACCACACTAATCCAACACTTTATTCTTCAACAAACCATATCAAAACATTTAATCAAATCACTATTCCTAATTTAAATCCATTAAATATATGATAATAATTATAGAATATAAAATATACTCTAATTCAACCTCTAACTTAACTTCAATTTCATATAGGCATTTTATCAAACACTTAAAGTTTATAAAATTAGTTACCACAAATTAAATATTCTACCACTAATCCAATCCATAGAGATTATTACTAGAGTAGGATTTATACCTCTAATTACCCAATTATACTTCCAATTTTGAAAATTTCCAAATTGTTCAACCTTAAAAAACCTAACATCAATCATTTAAAACTCTAATCAAGACAAAAGAAAAGCTAAGAAGGACTAGAATAATTTATCTTCACTCACCTTGTATTCTAGCCAAATAAGGCTTCCAAAAGATGAAGATAAAACTTTGAGATCCCTTTTTCCTCTTGAGGTAGAAGATGCTACTTTCTCATCCCCTCTTAGCATAGTCATCCATTTAGGGGCATAATTTTAGAATAGAAAAAATAAATGAAAAAGAAAATAAAAGATAACATGAATAAACGTATGGGTTATGGGTATTAAGTTAAATCCAATTAAAATTCACCTTAAGCCATGGAAACTCATTTAAATAATTATTATTAGTCTATAATAATTCTAAATAGACTATTAGACTCCTTTTATGTTAACTAAACTAAACTATTGGGTTTTTTTATTCTTTTCCTCTCTTCTCCTAAGCCCAATAAATATTTTACTCCCATCCATCTTATTTTTCAATATTCTAATTAATAAAATAAATCCCCATAATTTTATAATTATTTCTCACTAAATTCTTAATTCTAAATTAAATAAATAAATAAATAATAGCCTAAATATATATAACATGTCCCTCGAGTATAATAATTAGTAAATATTTATTAATTTTTCAATTAATTATTTTAAATAATTTATTGAATTAAGGTGTTATATCTCTTACACAAAAAGAAAAGGTTTTCGCCCCTGCTCCTTTACAATTCCAATGGAGAAAATCTATAAAAGAGAGGAAGTAAAACTTGAGAGAGGTTACACAAACATCACAAATTATTATAATAAACCTAGGGGCCCCACAAGCCTCCAACATTCTATTTGTATTATTGCCCAATAAAAATTGCTCCGCAATTCTAATGCTTTCAATACATCATGATTAGGGGGTTTAGTTTTTTTGTCGTGGGAATTCATAGAACCCAACGCGTTCGGCCTATTTGAAGTCCCCGAGTTATTTTCATTCGCACTCTCCTAGTTGTTCTCATGGTATGTTTGGTACACCGTATAAGGCCTGATAGTATAAGTTAATACAATACATTATGAACTTATGACTTGTTTAGTGTATGTAATGTATTGTATAAACTTATACATTATAGTTTTCTTATACATCAAAATGATTTATAACCTAATCATGCCTTGAGGGATGGGATTAAGCCTGATTAAGTTTTAATGTATAAATACTTATCAATACTTTTCAATTTTAATCCCTCACCTATGGAATATTCATTGGTTAGATTGGATCGGTTTTAATTAATACTAGTTGGGATTGGATTAGTTGGGTCATTTTTAAATTTTTTATAAAAACTATGAAATGACCCTAAAAGAATAAAGTTTTCATAAAAGCCCTTATAAAAAAATTTTTGATAAAAATTATAAAATGACTCTAAAAATAAAATTTTTATATCCATTAAAAAATTTTATATAAGTCCCTATAAAATAATTTTTTAAAAGAAATTAATAGGATTGAGATAGGCTCTACAAAAATTAATTTGGTATTAAACTCAGTTTAATTGGTTTAGTATGAGACTAGGTTAGATTGGTTTCTTAAACTAGTTAAGCAATTTTTTAAAAAATATTTGGTAAAAATTATAAATTGACTCTTAAAAAATAAAAAATTTCATATAAGTTCTTATAAAATTATATTTTGCCCTTAAAAAAATAAAAATTTCATATAAATCCTTATAAAATTATATTTTAGTTATTTAGCCTGATGTGACCAGACGAGATTAGGTCGCTCAAGTCACTAGGTTATCATGCACAATATGCAATCTTATTAACCTATAATTTTTTTAAAAAATTCATATAATATAGAAAAATATTGTATATTTTTTAAGTAAAGGTTATTTTTGTTAAAAAAGTTTATTTTTATCCTATCCAGTATTATATAGTGCATCATTAAATAAATGATAATATTATCTTATATGATACATTATTTTATACAGTATCATACTAAACACTGTATAATTTTAAAATTTTATCAGGCTTTATCCTATCAACTCTTATCCTATCAGGTCTTATTCTATCATTCCTTTATCCAATCAGGCTTTATCTATTCTTTCTATACCGGCTAGCTTGTTTATTCCGAGTCTTCCCCCTGGTACCTGTTTTAGAGATAGAGTCTTTCACGACATGGTGTAACCTCGACGTAGCCTTTTGTTTTTTCTGGGTCTTTATGGGCATCTTCTGCAGTGGGCCGCAAGTGAGCAACTTAAATAATAGGAAGGTGTTTATTTGACTTGGCTCCACTGAAGCTTAGCACGAGAGCACTGGGCTTGACGCTAGGAAGGACAGAAGGTTCAATGTTTTCTTCTTCATTGTTGAGACGGACCCCGGCATAATCTGACAGAGGGTTTATGTATCTCGAGTGTTCAGGGTTGGGTTACTACTATTCCGTAAAAGTCTCAACGGGAAGATTCGAGCTATCTCATTCTGCTCAAGGGGAAACAAATTAATCCTCAAATTCTAAGTTCGCGATAGCCGCATATTGTGATATATTGGCTGCCCGGTTGTTACGCAACTTATGCATGGGCTGTTTAAAGGGATCATGTGCTGAGGGACCAGGTAACTTCCTTCCTATTACGGGATCTTGAAGATTTCCTAGCCAACATCCAAGGACCGTATACTTCATCGGAAGCAATATTCAAGCACGGCAAAGTATTAAGCCCTTCATCTTCAATAGTAAACAAAGAATTTCTTGTTGTAAACTTAGAAACTAGTTTCTTCTTTAAATCCACCTTAACACTAATTCGCACAAAACTAACCCTTTCAATCTTGGTTTAATCTCGCTAAACCTGAAGAGAGTGTTCACATTAACCTTCAACGTTTGCCAATTCTATTCCCCAGTTTCCGAAAAAAGTATTCGTTGAAAAATTTATTTTAAAGTTGTTTGGCTCTATAATTTTAATAATAATAAATTTTAAAATTTATTAGTGTAAAAGTTCATTTAATACTGGTCAATATCTATAACATTGATAAAAATGAATTATTTTTGTTCAAACAAAACATTAGACAACATAAAAACTCTTTTCTTATGTCTTTCTCTCTACTGTAAACGTATTTACTATACATAAAGATGATAAACTTTTTTTAACATGAGTTGAATATTGAATAGCATTTATGATGGTTAAACGAATTGAGTTGCATGGAAAGAGTTGCGTATGCTACTAGTAATTATAAAGGTGAAAATTCATGAATGTGGAAGACAATCCTCACCTTATTCCAGCTAAAAAGTCTCTGTTATTTTTGAATCATTTCTAACAATTAGGAGTCACTAAAGATATATATATATATATATACATACATACACAAAAGATCCAAGTGCTGAAATATAACAATAACAATATTTAAAATTCACTGTGAGCTCATTATTTGTAAAAGAAAATTTCATATTCTTAGTCTTTGATTTTATCAACTTGTAAGAAGTATATTTAAGCAGCGAGTGAACCTTGACTATAAAAAAACATTTCTTCTTTCCATTCACTATTATAAGTCTCTAGTTGAGATATTTAGTTAAAGATGAGCTGTAAAAATTAAAAGTCAGTTTGTAAAATCCGCATTGGTGATAACCATGTGAAAACTATCTCAGCTCCAATATTTTTTTGAAAATTGAAAAAAAAAATTAATTTAAGGGAGTTAGATATAAGCCTAAAAGGTTGAACCATGATAAACACTCCAAGTGTTATTCTCTTCCCTTAGCTCTTTTATTTATTGTTTCACTTGCCTTCTATACTTCTAAAATATCCTTCACTCTCACAATAGTCTTTCTTTGTTAATATAATAGTTTACTTTGATTGCCGTACAAGCTTACTCTACTTCTCATAATCATCTTGCTCTATTAGCACATTATTTGCCTCCTCCATTTACGTTTAGCACATTTTAGTTTTAGCTGCTCTCTCCACTTTAGTATAAACTTACTTCACTTGCATATTATAACTAATTTCTATTCATATTTACTTATTTTATATAACTATTATTTCCTTAGTTCATTAAACATTTGTTTGCTCGACTTTGTATTTTCATATATTAAATCAATAAAACTTTATAATTTAATTTTCTATGTACCACACTTATTCATGCCCTCTAGATCAAAATTGAATTAGGAGATTCCACATTTTGACCTACCGCTACACAACCAAGTAGTATTCCATGACAACCTAAGGACCTTCATTAAGAATGAAACGGTAGTCCTTCGGGTCCACAAATCTAACTAGGAAGTAATTGTTGTAAAGATCAATCAACTCAGAGTTTTGAATATTCCAAAGCTTCCCTAATCTGGTCTTGAGAAAACGATAACTGAGCTTCTCCACTCATCTTTTGACACTGGTATCACAGGGTGGACCTTCATAATCTCCTTGATTTCCTCTGAGATTACAAGTTCTTCTTCCCCCTCGGACATCATCTCGTCTTCCTCGAGCTCGACTGAACACCCATTATCTACTCCATTCGAAACCTAACAAGGAGTCCTTATAGGACAGAACGTTCCTGGCTGTAGGTTTATCTTAAACATGATCTGGAGCATGGTTTTAAATTGCGGTTGAGGTTGTGATTGCGGTTGCGTTACGGTTACTGCGGCTGCGGGCATTGCGGGTGCTATAATGCGGGTTGCGGTCATTGCGGCTGTGATTTTTTTTTGAAGTTGCACAAATCATTTTAAAAATATATATAATTATTATAACTCTCATATACATAAATATATCATGCCTAACATCAATATTAATTAAATAAATTCTTATTTTGAACAAATATATCAATATTAATTGAGAAAACTAAAAAGAAATATCAGATAATATAAAAATATACTTTATAAAAATATACTTACTTACTTATTACAATGAGAGAATTAGAATCACCACATTGTAGAATGTCGTGGAGGGTCATAGTTCCCACTTTCACTTTCATTATCATCTTGTCTTGCTCCCTGTCCAAAAACATAATCAAAAAATCCTCCACCTGTATTCTCCATTTGTTGATAAGGAAAATTTGGTGCTTGGTAATAATAAGGCTCTTGATAATTTATTGAAGGTTGATAATATGGTGGGGCTTGAATTATTGGATAATGATCATGTGACATATGGGGAGGTTGTTGATAAAATGGAGGATAGTAACTTTGACTACTTTGAGAAGAGCCACCAATTCCAAAATCACTAAAACTTTGTGAAAAACTAGGGGAAGAACTATCTTCTAGTACACCACTTCACTGCCTTCCACTTCTTGTAGATTGATGACCACCTCTTCTATTATCACTAGAGTCTTTATCCTGAAAAGATGTCATATCAACAACAAAACCCAAATCACGCATAGTATATGGAATGTCTTGATATGGATCTTGTTCTCTATCTTCATCTATGCCATGATCACTTTCTACTGCATCACCACCATCACCACCGCTATTATTGCTTGGTGGACTTAAACCACCATCACTGCCCTGACTATGACCTTCATGGGAACTTGAATCATTATCAGTCTCTACCTCTTCATCATCAGTATCCATTTTTGAGAGCCATTCTAAATTTTGAAGTCCATCCAATAATGGGCCTTCTCTCTCCTTAATCCATGGAGACAAGGGATCATCTTCTTGAAAAATGTAATGAAGATTAATTGGATTAAAACAATTTTTTATCTTTTCTTAACTACGCCTCTTCTTCTCCCTCATTCTTAGCTTCATATTGTAAAAGGTAAAGACAAGTTTTTGTAATTTTTTATACTTGAGTCTATTTCTTGTCTTTGTATGAATATAACTAAATGTGCTCCAATTCCTTTCACAATTTGAAGCTGAAGTTGTTTGGCTCAAAATTTTTATCGCAATGCCTTGAAGTTCAGGAGCACATGAACCATATATCATCCACCATTCAGCTATTTAAACAAACAATATGCAAATTTAGTCAACTTTGAATTATAAATATAATCAATCATTTTGATTGAGTTACATATTCTATGATGTATACTTGTAAATAAAAAATAAATTATATCTTACCGGGATCCATTTGAGACCATGCTCTCTGAGCTTGTGGCGTTCCAAAGTTCTCTCTCTTTTCTCGAAAAAGTATTAACTATACAACATCATATTAAATTTAATGTAAATATATAATAATATATTCTAAATATTCATTATATAAAAAATCACTAACCTGATTTAATGCTCTAATTGTAACATCCATATTTCTTTCTAATTTAGTGATTGCATTTTTAGTTCCATCAAATGTTTCTTTATAGACTGAATGACCATGCTCAACTCCAAATTGAAACTGAGGATTAAGAAAATAACCTAAAGAAAAAAAAATAAACTTAATTAGTCAATACACAAACATTTCTCTTTTTGTGACAATATAATAATATATATATATATATATATATAGACTTACCTGCAGAATGTAAATTGGTATGAAAAAATTTTCACCTTTTATCTATCATGTCGTTATAAGTTGAGTGATAATGACAATTTTATTGTATAGATAACTTTGCTCTATCTATAGCTTCATAGATAAAACCTATGGTTGGTTTTTCATCACCGTCGACCAGTCTTAACACCTTGATAATTGGCTCAAATACTTTTAGTATTTCATTGGCTTTAATCCAAAAGTCATTATCTAAAAATTTTTTTCCTGCATCATATGCTGGTCCAAATTTTTTCTTGTCAAATTTAGACTTTTTAAACTTTTCAGAGTTGAACATATTCTTCAAAGCCTGCTTTTGCTTCACAAAAGATTGTAGTTATAAGAATTGTGTAGTAAAGCGAGTAATGGCTAGACGAATAATTTCTCTACCTCCAGTATATTCTTTCATCAAATTTACAGTCCAAATATGGTTATATATAAAGGATGTTATCATCTTTGCATCCTCTAACACCTTTTGTACATTGCTCTTTTTTCCAATGTCTTCTAAGCACAGATCTAAACAATGAGCTGCACAAGGTGACCAATAGAGATGTGGTCTTTTTTCCATCAATTTTTTTCCAGCTGCCTTTAAAGCTCCCTCGTTATCTGTAACCACTTGGACTACATATTCTTCTCCAACTTCTTCTACCACTTGATCAAGTAACTGAAGGTAGTAATCAGTATTTCTACTAGCAACAGAAGAAACATCAATTGATTTTAGAAAAATAGTTCCCCTACTACAATAGACAAGAAAATTCATTATGTGCATATGACTAATGCTATTAGTCCAGCCATCACACATTATTGTAACACCTCTTTCCTTCCATGCACCTTTCAACCCATTTATCCATTCCCTCATGGATTGGTATTCAGCTTCCAAATACACATCTGAAATCTCGTAAGGAGTAGGAAATTTAACCCCTGTTGTACCTATCTCAGCAGCTGCAGTAATTAAATTATGCAACCAAGGAGAATTAGATAAATTCATTGGAAGACGCTCATATATAATAAGCTTTGATACTGCTTCTCCTAGTTTCTTCCTCAATGTTTTCATCAAACCACCAGAAATTTTTGGTTGTTTCATGCTTTTGCTCCTCACAAGATCAACATTTGTAGATCTTAAACTAAAGGCAATATCTTCTGATCCTCTTGCCCTTGCATGAGAACTTCCACTCTCTTCATATACATTTTGCCCCTCCTCTGGTTTGCTGTCTAAATTGTTATCTATCTTCCCATTCATAATGTGATCTAATACTTTCTTGTGTTGCATGCCTCATTTGCATTTTCTCATCAAAAAATATTTCAATTTCATCATCTTCATCTCCTCTCAACCTTGCTTCAAATTCTTCTTTTCTTTTTTTTGAATCAATTTTTTTTCTTTATTATCTAAAAGGAGTTTCATCATACCCTCCCGAATAGTAGTTGTAACTCTAGGACAACCAGCTACTTGTCCTTTAAAATGAGCAATATGCTGCTTCAACCGAGTAATTCCACCCTTTATTACTTTCCCACAAAGTTTGCAAGTTATATTGTTTCGATTTCCAGTTACAGGTGTTCCAAAATGCCAACCAATATCATCACTAGGAGCACCTTCTAATCTTTCTATTGGAAATTCCTCTCTTGGCGGTATTGTTTATATTTTATAATACCTAGTGATCAAATGAACTTAGTAATATAATATAATATAGCAAAACTAAAAACACAATTTAAATTCATTTCACAAATCATGAATATATATATATATATATATATGTATCTCATTTTCTAGATTCCCATCTCATGTTCAATTCTCTTTTATTACTATCACTACAATCAATCTATCATTACTTGTACATTTAACAATGTTGTATCGGATAAAATTAAAACTTCACATGAAGAGGAATTAGCTATACATTGGATATAAAGAGGTGATTTTAAAAAAATTAATATATGAATAGGTATTATATACAAAATCTAGTAAACTAAATTCCAATCTAAGAGTTATGCTTTGCTACCATTCTAAACCTTAAGAGTTATTGATGGAAAACATATAATTTCATGTATACAATAATCATTTATATACGAATGGTTTACTTATACAAATGAATATAAATTGATACAAAATAGTCAAAACACTATAAAATTCTCTTATATTTCATGTAATATTTTTAATTTATTTTATTTTATTAAAATATTGGTTATCAATTATAAATTTTATCCATGATTAAATCCATACTCAAAGCATAATAGCTGTGAGTTTTAAATCTATTTTATTTTATATATGGTATTAATAACTTACTTTGTCTACTATTCTAAATCAAACTTGTGAATATTATATTATTTATTAAAAAAACAATGAAATGATTGAAAAATGATTAATTAAGCCAAAATATAATTAATAATTCTCATGAATATCTTAGCTTATTAGCTACAATATTTCAAAAATATAATTTATAATTACATAATATATGGTAAAAATATATATTATCTTGTACCTTAATTTAGCTTATTCCAATCTTTATCTTGTACCTTAATTTATTTAATTAAAAAAATACCAAAATAAAAATGTAAAAAAATAATTTAAAATTTAGACTATTCAAAAATATAAATGATTCAAATTTGTTCTATGAAAAATAATAGATAACTCATTTCATGAGAAGTGGTTATTTTGAGGGTTTGAATCTTCTAAAGTTTCTTATTATAAGGTTTTTAGAAAGAAAAGAGAGGAAATAAACCCCATATGCATTTTTATTTTTTGTGTTATTTATTTTTCAAAATTTATAAAAATTTTATAATAAAAAACTTTAAAAAATTTTTACATTTATTTTTATTGATGCTGGTGGCTTATCCTTTCTAGTTAAAGCAAACCCTATATTAATTGAATGCAAAATGCATATTTAACAAATTAAAAAAAAAACAATTGAAGTCTATTTATGTGATGAATTATATTTTTAATTTTTTAAAAAAATTTAATTTATATATTTTTAAATCGAATCATTTTTAGATATTACTTTTAATTATTATATAATGTTTTTATTTTTTTAACAAGAGAGACCTTAAGGCTATTTTTAAAATTAATTACAAAGCCAAAAAATAATTATTTTATTATTTTTTAATTAATTACAAAGTCAAAATTTTTTAATAAGGGTATTTTAGTCATTTACTATATTTTACTTTTTATTTCTACACTATTTTTATGTTTTCAAATAGACAAATGATATATATATATATATATATATATATATATATATATATAAATATATATATATATATATATATATATATATTATTTCATATTATACTAAATACAATTAATTCTATTTCATTTTATTTAGTATTTTCTTTTTATTTCTATCGAAAAAAATTTTGTATACTAAACATGCCAGAAATCTAAGATTTGGCACAAACATAACAAGTTTGAGCAAGACTTCATTTTTCAAAAACTAAAATGACAAAAACTAAAATGCCGATATCTTAAATTAACAAATATGCACATAGCTCACTGTAGGTTCACAGGGAACTAAGGCGGAAAATAGAAATATTATCATCATTAATAATACTACTGACAGGCAATCAATAATTTATAAACAGCCAGGGATGATGGATAACAATACTAATAACAGCAGATTAATATACTTAAGGGCACTCGTAACTTAATAACATTGACATCAAACGGTTAGTATACTTGCAGCAGACTAAGGTGGCTTTAGCTAATGATTTTGATAATAGGTCGTCCATATATGTGCAGGAGATAGGAATTTTATTAGATTGCCATACTACACATAAATATTAAGGAAAATTATAGTTAAAGACTCTAAATTAAAAATATTTATATTAGAGAAGTTTAAATTTTAAAATTGTTCTAAAGAACCCATGGACCAAATATTTGAATTGTATAAAAAAATTACAATTTATGATTTTAAATTAAAATTTTTAGTTTTTATATTTTTTAAAATAATTTTAAATTTTAAAATTATTTAATATAAATATCTTTAATTTAAAATTATTAATTATAATTTTTTATAAACACTATAAATCATGGTGCGTATCATTAATTTTGAGAGTAAATTTGCTAGAAAATTTGATAGTGATCATGTTGGATGTATATGAACCCCATAATATATATATATATATATATTATATTAAAAGGCAAAGCACAAATCACGGACAGCTAGCATTGAGAGATATATACACAGATGTATGTTCTTGCTTTAATAACTTATTCACTAGGTAATTTTGAGACTCATACGTGGATGCATTATAAGCTTGCTGGTGAAGTAGTCTTCCAACCCATGGGAAGAAAACAGATTGCGGGGCTCGAAAAAGGGACTACGCTATTGGCTTATGGGAAAGAGGGGTCAATTCCAAGTAAAATCAAGTTACATATCAACAGAATTTATACATTGCGTGGCAGAAGTTAATAATTAATACTAATTTAGGATTACAGTGCATGGATATATTAGAAAGATAAGAAGATATTGCGTGGCTGAACCTCTGATTATACATATATATATTATATTATATATTATACATATATATTATGCAATGTGTGAATCAGAAATATATATACATATATATTATACATATATAAACCTTGGATTCAATGCATCGGTCTAACTTTAAAAGTGAAAAGGAGCCAAAACCCGTAAAATAGCAAAGCAGAAGCAGATCAAGAAGAAGAAGATGTTCTGCATGCCTTTGGGTGCTTCTTTCTTCAGATTCATGCACGCATCATGCCGTTGGCTTTGCTTCGTAGCTTCGAGACTTTAGATTCAGATCTTAAATCACTGTGCTTCAGTTTAGCCTTCAGGTATGGTTATTGATTTTAGATCTTAGAAGTCTAGATTCTTCAGATTGAAGCTCTCTCTGACTCTACTGGTTGTTGTTCTGCTTCTTGCCTTTTTTCTTTTTCTTTTGTTGTTTGAGAAAGCAAAATGTAGATCTAGGGCCGGCCGCTCTGTTTAGAGCTTGATTTATATGATGCGCCGCAACAAAACTGCAGTACCGTTCCGTTGCGGCTGCAACACCATTCCGTTGCGGCCCATTAGCGTGATGTCTATACTAGTTACAGTTGCGGGCTGATGCGGATGCGGCTTGGGCCGCATCCGCTATATTGCGGCCGCATTTTGTATTGCGGCCCGTCTCTTCATTGGATCATATTCCCCCCATGTCGTTGGGCTTTAGGGCATCAACATTCTGAATACCCACTAGGGCTTCTGGAGTGCACTTATCCATGGGGGATGTCATCTTCTCATCCGATCTCAACTTCTTGATGCTTCTCTCTCTGATCATCCTCCTCCTTTGAACTCCCATGTTCTCCTTGGTCCTCCACAATAGAGTTCACGTTCATCCCTGCGCATTTTCGAACTACAGCTTTAGATTCAAAATAAATATTTTTAATATCGTGCTTCTTCCATCCTCTTTTTTTTTTCACCCTTTCTAAGTAGCAACATTTTCACAGCATTTAAAATATAGTAGTCTTTAACAACCATAGCATTTTCCGAATCACCCTAAATCAACCGGTATAACATTTGAACCGAATTGATATGGCTAGAACTCATCGGTGGATAATAGATACAGCATGAGCCCTCCTACTCGTTTCCATCTGCCTCTTCTTTCATTTTTGGCTGAAAGCCGGATAATGGAGAAAAAATTCTCTTCATTCATTTATTTTGCTAATTTTTTTATTTTTTTCTTTAGAGTTCTGCTTTTTGTACTGGCCAATTTCATTTAAACAGAGACAAATATGTATACAGTATAGGCGCTTCAAAGTAAAAATTTATTAGCAAAATTATAATTTCAGATTAATGAAACTGATAAAAAAGATCTCCTATTTAGAATGTTAATTTCATATATAGAAGCAGCTTCGGCATACTGACTCACTCGTCCTATGAAGAGTGAAGAATTTATTGTGAATTAGCCATGGACATGTGATGTATTTACGTACTAGCTATATGAATTTTTTAGGGTCAAGTTACACATTTTTTTTATTGTATCCCTTTAAATATGGAAGCGTTCCTATGTATTCCCAATTTATATAAATTCACTAAAAATAAAATTTAGATAAAGTATCATAAGTATTTATTATTAAGTTTCTAATAAAATATAATATGTAGAGAATTTTTTTTTTGGGAAAGATAAACCAATTATATAATTTTGAAATGAAATTACTTTCTTGATGAATAATTAATCTAATAGTAGTAATTCTTATCAAATTTTATGTACTTACAACTAGAAGTGTTTGTGGGCTAGATCAGTACGAACTCTAACCTACTTTGATACCTAGCTTGATTTTAAATGGATTTCAAAATTAAAACTTATTGCCCGAGTTAGGCCAACTCGATGTAGTACTTGGTAGAGATATGCTAATATCAGGTAATCTAGCTTTTTCTATTTTTTTAATTTTGTTTTTTATTTTTAAAATTTATTATTAAAATTATAAAATGGTTTAAAAAAGATTTTTATATAAATCCTTATAAAATTATCTTTTATTCCAAAAAAAATTTAAAATTTTGATACAAATTTTTATTAAAAAAAAAATTTTGTAATTCTTTTTTGAGCTAAATTAGGCTGGCCCAGGCTAATATAGCCCTTAGAGTCAGCCTAATGCTCAGCTCAGGCTAACTCTAACTTTTTTTTTCTTTATGCCCTACTTGATCCAACCTGTTGGTAGAGAATGATTGAGTACATCGGACCTCCAGGTCCGATGAGTACCCCAACTTATAATATGTTATTATCTTTAATTTCTTTGTAAAGGAGTACAATATATAAGTATGCATTCTAAGTTTAGCTTTTAACTACATAATGGCTAAATCAAATCAATTATTAAAAAAAATTAAGCATGTAAAAAAAATTTACTATATGTAATTATGTCTACTAGGAATGTTTATTCTTTTTTCATTATCAGTTTGATATATATGTTGTTTGGAGTGAATCTAATTAAAAATCTTTCTATATAAAAAAACTATAATTTGGGGATGAAGGGATTAGAAAATTCCAAGAATAGTGATAAAATTCAAGACATTAAACTTTACTCGATCTGAAGGCAATAGTGCCATGTTACTTTGTGAAGCACCGGCTGAAGGACTAATTTTTAACTTCCAGTGACTGTGTTTGATTGTACCGGACAAACAGATTCAGGATAAAAAGCTTTGCAACTTTGCCATATGAAAAGTCAGAGTTCCATTGCTTTGATCACCCTTCGTAAGTCCAAAGCCGTACCATGCATGCGCTGTAATTTGGCTTCTTCGTATGATTTGATCTTATTTTATCTTTTTGGCAGGCCAAAAACTCCATATATATAGCTCCATACCTTGCCCTTCTTCCTCACCTCTCAATCATAACCATGGCAATCCCCAACTCAAAGCCTCAAAGCATTTCCATCTCTGCTCTCACCATCTTCATTTCCCTCCTTTTCCTGTCTCACAATGCGAAGGCACTTTCCTTCAAATTCTCCACTTTCGACCCTTACACTAATTCCATAACCTTCCAAGGTGATGCCTTTGCATCCCAAGGCTACCTCCAACTCACAAAGACCATAAATGGCGTCCCCCAACCCAACAGTGCTGGCAGAGCCTCATATTCAGCACCTGTTCACCTCTGGGATGCCAAAACAGGCAAGCTCGCAGCCTTCACCACCTCCTTCTCTTTTATTGTGGCGCCTACTTCTTCTGTTCTCTTTGGAGATGGAATCTCCTTCTTCATTGCTCCCTTCAATTCCAACATCCCGTCAAATTCAAGTGGTGGATTCCTTGGACTCTTCAGTGCGGCCTCTGCTTTGAATTCCTACGCCAATCAAATAGTTGCTGTTGAGTTTGACTCTTTCGGGAATCCTTGGGACCCAAACTCTGCTCATATAGGAATCGATATAAACTCTATTGTCTCTGTCAAAACAGAGTCTTGGGATGTTGTGGATGGATTAACGGGAATTGCCACTATAAGCTACGACCCAGTAATGAAAAATTTAAGTGTTCTTGTGAGTTATCCTGAAAGCAAAGTAAATGGGACTAGCAGTAGCCTCTCATTTGCGGTTGATTTGAGGACTGTCCTACCTGAATGGGTTAGAGTTGGGTTTTCTGGCGCCACTGGACAGTTGATTGAGCTTCATAAAATTACTTCTTGGGATTTCGTCAGTTCAAGCTTTTATTGAAGTAGTGAGACTCCCAATGGGGAACTTGAGATCCATAAATTAAATAAAAATAACGTTTAATTGGTCGAGGGTTTTTTGTTGAGTAGATTATGTAATCATATTTGTGTTTTCTTGATTTGCAACATCTAACTAAGCCTTTATGCATTCCATATTATTAAAAGTCCATTGAAAGTGAAATTTGTATGTGTATTTCTTATATACTTTTAATCTTTTTTTATTGAAACTCTTAATAGGTTGTCAAATATTTATCAATTTGTACAAATGTCTAGATCAACCCATTTAACATATTTTTCAATTTGAAACAATGTTTTAAAAATCAGATTAGATATTAAATAGATAAAGAGTAGCTTGCAATTCAATGGTCTGACCAGAACTAAAGTCAAATTATTTTTGTAAATATAGATAAAATATATATATATATATAATATTTTTATAATTAAATTAATGCATATATTATAAAATAATATTTAAAATAGATATAAATATTTAAAAATATAAAAACCAATTAAAGCATTTTTTTCCTATAATAACAAATTTATATGAAATAAGTTTAACGGAATTCATAAAATATTATAAATCTCTATTATAGAATACTGAAATTTTATTTTAAACAAAAAAATTAAAAATTAGTTTTTGATTATTTATTTTCAAATTGACCGCTTGTTATTGATTTTATTAGCTTTTAACCAATTTGTCTAATTTATGACCGGTTTTTTTAGTTAATTTTAAAAGTCAAATATTATTTTTATGACTAATTTTCTAGTTTTCTAGTTTGATCAGTTAATTCTATCCAGTTTTCATAACAATAATTTAAATTGAATTCATCTTATTATAATCATTAGATAGTAGATGCAAATTACGGGCCCTTCTCATGGTTTACGTCTGCTTTTCTATTTTTCATTTCTGGGCTCAAAGCCTCTGACAATGGAAGAAAACAATTGGAGAACAATGGCTATGTTTTGTGGTAGCGTTGGAAACTGAAGTGTGAGTAAAAATCTCATTAGTAGATAGACTAAATGAAAACTGCACAAGTGGATTATTATAACCTATAGGTCAAAAAATAATTCAAAAATATCAACTGCGCATACAGAACATATTATTATATGATTCATGGATAATAACTTGGTGGATAAGGAAAGGAAATTCAATCCCATCCTGCCCCTTAACGGTTTCTATCTGACCTTTCTGTACTTAAATCTTGAAGGTCCCATTTTTTGGTTTCAAATATGAGAACAGCGTGACATTTGGAAACGTCCCTAAAAGGCTATAGATGTAACTATTATGCTTCTGTTGGAGACTCCACCCACAATTTCTTGGCATTATACATGTCGGAGCTTGTCTACTGCTCTTGTTACAAATGTATCAGCAATTACTGTGTAGGGTTGGAATATCATGGACTTCTCTTAATCTTAATTATGGGCATATAATCTCACAGTAATCCTTTTATGGTGATGATATATCAAAGAAAAGAGACTACCTTGAACAACTCATTGTGAGTCCCGTTCCCAAATTGAGAACTAGCGGGTGGCATATCCATCTGTCCTCTATGCCCCATGAATTGCTATATCTTCTTAAACTTCTTTTTCTGTAGAGTCCTGCTTGTCCTGTACAGGCCACTTTCTTTTAAACAGCGAAAAATGAATATCATACAGTGAGAGCTAGCTTCAAAGTAAAAATTTATCAACATTATAATTGCATATTGATGAAACTGACAAATAAGTTTTTCTATTTAGAATGTTCAAGCTTTGTATATATAGAAGCAGCTTGAGCATACTAACATCATAAGATTTTTCTTTGACTTAGTGGTGAATGTGAGATTGTGATGTATAATTAGATACATAATTATAAGTTAAAATTTTAACTATATCAATTTTTGGGGTCAAGTTGCAAAGATTTTTTTTTGGTGTATATCCTTTTCGATATAGAAGTAGTTTTGTTATGTAGGCTCAATTAATTATATTAATTCATTAAGGACAAAATTCAAGTAAACTTCTCGGTTTTTTATTATTATATTTTTAATAAAAAATTTAACATGTGAATAAATTTTTCGTGGGGTATGATTTCTCAGCATTTTTGCAACTCGCTTCAATATTAATCTGGTTCACATAACGCTTCACCCTCTGACGACCAAAACAGTACTCTCCGTCATCTAGAGGAGTCTGTGGTATTTGGATCGTTGACGGATATCCGTACCACTCTGGGCCATACGGGACCGTGAAACTTGTGCACTGCAATCACTAAAATATGTAGCAGAAGGACCAACGTCGGTCTGTACTACTCCAAGAAGCTTGGGCTTATAGGGAGAGGCCTACTGGAGCCTTCATCGGCAGTGACCAAGGCTACAAGAGAGCACCAACACTAGTTCCATGAATGATCTCAAGGAAATCAACGTTTTGGGTGTGCGGAATCACAGGTCTAGAAACGGATCTGGTCCTCGAGACGAATAAGGCAACACCAGCAACAATGCAAGTAGACCTCCGCTGTCAATGCTATGAATGCGGGTTTTGTTGGTGGATGCACAGTGAGAGATCCATTTCTACTCGAGTTTGGAGATCTCTTGCGTCACTTTACTGTTGGGGAAACTTTTTCCGAAACAAGAACAAGGGATTGCAGTAAAGTACGCTATCAGTAGAAAACAGAGAACTCAGTTTTTTCTGCTATATTATTCATGAATAAAAAGTGCCTACTTATAGGCTCACAAGCAACAGAACAAAGCCAAAAAAATCTCAACTAAATGCAGATTTAACACAGCCAACAACTAACTTATTTGATTAACAACAATTGGAAACCTAAGGAGTAAAAAATTGAAAAACTACTTGGACTAAGTTTGAAGACCAAGTCATACAACACGTGAAATTCTTAATCAACCTTCAACATTCCTCCTTAATTCAAAATTGCACACACCAAGTACTAATTTGAAGTAGACATGTTTCTCAGAAGAGAGCGCCTTTGTAAATACATCTGCTACTTGTTCATTTGTACTACAAAACTTTAAGGTTATCAATCCATCTGCAACCAAGTTCCTTATAAAATGAAATCGTATGTCAATATGTTTTGTCCTCCCATGTAATGCTTGATTTTTTGCTATTGCAAGGGCTGATTTGCTATCATAAAAAATTTCAGTTGCCTCAATTTGCTCTTGATTCATGTCAACAAATAATCTTCTCAACCATAATGCTTGAAAGGATGAAGAAGTGGCTGCCATATATTCTGCCTCTAAGGTAGAAAGTGCAATGATTGCTTGCTTCTTCAAACTCCATGTAATTGTAGCTAACCCAAAGACTAAATACATTGTTTGAAGTGCTCTTTCTATTATCTAAAGAGTTTGTCCAATCATTGTCAATAAATCCAAATAATTTAAAATCTAAAACATGAGTATACCAAATACCATAATCCAATATTCTAGCAATATAATGAAAGATCCTTTTTGCAGCTCCAAAATGATGTTTTGAAGGATTACTCATAAACCTTGAAATAACACCCATTGAGAATGAAATATCTAGCCAAGTGTGAGTTTGTTATGTCAAGCCCCCAACTAGGTTTCTAAAATTTCTGGCATTGGCTTTCCCTATACCATCCAAGCTGCAATTTTTCATTCATATTCATGGGTATAATTGCCTATTTGTAATTTAGCAAGTTGAAATGTTTGAGAAGGTTTTTTGCATATTTCCTTTGGGATACGCACCTTTTTCTTACTTAATTTCTAGCCCAAGGAAATAATGTAGCAAGCCTAAATCTTCATCTCAAATGTTTTCATCATACTCTTTTTGAATTCATCAATAAGAGAGTGAGATATGCCCATATAAATTATATTATCAACATAAAGGCAAATGAGTAACAAATCATTGTTACCTTTCTTCTTCACATAGAAGGTAGGCTCATTATCACTTCTTTGAAATTCATTTTGAAGAAAATAATGATTAATCTTGTGATACAATGCCCGTGGTGCTTGCTTTAAGCCATAGAGTACCTTCTTCAATTTATATACTTTTCTTCATTGCCATTGATTTTGAAACCTTCAGGTTAAACAACATAAATCTCCTCTTCCAACTCACCATTAAAAAATGCAAACTTTATATCAAATTGGTAAATTGGCCATTTTAATTCTGTGGCTAAGGCAAGAAAGGTTCTCATAGTCTCAAATCTAACAATGGGAGAAAATATCTCTTCGAAATTAACTTATTGTTGTTGAAAGTATCCTTTCACTACTAGTCGTGCCTTATGCTTATGAATTATCCTATCCACATGATACTTTGTCTTGAATATCCATTTCAAGCCAATAGCATTTCTATCATTAGACAAGTCTATCAACTTCCACATTTCATTTCTTTGTATTGCCATGAGTTCCTCCTTCATTGCATTTTGCCCCTCTTCCATTTTTGCTTCTTCATTATAAGTTGTAGGATCTAAAACAACAATAGCAAAAGTATAAGATTTATAGATCTTTTTCAAAGATTTGAATTTCCTTAGAAGTGTTTCATTTGATGACTCATCTCAAGAAGATAAGTTGTTATCCCTTGACTTTGAGCTTGGTGTACTTGCTGGATTGCTTTCACCATGTCTTAAGGGAGTGGATTTTGCAAGTATTGGGTCTGCTACTTCTTCCAATGGAGCTTCAAGTTGTGTTTTCTCATTATTGCTACCCCATTTCTAGCCTTCTTCCTCATTAGATACTATGTTTTTACTAACAATTACTTTGCTATTAAGAGTGTTATATAATTTATATGCTTTGGACTCAAAACAATAACCAATGAAAATGCATTTTTCTGATTTTTTATCTAACTATTAATGATTTTGATAGTTAACCAAAACATACACAATACAACCAAGGATTTTTAAGTGGTTTATTGAAGCCTTTGCATCTTTCCATCTTCATATAGTGTTTGATTTAATACAGCTTTTGTAGGAGAAATATTTAGCAAATACATTGAAGTAGCTATTGCTTCTACCTAAAATTGATTTGGAAGACCCCTACCTTTCAATAAACTTATTGTCATTTTAACAATAATGTTGTTCTTGTATTTTGCCACCCTATTTTGCTTTGGTGTTTAAGGTGCTATCAGTTCCCTACAAATTCCATTTTCTTCACAAAAGTGGTTAAATTCATTTGACAAGAACTCGCCACCCCTGTCCATACAAATGGTCTTTATGCAAGACCCACTTTGCTTCCCAACCAAGGCCTTGAATTTCATGAAATACTTAAAAGCTTCTAATTTGAACTTTAAAAAGTACACCCAAATCATGCAACTAAAATCATCAGTAAAGAGAAAAAAATAATGGCTCCCTCCAAATGATTCAATGTGTATAGGTCCACACAAGTCAGCATGTATCAATCTAAGATAGGTAAAAGTTCCCCAAACTTTTTAGTAGGAAATGATCTCCTAATTTTTTTTCCATATATGCACCCCTCACATAAATCTAGATTATCAATATTTCGTAAGCCAAGAACCATGTCTTTTTGACTTAGCAGTTTTAACCCCTTGATGTTGTGTCTTTTTGACTTAGCAGTTTTAACCCCTTGATGTTGTGATGTCCATACTATAAATGCCATAATTTGGATTTATTTTGTTCATCAACAGCCAAAGTAAAACTTCCCATGTTTGTTACTTCAAGTGGAAACATTTTGTTTTTGGCCATTTGAACATTAACCATTATCTAACCAAACTATTTATCTTTAATAACACATACTCCATCATCAAATAAAATTGAATATTCATTAGCCATTAATTGTTCGATACTTAATAGATTATGTGCATTAAACATCATATAAAAGTTTTATTTTACTATGGCTAGTTTTAATTGCAACTGTGCCTTCTCCTTCTATCTAAATTTCTTTGTCATCACTAAGCTTGACTTTCATCTTTTGAGTTTCATTAAGCTCCTTGAATAAACATATGATTAGAGCAGCCACTATCTATAAACCACATACTACTTAAAACACCGTTAGCATTATAATTGGACCACAAACAACTTACTTTTTTCTTCACCCTATTTAGCAAAATTCATGTATTTATCCTTAAACTAGCAATCTACTTTCACATGCTTGTACTTCTTGCAATGTGACATTAGATGCCACTTTTGTAGCCTTTTTGCCTATTGTTAGGCTGTCTCTACCTCTGCCTCTACCTTAACC
Organism: Erythrophleum fordii; assembly: GCA_032878935.1. NCBI lineage: Eukaryota > Viridiplantae > Streptophyta > Magnoliopsida > Fabales > Fabaceae > Erythrophleum > Erythrophleum fordii. The sequence continues at coordinate 355,964 of JAVQMF010000055.1, forward strand.
ATGACTGCTTCCATGAAATGCACCTCTCCCATGTCCTTTAACTGCTACCTTATCAAGTTCTCTTGAATTGTATGTCTCCCCCTTCACCTGAAATTCTTTCTATTCATTCTTTTTTGCTGACTTGTTAATCCTTGCCTTATGAGCTTGCAAAGACCCCATCAACTCATCTAGAGAGAAGCTTGTCATGTCTTTAGACTCTTTAATTGCAGCCACTACATGATCAAACTTAGGAGTTAAGCTCTTTAGTGCTTTTGCAATAATAGTTTGATCAATTATTTTATGCCCTCATTTGATTGATAATTGCCACTACTTTGGATAAAAAAATCCTATACTAATTCATTGCCTTTCATAAACAAAGTTTCAAACTCATGTCAAAGAGTTTAGAGTTTCACGGCTATTACTTTTGATGAGCCTTGAAACTCAGTTTGCAAAGTTGTCCATGCTTGATTAGACTTGGTAGCTGCTACAATTCTTGAGAAAACAATCTCATGGACCACTTGTTGAATGAAAAACAATTCCTTTGAGTCTCTCTTTCTATTTTCCTTTAACTAGTTCTCCTTATCTAAATCAGTATATCCACTCTCTACTAGGTCCTAAAGAACCTGAGACTTGAATAGAGTTTTCATTTTGATGCTTCAAAACTCATAGCATTCTCCCTTGAAGACAGGAATTGATGTTTAAGTCACTGATGCGATAGCACAAAGAGACCTTGTTGAGCATAGAAGTGGACTTGATCAAGGACATGATTTGCAAATTAAAGCCCAAGAGTTCAAGTCAAATGTGTCTAAAGATCCATTACAAGGCATAGGAGGCCCAATAACAAAAGCTAGGGCCAAAGCAATGAAAGAAGCCTTCAATTATTTAATTCATAAGCTTCATAACTTAGAGCCCATTTATTTAAATCAAGAGAAGGCCCAAGAAGATGTAAAAGGTGTGATCATGCTAACTATTCTACAAGAGGATTGCCAAGGCCCAATTGGAGTCCAATTGCAAGAGGTTAAGAATCATGTGACAACCATGTGATTTTTAATGAAGCATGAGCATCTCATGTGACAATTTAAAGAAGTTGATTAGTTTTGATTAGGATTTCTTTTGAAATTTCGTTTTTATTATTTTTATTATGTTTTTGAACTTGGTCAAAGAGTTTATCTTGGAGATCAAGTTAAAATTAGTATCCTAATCTAATTAGGATATATATTAGGTATTATTTAAAATAATTTTAATTAGGTGTTAGAGTTTTACTTTAATTAGGACTCTAGAAAATTTTGCCTATAAAAGGCTTCCTATTGTACTCTATTTTACACATGAATGAATTTGAGTATTATTCAGTTATTTGTGAGGCTTTTGCTTCTTTGTGTTCTCTGAGAGTTCACGTGACTTATCAAAGGATTGGTCTTCCTTTGTGGCGTCTTGAGGCTAGGGTTCTAAGGGACAAGTTCTCTTAGGGTCTTACCTTTGACCAACAATCTTGTTTTCTAGCCGGTCTCAGGCAAAGTGTCATCTTGTTGAAGGTTCCTAGGACAAGGTTCCTAGAGGGTCTCTCATCATTTGGTATCAGAGCTTTGGTCGCTAGTACAAGGTATATTTTTGTGTTTTCTCTTTCATTGTTCTTCATACTTTCTCTCCTTCCATTAACTTTGTTCATCTTCATCTTTTTCTTCAATCTTCTTCTGTCTTCCATTGTTGTGTTCCTCCATCCTCAAAAAAAAAATAAAAAATAAAAAAATAATTTCAGATTGCAGAATTCAAAATTGCAAGTTGTGCCAATTCAAAATTGAAAGCAAGTTTGGAGTTAATTTCCTAATTGAAGTCAATTTCCTAGTTGGAGTTAGTTTCCTAATTAGAGTCAATTTCCTAATTGGAGTAAGTTTCCTAATTGGAGTCAATTTCCTAATTGGAGTTAATTTCCTAATTAGTGTTTGTCTCCTAATTTAATTACATTAAGTAGCTACCAAGTTATCTACTTGCCTATTTACATTCAAGAAAGGATATTGTTTCCTAATTGTTCGAAACTTGAATTGCGAGTAGTTTTCTATTCTTAAGGTTTCTTATTTTCAAATTTTTTTTTCTTTTTTCCTTCTTTTTCCGTCCAGACCTTCCCTTCCTCCTTTCGTTTTCCCCTTTTTGTTACACACCTCCTTTTCTCCTTTGTTTGATTCTTTGGGAATTTATATTTTAGGATTCTAGTTTTTGGATTGCCACTAGTTTGATCTTTTTTTATTTGCTTGTGACTTGCTTAGAACACTTGTAAGAAGCAAATTATTGAGTGGTAAAAGGCAAGAGGGTTAACAATAAAGAAAAAGCCAAAAAGAGAGTTAAACACGAGTGAAATTATCATCTTTTGAGTGTAAACACGTAAGCTAGTGAGTTGCGAGGTCCTATATCTTTCTTTGCTTGTTTTTGTATAAACTAATATTTCAGGATGTCTGGAGAATCTGAGCATAGTGACTTTGACATGAAAGTCTGGATTAGAGCCGTTCAAAGTACTCTTGAGAAACTTAGTGCCAGATTAGATGATGTGGAGTCTTCTTCCAATAGGAGGACCCATAGGAGGCAACCTCATATGGAACTTGATGATGATGCTGAATCCGACTTTGAGGAGTCCCATACTCGGAGAGGTAGACAATCATCATCCAATAAGGATGGTGGTATTAGAAACATCAAGATGAAGATTCCCTCATTCCCCGGGAAAAATGACCCAGACCAGTACTTAGATTGGGAAAGAAGAGTGGAGCATGTGTTCAAGTGCCACTCTTACACTGAGATGAAGAAAGTAAAACTTGCTGCAGTGGAGTTTACTGACTATGCTAGCATCTGGTGGGATCAACTCTTACTCACCAGAAGACGTACCGGTGAAGGTCCAATTCGAGATTGGCAAGAGATGAAAATTATCATGCGCAAATGATTTGTCCCTACTTACTATTATAGGGAATTACATAAGAGGCTCCAAAAGCTGAAACAAGGTTCTATGAGTGTGGAAGATTACTTTCAAGAAATGGAGATTGCCATGATTAAGGCAAATGTAGAGGAAGACCGTGAAGCAACCATGGCTCGATTCATTGAGGGCTTAAATCCTGAAATAGCTGCACAAGTTGATTTATACAATTACTTGGATATGGAGGAGCTTTTACATAGAGCTATCAAGGTGGAAAAGCAACTAAGGGCTCGATAAAAGCAAAAAGTGACATCTAGCTCGAGTTCTTGGAAGGATTCCAAAGTCTCCTTCAAGCCAAAGACTGATTTCAAGTCTAAGGAGGAAAGTAAGATAAAACCCTTTCAGGTTAAGGGTAAAACTGATTCAAAACCTTTATCATCTTCTAACCCAACTGCTTCTTCTTCTAAGGTTAGATGTTTTAAATGTAATGGTTTTGGTCATATTGCTTCACAATGTCCTAACAAACGAACTATGATTATTCTTGAGAATGGTGATGTGACTAGCGCTAGTAGTGAGTCTGAGGAGGATGAGATGCCACCCCTGACTGATGACTCAGATTTAGAATTAACTGAAGCGGTAAATGGTGAAGCCCTTGTGACTAGACGTGCTCTCAACATTCAACCAAAAGAAAATCTCGAGGTAGAGCAGCGTGAGCATATTTTCCATACTCGTTGCTTCATCCACAAGAAGGTCTGTAGTGTGATTATTGATGGTGGTAGCTGCACAAATGTAGCTAGTACTTTACTTGTGGAAAAGCTAAACTTGCCTACTTTGAGGCATCCTACCCCTTATAAATTACAATGGCTTAATGATAGTGGGGAGGTAAAAGTAACAAAACAGGTGCTCATCTCTTTTTCTATTGGTAATTATCATGATGAGATTCTTTGTGATGTAGCACCTATGTATGCTGGTCACTTGTTACTTGGTAGGCCGTGGCAGTTTGACAGAAAGGTAAAACATGATGGATATAAAAATTATTACTCATTTGTTTTTAATGGTAAAACCATTGTGTTGACCCCTCTGCGTCCTATTCAAGCATATGAGGATCAATTAAAAATTGAAAGAGAGTGTAAGAATAGAAAGCAAGAAAAGAAAGGTAAAGTGAGTGTGAGTATTGAGAATTAGAAAAAGCAACAGAAAGGTGAGTTGAGTAGAAAGAAAATTAGAGAAAAATATGAGGAAAAGAAAGTGAGTTTATTTTCGAGTAAAAGTGAGATCAAGAGAGCTCTATTTAGTGAAAATGCTTTCTTATTGCTTTATAAAGATGCTTATCTTACTATCAACGATCTTGATCACTCTTTGCCTGCTAGTGTTACATCTTTATTGCAGAAATTCTGTGACTTATTCCCAGAGGAAATACCTAATGGATTGCCCCCTTTAAGAGGTATTGAGCATCGCATAGACTTTATCCCAGGAGCATCTATTCCCAATAGACCTGCTTATCGAGCAAATCCAGATGAGACTAAGGAAATACAACATCAAGTGGAAGAGCTCATGAAGAAAGGCTTTGTTCGTGAAAGTCTAAGTCCATGTGCTGTGCCGGTGATTCTTATGCCCAAAAAAGATGGTAATTGGCGGATGTGTGTAGATTGTCGTGCCATCAACAAAATAACGGTAAAATATCGTTATCCTATCCCTAGGTTAGATGATATGCTTGACGAGTTGCATGGTACATGTGTTTTCTCTAAAATTGATCTTAGAAGTGGTTACCATCAGATTAGAATGAAAGAAGGTGATGAATGGAAAACTGCTTTTAAGACCAAGTTTGGGTTATATGAATGGTTAGTTATGCCATTTGGCTTGACTAACGCACCTAGCACTTTCATGAGTTTAATGAACCATGTCTTTAGACCTTTCATTGGTAGATTTGTTGTGGTTTACTTTGATGACATTTTGATTTACTCTAAAAGTCTAGAAGAGCATGTGAATCATTTGCATGATGTGTTTGTTGTGCTTAGAGAGAATAAACTCTTTGCCAATTTAGAGAAATGTTCTTTTTGTTTGGATTCTGTGGTTTTTCTTGGATTTGTTGTAGGAGCTCGTGGCATACAAGTGGACGAGGAAAAGGTCAAAGCAATCCGAGAGTGGCCAACTCCAAAGAATGCGAGTGAAGTAAGGAGCTTCCATGGATTGGCGAGCTTTTATAGGCGATTTGTTAAGGACTTCTCTACTCTTGCTGCCCCTTTAAATGATTTGGTAAGAAAGAATGTGGTATTCAAGTGGGGTGAAGCACAAGAGCGTGCTTTTAATAAACTGAAGGACAAATTAACTAATGCCCCAGTACTTGTGTTACCTGATTTTACTAAGGTTTTTGAAATTGAGTGTGACGCATCTAGTATAGGCATAGGTGGTGTGTTGATGCAGGATTCCAAACCTATTGCATATTTCAGTGAGAAATTAAGTGGCCCTGCTTTAAATTATTCGACATATGATAAAGAGTTGTATGCCTTGAAACGAACTTTAGAAACTTGGCAACATTATTTGTGGCCTAAAGAATTTATTATCCATTCTGATCATGAAAGTCTTAAGTTTCTTAAGTCCCAGGGTAAATTGAACAAAAGACATGCAAGATGGCTTGAATTTATTGAAACCTTCCCTTATGTGATTAAGCATAAGCAGGGAAAGGAAAATGTTGTAGCGGATGCATTGTCTAGGCGTTACACTTTGATTACTTCCATGCACGCTAGATTGATAGGATTTGAGATGTTAAAAGGCATGTATGAGTCTGATTCTGATTTTGCTAATATTTGGAAATCTTGTGAAATGCATGGTGCTAATGACTATTACAGGTTTGATGGTTTCCTTTTCAAAAAGAACAAGTTATGTGTTCCTATGTGTTCCATTCGTGAACTTCTTATTAAGGAAACTCATGGCGGGGGATTGATGGGTCATTTTGGTGTCGAAAAGACTTTGGCTCTTTTGAATGAGCATTTTTATTGGCCTAGTATGAGAAAGGATGTGGTTGTTGTTTGTTCTAGATGTATTACTTGTAAGCATGCTAAATCTAGAATTCAATCACATGGCTTATATTCCCCCTTACCAGTTCCTTCTCACCCATGGACTGATATTTCTATGGACTTTGTCTTGGGTTTACCTAAATCTTCCACTGGGAAAGATAGTGTCTTTGTTGTTGTAGATAGGTTTAGTAAAATGGCACATTTTATTGCTTGTTCCAAAACTAATGATGCTGTGTATGTGGCAGAATTGTTTTTCAAGGAGGTTGTTAGGTTGCATGGTGTGCCAAAAACTATTGTTAGTGATAGAGATGTAAAATTCTTGAGTTATTTTTGGAAAACATTATGGAATAAACTTGGCACTAAGCTTTTGTTTTCTACTACAGCACACCCACAAACTGATGGGCAGACCGAGGTTGTTAATAGAACCCTCTCTACTTTATTAAGAGCTATCATTCAAAAGAATCTTAAAAGTTGGGAAAAGTGTTTGCCCCATGTTGAATTTGCTTATAATCGTGCTGTTCATTCTACTACAAAATTCTCTCCTTTTGAAATTGTTTATGGTTTTAATCCTTTAACGCCTTTAGATTTGCTTCCTTTACCTTCACATGAGTTTACTAACCTTGATGGTGCTGGGAAGGCTAAGTTTGTGCAGGATTTGCATACAAAGGTGAAAGCCAATATTGAAAGAAGGAATGAGCAAATTGCTAACCAAGTTAATAAGGGTAGAAGGCGTGTGGTGTTTGAACCCGGCGATTGGGTGTGGGTTCACTTGCGAAAAGAACGTTTCCCAGAACAAAGAAAGTCAAAACTCCAACCTAGAGGAGATGGTCCTTTCAAGTTCTTGAAAGGATTAATGATAATGCTTATAAAATTGACTTACCTAGTTCTTATGGAAATATTAGTGCTACTTTTAATGTAGTTGATCTCTCTTCTTTTGATATTGCAGATTCGAGGACGAATCCTTTTCAAGAGGGGGGGAATGATGCGATAGCACAAAGAGACCTTGTTGAGCATAGAAGTGGACTTGATCAAGGACATGATTTGCAAATTAAAGCCCAAGAGTTCAAGTCAAATGTGTCTAAAGATCCATTACAAGGCATAGGAGGCCCAATAACAAAAGCTAGGGCCAAAGCAATGAAAGAAGCCTTCAATTATTTAATTCATAAGCTTCATAACTTAGAGCCCATTTATTTAAATCAAGAGAAGGCCCAAGAAGATGTAAAAGGTGTGATCATGCTAACTATTCTACAAGAGGATTGCCAAGGCCCAATTGGAGTCCAATTGCAAGAGGTTAAGAATCATGTGACAACCATGTGATTTTTAATGAAGCATGAGCATCTCATGTGACAATTTAAAGAAGTTGATTAGTTTTGATTAGGATTTCTTTTGAAATTTCGTTTTTATTATTTTTATTATGTTTTTGAACTTGGTCAAAGAGTTTATCTTGGAGATCAAGTTAAAATTAGTATCCTAATCTAATTAGGATATATATTAGGTATTATTTAAAATAATTTTAATTAGGTGTTAGAGTTTTACTTTAATTAGGACTCTAGAAAATTTTGCCTATAAAAGGCTTCCTATTGTACTCTATTTTACACATGAATGAATTTGAGTATTATTCAGTTATTTGTGAGGCTTTTGCTTCTTTGTGTTCTCTAAGAGTTCACGTGACTTATCAAAGGATTGGTCTTCCTTTGTGGCGTCTTGAGGCTAGGGTTCTAAGGGACAAGTTCTCTTAGGGTCTTACCTTTGACCAACAATCTTATTTTCTAGCCGGTCTCAGGCAAAGTGTCATCTTGTTGAAGGTTCCTAGGACAAGGTTCCTAGAGGGTCTCTCATCAGTCACACTCACAACATTGTAGTTAGCTGCCATGAGTTTCACACCTAGTTTCAATCAAACCTAGCTTTGATACCATAAATGTTAGGAAACTTTTTGCAAAACAAGAATAAGGGATTGCAGTAAAGTATGCTATTAGTAAAAAATGGAGAAAGAATATAGAGAACTCAGTTTTCTTTACTACATTATTCATGAATAAAAGGTGCGTACTTATAAGCATATAAGCAATGGAACAAAACCAAAAAAAAATCAACTAAATATAGATTTACTGCAACTAACAACTAACTTATTTGACTAACAACAATTAGAAACTAAAAGAGCAGAAAACTAAAAAACTAGTTGGACTAAGTCTAAAGACCAAGTCATACTACATGTGTGAAATTTTTAATCAACATTTTATATTTATTATGTTCCATGGGCTCTTCCCCTTTTACTTGTAGACACAAGAGAGAGTACATGAGAATCCATAAATATATTGCTATAGACATGAGAGAAATCTAAAAAACAAATTACTTATACATATAATTTTTTATGTTACAAAAAATAGAGTACTCGTTTTTATTTCAAGAATCATCATAGTTTCTAGGTGAAATAATGCCGATCTTATAGGATGAAGATTTCAGCCTTGATAATATCATTGTCAAGGATCAAAATTACATTTTGAGAGGTTTGGTCTTCATGGCTTTCATGCAATTTCAAAGTAATCCAACAAGGGTGCTTGCTTTTTTATTTTAAGAAGGAAAATATAAACAACAAAGTGAAGTAGCTAGTATCAACATGGCTTCATCATCGCTACCTTAGCTCCACTTTAGCATTTTGTTCAGCCACATTAGATGGAACTAGATAGAGTTATGACAAAAATCAATGGTGAGGACCAATTTAAAGTTTAAAAAGTATAAGAATGAATTTCAATAAAAAATTATAAAGATCCAATTAAAAAGTAAAATAAATTATAAAAATTAAATTAAATTATACACGAGTTTTGGTTTATGTTAGATCAAAACACCTTGTACTTTTTGTCTTTTTATTTTGTGTCAAGCTAGTCTCGACTTATGTCAAATTGAGACTAGCTTGACACGTAATTGATCTCAATCTAGCCAAGATTGAGACTAGTTAGATTAGATATGATTAAAAAAACCATGATTTTCTAAACATGCATTAGCCTAACTTAACATATGTCTCAGCTAGGGAGAAGATATATTGGCTTTTGGTTTGTGATTTTGGATGCACTTGGTAGATAGATTTTTGTAATTATTATTATTTTTTCATAATGTATTTATTTAATATATATAATTTTAATTTAGGCCTTTAATATTTAATTTATATTATATTTCTTTCTTGATTTAATATCTTAAAATAATAATTCAATTTTTTTATTGTATACTAAAGTGTTTCCTAACTTTTTTAAAAATGTTCTAAAATAGTTCATGATGAATATAACAAAAGGAAAAGATGAATGTGACATAAACTGAAAATTATTGTACACTATTTGATCATTTGTGAAGATAAACTATTACAAAAGAAATAGTTACATGAGTCAATTTAATTAAACAAATATCTCTAAAATTTTACAAACATAAACAAACAAACAAATAAAAAAGCAAGATTGATTGAATTTTTGTGAAAATCAATTCAAATGCAATTAACAGTAGTGAAAATGGTTCTAAGTGAAAATAAGCAATTAAAGACACATTAGGAATTCTAATCCCCTTTTTACACAAAGTCAATCTTTTTCCTTTTTAATTAATTGGCTTAATATCAATTTTAGAGTCAAAGGCCTAATCAGGTAAAAATGTCTTTCAATCCATTCAAACCCATATATCAACTCATTCTTTGATGTCTCAAATTAGAAGTTAACATGCAATTAAACTCAGATCTTATCTAGATTACCTAGGGCCCTTGAGTATATTTCTATCTCAAGTGCAAATTAGACTATGTCTAATCCTAAATTGCTCAATTAATGATCTATAAGCAATTCTCTTCTTTTAAAGGCTAACTACAAAACCCATAATCAAACTAGAGGTGGCCAATCAATAGAATGAAATTATAATTCAAATTAAGCACTAAAATTTTCAATAATCCAACATAATCAAAAGGAAAATTATTTCCAAAGCTCAAAGGTTCATAGAATCCCTAAGAGTTACAATAGTTAGCCATTCATTACTTGAAATCTACAGACAAGTTCAGCAAATATATCAACAAATACATCAACTTGAAGAGAAGATGGAGTAGAAACACTTAATCGGAAGAATCTTGGATAGAATCAATGATTTCCCAATTAATATGAAGCTTCCCCAACACCTCTTGTGTGTTTTCTCACTCTCTCAATCGACCAGAAGCAGCTCCCTTTTGCTGAATGACGAAGCCCTAGCTTTCTCTCACATTTTTAGCTCACAAATCAAAGCTATGCGTTTCAGTGGCCAATCTCGCTATGGCGAGGGGTGGCTCTCACTATAGCGAGAGCTTATAGGCACCCAGATTTTTGCTAATCTTGCTACTGCTTGCGCTATAGCTAGGAGCTCCCTGGAATTTGTATACATCACGACTTCGCTATGGTAAAGTGACTTCCTCGCTACAGCGAAAGCTCATTCTAGCTACAACGAATTGTGTTTTAGCTATAGCGAGAGAACTTGTTCAACTTGTTTTTTTACTTTTCAGCTTCTCTCTTTTTTCTCATTTCTTTTTATAATCTTCTACCTTCTCCTAAGATAAAAATCAATCATAAAATGAGGCTCAAAACTGATAAAAATATCACAATTGAGACATTTTCTTCATTTTGTTTGATTGAATAAAAATTTAGCCATGTTAGTTAAGAGAAAAGTACTTTGTCTCCTTAATTTATCATAAAATATATCTCTTTCTCATCCAAAATTAGGGAGTCATCAAACTCCCCCACACTTATATTATTGCTTGTCCTCAAGCAATTCCTAGAAAATATCAATCAATGTGGCTGTTGACTAATTCTTTTCCACGATAAACACCCAATCAACCAAAATTTCATATTCCCCCACACTTAGAATGAAACCAATGCTAGAAGCATAAGCTCATCAAAACTCAATTTGAATTTTGAAACCAATGTATTCATAGCAACACCCTCATGATTTCTAAAGTGTGTGTGTTCCACAGACAAATTTTTTTTTAAGAAGCAATCAAGTAATCTTCAATAAACCCTCAATGTACTTTCAAGACCCAATCCAACTATCTACTCTAACTTCAATCATCAGAATTCATTAAGAGAGGTATTTATTGTTCAACAGAGTACTATTATCAGTACAATCATTCTCATTCTTCTCTTTTTTTTTTCAATTTCTCCTCCTCAATTCTCTTAATCCTTTTGACGCAAATGATAATATTGATTATGAAGCCACCCGATTACTTATATTAAGGAAATTGGCTCAGAGTGCTCACTAGCCTACTCTTAGTTTCACCACTATTTGATGCATAAGTTCACACTTTTTAGTGCAAACTCCCAGTTACTAAGTGATTTCAACCATTGGAGTAGAGATATATCTGTATATATTTCTTTCTTTTTTCTTTCAATAAATCTCCCTCTCAAATGACAATCAGATATCCATCAGAAGCAGATAAATTGTGAAGATCTAAAAACATAAATGGGGGCTAACTAAAGAAAAAACTTGAATTACTTCAATAATCATCTTACTGAGAAGTTATTCTATTATGGGTGCATACTACAACTATATTACTTGCTTTGTTCATTTCAAGTTTGCCTAAACCCCACATTCATTGTTTAGTATTCATCTAAAGCAAGGGAGCTGAATCTGGTTAAAATTGGGAGCATTATGGTGGACTGATTATTATTGATATAATTCTCTTTATTATTTAAATTTGTATGTTCGCCTAGCCTATATTTACCTTCCCCCACACTTAAGGATAACATTATCTGCAATGTGTAAAAGAAGAGATACTAGAATCAGAAAAGTAGAAGTAAACTGGGGCAAAGGTAAGGGATGTAAGTAGAAAGAAAGAAACTGGACTCCCCTGATATGAAAAGTTAAGGATGAGAGAGATGTGCACGAACAACTCCTGTATCTAAGAGACCAAAAATATACAGAGACCATGTAGCAAATAGTAAGTTGGCATTAGATATAAGACATCAAGTATAAAACTAGCAAGTGTATAATCCAAAAATATTATGATATACAGTGATCCATATACAATTATCCAAAATTAAAAATAGAGAAACAAGAAGGATCATGCAAATAACACAAAAACTCTATGAGTTAGAGGGCCTAGGCATATCCTGCAGTGCATGGTCTTATGGAAGAACAATAAATGAGGACTGAAGAACCTCTGGAGGTGGAGGTGGAAGGATTAGATAATCCACAAGCATTTGTAGTTGATCTTTCATTAACAAGATATACCCCTCTAGCCTGTCAATGGAATCCCTCACCTAGCCCTCAAACTGAGTTTGAGGTGGTGCATCCTACATCATAGGCTCTGGAGTACCCACTCGCTGCTGTGGAGGAGGTGGAGATGCTTCAAGCTGTGGTTGTGCTTGTGCCTAATGTCTGTGGTGTCTTCTTGTCTCATCCTTTATGCTGTCATACTTAAAAGGCCCATTTGGTTTGAATTGAGCATCATTTTTAGATACTTGGCTTCCCCCAATTAAGAGTAACTCAATAAGCATGTGGAGGTATGCCAAGCTTGTGACACCTCAATCTACTACCGCTACCTAGCCTCTCAATGGGCTCGGTTCCATATGATTTCCAAAGAATCACTGCTCTTCCGTGGCATTTGCATGCTATGAACCGGGGTTTCCTATACTCATCTCTTGCCCCGTGGGTCCTGTGAACCCATCTTAAGCATCCTCAACTCAAACTCCATATAGACGACTCATACATAGCATCAAACAAACCATAAGCCACGGGTATAGAGCCAAAAACCAGTAAAATGCACTTTTCTCACTTGTGCCCAAAAGTCATATTTTGGCTCTAACTTTGGAAAATCATGATTAATTGTAGAAAAATGGGAATCCAGCATACTTTAGCTTTCTGGAAAGCTCTAAGTGTTAAATTTACACTAAAAGTAATTCCCAACCACAAACATAGCGTTTGGACCATGTTTGACATCAAAAATGAGAGGAAGGTCCAGCTATCACTGTTTCTGGTGCAGCTTGCTGTCATGACTTTCGAAAATTCATAACTAAATCCACAAAAATCCAATCTAGGCACATTATACCAATTCAGAAAGCTACGGATGTCTACTAGAGGAAAAAAATAAGTCCAGATCAGTTCAGTAGCCCCTACACCCCGAAAACTGATGGAACAGTGACGGGGGTCAGATGAGCTCCCTGACGCTGATATAGAACTTCAGATGGTTCAATCTCTCTCTACAGACCTCGGATTTGGGTGATTCTAGTTCCTATAATTCACTTTAGTTTTCTAGTTTATGTGTATAAAATTTCACCACATTTGGAATCCATTTGGTCTATGAGTGCCACAGATTTTATTTTCTGGTTTATATGAATAGTACATCACCAATCCATTAAATTTTCCCAAATTCGACAATTCACCAAATATTCTCTCGTCCTCCGAATATTACCCACTTTAGCTTCTCAAGAAGCTTTCTACAAACTCTAGAGGCATGCCAAATTTCATGGCAAACGGAGCTCATCCGGTCATACTTTGACGGAGCTCTCAAAAATACCGATTTTGGCACCCCAAAGATCCAAAACGGGTTCAAATAACCTCTCTCACACTCTAGCCACTCATGTTTAAAAGCATAAAACTCGGATATATGACAAGTCCATGTGGTCCAAATCAACATACATTCCAATCTCGCTATGCTACGGGCCAAATTACACTATCTCATTCATGCATCAAAAGGGGCAAAACCCTCATTTCCATTCATTTGGCTATAAACATAGTTCATACAATATCCTTTCATAGTTATACACATGTTACAACCTTTACATCTCAAAAATAGTGGGCGCATATTCATTTGGCACCACTTTACATCAAAATTACAACAAAATAACACTACATTCTCCTATACATGCTCCTAGGCTCCTTGGTGTGTGCTCGGCTCTCCTTGAGCTCCACCTAGCATATTAGTTGGGAGGGGAAAGGGGTGAGATTCAGGGAATCTCAGTAGCTCATGCACTCAATCAAGTAAGTAATCAAGGCATATAACAGGTCAAAGCATGTGAATAAGCACTTAGCCATTCTCAATCAACCAACACACAATGTACATGCTATGGAAATCACAACAATGCCAAAAATGAGCTCCAGGGACTTTTGGTCTAGCCTCACCCGAGTTTAAGGGACTTTTGGATGGCCTCACCCGAGTTTAAGGACTTTTGACTTGGCCTCACTCGTTTGAGACTTTTGGCCTTGTCTCACCTATCTCAAGGGACTTTCGGCTTCACCTCACCCATCTCAAGGGACTTTCGGCACTACCTCACCCATCTCAAGGGACTTTCGGCACTACCTCACCCGAGCAAATCTCACAATTCAACACACAAGCATATTGGCATCAATGCATCAAAGCAATAGCACATGGCATATTCCACACAATAAGCATATACATAATCATACAATGACTATCATATCCAAGAATGCAACAAGAAAGAGTGGGAAAAGAGAGCTACCTTTGGAACCAAAGCCAACACAAGCCTTCCCTTTCAAATTCACTTCTCCCTTCTTAAGTTCACAATCACACCTTGATGAAGGTGTTTCTCTTGAGCCTAGACACAATTAAAGAGCATGGAATTACTCTCTCAACATGGAATCATCAGATCAAACTCTCCTATCTACCAGAATCTAGAGTTCTCTCTCTCTCTAGAATGCCATCACCCCTTACTCTCTCTCAAGCTCCCATGGTAGTGGAAAACCATATTTTCAAAGAAAACACAAAGATTAAAAGATGTTTTCCACTTTCCCTCTTCTGACCCATGCCCAAAATCTATCCATTTTCACAAATAAAATCGCAGAAAGAGAGGGCAAAGGGAGGGGATCAGAGTTCTAAAGAGAAATGGGGGAAATTTCCTTACCTTTCCCTTGCTCTTCCTCCTTCTCTTGATCTCTCTCACTCTCCACGCCTCTTTTCTCTCCTTGGGTCGAAGTTTAGGGCAGATATGAGAGAAGAAATGAGTTTGGGCGTTTAATGAGGTCTAAATCTCGCTATTTACTCTCTTCCGGACTGACTCTCGCTACGGCGAAAACTAACCTTTGCTATAGCGAGCTCGTGTAATTCGGCTTCGCTATGGCGAGGTGTAACCTTTGCTACGGCGAGCTCGTGTCAGTTCCCTTCGCTATGGCGAGATTTACCATTCGCTATGGCGAAATCGCGTTAGTTCCAGACTTCACTCTCGCTATGGCGCACGCTACGGCGAGCAACTCCTTAATTTTTGTATGGACTGCTGCTAGCACTCGCTATAGCTAGAATCGCCTTCGCTGTTGCGAACTAGCTCTCTCGCTGTAGCGAGACCGTTTCTCGCTATTGCGAGAGGACTTGGCAAAATTTCCAGATTTTGAATTTTTCTAACCTTCACTTTCTTTCTTTTCCTTTTCTTTTCTTTTTCCCGGTTGTTACAAAGCTTACCCTATCTGACCTTGCCATTTGCTTAAAGTCGAAGATCATAAGACGGGGAATATTCACCCGCTGCCTGGTCATAAAGCACCAAGTCAAAATAGCCCGTTCTTGGATCATGTTAGACCCATAAAAACTAGTCAAAATATTGCTGGTGATGAATTGCAGCCAATATCGAGTAGACTTATTCAGTTGATTGACTGGATACACTTTATTAGTCAGCTTTGCTCATCCTTCATTTACGATGGTCGTCTCCACCTCTTCCCATGGAATGGACTGCTGATTAGCGAAGTAAGACTGGAAGGGACATTCTGTGACATCGGGTAATTCATAAAAGTCTTGAATGACCTTCTCATTGATTCATACCTAAGCCAATCAACAATAGTATTCATCTCTGCCCTCCTTTGTGTCTTCAAAATTTGCATACAATTCTTAGATCATCAGAGGGATCCAATGCACTGGCTTTTTGTGAAACTTTGCAGGCCATGCCATTCAAAGTCACTGTAAGTGAGATCCAAGATATGGGGCTTATAATATCTGTCTTCAACTACACCCCAATTAGAGAAAAGGCACTCAAAGTGGAATTCAGCTCTGGAAGAAGCAAATCTATCCTTGTCGTAAGATTTCTTCTTCTGCTTCGAGAAAGATGCTTCAGTGGTCTTTGTTTACTTTTTGAGAGCCATAAACTCTGAAATCCAAATAACAATTAGAAAGAAACTAGTGTAAGTAGCTATAGCAAATCACATAACAATCAAGGGCAAATGCAATGTCTACAGGCACAGTGATGAATAGGAAAAATTAGTAAATCAAAGGAATATTACATGCCTATGATATGGAAATAACCCTCTGAGAGCAAACAAGGTGTTAGGGGAAAAGAAACATTGAAGCAAACAAAGCAGGAAGTGCCCAAAAAAGAAATAGTACATTCTGGGAAAAATGCTTGAACTCATTATAGTGAGTTTATTCTCACTATAGTGAGAACGAATAAATTTCTGGAAATGTTGATTTAGGCCGAAAAATTCTAGATTAATGAGAACTTCCTGTACAGAAATAGTCGACCAACAGAATGTAACCAGAAATGATGACCTATTGACCCCTAATTACATAGATAAATGCAAAAAGAACCCCAGCCCTAATAAGCACAAAAACAACCAAGAAGGCAGTGATTGAGGAAATAAAAAGGGTGAGCAACGTACCTGATGCAAGGAAGGTGGTGCACAAGGGGAATGGGGGCGTGGAAGGTGAGAAAATCAACAGAAGAAAGGAAAAAAGGGATGTGAGGCACAAACACGCAATAGCAAGAATGAAAAATACGAAAAAAAAAGGGGTATTTGAAGGTTATTTTGTTATTAGGTTAATTTTTTTTTTTTATACTGTCAGAGAGGCAATAGCGAGGTGATCTCTAGAAGAAGTACCAAGAGCAGAGCTATTGGTTTCATAATGGCCAAAGTGCCTTTCATAATGGTGAGAATACTTAGGTAATTCTTGCTAGCTGAAGAAACTCGCTATAGCTAGGCTATAGCGAGAAACTCTCTAGTGTTTGTACTTGTCCATAAGCATACTGCAGTTGCTATAATGAGTTGGCTATTTCACAATAACGAGGATACTTGAAAAATATTTCCAACACATTTCACTAGCCATAGCCCGACTATAACAAAATACTCTCTGGACTTTGTACCAGATTGAAAACATAGGGAGTTCACTATGGCAAAATGGTATTCTCGCTGTAATGATAACACTTGACATCGCTATGGCTCACCATAGCTTAGGCCATAGCGAGGGACTCTCTGGTTAATGTACCAAATGTAGAACAAGCAACCTTGCCATAGCGAGATAGACTCCTCGCCGTAGCAATTTTTTTTTTTTTTACATTAATTTTTATTGTTATTTTTATTTTTATTTTTATCTTGAATGATTAACCCCCACTTAAATGTTCAAATAAGTACTTTCGAACCCTATTTACACCTCCTATCATGCAATTACTAAATCAATTTCCATCAAACTTTAACCAAACATAATCAAATAATTAAGATTACTATAATACAGATATACAATTCAAATCAATAGTTAAAAACTCTCTGAAAATCATGACTGGACTTGTCCTTTCCTGCCAATAGCTTGTTCCCGAATATCTAACACTTCAACACCAACACCAATCCTATAAAACACACAAAGAAAAAGGAAGATCAAACCAAAGACAAAAAGAACATCAAACTAAAACATAAGAACAAGAAAAAAACTTGGGTTGCCTCCCAAGTAGCGCTTGGTTTATAGTTTTCAGCCAGACTTTGTTAGCCAATCAAGGAGGTTAAGCAAAGCTATAAAAGTTGTCTGCTGGTCTATCTCACCACCCAAATAATGTTTAAGCCTTTGATCATTTACTTTAAATTGATCCCCTGACTTCTTATCTTTAACTTCGATAGCTCTATAAAGTGTCACAGAGATCACTTTGAATGAACTAGACCACCTGGATCTCAATTTACCTAGAAACAACTTCAAATGAGAATTATAAAGCAACACAAGGTCTCTAAGTTCAAACTTTCTTAGTAAGATATGTTTATCATGAATTCTTTTAGTCCTTTCCTTGTAAATTCTAGAACTCTCAAAATCTTGCAATCTAAATTCATCTAACTCATTTAGTTACATTAGTCTTTTCTCACCCACTTTATCTATATCAAAATTCAATTTCTTTATAGCTTAAAATGCTTTATGCTCTAACTCAATGGGCAAATGACAAGCTTTGCCAAAAACTAATTGATAGGGAGACATACCTATTGGAGATTTAAAAGCTATCCTATACGCCCATAAAGTATCATTGAGTTTATCCACCTAATCCTTTCTAGTGGAACTCACAGTTTTTTCCAAAATTCTTTTTATTTCTCTGTTGGACACTTCACACAACCCATTGGTTTGAGGGTGATATGCCAATGCCATCTTATGGGTGACTCCATACTTTGCAAGCAAACCTTTGAACAACTTATTGTTAAAATGAATCCCCTCACCACTAATGATTGCCCTAGGTGTGCCAAAACGAGTAAAAATATTCTTTTTTAAAAATCACACCACCGTATTGGCATCATTAGAATGACAAGCCACAGCCTCAACCCACTTACTCACATACTCAACAGTGACCAATATATATTGATGGCTCCTAGATGAAACAAAAGGACCCATAAAATTAATTTCCCACACATCAAATAATTCTACCTCAAGAGTACCAGATTGGGACATTTCATACCTCTTTGAGATGTTATCTATTCTCTAACATGCATTACAACAACAAACAAACAAGTAAGCATCTTTAAATAATGTAGGCCAATAATATCCAGATTGCAACACTTTGTATGTAGTACGGTGGCCACTAAAATGACCACCACAAGGAGCAGCATGACAAGCATATAAAATATCATTTTGTTCATTTTGAGACACACACTTTCTCCAAATTTGGTCAGCACACTTCTTATATAAAAAAGGTTCATCCCACACAAACCATTTCACATCATACAAAAAAATTTTCTTTTGATAAGACTATAATTCATCAGGCACAATACCACTAACCAAGTAATTGACATAATTAGCATACCAAGGCACAACCACACTATTCAGAGCAAATACAGACTCATCAGGAAAACTCTCATTAATCAATAAATCATCCACACACTCTGAATTATTCATAAGCCTAAATAAGTGATCAGTAACTTAGTTTTCACTTCCTTTCTTATCAGCAATCTGCATATCAAATTCTTGCAATAATAAAACCTATCTAATTAACCTAGGTTTGGATTCTTTCTTACACAACAGATATCTTATAGCAACATGATTAGTACGAACTATTACTCTAGTGCCCATCAAATACACTCTAAATTTCTCAAAAGTAAAGACAACAGCAAGCATTTCTTTTCCAGTGGTTAAGTAATTTACCTGTGCTTCAGCTAGAGTTTTGCTTGCATAGTAAATAGGATGAAAAATCTTCCCATGTCTCTGGTCAAGCACAGCTCCAACCGCATAATCGCTTGCATCACACATGACCTCAAAGGGTAGTAACCAGTCAGGAGCCACTATAATTAGTGCTATGATAAGTCTTTACTTAAGCTCTTCAAAAGCTTTCAAGCAATTTGCATCAAACTTGAATGGGGTATCCTTTTCAAGCAATTGAGATAAAGGCTTCACTATCTTTGAGAAATCCTTGATGAATCTTCGATAGAACCTAGCATGCCCTAAGAAACTTCTAACAGCTTTCACATTGGTAGGTGGTGGTAATTACTTAATAACTGAAACCTTAGCCCGATCCACCTCCAATCCTCTTTTTGACACCTTATGCCCAAGCACTATACCTTCACAAACCATGTAATGATACTTTTCCTAATTGAGAACCAAATTAGTATCTTCACATCTTTGTAAACCCTTGTTAAATTATCCAGACATTCTTCAAAAGTGATGCCAAACACTGAGAAGTCATCTATAAAGAATTCCATGATATGTTCAATCATGTCAGAGAAAATTAACATCATACATCTTTGAAATGTGGCAGGAGCATTACACAATCCAAAAGGAATTCGCCTAAATGCGAAAGTTCCATATGGACATGTAAAAGTAGTTTTCCCTTGATCCTTAGAAGCGATTACAATTTGATTGTAACCAGAATAGCCATGTAAGAAATAAAAAAAAAATCTTTTCCTGCTAGACGATCTAACATCTGATTGATGAATGGAAGTGGGAAATGATCCTTTCTTGTAGTTGTGTTCAACTTCCTATAGTCCATATAAACTTTCCAACCTGTAACTATTCTTATGGCAATCATTTCATCCTTTTCATTCTTCACCACTGTCATTCCTCCCTTCTTAGGGACACATTGCACTGGACTTACCTAATTACTATCTGATATAGGATAGGTAATACTAGTATCAAGTCACTTGATAATCTCTTTCTTGACCACTTCTTTTATTATAGGATTCAATCGCCTTTGATTCTCCACTGATTTCTTATGATCATCTTCTAAAAGAATTTTATACATGGACTAATCCCTTTTATATCGGCTATGGTCCAACTAATGGCCCTTTTGTACTCTTTTAACACTTTCAGCAGTTGTTTTTCTTGGAGAAGTGTTAATGTAGACGAAACTATGATTGGTGAAGTCTCTCCTTCCCCCAAATAAGTATATTTAAGATGCGATGGAAGAGGTTTCAACTCCAAAATTAAAGGCTGCTTAATGGATGATGGGAGAGCATGAGATTTTCATGAAGTCAGCTCTAACGATTCAAATTGCCCATTCTGCTTAGTCATAGATCTAAATGCATTAAGTTTGTGCTCAACCTCCATCTTCATCACTTCTTGTATACTAGGTTAACCAACGAGTACTGCTTCAAGAGGATCGATGAAAGCAAAAGAATCCAATTCTTCTTGAATTACCTCTTCAACAATAGACACCCTCGAGCATTCTTCTACACTGCCCAGATGCTTCATAGCTTCTCCACACTAAAGGTGACTTGCCCATCTCCAATCCTCATTATAATTTTTCCTTTTTTCACATCAATGAGTGCTTTGCCAGTAGTTAAAAACGGCCTCCCCACTATCAATAGGATATATCTATCCTCTTCAATATTAAGCATAATAAAATTAGCAAGATAAATGAACGGGCCAACCTTTACTAGCACATCTTCAACGATCCCATGTGGATAAGAAAAGCTTCTATCAACCAATTACAAAGTGACAATCGTTGGATTGGCGTCACCCAATTGTAGCTTTCTAAAAATAGATAATGGCATGAGGTTTACAGTAGATCCTAAATCACAAAGTGCTCGACCCTCAAATTTGTCCCCAATTATGTAAGGGATAGAAAAAGAACCAGGATCTTTACACTTAGTTGAAAGATTAGATTTGAGTATATTAGTGGTCTCCTTTGTCAAAGCCACTGTTGCAAATTCGGTGAACTATTTCTTCTTGCTAAGCATATCCTTAAGGAACTTAGCATATTTAGGCATTTGCTCTAAAGCCTCAGAGAAGGGGATATTGATGTGGAGTTGCTTAAACATGTCCAAAAACTTCTTATACTACTTATCAAGGACTTTCTTTTATAATCTCTGTGGAAATGGAGGCAATGGCACCACTTTAGGATGCACCATTGTCTTTTCTTCAGTTGTATTTGACTTTTCCACTTTAGACTTCCCTTCCTTGTCCTCTTCTTTTGCATTTGAACTAGTAGTCTTTTCCTCTTTTTCTTGTTGAAGTTCTTCATCTTCAATCTAAATAACACCTAATGGACCCTTAGAATTTACCTTGTTTGGCTCCATCACTTGAGCTTGTACTCTAAGGAGCTCTTTACCACTTCTCAAAGTGATAGCTTTACATTCTTCCTTGCCATCTCTCCTTGGATTAGGAATTGTATCACTTGACAAGCCTCTTTGATTCACTGCGTTCACAGCAGAAGCTAATTGCCCCATTTGTACTTCTATATTCTTGAGAGAGGAGTCCACCCTTACATTAATACTAGCTTGCTCTTCATTATTCTTGATTTAAGTAATCATATACTTAGCCAAAACATCCTCTAAATTGGTTTTGGGCTCTTGAATAGGAACGTTTTACCTTGTTACTTAAGAGAACCTAGAAGATTAAGTTTGCCTTGTAACAACCAAGAAAAAAAAAAAGAAGAGAAGCTGAAAATTTTTGAAATCCTGAAATTTTCTAAGTCTGCTAGCTATAGCGAGAAATGGCCTAATTATAACTAGAGTGCCTTTTCGCTATAGCGAGAATGCTTCTAGCTATAGCGAGTGCAGGCATCCCATACAAAAACTAGGGAGTTCCTCGCAATAGCGTGCCATAGCGAAAACAGAGGTCTGGGATTGATACATGCTCGCCGTAGCGAGGGTTATTATTCGCTATAGCGAAGGTTATTATTCGCTATAGTGAGGGTTAGTTCAGAAAAACGTGAAAAAAGAGAATTTGACTTCTCAAAGCGTCCAAATCCCTTCTTTTTCTTTAAACTGACTTAAGCTTCAACCAAGACAGAGAAAAGGGCTAAGGAGAGAGAAAGAGACCTAGAAAAGGAAGGAAGAACAAGAAAAAGGTAAGCAAGCTTGAGATTTTCATAGCTTTTCTTCTTAGAGTTTTGTTCTTCTCTCTTTGCCCTCTCTTTCTATGGTTTTGGTTGTTAAGTTAGCTTTGTTTTAGGCCTAAGTCAGAGAGGGAAGTGTAAGGATTTGAGGAGAAGATTTATGCAAAGGAAGAGCCTCTTGGAAAGAGCTTTATTTAAGATAACTTCTTCCTATTTTATTATATCTTCTCCCCTTGCTTTCCTTGAGTATGTTGGTTCTACCAACTTGAGAGCTTAAGAGAGGAAGGAAGTAAGAGATCCTTTAATTAGAGTATGGGAAGTTGAGAAAATACAAAAGAAAGGAGAAGAAGAATTAGTGAAATTCTAGAGAGAGAGAACCCCTAGTTTCTTATATGCTTGGTAGGGTTTGCTTGAAGAACTCCCTAACTTTGTGAATAATTGTTGAGTTATAATAGAGTAATTCCATGCTTTTGTTGTGTCTAAGCTCAAAAGAAGCAGCTCCATCTAGTTGTGATTGTGAGACTAAGAAAGGAGAAGAGAAATTGAAAGGGAAGGCTTGTGTTGACTTATAAGGTAGCTCTCCACTCTTTCTTGTTGTATTCTTGGATGTATATAGCCATTGTATGCTTGTGTATATTCTTGTATTGTGAGATATACCATTTGATGTTGCCTTGATGCATTGGTACCAATATGTTAGATTGTGAAAAAATCAAGTGAGGTAGTGCCAAAAGTTCCTTGAGATGGGTGAGGTGGAGCCAAAAGTCCCTAAACCAAGGATGAGACCAATCTAAAAGTTCCAAAAATCGAGTAAGGCTAAACCAAAAGTCCCTAGAGCTTATTCTTGGCATTGATATGATATCATGGCATGAAAATTATGTGTTGTGTAATTGTGAATGGTTTGCATGCTTTGACCTATTTATATATCTTAATTGCTTCCTTAAATGAGTGTATGAGCTATTGAGATTCCATGAATCTCACCCCCTTCCCTCTCCCATCTTAACATGTTAAGTG
The DNA here is from genome assembly GCA_032878935.1 of Erythrophleum fordii. Lineage (NCBI taxonomy): Eukaryota > Viridiplantae > Streptophyta > Magnoliopsida > Fabales > Fabaceae > Erythrophleum > Erythrophleum fordii. The sequence goes on from JAVQMF010000055.1 coordinate 379,306, forward strand.
GAGCTCAAGGAGATCAAAGTGCACACCAAGGAGCCTAGTTGAGCATGATTAGAGTGTTGTATAGCTATTTTTGTTCTTTTGATGCAAAGAGGTACCAAAATGAATATGCACCTATTATTTTTGAGATGTAAATGCTTGAGCAAGTATAGAACTATGTGTGAACCATGTATAGAGCCAAAACAATGAAATTATGAGATTTGGCTCCCTCGTGGCTTATCTGCAGTAGTGTATTTTTGCCTGTAGCATAGTGAGTTTGAGATGTGTGATAATTTGGACCACTTGGGTATTTCATATAAACTATGTTTATGCTTTAAAATTTGCCCAAGAGGTGCTAGAGCATATATGTGGTCATTTGGTCCCATTTTGAACCATAAAGGGTGTCAAAATCGCCAAATTTATGAGCTTTGTCAAGATATGACTAAATGAGCTCTTCTTGATATGAAATTTGGCATGCCTCTAGAACTTATTGAGAGCTTCTTAAAAGGCTAAAGTGGGTAATATTTGGAGGTCTAAGGAATATTTGGCGAATTGTTAAAGTTGGAGAATTTTCTGGTTTTGGTTATTGTACTGTGCAACTAGGTCTAAAAATGAATCTGTGTCATTCATGGACCAAATGGTAGCCAATTATCATGAAATTTTATAAGCATAAACTATACAGCCACAGTGACCTATACCAGCTAGAAGCACCTCAATCGGAGGTCTGTAGAGGGAGAACTAACTTTCTGAAGTTCTGTGTCAGCATCAGGGAAGCCATCCAACCTTCGTTACTGTTCCATCAGTTTTCGAGGATCAAAGGCGAACTGATTTGGACTTATTTTTTTCCTCTAGTTAACATCTTTATCTTTTCAAGTTGGTATAGCCCAGATTGGATTTTTTTGGAATTAGTCATGAATTTTTGAAGTTCATGACAGCAAGCTACACTAGTACCAGGAATAGCCAGACCTCTGTCTCTTTTTTGTTGTCAAACATGGTCCAAACGCTGATACTCTAGTTGGAAATTATTTTTAATGTAAAGCTAACACTTAGAGCTTTCCAGAAAGCTATGGTTTTCTTGATTCTTATTTTTCTAGAATTAGTTATGATTTTCCAAAATTAGAGCAAAAAATCTGACTTTTGGGCCTATTTGAGAAATTGCATTTTTTTATTTTTGGTTTCATATCCGTGATTTATGGATTGTTTGAGGCTATGTATGAGTTGTATGAGCATAGTTTGAGTAGAGAATATGAATAATGAGTTCATGGGACGCACGGGGCAAAATATGACTAATTAAACCCTAACTTAAAGTAGTAAAATACCACAGTTTTGATTATTTTCATTAGAAATCATATGGAATCAAGCCTATTTATATATCTTGATTGCTTCCTTGAATGATTGTATGAGCTATTGAGATTCCATGAATCTCACCCCCTTCCTTCTCCTATCTTAACATGTTAGGTGGAGCTCAAGGAGATCAAAGTGCACACCAAGGAGCCTAGTTGAGCATGATTAGAGTGTTGTATAGATATTTTAGTTCTTTTGATGTAAAGAGGTGCCAAAATGAATATGCACCAGATTAGTTAGAGTTAAGACATTATGGTGTTACAAGCCTTATTCTAGAAGATGATGGCTGATTAAGTGATGGACCATTTTTTCAAGAAAAATTCAGGTGATTACGCCATGCAGGGTTAAGGTGTTTGAGTAGGGGTTGTTTTGACTCCTTTAAAAGTTCCCTACATAATTCACTGACTCTGATTGCAAAAACATTAGGCACTGGTCTAGCATATGTATCTCACCACATTGCTCACATGCAATATAAGTTACTTGTGTAGAACATGCATTCAAAGTAGTCTTCTTTTGCACTTACGATTCTAGCAAATCAAAACACTTATTCAATGCCAATAAAATAGTAGCCAGTTGAGTATAAGAATCCTCTTTAATATTATATGTTTGGGGAATTGCTAGTCTTTCATCCCCCCTATGAGAATAACTTTCAGACAGATTATCAAATACCTTCATCACCTCATCTATTAGGAGTTAGTCATAACTACCATTAAGAATCGATGCTAGCATAGTATCTAACTATGCATTGAGTCTAGCGTAAAAGTTTTATACAATGGCCTATTCATCCATGCCATGACTTGGACATTGTCTCATCAAATGTTTATATCTTTCCCAAGCCACATAAAGGTGCTCATCTAGTAATTTCTTGAAGTAGATTAAATCACATCTAGCATCAACAATTTTGTTATTTGGAATGAAGCGAGCTCTGAACTTTGCTTCTAAGTCATCCCAATCGTTGATAGATCCCTCCGACAAATTGAGCAACCATTCTTTTGCATCATCCTTGATAGAGATAGGGAATAATCTAAGCCTGAAGACATCCTTGGGCACTCCATTCTGTTTGAAAGAGTCACAGACTTCCAAGAAGGATAATATGTGTCTATTAACATCGTCTATTGATTTACCACCAAACTGCCCATTTATTTGAAGCATTGAAATCATCATTGGCTTTAACTCAAAGTTGTTCGCCTAAAAATCTGATACTATAATGCTAGGCTGAGTAGTTTTCATGGTTCTTCCCATAAAATCCTTGATAGTTCGATTTTGATTATCTTCATGTGCCATCTTTGTAGCAGGAATGTTTACCCCACTCTTAGGTTGAATTAGCATAGACCCCTCAGCCAAAATATCCTTCAAATTCCTTGTCTTTCTAGGTGTTCTCTTGGATCTAGATTTAGGTGGCATAAACTAATGTACCTGAGAAAACAAAAGAGCATAGATCAAGAATCTAACTAAACCAAAGAAGCCAAAAGGTAATAAACTAAGAAATTACTAATAAAATTACTGCAATTAACAAATGAAAACACAAATAAACAAAAGAGTGAATTAAAAGAAACTAAGTGCTTAAGCTAAAACTATTCAAGATCCTCTAATTCTATTCACCAATTGCCTTAATTCCCCGACAACGGCGCCAAAAACTTGATGCTCACTAGAATAATGGCACCGCAAGTGTACGGGCCGTAAGAATAGTAAGTGATGAGTCAAGGTCGCTCCCTCAGAGAATCAATACAATTAGTGATTAGGCATTAGATTTCTCATATTCATTTTAGTTAAACAAATCAAGTTATGATTGAATTTTTGTGAAAATTAATTCAAGTGCAATTAACAGTAATGAAAATGGTTCTAAGTGAAAATAAGTAATTAAAGACACCCTAGGAATTCTAATCCCCTTTTTACACAAAGTCAATCATTTCCCTTTTTAATTAATCAGTTTAATGTCAATTTTAGAGTCAAAGGTCTAATTAGGTAAAAATGTCTTTCAATCCATTCAAACCTATATATCAACTCACTCTTTGATGTCTCAAATGAAAAGTTAACATGCAATTAAGCTCAGATCTTATCTAGACTACCTAGGACCCTTGAGTATATTTTTATCTCAAGTGCAAATTAGACTATGTCTAATCCTAAATTGCTCAATCAATGGTTTATAAGTAATTTTCTTCTTTCAAAGGCTAACTATAAAACCTATAATCAAACTAGAGGTGGCCAATCAATAGAATGAAATTATAATTCAGATTAAGCACTAAAATCTTCAATAATCCAACATAATCAAAAAGGAAATTATTTCTAAAGCTCAAAGGTTTATAAAATCCCTAAGAGTTACAAGAGTTAGCCACTCATGGCTTGAAATCCACAGACAAGTTTAGCAAATATATCAATAAATACATCAACTTAAAGAGAAGATGGAGTAGAAACACTTAATTAGAAGAATCTTGGATAGAATCAACAACTTCTCGATTAATATGAAGATTCCCCAACACCAATTGTGTGTTTTCTCACTCTCCCAGTCGACCAGAAGCAGCTCCCCTTTGCTGAATGACGAAGCTCTAGCTTTCTCTCACATTTTTAGCTCACAAATCAAAGCTGTGCATTTCAGTGGCCGATCTCACTATGGCGAGAGCTTATAGGCACCCAGATTTTTGCTAATCTCACTACTGCTTACGCTATAGCTAGGAGCTCCCTGGAATTTGTATGCATCATGACTTTGCTTTGGCGAAGTGACTTCCTCGCTATAGCAAAAACACATCTTAGCTACTGTGAATTGTGTTCTAGCTGTAGCGAGAGGACTTGTTCAGCTTGCCTTTTTACTTTTTAGCTTCTCTCTCTTTTCTCATTTCTTTTTACAATCTTCTACCTTCTCTTGAGATAAAAATCAATCATAAAATGAGGTTTAAAACTGATAAAGATATCGCAATTGAGACATTTTCTTCATTTTGTTTGATTGAATAAAAATTTAGCCATGTTAGTTAAGAGAAAAGTACTTTGCCTCCCTAATTTATCATAAAATATATCTTTTTCTCATCCAAAATTAGAGAGTCATCAAAGATCTAAAGGTCAAAATAATGGCTCTTAATGTCGCAACAGGGCCTTCTACTCACTTGCTCTGGTTATTGATACATATGCTAGTCTTTCTTTTCCTTGCTCTAGTTTGTTTACATTGTTAGTCAATGGAGAATTCAAATTCTACTAAAGAGACTAAACTAGACGAATCGATGATGTAGGGTGACACACCCTTCTTGTTGTAAGTTTGATGATCCTCTATGTTTGAAAAAAAATAACTATTATACTCAACAATAAGTGCTAAGGAATCAAATAACATTGTTGTGAAGACTTGTAAGCATATCACATAAGCAATGTTAGGGTATAGAATGATGAGTCATGACTTACAAAGGGAGAATATTGTGGTAACGACATATAATATGAGGGACTAGCACCTCCAAAGTCTGTAAACTATATTACTTGCATGAATAAAGATAGACTAGTGCCTTCAAAGTTTATATATGTTAGTGCTAGAGTGTAGGACACCTCTACTTGGCATGGAAAGAGTACCAACACCAGTGCCATCATCAACTAACCCTCGTCCATAATGGGTGCCCAAGCAAACATGAAATGTGAGCTCTCTTTCCCAGCCTACCCTTCAAAATTGTTAGACTTTTGTAGATATGATGGTTGGTGAAGTAACTTGGGAGACTTTCATGTCTCAAAATTTGCTTAAGGCATATAGCATCTACATCCATGGCTCATAATCTCATTAAACTAGCTATAATCAACTGTTGGAAGGTCATTCACACTTAGCTTGTATAAGCCCTCAGTTAGATTGACTTGAAGAAAAAAATTATTAAGTAAATATCTAAATAACATACAAAGATATAGAAAGGAAGAAATGTAGCAGTAACAAGTCTCTAAAAGTTTACAACAAAGCCCTGAGAATGGCTCACGAGATAGATCCACTAGTGTGTGCACCTCCAATACCATCTCATGTACTTAAAGTTTGATCTAATGGCTTGGTAGATGTACCAATCTGAGCTAGAATGTCTTGCCATTTGAGCCACATTGGTATGAATACTCCATGTTCATCTTGCTAGTCCTTTATTGTTTTTCCTGTCAGTTGCATAGTGTGGCAAGCCCCTAAATTCGTCAAATCATTTGATATTGTTAACCTTATTATTATAAACTTAGAATTTTGATGATAACAAACTCTAGGATGAATTTTTTTCAAGAACTCACTAAGTTTCAACTCACATAATATGTAATTAATATATTTTTAGCCTTGTATAAGATTTAGGATTTATTATAAAAGGTTTTAAGCACCTTACAGCTCTTGGTTTTATATTTTTTAATTTTATCTTAGAAGTTTCAAGTGTATCTAAGTTCAAAATGAAAAATAAAAGCTTTTTGGGGATTTCTAGAAGGATTCTAGTTGAGTGGGCCTTGGCACCAATTGGTTGTCCTTGCTCAATCGACCTTGAGCAGCAATCAATTAGGTTATTATTTGGAAGTAACTAGGTTACTTTATAAGTGACAAGTTAACTACTCGCCTCCCAGTAATTGACTAGCTTGAGTGCCTAGTCAATTACGTTGCCTCTTCTTTCCTTATTTTTTCATATTTTCAAATTTTTGAAAAGAAGTTTTGACGACCATTCGACTAGTGCAATATGGAAATTACAGGTCTAAAATGGCTATTTTTGTACAAGTTAATTTCCTTCCGTTCTCTAATAATTTTATTGTGATTTGTGCCATAAATAGGACCTTATATGAACTCAACATTATTAGAAAAACTTATTTTAATCTTATGAAATCATTCTTCAATTCTAAATCATCTTTTTTTTCCTTCTAGCTTTATTTCAATTGTAAATATACTCTTTTGAGAGGGTCTTTGCTAATATTCTCATATTATTTCTTTATATGAGATTGAAAACTCAAGGATAGGATTCCTTGAGTGGGCATTAGGATTTCGTATAGTGAGATTGAAAACTTAAAGATAGGGTTTTCTTCAGTGGGCATTGGGTGAAAACATATTATATAGGAAGAAACCCTTGATTGTGTGACTCATTTAGTGTAAATGGCTTGCAAGTGCCCATTAGAATCTTGCTTTCTTAGTGAAAAATCTTAAGATTATTCTTAAGGAATAGATGTAGGGTTGTGGTGTAAGTTGAACTAAAATAAATCTTGTCTCTTACCTTTCTTACTATTCTCTCTTTACTTTTTTGCACTTAACTTGCTTCTTTTGACCCATTTATCTATATTCTTTTTTATTTCTCATTTGCATTTGGTTTTATCTCACCTTATAAAGTCTATCTTCCTTTTTCCATTGCATTCATCTTGTAAATATTTTGAAAATAAATCCTTTAGCTTTATTATTTTTTTAAATACCCAATTCACACCCTTTTAGGTACCTAGCTATTCTTGACAGGTATTGGCTACTACTTACAAACTAATGGAGTATGAGATCTAAATGAAACCAATCAACAATGTAATAATACCAATCAACAATGTGAAAGCAAATGAAGGGAGCTTATGCAAGATAGATATTTATAACACCAAGCAATAGTTTGGGATGAGTTGGCACATTACCACCGCATCATATGGGTGCAAATAATTTGTGAACAAAAATTTAAACATAAATAAACACAACATCTTAAAAACAATGAATAACAATATGTTAGAGAAAGGAAATGTAACTTATAGTCCTTTATATGATATAGCAATATTCTACATTGTTGTATAGCTATAGTGGTTGAACAAGGATACTAGCCAATGTTCTTCACTTATAAGGATTATGAGTACACATGTTAGTTGTACCTAAACTCTAATGGTGGATGCATAGGATAAATGTCCAAGCAAGTATCAAGGTGTAAGGATCTTGCTGAAGCTAGGTTGAAGTATTAATCCTAGGCCTCTAAGTGTAATACTGCTAAATAAGTTTTACTCTTGGTAGTATATGGCATTGCACATCTCCCTATATAGGTGGCTAACACTACAGATCCTCAATTGCATTATTTATCTATTTTAAAATTCTATAGCAATGTCAAGCACATCAAGTAGGCTTTCTACCCGAACCTATCTGGCATAAGATGGCCCTAAATTAGCTTTAATATTTACACATGTGCAAACCAACGTACATCCTTGTCCTTTACATCTTCTAGTAGCTTGACTAAGTGCTCAACAAGTCAACTAATGCTCATCCAATGTCCATCAAGCTTCTCTAGCAATGGTATAATGCTAAAAAGATTTTGGCACCCCTATGACCAATTAAAGCTTGTTGCATTGAAGATTGGAAAGCCTTTGTATGATAGCCCTAGTTCCATTATGATGTCATAGAGAGTGAGAGTACACTTGCCCTAAGTCATGTGGAAGGCATCAATCTCAGGATGCCACCTTTCTACAAACACAAAAATAAGTGTGGGATTCATGGCCTCTTCTACATACAACTTTTAGTTGTCATTTATATTTATAGCCTCCTTCATCCCAAGAAACTTAAAATCCCTTGTAGCCTCTATGTTAATTTGTGAAAAGAAAATAGTTGTTGATTCATTATACAAGTCTATTAAAGGTGCCACAATAAGTTAACATGGTCCTCCCTATTGTTCTTATTGTCATTATTGCCAATAGGAGTAACATCATATTCATCCTCCTATTCAATGTTATTATGTGTAATTTGCAAGTGTATGGGTTAAACAAATAATATAGATGGATCCAAATATCATCATAAAGGGAAGGGTTGTCAACTACTGAAGTTGTAATTATCCTTCTTATTTAGAGAATTGAAAATTCATATTTAAACTACTTGGAAACTAAAGAACTAGTTACTAATGAAGTGTAATTAAATAAACTTAACAAAATTAATGCTTAAGGCTCCAGAGTTTAGATGTGATAAATTGCATTCTTATGATTGACCAATGTGAATATATGAATTAATTCTTACTAATATTAATGATCTAATTCCCCTAATTTATATGTTATTCTTTTTTAAGATGTAACATGCATGTTTATATTAATGTTATGTCTGCTATTGTGGTCACAAACATTGACATAAACATATTATGATCTTTAGAAACCATTGTAATTCCTCATGTAGCAGCTCAGCATACATAAATTATATGAGTCATAAAGGGGTGTTCATATTTCTATAAAACACATACCTTAAGTTTATTAATTTAATGGTTCAATATTGTATTTCACCTTTCATTTTTTCTTACAATATCTTAAACATGTAAATAATGGCCAATCATTCACAAGAAAATAACGCTAAGACAAGAAATTAATATGATTGGAACTAATTTACTAGTCATCCTTAATTAATCATAATATTTAATTGAATCCATCCAAATCCTAAAATAAAGGTTTAGTTCCACTTGGTCAAAATGAAAATCCTATTAATTATCTTAAGAGAAAGCATGAAAAAGAAGAGAAAAATAGAAAAGACTAAATAAGAAATGTAGTAAACGTACTCATTGGTTCTTTAATGAGTTATAGGCATCAAGTTAGGTCTTTCTTTAGTATCGATCATCCCCTAATTGATTTCCTTTGTTTTCCTTTTATATCCTCTTGGTAGGGTTTTATATTTTCTCTTAAATTGCCTCCAAACAAGCCTAGATAAAGGAAATTCACATTTGACCATATCAATTAAAAGTTTCCATTTCATGCTTACAGGCCAAACCATGCATTTTCTTCTAGTCACATGGGGTGGCCATGTGATACACTAGTTCAAATGTGCTGATGGCTACTTAACTACACGACTTGTGTAAATTTACAATGAAGTGTCGTGTGATGCAATGAGTAAGCTTTTAAAACACTTTAAATTCTTTTGTTTTGGCTAATAATTACACTGTCTCTGTAAATTTACATGAGAAGCCCTATATTTCGTCCATTTGCTTTTTTTTTTATTTTGCATTGTTTCTTTATTAATCAACATTCCATCATATTCCTAATAACAATACATAATATTAGCACAAAGACACCTTATAATATCAATTAGAAAATTAGGGCTTGAAACTCAATAAACATATAAAAATACATGGTATCAAATGTCATCCATAACATTCTCTGAAAGGTTTTGTTCATTTTCTTAAAAAATAATTTTTTTAGAAAACTAATTAAATCATTTTTTTAGAGAAAATAATTAAAAAATAAAGATATATAATTTTAAAAAATTCATAAAAATGAAAAAAAAAAGAGAATGGAGAGAGAAGAAGGAGAAATTCATATGGTTTTCATAAATTAAAATGCATCCACCAATCTATCAATTGTTTTCAAATCTAATTATTGTTTACTCTATTACTCTTTTCACAAACATAAAAGTCATAAACCAACTACCATGATTTTCTATCTATGCAAACTTCATGAACTTTAATCTCATCATATGATATGTAGGCCTTAAATCACATTCCTATGTCATTTTTCTCCTTTTCTTCTTTTTATAATGTTTTTTTATTATTTTCTTTCAAATCCTTCCTTTCTCCTTATTTTTTTTTCATATGCTTTATAAACTTGATCACGGACTGAGCTCGTTTAAAAATAGGCGGGGCTCATAAAAAAAGTTTGCAAATTTTTTTAAACCCAACCCGAGACTACTCGGTACTGTTTGAATAATACTGAGCTAGGCTCAAGCCCATTTGAAAACGGGCCGAGCTTGGCCCGTAGATTTAAAAAAATAATTTTTTTACAAAAATTTTTATCTTTTTTCTAATTTTAAATATTAGATATATTTATTTTATTACTTATTAAGCTTACTTTTCTCTTATTTTAAATATTAAATAGCTCAAAAAAAATATTGTAAGAAATGTAAATAACTTGAAATATATATATATATAAGATAATAAAGCCTCTCAAAATAATAATTTTTAATAATATTACTGATTAATAATTTATTTTATTTGAATTATAATTTATTTCTAATAATATATTGTACAATAAATAAGAGTAAAAAAACATAATAATCATATATATTATATAATTCTTTTTTACTTATATCTATAGTTATAAATAAATTTTCTAATGATATTATTTATTAATAATATATAAAAATAATTATAATGTGGACGAGTTCGGGCTTTAAAAAAGTCCAAACCCAGTCCGTTTTATATTCGGACTTTTTAAAATGGGTCATTTTTTATCAGACTTTTTTTTTTGGCTCATATCCATTTTTTTTGGGTTGGGCTTATCGTACGGGGCGGGCTTTTTGGCCTATGATCAGGTCTAGTGCTTTGGTAGGGTAATTAAATAAATTTAAAGTCATATTGATTTTGTATTGTTGACTTAGGGTAACTATTATTAACAATGGATATTGTAGGATGTCTAATACTTTCATCACGCACAAAGAATATTAGAAGAACCACTAATCTATATCTTAAAGCCTAGGCTCAAACTTATAGAATAAATCTAAAAATATAACCCTAGTACACCAAGAAAATAAAGAGACAACCCATAGAACAAATTTGGTTGACGTAGATTTCTTCTTGAGAGTTCTTTTAGTAGGACTTCTTCCATTGATTGAACCCTTTAGAACATGGCCATTAACACTACAACCTTATTCAAAATCAACTCCATAAGCAAAAGAATAAGAGGAAGCAAATTTAGATCCAAATCCCATTTAAATAAAGCATGACCACACACCTTCTAAAAAGCTACAAACTTCCTAAGAACATAACCTAAAAGATGATATTGTAGGAAAACAAACAGCCCATGACACCATAGTTCCAAAATACTTCTAAAGATTACATAGAAGAAGATTTAATAGATCTCTAAATAAATGCAACACACCTTCCAACTCTCTCTAAGAGTTTTCTTCTAACTAGCTTATTATTGTTTACATAGTCAGTACCATTATTTTAGATTTAAAGAATGAGTTGTGAATTTTCAAGAACTACATCTAAAAATAAAACTTACAAGAAAGACAAAAGGTTTCAACGAAGGAAGAAAAAAATTCCATGAAAAAAAAATAGGCTTCCATAAAAGAACTAAATTATTTTCATAGACGAAGAGAAGACAAATCAATGTAATTGAAAGAGAAAATAAATTGATATAAAAAATAAGAAGGAGGGGCCACTGCCTTAAGGCAACAACTTTAAGCAATGACTAAGTTATAAAAGAGGCAAGATGCTGGGAACAGTTTCTCTCAAACCATAGTAACCTAAGTTGTTGTCCTAAATGTCAATTTAGGGATGGACAAATTTCCAGTATGGGCTAAATATTCAAGTACAACCTCCTTGGAATGATAAATGATAATAGAAAGAAAAAAATTTATAAGCAATTTCTTATATCTTTACTATCATATTCTCCTATTGAAATTTGACATTTGGTTTCCTTTTTTTTTTTTTTTTTGTCGCCACATCAAACTACTTGCCATTTTACTCTAACTGTTTTAACCCCTAATGTTTCCTTCTTTTTAAATTAAAAACCAAAAACAAAAACAAAAAACAAAATGTGGGCAAAAAAATTTGCTGATCTATATCCTTTTGTAATGAGCTTTCCCATCTTCTAAAAAGCAAGCATTTATTTGCCCATAACAAGGTAGTTGATGATTGATGTTCATCAAAGGATCGCTTACTTTTCCAATTGACAATTCCACTTCGATAAGATATTTGTTGAAGTCATCAAAGGAGGTGAAACTGAAATGATGAAACACCGTCAACAACAAGAACCCATAGCTTCTGTTATCTCTTCAATCTTCACCCATGTTTTTGAGTGCCTTGGGAAGACTCAGAGCTGTCTTCACCTACCTCTTCGAGCGCCTTTGATCTGCGAGCATTGAGCAACCTCATTACAGGTCATTAGCATTGACAGGACTTACTGAATTCTTAACCCTAATAAGAGCCTAAAAGGTCTTACAACTCTATAAGTATCTATAATATATACTATACACACAATATGGGGTCACATATATATAATGCCATGTTATTTTTGAATTCCACTCAATCTAATATGATTAAGAACTTATTTGATCACATTTACTTGTTATTTGTTCAAAACATATTTGTTGGTAGTTAGGTCACTGCACTGTTTCGTATCCTCTTGATCCCTTGTTTGCCCATCTTTTGCGACTTTAGCAATTAGTCTCATCATTCAAGTTACATTGAGCTAGTGTTATGATGTAAAATCATATTCCATACATATTAGTGATATTTTTCATAGTTTATTTTTAGATTTAATCTTGTTTAACATATGCTTAATGCCTTTAGTTGCAATTTTCCATAAAATAGATCAAATTAATTTTTATCTTCATTATAAAAATTTATTATAAAGAGTAATTTTTATCTTTTTAATTTGAACTAAAGCTGTCAAAATAGGTCAACTTGTCTTACATGAACTGATCTACCACAAATTATGGGTTAAACAGGCCAAATTATGCTAGACCACTTAATTAGAGAAGCCAAAAACTCAAATCCTAAACCCACCAGATGGGTTAAAGCCCATTTAATCTACCAAAGAAAAAAAAAAAAGCAAACGTCATGAAATTATACGTTATGAAAATAGGACTTGGGGCATTTTTCGCTTGCCCAAATGGTATATTGCCCATTCAGACAAGTTTGGCTCTTTTCTAAAATCTAGTTCGCCCATGAGACCCCCAACTAATGTAGCTGAAATTTTATAGCAATTTTTCATTGGAACTTGCACTTGAGTTCACTTCCATTGCAAACAAAAGAACTTCGATACTCCTTGAGTAAATGAAGCTCTCGAGCAAATTTAACAAGGTATTCGTGAGCCATGAACTTAAGGGACTTTCCTCTGAATGGGTTGTCCATGAAGGTACAATCACTATGAATGGAGCCATATCGGCAAAAATCCATGTAGTATGTTGCAGGTCAGATTCTCCATTTAATGAGCCAAGACTAAAATCCAGATGTTATGGCCATGGTTGCTTCTCCAACAGGTTATTTTGCGGTTGTTGGTCATATCACAATCAAAATTTCTGCCCATAAAAAATATAAGGCCTCCTATTTGATCCGTGGAATAAGTGACTCAAGCCAACTTGATCATAGAATTATACGAATTGGAAAAAATTGAAATCCAACGTACTATTTGAATAAGTTAAAAGAGTCAAATTCCATTTATTTTGACGGTTCTAGTCTAACCTATTATATTAGCAAAGAAAAAAATTGAAAGAAACCTAACTTGATAGTAATATTTTAAAAAATATTCTGTGAAACATTCTCCTCCCAAAAAATTATTGATTATACCGTCACATGGCATCAACACACAAACATGCAAATATATAAATAAAAGTATTTAACAATTATAATTTCAATTAGACAAAATATGAGTAACACTAAAAAATTGGAGAAATATTAGGTATATATAGTGTATAATGTGACTATACAATAAACTAAGAATTCAATAAAGTAAATGTGTCAATAAACATCATTATATGTAATACTTTACTGAGTATTTATTAGTTTATTGTACAATGTGATAAGTTATATGTATTTATATACATTACCTATAGCTATGTATATTATCATTTTATGTAGCTAAAAAATTGCCATATTTATCAATTTATCAATTGATAAAATTTTCCTCAAAGCATTGTGCCACTGTACATTTCTGAAAATTTACCGCGAAAATATATGTTGGTTTCAAAATATGACATTTAGCAACCCAAAATGCTCAAATCGCCGCGGGAAAATAACCTTTTAAACCATTTCCCGCCCGAACCTACACACACTGAAACTAAATAAAGTAATAAACACTCGCACCCTCCATATTCTACTACTGCTCTTCAATTGATTTTGTTCATTCATCTACCAAATACCCTAACACACACAGAAAGAGACATAAAGAGGATGTCGAAATCAGTGACCCCGGATGCGATTTCGATCTTGCTTGCGAATCCGTCGCCGGATTTTTCATCGGAGCTTCCTGAGATCGTCGTCCAAGTCCTGGATCTCAAGCAAAGCGGTAACAGATATATGTGCGTCTTCAGCTTTCGCTATCTCTAATTTATACTTTCGTTAGTGTTAGTTGAAATCGTAATAGGAGGTTTTCAATGGGTTGTGTTTTTCCATTCTCGTATATGAATGATAAAGAATATCATTATTTTGTGTCTCTCAGATTCTAATCTAGTTTTACTATTCGCATCTATCAAAAACATATTTGGGTTTTCCTATTTGTCAATTTTAATGCTTAAAATCCCGCTTTCCTCGGTTGTAGTACTTCATGTCCTATCTTTAATTTTTAGTTTTTGTTTTTGTTTTAGTTTTTGGTATTTTCAATTGAATCTGTTTTGGGTTTCTATATGGGTTTATGATCTGCGCCTAAGCTGATCAATTGTCCTCATTGTATGAACTTAAATTGTGTTCAATTCCCCGGACAAGATCTGGTATTCACTATTTTTCCTGTAAATGATAGATAAATTTTGCTGTTTGTCTACTGTATTACAGGTTTACTGCTAGTGATGGGAAACTGAAGCTAAGGGCAATTCTACCCTCAAGTCAGAATTCTCAGGTCCTCTCAGGAAATATTCAGAACCTGGGTCTTATTCGGATCATTGACTATACTCTTAACGACATCCCAAATAAGTCAGAGAAGTAAGCACTAGTCGATGTACTGAGCAAAAAATGCAGGATATCAGCCAAGTTTGTAGTTGACCTAGTGTTCTTTTTTTTTTTTTCGGTTGCAGATATCTTATTGTCACAAAATGTGAACCGGTCTCTCCTGCACTTGAAATGGAAATAAAGCATGAGGTAAAGAGTGAGGAAGCTGGTATTATTCTGAAACCAAAGCAAGGGGATGAAAACAATAGCCAGGTTAAAAGTGAAGGAGCTGGCATTCTTTTGAAACCAAAGCAAGACATCGTGGTCAAATCTGCTGCTCAGATCGTACATGAACAACACGGAAAGTAAGTATTCCTGTTTGCATTTAATGCATGATGAAATTTTAGGCTCTGGGTTTTCGTTTTAAACGGGTCTCTGGACTCTGGGCATTATAATCAAAATATTTGTGGTCTTTCAGTATGGTGCCTGCTGCACGAATGGCCATGACTCGCAGGGTGCGTCCTCTGGTTTCCTTAAACCCTTATCAGGGTAACTGGACAATTAAAGTTCGGGTTACAAACAAAGGGATCATGCGCACCTATAAGAATGCTAGAGGGGAAGGTTGTGTCTTCAACGTGGAACTGACAGATGAAGATGTAAGAACTAAGGAGCGTTTCTATTGATCAAAATCTGGAATAACTTTATACACTTGAATGCTGTCCGCATAGTTTTGCAGTTCTTATATGAAATTAGGTGGTAATACTGGAATTAAATTATTAATTCTTCAGGGCACTCAAATTCAAGCGACAATGTTTAATGAAGCTGCAAGGAAATTCTATGAAAAGTTTGTGC
Source organism: Erythrophleum fordii (assembly GCA_032878935.1). NCBI lineage: Eukaryota > Viridiplantae > Streptophyta > Magnoliopsida > Fabales > Fabaceae > Erythrophleum > Erythrophleum fordii. The sequence goes on from JAVQMF010000055.1 coordinate 394,950, forward strand.
TGGGGAAGGTTTACTACATTTCAAAGGGTACTTTAAAAGTTGCTAACAAGCAGTTCAAAACTGTCCAAAATGATTATGAAATGACACTAAATGAAAATTCTGAAGTAGAAGAGGCAACCAATGAAGAAAGCTTTGTTCCAGAAACATTGTTCAAGTTTGTCCATATTGATCAGCTGGGTCCTTATGTTTACAGGAATGACCTTGTCGGTAAGTATTTTCTAGGCATACAATAGCCACGATTTATTCCTTAGCTTCTTTTATAATATCTGGCGGCTATGAATTTCAGATGTCATTGGAATTGTTCAAACTGTGTCCTCAACAATGAGCATACGTAGGAAAAGCAACAATGAGAGTGTCCCAAAGCGTGATATTACTATTGCTGATGAGACGTGAGTATAGACTATTTCTCACTGGTTAGTATTTGTTCTTGTTCTTTTATAATGAAAATTTAAATATCAAAATTTGTCATTACAGAAAGAAGACAGTTGTTGTGTCTTTGTGGAATGAGCATGCGACTAAGGTAGGGCAAGAATTGCTGGACCTTGCTGATAATTCTCCTATAGTAGCAATCAAATCCCTCAAGGTTGGGGACTTTCAAGGTATGCCAAAGCTCGCTTTTGTATTTATGCATAGCAAGAGTGCAAGAGAATCCATTTGTAACATGCTTGAATATCTTCTATTTCAGGTGTTTCCTTGTCAACTATAAGTAGAAGTCTAGTGCTGGTAAATCCAGACATACCTGAAGCAAAGAAGCTCAGATACTGGTATGCCATAGTTCATATCAGATGGCTATTGTTTTCTTCCTGTGATATTCTTATGATCTTAGTTATGCTTCTTTTGTCAACAGGTACGAGTCTGAAGGTAAAGATGCTTCATTGGAATCTGTAAACTCTGGCTCAAGTCCAGTATCCATGAATGCAATGAGATCAGTGTATTCTGACCGTGTTTCACTTTCTCACATAACCTCAAACCCAACCCTGGGGGAAGACAAGGTACTATATTCTGCTCCCTGTTGCAGATGGTGTAGTTCCTAATCTTCCAATCCATCCTATTGTTTTGGCTACTTCCTTGCCTTCTTTTTATTGTGTAAGAATGTTAACATGATTCTGTCTAGACTCAAGAAAATTTCCAGAGGGCTTGAAATGCTAATATTTTTCCATTTGGTTGTTATCTGATGCAATTGTTCGTTGAAACTATTCAAAAAAAGTTTGCAAAATTCAGTGGATTACCTTGAAGTATGTGTGACGAGGTTAATCTATAGTCTCTTTTGTTGTTTTGGGCAGCGTGCGTTTTTCAGTGTTAGGGCATATATAAGCTTTATCAAGCCTGACCAGACAATGTGGTACCGAGCTTGTAAAACTTGCAACAAGAAAGTCACTGAAGCCATTGGCGCTGGGTATTGGTGTGAAGGTTGCCAGAAAAATTATGAAGAGTGCAGTTTAAGGTAACAAGCTATCAGTTTACGAGTAGGAGCTTTTTTTTTTTTGTGTAATTATTTTTGGGCGGGAGGAGATGTACTTAGCAACAAATCTGCAAATTCTCATTTTCCCCCTTTTCAGATACAATATGGTTGTAAAAGTTTCTGATGGAAGTGGGGAAGCATATGTCTCAGTCTTCAATGAAGAAGCTGAGAAGATTGTTGGTTGCTCTGCTGATGAGCTTGATAACCTAAAGTCACAGGTAGATTTTCAGTAACTTCGCTTAAATTCTTGGGATCACCATATGAGCGACAGGATGATCTAATGCCTTTTTTTTTTTCAAATCACCTTTTGTTGATGTTAGGAGGGGGAAGATAATCCATATCAGTTGAAATTGAAACATGCAACTTGGATTCCTCATCTTTTCCGGGTTAGTGTTTCTCAGAATGAGTACATGAACGAGAAGAGGCAGAGGATAACAGTTCGGGCAGTTGTTCCAATCGACTTTGCTGCTGAGTCAAGATTTCTCCTGGAAGAGATATCAAAGATGAGAGTTTCTCAATGAGATGCACATGCTAATTATAGTTTCTAGGCCCCTTTTTTGTTCATAGCTGTTGATTCTCGTTTTTGCTTGTAATATATATGAAGCCGTTTGGTGATTTATATTTTGCTGACACTGGCAACTAGAAATGAAAAATTCTCAAGAATTTCTTAGTTGATCTTCAATGTAGTGTTTCATAAATTGAATCCTTTTATCATGATTAGATTTGTCATGAGCTACAATGTCCACTTGTTCCGACAGGTTTGATTTGAAAACAATGTATATAAGTCTAAATAAAAATTTGATAAAAAATGGGTTTATTTTTAAAAAGTTTAAATATAAAATAAGTTAAGTTTAAATTTTTTTTTTTAAAACTTATTGTATTATAATTATTTTTTATATATTATCAGTAAATAATATTAAAAAATTATTTATAATATATATATAAAAAAAGGGATTATATAATATATATGATTATATATTTTTTTTATTTGTTACATAATATATTATTAGGAATAAATTATAGTTTAAAAAAATAAATTATTAATCAATAATATTGTTGAAAAAATTATATTATTTTATGCGTTTTAAGTGATTTAAATTTTTTATAATATTTTTTTAGAAAATTTAATATTTAAAGCAAAAAAAATAAACTTAAAAAGTAATAAAATAAAAATATTTAATATTTAAAAAAATTAACTTTTTAAAAGAAGAGTTGAGTTAGGTTCAACTCGTTTTTAATTAGATGCAATCCATTATAAGTTAATAATATTGAGTTGGGTTGGTCTTGAATTAAAAATTTTGAGTTTGACTCGGTCTTAAAATACCTTTAAATGTTAGATTATCTTAAGGATACAAAATTGGGCAACAAGAGGATTAGCTAGCATGATAAAGGTTATAGGAGTTCTAACTATCCCTTTGATTTCACCTTTTATTCTGTTTATATACTTGGCATATAACTTAAGATGGATTTGGTTAAATGATATTTAAAAAAAAAGAAATATAAAAAGTAGTCAAGTGGAATAAAAAATAATTTTTATGTTTTTATTTTAAAAATGTTATTTAATGATTAAAATAATAATTTAATGAATGAAGTAATGGTTATAAAAATATAATACATATTATATAAATTATTTAAAAACCATGGTTTTTAAACCCGGACTGGACCGGCCGGTTCAACCGGGAACCGGACCCTAGTCCGGTCCGGAATATCTCTCAAACCGGTGATTTCAAGAACCGGTCAACTTTGGCAAGAACCGGGTTTAATCGGTCGGTTTTTGACTACACCTAGTACAGGTGAACCGGATTGAACCGGTTTTCTTCAAAAAATTTTCAATTAGCGTTGGAGCCTGGATTCGAATACGCATACACGCTGCTTCCCAAAATACAAACGCGCCATCTGACCTGCGAAGCACTCCTGATATATATATGCAATATTTTATATAAATAGGTTATTATGGTATTGCTTCTAAAAGAATTGTCTTTGTCCAGTTTCGAACCCCACTACACATGCCTCCCAAAATACAAATGTGCCATCTGACCTGCGAAACACTTCTAATATACATATGCAATATTTTATATAAATAGGTTATCATGGTATTACTTCCAAAAGAGTTGCCTTTGCCCAGTTTCAAACCCCAGTACATATGAATTCCAAAGACAATGAGCACTAGTTGAGCTACGATGCACTTGTGTTATTATTTTGCAAATTTATATATTAATATATTATTAATTGGTTCTTGCCTTTTTTTTCCAAAAATGACAATACAAAATATTGAACCTATAACCCAAATGAAACATCTCAACATTTTAACCATTGTGTCACCTTTTTTTTTTATGTTAAAATAATGTATAATATTATATAAATAAAATTATAGTATTTCTTTTAAAATTTATTATATTTAATTTAAATATTTATCAACCATCATTTTTTTACACTATATTCAAATATTCAACAATCAATTAAATTTTATTATACAAATTTTTTTAAAAAGTAATAATAAAAAATTAATATATTAAATAAGTAGTTTTTATAATATCTTAGTTTTAATATTTGTTTTAACACATTAATATTTGATAATTATATTTATTAATAAATAAGTTATTTTATATTCAAAATTTAAAACTAAAGAGTCAACTAAAATTTAATATTATATTATATTAAATTTATTTTTATATATAATTATTAATAAAATGTTTCAAATTTTATTAATATTTGTTTATAATCATTTATTAAACTAAATTTTAATATATATATATATATATATAATTATTACCGGTTTAACCACGGTCGAACCAATGAACCGTAAATCAGTGCCTTTACCGGTTCAATCACCGGTCCAATTTTAAAAATATTGTTAAAAACAATACGTTCCATTTTAACAAATCAAACGTGGCATAAGAGATGGTAACTTTTGGGCCAATGTCACTCAAGGTTCTTTCTTGACAGTGAATTTATCAATTGACGTACTATTTAACTCTTTTTTTTTAATAACCAAAATAAATCTGTAGGTATGGCATCACCAATAATTCTATCCGACATTAGATACGTACCATTTCGAATATTTTCTCTAGCTTTTGATAAGTGATTGATGTATTAATACCCATTAGGTTAAAGCTAGGGATAGCAATTTTTCCCATTCGTAGGATTATCCCCAGTGAGGGTGATGTGGTAAATTTCTCCCGCTAAATATATACGGTTTAGGACTGGAATCATGCTTCTCATGTTGTGGGTTATCCTACGATGTTAAAATTATAGGTATTTATATATTCAATTGTTTTGGGGTTTGTGTGTATGTATATGTATGTATTTGTATATTTATACTTTATTTTAAAACTTTTATATATATATATATATATATATTGAATCAAAGGCTTAAATAAGTTTTAATTATGCCAAATATGAAAAAATTGTTTTCGTGGAAAATACTTTGGAAAATCAGATTGGGGCCAAGAGAGTGTTATACAAGTTCATTAGCCTTCATTTCTTTTTTCTGGGCTGAAACAAAATACAAGCTAGACCACATAGCTGCTGGGCCAAATTATTTAATGATCGAGTTTAAATTTGTGTTGGACCAAAACACTAATTGGGTCAAGAGCACACTTAATCTAGTCCAAAAACTATCATGAGAGGGTTGGGCTCAAAATGCTTCGAGCGTCTTGGACTATTCTGAAGGGGCCTATTTGATCATAAAACATCAGGGTTTAACTCTTCCCTATCTTGTCTTATATGCAGACTGGTATCATTGTCCAAAAGGTCATGCCCCCATGTCAAAACCAAAATATGTATGCGTCGAATCACATTGTGGCAGACAAGAAACAGGGAACAACAGTTTATATGTCAAATCATAAGCTTAAATAAGTTTTAATTATGTTAAACATGAAAACATTATTTTCATGAAAAATATTTTTAAAAAATCATAGCATAATTTAATTTGGGCCAAAACCATTTTTTTCTCAAAATGGACCAAGAAAGTTTTATACAAGTTTCTTTAGGCTTATTTTCTTTTATCTGTGCCGAAATTAAATACAAGCTAGACCAATTGCTGGGCCAAATTATTTCATGATTGGGTGTAAACTTTTATTGGGCCTAAACACTCATTGAGTCAAGAACATAATTAATCTAGTCCAAAAAGTATCATGACAAGTGCTGGAAATACGATGGGCCCAAAATGCTTAAAGTTTCTTGGACTATTATTGCTGGGCCTATCGATCATAAAACATCAAGGTTTAACTTTTATCATATTGTCTTATATGCAAAAACGTGCCATTGTCCAAAAAAGGTATGCCTAAATGTCAAAGCCCAAAAAAATGGATGTATGTGTTAGAAAGCCACCTTCACATCCCAGCAAATATAGCCAAAATTTCAAGGAAAAGGAAGATGTGCTAGACAAAGGACATTGTGGCAGACTAGAAACAAGGAACAACAATATGGAAATTACAAGGCTAGAGATATCTATCTTTTGCACAATATAAAGATATAGAAAGACTTTTCAAGTGTGCTCTTTGTCACGTTGGCAATTCTCTTTCCTTTGCCTCATTCAATTTCAGCTATGTTTGATGGAGAGAGAAGGAGCCAAGTTGAACGTTGGCGGAAGCTAAAGGAAGTGCCAAGCATTCAATGAAGAAAGAAGCAGCCACCACTTAATTAATACCTGAAAATATGAACATTGAAGAATGTTAGAACTGGCTGTGCATTAAATGTGATTTACTAGCTGTTATGAAGATTTCCATTTGAAGAAAAGGAAAGCTAGTGAGTAACCGCCACTTCTCCTATCATTAGGTATTTAAGGAAGAACATTAAAGATGTTAAGAGCTTTGAATGTGCATTTATTGAGTTGCTTTATTGTTTACCTTCTACTGTGTACTTAGTGTGCTTGCATTGATTTCATTTCTCTTAGCGAGGCTATGATAACTATTTCTATTGAAACTCTTTGTGAGTCTTGCTTTGATTTTTGTATATGTTTTCTACGTTTTATCTAATTGAGTTTTTAAGAATCTTGTTAAAAATCTTTAGTTGCTGAAAGGTGTAAAAGCAAGTGTACTAAGTGTTAGTTGTAAAGGTTTCCTAGATTAGGCGTCAAAACAAAGGAAGTTAAGTCTTGAAGTTATTTGGTTGTATAGGTGTGAAAACTTACAAGCTGAGCCCTTAAAATTACCTTGTTGATTAGGTGTTAAGAACTAAGTAGTTGAGCCTTATTGAAAGAGTTGCTTGGTTTGTAATTTTGTGAGATTATCCTTGGTATAAAATTCCATTGCATTTTGCTTAGAGGACGGATGTGGAACCCACTTTAGTTTGAACCACTATAAATTTTATGATGTGATCTCTTGAATTTATTTGCATTAAAAAGGAACTTAATTGAATTATTAATTTTGCAAAGTTTTTCAAAGTAAATTAATTCATAAGAAACTTACTATAATTTCAAGATTATATAAGGATCTAAATTCTTAAGTTTGCATTATTTCAAAATTACTTCTATTTTTGTTTGTTTATCATCATTCTACTTTTTCAATGGCAAACACTATGAGAACCCAAAGTTATCATTTGAAAAATTAAGTGAACTTCAATGATCCAATTCAATCCCCCTTTTTGGATTCTTTTAGACTAATAAATATCTTTTTTGACATTATATTATCTTGAATTTGTAAAATTTTATTTTAATAAAATTGTGCATAGAAAATGGGAAAGGGAATGAAAAGGCCTCGTTGCCATGTTCTATTGCCATCGCTAGTTGAAGTCATCGAGTTTTAGAGAACTTGGTGATAGTGTCATCGTTTAAATAGTATTGGATCCATATGCTGTAGTTTTAGGGAATTTGGTGATAATGTCATCAAGTTCCTCAATTTTTTTGGTCAGACCACGTAGAACTTTGTGACAATGTCACCAAGTTCTGTGTCCTAATGCTCCACTTTAGGAAAAATTGTATTTTTAGACTCACTTATCCTTAACCTAAAGTAAGTGTCATTTTCTTATTTTATTTCCTTGCTCTAGCAATTTATTTTGGTATGTTGTATGTAACATGTTCTTGATGATATCACTTGTTTGTTTTTATTTTATCCTAATATATATTTTTTTTTATTTTGTTTCTTATATGTTAATATCATACTTGTTTTGCTCGATGTATGTAATCTATTGTAGAAAGTTTTTGGCTTTACTTTTCCTGATGTTAGTAAATATTGATTCATTTTCTCTTTTTTTTTGTATGAAAATTATGCATATTATGGCATTTTGAGTGGCTAGAAAGTACTTTATGTTATGGTTGGATGTAAAATCAATAATGATAGTTAATAGTTAAAAATAAATGAAGTTGTGATACAATATTATATGGTTTGTTATCGTGTGTGTAGTAAGAAATTTTGTGTATGGAAAATAAATAGTTAATAAATGAAAATAATGAAATTGATACAAATTTTCAAAAGATGATAGTAAATAAGTTAGTTGGAGAAATAAAATTAGATTATTTAGGAATTATTAGGGTGTAATGTAGGAAAATTTAACCATTAAGAAATATTAACATACATTTATACTAGAGTGACACCATCTGAATTATGTTATCTACTAGTTTGGTAGGTAATAGTCCGTCCTTAAAGATCTAGTCAATTTGGGGGCTTGCTATACTTTATAACTTTGAGGAAGAATTGATACCAATTGGCTAGTAGAGTAGACAAATTTTATTGACACATGGTATGGATGGAGAGATGCTGTGGCTCATACTCCCATGGCTATAGAGCTTTTGGATTATACCTTCGAGTACATGTAATGATATTGAAGTTGTACCCAATGATGAATTCATCCAGTAAGTGGTGTCATTGGATTTATGGTAAACCTTTAGACATTTGCTATCATTGCTATTTTCCTTTTCTTGATCTATATTATCTTGACATTTAGAGGTTCCAATCCTTTTTACTATGTGTTGTCTTTACCAATGTCATAGTTTGGATCACTCAAAACCTTACTATTTATATCAACACCACAGCAAATGCCTTTAGCTTTGGGTCGTTCTGAGCATTACTTGATTTTAATTTGTCAATATTTAGTGCTACATATGATGGTCAGTATTTTGAACCCAAGGGATCATTACACTAAAGGTTTGTGACACCACATGAATTAATCTCTCCTATTTAGTCCCCATAGTTGAACTTAAATTTTTCACTATTTGTTAATGTGAATGACCTACTACAAGAAGAACATTTAGGGTTGCAGTGACTCTAGCATAAAAGAATAAGGCTATGTTGTGGTGTTGAGAGCCACTACTTTGATGATTATATGTTTTTAGTTTTTTTTAAATTTTTAATACTAATGTAATTTTATAAAGATTTTATTATAAAATCATTTTTGCTTATTACCTTTATGTCAATTTACTTTATTATTTTAAATGATATTGAATTTGTATTTAATGAACCAAATAAGATAAATTATAATCTTATAAATAAGAAAACACATGTTTTATCATGGAAAACTAAAAGAAAGGCCTAATTTTAAAAAAAAAACAAATAAAAATTTCACAAAAAATATAAAGAACTCATATAAAATTAGGATTGTCACCAAGTTTCACAAAAAATAGAAAACTTAATGGCATTACCACTGAGTATGCCTTTATCTAACATAAAAAGTGAGAAACTTGGTGGCATTACTACCTAGTTTGCCTAAAACTATAGCATATGAATTCAATACTTTTTAAAGTATTTAACAATTTTATTCTGTAGCAAGAAGTTGAAGAAGTCTTAGCTTCCATGTAGACATGACTCAATGAACCTGCCAATCACATGTTGTAAGTCTTTTGATTCTTTTGACAAGCTATCTTCCCTATTATGTACTACTTTATCCCCCTTGATAACTTGTATCAATACTAGAGAATCACATCAACTTGAAGTTTAATGTAGCCCCTATTCCACATACACTCTAATTCACACCAAAGTCTTTAAAGTTCAACTTTAAAAACCAAAGATTTACATAGATTGTTAGCAAAGCTTATAATCCATTCCCTAGTTTCTCCTCGAATAACACCACTACACCTCGTCAATCCTAGGTTTGATTTCAAAGCACCATTTACGTTGAGCTTTACCCATGTTGGCTTAGTACTAATATGTTGGACTTTAGCATTCTTGGAACACTTGGCAAGAAAGATTTCATTTGAGAATATAGTGGGTGCGATCAATCAACCTATTGAAATTTTCTTTAAAAAGTCCCCATGTTTCTCCATCTCCAAATGACCTAAATTATAATTGCAAAAATCACTAATAATTTTGATCATGATTCCTACACCATTCAATTCCATATTCCATCTGAGTCATTCTTTGATATTTGTAGTTAAGAAATGGGCTCTGACTTAAGGTTTAATCAACATTCACCATACTTTTATGATTTTCTAATAATCCCATCCTACATAGATATAGGATTTGAGGGTGTTGTTGCAAGGATTATAGCCATAAGAGATACCCCATTTCCTATTTTGGAGTTCATTGGTCTGGAGACACTCATTACACAATAAACAAAGGCACTTAATTTCGTAAAGGACCCATCATTGCTAACAACTCATCTATAATTATCAAGCTCATCATCATCATCTCTGGGCATCAAGGAGGCAAGGCAACAAAACTCTTAAGTTTAATGCATAAAAACATTAAGTTAAAGAAAATTCACTTAGTCCATATTATTAATCCTTTATATCGGGATTCATACTCTGTCCATTTCTCATTTGAGCTGTATATATATTTATAGATTCCATTATCTACATTCTCAGGGTTTCATTTACATATATACACTTGAAATATAATAAAAGTCCAATAAAATTTATCTTGAAGTTCGATGTATATCTTGCATAGTTGAAACAAAAATTCCTGGTTTTCTCTTAATAGTTTTGGACATTGTGAAGCAAAAGGAATTATAGCATTTATTTTCTTGTTCTATTGTTTAGCCAAGAAAGTCCCTCAAAAGTCAAAAAGTGGTCTATTAAAGTTGTCGCAAAACTTTTTAGAAGCAAAAAAAGAAGAAGCAAAATGGTGGAAAAAGCTTTTATTGTGAAAGGAAAGGGAAAGAGAAAAGTTAATTGCTTAGTAAAAAAGAGAAAGCATCAAATGAAGATTAGAAAAGATAAAGTGTTTCCAAACCCAAGCAATGCACTTTGTCATTTCTATCATGTAAAAGTAATAGTATTTTACTCTATTTCGTCCTTCTGCTCTCACAAGTTCTAGAGCATTTAATACTTGCATTAAATGACACTTAAGGAAGAGATTGATAAGGAGAAAAGGTCTTCTCCATTAGCTACATAAAACAAAAATATAGAAATAAGAAATAGGAAGAGCATAGGTTTGTGTAGTAAGAAAGATCAAAAGAAGAAAGCTTTCTCCCTCGTCCATATTCAAATCTTCAAGCCAAAATGAAAGAAAGAGATTTTGAATGTTGGCCTAGTAGAAGACAAAAAATTGGCCATTAAGTTTAGATTTGCATTAAACGAGAAAGAAAATAAGAATTGATTTCTTAACAACTAATTTGAAGTTTGCAAGGTAAAGAAAGCTTCTTCAAAGGCTATTATGGGGCCACATCTATTAAAAGGGAAAGCAAGAAGTGACAAAGATAGCAATAGGAGAAAAAGAAATATAAGCTAAATTGTATTATAGTTTTTTTTTAAAAAAATCCTATTCTTTAGAGCTTAGTTTTTAGCTAAATGTAGCTTATGAGGACTCAAAGAATGAACTTATTATAATCCCTTTTTTTTTATGAGAGTTATAAAATTTCTTTCATCTTCTTGAAATCTTTTTGGGTAAATGGAGAGCAAGTTTAGAGTTAGCTTTGTGTGAAAACCCTTGTATAGAAAAGTTAAGTGAGCTTGTGTAAAACCAAAAGTGTTGTATAGTTTGATATGAGTTAAAATCTTGTGTTGGTAGTAAGGATGTATAAAACCATTCTTGTTGTGTTTTAAGACTGGAATGAGTTGAAGAAAATCCCTTGAGGTTTAAGGGGATTAAAGGGAGGACAAGAAGATTTAAATTAAAATAAATCACAATCTATTATTTCTCTCCCTTTCCTTCATTTATTGTGCTTTTGCTTTATTGAAGTTGAAGATCCATTCAATTGAATCTCACATTAAGTCAACTGGATTTTCATGTAATTCACTTTTGCTTAATTGTGTTAAGTTTCAATTGACTAAATCAATATCTAATCAACTAAATCATTCTTACAAGCTTTAAACCTTTCTTTCCCAATCTCACTCTAATTTCATACGTTAAAATCATTTAAGTTATAATTAGCATTATTCAAATTAGTTGTCCAAATAAAGTCATAAAGTTGATTATTCATTTATTGTACAAATACCTATTCACTCCTCCTTTAAGTGCATTGTTCAAGCATGACATCATAAGGAAGCCATTGAGTTTGGCTAAATCCTATAGACTTTTTCCATTAACAAAGATCTTGATAAGGACATTTTCTTAAGTATCAATAATCTATCTAGCCATTTATCTTACCAAAAGCTTTCATTAACAAAGTACCCTAGTTTATTTGGTGCACCTTCCTTCTCTTTTTGGAAGAACCTTGCAAGAAGCCAATCATATTGGTTTTTTTTTTTTTATTGTCATTAAACACTTCGATAGTTATTTTGTTGTTCTGCATATGATAGTAAGGAATCATAGACAAAACATCTATAACAAGAGTTATCCTCCCTATAAGAGACAAACATTTGCTTTTCTACTCATTCAATTTATTTTGCACCTTTTCCATTATATGAGTGGTTTTGGATTTTGTGTATCAGTCGTGAATAACATATGAACCTAGTATTTACCCACTTCTTGAAACCATTATTCTATAGAATGGCGTTAGCAACATCACTTGATCTTTTTTTGTGAAGAAAATTCTAGTTTTATAAGTGCTAACTTTTTTGCTAGAAATTTCTCTAAATAGATCAAGACACTTCATAATACACTCCATTTGGTTCAAAACTTGTTCCACCAAATAAAAGAAAATCATATGTGAATATTAAATAAGAAATACTAGGACCATGTCTACCAATTTTTGTTGGTTTCTAATTTTTCTTATCCACCTTACCATTAATAAAATGCAATAATTTATCCAAGTAGAAAACAAAAGTATTTGGGATAAAGGATTCTCTTAACAGATGCCTCTTGAAGGATTAAAGTCTTCTAGATTCATTCCATAAGATATTCAAATTACAGGAAGAGATATAGATCATCATTAACTTGGCAAAATTGTTTAGACACCCAATATCATTAAGAACTTTGCTAATGAAACTCCAATTAACTCTATCATCGGTTATTTTTTTTTTCCAAATTTGCTTTAATAGCCATTAACCTCACTTGCCTTTAATTTTCCTTATAATATGGAAAAAGTTCTAAGCAATAATAATGTCATTACAACAATGTTAGTAACTACTAATTAATTTTCGACTACTTGATTTTTTATCTCAATTTTTAATTTAACTTTTTTACTAACTTTCAAAAGGAAAACTGTAATACATCAAAAAGCAAGCCTTTACAATATTAAAGTTATACTTTATAATATTTTTCAAAAAGATTAATTTACCTATAGGAGAGTTTTAGTTGAAGAATAGTACTCACTATGTTGGTAGACTAAAATGCACTACTTCATACAAAAAATAAATAGATAAAATGAAAGTGTATATCTTTTTAGATTTTATATATTATTAATAGAATTTAATATTTAATTGTGTATTATATATTATAATGCATTTATGCAATGCATTAATAATAAATAATAAGTAAAAATTCTAAATAAATATAAAAATTAAAAATTAAAAAAAGTTAAAATGAAAGTTTATTTTCTTAAAGATTTTATATATTAAAATTTAATATAATTTTATATTTAATTTTATATTATATTATTGTAATATTAAAAAATATTCAATACATTTAAATATATTCAAAATTTTAGTTTTATTCATTTTATAATTTTAAATTTTATATATTATATTATTTATATAATTTAAATTTAAATTCAATACAATACAATGGTATTCATTTAATGCATTGCATTGTATTAGTTGGCCAAGTTGGCTAATTGAAGTATTGTTGGTCTTGCCTAACTCAATTTTAATAGGAATGAAATTTAAATTTTTTTTAAATTAAAATTTTAATTTTACAAGAATTTCAAACCCGCCTAATTTTCAATTTTTCTTTTATATATATAAATTTTTGTTCTTCTTCACTTTATTATTTTGATTTTGATTTAAAAGATCTTTTCTCCTCTTTTTAAAAGCCCATTTCTTCTTCTCATCTCACAAGCTCTCTTCTTTTCAAAAGCTATTTTCATTTGTGCTTTTTTGCTCTTTTCTTTCTTCTTTTGGATTTCACTTTATAAGGTTTTTATCTTTTCTTTCTTTCGTCTTTTTTTTTTCAAATTTGTTTATCAAATTCTCTTATTCCATTTTTGTAAATTTTCTTCTTCTATTGCTCAGCTTTCCCTATTCATGCTTTCTTTTAATAAGTTTTTTTTTCTTTGCAAATAGTTGTAATTGGAATTTTAATTTACTCTAGGTAAATATTTGTAAATATTTATTTGAGCTTTTGAGTTTTTAATATTTGTTGTAAATTTCTTATAAATTAATTATTTTCAATATATGTTACTAATTTACATAAGAAAAGAGAACTATATGATGAAGAGAATAACGTTGAAGACAAAAAAAAATAACTAGAATGACAAAATTAAAAATATTATTAATTAAATTACAATAAATAGGAAACAATGAAATGATATATATATATATATATATATATATATATATATATATATATATATAAATATATATATATATATATATATATATATATGATTTCAGTTCTCCTTTAAAAAAAAAAAAAACTGTACAAGCCAGAGTTTTTATTCATGCATCAAAAGTTATTGTTTTCCAACTGAAAAAACCAACTGAACTATTTATCGACTAGCGAAAAACTAACAGATGGGGCAACTGGTTTTTGAGTAAGAAAGAATATATTTTCAATTGAATTAGTATTGTTATTATAGTATGTTATCATGAATATTTCTACGTGAAAAATAAAACCCAAATAAATAAGGAGAGATGAGATCAAAAAGTTAAGGTTTCAATCTAGAGACAATTATTTTAGCCAATATCTTTAGGCCAATCTAAATTGATTCACAAATCTAGGCTTATTAATATTGGGGATGAGAACTATATTCGTTTCATTTATGTCCTTGATTTTCTCGGAGTTCTTCCATAAATCTTTTATAAATTGAGTAGCATTTTCGCCCACACAGCCCTTTTTTTTTTCGAAAAAGCCTGCAGGGTACACATCATTGTCAGGAACTCTGTAGCTACTCACGGCAAGCTATTCTAATTTCTTCAGCCAAAACAGTGTTCTCTATACTTGCCAAAGCCTCTTGGTGTGAGGCCACATAGTTTGAGTATCACACCATCCTCCAGACTGGGATTCTTTGAGAAAAAGATCTATAAAAATTAAATGTATTGCCTTTAGCAATAATAGGATCCTCCTTTCAAGTTCTATCATCTCTTTTAGTGCGTGTTTTGGATGGGCGGTGACGTTTTTCAAACCACGTTTCAGACAAAACAATCAATTGTGGCTTCTACATATCATAATTGGACAAATAAGATTTTTAATTTTTTCACCACAAAACCAAACACGCCGTTAATCATGTGAACTGGATTCTGTTCCAATGTCTGCGAATAATAGTTTGGGTATCCTAGTATTTCACGTTGTAGTCATCTTCATCAATCCATCTTCCCCTAGACTTCAAATAGCATAAAATTTTCTCCAGAAGAAGAACATCAATCTAATTCTTCAGCCGGTTCTTTTTTTGTTTTTTTTGGGATTGTACAGCTTGTCAAAAGCCTTTTGGAAACCTTGAATTCTTCTAATAAGGTTCGTTTTTCTTTTAAAAAAAAATCTCCATAAACCTCTTCATAATAAGATTCTTTTAAGTATTGTACTGATCATGTTCCCAGAACATAAAAGGAATTATGAATTGGTAGGCAAGGTAACCTAATCCACGAGGCAACGTTGTGAATAAAAACTGACATAGGGTCGAAATTCATCGTCCATGGCTTGACTGTGAGACAATTATCAAACATTAGCCACGGTATAATCAGGACAATTATCAAACTTTTCTATGAAGAAAAACTAATTCCCCATATCTAACTAAGATTTCTCCTATTCGTCCCCACATTTGATTGATTTTCTTCAGAAGAAAATTGAAACCGATGGTCTTTCCCAACAACTTTGATAATTGGGGTCCTTTTCGGTGGTTTTCCCAACCTTTTTTTTTTCTCATCATTCGAGGCTGTGAAGTTTGGCTTGTTATTAGTCATCTCTCATAACAGTGATTCCTTTGTTAATCGGTACCAAAATCCTTAGCCTCTATCACATCATCTTCCTCACTGCTTCCCCCCCGTCAATGAGTTTCTATATGAGACGCCTCGGACATCCGTGCTTGTTTAGTATCACTATAGAAAATAAAAGAAAAAATGAAAAAGTTTTTATATAATATCTATTATATTTTTATAATTATTATTTTTATTTTTTATTTTTTATTATTTTTTAATATAAAATTACAAAAATTATTTCTCATTTGAAAAATTATTATTATTATTCCTAACTTCTATGAATAGACCCCCATATTGCTGCGGGGGACGCATTCCCCCCTCAAGACATCCTCGCGCCTGATCAGCATTTCTTCCCCTCTGAATCCACCATCACCCTTTCGCACCCCATTCACTCTACGCTGGAGGTTGTCAATCTCGGGCGAAGGGGCCGATGTCATCACCATCTCTCTCTGCGCTTTTTTCCCCCCTTTTTTGTCCTCTTGCAAAAATTCTATTTCGTATATAGCGTGGTGTGCCAAATTTTATCTAAAATATTTTTTTTAAAAAAAAATAAGAGCACATTCTCCTATATCTTGGGCACCCATAACCGCATTTCTGGGAGAAAAAAAAAACTGGGTTGCCTAATAGGGTGCATAACATTGGACTCCTATTGTTTGTAGAATCTTGTCAGAGATGTAATATCGAATTTATAAATTACGCTTAAGCTTGAACGTATTGAAATAAAACTTATCAGCTTTTTGGTTACTGCATATTTAGTTGGTAATTTCAGAAGTAGATAGGGACCTGGAAGATGGGCACTTGGTATTTCTAACTTTCATATTTCATCACAAATAACGCAGGCAGAATAACAGCAAAACTTAAATACATCCGTGTTGATCCCTGAAGAAGAGCTCCTTATTCATACAAAGGACAAAAATCCCTAATAATATTATTACTTATAAACAAATCATATTGCTACTATCACACCGAGATTGATGCACATGGTCTTTTGTTCTCAGCTTATACCTTTACATATGGCGAGACCAGCAACGCAATTTTATGTAGCAACTTCGATGCAGTTTTGTCAACACTGCCATCTGAAGAGTTAAAGGAGGTCCATTCCTGAAAATTATGAAAGCTACCTGTGAAGTCTGTGAACAGACCATCGACTCCTATCGTGTTGATCCAGTACTCATACTCTTCATATGGGTCTTGATTGAAGTTGAAGTGCAAAAACTGGTTCTCATTTCGGTAAGTATATGGATGCACCTGCAGTGTTAATAATCAACAGTGCCCGTAGTCATTTAGCTCCAGAATCATTCAGAGAAGATAAATAATAGAGCGGTTACAAAATTGAAGGCCCCAAACATCAATGGATTCCCAAGAAATATGTAAGGCAATGAAAGTAACGAACACACCCATAAAACCTTTTGAAAAATGATAAAATCTATAAAGTAAAAGATAAAATTCCAGCGGTCTTTCGCAATGATTTGTTATGTTTGAATATATGGTGAATTCTACCGCGCCCCAAGTGCATTGAGAATTATCAACCATTAGATTGGGTCAATTAAAAAGCAAAAAGAAAATCCAATGGTTGATAAACCTGCGGAGTGCCAACAAGGCAAGATACTGGTGCATTCGGGCACTGCATCATGGGACCCAGTCCGTCCACGAAAAATCTGAAGGAAATAGTCCAACTTTTATCCCAATTAAATAAAAAGTTCTGGGAAGGGGGGCAGGGGCGGAACCATGTGTTAATACTTCCATTGAACACCCAGCATTCAAGCTTTAAACAAAAAGAATACCTGCAGGTTATGAGCATGTGCCCTGGCAACAAGATCAGTAGGAGTTTGCAAATAATTCTTTACAGCGGGGACCACTGTATCCTTCCAAGGTCCAATTCCCACAACATATTCCTTTATGTAGTCGAAGTATTTATCAGATGTAATTTCCCAGTATGACTGCATACAATCAATATCGTACTATTTTGTTAGCTTTTAAATAGACAAATTATCTTTTAAAAACACAATTCCACAGCATAAAATAGAGAAAAAGTAATACATACTACTGGGATAAAATCAAGGGAGTTAGAAGCAATGCATAATCATGCAACAGGTGTGGCAAATCTCCTAGGGCCAAGCTTTTTCCAACTTGCAACACTTGATCAAAGTATGCCAACATAGAATGTGCTTGGTAGTTTTAATAATGGCAAGGTGAAAAATGGAGTAAAAATTGATATGATTTTGGACACAATAAAAGTCTGAATCTAGATACATTCTTTATTTCATTCCTACATTTTCACTCCTACGACCTACCAAGAAGTCCCTTAATTGCAGCCACAATTTGAAGACATAAATATGTTACACCAAATATGGTGCTTGCTAATGATTAATAAATACCAGAACTTATTTTACCAAACAGACTTCTTTTGAAGCTATTTCAAGACAATATTTATTGCCTTAAAACATCAGGAGAAGATTTTAACCAAAAAGTAAATCATAAATCTCAAAGCTAACTAGCTAAGACATTAATAATGCGTGCAGACTAGCTGTCAGGTGAGAGCCAGGACCATCACATTAAGCTGAAGCTACGTGAACAGCTACGGCTTCTTCTTCAATGCTTTGAAAATTTTGCATTGTAGTAGAACCCTGATTTCACATATGCACTTTATGGACTACTACTTGTTTTTCTCCTCATAAAAGGTTATTTTTCCGTGGTTTATGGACATCATAATTTTAAATCTGTACTTTTGCATGTAAAGTCCAACAAACTCCATTAACCTAATCCAAGGTATTTCAAAAGTTTGCAGAAAGCAAGAGAAGTTCAATACTACTTAGACAACCTTAGGGAGGCTACACCAAGGGTATAACGCACCTGATTAGTGTCTTGCGTTGGAATTGTGATATCATCGATTAATAAAATCTTGGGCAAGTCTGTCTGATTTGATATATATACAAGAGAAGTTGGAGCAAACGACTGAATAAATGCAGGTTGTTTCAACCAATCTTTTGACAAGTATGAACCCTTGTATCCATATTTCTGAAGTGTCTCCACAAACTTGTCCTCAAATCTTTTATGATTTGGCCATTTCACCTGTCAATTGCATCAACTTAATGAGCAGCTGGTAGAGGTTTCTCTAAAAGAAATTTTTAAAAGTTGAATCCCAAATTATTAATAAAATTGTGAGACTGTCCATCAAAAAGTTTTCCCAGGTCAGTAACAATCTTTAGTTATTAATGCATTTTGAATCCTCAGAAATTTCCAACTACATTATTTCACTTCAAATACAACTTACTAGTTATTAGTCTTATTTTAAAATAAAGATGCAATAGTTTTCATTGATTATACATGATGCCATCAACACAAACCACTGATGCAAGTGGACAATATAAAACCCCAGTGGATTCTAATATATTCTTTTGTTGGATGGAAGATAGATTAGCTCTTCCTTATGAAGCAACATATCTCTGTTGCTGTAAGTTTTCTTCTCTCTGAACATAAAGTGATGCGTTGCATTCAAAGAAATACTCACATGCTGATTGATAAATACTGGATTCTTTATCTCTGGATATATTCCAACAACTCTGGGTGCATCTAGTGCAATGGAAATGTACTCTTCAAAAGTAATGATTTGAAATCTTCCTGAAAGATACTCCAAGTAAAAAGATATGGTTAGCTATTGTTATATATGCCAGAATATCCATAGTTTCTTTCTATGATCACAAGGGAACCCCTTATGGTATATATCATTAATCAACATGAAACTCTGTCTTGAATCAAACATTTTCGTTATAATGGTATTAGCAGTACCATAAAATGAACCCTAATCACAGAATAGTTTACAATTTTTGCATGAACAAGTCAAAAACAAAAGGAAAAAAATTAGTTGTAATTGAACGAAAAGCTTCTGGCAGTAAAAAGGAACTAACAAAAGAAAAAAAGTTAGTTGTAACTGAATGAAAAGCTTCTGGCAGTAAAAAGGAACTAACAAAAGAAAAAAAGTTAGTTGTAACTGAATGAAAAGCTTCTGGTGGTAAAAAGGAACTAACCATTATATTGTTGATCCCGGAATTTATACCTCTGATTCACCCTCAATGATTTCAACTCCTTTAGTGTGAAATCAACTGCACATATTCCACTAACATAGTTATTTGAGTAAAATAAAATTATTTTGAAGAAAACCAAACTTCTAGATGCTGGAAAGGGTGTTAAAGGTAATATAGAGAATGGAACACATAAGCAAACCTGCAGACATATACACTCCTAAAACATTGGAACTTGAGATTTCATTCATTGATTGTGCATTTGAGTAATAAGCAGTAAATACCAGCAATCTTTTACTAAGGATATTTGCAAGAAAGCTGCATAAAGAATGGCTCTAATACCAGTAAAGAAGCCAGTGACATTGGACCCTTGAACTTCATATGTTCTTTTACGATTTGCAAACTCTTTGTGCTTTGCAATGTCGGTAGTATCATCAAGGGTAACATTATGGAAGCAAATAAGGACGCCATCTTTGGAAGATAGGATATCAGTTTCAATGAAGTCGGCACCTTCTTCAATAGCTCTCTGCAAGGGAAATTCATTTTAGGCAGATATATCCAAAAACAAATGATTCTCATTAGACTATACAAGTTAGTCCCCATAAGTTTCAACCCCTATACATGTTAATCCCTTTATCATCTGCCCATGTTAAATCTTAATGGAGATGCTGACTGGGCACGTTAACTACCATCATGTACTTGTCATATCCTAGTCATTATTTTCTTCTACCTTCCTCTTTCTCTCTCTTCTCTCATCCTCTCTCCTTTTGCCAATAAAATCCTTCATACCATGAAAATTGCAATTCTGAAATCACAAACCCAGAAAATTGCAGCAGACCTCCTCTCTTAAAGCAGATTGATACATAGAGAGGAATAATTCCTAACTAACCTCCTATAAATCTAAATCCCCTCAGCCAGTACCCACAATCCTGAAAAATCTTAAACCCAACAAACCACCATAAAAAATCTAAATCCTCATCCTTGGCCGGTACCCATAATCCTCAACCACATCTCCATTAGTTGGATCATCATGTATTTGCGTAATTAATGCTGTCTATTTTCAGAATTAAAAATTTTTCCATCTTCTAATTCTTTGGCAAATGCCTCTTCTCTGACTCCTTTGTCATTTTCAAAATTTATTATTATCCTTCTTGCTTGCTTCACCCCCTCTATCACCTCCTTACAGGATAAGGAATCTCCATTCTTAACACACCTATTCATGGCTTCTTCTTTTTCTTCTTTTCCCTCTGAATCATCACAACCATGGAGGATCTGAATAAGCAGCAGATTGCATCGTCATGTCCTACCATGGTGAGTGCTTATTTTGCAGATCCTCATCTTTGTGTTGCTCAAGCTTTCTTGCAAATTGACGAAGAAAACTGGAAAATTTGTAAGAGAAATCTTAATCAAAGAGACTGGACAAGGCGATGAACCAGACAGATCAGAAATAGGTTCATATAATGAAGAGATTATTAATGAGATTGTGAAAATTAATCATGGACAGTACTCTTTTAGGGTTCAAGCAAGGGTATTTGAAAAACACCATGAAACACATTGATTATCAGAATTGGAAGAAAAATGGAACACTTAATAAGAAAAAAATTTAATAGCTCTAATAGCTCTCTCCATTTTTCTTCCAATTCTGATAATCAATGTGTTTCATGGTGTTTTTCAAATACCCTTGCTTGAACCCTAAAAGAGTACTGTCCATGATTAATTTTCACAATCTCATTAATAATATCTTCCAATTCTGATAATCACTGTGTTTCATGGTGTTTTTCAAATACCCTTCTAAACTTGGAATATGGATCCTCTGCTGCTCCAGGGGAGCAGCATGCTAGAGCAGTAGATTTGGACTGTCCAATTTTTTTTTTTTTTTTTCAATATCAATCATTTATTTATTTTTTTATCTTGATAATTTTGTATTTTGAAAGAAGCAAAATGTAAGATGAAGATAATCTATTTTATGGAAGTTGGAAGACTACTTTCATCTTACATTTTGCTTCTTCAAAATGAAAAAAAAAAAAAATGAATGGTTGGAATTAAAATAAAAAAAAAGATTAAAAAAAAAATTGAAATCTGAACTGTCCAGACCTGTATGGACAATCCAAATCTGCTGCTCCCCATACAGCTAAACTTAGGAAGGAAAAGAGGGAAGGAGAAGTGTTCTTGGTGTTAGTAGAAGAAAATAATGATTAGGATATGATAGGAACCAAATACCTTCAATGTAGGCAATTAACGTGACATCTAGCAACTTAAAGTGATGATGAATAAGTTTGCGGGCTAACCCTATTATTGGGCCAGGCCCAACCCAATGGACTCAAAGGACCTAGGTTACCCACCAAGATGACCAAAATGCCTTTGAAGGACTTCACTGCAAATACCCCATTTAACACTAGGGTAAGCCTCTTGACATCTACACTATCTCTTCATCCTCTCAGCCCCCCATCTTCTTCATCTCTTACTACTTTAACCCTAACCCTAGCCATGGACTGACTTGACTATCACGGTCTACAATGAGGGCCCTAGCCCCCTCGTGGTCTTGATGATGTTCTATGTTGTAGGACTTGAAGCTCACCTACTGGACAACCACCTCACTTCCCAAAAACCTCCAAGATAGAAATGGATTTACACGTGCCACATCAATGTCTCATATAGGATTTAATGTGGCAGGATGATGGAAGGACTGTGTATAGGGTTTAGAACTTATAAGGAATAACTTGTACAATACTAAATCTTTCAAGGACTAAACAAAAGAAAGAAGAATCTTTCAAGGACCAAATTGTCAATATGGCCATTCTTATTATGTCAACTGCATTACTCACTTTCAGTACCAACTATAATTTGTGTGCAAACTGATTGGCACTTGAGAACAAAAGTCAATATGATAACTAAAGTGTTGAGAAATAATCTAAAACACTGTGATTAGAACAAAGCATTGAGCCATATAGTGTATAATCAACAGATATTAAAAGATAACCATAGGTGATAGGACATAGGACAGTAAATCAGGGCATCTCAAGTAAACTTTAAATGCTATTCTCTTGTGCAAGTGATTTTGGTAAATTTTCAAATCAGATATGTAGACAATAAAAGAAGAAAGGAATTTCACCAATTCACCATGTATGCAGGAGAAGTTTCTTCTGGAAGCTCTCCATTTGAACCTCGATGCGCAATGTTATATGGGCGAAAAGTTTGCAGAGGCTGTCTATATTTCTCAGCACCTTTACTGGGGAGTGGATAGAGAGGCCTCGCAGTGCACCCAACAATGAGAAACAGATAAAGGAAGAGTGCAAAACCTGTCAAGTTTAGAATTACAACACCAAGTTATGAGATATTTATCAGATGAAATCTTACAAAAATAGATATTTTCGTACAAACACGAGAATATATATATATATATATATATATCTCTGATTTTCATGCTTACTGGTAAATTAGAAAGTAGTGCCTAACAAGGAAGCAGAGAAAAGTATACATGGGGATACTGATGAGCTTAATCCCAGAAAGGCAGACACTCATACAAATAAGTCAAAGAAACAAAGAAAGAAGAAGGAAAAAAAAATGAAGAAGAAGATAATTGTATTGATATTCCAGAAGATTTATAGGTCAACTCCAAAAACTGATAAACCATTGTCAAATTAGAACCGTAGCATGTTGAAACAGGAAATTCTTAAGAATTTTCTTGCTAACTACAAATAGAGCAACATAGACTCCATGTAAAGATAAACTTTTGGAAACATGAAGATCGAAATAAGTCCCTTCCCTGCATAAGTCATCATGAATATTAATAATATAGAATCTTGACGAGTTATTTCTAAATACATCAAGTATGACAGGGTTTGAGATTCATACATACAAAACCCTGGAAGGACTATCATTGCCAGTTGCAATAAAAATTGGCCCCTCTCTCCCCTCTCCCCATAAATGCAGGAGAGATAAGCAACAAATAAACACATTAGCGAGAGTATGAATGAACAAACTAGAATATTCATCATTTTCTAAATCAAGAAGAAAAGATGGTATTTTTAAAAAAATACACGAAAATTTCATTTGTTAAAAGCCACAATTTCAATTAATCGTTGGATATATAGGAAATTCTACGTTAATCTAGGAATTCACCAAACCGTACCGTTTAACATTTTGAGTCACCAACCAGTCAATTCCCAAAATTTGAGTTAGTTTCCAATGATCGCTTCAACAATAGAAAGGAAAAGGTTCTTTTATTAAGAAACAAATAGTAGTCCCACAGCATATAGCCGAGGGAAACAGAGAGTAGAGAGAAACGAAAAACTTTCAGATAAACAGAAACAAACGGATTAAAAAAAAAAATATTCATGGCAGAAACATCCAAAGACAAGCAAATGACAAAGCAAACGGCAAACCCGGTTGCAATAAACATCAACACAGAAAGAACAAAGCTCAATCCTTCGCAGAATCACATTTCACAAAGAACACAGATAATCGAAACTTCAAATCCTCAAATTCGATTGGGACCTACAGGGTGAGGAAGCCATGGGAGCTGGCCCTCCTCCTCAGTCCTTTTGCTCTCTCACCCCTCCAAAAGGTCGAAATCTAGCGTGTTGGATCTCAGACTCGGTATTAATTTCTTCCCCAGTAATATATATATATAGATATATCATACGAAATTAAATACTTTAAAATAATAATAATTATTATTATTATTTATGCGAGAGTCCATATAGTCGGGTAACTACATGGACCCATCATCATCCCCAAGAATATTCCACGCATTGTTAGAATTCAAAGGATAATCAAATCAGCGCGACATGGGGGGACAGATGGTACTCTCTGTTTGGATGGGGGAGGAGAAAAGTGGAAGGGGGAGAAAAGCGGGGCGAAAACGGAGGAGGAGAAAATTGAGAAGAAAATTTCTCTCCCTCCCTCGTTTGGATGCGACGACAGAAAATGTGCGGGGAAGAAAAGTGTTTAATTTTCTTTTTACAATTTTACCCTTCCTGCGCGCCGCAAGATACAAGGTATTTATAATTTGTGGGGATTATTTATATTACATATAAAATACAAATAATACACATAAATTAGAGAATGATTATGATTATATTTGTATAAATTTAAATTAATACCAAAAATGTAAAACTAATTAGTTAAAAAAATATATTTCTTAGTTTCATATTAATTGACATAGATTATTAATTTTATATTAGTTGAAATAATTTTATAATTAATTAGTGAAAGAATTATATTGTTTAGTTTCATATTAACTCTCATATATTATTCTTTTTATATTAGTCGAAATAATTTTATATTAAGTGAATCATAATACAAATTAAATTAATATGTATTCTTAATTTTAATAATTAGTTGTAAATGAACATCTCGGTCAAGGAAACATGGACTACGTCAATAATTTGGATGTAACGCACCATACCATGCCAAGACAAGGAAAAGTAATGACAAGGTGACATGCCAAAAGACAAAGAATACACCTTCACGTGAAAGGTTCATCCATCTGCCAAGAAAAGACGAAAGGGGCCAAGAAAAGACGAGAGGGGTTGAATGGTGGGAATAAAGCAAGGCATGCGAAGATAAGGGCGCTTTAACTTGTGTCATGCGAAGACAAAAATGAAGTTCACGTGAAGGTTTCAACTTATGCCAAGACAAGGAGGAAAAGTTGAAACTATGCCAAGACAAGGAGGAAAAGTGGTAACTGGCTCGGGATAAGCTGACATAAAAATATAAGAAACAAAATAGCACGTAAACTTTATCTTCATCTCACTGCAGTATAAAATATTTTAATATATTTATCAGAAGGTCTATGGATGCAAGAGAGGAGTGTTTACGCATGCAGCAGTTTGCAGAGAAAATATCGTGCAGTGACAGAATTATAAAGGGATTGAAGCCTAATTCACGTGGTGTTAAAGACAAAATTATATACTACATGCAAATTTATTTCTTTTGAGATTCTGTTATTATCGCAGGATAGAAGGTAATATATTTGTATCAGCCTTGATAGTGGAAGTTGTATGCTCGCCTGATTCTGTTATGTGTATATATTATCATTCGGCATATTCATGGTGTTATGGTGTAGATGGAGAGAAGAACCTACGGCGATATTCTGTATTCTCAGATTCAAAGAGGAGATAATATAACAAAAGAACTTATTTTTCCAATCGGTGAAACAGGGTATGTAATTCTTTCTTTTCATTTAACTAATTTTTTTTACTGAAATTGAGATATATGTATTTGGTAGATTTGGCCCGGATGGAAATGATGCAGTTGAATATATATCATCTGTGATAAAATATAATTACGTGGGAGCATATAACTCATGGAAAGAAGTTCCTGAATCCGTTCAACAATTATGGTTTTCAGAATTTCAAGTTAAGTTTGAACCACAATTTTAGATTTACTATTTTAACTTGAATAAAATGCGTGGGCTTACCATTTTGTTTTTTTTGTAATGGATAGAAATACTATGTATGGACCCCAGAGGATCATTTCCAAATTTATAAAAATTTTAAAGATCGAGCAAGAAATCGGTTAAAAGATTTGATTTGTTATGTTCGAGATAGAGGAAAACGTCCTATCTGGATTAATGAAGATATCTGGAATGATTTATGCATTACTTGGGAGAAGGCTGAATTTAAAGAAAGAAGTCAACGTGCGAAGAAGAATAGAGCTTCAAACTCTATCCATGGACCATCTCTTCATACTGGCGGAAATATTCCATTCACAGATCACATTGTAACGTTGGCTGAGGAATTTGGTCGGCCAATAACTCCAGTTGAGCTACACGTTCGAACTCATCAAAACTCAGTATCCGGTGAATGGATCGATAAAAAATCTGAGCAAACTTTTGTATGTATTGGCTTGTTAATTTTTTTTTTTAAAACTTTTTCTACAAGGTTTTATAGAAGAAGTACAACTATCTGATAACCTTCGTTGTTTGGTTTATCTCAGAATGAATATGTGAGGCTTAAAACTAGTATAGCATCTGCAGCGGGTGATTCACAGATTTTTACACTGCCTAATGAAGTTACTATGTGGACAATAGCAGCAGGAGGAAAAAAGAGTGGAGGCTCCATATATGGTTTGGGTAGTGTTGCACATGAAGTGGTTGAAGATTCAATATATGGTTATAATTATGGAAAAGAAAAAAATATTCTTTCACATCCAACTGCAGCAGAAGCTATATATCCAGGAGGGCACCTCCATCCTAATATTGAGGAAAAGTTGAAGGATCTTCGTATGCATATGGACACCAATGATAAATTAATATTTGAGATGCAAAGAGAACTTCATGAATATCATGAAAATAATAGATCAGCGAGTTCGAGTAATTTTAATAACAAGAATTAATGTACAAGATAATGGAAAATTAACGTCACTATTTTAGCTTATTTTGTATGATGATGTAAACTGAGTTAAGCTAAGTTTATAAATTTGTATTAAATTTGTATTATAATGCTGATAATGATGTAAACTTAGTTAAGCTAAGTCCATAAATTTGTACTATAATGCTGATAATCGAAAGTAAAAATTTTGTATCATTTATTATTTATAAATTTGTACTATAGTGCTGATAATGGAAAATATAACTCTTATATTATTTATTACTTTATCTATTCCTTTTTTTACGAGATACTCTCGTCACATGTGTAATGATATTGGACGCGGGACCTGCATAGTTATAGTGCTATTATTGTTACATATTATAAAATAATATATAATAAGTGTTAGAATCTTTTCTCATCTTATTTACTGACTACCGTAGACAACTGAGTCATTATCAACTATTCATAGTTTGTCTTTTTATTTTTCATCCATATCTAACTTAGATTCACATGTCTATCTGAACAATCATGCATAGATAAAGATTCACATAGATTCACATGTCTATCTGAACAATCATGCAAGGAGATATAGATATAGGTATCCACATATATATTTATATTAATATATATCCCTATATATATTTCTTCTTGATGATTACACTTTTCTGACCATCTTTCTCCTACACCATTATCTTGCTTCCACCATATTATTTGTAGCTTTATATTCACACGAAGGAAGTAAGGTAAGCAGAAGATGGAATTGTATTGTAAATTTATAATCATGGGCCATCATATTATTATACTATTATTGTAAGATTTTATAAATATGATTTATATTTTCTTGTTGTGTAGGATGTTTTCAAGAAGAGGAAGAAACATGCGGAGAAATTTCTCTCAAGGAGAATCATCTAATGTCGAAGAAGACATACAGCTAAATTCGCCAATCGCACCTAATATTCAAGTAGAGTCAGATAATATGCAACCAAACATTCATGAAATGCATGAAGAGCCTTCCACTAACCAGAATGAATCTCTTCCCACATTAATCACACCTGAGGGGACTGGGTTTTTAACTTTGCTTCTTCTCAAGCATATATTATCATACAATTGATTAACGTAAGTTCTAATGTCCTTCTTTCCACTTTCATTTCTTCAGGTTCAACCCAAACAATAAAGATGTTTGTACTGCTATTGTTGCAATCTTTAAAGATAAATTCAATGGGCCATGGAATTGTTGGAGTGAGGTTCCACTTGAATATCAGCAATTATGGTTTCATGAGTTTCAGGTTTGGTTGTTTTCTTTAAATTTTATCCTCAAAAGGTTGAATAATTAATTTAATCTTGAATAATGTTTAAGTTGATTGTATTGATATTATGGGTTACAATGCAAGAAATGCTATTATTGGGAGCCAGCACAGCATCACCAGATCTGGCGTAACTGGAAAAACAAAGTACAAAAACGGTTAAAAGATATCATTGCACATGTCCGTGATACACGAAAAAAACCTCCATGGATACAACAACAAATTTGGGAAGAATTATGTGAGCATTGGGATTCTAATGAATTTCGTGCCAATAGCGAGCAAAAAAAAAAATATCGTGCAGCTGCTTCTTTACACACGGGAGGCTCTACATCCATGGAAGAACATGCACGAAATTTGGTATCAGTTTAAGCATTTATATTTTTTTCAAAATATATGTATATTTTTCCTACTTTTCAACTAGTACTCATCCTAATGTTGCCTTCTTCCAATTTATAGGCCCGAGAGTTAGGAAGAGATCCTTCATTTTCTGAACTTTATCAAAAAACACACCACCGAAAATCGACCAACTCTTGGGTCGATGAGAAATCAAAGGCTGTTTGGGTATGTACATAAATATTTGTATATCTATTTTATATGCACATCTTTGAATTATATTAAGTACTTGTTTATACGTTACTAGGATGAATACTTAAGACAAAAAGAGAGTATAGACAGTTCAAGTTCAAGCAACAATACCACAGATATAAATTTATTTGTCAACGCTGCTGGAGGAAAAAAAAAAGGTGCTGTGTATGGTTTTGGTAATATATCTTATAAGATTATAGGAGATGCTAGGACTGGATATTCGTACAATCCAGAAGCCTCTTCAAGTCAGGTGCCACCATATCCCCATGCAAATTATATTCAAGATATGATACGAAATGAATTTGTTAATATGTCAACAAAATCATATCAAAGTCGTTTTGAAGATCAACAGCGACAAATTGAAGAGTTACGGACCCAATTACAAGAAATCACACGTAGTACTAATGCACGATCTCAGGGAAGACGAAACTCATCTCAACCGACAACAAGTATAACACAGAGAAGGAATCCAGATAGTATAGAAGCCGATAGTGAAGAAGATGATTAGATTAAGTTATGTTTTCTTCGTCGGTTATGAATAATAGAATTAAGTTTTTATTTACTATTCCTATGTAGTTTTTATGCTTCAATGGTTTATGTATTTGTATTTAATGAAATTAAATATTTCTATGGCTAAATAATGCTTACTTTTTATGAGTTTATACATGTATATGCATGAAACGAAAAATATCATAGAAATCAAGTTAACCATAGTTTATTAAAAAATTTTATAATTCCATCGTATATAACTAATAAGATGTACTAGAAATAAATAGAAAAAAAAGAAAAGAATTATTAAAAAATAAAATGAAAGGAACAAAAACTTTCTCACCAAATTTATAACGAGCAGAGGGGAAAAAAAAAAAAAGGAGGTCCGACTGAAAGTCAGTCGGACCCCCCCGGTCCGACTGCAAGTCAGTCGGACCGACGGTCCGACCAAACAATGGTCGGACCGATCGGTCAGACTGAAGGCCAGTCGGACCGAGGGTCCGACGAAACTATGGTCGAACCCTCGGTCCGACTGCTTGTCAGTCGGACCGAGGGTCCGACCATAGTTTGGTCGGACCCTCTCCGACTGACCTTCAGTCGGACCGGGCGGGTCCGACTGACTTTCAGTCGGACCTTTTTTTTTTTTTTTTTTTTTTTTTTTTTTTTTTTTTTTTTTGAAATTTTTTTTTTTTGAAATTTTTTTCTTTTCCTTCGCAAATTTTTTCCCCCTCTTCTCGTTATAAATTTGGTGAGAAAGTTTTTTTTCCTTTCATGTTATTTTGTAATAATTCTTTCTTTTTTTGTCTATTTATTTTTAATACAACTTATTAGTTATATATATGATGAAATTATAATATTTTTTAATAAACTATAGTTAACTTGATTTTTATGATATTTTTCTTTGCATGCATACGTGTATAAACTCATAAAAAGCAAGCATTAGCCGTAGAAATATTTAAATTTTTTTTTTCCCCTTACCCTTGCAAATTTTTTTCCTTTCTTCTGTGCCTCGCATTTTTTTTCCCTCTATTTTTAGAAAAAATATTTTTAAACCCCTTTCAGGAAGCCTTTTTTTCTAATATTTCTTTTATTTTCCTTACCGGCGTATGTATTTATCCTATTCTTTTTCCTGTATATTATGAATATTCTTTCCTTTATAACAATTTTTTTCCTGTTATTTCCATGTTTAACCTCTTATCTCAATCTCAATGTAACAAAAATTATATATATATAAATATATAGAATGGTTAGTTTTTCCATCCTCACAAAACTATTATCATTTTTACACATTTTAAAACATGCAATTTAATATTTTACCACACAAAGGTTGTACAAATTTGTTTGAATAGAGACAACCTCGTAAAAACGAAAGCAATAAAGCCATAATAAATATTAGTACATTCTAATGTAGTTAAACATAAAGTTATGAATAACAATTACACCCTAACCACATTTAAAATGTCAAAAGGGTAACAAAGTAGGTAATGGAATTGCGTCGTCATCTGGATCAGAAGTTATGAACAACAATTACACCCTAACCAAGTTAAAATGCCAAAATGGTAACAAAGCGGGTAATCATCACTGGGAATTGCCTGCATCAGTCATCATCTGGATCAACGTCTGTAGCCGTAGATGTCGAGGAACTCCAAAAAATTTACGCTTACTTTTTTCCTCGTTGCATAAGAAAAAATAACATTTTAATTTAGTATCATCAGTTAATCCAATCTGCTCCATCTCTTCCCATACCTCTTCTTCAGTGTAATGTCGGGGTCTGCTTTTTTCTAAAATTGAAAGTCCCTTCTCAGCAATTTCAACTTGTTTTTCAGCTACGGCAACTTGCCTCTCAGAAAGTGAAATGGATTTATCTTGTAATGAATTTCCATCTCGCATCACTTCAGCTAACTCTTTAATTCCCAAAGAAATTTTTTCACATCGATCTTCAATATTATCAACCATAACTTTCTTTCGCTTTTGACCTTTTGAAGATGCAGTTCCCGTTGAATGATTTGAATTCGCATTTGTAGGACTGAACGAATCCATATTTATCCCAGAATTGGTGGCTTCAAAACCCCAATTAAATTCACTTTCACTCATTATTTCATTCATAATTCCCTCATCACCATAGTCATTTAGATCGATACATTCTTTCTGCCATCTCTTCACTTTATCCTTCGCACTTTCAGCATATTTTCCCGTTGCTCGATCTGTACCAAATAGCTCATATAACTTATCATAATGTAGAATAGGTGTGGTCATCCACTTTTTAGCTTGAGGTTTATTCTGCAACATATAAATTTATATCATTATAATGCAACTTGTAATATAAAAAAAAATTAACTAAGTAAAAAATTAATAATATTGCATTAACAATAAAACTACCTCAATTAATTCGTGCCAAATTTGCTTCTCAGCTTCAAACATTTTTGTAACAGGACTCCAAGAAAATCCACTTAATCCATGAAATAAGTCATAAAGTTCTCCAAATCGTTGAGATAAAGTCTTTTTTCGATTTTTCAAATGTTGTTTAGTAATATGTGGCCCAAAAGAATTACGCAAAACCTGTAATATATTATCATAGGCAAAAGTTGTAAAGGTCCCATCTGGTCGGTTGCCTTTTAACATCTCATCTAATAAAGCATTCAGAAAAGCTTCATCCATATCAGGTGACCATCGAAGATTGTCTTTCATGGAATCCTTTTGTTTTGGCGCCATTATTGAAGTTCTGCAGTAAGTGCAATAACATAGAAGCTCAAATAATTAAAAGAAATCAATCTTAAAATTTATAACATTATAAGTACAAGCCACTGAATATCATAAATACGAGCCACTGAGAAGAAGAGACCGTATAAATTTATTAATAAAACATTTAAGTATTTAAAATGACATTAACATACATTGCAGCATAATATTATACTAATTGTATAAAATTAGTATATACTAAATTATTGTCTATTCCGATAATCAATCCACATTTGACCAGCAATACTATCTCTTAACATTGATCCCTGTCTATATTCTTCCTCTTGACCATAACTAGAATAGGTCTCTATTACATCAGAAGAGTTCTGTTGTAATTCACGATCAACTTCAGCAATCAAATTCTCATCAGGATCCACTCCCATCAGAAAATTATGTAATATACAACAGGCTATAACAATGTCAGTCATAGTTTGAAAGGAATAGTGTGGTTCAGTGCCGCTCGCTATAATTGGAAATCGTTTTTTCAAAACTCCAAATGTTCTCTCAATAACATTGCGCAATGACGCATGACGGTGATTAAAAATTTCCTTTTCATTCTGTGGTGCACGAGCTGAATATTCTTTTAAGTGATAACGCACTCCTCTGTAAGGTGTCAATAGACTACGCATCAGTGGAAACCCGGCATCCCCAAGATAAAATTTGCCTACATATATGCAAATATTAATTAGTAATTATAAACCTAAAAAAATTTATACCCAATATTATAAGCTATTAATAAAGAGTATAGAGACCTTGAGGTATTATAAGATTATCTTCTCGTAATAAGGCATTTTTAAGAACTCTAGAATCTGAAGCTGTGCCTTCCCAACCAGCCAAAACGTAAGTAAATTTCATATCAAATGCACATGCGGCAAAAACATTTTGGGTAGGATACTCTTTTCGCCCTCTAAAACGAGTAGCCTCTTGTCTAGATACTTTAACTCGAATATGAGTTCCATCTATAGCTCCCACACAATCCTATCATTTACAATAGTTAACAATAATATGTTATAAGCTATTAATAACTTTACTCAAAAACTAAATAGATATATAGAAATAATACCTTAAAATAAGGGTAGAACCTATTATTATTGAAAATTTGGATAGCCACTTCTGCTCCAGAGGGTTGTGCAAGGAACTCAGCCTCAAGTGAAACAATCGCACGTAAGACATTATGGAAATGCCGACTAACAGTCTCTCCTGATCGATGGAAGTAAAAACATAGTGTTCTATTTTTTACATTGTGACCCAATGTGTGAAGAAATTTAGCAACTTGTTCCTCAACTGTAACCCACCTTGAATCTCTTACTCTTCCAGTACCACGAATTTTCTCACATAATCCCTTAAAAGCCAGTGGGCCCATGCGTAAAATATCACGGCATCTTTTCTCATCCTCTAGCCATATCATCAATTGTTTTCTCATATTATATCGATCAAGATTGCTGACGCTAATAGATTTATTATTTAAAGTTGACATCTCTTCCAATAAATAAATTACATGTACAATCAAGCATATAAATCGGATCATACATGTATATTTACGCCTCTCCCACTGTTCTATTAAATGATTCAAATTTGATTCAGCATTTCCTACTCCAAAATTAAGTAATTGCTTCACTTCTAACTCAAAATCATATATATCTTCTTCCACCTCCTTTGTCAATTCCATATTATTGTTGCTTTACTAGATAATTGCACAAAGTGTATAAGAGACTGTATATCAAAAACAAAAAAAAAATTATGAATAAATATTATATATATATATATATATATGGAGCAACTTATAGCAAATTATGTATCAAATGTTATGAATCAAAAATAAATTGCATATTATGTTACAATACGACAACAAGTAACATAATTATTTGGCCAAATTTCAATTCAAAAGAATCCAAAGCTCTCGCACACTAATCAACAATCAACAATCAGAATTCTTTCTTTTCAATCTTTCTGAAAAAAAAATGATTAATGTATAGAATAAATGTCTAAAGATATTGTCACCTGAGCCACATAAAGAACGTTTTCGTGAAATCACCCGCATAATTTTGTGGTCGGAAGCAAAACTCACAAATCATAATTTTTCCTTCTCACGATTATGCAATCCATCGTATATATATTGCAGTAAAAATTGATGCAAAAATCCTAATTTTTGATGTAACAAAAATTTATCATACGAAAAAAATTTTAAAACTTCGCCTACGGAAGATCTAAACTGAAATATATAAACAAAAAATATACAGACCTGATTACGAAATTGCATAGCTTGATCGACAACACTAGGGTAGCGAGCGCCGCGAGGAGTTCACAAAAACGTCACGAATAGAGTCGAGCAACAGAAATTAGGGTTGCCTTTCTATTTTTTAAGTTAACCGAATAAAAAATATATATATACTTTTATAAGGGTAATTTCGGAAATGTAAATAATATCTCACGGCGTAACTCCTTTTCTTCTCAAAATCTCTCCGAATTCGGGGAGAAAAAATAACCGTGGGCCCCACATTCATTTTCTTTCCGTTTTCACCTCCCTCCCTCGTATTCTCTCCATCCAAACGAGGGAAAACACGATCCCTTCCCTCTGATTTTCTCTCCCCCCCACTTTTCTCCCCATCCAAACGAAGGCTAAATGGAACTATGGGATTCAAAGAGGATGGAGGCGCGCAATATGGGGATTGGTCTGTTTCGAAATCGAATCGAGGGTGTTCGTTCACGTTAGAGCCTCACTTAAAGCGATGACTTTGACCTACACAGTCCCAGAAGTCCCCGCTTACTTTGGGCAGGATTCTACGGGTTGAAACTTACCTGGAGTTATACCATCGCCGTATTACATAATCCTCCAGCCTGTTTAGTGTCTAGTAGAGCGCATTGGGAGATGCAGAAAGGAAATGGGGAAATGGAAACAACTAAAAATAAAATATTTTTGGCACGCATGGGTGGTTTCATGGTTGATTTTTTTTTACTGTATATTCTATCATTTTACTAAAAGAATGACATTATTGAAGATGAAAAAAATATATTATTTTATCTTAAATAATAGTAATATTTTATTTTTATTTGAAAATATTATAATAAATAATTTTAAATTAAAAATATTTATACATAAAGACCTTAAATTTTAAATTTATTCTAAATAATTCAATGACAAAAAATTTTAATTTAAAATTTAAAATTATAATTTTATTGTATTTTAAAATTTTTTACCTTTGAATTCTTAAAAATAATTTTAAAAATTTAAAATCCTTTATTATAAATATTTTTAATTAAAATTCTTTAATTATAATTTTTTGTTTTATGTTAATTAAAAAATTAATTTTTTAATATTTTTATTCTAAAAATATTTGATTATTTATTCACTTTTTATTTTTATTTATATATTATTTTTAGTTTATCAAACATGTAAATAAAAAACATACCAAACGTGATTCAAAATTACAGAATCTTATTTCATTTTTATTTCTATTTTCCTCCCCCTCTAAGAATCTTTTTACTCTACCAACCATAACTCTAACAGCTCATTTAATATGCATAATGAAATAGGAAATATAAAACAAATAATTTTGTGAATAAAAAAAATTTATATCTCTATTTTAATTTAAATTCAAAAAAGTAAATATTATTAAATAATAATTATAAAAACTTAATAAACACTACCTACAATTATATAAAGAGAGGTCTTCTACATTTTACACATCCAAACGCCCTCTCAGAGTCATACCTAAGCAGCAAATGAGCCTAGCCACCGATCATGACTGATGACGTACCTATTTATCATTGAATTTTGTTAATAATATTCTAGGATTACAACAGGAAATGAAGGACAAAGTTTATCAATTAGAAAAAGTTATGCACAAGAATGACATAAAATTATACATACCTGATCTTTCGAGAGAACAGTTTTTTTATAGTTTAAGTTTTCAAAAAAATAGTTGTTTTAAAATTTTTACGAGGCTCTATGTGATACTAATTCGATTAAAAAAACCTACTTTCTTTTTTAAAAAAGCTTAATAATAAATACTTAAAACTTTACTTAAACTTAATAAAAACTTTATTTGAACAATATATAGGTCTTAAAAGTTCAATTCTCATGAGATAAACTCAGTTTACAAAATATTAACAGATATAATCAATTAAGAATAAATATGTAAGTGAATCAAATGTCGATTTTTTTTTTATATAATATGCTTAAATCCTACCTACCAAATAATTTTTTATTACGGTAAAGAAAATAAAAGTCACGCACAATCTAAGCAAACATAAATGATTAAGAAGAAAATAATTTATAACCAAAGATAGCAGCAAAAACAGACAAGTTGATTACTCTCTACAAGGAAAAGTTTAATGCAGCAATTTCATTGTTTACCAGAAGAAAAGAAACCATCTCCTAAAGAAGCTAATAAAGGATAGTTTCTTTGTTTCCTCCACAATCAGAAAAGAAGGGATGGGAAACAAAGCCAACAAACACCACAGACCTAAAATGAAGCAGAGCAAACAGATATATGCTTCATGGGATTTGCCACAGCCTTGCCACCACTGCCTTGCCGAGTATGAATCCTTTAAAGGGTGAAACCTGTAAAATACCTCTAAAATAAGAGAGAGATAAAAAGAAAAGGATTGGATAGAAGGAAGTGGACCCTATATATACTTTCACTTCTTGGGTCACTCTCTCTCACACTTTAAGGTATTTTACAGACTTTACACTTTAGAAGATCTAAACTTCTACCTTGTCACCACTGCTGCCATGCACAACAAACTCTGCCGAGGTTAAATGCTACAGTGGCAGACGCATATATTGCAGATTTGGCCTTTGTTATGAATGTAAAGGAAGCCTTCTATTGTCTTCCCGCTGGGGCCATCCCCAGTAGTTGTCACCTTAGACCATGCAGGGATGCTCCAGCTTCACCTTTTTAAGTGGATTTCCTGACATAGTTTCAGCTGGCATTTCATCCTTAACCATCGGATCTTTTTCCTTCTTGGGCGATCTCAGGAATCTGGGACTAGCTCCTCCTTTGGCCAAAACTCCTGCACCCGTATAGAAATGGATTCAGGTTCAGATAAACAAGATCAGACCACAAAATGGAATCATAATGCAAGTAATGTTGAGGTCCTTAAGGATAAATTTGGTAACTTCAATTATTTGGAATTAGCAGATACAAACCAAGCAAAATATCCTAGTTATACAAAATACTCATCACCGTAAGTTATTTTCTTCTCCTTAGTACGTTTTTCCAATATCCAAATGATTAGTGAATCAAACAAAGTATTCAAAGGTAAGATAATCTCTTCTAACGATGTATTTACTTGTCTATTTATATATAACAACCTCAGCTAAGCTTTCTAGAAAGTGGTTTTCTAAGTTAAAAGATGATTGTAAACTTTTGGGAATCCTATCGTCTGAGACATAATTTTAGCATGAAAAATTGCGACATCTAGCTTTACTTTCATATGTACAATTTGAAAAGTTAGTCCTGTTTCGGGTCATTATAGCTAAAACAATGCAGAGAGAGATATCCAGTGCTAAAGTGTAAGCCCGATTGCAAGCTAGCAGCAAAAATAATGACATACGTTCATGTAATGGGAAAAGTAAATGAAAAATTTAGTTTTCAGGAAAACTAAAAACCATTAATACTTGAGAGTGATTATGCAGTGATATGAAAAGATTCAAATAACAGTTTTGTCAGAAAAAATCATACACAGTCAGACTAATTTCCATATATAAGGGGACATCAAGATGTGAAGTACGATATGATCCTAACATATGAATGACGCATAGATTATATCTTTCTTGTATGTAAAGAATTTGTGCACAACTGCACAGTCAAAATATCTGCTCCCCAACGTCGTAAGATATGAAGGTTGGGTCGATGAAGAGTAGTTGTACAAAGAATAACATGGGATAGTATACAAGATCAAATTAATTGGAAGATTAAGCGTAATTCTTAAGGCAGAATAAGATTATAACATTGAACATGTTATGGATAACATGTATATATCCATAATCAAATTGCTGTATTTGAGTATGTCTTCTAACACCGAAGTATAAACAAGAAGTCTATCCAACCTGTCTCATACACCTCCATTAGATTGGTTTAGTTTGCCTTTAGCCCTTTCTTACCAACATGAAACGGTGCTTAGCATAGTCAAACAATCGTAATAACAACTTGAGCAAATTATACCAACTTCTCTTAAGTTTTGCTTAAATTATACAAATTTTTCTTCTGTTTTCAAAATATATACAAATTTCTCCTAAAACAAAAAGTTATCTTACACTTTAGTCCAATTTAAATTTTTTGACTTAAATATCCTCCATTAACTTAAATATATATATTTAAGAAAACTTAAAAATTTTTAATGGGGAGCACTTTAGTCCAAAAAAAAATTAAAATTAAACTAAAGCACATGGTAACTTTTTATTTCAGAGGAGATCTGTATATATTTTGAAATGAAAAAAGAGGTCTATGAAATTCTAATAATACTTAGAGAAAGTCTATGTAATTTACTTTAACAACTTAACCCTTATGTTAAGTTTTCTTATTTGCTTGACTTCTTCCAGTAATTACACTTAGCTGTTTGTGTTAGTGATATACCACCCAGGAAAGGACAGATCATTCTGTAAAGCACAAACATTTTATTTCATTTAAAACCCCAGACGAACTATTATAATACCCTAACAAAGAGAAATTAATTTTCTTTCCCGAATCATTTTTTGTAATTTGGATGATCCCATAACCTATTGATTTTGGTTGCAACTCTATCAGATCAAAGCTGGGATGAGGAAAAAAGAAAAAATCGAAGAAGCCATGTATCCTAAAACTAGTTCAACTAATGAACCATTTTGTGGAGGAACTGAGGAGAAAAGAGTGATAATAATGAAAGCTTGATAAAGGATCAATGAATAAAGCATGTGCAACTTGTAATTGGATCAGATCACCTGTTATGGTAACAATTGATTATAGTAGTAGGCCTAAAATATTTACAAGCAATGAAGAATACCATCAGACAACATAGCTAATAGCAAGCATTACATATCTAAGCCTTTATTGATTTGCAAGGTAGCTTGACACAGATAGGTTGAAACTTTTAATAAGGGAACAAATTCATTTCTGTCATACTCTCTTGTCATGAATCTAGATTCTCTGCCTAGCGCATCTGAACCATCTAGATGTGATCTAAACAATCCAGATTTAATTTTTTTTTTATTAATCATTTTCTTTTAAGTTGGTAATTGAAAAGTTCTCATTTTGCATTCTCTAGTCTTCAAAACAAAAACAAAAATTGTCAAAAACCAAAAGAAAAAATTTAAATCCAGATGCATCTAGATGATCCGGATGTAATGGGCAATCTCTGCCAATCTGAGCTGCTCTTGTCACAAGTTGCACATACTTGCACTAAGAAGTAGTTCCTCCAAGGGATCTTTATACAACGATACTTCTCAATAGATATGGCTTTTATTGATAAGACACTTTAACTCTTCTTACGTTATATATGTTAATAAAAGGGAGAAGCTCCTATTAGAATATGTGTTTTGTGGTAACTTCACAAGTATAGTTTCTTGATAACTTATGATCGATGCACAGCCATTAAAGCATTGATGCTAAACAGACTTGTGATTTCCGTGTTTCAATTCTCTGAATGTCAACTAAAGCAGACACTATTGCACTCTGATGTCATATTCCACACGTTTTATACATACTATTTTCATTGCATTGATGAGTAACTTCTGATTGTTTTATGATAAAGTTCTTAACCAAACACCATAAATGCTGCATTCACGTTCCCTTTTGCCTATGAAGTAAAACCAGAAATTCTATTGTAATTCACGGGATATATCCCCCTATTTGATTCTCCCAATTGAGCACTACTCACAAATATCACAAGGATAAATCTCGAGTAGAACAGAACAGCGTAAAGATTTATTTAAGATGAAGAAGCATGGGGAAAAAATTCAAAACTATAAGAACAATATTTGAACCTATTTTTTTTAATCATTTAACTGGGGTTTAACAGAAACTTAGGATGCCTAGCATTCCATTGCAATCCCCAGGAACATTAAAAAGTCAAGGGATTCTTAATTAACCTTAATACAAGTGCATATAAACAAGAGTAACAAAAATACAAATATAACATAAAATATTTCACTACACAATAAAATGAACTTCAAAAAACAATGACTAAAACGCTATTTTCATCTTCCAAAGATCACATCAGCATCAATTAGCTCCTTTAAGGATTTCTCATTTCACTTTAGTTCCTGATAAATATAGTTTTGTTTCAACTTCATAGGATAGTTAATACTAAAGATTGAATAGTATCATTTTAGCATCTCTAAAATGATTGAAATGTAACGAAATTATATTTGTGAATATCAAAAGTGACCAAAAAAAGGTTTAATAAATCAATTGATACTGACATTATCTTTAAAATCCCAAAAAGTGACTTTAGTTTTGGAAAGAAAAGAAAGGCAGCAAAGAAA
Organism: Erythrophleum fordii; assembly: GCA_032878935.1. Classification (NCBI taxonomy): domain Eukaryota; kingdom Viridiplantae; phylum Streptophyta; class Magnoliopsida; order Fabales; family Fabaceae; genus Erythrophleum; species Erythrophleum fordii. The sequence goes on from JAVQMF010000055.1 coordinate 435,663, forward strand.
CATCATAGACGAAGTTACCCTTATGCTTTAAATCCTCCAAATGTTTTAAGTCCTCCTTGATCTGAGCAAGAGCACGGATAAATGCAGGGTTCTTGGAAACAGAAGCAGCAGCCCTGGCAATCACTTCAGTCGGTACCTCTAGCCTATCATTCGCCGGAAGAGGCGGTGACTGAGACACCAATGGAAACTTCTCTTTCTTTATCTTTGCTGCTCCCACCTCATTCTGCTTACGTAGCACCAATCTCTTTATATTCTCCAATCTCTTCACATTCACCAACCTCTTCACATTCTCCAATCTCTTGTCATTCTTTGGTCTTCCCATTGTCTGCAAGTCCTCAAACTCAATCTTCTCAGCCTTCACTGGCAGCGAGCAAGGCTCATATAGAGAAGTAACAGAGGAATCCCCATAAGCCCCATTTAGCACGAGACTCTTGCGTATGTCCCCAGCGATTGATGGTGATGATGATGATGAACTCATCAGAAACTTTTGTTCTGCGTTTTGAGCGTGAGGTTTATCTAGAAAAGCGTGAGAGTAAGGTCTACCTCCTCGGAATTGGCGATCATTTTGGTGGTATTGTCTTCTTCCTTACGACAGAATCTCTAAAAACCAAAAAAGAAAAAAAAGGTTTAATGTCTTGCTTGAGAAAGTCAATTTCATCAACAGTAGCTTCTCATTTTTTGTCTACTTCATTGAAATCAAGAAAAAGGTGAAACCGAAACCCCCTTGAATGGCTCTATGTGGGAAACATATATGAAAAAAGAAAAAATGTTTGGCACAATAATCAGTATACACCAAATAAAATTTTGACCCCCCGAAGCGAGAAGAAAAGGAAAAAAGCTAAAATCTGAATGCAAGTTCAAATTTTTACCAAACCAGGATTCTATCCAAAAAAAAAAAAAAAAGAGAGGAAAATTTAGGGGGGCAGAGTAGCTTACAACGTTATGTGGTGAGCTAAGACCTGCGGTGCAAAAGTTCAAAGTTTGAACTCATGGGAAAACACACAGAAAAATCAGAGGGCTTGATATAGGGAAAAGGAGGGATGAAGAAGTCAGAAAATCATACAAGTTTTCTGGTTCTTCATAATTTGGGTTTTCTTCGAAAATTTGAAGGTGGTAATCAGTGGAGAGAGAGAATGAATGTGGGTTCCATCGTCTGCGGTTAAACTTCTGCTTGAGCGCGCCATCTCAGCCTCCTCTGACACACCAGTTCATGGCGGCGAGGGGCTGCCCTGTAATTGATTACGAAGTTAGGGGTATTAGGGTCAAAATTCGGAAGACTTCGGTTGGATCCTTCCAGGGCCGTAGATCTAGAGTTTCGATTGACGGTAAATAAATTATTGTATATAACAAAATAAAATAAAATAAATGAATTTATATATATTCTTTTTGGTATAACTTTTTTTAATTACATAACTATATTATTATAAAAAATTCAAAATAATGAATCTTATCTGATCAATCAAATCCTACATGATAAACTTGCTTAGTGACAACAACACCCATAAATTAATTTCTACATTTATAATTAATATTTAATGACTTTTGCCCAGAAATGAAAAGACTCTAGTTTTAATATTTATTTTAAAATTGTACTAATTAAATAGTAATATTTTTAGAATTAGATCCATTATAATCATTCATTCAATTATAACTAAACTGTTATTAAATTAATAAAATATATATATATTAATTTTTTACCTACAAGAGCCATGGGATTTACTATTCATTTTCGCTATTTTTAAATTGTTTACTATTTTTTTGCACTGTTTTTTTATGGGATCCGCTATTTTTTTTTTGTGGAGTCAACGGCCAACAAAAAATCACTTATACTATTGATTTATATTGTTTAAATAATACGAATAAAATTGATTTCTAAAATTATTTTTTTAATATTATCTTTTGTGTGGTGTGAGACCCACAAAACTGAGTCCCATAAAAAAATTTGATAACCTGTCAGTGCATTCACGGCAGTACTGCTAGTTATAACAATAACATGTTTATGTCATAATATATAAAAAAAAATATTATGTAAAAGTTAAAATACTAATCATTTAAGATAAAAATAATTAGATAGCATTTACTAATATATATTTAAAAAATATTTAAATAAGTCAATTACACTTAACAAGTTCATAATTTCATTTTATAAAGTTTGTACAAAATTTTAGTAAAACCATCATATAACAAAATAACTTTAATGCATTATATATATTATATTTAGATGTTTTCATATAAATAGATGATAAAATATTTCTAAGATAGATAAGGTAAGATAGATAAGGGAAAAAGAAGGAGAAACGTATTGTCTCCGCTCACAGCAGCAAAATGAAACTTGTCAATTCGGATGAATCCTAACCATCTAATGCATCAACATTTTCAGTGAGTACCACTTGTCCAGAAAAGTTATCAAACTTGAATTTAACCAAAATCTCAATTGTTCAGGCATCCAATCACCCAGATCTTGCCCCGTCGCCTTTAGCCTCCCTTAGAACGTTATGTTTTGCTATGATTGACATTATGAAGCTACCCAAATCAGAAGCTACTATGAACGTTTTGGTTGGTGCGTTTTGGAGCCCTCCCTCACGTCCGCCACCTTCTTTTGGAGCCATAATGTAAATAAGAAAAAAGTGATACTCTTGACTTTCCTTTGACCACCCAAAAGATAGGGAGAAAAAGGGTAAAGATCAAACTATCAAATATCTGAGAATTTCTAACTGTAAACAAGTGTCACAACAACAAAATTTGAGCAACTTCACGCACTTATAATGACCCATGATACAAACCATGGATCATTGCCCTCCAAAAATGTGACACTTGGTATATACTCTACAAGAGCATAGCCCTTGTAGCAGAACAATTACAAAGTGTCCTAATATAACAATGGTACCTGTACTATTTCCAAACGTCTCATACAAGGGTGGCTTGCTTCTAAAACTACTATCATATCTCCCAAATTTTCAATTCACGAAAAAAAGTAAAAGTAAAACAATAGATGAAATCCAAGCTTTAATTAACCCAAAAAAAAAACCTTATAGCTAATTTGAGAACAAAAATACAAGATGCTGAAAATCCCAAGTCTTCAATTAACAAAAAATAAAAAATAAAAATAGCAGCTCATAGCTAAAATGAGAATGCAAAGCTTCACCTCGCTTCACGGTTCCTTCAAAATTGAGTTTTGAGAAATTTCTGAAATCCTAAGAAATATGGGTGGCTTCGCCACGAACAAAGAATGCACACCTATGTTTGTACCTTCAAAACGCAGAGCTTCACCAAAATGTAGATCGCAAAGCTTTACCACCCTAATCTATTTTCTGAAATCCCAAGTCTTTACTCTATTTCAGAACACACGTCTTCACTCTAACTAAGTGGCTTCAGCCTTCAATTTGGGTGGCATCAGCATGCAATTCTCAGCATGTAAGAAACCCGACGTGCATGCAATGAGAGGCAATGGGAGATATATATATGCATATGAGAAGTTGACTTTTCAAAGCAAAACTTGAGCTGCCACGTAGGAATCTTTGCTGCCTTCAGTAAATTTCCGAAATGCCCCTTCTCTCATTCACTTTTGTTGGGCATTTGGTAATTTGCTTCTTCAAATTTGCTGCAGCACTCAACCATACCTATAGCCATCTTTCGGTCAGGAAAAAGGAGTAAAGTTGGTGGGAAACTGAAGTTCATCTTCTTCCCTCTGCTGAGTGCTCTGTTCGCTGGTTCTGGCTCCATTTTCTTGCTCCTGCCATTGTCTCTGGTTTGGCTAAGGGTGCTGCTGTTGGTTGGAGGGATTTAACGCCAGAAACACCTCCTCTTCCAAGCTTGGAGTTTCTGCCGTAAGTGTTGCATTTTCTGGTTCCAATTTACAGAGTTTTTCCCCCTGTTTTGCTTGTTTGGTAATGTGATTCTGTGTGTGAGTAGCAAACTGATGGAAGGGTGTGTAGAAGGAAAAGAAAAGAGAGTGAAAGGGGGATATATATATGTATATGTGTGTTGTATGGAGATGGAAGGCAAGAATGGAGCAGAGAAGGATGAATTTATGCATGTCGGGGCGAAAGGGGAGAGGTCAGCTGGAAGTTTTCCAGAGAATATTTCGCCGCGGCGAATTAAGGAATTGGCCGCGGCTAACTATTCCAGAGAGGAATTGGCCGCGGCGGAAGGAGGTATTGGCCGCGGCCAATATCGAGAGCACGAGCGAGAAAGCTCCAAGAGGCTTCTTCGCCGCGGCAAAATGTATGTTGGCCGCGGCGAATGTCCAACTCTGTAGAAGGGGGTTAAACAGAGAAGAATTGGCCGCGGCTAAGAGTAAATTGGCCGCGGCTAACATGCCGAAATTACATATAACGCCTAGGAAACCTTAATTTTTCATATGTTAATCTAAGGGAATGAAGAATAGACATTAATGTTGGGTAGGCTAAGTTAATGAGACAATTCCTCTGGTTATTTACACTCTAAATCTGTTGAACGGGTATTGTAGGGTATTCAGGAGATTGAGGTAGAGTTGAGGACTAGGCAGGGAATATTGATATCATCCTAAGGGGTGAGTAAGTAATGCGGACCGTGAGTAACTCCTATTTCTTATTTTCTTACTAAGTTTCCTTGCAGTATTCTGACATTTGAAAATCTATTTATGGAGATACATTTTTTTTTAAATGCTTTACTATATGATCGACTTAAATATGAAATTTGCAAATTGTTGCCTGTTGAGTTATTTGGGAACTTTGATACCAAACTGATGTGGAAGGTACTCTGTCTGAATGTGATTTGAGAAACGTATGTAATCTGAAATGTGATTTGAGAATTTGTATAAAATTTAAGAGGTTATCTACTCAGAACTCTGTAGCTAACAGCAGTAGTTGTTAGCCTTGGTGCACCATGATCTGGACCTCAGCTAGCAGGGGTTTTGCTAGCCCCGTGTGGGTAGCTACCACACGTGGAGTTATTTATTTCGCAAGCAAAGTGCTTTGCGTCTGTGGTTATTTTCTCCGCGAGCTGTGTGCTCGGCGTCTGTTTAATTCAATTCTGCTTAGATACTTCTGATGCATTTTAAGAAACGATCTGCATGAGGCTTGTTTTGTGCATGATGAATATTCATCTATACAAATATTTTTATGGGCCTTGTCCCTAAGATTTTTTAAGGGTCGGCGTTATTTATTCACTGAGTTTCAAACTCACTCTTTCTTAAATCTATTTTTCAGAGAGCGTTGAAGACCCTAGCCTACCCTGAGTTGCCGACTAGCTGTAGATCTTCTGCTTAGTTCTTTTGGTGAGCCCACAGTTGTTCTTGTGGGTGCATTTTGTTTATGCTGGTCATTTATTTGACTTTAAACAATGTAAATGTATGGCTCCACTGAATCATAGTTAGGATATTCCCGCTCCCTAGATGTCTATGTTTTGGATATATTTTGGATGTATTGTTGAATTGACTGGTTGTAGAAATATCGGGAGGTCCAAATTATAGAGGGGACTCTGCCGAAATTTTTACCAAAGTCAGTGATGACACTCTTGGTAATGGTATGGGGGATTTGTTATCTTTTGTGCCCATATATAAAATCTGTGGGTTGTGACACAGCACGTAACAGATTTGGGTCGCTTTGTTTCAAAATGCTGCTATAGGAATATATACAGTAAGCACAAAATAAAAAAACTTACTTGTTATAATGCAGAATCAATGGATCTTTAATAAAATCTACCCACATGATTATGCAGAATCGCAATGTATTGGATTTTGAGGATTGTCACACAGTAGATGGCACAAGAAAAAAAATCAAAGGATTCTCCCTGTGTTTTCTCTTTTAAAATATGCAGAGGTCTTTTCTCTCTATTTTCTTCTTTTTTTTTCTTAATGTTAAAACTAGCCTTTTGAATTCTTTTTATAAACATTAAAGGAAGTTTCAGTTTTCTAAAAAAAAATTGGCTATTTAAATAATTTCAAAAACAAAAATTTAAAATTAAATTAAACAATTGTTAATTAATTAACAATTAATTACACATTAATTAATTATTAATCAATTAGCTTGGGTTATAGATTATAGATTAGCCTATCATGGACAATCCAATAATCTAATTAAGGCCTAATTATCTAACATCCCCTGTTCGCATATAATAGGATGACCAACCCAAAGTTCTTATAATTACTTTTAATTTTTAATACTAAATGCTCTGTCATAATTGCATGGGCGTACACTTTGAAAGCTTTTATACTAGAAATTATATAGAAGGACCAGCATAAAAGACTACAAACTTCACATATATATATATATATATATATATATCACATATTCATATGTGCCTTAGATAGCCTAGGTATAACTATATACATTTTTACTTATAGCAAATCCAATCCCTTTTTCAATAACTTCATAATGAATATATCTTAGGCACTAACATAATTATATATATGTCAAGTAATCTTTTTTTGACTTATATATCATTTAGATTAGAATCAATTGCTTTCCTAACAATATTCCTTTAGATCGTATTATCATAACTATATGATATACGCTAAAGTAACATACACTGATTCATCTCCTTATAATACTGTTAAAGTCATAAAGGCATCTGTAAAAGAATTTGTTCCTTTTTGGGACTCATACAATAATGAAGTAGGGATTGATTCCCTTGCTTCCTAATTACAGTTATTAAGCATATACAATATGAATTACATATTACAGTATTTTTTTTATCTTATAATAATATATGCCGATTTATTTATTTTATTAACACTGTACAAACTTTAATTTGGACATACACAGTATCTAATTCAAATTCTATATTTCGCTTATCTTTCTCATGAAGCTTGAAAGAGAATTCGTGCTTGGTTATAGGTATTATAGATGGTTGGTATCTATAATTCGATCCATATAATTATATTTGTAGATCTTATCTCGACTTTCTTTTATCTTATAGTCAAGGTGACATATTGATATATTTTTTTTTTTTATATTTATATATATATAATATATTATAATCTCTATGTATATTAATATATATATATATATTGTGTTCTTTTATTTACTGCATTGGCTCTTATGTTGCCTCTAATAATGAACACAAAAATGTCTATCTTTGCCTGCTACTCATAAGCATCAAAGGCTATTGCTCGTGTGTGAGAGCTAGTCTTATCAAGCTATATAACATACTATTGCATTATGTATATGTTTGACTATGATTATGGCATTATATTGAGAATGAAATAAATACATTAATTCATTCAATAATTTGATTGTACATCATTTGTGTTACATTATATTCTATACACACCAAGAGATTTTACATGCTTTACATATATATCTCTAGGTATAGGTTTTGTCAAGGGATCAACTACCATCTTATGCTTATAGATATATTGTACAGTAACAATTTTTTGTACTAATACTTAGGGTCTTTTATGTAAGTTATAGCTACTTAACTATCACAATTTATTAGGATTGGACTCAACACTCTACCAATGATCCCTAGGTGTTCTATATATCTCTTCAACCATATAGCCTCTTATTCTATTGCAGAACAAGCTACAAATTCTATTTCCATAATTTATAAGGTAATGCATGTTTACTTCTTACTACTCCATGATATAGCACCACTATTTAGCAAATATGTATATCTAGATGTTGATTTTTGCATATCTAGATCTTTACCCCAATCAACATCAAAGCATCCAATCAAACACAAATCATTTCCTTGATAGCATAACACTTAGTTTGTAGTACCCTTTAAGTATCTTAATATCCTCTTAACAGCCTTCTAATGCTTTTGACCTGGATTTGACTGGTACCTACTTATAAGACTAACTGTATAATAAATATTCGATCTTGTACACATTGTTGCTTACATTAAACTGCCAATAGCACTGAAGTAAGGAATTCCTTCCATGACTTTTTTTTAGATTCAGTTTGAGGACACATCTGACAACTCAAACTCTTTGTTTTTTTCATAGGAGTATCAATGGGTTTATAGTCTTTCACATTGAATCACTTAAGAGTTTTCTTAATATAATTCTCTTGTGAATGAGCTATTAATTTCTTTGAACAATTTTTTTAGATCTTAACTCCAAATATATAATTTTCTTAACCCATATCTTTCATCTGAAAAGTTAAAGGTAGCCAATTTTTTAATAGTTATTATTGAGTTTAGATTTTTTTCAACTAATAATATATCATCCACATAAATGGATAATATTACAATATTACCTTCAAACCACTTAATGTAAAGATAGTGGTTTTCATCGATCATTTGAAAATCATTTGAAGTCACCACTCAGTGAAATCTCAAATACCACTATCGAGATAATTATTTTAGTACATAAATGGACCTTTGAAACTTACAAACTTTCTTCTCTTTTCCATTTTCTATGAAACCTAATGGTTCTTCCATATAGATTTTTTTCATCTAGTTTTCCATTTAAAAATGTGATTTTCACATTGATTTGATATAATTTCAAATCTAAACTTGCAACTATAGATAGGATTAATCTAATTTAATTGAAATGCATAACAGGTGAGAAGGTATTTTCATAATCTATATCTTCTTGCTATGTGTAACCCTTAGCTACTAAATGAGCTTTGTGTCTATTAATAAATCCACCTGCTTTTCTTTTAATCTTGAGAACCTACATGTTTTTAATAACTTTTCATCTAAATGGAAGATCAACTAAATCATAAACTTGATTTGTCCTTATTGAATCTATTTCTTCTTCCATTGCTCTTTTCCATTTTTCTTTAGCAGGGCATGATAGAGCCTCTTAAATCATATTTGGCTCTTTATCATCTTGCCAAGTAACTATAAGCACTACCCCTTCAATCTCAAAATGATGTATGGGTATACTTTTTTTATTACTCTTATGTAGTGGGGGTTGATTGTGATGAACTATCACTTGGATCAATAAGTTAGGGTGTAATTATTTGTTCTTCATTTCCTTGATCATGTGTTTCATAGAGAGATATATTCTTATCAATCCCTCTTCTACAAAGAGATTCATTTTCTAAAAATATGACATAGCTGAATTTAATTTTAGTTATACTTTTATCTTTGTTTTCTCCAATAAAAATGTAACCATTTGATTCTTTTGAATATTTAACAAAGATACACTTCTTACCTCTTGGACCTAGTTTCCCATACTTATGAGAGAAGTATCATGAATATAAGCAATTGGCCCCCATAATCTTAGGATACTTAAATTTGGTTTTTTATTTTCCTAAGTTTATAGGCTGTGGAAGTAACTAACCTGGAGGGCACTCGGTTAAGTATGAAAGCAACAGTCAATAAAGTGTCATCCCAATATGAGGTAAGTTTGCTTGAGCCATCATTGACTTAACCACTTCTCATCATGTCTTATATCTCCTTTCAGTAATTCCATTTTGCTTAGGAGTATTAGAAATTGTTAATTGTCCTATAATCCATTTTTCTTTATAGAACTCTTTAAATTATTCTGATAAATATTCACGTCTAAGGTCAGTTCTTAAGACTATAATTTTCTTATCAATTGGTTTTCAACTATATTTATATAGCATTTGAAACATTCTAGTACTTCTGACTTATGAAAAATCAAATAGACTTAACCAAAACATGAATAGTCATCAATAAATGTGATAAAATACTATACTTTGTATCTTGACCTCACACCTATTGGACCACATATATTAAAATGTGCCAATTGCAATAAATTTTTAGTTTTAATTCCTTTTTTAAATGGCTTTTTCTAATTGCTTTACCTATTAGATAATGTTCACATAAGGTCATTTCTAGGTTTGAAATTAATCCTAATAATCTTTCTTTTGCTTGTCTATTTATTCATTCTTGACCTATATGACCTAGCCTAGCATGTCAAACATTCATATCTAAAATAGAAATGGAAGCTGAAGATATAGCATAACAATTATATTCATACATATTACAAATATTATCACAAATTATATCTAGCACAATAAAACCATTAGAAAGAAAATTAAAACCATAATACGTTGTCATATTACAAATGTCTACTGAGTTATCATGAAAATTAACATTAAAGTTATATTTAAGAAAAGATATAATAGACACTAAATTTTTTCAAATTTCCAAAGCATATAGAACATCATATAAGATAAGTGTTTGTCTACCACACAAAATCAACTCGCATGGTCTAATGCCCTTGGCTTCAACCTTCACATTGTTTCCTACATATAGCCATTTGCTTCTGAAAGTTAGTCGACGGTACTCCACAAAGGATCCTCGATCCTTGGCTACATGGTCTATGGCTCCTAAGTCTACAATTCATTAAGGATGAGATTTAGTCATTAAAGCAATTCTAGAAACACATCCAAAAGATAAAGTCCATGGTGATACTTTTCTTTACTTAGTACAGTAACAAGCAAAGTGACTCATTTTTTGAGTGCGTGTTTGGATTCCCGTTACAAAACCATGTTTGTATAGAAGCAACAAATTGTTGCTTCTTCGGAAACGTGGTTTTGGCTCATGTAAATGCAGAAACAAACACACCTTGATAATCATAACATTTAACCTATTTTGTATGAAAGTGTTTGCCCTTCTTGCACTTTAGCTTTGAAGTTCCAATAGTCTTTGTAATATATGCATGACTAACAGATTTAGCAACCTCAAGGCACTCATCTTCAAGTTTCAAATGACGAGTAATATCATTAAAAGTAGTGATTCTTGCATTATAATTCAAGTTGACTTTCATGTGTTCTCAACTAGCAAGAAGAAACCTTATCACAACTTGAACTTGCTGTTTATCTGTAAAGATATGACCAGTTGACTTCAACTTTCTGATCATGTTTGACATCTCTCTTAGGTTATGCTTCATGGAATTGTTGGGACGCAGCTTATAAGTGTCAAATTTAATGGTTAGCCTTCTAAGTTTGATTGTAGAAATACCCTTAAACTTATCTTTCAGAGCAATCCACATAACTTGTGCAATTAGATATGCCTCATATTCATACAACAGATCATTAACCATACAGCTCAATATTGTAATGTGAGCTATACTATCCTTTTTCTTCTACGCTTAAAATGCATCTTGATCTTTTCTATGCTAAACTGTATTTTCATACTCACGCTCCAGCGTAGCATTAATTAATGGCTCTTTAGCATCTTACTCCTCAAGGATATAAGAAACTTTATGGTGCCATATTTTTCAATTATCACCAATCAATTTCTCACCTTTGTTGAGCTTAGCTATTATGTTCTTAGTGGCCATAATCAATAACTCATATATTTACATAAACATAACACAAATTTTAATACATATAAACAATATTACAATTTTGCAATAAATTTTACTAGACTAATGATAATATGATTAGGTTTATGATCGAAAGTCTACATTTGTCTTACTTCCATCACATATATCATAATAACGCTATTATTTTTCTATTAAATTCATATGCAAATTAAAATTATAGTTCTTAGATAACCTTATGTTTTCTAATCTAAGAACTCCAACTAAAAAAAAAAAAAATCTCTACAATAAAAAATGAAATTGCAATATTTAAATAAATAAATAAAATCATTAAATACAACACATGGTTTAGATACATTAATCCTAAAATTACATGGATTAAAAATAATACAACATATTTAAATAACTTAAAATTTTTCATCTTATCAAATAATTTCACATTAGTATGATCAAACTCAGGCCTATAATTATAAGCAACATTTTGTACATCTTCATAAATTCTTTTTCCATGCTTAATTGGGCCTTTCATGTGCATTCCCTTTTCAAGTACGCTATGCCTAAAATGTCATGCACTTTTCATACTAGGAAACTAAGAAAGTAAGATAGAACATCTCACATCGGTAACAATGCAATGTTCTTTCTCAAACTCTATTTTAACTGTGCACTAGTAGAAATCTAAGTCTTTCTATTTTTTTCTTAATTAGGCTTTACTCTTTCTCTCAATTCTTCTTTGATCGGTGTCCAATAATTATCGACAAGAAGTAAGTTGATCAAGCCAAGAGCCTATGGATATTAAGGAATTTTAATGCCATTTCTTATGAAATGTGATCCTAACTCATCTCTAATATTCCTCATCTCATAGATATGTCGTTGAGAGATCGGGTTCTGATACCGATATAGGAATATATACACAAAATAGAAAATAAAAAACTGACTTGTTATATTCAATCAATAGATCTTGAGTAAAATCTACCTATACGGATATGCGAAATTACAGTGTCTTAAATTTTGGGAATTGTCACACTGCAGAGGGCATAAGAAAAAATCAAAGGATTCTCTATGTGTTTTCTCTTTTAAAATATGCAAAGATCTCTTCTTTTTGTTTTTTCTTTTTTCTTCTTAATGTTAAAAATAGCCTTTTGAATTCTTTTTATAAACATTAAAGGTATTTGTCAGTTTTTTTTAAAGACTATTTAAATATTTTAAAAGAAAGAGTGAACTCCAACGTGAACCAAGGAAACACCCACCTCTTTCTTTCCTTTGCTTTTTCTCTTCGTTTTATGCCCTCCATGACTGCAAAAGTAAATATCCTTGTTTGAATGCCATATCAGTTTAGGACCTTACACTGAACAAATTCATTCAACAGGTTTTGAATGCCGAAATGATAAAGCAAATCAGCCAAGCCAAACTGACATGACAATGCAGAACATTTCAGAACCAACTCACGGAGAAAGATCTCTCCCGTGCATTTTTTTTTTGGGTATATCTTTTTTTTACAATTGTATTCGGGTGGGTGTATTTGTAGCAACAACAATAGTGAGTTCATAGAACAGAATGGAGTTACACAGAGGGCAACATTTAGGTATTGAGTTACTGTTGATAGTAGAGCCTCCATTATGCAGAAAAATCTCACCTCTTGAAGCATTAGAGATAAAAACTTGTAATCAAGCATAGAAGACTGACTTTCATGAAAAAGAAGTGAAACCCAGAAATCCACCTGATTTGGAGATTGCAAATACTTGGATTGGAATGGCGTGGAAGGAATCAAAACCAACTTCCTTCCGTTGCTCGTGCGTGATGCATCCTCAGAATTGTAAGACAAAGAATTTAAGGGAAAATGAAGGAATTTTTGGTTCAGATGATGGAAGAGTTTGAGGAGGCCGAAATCAACTGTGTAAGACAGAGAAAATGGCGAAAATTTTGAAACGAAGGAAAATGAGAATCCCCGGGAAGAAGATGAGCGTGAGACTTGCGAAAGGGCATCAGAGGGGCAAAAAACAGTCAGAGATTATGGACAAAGCGCGCGGAGCGCGAAGTCTCAGCCAAATACCATACAGATTAGAAGAAATTCATATGTATTTTGACATTGATTAATGATTAGTCTATTTGATAATATTAAAAATAAATAAATTATTTTATAAAAAATAATTTAAAGAACTAAACTATAATAATAAATATAAGAGTAAATTATTCCCTCATTTTTTGAAAGATGTTCAAATTAGATATCTCTCTTTCTATTATAAAAAATTTACACAAATTTTTATTGAAATTAAAAGATAGCCAAAATATTCTAAAAAATAACACTAATTTCTTTTATTAAAAAAAATTTAAGCACAATTTTTATATTTTTATTATGAGGATTTCAATAAAATATGACAACTATATAATTTTTACCACTTAATATTACATGATTAAATTTTTCTAAAAAAAAAATGTTATATTTTAATTGGATAACCTAATGACAAAGGTACCAAAAATTTTATCTAAATATAATCCTCAAATATATAACTTATTAAAAAATGTATTTTTTAAACTTTTATTTCAATATTATTTGTTTTATGACCGAAATCATAAATTTAATTTAAGTTTAAAAATTAATTATTTTATATTAATCAAATACATATTTAATAAAAAACAATGTATATGTAATTTTTTTATATTTTTATTATTAGTTTCTTAAATCAAAATATAATAAGTATATAATTTTTACAAGTAAGTATATAGTCACCTAACTAAATTATATATTTATCATGGTTTAATTAAAAAAATCATATACTTATTATATTTTAATTAAAAATTTTGATAATAAAGATATAAAAAATTATATCTAAATCTAATCATATTTGATACTTGTTATGCTATATAAGTAATAAATATAAGAATATTTTAATTAAAATAAATATAATTATAACTTACTTTCTTTTAGAGGGAGTTAGTGTTATACATATTCTGAATGTAAGAGATTGAAGTATAATTTTTAAACATGAATTATATAACTTAAAATTTTCTAAAAAAATAATTTACTGGATAAAAGTATTATGGCTTTATCTTTTTAATGTGTGTCATTAACTTGAGATATTAATAAGGCCTAAACATATAAAGTGAATCATACTAATCTTTTGAGTTTAGCTAAATTATATTTTATATTTTTTTATTTTGAAAATTATATTTGACTCTCTTCTAATTTACTTTTAGCCAATAATTTTTTTTAACACATTATGCCTATTTTCCTAATATAAACTCGTTATTCACAGTAAAAATAAAATCATAATCTCAAGTTAGAATTTAATATCAACTTATTTGTCTTTACCTTTATATTAGGAATAAAAATACAATTTTAAGTTATATAGAAAATTGCCTTCTTGACCAAAAAATAAAAGTAAAAATAAAAAATTTTACAAGACATATCAAATTGTAAAAAAAAAAAAACTGATGTCATTTATGAAATAAAAAAAATATTAAAATAACTTAACTAAAACCTTAAAAAAATTATAATTTGCCCAACTTGACGCAAAATGCAATCTGGTAGCCCCCGTCACACGCCCGTGTTCAACTGAAATCATTGAAGCCCGAATGTCGGGCGTTTGGACTGGTAACCTTCTGTTCCCACCTTCTGTTCCCAAACAAACGTTATTTTATACTTATTTAACTTCGTATAATTTATTGTAGAATAATATTTTAGTATTTTAATTTTATTTATCATTTTAAATTAACCCCTCATATTTGAATTATTTTAAAATAATATTTTAGCTTTAAAAATAATTCTTTAAGTTTTAGCTGACGTAAAATTCACATATTATTATTATTTTTAATGATGAGATGTCAGATCAATGATTATTTATCTGAATAAAATAAAAAGTAAAACAAAAATAGAGAAAGAAATATTGAAATAAAACAAAATGAAACCCGTCCCTGTTTAGTCCGTTTAGCCGCCTCATAGCGGTGTCGGAGACGAGAGAGAGCACTTCTATCTCTTTGATGCACTGCACGTATAAGACCCAGAGAACATAAGCAACCAACAGTGCTTGGGGTAGCAAGAAGCCCCTTTGGAAATACCGACGCAAGTATGGTGAGATAAACATGAGGAAAAGGGAAAGAGAATGCTCGAAGGTGTTGAAATTGTTTTTAGCGTTGATTAGAAATCGAATAGCCAACCAAAGTTTAAAGCTTTATTCAAACAAACCTCTTGACTGTTTTTCTTAAAATTTTCATCTTCTTCTTCACGGTTACCATAAACGAGGGAAGTAGGAGAGAACTTGGGAGGTCAATGAACAAAGATTTTTTTTTTGGTTGGGTTTGGGGAGGGGGTGAGGAAGGGAAAGCAAAGGGGAAGAGAAAAGCGCAGAAAATTGTAGATGAGGAATAGAGAGTAGAACCTTGGGTTTTGTTTTATTTCAATATTTTGTTTTGTTTATTTTTATTTCATTCAAATAAATAATGATTAGGACAGCTACTACATTATTTAAAAACATGAAGAATGACACATTAATTTCATGTCAACTAAAATTTAATAAAATTTATTAAAAAAATTTGAGATGACTTTAAAACTTTAAAAAGCTATTTTAAAATATTTTAAATTTATAATACCAATTTCAACCATAAATAAAATTAGAGGACTGAAATGTTATTTTAACCTAAAATTTACTTAAATAATGTTGTTTTTAAAAAAAAATGCCACCTTAATAAGGTTAAATTATAAACTAACATGTAAACTTCAATCTATTACTAGGGAAAAAATTTTTTGCTCAATAGAATAGCCATTTTAATTAAAAAAAAAATCTTCAAAAAGGCTAATTGAGAAAAATTATTTTAAAAGTACTAAACTAAGAAAAAAAATAATTCTTTAAAACCTAAATCATCAATTTACTTAAAAAATTGATAACCACACTAGTCATGCATTGTATTTGTACCATTTCTAACGTGTGGTACCTGGTAACAATATTATGTTAGTAATAAAATTGCACTTGTATTAATGAAACTCAAATGAACTTGTTGTAAGTGTAAATATTATATAAGTACTACTATTATATTCTCTAGGAAGATTTAATGGTATTATTTCTATTGTACACACAACTCTATTTATCATTTATTCTTTTTTTTCTTAATAAAACTATTTACCATATATTAAGTTTTTACCATTAATAATAAAATAAATGCTTGAATTTACCAAAAATTTTCACAAAGACAACCATAACTCAAACCTCAAAAAGCTACAGAGTAGCAAGAATGCACTCCAGCTATTTAAGCAATCCCAGGTGTAAGAGCGCCTCCCATCAGAGAGGCAGCCTTTTAATTGAGCATGCCCTTAATGGGAGGTGATCATTTTAGATACAGCATCTAGAGGGCCGTTAATCCCACAAGAATCAAAGTCAATCCATGCAGGTGGTTTACCACAAAAGTTTAAACTAATTTGAACCTGCCATATAGTTTAAATTTGCATAGCACAAGAAATAAATTTTCACTTACAAACAAAATCAATCATTCGGGGGAGATGAAAGCAAAAACGGTGTTTTCATATCTGAAAAATTTGAGCACAAGGGTTAAGTGCATACGCACAATTTGGAAGCATTTTAACATCAAAATAATCGATAGCCATAGGAAACTCCAAACTCGTTTATCACCAAAGGACTAAAACTGATCTTCGAAGGTTCATTATAGACTACTGAAAGAGAAACTACAAATTACGGACGAAGTAGAGAATAGCAGCTCATTACAGGTCCTTCATTCTATTTAAATAGCCATAAGATCACCATAATTCCGCATAAGGAGTATTGATCCTCCAAACAATCCAACAGCACGCAGCAATTTCTGTAAGAGGAAACAGAATTAACACATTCATTCCAAACTAAGTGAAGCTCCTGGATATATAAATATTATCAGGGAGAAAGGCTTTGATTTTACATGACACATTCAATATTCAATAGCTAATGACCCAATAATCCAATATCATTCATGCCCTAACCCTTAAAGGCCATTTGGTGGCCTGAAGGGGATGGGATTCCTCTTTCAAAATTTTGTGTAATGTCTATTCTACTTTTATAATCATTACTCAACAATATTTATCATTTTTATTACTTTTTTAAAATAGCAGTAAGAGAGTCATTTCCTGTCTATAAAATCATTTTTTTACTTTTTATTTTAGTTTTCATTCCTAGTAATCTTGCTTACCAAAAAAAAATCCCTTAGTAACATGTTGTTTCTATGGCTCCCCTTGAGTGCAAGTCTCGTAACTCCATGTCTTGAGAAGTGAGAAGCACCAAAAGTTTGTAGTGCCTCAAACATTCAAGAAACACAAGGCAAGGGCATTGGGCCAAGACCAAGGTGCCTTCCCACCTGGGAATAACAAGCAGCAGTGACTTGGAAGGATTAGACTAGGGCACCAAGATGCTCCTGTGGGACGATCACTTCCATATAGGATTAGGGCTCAGGTAACAAGACATTTAGATTGCCGCACTAATACACGGTATACCTTTCAGCCAAGATAGTAGAGCCTTTCATTAAATGACATATCTTGACACGAATCACCATTTTGATTTGCCCATTGCGCTGACAATACAAGATGTTGACTAGGAATCCACTTTCCCTATAGAGGTGGCATCAAGGCTCAGCTGCCAAGGGTGCCAAACCCAACTTCTGCCTTCTAAGTAAGGAAAATTACACTTGAGGATCCTAGGTTGAAGATATTCATTTCGAAGGACTTCAAATTTCAAAATTATTTTAAAGAATCAAAGGACCTAAATTTTGGATGTCATGACAAAAATACCTTTTAGCTTCCAACATTAGAAATTACTTTTAATGTTGGAAGCCAGGGATATAATATACTTCTACCATTGGAAGCTTAAGAGTATTTCTGTCATGACACTCAAAATATTAGGTCTTTTGGTCCTTCAAAATAATTTTGAAATTTAAGGTCCTTGAGAGTAAATATCTTCAATTTAAAGTCCTCAAATGTAATTTTTCCTTCTAAATAAAAAGAGGCAATTAAACCTACGAATCAGAGGCTGAAATAACCCAAAATACCTGGCATGTTAGCCATACATTTAATGGAAACCATGCCCAGTAACCAACGTTTCTCTCTCTAAACTGCCAATTTTCACCATAAATACAACCTCATAACTCATCTTCTCCATCAGAACCATAGAGAACAAGAGCTGTTATGCTGTTGCACATGCCCCAGAAACCTTTGAAATCATCAACCATAATTTAGTGTTAAGTGTACAGCAAAGCTTGAGCATTTACTCAAGGATCATCTATACAAGTCTTTGGGCCCATTTGGTATACTCTGTAGGATAAGGATTGATAATATAAGATTTGATAAAATAAAGCCTTATAGAATAAGGCCCGATGAAATTTTAAGATTATCTAGTGTTTGATATAATACTATATAAGATCTTGTATTGTATAAGCTAATATTATCATTTATTTGAAAATGTATTGTATAATATTAGATAGGATAAAAATTATCTTTCTTTTAGAAAAACACCTTTTACCTAAAAAATATATTTTATTTATCTAAATGTAGTGTGTTATTGAAAGACAAAATAGGGCTACACAAAGCACTTGGTGGCTTAGGCGATTTGATTCCATCGAGTCACATCAAGTCAAGTAGCCAAAAAACAATTTCGACAGACTAGGTCAAGCTAGCCACATTAACCAATTTCGATTGGCCCAACCCGATCCTATAAATTTTAAAAATATATATATTTATTTTATAAAGACTTATATAAAAAGTTTATTTTTTAAAAAGAAATATACAATTTTATAAAGACTTATATGAAATTTTTGTTTTTTAAGAGTGAAATTTTTACTTTTTAAGAGTCACTTCTACAAATTTTACCAAACTAGAGAGAGGGGGGGGGGGGAGTAGCTTAACCAACTTGGCAAACCAATTTGGCCCAACCTGATACTGAACTAGCTAGGTTGAGTTTGATACTAAATTAATTTTGGTATGACTCATCCCAATCCTATTAAATTTTTTTTAATCATTTTATAGAGACTTATACGAAAACTTTTTTTTAGTGATTAACTATAATTTTATTGGGACTTATGAATTATTTTTAAGAGTAATTTTATAATTTTTACCCCAAAGAGAAAAAATGATTGACCAATCCGATCCCAACTAGTATTAATTGAACTAGGTCAAATCCAAGCATTGAGCTTAGAAAAAGAAGCTTGGTGCAAAACTAGGCTAGACACCAAATTATGCCAATACCCGACCTATAATCACCTTTATCAAGCTAGGCCAAATCCTACCCTAACCTAGCCAATGAACACCTTTATGGGTAAGGGTTGGAATTAAAAAACTTTGACAAGGCCTTATATATCAAAACTTGATCAGGTTTAATCCCACCTCCAAAGACTTAATTAGGTTATATATTATGTTGATGTATAAGAGAAATTTAATGTATAAGTTTATACAACACATTATTTACATCAAACAAATAATAAGTTCATAATATATTATATTAGCGTATAATACCAAGCCTTATATGATATATCAAACAGGCCATTTATTACTTGCCTATCCAATTCTTTGTATTGGAAGTGCTTTGTCTTATCATTTCTGGAACTCCACAAGTGTTTTCTTTGGCTTTAATTACACCTCAAGCATAAAAGAACCTATATCTCTACTTTTAAAGTCTGTTGACCTAAACCACAGTCTCATATCAGTTCCTCTAAAGTAAGCTCAAACAAAATAAAAATAAAAACAATTATAGAAGCATTCCTATCCTATTAACCAATAAGTTCTTTATCTGGTTAGTCCATCTTCTTTTATTTCTACCATGTACTTAAGTAAATTTATGGAGCCTATTTCCTAACCTTAGATGAGCAATTTCTTGTGTTCAAATGGCTATGTTGTAACTCCTTGAATAACCACTAATAATGTGCATTCTGTTATAGGTTTCTAACCAAAATTGGCCACAATCAAGTACGTTTTCCACAAAAGAATGCCAAGCTCCATTATCATACTAAAGGCAAATGGCATGGTCACTGAGATGCTGGCAATAAGCCAATGGATCAAAGTCTCAACATATCAAAGTAACATGGCTCACAATTATATTGATTCGCTAATTTACCCCAGGTATTTTTGTTAGACAATGATCATACCCATCACACTACTGGATAAGGAAACAGAGAAACATAAACTTGATAAGTATTGAGTCACTGTTTACTTTGGATAGCTTGATCGTGTCAAGTTGGCATGAACTTTACATAAAAGAATAATTGAAATCATTCAAAGCAACATCCAAATATGAGTAAACTAGGAAATTAGTCCTGGAATTTGTGAACCCACTTAGCTTTAGTCCTCAAATTTTTGAGAGTGCATGAGTTAGTTTTTGAAAATGTCTAACTTGTTGCAATTTATTCCTCCCAAAAAATTCAAGGACTAAAGCTAAATGGATCTGTAAATTCAGAGACTAAATTGTTACTTCACTCTTCCAATAAACTCAAACAATGTAACAAGAACATTCACAAGACCGCTGTGCGAGACTTATAAAATTCTAACAAGGACAGGAAAGAGAACAATCAACCGTTGCCTCAACCCAAATGGATACACAACCTCAAGAAACAAGGCCCAAAAAAAAAAAGCATGGAAGAAGAACATGCTGAATAATTAAAACGTGGTCAGAGAGTTTGATCAAGAACTGATACTCCTCCACAGATGCATTCAGTGGCTCACGAACGCATAAATCAAAGCATAAGCCATAAGTTGGTCATGAAGCCACTCTAATGCTTTGGAATGAAAAGCGACAATCCATTGGTGACACATTGATCAAATTCGAAAGGTGGTCAGGTACTATTAAGAAACATTTCAAGTATTTCCCATTTCATATTAATGCAAATCACATGCTTAATTTAGGTAAATTAAATAGAAGTGGTCAAGAAGAAATTTCCATTCCCCGTAGCCAAACTTAGTAAAATTTGAAATATGAAACCTTTCCATCAATTATCTCTCACTGTTTTACAGAAAAACAGAGCATCACCTTGGGCATTAAAAGAATTAATCTGATGATATAGCAGGTCTATTAAAAAAAAAATTCAACTACACATTACAGACCAATTCACCTCTCCTACTGAAATAAACCAAAAACACAAAAAATTACAAATGGATTAAAGGGAAAAGGAACAGATTGGCGGACCAGCAGATAAACGGCTAAATAAAGGATTAAAAAGGGACAATTACCATGTTGAAGGCCCACTTCTCCTCATCATGAATTTGAGCATTCAAGAAATCCTTCAGGTACTGTATCGAAAACACAGTGTCCGCCATTGATTAAGTAGGGAAGGAGAAAGTGAGACAATCGCGTAGGGTTAGGGTTCTGGGTTTTAGTGTAGACGGGCGGTGACGTGATTTCGGGGGGCTTTATTTGTTTGACAGACACGGAGCATGGGATACATGCCAAGCGCTCTGCGCCGGCGCCTCACATCCATTTTCTTTTATTTCTAAAATATTTATTTATCTATTAATAAAGTAATTAGAATTAATTAACCTTAAAATATATATATAATTATTTATATACTTATTATCAAATTATTCATTTAAAATATAAAAAATATATAATTATCTAATAATAACATGATAAAGATATATTTTTTATAAATTATTATATAATTCCTAATTAAATTATTCACTTGTCAAAAAATTATATATTTATTATGTTCTAATTAAAAATTTAATAATAAAAATATAAAAAATTATACATAATTCTAACTCAAAAAATTAAAAATAAAAATAATGGTTGATGAGTATGTGTTTAATACTAATCTCATAACCGTGCTGTCACAATATATTTTATATTGAAATCATTTAATTCATTGGTAATAATTGAACTTTAAAATTCAAACAATGCAGTATTTTTATTTAAAAAATATAAAATTATAAAATATTCTAAATAAAAATTATTAATACTTAATAAGGAGTTGAGATGAGTCTTAAAAGAACTTTTAAATTACAATTTTTGAAATCTTTTTTTATAAATTAGGAATCTCTTGTTTCTATTTTTGCAAATAAGTCTTGTTTGAAAATTTTGAATTCTTTAACATCAATTTGTTTTTTAACTTTTGTGATTAAAACAACCAACAACCTTAAAATAGAATTCTCTTAAGTTCCCATTTTACAGAAAACACTTTGAAATCAAGAAGTAAAAGATCAAGGATAAAAGAAATCAATAATTATAGAGATTCAAACTAATATAGTTTTACATCCCATCCCTAAATACACAAGAGAATTTTTATTATTAAGAAAGTCACCAATAAACCTTAACTACAAAATTTAACTTCTTAATTTTTATTGCCTATTTAATAAGATAGCTTTTAAAAGCTCAACACAAATGTTTTTATAGTCTAATACACCTAAGATAACTCAGACACCAAAGCCAAGCACATTTGTTTTTACAACCTTTCAACACCTAAGAATTTTACAAGTTTCATAAAAACTTAAATAAATAAAGGATAATAGTAAAACTTTATATGTGTAAGTATCAGGCTTATTGAGAGCATCTCAAATATTTATACTACTAACTCATAAAGGGATTTGAATCCCCTAAAGTATTTCAGGGGATAAAATAAGGAAAGAGATAGAGAGAAAAAGGTGGAACTCACCTCTGCCATGTGGGTCCTATTTTTTTTTCTTTTTGTCTCTCTCCTCACTCACCTTTGCCATGTGGGTCCTATTTTTTTTTCTTTTTGTCTCTCTCCTCACTTCACTTGAAATATTTCAGATGATCCAAACCCCTCATAAAGAGAGTTAAGTGTAAAATCACCCTAACAAATTTAGATAAGAATATAATTGATCACAAATAGTTACGTGCATTAAGGTGCATTATAGAAAGATAGATTTTTACTCCATTTTAAATCATCTTTTCTTTTCATAAATAGCTTGACTTGAGTAGTTACAAGACAAGCGAAATCAAGTGATAAGGGAATGCCGTTGTTAAACTTTCCTTTTGTGTAGGAGATAGATTTTGCATGATTTTCTTGTGCCTTCCTCTTAGCTTCCTTCTTATTTTCATTTTCCATTCTTTCCTTTTGTAGCACAGCAAATTATGAGTCCCAATGCTATTTTAGAAAACAATAAAACTCAAATACATGTGCCCTGATAGGTTTCTGATTTTTACAAAAGATTTTCATATTGGGATTTTACTTTAAAAAAAGAATAGTCATAAAAATCCTTTTATCTTATATAAAGTAGACAAACTCAAATAGAATAAAAACAAATAAGTGAGTGACAAGGCCCAAAATAACATTTATTAATAACAAGACCTTTTAGTCCAAATAGAATTAAGTAAGTTTTGACTCAATAGAAATTACTTATATACTAAGTATCATATACTTTTAGCCCAGTCAAAATTTTAAAGTAGTTTTAATATATTTGACATAATTAAAATATTAAATAACCTTTGATTTAAAAAAATAAACAAAATATTTAAAATAATTGCATTTTTTAAATAGATCCTATAAGTAAAAGCTTTATATATTGTTTTAATTTTAAAATCTGGAAATTTTAAATTCTTCTTTCTCAATTCTTCTTATTTTTTACTTGTTTTATTTTGTTTATTGTATGATAGTGATAAACTCCCTCCGATTCTATTCTTGGTCATATTGTAAAGCGAAGTTTCTTAAAAGTAATATTATTTTTAGTGGAAAGTTATATGCATAGTCAAAGCCACAATTTTTTTTTTAATTCCAAGAATAAATTTTTATAAACAAATTACCATGCAAAAGACACAAACAAACCAACTTGATTTTTATTTGAGCTATTTAAAAAAGATTCAATCAGCTTCTAACTAGTCTATTAGTGTTAGTTGTGAGGATAGTTTGGAAAACCATCCTTGTTTTATGAGTAGAATGAGAAGACGAAATACAATTCTCTTGAAAAAAGGATCTCCCTAGGTCTTAAACGAAGTAAATCTTGGGATAAAAGCCCCACTGTGCATAATTGAGGATGGCAAATAATTTATAGATAGAAAATGCTTATTAAATTTAATAATTAAGAACTATACAAATTCTAAATTAAAATAAATTGACAATAGAAAGACTGCAAAAGAAATTAACTACAACTTTATCAAAAATGGATTGAAAGTGATAAATAGCTAAAAGTAATAAATATAACGATAAACAAAATAAGTAAATGATTAAAAATAAAAGAGTTGTTATAACATCCAAACATTAGTTTAATCCTATTTTTTAGTAATGAGCCCAAATATTATTAAGTTAGCATTTAATTAGTATAAGGTAAGTACAAGTGAAGGAAAATATGGAAATTTTATCTTAGGAAGATGAAGGTATTATATTATGCCTTTGACAATTTAATTTTAAAATAAGCATATTGAATTAAGTTAATAGGGAATTAATTAACATAGTAGTTGAAAAATGCTTTGGGTAATTGTTATCATTAATATATTAATAATGAGTCTTATTCCTCTTAATGTCATTCCCTACCTACCTCCACTTAATTAAAAATTTAACATGTTGCATTCTTAATTCAAATTCATATGACATGTGTCACAATGAAAGCAAATCCTCTACTGCTTCTTCTGTTGGAGTAGTAGAAGGTGCTATTTTTTATTTGGGTTGTCTAGGGTTAGCTTAGATTTTATTTTATTTTTATATTATTTTATTTTAAAAGAAGCAAAATGTAAAATAAAAATAATTGTTTAACTTCCAATTTGAAAAATGATAACTAATACTAAAAAATAAAAAATCTGAATTATCTAAATCTTCAAATCTTTAAGTTATTCAATTATGGAAGCATCCATTTCTCAGGCTTGCTATTTCTTTCAGTAAAACACGATATTAATATTTCATTTTCTTCATTTCAATACTTACTCTTCTTTCTTTGGACCATTTTACATGAAAGATATTTAATTTACAAGCCAACTAGTTAATTCAATTCATATTTATTAACATGCAAGACATATTAGCATGTAGTGTAAATATAAATAATTTTTACATGTATATGAGATTCTTATAATTCACATATCTAATTTAGATTAAATATATGGCCTTAAAATTTATTTGATATATTACACGCAAACATATTTTATACAGAAGAGGCAAAGCATAATTCAAAAATAAAATATTATGAGTTAATAATTAAATAAGTAACCACATAATAATACTATATCTTTTCACATTGTTTATTATCAAATTTTATAATACAATTAGGTTTAACAATCTTTTCCATAATCATGCATGGCTTATATTGTCATGATCAAAACTTATAATATAGAATCTCAACACAAATAACTTCAGTTCTTTTATGTATATATTTTCATATGTTACAATAGCATATTCATTATTTGTACAGTTGGTCATGGTTTCTCATTAAGTTAATTATGAGACGACCTTGTATACTCTGGAGCTGTCGTATTCTATTGTCTTTCTTATGGTTTACAATTACATTATGCACCTGCACATGAAGTTCCTAAAATGAAATTTGTAAAGGAACTTGTAGATGCATTATGAAACCAGTGCGATTAAGAAGAAAATTTTCATATTGAATTTATTTATGACTGTTTTAAAAAATAAAAACAAAAAATTTGTATTTTTTGAGAAATTTACACTTTTGGTAATTTTTGAAATGAATAAATTATTTAATATACTTCCAAAACAAGTATGTACCAATTCTTATTGAAGTGGCACAGCTCTTATGCACAGTAAAATAATTTACATATGAGGTCGATAGAGGCTCAAGGATCTTCAATAAAGTAATAATTTTATTTAATACAAATCTTAAATGAAATACAAATATTTATAAAAGTCCTACAACCAAAAAGAAAAAACTAGCACTATTTTCTACTATTTGATACTATTCTTGCATTATTCCCTATTCATCTATGACAAAAATATGAAAAGTGAAACAAAATTGTGCTCGTAGCTTTTTAGAAGTTGTTTCTTCTTTTGCTAGAATAAAGGACATATGTAACTATTCTTTTTTTTTTTTTTTTACTTTTCTCATTTTTACAAGATTCTTCCGTAGTGATGTTTATCCATGTGTATGTACGTTGGTATGGCTTCTTATCCGTCTCTACATGATTTATGAGAGAATTGATCAAGAACAAATTGAATCTAATCACATTTTTATGATCAACAAAATCACTTTATTTAGATTTCACCAATTTTCAATTTTGACATGGTTGAAAGAACTTTTCACGAATTCTTTCACCAATAGTACTAAAAAGATATATAGTATAATATTACAAAAATTTATTATTTTTTATGACAGAATAAATCATTATTTTTATAAAATATAAAAAATTCTTAAGTTGTTTCTAAGCTTGATTTTGAAATATAATTTTGCCAACAATACCTTATTTGATATATGAGATGTCCCAACTATCATAATTAATAAAAATCATATAATTTTGGCAAATCATAACTTGTAAGAATAATTTGTGAAATATTCTGTTTAAATTTTTCATATAAACATTCAAATTGATCAAATTTGATATATCTCATTATTATAGTGCATATCTCGGTAGGTAAAATCTTTTTTTTTTTCAAAAATAAGATTTGGCTACTCTTCTAATAAATTTATTAAATCTATAGTAGATTCAATATGATCAAAATTTGTGTAATTATAATCATTTTTCAAAATAAATTTTTTCAATTGTTTTTCTGTTTGATGCTTTTTGAAAATTTTTTAAATAAGATTTGTTTTTTCTTGAACTGTATTTTCTTTCCTTCA
The DNA here is from genome assembly GCA_032878935.1 of Erythrophleum fordii. Classification (NCBI taxonomy): domain Eukaryota; kingdom Viridiplantae; phylum Streptophyta; class Magnoliopsida; order Fabales; family Fabaceae; genus Erythrophleum; species Erythrophleum fordii. The sequence goes on from JAVQMF010000055.1 coordinate 462,524, forward strand.
ATATGAACTTTCCATATTCCATTGATATGATCATAAATTTGGTATGGCAAATTGGGATTTGTAGAAATTTGTGATTTATTTATCATTAGATATTTGAGAGGCTATTTTGAATTTTTCTACTTGTTGCAGAGTTTCTTTGAAACTTTGAGAATTTTAAGAATTGTAGGTTTTCCAAGTATGAGTATATGGATTCCAAAGTTTTTGTATGAAATTTGGCAAATATTGATAGGCTAATGGAGTGGAAAACTGTTGTGGTACCGGTGTAGGATTTGCACTTGGTATTTGGAAGCTTTTCTTAAAAGGCTATGAAGATCTTCCCTTTTTAGGATTTTTCTTGATTGCAATCCATCCTTTTGTTTGGTGTTTTCTTTCCTTCATCCATTATTTGGATTTTGGTGAAAATAATCTACAAGAAAATTATCAGTTCCTTTAATATATTCAATATTAAACATATATTGATAAATAAATTTATACCATCTAATCCTTCTTGAATTTTTATAATTTTTTTTTATTTTTTAAAAAATCTCTAACTAATTGATTTTCAGTTCTAATAATAAATTTTTCAAAAGCTAAATAAATATGAAAATTTTTTATTCCATTTTTTATGACTAATAGTTCCTTTTCATAAAGTATATAATTCATTTCATTTTGTTTGAATTTTTTTAAATTATATCCATACACTAATTCTTCATTATTAGCTTTAGCTTTTAATACTGCATCCCAATATTTGTTAGTGGCGTTCATTTCCAAAATCAATTCCATCTCTTCTTTTAAGAAGATAAACTGTTGGCAAATTATTAATTTCATTTGTTATCTTTTTTACTATTTCAGTATCTTCATTTTTCCATTCAAATAATTTATTCTTTTTCAATTTTTCTAAGAAAGGTTTTTCCTTACTAGAAAGATTTTTTATAAAACTCCTTCCATAATTAAGTATTCCTTTAAAAAAAAACTTTGTAATTATTTTTTTATCAATCAATTCATCAGAAAAACTTTTTATTTTCGAGATAATATGATCTTGTAATTTTATACTAGACTTTGTTAGTTTTAATCCTAAGTATTTTATTTCTTCTTGTTCTACTTTGATCTTTTTTGGATTGAGTATAATAACTTTTTCTACTAATTTATCACAAACTATTTTTAGGTGTTTTTTATGATCTTCTTTTGTATTGGAGAAAATCAAAATATCATCTAAATATATTATACAAAAATCTTTAAAACACATAAAGATTTCATTTATCCACCTCTAAAATATTTTTGGAGTTATATTTTAGCCAATGGGCATAACGGTCCATTGGTAGTGTCTATATGGATCGTTAAAAATGTTTTGACTCTTCTTTTAATTTAATTTGATAATATCCAGATTTACAATTAAATTTACTAAATATTTTAAAATATCTTTTCTTGGAATAAAGTATCTATCAAATTCTAGACTTTAATTTAACTTTTTGAAATTAATTACCATTCTAGCTTTTTCTCTTTTATTGCTGCATAGTTCTTTACCATAAATGCTGGACTAGAATGTTGACTATTTATTGGTTCAACTAATCCTTTTTCTAATAACTCTTGAATTTGAATTTTGAATTTGTCTATATATTGCTTAGTGTAGACCATTTGTTTGACTCTAATTATGTTATTAAGGTCTTTTAATTTTAACTCACAATATCTAAGATTCCTAGAAAATAATTTTAGTGGGTTATCACTAAAATTTTCTTGTAGTAATAGATAAATCCAATATTTGGTATCCAATTTATATATTTTTTCTCCCTCATTAGGATTTTTAAGAATAGGGTCAAATTTTGTATGACATTTATGTTTTATGGTTTTTAACTAGAGGTATTAGAATTTTCAATCCTCTATTTGTAAGATTTACCTTGATTATGATTTATTTCTAATGGATAATATTTCTTTAAGAAGTTTGTTCTGAACAAAAAATCTCTATCCATGAAATGAAAACATAATATTTTTGGTATGAGAAATTCGTTATTTCCTAACCAAATTAGAATATTATTAGCTTTATACTCTAAGAGTTTCTCTACCATCTATTACACCTGCCATGATGGGCCTTTTTAACTTTTTCTCATTTTTTAGTTGGCACAACATTACTTCTATAGACACTTGTTGTAGTACCTGTATTAACTGAGACATCTAATTGATATTATTTATATTCCTTAAAATTAAATTGAGTTGAAACGTAAGTATAATATTTTTTATTTTGATAATGAGAACAAAATATTTCTTCATTTCTCAATTTTAATTTTGATATGGCTAACATATTATTATTATCTCTTCTTTTAAATTGAGTTAAGATTCCACTAGAAGAGTTTCTACTAGTAGAGTTTCTTTTAGGAAATATGAGTATCTAAGAGTTTTTTTACTTATTGTCACTTGATTAGAAGTATTTACTAGTGTAAACATAGGTAAAGAATTTTCTACCATGGTTTTGGTGGGTTTTAAGTATAGATTTGATCCTAATGCAATCATTTCTACCGGTCTATGTTCCTATTTTTCAATAACATCCTTTAATAACCATCCTAATGGTATTTCTAAGTCTCTAGTATTCATTAACCTAGGATGAATATTAGTATCAACCCTTCGTGGTTCGAAGATTTCAATTGTCCTATTATTCATTCTTTTTTATAGGTGTTTTAGTTACATTGGTTAATTCATAGATTGTTTTCCATTCTATAGCTAGACTATAACTATCTTCTTTTATCATAATATTTTTTGTTTGAATTCTCAATGTTACAATGCTTTGTACATTGGGATTAGTAATTGAAATGAAATAATTTTATTTTATTTTAAACTAAACTATATCACTTATAAGATTAGATTGTATTCCTCCCATGAAAAATTTGATTAGATTGTTTACCTATCTTTTATCCATTATAATAACTAAAATTGAAGTATCTATTCTTGGACAAAATAAAGCTGCTATTTCAACTTGAATTACTTTATTTTTGTTAAAGATTAGAATTTCTATAGCTTAATATTTGCAATTGTTAATGTAGTGTTTCTACTAAATTGTTCAAAATGTCTAGCACTCCAAAATTTCATTTTCAAAATGTCATATATTCTTTTATAATTTTTCTTAATTTAATAATAATCGAAGTTTCTTCTTTAGGTACATGTTTAAATTCATAGATATTCATCATAAAAATAAATTCACATTTATTATCATCACATAATGAATTTGAATTACTTTCACTAACATCGATGACTTCATATAAAACTGACTCATTATAAGAAATATCTTAACCAAACCAAATTTTAAAATTATTAGTATTTAAGGATATAATCATTTTCTTAGCACCATTTCCTTTTTTAGGATACCATGGAGCTATATGATCTTCCTCATTACAAATATAGCATCTATAAACCTTTTTTAGTTTTTGTAATCTCTTTCTCATATATCTTTTCTTTTTCTTAATATATTTGGGTTTTCCAAATTGTTTTCATTATATTTTTGGGTTTTTTGCCTCAAATTACTACAATCAAATTTCTAATAATTTTTTAGAATATAAGAACAATATTTAGTTCCTAATTGATTCTTAACTTGTTTAGTTGCTTTTGATGTTAAGTAGTCATCTATTACTTTTCGACATCTATATCTAATCTTATTTCCTAAACTATTATAATAATTGGATTTTCCTAAAAAAGCATTATAATTATTATTACATATTTCATCCCATGGTGGTGGTAGTTTATGAAAATATTGATTTAACCAAAATTTTAAATCTATATCATTTAATTAATGGTAATGATATTGAAACTTTTTAGAAAACTCATCTAATTCCTTAATATTACATAATTTTAAATTTTGTGAGAATGTAATTAGTATTTGAAGTAGAACTAATTTCATCCATAGATCCACAAAATTCTAATTTTATTATTTTCACTATCTTTTAAAGGATTTGTTCAAAAAATTGAAAATTATTTAATAACTCACTTTTGTAAGATTGTTCTATTATTGAATCTTCCTATTTTCTAAAAAGTGTCTCCTTGCAATGTTCCTACTATAAAATTTAAGAAATTTTCTTTTAACCATTTATCTTTGTAGTTAATTACTAATAAAGATAAAGACTATACCCAATCATCAATAATTTGTTCATATGACTATAGAAAACATTTTTTAAATCAAATATGTACCATTTACTGATATATTTTGTTTATTTAAATCATCCCTTCTACTGTTTGTAGTTAGAATTTCATCTTCATTCTATCTAATTTGTATAGATGAACTACTATTTTCAATATTAATAAAGATTTTCTCATACTTTATTTAAATATAAGGCTTGGTTTCAAGATCTGTTTCTAAAGATCTGTTTCTAAATTATCCTTTTCACTTATTTTTCTTTTACTTCTATCTTTTATAAAAGATTGCTCTTCTTTATTTTTCAATTTTCTATCTTGTATTGTAGAAGTGCTTTCTTCTGTAGTCATTTCTAATTTTGTTTTTTTTAGATTCAGTATAAATAATTTTAATTTCTTCAAAGTCAAAATTTTTCTCTCTATAACCTTTACCTTTCATTATCATAATTACTAGATACATTAGTTGTATTATATTAAAGAAAATAATGATAATTTTGACGTTCAAATAGTTTTTTGTTTTGATTATAAAAGTCCTGAATTGTTTTTAGTATAAATTTTGTTTTCTAAAAAATACTAGTATTTAAATATTGGTTTTTCTAATATTCTATTAAAGATTTAGCATAATCAAACTCAGTACTATTTTTTAGATTTTTTAATTTTTTTTAATACATATATTTATTATCGTAATATAACATATGATTATTTCTTCAATTAGGATGTCTAGTTGAAGGATTTTTTTCTAAATCTAGATCATCTACTTAACTAACTACCTTTTTATGAATTTTTGTGATTTTTTCATCTAATTTTCTAAATCAACTTGTAGTTATATATCTACAATAGTATACTTTTTTTCTATTGTTGTTCTTGTTTGTTATACTTTCAGGCTAATGTATTTAAATATTGTTATCTCTTTATTTATTAATGAAAGTTTTGTTGATGAAGATTATATAATGATTAGGATTCATATATTTTTAAAAGCATATTTATTTAATTCAATTATTAATATGTGCACCTATTAGTAATATTTGTTAATTTTTTAATTTTATGCATTTACTTGCATGTATAAATTATTTTATGAATTAATATAAGTATTTATCACTAAAGTGATATATTTATGTTAATTTGTAAGGCATTTTATCATATAAAGGTTTGTTTACTTTACTAATTATTGCACATAACTACTTGGCCAAAAAGGATTTTATGTGTTTTAACAAGGGGATATATATTTAGTGTACAATTTGCTTACCTAAAGAGAGTTATTATGTACTTTAACTAGAGATACATAGAGTATTATTTTATAAAGGTATTTTGGATTTAATAATTTATCTATTTAAAAGGGATATACTTTAAAATTTTGAAATATTCTTAAGGTTAACTCTATATGTTTTAATTAAAAGATATACAATTATTATATATAATTACCTACCTGAAGGGAGCCATTATATCTTTTAATTAAAGTTAAATAAAACATTGTTTTGTAAAAGTATTTTCGATTTAATAGTTTATTTGTCTAAAAGAAATATACTTTTAAATTTTGAAATATTTTTAAGGTTAACTTTATATGAAAATTTTTGTCCAAAATAAATATTATTATACATTTTTTTGTCTAATTATACAGTTTCATTTGTTGTTAACAATAATAATGCTATTATTGAAATTTTGAGTATGCCTAATGAAAGAATTAATAACTATGAAATATGATAATATTGAGAATGTCAGGGAACATATTCTAAAAATGGTCTACTTCAAGAAAGAAGACAATCCTAAATGATGCCTAATTTCTCATGTCTTAAACTCCTCTCTTGCTGAATTTAGCCAAATCAAAATTGTTTATATTACCTCAAATGAAACTTGGAACATGGATGATTTGATTACCAATTGTACTACCATGGAAGACAAACTTAAAAGGGAAAAAAGTAACAATGCCCTCTTGACCTTTCAGCTAAAACCTCAGACTAGCAAGGGTTTTAATCATCATAAACTAATAAGAATAATGTTTTTACCAAGAATCATAGTATTAAAAGACATGGTCAAAATGCTAGTCAAAACCACAATGTAGGAGGTCCAAAGGTTGTCATTTGAAAAATTATCACATGCTTCCAAGTTGGCCATAAAAGGAAGGATTGCACTATGTTCAAGTTTTGGTTGAAAAATAAAAATGAAAGGGTTTATAAGCAAGAGAAAACCAAGCCAAAGAGAGTTAAGGTTGAGAGTAGAAAATGACATAGTAGTTACAATCAAATACGTGGGAGAAGTCAAAATAGTTTTAGAGATTGGTTTTGAAATTATTTTTAAAAACATTTTTTTATATACCCTCATTTAAAAGAAATTTAATTTCTATTTCATTCTTAGATAGACTTAGTTTTGGTTTCAACTTTAGTGATAGAAAAAATAAATTTGATGTACAATTCACAAAAAAATAAATTGTGATTTTTTGCATAAAGATTTATATAAATTATTTTTAGCTTATGATAGTCCTTATACTTCTTTAAATATTAAAAATATTATTAAAAAGTATTCCAAAATTAAAGATAACTCATCCATATTGTGGCATAAGTGATTATGTACCTTTTGAGGTTGCTTATTTAGTGGATCCATGCTCTCCAATTTGGTCACTATTTTTTTAACACATAACATGGGCCTTTAGTTGGTGGTTGGGTCTCAACTAGCATCCTTTATCCACCACTCTCCTTTGACTAGTTCTTATTGACTAATATTTTTAGTTGATCCAATTTCTAGCTATTATTATTAGCGATTTTATGCATAGGTTCTCAACATTAGACATCTTTGCAACACTATAAGTGCACCAATTCTTCTTGATGTTAAATTCTAACCCTTTGAACAAAAATACATTATTTAGACATTCATCTAACTCATAAGTGAAAGAGTTATCGTGTCAATTTTATTCATAATATGATTATAAATAAAATTGAATATTCATACAAAAAATTCAAATATTGAATGAATTAAAACAATACCTCTATATAACATTTTTTTAAAAATAAACCATATACATAATGATTAGGCAGTATTAAAGGCATTAAAATCTTCATAGCCAATTACTATTGTTTTTAACACTTGAGAAGAAGCACAAAGTTTTGGGAATAGATGATATAAAAAAGGAGATTGAGTAAGGATCCAATTTCACATGTATCAAAATTTTATGAGCATGGGCAGCCAAAAAGATGTGGGGCCTATGGTAGTAAAAAAAAAAAAAAAATGCAACACATAAGTTGCAAAGAATAAAAAATAGCCACTTCATGGATGGTCTAAAAATAGTGACTTAAAACTGTGTCTTCATATACATATTGATTATGTCTAAAGGAGATATTGTTTGAGTCAAAGATTTTAAACATACTTAATTACCATTTTAATGACATAATTGGTTTTATCGGGGATTGAGGTCTCTACTATTAGTCGATAAACAAACTATAGATATTTGCGTTGTTTTTAGTGACTTCAAAGGCGTTTAGGGTATGTTTGGTACACCGTATAAGACATGATAGTATAAGCTAATACAATACATTATGAACTTATAACTTGTTTGGTGCATGTAATGTATTGTATAAGCTTATACATCATAGCTTTCTTATACATCAAAATGACGTATAATCTAATCATGCCTTGGGGGGTGGGATTAGGCCTGATTAGATTTTAATGTATAAATACTTATCAATACTTTTCATTTTTAATCCCTCACCTATGGAATATTCGTTGGCTAGATTGGATCAGTTTTAATTAATACTAGTTGAGAGCAGGTTAGTTGGGTCATTTTTAAATTTTTGATAAAAATTATAAAATTATAAAGTAACCTTAAAAAAATAAAATTTTCATATAAGTTTTTATAAAATAATTTTTAATAAAAATTATAAAATGACCCTAAAAAATAAAATTTTTATATAATCCTCTATAAAATTGTATTTTATTATTAAAGTTTTTTTATATAAGTCTCTATAAAATAATTTTCTTAAAAAAATTAATAGGATTGGGATAAGCTCTGCAAAAACTAATTTAGAATTAAACTTAGTCTAATTAGTTTAGTATGAGATTATGTTAAATTGATTTTTTAAACTAGTTAAGTCACTTTTTTTTTAATATTTGGTAAAAATTATAAATTGACTCTTAAAAAATAAAAAAATTTTATATAAGTCCTTATAAAATTATATTTTGTCCCTAAAAAAATAAAAATTTCATATAAGTCTTTATAAAATTATATTTTAGCTATTTAGCTTGATGTAACCAGACGAGATCATGTCACTCAAGTCACTAGGTTAGTCTAATTGGTTTAGTATGAGACTGGATTAGATTAGTCTCTTAAACTAGTTAAGCCACTTTTTTTTTAATATTTGGTAAAAAATTATAAATTGACTCTAAAAAAATAAAAATTTCATATGAGTCCTTATAAAATTATATTTTAACTATTTAGCCTAATGTGACCAGACGAGATCAGGTCACTTAAGTCATTAAGTTATCATACATTATATGCAACCCTATTCACCCATACTTTTTTTAAAAAAAGTAATATAACATAGAAAGATATAGTATATTTTTTAAGCAAAGGTTATTTTTGTTAAAAGAATTAATTTTTATCATATCTAGTGTTATATAGTGTATCATCAAATAAATGATAATATTATCTTATACAATACATTATCTTATACAGTATCATAACAAACACTGTATAATCTTAAAATTTTATCAAGCTTTATCCTATCAGACCTTATCCTATCAGGTCTTATACTATCAGGCCTTATCCTATACATCATACCAAACAGGCCCTTAGTTATAATTCAATGCATTATAGCTTTGTGTCATAACCTTTTCAACCAAACTCTATGATTAATTGTATGAATCAACGATTCCTCTTCTATTAGATTGAATTATTATTATGACATTATCATTGATAGGAGAAAGCGAACCTATTTTGCAATGATGTAAACCCAACTCATGTTTTTTACTGGTAGGTGAACGTCTATGAAGTTGAGAAATTAAAACATAAATATCTTAATCATAAGAAAAAATTAAGTTAGTAAGAAAATAATAATTTAGTTCAATGCAGAAAACAAGTGATTAAAAACCACGGTCAATCAAATCTCGCGAAATAATAAAATGTTGCTTTGCAGTATGACAAAACCCTTCTCTTTTAAAGAATTTGTTTATGTTTTAAACTATTTTAGCAAAAATTTTTTAATTCTGGAATTGAAACATTTAAAGCATGTAAAGTAACTAAATTATAGCTAACATAAAATTGAGATTCAATTAGATGTTAATTAATTGACAATATAAAACACAAAAATATAAAAAGATTTTTAAGGACAAAACATGTACACATTTTTCAAATATTTATTATCAAAATTCTCATTAAAAAAAGGCATGTAAATTCTTTCTGCAGTTTAGTTTTATATAATTGAATTTTAAAAAATATTTCTCATATCTAATTTTTTTTTTTAAATAATTATAAACACTCAAAAATATTTTTTCTTTCTTTTGTCCAAATGTAGAAACCATGAGTACCGAGAAAAACAACGTGGAACAAAGCATCAACCATTTGCTGACACGTGGACATCTAAACAATGGAAAACCAATCCATGATCTTCTTCATCATTCATCATCATCCACTCAGCTCAGTAGCACCTTCTACGCGACGCTCGTTTCATTGCGACGCGATCTGAGCAGGAAAGAGGGAAAAAGCTTACGGTTATGGAGGCCACCGCAGCATCCATTTGTGGCACCAATAGAGGGTTGCCATTCATTTGTTCCTCTCCTCTACTCGTCAAATCCATGGCTACTCAGAAACCCCTTCCATCAGTTTCTAGAACTGTAGGCTCTAGAAAGGTCAGTCCTTGACTTGGCTAGAAATTTTCGAAATTTGGCCTCCATCATATTGAAGAAGATCAATTACCTTTTCTGGTTTTATTTTATAGATATATATTTTTTCATTTCTTGAACTTGCTTAAATAATGTTTGATCTTTTATTGAAACAAATCGTTTGTACGAAGAAAGAGGCAACTTCTCTGATGTTCTAACCAATTTTAAGAAGAAAGGAATTAATTGCATTGTGAATTCATCCGCTGAACAAGATGCGAGTTATGTTAGAAAGAAAAGGTTTATTCAATCTTAAACTCAGTAGACTTTTGCTATATGAAAAAAGTTCTGTAAATATTTAGGGTTTAGGTTTTTGCTAGTCTTGCGAGTTATAGCAAACGACTATAGAATTAGAATAGGGTCAAGCTCTGGAAGTGTTTTGGATGCTATCATAATCTTCAATTATGATATGTGTAAAAAATTGTTTGAAAGACCCCAATTATATAATGTTAGAGCTGTAAAAAAGCATTTATATGACATGTTTTTATTCAAGAACTTAATAATAAATATATAAAAATTATTTAGTCCTTGTATGGGTGTGTGACATATTTCATTGTTGAAGGGAAAAAGGCATCCTGGGTTTAGTTTAGGTAAGTTCATCAAGTAATGTGTCAGATTAGCATCTTCTATATTTTTAAAGAAATTGACTATATTAATTTTGTAGAGATAGATGTAATGTATGGGATCTAAAACTTGTTGGTGACTTTACTTGTGTTATTAGATGTAAATGCCCACACACATATTATCTTCTTCTTTACGAAATTGTCACGATCAACTTTTTAAAGAATATAGACAGTTCAAATATGCCATTGTCACCCATAATTCGAGATTCAATTATATAAATATTATTATTCTTTCTTATGATTCAATCTGGCTTAGGAAAAAACTTATATGCAGTTCTTAATTATTTTACTATCAAATTCTTTAATTAAAATATGACAAGTATATAGGTTTCTAATAGTAGTATGGCAAATATATAGTTTTCACAGAGAATTGTATAATTCTCTAATTAAATTATACACTTGTTATATGATTATTGAAATAATATACTCTTATTATGTTTTAATTGAAGAATTTAATATAAATAACTGCATGTAGGTCTAATTTTATTTATTAGCGCAGTGACTAGAGTCTATGAATGACATAATAGGTTGAGTTTGAACAATCTGAAACCCAGCTGTAATGGCAATGTAGAACATTTTGTTATATTCAAATTATTTCTTCTAAATACGAAACCATGTGCGCAATGCAGAATTCAACTGTATTCCCACTTGGTGAACAAGGCCCTCGGAGTAGCACCATAACAAGTACACCTTCCATTAAGCTGCTTACAAGAATGGAGCAGCTGAAGCTATTAAGTAAAGCAGAGAAAGCTGGTTTGCTATCAGCAGCAGAGAAGTTTGGGTTTTCCCTTTCAACAATAGAGAAACTGGGACTCCTATCAAAAGCTGAAGAATTGGGGGTGTTATCTGCAGCCTCAGATCCAGGTACTCCAGGGTCATTGTTAAGCCTTAGCTTGGGTCTACTGCTTTTGGGACCTTTGTGTGTTTATCTGGTGCCTGAGGACAACCTTGGGGAGGTTGGGTTACAAGTTGTAGTTGCTCTGCTCTGTGTGGTTGGTGGTTCTGCAGCTTTTGCTACATCAAATCTTGTATCCAACTTGCAGAAATTGAGATAAATTTAATATAGTTTTAAGTATGAAGTGTTCAGAAATCAAGGCCTTGATACAGACATTGCGGTATAATGAAATATGAATGAAGTTTCGGGATTCAATTTGAAATATTGTGTTGTTTCTAATTTGAGTATCAGACGTATATAGGACACATAATTGCTCTAACTTCTTGGCATCATTGCTTCAGATAAATTTAGGTTTAACTGCACTTCCATTCCTTTAAGTTAGCTGCAATAAATAATTTTTCAGTTCTGGTTAGAGTAATGTTGTCCTCTAATTTATTTATTAAAGCACTTTAGTTTCTCATTTCAATTAAATCAATTTCGTGCCTCTAATTATTTGAAAAACAAAAAGTAACTGACTGAAACAAATTTAACTTCTAGTTCTGGTGACTTAACAAACACGAGAGGTTATCATAGTCAACTATTATTTTTAATTGTCTTAATAACATTATGTTAATGAACTCTAAAAGGATTAATATGTTCTTACAAATATATAGTGGATTGAGACATTTTATTTTTTTTATTGTGACTTTATATGAATAAATTTTATGTAAATGAGTCACAATTTGAGAAACATTTATTTATTTTGAATTTTTTTTGAATATATGAATTTAGGTTTAGAGATTCAAAGATTTAATGGAGATGAAAATTTTTTTACCTGTTCAATATAAAGCCAAGGATAATTTATACCTGTTAAATATAATTTATACCATTGGTGGATCATGATATAGAGAAATAACTATCACAAAGACACCACGAAATAATCTAAAGTTATCATTCCTATAACGCCATCTTTATATGAGCATTTAATAGGGCTTCTGTCCTAGAAATACTGTACTTTTCTGAATAGCAGTTCCCATATGTTTCACAGCCACCATTCTGCCAATTTCCAAAATGCTCTGTACATGCAACTGATCATACCAAAATTTCAAGTCGACAAACCAACAATAAACAAGATATATTTCGTCTAATCAGTTTACATCATTAATAGGAAACTCTTGCACCAAAAAAGAGGGAAGAACAAGTAGTGTCTGTGTCTCATTAAAAGCCAACTTGATGGAATTTGCATTTCTTTTTCTGTGGACATTAGAGGGGGTCACTCAATTTTTATACAACAAAATAACATATCAGATACATCCCATCCTCTGATTCTGCTTCTAAAAGTGGCAAAAAAAAAAGAATCATAGTATTTGATTCATTTCTATTTTGTACAATAGAGATTAAAGAAAAAATTGGAAGCATGCTAAAATATTTTCTTTATATCTTTCACACAGCTTTTACAACCAAAGCATGCCCACTAAACAATCTCAGCGAGGTTTCCCATCAAATGAATAACAATATTTGACCATTACACAATAATAACCATTTAATGCATGCATTATAAGGGCATAAAGAATTTAGATCTTAAATTTAGACGCCATCAATACAAAGTAATGGCAATCTATACCACTCAACACAAAGCACTCAATGCTATTCAAACTTATTCAGTTTATCCTATAAATGTCCACCGACCTACTTATATACTTTCCCCGCACATTTTCCTGAAGTTACAAACAGCAGTTAGATGAGTTTTTGCTCAATCAGAGCAATAAAATCAATAATTTAACAGGATAATCATTACCTCAAGGGAACTATGCATAGAACTCAATTCTTCAAATTCAACAAATCCGAAACAGAATCCCTACTGCAAGAGGCGAAAAGTACAAAAATAGCACAAGTAAGCCCACCTCAAACAATGTTTATGTTGTTTGTAAGTGCAGAAGCCAGAAAGTAATATTCACGGACCTGACTACTTCTAACTTGGATTCCATCATGCTTAACAGGACTAAATTTCTTGAACACTTTCTCAAGTTGTTCGGCTGTTGCATCAAAGGTCAAATTCCGTACGTATATGGAGTGATCTTCAGCTACAAAGAATAACATGCAAGTCAATTCATTTTCAAACTGTAACTTGGTGGACCAATATATATAAAATCTATGGCTTGTTTCACTGTCCTTTTTCGGGGTATCAAGCTATTGTTATAATCTTTCACTCACAAGTCACGATAAAGATGAAACAAATATGCCAACAAGAAAGAAAATGTGTCTCTAAATCTTAGTTAATTGATCTGAAGAGAAAACAACGATCCAACATGTTGAGCAGCATCAATATATACCTTCTTCATGAACATCACTACTCCCAGGAGCACTGTCACTTCTAGGAGCTAGTGCCTCAATTCCAGGACTAGATTTGGCAGCAGTGGCAGGCACTTGTTGACTGGGTTTTGTAGATGCCACTCTTACTGTTTGGCTAGGAACATAGACAGGACCAGATGTCGCATTACTTTTCATTACCTTAATGTAGATGAAAATATTCCATTAATGAATGCAAAAAGCGGAATACCAGAAAGCAAGAAAGTCTATGAGGATGAACTCACAATTGATGCATATGATTTCCTAAATACATCATCCTGGACTGCTGGAGCTGCATTATGACTAGTTTCAATATTGTTAGTTAGATCAGTAGGAGGTTCAACAACGGCTTCATCAATAACTGATGCTTCTTCCTCATTTTCCAAAGGATCAAACACTTCAGGCGCACAGTAATGCACCAGATATTTCATACTTCTTGATATAGACTTAGGTTTTCAAATTCCATTGGTAACACACTAAATATCCTATACTACTTGATGTGAGATTAGGGTTTTCAACGTAATTAAAGAAGAAGAACTACTCTTCTTAAGTACCACAAGATTATCCAGACACTATAGCACATTCATAAAATATAATCAAGAAACACGATTACACAAACATAAATATTTCATACTAGGGTGTTTCTTAAAGTGGATCCATAGAAATACATGCAACGTCACCTCCATCTTCAAGGCAATCCCTTCTTTCTTACAAACCATTTCTTATCAGGATTTTAACCTGCGAAGGACTTCAACCCTTAAGAATTCTGTCTCTGTGAATGAAAACCATCTCTTATCAGAATTTTAACCCGTGAGGGACATTAACCCTCGAGGACTTTGTCTATAAGAGATCATCTCCTATCAGGACTTTAACCCTCAAGAATTATCTCTCCTCTTGAAATTCCTTTCTCTCAATGCTTCTGGATGAATTTTTTCTTAACATTCTTTTCAAAATGAAGAACAATATATAAAATCCATACAGGAGAGAATCCATGTGGTTAAATCATATAGACAAATTAGGGTAAAATTATAATTTGCTTATGGGAACCCCTTTTTGGTTCTGGCATCCTCCTTTTAAATAGTGACACAGAGGAATACAATTTCACATAGAGTAAATGCCACATAATCAAATTACATAAATGCAGAGTACTTAAAAATATGCAGACCACATGACGAATATTAAATCAAGTGCTAAACAAATGACTCAACATGTGACGTGAACTAAAGAAATCTCATCTACATGAGCCAACATAGAACACGTGAAAAGTTGTACATAATAATAATCTAAGGAAATTGCAACCATAGGTTGCCTTAACAAATTCTGATAAAACCTTTTTTCTTATTATCATGTCTTTTATTGTTTTCAATGTTTTTAAAGTCTATAGTCTATATCAAGTCCTAGTTTATGTCAAAGTCAACCATGTCAAGGTAAAATAATACGTCCAAATATACTTCTCGCACAGGGAATTGTATGAATAATTACTTTATTCAAGTTTTTCAGGTACAAGGAGAATTTAGTTAGGCGATCACATCTATGCAAGAATCAATCTCATGCATCATGCAAAATTCCATTCCTTCACTTATTTGAGAATCACACAACCTGCATGGATTCACTCAGCCAGACCATGTGGTTCTTGGACTAGCATAATGTGTGAAAGGCTAAGAAAATGCATGGGCCATGTGATTTTACATAGTCAGGCTGTGTAGCTTTCAAATTTTTACATGTTGCTAGAAACACATGGCCCAGATATTTTTACATGGTCAGGCCATGTAAATTGGAGCAATTATGTTCATCATCACACAACCCACGTGAAAACGCATGGCTGGGCTGTGCAAAATGCAAAAGCATGTTGGTCAACGCATGACTTGTGTGAAACACGATTATACATCAATTAAACACTAAAAAACAAGCAAGAAATCAAACTAACTATAAGTATATAAAGATTGAAAATCCATCTCCCCCTGGTGACATCTAAGGAGTTTTATGTAAATTTGAGAGAAAGGAGTGAGGAAAAGAGGAAGATGATTATGCATTCGTCATTTGCCAGACACAGGGAGTGTTGGTAACTTTGGATTGAATTCTTCTCCTCCTTTTCTTCTTTTTCCTCTTTCATGTATCTATCTATCTTTCTCTCTCCCCTTCTCTAATCACGCTCTTCCTCTCTTTCTATGTCAGAGGATGTTTGCAGAAGAAGGGGAATGACAAAAGGGTTGAGGAGAGTTACCTTGATTTATAGCTTATAAAGTCGGTTCTCTCTTTCTCTCTCTATTATTGCTTCTTCTAAAAGTAGTCAAAATATTGTAGAAGTTATCTCGACTGCTCTGACTCGATTCTTATCTTATGGGAATTCCTATTTTGTTGGGAACTAGAGTTGAAAAATCCCTTCTTATCCTTGGTTCCAGGCCTTTCAGCTAAAGAATTTCTCAAAATTCAACATTTTAAGTTCTAATGAAAATCATATTTTGATCCCTTGAAGAAATTTAATCTTAGCAAGAATTATACTTCAACCCTTAAACTTTTGGTATTTCTATTTTTATCCCTAAATTTTTCTCTAAATATTTTAATTACCCGAATAAATTTTACAACAATCCTAGGGTATATAAAAGTCTAGGAAAAAACAAGAATTTACATAAATTAAATACACTATTTAGTATTTTCGTACAAAATTTAATTTAGAGCATTATATTGGGCAAGAATTATTTTCTCAATTATACAACTTTAAAAGACTTATTTTTTCCTTTTTTTCTTTTTCTAGCACCTACATTCATGTGAGACTTAACTTTTCATTTTATTAGAACATAATTTGTCATTAACTTTTTATAGTAGTTATTACATACATCTCAATGAACCAAATTTTTAAGATAGTTATTACAAAATTTTTGTTTTGAATAAGTTTTTTAAATCTGCATGTGCATACTTTTGTATATATATCTCCAAAAGCCTTAGTAATTTCAAAAGCAATGACATGGATGATCCTTTATGTTTAACTGTTACAAGCTTTTATTATTTTGCATTTTCTTTAGTCTTTTGTTGTTAAAAACAATTTTTTCCATTTGCATTTGAACTTTAACCTTTTTATTTAATATAAAAAGGGTTTCTTTAGACCATGGAAGTTTTTAAACATGACCCAAAAAAAGATAGTTTTCTAAAAATATTTTTTTAAAAATACACATTTTTCTATGCCATACTTTTTGAAATTTGCAAATTTGGAAACTTCATCAGGGCCCTTTATTTGCTTTAAAAGTCGCTTAAGGTTTCAATGAAGAAAAGTTCTACATCTTCATATAGAGAAAACTTAAGAAAGGGTGTTTGAACTTAAATATGATTCAAGAAAGGGTGTTAAACTTTGATCTGGCTTAGACAAAGGTGCTTGAACTTAAACAACATACAATACTCAAGTGTGCCTAAACTTTGATTTTAAACTTCGACAATATTTAAGTAAGAGTGCTTGAATATCGACATGGATTAGGTACGATGCATGAACTTTGACCAAGTTCAAGTAAGTATCCTAAAGTTTGACAAGACTTACGTGAGGTGCTTAAACTTCAACATGACTCAGGTAAGCGTTCTTGAACTTAAACATTAACAGGACTTGGTAAGTGCACTTGAACTCGAACTCAAACTTTGACATAATTTAAATAAGTCACCTAAACTTTGACAAAACCTAAGTATTATTCTTGAACTTCGGTGGGACTCATGTATGTATTCTTAAACTTTAACAGGTATTAGGTAAGGAGACCTAAATTTTCATAGAACTCAAGGATGGACATTTGAACTTCCATAGGAGTTAGATAGGAATGCTTAAGCTTTTATAAGGCTCAGGTAAGTGTGATTCAACTTTCACTTAAACTTTTATAGGATAAGGACTAAATCTTAGTGAATTATGGCAGCAAAGCCACTCCATCGCTTCTAATATTTTATCATGTATTTAAGTCATTTGTAAAAGATTCTACTAGCTGTTCAATAAGAAAGATTTAAGTGTTACAAACTTTGATAGGACTTATATAAGGTACTTGAACCTCATAGGACTTAGGTAAGTGTGCTTGAACTTGAACTTTGATAGGACTTAAATAAGTCACCACAACTTTGGGGCAGGACTTAAGTATATGTTCTTGAACTTTGACACCTAAGCTTTTATAAGACTCAAGGATAGACATTTGAACTTTCATAGGATTTAAACAGGTGAACCTAAGCTTCTTTAGGACTTAGGTAAGTATGCTTTATCTCAAACTTTGATAGGTTTCAATTAAGTCACATAAACTTTATAATACCTATGTTTGTGTTCTTGACTTTTGATAAGACCAAGGTATGTATTCTTAAACTTTGAGAAGACATCAATAAGGGCACTTGAACTTTGATATGACTTAAAGATGGATACGTAAACTTCCACAACACTTAAGTAGGTATGCTTAAGCTTCTACAAAACTTATGTAAATATGCTTCAACTTAAACTTCCACAGGACAAGGGTTGAATCTCAGTGAAGCATGATAGCAATGCCATTTTGCTACTTATAATATCCTATTATGTATTTGAGTTGCTTGCAAAAGATTATACTTGTCACTCAAAGGGAAAGATACAAGTAAGTGTTCTAAATTTTGACATATGTAAGGTGCTTGAACTTCTACAGGACTTAAGAAAATGTGTTTGTACTTGAACTTTTATAAGACTCAGCTAAGTGTACTTGGACTTGAACTTTTTACAAGAATTAAGTAAGTCATCTAAACTTTGATGGGACTAAAGCAAGAATACTTGAACTTCCATAGGACTCAAAGATAGACAACTGAACTACCATAGGATTTAGATAGATGTGCTTATACTTTTATAGGAGTTAGATAAATGTGCTTAAACTTTAGTGACACTTAAGTTTGTGTTCTTGAATTTCAAGGGGACTTAGGTATGTGTTATTCAACTTTGAAGGGGTCGAGGCAAGAACAGTTGGATTTCCATAATACTTGAAGACACTCAAATTTTTACAAGACTTAAGTAGGTGTGCCAAAGCTTCTACAAGAATCAAATAAGTGTGGTTGAACTTTTACAAGAACTAATATGACTCAAATAAGGACATATGAACTTTTATAAAACTCAAGGATGAACATTTAAACTTCTACAAGATTCAATTAAGTGTGCCTATACTTTTATAAGACTCAAGTAAGGACATTTAAACATCTATAAGACTTAAAGATGGATACCTGAACTTTCACAAGACTAAAAAAGGAGTGCCTATACTTTTATAAAACTCAATTAAGGACATATGAACATATGTAAGACTCATGGATGGACATTTAAACTTCCACGAGATTTAAGTAGGTATGCCTAAGTTTTTCTAAGACTCAAGTAAGTATGCTTAAACTCTTATAGGAACCAAATACGTATTCTTGAACTTTGAAAAGACTTAAGTAAGGACACTTGAACCTCCATAGGGCTTAGGAATGAACACTTGAATTTCCACAAAACTTAAATAGGCATACCTATGCTTTTATAGGACTTAAGTAAGGACACCTGAACATTCATAGGACATGGGGATGAATGTTAGAACCTTAGTCACTTGGAAGTGCTTAGATACTTAAATTTAAATCCTGTTAGATTTCTTGATAGCAGAAAGTCCATGTTTAGTTATTTATTCCTACTAGCAGAAGGAGCAACTTATGGAAAAGTGCAAAAGAGTTAATTGTTGCTACATCTTCTATGGAAGTAGAATTTATGGCTTGCTATGAAGTAACAAATCACACATTGTGGTCGTGGAACTTTATTTCAAGACTTAGGGTTGTCAACACCATTACTAATCCACTAAAAATTTTTCATGATAATGGTGTAGCTATTTTCTTCTCCAAAAACAATAAATACTAGGATGGCATAAAGCATATTAAGTTGAAGTTCTTTGTCATTAAGGAGGAAGTCAAGAAACATATAGTGTTTATTGAAAATACTAAAATTAAGGAAATGATTACAAATCCTTTAACGAAGGGGTTACAACCAAAATTATTTAAGGGACATGTATAGAGAATGGGTCTTGGGTGTTCTTGTAATTGATATTTATCATGATATGTTGATATTATGAACTCAATTATTTGTCTTTGACTTAAGTATGAATTTCTTGTTATTAATGATAGTGTACACATAATATTTATTATGGTTTATTTAACAAGAAAGTCTTAATAAGACATTATAATGGACCATGATATCTGAGTATATGATTATTGTTTATAGATCTTATATGATGAGTTACAAATGTTATAGTATATAGAAGGAAGTATATTACAGAAATTATATACAACCACCATAACTCAAATTTGATGGTTTTCCATATTATAATGAACATGATGATGGTATCAAATGGAATTTGTTCTTATGTGCTAGCTACTATTAATGCTATTAAGACATAATGTATATTTATCAGGTTAAGTAGGAGAATGTTGGAATGTGGCTTGATCATGGGTCCATAACTAGCTTAGTAACCTAGCCTTGCCTAGTTTTATTGGGTTGGGTTAGGTTAGGTTAAGCCAAAAAAAAAAAAAAAGATTGATTGAACCAAGCTAAGCACTGAGTCAACCATATTAGTCAATCTTGCCTAGCTCAGTGCTTGGCCTACCTTAATCATATATAAATATATGTATATTTAAAAATTTTACAAAATTTTATATGAAAATTTTATTTTTTTTAGGGGTAAGCTATAATTTTATGAAGACTTATATGAAAATTTTATTTTTAAAAATCATTTTTAAACTTTTAACAAAATTTTTTACCAAAAACAAGGCCTAATTAGACCCAATCAAGCTAGTTTGCCCTGCCTCGATGACATACTAGGCCAACGTGGGTCGACCATTAGGCCAATAAAAATTTACTCAGTGGAAAACCAAGCTAGGCATTTGCTAAGCTTATGTGCACCTTTAGGTTTGATAATGAGATAACTAATTTTGTTTTATCTTTACGTTAAATAATTAAATATACATATGTATGTTTTATCTTTAATTTAAATAATTGAAGGTAATTATGTTTTTAATAGCTAAATAAATCTTAACCACACATTTGGTTACATGATGAATGTACCAAATTAAAAGGAATTTAATATACACTTAATTGTTCCTTTTTTTTTGTCCATTAAGTGTTACATGCATGATTGCTAAAGACACAATGTATGAAATTTCAAGAGTGAATTCTCCATCGTTAAAGAGAAAAAATTATGTACCAATAAAGAAAGGGAAAATGAAGAGACACCAATCCAAGTAAAGTTATTTTTTATGGTTTTTTCTTCTATACTAGGTATATATCTTAATTTAATGGTACAATTATAAAAATCCAAGATTTGATATTTAGGATTTTCTACATGATTGAATTTGCATAATTAATCTAGCATTGATCACTCAAAATATATGCATGACTATAAGCATCGTCACCAATATTCAAAATTTGATAACATATCTTATTTCAATTATATTTCATTTTTTATTTACGTTTATCTATAATTAAAAAAATATTTATGGCATTCACAATGCAAAAGTGTGCTTCTTTCTAGTCTTATTAAATTGTTCCTTAGCCATTTATTGTATTGAATTTTAAGGAAAGGTTGTTAGAGCATGATTTAAATATTTTAGATCCATCATACAATATGATGAGAAAATAAAGAAAGATGTAAATCATCGGATTCAAATAGGGTGTATAAAATGGAGGAGCACTTTAAGTATTATTTATGATAAAAGAGTAACATTTAAGTTTAAGAGAAAATCTTATTGTACAGTTATAAGACCCACAATATTGTACAGAATTGAGTGTTGGGTAATAAAAAGCTAATAAGAGAATAAGTTCAATATTGTAGAGATAAAAATGTTGTGTTAGATGAGTAGACGCATTAAATGAGATAGAATTAGAAATGAATACATTAGAGAAAAAGTTGAAGTCACACCTATTGTAAAAAAAATTATAGAATTGTGTTTTAAATAGTTTGTACATGTATGGAGAAGGCTTATAAAAGTCTCAGTAAGGAGAATAGATAAGATGAAGAGTTGGAAAATAGTCTAATAATAAAAGGTAGAGAGAGACTAAGAAAAGTTATAAATAAAACTAGTAAGAAAGATTTAAGAAGGATTTAAATTTAAACGATTTGTCTATAAACATGATTTATGATAGAATTTTATAACATCGTTTGATCCATGTGACTGATTTCACCTAGTGGAAGAAAGGCTTCTTGTTGTTATTGTTATTGTCGTTGTTGTAAGAGTATATGGCTACTCTTAACTTGTCCAATCATGTTCAGTTGATGATAACATTGTAGGCAGATGGAGCCTTAGTAATATAGAAGTTAATAAAGGGAGTTGCTTTGCAATATTTGTCTTTAAGAGTTATGGGGAATGTTACATTCCTTTGATTTGCAACTAAAAACCTCCAACCTATACATTATCTTATTTATTGGTTGGAGGTCAAATTCAAATAGGCTTATATGTTTCAGGACATCATATTACAATATATTCACTAAAACTCTGTGTCAATCAATATTTTTTAGACCATCTAATGGCTGATCATGGCATGATCATTATAAGGATTAGACTTATAACCTATCATCAACGGCTACTACTTTATTCAAATAATTCTTTGTGACTTTTTGCATTTGTCAAGGTTGGGTAAATGACTCTCCCTAGGCTTGGGGCTTTCACTTGATTTTGTAGTAGCTATGGTATCTCTCTTTAGCCAACTTCCTTAACACTCTTGTTGCTACGATGTCTCCATATGTTATTTGTTCTTCCACTGTCACCTTGTGCAACATAATTTCATAAAAAGCCTCTTAGGATGAGGTATTCTATTGCATATTCGAGATATTTTTAATCTTTTATATTATGCCTGATGTTAGGATGATAGTGGTAGTAAGTGCCTTGATCACAATTCTCCTTTAAAGTTCATAGTGGTTGGTGCCTTTTCTAGAACCTTTCTTTTTTTACATTCATAAAAAATTCAATAGGAGATATTGTTATTGACGTATTAAAATCATACCTAGGTTTTTATATGTCTATGTCTATGATGTTAATCCTTCTTTTAAGTTTGTACCCAATCGAATAACAAGGTTACTCTTTTTTCTTTGAATGGTTGGGCTTTCTCTCTTCCTTTCTCCTATCATCTTTAGCTTTAAGGGGATTTTTCATTTTAATATGCTATGACCGTTCTTAGATCTAAGTTTCTAATGGTGTATAGCTTCTCATTGAAACACTTAAGTAGTCTTTGAAAATTTCCTCTTCTTTTTAGTATATCCCTAAGAGGGTCAATGCATTTAAAGTTTGTATTTTGTTAGTTACGAACTGAGCTTGGAAATGTTTAACGAGCTAACCAAAATTGCCAATTGAATTCCTAGTCAGGTTATTGAACCACATTCTAGCTCCTTCTTTGATAGTAATAGAAAAAAACTTAACATTTGTATTCTGTAGAAATGTTGGCCAAATCCATCTGGAAGGTGAAGTTTTGCAAGTGGTAGGTAGGGTCACCTTTCCATCGTATAGCTCAATTGAAATAGGTTTGTACCTCTTTGAGGGGAGGGCCTACCATATGTTATTTATAAATAGTGAGCTATTAAATTGTATAAAGCTCACGTCATTGAAATAATTAGGTCATAGAGTATTTTTGCTCCCTCACTTCTAGATTGTTTCCATGGTATCTTGCTTTTTCTTTTAAGTTCTCTGCTCTTCTATTAGCCTCCTTAAGGCTTTTGATGCTTCGTCATTGCCTTATGTGCATTCTCAAACTTCACTTAACACTTGGTTGGCATTTCCTCACCTATGATTATGAGTTCTACTATCTTCTAGGTGAGCATTGCTTCACATAGTGATCTAGGATCTTGTATTGATGCTTTTTTCCATGTTTGTTACGACTCTTCTTTTTTGTCATTCTTTATATGAGGCATCTTGCATGTTGTCTTCTGTCTCACTGGATTCATAGTCTGTGTTATATTTCTTGGAGGGTATGTAGTCTTCATGAAGGGATGCTTCATGCATTTGGCTTCCTTCTTTATTTGTCCATACTCAGCGTGTGCAAGAGTGTTCCCTTATTGCTTTGGATGGTTCCTGTTCACGAACTACTTTTCCTTTCTGAATCCTCACGAGTTTGCTTTCATATGGGTCTTGCCTTGCAACGATCAACGCTTTCTATATAGTTATCATGTATTATTGTTCTCGAGATAGCCTTTTGAGGAGTTTGACATTGTTAGGTTGTGGGTTTGTAGAAATTCTTGCTATTGTTGGATTGAAGAAACAACTTGTGAAGGAATGGATGGCATTTTCCTATCTTGCAAGGTTGATGTTGTTTTCCATTTATGCTAGAACCTTGACATTACCTATCGATAGACTTGATCAAGGGCTAGACACATCTAAAAAATAGGTTGGGCTCATGAAAAAAAAAATTGATGATAAAATTGAGCACAATCCTAGCTTAGTGAAAACATACAAGCTTGGCCTGACTTGCCAAATGAAAAGAAAAAAAAAATTCAACAAATGAGTGTTCCAAGTGTGGATAATAAAGAAGCTTGAAAGAATAAAAAATAGAAAAAGTGTGCTCTTAGAAGGCGTATGGCATCTTCCAAAATTACCTTCATAATGGTGTCTAGGAAATGCTTGGCGATAACTTCTTAGTAGTGTCATCATTTAAACTCCTTGTAGTGGAGTTAATACTGGTGCTTTATTTTTTGATGCTTCTTAAACACACCAATCTTGATTCTTGTATCTTTAAAAGTTCTTTTTTTTTTCTTCTTTGGTTTTAAATGAAACTTAAGCTTCTAGTAGAATTTTTTTAAATCTTCTTATATCAAATGTATTTTATTTATAAGGTTATAATTATTTAGACTTATGTATCTCTGTTGCCAATACTTAAACTTTCATTTTTCAGTATGATAAAATATTAATATTATTGATTAATATATTAAAAAAGTTGAATATAATACTAACTATGGTTAGAAAAAAAGGCTAAACTTGACTTGTTTTATATTCGAGTTGTTTAAAAATGAATCCATCTTTTATCAAAATTTTTGTCCAAGTTCATACCTACTTTTCTAGGCTAGTTGGACTTTCTAGCCAATGTTTAGATTTATCTACCGATCCAATTTTGTCTGACACTGGTAGACATACTAGATCCTATGAGTTAAGAGGGCATTGGTTGTCATGGTTTTCATTTTTGCCTAGTTTCAAGGAAGAAATGGCTTAAAGGCTCTCTCCTAAACATACTTCACTTTAAAATCTAGTATCATAGTAAGCATTCTTGTTCACAGAATGATTTCTCCTTATTTGTGCTATAGGCCCTAAAGGACCAACAAATTTGAGAGTCTAAACCGCTTTAGTTGTTATTGAGGTAGAGAGTTAGAATAGCTAACTTGGTGCACCAAATGTTGGTACTTACATTATAGCTAAAGATAGACAAGGAGATTTAGTCCAATAATAACGTACAATATTATTAAAAACAATGAATGTGATTACAAGTTTTTCTCCTTTAAGGTATGTTTCGGAGTTTTTTTTAGGAGGTAAGAAAATGGGATGGAATAGATTTAAAACTTAAACTATTGTTTGGAAGTTTTATTTATGGGTAAGTAGAATGACAAGAGATGGCCTCCCAAGCCATCCCTAACCATCCAAAACTCATTTTTTCTTGTTTTCCCAATTTGGGGGGTCAATGATAGAATGACTAAATTTAAATATTTAAATTGCAAGATTACCTTTTAACCTTATTTAACTAATGTAAAATTATGAAAATTCTAATATACATATATTAAAATTATTAGTTCTAGAAAAGTGAATAAAATATTTCTTTTTATCTTTTTGTTAGTTTTTAATTATTTTAAGATTAGGTATATGACTTTCAATAAAATTAGAGTTTTATATATTTATCTTTTTATTATTAAAAGTTATATTTTATTAGGATTAGAATTAGACTTTTATAAATATAAGTTTTTGCATTTGTATTAATTCAAAATCTAGCATTAAATGATAAGAAATATTTTAAAATATCTGCACTCCTTTTATTTTTTCTATATCTTCTTCTTTTCTTCTATCTTATCTCTCTCTTCTTCCTTGTTCTAATATCTCTCTTTATTCTCTTTCCTACGCGTGTTACATCATTAAACTTACTCATAATTCACAACCAATAACAAAAATTTTAAATAATAATTAATTATCTTGACAATTTTTAATTTATAAATTAATTGGTCTTGTACAAACATAAAAATAATATAAATAAAATTCATGCACTATGAATTTTATCACATCATCATTATTATTGAAATATAGTTTTATCTAGTTATTATGCAGTATGAGAAGAATTTTTATAAAGATAACATTAGAAAAAAATAATTTTTATCTATTTCATTTCATTCATTTTATAATAACTCTCAAATAATGATCAAATAAAATCATTATATTTCTCTGTAAAACTTCTAAATAATAGTATGTTCCGTTAAGCTCTATTCCATTCCATTAAATTTCATTATATTTCATTAATATCCGTTAATATCCGTTCTATTTCATTCTAACATAAACTCTCCAACATAACCTTATGTGGTAAAAAAAAGAAGAGAGATTATAGTCACTAGAGATTAATAGAAAAATGATCAGGTGATGAATCTAAGGAATTGTGTCATAATTTTATTGTATTGTCTTCTTACTTACTTATGGCTTATTAGGATTCATTTCTCTTCTAAATATAAGGATCCATACCCATTGATGTTAAGCCCTTTAAGATTGGCAAAGTTACTTTAATAATATAAGTTCATTCATTATGAACTTATAAAAATATTATACCTATAAAGCACCATAGTGTTAGAAAGATAAGGTTACTTAATTATAGAAACTTAAAATATTTTCTTATAAGTAAAATAATTTTTCATTATAAATGAAGATGTTCAATTGTTCCTTGAAAAAAAAAGAAAAAAGAAAGTACGCTTACCCAGGGGCCAACCGATATCGGATTCAGAAAGCAGGGAATTGGAAAACCTGGAGAAATTTGGATCATTCCATCTTGAAAGGTCTTTCTTCCTCTTCAGCTTCCTTTCCTACCTCGCTCGCTTGCCATGTCTAAGCCCGCCTCCACTTCCCTCTTCCAAAACCTGAAGCGTTTCTTCAAGAAGCCATGGGAGATCACGGGTCCGTGCGCCGACCCGGAATACAAGTCGGCATTGCCGGGCGCGCTCGAGTACCGAGTCTTCTGTCCCGCCACGGCCAGGGAACAAGCGATTGTGCCCACATCCAATCCTGAAACCGTTTACGACATCAAGTACTACACTCGCGATCAGCGGCGGAACCGTCCTCCGATCCGCCGCACCATCTTGAAGAAGGCCGATGTGGAGAAAATGATGAAGGAGAAGGCCTTTGACGTCTCGGACTTCCCCCCTGTTTATCTGACTGCTAGGGTTGAAGAGGACGATAATGCTCTAGGTGGAGGTTACCAGAAATAGGTGAGCTCTGCCATTGATCTTCTGTATGACTTTGGATGAGAAGATGTTACATTTTCTTTTTAGGTTATGGTTAATGAGCATCTAAAAATTGGGTTTTCGTGCTTTGGGGTTTCGTTATTTGTGCCTGGGTTTGTTAATTTCGCGGACTTCAAGTCATAGTAAGCTAGAATTGCGCTTGAGAGTGTTCACCGCTTTTCCAAATTCTGGCGACTGTAGTTATGCTCGTTGAAAATTAGGGATTTTGGATTTTAGAATTTGCTTGGTTGTTGCTATTATACTTGACTATGGTTCAAGGCTAGTGGATTATGTTCTGCAATTGATGTTTAGAAGTATTAGCGTTTGGATAGAACTCTTCCCACAGAAAGTATTTTCTTTACAGGATGTAATAGCATGGGCATCAATGTTTGACAAGATCTGGGTTTCGAGACTGACAAACATTGAAGTAACAAGTTGCAAGGTATATGGAGTAAGTGAGTAACACATGTAGGCTCTTTCGGTAGCTTCGTATGGGCTCTCTTGCTGGAGTGCAGTCAATGAACTTTGATCTGATGGGGGATGTAAAGAGAAATTTTTTGCAGACTTAGAAGTTAATTTACCCATCTTTCTTTTGTTAGTTTTCTCTCGAGCTTCTAGATGTCTTAGATTTTGGAACTTAGCTTCAATAGTCCTTTTGTATCCTTTAGGTGTAAGCTTTGTTGTATACATAATTTGACCATAGATATATAGTATACTACTCTGCTCTTTTGTCAGTAGTTTGACTTTGTATTTGGTTTAATATACTGTTGTGACATCTAATGTGTGGTAATGGTTCATTCAATGGCTTTTTCTGGAAGCAATGTTGGTTGTGACAAGGATATTAATGTCATGTGGATAGGGGATTAGTGAAGCATAAGAGAGTGACAACAGATTTAAATGCTAGAAGTTGTTAATGTGATCAAAGAGTTTGTTAAAGGTCCTTTGGAGTTTTGACTTGAGTCTTGTTTTATCCTTCTTTTGGCACTTTGTCCAATCTTTTGGAAATCCATTTGGTGCTGGCTTTACAGCCTTCTCATGTTGCTTGACTTGTATTAAGCTAAAGGGGAATTATCAGATATGGACAGTGCAAATTATGTATATTTGTTTATATTTAATAGGCACATGCTAAAGTTAGGTTTATGATTGGAGTTTGTTGCAATTGATGATTGCTTGGATGGGAACCTTTTATTTCTTGCATTCTTTCCTTTGTATCCTTCATAGGCACTTGATGTCACCAACCTTTTTAACCTTATGAACTGTTCATAGATTCATGAGTTACTGAGAAGATTGACATTTTTTGTATGATATAGTACTTGGACAGCTTCTAATGTAGGTGTTCAGTTGGAATTCATCTTAGAAATTCATTAGATTTTAGCTTTCCAAAATTTCGAGATGGGAGCCAAACATGTATATATCAAGAGGGACGGTTAATTGGTGAATCAATGTTGTCATGTGCGCAGCAGTTTGAGAATAGAGATAAACTGATAATTGTTATTGCCTTAGTTTTACTCTTATGGCTTTTTTGCAATGCTGCAGAGGTACTTGGTTGCCCTGCCTAGAAGACTGTTGCTTTTTGAATGATTGAGTAGTTTTTATTATGATAAATAATTTGAAGTTGGGTGAGGAATGTAACCTGCTAGATTAGACAACTAAAATCCTTTGGAAAGCTGTCTGATTTATTAATCAAACCTATGAAATATAATCTACGGGATCTCAGAGGTAGCATTTTGTGGTTTTGACATGTAGATGCTTTGACACCACCATTGTCAAATCATGATATGTATCGTGAATCGGAAAGTATATTTCTGAATTGTGAACTGTAAAATGTATCAAATGATAAGATTAATTAATAAGTGAAAAATAACTTGAAATATAAAATATGATAATTGTATACCCTTATAATATGCATAAAATATTTAAGATAGTAAATCTAATCCAAGAGTTAAGAAGAGTTCTCAAATATGGGTCATAGATAAGCTTATTAGTCATAAATTTGTAAGTGATTAATGCTTGAAATAATATCAAGTAATGTCCTTTGCTTCTTCTATAAGAGGTATAGATAATACCTAATAAGAATACAACTTTGCCATATAAACTCATTGTTTTTACACACTTATGAATCATCAAATCGTGTAATTCTGCCATGTTGCTTGAATTGTGTGATTCATGACGGATTCAGGTCTACTTCCAATTCAGCCATCAATTCATATGGTTGGCTTTGGGTTACACATCATAAGATTCAAATTGTGAATCGAACGATTTTGATAATTATGTTTCCCTGTAGCTTTTGATATTTTCTACAAAGGTCTAATAGAAGTGCTGTTTCTTTTTACATTCCTGGTGTACTTGGATTGATGCATTTGCATCTTGCGTCAAATTTTTGTATTTGGCATTGCTCACAGAACTGGATAAGGCCAG
Organism: Erythrophleum fordii; assembly: GCA_032878935.1. NCBI lineage: Eukaryota > Viridiplantae > Streptophyta > Magnoliopsida > Fabales > Fabaceae > Erythrophleum > Erythrophleum fordii. The sequence continues at coordinate 492,175 of JAVQMF010000055.1, forward strand.
TGGAATTAGGAGCCAGTCCAGCTGCCAGACCAGTTCAATACATAAAACTGTCATGGTCGAGAACCAGTTGGTTGAGTAAACCAAACTGGTTTGGCAGGTTTGCAGTGAGGTGATGTGTTGGCTCCACAAGTGGCCACATGTCCAATGTAGAATTTCCTTTTTTTATTTTTGGGTTAAATGTTGGTTTGAACCCATAGCCTTAAGGATGGGATGCGAGGAGCAACAATAGCACACAATTTTGCTATGCTCCTAGTGATGATTTGTGCAAAGTTGCAAACTGATATATTTCGTATACACTATTAATAGTAAAAGTTAAAATACTTTGACCTCCCCCAGAATTAGGATTACATATGTGAACTTCACTTATATTTAAATACACTATTATTTAGTATAAAGTCATGCTTAATAGAAGCATTGACTGAGACATTAGAGCCAGCCAAAGGCTAGACTCATCAGTGGAGTTTCAAAACACACACTTGTTTATTGTATATACTATATAATACCTTCAGAATCACTTTTGAGGAGCTTGAGAGTGAAGTTGTACATATTTTCCAAATTTGGCAGTAACTTTTTGGTTTCCATATTGTTAACCAAGGGTGTTTTAGGCGTTTGACCACCAAATTTGGCTCTCTGATTAGTTTCTATAGTCTTAGTCAATTGTTCTGTTAGGTATAACTTACAAAATGGCTAAAGGGTAGCATGTTTTTAAAGTATAAGTGATGATTGTGTATATTTTCAAAACAGATGGCAGGTCCACATATTTATGCTGAATGAAGGGGAGGTCAAAGTATTTTACTCATTTTTATTAGGATATTTTAATTTCTTTATATATATATATATAGGCATATATATTTTTTAGAAGCTCTAGTTGAACCATAGTTAGACCATGATCAAACCATTTTACCACGATTTGCTTCCCTTTTTGGTTCCATGACCAGTCTGGTTTTCAAAGTGTTGGTTTCTACTCTAATAGTTTTGTCACATTTTTCTTGTTAGCTAGAAGTCAAAGCAACATACAACAGGGAGTTGGACCTTCAGTTCTGGGTAAATCTTTTTGAGTGCTTAATTGTTGATTCTGTATACCAGACCATAGTCATCAAATTGTGATATGACTCATGACTTCAAAGGCTAGTTTTCTAATTGTGAATTGCAAATTGTATCAAATTGTGAGATTAAAAGACAACATGAAAAATAGCTTGAAATATATCATATAAATAATGCATATATCTATAGCATAAACAAAATACTCAATATAATATATTTTACCCAAGATTTAACAAAATTATTTAACTGTTAGTCTCACAATCACAAGCGACATGTCATATAAACCCTCCTAACCCCTCTTTTTTGAAGCCATAGATATACCACAGCAGTAGTAAAGCAACACCACAATTTTAATGCATACTACATCTCACAGGCTCACATTAGAAGCTAGAAAGTAGAAAGAAGCAACTGAAGTTACTCCGCAAGGGACAGAATCAGAGAACGAGACAAGAATGAGAAGTTTCTTGGTGGCAAAAATTGAGAATGGAACGACAATGTAAAGCGTCACTTATTATTCACAGCAGATTGGACCATTTGATGGGATTAAGGGTTTGAAATGAAAATTTTAACACAGCACTGTGTTTTGGGTTTCTAAAGGGTTCTAGTTAAAGGAAAAATAAAAAAAAGGAAAAAAGGCCAAAAATCTGGTTTTCCATATTCGGGTCATGAATGACCTGACTTTGCAACCTGCCAAAAACCATTCAGGAAATTGACAGAAACTGAATCTGATGAATTTCCAGTTTGTGCGATTTTTGTTTTCTGGCTTGAATTGCATGATTTTGGCAATTCAAGTGGTGATTCCATTCAAAGTTTGATTCATCCAGTGATTCATATCATAAGATTGCTGAATCGACTCAGAATTGCCCAAGAATTCTTGCACTTTTGATTACACTATACCTGACAATAACAATCAATTGATGATTTTATGTTTAAAAAATTTATTTTTCAAATGTTAATTTATTTTAATTTGAAGATTATAAATTAATTATGAAAGTACATGTTTAGTTGTTCATATAGTTCATGATAAAACCTTCTGCAAAAGGTTATCATTGTTAGAAACCTGGATTCTGCTGGTAGATTGTGAAACTGCAATGCATTAATAGTTTTGTTGTTCCTCCATAAATGTACATAGTCAAGAACCATTTCCCCCAGAGGCTTAAACTGTTAAGTGAAGGCTTATGAATAATATTATAATCTCTTGTATTACCCCCTCACATGAAGACTTGTTGGGCTTTACGTGTGGACTAAGCACAAAACCATCATACCTTGTGTTGAAAATTTTAATTAAGAGAATGGGAGTCCACGACAAAAATCGAATTCCTGACCACTTTGTCATGGAGGCTATGATACCATTTCAAGAACCATTTCACCCAAAAGCTTAAGTTTTTTGGTAAAGGCCCATGAATAGTTTTTTCACAATCTTCACCATACATTTTATTATCTTGTTTTCCTTTCAAGTGATAGAATGGAGGTTATGTTTGTATTGCATGTGTGCTTGAATGAAAGTTTTCCAACTAGCGTCAATATGGCATTTTTGAGTTGATTGCTAATTAGTTTTGGAAGTAGTATTAAAGGGCACCCAAGTGAGGTGGAGAACTTTTCTCCAAAAGCTAAATATTGAGATAAGAGAACCACCTTATTTAAGTATCATATTGAGCAGCACATGCTACTTGATATGGGACTTCGACATCTTATATACCTTGGTCTTCATCAATTGGTCGCTTTGAAAAGTCGACATTTCATTGGCTACACTCTAGACACTTTACTTGGTCTTTCACTGGTTAGAACTCTCCACACCCCCTTATCCAGAGTTGTCACCGACTAGCTCTAATACTAATTGAAAGGCATTCAGGCAAGGTGGGAAACCTTTTTTCCAAAAGCTAGCTATTGAGGTGGGAAAATTATTCTACTTAAGTACCTCATTGAGTAGCCCATACTACTCGACGTAGGATTTTGACATCTTATACTACTTTAGTTTTTATATAAAGAGTCTACTACTTATAAGGTGTATAAGAGGAGGCCTAAAGCAACCTAGCAGATGTAGAGTAATAGGTGGGGAAAGGTTTGCATGAGGAGGAACCAAAAATAGAAAGATAATTGAGTGAGTGAGTTGGTTGGTTGGGGGAAAAACGAAATTTATTGTTTGAGGTCACTAGCTAACTTTGTCATGTTGTGGGTGTGTTGAGAGAAAACTGGTTTGGTTGTAGATATTAAGTAGGGGCCTTAGGAGGAGGTTATCAATGATTTTTTGGTATGTGGGAGAGGACCTGACCCCTTGAAAGTTGAGATTGCATTTTCTTTCTTTTTGAGTTTTCTTTTTTGGGTTCAAAAACTTTGTAATCCTAAATTCAGCCTACTCCTTCATTCATTTTAGGAGTTGAGTTGTAATTCCCTTATATAAAAATACCAGAAAGTTGGGCTCCATCAATTTTGGTATTAGAGCTAGTTGTGGTGGGGTATGGTTGGTACAAGGAGGGAAGGGTGAGTCGATGCAATAGAGAGGAGTGTGGAAGAATTATAGAAGAGTGAGGGAGAGAGGAAGGATGAACTTATTTTGGTGAAATTGGTGTTGATGGAATTAATGGAGTAGTTGGGTGAATTTTGAGCTGCCTTTGACCCTTAGTTGCGAGCACAAATGGTGGTGGAATAAGCCTAGAATGCACCAAGAGGAGCTAGGAGTGCCAACCTAGGAGTGAACATGGCACAAAATGTGCCAACAATTGCAATGGAGGCCATCCCAGGGGCAAACTGGCACATAACATGCCAATAATGACATTGGAGACTAACCCAATAGTTGAAGTGACAAATAACGTAGCAGAGAAGGACCCTTGGAAACATTAGCGATTAGAGCTTCCTCTCTTCTCAAAGGAGGATCTCATTGGATGGTTATTTAAGGTTGAATGTTATTTCAATATGAATGGAATAATGGAGGTTGAGAAAATAGATGTGGTGGCTGTGAGTATGGAGGGGAGAGCATTGAATTGGTTTTAATGGCTGGAAATGAGATCCCCTCTTTGAAGTTGTAGAGAGCTTAAGAAAAAGGTGATGGATAGATTTCATTGTCATCAATTGGGGAATAGTTATGACTGTTTAATAGGCTTGAAACAAGAGAAAACAGTGGAGGATTTCAAAGAGAGGTTTGAATTACTCTTAGCCATAGTTATTGAAATTGTTTGATTGACGATTCAAGACATAGTTTAGCTAGCCAACGATACAGTTTGGTGTTCGAATCGATTTTTGGCCTGAATCGTGTGTATGAATCGCCTAAATCACACGGATCAAGCTAAAAATTGTGATTCAAAGATGTTCGGCGATTCAGAGATTTGCACTACGTTGGGTCACGCATTCGGGTTCTTCATGATCCAACGCAACTTGTGCGAGAAGAAGACGCTATTGTTACTTCTCCCTTTCTTTTTGTAAGTCCTTCTGTGTATGGTTGCCGCCTCATCTGACTAATGCACATGTATGTCGGAAGAAAGTGGATCATTTGGCCTTCACGTAACTTGATCAGTTGAAAGGGAGATGAAGGGATTTGACAACTGAAAAGAAATGTTGTTTTGGTATTTGCAATTATTTTTAAAAAAATGTTTTATTATATTTTAATTTTAATTTTATTGAATAAAAAATTAAAAACTCATATCTTTTATCTTCTTTTAATTAGAAAGTTACAATTTTAAACTTAATAAAACAATAAGTTAAAAATTAATATCCTTTATCTTTTTTAGATAAAAGTTTTAAATTTATTAAATTAAAATGTAATATCTCTAATTCTCTTTTAATTAAAAATTTGCAACTTTAAATTTAATTAAATAAAAATTGATGTGCCTTATTCTTTTATAATTAGGCTATGACTTATAATTTTTCTTTATGAGACTTATAGATAAATTTTTATCAATTTTTAGTTTAAAATTATTATTTGAGCTAATTTTAGTGGTATATATTTTTTCATATATATGTATATATATTTATTTAACTATGTCTCTGAATCTTATGATTCGATACAATTTATGATTCAAAAATCAGCCTTTCGAATCACAATTTAAATCACAATTTGATAACTATGCTCTCAATTTCCTTGGAAGATGTGCCTGATGAAGTGTTGATGGGAGCCTTTGAGAATGGATTGATGTAAAAAGTTAGAGATGAGGCGAGGTTATTGCAACCAAAATCCTTAAAGTAACTCATGGACTATGCCTACTAAGTGGAGGGAAGGAACTTGATACTACAAAAGGCTAGAGAAGAAAGGAAGTCATGAGGGTTGAAGGCTAGTATGGGAAACAGATGGAGTAGGAATAAATCCATTTTTTCTAAGTACACTGATATAGTGGAAGTACCTAAGAGTTTAGGGAGTGGATGGTTGAGTAAGAACCTAGAGAGTAGAGGAGGTGATGACACCAAAGTAACTAGCAACAAAGTCACTATACCCATCACTACCACCAAAAGCAGCAGTGATAGGAGCGGCAGTAGAAAAAAATTGTTTGAGACCGGGATAAATAGGAGAAGGGAGTTGGGCCTTTGTTTTAAGAGTGATGAAAAATTTGGCCCAAATCACAAATGTAAGAACAAACAATTTCAGCTGATAATTTTGAATGAAGAGAAAGAGGAGCCTAGTGAAGTTATTAGAAAAAGGGAGACAAGGCTCGGTATATGAACATGAGCTTATGGCCATAGTGCTAGTGGTGAAAAAGTGGCAACATTATCTGTTAGGGCAACCATTTGTGATAAGAAATGATCAAAAGGCTTTTAAATTTTTGTTAGAGCAACATGTGATAGATGCTGATCAGAAGAAATAGTTTTCCAAGTTGATGGGATATAAGTTTGAAATACCTTATAAACAAGGGACTAAAAACAGGGCGGCAGATGCATTATCTAGAAGGCATAATAACATGGAAATGATGGCTCTTTCACTATGGCATTATGAGGGGCTGGAGGGGTTTGAAATAGAAGTGAACAAGGATGACAAGCTAAGGGAAGTTAGAGAGTGAATCCTTATGAGAGAGGGAGCACCTAATGGGTGCAACATTAGTAGAGGATGTTTGATGTATAACAACAAACTTGTGCTACCTTGCAGATCAACTAGAACTTGAGATAATGAAGGAGTATCATGACTCACTCATGGGGGAACATTTGGTTTATTTGCAAACTTACATGCATCTAGCTGAAGTAGTCTATTGGGAGGGGATGTGAAGAGATATACAAGACTATGTGGCAAGGCGTGAGGTCTGCCAACAGAATAAATATGGAACATTGAGCCCTGTGGGCTTATTACAACCCCTTCCTATTCCCCAATAGGTATGAGAGGATCTAAGTTTGGATTTTGTGGTTGGACTTCCTATGGCTAGAAGATTCGATATTCGATACTGTTATTATTGTTGTTGACTGGTATATGAAGCACAGTTTTTTTATTCCACTTTCCCATCCTTTTAGTGCTAAGGATGTGGCTGAAATTTTTGTTAAGGAGATGGTAAAATTCCATAGTTTCCTAAAACTATAGTGTTGGACAAGGATAGAGTTTTCATTAGCCAATTTTGGAGGGAGATGTTTGCTTTGGCTGGTACCATCTTCAAGTATAGCTCTGTTATCATCTTGAGACAAATGGCCAAATGAAGGTGATGAATAGGAGTTTGGAGACTTATTTGCGGTGTTTTGTAGGAGACAAACCCAAGCAACAGGTTAAGATACTTCCATGAGATGAGTATCAGTTTGATACCACATCTAATAGGTCCATGAGAGTGACTCCTTTTAAAGCTCTTTATGGGAGGGATCCTCTAACATTGTTTAAGTGGCAAGAGGACTTATCTAGAGTGGAAGAGGTAAATGAGCAGTTGACGAAAGGAATTTAATTTTAACTGATTTGAAACATCATTTTGAGCTGGCATAGCTGAAAATGAAGGAGCAAGCTGATAAGAAGCATAGGGAGGTAGAGTTTAATTTTGGGGATATGGTTTACCTTTGTATCAAACCTTACAAATTGAGAGCCTTAGTGAAGAAACAGAATGAGAAGCTGTCTCCCAGGTTTTATGGCCCATGCAAGGTACTAGACAAGTTGGGAAAAGTGGCTTATAAGCTAGAACTCCCTAATACAGCATGCATACCCCCAGTTTTCCATGTTTCTCGGCTCTAAAAATCCCTACATCCCTCTATCCCTATGCAACCCATTCTTATGTCACCTTTTGAGAAGATGGAATTGGAGGTGCAGCCTGGAACAGTACGGAGAGTCAAGAGTCTTGACTAATGTACAGCAACAGGCTCTTATTAAATGGGCGGGTCTCCCAGATTGTCATAATACGTGGGACAATGTTAAGGTGATCAAAGAGCAATTTCCCACTTTTCACCTTGAAGAGAAGGTGAGTCTTGATGGAGAGGGAAATGATGAGCTTGGAGGATGCCCAAAGCGGCCCAGCAGATGCAGAGTAATAGGTGGGGAAAGGTTTACGTGAGAAGGAACCAAAAACAAAAAGATAATTGAGTGAGCTGGCAGGTTGGGGGCAAAAAGAAAAATTTATTGTTTGAGGTCGTTAATTCACTTTGTCGTGTTGTGGGTGGGTTAAGAGAGAGACTAGTTTGGTTGTAGATGTTGGGTAGGGGGGCTTGGGAGGAGGTTATTGATGATTTTCTTGTTTGTGGGAGAGGACTTGACCTCTTGAAAATTGGGATTGCATTTTCTTTCTTTCTGAGTATTCTTTTGTGGGTTCTTAATTCTATATTCAACCTTCTCCTTCCTCTGTTTGAGGAGTTGGAGCTGTAATTCCTTTACATTAAAAAAAAAAAAGGAATGTTGAGCTACATCAGGTTCAAATTATGATGACTACTTGCACACTAAATTGATTTAAAACCATTTGGAACAAATGGGACTCTCAGAAATTGCAGGACACTACATTGCCCTTGATTAGTTTCTTTGCCTCTTTTGTTGCATGTATTTTGTAATTCTGCATTTTTCTTAGCCATGCTGTGGTTTGCGATTATTTCTGGACTTAACTATTGTAGTGTGAATAGAATTGTTTATGATAGACTACTCAATATCTATCACAGTGACTGTCAATGACTAATTGTGTTTTGCATGCCACCAGGTATGTGCTATCATGGAATGGCGTTCATGGTTCAATCACCTTTATGTTTTAGTCAGTGAAAAGTCTGATTAGTGATGTATGTGAAGGCTGTCCATTTTTAAGAGTGTAAGCATCATATGTCAATAAAGCGTAGCTGGCTGCAGTTAAGTTTGACTTTTTGTTTACTTCTATCTGAATGTTTATCAAAAGTCAATTACTTCAGTGAACTGAAAATGAATAAATTGAATAATTCCAGAAGTTCTCATGTTTTTATCAGTGAATCTTTACAGTGGATTGCAACAATGCTTCTAGCATACATATGAGTACGCAGCATTTGACTTTCTTGAAATTGACTCCAATTTCTCTCATTTTGATTAGTGTCTCTCAGTTTATCTGGTAGTGGTGATCCACTTGTCTCATGTTGTCTGCTGCTCCATTATTGGTTGTGTTACTTAATTGGCTCTGCCGGTGAAGTATCATTCGTTGGTATTGGAAGGAGAGATGAAACTCATAATTCAATTTAAGAAGCTGACGCTTAGGCTAGTATTAGGAATATATATGGATGGGTCTGTAGTTCTATACCAGATCTAGCAAGCTATTTATGTGCTGTTGTGAAAGTAATTTTTCCGCATAGATTTGCAGAATTGCAAATTCCCTGTTGGGTCTTGCTTTCCATGTTTCTAATATCTGTGGCGTGTACAATTTCTCAGAATTCTTAGTGGATTTTAATTTTGTCATTGGGGCCAGGTGTTGCTTTGTGCATAAGGTAGCAAGACCTGATTTGAAACAAACTATCTTGTGGCATGTCACCTTGCAGAACATGACTGTTCCCTTAGAAAGTAACTGTGATGAACCAAATAACTATTTTGTGGAAGTATACGTTATTGTGATTGGTACTATTGAAATATTTAGAGTGTATAGTCAAAATGTAAATGTTATAGCAGATCTGGCTGTAGCGGATTGGGATTTTCTCCAAGATTTCTGCATTTCTTGGAGAACACAGCATGTGACTTAACTCTCGATTGATCCCGTTTGTTTTTTTAATTGGAGTTTCATGCATATTATGTCTTTTTCGCTCTAAAGTCTAAAATGTGTACTGTAAATTTCCATAGAAAATGTAGAGGTTCAGAACTGGCTGTAGCGGTGTCATCAAGAGCATGGTTACTGGCCGGGTCCTTGCTGTAATCAGTGACTTAGTTGGAGGTTATCTCAGAGATTTATTTTGACAATGTGTGGTGACAGTATATATCCACCATGGACTATTATGTGCCAATCTTTCCAAACCTGGGCCTTTACTTTAAACCTTCAAACTGAGCTTTTGGGGGTGCATACGCTGCACGGTAAAAAATTTTGGTTTCTTCTTGTGGGCCCCTAGTTTTTTTTTTTTGTTTCCTTCCCCTTGTTTAGAACTTGGGTGGAAAGTAGTTTCACGTGTAGCAGGACAGCGATCATTTGGTCAAAGGACAGCTCAAAAGGGGTAAAGCATCCGTGTCAGTCTAATATTAGATACCAATTGATGCTAATTCTGTCTTGTCTTCTTCACTGTCTCTTTTCAACTTGTAACGATGCCCCAACAGAAGTCACAGTAAATGACTCGTAGTTTAGCGCATGGCCGCTGAACTGAGAGCGAAACTTTTGTAACATGCGTGGCTAAACAAGCTCTCAGAATTAAGTCACTGGAATTCTCTTTATTTTCTGTTCTCAGTTGAGGTCATGTGTAATTTTATGTCCAAGTAATAAAATCCTTGGAGCCCAGCGTAATTCCAAGCAAATGAATGTGGCCGTGTCTAACAATTTTAACTGTGCTTGAATTTGATGCTTGCCATTTGTTCTATGGTGGTTAAAGTAATAATTGTGATGTGACCAACAATTATAACTTTAGGTTAAATTATTTGTTTGGTCTCTATGGTCATTTAATTTTTAATTTGGTTTTTATAATTTAAAAATTTGTAATTTAGTCTTTATAATATAAAAAAAATTTAATTTAGTTCTTACTATTAAACATTTGGTAATATTTTATGAAATTTTGTTAATATAACGGATAATATGCTATCCTTGTGTCTACAAAAAGCTAGAAGTAGATAATTAAGTAAAATCAATTCATATATGGTACATAATGTAATCTATGTCAAGTGACTTGGAAAAAATGATATAAATTATACATATTTAAAGTGATAAGATGATATATAATTATTTATGTTAATAAAATTTAATAAAATACTAAGAAGTATAATGGCAGGGAGTAAATTAAAACTTGTTTAAATTATAAGAATTAAACTAAAAATTACGTAAAATTATAAGAATTAAAAATATAATTTTCTCCTTTAACCTAGTGATAAGCATTTGATCATGACAATCGATAGCAAAGTGAGATCATGGCTTTGAACCTAGGGGTACGTGTGGGCCGAGGGGATTGTCGGCAAATCGGAAGTTAGTCATCTCATTTATAGCTTTTGGCATAATAGTAAGCATATGATATTTTGTAATATAGGCGTTGGATCTGCTTTGCCTTTGTTTTCAGCAGCATATAGGGGTTTTCACGCTGAAAGGAACGTCTGGGAATGCGACTGCTGTTAGCTTAAGAATAGTCGCAAATATGGGTGGAGCTTACGGTGTTGCGCAGTGACTTCATCTTTACTGAAGGCAACCTTTGCTTATTCTTTTTCCAATTGCATGCCTCTTCGTGACAGGACCACATCCATTATTGTTCTTACTGTCCTTCTTACATGATTAAAGAAATCTAATTGCTCTTCTATAGAATCATGGATCAACTATATACCCTTTTCTCCGTATCCATTCATTATTCGTTAATTCACTTTAATTTTGATAACCTGAATTAATTGATAGTGTTATCCTACTGAGTTGTTTCATTTGGATCGATGGGAAGCAAAGCCTTCGTGTCTTGCATTCTCTTTTCTTTTATTCCGTCACGTCGCTTTTGCTGTTTTGCGGCACAGTGCAGTAACTGCCTGACCAAATGGGGGCACCTAATACAGAAGCCCTTAAATCACTCACTTGTGCCTCTTTTTCAACTCAATTCAAACCCACTCTTAATCATGTCTCTCATCATTATACACATCTATATTTGCATATTTGTTCTTTATATGCAACTCTGCCCTATCTATCCTTTTTCTTCTTCTTAAGTAAATAGCTTTGGTGTACAAAAAATTAATAAATCAGATTAATTATGTCAAAAATAGATGAATCCTACTAAAAATTGTACAGTTTCCCCTAGAACGAGTTATGACAATTGATGGTATGCCAAAACAAAATGGTATTTCATGTTTAAATGGTAACTGAATAATTAATGACCTCACTTACGTTATCTCTATTAATTATTTATTAATAAGTTTAATGTGAAATATACAATAATTTTAAGAAAATATATTTTTTAGTTCAACTATTTGATCCTTGAATTCAAAAACTGCCTAATTTATTTTTAAAAAATTATTCACTTACTACTATTTAACCTTGATAGCTTATATATTTGTCTTATTCCCCTACTTTTTATTGAGGGGACTAATGATTAGTAAGTTAAAATTTTTTTTAAAACAGAGTCATGTATTTTTCATATTCAAGAACTAAATAATTAAGGCATGTACAAAGAATTTTTTTAAATAATTGAAATAAAATAATTAAATTTTGAGAAAGTTAAATTTTTGGAATATCAAAATATTAATCGAATCAAAATAAATTTTCGGTGATCTGAATAGGTTCTTCAACCCAACCGGCAATGGGAATTTGGCCGTCTCTCTCGTTTCTTAAAAGAACCTATTCATCGATCGATCTCTATCTGACCAACACACACATTTAATGAATGGGTCATCTTGTTTTTAAATAGCTGCCATCATACAGAGATGATGGTGATAGTATTCACTAGAGGGCAGAGGCATTCACAAGCCCTAATTTGTTGCACTCGTGCAGTTATTTAATATGATATGGCGTTTTCAGTTGCATCAGAAACTCCACATGTAAAGAAAATTTATGTTTTCTCACCCACTTAATTTATGTTACAATTAATAAATGCACTGGAGCACTTTAAACAAGTATTATAATAAAATTGGTGCATCAGAATTACTAGTTTAAATACGTAAGTTATATATAACCATATGTATGGGAGGAAATGTAATTTTAGTCCTCAAAAGAGATGCTTTGATTATTTGGTTTTTGAATCTTAAAAAATACGGGATTCAGTTTTTTTTTGAATTTTATTTAACTCATTACTCATTAATTAGTCCCTATCTTTTTATGTTTCAGTAACTAATAAATAGAGAACTTAAAATTTTTAAGAATTGAATTATGTATTTTCAAGATTTGAGGAAGTTGAAACATGTATCTTGTAAAAAAATTAAATCGTGTATTTCTAAAATTTAAATATAAAATAACTGAAACATGTATGTTTTAGATAACAAAAAGTAGTATATTATCCTAGAACTATTGGTTTATGATGACTCAATCTGTGATTAAGAAAAGAATGGTCCAGATTGTAACTACCAGAGCATCAATATAGTAATAGTTGGTTGAAGAGAGGTCAGAGTTGTCTGAGGGGTAAGGCCAAGGGGAGGGTGGTCAATTATTATGTCATCCATTATGGTGTTTTCACAGACAAGAATTCATACCCCTTCTCGTTAAGTCCACCACTTTTCTCTGCATTAACTTGCTGGTATTGAAAGATAATAATGCCCAGATCCAGACGTATGGTAAAACAAAAACACACCCTTACCCAATGGACAACTAGTACGTCGATTTCAAAAATAGATATGTAAAATATTAATCAGTGACCATTTTAATCAATTTAAATCAAATTACATAAATAATAATTTTTCTAATTTAATTTCAATGACTACTCACAGATTTTGATATAATATCAAAAACTATTTTAATTTGTTAAGTCAAGTCTTATATATAAAAAACATTTTCAACACTCTAATCAAAATATACTCAATACTTTCTCTCTTTTGGTGGGTTAACTAATCAAATTTAGGGTTACTATTGATAAAATGTTCAAGTATGATGATCTAAAGAATATGTAAAACAGGCATTTGGCGGGGAAATGAAGAATGTGATATTGAATTATTGTTGATGGGGTTGAATCCAATTAGGGTTTCATCAAGTATAAAGTAGGGCTCAGCTTTTGACCAGTAGTGTACAACTGCAGCTGCAGCAAGTGTAGTGGTGTCATGAAGGTCTCTCAATTATTCTGGTGAAGATTCCTAATTTCTAGAAATTGTTTAGTGAGTAGTCTTGACTCTTGAAACTCTTGAAGGAAAAAGCTGCACCCTCTCTTCCTCATACTTATTCTCTCTCCTTAGATCCAGCACACAAACTCTAGCATTTTCAGGATTCTCGAAAGCTAACTATTAGTATACTGTGCTGTTTAATTATCAATTCAGTCTAACTTTTTATGGTGAGTGATGAAAGAATCAAGAAGGTAAGTTTCCTCATCAGTTTTTGCTTTTCACAAGTTTCTAGTAGCAGCAAGACCGAAGAGCCTGCCTGGGTTCTTCTTCACTCACTGACTTGACATTTTCTCTTTAAACAGTACTGATTTTTCACCCCTAACTTTTTCTGTTGAATTCCAAATATATTCCTTTTGAGTGATGCTGTTATGAAATCAAGCAGGTCAGACATAATAACAATCAAGAATAAAACAATATTTTGTTCTTTTTATTATATTTAGTATCATAATTGTACTTATTAAATACACAAAAGTTAAATCAACCCGAGCTATTAGTTATTAAATAAATTAATATTTTAAGTAAATAATTAAAAATATTTGATAACTAAAAATAAAAATAAAAAATTATTTTATATTTAATGGTTATTGCATCATAACTAAATTCATAATAGAAATGATTTCATAGTATTATGACTATTTTTTTTATTTGATAAAATATTCTTAGGTTTTGTCCAAATTTACGTTTTCCTTAAGAATCTACCTTGAGAATGCATAAAAAAAGAATTAAACCTAAATTAATAGATAGAGATGACATCTTCTTTTGTCAATTCAGCTCTACCTAATTTGGCTTTGTTGAACCCCTTGTTTCAGCCCTAAGACTATGTCTCAATTTAAGCAATAATTGTCTATTAGGGTTCTTGTTACTTTTGGACGATATATGGAAGGCCAGCACAAGGTCATAGAGATGAAGGAACTTCAACAAATTCATATATGAAGAATATAATATTCTAGTATAGTGATATAATTAATTATAAGAATAAATTACACTAACTTTCATTGAGATTTAATTAAATTATGCTTGATATTTCTCTTATTTTAAAAATTACATTCAACCTCTTTTTAATTTATACTTTGTCAATAAAATTTACCTTTTGCACAGTATGTGTTTAGTCCAAAAATAAAATTACTTAATTATCTCCATTTATTATTATATTAAGAATTAAATACACTCATACTAGAATTTATTATTAACTTAACTTTTTTTACTATCATATTAAAAATAAAATCACAATTTCATATTATGCACAAATTAACTTCTTTAACAAAAAATAAATTAAAGAGAAGATTTTTACAATATAAGTCGAAATATCACGAGAGCCGAATATAGTTTTGAAACCAAATGGATATTAGATGTAATTTTTAAGAAGCAGATAAAACAGCAAGGAGAGCTTAGTTAAACTTGGAGAACACACTAGGCATAAGCAAACATTAACTGGTGTAGGATGAAAGTTATATAGAGATCGGAGTCCAAGTTGTGCCGTGCAAATCTCACTGCCATCTGCATGTGGTCCCCTTTTTTTTCTTTTTTTTCTTCTCTCTAAGTTGAGTAGTGGATGCTTTAAAGAACCTACGTTGGTCCCTCCTATATAATGCAGCAACCTAGCTATCATCTATCATCTGATCCAACTGATCAGACTCCAATACCATACACCACAACTTTTGGAAGCTCTGTTATTAAGACTTACCTACTTTATTTTTCCACAATATCATAATTTAGTCTGCTAACTTTCTGTAACTGGTTGCAAATCCTAGTGTTTATGATCACAAACAAGGGAGTTATTTTTGTGTAGGTTCAACCTATGTAGATTTATTAATTAGTGTTTAACACATGATTCAAGATATTTCATCATATAAAAATTGTAATGTTTTATTACTGATTCCATTTATTTGTGAGTAATTCTTAAATAATGTGATAATTAGGCTAAGTCTATTTTTTTAAAAAATCCTCATAAAGCAGATATTTTCATAATATTGTAAAACTATATAAATACCAAGAGGAAGAATGACACTCATCATTAATTAATTAGGTTTTATTAGTATATATTGCTTCTATCCAATCCAATTAAGACAAATTCTTCAGTGATGCTTTGGGGAATTATATATTTGCTTAAGACATCTGTATTTGTCTAAGAGTAAACCCTCGTTGTATTTTTTCTCATGTTTCCCCCTTCTTTTCTTCTTTCTTAATTCAAAATATTGAAACTCAGAATCTAGCTAAACAATTTGTATATAATTGTATTTATAACGGTTAATCATGAAGCCAGTGATTGTTCAGCAAGTGGTATGGACAAAACCAGGATTACTGGTGGCAGTGTAGTTGACGTACGTGTCACACTTACATGTTGCCACATGGCCAGTTGGCCACAATTCTATTCCATTCACATTGTGGTGCTGTAAAATTCAAACATTTCTTTACTAAAGTTTTGATTTCTATATATAATAAAATATTCTTCTTTCCAGAAAAAGGATTAAGACTAAGCTTGAGGCCTCATCTGCTCGACTTATTAGCATTGAAGAGCTCCTTTTGGAAAGACTTTGCTGCTCCCTCCTCTCTTCCTCTTCTTGTTCCCCCTCTTCCTCCTCCTCCTCCTCCTCCTCCTCTTAATTTTCTTGACTATCGTGGAAGGTTTAACGAAATAGCACCCCAGGAATTTTCTCTCTCTCACGTAAGTTTTAATTAATTATAGTCTCTTGTGATTTCTAACGTAAGCCTTTTACATATACATTACGCTTCTTCTGTTGTGAAATCCTTAAAATTTCCGTCCAATTAAGGCATGGTTTTGGTTTCAACAATTAATTGTGTTTTGCCCTAATTTGGAGCGACCTAAAGTCGAAGAATTCTGACACGGAACTGAAAAACTGATTTCGGTGTAGAATTTCCATTCCTTGAAGAGAATTTTTCTTAATTTTATGACGCATATATACTTTTGGCCTTCTATTCCATGCGCAAAATATTCACATATAACTGAAAATGAGGATAATTCTCTGTCAAATGCACATAACAATCTCTATATAATTTTTTTATAATTGATAAGTTTTTATAATTGTTTTGCTTGCAGCTATTGCGGGATCCATGAGAAGAGTATTTTAGTAATTAAGATGATGATTGGAAATTCAAGAAAAGGTTATCAAGGGACTCAAGAGGGTGATAGTAGTACTACTCATCATCAACATCATATCATTAATAATAATATTGGGAAGTTAACTACTTCTTCTTCAAGACAATGGTCAGGGCTGAGAAACCCAAGAATCGTTCGAGTCTCGCGTTCCTTTGGAGGAAAAGATAGGCACAGCAAGGTCTGCACCATTAGAGGGCTTAGGGACAGGAGGATTAGGCTGTCTGTGCCCACGGCAATTCAGCTATATGAGCTTCAAGATAGGCTTGGACTGAACCAGCCCAGCAAGGTCATTGATTGGCTCATTGAAGCCACCAAACATGACATTGATAAGCTCCCACCCCTTCAAATCCCTCTTGGTTTTCCTCAATTTCATCACCAACACCAACAAACCCTACTTCCTGATCATGAATCAAGTTCTTCCTCTCAGCCACCTTCTCAATTTGGAGCTTTCTATGATGCTAATAATAATAATTTCATGGATGCAGTGTCTAGGCTAAAAGGAAAAGAATTAGATGAAAGAGGAGGATGTATATGGGAAAAAGCGAAGTGGGTGAAAACAACTAATGAAGAAGATGGAATTGGTGGTTCTGCTCAGAATCTTTTCCCAGCTGGGAGTGCTTCTTCTCACTCTTGTTTACCTATGGCATATTATAATTCCTACCATTCGGAGCCTTCAAATTTTCTATCTTTATTTGGAAGCCGTAGTTTGTTTCCTAATAATCCCCAGGTAGATCCTGGCGATAATAGTGCGCAATTTCCATCTTCTTCTGGTTCCCAATTGTTGTTTTGTCCAAGTACGGGTGCAACAACAACAACATCACTTTTTGCTCCGTATTATGCTCCATATTCCTCAGTCTCAGTAGAAAATGACCCAAGAGCGCAACAATTGAACCATCTTCAGTTGATGAGCTCATCAAGTACTCATCAGGTGTTGCCTCATCATCATCCTCTCATTCTTCCATCTCTCAAACCCCTTATTCCAACACTACCCTTTAGTTCCAGGCTTCTGGATTCAAATGATAAGGATACTACTCCTTCTTGAACGACAATGGATGTGCTAGCTAGCTTCCTTGAGATATTCTTCATGGCAATTAATTATTGATCAAGATGCTAAAGCACACAGTCTACTGCATGCCTTTGGTTTATTTATATACATTCTCGGCAGCTAAAGAAGTGATGAATTCGTTCAGGTTTGTAAGTATGACAGTGCTATATATTTATAGGGTATTTGTGCTTGAATCATTATGTATACCAGCTTGACAAACCATTATGATTATTTATATATCAAGCTTAAAATAGCTAGTTTAAA
Organism: Erythrophleum fordii; assembly: GCA_032878935.1. Taxonomy (NCBI): domain Eukaryota; kingdom Viridiplantae; phylum Streptophyta; class Magnoliopsida; order Fabales; family Fabaceae; genus Erythrophleum; species Erythrophleum fordii. The sequence goes on from JAVQMF010000055.1 coordinate 509,935, forward strand.
TCAAGTTATTTAGTTATTTGTTATCCGATTGTTTAATAAATAGAGAATACTTTTAAAAAACTTAATTATATAATGTTAAGTTTCAAAAAAATACATGTCACGTGTGTGTGTGTATTCCTCAATTTTTTTTCATTAATGTAAAACTAAAATTTGTTCATTTTTCAGTTTATAGTTGGCAATAAATCTCACAACTCTGCATCCTAGTGCATGTAAACGAACCTAAATTTATTTAAAGAATAATTGTAGAATTTCATATTGGCTACTACAACCAGCTGACAGTAGTGCCTATATTTATACACATTTAGACAAAATATTGAGGATATCATAAGAAGAATTCATGGCAGATGTGCATATAGCTTGTATGTGAATTCTGCTTGTTTTGACTAGGCGTTGCTTAAGTTGTGCTAATATTTTTTTGTTAATACAAAGAAAATGAGTCTTGTATTTATGATGTACTCAGAATTACGCAAACGAAAAGGGTCGTTGGCAAATGCTGGTTGGCTTATACATTTAGATGTTGGCCTTCATGAAGCATACACAGTTAGCTATATATATAGACATATGCTATATATGTACGTTTTTGTCAGTAATTGCTTCAGGCTTATTGAAAGATGAGATGTATATCATGATACCCACATATATAATAAAATTGACCAAGTCAGACGATTATTTCTGAGGCAATTTCTTTGGAAACATATCCTGGGGAATGACTAACTCACCCACGTTTTTGTCTTGCAACTGTGGGATGGTGGGTCTGCAGTTTTTCTCATAAATCTGTTTTAGGGTTCCGATGATTTTTTTGTTTGTTGCCTCAACGCCACTACATATTTTTTCAAGTGTACAATAAAAGTATTTTTGAGTCAATTTATATATCAACACAGTCTAGATTCTTCTCCAAACAACCTTAAGAACGCAAAATAAAACTGTAAATGATAACTAAGGTCAAACAAATTCCTCCCCCCCCCAAAAAAAAAACACAGACACATAAATATACACACACTTGTGTGCGTGTGAGTAATTCATCAAATTCCCTTAAACCCTACCCATCCCACATATTTGTAAAATTCAAATTAAAGCACGCACGTATATGTTTAACAAGCTTTTGCACCCTTTGTTACATATATTCGTCCTTCCTGCAAAAACTCTATCATGCATGATTGCATGCATGCAGCTGGAAATATGCAAGCCGACCTAAAGAGGTCCATCTACAAACCTATAACTGTAAGTTTCTAAAGTCGACAGCTATACAGAGTTAAAGATGGTGAGTGATCAAGAGGTACCCTACGTGATAATCGTCTTCGCAGAAAAAGGGAAAAAAAAATGGATCTTTTTATAACCTAATGATAAAAATGACCATTGTGAACTCTTCGAGACTTGGAAAAAGAAAAAGCTGTGACTGTGAGGCTGCTAGGGCTACAGTCCGAAGTTTCTGTCTCTCCCTGTCTGTGTGTTTATATATACACCTATGAATATAATTTAGGTGTATTTTTTTAAATATTTATTATTAAGTTTTTTTATTTAAAACATAAATATACATGCTGATATTTTTTATAACAAACATCACGCGATTCATAATCTTTTTAAAATTTTATATATATTATATTTATATTAGAAAATATGATAATAAACTCCAAAACAATTTATTCAAATTTTGTCCGATACGTAAATGTTGTGTGAAATAAAGAGGGAGAGAAGACAATAAGTCTCATCTCATATCTATCTTCATCTTTTGTGCCCTAGGAATGGAAACATCATCCATTCACACAAAAATAAAAAAGTGAGAAAATGTTATAGGATCTGCAGTTCTTCTGACGATTGAAAAGGAAGGAACATATAGAATCACAGGCAGAGGCTGAATTCGAAAGCAGTCTGTAGCTATACGTAATAATATAGCACAGGATCCAAGATCAATTAATTAAAGGAGGAGGGAGACTCAGTTGTTGCTCCTGTTACAAGTTGGGTTTTTTAAAGGGTCCTTTAAAGTTGCATCAAAGAGAACGACCAAAAGTTCATTTGCCAGTGGTCTTTGTTTTATGTCTATAATAAAACTATGAAAGAAATATAATTACAAACAATTCATACTACAGACGTATATATTGTGTATAAAATGGTCGATTTTCAGTGGAGTTTAATTACCTCAATTATATGCAATCATGCACACTTTCAAAGAAAGAACAGAAAAATCAGAGTTATAAAATAATGTATTATAAGACAGTGGTGAAAATTAGATGATGACTATTAGTTGAGTACATTTTCACTACTTTAGCATTCACTACAACTCCTATTTTATATATTTTTTAGATAATTTAATTAGTGTTCTTGGTCAAATTTAAACATGTAATATAATTTTAAATCTTGGTTAAGTTGAATCTTAAATTTAAACAAAATTACTTATTTTATCAAAATATGAATATTTGTAGTACTCAATTTTACGGGAGTATACTATGAATGCTTCTGTTTAAAGTATTGAAATTAATGCGTGAGATTTGTGGAATTGATCGTGAATTGATAATATGACATGTTTAAAATTCTTTTTGGTAAAAGATATGTTTATAACTTTATTTTGAGTAATTCCTTTGAGGTGGGGTCTAATGAACACTAAAATGAATTTAACTATTTCTATTTTTTTTTACATATTTAATAAATTAGTTAGAAAACAACTGAGTCTCACATATGACTGTAGCATGGTAGAATGAGAATATTATATATGAAAGAATTTCTGATCATATCACTGGTAAAGTTTATATTACTAAACAAAGCAAATATATGTGATCTGTTTAATTACTTGTCAACTTTTTTTGGTTCAGTAAAAATTAAGTGTCGGATAAGTTATTTGAGTTTCAAAACAAAGCATAATGCAATTAGTAAATATTTACCAAAAAAGAATACCACAATTACTTTGCCACCATTTCCTATTCTTTAATTAAAAAAAAAAAAGCATATGTGCAAAAGAGTATAAACTGCTGATCAATATCTCTTTTTCCCTAAATGATGACATGCTACTGACTAACATTCTAGTATTGGACAATAATTCTACAAAGTCAGCCAAAACAATTATTATGTAAATGGTAGTCTTAATACTTTCTTCTTTTTTCCCAGTTTTTTCTTTTTGGGGTACAATATGCTCTTCTGCAAACTTTTAAGTACAAAGGAGACATGGTCCATATATAAATGATATATTAAGATTTTTCAAAATCATAAATTAAAGACAGAAAAATAAAAATTAGGGTGAGTATACAGAGAGCTCAAGCTATCTACTGTTCAATCATCTCTCAAAACTTATATATAATTATACTATTATTTTTTATGAATTTTAAGATAATTGCACAAATCTTTAAATGATCAATGAACTCAAGCTCCATCACCAAGTCTTAAAAGTTAATTGCTGGAGCTTTAGTAGATTAATTTGGGTCATTTGCTTTTAAGAGATAAATGTATGATCTGTAATTGGAGAGAAATAAATTAAGAATTGTGGGTATAAGCACTTTCTAATATTAGAAAGTGAAAAAAAATTTCAATATTAGAAGTTCTTTTTCTCTAACTACATCCTATGAAATACTATAGAAAATCTATTTACTTTAGTAGGTAGGTATGTTGCATGCGCTTTGTAAGCGTGCAGACGAGTACTTCTTGGCCTACCATCAAAATTTATGGGACTCGTGGTCCTCTATATATATACCTTATGCTTTAAAGGACCACATTTGATCTTTCTTTCTCGTTTTTTTTCCCATTTGTTTTTAAGAAAGAAGAGAAATGGGAAGACGACTTGACCTTGCCATAGAGAATGAATTTAGATTAAAAAAAAATCCTTTAATAAACTATCGAAATATTCTCTCATCAAGCTAAATAATACATAGCAATTTATTATGAACAAACCACGTTATAAGCCAATAGTAAAGTTATATAATAGCATATTAGACATTGAAATCATCCAGAAAAGGATTTAAAAAAAAATGCAAGATGGAGTTGCTTTTAATTTGAAAAAAAAAAAAAAGGAACTTTGGAAATGCTTTGTAGGGCTTCAAGTCACAATTGGGAATTGGAAAGGAAGAATGAACCTGTGAAGACAGCTCTTGGCTCTTGGGAACCAATTAACGATAGTTTTATATATTTTATACGCTTTATCACTGATTTAACATCAAATAATAAATGCTATGAAGAAAGTATAACATGATATAACATTTTGTTGGCCGTATCTTACATGCAAAAGAATGTGTAGAAATGGTATAAATTTGATAACTCGAAGAAATAACATCACTCTAGATGAAGTTCAATTTTGGGCCATGAGTTAAATCAAATTAGTATTACTGCTTCTTTGGGTTTTGGGCCAGAGTCACGTTTACCTTAGTTTGGTTCCCCGGGGGGGGGGGGGGGGGGGGGGGGGGGGGGGGGGGGGGGGGGGGGGGGGGGGGGGGGGAGGGGTAGTTTTTACTGTTTACGTGAACTTAAATTTTGTTAGATGAATTTTGAGCTTCTCATCTTAATAATTAAAAATTAACATTAAAATCTCAAAATGCATTTAATGGTGTTAAAGCTCAATTTCTTACTAAAGATAACCCTTTATTGTTATTAAACAATTTTAAAGATAGAGAAAAGAGGATTTAGAGAAGATATAAAATAAGAGAAATGCTTCTTAATTTTTTATTTATTATTCTCAATGCAAATGGGATGCATATTTATAGATACAACTTTGTAGCTCCAAAAGGTCACATTCTAAATGTTAAATAATATACATAAAATAGGGTATAAAAGTGAAAAATCAATATTCAAAGAGTTACATATTTTTAAAAGATTATGAAAAGAAGAGTTACAATTCTTGAATGAGATGATCATCCATATAAAGAACCACAAAAAGAATATAATCATAACATATCTTTCAATGAATTTGGGAGTTAAGAAACTAAAGAGACATTCACTATAATGGATGAATTCATAACACTCCCCTTCAGATGTCCATTGTGAATATGCCTCATTAAAACCTTACTAGAGAAAAACCTAGTGGGAAAAAACCCTAGTGAAGGAAAAAAAAGAGTACACTGTTCCTTATACACTCCTCTTGTTCACAATATCATTATAGATCTTTGAGCCGTCGCAACTTAATTTGTGTTCTAATCTTTCAAATGTTGAGGTAAGTAATACCTCGGTTAATAAGTTGTCTAAATTATCACTGGAACGAATTTGTTGAACATTAATATCACTATTCTTTTAAAGATCATGGGTGAAAAATAATTTTGATAAAATGTGCTATGTGCTTTGTTATATCTCTTTTGATATACCCTTCCTTCAATTGAGTTATACATGCCGCATTGTCTTCATAGAGTATAGTTGGAGTTTTCTTGCAAGAAGATCACCCACATGTTTCTCGGATATGTTGAGTCATAGATTTCAACCAAATACATTCTTGACTTGCTTCATGAACTACTATAATTTCTGCATGAGTTGAGGAAGTGGCTGCAAGTGTTTGTTTAGTAGAACGCCATGAAATAGCTATATTTCCACTTGTAAATATATAGCCTATTTGAGATCTAGCTTTGTATGGGTCAGATAAGTATCTAGCATCTGCATATCCTAAAAGTTCTGATTTAGATCCATTTGCATATAATAAGCCCATGTCAATAGTACCTCGAAGATATTGGAAAACATATTTAAATCCAGTCCAATGTCTCTGTGTTGGAGCTGAACTAAATCTGGCTAACAAACTTACAACAAAAGCTATATTAAGTCTTGTATTGTTAGCAAGATACATTAATGTACCAATTGCACTAAGATATGGTGCTTCAAGACCAAGAAGTTTTTTATTATCATCTCAAGGTCGAAAAATATCTTTTTTCATATCAAGTGACCGAACAACCATTAGGGTACTTAATGGGTGTGCTTTATCCATGTAAAATCTTTTAAGAACCTTTTGTGTGTAGTTTGATTGATGTATAAAAATTTCATCTTTCAAATACTCAATCTGTAGGCGTTGAGACAAAATTTTCTCTTTACAAGATCTCTCATTTCAAATTTATTTTTTAAACAATCTACTGCTTTTAAAATCTCTTTTGAAGTTCCAATAATGTTCAAATTATCAACATATACAACGATGATTGCAAATCTTAAATTTGACTGTTTTATGAAAATACATGAACATATATGGTCATTCTTATATTTTTTCTTTAATAAATGTTCACTAAGATGATTATACCATATTCGTCCAAACTGTTTTAATCCATACAAGGATCTTTGTAATTTAATTGAATAAAGTTTCCGAGACTTTGAATTATATGATTCAAACATCTTAAATCCTTATGGGATTTTCATATAGATGTCATGATCAAGTAAGCTATATAAATATGCTGTAACAACATTCATAAGACGCATATCAAGTTTTTTATGCAGTGCCATACTAATAAGATAATAAAATGTGATTGCATCCACCACAGGAGAATAAGTGAATTTATAATCAATTCTAGGTCTTTATGAGAACTCTTGTGCAACAAGTCGTGATTTATATCTCACAACTTCATTTTTCTCATTTCGTTTACGCACAAATACCCATTTATACCTAATAGGTATTACACCTTCAAGTGTTCAGATTATAGGCCTAAAAACCTCTCACTTTTCAAGTGAGTTCAATTCTACTTGAATTGCGTCTTTCCATTGTGGCTAATCACATCTACGTCAACACTCATCGACGGATGTAGGTTCATGATTCTTATTATCACTTATAACATTTAGCACTACAAAGTATGCAAAAATATTGTTGACAACTATTTCCTTACGGTTAAATCTTTTTCCCGTAGAAACATAACTTATTGAGATTTCTTTATTTTTATTAGTTTCACGTACCTAAACTTCTTTTAGAGTTATGTTACTTATTATGTCTCTAAACTCTTTAGGAGTATCTATTTCTTTAATGAGCTCATTAGGAATTAGTGTTCCTTTCCTTTTACGGGGATTTTTATCTTTTGAACCAATTGGTCTACCACGCTTCTGGTGTACTTTGGACTCATTAGCTATTTCACTTATGGATTGTCCTTTAGAGACTTCAATTCTTACAGGAGCATTTGCAGCTGGTATATGTTACTTTGTCACTTTTTTTACATCAGTAAATGCATTTTATAGTTAATTTGCTATACTTTGTTATTGAATTATCTTTTGAACTTTAAGTTCACATTGTTTTGTGTGAGGATTAAGATATGTCAAAGTATTTCATGTAATTTCTTTGACCAGTTGCTTATCTTTTTCTCTCTTTAATGTTGGAAAAACTAACTTGTTAAAATGACAATAAGCAAAACGTGTTATAAATACATCTCTTGTCATTGGCTAAAGATATCTTATAATAGAAGGGAAATCATACCCCATATATATTTCCAACCTTCTTTAAGGTCCCATCTTAGTATGTTGTGGTAGAGCTATTGAAACTTATACTACACATCTAAAAATTCTAAGATAAGAAATATTTGGTTCCTGGCTATAAGCCAATGGTAAAAGGGAGTATTTATGATAATTTGTTGGTCTTATACATATAAGTGTTGCTACATGTAAAATTGCATGTCCAGAAACAGAGAGATTCATTCTCATTAGTAAATACCTAACAATTAATTGAAGTCGTTTTTGTATATCAACATGAGCTACAAGATGTTCAACATGTATTCCAGTTAACATGCAATAGTCATTAAAAGCTTGTGAAGAAAATTTTTTAACATTATCAAGTCGAATAGACTTAATGGTATAATTTGAAAATTGTGCTCTTAATCGAATAATTTGAGCAAACAATCTTGCAAACGCCAGGTTGCGAGTTGATAACAAGCATACATGAGACCATCTGCTAGATACATCTATTAATACCATAAAATATCTAAATGATCCATATTGTGGATAAATAGGCCCATAAATGTCACCATGTATACGCTCTAGAAAAGATGGAGATTTAGTTCCAACTTAGTTAGTGATGGCTTAATAATTAATTTACCTTGAGAGCAAGCAGCATATGAGAATTCCTTAGATGGAAAAATTTTCAAGTTTTTCAATGGATGCCCATGTGAATTCTCAATAATTTTTTGCATCATTATTGTTCCGGGATGCTCCAACCGTTCATACCAAGTGGTAAATATTTTTGAATCTATAAACTTCTAGTTTATAGGTGCATGTATCTCAATTATACTAATTTTTGTATAGTACAAACTGGAAGAGAAAGTTGGTAATTTTTCTAGTATCTTTTTCTTACAAGAAACAATGCTTGTGATATAAAGGTATTCATTATTTCCTTTACATACAGTTTCTATATGATATCCATTACGGCGAATATCTTTAAAACTTAACAAATTTTTTTGAGACTTAGAAGAAAATAAAGCATTATTTATGATAAATCTTGTTCCTTCCAGTAATATGATAATAGCTATTTTAGATCTTTCAATTAATCTTGTACTATCAGAAATTGTAGTAACATAAGCTTTACCCATGTTTATTTGAGAAAAATATTTTTTATCTTTTAAGATCGTATGAGTGCTTGCACTATCTACAAAACATATATCTTCATTCATTTTTCTAAAATAAAGCAAAATAAAAGTATAAGACATATTATAAAAAATCATGCTTAAATTTTCATATAAATTTATAATTATAAAAACAATTACAAACACAAACTTATTTTAAGTATCAATATTTTCTTGTGGGTTGACAAAGAAATCTGATACATCTAAGTGTGTAGTATTTATAGAATCATTGGCAAAATCATCATATAGATTAGCAAAATTAGTCTCAATACCTTTTTCCTTTTCCTTCATTAATGCTTGATAGAAATCAACAAGGTGTTTTGCTGTACGACAGGTACGTGATCAATATCCATTCAAATCACAACGATAGCAAGAATTTTTTGAATTCTTCACATGTTTCTTTTGTTCACTTGTGCTTCCTAGTTTTTCTTTTATTTTATTTCACTTGTGGTGGTAAGTAACATTCTTATGATAAGAAACATTATTTTTTCCTTGGCCACATCCACAACCTCGACCACGAGCACGACCACGACCACATCCTCGTCTATTATTATTAATTATAGTCATATTTACTTCAGGGAATGAAGTGGAACCAGTTGAACGAGCTTCATGATTTTTCATTAGTAGATTGTTATTTTGTTTAGCTACAAGAAGGCATGAAATTAATTGTAAGTATTTTTCAAACCCTTTTTCTCTATATTGCTGCTATAGGAGCATATTAGAGGCATGAAAAATAGAGAAAGTTTTCTCTAATATATCTTTTTCAGTAATTGCTTTTTCGCACAATTTTAATTGAGAGCAAATACAAAACATTGCAGAGTTATAATTACTAACTGATTTAAAATCTTGCAATTGTAGATGCATCTAGTCATAACGAGCATTTGGAAAAATAATAGTTTTTTAGTAGTTATACTTTTCTTTCAAACTATTCTAGAGCATGAGTGGATCTTTCACTGTAAGATATTCAAATTTCAACCTCTCATGGAGGTGATGTCAAAGGAAAATTATTGTCTTAGTGCAATTTTGCATTGACTCATTATTTCCTTCTTTGATAGTATTTTTAAGACCCATTGCATCAAGGTGAATTTCAACATCTAAAATCCAAGACAAATAATTCTTGCCCGAAATATCAAGGGCCACAAATTCAAGTTTCATAAGATTTGACATGATAATTTAAATAGAATAAAATTGATAAAAAAATTAATGAGTAAATAAAAAGGTCTTACCTTTCTTACTCAAATGATTAAGAGCAAATTCGTACTGATAACGTATCATAAAACAACTCAAGAGATAGAGAAAAGAGGATTTAGAAAAGATATAAAATAAGAGAAATGCTTCTCAATTTTTTATTCATTACTCTCAATATAAATGGGATGCATATTTACAAGTATAAATTGGAACTCCAAAAAGTCACATCCTAAATGTGAAATAATATACCATAAAGTAGGGTATAAAAGTGAAAAATGAATATACAAAGAGTTACATATTGTTGAAAGAATATGAGAAGTAGAGTTATAATTCTTGAAGCCAAAGGGTTATAATTTTTGAAGGAGATAATCATCTATGTAAAGAACTACATAAAAAATGGAATCATACATATCTTTCAATGAATATGGGGGTTAAGAAACTAAAAAGACATTCACCATAATGAATGGATTCATAACATTTATATAATTTTCCTTTCTTTTATTGTTTTCGAGACCCCAAGGATACCATATGTATAGGAATAAATAAATATTACTCTCTCAAGTACCAAATTTATTTATTTATTTATTTATTTTGCCTTGCTTAGTTAATATTGTCATAAACAATTAGATGAACTTAGACATCCAATGCATATTGCATGTCACATATATAATGTTAGAAAAAAAATTCAATTTTTAAAAATAAAAAAAAATGAAATATAATTAGTACTAAACTTTTAATTTTAAAAAGGCAAAATTTTTAAAAAAATATTTTTGAAGAAAAATATTTTGCAAATCAAAAATAAATTCAAAAACCAGTTATGCGTGGATAAGATATTAGGCATCTCATAGTAACGATTCCCCTAAACTAATTGTGCAAAATTAATATTATCCTAATCATGTTTCATTACCCTTATCAATCACATGCAAAAATAATAAGATGAAAAGAAAAGAAATTAAAAAAATAAAATAAAAAATATTTATTTATAAAATCAAATTTGACCTAAGATAAGAGTATAGGGCCTATATATTTTTTGGAAAGGATCAAAGTCCATATAGATTGATTGGTAGAAAACTATATTTGTTAGTTGATAATTTTTAATTTTGTGAAACAAATTAAAAAAAAGTAAAAATTAATTTTTTATTTTGCAAACAAAACTATTTTTTGACGTTAGTTTGTGCATTTTAAAATTGCAAAAACTGAGTATTTCACTTCTTAATTCTTTTGCTTTTTTTTTTTTAGAAATGAAATTTTACTTCAAGTAAAAAGAAATTTTTATTTTTTTGTGCAACATATATATATATGTATATATTTATAAGGAAAGTTTCTAAACTTATGAAAAAGACTTTAATTTTATTTTTGAAATAAAACTCTTGAAAATTTAAGGCATTAACCTTTAAATTTCAAAGGTTATTTAATCTTTTTATTTTAAGAGATTAACATTGAAATTTAAAATATATATTTTTTATTTTTCTTGCTTCTTAAAGAGAAAAGTTAAAAAAAAGTTTTTAAACAAACTAATTTTCATATTTTTACTCTTTGAAACACTAATTTTTTTGAATTTAGAAAATCTTTAAAGAAAGAAAATTTATTTGATATTTTTTTGGTTCTAAAAGATTTACTTTTGAACTTTTAAATATTTTTTATTTTTTATTTTTTTAAAAAACCTTAAGATTTATTTGATTTTCTTTTGTTTCATTGTTTTTCTTTTAAATCTTAATAAAATCCAACTCAAATTTTTTTGCAACTTTTTGTAAATTTTAGCAGAGAATTTGAAAAAAAATGTTCTTATAAAATTAAAACCTAACCTTTGAACCTCTTTTGAATATTTTCTATTTTTCACTTAATTTTAAAAGAAAAACATCTTATTTTCTAAAAACTATTTGTTAAGAATCTTTGAAGAATATTTTCTTTTTTGTCTTGAATATTCTTAAAACAAAATTGATTGTACATAGGTTACTAGAATCCAAAATTTATTAAAATATAATTACATAACCCAATAAGTACCTGTAAAGATTTATTGTCTTACATAGTTCTTTGGTTAATCTCTATATACTTGAAGAAATAAAAGGTCCCACATGGTGACTTTTTAAAAAAATAAAATAAAAAACAAAAATATTTACAAGACATTTATGAATGTGTGTGTTTTTGTGTACCCAATCAAATAATCTTATTACTCCATGAACATATTACATCACATTAAAGAGAAAAACTAATGAAGCATCTCTTCTAACATGCCCTAAATTTCTTTGCATAGCTTCTTATACTAAATCCCAAATGTCTAAATCATACAAACTTCCATGGTTAATAAGCATTTGCAATAATAAAAGATCTAAACTTCATGATAAGTCTAGCTTCCGCTCAATTTGATAAGTTTAATTTTAAACCTTCCTTTTTTAAAAGTAGAAATCACTTACAAAAAGAGAAAAGAAGCAACAAAAATAGCTTAATCACATTCTTGTCCAATTATTTTCATTCAAAGGGTCATTTTGTATTCAAGTCAATTAACATGAAATACTAAAGAGCCACAGTCCCATATATCACACCAATCAAGCATCATGATGGAAATTCATAGCCATTGAAAATTAACATGTCACTAAAGATGGTGTAAGATTCATCACCAGCTAAATACAGGGCATTAAAACTTCATTCACAAAGCACCCAACCATGTATAATCATAGATAATATAGATTGAATCTAATAGAATAATCAAAATCACAACAAATGGAATATTACCTTTCACATTAGATCAATGCCAATTGATTCTATTTATCTAAAGAAAGTTTAATGCTTCTTCACTTACTATAATAAGACCAACTTGAGTTGCAAAGCCAAAACAAATGAAAACAAGATCTCAAACAAAATTTTTAAAATTAATCTCTACCTTTCCATATAACACAGAATATAACAACCCTCAACCATTAAATTCAACTCCTTCCATGTTCATATTCAAACCAAAGTGGAAATAGCAAAAGTTAACCAAATCTTATCTAACGTTCGTCTTACAAAGTAATACCCCTCAAAATTAAAGCGTGCCTAGATTCAACTCTAACCCAATTAGAAAACATTTACATTGCATAGCTTCAACCATAGCTTACATAGAAAGGGTAAAGCATTGAGCAAAGCAGTAACACATTAATCCAACAATTTTCAACAAACTATCACATAAAGCTACATTATATTAGAAAATTTGATCATGTTGGCAAAAAATGGAGCTTACCTCTAACAAAGCTTAAAGGTTCAAATTTCGTAACCTAAATCTTGAATTCTCTTCCTCTTTCTCTTACTTAGCCTTCCCCAATTCTAATCTTTCAATCCAACTCTCTCTTCTTGTGCTTTCTCCTCTTTTGGTCTATTTCACTGTCGTTCTTCCACTATAAAGGAAAAGGCTCTTTGCTTCAATGTCTTTCTTCCTTTCAAAAAGAAAATAAAAAATTTGAGCGTGATTTTCACTCTCCTGACAAGTGGACCTAAAAGGAGATGAATAGGTGCTATTGTAAAAATAAGATAATTAATTAATAATTGAAGCAAAATTGTAAAAATGAAAATCTTATAGATAGAACAAGATCTTGTTGATAGGATCTTCTAAGAACTAATTGAATAGAAATAGATAGAGGTGATAAAATAGAGCCTTATCAACAAGGTTTTTGTATTGATGCCAAGACAGAAGTAAAAACAAAGAAAAAGATAATACACTTAATATATTTTAGTTTGGTCCACTTAACCTACGTTTAGTCTCTTTGCAACATACCAAGAGATTTTCACTATGTAAAATCAGAGTACACAGTTAAGAAATTAGGTTTCCAAACTCACTTAGAACTCTTACAAGTTTTACAACTTACACACAGCTTTATTCTCCTTTCTCAGGAAATTCTTTCGAATAACTACTATAAAATTCAAGAACCCTTACAGACAACAAGGGATTACAATAAAACTCATAATTTAGACTCTTAATAGTTAGATGAACAAGATACTTGGCAACAATAAGGACTTGAAATGAAAATAATGAAGATTATAAAGCTAAAGAACAATCTTAGTTTTCTAGTGGTGTGCTTTGTTCATAGCTTCTGCTTCTTATATAGGTTTTTAGAAAACTAACAATTAGAAAACTTCTTTTAAGATTTGTTCATTGAGGGGCTAGATTATCATATGATTCGTGTAGTCATGGTGTAGCTGAATTTTTCAAAAGTTCTTAAGATACTTTAAGTTTAGCAGAGCATACTTCACAGGTTTCTTTCATGGTTTCTGCTTCCAACTATCATGTTCAGAGGAAAAATGCACCATGGAGAGTATTTCTAATGTCTTGTCTTAATTATTCATTAATGTTATTGGAAGGCTTAAGGCAAAAGACAAAGTTGACTTTATAAAAGATTAGAGACAAATATACAACAAGATGAAAAGTAGAAACAACTTTTGGCTTTTTAATAAGAAGACAAAATAGTATAGAGTGCTCAGCTAAGAAAAAAATGTCTTCATACTTTCTGCAGGACACATAAAAAGCTACAACAAAGGAAATCATATAGTAGGTTTTTATCTAACTTAGACTTTTGGAATCATCAAACACAAGAGATTAAGAGACCATGGGCAATAATCTCCCTCCCTTGATAATGAGAAAACCTAAATGATAAAAGTCTTACTAAATGTGTAGAAAATAGGTGGACTCCCTCTAAAAATGTGCTCCGCCTTAATAGATTAACTAAGTACAGGGACCAAAGTACAAAGGTAAATATATATATATATATATATATATATATATATAAAAGATAGGAGGAACTTGTTAGTGTTAGGCTAATCTAACAAGATATAAACCTTGTCAACATTAATTGTATAACCCATGTTAACAACAATTATAACATTCTCCCCTTTTTTGTTAGCAACAAAAGGGAATAGTAAGCAATAACTAGTAAACAATAAGATGTAAGAGAAATTATCATAAGAAAGATCAACATAAACTAGTAACCAGTGGTATTAGGTAGAAATTAACCAGTAACAGAATCTAGAATAGGTAAAAAAAGTAATATCTAGGCTAATTATGCATTGATATCCTTTAAATAGTTTGCAAACATGTGTTTTAAAAAAGTTTAGGCTTCAAGTATTCGTTTCAGCACAGCAATAGAGTCCTAAGATAAGGAGGCCTCTGGAACAAAAAAAGGAGGGAGGTTCAATAGCAGGAGAGGATGCAGGGGAGGCTGGAGCATTGCCATAAGTATAAGTTGTTGGGGATGCTGAGGCTTTGCATGTCCCTAAGTTAAAGCCAGAGGTGCATTTTGATCAGTGGGTGGAGTAGCATCAATCATCCTAATCCACTTTATCCCTACTAGTGTATACTATATTAGTTTGAAGGTAGCTTCATTGTAGGTGGTATCCACAATGATGGAAGGGTAATGATGTAGATTGATTTGTTGAGCCTTAAAGACTCTGGTGAGTGGCATTGCATAGGGTAAACTAATAGAAGGTTAGTGATGTGGGTTGACTCTACCATGAATCTCAAAATCCAAGTGCCAAGATCAATAGGGGTTTCATTTACAAGCCATTATAAAAGGCAAACATCCTGTTTGTTCAGAGACTTTAAGGAGTGTGATTGAGGCAATAAGAAAGTGCTGATAATATAGGCTATTATTCTTCATTCAAAGTACAATGCAAAACCATTCACTCTGCTAGGCGAAAGGAGGTTTGGTTGTTCTACCAAATAGTCCCTGGTAGCCTCATATGTTATCAAAAAAATTTCCCCCCAAGTCTTGTGACAGAAATGAGATTCACTATCAAAAGTCATCCTTAAAATCTTAATTTCTTTTTAGTTATCATGATCCTTCTGCCATTAAGAAAAGAAACAATGGAGAGACTATCTTCCATGACTAACATATTTACATAAAATAGTAAAACAAGATCTTGCAGTTCAAGTATCTTATTCCACCATATATCCAGAAAAGGTTGTTCAATGTCACAATGAATGGCTTTAAGTTTTTACAAGGACACGATTCTTACACATGCAACATAATGTCTTCTAAAATTAGAATCATACCTTTCTTTTTCTTTCTTTGATAGAAAATCCTTAGCCTCAGTGGAGTCATCAGAGTTAGTTGGAATTTTATCAGTAAACCCATCCTAATGACTTCCTTCAAAAATATACTTTAATTTCATTCCTTTTGAAGTAGAGAGTGGTTGTAAAGAACGTTTTCCTTTACTAGCACTAGGAGTTTCTCTTGATGAAGCGAGATTGCTTTTTGGAATGTCAGTGTCATAATTTGTTTTCTTTGAGTGCTGGGAATCTTTTGCAGGTGTGCTTGTTGGGGAGGGCTTACAAGGAGTTTATTTCAACTAGTTAGATTCTTAAGATTTAGTGTAGATTACTCATCATGTTCGACGATGATAGGTAGACATCGAGGACAGCTTTAGTTGTCGTTGAATATTGTTTAGGGATGATTTACTGGATTTTGAGTTTAAGATAGGGATACTCCTTAATGGTGTGGATTTATACACCACGATTTTGTTCTTGGCATTTTTGAGTCAAGAAGAGACAAGTTTCTTAAGTTGCTAGGGTTTGGAGAAAACCGTAGAAGAATGAGAGCAATTTTTGAAGAGGATAGATTAAAAGCTTTTTTATCACGTCAATTATCAATATAGAGTGAGATTATATTCATGTGCTTTATTTGACATGTTACATCTTGAGCACTCTTTTTCATAATTGCTTCAGGAGGGAGAGAGAGAGAGAGAGAGAGAGAGAGAGAGAGAGAGAGAGAGAGAGAGAGAGAGAGGCCTGATTTGAAAGCACAGAGCATACGGGATATTCTAGTTGGTGAAGAAGACAGTTCAATATTTATGGCACACTACTCCATGGTCAACATATTTTTAACTTTTTATGGCCTTAGAGATCTTGTCAACAAGGTTTTCAACCAGTCAACAAAGTTTTCAAAAAAAAAATGTACACACATACATAACCCACAATATTTTTATATGAAATATGGTTAATCATGCCTAGACCTTTTCTTAGCACAATAAATCTATTTTGTAACAGAGATTTTGTAAAGATATCAGCCAATTGGTATTCAATTTGTATGTACCTTACTTTAACATCTCCTTGCTGTACATGATTTGGGATGAAGTGGTGTTTAACTTTAATATAGTTGGTTTGATAGTGATGATAGGATTTTTAGTTAAACAGATAGGACTAGAGTTGTTGCAGAAAATTGGAATTTTTTTGAAGTTGAGGGAAAAATCCTTAAGTCATTGTTTCATCCATAGAAGTTAAGTGCATCAACTTCCTACTACCATATGCTTTTGCAATTGATAGAGCCACTGAGCTTTGTTTCTTGCTAAACTAAGACACTAATGTTATTCTTAGAAATTGACAAGTGCCAATGGTGCTTTTTTCTATCAAGCTTGTTACATGCATAATCAGCATCCGCATATCTCACTAGTTTAAAATTATTAGATTTTGGATATCACAAGCTAAGGTCTTGTATACCCACCAAATATCTAAATTTTTTTTCATAGCAGTAGTGTGATTCTTTAGGGTTGAATTGAAATCTAGCACATTCACATCCATTAAAGATGATATTTGGTCTACTTGCTATGAGATATAGTAAAGATCCAATCATACCTCTGTATAACTTTTGTTGTGAGATATAGTAAAGATCCAATCATACCTCTATATAACTTTTGATCAATATTCTTACCATTTTTATCTTTGTCGAGATTTGTTAATGGACATATTGGAGTTCCCATAGGCTTTGCATTTTTGAATCCATCCTTTTTAAGCAACTCTTTGGTGTACTTTGCTTAATTGATGAAGTTTTTTTCTCTTGTTTGTTTAATTTGCAATCCAAGAAAGAAGTTTGTTTCTTCCATCATACTCATTTCAAATTCACCTTGTGTAAGCTTAGAATATTCTTGACAAAGAAACTCACTAATATTTTCAAATATAATATCATCAACATAAATCTAAATAAGTAAAGAGTTGTCTCTATGCCTATTAATGAAGAGAGTGATGTCAATTTTCTTTTTAGAGAATCTATTTTGTAAGAAAAAAATGCTCAATCTTTCATATTAAACTTTGGGAACTTGTTTCAACTAATAAAGGCTTTTGAAAATGTATAAATATGATTGGGCAAATTTTTATCCTTAAAATTGGGGTGGTTGTTTGATATACACTGCCTCATAGATAAGTCCATTCAAAAAGGCACTTTTAACATCCATTTGATATAATTTAAAATTCATAAAAGAAGTATAGGCTAATAACATATGAATAGATTCAAGTTTAGCAACCAGGGCATAGGTTTCATCAAAGTTAATTCCTTCTAATTAAGAGTACCTGTGGGCCATAAGTCTAGCTTTGCTCTCTATGACTTTTCCTTACTCAT
Organism: Erythrophleum fordii; assembly: GCA_032878935.1. Classification (NCBI taxonomy): domain Eukaryota; kingdom Viridiplantae; phylum Streptophyta; class Magnoliopsida; order Fabales; family Fabaceae; genus Erythrophleum; species Erythrophleum fordii. The sequence goes on from JAVQMF010000055.1 coordinate 527,960, forward strand.
CTAATTCACTTCAACTCATCTTGTTCTTATTATTGAGGCATTCTCAAGAGGTTTTACCAATTTCCATATCTTATTTCTTTTGAATTGATTCAGTTCTTCTTCCATAGCAACTATCTAGTCCTTATCTTTCAATGCTTCCTTTATAGTTTTGAGTTCAATTTGTGAAAGGAAGGCTATGTTATTTTGCTTGAATGATGCTTTTATTCTCAAGTATTTATTAAGATTTCCAATAATGTACTGCATAAGATATGATGGGCAGTGTCTCCATTCCCTTAGAAGTTATAAATCTATTTTTGGGCAGTTTAGAATTCATAGCTTCTGGTTTATTTGAGCTTTCTACTTGCTTTTGCATATCTATTTAACAAGGTGTAGGATCTTGTTGACAATATCTTTAGTAAGAGTTTTCAAGATTTTCTGCAGGAGCTTCGTTCTTCTTTTCTTCTTCATTTCTATTTGACTTTTCTTTTGCATTGAATTTTGAGATTTATTTAAACAAGTTTGCACCTTTTTCATCATCTAAATTTAAATTCTTTTTTAAGAGAGGGTTAATAACATCAAATATGTAACACCATATTTATCTAACTTGCCTTATGCTATTTCTAGGTCTTATGCCATATATTTCACAAGGAAGCAAGAAGGATGACATTAGAACAATGAACCTACTTGCATCATGTCACGGATATATATAAGTCCTGTGGGCCATATGGACTCATCCATCTCATCCTCATATTTAAATACATAAATACAACCCATAACAAGCTCAAGAAGTGGCCTATACCTCGAGCAAAGGGAGTAGATACACAAAACTCACTTATGCAGCCTCAGGTGAAATTTTAGATTATGTGCCTGAACTTTAAAAAATTATAACTAATTCTTGAAAAATCTAAATTAGGCATACTATACCATTCTAGAAAGCTGTGATGTCTAATTTATACTAAAAATAAATCCAGATTATAATAGAGGTTGCTAGCCATTGAAAATTAATAGAATAGTAGCAGAGGTTGACTGTCATCACTAGTACTGACCTCCAATTTCAAAAATTCATATCTCCCTGTTCAAAAATCAAATTAGGGTGATCTCAGTGGCCATGGAAAGCTTATCATGTATAGTTTATACTTATAAAATTTAATGAGTATTGGATATCATTTGTCTTATGAATAATATAGCCTAATTTTTTGACCATATGAACAGTGTCTGCATCAGTTTAGCAGAAAAATACCAAATTTGGAAATTCAGAATTAATTTCACAGAGCTCCAAATAATTTGTTTTTTAGCTTCCAAAAAAGCTCTATGGAAGGGAGCTTGACATTTGGTTGCAAACTAACTCATTTTGTGTCATACAAGGGATCCAAATGGTCTATTTCAAGTTTTAAGGCAACCATGATTACTTAAGTATATGAGAATGCAACAAAATGGCTCTCTAAACTTGTATCAAAGGTGCATAAACTTAGATTTTTCAAATTCACACTCTCATCCCATGCTATACACAAGCATGCATACACTTTCTCTTGCCATCCAATACCCAAAAACTACATTATCATTCATCTAGTATCAAACATCATTCATCTATCAAATATATGGGTATTTACATATGTTTAAATAATTAAACAATAATTTCATCATGTGATTACATCATATGTCATGTGTATGGCTACAAAAGAGACAAACTAGGCACTTTTATATACTTTAATGTTAATCCCCTTTTTCTAGACTTGGTGGCCTCCATTACCTTACTCAATTGTTTCACTTAGCATGTTAAGACATTAGAGAGGAGGGGATGAGATTCAAAGAATCCCAATAGCTCATCTCCCTTTCAATCACACATAAAGTATGTAATACAAGTCTTGAAAATACATGCATGGGCAGGTTGACATGTATGAGCATTCAAAAAATATTCTTGGCATTTAAACAAGTCATTTATATTATACATAGGTTTGTCAAGTGAGTGGAGTAGCCTCACCCATTCACTTATGGATTTTAGACTTACCTCACCTATTTTCTCTAAGAGGTTTTGACTCAACCTTACTCTTGGGAGTCAACCTCACTCTTGAGAGACTTTTTATTTTGTCTTAACCAAGTTTAAGGGCTCTTGGCTCCTCCTCACCAGAGCTAGAGGGTTTTTAATTTCTCCACACTCAAGCAAACCAAGGCAAGCATATAAAACATTATTTGAATGCATAAAATATGATTATGGTACCATGGCATAAAAACTCATACTAAAATACTTTTCATAGTGTAAAATACATATACACACATTTAAAGACAAGTCAAGCATACATTCATGCATGAGAGAAGGTGAAGAAAGATACCTTTGCCACACAAGCATACTCTTTCCTTGAACCTTGAGTCCTTTCCTTTGACCTCACATACCTAAGGAGGTAGAGATCATTTCTCTTAGCCTAAACACATCATATGAAAGCTAATTATACTCTTAAATCAAATTCTAAGGCCATACATTCACTAGAAAAGTTAGGTGGTTCATATAACTTTTTTTATAGTTCTATAATGCACTTAATGAAGCAACTTTAAGAAAACATCATCTTAGCTTTATTCTCTCCATCTATTTATGATTCTTGACTCCATTTAAACCTCTTGGAGTCATCACACAGTCAAATCAAGGAGCCTAGCTAGGTGTTGTTTCTCTAAGCTATAATATGGAACATATAAGGCCATCTCACTGTCTATGGTTTCTAAAATTTTTTCAAAGCTTCCTCTCATACTATTCCATCATAAATGACTCAAAATTAAGCTTGGAACAATTTAAAACTACCTCTAGGTGTCCTAAGTTTCTTAGGCTAAAGCTATGCTTCTTTTTGGCATCTTTGGAGTTTCTTTGATTCCTTTAATGGAAGAAGCATGGAGGAAGCTTTCTTGGTGTCTTAGAAGCCTATATGAACTCTTAAACATCATAAAATATGGTTAGGATTCATGGTAGAGTTCAAGGTGTAACCAAAACCCTAGCCTCCCTATCTTGAAAATCAATGGCTTTTACTTAAATTTTTTTTACATATTCTTATTCTCCTCCCTTACATTCTTAGGATTCACCTTTGGTTTTGCCCAAAATTTAAGCCCTCTTGTAGCTAAATACATGGGATGAAATAGGGAGAAGAAGGGAGAAGGAGTAGCTACCATGAGATGAAGATTTAACCTTGTTTCTTTGGCTTTTCTTGCTTATTTCTCACTTTCCTTAGCCTTTTCTCTTCAAATCTGAATTTTTTCCTTTGTTTTGCCCTTAAAACAGATCCATAAATTTCAATAAAACTATAGGAAAGAAGGGAAAATGGAGAATGAGAGATTTGCTAAAGAGAAAGCATGAGAAAACTTAAGAATTATATACCTTTTGCCTTGTTTTTCTCTTCCCTTCCTCCTCCTTTTGGTGCGCCTCACCCCTTAGGGTTTTTCTCTAGTTTAGGGTAGAAACAAAGGTAGCTAAATGAAGGAGGAGATGAGGTGTCTCATATATATAGGGAGGTTTAAGGACAACTTTTCAAAAGTTTTAATTTTGCCATTTATTCTTGGTATTTTCGTTTCTAACTCGTTTTAGCTCCTTTTTTAAAATTATCTTTTACATTATGAAATTTAGGTTCCTAATTTAATAAAATAATTTTGGAATCACTTAAATCGGAGCTAAAACCTTTCCAAACAAATTTGTCAAAGTTCGAGCTTATCGTTATTGGAAAAGATCCACCGGAGTGGCTTTAGTTGTTCTGGGGTTTCTTATGGTTTTCAAGGCCTCTGAGAACCCTAGAGAACTCAAAACTTTCATTTAAAAAGCCGTCCTGTGAAAATTTTAAAATTTGCTCAAAATTACAAAAATGTCATTATGTTTCGTCAATCTTTCATTACATTTCGCTTCTTCATTTTAGTTCTGTTTTTCTTTCTGTCTGAGCCTGTGATTCTTATTTTTAGAAGTCTAGAATGCCACATAAATTTTTTAGGACCTTAACTAAGTTATTTCAGGGGACTTCCTTTTATATTTGGTGAATTTCATATGTTGACCAAGAAACCGTACGTTACATTTCTCGCGTTTTCTCTCATTTTCAGAGAACTAGATATTACAAAATACTACATGTATTTTTTAACCATTAAGGTTCTTTTGTTGTATACCTTATATGCTTTGTTTATTGTTGAGTATTCTAAAAAAATTCCTTTATCACTTATAGCATTAAATTTTTCCAACATATCTTTATCATTATTATATATGAAGCATTTACATCCAAATACATAACAATAGCTTATATTAGGTTTTCTTCCCTTCTGCAATTCATATGGAGTTTTTTTTAGAATGGGTCTAATATAACATCAATTCAAGTTATAATAAGCAATATTTATGGTCTTAGCCCAAAAGTATTTGAAAAGATTATTGTCAATCAACATGGTTCTAGCCATATCTTGTAAAGTATAATTTTTTCTTTTAACTACCCTATTTTGTTGAAGAGTTCTTAGATTGGAGAAATTATGGATAAAGCCATGTTCATTATAGAAGTTTTCAAACAATTTATTCTCAAATTTTTCTCTATGATCACTCATAATACTAGAGATTAAATACCCTTACTCTCTTGGAACCATTTTAAAAAAGACCTCAAAACTCTTGAAAGTTTCATCTTTATAAGTTAGGAATAGAACCCAAGTGAATCTAAAATAATCATTAATGATAACAAATGCATAACTTTTACCTCCAAAGCTTTGAGTTTGTGTAGGGCTAAAGAGATCCATGTGCAATAATTAAAGCGGCCTTGGTGTAGACTTAAAGGAAGATTTGGTTTGTTTATCTAATTAACATGCATCACATACATAGTCCTTTTGAAAATCTAACTTAGGAAGACTTCTCACAAGGTCAAGTTTAGAAAGTTTGGATATCACATGCATGCTTGCATAGCCAAGTTTCTTATGCCAAATCCAAATATCATTACAAATAAAAGAAAAACAAGTTATATGCTTAGAGAAAGCATCTTTAGAGGTAAGAATATAAATGTTTTCAAATCTTTGGCGAACAAACAAGGCTTTGTTATCTTGTCAAATATAGTGAGATGCAGTAATTTAAATTCAATTTTATATCCTTTATCACATAATTGATTAATACTAAGGAGATTATGTTTGAGTCTTACAATTAGACATACATCATCAATGTAGCAATTTTTGTTTAGGCTTACCTTTCTAAAACTTACAATTTTACCTTTGTTTTCATCTCTAAAGGTAACAAAACGACCATCTTTTTTACTAAAGGAGAGAAATTTAGAATAGTTACCTGTCATATAAGGGGAACAACTACTGTCCACAAACCAATTACTTCCTAAAATCCTTCTTTTAATATAAACCTATGAGTAAATTTAATTTTTATTAGGTAACTTGTAACATGATAATTACTAGGCTCATCTCATATGATTTGTAGACTCATTTCCATGAATTACATAACATTCTCAAAGAAAAGCCATTAAATAATTAATAAATTTGCGTGGCATCATGCATAAAATTTTTGTTCATTGTCCTGTAAGTCATATGAATTCATCCATCTCATTCTAATATTTAATTACACAATTAAAACTCAAAACCAGCCCAAGAAGTGGCCTAGAACTCGAGCAAATGAAGTATATATAAGAAAATCAAAGTGTGCAGCCTTGGAAAGAAATTCTAGATTTTTGTCATAAAATTTGAAAAATCATACTTAATTCTAGAAAAATAGAAATCAAGTACACTATACCAGATGTCTAGTTTATGCTAAAAATAATTTTAGACCATAAAAGGGATGTATAGCCATCAAAAATTGATGGAATAATAACAAAGGTTGCCTATCACTACTGGTACTGCTCTCCTACTTCAAAAATTCATATCTCCTTACTCAGATGTCCAATTTAAGTGATCTTGGTGGCCATAGAAAGCTTATCATATATAGTTTATGTTTGTAAAATTTCATGAGTATTAGAGACCATTTGGCCCTCGAATGACACAACCTAAGTAACTGACCATATAAATAATATTTACATCAGAACAATAGAAAAATGCCAACTTTGAAAAATCATAATTAATTTTAAATAGCTCCAAATAATCTAATCTTTGGCTTTTCTAAAAAATTTATATGAGATCCATATGCATGCCAAATTTCATGGGCAAATTCGTTCATTTGGTCAGATCTTGATATTGGGTTGCAAAATAGCTTATTTTATATCATCAATGGGTCTCAAATGGTCCAAATTTGCTTCTATGACAACCATGGCCACTTGAGCACGTGGGAAAGCACCAAAATGGTTTACTAAACATGTCTCAAAGATGTACAAACCCAGATTTCTCAAACTCACTCATCCACCCTAAGTTATACGCAAGAGTATACATGTCAAGTCTTGCCATCTAATGTCCAAAATACACTATATCATATATATGATATTAAATCTCATTTGTACATGATACATTTGCATTTTTACATATGTTCATAAGGTCATACAATATATACAATGAAAGATTACATTATGTGCCACTCATATAGCTACAATTATCATTTTTATACACTTGATTGTCAAACTTTCTTCTTCAAACTTGGTGGCTCCTATTTCTTTGTTCACTTGGTCCACCTAGACATGTTAGACATGTAGGGAGGAAGGAATGAGATCCTAGGAATCCCAATAGTTCTTCTCCCTTTCAATCACATATAAAGAATGCAAATCCATATCTAAAAATATATACATGACTATCATGAAGCATGTAACCATTCAAGAAGCATTATTGGCAATCAAGAAGTCATATAAAACATACATAGGCTTGCCAAGTAAGTAGATTAGCCTCACTTATTCTTTTCAAAGATCTTGGACTTACCTTACCCTTTTCTTAAAGGCCTTGGACTAAGCCTTACTCTTGGGAGACTTTTTACTTTATCTCAACCATTCTTGAGGGTTCTTGGCTCATCTTTACTATGGCTAGAGGGTTCTTGGCTTCACATACTCAAGCAAGCCAAAACAAGTTCATAAAGCATCACTTGAAAGTATAATGCAACATCTTGATACCATGTCACATGAATGTATGATAAAAAACTTTTTCATGGCTTAAAATATACATATACACATTCAACGACAAAATAAAAATTCATCTATGCATGAGAGAAAGAAGAGAGAGCTACCTTTGTTACAAATGCAAACTTTTCCTTTTGGATTGGACTTCTCTTCCTCGACCACACACATAATAAGGTGGAGCTTGTTTCTCTTGGTTGAGACACATCATATGGAAGTCACTTACACTCTTGGTATCATTTCTAAGACCACATATTTATTGGAAAAACTAAGTTGTTCATATGCCACTTTTATGGTTCCATAATGCACTTAATGAAACAACCCTATGAAAATATGATCTTTTGCCCCATTCTCTTCATTCATTTATGATTCTTGACTCCTTTTAAATATTTTGGAGTCATCACATAATTAAATCAAGGAGTCTAACCAGGTATTTCTTCTTTAGGCTATAATATAGAACTTATGATATCATCTCACTATCTATGGCTTCCAAAATTTTTTCAAGGCTTCTTCTCATACTCTTTCATCATATATGACTCAAAAATGAGTTTGGAACAAATTAAAATTACCCTTAGGTGTCTCAACTACTCTAGGCTGAGGCATAGCTTTTATTTCGCACTATTGGAGTTTCTTTACTTTCTTTGATGGAAGAAGCATATGGGGAGGTTCTGAGAGATCTCAAGAGCTCATCAAACATTCATTTAGACCTAGAAATTATTGTATCAAATCAGATTTTCAAGGGAAACCAGAACCTTAACTTTTCTATCTTGAAATCTAATAGCTAGTTTATGGTTTTCTTTGTATATTCTTGTTCTCCTCCCTCATTTTCCTAAGATTCATTTCATCCTTGGTTTAGCTAGGAACTCAACCCCTGAGGTCTTGTCTTACCTAGGTCAAAACATACACAAGAGGAGGAAGAAGGAGAATCAAGTATGAAGATGACAAAATACCTTAGTTTTCTTGGTTCCCTTTGCTTGTTTTTAACCTTGCTTGGCTTCCTCTCTTTGAATTCAAAATTTTCCCTCTATTCTACCCTTAAAATAGATCCAAGAACTTCAACAAAACCATAGGAAAGAAGGAAAGATGGAGGAGAAGGAGTTTGTTAAAGAGAAAGCATGAAAATCATATCTTTCCTTAGCTTTTTCTCCTTCCTTTCTTCTCCTTCTTGTGCACCTCAATCCCTTGCTCTCTTCTCTGATTTAGGGCAAAAACAAAATGGGCTAATTGAAGGAGGAGGTAGGGTGTGTGGCTATTTATAGCTGGTTTAAGAAATAGCTTTCAAAAATTCTAATTTTGTCCCTTTGTCTTGGCATTTTCGTTTTCAGTTTGTTTTACCTCCTTTTTTATAACCTTATTTTCTATCATAAAATTTAGGTTCCAAATTTTATAAAATGCCTTTGGAATTATTCAAATCGGAGATAAAACCTTCTCAAATGAAAGGATCAAAGTTTGGGTTAACTGACATTAGAAAACATACACTGTAAATGTTTTAACTGTCCCAGGGCTTCTTATGGTTTTAGAGCCTCGAAGAACTTCAGAAAACTCAAATTTTCCATTTAAAAAGCCTTCCTGTGAGAGTTCTAAAATTTTCTCGAAATTACAAAAATGCCATTACGTTTCGTAACCATTTCGTCAAATTCCATTTAGCCATTTTAGCCTCCGTTTCAAGGTACCTATGGGTTCCTAAATTCATTATTTAATGTCTAGATTATTATTCTAATTTTCCTGGACCTCAACTAATTTATTTTCAATGACTTACTTTAAAAATGTATCCATTTATGTCGTGTTAACGAAAACCAAGTATTACATAACTAAACTTTCTTGGGTCCTTTGTGGTTATTGTGGTTTTCTTTTGTTACACAAATACTTTTGGGAACCAAAACAAGTTTTCCTATTTTGTTTTTGCATTTATAGCAAGTATGACCAATTGTGTTACATTAAAGACATATGACAGTGGAGCTTAAGTTATCTGATTCTTTGACAAAGAAATTCTTGCATAGTTTAACATTATTCTTTCTATCATAACCTACACCTAATCTATCAAACATACACTTTTGTTGTTCTAATAATAATTTTTGATTTTTTTTCTTCTCTTACAAGTCTTTTTAATTATTCTATTTCTTTTATAGCATTTCTTAACTTTATTTCTAAGTTATTTGAGTTTTCCTCTAACTTAAACTTGACTTAAATAAGAGTTTCATACTTTGCAAATAATTTTTCAAAATTTACCATAAGTTTATTAAAATCACTTTGTAAATCAAAAGCTTCTATTTCAATCGTACCTCAGTTTCTTTAGTAGCACATATTTGCAAATTCTTGCTCTATTTTAACTTTTTCTTCTTCATCATCATTGTCACTTCAAACAACCATAACCTTCCTCTTTGCATGCAACTTAGCAATTTTCTTCTTTATAAATGGCTAATTTTCCTCTTTATAAATGGGTACTCTAATTTGATATGACCATTTTTGCCACATTCATAACATGTGACAGTGTTCTTGGCTATTTTGTCATGTCTCACAATGTAGTTTGATGAAGCTCATTTAATTTTTTCCATCATCTTCTTTTTTTCTAGCATAATTCTCTAATTTCTTTGAAAAGAATGTTATATCTTATGCATTAAGTTCTCCTTTTTCTTCCATGATCTGTTCTTCCTTTGCCATGACTTGTAAAGCAAGAGCTTTTTGTTTTTGTTTTAATTCATGCCCTTTTAAATGATTTCCTTTATAAGTAATAAGATGACCACATAACTCATTAAAGAGCATTGTGGTGATGTTTTGACTCTTTAGGTTGTCTACCTTTAATGGCCATATAGGAGGAAGACATCTTAAAACTTTTGAATTCTTCTCTAGATTTGTGTATGTTTTTCCAAGAGCCTTTAAATCTCCTACAATCTTATTAAATCTATTGAACATTTCTTCAACTCATACTCATACACCACCATATTTAGCTTGCTCTCCTTGACTTTTGATGTTCCTTCATACGTCATTTCAAGTTTCTTCCACATTTCTTGTGCTGTGTCACAACTGGAGATTTTGTCATGCTTCTGGCCACTTATAACATAGTATAGAATATTGATTGCTCTAGTATTGCTTTCCACCATCTTGATATCTTCCTCTAACCATTCATCTCTGGGCTTATCGATTACTTCTCCCTTTTCATTCTTCTTTGAAGGAAACTTTGGACCATGCTCAATGATTTCCTAAAATTAATAATTTATTGATTGAATGTAGATTTTCATCTTCACCTTCCAGTGAGTGTAGTGATTTCCATTAAAGTAAGGAGGTCTAACAATTAAAAAGCCTTCAAGAAAACAGGATCCTTCAAGTGACTGTTGACTCGTCTTTTTCTGCAAACACAAAAAGATCTTTTCTTTAAATGATTAAGCAATAAAATTAGTGAGACCTGCTCTGATACTAAATGATAAGTGCACCAGATGGAGGTGAAAAGGTGCTATTGCAGAAAATAAAATAATTAATTAACAATTGAAGTAACACTATAAAAACAAAAACTTTGTAGACAGAATAAGATCTTGTTAACAAAACCTTTTAAAAACTAACTGAAAAAAATAAATCAAGGAGATAAAACAGGACTTTATTAATAAAGTTTCTGTATTAATGCCCAAAAAAAAAAGTAAAAGCAAAGAAAAAGAAAGAATACACTTGAAATATTTTGGTTCAGTTCATTTGACTTACGTCCAATCCCCCTAAAACTTATTAAGGGATTTTCACTACATAAAATCAAAGTACACAGTTAAGAAGTTAGGTTTCTAAGTTCACCTAAAACTTTTACAAGTTTTACAACTCACACATAGCTCTGTTTTTCTATCTAAGAAGATTCTTTCACACAACTACTTTGAAATTCTAGAATCCTTATAGACAACAAGGAATTACAGTAAAGCTCATAGTTTAAACTTTCAATAGTCAAATGAATCAAACATTTGGCAATGATAAGGACTTGAAATGAGAACAATGAAAACTATAAAGCTAAATATAGACTTTTAGAAAACTAGCCAATGGAATCAAACATGTCCAATCTTTCTTAGTTTTTCAATGGTGTGCTCTGTTCAGGGCTTCTTCTTTTTATATAGACTTCTAGAAAACTAGCTATTGGAAAACGTCTTTTAAGATTTGTTTGTTGAGGGGTTAGATTATCATAGGATTTGTGTAGCCATAGTGCAGTTGAATTTTTTAGAAGTTCTTAAGATGCTTTTAAGTTTAGCAAACCATACTTTTCAGGTTTCTTTCATGGTTTCTGCTTCCAACCAACACATCTAGAGGAAAAATGCACCATGGAGAGTATTTCTAATTATCTTGTCTTAACTAATGTTCATTAATGCTATTGGAAGGCTTAAGACAAAAGACAAAGTTAACTTTGTAAAAGGTTAGAGATAGATATATAGCAAGATGAAAAGTAAAAAGTAGCTTTTGGCTTTTTAACAAGACAAAATAGTGCAGAGTGCTCAGCCAAGCTAAAAAGTCTTCATACTTTCTACAGGACACATAAAAAGCTACAATAAAGGGAATCACATAGTGGCCTTTATCTGATTTAGACTTTTAAAATCATCAAACACAAGAAAGGTTGAGACACGCCAAGCTACTGGAATAGAATCATCCCTCATGTACTACTCTCTCAACAGCTTCTTTTCTCTATTTGTTGAAAATCATGATCGAAGGGATAGTACAGGTTTTGGCTTTTTTTTTTTTTGACTCTTTTTCTATTGTTATTATTTTATTAATTTTTCATTTTACTGTTATTTTATTTTTTTTATTTACTTATTTGTTTTTATTTATTCCTTACTTTTTATTTTGCTTTGGATGTTGAGGTTATTTGGGCTTAGATTATTTGGACCGAAAGAAATAGATTATACAAGTGTGTCTTGTTTCTTCTTTTCTTTCTTTCAAGACCTCTTTTTCTAAAATCTTTCATTTTTATTTTATTATATTTTATTTGTAATTATTTTATTTTTATTATTTAAAATAATTATTTTCTATTTAAGGCTAAAAAATATGACTCAGACTAAATTAAGTTATCATTCTAATGACCTTTTTTTATGACTCTAATCATTTTTTATTATCTTTATATGTTAATTTTTGATTATTTTATTAACTCAAAATAATAATAAAATGATCCTAATTCAATTCAATTTATTATTATTTTTAAAGAATACTCTAACAAAATACTATATTCATATTGGATATCATACGATTTATTATTCTCTTTCTCCTCCTCCTCCTCCTCCTCCTCCTCCTCCTTCTTCTTCTTCTTGGGACATGTAATTACTTTTATATCCTTGTAATAATTGCCACGTATTTCAACTACAGAAATTCACCAAGGTCCTTGTATAATCATATCCCAAGGCTCCCTTTAAAACTCAAACATGCCACTAAAGTAAAGAGCTCTTGGCTCTTTTCTCTCATCTTTCTCCTTCTCTTCTTAGGCTTTGGACCCTCAATTCTTCACAGCATATTGACTCTATTATATTAATTTACAGGACTTACACGCCATTTGGTATGTCGCCAGAAAGGGAGAAAGAGGGGGAATTTGTCACCAAAATGTGATTGGTAGGATGAATGGGTCTCTTCAGTCTAAGATGGAAGAAGCGTTGATTTTTGTCCTTTTTTGGTTCATTCTGCACACTAATAGAAAAGCTTTTGAGTCAACTGATTTGTCCATTTTGTCTCTTTTATGATTGCAGTACATGGTGGAAGGAAAAAAATTTTTTTATTACATTTTTGACTAAGACATTTTGACATTATTTTTTATTTTTAATTATATTTAACTAACTAAACATACAAATAAAAAAAGATATTCTTATTTTTTGTATATCATACCAAATAATATTCTTTCTATTTCATTCACATTATCAATCCTTTTTTAATTTACATTAAATACTACTTTATATACCGAACGAGACCTTATGAAAATTTTATACTATTGGAAACCAACTCCATTTGGCCGAAAACCAACTAAGCAGAATATGATTCGACATTTTTGACATATCAGCTTAGTGTGAGTTCCTAGGATGTCCACTTGCTGGCGCCAAGTAAATCTTCTACAATATTGCATCTTGTGCAATGAGAGACAAAAAAAAGAGGTACAAACAAGGGAGTTCCACCTTGTATAGGGTCCACACATATATTTTTCCCTCTCTCCAATTGTATACATGCAAAGGATCCAAATTACAGCTGGCGTAATCAAGTAAATTGTGCGGCCACGTCTTGGCATATTTGCCGTAGGATTAAGCACTAGTGAAAGGGACAAATGAGTCCTTGATTATTATCCGCATCTGAATTTTTAGGTAAGGCATCGTTGGTTAGAGAATTCCATAAACGAATGCATTTTTATTGAGAAAAGCTAACTATATTTTCTAGATATGCCAAACACAAATTTTTTTGTGGATAATTACCAAGGAAAGTAATACTTGGACAGAGATTACCCGAGCAATTAAATCCACATAATAAGATAAAAATTCATATACCAAACACTCCTTAGTTAAGACTCGTTTTAAGACAACATATTGTTGACCAACATCTAGTTCATGCGTCAAATCTAATAGCCTCTCCTACGAGAGAATGTATTGGAAATGATAATAAAACTTATTTGCAAGCCTTCATTTACTAACTTGAGATAAAATAATTTACATATCATTTGCTACCTGTTTTCTCTAATATTTTTGTTTTGTTTTGTTCTGTTTTTGGCGGGGAGGGGGGATCTGTAACACTTTTATCGCAATAAGTCAGTGGTTGTACTGGAAAACAATAGCATTCTGACCTGGTTTGTGACAGAAAGAGAGAGATTAGAAAGAGAGTTTCGCATCTTGAATTCTGATAATATATATGTATACTGTAAATCCATGGTAAGTCAAGTTCTTTATACATTAGCAGAAATAATCGCAGCTCTAATCTGCAAACTTTTATCTTGACGAGAAAAAAATAATAAAAATGTGAATGACAAGAAAATGATAGAACTGAGACGGTGAAAAACAGTTGAACTGAACAAACTACATACCAAACAGCTTCCTGCGCCTACCCGGCTTGATTCGCAGCCCAGCTGCTTCACCAATCACAATCTCATCAACCAAGTCCTTAAATATTGATCTCTCAACATCCAACACAACCCCAGATATTTCACCATGGGAATCTATCCAACTCTCTGCTCCATGCATCACATCTTCCCAGAGTATACTTCTGAGACCATCTTCATCTTCTAAACTGCATTCTGGCCTCTTCGATTGGATTTTTTCTACCTCGAAGCACAGTTCTTTAAGTAGCTTTTGTGCGCTGAGGGTTTTCTTAGCGAGTCTGCTAGGCTTCACCCAAGGTTCAGGAGAAGAGCCAACTAAACCTAACTTTACACCAAGGATCTCATTCACGGCATCAAATATGAGTTTTCTGTGAAATTTCTCTGCATTTAGCTTCAAGCAAGCAACTTTTCCAGAGCCACATTCTTCTTTTGGAAGGAAACTACTTGCCGTGGTTTGCTCCAACACAAAAAATAACTCGGGGTTAATGGGATGACCTGAAGAGTGAAGTTGAAATGTCAGCAGCTCAGAGCTCAGGTCTCTTAGTAGGAGACCTGAAGCTAACAGTATTTCAGAGATGTATCTTTGGTCAGGATTTGTATTTTCACAAAGGGAAGCAATGTAATCAATTCTAGATTCATCATGACTGGAGTTCACCATTCTAAGCTTCTGAACAAGGTGATCTATGCTCTGCAGTTTCTTGCGATTAATCTCTCCAGATCCTGCGCTGTAAATTAATTTATCCACAGGTTTCCACCAATCTTCATTCTCATTTCCTTTATACGCTTGGGCATCATCAGCTGCAGCATTTAATATTATAATCAAATAGGTAGGCAGAACAAATCATCATATCATTTCTAGACTATCATAGGTAACAATTAAAATTCAAATTTCTTTCTTTTGTCATTACTTTAGATTAATTTTTTTTTAAAGTGCAGACTAAGGTGGGAAAAATGGACAAAGGCTAAAGCACCTTAATGAAACGCCCATCACAATTTTAGTCATTATGTCTATATGCATACATGAAAAGTATGTTCCTAGCGGTGAACATTGTTGCCATTGACAAATTCTTGACATATATGCACTTTGCGTGTGACTTAAAGCTGGTTAAAAAACAGTAGCCAGCAGAACATCTCAGGTAACACTGTATCTATATGAGCAAAATATGGCATTTATATATTATTTTGTTGTCTAAGTGCCAATGCAAGTACAACTAACTGATAGTCTCAACTTGTTGAGTCCCTCATAAAGAAGATTCTCAATTCATTCCTTGAGTAAACAATTAAAACCAAAGGAGTCAAGCATTCTTAATGTTCAAAATTTTAAATTTTAATCAATCTTGATAATAATCTGATTTTCAAATGACGAGAATCTGTCCTACAGTTTTACTGTACCCTGTCAGGTTTTGTCATCACATGGTCTGACTCTTAATTTCCAATCTCTTCAGACTGAATTTGAAGTACCTTTGGGAGCATCAGATATCTGCTTTACTGGAGAAGGCCCATCGTCTCTGTATACAGAGCCATCAAGAACCGAGACAGGGCTTGGATGTTCTTGGGAATTTGCTGCAAGATCTGCAACTGACTCATCCTCATCCAACCTCGGAATTGATTCCTGAAAATAAAAAATGCAAAATATATACGTCAACTGATAATTGGAAGATTTAGTAGTAAATTATTTATTTGTCATTATAGTTTCAATCAGAAAGCTTGAATCAAAAGAGATGATCAAGAGGCACCTACCTTCTGCATCGATCCTGAAATGGATTGCTTCAAAGTTTTCATGGATGGGCTCTGGCTATCATTAGTTTGAGCAGATCGTAAACTGCTGCTGACTTCCATATCCATCTTCGAGTCTGAGACCGTGATACTGTCAGATTGCATAAATATTTCATCCCTTTGGCAACTTAATGTTCTTGATTCATTTATTATCTGACTAATTGTGTTGTCACTGTGCTGTAAGTTGGGGGATTTTGGTCTCAATTTTCCACCTGGAGAGCCTGAATCTGTCGCTTGCTTACCAGATTTCCTTCTGGGTTTATTTGAACCTGATGGTGGAGTTCGGGGACAAGATCGCCTCTCAAACTGTCTTGGGCTCACAGATCCTGAGTTCTTCACTGAACTTGGGCTATTTTCTTTCAAAAATTGTTGAGACCTTGGTTGAGACTCTGCAGATTTTACAGTCTTGCTACTACTAGCTTTCCTATCATTGGAACCGGCAGTAGCATCCCTGCGACTGTTTTTAGGAGAGTGATCTTTTGCTATTCGACCAGAGGCTGTAATTATTTTCTCATCTTCTTTTGCACCATTTTCGAGTTTATGGGAACCAGAAAGTCCGCCTATTGGAATTACTTTAGAAGCAGAAATCCCAGTTTTCTGAACAAGTTTTGCTGGTTTCATGATCACGATTGAAGATTCACAAGGCCTTGCTGAGTCTGCTCCCCTCCTTGAGGAAGATGGAAAATTATTGCACTGTGGGTTTTGTTGCCTTACTGATATAGAATTCTGAATCAGACTCACAGCGTTTGTTCCATTGTCTCTTTGACTTCCAACTTTTAAAGCTTGTTCTTCTTCTGTGGTCTCTAGCAGTCCCTTTACCTGCATTGCTTCCACTATCTGTTTAAGCGCTCTGGGGTCCCTTCCAGATTGTTTGAATTCAAGATCCTCCAATCTCTTCTCAATTTCACCATAAACTGAAGGAAATGAATCTGGTGCTCTTGCTGGAGCACTCATGGCCTTGAAACTTGGTTTCTGAGAGCTTCCATTTCCATCCTGCTGCTTCCATGGTGCTGGCTCAATGGGAAATCTTGAACTTGAAATAGGTTTCATGACCAAATCAGGATTCTTTTGCCGTGGTGAAGTTGGGTCTTTCAATGAGCTTTTTGGGGAATTAAAAACTTTGAGTGGCCTGATCAGTCCAGTTTTTGATGATTTTGGAAACTGACCATCATATTGAGCTGAGAGAGTTTCACTCAGATTCAACTGAGTATCAGCGGCCATATAGGAATCAGGCAATGCTTCCAAGCCCATCAATTTTGCCACAACATTAGGAGGCCGCCTCTGCTTTGCTGAAGACTGTGGTAGACTACCGATTTTGTCATCTGAGATGGAGATGCCACTGCCTAGACCCCTTGAGAGGTGATTGGGTTTTGAATCAGAGCCATGGGTGCACCATGAGCCTTCCCTACTGTCCAGGGAAAGTCTAGGCAGCTCTTTCAGCTTTGGTAGGCCTTTGATTGTATCTCTTGATTCAAAAGATAAACGACTTATTTCTCTTCCATCATAAGAAAACCGAGGAGCATCCTTTGAGATTGAATGCCAGCGTCCATCTTTTACTTCACATGATGATCTTGGAATTTCTCTAGCTTCACCATAGAAACATGGTGCTTCTCTGAGTTTAGCAAGAACTCTGAGAGACTCCATTAGATCAACAGGCACACTTTGCTTCCCATCTATTCTGACTCCATAAGATCCATCATCAACAGATTTGGATACCTGAAGTGGTCTTGGGGAGCCCCTGTGCTTCATAGCATGAATGACAGCTTCTTTGGCTGCAGCCTTCACTGATAGTCCTCTGGCCTCCCTATACATAGAATCCTTCACCACATCCCTCAGGTCAAGGGATTGCTGTCCTAAATGGGGAGAGAGAGTCTTTTGGTTCATAATTGGTTCCCTTGAAGGAGTTTCAGGATAAATAATGCGGTCAAAGGAAGCCTCTGCTTGAGCTCTGCAATCCGGAGAGGACACCGATGATGAACATGAAGAGGAGAAAGAGGCTCTTGATGACTCTGTGGAAATCTTTTGTTTCTCACTAACACCCTTGTTTAAGCTCACATCCTGCAATAAATTCTTTAACTTGCATGAGTTCAGTTTAAAGCAAGTTCTTACATATTTGTTTCAGATAGTAAGAAGTATGCCCAAGAAAGATGCATGCAGAACTAGAAAGTCTCTAGACTTTGGATTTACCCAGAAAACATATAACAGAATACAGATGGCTGTGCATAAGTCCACTGAATGGATGAATACTTAAAATGATTCTGAGGAAGATATTGATTTTTTAAAGTTCTCAACCTTTACATTTCACCCACATAGACGGTAGTCAAATTGATTCAAGAGCCATGGGTAATTAATCACTGATTTAGCATACGCAAACATGTTAAAAAATGTCCATGCCTCAATTCAAAGCCTTATCCAAATTTTATTGAACTGTAAAACAGTAGCTAATCTATCAAAGATAAGGGGAAAAAATTCTTACAGATGCTGTTTGTTGCTGGTTTACGTTATTAGAATCTTTTTCCAAGCTGCCATCACCGAAGTGAGAATTCCCACCTATAATTAAAGAAGCATTAGATGTGAATATAGTCATACACTGAAGAGTTTAAAGCATAAGACCAAGAACCAACACTAAATGGTCCAATATAATGGTGAAAAAGCATGCCTTAAGCTGACCAATTCATGGAGAAGGTCACCATCTTCTCCATACAAAAGTTTCAAAATTAACTTTAAAAATGATGATTGTTGAATAATCGATCATAATATACCCACATGTTGCACTCTTCTTGAAAGCGGAGAAAAATTCAGAAGACTTCCCAAAAGAAAAAACTAAGTTTGGAAGAGGCAGGAAAAAGTTCAAAGATCTAGAGACCTAAACCCTTAAAAAATCTGCTGCTTACAATGAATTAGGAAATGCAACTAATATTTTATCAGAGATTAACCACCATGTGCTAAATCAACTATTAATCAACATCCCAAAAAAATCACCCATTAATCAGTGCTATGAGTAACTCAACAGCTCAAATGATAATCATTCTGAGACTGATAAGGGAAAAGATAAAGAAAAAACATGTTCAAATAAATAACTAAATTAAGCAGGGCCTACTTAGACGATCAGCAGGAGGAGGAAGCCTCTTCTGGTTAATTCCTCGAGCAGTAAGAATATGATGACGATTAAAAAGCTGGAAAATCCCGGTCACGCATCCTATCTGCTTCTGTAAATCTGGGTTGTCATCTGCTAAAGAGTGCAGGAGCTTTGCCGCCATATCCACCTCTTCTTAAATATACTCAACCCCTCAACTACCAGAAACAATTACTCCCAATTCATAATAGCTTTATCATTTACTATCAAAGCTACTCATACAACACAGCAAAACCCTTCTGAGAGGGGATTTTGATTCAATTAATACAATATGGAATACATAATTTTAGACAGCTCACAGAGATCATCGCCATCCAAAAATAAAATTCTTAAAGGTAAATAAATGAACCTCCTGTCTCTTCCTTCATCCTTCACCCTCAAATTCTTTAGTCCAGGCCACAGCTTATATTTTCTTAACCCTGATAACTAGAAGAAAACATAGCAGATTCCTCATTTCTGTAGTTCAATTTGCAGAATCCAAAAAGTGGCTTTAGCAGCAGCGTACAGGAACCATGTAAATCTTGTGTATCGTATATCCTCCAGGTAATTACATCAAGATCAAATAATATGGCTTTGGCTTGTCTTAATATCTTGCAAATGTGAAAAAAAAACAAAAAAAGCAAGCAAACAGTACTTCTACCGACCGAGCTGCACTCCTGAATTTTTCCAACTTCGGCTCCACAAAAAATTTTACCCAATCTCAGTACTTACAATAGTGTATCCCAGAAAGCTTAATCAGTTCGTATCACTGTTTGATGAAAACATTATGGCTTTCATAAAACAAACCAGACAATACCTTAAATGACAATAACCATAAAACAAGCCACAAGAAAAAGGAGGGACCAAATACCCTTAGAGAAAAGAGACTAATAAAAGAATAGGAAGACCTATAAGTTAATAATAACAATGCAGAGACGGTAAACAAATCTCTGCGGATCCAAGAAGAATTGTCTGGGTGTTCTCTTTCGAGAACAATTGGAAGGAAGGTTTATTATTATCATCCAAATGTGTAGCCAATCTGGGGAGGGCTGGCACGAAATTTCTCCCTTTTTGGTTTGTAATAATAAAAATTTGATTTTGGGGGAGAAGGAGAAAGAGGGTGAGAAATGTCTGTGTGGGTCAGATGCTATGCTGTAGACTCCTTATTTCTCACAAATCCATGTGGGATGAGTATTTGTGGGTCTGGATATGTCTGCATCTGCATGTGATAATGTCAGAAGAGGGAGACAGAGGATGGGGAAGGTGAGTGTGAGAGGATTTTAAGTAGTGGAAAAAAAGGGTGAAACAAAGACTACTTAGAGGGAAAAATTATAATTAAGAATTTTGAATTAAAAATATTTATATTAAAAAATTTTAAATTATTTTAAATGATTTAAAAATTAAAATATTTTAATTTGAGATTTTGAATTATAATTTTTATTCAATTTAAATTTTTAATATTTGCATTTTTAAAAATATTTTTAAGATTTAAAATCTTTTAATATAAATATTTTTAATTTGAAATATTTAAATTTTTTTAATTATAAAAATCATAATTGTAACTTCTTACCCTCTTGTATCTAGGATCAAAGAAAAAATGTGAAGCTTTAAAAAAAAAAAAGAGGAACTTTTTATTTTACAAAAAAATAAATTTGATGGATTTTTTTGTCTTCTTTTTGTTGTTACCAAAAAAAAAACACAAGATCCTAAAAGGAAAAAAAAATGTATAATGAGTACAATAATGAAAAAAAATTTAAATAAAAGTGGTCTTTCTGTTTTTATTTTAAAAAATAATAAAAATAATGATATTCTATTAAATAAATAATTATAAGAATAAAATCAATATTAGATAAAAATAATTCTTTTAATATAAGAATTACCAAACACATAATATAAATACATTAAAACCTTTTGATACTTACATCCGAAAGAGAGAGATATCACTTGAATCAAAACTTAAAAACAAAAAACTTTCACCTCTTGAATTCTCTAAACTAATATTGAGCAAAAAATTAGAGCATATGTCTCTCTCTCTCTCCCCCATTAACGGACCTTTTTCTTTTCGTGGTAATTGATCATATTATAAAATGAATATTGTGATGTTCAGTTTTGTTTTTTTAAATAAAAATTTAAGTTTATTATTAATAACTAAATAAGTGATATATTTTTTAATAAAATTTTGTTTTGATATATTTATTTATTTATTCTTTTTTTTTTTGTAAATTGACCTAATAAATTTTTGGATTTTTAGTAGAGTACTATTTGTAATAAAAAATATTTATTTCCCAAAAAAAAAACACCTTTTGGTGGATGAAAAGCTGTTGTCTTGCTAATATTTACATGATAATATAATAGCAGATTGTTACATTAATAATATTATAATTCCCACCTACAAAGATGGTTGCTTAAACGATAAAAAGAGCATCAAAAGTCTTCATTTATTAACCTAACACACGTTTTAATAAGACCTTGAAGAAAGAGGAAACATCATTTATTGGACGTTCTGTTAAGTGACAAAAACAAAAACGGCTTCGTTGGGCATAGTAAACTATCGTACAACTATAGGTATGATAGGACATGTACAATAGAATACTAGCTTAGATATGAAAAATAAAAAAAGTATTATTTGTCATGTCAAACTACTATATTTACAGAATATTATGTAATATAAGGGCTCCTGCTTATTAGTATTCTGACTTCATGTCTGCCATCTAAATTGTTTACCATAATCACGCTATAACGTGATATGTCCTTCACACGACTTCAAGTGGGTTATATATTTTTTTGGAGTAAGAGTTTTTATTTATATAATTTTTATACATTTTATGTTTATTTTTTAAAAAATTATCAAAAATTATAAAAAAAATGTAAAGATATATGAATGTTAGATATATGAAATATCTATATAAATGAATAAGTAAAATAAAAAATAATATTTGTGACCACTATTTTTAAAAATATAATTAAAAGATAGTTATTATTGAATATTGATTATAAAAATATAATAAATATTTTTAAAAATTACATCATAATAAGCAAATCAAACGGACACCCAAGTATTAATGTAATGTTGATTCTAACATCTAAAGTTAAGGTCAATAATGCGTTATGCATATTATATTAAAATATAAACGTACATAGTGTATATATACATATATACTATATCTTTCTTTTAAAAGTGCATTAAAATAATATTTTTGAATAAACATTATCTACCACGTTGGTTATAAATTATATTCACAAATAAATTTATCACATAAAAGTCAAAGAATGCTACCATTTTAAATGATTAATTGACATTTCAAACATAAAAGATCTCATTGGAAAACGCACATATGGAAGCAGCTTGTAAGTGAAGTAGATTTAAACTATTCAAAACTAATCTAGATTTTAATTTTTATTTTTAATCATTTATTTCTTTATTTTAATATTTTTATTTTTAAAAAATTCAAAAATATAAAATAAAAATAATTTTTTAACTTTTAAAATAAAAAATTAAAATTAAAACTGCTTAAATTTAATTTAAATAATTAGAATTTTTTTTCTTGCAACAGTTTAAAAAAAAAAAAGAAATTGGAGTCGGTATGCATGCATGTTTCACCGCTGCCATCCCGCCCGTTTGTTCACTGATATCTGGCTTACATTTCAGGGTACCCTATATTATTATTTTATTGATAAAAAAAGTAAAATTTAAAAAATTACATTCATTGACTTAAATTTTATGAATTTATAATAAAAGGTTTTAAATTTAAAATTATTTTAAAAGATTAAAATTATTATCAAATTTTAAAAAATTTATTACTAAATTTTAAATAAATTATTACTTTTTTTTAAATTTAGTAATAATTTTCTTAAATTTAATAATAAATTTTTGAAAATTAATAATAATTTTAATTTTTATAAATAATTTTAATATTTAAGATCTTTTATTATAAATTTTATAAAATTTGAATATTTAAATGTAATTTTAAAAAAATTATACTTTTTATCTATTTAATATTTATTTAATAAATTTGTAATTAAAATATTGCTATGTCATAGGGATTTGATTCTTTTTACACGTCAATTCCTCGGAAACATAGAAAAGGCTGTGTTTTTTGACATGACCAACGAAATAACATCTCGCATGACAAGTAACAAGATATATACATGATTGATTAAAAACCATTTGCAAAATGTGAACCTCATGTTTTACACTGTCCATTATTTTAATCATCGCCCTTTCTTGACCTTATAATTAAGTACACCGGTCCTCAGTTTTTTTTTTTTTAATATAATAAAAATTTTATATCATATAAAATTTTATAATAAAAAATTTAAAAAATTAAAATTATTATTAAAAATCATCATTATAATAAAATTTTAAAAAATTTATTATCAATTTTAAAATATTTATTATTAAACGTAAAAAAATTCAACATTTTTTAACACTCATTAGTAAATGTCTTAAAATTGATAATAAATCCTCTAAACTTAATAATAATAATAATAATCTTTGAAAATAATTTTAAATTTTTAAATTTTTTATTATAAATTTTATATGATATGAGTTTTTTAATATAATTTTTCTATTTTTTTTCCTTGTTCTAGCATTTTCTTGTAAATAAGAAGCAACAATACATGTATATGTTTCCACTTGATCTTCTCTTTTTTTTTTTTTTAAACAAGTATTGAAAAGAATTCAAGTCTGAAATATTGAAGGATTTTTTTTACAAAATATTTTCTTTTAGTGATCAGTGGTCTAATAAAACTAGTAAAAATTTTGACAACTTGAAAAATAATGATAATTTCTCTCTAACTTAATTAATGACATCTTTTGTACATTTCTCTGACCATTGTCCAACTAGATTTTTAAGTCTAAAATCAATTCTTTACAAAACTTTGTTTTGAACTATGTTGTTGTGAATATGCCAGTTTTAACACATCTTCTCGGTGACCTAGTCCCATTGAGATGTTAATAATTTGTTTGAAATATTAAAGAAATAGGTAATGTGTTTGAAATATTAAAAAAATAGGTAAAATTTGAATTAAGAGAATTATCTCCAAAGACTTGTGATCTTTTAAGAAAGTTACTTAACTAATCCTTGAACATTAAGAAATTTGTTTTGAACAAATTAACCACCACACAAAATTATGAGCTGAAGAGGAGAATCAAAGTCTTCATGAGAATACAAAGACTCAATACAATTTCTTGCAATAATTGAACCAAGCCAGGCTGACAAGCCACCTTTAGTGGTCTTCCTACACATCACATCCTCATTTTTCAGCCTAGTAATTAATATTCTTGGTGAACTTGTTTGTTGCCTTTCCCATGTCAAGCTAATATTCAAAACTCAACTAGACTTATAATTTATTATATTTAGCTACGATAGTATGTGAAGTTTGCCTTTATTTTTTTTTTTACGTTGATATTATGTTTTTAAAAATATTATATTTTTTTAGCTATGACACAATAATTATTAATATAAAAAATATTTTATTTATTTTAATAGGTTTATTACTATAATTATACTTATTAATTATCAATGTTTTTAAAATTAGACCGATCATTGAACCGGTGAAAATATTAGTTCACGGATTCAACCATAATTGAACTGTGGTGAAACCAATAATTAAATATATATTTTTATTTTATATGTTAGAATTTAATATAATAAAAATTAATAAATTAATAAATTTTGAAACATATTATGACTAATTATACATAAAAATAAATCAAATATGATACAATATTTAAATTTAAATTTATTATATATTAAAATGTATTTATATAACTTTAATAAAAATCATATGAATTTTATTTTTATTTTTATTTTATTATATTAAAAATTTATAATTATAAATAAAACAATAATAAAGATTTAATAATAAATGTGTAATTTATCAATTTAAAGATCAGGAGTTTGAATCACAAAATGATTATTTTGATTTGTTGAAATAAAAACATAATAAGTCTTTAATTATTTATATTAAATATTGCACCCAGCAAACAAAAACTTTGGCTGGTTTAGTGGTGAAGGTGCAATTGATTTACCTGGAGGGATGGGGTTCGAGACACAAAAAAGTCAATTTTGTGATTTGCTAAAATTAAAATTTGAAGTGTCTTTATATTATATATTGTATCTAAATATATGAAGATACTTGTTGGCTCAATGATGAATGTGCAGCGGTGACCAACCTTGAGGAGTAGGGTTTAAGACACCACAGACCTAGTTTTGACCAATTATTGACCAAATTTGATAGGTTCTAAGATACTTTTGGACTGGACAGGTGACCAGTTCACTGGTTTTCCTGTTGAACTGGCCGATCCTGTCCAATTCTGATAATAATGTTAATTATATAAAATTTAAATTAATTTTTTGAAATTTATTAATTATGAGATAATATAATATGTTAAGTAAGTATTTAATAAAATATTATTTTATATTTAATAATTATTACATCATAATTAAGAAATGTAATGCTCTTAAGAACATAAGGTGGATAAATTCTACCTTGAATAACCCCATTGTTATCAAAGATCAAATCTCTGGTTTAGACTTCCAATATTAACATCACAAAAATTAAAAAAAAATGGATTCAAATATTAAAAAAAAATTCAAAGCTAATGATTAGCTATCTGGATCCATAATAATATGAGGTTATTTGTTGTCTTTTTATCTCAACAACCCAAAAAAAAAAAAAAATATACATAATGATATAAGATTGAGAAGTTAACTAATTTCTTTTATATTTTTATTATTTAATTTTAGAATATTAAATATGAAATTGAAATTGAAATTTTCACTTCAAAATTATTTAAAAATAAATAAAAAAATTGACATGCACTCACTAGTAGAGATTTAAAAATGCAAGAAGTCTCTTTAAACTTTGAGTGATTTACAAATAATCTCTTAAAACAGATTTTTAAATTTCATACTCCATGACATAGATCCTTCTACTTTTCATAGAGATTTGGTGTGAAATTAGGAGTGATTTCTTTAAGTTTCAGTGGACATTGGGGGAGACAAATAAGAACTTATCATGTTAATTATAAGAAAAATCTTAAGTGACATTTGAGTTAACATTATTAAGGAGAAAATAGACAAAAGGATCTTGTTTCTAAAGCATGAAAATTAAGGAATCTATCTTTTAAATTTGAAAATTTAAAAAATTATTTATAAGTGACTCAAAATTCAAAGAGATTTTTTTTTAATATGTTTCTATTTAGCTTATTTTACTTTAAAAAATTATCAAAATTCATATTTAAATCCTTCAAACATTAACGCAAACAAACTCCCAAACTATGAAATTGCATTCACTCACCTGCTCTGCTAGCAATTGAAAGTGATAGTGATGTATGGAGACAAAGATGGATTAGGGCTAGGCCTAACAATGGAACCCCACATGCACTCTCAAAGGAGTGGGACCTCACATGTGGTATGTGGGGCAGGACCAACAAATATAAGAACCCTAATCATCACTACCTCTCATTGTTTCAAAGAAACACACATTAACCCTTTGATTGCCAAATCATGCCTTACCTTTATGGAATTGAGCATCCCCACCAATAATCAGTGCAAGAATTATAAGCTACAAAAGTGGCATCTAACCTATATCTTTATCCAACCAAGATAGAGAAGCAGCTATGGCCAACAGTTCTCAAAAGTATATTAGATATTCCCAACATAGAAGATTTGCTTAGCTAAAGGTAGGGTAACAATACTAATAATCATCATTTGTAGGTAGTAGAGACAACTCTTTTGTAAGCTATAAAGGTGAAATTTCATTATTCTTTTCAATTGCCTCACTGGATAATTATAAAATCTAAATTGATCTATATGTAAGAAGGGGTGATGTATTAGGAAAGAGAAACAGTCCCTCCTCCCAAAGTTTGGATATTGTATGATTTAAGGATTAATAATTTTTATTATTATGCACAAGATTCAACTTTTTGTTCTTCTAAAAGATAAGTACAATATATCCAGATCCCATATATATATATATATATATTTCTGATTCCGTCTCTATATATCTTTATACCATGGATATTGAAATCGTTGAGAGATAATGAATTCCTTCTCATTGTGAATTGTGTTTAGTATGTGAGAGAAAAAGAAAAGGCATGACTCAAATCCGATTCATTTGAGTGGGCCTTCTCTCTTTCTCTCATCTAATGAATCATGTTTGATATACAAAAGATTTTAATTTGAGAGAAGAGAGAAGAAGCCTGTAATTTTTTTTTAAAAAAAAGACATGTAAAATTCTTTTATTGTTTGTAATTATTAAGTTATTCAACAAAAAACATAAAAGTAAAAAGAAAATCTAATCATATAGAGTTGGCTTATTAAAAGATCATTTTATCATGTTTTCATTAAAAAAATAAAAAAAATAGTACTTAATTTTATTCATCCAAAAAGTCTAGATATCAGATTGTGTAACCACGAAACGGGGTTCCATATATTCGGAAGGGAAAAACTGGGACTTACTTTATGTTCTGCTTTTTTAAAAGCTCTGAAATGAAAAAGAAAGTCAAATATTTTAGATCTAAGCGTGGATTTGAAGTAAAGTGGCCGCTGAATCAATAATTGGACTTCTTCTGCTCCATTTTTTTTTTTAATTAGGGAAAGATCAAAATAAAGAAATAAAGTCTGATCCTCCACTATCTTTCTATTTTAATCGGAAAATGTTTGAGTAAATGCGCAGCATATCGCCTGAATTATTTTATTCGGCTGAACTTTATAGTCTAACTTCTTTATTTTTTAATTAATCTAATATATCTTATTCTATTTGTTTCCTAATTATTTTTATTTAGCTATAATAAATAATTTTATATTTTATATTTATTTCTCTACACATCTAAAGATATAAATTAGAGTTGTAAAATAGACTCGACAATCCTGCCAATCCCAAGTTGGACCAGACCAACTTGGTATAGAGTCAATTATGTTAGCATGTTTAATCCAGCTTAGCTTGATTCTATATATTTTAATATATATATATATATATAAGAATTTATATAAAAATTTTATTTTATAGAAATAAAATATAATTTTACAAGAATTTATAAAAAAAATTTTAAGAGATTATTTTATAATTTTTATTAAAAATTTTAAAAAATAGTGGTTTTGCTATACTCGACCCTTCTTGCTTTTAAACCAAATCAGGCCAAACATAAAAAATTTAGCTCAATGCTAAACCAAGTGGGGTCGTGTGTGTGTCGGACATCAAGTTAAACCAACACCTAATCTAACTTATCCCATATGCACCCCTAATATAAACTAAGTTTAAATGATTATAATAAGAGTTGGTTTGATTAGTTCATTTTGATTATTATTTATTTTAGAGATGAAACAACATATTTAACTCTTAAACTTTTAGCGAGAAAAAATTATTTTTTTCTATGTAGTTAGAATAAGAACATAAATTTCATTTATACAATTTTTTTAAATAATAGTAAATGATATCTTACTCAATTTTATTCATCTGAACTAAGTCAAAAGTCAAAATAAGAGAATTCACATACAAAACCTAACTTCAAATTATTGACATAATTAAAAGTTCGAACACATAACAATGTCTTTAATTACAAATCACATGCTCGTTATATACAATTAGGTCAACCCTTCCAAGATAATGGATATTGTGTTTTGATATATAGCCAGGCATGGATTAGTACATGCCTCATTTTTTTTTTTTTCATAATGCGAATTTCATGTTCAGCAGTTAATACGATTAAGAGAGTACAACTATCTGGGTTCTTCACAGGTTGGCCAATTCAACTTCAAAGATTAATATGGGGGCGGGGCAAAAAAGGCAATCGAGGGGCATACTTCATCTGTATTTGGTATTCATTTGATTGCGTATAATTGCAATTTACAGCTGAAAATGAAGTCTCTGCTGTTTTGAACAATTACTTTTAACCCTATCAAGATACCTTCAAAAGGGTTTTCGTTTTTATTTCCATGCCCTAAGTTCTGTCTTTTATTTGGTATTTCCATTTGGTGGTATATAGGTCAACTTGCATGTAAAATAATTTATCAACACTCTCAATTAGAGATGGACCTAGGTGGTGGGATTTAGGGGCACTGGCCCTTCAAAATTTATATTTATGATTTAATTAGCACCAAGAAAAGCACCGTAAAGTTAAAATTGTACAAATGTTCCAATACTTTACGTCCCTTCCCCATATTATTTTTTTTTTTTCTAGTTTTGCCCCTCCTCTCCATCTAATCAAAGATAAGCTATTCATAGTGAAATTATAAATTCAATTATTATATATATAAAAACTCGTGAAAGTCGCACGGTAAATAAATCGTTTACTGTGCAATTTTTACATTGGGTTGCAAGCATTGTCAAACTTTTTTTTTCCGTTAATTTCCTTCCATGATTTTACCCTCAATTTGTCACCTTTTCTTTCAATTCCAATCAAAATCTTCTAGTTTGATTAAAAGTATGTCATCAACGTTGAAACTAGATAATTCACCCAAAAAAAAAAGAAAAAAATTCATTGCAGCTTAACACTTATAAATTGGCCAAGCTAAATTTCGAGCACATGACAAGGCAACTAACCATAAATTATATGTTTGTTCCCACACCTAGATGAATCCCCGAGAGTTCAAATTGAGACAATAGAAGGAGATACTTCACCTGTATTTGGTAACTTTTTGATTGCGTATAATTACAATTAACAGCTGAAAATAGAGTTTCTGTTTTGAACGATTACTTGCACCCTATGAAGGTACCTTCAAAAGGGGTTCAGTTTTTTATTCACATTGAAAGGGATTTACGCAGGACCACACTGCTAGTTTCATGAAAATAAAACGAAAGATTACAAATCTAAAATTGGATACGAATCAAGAAAACTAGGATGAACACCACACCCACTGTACATGTGGGAATTGATATGCCAGGTACACTAAATCACAAATCTATCTGTATGTATGAAGCACAGGCCAAGTTGATGAATATTAGAGACCAAGTTACCATTTACCAACCATTTCATTAATGAGTTGGGTCAGGTGAAGACACCAAACCTAAGTTTTTTTCATTTGTAGTTAGTTGAGTCCATTTCAATTTAAACTTTTATTGGTTTTTCTTAGCTGTTTTTGGAAAATTAGCACACAAAAAATTGGGACCATTTCTTTATTTTGTATAAAACTTAACTGAAGTATCTTAGGTATCTGTTATTAAGATTTTATTATAATAATATAATTGCTGGTGCTGAAAAGATTGCAAAACAAGAAGAAGATGGTTTAGTTGAGTATAAAGACAATGTCTTGGTTAGATTACTGGGGATACAAATTCTTTTTATTATGAGTTAAAGGGAAAAAGAGCGTGCTTGTAGCTGTCAATAGACAGTGATATTTTTGGTAAGGTAATACAATTTTAAAAGTTTCTCAAATTGACTTCATTTTATAGTTAAGGATGTTGTATCATTTGTGTTGACTTTTTTTAGGGTCACGTGAGTTGTTCTATTTATGTGGTTAAATTATTTTGGGTTTATAAAAATATTAGATAAGATACTTATAACAATAACACATAGAGATTTTTTTTTTTAAAGAATCAGTTATATATTATTGAGCTGTAAAAAATATTCGTAACGTATTTTTATTGAAAAATTTGATAATATAGATATAAAAAAAGCTACATATATATAATTCAGTTAAAGACAGGTCATTCATGTTAAAACTAGAAAATCCATTCCTATGAAAGGCATGCAGGCCATCCATGCTGGAACTAAAGAATTAGAAGGAAATTACTTGAAACATTACAAAATTGGCCAAGTTAATTTGAATTCACATCTGTGACAGGTCGATTAAGCTACATATCACATAGTCGCTTTCACTGCTAGACAAACCCTGAGAACAAATTGGGACCATTTTCTAGCTTACAGTTGGAAACCAGAATAGTTAGTGGACCCAAGCAATGTATGCATTAGAAAATGAAAATGAAGATGCTCTTTAAATAGTTGCAGGCACATGGGGATAGAAGCCTTGTAAGTATGGAAATGTCAACACTGAGAAGCACATGCCATTCTATTCATAGCAGAAGCTTTGGAGAAATGGTAGTTGGGTTACAGAATTGCTTAACTGTCACTACCAACTGCCTGCATGAAGATGATCTTGAAGATGGTGACAGTGACTAGGATATATACTGATACAAAATAATGGACTTTAGTGCCAAACTTCAAGTTTATTTATCAGCCTATAACATAGACTGCCATAACTACATTTCATCATCAATTAATGCTCAATAAACCATTATGATTGAGTTGATGATTGTGTGAGAAAAGATAATCGCTTGAGACGGAGTTTAACGGGAGAACTGAGTATATTTTACCATCATGTCAGAATATACTGACCACTGTTACCACAATAGTATGATAACTACTTGTCTAAATGAGTTGACACATAAATTCCTTCAAAACTTACCTTTTTGTCTTGATTTTCAAGTCTAGTCTTAAGTTTCACAACCAAAGTAATTAAAAGGCAATAGCGTAACTTTGTTCTCTTGTGATTCGAAAGAAATTTATTTTTTGGTGAAATTTAAAATATAAGGACTGAAAATAACGCACTAATGTCTGATTAGGCTCAGCACTTGGAAGTTTATTAAACTTCAGCTCAAGCTTGGTATGACCATAAAGAAGTATAGTAACTGCATACCACTTAGGAGCAATTATGACATAACAAGACGATACAACTTGAAATTCAATATTTTGACCATGACAAACCAAAGAGTCATGAGGAGATTAGAGACTCAAATGATTGACTTATAAATAGGATTAATCAAGAGTCAAATCACAAACTTGACTTTTTGTTAATTTTTAACATTTAAGTTTGAAATCTAGTAATTTTAAATTTATGTAAAATAAAATTCAAGGAGGATTTGGTTTACTTTTTAAGATATTCTTTGATCCTTTTGCGCATGAGTATCTTTAGATTCAAAAGTCTCTCGTTATGATGTCTGGAATACTACGATACTATAACCACCACATGCATTAGAAGGATTAGCACATCATCGACCTTTGACAACTCAGGCCAGCATGTTCTTATTCACGGGCTCCTCACATTTACGTCTAACAACTCTAATCATAAGACACCAATTGTGTCAGTGCAGAAATTACGACCATTTTTATGCTTTATCTACATTGATCTTTTGTCATTGATTTAATTTACAACTAAGAGTGACACAAACCACTTTGTAGAAAAAATATTACATGAATATTGAAGAGTTCAACTTTTTTCTTTTTCATTATATAACTAAGAAATATACTCTGACTCTGCTTAGTTAAATCCTTTTTCAATGCGATCTTGAGAGTACATTAAAAGTTTTACTTTCAAAATGCTCTTCAAAGGATTTAAACTTAGATTACTAAAGTGAGTTACTATTTTTTATCCAACTGAACTATACTCTGTCTGATACATAAAATAAAATAAAATGAAATAGAACGAAAAAACTATAATTAAAAAGATAACTCTTGTATGTCTATTTTAAAAATAATAATAATAAAATAAAAATTATTAAGTAATAATCACAGAAATATAATAAATATAGCCCCCCAAAAAATCCAAAAAAGGACCTCCCAAACAAATGGGACGTAGCTCCCTTTGGTCAAAGTCCATTAAAACTGCTAAAAATAAATAAACCAGAATTTAAAAAATGAAAACAAAGTTCCACTACTTGTGCTCTATGCTTACTAGTCAGTCCAATACATCTCCGGTAACAAGAAGTAACCAGAAATGAAAAAATTCACTAGGCCTTCTTGTGTCGAAAATTTTCTTCTATCAACTATCAAGTAGTAAAATGAGCAGAAACAAAATTCAAGGCGCGGCGTTACAGACAACAAAGCTCTGAGCAGTTCACTCACTCTACGCCTGGGTTAGGGGTTACAATTACGTTTACCTATAACCCTACGATAAAAATCCCAATGTGGGTCTGCTTCTGTTATGGCCGGTTGACCAAATGGATGTGAAGCCACGTACTCCTGAACATTCTCAGCCCTAGCCAATCCTTCAAGATAAACCCGAATATCACCTCCAGGTCCTGCGACAACCAAAAAAGAATAGGTGCGGGCATGTTTCGAAGTTGGGAGGAAAAAGACAACGGAAGGAATCCAAAAAAATAATGGAAGGGGAGAGAAGGAAAGAGAAGGAAAGGTTAAATAATTATTTTTCCACAACTTGTTTGAGGAAAACTTGCTCTTCCAAGATCCTCCAAATTGGAGAAACTCCAGAATATAAAAGAGAGAAGACTTATGAAAGGTTAGTTAAACATACCCTTAAAGCAAGTAACAACAAATGACCATCTAGGTTATCAGGAATTGTTAGTCACACAATACATTGCAGCGGACCATGCCGTATGATCATGAGATGACAAACAGTAAGGAACACTGACAATCTTAGCAGCATATCAAGGATGTCTAAAGCATTTATTATTTTGAAAAGACTTTCTGTATACTGCAATGTCAACCCATGGACATAGGCTAATAATTTGAAGAAGGGGATCGGAGATTATCTCACCTAATGATGTGTCATTGGTGTTGCTGTACCGGTAAGAATAGGGAAATATTGCCGTGTGCATCTGAATATAATTTGCGTAAGTGGAGCGAAAAACTTGCAGAAATAAGACATAATGCAAAAGATTGAAGTCAAGCCTTATTTTACGGAAGGAAAATCAAACAAAGAGCAGCTTACTGGATTACGTAGTGCCTTGTAAGGGGAATCATCCAACAATAAAGTGTTTGACTCATTGAACTCTCCCTTCGCCCACGGAAGACCGGGTTTAAGCTTTTCCCACAACTTCCTAAGTTCCTTCAACACAAGGGGCTTGTGCTTGTCCTCGATGGTCCTGAATTTTGTCCTAGTACAGTGATATAGATTCTACAGAAACCAATCATAGTAAGACTCAGAAGGGTGAAATTCCGTGTATAGGTGAATTCCCAACAATAATTATTTAATCAGCTGCATCTCATCTGCCCAAAAAGCAAAATGAGCTACATCTTTAGCAAGATTAATTTTAACCAGAAAGCAATTAATTTTTAAAATATTCAACAAATATCCATTTGGCCCAAAAATAAAATTGATACAGTTTGAATGAATATTGAGTTATCAACCACAACTACCAGCTTGCTTCTATTTTGTAGTTATAGAAAGAAATTTAACTATAAGGAAAATGCTCCACAAGAGGATACACACAAGTCACTTTGGTAGCACAAGTATAATAAGTTATAATAGCAGAGATCTGAGAAAAATCAAATAGGTAACAATCAATCAAAAGAGCATTCAGACATTCATATAAAAGCTTTAAAAAAGCCTAAAAAATGGAATGTACAATAAAGCAGACTGCAAATCAAGAATCCTGTTCTGCATTTTTTTTTTAAGGGCCAAGGGCAGAAGCAATAACTGACGTTTCATATTCTTCTAATACACTCTTGATTATAGTTGAGCAATTCCATTTTTATTTCATAATAATTTTTTTTTTCAATAAAACTGAAGTAAAAGAAAAAATCCATAAAACGGCAAAGGCGTATGTTTACCTTAAAAATGTTCAGTTTTGACAATATTTGACAGAACAAACATACAGACAAAAAGGAAAGGAGGATCAGGTAAAACTGAATATGTTTATCAAGCAGATTTCCTATTATTCACAGCAAAAGAAACAAACACAAATCTCAGTAAGAGTTCAACCTCTGGCGTCAACAAAATTCCATTTAAAGAAAAACAGTAAAATACACATAAAGTACAAATAGATGAAATTGAGATGCATCATAAGAATATCTTGAGGAAAAAACTTTTCTATAATATGATTAACTGATTAAATTGACCACAAACTCCCCAATAAATATAAATCTGCTGCTGAAAACTAGAGAAGATTTTACCCAACTAAAAAGCAGTTTCGATGCAGAATTCCTCACAAGAAATTGGATTGCAGCATAAACATTTTTCCTGCAAATAATTATATACAAGTGTCAAGTCACAACATGCACCAACTTATAAAGTGAACAACAATGCTGAAATTCTAACCATAATGGCAAAACTGCCTCTTAAAATTACATTGAACTAACAATCACAAGTAATAAGGTAAGATCAATCATAGATTGATAAATACCCTTTTCTTGATGACCAAATGCCCACATGAAATGTGTCAAAGCAGAACTGTAGAAAATCATCACAAAAAGGCCTCTTGAAAACTGCAGAAAGCAAGCAACATAGCAGTCAAATCAAATCAAGATGTCGATAGACATGAAGGCTAAAGATGTGAGGAGAGAAGATATTTGATGATTATGACCTCCTTTGCCAGATATCTTTCCGTCTGGTTTATATCCCTCAGGAACAACAGGGACAAAATCAGCAAGCAGTCCATTCAGATCAAGGACAAGAAGCTTCTTTTTTGAGTAGCTTGTAACGGTTCTACCAAGTGAAAAATGTGATACCTTTGAGTAATCATCTTGCTTGTTGACTAAGCTTAAATCAGCAATGTCACCTGCAGAAGACATATCACAACTTGTAACCAGAAAACAATCCAGCTTTCTACCATTTTCTTTTTCATCAAGTTGCACTTCAGGAATATCTACTACAGACACTTCAGTCACAAATCTTAGCTCACAATTATCCTCTGTTGTTAACTTTATTTCCTCTGAAGAAACTCCAGGATATAAGGGAACTTGGTCCTTTGAAATTTTGTTTCCAACAGTTCCACTGAGTCAACCGTCAATGGTTCACCAGAAAATGCATGTGAATTATCTCTATTACCATCCTCCATAATTGGTTCCAAGTTATAACGTACAGGGCTAGACTTAGTGCTGTACCTCCTATCATAGGTATTGACTCCTCTCCTCCCCCCCCCGGCACCCGGGTACAAGTTAAGTTTCTGAAATTTTTGTGACGTAATTAACTACTGGATAATCATGTTTCTTCATTAGGTTAGTATTGTTTACACTTTACACAACAATTCATAGTATCGGGGTTGGAACGGCTATAATTTATACCTTGCACTGTATTCAATTTTACAACTTCTGACATGAACTCTTTCTCAAAATGCCCAGAATTTGCTACAGCTGAGCCAGGGTTGCTATTTTTTATCTCAAGGTTATGCTCTCCATTGCTTCTTCCTGATCCCTCATCAAGCATATTTTGTTCCTTTCCTTCATTTTCTTCTTGAGATTGTCTCATTAATGGCTCCATGGATAAGAACTGAGCAGGTTGTGGTGAAAGCATAAACAAAGCAGGAGAAGTTTCAGTTGAAATGGTATCTTTTGAAACACCAGGAAGATTGACATTGCTTTGTAAAGCATTACATCTTGTCTTCTGTCTCTTCCTCCCTTCATTTTTCTTTCTTGAGTTCACTTCTGCACTTGTCATAGCTGGAGACCCATCTGTAGCCTTTTCAACCACATTCTGCTCCTTTCCTTCATTTTCTTCCTGACATTGTCTCATTACTGGATCCACAGAATATGGAGCCAAAAATTGTGAAGGCATATCCAGCATAGGTGTAGAAGTTTCAGGCAAAAATGTATCTTTTTCGAACTTCAAAATGTTCCTGAGATTATATCTAGTCTTCCTCCTCTTCCTCATTTTATTTTTCATTTCCAAATTTACTTCTTCACTTGTCATGGCTGGAGAGACATTTGCAGCCTTTTCAATCATATTCTGCACCTTTCCTTCATTTTCTTCCAGAGACTGTCGCATTACTGGATCCATGGAGTATTGACCTGGATGTTGGGGAGGCATATCCAAAGTAGGTGTAGAAGTGTTGGGTGAAAAGCTATCTTTTGGAACACCAAAAAGATTAACATTAGTTTTAATGTCATTATGTCTCGTCTTCTGCCTCTTCCTCTTTTTATTTTTCTTTCTTGAATGTGCATCTTCAAGCACATTATTGTCCTTTCCTTCATTTTCATCCACAGATTGCTTCGCTACTGGATCCACAGAGTATTGAGCTGGATATTGCGGAGGCATAGCGATAAGAGCAGCTGTAGAAGTTTCAGCTAAAATGGTATCATTTGGGACACCAGAAAGATTACCATTGCTTACAATAGCATTAAGTCTTCTCTTCACCCGCCTCCTCCTTCTATTTTTCTCTCTCAAGCTTACTTCTGCACGTCTTGTGGCTGGAGACCCATCTGTGGCATTTTCAAGCACATTCCTCTCCTTTGCTGCATTTTCTACCTGAGATTGCCCTGTTACTGGATCCACGGAGTATTGCTCTGGATGTTGTGGAGGCATAGCAAAACCAGCTGTAGAAGTGTCAGTTGAAAAGGTATCTTTTGGAACACCAGGAAGATCACTGTTGCTTTCAATAGCATTATGTCTTTTCTCCCCCCTCCTCTTCCTTTTATTTTTCTTTCTCAAGCTTACTTCTGCACTTGTCATGGCTGGAGACCCATCTGAGGCATTTTCAAGTACATTCTTCTCTTCTGCTACATTTTCTACCTGATATTGCCTCATTATTGGATCCACAGAGTGTTGAGCTGGATGTCGTGGAGGCATAGCCAAAGCAGCTTTAGGAGTTTCAGTTGAAAAGGTACCTTTCAGAACACCAGAAAGATTACCATTACTTTCAATGGCACCATGTCTACTCTCCCACCTCCTCTTCCTTTTATTTTTCTTTCTCAAGCTTACTTCTGCACTTGTCATGGCTGCAGACCCATCTGAAACATTGTCAAGCACATTCTTCTCCTTTGCTACATTTTCTACCTGAGATTGCCTCATTACCAGATCAACAGAGTGCTGAGCTGGATGCTGTAAAGGCATAGTCAAAGCAGCTATAGAAGTTTCAGTTGAAAAGGTATCTTTTGGAACACCAGAAAGATTGCCATTGCTTTCAATAGCACTATGTTTATTCTCCTGCCTCCTCTTCCTTTTCTTTCTCAAGCTTCCTTCTGCACTTGTCATGGCTGGAGACCCATCTGAGGCATTTTGAAGTACATTCTTCTCTTTTGCTGCATTTTCTACCTGAGATTGCCTCATTATTAGATCCACAGAGTGTTGAGCTGGATGTGTTGGAGGCATAACCAAAGCAGCTGTAGAAGTACCAGTTGAAAAGGTATCTTTTGGAACATCAGAAAGATTACCATTGCTTTCAATATCATTAGGCCTACTCTCTTGTCTCCTCTTCCTCTTATTTTTCTTTCTCATGCTTACTTCTGCACTAGTAATGGCTGGAGACCCATCAGAGGCATTTTCAAGCACATTCTTCTCCTTAGCTGCATTTTCTAAATTAGATTGCCTTGTTACTAGATCCACAGAGGGTTGACCTGGATGTTTTAGAGGCATAGCCAAAGCAGCTGTAGAAGTTTCAGTTGAAAAAGTATCTTTTGAAACACCAGGAAGATTATCATTGGTTTCAACAGCATCGTGTCTTGTCTCCTGCCTCCTCTGCCTTTTTTCTTTCTTTCTCAAGCTTACTTTGGCACTTGTCATGGTTGGAGACCCATTTGAGGAATCCTCAAGCCCATTCTTTACTTTTGCTGCATTTTCTAACTGAGATTGCCTCGTTACTCGATCCACTGAGTGTTGAGCTGGACCTGTTGGAGGCTTAACCAAAGCAGCTGTAGAAGTTTCAGTTGAATTGGTATCTTTGGGAACATCATAAAGATTACCATTGCTTTCAATATGATTAGGTCTACTCTCCCGCCTCCTCTTCCTCTTCCTTTTATCTTTCTTTTTCAAGCTTACTTCAGCATTTGTCATGTCCGGAGACCTATCTGAGGCATTTTGAAGCACATTCTTCTCCTTAGCTACATTTTCTACCTGCGATTGCCTTGTTACTGGATCCACAGAGGGTTGACCCGGATGTTGTAGAGGCATAGCCAAAGCAGCTGCAGAAGTTTCAGTTAAGGAAGTATCTTTTGAAACACCAGAAAGATTGCCATTGCTTTCAATAGCATCATGTCTTGTCCCCCGCCTCCTCTTCCTTTTTCCTTTCTTTCTCAAGCTTACTTCTGCACTTGTCATGGCTGGAGACCCATCTGAGGCATTTTCAAGCACATCATTCTCCTTTACTGCATTTTCTACCTGAGATTGCCTGATTACTGGATCCACAGGGCATTCAGCCGGATTTTGTGAAAGCAGAGCCAAAGCAGCTGTAGAAGTTTCAGTTGAAAAGGTATCTTTTGGAACACCAGAAAGATTACCATTGCTTTTAGTAGCATTATGTCTTCTTGCCCACCTCTTCTTACTTTTATTTTTCTTTGTTGAGCATACTTCTCCACTTGTCATGGCCGGAGACCCATGTGTGACATTTTCAAGCAAATTTTTCTCCTTTCTTTTGTTTTCTTCCTGAGGTCGTCTCATCACTGTATCTATGAATAAGCATTGAACTGAATGCTGTTTAGGTATAGCCAAAGCAGGTCTAGAAATTTCATTTGAAAAGGTATCTATTGGAACACCATAAAGACCAATATAGCTTTCAGTAGCATTATACTTTTCTTATGCCTTTTCCTCATTTTATTTTTCACTCTCATGCTTATCTCTGTACACAGTCATAGCTAAAGACTTACGACACACAACACTATTATAGTAGCATCAATCTCCATTAAAGATTTATACAGGGAAAAATCAGGACATTTCTCTTCTTTCTTTTAGATGAAATCAGGACCTTTATCTTTATGCTTAATGACTTTATCCACTCATGGGTTTACTTCTGTGGTTTTCAGCAAACCACCCAAATTAGTCATCACAGGACACTCTTACACATAAATTTTTTACTGTATATTTTCTTTAAGGCCTCCTATACCAAAAAGCTGCATAAGTTATAAGTGACTCCATTGGTGCAAAATGTTCACGTTTTGGAGCACCTCCCAGACCAGTATTACTTTTTGGGAAAAGAAGAGAGAAAAAAAAGAGGGGGAGGGGTCCAACTATTACTGTAAAAGTAGCATTAATTGACGGATTACCCATAGAACTTTCTTCTTCACACTTCATTCATTATATTTTCTGGAAAGTCTAACTTCCTTTTCTTTTACTTGACTGATCTATATACCTGTCTTGAGTGGAGAAGCCAAATGCCTATTTACCATATCCTCAAAGAAGTAGAATTCGTTATTTCATTAGATAGTTCTCACCTGATCTTTTGTTTTGTAGGTCAATAGTTTTATGCAAAGACTTGCATCTTCTTTCTTTCTCCCTTTTATTCTGGAGATAAACTTAGTTCTTTGTCTTATTGCAATTCTTTGTCTTATTGCAGGAGGTAATTTGTACATGTCTTTCATATAAAAGGAAAAAAAAAAAAAGCTTCTAGATCCCATCACTGTCACAAATATATATATATATATATATATTTACTTATAAAGCATTCCCCATACATTAATTATTGTTCATATTATTATTACTCAGAAAGTATGACCTAACTTACCAAGTCAATTCCAAGAACATAAGATATTAATGGCTGCATCCTTATCATGTCCTTCCAGTAACAAAAGATCAGTCTAAAATGGGCAACAAGCTTTCAAAGTCCTCCCTCCTAGTAATTTTCTACCAAAGAAAAAAAAAAAAAAAAAAGCCCTCTTAGTAATAGCATACAAAGGCACCAAATATTAGCCTATAACACCATCCACTGTAGGAAAATTTAAAACTAATCAATATCTTCAGGAAAAATGTTATTTGAAAAGTCAGAACACGTATGATATCATAAATAAAAAGAGAGGCAAAACACAGGAATACAAACTAATATATATCAAAAGCCCATTCTTTCATGATGCTTAATCAATAAATTGCTCCCCATTTAGTTTCTGTCATTCCCTCTCGCTAACACAGAGTGACACCCTTTCAAACGAAAACCTGTAAATGCTTTCCATAATGGCGAAGGGGGAAACTAAATTTATTAGGGGGACAAAAAACAGAAGTTCCAGCTTAAGTTACTTGCTTTTTCTTCTCTTTAAAAGCCAGAAGATACCGGTGAGGAGCTTAGATTCAGCAAAAGATATATCAGTTTTACCAGCAAACTAACGGAGCTCAATAAAACCAACACCGACAGAGACAGAAAATAAGTACCAGTGAAAATCCACTTGATATTTCCAGCACTTTCACTGGAAAACTCAAAGGAAGTAAATAGAATAGAAAATGCGTTTGCATATTTGATCGCTGAGATGGGAAAAAAATGGCTCCTCCCTACAATAATTTTCCGCAGGTACTGTAACCAAACTAAAACCCCATTTCTGTAACAATTTCAAGCCATCTTCACAATATAACTAAGCAGACCAAAATCAAGAAGCAGAGAATGAAGCAAAAGTTTTGCAGATCGATACAAAATATATATGTAAGAAAGGAGATAGAAAGAGAACCCCCGCGGCTGAAGCAAACTGCGGAGAGAAGCAAACGAAAGAGCCAACCGAAACATGCAGAGGAAGGAGTAGCAAAGTACCAGTGACCGAGAGAGCGATAGCAGGGAGAGTTGAGCGGAGCGCACGACAAATTAGGGTTGAGGCTTATGTCGTTTAATTGAACAAATTTAATGTGTTATTTGAATTTTTTTTATCTAATAGAAATTTTTAAAAAAATTAATTATTTAATCTTATAATTTGTATCAATTTTTAATTTGATTCCCATAATTTATTTATTTTTAATTAACTTCTCCAATTTTTTCTTAAAGTTAATCCTTACTTTTGTAAAACATTAACAGCAATCTCCAACTAGCACACAGATGGCAAACGGCGGTATGAGATGTGGCATCCATACAGTGTAAAAAGGAAGGAGCGGCTGAATATGGCACTAAAGCCAGAACTGATATAGGGATCGGCTTCTTTGGAGTACTTGTTGATTTTAGTCTCATGGAAGGCATCTATGACAAGTTTGTTGACAAATTTCTTTTTGTATTGGTATCACTTGTCACGGGAAGCTTATGCCTCTTTCTGCATGGGCTGCAGCTTCTTTGATCTTTCTATGATCCTTCAATGTTAATGACGATTTTATTGGCATGCGGGAAGATAGGTTCAGTTTGCAATCCAGTCTTGTTCCACTTTCTGGTGTCCGGCATTGTTGTGGAGGATATAACATTGGCCGGTTCCGTGAAAGGAGAGCTTGGGGGCCCTTGTCAACGACGGGTGTCCATTTCTACCACCACTGTTGTATTGCAGGAAGTAGGTTCCTTCTGCGCTCTAGTTATCATTGGCTAACTGACTTTTCTACTACGAAAATATCTTTTAAAAAATATCTTGTTAGAGTCTGAGCATAAAATTAAATTTAATACACACATACATATATCAACCAACTTATGTTTCACTAAATATATATATAGTTTTGCAACCACAATATTAATACCTATTAAAAATAAATCATGGCATGGGATAAAGACCAACTACCTTATGGCTCCGTGTCAAGTCAAACTAAGGGAAAAAGTAAAATTGGTCTTCACATGAAGTTTTAGGAGATGAATATTGTTTGCTTTGTCTTGGTTTTTCCTACAAAATATATGAATATCAATTCATTTGCTAATATATAAATCCTTTTTCAATTGTTTAGGTAAAAAAAATTATTTATGTTTATATGTATATTTTATATTTAGATATAATTTAAAATTTGTTATGTAAAATATTTATTATTTAGTAAATAATACATACTTATAGAGGTGTAGTTATATATTTAGAAACTATCTTGACATTTGATTTTTATTAAAAGGCAATTTCACTGGAACAATTAGTTATACATATTAATTTTTTTAATATCAATTTAACCTTAGTTTTATATAAAATTAGTTATTTAATTAATTGATCCAAAACTAATAAAATTATTTAAAACATATATTTTATTTCTCTGTATATATATATATATATATGTATAAATTCAAAATAATTAATTTATATTGAAAACATAACTTCTTTTCTTCAAAATATTCTATTTATTGATAAAAGTTATTAATATTGAATAATAACAATATTATTGTCTTTATAAATTAACAAATTTTTTTTGTTGTATTTTTTTTTTTCCATCCATCCGTACACATGAAAAGAAATTTCTCTTTAGTTTTCTCTTCTTTCCCTTTTCTCTCATCAATTTTCTCTTCCTTCCTTTTTCTCTCCCTTCATTTTTCTCCTCTCCCGTCCAAACAAACCCTAAGATTTAAAATGCATGTATGTTCTTGACTTACGTAGACAAGTGCATACGTCAAACATAATTTACCTTACACTTTATTTTCTACAAAGAATTATCCTTTTGGGGGGGGGGGGGACAATTTATACCCTTTTACAATAATAAAATTATACTCATTGATTTTGGGCTTTTTGAATCTTCTTTAATTAAATTTCAGCTTGGTGGCTCAATCAAAATTCTCATATGTTTCTCATATATACTGCATATTCTCAACTTTTTGATGTAAATATACAAGAAAAAAAACAAAAAAAATATAACTTTCAAAAAAAATTCCCCATATAGATAACAAAATTTTAAAAAAAAAATTAATATGGGACGCGGAGCTACAGGCTTCGCGTCCTAATTAAAATATTTTTTTTATTTTGAGGGACACGAAGCCTGTTGCTCCACGTCCCTTTTTTATTTTTTTATTTAGAATAAAATGACCCACACGGGTCAGTGTTACACTGACCCGTCAGGGTTGGTAAATACACTGTCTTTTATTTCGGGGGTTAGTAAATTTTTTTTTTGATTTATATATATATAAACCTCCCTCCCCAACAAGCAATTTTTGTTTCAGAATGCAAAACTCTGCTCTCCCTCCTTCATTCATTCTCTCATTTATGTTTGCTTCTTCCTCTTTCATTCTAAAATATTTCTCCATCTTCTTCTTTTATACTCATTATATATAATTATTCTATCTCCATCAAGGTTCGCGTTCAAGACTTTAGCATTGAAGCATCTATCATCTTTGTTTTGAGAGTTGT
The DNA here is from genome assembly GCA_032878935.1 of Erythrophleum fordii. Taxonomy (NCBI): domain Eukaryota; kingdom Viridiplantae; phylum Streptophyta; class Magnoliopsida; order Fabales; family Fabaceae; genus Erythrophleum; species Erythrophleum fordii. The sequence continues at coordinate 571,687 of JAVQMF010000055.1, forward strand.
AATTAATTGTTATATAAAATTTTTAATTTCATTTCATTTATTATTATTATTTTTTATTTATTTATTTTAATCTATTCTAATGTTATCTTTAATTGTAATCTTTGAGTATTTTTATAAGATTACTCATTGTATTTATGTGTTAAGTAAAATTAAATATTAATATCAATTAAAAGTAAAGATTATAAAAATGGGATAAAATTTATAGAGTATTAATATATTATGTTTAATTGTTATTTATACACAGACATTGGAAAAGTTTTACAATGAGTAGAATGAAAGAGATTATATGCATTTATGCAAATGAAAAAAATTTTGGAGACCAATGAAGGAACAATGTTTGTCTGTGACAAGCCTAAATTATTAAGAGTCGATGCCGATATTGGTCTTAAATAGTTGAAGAGTGCATTAGGAAAAAATTACGACTTTAGTTAAGACAATATGTATCTAAATTATCGATACCCACGGTCACTTAATCCAACTTGGTATTTGCCATGTATATTAGAAGACAATTTAGATATCCAAACCATGTAACAAGCAAACCGACACTTTCCATCCGAATTGGGGGCACCAAAATTATATACGCACATCTCAACTAATGATGTAACTTCAAGTATGGAAGAGAATGATGTCAGTGAACTGATGACAAATCTATGTACAAGTCAGATTGATAGACCTGATGAGTCAGTTTCTTTATTTGGCTCTTATGTTAGAGATGTTCATCCGTTTGAGGTGCAACCTTTTAATTCTCAACAAATGTTAATCATTAACGATGTATCTCAACCAAGTTCATTTGGATTATTAATATGCAATAATAATCCTCCAAGTCCTTCAGATGCAACCGAAGATATAATGGATGAGTTTGAGAAAGAGGATGAATATGACGCTCCACCAAATGACAATGAATATGGAGACGATAATATAAATGGTATTAATGCTGAAGGAGATTCAGTCACTCCATTGAACCAGTATTTTAACCGAGAATTTTCCTTTTTATCTCAAATTGGCAATACCGATGTGAGTGAATTTGAGATGCCCAACATGGAAGGAATTATCGATATGAAAGATGATAAGGAGATGTACATTGGTATGTAGTTTCTTGATAAGTAGTCAATTAGCCATGCTGTAAAACTGTATTCAATCCGCACGCATCACACATTCAAGGTACACCAATTATCAATAAAGTACGTGGAGTACGATTGTCCAGAATATGGTGTACGATGCAACTAGTGGATAAGGGCTTATCAATCTGAAAGAGGAAATGACTGGCGAGTAACGAAGTATGCAGGCAACATAGTTGTGTTTCTTCTATGATATCATAAGATCATTCGAAATTAGACTATAATATAATAGCATCGAATATTGTGTCAATGGTTACAGAAAATCCCTCTATTTCTGTCTGTGATATCATTGAGAGGATACATAGCATCTTCGGCTATATAGTGTCTTATAAAAAAGTATAGTGTGGTAAACAACGAGCAATTTCAATCGCCTTTGGGAATTAGGAGCGATCATATGCATTTCTCCTTAAATGGTTGTCTGTCATCCAGCACTTCAATCTAGGCTCATATTTTGAATTTGTTACTAAAGAATACCCACAAATAGTATCAGATACAGAAGTAACAGTTATATTTCATAAGGTGTTCTAGACATTTAAACCTTGCATTGATGTCTTTGATTATTTGACATCGATTATTCAAGTGGATGACACATTTTTATATGGGGAGTATAAAGGAATGTTGCTTATTGATAGTTCATAAGATGAGCCTAGAAAAGTTGTTCCTCTTGCATTTGCCACTATTAAGGGTGAAACGCATGAGGCATGATGGTGGTTTCTGAATAACGTTAAAAGACGAGTTGTGTTGAATAAGCAAGATATTTGATCATCATCCATAAATTTTAACAGCAATCGCAGACCCAAAAAATGGTTGGCAACCACCTCATGCATATCACATGTTTTGTTTACGACATATTGCAAGCAATTTGAACATGATGTTTAGGACCAAGTGGTTGAAAAAGAAGTTTGTGAACATCGGATATTTGAATGAGTACCACTTGGTAGACGAACAGTTGGCGCAGATACGACAGTTACATTCAATGGTGGCAAATTAAATAAAGGACATACCAAAGAGTAAGTGATTACATGTACATGACGTAGTTGGACATCGATGGGGGCATATGACAACAAATTTAGCAGCATATATCAATAGTGTCTTCAAGAGTGTTAGATTCTTGCCCATAATTAGCTTAGTCAAAGTAACAATATATCGGTTGAATAGATACTGGGTTGAGCAAAAACATACCACATTTGCTCAAATACAAACAAGCAGCTTATTTTCTGAGGACATCGAGAAAATTTCAACCAGAATTACAAGAGCATCTACTTTATCAGTCCATTGTTTTGATAGAAGGTCTTCAAAGTTTGAGGTTAAGGGATCATATGATCCTTCAAACAAACAATATAAGTGAACTTGTTAGGTCTACCATGTATAGGATGTGCAATATGTGGACAGACATATTTCAATTAGTCACTTGTTTGTAATGAGCTACTCGGTGTAATACCACCTTATGAGACATTGGATGGATAGAGGTTAAGCATTCCCTAGTTCGCATGGACATTTGATAATTTTCCTGATGATGCAGATGACGATACTATTTGTCAATTCACTCTAGCATACATCTTGCAATTGATTGGGAGGTATTTGATGCCAGATAGGACTGGACATAAAGTTATATTAATGAATCTGCTATTACTTACTAATTTTGGAGAGGCTAATTAGTGCAGTTAGGGTTCAGCAGTGTTAGCTCATTTATATGAAGAAATGTATAATGCCACCCATTATGACGAGGTTAACATAGGTGGTTGTTTGACTTTACTTCATTTATAGGCATGGGACTGATTCCCCCATCTTACTCCACGAAGACCCTCCAACCTGATCTACAGATTGCTATCTACTTTATTTGATCTCCATTAGGCTTCAAGTATATATATATTATATATATATATATATATATATATATATATATATATATATATATATATATATATATATTTGAATTTATTATTTTTTCGATAATTGATAAACTAATTTGTATTCTCCTATCCTTCAAGGTGACGGGATATTCCATAATATTCTCGACCAACGACAAATGCTTTGTGGTAGTATAGGATATTGTTAGACCAAATGAAGGATGATGAGGTTTATATTTGTGTAATTACTTATTTTTCATTTTACAATTATAACACGAAGTAACCATTTCCCTTTTTGTAGGTTATTTAGCTTCTATATGACTCACCGGAGGTTGCCCAATTGATTCCAGAATATTGCTTAGCAATGTCTAATGTATGGCATGCATCTGTGCCTATATTATGCTTCTAGATAGTTAAGTGGCATCACGCTGATCACGTTCTTTGTCAATTTGGTAGGGTGCAGCATATTCCAAAAAAATCATTTAATATAAGATCATTGCATACTCTTCAATTAAAAGGCAAGGTGCATAAAAATTAGCAGAAAGAGCATGTAATTTTTATTACAGCATGAAATTCATGGCCCTAAGTAGTGGCATAAAATGACCTTATTAATAGACCACTAGATTGCACGTCAAACTACATGCATTGGTATTGGCAACATACACGACGATCGATCCATTCTGCTAGTGGCCCTCAGGGTTTTGTGGTATAACTTTTACATCATTCTCATCTTTATATGTTATATCCTTTAATATATATATATATATATATATCTGTGCGTGCGTATTATTTTTAACAATTGATTTTTTTTTCACAGGTTGATGTGTTGGAGGATTTATACAAACTTGCTATCACTGGCCTCTCAATGCTTAGCTATGGTGATTTCAGGCAGAGAGCAAGTGGTGATATTTGAACCATGTTGCATGTTCTAAGAGAACATCGAGAGATGCTCATCTCCCAGCCAACTTCGCTGCCACCTGATCTATCTAGACCTCTAGAGCCATAGGTGAGACCAAGAAAAAGAGGACATGGGTTCCTCTCATATAGGGAACCAATGTTTGGTGGCAACAGTGGTGGCTTTCAAATAAATATGCCATCATCATCTTACACGACAGCCTATATGTTTGGTGGTGATGTCAGTCCTTCTTTTGTTCGACCACAAATAGTTGGTGGAGATATTGGTTCTTCTTCTTTTCCACCATGCACAGATGTTGGCATTGAAGGTCCATCTTCCTTTGCACCTTACTATACACTTTCATTGCCTTCGTCTATTTATATGGACTCGTCTTTCTCCACACTACCACTGCAGCCAATGCAATCTATCGAGGTATCATTGACATTATTGTTTATAGATCCTGCTGTATTTAGTGCTGAATATAACAGTACTTCTTTCGCACAATGAGTATTCTACCAACTTCAATCAGGCTTTTTCACTTCAAATCAACCGATTCCGCCTATTCAGTCTCCTGAATGGAATTTCAGTTCTTAACAAATTTGAAATCAAGTGGAGAATGAATCGGTCAAAGCAGAACATGAAGAAGTACTTGTAAATGATACTGAGGAGGATGAAGAGCAAGAACAGTCATAACAACGTCGGCCTCAGCGAATAAGGAGAACGCCTCGGTGTGGGACAGGCAGTCATTACGACTGATAACTACTATCATTTTTCAAATTTAATATTCCTTTGTATTATTTAATTGTATATTTAAATATATTTTTCACAATACTTATTTTCCTTCTTAGCGAACATTAATTTATCAAAAAATTAATTAATACAATTAATATTTTAATTCTTTATATTTTTAACAAATTTAACTAACAAACTAAGAATATTGTTATATTTCATTTTCAAAATTTTTTTTTATACATTAACAATAAAAATAGTTCACATTAACAATAAAATTTTCTTTTATACATAAACAAAATTATCTCATAACAAAAATATTTCACAATTACACGTTTTAACATATTATATAAATTGAGACATTATATTATTCAAAATAAAAATAAAAACTTTTTCTTATTCTTCAACCAGCACTACACCAAAATATTTATTTAGCAGCAATTAATTAACAGCCAACGTTATATTGCTTTAATATATTTTTGGAATTCATATATTAGCGATAAAATATGTTTTAGCCAATAATAAGAATAATTATATTGGCAATTAAGCCTAATTGCCAGAAAAAATAAACCTAAATATTTTTTTCTTATTTTCTAAGACAGAGGCAAAATACTTCCCGCTAATTTCTCCTATTTTTCTGAAACTCGTGTTGCTATCTGTGCAGGGGTAGAAATGTGCTGGTTTATATATATTTATATATTTTCTTGTATTTTGTACCTCTTATTTATTTAAAACTTTAAATTCTTCTTGACTTTCAATTTTCTTTTCACTAAATAAACATTATATTCTTCATAATGCAAATAAAATTTTTTTCTTTATAGTTGAACAAATTTTATACAAATTTAAACAATAAATCAATAAATAGATATTGATTTCAAAAGTTATTTTACTAATTTTTTAAATTCTTATCTGAATTTTTTTAGAATAATTATTTATTATTTATTTTCTACAAATTTAAACAAAATTAATTAATATTTCTTAAAATATCAATTTCTTACTACTAAAAAATTAAATAAATAATATACACAAATTAAGATATTATAGTCTTCAAAATATAAATAATTTTTTTAATAATCAAATAAATTTTATATAAATGTACACGGTCAATACTTTAAAATATGCTTTTAAAAATACTTTTACCATTTTTTAAACATTCTTGTTTGCATTTTTTTGAATAATTATTTAAGTTTTAATTTTTATACATTTAAAAAAAATTAATTATTGGTCCTCAAATCTTAATTTTTAACAACGATAAAATTAAATAAATTATATATACAAATTAAGACATTGTATTTTTCAAAATATAAATAAACATTTTTTTTAGTTGAACAAATTTTGTATAAATGCAAACAATTAATAAATTACAATATAATTTTAAAAATACTTTTCCTAATCTTCTTAAATTCTTATCTAAATTTTTTAATGATTATTTAAATTTTAATTTTTATAAATTTAACAAAATTAATTAGTATTTCTCAAAATATAAACTTTTAACAACTATAAAGTTAAATATATATATATATATGTGTGTGTTAAGTTAAAATTTTTTTTAAACTTTATGTTTAAAAATTTAAAAAAATATTTATATATATATATATATAATTTTTTTAATATATATATATATATATAAAGTTACAAAAAAATTTTATCACCTATAAAGTTAAAAAAATATTCATTATATTTTTAAAAATACAAATAAAAAAATTTTAACTATTAAATAACTTAATACAAATTTAAATAATTAATATAAAAAAATAATTATTATAATAACTTTATAATTTTTTTAAAATTTTAAAATGTATTATTTTATAAATTTTAAATAAAAAATTTAATTTGACCCATAGGTTAGCTTGTGGATCAAAAATAAATTTGACCGGTTAGGGTCTTACAATTAAAATTTTTTTAAAAAATAAAAAAAAATTTATTCTAATTGGGACGCCAAGCTACAGGTTTTGCATCTCATTAATTTTTTAATTTTAAAAATTTGTTATATATATCAAAAATTTGTTTTAAAAGTTAAATTTTTTTTCTTTTGTTTTTTTTCTTGTATATTTATGTCAAAAAGCTGCATATTCTCAGTCTATCGAAAATGTTATTTTGATTATAATTCATTTTTTACTTTAAAAAAATTTAATATGCAATTTAAATCAAGCCAATCCTATGCGTGTGAGACCATGCTGCTAGGAATTGTAATTTCAGAAATGTTCTTAGTAACTGCGTCTTTTGGTTGATGAAATGAAATCTTAGTGGTAACTGTAAGCCGTTGGATCCCAAGAAAAAACCTCAAGATCAACTCCAGACAATCCTACATACTAAAAGAACAAGCTTCCCCTTTAAATGGGTCAAGAACAGAAGAGCATCTTCAAATGCTTTGAAATTCAAAATATGGCACAAAGCTACCCACAAAAATGGCCACTAGTCATTAGCAACTTCTAAAAAAATCTCTTTCCTCGCAATGAGTGAAGCCAGGAATTAATACCACTACTGCTACTACTTATACCTAAAGCTAATCACGGTTTTGGTCAATAAACTTCGGATCAAGGAGTGTCAGCGAGTCTGTAAATTGCATATCCCACCAGTTAGCAAGTTGATTTGTCTATTACACCTGTTATATGCATCTTTGATCACCTTGAGACAATGAATGTACACTTGGCATGAACATCATCAAGCATTTTTATGCTGATTTCTAATTGATTTTGCCGGTTCACTGTGTTCTTCTGTCCCTGGAGTTGTGCAATCTGTCATTTCATCTGTCAGTTCATGAGGCAAAGATTCTTATGTCAACTCAGAACTCACGAATATAAAACAGTTTGCACAAGATACTGTTGATAAATGATAAATTTCCTTCAAAATCACTTCCCCTCTAGCTATAACTACCCATATTGAACATTAGTTAATTTAAATTTTAACTCAAAAAGCATATGTTGATATTTATCTGGGTTGCCTAAGACAGAGAAATTAAAAACTTAACAACAAATGCACGTTCAACATCAATTCTACACTCTAGCATGTTCTACAAAGACCATATATATATATACACACACACACACACCTTGATTTGACAGACACACAGCACTTTCAGCTGCAGCGGGATTCAGAACTTCCGTGTTACTATGTGGTGCATCAGTTTGATCATGTCTTGGGTTTTCATAGTTGGAACTTGGCGCATCATTTGTTTGATCATTTGTTGTGGCTTCAGTTTTGGAAATTGGTACATCATTTGATCCACCATTCCTTGAGTTTTCACCAAAGGATTCTGCTGTGTCATTCTTGTTATCATCATCTCGATTCAAAGAAAAAGCTTCAGGTTCTGGGTTGATAGAAACCTGCAGCAAAGTCAGACTCAAAATTATATAAAAGAAACCTTACAAAAGGGCAGCTCAACATTCTCAAAGACGGAGTTGATTAGTTTTTCATCCACTCCATTGGGGAACATCAGATACCAATTAGGACTCACTAACTCAAACTTATGCTTGCATCACAATTTGACATTTGATTCATGCTCCCCAGATAGGAGAAGGTGATCTTCCATGCATACAGAACTAAAGCCAAGCAAACAACTCCTTATTTGGTAACTCGACAATTTCAGCTAGTCACAGGAAAAGTCATAAGAGTAAATATGAAATCAGACATAATTTAACCCACAGCAGGAAAGGAAGAACATTTTTATTGGTACCTATATCTCAGCCTTGTATCAAATCAATTAGATCATGATCAACCATTTTCCTAGCGAAAACACTTCAGGTAAGATTGACGAAATAGATCTCAGGATCCACTAGTAATTTACAGGAAAAAAAGCTTCATTTGCAAGGAGTATATATACAGTATCAACTACAAAATGAAACTTAAATAAGTGACAGCTCAATAATCTCAGGCACTATATATATCCATACTTGCAGCTGTTCCAACAATGTAAAACAAAACTCAACTGAAAACTTAGTTTTTTTCGTTCCCCTCTCTAATAATAATTGTATTGATCAATCTCGGCCAGGTGTATCTAAAATAAAATTTTAGAAGGACTATCAGGCCTGCTTCTAAGACTCTACCCAACACAAGCAGGACTAAAAATGCTTAACCTTGTGGGGCTCAGAAGCATTAGAACTTCTCAGGTTGCTTGATATGGGAGCAGCAACAGCTTCTGTGCAGTGTTCATGAGATGCAGAACCGTCCCCATGAACACCATCTGCCTGTCTATCTTTCATTTCATCCTTCTTAAGCGCTTTAAAAGTCTTTAATTTGTATACATTACCTATTTCACCAGCAGTCCTTTTCCTGTTTTGAGAATCAAGCATAGGTTATAACAAAATATTCCATAAACAGGCACTAATATTGGAAATTGTCAAGAAGAAAAATAGCATACCTACTGGAAGTATGAGAAGCTGGGTGTAGAGAGACTGGCTTGTTTGAAAACAGAAATCCACGAAGACGCTTTCCATCAATAACAGTTTTGATCGTGAATCCCCCTGAGATGCTTTCAGTAATTTTTGCTTGAAACCTTTTCCCTCCAGGAGGCAAGGGTACTGTGATATTTATACCTTCAGTTAACATGCAGATGGTCAGCTTCAACTAGTAGCAATTTAGGTGCAAATAGTTAAACATATTTTATTTTAATTTACTCCTAGCGTGTACATAAACAAAAATTATTCGAAGGGAGATGATGCAGGACAAGAAACAGAAAAAGAGAAATAGCAAAACAATAACTCAAATAAAATAAATTCACTCAATTTATCATAATAATCGGGATACTTATCCTGATTGACTATAGGCTTATTTATAGGCAATCCTAAAGAAAGCAATTCTAGAAAACTCAAACATAAAATCCTACAAGAATACTACTAGTGGAGAAAATATTTCCTTAATGATAATCCCTAATTAATGATAAATAAATCCTAAATTACCCACATTTGTAATTACAGTCAAATCATTAATTAATAAACTAAACAATATTTTTCCTTCTCATAATGTATTATTCTCCCTGGTTGAAGATAATTTGTCCTCAGGTGTTGAAAAGTAGCATCAGCAACAGTAGGCTTCGTTGGTGCACTGAATACAAATGCAGGCTGATAGAAGAAGGTGAACAGGAGACCATGCTGGTGCATGCTGGCACATCTAGCGGTTGTTGGGAGCAAAACTTTAGTGGCAAGCAATTAAGGACCTACCGAATGTCTTAGTAAGGTTAATTACTAGAAACAGAGGCACAAGTGGCTAGATCTAGCTGGAGGAATTTTTTCCAGTTAGATTTGGTATTTTAGAGTTTTTCAGTCAAGCAAATATCATATCAGGGTAGATTGGGCTGTTCTGAGTTCAATTGTATGCTTGATCACTAAAAATCTTGAAATTGGTAAAATTACATTTTTCAAGGCACAACAATAACAATAATGAGGGGTAATTTTCCTAATTGACGAAAAAACAAAAGAATTTCTAATAGGAATCAAATATGAAACCCTTACAAGAATATTATAACAGGATAAGATATTCCTTTATTGCTACTCCTTAATTAATGATAAATAAATCCTAAATTACCAAAAAGTCCTATCACATCATCAATAAAATAAACAATATCTTGCCATCTCACTCTGCATTAGGAAGTCATAACTTCAGACTGAGTCAAGACTAACTTGCCAACCACATATCTAAGATCAGCATGTATTAGTTGGAATTATCAAATTCTACACTAACACTAACTTAACTAGTTGAATTTTACCATGAGTTCAAAAACGCTGATTCTCACTACCTAAATTTGATCTAAATGGCCTAAATCTTTAGATGATATTGAAAATTATTGCACAAGAATATGTAAATAAAATCTAAAATAAACCTTTCTAGAACTTCCTAAATTTGGCACAGTATGGATGATATGCTAAAATTCTAGAACCATAAACTTAAACATATTAAGGCAAACATACTTGGTCGCCTGTGTCGAAACACCATCACAGGCGGGCTATCATCAGCACCAACTCCATATCTAACCGATGCTCGGTCTTGGAGAGAATTGAGATTCTGTTCTTGGCATTTTAGCTTCAATTGCTTCCTCAAAGATAACTTTTCTAGTCTCTGTTCAGTTCCACTAGCAAACTCTAAAAATCAAAATATATTAGATTAATAAAAACATTATACTTTATTACAATCAGATAGACTAGACACTAGAAAAGTTATCGTAAGATTAATGAGGTAGAGGTAAAAGAAGCATTAAAGCAAATAAAGATTGGCAGAGCAGTTGGATTGGATAATATATCCGTTGAAGTATGGAAGGATTTAGGAGTGAAAGGTATAAGTTGGCTCACAAAATTATTTAATGAAATTATGAGATCTAAGAGAATGTCAGACGAGTGGAGGAAAAGTATTTTAATCCCTATTTATAAGAGTAAATAGGACATTCAAAATTGTGCAAATTATAGAGGAATTAAACTCATGAACCACACTATGAAATTATAGGAAAGAGTAATTGAGCGAAAGTTAAGGAAAGAAAGTCAAGTTACGGCGAATCAATTTGATTTTATGCCAGGAAGGTCAACTATAGAAGCAATATACTTGTTGCGAAGATTAATGGAGAGATATCCGGAGAATCAAAGAGATTTACACATAGTGTTTATCGATTTAGAAAAAACATATGATAGAGTTCCAAGAGAGGTTCTATGGAAGGCTTTGGAAAAAAAAAAAAAGTTCGTATAGTTTATATTCGAGCAATCAGAGACATGTATAATAAAGTTACAACTAGCGTAGTAACAAAAAGTGGATTTACGAAAGATTTTTCAATAACTATTGGTCTACATCAAGGGTCAACTCTGAGCCCTTATCTTTTTCTTTTAGTCTTAAATGTGCTTATTGAACATATCAAAGAGCCGGTGTTATAGTACATGCTTTTTGTAGATGATATTGTCTTAGTTGGATAATCAAGAGAGGAAATAAATGAGAAGTTGGAGAGGTGGAGACTAACTTGGGAAACTTATGGATTTTCATTTAAGTAGAAGTAAAATAGAGTATATGGAGTGTAAGTTTGATAAGAAACACACCACTTCTAGCACAGAAGTAAAAATTGGAGAACATATCCTACCACAAGTTACACGATTTAAGTATCTTGGATCCATCATACAACATAACAGGGAAATAGAAGAAGATGTAAAATATAGGATTCAAGCGGGGTGGATGAAATGGAGGAGTTCTTCGGGTGTTATTTGTGATAGAAAAGTACCACTCAAATTTAAGGATAAATTCTACTGCACAGTTATAAGATTTATAATGTTGTATGGAACTGAGTGTTGGACAATAAAAAGTCAACAAGAAAATAAGTTCAATGTTGCAGAGATGAGAATGTTGCGTTGGATGACAAGAAAATAAGTTCAATGTTGCAGAGATGAGAATGTTGCGTTGGATGAGTGGATACACTAAAAAATAAATTCAATGTTGCAGAGATGAGAATGTTGCGTTGGATGAATGGACACACTAGAAAATAAGTTTAATGTTGCAGATAAAATTAGAAATGAATGAATTAGAGAGAAGGTGGAAATCACACTTTTGTAAAAAAAATTATAGAATCGAGACTTAGATGATTTGGTCATATGGGGAGAAGACCTATAGAAGCCCTAATTAGGAGAGTAGATGAGATGGAGAATAATCCAATAATTAGAGGTAGAGGAAGACCAAGAAAAACTGTAAGAGAAATTATTAAGAGAGATTTAGATTTAAATGGTTTGTCTAAAAATATGATTTATGATAGGTGTTTATGGTGTTGATTGATCCATGTAACCGACCTTACTTAGTGGGAAAAAGTTTTATTATTGTTGTTGTTGTTGTTGCTGTAATAAAAACATTATTGCCATATACTTGATAATCTGCAGTAATATTAGCACTAAAATAATGCCCTCATAAGTTAATAATAGGAAAAATAAGAAACTTTCTTCAACCTGTATATAGGTAATACATTTCATCCAAAGCCTCAAGACTTTTATTACAACCACCAATGAACACAAGAACACCACTCTTAAACGGGTCTAAACAACTGCCAGCCACAGAAAATCTAGCAGAAGGACCATGGCCTGTAGTTGTCACCTTGGTCCAAATACCAGAATCTGCACCCAATCAGAAAAAAGAAAGGTGATGAAAGGATACAAAATAAATATTAATTAACATATAATGCTACAAAAAACACAAAATTATTCATTAAATATACTCTATCTTTCCAAGTAATGAGAAAGTGACCAGAAGAATTAACTAGTCACCAAGGCGAGGTTTATGTGAAAAGATGGAGCAACTGACCCTATTTTATAAAGCTCAAATGCTAGATGTCAAACTCTCATCATTTGTATGATCAACTAACTTTTAAAAAAATTGTTTAAAATATTTTGCACCAATACAATATGTAAAAGAATAAGGTTGTTAAAAGTCAACAGATCCACCTCTGCTTCATGAGATGAGAGCAAAAATCATCTACCTCCAACTATGATGAAAATGTTGAAGTTGTTACGCTGACGCAGTATGAAGTTTCTAAAGACAGTTTATCATAGTATGGTTCTCCAAATATTAAACCTGAATATGACAAATTAAATCAGAACTTGAAAATTGCTAGATAATATATTATACATACCAATATCAAGCTTATAAAGGTCATCGTATAAACTTTGGGCATCCGTAAATCCCCCAAAGACAAACAAGTTCTTGCCCAAAGCAACTGTAGAATGACCAGCTCGAGGTGGCAACAACTGGCCTGATGTATTCAGCTTCCTCCAAATAAGAGTATCTATCAATAAGAGAGGTTCCAAAGCAAATTATAAAGCAGCATGTCATATTCTGATAAATGTTCTTTTCCTGTATATTACTAATTGTTACAAGAGTATATATTCTATTGATAAGATACCTGTATCAAGGATATGGACATCAGAGAGATAATAACCATGTCCATCTTCACCACCTATCACAATAACTTTGTTTTCCAAAGATGAGCAAGTATGGCTATCACGAGGTGATGGTGGAGTGCCAGATATGGCAGTATACTTCCAAATAAATGTCTCTGCATGCAAAAGAGTGAAAAGGAATTATCAGCATCTTCCACATCTGGTCTAATAAACCAAAGCTACAGACAGATTTTCAACACAAATACAAATTTATATCAAATAAAATGTTCAATAACTCAAGCTTAAGCACTCCAACCCCAAACCCTACTTCTCACTGAGTTCAAACTCAATTTCTCTCATTGCATTCACAACAGAAATTATTACAAATCTACAATTCAATCCCACATCTTCTCAACAAGAATCAGCCTCTTTACAAGCCAGCTAAACAGTGTGACTGTGCGACAATTAGGTAATGCCTTCATAAAATAATTAATGAAGTTAGAAAATCTTGGTCAATTTCAACATATAAATGTCAAAGGTATATAATGTGTAATGAACTAGCCTCATCAATAATTGGCAATATGATTGGGGAAATCACCTGTATTCAATATGTAAAGATCGTTGTAGTAAACCTCTATATTATTTTCTGCAGATTTTCCACAACCGCCAAATATAAATAGCCGCCTGCCAACACATGCAGCACTATGACCCTCGCGTGCCTTTGGTCCCTCTCCTCTAATAGTTGGAGATATCCATGTATGTGAAGCTTAAAATGATTTAACATCAATGAGTACTACATGTTGAAACTGAGAGCGGAGAGATAAAGAGCATGCAATCAGGCACAAGCAGCAAACATTTTACTTGAGCATTAATTTCTGGGGCCACCATCAAAGAACAAAGCAGATCATACATTTTGGCTGAGAATCATGATGAATATTTAAATTAGGCCAATTAGTACAGTGAAGATAGCAGAATGTCGACTCACAAGTGTCTAGTATGTGTAAGTCCTTGAGTGGGTTCCTCCCATCTGTACCCCCAAATATAAATAGATTATCACCAACAGCTGTGCAGGTATGGCTGTCCCTGGGAGAAGGTGGGACGCCTTTTATCACAGGTTGGCTCCAAGTCTGTTTCCCTGTAAATCAGCAAGGAGTAATGAAACCATTTACAAAGTCCACATTAACTAGCCAGAGTACCAGAATAAATGCATGCCATAGAAACGTAAAATAAATAAACACACTACACAAAAACAAATCAACCATACAACAAGTAATCTACCCTTTCATACCCACATCCCTCACAGAAATAGAACTAAACTCATTAAGGATTTCCTTAATCAAATAATATAGAAATCTAGCTTCCAAGAAACCTGAAGGCAATAGCTCTTCTAACAGGACACAAAACAAATCATCAAAGAGAAAAAAGAAAAGAGATGGGAGTCCATGACAGAACGCATGCAGAGTATAAGTACTTACCAAGAAGGCAAGAATCTAGCATAGCGTTCATACAAAATAATGACAGCCAATAAAAGCACAAATAGAGGATAAAGAAAACAGAAAGGAGCATAGACGCAAATATTCGAGTGCAACAAAATTCCAATACCTGGTTACGCATATAGAGAACATTCAAATTTCTTTCTCAGAACACCAAGTAAACAACAATGCGAAATCAAGGTTTCACAAATTCCAGAAACACAGAACGCGATACCCAGACAAGTAGACGAGACCCACCAGTGTCGAAGACGTGAACTTGGTTGGTGTGGCAGTTATCTTGGCCGTAACCGCCGAAAAGATAGAGAAGTTCGCCTCCCTTGATGGCCTCACAGGTGTGTCCCCACCTCTTCCCTGGCCCCAGTGCACCTTCACCTCCTTGACCCTGTACGGGGTTTACCTGCACTTTTTCCCACCTCATCATTTTTAAGATACAATGTAGAAAGAAAAAGATGGAATTAACGAACGCACTGAGTCACTAACCAGATAAAAAAATAAAGCTTCCTCCTTTTTTATAATGAAAAGAAAAGGGTGAAAAAAAAAGAAGGAAAGGGATGCTTGTGGTTTTTTAATCCAAGCTAATCAACTGCCAAGTTGGATACAAATTTGTTCACCAAACCGAACCAACTAAACTCGTGTTTGCTTAGTTCGGATTGCGTTGGCCCGTTAACTTTCTTTTTTCATTTAGGGCCGTTTAGTATCATCGGAGAGAGGGGAAGGAAAAAGAAAAATTTTGTTAAATGTCTGTTTTGTTTGTATAATTATTATTTTTAGTTTTATATATAAAAAATAATTAATTAATTCATAAAAATTAAAAAAATTAGTTAAAATTAATTGATATTTTTAATTTTATCTTAAATAAAAATTATTTTTTAAGAGTATCCCTATTTAATGTATGTACTTTTTTCTTGAAGTTAATAATAACTATTACTCATAATTTAAAAGATTTATTTAATAAAGGATATAATTAAAATATTATAATTAAAATATTAAATATTAGTAATTTGTTTTTTTATATTTTATATTAAATCAAGTCTAAAAAAAGTTTTATATATGAGATCGAAAGTAGTGTTATTTAACACTATGTATCAATCATTAAAAGTAAGACATTAAAGAGCTTTTTTGATTTTCTGTTTTTAGAATTTTTTATTTTTAAGAACAAAAAAATAAAATTTTTTTTTGATAATATGTTTTTAATAAAGTATTTTGTAAAATATAAAAATAGAATTGTGTTTTCAGAAACAAAAAATTCAAAACATCTTTCAGTTATTTTTTTAACTTTTATTCTGCAAAATCTGAGAAAAGGTAGAGAATAATGATTTTTTAGAATAATGATTTAAACAAATTCTTTAACTTTTTTGTTTTCAAAATTTGTTCTAGAAAATATATGTTTTGAAAAAATTAAAATCAGCACAGAATCAAACATGTCCAAAGTTATTTTCTATCTACAAAATCATCTTTTTACTTTCTATTTTTATTTCTATACCTAATTTTTTGTATACCAAAAGTATAACGTTCCTAAAGATTAAGATTTTTTAATTATTTATTATTTTATATAATAAATTTATTAAGTTTTAATAAGATGAATTTAAATGAAGTAATTTCGCATATGAGAAGTATAAAATAAATAGGACTTATAGAAATTTTTGAGATTTTTAAGGGGTCTAATGGCAAAATCGTCATTTGTTATTTGGACGAATTTTAATAATTTTTCTAAAAGAAAAAGTAATTTAAAACTAGTCCAATATATATATATATATATAGTTAGGAAGTAATGCACAGAAAATTATCAAATTCATTCTATAAAATTATGAAATTGTTAGGATCAGAAAATAGTCTTAAACTTTTAAAAGCTTATACAAAGGCGAACAAAACTCCTATGCTCCAGTTAACTGTTTCAAAAGATTTTGTGCAAAAAGATTTAATGAATGGTGGTGATAGAATCTAGAAATGCGAAGTTAAAACGAATATATAAGCAAAAAAAGAATAAAAGTAATTGTCTATTATGTTACTACCAGGTGCAAAATAATCATTTAGACTCTAAAATAATCAAATATTAAGAAAATAAATAATAATAAAATATATGATTGGAGACATTAAATAAGACTTATGTAAGCCCAAATAATATTAAAATATAACGAAAAACTTAGAGAACATAGATTAAATAAAATATTATGAAAAACCTACTAAAGGATACATTAGTGAAATGATAGCAATTTTGTAAATTCTAACCAAGGCAGTGCTGACATGGCACTATGGAGCAGGGAAGATGTTGATGTGGTGCCATGAGTAGGGAAAATGGTGACATGGCGCCATGTGTAAAGAAGATATCGAAAACTAGAAGAAAATTTTAGAGATTGTACAAACTACGAAACGATGACACAGGCTTACATTAGCAAATCTTAGTAAATCTCATGTATTACCAAAAAGTTATCGCTGACATCAGAGTGACATAAACGTTGACTTAAAGAGCATTGGATGTAACCTTATTTTCACACATTAAGAAAAAGTAACCATGGTTAAAAGTTAATTGTAGTTAAAATCCAACGGCTAATATTCTCTCGTATAACATGATGTAATCTAAACCGTTAATGCAATCTAATGGCTTAGATTTCTTTATCTTTTTAAGACAAATTTGCAACCCTTGATCTAATCCTGAGGCCCATATTAAATCTCTAAAATCAAGATTAGATCATAACCTTATAAGGAATCTAAAGTGCATAGATTTAACATCATAAAACATAACAAATCAAAGCCATCCATTTGTTAATAGAACTTACAAAATACACACACACTTTCATGCCATATTCACACACAAAACACACACATGCAATTTGGCCAAGACCAGGAGAAGAAGGAGGAGGGAGAGCTCGGCTTAAGGAGGAAGAGATAGAAGAAAGAAGAAAGGGAGAAAAACTATTGGAAGGAAACAAACACCCCAAAGCCAAGGTAACATAGATAGATTTTTTTCTTCTTGGTTTTTCTTTTATTTTTCTCTAAGAAGTTTTCTCTTCTCCTCCTCTTTAAGTTTTTGGCCATGGCAAGATGAGATTGGGAAGTTTGTTATTTCCATGAATTCAAGCTAAGAAAAGATAGAGAAATTATATATATGGCTTATGGATTCATATGATTCAAGAAAATTTATACTTTTGGCAATTTTTCTACAAACCAAGGAACTTTGTATTTCAAGAAGCCATAGGAGGAATTGAAGAGAAATTTAATATGACTTTAATTTTCATGAAGAATTTGGCAAGAAATCCTTGAATTTTAATTTAAGAAAATTGTAGAATATATATGGAATTTATAGAAATTGATTGAGAGTTTTTGTTCATCTCCCTTAAATATGTATGAATGGCTATTTGGTGGCACGAAAATGAAACAAATCATACACCTCCACCCAGTACATAAGCTCGACCAACACATGTACATATATTCAGGGAAGAGTTTTCCAAAATCCAACTAAATCAGGTTAATCTACATAAAAAATAAGGCTTATGGTAAAAATTTGGTGAATTATAGATCACTATATAAAAAGTCAAATTTTTGAAAAAAAAGGTATTGACCAAGAAATTTTTGAATTTTTACCTATGTTATTTGATATGGTTTGAATGATTTATATGATCTAATATGTTATATATGTTGTTTGGATTATGCGAATATTTATTTTGAAAATTTTAGAGTCCATTTGTGATAGTTAGAAATTTATAAAGTATTATGTCAAGAATGAAATATATGATAAACATATGTTTTGAATTTGTGCTATTAGCTATATTGATATCTTACTTACTATATGATCTCTTGATATGGGCAATATGTTATTTACTATCTAATTTTATAAATAATGATTATTTGGTAAAGGATTGGCCATTTATGGTATAGTAGCCTTATTCAGGGATGAGCCTTGTGTGTGCTAGAGTTGGCCATTGAGTAGTTATTGTTATACTAAATGTCTAATTTTAATTAAGAAAGACATTTAAAAATACCTGAAATACTAATTAGGACTGGTGAGAGTTATTCAAATATTTTGGACTTATCTTGGATTTATTGAGCTTTATTGAGCCTCCCATATACTTAAACGAGTTTTTTTTTTTTTATGGCTATACTGGACTTTATTATATACCTTGACTTTGGACCTTGATTTATGGATTATTCTAGATATTGCATGAGCCTCAAGACAAATCTAGATTTAAAAAAGTGAAAAGATAATATTAAGTATTTAAATATAATTTTTTCAGACTCCAATACACTGTCATGCTATCAGGATTATTTATTTATGCACAGAATTGTGCAAGGAAGTTCTTTCCCAAATATATTTATTATGTCTTGATCAAATAATGGCTTAGATAATATATTATTGTGATATTTTTATGATTTTCCTTGTATATCCACTAAGGGATGCCTCAGTAAATGAAGTAAAGGTGAGTCTGCTAAGTCATAGTAGTGTAACATGAGATGGAGTTGAGCCTTCAAAGCTAGTGCAACATGATCTAAGCATTGAGCTTGGTAGTCTCTAAGGACTAATGATCAAGTGGGAATAAATATTATTTGTTATATTCTCTGTATTCTGTGCATATAGAAATCTCATGATATCTTGCAATTGCTAAATATTAATTTTGTTGAGATATTACTTGTATTTTATTTATGTTCTAGTCTTATATGTAATATGTATATTCACTTTGTTATTTTATATTCATGTTATATATTGCTAAAAAGTATATCTCTTTGTTTATATTATTTGATAAATTAATTTTCTTTATAGGCCTTCTATTCATATTACTCGCAGTCTGATAGAATTATTACTTGACTTTTCTTCATAAATATTATTTCATATAAATCCTGTCTATGTTATGGGAAAAAGTATTTCTCATTTTATTGTAGTTTATATTTTTTTTAGATACCAATTCATCATATGACTCTAGAACTCCAAGCGAAGTGGATTTAGTTCTTGTTTCGAGGATGGGTCTTTGTCATTCACAATATACAAATCATATCATATGATGATGTTGTTCATATTATGCCCATGTACTTTATGGCCCCAGGAGAGCTTGAATCCCACTCATTCCGATTGGGTGGATTTGAACTTCCAGCTCCTCCATATCCATTAGTAGTGGCTTAGTCACTAACATTAACTTTTTATGAATAGGGGATGACCTTTACAGTCTCTTTTTGGCAATTTAGGGATTTTTTTTAGGTAGTGTAGACTAAATCTTTAGTGTTATACTTTGGTCTATACTTGTATAGATCTCGCTCTCCTATCTTGGAACTCTTAAATCAGTTTGTAGTAATTTATAGTTTACTTTTGTTATTTTCATATTTTGCTACATTATAGGGACATTTTATCATGGAGAAACAATTAAAATAGAAAAAAAATAGATAAACTCAAATTAAATAAAAATTTTTGTTAAGTTTTAAAAAAATATCGCTAAATATGAGTAATTATAAGAGGTGTTACAGAGCTCTTACTTCTTCTTCTTCTTTTTTTAAAGGATGTTTTTAATTTATTTTTTTTTTTAACTTTTATAAATTTGTAAATGAAGTCATGCAGCCAAAAAGCCCAAAATTTTTTGTAATAAGACTTAGACTTAGTGCACTTTTTTATATTTTTGTTATCAACTTTTTTAATTAAAATATGATAAATATATACTTTTTATTACTAATATGACAAATATATGATTTAATTAGAGAACTATATAATTGTATGTAAAAAGGATATACTTGTTATATTTTAATTAGAGAATCTAATGAAAAAAATATAAGAAATTGTATATAAAAATTTTCTTTTATTATTTCTAATCAAGCTTGTGAACCATTTTACATATCTCTATGTTATCATTTTAATCATCTGCCTAGAAAAATATTAAAATGTTCAAAGTGGTATGACAAATAGGCATATGAAAAGAAAGTATAAGACATCACATTAGGGCAATTTGGTTCATGTTGCTATTGGTTGATTTTTAACCCACAACTTAATCCACTTGTCATGAAGTGAAAGAAAACTAGCTTAACTTGACCCATGAACCCAATCCAACTTAATTCATTTATGCAAGTTTGATTAGTTTCATTAGATTGA
Source organism: Erythrophleum fordii (assembly GCA_032878935.1). NCBI lineage: Eukaryota > Viridiplantae > Streptophyta > Magnoliopsida > Fabales > Fabaceae > Erythrophleum > Erythrophleum fordii. The sequence goes on from JAVQMF010000055.1 coordinate 592,670, forward strand.
CCTAACCTAACGAACACCTAAAATAAAGAAAAAATGGAGTTTTATGATTTCTTTCTTTTTTTTCTTAAATGAAAAAGGTCTCTGCAAAAGAAAAGAATAAATTTTCCTAAAGAAGTGTTATACTTATATTTGAGAGGAAGTGAAAATGCTGCATACAACTAATATTAAAAAAACAAACCAACAAAATGCACATTACTTTTTTCAAACTTAGGCACTTGTCAATTTTGCTTTTCCATCTTTAAAAGTTGACAATCAATCCTACAAACTTTTAAATTTTTAAAACATAGCCTGTCCATTAGTAATTTTATCCAAAACCCTAATGAAAGACCTTTACCTAAATTTAAGAATGCCACCTTAGTTTTAATAAGCATGCCACCTCATTGTAATAAGTCCATGTCAAAGAAATATCTTTTTTTGGGGGTGATTTTCTCACTTCCTTCCATCTTCTTGTTCCATTTTTAGCTTTTTCAATCTCTTATACTCTTTCAAATATGGACTAAGTTAGGATAAGAGAAAGGCAACACAAAGAGTTCACAAGATAAGTGTACCTTAGTAGCCCTATGAACCATATGTCAACAATCACCTATTGTCATGCTATTAAAGAATAAACACATATTTTATGTTATAATATGCTTATAGAATCAATTTCTTATCTTTAATACTTTTAATAGCGAAAAATACTGACATTAAAGGCCCAATTTTTCCAAATAGGCATAATTACATAACTTTATCATATAAATCCTAATATTTATACTAAACAAGTTTATTCAACATGGAACATCATAAAAAGAAGTACAATGTTGGGATCTTAAGCCATATGCTTTAAACTACTACTTTTATACACTTTCACGTATTAAACACCAAATTCAAAAATTCATATATTAGGCTACAAAATTTTGATTCATACAAATTAGATGTTTATGGAAAGCTTAAGCTATGAACTATATGTTATAAAAAATTTCAAGTTAAAACAAGTTCATTTGAGCTACAAAAATCTAATGAAATAGTAACTATTATTGTTTTTGGACATATATCAGAACTAGAACTTTGAACATACATATCTTTGCCTATATAACTCCATTTTATGCCAACTTAGTGGCTATGAAAAACTTATAATATCAACTATATATGTATAAAATTTTATGAGTATTGGAATTCATTTGTCCCCGCAAATACACGAAAATCCAAATCTAACCATATAAACAGTGCTTAGTAATTTGTGCAATTTTCAACCAACTTTTGAAAATCATAATAAATTTTATATAATTTCAAAAAAAATATATTCTTTAGCTTTATGGAAAGCTCTAAATAAGCTCTAAACTTTTGCCAAATTTTATCCAAAAGTTCGCTCATTTGGCTTGGTTTTAGTTTAAGTGTAAAAGATGGCTCAAAGGGGTGTATATTTGGATCCAAATGGTTCAAAATGGACCCTTTCAACTCAAATGACCACTTAAGCACATCTTAAATGTGAAATATAGCATATATGACTGATTTATCATGTCCCAAATCTCATGTAACTCAAGTTCACTCATCCACTTCCCATAACACATATACATTCCATCGCTCACATATGGTCAAAGTGTATAATCTTGCACATTTACATTTAAAAATAACAGTTACATCATAATCCTCTACTTTTACATTTGTGGGAATGGTTACATCACAAAATAATCACATACATTCTCTCATGTCCAACAAAATACATAAAATGCTAAATTATTGTCAAAGTAAGACTACTCATGCTCTTTGATCTCCATTTTTGCTTCCTTGAGAGTTCTCTAGACATGGTTAGCAATAATATGAATGAGAGTGATATTCTCTGAATCCTAATAGCTCATTCAACTTTCAAGCATACTTACAAGGCATATTTTCATGTTAAAGAGAGCAAGTATATATATTGGACATCCAACTGTTGTAACAACAGGGAAAAAGAAAAAAAAAGGAAAAGAAAGAAAGAAGAAAGCTGAAAATTTTCGAAATCCAGAATTCTTGTTAAGTCTTCTTGCAATAGCGAGAAATGGTCTCGCTGTAGCGAGAGTGCCTTCTCGCAATAGCGAACGTGATTCTAGCTATAGCGAGTGCGGGTAGCAGTCCATACAGAAACCAGGGGGCAGCTCGCTGTAGCGTACGCCATAGCGAAAGTGAGGTCTGGAACTAACGCGAGTTCGCCATAGCGAAGGTCAAATCTCGCCATAGCGAAGGGAACTGATACGAGCTCGCCGTAGCGAAGGTTACACCTCGCCATAGCGAAGTTAGATAACACGAGCTCGCTATAGCGAAGGTTAATTTTCGCCGTAGCGAGGGTCAGTCCGGAAGAGAGTAAAAGGCAAGAAATTTATAACATTACACGACCCAACTCATTCTTTCTCTCATATTTACCCTAGACTTCTACCCCAGGAGAGAAAAGAGGCGTAGAAAGTGAGAGAAATCAAGAGAAGGAGGAAGAGCAAGGGAAAGGTAAGCAAGTTCTTCCTATTTCTCCTTAGAATCTAGTTTTCCTCTCTTTGCCCTCTCTTCCTACGGTTTTGTTTGTGAAAATGGTTGGATTTTGGGCATGGGTCGGAACAGGGAAATGTGGAAAACGCCCTAGAACCTCTTTGTTTCCTTTGAGTATGATGATTTTACTTCCATGGGAACTTGAGAGAGAGGAAGAGTTGATGGTATTCTAAAGAGAGAGAGAGAACCTTTAGGTTCTGGTATGTTAGAAGAGTTTGATCTGAAGATTACATTCTAAAAGAGTAATTCTATGTTCTTGATTGTGCCTAGGCTCAAGTGAAGCACCTCCATCAAGGTGTGAGTGTGAAATTAAGAAGGGAGAAGAGAAAGTGAAAGGGAAGGCTTGTGTTGGCTTTGGTTGGCTTTGGCTTATAAGGTAGCTCTCCTTCCACTTTTTCTTGTTGCATTCTTGGATGTAATAGTCATTGTATGTTTATGTATATGCTTGTTGTGTGGAATATGCCATATGCTATTGCTTTGATGCATTGATGCCAATGTGCTTGTGTGTTGAAATGTGAGAATTGGTTGGGTGAGGTAGTGCCGAAAGTCCCTTGAGATGGGTGAGGTAAAGCCAAAAGTCCCTTGAGATGGGTGAGACAAGGCCAAAAGTCTCATAATCGAGTGAGGCCAAGTTAAAAGTCCTTAAACTCGGGTGAGGCCATCCAAAAGTCCCTAAACTCGGGTGAGGCTAGACCAAAAGTCCCTAGAGCCCATTTTTGGCATTGTTGTGATTTCCATAGCATGTACAACGTGTGTTGGATGTTTGAGAATGGCTAAATGCTTATTCACATGCTTTGACTTGTTATATGCCTTGATTGTTTACTTGAATGAGTGCATGAGCTACTGAGATTCCCTGAATCTCACCCCTTCTCCTCCCAACTTATTATGCTAGGTGGAGCTTAAGGAGAACCAAGTGCACACCAAGGAGCCTAGATGCATGTGTAGCTAGGTGTTTAGCTTATTTTGGATATTTTGATGTAAAGAGGTGCCAAAATAAATATGCACCTTCTATTTTTGAGATGTAATTATTGTAGCAAGTGTATATGTATGAAAAGATGTTGTACAAACTATGCATAGAGCCAAATCAATGAAAAAGAGGGTTTTGCCCTTTTTGATGGATGTATGCGGTAGTGTATTTTTGGCTGTAGCATAGTAAATTTGGAATGTATGTTGATTTGGACCATATGGACATGTTATATATACTATTGTTATGCTTTTAAACTTGTCCATGAGTGGCTAGAACATGTGAGAGGTCATTTGGACCCGTTTTGGACCTTTTGGGTGCCAAAACTGGTATTTTTGAGAGCTCTGTCAAAGTATGACTGGATGAGCTCCTCTTGCCATGAAATTTAGCGTACCTCTAGAGTTTGTAGAGAGCTTCTTAAGAAGCTAAAGTGGGTAATATTCGGAGGTTTAAAGAATATCTGATGAATTGTTGAATTTGGGAAAAGTTAATGGATTGGTCATGCACTGTTCCTATAGGTCAGTAATGAAATCTAAGTCATACATAGACCAAACGGTGACCAAATATTATGAAATTTTATACACATAAACTAGAAAACCAAAGTGACCTGTAACAACTAGAATCATCCTAATGGGAGGTTTGTAGAGAGAGATTGAACCTTCTGAAGTTCTGTATCAGCATCAGGGAGCTCACCCAACCTCTGTTACTGTTCCATCAGTTTTCAGGGTGTAGAGGCTACTAAACTGATCTGAACTTATTTTTATCCTCTAGTAGACATCCGTAGCTTTCTGAATTGGTATAGTGTGCCTAGATTGGATTTTTGTGGATTTAGTTATGGATTTTCAAAAGTCATGATAGTAAGCTGCACCAGAAACAGTGACAGCCAGACCTCTTTCCCATTTTCGATGTCAAACATGGTCTAAACTCAGAGATTTCGATTAGAAATTATTTTTAGTGTAAAGTTAACACTTAGAGCGTTCTAGAAAGCTAAAGTTTACTAGATTCCCATTTGTTTATATTTAGTTATGATTTTTCAAAGTTAGAGCCAAAATATGACTTTTGGGCACAAGTGAGAAAATGCATTTTTCTGGTTTTTAGCTCCATACCCGTGGCTTATGGCTTGTTTTATGCTATGTATGAGTTGTATAAGTAGAGTGTGAGTAAAGAATGTAAATGATGGGTATATAGGACCCTCGGGGCAGATAGTGAGTGTATGAAACCCCATTTAATATCATGAAAATACCACAGATTGATATTGGTTCTTGGGAAATCATATGGAACCGAGCCTTGAGAGAGGCTAGGTAGCGGTAGTAGATTAAGGTGTTACAACTGTTATAATTAATCAAATGCATGAAATCATATGGATTCATCAAGGTAAAAACAAGCTCTAAGGACTTTTGGTTTAATATCACCCAATTATTTAGGACTTTTAAATTACCCTCACCTATTTTTAGAGACTTTTAACTTAGCTTCACTTACACTTAAGATTTTTAGCTTTGTCTCACCTATACTTTGAGACTTTTAGCTTCACCTCGTCCAAATTAAGGGATTCTTGGCACAACCTCACTCAACCTCACTCATTAAGAGCAATTCCAAGATTTAGATGCATTTAATGTCATATAATTGCATAAAATCATCAAGCCAATAGCAACGAGTATGATTTATAATCCATATACACTCAAGCAATCAATGACACTTAAATAACCAATATAAGTATACAAAAATCGATGAAGAGCTATCTTCACTCAAAGAAGCACAAATTTTTCCCTTTGCCTCTTGATGCACACTCTCGGCCTCACAGAAGAACTTGAGAGGAAATTTATTTCTTTAGCCTAAACATATCAAACAAAACACAAACACATCAATGGAACCATATTTGGACTCAAATAAGCTTTACATAAGTTAACTCTAGCTTTAGATTTCTATATGGTTACATTTAGTGGAATAATGAAACAACCTATATAATTCATTATCTTGGCTCCAATTTCCTACCCATTTTAAGTCATATGACTCCAATTAAACTTGTTAAAGTCCTTACAAGCTCAATTCAAAGGGTCGACTATCAAATTACCTTTTTATGCATAATGAACCTTAATCTTTCACTTTTTAAAATAAGACTTCTAAATTTAGACCAATAGTTCTTTTGGTGTTTATAATTCATATATAAATCATTTCTAAAGTTAGAATTAAAGAAAACTCTCATTAGGTGTCCTATATTGTTCTTGGTCGTGACATACATAATGAAAGGAACCTATGGAGTTTTGTTTAATTCTTTTAGGGTAATGGCACTTATGAACTTTCACTAGCCTTTTTTTCTTAACTCAATTATACTTTTGCATAATTTGAAATATCAACCCAAAGCTTCATACTTTCTAAGGTGCAAGTAAAACCTTAGGTTCCATAACTTGTAACCAATAGTTTTCTATTTGATTCTTTTGGTTCCATATTAATCTCTATGCTTCAAAATCCCATTTCCTATCAGGTTTAAGCCAAAATCAAGCTCCCTCTAAATCTCTCAAAGTCTAGCCAGAATGAGACATGCAAGGAATGTAACATCATAACTTCTAGCTCATTTCATGCCATTCATAAGTTTTAGATCATCAATTCCACAAAAACATATGAAAAAGGGGACGAAGATAATGGATTTCTTTGCATTACGCTATATGTAAAAATTTATAATTAGCGTCATGTGAACTATGTGACCTTATACTATATACTCTCATATTTAATTACATAAAAAAAACTCATTTGCATCATAAAATCATGCCTACAACTCATGAAAACCGAAATGGGGCATGGAGAATGGAAGTTCATTCTCAGCCAGAATTGGTCTCTTTTCTAGGTAATTTTTGAAAAATCATAACTAATTTTAAAAAAATTGAAATCATACAATCTTAGTCATTTTGGGAAGCTATGGATGTCTAATTTACACTAAAAATATGCCCAGACTATAACATCCATCATAGAGAATGTTTGACATCCAAAATGGTCCAGAGGTCAGACTGCACTCTGAAACTGTCACAGAATTCTGCAGAAAAACTTTGGAAATGTCCAATTAATTCCAAAAACATCCAATCCACACAAATGATACCAATCTAGAAATTTGTGGATATTAACTAGAGAGAAAAAATATCTCTAGACTAGTTAAGTAAGCCCAAACCTCAGAATTCAATAGAATAATACTTATGGTCAGGCAGAATTACTGGTACTAGATAGAAACTTCAAAAATTCATATCTCCCTCTCTAAATGTCCAAATGAGGTGCTTCTAGTTAGTATGAGTCACTGTGATTGTTTAGTTTTTCTATATAAAATTTCATGACAATTGGATATCATTTGAGCCTCATATAATAGAATGCAATTTCGGACCAAATGAATAGTGTAGCAAACTAGAAACTATGAAAATGGATAACTTTGAAAAATCACCAAATATTCTGTAGACCTCTAAAAATTATGATATTTATCTTCCCAAAAATTTCTCAATGAGACCTAATTGTATACTAAATCTTAGATCAAGACTAACTCATTTGGCTCAAAAGTGACATAGAGTTCCATTATGGTCAAATTTAGCTCTATATGAAGTACCAAACTTGCCAAATGGCCTTCCCTTGGTTATGACACCTTTTGGGCAAGTCTAAAGGTACATTTGAGACTTGTGTGAGCTACCCAAATGATCCCAAACCTCATACATCTCATTTTGGCCATTCAACCCATATTTATACACATTTCCATCATACTTTCACATTGCATAATTTGGCATCTCATGTTCAAAATGTACGCTAGAAGTCATACATCATATTCATACATTTAAATATCCTATAATATCATATTTATACATGTCTCAAGGGTCATGATACATTTACAACAATATATACATCAAGAAACATAATTATGGTTTCAAAATGGCTAAAGCTAGACATAAATTTGTCATTCTTCCTTCTTCATTGATGTTGGCTCCCTTCACCATAATTACTTAGTCCACCTAGCATGTTAGATCATTGAAGAGGAGGGGATGAGATTCAAAGAATCCCAATAGCTCATCTCCCATTCAATCATATATAATATGTGCAAAGCAAGCTTTACAAATGTATGTATGGAGAAAATAGAAAACATGGACATTTTAAAAGCAACCTTGGCATGTGAATCAATTATACAAGACATTCAAAAGCTCACCAAGTGTTTGAATTGGCCTCACACTTCTCCTTATGGATTTTGGACTTGCCTCACCCATTCTTTAAGAGTTTTGGACTTAACCATACTCTTGGGAGCCTACTTTGCTTTTAGGAGACTCTTTACTTTATCTCAACCAAGCTCAAGGGTTCTTGGCTCATCCTCACCAAAAGGAAGAGTTCTTGGCCCCTCCACACTCAAGCAAACTCAAATAAACATCATGTACTCATTTAGAATCATAATATGGCATCAAGAATCATAGTATTTAAAGGCATGCTAACACACTTTTTATAGCTTGAAAATACACATACACATATTCTAAAGCAAGCTAAACACACATCCATGCATGAAAGAAGGTGAAGAGAGCTACCTTGCATACAATCACACACTTTTTCCTTAGATTTCAAGCCTCCTCTTTCGGTCACACGCCCACAAATTGGTGGAGATGATTTCTCTTAGCCTAAATGCAATTTATAGGAGCCAATTAGGTTCATGAAGTATATTCTGAGGCTGCATAACTTAATGAAATATTAGATTGCTCTATAAGCTCCATTATGATCCATAATTGTACCTAATGAAGCAACACCCCTCTAATGATTTCTAGGCCTTATTATTTCTTTTCAAATATGATTTTTGACTCCTTTTAAGCCTCTTGGAGTTATCACACCATTAAAATAAAAGGCCTAGCACCATGTTGTTTCTTTAGGTCATAATATGGAACCTAAGGCACCTAATCAATTTTTATGAGTTCTAAATTTTTTCCAAGGCCTCCCCTCACTTTCATTCATCAAATATGACTAAAAAATGGCCTTAGAAAAATTTAAAACTCTCCCCCACTACAAGAACCCTCTTTGGCCGAGACTATAGGCTTCCTTGGCCTTCTTGGAGTTCTCTTGATTTTCTTAAAGGAGGAAGCTTGTGGGGAGCATCTTAGGTGTCTCAAGAACTCATTGAAACTCTTAATTAAACCTAGGAATCATCTTACAAAATCAGAATTTGGAAGGTGCACATAAAACCCTATAACTTGCATCTTGATTTCTAATGGTTATTTTGTTGTTTTCTTTGTATATTCTTAATCTTCACACTCTTTTTCCTTAGATTAATACTTGGTTCTGCCTAAAAATCATCTCCTCCTAGGGTTTTCTCAAGTAGGGCAAAATGGTAGAGAAGGGAACAAAAAATGACAACCATAGAAAGAGAAATTACCTTATTTTCTTACTTTTTCTCACTTGAATCTTGTGTTCTTTGAGCTCCTCTATTCAAATCCGAATTTTTTCCTCAATTTCTCCCTTAAAAAAGATTTATAAACCTCATTTTAATGATAGGAAACAAAGGAGAATAGAGGAGAAGAGGTTTGGAAGAGAAATAGTATGAAAAACTACTAATTCCATACCTTAAGCCTTTGATTTCTCCTCCTTTTCTTCCCTTTCTTGTGAACCTCATCCCTTAGGGTTTTTTTCTGGTGTTAGGCAGAACATGGTCATGCATAATGAAGGGAGGAGAAGGGTACATCATACATATAGGTAGGAATAAGTTACACTTTTCAAAAATTCTCATTTTGCCCTTCGTTCTTGACATTTTTGTTTCTCCTTTATTTTAGCTCTTTTTTGAGAACCATATTTTCCATTATAAAATTTGGGTTCCCAATTTCATAAAATGCCTTTGGAATTACTCAAATTGGAGCTAAAACCTTCCCGAATGAATCCTTCAAAGTTTGGGCACACTGACATTGGAAAATATCAACTGGAGGGGTTTTAATTGTCCCAGGAGTTTCTATGGTTTTTAGAGCCTTTGAGAACCCCAGAGAACTCAACAATTTCATTTAAAAAGCCCTCCTTTGTGAATTCTAAAATTTACTCAAAATTACGAAAATGCCATTACGTTTCGTAGGCTTTTCGTAAGAAATTATTTCTTCATTCTAGTTCCTTTTTTCTTTCTGTCTGAGCCTGAGATTCTCATTTTTAGGATTCTAGAATACTTTTCAAATTTTTAGGACCTTAACTATCTCATTCTGGGGGACTTCCTTTTGTATCGAGTGAGTTTTGTTCGTTTATAGAGAAGCTGTACGTTATGTTTCTCATATTTTCTCTCGTTTTCAGAAAATCGGATGTTACATTTCTCCCCTCTTAAATAAATTTTATCCTCAAAATTTGGGATACACTTTCTCTTACTCTTTTCTTTTTTGGCTAACTTTTCTTTTTTTCCCTTCTTCTTGGCTTTATACGCTTTCTCAGTGATTTCATTCTTTCAAATTTTCTCTCAGCCAGGGAACTTTTATTACTTGCTCTTAATAAGGGTTCTATTGCTATAAAATACTAGTTAGTTCTTTTTCTTATAAGGGAAAGAAATTTTAGATTATAGAGGCCTATCCTGGGAGAGCTTACTAATCATAACGAGTTAATGTTAACCTACTTGTAGGATTAACGTTTTCTTTCAGTGGACCCCTTTATACATCTCGGGAGGTAACTTATTTCATATCATATTTCTCGTATCCTCTCTGAATGGCTCCTCATAACATCTCATCATCTTTTCTAGTCATTAGAGCCATCGAAGGTTTCTGTCTGTCTACTTATTTACATGTTCCATCTACTATTTATCTCTGCGCTCTTTCTTAATCACTCATCCCATGACTACAATTTATATTTGTTCTGTTATAGGCCTCACATTTCAATTACTTACTGAGATTACAGCTCTTTTGAAGAGTTTCTCCTTTTAATGATCTCAGTTTCTCTGTTTACTATTACATCTATCTTTGTAGGCCAGGACTTTTCTCTCTTTCTTTGCTCACTTACAATGGCATTTTATAGTCCCTTATTTCAACACTAATAGGCCTAACACATATCTTATACTAGCACTGAAGAGTTACTACCACTGACTACTACTGGGCTCTGATAGGATGCTAGCTATTCTCATAATTTTGCTCACTGAAGACATACTGTACCACTTATCTCATATAAAACTGCACCTGACTCCTTTTTGAATACATAAGCTAGTATGCAGGGATCTCTCTATCCCTTGGTCAGGGCTACTGTCTACTAGTAGTAGTTTATCTGGCTTTAACTCTGATAAGCTAATTTCTTACTTTTCGCATCCCATATACTATGCTCATCTCTAAAGAGAGCTAGTCAGTGATTTAATTGTCTGCGTAAAGCCTTCATATCTCTGTAGCAACGATCTACCAGACTCAGGAGGTCTCTAGTCTTTGAGACAAAAGTTAACTGAAACTATACTGGTCTCTGAGACTAACTATTCTGTAAAACTATCTCAGGCTGCCATCTCTACCAGAGATCTATCATGCTATGGGTAGGGCTTTCTATAATTCTGTAGGATCTACTGTGACCCCTAAGTCTACTACAACCTCTCAAAGCCCTGCTAGGGTCTACTGCAACCCACTGTGCTATATTGGGATCTACTATGATTCATTTCTGGGAGACATTAAAGCCTAAGATCACTGTATCTAATAGTAAAATACATGCTCACTAAGTCCAGTTACCATCGCTCATAATAGCTGAGGCTAAACTCAGAAATACATCATGCTCTTTGTGCGAAGTGGGTTCAGTGTCATCTCATTCTCTAGGATCCTATCATACTAATACTAGGGAGCATTTTAATTTTCATTCATCGCTCCTTATAGGATCCTCAGATTCCCATTTCAGCCCTTTTTTCACTTGGGCTTTCTTTTCTTACTCTATTGACTTATTTATTTACATATACTCGTTTTAGCCCTCCTCTCATATCTTGCAGTTCTCACTATGCCTATGTTCTGCTGTTAAGTGCCTTGACACTAGGGCATTTCACACATTGAGTGTGGTGAACATCTCTGGCAGGAGAGAGGCTATACATTGGTCTCTGTTCATTTCATTTACATATATTATAAGGGACTCGAGCTATGCATACTGAATCTGAATATTTTCTACTAGGGATTCCTTTCTGCATGCTTTTCTCATTATTCTGATATTACTGGAATCCCTTTACCTTTCTTTTTTGATTTATCTTATTCTTTAACTAGGATACCTTTCGATTATTTGGACACTTTGGTAATTGATGTTATCGTTTGCTACGCACTCAAGTCACATTACTACTAGGTTGGCCAGACCTAATATCATGTAACAATTATTGCAAGCAAACCATAACATCAAACACTAATACACAAGCGCCTTATGACTGAGCTCAAAGCCACTATCGCCTATCTATTACAAGTTTCCCAATAATCTAAAGTATCCCTTTCTTACTTTTCTCTATCTGCCCTATTTTCGTAAAGTACTCGGAGAAAGTAGGATTTTTCCTCTACTACATCTCGAGATCTCTCTACATTGCCTGGCTATTTTCCTTCAGGCACTATCATGCTAGAAGGGCGTCTACGCCAAGGACAGATGTGCTTTCTCAAGTACTCAAGCACATTAACTGAATATCTATTCTTAATCTACTATGTCTTCGGCTTGAACACTGTCATATCTTCTCTTTCTACCTTTCTTATCTTCTTACTTAAGTAAAAGGATATTCTACTACTGGCTATTTTTATTGCCAGTTCAAGTTTCTTTACGTTCAAGAGCACCTACATTTTCCCAGGGTTCCTCCACTAATTTACTCTCTGTATCATCAAAGGTCTATTTTTCGCTCATACTCTTACTCTGCTCTTATTTAGACTATCTCTTAGTAAGAAGCATTTTATTTCATATAATCCCAGGAATTACATTCTAAGGCACTCTCAGTTTACACTCTTTCTCTATAAGGCTCGCCTTCTTAGGCGGTTTCTAACTCTATCGAGCTTCCCTGAGGGTACTAAGGCACCAACTGTCTGTCTCAGCTTAATTCTACATTCGGATCAGAGCTAGGCTTTCTCCTTGTTCAGCCTCTTTAGTCTTATCTCCAGGAGCACAATATACTATTACTAGGGTTTTGATAACCCAATCCAGGGCGCATGCTCTCAATGTTTGGATTTTATTTTACTAAAAACTTATGCTCTACTGGGTGCTCTAATCACTCACGTGCCTTAACCTTATATTATTCTCATCTTAGGAAGCTCGTTTGACTAATATCGGGCCCTCATCTGAGCTTAATCTATACATTTGGTTGTTACTAAAGTGAGAGCATATCTTCTATGGTTAATTTCTTAGCTCTTATTCGCTTCCCTTATTACTATACTTTATTACTCAGGGGGTATATCTAGGGGAATTTTACTAACCATTATTGGGTAGTTTTCCTTGACTTAGAATGTCTCATCTTTTTTTTCTCAATCCAGGGAGAACTTGCACTTAGCTTTTTATTTACATATCTCACTTGGAACAATGCTATTGGTCACCTTCTCCAGGCTTTAGCTTATGCTCAGCCTAGCTAACCATCTCATCAGACTCGTAGCTTACTAATTATCCTCATTCTTTTCTGAACTTTTATTACTAGGCTACTCATACTTACTTTTAGGTGTTACCTATGAGATACACCTTTCTAGGCCACTCGCTATGTGCCTTACTACTGGTAGTCTTATCTTATGTCATTTCGAGGCTACACTGGTATTTTATCATTCAGTGTCCCACTAGGTAGCACTTTAGGTTAGAGTCAACGCCTCATAAGCGGCTCTCAACAACCTCATTACCCTTGTGTCTCACTTCCTCTGTGTTGAGCTCTTTCCTCAGTCTCATTTACTAGGCCCACAGACTTCTTATTAATCTTTCATAACTATTCTTTTTCTCTACTTATACTAGGGGTTTTCACTCTCTGTGGGTTATCTAATCCCTTATCAGTTCCTTTTTCAAGTTGGCCTGAATATGACCAATAAGGTGTTTGCACTGCCATTCGCTGCGGCTAACACATCATTCATCGTGGCTAATTACCTTCGGGTTCACCTTAATTTTCCTGTTTGAGTGTTGGCCACGGTGAGGAACTCTCTGGATTATCTCGCTATTTCATAGAATAATTGGCTGTAGCTAAGTAATTAATTAGCCACGGCTAATGGCCTCTGATTGGCTTACTTTTTTAGGGATTGGATTTTCATCTTTAGCTACCAACTTGAGCCTCATTGCCTTTATAACCGACCCGTCATCAAGTTAGAGGGTTCTACCTCTTGCTTCATTCATGCATAACTAGCTATTACCTCCTGGCTGTCAAGCTCCAGAGTATAGCTTATAACTCAATCTCTGGCCTAAGGAGACTAACCTTTTGGGCTTTAATACTTATCTATACATTTGGGTATTGTGGCTAAGGGGTGACTCTTTTTCTCACTTCCCCTCTAAACTGGTCCTGTGTAGCCACAGTCTCATCTCACATCGCGTTGCATCATTACTTGTCTCTACGTTATGCGAGACAGCTAGGAATAATCTGAGTATGACTACCAGGGAGAATTAGGCTTCAAGTAGTCTCTCTTTAGCAAGCCTCTTCCTATCAACAAGATTATTTTTCATCATTTATATCTAAGGCTTGCCACCGATCCCTGCGAGCTATCACATCTCATCAAGTTTTCGCCATTGGATCCCTCAACTCTGCTCAAGCTACTTTAAAGGCCACTCTTTCCCAGTATCTACTAGATACTCTAAGACTATCTTATAACTTACTTATCATGAACAAAGCCACAACCTATCCTCACACATCCAACATGTCTCATGCCTTTTACATAACTGCTACATTCTCAAGCCAAAATCCAATCTAAGAGAGCTTGAAACTTTACTCTGATACCAATAAATGTAACACCATAACTTCTAGCTCATTTCATGCCATTCATAAGCTTTAGATCATCAATTCCACAAAAGCATATGAAAAAGGGGACGAAGATAATGGATTTCTTCACATTAAGCTATATTTAAAAATTTACAATCGGCATCACGTGGACTATGTGAGCTCATATTATATACCCTTATATTTAATTACATAAAAAAAGCTCATTTGGATCACAAAATTATGCCCACAACTCATGGAAACCGAAATGGGGTATAGAAAATGAAAGTTCATTCTCGGCCAAAATTGGCCTCTTTTTTAAGTAAACTTTGAAAAATCATAACTAATTCTAGAAAAATTGAAATCATGCAATCTTAGTCATTCTAGGAAGATATAGATGTTTAATTTTCACTAAAAATATCCCTAGATTATAACATCCATCACAGAGGACGTTTAACATCTAAAATGGTCTAGAGGTTAGACTACACTTTGAAGTTATCATAGAATTCTGTAGAAAACTTTGGAAAAGTCCAATAAATTCCAAAACAATATAATCCATATAAATGATACCAATCTGAAAAGCTGTGGATGTTAAATAGAGAGAAAAAATATCTTTAGACCAGTTAAGCAAGCCTAGACCTCAAAATTCAATGGAACAGTACTTCTGGTCTAGCAGAATTACTGGTACTGGATAGAAACTTCAAAAATTCATATCTCCCTCTTTAGACCTCCAAATGAGGTGCTTCTAGTTGGCACAAGTCATTGTGATTGTCTAGTTTCTTTGTATAAAATTTTATGACAATTGGACATTATTTGAGCCTTATGTGACAGAATGCCATTTTGGACCAAATGAATAGTACAGCAAACTAAAAACTATGAAAATGGCCAACTTTGAAAAATCACTAAATATTCTGTAGACCTCCAAAAATTATGATTTTTAGCTTCCCAAAAATCTCTCAATAAGACCTAATTGCATGCCAAATCTAACTCATTTGGATAAAAAGTGACATAGGGTTCCATTATGGTCAAATTTGGCTCCATATGAGATACCGAACTTGCTAAATGGCCTTCCCTTAGTTATGACACCTTTTGGGCAACTCTAAAAGTACATTTGAGACTTGTGTGAGCAGGCCAAATGGTTCCAACCTCATGCATCTCATTTTGGCCATTCAACCCATATTTATGCACATTTCCATCATACTTTCACATTGCATAATTTGGCATCTCATGCTCAAAATGTAGGCTAAAAGTCATACATCATATTCATATATTTAAACATCCTATAATATCATATTTATACATGTCTCAAGGGTCATGATGTATTTACTATAATATATACATTAAGAAACATAATTATGGTTCCAAAATGGCTAAAGCTAGACATAAACTTGTCATTCTTCCTTCTTCATTGATGTTGGTTCCCTTCACCATAATTATTTGATCCACCTAGCATGTTAGATCATTGGAGAGGAGGGAATGAGATTCAAAGAATCCCAATAGCTCATCTCCCATTCAATCATAAATAATATGTATAAAGCAAGCTTTACAAATACATGCATGGAAAAAATGGAAATATAGACATTTTAAAAGCAACCTTGGCATGTGAATCAATCATACAAGACACTCAAGAGCTCATCAAGTGTTTGGATTGGCCTCACACTTCTCCTCATGGATTTTCAACTTGCTTCACCCATTCTGAGAGCTTTAGACTCAACCATACTCTTGGGAGCCCACTTTGCTTTTGGAAGACTCTTTACTTTGTCTCAACCAAGCTCAAGAGTTCTTGGCTCATCCTCACCAAAGGGAAGAGTTCTTGGTCCCTCCACACTCAAGCAAACTCAAACAAACATCATGTACTCATTTAGAAGCATAACATGGCATCAAGAATCATAGCATTTAAAGACATGCTAGCATACTTTTCATAGCTTGAAAATACACATACACATATTCTAAAGTAAGCTAAACACATATCCATGCATGAGAGAAGGTGGAGAGAGCTACCTTGCACACAATCACATACTTTTTCCTTAGATTTCAAGCCTCTTCTTTCAGTCACACACCCACAAATTGGTGGAGATGGTTTCTCTTAGCCTAAATGCAATTTATGGGAGCCAATTAAGTTTATGAAACACATTATAAGGTTACATAACTTGATGAAATACTAGATCGCTTTATAGGCTCTATTATGGTCTATAATTGCACCTAATGAAGCAACACCCCTCAAATGATTTCTAGGCCTTATTCTTTCCTTTCAAATATGATTCTTGACTCCTTTTAAGCCTCTTGGAGTCATCACACTATTAAAACAAAAGGCCAAGCACCATGTTACTTCTTTAGGTCATAATATGGAACCTAAGGCACTAAATCAATTTCTATGAGTTCTAAATTTTTTTCCAAAGCCTCCCCTCACTTTCATTCATCAAATATAACTAAAGA
Source organism: Erythrophleum fordii (assembly GCA_032878935.1). Taxonomy (NCBI): domain Eukaryota; kingdom Viridiplantae; phylum Streptophyta; class Magnoliopsida; order Fabales; family Fabaceae; genus Erythrophleum; species Erythrophleum fordii. The sequence goes on from JAVQMF010000055.1 coordinate 609,382, forward strand.
ATGGCCTTAGAAAAATTTAAAACTCTCCCCCACTACAAGAACCCTCTTTGGCCGAGATTATAGGCTTCTTTGGCCTTCTTGGAGTTCTCTTGGTTTTCTTGAAGGAGGAAGCTTGTGGGGAGCATCTTAGGTGTCTCAAGAACTCATTTAAACTCTTAATTAAACCTAGGAATCATCCTACAAAATCAGAATTTGGAAGGTATACATAAAACCCTAGAACTTGCATCTTAATTTCTAATGGTTATTTTGTTGTTTTCTTTGCATATTCTTAATCTTCACACCTTTTTTCTTAGATTCTTGCTTGGGTCTGCCTAAAAATCATATTATCCTAGGGGTTTCTCAAGTGGGGCGAAATGGTGGAGAAGGGAACTAAAAATGACAACCATAGAAAGAGAAATTACCTTATTTTCTTGCTTTTTCTCACTTGAATCTTGTGTTCTTTGAACTCCTCTTTTCAAATCCAAAATTTTCCCTCAATTTCTCCCTTAAAATAGATCTATAAACTTCATTTTAATCATAGGAAACAAAGGAGAATAGAGGAGAAGAGGTTTGGAAGAGAAAGAGCATAAAAAACTACTAATTTGCATACCTTAAGCCTTTGATTTCTCCTCATTTTCTTCCCTTTCTTGTGAGCCTTATCCCCTAGAGGGTTCTTTTAGTTTTAGGTAGAACATGGTCATGCATAATGAAGGGAGGAGAAGGGTGCATCATATATATAGGTGGGAATAAGTTACACTTTTCAAAAATTCCTATTTTGTCCTTCATTCTTGGCATTTTTGTTTCTCCTTCATTTTAGCTCCTTTTTTAGAACCGTCTTTTCCATTATAAAATTTAGGTTCCCAATTTTGTAAAATACCTTTGGAATCACTCAAATTAAAAGTAAAACCTTTTGAATGAATCCATCAAAGTTCGAGCACATCGACGTTGGAAAACATTCACTAAAAGGGTTTTAACTATCCTGGGGGTTTCCATGGTTTTCAAGGCCTCTGAAAACTCTAAAGAACTCAAAAATTTCATTTAAAATTCCCTCTTATGTGAATTCTAAAATTTGCTCAAAATTACGAAAATGCCATTATGTTTCGTAGGCTTTTCGTAAGAAATTGTTTCTTCATTCTAGCTCCATTTTTCTTTTTGTCTGAGCTTGAGATTCTCATTTTTAGGAGTCTAGAATACTTTCCAAATTTTTTGGGACCTTAACTATTTAATTCCGGGGGACTTCCTTTTGTATCTGGTGAGTTTCGTTCATTTCAGGAGAAACCGTACATTACGTTTCTCACATTTTCTCTTTTTTCAGAAAATTGGATGTTACAAGGAAGAACCAAGGAAAACAAGTTTTACATAAGAAAGCATACCTTAATCAATTCCTTCCTAAATGGTGTTTCTTATGCTCCTAAAGCTTTCTTCAAACTCTTCCTTCCTTTTACTTAACCAACCATAAAATTTCACCATTTAGAATCCTAAAACCATAGAAAAAAAAAAAGAGAAAGAGGAGAAAGACATTTACAAAGGCAAGAGTAGCAAATTCTCTATGTTTATATATCTATAAGTCTTGATTTTCCTTCCTTTTTGTAACGCCTGGTACATTGTAAAAACATAGAAACGGGCCGATTTGAAAAGCAAGTCCCCTGAGATGAGTGATTTAAGGCCAAATAAAATTTGAATAAAATTTTAAATAATAGAAAATGAGGATTTGAGCCTTGAGTTACCCAAAAATTAGGGCCGGAGTAATTCAAAAAATTTACCTAAAGGCCAGTGACATTTTCATAAATAAATGTAATTTTGGAAAAACACCTAGGAGGGCTTTTTAAATGGAAATGTTAAATTTTCCAAGGTTTTCAGAGGCCCCAAAAATCATGGGAAGCCCCGGGACTGGTAAAGCCCCTCTAATGTACTTTTTCAGATGTCAGTTGACCCAAACTTTAACTGGTTCATTCGAGAAGGTTTTAGCTCTAATTTGAGTGATTCCAAAGGCATTTTATTAAATTGGGAATCTAAATGTTATGATGGAAAAGACGATTCTAAAAAAGGAGCTAAAACGAAGCCAAACTGGAAATGCCATTATGGAAGGGCAAAAATGGAAATAAATTGCACAAAAAAGCTTTTAAATGGCCCTTTTAACTCCACGTTCTGCCTCCCCCTCTCTAAACCGACTTCCTTCTGTCTAAATCTCAGAAAAGGAGCTGCTATCTAAGGTGCACAAAGAGAGGGAAGTTTGGAGGAAGAAAAGGCTAAGAAAAATGTATAGAATCTATGGATTTTCTTAGTTCTTCCTTAAGCAAAGTTGTTCTCCTCCTTCCCTCTTTTCCTCCTATGATTTTATTGATATATTTGGTGCTATTTTAGGGGTAGACCAGAGAGGAAAATTTCGTGTTTGGAGTGAGGCGACTAAGGAAAGTGAAAAGTAACCAACAAAGAGCAAGAAAGCAAGGTAAAACTTTTATTCTTTAGTAGTTTCTTCCTCCCCCTTCCTCTTACACAATTTGGCCACCATGAGCCCAATTCTTAGGGGCTATTTTCTATCCAAATCAAGGGGGGATTAGAGGTTTTGGAGTGTAAAGGTTAAGAATCTATCATTGGAAGCAAGTAAAAGCCATTGAATCTCAAGTTGAAAAAGTGTAGGGTGATTGAGCATAGTTTAAAATCTGGGTTGATTCAAGACTTCTCCATTATATGTGAGTGTTTGTTTGAGTTTCTAAGACTCTTAAGGAGCCTTCCAAGTGCCTCATCCATTAAGAAAAAATCCCAAACTCCATGGGTCTTTAATGGAAACATAAATCGGTCAAGACCCTTAGAGATAGCTAGGGGATGTTTTAAATAGTTCTAAACTTGATTTGGGACTTTATATGATAAAAGAAGATAGGAGAAACTCTTGGAAAAAATTTAGAAACCTTAGGTTGGGAGATGAGGCAATGGCTTCCATAATGTAACCTTATGAAGCAACATGGACCTAGGTTTGTGAAAGTGAGTGTGTGATGGCTTCAAGGACCTTAAATGAGGTCAAGAGGTCTAAACATGGCAAGAGAATGGAACCAAAAATTTTACTTGTGGTAGTTGCTTCATTAGGTCATTAATGGAACCATATTGTGACAAATAGAACAAAGTGTGGTCTTAAGAGTGAGTTGGATGTTATAACTTGTTCCAAGAGTATAATTAAGTGTTGTTTATTGTGAATAGGCCAAAAAAATCCAACCTCACCTTCTTATGTTTGTGGAATTAAAAAGGGGAAGGAACAAGCAAAGTAAGGCTTGAATTTGCACCAAGGTAGCTCTCAACCTTTTCTTGTTGCATTTCCTTATTGCATATGTGTCATTGTGTGCTTGTGTGTATATTTGTATGTTTGGGACATGCCACTTGATGCTATATTGCTATTTTGGTACCAATATGCTTTCTTGAATGTTATTGGATTGTGGAAATGGCTCACAAGGATGAGGTAGTGCCAAAAGTCCCTTAATGTAGGTGAGGACATGTCAAAAGTCTCATGGCATGGGTAAGACAAGGCCAAAAGTCCCTTAGATGGGTGAAGCTAAGTCAAAAGTCCCAAGAACCAAGAGTGAGGCAATCCAAAAGTCCTAGAAATAGGGTGAGGCCAAACCAAAAGTCCCTAGAGCTCATTTTTATGCTTAACATGAGTTTGTGACACAAAAATGCGAAAGTGGAATGCTTCATGAATTGATTGATTGCATACTTGTGCCTTTGACATGTTGTATGCCTTGAAAATGTGCTTGGATAGGTGTATGAGCTATTGAGGTTCAATGAATCTCACTCCCTCCTTTCTCTCATCTCATATGATCTAGGTGGAATCCAAGATCCAAAGGATGGAGGCCAAGGAGCTTAAATCTCCATCTCTTGGTACATTTTGCTAGTTTTGATGTACTAAAATGTCAAAGAAATATGAGAATGTGATGTATGAGTTCATATGGTACTCGTGACACCGAATGAAAATTTCATACGCGACACAACATGAAATAAGGCATTATTTTAATGCCATTTTTCCATTCCCTTTTGTGCAATTCATCATGTGAGACTTAGAAATGATAAGAGCAAGCTAGAAATATATGGTATTACACTTTTTTTCCTTCTTTCCTCCCATGTTTTGGTTCTGGTCTGGTTCTCTTTCATAGCTAAAATAAGTTGGTTGAGGTGAGGGAGAAAGGGTGGCATGAATAAGAAGGAGGGGAGGGATATTTATGACTTTTACAAAATTCCATCCATGTTGCTTGTATTTTGACTCTTCCATTTGATCTCATTTTAATTTCTTTTTGAGATCTATCTTTTCTATCATAAAAGTTAGGTCCTCTAATTCATTAAAAGTCTTTGGTTTCAAATTAATAAGATTTAAAACCTTATCAAACTATTCAGTCAAAATTTAGGTCAACTGACTACTTAAATTGTATACCAAAAGGGTTTTAACCATTCTAATAGTTCATATGATTTTTTAGGCCTCTAAGAACTCTAGTGAGCTCAATTTTATCATTTAAATCTCCCTCTTTCAAGTTTTCAAAAAGTTATCCAAAATTTTGATTTTTCCACTGGCCTTCGATTCACTCTATTTCATTTTGGTTATGATTTCAGGCTATCCTTAGACTCTTAACCACTTCTTTAGATGTTCTAATTAATATTCTATTCTTAATTAGCCTTAATTTTCTTTGTGTTAGGGCTCTCATATCATTTTATTGGTTTTGATTTAATTTCTAAAAAATTGGTTATTGCACCTATGATACCTATAACTTAGGTTTTTCTACCTCTTTCTACCATAATTTCTAAGAAAATTTCCATTTATCCAAATTCATATATTGAAAATAGTTTTAAAAACTAAGAAAATTAAATCTAACAAAAGACCAATCAACTGATCCAAAATACTAATTAACTAGTGCATTATAAAATTAAGAAGCTTCACTTCTAAAAAATAACAATTGACTGTTAAAAAAGACCAGTCAATTGGACCATTACTGAGGAGTCCAAGTTCGAGTCCTATAAGTGTTAGTTTACTAGTTTATATAGCTAGTCGACTGGTTCAAAAAGAGTATTCAATCGATATTAGGTTGGAGGATCATTAGGTTGATTTTGTATAGTAGCAGTCGATTTAAACCAATCGACTAGGAGAAGCATGACAATTGACTAGTCCTTGTGAGCAGTTGACTAATTGGCTTGAAAACTTAATAAATTCAAATGTTTCTTAGTTTATTAGTGCCTTTTAGTTTAAGGGATCATGTTCTTTCATGCAAACAATCAAATGATTGCTAGAAATCTAATGTTAAATTTAATTATTTGCATTAGAAAGATTCAATTTAAAATTCAAATCTTATAAAAAGGCATGATAGTTCAAATTTAGTCTATAAATATTAATTCTAAACATATGAGTAATGGCATGAAACTATTCTCTTTTGTTCTTAATTCTTTGAACCTTTTACATACTCTAGAAAGAGAAAGTTCTATTATTTGTTAAGTATAACTTTGTAGGTTGCTTTAGATTAAAATTTTGTGGCAAAGGTCTAGTGTTTGTCTATAAAATTTTGTAGCAATTGGACATCATTTACCCCTTGAATGACAGAGGACAATTTTCAGACTATATGAACAGTACTAGTAGCCAAAACTAGAATTTTTACTAACTTCAAAAATTCACCAAATATTCTGTAGACATCTAAATAATACCCACTTTAACTTTCTCAAAATCTCTTAACAAGCTCTAGATGTATGCCTAATTTTAGACTATGAAGAGCTCATTTAGATAAAAAGTGATATAGCTCACCAAAGTGGCCAATTTTACCTCTCATACGTTATCACTTTAGTCCAAATGGCCTTTCTTTAAGTTTGGCACCTCTTGGACAAGTTTAAAAGTATGAATATGACTTGTAGGAACTGTTAAAGTAGTCTCAAATCTCATACATCTCAATTTGACCATTCAACATCCATTAATACATAGTTACATACAAGCTATCCAAGAGCCAATTTGCATAATTTTATGGATTTGGTGTCATATAAGGTCTACATCATATTTGTAACACCATAACTTCTAGTTCTATTACATGCCATTTATAAGCTTCACATCATGATTTCCATGAGGGCACATGAAAAAAGGGATAGAAATAATCGACTTTTTCTGCGTTGCGCTATATCTAAAAAAATTCAATTCAGTGTCACGTGGACCGTGTGAGCTTATACTATACTTCCTCATATTTAATTTTATTATTACAACTCATTTTCATCACAAAAATATGCCTACAATTCATGGAAACCGAAATGGAGCTCAAAATAAGCAAGCATATTTTCGGCCAGATTTGCTCCATTTTCTGACCCAACTTTGGAAAATCATAACTAAATCTAAAAAATTCAAAATCATACAATCTTTGTCACTCTAGAAAGCTTAGGATGTCTAATTCACACTAAAAATACGTCCAAGTTACAGCATTCATCACACAGGACGTTTGACATCCAAAACGCTACAGACTCGCTGGCTATCTGGGCTGTGATTCAGGTTGCTGATGTAAACTTCTGAAATTCATAACTAATTATACAAAAATTGAAATCACACAAATTCAGTCATTCTAGGAAGCTACAAATGTTAAATTGACACTAAAAATAATTCCTGAATGAAACAGATACGTTTATGCATCTTGAACGGATGGAACAGTGATTGAGCTTTGGTGTCGCCACTGTTACTGACAGCAAACTTCAAAAATGCATAACTCTCTACTCAGACCTCTAAATGAGGTGATCTCAGTGGCCACAGAAATCTTATGACCTCTAGTTTATTCATATAAGATTTCATAAGCATTGGATACCATTTGGCCATCGCGTGACACGAAAATCAAATCTGCCAGTATGAACAGTGCACATACCAGAAACCATGGAAAATCCCAACTTTGAAAATTCATCAAATATTCTCTAGGTCTCCAAAAATTATGATCTTTAGTTTCCTAGAAATTTCTTAATGAGACCTAATTGTATGCCAAATTTTAGGGCAAGACTAGCTCATTTGGCCAAAAAGTGATATAGGGTTCCATTATGGTCAATTTTGGCTCCATATTAGGTACCAAAATTGCCAAATGGATTTCCCTTGGTCTTGGTACCTTTTGGGCAAGTTTAAAAGCTTATTTGAGACTTGTGTGAGCTGCCCAAATGGTCCTAAACCTCATGCATCTCATTTTGACCATTCAACCCACACTTATACACATAACCACTAAACTTTACATTCTCATACCATGGCATTTCATACTCAAAACATGTGCTAATGGTCATACATCATTTCCATACATCTAAACATCATATAATAGTATGTTCACATATGTCTCAATGTTCTTAGTACATATACAACTTCATATACATGATGAACTATCATTATGGTTCCAAAAAGGAGCAAAATAACACATAAGCTTGTCAATTGTCTCTCTTCAAGGTTGTTGGCTCCCTTCACCACAATTGCTTGGTCCACCTAACATGTTAGATCATTGGAGAGGAAAGGATGAGATTCAAAGAATCCCAATAGCTCATCTCCCATTCTATCACACATAATATGTGCAAGCAAGTTTCACAAATGCATGCATGGAGAAAGTAGAAATCATAGGCATTTTAAAAGTAACCTTAGCATGTGAATCAATCATACAAGACATTCAAGAGCTCACTAAGTGTTTGGATTGGTCTCACACTTCTCCTCATGGATTTTGGACTTGCCTCACCCATTCTTTGAACACTTTGGACTCAACCATACTCTTGGGAGCCCACTTTGCTTTTGGGAGACTCTTTACTTTGTCTCAACCAAGCTCAAGGGTTCTTGGCTCATCCTCACCCAAGGGAAGAGTTCTTGGCCTCTCCACACTCAAGTAAACTCATACAAACATCATGGGTTCATTTAAGAATATAACATGGCATCAAGCATCATGGCATATAAAGGCATACTAGCATACTTTTCAAAGCTTGAAAATATACATACACACATTCTAAAACAAGCTAAACACACATTCATGCATGAGAGAAGGTGGAGAGAGCTACCTTGTATACAAGCACACACTTTTTCCTTAGCTTTCAAGCCTCTTCTTTTAGCCACACACCCACAAGTTGGTGAAAATAGTGTCTCTTGGCCTAAACACAAATTATGGGAGCCAATTAAGTTCATGAAACAATTTCTAGGGCCATGCAACTTGCTTAAACCCTAGATTATTCTACAACCTCCATTGTGGTCCATATTAGCACCTAATGAAGAAACACCCCTCAAATGATTTCTAGGCCTCATTCTTTCTTTTCAAATATGATTCTTGACTCCTTTTAAGCCTCTTGGAGTCATCACATCATTAAAACAAATGGCCTAGCACCATGTTGCTTCTTTAGGTCATAATATGGAACCTAAGGCACCAAATCACTTTCTATGAGTTCTAAATTTTTTCCAAGGCCTCCCCTCACTTTCATTCATCAAATATGACTCGAGAATGGCCTTAGAAGAATTTAAAACTCTCCCTAGCTAGGAGAACCCATCTAGGCCGAGGCTATGAAGCATATTGGGTTTCATGGAGCTTTCTTTGTTTTCTCAAGGGAAGAAGCATATGGAGAGCCTCTTAGGGATCTTGGGAGCTCATTTAAACTCTTACTTAGGCCTAAGAATCATCATACAAAGTCAGATTTTACAAGGTGCAATTGAAACCCTAGAATTTGCATCTTGAAATCTAATGGCTTTTTGATAATTCCCTTTGCATATTCTTAATCTCCACACCCTTTTTCCTTAGATTCATGCTTGGTTCTGTCTAAAAATTATCTCCTCCTAGGGTTTTCTCAAGTGGGGTGAAATGGTGGAGAAGGGGACAAAAAATGACAACCATAGGAAGAGAAATTACCTTGTTTTCTTGCTTTTTCTCACTTGAATCTTGTGTTCTTTAAGCTCCTCTCTTCAAATCTGAACTTTCCCCCCAATTTCTCTGTTAAAATAGATGTATAAACTTCATTTTAATTATAGGAAACAAAGGAGAATGGAGGAGAAGAGGTTTGGAAGAGAAAGAGCATGAAAAACTACTAATTTCCATACCTTAAGCTTTTGATTTCTCTTCCTTTTCTTCCCCTTCTTGTGAGCCTCATCCCCTAGGGTTTTCTTCTGGTTTTAGGCAGAACTTGGTCGTGCATAATGAAGGGAGGAGAAGGGTGCATCATATATATAGGTAGGAATAAGTTACACTTTTCAAAAATTCCCATTTTGCCCTTCATACTTTGCATTTATGTTTCTCCTTCATTTTAGCTCTTTTTTTAGAACCGTCTTTTCCATTATAAAATTTAGGTTCCCAAATAAGAAGAATGCCTTTGGAATCACTAAAATTAGAGATAAAACCTTCCCGAATGAATCCGTCAAAGTTCGGGCACACTGACACTGGAAAATGTCCACCGGAGGGGCTTTAACTGTCCCGGGACTTTCCATGGTTTTTAGGGCCTCTGAGAACCCCGGAGAACTCAAAAATTTCATTTAAAAAGCCCTGCTGTGTGTTTTTCAAAAAGTATCCATATTTACAAAAATGCCACTGGCCTTTTGAAAATTTTTTCGAATCACTCTGGCCTTGATTTTTGGATAACTCAAGGCTAAAATCCTTATTTTCTAATATTTAAAATTTTATTATAATTTTAGTTGGCCCCAATTCCTTCTATTTCAGGGACTTCTTTTTGTATCTGACCCATTTTTGTCGTTTACGGAGAAACTGAACATTGTGTTTCTCACGTTTACGGAAAGGCCGGATGTTACAATATTCATACATCATTTTATATTTGTTCATGGTCTTACATCATAAAAACAGTACGTACAAGCTCACTTTGACATTCAACTACAAATAAGATTAGATAATAACAAAATGCAACTTCTCATGGTGCTTGACTTGCTTTCCTTGCCTCTTGAATATCACCTAGGCATTTCAAGATAGTGGAGGGGAGGGGAGTGAGATTTCTCGAATCTCAATCACTCACACACCCATTCACACACACATTCAAGGAATATACACATCAAAGCATATGTATGAAAGGTTTGGCAACCATAAAGTATGCAAAGTCATAATTTCCAAGCCACGTATTCATATTCAAGCCAAGACCATGCTCTAGGGATTTTTGATTTTAGCTCACCCCATTTCTAGGACTTTTGGATTTGCCTCACTGTTGACCTAGAGACTTTTGACTTGGCCTCACCCTTCCAAGAGACTTTTAGCCTTATCTCACTCATGCCATGAGACTTTTTACATCTTTTCGCCTTTATTAAGGGACTTTTGGCATCACCTCACCCTTATGAGTCATTTTTACAACTATAGTTATTCAAGAAGATACATTGGTACCAATGTAAAGTCAAGGCATTAAGTGGCATATCATCAAGTCATAAGAACACACACAAGCATATAATAACATACATGTGCATACAAGAATACAAGGAGAATGAGGTGGAGAGCTACCTTGAATTTATATAAGCTTTTCTTGATCCTTTCCTTCCCTCTTTTCAGCCTCACAAGTGCACCTAGGTAAGTAGATGTTTTCTTGGCCTAGCCACCATAAAGAACACACAATTACACACTTGAAGCAAGCCAAGACACTAAACTAAAGCTTGAATACACACTTGGTCTGATAAGTGGCATAATGGTTCCATAATTGGCCTAATGAAGCAACTCTCATATTTCAAGTTCTAAGCTCCATTCTGTTATTATTTCTAGACTTCTTGGACTCATTTAAGGTTCTTGGAGCTTTCACACATTCACTTGCACAATTGGAAAATCAAGTTGCTTCTTAAGACACCATTATGGATACTATTGTTCTGTCTCTCATTCCATAGCTCCTAAATATTTTCAATAGTTTCTCCCATCTTCTAACATCATATAAAGTCCTAAACTAAGGTTAGAACAAATTAAAATACTCCCTAGCTCTATGGACTAGCCTAGGCCAAGACAAGCACACCAAGGAAGGTTCATTGAGTTCTTGATTTTTCTTTGATAGGAGATCCATTTAGGAGGGTTTCTAGAGGTCTTAGGAGCTCAAGGAAATACTCAAATAGCCAAGGAATTACTCACATAAAATCAGATTTTACAAAATCCTAAAGAAGTCTACACTTTTCTATCTTGTTTTCTATTAGTTTTCCTTGGAATTTCTTGTCATATTCCATCTCCCTATGCCCTAAAACCCTTGTTTCTCTCTTACTTTTGGATAGAAGTCCCTCCCTTATAATGGTTTTGTATAAGGCCAAAATCATACAAAAGGAGAAGTAAGAGGAGAAAGCAACATAAGCAAGGATTTACCTTAGGTTTAAGGTTGTTTTCAAGACTTTTTCTCCTTGGTTGTCCTCCTCTCAATTAATTCGAACTCTCCCCTTATGTGCTAGACCAAAAATAGAAACAATCATCTCAAGAAAACCATAGAAAAAGAGGAGGAGGAGAGAGGAACAAAATTGGAGGAAGAAAGGGCATGAAATTCCATGGATTTTCCTACCTTTCCTTAATTTTCTCCTCTTTTTCTTCCCCTTCTTATGTGCCTAAGAGAGCAGATCATATCTTATATTTTGGGCAGAAAATTTCGTGCTTAAGAAGGTGGGAGAGGAAGGGAGAAGTGTGTAGCAGCTTATAGAAACACACTTTTTCAAAATTTCTAATTTCATCCTTCCATAATGGCAATTTTGTTTCGACTTCATTTTAGCTCCTTTTTAGGAACTGTCTTTTCTATTATAAAATTTAGATCCCCAATTTAATAAAATACCTTTGAAATCACTCAAATTGGAGCTAAAACCTTCCTGAACGAATCCATCAAAATTTTGGCTCATCGTTATTGGAAAATGTACAACAGAAGGGCTTTACCAGTCCCGGGACTTCCCATGGTTTTTGGAACCTCTGAAAACCCTGGGAAACTCAAATTTCCCATTTAAAAAGTCCTCCTATGTATTTTCCAAAAGTTACACTTATTTATGAAAATACCATTATGTTTCGTCAATTTTTGTCACAAATTGTTTCTCCGTTCTAGCTTCGTTTTTCTTTTTATTAGAGCCTAGAATTATCATTTTTAGAAGCTTAGGACTTAACCCAAATTTTTCAGGATATTATCTAACTCATTTCAGAGAACTTGTTTTTATATGGCTCATTTTGTCGTTTATGGAAATTACGTTCGTTACAAATATGGCAACAATTTTCAAGACCTTTGATTGGTTGTATGATTTTGGTGCAACCATGCATGTATGCCATGACAAGAATCAATTTAAGTCATATGAAACTAGGAAAAAGGAAAAAAAAGTGCTCATGGGTAATGGAAATACTGCAAAGATGTTTGGAAAGGATAATGTAAAACTACAATTTACATTTGGAAAGAAGTTAGTGTTGCTAGATGTACTACATGTCCCTAACATTAGAAAGAATTTAATTTATGCAACTCTACTATGTAAGATGAGTTTAAAAGTTGTTCTAAAAATTGACAAGATTATAATCTCCAAAATGAAGTATTTGTAGGAAAAGGATACTCTTGTGATGGGATGTTCAAATTGAGTATTAACAATAATATTATAAATTTAGTTTATATCATTGAGTTTCCCATTTCTCTATGGCATGATAGATTAGGACATATGAATTATAATTCTTTATAATATATGTCCAAATATGGTTTAATTGCAACAAATAATAATTACCATGACAAATTTGAAATTTGTGTGCAATTAAAGATGACTAGGAAAATTTTTAAATTTATTTATAAAACTTTTGAAATTTTAGGCTTGATACATTCAGATATTTATGAACTCAATGATATTCTAAGTAGAGGAGGTAATAGATATTTCATAACTTATAATGATGATTACTCTAGGTATACATATGTGTATTTAATGAAACTCAATGATTAGGCTTTTAGCATGTTTCAAGCCTGTAGGTTCAAAGTTGAAAATAAAAAAGGAAAGAAAATAAAATTCCTAAAAAGTGAAAAGAGTGGAGAATATTTCTCTAATGAGTTTTCAACATACTATGAAGAACATGACATAATACATCAAGCAAGTACTCTATATACACCATAATAAAATGGTGTGATGAAGAGGAAAAATAAGACCTTAGTAGATATGGTAAATGTCATGTTATTAAATGCTAAGTTGCAACCAAACCTTTGGAGTGAAGCCTTATTAACAGCTTATCATGTATTAAATAGGTTACCTTTTGGAAATTCCAAACCATACCATATAAATTGTGAAAAGGAAGGAAATTAAATTTAACTTATTTTAGTGTTTGTTTAGCAAACTATAGAGTTCCTGATCCTAGAAGAAACAAACTAGGATGAAAAGCACTACAAGGTGCTTTTGTTAGGTAAGTTGAAAATTCAAAAGCATATAAGTTATTAGATGTAAAGTCTAATGCTATAGTTAAATTAGTTGATATAGAATTGTTTGAAAATAAGTTTATTACCACTTCTACAAATGAAGAAAATGAACAACCTAATAACCAATTAAGTGTAGGGTCTTTTTCTTTTAGTGGGAAACAAATGACTAGTGATTCTTCTAGTGAACCTAGGAGAAGTCAAAGAGTTAAAAAAGAGAAACACTTAGGATTGGATTTCATATCCTCACAAGCTATTGTCTTCTTAATAGAAAGAGATAGAAATACAAGTTTGACTCAAATACCTTATGTACTTCATATAAAAGAGGATCCTAAAACTTATGGGGAAGTAATAATATTAAGAGATGCTAGTTTTTGGAAAGAAGCCATTAATGATAAGATGGATTCAATCATGTCTAACAATACTTGGGTATTAGTTGAATTACCTCTCAAATCTAAATTAAGAAGATGTAAATGGGTATTTATATGAAAATATCATAATGATGGAACAATTCAAACTTTTAAAGCTAGGCTAGTGGTTATAAGGTTTAGGAAAAAAAAGGTATAGATTACTTTGACATATATGCAACTGTAGTTAAGATAACTTCCATTAGGGTATTAATTGTATTAACATATATTTATCATTTGAGTGTACATCAAATGGATGTAAAGACTATATTTTTAAAGGGTAAATAGGTAAAAAGGTATGCATAGAATAACCTGAAAGGTTTGTGTTATTTAGAAATGAAAAGATAATGCACAAACTAATTAGGTTTTTATATGAACTCAAATAAGCATCAAAGTAATGACATGAGAAATTTGACTTGGTTATATAAAGGTATTTTTCCAAATTTATAAATAAATATGAAGTTATTATATGCCCATACGATGATGACATTTTAATATTTGGAACTAACATACTTGGTGTGAATAAAACTAAGAAATATCTAACATTACAATTTAAGATAAAAGATCTTAGAAAATTAAAACTATTTTAAGTATTAAAGTTAAGAGGCATGATGGGAGTTTTCTTTGAATCAATCTCATTATATTGAAAAGATTTTAAATAAGCATAAGCACTTGAATATTAAAGAGAAAATTACCATATATGATTTATCATAAAAACTAGGAGAAAATCTTGAAAGATCAATAACATAACTTGAATATACTAGTGTCATAGGAAGTCTTATTTATGCAATACATTATATAAGACTAGATATTTTATTTTCTATTTGTAAACTTACAAGATACACAAGTAATCTTGGTACTATTCATTAAAAAGCTTTTGCTAGGATCCTAGTGTACTTGAAAGGTATAAAGAATCTAAAAATGTTCGATAATGACTTCTTGTAATATTGGAAGGATATACCAACGTGTAATATCCAGTCTCTTTAGAACTGGACCGAAATCGATGAAATTATAAGAGAGGATCTCAAAATGAAATCTTTAGAGATTAAACAAGATTGGAATAATAATATAAACATTTAGAAATGAGAATACAAAGCTAAAGATGCCTTAAAACAGAAGCTATGATAGTTAAATAAAATTACATAAAAAGACAGTAACATTTTTGTAATTTTGAGCAACTTTTTGAAAACTCAAAGCAGAGGGTTTTAAATGATAAAATTGAGTTTTTCAAGGTTTTTAGAAGTTCTAAAAATCATAGAAACCCTTAGAATGGTTAAAACCTCTTCAGTATACAATTTAGGCTGTCGGTTGACCCAAACTTTAACTATATGATTAAGTAAGGTTTTAAATTCAATTTGGGTGAAACCAAAGGTATTTTATGAACTAAAAGACCTAAATTTTCATATGAAAAAGAAAATTCTCAGAAAGGAGCTAAAATAAGTAAAAATGAAAAAAATTGAAGTTGAAGGGCAAAATAGAAATTATAAAAAATATTATAACTTAACCCCTTCCTTCTTAAATCTATCTAGCATGACCCAAAATTTTCAAAATAGAACCTAGACCATTTGAACCAGCAGCAAGAGGCTCACCAAGAGAAGGGAGAGAAAAAGGAAAACAAACCAAGAAAAGGTATGGATTTTGGCACTTTTTCATGCTTCTTCCTTTACTGAGTTGATTCTCTTCTTTAAGCCCTCTTTCCTCATGGTTTTAGTTTTCTAAGAGGAGGCTTTTCATGGCTGGACTTGTGGAAGAAAGAGAGGATTTGAGGAAACCAAGCTTTGCACCAAATTCTTCTCTTAAAAAGCTTTAAGATGATGTATGGAATAAGGTACAAATTTGGCTTCTCCTTGCCTTCTCTCTCTTTTTCCTATTTGGCCACCTTAGGGCCCATGAAGAATGAGAATTTTTTAGATGGTAGCAAGGTAGAATCAAGGGTTTTAAAGTGTAAGGAATTGAATCATGCAATTAGATTCAAGAAAGGAGCATTGGAAAAATAAGATATGGAAGTTAGGATTTTAATTGCACTTTGAGAATTTTGCAACTTTAAGAGAATAACCCAAGCTATATTTAATTATATCTAGACTTTAGAGAAACCAATGAACAAGAGTGTGTATCAAATTTGTAAAGAAAAGCAAGCAAACTCCATATTGCCCTCCTTGCATATATAGTTTAGCCAAGCTATCCAAGAAGCACCTAGGGAGTATTTCTTTGAGTTCTAATAAATTTAGAGACTTAGATGTGATAAATGAAGAATTATGGAAGCATTGGATTAAATTTAGGAGCCTTAGAATAAAAGTTAAATATTTTAAGGTCCTAAAAGAGGCTAATGAAGCAAGTTAGTTATAAACTTTTCTGACTAAATATGTAATGGGTTAAATGAGTTTCTTAAGAGATATAAGACTTATAACAATCAAGAGATTGGGGATTAGAAAGCAAGAACTAAGGGCAACTTCATTAGAGGCCTAAAACTAGCTTCATGTGCCATATAAAGCTCTAATAAGATTAAGTAAGAATCATGAAACTTGAATAAGTTCCGTTAGATTAATTTGTCTTGAAATTGACATATGTAGGTTAAGATAACCTAAACTCCTTACTTGTGGAGTTAAGTAAAGAAAGTAACGAGAAAAGCTAAGTTCAAGGGGTTAGTGGTGGATTCAAGATCCTAACATCACAAGGTAGCTTTCTCTCCACTTCTTGCATGCAATTAAGTGCTTGAATGAGTTGATATATTTGTGTGTTTTGTTGCTTAATGCTTTCATGAAGTATGACCCATTATGTTTTCATATGAGTTTTATGAGAACTTTATGTTTATGAAAGGTTTATGTGATGGCTTTTAACTCCTCATGGCATGGAATTGAGTGCAGTACCTTTTTTTTAGCCCTAGGTTAAGATTGGTAGAGCACAGCTAGTTTTATGATATTGCCATGGCTAGAAATAAATGAGTTTTCATATTATATGATGTACATGATTTACATGATACATTTGCATAGCATTCTTGTACCATGTACATTGCATTCACTCATGACATTCTTGCTTGCATTGATTTGGATGAGTTATACAACAAAAATTCTCCTGAATCTCACTCTTTATGCCCCACTAACCATTTCGTGTTCACTAAGTCAAAGCTAAGATTAAGAGAGAGCTTAAATACTAGAAAATTGTTGTATTAGTCATGATGTTATATGTATGTATATGATGCTTTACAAGTACTGTGATAGACCTATGATGTATATGATGATAATATGCCATGTCTTTTGATGGAACCATGTGTAAAAGTTGAAGAATAGCAATGTATGTCTATTTGTGGCAATGTATATGCATTATGGTAAAGTTTGATATATGGGATTACATGATAGATACATGTAATCTTGGGTATCAAGGGCCAAATCTTGATCCAATTATATTGGCATGTTATGGAATGATTAGAAATGTCATTTAAGATGAAAGAAATGTGCTAAAAGTGGAAGAAAACCAATTGGATTCCAAAAGATTCAAATTCGAGTTAAAGTTTGTCTTAAAAATTTTATAAAAAACTCTAATGTCAAAAGTGACTTAAATGATCGAATTTGAGCCTAAGATTTGTCTTGTATTTAGACCCCTCTTAGAGCTTTTTGTCAAGCTAAGAACCATAATTTTACGTATTTCCAAAATTGGATAAAAATTTCAATTAGGTCCTATCACTATTCACACAGAATAGCTTTGGAATTTCGTATCCTTTAGAGGTCAAATGAAGTTCAATACTCATGAAATTTTACAAACATATAGTTGACATTATAAACTTTCTAGAGCCACTAAGTTTGCATAAAAAGGAATTATGTAGAGGGAGTTATAAATATTTGAAATTAGTGGTCTTATTGTGCCTGAGTACTATAGCAGCCATTGATATGCAATATCTTTCATAGGTCAAATGAGCTCATATGCTCTTGAGATTTTTATAGTACTTATCTCATCTCAAGCTTTCTGTGGCCACTAATAGCACTTAATTTGGAGTTGTGTAACTTAAGATATGAAATTTTAAAATTTAGGTATGCTACATGCCTCCCATTTCTAACCTATGTTATTGTTCCATTGCATTTAACTAGGAACATGAACTCAATTTCACTTAAAATTTTTACAAAATGTAGTTCACATCCTAATCTTTCTACAGACACCTAATTTGCATGATTTGAATTTGCATAGTTTAAGTTATGAATTTTTAAAGTTAGTGCATATTTTAGCTTTATGCTGTCATTTTGGCTTCCATGATGTTTAAGGGTGTTCCACGAGTTATACACCATAAATTGAGCATGAATAAACTTATTTATGATGAAAGTAAATTTAGGAAAGGAAAGAATCAAGTTTGGGCCCCTATAGCTCAAAATGACTCATAAACGGCCGGATTTTGATGTTAAAAGCTTATGTATATATGTGGACTTTGATGTTATCTCCATATATTGCATGAATGAGCTAGTAAAAGCTACAAATGACACAATTCTAACTAGATGAGTAAAATATAAGGTAAGAAGTCTATGTTTGGTTAGGTATTTACCGTAAATGGTAGTGCTATCTCATAGGCATTAAAAAAAAAACCTGCATAACTTATTTCACAAAGAAATTTGAGTTCATAACTTTAGTTTTGGTGGGTAAAGAGGTAGAATAGTTGAGGAATTTGTTAACAAATATAGAGTTATAGCCATAACCAATGTCAACCATCTCTTTATACTGTGATAGTGAGGCCACTATGTTTAAGGCATATAGTATGATATGCAAGGAAAATCTAAACATATTAGCTTGATCAGTGATAACAAATAGATTACTAGTAATCCATGTTGATCTTGCTAAAATGCATATCTATATCGATATCAATATATTAGTCTCACCTCTCGCAATTCATAAGGTTCAACAAGCAATTTATATTTCACGATCACAATATAATTTGTAAGAATACAAAACAATTGCTAGGTCTTTTTACAAAATGATTATCAAGGGAAATGATGTAGAAAATATAATTTAGAATGGTCTTGAAGCTTACTACCTAAAGTTACTAGTAATAAAAATTTAATTTCTTCTTAGACTACACTTAATCAAGAAGTTCAATGGGTAACAATAGGTTAATGGTAAGCAACTATAGGACACTAGAGAATTATTTAATTTAATCTTGGTACACAATTAAGGATAAGAGAGTAAGTGTAATACTTTTAGTGAAGTCAAGGTAAACCTATGAGGTTTTAAGGAACACTTCACTTATGTGAATGTCAAAGAGTGGAGCTACTCTTTTTAGAAATTAAAGTGAAATTTCTAGACATGTTAAAAAATTCCAAGGGTAGCACATGGCCAAATAAGTTCTAGTTTTTTTTTGTGAGTCTTGTTAAAGCCATTTAGAGTCATGTGTGTGATAGTTCTAGTTTTAATTGAAGAATTATGGTTCAATGCTTTGAAGCAGTCATCAGTTTGTTAAAACTTTGAACTATTTACATTAATAAAAGGTCTAAGTTAAAATACTCCTTTCATAATGCATGATTATATAAGGAGAAAAATCAAATGGTTTCCTAATTTGAATGGGAAATTGTTGAAAATAGTGTAAAAAACTAATAAAATCAAATGTGATAAAGACCAATTAACTAGTCTAAATCACAGTTGAATAGTGAATTAGAGAACGAAGAAGGTTCACTTCTAGAAGATAATAGTTGACCAATTAAAAAGGGTTAGTCAACTAGACCATTATAAAGGAGACTAAGTTTAAGTCCTATAAATGTTAATCGACTAGCTTATATAGATAGTTGACTAGTTTAGAAAAAGCAGTCAATTGGTACGAGTTGGAAAATCATTAGGTTGATTTTATATAGTAGCAATTGAGTATCTTGTTAGACCAGTTGACTGTGGCAAGCATAATAGTCAACTGGTCCTTATGAGTAATTGATTGATTATCTTGAAAACTTTATAAATTCAAATGTTTATCAGCTTATTTGTGCTTGTTGGTTCAAAGGATCATTTTCTTTCACGTAAATAGTCAAATGATTGTTGGAAATTTGATGTTAAATTTAACTACTTAAATTAGAAAGATTGAATTTAAAATTCAAATCTTTTGAAAAGACATGATAGTTCATATTTAATCTATAAATATTAATTCTGAGCACATGAACAATGCAATGAACTATTTTGTTTTATTCCCAATTCTCTGAACCTTTTATATACTCTAGAAAGATAAAGTTATACTATTTACTAAGTCTAACTCTCTAAAGTGCTTTGATTAATATTAGAAGCAAATTTGTCATTACCTAAAGGGCAAATCTTGCTTTAAATACAATGTGAATTTCACACATTTTAAAGCCTTCTACTATGTTTTTAACTCCATTTCCAAACATTACATTCTAACATCATATCCAATACACATTCTACTAGGCTTACCAATACAATCTTTTAGTTTAGTGCATAAAAGCTGCCACCCTCTTATTCAGATTGTTTTTGCATAAAGAAGATACAAAGAGTGTAAGAGAAAGAATGAGAGTAAGTATATTAAAGCAAGAGCTATTGACTTTTTCTCTCTCTATATCGATTCTTATTACCTATTGTGTATAATCTCTTTTCTCCATATTGTTGTCTATGTGTTCAATCAATGCAAGAGAGTTTATTGTAGTAGTCCATATGTTTTTATGATTGATAATTTTGTTAATTCATGTATTCTAGTGATAGAGAAATTAATGAGTCTAAAAAATATAAATTTTATAAAAAAATTTTAAAGATAGAATAAATAAAAACACATTACATTGAAATACCACTTCATACCATGTGAATTAACACAATCAACAATCATATAACCATATACTTTGCTATAATAGACTCTCATTGACTAATCAAACACATAAACAACAACATAAAGAAAAAGATATGCACAATTAAGAATGAAAACCAATGCAGCACAAGAAAAAGACTATAGTTAATTAGCTATTGCTTCAATATACTTATTCTCAATCTTCTTTCAAATTTTTCGTTCATCTTCTCTGTCACAATTTGAATAAGTAGGTGGTAATTTTTATATTTCAAATTGGAGAATTGTATTGGTCAGCTTAGTAAAATACGCATTGAAAGAAAATTTGGATACAAGAAAATTTCCTTAAAAAGATTGGTCTTATTAAGTTAGAACGAACATAAATACTCAACTGTAAGGTGTCATGAGTGGTTGATAAAGGATTTAAAAGGCTGTTAAGGTGTACTATCCTACGAAAAGGTAAGGAAGGGAAAGGAAAAAATTAAAAAAATATCATTATTTGACACATGGACTTATAAGGGGTGAAGTTGACTTAGATTCTCTATTGATTATTTTAAATAGGTCTAGATCATCTAGATATAATCTAGATGGTCCAAATTTTAAATTATCTATTTATTTATTTTATTCTCAATCATCTATTTCTTTTTTATTTTGAAGTTAAAAGTAGAAGTAGATTTGAATGGTACAGATTTGTTTGTCTGATAGAAGTTGGAAGATTGTTTTCATCCTACATTTTGCTTCTTTCAAAATAATATATATATATATATATATATATCAAAATAAAAAAAATGGAAAAGTGAAATATGACCATCTAGATTAGATTAGAATGGCCTAGATTTATTCCTCTTAGAGCAATAAAGAATCCAAGCAGGGGTTTGAAATGGCATTCTTTATTCAAATAGATATCCCAATTAGGATTTTGAACGAAATTACTAATGGAAAGGCTACATTGCGAAAATATAATAGTTCAAAGGACTAATTGTAAACTTGGAAAGGTAAATTTTTTGAGTCCTTAAGTTATAAAATTATGTGCATTTCAATTTTTTTTTTTAAAATAAAGAATACAAGCATATATTAGATCCTTTTAATAAGATTTTTAACTTATGACCTCATCATTAGACTTTAATAGTTTTATTGTATCTTTCCATTTATTGGATGTTAAAAATTGTCGCTAATCTTTTTAATAATCTAAAAAGAAAAGCAACTCGGGATTGTGACTAATTTACATAAGCATTTTTCATTTCTCTTAAAAAACTTGAGTTTATAAAAAATTTGAAAAAAAAATGAATCAATCAATGCAGTCTAAGATTAAAACTTTATCTCACTAGGTTAAAAAAATGCATCATGTCAATTTAAACCTCATGTCCAAAAAAGATCAAATCGAAGAGTGGTTTTGACATTAAATACATTTATATTTAATATTAGTAGACATGATGATTTATATTTAACCTTAGAAAAAATTTAGAACTCATAGAAAGTGATTTAGTGTCATAGGTTCTATATTATAACCTAAAGAAGCAATATGATGTTAGGCTCTTTGTTTTAATTGTGTGATGACTCCAAGAAGATTAAAAGGAGTCAAAAATCATATTTGAAAGGAAAGAATGAGGCCTAGAAATCATTTGAGGGGTGTTGCTTCATTAGGTGCAATTATGGACTATAATGGAACCTATAGAGCAATCTAGTGTTTCATTAAGTTATGTAGCCTTAGAATGTACTTTATGAACCTAATTGGCTCCCATAAATTGTATCTAGACTAAGAGAAACCATCTCCACCAATTTGTGGGTGTGTGGCTGAAAGAGGAGGCTTGAATTTCAAGAAAAAAGTGTGTGAGTGTACACAAGGTAGCTCTCTCCACCTTCTCTCATGCATGGATGTGTGTTTAGCTTGTTTTAGAATGTGTGTATGTGTATTGTTAAGCTTTGAAAAGTATGCTAGCATGCCTTTATATACTATGATTCTTGATGCCATGTTATATTTCTAAATGAGTACATGATGTTTGTCTAAGTTTGCTTAAGTGTGGAGAGGCCAAGAATTCTTTCCTTTAGTGAGGATGAGCCAAGAACCCTTGCCCTTAGTTGAGATAAAGTAAAGAGTCTCCCAAAAGCAAAGTGGGCTCCCAAGAGTATAGTTGAGTCCAAAGCTCTTGAAGAATGAGTGAGGCAAGTCCAAAATCTATGAGGAGAAGTGTGAGGCTAATCCAAGCACTTGGGGAGCTCTTGGATGTCTTGTATGAGTAGACAATCACAGTGACTCAAATTGAATTCTGTCACACGAGGCTCAAATGATGTCCAATTGCCATAAAATTTTATACAAAGAAACTAGACAATCACAGTGACTCGTGCCAACTGGAAGCACCTCATTTAGAGGTCTAGAGAGGGAGATATGAATTTTTGAAATTTTTGTCTAGTATCAGTAATTTTGCCTGACCAGAAGTACTGTTTCATTGAATTCCGAGGTCTGGGATTAATGAACACTTCCCAAAAAGCTTTCAATGAGACATAATTGCATACCAAATCTCAGATCAAAACTAACTTATTTGGCCAACAAAGTGACATAAAGTTCCATTATGGTCAAATTTGGCTCCATATGAGGTACCAAATTTGCCAAATGGCTTTTCCTTAGTTGTGGCACCTTTTGGGCAAGTCTAAAAGCATATATAAGACTTGTGTAAGCTGCCCAAATGGTCCCAAACCTCATGCATCTCATTTTGGCCATTCAACCCACACTTATGCACATTTCCATTAAACTTTCAAATTGCATACTTAGGCATTACATACTCAAAATAGGTTCTAGAGGTCATACATCATATTCATACATTTAAACATCACATAATAGTATATTTACACATGTCTCAAAGGTCAAAAACCATTTACAACATCATATACATCAAGAAACATAATTATGGTTCCCAAAATGGGTAAAGGTTAAAGATTGTTATGACCAATCATAGATAAATATATTTTTTGTGAAACTTGTTCTTAATGTGACCATAAAATTTTTCATGATTGACTTATTTAGATCAAATCTACCTAAAATTTTTTTAAAGATGATACAAGGCCATTTACAACATATTGAATCCTTTCTATTTAGCCTACTAATTGCATTCCATGCAATTAGTGCATCTTAGCCATCCAATCCAATCACATCTTTCATTATGCAACACCTAGCAAACCCATTTTTTTCACTCAAAAATAGTGCAAAATGCATCGTTTCACTTAAATAAAATAGTGCATTTTGTACTATTTTGTTTTTCAGTGTTTATGCCATTGAAGTAAAATGCACCATTTTGCTTTAAGCACTAAAATTTTGAAGTTGAACATAGCATTAGATAGTATATATCACCTAATGAACTTCGAATAGCAAAATGAAATAGAGTAGTTTCCCTCTTTTTTCTTTTAATGGCAAGTTCTACTCTTTTTCACATTGACTAAGTTGTGATGGACTCCGCTTATCTTTCAGGACTTCACTTATGTTGTTGCTGCAATTGAAGTCTTTTCCTTCTCTTAAAGTATCTATGCTAAATTTCATTTTTTTGGGGTGACATTTGATTGTGATGAAATGTATTGTGTTGGAATTATAATTCGGGATTGTACCTTGGCTTAGAAATGCACTTGACAACAACTTTGCTAATATCTGCACACTAAATGTTTAATTTTTTTTCTTGAGAGAGTTTAATTTGTTTTGTGCATAATTAATTTGTGTAATGGATAGATGAGTGTAATAAAGACAAATTTGATGTTATAATGTTGTAATGGACAAATTTGATGTTGTAATGGATAGATGATGTTAAAGATAGATTTTTGTTATAGATTGCATTTAAGATATTACAAAGCTATCAACGTGATATATGTAATACTCGGTCTGCCAAAAAAGGGTCAAAAAGGTAAGATTTTCAAATGAAGTCCCCTAAATCAAGGGGATAGCAGTCAAATGAAATTAAAGTAATAATTTATACCTTAAAAATGAGAATTTGAGGCTTGAGTTACCTAGAAACTCGAGCAAGACGAGCTAAGAAAATTTGTGAAAGAAAGTTAGGGCATTTTTGTAAATTTTGAAAAATTTAAAAAACTCATAGGAGGCTTTTTAAATAAAAAATTTGAGGTTCTTAGAGGCCTTAAAAGTCATGGAAACTCTTAAAACAGTTAAAACCCCTCCAGTAAGCGATTTTGTCAAAAAGTTGACTAAAATTTTGACCAAATAGTTCAGAATGATTTTAAATCCAATTTGGGTAAAACCAAGGGTATTTTATAAGTTAGAGGACCTAAATTTTATGATAAAAAAGATGATTCTCGAAAAAGAGTTAAAATGAGGCCAAATTAGCAAACATAGTTTAAAGACTAAAATGAAAAATTGAAAAAGTGGATAACTTTACCTTTTTGATTCATAAATCATGTCTAGCCACTTCACCTTCATTCTCCATCACATGAAGTAGCTCTAAACAGATTTGGAATGGCATCCAAAAGGGGGAGGAGAGAGAAGGGAAAAGAAGGCAAAATAGGTATGCAAATTTGCAAAATTTCATGCTCTTTTCTTCACAAATTTTCTTCCCCTCTCTAAACCCTTTCCAATGATGGTTTTATCTTATTGAAAGGAGCATGTTCATGGCTAGTCTTTTGGAGGAAGGGGAGAATTTGAGAAAACTCTCGATGGCATAAATTCTCCATGGAATAAGGAATCAAACAAGGTAAAACACTAACTAAAATGCATGTTCTTTCCTTATGCTTCTCTCCCTTGTTGGTTTGGCCACCTTAAAAGTATGCTAGAGGGAATATATTTGTGATTAAAACATGGTTGAATTAGAGGTTTAGAAGCAAGGGGAACGAGAATATGCAAGTGGAATCAATTAAAAGGCTTTAAGATTTGAGATATGAAAGTTAGGGATCGAATTGCACTTAGCCATTCTTGAAGCTCTCTAGGGATAATTTAACTTATGTAAGAGTATGAATGAATTCTTAAGACACGTAATAAGTCTTACAAGTGACCATTCCTTCAAGAAAAGCAAGCAAACTCCATGGGTCCAATTGCTCCCTTATATCTCAGCCTAGACCACTTAAAGCACCTAATGAGTGTTTTAAATTTTTCTAAGACTAGAAAGGGACTAAATATGATAGATAAATATCAAAGAAAGCCTTGGAATAAATTTAGAAAGCTTGGGTTGTGAGATGGAGGTGTAGGCTTCATTTTAAGACATAAGGAAGCAATTTGTATCTAGGCTCCTTGAAATAAAATTGTAATAACTCCAAGGAGTCCAAATGGAGTTAAAAGACTTAGATTGAAGGAAAAAATGGAGCTAAGGTCATAAATTCTAATAGTTGCTTCATTGTGCCTTGTATGGAGCCATTATGTAGTCATATGAGAAAGTAGCCCTCCATAGACTTTGTATAAAGTTAGAGCTTGTTCCAATAATTGAAATATATCTTATTTGATATGTCTAGCCCAAGAGAATCAAGTGCTACCTAGTTGCAACTGCTTGGCTGAAAAAGGGAAGAAGAACTAAAGAGAAAAGTGTATGATACTTGCTTTAAGGTAACTTTCTAACCTTTCTCACATGCATTGTTTAGTTGTTTTCTTGTCATTAAGTGCTTGTATGTATGTTTAAACTATGAGAAATATTTCTAGCTAATGGTTACATGTTAGGGTACCATTATGTTTTTTAAAAGGTATTTATGTATGCAATATGGCTTGAATAGATATGGTTATGCCAAAAGTCTCTTAGTATGAGTAAGGATGAGCCAAAAGTCTATAGGAATGGGTGAGACAAAGTTAAAAAATCTCAAGAAGAGTGAGGCTAAGTCAAAAGTCTTTTGAAAGTTAGTGAGCCAAATCCAAAAATTTCAAAGAAAATGGGTGAGGCTAGACCAATACCCTTAAGAGCTTATGTATGATATGTATAAGTTTCTATGATATGAACAATGCTTTATGTATGTCAACTAATAGCTAAAATGCTATGCATGCATTCTTTGACATGAAATTACATCTATAATGTATGTTTGAAAGGGTAAGAAACTGTTGAAATTCTTTAAATCTCACTCTTCTCCTATGTATGTCTAACTATATTTAGGTGAAGTAAGACTTTGATAAAGAGATAGATGAATAGGATTTTTATTTGCATTATGATGTCAAGATTTGTAACTACATGTCATGTCATATATATGATGTAGACCTTTAAGCAAGTCCAAATGTATGTAAATATGATGTGTGTATCAATGTGGAAGCCAAATGAATGAATGAATGAATGAGTTTTTGCCACCCATGAACCTTTATGTCCATGTGTATGAATGTAAGTGGCATGTTGAAAAGGAGCGCCATGATAATTTGAATCATTTGACATGCTTTTATATGTTGTAATTATGCTTTTAGACTTGCTCAAGTGGTTGTGGAAAGATGAGAAGAGCATTTGGTGCCTTGGAACCTCATTATGGACTTCAAAATTGACCAATTTGTAAACTAAACAAAAGTCTAACCAAATGGATGTATTTTTTCATAAAATTTGGTCAACAAGTAGGTCTCATCTAAATCTTTTCATAGAGCTAAAG
Organism: Erythrophleum fordii; assembly: GCA_032878935.1. NCBI lineage: Eukaryota > Viridiplantae > Streptophyta > Magnoliopsida > Fabales > Fabaceae > Erythrophleum > Erythrophleum fordii. The sequence continues at coordinate 636,358 of JAVQMF010000055.1, forward strand.
AGCACTTAATTTTGACTCTAAAGAATTTATTATGATCTTTTAAAGTTGCCCAGATTATGCAAAATTGGTATGTGCACTATTTATATGGTTAGTTTACTTCTTTGTATCACACATAGACCAAATGAAGTCCAATATTTATGCAATTTTACAAGAATAAACTATACATCATAAGCTTTCCATAGCTATCAAAATCACCTCATTTGGAGCTCTGCAAAAAGAGAACCAAATTTTTTAAGTTATAGGTCTTGGAGCTGTTTAAGGCATGACCATTGTTATTGTTATATTAATTTTTATGGGCTAAATGCTTCTGTTCTAATCTAAAATATTTTTATTCAATATATCACATCTAGAGCTTTCTAAAAAGTTATAATATGTATGATTCTAATTTTTTTAGAATTAGTTATTAATTTTCAAAATTCATATAAAAAACTTGTGATAGCAAACCTGAGAGCAACTTTGCTTTTTCTTCCATTTTGGTTCCAAAACCATGGCATATGAGATGAATTGTGATATTTATGACATGATTAGATATGTTATGGATGAAAAATGATATTAATGAGTTCACATGATCCATAAAGTCATGAATCATGTATATGGCTTCCTAATCCTGTAAGTCTCCATGTATAAAAGTATATGTTTTGTCACAAATGTGTTCCAATATGCTTGAGATGGGTTGGGATAGCCAATGTGATCATTGTGTAAGGGTTAAAAGGTTAAGGTGTTACAATATATAGAAAGCTGTGATCTATAAAAATCAATGCAATTTGAACATCATATTGATTATTGGGTAAGTTAAGAGTGCATTTGACTCAAAGATTAATTGTCTTGTAATAAAATGAATAGGTATAAACATTCAAATGATAAGTTGTTAAAGGAAGGCAAGGATGTGAATTAAGTGAATAGGTATATGTATAAATCTAAATACCATAGACTCTCACATTTGTGAATCTCTGACTATAAGAGGATATCTTTTTTCTTTTCAAGTTAAGATCCATCTAACCCTTCATATGCCTCTTCCTCCTTAGACCAACTCGATGCTTGAATCTTTTTGCTTATGACACGGTCTCCTCAACTGATGCTTGATGAAATGAATCTCTATTGCTATTATCCATACTACCTTGCTACAAATGAATCTCCATAATTTGCTTTCTTAAGTCCTCAGTTGTTTTTTCTACCACATGTTTCTTCACAATGGGAGACCTTAATGGCTAATTGTATTAGTTGTGAGCAAAGTCATTTGTGCCTTTGCATGCTAGCCAATTTAGGATATCCTTCAACCTCATTTCCCCTTACATCATATACATCATTGTGGTAGGCTTCTCTTGTCCACTTCTTTAGGATATATTGCACAGGTACTAGCATAATGTCATTTGCCTCCTACACCTTCAAGGCATTTTTTTTCATGAGTTTTATCTTGATCAGTGGCATCATATACATTATAAAAAGCTTCTAATAAGAAACTACAAATCATAAAAGTAAACTCCTTTAACAAATATCAAGCTCCTAATAAAAGCAACAAATTTTAAGGGAAAAGAAGGGATTTTATTTCATGGGTTTTTCTACATTAGAGGCATCATATATAAGAGAAGGAACAAGCAAACTTACTTTAAATGAAGGATTTTTAGACCAACACTATTACAAGCTTAAGAAGAATATCCAAGTGAAAATGGTGTAGAGCTTATCTAAAACAAGAGGATGCATAGCAAGGAAGAAGAGATTTAGCACAAAATATCAAATTTTTAGTATACTTCAATCAAATAGGAGCAATAAATTGCTTGGGGTTTGCTTCATTTGGTGTAAAACACTAAACTTTAGGCATGTCATGGGGCCAGTAAATTTCATGATGAAATGCATCATTTTATGTAAGTTAAAATGATGTGTTTTGTTACTCTAGCAAAAAGTAATACAAATGGTGCAAAATGCAATGTTTTATTTATGTAAAATAATGTGTTTTGCACTATGTCAAAAAATTAAAAAAAAAAAGATCAAAATGCATATTTTCACTTAAGTAAAAAGATGCATTTTGCACTATGTATGGCAACATATTGGTAGCTCAATGGCTCAATAAAATGGAGGCCACAATGGATTTGAATGTAGCATCTATAATCATGTATTTGACTACAGATGATCTATTTTGCATTTACAAGGACCAATCATTTCTCCATTCACAAAAAAAAGGACTATCCTAATTGCAGATGATTTATTCTATAACTAATGAGTTTAACCATGGTTTTCAAAACCACAATAGATTCTTCTGCAATGACTGGTTTAACTGTGGTTACCCTATGGCCTAATCGTGATTTTGAAAACCACATCTAAACCATGGTTTCACTACAAATTCAAAATTATGGTTAAACCAAGGCTTAACTGTAGTTTAATAATTGCAATTAAATTATGGTTAAAATTGGCCTTTTAGCAGTAGTTTAAATTATTATTATTATTATTATTATTATTATTATTATTATTATTATCATCATCATCATCATCATTTTAAAAAATCTAATAACTTTTACATTACAGTGACCACCAATTGCTTTTATTCTAAATATATTTTCAAATAAAAAACTTGAGATCAAAATGAAAAAAAAAATTGTACTAAAAAATGCAATTAAGAAATGGACTAAAAGTTGAAATCTACAAGTCAAGACTTAAGGATAAAAAATTAGCATTTGCTGCATATTAGAGCAAGAGGAGAATCCAAGTCTAACCTCCTACAAGATTCACAGCCATCTTATTTCAAAGTGGAAGGAAGTTCCTTTGGTCTTGGCTTTTAGACTTATAAGATATAATAAATTCCTATGACACAGAAGTATCACTTTGACAATTGTTCATAGCTTTTAGGAAATGTTCATCATATAAGGTCAAAAAATAATGTGAAGAAGCTTCTCATTCTATATGCTCAAATTCAGGAACATTAAGCTTATATCCATAGGCCATAAAACTTAGACAAATACAAGCATGAAGCACATAACAATTATAGGTGGCAAGAAAGAGCAATGGAAAAAATGATATTCGAAGTGAAAAATTCATCTAAACTTCATCAAACACTATAGTGCTCTTAAACACCCATATTTGCAAGTCCAAAATGTGAGTGACTATAAAAGTAAATGTTTCATCAAAGTGAAGAATTCATCATAAGGAAATTCAAAGTGTAGGACGAAAAACAAAGTTGATCTCTATCAGTGTAACTATGATAATGAAGCTTCATTAAAGTTTATCCATAGCTCATGATAGTTTTTATCATTTAGAGATCAAGAAAACAATTCTCTTCTCAAATCAACATGTACAAGTTAAAACTTTTTAGCCAACAATGAGATTTTAAAATAAGCATTCCACTAAAAGCTAAGATAATACAAATTACCATTCTATCAGTCAATTATCAAATGTGTCTTTAAGGTACTAAAAAATGAATTGTTACTTTAAAATCAACTTGAATTCAATGGCTCAATTTCAAACTAAAAAGTATCCATTAAAAAGGCAATATAGTAATATGTACTAAAATGCAAGAGAAAAATAGTAATTGATACAAACTTGAATGCTCACATAATAAGTTATTACCACACCAATAAAGTTGCCTCCTTCAACCTTAAGCTTCATGCTAAACCATCCAAATTCGTAGCTTTATACATAAATGTAGAATAAAAATTATTTACCCCATCCCATTGTCAATAATATGTATAAAAAAAAATGGCAACAGAGCTGTTCAACCATTGTACCTAACCTACATAAGATCCATCATCCTTATTTTACAATATTTCAAAGATAGAGTAATAAATATTCAAATTTAAAGTAGCCATTTCCTCATGGCAACTAATCTAACAAAAGAACAGCAATTACATAACATAAGAACTACTTTATAAAATAATAATAATATATTTAATTGGTACTATATGAAAGCAATAGACAAATGCAATTACATAATAATTCTGTATGACATCCTTTGAACTAATAACAAGGAAGGGACTTAACTCAAAAAATTTATGTATGATTATTACAAAAAATAAGTAATCTCTAATGTCATTATATTGTTGTTAGACTTATCATTTAGCCTTAGATATGATGTTATGTCTTATACCATCAATTGTTTCTTCCCTTTTCACTCTAAGCTTTTTTTGTGATTGCTTCTTCCTACATGAATGATAGATTGAGTCTAAATTGCATGCTTAAATAAGTTTGAATTACACAAATAATAGAGTATGAAAATTATAAAGAAATCAAAAGTTAGATCAGAAGAAGGTTAGTGAGATGAGGTGTATAAAACCTATATTTGAAAAGTAAGACAAAAAATATCTTAGTTTCAAGCACATTACTGATCAAGAACAATGTCATAGAAAATTGCAACTTGGAACAAGGCACCAGCAATGATGAGACGACAAGGGTAGACTTGTTAGCCTTCTCTGTTGTCAGCAACATGGTCTATGTATGACGACGTGGTAAAGGGGAATGAGAGAAAGTTTTTGAGGGGGAAAGCTGTTATGGCTGAAACAAAAATGGGGGGTTCTGTTGAAAGGGAAGAAGAAGATAAGTTAGGTTTTTTTTCCTTTTTTAATTTGTGTCCTAACCATAGTTTTTAAAAATTGCGACTAGGATGTTAGTTTTAATTGCAGTTAAAAAAACCATGGTTAGTCGCAGATTTAGGAACCATGGCCAAGACACTGTAGCTAAATTACCATTTTTAATGGTGGTTTATCTTCCAATAATCACTCAAGATGAAGGGTATAAAGCCATATATTCAAAAGTCAAACCATTTAAAATCTTACATACAAGGATGGCACCACTTAGAGAGGCACATATGAGAGGGAAACAAGATTTCTAGGAATTCAAACAAAATTGTCATTGCATAATAACTTTATTGTCACACATGACAATTTGTTAGGAGTCAAGTGTAATGCAAATGGCTAAAAGCAAAAAATAAATTGATTTCTAAAAGCAAAATTTTAATTGAAGTGAAAAACTTTGGGAAAAACCTTTTTCAAAATAGAAAAAGAAAGGATGGTTTATGTATCAAAGATGGAAATGGGAGTTAGTCGTGTATGGGAAGGTGTTAGGTATCTCACAATACTCATTCTTAAAAATAGTTATCCTAAATCAACTATACAAAATTAATATTGCCTTAATTTTATTTTAATTATTTAATCAAAGCACATGCCAAAAGAAAAAGAAAAAAGAAGGGAAAATAAAATAAGATATTTACAAAAGATAAAAAGTAAAAATAAAAATGAAATATTTAGAAAAGTAAACAAAAAGATTAAAATAATTTAAAAATAGAGAAAAAAGATATTTGTAAAAATAGAGATTAAAATATTTACAAAAAAGAACTTGACTTAAGAATGTGACATAATGTCTACGTACTTGATAATAGGATCAAAACTCACATAGTTCAAATGAGGTAAAAATAGATGTGTTATTTGGTTGATGATTTTTAATTATTTTTTTGTGTAAAGCAAAAAGAAATTAAGACTAAACTTGAATTCATAAACAAAATAAATTTGGAGTTGACTGATATGTTTTAATTCATGAAATCCAAGTCAATCCTTAGTTTTGTACTCTTTATTTTTTTTATTTTTTATTTTTTGGCTCTCTTCATTTTTTCTCTTTTTTATTTTTTGGATTTTTTGAACATTTTTTTTTTCAAAAGAGTTTTTTTCCTTGTTTTTTTTTTTAAATGGTAAACTCTAGAAACTCTAGAAAAGTAAATAAAACTAGAAATAAAATAAATGAAGAAAATAAAATCAGACAAGCAATTTAATGTGCATGTGTTTGTTTGTGTTCAATCGAATACCATGCATTCAAGGGCGATCACCAAGAAAAAGTAAATCGTGGCATAAGAACCATTCATGTCCTTTCGGGCTTTGTATCTAAGATGAGTGCAGTGAAAACTAGTGCAGTAGCAAGATAATCGTAAATCAAGAATCAGATGCTTTCGTTTACGCAAGTCTTAGCTTGACGTATCTATATTAATATTATAGATATAGCACATGTCTCTCCGAGTTAGAATCAACAAGACCATTGTCGTAATAAACAAATAATTCCCTTTAATTGCATTCCACACTTTGTCCTTCATGTATATACACGTGTTGCTTAGAATGAAAAACACATACCAAGTACAACTCTTCTGGTAACATCAATTAAGAGATAAAACATGAAGTATCTGTTGAAAAATTTTTAGGTGGGCTTATATTAATTATTTTAATGATTTCTAAAATTGGATTGATCATAATTCATTAAAGTTTATCATAAGTCTGATTATTAATTAAATGGTTATGAGGCTAATGGGTTTTAGCACACATTTAATTAAAAGGGTCTGGCGAGCAGATTAAAGTGTGAGCCAATAGTTTTATTGAAGCTTATGATTGGATGGCCCAATAAAACATTTTTAAGTAAAGTTAGGTCCTCTCTCTAACTCTAATTAAGAGTGCTAGTTCTATTAAAAACCGTTCGTATGAACATAGGATGATAGAGAGGAAGATCAAGCTCCTAGATTGCTGCTATGGCAACCACAGGTATGTTCTTTATTCTAATATCATAATTGGTGTTCTAGTTTCATACAAAATCCAATAATTCTAATAATAGTATCAGAGCTATGGTTCTATATAAAATTTAGAACCTAAGATTTAAAATTTGACAATAAATTTAGTATTCATTCCCACAACTTTGGTAATTGATATTTTCATGGTTGTTTACTAATAGGCCAAATTACTTTAAGGCTTTTGTTTTGAAGATCACAAGCTTTCATATGATATATTATTTACTTCCTAATTCCAATTGAGTAAAGAGAATTTAGAGCTTAAAGCTTTGAATTACACATGTACATCCTACGTTTGATTTTTCTCAAATTGAAATTTTTGCTTAAATTGTTGCATGAGAAACCTTCATCTCATGTTTGTTAACCCTTTTGTAATAATTAATTGCATTAAAATTCGTTCAATTGGCAGAAAATTCGAAGAAGGAGAAGTTAGAGTTCTCATTCGAATTGCATATGATCAGATGCAAAATTTCTTTGATTCTCTTATTTGTTTGCTCAATTGATGATCCATACACATTATAAATGCTATTTTATATCAGATCCCTATGATTATTGATATTAAAAGGCTTTAAATTGCATATTGCATTTTTAGGGTTTATGTTTCGAAACCCATACACTTGCATGAAATTCACTGAATACTTTTGTTAATGTGTTCAATTAATCATTCAAACATCTTAGGAATCTTGTTTTTCATCAAAACAATATGATTTTCGGTGTTAAAATCCTTCAGATTACATGTTGCATTGTTAAGGTCCATATTTCTGAAACCATGAAAAGGGATTTGCAAATTTGTGTATCTTGCTTGTTTAATTGCACAATTGATGCTTTTAATATATTAAGAATCTCAATAACAATGAAAAGAACAAAAAATTAGAAGCTAAATGCCTCAAATCATCCCTAAATCAAGACGGGTCGACAATAGGTCAGAAAACCTATTTTCTAACCTGCGTGACTTAGTTGGAGGTTGAAGATGACCTCCAGCCAAGCAAAACAAGCCCCACGCACAAGGCTATATGGGGGTGGTGCGTGTGGGCCATACCCAGCTCTAATTGGAGTTTTTCTCATCCCAATTTTTAAATCATATAATTTTTTAATATTTTGTGATTTTTATTTTATTTTTTGAGGTTTAGAAAAATTATCTATTAATTTATATATTTCTTTGATTAAAAATAGCATTTTTAATTATTTTGAATAAGTAAACGGCCTTAGAAAGTTATGAAAAAATTTAGGAAAATATTTTGACATATATAGAGCATGAAATTTAGGTGTACTCTCCTTAGATTACATATACAAGAATTATACTCTCAAGCTAAGCTATTAAACATCAATATTTAAGCTATTTAAGGAAAATTGATTGTTGTTCGCATTTTTAAGCAAACATGGTTTATAATTGGCTTTTTAGGATGCATACGGTGAAAGTATCTTAATAAAATAAAAATTTTCTCCTAATTCATAATTTTTTTTTAATAAACTATTAGGGATGATAATCACCAAAGTGGTTTATTCATCATAGTTATTGAAACCGCTCAATTCCTTTTATTGATAGGAGGTGAGGCAATTTCTTTGTTCTAGTTTGGGGATATTATTTTGTATATTATTGTGGATATTTGTCACCAAAGATATTTATCCATCAAGATACACAAAATCGTTGAGTTCCCTTGTTAATGGAAATTGAGTTATTATATATAATTACCTACCCAAAAGGGGTTATTATATATACTAACTCTAGTATGGCATAAAGTGTGTTGATGGAAGTAAGTAGTTAAGAGAATTTAATTGCCCAAAAGGAATAAATTTTCTCAACGATAATCTTCCTTGTTAGATAGAGATACGTAGTTTGAGACACTTATATGCCTAAAGGGGATAAGACTCCTAATAATATATGTTCTCCTTTATATTAGTTTCATGCTATAAAGACCTAATGCATGTTATGTTCTCTATCCAAAAGGGAGTTCATGATGATGCAATAGGTGCTTCTCAAAGATAGCTTGTTCAACTTAAGCTATTTTGAAATTGCCTGATTTACTGACTATGTTACAATTTTATCTACAGTCTCATTTGCTATGAATAATAATAATGCTACCATTGAAGTTTTGATTGATTCTAACTATAAGAGGTGGAAACAAGATGTAGAGTTTTCCTTAGGAATAGTGGACATAGATCTGGCATTACATGAAAACGAATCTTTGAAACCCATTGAGAATAGTACTGCCGAGCAAAAGGAGTACTATGCTAAGTGTCCAACCTCCTCAGTCTCTTAGCTATGAAAAAATCAATTGTTGAACATCTCATGAGTGGTTTACTAGAAACCACAAATGCTAAGGAGTTTTTCAATGCTGTGCGAAAGAGGTATCATATGTCTGACAAGATTGAGGCAGGATAACTTATGGGTGAGTTGACAAGTATGAGATATGATAATACTAAGGGAGTTAGGGAATATACCATGAGGATGGTGCATGTTCAAACTAAGCTTAAGGCTCATAATATTCCAATTCCAGGTAGTTTTGTCATCCATCATGCATTTAATTCACTTTCGCAAGAATTCAGTCAAATTAAAACTATTTTCAACACACAAGATTAGGTTTGGGATCTAAATAACTTGATTTCTAAGTGCATGGCTAGGGAAGAAAAACTGAAAAAGGAAAAAAGTGAGAACGTATACTTAGTTTCCCATAATAGGCTAAATTTTCATAAAGGAAAAGGAAAATTTAAGAATAAGACTCATGCTCCTAAAAAGGATCAAGACTTTAAAAGGCATGGTTAGCATTAGACTGCAAATGATGGAGACAAAATAAAGAATATAAGTTGTTATTTCTGTAAGAAGAAGGGTTATAAAAAGACTGATTGTCTTAAATATAAAGATTGGCTAGCAAAGTAGGGTAGAGACTAAGGGATCCATAATCAACAGGAAACAAAGAGAGAATGAGTCCAAGCTAAAAGTAAGAAATAATGCTGGCATTGAATTTGAATATATAGGAACCTTTATTTACTTTTATTTTTTATTTTTTTAGGATATAGTTATTGGCTTTATTTAGAAATTTTTTTTGAGATATTAAGTTTCTCTTTTATTAATTAATAAAGTTGGTTATTTTTCAATTTTGGAAAGGATGGTATTGAAATTTCTTATGATTCTTATATGATTGGCAAATGCATTTTACCTAACTATACAGACTATCTTTGAATTCCAAAATTGATAATTTATCTTTCAATACTGAGAACTGCTAACCATTGTTATGGTATAAAGAGATAAATATGTGCGAGGAAAAAATTGACTAAAACTAAGAAAAAGGGTGTAACTTATAGTAAAATCCTCCTAGAAATAATACATATAGATATTAGTGTACCTTATCCTTTATTAATGATTTTTTTTCCGTTATGGATATGTCTTTCTTACCAGAGAAAAGTCTAAGGCCTTTGACATGTTGAAAATTTATCGAATAGAGGTTGAGAAACAATTGAGGAGTATTATCAAAATAGTTAGGTTCGATCGTAGTAATGAATATTACAAAAAATAGTTAAGAAAGGAGATATTGCCATAGAATTCATAAACATTAACTCAATATTTGCTGATCCTCTAACTAAAGGATTAAGGCCCGTACAGTTTAATAAACATGTTGAGAACAAAGGTATCTTAGGATCTTTTGATCTTTTAAGTTAGTGGAAGTTCACGTATTTTATCTTCTTTTATTTTGTTTTATGGCATGATTTTGTGGATGTCTTTTAGCTATGTTAATGAATTTTATGATGTAACAACCGGAAAAAGAAAAGGAAAAGAAAGAAGAAAGATGAAATTTTTTGAAATCTAGAAATTTTTCTAAGTCTTCTTGCAATAGCGAAAGATAGCCTAGCTATAGCGAATGTACCTATTCACTTTAGCGAGAAATGGTCTAGCTATAGCGAGAGTAGTTGTTCGTTATAGCGAAAATGCTTCTAGCTATAGCGAGTGTGGGCATCCTATACAAAAACTAGGGAGCTGCTCACTGTAACGTGCACAATAGCGAAAACGGAGGTCTGAAACTGATATGTGCTCGCCGTAGCGAAGGTTAAAGCTCGCTATAGCGAGGGATAGTCCGGAAAAGCGTAAAAAGGGAGAAATTGACTTCTTTAAACGACCCAATTCATTCTTTCTCTCTTATTTGCCCTAGACTTCGACCGAAGGAGAGAAAAGAGGCGTGGAGAGTGAGAGAGACCAAGAGAAGGAGGAAGAACAAAGGAAAGGTAAGCAAGCTTCTCTCTTTTCTTCTTAGAATCTTGATCTCCTCTCTTTGCCCTCTTTTCTTATGGTTTTGCTTGTGAAATTAGTAGGGTTTTAGGCATGGGTCAGAAAAGGGAAAGTGAAAAACACTCTTGAACTTCCTTGTTTTCCTTGAATATGTTGATTCTACTACCATGAGAGCTTGAGAGAGAGGAAGAGCTGGTGACATTCTAGAGAGAGAGAGAGAAACCTAAATTCTTATATGTTAGAAAGGTTTGCTCTGAAGAGCTCCTAAGAGTTGTTAAGTTGTGAGAGAGTAATTCTATGCTTTTGTTGTGTCTAGGCTCAAGAAAAGCACCTCCATCAAGGTGTGAGTGTGAAACCGAGAAGGGAGAAGAGGAATTGAAAGGAAAAGCTTATGTTGGCTCAAAAGGTAGCTCTCACTCCACTCTTTCTTATTGCATTCTTAGATGTAATGGTCATTGTATGCTTGTGTATATGCTTATTGTGTGAGATATGCCATATGTTATTACTTTGATGCATTGGTACCAATGTGCTTATGTGTTGGATTGTGAGAATTGCTCAGGTGAGGTAGTGCCGAAAGTCCCTTGAGATGGGTGAGGTAGAGCCGAAAGTCCCTTGAGATGGGTGAGACAAGACCAAAAGTCTCATAACCGAGTGAGGCCAAGTCAAAAGTCCCTAAACTCGAGTGAGGCTATCCAAAAGTCCCTAAACTCGGGTGAGGCTAGACTAAAAGTCCCTAAAACTTACTTGTGGCATTGTTGTGATTTCCATGGCATGTACAACATGTATTATATGATTGAGAATGGTTGGATGCTAAATTGTATGCTTTGACTTGTTATATACCTTGATTGCTCCCTTGAATGAGTGCATGAGCTACTGAGATTCCATGAATCTCACCCCTTCCCCCTCCCATCTTAATATGCTAGGTGGAGCTCAAGGAGAACCAAGTGCACACCAAGGAGCCTAGAAGCATGTTTAGCTAGATGTTAGCTTATTTTGGATCTTTTGATATAAAGTGGTGCCAAAATGTATATGCACCTATTATTTTTTAGATGTAAATATTGTAGCAAGTGTAAATGTATAGAAATATGATGTACACACTATGTAGAAAGCCAAAGTAATGAAAATGTGGGTTTTGCCCTTTTTGTGGTATGTATGTGATAGTGTATTTTGGCCCGTAGCATAGTGAGTTTGAAATTTATGATGATTTGGACTACTTGGACATGTTATGTAGACTATTTTCATGCTTTTAAACTTGTCCATGAATTGTTGGAACATGTGGGAGGCCATTTGGACCCATTTGAACCGTTTTGGGTGCCAAAACTGCCAAATTTATAAGCTTCATCAAAGTATGACCAAACGAGCTCTTCTTGATATGAAATTTTGCATGCCTCTAGAGTTTGTAGAGAGCTTCTTGGGAAGCTAAAGTTGGTAATATTCAGAGGTCTAGGGAATATTTGGTGAATTTTTGAAATTGGGAAAATTTGATAGTTTGGTCATGTACTGTTACCATAGGTCCGAAAGGAAATCCGTGTCATTTATGGACCAAATGGAGTCCAAATATTGTGACATTTTATAAAAATAAACTAGACAACCACAGTGACCTATATCAACTAGAATCACCTAAATCGGAGGTCTGTAGAGAGAGAATGAACCATCTGAAGTTCTGTATCAGCATCAGGGGAGCCACCCAACCTCCATTATTGTTCTATCACTTTTCGAGGTCTAAGGGCTATTGAACTGATCTAAACTTATTTTTTTCCTCTAGTTGACATCTGTAGCTTTCCAAATTGGTATAGTTTTCCCATATTAGTTTTTTTTGGATTTAGTTATGAATTTTCGAAGTTCATGACAGTAAGCTACGCCAGAAATAGGGACAGCCGGACCTCTGTCTCATTTTTGATGTCAAACATGGTACAAATGTTGAGATTGTAGTTTTAAAGTATTTTTAGTGTAAATTTACCACCTATAGCTTTCCAGAAAGCTATAGTTTGCTAGATTCTCATTTTTCTATAATTAGTTATGATTTTCCAAAGTTAGAGCCAAAAATCTGACTTTTGAGTCCATTTAAGGAAATGCACTTTTCTTGGTTTTTGGCTTCATATCCGTGGTTTATGGCTTGTTTTATGATATGTATGAGTCGTATAAATGGATTTTGAGTTAAGAATATGAATGATAGGTTCACAGGACCCACGGGGCAAAATATGAGCGGTTGAACCCTGTTTTATAGTAGGAAAATGTCACGGTTTGTATTGGTTCTTTAAAAATCATATGGAATTGAGCCCAGAGGGAGGCTAGATGGAGTTAATATATTATGGTATTACATATGAACTTTCATATATTTGATATGTTATTGATGATAATCACTTTTAATATTTTACTTGTGTAAGGATTTAATACAACATGTACCTTAAAATATAGTACTGGTCTTAAGGATAACCATTGTATTTGTCAAGATATGTCTCTCATGGCACTATATTGTATTTTTGAGATAAAGTATTTGAGACATATAGACTTGTTATAAGTCATACGATTTCTCAATGTGGTTTAGCTCACTGCAGTTTAGCATATAGATATTGAGAAATCATGATTTCTCATTGTGGTTCAGCATATAGATGTTGAGAAATCATATGGAGGGTTGATAAAAAATAGTGCATTATTAATCACTTTGAGAGCTATTTCTTACCACACTTCTGGACTTAGGATCCATGTCAATATAATGTTAATATGTGTAAGTATGGATTGGTCTTATGTCATTAAAAGGTAGGATGATCGCCATTATCCATTATTGGTAGTTATATTGAACAGGATTATGTATGATGTGCTTTCTTAGGACCATTGTTTTCTAAATAAAGTGCACACATAAAGTTTTTATTGTTTTGTTAACCCAGGAGTTGTTTTATAAAATAAAATGAATTTTCTTAAAATTAAATTAATGTGGCCTAAGTGGGAGAATGTTGGAAAATTTTTATGTGGGCTCACATTAATTGTTTTAATGATTTCTAAAATTGAGTTGATCATAATCCATTAAATTTTATCATAAGCTTAATTATTAATTAAGTGGCCATAAGGTTAATGAGGTTTAGCACACATTTAATTAAAAGGGTTTGGTGAGCGGATTAAAGTGTGAGCTAACAGTTTTATTGAAGCCTATGATGAGAAGGCCCAATAAAACATTTTTAAATAGAGCTAGGTCCCATTGAAAATCGCTCATCTAAGTATAGGTGATAGAGAGGAAGATCCAGCTTCTAGATTGCTTCTATGGTATCCACATGTATGTTCATCATTCTAATATCATAATTGGTGCTTTAGTTTCATACAAGATCTAACAATTCTAACAGTATCTCCTCCTGCCCAAATCAAAATAGTGAGAGCAACGGGAAACAAACACTCACTCAAAAATCAAATGGAACTTTACGAGGAGGATTTAAATGTGTGATGCTTCTATCTTAATCGTGAAGGCCCCGTATAGAGAGCAAACCATTAAAATTAGATCAATCATTCACATACCCCAAATTAGAAGCTGATTTCAAGTAGCAAGAGAAAATCACAATAGATATAATAGGATATACCTTGTTGTTACGCTGCTCCTCTCGTACTCCCTGCCTCATTTCTTTTGTCTTCTCCTCCTTGTTCTCTCTCTCCATTTCCTCACTCTTCTCGTACTCTTTCACTCATTTCTTTCTATCTTCCCTTCAACTCTCTATTCTCACTCCCCTTCTTCTTCTTCTTCTTCTTCTTCTTCTTCTTCTTCTTCTTCTTCTTCTTCTTTCTTGCTATTTCTCCCTCTTCCTTCTCCTTTGCTCACTCCTCTTTTTCTCGTGCTCTCTTCATGCTCTTGCACCTCTATCTCATCTCTTTCTCTGTTGTCTTACCCCTCTGTTTTCTCACTCTGCTTTCTCATGTTTTCTTTTTTTCTCCCTCTCACCCTTCCTTCATGCTCTTTGTTTTCTCAACCTCGATTCTCTTAGCTGTCGACCCCACTCTTCCTTTTCTTACTCTTCTTTGTTCATTTATATCTAGGACCCGTTTGTTATAATAAGGAAAAATAAGAAGGAAATTTTTTAAAAATGTAATTTCTATTTTATCTTTACAATTTTATTTAATTATTATTTAATACTATTTATTAATTATTACTTAATTATTATTTAGTATTATCTATTGATTATTAAAAATAAAATATTAAAATTATTTTTAATCTAACATTATCTTATTTTTATTTTTATTTCTATATTCAATTTTCTTCGTGCCAAATTTGCGTGCCCAAAAAGAATTCCTTGGATCACTTCAGCAGTTCCTCCACGATCTCCACAATCTTTCCTTTTATCCTTGCTTTTTTGTGTACAAGCTGGAAAGTTGCCTTTTCTATCGAGAGAGGCATGAATGGAAGTTGTTTAATCTAAATGAATATACAAATATGTATATATATATATCCAAAAATTCAAAATACAAAAGAAAAATTGACTAACCTCCAACCATTGCAAAATTGATACAAGAGTAAATACAGGAATGCTTATAAGCTCTTAGTTTTAGTGTATGTATTTTAGAAGATAAGTAGGACACAAAACGAGCTCAGGGACCCCATTATTTATAGACTATCCTCAATGGCTCCCCACATCAAAAGTGCCACAAGGAAGAATGTGGTGGAACATGTGAATGTGGGAATGAGGTGGAGGAAATGCTATATGCTTAAATCTTGAATTCCCAAAATTCAGACCATTATATTGTAGCCGTTGCAAGCATGTTAGTTTGTTACCCACATATGGAGAAAATAATAGGTACATTCTCCTACTTTGTCTAAATGACTTAATGATTTCTAGATTCATATTTATATTCCAAGAGGAGAAAACTCAATGCACAAATCATAGTAGTAAGTCCTTTATATATGAATATTACTTTCCTTGTATTACAATGTATTTTACTTTCTCAACCCACCATAAACTTAATGAATAAAACTTATGCTTATTCTAGGTCCTCCTAATGCTACTTTTCTCTAAACATAAATGTATACACTAAAATAAAAACAACTCAAACTAAATAACAACTTTATTATAAATGATATATGTGCATATATATCAAAAACTCAATATGGTACCAAGTCCCATCCTAGATACATGATCCTTAAACACTGATGGTATCATATCTTTTATTAAAGGATTTGCTAACATTAACTCAATGTTAACATGTTCAATGGTGACTTTGTTCTCGTTAACACATTCTAGAATAGCTAAATATTTAATGTCAATGTGTTTGCTTTGATTTCCACTTTTGCTATTCTTAGCAAGAAAAACTGCAATTGTCACAATAAATTCTCAATGGCCTAAAAATTGAATCTACGATTCTAAACCCAGAAATAAAGCTTTTTAGTCATACACTATGCGAAGTTACCTCAAAACAAAATACGAACTCAGCCTCTGTGGTAGAAGTAGTAGTTAAAGTTTGCTTTGCGCTCTTCCAAGATACGGCTCCGCCAACAAACATGAAAATGTACCTTGATGTTGATTTTCATGAATTAACATAACTAGTGAAATTTGAATCTGAGTAGCTAACTACTTTAAAATTCTTAACTCCTATGTATTTTAGCATATAGTCTTTAGTACCTTTAAGGTACCTCTTCACCTTTTCTATAGCTCTTCAACAATCCATACTTGGATTACTTTAATATCTCTTTAACATTCCGACTGCAAATGCAATATCAGGTCTTGTACAAACTTAAGCATACATAAGGCTTCCAACAGTAAAAGCATATCAAATGTTATACATCTATTCCTTTTCTAAATCATCTTTTGGGTACTGATTCAAATTAAACTTACTACCTTTCATAATGGGTGCTACACTTGGTGAATAGTGCTTCATCTAAAATCTCTCTAAAACCTTATTGATATAGGTTTCTTGTAATAGATCCAAAATATATTGAGTTCTATCCTTATGGATCTTTATGCCAATGACATAAGATGCCTCACTTATATCCTTCATATCAAAATTCTTAGAAAGAAATTATTTCATCTTATATAACAATTCTTTATCATTTGTTGTAAGTAATATGTCGTCCACATATAATACAAGAAAATATATTTTACTCCTACTAACCTTCTGGTATATGCATTAATCCATAACATTCTCTACAAATCCATATAAGGAGATAACGTCATGAAATTTTGAGTATCATTAGCAGGAGGCCTGTTTCAATCCATATATAGATTTCTTAAACTTGCACATTAAATGTTTACCAGTACTAGAGGAGAATCTTTTATGTTATTTTATATATACCTCATCTTCCAGCTTTCCATTGAAAAATGTCATCTTCACATCCATCTAATGTAGTTCCAAGTCAAAATGGGCAACTAATGCTAAATACAGGAGAAAAAGTCTTCGTGTAATCTATTCCTTCCCTTTGAGTGAATCCCTTAGCTATGAGTCTTGCTTTATATCTCTCGATATTGCCAAACAAGTCTCTCTTCGTCTTATAGACCCATTTACATCTAATGGCTCTAGAACTACTAGGTAACTCAATGAGATCCTAAACTCTATTAGATGCCATAGAATCAATCTCTTCCTTAATGGCATTGTGCCACAACTCAAATTCTTTACAACTAATATCTTGTGAAAATGTTTTAGGGTCATTATCGGCTCTTATGTTGTAATTAGATTCTTGTTTATACACAACATAATTATTGGGAATTGTTGACCTCATCATCTTAGTTGATCTTCTTAATGTTGACTCAACATTCTCTTGGGGAACATGTTGTTCAATTGGCTATTCAATAGTCCCTAAAGACTACTAAGCAATTGGATCACCTTGGTTATGGTCAACAGATTATGGATTCTAAATGATTGGTTGTTGAATGCCCGTTTGAACTTAAGGAGCATGGATCATAATCAATTTATCACTTGATATAGAAGTTTGAATATCAGATTAATTATTTTCGAAATCTAAGTTTTGAGTTTGATAACTCCTACTAATCAAGTCATTCTTAAAAAATTTTGCATTTATTGATTCCATAATCTTAGTGCTCTGAGATAAACAATAAAATATATAACCTTTAGATCTTTCAGCATACCCAATGAAGAAGCCACTAATGGTATTGGGGTCCAACTTCTTTTCTTATGGATTGTAAACCCTAACCTCAAATGGGTATCCTTAAATGTGCATATGCTTTAAACTTAGCTTCCAACCTTTAAAATTTTCAAATGGTGTCTTTTCAATAGCCTTGGTTGGAACTTAGTTAAGAATATATATAGCTATTTTAAAGGCTTTAGTCCATAAGAATTTGGAAAGCTTGGAGCTACTAAGCATGTTCCACACCATATCCAACAATGTTTGATTTCTTTTTTTACCTATACCGTTTTGATCTGGAGACCCAAGCATGATGTATTAGGCAACAATTCCTTGTTCTTCAAGAAATTTGGCAAATAAACCTAGTGCTTGTCCGTTTTCAATGTATCTACCATAATACTCATCACCTCTATCAGATCTCATTATCTTAATTTGTTGATCACATTATTTCTCTACTTCTACCTTAAAGACTTGAAAGCATCAAATGTCTCACTTTTATTATTCAACAAATAGAGATACATGTAATGTGAGTAATCATCAATAAAGGTGATAAAATATTTCTAACTACTAGAGTTCAAATACGGACTATAAATGTCTGTATGTATGATTTCTAATATGGTAGAACTTCTCTTGACACCTTTCTTGGTCCTATTAGTCTACTTTCCTTTAATATAGTCTATATAGATATCAAAGTCAATAAAATCAAGTGTACTAAGTACTTTATCTTTTACTAACCTTTTAACCCTTTCTATTGAGATATAACGAAGCTTATGGTGCCACAATATAGAGTAATCTTTATTAGTAACACATTTCTTGATACCTATGCTATTAGAAACATGCATTGAATCATTAGATATATTGTCTTGTAATTGAATTTAGAATAGACCATCTAAAATTGTACCATTAGCAACAAGACTAGATTTATAAAATAACTTAAACATATTATTTGAAAATTTAAAAGAATATCCAGAAGGTACAAGTTTCAAAATAGAAATCAAGGTTCTAGAAAAACTTAGTACATAAAAGGTCCTTTCTAATATCAAACTAAAGCCAGTATCTAAAACTAATCTGTATATTCTTATAGCTTCTACCAATGAGCTCATCTTGTTACTTGAATAGATGTACTACTCATTACCCACTGGCTTCCTTTGGTTTAGCAAGCCCTGCAAGGTATTAGAGATATAGATTGTAGAATCAGAATCAATCCACCATGTGTTACTACTTATCATATTATATTCATAACAGAATAGTGAGATTGAGTTAATTTTCTTTTCTAGCCAAGCGTTGAATTTGACACAGTCCTTCTTCATGTGTTCTTTTTTTTTTTTTTAACAAAAGAAACACTTAGACTTATTCCTTATGTCAGTTTGGATAGGTGCCTTGCCCTTTCCCTTTGGTTTGGCTTGTCTCTTGTTCTTTCCTTGTATTGCCATATATGCACTCTCTCATCTTTGCTATAAGTCTTCTCTCTTCCTGTACATATATGGTCAAAAGCTCATTGATTGACCACTTCTCCTTATACGTGTTATAAGAGATTTTGAAATGCCCATGTTGATATGGTAAAGAATTTAGAATGTAGTGTACGAGGAAAGACTTTGACATCTCAATCTTGAGTGTTTTCAATTGAGCCTCTATATCCCTCATTTGCATGATATGTTCTCGCATATCCCTTATACATGTAAGTTTCATAGACGATAACCTTATCATTAGGGTACTTACTAAAGCTTTGTCCGAGGATTCAAATTGCTCATCAATGGCCTTAAGCAAGCTTCAGACATTTTGATGCTCTCTGATAAACCCACGAACACTAGCAAATATCTTAGTTTTGATATACATCATGCTGAGGCAATTCATTCGCTCCCAACATTCATAAAGAGTTATTGCAGATGTACTGCTAGTGTTAGTAAGTTTAGGAGATTCATCTTTTCTAATTGCATTATCAACATTCATCCACCTTAGTTGGAGAAGTATTCTTTCCTTCCATATCTTATAGTTATTACCTGTTGATTCAAGAACTTGAAAGTAAGAGATATTCAAATGTTGAAAGGCTATACAAAATTCATATACTATATTAGTAGTTTGAGGCAATTAAATATTCTTCATGACATGTTTTACCAATGAAAAGCATGTCATCTCAAACCATGAGCCTATTAACAAATAAAACTGCCTGTAGGCCATGCTTTATTTAATTAGGTTTGAATAACTTTATAATAAAACTAGCAAATTATATCCTTTTCTTAATCTCTGTAGGCAAATTAAGAAAAGAAAAAATTTACTATCCTACTCTAATTAATCATATGAAATATGATAATATTCGTGTAGAATAATGATTATCATATTAAAAATGATTAATTACAATTTTATGTCATTTTTCCTTTTATGTGATTATAACACTTAAGGTATAATTTTAAAATAATTAAAGATGTTATGACTAAACTCTAATTAAATTAAAATTACACAAATTACACTGACATCTTAATAACAAGATTATATGCTTGAATATAACTTAACATAATGCATAAATAAGCATTACATAATGAGAATTTGAAAAATTAATCAATTAGTCAACTAAATAAGATGTGACTAATTTGATTAATTAATATTCTCTCTTTAAATTAATCTAAATGTGCCATAAATATTGCCTAAAAAAATGAATTAACAAAAAGTTAGGTATAATTTAAATGGCACTATAAATTAATTATTTTTATTCCTAAATATACCAAAATTGCATAAAATAAATAGTTTTCCAAAATTTAGGCAGATTTTAACAGCTTAAAATTAATTTCACAATAATTTTTTTGACAAAAAAATAACTAAATATTGTTAAAAAATTAATTTAAGTTTATCCAAAAGAATTTTGCCCAAATATGGACAAATTAACATACATTTAATTATTTTTAACAAAATAAATGGCCCAAAAAATAAATTAATTAATTAAGCTATAGAAAAACCCCTCTTAAATGAGCTCAGTACATTGGCCCATAGGGCAATAATAAATTGGTTCAATTTTTTTTTAAAAGAGAAACTGAAATAATAAACGTAACATAGTAAAACAAAATGGCCCATTCCAAATTAAAACTGTTGCACGATAATGAATTGAGGCCGAAGGTTCAAAAAGGTAATGGGCCCACACACACACACACATATAAATGAGCTACAGATTTTAGTTCACATATATTAATTCAATAGCCCATGTCCAATAGAATTGAAAATGCCATCCAAAACCAAGAATAACAATCGTCTGAAACTTAAATCTAAAATGTAATACTCCAAGTCTAGAATTTGCCCAATCCAAAACAAAAGCCAGCAGCACAAACAAACACCGAAGCCCAAACCAAATATTAATTAAAACGAGCGTCTCATAAAACATAAATGACACAATACATGGCCACAACGCGTGTTTAAGACAGTCAAATGAAAAGTCGTTTAGTGTGTGAGATCAAAACGACTTGTTTGCTTCATGCCCAACCTCTTGACGGATCATATTAACTCGACCTGATTGAGTTTCGGACCCGAATTAAAACCTGACTTGTTCTTACATTTCTGGACCTCGTTTTCAACTCTTCCAAAGACTAGTTCGAACAGAATTTTATGGGTATCCTTTTTCTAATCTCCAAAAACAAAAATGAAGCACATAAAAGGCAATCCAAATTTCAACAAAAACACATGATTTTTCAACTTTCAGAAACAGTAAGGCAAAAGTTCTCACGCATGCTCTGATACCAGATATTTAATCTAAATGGATATACAAATACACACACACTCATATATATATATATATATGTATGTATGTATGTATGTATGTATGTATGTATCCAGAAATTCAAAATGTGAAAGAAAAACTGACTAACCTCCAGCCATTGCAAAATTGATACAAAAGTGAATATGGAAATACTTTTGAGCTCTTAGTTTTTGGTATACGATGGTGTATGTATTTTGGAAGATAAGTATGAGACAAAACTGAGCTCAAGGACCCATTATTTATAGATCATCCTCAACGGCTCCCCCCATCAAAAGTGCCACAAGGAAGAACGTGGTGGAACGTGCAAACGTGATGGAGGAAATGCTATATGCTTAAATCTTGAATCCCTAAAATTCGGACCATTATATTGTAGCCATTACAAGCACGTTAGCTTGTTATCCGTGTATGGAGAAAACAGCAA
This sequence comes from Erythrophleum fordii, assembly GCA_032878935.1. Lineage (NCBI taxonomy): Eukaryota > Viridiplantae > Streptophyta > Magnoliopsida > Fabales > Fabaceae > Erythrophleum > Erythrophleum fordii. The sequence goes on from JAVQMF010000055.1 coordinate 658,323, forward strand.
TTACAATGCAGGGACTTGTGCATGAACTGAAGCTGCACAAAGGCACGGTTGCAATGCAGGGACTTGTGCATCTTGGGGTCTGAGGGGGGGTTGGCCAAAACGCAACTTTCCCTGTGTCTTGATCTATTTCTTCCACCTTACATTTTCATTTTTCTTTTCTTTTTTGAAGAGACTTTAGGTCTTGGATCAAATTTGATTTTAATGGGTTATCTTCTTCTTCTTCTCCTTTTTTTTTTTAATTAACTTTTCTTTGGTCAAATTTGATTTTAATGGGTTATCTTCTACTTGTTTTCCTTCTTTTTTTTTTTTAATTAACTTTTCTTTGGTTCTTTTTTCTTTTTTTCATTATTATTGACTTAAAATAACTCAAATTAAATTAAAACTAACTTAAACTTACTATGACTCCTCAAATAACAAAATTACTATAATTTGTTACTAAATCTTTTTTGGAATATTTCAATAACTTAAAATTAAATTAAAATTGACTCAAAATTAAATATAACTCAAATAACAAAATGACTTAAGATTAAATTAAAATTGGCTAAAAAATAACTATAACTCAAATGATTTCAAAATTAACTAAAGATGACATTGTATACAAACTTGAAATTTAAAGTTTTTCATTTAATGTATTTTTGAAATTTGAAGTTTTTAATTCAATGTACTTTTTTTTTTTTACTTTTTTAGAAAATACCTAAACAAAATATGGTATTTACATTTATAAAGATAAATCTAATTAAGTATAGATAAACAACAAAAAAATTTACTTTAAATACTTAATCCTAATTAAAATCATATTAGCAAAAAGCGCCTACATCATATTAGTAGAAAGTGCCTACTCATCAATTTGTCATTCTATAAACATGTGGATTAATATATCATTTAAACTTTACACAACACTGATATCAACTTTTAAGATTAAAATGAATAATAAATTATACTCCTTTTCTTTGAGAAATATTTAATTTACACTCTTTTATTTTAAAATCAAAAGATGTGCTATATCAACCTATTTTGCAGCCCAAAAAAAAAGCAAAAAAGCTAAAGTTACACTTATTTGGCCAAAATATTCTTATATTTATTATTTATATAATATAACAAGTATTAAATATATATTTGACCAATATAAAAATAGCTAGTTATCTAAATTTAAAATAAATTAAATTTGTAGTTCTCAATATAAATAAATAATATTAAAATAAAAATTTTAAAAATTATTTTTAATAAGTTATATTTTTCAAAAGATTTTGTATATATTTTTATAATAAAAGAAAAAGTTGTGTAATTTAAACATCGCTTTGAGAAGGAAACAATAATTTGTCCCTAAAGGAAATGTCTACCCTTGTACCTTTTCTCACTTTCTACTCTCAAAACTATCGCTTATAACAATTTTTGTGCAGATAATCTCCATATTTAGTAAATTTTGTTAATTTACTAATAAAAGGACAGTACATTTTGATTAAATGGACATTCTAAACTTCATTTTTTGTATAAATAACCCTTTAAAATTTATGTCATGTATAAGTAAACCATTTGACATGCCACACTTCTATTAGTGAAATAGTGAACTCATTAATAATAAGAGGTTAATTGCACATAATCTTAAGTTTAGGGGGTCCATTTTAAAATTTTGAATGTCAAGAGGACTATCTATATATGGCCTAAAACTTAAAAAGATTTTGTACATCTTAGACTAAACACAAGGAGTAGATAATGCCAAAATGATACACCTTTGACATAGATAAAGGCTCTATGTGTGTATGTGTATTGTTCACAAGATGTTTAAGCCTTGGCTTCACCTTGACAGCTGTGCCATCTTATTCTCTTTCTTTCTCTCTCTCTCTCTCTCTCTCTCTCTCTCTCTCTCTCACATAATTTTTTAATTTCGTATTTTTCCAAAAGGGTCCCACCTATCTAGTTTACTAGTAAAGTAGCCTTTACTAATTGCAAATTCAAACTTAACCCAATTGTAATATCTTGAGAATTAGAAAGTAAGATTATAAGAGAGTTCATTTTAATTTTTCAAATTTTTAATTAAACTAAAGCTAAAATCGAAGTTAAAAGAAATTTAGAGAAAATAAGCTTTAATCAAACTTGCTATAGCTCAATTGGTCATATCCTTAGGATTGCATTTCTATGAACCCAAGCTCGAACTGAGCAATTATACCACTTTCCTTTCTTTCATTAAAATTTTCCAAATACATCTACACTTTTTCAAAGCTTTTGACTCTATTAAAATTCTCGTGATGTCCCTAGCCCCACTCTAGCTCAATTAATTGGTCAACATGTTAAAGAGATGGTATGCCTATGTTTTAGGGCTTATTTGGTTTAGTAAATTATTAGTAATGTAATTGTAAAGGAAATGCTAAGGTAAATGCAATTGTAGTGTTTATGTTTGGTATGACATGGAATAAAATGAGAATACCTTCACATTTATATGTTTGGTTAGATAAAAATAGTGAAAAAAATGGAATGTAAGCTAATAAATGACAAAAATGCCCATAACTTAAAAAAAATATTTTGAATGTAAGCTAACAAATGATAAAAATGATTTAAAAAAATTTTTTTGAACAAATTTTTTTTGCTTTCATTAGTCAAAGAAGCCACTACTAAACCTCTGCCTTCTTTCGCTACCACTCTTCTACCAAATCACTAAAAATGGAGTAGATAAACATTCAAAAGCTTTTTTGAAGTTTGGCAATTTTGAAGTTCATCAAATAATAGCCAAATTACATTTATAAAAGATAGAAATGACGAAGAGGAGGGAATTGCACTAAATCCAGAAAATTGACATCAATAGGTTGCACCAAATCTAGTGATTGATGATAAACGGTCATTGTTGATGTGAATCAATGTGAATCATTAGCATGTAAGGGTGGGCGATTGGCGGTGTGACAAACAATGACTTTGGCATCAAACTTAATGTTTGGTTTAGGGGTGTCAAATGTGTTTTGAATTCTAGAGGCAAATGTGTCTTTCTTTCTTTCTTCTCCAAACTTGCCCCATTTTCCCATTAAGGTGGTTTTGCGAACTATTGCAAAGAGAAGATTGCATTGCAAACCCTAATACTCAACCAAATGATATTTTGCAATGTAATGCACCCCTTCTTGTGTTTATAATCCTTAATCAAATGGGACCTTAGTTTTCATGTTATCCCATCCCCAAATTCAACTTATGTGTTTAGCCTTTGGTAAAGGAGGAAAAAAATATCTTAAACTTCTACACTTTCCATCTTTCTCATTTTAGGATTTAAATTCTTAAAATCAAAAGATGTATTGCATTAACTTACCTTGTAGCAAAAAATAAGCTATAATTATATTTATTTTATCTAAATATTCTTATATTTATTATTTATATAATATAACAAGGGTTAAATATATATTTGGGCGATATAAAAATAGTTAAATTTATAAATTTAAAACAAATGAAATTCATAGTCAAAATGGTACAACTTTGCCATAGATAAAAGTAGTATATATATATATATATGAACTTTCAAAGAGATTTATTTTATTTTTATTGTTTACAAGAAGTTTAAGCCTTGGCTCCACATTGAGCTCTATGTCACTTTTTTTCCTCTCTCTTTTTCCTTTTTTTTTTTTTTTTGGGAATTTTGTGCTTCTACATGAGTGCTCCACTTATCTAGTTTGCTAGTAAAGAAGCCTCCATTAATTACAAATTCAAACTTAACCCAATTGTAATTCCTTAAGAATTAGAAAGTAAGATTTATAGGAAAGTTAATTTTCATTTTTAAACTTTTTAATTAAATTAAATAAGCAAAAGTCTAAGTTAAAAGAAAATTTAGAGAAAAGAATCTTGAAATAATCTTGCCATAGTTCAATTGATTTTAACCTTAGGCTTGCATCTCTAAGAACCCAAGTCCAAATTGAGCAATAATGCCACTTTTCTTTCTTTTGTTAAAAATTGAGCAATAATACCACTTTTCTTTCTTTTATTAAAATTTTCCAAATACATCTACATTTTTCCAAAGCTTTTGACTTATTTCTTATTCAAAATTCTTGTCGTGGCCCTAGCCCTACTCTAGCTCAACTAACTAGTCAACATGTTAAGGAAATGGCATGTCTATTTGTTTTAGTTTTCATGCAATCCCATCCTTGTTGGATTATTAGGCTGCCCATAATGGATTGACCTAAATCCATTTATGCAACCTAGGAGAATTAATTAATTAATATTAAAGTTCTTTTTTTTTAGAATTTTAAATCTAATTATCGATTAATGGGTTTCAATTTAAAAAAAACTAATAATTAATGTGCAATGTGTGATCATGCATTAAGTCGATTTAAGAGAAGCCTGAAATTGATAAAAAAAAGTTTTTTTGAGAGAAAAAAGACACATAGAGAAGAACTCCTTCTTTTCACTTCCTCTACTAAATTGGTGCATCTGTTGTGGAACTAAGGTTAATGTCTAGATTATGAGTGTCGTCACACCATGTGGGACAATAGATTAAAGCAAAATTATCTACTACAAAAGGTAAGTGCCTTACACCATCTTGTATTTCTATCATTGGTATTAAAGCCCAGTTGGCTCGATTTATTACTTTCCTATGGTATTTTTGTATTGGCTAAGCTGATTTCAATGCATTTTTTTTTGCAAAAGATCATGAATTAAGGATAGTTCAAAATTCGGACCTTAGAGGCCATTTATCACAGAAAATTGTATAGACTATTATTGGCAACAATTTTCACACCATAAAAAGGCCATAGAGGGAAGATCTTGTGGTAAAAAAAAAAAAAATGAAACTCCATTGGAGAAAATTTTCAACTTTTAGTTTTGATTAAACATGGTTGAACAATCTTCTTTCAAAGGTTGGTATTCCTAATACAGAGCACCATTAGCTTGAAACTTTACATAAATGGAAAGCTTGTTTTACAAGCTTTCAAATGCCATAAAATTTGCTCAAAATGGATGAAAAATAAGTAACATTTAAATCCTTAAGATTTTCCTCTTGAACACTTAATTTTTGGAAATTCTGCACTTAGAAAATTTGGAAGTTGAAGATGAAATGAAAATCCCACTCTTGGCAGTGGCATGTGCGGCTCCCCCTACCACCTTTTGATCAAAACTTGGTAAAAACAAAAAGAAGAAGACAAGAAGGAGGAAACAATTAGGCCACTATCTCTGATATAGCCTTAGAGGGTAGTGCATGGCATATACGTGCCACCTTAAGTGCTTGAATGTGTTTTCCTTTTTTTTTTTTTTGAAATTTTTTAAAGCAAATAACTTATGACGATGCATAAGGCCATATGCAAGGGAGTTGGGGGCTAGTTTTCAACTTTAAAATTTTCTAAATTCATGAGTTTTAATTTGGTATATAATTTGTTTATGTTTGGATAAGTTTTAGTAGTGCCCAAACACATATAAAAACACATAGAATAACTTTTTGACAGGTCTAAAGATAAAAATTATTTCTCATGACTTTTAAGTTTGATTAACATACTTCCAAATAGTGTTTAGTAAACATTAATCAATAAAGACTTTAAAGAGAAATTTACAAAGTCAAATAAAAATAAAGAATTTGTCCTTTAATCAGTATGTATAAGAGATAGAGCTTTGTAAGGAATATCATGTTGCAACAAATGTTGATAAGCCACTTTGCTTTCTCTTTTTTCTTTTTTTTCTTTTTTTATTTTTGGTTTATAAATACGAGAAATACAAGCATTCTTTAAGCATAATGCATATGAAAAAGTTTTCATTATGAGAGATTGATCAAATATGTGAAACATATTTTGTGATAGATGTTGAAGTGACCCTTGTAATTAGAAGTATGCTTTTTGATGGCTAAAAAGAAAATTTTTAAGATGACAAAATATCTTTAGGATGAGGTCCTTTTAAGATATGATCTTGATTATTAATATAGTATATGTATGTATTAAATCAAAAATAAGAGAAATACCCTATTAAGTGAGAATTTTTGGATTAGCAAACTTGGGCTTATTTGAGAATGAAATTTAATAAATTTAATAGGAAAATAAAAGAAAATATTTTATTAAATGAAAGTTCTTAGACTAGTAGACCTAGGGTCATATAAGAATTATAATTAAAAGAAAATTTGCACATAAATTCAATAGAAAAAACAATGACATCTTTTAGGATACATGTGATGGAAGTAAAGCAAATTTAGACTTCTAATCATGAACCTAATAATGTCATTGCTCATCTAATCAAAGTTTATTGCAAATACATGACATTGTGCATATGTAGTTATTATTTGCTATGTCTATGTAGAAATCATATTATGATTACAACTATTAAGAATATCATTGCCTAGCTTATTAAGAGTGACAAGCTAAATTGCATCAATTAGAATTTTTCTAAACACCATAAGATTCTTATATCCTTAAAGAATACGATACTAAAAAACGTTTGAACAATGTTATATAAAAGTCTAAATATGGAAATATAACTCAACAAATGAGAGATTTAGAATTTTTTATTTAAAAGGAAAGAACAATATTCTTGCATAACAATGTTAAGCAACATTAGTGATGACCTTATGTATGAGTGCAAGACAAGTCTGATTGTTCAAGTTATGTGGATAACCCTTAAGGATAAATTTGCTCATACTTTTATAATGAAACTAAAAAGATTGGCAATCAAATAATTGAAGTCTGTTGGTTATATCCTTATTAAGGAATAATAAATTTAAGCTATCATAAGATCTCTTCTTTTTTAGTTAGGAACATATGAAAGTGAATTTAACCAACAAAAAGAGCATCACTATTTTTTAGATGTTGCTCATTATATGAAGTATAGGGGATGAGTACTTAGAAGTTATTAAACTTTTTGGATATTCTTATATGACTGAGACTACTGTGACTTCAAAGTCTAAGCACACAAAGGACAACACTTTCATAATAAGAAAAGATTTTTCCAAAGTTTCATAAGGCCAAGAAAGTTTTTAAAAAGAGATATAAGCATCGTGAAAAGAAGCTTGACATAGTTGATGTTAAGTATTATATTTGTCAAATAATGGATCACTTTGTTTATGATTGCATTAAGTAAAATATGATTTTCATAGACCACATGGCTAAGGATTGAGAATCATTGGTAAAATACTATAAGCTACTTTTCAAAAGAAAATGACTTTATGTAGCAAGGAATGCAAGAATTGAAGTAAAAGGTTCAAAACATGCAAAATTGGTTTTGTGTGGACAAAACCTAATCTCTATTATTTCTCTTCTTAATTCAAAATTTAGCATTAATTTTTCATAACAACTCCATTAATATTTAAAAAAAGATAATGAATATGATGTTATTTTCTTTTATGATGTTTTTATTGTGCTGAGCACAACTGTGAACATGACTATTTTACTTGATACTATACTTCCAATTTAGCTTTAGATATGAATGATTAATATGTTAGGCTAGGCCTTATAGGTAAAGGGAAAATGAGTAGAGTAGCAAAAATAAGAGATGTTAGGATCTATTTCCAGTTTAGAAATGTCATTATATGAACATTTTCTAGTAGGTCAAGCAATTAGAAAATCATTTGAAAAAGGAACCAAAGGTTAAAATCTATTACAATTAATTCATTCTTATATATGTAGACCAAAAAATGAATATGAGGGTAAGACATAAAGTTCAAATTTTCATTATATCAATTGATAATTATTTGCAATATAATCAAGTCCATTTAATCCCCATAAGTTAAAAGCACTTGAGTGCTTTAGATATTATATAAGCATGGTTGAGAATCAAATGGATGAGAAAATTAAAACTTTGAGTTATGATCAAAGATGTAAATATTTATTAGATTAGTTTAAGGAGCTTTATGATAAGAAAGGAATTATGAAATTAAAGATTTCTAGCACTTTGAAGCAAATGGAGATGTTGAGAGAAAGAATAAAATACCTTACTTGAAATGGTTTAGTTAATGATGGCTCAAGAAAACTTACATATTTCTTATTGGAGTGATAAGTTGATGCCTTCAAACTTAACTGAGTGCCTTCCAAATTAGTTACTTCCACACCTTATGAATTATGAATAAATAATAAGTTATTTTTAAGCATCTTAAAACCATAGGATTAGCTATTTATGTCCATGATAATTCTCACAAGCATGAGATAAAAGGGAAAGGAATGTATCTTTATTAGATACTCAAAATAGTCAAAGGGATATATCTTCATTGATAAAAATAAAGATAAAAGTATAATTGAAATTGAGTCAAGAAATACCACATTTAGAGAATGAATTTCCTAATAAGAGAGAGATTGATAGGAATAAATCTTTTTATGAGACACAAGATCAAGATAAGGAGGATAAATAATAGTACATTAATCCAAGTGGAAGCTTAGTGCAAATTGAGAATGTTAAACAAATAACCCCACTATTTAAGAGTAACCATGAGAGTGTGCTTAAACATTAGTTTGAGATTGAAAGGGCAACACTCAAAAGTATTCAACTAGACAATAAGAAGCCAAACATAGTTCAAGAGATTAGATGAAGGCAATGGAATAAGAGATAGATTTGATGAAGACAAATCATGTCCTGGACTAAGTTAATCACCCATTTGATTGAAAGGCAATGAAGAATAATTGGTTCTTATGATAAATAAAAAGATAAATGGATTAATTAAGAGATAAAAGACATATTTAGTTGAAATCTAAACACACACACAGATATATATATATATATATATGTATATATATGGACCAAATTATAGATTCCTACCCATAATACCTATAACCAAATGTGAATTCTCTTCTAGGCATTATGAGAGATGAATGGAATGGTAAAATTCAAGTTAGGCACTATGCATGTCTAAACTAAGATCTATATGATGTTGATAAATAAGTCAAACTAACATACATTCTTATGAAATAAGAGAAATACCATAAGATGTAAATCATATTGCATGTGCTTAATAATCATAATTGGTCTAAATGGTATGTGAGCGAAAGAAAGATTACTTGATATATGCACAATTGTGCTAGTATTTGAGGCATGCACATTATAAAGTTGTTTTAGTAATATCATAAGAGAGGATACTATGCATATGAAAAAGACAATTTAAGTAAAATTAAACCTATGAAAATTAGATTTACCATAAGTATAGGAGATGGTATATATGGATGAATCTAGGGCATCCAAACATGCATTATATATAAGGGATGTATATAAGGGATGAATCTAGGGCATCCAAATATATCTAAGAGATGTATCTTTTATATTGGTCTTATAATATAATTTCTTATGTAAGAGCTCTTGAATATTGCACTTGAGCAATTATGGCAGAACATTTGGTATGAAAACCTAAAAGGAATAGAAAGTTCTATGTTGTTATCCTTATGTGCAAGTAAGAAATGTTGGATTATTGGGCTGTTTATGATAGGTTAACCCAAATTTATTTATACAACTCAAGCTAATTAATTAATTAATTATGGTAATTAGTTAATTTAATTAAGTATATATATTAAAATTCTCTTTCTAGAATTTTAAATTTGATTGTCAGATAATGGATTTCAATTTTTTAAAAAAAAAAAATTGACAATTAACTTACTGTGATTGTGCATTAAGTGGGTGACTGAGAGAAGCTAGAGATTGATAAAAATGTTTTTTAAAGAAAGAAAGACATACATAGTTCTTTGAGAGAGACACACAGAAGAGCTTTTTCTTCCTTTCACTTCCTCTGATAAATTAGTGCACCTGCTGTGGAACTAAGGTTAGAGGCTTGATTATGACTATGATCACACCATGTAAGGTAATAGTAAGAGTAAAATTATTTGTTACAAAAGGTAAGAACCCATACCATCTTGTATTTCTATCAATCTCCAAATTCAACTCTCGTGCTTAGCGTTTGGTAAAGGGGCAAAAAAAAACATCAGAAGCTTCTACACTTTTCATCTCTCTCATTTTCGGATTTAAGCTCTCTTTCTCTTCCATTTGGTTAATCTTCAGCTTCCCTTCATCACTATCACTTCATGGTGTTTGCTAATCCTTTCTCCAGCCAAGAATCTATGCAAAACAGTAGCAACTTGGTCTACAACTCCAACTCCTCAATCCTTTTGGTTAGTAGATTTCTTCTAATTTTTTTTAAAGCTTCGCGTATGCTCTTTCTTTTCCTTCGGGTTTGGGCTGCTGTCCATGATTCGAGGCTTCTTCAAGCTAGGGGCTGTCTTAGCTGAAAGTGAGCTCCTTCCATCCCTACGACGTCTGCTCTCCGTTCTTGTAGCCTTCCAGCAAGTGGGCAGCAACGTTAGTTTTGGGCCCACGGTAGCTTTCTTTCGGGTGGATTTTGGGCCCTATTGGAGTTGTTGGCCTTATAGCTTTTGCTTTTTCCTTTGGATTCTCTTTGGTTTTGTATTAATTGGATGTGTTACGGGATTATGAAAATAATCCAACAACTTGGTCTACAGTTTCTACTATCACAATTAGTTATTTGCTATCCTCTTTTGTGTTTGGGCATGGTTCTAGCAATTTGAGTTTATTTTGATGAAAACATTGGGCGAAACCTTAAATTTATTTCGTAATTAATGGAAGTGTTAGATAAGATCAAAATTTAAATTGATCAAGATTATTTTATAACAACTAGTAACTAAAATTCTTGGCGTCACTTTCACATCCATTGGACATTAACTGCTAAATTTAAAAGCATAATATAGTATACAAGAATTTTATTATATGATTATATAATAATGATGAAGGATTTCTAAATTTCATGTCTTTTCCCTTGACTTCAAGTAGATTGATTAACTCATAAAATTTCCCTTGACTTGGGATTGAATTAAATGAGAAACTTTTTTGGGTTTATACCTTGATGAGTTGATTCTCCCAGATAATTGTGCAAGTTTGCAATTAACAAGTTTTACATAGCCAAGAGGAGAATGAACTATAAATTAATTACTAATTTAATTATACAACAAAAGATGATCTTAATTTAAACTAAGTATAAATCAGTTTTACGTAGCACTAATTTCTTTGTCTAATATGGGCAAGGTGTGGTAAGCTATTGATATTGCTACGTAAGTTGCTTGTACTTGAGAGTATGTCTCTGGCTTTCATCCTTTTGTTAGCAAATGCTTGTAATTTAATTAAATTGATGTTAGAAACATAGGCGACAGGGGTTGTGGGTTTAGTTATAAGAAATCTCAGGACATTAAGGATTCTTAGGAGTGATAGAAAGTATTAATTCTTACTTTCTATACCTAATGCACTGTGACTAGATACCATCGCATACTTTCTTATTTTATAATTTTATATTTTGTATCTTTATATTTTGCAAAAGATCAAGGCTTCTTAAAATTCTATTTACATATATTCCCAAACAAGAAATTTTTAATTATATTCCATCTCTTGAATTGTGAGTTGTTGATACATGTATAGAATCAATAGGAGTCATCTTGAGAAATTCTTTAAAATCTCTTTGTTGGTTCCTTATAACAAATGTTCACAGACAAATTGAGTTGGTATGATTCTAAAAATGATAGTAATGTTTTATGGAGGGATTAATTACAAAATACTAATTGCTAACAGTAATTCAATTAGTTTATGGCACATCCTGGCTAGTACCCAAATTAGCAGAGAGGTGCAAAAGGTGCTAGTCCCATGTGACAATCATCATACATGGAATGAAAAGAAGTGATTCATGTGGGTTGAAGACTCATGACCAGTGGTTATTTACTCATTCTGTTGCGTGCCACAACTATTTGGTTATTTATCCATGTAGGCTTTGTGTTCATAACTATTATCTTACTATGAGAAAAGTCTTCTAATGAAAAAGTTTGGAAAGAATTGGTTTTAAAACCCTTTAACAGTGTCTTGAAATTTACCTAATTTATGTTATTTTTATTTTCACTTATTTTTGAATTTGTGATTGTCGTAATTCAATAGGCATTTCATATTTGAACTTTAAAAGATTTATTCACTGTATGGTAAAGCATGAGTTTGGATTTTTAAATCCATGAGAAGTATGTGCATAAGCTACCCTAATTTATTTATTCATTTATTTAATTATCCATGTATTCCTTTCTTAAATTGTGAGATCTTTTTTTACATGTTTAATATTTAGTATTTCCAATAAGAGAGACGAGTCAAGAGTCAAGATTCTCTTCAGCTAGTGAAAGTGGGCATATCTTTTGGGTGAGCCCCGCTTTCATCTGCATGGATAATATATCTCTTTTTGATGTTGGTATAACTATTTATGATTTAAATGTAGCTCCACAAATTTTAGAGGCAAGATCCCTCACCCTAATATAAATTGAATTGGTCATAAAAGATTAAGAGTAGAGCTCCCCTGGCTGTATTGGACTATTGTAAAAATTGAGATGTCTTATTTTTAGGAAATTCTTTGTTGAAATTTTTGTAAGGAAAATGAGAATTCTATATTGTGATCAAAAGTTTTAAATTAATGAATCTGCATTCTAAATAAGTGAGTTTTTCAATTGCATCTTCTTTGTCAGCGTTTTTATATTGTGAGAGTAAATTTTTGTTTGTCGGGCTAAGTTTATGAATGTAAGATTCATCTTATACTCATGTTAGTCGTATCTCTGATTTTGAAATGCGACACCAATAATACCATAATTGGGGCAGAGAAAAGGTATAGCAAATGAGAAAAGAAAAAGAAAGGAGGGTGCATGAAAACTTAACAGTTAGCATCAACAACTCAGAATAGTATTAGTAATAAGCAAATAAAACTCCCTGTTCGCATAAGTAAAGAAATTAGAATCTTCCTTTCCGAACGCGTGCCCAAAGCAATGGCCGCAACTGCAACACCCCCCAAATGTGCAGATCCTGATACACGACTCTCTCCCTATCATGTGAAAACCAACGATGTGTTTTAGTTATCTTGTCGTTCTAGTGAGAGCTAGAGTTCAAAGATATACTTGAAGCGAGGAGAGTAGAAGATAAGAGAGGGAAAGGAATATTTGATGTAGATATTTTCCTTAATTTAGATCGAAATCAAACATTCTATTCTCTGCCATCCAAACATAGCCTAAAAGCCATGCAAGCTCCCATCAATTCGCTATAAGATAATAGATGATCATCATTAGAGAATGCTTGATAGGAGTGAAAATAGAAGAAGTGAAAGGAGAGAAATGGGAAACTAGCAAGATAGTAGACACATTGCCAATTTCCACCCCTCTCCACTCTCCTCATATTCAACTGACCCTGCCCTTAATCAAAGGGAGATTGTCTTGGCAAAAGTCAACGGCATCAAGATGGTAACGAGAGATGTCAAGAGATGGACATGGTACAAACTAGTGATTTACACAAGAATTTTCATATGACATTCATCAGGCCTATTGCGTGACATATGTTTGGGTTATAGCATATTTAATTTTAAAACAGCGTGTTGAAATTAATGTTAATGTCATTGAATCACTAGTTTATGATTAACTGATCATTTCCCTAAAAGAGAAGCTGCATAAGCTGGAAAATACTTGGAAAGATGTTTGGTAAATAAAATAAACAAGTCTAGAGAGTGTCCGCCATACCTCTATAATCTTCAACACATCTTTCCCAATAACATAGATGCCCTAATAAATTGTAAAACAATATAACAAGATCTGTAAGGATGTGCATTATCAAGTTCATTCACATAGCTGAACTAACATAACCTTGAGAAGAGCTTACAAACAAGGCCGCAGGAACTGGCAAAATTATGACGACAGAAATGGTTGCCTTCGGAAGGAGGAATATATGAAGCAGCATAACTGCATTCATAGCTCCACTAGCACCCTAAACATGGGAAGATTCCGTTCATATTAATTTATACATTCACGATTGACCAATGTTCCAACTTCCAAGTGATACAAATAAATAGCCGTTTTCAAACTATATATAGAACTAATTTGATGATCTACCTATAATTTGTTGAAAAAAAAAAAGACTTCTAAGAAGACACAGCATCATAACAATAGATATTTCCTGCAACTTACAAAGCTTGGTGGAGTTTCCATGGCCAGCATATAATTGATAAATTTAGGAGGATTGAGGACAACATGTGATAAATAATAGGCAAACATAGATATGTATGCCTTAAAAGCAAAAGAGACTCTAGAATCAAAATGGGATAAAATCAATGACTTTGATAAATTATAAACCAGAAAAGAACTTTCTATCCTGAAATACCAAGGAACAAAGAGAAATTAAATGTAAAAGCACGAAATTCTGTTGCATGATTTTTGCATCGAATTATGTTCAAAAAACTAAAACAGATAAAAGCAGATATGATTCCCAGAATATGTATTGCTAATCAAGGATATAGTTGACAAGTCATCCAAACAACATCTGTTATCAAACACGATGTCCCACTCCTTGAAGAGGAGGCTCAAGGCCATTATAGAGTAGTTACTGAAAGCTTACATATGTTTGTTGCTTCGAAACATCTGTACCCTCCGAACCCTGTATCAGAACAGAAAGAAAGGTTAAAACTCACTCAAAAAGTTGAAGAACTTATCGCTTGTCTCGCAAAGTAAAATATTCAACCAAACATTTTAAGTTCCAACCAAGAAGAGAATAAGCCATCATGGTACTGTTAAATGCAATTTATCATTTATCACTGATCAACTTAGGCACAACCATGTTTATTATCATTGTATACTATATCAAAAAGATCCCTTTTATTTTGGTCTTCCTTTCCACATTATTTATAAAACTTACTTCTGAACCAAAGTAAACCAAACATTCATCAACCAAAGATTTAGCATTTAACATTTCAGATCAGAGTAGATATTTAAAAAAGGCATCATTGAACAATAAGTATAATATTTACTTCTTTTTTTTGTTTTTATTTTTTATTTTTTGGCTGTGGTGGTGTTCAAATCTAAATTTTCTTCATTTTCTTTTACCCAGCAAATGCTAAAATGTTTTAAATCTACTTTGGTGAGAGACTAGTAGATATTTCACTCATTGTTATCATCATTAGACCTTTGACGTTTGTGCCTTATAGGCTTGATGCACCAAGTAGAAAACTGAACCACCAACTGCCCCAGCAAGATACAACTTCAGCGAGCATCCAGCTCCAAAAACTCTACAATCTGCCCAGTGGAAAACGTTGGAGTATTAGAAGCCAATGTAACAAATAATTCATTAAAAACAAGAAATAAGAAAGCAAGCAAAAAAGAAAGGAATCCAGATAATATGTTAGTAACAAATAATATTAGACTTATATTAAGATTCTTAACAAGCCATGACATAGGAAAATATATATCTTTATAACTAATAATTAAATTTATTAATTATGTATGCCAACAAAGAAGGAGGATATGACATTAACTATCAAATGTACCAACCACCATAATATTGTTTTTCTATCTTTTAAATTACTCTTCAAATCTTATGCACCAAACTTCTTAGCATACAGTTTTACTCATTAAACCACAAACTCAACAGTCATCACATGGTGAGGTGTTATCTTCCTTTACCATAAAAAGAAAGCAAGAGTTTCTCATATTTACACCGAAAGACGGTGACACCAAGAAACTCTTATCTAAATGAAGTCCAACCTATTCATCACAATACAAGGCCCTCATAAAATATGATGAGTGCATAATCTTTAAAAAATAACTATTATATATATGAAACTTAAGGCGTACTCACTATTCAACAATATAAGTGTAAATTGAAGAGAATAAATAAAATGACACAAATAATGTTATTAAAAAAAAACTGGCTCATCATAAATGCATGGTTGTTGTGTAATAGAAACAAAGATTTGAGTCCTCAAAGCTCAAAGCAAATGTGGAAGTGCCCATAAATGCATTAGCCTAATTGTATCCTTACTCCAGTAAGCTTAAACTGAGACAACTTTCTTCTACAAAATATTTCCCTTTTAAGAATTCAAATATCTTATTTGGTATCACATAACTAATGAAAGATTAATTTTAGATTTTTTTTTTGAAACACAAAAGAATATTTAGTAAGATACGCATATAAAATCTGAAAAAGGAAGAAGGAAGAGCACAGACTTGAGAGAGAGAGAGAGAGAGAGAGAGATCAAGGATAAATATTCAACTCTAAGGCCATGTTTGGTATGATGGCATCGAAGGGAAGAAATGAGAGAGGGAGATGGAATCGAGCAATTGAGCTGTTTGATACATAATAAACCTTTTTCCATGGGTTTAGCCATTTCTACATTCTTAGGAATCTACTCTCCTCTCTTCATGCAATGGATTAGACTTTTTATGGAAAAGAAATGGAAAAATTAATTTTTTTATTAAAGATAATAAAAAATAAAATTTTAAATTAAAATATTATTTTATTATTGTTATTAATAATTAAAAATAATTATTTATTATTTATTATTATTATTAATTAAAAATAAATATTTCATTACATTTTATAATTATTAGTAATAAAAAAATAATTAAAAGTATTTTAATATTTTAATATTTTTTTATTTTATTTTTATGTTATTTTTATCCAACCAAATATCAAAAAATAAAAACATTTATATTTCTTCCTCTATCATACTAAACATAACTATAAGGTACAAGATTCTTTTTCATTCTCGTTCTATTTCTCATTCTTATTTCATTAAAAACTAATCCTCTATACTAAACGAAACCTAAATAAGACAAACGCACATTTCTCCCCAGAAGAAGAGTTCAAACATTGTAGAAAAGATATGCAGAGCATCGGTGTGGCTGAATGCACTGGTTATCAAAGTGTGCAAGCGTCCACACTTGAAATTGTGCAAAGAGATCTGCTCACAGAAAACACTTGAATTAGCAATCCAGATGAAGTATAAACCATACAGACAAATAGATTGAAATTATATGTATCTCTCAAGTCTGTCCTTCGACAGCATGTAGCATGGATAATGAGTTAGCTATTATATTTGTAACCAACAACATCGGTAATCATTATATTTTATACTGATATTACATTGTTGCAATACCAGTTAGCATGTTGTAAAAAAATTCCTGAGAAACATTTAATGTATCCGCCTTGTGGATGGAAATGCCATACGAAACAAAGGTCTGGCAAATTATATCTACCCATCGCATCATCAAGTACCTGAAATTTTATAAATCAAGAAACTCAACTGTAATGTTTTCTGACATAAACTTTTCATCTGCTAACTTCCATAATAAAAAAAAAAAGCAACATTAGCTATAATCAACCCCAAAACCAGGTCATTACTTGTTAGTCCTTGGAACCATGATCTCCAGCGAACAGGAGAAAATATATTATTGGCATACCATATTATATGTAACCTATCTAAGTTATGGATTTCTGCCAACCATGAATAATGAAATTTGAAAATCCCTCAATTTTCATGCACTAGCTGAAAAGAGTGACAAGATAAAAGGGAGAAATCTATATATTTATAAACTTTGTAGGAAGTTGGTTACTGTTCATCGACTTTGGAACAGTAACTGACTTTTTATTCTTGGGCTGTGTGCAATTTTTTTTACATTCTTTTGATTTGTTTTCTAAATTTAAACTTTTTTCATATTGGGACCCATGTTGACATTAGGACCCATGCTACCAGCGCGGCCCCTTCTAGTTAACAGGAAACTAAATAGAGTTTTATCAACCACGGCATTCTTGTTGCTCACGAGCATGCACAACAGTTGCAAATAGTATGATATGCATATTGTTAAGATTTAAGCAGTCAGTATACATGCAAGTATAAAAACAGTAAAAGGGACAATATACAATATACAAAGCTTTTTTTTTTTAATGCAATATAAAAAGGCACAAGAATAAAGCGACAGAACTTTTGATTGTCAGATTTAATTGTGGAAGAGATCTGAGGTATTGCTGCACATTATATTTGAAAATGGCATGGTTTCTATAAAAAAGTTTTATATGCTTTTTTTCTTCCTCTGTTTTTCACTTCTTTCCAAAAAATCAGGCATTACTTACAAACACATAATATTGCTTAAAGAAAAAGGTAATAAAGTTTTAGGAATTGACTTCGAAAATGAAGAGTTTAAAGAGAAAATTATCATAAGTATAAATATGTTGGCATCCAGAAATTTCCAAATTTTCTGAGCACATAATCATATAACTTTGCAGTAATGTGCTAACAAATGCTAATGAGAAAAATTTAAATTTCACATGGAAAACAAACCAGAACAGAGAAAAGGTTGTGGATAAGATGATCGTCTCCAAAATCAAGCATATCAGTAATCAACAATATTAAATAATGGAAATGCATTGCAACCAAAAACCCAGAAGCAGTGAGAATAAACCGTTAAGAAATTAAAGAACAATATCACCAAATGATGAATACATTGCCCCAGGATCCTCTGTGGCACATTCTAATCTGGATCTCTTGCATTTGGTAACTAAATGCAGAATGCATGGGTAAATTTAACGAGAGAAAGAGAAAAGAGAGAGAGAGTGGGTGGGACTATGGATCCAATTTGAGTACATTCAATTAGCAAAGACATGGGTCAAAGTATTATTTATTTACGGCGTGAAATGCAATCCAACTCACTCATTAGTTTAGCATTAGGTGGTTTAAAATAATAATAATAATAATAATATAATAATAAATTTCTTCCCCCCTTCTTGCGGAGATGATGGACAATAGCAAAGGCACAGTTCATTATAAAGAGTAATAAAGAGAAAGAAGGCAATACATTGGATATTTTTAGAATCCAAAGCTTCCGTTTAGATAAAGTTCATGTTAATTTCTCATAATTATCAGCAACCTTTCTATAATAAGTTGTATAAAATGTTACTAGTGGTTGGACCTTTCTCTAAATCAATTTAAAATGTCAAAACTGCAAATGACTTTCATTTTCAGCGAGGACTTCTGAATTATGACATTAATACTTAAAACGAGGGTGACTCATACAGGTCATTGGTACGTCCAAGGTACTTTATGAAGTATTCCTATCCCAAAGCTATGTTCTTTATCATGAAGACTATTTCCGCAAGAAAACCAAGATAATTACCATCCATCACTGCGCGAACTAGAGTTTTGATTGACATCTAAGCTCTTCCCATGAAATTGATCTCCCAAAAGCTTCGGCCCGGAACCTCCGACCCTTCTCCTTGAAACCCCGCGGAGAAAGTTGGATGAATTCAACATGAAGTGACGAGCGAACACTGGGCCTGAGATGAACCAACGAAATCTCACAGAAACGGCGTGCTCCAAGCGCCATGGGTGAAACGGGTGAAGTTGGAGACTTAGAAAAGAACCAGAAATGTGGGGAGGTCAAGGTTTGGGGAGAGAGTGAGTGTGGAAAATACGGTGGGTTTTGCCTGAGAGTGACACAGTTCTGTGTAGAAAATTTAGCATTTCTGATGATCTTTGAAGACTAATAAAACTGTCAATGGAGGCAACTTGGAGTGTGATTGGGTAGAATTGTTTTCTTGCGGAACGGGGAAATGTATTGAATTAAACTTCAACATCAACATCGTCGCTATTCCAAAGCCCGAACCGAATTCAAAAATCAAAATACATACCGACACGCACCCGACCCTTGAGACGTAATAGGAAGTGTACTTCCACAGCTTTTCTCTTGCACCTTTCTCCTTTGCCCAATTCGTGGGGGGTAGTTATGCTTCTTCTGAACCGAATTCAACAACCCATGCGCGCCGAGATTTGAGTTTGAAACAAAGGATGTAAGTCGTTTACCTCAATTTTTAATTTAATCTAAAACTAGACGTAACTCCCATGTAAAAATGTGACTCAAAACTAGGCATGGCTTTTATGGGTCCTATGCACAAGTCACTTATGTGACCTTACATTTAATTTAAATTTAAAAAAAGAAAATAAAAAATTGCAAAAGAAAGAGAAAAAATTTGGGGAAAAATGTGAAATCTCTGAACCTCTTAGTTACAGTATTTAAAATAAGAATAGTAACAATGAAGTTTCCATATATATATATATATATATATATAAATGATTACAAAGAGATGCATGCTTTTACATTGAAAATTTTATCTAATAATAATATAAATAAATAAATTGTATAAATTTTTTTAAAATTTTGTTGAAATTATATAGACCTTTTTTTATTACTTTTAAAATATACAAAAATCTCATCTAAAACAAAAATTACCTTACATGTTTAAATTCTTTTATTAAATTACTTTTTATTAATATATTTCTTTAAATTAAAAAATTTTAAATGGAATGTATTTTTATAAAAAAAATTAAAATTAAACTAAAGTATAAAGTAAATTTTTATTTTTGAAAAAAATTATTTTAAAAATAAAAAATTTATGTAAAGTCAACAAAAGGCAAAATTTATACAAATAATGTACTCAAAATATAAATTCAAATGAATGCAGAGTTGGTATTTCATAAAAAATTTGTTTTAGTGCTCGCTGTAAGTGTGTTGCTCTTCTATTTGGCTAGCACCGTGTTTTGATTGAGATGGTTGAAAGTACGCATAAATAATATGTATTGCATCTAAATTCGATCCTTTTGTGAGGATTTAGTTAAAGAGTGTATATGTTATTTTCTCTTTTTCTTATCTATTTTTTTTTTTAAATTTATAATCTCAATTTGTTCCTTACATTAAGAGGACATGCTCTCCTCTTACATCCGTTTTAAATAATATAAAAATAAATCTTTTCATATATAAAGTTTTTCCACATTACAACATATGTCGTATAGAGAGAGAATGAGAGAGGAAAAGAAAGGATGTATAGATGGGACAGAGCGTGGCTTCTCGGCTTTTTGATTTGAATGCATTGTTTTATTTAATTTTTTAGTTAAATCCATATTTAAAAAAAATATTACACCCAAATCCTATATAAATGGTCAAAGTTGGAGTCATGGAAGCCAAGTTTGGTTTAGCACGGATTTAAAAAAAAAAAATAGATTTGTGAGAACCAATAAAGAGGTAATAATTAATGAATGATAAGTGAATCATGAATACATAATAATGCAATAATTATTGTACAATGAAATAGTTAAAATTAGTTATGGTTGTTTGTTGTGATAAAATTAGTAAGTAATGATTATTGAATGATTAATTAGTTAAAATTAATTAATATTAATTTATTTAATAAATAGGTAAAATGATTAAAAATTAATAATGATTGTATGATTAGTTGGTTAAAATGATTAATTAATTTGTATAATTAATTACTTAAAATTAATAATTAATAATTAATATTGGTTATATAATAATTTATTAATAAATTTATTTAGATAATAAATACTAATCATTATTAAAGAAGTTTTAAAAAATAATTATTAATTAATAAAATATATTAAATATATTAAAATAAAATAAATGAAAAAAATTGCATGGAGATAAAAATAAAATTACAAATTTTTGTGTTAAAAATTAATAACAATATAATATGCTTTTAAATATAAAATAAATTAGATTAATACTACTAATGCTATTTTTTTAACAATGTACAAAAACATAATTTATTCAATCATATATATATATATATATATATTAAAAGTAATGACTGCCAGTACCACAACGAGCTCTCCGCCTTTCACGTTGTGGTCGCCCTTGACCTTGACCTTGACCTACAGGTGCTTCATGTTCTTCATGTTGTTGAGCTGGAGGATTGTTAGTAAGAGTAGGCGGTGAAGAATTTAGATCAAACGTGGGAGAATGCACAGGGGGAATTGGATGTTGAGGGATCACAAATCCATAATGTGACGATCCTCCAATTTCAAAAAATTGACCATCGTATTCAGCATTGAAGATCGTTGGGTCATCAAATAATGACATGAATGACCCAAATTGAGAGGGACTAGGAGATTCAAATTGAGACATTGGTGAAGGAGGCACATGATAGGAAGGACCAGCTTCTCCAAAGTCTGCAGGTTGGCTAGTTGGCATAAAAGAAAATGGATCAATTGTACCAGAGTGTTGTTGTGTCGCAACACCTCCATCTAAAGCAGATGATATTGAAGCACCAATACCAGGACGATCTTGTTCATCGGGGTCAATAATAGGCAATCGGGTTGATATGTAACCTTCACGCCTCTTGCCTGGCCTGCCTTCTGGAATTTCTGGTCGTGGTAAATTTTGGTGCAGGTGGAGCAGGCTGGGAGACCATCATGAAGCGTTGTTCTCCAAGAGCTAGTAAAATATTCATTTGGTCTCGACTCACTCTCTCACGATAGTTATGATAATCCATTTGCGGAGGGTCCTGAATGCTTAACCTATAGAGGTCATCAGCAATATCGGCCTAAAAAATAAATTATGCTAGTAAAGCAAAGACATATAATATATTAAGAAAATGAAAATAGTAAAAATAATAAATAAAAAAATGTACCGCAAAACTAGCAGCACCACTAGCAGGGTGGATCCATCGACGAGTGCGGGTCCAATACCATCGCATATACTCAGAAGTACGATCCATGGGTGCTGAAGCTATAGGCGCTTGAGATAAGGCATTTTGCCATGCATTCCATGCTTCAACAAAGCTTATATACTCTTCTTGCCAATCCGTTGATGTTTTTCCTCGCAACTGTAATGTATGGCAAGCCCCTAAATTGACTGGAGAAGTGGGGATTGGTTGCTGCCTGCCAAACTGGCGAAGCACACGATCTGGGTGGTGTCATTCAATGATATGAAAGTAAATGAGGGGCACTGAAGCTAGCCAAATGTCTCGAGATGCTAAACAATATTGTGGAATAAGTTCTCGCACATTGTCTGATTCATATGGTTGCCAAACAATCTATGTCCAAAATATGAAAATGGCATAATTAGTATATCATATACAATAGTTGATTTAATAAAAATTAATTTATACGAAGTGAAAAAAACCTCATTATCTCGCATTGCATCTAATAAAATCTGATATTATCGTAAGGCTATGACCCCAGGACGAGGAGGTCATCCCACATTTTTCCATCTGTGGTTCAAAATAAATATGTCACAACATGTTGATAGAAAAATAAAGAATATTTTAAATATATGTAGTATGTACACATTATTGATCATGTTGTACCTGAACCCTAAAGGAGGTAGTAGTGGATAGATATCTATCTGGGGATCTGGCTGTGGAGGTCTTTGTGGTGCTAACATTGGGAATCTATCCCATGCCCATAGATGAAGTAGAGTCAGACAACCACCTATGCCCTGTTCTTCTAGATTAGTCGCATTGCAAAGCTCTCTATATAAGCGAGCTAATAGTGCAGATCCCCAACTATATTCGCCAGCTTGTTCAAAATCCCATAACAATGGAAGGTACATCAAGTATACCTTGTGACTAGATCTATCCAGCATAAGAAAATCACCGATCAGCCTCAATATATATGCACATGCAAATCGTTGCACATCTTCATCATTTGCATCATCTGGCAGTTCATTGAAGTGTTCAGCCAACTAACTAATGACAACCCTTTGTCCAGTTATTTTATCATCTGGAGGTGTAATTCCAAGTAGCCACTCACATGTTTGTGGCCATATAAAGTTTGTGCGACCAATGACAGGCCTTCCCATACATGGGAGGCCTAACTGTATAGCGACATCCTCTAAAGTAATTGTGCATTCTCCGCGGGTAGTGTGAAAAGTATGGGTTTCGGGCCGCCATCTTTCCACAAGTGCCGACACAAGTGATGGATCATATTCAAACTGGCCTAATCGGGCAGCACCATAGAATCCAGCCTGTCGAAGATAGTCAAAAATAGCAGGAGGAGGTGGGGGTAGTCGATCACTATGTATGACACGTCGTGGCCGGAGCACTCGGTCATCCTACAAAAAAGTTAAAAAATATTATACATACAATATTACAATTGAATCAAATTAAGTATAAAGTATTATAAGTATCAGATTATCTTACGTGCCCAAGTCATACAGCTTGTGACACGTGTCGTGTCTGGAGATATAAAAGGGAATCATCCTCTAGCCCTAGATGAATAACCTGCTGTGGACGTGCCATTACTCTAAACTTCTTGCATAACTCATTATGTTATAAATAATACAAAATATGATAAGTCCTAATCATCAAAGACAATAATAATTGGTTATTATATAGCACGATATTATCTATTAAAAAGCAAAGTCTCAATCCATATATATTCAGGATAAGTTTGTATATATATAGATATTCATGAATAATAAGATATATTCAAAAGCAAGGTCTTGACTCATACATTACAACCAATATTTTATACATAAATATGAAAAAGTTTGGTTCTACTATTGTCTAGTGGGGTGACGGTGTGGACAAGTGGAACGATTATGACTAATTTCTTTACATAACCCGCACTTATTTGGTTGACCTGGTTGTATCCAATCCATTTCATTGCGTATGCGTGTTGAACGAGGGCAGCCTTTTGCTCGAATCATTGATGGATCGGGAATCAGCTTTGGCGAATCTATCTGTGGCCAATGAACTTCACCCCCAATAGGTTGGAACTCATTGCTATATGCATTGTGCATCGTTTCCAATCGAAAAATGTGGTCAACAAACTGTAAGTAGTCAAGGCCAACATTACCACAAGCTGCAATAGCATGCTGACACGGGTATTTTTCAATTTGAAACTTGCCACAATCACATTTTCGCTCAACTAAGTTTACCTTGCAACACCGACCAAATTGACGATTTTGGACATCGTATGGCTCCTCAACCTCAAAAGATGCCGCTCTTCTATCAAATGCACGGACAACACATGCAGAGGCAGCTTGAGTAATTAGAGCTAATTTCTTTGTAAGCATCTCACAAAATACTTGACCAACCATTATCTGTGCATGTACTTGTTGTGCTCGTTCAACAAAATATCTATTTACCCTGTACATGGTTGCCTTGGCGAGACCAGTTATAGGCAAACTTCTAACACCTTTAAAGACACTGTTCATTGTCTCGGCTAAGTTTGTTG
Organism: Erythrophleum fordii; assembly: GCA_032878935.1. Taxonomy (NCBI): domain Eukaryota; kingdom Viridiplantae; phylum Streptophyta; class Magnoliopsida; order Fabales; family Fabaceae; genus Erythrophleum; species Erythrophleum fordii. The sequence goes on from JAVQMF010000055.1 coordinate 683,056, forward strand.
TCATATGACCATAGCGTCGACCCTCTATATCGTAAGCTCGTGACCATTGCTCCTTAGGAATATCAGCTATCCAGGCAGCTGCAGGGCCATCTAACATTGCTAATTCAGCCAAACGTGCATCAACAACATGGCGCTCATATGCATATCCAATATTTATGAATTTTTCCTTCAACCAATTTGTTCCATGTGCTTTATGCAAGTTACAAGCTATATGCCGAAGACAGAAAACATGATGTCCATATGGTGCTTGCCACCCTACCCTCGAATCAGAGACGGCAGATAAAATTGAAGGATGTCTATCTGATATCAAGCAAATTCCCCTTCTACTCTTGACGACACTTCTACGAAGATTGAAAAGGAACCATGCCCAAGCTCTTCGTGTCTCTCCTTCCACAATAGCGAATGCAAGGGGCACAATCTTTCTATCACCATCTTGAAATACAGCTATAAGTAATGTGCCTTTGTATTTTCCATACAAGAAAGTTCCATCAACTTGGACAATTGGTTTGAGGTGTTGAAATGCATCAATGCATGGCTTGAATGCCCAAAATACTCGACAAAACATCTCCATAGATTACCCATCAGAACTGTCTTGTTGACATTGTTTATTTGAAAATAGACAACTGAACCAGGCATGAAATGTTGAACAGCAGCTAACCATCTAGGTAATATTGCATATGAGCTTTCCCAGTTTCCAAATGCAATAGCAAGAGCGCGGTGTTTTGCTTTCCATGCCTTTCTATAAGACACAGTATAGCCAAATAAATTATGCATTCTCTCAATGATTTGGGAAACTTTAACCTCTGGTTGGTTCGTCACCATTGCCACGATACATGACGATATCACATCAGAATCCAACTTTGGATGGTCTTGAGACAATGTCGAAGACAAATATGTATGTGGTCCCCCATATTTTGTGATCTCCCAATGTGTTCTTTTTACTTTTTTACATGCTCTAACTCTCCAACTACAACTGCGACCATAATCAGTACACCGATATTCTTCATTTTTGCAGAAGAATGATACACATGAAATGTATGGTGCACTCGTATGGAGTAAAGCTTAACTGCACGACGTAATGCCTTTATATCTACATATTGCATGCCAACACTTAACTCTTGATTATCATTTAGATTCATAAGCTCTCCTCTTCCAGGAAAATCAGGACCACTTGCTGCCTCTGTATTAACTCGCGTGAAAAAGGCAAGTGCTGGGTCATTATATTCACTTATAGTTTCATTAATCTCCACATTAGGCACATTGTCATCTTCATCATCATCATAATCACCAGGGATGGCAGAATCATATTCATCCTCATCCTCAAATTCATCCATTAGGTCTTCTGTTGCATTTATGGGAGATTGAGATAGAGTATTACCTAATGCTTGATGGGATGAACTCGGCTGAGACATGTGTTCTATAGGAGGAATGTTATACTGATCACTATGGCTAGTTCGTGGATCAAATGGGTGAACATCTCCAAGATATGCGCTAAATAAGGATGTCTGTTCTATTGTCTCATTCACATTACTAGTAGATGGGAGTGTTAATGCAACATGATCATCCTCTGGTTGTGATTCGAGGTTCAAATCCATTTCATTATTTGAGATACATGCATATAATTCTGCGCCAGTCAATTGAGAGGAGAACTGTGAATTTACTTGCCACATCTCATGCACATCTGAATCATCTTCTAACTTTCATGCTTGGTATCGTGTTGGATTTAATGACACCGGACATCTATATATTAATTCAGATATAAATTGATTTGGACAAAGTCGTAACTTTTGCCCAACCATTTGCTTCAATCTCTCTAAAGTGGTGTTTGAATCAACTGTCATTATCTTCATTCTGCTACACTCAAATGTCACACCGTCTGGGCTATCAAAAATTCTTCCATTTGCAAATATACATATAATCTCACTTCTATTGGTCATTATTTTTTCCTATAATAATGTTTTCAAATAACAAAATATAGAAAAAATTAATCTTAACAAAATAACTCAGATACAAAAAAAAAAAGAGCAGACAATACAAGTAAACAAAACTAAAATAATAATTAAAATAATTGCAATAAACATAAATATACTACAAAATAGACATATGAATAAAATTTAAGGAAATGTTAAGAAAATAGATACAACTAAGATAAATATAAAAGTAATGTAAACAAACTAAATACAACCACATAATTCAAAGTAGTCATAATTAATATAAGCAATGAAAATAAATGGACAAAACTAAATACACCATAATTAATAAATTCACATATAATAAATTTAGACAACAATTTAAATATACCTAAAATAAGTATTAAAAAATGAATAATAACATGCCAAATGTTGCCAAAACATAATGTCACCAAAATAAATACATCAAAAAATTAATGTAACCAAACAAAATAAATATAACATTAAGATTTAATAAACACAAAGTAAATATAACAAAAAAGGTAAAGATAATAAATATAATAGTAAGATAAATGCAAATAGTATAAATATAACAAAAAATATAACCAAACAATATAACAAAAAAAAAGTATAAATAAAACAAATATTGCACCACAATTAATAAATCCGCATATAATAAATTTAGACAATAATTTAAATATGCCTAAAATAAGTATTAAAAAATGAACAATAATATACCAAATGTTGCCAAAACTTAATGTCACCAAAATAAATATATCAAAAAATTAATGTAACCAAACAAAATAAATATAACATTAGGATTTAATAGACACAAAATAGATATAACAAAAAAGGTAAAGATAATAAATATAACAGCAAGATAAATGCAAATGGTATAAATATAACAAAAAATACAACCAAACAATATAACAAAAATAAGTATAAATAAAATAAATATAAAGCAAAAAAATAAATATAAAAAACAAAAATTATACCTTAAAAATTTCTAAGCAAAATAGCCAATAAATTAAATATCATATAAATAAGAACAAAAATTAAATAAAATTAATACAAAATCAAATATAAACAATATATATAAACAAACATTAAATATCCACTAAATAGGTATAACAAAAACATCAATTTGAATAAATTAAATAAATAATGCAATATATATACACAAAAAAAAATGCCATTAAAAAAATTTAACACAATAATAAATTTGGATAGAGTAAATAAAAAATAATTAACAACAAATAATTAATGACAACATAATAAGTATAATAACAAAAATCAAACATTATTACAATAAATATACAAACATTATATGCAAGCTAAATACAAATAACAATAAATAAAATGCAATTAAAATAAATATAATATTAATGATTTATACAAACAAATTTCTCATTACAATAAAATAGATATAGTCACAACAATAATTGTAATTAAAATAAATATAACAATATAAATATATAATTTAATAATTTATAAAAAATTAAAAAAAGTACTAACCTTGTTGAGTCAGAGAAAAAAAATTAAACGGAAGAGTTGCGTCCTTTCTGCAAATAAAATAGATCAGTAGAAGAAATTTGGTTGAAGAAGATGAAGATGTATGGAAGTAGAAGAGAATGCAAACGCCTGGAACGCTAATGCTGAAGCGGATGAAGAAAAATTTTTTGATTGATAGAAAGAAAGAAGAAGATGCACATTTAAAGGAAGAACAAATCGAAAGAGGGAGAAATTCAAATTTCTCTCTTGTTAAATCAGGGTCCTGTTGGACCCTGATTTTACTGCACGCCTAGCCTGCAAGCTAGGCGTGCAGCCTTTGAAAGGCCGAGGGAATCCCTCGGCCTTTCAAAGGAGAAAGGCCAAGCCTTTAAAGGCTTGGCCTTTCCAACGTGCAGGCAAGGCCTGCACATTGCAGGCCTTGCCTGCACCTATATATATGTAGGCTAGCTGTAAGGCTAGCTTTACAGCTAGCCTACATATATATATAATATGGACTTCCATATATTTATTTTTTTTTAATTTTTTTTTAAAGTCGGAACCAATGGTTCCGACTTTACATTTAATTATTTTTTTTTTAATTTTTTTTTAAGTCGGAACTAATGGTTCTGATTTTCATAATTGCTATGGGATTTTGGTAAATAATTTGTACAATAATGGATTTGATCATTTTTTTTTAATTAATAGCATCCTGCTCAAAATCCCGTGGCTTCTCTGTAGTAATGGCGCGGTGCAGTCCTGATGCAGTCAGGCTATTTGAAATTTTTTATATTTTTTAAGTTAAAAAATATAAAAAAAGAAAGTTGAAAATGACAAAATGAACTGAATGCACGTCATGTTGGCGCCACCAAAATGAGAGAAGCCGCATCCGATCGGACGTGGATCTTGTCTTGAATAAGAGGGTCCTATATAAATTTTTTTTGTTATTTTTGTCATACAAATAAATAACATGAAACAAATAATATAAAAAACAGTAAAAGAACAATAATAACTTTCTTTTATTGTAAATTCTTATTAATTTAAACATGAATGTTATTATAATAAATAAATAAATAAATAAGGAGACAAAATATTCCAAAAATATTATCAAAATAAATATATTGATAGAACACTAATTTAAGAAAGCCAAATGAATTGGAAAATGTTTAACTTCCATCATATATAAAATCAAACTTAAAACTTGTCCATCATCTCTAGCATCACATTCACCGATAAAGACCCTTCAAATATATATAACATTCTTCAAATATTGTCCACTATAAATCCAAAAATAGATTTGAACCAGAATAAGCCATTCACAACACTTCTAGAGCATAACTCCAACCTTTTGGTTGTCACATCCAGAGAAAAAAAAATAATGCCTACTTTCCTTATCAACATAATCATCTTCATTCTCCATGGAAAGTATCATCAAGTCACCTAGGTTGATATTCTCATACTTAGTTTTATCTAACTCATTTATACAATACATGACGTTTAAGGTAAAGTTCTCATCTATTTTTAAGCTTTTTATAACACCAAAATCAATCTATTTACAAATGATACAGAGCTATAATGGTCCAAATTTTTTTTTTCTTTTCCTTTATTCATATTCATTGTAAACAAATTTAAATCAACCCACTTTGTACAAAATTTGAAAATTCATAACTTATGTTATATAACTCTGATTCATGCAAATTAAATATTTATAGAAAGTTTAGAATGTGAACCACATGTGTAAAAACTTTAGTTGAAATTGAATACATTTACTCCACAAAATTCAATAAAAAAAATACCTGACCTCAGAAAAGAACTCATGTAATAGACCTTAAATTTTAGAAATATATATTTTTGGCTACACAACTCCAATTTACGTGATCTAAGTGGCTACTGAAAGCTTATAATGTCAACTATATGCTTGTAAAATTTCATGAATATCAGAGTTTATTTGGCCCCTTAAAGATACAAAAAGCCATATCTACACTAAGTGAACAATAACAAGACTAATTGAAAATTCTGTAGAATTTCAAAAATTCATGAAACATTCTATACAATTATGAATATTCTGGTTCTTAGCTTGTTAGAAAGTTCTAATAAGAGTCTAAATGCATGCCAAATTTTAGACTCAAACTAGGTCATTTATGCCACTTTTGATATAGGAATTGTTTAGGCCAAATTTAAGACCAACTTTGGGTTCACTTTGAACCACTTGATGTCCAATTAGTTTTCTTTTACTTTGAGCACATCTTATTCATCCTAAATGACATTTCTAACTATTCTATGACATGCCAAAAGGGTTAGATTAAAAATTGACCCCTTGACACCCAAATATACACACATACATAATGGTGTCAAACATGATAATTGCCACATAAAATCTCATACCTCACCACAAAATGCCCTACATTCATAATCTCATACTTTTACAAATAGTCTCATCATAAGATATGGGATATCATCATCAAATACATTATAAGTCCATAATAATGCAAGTAAAGTGTCATATGAGTATATACATTAAAATCTAACCAAAAAAAGATTACTAATACATTATTTCCTAACTTTTTTGCCTTTCACGGTCTTGGCTTTGGCTTAATAACCCTAAAATGGTAAGTGGGAGCATGGAAGTAATCTCAGTAGCTAATCTCAACCAAATCAGTGTACACACAAATACCATGAGTGAATACCATGCATGTGGTGAAAGAATGTTATACATATGTGATAACCTCTTAATTTAGGATTCAAAAAGGCTATATTTGACACTAAATTAGGAAGGTAAAATACTTTTCTCTTGATTAATATGATTAAAAGTGTACTCAATCAAACAAAACAAAGAAAGTATTGTAATTATAATATTTTTATCAGTTTAAGCCTCATTTTATGTTTGATTTCAATTTCAGGGAAAAGTAGTAAAAGGTAGAAAGAGTTGAGTATAGATGAAGGAAGCTGAAAATAGCCAAGGCAGATTTAACAAGTCCTCTCGCTACAGCGAGACCGCAGTTCGCTATAGCGAGATGGCATTTTCGCCATAGCGAAGGGGAGGCTTTGCAATAGCGAAGTCGTGTTGCATAGAAATTCCAGAGATCAACTCGCTATGGCGTGAAGGTAGCGAGCGCAGCGGGAACCTGAGCACTTATGAGACCTCGCTATAGCGAGAGATGTTCCTCGCCATAGCGAGAGCGGACCAGAAACGCACAGTTTTACTTTTCCAGCTTAAAAAGAAGGAGGAGAAGTTAGGGTTACGATTATTCGGCGGCAGAAGGAGTTCTGAGCGTCCAGGAGGCGATTTTGGGAGTTCTTTGAAGGCTCTTGAAGCTTGGAGGGTGAAGGAAGAGAAGAATCAAAGGGGGAGCTCCACTTTCTGCATCTTATTCTTCCCTTTGTTTGCTTTCTTTGTTCTTTTCATTTTCTCCATGTATTTTGATTGGGAATTCTTTGTAGATTTAGCTATGTGTGGCTGAATTCCTCTTTACCTAGAGCACTATAAACTTGATGTGAATTGAATCATTAATTGTCTTATTAATTGTGATGATTGTAATCTTGTGTATCCTTCTCTTGCTTAATGCTTTCTTAGGGATTGGCCACCTCTTTGATTTGATTTGGGAAATTGGAATTTACCTTGAAAAAGGGATTCTAAATTGGACCTAAGAGTTGGATAAATTAAGTTTAGAATCATCTAATTTGTAATTGGGATAGACATATACCTGATTACCTTAATTGGTTTGTAGAGAGATATAGTATCTAATGCATTCTAACCTAAATCTAAGGACACTTAGATTCTAGGGGAGAGTAGGGCTGTAATTACATCGATGGACGGTTGTAGCTTCTGAACTCTTAACCCACAAGGCGATAATTAATTGCAATTGAACAAGAAATTAAGTTCTAGTGAGCATCAAGGGAATAGTGACTCTAGGTAATTTCAAACCTTGGATTTTATCTTAACTGCCTGTGCCAACTAAGTTTTCTTTCAATTCGCTTTATTTTAAATTTAGTTCTAAAATCAAGAATCTCATAATTGGTTGTTTAACGTGGATAAAAGTAGGTTGTGCACTGCCTAATTGCATTCCAGTCATTCCTCGTGGGAACGATACTTTTACTTATCACTGAACTACTTGATCTGACCCGTGCACTTGCGGACACGCATAAAAAAAATTTTCGCGATCAATATGCATTATGTAAGTCAAATGTATCACCTAGCATAAAAACTCATTCATTTGGCTGACCTTAGGTCAGGGTGTACCTCTATGGTATCAGAGCCTTTGTCTTTGTAAGATAATCATATTAGATTTGCTAGTAAAAGAGAGTAAGAAAAGCTTGTTCCCAACATGTCATCCATAGAAGACTCTTTTGAACCTGTTCGACTTTCTTCTTCCCTTTCTCTACCTAGATCTATTCCTTCTTCCCGTATATCTCATGCCTCTAATAAAATAGATGACCTTGTAGAAATCACCCACATCCTTTAAAAACTTCGTTTAGAGGAATCCATCACCCCTTTCCTTAACCCTATCAACTTAATCATCAAAATTGTTCTTTCACCAGATCTATCCATAGAATTCTCTCTCCTAAAACACCCCCATCAAAGAAATTATCCAAGGTATCAAACTTGATCAATGTAGGCTATAGTCTACCCAAGCTAAATAATATGTTACTTTGGAGATCCCAACCAGCTTCATCTCCCACTAGGTTCGACAAGAATATACTTACCTTCATCTTGGAGTTATAAGATTAGTCTTTACCCTTCATGGAAGAAAAGGGATTGCAGCTACAACCTGTGTCTCCTTCCTTGATACTACATAAACCTTCTTTTAGAATGCTCTTATTGGAGTTGCTTTTGTTACTTTGAATGGTGGTAGTTGGTCCTCACTATTGTTCCAAATTTCAATATCAAATTGATAGATCCCACTCTTTCCACTAAATTAAAGGTATAAGTATAGATCATTGGTGTTGAACAGCTTCAAAATGCTATCCTAGCAACCCTCCATCACTAGATGATTTACCATCTTCAAAACTATTCAGTTGACCTTTAATTTCAAAACACACTGATAATGTTCTTTACATGGTTTTTGATAGACCGGAAAACACCACTATCATTCAGATCCTAAAGTAGATTCCCAAGGAAGGTTTACTCTAACTCATCCCCTCTTGAATGGGTTACCAATTATAAGAAGGAGTTTCATGGTGAGCAGAAGGCTTTTCATACCTCTGCCCCTTTTGTTCTTGAAAAACTCTTTGATGGTAATGTTAAATCCACCTTCAAAAGACCTAGATCTGATGAGAGTGTACTTCTTCTGGTTCCTCTTAAATACTTCTCAGCCAATCCATGATGATGACTCCTGTTGTCTCTCAAAAATAGGAAAAAGGCCTTATTCCCATTCATTAGTTTTACCCTGATGGGTCTTATGCTTATGTTGGCAAAATTAATTGTCATTTTCTTTGGGATTGTGATCCATCCGTGTATGATTCTGATTGTGGTTGTTATGAACTTGAAAACTAGAAAGGCCTCGGAGATAATGAATGAAGACCTTATGATTCCTCTACTACATATTGGAAGAAAAAGCATCTATAACCATCTTAGAGATTTGGTCACTGCTCTCACTATGAATATGATTTAAGCATAGACAATGATGATGACCAGCCACTAAAACCTAAATGGGTTGGTATCAGAGAGCCCAAACCATGACTTAAAACCATCCATGAGTTACTCAAGGAATTAGATCATGAAGATCTTTTCCCTCCTCCTCCACCTGAACCTGAACCGGTTATTCCAATACCAGCACAATCTCAGCCTGTCCCTTGCATGATGTTCTCATTTGCATCAAAGGCTTATGACTCAGACTTTCCTCCTATGGAAAGAAGGACCAATCTTGAAACAAATGTTACATATAAGCCATTCTTTGTACTCACAGAAGTTACACCAAGTGGGACTACCAAGCCTTTTATGTGGAAAAATGCTCAGAACAAAAACATGGCAAGAAAAGATTAGTCATTGACTATAAACCTCTCAATATGTTTTTATAAGATGAAAAGTTCCCATTGCCAAAGATCAGTTCATAAATTAGTTTGTTAAAAGAAGTCAAAGTGTTATCTAAGTTTGATCTTAAAGTAGGTTTCTGGTAATTAGGAATTGAACCTATAGAGAGGTACAAGATTACCTTTTACATTTCTAATGCTCAATACCAATGGACTATTATCCCATTTGATCTGAAGGTAGCACTATCCTTATTTCAAAAGGCTATCACCAAAATTTTTATGCCCATCCTCCACAGTATGCTCATTTATATTAATGACATTCTGCTTTACTCAAAAAATGAAGCAGATCACAAATAACTCCTCTAACAATTCCAAGATCTTAGAAAGCAATATAAAATAATGCTTTCAGCTAAGCAAAACCAATTAAGCCAAACCCAGATAGAATTTCTTGGGATCCAAATTTTCAATAAGCATTACCAACTAAGCCCGTATGTTGCACAGAAACTACTCACCTTTCTTGATAAAAATCTTTTTGTAAAGGAAATTCAACAGTTCCTTAGCATCATTAACTTCATTCGAGACTTCATTCCAAAAGTGTCTAATCATACTAGCCAGCTATCCAAGCTTCTTAGAAAGGAACCCCCTCATTAGGGACTAGTATAGATAGTAGCAATGCGACACCTCAAGAAGGTCTCTTAAGTTTAAAGATTCTTGATAAGGGCAAGAGGATACTCTAAACCGATGCTAGCAAAGAATTTTGGGGTGTAGTACTCCTTGAAGAGACTAATGAAAAGAAATATTACTGTGGCCATACTAGTAGATAATTCAAAAAATTTGAAAAGCATTATGATACAATCTACAAAGAGATTCTTATAGTAAAAAAAAGATCAAGAAATTCAACTTTCATTTATGTCCATATGAATTTATTGTGCAAATGGATGATTCCTTTTTCCCTAAGATTTTAGAGTCTAAGAAAAAAGTTTCTAATGTCTTCATTCTCCACTATCCATATTGGATAAACAAAAATAACATGCTCCTCACAAGAAATAATGCTTATGAGTGGAATATGTAACAACCGGGAAAAAGAAAAGAAAAGGGGAAAGAAAGAAAATGAAAGCTGGAAATTTTCGGAATTCAGAATTTCTGCCAAGTCCTCTCGCAATAGCGAGAAATGGTCTCGCTACAGCGAGAGCGCTAGTTCACAACAGCGAAGGCGTTTCTAGCTATAGCGAGTGCTGACAGCAGCCCATACAAAAACCAGGGAGTTGCCCGCTGTAGCGGGCGCCATAGCGAGAGTGAAGTCTGGAACTGACGCGATTTCGCCATAGCAAGTGGTAAATCTCGCTATAGCGAAGGGAACTGACCCGATCTCGCTGTAGCGAAGGTTACACCTCCCCATAGCGAAGCCAGATTACACGAGCTCGCTATAGCGAAGGTTAGTTTTCGCTGTAGCGAGAGTCAGTCGGGAAGAGAGTAAATAGCGAGAATCAGACTTCAATAAACGCCCAAACTCATTTCTTCTCTTATATCTGCCCTAAGCTTCGACCCAAAGAGAGAAAAGAGGCGTGGAGAGTGTGAGAGATCAAGAGAAGGAGGAAGATTAAGGGAAAGGTAAGGTCACTTCTCCCATTTCTCTTCAGATTTCTGATCCCCTCCCTTTGCCCTCTCTTTCTGCGGTTTTATTTGTGTAAATGGACGGATTTTAGGCATGGGTCAGAAGAGGGAAAGTGGAAAACTCTTTTGAATCCTTGAGTTTTCTTTGAAAATGAGGTTTTCCACTACCATGGGAGCTTGAGAGAGAGAAAGGGGTAATGGCATTCTAGAGAGAGAACCCTAGGTTGTGTGTGATAAAAGGGTTGCTCTAAATTAAATTATAAGAGAGTAATTGCATGCTTTTGGTGTGTTTAGGCTCAAGTGAAACACCTCCATCAAGGTGTGTTTGTGAACCTAAGGAGGGAGAGGAGACATTGAAAGGAAAAGCTTGTGTTGGCTTTGGCTCCAAAGGTAGCTCTCTCTTTCACTCTTTCTTGTAGCATTCTTGGTTGTAATAGTCATTGTATGATATGTATATGCTGAATGTGTGGAATATGCCATATGCTATTGCTTTGATGCATTGAATGTCAATATGCTTGTGTGATGAGTTGTGAGAATTGCTCAGGTGCGGTAGTGCCGAAAGTCCCTTGAGATGGGTGAGGTGAAGCCGAAAGTCCCTTGAGATAGGTGAGACAGGGCCAAAAGTCTCAAACGAGTGAGGCCAAGTCAAAAGTCCTTAAACTCGGGTGAGGCCATCCAAAAGTCCCTAAACTCGGGTGAGGCTAGACCAAAAGTCCCTAGAGCTTAATTTTGGCATTATGGTGAATTCCATAGCATGTACATGATGTGTTGGATGATTGAGAATAGCTAAATGCTTATTCACATGCTTTGACTTGTTATATGCCTTGATTGCTTACTGGATTGAGTGCATGAGCTACTGAGATTCCCTGAATCTCACCCCTTTTCCCTCCCAACTAATATGCTAGGTGGAGCTCAAGGAGAACCGAGCACACACCAAGGAGCCTAGGAGCATGCATAGTTAGAGATATTACTTTCTTTTGAGATTTTGATGTAAATATGATGTAAAGTGGTGCCAAATGAAGATGTGCCCACTATTTTTGAGATGTAAAGTTTGTAACAAGTGTAAATGTATGAAAGGATATTGTATGAACTATGTTTATAGCCAAGTAATGGAAATGTGGGTTTTTACCCCTTTGATGCATGGATGTAGTAGTGTATTTTTGGCCGTAGCATAGTAAAAACAGAATGTATGATGATTTGGATCATATGGACATGTTAGATATACTAGTCTTATGCTTTTAAACTTGTCCATGTGGGGTGAGAGTGTGTGAGAGACTATTTGGACCCGTTTTGGACCTATGGGGTGCCAAAACCGGTATTTTTGTGAGCTCCGTCAAAGTATGACCGGATGAGCTCCGTTTGCCATGAAATTTGGCATGCCTCTAGAGTTTGTAGAAAGCTTCTTGAGAAGCTAAAGTGGATAATATTCGGAGGATTATAGAATATTTGGAGAATTGTTGAATTTGGGAGAATTTAAGGGATTGGTCATGTACTGTTCATGCAACCAGAAAATGAAATCTGTGGTACTTTTAGACCAAATGGATTCCAAATGTGGTGAAATTTTATACACATAAACTAGAAAACCAAAGTGACTTGTAGGAACTAGAATCACCCAAATCGGAGGTCTGTAGAGAGAGATTGGACCGTCTGAAGTTCTGTATCAGCATCGGGGAGCTTACCTGACCCCCATCACTGTGCCATCAGTGTTTGGGGTGCAGGAGCTACTAAAATAATCTGGACTTATTTTTCTCCTCTAGTAGACATCCGTATCTTTCCGAATTGGTATAATGTACCCAGATTAGATTTTTTTGGATTTAGTTATGAATTTTCGAAAGTCATGACAGAAAGCTGCAGCAGAAACAGTGACAGCTGGACCTTCCTCCCATTTTCGATGTTAAACTTGGTCCAAACGATTTGTTTGTGATTGGGAATGATTTTTAGTGTAAATTTGACACTTAGAGCTTTCCAGAAAGCTAAAGTTTGCTGCATTCCAATTTTTCTACAATTTCTTATGATTTTCCAAACATAGAGCCAAAATATGACTTTTGGGCCCAAGTGAGAAAATGTAAATTTTATGGTTTTCGGCTCTAAACCCGTGGCTTATGGTTTGTTTTATGCTATGTATGAGTCATATGTATGGAGTTTGAGTTGAGGATGCTTGAGATGGGTTCACAGGACCTACGGGGTGAAAGACGAGCATATGAAACCCCGGTTCATAGCATGTAAATGCCACGGGAGAGTAGTGACTCTTTGGAAATCATATGGAACCGAGCCTATGGAGAGGCTAGGTAGTGGTAGTAGTTTAAGGTGTCACATTTTTGGTATCAGAGCAATGGTTCAGGCACTTTTGCTCAAGTTTAGGCTCTTGAAGTATGTGAATTGCTTGTAATTGGTGTGAATGGTCATGGAAGTTATAGCATCCTTATGCATAAGTATTGTGATATTATTGTGAACTGAGGATTGCTATTTCTTTTCAGACATGGTTGAGACTAGACGGGGCAGGGGTAGAGGCAGAGGCAGACTGCCCAGAGCTCAGAGAGATGAGCCAGAGGTTCCTACTGAGACTAGGGTTCCTCTGCAGGCCATCATAGATAGATTAGACCGGTATGAGGCCATGATGGGCCAGCACCAAGAGATGCTGGAGCAACAGAGGTACATTGCCCAGCAGCAGCATGATATGATCATGCATCTGCAAAACACCCTGGCTAGGCAAGAAGAAGCCAGAAGGGATGCCCCTGGACCTCAACCATCTACCTCTAGCATTCTACCTGTACCTCCCCAGGAGCCTGCTGCTCCACAGACCCAGGCGCCTATCCAAAAAGTATTGAAGCAGTTTAGGCAGAACAATCCACCCTCGTTTGACGAGGAATTGGATGCGGATAAGGCAGAGGCTTGGGTGATGCAGCTTAAGAAAATCTTCTCAGTGATGGATTGTACCACTGAGCAGAAAGCCCAGTTAGCCACTTTTATGCTAGAAAAGGAGGCTGATAGATGGTGGGAGAGTGCGAAACCACTGATGGAAACCAAGAATATACAGATAAATTGGGAGACATTCTTGGTTGAATTCTATGAGAAGTATGTCCCAAGTTCAGTGAGGAAGAAGAAAGAGATGGAGTTCATGAGTTTGAGACAGACTAATGAGATGACTGTGGACCAGTATGTGGCCAAGTTTATAGAGCTGTCTCGGTATTCCTCTTACCTCCAGAGGTATGATGATGAACCCTGGAGATGTGAGCAGTTTGAGACTGGTTTGAGGCCCCTGATTAGCGACAGAGTCACTCCACAGCGGATCAGAAAGTTTAATACTCTGGTGGAGGTCAGTAAGGTGATTGAGACGAACTTGCAAGTTATCATGCCTACTGTGACGACGGCTAGTCAGAAGAGGGTTCCGGATTTGAAAAGGCCGAAACCAGAAGAGGGCTCTAGTTTGACCCCTAGTACCAAGAAAAGAGGCAAGGGGCCATGGAGTAGAAGGCCGCAGCGAGGTGTGCCACCTTCTTGGGGTCAGTCATCCTTCCAGCAGTCTCCGGTGACATGTTACAAGTGTGGGAAGCCGGGGCACATTGCTAGACACTATCCTCAGATGGAGACAGCGCCTCCTCCTAGACCACAGACCCAGGGCCGAGTGTTCGCCCTTACTCAGCAGGAAGCCAGCGCATCTCCCAATTTGATCCGAGGTACGCTGTTAGTGAATGGCTTTCCTGTAGTTGCTATGTTTGACTCGGGTGCTAGTCACTCGTTTATATCTTATGATTGTGTAAGAAAATTGGGTTTGATTGTTAGTGTCTTGCCCTTTGACTTATCTATCATTACACCCACTGGAGGCCACGTGGTCACTTCCCATACTTGCTTGAATGTCACTGTCCAATTTAACCATTGTCATACCACTCTTGATTTGGTTTGTATGCCTTTTCATGAAATTGATTTGATTATTGGTATGAACTGGTTAGCTGCAAATAATGCCATACTTGATTGTGAACACCTAACCATTTCCTTACCTACTTATGGGACCATACCTAGGGTAGGAGCTGAGTTATCTTTTATGACTACTACCCAGGCTGAGAGATATTTAGAGTGTGGATGTCAAGGGTTTCTAGTCTTTTTCTCTATTCGGGCTGAGGTAGAAGAAGGGATAGAGGAGATCCCAGTTGTCAGGGAATTCTCAGAGGTTTTCCCTAGAGAGTTTGATTTTAGTGGCCTACCTCCTGAGAGAGAATTAAAGTTCCCTATAGACATAGTGCCTGGTGCTGGACTGGTGTCCAAAGCTCCTTACAGGATGGCTCCCGCCGAGCTTGCTGAGTTGAAAGCACAGGTAGAGGAATTGTTAGAGAAAAGGTTTATCCGCCCTAGTGTTTCACCTTGGGGTGCTCCGGTGTTGTTTGTGAAAAAGAAAGATGGTAGCTTGCGGTTATGTATAGATTACAGAGAGTTGAATAAAGTTACCATCAAGAATAAATATCCTCTCCCTAGAATTGATGATCTGTTAGATCAGTTGGCTGGGGCATCTGTGTTTTCTAAGATAGATCTTAGATCTGGTTACCACCAGTTGAGAGTGAGAACTGAAGACGTCTTTAAGACGGCTTTCAGGACGAAATATGGGCACTATGAGTTCCTTGTGATGCCATTCGGGTTGACGAATGCGCCTGCTGTGTTCATGGATTATATGAACAGGGTATTCAGACCGTATCTAGATCAGTTTGTGGTGGTCTTTATTGATGATATTTTAGTGTACTCCCGATCTTTTGAGGAGCACGAGAGGCATTTGAGACTAGTCCTAGAGACCTTGAGAGAGAAAAGGTTGTATGCCAAACTGAGTAAATGTGAGTTTTGGCTGATCGAGGTGCGATTCTTAGATCATGTGATCTCACGAGATGGGGTAGCGGTGGATCCCCATAAAGTTGAGGCTGTGTTACAGTGGGATAGACCTAGAACGATCACCGAGGTTAGGAGTTTCCTAGGTTTGGCAGGGTATTACAGACAATTTATTTAGGACTTTTCTCGAATGACCTTATCACTGACGAGGCTAACCAGGAAAGATACACCGTTTGTGTGGGATGAGAGATGTGAGAAGAGTTTCCAAGAGTTGAAACTCTGTTTGACCACTGCCCCTGTACTGATTATCCCTGACCCTAGTGAACCATTTGTGGTTTATTGTGATGCTTCGGGCAAAGGGTTAGGATGTGTGTTGATGCAGCAGGGTAGAGTAGTGGCATATGCCTCGAGGCAGTTGAGACCTCATGAGGAGAATTACCCCACACATGACCTGGAGTTAGCTGCCGTAGTGTTTGCTCTTAAAATTTGGAGACACTATCTGTATGGTGCGACCATAGAGATCTATAGTGACCACAAGAGCCTGAAATACCTGTTTGATCAGAGAGAACTCAATATGAGACAGAGGAGATGGATGGAATTTTTGAAAGATTATGATTATGTGTTGAAATATCATCCGGGTAAGGCCAATGTGGTGGCAGACGCCCTGAGTAGAAAATCCATCCATGTAGCCCATATGATGATTAGGGAGCAGGAGCTCCTAGAGAAGTTCAGAGAGTTGAACCTCTCGTGTCAGGTGGTATCGGGTAGATTGTATCTGAGTGAAACCTGAATTGAGAATGTCTTGAGAACCCAGATCTTAGATGCCCAGAGAGAGGATGAGTTCCTGAAACGGATCAGGAATGAGATCACCCAAGGTAAGACCTCAGATTTCAAGTTGTCTGAGGATGGCATGATAGTATACCGAGAGAGAATCTGTGTGCCTAGTCAGAATGAGTTGAGAGAAAGCATTCTAGAAGAGGCACATAAGAGTAAGTATACTATCCACCCAGGTGCCACCAAGATGTATCAGGATGTGAAAAGAGTTTTCTGGTGGCCAGGGATGAAGAGCCATGTGACGGATTATGTAGCTAGATGCCTAGTGTGTTAGAGGATAAAGATTGAATATCAGAAACCGGCTAGGTTGTTGCAACCTTTAGATATCCCTGAGTGGAAGTGGGATAGTATAGCCATGGATTTTGTCATGGGGTTACCCAGGACATCCTCTGGACACGATGCTATATGGGTAGTTGTGGATAGACTGACGAAGTCTGCACACTTTTTAGCTATTAAAGCTACTTATACACTGGATAGATTGGCCCAATTGTATATCAGAGAGATAGTACGACTTCATGGAGTACCCAATAGCATAGTTTCGGATAGAGACCCCAGGTTCACATCGAACTTTTGGAGGTCATTGCAGCATGCCTTAGGGACGAGATTGCGGTTTAGTACTGCATATCACCCCCAGACAGATGGTCAGACTGAAAGGACCATCCAGACATTGGAAGATATGTTGAGGGCATGTGTGCTAGAAATGAAGGGGAACTGGGATGTGTATTTACCGTTAGTAGAGTTTGCTTATAACAACAGTTACCATTCCAGTATTCAGATGGCCTCTTATGAGGCTTTGTATGGGAGAAAGTGCAAATCCCCTCTGTGTTGGGTTGAGTTAGGTGAGAGGAGTATGATAGGACCTGAGATTGTGGACCAGACCACCCGACAGATAGAATTGATTAGAAAGAGGCTCCTCACGGCCCAGAGCAGACAGAAAAGCTATGCTGATAAGCGTAGGAGGCCGTTAGAGTTTGAGGTTGGAGACCATGTGTTCATTCGAATATCTCCAATGACGGGAGTAGGTCGGTCAATGAGGGTAAGGAAGCTCAGTCCTAGGTACATTGGTCCATTTGAAATCCTTGAGAAAATTGGACCCGTGGCTTACCGAATAGCCTTGCCTCCTAACCTAGGCCAAATACACAGTGTTTTTCATGTCTCCCAGTTGAAAAGTATTTACCAGATTCCTCACATGTTATAGAATATGAGCATGTGCAATTGCAGGAAGATCTTTCCTATATAGTGAAACCAGAGAGAATTGTGGATGCTAAGCTTAAACAGTTGAGAAGTAAGAGCATTCCTCCGGTGAAAGTGATCTGGAGAGGTCTGACATCTGAGGAAGCAACCTGGGAATTGGCGAAAGAGATGAGGCAGAAATATCCAAAATTATTCCCTTGAGGTAAGTTTTTAAATTTCGAGGACGAAATTTCTTTTAAGAGGGGTAGAAATGTAACAACCGGGAAAAAGAAAAGAAAAAGGGAAAGAAAGAAAATGAAAGCTGGAAATTTTCGGAATCCAGAATTTCTGCCAAGTCCTCTCGCAATAGCGAGAAACGGTCTCGCTACAGCGAGAGCGCTAGTTCGCAACAGCGAAGGCGTTTTTAGCTATAGCGAGTGCTGGCAGCAGCCCATACAAAAACCAGGGAGTTGCCCGCTGTAGCGTGCGCCATAGCGAGAGTGAAGTCTGGAACTAACGCGATTTCGCCATAGCGAGTGGTAAATCTCGCTATAGCGAAGGGAACTGACCCGATCTCGCTGTAACGAAGGTTACACCTCGCCATAGCGAAGCCAGATTACACGAGCTCGCTATAGCGAAGGTTAGTTTTCGCCGTAGCGAGAGTCAGTCGGGAAGAGAGTAAATAGCGAGAATCAGACTTCAATAAACGCCCAAACTCATTTCTTCTCTCATATCTGCCCTAAGCTTCGACCCAAAGAGAGAAAAGAGGCATGGAGAGTGTGAGAGATCAAGAGAAGGGTTTGAGGTCTAATAGCCCAAACTCATTTCTTCTCTCATATCTCTCATATGCTATTGCTTTGATGCATTGAATGTCAATATGCTTGTGTGATGAGTTGTGAGAATTGCTCAGGTGCGGTAGTGCCGAAAGTCCCTTGAGATAGGTGAGACAGGGCCAAAAGTCTCAAACGAGTGAGGCCAAGTCAAAAGTCCTTAAACTCGGGTGAGGCTAGACCAAAAGTCCCTAGAGCTTAATTTTGGCATTGTGGTGAATTCCATAGCATGTACATGATGTGTTGGATGATTGAGAATAGCTAAATGCTTATTCACATGCTTTGACTTGTTATATGCCTTGATTGCTTACCGGATTGAGTGCATGAGCTACTGAGATTCCCTGAATCTCACCCCTTTCCCCTCCCAACTAATATGCTAGGTGGAGCTCCAGGAGAACCGAGCACACACCAAGGAGCCTAGGAGCATGCATAGTTAGAGATATTACTTTCTTTTGAGATTTTGATGTAAATATGATGTAAAGTGGTGCCAAATGAAGATGTGCCTACTATTTTTGAGATGTAAAGTTTGTAACAAGTGTAAATGTATGAAATGATATTGTATGAACTATATTTATAGCCAAGTAATGGAAATGTGGGTTTTTACCCCTTTGATGCATGGATGTAGTAGTGTATTTTTGGCCGTAACATAGTGAAAACAGAATGTATGATGATTTGGATCATATGGACATGTTAGATATACTAGTCTTATGCTTTTAAACTTGTCCATGTGGGGTGAGAGTGTGTGAGAGGCTATTTGGACCCGTTTTTGACCTATGGGGTGCCAAAACCGGTATTTTTGTGAGCTCCGTCAAAGTATGACCGGATGAGCTTCGTTTGCCATGAAATTTGGCATGCCTCTAGAGTTTGTAGAAAGCTTCTTGAGAAGCTAAAGTGGGTAATATTCGGAGGATTATAGAATATTTGGGGAATTGTTGAATTTGGGAGAATTTAAGGGATTGGTCATGTACTGTTCATGCAACCAGAAAATAAAATCTGTGGCACTTTTAGACCAAATGGTTTCTAAATGTGGTGAAATTTTATACACATAAACTAGAAAACCAAAGTGACTTTTAGGAACTAGAATCACCCAAATCGGAGGTCTGTAGAGGGAGATTGGACCATCTGAATTTCTGTATCAGCATCAGGGAGCTTACCTGACCCCCATCACTGTTCCATCGGTTTTCGGGGTGCAGGAGCTACTGAACTGATCTGAACTTATTTTTCTCCTCTAGTAGACATCCGTATCTTTCTGAATTGGTATAATGTACCCAAATTGGATTTTTTTGGATTTAGTTATGAATTTTCGAATGTCATGACAGAAAGCTGCACCAGAAACAGTGACAGCTGGACCTTCCTCCCATTTTTGATGTCAAACTTGGTTCAAACGATATGTTTGTGATTGGGAATGATTTTTATTGTAAAGTTGACACTTAGAGCTTTCCACAAAGCTAAAGTTTGCTGCATTCCCATTTTTCTACAATTTCCTATGATTTTCCAAACTTAGAGCCAAAATATGACTTTTGGGCCCAAGTGAGAAAATGTAAATTTTATGATTTTCGGCTCTATACCCGTGGCTTATGGTTTGTTTTATGCTATGTATGAGTCATATGTATGGAGTTTGAGTTGAGGATGCTTGAGATGGGTTCACAGGACCCATGGGGTGAAAGACGAGTATATGAAACCCCGGTTCATAGCATGTAAATGCCACGGGAGAGTAGTGACTCTTTGGAAATCATATGGAACCGAGCCTATGGAGAGGCTAGGTAGTGGTAGTAGTTTAAGGTGTCACAGAATACATTCCTTGACTAGCTAAAACAATCCTGTGATGCATTAAAGGCTTTAAAATTATTTTTATGTGAAATTAATAATTATCAGGACAACAAGTTTATCTTTTGTACTTCACTAGGTCCTTATCTTGGAGAATTCATCCCTGGAGAACCTAAACTCCTAGAAGTAAATCTTTTTCACATTGAGATATGAACTCCCATTCATATAGCCAATTTCCTCAAGGGAACTAGCTCTCATACCCCAAGAGCTTCTACTTTAGGTGTATCTTTACAACCACCTCAAGATATTCAAATGTAAGACTCACAGGATCCCAAGATCTTAGTGATCTTAATAAATTTAAATAGTGGCTCTCTAATCACTTCGAAAAGCCAACAATTGATGACCCTGATGCTACTGACACTGATAATGATTCAAATCTGTCGTCATCCCATGAGTCTATCAAGAAAGGATAAGACTTATCCTCGAGCTTATCCTTTACAGCATATCCTTTATCGCCTTGTATAATTATTATCTGTTTATTATTTTACATGTGAATTGCTTTCCAGTCTATAAAAGCTACTTCATGAAAAGTGTGTCTGTTCATCTATTCCCCACTGTTGTAAAAGTTATTTGTTTGTATCTCATAACTTTAGCTATAAGTAGTGTAAGTCTCTTCTTTGAGGAACATAGACTTTAGAGACACTAAAAACTAAGTTTGAATAAATATTTTGAGTTTTCCCTTGTCTTCTCTCTAAGTTTCTCTTTTCTAAAATCTTTTATCAGTAAATCTTTTACAATTGTCTTGTCCAATATAAGTATGCTCTACACTTGCCTTATCTGAGGATCTTGTATATTAGAAAGTGTTGAAGAAGACATAATCTGATAGAAGTAATCTCCTTGTCCATGAATTTTTTGCTAAAAAAGTTTTCTAATAAGATCAAAAGAATCTTTGATCCTAATAGGCCAGCCTGAGAAGAAAGCCTTGAAGAAGAGAGACTATTAGGGTAAGCATATCTGGAAGAGGATTCTGTTGAAACTAATTAGGAAACCAGAATAGATTATTTTATTTTAAAGAGAAAAGGCATAGAACCTATCCCAAGAAGGCTAAGGGATAAGTGCAAGCACTATCTTGATTACTTTTGTCCAAATTGTGATCTTATTACTTCTGAAAAGAGAAGAGAAGTAGATAAAATCTCTCCTCCTCTCCCTTTAGAGTATTTTTGAAAACATCCAAAACTCATGATGTTTTCTTGTAATATTTGGTCCTTCAAAAATGTGAGAAAACACAAGAAACGTAACATTTAGTTTCTTCGTAAACGTACGAAACTTACCATATACAAAAGGAAGTCCCCCAAAGAGAAGGGTTTGAGGTCTAATAAAATTGGAATAATATTTTAGACTTTAAATAATGATAATCTAAGGCCAGAGGTGCCCTAAAACTGAACTTAGAATAACCATACAGAATTTAATGAAATTACAATGAAACGTAATGGCATTTTTGTAATTTTGAAAACTTTCTAGAAAACTTAAAAGAACAATTTTAAAAGGGAAAAATGAGTTTCTTAGGATTCTCAGAAGACTTAAAAACTATACAAATCCCCAGAATAGTTTAAATCCCTCAGATTTATGATTTAGAATGTCGGTGGATCCAAACTTTAACCTTTTCAGTCAAGAAGATTTTAGATCCAATTTGAGTAATTCTAAAGGTATTTTATAAGTTAGAGAGCCTAAAGTTTATAATAGAAAAGATGATTTTTGAAAAGGAGTTAAAATAAGCCTAAAACAAAAAAGCCAAGAACGAAGGACAAAATTAGAAATTTAAAATGTCTTAAATGGGTTCCTAGCCTTTATATAGCATGCCCCACTGCTTCCTATCACCTTGGCTAACTTTCTTCTGCACCAAAACAAAACCCTAAGCTCCTTGAAGTGGTGCACCAAGAGGGAGGAAGAAGGGAAGAGACAATCAAGAAAAAAGGTAAGAAAATCCATGGTTTTTCATGCTTCATTCACCAATCTTGCTCTCCTCCTTCTCCTATTTCTTTTTATGGATTTGTTGAAGTTTTTGGTGTAGTTTTAAGGTCAAACTTGGAAAGGAGAATTCAAGCAAAAGAGTAAGCATCCAAAGAAAGCTAGGAAATCAAGGTAATTTGGTTGTTTTCAAGCTTGCTCTTCCTTGTTCTTCTTCTTGTGTGTTTTGCCCCATGTATGGATAGCCAAGAAGGATTGAGTTTTGAACCAAACCAAAGATGAATCTTAAGAATCAAAGTATGGGGAATAAGAATTTGCAAAGGAAACAAAGAAAGAACCATGATTTTTAAGATGCATAACCTAGGGTTTTAGTTGTACCTTGATTTGTAAGATGAGTTCTAGCCATAAATTAAGATGTTTAAGAGTTCATATGAGTTCCTAAGACATCAAGGAAGCCTCCCACATGCTTTTCCCAGCAAAGAAATCAAATAAGCTTTATTGGTGCCAATTGGAAGCATGGCCTTGGCCTAAAAGGGTTTATGCACCTAGGGAGTGTTTTAATTTCTTTCAAACTTAGTTTTGCATCATGTATCATAGGAGAGTATGAGAGGAAGCCTTGGAAAATTTTTTGAAAGCTTAGAAAGTGTAATGGAGGTATAGGCTCCATATTGTAGCATAATGAAGCAACACCTAGCTAGATCCCTTGAAATGGATGTGTGATGGCTCTAAGAAGTTTAAATAGAGTCAAGAGTCATAGATTAAGGGAGAAAATGGAGCCAAGATCATGTTTTCCTAAGGTTACTTCATTAGGTGCCTTATGGAATCATAATTGAACCATATGAGTGCCTAAGTCATTCTAATGTGTATAGCTTCAGTGAATGTTCTAAGAGTGTAATTGGATCGCATTTCATGTGTTTAGGCTAAAGGAATCAAGCTCCACCTCTTTGTAGGTGTTTGGCCGAGGAGGAGGAAGGAATTTTAAGAGGTTAAAGTGTGTTCTTATATGCAAGGTAGCTCTCTCTTCTTTCTCTCACGCATCTATAAATGTTTTCTTGTCTTTCAATGTGTGTGTGTATGTTTTAGCCATGAAAGATGTTTTTAGCATGTATTTATATGTCATGATACCATGATGTTTTGCTTATGCACTTGAATGATGTTTTTATGAACATAAATGGCTTGCTTAAGTGTGATGAAGCCAAAAGTCTCTTAGCTAGGGTGAGGATGAGCCAAAAGTCCTTAAGAATGAGTGAGACAAAGCCAAAAGTCTCTAAAAAGTGAGGCTTAGTCAAAAGTCCCTTAAGAAAATGGGCGAGGTAAGTCCAAAAAAGCCAAAGAGAATAGGTGAGACTAAAACATTGCCTTGGTAAGTCTATGTATGTCGTATGTGACTTTTTGAATGTAAAAAATGTTCCATGTATATTTATGCATTTCAAGATAGCCATGCATGCATTTTTAGACTTGAATTTGCATTTATTATGTGTGCTTGAAAGAGAGAAGAGCTATTGGGATTTCTAGAATTTCACTCTTCCTTTCTTATTACCTAACATGTTTAGGTGGATTAAGAGAGTAAAGAAATGGGAGCCACCACACTTGAAGACATGAAGATTGGCAATGGAGTTGTAAAATATTTGTATTATAGCTATATGGTTGTTAAATGATGTATCTCCATGTATATGATGTATAAACTCTTGAACATGTATAACTATATGAATATGTGAGGTATATATGAGAATTGGAAGCAAATGTATGATGTTGCATGATTTTGACATTGTATGACAAGAATAAACATGTGTATTCCATATGTGTATTATTAAGTAGGAGAGTGAGTTTGTAAAATCTGGGTTGTTGGACCCTTAAGTCATGTTTAATAGACTATTTTCATACTTTCCCATGTACTTAAGTGGCCATAAAAAAGTTAAAAGCGAAAATGTACCATTTATGACCCTTTAAGAGGCCTAAAATGGCCAAATTGGTACCTTATGTCAAGATCTAACCAAATGAACGAATTTTCTCATGAAATTTGTCATACATATATATCTCATCCAGAGCTTTTTGGAAAACTAAAGACTATATTATTTGAAACTTTGTGGAATTAATTATGAGTTTTCAAAGTTGTCAAATTTTTGCTAAACTGATATGGTTACTATTCATATGGTCAGTTTTTTCTCCTATGTCATTTGAGGGCCAAACGGTGTCCAATACTCATGAAATTTTATAAACATAAACTAAACATGATAAGCATTCTATGTCCATTGAGATTACCTAATTGGATGTTTAAACATAGAGATATGAATTTTTGAAGTTTGGAGTCAACACTAGTAACATAATAGTACCTTTGGTACTGTTCCATCGATTTCTAGTCACTAAATATTTCTATTTTGGTCTAGACTTACTTTTAGCATAAAGTTAACATTTATAGCTTTCTAGATTAATATAGTGTGCTTAATTTTGATTTTTCTAGATTTATTTATGATTTTTCAAAATTGATGATAGAAATCTGTATTAGTAGACCCCAAGGTTGAACTTGTGAAAATTTGTGTGGATGATCCAAGCTCAAGAATTTTGTGACATTTTGAGATATTTTTGAGTTGTATGAATGTATTTTAATTGGAGAATGATGTGGGTGAGCTCGTATGGCACCACGGGATGCGAGATGAAAATTTTAAACCTTACGTAATTTAAGAAATCCCATTGTTTTAATGATTTTTTTTCTTATTTTCCAATGAAATCAAGCACATAAATATCCAAAGAGGATCTAAAGAGGTTAGTGTAATATGGTGTTACATTTCTAATAAATATCTATTTGAAGAAGATATCTACAAGTTGGAGATTCTTAACAAACAAAGGTTGGCCGATCTTAGGTCAGGGAGGATCATAAACTTGTTAGACTAAACTAATCTCAACCCGGAGCTAGAGAAGAGCTACTACACTCAATTCCATGCCTTAGAGAGTTAGAAGCCATCTCATTACCTTTCCATATACATATAGCTCATTTAGAAACATAACTCATGAAAGCATTAAGTAACAACACACACAAGCATTTAGACTCAATCAAGTATTCAAATACATGCAAGAAAGGGAGATAGAGGTACCTTGAAGTTTGTCGAAACTCAAAATACCATTAACTTACTAGTCTTGCCTTTTCTCTTGGCCTTCTTTCACTTGGCACTTACACTTAAGAGTGTTTGAGCTAGATGGACCTACATATAGAAATGTCAAGACAAATTAACCCCATAGAACTCATTCTAAGCATTATTATTTTTCTTAAATCTCATTAAAGCCTAAGGTGATACATAAAACTAGTTTTAAACCTATTATGAAGCTACTCTTGGTTTTAACTTTCCAAACCTTAAACTCTCATTTGCTACAAGTTTTATGACTCCTAAGAAATTCATTTGAATTATTTCATACTAAGTTAGAGGGGTTTAGAACTAACTTACTTTATTAACCTCATTTGGGCTTTAAAATTTCAAATTTCATTCTAAGGCTCCTAAATTCAATCCAATGCTTCCATAATTATTTATTCATCATATTTAAACCTCTAAATTCATTAAAATTTAAAGAAATACTCCTTAGGTTCCCTTTCCATGTCTTGGCTAAGACACCAATTCAAGGGAAGCAATATGGAATTTTATTATTTCTTACTAGGACTTTGATGCATGCCTGTGTTCCTTTATTTTTCTACAATTTAGTCATGAATTCATATGGCTCAAAATACCTTTCATTGATCCCAAAACTCCTAAGGTGCAATCAAAATCTTAATTTTCATATCTTAAATTCTATAGCTTTTTAATTGACTCTAATTGCATATGCTTATTTCTCATACCTTAAAACCCTTGGTTTAGCCTTGCTATGGCTGAAATTCATCTTTTTCCATATAGTTCTAGGTTTGGTCAAAACTATGAAGAAGAAGAAGGCAAGGTGGAGTAAAATTTTTACCATGAAACATACCTTGTTTTAAAGCCTTTTAAGAGAGAAGTTTGATGCTTGATTTGTTTTCTTCAAACTCTCTCCTTCCTCTAATAAATTAGCCATAAAAAATGCTTCTTTTTAGAAACCAAAACTATCAAAAGAAAGAGCTTAAAACGAGAACCAAGTTGGTGAAGGCAAAAGCAAGAAAAAGGAAATTTTTCTTACCTTTCTTTGGCCTTTTTTCCTTCTTCTTCCTCCTCTCTTTGGTGTGCCTTATGGTTCTAGTTTAAAAGATATGGAAGTTGGTTATTAGTCTCTAGAAGTGGCATGGTAGATATAAGGAGGAAAAAGAGTGAGTTATAATAATCTCCATAATTTCTGTTATATCCTTCAACTTATATTTTCTCTTTTTTACTCACTTTAGCTCATCTTTGAGAACTGTCTTTTTTTATATAAAAATTAGGTTCTCTAATTTATTAAAAATATTACTTTCAATTTTATGAGGTTTGGAGTCATCCCAAATCATCTGATTCAAATTTGGGTTAACTGACGATCTAAAATGTACATCAGAAAAGTTTTGACTATTCTAAGGATTCCTATGATTTTTAGAGCCTTTGAGAACTTTGGGAAACTTAATTTTTTCATTTAAAGCTTCCTCTTTTGAGTTTCTAGAAAGTTATCTGAAACTACAAAATTGCCATTACATATACAATTAGATTTATTTAGCCATTCTAGCTTTGGTTTTGCCTCATCTTTAACCTTGTATTCTCATTTCTAGATGTCTAGATAGTTATTCTAATCTTGCTTAACCTTAATTCATTTAATTCTAAGGTTTTCCTTTTATATCTCATCGATTTCAATTTAGTTTTAGGATGATTAAGTATTACAGATATAATGATAAAGTATTATAGATATAATGATAGCACATTGTCAAACTGAAAATGCTTACGTTGTAAGTTAAGATTACTTGTCAAAGTATAAAAAACCCACAAGTTAATTGTATAAATATTCTTAAGGGGGAATGGATATGGGCTGAGTACCTAGTAATACATTGATACAAAATTCAATCTCCCTCTTTGGGGGTAACCCTGGCAATTCCTCAAGAAAGACATCAGAAAATTCTCTCACCATTGGGACTTATTCCAATGTTAGAACCTGCATTGTCATATCTTGAACCATTGCTAAATATCCCTGACAACCTTTCCTTAAGAGCCTTCGAGCTTCTATAGATATTAAATTGCTTGGGGCCTCACTTCGATCAACTTAGATAATGAAGGAGGATTCACCTAGAAAGTTACATCTCACTAACTTAAAATGGCAATCCAAGACTGCATGGCAAAAGGCTAGCCAATACATCTGGAGTATTACATTAAAATCGATTATCACAAGTATTATTAGGTCAACTAATATTTCTTGATCCATCATAGTAATCACACAGGCCTTACACACCTGATCAACTAGTATATATTCTCCTACTGGGGTTGTAACTAGTAGCGGGCAATCTAATTTTTTAGATTCTTTGCCAATTCTTTGCAAAGTATGGAGATATATAGGAATGTGTAGAGCCAGGGTCAAATAATGCATATGCATCATGTGAATAAACTATGAGTGTACCTGTCACCACGGCATTAGATGCCTGTGCATCCTGTCCATTTAATGCAAAAACCCGAGCCTGACCACGTCCTGTAGTCATCTGACCTTTACTTACAACTATCCCACTATTACTACCTCTACAACTTTGAACTAAAACTATACCAGTAGAGCGAGCCCCTGTTGAGAATCGCCTAGTAGGTTGAACTAATCCTTGACTAGAATTAGGGTAATGCTGATGACAATCTCTCACCAAATGTCCAAATTGCTCACAATGAAAAAATGCTCCCATCTCTCTATGGCAAGAGCCAGTATGCATCTTCCCATAAATAGAACAAAGACCCTTAAAGTGGTGAGACAAAGAAGAAACTGAGGTAGGCATTGTACTAACACCTAAAAAAAAGGTTCTATGCCTGTCAGTACCAGTAGATAATGAAGTTAGAGATCCTATAAAGGCTTAAAAAGGTTTTTGATGACTCTGAGGCCTGGGCCTATGAGAAGATCCAACTGCCACTAAACAACCTCCATGCCTCTGTTCACTATCATGCTTCCTCTTTCTATGAGAAGTGTCCTCCTCTCTATGCCTCATCTCTATCATACGTACACAGTCTATAGTAGTCGAATATAAGGGAAAAAGATTCATCTGTGAAGCAATCACCTATACAGCATTCGAGGCAACCCATTCATAAACTACTTAATCCTATCCCTCTCAGTAGGGACTAAATGCATACCGAGACAACTGTGTGAAATAGATGTCGTAATCAGAAACACTCATTCTTGGAGTCAGTTTCAAACCCTCAAACTCTTTGGCCTTGGCATCCCAGACACTCTGTGGTAAGAAATGATCCATAAAGTGTTCCTTGAATTCTTCCCATAACATGGGGGTGACCTAACTAGCCTCTCACCTAACAAGGTCTGGTACCATATATAGGTTACATCCTGCAAATTGAAACCCAGCAAACTCGATTGATTCACACCCGAGCAACTCAAAGCTCTATATATCTTTTCAATGCCATCAATAAATTGTTAGGGATCTTTTTTACTATCTATTCTGGAATAAGTGGGAGGCTTCAACTTCAGAAATTAAGAAAAGGTCACTAGAACCTCTCTCTCCTCTCTCATAACTTGAGGCTCTACTGGCCTAGGTTGAACTAGTGGTGTAACTTCCTCTAGAGCCTATGAAGGCTTTACCTTATCCTCAGGTCAAGCCTACCCACGCAGTCGAATAGTCTCATGACACCTTATCTTGACCTCGACCACGGCCTTAATAGGTGGGGTAGTTTGTTGAGCCAATGCACTTACGGAAGCCTCATCTACCGCAGCTAATCTATTAACTGAACGAATTATGGGAGGTATCACCACTCTACAACAAAATAACAAACATTTATATTATTCTTAAGATTGAAGTTTTAAGATGAACCATCATCACATTCAATGAGATGATAAACTTGAAGGAATATAAAAGGTCGCCCTATAAGGTCTTCAATGGCATCTTAATTATAATTATGCCTGGGTTCATAACATTAATTAAGATCCCACTGAAGAACACTTGCTCTATAGAATCACAGAGAGACCTAGGCTCTGATACCAATTTTGTCACACCTCGCAGCTACAGTGTGACTGGTTCAGAAGATAGCCAAATTTTCTTCCGTAATGCCAACATTAAACAAAATGCTATCAAGCACAATGAAAATCCTTATGATTTAATACCAAATATCATAACTAAATAGAATAATTTTAGATTTATGTATGCTTTACTTGAATTTAGTTCGAATGGATCCTTAAAGAAATTTAGGCAGAGTCTCCTTTGTAATTTAGACCTTCTGAAATTTCTACAAATCAGCTGGCTCATTTAAAACATCAAAAAGGAAATTCAACTATCAATGCATATCAAAATACATTAGTTCCTAAGGGTGGGGGATCCTATCTGTGACATAGTAAAGCTACATACAACAATTTACAATACAAAATGAATTCTAAAACAATATAAAACATGCCCACGCAAATGAATGCGGGGCTCACCAAAAGTGCAGAAAAGTGCCAAAATTAAACTGCTGATGAAGGATCAGGCTTAACCCTTCTATCTGAAACAGATGGAAACTAAAAGGAGTGAGACAAAGCATAGTGAGCAAACAAGACTAACTATATAATGTAAGATCAAGAACATTATAACATTAAGATCCTATTCAAAATAGCAGTTTATGGTGAAACTTTAAGAGTGACTAATAAAAAGAAAATTTTCAAGTAATTCATGCATTGGATACAGTGGGAAGCATCTAATCAATACTAAGTGAGCCAGACGCAAAGCACATAGCTCACGAGGGTAAGTAACACAGACACTAAGCAACATGCTCATGAAAATGAGAATAGATCCACGTATGGTGGCCAACCTCACAGGGCTAGCAATACCCCTACTAGTTGGGGTACATATCACAGTGCACCATGGCTAACCTTTAGTGCGATTAGTTGCAGGGTTCCAAAACAGATAGCTCTTACCAAAATCTCAAAAATATATGCTCAGAATAAATCAAATTCTAATTTATATATATCCTTATAGTCCCAATATATGACAGAGTACATCAATAAATATCTCCATAGTCCTGGAATACTTAATAAGCTTTTTGCTATGCAATTAATCACAAACACATTTTTTTATTAAATAAATTCATTAACAGAAGCAATCAGAACCATATTCAATGAAGTAAATGTAATAATTGGAGAGCATTTAATCACAAACCTTGAAATAATAATGTATAGCTGACATTATTTACTTACTATTTTTTTCTTTTTAAGATAATAATAAAAATTCTCCTATTATTTTCTCCATCAACTTTTTGGACATGCCTAACTCTCTGAATGCCCTATATACCAAATTCACAAATTTCTCAATATTTGAACAACTTCAATGGTCAATTATATAGAATATATCATCTTTACTTGACAACTAATATTAACAAATTCTTCTTTAACTATGATAATTAGCTACACCCCTTTCACAACATTTATAACTTTGTTTGTAAGGAGTTAAATTTCTCAAAAGATAATATACTCTTTAATACCTAGACTTGAAGATCTTGGGTGCTCCTTACTTGAAAAGAGAAAAGAAAGAAAATTTCCAATATCCTAGAGGTTTAAGACATTATTGCATAAACAGAATACACCAAAGCAAGATATCTACATATTAATATGGCTCAGACTATCCCTAAACAGCATTCAAGGAATTAACCACTTTAACTACCAATTCTATAGTCCCAAAATTTTCAAAATCTTAGTTTGTAAGCTTATGGAAATTCTTTTGAATTTAAACTAAGAATAAGAAGTTTCAATGCCATTCAAATCCTAAGAGTACTAGTACTAAGGCTTCTGTCATTATGAGAGATCATAATGAAGGTATAGCTATTCAAAATTAACACCATAGCAAAGCAAAGAGGCTTATAAGAGTGAAGTTGGAAATTTTTATCACCAAAATGTAGCTCAAACCTTAGCTCTCCTAGTCCACCAATTGGAACTCATAAGATAGCCTATTGATTCCCTTGTTTTGTACCATTTAACCAAAATCAAGAGAGGGAAAAATAAAACCCAAAACAACCACCAAGAAGCTAGAGCCTTAGACCGAAAATGAAGAAAAACTCACACCAAAAGATGGCTGTCCAAACTAGTAGCAGAACATGGCTCAGGGAAACTTGTTCTGCATGAGTGGAATTTGCCAGGTAAGAAGCATAATGGGACATAGTTTTATAATAAAAAATCATACAGAAAATGGAAGTAATGAAATTTGAGGAAGGGTCAATTATACATGTTCATAACATTATAGGACATATATAATCATAGATTACATCATTGCCATTCATATGGCCTTAAAGTAACAAAATCTATACACTTTAGTGTCATGCTTTCATTTCTCATGTGTTTGGCTCCCATTTCCTTGCTCTCTTGGTCTACCTAACATGTTAGAACATTGGAGATGAGGGAATGAGATTCAAAGAATTCTAATAGCTCATCTCCCATTTCAACCATACATAAAGTATGCAAAACTATGTCTTACAAATGCATGCATGGCATATCAATATGTGCAAACATTCAAGAAGTATTTTCAACCTTTGAGCAAGTTATAGATAGCATACAAAGGCTTGTCAAGTAAGTGAATTAGCCTCACCCATTTACTTGTAGATTTTGAACTTACCTCCCTCATTTTTTAAGAGATTCTTGGACTCAACTTGCTCTTGAGAGTCAACCTTACTCTTGGGAGACCCTTTACTTTGTCTTAACCAATTCTAAAGGTTTTTGGCTCATCCTCATCATAGCTATGGGTTCTTGGTCTCCCCACACTCAAGTAAGTCAAAGCAAGCATTATAAACATCATTTAGAAATAGAATGCATTATCATGGTACCATAGCATATGAAATCATGTTAGAATACTTTTTATGACTTAAAATACACATATACACATTCAAAGACAAGCCAAGCATACAATCATATATGAGAGAAGGAGGAGTGAGCTACCTTAGAAGCAAGCACACACTTTTTCTCTTGAATTTCCTCTCCCTTCTTCGGCTTCACACACATAAAGGTGTGGAAATTATTTCTTTTAGCCTAAACACAATTTATGGAAGCCAATTAGGTTCATGAAATTAATTCTAAGACCATACAACTTACTTAGACTCTAGCTTAACTTATAAACCCTTTTATGGTTCCAAAAATGCACCTAATGAAGCAACACCCATCAAATAAATTCTAGATTCCATTCTTTGCTTTTATATATGATTATTGACTCCTTTTAAGCTTCTTGGAATCATCACATAATTAAAACAAAGAGTCTAACTACATGTTGCTTCTTTAGGTCATATTATGGAACGTATAAGGCCAACTCATTCTCTAGGCTTCCTAAATTTTTCCCAAGGCTTCCTCTCACTTTCATTCATCATATATGACTCAAAAATAGGTTTAAAAAAAATTTAAAACTCTCCCTAGGCACACAAACCCATCTAGGCTGAGGCTAAGGAGGGTTTTGGTCTTCATGGACTTTGATTCGTTTCTTGATGGAGGAAGCACATGAAAAGACTTCAAAGGATCTTAGGAGCTCATTTAAACTCTCATTTAAATATAAAAATCAAGGTATCAAATCAGATTTTACAAGGAATATATAAAACTCTAGAATTTGCATCTTGAATTTCTATGGTTATTTGTTAATTCTCTTTGTATATTCTTAATCTTCATACCCTTTTTCCTAAGAATCACCCTTTGTTCTACCTAAAAACCAAGCCTTCCTAGGACTTCTTGAGTGGGGCAAAACATAAGAAGAAGGGAAGCAAGGGGTAGCAACCATGGAAGAAAAAATTACCTTGTTTTTCCTTGTTTTCTTACTTGAATCTTATCTTTTTTGGGTTCTTCTCTTCAAATCTAAATTTTTTCCTTAATTTTTCCCTTAAAATAGATTTATAAACTTTATTATAATCATAAGAAACAAGGGAGAATGAAGTAGAAAAGGTTTGGAAAGAAGAAAGCATGAAAAACTACCAAAATTCCATACCTTCAAGCTTAGATTTCTCCTCCTCTTCTTCTTTCTCTTGTGCACCACTCTCCTAGGGTTTCTTCTCTAGTTTGGGATAGAAAAATATGAGACTAAGTGAATGGGAGAGTAGGGCACTATCTATTTATAGGTGGAAGGAAGAAACACTTTTTAAAAATTTCTATTTTACCCTTTATTTTTTTCCCTTTTTGAGAACCATATTTTCCATTATAAAATTTAGGTTCCTAATTTAGTAAAATACTTTTGGAATCACTCAAATTAGAGCTAAAACTTTCCCGAACGAATCCATCAAAGTTCAAGTATTCTGACATTGAAAAATATCCATCGGAGATGATTTAACTGTCCTGGGGCTTCCCATAGTTTTCAGGGCCTCTGAAAACCCTAAGAAACTCAAAAATTTCATTTAAAAAGCCCTCCTATGTGAATTCTAAGAATTACTCAAAATTACAAAAATGCCATTATATTTTATAAGTTTTTCGTCAAAATTTTTTTCTTCATTTTACCTCCATTTTTCTTTCTATCTAACCTTAAAATTCTAATTTTTAGGTGTCTAGAATATTATTCAAATTTTTTGGGATCTTACCTAATTCATTTCAAGGAACTTATTTTAAAAACGTGTCTGTTTCTGTCGTTTAACGAAAACCGAATATTATACTTATAGAGTGTTTAAAATAGTCTTTGGTGTCATTGAAAATGTGGGAACAGAAATGGAGCATATAAATAATAAAAATGTGTAGAGTACCATGAAGAAAATGCTATGGAACTAAGGTTCTATATGGCTAATAAAATATGTGTTGTGTCATAGTGCCATCAACTAAAAGTTTAGGAAATTGTATCTTTAGGACTTTGTCTACAGCATACTTTGCACATGAGTTGAAACTTATGTATATTTAAGGCTAAATGATGTATTATGAATCTTTTATGAGGCTTTTTAGGACATGTAACCTTCATTCTAATTATGTCTTACAGGTGCCATGTTACTATTTTACACACTTGTAATGTTTTAATAAATATGGCTTAAGGCATATTGATTACTTCCACAATCATAAACTGATAGTATGATACAGATGAGAAATTACATGCAACTAATCATATCAATGTATTATGAACATAGTTGGGCAATGGAATAAATGGCAGATAGTATAATAAATTGTTAATACTAGGAAGATAGAGTTCCTAATTAGTGTTGGTCTCCTAGTGGCAGGGTTCTCACATAGAAATGGTCTTAATGGTTAGAAGATAGGGTTCTCAAATAGAAATGGTCTCCAACATTGATAAGAAGGGTTCTTATAATAGAGATAGTCTTGATTGCTTGATACTATGGATCCACCTAAAGGAACATTTTAGTCTGTAATCATTATTTTGGTATTAATGGATGGTACTAATATGTGATATAAGAAGGGTTCTTATAATAGAGATAGTCTTGATTGCTTGATACTATGGATCCACCTAAAGGAACATTTTAGTCTGTAATCATTATTTTGGTATTAATGGATGGTACTAATATGTGATATTATGTGCAGGATAAAGGTTAATGACCTTTGATAAATAATAAATGCAAAATTAATGTATATATATATCTAATTAAAACCTACATGTTAGAATTATGGTTTTGATGTTTTGACCTAAGTGATGGGTTGCTTTAATGGTATAGGAAATTGTCATTCCATGATATGACTATGATTCTATTTTGGATATGAATTATATTGTTATTAGATAGCATGGCTATATTTATATATAACTCCATGTATGTTAATGTGAATTCTTAGATAGAAGGCTAAAAATGTATTTTACATATGTGGCAGTTGAACCATTATCTTTTTTTCTTTTTCAAAATATTGTTGTTTTATTAAGAATTTGCATGATTCTCAAGTGTGTGATAATGTGTTCAAATCATGCCAAACACTAGCTATATTATAGAAGTCAAGTTGGCATACATAAATGTGCCAAGCATAAAGCAAGTATAGGTGATAATAGGCATCAAGATGGTAGTGATAATTGAAGATTCTTAGCAAATACCTTCTCCCTAGGATGATGGGCCTGACTTAAGAGGTAGATGTAGTTTAATGAAGCCTTTTGTTGTATGACAGCTCCATGACTTACCAAGGTTTTATTTTGTTAAATGATGAAACCAACCTTATGACTAACTTGATAATTTTGTGTATTTTAGAGGTGGTGCCCTAAATGAAGGTAATCACCCTAATATTAAACACTTAATTGCTTATGCATGAAAAATTTGTTATATGTTATGAGTTACATAATCTTTTACTATGTTTATGTTGAATTAAAGAAAAAAATAAACATACATATATATATATATATATGATGGGTGATAGTTAATAAATGATATATTAGCTTCTGTTATGAATAAAATAACCAAAAAGTAATCAAAAATAGTAAAAGAGTTACAAATAATGCCAAAATTATATAACTTTGCCACTGATAAAAGCAGTATATGTATATATATATATAAACTTTGAAAGAAATTCACTATATTCATAAGATTTTTTAGCCTTGATTTCACCATGAGCACTATGCCATCTTATCTTATTTCTCTCTCTCTCTCTCTCTCTCTCTCTCTCTCTCTCTCTCTCTCTCTTTACTTTTTTATTTTAATTTTATGTTTCTGCACAAGGTTCCCACCTATTTAATTTACTAGTAATGTAGCCTTCATTAATTGTAAATACAAACTTAACCCAATTGTAATACCTTAAGATTTAGAATGTAGGATTTATAGGTGAGTTCATTTTAATCTTTAAAATTTTTAATTAAAGTAAACAAGCTGAAACCTAAATTTTTAAAAAAATTAATAGAAAAAAAAGCAAAAATCAAACTGCCATAGCTCAATTCATTAAAACCTTGGGATTGCATCTTTAGGAACCTAAGCCTTAACTAAGCAAAATACCACTTTCTTTTCTATTGTTTAGTTTTTCAAAATACATCTATAATTTTCCAAAGCTTCTTACTCATTTCTTATTCAAAATTCCCATTATGTCCCTAGCTCCACTCCAGCTCAACTAACTAGTTAACATGTTAAGGAAATGGCATGTCTATTTATTTTAGTTTCTATGCAATCCTATCCCTAAATTCAACTCACATGCTTAGCCTTTGGTAAAGGATTATATATATATATATATATATATATAAGCTTCTACACTTTTCATCTCTCTCATTTTGGGATTTAAGCTTTTAAAATCAACAGATGCATTACATTGATATATTTTGTAGCAAAAACCAAATGACAATTATACATATTTTATCAAAATATTCGTATATTTATTATTTATATAACATAGCAAATATTAAATGTATATTTGAACAATATACAAATAATTAATTTTTTAAATTTAAAATAAAATAAATTTTTAATTTTTAATGCAAAATAAATTACATTGAAATAAGATTTTAAAAATATTTTTAATAAGGTATATTTTTCAAAAGATTTTATGTATATTTTCATAATAAAGGAGAATATCGTGTAATTTAAATATCTCTCAAAAAAGGAAAGAGTAATTTATCCGATATAAAATATCTATCATTGTACCTTTTCTCACTTTCTACTCTCAAAACCATCTTTTATAACTATTTTTGTGCAAATAACTCCCATCATTAGTAAATCCATTTGTTTACTAATGGAAAGGTGATATGTTTTGATTAAATGAACCTTCCAAACTCTTTTTTTTTTTGTGTAAATAACATTTAAAACTTTTGGTCATGTATAGGTAACCTCCTAACATATCAAACTTCCATTAGTAAAATAGTGAACTCACTAAAGATAGAAGGTTATTTATATATGATCTCAAATTTGGAACTAGCTTTGCCACATGTAAAAGCAAATATATAAACTTTGAAAGGGATTTACTGTAGTACTATTGACAAAAAGTTTGAGCCATTACTTTATGTCAAGCTTTATGCTATCTTATTCTCTCTCTCTTTCTCTCTCTCTCTCTCTCACACACACACACACACCCTTCTTTTTTTATTTTTTTATTTCATGCTTCTATATGGGTGTCGCACTTGTCTAGTTTGCTAGTAAAGTAGCCTTGACTAATTCTAGATCCAAAGACTTAACCTAATTGTAATATGTTAAGAATTAGAAAGCTGGATTTATAATGAAGTTAGTTTTAATTTTTTTAGTTTTAATTTTTAAACTTTTTAGTTAAAATCAATAAGCAAAAACCAAAGTTATAAGAAAATTTAGAGAAAAGAATCTTGAAATAAGCTTGCCATAGTTCAATAGGTTTTAACCTTAGGCTTGCATATTTAAGAACCCAAGTTTGAACTAAGTAATAATACCACTTTTATTTCTTTTATTAAATTTTACCGAATGCATCTACACTTTTCCAAAGCTTCTAATTCATTTCTTATTCAAAATTCCTCTGATGTCCCTAGCCCCACATAGCCTAACTAGTTGGTTAACATATTAAGGAAATGACATGTCTATTTGTTTTAGTTTTCATGTAATCCCATTCCTGTTAAATTATTGGACCACCTATCAAATCTATTTATGCAACCTAAGAGAATTAATTAGTTTTTTATTTTATAATTTTAAATCTAGTGTCAATTAATGGGTTTCAATTAAAAAAATTGTATAATTAATGTGCAGTATGTGGCTGTGCATTAAATTGATGTGTGAGAGAAGCCAGAAATTAGTAAAGAAGTTTTCTAGAGAAAAAAGGCACACAGAGTTCTTTAAGAGAAAGGCACATAGAGAAGAACTTCTTCTTTTCACTTCCTTTAGTAAACTATTGCATCTGTCATAGAACTAAGTTAGAGTTTAGATTGTGA
This sequence comes from Erythrophleum fordii, assembly GCA_032878935.1. Lineage (NCBI taxonomy): Eukaryota > Viridiplantae > Streptophyta > Magnoliopsida > Fabales > Fabaceae > Erythrophleum > Erythrophleum fordii. The sequence goes on from JAVQMF010000055.1 coordinate 721,242, forward strand.
CTATGATCATGCTGCGTGGGGCAATAGATTAGAGCAAAATGATCTGCTGTAAAAGGTAAGTACCCCATACCATCTTGTATTTCCATTATTGGCATTAAAGCCTTGTTTGCTTGATTTATTGCTTTCTCATGGTATTGGATGTTCATTAGGCTGATTTTAATGCTTTTTTTTTTTTGCAAAAGGATAATTCAAAATTCAACATTTAAAGGCCGTTAATGAAAACAATTGTAGAGACCATTATCAGCTACAATATTAAGAAGACAACATAGAGAGAATCTTGTGGTAAAAATTTAAGGAAAAACTAAACATTTTAATTTTAAGTTTTAGTTAAACATGGTTGAACAACCTTTTTATGAAAGTTGACATTCCTAACACAAAGCACCATTAGCTTCAAGCTTTACATGAATGGAAAGCTTGTTCCAACACCACAAAATTTGCCAAAACTGGATTACTAATAAGTGAGATTCGAAGCCTCAAATTTGGCCTCTTGAACACTCAATTTTTGAAAATTTTGCACTTAGAAAAATTGGGAGGTTAAAGATGAAATGGAAATCCCATTTTTGGCGATGGCACATATAGCTCACCCTATCACCTTTTAACTTAAACTTGATAATAACAAAAAAAGGAAGGCAATAATGACATTATCGTCTCTAGCATAACCTTGAAGGGCCACATATGTCATATATGCACCACTCTAAGCATGTGAATGTGCTTCCCTTTTTTTTTTTGAAAATATTTAAAGCAAAGAACTTAGGACAGTACATGGGGGTGTGCAAAAAAAGTTTGGGGCTAGTTTTTTGCTTTAAAAATTCTTAAATTGATGAGCTTTAATTTGGTAAATAATTTGCCTATGTTTGGACAAGTTTTGGTAGTTTTCAAACATACATAAAACATATAGAAGACCTTTTTTTATAGATTTAAAGATAAAAATCACTTTTCATAAGTCTTAGATTTGATAAACACACTTTCAGATGATGTTTCCTAAACACCATTTGATGAAGACCTTTAAGATAAATTTACAAAATCAAATAAAAACAAAGATTTTGTCCATTGATTAATGTGCATAAGAGATAAAGCTTCATAAGGAATATTGTGTTGCCATGATATTGATGAGCCATTCTACTTTTTATTTTTATTCTTTTAAATATGAGATAAAGGATTCTTTAGGTGTAGTGCACACAAAAAGAGTATTTACTATAAGAAATTAATCAAACATATGAAACATATTTTCTGATATATGGTGAAGTGACCCTTGTAATTGGAAGTAGGCTTTTTGACGGCCAAAGAGAAAATTTTTTTAGAAGATAAAATGTCTTTAGGATAAGATCTCTTTAAGAAGGAATCTTGATTATTAATGCAATATATGTATGCATTAAATTGGAAATAAGGGAAATACCTTATTAAGTGAGAGTTCTTAGATTGGTAGACTTAGGCTCACTTGAGAACTAAATTTAATAGAAAAATGAATGAAAATACTCTATCAAGTGGAATTTCTTAGAGTAGTAGACTTGGGGTTATCCAAAAACTATGATTAAGTGAAAATTTACACATAAGTTCAATGGAAAAATGACATTTTTCTAGGATACATGTAATAAAAGTAAACCAAATGCAGACTTTTGACCACGAATTTAATCATATCATTGTTAGTCTAGTTAAAGTTTATTACAAATACATGGCATTATGTATATATAATTATTCTGTGCTATGTCTATGTAGAGATTAGATTATGATTATGGATATTGAGAACATCTCTACCTAGCTTAATAAGAGTAATAAGCTAGATGGTGTCAATTAACATTTTTTTGATACTATAAGGTTCTTACATCAATAAAGAATAGAATGGTAAGAAGCCTTTAAAGAATATCATATAAGACTCTAAATATGGAAATATAGCTCAGCAAAGGAGAGACTTAGAATTTTCTATTGAAAAGGAATGAACAATATTACTCACAAAATGGTGCTGAGTGACATGGTGATAACTTTATATGTGAGTCCAGTTGTTCATATAGATAGTCTTTAAGGACAAGTTTGGTATTACTTCTATAACCAAACTGAAAAAACTGACAATCAAGGATTTGAAGTTAGTTAGTCATATTCTTACTAATCAATAGTATGTTTATGCTATCATAAGATCTCTTCCTATCAGTTGAGAATATATACAAGTGAATTTAATCAATAAAGAAAGCATCATTATTTTTTATGACATAGCTCGTCATATAAGGCTTAGAGATGAGCATTTAGAAGTTGCCAGAACTTTTAAACATGTTTATATGACTGAGATTGCTATGAATTTAAAATCTAAGCATAAGAAGTACAATACTTTCATAATAAGAAAAGATTTCACAAATGTTTTAAGTTAAGGGAGTTTTTAAGAAGAGAGGTAAGTGTAGTACAAAGAAGTTTAGCATAGTCAATGTTAAGTATTATATTTGTCAAAGAGTACTAACTTTACTTATGATTGCAATGTGCAAAATATGATTCTCATAAACCATGTAGCTAAGGATTAAGAATCCTTTATGAATTAACATTAGCTGCTTTTCAAAAGCAGATGACTTTATATAGGAAAGAATGCAATAATTGAAGTAAAACAAATTGGAACATGTAAAATTGGTTTTGTGTGAAGGACAAACCCTCATCATATATAATGTTTTATACACTTTAAAAATTTGACGAAATTAAACTTTTATTATATCTCTTCTTAATTTAAGATTAAATGCTAGTTTTTATGACAAATCTATTGACATTTAAAAAGGGAAAATGAATACAATTTTACTTTCTTTTATGATGGCTTTATTTTGCTAGACACAATTATAAACATAATTGTTTTACTTAATACTTTGCTTCCAATTTAAATTTGGATATGAATGATTAATACATAAGGCTAGGCCTTATACGCAAACAGAGAATGAATAAATTAGCAAAAACCAAGAAATGCTAAGATCCATTTTTAATTTAGAAATATCATTATAAAAATATTGCTTAGTGGGTAAAGTAATTACAAAACCATTTAAAAAAAGGAACTAGAGTTTAAAATCCATTGTAATTAATTCATTCTTATATATGTGGACTAAAAATGAATGTGAAGGCAAGATATAGAGCTTAAAATCTCATTACATCCATTAATGATTATTTGCAATATAGTTAAGTCCATTTAATCCCCATAGATCAAAAGCACTTAAGTGCTTTAGACATTATATAAATATGATTGAGAATCAAATGGATAATAAGATTAAAACTTTGAGTTATGATTGAAGATGTGAATATTAATTAGATTAGTTTAAAAAGCTCTATGAAAAGAAAGGAATCGTGAGACAATTAAGATTCCTAGCACTTTATAGCAAATGGAGATGTTAAGAGAAAGAATAAAAAATCTTACTTAAAATAGTTAGATTAATGATGACTTAAGTAAACTTAACCATTTCCTATTGGGATAATGAGTTAATGCCTTTAAACTTAACTAAGTGCTCTCTAAATTAATTACTTTTACACCTTATTAATTGTGGACCTATCTTTAAGCTTCTTAAAACCATAAGGTTGACTATTTATATCTATGATAATTCTCGTAAGGTATTACTAGATACTCAAAACAATCAAAAGAGTATATTTTTATTGGTGAAAATGAATGTGGAAGTGTAATTGAAATTGAATCAAGAAATATTACATTTAGAGAATAAATTTCTTAGTCAATGAAACATTAATAAGAATACATTTCCTTATGAGACATAAGATGAAGATAACGAGGATAAGTAGTAGTGTCTCAACCCATTGATCTAAGTGGAAGTTTGATACAAAATGAGAATGTTATATACACAATCCCTTTATTTTAGAGTAACCTTGAAAGTGTGCCTAAATTTTAGTTTGAGATTGAAAGGGTAGCACTCAAAGGTACTTAATTAGACAATGAGGAGCTAAGCAGTTCAAAAGGCTCAACTATACCCTAATAAAAAAGACTGGATGAAAGCAATGGAACAAGAAATAAATCTAATGAGGATAAATCATGTTTAGGACTTAGATGATCATCAATGTGACTAAAAGGCAATTAAGAACAAATAGCTCTTAAGATAAATAGAAAGATAGATGGATTAATTGAGAGATAAAAGACACACTTAGTTGTTACGAGATATATATAACAAAAAGGTATATGTTATGAAATAACTTTTTACTTATTGTATGATTCAATTCAAATTAGACTAATCTTAATTATAGTTGCAAGTTTATATTTAGAATCACATCAAATGGATATGATAAACCATATTCTCAAATTGAGAATTAGATAGAGAAAGTACATAAAACAACCATTAGGTTGCATTAAAAAAGGAATAGAGCATAAATTTTGTATGCTTCAAAAGTTTATTTACGAACTAAAACAATCATCTAAATAATGGTATTTGAGATTTTTTCAAGCAATAACCTTGTATGATCTTCAAATAATCAATGAAGATCATTGTATTTATATTAAGTAGTTTGAAAGAAATTCATAACATTATCCTTTATATGGATAATATATCAGTAGTTGTGATTAATCAAGAATTTTTAATAGTCATTAAAGAATAGTTATTCTTGTATTTTAAGATAAAAGATATGGGTAAAATGTAGTATATTTTTGGAATTAAGATCCAAGGAATCTCTCGGAGAAATTAATTGCTCTATTACAAGACAATTACTTTTAGTAAGTTACTATACTCTTACCTTTTTGAATTAATAGGATTGTTTGCATGTGTTATAGGATTATGAAAATAATCCAACATCTTGGCTTATAATGGTTTCTACTGTCACAATTTATTTGCTATCCTCTTTTGTGTTTGGGTATGGTCTAGAAATTTATTTTGTAATTTTTGGCTGCCTCTTTTTGAATGGAAGTGTTGGATAAAATCAAAACCTACTTTGATCAACATTATTTTATAACAACTAGTAACTAAAATTTTTGGCATCACTTTCACGTTCATTAGACATGACTTGCTAAATTTAAAAGCATAATATAGTATACAAGATTTTTATTATATGATCATATAATGATGATGAAGGATTTCTATACTAAATTTCATGTCTTTTCCCTTGACTTCAAGTAGATTGACTTATAAAATTTCTCTTGACTTGGGATTGAATTAAATGAGAAATTTTTTATGTTTATTCACTATTTTACCTTGATGAGTTGATTCTCCCAAATAATTTTGCAAGATTAACAAGTTTTACACAACCAAGATGAGAATGAAGTATAAATTAATCAGTAATTTAATTATACAACAAAAATAAGATGATCCTAATTTGAATGAAGTATAAATTAGTTTCATGTAGCATCAGTTTCTTTGTCCAATATGGGCAAGGTGTGGTAAGCTTTTCATATTGCTATGTAAGTTGCTTGTGCTTGAGAGTATCTTTGGCTTTCATCCTTTTGTTGGCAAATGCTTGTAACTTAATTAAATTGAAGTTAGAAACATAAATGACAAGGATTGTGGGTTGAGTTATAGGGAATCTCAAGACATCCCTGCTATGGGGATTCTTGGAAGAAGTGGTAGGAAGTATCAATTCTACACTTAATGCATTGTGAGTTGATAATATCCCATCACATGATCTCTTATTTTATGATTTCATATATTGTATCCTTATATTTTGTGAAAGATCATGGCTTCTTAAAACTCTTGAAATTCTATTTGTATAGATTCTCAAACAAAATTTTTTTAATTAGATTGCATTTCTTAAATTGTAAGTTGTTGATATATGTGTAGAATTAATAGGAGTTATGTTGAGAAATTTTTAAAATTCCCTTTGTTGTTTACTTATGAGAAATGTTTACAAACAAAGTGAGTTAGTATAATTCTTTGAATGATAGTAACATTTTATGAAGGTATTGGCTACAAAACATTAGTTGTTGATAGTAATTTTATTAGTTGTTGGCACACCAAAATTGGTACCCTCGTTAGTAAGGGATTGTAAAAGATGCTAGTCCTGCGTGACATCTATTACACATAGAATGGAGTGATGTGATTCCCGTGAGTTGAAGACTCGTGACTGTTAGTTATTTACTTATGTGACTTGTATATCTATGACTGTTCGATTACTTTTCTCTATAAGCTGTGTGTTCATGACTATTATCTTATTATGAGAAAAGTCCTTCCAATAAAAATTGTTTTGATAGAATTGGATTTGAAACCTTTTAAAGCATATTAAAGTTTACCCAATTTATGTTATTCCTATTTTCACTACTTTTTGAATGTGCGATTGTCATTATTCAATATGCATTTCATATTTGAACCTTGAAAGATTTATACACTATATGGTAAAGCATGAGTTCATATTTTTAGATCCACAAAAGGTATGCACATAAGCTACCCTAATATATTCATTCATTTGTTTAATTATCCATGTATTCCTGTCTTAAATTGTGGTATATGTTTTACTCATTGAATATTTGACATTTCAAATAAGAGAGAGAAGTTAGGACCCCCTTTACCACATTAGTGAAGGTCAACATACCTTTTGGATGAGCCCAGTTTTAATCTGCGTGAATAGCACATCTTTTGTTGATGTTGGAGCAGCTATTTGTAATCTGAATGTAACTCCACAAATTTCACAAGCAAAATCCCTCATACGAACATAGATTGGATTGGTTATTAGAAAATGAGAATATAGCTCTCCTTATTGTATTGTTATTGGACTATTGTAAAAATTTTGAGATATCTTATTGTTGGGAAAAAGAAAATTTTATCTTGTGATCAAAGTTTTAAGTTAATGAATTTGCATTCTTAACAAGTGAGTTCTTAAATTGTATCTTCTTGTTAGCATTTCTATATGGTGAGAGTAAATTTTTGATTATCGCATTAAGTTTACGAATGTGAGCTTCGTCTTGTAGTTAGTCACATCTCCAATTTTGGGATGGGATTGGAGTAGAGAAGAGATAGCAAACCAGAAATGAAAAAGAAAGGAGGGTACATGAAAACTTAGAAGTGATACATAGCATCAACTGCTTATAGAGTAGTATTAGTAATAAGCAAATAAAAACTCAGGTTGGCATAGGTATGAGAAGAAATTAGAATCTTCCTTTCCGAACTCGTGCCCAAGCAATGGCTGCAACTGCAATACCCCCCAAATGAGCAGATCCTGATACATGACTGTCTCCCTATAATGTGAAAACCGCGTTTTAGTTATCATGTCATGGAATAGATAGTGAGAGCTGGAGTTCAAGGATATGTTTGGATTGAGGAGAGTAGAAGATAAGAGAAGGAAAGGAATATTTGATGCGGACATTTTCCTTAATTTAGATTGAAATCAAACATTCCATTCTCCGCCATCCAAACATAGCCTAAAAGCCGTGCAAGCACCAATCAGTTCACCATAAGATAATGGATGATCATCATTAGAGAGTGTTTAGTAGGAGTAAAATAGGAGAAGTGAGAAGGGAGAAATGGGAAACTAGCATGATAATGATACGTTGCAAACTTCCACCCTTCTCCACTCCTATTTTCAGCTAAACATGCCCTTGATCAAAGGGAGATTGTCTTGGCAGAAATCTACGGCATCAAGATGGTAACAAGAGATGTCAAGAGATAGGCATGGCACAAACTAGTGATTTACACGGGAATTTTCATATGACATTCATCAGACCTATTGCGTGACATATGTTTGGATTATAGCGTACTTAATTTTAAAACAGCTTGTTGAAATTGATATTAATGTCATGAAACACTAGTTTATGATTAACTAGTTCATTTCCCTAAAAGATAAGCCGCTTAAGCTGGAAAATGCTAGAAAAGATGTTGGTAAATAAAATAAACAAAGTCTAGAGAGTGTCCGCCATACCTCTATAATCCTCAACACATCTCTCCCAATCAAATAGATGGCCTAGATAAATAGTAAAACAATATAAAAAGATCTGTAAGGATGTGCATTATCAAGTTCATTCACATAGCTGAACTAACATAACCTTGAGAAGAGCTTACAAACAAGGCTGCAGGAACTGGCAAAATCATGTCGACGTAAACGGTTGCCTTCGGAAAGAGGAATATATGAAGCAGCATAACTGCATTCACAGCTCCACTAGCACCCTAAACATGGGGAGATTCTATTCATATTACTTTATACAGTCACGGTTAACCAATGTTTCAACTTCCAAGCGATACAAGTAAATAGCTGTTTTCAAACTTTTTATAGAAGTAATTTGATGATCTACCTATAATTTGTCGAAAAAAAAAAAACATTAACCTGTAAGAAGACACAGCATCATAAAAATAGATATTCCTGCAACTTACAAGTTTAGTGGAGTTTCCATGGCCAGCATAAAATTGATAAATTTTGGAGCGAGGACAACATGTGATAAATAATAGGCAAACATATATATGCATGTATTAAAAACAAGAGACTCTAGAATTAAAATGGGATAAAATCAATGACTTTGATAAATTATAAACCAGAAAAGAACTTCCTATCCTGAAATACGAAGGAACAAAGAGAAATTCAATGTACAAGCACGAAATTCTGTTGCATGATTTTTGCATTGAATTATGTTCAAAAAAATAAAACAGATAAAAGCAGATATGATTCCCAGAATATGTATTGCTTATCAAGGATATAGTCGACAAGTCATCCTAACAACATCTGTTATCAAACACGATGTTCCACTCCTTGGAGAGGAGGCTCAAGGCCATTATAAAGTAGTTACTGAAAGCTTACATATGCTTGTTGCTGCCAAACATCCGTACCCTGCGTACCCTGTATCAGAACAGAAAGAAAGGTTAAAACTCACTCGAAAAACTGAAGAACTTATCGCATGTCTTGTAAAGTAAAATATTCAACCAAACATTTTAGTTCCAACCAAGAAGAGAATAAGCTATCATAGTATTATATGCAATTTATCATTTATCACTGATCAACTTAGGCACAACCATATTTATTATCATTGTATACTATATCAAAAAGATCCTTTTTATTTTGATCTTCCTTTCCACATTATTTATAAAACTTATTTCTGAACCAAACATTCATCAAGCAAAGATCTAGCGTTTAACATTTCAGATTAGAATAGATAGTTAAAAAGGGCATCATTGAACAATAAGTATAATATTTATTTATTTATCTTTTAGGGCAGGTATTGTTCAAATTCAAATTTTCTTCATTTTCTTTTACCCATAAAATGCTAAAATGTTTTTAATCTACTTTGGTGAGAGACTAGTAAATATTTCACTCATCGTTATCATCATTAGACCTTTGACGTTTGTGCCTTATAGGCTTGATGCACCAAGTAGAAAACTGAACCACCAACAGCCCCAGCAAGATACAACTTCAGCAAGTATCCAGCTCCGAAAACTCTTCCAATCTGCCCAGTGGAAAAAGTTGCAGTATTAGAAGCCAAGGGAACAAGTAATTCATTAAAAAAAGAAATTAAAAAAACAAGCAAAAAAGAAAGGAATCCGGATAATATGTTAGCGACAAATAATACTAGACTTAAATTAAGATTCTTAACAAGCCATGACATAGGAAAATACATATCTTTATAAAAATTTATTAATTACGAATGCCAACAAAGAAGGTGGATATCACATTAACTGTCAAAAGTACCAACGACCATAATACTGTTAAATTACTCTTCAAATCTTACGCACCAAATTTTGTAGCATACAGTTTTACTCATTAAACCACAAACTCAACAGTCACCACATGGTGAGGTGTTATCTTCCTTTCCCATAAAAGGAAAACAAGAGTTTCTCAAATTTACACCTAGAGATGGTGACGCCAAGAAACTCTTATCCAAATGAAGTCCAACCTTCTCATCACAGTGCAAGGCCCTCATAAAATATGATGAGTGCATAATCCTGAAAAAATAGCTGTTATATATATGAAAATTAAGGCGTACTCACTATTCAACGATATATGTGTAAGTTGAAGAGAATAAGTAAAATGACATAAATCATGTTATTTAAAAAAAAAACTGGCTCATTATAAGTATAAGGTTGTTGTGTAATAGAAGGAAGATTTGAGTTCTCAAAGCTCAACCCAAATTTGGGAGTGTCCATAAATGCATTAGGCTAATTGTGTCCATACTCCAGTAAGCTTAAACTAAGACGTATTTCTTCTACAAAATATTTCCCTTTTAAGAATTCAAATATCTTAATTGGTATCACGTAACTAATGAAAAATTAATTTTAGATTGTTTTGTTTTTTTACAAACACAAAAGAATATTTAGTAAGATACGCATATAAAATCTGAAAAAAGGAAGAAGGAAGAGAAAAGATTCGAGAGAGAGAGAGAGAGAGAGAGAGGATAAATATTCAACTCTAAGAAAGATAAACTCACATTTGTCCCAAAGAAAAAGAATCCAATCATTGTAGAAAAAATATGCGGAGCGTTGGAGTGGCTGAATGCACTGGTTATCAAAGTGTGCAAGCGTCCACACTTGAAATTGTGCAAAGAGATCTGCTCAAAGAAAACACTTGAATTGGCAATCCAGAAGAAGTATAATCCATACAGACAAATAGATTGAAATTATATATATCTCTCAAGTCTGTCCTTCCACAGTATGTAGCATGGATAATGAGTTAGCTATTATATTTGTAACCAACGACATCGGCAGTCATTATATTTTATACTAATATTACATTGTTGCAGTACCAGTTAGCATGTTGTAAAAAATTTCCTCAGAAACATTTAATGTATCTGCCATGTAGATGTAAATGCCATAAAAAACAAACGTCTGGCAAATTATATCTATCCATGGCATATTCAAGGACCTGAAATTTTATAAGTCGACGAACTCACTGTAAAGTTTTCTGACATAAACTTTTTATCTGCTATCTTCCATAATGTAAAAACAGCAACATTAGCTATAATCAAGCCCAAAACCAGGTCATTACTCGTTAGTCCTTGGAACCATGATCTCCTGCGAACAGGAGAAAATATATTATTGGCATACCATATTATATGTAAACTATCAAAATCTACATTAAAGTTATGGATTTTCTGCCAACTATTAATAATAAAATTTGAAAATCCTTCAATTTGCATGCACTTGTTGAAAAGAGTGACAAGATAAAAGGGAGAAATTAACAGAAAACTAAATAGAGTTTTATCAACCACGGCACTCTTGTTTCTCACGAACATGCACAACAGTTGCAAATAGTATGAAATATATACTGTTAAGTAGTCAGTAGACGTGCAAGTATAAAAACAGCAAGAAGGACAATATACAATAGATAAAGCTTTTTTTTTTTCAATGCAATATAAAAATGCACATGAATAGAGCGACAAGACTTTTGATTGTCAAATTTAACTGGTGGAAGAGATCTGGGGTATCGCTGCACATTATATTGGAAAATGGCATGGTTTCTATACAAAAGTTTCATCTGCTCTTTTTCTTCCTCTGTTTTTCACTTCTATCCAAACAATCAGGCATTACTCACACACACATAGTATTGCCAAAATAAAAAGGTAATAAAGTTTAAGGAATTGAACTTCGAAAATAAAGAGTTTAAAGAGAAAATTATCATAACTATAAATATGTTGGCATCCAGAAATTTCTAAATTTTCTCAGCAGTACTAACTTTGCAGTACTAACAAATGCTAAAGAGAAAAATTTAAACTTCACATGGAAAACAAACCAGAACAGAGAAAAGGTAGTGGATAAGGTGATCGTCTCCAAAATCAAGCATATCAGTAATCAACAATATTAATAATCGTAATGCATTGCAATCCAAAACCCGGAAGCAGAGAGAATAAACCTTAAGAAATTAAAGAACAATAACATCAAATGATGAATACATTGCGCTGGATCCTCTGTAGCGCATTCTAATCTGGATCTCTTGCATTTAGTTACTAAATGCAGAACGCATGGGTAAATTTAACGAGAGAAAGAGAGAAGAAGAGAGATGATGGGACTGTGGATCCAATTTGAGCACATTCAATTAGCAAGGACATGGGTCAGAGTGATATGTAATCCAACTCACTCATCGGTCTAGCATCAGATGGTTAAAAAAATGAAAATAAATCACTTCCCCCCTTCTTGTGGAGATGATGGATAATAGGAAAGGCACAGTTCATTACAAAGAGTAACAAAGGAAAAGAAGCCGATACATTGGATATTTTCAGAATCCATAGCTTCCGTTCAGATTAAGTTCACATTAATTTCCCATAATTATCAGCAAACTTTCTATAATAAGTTGTAAAAAATGTTACTAGTGGTTGGACCTTTCTCTAAATCTTTCACGACCCACAGATTTAGTATGTCGGAACAAAAGATAACACATCCCCTTTCCATTTACCAAGAGTATCATCTCTGACTTTTGTAGAAATTTCGGCAGAGTCCCCTCTATAAATTGGACCTCCCGACATTTCTACAACCAGTCAATTCACCAATACATCCCAAAATATATCAAAATATAGACATCTAGGGAGGGGGAAATGTCCTGACTCTGATTCAGTGGAGCCACATTCTATTTTGTACAGAACAAAACAAATTCATAATACAAAATACACCCACATGAACAATTGTGGGCTCACCAAATGAAACAAAACAGGAGATCTACAACTAGTCGGCCGCTCAGGCTAGGCTAGGGTCTTCAACGCTCTCTGAAAAATAAATTTAAGAAAGAGTGAGTTTGAAACTCAGTGAATAAATAATGCCGACCCTTAAAATAATCTTAAGGGCAAGGCCCGTAAAATATCTATATGTATATATATGTATTTATTCATCATGCGCAAAACAAGCCTCAAGCGGGTCGTTTTCTCAAAACAAAATGCATCAGAAGTATCTAAGCAGAACTGAATTCAAACAGACGCAGAGCACACAGCTCGCGAAAACATAACCACAGACGCAAAGCAATTTGCTTGCGAAATAAATAACTCCACGTGTGGTAGCTACCCACACGGGGCTAGCAAAAACCCCTGCTAGCTGAGGTCCAGATCATGGTGCACCAAGGCTAACAACTACTGCTGTTAGCTACAGAGTTCTGAATAGATAACCTCTTAAATTTAATACAATTCTCAAATCACATTTCAGATTTAATACGTTTCTCAAATCACATTTCAGACAAAGTACCTTCCACATCAGTTTAATATCAAAGTTGCCAAATTACTCCACAGGCATCAATTTGCAAAATTTCATGTTTAAATCAGTTTTCAGTAATATGCATATAACAAAACATTTATCCAAACGTTAAAACACTGCAAGAAAACTTAGTAATAAATGAGAAATAGGGTTTACTCACAGTCCGCATTACTTACTCACCTCTTAGAATGATATCAATATTTCCTGCCCAGCCCTCAGCTCTAACTCAATCTCCTGAATATCCTACAATACCCGTTCAACAGATTTAGAGTGTAAAACCAGAAGAATTGTCTTATTTACTTAGCCTACCCAACATTAGTATTTATTCTTCATTCCCATGAATTAACATATGAGAAACTAAGGTTTTCTAGGTGCTATAGGTGTTTTCGGCATGTTAGCCACGGCCAAATACCTCTTAGCCGCGGCCAATTCTTCTCTGTGTAACCCCCTTCCATAACACTAATTTCGCCGCGGCGACAGCCGCGGCGAGTTGGACATTCGCCGCGGCCAAAATATATGGCGCCGCGGAGAATGAGCCTCCTGGAGCTTCTTCGCTCGTGCTCTCGATATTGGCCGCGGCCAATACCTCCTTCCGCCGCGGCCAATTCCTCTCTGGAAACGTTAGCCGCGGCCAATTCATTAGTTAGCCGCGGCGAAATGTTTTCTGGAAAGCTTCCAGCTGACCTCTCCATTTTCGCCCCGGCATGGATAATACCCCCCCCTCTGCTCCTTCTTGCCTCCCATATCATACAGCACACATGTACAATGATACAGGTATATGTATATATATATATAGGCATCCCTCTATGGTGGCAGATCATTGGGAGGCTTAACTTCATTCATTCAAGAGAGAGAGAGAGTAAGAGAGAGCATAATCAGGAATGGGTAAGAGGAAAATGGAAAAACTTTGAAGCTAACGGAAATCAGTCTACCCAACTCATTCCCTTGCACCCTTTCTCTTGTTCTTTCTGCACACACTCTCTTCAGTTGGCCATACACACAGAAACGCAACACAAAACAAGTGAAACAGGGGAGGGGAAAGCTGTGAACTGGAACCAGAAATGCAATACTTACAGCAGAAACTCCAAGCTTGGAAGAGGATGTATTTCCAGCGTTAAATCACTAACGACAGCAACACACTTCACCAAACCAGAAAACAATGGCAGCAGCAAGGGAATGAAGCCAGAACCAGCGAACAGAGCATTCAGCAGAGGGAAGAAGATGAACTTCAGTTTCCCACCAACTCTGCTCCTTTTCCTGACCGAAAGATGGCTATAGGTATGGGTGAGTGCTGCAGCAAATTTGAAGAAGCAATTTACTTAAAAGACCAGCTAATATGAGGGAGAGAAGGGGCATTTCGGAGCTTTACTGAAGGCAGCAAAAATTCCTACGTGGCAGCTCAAGTTTTGCTTTGAAAAGTCAACTTCTCACATGCATATATATCTCTCATTGCCTCTCATTGCATGCACGTCGGGTTTCTTACAAAATCAATGTAAAATGTCAAAACTGCAAATGACTTTCATTTTCAGTAAGAACTTCTGAATCATGACATCAATGCTTAAAACGAGGATGACTCATACAGGTCATTGGTACGTCCAAGGTACTTTATCATGAAGACTATTTCCGCAAGAAAACCAAGATAATTACCATCCATCACTGCGCGAGCGAGAGTTTTGATTGACATCGAAGCTCTTCCCATGAAATTGATCTCTCGAAAGCTTCGGCCTGGAACCTCCGCCCTTTCCGCTTGAAAGCCGGCGGAGAGAGTTGGATGAATTCAACATGAAGTGACGAGCTAACACTGGGCCTGAAATGAACCCACGAAATCTCACAGAAACGGTGTGCTCCAAGCGCCGTGGGTGAAACGGGAGAAGTTGGTGACTTAGAAAAGAACCAGAAATGTGGAGAGGTGAAGGTTTGGGAAGAGAGTGAGTGTGGAAAATACGGTGGGTTTTGCCTGAGAGTGTGACAATTTTGTGAAGAAAATTTAGCATTTCTAATGATCTTCGAAGACTAACAGAGTTGTGAAAGAAGCAAACTTGGAGTGTGGTTGGGTAGAATTGTGTCCTTGCGGAACCAGGAAATGTATTGAAATAAACTTCAACATAAAGTTTGTCTCGATTCCAAAGCCCGAACCGAATTCGAAAACCAAAATGCATACTGACACGCACTCGACCCTTGAGACGTAACAGGAAGTGTACTTCCACAGCTTTTCTTGTGCAGCTTTCTCCTTTGCCCAATTCGTGGGGGGTAGTTCTGCTTCTTCTGAACCGAATTCAATAACCAATGCGCCCCGAGTTTGAAATAAAGGATATAAGTCGTTTACCTCAATTTTTAATTTGATCTAAAACTAGACGGAACTCCCATGTAAAAATTTGATTCAAAACAAGACATGGCTTTTATGGGTCCTATGCACAATTCAGTTGTATCACCTTACATTTAATTTAAATTTTAAAAAAGAAAATAAGAATTGTAAAAAGAAAGAGAAAAAAATTGGGGAAAAAAAGTGAAATCTCTGAACCTGTTAGTTACAGTATTTAAAATAAGAATAGGAACAATGAATTTTCCATATATATATATATATATATGATTACAAAGAGACACATTGTCTTACATTGAAAATTTTATCTAATAATAATAAATAAAAATAAATAAATTGTATAAATTTTTTAAAATTTTGGTGAAATTATATAGACTTTTTTTTTAAATATACAAAAATATCACTTAAAACAAAAATTTCCTTATATGTTTAAATTTTTTTAGTAAAATACTCTTTATTAATCTAAATATATATTTTTTTAAAATTAAAAAATTTTATATGGAATGTAGTTTTATTAAAAAAATTTTAAAATTAAACTAAATTGTGAGATAATTTTTTATTTTCGAAAAAATTTATACATATTTTAAAAATAAAAAAATTTATGTAAATTCAACAAAAGGCAAAAAGTATACATATACTTTACTCAAAATATAAATTCAAATGAATGTAGAGTTGTTATTTCATAAAAAAAAAAAAAATGTGTTTCAGTGCGCGCTGTAAGTGCGTGTTGTTCTTCTATTTCGCTAGCAACGTGTGTTGATTGAGATGGTTGAAAGTTCGTATAAATCATATGTATTGCATCTAAATGCGACCCTTTTTTGAGGATTTAGTTAAAGAGTGTATATGTTATTTCCTCTTTTCTCATCTATTTTTTTTTCTTAAATTTATAATCTCAATTTATTCCTTAAATTAAGAGGACATGCTCTCCTATTACATCCTTTTTAAATAATATAAAAGTAAATCTTTTCATATATATATATATATATATATTTTCCATACTACAATATGTATTGTATAGAGAGAGAATGAGAGAGGAAAAGAAAGGATGTATAAATGGAACATGGATCCTGTCTTGAATAGAAGGGTCCTATATAATTTTTTTTGTTATTTTTGTCATACAAATAAATAACAACATGAAACAAGTAATATAAAAAATAGTGAAAGAACAATAATAACTTTCTTTAATTGTAAATTCTTATTAATTTAAACATAAATATTATTGCAGTAAAAAAAATTAAATAAAAAATAAGGAGATAAAATATTCTAAAAATATTATCAAAATAATTGTATTGAAATAACATTAATTTAAGAAAGCCAAATAAGTTGGAAGATGTTTAACTTCCATCATATATAAAATCAAACTTAAAAGTTGTCCATCATCTCTAGCATATCATTCACCGATAAAGACCCTTCAAATATATATACCATTCTTCAAATATTGTCCACTATAACTGAAGACAACTAAAGATAAAATATTAAAACATGTTCATGAAATAGAATATCTAATAAACAAATTAATATTTGACTTTAGCAAAGATCTCCATGAATCCAAAAATAGATTTGAACAAGAATAAGCCATTTGCAATAAATCTAGTGAATAACTCTAACTTTTTGGTTGTCACATCCAGAGAGAAAAAATAATGCCTACTATCCTTATCAACATAATCATCTTCATTCTCCATGGAAAGTATCACCAAGTCACTAACCATATGCACAGGTTGATATAATGATAGCACATTGTCAAACCGAAAACCTTGCGCCGCGAGTTAGGATTACCTGTCAAAGTATACAAAACCCACCAGTCAATTGTATAAATATTCTTAAACTCAACATTATAAAGTAACAAACTAGCACAACCATTGTAGATCACCAAAAGTTCAACTTCATTGCCACACTAGGTATCTTTATTTCATTGAACGTGATAGACATAAAATTGTATACAACAACATGGCTTATTAGGTGATAATCACCTATTTCTTCTTTTGCAATCCAGATCAATTGTTTATCAACTTGCAAAGTTTCAATGCACATAATGTCACCTTTAATAGAACATACCACTACAGTTCTCCTTGCCTTTCCTTTCAATGAGAAGGTCTTCCATAACTTTCTTGCTTCCTTGTGTGGGTCAGTGTAGAGCATCTGAATGAAACAGTCATCTCTCACATTATCATGAAAAAAATGCGTATTGAGTTGTTACTGCAATATCTAATTGAATAAATCCATAGGAATACTAGTACGTAAAATCATGGTTTTAAATTGCGGTTGCGGTTGCAGTTACGTTGCGATTGCTGTTGTGGGTGTTGCGAATAGTATAAGAAGGATTGCGAGCGTTGCGGTCAAAAAACGCGGATACGGCCGGCGCCGCAACAGCAATATTGCGGCCGCATCACATGATGCGGACCGCAATTTAAAACCATGCGTAAAATCTAAACACTTACAAAATTAGAATAAATTAATATAAATAGAAATACACGGATGAAGATGGCCAGAAACATGATTACTTCTTAGAATGTGATCTCTAATATTTGTGACTTTGAACATCTTATTAATTTTTATATTGCAGATCCTCAAAAAGTGAGAAAGATCCGCGTAGAGGTTCCTCGTACGCAGAAATCCATTTACACCACCAATTAATGATTCAAGCTTTTTTTGACGGAGGCATATGGCAAACACACTTAAGATATCTTATGTGTGGTTGGATCAAGAAGGTGGAGTCTTGTTCTAAAGCCTTCATGGTCGTAATATCAGCTGGATGACAACAATTTCTAAGGTATTTTTTAGATCTCTGGAGGTGTTTGTAAATGAAATTTTTTGAAACTATGCAATCAATTCTTAGAAACGGTGAAAAAATTCTCACAATCATTGCAATCTAACTCAGATAGAATACGACACATTATATCTTGGCTCAGTGATTATCCGTTATGGAAGAGTTCTATAGACTTTGAATATTTTTTTTTAAAAGACATTTGTTGCTCACCTTGGTCCATTGATTCGTGGAATCGTAGATTTCATTTTTACTCAGTCAATCGCAAATAGACCCGTGTTTCACTTTGCTTGGAAAGTGCCCTAATTGAAAATAATCGATCTTAACAGGATAAGCGCATGGGCTATAACCAGTTATTATATTTTAATCTTTTCTTGTTTATTAAATATAAATACAAATAAATAAGAACATGGAACATAGATAATATGAAGTAAGAGTGAGAGAAAGTATTTCAAATTCTGCAGTGTGCCTCCACAAATTCTATATGTTGCGAACTCATATGCTAGTTCATGCAACACATACATATCCTTTTCACTTTAGTTCTTTCAAAATTTGAAGGTATTTCAATAATTTCTTGGGAGGGAAGAGACCAACGCTGAAAATGGTTTTCCATTTCTACCTATATCTACTTTTGATTTGATGGAAAGAAGATAATGAATGCAATTACTGATGAATTGCAAATGATGAGGAACTGTCAGCGAAAGGGATAGTTATAGGAAACTATAGATAGTTTTGTCACATGAGGGGAAACTAAAAGTCTTCTAATCTTAACTACCCTTAACTTGGATAATAACTGGACGAAAGTTATGTCAAGCAAAGGGATATATAGTTTCTTTATTTATCTAGTTATGTCAGATTGGTAGCAAAACTGACGGCAATTCATAGCAAAGAAAACTGCCGTCCTTGAGCTTTTACTTGACCAGTTACGTTACGAGTTAAGGACAAAAGTCAGCTACTATTCTTTCAAGGAAAACAGAAAAACATAATTGTAGTAATTTATATCTTTATTATTATATTTGTCAATAAAAAATGACAAGTGTATAATTTTACAATAATAATATGATATGTATATATTTAAAGTACAATATAACAATATCTCATATATTTGTTTATTTAACTTAAATAAATTAGTTATGTAGACTTTGTTAATTGTATATTAATTTGTCATTCTATAAACATGTGGATTAATATATGATTTAAACTTCAATGGCAGTAAACGAGCTTATAGCTTAACTTGAACAACACTAATCTCAGCTTTTAAGATTAAAAAAGAAGATTAAATTACACTCCTTTCTTTAAGAAATGTTTAATTTACACTCTTTTATTCTAAAATCAAAAGATGCACTATATTGATCTACTTGACAGGAAAAAATAAATTATAATTATATTTATTTTACCAAAATATTCTTATATCTATTATTTATATAATTTAACAAATATTAAAAAATATATTTGATTAATATAAAAATAGCTAATTTTCTAAATTTAAAATAAATTAAATTTATAGTTTTCAATACAAAATAAATAATATTGAAATAAAAATTTAAAAAATGTTTTTTAATAAGTTATATTTTTCAAGATGTTTTGTGTATATTTTTATAATAAAGGAGAATGTTGTATAATTTAGATATCTCTTGGAGAAGAAAAGAGTAATTTATCTTGGAATGAAATGTCTACCCTTATACATTTTTTTTTCCTTTCTACTCTCAAGACCATCTTTTATAACCATTTTTTTGCAAATAACCTCAAATGTAAGTGAATTTGGTAATTTACTAATGGAAGGATAGTACATCTTGATTAAAAGGACCCTTTAAAGTCTTTTGTTTTTTGTTTTTTGTTTTTGTGTAAATGACTCCTAAAACTTTGAATCATGTGTAGATAATTCTTTAATATGTCTTACTCTCATTAGTGAAATAGTGAACTATTAACAACAAAACGTTACTCACACTTAATCTCAAGTTTGGGTAGTCTATTTTAAAGTTTTGAAAGGCAAAATGATTTTTTATATATGACTTAGAGTTTAGGAAGATTTTGTACATTTTGGACTAAAAAAAGGGGTAACTAATGGAATGTCCTCCTCTTAATTAATATTTATTTAATAATATTTAGACCATTTAAATTAGATTAAAAACACTAAAAAATTTAGAAATCAAAATATGGTGAAACAATTAAGATTTGGTGAAAAAAAATAAATTTGTAGAACTTAAAGAAAATTTTTTGGAATTTTTTGGAACTTAAACAAGGATTTTCAAGAATTTTCAAGGATTAATTATAGTTAGAAATTGTGAAATAAATATGTGACAATTTGATTCTTAGAAACTTCCAAGGCCAAAAATATCTTAAAAAGATAACAAAAATAAGTAGGGAATAAAAAGTTTTCAGGCAAAATGCCAGAGTCAAAATATAATTGTTAAAAGTTTAAGATCAAATGTCATAATTTCAACTAGGACTAAAATGACCTTGGGCCAAAGTGTAATTTTAGAAAGTGCCAAAGTGTAATTCTCTCCAAAGAAAGAACATTGCTAAATTTTGACATAATTCTTTCACAAACTAGAAACAATATTTATACCTAGTTTTAACTAAATAGGTACCATTTTATTTGCAAAATAGTACCTGTTAGATGGAAAGTTTCTAACTTACAATGGAGGCTAGAGTGTGCTGCGAGAATTTGGAGCATGGGATTTGCTAAGATTTCAGGAAGCCACTTGTATCCTCTTATTAAATTCTCTCCTTCATCCCATTAGCAACAACAAAAGCAAAGACACAATGAGAGAATGACTTGAGGAAAAAGCAGAAATTGATAGAGAGAAGAAGATGAAGGGAGATCAGAGGAAGAGACACAGAGAAGGAGAAGGAAGGAGCCTGGCTAGATTTTAGCCACGAGTCAAAGTAAGACTTCTTTTAGTCTTATTGAGAGTTATTTGTAGCTCCATATTCACCCTTTTTCTTGTTGTTTCTTGTAATACCTTAACCTATTGCTTTCTTATTCCCACAATTTAGCTTAGTTTCATACATGTCTCATGGAAAATCAATATATTTAATGCATTAAATTACGTTAGGTAAGACTTTAAAAATTTATCTTATGCTCCATGGGCCACATGAACTCCTTAATATGATTCTCTACCCATAATACATTCATATAAGTCATAAACATCACAAAACATCCTAAGAATCTCGGATTTTACACCATGCATTAGAAAAATATAGGTTTGCTCTTGGGTTCACTTTCTAGATTTCTAATATGAGGTTTGAAAATTTATAACTAATTCTAGAAAAATTGAAATCAAGCAAGCTATACCATTCTAGAAAGCTCTAGATGTTAACTAATGAATAAAAATAGTTTGAGATAAAAAAAAAGAAGCATTTCACCCATAAAAATTGATAGAATAATATCAAAGGTCAGGTTGCATTACTGGTACTATCATGCAATTTTAAGAATTTCGTTCTCCCTCTACAGAGCTCTAAATAGGGTGATCTTAGTGGTTATGAAAAACTCATGGTGTTTACTTTATGTTTATAAAATTTCATGAGCATTGGATAACATTTGGGTCACATGTGATATAGAAACATAAATTGATTATATGAACAATGTTGTTACCATATCAGCAAAATTTCCCTAACTTTGAAAAATCATAATAAATTTTTTAGAGTTCCAAATTGGGTGCTCTTTCACTTTGTGAAAATATCTAGATGAGACCTACTTGTTGGCCAAATTTCAGGAGGAAATCCATCTATTTGGTCAGTTTGGGGTTTAGCTCAAGTTTTGGTCACTTTTAAGATTTAAAGTGGATTCATAATGCACCAATTGGCTCCTTTCTCATTTCATAGCCACTTGAGCACGTCCCATAGCGCAAACATAACTTAGGAAAGCATGCCAATTGGTTCAAAACATTATAGAGCTCATTCTCACTATACTACTTGTAAATATACACATGGAAGTCATAACACATAAAGGCCCTTTGGTGACAAAAATATACATACTTATTCATATGATTCTAAAATCAATATATACATCATATTTACATATATTTAAGTGTGCTTGATGGGCTTGTTGTATAACCCTCAAAATAAAATTAGGTTGAATTAAAAATGCATCTAGTGGCACAACCTAGGTCATCTCTCTTGGAAATGGAATTCAATGTTCAATTGAGTTTCTAAGTATTAAAGAATCCTAAAAGCTATCTAATTTGGGGGTTTTGATTGAATTAAACTAACCTAAAACTAAATTGAATCAAAATTCCTAAATTCTACCTAATTGGATGAATTGTGGGTGGAGAATGGTCTTGTGACTAGCTTTAGAGTTGTCCCTTGGTATCCATTATCCTTATCCTAACCCAATTGTGATTAATTTTGGCCTAAGAGTTCCTAATTGTGTTCATTATAAGTGTATCTTGAATTACCACGCAAGAATCAAGAGATTAACAATCTAATGTTGAATTGAAACCTCAATCCAGCATTAAATTGTTAATTCTTATTTTTAAGATCTTTGAACACTTAAATTGATTGATTAACTGATTAATTAGCTTCTGAATCATCATCCAAAAATGTTTAATTAACCAACTAAACACTAAGAAATCCACAAATAAACAATTAGGCATATAATCTCACTCATGCATTTCATCGAACACCTTCGTAGCATACATAGGAGATTAGAGGAAATTGAACAATTCAAAACTAAAATTAACCAATTAAAACAACAATTATCTTCCTAATCAGTACCTAACTAGATACTAATCAATTACACAAATTCTCAATCCAATACTACTTAACCAAGCAAATACAAGAAAGAGAAAAAGTGTAAGAAATTAAGAAATCTTAACCAAAATTCTGCATTCTTATCCAAAGATTCAAGCTTCTCCAAGGTTGCTTCCAAGCTAGCCTCAAGGTGGATGAATTAGAGCTTCATTAGTGGATGGAAATGGAGGAAAAAAATGGCATGGTATGGTTCTGCGAATGGAAAAGATGAAGGGGATGGACGAAGGGGTGGAGTGAATGGAATGGATGGACGACGGAATGAATGAAAGGCGTGCGAAAATGACGTGATTTGTTCGAATGGAAATGTTGATGGCATGATCAAGGCGTGGGATCAGTGGACGATGTGGATGTAATGAATGACGTGATATGGGCTGTGTGTAATGGACGAATACATCGTGAATAATGAATGGACTGGATGAAGTATGGAATGAATGATGGACGATGGGATTGAGCTGAAGGAAATGACAGAGTGAATCGTGAATGGATGTGATGAATGGATGAATGAGGTGTGAAAATGGGTGCTGCCTTCTCTCACGTGGATTTTCATGATTCCACGTGCTCCTCTTTTGCCCATTTGCCTGAAGCATTATTCTTCTTTGTTTATGTGAGTGTGTGGGCCCCATTCCTTCCCATGTAAGCTTTAGTTTATTCCATGTCGGTTTCACGTTGTTGTCCAGGCCTTATGCAGCATCTTAACGTTCTTCACGTGGCTGTTTCTCTTCATTTTCTCCTTTTCTCCTTCCCACGTCAGCTCCTTGCTCATTTACTGTCTCAATGCTCCATGTTCAACTTCTGCATGTAGCTTCTTCGCGTTTTGTAGCTGCTGTACAAATGTCACATTGTATTGCTCTTCGTTTTCTTCTCCTTTGTGTGTCTCAGCCCAAGCTTCTACGTTCTGCAGCTTCATTCTGTCCTCCATTTCAAAGGCGTTTCTTCATTTCCGCTCGCCTTCCAACTTGAATGCTGCCCCAACGTGAATCCTGTAGCTTGTGTCTCTGTTTCTGCTCATTCTTCACGTTTCTTTCTTAAATCATGCAGCTCTTCTTTTCACGTTGCTTCTACGTGGTTCTGCTGGTGCTTTATGCAATCTCTTTTTCTGCCCATTCATGTTTGCTTTCCTCTGTTTTGCCACTTGAATGTTTTATGCAGAACTTGAGCTCTTCTTTGTGCAAGCTCGAGCTTCTTCCTTCAACTCACTTTTGCGTGGTATGTATTTTCCTTCATAGAGTGCCCAGTCCGTAGCTCCTCTGTTTCTACATGTATGTGTGAGTGAAGTGGCAGCATCTCATGAGGGTGTTTTGCATCGTAGAACTTCAACCCTTAGCTTAGAGATAGCTTCAAATCCCAGCTCCTTCTTCTTACTTCATCCACCCAAGCACAAGCTTCTCACGTGGCTGCTCTTGTACTTCACTTCCCTCAAACAAAATCCACATGTCATGTGCTGGATGTGGAAGGTTCTTCTCTTCTTTAAACTAAATTCTCATCAAGCATCATTTGCCCATTAAAATCTGCAAAAAAGAATGAAAAGTCTTAAATAGAAATACCCAAAAATTATTTAAGATAAATTTAAGCATTAAGAACTAATAGTTTGCAAATTAATTTTTCAAATGTAGAAAATAGCCAATTAAAATCAAATTCCATTCAACTGCATTCATTAAGTCAAATTTAATTATTAAAAAGGTTAAGTTAGGAGGAATAAAGTGTATAAAAATCATGCTTATCAGTACTCAAGTATTTACATCATATAAAGATCCCATAGTTACATCATTTGATGTCCATATATCTATAAGATAGTTAAATAACACAATCTTTGTCAAAATCTTGGTTTTCAAGATTGTTGGCCTCTATTATTTGAACCACTTAGCTCAGTTAGGCATGGTTAAGCATTGGAGAGAAAAGAGTGAGATTTCAAGAATCCTAATAGTTATTTACCCTTTCAAACATACATAATGGATGAATTTTCAAGTTTAAGAATGCATGTATAGTAACTTGAACTACTAGTAAACATACATAAAACCTTTCTGTGTTCAAAGAACTCATATATATCATACATAAGCTCTTAAGGGAATGATTAGCCTTACCCATTTTCTTTGAGACTTTTGGAATTGTCTCACTTATTTTCAATAGACTTTGACTAAGCTTTACTCTTATTAAGACTTTTAGCTTTCTCTCACCCAATCCTAAAGACTTTTGACTCATCCTCACCCTTGCTAAGGGACTTTTGACAGCAGCATACCTATTCGAGCCAAAACACGTTCATAAAGTAGATTTCAAGAACATTATGGTACCATAACATATAGGCAATAGGTAGAAACATTTCTGATGACATAAACATACATACAAGCACTTAAAGACAAGCAAACATCTAAGGCATGTATGAGGGAAATTTTAGAGAGTTACCTTTGAAGCAAGAAAGCAAACTTTTTTCTTGATTACTCTTCCTCTCTCTCAACCACACACTTGCAAAGAGATAGAGGTTAATTCCTTTGGCCTAGATAGATCAAATAGGACTTCATTACATCATTGGAACAAGCTTTGGCATTACACATACTCTATGTGAAGCTACTTTATTCTATGGCTCAGTTATGTTCCATATAAGACCTATGGGAGCAACTATGAGAATTCATGGTATTGGCTCCATTTTCTCCTTCAATCTTTGACTCTTAACTCCATTTGGACTCCTTGGAGTCATCACAAATTTATTTCAAGGAGTCTAGATACAAGTTTCTTTCTAATGTCTTAAAATGGAACATACACCTCCATCTCACAAAATGTGGTTTCTAAATTTATTCTAAGGATTCCTTTGGTATTCTTCTATCATATTTATTCCTATTTTAGCCTTAAAAAAAATTTAAAACTCGTCCTAGGTGCCTTATCCTTATTTGGTCGAGACATGCTCTTCATTATGCACCCATAGAGTTTGCTTTGTTTTCTTGAAGGAGATGGCACTTGGGAAGCTTTCTAGAGGTCTAATGTACTCATACACTTACATAAGCCTAATTGTCCCTAGGAAAAATTAAATTTTACTCTTTGTCTCAAAACCCCAAGGTTCACAAACTTGATTTTTCTTGGTTCTCTTTTTGATTCTAATGAACCAATCTTACTTCTCACACTCCTAACTACTTGTTTCTTTCTTGCTAAGGTCAGAATTCATCTCCCTCCATGGAATCTTGGTCTGACCAAATTCATTCTAGGAAAAACAACCAAGAAAAATCTAAAAGGGTCTTTAATCCATACCTTGTTTGCTTGCTTTTCCAAGGCACTTCCACTTGCTACAAGTTTCTTCCTCCAAAGCTCACTTCTTCTACTTGAGCTGACCTCAAAATAGAACCATATCAACCTCCAAAACAAAGGAAAAAGAGAAGAGAAGGTGGAGAAAGGAATGGATATGAGAAGAAGCAAGGAAGAGAGCAAAAGTCCTAACCTTTTCCATAAGTTCTCTTCCCCATTGCTCCTTCTCGATTGTGCATCTCCTAAGGCCCTTGAAATTCTTTTTTTAGATGTTCAAAACATTGGTTAACTCAAGAGCTAAAAGGAAACATGCTTAAGTAGTCCAAGAGTCACTTTATACACTTTTCTATTTTGCATTTTAGTCCCTATTCTTGGTTCTTTTCATTTAGGCTCAATTTAACTCCTTTTTGAAATATGTCTTTTCTATCATAATATTTAGGCTCTCAAACTTATAAATTGGCTTTGGTTTCACTCAAAAAGGATTTAAAACTATTCCGACTTGTTTGGTCAAAGTTTTAGTTAATCGATGACTAAAATCGCTCACCGGAAGGGTTTTAACTATTTTAGAATTTCTCATGGTTTTTAAGGCTTCTGAAAATCCTAGAAAGCTCAAATCTTTTGTTTAAAAAGCCCCTCTATGAGTTTTCCAAAATTACCAGAAATTACAAAAATGCCACAACTTTCTTTTACAAATTTTCTAACTCATTTAGCTTGAGTTTCTAGGCAACTCAAACGTTAAATTCTCATTTTTCATTATTTAGAATTTTTTTTCTAATTTTATTTGGCCTCAATTTAGTCATTTCAGGGGACTTGCTTTTATAATTAGCTTATTTCATTATTTTTATGAAAAATTGTATGTGTGAAAACCATGAGCTTTTCTCATGGCATAAACATACATTTAAGGTAATCTTCTTGTCTTGCTTGCTTCTTCCTCTTTACTCTTTATGTTTGATTAGCTTGGCCTCATACAGAACAACCAAGGGGGAGGAATTTCTAATCAAAAGCAAGTGAGAAGCCTAAGCTTTAGGTTAAGGGAACCTAGAAAATACAAAGAAATTTGATGGAAAGCTAGTCAAATTCAAGAATGGGAAGTTAGGTATCCAAAAATATATAGCAAAATCTAGGTTGATTCAAGAATTCCCTAGCCGATGTAAGTATTTGTTTGAGTTAAAACCTTAAATGTATGTTTATTACTTTCAAAAATGTATACTAGAGGGGTTTTAACTGTCTCAGAGTTTTCCATAGTTTTCAGAGCCTCTAAGAACCCTGGAAAGCTCAAATTTTCTATTTAAAAAAGCATCCTGTGAGTTTTTCAAAAAGTACCCATATTTATAAAAATGCCACTATACTTTCGGCAAATTTTTTGAACCACTTTGGCTTCGATTTCTGGGTAACTCAACATTCAAATCCTTATTTTTTATTATTTAAAATTTTATCTTAATTTTATTTGACCTTAAATCATTCAATCCAAATGACTTGTTTTTCAAATTGATTCATTACCTTGTTTTTGCTAAATATTGGACGTCACTTCTTTTCCTTTGACTTCAAGTAGATTGACTCATAAAATTTCTCTTGACTTAAGATTGAGTTAAATGAGAAAATTTTTGTGTTTATTCACTATTTTACCTTGATCAGTTGATTCTCCCAGATAATTGTGCAAGTTTACAATTAACAAGTTTTACACAACCAAGATGAGAATGAAGTATAAATTAATTAGTAATTTAATTATACAACAAAAATAAGATGATCCTAATTTGAACGAAGTATAAATCAGTCTCATGTAGCATCATTTATTTGTCCAATATGGGCAAGGTATGGCAAGCTTTTCATATTGCTATGTAAGTTGCTTGTGCTTGAGAGTATTTGTAATGTCCAGTTTTAAAAATTTATTAATTACGAATGCCAACAAAGAAGGTGGATATGACATTAACTACCAAATGTACCAACGACCATAATATTGTTTTTCTACCTGTTAAATTACTCTTCAAATCTTACGCACCAAATTTTTTAGCATACAGTTTTACTCATTAAACCACAAACTCAACAGTCACCACATGGTGAGGTGTTATCTTCCTTTCCCATAAAAGGAAAACAAGAGTTTCTCAAATTTACACCTAGAGATGGTGACCCAAGAAACTCTTATCCAAATGAAGTCCACAGTACAAGGCCCTCATAAAATATGATGAGTGCATAATCCTGAAAAAATAGCTATTATTTATATGGAAATTAAGGCGTACTCACTATTCAACGATATATGTGTAAATTGAAGAGAATAAATAAAATGACATAAATCATGTTATTTTTTTTTAAAAAACTGGCTCATTATAAATATAAGGTTGTTGTGTAATAGAAGGAAGATTTGAGTTCTCAAAGCTCAAAGCAAATGTGGAAGTGTCCATAAATGCATAAGGCTAATTGTATCCATACTCCAGTAAGCTTAAACTAAGACGTCTTTCTTCTACAAAATATTTCCCTTTTAAGAATTCAAATATCTTAATTGGTATCACGTAACTAATGAAAAATTACTTTTAGATTGTTTTGTTTTTTTACAAACACAAAAGAATATTTAGTAAGATACGCATATAAAATCTGAAAAAAGGAAGAAGGAAGAGAAAAGATTCGAGAGAGAGAGAGAGAGAGAGAGAGATCAAGGATAAATATTCAACTCTAAGTAAGATAAACGCACATTTCTCCCAAAGAAGAAGAGTACAATCATTGTAGAAAAGATATGCAGAGCGTCGGAGTGGCTGAATGCACTGGTTATCAAAGTGTGCAAGCGACCACACTTGAAATTGTGCAAAGAGATCTGCTCACAGAAAACACTTGAATTGGCAATCCAGATGATGTATAATCCATACAGACAAATAGATTGAAATTATATATATCTCTCATGTCTGTCCTTCCACAGTATGTAGCATGGATAATGAGTTAGCTATTATATTTGTAACCAACGACATCGGCAGTCATTATATTTTATACTAATATTACATTGTTGCAGTACCAGTTAGCATGTTGGAAAAAATTTCCTCAGAAACATTTAATGTATCCGCCATGTAGATGGAAATGCCATACAAAACAAACGTCTGGCAAATTATATCTACCCATGGCATCATCAAGGACCTGAAATTTTATAAATCAAGGAACTCACTGTAAAGTTTTCTGACATAAACTTTTTATCCGCTATCTTCCATAATGAAAAACAGCAACATTA
This sequence comes from Erythrophleum fordii, assembly GCA_032878935.1. NCBI lineage: Eukaryota > Viridiplantae > Streptophyta > Magnoliopsida > Fabales > Fabaceae > Erythrophleum > Erythrophleum fordii. The sequence goes on from JAVQMF010000055.1 coordinate 750,557, forward strand.
GTTATAATCATGCCCAAAACCAGGTCATTACTCGTTAGTCCTTGGCATGGTTTTTAAACCCGGACCGGACCGGCCGGTTCAACCGGTCCAACCGGGAACCAGACCCTGATCCGGTTCGGAATATCTCTCAAACCGGTGATTTCAAGAACCGGTCAACTTAGGTCAAGAACCGGGTTTGACCGGCCGATTTTTGACTACACCCGGTGCTGGCGAACCGGATCGAACTGGTTTTCTTCAGAAATTTTTCAATCAGCGTTGGAGCCTGGATTCGAACACGCACACCCGCTGCTTCCCAAAATACAAACGCGCCATTTGACCTGCGAAGCACTTCTGATATATATATGCAATATTTTATATAAATAGGTTATCATGGTATTGTTTCTAAAAGAAATGTCTTTGCCCAGTTTCGAACCCGGTACACATGCCTCCCAAAATACGAATGAGCCATCTGACCTGCGAAACACTTCTGACATATATATGCAATATTTTATATAAATAGGTTATCATGGTATTATTTCCAAAAGAGTTGCCTTTGCCCAGATTCGAACCCCAATACACATGAATTCCAAAGACAATGAGCACCAGTTGAGCTACGATGCACTTGTATTATTATTTTGCAAATTTATATATTAATATATTATTAATTAGTTCTTGCCTTTTTCTCCAAAAATGATAATATAAAATATTGAACCTATAACCTAAATAAAACATCTCAACATTTTAAACATTGTGTCACCTTATTTTTTTTATGTTAAAATAATGTATAATATTATATAAATATAATTATAGTATTTCTTTTAAAATTTATTATATTTAATTTAAATATTTATCAACCATCATTTTTTTACACTATATTCAAATATTCAATAATCAATTAAATTTTATTATACAATTTTTTTAAAAAAGTAATAATAAAAAATTAATATATTAAATAAGTAGTTTTTATAATATCTTAGTTTTAATATTTGTTTTAACACATTAATATTTGATAATTATATTTATTAATAAATAAGTTATTTTATATTCAAAATTTAAAACTAAAGAGTCAACTAAAATTTAATATTATATTATATTGAATTTATTTTTATATATAATTATTAATAAAATGTTTCAAATTTTATTAATATTTGTTTATAATCATTTATTAAACTAAATTTTTATATATATATATATACATATATATATATATATAATTATCACCGGTTCGACCACGGTTCAACCACGGTTGAACCAATGAACCGTGAACCAGTGCCTTTACCGGTTCAATCACCGGTCCGGTTTTAAAAACATTGGTCCTTGGAACCATGATCTCCTGCGAGCAGGAGAAAATATATTATTGGCATACCATATTATATGTAAACTATCTAAATCTAAGTTATGGATTTTCTGCCAACTATTAATAATGAAATTTGAAAATCCTTCAATTTGCATGCACTTGTTGAAAAGAGTGACAAGATAAAAGGGAGAAATTAACAGAAAACTAACCCTTTGTTTGGAAACGCGTTGCAGAGCTCAGAAATCACGTTTACCGAAACAACAAAGCGGAACTTTTATGCAAACGGAGGTTGCAAACGTGATTTTTCTATCTCTCACCACGGAACCAAACATGCACTAAATAGAGTTTCATCAACCACGGCATTCTTGTTTCTCACGAACATGCCCAACAGTTGCAAATAGTACGAAATATATACTGTTAAGTATTCCTAATACTGGCAAGTATAAAAACAGTAAGAAGGACAATATAAAGCTTTTTTTTCCCAATGCAATATAAAAAAGCACAAGAATAGAGCGACAAGACTTTTGATTGTCAAATTTAATTGGTGCAAGAGATCTGAGGTAGTGCTGCACATTATATTTGAAAATGGCATCGTTTCTATATAAAAGTTTCACCCGCTCTTTTTCTTCCTCTGTTTTTCACTCCTTTCCAAACAATCAGGCATTACTTACACGCACATAATATTGCCAAAATAAAAAGGTAATAAAGTTTAAGGAATTGAACTTCGAAAATAAAGAGATTAAAGAGCAAATTATCAAAAGTATAAATATGTTGGCATCAGGAAATTTCTAAATTTTCTCAGCACGCAAACTTGCAGTACTAACAAATGCTAATGAGCAAAATTTAAATTTCACATGGAAAACAAACCAGAACAGAGAAAAGGTAGTGGATAAGGTGATCGTCTGCAAAATCAAGCATATCAATAATAGTAATGCATTGCAACCTAAAACCCAGAAGCAGAGAGAATAAACCATAAGAAATTAAAGAACAATATTACCAAATGATGAATACATTGCTCTGGATCCTCTGTAGTTCATTCTAATCTGGATCTCTTGCATGTAGTAACTAAATGCAGAATGCTTGGGTAAATTTAACGAGAGAAAGAGAGAAGAGAGGGAGGATGGGACTGTGGATCCAATTTGTTTTAGTTTTCATGTAATCCCCTTCCTATTGAATTATTGGATCACCTATCAAATCTATTTATGCAACCTAAGAGAATTAATTAATTTTTTTATTGTAGAATTTTAAATCTAGTGTCAATTAATGGGTTTCAATTAAAAAAAATGACAATTAATGTGCAGTATGTGACTGTGCATAAAGTGGGTGTGTGAGAGAAGCCAGAAATTAGTAAATAAGTTTTCTAGAGAAAAAAAGGCACACAAAGTTCTTTAAGAGAAAGGCACATAGAGAAGAACTTCTTCTTTTCACTTCCTTTAGTAAACTAGTGCATTTGTTGTGGAACTAAGTTAGAGTTTAGATTGTGACTATGATCACACTGCGTGGGGCAATAGATTAGGGCAAATGATCCAATGCAAAAGTTAAGTACCCCATACCATCTTGTATTTCCATCATTGGCATTAGAGCCTTGTTGGCTTGATTTATTGCTTTCTTATGGTATTTGCATGTTGATTAGGCTGATTTTAATGCTTTTTTGCTTTGCAAAAGGATAATTCAAAATTTGAACTTTAAAGGCCATTAATGAAAAAAATTGTAAAGACCATTATCACCCACAATATTCACACTATAAGAAGACAATATAGAAAGGATCTTATGGTAAAAATTTAAGGAAAAACTAGAAATTTTAATTTTAATTTTTAGTTAAACATGGTCGAACAACCTTTTTATGAAAGTTGACATTCTTAACACAAAGCACCATTGGTTTCAAGCTTTACATGAATGGAAAGCTTGTTCCAACACCATAAAATTTGCCAAAAATGGATGACTAATAAGTGAGATTCGAAGCCTCAAATTTAGCCTCTTGAACACTAAATTTTTGAAAATTTTGCACTTAGAAAATTTGGGAGGTTATAGATGAAATGGAAATCCCATTTTTGGCAGTGGCACATATAGCTCACCCAATCACCTTTTGACTTAAACTTGGTAATAATAAAAAAAGAAAGGCAATAATGACATTATCGTCTTTAGCGTAACCTTGGAGGGTTGCATTTGGCATATACGCACCACCCTAGGCATGTGAATGTGCTTCCCTTTTTTTTTGAAAATTTTTAAAGCAAAGAACTTATAACGGTACATGGGGGTGCGTAGAAAAAGTTTGGGGCTAGTTTTTTGCTTTAAAAATTCTTAAATTGATGAGCTTTAATTTGGTAAATAATTTGCCTATGTTTGGACAAGTTTTAGTAGTTTTCAAACATACATATGCATATTGAGAACATCTCTACCTAGCTTAATAAGAGTAATAAGCTAGATCGTGTCAATTCACTTTTTTTTTATACTATAAGGTTCTTACATCATTAAAGAATATAATGGTAAGAAGCCTTTAAAGAATATCATATAAGACTCTAAATATGGCAATATAGCTCAACAAAGGAGAGACTTAGAATTTTCTATTGAAAAGGAATGAACAATATTACTTATATAATGGTGCTGAGTGACATGGTGATAACTTTATATGTGAGTCCAACTATTCATATAGATAGTCTTTAAGGACAAGCTTGGTCTTACTTCTATAACCAAATAGAAAAAACTGATAGTCAAGGATTTGAAGTTAGTTAGTCATATTCTTACTAATAAATAGTATGTTCATGCTATTATAAGAACTCTTCCTATCAGTTGAGAATATATACAAGTGAATTTAATCAATAAAGAAAGCATCACTATTTTTTATGACATAGCTCATCATATAGGGCTTAGAGATGAGCATTTAGAAGTTACTAGAGCTTTTAGACATGTTTATATGACTGAGATTGCTATGACTTTAAAATCTAAGCATAAGAAGTACAATACTTTCATAATAAGAAAAGATTCCACAAATGTTTTAAGTTAAGGGAGTTTTTAAGAAGAGAGGTAAGTGTAGTACAAAGAAGCTTAGCATAGTCAATGTTAAGTATTATATTTGTCAAAGAGTAATAACTTTACTTATGATTGCAATGTGCAAAATATGATTCTCATAAACCATGTAGCTAAGGATTAAGAATCCTTTGTGAAATAACACTAGCTGCTTTTCAAAAGTAGATAACTTTATATAGGAAAGAATGCAAGAATTGAAGTAAAAAAAATTGGAACATGTAAAATTGGTTTTGTGTGAAGGACGAACCCTTATCATATATAATGTTTTATACACTTTAAAAATTTGACAAAATTAAACTTCTATTATATCTCTTCTTAGTTTAAGATTCAGTGCTAGTTTTCTATGACAATTCTATTGACATTTAAAAGGGGAAAATGAATACAATTCTAGTTTCCTTTATGATGGCTTTATTGTGCTAGACACAATTATAAACATAATTGTTTAACTTAATACTTTGCTTCCAATTTAGATTTGGATATGAATGATTAATACATAAGGCTAGGCCTTATAGGCAAACAGAGAATGAGTAAACTAGCAAAAACCAAGAAATGCTAAGATCCATTTTTAATTTAGAAATATCATTATAAAAACATTGTTTAATGGGTAAAGTAATTACAAAACCATTTAAAAAAAGGAACTAGAGCTTAAAATCCATTGTAATAATTCATTCTTATATATGTGGACTAAAAATAAATGTGAAGGCAAGATATAGAGCTTAAAATTTCATTACATCTATTAATGATTATTTGCAATATAGTTAAGTCCATGTAATCCCCATAGATCAAAAGCACTTAAGTGCTTTAGACATTATATAAACATGATTGAGAATCAAATGGATAAGAAGATTAAAACTTTGAGTTATGATTGAAGATGTGAATATTGATTAGATTAGTTTAAAAAGTTCTATGAAAAGAAAGGAATCATGAGACAATTAAGATTCCTAGCACTTTATAGCAAATGGAGATGTTAAGAGAAAGAATAAAAAACCTTACTTAAAATAGTTGGACTGATGATGACTTAAGTAAACTTAACCATTTCCTAGTAGGATAATGAGTTAATGCCTTTAAACTTAACTAAGTGCTCTCTAAATCAATTATTTTTGCACCTTATTAATTGTGGACAAATAATAATCTATCTTTAAGCTTCTTAAAAACATAAGGTTGACTATTTATATCTATGATAATTCTCATAAGGTATCATTAGATACTCAAAACAATCAAAAGAGTATATTTTTATAGGTGAAAATGAATGTGGAAATATAATTGAAATTGAATCAAGAAATACCACATTTAGAGAATAAATTTCTTAGTCAAGGAAACATTAATAAGAATACATTTCCTTATGAGACACAAGACGAAGATAACGAGGATAAGTAGTAGTGTCTCGACCCATTGATCTAGGTGGAAGTTTGGTACAAAATGAGAATGTTACATAAACAATCCCTTTATTTTAGAGTAACCTTGAAAGTGTGCCTAAATGTTAGTTTGAGATTGAAAGGGTAGCATTCAAAGGTACTCAATTAGACAATGAGAAGCTAAGCAATTCAAAAGGCTCAACTGTACCCTGATAAAAAAGATTGGATGAAAGCATTGGGACAAGAAATAAATCTAATGAGGATAAATTGTAATACCTAAATATATATATATATAATAAAAATGAATAAATAATATATTTTAGGTTATTAAAATAAAAAATAATAATTTTTAAATCTATTTTGGAGTTTATAAAAATTTCAAAGCACTTTCTAATCATTTTAAATATCGATTAAAGCATATTAAGCTTGGTAGGGGCAAAAGTGCAATATGAGCCAAATATATTTTAATATTTCTTAAGGATACTCTCTTTTCATTTCTCCATCTGATCCAACGTCCTTTTCCTCTCCATCTTTTCTCTCTCCCGAACTCCACTTTTTCTTGCTTCTTGTGTGACTTTTCTTCTGTTTTTGTTTTGCTTGAGTCGTTCCTTTTTCTCCCATCGTAGCACCTCCATTGAAGCGTGAATCTCAGCTAGCCACAAGGATCCATCACCCTTTTCTTGTTAGACGCCATTACCCACTTAACTCCGATAGATTTAGTTGCCATAAAATTTTTATTTGGTAAAGATTTCATCTCCCTCCTCCTTCTCTTCTTTTGCTATTCAACCATGGAAAATTTTGTGACTTTTATAAGGATTAGTTATTCCATTTTCTTCTTCTATTTCTTTCATCAATCTTTATCTCTCTCCATGATTTATTGAAGCTAATAAGATATTCAATTTTTGTTGCTCAAGTTGCCGTAGGTGAGCTTTCAAAATGGAGGCTTCTTGAATTTCTACATTTAGGTGTAAATAAACACTTCATATTTCATCTTTGAAGGTTTAAGAAGTGAATTTTAAATTTAATTTGAGTTAAAGAAGCTTATATTGAAAACCCCCAAATTTAGGGTTAGTATTTAGGATAAAAAAGTATATAAGAATTTAGGAATTTATGTTTTAGGGAGTATATTAGGTTATATAAATAATTATAGATATTATTGGAATGATTAATATAATTAATTTATATTAGTTATAATTTTAGGTGATACCAAGAAAATTCATTCAACTGAGACTCAGCATTAAACAATAAGAAATAGGGACTTATACTATTAATCCCAACTAGTGAGTGTGTAGATAATGGAGTGGCATATCTATTTCATTCCATTTCATATTTTTAGAATGAAAATTTCAATTTGTGTGATTTATGTGCTCTATACCTTAGGGAAACAAATCAGTATTTTCAAAACTTCAAAATGGGTATATATATATATATATATATATTCATATGATTATTTAATAAGTTTATTAAAGCAACTTGATAATTGAAATGTGGCATGATATATCCTTGTGAAATGCAAAAGAGTGAATTGGATGGAAAGAAAGTAGTAGTGTGTATATGTTTATTTATGAGAAGAGTACTTTATGTTGTTTTGTGGTCTTATATGTTACAGAGATTATATAGTAAAGGTTAATTTGTCTTATTTAATTATTTATTTACTTCCTTGATTTTTATTTATTTTTGATAGTTAAATGCCAGTTGAAGGGATTTTGCTATAGTTATTTTTATTTTATATAATGAATGGGAATATAGTCAGGAATCTCATAGCCATTAGCGGAGGTAACGACCTAGATGCACCTAGAATAAATTATAAATTGTGATGGCACTGCGATGTGATATATCTAGTGCTACGATTTGAGATACTAGATGTATATTGTGAAAGTGATAAGATGGGATGGATCCACAGAAATGCCATGATATATGATAATGTGGTTTGATGATTTGGTTCCTCTCTATGATACCCATTCCTATAATATTTTTCTTATATTTAGAAAATATAGATTTTATCTAAAAGTTTCTTTTTATTTAAATAACTGCTTTTCATTTCACCTATAAATTTTTATTGCCTAAATTATTTGATAATCATTTATTTTAAAAAAACTCCTGTATGCACTTGTTTTTCCCTCTATGCACTTTATTATTTATACACTCACTAAGCCAATGGTAGGTTTATCCCTATTCTTTCCTTATTTTTCAAACCAGCGAGTAAATGAGTGAAGTGATTTGGGAGCTCGTGAGCTACCAAACCCTTAAAGTAGGTGTTTAATTTTGTGAAATTATGTCAGACACCATGATGTGGTAGCACTTAGGTGTAGAGAAAGAATTTTTTGAATTGTCCATGTTATATGGTCACCTATAATATGTAAATATTGTTTTTACTTTCCTAGTTAGGCATTTTGGTTATATGTAACTTATTGTTGTTGGTGCTGGTGCTGGTTTAATTTATTTTTCAGGATGGGATGTCCAATTTTTAGGTGAGATGTTGCCAGATTTTCGGTAGTCCCTAATGACATAGTGAACTGAATATTAAATTTTCTAAAACTTGTGGGTTATATAGGTTAGTTTAAATATATGATATAATAGTTGACTTTAATTTTATAAGGCTTGCTAGGCTACCCCAATCCCCATATTAGTTTAGCCTACACACCGATCATGGCTCAGAAATTGGGTCGTGACATAAATCATGTTTAGAACTTAGTTGATCATCAATGTGACTAAAAGGCAATTAAGAACAAATAGTTCTTAAGATAAATAGAAAGATGGGTGGATTAATTGAGAGATAAAAGACACACTTAGTTGTTACGAGATATATATAACAAAAAGGTATATGTTATGAAATAACTTTTTACTTATTGTATGATTCAATTCAAATTAGACTAATCTTAACTATAGTTGCAAGTTTACATTTAGAATCACATCAAATGGATATGATAAAACATATTCTCAAATTGAGAATTAGATAGAGAAAGTACATAAAACAACCATTAGGTTGCATTAAAAAAGGAATAGAGCATAAATTTTGTATGCTTCAAAAGTTTATTTATGAACTAAAACAATCATCTAAATAATGGTATTTGAGATTTTATCGAGCAATAATCTTGTATGATCTTCAAATAATCAATGAAGATCATTGTATTTATATTAAGTAGTTTGAAAGAAATTCATAATATTATCTTTTATATGGATATATATCATTAGCTATGATTAATCAAGATTTTTTAATTGTCATTAAGGAATAGTTATTCTTGAATTTTAAAATGAAGGATATGAGTAAAACAGAGTATATTTTTGGAATTAAGATCCAAGGAATCTCTCGGAGAAATTAATTGCACTATTACAAGAGAATTACTTTTATTAAGTTACTATACTCTTACATTTGTGAATTAATAAGATTGTTTGTATGTGTTATAGGATTATGAAAATAATCCAACACCTTGGCTTATAATGGTTTCTACTGTCATAATTTGTTATTTGCTATCCTCTTCTGTGTTTAGGTATGGTCTAGCAATTTATTTTGTAATTTTTGGCTGCCTCTTTTTGAATGGAAGAGTTGGATAAAATCAAAACCTACTTTGATCAACATTATTTTATAACAACTAGTAATTAAAATTTTTGGCATCACTTTCACATTCATTAGACATGACTTGCTAAATTTAAAAGCATAATATAGTATACACGATTTTTATTATATGATTATATAATAATGATGAAGGATTTCTATATTAAATTTCATGTCTTTTCCCTTGACTTCAAGTAGATTGACTCATAAAATTTCTCCTAACTTGGGATTGAATTAAATGAGAAACTTTTTGTGTTTATTCACTATTTTACCTTGATGAGTTGATTTTCCCAGATAATTTTGCAAGTTTACAATTAAAAAGTTTTACACAGCCAAGATGAGAATGAAGTATAAATTAATCAGTAATTTAATTATACAACAAAAATAAGATGATCCTAATTTAAACGAAGTATAAATCAGTTTCATGTAGCATCGTTTTCTTTGTCCAATATGGGCAAGGTGTGGTAAGCTTTTCATATTGCTATGTAAGTTGCTTGTCCTTGAGAGTATCTATGGCTTTCATCCTTTTGTTAGCAAATGCTTGTAACTTAATTCAATTGAAGTTAGAAACATAAATGACAATTAAATTGAAGTTAGAAACATAAATGACAGGGTTGTGGATTGAGTAATAGGGAATCTCAAGACATCCCTACTATGGGGATTCTTGGAAGAAGTGGTAGGAAGTATCAATTCTATGCCTAATGCATTGTGAGTTGATAATATCCCATCACATGCTCTCTTATTTTATGATTTCATATATTGTATCTTTATATTTTGTGAAAGATCATGGAAACTCTTGAAATTCTATTTGCATAGATTCTCAAACAAAAAAATTTTAATTAGATTGCATCTCTTAAATTGAAAGTTGTTGATATATGTAACACCATAATATAATAACGCTATCTAGCCTCTCTTTGGGCTCGGTTCCATAGGATTTCCAAAGAATCAGTACCAACCATGGCATTTTTATGCTATAAAACGAGGTTTCATACACTCATCTTCTGCCCCATGGGTCCTGTGAACCCATCATTCCCATTCTCTACTCACACTCTATTTATACAACTCATACATAGCATAAAACTAGCCATAAGCCACAGGAATGGAGTCAAAAACCAGAAAAATGCAGTTTCTCACATGGGTCCAAAAGTCTGATTTTTGGCTCTAACTTTGGAAAATCATATTTAATTATAGAAAAATAAAAATCTAGCAAACTATATCTTTCTAGAAAGCTATAAGTGTTAAATTTACACTAAAAATACTTCCCAACCATACTCTTAGCTTTTGGACCATGTTTGACATCGAAAATGGGACAGAGGTCCGGCTGTCCCTGTTTCTGGCACAGTTTACTGTCATGAATTTCGAAAATTCATAACTAAATCTAAAAAAATAAAATCTAGGAAAACTATACCAATTTGAAAAGCTACAGATGTCAACTAGAGAAGAAAAATAAGTCTAAATCAATTCAGCAACCCTTAGACCTCGAAAACCGATGGAACAGTAACGAAGGTCAGGTGGCTCCACTGATACTGATGTAGAACTTCAGAAGGTTCATTCTCTCTCTACAGACCTCCGATTGAGGTGATTCTAGTTCGTATAGGTCACTATGGGTGTCTAGTTTATGCATATACAATTTCAAAATAGTTGGACACCGTTTGGTCTATGAATGACACAGAATCATTTTTGGACCTATGATAACAGTACATTGACCAAACCATTAAAATTCCCAAACTTCAACAATTCGCCAAATATTCTCTAGACCTCCAAATATTACCCACTTTAGCTTCTCAAGAAGCTCTCTACAAACTCTAGAGGCCTGCAAAATTTCATAGCAAGAAGAGTTCATCTGGTCATACTTTGATAGAGTTCACAAAATTACCGGTTTTGGCACCCAAAAGGTTCAAAGTGGGTCAAAGTGGCCTCCCACATATTCTCACACCTCATGACAAGTTTTAAAGCATGAAAATAGTATAAATAACATTTCCAAGTGGTCCAAATCATCAGACATCTCAAACTCACTATGCTATAGGCTAAAATACACTATCATATACATTCAACAAAAGGGGCAAAACCCACATTTTCATTACTTTGGCTCTTTACATAGTTTATACATCATGTTTCCTTACATTTACACTTGTTACAACATGTACATCTCAAAAATAGAAGATGCATATTCATTTTGACACCATTTTACATCAAAAGACTAAAATAAAGCTAACATTCATCTAACATTCTCCTAAGCTCCTTGGTGTGCACTTGTTTCTCCTTGAGCTCCACCTAGCATGTTAATATGGGAGGGGAAGGGGTGAGATTCATGAAATCTCAGTAGCTCATGCACTCATTCAAGGAAGCAATCAAGGCATATAACAAGTCAAAGCATATAAATAAGCTTCTAACCATTCACAATCCTACAATACATGTTGTACATGCTATGAAGATCACAACTATACCACAAGTAAGCTCTAGGGACTTTTGGTCTAGCCTCACCCGAGTTTAGGGACTTTTGACTTGGCCTCACTCGGTTATGAGACTTTTGGCCTTGTCTCACCCATCTCAAGGAACTTTCGGCTCTACCTTACCTATCTCAAGGGACTTTCGGCATTACTTCACCTGAGCAATTTTCACAATCCAACACACAAGCACATTGGTAACAATGTATCATGGCAATAATATATGGCATATCTCACACAACAAACATATACATAAATATACAATGACTATTACATCCAAGAATGCAACAAGAAATAGTGGAAAGAGAGCTACCTTTTGAGCCAATACAAGCTTTTCCTTTCAATTCCTCTTCTCCCTTCTTGGTTTCACACTCACACCTTGATGGAGGTGCTTCACTTGAGCCTAGACACAATCAAGAGCATGGAATTACTCTCTCATAACTCAACAATTCTTAGGAGTTCTTCAGAGCAAACCTTGCTAACATTTAAGAACCTAGGGTTCTCTCTCTCTCTCTAGAATGTCACCAACTCTTCCTCTCTCTCAAGTTCTCATGATAGTGGAAATAACATTTTCAAGGAAAACAAAGAGGTTCAAGGGTGTTTTCCACTTTTCCTCTTATGACCCATGCCCAAAACCCCACTAATCTCACAAACAAAACCATAGGAAAAGAGGGCAAAGAGAGGAGATCAGGATTCTAAGAAGAAAAGAGAGAAGTTTACTTACCTTTCCTTTGTTCTTCCTCCTTCTCTTGGTCTCTCTCACTCTCCACGCCTCTTTTCTCTCCTTGGGTTGAAATCTAGGGCAAATATGAGAGAAAGAATGAGTTAAGTCGTGTAAAGAAGTCATTTTCTCGCTTTTTACTCTCTTCCGAACTGACCCTCGCTATGGCGAAAATTAACCTTTGCTACGGCGAACTCGTGTTAGTCACCTTCGCTATGGTGAGGTTTAACATTCACTACGGCGAGCAGCCTCCTGGTTTTTGTATGGAATGCCCGCACTTGCTATAGCTAGAAGCATTTTCGCTATTGCGAACAGGCACTCTCGCTATAGTGAGACCATTTCTTGCTATTGCGAGAAGACTTGGGAAAATTTTAGGATTTCGAAAATTTTCAACCTTCTTCTTCCTTTTCCTTTTCCCTTTTTCCGGTTGTTACAATATATGTATAGAATCAATAGGAGTTATGTTGAGAAAATTTTAAAATTCCCTTTGTTGTTTACTTATGAGAAATGTTTACAAACAAAGTGAGTTAGTATAATTCTTTGAATGATAATAAGTTTTTATGAAGGCATTGGCTACAAAACATTAGTTGTTGATAGTAATTTTATTAGTTTTTGGCACACCAAAATTGATACCCTCGTTGGTAAGGGATTGTAGGAGATGCTAGTCCTATGTGACATCTATTACACATAGAATGGAGAGATGTGATTCCCGTGAGCTAAGGACTCATGACTGTTGGTTATTTACTTACGTGACTTGTGTATCCATGACTGTTTGATTACTTTTTTATATAAGCTATGTTCATCACTATTATCTTATTATGAGAAAAATCCTTCCAATAAAAAAATGTTTTGATAGAATTGGGTTTGAAACCTTCTGTTTAGATAGAATTGGGTTTGAAACCTTCTGTTTAGATAGAATTGGGTTTGAAACCTTTTAAAAGCATCTTAAAGTTTACCCAATTTATGTTATTCCTATTTTCACTACTTTTTGAATCTGCGATTGTCATTATTCAATATGCATTTCATATTTGAACCTTGAAAGATTTATACACTATATGGTAAAGCATGAGTTCATATTTTTAGATCCACAAAAAGGTATGCACATAAGCTACCCTAATCTATTCATTCATTTGTTTAATTATCCATGTATTCCTGTCTTAAATTGTGGTATATGTTTTACTCATTGAATATTTGACATTTCAAATAAGAGAGAGAAATTAGGACCCTCTTTACCACATTAGTGAAGGTCAACATACCTTTTGGATGAGCCCAGTTTTAATCTGCGTGAATAGCACATCTTTTGTTGATGTTGGAGCAGCTATTTGTAATCTGAATGTAACTCCACAAATTTCACAAGCAAAGTCCCTCATACGAACATAGATTGGATTGGTTATTAGAAAATGAGAATATAGCTCTCCTTATTGTATTGTTATTGGACTATTGTAAAAATTTTGAGATATCTTATTGTTAAGAAACTTCTGTAGGGAAAAAGAAAATTTTATCTTGTGATCAAAGTTTTAAGTTAAGGAATTTGCATTCTTCACACGTGAGTTCTGAAATTGTATCTTCTTCTTGTTGTTAGCATTTCTATATGGTGAGAGTAAATTTTTTATTATCGCATTAAGTTTACGAATGTGAGCTTCGTCTTGTAGTTAGTCACATCTCCAGTTTTGGGATGGGATTGGAGTAGAGAAGAGATAGCAAACCAGAAATGAAAAAGAAAGGAGGGTACATGAAAACTTAGAAGTGATACATAGCATCAACTGCTTATAGAGTAGTATTAGTAATAAGCAAATAAAAACTCAGGTTGGCATAGGTATGAGAAGAAATTAGAATCTTCCTTTCCGAACTCGTGCCCAAGCAATGGCTGCAACTGCAATACCCCCCAAATGAGCAGATCCTGATACATGACTGTCTCCCTATAATTTGAAAACCGCGTTTTAGTTATCATGTCATGGAATAGATAGTGAGAGCTGGAGTTCAAGGATATGTTTGGATTGAGGAGAGTAGAAGATAAGAGAAGGAAAGGAATATTTGATGCGGACAGTTTCCTTAATTTAGATTGAAATCAAACATTCCATTCTCCGCCATCCAAACATAGCCTAAAAGCCGTGCAAGCACCAATCAGTTCACCATAAGATAATGGATGATCATCATCAGAGAGTGTTTAGTAGGAGTAAAACAGGAGAAGTGAAAAGGGAGAAATGGGAAACTAGCATGATAATGATACGTTGCAAACTTCCACCCTTCTCCACTCTTATTTTCAGCTAAACATGCCCTTGATCAAAGGGAGATTGTCTTGGCAGAAATCTACGGCATCAAGATGGTAACAAGAGATGTCAAGAGATAGGCATGGCACAAACTAGTGATTTACACGGGAATTTTCATATGACATTCATCAGACCTATTGCGTGACATATGTTTGGATTATAGCGTACTTAATTTTAAAACAGCTTGTTGAAATTGATATTAATGTCATGAAACACTAGTTTATGATTAACTAGATCATTTCCCTAAAAGATAAGCTGCTTAAGCTGGAAAATGCTAGAAAAGATGTTGGTAAATAAAATAAACAAAGTCTAGAGAGTGTCCGCCATACCTCTATAATCCTCAACACATCTCTCCCAATCAAATAGATGGCCTAGATAAATAGTAAAACAACATAAAAAGATCGGTAAGGATGTGCATTATCAAGTTCATTCACATAGCTGAACTAACATAACCTTGAGAAGAGCTTACAAACAAGGCTGCAGGAACTGGCAAAATCATGTCGACGTAAACGGTTGCCTTCGGAAAGAGGAATATATGAAGCAGCATAACTGCATTCACAGCTCCACTAGCACCCTAAACATGGGGAGATTCTATTCATATTACTCTATACAGTCACGGTTAACCAATGTTTCAACTTCCAAGCGATACAAGTAAATAGCTGTTTTCAAACTTTTTATAGAAGTAATTTGATGATCTACCTATAATTTGTCGAAAAAAAAAAAACATTAACCTGTAAGAAGACACAGCATCATAAAAATAGATATTCCTGCAACTTACAAGTTTAGTGGAGTTTCCATGGCCAGCATAAAATTGATAAATTTTGGAGCGAGGACAACATGTGATAAATAATAGGCAAACATATATATGCATGTATTAAAAACAAGAGACTCTAGAATTAAAATGGGATAAAATCAATGACTTTGATAAATTATAAACCAGAAAAGAACTTCCTATCCTGAAATACGAAGGAACAAAGAGAAATTCAATGTACAAGCACGAAATTCTGTTGCATGATTTTTGCATTGAATTATGTTCAAAAAAATAAAACAGATAAAAGCAGATATGATTCCCAGAATATGTATTGCTTATCAAGGATATAGTCGACAAGTCATCCTAACAACATCTGTTATCAAACACGATGTTCCACTCCTTGGAGAGGAGGCTCAAGGCCATTATAAAGTAGTTACTGAAAGCTTACATATGCTTGTTGCTGCCAAACATCCGTACCCTGCGTACCCTGTATCAGAACAGAAAGAAAGGTTAAAACTCACTCGAAAAACTGAAGAACTTATCGCATGTCTTGTAAAGTAAAATATTCAACCAAACATTTTAGTTCCAACCAAGAAGAGAATAAGCTATCATAGTATTATATGCAATTTATCATTTATCACTGATCAACTTAGGCACAACCATATTTATTATCATTGTATACTATATCAAAAAGATCCTTTTTATTTTGATCTTCCTTTCCACATTATTTATAAAACTTATTTCTGAACCAAACATTCATCAAGCAAAGATCTAGCGTTTAACATTTCAGATTAGAATAGACAGTTAAAAAGGGCATCATTGAACAATAAGTATAATATTTATTTATTTATCTTTTAGGGCAGGTATTGTTCAAATTCAAATTTTCTTCATTTTCTTTTACCCATAAAATGCTAAAATGTTTTTAATCTACTTTGGTGAGAGACTAGTAAATATTTCACTCATCGTTATCATCATTAGACCTTTGACGTTTGTGCCTTATAGGCTTGATGCACCAAGTAGAAAACTGAACCACCAACAGCCCCAGCAAGATACAACTTCAGCAAGTATCCAGCTCCGAAAACGCTTCCAATCTGCCCAGTGGAAAAAGTTGCAGTATTAGAAGCCAATGGAACAAGTAATTCATTAAAAAAAAGAAATTAAAAAAACAAGCAAAAAAGAAAGGAATCCGGATAATATGTTAGCGACAAATAATACTAGACTCAAATTAAGATTCTTAACAAGCCATGACATAGGAAAATATATATCTTTATAAAAATTTATTAATTACTAATGCCGACAAAGAAGGTGGATATCACATTAACTGTCAAATGTACCAACGACCATAATATTGTTAAATTACTCTTCAAATCTTACGCACCAAATTTTGTAGCATACAGTTTTACTCATTAAACCACAAACTCAACAGTCACCACATGGTGAGGTGTTATCTTCCTTTCCCATAAAAGGAAAACAAGAGTTTCTCAAATTTACACCTAGAGATGGTGACGCCAAGAAACTCTTATCCAAATGAAGTCCAACCTTCTCATCACAGTGCAAGGCCCTCATAAAATATGATGAGTGCATAATCCTGAAAAAATAGCTGCTATATATATGAAAATTAAGGCGTACTCACTATTCAACGATATATGTGTAAGTTGAAGAGAATAAATAAAATGACATAAATCATGTTATTTAAAAAAAAAAAAACTGGCTCATTATAAGTATAAGGTTGTTGTGTAATAGAAGGAAGATTTGAGTTCTCAAAGCTCAAAGCAAATGTGGGAGTATCCATAAATGCATTAGGCTAATTGTGTCCATACTCCAGTAAGCTTAAACTAAGACGTATTTCTTCTACAAAATATTTCCCTTTTAAGAATTCAAATATCTCAATTGGTATCACGTAACTAATGAAAAACTAATTTTAGATTGTTTTGTTTTTTTTACAAACACAAAAGAATATTCAGTAAGATACGCATATAAAATCTGAAAAAAGGAAGAAGGAAGAGAAAAGATTCGAGAGAGAGAGAGAGAGAGAGAGAGATCAAGGATAAATATTCAACTCTAAGTAAGATAAACACACATTTGTCCCAAAGAAGAAGAGTCCAATCATTGTAGAAAAGATATGCGGAGCGTTGGCGTGGCCGAATGCACTGGTTATCAACGTGTGCAAGCGTCCACACTTGAAATTGTGCAAAGAGATCTGCTCACAGAAAACACTTGAATTGGCAATCCAGAAGAAGTATAATCCATACAGACAAATAGATTGAAATTATATATATCTCTCAAGTCTGTCCTTCCACAGTATGTAGCATGGATAATGAGTTAGCTATTATATTTGTAACCAACGACATCGGCAGTCATTATATTTTATACTAATATTACATTATTGCAATACCAGTTAGCGTGTTGTAAAAAATTTCCTCAGAAACATTTAATGTATCCGCCATGTAGATGTAAATGCCATAAAAAACAAACGTCTGGCAAATTATATCTACCCATGGCATATTCAAGGACCTGAAATTTTATAAGTCGACGAACTCACTGTAAAGTTTTCTGACATAAACTTTTTATCTGCTATCTTCCATAATGTAAAAACAGCAACATTAGCTATAATCAAGCCCAAAACCAGGTCATTACTCGTTAGTCCTTGGAACCATGATCTCCTGCGAACAGGAGAAAATATATTATTGGCATACCATATTATATGTAAACTATCAAAATCTACATTAAAGTTATGGATTTTCTGCCAACTATTAATAATAAAATTTGAAAATCCTTCAATTTGCATGCACTTGTTGAAAAGAGTGACAAGATAAAAGGGAGAAATTAACAGAAAACTAAATAGAGTTTTATCAACCACGGCACTCTTGTTTCTCACGAACATGCACAACAGTTGCAAATAGTATGAAATATATACTGTTAAGTAGTCAGTAGACGTGCAAGTATAAAAACAGCAAGAAGGACAATATACAATAGATAAAGCTTTTTTTTTTTTCAATGCAATATAAAAATGCACATGAATAGAGCGACAAGACTTTTGATTGTCAAATTTAACTGGTGGAAGAGATCTGGGGTATCGCTGCACATTATATTGGAAAATGGCATGGTTTCTATACAAAAGTTTCATCTGCTCTTTTTCTTCCTCTGTTTTTCACTTCTATCCAAACAATCAGGCATTACTCACACACACATAGTATTGCCAAAATAAAAAGGTAATAAAGTTTAAGGAATTGAACTTCGAAAATAAAGAGTTTAAAGAGAAAATTATCATAACTATAAATATGTTGGCATCCAGAAATTTCTAAATTTTCTCAGCAGTACTAACTTTGCAGTACTAACAAATGCTAAAGAGAAAAATTTAAACTTCACATGGAAAACAAACCAGAACAGAGAAAAGGTAGTGGATAAGGTGATCGTCTCCAAAATCAAGCATATCAGTAATCAACAATATTAATAATCGTAATGCATTGCAATCCAAAACCCGGAAGCACAGAGAATAAACCTTAAGAAATTAAAGAACAATAACATCAAATGATGAATACATTGCGCTGGATCCTCTGTAGCGCATTCTAATCTGGATCTCTTGCATTTAGTTACTAAATGCAGAACGCATGGGTAAATTTAACGAGAGAAAGAGAGAAGAAGAGAGATGATGGGACTGTGGATCCAATTTGAGCACATTCAATTAGCAAGGACATGGGTCAGAGTGATATGTAATCCAACTCACTCATCGGTCTAGCATCAGATGGTTAAAAAAATGAAAATAAAAATAAAAATAAATTACTTCCCCCCTTCTTGTGGAGATGATGGATAATAGGAAAGGCACAGTTCATTACAAAGAGTAACAAAGGAAAAGAAGCCGATACATTGGATATTTTCAGAATCCATAGCTTCCGTTCAGATTAAGTTAACGTTAATTTCTCATAATTATCAGCACACTTTCTATAATAAGTTGTAAAAAATGTTACTAGTGGTTGGACCTTTCTCTAAATCAATGTAAAATGTCAAAACTGCAAATGACTTTCATTTTCAATAAGAACTTCTGAATTATGACATCAATGCTTAAAACGAGGATGACTCATACAGGTCATTGGTACGTCCAAGGTACTTTATCATGAAGACTATTTCCGCAAGAAAACCAAGATAATTACCATCCATCACTGCGCGAACGAGAGTTTTGATTGACATCTAAGCTCTTCCCATGAAATTGATCTCTCGAAAGCTTCGGCCTGGAACCTCCGCCCCTTCCGCTTGAAAGCCGGCGGAGAGAGTTGGATGAATTCAACATGAAGTGACGAGCTAACACTGGGCCTGAAATGAACCCACGAAATCTTACAGAAACGGTGTGCTCCAAGCGCCGTGGGTGAAACGGGAGAAGTTGGTGACTTAGAAAAGAACCAGAAATGTGGAGAGGTGAAGGTTTGGGAAGAGAGTGATTGTGGAAAATACGGTGGGTTTTGCCTGAGAGTGTGACAATTTTGTGAAGAAAATTTAGCATTTCTAATGATCTTCGAAGGCTAACAGAGTTGTGAAAGAAGCAAACTTGGAGTGTGGTTGGGTAGAATTGTGTCCTTGCGGAACCCGGAAATGTATTGAAATAAACTTCAACATCAAGTTTGTCTCGATTCCAAAGCCCGAACCGAATTCGAAAACCAAAATGCATACTGACACACACTCGACCCTTGAGACGTAACAGGAAGTGTACTTCCACAGCTTTTCTTTTGCAGCTTTCTCCTTTGCCCAATTCGTGGGGGGTAGTTCTGCTTCTTCTGAACCGAATTCAATAACCAATGCGCCCCGAGTTTGAAATAAAGGATATAAGTCGTTTACCTCAATTTTTAATTTGATCTAAAACTAGACGGAACTCCCATGTAAAAATTTGATTCAAAACAAGACATGGCTTTTATGGGTCCTATGCACAATTCAGTTGTATCACCTTACATTTAATTTAAATTTTAAAAAAGAAAATAAGAATTGTAAAAAAAAAAGAGAAAAAATTTGGGGAAAAAAAAGTGAAATCTCTGAACCTGTTATTTACAGTATTTAAAATAAGAATAGGAACAATGAATTTTCCATATATATATATATATATATATATATATGATTACAAAGAGACACATTGTCTTACATTAAAAATTTTATCTAATAATAATAAATAAAAATAAATAAATTATATAAAATTTTTAAAATTTTGTTGAAATTATATAGACTTTTTTTAAAAAAAATATACAAAAATCTCACTTAAAACAAAAATTTCCTTATATGTTTAAATTTTTTTAGTAAAATACTCTTTATTAATCTAAATATATATTTTTTAAAATTAAAAAAATTTATATGGAATGTAGTTTTATTAAAAAAAATTTAAAATTCAACTAAATTGTGAGATAATTTTTTATTTTTGAAAAAATTTATATATACTTTAAAAATAAAAAAAATTATGTAAATTCCACAAAAGGCAAAAAGTATACATATACTTTACTCAAAATATAAATTCAAATGAATGTAGAGTTGTTATTTCATAAAAAAAAAAAAAAGTGTTTCAGTGCGCGCTGTAAGTGTGTTGTTCTTCTATTTGGCTAGCAACGTGTGTTGATTGAGATGGTTGAAAGTTCGCATAAATAATATGTATTGCATCTAAATGCGACCCTTTTGTGAAGATTTAGTTAAAGAGTGTATATGTTATTTCCTCTTTTCTCATCTATTTTTTTCTTAAATTTATAATCTCAATTTATTCCTTAAATTAAGAGGACATGCTCTCCTATTACATCCTTTTTAAATAATATAAAAGTAAATCTTTTCATATATATATATATATATATATATATATATATATATATATATATATTTTTCCATACTACAATATGTATTGTATAGAGAGAGAATGAGAGAGGAAAAGAAAGGATGTATAAATGGAACATGGATCCTGTCTTGAATAGAAGGGTCCTATATAATTTTTTTTGTTATTTTTGTCATACAAATAAATAACAACATGAAACAAGTAATATAAAAAATAGTGAAAGAACAATAATAACTTTCTTTAATTGTAAATTCTTATTAATTTAAACATAAATATTATTGCAGTAAAAAAAATTAAATAAAAAAAATAAGGAGATAAAATATTCTAAAAATATTATCAAAATAATTGTATTGAAATAACATTAATTTAAGAAAGCCAAATAAGTTGGAAGATGTTTAACTTCCATCATATATAAAATCAAACTTAAAAGTTGTCCATCATCTCTAGCATATCATTCACCGATAAAGACCCTTCAAATATATATACCATTCTTCAAATATTGTCCACTATAACTGAAGACAACTAAAGATAAAATATTAAAACATGTTCATGAAATAGAATATCTAATAAACAAATTAATATTTGACTTTAGCAAAGATCTCCATGAATCCAAAAATAGATTTGAACAAGAATAAGCCATTTGCAATAAATCTAGTGAATAACTCTAACTTTTTGGTTGTCACATCCAGAGAGAAAAAATAATGCCTACTATCCTTATCAACATAATCATCTTCATTCTCCATGGAAAGTATCACCAAGTCACTAACCATATGCACAGGTTGATATAATGATAGCACATTGTCAAACCGAAAACCTTGCGCCGCGAGTTAGGATTACCTGTCAAAGTATACAAAACCCACCAGTCAATTGTATAAATATTCTTAAACTCAACATTATAAAGTAACAAACTAGCACAACCATTGTAGATCACCAAAAGTTCAACTTCATTGCCACACTAGGTATCTTTATGTCATTGAACGTGATAGACATAAAATTGTATACAACAACATGGCTTATTAGGTGATAATCACCTATTTCTTCTTTTGCAATCCAGATCAATTGTTTATCAACTTGCAAAGTTTCAATGCACATAATGTCACCTTTAATAGAACATACCACTACAGTTCTCCTTGCCTTTCCTTTCAATGAGAAGGTCTTCCATAACTTTCTTGCTTCCTTGTGTGGGTCAGTGTAGAGCATCTGAATGAAACAGTCATCTCTCACATTATCATGAAAAAAATGCGTATTGAGTTGTTACTGCAGTATCTAATTGAATAAATCAATAGGAATACTAGTACATAAAATCTAAACACTTACAAAATTAGAATAAATTAATATAAATAGAAATACACGGATGAAGATGGCCAGAAACATGATTACTTCTTAGAATGTGATCTCTAATATTTGTGACTTTGAACATCTTATTAATTTTTATATTGCAGATCCTCAAAAAGTGAGAAAGATCCGCGTAGAGGTTCCTCGTACGTAGAAATCCATTTACACCACCAATTAATGATTCAAGCTTTTTTTGACGGAGGCATATGGCAAACACACTTAAGATATCTTATGTGTGGTTGGATCAAGAAGGTGGAGTCTTGTTCTAAAGCCTTCATGGTCGTAATATCAGCTGGATGACAACAATTTCTAAGGTATTTTTTAGATCTCTGGAGGTGTTTATAAATGAAAAATTTGCATTTGAAACTATGCAATCAATTCTTAGAAACGGTGAAAAAATTCCCACAATCATTGCAATCTAACTCAGATAGAATACGACACATTATATCTTGGCTCAGTGATTATCCGTTATGGAAGAGTTCTATAGACTTTGAATATTTTTTTTTAAAAGACATTTGTTGCTCACCTTGATCCATTGATTCGTGGAATCGTAGATTTCATTTTTACTCAGTCAATCGCAAATAGACCCGTGTTTCACTTTGCTTGGAAAGTGCCCTAATTGAAAATAATCGATCTTAACAGGATAAGCGCATGGGCTAAAACCAGTTATTATATTTTAATCTTTTTTTGTTTATTAAATTTAAATACAAATAAATAAGAACATGGAACATAGATAATATGAAGTAAGAGTGAGAGAAAGTATTTCAAATTCTGTAGTGTGCCTCCACAAATTCTATATGTTGAGAACTCATATGCTAGTTCATGCAACACATACATATCCTTTTCACTTTAGTTCTTTCAAAATTTGAAGGTATTTCAATAATTTCTTGGGAGGGAAGAGACCAACGCTGAAAATGGTTTTCCATTTCTACCTATATCTACTTTTGATTTGATGGAAAGAAGATAATGAATGCAATTACTAATGAATTGCAAATGATGAGGAACTGTCAGCGAAAGGGATAGTTATAGGAAACTATAGATAGTTTTGTCACATGAGGGGAAACTAAAAGTCTTCTAATCTTAACTACCCTTAACTTGAATAATAACTGGACGAAAGTCCTTTTTTTTTTTTTGGATGAATATAACTGGACGAAAGTTATGTCAAGCAAAGGGATATATAGTTTCTTTATTTATCTAGTTATGTCAGATTGGTAGCAAAACTGACGGCAATTCATAGCAAAGAAAACTGCCGTCCTTGAGCTTTTACTTGACCAGTTACGTTACGAGGTAAGGACAAAAGTCAGCTACTATTCTTTCAAGGAAAACAGAAAAACATAATTGTAGTAATTTATATCTTTATTATTATATTTGTCAATAAAAAATGACAAGTGTATAATTTTACAATAATAATATGATATGTATATATTTAAAGTACAATATAACAATATCTCATATATTTGTTTATTTAACTTAAATAAATTAGTTATGTAGACTTTGTTAAGTAATTGTATATTAATTTGTCATTCTATAAACATGTGGATTAATATATGATTTAAACTTCAATGGCAGTAAACGAGCTTATAGCTTAACTTGAACAACACTAATCTCAGCTTTTAAGATTAAAAAGAAGATTAAATTACACTCCTTTCTTTAAGAAATGTTTACTTTACACTCTTATTCTAAAATCAAAAGATGCACTATATTGATCTACTTGACAGGAAAAAATAAATTATAATTACATTTATTTTACCAAAATATTCTTATATCTATTATTTATATAATTTAACAAATATTAAAAAATATATTTGATTAATATAAAAATAGCTAATTTTCTAACTTTAAAATAAATTAAATTTATAGTTTTCAATACAAAATAAATAATATTGAAATAAAAATTTTAAAAATGTTTTTTAATAAGTTATATTTTTCAAGATGTTTTGTGTATATTTTTATAATAAAGGAGAATGTTGTATAATTTAGATATCTCTTGGAGAAGAAAAGAGTAATTTATCTTGGAATGAAATGTCTACCCTTATACATTTTTTTTTCCTTTCTACTCTCAAAACCATCTTTTATAACCATTTTTTTGCAAATAACCTCAAATGTAAGTGAATTTGGTAATTTACTAATGGAAGGATAGTACATCTTGATTAAAAGGACCCTTTAAAGTCTTTTGTTTTTTTGTTTTTTTTGTGTGTAAATGACTCCTAAAACTTTGAATCATGTGTAGATAATTCTTTAATATGTCTTACTCTCATTAGTGAAATAGTGAACTATTAACAACAAAACGTTACTCACACTTAATCTCAAGTTTGGATAGTCTATTTTAAAGTTTTGAAAGGCAAAATGATTTTTTATATATGACTTAAAGTTTAGGAAGATTTTGTACATTTTGGACTAAAAAAAGGGGTAACTAATGGAATGTCCTCCTCTTAATTAAGATTTATTTAATAATATTTAGACCATTTAAATTAGATTAAAAACACTAAAAAATTTAGAAATCAAAATATGGTGAAACAATTAAGATTTGGTGAAAAAAAATAAATTTGTAGAACTTAAAGAAAATTTTTTGGAATTTTTTGGGACTTAAACAAGGATTTTCAAGAATTTTCAAGGATTAATTATAGTTAGAAATTGTGAAATAAATATTTGACAATTTGATTCTTAGAAACTTCCAAGGCCAAAAATATCTTAAAAAGATAACAAAAATAAGTAGGGAATAAAAAGTTTTCAGGCAAAATGCCAGAGTCAAAATATAATTGTTAAAAGTTTAAGATTAAATGTCATAATTTCAACTAGGACTAAAATGACCTTGAGCCAAAGTGTAATTTTAGAAAGTGCCAAAGTGTAATTCTCTCCGAAGAAAGAACATTGCAAAATTTTGACATAATTCTTTCACAAACTAGAAACAATATTTATACCTAGTTTTAACTAAATAGGTACCATTTTATTTGCAAAATAGTACTTGTTAGATGGAAAGTTTCTAACTTACAATGGAGGCTAGAGTGTGCTGCGAGAATTTGGAGCATGGGATTTGCTAAGATTTCAGGAAGCCACTTGTATCCTCTTATTAAATTCTCTCCTTCATCCCATTAGCAACAACAAAAGCAAAGACACAATGAGAGAATGACTTGAGGAAAAAGCAGAAATTGATAGAGAGAAGAAGATGTAGGGAGATCAGAGGAAGAGACACAGAGAAGGAGAAGGAAGGAGCCTGGCTAGATTTTAGCCACGAGTCAAAGTAAGACTTCTTTTAGTCTTATTGAGAGTTATTTGTAGCTCTATATTCACCCTTTTTCTTGTTGTTTCTTGTAATACCTTAACCTATTGCTTTCTTATTCCCACAATTTAGCTTAGTTTCATACATGTCTCATGGAAAATCAATATATTTAATGCATTAAATTACGTTAGATAAGACTTTCAAATTTTATCTTATGCTCCATGGGCCACATGAACTCCTTAATATGATTCTATACCCATAATACATTCATACAAGTCATAAACATCACAAAACATCCTAAGAATCTCGGATTTTACACCATGCATTAGAAAAATATAGGTTTGCTCTTGGGTTCACTTTCTAGATTTCTAATATGAGGTTTGAAAATTCATAATTAATTCTAGAAAAATTGAAATCAAGCAAGCTATACCATTCTAGAAAGCCCTAGATGTTAGCTAATGAATAAAAATATTTGAGATAAAAAAAGAAGCATTTCACCCATAAAAATTGATAGAATAATATCAAAGGTCAGGTTGCATTACTGGTACTATCATGCAATTTTAAAAATTTGGTTCTCCCTCTACAGAACTCTAAATAGGGTGATCTTAGTGGTTATGAAAAGCTCATGGTGTTTACTTTATGTTTGTAAAATTTCATGAGCATTGAATAACATTTGGGTCACATGTGATATAGAAACATAAATTGATTATATGAACAGTGTTGTTACCATATCAGCAAAATTTCCCTAACTTTGAAAAATCATAATAAATTTTTTAAAGTTCCAAATTGGGTGCTCTTTCACTTTGTGAAAGGATCTAGATGAGACCTACTTGTTGGCCAAATTTCAGGAGAAAATCCATCTATTTGGTCAGTTTGGGGTTTAGCTCAAGTTTTGGTCACTTTTAAGATTTAAAGTGGATTCATAATGCACCAATTGGCTCATTTCTCATTTCATAGCCACTTGAGCATGTCCCATAGCGCAAACATAACTTAGGAAAGCATGCCAATTGGTTTAAAACATTATAGAGCTCATTCTCACTATACTACTTGCAAATATACACATGGAAGTCATAACACATAAAGGCCCTTTGGTGACAAAAATATACATACTTATTCATATGATTCTAAAATCAATATATACATCATATTTACATATATTTAAGTGTGCTTGATGGGCTTGTCGTATAACCCTCAAAATAAAATTAGGTTGAATTAAAAATGCATCTAGTGGCACAACCTAAGTCATCTCTCTTGGAAATGGAATTCAATGTTCAATTGAGTTTCTAAGTATTAAAGAATCCTAAAAGCTATCTAATTTGGTGGTTTTGATGGAATTAAACTAACCTAAAACTAAATTGAATCAAAATTCCTAAATTCTACCTAATTGGATGAATTGTGGGTGGAGAATGGTCTTGTGACTAGCTTTGGAGTTGTCCCTTGGTATCCATTATCCTTATCCTAATCCAATTGTGATTAATTCTGGCCTAAAAGTTTCTAATTGTGTTCATTACAAGTGTATCTTGAGTTACCATGCAAGAATCAAGAGATTAACAATCTAATGTTGAATTGAAACCTCAATCCCGCATTAAATTGTTAATTCTTGTTTTGAAGATCTTTGAACACTCAAATTGATTGATTAACTGATTAATTAGCTTCTGAATCATCATCCAAAAATGTTTAATTAACCAACTAAACACTAAGAAATTCACAAATAAATAATTAGGTACATAATCTCACTCATGCATTTCATCGAACACCTTCGTAGCATACATGGGAGATTAGAGGAAATTGAACAATTCAGAACTAAAATTAATCAATTAAAACAACAATTATCTTCCTAATCAGTACCTAACTAGATACTAATCAATTACACAAATTCTCAATCCAATACTACTTAACCAAGCAAATACAAGAAAGAGAAAAAGTGTAAGAAATTGAGAAATCTTAACTAAAATTCTGCATTCTTATCCAAAGATTCAAGCTTCTCCAAGGTTGCTTCCAAGCTAGCCTCAAGGTGGATGAATTAGAGCTTCATTAGTGGATGGAAATGGAGGAAAAAAATGGCATGGTATGGTTCTGCGAATGGAAAAGATGAAGGGGATGGACGAAGGGGTGGAGTGAATGGAATGGATGGACGACGGAATGAATGAAAGGCGTGTGAAAATGACGTGATTTGTTTGAATGGAAATGTTGATGGCGTGATCAAGGCATGGGATCAGTGGATGATGTGGATGTAATGAATGACGTGATATGGGCTGTGTGTAATGGACGAATACATCGTGAATAATGAATGGACTGGATGAAGTATGGAATGAATGATGGACGATGGGATTGAGCTAAAGGAAATGACGGAGTGAATCGTGAATGGATGTGATGAATGGATGAATGAGGCGTGAAAATGGGTGCTGCCTTCTCTCACGTGGATTTTTATGATTCCACGTGCTCTTCTTTTGCCCATTTGCCCGAAGCATTATTCTTCTTTGTTTATGTGAGTGTGTGGGCCCCATTCCTTCCCATGTAAGCTTTAGTTTATTCCACGTCGGTTTCACGTTGCTGTCCAGGCCTCATGCAGCATCTTAACGTTCTTCACGTGGCTGTTTCTCTTTATTTTCTCCTTCCCACGTCAGCTCCTTGCTCATTTACTGTCTCAATGCTCCATGTTCAGTTTCTGCATGTAGCTTCTTCGTGTTTTGTAGCTGCTGTACAAATGTCACATCGTATTGCTCTTCGTTTTCTTCTCCTTTGTGTGTCTCAGCCCAGGCTTCTACGTTCTGTAGCTTCATTCTGTCCTCCATTTCAACAGCGTTTCTTCATTTCCGCTCGCCTTCCAACTTGAATGCTGCCCCAACGTGAATCCTGTAGCTTGTGTCTCTATTTCTGCTCATTCTTCACGTTTCTTTCTTGAATCATGCAGCTCTTCTTTTCACGTTGCTTCTACGTGGTTCTGCTAGTGCTTTATGCAATCTCTTTTTCTGCCCATTCATGTTTGCTTTCCTCTGTTTTGCCACTTGAATGTTTTATGCAGAACTTGAGCTCTTCTTTGTGCAAGCTCGAGCTTCTTCCTTCAACTCACTTTTGCGTGGTATTTATTTTCCTTCATAGAGTGCCTAGTCCGTAGCTCCTCTGTTTCTACATGTGTGTGTGAGTGAAGTGGCAGCATCTCATGAGGGTGTTTTGCATCGTAGAACTTCAACCCTTAGCTTAGAGATAGCTTCAAATCCTAGATCCTTCTTCTTGCTTCATCCACCCAAGCTCAAGCTTCTCACGTGGCTGCTCTTGTACTTCACTTCCGTCAAACAAAAATCCATGTGTCATGTGCTGGATGTGGAAGGTTCTTCTCTTCTTTAAACCAAATTCTCATCAAGCATCATTTGCTCATTAAAATCTGCAAAAAAGAATGAAAAGTATTAAGTAGAAATACCCGAAAATCATTTAAGATAAATTTAAGCATTAAGAACCAATAGTTTGCAAATTAATTCTTCAAATGTAGAAAATAGCCAATTAAAATCAAATTTCATTCAACTGCATTCATTAAGTCAAATTTAATTATTAAAAAGGTTAAGTTAGGAGGAATAAAGTGTATAAAAATCATGCTTATCAATGCTCAAGTATTTACATCATATAGATATCCCATAGTTACATCATTTGATGTCCATATATCTATAAGATAGTTAAATAACACAATCTTTGTCAAAATCTTGGTTTTCAAGATTGTTGGCCTCTATTATTTGAACCACTTAGCTCAGTTAGGCATGGTTAAACATTGGAGAGGAAAGAGTGAGATTTCAAGAATCCTAATAGTTCTTTACCCTTTCAAACATACATAATGGATGAATTTTCAAGTTTAAGAATGAATGTATAGTAACTTGAACTACTCGTAAACATACATAAAACCTTTCTGTGTTCAAAGAACTCATATATATCATACATAAGCTCTTAAGGGAATGATTAGCCTTACCCATTTTCTTTGAGACTTTTGGAATTGTCTCACTTATTTTCAATAGACTTTGACTAAGCTTTACTCTTATTAAGACTTTTAGCTTTCTCTCACCCAATCCTAAAGACTTTTGGTTCATCCTCACCCTTGCTAAGGGACTTTTGACAACATCATACCTATTCGAGCCAAAACATGTTCATAAAGTAGATTTCAAGAACATTATGGTACCATAACATATAGGCAATAGGTAGAAACATTTCTGATGACATAAACATACATACAAGCACTTAAAGACAAGCAAACATCTAAGGCATGTATGAGGGAAATTTTAGAGAGTTACCTTTGAAGCAAGAAAGCAAACTTTTTTCTTGATTACTCTTCCTCTCTCTCAGCCACACACTTGCAAAGAGATAGAGGTTAATTCCTTTGGCCTAGATAGATCAAATAGGACTTCATTACATCATTGGAACAAGCTTTGGCATTACACATACTCTATGTGAAGCTACTTTATTCTATTGCTCAGTTATGTTCCATATAAGACCTATGGGAGCAACTATGAGAATTCATGATATTGGCTCCATTTTCTCCTTCAATCTTTGACTCTTAACTCCATTTGGACTCCTTGGAGTCATCACAAATTTATTTCAAGGAGTCTAGATACAAGTTGCTTTCTAATGTCTTAAAATGGAACATACACCTCCATCTCACAAAACGTGGTTTCTAAATTTATTCTAAGGATTCCTTTAGTATTCTCCTATCATATTTATTCCTATTTTAGCCTTAAAAAAAATTAAAACTCGTCCTAGGTGCCTTATCTTATTTGGTCGAGACATGCTCTTCATTATGCACCCATAAGTTTGCTTTGTTTTCTTGAAGGAGATGGCACTTGGGAAGCTTCCTAGAGGTCTAATGTACTCATACAAGGTCTTACATAAGCCTAATTGTCCCTAGGAAAAATTAAATTTTACTCTGTCTCAAAACCCCAAGGTTCAC
The DNA here is from genome assembly GCA_032878935.1 of Erythrophleum fordii. NCBI lineage: Eukaryota > Viridiplantae > Streptophyta > Magnoliopsida > Fabales > Fabaceae > Erythrophleum > Erythrophleum fordii. Next base: position 781,242 of record JAVQMF010000055.1, read on the forward strand.
AAACTTGATTTTTCTTGGTTCTCTTTTTGATTCTAATGAACCAATCTTACTTCTCACACTCCTAACTACTTGTTTCTTTCTTGCTAAGGTCAGAATTCATCTCCCTCCATGGAATCTTGGTCTAACCAAATTCACTCTAGGAAAAACAACCAAGAAAAAGCTAAAAGGGTCTTTAATCCATACCTTGTTTGCTTGCTTTTCCAAGGCACTTCCACTTGCTACAAGTTTCTTCCTCCAAAGCTCACTTCTTCTACTTGGGCTGACCTCAAAATAGAACCATATCAACCTCCAAAACAAAGGAAAAAGAGAAGAGAAGGTGGAGAAAGGAATGGATATGAGAAGAAGCAAGGAAGAGAGCAAAAGTCCTAACCTTTTCCATAAGTTCTCTTCCCCATTGCTCCTTCTCGATTGTGCATCTCCTAAGGCCCTTGAAATTCTTTTTTTAGATGTTCAAAACATTGGTTAACTCAAGAGCTAAAAGGAAACATGCTTAAGTAGTCCAAGAGTCACTTTATACACATTTCTATTTTGCATTTTAGTCCCTATTCTTGGTTCTTTTCATTTAGGCTCAATTTAACTCCTTTTTGAAATATGTCTTTTCTATCATAATATTTAGGTTCTCAAACTTATAAATTGGCTTTGGTTTCACTCAAAAAGGATTTAAAACTATTCCAACTTGTTTGGTCAAAGTTTTAGTTAATCGATGACTAAAATCGCTCACCGGAAGGGTTTTAACTATTTTAGAATTTCTCATGGTTTTTAAGGCTTCTGAAAATCCTAGAAAGCTCAAATCTTTTGTTTAAAAAGCCCCTCTATGAGTTTTCCAAAATTACCAGATATTACAAAAATGCCCCAACTTTCTTTTACAAATTTTCTAACTCATTTAGCTTGAGTTTCTAGGCATCTCAAACGTTAAATTCTCATTTTTCATTATTTAGAATTTTTTTCTAATTTTATTTGGCCTCAATTTAGTCATTTCAGGGGACTTACTTTTATAATTAGCTTATTTCGTTATTTTTATGAAAAATTGTATGTGTGAAAACCATGAGCTTTTCTCATGGCATAAACATACATTTAAGGTAATCTTCTTGTCTTGCTTGCTTCTTCCTCTTTACTCTTTATGTTTGATTAGCTTGGCCTCATACAGAACAGCCAAGGGGGAGGAATTTCTAATCAAAAGCAAGTGAGAAGCCTAAGCTTTAGGTTAAGGGAACCTAAAAAATACAAAGAAATTTGATGGAAAGCTAGTCAAATTCAAGAATGGGAAGTTGGGTATCCAAAAATATATAGCAAAATCTGGGTTGATTCAAGAATTCCCTAGCCGATGTAAGTATTTGTTTGAGTTAAAACCTTAAATGTATGTTTATTACTTTAAAAAATGTATACTAGAGGGGTTTTAACTATCTCAGAGTTTTCTATAGTTTTCAGAGCCTCTAAGAACCCTGGAAAGTTCAAATTTTTTATTTAAAAAAGCATCCTGTGAGTTTTTCAAAAAGTACCCATATTTATAAAAATACCACTATACTTTCGGCAAATTTTTTGAACCACTTTAGCTTCGATTTCTGGGTAACTCAACATTCAAATCCTTATTTTTTATTATTTAAAATTTTATCTTAAGTTTATTTAACCTTAAATCATTCAATCCAAATGACTTGTTTTTCAAATTGATTCATTACCTTGTTTTTGCTAAATATTGGACGTCACTTCTTTTCCTTTGACTTCAAGTAGATTGACTCATAAAATTTCTCTTGACTTAAGATTGAGTTAAATGAAAAAATTTTTGTGTTTATTCACTATTTTGCCTTGATGAGTTGATTCTCCCAGATAATTGTGCAAGTTTACAATTAACAAGTTTTACACAACCAAGATGAGAATGAAGTATAAATTAATTAGTAATTTAATTATACAACAAAAATAAGATGATCCTAATTTGAACGAAGTATAAATCAGTCTCACGTAGCATCATTTGTTTGTCCAATATGGGCAAGGTATGGCAAGCTTTTCATATTGCTATGTAAGTTGCTTGTGCTTGAGAGTATTTGTAATGTCCAGTTTTAAAAATTTATTAATTACGAATGCCAACAAAGAAGGTGGATATGACATTAACTACCAAATGTACCAACGACCATAATATTGTTTTTCTACCTGTTAAATTACTCTTCAAATCTTACGCACCAAATTTTTTAGCATACAGTTTTACTCATTAAACCACAAACTCAACAGTCACCACATGGTGAGGTGTTATCTTCCTTTCCCATAAAAGGAAAACAAGAGTTTCTCAAATTTACACCTAGAGATGGTGACCCAAGAAACTCTTATCCAAATGAAGTCCAACCTACTCATCACAGTACAAGGCCCTCATAAAATATGATGAGTGCATAATCCTGAAAAAATAGCTATTATATATATGGAAATTAAGGCGTACTCACTATTCAACGATATATGTGTAAATTGAAGAAAATAAATAAAATGACATAAATCATGTTATTTAAAAAAAAAAAAACTGGCTCATTATAAATATAAGGTTGTTGTGTAATAGAAGGAAGATTTGAGTTCTCAAAGCTCGAAGCAAATGTGGAAGTGTCCATAAATGCATAAGGCTAATTGTATCCATACTCCAGTAAGCTTAAACTAAGACGTCTTTCTTCTACAAAATATTTCCCTTTTAAGAATTCGAATATCTTAATTGGTATCACGTAACTAATGAAAAATTAATTTTAGATTGTTTTGTTTTTTTACAAACACAAAAGAATATTTAGTAAGATACGCATATAAAATCTGAAAAAAGGAAGAAGGAAGAGAAAAGATTCGAGAGAGAGAGAGAGAGAGAGGATAAATATTCAACTCTAAGAAAGATAAACTCACATTTGTCCCAAAGAAAAAGAATCCAATCATTGTAGGAAAGATATGCGGAGCGTTGGAGTGGCTGAATGCACTGGTTATCAAAGTGTGCAAGCGTCCACACTTGAAATTGTGCAAAGAGATCTGCTCACAGAAAACACTTGAATTGGCAATCCAGAAGAAGTATAATCCATACAGACAAATAGATTGAACTTATATATATCTCTCAAGTCTGTCCTTCCACAGTATGTAGCATGGATAATGAGTTAGCTATTATATTTGTAACCAACGACATCGGCAGTCATTATATTTTATACTAATATAACATTGTTGCAGTACCAGTTAGCATGTTGTAAAAAATTTCCTCAGAAACATTTAATGTATCTGCCATGTAGATGGAAATGCCGCACAAAAAAAGTCTGGCAAATTATATCTACCCACGGCATATTCAAGGACCTGAAATTTTATAAATCGAGGAACTCACTGTAAAGTTTTCTGACATAAACTTTTTATCGGCTATCTTCCATAATGTAAAAACAGCAACATTAGCAATAATCAAGCCCAAAACCAGGTCATTACTCGTTAGTCCTTGGAACCATGATCTCCTGCGAACAGGAGAAAATATATTATTGGCATACCATATTATATGTAAACTATCAAAATCTACATTAAAGTTATGGATTTTCTGCCAACTATTAATAATGAAATTTGAAAATCCTTCAATTTGCATGCACTTGTTGAAAAGAGTAACAAGATAAAAGGGAGAAATTAACAGAAAACTAAATAGAGTTTTATCAACCACGGCGCTCTTGTTTCTCACGAACATGCACAACAGTTGCAAATAGTATGAAATATATACTGTTAGGTAGTCAGTAGACGTGCAAGTATAAAAACAGCAAGAAGGACAATATACAATAGATAAAGCTTTTTTTTTTTTCAATGCAATATAAAAAAGCACATGAATAGAGCGACAAGACTTTTGATTGTCAAATTTAATTGGTGGAAGAGATCTGGGGTATCACTGCACATTATATTGGAAAATGGCATGGTTTCTATACAAAAGTTTCATCCGCTCTTTTTCTTCCTCTGTTTTTCACTTCTATCCAAACAATCAGGCATTACTCACACACACATAGTATTGCCAAAATAAAAAGGTAATAAAGTTTAAGGAATTGAACTTCGAAAATAAAGAGTTTAAAGAGAAAATTATCATAACTATCAATATGTTGGCATCCAGAAATTTCTAAATTTTCTCAGCACACAAACATATAACTTTGCAGTACTAACAAATGCTAATGAGAAAAATCTAAGCTTCATATGGAAAACAAACCAGAACAGAGAAAAGGTAGTGGATAAGGTGATCGTCTCCAAAATCAAGCATATCAGTAATCAACAATATTAATAATCGCAATACATTGTAATCCAAAACCCAGAAGCAGAGAGAAAAAACCATAAGAAATTAAAGAACAATAACACCAAATGATGAATACATTGCCCTGGATCCTCTGTAGCACATTCTAATCTGGATCTCTTGCATTTAGTAACTAAATGCAGAATGCATGGGTCAATTTAACGAGAGAAAGAGAGAAGAAGAGAGATGATGGGACTGTGGATCCAATTTGAGCACATTCAATTAGCAAGGACATGGGTCAGAGTGACATGTAATCCAACTCACTCATCAGTCTAGCATCAGATGGTTAAAAAAATAAAAATAAATCACTTCCCCCCTTCTTGTGGAGATGATGGATAATAGGAAAGGCACAGTTCATTACAAAGAGTAACAAAGGAAAAGAAGCCGATACATTGGATATTTTCAGAATCCATAGCTTCCGTTCAGATTAAGTTCACATTAATTTCCCATAATTATCAGCAAACTTTCTATAATAAGTTGTAAAAAATGTTACTAGTGGTTGGACCTTTCTCTAAATCAATGTAAAATGTCAAAACTGCAAATGACTTTCATTTTCAGTAAGAACTTCTGAATTATGACATCAATGCTTAAAACGAGGATGACTCATACAGGTCATTGGTACGTCCAAGGTACTTTATCATGAAGACTATTTCCGCAAGAAAACCAAGATAATTACCATCCATCACTGCGCGAACGAGAGTTTTGATTGACATCGAAGCTCTTCCCATGAAATTGATCTCTCGAAAGCTTCGGCCTGGAACCTCCGCCCCTTCCGCTTGAAAGCCGGCGGAGAGAGTTGGATGAATTCAACATGAAGTGACGAGCTAACACTGGGCCTGAGATGAACCCACGAAATCTCAAAGAAACGGTGTGCTCCAAGCGCCATGGGCGAAACGGGAGAAGTTGGTGACTCAGAAAAGAACCAGAAATGTGGAGAGGTGAAGGTTTGGGAAGAGAGTGAGTGTGGAAAATACGGTGGGTTTTGCCTGAGAGTGTGACAATTTTGTGAAGAAAATTTAGCATTTCTGATGATCTTTGAAGACTAACAGAATTGTGAAAGGAGCCAACTTGGAGTGTGGTTGGGTAGAATTGTGTCCTTGCGGACCCAGGAAATGAATGGAAATAAACTTCAACATCAACATTGTCTCGATTCCAAAGCCCTAACCGAATTGAAAATCCATAATCCATAATGACCCGCATCCTACCCTTGAGACGTAATAGGAAGTGTACTTCCACAGCTTTCTCCTTCGCCCAAGTCGTGGGGGGTAGTTATGATTCTTCGGAACTGAATTCAATAACCGATGCGCCCCGCCTTAAAAGGAAAAAGATTAGTTTGAAATAAAGGATGTAAATAGTTTACTTCAATTTTTAATTATTATCCAAAATAACAAAGAGACACATAGTCTTACATTAAAAATTTTATCTAACAACAATAAATAAACATAAATAAATTAAAAAAATTTTAAAATTCAATAAAATTGAATAAATATTTTTTTATTTTTAAAATACATAAAAATTTCCCATAAAATAAAAAATTACTCTGCATTTTCAATTTTCAATTTCTTTTACTAAAATATTATTTATTAATCTAAATACATATTTTTTAAATTAAAAAAATTTAAAAGGAATATATTTTTGTTAAAAAAATTTAAAATTATATTAAAGTGTAAAATAACTTTTTGCTTTTGGAAAAATTTATGTATATTTTAAAAATAAAAAAATATATAATTTTAATTAAGCTCAAAAAGTATATGTATAATTTACTCAAAATTTAAATTCAACTGAATGCAGTGTTGTTATTTCATAAAAGAAGTGTTTTAGTGCTCACTGTAAGTATGTGTTGTTTTTCTATTTGGCTAGCAGCGTGTGGTGATTGAAATGGTTAAAAGTGCACATAAATAATATGTATTCTATCTAAATTCGATCCTCTCGTGAGCATTCAACAAAAGAGTGTATATGTCATTTTCTCTTTTCTCTCTTATTTTTTTCATTTATAATCTGTAACTTATTCCTTAGATTAAGAGGATATGTTCTCCTATTATATCCGTCTTAAATAATATAAAAATAATTTTTTTCATATATAAATTTCTTCCATAATACAATATGTATTGTATAGAGAGAGAATGAGAGAAGAAAAGAAAGGATGTATAAATCGAACATGCATCCTATCTTGAATAGGAGGGTCCTATTATTTTAATTTGAGGGGGTAAAAAAAAAACTACAAAACTTTCATGTGAATAAAGCCCACCCCACTCCCCCAAAAAAAAAAGCTAACAAAGCACTGAATATACTAGAACCCTCTTTTGTTCCCGTGTGAGCATGAGAGTATTCGTGTTTATATGAATCAACTTTTTCTTTTTCTTTTTTTCATTTATGTCTCTTTTTTTTCCCTTGTAAATTTACACTTTCAATTTATCTGGTAGCATGTTTTCATATTGCATCGATTTAAAATAATATAAAAACTAATATGACAATCCGTATAAATGCACGGGCTATGACCTGTTTTCATATTTAAAATTTTTTTGGTTATTTTTGTCATACAAATAAATAACAAACAAATAACAAAAGAAATAGTGAAAAAAACATTAACAATTTCCTTTTATTGTAAATTCTTATCAATCTACATTTGATTGTTATTATAGTAAAAAAAAATTAAATAACACATAAGAAGATAAAATATTCCTAAAATATTATCAAAATAACTTAATTAAAAGAACACTAATTTAAGAAAAGCCAGAAAAATTGGAAGAATAAAATCAAACTTAAAAAACTTGTCCATCATGTCCAACATAAGATTTACCAATAAAGACCCTTCTAAGATATATAACATTCTTCAAATATTGTCCAATATAATTGAAGATAACCGTAGATATAATATTAAAACATGTTCATGAAACAAAATCGAAAAATAGAAAATCAGAGAAACAAATTAGTATTTGACTTCAGCAAAGGTCTGGATGAATCCAAAAATGAATTTGAACCAGAACAAGCCATTCGCTACAAATCTAGTAAATAACTCCAACTTTTTGGTTATCATGCCCAGAGAGAATAGACAATGCCTACTATCCTTATCAACATAATCATCTTTATTCTGCATGGAAAGTATCATCAAGACTCCAATCATATGCATAGGCTGATGTAAAGATAGCACATTGTCAAATTGAAAAAACTTGCACCATGAGTTAGAATTACCGGTTAGGATATAAAAAACCTCACAAGTCAATTGTATAGATATTCTTAAACTCAACATTATAAAATAACAAACCAACATTGCCATTGTCGATCACCAAGTTGAAATTCAACTTTATTGCTGCAGGTTTGAACGTGTTAGATGAAAAATTGTATACAACAACATGGCTTCTTAGGTGATAATCACCTATTTCTTCTTTTACAGTCCAGATCAATTGCTTATCAACTTACAAAGTTTTACTGTACATAATGTCACCTTTAATAGAACATACCACTGTAGTTTTTCATGCCTTTCAATGAGAAGGAAGTCTTTCCATAACTTTCTTGCTTCCTTGTGTGAGTCAGTGCAGAGCATCTGAATGACCCAGCCATCTCTCACATTGTCATGAAAAAGTGCATACTGAGTTCTTATTGCAATATTTAATTGAATAAAACAGTAGAAATACCAATACATAAAATCTAAACACTTTCAAAATTAGAATAAATTAATTATAAATAGAAATACACTGATGAAGATGGCTAAAATTATGATTACTTCTTGGAATGTGATCTCCCATATCTGTGACTTTGAATATCTTATTAGTTTTTAGATTGAAAATCCTCAGAAAGTGAGAAAGATCCGCGGAGAGATTCCTCGTACATAGAAATCCATTTACACTACCAATTAATGATTCATAGCCTTTTTCGGCGAAGGCATATGGCAAACGCACTTCAGATATCTTATGTGTGGTTGGATCAAGAAGGTGAAGTCTTCTTTAGAAGCCTTCGTGGTCATGATATCAGCTAGAAGACAGCAATTTTTCTTTAGATCTCTGGAGGTGTTCATAAATGAAAGATTCTTATTTGAAACTATGCAATCAATTCTTAGAAACGATGAAAAAATTCTCACAATCATTACAATCTAACTTAGATAGAATACGACACATTAGCTCAGTGATGATCCGTTCTGGAAGAGTTCTATAGATTCTCAAATTTTTTTTAAAAGACATATGTTGCTCACCTCGATCCATTGTCCACTGAAACCATAGATTTCTTTTACACTCAGTCAATTGCAATAGAACCGTGCTTCACTTTGCTTTCATTCTGCTTGGAAATTGCCCTAATTGAAAATAATCAATCTTAACAGGATAAGTGCATGGGCTATAACCACTTATTATATTAAAATTTTTTTTTCTTTGGTTTAGGTAATACAAATAACTCATACAAATAAAAAAGAACATGGAACATAAATAATATGAAGAAACAGTGAAAAACCGTATTTCAAATTCTGTAGTGTGCCTCCATAGAATAGGTTGTATTTAGTGCATTTGCTCTCTCTGTCATCTTGTTAGAGTTCAGGTCACAGTTTTTGCAGTTGAAAGGAAATCAAATTTGGAGATCTGTGGCACTCGGTGGGAATTTATTATAAACTTCAGAGTCTTCAGCTCAGACGAAAGTATCCATTTGAATGGCAAACACAACTTGTGAAACTTGAATATTTGTCTGTCTATTTATCATTTTGTCCTCATGATTTCATCATCCGTTAAAGATTGAAAGATTTTCGCCGAACAGTGCATTGATTGTGAACACCATTTTCTCAGCTAGTTTACTCAAAAGGCAAGTGTTACTTTAATCTTAGTGTCTGTTAAGTTATATAGATATGTCCATTCCTTCTCTGCTAACATAGCTGTAGGGATAGTTATGTCTTAAATTTAATATGCTAATCAATTGAAGAGATCTATTACAATATTGAGAAATAATATATATTATACTACATTTTACACTTTAAGACACTCAGTCAGTAAATTTCTGAATTCTCCAGCAATTATTCATTATATAAATGTTTGTAAATGGAATTCAATGACCAATTGGATTGTGTTTTCTATCAAACTTCGTTTGTAATACATGAAAAAGGTATATAAATGAGGCACTATGCATAATTCATTTTGGAATTGAAGGCGGATTTCAATCTATTGTACAATAGAAAAATAATTCCTTATTTCAAGTAGTAGAAAAAATATTAGATAAGCTTCACATTTCATACAAGGAATGTAACCTCGAGAATAAGTACATATTGCTGTTGAAAAAGATTAGCACTAATATTACTCATGTCAAATTTGAGAAGATTTCTTCACATATGTGGCAGTCGTAAGTATAGTTCCATCTTAGTGATAGATTAGTATTTTCAAACTTTGTTTAGGTAAATATGAACAAATCTTGGACAGTGACAGTCTTTGGTTGTTTATCCTGATCATAACACTGATAATAATTCGATACTATCTTCTCTAGAGTTTAAAGGGAAGTTTTATATTTGAATGAGACAACATTATAGAGATAATAAAAATTCTCACCTCGATATCAGTTATTGATATAATCTTAGCTTTATTATATGTTCTCCTACCTCAGTCACAATCAATGTGGTTCCATTACATAGTACCATTGACCTGTTTATGTTCCTCTGAAAAATTATCGTGGCTTCAACCATTGACCTGTTTATATTCCTTAGAAAAATTGTTCTGCAATCATTTGACATAAATTCCATAGACTAAAACAGTGGTTGGTTGTTATCCCCAGATGATTCCTGTGAAACAGTCAATAAACTTTGTATTGAGACTGTACATGGAATATCACAACAGAAGTTATTGTCTATATATCTTTAGAAGAAGCAAAGAGCTGATAAAACAGATAAATACATAGTGTCTTCATGATGCTTGCAGACCTAAGAGATATATATTGTTCATATAAGTAAATTGATCCTGAAGTTTGTAATTGGATACTTTACTCTCTTTAAGTGTAAGCAAACTTTCCATGCAGGTATGTTCTAAGCATATAACTTGCATATGACTTGGCTCAAATGACCTCAACTTGTCCTTCAATTAAAACTTGCAAGAAGAACCATTCTTGAGGCATATATCTTATTAGTTATTTGTAGATAGTTTCTTTAATCTATTTAATTTGTTCAGATTAGAGAATAGTTTCATTTGACTACTCAATAATTAAAAAAAATAGTAATAGCGTCAGAATATATTCATTTCGCTATTCAATATCATAGAAAACGCAAGTTACGGCACTACAATTTCTGTCATTCAGTAAGATAGGATATATTTAAAACAACACTCCAATTTTATAATATTCTTTTTAAGTAATAAAAATTACATGTACAGAATACTTAATAAATCATCCTAAACATAAAAGTACTTTTACACATTTCTATATATAGCGAAAGAGTCCTAAAGAAAACAAAACTACATAAAAGGGGATCAAATGGTTTGCAAGCTATCTCGGTAGAGATATGCAGACTTGTGCCAATCAAAGGTCATATTCCTCTGGTCCACAAGATTCTTCCATTGTTGAGTTTCAACAATATAACCCACAATTAGCGATAGCAATTGAACGCCTTCTTCTTTAGCATCATCATCTGAAGAGTTAGAATCTGATTCAAACTCGTAGTTGCTGCAGTAGGAGAGCACTTGGTCATCAACAATAATCAAAGGTTCATAATAGAATCGAATAGGTCCAAATGAGAAAACCTCTGACCAATGAAAGAGTTGTCATCACGAAATTCGCATACCCATAAGTGAAGTGGGTACTCCGCCACTGTAATCATAGTTGTCCTCTGAAGTCCACAAGCATACCATCCATCCCTGCTGCATTGGTTGGAATTTTGATCTCCCCAACAATGGAAGAATGCATGTTGTAACCAATAACATAGTCTGTTGTAGTCCAGTCCCTATGTTATTGGTAGAAATCCAAAACAGTTGTCCCCTGAAAAAGAATCCACCAGAATGCAGAAACTCTCTCTGCTGGTTACTTCTCTCAGTAGAACTCCACTGACGATTTTTGCAAGAATAATAGAAATTCCAAATTCTATTTCCACCCTTCCTATTCTCAACCAGCAACACAATCATGTAATCTTCTGATGTGTGATCGTAACCAAATCCATACATGACATGTCCTACATAATTCGCAATGAATATTAGTAAATCCATAATGAAAGAAAAAAATTAATTTTGCTAATTAAAATGCATATCTTTTATTCAATAAGCTCCCTAGGGTTTTAACTTGAGAAAAGGTAACTTAAATAAAAAGTAATAATTTATTTACCTTGAAGAAATTGTACTGTATAATCAGCACGGTATATCTTCTGGTTGGTTGATGGGTTTCATACCAAAAAGACGCCGAAATGATTAGAATCTGTGAAATACATGTAGACAAATCCCCTATTCACTCAGAAAATGTACCTCATACCATGGTTCCAAATTGTGGAAATGTGGCCGCAATATTGCGGATATGGGCTAGGCCGCATCCGCATCAGCTCGCAATTACAGAGGGATTAGATATCACAGGAATGGGCCGCATCGTAATGGTGTTGCGGCTGCAATGGAACGGTATTACAGATCTGTTGCGGCGCATCATATAAAAGCAAGAAACACTACTTAGCATCAGTAGATTCAAAACAAAGCTGTCGGCCAGCCCTAAGTTTCTTCCTTTCCCAAAGAACAAAATAGAAAAGCCAACAATAGCAAAGAGCAAAAGCAACTAACAGATATGAAGTTTTGAAATCTGAAATGGTAAAATCATACCTGCAGGCTGAACCACAACGGTTTGAAACTTGAATCTAAACTCTGAAGCCTCGCAGTGGACTAGAGCTCTCTTCTTGCTCAAATCTAAAGACCTAAAGTACATTTCTTGATTCTTAACTTGTTCCTCTGTTTTTGTGATTGGCATTTTCATTTTCAGAGTCTGCCTTGAATCCGAAACGTTGAGACTGAAGAAAGGAAAGGAGGAAGCCACGTTGCCATATATTTGTTTTAATATAATATATATATATATATATTCTATGATCAGGAAAAGGGGAAGTCATGAAGCCATGCTACATTTATTTGTTTTAATATAATATATTCTATTATGATGAGGAGGAAGCCAAGAGTCACACTACCATATACTTATTTTAATTAATATAATATAATATATATATATATATATATAGGAACCGGGTTTTCAATGGGCTATGAATCTGGATATTTACCCCTATTGCGTCATGAGTCTATGAGCCTGTGCAGGTCCTCTCTGTGATCAACTCGTGGAATTTTTAAGTGCACTTGGTGCACCATGCTCCAAGTGTAATCAATATTAAGATTTAATTTGTACAGGTGGGATCCATGTGTAGTACAGGTAGTGTAAAACCCGACGTGCATGAATTTGTTATATATATAAAGGGAAGTTGACTTTTCAAAGGGAGAGATTGAGCTGCCACGTAAGGATTTTCTTTCTCCTTCTGCAATATCCGAAATGCCCCTCCTCATCCCCCTTTTAGCTGGTCTTTAACGTAAATTGCTCCTCTCAAATTTCTGCAGCGCCGAAACCATACCCATCCCCATCCCTTCGGTCAGAAAAAGGAGCAGAGTTGGTGGGAAACTGAATTTCATCTTCTTCCCTCTGCTGAGTGCCCTGTTCGCTGGTTCTGGCTTCATTTTCTTGATGCTGCCATTGCCTTCTGGTTTTGTTAAGTGTGTTGTTGTTGTTAGTGATTTAACGCTGGAAATACATCCTCTTCCAAGCTTTGAGTTTCTGCCGTAAGTGTGTAAGTTTTAGTTCCAATTGCACAGCAATCCCCTCCCCTGTTTTGCTTGTTCTGTAATGTGCTTCTGGGTGTGTGGCCAGCTGATGGAAGGGTGTGTAGAAAAAGGGGGTGCAAGGGGATATATATATATATAGATAAACCTATAACTATGTATATGTGTGTTGTATGGATATGGGAGGCAAGAATGGAGGAGAGAAGGGTGGATTTATCCATACCGGGGTGAAAGTGAGAGGTCAACTGGGAGTCATCCCGAAAGTAATTCGCCGCGGCGAATTAAGGTATTGGCCGCGGCTAACCTTTCTAGAGAGGGATTGGCTGCGGCGGAATGAGGTATTGGTCGCGGCCAAATATCGAGAGCACGAGCGAGGAAGCTCCAGGAGGCTTATTCGCCGCGGCGCCATGTATGTTGGCTGCGGCGAATGTCCATAGCCGCGGCAAAATTAGTGATGTAGAAGGGGGTTAAACAGAGAAGAATTGGCCGCGGCTAAGAGGTATTTGGCCGCGGCTAACATGCCGAAAACACCTATAACACCTAAGAAACCTTAGTTTTCATATGTTAATATAAGGGAATGAAGAATAGACATTAATGTTAGGTAGGCTAAGTTAATGAGACGATTCTTCTGGTTATTCATACTCTAAAATCTGGTAAACGGGTATTATAGGGTACTCAGGCGATTGAGTTAGAGCTGAGGACTGGGCAGGGAATGTTGATATCATCCTAGGAGGTGAGTAAGTAATGCGGACCGTGAGTAACTCCTATTTCTTATTTTATCACTGAGTTTCCTTGCAGTGTTCTAACGTTTGGATAAATGTTTTGTTATATGCATGTTACTGAAAAAAATTGATTTAAACATGAAATTTTGCAAATTGATGCCTGTTGAGTTATTTGGGAACTTTGATATCAAACTGATGTGGAGGATACTCTGTCTGAATGTGATTTGAGAAACGTATTAAATCTAAAATGTGATTTGAGAATTTTATTAAATCTAAGAGGTTATTTGGTCAGAACTCTATAGCTAACAGCAGTAGTTGTTAGCCTTGGTGCACCATGATCTGAGCCTCAGCTAGCAGGGGTTTTGCTAGCCCCGTGTGGGTAGCTACCACATGTGGAGTTATTTATTTCGCAAGCAAAGTGCTTTGCGTCTGTGGTTATTCTCCCCGCGAGCTGTGTGCTCTGCGTCTGTTTTAATTCGGTTCTGCTTAGATACTTTTGATGCATTTTAAGAAATGATCCGCATGAGGCTAGTTTCGTGCATGATGAATATATGTATATATATTTTACGGGACTTATCCTTAAGATTTTAAAGGTCGGCATTATTTATTCACTGAGTTTCAAACTCACTCTTTTCTTAAATCTATTTTTCAGAGAGCGTTGAAGACCCTAGCCTACCCTGAGCTGCCGTCTAGCTATAGATCTCCTGCTTTATTCCTTTTGACGAGCCCACAATTGTTCATGTGGGTGTATTTTGTTATGTTTGGTCATTTTTTTTGGATTTTGAACAATGTAAATTGTGGCTCCACTGAATCATAGTTAGGATTTCCCAAATCCCAAGAAGTCTATATTTTGATATATATTGGGTGTATTGTTGAATTGACTGATTGTAGAAATATCGGGAGGTCCAAATTATAGAGGGGACTCTGCCGAAATTTCTACAAATGTCAGAAATGAACTCTTAATTATAGTAGGAGAATTTGCTATCTTTTGTGTCAACATACTAAATCTGTGGGTTGTGACATCTATTTCTATGATTCAGTTTATTAATGTGTCCTTCACAACTTTTGAAGCAACATAAGCAACAAAGAGGTAGAAAGAAAGAAAAAAAAATGAAAGAGGAGAAAAAGGAATGGATAAAAGATTGAAATCTACCTCAATCTTTTATCATTGCAACATTAATTTTAGTTAGGTAACTCTTTTAAATTCTTATTCTGTCTTCTTCTTCTTCCATTAATGTCTTCTTCTTCCTCATGTTCCATGGCTTATGATAGTTCTTTTAAGCAACAATATAATGATTTCTATGGATTTTTTGGTGAGGGGGCAGCCATGGATGTGAATTTAAAACTTTAATCTTGATACTTTAAACTTGGAAAGACTTTAAATGTTTTTTTTTATGAAGATGATCCCCAATGTAATATAATGAGCCCTAGTGTAATGATTTAGAATGCATTTCCTATTTAGACAGCCATATATACAAATTCAAGAAAGATAAGCTAGAGGATGACTTATATTTAGGATTAAGAACTTTAAATGTTTTAGTTAGAACAAAATTATAATGGGTAGATCATAGAAAAATATATATATTAGGCTATTGAAGAATAAAGATTCTAAATTCTTAATTAATTTTTGAGTTCAGTTATGTATTTCTTAATTTTTACCCTCTTTATTGTTAATCAAGTACTTAAATTCAGAACTTAAATAGAATAAAGCTTAAGTAAATTATAAAAAACATTATATAATTATAGACTTATTTTAATGTTGGTGAAAGGTAGTGAAAAACAAAAATCATAAAATTGAAGGCTTAAACAAACTTTTTTAAGAAAAATAAGTGACCGAAATGCCTTTATGAATTTGTTGAATTTCTTATTTCTGATATATAAATTTATAGTAGATTTTGCTAAACATCTAAAAATAATTTCTTATGTTTTAAACTTACTTCATACAACACAGATTCTCAAGTGCTAACTCCTCAAACAATATCAACTGTGGCTCCTTGAATCTTTACTGTAACTGCTATAGCATAAAGGTATTATTTTTCTCTTTAATGAGCTATCAAGCTTGGTATTGTGATATTTTGCTATAACATTTAGCATCAATTCTGCTGTGATACTGATGAAATAGTTTTAAGTTCTGATATGTGCCTAAGCCTTTTGAGGGTGGAATGGTTCTATTAGGTGCTGTAAATTTGGTGTCTAAATAAGATTTGGTCCAATAATTCTACCTATGTGTGTACCTACATAAGTTCTGATATGTGCCTAAGTCCTTTGAGGGTGGAATGGTTTTTTTTAAGTGCTATAAATTCGATGCCTAAATCAGATTTGGTCTAATTCTTTCTAAATTCTTATATGTGTCTATAAGTGCTGCAAATTTGGCGCCTAAACTATGATATATGCCTATAAGTTTTGATATATGCCTATAAGTTCTATAAGTTTGGTGCTTATAAGTGTTGTAGGTTTGGTTCTTATAAGTGCTGTAGGTTTGGTTCTTATAAGTGCTGTAGGTTTGGTGCCTATAAGTGCTATAAATTTAGTGCTTATAAGTTCTGAAATGTGCTTTTAAGTTCTAATATATGCTTTAGAGATTTGGTCCAATTTTGTTACCTTGATAGTTTGTTGTGATACTGCTAAGGACTGCTGTTAATTTTGATATGTGCTTAAGCTCTAATATATGCCTTTAAGTTCTTATATGTACTTTAGATATTTGGTCTAATTCTATTGCCTTGATAGTTTGCTGTGATACTGTTGAAGCTGTTGTTTTTTTTTTAGGATGAAGTATGGTGCTTAAGTTTTTTAAGTGCTATAAACTTAGTGTTCAAATTACATTTGGTCCTATTTTCATACCTGTATATGTCATACCATCATACATTATGTATTCTAACTTTCTATAGTTAAGACCTTATTAAGAAGATTCTAAACGAGTTGCCCAACTTTGAGTTTTTTCAAAGCTTCTCAATTATAGATTATTTTGTCATAAGGTAGAAGATCCTATTGACAAGGTCTTATCCTATTGACAAGGTCTTCAACTTTCCTTTGATAAATTTGAGATCCTGTCGACAAGGTCTTATCTAGTCAACAAGGTCTTCAATTTTTCTTTGCTAAATTTAAGATCCTGTCGATAAGGTCTTATCTTGTCGACAAGATCTGTAACCGTATCAACAACATCTTATAACTTATCAATAATATTATTTTCCTTATCACTAGCATCTTATTACTACCTCTAGAAGGATGACTTATTCTCCATATTCATTCTAACCTTTCTATATTCTCCATATTCATTCCAACCTTTCCATCCTTAAAATGCAATCATATTCAATGTTTATCCTTGGTCTCACAACCTTTCTATAGGTGAAGTGGAACTATAGGGGCCCAAAACTGAAATTAAGATATGTTCTAACTCCTAAACACTATAGACACTCAAAATAGGCTAAACAACTTTGATTTGACATAATAGAGTCTTATAGCCACATTTAGCCTCTTTTGAGATTTAAATGTCTACCAAATTTTATCTAAAAATTCATTCATTTGGTCTGATTTTGGTTCAAGAGCAAAATATAGCTCAAAATGGGACATATATGGTTCCAAATTTCATAAGAGGTTCTTCATGTCCTATGACCATTTAAGCATGCTCCAAACATGAAATATAGCATATATGACTATTTCATTAAGTCCTAAATATCATGCAAATCAAAACTACTCATCCACTTGCCATTATACATATACTTTCCTAAGCACACACATAGTCAAATTACACATTTACATTTAAACATGATATTTACATTATAATCTCATACTTTTACACTTGTGGGAATGTTTTCACTATAAATATATCATGTACAACCTTTCATGAGCAACATATTACATCAAAGCCTATACTATTATCAATGTTAATGTCATGCTCTTAGAAGTAATATAAAGGAAAGTGTGACATTATGAATCTCTCATTATGTTTTGTACTAGAACAAAGTTTAGTTTTAGTTTAGATCTAAAACTTAGAGATCTAAACCAAAACATAAGTATATAATTCTTTACATGTAACTCTTTACATGTAACTAGAACAAAGTTAATTAGTGACGGCATGTATATAATTTTTTACATGTAAAAAGATTTGACTTGTCCACAGCTTAACTTGCAATGATATTGATTAAAATGTAGGAAGTAACAGAGATGGATAAAGATCAATAATAGAGTTGATCCAGCATATAGGCAAGGAGTTGATGAGTTTTATAATAGGCCTTTAATCAGCCAAGGGTGACAGATATGATTTGATGCCCATGCAAAGGGTGTAGGAATACAGAATGGAAGAGTCACATTGACGTAAGGGCAGATCTATTAAGGAAGGCCTTCAGCCCAAGTTATGAAGTGTGGGACTCATATGGAGAAGTTCGTCTTGGTGCTTACAGTTCATTGCATCAAGATAATGGTGGTGAGATAGTTGATGATATAATTAATGAAACTGATGAAGAAGATGACATTATTGGGATGCTTTATGATACATATGGTCACGCAGATTCAAATGAAGGGAACGGTGATTTAGAGAACCATGAGCCACCTAATAAGTAGGCGAAATAGTTCTTTGACTTATTGTAGGATGCTTAGACTGACCCCTATCCAAGTTGTGACAAAGTTTTGAAACTCTCTTTTATAGTTAGGCTACTCCACCTTAAGTGCCTTAACCATTGGAGCAACAAACCCATGGATTTATTATTTAGTTTATTTAAGGATGTTCTTCCAGAGGGGGCATTAATACCTAACTCTTACTACAAAGTAAAGAAAGTTATTCAAGAGTTAGGAATGGATTACACTAAAATTGACGCATATGAGAATGACTGCATCTTGTATAGGCAAAAGCACGCCAATGCTCAATCATGTCCTAAGTGCAATATGCCTCGATAGAGGTCAAATAGTCATAAAGAAAAGAAAATTGCTCATAAAGTGTTACGATTTTCCCTATAAAGCCTAGGCTACAAAGGCTATACATGTCTCACCATACAGCTAAAGAGATGAAGTGGCATAATGAGGAATGCATTGATGATGATGTTTTGCAGCATCCAACTAACTCTATTGTATGGAAATCATTTAACCAGCAGCATCCAGAATTTTGTAGTGATCTAAGAAATTTTTGGTTGGGCCTAGCAAGTGACAGGATTCAGCCTTAGGGAAATATAAGTACTAATCATAGTATTTGGCTAGTTGTATTGGTTCCATATAATTTGCCACCATGGCAATGCATGAAGCACCCATATTTTATGATGACTCTTTTAATTCCAAGCCCTAGAAGTCTAGGTGATGACATAGATGTATACCTCCAACCAATGATTAAGGAGTTACTTGAATTATGGGAGCAAGGAGTAGAGACATATAATGCCCATAAGAAGTCTAATTTCAAGTTGTGTGTAGTATTATTATGAACAATTAATGACTTCCTAGCATATGGGAACCTATTAGGATGGTCTACAAAAGGAAAGCTTGTATGCCCCTATTACCACAAAGACACATATTCTATTTCGTTAGAAAATAAGTTGTGCTACTTGGGCCATCATCGCTTCCTGCTAACCCATCATCTCTGGTGGCGAAATTGAAAGGCATTTGATGGGAAGTTGAACATAGAGTTCCACCTCTCCTTTAACCAGTAATAAGGTACTTTGTCAATTACGAGCACTAGGTAATGTAACTCTGGGGAAAGGTCAAAAGCGAAAGCGTGGCTATGTCACTAATGCATTTAATTGGAGAAAAAAAGTATCTTTTTTTGCTTACCTTATTGGAAAACATTATTGATTCAACACAACCTTGATGTTATGCACATTGAGAGAAATGTTTCAGATAACATCATGTCAACTATTATGGGATTAGCTGGAAAGACAAAAGATACAGTAAAGAGTCGGTATAACTTGGTTGATATGGGAATTAGATCTGAATTACATCCGATAGAATAAGGAAACAAAGTTCTGATTCCAATTGCTTGCTATACATTGCCCTATAAGAGAAGTTAAAAGTTTGTTACTTCCTAGCTACTTTGAAAGTGTCTGATGCCTTCTCTTCAAACATTTCACGATATATTAACATTCGTGACAGAAAAATCTATGGATTGAAGTGCCATGATCACCATATTTTGTTACAAGATATATTCCCTATAGCATTACGTGGCTTGTTGCCCAATGAGGTATCTGAACCTATATTAGAGTTGGGTAAATTCTTCAAGAATTTATGTTCTAAGTGCCTAACAATCGAAGCTCTTGATCATCTTGAATCCCAAATTGCAAGCACATTATGCAAATTGGAAATGGTTTTCCTACCAGCCTTTTTTAATATCATGATCCACTTGCCTATCCATTTGGCAAGAGAGGTAAAGCTTGGAAGGCCCGTACAATATAGGTGGATGCACCCTATCGAGCAGTAACTTACTACACTAGATATGCCTTTTATAAATTTCATTAATACTCTATACTAAATTCTTTATTCAATCCTCTTCTGTATTTAGGTATTTGCAGACATTAGAAACATATGTTTGCAACAAGGCTCGACCAGAAGGTTCAATAGCCAAAGGGTATTTAGCAGATGAATGTCTTACTTTTTGCTCCCGTTACTTGAAAGACATTCCCACCAAGTTCAATAAGCCTGCCAGAAACGATGATGGACTTATGGGAAAGGATGAGACATCCATCTTCAATAAAAGTGGCCAAGTCTGAGGAGGTTATCAATTAAGATTTCTTTCTAGTGTAGAGTTCAATCAAGCTTGTATGTATGTGCTCAACAATTATGAAGAGGTTTGGCCATTCATAGAGTACGTTTATGGAGCTTGGTTACTCTTTCCAAATAATAACTTCTTCAAGAATTTTTTGCCTTAACTATGTCATTCATTGCAAGGAACATAAGAAGCAGATGGAAATGCACGGATCAACAGTTAAAGAGTTCCCAAAATGATTCGTAAACACGTTAGTTTTTGGACATTGCACTAGGATGTAAGAATTATGTGATAAATTCTGATTATAACAGAATTTATCAATGGTGATCTCTCATTGTAGGTTGCAAAGTTAAGCACACAGGGTGAGGCTAATGATGACCTCATGAGTTTAACAGCTAGCCCACTTAAAGTGGTTTACCGCTACTCAGCATTTACAGTGAATGGCTTTAGATTCCACACAAAAGATCATGCCTCAGGCCAAAGAACAGATAATAGTAGAATACTTGTGGAAGGTGATGATGAAAATGAGAATAAAGAGTGTTATGATATGTTAGAGGACATATATGAGTTGTCATATATTGGGCATAAAAAAGTGCATTTATTCAAGTGTCATTGGTGGGATGTGGCTCATCTAGGAAGAGGATACAAGGTTGATAAATTTGGAATTACTAGCGTGAATACCTATTATTCACTTAACTCTAATGAGCCATTTGTCTTAGCATATCAAGCCGAACAAGTGTTCTATTTTAATGACATAGTTTATGCAAATTGGCTCATTGTTGTCAAGACAAATCCCTGTGACCTGTTCAATATACCTGAGGTGACTGATGATGACGTCAGTGGGGACTTTGAAGGAGGGCCCATCGATGAGGCATATCAACAAGATGAGATCGAACTATATGTAGTCCTTGATAATAATGTGGGAAATGACTTTGTGGTTTAGTTGTAGAGGGATGATGTTGCTCCAGAGACTCTAAGCCATTCAAGCGAACGCCTACGAATATAATGCCCAAGTGCAATTAATGCAAGACATGAATTCATTAATGACAATGATGAGGATGTGTCCACTAACAAAGGAGATTCAGAAGACATACTTAGGGAGGATGATGAAGTCGATACTAACACCACAGATACTAACCAAGATTAACTAAGATTCTATGGTAAATTCGTAGATAACATCCTATTTCATTGAGTATTTTTTATTTTAATAAGGTTGAAGATCTTGTTCATAAGGTAGAAGATCTTGTCGACAAGGTTGAAGATCTTATCAACAATGTCTTTAAATTCAGTGGCTGGATAATATGTTGTAGACATAATTGAAGATCTTGTCAACAAGATCCTGAATTCAGTAGAGAGAAGTCTAAAACCTTGTCAATAGGATTTGTTATCTTACAACAAGGTATTCTTTAACTGAGAAACTTAGAAAAGCCAAGATCTTGTCGACTTAACCAATACCTTGTCAATAAGGTTTTTTATCATAATAGGTAATAACACATAATAAGTGATAATTATGACAGTTTCTATCAGGTTGTTATTATTATTATCATTGTTTTTAAAACTTTCTTTCTTATAATTCTTTTCTTAGTTAAAAGTTTCATAATTTTACAAATTGACATTATTCAACTACCTTGTTCTCATAATAAATGTGGAATGATATAAGAAATGTCAAGTGCTAGGCATGGGAGAGAGGCTGGACTAGGCAAACGAGGCTTAGGACTTGGACATAGATGGGGGAGGTAGAATAACATGAGTGATATTGCATCCCCACCACGTACGAGAGGGAAACTTGAGCATGATGCACTCGAAGCTCAATATTCTCCATTGCCACTAGAGCCAGTTGGTGAGGAAGAACAAGAACAAGATGGTTCACCTCTTACCCAGCCATCACGAAACCAGAGTAGTATAGGTAAGTAAGGGAAACAATATAAGTGTTTGGTTAATTTTTTACCTTGTGTCATATATATGTATGTTTGTTTTTTATGTATCATCATGCAATTGTTTTCTTTTTTCTATATTGTTCAGCTTCTTACAACATTGTTAGAAAGGATTGAGGGAAGTATAAGTGTTTAGAAGTTGACCTTAAAATAAAATTTGGCAATAAGATCTTAATTATCATGTATAGGACCACTAAATGGCCAACTAGAGATAGGGCTCGAGACTTATCTAGTTACATTGGTTGGGTGGTGTGGACTACTGTGTCCTTAAAAGATGGTGATTGGAAAGATATTGCAAATAAAGATGGGGACACCAGGTAGTTGAAAGTGAAGGTAACAAGTTACATATTTTAAATGCATATCTTTAACTAATGTGCAAATACCTATGTTATGTTTGCAAGTATAACTATTTATAATTTGAATTTGCTATTCTATTCTTAATGCATAGGACAAATTTGAAATTCAGGATCCTCAACAGAAGGTGGCATTCAAGTCTTACTGGATGGACTCGATACAACAACTCTTTAGAATTGGAAGTCTTCATTGTCAAAAATATATAAAAACTACATGACTGATGAGGAGAGGCAAACAGCAAAACCAAAGGATGTTACCCTTGAAGATTGGGATTGGTTAATTCAATACTTTAAGTCCGATAAGTTTTAGGTCCTTAGTTCAAACTTCATTGTAGTTGTACTATTATTAATTAAAATTATCATTAACAACACTTTTATACAGGCTACAAGTAGTAGAAATAGTAGAAATAGGTCAAAGTAGGTAACAGTATATACATGTGGTACCCACTCATTTGCAGAGGTTGAAGAGTCTTTGGTAAGCATCTCATTATATTTTAGGATAAATTTGTTTCTATATTCACTATTACTTTTTTCATGCTAAAAAGCTTTAAATACTAATGTCTGAAAAATATGTAGAGGGACCTAGAAACAGGGGAGCCAGCAACAGCTGATCGAGTATGGGAGGCACAACATACTCATCAGACAAAAGAGGGAGAGATAGTGTGGGCTGATCCGCAGTCCTAGGAGATCCATGTAATGTTCTCAAATTCATTAACTTTAAACAAATTGTTTATACAATTTTCCATACTTCTAACTCATGTCCTGCACTATAGTCACGCATTCATAATCTTATTATTCAACAACAAACAATAAATGAAGAGGCACACCTAACTAGAGATGAGATATTAGCTACCGTACTAGGGGAGAGATTGGGGTATGTGTGTGGCAAGGGATACCCTCGAGAAAGAGAATCATCAACGAATATAAAGTGGAGTTTAGAGTTTCTTTTGCAATAGAACAAGTGCGTGAAGAGATGTGCCAAGAAATGGAACAAAAACTAAAAGAGGAGCGAGCCCAAATGCAAGCATAGATGCAAGCTGAAATTCGTGCTCAAATGGCTACCTTCATGGCCACATTCCAACAGGTATCTTTTGTACTTCTCTTTTTCTTTTCAATCTTAAAAAACTTAGTGTTATGCTTCTTTTCAGCAAGGAAATGTACCTTTGATGAACAATGCTTCAAGTGGAGAAGCTCAATAATTTTGTGAGTAATTAAGAGTTTTAATGATTGATTATTCAACTAACACAAATAATGCATCTTAATTTATAACACCATTTTCGTTTTAAACTTTTGACATTAATTTGTTTATGACATACATAGTCTTTCAAACATTATGCTTTACTGAAATTGGAATGTGATCTCAATTTGTCATGCAGGTAATTGCTTCGATGGAGAAAGTCTTGGCATTTACAAAACAAAATGAAGTGTTTAGATTGAATGCTAATGCCCCTCCCTTGAATTACGAAGATTCAAGCAATTGCCGATACTAACTTCTTACTCTTTTTCTTTTGTTTAGTAATGTTGTAATGCTATTTTAAACATTGAATAGTGGAGTGTATGAGTGAGTTTAAAAAATTATTCATATGATAAGTTTTTGTATTTATACTTGTTGGATGGACCTCTACAGTAATGTATATATCAAACTTGTTAGCAAAGTTTAATTTGCTCTCTTTTTGCTTATGCATTTTAAAATGTTAGATTTTGTAAAATAGTATATATTATTAGAGATTTAGAAGATTTATTTTTCATCATTTATAATATTATAAAATCTATTTTAGTAAACAAGATTGAAGAAAATAATTAAGAAAAAATTAAAAATTTGAAAAAAATAAAATAACCTTTATAGCAGCGACTAAAGTCGTCGCTAATAGTGTACCAATATTGTTGATAATAGTTTATGCTAAAGATATATTTAGTGGTGACATAAAAGATTGATGCTAAAAAAAAAACTTTAGTGGCGAAGAATGATTTGTTGCAAAAATAGACATTTAGTGTCACCAAAATATTTCGCAACTAAAAGCATACATTTAGCGACGACAATGCTTGCCACTAATTCCTCTAAATACTCATTAATAGAAATTTCGACGACTACTAATGTCGCAGCTAAAACAATATTTAGCATCAAGGTGCATGTCGTTGCTAAAGATCCCCAACAAAAGCTTTATAAAAGGCCAAATAGAAGGATTTTTGCGGCGAAAAGGTCGCTGTTAAATTTTTTGAACTAAAAGATTGTCGCTAAAAGTATGCATTTAGTGACTACAACTATTGGCAAAAGTCATTGCTAAAGGTTTTTCGTGTCAAAAGATATTGTCGCCATTAAAACCATGCATTTAGTAACGACTTTTTTTGCCTTTAAAAATATTTTTTGTGATGACATGAACCTTTATAAACCTTTAGTGGCGAAATTTGTTGCTTCTAAATATCGTGGCTCTAAAAGTTTAATAGTTTTAGCAGCAAAATTACATATATTTAGGGGCAAATTTTGTCGTCGCAAAAAGTCTTTTTAGTAATGATAATTTTTTGGCCATTAAATCTCTTTAGCAATGGCTGTAATTGCAGCGACTTAGTGACAACTACATTGTCGTCGCTAAATAAGTTTTGCGATGACTTCTGATGTTTTAGTAACGACTTTTGTCGCCGCAAATTCCATATTTTTTTGCAGTGATGGTAGGTCTTTAAAGCATTATTGTCATTATAAATTATAATAATATGATAATGTTAGAGAAAGAGGCAAAATCAAATTAATACTAACATAATCAAATTTATACTTTAGTGATTTTAAAAAAAACATAAAAACTAAGCTATCTTGATAATGCTAGATCTTTGTAAAAATAAAATTTTTTCCCTTAAAATTTTCAACATGTTGAAGTTAAACTTCTAATGTTTCCATAATTATTGTTATGCCCCATTTGGTTTGATGCATTATTCACTAGATAATAGAATGAAAATAAGAGTTCAATATTACATATATTTGGTTAGTTCTTTCATCCAAAACATGTGTAATTGCAATTATGTGGTTTTGATCAATCAGGATTTTATTCAAAACATTATGGAATATATTGCATTCTAGGAAAGCGTCCCTTAAATGATTGAAATGCCCTTCCTTCAGTATATGACTATCACATCATGGCTTCTTCCAGCCAGTGTCTCAATTTCGTTCATCTTTCTTTGCTTTAATTTTATTATTTTCTTATTGTTATTGGTAATTAAAAATGATTATTTTATTATCATTATTTTATTATTGAATAAAATTATTATTATATTATTGGCAATTTTAAAATATATTTACAAATTAAAAGATTAATAATGAATATTTTAATATATTTTTGCACTAAGGAATTATGTTTATTTGATCATCTTTTTCTTCAATTTTTGCATTATTTTTATCCAACCAAACCCAAAAATATAATACAATATTTATTTTTTTCATAACATATCAAATATAATTATTCAATTCTATCAAAATGCATTTCCATTCTTATTCCTATTCGTATTCATATCTCATTCTTATAAAAATTATTTTTTGAACTAAACAGGGCCTTAATATTTTTCCACAACTTGAAATCTTCAATACCATTTATTCGATTAAATGAAATAAACTTATATATATATAAGATAAAAAGTAAAATACATGAAAATTGATATAAAAACTAAATTAAAAATCTATATGAAATTTATAGATTTATATTAACTTCTCTAAGCAGTGTTGTGAATTTTCTATCCTTCAATTATAAATTATAATAAAATAACATTGTTGAAGAATAAAGGAAAATATAATCAAGACAAGAGTATTGTAAAAATAATGAAAATATAAGAAATATAACAAGAGTAAAAGAAAAAATTAAGAAGAGGAAGAGATAGATAATTCTAATTCACTTGTGTGCATCATGCTTAATACACAACTTTTATTTATAAGCTTTCAACCCTAGAGATAGATCTATGAGTTGCAATTTAAATCCTTCAAGAGTTATACAATATATGCTATTAAACATGAAAAAGGATCCTAAGGAGTCATTCATTGAGGGTTATAGATATTTAGATAATTATATTATTTATATTACTCCCCTTTGGATGTTTACTAACAAATAACATACCTTATTAAAATTTTATTAGAAAAAATTCAATGGAATAAAAACTTAATGAAGGAAAAAGAGTACATAGTATTTATAATCTAAGATATCTCATTAAAAACCTTACCAAGAAAACTCAGTAAAACAAAACATTAGCTTAAAAAAAAAAAAAAGAATACAATGTGTCTTTTACTCCCTTTAATGATAACATTGCTTTAAGCTCTCAAGCTTGTGCATCCTACTACCATACATCAATGTCTCAAATATAGCAGCCGGTGATACTTTAATGAATAAATCTATGAGATTATCATATAAATGAATTTGTTGAATATCTATATCACTAATCTTTCAAAGATCACAGGTGAAAAAAAAAAATCAACAAAAAATGTTTCATTTTATCTTTTTTAATGTACCATTCTTTTAGCTAAGCTATATATGTTACATTATTTTTGTAAAATATCATTGGAATTCTTTTCTCTAAAGACAAATTACACATTTCCTGGATATGTTGGGTAATTAATATTAGCCCAATGCACTCTTGACATGCTTTATGTATTACAATTATTTCTATATTATTTAGTGAACTAATAGTTAAAGTCTGTTTTATAAAATGTCATGATATAGCTGTATCTCCACATGTAAATAAATAATATGTTTGAGATTAAATTTTATATGAATCAAATAAGCATCTTGCATATGCATAGCTAATTGATTGTATTTAGATTCAATTGAGTAAAATAATCTCATATCAATAGTCTCTCAAAAATATTATAATAAATACTTAACTTCATTTCAATATCTTTTCATTAAAGAAAAATAATTAAATCTTATTAACAAGCTTATAGTAAATGTAATATTAGGTTGTGTACTATTAGTAAGATATATTAATACTCTTGTAACATTAAGATATAATACTTCATGACCAAAAAGTTTTTTTTTTTTTGGTTCTTTTAAAGGTGAAAAAAGGTTTTTATTCACATTTGGTAATTTTACAACAATTTGATACTTAATAGATATGCTTTATTCATATAAAATTTATTTAAGATTTTTTTTATATAAGCTGATTGATAAAGAAGATTCTATTTTCTAAGTATTTGATTTGTAAGTTAAGACAAAGTTTGTTTTTCTATGATCTATCATCTCAAATCCTTTCGTTAAATAATTAATTGCTGGTTAAAGCTTTTTAAGAGTTCTAATAATATTTAAATCATCAACATATATAGCAATTAGAGCAAACTTTGACTTAGATTTTTTTTAAATAAAGATACATGGACTAATAGGTCATTTTTATAATATTCATTTAACAAATATTCACTGAGGTAATTATACCATATATGCCTAAATTGTTTTAATCCATATAAATATTTATGTAAACACATTGAATAATTTTCCTAAGAATCTTTACACTTTTTGGCATTTTAAATCCTTTAGGAATTTTCATGTAAATTTCACTTTATAGGGAGCCATATAAATATAATGTAACAAAATCATTAGATACATATCAAACTTTTTAATTATTACTAAACTAATAAGATATCTAAAAATGATTGCATCCACCACAAGAAAGTGTATGTCTTCCTATCAATGCCAAGCCCATGCAAAAATTTTTGTGCTATGAGTTGTGTTTTATATTTGGTGATTTCATTTTTCTCATTTTGTTTTCACACACATATCAATTTGTACTCTATTGGCTTTACAAGTTTAGCTGTTTGAACTACAAGTCTAAAAACTTCAAGTTTTGAAAGTGAATTCAATTTTGATTGAATTACATCTTTTTATTTTGGCAAATCAGCTCATTGTCTATATTCTTTGACATATTTAAATTCAAGATCCTCAATTCTTTTTAGTAATTCAACAGCAAAATTTTATTAAAAAAAAGGTTGTTGACAACTATATCTTTTCAATTTTATCATTTTCTTGAAAAAATATAATGTATTAAAAACTCTTCATTAAACCTCTTCTAAGGTTCTACGATTAGTTATGTCTTGCGTTTCTTTTGAAATACTTCCTTTCTCAATATGACTATCTTAGTTATTTGCACCTTTCTTTTTGCAAGATTTTTTTTTAAAATTTTTTTTTGAAATCGATTGGTCTAATGTGTTTTAGACATGACCTACTTTCATATGCACTAATAGATTATCCTACGAAGAGATCAATTTGAATTGGCATATTTTCAATTGGTTTATGAGATTTGGTAATTCTCTTTAGGTAAATAAATATATCTATTAGTTGATTTGCAATATTTTGTAAATGCATTATTTTTTGAACTTTTTTCACATTACTTTATACAATGATCTAGATGAAATAATGATAATATATTCCATATAATTTCTTCTTCTAGTTATTTATTATCTATCCCCTAATGTTCGAAAAATTGTTTTATCAAAATGATAATCGACAACCAGGCTATAAATAAAAAAGGACTTATAACTAACATATATTCCTAATATTCTTTGAGGACTATAATATTTCCCCCTAATGATGGAAAATATTTGGCTCTTAACCAAAAGTTAATTGTAATGAGGGGAACTTATAATAATTTGTTAGCCTAATACTTATAATTATTGCTGCATATAAAATCACATATCCTTATGTAAAAATGGAAAGTTTTGTTTTCATAAGCATTAATTTTACTATTAATTAGAAGCATTTAATAAATGATTATGTTACACTATTTTATGTATGAACATGAGTAACATGTTCTTTAATTGTTATGCCAATAGGCATACAATAATCATTAAAATCCTAAAATGTAAACTTCTTAGCATTATCAAAACAAATTGTCTTGATTGCAAAATCTAAAAATTATGCTCTTAATCGAATTACTTGGGCAAGCAATCTCAAAAAATATTAGATTACAACTTGATAATAAACATATACATGATCATTTTATAGATGTATCTATTAAATCTATATAATATTTAAGTGGTTCACATGGTGGATGAATAAGCCTACGTATATCTCCTTGGATATGCTCTAGAAATGCAGAGAATTCAATCCAAACTTTAATTAATGATGGTCTAGTAATTAATTTATCTAGAGAGCAAATAGCACTTGAAAGTTTTTTGAATTAAAAATTATTCTAATTCTTCAATTGATGTCATGTGAATTCCTAATAATTTTTTGTGTCACTATTCATTTGGGATCGCATAAATCATTATGCCAACCAATAAATGTATTTAGATTAATAAACTTTTAGTTTATTGTAACATGTATTTCAATTGTACTAATATTCATATAGTACAAACCAAAAGACAAGGTAAACAATTTTTTTAATATATATTTCTTTCTTAATACAATAGCTTGATATGTAGATGTAACACTATAAATTATAGCTCATTTTATGTCATTCATAGACTTCATATCATCATTTACATGAGAGCACATGAAAAAGGGAATGAAAATGATAGGTTTATTTGCGTTGCGTCATACTTAAAAATTTCATTCGATGTCATGTGGATCGTGTAAACTCATACTATACATTTTCATATTTAATTACATCCATACAACTCATTTGTATCACAAAATCATGCCCACAACTCATGAAAACCGAAATGGAGCATAAAATATGGAAGTTCATTCTCAGCCAGATTTGCTCCATTTTCTGACCAAATTTAGAAAATCATAACTAAATCCAGAAAAATCGAAATCATGCAATCTTGGTCATTTTAGAAAGTTTTGGATATCTAATTCACATTAAAAATATTTCTAGATCATAACATTCATCATAAGGGATGTTTGACATCCAAAATGGTCCAAAGGTCTGACTAAATCCTGGAACTGTCATAGAATTCTGCAAAAACCTTTGAAAATATCCAATTAATTCCAAAAAAATCCAATCTATGTAAATGATACCAATATAGAAAGATGTGGATGTTAACTAGAGGAAAAAAAATATCTTTAGATCAGTTCATCAAGCCTAGACCTCAGAATTCGATGGAACACTACTTCTGGTCAGGCAAATTTATTAATATTGGACAGAAACTTCAAAAATTCGTATCTCTCTCTTTGGGCCTCCAAATGAGGTGCTTCTAGTTGGAACAAGGCACTATGATTGTCTAATTTTTTTGTATAAAATTTCATGGCAATTGGACATCATTTGGGCCTCGTGTGACAGAATGCAAATTCGAACCAAATGAATAGTGCAGCAAACCAGAAACTATAGAAATTGCTAACTTTGAAAAATCATCAAATATTCTATAGACCTCCAAAAATTATATTCTTTAACTTCACAAAAAACTCTTAATAAGACCTAATTTCATACCAAATCTCAAATCAAGACTAATTCATTTGGTTAAAAAGTGATATAGAGTTCCATTATGGTCAAATTTGGCTTCATATGAGATACCAAATTTGTCAAATGGCTTTCCCTTAGTTGTGGCACCTTTTGGGCAAGTCTAAAAGCATATTTAAGACTTGTGTGAGTTGCCCAAATGGTTTCAAACCTCATGCATCTCATTTTGGCCATTCAACCTACACTTATACATATTTACATGAAACTTTTCAATTGCATACTTGGGCATTACAAACTCAAATTGTATTCTAGAACTCATACATCATGCCCATATATTTAAACATCACATAATGTCATATTTACACATGTCTCAAGGGTCATGAACCATTTACAACATCATATACATCATGAGACATCATTATGGTTCCAAAAAGAGAAAAGCTAGGCATATGGTGGTCAATCTTCCCTCTTCATTGTTGTTGGCTTCTATTGTCATAGCTACTTGATATATCTAGCATGTTAGAGCATTGGAGAGAAGGGGATGAGATTCAAGGCTATAATTAAAAAAAAAAAATCTTTTATGACTACTAATTCATCAAAATATGGCACAAATTATATATATATATATACACTATTCATTTAGATAATGAAATCGTTAGTTATAAGATAACTAAAATCAAAAGTAATATGGCTATTAGTCATCTAATCATGTTTAGCTTTTTAGTTTTTGAGATATTTGTCAATATCAAATTAATAATTATATTATGAATATAAATGAGTTTTTAATTTATAGATAATATAAAGTATTGAATTTATGGATAATATAAAATAAGAATAAAAATTTTTCTTATACATTTATGTGATCAGCAACCAGTTTTGAGAATTGATCTTTTACATTAATTTGTTAAAGATTTATGTTGATAACTTGTTGTAAAACTAATAAAAAATATCAAAAAATTTAGAGGAGAAAGAGATGGACAATTCTCATTCACTTAGATACATCATGCACAGTACATAACTTTTATTTATAGACATTTAACTATAAAAATAGGCCTATGAGTTATATTATGAATTCTTTGGGAGTTATAAGATATATACTATTAAATATACAAAAGGATTTTAGAGAGTCATTTTTGAAGGTTATAGATATTCACATAATTATATTATTTACAACAAAAAATAATATAATTTATACTTTGAGTGATTTAAAAAACATAAAACTAAGCTCTCTTGATTACATTAAATCTGGAAAAAAAAACACTTCATTATCAGAATTGACAACCAATCAACGTTTAATTTCTAATGTTTCTATAATGATTCCAAATATAAATAAATGATGAAACAATGCTATTTGATTAGTAAAATGAACGAATATATATATATATATATATATTCTACTACAATTTGGAGTTGAATATTCTTATTCAATAAATTTTTTGATTGTCAATTAATTTTTGTGTAACCTGAAATACTGAATAAATTTCTCGTACATGAATAAACCAAATATATATATATATATATATATAGATCAGCGGTTGGGCAAAACATGTTTTAGAGTCAATGTGAGTTTTGTGTGGGATGTGAGTCCTCTGCATTGATGAGCTCAATGCACCAGATGCATTTAAATGAAATGCACCATTGCTTCTGCTATCCACGTCTCACCACATCACCTTTTTTAGATGAAACGCATCGTTTGGAAGCCAGAACCCTTTTCATCTCGATTCTTCTCTCCGTTACTCCTAGAAGCTTCGTCAAAACGCACTAAGGAACTTAAAGCCACGACATCTATGGATGTCAAGGCACAACCTTCTCTCCAAAGCTCAGCTCCGGAGACGATTCGAACTTGAAAACTCTATTAAAACCAAGTTTGACGACAACTATGTATTTCAAATTGTCCTAAAGTACTTTTTTGGTTTTTGTTCTAGTTAGTTCCATGGAAGTTAATTGAAAGACAAATTAAGTAATCTTGTTTTTTCATTTAATTAGAATAGCAATGATACTTTTGATTGGGATTGTAATTTACTTTGGCTGTCTTGATGCTAGTTGTGGATGGAAGGGATGATTGGAGTAAATTTTATTTTTGACTCTTTCAATTGATCTTGATCAGTGAATCTGCTATTTGGAAGCGATGATTGGAGTAAATTTTTTATGCTTGTTCTGGGTGGAAGGGTTGTAATTTATCTTATATATCTGTTGGTTCTTCTTAAGAGGTATTCAGCTTGCTTATCTGCTTGTTCTTGATGATAAATGATGCTATATTTCACTCAATCAAAGTTAGAGAAAGTTGAAGAAGAATGGGTTCTATTGTTTAACACGATTAAGATTAGATATTAATAGAATATCATCCAAATCTTTTAGTCATTAGCTATTGTTCTTTCCATGTAATGATGAAACTTTTCAATTTGAATAATGGTTAATTGGAAATAGTCTACTCCTCCAAATTTTTTTATGCTTGTTTCTGGTAAGACAAGGCTTGATTCCTAACTCTCTCACACTTTTATTGTGTATTACTTCAAAGTATGGGCTGCTGTTATCATACTTTTATTGGTATGAGTTAGCTGTCACTCGTTTGAAGCATGTATGGTGGACTAGCTGTCATTCGTTTGTAGCACTCTTCATTTTGAGAATGAAGCTATGAATGACTTATTTTTATGCATTTGCTTTGTAAAAAACAAGAATAAGGATGTGAATCATGGATAAAAATGTGCTACTGTATCGTTATTGTTCCCTCCTTCAAACTCAGGCATCACCTATATATATATATATATATATATTAAAAAAAAGAGTGTTTCTTTATAAGATCCCATTGGACTATGTAAAATATTGTTGCATCGTATTTTCTCAGAAGCGGAGTCACTAGAACCATATTAATAATTTTTCTTTCTTCATCCCTCTATTTTCTCATATATAAACGTTGGAACCTCTTTTTTTTACTTCATCCCTCTATTTTAAATCGTCTTTTCTGGATGCTGGAAACTTTTATACTTTAAAAAATTTATTTCAAATGCTACTTTCATATATAAAAGCAAAGAAACAGTATGGTAACCAAATTGGAAAACAAGAAGCTACCTCCAGATGTGAAATGCTATGTAACACCATAACACTTTAGCCACACTTTCCCATGCATTATACTCTATTCATGCTTCATACATGAGTTTCAAGGAAAGTGGATTTAAAACATAGAATATTATGGTGTTACGTAGCACTTTAACTATTCAAATTTCGTTCTGTGGACCCCATGAATTCTCAACTTCATCCTCTACTCATAAACCATCTACACAAGTCATAAACATCATAAAACATTTCATGCAATTCATATTTGGAGCCCCATACATCAAAAAATGCATGTTCAATTTCTGGTTTAGATCTCAAGTTTTTGGGCAGAGTTTGAAAATTCATAATTAAATCTAGAAAAATCAAAATCTAACAAACTATAGCTTTCTGGAAATTCCTATATGTTAACTTTATGTTAAAAATACTTCCAGGCCATGGAAACCTCGTTTGGATCATGATTGACAATAGAAAATCATTGCAGGTCCGGCTATCCTAGAGTTATGATATAATTTACTAATATGGATTTCAAAAATTCATAACTAATTCTACAAAAATACAAATTGAGTAAACCATACTAATCTAGAAAGCTACAGATGTCTACTTTAAGAGAAAAATAGCTACACCCAAAAAAGGAAATTAAGCTAACAAAAACTTATGGAATATTGGTTGAGGTCCTGCTACACTACTGACAGTAAATTCCACCTTCAAAAATATATATCTCTTTCTACACACCTCCAAATAAGATGCTTCTAGTGGTTATAGATAACTGTGAATGTCTAGTTTCTCCATACAAAATTTCAGGACCATTGGACCTCATTTGTCCCTCAGATGACACAAACAATTTTGACAAAATGAATAGTGACTGATACCAATATGCAAAATTTGCTGAAATTCAAAAAATTATAATAAATTCTATGGACCTCCAAATAATGTGATTCTTAGACTAGCAAATATATATATATATGTGATCCTTATATGTGTAAAATCTTAGCCTTAACATCATTCATTTAGTCACTTTGTGATATAGGGTTGTATTTTGGCCATTTTGAGCCACTTCAAAGGTCATAAAGGGTCCAATTTTGCTTCTAGCATTTCTTGGGCTACTTGGGCACGTGGAAAAGCATGGAAATGGTTTACTAAATATGTCTAAAGGATTCAAAAACTCAGATTTCACAAACTCACTTTCCCACTTGTTACTATATATAAGATTTTGCAGCTATATCCATGCATCTCAATGCAAAAAAAAAAATTCATTCTCATTCATATACCTTTAGTTTCCATAAATACATCACATATACATGTATCTATATGCGTCCGGATTGTCTACTTTGCAACCTACAAAGCACGCCATACTTTTAGATAAAACGACGTCATCTTTGGGTTTAATAAAACGACACGTTTCAGCAGCAGTTGTAGTAGCAATTCTGATATCCAAAACCTCATCCACGCCGTTCATTATGGTGCAATCCCAGCCATCCCCTGAAGCAGCAAAGATCAGTGTTTTTGTGTGGGAAAATTATGGATTCAGCCCCTGTTTCATCGTCTTGTCTTTCAACATATCGTGCTGTAACATTTGGGAGGGAAAGAGCATCATTCTTGCTCCATTAGTGAAGGTCAGAGAGCAAGCAACCATAAAAGCACAACTTGAAGCTTGTTTGTTAGGTGAGTTTTATATTTTGATCCGTGCTTAATCCCTCGTTCTATGTTTTAGCAAAGAATAGAATTTCTGTAAGCTTTTCCATATAGTTTCAAGCCTAAGCTTTATATTCCAACCGTGAAAAAGCTACTTTTTGCCCCTTGGCTTTTCATTTCCCATACTGTTATATGCGAATGAGCTGCAAGAAAGACCAGCGGGAGAGGATTGAATCCCTTTTTCAACCGACATGCGTCTCCGAACTGAATGAATGATTATGATTTTTAGCCTTCTTTCCCTACTAATAAGGGTCACTGAACTTGAGCTATCGTATACATTCTGTTCTTGAGCTATCGTAATTCTGTTGTTTTCTTTCTAATTTATTCCCCTCCTCTCGCTTCTGCTTGCTAAGTCAACTTCCAAAGC
Organism: Erythrophleum fordii; assembly: GCA_032878935.1. Classification (NCBI taxonomy): domain Eukaryota; kingdom Viridiplantae; phylum Streptophyta; class Magnoliopsida; order Fabales; family Fabaceae; genus Erythrophleum; species Erythrophleum fordii. The sequence continues at coordinate 817,346 of JAVQMF010000055.1, forward strand.
TAAAGCTTTGTCAATATATAGGAAGAAAGGGCTCCAAGGACCTTGAATTGTTATGAACGTAGATGCCAATTTGTTCAAAGGTGAGTCTAGGCGGAAGATAGATAAACAATAAATATAAATCTATTTAGCCACAAATCTGAAATTTTTTTCTTAGAAATAATGAAAAAGAGTTATATATTTTTCATTTATTTAAGTGAAGTAATCAAGCTTTTCCTTTGCTATTGAAATGTGGTTTCTTGCTTCATCTTCGATTATCAATATGATGCAGTGCAGGACACTGCATGGACTGCCAGAGAAGCCGGTGCTTTAGGCGACTTGGAGGTGCCAAGTGTTGGACAACATCTTCACAGCCGCCATGTGATGGAGAGTCTTGATGTGTTTGGGCGTCGAAAGGAGTTCAAATGTAGCTAAAGAAGAATTAAAACCCACTGCTCCAGGTGCGTTAGGTTGAAATGGAATGAACGACTGGATATGGTTCTCAAATGAGCAGTTGAGATCATCATTTCATTAAACCCAAAGATGGGGTTGTTCTATCTAAAAGTACGGCGTGCTTTGCAAGTTGCAAAGTAGACAATCCAGACGCGTATCTATATATGTCTAAGGGGTTATACATCATTTACAATATGAGATTATATCATTTGCCATTCATATGGCTATAATACTAACATGTTACAACTTCTTTGCCAACCTCCATGTCTTCAAGTGTAGTGGCTCCCAAATTCCTTGTTATTTTGATCCACTTAGACATGTTAGGTAATGGGGAGGGAGTGAGATTCAAAAAATCTCAATAGCTCTATGCACTTTCAACTATACATGATGGATGCATTTTCATGCAAATGGATGTCATGCATGGTCTATAAGCTACAAGTGCATAACAAGAACATGATTTCTATTTCATAAAGTCTCAAGACCTTAGTTAGCCTCACCCATTTCTCTTGAGACTTTTGACTAAGCCTCACTCCTCTTGAGACTTTTGGCTTGCCTCACCTATACTAAAGGACTTTTGGCTCATCCTCACCCTTATCAAGGGACTTTTGGCACTACCCAGTCTATTTAAGTCTTATGCACACATTCAAAACACATAAGTGGCACCACATATATCCTTACTAGCTAGACGTACTTTTCATAGTTCAACACACATACAAGTATCCAAAGCAAGAAAACATCCATACACATACATGAGAGAAAGGTTAGAGGGCTACTTTGTAATAAATCATAATGATATTCTCTCATAATTCCCTTCCCCTTCTCAATCACACTCTTGTAAGGAGGTGGAACTCGTTCCTCGTAGCCAATAAACATCAATGAAGCATAACTAAGTTATTGAAATAAAACTTAGTTCCTTACAACTCAAGACTAGGCTACTTGACTTAAAGATTTCATTATGGTTCCATAATGCACACAGTGAGGTAATACATGAAGTTCTTGCTCTTAGCTCCGATTTCTTGATCATTCTAGATCTCTTGACATAAATTAAACTCTTGGGAGTTATCACAACTTAATTCTAAGGGTGCTAGACTCATAATGCTTCTTTGGATACCCATGGAAGTGGTCTTACTTCCCTTAGTAGGAAGTGCATATGGGAAGTTTTTTAGGGGTCATAAGAACTCATTCAAACATTTACATAGGCTTAGAAACTCTTGGATAAGTTCAGATTTTAGCCTATGTCTACTAAAACCTAATGTTCTATCTTGCAAATTTCCAAGGTTCTTCCTTGACTCTCTTTGCATATACTTGCTTCCCACACTCTAGTTCCTAAGATTTATGCTTAGTTTTGCCCAAAACAACTCTCTCATGACTGCTCCTATGAAGGGAGAAACTCACCCATACATGAATAAGAAGGAAGAAGCATGGAGGCTAATCTTCTTACCTTGAATTTAAGCTTTCCTTAAATGCTATTCCTTTTCCTTTGGCTCTCTTCCTCTAATTCAAACTTTTCCTTTCTAGTCTGAGCTCAAAATAGAACCAAAAGCTTCTATAAATTCATGAGAAGGAACATGAGAAGGAGGAGGATGGGTTTGCTAAAGAAAGAAGCATGAAACATTACACTTTTCTTATCCTTGTTCTTGGATTTTTCTCTTCTTCTTCCTCCTTCCTTGGATGCCCTCCTCAATTGGTCTCTCTCTCTCCTTTTAATGAGCTAAAAGTTGGTCCAGAGGTGGGGGAAAGTTTTGGATGTTTTAAAAAGCAAATTCCCTTTTTCCACACTTTTTCGGACTAAATCTCACTATAGTGGGAAACAACCCTTGCTACGGCGAGCACTTATGAGTTCCATGTGCTCTCGTACTTGCCACAGTTAGCACTATTGCAAAAACCTCTCTGGATTTTATATCATCCCAAAACTCACTATAGCTAACTGGCTTCTTGCTATGGTGAACAGGTACACTTGCTATAGTGAATGGCATTCTCGCTATAGCTAATAGGTACACTCACTATAGCTAACAGACTTAGAAAAATTTTAGCAACCTTGAGTTCTCATGTCTATGAAAACTTGGATGTTACATGTTGAAAGTTTTTTTTCTTTTTTTTTTAACTTGCTTGATGATTTGATGTGATTTGACATAGTGGTCCACTTAATGAACACCCTTTTTTTCTCTAAAAATGCAAAAAGAAGGGCGAGCTAATATGGCACAAAGCTAGTGAAGATTCGATAAAAGCCATGTGAAGCCAAATGAAGCTAGTGATGCTTTAGAAGCATGATGTAAACTTTGCATATGTACTCTATGTCCTGTATAGCATATCATCAAAACAACTATAGTAGACTAAGTTTATTAACATAGTTACTATACTTGAGTTGTAGAAATATAATATATTAATGTATTTATTTGAGCTGTAGAAATGCCAAATTCTTTGTATTATTGAACAATGTAATATAAGTTGAAATAAAATTGCATTTTGTGTGAAATACATCAAAGACCTTCATATTAGTATATTGTCATAAAGGTTTGCATTAACAAAAACAAGTTCATAAAGTTACGCAAACATTACAGATGACACTAGAGTTTGTAAAAATTTGGACCAAACTAGTACAATATGAGGCTAGTGATGATTCAATGCAAAATCAGGATTAAATTTTGTAATATCATTACAAAGATTTGGTTCTTCAAGTGATTATATAGAATGGTCAAGTGGTGCCTATATTAAAAATCCAAAAATTCACATCATCAATAATAATTATGGTTACAAAGCAACATCATGTTTTTTAGTATATCAAGTGCTCTTACCATCAGTAATCCAATAACACTAAGTTGAGTAGGATGCTCATATGGTGTTGGTAGTGTTCGATAGGATATTGTAGGTTGCATTTGATTTAAAGCTTCATTGTTCTACAATGAGAATGAAAAGTTGCTTATTCTTCAATGAGTATAAATTTATATACCATAGATATAAGCATAAAATAGTGAATAGACATAAGTATAAATTTATGTCATAAATTGTTGAACTATCAAATTTTTAACAATTGGAGCTTTTCTTCTTCTCTTACATTAATTCTCAACCTAAGTCTTTTTGTGTCTTTTTCTTTTTAGTCCAAGCCTCTTCTTGAAGCCTTTTGCTTATGCTTCCATGCATTCACTTATTGACATGGTAGCATCACCATTATTGGTGTCCATACTCTTTTATCTTGATCTTATCTGTGACACCTTAATCTCCTACCACTACCTAGCCTCTCCATAGGCTCGGTTCCATATGATTTCCAAAGAGTCACTACTCTCCTGTGGCATTTACATGCTATGAACCGGGGTTTCATATATTCATCTTTTACCCCGTGGGTCCTGTGAACCCATCTCAAGTATTCTCAACTCAAACTCCATATAGATGACTCATACATAGCATAAAACAAACCATAAGCCACGGGTATAGAGCCGAAAACCATAAAAATTACATTTTCACTTGGGCCCAAAAGTCATATTTTGGCTCTAAGTTTGGAAAATCATAAGAAATTGTAGAAAAATGGGAATGCAGTAAACTTTAGCTTTGTGGAAAGCTCTAAGTATTAAATTTACACGAAAAATCATTACCAATTAAAATCTCAGCATTTGGACCAAGTTTGACATCGAAAATGGGAAGAAGGTCCAGCTGTCACTGTTTCTGGTGCAGCTTGCTATCATGACTTTTGAAAATTCATAACTAAATCCACAAAAATCCAATCTAGGCACATTATACCAATTCGGAAAGATGCTGATGTCTACTAGAGGAGAAAAATAAGTTTAGATCAGTTCAGTAGCTCCTGCATCCCAAAAACTGATGGAACAGTGATGGGGGTCAGATAAGCTCACTGATGCTGATACAGAACTTCAGTCGGTTCAATCTCTCTCTACAGACCTCCGATTTGGGTGATTTCAGTTCCTACAAGTCACTTTGTTTTTGTAGTTTAGGTGTATAAAATTTCACCACATTTGGAATCCATTTGGTCTAAAAGTGCCATAGACTTCATTTTCTGGTTTAGATGAACAGTACAGGACCAATCCATTAAATTCTCCCAAATTCAACAATTCCCCAAATATTCTCTAGACCTCCAAATATTACCCACTTTAGCTTCTCAAGAAGATTTCTACAAACTCTAGAGGCACGCCAAATTTCATGGCTAACGGAGCTCACAAAAATACCGGTTTTGGCACCTCATAGGTCCAAAACGGGTCTAGATAGCCTCTCACACATTCTCACTCCACATGGACAAGTTTAAAAGCATAAAACTAGTATATCTAACATGTCCATATGATCCAAATCATCATACATCCAAATCTCACTATGCTATGGTCAATTATGCACTATTCCATACATGCAACAAAATGGGTAAAACCCTCATTTCCATTCATTTGGCTATAAACATAGTTCATACAATATCCTTTCATACTTCTACACGTGTTACAAACTTTACATCTCAAATTAGTGGGCACATCTTCATTTGGCACCACTTTACATCATATTTACATCAAAATATCAAAACATAAACTCATAACTAGCTACACATGCTCCTAGGCTCCTTGGTGTGTGCTCGGTTCTCCTTGAGCTCCACCTAGCATATTAGTTGGGAGGGGAAAGGGGTGAGATTCAGGGAATCTCAGTAGCTCAAGCACTCAATCCAGCAAGCAATCAAGGCATATAACAAGTCAAAGCATGTGAATAAGCATTTAGCTATTCTCAATCATCCAACACATAATGTACATGCTATAGAATTCACAACAATGCCAAAAATGGGCTCCAGGGACTTTTGGTCTAGCCTCACCCGAGTTTAGGGACTTTTGGATGGCCTCACCCGAGTTTAAGGACTTTTGACTTGACCTCACTCGTTTGAGACTTTTGGCCTTGTCTCACCTATCTCAAGGGACTTTCAGCTTCACCTCACCCATCTCAAGGGACTTTCGGCACTACCGCACCCGAGCAATTCTCACAACTCATCACACAAGTATATTGACATTCAATGCATCAAAGCAATAGCATATGGCATATTCCACACATTCAGCATATACATATCATACAATGACTATTACAACCAAGAATGCTACAAGAAAAAGTGAAAGAGAGAGCTACCTTTGGAGCCAAAGTCAACACAAGCTTTTCCTTTCAATTTCTCCTTTCCCTCCTTAGGTCCACAAATACACCTTGATGTAAGTGTTTCACTTGAGCCTAGACACACCAAAAGCATGCAATTACTCTCTTGTAATTTAATTTAGAGCAACCCTCTATCACACACAACCTAGGGTTCTCTCTCTAGAATGTCATTATCCCTTTCTCTCTCTCAAGCTCCCATGGTAGTGGAAAACCTCATTTTCAAAGAGAACTCAAGGATTCAAAAGAGTTTTCCACTTTCCCTCTATCAGTCCATTTTCACAAATAAAATTGCAGAAAGAGAGGGCAAAGGGAGGGGATCAGAGTTCTAAAGAGAAATGGGAGAAGTTACCTTACCTTCCCCTTGATCTTCCTCCTTCTCTTGATCTCTCACACTCTCCACGCCTCTTTTCTCTCTTTGGGTCGAAGCTTAGGGCAGATATGAGAGAAGAAATGAGTTTGGGCGTTTATTGAAGTGTGATTCTCGCTATTTACTCTCTTCCGGACTGACTCTCGCTACGGCGAAAACTAACCTTCGCTATAGCGAGCTCGTGTAATCTGGCTTCGCTACGGCGAGGTGTAACCTTCGCTACGGCGAGATCGGGTCAGTTCCCTTCGCTATGGCGAAATTTACCATTCGCTATGGCGAAATCGCGTCAGTTCCAGACTTCACTCTCGCTATGGCGCACGCTACAGCGGGCAACTCCTTGGTTTTTGTATGGGCTGCTGCCAGCACTCGCTATAGCTAGAAACGCCTTCGCTGTTGCGAACTAGCTCTCTCGCTGTAGCGAGACCGTTTCTCGCTATTGCGAGAAGACTTGGCAGAAATTCTGGATTCCGAAAATTTCCAGTTTTTACTTTCTTTCTTTTCCCTTTCCTTTTCTTTTTCCCGGTTGTTACATTTCTACCCCTCTTAAAAGAAATTTCGTCCTCAAAATTTAAAGACTTACCTCAAGGGAATAATTCTGGATATTTCTGTCGCATCTCATCCACCAATTCCCAGGTTGCTTCCTCAGATGTCAAACCTCTCCAGATCACTTTCACCAGAGGAATGCTCTTGCTTCTCAGCTGTTTAAGCTTAGCATCCACAATTCTCTCCGGTTTCACTACATAGGAAAGATCTTCCTGCAATTGCACATGCTCATATTCTATGACATGTGAGGAATTTGGTAAATACTTTTTCAACTGGGAGACATGAAAAACACTGTGTATTTGGGCTAGGTTAGGAGGTAAGGCTATTCGGTAAGCCACGGGTCCAATTTTCTCAAGGATTTCAAACGGACCAATGTACCTAGGACTGAGCTTCCTTACCCTCATTGACCGACCTACTCCCGTCATTGGAGATATTCGAATGAACACATGGTCTCTAACCTCAAACTCTAACGGCCTCCTACGCTTATCAGCATAGCTTTTCTGTCTACTCTGGGCCGTGAGGAGCCTCTTTCTAATCAACTCTATCTGTCGGGTGGTCTGGTCCACAATCTCAGGTTCTATCATACTCCTCTCTCCTAGCTCAACCCAACACAGAGGGGATCTGCACTTTCTCCCATACAAAGCCTCATAAGGGGCCATCTGAATACTGGAATGGTAACTGTTGTTATAAGCAAACTCTGCTAACAGTAAATACACATCCCAGTTCCCCTTCATTTCTAGCACACATGCCCTCAACATATCTTCCAATGTCTGGATGGTCCTTTCAGTCTGACCATCTGTTTGGGGGTGAAATGCAGTACTAAACCGCAATCTCGTCCCTAAGACATGCTGCAGTGACCTCCAAAAGTTCGATGTGAACCTGGGGTCTCTATCCGAAACTATGCTATTGGGTATTCCATGAAGTCGCACTATCTCTCTGATATACAACTGGGCCAATCTATCCAGTGTATAAGTAGCCTTAATAGCTAAAAAGTGTGCAGACTTCGTCAGTCTATCCACAACTACCCATATAGCATCGTGTCCAGAGGATGTCCTGGGTAACCCCATGACAAAATCCATGGCTATACTATCCCACTTCCACTCAGGGATATCTAGTGGTTGCAACAATCTAGCCGGTTTCTGATGTTCAATCTTTACCCTCTGACACACTAGGCATCTAGCCACATACTCCGTCACATCACTTTTCATCCCTGGCCACCAGAAAATTTTTTTCACATCCTGATACATCTTGGTGGCACCTGAGTGGATAGTATACTTACTCTTATGCGCCTCTTCTAGAATGCTTTCTCTCAACTCATTCTGACTAGGCACACAGATTCTCTCTCGGTATACTATCATGCCATCCTCAGACAACTTGAAATCTGAGGTCTTACCTTGGGTGATCTCATTCCTGATCTGTTTCAGGAACTCATCCTCTCTCTGGGCATCTAAGATCTGGGTTCTCAAGACATTCTCAATTCGGGTTTCACTCAGATACAATCTACCCGATACCACCTGACACGAGAGGTTCAACTTTCTGAACTTCTCTAGGAGCTCCTGCTCTCTAATCATCATATGGGCTACATGGATGGATTTTCTACTCAGGGCGTCTGCCACCACATTGGCCTTACCCGGATGATATTTCAACACATAATCATAATCTTTCAAAAATTTCATCCATCTCCTCTGTCTCATATTGAGTTCTTTCTGATCAAACAAGTATTTCAAACTCTTGTGGTCACTATAGATCTCTATGGTCACACTATACAGATAGTGTCTCCAAATTTTAAGAGCAAACACTACGGCAGCTAACTTCAAGTCATGTGTGGGATAATTCTCCTCATGAGGTCTCAACTGCCTCGAGGCATATACCACTACTCTACCCTGCTGCATCAACACACATCCTAACCCTTTGCCCGAAGCATCACAATAAACCACAAATAGTTCACTAGGGTCAGGGATAATCAGTACAGGGACAGTGGTCAAACAGAGTTTCAACTCCTATAAACTCTTCTCACATCTCTCATCCCACACAAACGGTGTATCTTTCCTGGTTAGCCTCGTCAGTGATAAGGCCATTCGAGAAAAGTCCTGAATAAATCGTCTGTAATACCCTGCCAAACCTAGGAAACTCCTAACCTCGGTGATCGTTCTAGGTCTATCCCACTGTAACACAGACTCAACTTTATGGGGATCCACCGCTACCCCATCTCGTGAGATCACATGACCTAAGAATCGCACCTCGGTCAGCCAAAACTCACATTTACTCAGTTTAGCATACAACCTTTTCTCTCTCAAGGTCTCTAGGACTAGTCTCAAATGCCTTTCGTGCTCCTCAAAAGATCGGGAGTACACTAAAATATCATCAATGAAGACCACCACAAACTGATCTAGATAAGGTCTGAATACCCTGTTCATATAATCCATGAACATAGCAGGCGCATTCGTCAATCCGAATGGCATCACAAGGAACTCATAGTGCCCATATCTCGTCCTGAAAGCCGTCTTAGAGACGTCTTCAGTTCTCACTCTCAACTGGTGGTAACCAGATCTAAGATCTATCTTAGAAAACACAGATGCCCCAGCCAACTGATCTAACAAATCATCAATTCTAGGGAGAGGATATTTATTCTTGATGGTAACTTTATTCAACTCTCTGTAATCTATGCACAAACGCAAGCTACTATCTTTCTTTTTCACAAACAACACCGGAGCACCCCAAGGTGAAACACTAGGGCGGATAAACCCTTTCTCTAACAATTCCTCTACCTGCGCTTTCAACTCAGCAAGCTCGGCGGGAGCCATCCTGTAAGGAGCTTTGGACACCAGTCCAGCACCAGGCACTATGTCTATAGGGAACTCTAATTCTCTCTCAGGAGGTAGGCCACTAAAATCAAACTCTCTAGGGAAAACCTCCAGGAATTCCCTGACTGGGATCTCCTTTATCCTTTCTTCTACCTCAGCCCAAATAGAGAAAAAGGCTAGAAACCCTTGACATCCACACTCTAAATATCTCTCAGCCTGGGCAGTAGTCATAAAGGATAACTCTGCTCCTACCCTAGGTATGGTCCCACAAGCAGGTAAGGAGATGGTTCGGTGTTCACAATCAAGTATGGCATTATTTGCAGCTAACCAGTTCATACCAATAATCAAATCAATTTCATGAAAAGGCATACAAACCAAATCAATAGTGGTATGACAGTGGTTAAATTAGACAGTGACATTTAAACAAGTATGGGAAGTGACCACGTGGCCTCCAGTGGGTGTAATGACAGATAAGTTAAAGGGCAAGACACTAACAACCAGACCCAATTTCCTCACACAATCATAAGATATAAACGAGTGACTAGCACCCGAATCAAACATAGCAACTACAGGAAAGCCATTCACTAACAGTGTACCTTGGATCAAACTGGGAGATGCGCTGGCTTCCTGCTGAGTAAGGGCGAACACTCACCCTGGGTCTGTGGTCTAGGAGGAGGCGCTGTCTCCATCTGAGGACAGTGTCTAGCAATGTGCCCCGGCTTTCCACACTTAAAACATGTCACCGGAGACTGCTGGAAGGATGACTGGCCCCGAGGAGGTGGCACACCTCGCTGCGGCCTTCTACTCCATGGCCCCTTGCCTCTTTTCTTGGTACTAGGAGTCAAACTAGAGCCCTCTTCTGGTTTCGACCTCTTCAAATCCGGAACCCTCTTCTGACTAGCCGTCGTCACAGTAGGCATGATAACTTGCAGATTCGTCTCAATCACCCTACTGACCTCCACAAGAGTATTAAACTTTCTGATCCGCTGTGGAGTGACTCTATCGCTAATCAGGGGCCTCAAACCAGTCTCAAACTGCTCACATTTCCAGGGTTCATCATCATACCTCTGAAGGTAAGAGGAATACTGAGACAGCTCTATAAACTTGGCCACATACTGGTCCACAGTCATCTCATCAGTCTGTCTCAAACTCATGAACTCCATCTCTTTCTTTTTCCTCACTGAACTTGGGACATACTTCTCATAAAATTCAACCAAGAAGGTCTCCCAAGTGATCGGTATGTTCTTGGTCTCCATAAGTGGTTTCGCACTCTCCCACCATCTATCAGCCTCCTTTTCTAGCATAAAGGTGGCTAACTGGGCTTTCTGCTCAGTAGTACAATCCATCACTGAAAAGATCTTCTTAAGCTGCATCACCTAAGCCTCCGCCTTATCCGCATCCAATTCCCCGTCAAACGAGGGTGGATTGTTCTGCCTAAACTGCTTCAATACTTTTTGGCTAGGCGCCTGGGTCTGTGGAGCAGCAGGCTCCTGGGGAGGTACAGGTGGAATGCTGGATGTAGATGGTTGAGGTCCAGGGGCATCCCTTCTGGCTTCTTCTTGCCTAGCCAGGGTGTTTTGCAGATGCATGATCATATCATGCTGCTGCTGGGCAATGTACCTCTATTGCTCCAGCATCTCTTGATGCTGGCCCATCATGGCCTCATACCGGTCAAGTCTATCCATGATGGCCTGCAGAGGAACCCTAGTCTCAGTAGGAACCTCTGGCTCATCTCTCTGAGCTCTGGGCAGTCTACCTCTGCCTCTGCCTCTACCCCTGCCCCGTCTAGTCTCAACCATGTCTAAAAGAAATAGCAATCCTCAGTTCACAATAATATCACAACACTTATGCATAAGGATGCTACAACTTTCATGACCATTCATACCAAACACCAGTAATTCACATACTTCAAGAGCCTAACTTGAGCAAAAGTGCCTGAACCATTGCTCTGATACCAAAAATGTGACACCTTAATCTCCTACCACTACCTAGCCTCTCCATAGGCTCGGTTCCATATGATTTCCAAAGAGTCACTACTCTCCCGTGGCATTTACATGCTATGAACCGGGGTTTCATATACTCATCTTTTACCCCGTGGGTCCTGTGAACCCATCTCAAGTATTCTCAACTCAAACTCCATATAGATGACTCATACATAGCATAAAACAAACCATAAGCCACGGGTATAGAGCCGAAAACCATAAAAATTACATTTTCACTTGGGCCCAAAAGTCATATTTTGGCTCTAAGTTTGGAAAATCATAAGAAATTGTAGACAAATGGGAATGCAGAAAACTTTAGCTTTGTGGAAAGCTCTAAGTATTAACTTTACACGAAAAATCATTACCAAATAAAATCTCAGCATTTGGACCAAGTTTGACATCGAAAATGGGAAGAAGGTCCAGCTGTCACTGTTTCTGGTGCAGCTTGCTGTCATAACTTTTGAAAATTCATAACTAAATCCACAAAAATCCAATCTGGGCACATTATACCAATTCGGAAAGATGCTGATGTCTACTAGAGGAAAAAAATAAGTCCAGATCAGTTCAGTAGCTCCTGCATCCCAAAAACTGATGGAACAGTGATGGGGGTCAGATAAGCTCACTGATGCTGATACAGAACTTCAGTCGGTTCAATCTCTCTCTACAGACCTCCGATTTGGGTGATTTCAGTTTCTACAAGTCACTTTGTTTTTCTAGTTTAGGTGTATAAAATTTCACCACATTTGGAATCCATTTGGTCTAAAAGTGCCACAGACTTCATTTTCTGGTTTAGATGAACAGTACAGGACCAATCCATTAAATTCTCCCAAATTCAACAATTCCCCAAATATTCTCTAGACCTCCAAATATTACCCACTTTAGCTTCTCAAGAAGATTTCTACAAACTCTAGAGGCATGCCAAATTTCATGGCTAACGGAGCTCATCCGGTCATACTTTGACGGAGCTCACAAAAATACCGGTTTTGGCACCTCATAGGTCCAAAACGGGTCTAGATAGCCTCTCACACGTTCTCACTCCACATGGACAAGTTTAAAAGCATAAAACTAGTATATCTAACATGTCCATATGATCCAAATCATCATACATCCAAATCTCACTATGCTATGGCCAATTATGCACTATTCCATACATGCAACAAAAGGGGTAAAACCCTCATTTCCATTCATTTGGCTATAAACATAGTTCATACAATATCCTTTCATACTTCTACACGTGTTACAAACTTTACATCTCAAATTAGTGGGCACATCTTCATTTGGCACCACTTTACATCATATTTACATCAAAATATCAAAACATAAACTCATAACTAGCTACGCATGCTCCTAGGCTCCTTGGTGTGTGCTCGGTTCTCCTTGAGCTCCACCTAGCATATTAGTTGGGAGGGGAAAGGGGTGAGATTCAGGGAATCTCAGTAACTCAAGCACTCAATCCAGCAAGCAATCAAGGCATATAACAAGTCAAAGCATGTGAATAAGCATTTAGCTATTCTCAATCATCCAACACATAATGTACATGCTATAGAATTCACAACAATGCCAAAAATGGGCTCCAGGGACTTTTGGTCTAGCCTCACCCGAGTTTAGGGACTTTTGGATGGCCTCACCCGAGTTTAAGGACTTTTGACTTGGCCTCACTCGTTTGAGACTTTTGGCCTTGTCTCACCTATCTCAAGGGACTTTCGGCTTCACCTCACCCATCTCAAGGGACTTTCGGCACTACCGCACCCGAGCAATTCTCACAACTCATCACACAAGCATATTGACATTCAATGCATCAAAGCAATAGCATATGGCATATTCCACACATTCAGCATATACATATCATACAATGACTATTACAACCAAGAATGCTACAAGAAAGAGTGAAAGAGAGAGCTACCTTTGGAGCCAAAGTCAACACAAGCTTTTCCTTTCAATTTCTCCTTTCCCTCCTTAGGTCCACAAACACACCTTGATGTAAGTGTTTCACTTGAGCCTAGACACACCAAAAGCATGCAATTACTCTCTTGTAATTTAATTTAGAGCAACCCTCTATCACACACAACCTAGGGTTCTCTCTCTAGAATGCCATTATTCCTTTCTCTCTCTCAAGCTCCCATGGTAGTGGAAAACCTCATTTTCAAAGAGAACTCAAGGATTCAAAAGAGTTTTCCACTTTCCCTCTTCTGACCCATGCCCAAAATCCGTCCATTTTCACAAATAAAACCGCAGAAAGAGAGGGCAAAGGGAGGGGATCAGAGTTTTAAAGAGAAATGGGAGAAGTTACCTTACCTTCCCCTTGATCTTCCTCCTTCTCTTTATCTCTCACACTCTCCACGCCTCTTTTCTCTCTTTGGGTCGAAGCATAGGGCAGATATGAGAGAAGAAATGAGTTTGGGCGTTTATTGAAGTTTGATTCTCACTATTTACTCTCTTCCGGACTGACTCTCGCTACGGTGAAAACTAACCTTCGCTATAGCGAGCTCGTGTAATCTGGCTTCGCTATGGCGAGGTGTAACCTTTGCTACGGCGAGATCGGGTCAGTTCCCTTCGCTATGGCGAAATTTACCATTCGCTATGGCGAAATCGCGTCAGTTCCAGACTTCACTCTCGCTATGGCGCACACTACAGCGGGCAACTCCCTGGTTTTTGTATGGGCTGCTGCCGGCACTCGCTATAGCTAGAAACGCCTTCGCTGTTGCGAACTAGCTCTTTCGCTGTAGCGAGACCGTTTCTCGCTATTGCGAGAAGACTTGGCAGAAATTCTGGATTCCAAAAATTTCCAGTTTTCACTTTCTTTCTTTTCCCTTTCCTTTTCTTTTTCCCGATTGTTACATTATCTCTATTATTTGCTTGTTCAATTCATCTACAACTTTATTGACAAGAGAAAACTTCTCTTAACAACTAGACACCTCAGTTACTAACCTTATTAATTTAGGGCAAAGTTGTATGTACCAATGCATGCTTTCCGACTTACCATCCTGTACAACTTCCTTTTCCCTAACATCAATGACAATATTGCTTCTGGCCTTTTTTTTTCCACCGCTTTAAAATATACTAATGAAGAAGTATTTTAACATCTATCACATCAATGTCCTTCAAAGCACGATAGCATAGTATATTGACAATCTCAAACAAAACTTTACATTTTCCTTCTCAATTGTAAATAGTAATATCATATTCAAACAATGGCTACTTTTTATTTCTTTGTTTTATATAGGTATGTAGCTAAAAACAACTTAAACTCTTGTTGGAACATGTCAAATATTGTGGGGTATAAATTTTGTGCAAGTTGTTGTAACATAAGCAAATTCTCAAATTTCAACCTTGGTAGTTTTTGTTGCAACTCAAATTTACACCTCAACTTATTGTACCATTTTTTATCCATAACTCTTTCAAAATGTTCAAAGAATTGAATTATATCCTTGTCTAATTTCTTGTAAACCTTGAAGTTTGAATTCACACTTTCATTAAGCTATGTGCTTTGTATGCCAAATGTGAAAGCTTTCTTCACGTAACAAGTTGCCTTTTATTTTGTAAACTAATCTCAGCCATGTGTTTTTATGGACATCATATTTTGCAAGCAAGTTACTCTATGTCACCTCAAACTTTGTTTCCTCCTTATAATTTTATATGCACTTTTTAAAGTCTTAGAAAATGAGATCCATTCTTCATCAAGTTACCTAGGTGTTTAATCCCATTTTAGATCAAATGCCATGTACATAATCCATGGCAAGTCTATGGCATCATCTCATGTAATGCTTTAACCAATGCTTGATCTTGATCAATAAAAATAGCTGAGGCCTTTTTTTCGTTGGTCTGTGCCTATAAGAAAGTTTCAATTAAGCAATTGAATGGCTCTATTATCTCATTATATAACATTTCAACCCAAAAAATCACCACCTCCTTATGTTGATTGAATTCTAAAAACATGACATGTAGTTTATATTGTTAGTAGAGTACTTAGTGTCAAGAGAGACCATATCACAAAAATAACCATAATAAAAAAGCATTCTTGTGTTGGCCCAAAATACATTAGTTATCTATTCTTCCATGTTCATATGATATGCATGGTAAAATGAAGGGCTTTCTAATGACTGCTGTTGAAAATATTGCAATAGACAACTAGCTTCCTCATATAGTATGCTTCTTTGTCTTTTGGACTAAAGATAATTCATTGCATCTAACTGAGTATAATTGAGGTCAACTTGACCTCCCACATGCATACTTATCAATTGAAATGATGCTTTTTGTTAAAGTTTGAAGTCATTAGCAAATCAATTTCCACTTCTTAAACTTGGGATAAGATATGATAGGAGTCAATATGTGTGTTGTTTCTTAATGCTGAAAAGGGTGATTATGTTCCTCTATGACTGCATAGGCTTTAAACTTCATATTCATCTTAGTGAGTGCCAATCTTGCTTTATAGTTTATTGTGATCTCAAGCTTGGGATTAGTAGTTAGAAAATCTCACTTATCTTCCTTTTAATAACCCCTTACAATAAAAAAATTTGTATGTAGTGATAGAATCATCTTTCTTGCTTCTGTTAAAATGCTATTTTTTAACTCCAAACTTGACTTTTCCACCATAAGTAGTCTAAAGATTTTAAGCTACCTCTACACTATCAAGTTCCATTTTGACTTTAGGCTTCCACTGAACCTCTAAGTTGCCATCTTTGGTCCATGGGAAAGGAGATGCACATAGTTCCCTAAAATTCATTAATAAACCTTACTTTAGAACAATATAAACTCATCTTATTTTTTCCATTTAAACTAGCAAAATAGTGAGAAACACTTATATTAAAGGATATATCAATACTTTGTAAATCCTTCCCTCCTTCAATCAAGATCTCAAGTTTCAATAAAACATGTCCATGACACAATGCCACTTGGAAAAAGACAAATAATATGAGAAAAATTCATGAACCTCTATATTATTATACTTCATAAATTAACTTAGAATTTCCATACTTAATAATAAACATGTGTAAAATAAAAACAATGTAAATAATTATCTAAACAAACCCTAACTGTTCTCTACACCATACTATAAGATGTTATGTCTATTAGGTATATACTTGTTTGGGTATTGCCATTTGCATTACTCGTGTCCTATTCCTTGGAATTTAAGATTTGCAAACCATAATTATACTATTCCTTTAAGCATGAATTTCTTATAAAATTGCAGTGCTTTAATTCCATTATAGATTATATTATAACTTTTCTCATAAACTATTTACAACATTCTTATATTACAGCAAACACTTTTGATCCTCTTATGAACTAGATACAAAAGAGCTAACTTTCTTCCTCACAGCCTCTAAGTTCACTATTTCTTCTAGATTTCTTTATTACCTCAACATTAAAAAAAAAAAAACCCCTCTCTAGCATTGCCTCAAAGCTAACCAGATCCCCTGCACATCTTATCTGAGCCGTCTAAATCAAATCTAAATAGCCCAAATCTCCTTTTATTTTTTTTTTTAAATTTTGATATATTTTTATTTTAAAAGATACAAAATGTAAAATAAAAATAATCTCTTAATTATAAATTTTTATAAAAATAATGATTTAAATAAAAATTTAAAAATTTAAAAACATGAAATCTAGATCGTCCAAAGGCTCTACACATCCTTAAGATGTGCAGGGAATCCAGACCCACCTCAAAGTCACTATTTCTTCTATATTTTTTAGTTATTTAGACAAAAAAAAGAGGTTAGCTTTCCCATAATCTTACTATTTGGTTTTTTTCTTTAGGCTTTGTAATTGTTTAGCTAGAAAAAATCTAACTCCATATAAAAAGGGTTAAAAAAAAGTATAGGCTACCTTCAACCATCATGAAAATGGTGATACGTAGTATGCCAGCAAAGTCGAGCTCAAAATAAGAAGCATAAACAAAAAGGACATAACAAAAATGTTGATGTAGCTTGTCTCTTTCAACTCCAATGTGGTACTTGTGTTTTAGTGCCAAAAATGAAGAAAAACTAGAGGTGAAGGATGTAGCAATATTTTGATGAAGAAAAGATGAAACTTTATTTCATTATGTGCTTTTATGTAATGTTTTGATAAGGATTATTAAAAAAAAAAAAGCTTCAAGCAAAATGCTATCATTTCATTTAAATGCACATGGTGTAGTAACATCATCAATGTAAAAGATTAAAATCCCATGATCAACTAAAAGACTAGATTTCAATTTTCGTTATTTATTATTGTTAATTAACTAATGTAGAATAAACACAAGACTACTTGAGCTACTTGCGCAACCTGAACTATACTTCTTCCTAAATTGCTTTATTATTAAAGGATAATTTTACTTGCTCTAATAATGGACATCTTAAAGATGGTGACTTCAAGTACCCTTGATTTGTAGTTTTATTTAGTAGCAAAAGTACCTAGTGTAATACCATATATATCTAACCCCATTCACGGCATTCATAACCTCCCTATCATTATTTTCATAAGAATACATGGAAAATGGACCAACAATAATGGATTTAATCGCATTGCGTTACGCTTAAAAATTTTAAATCGGTGACATGTGGACCGTGTAGGTTCATACCATGCATTCTCATATTTAAATACATTATTACAATCTATTTGCATCACAAAAATCTTTCTCATAACTCAAGAAAACCGAAATGGAGCATAAATGGAACTCATTGAATTTCGGCCAGATTTGCCACTATTTTGTCCAAAATTTGGAAAATTATAAGTAAATATAAAAAAATCGAAATCATGTAATCTTAGTCATTTTGGAAATCTTGTGATGTCTACTTTAAGCTAAAAAGAGTTACAAGGCATAAAATCCCACACACCGAACGTTTGACATGCGAAATTGTCTAGAGGTCAGACTGGGTCCTGATGCTGTCACAGTTTACTAATATAAATTTAAAAAATGTCCAATGAATTCCAAAAAATTCCAAATCAAGTGAATGATACCAATTTGGAAATTTGGGTATGTTAGCTAGAGGGAAAAAATAACTCCAGATTAGTTCAAGCTTGCCCAGACCTTGAATTTTGATCAAACAATGACTAAGGTCTGGTTGGACGCCTGACACTGGATTAAATCTTTGAAAAATCGTATCTCCCTCTCTAGACCTCCAAATGAGGTGCTTCTAGTTGGATCAAGTCACTGGGAGTGTCTAGTTTCGTTTTATAAACTTTTGTGGCAATTGGATATCATTTGCCCCATGAGTGATAGAGTTTAATTTCGGACCAATACTACAGTACCAAAGACCAAAACTAGAAAAAATCTCAATTTCAAAAATTTTCCAAATATTCCATAGACCTCCAAAAATTACCAACTTTAGTTTCCCAAAAAGCTCTCAATAAGATCTAGATGCATGCCAAATTTCAAACTAATAAAAACTCATTTGGATAAAAAGTGACATAGCCTCATGAAATGGTCATTTTTGCCTCCTATCAAGAGTCACTTTGCATCAAATGGCCTTTTTTTTGAGTTTGGCATCCCTTGAGCAAGTTTCAAAGCACAAATATGACTTGTAGAGACTTCCCAAGTGATACCAAACCTCATTCATCTCATTTTGGTCTCTCAACATCCATTTGTACATAGTTACATCGAACCATCAAGGAGCCAATTTGCATAATTCCATTACTTTTAATATCATATAAAGTCTACATCATGTTCATACATCATTTTACACTTGTTTATGGTCTTATATCACAAAAAAATTACATGCATCATTACTTTAACATCCAACCACTACTTAAAGTACATAATACACCAAAATAAAGATGTTCAATATCCTTAGCTTGCATCTCCTTGACTTGGAATACCACCTAGACAATTCAAGGATGAGGGGGAAAGGGGAGTGAGATTCCAAGAATCTCAATAGCTCACACACCCACTCACATCATATTCAAGACATACATACATCAAATTCATATTATATAAGCATAAAGTGTGCAATAAATTCCATTCCATGTCATATTCACATGTCAAGACCACTTTCATGCTCTAGGGACTTTTGGTTTAGCCTCACCCCATTTCTAGAACTTTTGGATTTGCCTCACTCTTGGTCTAGGGACTTTTGTCCTAGCCTCACCCATTCAAGGGACTTTTGGCCTTGTCTCACCCATGCCATGAGGCTTTTGGCATCTCCTCACCTTCATCAAGGGACTTTTGGCATCACCTCACCTTTATGAGTTCTTTCCACAACCATAGTCATTCAAGAAGACATATTGGTACCAATGCAATTTTAGAACATCAAGTGGCATGTTCTCAAATTACAAGAACATATACAAGCACACAACATATACATATGTACACAGGAATACAAGAGAATGAGGTAGAGAGCTACCTTTTAATTTATACAAGCTCACTTCGCAATTTCCTTCCCCTCCTTGGTTTCACAAGAGCACTTAGGTGGAGTAAGGTCCTCTTGACCTAGACATCACAAATAACACACAATCATATCCTTGAAGCAAGCCAATACATTAAACTAAAGCTTATCACATACTTGGTTCTATAATGGACATATTGGTTCCATAAAAGACCTATTGAAGCAATTCATATCATTCAAGTACTAGGCTCCATTCTCTTGTTATTTCTAGACTTCTTGGACTCATTTAAAGTCCTTGGAGCCATCACATATTCAATTACACCATTGAAATACTAAGTTGCTTCATAAGGTACCATTATGGACACCATTGTCCCATCTCCCAATCTATAGCTCCTAAATTTTTCCCAATGGTTTCTCCCATCTTCTAACATTATATAAAGTCCTAAACCAAGGCTAGAACAATTTAAAACATCCCCTAGCCTAATGAACCTAGCTTGGCCAAAATATGCACCATAAGGAAGGTTCATAGACTTTGTGATTTTTCCATGATGGGAGAGCCACTTGGGAGGCTTTCTAGAGGTCTTAGGAGCTCAAGGGAACATTCAAATAGCCAAGAAAACATTCACACAAAATTAGATTTTGCAAAACCCTAGAAAGCACTACACTTTTCTAACTTGTTTTCCTTTAGTTTTTACTAGAATTTCTTGTCATATTCTTAATCCTTGCACTCCTTTTCTTAGGTTTCTCTCTTGGTTTTGCCCAAAATCCAACCCCTCCTATCCCATCCTAGGTTGGTCGAAACATACAAGAAGAAGGGACAAGAAGAGGCTACCATAGGAATGAGATTTTACCTTATTTTTCCTTAGTTTCTTGGATGTTTCTTCCCTTGGTTGGCTTCTCTTCTCCAAACACGAAATTTCCCTCCTTGGTCTGACCTTAAAATAGAACCCAATCATTCAAAAAATCCATGGAAAGAAAGGAGGGAGAGAGGAGAACAAGATTGGAGGAAGATGGAGCAAGAAATTCCATGAAATTACCTAATTTTCCTTGGCTTTCTTCCTCTTTTTCTCCTCCTTCTTGTGTGCCTAAGAGAGCTAAAGATTTTCTGTATTTTGGGAAGAAAGGGTCGTGCTTATTAAAGAGGAGAAGAAGGGAGAAAAGTGTGGAACTCTTTAGAACATTCAAGAAACCATAAATTTCAATTTTGCCCTTCTGTAATGGCAACTTCGTTTCGGCTTTGTTTTTGCTCCTTTTTTAGAACCTTCTTTTCCATTATAAAATTTAGGTTCCCAATTTAACAAAATATATTTAGAATCACTCAATTTGGAGCTAAAACCTTACCGAACGAATCGGTCAAAGTTTGGGTCAACTGACATTAAAAAATATACACCGAAGGGGCTTTACCAGTTCGGGGCTTCCCATAGTTTGAATCTTCCTCTTTTTCTCCTCCTTCTTGTGTGCCTAAGAGAGCTAAAGATTTTTTGTATTTTGGGCAGAAAGGGTCGTGCTTATTAAAGAGGAGAAGAAGGGAGAAAAGTGTGGAACTCTTTAGAACATTCAAGAAACCATAAATTTCAATTTTGCCCTTCTATAATGGCAACTTCGTTTCGGCTTTGTTTTTGCTCCTTTTTGAGAACCTTCTTTTCCATCATAAAATTTAGGTTCCCAATTTAATAAAATGCCTTTAGAATCACTCAATTTGGAGTTAAAACCTTACCGAACGAATCGGTCAAAATTTGGGTCAACTGACATTGAAAAATATACACCGGAAGGGGCTTTACCAGTTCGGGGCTTCCCATAGTTTGAATCTTCCTCTCTTTCTCCTCCTTCTTATGTGCCTAAGAGAGCTAAAGATTTTCTGTATTTTGGGAAGAAAGGGTCGTGCTTATTAAAGAGGAGAAGAAGGGAGAAAAGTGTGAAACTCTTTAGAACATTCAAAAAATCATAAATTTTAATTTTTCCCTTCTGTAATGGCAACTTCGTTTCGGCTTTGTTTTTACTCTTTTTTGAAAACCTTCTTTTCCATCATAAAATTTAGATTCCCAATTTAATAAAATGTCTTTAGAATCACTCAATTTGGAGCTAAAACCTTACTGAACGAATCAGTCAAAGTTTGGGTCAACCGACATTAAAAAATATACATCGGAGGGGCTTTACCAGTTCGGGGCTTCCCATAGTTTTTGGGGCCTCTGAGAACCTTAGGCAACTCAAAGCTTTCATTTAAAAAGTCCTCCTATATGGTTTTCCAAAAGTTGCACTTATTTATAAAAATGCAATTACGTTTCATCAGTTTCCGCCGCAAATTATTTCTCCATCCTAACTCTATTTTTCTTTCCGTCTGAGCCTAAAATTATCATTTTTAGAAATCTAGGACTCAAACCAAATTTTTGGGATATTATCTAGGTCATTTTAAAGGACTTACTTTTATATGACTTATTTCGTCGTTTTCGAGATTTACGTTCGTTATTACTAGTATGACCTATAAGAAGATGTTCACTAATGTCGAGCATCCTAAAGGTGAATATGCAATGAAAGTAGAAAAGCCAAATGGAGTATCAATTGTTGTTGAACCAAGGAATTTGAGTTTTATAAAAGTAAGTGAGAAGTTAAGTTACAATGTGAACCTTGTTGCATATAAAAGAGTAATAGTTTCTAGTAATTCATCTTTTAGGTCATTGGTTTGGGTATTTGGGCATAAAAAAGTGACAAGTCTTATAACAGTAACCTGGCAATAGTGAAATTCTTTTTTTTAAAAAAATTAGCTATGATAACTTACAATTCTTGACTTATTTCATACCATAAGTGCCAAATATAAGAAAAAGTATTTGCAACAATACTTTTAGTGCAATAATTTTACCATTAAATACCCCAATTGAACTCCTAATGGTCCAAAGTGGAATTCTTTTTCATTTTAATTCATAACTTCCATACACATATTTGCTTTGATCCATATAACCATGATACAAGTCCCATTTATATAAAGGAACCATATAGCCCACTTTGGCCATAGTCACATAATATGGGTCTAAATTTTAAAAGTTCATAACCTTGGCCATACAACTTCGATCTATATAAATTAAGTGACTATGGAAGGCTCATATCTTAACTATCTATTGTAAAAATTTCAAGTTAAAATAAATCCATTTGACCTTTCAAAAAGTATGAAAATTGAGACTACATTAATATGAACAATACTTGCATAAGATAACGTTTTAGGGCCAATTTTGAAAATTCATCAAATACTTTATAGAGTTTAAAAACAAAATACAAATTTTAACTTGTTAGAAGACTTTATAAATCCCTTAATTGCTCACCAAATTTCAGCCCTAAATTAAGTCATTTGGCATATCAAGGGTAAAGTTGCATTTTATAGCTTATTTAGACAAAATTTTGATTCCAAAGTAATCTATTTAGGGCTTAATATGCAATTTCTTACCTTGAGCAAAATTCAATCCGTTCATACATCATTTTCATATAGGTCAATACATGAAATATGCCTAAGTTCTAAAAATCACCATCTTACTTGTACTTTTGCATATAGAACCAATGATATATCATATGGCATATCACATTCTAAATACACATATATACATTAAGTTAGTATCATTCCATGATCTCATACTTATACATGACTTGCTATTACATTTCATCATCATGCATATCATGATTTGCTACCATTTTCAACAAAATATATATTGAAGTGCCATATACAACATAAGTACTTTAACTACACATTCCTTAAGTTTTACATTCTTCTCTTGCTCCTTTTCATTACTAGCTCCACCTGGCATAGTTAGCGAGAGATAAAAGGGGTAAGACACTAAGGAGAATCTCAATAGCTACACTCAATCCAAACCAATGCATACAATAGTGAATTTAAGAATGAAATGCAACCATATAAGGTCATGTGCATATAAAACATCATAGATATGGAATTGGCATGAAACTTTCATACTCATCTAGTAATGGCATGATAACATACTAGCTATGCTTATCCTTAGATAAGGGAAGAACTACTGCACTTAATTCCTTGTCAATCTTGCTTAGGGCCAAGCAAAACTCATACATGCATTAAACTCATGTTAAAAGCCCATTTAAACATAAACTCAAGCAATCATAAAATAACTAATACACACAATGCATTTCAACTCAAATGCAACTAAATGCAGGTAAGGAAAGAAAAGTAAGCTCCCTTTTAAAGTTAGGAACTTTGATCAACCACTAACTCACTTGTTCTCTCCTTTTCTCTTGGTCCTTCTCGGGTTAGCACACATATAAAGGTGTGATTGCACTAGCTTGGGCTAAATACATCAATTTAGATACAAGGCAATTAATTAAAATATATTCTATCTCATTCTATCACTACATTGCCTATTAGAACTTAAAACATAAACTTAAGTCACTTTAGACGCCTTAAGACATGGCTCTTATGATTCAACTTCTAAGCCTTAAGATCTCACTATATATGAGTTATATGGCTCCAATAGAACTTATTAGGGTCATCACATTCAAACTCAAACATGTCTAGCATTAAGTTACTTTATTTAGGCCTTTTTCAACCCTAACTTTTTACTAACAAAAATAAGACTCCTAAATTCATTCCAATGGTTCCATTAATATTCATATCTCATATCTAGACCATCTAAAGCCTTGGATTCCATAAAATAACTTCCTAAGTACTTTATCTCTCCCTTGGCCAAGACCTATACATCATATGCCTTCTATGGAGTTTTGTCAATTTCATAAGGAATTTGAAGGATTTAGGATATCCTTAAGTCATTGCTAGTTCAAGTATAGCCTTAGATGATTTAAAACATCTTCCTTAGGCTTTGAAATTTCCATGATTCATCTAAAACCCTAGGTGGCCCTAACTTGATTTATATATCTTCCTTTATGATTTTCTTTACATAGTCCTACTCTCTTTCATTCTAAACCTTTGTTTCTATCAAGTTTTCCGTAAGCTAAGTCTCCTCCTCCATTTCTCTCTCTAGGTCAAAATCATCTTGCACTTAGGATTCAAAGAATAAAAATTTCTATGGCCTAATACATACCTTATTTAAAAGCTCTTTGAATGGTGATTCTTGTGGTATATTTACTTTCTTTAAAACTTCTCTTTTCCTTAAGAGGTCAGCCATAAAGTTCACCATTTTTAAAAACTAAAACCTTTAATAAAAAGAGGATAAAGAAAGGGAGAAGTTTTCTAACTAACATGACATGAAATTTTGCTTCTTCTTTTTTCCTCAGCTTATTTGCCTTTCTTTACCTTCTCTTTCTTCCTCCTTTTCACCCCATAAGAGATCTAGTCTAGAGTTAAAATGAGTTAGTTAGAAGATGATGATGATGATTGTGTGATGATATAAGGAAGAAAAAAATATTTATAATAATTTTAAAAATTTCCATTATGTCCCTTTTCTTAATTTCTTTTGTTTGAGCTCATTTTTCATTCCTTGCAAAAATTGATTGCTCCATACTAAATTTGAGACTCTCTATTTCATTAAAAATATGTATTTAGAGGATTATGGACTTAAAATAGAATGAAAAAGTCTAATCTAAAATATCGTTACTAAAAGCCCTAATTTGTACACAATTAGAGATTTAACCATCCTTACCTCATCTAGTTAATCCACTAATTTTATTTCATCATATTATGATGAGGGATATGTGTTTCTCATATTAAATCTCATAATATTTAAATCCTTGATTTCTCTCACTTTTTGATTAGATTAGCCCCTTTTCTGTTTGTTTTACGTCTTTTGCTCTTTTAACTATTTCCTTTCACTTTATTTGAGTCTCTAATCCCTCATTATCATGTTTATTATCTTCCCATTTAATGTCTAGAAATTTAGAAAAAAAAATCAATAGTGAATGATTTTTATTTTTTTTTTTATACCACTTTCAACCTTGAAGACAAGGTTATTTTCAAAAGGAGAACATTGTTACCAATGGAGATGGCCCAATATCAATGCAAGGCCTAATAAGCAGAAATAGAAAAAGAATATTACACTTAACCCTAACAAGAAGAGAACCCTATTACTTTTGGTATATATGTCAACTGTGTGAAGACTTTAGGGTAGAAAAGAATTTAAGGAGTAGTTACTCATAGGGTTTCATTATCATAAAAGGATAACTCTCTCTCTCTCTTCTTGATATATATATATATATATATAAAGGAATTATTACACTAAGGACTAGAGAGGAGAAGAAACCTACTATTTTCCTCCTTTTAGTATATATGTCAATTGTGTGAAAACTTTGAGGTAGAAAAGAATTAAAGGAGTAGTTACTCATGGAGTTCCATTACCAAAAAAGGATACCTCTATATATATATATAGTCTTGAGGAAGGGATAAGGTGCAAGTATAGGAAGTACAAGGGAAGATGAACTTCCTTACAGAATATGCATAAATGTAGAGGCAAAAATAAAATATATACAAACTAAAAAAAGACGAAGCACAAAGTGCCAATAGTTTGCATTGGACTAGCCAAAGAGAAGATAAAGATATGAATGCAAAATTAATTCAGGAAATAAATTTTACAAAAAAATTTAGAAAGAAAGATAGAATTTTATTTCAAAATGAAGGCTTACGAAAATCTCCTAATTTCTCTTTCTCTATTTTTTATTCTCTACCTCTAGTAAATCAAATGATTTATTGACCTGATTGGGACCATTACAATAGCATTCTGACTAAAAACTGGAATTATTATAATAGTATAAGTTTAATAAATCACATGTTTACAGTAATTGCTACAGGTTTTTGCTATAGTGTTTTGCCAAGAATAGGGTCAAGTAACTAATAGTCTTCATCAAAGTTGATACCATAGTAGGTAAAAGAATCTTCTTTATTAGCTTCAGAAGTTGTTGAAGCAGACTTTGAGCTTAATTTTCAAGTAGAAAAATTGTAAATCTGAACTAATAAATAAAAGATTCTTTATCTTTTAAGGAGGCTAGATTAAATTGGATATCTGCCTTCTGGTTAAGGAATGTACTAACTTCAGAGGTGAATGTCCATGTTGGATTCATTTTGAACCAAAGGTCTATTACATTTACATTGGCTTTATTAGGTTGAAATTTAGCTTACCAACACATATATGGCATTCATTTAAGGATAAAAAGGTGACGAACATGGTCATTATACCTGTAATGCCAAGTAAAAATCCATACTAAAAAAAGTTTGGAAATGAAATGAAGGTATGTTGGAAAAGGATCTTCATAGAGTTTAATTTTATTTTCAAAAAGTCTTAGTCCCTAACAAACTAGTTGTGGAAGAATTTCTTCATTAGTACTAAATAAATCCCACCATTTGGTGAACCATTAAGGAAAATGGTTATTGGCTTCTTTTTGGAGTGGATTAGCCAAGAATGTCGATAAAATTTGTTTTGACACCAAAAGGTGCAATACCAAGCATCTATGTAATCCCAATAATTGTAACCTATTGGATCAAAATTCTTAGAAAGTTTCTTGAGTTTTTTTGGATCCTATCCCTAACCAGTTAGAGTAGGACTTTTAGAATATGGAAGCTTGAATCAGTAAAGATGGTTAAATCATTTTGGTCTTTGTAATGTTTTATGGCTACTGAGTTAGAATCTACCAGTATAAACTTATAGAACTTTTGAGTTTTAGCTGGGCTTGTAGGTGGGAAATGGAAACCTTTATAGAATATTTTTTTAGCAATTTTATTTAGGTTTTTCCCAAATATTTTACTTCCATTTGAAGAATGTTAATTGCTTTATCAAGTTTAGGAATGTAATTGGTCTTAGGATTTAGTGCTATGATGAGGGTTTGTTAGGTAGACGCAGAAGGTTGTTGGTGTTTTGGGATGATTTTAGTTTGCTTGATTTTAAGGTTTTCAATCATGAGGGAAAGGTAATCCTCATCAACATTTGGTTTTTTGGCTATATCAGCCCATGATTTAATTGGTAGATAGGTCAGGCCTTTTGCTGCCAATGCTTGAAGGGTTTCAATTGAAAAAGAATATGATTCTTTAGTCTCTTCAAAGGTTAATGTTTTAAATTTTGGTTTTCGGGTAGAAGACTCTGAGTTTTAGGTAGATGACCCTATTTGAGATCTTGTACAAAGTTTAGTTAGGACCATTGTTGCTAGATTCGCAAAAACTACTTTATTCTTTTCTTCTTTTTTCTTTAGTGACATTATTGCAATTTTATTTTCCATGTAAAAAATCCTAGGTAAAATAGTCAAGAAAAGAATTTGCAATGCCTTTGACAAATTGAATTTCCAAATAAAGAACACTTAAAATATCTTACTATTGGGCAAAAATTTGTTTTAATATAAAGTTTTTAACATCATTTTGTAAAACATCCTTTGTAGATTTGCAATTGATTCTTACAAGAAACTTTTGGTTTAATAAATCATGTTGAAATTTGAAATACACACAATAATTACTAAAATTTCTTTTTTAATGGTTAAATAGTTCTGTTAAGAATAATTCCAATGTTTAAAGGTAAATGCAATCATATGCTCTTTTCCACCAAATTTTGTTTAAGAATTTCATACCATATATATTCCATTATCATACTCTTCCATTCAGGGCATTGGGTGTACATTCATAAGGTAAAAACAAGGAAAAGTATGAAAATAATACACTTTTATTGTGTTACGCTAGGGAAAATTTTTTCATCTTATGTTATGTGGGCCCTGTGGATTATCTAACAACATTCTATAGTCATTTACCATTTATATGAATCATATGTAACTCAAAACATCACATAATCCACAGTTTTCAAGCTCAAACCCCGAATTTTCACTAATCCTTCTCGGACAGCAAGTAGCAATTTTTAGAGGTAATTTTAAAAATTCATAACTAAATGTAAAAAAATAGAAATCACATAAACCTTAGCTTTTTGAAAATCTCTAGAGGTTAACTTCATAATAAAAATAATTTTAGGACATCAATATATCCTTTGGACCATGTTTGATAATGAAATATCCACAAAGGTTCGGCTATCCCTGGTACTAACACAATTTACTGTCATAAACTTTAAAAATGTCCAGTTAATTTTAAAAAAATTTAATCCATGTAAATGATACCAATCTAGAAAGCTACAATGTTATCTAGAGAGAAAAAATAGATCCAGACCAAACCAAGAGCATTCAGACCCCAAAAACTAATCAAATAGTAACATAGGTTTGACTGGACACCTGGTACTAGACTGCAACTTCAAAAATTAATATCTCCCTCTCTAGACATCGAAATGAAATGATTCCAATTGGCATGTGTCACTAGGAAGGTCTAGTTTCTACCTATAAAATTTCATGGTAATTGGACATCATTTGCCTTATGATTGACATAGAATAAATTTTGGACCAAAGCTACAGTGATAGTAACCAAATCAGAAATTTTTCTCAACTTCAAAAATTTATCAAATATTCTGTAGACCTACAAATAATACCTACTTTAACTTTCCAAAAATATCTCAACAAGATTTAGATGTATGCCAAATTTCAGATTAAGAGAAGCTCATTTGGATAAAAAGTGACATAACTCACTCAAATGGTAAGTTTTGCTCTATGTAAGGTATCCACTTTATCCAAATGGCCTCTCCAATGGTTTGGTTCCTTTTAGGTAAGTTTAAAAGCATAATTATGACTTGTAGCAACTATCCAAGTGGTCCCAAACCCCATGCATCTTAATTTGACCATCCTACACTCAAGAATGCATAATCATCGCATGCAATCAAGGTGTCAAATTCTACATTCTCATTAATCTATTGCCACATAAGAGCTATACAATGTTCATACATCATATTACATTTTTCCATGGGCTTACATCTCAAAAATGACATTTACATAACCACTTTGACCATTAGGTACAAAAGAAATTAGATAATGAATAAAGTATGGTTTTTCAATGCTCTTAACTTGCATTCCTTGCTTCTTGGACATCACCTAGGAATTTCAAGATAATGGAAGGAAGGGAAGTGAGATTCCTAGAATCTCAATAACTCACACATCTATTCACATATACATTCATGGCATATACATATCAAAAGCATATGTATAGAAGGTTTGACAACCACAAAGTATACAAAGTCATAATTTCCATGCCACTTATTCACATTTAAGCTAGGAACATGTTGTAAGGACTTTTGGTTTTTCCTCACTCTTGACCTAGGGACTTTTGACTTGGTCTCACCCTTTTAAGAGACTTTTGACTTTGTCTTACCTATGCCATAAGACTTTTGGCATCTCCTCACCTTCATTAAGGGACTTTTGGCATCACTCACCCTTATGAGCCATTTCCATAATCAATGATATTCAAGACAACACATCGGTACCAATACAATCTCAAGATATCAAGTGGCATATTCTTAAGTCATACAAGCATGCACAAGCACCCAATGACATACGTACACACAAGAATACAAAGGGAATGAGGTGAAGAGCTACCTTGAATTTTGCAAGCTTTCCTTTGTCTTATTCCTCCCTCTTTTAGGCCTCACAAGTGCACGTAGGTGGGTTGGTGTTCTCTTGGCTTAAATATCATAAACAACACACAATTATATACTTAAAGCAAGCCAAGACATTTAACTCACTCTTAAACATACACTTGGTTCCATAAGTGGCATAATGGTTCCATAAATGGCCTATTGAAGTAACTGTCACATTTCAAGTTCTAGGCTCCATTCTCTCATTAATTTAAGACTTCTTGGCTAATTTAAGTTCTTGGAGCCCTCACATATTGACTTGCACAATTGGAAAACCAAGTTACTTCTTAAGATACCATTATGGACACCATTGTCCCATTTTCCAATCTATGGCTCCTAAATTTTTTTCCAAAAGTTTCTTCCATCTTCTAGCATCATAGGAAGTCTCAAACCAATGTTAGAACAATTTAAAACAGTCCCTAGCCCATAGAACTAGCCTAGGCTGAGACAAGCACCATAAATGGGGTTCTTAGACTTCTTGATTTTTACTTGATGGGAGAGCCACTTTGAGAGGTTTCTAAGGGTCTTAGGAGCTTAAGGAAATATTCAATTAGCCAAGGAATTACTCACACAAAATTAGATTTTACAAAACCCTAAAGAAGCCTACACTTTTCTATCTTATTTTTTATAGGTTTTTCTTGTAATTTCTTGCCATATTCCTCTTCTCCATTGTCTAAAACCTAAGTTCCTCTCTTGTTTTTGCACAGAAAATCCCTCCCCTATGGTTCTACTTTAATCTAAAATACACATAAGGAAGGAGCAAGAGAAAGAAGCAACCAAAACAAGAAATTACCTTGGATTCAAGCTTGCTTTCAAGAGCCTTTCTCCTTGATTTGCTTCTCCTCAATAATTTTGAATTTTCCCCCCTTGTTCTTTCCATCTGAGCGTGGAATTATCATTTTTAGGAGTTTAGGGCTTTACTCAATTTTTTTAGGATATTATCTAGCTCATTTCAAAGGACTTGCTTCTGTACAGCTCATTTTTTTGTTTTATGAAAATTACGTTCGTTATAAAGAATACCTCTATACTTAATGTCAGAGACATCAATTTCAACAATTTTGAAAGCTTGAGGGTTAAGAAGGTAAAGACATGAAAGATGCTTGACCTAAGATATAATTTGTCTAGCAATAGTTATATGACTATTTGTCAAAGGAAGAGGATTCTTTTTAAGTCATTCAAGGGGTTTAATTAAATTATTTAATTGTAGAAGAAAATCTCCTACATTGTTTGAATATCCTAGAAATATTTGAAGTTAAGTTTTGTCCATTTTTTGATCCAGAAATTTATTAGCAAATTGAATTGCTCTATCTATTAACATGATTATTCCTTGGTGAATATGATGACCAAGAAATTTAATTTTGATTTGAAAAATGTTAATTTTTTATTTGGAAAAAGCAAGGCTATTTTGTTTAATGACACTAATGAAGGTGTATATATATGTTTGAAATGTTTGTCAATAGTTTGGGAAAAAAACTAAGACATCCACTATATAAACAATCATAAGCTTAGTATAAGGGTTAAAAATCTCATTTATAATTCTTTAGAATTCTGAAGGAGCATTTATTAGTCTAAAGGGCATTACATTCCATCCTTATTGCCTAAAGGGAATAGTGAACGTAGATTATGTCAATCCTCCTTACTAATCTAAATTTGACAAAATCTAGATTTCATATCAAATTTTGAAAAAAAATTGGCTAAAGATAATAGATTAAGGAGATCTTGTTTGTTTGGAAAAGATACCTTATCTATTAGAGGACTTATAGTTAATGAAAAGTCTTGGAGTTGCTCTTTCAATTTTTGCATTCTTACTAACATAAAAGGTAGCACATGACCAAGGATTTTGATCTTTTCTAATTAATTTTTTGGGCAAAAAGATCTTTTATTTCCTTTTGGCAAAATTCAAGAACTTCCTGATTCATTTGGATAGGCCAGGCTTTGGTTGGAATTTGGTTTTAAAAAAAAATCTTTTTGATAGGGTAATCTAATAGCATGTTTTTTCCTATTCCTATTGAAGTTTGAATTTGAATGTGGATAGCTTGGATCCTATGTTGGATTCATAGTTGAGTAAGTTTAGATTCAATATGAAATTGATTAGATTTTCTTTGTTTTTGATAATATTAACTTCTTTTAGGATGGGTTTTTCTTTTTCTTTTTGCAAATTTGAAAAGGACAACTTTTCCTGAGTACCAAGTGGTTACTCTTTCATGAGAAATTTCCAAAGGGAAAAGTGATTTGATAAAAAGGTTCCTAAAATAATCTTATTTTTAAGGTCTTTTTCTAAGAGAAAAGGTGTTTGAATATGGAGGCCTTGGTTTTTTATGAAAGCACTAGTTATTTTGAAGTTTACTTAAGTTCTTGAACCACTAGTAGTACTAAGGTGCTTAGTGGTTTTCTCAAGACACTTGGGTGAGATAAGTCCTTTTTTGATACATTTTGAATTTGTATCTATGTTAAATAAGGCTATTTGGTTTAAAATAAATTCATGGTTAATAATAATTTAACATGGATATAGAATTTTTGGATGCTTAATTTTGAAATAAGATTTAAAAATGGTTCAAAGAGTTCTTTTTTGAATCTTCTTCATAAGGAGTTAGATTTTGAGGTTGGGTAAGTTTGATTTATGTAAGCATTAAGTTCTTTTTTTTTTTTTTTCTTCTTGTTGGAGTTTAAGGCTTTGACTTTAATTTTAAGATTGTTTATCTCATGTTAAAGATCTTGAACAGTAATAGGCCTAGGTGTATTGTTAAATCTCTTAAGGTTTTAGTTAAGTTATATGTACTAGTTATAGTAAGAATGAGTAGAAGTTTAGATGTTAAGGGATCATTTTCAAATATTCCTTTAAATTTAGAGAAATAATATTTCTTTTCCTAAGGATCAAAAAGGGTATTAATGACGTCAAATAGAAGATCATGTTCCTTAATAATGACATTAATATTTAGAGATGATTGTTATAATACCATATCTTTTTAGCCTTCCTCATGCAATTAACATGCTCCATAACATGCATTGCTTAAGAGTTGTAAGAAAATGGGATATAAATAATGGATTAAATTTGCGTTGTGCTACATATAAAAATTCCATTTGATGTCACGTGGGTCGTATGAATACATACTATACTTTCCCATATCTAATTACATCAATACAACTCCTTTGTATCACAAAATCATGCCTACAATTCATGGAAACTGAAATGAAGTATAGAATGTGGCTATTTAATTTCTGCCAGATTTGGCCCTCTTTCTGACCAAACTTTAAAAAATCATAACTAATTCTAGAAAAATCAAAATCATGCAATCTTAGTTATTCTGGGAAACTAAGGATGTCTACTTCACACTAGAAATATGCCCAGACTATAACATCCATCACAGTGGATGTTTGACATCCAAAATGGTCTAGAGGTCAGATTACATTTTAGAACTATCACAGAATTCTATAGAAAACTTTGAAAATGTTCAATTAATTCCACAAAAATCCAATCCATACAAATGATACCAATCTAAAAAGCTGTGGATGTTAGCTAGAGAGAAAAAATATCTCTAGACCAGTTCATCAAGCCCAAACCTCATAATTTAATAGAATAGTAATTCAGGTTGGGCAAAATTCCTGATATTGGACAGAATATTCAAAAATTCGTGTCTCCTACTCTAGACCTATAAATGAGATGCTTCTAATTGGCATGAGTCACTGTGAATGTCTAGTTTCTTTGTATAAAATTTCATGACAATTAGACATCATTTGAGTTTCGTGTGATAGAATTCATTTTTAGACCAAACGAATAGTGCAACAGACCAAAACCAGAAAAATTGCTAATTTTGAAAAATTATCAAATATTCTGTAGACCTCTAAAAATTATGATCTTTAACTTTCCAAAAATCTCTCAATGAGACCTAATTGCATGCCAAATCTCAAATTAAGACTAACTCATTTGGTCAAAAAATGATATAGGGTTCCATTATGGTTAATTTTGGCTCCATATAGGATACCAAAATTGCCAAATGGCTTTTTCTTGATGTTGGCACCTTTTGGGCAAGTCTAAAAACACATTTAAGACTTGTATGAGCTGCCCAAATGGTCTCAAACTTCATACATCTCATTTTGGCCATTTAACCTATACTTATGCACATTTCCATAAACTCATTTATGAAGCTACCTTTCTTATACATGCTCAATTCACATGCTATCATTCATATGACACATTATTTCGTTTCTACATCACATAATATCATAATTACATATGTCTCAAGGGTCATAGACCATTTACAACAATAATATACATCATGAAGCATCAATATGGTTCAAAAAGGCAAAAACTAGACATATTGATGTCAATCTCCTTCCTTCAATGTTGTTGGCTCCTATTAACATATCCACTTAGTCCACCTAGCATGTGAGATCATTGGTGAGGAGGGAATGAGATTCAAAGAATCCCAATAGCTCATCTTCCATTCAATCATACATAACATATGCAAATCAAGCCTTAAAATTGCATGCATGGACATAATACAAATCATGAGCATTTAAAAAGCAAGCTTAGCATGTGAACAAGTCATACAAGACATTCAAGAGCTCACCTAGTGTTTGGATTGGCCTCACATTTCTCCTCATGGATTTTGGACTTGCCTTACCCATTATTTAAGAGCTTTAGACTTAATCATACTCTTGGGAGCCCACTTTGCTTTTAAGAGACTCTTTGCTATGTCTCAACCAATCTCAAGGGTTCTTGGCTCATCCTCACTATGGTGAAGAGTTCTTGGCCTCTCCACACTCAAGCAAACTCAACAAACATCATACATTCATTTGAAAACATAACATGACATCATGAAATTATGGCATATACATGCTAGCATACTTTTTATGGCTTGAAAATAGACATACACGCATTCTAAGACAAGCTAAACACACATTCATGCATGAGAGAAGGTGGAAAGAGTTACCTTGCACACAATTACATACTTTTCCTTGGATTTCAAGCCTCCTCTTTCGATCACACACCTACAAATTGGTGGAGATGGTTTCTCTTGGCCTAGACACAATTTATGGGAGCCAATTAGGTTCATGAAACAAACTCTAAGGTCATACAACTTGCTTAGATACTAGATTACTCTATAGGCTCCACTATGGTCCATAAATGTACCTAATGAAGCAACACCCCTCAAAGAACTTCAGGCTCCATTCTTTCCTTTCAAATATGATTCTTGACTCCTTTTAAGCCTCTTGGATTCATCACAAAATCAAAACAAAAAGCCTAACATCATGTTGCTTCTTTAGGTCATAATATAGAACCTAAGACACCAAATCACTTTCTATGAGTTCTAAATTTTTTCCAAGGCCTCCCTTCATTTTCATTCATCAAATATGACTCAAGAATAGCCTTAGAAAAATTTAAAACTCTCCCTAACTATAACATCTCATCTTGGCCGAGACCATGGACTTTCTTGGCCTTCTTAGAGTTTTCTTAGTTTTCTTGAAGGAGGACGCTTGTGGGGAGTATCTTAAGGGTCTCAAGAACTCATTTACACTCTTAATTAAACCTAGGAATCATCATACAAAATCAGAATTTGGAAGGAACACTTGAAATTGCATCTTGAATTCTAATGGTTATTTTGTTGTTTCCTTTGCATATTCTCATTCTTCTCCATCAAATACCTAAGATTCACTCTTGGTTGGGCTTGAAAATCAGATCCTCCTATGGCCCCTAGTGTTAGGCGAAATGAAGAAGAAGGGTGGTGGAAGATATCAACCATAGAATGCAATTTTACCTAGTTTTCTTACTTAGTTTGGCTTGAATCTTGCTTTCTCCAAGATCCTCTCTTCAAATCCGAAATTTCGCTTGAATTTCTCCCTTGAATCAGATTCATAAACTTCATTTTAATCAACAAAAATCAAGGAGAATGAAGGAGAGATGGTGTGGATGGAGAAAAGCATAAAAAACAACCATAAAAACATACCTTTAGCTTGGAATTTCTTCTTCTTCTTCTTCTCCTCCTCTCTTGGTGCGCCCAAAACCCTAGCTCTCCCTTTTGAAATTATGAAAAATTTTCTGATTCCAAATGGGGAGGAAAGTGGAGCTCCACTTATATATAGATGTAGGAAAATGACTTTTTAAAAATTCTAATTTTGCCCTTCATACTTTGCATTTTTGTTTCTCCTTCATTTTAGCTCCTTTTTGAAAACCGTCTTCTCCATTGTAAAATTTAGATTCCCAATTAAGAAAAATGTCTTTAAAATCACTCAAATCAGAGCTAAAACCTTCCTAAATGGATTTGTTAAAGTTCAGGCACATTAACATTGAAAAACGTCTATCAAAGGGGTTTTAACTGTCCTGAGGGTTTCCATGGTTTTCAAGGCCTCTGAAAACCCCAAAAGACTTAAAACTTTTATTTAAAAAGCCCTCCTATGTGAATTCCAAAAATTGCTCAAAATTACGAAAATGCCATTACGTTTCGTAGGCTTTTCATAAGAAATTGTTTCTTCATTCTAGCTCCATTTTTCTTTTCAACTGAGCCTGCGATTCTCATTTTTAGGAGTCTAGAATGCTTCCCAAATTTTTTGGGACCTTAACTACATCATCTTGGGGGACTTCCTTGTATATCCGGTGAATTTCGTTCGTTAACGAAGAAATCGTACGTTATGTTTCTCACATTTTCTCTGGTTTTCAGAGAACTAGATATTACATTTCTTCTTTTTTAGAAGAAATATAATCATTTTGGACTTGGTTAAGATCCTCTAAGGAACACTCATAATTTTTTGCATTAGTTGTTTTAATCATAAGGTTGTTTAATTGTTCTAAAACTAGTTCTTCTAGCCTTGAAACTTTAATTTTCTAGCGTAGTTTGCAATATTTAGATAAGTGTCCTAGTTTGCCATATTTATAGCAAACAACTTGTTTTCATGGAATATCAACTGTTGGTATGGATTTAAAATCTCTTTTAAGTTTTCTTAGAGAAGTATTTGGTTTATGTTTTTTTGTATGGGCTTTTGGCATATTTTGCGATAAGTTTTCTAGAAACTCTCTAGTTTTGGTTTTTTACAAGCAAGTAGCCCCACTACTTATAAAGGTTTTTTTGGTCTTTTCCATTTTGGGTTTATTTATCTAGGTGATTTTGAATTTTTAGAGTAATCTTTTATTTATAAGCTATAAGTTGTCTATAACTTAAATATTCATAGGGTATGGTTCCATTGGCTTGATTCCTAATTTTTCTCTTATCTTGTCTCCTAAGGATTTAAGTAATTCAATAAGAAATTTTTCTTCTTAGAAAAGATGTTACTTGCCTTCTTTTATGTAAACTCTGGATAAGAAAGTATCTCTATACCATCTAAAATCAATAAGAGTTCTACACGTAAAGTTTGGTAAGAGTTTAGTTGATTTGTCTTCCTATAAGGAAGGATCACTTATAAAATGTTGAACAATGGTAAAGATTAAGGTATTAATGGCATTGGGAATACATTCTCTATCATGAGTAATGGGAGTTCCATTTGGTTCCACCTTAATGGCTTTAAAGACTTGTTCCTTTCTTCTAGTGAGATATAATTATTCCACCACCCTTTGAGTTGGCTCAAAAATTTGACTATTAAAATGTTTACTATGACTTCTTCAGTATAATTATAGGTTGTTTATTAAGCATTACTTACCATTTTCATTTATTAGAGGGTATTGAGTATATTATACTTAGTTTGACCATTTATATTCCATTCATAGATGTTATTTGCATTAAAATGTTTGAAAATTTGATCTTTCCTTTCCTCTTGTAAAAACTTTGGAATTGTGGCTCTTTAATAATAATATTCTAAAGGTGTTTTCCAATTAAAAAAAGTTTGGTTAATTTGAGGATTATTTTCTAAGTTTGAAGAGGATGAAGTTTCTTCTTCATTTTTTGGAGTATTGATAACTAAGTTCTTAAAGTAGGTTAGGGTGTTAATAATTTTTGCAATGATTATGGGGTTTCTAGAATATTTAGGGCTTTAAGTTGTTCATCTATTCTTTTGAGAAGGTTAGTTTGAGGCTTCAAACCATTTAAAGAGAGGAATATTTGTCTAAATTCTTTGAAGAAATTTATAAAATTTTTCTTGGACTTGTTTTCTTTTAGTTCCTTTAAATCTTTTGAGAAACCAACTTCTTGCCATTATTTTCTTCTGAATAGAATTCTTTTTGTAAAGATTCCTTATCGATTTAGAACTTGATTTCTATAGAGTTTATTTCAATTCTTTCATGGATGAATAGGTTAGGGATTGGAAAGATCTTTGATCTTCTTCTTCCTATTAATAGGTTGGTCTAGGTATATTAGAAGAAATATCTAATCCTTGAGGAATAGTTAATAGGGTTGAAGAACAAGAATGTCTTAGTGCCTCTTTGTCTACAAATCTAAAATCTTAATTTGATTGTATAAATCTAGGACTAGATCTAGATGTACAACTAAAAGAATTTCTCCTCCTCTCGAAAGATAAACCTATTATTCCTATTTGAGTTTGCCTAATTTTATTGAACTCAGGTGTAGGTTTAGGAAGAGTAGTGGTAGCTTTATCCATAATCCACTTTTCTGGTAAAGTAACATCTTCCTAAAGGATAGTTTTGGGGATTATAACATTCACTTTGGTAGTATCGATTAGGAATAAAACTAGAAGAGTTTGGAACTTTGTATTATCCTATATAGCAAGGCAATTGGAATTATCTTGGTTTCATGTGAAATCCATGTAACTTAATATTTAGCTTAAGTATGACTAAGATGTTTTCATCAAGAAGGCTTATGGCTCTATTAGCATAACGTTTAAAATAAATAGGTCCAGTATGTAATTTAACTTCTGCAATTCTTAACAAGGAGTCAGTAAACTAGTTATGTCTAGTATCTCTGAGATAAAGAAGGCATAAAATGTTAAGTCCTTCTCTTATTAAGGGATTAATAGCAACTTAAATGCAACCTATGTGTAAAAATTTGCAATTTTTCCTATGGTGCTTAATGGAGTCATTAGATAAAAGAAAGAATTATTCTATTATTAGGTTGACAAGAATAATATCTTCCACAAATCTAATGATATAATCATATTTGTGAAAGAAAGTTAATTTAAGTTTATAAAGGGCTTCTCTTGCGACTTCTAGAATTTTTCAAATTGTCAATTTCTTAATTAATAACTTTGAAATGGAATTCTTGTCATATCATCACGAAATAGTGTCACATCCAATTTGTCATAAAAACATCGAAATGAGTCAGTTTGAAAAGTAAGTCCCCTAAAATGAGTGATTTGAAGCTAACTAAAATTAGAATAAAATTTCAAATAATGAAAAATGAGGATCCAAGGTCTAAAATGCCTGAAAAATGGAGCCAGATGAGCTAGAAAAATTTGTGAAGGAAAGTGGGCCATTTTTGTAATTTTTGGCAAATTTGGAAAACTCGCAAGAAAGCTTTTTAAATAAGAAATTTGAGCTTTTTAGGGTACTCAAAAGGCTCTAAAAATCATGGGAATCCCCAAAATAGTTGAAATTCCTTCAATGAGTAATTTCGACTGTTGGTTAACTGAAACTTTAATCAAACAGTTCAAAATGATTTTAACTCCAAATTGAATGATTCCAAAGCTACTTTATAAGATTGAGAGCCTAAATATTATGATGAAAAATACAGATTTTGAAAAGGAGTTGAAATAAGTCTAAAATGAAAAAAGCCAAGAAAAAGGACTAAAATGCAAAAGTAAAAAGTTATTAAAGTGACTAGTGTGTATATCAACCTTGAAGAGAGCATGTAGTAAGGAGTAATTTCTGAACATAACCAAGTAAGAAACCTAGGTTTTAGAGTGTAGGGAATAAGATTGTGCAATTAGAATCAAAGAAAAGGCATTAAATTCAAGATACCAAAACTAGGGATTAAAGTGTACCTTGATATGTAGGAAGCTTTCTAGTCATAATTTAAGGGATCTAAGAGTTTGTATAAGTCCTTAAGATATCTAAGAAGCCTTCTAAGTGTACCTTCCTCTAAGAGAATTTACAAAACTCCATGGGCTCCTTAAGGAAGCATAGGCTTAGCTAAAGGAGGTTCACACACTTAGGGAATGTCTTAAATTTTTCTAATCTTAGTTTAGGACTATATATAATGGAAGAATATGAGAGGAAGCCTTGGGAGAAATTTAGGAAGCCTAGATGGTGAGATGGAGGTGTAGGTTCCATAATGTAACATATGAGAAGAAGCCTTAAGAGAAATTTAGGAAGCCTAAATGGTGAGATGGAAGTGTAGGTTCCATAATGTAGTATAATGAAGCAACTCCTAGTTAGGCTCTCCAAAATGAGTGTGTGATGGCTCCATGGAGTCTAAATAGAGTCAAGAGTCATTGATTGAAGGAAAGAATGAAGCCAACATCATGAATTCTTATAGTTGCTTCATTAGGTATTTTATGGAACCATAATTGAGCCATATAAGAAAGTGGGATTTCATAGTGTGTGTGTGGTATTAGAGCTTGTTTCAAGAAGGCAATTGGGTCCCTATTTGATGTGTTTAGGCCAAAGGAATCATACTTCACCCACTTGCAAGTATGTGACCAAAAGAAGGAAAGAGCAATCGAGGAAAAGTGTAAGTGTTTGCATTCAAGGTAGTTGTCTAACTTGTCTCTCATACATTCCTAATTGCTTTCTTGTCTTTCAATGTGTGTATATATATTTATGCCATGGGAATTATGTATAGCTATGTTCTACATACCATGGAACCATTATGTGCATAAATTGTATTTTATGAATATGTTTTGGCT
The DNA here is from genome assembly GCA_032878935.1 of Erythrophleum fordii. Classification (NCBI taxonomy): domain Eukaryota; kingdom Viridiplantae; phylum Streptophyta; class Magnoliopsida; order Fabales; family Fabaceae; genus Erythrophleum; species Erythrophleum fordii. The sequence continues at coordinate 858,068 of JAVQMF010000055.1, forward strand.
TAAATGAGTTTGACAGAAACAAAAGTCCCTTAGCAAAGGTGACGATGAACCAAAAGTCTCTAGAATTGGGTAAGACAAAGCCAAAAGTGTCAAGAAGAGTGAGGCTTAGTCAAAAGTCCCTTCAAAACAGATGAGGCAAGTCCAAAAGCCCTAAAGAAAAGGGGTGAGGCTAAACTTGTAATATCTAGTTTTCGTTAAACGACGGGAACGGGCGCGTTGTTATAGTAAGTCCCTTGAAATGAATTAGTTAAGGTCCCAAAAAATTTGAGTAACATTCTAGACTCCTAAAAATGAGAATTCTAGGCTCAGATAAAAAGAAAAATATAGTTAAAATGAAGAAATAAAATTTGACAAAAAGCTTATGAAACGTAATGACATTTTCATAATTTTGAGCAAATTTTAGAATTCACACAAGAAGTTTTCTAATGTCAGTATACTCGAATTTTGATATTCATTCGAAAAGGTTTTAATTGCGATATGAGTGATTCCAAAGGTATTTTACTAAATTGGGAACCAAAATTTTATAATAGAAAAGATGGTTCTAAAAAAGGAGCTAAAACGAATTAGAAATAAAAATGCCAAAAACGAAGAAATGGAAATTTTTGAAAAGTCATTCTTCCTCCACCTATATGTATAGGGTGCCCCACTCTCCCATTCATTTAGCCTTATATGTTTCTGCCCCAAATTAGAGAAGAAACCCTAGGAGAATGGCGCACGAGAGGAAGACAAGGAGGAGGAGAAATCAAAGCTTAAAGGTATGGAATTTTGGTAGTTTTTCATATTTTTTTCCTTTCCAAACCTCTTCTTCTCCATTCTCTTTTATTTCTTATGATTATAATGAAATTTATAAATCTATTTTAAGGGAGAAATTAAGGAAAAAATTTGGATTTGAAGAGAGCAGGCCAAAGAAGATAAGAAAAAACAAGGTAATTTCTTCTTTTATGGTTGCTACCCCTTGCTCCTTTTGTCTCCATATTTTGCCCCACTTAAGAAGTCATAGGAAGGCTTGGTTTTTAGCCAAAACCAAGGATGATTCTTGGGAAAAATAGTATGGAGAATAAGAATATGCAAAGAAAATTAACAAATAATCATGGAAATTTAAGATGCAAATTCAAGGGTTTCATATGCTCCTTATAAAATCTAATTTAATACCTTAATTTCTATGCCTAAATGAGAGCTTAAATGAGCTCCTAAGATCCCTGAAAGTGTCCCTATGTGCTTCCTCCATCAAGAAAACAAAATAAGGTCTATGAAGCCCAAAACCATGCATAGTCTTAGCCTAGATGAGTTAGGATACCTAGAGGGAATTTTAATTTGTTCCAAGTCCATTTTTGAGTCATATATGATGAGTGAAGATGAGGGGAGGCCTTGGAAAAAATTTAGAAACCATAGAATTATATGTTCCATAATATGACCTAAAGAAGCAACATATAGTTAGGCTCTTCATTTTAATTGTGTGATGACTCCAAGAGGCTTAAAAGGAGTCAAGAATCATATACGAAAGGAAAGAATATAGCTTAGAATTTATTTGATGGGTGTTGCTTTATTAGGTACATTCTTGGAAACATAAAAGGGTTTATAGATCAAGTTAGTGTCTAAGAAAGATATGTGGCCTTAGAATTAATTCTATGAACTTAATTGGCTTCCATAAATTGTATTCAGGCCAAGAGAAATCATTTCCACACCTTTGTGTGTGGGAGGCCGAGGAAGGGAGAGCGAATTCAGGGAGAAAAGTATGTGGTTGTATCTAAGGTAGCTCACTCTTCCTTCTCTCATGCATGAATGTATGCTTGGCTTGTCTTTGAATGTGCGTATATGTGTTTTAAGCCATGAAAAGTATTCTAGTATGATTTCATATGCCATGGTACCATAATGATGCTTTATGTTTTCAAATGATGTTTGTTTGATTTGCTTGAGTGTGCTGAGGCCAAGAACCCTTAGCCATGGTGGAGATGAGCTAAGAACCTTTAAAATTTAGTTGAAATAAAGTGAAAAGTCTCCCAAAAGTGAGGTTGACTCCCAAAAGTAAGGTTGAGTCCAAGAACCTCTTAAATAATGGGTGAGGCAAGTCTAAAATCCACAAGTGAATGGGTGAGGCTAATCCACATACTTGGCAAGCCTATGTATGCTATGTGTGACTTTTTCAAATGCTAAGATTGCTTCTTGAATGTTTATGTTATGAAATATGTTCATACATGCATTTGTAAGATTGGTTTTGCATCTTTTATATGTGATTAAAAGAGAGATGATCTATTGGGATTCTTTGAATCTCATTCCCTCTTTTCCAATATTCTAACATGCTAGGTGGACAAAGAGAACAAGGAAATGGAAGCCAACCTCTTGAAAGATGAGAGTATGCCATCACAGTGCATGGAATGTGCTTTGTTAAGGCCATTTAAGTGGCAATTGTTGTAACCTATTATTGTATATGACCTATGACTTCTTGAACATGTGTAATTATGATAATATGTTATGTATAAATGAGAGATTATATTATGTGACCATTAGAATGTAAATTGAGTATGTTATGAGAAATTGGCTTCTTGAATGGCTTTGGGCAATTGTGTATAAATGGAAGTGAAATAGCCAAATTGAGATGCATGAGTTTTGGAACCATTTGGGCAGTTCATACAAGTCATAATCATGCTTTTAAACTTGCCTAAGAGGTGCCAAACATCAAGGGAATTCATTTGGACACTTTGGTATCTTATATGGAGCCAAAATTGACCATATTAGAAACCTATACTACTTTTTGTCCAAATGAGTTCTTTTTTATCTGAGACTTGGCATGCAATTAGAGCTTGTTGAGAGCTTATTGGGAACCTAAAGTACAGAATTTTCAGAGGTCTATGGAATATTTGATGAATTTTTAAAATTGAAAAAAATTCTAAAATTGGTCAGGCTATTGTTCATACTGGTCTGAAAATGAATTTTGTCACTCAGGAGTTAAATGATGTCCAATTACCATAAAATTTTATAAAGAGAAACTAGTCATTCCCAGTGGCTTAGATGTCTAGAGAGGGAGATATGAATTTTTAAAGTTTCTGCCTAGTATCAGGCATTTAGACTAACCTCAAGTATTGTTTGATTGGTTTTCAATGCCTAGACGTGCCTGAACGGATCTAGAGTTATTTTTCCCCCTAGCTAACATCTATAAGTTTCCATATTAGTATCATTTGCATGGATTAGATTTTTGTGGAATTAATTGAACATTTTTTAAATTTGTAACCGAAACCTGTGACAGTACCAGTAGCTAGCCAGACCTCTGCATATTTTCCAATATCAAACATCTTCTCTGTTGTGTTTCATGGCCTAGACATATTTTTAGCATAAAGTAGACATGTGTAGTGTTCCAGAATGGCAAAGAATGCATGATTTTGATTTTCCTAAAATTAGTTATGATTTTCCAAAATCTATAACAGAGAAGAGGAAATTTTGGCTAAAATAATATCTATGGATTTTATGTACTTCCTTGCTTTGCACGAGTCTAGACCAATTTTAGGGGTGGAAATGAGTTGTATCTATGTAATTAAATATGAGAATGTAATACATGAGCTCACATGATCTACAAGACACCGAATGAAAAATTTATACGTGACATAATGCTAAGAAATACATTATTTTAATATCCTTTTCCCTTGTCTCTTCATGGAATTGATGGCTTGAGACATGGAGATAGTATGAAATAAGGTAGAAATATATGGTGTTACAAAACCAATGCTCTTGAAAGCCAAGATATGATATGTATAAGCTTCTTAAATATGAAACTGATTTTATGTACGGATACAAGTAATTTGACCTTCATGCATGTATATTTTGACTTGAAAATATAACTATTATGTATGATTGAAAGCGTTAAAAACTATTGAGATTCTTGGAATATCACTCTTCCCTCTCCAATGTCTAACAAGGTCTAGGTGGACCAAGTGAGTCAAGGAATGGAAGCCACCACTCTTAAAGATAAGAATTTTGACAAAGAATTTGCTAAATAGCTATTCTATGGATATAATGTTATCAAATGATGTAATCTCATGTTGCATATGATACATAGATATTTGAACATATAAATATATGGATATATGATATATATATATATATTGAAATTGGAAGCATAGAAATGAGAATGTATGTTTTTTACTTCCATATGCTTAATTGTGCTTGTATAATCTTGTGTATAAGATCAAGTGAGGTAGTAGATTTATGATGCATGAGTATTTAAACCTCTTGGACAAGTTTTGAATGCTATTTTTGGCCATTCTCACGTGTTTAAGAGGTCATTATCAAGGTGGAAGAGCATTTGGTATAAATTTGACCCCATTTGATGCTTAAAAGATCTATTTTGGCACCCTATGTCACAAGTTGACCAAATGAATGGATTTTTTCATGAAATTTGGTATGAATATAGGTCTCATCTAGAGATTTTTGTAGATCCAAAAATCACATTATTTAGAACTTCAAAAAGTTTATTATGATTTTTCAAATTTAGAAAAAATATACTAAATGGTAGGGTGCAGTGTTCATATGGTCAGATTTTGTTTCCTTGTCATTCATGGGTCAAATGGTGTCTAATAGTTATAAAATTTTATAGGCATAAACTAAACATTATAATCTTTCCATAGGCATCAAGATCATCCCATTTGGAGCTCTATAGAGGGAGAAATAAATTTTTGAAGTTTCATGATAATATTAGGAATGCAGCAGGACCTCTGGTACTCTTTCATAAATTTTCATATGCTAAACGTGTTAGTTTTGGTCTGGGGTTATTTTTAACTCTATTAGACATCCATAGCTTTCCATAATGGTATGATTTTTTGGATTTTTATATTTCTAAAATTAGTTATAAATTTTTGAAGTTAATATCAGTAATTTGTGACTACAAACCTAAGTAGCTCGACCTTGGGTGCTTTTCTGTTATTAATCGTGGTCTAGTTGATGTTTTCATGGCTTGGAATGATTTTTACCTTATAGATTCAGAACTTTCGAGAAAGCTATCATTTACTTGATTTTGATTTTTTTAGATTTAATTATGAATTTTCAAAGTTGATGACAGAAAGAGTGAAAATTGGAACTCGTGGCCAACTTTTTTTTTTTTGTATGGAGTTTCAAAACTCAGGAAGAATGGAATGTTTTGTGATGGTTCTGATGTGTATGAATGTATTTAGAGTAGAGAGTGATATGAATGAGTTTATATGATCCATGAGGCATAAAATAGACAATTAGGGTCTTACATAACGCAAAAATAATACGTTATTTTATTATATTTTTTCATGAATCTTATATATGAGGCTTGTTTGTGAGAAAGAAAGACTAGATCATTATAATGTTACAAATAGCATACATTTTACATTAAAATATGCTTACAATATCAATTTCTCATCCTTAACACATTTAAGAGCAGAATAAACTAACATTAAAAGACCAAATTCTTTAATTTTTGCATAAATGCATAACTTTAGTAATTCAATCTCAAAATCCATGCTAGACAAGTTTGTTCAACATGAAACATAAAAAAAAGAGTCATGAATCTTAGGTTCAAAGCCATATGAATTAAACTAGAACTTTTTCCCAATTTCTCATAGGTTTTCATTTCAGCTATTAACTTCAAAAATACATATCTTGAGCTAGAAAATCTCAATTCATGCAAATTAGAACTCTATGGAAAGCTCAAGACATAAACTATATGTTGTAAAATTTTCATAAAAAAAAATTCATTTTGGCCACAAAATCTAATGAAACAGTAACTATATCAAATTTTCAGGGACAACCAGACTTGAAATTTTGAATATACATATCTTTGGCTATACAGCTCCATTTTATGTAAACTCAGTGGATATAGAAAGTTTATAATGCCAACTATATGCTTCTAAGAGTCCATTTGACCTTTCAAATGCATGAAAAACGAGAATTGACTATATGAACAGTACTCAGACAATTCTGAAATTTTCAAACAATTTTAGAAAATTATAATAAATTCTACAGAATTCCAAAAATTGTGTTATTTGTCTCTATGAAAATCTCTAAATAATATCTAAAGGTCAAAAAAATTTCATTGAAAAATTTATTTATTTGGTCTAGTTTCGGTTCAGGGACAAAATATGGTTTAAAATGGCACATAATTGGTTCCAATAAGTTCAAAATGAGCTTCTTCTATGCATATGACCATTTGAGCATGTCCTAAATATAAAATACAGCATATATGACTATTTCATTAGGTCCCAAATATCATAAAACTTAAAATCACTCATCCACTTGGCATTATACATACATATTCCATAGCTTACGCATAGCCAAATTGCACATTCTTGCACTTTTGCATTCAAAAGTGACAATTACATCATAATCCTATACTTTTACAATTTTGGGAATGTTTAGATTACAAAAGTAACATGTACAACCTTCCTTGTGCATTTAAATACATAAAATACTAAACTATTGTCACAGTAAAATCAATTATACTCTTTAGTCTCCATCTTTGCTTTCTTATGAATTCCCTAGATATGGTTAGAAATAATATAGAGGAGAATGAGATTATATGAATCCTAATAGCTTATTCACCCCTTAAGCACACTTATAAGGCATGTTATCATGTCAAAGTAAGCAATTATGCATGATGGACATTTAAATATCAAACATAATCACATATTTGAAATCATATAGATTTATCAAGGTAAAAACAAGCTCTTAGGACTTTTGGTCTGATCTCACCCAATTATTTGAGACTTTTGGATTAGTCTCACTCACTGTTAGGGACTTTTGACTTAGCTTCACTCACTCTTGAGACTTTTGGCTTTGTCTCACTTATACTTAGGGACCTTTGGCATAATCTCACCCATTAAGAGCCATTTCACATTTCAAATGCATTTCATGTAATATAATTGCATCAAATCATTATACCAATAGCATTAGACATAATTTATAGTCTATACACACATACAAGCAATCAATGGCAATCAAACAATCAACATAAGCATACAAGAATGGATGAAAAGCTACTTTTCTCAATGGAGTACAAAGTTTTCCCTTGGTTTCTCACTTCCCTTTCTTGGCATTACAAACACATTTGGGGGAGACTTGACTTGCTTAGCCTAAATACATCAAACAAGACACAATTGTATCAATAGAATCATCTTTAGCATCATATAAGCCTTACACAAGCTAATTCTAACTTTAGGCTTTCATATGACTCAATTTAGTGATATAATGAAGCAACTCATATAATTCATTATCTTAGCTCTAATTTCTCACCCAAGATAAGTCATATCACTCTATTTAAACTCATTAGAGTTATCACAAAATCAAATCAAGAAACCTATCACCAAATTGCTTCTTTATACATATTAGAACCATAAACTTTCACCTTGCAAAATAAAGCTTATAAATTCAAACCAATGGTTCCTTTGATATTTATAATTTATATCTAGACCATTTCTACCCTTATAATTAAAGAAAATTCTCCCTAAGTATTACATCTACCCCTTGGCTGAGACAAGCATGGAGGAAGAGCACTCATGGAGTTTTATTCCATTATCTTAAGAATTTAGTAACTATAAAGGTTCCTTGATCTCTTTTTGACTTAACTATGCTCTTACATAATTTAAAATATCATTAGGATATTCCTTAAGGTGCAAATGAAACCCTAGGTTCCCATTTATGATTCCATGGCTTCTTTCTTGGTTCTAATGGCAACTTCTTAATGTACATATCCCAAAACCTTAATTTCTAACATATTTCAATGAAAAACCATCTCCTCCCATATTCTCCCTAGGCAAGTCGAACTCATGGTGTGGTAGAGAAATAAAGAAAAGCAATTTTCCTATACCAAATCATATACCAAATGAAAAGGCTTTCCATAGTGATTAATTTGGTGTATTTGATTCCTTGTTATAAGCCTTTTCCTCCATGATTTCAAACCTAAAACTCCATCTTTTAAGATGCTAAAACCATGGAGAAAGAACGGAGAAAGAATTGAAACTAGGCAAAAAGTATAGCATAGGCAAATTCCTTAAGTTTTGCTACCTTCGGTGGCTTCAATCTTCCTTGGCTTTTGGTGCTTCTTAGGATGCCTCTTGGTCTAGTTTGGAGTATAGAATTTTGGCCAAAGTGAGGGGAAGAAGATATGGTGGCCTATATATAAGGAAGAGCTAGGGTATCTTTAAAGAAAAATTTTCAATTTTGCTGCTCTTCTTTAATTCTATAGCTTGAGTTCATTTTAACTTCTTTTTTAGTCTTTTCTTTTATGAAAGTTAGATTTCTAATTCATTAAATGCCTTTGATTTCAAATTAATTGGATTTAGAATAACCCTGAATGATCTGTTCAAAGTTTCAGTTAATCGACAACATAAATTATAAACTGGAAGGGTTTTAATCATTTTGATATTTCCTATAATTTTCTAGGCCTCTGAGAACCCTGATGAACTCAATTTTATCATTTAAAGATCTATCTTTTAAGTTTTCAAAAAGTTGCCTGAAATTATAATTTTATCACTATGCTTATGCTTTAATTCGTTCAGCTATTTTGGCTTCAATTTTAGGCCATTCTTAGTTTTTCGACCTTATTTCTAGCTACTTTATTTAGCATTCTAGCCTTAATTTGCCTCAATTCACTTTATTCCAATGTCCTCATTCATTAACCAAATGATTTTGATTTCAAATTGTAACAACCGGGGAAAAAGAAAAGAAAAAGGAAAGAAAGAAAGTGAAATCTGGAAATCTTCGGAATCCAGAATTTCTGCCAAGTCCTCTCGCAATAGCGAGAAACAGTCTCGCTACAGCGAGAGAGCTAGTTCGCAACAGCGAAGGCGATTTTAGTTATAGCGAGTGCTGGCAGCAGTCCATATAGAAACCAGGGAGTTGCTCGCCGTAGCGTGCGCCATAGTGAGAGTGAAGTCTGGAACTGACGCGAGTTTGCCATAGCGAATGGTAAATCTCGCCATAGCGAAGGGAACTGACACGAGCTCGCCGTAGCGAAGGTTACACCTCGCCATAGGGAAGCCAGATTACACGAGCTCGCTATAGCGAAGGTTAGTTTTTGTCGTAGCGAGGGTCAGTCCGGAAGAGAGTAAATAGCGAGAATCAGACTTCATTAAACGCCCAAACTCATTTCTTCTCTCATATCTGCCCTAAACTTCGACCCAAAGAGAGAAAAGAGGTGTGGAGAGTGTGAGAGATCAAGAGAAGGAGGAAGATCAAGGGAAAGGTAAGGTAACTTCTCCCATTTCTCTTTAGAACTCTGATCCCCTCCCTTTGCCCTCTCTTTCTGCGATTTTATTTGTGAAAATGGACGGATTTTGGGCATGGGTCAGAAGAGAGAAAGTGAAAAACTCTTTTGAATCCTTGAGTTTCTTTGAAAATGAGGTTTTCCACTACCATGGGAGCTTGAGAGAGAGAAAGGGTTGATGGCATTCTAGAGAGAGAACCCTAGGTTGTATGTGATAGAAGGGTTGCTCTAAATTAAATTATAAGAGAGTAATTACATGCTTTTGGTGTGTCTAGGCTCAAGTGAAACACTTACATCAAGGTGTGTTTGTGAACCTAAGGAGTGAGAGGAGAAATCGAAAGGAAAAGCTAGTGTTGGCTTTGGCTCCAAAGGTAGCTCTCTTTTTCACTCTTTCTTGTTGCATTCTTGGATATGATAGTCATTGTATGATATGTATATGCTGAATGTGTGGAATATGCCATATGCTATTGTTTTGATGCATTGATGTCAATATGCTTGTGTGATGAGTTGTGAGAATTGGTCGGGTGCGGTAGATCCAAAAGTCCCTTGAGATGGGTGAGGTGAAGCCGAAAGTCCCTTGAGATAGGTGAGACAAGGCCAAAAGTCTCAAATGAGTGAGGCCAAGTCAAAAGTCCTTAAACTCGGGTGAGGCCATCCAAAAGTCCCTAGACTCGGGTGAGGCTAGACCAAAAGTCCCTGGAGCCCATTTTTGGCATTGTTGTGAATTCCATAGCATGTACATTATGTGTTGGATGTTTGAGAATAGCTAAATTCTTATTCACATGCTTTGACTTGTTATATGCCTTGATTGCTTGCTGGATTGAGTGCTTGAGCTACTGAGATTCTCCGAATCTCACCCCTTTCCCCTCCCAACTAATATGCTAGGTGGAGCTCAAGGAGAACCGAGCACACACCAAGGAGCCTAGGAGCATGCTTAGTTAGCTAGTTGCTAGCTTTGTTTTGATATTTTGATGTAAATATGATGTAAAGTGGTGCCAAATGAAGATGTGTCCACTATTTTTGAGTTGTAAGGGTTGTAACTAATGTAAATGTATGAAAGGATATTATATGAACTATGTTTATAGCCAAATGAATGGAAATGAGGGTTTTACCCCTTTTGTTGCATGTATGGAATAGTGCATAATTGGCCATAGCATAGTGAGATTTGGATGTATGATGAATTGGATCATATGGACATGTTAGATATACTAGTTTTATGCTTTTAAACTTATCCATGTGGAGTGAGAATATGAGAGAGGCTATTTGGACCCGTTTTGGACCTTTGGGGTGCCAAAACCGGGAAATCTGAGAGCTCCATCAAAATATGACCGGATGAGCTCCGTTTGCCATGAAATTTGGCATGCCTCTAGAGTTTGTAGAAAGCTTCTTGAGAAGCTAGAGTTAGTAATATTCGGAGGTCGAGAGAATATTTGGAGAATTGTTGAATTTGAGAAAATTCAAGGGATTGGTCATGTACTGTTCATACAACCAGAAAATGAAATCTGTGGCATTTTTAGACCAAATGGATTCCAAATGTGGTAAAATTTTATACACATAAACTAGACCACCACAGTGACTTATAGGAACTAGAATCACCCAAATCGAAGGTCTGTAGAGAGAGATTGGGCCGTCTGAAGTTCTGTATCAGCATCAGGGAGCTTACCTGACCCCCATCACTGTTCCATCGATTTTCGGGGTGCAAGAGCTACTAAAATGATCTGGACTTATTTTTATCCTCTAGTAGACATCTGTATCTTTCCGAATTGGTATAATGTGCCCAGATTGGATTTTTGTGGATTTAGTTATGAATTGTCGAAAGTCATGACAGAAAGCTGCACCAGAAACAGTGACAGCTGGACCTTCCTCCCATTTTCGATGTCAAACTTAGTCCAAATGCTGAGATTTTAATTGGGAATGATTTTTCTTGTAAAGTTAACACTTAGAGCTTTCTAGAAAGCTAAAGTTTGCTGCATTCCCATTTTTCTACAATTTCTTATGATTTTCCAAACTTAGAGCCAAAATATGACTTTTGGGCCCGAGTGAGAAAATGTAATTTTTATGGTTTTCGGCTCTATACCCGTGGCCTATGGTTTGTTTCATGCTATGTATGAGTCGTATATATGGAGTTTGAGTTGAGGATGCTTGAGATGGATTCACAGGACCCACAGGGTGAAAGATGAGTATATGAAACCCCGGTTCATAGCATGTAAATGCCACGGGAGAGTAGTGATTCTTTGGAAATCATGTGGAACCGAGCCTATTGAGAGGCTAGGTAGCGGTAGTAGATTGAGGTGTCACACAAATTCTCTTAATTCATACTAGTCTTCCCTAGGCTTGTAACCCCTCATAAATAATTCATTCTACTTTTTAAGAATTATTTTGGATTTTTAAATCATATGATATTACATTTCTTCATTTAAGATAATGGATGATGAAAAGGCTAAGCCTTTTTCATAAAGAAAAGCTAAGAATAGTAGATTAGCAAGAAAGAGAAAAGGATATGAACATTATGAGAAAATTTCTCCCTAATTGGTTTCAGCGCCATTGGGTTTCACAAAAATATAAACAATGAATATCAGTAATTAAATTACATATTAAGATTTTAAAGAAATTTCTAATGCCTAGTTTTAGCCACCATTTTCAAAGTGTAAAACATCCTACTCAAATATATTATCTTTGTGAGTTTCTTCTAAAGTCTAGATTAATCACCCTATTTGTCAGAAATTATTGCCAAAGCCTCACAATATTCATGGATACTTTTGTAAGATATTAAAACACTCATTCTCTTAGAGAGAGATGTGTGCTATCAAGCTAGGCATCATAATATCATTAAAACATTAACATAGAATTTAAGCAAATAAATCTACTTCCCTTTCAGGCTATAATACCAAATATATATATATATATATGTAATAAAGGCTATAAATGATGGTTATAAAAACCACCATTAAGTCTATGAATTACAACAATTTTTTTTAAATTATGGTCAAATTAAATTTTTTTTTGTTTGATCTATTATATTGACTTCAAGTACAATGAAGTTAAATCAAATTTCAAATACAATTGCAATAGAGTTAACTTTAATTGTAATTCCAAATGAAGCTTAATGAATTCCAACTGCAGTGGAGTGAACTCCAAATGTTGATTAATTTTATTTTATTTTACAATGTTAGTATTATCCTTATTGCAATAGTGTTGCCTTACTATAGTAGGTGAACAGTTGGTCTTTTGTAATCTTAAGTAATGTTGTGAATATTTTTCCCTCTTTAGGATTATGTTCTTTGTAAAGCTATCATATAAAGCTATTTCCTTCCCTTTTTAGGGCTATAGTTAAGCATTTATTGTTGCTTACTTAAGTTGCAAAACTTATGTGTGTATATATATGTGATAGAAATCGAACCAAATGTATTTCTGCTCTTTTTTTTTTTTGGTCTTTTGTTTAGTTCCATAGCTTGCTACCCTAACATCTAGTATGACAGATTTTATGGTCCTTTGTAAGACTGTGCAAGAGAAAACAAGAAAATTCACCATTAGCCACTTCTAAGTCATTGTATTTTGTTTTATTATGGCCTTCTTTAATTCTTCTAAAGTTTTTCACCCATTTTTAATAGGCAAAACTACCAAATGTAAGCTATCAAAATGAAGATCTACCTCAAATTATTTGATCTTTAGGATCATGTGAAAGTTAATAAAGTTTTATACCCTTACCAACCAATCCAACCACAAACTAGATCAAGCACCATTCAAAGGAGACAACCAAGAAAAATAAAGCTCACTCCATTTTTCATTCAACTATTGATAAAGTCATCTTCATAAGGATAATGGCATTTGAAACTACTAAAGAAGTTTAGGACAAGCTGAAAGTGGAGTTTCAAAGGAGTGACAAGACAATGCATATGTAAATTTACAACCTAAGAAAGGAATTTGAGTTGCTAAAAATGGAAGAGACCAAAAGTGTGAAAGACTAAATTGAGAGAATTATGCCTATTGTGAATTATATTAAGTTTCTTAGAGAAGAAAAGGAGGAGAAGAGGATAGTGGAAAAAGTCATGGTGGCTTTTCTTGGGAGGTTCAAAGCAAAGACCTCTTCATTGGAAGACACTTAGGACATGTTACAATTCTCCATGACAAAACTTGCAAATTGCAAGTTGTGGAGTGAAGAAAAACATTTAGAAAAAAGGCAAGTGCTAGTGAGGCTACACTTGCAACAATATGAAAGCCAAAACCATAGCATGGTGGTGCCTCAATAAAGCAAAATGGAGGACAAAAGGGCAAAGAAAAGGAAGAGCAGCAAGGCAACAAAAAGAGGTTTAAGGAGAACAAATTTCCACTTTGTCCTTATTGCAAAAAGACAAACCAAGGTGAAAACTATTATTTAGTATAAACCTAAAGTTAAGTGCTAGTCTTGTAAGCGGTTTGGTATTATTGATAAGGTATGGAAGGCAAAGTAAAGTCAACAACCTTAAGCTCAACTTGCATAAGTGCTTAACAATAATGAAGTTAATGAAGGAAAGTTGTTTGCTACTACTATCATTGAAGAATGCAATAAAACAACCTTGGATCCTGATGCCTAGCTTATTAATAATGCATGCACGCATCTTATGACAACAAATGTGAAAAATTTTAAACCTTGGATAAATGTTACTCCTTCAAAGTCAGACTTGGAGATGGCAGACTTGTAAATATTGAAGAAAAAGTTGTTGTGGCTATTCAAATGTCCTAAGCTACAAGGCTCATAAATGATGTTTTATTTATGCTTGAGTTAAGCTAAAGCCTTTTAAGGGGTGGATAATTTTTTGATAAAAATTTTACCTTGTCATTCAAGAGTATATGTGAATTTTTTTATTCTACTGGCATAAGGCTTTTTTTAATTAGAATGAATAATAGAATTTTTCTTTTAGAGTCGAAAAATGGTAATGGAGGAGCATGTGTTGATGTAAAAGATAAAAGTGATCTTAGGCATAGAAAACTTAGGTGTATTAATTTTTCCTCATTAAAAATGTTTCAAGAGAAAAGGCTAGTATCAAATTTGCAACCTATGAATGATCGCCCTATTATGTGTGTGGAGTAGGTCAATTAGGAAAATTTGCCAAATCATCTTTCCTTATTGATTCAATCCAAAGAGCAATTGGCAAGCTAGAGCTCATCCACTTAGATGTGCTTGGATCAATGAGTCTCTCATTTTTGAATGGTAATAGGTACTTCGTCTTATTCATTGATAACTATACAAGATATTATCATGTTTACTTCCTGAAGAACAAGTCCAAGGTATTCGCCAAATTCTAAAAATTTAAGACAATAGTGAAGAATCAGTGCTTACTAAAGATCAAGACCTTGAAGATCGACAATAGGACTAAATATACGGTCAACCAATTTAAAGATTTTTTTTAAAGGGCAAGAACATTTCACTAACTCACTATAATTTACTCACTAAAGCAAAATTTTGTGATTGAAGGGAAGAATATGTTTATTATAAACATAACTAGATGTCTCACATTTGAGAAAACTTTTCCAAAGTTGCTATGGGTAAAGGCTATCAACACTTCTGTCTGTCTACAAAATTGGCTTCCAAGTAAAGCCTTGAAGGGAAAAACTCCATTTGAAGCTTAGACACTTTAAAAGTGTTTGTGAGTCATCGTAAAGTATATAGGACTCTATGTTATACCTATGTTCTTGAAGCTAAAAGGGACAAGCATGATCTAAAGTATAGCATTGCCTTTGAAAGGTATAGGATTTTAAATCTTGTTGCACAACAAATCTATATAAGTCAAAGTGTGAAGTTTAATGAAAACGAGACTTGGGATAGGAAGATGACTATTGCTTCCTCTAACGAAATACCTAATAATGAAAAAGCCATTGAAGAACCAATAGTCCTCTTAGAAGGATATGACCCTAATGAAGATTATGTAGTAAGAGAAACATAGCCACTTGAAGATGCCTATGCCAGATGTGATGTTACTTAACTAGAACCTATAAGCACGAAAAATGCTTTGAAATTAACAAAATGAAGAGTTGATATGGAAAAGGAGTTAAGCATGATTAAGAAGAGCAACACTTTGGTGTTGGTGCCAAGACCTAAAAATAAGCAAGGGATGGGTACAAGATGGGTTTTTAAACTCAAACTGAATTATGATGGCACTATAAATACATAAAGTAAGATTGGTTATAATAGGTTATGCTCAAATGTAAGGTGTGAACTTCACTAAAACCTTTACTCTAGTTGCAAGATTTGATACTATCAAATTACTCTTCTCACTTGTACCTCACCTAGGTAGGAAAGTAGTTAAACTTGATATCAAATCAACCTTTTAAATGAAATTCTAAAGGAAATATGCATAAAATAGCTAAAAGGTTCTTCGCAAGATAGTAGTAAGGTGTACTTATTAAAGCAAGCCCTTTATGGCCTTGAACAAGCCCTAAGAGCTTGGTATACTAGAATTGATAATTTTTTGATAGATTTAGGTTTCAAAAGAGTTACAATGAAGCTATCATATATACAGATAGCAAAAGGGCGAAACCTTATAGTTTCAATCTATTTGGATGATTTGTTAGTAACTAAAAGCTATCTTAAGTCACTTAACTAGTTTAAAAAACAAATGAAGGAAGTGTTTAAGACAAATGACTTAGTAAACATGTCCCATTTTTTAGGCATTGAAGTAAAGCAATTCTCTCAAGCTACTTTTATATCTTTAAAAAAATATATGCAATGGAGATTTTGCAAAGATTTAACCTTGGTAGATCTAAGTATGTGAGCACATAGCAATCTAAGGAAGTAAATTGAGCAAAGATTATGGGTCAAGTTCTGTGGATGCTTCAATGTACAAGAGTTTAATTGGATCACTTTTGTATCTTTCCATTACTAGGACCAAGAAAATATATGCCATGATTGTCTTATCAAGATTTATGCAACTTTTAAGTGAATACCATTTCTTAGCAGCTAAAAGAGTGCTAATATGTATTTAAGGATCCCTTATTTTTTGATACAAGAAGATTTATTGGTGTCAATTTGATGGGGTTCATGGATAGTGACTATTACACCTTACTATGTCTCATTCACTTAATACTATTATGTGTTAGTAAAAATAATCACAACCAAACTTTTAATAGTGGGATTCCAATTACTAAGTGCATCAAACGAGCTTATAATATTCAAAAATGAATTTTTACCATTCCATCTCACAATTTCATGCTTAAACAGCTAGTTTAATCCATGTTAACATATATGTAGAGCTTAAACATATAGAATTGGTCATTTGCTCATTTAAGTTATAAAACACATAATAAAGCTCAAATTTTAAAAATTCATAACTTGAGCTATACAACTCTGATTGAAACAAATTAGATGTCATTTTAGAGCTTTTTATTATAGAAATTTCAAGTCAAAAATAAATTCATTTGGTCCCTCAAATCTTGCAAAAACTAGAACTGTGCATATGAACAGTACTAGGAGCATAACAGCTTTATAAGACCAAACTTGGAAATTTTTTAAATATTTTACAGAACTCCAAAAATTACAATCCTTAGCTTTATAGAAAGACCTGAATGTCCTCAAAATGTCACTAAATTTTAGCCCTAAATTCATTCATTCATGTCCTCATAGGCAAAAGAACATTTTATGGCTTAAATAGTTAAAAATTTGGTTCCAAAATGTACCAAATAAGCTCTAAATGTTATTTCTTGCCATAAGTAAATCTCTATTCATACGTGCATTAATTATCAATGGTTCATCACATGAAACTTGCCTTGCATTTAAAAATTACTATTCCACATGGATGTATGCATCTAAATCACATGGATATCCATATGTTAAACTATGTTCCAATATCTCATACATGCATTTATTGGCCACAAAATTGTAGCAGCACTTTTACACATATGGCCATTACTTTATATCAAAATATAAATTTACATATTCATGTAAACAACACTAAACTCCCTCACATTGTGATTTATTATTTCTCTTTACAAAGGAATTAACTTCCTTGTATTTTGAAATTGTCTTAACATCAATGAAAAATCATTTTTTTGGAGGTACATGATGGCATATGGGGGCCCACATCTTCCTCCTCTTGTAGGTTTTGATCACCCACTTGTTGTTTGTAATATCCAACTCATCCCTCAAGCATTTCCACTATTCCTTAAACTCACTAAGTGAAAACCTACAATCCATGAGGATTTTAAATCTCTCCACAATCTCATTCTTATGCACCCTTTTGCTTGCATTTTTATTTAGGTGCCAAGAGTAAAGGCGGTGGGTAGCACATTGCATTATCTCCTATATTGCATTCATGATTGCTTTATTACCATTAATGGCTATTAACTAGGGCTGCTTATCACTTTCATAAATGTTTCTAGCACCCACTTATAGATCTCAATTTTCTTATATGATTTTAGCACACATGCAAAAATTATTATGCCCCCATGGTGATTAATGTTGAAGAAAATAACTAAGGCTTTTTCATATTTGTTGACTTTGTATGTGTTATTGAATGATAACACATCCTTAAAAAATTTATAATCAGTGTGACTAATTCCATCTACCTACAATAAGTTTAGTAAATGGACTTCGTCTATGGTTGCGTAGATTAAAAAAAAAAACACTAGATCAATGTTTGCCTTACCTTGCAAATAGCTAAAGGCTACATGCACATCACCATTGGCAATTGTAGCTCAATTGGCTCTGTTGATATGATTGTACAAGTCCTTTTGGTAGAATTCCACCTTAGAATAACCTCTTGCATGGCTAACCATGAAGCCTATAATGTGATAGGTCATGATCCCATAGGCTTGCATGTTGTCCACCTGGACTTTCTTCTAATAACTTGCAATTTCCTTACATAAGGTGAACCAAATTTATGGGTGCCAATAGCTAATTATGTTATTATATCAAATCTGTAACCATCCACTTATTTATGGTCCTATTTAAACACATTTGTAACTTTACCTAGCATTTACTTCTCATCTTCGCTCTAGCTTCCATCTTCTTGTTCACTTGTTCAACGTGCTTTAAGTCCCAAAAGCCTTCGTTGCTGCAAACAAAAAGGTGATCCTTGACTTGTCCTTTCCCATCTTGCCTAACATTATGTTTCGGCATGATGAACCCCATGCTTAGAGTGTAATTACAATAAAATCATAAGCTTTATCTTCAGTGGCAACTTATAATACTTCTATGTCAATAGCATCTAATTTAGATATCTCTTGTAGCTTTTTAGCCAAGCTTTCCTTGTGCCTTACTTTAGCAATTTTTTCACATTCACCCTCGTACTCTATTTTGTCATTGTCCTCACATTAGTTTTTAGATTTTGAATCATTGCTATTACTGACATTTCCATTGGCACTCCAAACTTCCTCATTGTCCCCTAACTTTACACATCCATGCTTGTCCATTATTTATATAAAAAAGGTGGATATGCAACTACACAGCTAAATTATAAATTAATCTGTAATCGTCCAAGGAAGGCAACCCTCATTAGTACATAGTAATTCACACATGACAACATATAGCATAGTTTTAGACAACAATTCAATTACTACCGACTTAATGGTTTATATTTACCTTATAAACTAATGTTCAGTTAAATGCCATATGTGCATCAATAAATTACGTTGGTCTCACTCAAAAGGAAGTGTTTACAAAAAAAATGGATTATAATGATCCAAGAAGCTTATAATAATACACATAAAGGTAGCGATATTAGCTTTTAATCAATTGTTAGATTTTATCAATTAACTGCAACCTTTCTAGTGGAAAATAATCGACTATTAGATTATATTAGGCAACTAAATCCTTTATGTTTGAAAACAATCAACTGATATCTTCTCAATAATCAACCGATGCCCTATGCATTATCTTCTCAAGTGGACAAACAATTGATTGATTGGTCTTGATATAATAGTCCACTATTAAAACCTAGATTTGTGATTATTGTACTGGAACTATCTATTCCTCCCAAACCCCTTAACCAAATTGTTATTTAGAACAAAATGACAATAGCCAAGCAAGTGACAAGAATGATAATGCAAGATTGGGATAAACGTAAAAAGGATATAGCCTCGCAAAACTGTGACCTCCGATTGCAACTCAATGCTCTCTTCTCTTTAGATGTAGCTAATATTCTTTTTTTTTTTTTTGGCCCTTAAGAATCTATCCACTTGGTTTTTCTTTGCCCTTAAGATGCAACTCTTCTTGGTTGCAGCTTAATACTCTCTTGGGATTTGTCTATGAGCTTGAATAGGGGAAAAATTAGATTGGATGGTGTGTTAGGCTTTTAGGAAATTAATCTATCTATTTGGTTGTTCTTGTAAATATAACAAAATATAGGTTTTTACTTATTGGTCACATTATAAAGAGCTTATATGTAATTATCTTAAAGTTATTTTATGTTATTTCTAATTTTGTTGGGCCTCTTTTTAATTTAGAAAACTTTTAATACTTAACCTAAAGTGGCGTGAGGTGGTGTTATTTTACTTGTCCACATATGGGTGTGTGCAATCAACAATTTTGCGATTGCACCAAAGTATTCACCATATAAAAAATAATAACAAAACCTAATATTATTGATCTTTGATTTTTTTCATATATATGGGTGTGTGTGTGCGCGCGTGCATGTTTGAAATGAATAATATATATTTATGAAGGTGCATCAATTAGCACGTGGACTTTAGGAGCACAAGCTATTCTATTGCTCTTTTTGTATATAAAATATAATATTCCATTCTCTCCCTCTTGTTGTGGCTGAGGATCCTAACATTGCTACTTCCTGTCATTGCATTCGATTGTAAAGAACTTAAGTTGAGACTAGTGGAAGAAGGGAATCTTGGGCAGTTATTGTAGTTTAAGGTGAATCTATTAAAGTAAACAATGAGTTAGAAGAAGAAGTGAGGTCAAGGGTGAAGATGATAGTGCAAGGTTGGAGAGCTAGTAATGCTTTGGTTTGGAATTGAAAGGTAGAGGTTGATGCCATTAAGATTAGAGGCAACAATGGTGGTGGCTAGGTTGTTGAAGATGCCAATGATCTAGGGCAATGAGAGGTCAAAGATAAGGTACACAAAAGCATGGAAGAAGCTGCAAAAGTAGTGGAAGCCATAGCAGTAGCTAAGAGAGGAAGAGGCAAGATCAAAGCCAAGAAAATGTTCTTTCTCATAGTTTAGTGAAATTTCATATCAGTTAGAGGCATCAACAAAGGCAGAGGTAAGGTTATAAAAGGAAAGGGAAGGCAAATACTTCAAGATATTTCCTAGACTGGGTTGTTTGAAGGTCCAAAGAGCCTAAGGTTAATATATCTGAATTGATATTACTTGTTTGGCCTTTATTAATTATATTTGTTTTTTATTGATTTTTAATAGGTTGGTTATGGTCGAGTTTTTGGTTGAATAGACTAGTCAAATTTGATTTTTTAGATCATAATATTACAAGTTTTCTAATAAATATAACACGTTAAGTTGTGAAACATTTAATTATGAGATATTAATTATGTGATTCTATAACATTTAATTATGTTATATCGTTATTATAAAACGTGATAGTAAATAGCTAAAATGTTATGCCTTATGTTTTGTCCACAATGTGATTATAATCTTTATTTTTACTAAATATTCACTTTTAGCATCCAGGGCACTAGTGGCTTTATCTAGAAGAATTTTTGGGTCCATAAGCACAGATCTAGCAATTGCTATTCTCTATTTCTATCCTCCTAAACCCATGCATTCCAACATGAGTATGATATTTATTTGGGAATTTCAATATGAATTCATGCACATTTGCCATTTTCTGCATTCAAATCCATACAAATTATGAGGGATCGAGAGTTGGGCAACTCGAGTTCTTACTGTTAAAAGAAAATATTGAATGTTACAGCTGCATTTTCTATATCAACAAAGTTAACTTTGCCATCAAATCCATAAGCAATGTTCTCCTCCATGGAATACAAGTTCCTAACTCACATAAAAGCATACTACATTAAATTTAGGTTACTAAAGTCACAAACAACTAAACTATGATCAAAGATACTTTTTTGTGTGGATGTTCATGTGATATTTCTAACAGCGGAACCCCATTCAGCAAAACCATTCCTTGGTTTGTTTATAAAATCTTTCCATTAAGTTTGCTATTATAGTCTGCCACAAACGAGCAATGAGTTCATGTGCTTTATATATTTCTCATATCACTTCATTAAGATCATCCCATTCTTTCTGTGCTTTAATTCATAGCTTGGTATTACACAATGGTTCTTTGTTGATTCACAACTAGTTGAATAAGAACCTTGGGGTGTATGTGCTTTGAATTCAAACATAGAACGAAAGGGGAAAAGAAAGAGAAGATCACCATAAGGAATATAACTTTCCTCCACCACTTGGACCAACAAGAGCAACCTTCGAACCAGACTGCAGTTTCATAATAATTCCCTATTCATGAGAAAATGCAGTGTAATTGGTTATAATAATTTTCCATTCAATTATAACATATGTACTACCAGAACAAGAGAACATGAAGGAAACTGTTGCCTTGAGTACTATATGATTAGGACATGATAATAGTCAAACCAGACATCATCTTGTTCCATTTCCTATCTTGATCACTAAAATAATAGGCATTTTAGTGCCACTTATCAGCAATCATTATCACTCTCGTCTTAATTAAAATTTTATTTTTATGAAAAATACAAATGTATGACTGGCTTGTCTATCCTGGTCTCGTTATGTTCCTGGAAAGTACACATAAAAGGGAATTTCCTCTATCAAATTCGTTTTCTAAGAGTCATCACTTTCTCCATCACAGCAAAAATCCCACTTTGGAACATAGGCAAATAGACACAATCAACAATCATATAACTATATACATTGTTATAATAGATTCTCACATAATGATCGAACACATAAACAAGGAGGAGAAAAGAGAGTATACACAATCGATAATGAGAATCATTGCATGGAAAAAAAAAAAAAAGTCGATAGCTCTTGCTTCACTCATTCTCAGTCTTTCTTTCGCACTCTTTATACCTCTTCTGTGTGACAATCTGAATCAGTGGGTGGCAAATTTTATACACTAAATTGGAGGATTGTATTGATAAGTCTAGTAAAATGTGCGTTGAGTGCAATTTCAGATAAATGGAAATCGCCTTTGAAAGATTGGTCTCATTATGGTAGAAAGAATAGAGAAACGCAAGTTATAAGGTGTCATGAGTGGCCACTAGATGATTCGTAAGGCTACTAAGGTGTCCTATTATACAAACTCACACTATCTAGAAAGATATTAAGAAATTTATAACTAAACTAACCAATTAAATCAAACCAAACTAATTTAAAACCAATTAAAATCAAAATAAATAGGTCCAAAATCAACTTTTAACATGTCCAAACTAACATAGTTGGTTCAATTATTGATTCTAAATGATTTGGTTTGATTTCAGTTGAACCAAACTACATTAAAGTTATAAAAGGATTTTCTTTTTAAGCCCCTCTACACAAAGGGTAGCATTGTTGAATTTCTTATTAGGAATTTAAAATTGACAATTTAGTATAAAACTATAGTTTATAACTTTTTAAGACTACTTAAAACCAATTAAAATCCAAAATAAATAGGTCCAAATTCAACTTTTAATATGTTAAAACTAACTTAGTTCGTTCAATTATTGATTCTGAATGATTTGGTTCGATTTTAATCAAACCAAACTAAACCAAAATTATATAAAGATTTTTTTTGGGGACATCTCTAGACAGTTTTAGTATTGTTGAATTTCTTATTAAGATTTTGAGATTGATAATTTAGTATAAAATTATGGTTTGAAATCTGTTAAGATTACTTTGTATAGTTTTAAGCCTTCTAAATATTGAGAAAATACATATACACTTAAAATATTTTTAGAATAAAAGTACAAATCAATAACAATTATTTTAAGCATAAATTAAATCAACCTATACACAAAAATCACAAAATCCCTTTTTAAAAAAAATCAACTTGTTCGATTTAATTTAGTTTTAATCCAAAATCAAATCAAACCCAACCTTTGAACTACTTTAATATTAGGGAAGGAGAAGGGTAGGGAAGGGAAAAATTACAAAAATATCCTTATTTCACACATGGGTTTATTGGAGTTGAGATGGCATGCCTAATTCAAGTAGAGGTCCCCTATTAGGATTTTGGATAGAATTACCAACAAAGGGCCTACATTGCAAAAATTGAAAAGTTTAAGGTCAATTGTCAATTTTTAAAATTGGAAAGATAACTTTTGCAAACTCAAATTAAAGAGTTACAAGCATTTTAACTTTAAAAGAGAAGGAAAAAGAAAGAGAGGGGGGGGAAGAGAAAACAAGGTTATGGGAGGTTCAAAAATGTCAGTCTTCATAGATGTAAAAACTGACTCATTGATTGATTCAACAGATAATCAACGAATTGGCCACAATTTTGAATCATTCAATCCTCGAAACTAGTTTTTTAAAAAAAAAAAACTTATCAATTATCAATTGAACTAATAAAAAATTAATAAAAACTGAATCAGTCAAAAATCAATTTAAATCTTGTGTTTGAAAAAGATGTAAATGATTTGTCTTAAAATATAATTTATGATAGGTGTTTATAGTATCAATTGATCCATCAATTGTTGTATTGTTGTTGTTGTCGTCGTTAAATGGAAGATTGATTTTGATATTGAATATATTTATATTTAACATTAGGATGCGTGATGATTTATAGCTTTTATTAATTCACCTTTTTTAACACACAAAGGCATTATTTATTAGTAAAGCAGCATCTGCTAATTAAAAGTTACAGACTTATACCAATAATACCATAACTGGGAAAGAAAGAAGCTACTGCAGATGAGAAATGAAAAAGAAAGGACGGGGCATGAAACCTTAACAATGATACAGAGCATGAAGAAGTCACAGAATAATATAGTAATAAGCAAATAAAAATTCAGGTAGGCACAGGTATGAAAAGAAACTAGAATCTTCCTTTCCGGACTCGTGCCCAAGCAATGATTGCAACTGCAGCACCCCCAAAATGTGCAGATCTTGATATACGACTGTCTCCCTATAATGTGAAAACCAACAAGTGTTTTTAATATCATGTCACAAAATACAAAGTGAAGTCTGGAGTTCAAGGGTATATTGGGATTGAAAAGAATAAAAGCTAAGGGAAGAAAAGCAATATTTGATGTAGACATTTTTTCTTTATATAGATCTAGGGCATTCTATTTTCTGCCATCCAAACATATTCCTAATGTTTGGTAGGAGAGTGAAATGGAGATGAAAAATATTAAAATCCTATTTGATACATTTGAGATTGATTCCATCACCCTATACGCTAACTCACCTTCCTTTTCATTATATTATTAATGAAAAGCTACTGTTCAACACCGAAATAGACAAAACTCCTTTTTGTCCCCCTAAACCCTAAACCCTAATATAATTATTAAATGTTTTAAAAATAAATATTTTAATATTTTTATTATTGATAATTCAAAAATTATTTTTTTGAATTAAAAATTAAAAATACATATTTATTATTTAATAAATGAAAAAAATATGTTTTTACACTAAAGGTATTATGATAATTTGCACAGTTTTCTTTTCTATTCCTCTATTGTTTTCACTCTTCCAAACATACAAATAGAAATATACTCCTACTCCTTTTTATGTTATAATAAAAATAATTTAAGATTCCAAATTCTATTTCATTCTCATTTTTATTTTTTTGAAAATCTTTCCACCTTACCAAACGTAACTAGAGCCATGCAAACACCACTCATTCGCTATAAGATGGATGATCGTATTGAAGAATGCCTAGGAGTGAAAATAGGAGAAGTGTAAGGGGAGAAATGGAAAACTGGTAAGATAGCAGATATATTGCCAATTTCCACCCCTCTCCACTCTCCCCCTTTTCAACTAACCATGCACTTGATCAAAGGGAGATCGTCTCAGCAGAAGCCTAAGGCATCAAGGTGGTAACATGCGATGTTAAGAGGTAGGCATGGCACAAAATAGTGATTTACACAGGAATTTTCATATGACATTTACCAGACCTATTGCGTGGCATTTGTTTGGATCATAGCATAATTAATTCTAAACAGATTGATGAAATTAATGTCAATGTCATCGGAACACTAGTTTATGATTAACTGAACATTTCCCTAAAAGAGAAACCGCTTAAGCCGTAGAATGCTAGGAAAGATGTTGGTAAATAAAATGAACAAGTATAGAGAGTGTCCGCCATACCTCTCTCATCTTCAACACATCTCTCCCAATCAACAAGATGACCTAGGTTAATAGTAAAACAATATAAAAAGATCTGTAAGGATGCGCATCATCAATTTCATTCACATAGCTGAACTAGCATGAGCTTGAGAAGCGCTTACTAGCAAGATTGCAGGAACTGGTATAATAAAGCTCAAGTCAAGGGTTGACTTCGGAAAGAGGAATATGTTAAGCAACATAATCGCATTCACAGCTCCACTAGCACCCTAAACATGGAGAGATTCTATTCATATTAGTTTATGCAGTCACGATTGACTTATGTTCCAAGTGATACAAGCAAATAGCTATTTCCAATCTTTATATAGAAATAATTTGACGATCTACCTATAATTTGTTGAAAACAAATTTAATTTTTAAGACACAGCATCATAAAAATAAATATTTCCTGCAACTTAAAAAGCTCGTGGAGTTTCCATGGCCAGCACAAAACTGATGAATTGTGGAGGAGCAAGGGCAACATGTGATAAACAATCGGCAAACATAGATAAGCAAGTCTTAAAACAAAAGAAATTCTAGAACCAAAATGGGATAAAATCAATGATTTAGACAAATAAACCAAGAAATATATATATATATATATATATTAAATACTAAGGAACAAAAAGAAACTAAATGTACAAGCAAGAAATTTTGTTGCAATATCCTCTTTCACGTGACAGATAGAAATAAGTTCAAAATAAAAAATAAAAATAAAAATAAGAACAAATAAAAGAGGATATGATTCCCAGAGAATGTATTGCTTATCATAGATATAGTTGACAAGTCATTCTGACAACATCTATAATCACACTCGGTGTCCCACTCTTTGAAGAGGAGGAGGCCCGAGGCCATTATAGTTACAAAAACATCATTTATCACACAGTGCTCTTTGCTTACCAATGTCTTTTGCTTTGAAGCATCCGTACCCCTCCAAACCTGTATCAGGACAAAAAGAAAGGTTAAAACTCACTGAAAAATTGACAAGAGCATATCACATGTCTTGTGATGTAAAATATTCAACCAAATATTTTAAGTTCCAATTAAGAAGAGAATAAACTATTATGGTCCTGTTAAATGCAATTTCACTAATCATCTTAGGCAAAACCATATTTATTATCATTGTAACCAAAGTAATCGAAATCGTCTGATTCTCGATTTAGATTATACAGTTTATCATGGTTTAGACCTACAACAATACAGATCGGATATTGAATCGTCTTTGAGCCAAAATCGTCCATTTGAATTGCCGGCATTGTGTGAGTCAAGTTGGAATCGATAAGTCACAACCTTCCAACGATTGAGGCAGATCTAATGGGTCACGAAGTCAGGTCCTTTGTGACCTGTCACACTAGAGAAAATGATGTTGCATTGCGTGTTTTATTTATTTATTTATTTATTTTTAATCTTTGAAGTAAAATGATGTTTGCGTGTGTTGTTTCACTTATTGCCATTGATGTGCTTTTCCTTCCTATTAGGTATAGTTTTCCTATTGGATATGGGCTTTTAATTTGACTTTGAATACCATAGAATTTGCAATTTCAAAGCAAACACGCCGCACTGCCGCAAAACGTCATAAACGTAACTTCACCTATACATAATCCAAGAAAAAAAACTCTCATTTACCATTCAATCATAAACTTTGCCACAAGAGACCTGTGCATCGACTTTTGTCTCTCTAACAACATTCTCCACTTGTGTGCATCATTTTTGGTTAATTGGCTTGAGGTTGGAGTTTGGACATGAAGGGTTAGGATTAGGTGAGACAAATAATATAAATTTTTTTTTGTTTTATTTTCAATTGATTTCTTAATTAATTCTTAACTTTTCTTTTTATAGATTAAGCTATGGCTCCAAAAATAAAACTAAAGAAAGATATCATTTGGGATCATTATAAAGCTCTTAAGACTCAATGACATATTAAATGTAACTATTGTCTCAAAGAAATGTGGGGAGGAGCATTGAGGATGAGACATCATCTAGCCAAAACACATAAAGAAGTTGCACCCTATGAACAAGTACTGAAAGAGGTGACAAATTTATTTTAAAAAAATTTTAAAGGATATAAACAAAGGTGATGATAATATTGTTGAGTGTTTTGATGATTAAAAAAAATCAAGAATATGATTTACAAAACAAGGGGTCTATAGAAGCCTTTATAGTAAAAGGAAAAGGAAAAAGTGGTTTTGGCTCTTGTAAGCCTAATATGAAACAAACTATAAATGTAAGGATAGAGATCAGGTAGTTAGGGATATTTGTACATGTATGTATTGTAATGCATTGTCATTTAGTTTGGTAGAGAGTCCATTGCTTATTATGACAAAGGCAAAAATCACCTACTTATCATGAAGTGAAAGTCTTATTCTTGAAGAAAGAAGTTGGTCTTCTCAATGCCAATTTCGACAAATATATAGTTGAATGAAAGAAAACTAGTTATATACTGATGTCAAATGGATGGAACAATAGAAAAGGTAAATCCCTTATTAATTTTCTTATTAATAGCCCTAAAGGAACTATTTTTTAAAATATATTGACACTAGTGGTTTCATTAAAGATATTGAAAGAATGTTTGAATTACTAGATGAGATAGTGATAGAAACTGGGAAGAAAAATGTAGTCCAAGTAGTGACAGAAAATGCTTCAGCCCTTATATCTATAGGAAATAAGTTTATGGACAAAAGAAAATAACTCTTTTGGTCTCCTTGTTCTGCCGACTGTCTTGATTTGATTCTTAAAGACATTGGTGACATCATAATATTCCATAATACCATTGAAAAAGTTTTAAAAAAAGATATGACTTTCATTTATAAGCACACTTAGACGCTTAATTTGTTAAGAAGCTATTCCAAGGGTAAAGAGTTAGCAAAGCCAACAATAACAAGATCTATCACATCTTATTTGACAATGAAATCCATTTTAGATCAAAAGATTGCACTCCAATCTCTGTTTGCAATAGAAAGGCTAAAAGTTCATATGCCTCTAAGAATGAAAATAAAACTTGTATAAGAAATAGTTCTATCTAATTCAAGGTTTTGGAAGTCTATCAAATACTGCTTGAACTGTGTGTCTCCTCCTGTGAAAGTCCTTAGAATTGTGGATGGTGATTTAAAGCCAATAATGGAATATATTTGTGAGGCTATGAATAAAGAAAATCAGCAAATAGCAAATAATTTTAATAACATGGAAAGCAAACATATAAATATATATATATATATATATATATGAGAAATCATAGACAAGACTTGGGACTATCAACTCCATAGGCCTCTTCATGCGACGGTATATTTTCTAAATCCTAAATAAATTTTTCTCAGAAACAATTTTAATTTTTATATAATATAATTACTTTATGTTTTATTCATTATTATATATTACTTTATCCTAATAACTTTATAAGTACTATTATGATCCAAAGTTTAAGCCAAATATTGAGATAAAGGTTGGATTAAACAAAACATTGGACAAAATGTGTTCGGATATTGAGATTCAAGTCAAATTGATTCCCAAATTGAAAAATTTGACTAGACAGAGACTCTTTGAATATAACTTAGCATTTACAACAAGAAAAAATAAGTAACCTGATAATAATTCATTTGGTAAAATAATTTATTATTTCATTTATTTTAAACATTATATATAGATTGATTTAATGAATAATCAAATCTTTATTTATAATTTCTTTTTGCTAGCTACATGGTGAAATAGTTTTAGAAAAGTGTGCAAAGACTTACAAACACTTGTCATCTGCATCCTAAACCTCACTTGTAGTGCTACAAGGTTTTAAAGGAATTAGAGTGTTTTTGATCCATATCCACTATAAGAGAAGAAACCGGTTAGAGCAACAAAGATTGAATGCTCTTGTATTTGTTGAATACTATCTTCAGCTTGAGTTTAGGCAAAAATCAAAAGAAGCCAAAAGGAGACATATATGATCTTAGTTGTTTATCAAATCTTGAATATGATAATGAGTAGATTTTTGAACAAGAGGAGCCTTGCTTGAAAGGAAACTCTTGGATGGATGTCTATGATTGCTTTAAGACTGATTAAGGAGATCCTAGTAAAAAGAAAGAGTTATTGCACTTGTAATTTTAAACCCCTTTTTGTAAGTTTTTAAATTATTTTTTCTCATTTAGTCACTTGCCTTATATAATATAATTAGATTTCTATTTTCAAGTCCACAAAATCTTAATGACAACAAGAGGGATAAAGGAAAAGGTATTTAGATACAAGATAATGTTGCACAAGATAAGGGAAAAGGCATTCAGATACAAGATATTGTTAAACAAGATATCGAAGATGATGATTTTGAAAAAGAGGAGGATGAAGGAATCATTATGTTGGAAGACGATAATGATAATAATGACAGTGATGGTATTAGTCTTGATGAAAGATGGGCACCTAAGCAAAGTGGATAACCCTCTCCCAAAAGTTAACTATTAAGGTGAGAGAATCACCCTACTTAAGTACCCCATTAAGTATCTTATACTACTCAACATGAGACTTTGGTATCTCATATTACTTTGGTCTCCATTAATTGGCAGCCCTTGGAAAGCCGACATTCCAATGACTACACTCTGTAACACTTCACTCAACCTTCTGCTGGTCAGAATCCTCTGCCAGTCAGAATCCTCCACAGATAGCTCTTTCCAAAGCCGCCGACCACCAGCTCTAATACTAATTGATAGACACCTAAACAAAGTGGAGAATCCTCCCCCAAAAGGTAACTATTAAGATAAGAGAACCACCCTACTTAAGTACCCCATCGAGTATCTCATACTACTAATTATGGAGCTTTGGCATCCTATGCTACCTTGGTCTCTATCATATACTTAATGGGATACTTAAGTAAGATGATTTTCCCACCTCAATAGCTAGTTTTTGAGAGAAAGTTCCCCACCTTTGTTAGATGCCCATCAATTGAATAAGAGGATAATTAGTCTTATGTAACGTCCGATATGTTGTAAAGACACAGAAATAGGCCGGTTTGAAAAGTAAGTCCCCTGAGATGAGTGATTCAAGGCCATATAAAATTTGCATAAAATGTTAAATAATAGAAAATGAGGATTTGAGCCTTGAGTTGCCCAGAAACTGGGGCCGAAGTAATCCAAAAAAATTGCCGAAAAGCCAGTGGCATTTTTGTAAATAAGTGCAATTTTGGAAAAACACCTAGGAGGGCTTTTTAAATGGAAATTTTGAGTTGCCTAGGGTTCTCAGAGGCCCCAAAAACCATGGGAAGCCTCGGGACTGGTAAAGCTCCTCCGATGTGCTCTTTCCGACGTCGGTTGACCCAAATTTTGATCGGTTCGTTCGGGAAAGTTTTAGCTCCAATTTGAGTGATTCCAAAGGCATTTTATTAAATTTGGAATCTAAATTTTATCATAGAAAAGACGGTTCTCAAAAAGGAGCTAAAACGAAGGAGAAACGAAAATGCTAAGAACGAAGGGCAAAATTGGCATTAAAGTGTTAAAGGAAGCTTCTTTCTTCTTCTTTATATGCCACGTTCTGCCTCCCCCTCTCTAAACCGACTTGCTTCTGTCTAATTGCAGAGGAGAACTTCAGCTTCTTAGGCGCACAAGAGGAGGAAGATTTTGGAGGAAGAAATTCAAGGAAAAGGTAAGAAACTTTAAGAAATTCCATATCCTTCCTTCTTGAAACTTGCTCCTCTCCTCCCAAGCTTTCTTTCTATGGTTTTAATGGAAAGTTTGGTGCTGTTTTGGGGGCAGACAGAGAGGAAAATTTCGAAACTTGAGGGAGTAAGCCAACCAAGTGGAAGAACAAGCCAAAGAAAGCAAGAAAACAAGGTAAAACTTTCATTCTTTGGTAGTTTCTCCTCCCCCTTCCTCTTGCACGAATTTGGCCACCATGAGCCCACTTCTTAGGGGCTGTTTTCTGTCCAATTTATGGAGGGATTAGAGGTTTTGGAGTGCAAGGATTAAGAATCTATCATTGGAAGCAAGTAAAAGCCATTGAATTTCAAGTTGAAAAAGTGTAGGGTACTTGAACATGATTTAAAATCTGGGTTGATTTAAGACTTCCCCATCATATGTGAGTGTTTGTTTAAGGTTCTAAGACTCCTAAGGAGCCTCCCAAGTGCCCCATCCATCAAAGAAAAATCTCAAACTCCATAGGTCTTTAATGTAGGCATAAATCGATCAAAACCCTAAGTGATAGCTAGGGGATGTTTCAAAGAGTTCCAAGCTTGATTTGGGACTTTATATGATAAAAGAAGATAGGGAAAACCCTTGGGAAAAATTTAGAAGCCTTAGGTTGGGAGATGAGGCAATGGCTTCCATAATGTAACCTTATGAAGCAACATGGACCTAAGTGTGTGAAAGTGAGTGTGTGATGGCTTCAAGGACCTTAAATGAGGTCAAGAGGTCTAAATATGGTAAGAGAATGGAACCAAGAATTTTACTTGTGGTAGTTGCCTCATTAGGTCATTAATGGAACCATATTGTGACAACTAGAACAAAGTGTAGTCTTAAGAGTGAGTTGAGTGTTCTAACTTGTTCCAAGAGTATAATTAAGTTTTGTTTATTGTGAATAGGCCAAAGAAATCCAACTCCACCTCCTTGTGGTTGTGGAACCGAAAAGGGGAAGGAACAAGCAAAGTAATACTTGAATTTGCCCCAAGGTAGCTCTCCACCTTTTCTTGTTGCATTTTCTTGTAGCATATATGTCATTGTATGCTTGTGTGTATATTTGTATGTTTGAGACATGCCACTTGATGCTATGTTGCTATTTTGGTATCAATATGCTTTCTTGAATGTCTTTGAATTGTGGAATTGGCTCACAAGGGTGAGGTAGTGCCAAAAGTCCCTTAATATGGGAGAGGAGATGCCAAAAGTCTCATGGCATGGGTGAGACAAGGCCAAAAGTCCCTTTGATGGGTGAGGCTAAGTCAAAAGTCCCAAGAACCAAGAGTGAGGCAATCCAAAAGTCCTAGAAATGGGGTGAGGCCAAACCAAAAGTCCCTAGAGCTCATTCTTATGCTTGACATGAGTTTGAGACACCAAAAATGTGAAAGTGGAATGCTTCATGAATTGATTGATTGCATACTTGCGCCTTTGACATGTTGTATGTCTTGAAAATGTGCTTGGATAGGTGTATGAGCTATTGAGGTTCAATGAATCTCACCCCCTCCTTTCTCTCATCTCATATGATCTAGGTGGAGTCCAAGATCCAAAGGATGGAGGCCAAGGAGCTTAAATCTCCATCTCTTGGCACATTTTGCTAGTTTTTGTGTATTAGAATGTCAAAGAATATATGTATATGTTATTTTTGAGCCATGACACTTTGAACAAGTGTAAAACTATGTAAAGTTAGTGTATGTATCAAGAATGGAGTTTAATGTATAGAATTGTGTGTTTTGACCACTTGGGAGCCCACTTATGCATGTATGTGTATGGAAGTGGAATGGTAAATTTGAGTTGTATGAGGATTCAAACCTTATGAGAGACTTATTTGTGCTCTAGTTATGATTTCTAAGTTGCTCAAATGTGTGTGGAACCATGAATGGCCCATTGGAACCAAATTTGCCCCTTTATTGGAACTAAATTGCCATAATCTTGAGCTATGGCAAAGTCTGACCAAATGACCTCTTCTTGACTTGAAATTTTGCATGCACTTAGATCTTGCCTAGATCTTTTTGGCAAGCTAAAGATCAGGTCATTTGGAGGTCTGTGTAAGTTTCTATGATTTTTCAAAGTTGGCACCAGAATTTCGGATTTGCACCAGTACTGTTCATTTGGTCAGTTGTGAAATTGTGTCATCCGAGGGGCAAACGTGGTCCAATGGCTACGAAATTTTGTAGGCAGAAACTAGGCATTTAGAGTGACTTGTAGCCACTGGAAGCACCTCATTTGGAGGTCTGAGCTAAGAGATATGAATTTTTGAATTTCTGGAACAGTAACAGTAGCACAGCACGACCTGAATCACTGTTCCATTGAATTTCA
The DNA here is from genome assembly GCA_032878935.1 of Erythrophleum fordii. Classification (NCBI taxonomy): domain Eukaryota; kingdom Viridiplantae; phylum Streptophyta; class Magnoliopsida; order Fabales; family Fabaceae; genus Erythrophleum; species Erythrophleum fordii. The sequence continues at coordinate 891,470 of JAVQMF010000055.1, forward strand.
GTGGCTAAACGTGCTTTCTATGGTCTGAAACTATTTTTACCATAAATTTAACATTCGTAGCTTTCCAAATTGATATAATTTGCTTGGATTGGAGTTTTGTGTAATTAATTGGACATTTTCAAAGTTTATAGCAGACACTTGCATCAGTACCAGTATCAATCCGAACCTCTGCCCCTTTTCGCATGTTAAACGCTTTCTGTGTTATGTTTCATAGCCTGGACGTATTTTTGTCATAAAGTAGACATGTGTAGCTTTTCAAAATGGCAAAGAATGCATGATTGCCATTTTTGTGGATTTAGTTATGAATTCCTGAAGTTGTGACAGAAAAACTGAGTTTCTGGCCGAAAATAATAGAGTGAATTTGAGGTTTCCTTTTGCATTCCACGAGTTGTGGGCCAATTTTGGTGATACAAATGAGTTGTTTGTATGTAATTAAATATGAGAATGTGATGTATGAGCTCATATGGTCCTTGTGACACCGAATGGAATTTTCATACGCGACGCAACGTGAAATAAGGCATTATTTTAATGCCACTTTTCCATTCCCTTTTATACAATTCATCATGTGAGCCTTAGAAATGATAAGAAGTAAGCTAAAAATGTATGGTGTTACATTTTATGGTATCAGAGCAAAGGTTCAGGCACTTTTGCTCGACATTTGATTCTTGAATGGTATAGTTGGCTTGTATTTGGGTGGTTTTCGGGTGGAATATCTATGTATGTGTGGTAAAATTATGTTGTGGGCTAAGGCTGTGGTTTTTCTTTTCAGTAAAGATGGTTGAGACTCGGAGAGGCCGAGGTAGAGGCAGAGGCAGACCACCTCGAGAACCTGAGGTGGAGTCTGAGGATCCAGTGCGGGCTATCAAGGAGCGGATTGAGCAGTTTGATAACGTCATAGCCCAGCAACAATATATGATCCAGCAGCAGCATGAGATGATTATGCAGCTGCAGGAAGCCCTGGCTAGGCAAGAAGAAGCCAGGAGAGAGGCTCCTCCGCCACCTCCACCTCAGCCATCCACCTCTGGTGTACCTCAGCCATCCACCTCCGGTGCACCCCAGCCTTCCACTTTCGGTGCTCCACCCCCACCTCCCCAAGAACCAGCTCAGGCTCCGCCATCCATCCAAAAACAATTGAATCAATTTAGAAAGAACAACCCACCGGTGTTTGATGGTGAGTTAGATGCTGATAAGGCAGAGGCCTGGGTGATGGAGACTGAGAAGATATTCTCAGTTATGGATTGCACCTCTGATCAGAAGGCCCAGTTAGCCACCTTCATGTTACAAAAAGAAGCAGATAGATGGTGGCGTAGCACAAAGTCTCTGATGGAGACAAAGAATTTGCAAATCAACTGGGAGAACTTTCTAGTGCAATTTTATGAGAAATACTTTCCCAACTCAGTGAGAAAGCAAAAGGAGATGCAGTTCATGGGGCTGAGACAGACTGATGATATGACAGTTGATCAGTATGTGGCCCGATTTATTGATCTGTCTCGATACTCCTCTTACCTCCAGAGATACGATGATGAACCCTGGAGGTGTGAACAGTTTGAGACCGGTTTGAAGCCCCTGATTAGAGACAGAGTGACTCCACAGAGAATTAGAAATTTTAATGCCCTTGTGGAGATCAGCAGAGTGATTGAGAATAATTTGAGGGACATTATGCCTGCTGCCACAGTGTCTAGTCAGAGAGGGGCTCCGGAATTGAAGAGGTCACGACTTGAAGAGGGAGCTAGCTCTGCACCTACCAATAAGAAAAAGAGTAAGGTGCAGTGGAGTAGGAGACCACAAAAAGGGAATAGGCCACAGCCCCTAAGGACTCAGTCATCCATTACCCCACAGTCCACAGTGACCTGCTACAAGTGTGGGAAGCCGGGGCATATTGCTAGAAACTGCTCGCAGGCACATTCAGCACCTCCACTCAGACCGCCTCCTCCCAGGCCACAGACCCAGGGCAGGGTGTTTGCCCTTTCTCAGCAGGAGGCTAGTGCGTCTCCCAGTCTTTTTCGAGGTACACTGATAGTGAATGATTTTCCTGTGATTGCTATGTTTGATTCGGGTGCTAGTCACTCGTTTATATCTTATGACTGTGTGAGACGTTTGGGTCTGGCCATTAGTACTCTACCATTTGATTTATCTATCACCACACCTACTGGAGGCCACATTCTTACTTCCCATGCTTGTTTGAATGTCATTGTCCAGTTTAATCATTGTCATACTACTATTGACCTGATTTGTATGCCATTCCATGACATTGATTTGATTGTGGGTATGAACTGGATGACTGCCAATAATGCTGTCCTTGATTGTGAACACCGTACTGTATCTGTACCTTCTTGTGGGACCATACCTAGGATAGGAGCCGAGCTATCTTTCATGACTACTGCCCAGGCTGAGAGATACCTAGAGCAGGGGTGTCAGGGGTTTCTAGTCTTTTTCTCTATACGGGCCGAGGTAGAAGAAGGGATAGAGGAGATCCCGATCGTTAGGGAATTCCCAGAGGTTTTTCCTAAAGATTTCGATTTTAGTGGCCTACCTCCTGAGAGAGAGATAGAATTTCCTATAGAGATAGTGCCTGGGGCTGGACCGGTGTCCAAGGCTCCGTATAGGATGGCTCCCACCGAGCTTACTGAGTTGAAAAAGCAGATAGAGGAGCTATTAGAAAAAGGATTTATACGCCCTAGTGTGTCACCCTGGGGAGCTCCAGTATTGTTTGTGAAAAAGAAAGATGGTAGCTTGAGATTGTGTATAGATTATAGAGAATTGAATAAGGTTACCATCAAAAATAAGTATCCTCTCCCTAGGATAGACGATCTGTTAGATCAATTGGCTGGGGCATCTGTCTTTTCCAAGATAGATCTTAGATCTGGGTATCACCAGCTGAGGGTGAGAGCTGAAGACGTCCCAAAGACGGCCTTCAGGACTAGATATGGGCATTATGAGTTCCTTGTAATGCCTTTTGGGCTGACAAATGCGCCCGCGGTATTCATGGACTACATGAACAGGGTTTTCAGACCGTATTTAGATAAATTTGTTGTGGTCTTTATTGATGATATCCTAGTGTACTCTAAATCTTTTGAGGAGCATGAGAGGCATCTTAGATTAGCCCTAGAGACTCTGAAAGATAAGAGATTATATGCCAAACTGAGTAAATGTGAGTTTTGGCTAACTGAGGTGAAATTCTTAGGTCATGTGATCTCACGAGACGGGGTCACAGTAGATCCCCATAAAGTCGAGGCTGTGTTACAATGGGATAGGCCTAGGACGATCACTGAGATTAGGAGTTTCCTTGGTTTGGCAGGATATTATCGACGATTCATTCAGGGCTTTTCTCAGATGGCCTTGCCACTTATGAGGCTAACTCGAAAGGATACCCCTTTCGTGTGGGATGAGAGATGTGAAAAGAGTTTTCAGGAGTTGAAACTCCGATTGACCACTGCCCCTGTGCTAGTCATTCCTGACCCTAGTTTACCATTTGTGGTATATAGTGATGCCTCGAGGAAAGGGTTAGGATGTGTATTGATGCAACAGGGAAAGGTAGTGGCATATGCCTCTAGGCAGTTGAGATCTCATGAGGAGAATTATCCCACACATGACCTAGAGTTAGCCGCAGTAGTGTTTGCTCTTAAGATTTGGAGGCACTATTTGTATGGTGCGACTATAGAAATCTATAGTGACCACAAGAGTCTGAAATACCTGTTTGATCAGAAGGAACTCAATATGAGACAGAGGAGATGGATGGAGTTCCTGAAAGATTATGATTATGTATTGAAATACCATCCGGGGAAGGCCAATGTGGTGGCCGATGCCCTAAGTAGGAAATCCATCCACGCTGCCCATATGATGATCAGGGAGCAGGAGCTCCTAGAAAAATTTAGAAATCTGAACCTCTCTTGTCAGCTGGTATCGGGCAGACTATTTTTGAGTGAGACCCGAATTGAGAATGAGTTGAGAGCCCAAATCTTAAATGCCCAGAGAAGATGAATTTTTGAAACAAATTAGGAGTGAGATCTCCCAGGGTAAGACCTCAGATTTTAGGATATCTGAGGATGGTGTGATAGTATACCAAGATAGAATCTGTGTACCTAATAGTAATGAGTTGCGAGAGAAAATTCTAGAAGAGGCACACAAGAGCAAATATACTATCCACCCTGGTACCACCAAGATGTACCAGGATCTAAAAAGAATCTTCTGGTGGCCAGGAATGAAGAAGGACGTCACGGATTACGTGGCAAGATGTTTAGTGTGCCAGAGGGTTAAGGTAGAACATCAGAGACCCGCTGGGTTGCTGCAACCCCTAGATATCCCCGAGTGGAAATGGGATAGCATAGCTATGGATTTCGTTATGGGGTTACCTAGGACATCCTCTGGACACGATGCTATCTGGGTAGTGGTAGATAGATTAACGAAATCAGCGCACTTTATAGCAATGAAGGCTACTTATTCATTAGATAGATTAGCCCAGTTGTATATACGTGAGATAGTGCGACTTCACGGAGTACCCAGTAGCATCGTATCAGATAGAGACCCCAGGTTCACGTCGAACTTCTGGAGGTCATTACAGCATGCCTTAGGGACTAAGTTGCGGTTTAGTACTGCTTACCACCCCCAGACAGATGGTCAGACTGAGAGGACCATCCAGACCTTAGAGGACATGCTGAGGGCATGTGTGTTAGAGATGAGGGGTAACTAGGATGCATATCTGCCATTAGCAGAATTTGCATACAATAACAGTTATCATTCCAGTATTCAAATGGCCCCTTATGAGGCTCTTTATGGGAGAAAGTGTAGATCTCCATTATGTTGGGTTGAGCTAGGGGAGAGGAGTTTGTTAGGACCTGAGTTAGTGGATCAGACTACCCAGCAGATAGAATTGATCAAAAAGAAACTCCTTACGGCTCAGAGTAGGCAGAAAAGTTATGCCGATCGGAGAAGAAGGCCGTTAGAGTTTGAGATTGGAGACCACGTGTTCATCCGAGTGTCTCCAGTGACTGGGGTAGGTCGGTCTATGAGGGTAAAGAAGCTCAGTCCTAGGTATCTTGGTCCATTTGAAATTCTTGAGAAAATCGGACCCGTGGCCTACCGGATAGCCCTACCTCCAAACCTAGCCCAAATCCATAATATCTTTCACGTCTCCTAATTGAAGAAGTACTTACCAGACCCCTCACATGTCATAGAATATGAGCATATTCAATTGCAGGAAAACCTTTCCTATGTAGTGAGGCCAGAGAGGATTGTGGATGCCAAAGTGAAACAACTGAGAAACAAGAGCATCCCTCTGGTGAAAGTGGTTTGGAAGGGCCCGACGTCTGAAGAGGCAACTTGGGAACTAGAGGATGACATGAAACGAAAATATCCAGAACTATTTCCCTGAGATACGTATTTAAATTTCGAGGACGAAATTTATTTTAAGGGGGTGGAAAATGTAACGTCCGATATGTTGTAAAGACACAGAAATAGGCCGGTTTGAAAAGTAAGTCCCCTGAGATGAGTGATTCAAGGCCAAATAAAATTTGCATAAAATGTTAAATAATAGAAAATGAGGATTTGAGCCTTGAGTTGCCCAGAAACTGGGGCCGAAGTAATCCAAAAAAATTGCCGAAAAGCCAGTGGCATTTTTGTAAATAAGTGCAATTTTGGAAAAACACCTAGGAGGGCTTTTTAAATGGAAATTTTGAGTTGCCTAGGGTTCTCAGAGGCCCCAAAAACCATGGGAAGCCTCGGGACTGGTAAAGCTCCTCCGATGTGCTCTTTCCGACGTCGGTTGACCCAAATTTTGACCGGTTCGTTCGGGAAAGTTTTAGCTCCAATTTGAGTGATTCCAAAGGCATTTTATTAAATTTGGAATCTAAATTTTATAATAGAAAAGACGGTTCTAAAAAAGGAGCTAAAACGAAGGAGAAACGAAAATGCTAAGAACGAAGGGCAAAATTGACATTAAAGTGTTAAAGGAAGCTTCTTTCTTCTTCTTTATATGCCACGTTCTGCCTCCCCTCTCTAAACCGACTTGCTTCTGTCTAATTGCAGAGGAGAACTTCAGCTTCTTAGGCGCACAAGAGGAGGAAGATTTTGGAGGAAGAAATTCAAGGAAAAGGTAAGAAACTTTAAGAAATTCCATATCCTTCCTTCTTGAAACTTGCTCCTCTCCTCCCAAGCTTTCTTTCTATGGTTTTAATGGAAAGTTTGGTGCTGTTTTGGGGCAGAACAGAAAGGAAAATTTCGAAACTTGAGGGAGTAAGCCAACCAAGTGGAAGAACAAGCCAAAGAAAGCAAGAAAACAAGGTAAAACTTTCATTCTTTGGTAGTTTCTCCCTCCCCCTTCCTCTTGCACGAATTTGGCCACCATGAGCCCACTTCTTAGGGGCTGTTTTCTGTCCAATTTATGGAGGGATTAGAGGTTTTGGAGTGCAAGGATTAAGAATCTATCATTGGAAGCAAGTAAAAGCCATTGAATTTCAAGTTGAAAAAGTGTAGGGTACTTGAACATGATTTAAAATCTGGGTTGATTTAAGACTTCCCCATCATATGTGAGTGTTTGTTTAAGGTTCTAAGACTCCTAAGGAGCCTCCCAAGTGCCCCATCCATCAAAGAAAAATCTCAAACTCCATAGGTCTTTAATGTAGGCATAAATCGATCAAAACCCTAAGTGATAGCTAGGGGATGTTTCAAAGAGTTCCAAGCTTGATTTGGGACTTTATATGATAAAAGAAGATAGGGAAAACCCTTGGGAAAAATTTAGAAGCCTTAGGTTGGGAGATGAGGCAATGGCTTCCATAATGTAACCTTATGAAGCAACATGGACCTAAGTGTGTGAAAGTGAGTGTGTGATGGCTTCAAGGACCTTAAATGAGGTCAAGAGGTCTAAATATGGTAAGAGAATGGAACCAAGAATTTTACTTGTGGTAGTTGCCTCATTAGGTCATTAATGGAACCATATTGTGACAACTAGAACAAAGTGTAGTCTTAAGAGTGAGTTGAGTGTTCTAACTTGTTCCAAGAGTATAATTAAGTTTTGTTTATTGTGAATAGGCCAAAGAAATCCAACTCCACCTCCTTGTGGTTGTGGAACCGAAAAGGGGAAGGAACAAGCAAAGTAATACTTGAATTTGCCCCAAGGTAGCTCTCCACCTTTTCTTGTTGCATTTTCTTGTAGCATATATGTCATTGTATGCTTGTGTGTATATTTGTATGTTTGAGACATGCCACTTGATGCTATGTTGCTATTTTGGTATCAATATGCTTTCTTGAATGTCTTTGAATTGTGGAATTGGCTCACAAGGGTGAGGTAGTGCCAAAAGTCCCTTAATATGGGTGAGGAGATGCCAAAAGTCTCATGGCATGGGTGAGACAAGGCCAAAAGTCCCTTTGATGGGTGAGGCTAAGTCAAAAGTCCCAAGAACCAAGAGTGAGGCAATCCAAAAGTCCTAGAAATGGGGTGAGGCCAAACCAAAAGTCCCTAGAGCTCATTCTTATGCTTGACATGAGTTTGAGACACCAAAAATGTGAAAGTGGAATGCTTCATGAATTGATTGATTGCATACTTGCGCCTTTGACATGTTGTATGTCTTGAAAATGTGCTTGGATAGGTGTATGAGCTATTGAGGTTCAATGAATCTCACCCCCTCCTTTCTCTCATCTCATATGATCTAGGTGGAGTCCAAGATCCAAAGGATGGAGGCCAAGGAGCTTAAATCTCCATCTCTTGGCACATTTTGCTAGTTTTTGTGTATTAGAATGTCAAAGAATATATGTATATGTTATTTTTGAGCCATGACACTTTGAACAAGTGTAAAACTATGTAAAGTTAGTGTATGTATCAAGAATGGAGTTTAATGTATAGAATTGTGTGTTTTGACCACTTGGGAGCCCACTTATGCATGTATGTGTATGGAAGTGGAATGGTAAATTTGAGTTGTATGAGGATTCAAACCTTATGAGAGACTTATTTGTGCTCTAGTTATGATTTCTAAGTTGCTCAAATGTGTGTGGAACCATGAATGGCCCATTGGAACCAAATTTGCCCCTTTATTGGAACTAAATTGCCATAATCTTGAGCTATGGCAAAGTCTGACCAAATGACCTCTTCTTGACTTGAAATTTTGCATGCACTTAGATCTTGCCTAGATCTTTTTGGCAAGCTAAAGATCAGGTCATTTGGAGGTCTGTGTAAGTTTCTATGATTTTTCAAAGTTGGCACCAGAATTTGGATTTGCACCAGTACTGTTCATTTGGTCAGTTGTGAAATTGTGTCATCCGAGGGGCAAACGTGGTCCAATGGCTACGAAATTTTGTAGGCAGAAACTAGGCATTTAGAGTGACTTGTAGCAACTGGAAGCACCTCATTTGGAGGTCTGAGCTAAGAGATATGAATTTTTGAATTTCTGGAACAGTAACAGTAGCACAGCACGACCTGAATCACTGTTCCATTGAATTTCAGTGGCTAAACGTGCTTTCTATGGTCTGAAACTATTTTTACCATAAATTTAACATTCATAGCTTTCCAAATTGATATAATTTGCTTGGATTGGAGTTTTGTGTAATTAATTGGACATTTTCAAAGTTTATAGCAGACACTTGCATCAGTACCAGTATCAATCCGAACCTCTGCCCCTTTTCGCATGTCAAACGCTTTCTGTGTTATGTTTCATAGCCTGGACGTATTTTTGTCATAAAGTAGACATGTGTAGCTTTTCAAAATGGCAAAGAATGCATGATTGCCATTTTTGTAGATTTAGTTATGAATTCCTGAAGTTGTGACAGAAAAACTGAGTTTCTGGCCGAAAATAATAGAGTGAATTTGAGGTTTCCTTTTGCATTCCACGAGTTGTGGGCCAATTTTGGTGATACAAATGAGTTGTTTGTATGTAATTAAATATGAGAATGTGATGTATGAGCTCATATGGTCCTTGTGACACCGAATGGAATTTTCATACGCGACGCAACGTGAAATAAGGCATTATTTTAATGCCACTTTTCCATTCCCTTTTATACAATTCATCATGTGAGCCTTAGAAATGATAAGAAGTAAGCTAAAAATGTATGGTGTTACATCTTAGACTTGATTACTTATAAATGTTTGTTTTTTAAATTAAAGTTATAAATTAGACAATTATTAAGTTATGACATTTAAATAATGATTTTGTTTTGTGAGACTTGCAATTAAATTTTTATCGATTCTTGGTTTAAATTGAATATTACACCTTTTTTATATATAAATTATTTATATAATATATTTTAAACTATTTTTTAATATGTTTTTGAATTGTACAATTCAATACAATATTAAACTTATTTTTTAACCAAAGTGCACCAAACATTTATCTAGAAAAGAATTAGCTTGACATTTCAAATCATAGTAGATATTTGGAAAGGTGTCATTGAAGAATAACTATAATCTTTACTTTTCCTTTTTGTTGTGGTAGTGTTCAAATCAAGACTTTGTTAACTTTCTTTTATCCAAAAAATGCTAAAATGTCTTATATCTACTCTGGCAAGGGACTTGTAAGTAGTCATTGTTATCATCATTAGACCTTTGATATTTGTGCCTTATTGGCTTTGACAAGTGCCTTGATAAAGATATAGTTGACAACCATTGGTAATAGAGGCTTCACAAATCTATTGCATCTTGCCTGTCTCTCTTGACCTTGCCTCATTTATTACTATTTACTGTCCATGCATTTATTGTGTGTGCATTTATTTTCTTTTCCATTAGGTCTATTTCTATGTTGTCCATCCCTCTTTTAAGGGATTTAGATCAACACACCATTTCCCCTTTTGTTTTACCTAATTTGTGGGATTTTGTTCTTTTGTTTCTTTCCTTTTTGGTGCATCTTTTGTGTTGGGTTTCAGTGGCTGGTTGTGGTCATAAACCCTATACACTATAAGCTTCTCGCATTCAAATAAACTCTTTAAAACTATTTATATTACTCTCTCCCTTTTCTTCATGGTATCAAAGCAATGTAATCCACCTATCACCTTTGATTGTATAAGGGCCCTAAACACCTAAATTGTGGAACAGCAAAACACCTCTTCAGGCACCACTCACAGCAACAATGATTCTGGGGACTATGCCAATAGTGGGTTGTCTCTCAACACTAATTCCAATGAGTCACCAGTGATCATTACTAGTAGGGGTGTTCAAAACCAATCCAAACCAATTGAACCGATCCAAACCGATTAAAAAAAAGCTAAAATTGATTTTGGACATTATAAAACCGATTGGTTTAGTTCGGTTTTCGGTTCTATCAAGTTTGGTTCGGTTTTAACCGAACCAAACCGAAGTAATTTTTTTTATTTCTATTAATTAAGTTCAAATCATGCATATACCTTTTATCAATAAAAAAAATAATGATATTTTTTTCCTACTTTACTTACATTTAAATGAGTTTGTCAAATAAACTAATCTTTAAAATGTTATTATTTTATTATCTTTACATATGATATTCAATTACAATTGTATAATAATTAAATATAATTATGAGAGACATTTTTTTTAAAAAAATATATATATACAATAATTAATTATTTCAACACTATTATTGATTAAAATATTAAAATATGCATTATATTAGAAGTCAAATTTTATATATTACAAGAAATAAAATCTTAAAAAAAATCAAATCACTTTTACTAAAAAAAACATGAACCAAATCAGACCAAACCGAACAAAAATCGAACCAAACCGATTAGAAGTTAAAACTGACAAAGTCCAGAAAAATGCAAAACTGACAACCTCGATTCGGTTTGGTTTTGGTCCAAAACTGAATCGAACCGAACCTATGAACACCCCTAATTACTAGGCATAAACTTAATGGAAACAATTACACACAATGGTCCTCTAGTGATCTCATGTATGTAAAAAGGAAAGGAAAATATAGCTACTTCACAAGAGCCACACCTTAACCAAGTCCTTCTGACCCAAAGTTCCTTGCCTGGGATGCAAAAAATAACATTGGTAATGTCATGGTTGATCAATTCCATGACACTAGACACTACGGGAAACATCATCCTTCTCAAAATAGCCAAGGACATTTGGGAAGCAACTTGTGAGACCTATTCCACCAATGAGAGTAGAATGGGATTGTTTGAAATAGAGGGAATGCTTTATGATCTAAGGCAAGGAGAATTAATATTATTCAATATGCTTCACCCCTCAACAAGTATTGGCAACAACTTGATGTCTTTGAGACCAATACTTGGAACTGTAATGAAAATGCTGCCAATTACAAACAATTATTGAAAGAAAGCACACCTTTAGGTTCTTGTTCAGGCTAAATGACAAATATGAAAAGGTTCATGGGAGACTCATGGGAATCAAAATTTTCCCCACTCTCTATGAAGCCATTTCTAAATTTAGGAGAGAGGAAAGTCGCAAGAACCTACTCCTTGGACCTCAAAATACCCACACCAGTTGTGAACATCCTGCCTTGGCTGTTCGGGGACCTCCAAGATGAAATTTCAACAACAAGCTAAGGGTAAATAGCATGCCTTGGTGTGATCACTGCCTCAAATAAGGTCATACAAAAGAAAAAAGCTAAAAGTTGAATGGTAAACCTCCCAACCTAAAACCTAAGGGCGAAACCAAAGGCTACAATGCTACAACTAAAACCACCACATCAAGAGATCCTTCTCTTTTCAGCTATAAGCAATTGGACCTCTTGCAAAATTTGTTTGTAAGCCAAAACTCTGCCACTTATGAACCTCTTAAATGTAATAATTTTTCTGGGAACAGTGCCTAGTTAGGTAAACTTTTTGCTTTAAGTACTTATAAGATAAATGATCATACATGGATAGTTGATTCAAGAGCCTCTGATCATATGACTAATAACTCATCTCTATTTGAAAAAAAATTTATCCATGCAATGCTCCCTTAGATGTAAAAATCGCTGATGGGAGTGCCGCTAATGTCACGAGCTTATGCATCATCAAAATTTCTAATCAACTTCAATTGAAAAATGTGCTCTTAGTTCCTAACCTTCAATGCAATTTACTCTCTATTACCAAGGTACTCAAAGATAATAACTGCATTGCTCAATTTTCGAATGGTGAATTTATTTTTCAACACTTGGCATTCAAGAAGACGATTGGCAATCCTAAAGAAGTGGCTGGTCTTTATCTCATGAACATGACATCCCATCATAAAGTTAGATACAGTGTTGACAAAGATATTGAGTTGCTTTTATGGCATTATTGTTTAGGTTACCATAATTTGCAATATGTGAAATGCATATATCCTGAATTATTTAATAAAATTTCTAGCATTATTGAATGTGAAAGTTGTCAACTTGCTAGGCGCACCAAATCCACTTACCAGCCTTAATCTTATAAACCATCTTACCACTTCCAACTTATACACAATGATCTTTAGGGTCCCTCTAGAATTCAAGGGTATTCAAGAGGTAGGTGGTTTATCACTTTTGTGGATATCACACTAAAGTTATGCAGGTGTATCTAACGAGAAAAAAATCTAAAGTACCAACTATTTTTAAAAATTTTCACCACTTGATTCAAACTCAATTCCAAACACCAATTAAGGTTTTCTGTTCTAATAATGGTAGGGAATATATTAACACCTACCTTGGTAGTTACTTGGCCAAGAATGGCATTCACCATCAAAGTTCCTACATACAACCCCTTAGCAAAATGGCCTTGCTGAGAGGAAAAACAAGCACCTCCTTGAGGTTGTTAGATCCTTCATGTTTATTGCCTATGTCCCCAAATTGTTGCAAGGAGAAACCATTTTAACTTCAGCCTATCTAATTAATAAGATGCCCATTAAAGCTCTCAACTTTCAAGTTCCTACAACCAACCTTCTAAAGCACTTTCCTTACACCCAAATTATCTCTTCCTTATCCATCAAAGTCTTTAGGTGCATGGTTTTTGTTCAACTTCACAACACAAATAAACTTGACCCTAGAGCTATCAAATGTGTCTTTATGGGACATTCCCCATCTCAAAAGGGATATAAATATTACTCACCCACAATGAGGAAACCCTATCTCTAAAGATGTCACCGTTTTTTGAACACCAACCTTACTTCTCCAAAACCCCCCTTTAGGGGGAGAACACTACTGATCATCATAAGAAATGGAGTTTTTTCATTGAGGAGGAACCATAGGGTACCACAAAATATTTCTAAAGCTCTCCAGCAAGAAATGGAGGAATGTTGTAAATGAGGAAATGAATGCCTTGAACAAGAATGGCACCTAGAATATTGTGGACTTACCAAATGGTAAGAAGGTTGTAGGATGCAAATGGATCTTCAACATCAAGTATAATGCTGAAGGTAGCATAAACAGTTAAGGCCAGATTGGTAGCAAATGGCTTCACCCAAACTCATAGGATTGATTACCAAGAAACCTTTGCTCTAGTAGCCAAATTTAATTCCATTCAAATTCTTTTATCCCTACTAATCTTGATTGGCCTCAATATCATCTAGATGTAAAAAATGCCTTCTTATTAGAGGAAGAGGTTCACACGGCCTTGCCTTCCAAGTTAGATACTAAAAGCAATGGTAAAGTATGCAAACTTAAAAACAAATCCCTATATAACCTAAAACAATCTCTTAGAGCTTGGTTTAAGAAATTTACCATGGCTATCAAAAGGAAGGATACACTCAAGGTCAAGCGGATCACACTATTTTTACTAAATTTTCAATTAATGGAAAGATATCTATTCTTATTGTGTATGTAAATGATATAATTGTCACAAGTGATTTTTCTTATGAAATTTTTAAGCTTGAAAAAGGCCCTTGCATAAGAATTTGAAGTTCATGACCTCAATATTCTAAAGTTTGTCTAAAGAATAGATGTGCTAGGTCAAAGGAAGTACATCCTTGATCTTTTAAGTGAAACAAGGATGATGTGGCGTAAACCCACTGACACCCTTATAAAAGTAGACACCAAAGTCAAATTCACTCAAGAAAGCCCTTTAGTCAACACTGAAAGATACCAAAAATTGGTGGGCAAGCTGATTTACCTAGTTCATTCTAGACTTAACATCAGTTTTCCAATAAGTGCGATTAGCCAATTCATGAGCAAACCTATTGAAATCTACTTTGAGATTGCCTATAGAATCCTTAGATACCTTAAAATGAAACTTGGAAAAGGTATCTTCTCCCAGAAAAGCACTAAACCCGATGTAAAGATATATTGTGATGTCGATTAAGTTAGGGCTATCACTTATCAAAGGTTCACTACTAGGTACTACACTTTTGTCTGAGGAAATTTATTCCTTCAAAAGAGCAAGAAATAGTCAGTTGTCGCAAGAAGTTATGTTGAGGTTGAGTATAGAGTCTAAGCACATGGCATTTGTCAAGGCTTATAGATACAAAGACTTCTTGGAGAGTTAAAAATCAACTGTAAAGGTACTATGAAGATCTTATGCAATAGCTTGGCTACAATTAGTATAGCCAAAAATCCCATTCAACACAATGGAACAAAGCACGTAGAAATAGATTGTCACTTCATCAAATAAAAATTAAACAGTGGTCTTTTTACTCAATCTCATATCTCTACAAGTCATCAAGCTATCGACATTCTCACTAAGGCCCTAACAAGAGTCAAGTTTGAAAATCTTAGACTCAAGCTAGGGATGATCACATCTATTTCCCAACTTGAGGAAGAGTGTTGGTAATTAAGGCTCCACAGATCTGCTATGCCTCACCTATCTATTGACCATTGCCTCATTTACTACCATTTACTATCTGTGCATTTATTGTCTTTGCATTCATTATGTGTGCATTTTTTTTTATTTTCCATTGGGTCTGTTTCTATCTTGTCCATCCCCGTTTTAAGGGATTTTGGTCAACATACCATTTCCCTTTTTTGTTTTCCTTGAATTGTGGGATTTTATTCTTTTGTTTCTTTCCTTTTGGGTGTGTCTTCTGTGTTGGGTTTTAGTGGCTGGCTGTAGCCATAAACCCCATATATTGTAAGCTTCTTGCATTCAAGTAAACTTGTGAGAACTATTCAGATTACTCTTTCTCCTTTTTCTTCAACTAGTCATGCTAACAACAACTATTATCACACATGATGTCTCATTCCATAAAGAAAAGGAGGCCCAAGGCCATTATAGAATAGTTCTTGAAACACCATTTATCACACACGATGCACTTTGCTTACCAATGCTTCTTGCTTTGAAACATCCATACCCCTCCAATCCTATATTAGAATAAAAAGAAAGGTTAGAACTCACTCTGAATTGACAAAAACTTATTGCATGTCTTGCAAAGTAAAATATTCAACTAAACATTTTAAGTTCTTATCACTAATCAATCTAGGCACAACCCTATTATCATTATATACTATATCAAAAAAGGTCCCTCTTATTTTGTTCTTTCTTTCCCACCATCTATTAAACTTGTTCCTGAACCAAAGTGCACTAAACATTCATCAAGAAAAAATTTAGCTTTCAACATTTTAGATCATAATAGATATTTAGGAAAGGTGTCATTGAAGAATAAGTATAATATATAAACACTTTTTCCTTTTAATGTGCTAGTGCTCAAATCTAGATTTTGTTCATTTTCTTTTACCCAGAAAATGCTAAAATGTCTTAGATCAACTCTGGCTAAAGATTAACCTTAGATGTCTATGACTTATAGGCTTTGTTAAGTGTGTTATCAAAGATATAGTTGACAAGTCATCCTAACAACATCTGTTATCACACATGGTGTCCCACTCCTTGAAGAGGAGGAGACCTGAGGCCATCATAGAGTAGTTACTAAAACATCGTTTATCACACATGGTGCACTTTGCTTACCAATACTTCTTCCTTGGAAACATCCATGCCCCCCCCCCCCCAATCCTATACAAGAACAAAAAGGAAGAAACTCGCTCAAAAATTGATCAAGAACATATCACATATCTTGTAAAGTAAAATATTCAACCAAACATTCTAAGTTCCAACCAAGAAGAGAATGAACTATTATGGTCCTATTAAATGCATTTTATCACTAATCAACTTAGGTACAACCATATTTATTATTATTGTATTCTATATCAAAAAGATCCCTTGTATTTTGGTCTTTCTTTTCACATCATTTATAAAACTTATTTCTGATTCTGAACCAATGTGCACCAAACATTCATCAAGAAAAGATTTAGATTTAAGCATTTCAAATCATAGTATATATTTTGAAAAGGTTTCATCAAAGAATAAGTATAATATTTACTTCTTTGCTATGGTAGTGTTCAAATCTAGATGTAGTTTTTAATAAGGAAAACAGAGATAAACTTCCTCTGATATGTTTGATTTGTATTATTCAATGAAGGAATCAAAACATATAGGGATGATGATCACATAAGTCTGATCCATCCAATCCCTTAAAATCAAGCAAATCAAATATAAATCTCAACCGATTCTATCCTAGGAGATATACAAGGAAACAAAAACTAGGGGATATACTTGACTAAAGTACAAATAAAGAAACACTTGACTAAAGTACAAATAAAGAAACAAAAGTAACTGTGAAATAAAATAGAAATAACACGGTAAATAACACTAACCCTCAAGCTAAGGAGTAGATGTTAAGCATTCCTAACCTCGATCTTAACTCTTTAAATTTAACCCAAAAAACTACTTGAGTTAATAGGGATGCAACTTGAGAGTTAGTGGACATGTAACTCAGACCAGGTTGCCCAGAGTTAATCTTTTCCTTGATAAAGTGACAATCAATTTTCACACGCTTCATCCTATGATGGTGAATGAGATTCTTAGCTACTCTAATAGTAGCCATGTTGTAACAAAACACTTTCATTGGCATATCAACACTAAAATCAAGCTCCCTAAAGGGCCTCAATAACCATATTCCTTCACATTTCCCTAGTGTTAAAGCCTGAAACTTGGCTTTTGCACTGCTCCTAACAACCACGGGTTGTTTCTTACTCCTCCAAGTGACTCCGCATACAAGAGTACAATAGTTAGTTATGGATCTTCTATTAGTCACGAACCTTTCTATGATCCCTTCTTGAAAAACAAACCTTTACCTTTACCTGGAGTCATCTTGAGATACCTCAGTATCCTGTGAACTGCATCTAAGTGTTCCTCATTAGACTTGTTCATGAAAACTAATGTCCGCACATGTGTGAGCTAAGCAAATTAACTTCTCTAAAAGTATCTGGCATATGCCAATATCCATAAGTGGACTCTCCTATTAAAGGCCCAGCTTGTGATTAGTCTTCATGGGCATATTTGCAGGCTTACATCCCAACATACCAATCTCTTCAAGGAGATTCAAAATGTATTTCCTTTGGGAGATTGTAACACCCTTGCTACTTCTTACTACTTCTATCTCCAATATATATCTTTGTTCACCAAGTCTCTAAACTTCAAACTCCTTTACAAGAGAGTTTCTCAGTCTTTCAATTTCCTCATAATGGTCTCCAATAACAACAATGTTATCTATATAAACAATTAAAATTGATAACTTGCCATCAAAATGAGATTTGACAAATAGAGTATGATTAGTCTAACATTAAGTATACCCATATCCTTTTACCATTGTGGTGAATCTTTCAAACTACTTGAGGCCATACAAGGACTCATGAAGTCTTCACACTCTATTGGAACTGTTCTTTAACTCAAGACATGAAGGAATTTCCATTCCTCCATGTACACTTCCTCCTCAAAATCTCTATTTAGGAAGGCATTTTTCACATCCAACTAATGAAGGGGCCAATCTAGGTTTACAAAAGAGATTACCTTTATGGTGTTAAATTTTGTCCCTGGAGTAAATGTCTCTTGATAGTCAATGCCCTAGGTCTGAATGAATCCTTTGGCAACTAGTCTCACCTTGTAATGGCTGACACGCTCATCAAGGTTGTATTTCACAATAAAGATCCACTTGCATCCCACTAGATGTTTCCCAAGAGGCAAGTCTGCAATATCCCATGTTCTATTTTTCTCAAGTGCTCTCTCTTCCTTATTAATGGTCGTCATCCACTCTTGCTTCTTAGCTGCCTTATAGAAATTCTTGGGAAGTTTCTCAAGAGAATCATTGTGCACAAATGTCTGTACACTAGGAGGCAATCTATCATAAGCAATGAAATTATTTATAGGATGCCTTGTACACTTTCTTATCCCTTTCCTCAATGCTATGGGGAGATCAAGTTCATCACAGATTTCAAAACTTGGAGTAAGGGAAGTTGACTGTTCATGCTTAGGGAGAATTCTTTGCTATTTCACATACTGTTCTATCATAAGATAAGCTTCTTTCTAGCATAAACCAATACCTCTTTCTATTGTGGAGAGTTTGGGCAGGTCTTGGATTTTTAGGACTAGTTATCTCTTTTTGTTGTGGTGAGTTTAGGCAAGTCTTGGATTGAATACTAGTTAAGTCAAGGTCAAGATCATTTTGAGGTTACTGTGTGTAGGCTCTTATGTCTAGGTGATAGGTTTGGAATTATTTTCTAATGGAAAAGGCACAAGTTAATGTATGTGCCCAGGTTGAGGCATGTTGGACATAGTTTCTCTATTAAACAGCCATTCATTTAGTTCATGTTTTCCCCATGAATGGGTGTTTAAGGATAGAGAGGTTGGCTTTCAAAAAAAGCCACATGCAAGGTAGTGCACATTTTCTTTGTGGAAGGAAGATAGCATTTATACTCTTTTTTCATAGATGAATATCCAAGGAAAATATACTTAATGGCTCTAAGATCAAGCTTTCCCCAGTGATCATGGTGCACAAAAGAAGTAAACCCAAAGACTTCTAAAGGAAAGAAGGGCATGATTTGATTTTGGGAAATGTTTCATGGAGCTTTTTTCTAAGGGGATAAGAATTTTAAAACTCCTGAGGACATTTTGTTGATGAGTAAGTGGTGGTCAACATAACTTCTCCCCAGTAAAATTTAAGAACATTATTAGCGAACAAGAGAGACCTACGAACCTCTAACATATATCTTTTTTTTTTTCCAATTACCTCGTTTTGTTGAAATTTGTTGACACAAGAACTTTAGTGAAGAATGCCATGTAGAGTGGATACAACTCAAGATAAGAGTTAAAGAATTCTGTAGCATTATTGGATATGAAAATTTTTATGGAAATTTGGAATTGCTTTTAAATAAGTTTATGGAAATGCTGAAAGGTAATGGCAATCTCAGATTTTTCTTTTAAGAGATAAACCTATGTGACCCGTGTGTGATCATCAATAAGAAGATTTGACATGTTTAGATATTTGACAAATTTCACACTGAATAGAATTAATACTTTACTAACCAAATGAGGGTACAACTTTTTTATGTACAAGAAGTTTGTATGTCCTAACCTATAATGCCACAATAGACTATCCTCATTGTGACCAAAAGAAACAAAATGTAACATCACAACCTTACTGTAATGTGAAGTTCTATCAAGACAATAAAGATCATTACTCTCCCTAGCACTGCCAATCTTCTTCCCTGACTCCAAATCTTGAAAATAGCAGCCATGAGAATCAAAATTAGTCTAACATCTCAAGTCCTTTGTAAGCTTGCTTACGAATAGAAAATTACATTTAAGTTTAGGAACAAAAAGAGCATCATGCAAAACTAAATCAAGAGATATTCTCATAGTTCTAACACCACTGACTTGTGACAAAGTCTCATTTGCAATCCTCACAAATTTTTGAAAACTAGGAATGATATCAAGATTAGAGATATTACTTTGCATGTGGTGAGAGGCACCTGAGTCCACTATCCACGTATCAATTTTTGTAGTTTAGGAGCACAAAGCTATGTAGGAATTACTTGATTAGGCCACAGCCCTAGTTCTTATCACATTTTGAATTACCTCACATAAGAGCATTCCATGCTCACTGTTTGCCATGATCACTAGAGCTTTGAAAATCCTTTTCTTCTTCCTTTAAATCTTAACAATCACCCTCTTTCCTTGTAACAACCGGAAAAAGGGAAAAGGAAAAGAAAGAAGAAAGCTGAAAATTTTCGAAATTCAGAAATTTTGCTAAGTCTTCTCGCAATATCGAGAAATGGTCTCGCTATAGCAAGAGTGCCTGTTCGCAATAGCGAAAATGATTCTAGCTATAGCGAGTGCGGGCATTCCATACAAAAATTAGGGAATTGCTCACCGTAGCGTACACCATAGCGGAAGTGGAGGTCTGGAATTGATACGTGCTCGCCGTAGCGAAGGTTAAACCTCGCCATAGCGAAAGTAACTAATACGAGCTCGCCGTAGTGAAGGTTAATTTTTGCCATAGGGAGGGTCAGTCCGGAAGAGAGTAAAAAGCGAGAAATTGACTTCGTTAAACGACTCAACTCATTCTTTCTCTCATATTTGCCCTAAACTTCGACCCAATGAGAGAAAAGAGGCGTGGAGAGTGAGAGAGACCAAGAGAAGGAGAAAAAACAAAGGAAAGGTAAGCAAGTTTCTCTCTTTTCTTCTTAGAACCTTGATCTCCTCTCTTTGCCCTCTCTTTCTATGGTTTTGCTTGTGAAATTGGTGGGGTTTTAGGCATGGGTCAGAAGAGGGAAAGTAGAAAACACTCTTGAACTTCCTTGTTTTCCTTGAAATATGATGATTCTACTACCATGAGAGCTTGAGAGAGAGGAAGAGCTGGTGACATTCTAGAGAGAGAAAGAGAACCCTAGGTTCTTATGTGTTAGAAGGTTTGCTCTGAATTAAGTTATGAGAGAGTAATTTATGCTCTTTGATGTGTCTAGGCTCAAGTGAAGCACCTCCATCAAGGTGTGATTGTGAACCTAAGAAGGGAGAAGAGAAATTGAAAGGGAAGGCTTATGTTGGCTCATAAGGTAGCTCTCTTTCCACTCTTTCTTGTTGCATTCTTGGATATAATGGTCATTGTATGCTTGTGTATATGCTTATTGTATGGAATATGCCATATGCTATTGCTTTGATACATTAATACCAATGTGCTTGTGTGTTAGATTGTGAGAATTGCTCGGGTGAGGTAGTGCCGCAAGTCCCTTGAGATGGGTGAGGTAGAGTCGAAAGTCCCTTGAGATGGGTGAGACAAGGCCGAAAGTCTCATAACCGAGTGAGGCCAAGTCAAAAGTCCCTAAACTCGGGTGAGGCAATCCAAAAGTCCCTAAACTCGGGTGAGGCTAGACCAAAAGTCCCTAGAACTTACTTGTGGCATTGTTGTGATTTTCATGGCATGTACAACATGTATTATGTGATTGAGAATGGTTGGATGCTAAATTACATGTTTTGACTTGTTATATGCCTTGATTGCTTCCTTGAATGAGTGCATGAGCTACTGAGATTCCATGAATCTCACCCCTTCTCCTCCCAACTTAACATGCTAGGTGGAGCTCAAGGAGAATCAAGTGCACACCAAGGAGCCTAGGAGAATGTTAGATGAATTTTGGTTTGTTTTGACTATTTTGATGTAAAAATATGCTAAAAATTTATATGCACTATCTATTTTTTAGATGTAAATGTTGTATCAAGTATAAATGTAAGGAAATATGATGTACAAACTATGTAGATAGCCAAAGTAATGCAAATGTGGGTTTTGCCCTTTTTGTAGATGATATGTGATAGTGTATTTTGACCCGTAGCATAGTGAGTTTGAAATGTATGATGATTTAGACCACTTGAACATGTTATATAGACTATTTTTATACTTTCAAACTTGTCCATGAGGTGTGAGAACATGTGGGAGGCCATTTGGACCCACTTTGACCATTTTGGGTACCAAAACCATTAATTTTATGAGCTCCGTCAAAGTATGACCAAACGAGCTCTTCTTGCTATGAAATTTGGCATGCCTCTAGAGTTTGTAGAAAGCTTCTTGGGAAGCTAAAGTGGGTAATATTTGGAGATCTAGAGAATATTTAGCGAATTGTTGAAATTGGAAAAATTTGATAGTTTGGTCATGTACTGTTACCATAGGTCAGAAATGAAATCCGTGGCATTCATGGACCAAATGGAGTCCAAATGTCGTGAAATTTTATACACAAAAACTAGACAACAACAGACCTATACCAACTGGAATCACCTAAATCGGAGGTCTGTAGAGAGAAAATGAACCTTCTGAAGTTCTGTATCAGTATCAGAGGAGCCATCCGACCTCCGTTACTGTTCCATCGATTTTCAGGGTGTAGGGTTTACTGAACTGATCTGGACTTATTTTTCTCCTCTAGTAGACATCTGTAGCTTTCCAAATTAGTATAGTGTGCCCAGATTGAATTTTTGTGGATTTAGTTATGAATTTTCGAAGTCCTTGACAGTAAACTGCGCCAGAAACAGAGACAGCCAGACTTCTGTCTCATTTTCGATGTCAAACATGGTCCAAACGCTGAGATTGTGATTGGGAATTATTTTTAACGAGAAGTTAGCACCTAGAGCTTTCCAGAAAGCTATAGTTTGCTAGATTCCCATTTTTCTATAATTACTTATGATTTTCCAAAGTTAGAGCCAAAAATCTGACTTTTGGGTCCATGCGAGAAATTGCATTTTTCTTATTTTTGGTTCCATACCCGTGGCTTATGGCTTGTTTTATGCTATCTATAAGTTGTATAAATGGAGTGTGAGTAGATAATGTGAATGATGGGTTCACAAGACCCACGAGGCAGAAGATGAGTGTTTGAAATCCCGTTTTATAGCATGAAAATGCCATGGTTGGTACTGGTTCTTTGGAAATCATATGGAACCGAACCCAGAGGGAGGCTAGATAGAGTTCATATATTATGGTGTTACATTCCTGCTTTTGGTGGAGCCATGGTTGTTGAACCCACTTCTACTGACAAAAAAACAATAAAGGAGGCTAAGTCACAAGTTTCTAGGCCAACTTCAATGGGAGGTGGCATGTGATATGCAAGACAGCAAGGTATTGTGGTGCCTGGTGGTGCATGGGAGGGCGAATGGGTGCTGGTCAGAATCTTCTAGACATAATAAAAAGGTGCATGTCCATATTTTCTTAAAAGAAACAAGTCTTCATCCTAAATCCCTCTCTCAATGTAGCATTGGGCACATTAGAGAAATTGGTTTGGACAATTTTGGTGGCAAATTCACCCTTCTAGGCATTCAATGCCATCACTTGGCTAAACTTAGATCATGGGATCCATTTTAGGCTCTAGTACCATGTAGTTTTTAATGAGAGAAAACAGAGATAAACTTCTTCTAATATTTTTTATCTGCATTATTCAATGAAGGAATCAGAACATATAGGGATGATGATCACATAAGACTAATCCATCCAATCCCTTAAAATCAGGCAAATCAAAAATAAATCCCAACTGATTCTATACTAGGAGAAATATAAGGAAATAAATACTAGGAGATATAGTTGACTAAAGTATAAATAAGGAAATAAAAGTAACTAATAAATAAAATAGACATAACACGGTAAACAACACGAGATTTTGTTCATTTTCTTTTACACAAAAAATGCTAAAATGTCTTAGATCTACTTTGGTGAGAGACTATTAGATATTTTACTCACTGTTATCATCATTAGACCATTAATGTTTGTGCCTTATAGGATTTGATAAGTGCCTTATCAAAGATATAGTTGATCAGTCATCCTAACAACATCTGTTATCACACATGGTGTCCCACTCCTTGAAGAGAAAGAAGCCCAAGGTCATTATAGAGTAGTTATTGGAACATCAGTTATAACACATGGTGTACAATGAATTCATGGAAATTTGAATATAATTAGCTATATTAAATGTAAATATCTGTATTTATCATGATTCCTTAGTTTTAGGAATTTAGTCTTTATTGTAATTATTTCTTACTTGGAGCATCCTTGTATTATATTTATACGTTTTTAGTCAAAAGAATATGAGATTAGAATTTGGCCTCATTTGTCTCATGGTATCAAAGCCATAAGAATTTTTCAATTTTTCCCTTCTTCGTCTAAACTCTTATCGAGACAAATTATATCTCCATTGCCATTATATCCCTGTTTTTGAAGATCATCGCCAATGTAGTTGTTTGAACCCTTCCCTACTTTCCTCTAAGTCGACCCTCATTGTTGCCACAAACCTTATTTTTTATTCGCCCAATGACTCATCATCGCTGACTTGCCCAAACCCTCGTCTATGTCTCATTTCTAAGTCAATCGTATTTATGCCTTAACCCAATTTTTCACCTTTTGTTTTTGGTCAAACTTATCAAAACCCAGTGACCTTAATTGTCACTGGATTAATCTTTTCATTATCTTACCTATTCTTCTCCTCAGTTTGTCCATTATAACCCTTTATCTTAGTGTCAAATTCCTAACCCATTTTCCAAATCTATCATTCTTGTCAAATTCTAGTCTACCTTCAACTAATCCAACCTGTTCTCACTCAACTCTAGTTCTTAACCGCTTATCTAGTTACATCTTCAACTTTTGAAACTTCAACCTAATCTTAAAATTCTGTACAGCTCAACACCCCTGTCTCTGGCCAAACAAGCGGGGAATTACATCTATTCAATCTGTCTACAGGTTGAATGGTAAGATACACATGAAGTGAGCTCAAGTAGTTTAGACATTCCTGAAAAGGAAAGGGATGTTGAGTCATCTTCTTAGAACAAAACCAAAAAAGAGAGATACTAGGTTTGATGCATGGGATAAGGAGGATTCCATGGTCATGTCTTGGCTGTAGGATTCAATGTTGCATGAAAATAGTGACACATTCATGTTCCTGCCTACAACTAAAGCAATATGGGAAGCTACTCAATAGACATACTCTAAGGCAGGGGACGCAAACTAGGCCTTTGAAATTAAGACTAAAATTGTTGTTACTAAATAGGGAGAATATTTAGTTACAAAATACACAAATTTATTCATAAATTTATTGAAAGAGTGTATAAGTTCCTTGATCAAGCCCATCAAAGAGAATCACTACAAGTGCATATATTCCCTCTTGATCCTAAATCTCATCAAACAACAAAAGATTCAGAACCTTCTTAATTACGCTTGAATTGGCATGCAATATTGTTTCCTTTTCTTGTATCTTATGATTAAAAGCTTTGTCCTCCTTGTCATCAACATCTCCTTTACTGGACATTGATAGAATCTAAAATCCATGACTCCTATTATCATGGTGTATATCGAATTTTTCCTCCCTGAGCCAATAGAATTCCCATTCCTTCCTTCTCATTGCCAGTCACACCTAAATTACAAAGTTCACGCTGGAATATGTTACGTAAGTGCTTGCTTTGCCCAATTTCCACTTCTTGAAATTCACTATATCTGTTCTAGATAAAAGTTGCACATGTCCTACCTTTTTCGTGAATGCAACAACTGGGTATTTCACGAATGTATAAGCTGAGTGCATGAGGCTTGCCGAACTTTGAATCCAGTAACCCAAACTATCTTTAATATAGGCAATGGGTTTGGCGCAGTAGTGTAAGGTCATGTCAAATCCAATCTCCCTTGGATTAAGTTTGGCTTCCCAAAACTCTTTAAACCTTCTTCCCTATTTAATTTTTCTAACCCTTTCAAGAGCCCGAACTTTTTGCATCTTTTTTTGGGCATAATCCTTCCTCAGCTTTGATGACCTAGGTCGAGTATGACCCATATCTTCCCTTTAGCTCTTCCTTGTTGCCACCTTCGAAAGGTTCATTCATCACAACTCCTCCTCCTCCTCCTCCTCCTCCTCCTCCTTCTTTTGTTGACGAAGACTGGAGTTGTTTACATGTCTAAAACGTTTCCTTTTCCTATGATTCCTCTCCAATCTTTCGTTGTGCTTCCTTGGATATTAAAGAGGTAAAAGTTGATCTAATCTTCAGAGACTTAGAATTACCAAGGATTGCTAACTCCATCAATGCTTTTGGTTTGTTCTCCCATGTACTTGCAACATCAAATCCAATAAGGACACCTTCAAAATTTACTTCTTCCCTAAGTTCAACCACCTAAGGTTTTTGCTCTTCCTCCATTTTTGTCCTGTCCGTGGGTCGACTTAGAGCTGAGTGGTAAAGTAAACTGGTTTTCCTCTAATCTCTTGTCGTATCTCTATGGATGTGGATAGGTTAAAGATTGGTATTAGCTTCATAGGCCCCAAAACTTTGGTGATTTCTGACTTTACCTTTTCTTCTTCAAGTTCATACAACGGCATTTGTTGTTCTTCTTTGATTTCTTTCCCTATCATTTTTCTGAACTCTGCCCCCTCCCTTCTTATCTCTACCAAAAGAGTCTTCATATCAATGTTTCTTGCCTTCTCTATTTGTATTGTATGCCAAGTTTGAATTACCATTTTGCCTCTTTTAAAATCACTAATCATCTTACATAGTTGATCACGTAGCTCCATTAGCAATGCTCTCATAGCTATTAATTCTTCTTTCATCTCCTTATGTTCTATTTGCAAAAAACTAACATTCTTCTCAAGCAAATCCATTTGATTCTCCATCCTAGTATTAATCATACCTTAAATGCAATCGCTTTGATACCAAATGATGGAATCCTTCAACTCAATATTATTTATATAGCAAATCATCACCTCCTTTCCTTGATAAGAAGGAGAAGATGGGAGGAATATACTAAGTTACAAAGCTAGAGTTAAAGAGAAAAAAAAAAAAAAGATAAGTAAACTCCCCAAACAAGGAAACCCTACTGACTTTCGAGAGGCTAGGTCTCTCCTCTGTTTCCTCATAAATTCCCACCTCTTTCCTATCACCACCCACTTCCTCATAACCAACTCACACACACTAGCATCCTCTCTTTCCACTCACACTAAATGACAAAGTTAGTTACCTTGAAGCTAATTCCCTTTTTGCCCATCAGTTGCCACCTCACCTGCTGGGCCTGTATCTCTTTTCTTTTTAATACAAACATTTCCCATTTATGGGACTCATTAGCCTTATTCCTACTCTCATAAATTCTGCCTCTAAGGCTGCAAGGTTCATCAAATGTTCACTAAGTTTACTAATGTTAAGGTTGCTATCCCAATCATATATGTTAATGACATCATTGTGACCAAAGACCACATTGATGAGATTAAGAAACTAAAGGATGCCTTAGTAAAAGAATTTAAAATTAAAGACCTTGAAACTTTAAAGTGCTTCCCCGATATGGAGGTGGCCATATCGTCTAAAGGGATTACTATATCTTAAAGGAAGTACACTCTTAACCTCCTCAATGAAATTAGGATGTTGGTATATACGCCAGCTAATACTCTTATAGAGGCTAAGTACAATAGCACATTTTCTTAAGAAGGTCGTCTCATGGACACAGAAAGGCATAAAAAACTTATTGGTAAACTCATCTACCTAACACACTCAAGACCTTATAATAGCTTCCCGGTGTGCGTCATTACTCAGTACATAAGCAAGCCTATTAAGGCTCGCCTTGAGGTAGCTTATAAAATTTTAAGGTATCTAAAGATGACTCTTGGAAAAGGGATATAGTTCAAAATTGCTACTTGGCAAGGCATTGAGATTTATTGCGATGCTATTTAGGCTAGTTCCATTTCAAATCGGAGGCCTACTTCTAGCTACTGTACCTATGTGTGAAGGAACCTGGTTAGCTAGAGAAGTAAGAAACAATCTTGATTGTAAGGAGCAATATTTAAGCTAAGTATAAATATAGAGCTTTAGCACAAGGAATATGTGAAGGATTATGAATGAAAAGGCTTCTCAAGGAACTTAAGGTCAAATGTGAAGAACATATGCAAGTGTTATGTGATAATTTAGCTACATGAAGCATTGCAAGAAATCTTGGTCAACATAACAAGACCAAACATATTGAAATTGACAAGCACTTTATCAAAGAAAAAATTGACAATGGTCTACTTAAACTTAGTCACACTCCAACTAAGTTGCAAGTAGCTAATATTCTCACCAAGGCCTTAACTCGAGTCAAATTTGAAGAACTTAGAATCAAGTTGAAAATAATTAACATCCATTTTAGAAGATTCAAAAATTATATAAGCCAATAAAACTATATTGTGACAATAAGTCAACAATCAAGATAGCTCATGTAACATGATTCAACAAGACAGAACTAAGGATGTGGAGGCTGATAAACATTTTATAGAGGAAAAACTTGAAAGTGGGCTGATGTGCAACTGCTATATTCCTACAAGAGAGCAGTTAGTAGATCTACCAACCAAAGGGTTACGAAGCTCGGCATTTCAAGAGATAATAAGCAAGCTTGGATAACAAGTATCAACACCTTAGCTTGAGGGGAGTGTTGAAATCATGGAAATTCAAATGTAATTAGGTTTATTAAATGTAAATGTTTATATTGATCATGATTCCTTAGTTTCAGGAATTAAGTCTTTATTGTAATTATTCCTTACTAGAGACATCTATCTAGTATATACATATATATATATATATAGATATATGCTTTCAGAGGAATAATATGAGATCAAAATTTTGCCTCATTTGTCTCATGCACTTTGCTTACCAATACTTCTTGCTTTGAAACATCCGTACCACTCCAATCCTGCATTAGAACAAAAATAAAGGTTAAAACTCATTCTAAAATTGACCAAGAACTTACCACATGTCTTGTGAAGTAAAATATTCAACCAAACATTATAAGTTTTAACCAAGAGGTGAAGAAACTATTATGGTCCTGTTAAATGCAATTTATCACAAATTAAATTAGGCATAATCATATTTATTATTATTGTATACTATATCGAAAGATCCCTTTTATTTTGGGCTTTTTTCCCCATCATGTATCAAACTTATTTCTGAACTAAAGTGCACCAAACATTCATCAAGAAAAGATTTAGCTTTAACATTAACATTTCATATCATAGTAGATATTTGGAAAAGGTGTCATTGAAGAATAAGTATATTATTTACTTTTCTTGCTGTGATAGTGCTGAAGTCTAGATTTTGTTCATTTTCTTTTACCCAGAAAATGCTAAAATGTCTTAGATCTACTCTGAAGTGAGACCACTAGATACGTTACTCATTGTTATCATCATTAGACCTTTGATATTTGTGCCTTATAAGCTTTGATAAGGCTAAGCTTTGATAAGTGCCTTATCAAAGATATAGTTGATAACAACATCTGTTATCACATACACCATCTCATTCCTTGAAGAGGAAATGACACAAGATCATTATAGAGTAGTTCCTGAAACAACATTTATCACAGCCAATGCACTTTGCTTACCAATGACTCTTGCTTTGAAACATTCGTACCCCTCCAATCCTGCATTAGAATAAAAAGAAAGGTTAAAATTCACTCAAAAATTGAGAAGAATTTATCACATATCTTGCAAAGTAAAATATTCAAGCAAACATTTTAACTTCTAACCAAAAAGAGAATAAACTATTATGTTCCTATTAAATGCAATTTATCACTAATGAACTTAGGCACAACCATATTTATTATCATTGCATACTATATCCAAAAGATCCCTTTTGAGTTTGGTCTTCCTTTCCACATCAATTATGAAACTTATTTCTAAACTAATGTCCGCCAAACATTCATCAAGCAAAGATTTAGCTTTTAACGGTTCAGATCATAGATAATTGGAAAAGGTGTCATTGAAGAATAAGTATAATATTTAATTTTTCTTTTTGCTATGGTTATGTTCAAATCTAGATTTTGTTCATTTTCTTATACCAGAAAATGCCATAATTTCTTAGACCTACTGTGGCTAGACACAAGTAGATATTTTACTCATTAAACCTTTGATGTTTGTGCCTTATAGGCTTGATGCAACAAGTAAAAAACTGAACCACCAACTGCCCCAGCAAGATACAACTTCATCAAGTATTCAGGTCCAAAAGCGCTTCCAATCTGCCCAGTAGAAAAAGTTGGAGTATTAGAAGCCAATAGAACAAGTAATTGATTAAAAAGAAGAAATAAGAAAGCAAGCAAAAAAGACAGAAATCCAGATAATATGTTAGTCACAAATAATATTAGACTTAAACAAAGCTCTGAGCAATCCATGACATAGAAAAATATAGCATCTTTATAACAAATAATTAAATTTGTTAATTACATATGCCAACAAAGAAGATGGATATGACATTAATTATCAAATGTACCAGCCACCATAATATTGTTTTTGTATCTGCCAAATCAGTCTTCAAATCCTATGCACCAAACTTCTTAGCATATAGTTTTACGCATTAAACCACAAGCTTAACAGACCAGATGTTGAGGTGTTATCTTCCTTTCGCATAAAAAGAAGACAAAAGAGTTCCTCAAATTTACACCTAAAGATGGTGACACCATTAAACGCTTCTCTAAATGAGGCTCATGGAAACTTCCAAATATAATTTTATTTATGCTAATCAAATTTCCACTTCCCTTTCCTCAACTAAGGAAAGAGTAGAGTAAGTCCATTACAGAGTTGTAGAACTAATAGAAAAGAAAAGAAAGTACAGATATTCCTAACTTTCGAGAGGCCAAGTCTCTCCTTGATAGCTTCCTTCTGAAAGAAAATCCTCACCCCCTCATCACACAAGCCTAACCTCCCTAAAACCTCTTTCTTTTCGCATTGGTCATCATGCACAACAAGACAAAGTTAGTTACTCAACCAATTTCTCATTTTGCCCATTCATTGCCACATCATCACTCACAATCTTCTTATTTCTCCTTTCATAAACACTTTCCCATTTCCTACCTAACACTCCACGGTTCTGCCTTCTTCTATAAACCTAACCCATTTTTACAATAGACCCATCATTGCCCTCTCCAACAAAACTCACCTTGTCCTTAAGGTGGACGGAAGGGAACTGAGTCTTAATAATTTCAATATCTTCTCAGGTGCTCTCACATTCAGGTAATCCCACCCATTTAACCAGAATCTACTGCTGTCCATCAATCACTCTTCTGGTTTTCTTCATCAGGCTGTGCATGCAACTCCAACTCCTTAGAAAGTGAGGAAGGTAGGGATTGAGTAGGAATGGCTGGATGTAAAGATTTCTTGAGTTGTGAGATGTGAAACATAGGATGGATCTTTGCCGTCTTAGGTAATTCTAGCTTGTAAGCTACTTTGCCGTACTTTTCTACTACTTTGTAAAGCCCATAAAACCTTAGAGCTAGTTATTCATTCTGCTTTTTGGCCAGAGTTCGCATCCTATAAGGTCTAAGTCATATATATACCATATCCCCCACTTCATATTCTAACTCTCTTCGATTCTTATTAGCCTGCTCCTTCATACTATTCTAGGCTTGCTCTAAATGAACCTTCAAATTTGCCAATATGAGATTTCTTTCCTCTAGTTATTCATTAACTTCCTCCACCATGGATAAATCATCCTGCCATTTAAATACAGTTGGCGGATCCCTTCCATATAAAGCCTTATAAGGAGTTGTTCCTATTAAACGGTTATAGATGGTATTGAACCAAAATTCAGCCCAAGGTAACATCCTAACCCATTATTTGGATTTATCCCCTACAACGCATCATAAATAAGTCTCTAAGCTCCTATTCACCACTTCTATCTAGCCATCTGTTTCAAGATGGTATCATGAGCTATATTTTAAGATAGTGCTAGCTATAGTGAACATTTCCCTCCAAAATTGACTAATGAAAACTCTATCTCGGTCCGAGACTATGGTTTTTGCAAAACCATGCAATTTAACCACCTCTTTGATGAATACATCAACCACGTCTTTAGCAATGAAAAGATGACACAATGGTATAAAGTGGTTGTATTTCATAAAACTATCTACCACCACCATTATTGTATCAAATCTGTTAGCTTTTGCAAGTCCCATCATAAAATCTATGCTGATATCCTCCTACACCTACTAAGGAATAGGTGATGGTTGTAGCAAACCAATCAGATGTAGTGATTCATATTTGTTCCGTTGGCACACGTCATAGCTTGCTACTTGCTCCTGAACATCTCTTTTCATCCCTTCCCAATAAACCACCTCAACTAGACCCTTGTAGGTTCTTAATAACCCGAACAACCTCCCAAAGGAGAATTGTGAAATTCCTTAACAAGTTCTTTAGTCTTGGAAGATGTATGGGGCAAGACCAATATGCTTTTGTACATGAGACATCCACTCTTGATGTTGTACCCTTCAGGCACCTTGGAACTCGATATAAGTTGCTGCATTATGTGTTGTAATCAGTCATCTTTGTTAACCTTGATTTGAAACTCCTCTAGGCCTTCATACTACCACAGTGAGAATGCTTTCATCTCCATTTCAGCAACCTCCCTTCTGGACAAAGCATCAATGGCTCTATTTTCTGTCCCTGATTTGTACTATATCTAAAATTTATATCCCATCAATTTTGAAATCCACTTCTTCTAATCAAGGTCTATTGCCCGCTACTCTAACAAGAATTTCAAAGCCTTTTAATCTATGTGAATTATGAAAGGCTGAATGGTTAGGTAACGATGCCACTTTTTAACGGCTAACACTATGTCCATTAATTCCCTTTCATACACTAAATTTTGTTGGGCTTTTTCTAATAATTACATGCTGAAATAAGCTATTGCCTTCTTTTTTTGTATCAAGACAGCACCTATTCCAGTACTTGATGGATCAATTTCCATCTCAAAGGCTAAGCTAAAATCAGGCATGGCCAACATCAGTACATTTACCATGGCAGTTTTCAGTTGATCAAAAGCTGATTGGGCCTTTCACCATGGCATCAATTTTAGAAGGGTCAACTTGCACTCCTTCTGATGATATTATATTCCCCAAGTATTCAAGCTTTTGCTGCCTAAAAACACACTTCTTAATATTAATAACCAGTTAATTTCTTTGTAGCACCTCCAAAGCAAGCTTTAAATGACCCAAATGTGAGTCCATCTCCTTGCTATATATAAGAATGTCATCAAAAAACACCAGAATGAACTCCCTTAGGTACTATCGAAAAATGTCATTCATAAGAGATTAGAAAATGAAGGGCATATTAGTTAGCCTAAAGGACATAACTAAGAACTCATAGTGACCATCATGATTTCTAAGAGCAGTCTTGGCCTCATCTCCTAGCTTAATCCGTATTTGATGATATTCGGACTTAAGATCCAACTTAAAAAATAATGTTGCTCCTCCTAACTCATCAAGAAGTTCATTAATAGTTGGTATTGGATATTTATCAAGAACGGTGATCTTATTTAGTGCCCAATAGTCCATATAAAATCACCAATTGCAATCTTTCCTCTTGACTAGTAAAACGGGCCTCGAGTTTGAGCTGACACTGGGCCTTATTATTAGGGTGGTGGCTCCATATTCTAACAAGTATTCTTCTCTTTTCCCTTTTATGGCCATAATGATTGACTTAAAGGAGGTCTAGGCCTAGGTTAGAGGTGGATCCCCCTTGAAACAAACCAACTTTTGATTTATTCTCACCTTCATGTATGATTACCCCCAATTCACTTTTAATTCCCTTAACGACCCCAACCACTCTATTCCCAACACCAAGTCAACATTTTCCGCTTGAAAAAGGTAAAAAGTCTTAATAATTTAAACACCTTGTAACTCCAGTTTGATGTCCTTACACTCTCCTTTTGCAAAAATTTTTCTCCCATCCCCCACCATTATAAAGTAGCATGAGGTATCATGTATTGGTAAATTCAGCCTTTCAACCAACCTTATGGAGATGAAGTTGTGGGTGGCACCACTATCAATTAATACTAACACCTCCTCATCCAAAGTCTTTCCCATCAATTTCAATGTTTTATTTCCAGTAATATCAACTACTATAGTCAGCGATAATTCTATTGCTCCCACCATCCTATCAAGTGCTTCACTTTCTCGTTCATCTAGTTGCTATGTTTCTTTCACTTTTGTGTCTTCTTCTTCTTCTGCAAGCATTAGCATTTGGAGCTGTCGATTGTTACACTTATGATTTGGACTAAACTTCTCATCACATTTGAAACATAGCCCCATCTCTCTTCTATGGTTTATCTCAACTTCAAATAATTTTCACCTTCTATTATTATTGCTACTACTTCTGCTACTAGTAGGATAATTAATTGGAATAGTAATTTTGCTTCCCACCATTTTTGAATCAATTCCTCTATTTTCAGGATCTTTGTTCGTCACATTACTAATACTTCAGGAAGCCTCTATTGTATTGGAGAATTTTTGGAAGTTGGATTTGATCCCAGCCTACCGTGAGCCCACATTGGTCTTTACTCCTTTAGCTTTTCTCTCCTCCTTTGCCTTCCGCAACACTAAATTCTTCCCATCTATTTGGAATATGTAATTCATGAGTTGCTTTAGAATCTTGGGCTACATTAATTTAACTTCAACCCTTATCTCCTCCTTCAATCCATTCTTAAACACCCCCATAAGAACTTCCTCAAGAATGTCATTCAAAGGAGCTAAAAGAAGTTCAAATCTCTCCCTGAACTCCTCTACCATGCCATCTTGCTTTAATGCCATTAGTCTCTCGTAACCATCTCCCTACTGGTGGCAATGGAATCGATCAATTACCTCCTCCTTGAAAATCTTCCATGATTACACTGGTTCTCTAGTTTCCAACCATTGAAACCAATTCAAAGCTCTCCCTTCCAGGCCCACCGCTACTGCATCCAATTTCTCTCCCTTTGATACTCCACTAATAGAGAAATATCATTTCATCCTAAATAACCATCCAATCTGATCCTCTCCCAAAAAAAATCGGTAGTTCTAAACACCAAAGCCTACTTCCATATCTCTCCCCTACTAGTTCGACCTGGTCTACTTCCTTCTCAAATCGCAGTATAGTCTCTTCCTCCGCTCCCACCTTTTCAAATTCTTCTAACTCATTTGCTGCTTCCTTCTTCCTCATCGCAACTTCCTGTTTCACACCTATTGTTGGTCTTTGTTCGTTTCCAGAGCCTCGAGAAGCACACAGCTCCTCTATTTGATCTTTGAGATCCATAAACATGAGCTACATTGTCAATAGCGTCTCCTTCACTTCTCCTCGATTCTTCTATAAGTTCCTACCACCTTCTCTATCAATTCTAACCATGTCTCCATTCTTATTCTGACCATGTCCCGAACCATCTTACACTAATACTAAAATGATAGAAACTTCCAAATATAATTTTATTTACGCTAATCAAATTTCCACTTTCCTTCCCTCAACTAAGGAAAGAGTAGTGTAATCCCATTACAGAGCTATAGAACTAACAAAAAAGAAAAGAAAGTACAGATATTCCTAGCTTTTGGAAGACCAGGTGATGTAGGACAAGAGAGAAAAGAGAGAGAAGATAGAAGAAAGAGAATGAGATATTAGAAGAAATAAAAAGAAAATTCTGAAAAGACTTCTTATTATTTAATATTAGATTCTCCAAATACAATTGCAAAGATTTATATTTATAGAACCCTAATTCTAGTCTAATCCAAATGAAAGATAACTTTTAATAATCAAAGATAAATATATAAAATCATAATTCCATTGAAAGTCAAATGCCTAATCTTAAAGGATAATTAAAAACTAATAAAAAGATAATTATTAAATTCTAACAAAAAAATAACTAATCCTAATTTTAATTTCAATAAAATATTATTTCTTATATTTATCTTTAATTCATAATTTACAAGTAATTAATAATAGTTTTTCTATTCTTTTCCTATTCTCCATTATTCTCCTCTAGTTGGAAAAAACTCATCCTCGAGTTTTGAAATAAAAGTATTAAAATAATCCACCTTAAAGCCTCAAGTAGGACCACTATTTTAAGATATGATTAGCCAAGACAGCTTCGGATTCAACAATACATTTAGAATGACAAACTTGATCGAGTAAAGCAATTGAATTGGCTAAATCTAAATACAACACCATACAACTTCTAGTTGAATTTCAAACTACTGATCAAAATTGATTTCTTCACATCTCAAATTTACTTCTATCTGTTCTTCAAACCCTATGATGAAACCATCATCATCAATGTTTGATGGACAATCAAGGGGTTTCACAATAATAACATAAGACTTGAATAATATATTTTCTTTTAATACTTTGGGCACTTGACAACATTCTTCTTCTGCCTTTAGTTCTTCTAAGTTTTTGTCAGTAATTTATATACAAAGTTGACTAATAGCACTCCTAAATTTATCAAAACAATGGACTGCACTTTTTTTTAAGTTATCCAGACTAGTTTGAATAACTTGGGTATTTTGTTCTATTGTAGACATTAACATAGCAATTTAGAAAGCCAAAATTAATGGTATTACACCTATAATGCTCTTAAATAATGAATTTTGAGATCTAAGCTTGGAAGGGATGAAAAAAATGGTTGGAAAATGAAGAAAAATGAAAAAAATGAAGGAAGCGGTTCGGAATTGTAACTTTGCTCTAATACCAAATTGATATCAGACAAAGGAGAAAAAGAGGAGAAGATAGAAGAAATGGAGAGAGATATTAAAAGAAATAGAGAGAAAATTTTGAAAAGACTTCTTATTATTCAATACTAGGTTCTCTAAATACAATTGCCAAAACTTATATTTATAGAACCCTAATCCTAATCCTAATGAAAGATAACTTCCAATAATAAAAGATAAATATATAAAATCCTAATCCTATTGAAAGTCAAATGCCTAACCTTAAAAGATAATTAAAAACTAACAAAAAGATAATTATTAAAGCCTAACAAAAAAATAACTAATCCTCATTTTAATCTTAATAAAATATTATTTCTTATATTTATTTTTAATCCATAATTTACAAATAATTAATAATAGTTTTCTGATTCTTTTCCCATTCTTCATTACCAAGTCTCTCCCCACAAACTTCCTTCTGAAAGAAAATCCTCACCCCCCCTGGGTCACACCAGCTTAACCTCCCTAAAACCTCTCTCTTTTTGCATTGGTCATCATGCGCAACAGGACAAAGTTACTCAACCAATTTCTCATTCTGCCCATTCACTGCCACATCATCACTCATAATCTTCTCATATCTCCTTTCATAAACTCTTCCCTATTTCCTACCCGACACTCCATGGTTCTGCCTTCTTTTATAAACCTGACCCATTTATACAGTAGGCCCATCAGAGGCCTAACCTTTTAATCACAATACAAAGCACTAATAAAATATGTTGAGTACATAATCCTGTAAAAGTAACTACTACACAAATGAAAAGCATACTTACTATCCAATGATATAAGTGTATATAGAAGAGAATAAATAAAACAGCATAAATCATGTCAAAAAAGACCTAGGACATTATGATTATAAGCTTGTTCTGTAATTTTAAAAAAGTATTTGAATTCTTTATGCTCAAAGCAAATCTGGAAGTGTCCATAAATGCATTAGCCCAATTGTATTCATATCCAGGAAGCTTAAACTAAGACATATTTCTTCCCAAAAATTTTCCCCCTCTAAGAATTCAAATATCTTAATTTGTATCATGTAACTAATTTAACATTAACTCGTAGCTTTTCTTTTTTTTTTTCTTTTAAATAAACACAAAAGAATATGCACTAAGATACATATATAATATCTAAAAAAATGAAGAAGGAAGAGAAAAAACAAGAGAGAGAGAAATCAAGGCTAAATATTCAAATCTAGAGCAGATTAACGCACACTATTCCCAAAGAAGTAGAGTCCAATCATGTTATAAATGATATGCTCAATGTCAATGTGGCTGAATGCACTGGTTATCAAAGTGTGCAAGCGTCCATGCTTGAAATTGTGCAAAGAGATCTGCTCAAAGAATACATTTGAATTAGCAATCCAGATGAAGTATAATCCATACAGACAAATCAATTGAAATTAAGTATATCTCTCAAGTTTGTCCTTTGACAGTACGAATTACATTGCATTCATATTTATAATCAACCACACCAAAAGTCATTATATTTTATACTAATATTACATTGCAATACCAGTTAGCACATGTAAAAAGTTTCCTACAAAACATCTAATGCATCTCCCATGTAGATGGGAATGCCATACAAGACAATGGTCTGGCAAAATAATATCTACGCATGGCATCACCAAGTACCTCAAATTTTATAAATCAAGAAACTCACCGTAAAGTTTTCCAACATAAACTTTTCATCTGCTATTCTCCATGATAAAAAAACAACAACATTAGCTACAATCAAGCCCAAGACCAGGTTAAAACTTGTTAGTCCTTCAAACCATGATCTCCTGCAAAAAAAAATTTATTACTGACATACTATATTATATGTAAACCATCTAAATCTACATTAGTTTTGGACTTTCCACCAACTAGAAATAATGAAAAATTGAAAACCCTTCAATTTGCTTGCACCTATTGAAAAGAGTGGCAAGATAAAAAGGAGAAATAGACAGTAAACCAAATAGAGTTTTATCAACTACAGCACACTTGTTGCTCATGAACATGCACAACAGTTGCAGACAGTATGAAATGCATGTTTTCAAGTAGTGGCAAAACAACGTCTATGTGAGAGGGGGCAGTTGTGCCCCTCGATTTTTAAAAATTTTGAAGCCATTGGAGCCAAACACATATAATTAGATTATATAATTTTTTTAAAAATTATCTGTCATTTTAATTTGAATCTAGTAAACCTAACACATGTATTATATATATAATTTTCACGAATATAGTCTTTATTATTATTTTTCTTTTTCCTTTTTTTCCATAATATCTTTCTTTACTCTCACAAGTAACTACCACTCTAAAGGTGAGAGCTTCCACTCCTTTATTTTTTCATATTTTTTGTTCTATGTAACTCCATATGTCAAACATAACATGGAATGCACTATTCAACCTTCTTTATAATGTCTAAATTTTATTAAATTATAGAATATCTCCCAAAGTTAAAGAGGCAAAAGTCATCAGTCAAAGTATACAAATGACAAATGATTAAAGATCAGACACTACACATGTTTATTAAATTATTAAGATTTTCTTTTCTATTTAATTCATTTTTTTAATGTTGCCCCACTTAATATTAATGATACAAATTTTAATTCATTCTTTATGTTACATTTGTTTAATGTCTAATTTTAAATTTGTGATACTTTTGGCTATTTTTAATTGTAGTCTATTATATTAAAACATGATTTATGATAAGTAAGTTTGCAAATTTTCTAGATTTTGAATAAGAAATGGAAAATTTTCTAAAGAGAAAATTATCAAAGCAATAATCTTCATCTAAGGATCTTGAATCTAATATCTAACAATAATAAACTAAAATTAATTTAGAAAATTTGTTATCAGACTCAAGAAAATGAGTTAAAAATTCAACTTATCATCCTAATGAATAAGATAAGATATAAAGATTATATTTGCAACAAAAAAAAACCCGGGACCTAGGGTCTTGGCTCCACCACTGTTGTCAAGATTAAAAAATTCAATAGATATGTAAGCATAGGAACATTAGGAAGAACAATATACAATAGATAAAGCTTTTTTTTTTTTGGAAGCAATATAGATAGAAAGCACAAGAACAAAGTGCAAACTTGTGATTGTCAAATTCAACTGGTGGAAGAGATCTGAGGTATTGCTGCATAGTACATGTTAAAATGGCATGGTTTCTATATGGGAGTTTCATCCGTTCTTTTTCTTCCTCTGTTTTTCATTTCTGTCCAAACAATCAGGCGTTGCTTACAAACACATAATATTGCCAAAATAAAAAGGTAATAAAGTTTGAGGAATTGAACTTCCAATATAAAGGGTTTAAAGAGAAAATTATCATAAGTACAAATATGTTAGGCATCCAGAAACTTCTAAATTTTTTTAGCACACAACCACATAACTTTGCAGTAACGTGCTAACAAATGCTGATGAGAAAAAGCTAATTTTCAAGTGGAAAACAAACCAGAACAGAGAAAAGATAGTGGAAAAGGATGATCATTTCCAAAACCAAGCATATCAGTAATCAATAATACTATTACCCTTAATCATAATGCATTGCAACCCAAAACCCAGAAGCAGTGAGAATAAACCATAAGAAATTAAAGGACAATATCGCCAAATGTTGAATACATTCAATTAGCAAAGACTTGGGTCAGAGTATTACTTATGGTGTGAAATGTAATCCAACTCACTCTTTAGTTTAACATCAGATGGTTAAAAATAAATAACCCCCCCCCCCCCCCCCAAAAAAAAAAATTGTAGAGATGATGGATAATAGGAAAGGCACAGTTCATTATTAAGACAACAAAGAAAAGAAAGCCAACACATTGGATATTTTCAGAATCCAAAGCTTCCCTTCAGATATGGTTCACGTTAATTTTTAATAATTATCAGCAGGCTTTCTGTAATAAGTTGTAAAAAATGTTACCCGTGGTTGGACATTTCTCTAAATCAATGCGAAAAGTAAAAACTACAGATGACTTTCATTTTTAGCCAGAACTTTTGAATTATGAAATTAATACTAAAAACAAGGGCGACTCATACATGTCATTGGTATTTGGTATGTACAAGGTACTTTATGAAGTATTCCCATCCCAAAGCCCAGTTCTTTATTATGACATCTATTTCCACTAGAAAACCAAGATAATTACCATCCACTACTGTGCGAACGAAAGCTTCGATTGACGTCAAAGCTCCCATGAAATTGAGCTCTCAGAAGCTTCGAGCTGCAACCTCCGACCCTTCCGCTAGAAACCCTGAGGAAAGAGTTGGACGAATTCAACATGAAGTGACGAGTGAGCACTGGGCCTGAGACGAACCCACGAAATTTCACAGAAACGGTGTGCTCCGAGCGCCATGGGCGAAGAGGGCGAAGTGGGCGACTTAGAAAAGAACCAGAAATGTGGGGAGCTGAAGGTTTGGGGAGAGAGTGAAAGTGTAAAATACGGTGGGTTTTGCCTGAGAGTGGGACAACTTTGTGGAGAAAATTTTGCATTTCTGATGATATTTGAAGATTGTGAAAGGCGGCAACTTGGGGTGCAGTTGGGATAATTGTCGTCTTTCGTCGTCTCGGTTCCAAAGGCAAAAACCTAACTGGATGCGGGACATAATTTTTTAAATTTATTATATTTAGACATTTTATGAATAAATTTTTAAATATTTAGAAAATTAAATATTGTATGCACCAAACAGCGTTTAAATAATGTTATATTACCATGTTTTTATTTGTAAATGGATAAATTATGATTTGGCTCAAAACAAATATCTCACTTCCTATTTGATTCAGCGTATAAATAAGCTAAAGTGAGAGAGTCTAAATGCAAAAATCATTTAGTAACAGCATATTTGGTTGCTCAGTTAAAAAAAAATAGAAATTGAAAATTTGTTAAAATATTATTTTTATTCTTATAATTATAACTTAATTATTATTTAATAGTATCTTTTAATTATTATTTAATTATTAAAAATAAAAATATTATAAATATTTTTTATTTATAAAATCATATTTTTTTTATTTTTATTTCTATTTCTATACCTACTTTTTTTATATCAAACAACCGTTAGCAAAGTTTGAATGAAAGAAGACATGGCCACTAGCGCCCACAAAATGGATTTTCGGATTGGAGCTAAAATGTTGCAAAGACAATTTTGCCCTTGCTTTTCTTACTAGATCTTGCACCCACTTGTCACTCCATACCACACTGCAAGCATTCGCAAAAGCATAGTTTGAAGCTTGTGGCTGCATTTGTCTGTGGCATTATGTGCCCATAACCAGGGAGCAGATCTACTCATGTTTGAGTGCGAAAATGAGCTGGTGATTTTCGAGGAATCCACGCCTTTCAATCAATCCAACGCTTCCCTGTTTCGCCACATCATATCCCCGAAAATAAAACGCAACGTTTCTTTAACTTCGATTCTCTCCCTTGCTGCAGATGGCATCCACACCGTCCAACACTTGCCTCCTGAACGTTGCGTTTCAATGGCTCATATCAGATGGCCATTTTTCCCACGTCTAACTTCAATGAAGCCTGCCCTTTTCCATACGAGATGCTGCAAGCATTTGGCGCGAAACGTTCCTTGGTCTCCGAATGATCCCTCGTGTTGTTGGTGCATTTCCAGAGTTCTCATTTCATCTTGGCAGTAGTCAGTTTCATTTATCTATTTATTTTCATTTATCTACTCCAAAAGGTTGTTGTTATGCATCTCAAAAGGTTTCAATATGGGCTAGTTTCTAATGCTGATTTGGGAGGTAAAAGAGATTGGTTTGATGTTACATTGTTCTTAGAGTTTAGAACTAACTGATGTTCATTTATATTTATGCAGCAAATATGCACCTTGAAGCTTGAATATTGAAACCCACGTTCCTCCATCAACTGTTCTGTTTCTTGAAACCCACGTAGCAAAGCTTAAATCTGAAATTGGTGAGAAGCTTATACCCTGAAGTTGAAGAAGCTCGATATTCCTTGCTTTTATTTTTGTAGAAGTAGTTTTTGCAACTTTAAAATGAATTCTCCTTGCAAGTAATTATCTCCCAGGGACATACGTAAATGTTTAATATTATATTTGTGTAATTTTTGTTCTTACATATGCATGAGAACAAAATATACACATACACAAATACAATCTATTATATATAGATATATATATATATATATATATCTATATATATATATATATATTTGGAAA
This sequence comes from Erythrophleum fordii, assembly GCA_032878935.1. Lineage (NCBI taxonomy): Eukaryota > Viridiplantae > Streptophyta > Magnoliopsida > Fabales > Fabaceae > Erythrophleum > Erythrophleum fordii. The sequence goes on from JAVQMF010000055.1 coordinate 933,761, forward strand.
TTCTGTTTTGGATAATTGAACGCCATTATAGGTGCATTTAATACACATTTCTCTATTCCAATCCTTTAAATCCTCTGACCATTCGGGAAATTGAAATAATAGTATATGAACAATATTTTTAGTTGTTATCAATGAAGGTAATAGAATATATTTTCTAATAATCGATTGGGTTAGCGGTTGATCTACCTCATGGTTGGATAAATAAATGTTTGGATTTCTGCGATTATTTTTTAACAGGGGTTGTTGAATATCAAAAAGTTATTACGCGAAATCCTATTTTTTTTAGAACGGGTTGAGGGAGTAGGCATTGTTGGTGGAGAGGAAGTAATAAATTGGGGTTTATCAGGACCAATGCTTCGGGCTTCCGGAATACAATGGGATCTACGTAAAGTTGATCATTATGAATGTTACGAGGAATTTGATTGGGAAGTTCAATGGCAAAAAGAAGGAGATTCATTAGCTCGTTATTTAGTACGAATTGGTGAAATGGTGGAATCCATAAAAATTATTCAACTTCTCCCATAATGATATCTATGCTACCTAGTATTGTCATAATATCAGCCAATTTCATTCTTTTAACTAACTGGGGAAGAATTTGCAAATTGATAAAACCGGGGGGACGAATTTTCCATCTCCAAGGAAAACCATTCTGATCCCCTATTAGAAAAATTCCTAATTCTCCCTTTGGGGCTTCAACTCTCACATAAAGTTCTTGTTTCGGTAATTCAAAAGTCGGAGACGGCTTTTTACTAATGAATCGATATTCAAAATCATTCCATTCTGGATCCTTTTCTCTATCAAAGCAGCGGATTTCTAAATTCTCATATGGCCCTCCCGAAATTCCTTCCAGACACAATCAACCAACATTTATCAAATTTGAAAAAGAGTTAGAAGAAATGGTTCGATCTTCTTATTTTGATTTCTCGAACCGAGATATATATAGATATATATATATACCTTGTACATAAGTATTGGAATTCACTTTAAATCATAAAATTGATTACAATCATTTGTTAAGTTTTTTATGCCATAGTTATTGTCTATGATAATTAATAATTCATAGTTTAGGAGTATGAATAGTTTAAGATAATAAATGGGCATTTTAAATCATGAAATTAATTATATTCCATGTTAAAATTGTTTTTCATGTACTTATCTCTAATGTATGGCATTTGATTTGTACAGGAAGTTGATATTATAACACACTCACATGGAGGTTGATTGGAAACCCAAATTAGGCATGGAATTTAATAGCTTAGAGTAAGGATGGAAGTTCTGGGTTGACTACAGTGGGAGAATCAGGTTTGGAGTTAGGAAACAGTATTTCAATAAGAACAAAGATGGCTTCATATCTTCATGTAGATATGTTTGTTGTAAGGAAAGTATTCGTCGAGAAGATAAAAGGCATACTATGACAATCAATCCTCAGCTAAAAACTAGGACCAATTGTATGGCAAGAATGGGAGTTATGCTTGTGAATGGAAAATATAAAGTGCATGACTTTGTTGAGGAATATAATCACCCGCTTCATATTGTAGAAACTACACACATGTTGTCATTACAATGTAAAATAACCGAAGTTCAAGCCTATGACATTGAGTTAGCAAAAGATTTTAGACTTCAACAAAAAAGATCTTTTGAGTTAATGAGTAGACATGTGGGAGGAAGAGTTAACTTGGGATATACATAATTGGATGCCAAGAATTATCTTCGAGCCAAGAGACAAAGAAGCATAATGTATGGAGAAGCTGGGGCTTTGTTGCAATATTTCCAACGACAATTATTGGATAATCCATCATTTTACCATGCTTATCAAATAGATATGGATGAATAAATAACTAATATCTTTTGGGTTGATTCACAGATGTTGATTAATTATGATTATTTTGGTGAGGTAGTATCCCTTAATACAACACACAGTACAAATAAGGTACTTAGATAGCTTGCATTGTTTTGTGGATTCAACCATTATAGAGGAGTAGTAATATTTGGGGTAGCCTTATTATATAATAAAACAGCAAAGTCTTTTAAATGGCTCTTTGAAACCTTTTTGGAGCACACAAGAAGAAAAAACCCTTACTATCTTTACTGAGCAAGACCAGGCAATGGCAAAATTATTGCATAAGGTGATGCCAGAGACGTCACATAAATTATGCATATGGCACATAATACAAAATGGTAATAAGCACCTAGGCAATTTAATGAAAAAGGGATCCTATTTCTTAACTGACTTTAAACGATGCATATATGGATATGACGAGGAAGATATGTTTAAGGCGGCATAGAGTAACTTGCTATCAAAATATGATATTCATGAAAATACATGGCTGAAATCAGTTTATAACATAAAGGAGAAATAGGTAGCTTGTTACATGGAGAAAGTTGTCACTCTTGGTATGCGAACCACACAACTTAGTAAAAGCCTTAATTCATATTTTAAAAGTTGGATGAAACCAGATTTCGATGTCCTTCAATTCTTTAAGCACTTTAAACAGATGGTAGAGGAGAAACGATACAATAGGTTGAAATGTGAATTCGATTCACGACAGAAAATACCAAGATTGAGAGTGAGAAATCATTGATGTTATGACAACTTTCTTAAATTTATACCACCCCAATCTTTGATTTATTCCAAGAAGAGTTTGATTTAGTACATGCTGCATGTATAAAATATAAAAATGAGGGTCAGCCATTATTTGAGTATCTTATTACTATGTTCCATCAAGAGGGAGAATACAAAGTGTTATTTAATCCGTGCACCTAGTCAATTTCTTGTAATTATAGGAAGTTTGAGTCATTTAGTATACTATGCTGCTATGCCTTAAAGGTATTTGATGTTATGGATGTTAAAGTCCTTCCTAATCAGTATATACTCAAAAGGTGGACAAAAGAAGCAAAAAAGCAATATGGTATATGATGTTAAGGGGAAGGAAGTTAAAGAAGATCTTAGGCTTGATAGCACACATCGGTATCGATTTCTATGTCCCAAATTAATTAGATTAGCTACTGGTGTTTCTGACTTTCCAAAAGGATTCTTGTTGGTAAATAAGGTTGTAAAGGAACTAACTACGCAAGTAACAAAGCTTCATAATATACGAAGGAGTTCAGACAGTGATAGCGGTGCTACCACATTACTGACAAGTGACAATATAGCATTCCTAAAAGGATTCAAGAAGAGAATTGGTTTAAAGAACAAGAACCATATTAAGTCTTATCTTGAGCATCTACCTAAGAGAAGATCAGCCATAAGAGTTCAAAAGCAATCACAAATATCCTATTCAGAACCACCAGCACCTCATGCATTACTTCTTCCAACAAGCAATGAATTTAGTAAGACTACGGTATGAGAATTTCAAAATCCAAAAGATCAATATTATTGCTTTGTAATTCATCTTTATATTATAATTATACATTCCATCAATTTTTATTTTCTTTTTAGGGTAATGAAATTAGTCTAAGTCAAGTACAATATGAAACACCCTCTTTAGGTGTCCATGTTTGCCAAAGTCAAGAATCAATAGTAGGTGAAGTTATACTTGTCTTTAATAAGTTGTTCTACTTTTTTGGTTTCATTTTATGATTCATAGAATTAATTTTGTCTTCTTTCTAGGACAATGAAGTATCTTTAAGTCAATGTGCAATGTCTCAAATACCAACAAGTCAATTTAGTAATACTAGTTAGACTAGTTTCTCACTAGTAAGATTACAAAGCAATATTTTTTATCTTTTAGAATTTTAAATGCTTTTAAAAAGCAATTTTTTTTTCTTCATGGTCTAATTTTTTTCTTTATCTTATATAACATAGGCACTATTAGATCATCCTGAACAATCATATGAACTAGCAGGCCTCTATGATGATATTACATAGATGAATAACCAAAAGTAATTACATTGAAGAATCAGTGTTTTTTTTTGTGCTTGCAAGTCAATTCAGTGATTTTTGTCCCATTGAAAAAATATCTGTATTACATTGAAGAAACAAGGTTAGTACATTTGTCTACTTGTATGTATAGCCTCAAATCAGTATAACATTACTACTTTGTATGCAAGTTAATTCATACAATATTGCCACTTTGTTGCAAAATCATTCCTTTTCTATATTTACTTTACACATATTGCTTTATCTTCATTGCCATTTTTTCTTAATTGGCTTTATCAACTTTAGCATGCTCTTCATTGTCTTTTTCATCCAACTACTTCATTGCCATTTTTTCTTGATTGGCTTTATTAGCTTTAGCATGTTCTTCATTGTCTTTTTCATCCAACTGCTTCATTGCCATTTTTTCTTGCTTGGCTTTTCACATTCTAGAGTGTCATCTTTATGTAGTACAATTGTTTGCTTTAAAAGGGATCTGTTAACCATAACAAGATGATATTGCAAAATACATAACCATTCAATCAATTGCAGGCAAAGCAAATGAAAACAAATGTACAACTAGATCTTTTGCAATGTGCTTTGGATCTTGGTCTACTTCATCAATCATGTTCTAAATCTCTCTGGTAAAACTTTCACCTAGCTTTTTTATAGTGTGCTTAATTTTTGCTATAGATCCCTGTATTGACACTAAATGAGGAGGGAAAAAGGTGCATAGATCATGCATACACTGCCATCCTTGTCCACATCTACTATCATTTGATTAATTTGCTGGAATGACATAGTAGATCATTTGTTAGAGATACAAACAAAATTCTGACAAAAAGAACAACATCCAAAGATATTAGGACAAGGATATACTCAAACCCATTGATCTAGTAAAATTAGATTTCATTATATTCATAGGCAACAAATTTGGGAGACCATAGCTCTAATTAAGTAGAATTGCAGTCGAAGCTAAATGCATCAAAGGGGGCAAGGTGGATTAGAGACAAGAATAATAGAGGAGATAGATGTTTGTTTCCCTCAATCATAAAGGCTAGGAACTCATTCCCTTAGCTATAGCCTCATAATGATTACATCATTGAATACCCCATCTAATTGTAAAAACAAATACATGCACACATGGAGTTTAATGAATGTACTGGATTATAGATTATACCTCTTCTATCATCTCAAATTCAAGGGCCTTGTCAATTATTTGATTTTCTTCTTCAAGTATTGAGGTGCAGTTAATTAGTTTATCTAGCATGGCAGAGTGTTTAGGAAGAAAAACAACATTGGCATTTAATATGTAATTTTTATTTTCTGATAATTGGGATCATCTAGCAACTATAAGAACCAACAATTAAGTATTTTTCAAACAAAAAAAGAAGGTAAAAACATCATATTTAGCTCTCAGCCAAAATTTCATCAAGCATGATGGAAAGCCATCTAAAGAGAAAAAGTGGTGACTTATCGTATACACAAAAGAAGGAGATGGAAAGAAACTTGCCATCCTTGACTACAAATTTCACTGGTGTCATATCCGAAGAAAGGGTATAAAGTATGGTAATAGAGGTTGATGGATGGAAGGAAATGGTGCGAATGCCATCTGAAGAAGAAACAACAAGCTTCTCGTGTGGAAAAGGGCAGGCTTCGTTTAATCTACTCCTTAGGAAAAATAGCATTCTGAAGCCATAAAGCGCAGTGTTTAGGAGGTAGGTGTGGAGTGAAACGATTATGGCTACCATCTGAAGCAAAGGAGAAAATCAGAGTTATAGAAATGTTGTGTTTTATTTTTGTGGAGATGACGTGGCAAAACAGGGAAGCGTTGGATTGATTGAACAACGTGGATTCCTAAAAAATGAGCTGCTCATGTTCGCACTCGAACATGAGCAGATCCGTTCCCCTATAACCAATTATATTTACAATCCCTAAATTGACCGTGTTATTTAGATGAGATCTTCCCAAGGAAGCATGAGTGCACCAGTTTACGAGCCGTACCTATACCAAATATGTATCTAATATGGATACGCATATCGTACAGGTACAAACATATCCATACATTTCCTTTTGCCTCAATATGTTTCAAAACATTTCTATCCGCATCGAAACATTTCGAAATGGCTCCAAAACATGGTTGCCTAAACAACATTGTTTTCTCCATCACTTAACCTCACCTATCCATCAAAAGCCCTATGCTTCGGATGCTTCTACTTCTAGTGCTTCTATGTTTGTGCCTCGCCTGCCTTCGTCCTTCATGCTGCATCGTCTTCTCCGGTGAGACTTTAGTTCCTCCGTCATCTTCTTTGGTGAAGGTTTGTCCGTGCTTCTTCATTCTTCATCTTTTCTCTTCTATTTTTCTTCTTCCCATCCTGAAGCTCAATATAACTACCTAATATAATATAGATGTGAAATGTGATGGCTAATTCATCTTATTCTGTTCTATTTGGTATTTGCTTCATTTACTAGCAGTCTAATATAGATCAAGAATTGTATTGTAAGTCATATTGAAAATACATAATGAAATGTTTTATAATGTATAATATTGATATAGCTTAAGCCTTTGTAACTATAAATTTGTCACTCACTTTGACAAATATGAAAGCAAAATTTTCACATTTGGAAATATATTTGTTTTTTCTTTTCCTTTGGTCCAATAAATTTGGTGAAAATGACTTTGTAGATAATCATGTGTCTTCCAGAGAGTCAAATGAATGCTATAGTCTAAGCCACTGGTCTCCATTTATAATGTCACATGCACTGGCCTTATATTTAGTTGAAGGGAGTTTAATGGCCGATATGGTTAGTTTGATGCTTAATTAGAGAAATCTACTATGTATGGAGGCTTAATGGCTTTTTTATGTGTGGATTCTTGCTACTTATGTCTGTTTGTGATTATGTATTCCTTTTCCCTTAAAATACCTTGGCTTATGATTTGTACTTCACCATGTATGATAATCAAAATTCAAAAACAACTTCTGGATAGGAGAAGTGTTCTTTTTGTATACCTTTTCAGCCCTTCTTTTCTTGAAGGCACTTACTAAGTATCAAATTTGTTTTAATATGTTAGATTATTGAATATATATATATATATATATTCTTGTACCCGTATCTTAAAATTTTAGAAATTGTCGTATCCCACATATAGTATCATATCATACTCGATACGTGTACCCATATCAGTGCTTCTTAGGATCCTCCTAACTAAAGATAATGGATAATGAGTGTTAAAGTTTCAAGGTGGAAGATTAGCACCATCACCACTCATTAGTGCTAGATCTATTATAGTGTTTGTTGGAGCTCAAGAAGGAAGCTTAATAGGGTATCGAGTAGATGGGCTCTCTGCTCCATTTACCTTGAACAAAGAAATATTATATTTGATTTTTTTAATTTAAGAGGGGCATTTTAGTCATTTGATCATGTAATCTTTTTTTCCAATACTATTTTTATGCAACCAAACATGTATAAGACAACACATTTTTTTCCTTTTTATATCATATTAAACATAAATGACTCAATTGCTTTCCCCTCATCATTCCCTTTCCAATCACATCATTAACATTTCCATAAGCCAATTGGGCCTTAATCATCTTAAGATTTGTTCATTTAGTTTTTGGTAATTATGTGACATTTTTATTTTAATTTTACAATAATAATTCTATATATATTGAAACAATAAATAATTATGTTGTTAAAAATATATTTTATTCAACAATTTTACCATCTGTCAAAATTATTATTCAAATTAAATTAATATTTTCAAGTCAAATCTGTCTATTCAATTAAACTTTGGAAATAATTTCATATCACTGAAAAAATTATAATTTATTTATTGTTTTGAATTAGTTATTTATGTTTGAAATATTTCAAAATGATCTCTTAAATTTTAAATATATTTCAAATTTGTCCATTTGGTAGTGTGTAAGTAATTTGGATACTCTAAAATTAGAAGCCAATCAAGTGCCTCTAAAGTAAGAAAAAGAGTGACACAAAAAGTGGGAGTATGTATTGAGCCACTTCTATTATTCTTATCCACTTCTTCTTTTGCTCTGTCTCTCTTTTATTGGAGAGTCACTTTACTAACTTCTAACTTTAAAGGATTTAGATTCATGTGCAAGTTTCAAATAGCATTGATACTATCATAAATCTTTTGAATTCATTTCCTTATACATAAAAGTAATTTCATGTTATTTATTATTATTTTTCCCTAAGAAACAAAATAATAATATTTTGATTCTTTAACTTTAAAATTTATCATTTCAAATTGATCGTTTAAGTTTCAAACTAAAAGAAAAATTTGAAATTTTATTTGAAAATAATTGCAGTTAAAGAATTTCTTACCTTATAGAATTTTTACCTAGTTATCATGTTCCACTATGATCACTAGCCGTCACAGTCTACACAAAATCACCCTTTTGACTTTGCCTCATTTTCATAGTAGGTGCACTCAAAATGCCTAGATAAAAATTCATTATTTTTCTTCTCTATGTTTTTGCCTATGTATGGATATGTTAAATTGAATATGCTTTGGTCTCTTCCTTTCTTTCAAGAAGATATAAGTTAACAAACAATCAACCCTCTCTCTATCAAAATTCAAAGTTTAAATCTAATTATTAGATAATTAGATATATTAAACAATTAATTGATTCACTAGCTAATTCATTGGTGAATTGGGTCATAATTACTAGGTTAGCCCATCATAGGCTCCTGTCAATAATTTCTCCTCCTCACAAGTAATAGAGTTAATCCACATAGAGTTTTCCATGAAAAAGCTTTCTATTTCTCTTATCTTGGGTTTTCATATTGAATGTCCTACCATGACCATTTAGATACTATGTTTGGGAGCTCTTATACTAGCATTTCTTCTCAAGACAAATATAAGAATCTACAATCCTTTTTATTTTATTTGATATGTCATGGATGTGCCTCGAATACTCTAAATTTATCTATATATACATTATATGTGATATGTCTAATCCTTTATGAGTTTCAATTACTCAAAACCCTATCATTGAAATTTCTAAAATGCCATGCGTCCATGCTTATGATGCTTTTTGAAATAGTTTCATAACAAACATATCTTAGAACAAGCATAATATGTATATATTTGATGAGATATTCTTTTCATCAACATATCATTAAGATTAGAATTGTTACTTTTCTAGCATTGTTCCTTCAAGTTGCATTATCATAACCTTTGGCAACATATTAAGATAGCATACACTAACTCATCACTTAATGATACTATCCAAGTCATAAAGGCAATAGTGAAATGTTTATTCTTCTTTTTTTGGAACTCAGGTAGCAATAAAGTAAAAAATTATTCAATTGCTTCTTAAATGGCAATCATAAAACACATGCAATATAAAATGTATTACAATGTGTCTTTTATTACATAAGAGTATATGTTAATTCTCTTTATTTCACATCATATAGATCTTAGTCTAAGTATGCTTGATAAATTCTAATTATATCTATATTTATGTATCTATTTTGGAGACTTATAATGGTTTTCAATAGTTTCTCTAGTATTTTTAGTATGTTTTTTATTATTTTTATACTTTGTATAAACATTAAATAAAATAGATTTTTAGTTAATTTTAAGTTATTAAAATAAGTTTGATAGGGCTACCAAAAGTCAAAGGATTGACAAAGGCTACTAAACACAGAGTCTTTGTAGCTTTGACAATTCCTTTTGTGCAATTGCAAGTGGAAGCATCGGGAGCCCCAAGACTAAGATTTGCGTAGTTGTGATACTTCACATCGCAACTACAATACAAGTCTTATGTAAAAGTCATGTAACCTCGTCCCAACCTTGATTTTTGTTTATAACTAAACCCCATGATGTAAAGTGATAGGAGAGAGATGTGAGTAAAGTGTCAAAGTGCTGATACATAGATCCAGAGAATGGATCCTCTGTTATTGGAGATTGTATGCTGTTGTGCTGTTAGGAAAAAGGTAGATGTGTTTTGATTTTTCTTTCTTTTTATTTTAAGTTAAACTCATTTATCTCATCTCATTTTAAGTTAAATTCACTCAACAGCACAACAGTAGGAGATCCAACTCCATAGATCCAAGGTGTTGCTAGTGTTTTGGAACTATCTAGAGTGAATCAAGATTGAGAATCTATCTTTTACAGTTAGTTACTTTACTTATGACTTTGGTCCTAACCAATGTCTCCTCACTCTCTCTTATTTTTAGTTTTATATTTTTTTTTTCAATTTATTATATTAATTTGAGACTAGATGAATTGCACTAAGTAATTACTATCTGGATTGTTATGATGATATATTGCTATGTTTTATTTATTAATGAAGTATGCAGTTATGCTTAATAACTTTGTTGTTATTATTCATGATCTAGATTGGTGATTGTTATCTAATGGTGTTCGATGAGGAGTTGTTAGATAACAATATTAATTTTAGTTTTATAAATGATGTTACAATTCAGTTGTTATGTGGTTGCATCCAGTGAACAGTGATTGCTTAAGAATGATAGATAATGAATGTATATTGTTTCATTGTCATTCACAAGGTGTTCAGTGAGATGTAGCTTAGGATAATTGCAATTGAATTCGTCCCTTTAGGAGTCTAATAATTATAATGAATCATAAATCCACTCATCCTTAATGCCTCTTATAACTAATTATAACCGACAACGATTTCCAATTCAAAACCTCACCAAAAGGAGGCACATAATGGTCTGAAATAAGCATTGACACACCCTGTGTAGATTGCCTCCACCACTTTTAGGCTTGCTACCTCATGCCCACAAAGAAAAAGGCAGTACTTACTCTTCCTTAGCATCTCATAGTATGACACACCTTTTAGGAAGTACCTGTGAACCTTAATATCTTTGTCCTTGTCCTCCCAATGCTCCAGAAGAATAGGCCTAATAGGCCCATGAAGCCCTCCCACAAAGAATGCCAAAATTGGATGTCTAGATGCAGATGGCCCACCAACGAAACCAGTTATTGTTCCATTTTGTAGATTAATCTCTAGAAACGATATATCCTATGTAGGATTGATTCCTTTAGAGGTGTTAGCATTACAAAGCACACGAATCAAGTGTTTATATATGTTAGGAATGGAAAATGAAGTCTCTAGCCCCTGAAAAAGAACAAAAAAAAAACTTCAATAATTAGTACAGTTTCAAATTAGACATGACATTCCAAATTTGTATTCTATTAGGTGAACTTCTTACCCAGTCATGGTAAGCAAGCATGAAATGATTGGCTCTGAGGCTTCAGTTCCAATACGGATATCTTGAAGCAATGAGATCTACATAGTCTCCAACAATTTTTCTAATGGGACTTAGTCCAAATAGGTAAGGAGAAACATTGGTTTTGCATTATATTTATAGGAAGAGACTCAGCACTTCTTTTTTGCTTTAGGCGACATGTGACTTCTTTAATTCCAATGGTTTGTAGCTTCTTCTCTCATCTCTTTTGATGAAGCTTAAAAACTAGAAATGGAGATAAAAAAAATTTGTTATGAATCTTTGAATCTCCCAGCTAGACATTATAGGGTGAAAAGTCTTCTAATGTTTCCTTTTTTTTGCACGTACAGAGAGAAAATTGTGAAGAAAATTAGTGTAGAGTAACATAAGATAACTAGGAGATTTAAAATTGTTTGATTACTTACATGCAAGCTTATTGCTTTCTTCTGATTATTTGGAGTAGATATTTTTTATTACCAACCCTTTACAACTAAGAGTGAAGAAGAGGATAGAGGATTTTTTACCCAGTTTGCTACTTCCCTTGTGCATCTAGGGGATTGAAGGCTTATGTGTCATGATCCAATTTCTTAGCCATGATTGGTGTATAGGCTAAACTAATCTAACAACTAACTTAGCCTAACAAGCCTCAAATATTCAAGGTCAACTATAATACCGATATAACCCTCAAGTTTTGAAAATACATATTCGTTTAATTGTTTCACTTGAGGAGTTGTCGAAAATCTAGTAGCATCTCTTCTAAAAATTGGACATTCCAACCTATACAACAAATCAAACCAGCACTAGTACCAATAATAACAAGTTACATGCAACAAAATACTTCATTAAGAAACTATGAACAATATCTACATATGATCTAAGTGTCTATATCAAGTCTCACAAGGGATCTAACACATATCAATATTAAAATACTCTAGCCACACTTATATGCCACCATATCATAGAGTCTAACCTCAATTTCACAAAATTGAGCACATACTCTATACGTCTAATAGTATACAAACTCTTAGATCACTTCACTCCTCTGCCCTACTGATATGTAAAATAATGAAAGAAAAGGAATAAGCCTACCACTGACTTAGTGAGTACACAAATAATAAGATGCAAGGAAGGAGGTAAGCAGACATATGAGTTTTTAGAAATCAAATAGTTATCGAATAATTTAAGTGATAACAATTTATATTAGAAATGAAAAATAATTATTTAATAAATAAGAAACTTTTAGATAAAAATTATATTTTCTAAATGTTAAGAAAATATTATCAAAACACCAAGTGCCATTACAATCAAACCACAACATCATATCTATTATCATTATTTCAAATATATTCCATCTCATCACTTTCACAGTATGCATTTAGTAGCTCTAGTCACAGCATTGAATACATTACATTAGAGTGCTATCATAACTCACAACTTATTCTAAGTGTACCTAGGTCGTTACCTCTGTTAATGGTTATAGGGTTTTAACTAGATTTTCATCTATGATAAAAAAAGAAAGTGAAAAATAAAATCCACTAAAATAGTATTTAGGTAACTAAAAATAAATAAAGAATCAAGAAAATAAGTAGTTAATTAATCAGACGAGATACCTTTCAATAAAGCCACTAGAAAAACATAGAATAACAAAATCACATAAAACACTTCTTATAAATATATATACACACACATCACTACTTTCTTTTCTTTCATTTTTTCTTTTGCATTTCACAAGTATGTATCTTTGCCATATTTCAATCATTCATTTGCTTATTAATTAATTAATTTATCTTATGAATATGTATACATATATACTTGCATCATAACACCTATTTTGAAGTTTTAAAAACACTGATTTGTTTCCCTAAAGAGCAAAATGTATAAATCGTAAAATGAAATTTTGGCTATAGAAATATAACATAGAATAAAATGAAGATGCCACTCCATTATTTATACACTCACTGATTGAAACTAATAGTAGAGGTCCCTAGTTCTATTTTCTAATGCCAAGTCTTAGTTGAAAGAGTTTTTTTGATGTCATCTAAAATTATGACTAATATAAATTAAATAATTTCACTACACAACTAACATTAACAATTATTTATATAGCCTAATATGCTCTCTAAAATATAAACTCCCAAATTTTTACAAACTTTACTATCGTGAATACAAATCCTAAATTTAGGTTTTCCAATATAAGTTTCCATAATTTAAATTAAACTTAAAATTTACTTCTTAGAGCTTGAAGGATGAAGTGGGAAGTATTAATTCACACTTTAATATTGCAATTCAAGAAACCTCAATTTTGAGCTCACCCACGGAACTATGAAGAAGGGGAGAGCTGTAGAAGAAATCATGCTTCAATAATAATAGAAGAAGATGAAAAATGAAGAGGAGAAAGTAAAGAAACAAGGTGAGAAGTCACCTTTACAAAACCTCCAAGAATCACTACCAAAAAAACTGATAAGATGAAGGCATACAAATAAAAATGGCACACTAACCTTTAACCATGAAATCCCATCGAAAAAAGAAAAGGGAAGCCAAAGACAATTAGAAGAAGAAGATAATGAAATCACGACTGAGCAATTGATGCAATGGAATATTTGAAAGAAGGTTGATAGCTTTGTGGGAATAAAGAAATAATGGAATTTCATAGAGGCAGCAAAATGGGACATGGCATTAGGAAAAAATGAAGGAATTAAAGAGAGAGAGTTAGTGGAGGATTATTTGATTGTTTGGTTCAAATTGCACTATTGCTAAAATTGCTCTTTTGTCTGAAGAGGTTTTTATGTACTTCAAATATTTTAAAAAAATTCATAAGAAAATGTATAGACTCCAAAATTAATTAACAAATATTTAGTCTTTATTTTAATAGCCTAAAATATTTTATTTTATTTTATTATTTTTATCATCATCATCATCATCATCATCATCATCATCATCATCATCATCATCATTATTATTATTATTATTATTATTATTATTATTATTATTATTTTCATTTTTAAGGTATTACATTATGTGGGGAAGATAAAGAGCGTGGAGGAACGGAGGCTATTAATTTTGTCATTGGGATCCATTTTTAATTGAATGAAAAAGATTATCTAGTATTTTTGTAGTCCGTTTTTCTATTACAAAAAACAGGATTGCAAATTTAGAACGAAAATTAATTGGAAATGAAAATAAAAACTAATTGTTATTATTTATTATATTATATTTTTAATATATAAAAATTAAACATTTATTTATCTAATTACTAATGATTAAACCTATGAATCAATGTTTTTTTGATTTAATGATTGGTCTAATTTTAAGAATATTAAATTTTATTGTAATCTCTATTCTTTAACAAATTCAAATGTACTAAATATTCACTTTTAGGATCCAATGCAATCACGGCTTCATCCAAGAGAAGACTTTTTGAGTCCATAGAAAAGCTCTAACAATTGCTAATCTTTGTTTCTACCCCCGAAAGCCTTACCCCACACTTTCCAACATGCGTTTGGTATTAATAGGGGAATTTTAATATGAATTTATGTGCATTTGCCTTTTTCTGCATTCAATTTAATACCAATTACAAGGGATTGAGTGTTAGGAAATGATCTTTTTTACTGGAAAAATAAAATATTGAATCTTACAAGTGTATTTTCTATATCAACAAGGTTAATTTTACCATCAAATCCATAACCTATGTTCTCCTTTATAAGAATATTTGAAAAGTACATGCTTCTAACTCACAAAACTAATCTGCTTATCAAATAACATACTGCATTAAATTTTAAGTATGATCTAGATGCTTTTCTGTATAGAAGTTCATGTGATATTTATACAGCAAAACCCCATTCAACAAAATCTTTCCTTTGGTTGGGCTGTAAAATCTTTCAGTTAAGTATGTTATTGTAATATATAGCAAATGACCAATGAGTTCATCTGCTTCATATCTTTTCATATAACTTCATTAATCTCTTCCTAATCTTTCTATGCTTTAATTCATAGCATGGTATAACACAAGGTTGTTTGTTAATTCACAACCTGTTGAATAAGAACCTTGGAAAATATGTGCTTTGAATTAAAACATAGAAAGGAAGCGAAAAAGAAAGAGAAGATCACCATTAGCATAAGAAATACACCTTTCCACCACTACTTGGACCGACAAGAGCAACCTTTGAGCCAAGTCACAATTTCATGATAATTGCCTATACATGAAAATAATAAAAGCAATGTACTATGTTACAATAATTTTCCATTCAATTATAACATATGTAAACTTTTATGTCAAGCATCATATGACTCGGAGGTGATGGATAGGTAAATCAGACATCATCTCATTTCAGATCTCCATCTTGATCCCTACAGTTATAAGCATTTTCATCCATTATTTATTATGATAAGAAAAAAAGGAAAATAAAAGAAATATTATAAGAGAAAGGAAAATAAAGACAAGAGAAAGTAAATAAGTTATCACTTTTTTTGATATGATAAAAGGGAAAAGAAAAAAAAAATTTCTTTCCCTTATTTGGTTTGATTAAGGAAAAATAAAAGGAAATAAATAGAAATAAGAAGTCAAATTACTTTATTATCATCTACCTAATTAAATATGTTTACAATAACATAGTATATCTTAATATAGGTAATTAAATATATTTGTCATTATTAAATATATTTTCCATATGAAAAAAAATTATCCATTCTTTTTTATTGATAAATATATTGGTTCTAATTAAATAAAAAAATATTTATATTAATGTTAAAAAAATAAGAAAGGGATGAAAGAGAAAATACTCATCCCACAATCCACTTGCTTTCCTTTCCATCTCGTTTATGCATACCAAAGGAAGAATTTATAATTTCCTTCCAACTCCTCTCTCCCAAACAAGCCATTGGTATCACTTTTCAGCAACCATTATCATTCTCATTCTTAACTAATTTTTTTTAGGTAGAAAACACAAATGTAGGATTCGTTTGTCCTTGCTAAACTTGCTGTGTTCTTGGAAACTACACAACAAGGGAATTTTGTGCATCAGATTCATCTTTCAGAGTCATCATTTTTTATATCACTAGAAACACACACCAAAAATCCTACTTTGGAAGCACGCAAATTAACACAATCAGCAATTATATAACCTTACATAGTAGACTCTCACATGCTGATCAAACACAAACAACAAGGAGAAAAGAGCGTATACACGATAATGCGAACCGATGTACAGCGAGAAAAAGTCAATAGCTCTTGCTTCAATATATTCACTCTCACTCTTTCTCTCGCACTCTCTGTACCTCTTCTCTATGACAATCTGAGTAAGTGAGTGGCAACTTTTATAGACAAATTAAAGGATTGTATTACTAACCCTAGTAAAATCTACATTGAATGCAAAAATACATAAATGGCAATTTCCTTCAAAAGATCAGTCTCATTATGATACAAAGAACATAAAAACCTAGGTTATGAGATGGTGTCCAGATAGTCAAAAGTGAGGATCCGAATAGTGCTTCTGAAGTGAGGCCAATCCAAACCATTGGAAGCATCGGGCGTTTGGATCAAGCCACGTGGCGCATTTCGTTTGTTAAACCGCTCTGTTTGTCTGTTCGGAGAAGGAAGCCAGTAATGAGACCGATGCCAATGGACTTGTATGGAGAGATGGAGGAGCAGCCCAACTCCTCCATCACATGCTAGCCGTTGGAGTAACTTTTCTGACAATCTGTTTCTGCAGCTTTCATATTTCTCGTTGCTCTTTGCTTAGTTTTATCTAATATGGCATGATCTTTTGTACATTATGTAGAGACAAGTGGATAATTTGTGTAGAGAAAGATGAATGTGATGTTACAATGAAAATTTCTTTTTCTCCTTTCTTTTCCAAGTTTTTTCTTTTCCTCATTCTATATGAATGTATTACGGTTCTCATTCTACTACTGTCTATTGTCTTTTCTCCCCTCTCCATTTGATTCTACCAAAGTTTTACCGAATGGCTGAGTTGAAACTTGAAACTAGCCAGAAGTGAAGTCAAGAAGCTCCCCATTATGTCTCAAGTTCCTATTGGCTCCATCAATGAAACTAAATTTGACTACACGGTTACCCATTTTAGTATTTTATCACGAGCTTTATGGACCACAAGGCTTGGAAAGTCTCTCTTGGAGAAAGAATTAGAAACAGCTTGGGTAACTATTGGCTACCTCTGAGATATCAACCTGGCTTGTAACATCGGAACTCCTGTGATTGCAGTTACAACAAAGGAAGGGATAATGGGGACAAAGATATCATGTGTCAATGGAACGATTTAGAAACTCATTAAAACAACAGACGGCCTATTAAATACTAATATACATCATCTTATTCACTAAATCTATTTTAAATAGATTTGTAGCAATGATGATAACCTTCATATTAATATAATCAATCCTCATTCATACAATACAGAAATCCCAGAAACAGACAACGTTTTCCTTCTCTGTCATCTAGAGCAAAGTAGCGCCGGCCTAACAAAAGTAAACCCCCAAAAATTCTAGACCCAAGAAACGAAAAGCATCATACTGGATGACAATGGAGATCGAGGGGAAAAGTGGGATCAGTGGATATCAGTATCATCGAAATCGCCCTCGAAGCTGTTGAAAAAGTCGGCGTCGGCGAGCTCGTCATCTAAGATCAGCATGTATTAGTTGGAATTACCAAGTTCTATGCTAACACTAACTTGACTAGTTGAATTTTACCATGAGTTCAACAAGAATGCTGACTCTTACCTAAATTTAATTTAAACGGCCCAAATCATTAGATGACATCGAAAATTATTGCACAAGAGTATGTAAATAAAATCCCAAATATAACTTTCTAGAACTTCCTAAATTTGGCACAGCAAGGATGATATGCTAAAATCCTAAAACCATAAGGTTCAACATATTAAGGCAAATTCATACTTGGCTGGCTATGTCGAAACAGTGTCACAGGCAGGCTATATTCAGCACCAAGTCCATATCTAACCAACGCTCGGTTTTGGAGAGAATTGACATTCTGTTCTTGGCATTTTAGCTTCAATTGCTTCCTCAAAGATAACTTTTCTGGTCTCTGTTCAGTTCCACCAGCAAACTCTAAAAGTGAAAATATATCAGATTAATGAAAACATCCTTGCCATATACTTGATAATCTACAGATATATCAGCACCAAAATAATGCTCTGATAAATTAATAATAGGAAAAATAAGAAACTTTCCTGAACCTGTATATAGGTAATACATATCGTCCAAAGCCTCAAGATTTTTATTACAACCACCAATGAACACAAGAACACCACCCTTAAATGGGTCTAAACAGCCACCAGCCACAGAAAATCTAGCAGAAGGACCATGGCCTGTAGTTGTCAACTTGGTCCAAATACCAGAATCTGCATCCAATCAGAAAAAAGAAAGATGATGAAAGGATACAAACTCAATAAATATTAATAAACATATCATGCTTCTTTGGCCCAAAAAAAAAAAACATATCATGCTCCTACAATCGCAAAAAACGAAAAACTATTTCATTAAATATACTCTGTCTTTCCAATTAATGAGAAAGTGACCAGAAGAATTAAACTAGTCACCAAGGTGAGATTTATGTGAAAAGATGGAGCAAGTGACCCCATTTTATAAAGCTCAAATAATAGATGTCAAACTCTCATCATTTGTATGATCAATTAACTTCTGAAAAAATGTTTAAAATATTTCGCACCAATAAAATATGTAAATAAGGTTGTCAAAAGTGGACAGATCCACCTCTGCTACATGAGATCATCTACCTCCAACTATGACAAAAATGTTGAAGCTGTTACACTGACACAGTATGAAGTTTCTAAAAACAGTTTATCATAGTATGGTTCTGCAAATATTAAACCTGAATATAACAAAATGAATTTGAATTTGAAAAATGTTAGATAATATATTATACATACCAATATCAAGCTTATAAAGGTCATTGTATAGACTTTGGGCGTCCTTAAATCCCCCAAAAACAAACAAGTTCTTGCCCAAAGCAACCGTAGAATGACCAGCTCGAGGGGGCAACAATTGGCCTGACGTATTCAGCTTCCTCCAAATAAGAGCATCTATCAATAACAGAGGTCCCAAAGCAAATTATAAAGCAGCATGTCATATTCTGGTAAATGTTCTTTTCCTATATATTACCAATTGTTACAAGAGTATATATTCTATTGATAAGATAGCTGTATCAAGGATATGGACATCACACAGATAATAATCATGTCCATCTTCACCACCTATCACAATAACTTTGTTTACCAAAGATGAGCAACTTAGAAGCACCGATACTCCAAATTTGGAGCCGTACCCGTACCGGATACGTATCCGATACCGACACGCGTACCGTAAGGGTACAAAAGTATCCGAAACGTTTCTTTGCGTACCGAAATGTTTCGAAACGTTTCTTTACGTATCGAAACGTTTCGAAACATTTCTTTACGTACCGAAACGTTTCGACACGGCTAGGAAACGGCTCCAAAACATCCTTGAAATGGCAGTGAAACGTTTTTCTCCTTAAACGACTTCATTTCGTCCATCATTTAAACCCCCAACCCGTCAAACGCTTCGGTTCTTCTCCCTCAGCTTCAGTTCTTCTTCCTCACCCGCTGCTTCTGGTGCTGCTGCGTCTCGCCATGTGTCGCCTACCCTGCTACATCATCCTCTCCGACAACGCCTTCTGTTCCTCTGTCATCTTCTCTGGCCAGTGGCAGGTGCATCTTCTTCTCCGGTGGCAAGGATTTTGTTTTCAATTTTTTTTTTCAGAAATTTGAATGAGAGAAAAACAAGCCTAGAATTTTGTAACTTGGCTGATAATTTGTCTCTCCTACTTGTGTTTCAATTCATTCCTGTGATATGTGCCTCTGTTTGTAGAAAATTAAACTAAAATGTTCTGGGTTTGTGATATCTGACTTCACCTGTTCATTGTTCAACCATTTAAGCGTAGCAATAAAAGGAGGTGGAATAATAACTCTTCACGTTATAAGGATAACAACAATGGTTGCAATTTGTAAGCTGATGAAACAAATTAGGGCTCACCTAATTTTGATTCCTCTGCTCATTA
This sequence comes from Erythrophleum fordii, assembly GCA_032878935.1. NCBI lineage: Eukaryota > Viridiplantae > Streptophyta > Magnoliopsida > Fabales > Fabaceae > Erythrophleum > Erythrophleum fordii. The sequence goes on from JAVQMF010000055.1 coordinate 953,902, forward strand.
ATTGATTAATTATTTCATTCACTAATTATGCTTGATTAATTAGTTTTTAATGTATTAGATTATTGAATATATATATATATATATATTTTTTTTTTTCCGTACCCGTATCCTAAAATTTTAAAAATTATCGTATCGCACGTATCGTATCGTGTCGTACCTGATACGCGTACCCGTATCGGTGCTTCTTAGATGAGCAAGTATGGCCGTCACGTGGAGATGGTGGAGTACCAGATGTTGCAGCATACTTCCAAACAAACGTCTCTGCAAGTGAAAGAGTGAAAAGGAATTATCAGCATCTTCCTCATCTGATCTAATAAACCAAAGCTACAGACAAATTTTCAACACAAATATAGATGTATACCAAATAAAATGTTTGATAGCTCAACCTTAAGCACTCCCATCCCAAACCCTACTTCTCACTCAATTCCTCTCGTAGCATTCACAACAGAAATTATTGCAAATCTGGAATTCAATCCCACATCTTCTCAACAAGAACTCAGCCTGTCTACAAGCAAGCTAAACAGTGTGACTGTGACACAATTCCAAGTGCTAGGCGATGCCTTTATAAAATAATTAACGAAGTCAGAAAATCTTGGTCAATTTCGTCATATAAATGTCAAAGAAAGGTATATAATGTATAATGAACTAGTTTGATCAATAACTGGCAATATATAGTGTGGGAAAATCACCTGTATTCAATATGTAAAGATCATTGTAGTCAACCTTAATATTATTTTCTGCAGATTTTCCACAACCGCCAAATATACTGCCTGCCAACACATGGAGCGCTATGACCCTCACGTGCCTTTGGCGTCTCTCCTCTAATAGTTGAAGACATCCATGTATGTGAAGCTTAAAATGATTTAACGTCAATGAGTACTACATGTTGAAACTGATAGTAAAGAGATAAAGAGCATGCAATCAGGCACAAGCAGCAAACATTTTACTTGAGCATTAATTTCTGGGGCCATCATCAAAGAGAAAAGCAGATCATACGTTTTTGCTCTGAGAATCATAATGAATATTTGAATTAGGCCAACTAGTACAGTGAAGATAGCAGAATGATGACTCACAAGTGTCTAGTATGTGTAAGTCCTTGAGTGGGTTCCTCCCATCTGTACCCCAAAATACAAAAAGACTATCAACAACAGCTGTGCAGGTATGGCTGTCCCTGGGAGAAGGTGGGATGCCTTTTATCACAGGTTGGCTCCACGTCTGTTTGACTGCAGATCATAAAGGAGTAAGGATTCTAGGAAGCAGGGATACGCCTTTTTAGGAGCCGTACCCATACTGGACACGTATCTGGTATGGATTACGCGTTTCGAAACGTTTTGGTGTTTCGGTACGACACGAAACGGCTCCGAAACGGCTCTGAAATGGCTGCGAAACAGCTGCATCGTTTAAAATGTCGTTTCTTCAGCGTTTTACCCATCTCCTCTTCGAAAGCCCTACACTCGTGCTTTTGTGTCCATGATTCGTCTGCTGCATTCGTCCTCCATGCTGCATCCTCTTCTCCGGCAAGACTCTGGTTCCTCCATCGTCTTCTCCTGCAGCTGCTGGTGCCGGTGGTCGGTGACTGATGCCTCCGTGCTATCCTCCTCCCCGTGCTTCTTCTTGTTGTGAGTATTGAATTCTCCCCCCTTCTTGCTGCGAGTATTTCTACCCTGAAATAATTTTGCTCTATATCTATTAGTGTCTCTGTGATTTTGCTCTTCTCTCTACTTTCTTCTTTGTTTCATTTCACATCATTTTTTGTGCTTGCACCTTTTACAGTTGCAATTCTTCTGTGCTTGCACTTTTCACAATATGTTAAAATCAGAATTTTGTGGATGAATGTTTCCCAAGTATCACATTCCTGGATGTTTATTTAATCATGGTCCTTTAATCACATTTTCAAAGAAGCCGACTCCTACGCTGATGTGCTTGCAAATTGTGTTGCTCTGTTTAGGCCTTCTTGCAAGATACTTTAGGCCTTGGTTTTCTATTGCTTACCAAAAAGGAGAATTCTTCATGTTGAGTTTATTTACATAATAGAATCCATAAGATATGTTTTAAAGGATAATAATTCATTTATAGTGAGACTTGTATTTGAATTCTGCACAATAACACCATCTTATTCTAACTTTTTCAAGATGTACCCCTAGAGTTGAAAAGATGTGAATGTTTTAACATGTTAGATTATTATTATATATATATATATTGTCGTACCTGTATTTTGAAATTTCAAGAATTGTTATATCTCACGTATCATATCGTGTCGTACCCTATATACATACTCGTATCTTTTTAGGTAATGAAACCATTTACAATGTCCACATTAACTAGCTAGAATACCGTAATAAATGCGTGCCAGAAAAATGCAAAATAAATAAACACACTACACATAAACAAATCAACCATAAAACAAGTAATCAATTCTTTCATACCCACATCCCTCACAAAAATAGAACTATAAACTCATTAAGGACTTCTTTAATCAGATAATAGGGAAATCTAGCTTCCAAGAAATCAAAAGACAACAGCTTTTCCAGCAGGACACAAACCAGATCATCAAAAAGAAAAAAGAAAAGAGATGGGAGTCCATGACATAACGCATGCAGAGCATAAATGCTTACCAAGAAGGCAAGAATCTAGCTTAGCATTCATACAAAATAATGATAGCCCACGAGAGTGGGTTTGATTAGGTGTTTTGAAAGAAAAGAAAAGGAAGCGGGAGAGAATAAGATGTTTGATTAAAAAAAAATTAGAAGGGAGGGGTCTCCTCCAAATTGGGAAATTTTAAAAAAGAAAAAAAAAAAAAAAATTTTTTTTAATTTATAATTTATATTTTTATCCCTCAATTTTTTAATATTTTAATATATTAATATTTAATAAAAATTAAAATAAATTTTTTATCAAAAATTAAAAATAAAACAAATTAAAATTTATAATTATTTTAAAAAATATATTAATATAAATAATTTTTTTATAAAAAAATTAAAATAACATAAAAATAAATTTATTCAAATATAATCACTCCTTTTCTTTTAAATCAAATAATAATTTCCGTTCATTCCCCTTTCCCTCCAAACCAACTCAATAGACCCTCCTCCCCTCCCTCCATTGACCTCTCCTCCGTTGACCCACTCTGAATCAAACAGAGCCTACAAGGCAGATGAAGGATAAAGAAAACAGAAAGGAGCATAGACGCAAATATCCGAGTGCAACAAGATTCCAGTACCCGGGTATGTATATCAGAAAACATTCAAATTTCCATCTCAGAACACCGAGTAAACAAGAATGCAAAATCAAGGTTTCACAAATTCCAGAAACACAGAACGCGACACATAGAGACGAGACCCACCAGCGTCGAAGACGTGAACTTGGTTGGTCTGGCAGTTATCTTGGCCGTAACCGCCGAAAAGATAGAGAAATCTGCCACCCTCAATGGCCTCACAGGTGTGTCCCCACCTCTTCCCTGGCAGTTGTGCAGCTTCACCTCCTTCACCCTCTACGGGGTTTGACTGCACCATTTCCCACCTCATCATTTTTTAGAACACAATTTGGAAAGAAAAAGTTGCAATTGACGAACGCACTAACCAAGTAAAAATAAAGCTTCCTCCTTTTTTATTATGGGAAAAAGTTGACCGGAATGTTTATGGGTTGCGCGGTTTTTTTAATCCAAACTAATCAACAGCTCGCGGGTTGAGTTGGCTACAAATTTGTTGTTCAAACCGAACCAACTGAACTCGTGTTTGTTTGGCTTGGTTTGGGTGGCAGGTTCACCCTTGTTTTTTTTTTTTGAAAAAATTATGATTAAAGATAAAAAAATAAAAAAATTATTTTAAAAATATTTATCATTAGATTTAACTCATTGATTCAACTTATTATTGCTAAATGCAATAATAATCATTTTAAAATAAATAATAATAAGTTCTTAAAAATAAATTTTTTAATTTTTAATCTTTTATTATAACTTTTTTTTTAATGTTTTTCCTTATTTTCTTTTTAAAACTTTTATGGATTCGTAAATGTAAGTCATGCAGCTCACAAAGGATATCCATATATATTAATATAATAATAATCTTAAGAAAAAGTAATGTTCAGGAACATCCACGCATCAGAAATATATATGAAGATAGTTTTCATGCATCAAAAACACTGTATCCCGCTCCCCCGTAATACATGAGATTAATGATTAAAATGAGCTTGCAAAGGAAGCAAGGGAATCTCAGCCGTCCCCACCTCCCCACACCTGGCAAAGATCTAATACCACTCCACAGATATAAATAGCAGAAGCCGTTCTTCCATTCTGCTTAAGCAATTTCGGCTAAAAGAGAGTGAGGCGAGAAATTGAGAGTGGGGGAAATAGTGAAAGAGAGAGAAAAGAAAGAAAATGAGAGTGAGAGGCGAGAGCTGAGGAAGGAGAAGTTTTGAAGAGAAATTTTAGTTCAGGAGAGACCTCGCAGAAAAAGAGAGCGCATAGAATAGGCAGAGAAAGTTGAAGGGGACTTAAAATCTGTAAGCTATGAACACACTCATTTTATTTTTGTCTAGTACATATTCTAAAAAATCAAAAATTGTATTTAAAAATAACTTGTGGTGTGTTTAATTTTAAAATTTGTCATTAAATATTGGGTATGTTTAATTTAAGAATTTATTATTAAATATTAGATATATTTAACTTAAAAATTTATTATTAAATGTTTGGTATATTTAATTTAAGAATTATTATAATTATTGGTTGGTTTAATTTATAAGTTACCAGTTGCTTTGATAAATTCTTTTGAAACTCTACAAATTTAAGTCAAGTAATATACCACTTAGTTAGTACAAAGGAGGATATTTGAAAATCTATGCATAAAAGACTATTTGATATTTGTTATGAACTTAATTAAGACACCAAAGATACTAAAAGACACAATTAAAAAAGAAAGTAATTGATATTTGTATCCTACTTAGGATATATATATATGTATGTATGTATAAACAAGCATATGTATGCTTGTATACATGTTTAATTTATATATATGTGTTTGATCTATGATATATGTGTACATGTCTATATATATGTGTGTGTGTGCGCGCGCGCGCCCATGTTGTAACATAGATGAGCATGTGAGAGCATGAGAAATATGAACTTAAGTAAAGACATGCTTACGTGAGACTTAACTATTATGTAACTATGCCTAGGTGAATGTATGTTATGTGTAACTATATACTTATTATTTGATATCTATTTGATTTTATGCTTTGAGATGATTTTTTTTTTAAGGTAAAGGAACTTCAAGTTTTAAAGGAATAGACTACTAACACAAGATGATCTTTAAAGATGGGTTTATATGAATTTCCAATTTTTGTATAAGTCTTTAGAAGACTAAGTTCTTAAGGGATGAGATTAGCAGAGGCAAAATTTTTGTCTATATGAAAGGAAATATATGATCATCTAGAATCAACTTGAAGGTTAAAGTCCCTTATGATCTAAATTCTCATTCTCTAAAGGATAAGGTTATGACAGGGGGTAGAGAGGCCCTTATATGGCTTTCTGGCTTCAGGTAAAAGTTTGTGAATTCACTTTAAAAGACCTTCTATTATATTTACTCTTGTTCATAAAGTGAAGATTTTGATGATCACAATGAATAAGAAGAATAGTCTATCTCTTTGATAATGCTAAAAACTTAAGTCTTACACTAAGTAATTAGGATGCTTTGTGGGTTATTTATGATTGCAAAACCCAAGCTTGTACAAGTGGTATATGATACTTGATATATGACTTGTGGAAATGATTTATGAATAACTAGTACTTTCAAAATAAGATTATCTATGTCTCCTTAGAAATATATGAATAGAATTTATTCACTAAAGTAGTGTTAAAACTCTATGAATGAAATAATAAGGCATGCCACTATGCACTAAGTTGAGGGGGTACACAGATATGAATAATTGAGCCTATTATGATTAAATTATATTAATATTGCTTAAAGATCTAGTTGGATGTGAATATTATCATATTGCATATTTGTGTTATCTATATGCAATTATGTGTGATATATTGACCATGTGCTAATATGTGATATCATAAATTTAGTAGGTAATATTATTTAAACATGATTCTAGATGAATGTACGTATATTAGAATATATCTTCGATGCCTATATGTTTATATCCTTATATATATGATTGTTATCTTATTTGTATTTGATTTGTCATATTGTTTTTACTATTCTTATATGCTACAAACAAGGGAATATAAAAGAAAAGGTTTTTTTTTGGGCAAACGTGATAGTTGGATCATTATTAGTTTTGAAAATTTACAAATATTTTTACTAAGAATATAAATTCTTACTACATTTTATGATATGTTGAAACAAGGATTCAAGCAGTAGATTAAAGTACCTGAGGTAGATTGGACTTCCAGGATCCAGATTGTAGCATAAAGAAGATGGAGTAACCTTATCTATTCTATTAGATGATTGTAAAAATAATAAAGAGACATTAATTTATGTTCAATCCTGTAGTTCAAGGATGAGTTATATACTGATGTTAGAATATTTCTAATACTACTAAATGGTCTTATGATTTTTGTAAGTATTAAACATATGATACTGGATATTCAATATGTGGTTAAGAAAATATCTATGAGATTTATTTTTGAATTTATGCTACCAAACAAAATTAAAAATAATAATGACTAAATTCTACCATTCGTCTGTCACTCTAATCTAGTATTAGGAATATGTAACACCTTAAACTTAAAGGGTTATGAGAAACACCTTGGATTCTAAGAAAGTAAAAGAGGAAGTGTTCTTAGAAATGTTTTATCATCTTTGAACTCTCTATCTATCTCAGAGATACAATTGAATGAAAAATTCTTCTCCTTTTTTTGTGTTATTTGTATATTTTAAAATATGAAATAATTTTATCTCATAATCACAAAAATCAAGTCAATTATCTTGTCCTATCAAGATAATGTAACTAAATACTACTTTGAATTTCTCAAATAATTCAAAATAAGTTGCGGGATAATAACAATAATTAATTAATCATAAAATAATTAATTATTTAATTATTTTTTTTAGGTTTTCTTAATAAATTTGGGTCAGCCCATCATGGATAGTCTAATAATTCAACATCTCCCTCTCCTATGGGTCTACATTGTTTATATGTATGATGTGGACATCCCTCTATTAGATAAGAGTATAATTTTTTTTTTTCATATATAACAATTGTACCATTACTAGCTTTCAAAATACTTATTATCTTATTGAATGTTTTTATAATTCTCATGTGTGGTAATGTAACATCTTAAAAAATTAGAATTTTTTAATTATTTAGTATTTTATGAAATAAATTAATTAAAAATTAATAAGATGAATTTGAATAGAATAACTTCATATATGAAAAGTATAAGATAAATATGACTTATAGAAATTTTTGAGATTTTAGGGGGTCTAGGGGGTTGAAGGGCAAAATCGTCATTTGTCACCTGAATGAATTTTGATCATTTCTTTAGAAGGTTGGGAAGTCAAGAACTAGCCTAATATATATAAAAAATATATATATCAATAGTTAGGAAATAATGCGGAGAAAATTATAAAATTCGTTCTATAAAATTTTGAAATCATTAGGACCGAAAAATGACCCTAAACGATTAAAAGCTTATACGGAGACCAACTTAACCCCAAAGCTTGAGTTAACTATCTTGAAAAATTCTATGCAAAAAGATCTACTAGATGGTGGTGAAGGAATCTGAAGATGAAAGGTTAAAACAAAGATATAAGCGAAAAATGAACATAGGCGCTTGTCTATTATATTTTCACTAACGACAAAATAGTCATTTATGCCCTAAAATAATAATATATTAAGAAAATAAATAATAATAATAATATATGACTAAAGAACTAAAGTAGGACCCACATAAGCCCAATTTCTAAAGATTACACGAGTTACGGAATAATGACAACAGCTTATGTTAGCAAATCTTAGTAAATTTCATGTTTTATAAAAATATTACCACTAACGTCATTGCTAACATGGGATGATATAGCTACTAACCTAAGTAATATTAAACGCAAAGTAATCTTCACACAAAATGAGGAAAGTAGCCATGGTTAAAGTTTAACTACGGTTAAATCCAACGGCTAATATTCATCTATAAAATGAGATGCGATCTCAACCGTTAATATAATCCTATGGCCTAGATTTTTCTACTTTTTAAGATCAAATTATAACTTTTAATCTAATCCAAAGGCCTATATTAAATCTCTAAAATTAAGATTAAATCTTGACCATCCAATGAATCTAAAGACATAGATTTAACATCATAAAATCATAACAAATCTTAGCTATCCATTATAACCAACACATTTATAAAAATCACACACACCCCTCACACCACACACACACAAGAACACACACACCTACTCAGCCAAAACAAGAGAGAAAGGAGGGAAGAAAGCCACATCCAAGGGAGAAGGAGAAGAAAGGAGAAAAGAGGACAAGGATGCCACCAGGGGTAAAAAGACACTGTGGATTCAAGGTAATATAGATAAATCTTTTTCTTCTTGATTTTTCTTTTATTTTTTTCCATGAATCTTCTCTTCTATTCTGCTTCATGTTTCGACCATGGCAAGAATAAAGGAAGAATTTTGTTGTTTTCATGAATCCAAGTTAAGAAAAGATGGAGAATTCATATATATAGCTTATGGATTCATATGATTCAAGAAAATTTCTATTCTTGGAAACTTTCCTATAAATTATGAAACTTTGAATTTCAATAAGTCATGGAAGAAATTAAAGAGAAAATAAATAGGAAAATAATGAGAGAAAGCTTAAAAAAGAGATAGATTAATATAATCTTAATTTTCATGAAGACTTTGGCAAGAAACCCTCAATTTTCATTTTAATAGAAGTATATAAAATACATAAAATTTCTAGAATTTGTTTTAGGGCTTTTGTTCATCACTCTTGAACATGTATGTATGGCTATTTGGTGGCATGAAAATGAAGCAAAATCACACACATTCCATAACACCTAGGTTCGGCCAAGCCCATTAGGGACACCTAGGGAAGAGTTTTTAACAATCCAACTAAATTAAGTTAATCTACACTGAAAATAAGGCCTATGGTAAAATTTTTGGGAATTATAAATCACTATATAAAAAGTCAACTTTTTGAAAAAAGTGTTGAGTAAGGATTTCTTGAATTTTTTTACTTATGTTATTTAATGTGTTTTGGATGATTTATGTTATCTAATATGTTCTATATATTGTTTAGATTATATTGATATTTATTTTGTAATTTTTGGAACCTATTTGTGATAGTTAAAAATTTATGAAGCATTATGTTAATAATGGAATATGTGGTAAATATATGCTTTGGACTATGTTGCTTGCTGTTTGATTTCTTGAAAATATGGATAATATGCTACTTACCTTGTTTAGGGGATAAGCCCTATGTGTGTACCAAAGTTAGCCACTGGATAACTACTGTTATGCTGGATGTCTAATTTTAATTAAAAAAAACTTTAAAATACCTAAAATATTAATTAGGATTAGTGAGGGTTGTTCAGATATTTTGGACCTATTTTGGACTTATTTGACTTTATTAAACCTCTTATATACCTACATGATCTTTTTATGGTTATATTGGACTTTACTCTAAAACTTGACGTTGGACCTTAATTTATAGGCTATTTTGGACATCAAATGGGTTCTAGGACAAATTTGGACTTAGAAAAATAAAAAAACAATTTTAGGTATTTAAGTATATTTTTTTCAAACTCTAGTACATTATTTTGCTATTGGGATTATTTATTTATGCACACGATTATGCAAAGTAGTTTTTTTTTTCCAAATATACCTATTATGTCTTGATCAGAAAATGGCTTGGATGATATATTATTGTGATATTTTTATATGACTTTTCTTGGATACCCACTAGGGGATGCTTTAATAAAGAAAGCAAGGGTGAGCTTGCTAAGTCATGACAGTGCAACATGATCTGGGTATTGAGCTGGCCAATGCTAGTGTAACATGATTTAGGTAGTGAGCTTGGCAGTCTCCAAGGCATAGTGGTCAAGCTAAATAATTGTTGTTGGTTGTATTTTTTGTATTTTATATATGTTGATATCTTGTGATTAATGAACTCTGATTTTGTTAATATCTTGTTAATTGTATTTAAATCATGTTTCACAAAAGTGTAAAAACCTTAAAGTTTATATGATATTCTTTGCTATATGTTTGTATAAAATTCTCTGGTAATCTTGATTTTTGTTATTTTATATCCATGTTAAATATTATGAAAATAGTATATTTCTCTATTTAAACTATTCTGTAAATTAATTATTCTCTGTAAAGTCTTCCATTTATATTATTTGCTATTTGTTAAATTCATACTTGACATTTCTTCATGAATATTATGTTATATTAATTATATCTATGTTACTAAAAAAGTTATTTCTCACTTTGTTATGATTTATATTTTTTATATGCTAATCTACAGAGTGATATTAGAGATGCAGGCGGAATGGATACAATTCCCTTTATAAGGTTGGGTCTATGTGATCCATAATATATATATCATATCATGTGATAATGTTGTACGAGCTGTTCTGATGATTTTTGTGGCATTGGGAGAGTTGGAGACTCACTCATTTCCCTTGAGTGGATCTTCTCTGCCGTTTCTAGAAAAATATGTAGTTACTGATAGCTAATAGTTCTTTTTGTAAAAATAAGGGACTAACTTTAGTAGTTCTTTTTATTATTTGGGAATTTTCTTTTTGGGTAGCTTAGACTGAGTTCCCAGTGTTTTACATTGATCTATACCTTTGATGATCCCTCCCTCTTATGACAAAACTTTTATTAATGATATGTAGTATCAGTAGTTTATTTTCATCATTTTTTGTATTCCACTATGCTATAACAATTTAATTAACAAAATAGAGAATTTTTATCATAAAGGAACAATTAAAAGGGAAAAAAGGTAATTAAACTAAATAAATTAGGAATTTTTGTTAGATTTAAAAAAATTACTAAAAATGGGTAATTAGATGAGGCATTACAGGTAACATGTGTAGATCTAGTTTAGCATGCTGACAACTAAATATATAATTTGGGTCGAGTGGGTATATGTCATGATACCCAACATTGGTCAAATGTAAGTTATTATTGAGCTGAAGACCACGATAATGACTAAGGAACCACAGCTGGTTCTTCCTCCTATAAATGTTCTCAATCTCAATACTTAGATTTTATTATGACTACCATGGAGTCTTTTTTTGTATTATATTTACTCCACCATTATTAGTGCATTTCATTAGAGCCATGGCACAACCTTCCTTTTGGGCATGTATATATTTATCTTAGCTTTTAGTAGACTAACATTATAAGGGACCTTTTTTTTTATGTATGATTAAGTCCCTAAGTTTAACAACCTTTTGTGTGGCTAGATATAGTGGTAAGTCCTATATAAGGCTTGACTACATTAAATAGTAATTCAAAAAGCATATATGAATATAATAAAAAAATTTCAAAATTTTAGTTTTATGTATATGTAATCACTTTACTTAAGACATTACATAAATAGCTTCCACACATAAAAATACTAAATTCAGCAAAGATTTAATAGAACATAAGGGTAGGGAGTTATATTAGTAGTATCATACCAATTCATCATGTGGATACCTAGCAAAGTCTAGATAAAACTTGTTATGATAAGAAATTTTAGTAGCCTACCTCCATTTGATATGCAAGTAAGCATAAGTGAAGTGGTATCAACACTTATGTACTTGTATATCATTGTTTGATGTCATAATTTTATTCAAAAGTAGAGTAAAATCTCATTAAGACTAATTGCCTTGTTTGTTTATGCAGCAAAAGCTATAAGGTTTAGATGAAGAAGCAACTCTAGCAGTAACGGTGACAATGGTATGATAAATGCCATTAAGAGGATAGTTATAGCTATGAGAGAACAAATCAAAGCGATAGCTATTGCCATAAGGAACAAGCTGCTACTACTAATCAATTGACTCAACAGGTACAAGAAAATGGAATTGACTATACAACTACCAATGAGGACCTAGAAGTAGCATAGAACCCTTAAGTCCTAGTAAGCAAAAACAGGAGTGTAACATTGAATGCAGTGTTGAGCATGCATTATCAAGGCCTATTAGAGTTTGAGAAAGCCAAGCTTTAGTCATTTCGTGGAGAGTACAACCCCTCTATGGTTGATGAGTGGCTTAAGGAATTATAAAAGATTTTTTTAGGCACTGGGATGCACAGATACCTAGAAGGTAACTTTTTCTATGCATACGTTAGTAAGTGATGCTAATAACTAGTGGAAGGAAGCAAAGTAGGGAATGGAGGCCCAAAAATTATGAGTGGTTAAGATCACCTTTCTTGAGAAATACTTCCCAAAAATTGTGAAGAATGAAAAAGAGATAGATTTTCTACAACTAAAATGAGGAGGCATAATGGTAGATCTTTTTACCAAGTTTGAAGCTTTATCAAATTTTTTTTAGCATACTTGAAAAACACTCCCAATAAGTTTGAAGTATGCTTAAGACCAAAAATCAAGGGAGTAGTGATTACTTTGGAAATTCAAAATTTTGTGGGCTTAGTAAATAAGTGCAAAGCAATAAGAAACATTTATTAGAGATAAACAAGGTGAAGCAAAAGACAGTTTTAGAACAAAAACCAAGTGAAGTATATTCAAAAGAAGAATTTCAAGGCTAAACTTAATCCTACTAGAAGGAATTAGGTTGAGAAAGTCCTCGCAACCATTGCATGCTCTAAATATGATAACACCCATGGAAATAAGCCTTGCTTGGGTAGATAGAATGTTTGTCACACTTGCAGAAAGCTTGGCCACTTTTCAAGAGAATGCCTACAAAATAAAGGAAAGACACTTAAGGAAAAGACTCTAACCCAGAAACTGCCGATGAAAGGAAAAGTCTTTACCATAAAAGGAAAAAAGGCAAGTTAGCCTCTGAATCTTAAACAAGGTACGTGTTTAATTAATAATATTCTTTTACTTGTACTGTATGACTCATGAGCTATGCATTCCTTTATATCTGATGATTGTGTGAAGTGATTGAATCTGTTTACTTTTGAGTTGCCATTTAAATTACATGTTTCTACTTTTATAGGGGAAAAAGTTTATGTGACCTTAGCCTGTTTAAATTGTCTTGTTTAGATTGGAAATCAATCTTTCATTGCTTATTTTGCATGTTTACCCTTGAATGGTGTTGATGTCATCTTTGGAACAGACTAGTTGATTAGACATAATGTGACCATAAATTATCTTTATAACATTGTGACATTTCCATTTGTTATTGACGCTGAAATTGCCAATCTCATTGCCATTCTTGTTAGCATGGAGAGAGATTAAGGAAAAACAGAATGTGCCACCCTTATATCTTTAGAATGGATAAAGATACCAAGGTTAGAAAGTATCTTGGTAGGAAAAGAGTATGATGGAGTTTTTCCTTTTAAAATCTCCACCTTCTCACATGAAAGAGAAGTGGAGTTTACAATAGTTCTGACCTTAAGAACATGATCAATTTTAATAACATCTTCTAGAATGTCTCCTTTAAAGTTGAAAGAGCTTAGTGTTCAAATAGAAGACTTGCTGAATAAGAAGTTCATCAAACATAACATATCACATTAGGGAGCCCCTGAACTATTTGTCAAGAAGGTTTTGTATAAATTATAGACAACTAATTCAACTAAGAGGAGCATATGTGTTTTCTAAGATTGATTTAAGGTTTGGATACCATCAAATTAGAGTGAGACTAGAAGATGTCCTTAAGATTGCTTTTAGAACAAATATGGATACTAGTAATGCATTTTGAATTGATCAATGTCCTAGATACCATCAAATTAGAGTGAGACTAGAAGACATCTTAATAATGCCTTTAAAATTGATCAATGCCCTAGCACTCTATGAAGCCCTCTATAATAAGAAGTGTAGGCCACTACTGTGTTTGTTAAAGTGGGATAAAGGAAACTTTTAAAAGTTGAGTTAGTAGAGGAAACCTTTAAGCAGATTAAGCTAATCTAAAAAAAGATGCTTACTATTTAAAGCAAATAAAAGAGTTATGCTAACCAAAGAGTAAAGCCCTTAGAGTTTGAAGGGGGAGAGCACATATTTCTAAAAATCACTCATACCATGGGAATTGGCAAATCCTTGAAACCTTAAAAGTTAAGCCTAAGATAAATTGGCCCATTCCAAATTATCAAAAGAATTGGACCTAGCACCTATCAAATTGCATTACCACTTAGATTATCTAACCTTCACAATGTGTTCCATGTTTCTTAATTTTAGATATATGTTCTTGATCCTTCACCCATCATTGAGGATGAGACAATGCAAGTCAAAAAGAATCTTTCATATTAGCCAAGGCTAGTACAAATTGTGGGCACTGATAAGAAATAATTAAGAAATATGACTATCTCCTTAATCAAGGTGATTTAGGAGGGGCTGACTCTTAAGGAAGCCACATAGGAGATGTAAGACAAGATTAGGAAAAAGTACCCGATGCTATGTCATTAAGGTAAATTTTAATTTTATAGACTAAGTTCCAAAAAGGTAGGGAGAATGTAACATCCCATCTTAAACATAATTAATTAAATAATAATTAAGGCTAATTAGGATGAATTAATTAACGTTAGAAAATATTTGAAAGCTAAACAATGGCTAAATAACAAAAAGATAGTGGAAATAAATTTATAAGACTCCAAGGAAAATTTATTAGATATATCATGAATTTATTAGATATATTAAGCATTTATTATTTAAATTTATTCCAATTACTAAATAAGGGGTAATTAGAAAATGAATAGTTAGAAATTAAATTAGTAAAAGCTCTTGAAGACAAAACTAACATTAAACATATAAGAAAAATATTTGGGAAATAAAAATATTTAGATGAAATTTTAGGGTCAAAATATAATTAGCCAAAATATGGGGCCCAAAAACGTAAATTTAGCCATAACCGAATTGCATTTTCGGCTAGACCAAAATGCAATTCAACCTTGAGCCAAATGTAATTCTCACCACAATGAAAGTGCTACCAAATGAGCAAGCCTAAAAAATTGAGAATTTTAATATGCATCTTACTAAAAGTAGAAATACTTTTTATACCTCGTACAGAACAAATAAATACCATATCTATCAATCACGGTACCTACTAGAAGATGTATTGACTTCTTGAGAGCTACAAACATGTTGCGACAAAGGATGACTTTAAGGGATATGTTGAAGCAATTCATACCACCATCTATTTATTACATTCCTTCATTCACTTGCCTTGAATCATCAGAAAAGCTAAGAGAGAAAGAGTGAGAGTGAAAAGCTGAGAAAATGGAACTTAAAGAGGGAGGCACCAAGGAAGGAACAAAAGAGAAGAAGACGTTGAAGCATCCTTTTGCTATCAACTAAAGTAAGACCTTTTGTCTTACTGATAATCTTCCCCTTACAACTTCTTTTCCTCTACTATCTCTGTGTTCCTCTTTCTAGAAGTATGGGATTTGAAAATGGTAAATTGGAAAATCTATTAGTTTGAAGCTATTTTATGCCATAGACGATGCATCTAATGCCTATACATGCTTATGATGTGCTCAAATTGACTTGCGATTGCATTTCTAACTCATATTTCACCTCACCACTTCCTCTTTCTAGTTGGTTTTTGGTATATGCCTTGGATCTACATGTTGATGACATTCTTCAATTTGAATCATGTCCTTCCTAAGTTTGAAGATTGATAGAACCCTTAAAACTTATTAAAAGCTCCATATGTAATTTTTTTTTTCATTTTCTCTCTTAAAGAGTCCAAAAATGATAGATCTCAATTTGGATCATTAAATCTAATTTGAATTAAGGTTTTGAAATATGATGCCTATTTTGTGTTTAAAATGATTGCTTGAGGTTACTAAGGTTAGAAATGGAAGATATGAAATTTGTTTGTCTTCATGATCAGTATATACTAGAGGTTGAAGATGACTTAGTGCTGCGGTGCCTAGTGTTCTATTTCATAGAAAAACAACATAGGGCACTGTGATGCCATTACAACAAAAGTCACAAAAAGCTAAGAATTTTTCCCTTTTTGCATGGTTTTACACCTTGCATTTTGTTGCATATGCTAAGAAAGGTCTTAGGAATAATATGATATTTCTTTTAATTATTTTATATGGCTTGGACTATTTTTAAGTTGCTTTAACAATTTCTCTGGAACCTTAGAAGTTATTAAGATTAAATTTCAATATTAATCCCGTATGATGTTGTATGTGATTATACCCCATCCATGGGAGGGTGCACTTTAGACCATACATATGCATAGATGACTATACTTCCTCCATAAACCAAAATCCTTATGTATGGATGACTAAACCATGGATGATACCTATACATAAAAGACCAATGCTGGGATACCAAATATGAACTAGAGACTCTTAAAAGACATTCTAATTAAAAAATAGGTTCCATTGAAATTGTCAGTAACAATTACAACTATTATATAAA
Source organism: Erythrophleum fordii (assembly GCA_032878935.1). Taxonomy (NCBI): domain Eukaryota; kingdom Viridiplantae; phylum Streptophyta; class Magnoliopsida; order Fabales; family Fabaceae; genus Erythrophleum; species Erythrophleum fordii. Next base: position 970,402 of record JAVQMF010000055.1, read on the forward strand.
GGTAGAATCATATGCTACCTTACTAAATGATTGTTTGATTGATTTATTTAATCATGATTTGATGATTGTATGATTTATCAAAATAATTTCTTCAACATGATTATGGTTTGGACATTATTTATATGTTTTAAGTCTAGATTCCATTAGTATTTAGAAGAGATAATTTTGATAAGGATGATCTCCATAGCTTCTTTTTTAAGATATCTATCTCCTTTTCAAAGATGTTTTATAAAGCCTTATTTATAAATATATATGCATCTGCTCTAAGGGATTACCTAGATAACATGTTTATAGATGGTTTCTAGTTATTTATAGATACTCCAACAATTATCTTTTGCAGATTCAAAGAGCCAAAAAGGAAATGATCTTACATCTCTAGGCATGTGGAAGTCTTAAAAGCTTAAGTCTATATTCAGTGACATGAGAGACTAGATGTAACTCCAACAATTTATTTAAATTAAACAAATTATATGTCTTGAGGTAATGGAGTCATGTCCCTTTAAGACTAGACTTTTATATACCTAATATGTTAAATTGAAATATGTATTGATTAGCATAGGATGCTAATGACAAATGATATGTGTTGCTTGATTAATGTACAGATATCATTTATGATGATTTGATGCTTTCATATTGCCATGGGTTTGCTTTTTTTATATGTATATTGTAAGCATCCTTTAATTAGACAAGAGCATCTAGAAAATGTTTTCTACACATGTGGCAGTTAAACTATTACTGGCTTTTAAAATACTTATTATCTTACTAAGAGTTTTATGATTCTCACATGTGTAGTAATGTGTTTAGATCTAGTTTAACATGTTGACAACTAAGTATATAGTGAATGTCGGATGGGTGCACATCATAATACGCAACATTGGTCAGGCATAAGCTATTAATAAGATGATGACTATGGTAGTGACTAAAGAACCATAAACAGTTCCTCCCTTCTGCAAATGTCCCTAATCTCAATACTTAAATTTTATTATGATTATTATGGAGTCTTTTGTTGTATTATATTTGCTCCACCATTAGTCATTTATTTCATCAGAGCCATGGTGTAACTTTCCTTTTAGGCATATATATATATTTATCTTAGCTTTTTGTATGTATGATTAGGTCCACAAGTCTAACAACCTTTTGTGTGGCTACATATAGTGGTAAGTCCAATTTGAGGCATGACCACAATAAATTGTAAGTCAAAAAGCATATATGAATATAATCGAAAAAGTTTCAAAATTTTAAGTCTATGTATGTGTAATCACTCTACTTAGACATTGCATAGATAGCTTCCACACATAAAAATACTAGATTAAGCAATGATTTAACTAAACATAAAGGTAGGGAGTTATAATGAACAATATAAAACTTTCCACTCTTTTTGAATTTTTATACCAGGTGTTCTACCATGTTTGTAATATTTGGGAGCTCTTATACTAAGAATCCTATCATAAGACTAGTATAAAATTGCTACCTTTAGATATATGTGACATACTTATTTATGTATCTTAGATGCCCTAGAGTCACCCATATACATTCTATTTTGGGTAATCTAATCCCTTTAAATTTCAGTAATACTCAAATTACCTTGTTCATATGCATAGTACATGACTTCATAATAGACATGTCTTAGACACTAACATGATTATGTATATCTTAGCTGATCTTCTTTTGCCCATATATCACTTATATCAAAATTAACTACTTTCTTAACATTGATCCTTTAAGTCGTATTTATTGTAACCATAAAATGTGTGCTAAAGTAGTAAACACTGACTCATCACCTTATAACGTTTTCAATATCATAAGGGAATCTGGAATCTATGAAAGGATTTATTCTTTTTTAGGACTCACACAACAATGAAGTCGAAATCTATTCATTTCCTTTCCAACTGCGATCCTTCAAGACAGTTAGTCTGAATTGCATGTTATAGTGTTTCTCTTACCTTGTAAGAGTGTATGTCAATTTTATTTATTAGTTAATACCATATAGATTTTAGTTTAGATATACAAAGTATCTAACTCGAATTCTATCATTTCACTTGCCTTCTAAGGCATTCCCAAACAGAACTTGAATCTTGCTACAAATATTATTGAAAAATGGGATTCCATAATATTATCCATATAATTATACTTCTTTGATCTCATCTCTCCTTTCCTTTTCTTTTATCAAGATGACATATTTCTATTGTGTTCTTTCTTTTTGTCATATAGGCACTTCTACTACCTTATAAGGTGAACACAAATTTCTTATCTTTGATTGCTCTTTATGACCACTAAAGGCTATTACTCGTATGAGATAACAAATATATGGTCTTGTACACATCATTATGTACTTTAAGCTACCAACAACAATAAAGTAAGGGACTCTTTCTATAACTTTCTTTTTAAATTTGGTCTAAGGACATATCTTATAACTTAGATTCTTGCCTCTTACTATAGGAGTATTTATGGGTTTGTAGTTTTTCACGTTAAAACATTCAAGAGTTTTCTTAATGTAATTCTTTTGCAAGAGAGAAATTAATTTCTCTTAGTAATTTTTATGAATTTTCACTAAATTTAATGCTACTATGTTTTTTTAAATGCATTAAGAATGTAAATGGCTCTTAATGGATGAGGTTGTGCCAAATGTCCATTAACTTAGGTGAGACAAAGCCAAAAGTCCCTAAGTAAGGGTGAGACAATGCTAAAAGTCTCAAGGAATGAGTAAAGCTAAGTCAAAAGCCTCTGAAATGGGTGAGACTAATCTAACAGTCTTAAATAATTGGATGAAACTAGAATAAAAGTCTCCAAAACTTGTTTTTAACCTTGATGGACCTATATGATTTCATAAATATGATTATATTTGATGTTTGGATGCTTATGATGCATGCTTGCTTTTTTTGACATGATAATATGCCTTATAAATATGCTTGAAAGGTAAATGAGTTATTGGGATTTATAAAATTTCACTCTCCCCCATATTACTTCTAACCATGTCTTGGAAACTTTCAAGGACCTAAGAATGGAAACCAACAAGTGTGATTAACAATACTTTGACAATGATTTAAGAATTTATGTAATATATTGCACATGAGAGATTGTACATGTTATTTTTGTAATGTAAACATTCTCACATATGTAAAAGCATAAAATTATAATGTAAATACCATATTTGGATGTATATGTGTAAGGATGTACAAATTGACCATAAGTGTGCTATGAAACATGTGAGTATAAATGCAAGTGGATGAATGATTTTGAGTTGCATGATATTTGGGACCTAATGAGATAGTATTACATGTTATATTTCATTTTTGGGACATGCTCAACTAGTCACAAGACTTACAAGAGGTTATTTTGAACCATTTGAACTCATACTTATGCCATTTTGAATTACTTTCTACCCTTAAACCAAAATTTGATCAAATGAACAAATTTTTAGGTAAAATTTGGTAGGAATTTAGGTCTTATTTAGAGCTTTTCACAGAGTCAAAGAACATAATTTTTGGAGCTTTGTAAAACTTATTATGATTTTTCAAAGTCAGTTGACAAATGTAGAATTACTTGGGTACTATTTATATGGTCAATTCCAATTTTTGGTATATTGAAGGAGCAGATGGACTTCAATGCTCATGAAATTTTACAAACATATAGTTGGCATTATAAGTTTTCCATAACCACTGAAATCACCTAAATTGAAGCTATGTAGCCAAAGATATATATGTTCAAAAGTTTAGGTCTGGTTATGCCCAAAATTCTGATATAGTTACTGTTCCGCTAGATTTCCATGGCCTAAATGAACTTGTTTTGATTTGAAATTTTTACATCATATAGTTCATGTTATGATATTTTTATAGAGTCCTAATTTGTGCAAATTGAAGTTTTTTAGCTCAAGATATGAATTTTCGAAGTTAGTAGCTGAAATATATATCAATATGAAATGATGGAATTGTGGTAGTTTGATGTGCATGACTTGGAATCCAAATTTCTCACTCCTTTTTATGATGTTTTGGTTGGACAAATATATTAAGAATGAATTTTGAGATATAAATGTTAAAGTCATGCATTTATACTTAAATGGAGAAGTTGGGTCTTTAATGTTGATATTTTCCACTGCTAAAAGTGTTAGAATTAAGAAAATTGATGTTGTAAACACATTCTAAAGTAAATTGGGTGTTGTATCATTATAGTATGACATTTTGCAACATGGTATCATCATGATTTCACTCTAAGTTCTCAGCTCAAATCAAGTTATTTCTTTTTCATTTAACTTAAGGTAATTCTTTTTTTTTAGACCACTACCTTATAAAATTATTATATTTATTTGTTGAAAAAATCTTATTATAATTGATTTCATTTGAGTATATTTATTTTTATAAATATTATGGATTGTATATACATTTTGGTGAAGGATTTATCTACAATTTTGTAAATATATAGTCATGCATCCATTTGATATTATTCATCGATAAATTGTTACTAGTTTTCTTTAAAAGCTACTAATCTTTAACTTGTTGAAATTATTTTGGCATTTTCAGTTAATACTAATAAATTATAAACAAATCACAAAAGCTACTTTTACATTACATACTTTATTTGTGTTAGTAAGATTTTTTTTAATATCTAAAGTTATCTAAAATTGATTTTAATTATTATTGTTGTTTTATATTAGTTTGAATCATGTCAAATCTTACCAAAATTGAGTTTGCAGCCCTTGATATAATAGGTGAAAATTATTTATCCTAGGTGCTAGATGTTAAAATTCATCTAGATGCTGAAGGTCTAAAAATGTAATTTTACCAAGAAGTAAAGCATCTAATCAAAAGGCAAAGTAATGATTTGCCTTTGGTTATCATCTACATGAAGGGTAAAAAGTGAAATATTTGACAATAAAAAATCTACTTAAATTGTAGAACAATTTGAAAGAATGGTATGATCATCAAAAAATAGTAATACTACTTAAAACTCAATTAGATATATTTATAGTTGTAAGATTTTAAAACTGTAAGTGAATATACTCTATCAATTTTTAAAATTAATTTTCAATTAAAATTATGTAGAGAAAAAATAACTAATGAGAGCTTGTTAGGGAAAAAAGTGTTTCAATTTTTCATGTTTCAAATGTAGCAATATCATGAAAAAAGCTTTAAAAAATATTCAAAATTGATCTCTTGCCATCTTGTGGGTGAGCAAAATAACAAGTATTGATGAGAAACCATGAAATTCATCCCACTAGATTTGCTTCATTCCTTGAAGTAAATGTAGCTATACATAATAATTATTGTGATCGGGGTCATGGTCATAGTCGAGGTTATGGCTACGGATGTGGGCGTGGTAAGGAATGCAATAATTAGCATTATCGTTGTGACACCTCAATATACTACCGCTACCTAGCCTCTCTATAGGCTCGGTTCCAGATGACTTCCAAAGGATCACTACTCTTTCGTGGCATTTACATGCTATGAACCGGGGTTTCATATACTCATCTTTCACCCCGTGGGTCCTGTGAACCCATCATTTAACTTCTCAACTCATACTCCATATATACGACTCATACATAGCATGAAACAAACCATAGGCCACGGGTATAGAGCCGAAAACCATAAAAATTACATTTTCTCACTTGGGCCCAAAAGTCATATTTTGGCTCTAACTTTGGAAAATCATATCTAATTCTAGAAAAATGGGAATCTAGCAAACTTTGACTTCCTAGAAAGCTCTAAGTGTTAAACTTACACTAAAAATCATTCCCAACCACAAACACAGCGTTGGACCATGTTTGACATCGAAAATGGGAAGAAGGTCCGGCTGTCACTGTTTCTGGTGCAGCTTGCTGTCATGACTTTCGAAAATTCATAACTAAATCCACAAAATTCCAATCTGGGCACATTATACCAATTCGGAAAGATAAGGATGTCTACTAGAGGAGAAAAATAAGTCCAGATCAGTTCAGTAACTCCTGCACCCCAAAAACTGATGGAACAGTGATGGGGTCAGGTAAGCTCCCTGATGCTGATACAGAACTTCAGACGGTCCAATCTCTCTCTACAGACCTCCGATTTGGGTGATTCTAGTTCCTACAAGTCACTTTGGTTTTCTAGTTTATGTGTATAAAATTTCACCACATTTGGAATCCATTTGGTCTAAAAGTGCTACAGATGTCATTTTCTAGTTTAGATGAACAGTACATGACCAATCCATTGAATTTTTCCAAATTCAACAATTCCCCAAATATTCTATAATCCTTCGAATATTACCCAATTTAGCTTCTCAAGAAGCTTTCTACAAACTTTAGAGGCATGCCAAATTTCATGGCAAACGGAGCTCATCTGGTCATACTTTGACGGAGCTCACAAAAATACCGGTTTTGGCACCCCAAAGGTCCAAAACGGGTCTAGATAGCCTCTCACACACTCTCACTCCACATGGACAAGTTTAAAAGCATAAGACTAATATATCTAACATGTCCATATGATCCAAATCATCATACATTCTGTTTTCACTATGCTACGGTCAAAAATACACTACTACATCCATGCATCGAAGGGGTAAAAACTCACGTTTCCATTACTTTGGCTAATAACAGAGTTCATACATCATCCTTTCATATTTCTACACGTGTTACAAACTTTACAACTCAAAAATAGTGGGCACATCTCCAGTTGGCACCACTTTACATCATATTTACATCAAAATATCAAAACAAGCTAGCAACTAGCTAACTAAGCATGCTCCTAGGCTCTTGGTGTGTGCTCGGTTCTCCTTGAGCTCCACCTAGCATATTAGTTAGGAGGGGAAAGGGGTGAGATTCAGGGAATCTCAGTAGCTCAAGCACTCAATCCAGCAAGTAATCAAGGCATATAATAAGTCAAAGCATGTGAATACGCATTTAGCTATTCTCAAACATCCAACATACAATGTACATGCTATGGAATTCACAACAATGCCCAAAAATGAGCTCCAGGGACTTTTGGTCTAGCCTCACCCGAGTCTAGGGACTTTTGGATGACCTCACCCGAGTTTAAGGACTTTTGACTTGGCCTCACTCGTTTAAGACTTTTGGCCTTGTCTCACCTATCTCAAGGGACTTTCGACTTCACCGCACCCATCTCAAGGGACTTTCGACACTACCGCACCCGAGCAATTCCCACAACTCATTACACAAGCATATTGACATCAATGCATCAAAACAATAGCATATGGCATATTCCACACATTCAGCATATACATATCATACAATGACTATCATATCCAAGAATGCAACAAGAAAGAGTGAAAAAGAGAGCTACCTTTGGAGTCAAAGCCAACACAAGCTTTTCCTTTCAATTTCTCCTTTCCCTCCTTAGGTCCACAATCACACCTTGATGTAAATGTTTCACTTGAGCCTAGACACACCAAAAGCATGCAATTACTCTCTTGTAATTTAATTTAGAGCAACCCTCTATCACACACAAACCTAGGGTTCTCTCTCTAGAATGCCATTACCCCTTTCTCTCTCTCAAGCTCCCATGGTAGTGGAAAACCTCATTTTCAAAGAGAACTCAAGGATTCAAAAGAGTTTTCCACTTTCCCTCTTCTGACCCATGCCCAAAATCCGTCCATTTTCACAATTAAAACCGCAGAAAGAGAGGGCAAAGGGAGGGGATCAGAGTTCTAAAGAGAAATGGGAGAAGTTACCTTACCTTCCCCTTGATCTTCCTCTTTCTCTTGATCTCTCACACTCTCCACGCCTCTTTTCTCTCTTTGGGTCAAAGCTTAGGGCAGATATGAGAGAAGAAATGAGTTTGGGTGTTTAATGAAGTCTAAATCTCGCTATTTACTCTCTTCCGGATCGACCCTCGCTACGGCGAAAACTAACCTTCGCTATAGCGAGCTCGTGTAATCTGGCTTCACTATGGCGAGGTGTAACCTTCGCTACGGCGAGATCGGGTCAGTTCCCTTCGCTATGGCGAGATTCACCACTCGCTATGGCGAAATCGCGTTAGTTCCAGACCTCACTCTCGCTATAGCGCACGCTACAGTGGGCAACTCCCTGGTTTTTGTATGGGCTGCTGCCAGCACTCGCTATAGCTAGAATCGCCTTCGCTATTGCGAACTAGCTCTCTCGCTGTAGCGAGATCGTTTCTCGCTATTGCGAGAGGACTTGGCAGAAATTCTGGATTCTGAAAATTTCCAGATTTCACTTCCTTTCTTTTCCCTTTTCTTTTCTTTTTCCCGGTTGTTACAATCGTGATGGTAATAATAATAATTTTGACCACCAAAAGAGGAATAATAATAATAAAGAATAGGAAAAGGACAAGGTGGACATAACAATCCTTTAAAAAATATAGAAAATTTATGTTGTCCATGTGGTATGAAATAACACTAATCACGTACCTGTGATATGTTTGAATATCTTGTGAAGTTTTATCAAGCCTCCATCAAAACGAAAGGGAATAATGTGGAAACAAATTTAACTTAATGACCTTCATGATATAACACATTTGGACATCGCAAACTTTTTCAAAAAATCATGATTAAAGGATTAGGATGGAAATGGTATGAATATTTGAAGTTATATTTTCATATTGTTTGTTTTTTAGTGTGTTTTAAGTGTATTTTTCTTGAATGTAGTTTTCATATATTTTTATGTATGAGTGCAACATTTCTTATAATTTTTTTTTCTTTTAATGAAGAATATCAATATTCCATATTCTTTTGTTCGATGCAAGATTTGTAATGAAGATATATTCTCATAGTTAGTGCTACAACACATACAATACTAAAAGATAAAAAATGTTTTTCTCACCTAATACTAAGTAATGTGAATGTTAATATTATATTGGGTAATAAAAAATTAATTGAAGACTTTGGAAAAACTATTATATTATTATCTAGAAGGATAGAGTGTTTTTTATTAATAATGCATTATTTTCTACTAAATCTTAAGAAAATTATTAAGCTTGAATGATATCTATTGTAATGGATATCATATTGAGATTATAAATGAGAAAAACATTGTATATCTATATATTGCATCCATTGTATCAAAAAAGAAATGTGTTTTGAAAAAATTATCTACCTTGTCTTTTGGTTTATATTATACAAATATTAGTATAATTAAAACATCTGTTACAATAAATCAAAAGTTCACTAATCCAAATATATATTATTTAGCACGACCAATTAAGCCATCTCAAATCAATTATAATGTAAAATGTTATTGAGAATTCTCACATGGACATGCATTGAAGAATATAAAAATTCTTCAATTTAAAGAATTCTTATGTACTACTTGTTCTTAAAGTGAAATAATTATTAGATCACCACTAACTAAAGTTGGGATTGAATCTCTCATTATTCTAAAACATATCCAAAGTGATATATATATATAGGCTCATTCATCCATTATGTAGACCATTCAAATATTATATGATTTCGATAGATACATCTATATGATAGTTATATGTGTATTTATTATCAATTTATAACATGGCATTTGCAATATTGCTTACCTAAATAATTTGATTATGAGCACAATGTTCAAAATATGCAATCAAGACAATTCATCTTAATAATACTAGTGAGTTTATACCTCGGACTTTTAATAACTATTATATATCAAATAGAATAATAGTTGAAAACCCTATTGCTTATATTCACATACAAAATGGTTTAACAAAATCATTCATTAAACGCTTCTAATTAATACATAAAGCAATGTTTATGAGAATGAAACTTCCCATTTCAACATAAGGATATGCAATTTTATATGCAGTAGTAATTATATGCATCAAGCCAACTAGCTATCATAAATTCTCTTAATTATAATTGGCTATTCTTCAAGAGCCAGATATTCTCATCTTAAAATGTCTTGCAATATATGTCTCAATTCTTCCACCACAACATATAAAGATGAGTCTTCAAAAAAGGTTGGGAATATATATTGGTTATGAATCTCCTTCTATAATTAAATATCTTAAACCATTAACTGAAAATTTATTGACAACATGATTGGCTTATTGTCATTTTGACAAAATAAATTTTCCAACATTAGGGGGAGATAACAAGCTGTTGAAAAAAGAAATTATGTGGAATATATTATCATTATCTTATCTAGATCTTCGTACAAAATAATGTGAACTAGAAGCTTAGAAAATTATTTATTTACAAAACATTGAGTCAACTACCAAATATATTTACCAACCTAAAAAGAGTACTATAACTTATATGCCACCTAAAAATGCTCCAATCTAAATTGATGTCCAAGTAGGACGCTTGGTTAATGCAAATGAAATTAAGCCATACTTGAAACATGATAGACCAATTCATTTTTAAAATAAAAATACTGGAAAATAGAAATGAGCAAATAACTAAAATGGTCATATTAAGGAGGCAAGTATATAAGAAGACACCCTAGACATAATTAATCATAAAATCCCAGAAGATATTTAAGTACCTAAAAGTAATGAAAAAATCTCGATAAGTTATGTTACTACAAGAAAAAGATAGAATTGAAAAAAGATAGTTGTCAACAATATTTTTTTCATACAATGTTGCTATTGAAATAATAAAACAAAATGAGAATCTTGAATCTAAATCTATTGAAGAATGTAGACATAAAGATAATTGGCCAAAATGAAAAGATGTAATTCAAGTAAAATTAAATTCACTTTTAAAACATGAAGCTTTTAGACTTGTAGTCCAAATACCTCAAGGTGTAAAGCAAATAAGGTAGAAATGGATATTTGTGTGAGAACAAAATAAGAAAAATGAAATTGTCAAATATAAAGCATCACTTATAGCACAAAAGTTTTTGCAAAGACTTGGCATTAATTATTAAGAGGCATATTCTCCTATGATGGATGCAATCACCTTTAAATATTTTATTAGTATAGCAGTACATGAAAAGCTTGATATACATCTAAAAAATATTATTATATCTTATTTATATGACTCATTAGATGGTGAAATTTATATGAAAATTCTTAAAGATTTAAAATGCCAAAAGTATGTAAAGGTTTCCAAAAAAATATTCAATATGTTTACATAAATCTTTTAATGAATTAAAACAATCTTGGCATATGTGGTATAATTGTCTCAGCAAATATTTGTTGAAAGACGATTATAAAAATAACCTAATTTGCCCATGTGTTTATATAAAAAGATTTTGATCAAATTTTCTCATAATTATTATATATGTTGATAATTTAAATATTATTAAAACTCTCAAAGACCTTCAAAAAGCAATTAATTATTTTAAGAAAGAATTTGAAATGAAAATTTTTGAAAAAAATAAAGTTTTATCTTGACTTAGAGATCGAGCACTTAACAAATAGAAACCTTTTTCATTAATCAACTAATACAAAAAAGATTTTAAAGCAATTTTACATAAATAAAATACATCCATTAAGTACCCTAATTGTTGTAAGATTATTAAATGTGAATAAAGACTCTTTTCATCCTCAAGAGAATGATAAAGAATTTCTTAATCTTGAAATACCATATTTTAGTGCTATAAAAGCATTAATATATCTTCCTAATTTAACACAATTTGATATTGCATTTGTCATAAATTTATTAACAAGATTTAGTTACAAAAAGATATCAAAATGGAGTTAAACATATATTATAATATCTTTGAGAGACCCATTGATATAAGGTTAATTCATTCAACTGGCCCTAGATCATAATTAATTAGCTATGCAAATATAGGACACTTATTTGATCCACATAAAACTTGATCTCAAACTAGTAATTTATTTACATAGGGGGCACAGTTATATCATGGCACTTTACAAAATAAACTTTAGTTGCTACCTCATTATATCATGCAAAAATAATTGTAGTAGATAAGGCAAATCAAAAATGTATTTGGGTAAGGTTCAAAACCCAATATATTTAAGAGATGTGTGGTTTACCTTTAGAAAAAAAAAAGATTCCAACAATATTGTACCAAAATAATGCAATATGCATGGCTCAATTAAATAGAGGGTACATTAAAGCAGATAGGTTAAGACATATTTCACCAAAATTCTTTTTTACTTATGATTTTTAGAAAAATAATGATATAGATGTTTAACAAATTCATTCATGTGATACTCTATCAAATTTGTTTACTGAGGTATTATCAACTGTTACATTTGAAAAGTTGATATACGATATTAGGATGTGCAATTCAAAGATATAAAGTAACATTGTCATTAGGGGAACTAAATGAAACATTATATTCCTTTTTCCTTACTAAGATTAGGTTTTTTCAATAAGGTTTTTAATGAGGTAGCTTATTATAAGTATTTAAATATTATATATTCTTTTTCTTTACTAGATTTTTATTACATTAGGTTTTTCATAATAAAGTTTTAATAAAGCACTAAAGTGTTTATTAACTGTTAGGTTGAGAGGCCTGGTCCAACCCGCCCTAATCGAGTTGGGCCAATCTAAAAATATAAATAAGTAGAATTTTAAAAAAATTATAAATTTATATACTAGGTCTAGCAGAACCACGGGTAGAAATATATTCTGCCTAACTTAACTTGATAGTTACTTTTTTTTTTTTTGGAGTTATCAGTATTGTGTTACCTTATACCTTTCTTTATTCTCATTTTGTTTGGCTCTCTTTGCAAGTTGCAACTTTCGTTACCCACCTAAATCTTTCTTTTTTTTAATTATTTTTATCATTGGCGTGCATGTTTACTAACATTTCTTTTGTTAAATAATAAAAATACACAGATTTACCTAAGATTAATTATACTAGTGTAATTTGTGTATTCCTTAATAATAATGGGCTATTTTTTGTTGAAATTATTTACTGATGAAAACATAAGGGCTTCAGAAGTTTATTATTTTGAAATCTATACTTATGAATCTGCAAAAAAGATATTTTTATATTATAAGTATTAGTTCATAAAGGGGAAAAAACACTAGCCTAAATGACTCTAATATGTCCTAATCCAATATAAAATCGAGTTTGTTTAAGTCGAGCCATACCACGAGTGTAAAAACAAACCCAATATCTTTATTGAACCAACATCAGGCCTACTAAATATATGAATCGGCTTTACCTATAAACGGTCCTCTAAAGCACATTGTTAATGGGTATTCAAGGGAAGTGTTGTAAATATTATAGTTAACTAGATATCTATAACTTTCAAAAAATGACCTTCTCAAAATTCTTTTTTATTTTTAATGGCATATATTTTATAACCTTTAAAAAGTTTATATTATAAATTATATAAATTAATTTATCTATTTATGTCATTATAACTCTTAATCAATATTTATAATTAAAAGCCTACAAATAAATACCATGTGCTAAGTATATAATATCTAAGTGAATAAAAAATATTTCCTTATTTTTCCTCTCAATTTTCTTTTGCTCTATTTTTTTACATTTTCATTAGTTTTGCTCTATCTCTTTTTTATTGGATGTTTAAAAATGTCACTAATCCTCTTAATAACCTGAAAGAGAAAAGCAACCCGGGATTGTTACTAATTCACATAAGCATTTTTCATTTCTCTTAAAAACACCCGAGTTGATTTTTGAAAAAAAAAAAATTGAATTAATCAATGCAGCCGAAGATTAAACTTCATCTCATTAAGTTAAAGCATCTTATCACCTTAAACCTCATGTCTGAAGGTGAAAAGAATCAAATGGAAGATTGATTGACATCAAAGATGTTTTATATTTAACATCAGAATTCAAGATGATTTATAGCTTTTATTAACCACCTTTTCGGTCATTCTATTTTACAAATGGTGAAATTTTGTTTGGAGGTTAGTTTATATATATATATATATATATAAAAGTTAATTGAAGATAATTTAGTTAAAAAATTTAAAAATTAGATTAAAATATAACACAACTTTTAATTCCAAAGGAGAAGAATATATATTTTAAAAATAAATAAATTTATATAATTTTAACAAAAATTCAAAAGAAAAAGAATGTAATTTACACTTTTATAATAGATATACAAATTAAATAATCATAACAAGATGCTTATATAAATTGAACATTTTTTTAGTAAAACCTATCTTTAACATAATTATAAACCTTTTCATGATTAACTTATTCTATCTTATAGACCAAATTTACTTGAAATTTTCGTAGGATGTACAAGGCCATTTACAAACTAGGCATTAGTTCCGTTCACCAATCATTTCTACACTGATAATTTACAGGACAGTTTATCTTCCAATAATCACCCGAGATGAAGGGTATAGAGCCACACATTCAGATGTCAAATCATTCAAAATTTTACATATAAGGATGGCATCACTCGCGCACAGAAGTGAGGGGAACAAGATTTCTTGCAATTCAAACAAAGATGTCACTACATAATAACTTTAAAAAGGTAAATCTAATTAAGTATAAATAAACAGCAAAAAAGTCTACTTTAAATACTTATTCCTAATTAAAATCATATTAGCTGAAAGTGCGAACACACATCAATTTGTCGTTCTATAAACACGCAGGATTAATATATCATTAAACTCAAATGGCAGACAATGAGCTTATAGATTAGCTTACAGAGCACTAATCTCAGCTTTTAAGATTAAAATGAACTCTCAAAGCCCTCCTTTGTAAAAGGGAAGGGGGGTTAGCTAAGAGCAAAACAGTACAATTTCGCCACATATAAAGGCAGTACTTGCTAGTAAAGCAGCCTCCGCTTGTTGCAAATACCATAATTAGGGGAGAGAGAAGCTACAGCAAACGAGAAATGAAAAAGAAAGAAGGGGGCAAGAAAACTTAACAGTGATACATGGCATCAACAACTCAGAATAGTATAATAACAAACAAAACAAAAAATTCAGGTTGGCATAGGTATGAAAAAAAACTAGAATCTTCCTTTCCGAACTCGTACCCAAGCAATGGCTGCAACCGCAGCACCTCCCAAATGTGCAGATCCTGATATACGACTATCTCCCTATAATGTGAAAACCAACAACCAATATCCAGTCACGGAATCGACGGTGAAATCTAAAGTTTAAGGATATGTTCGGAATCAAAAAAGTAGAAGATAACGGAAGGAAAGGAATAGTTGATATAGACAATTTCCTATGATTTAGATCTAAATCAAACATTCCATCCTTTGCCATCCAAACATATCCTAACAGTCATGCAAGCACCAATCACTTAACCACAAGAAGATGGATGACCATCATTGGAGAATGCTCGGTAAGGAGTGAAAATAGGAGAAGTGGAAGGAGAGAAATGGAAATCTAGCAAGATAGTAGAAACATTGCCAATTTCCACTTCTCTCTACTCTCCCCATTTTCAACTAACCATGCCCTTAATCAAAGGGAGTTGTCTCCGCAGAAGTCTAAGGCATCAGGATGGTAACAACCAATGCAAAGAGATAGGCACGGCACAAACTAGTGATTTACACAGAAATTTTCATATGACATTCATTAGACCTATTGCGTGGCATATGTTTGGCTCATAGCAGGATTAGTTCTAAAACAGATTGTTGAAATTAATACTAATGTCATTGAAACACTAGTTTATGATTAGCTGATTATTTCCCTGAAAGAGAAACTGCTTGAGCTGGAAAATGCTAGGAAAGATGTTGGTAAATAGAAAAACAAGTCTAGAGAGTGCACCATACCTCTATCATCCTCAAAACATCTTTCCCAATCAAAAAGATGCCCTAGATCAATAGTAAAACAATATAAAATGATCTGTAAGGACACGCTTTATCAATTTCATTCACATAGCTGAACTAACATAAGCTTGAGAAGAGCTTACCAGCAAGATAGCAGGAACTGGTATAATAAAGTCAAAGTAAAGGGTTGATTTCGGAAAGAGGAATATATTAAGCAGCATGATTGCATTCACAGCTCCACTAGCACCCTAAACATGGGGAGATTCTATTTATATTAATTGATGCAGTCACGATTGACCAATGTTCCAAGTGATACAAGTAAATAGCTATTTTCAATCTCTATATGGAAGTAATTTGATAATCTACCTATAATTTGTTGAAAATAAATTTTTTAAGAAGATGCTCTATCATAAAAATGGACATTTCCTGCAACTTCAAAAGCTTGGTGGAGTTTCCATGTCCAGCATATAATTGATGAATTGTGAAGGAGTGAGGATAACTTGTGATAAATAATCAGCAAAATTAGATATGCATGCCCAAAAGACAAAAGAAATTCTAGAACCATAATGCGATAAAATCAACAACTTTGACAAATTATAAACCAGAAAAGAACTTTCTATTATGAAATACAAAGGAACAAAGAAAAACCAAATGTAAAAGCATGAAATTTTGTTGGAACATCCTTTCACATGATTTATGAATAGACAAATGTTCCAAAAAAAATCTAAAGAGATAAAAGCAGATATGATTCCCAGAATATGTATTGCTTTTCAAAGATATAGTTGACAAGTCATCCTAACAACTATTATCACACACGCTGACCCACTCCTTGAAGAGGAGGCCCAAGGCCATTATAGAGTAGTTACTAGAAGCTTACCAGTGCTTCCTTTGAAACATCCATACCCCTCCAACCCTGTATCAGAACAAAAAGAAAGGTTAAAACTCACTCAAAATTGACAAGAATTTATCACATCTCTTGCAAAGTAATAAAATATTCGACCAAACATTTTAGGTTCTAACCAAGATGAGAATCAACTATTATGGTACTGTTAAATGCAATTTACAACTAATCAACTTAGGCACAGCTGTTCCTTTTATTTTGGTCTTTCTTTCCACATCATTTATATAACTTATTTCTGAACCAAAGTGCACCAAACATTCATCAAGAAAGGATTTAGCTCTTCACATTGCAGATCATAGTAGATATTTGGAAAAAGTGTCATTGAAGAATAAGTATAATATTTACTTTTTGTTTTTGCTATGGCAGTGTTCAAATCAAGATTTTGTTCATCTTCTTGCACCCAGTAAATGCTAAAATGTCTTAGATCTACTCTGGCAAGAGATAGTAGATATTTTAATCATTGTTATCATCATTAGACCTTTGATGTTTGTGCCTTATAGGCTTGATGCACCAAGTAAAAAACTGAACCACCAACTGCCCCGGCAAGATACAACTTCAGCAAGTATTCAGGTCCGAAAACTCTTCCAATCTGCCCAGTTGAAAAAGCTGTAGTATTAGAAGCCAATGGAACAAGTAATTCATTAAAAACAAGTAATAAGAAAGCAAGAGAAAAAAGAAAGAATCCAGAAAATATGTAAGTGACAAATAATATTAGACTAAAATTAAGACTCTTAACAAGCCATGACATATAAAAATATAATATCTTTATAAAAAATAATTAAATTTATTAATTATGTATGCCAACGAAGAAGGTGGATATGACATTAACTATCAAATGTACCAACCAACACAATATTGTTTTTCTATCTGCCGAATCAGTCTTCAAATCTTATGCACCAAACTTCTTAACATACAGTTTTACTCGTTAAACCACAAGCTCAACAGTCACCACATGTTGAGGTGTTATCTTCCTTTCCCACAAAAAGAAAACAAAAGAGTTCCTCAAATTTACACCTAAAGATGATGAAGCCAACAAACTTTTATCTAAGTGAGGTCCAACCTATCCATCACAATACAAGGCCCTGATAAAATATGTTGAGTGCATAATCCTACAAAAATAACTATTATATATATGAAACTTAAGGCGTACTCTATTCAGTGATACAAGTGTAAATTGAAGAGAATAAATAAAACGGCATAACTAATGTTATTAAAAAAAAAACAACTGGCTCATTATTATCATAAGCTTGTTGTGTAACAGAAAAAGATTTGAGTTCTTTATGCTCAAAGCAAATCTGGAAGTGCCCATAAATGCATTAGCATTAACCTAATTGTATGCATACTCCAGGATGCTTAAATGAAGACATATTTCTTCCAAAAAATATTTCCCTTCTAAGAATTCAAATATCTTAATTTGTATCACATAACTAATGAAACACTAATTGTGGCTTTTTTTTTCCTTCACAAACACAAAAATATGTTGTAAGACACATATATAATCTAAAAAAAGGAAGAAGGAAGAGAAAAGACTTAGAGAAAAATCAAGGCTAAATATTCAATTCTAGAGCAGATAAACGCACACTAGTCCCAAAGAAGTAGAGTCCAATCATGTTAGAAACGATATGCTCAATGTCGATGTGGCTGAATGCACTGGTTATCAAAGTGTGCAAGCGTCCAGACTTGAAATTGTGCAAAGAGATCTGCTCACAGGGAACACTTGCATTAGCAATCCAGATGAAGCATAATACATACAGACAAATCAATAGAAATTATGTATATCTCTCAAATTTATAACCAACCACACCAGCAGTCATTATATTTTAAACTAATATTACATTGCAATACCAGTTAGCATGTTGTAAAAAAGTTCCTAAGAAAATTTAATGCATCTCCCATGTAGATGGAAATGCCATACATAACAATGGTCTGGCAAATAATTTCTACCCATGGCATCATCAAGTACCTCAAATTTTATAAATCAAGAAACTCACTGTAAAGTTTTTCGACATAAACTTTTCATCTGCTATCCTCCATGATAAAAAAACAGCAACATTAGCTATAATCAAGCCCAAAACCATGTCATTACTTGTTAGTCCTCGGAACCATGATCTCCTGCGAATGGGAGAAGAAATATTACTGACATACCATATATGTAAACTTTCTAAAGGTACATCAAAGTTTTGGATTTTCTGACAACTATTAATAATGCAAAATTGAAAACCCTCAATTTGGATGCACCTATTCAAAAGAATGGAAAGATAAAAAGGAGAAATTAACAGTAAACTAAATAGAGTTTTATCAACCATGGGATACTTGTTGATCACCAACATGCACCACGGTTGCAAATAGTATGAAATGCATATTGTCAAGATTAAAGTAGTCAGTAGATGTGCAAGTATAAGAACTGTATGAAGGACAATAGATAAAGCCTTTTTTTTTGTTGCAGTAAAGATATAAAGCACAAGAATATAGCAACAAAACTTGTATTGCCAATTTTAACTGGGGGAAAAAATATGAGATATTGCTACACATTATATGCTAAAATGGCATGGTTTATGTTGGTGATAACATGTGACTTTAGTGATCACATGATCCTTCATGGACCTGTGCCCTGTTTCTTCCATCTTACACTCTATTTCTACTGTTCTTCTCTTTAATTTTCTTTCCTTATTTATTGCTATTTTAGTTGACCAAATCTGGTCATTTGACTTGCCTTTAGTTTGTTGTTATCTTCTGTTTTACTATTTGCCTAAAATTTTGAGATTAAAGACTAATTTGTTTAGGGCTGATCAGTATTTTGTACTCTGTTTTTTCCGTTAATAACAAGAGAGCAAAGATCAGAGTTTGATTAGCTCTGATTGTTATTCCTACAATCTTTATGGTATCAGAGCCACCCCAAGGCTCTCACACCATGATTCAGTTTGGTTTTGGACTGAATGTCAAGGGGTAAAAGGGACAGAGCAACTCGATGTAGAGCACAACATCTTCCCCCCATTTGTCCGTCCCGTCTACAACCTTCAGCCATGGCCCCACTGAGTCCACTCCAATCAACATTACTCCTCACCGTCTTGATGGCCATAATTACCTTAAATGGGCATCGAGTGTTCTTCTTTTCATCAAAGGGAGCACTGCCTATCTTATGGGAGCTGTTGCACCACCTAGTGTTACTGATCCCAAATACTTGACATGGGAGGCAGCCAAAAAAAAAAGTTTGGTGCAATCTTGGTTGATCAATTCTATGACAACCAAGATTGGGAAACTCTTCCTACTGTATACAACTGCTCACTCAGTGTGGGAGGCCACTGAGGAGAGCTATTTCTTTGTGAAGAATAAAGCTATCATTGCATAAATTTAAGCCTTCCCCCATAACTTCCAGCATGGTGAAACAGCTGTTACTCAGTACTACAATGTCCTGGTCAGCTATTGGCACCAACTAGACTTGTATGAGAATCCCTAGTGGTCATGTGCAGCTGATGCAACGTGCTATAATCATCTAAAAGAAGAAAAAAGGTTCTACAAATTTCTTCTGGTACTCAACTCAAGTTTTGAAGGAATATGAGGGCGAATTATGAGCATAGATCCTCTACCCTCTCTAAGAGTGACTTTCTCCAAAGTAAAAAAGGAAGAGAGTAGGAAGAGATTGACCTCTAGCACTCCACACTCTTCAACACTGTCTGAATCTTCTGCCCTTGTAGCCAAGGGACCTCAATCCACTAATTATAAGCCAAAAACCCAGGGGAGGCCTTGGTGTGAGCACTGCAGTAAAGCTGGGCACACAAAGGACATCTGTTGGAAGCTACATGGCTGACCAAATAACTCCAAAAGGAAGTCCAAACAAGAGACTCGGGGTTATATGGTTAACCATGAAGAAAATGCACAATCTGAAATTTCTCTCTCTTCCATCAAGAATCAACTTGAACAGTTGCAGGGGATCATAGGGAATCATGGTCAGTTTGAGAAGATTGTGGGTGTAGGTATTGTTGCATAATCAGGTAACTCCTCCACTGCCCTAAGATCTTGAGTAAAGAAAAATTGTACACAGGTGGTTGATTCTGGGGCCACCCCCAAATGACTGCCTGCCTTAATCATTTTGTTCCTAGTGATGAAGATTTAGTGGTGAAAATAGCCAATGGTTCACTTTCCAAAGTGGCTGGAGTTGGTACAGTTAAATTGACTGATTCTTTAATTCTTCAAAAAGTTCTCCTTGTCCCTAAGTTGGCTTGTAATCTGCTATCCATATGCAAATTACCTAAGGACCTTAACTGCACTACTAAATTCTTCTTTGATGGCTGTGAATTTCAAGACTTGGAGTTGGGGAGACTGATTGACAATGCTAAGGAGTGTGTAGGTCTTTACCTCATCCATGGAGCTGATAAGCCAGAAAATGTAGCTCTCTTTATTATGACAGATTTGAATAATGCTTTGTTATTACATTATCACTTGAGTCATCCCAATTTTGAATATTTGAGAAAGACATATCCAACTCTATTCAATAAAACTTCTTCTCATGTTGATTGTGAAATGTGCCAGTTCTCTCAGCATATCAGATCTTCCGATCCTGCTCACCATCATTTTTCTTCCACTAGTTCATAGTGATGTGTGGGGACTTTTAATGGTTAAGAATATTAATGCAGCAAGATAGTTTGTTACTTTTATTGATAACTACACAAGACTCACCTAGACATATCTAATGAGAGAAAAATCTGAGGTACCTCACATTTTTAAAACCTTCCACTCTCACTCAAGATCAATTTCAACAAAGATTCAAGTTCTTATAACTTGTAACGGTAAAGACCTCTTTAACAATGTCCTACGTGACTATTTAAATAAAGAGGGTATTGGGTATCATTCACCAAAGTAGTTGTGTTGATAGTCAACAACAAAATGGGATATCTAGAAGAAAGAATAGGCATCTACTTGAAGTCAAATGATTGATTATGATCGCCTCAAACATGCCGAAATCTTACTGGGGAGAGGCTCTTCTTACCGCCACATACATCGTAAATAGGTTGCCCTCTAAGACCTTAAAATTCACCACCACTTGTGGCCAACTTCTTAAGTCCCACCTGGATACTCAAACTATTTCTTCCTTGGCCCCCAGAATATTTGGCTGTACCACTTTTGTTCACCTGCGTCACAAGATCAAACTTGACCCTACGTCTATTAAATGTGTGTTTTTGGGTTACTCTCCTACTAAGAAAGGTTACAAGTGTTACTTCGTTGTCCATAAAATTTTTTTTATCATAATGGATGTTATTTTCTTGAGTCTCAACCTTACTTTCCTAAACTCCCATTGAAGGTGAGAGTGTCGATGAATGGGATTTTCTTCAACACTATGATATCCTACTCAAAACTTGCCCACCAAACAGAGACAAAATCCAAGCTATTTCTGAACTTGAAACAAGTGGTGATAATTCTATACCCATATCAGAACATGAACCTTTAGGACAGCATTTTCCTGAGAGTGACAGGGAAGTTGAAGGTTCAAAACATAGAGAGTTGCAGATATACTCAAAAAGGAAGGGCAATGATCCTGACCCCAGCACAATCCAAGGACAGCATCCACCTTCCTCCAAGTTCAGGTAATGATGATGATTTAAATGTTCCTATTGCACTGAGGAAAGGAACCAAGTCTTGTACTCTTCATTCCATTGGCAATTATGCATCTTATGGTAACTTATCTAAATATTTCCAAGCCTCTATTGCTAATGTGTCTAGTGAAAAAATACCTTTAGATATTCATTGTGCATTGAAAATACCCAAATGGCGAAAGGCTATTTAAAAGGAAGTGACTACTCTGGAGAAGAACCTAGAGATTACTGAACTTCCTAAGGCAAGAAGCAAGTGGGGTGCAAGTGGATCTTTACAATCACATATAATGTTGATGGAAGCATTAATCATCACAAGCCAAAGTTATTTGCTAAAGGTTTTATCCAAAGTATGGTGTGAGACTACCAAGAGACCATTGCTCCTGTGGCTAAGTTCAACACTATCAAAATTCTTCTTTCTTTAGCTACAAACCTAGATTGGCCTTTTCATCAACTTGATGTAAAGAATGCCTTCTTAAATGGTAACCTAGATGAAGAAGTTTATATGAAAGTTTCTCCTAGATTTGACACAGAAGGTGATAAGAAAAGGGTTTGCAAACTTTATAAGTCATTTTATAGTCTCAAACAATCTCATAGAGCTTGGTTCAATAAGCTTAACAAGGTTATGAGAAGCTGTAGGTACACTTAAAGACAGGTCGATCATACTCTCGTCACGAAGTTTTCTTCTAATGGTAAACTGACTATCTTGATTGTTTATGTTAATGACATTATCATTACAAGTGATTATGTAACAAAAATTGGGAGGTTGAAAGATGCTTTTGCTAGAAACTTTATGATCAAGGTTCTCAGTGACCTAAGATACTTCTTAGGCATGGAAATGGCTTGCTCAAGGAAAGGCATTGTTGTTTCTTAGAGAAAATATACTCTTGATTTATTGGACAAGATAGGAATTCTTGAATGCAAACCAATTGAAACTCCAACAGAAATCACTTATAAGTGGAGATTCAAGGAAGAAAGCCTTCCTGTTGACATTAGGAGATAGCAGAGGCTAGTTAGGAAACTCATCTGCGTCTCTCACACTGGGCTAGACATCAATTTTCCAGTGAACATTATGAGCCGGTATATGAACTAGCCTATAGAAGAGCATATACAAGCCATTTATCAGATCTTAAAGTATTTGAAGATGACTCCTAGCAAGAAAATTTACTTTAAGATGGGAACCGAGAGAAGCATTGAGGTATATATAGATGCTGATTGGGCAGGCTCCATTACTAATAGAAAATCCACTTCTGGGTATTCTGCCTTTGTGTGGGGAAATTTGGTCACATGGAAAAACAAAGAACAATCTGTGACTACTAGAAATAGTGCAAAAGCAAGAATAACAAAAATTATCACAAGGTATATGTGAGGGATTGTGGTTGAAGTGACTAATTAGGGAGCTAAGAATTCCTATAAAAGCTCCAGTAAAAGTTCAGTGTCATAATTTGGCAACTATAAACACTGTGAAGAATCCTATGCATCATGATAGAACAAAACATATGGAACTTGAAAGACATTTCACTAAAGAGAAACTTGACTCTGGAGTATTTGATCTTAATCATACTCCCACTCAATTTCAAGTAGCTGATTTATTAAAGGCAGTGTCCAGAGTAAAGTTTGAAAGTCTCAGAAGCAAGTTGGGAATGATTAATCTCTATTCTCCAGTTTGAGGGATAGTGTTGGTGATCATGTGTGACTTTTGTGATCATGTGATCCTTCATGGACCTGTGCCTTGTTTCTTCCATCTTATGCTCTGTTTCTGCCATTCTTCTCTTAAGTTTTCTGACTCATTGTTAATTTTAGTTGACCAAATCTGGTCATTTGACTTGCCTTTAGTTTGTTGTGATCTTTTGTTTTACTGTTTGCCAAAAATATTGGGATTGAGGGCTAGATTGTTTAGGACTAATCTGTATTTTGTACTCTGTTTTTTTCGTTAACAAGAAGAGAGCAAAGATCAGAGTTTGATTAACTCTAATTGTTATTCCTACAATCTACAGTTCTATATGGGAGTTTCATCTTTTTTTCCTTTGTCTCTTCCTCTATTTTTTACTAATCAGGCTTTACTTACAAATACATAATATTGCCAAAACAAAAAAGTAATAAAGTTTAAGGAATTGAACTTCCAATGTAAAGGGTTTAAAGAGAAACTTATTGTAAGTATAAATATGTTGGCATCCAGAAATTTCTAAATTTTCTCAGTACACAATTATATAACTTTGCAGTAATGTGTTAACAAATGCTAATGAGAAAAATTTAATCTTCACATGGAAAACAAACCAGAACAGAGAAAAGGTAGTGGAAAAGGATGCTCATTTCCAAAACCAAGCATATCAGTAATCAACAGTATTATTATATTAACACCCCTAAATCCTAATGCATTGCAACCCAAAACCCAGAAGCCATGAGAATAAACCATAAGAAATTAAAAAAAAAATCATAAAATGATGAATACACCCAATGAGCAAACACACGTGTCACAGGATTACTTATGGCATAAATTGTAATTCAACTCACTCATTAGTCTAAAATCTGATGGTAAGAAATATAAAAATAAATTATTTTCCCACCTTCTTGTGGAGATGATGGATAATAGGAAAGGCACAGTTCATTATAAAGATAATAAAGAAGAAGAAGCCAATACATTTGATATTTTCAGAATCCAATGCTTCCCTTCAGATAAAATTCACGTTAGTTTCTCAAAGTTATCAGAAAGCTTTCTATAATAATTTGAAAAAAAACAAAAAT
Organism: Erythrophleum fordii; assembly: GCA_032878935.1. Lineage (NCBI taxonomy): Eukaryota > Viridiplantae > Streptophyta > Magnoliopsida > Fabales > Fabaceae > Erythrophleum > Erythrophleum fordii. The sequence goes on from JAVQMF010000055.1 coordinate 995,202, forward strand.
GTTACTAATGTAAAAGGTAAAAACTACAGGTGACTTCCATTTTTAGCGAAAACTTTTGAATTATGACATTGATACTTGAAACAAGGGTGACTCATACATGCCACTGATATGTCCAAGGTACTTTATGAAGTATTTCCATCCCGACGCCAAGTCCTTTATTATGAACCTTTGTATTACAAATATCAATACTCTTATCAAACTCAAATACTTAGATCAAGTTGTGTGCAATTAAGAATACAAGGTCATTCAAGGATAACTCAAACATCTCAGCAGAAGAAAGAAAGAAAAGGTAAATTTTTTTGGTACGGTGATGCAAATAAGTGAAAAACCATCTGACACGTATTGTTATTCTCTGTCCTTTGCAAATTGCTTCGCTGTCAACCGCTAACGGGTGAAAGAGGTCACTGGATTCTCTAAATCACAAGCCGAACCAAATAAACCCTAATAATTTCGCAGAAATCAAAACTTCAGTTTGAACTCCGAACCAGAACACAAAATTCAGAAAACATAGAAGTGTGAACTTAATTTCCGTGAGGACTATAATAACTCATGAGCACTTCCCCCAAAGTGCAGCTTAAATTTATGCTTAGCCACTCAGAATATAAACAGAAAGGAAATAAATATAATGAGAACCAATTGGACTCTTCATTTATTGTCTAGACATTTCGGCTAGAAAACCAAGATTATTACCATCCACCACCATGCGAACGAAAGCTTCGATTGACATCAAAACTCTTCCCATGAAATTGAGCTCTCAGAAGTTTCGGCCTGCAACCTCCGACCCTTCCACTGGAGACCCTGAGGAGAGAGTTGGACGAGTTCAACATGAAGTGACGAGCGAACACTGGGCCTGAGAGGAACCCACGAAATTTCACAGAAACGGCGTGCTCCGAGCGCCATGAGGGAAAAGGGTGAAGTTGGTGACTTAGAAAAGAACCACGAATGTGGGGAGGTGAAGGTTTGGGGAGAGAGTGAGAGTGGAAAATAAGGTGAGTTTTGCCTGAGAGTGTGACAATCTTGTGAAGAAAATTTTGCATTTCTGATGATATTTGAAGATCGTGAATGGAGGCAACTTCCGGGAGAATCGTTCCTTGCGGAACCGGGAAATGTATTGAATTAAAACTTCAACGTCGCCTCTATTGCAAAGGCAAATCCTATTTGGACCCGCCCGAACCGAATTCAATAACCAAAATCCATACCCACACACACCCGAAGCTTCAGACTTAAGAGGAAGTGTACTTCCACATCTTTCTCGCGCTGCTTTCTTCCTTCACCAATTCGTTCCTAGTCTTGTCCATTCCCTCCTTTTCTTTTGACCAACCTAAAGGAGCGTTTGAATTGCATTTTTATTTCTCAAGCACCTAAAAAAATTATATATAAAAAGAGATAAATTCTTTTGTATATCTTTAGAAATAATTGCACTGATATACTTATTACATGATGCACTAAAAAGAAGACATGTGCCGATGATGTGTCAAAATACATAGGTTGGCATCTACTTAGCATATTTTGATATGTTTTTATTATTATATGTCTTTCTCAATTATTTTTAAAGATACACTAATGAATTTACTATAAGAAAATTTGAGATTGAAATATATTAAAAAATCTATTTTATATTATTTTGAGACAATCGCTTTACATAATTTTTAAAATTTCTATATATAGTATCTTTAATTGTTCTATAAATAAATTTTCAAACATTTAAAAAAAATAAAATTTTTAAGCACAAAACAACATTCAAATAATTTCATATTGCCATGTGTTCACGTATAAATTGTTAAATTATTGACTTGGCTCAAAACCCACGCGCTAATCATCTTAAGATTTGTTCATTTACTATTTTGTTATTTTGTGATATTTTAATTTTAATTTTAATATCAATAATCATATAAATATTAAAATCGTAAATAATTGCGTTGTTAAAAGTATATTTTATTCAACATTTTAGTCTTCCAAATTAATATTAAAATTAAATTAATATTTTAAAATTAAAATTATTTATTCAATTTAATTTAGTAAAATATCATGCATTAAATAAAATATAATTTATGTGTAATTTTTTTGTTTAATAATTTATGTGTAATTTCAACTGGATCAACCAATACACACTGCTAGCCGAAAACAAAAACAACAACATACACTAAAGTCACAGCGAGTGCTGGATCATTTTTTTATGAAATAAAAACACTGCATGGGGGGCTCTCTAAAACTAAAGGACCGAATGTACAAAAAAAAACTTAATAAAATTAATAAATTATATTCAAATTTGATTAATATGATATATATTAATTTATTATAATATATTAGATATTAGAATTGTATTGAATTATATTGGATATTATATATATAAATTTAATTTATTAATAATTAGCTTGCCCCACTCATAAATAAATATTTCGCTGTAGTCTAATTAAACTGTATATCTTTCTTAGTATATCTAGATAATAGATAACAGCATAAATTAAAATATTTTGGACCTACAAAAATATTTATTAAATCATTGGCATTGCATAAAAACATTTCTCGTAAAGTATCCATTAATATGAATAACAAAAACTCTGTTTCATTTGAAACAATATTTATTATTGTGAGATAAAATGTTCAATGTGAGGCCTCTTTGTAACCTATGAAAACTCTTTCTATTTACATTTACATTGTTATTTTAATTATTAAATAACAACACTATTCATTTGAATCAATACTTATTATTGTGCCATAAAATTTTCAGCATGAGGCGCGTTGTAATTCATAAAAACTATTTACATTGTCATTTCAATTATTAAAATACTCAACACGACTCCCCCCTCCCCAAAAAAAAAAAAAAATTGTAACAGAGAAAACTTAAATATAGTTTTTTATATTTTTATTATCAACTTCTCCAATAAAAATATGATAAGAATATAAATTTTAAAATTCAACGTTATATGATTAGATCTTTCAAAAAAATTTTACACATGTCATATTTTTATTAAAAATTTTGATAACAAATATAAAGAAATGTACCTAAATCAAGTGATTTTCTAATAAGCTAAAATTTCACATCAATATAAATTTTGGACTACATATAAATTGAACAAGCATTCAAATGTCAATCAGACATTTTTTATCATATCATCCATTGGAATGAAGTATTAAAATTAAGATTATACTTACAATACTTTTAAACGACATTCAATTAACAATTAAGTGAAAACCTGTCAGTTTCTTTTATTTAATGTTCTCAATAAGTAGTTGCATGCTCTGTTGTGAGAGTGATTATAAATTATTAATTATTATATCAGTCAAGTGCTGCAACTGAGGAAACTATTGTACATGTCAACTAAGAGACTAGATTTCAGTTTTCATTGTTTGTAGCTGTCTACTGACTAATGTAGAATAGACACCATTCTTGCTGAGAAGATCTTCATGTGTGCCACTCTCAACTATTTCACCATCAGAAACGACTACAACTGTATCAGCACTTTTAACAGTTGATAGTCTATGAGCAATAACTAGAACTGTCCTTCCCTTCATGAGAGAGTCCATAGCATCCTACACAATATGCATCACTTTTCAATTCATTAGCTTATTGCGCCAAAAAGAAGAATGAAGTTTACATGTTCCATGATACAAAAAAAAGAAAACACATTGAAGATCATATGTCAACTGCATTTAGGACCATATAAACCCAAAAGTTTAAGCTCTTATAAGCAGTTCTATTATAATATCTAACACACTGTTTCACACAAAAATCTTTCACGCCTCAAGTGCGAATAAAACTCAAAGCCCAACATAACTTAGCCACTTGGTGGTTAAAACTCCAATATCATGTCAAAAACCATTTTAACCCTTAAAGTTTGAGCTATCAAATAAAAGCCTTGACTAAAACTTTTTAAGTGAAGGTTCGTGGATAATATTTTTATAATCCTTAACAAACTAACCTATACTAAATATTATTCATTGAGTAGTTTCATTAAAATCAATAAAACATTGAACATCATAAGTCAATAGTATCCCAAACCATTTTAACCCAAAAATTTAACACTTTAAGGTGAAAGCCTTTGCGTAGCTATATAACAATCTCTTACGCACACACTAACATAAAAATCCTTTAGGCTATGCTAAAACTTGATTTTAATTAAAAGAAATTCAACAAGAATTGAATTCTTAACCACTAGGTCATTGGTCTAGTTTAAAAAAATTGTTGGAAAATCACATGACTACTGCTGTTAAATAATCAAGTGATTCTTGCTGTTTGTCTCTATCTTTATTTGATTTTATTTTCTTTCCTTATCTAGCGCTTAACTATAACAATCAAATCTATTTTTATTAGTGTTTATTGCTAATTTTTTTTCCTATTTTTTCAAGCTTTGATTAGGAGATTTGTCTCTTTTTTTCTCCCATACCTATTCTATAGCTTCTAATCAGATTTGAATCAATAATAGAAATATTCAAGATTTGTCTCTTTTTTCTCCCTCACCTATTCTATAGTTCTAATCAGATTTGAATCAATAATAGAAATATTCAAATTCTATCCCCTATCTTACCCTTCTCTCCTCTATGCTTTCAAAGATTCTTATGGTATTAAAGCAAAAGTTAGATGCCTAATCCACCACTTATTTTCAACAAATATACTGCCCACAACACCAAGGCCCATGATGGGTCTGCCTCCTCTGACAATGTAAGGGTGTTAATTAGGCCCGAAGCCCTAGTAGGGCCGGCCTTACCTGGTCAAATCGAGAGTTGGGCTGAGTACAATTTTTTTTTTTAAAAAAAATTTAGGACCAAGGCGGGTATCGGGCCAACCCTTAGGAAATAAGGGCCTGACCCAGCCCAAAAAATAAATTTATTTTTTTAAAAAAAAATATTTTTTAATGAAAATTCATATCAAAATTTTAATTTTTTTTAAAAATAAAATATAATTTTATAAAAACTTATATACAAATTTTTTAAAGTATTATTTTATAATTTTCATAATAAATTTAGGTTGCCCTTAAGAGATATATTAACCAAATCAAATCTATAAAAAATAAAAAATATTTTTTTTTATAAAGATTTATACTAAAATTTTAATTTTTTAAAGATAAAATATAATTTTATAAAGATTTATATCAACATTTTCTTTTTGTAAAATTATTTTATAATTTTTATGATAAATTAAAAAAATTATCGAGCGAGTTTGAGTCAGGGCAACAGGCTTTAATTTTGAAATCCCTCTAAAATCGGGCTAGGCATTGGGCACTACCAAAATCCTACCCGACTTGGTCCATGTACACTCCTATGACAATGCGCCACCTCCTATTAGACAAACTTGTGCATCTATGTCTACCTTTAATCTACGAGCCCAAATTAGCCTTGGGTCCATCATTTCAACCATCTCCACATCAGTAGAGCCTTCCTTTATTATGATAAGACGGCACAAGCTCAGTGACACTAACTACCTTTAGTGGTCATCCTCTATCATGATGTGCATTAGAAGTACACCTATCTCATAGGTGATGTCTCATTACCTGAGCCCAGTGATCTTAAATGGCTTACATAGGATGCTAAGAATCACATGATCATGTCATGGCTTGTTCACTTTATGACCTTAGAAACAGGAGAGAATTTTCTATTGTGCAAAACAGTAGCCAAAGTATGGGAAGCTACAAGGGACATATATTCCTCAAAAGAGAATATCAATGTCCTGATTGAGATTAAAACCTTCCTTCATGACTTTAGACAAGGAGATCTAAATATGACTCAATATTACAACATTCTCCATCGACATTGGCAGTTAATAAATACTTATGAATTCTATTATTGGTCTTGTATTGCTAACACTTTGCTTTTTAGGAAAATAATTGAAGAAGAATGTGTATACAAATTTTTAATGGGACTGAATTCCATCTTTGAAGGTCTTAGAGGTCGTATCAAGAGCACATGCACCCCTACCCAACTTACACAATACTATATCTGAAATAAGGCATAAAGAAAGTAGACAAAAACTCACTTGTGGTCCATAACCAATTATGAGCATAGACTTTTCAACCCTTCTTGCTTGTAGCACTTAACCCTCTTGGTCAAATGGTAGGTCACAAAGGCAAAACAACTAGCAAACCTGTCCTATGTGTGATCATTGTCATAAAGTTAGTCACACAAAGGACTAATGTTAGAAAATACACGATAGGTCTGCCAACTTCAAACCCAAGTCCAGAAACGAAGCAAAAGGCAATATGGTGAGCTATGAAGGGCCATTTGATAATCCTTTATCTAGCAAGGAGCAGTTAGAATTCATAAAATCCATGTTTGGAAACACTAATGCTACTCATGACAATTGTGTAAGCACTAGCCATTTGCCTCAAATAGATAATGCTTCAGCTGCATTACTCACCCAATCCTATCTAAACCTAAACTAGATTGTGGTCTCTAGTGCTATTGACCACACAACTGATAATAAATCCCTTATTTAGAATTTTGTTCCTTGAACTACCAGCTTAGTGGTTAAAATAGCATTTGGTACTTTATCTTAAGTTAAGGGCATTAGATCTATTAGTTTATTTGCTAAATTATCTTTGAATAATATTCTTTATGTCCTAAAGTTAACATGTGACCTAATCTCTATCAGCAAATTAGCCAAGAATCAAGGTTGTGTAACTAATTTAAGCATGGTGCCTTTTCTTTTTCTAGGACTTGGAATCTGGGAAGATGATTGGGCATGCTAAGGAGTGCCCGTGGCTTTACGTCATTCAACCAAGTGGCAATAACATCAAGCAAGTATGCTTAGCTAGTATAAATAATGAAATAATGTTATGGCATTTTAGAATGGGTCATCCCAACTTTAGGTATTTGAAATTGTTATTTCTCAAATTATACAACAAAAATGTTGACTTTAGATTATGAAGTGTGTCAAAAATCCAAACATACAAAATACCATCACCCTTCACAACAATATCAACCATTTCACTCTTTAGCCCTTGTTCATAGCAATGTTTAGGGTCCTTAAAAAATACCTAGTGTTTCGGGTGCTATTTGGTTCATCACCCTCATTAATGACCATACTAGAGTTACTTATGTATAGCTCATGAGGGAAAAGTCAGAAGTGCCACAAATTATTAAAAAAAAACTTTAGTCTTATGGTTTACGCATAATTCCATACCCAAATAAAAGTGCTAAGATTAGACAATGGCAAAGAGTACATTAATTCTGACCTTAGAACCTTTCTTGATAACCATGGGATTATCCACTTCCTTGATAACCATGGGATTATCCATCAAATCACGTGTGAATACTCTCCAACAAAACAAGGTTGCCAAAAGAAAGAATCGTCACCTTCTTAAAGTCACTAAAGCCTTTCGTATTTCTACAAATGTTTTAAAACACTTTTAGGGAGAAGTCATTTTTACTGCAATCTATTTGATTAATGAAATGCCCTTAAAGCCCCTAAACTTTCAAACACGTTACTAATGATTTTTGTCCTATTACCCCAATTCCCACCCTGTCTCTTTTTTATCTATCAAAGTCTTTGGTTGCACTACCTTTGTTCACATCACTCCCAATAGCAAACTTGAACCCAAAGCTCTTAAGTGTATCTTCTTAAGTTATTCCTCAACCAAAAAGGGCTACTGCTACTTTCCCATTTCCTATCAATTCTATGTTACCTAGATGTCACCTTTCTTGAATACCAACCTTATTACCCAAAAACACCATTCAAGAGGGAGATTCAAGAAGGTGAATAGGGTTTTTGGCATATGGATAAAATGCAAAATAGTAAAACTAGTAAGCACAAAGGTTGGCCTACATCTAAAAATATTGACTACCCTATTTTAGTCAACCAACCCATGAACCCCCTAAAAATAACTAAATTTGCTCATCCTCATACTATTGAAGCTGAACTAGAAAATACAGAAAAAGATTTGTTGGTCTATCCTAGAAAAAAGACAATAGAAGTAGAAAAGCCCTGTACATCTCTAAAGCAAAGCCAAAAATCTCCCATGAGATCAAGTTTGTTAACTTCTCATGATTCTTTAGATTTACCTATTGCTTTGAGAAAAGGTGTTAGAAGTTGTACTTAACATCCAATCTATATGACAATCTCTTCCCCGGTTATAAGGTGTATGTGACTTGTATTTCCTCTAGAAAAAATTCCATAAAGCATATAGAAAAATCTCTATGCTCTAGAATGGAACTAAGCAATAAATGAGGATATGGCTGCCCTTGAAAAAAAAAATGGTAGTTAGGAAATGACAGATCTTCCTAAAGGTAAAAGACCCACTGACTACAAATGGGTTTTTATCATCAAATACAATCCTAACAGAAGTATAAATTACCTTAAAGCTAGATTAGCAATAAAAGGATTCACTCAAATATTTGGTATTGACTATCAAGAGATATTTGCTTAAGTGGCCAATTCAATACCCTTAAATTATTACTATCCTAGATGCTAACCTGGACTGGCATCTCTATAAACTAGATATTAAGAATACCTTCTTAAATGGAAATCTCAAAGAAGAAGTATAAATGGAATTATCTCCTAGCATCCATTTCCCTAACAACAAGAATAAAACTTGTAAATTGAAAAAATCCTCATATGGCCTTAAATAGTCATTGAGGGCCTAGTTTGAGAAGTTCACCGAAGCAATGAAAGATTATAGCTATACCTAAAGGCAAGCTTATCACACTCATTTTTTCAAGGTTTCAACTCAAGAAAAAATTTACTATTTTAATAGTCTATGTCGACGATATCATTATGACAAGGGACTTTGAATGAGAAAATAAAAAGTTAAAGGAGGTCCTTGCTTTTAAGTTTGAAATTAAGGATTTTGGTGAATTAAAATACTTTCTTGGGATGGAAGTGGTAAGATCTAAGAAGGGCATCACAAGCTCCCAATGATAATATACTCTTAACTTTCTTAAGGAAACTTGAATGATTAGATCTAAACCACCTACAAGCTTAGTTTCAAACAACATAGTGTTTCAATTGACATTGGAAGATACCATAAATTAGTTGAAAAGCTCATTTACATCTCTCATACAAGATCTTATATAAGTTTCTCAATCAGTGTAACTAGTTAGTACATGAACAAACCCATTAAGGAACATGTGGAAAATGTATATTGAATTTTGAGATATTTAAAAATGACCCATAATAAAGGAATATTTTTCAAGAAAAATGGAAGTAGAGACATAAAAGTGCATATTGATGCAGATTAGGCTGAATCTGTCATAGATTGTCATTTGACCTCAGGGTATTGTACCTTTCTATGGGTTAACCTTATTACTTGAAAGAGCAAAAAGCAAGTGGTTGTTGCTAGAAGTAGTGCTGAAGCAAAATTTCAAGCACTTACACACATGATATGTTGTATTGTGGCTTAGGAGATTGATAAATGAAATGATAATATAGGTTAATAGTCTTATGAAAGTTTTTTGTGATAACTTCGCAACCATTAGTATTGCCAAGAATCTAATCCACCATGATAGAACCAAGTATGTTGTTGATCTCCTTACAAAGGCTTTTCCAAGGATGACATTCGAAAGGCTTACTAGCAAACTAGGTATTCTAGACTACTCCCAGCTCAAACTCAAAGGGGAGTGTTGAAAAATCACATGATTATTGCTATTGAATAATCACATAATTCTCGTTGTTTTTCTTTATCTTTATTTGATTTTATTTTCTTTCCTTATTCAGCCCATGCGTGCAATGGTTAAATATGTTTTTATTGAAGGTGTTTACTACTAACTTTCTTTCTTGTCTTTTAGAACTTTGATTAAGAGATTTGTCTCCTTTTCTCCCTACTTATTCTAAAGCTTCTAATTAGATTTGAATCAATAATAAAAATATTCAAATTTTGTCCTCTATCTTGCCCTTCTCTCCTCTACTCTTCAAAAAATTCTCAAAAACCACTTGGCCATTAAGGCTCTAACAATGATATCATGTCAAGAAGCATTTTAACCCAAACTTAAGTTGTTAAATGAATGCATGACTTGAACTCTAAAGTGAAGGCTCATGAATAGTAGTGGGATTAGACTTAAATGAAAAATTTTAAATATTTACTATTAGGTTCTCTAATAAATATATAATATTTGAAAGAAATATTTTAAAACATCCATTTATATGATGTAAAGTTGTAAAAATATTCATTTATTATATTGTTATTAGAGAACTTGATAGCAAATAGCTAAAAAACGTACCTAAGTTTTGTTTATAGTTTTATTATAACCTCTATTCTCTAACAAACTGACCTGTACTAAATATTCACTTTCAGTATCCAGGGCACTAGTGGCTTCATCCAGGAGAAGAATTTTTGGGTCCATAAACAAAGCTCTGGCAATTGCTATTCTTTGTTTTTGCCCTCCTGAAAGCCTCACTCCACGCTCTCCAACATGGGTTTGGTATTTATCTGGGAATTTCGATATGAATTCATGTGCATTTGCCATTTTCTGCATTCAAACTCATACGGATTACGATGAATCAAGAGCTAAACAACCAAAGGTCTTATTGGTAAAAGAAAATACTGAATCTTACAGCTGCATTTTCTATATCAACAAGGTTAACTTTGCCATCAAATCCATAAGCAATGTTCTCCTCTATGGAACAGTTGAAAAGTACAGGCTCTTGACTGACAATACTGATCTGCTTAGCAAAGAACATACTACATTAAATTTAGGTTACTAAAGTCACAAAAAACTAAACTATGATCAAGATACCTTTTTATGTAGATGGTCATGTGATATTTCTCCAAGCAAAACCCCATTCAGGAGAATCTTTCCCTTGGTTGGGTCATAAAATCTTTCAATTAAGTTTGCTATTGTAGTCTACAGAAAATGAGCAATAAGTTCATGTGCTTTATATATTTCTCATATCACTTCATTAAGCTCTTCCCACTCTTTCTATGCTTTAATTCACAACATGATATAACACAAGGCTCTTCACAGCTAGTTGATAAAACCTTGGAGAATATGTGCTTTGAATTAAAACAAGGAAAGGAGGGGAAAAAGAAAGAGAAGATCACTGTAAGCATAAGGAATATACCTTTCCACCACCACTTGGACCAACAAGAGCAACCTTTGAGGCAGGCCGCAGTTTCATAGTAATTCCCTATGCATGAAAAAATGCCGTGAACTTGGTTATAATAATTTTCCATTCAATTATAACATAGGTACCACAAGAACAAAGAACAAGAAGAAAACTGATACCTTAAGTACCATATGACTAGGACTTGACGGATAGGCAAACCAAACATCATCTAGTTCCACTTCCCCATCTTGATCACTACAAGAATAGGCATTTTAGTGTCACTTATCAGCAACCATTATCATTCTCAGTCTTTATTTATTTATTTATTTCTTTCTTTTGGGGCAGAAAATAGAAATGTAAGATTGGATTGTCCATCCTAAACTTGCTGTGTTCCTGAAAAGCAAAGAAGAACTCTCTGAAGGTAGTTATAATAGACAAAAGCTAAGAAATCTAGGAAACTGACCCCAAAGGACATTTATTTCCTGACTTTGGCATTGATGAGACACGATCCAGAAGTTGAAATACTCGTCTGCTTGCACCTGTAGCTTTCATAGCTATGGTATACAGTCCTGAGAGACCAAATATAGAATGTCCAACTGCAAGTGATGTAGTTGTGTTAATCAACTAAAATATAACTATGAAATCAATGAAACTAACACCTTGATCAACTAAGAGGTATATTAGATATTATAAAATTATTTATGGGTTCAATTCACATGATCCTTAACAAGGTATAACAGTAATAAACCATACAAGAACTCACTTGTGAGACTATAAAGAATGAAAGTCGTTAGATCACCGGGGGACATGGAACCTGTAATTGTCAAATAAGCCCCATATATAACAACTATAATAATTGGCATTGTAGTTGCTGTATAAATGCTCCCAGAAAAGAGTCCGACAACTTTCTGGATCACCAAGCGGCTAAAGTTAGAAGTTGTAATTGTAAAGGCCGACAAATGGATATACACACAAGCACAAATATCAAATTAACAACAGATAACTCACAGCTTGTTTAAGCCCAAGCTCAAGTGTCTCATCAACTTTCTCAGAGTAGCGTGATATTTCATATTCTTCTTGGGCGAAAGATTTTACTGTCCTTATGGCACCAAAGGATTCCTAAGCAACAAACATATACAAGATTGATAAGTTTAAATAGCTTTTCCTATCATTTCAGATATCAATCTCACATAAGTGAAGATTAACATTTCATGTGATAGACGTATATACTTCAGCTATTGAAGCAGCTATTGCTGCAGCATCTTGAGTTTTCTGAGAAAGTTCACGTAGGATCCAACCAAATTTACGTACAGCAACAAAAGTAGGAGGCACAACAACCAAAGCCAACACTGGAAAAGGTCAAATGAAAAAGACGATAGAAAAAAAAAAAAAGTTATGATGATCACTGAGAATTCACATGACAATAAGCTCTGTGTGCGCAGTTCAGGAAACAAAGCTTTATTTTCAATTACTCACATGTTAACTTCCATGATGTTGAAAACATGAAGCCAAGACCAATAAGTGCAGTTGACAAGCTACTCAGGGCATGAGAAAGATTGGTAGTTGCAGCATTTTTTATGATCTGTGTATCTTCAGATAGCCTACTCAGAAGTTCCCCAGTACGAGTAACATCAAAGAAGGCTATCTCCTGCAAAACTCATCCACAATGAGCAAGCTCTTTTTCTGGGCAAGTGGAATTACTTGTTGTAAAGTTGAAAGATTTTAATCTCCAAATGAACATAAGTAACATAAACAAAGAAATATCTCAAGATATTCATTATGACAATTTTGTTTTACTTGGATTATGAGGTGACTAAACAATCTTTTTCTCAGCCGAGCAACAACCCTTTCACTGGCTGAGGAAAAAAGCCAATCATCAAGTGCTGTAGAAACTGATCTGAAATTTCAAGAAATCTCAGTGACAGATCAGAAAGCAAGATTAAGTCCAGATCAAACTATTCAATCAATCAAAAAGTAATCAAGGAAGGATCCTACCCAACAACAACAATCAGAAAAATATACAGTATGGTGTTCTTGACAGCATCCAAAGCTTTAGCTTTATCTTCAGGAGTTTGAGTATCTCCTGATACAATGTCAATTATCTTCCCACCAAATTTTGGCTGCATTAGGAGCAATTTCATGTTAAATCTGGGGATATGGATACTTGGATGACTTTGTGTGTTTGTGTGTGTGGGAGAGAGAGTCCAAAAGTGATGCATACAACTAAAATATCTGATGTGGATGCAATTAAAAGAGCCAGCGTTGCAACTATCAGCTTCCCAGCTTCAGGCTTTGCCTGTAATTAAGGAAATATTAGGAATTATAATAATTGCGACAATATGGTACCAGTTCATTCAAAGAAAAGCCAGCTAAAGATATAAGCACTTACAAGTGAAAGCACCCGACAGAATCCCACATTTGCTGCCTGATATTTTCATCCATAAAGTTAGCAATTCTACAAAAATCTGATGCCATGAGATGTTATAAGAGGCTTCAAAGAGGGTGAACAACGCTTACTGGTACTGCATCCCCATGTTCAAGGTCTGTCAATTCACCCACTGGGGCATTATCCCTCTTTTCCGCTTCCTGTAGATGGGGAGAAATAATGTAACGCAAAGATAAATACAGTTCTAGAAGTATGTCTAAATCTATTTACCAGTTTTTTTTTTTTTTCTCTTTTTTAGGATAAACGAAGAGATTTTATTAGAAAGAGAAGAAGGTACATCTTGTTGGAGGATAAGATATCCTCAAACCAAAAAATACAAAAAGAAGCTCAAAAGCATAGTAGAGTAACAAGTTCTCTGACAAACTTAATAGTGTAAAATTGCTTTCTAGTCTCTCTGCAAATTAGAATTAGTGATTCCCTTAAAAACCTATGTGCAGAACACCAAATCCAAGCCATATGCACAGCTCTATTCCACGCAAGCAAATCTATTTGCAGTTGTTAATTGTAGAAAATGCATAATCATCGATCTGAGGGCACAATTTGTTGTTCCAGCAAACGGTTATTACTAGGTAGCCTTTAAACAAGAACAGTGCATGCTAAATTAAATCCATTTGAAACTGTTGATGAACTTTCTTCTAGTTTTATCAGCAACGAAAAGGCCAAATCCGAAGTATGCTCAGAAGAAAAAGACACCTGCTATGTTTACAACTGAAAACAGTCCACAAAAGAAACATTTGAGTGCATAAAGCTCAAAGTCCTGAAGGCAGAGAAGCAAGTGTTAATATTTGGTAGGTTGATACCTCCTACCAAGCCTGTTTGCACTCAAATATTTATTGCTAATTTTTTATTTTCTATTATCTAAAAAGGGGTTTTAAACGCTGGATGAAAAAAGTTGTTAAATACAAATCATACTCATGCAAAAGTACGAAACTACCTCTGCAATAGCCATAAACTAGGATGCTTTTAGAGGAATCTAATTTATGCGCGAATTTCCACACCGTCAATCACAAGCAACCCATACCAGGGAATAGCACTGGGATTCAGAAACCAAGAGAAAAACGCAACGCAACAGACGAATAGCAAAATACAGATAAAAGAAGCTTTGACTTGCCTTGCGCTCTAAGAGAGGAGCTGTTTCACTTGTTGAGCCCATATCCTTCACGATCAGCAAATCAATACCCCAAACGCAGTTATTCAGTGACTGTGAACCACACTTAATGGGTTCTTCCCTTCTTCCTCGAAGGTTTCAGTTTAAGAAATGTAAAGGTTTCCACACCTCGATTTGAAGAGTTCATGGAATTTGAATTGACTACTGATTTATATTCCTGTCATGACATAGTGGAAAATTAAATTAAACCAATAAGCTTTCAGCCCCATTATAATATTTCGTTGAAGGTTTGAAACTTTGAATAACATGTCTCCATGTCACACCCGCGTCGCGGGCGAAGACCATAAGGAGTAGAAACAGAATTGACTTTGACAATGGTTGCCCCGTTAGTTACGAACGTGCAAAGGAAGTTACTCTCTGATTATAATATGTTTCATCAACTTGCCTTGCAAAGCGTGAAAAATGGCAAAAATGCACTTTTTTCCTTCAATTTTATTTGACATTTTATTTTTATTTTTATAGTTTTATTTAATTTTAATTTAGTTTATTAACTTTACACTAAATTTTATTTTTATTTATTCACTTTATTTAGTTTTAATTTGGTCCTTTAATTTTATTTTATATTTCACTTTTTTTTTCTGAGAATCATCTAGTATGCAAAATGGTTAGAAATAAAAGTAAAAATAAAAATAAAAATGTGATTTTGTAAATGACAAATGACTTTCATGGCTCTATTTTAAAAAAGTAATAAAAAATAAATACTTATTAACACCCAAAAAAAAAATGATCAAACATTGAGTCCACCATTGGAGAATATTAGTTAGATTGGATTATATTTGCTAACAAAAGAGTTGAATTGGACTTGAAACTAAATTGGTCTTTTAAGGCCAAAAATGGGCTATGATATGTTTGATCCATATATTAAATTTATAGGATTTTCTCAACATATTTTAAAAAATTCTAATAATATGTAGTTATAATATCAAAGAATATTCATATATTCTCAAGTAATTTTTAATCATTTAACTACCTTCTTACAAATTAAAAATTGTGCCTATAAAATATTCTAAATGTAGTTAACCAAAAAATAAGGAAAATTCTTAAGTTAACCAAGCCAAGAGAAGTCATAAATACACTTGAGAATACATTTTCTTAAATTTTAAAGATATGAGTGTTATGGTCAAGTAACTAATCAATAAATAAATTTATTATTTTAATTTCAAAAAAGCTGTCATGACACCTACTTATGCTAAGATTGTTAGCCATGATTTTCTATTATTGCTAACATGGGCAAAAAATTAAGAATAATTGATAGACATTTTTAGTGTGGTTAATAGTTAGTTGTAGACATATAAATACTCATTTTAAACATACATATCCAATCAATCAAATATAAGTCATTTAATTTTATTTTCTACTTTCATGCCTTTAAATTTATAATTTATTATTTTATTTACAACTTTCTTTATTGTATTTCATGCATTTAATTTCCTTTATCTCAATTTCTAATTGTAGATATTAGTTACTCTTAGTCATTCTTCAAACTAAGCATTTCTTTTAGTTGTCTAAAAACTAAGAAACATAATCCCTTCCTTAATGTGTCATTTGAACCTAGGAATAAAAAATGCGAATTAATATTAGTTTAATTAATCAATCCAAATTTACAACCAATAATGCTTTTGAGTAATATTATAAAAGATATAATAAATATTGTACAAAACTTTAAAAAATGAATCATTTTCCCACACACATACTAAATGTGCCAATTTTATTTTGTTTTAATTTAATCCCTTAAGCTATTAAAATATTTATTTCCCTTTGATAATGCTTAACAAAAAAGTCATATGTGACTCATTGACTTTAATAATTTCTTACCAACTGCTAATTAGCTATATAAAACTTTTTAATTAACCAACTTGATAGTGTTAGAGAGAAGGAAATAAGTAAAGGAAAATTTAAGATAAATTAAGGAATCATATTAAAACAAAATAAAGTTAAAGGATGAAGGTAAAAAGTGAGATAAAATTAAAAATTAAATTAGAATAAAATAAAATTCAATGACAAAAATAAAGCTTAATATAAAGTTAAATGATCAAATGTGTATTTTAACTAAAAAAGAAAAGGATAAATTTACAAACTTGTGTCAAGATTTAGATGTATTTACTTTTAATATTCAAAATTTTGCAAATTATATAAATTAATTGTTAAAAATTATTTAATTTCTTGTAAGTTGGTCCTTAGTTTAGTATTTCTTAGGTCATGTCAAAATTTTGTTGTCATTAATTGATTTAAGTGGGACAATAATAATTGCTTGTTAAACATTAAGTGAAACTTATGTTATAATTCAGTAGCTGCACAAGGAAGTTGTGAGTATAAAATAAATCCGAGCCGTGTACAAGGACACTGTCCTTGAGAGATATTCCGCCACAAGACGGCACTCCCCAGGATTGAACGGATTCTTCTGCGATGTCGCAGGAAAGCAGAACAGCGGAGATAAGAACTCAGGGACAGAGAGAAGAGGAGAGGAGAGAGCAGCTCGAATATTGTCCGAAGCTGTAGTGTGTGGAACCCAAAGAGCAACGCGTTATTTATAGGCACAGAAAATAATGAGACGTTGAACCATATTGAATTATATTAATGAGGACGTTTCTGAACGTTGGACGGTTTCCGACATGAGGATTAATAAACATTATATCAGATAAAAACGAATTAATAATTGTCGGTAAATGATGAGTAACGTTCAGAAACGTTCACATAATGAACTCATAACCGAAGCCTTAAATTTGTGAATTTTCTGGAAGGCTATTTGAAAATATTTAATTTTCAAAAATTAAATTCCGGCAACGGTAAAAAATGTCCAACACCGCGTATATTTTGTGCGCAGGGGGGGCAAATCGCCGAATTTCAACTGAGCTCAGCTATGTTGGCCCAGCTTTTTGTGCGCGCGAGCCCACTCTCCTCCTAGACCCATTTTGCTCTTCCATAATCACATGTTAATATTTATACCCTTTGGCTTTCATTTATTTGAGCAATGTGGGACTTCTCTTTTTCTCTTCCCTTTTGACACACACATACAATTCTCCAACAATCCCCCACATGTGTGTCAAAAGATCATTATCATCTGAGTTATACATATGGGTATAAACATTTCGAATATGGTGTCTTACGGACTATGAACCATTCCTAGACTAATAAAGCTTAGTATACACAATTGTAGGTGAAGCTTATAGCTTCTATGAACCAACAATTTTTCGTTGTATACTAGAGGCCTTAAGAGTCAATTTATACCCCCACAATTTCCGCTGTTATCGCAGTTTTGCGCTTTAAACTACGGCCTTGCGCGTGCCTGGTTTTAATGAATGCTCTAGAGATTTTTGTCATGATCTCATAGGAGCGGCCCCACTCCACATTCATATAGGTGATTTCATCAAGTGTGACTGCAATGATCACACCATCCATAAGGAATATGAAATCATTAAGAGCTTTTGCTCAGCCTTGCCAACAATGCATTTTAACACTTTTCCTCATATCATAGGAATGGACGAAAATAATAAAGTGTTAGCAGAATTAACGAATGACTTGTTTTTACCCATATGAACCTCCTTCATGGGATCACCAATCACAGGGGTTGGGTTACTATCATTGTTAATTTTCAAACTGGCTTAAGTCCCATTCCCCTCGATGTTTCCAAAATTTGTTTCTTCCCTAAAGGTTTGGTTAGGGGGTCTGCCAGATTTAATTCTGACCTTACAAAATCGATCGATATAACTCCATTTTTCAACAGCTGTCTTATAATATTATGTCTGAAACGAATGTGCCTACTTTTGCCATTGTAGGTCTTATTTTTAGTAACGGCTATCGCCGATTGACTATCACAATGTAATGACACTGATGGTGTTGGTTTTTCACCTAATGGAATATTTGCTAAGAAGTTTTTCAACCACTTAGCCTCATTACTAGCCAACTCCAGAGCAATGAACTCTGAATCCATAGTGGATCTCGCTATAATATTTTGTTGAGCTGATTTCCAGGTTACTGCACCACCACCAAGAGTGAATACATAGCCACTAGTAGATTTGGTATCTTCTGAATCTGAGATCCAGTTAGCATCACTGTACTCTTCTAATACAGCGAGAAATCTATTATAACATATACCATAATTCATGGTACCTTTCAGATAACTCATTAATCTGTCCAAAGCTAACCAATGTTCACTACTTGGACAGTGAGTATATCTACTCAATCTACACACAGCATATGCTATATCAGGTCGGGTGTAATTCATTAAATGCAACAGACTCCCAATAATCTGTGCATATGTAGATTGAGCTACCGAATCACCCTTATTTTTAACTAATTTGGTGCTAGCATCATAAGGAGTGCTTACAGGTATTTTTTCAAAGAATCCAAATTTTTTAAGAATTTTTTCAACATAATGTTCTTGAGATAGTAAAATGCCATTTTCACTCCTTATGATCTTAACACTTAATATCACCTTTGCTTCACCCATATCCTTCATATCAAATTTAGAAGGAAGAAACCTTTTAGTTTCTATCACAACATTTATACTTGTACCAAAAATAAGCATATCATCAACATATAAACAGATAATCACACAACCATCATTCATAATTTTTGTATAAACACATCTTTCTACTTCAACAGTGGAAAATCCATCACTTGTTAAAACTTGATCAAGTTTTTCATGCCATTGTTTTGGTGCTTGTTTCAATCCATATAATGATTTAACAAGTTTACAAACTTTATTTTCTTATCCAGGAGCAACACACCCTTCAGGTTGTACCATGTAAATTTCTTATTCTAAATCACCATTTAAAAAAGCAGTTTTAACATCCATTTGATGAATAAAAAGCTTGTAAACTGAAGCTAAAGCAATCAAAATTCTAATAGAAGAAATTCTTGTTACTGGAGAAAAAGTATCAAAATAATCAATATTTTGTTTTTGAGTAAATCCTTTAGCTACTAGCCTCGCTTTATATTTATCAATAGATCCATCATGATTATATTTCTTTTTAAAAACCCATTTGCAACCAATAGGTCTTGCTCCCAGAGGCAAGTCTGCCAAAACCCAAGTTTTGTTTTGATTTAGTGAATCTATTTCAGCTTTAATTGCTTCTTTCCAAAGGTGAGCATCAAAAGATGAAATTGCTTCAGAAAAATTTGATGGCTCATCTTGTAACATAAAAGTATAAAAATCATTTCCAAAAGAAGTTTCTTTTCTTTGTCTTTTGCTTCTCCTTAAATTTTCAACAAAATTTTCACTTTCATTTACTTTAGATGAAGAAGGCAAATTTTCAGCTGTTTGAGACATATGCTGAATTTTTAATGGAAAAATATGCTAAAAAAATTCTGCATCTTTGGTTTCAATAATAATATTATGATCAAGAACATCACTTTTCAAAACTAGAAATCTATATGATGCACTATGTTCAGCATATCCAATAAACATGCAATCAGAAGTTTTAGAACCAATTTTTCTCTTTTTAGGATCAGGTAATAAAACTTTTGCAAGACACCCCCACACTTTCAAATATTTTAAATTTGGTGTGTATCCCTTCCATAATTCATAAGGTGTCTTATTTGTTTTCTTTTAAGGTATTCTATTTTGTAAAAAACATGCAGATAACAAAGCTTCACCCCATAAATTATCTGGTGCAGAAGAACTTACAAGCATAGCATTCATCATTTCTTTTAAAGTTCTATTTTTCCTTTCTGCTATTCCATTTGATTCAGGTGAATATGGAGGAGTTACTTCGTGAATGATTCCTTCTTTTTCACAAAAGTCATTAAATAAAACAAATTCTCCTCCTCTATCTGACCTAACCCTTTTAATATTTTTATAAAATAAATCCGAGCCGTGTACAAGGACACTGTCCTTGAGAGATATTCCGCCACAAGACAGCACTCCCCAGGATTGAACGGATTCTTCTGCGATGTCGCAGGAAAGCAGAACAACGGAGATAAGAACTCAGGGACAGAGAGAAGAGGAGAGGAGAGAGCAGCTCGAATATTGTCCGGAGCTGTAGTGTGTGAAACCCAAAGAGCAATGCGGTATTTATAGGCACAGAAAATAATGAGACGTTGAACTATATTGAATTATATTAATGAGGACGTTTCTGAACGTTGGACGGTTTCCGACATGAGGATTAATAAACATTATATCAGATAAAAACGAATTAATAATTGTCGGTAAATGATGAGTAACGTTCAGAAACGTTCACATAATGAACTCATAACCGAAGCCTTAAATTTGTGAATTTTCTGGAAGGCTATTTGAAAATATTTAATTTTCAAAAATTAAATTCCGGCAACGGTAAAAAATGTCCAACACCGCGTATATTTTGCGCGCAGGGGGGGCAAATCGCCGAATTTCAACTGAGCTCAGCTATGTTGGCCCAATTTTTTGTGCGCGCGAGCCCACTCTCCTCCTAGACCCATTTTGCTCTTCCATAATCACATGTTAATATTTATACCCTTTGGCTTTCATTTGTTTGAGCAATGTGGGACTTCTCTTTTTCTCTTTCCTTTTGACACACACATACAATTCTCCAACAACTTACTATCTTGCAAAGTCTATATGAAATTTTAAGTGTTTTTTAAATATAAATAAATTTAAATTAAACAAATTTTAGTTATAACCATGATTTCTTACTTTTTTTTGTTTGGTGGGATGGGAGGGAATCTCGATTTCTTACTTTAATCTAAGTTATAAACTGCTCAAATGATTTTTTATTTTTTTATTTCTTGAAGAAACGGATAAAATGAGCGGAATTTAGAAAGTAGTCACAAAGCAAGGCAGTTCAGCCAGTTTTATAGACTAACTTCTAAAATATCAAAATTTCGAGGGCTAAGATTAAGAGAATTAAATTATTAGTTTAAGCCAATCCTTTTCTGGCAGAATTTGAAACAAAATATATTCACGTCATCATCAATCTAGTGCGTCACTGCCCACTGATATATTCTAAAACCAAGGGCTTCTCCAGACTGGGAGCAAATCCTGTGGAATTGAAAAAGACGTGGAATGGGGTTTATATTATATCATTTTCTTTTTAAATAAATTTTTTTTTAAATAGATGAGGATCCATTAGTCATATTTTGATGAAAAAATTTATAAATAAATTTTTATATTTGTATTGTTAAATTTTATACTTAAAATATGATAACTATATAATTTTTAAATTTAAAATATAATAAATATATAATTTTTATATAATTATATAATTCTTCAATTAAATTAAAATTATAAAAACAGGTAAAACTCATTAGATCATCCTGATTAACCCACAAATTTAATGACTTTGATTGGTCCACTCTTTAAAAATATTTTTTAGTATAATAATTTTTAACTTAATTCACTTATTATATGGGTCAACTCATAGACTAACTCGATTAATTTTTTAAAAAATTTGATATGTAATGCTTTATATTTTTGTTATGATATTTTTTAATTAAAATATAATAAGTATATAATTTTTAATAATATTATAAAATATATAATTTTTTGTAAATAATTATATAATTTTTTAATAAATTAAATATTTATCATAATATTATTAAAAAGTATATATTTATTATATTTTAATTAAAAAAATAATAATAAAATATAAAAAATTACACTAAAATCTAATTTTTAACTTTTTTTAAAAAAAAATTCTAGCCTCCTGTCGCCAAGGCTGGAATCATCTTCTTACTTTTCTTTTCATTATTTTTTTCATAAAATTTAAAATGTTTAAATTAAGATTTCGATAGTTCAAAATTTTTTATTTTTTTAATCTTAAATAATTTTTTTAATTTACAATTAAAGACTCTTTTTATTTAATTTTTTAAAAAAATTATTTTTTAAAATAAAAAAATTAGATTTGAACTACCAAATCTTTAAATATGTATTTGAATGGAGGTTTTTGAAGAGAAGAGAAAGGGAGAGAATTTGAAAAAAAAAATTAATTTATAATTTATTTTATTATTCCTTAATATTTTAATTTTTTAATATGTTAACATTTAATAAAATTTAAGATAAATTTTTTTATATCAAGAATTAAAAATAAAAAATTAAGATTCATAATTTTTTTAAAAAAAATATTGATATAAATATCTTTTTTATAAAAAAATAAAATAAAATAAAAATAAATTTATTCAAATATAAATACTTTCCCTCCTTTACTTTTCCTTCTTAAACCGATCAATATCTTTCATCCTCTCCTCATCCTCCTAATTAAATAAGAACTTATTAAACTTTCTTCCCGCCTCTTTCTTCCGTCAAAACAAACAGAGACTAACTGAAAAAGCACCGAGAGAAGACGGAAGAGGATCCGTATTTGGACGGTCCAAATCCTGGAGAAAGGACGGGAGAGGATCCATTCGCCCCCAAGGCTCCATCTTTGTTTAGAGTCTCAAGTGTCGTGCGTGAGCCATCTCTTTTTCTGTTATTCAATTCTTCTTCTTCTTCATCCTCCGTCGGCCAACGCAGGTGATTTCTTCCTTTTGTTCTAGAACTGTCTTCAGGGTCTTCCAGATATGCTACTGTCTTCATCCTACACTCTCTCTCACACACGTGCACATAATTTCGATCTCACTGTTATCTACAGCAAACCCTGCAAACTGTATTCTGTTTCTTCGTAATCTGCTCCTAATCGTCAAGACGGTTCAAGTAATGCTTTAAGTTTTGGTTTTGGTTTTGGTTTGTGAATAGGGAGGAGGTATTTCAACTCTACTTTTGTATTTGTGTGATTGAATATAATTTCAATGCCTTTACCCATAATAAGTTTATTCCCATGAGTCGATTTGTTCGTTGAGTGATCATACGATAGAGTAGATTTGTTCTTTGAGTCTTGCATGAATCAATTGCAGTACATCTCTTAGGGTTAGAAACTTAGAATAACAGTGTTTTTCTTTAAAAAAGAATGAATCCAAATTAATCAACATGAGAGTAAATGCATGTTGGTCAAAACACTAATATTTCTGTACAATTGAGAAATGAATGACAACGTTGCAATTGTAGGGGAAGAAGAAAAAGAAGTTCATTCTGATTTTTCAGTCTATTTTGTTGCCAACAACTCTGCAACAATTGAATGGTGTTTTCTACGCTAAAAGTACTCTCAACCTTCACGTTAAATAAGAAATACATCTCTTTAATAAACAAATTTTAGTTATAATCATGATTTCTTACTTTAATCTGAAGTTATAAACTGCTCGAATGATTCTTTTTCTTTTTTTTTCTCCTGGAGAAACGGATAAAGTGAGCAGAATTTAGAAAGTAAAAAGTAGTCACAAGGCAAGGCAGTTCAGCCTGTTTTATAGAAAAACTCCTACCTAAAATGTCAAAACTTCGAGGGCTAAGATTAAGAGAACTAAATTATTAGTTTAGGCTAGCAGAACTTTTGATAAAATATATCCACGTCATCATCAATCTAGTGGGCCATTGCGGAGTCTGGATCACCTACTCAATTTAAAGATGGATCATTTCTAAGTAACTTTTTTAAAAATTTGGATAGTTTAAATTTAATTTGGATGATTTAAATTTAATTTTAATATTTTTTTTAATTTAAATTATTTATTTTAAATAATGATTAAAAAATATTTTTATTTTGTATCATGTATTTTTAATTAAAAATACTAAATTTTAAAATTTTAAAATATTAAATTTAAATTTTGATTTGAATAATTTAAATTAGAATGAGTAAATGAGTAGGCTAGGATGGGTAGGGATCCAATTTCGGCAACTATCCACTTATATATATTCTGATGGAAAAATGGGGGGTGTTCGGCAAGAACCTCGCTCAAAAGGTTGTAGTTCAATCAGGAAAGCCCACATCAGTATTTGACTAATGAGTAGAACTAGAATATTGACACACTCCTGTCAGAAACAAAAATAGTATAAATACATTTTTAGATTCATCAAACTTTCAATGTGGTTTTTCTAATTTGAAAATAGATAGAGTAAAATATATAGAATTTTCTTAAATTTTATTGAAATTATATAATTTTTTATTTTTAAAATATATACAAATTTTTTAAAATAAAAAATTATATTATATTTTGATCTAATTTTAAAATTTTTAACTAGAATATCTTTCATTAATCTAAATATATTTTTTGGTTAAATTTAACAAAAACATCTATTCTTTTTTTTTTTTTATATATATATATATATATATATATTTGAATATAATATATATTTGTATATTTAAATTAATAGAAAGTATTTTAGTAAAAAATTAAAATTCAACTAAAATATATATTTTAAAAATAAAAGAGAGATTAGTATAATTTTAGTAAAATTTATAAAAGATTCATGTAATCAACATATATATAATAAAGGAAGGTTTGCTTTTCACTATAAATTTATTATAGCATTACTGTTCTTCAGCTATTCATGAAGCGATAATTTTTTTTTTTAATTTTTAAATTTCTTTTGTTTACCTTCTCATGATCTACGGATTCTAATTTACAGAAATAAATAATAGTGTCCTCTTTTTTTTTTTTTTTAAAAGATTCAATTTTACCTACTTGTCTCATAATTCATACAAAATATAACATCAAACTTAATAATTTGTTGACTTAAAACATTATATATTTATTTGATACTATTATAACTCACACTTGGATTTAACATTTAAAGTCAATATAATACTAAGTTGGCATTAAATTTTGGATAAATTAGAGACAAAGAAATAAAATTGGATCATTTAAAAAACATAGAAAGACAACATTACTTTTAAACCCTAAACCCTACACCAAATTAAAATTTTTATTAAACTAGAAAAATCTAAGGTACAGTCCAAAAAGTAAATAATAATAATTAAAAAGAAGAATGATAGTGGGGAAAGAGCATGTTAAGCATCTTATCTAAATTTATTTAAATAATACCTAGAGTGGATTAAAATAAATGGAAGCCTGATAGTTAACATATGATAAGTCTGGTTTTAGTTGTTTTAATTTTTGGGTAAGACGGATTTAATTTAAAATTGACAAAATTATATGTAAATTAAAATTTAAAATTAGATAGACCATAAACTCTAACCTTAACCTAGGACTGAAATTTAAGTGTTGTACAAGTTAGACAACATGCTCGGTATAAATTAGGTGTGGTTTAACTAATAGAAGGGAGTGCGAATAATACTAATAGATCCATTCCTTTTAGGAGAAAATCTGTTTGAGGGAAAAGGAAACATGGGACGGAGGTATACGTGGCGTACTTTCACGCCTCTATATCCCTCCCACAGAATTCTCTCCTGCACTAGAGGGGATCTTGGTTCACAAATAACTAATAAGAGATGCTAGATATTTTATTTTATTTTTTTAAATGCATGGTATCAATTAATCAAATTTTCTAGGATGTATCCCCTACAATTATATGGACGGCTATAGAGGGTCTATTCAAATTTTAATTTATTTTTACTTTTAAAAATTAAAAGTAATTAAAAAGATAAAAAATTATAATTATGAGGTCAAAAATTTTAATTGCAAAAAAATTATATTTTAAAAATTTTAAATGTATTGTACCATTAAAATTTTTAAAATATACTTTTTTTTACAATTAAAATTTTTGACCTCACAATTATAATTTTTATTTTTTAATTAATGTTTTTATCCCCCACGAGCAAAAAATAAATAAATGATAAGTTAAAAAAATTAAATGGACCCCCTTTTAGTGGTCCGAATTCTCTAACGTTTTCATGACCACGTTGATGATTCTCTTGTGTACTCATATGCTTTTGATGATGGGAACGTTCTTGTTTGGAGGGACTTAAGAGAGCGAAGCATCATCCTCAAAATTTAAAAAAGAAAAAAAGAAAGTTAGGAGCAGCACAACTTGTTGCAAAACGAAAAAGAAAGAAAATGAAGCTAACCCAGCTGGATTCTTTGTCCTTTGATTTAGGATGAAAAAGCAATGAAACTTGTTCTTGCATTGTTTGGGTGTGGGCGTGGAAAAGCAGGCTACGAGGCAGGGCTTTATTTTGGTCCGTTGATTTAGAAAAGAAAAAAACAAAAAACTGGAGGCCAGCGCTGGATAACAAAAAACGACAAAATAAAAAGATAAAATATTCTTTTTTAATAAAAAATATATAAATTACATATATTTGTTATAAAAATATACACAAATTTTTTTCAAGTAAAAATATAATCAAAATACATTAAAAATAATATGTATTTATTTATTTATTAAAAATATGATTTGTAAAAAAATATTTTAAAACTTTTTATTTTAAAATTATTCATTTTTTAAAAAACTATAAATTTAATTTATTTTAAGTTTTAAAATTGGCTATCTTAAATATAAATTTAAGATTTATAATATTATAAATTAACAAATATATAGATATTTTGATTAAAATAAATATAATTATAATTTATGGTAAAAATCAGTAAATTATTTTAAAAAGGAAAAGTATAAAATTTTAAAATAAAAAAGATTAAAATATGATTTAAGGATTTAAATAACTCTTTAATTATTTGTAATCAGATTTTTTAATTAAAATATGATAAATATATAATTCTCTAATAATATTATAATAAGTGCATAATTTAATTAAAAATTATATATTCATATTTAAAAATTATATATTTATTATGTTTTAATTAAAAATTTGATAATAAATTATATATAAATTTTTGTATCATTTCAATATTTTTAAGAAAAAAAAACGTGGAGAGAGGGAGTGCCCCAGGGCCATATATGGAGGAGAGCACGATCTGGGAGCTGAAAGAATCTCTCACAAATAACAGTCGTACCGTTGCGCGGATGACTGCGCCACTGTAACCGTTACCCCTTCCCCCTCCCTCAATTTACGTCTCTCTCGCCACGTGGCCTCTGTCTGCTCCTTTAACCTACCTCTACTTTCGTTTTACCAAGATAAAATTTTATAATTAAAAGTATTACATAAATTATGAAAAGAAGTAAGAGAATAACTTCCATTAACTTTTTCTGAAAATAGGATAAACTAAGTTTAATATTTTTGTTTAAAATATTATCTGACTGCAAATTTTTTATTTTTTTTAATAAAATCAAATTCTTTAAATAAGACATGTTCCTTCCAAAAAAAATATTTAGTTATATTTATTGTTATATAAATAATAAAATTATAATTTATATTAAAATTTAACATTACAGCTATATATTACTTTGGCTAGTTATTTTAATTAACTAAGTAATGTGCATATCATAAATATATCAAATAATGAAGGTATAAAGAAAATAACAAAACCTTAAAAAGGACAAATTAAAAAAGTACTTTTATGTATTGAAATGAAAGAATTTTGTATAAATAGAAATTTTACTTAAAAAAATAATACTATGAAAAATTTGTATAAGATAGATCAAATATAAAAGAATGTGAATGATATTTTAAAATTATATAAAGTATAATTTAATTAAGGTTGTGAAAAAATCAATGTAATATGCTTTGAAAACAAAAAGATTACAGGATTACAGAAAAAGTGCCTGCAGGGGCGAAAATGGAAAAGCGAAGAAGAGAAAGATGTTGTGGGGACGGCGGATGGGCCCCCAGGAAATCCCAAAAGTGGGGCATATGATGAACGGCTAAGATTTTCTTATTATTCTGATAGTGACATTAGCCACATCTTGTAGTTGGGCCCCACCGTATACTCATCAACCGGCGCCGTCCCTCATTTTTTCTCACCATCAAGAACGAGAATCCTCTCTCAATCTACACTAGTTATGTCGGTAAGCTTTAAATTTTACATTACCACTGCGTTTGGATGGGGTGATTATTCAAGAGAAAAGAAAGTGAGGGGAGAAAAAGGAATTTTTTCTTGTTTGTTTCGAGGAGGAAACGAAGGAAAAGAGAGAGTAAGGAGAAAAAAGTACCATACGACTTACGCCAAAATTTTTTCCCCGATTATGGAGAGATTGCGGGAAAAAATGCTTTGGCAATAATTATTTTCCAAAATTACCCTGAAAGGCAAGTGGTTGTTGCTGAGAAACAAGCTGAAATTGCGGAGAAGGGGTTTGCTATACTTGAAAAAAGTAGGTCCTGTCATTATGTATTTACCATGGAAAAATATGACTACAAATAAAACATAAGGAAAAAAAATAAAGCATAGAAAAATATGTGTAATTTTTAGAAAAAAATGACAAGCTGTTTTAAGACCACAAAACAATTTCAAAGAGAAGGAAAGAAATAAAACAAAAAAAAAATTCAGCGGGAAAAAAATAAAAGAAAACAGTCAGACGTCCGATTACAAAACAGTCGAACAAGGGTCCGGACCCCTGTTCGACTACTATGCAGTCGGACCTCGCGGGTCTGATTGCAATGTAGTCAGACTGTTTTTTTTTTTCCACTGGATTTGAATTTTTTTTCCCGTTTTATTTTTTTCGTTTTCTTTGAAATTGTTTTGTGGTCTTAAAACGACTTGCCATTTTTTCCTAAAAATTATACATGTTTTTTTATACTTTATTATTCTATATTAATTAAATGAATATTAATACTTATCAGATTATATAAAATACAAATAAAATGATATTTATATCAAAATATATATAATTATTGGTTATTTTTCGTAAAATAAACAATGTCCTGTTTTATATATTTTTTATGTTAAAATAATTAGGTGGATGTAATTGAATTTGTTTATGTGAGAATAAATAAATAAAAACATAAGTAATAGATTGAAAAAATTCTAAAATTATTATATTATTATTATTTATTCAATTGAGGGATAAATTATACTCTAACAACATTGACATTTTTCAAATTATTCGTTTAAAAAATTATTCTAAAATTTTAAAAATTAAAAAATTAGTAAACGCTGTGGATCAAAATCGGATGATTGTATTCATGCATACCTATATTCACGTGTAAAAAGGGAAAAGTCTTTACAGTCATATTAAGGGTAAAATTGTCTAAAAAAAATAGTAACAAACCCTTTCTTTCCCTCCTCTCCTACGTTCCATTTAAATGGGAGAAGAGAACCTTCTTCCTCCGCCCTCTCTCTCTCTCTCCCCTTTTCTCTTCGCTTTTCTCCTCTCTTACTTTTCTCCTCCCTTATCCAAACGAAGCGTACAAGTTATTGAATATTAGGTATAAAAAATAAAAAATAATTTTTTTTTATTTAAAAAAATAATAAAACATAATAATTATTAAATTATAATTATAAAAATATAATAAACATTATATAAAAAATTTAATTTCTATTCTTATTTCAAACAGTCTTTATGTACTTCCTTTTTCTTATACGGTCCCTTTTGATAGTCGTATACAAAAGCTTAAAAAATAATAATTAATTATAAATATTGATGATAAATAATTATATAATTTTTTATCTTTTAAAATCATAAATAATCATATAGGATGAATGTATCGAATGAAAATCCTTTGTGTGCAGTTCTTTTTAACTTTTTTAACATATTTTTTAAATGTGGCTAAATTCTCATATTAATAAAATTTGTAATATTTTATATACATATGATTTGATTTAGTCAAATAATAATAATTTTTATCAATAATTTTATTTTGAATTATCATTTTGTAAATTTTATTAAACCACGTAGTAGATTTATATAAAACATTATAAATCTTTTTGATGCAGGGATTTGGTTGCATTTAAGAAGAAAAGAGTTAAAAAGAGTTGTCCACACGTTCCACAGCAAGGCTCAACAGGGCTCACCAGACGATTTCCATTCAAATGAATCTCAATAAAAAAAGTATAATAAGCGTGCGGCTATTAAAAAATAATTTATGTATACACTAATAATGTTAACTCACGAGAGTAGTCTCTTATTTTAATTTTAATATAGAAAAATTTATATATAATTTATTATATTTATTATTATTATATTTTTAAGTAAAATATAATAAATATATAATTGTTTAATAATAACATAATAGACATATGTGATTTTGATATACAAATGTATAGTGCTTTAGTTAAATTATATATTTATTATATTTTAATTAAAAAATTATAAACTTATTATATTTTTATTGTGAAGTTTGATAACAAAAATATAAAATATTACATCAAAATATAATCCTTTCAAAATTTAATAAAATAATTATTCTTTAAAGGAATCTCTTTAAAAGTTAATATATTGGTTAATTGGAATTCTCAATTTAAAGGAAGTCATTTCATTTTAATTTTCTAAAGATAAATTTACTCTATCATATTATTTTTTAGCTTCAATCATATAAATAATTAAAAGTTCATAGTAAAAAAATAAAATTTATATAATAAAATTCATTCTTTTGGGTGAAGCATAATAAAATTCCTAAGTTATTACTCTAAAAAGAGAAAAAAAAATTGAATGTATTTTTTTTATATGATTACTATTAGGTATCCAATTGAAACATGGCAAATGATGATTTTAAATAATAATATGATAAAAGTATGATTTTTGTAAATAATTATATATTTTTTAATTAAGTTATACATCTCCTCATATTATTATTAAAAAAATATACACTTATTATATTTTAATTAAAAATATAATAATAAAAATATAAACAATTACACCTAAATCTAATCCTTCTAAAAAAATATATCAAATGGTTAATTTATGTGAATTGAGCCAATACTAAAAAGCCTCTTCTGTTTATAGTCGTTTATGTTGTGACCCTTTTTTTTTCATTTTTTTTGGTAGTCATATCTTTTTTAGAAGATTATATTTTTGGTTTTTATAATTTCATTTAATATTTAATTTAGTTATTATAATTTAAAAATTTATAATCAAATCCTTACATAATTTATAGATTTTTAATTTAATCCATATTATTAAAATTATGTTAATATTTTATTAAAATTTTCTGATATAACTAGCTTATATCATCTAATCACTCTTAATATATATAATTTATTTTAATAAAAGAGATAAAAATAGATAAAAATAAAATTAATTCATATATAAAAAATTGAACAAAAATATAATGATAGAAATCAAATTAAAAATTATTTAAATTATAAAAATTTAGTTAAATTATAAAAATAAATTAAAAATTAAACAAAATTATATGTACAAAAAGTATAATTATCTCATTTCTTCTTCATTGGAGGGGTGAAGGGTAATATTGTTATTTCTCTGGTTTAAACACGTCATCTGGGCATGCCCAGTCTCCCCTATATAAGTGCTCGGTCATACCCTTCGTCTTCCGCAACCTCACGACCTCTTAATTTCTCTCTCACACTCATAAACCTTCTCACTTACTGTTTCAATGCCTCTCTAGCTTCTTCCTCTCCTTCATTCTTCTTCTTCTTCCTAGAAACATATAAAGCATTCCTCTAATTCCATTTCTGGTTAACCCATTATACAACACCAAAAAAGAAAAAATCGAAAATGTCATCGGAATTGTGCTCTCTGTTCTTCCCGCCATCTGGGTCTTCCAACGAACTCACCTTCAACTTCTTCGTCGGTTTTCTCGTCCTCGCCGCTGTGTTTGGCTACTGGCTTGTTCCGGGTGGTCTTGCTTGGGCTCTGTCCAAGCTTCGTCGTCAAGCTCACCACAAAACCGCCATTCCTGGACCTTCGGGTTTGCCTCTGCTTGGCCTCGTCTCAGCTTTTACAGGGTCTCTGACTCACAGAGTTCTTGCCAAGCTCGCAAATACCTTCAAGGCCAAGCCGTTGATGGCATTCTCGGTCGGGTTCACTCGGTTCATCATCTCGAGCCAACCTGACACAGCCAAAGAGATTCTAAACAGTTCAGCTTTCGCGGATCGACCCATTAAGGAGTCCGCCTACGAGCTTCTCTTCCACCGAGCAATGGGCTTCGCACCGTTCGGAGAGTACTGGAGGAATCTCAGGAGAATCTCAGCTACCCATTTGTTCTCACCGAAGAGAATCGCTTCCTTCGGGGATTTCCGAACCAGAGTCGGGCTCCAAATGGTGGGTCAGATCAGAGACTTGATGGAGAAAAACGGTGAGGTTAAGGTGAGGGAAGTGTTGCATTTTGGGTCGCTAAACAACGTGATGATGAGTACGTTTGGGAGGAGTTACGAATTTGGTGAATTTTGTGATGATGATGGGTGTGAGCTTGAGGAGTTGGTGAGGGAAGGGTATGATTTGCTTGGGGTTTTTAATTGGAGCGACCACTTTCCTCTTCTGGGTTTGCTGGATTTACAAGGGGTGAGGAGGAGATGCAGAAATCTGGTGGCGAGAGTGAAAGTTTTCGTTGGGAAAATCATAGAGGACCATAGGATGAAAAGGGTTCAAAATGAAGAAGGATCTGGTGGTGATTTTGTTGATTTGCTGCTAGATTTGGAGAAAGATAACAGGCTAAATGACTCTGATATGGTTGCTGTTTTGTGGGTAAGTTTTTCTTCTCTAATTGCATTATTAACTTCAAGAAACTGTGGTAGATTTTTTATTGGCCGTTACCTACTCTCACTCTCAGAGGAATTTTCTTCTAAATAATGATTCAAACCTATTTAGATTTTTATGAAACTTGATCCTCCTTCTTACTTTTAGGACAAACATTTACAGGATTGAATCCATTCGTTTTCCAAAACATTTCTTCAAAATCTTTAGGTTTGCTAAATATGTTCATATAGTAGCTAGAAACTTGGAATATCTCCATTCAGCATTTCAGATTATAATATGGCGTAACAGAATTTAGTCAGAATTTTTAATTTTTTTCACCGAAGGTTTTTCTTGTTTTTGGTTTGTCCGTTTTATTTGTATTTTTTGGTTGGCCTTCTTAATTATTTCATACGTTTGGCAAATTTATTTTCGGAAAACCGTTATTTCCCAGAATACGGTTCCATTTCTTTTTCTTGTTTATCTCCTAGCAAACCGATAGTTTTCGAATCGAATTTCCATCTCAGACGCGCGCCTCTCATGCACATAATTTTTCTGCAAATCCTTTCATTATCTCTCCTTAATATTCTACTTTGGCCTTCCACCTAAATACCCGTTTAATTTTATTGAGATTAAACAATTATTATTATTTTAATTAAAATAAGTAATAACAAAATAGTTCAACAATAAAACTATATTCATAGATTTTACCCTATTGTCTAATATAAATGGGTTGCAAATAATATTTGCAGGAAATGATATTTAGGGGAACTGATACAGTGGCAATTCTTCTTGAGTGGATCCTAGCAAGAATGGTGCTACACCCAGAACTCCAATCCAAGGCTCAGTCTGAAATTGACTCTGTTATTGGCTCTAACCGCTGTGTGTGTGACCATGACCTTCCAAAGCTCCCTTATGTGCGAGCCATAGTGAAGGAAACCCTGAGGATGCACCCACCAGGTCCGCTCCTATCCTGGGCTAGGCTCGCCATATACGATACCCACATAGGCCACCACTTCATTCCAGCAGGAACCACCGCCATGGTCAACATGTGGGCCATAACCCACGACCAGGACGTGTGGTCCGAGCCATCAGAGTTCAAGCCAGAGCGGTTCATGCAGGAAGATCAAGATATAGCCATCATGGGTTCTGATCTGAGACTGGCTCCTTTTGGTTCGGGAAGAAGGGTGTGTCCTGGGAAAGCCATGGGCTTAGCCACTGTCGAGCTGTGGCTCGCGCTGTTGCTGCAGAACTTCAAATGGGTCCCCTCTGATGATGGTTCTGGTGTGGACTTGTCTGAGTGCTTGAAGCTCTCTTTGGAGATGAAACACTCTCTGGTCTCCAAGGCTATTCCACGGGCTCCATGAAAACGGTTCAGAAGTTTGTTTTGTGAGGCCTTCTTAGCAAATTAACCCATAATTTTGCAAATATACGTGTCAATGGGAATAGTAAAGCTCATGGTTTTGGTTTATGGATATCTCTGTGTTTTATTTTTCTGGGTTTGTTTGAAAATGTGTGTCTTATGTAAGCTTGAATTACTTCCACAAACAAGGTTCTATATGTTATGTTTATGCAAGCAACAATAGTTTGATCAATTTGGCATCTTTTTGAATGTGTAATTGAATGTTCATACCATATATATATAAGGAGTTCCCAGTTTAGTTCCCACCGCAGTTGGCGAAAAATTATATCTTCAAATTTAATCTTAGGGCGAGAATATATTTAGATTAGCTAGCAGTTGTAATCACATGCAACCGGTAGGGATAGAGTAGTGATGATTACAGAAGCCGTGACTGACTTGCGAGAAAGGTGGTTTTGTCATCTTGTCGTAAAGGAATATTTGTTTGGTCCCTTCCCTTTTAACTAGATAGATAGGAATAGTGGCATGCTGGTTGGTTTCAACTTTCAACGTTCGAGAAATTATGCATCTCTTATTTTTATGTATATTTATTGTTATTTCTTTAAAAAAAAAAAGAAAAAAAAAAGAGTATGGCATATCTTACTCATCTATAGGTTCATGTTTTTAAACACCCCAGAAATGAATTTATACAAAAATTGAAGTGTGATATATTTTAATATTATAAATATATTTCTTGAAATACTTGAAATTAAAATGTCCATGTACCTTACATCATCTTGGAGTTTGTTAGGGCACAGATGAGAAATGATATTTGCATACTACTAAATATGTACACATCTTTGATATACATATTTTTGTATATTGATTTAGTATAAAATAAAATTTAAGAGAAAAATATACATTTTGGTTCCTAAATCTTAGAAATACATGAGTCAATCTTTCAAAGATACATGCTTCCATCATTATTTTGTCCTTAAATCTTAAAAGTAACAATTTCATTATTGGAAGCGATAGTTCTCGAAGCATATATTAAGTCAAAAACTTCAAGGAATTGAAATATGTATACGTAAGATGTAGGGACAAAATAGTTGATGCGTGCAATTTTTAGGGATTAAATTGTGCATGTCTAAAATTTAAAAATCAAATTATTGAAACATACACCTTTTATAGGGACCAAAAATTGTATATCCTCTAAAATTAATCATGGAAGTAATTCTTTATATTTGTACAAAAATAACCTGTATAACTCCTCATAAAAAAATTTTACAAAAAAGATGAATATATTAAAGATAATAAGAAATTAAAAGTTAGATACATATATCCAACTTAATTAATTACCATACCTTTCTTCTTCTACTTCTTCTTAAATGGCATAAAGCTCTTTGTTCATGGTAACCCTATATTGGGCTGTGCTTCCTCCTCCCCCCCAAAAAAAAAAAATGATCAGCATATGCATAATACATAATTCATATAAACAATCAATTAATTCTATCTTACCAACATGGCCATCCTGACTGCATCATATATTTAACTATGCAATGGGAAGCGTAGGACAGGTGGTAATCAAAGATATTGATTCCTTGGTATATATTGATTGCGAAGTAGTGATCTGCATAAGAATTTCACCTTTTTCTCTGGTTTTTATCATATCCCACTGCACAAACTTTAAATGATTGAGGAATAAGAACCTCTTGCAATTATATATGTGGGCTTATATCACTTTTGTTTTTGTAAGATCCAACAAATCCTTCTGCAGAATATAATAAACTGCCAGAAACTGTGCTTGTATAAAGCTTTGCCCCTTTTCCCAACCCTACAAAGAAAAGATGCAAATAGGATTTGAATATCCAAAGAAATTAACAATATCTTTTTTTTAAAAAAAATTATTTTTATGTGCATCAAATGCCACTTGCTTTAGGCCCTTCTTTATGCAGTACAGGCTCCTTTAATTTTCCTTTTTAACGGATTCTCTGTGTGTGTCACTCTCAATATATTCCTTTCCTCTCGCTCAAGTCACACCATCAACCATCCATCATCACTCAGAACCCCAATTAAACTGCGAGATTCACGCTAATAGACAGTATAAATTGATCTGCAAATTGCAGCATATCTCTTTCTGAGAATTGACATATTCCATGTGACACGCATGAACAACTTTTACCTGCCTTAAATTCCTAAAAGAATAAAATATATTTGGGAAGCAGAACAGGTTTCAAGTATCGATTAGAGGAAAATTTTATTTTTGTTGGTAATAGTTGATGTATGTATACTTTTTCAATTTAATCGTGGTTCATTAAAATGATTATAAAGCCCTTTTTCATTCCATCTTTATTCATAAATTAACACAGAAGCAAAACAAAATGCTAACTCACGTATTAATTCACATTTGGTACACACTCAATTCACTACCGTAATTAGAAACTTTAATTCGTGAAATCCAAAAGCTTCATACATCATAACTTCACCAAACCCTAATTTCATGGATTGGATTATCTTACGTGGACGAGCGTGCGCCAAGTGTGAGTTAATTAGTGCCGTGTAAACAGAAAAGGTCTAACTCAGACTCATTTACTTGGACAAATTTCAAGAGTGTTTTTTGTTAAGTTGGGATTTGTTTACATGAAATTTATTTGTATAAAATCATACAAAAATAAAATAAAATATCTCATAATTATTAGTATTATTTAAATACACAATTAACATATAGTTTAAAATTGTCTAGTCTCAACAATTTTATCCTTATTAAATAAATCTCAAATGTAACAAGATACATAATATTACGATCAGCAAATTTATTCAAATGTTTGTCAAATTCCAAATTTAAAAGGTATATGTACAATGCAGATGTGGGTTGGGGTGGTAGCCACCCTCCCCATACCTAAACTTGGACCTTTAAGAATTTTCAAGAAAATTCTTAGATCCATCATTTTTCATCTCTATACTCATAACCAAATGGGTAAACTTTTTGCGGCTACCCCTATAGGATATACGTATTTTGATTAGTGGATCGGATAGAAGGGCAACGTTCAACATTTTAATGATGAAAAAGATTTATATATAATTTTTTAATAATAATAATATAATAATAATATTATTATTATATATTATTCTATTCTTCAATTAAAATATAATAAGTATATAATCTTTCAATAATGATATAACAAATGTATAATTTTTATAAATAAGTGTATAGTGCTTTAATTAAATTTTATATTTATTATATTTTAATTAAGAATATATACTTGTTTAGAGAATCTAATAATAAATTTTATAAGGAACTATATATAAGCCTAATCATTTAATGAATAGGTTTAAATAGAAAGAAACATCTATGGAGGGTTAATTTTGAAAATTTACATATTTTTTAAGAAAAAAATTATGATTTTCCTTTATCAATAAGAATTGAGACAAAAAATGTTTACAT
The DNA here is from genome assembly GCA_032878935.1 of Erythrophleum fordii. Lineage (NCBI taxonomy): Eukaryota > Viridiplantae > Streptophyta > Magnoliopsida > Fabales > Fabaceae > Erythrophleum > Erythrophleum fordii. The sequence continues at coordinate 1,032,786 of JAVQMF010000055.1, forward strand.
CGACGCAACTGAATCTTATCATTAATTTAAACCAACCCTCATTAATATATATATATATATACCAATGATTTTGTTTGCAAAATATTTTACAATCATTTCATTAGATGGCATCTCTAATATTCTAAAGGACTGGTTATACAGAAAATGTGGATTTAATGCTGCAAAATCATAGAAGATCAAGTATTGTTCCTTTGACCCCAAATGACTTTTTCAATGCTTTAAACATTCAGTTTCCTGGTAAGACATCTTTGAACAATAAACCGTGAATAGACATTAGATTTTGAATACCACACAATAAACAACAAAATTTTAATATAATATGTTAAAAAAAAGGTCACTCTAATATAGACTATCTGAAATATCGGATTGGGTATGTCTTCAAACATATATGTTTGACAATATTATCCAGCAATTATATCGAATACTAAATTAGTTTTTTTATTCATAAGAGTAATGCTTAAAAAAGTGTTAATTTAATTGACAATATAGGTCTCCTTTTGTATTGCTAGGTCTTGTTATAAACTGTAAATCTAAAACAAAAGAAACCCTAGGATTTAGAAAAAGAGTGCTGCATCAAACTAAGGAAAGATTGCAGTAGAAATGTATACCTAAAACTAGAAACCATCTATACATCCCCTTTAAAGAAAAGAAAATTCTAGAGCTTTAAATCTCTGAAATCCCATTTGTAAGCAAGTGTGATTCCGATCATTGAAAAAGAAAGAAAAGAAACTGATTACTTTAAGAAGAATGGATTTAAAAACTGGCGCCGCCTCCTCAACTACGAATAATATAGGTTTTGAATGCCCGAGAGGAAGCATATGAACGAATCATCATCCTGCACCATTAAATGTACCGTATTTGAATATGTTTAAGTGTTAATTATATGGTACTATAAAATAAAGAAAGATGATTAAAGAACCTAATTCTGAAGCTCCCTTTGCATTTGCATGCGTCTAAAAGCATTAACGTGGGACATATATTAATAATATGTCACCATCATACTGGCCTGTTGGATGCTTCTCCAACATATACTTTTAACATGTTAAAGAAACATTGGAGAGCAAAAGCATATATTACTTCCTATTATTATCCTCGATCTCCTAAACTTATGGACCACACAAAATTATAGTGCTTTTTACAGTAATAATATAATCATGGTGATATATATTAATTGATGATTAATTAATTGAGCTGAGAATTACTTGAACTGGGACAGTTGTGTGGATTTCTATGCAAGCAAAACCAATCACTGATTTAACATTAAACTTTTAGTCTTTTGTTTTTGGCGGCGTCAAGGTTTCATACTTGATAAATTATATATGAATGTGGAGTATGATGATCTCATGATCAGTTCATATGGAGGGTGGGAGGGTAAGATCAGAGCCTGTTATGGTCTAAATATCTAAAATAATAGGCCTTGCAGTGCAAATTATTGTGGCATTCGCTGCGTAGAGTGATGATATTGATAATTTCATATGCAGAGTTTATTTTATGGATTTCTTCCCATTTGATCTTAATTTTCTATAGTACAACCACCTAATATTTTAATGCCTCTTGAATTAATATTCAACAAATCCATCCACTTGCAAGTTGGCTAGTCCACATCGATTATACGTGTAAGTAGGAAGCATTTTGCGAGTTCGAAAGTTACGTACTCTTCTTATGAGTTCGGCGATATGCATGTGTGTTTGTTTATAAGTATTGCGGGGCATGTAGGATCTATTTTAATTAGCTTGGGTGTATCTCAAAATTAGGGCTATGGTGGGAGTAGAGAAACTTTCTCCGTCCTCTTTCTCATTTTCTATTGTAAAAGACATTCTTCCCGTGTTCCCATTTTTCACAAGAATATAAAAATTTGAGGGAGAACTGTATGTGTAAATTATGTTAAGTAAAATTTAATAAAAGTTAAATATAATATTCCAAATATAAATTAAAATTTGACATATCCTTGAAAAAATATATTTAAGTTAATTAATATATTTTAACATAATGGAGTTCCAAGGGGTGGGAGATCTCGCTACCAAAAAACTAACCACCTGGGGTGAATTTTTTTTCCCCATTGGTAGTGGTTTAAACCACTGCTAATGTTATCCAAAAAAACAAAACTGCCACTAAAGACACCAATAAATGTTACCTAAACCATTGCAAGGGACTTAGCGATGGTTTGTTAGGTTCAAAAGGATAAAAATTGGGATAATTGCAATAGAGAGTTAAGAAGAGAGAAAATTTGGAGGAAGACTCTATTTTACTCAAATCATGGTCAATTATTTTATAATGAGTGGTTAATAACTTCCTTCCTATTTTAATACTTATATCTTATGACCTATTATAATTGACATAAAATTTAAAATATAGATAAAGATAGCAAATAATGCTAACAGTTTATTTATAATTTAAAAGATAACAAATAATGCTAACCAATTCAAGATTTGCTACTAGCCTTTATATTGAAAATCCAAAATTGAAATGCCAACCCTTCGACACTCTTTGGCATTTTTGTGACAAACACCAATCTTTTGTCTTTGAGTTTCAAAACTCTCCTTATGTAATGCTTTTATGAGTGTAAGTTGATCTTTAGATGTACAATGAACTAAGATCACTTCATTGAATTGTTGAGCTTCTTGAATAAAGTGAAACTTGATTTTAATATGTTTTGTTCTATCATGAAACATTGAATTCTTTGAAATCGACATTATAAAAAATTTTCAAATTTAATCTCAATTGATTTTTTTATTTTGTTCAACTGAGATCCATTTAAAAGCTTTCTTAACCAAATGTCCCAATTTACAGCAAAGGTAGGAACAATGTGTTCAGCTTCTGCTATATATGGATTGTGTTGTTGTTTCTTGCTTCTTTGAACTCCATGTGAAGATACAAGAGCCCAAAGTGAAGAGATTCCCATAAGTGCTTTTAAAATCATCTAGGCAGCATTTCCAATCACTATTAGAATATCCCAAAAGCTTCACATCTACTCCAAGAAAAAAAAACAATATCAGAGACAAAATCAATCTTTAAACAATACGCAGAGATGGAAAAAATTTAACAAATGTGGGACAGAAAAAACAATTTCATCTTAAAAGTAATTTATCCCTAAATTTTGGAATATAAATATCCTTATTTGGAGATGGAATATATATTTCGTTCGCAATTCATCTCCAAATTAGTGACAAAAAATTCTATCTTTAAATCTATTTCTAAATATGAGATGGAAAATTCTATCTTTAAGTCCATCTCTAAATCAGATATAGAATTTACGTATATATTCTATTTTTACATTAGTAAAGAAACATTTTGTCTTTAAAACCATTTCTAAATGAAAGATAAAATTTTTTTTCTTTGACTCCATCTCTAGATTTGGAACAAAAATTTCATAGCTAATTCATCTTTAAACCCTTCCTCATAAGCAAAAATTCCATCTCTAATTCATCTCCAAAATAATTATGGCAGTTTAAATTGCCCCTATGTGCAAGTAGTTTTTTTCTTCCTTCCAAAGCTTTTTTAATTTCCTTGAAATTAATTGCTGTCAAATAAATTAATTGTTGGCAAATAAAAAAAATAAGAATTTTATTATTTAAAAGGCAAATAATTTAATACAAATAGTGTTTGTCCAAAGTAATAGAATTGCAATCTTGCTTTATATTGTTCTAAAAGTGTTAGACTTTATAATTTCTAGTCTACCATAGCTTGAATCTATTGGCTATGTCTAGTCTAATCCACTTGATGTTTTCAAGGTACTCGAGAGCTCCTTTATCATGTTCAATGATCTAGTCTTAAAATATGAAGTATCTACATGTTAAATGTAATATTGTAGACAAAATAAAAATTACAAAAAACATAATATGGATTACGTAAAAAGGAAGTTGTACAACCAAATGATATTAATATAGATTGGCATTAAGGATTGCCTCATAAGTATGATTTGATATAACAATTGCAACTAAGACACCTACTAGCTCACCAAGACGAGATAAATATTGGGTCTTATCTCAAGTGTTTACTTCATATTCAAACTAAATGTTGGAATTGTGACAGATATTCCTCATGGTTCTGTCATAGAAAATCACAACATCTTGAAGGATAGCTATTAAGTTCTTAATTAAACAATGTTCTCAATTCCAATAGTCCTTTACCATTGCGCATAATTGTCACTTTGGTAGAAACTAAATGCACTATCTCTTCATATGGATCCGAGCCGTGAACAAGTCTGTGCTAAAGGCTAAAGTGGCATTAGATCATGCTAAAAGTAATAAGGCCACAAGTATAACATTAATCTAGTCCTTTAAAAGTTCAAAAGCAAAGTTAAATTGTCTTAATGTTAGAAGGACAACAAAAATAGTAATACATGCATTAAACCTAAGTAATATAAATAGTAACCAATGATTTTAGAAAAGGTCCCAATTTATTTAGCTTGTTAATATTAGTGAGTGAGTCATTCTCCACCTAGCTCCAAATGGATAAGGTTCTAAAACCCCGAAATTAAGCATTTGTAAGAAAAAGCGTCTAGTGTTCATGAATTAACTAATTAAATCATAAGCACATGTAGGTAGATAAGCTTGTCTTAACATATACAAATTTTCCTAAAAAAAAATTTAGGAATGTTCAAGAATTCTAGCATTCTTAATCTACCCTTTCTAGTTGGCTCTTGGCTAGTAGATATTAATAGAAGATTCAACAAAATAATCAACCCAATTAGGATTTAGGACACAATTAGCAGTTAATAATATTAGGGGCATTAATTTATTTTTCACTTAAGACTCAGCATACCAAGACTAGATAGCCAAGATTGTATTCAGGAAGGTCTTTAATAAGATTATATTTAGGAAGGTCTTTAAAGTACAATAAATCCTTCAACAAATAAATTAACTTTTTGTGAAAAAAAAAGGTTAAAAAACATCAAAGAATCTCATTACCTCCTCAAAACCCTTCCTAAAGAAAGTTAAAGCTGCAATTTCATTTATCATTGTAGGCAAAATATCTCTAATGAAATCAAATCCCAAGATTTCACTTTGCACAATAGTCCAACACGGATGAATAGTATTGGCTTTTAGCATCTTAGGTCCTAAACATTAGTGTTATTTGATATCAATATTCAACAATTAACCAATGTCACTTAATTTCCATTGGCATAAATATATTCAGATACTTTCCAAAAATATAATGTAAGAATATGAAGGCAATTGTAAAGATAAAAACTAGAATTAAATGAGTGAATTATTTACCCATTTGTTTCTTTGTAGGATCAGTAAGCTTGTACACATCATTTATTAGTAGGTTGAAGATCTTGAGGAAGATATAGTGGTCAACTCAGCAATTATTAACATAGATATGCTTCATATATTCATTTTTCTAATTCAAGATCTCCCTGCACCAATGAAGGAAGATATGGTAAAAGAGATATGCACTAGCACATTCATTAGGGTATGACTCAGGACATAGCTTTAAATGGAAAATAGGTCAATTCAAAGGTATTAATAAGTCTCTATTAAAGATATTTTTCATTAACCTCTCTTGAGATCACATAATTCCACATTCAAGATAAGCATCAACAGAGAAAAGCAACAAATCAAAATTCAATCACACTCCAATAGCAAACACATATTAACTAGAATAAAATTTCTTTTTACATATGCAAATATAATTAAACCAGATGAGGTGGAGATATTACTGAGATGGAGGGTTTTAGTGTTACAAAACTATTGATGTTCAAATAAACCATTGACCATTAAAAGTTGCAATTATCAAAAGTGTAGGATAGAGAAAGAAGGATAGGAATTAAACTTGGAGAATCTTAATTAAGGAAGCTTTTCATGAATTATCTATAGGATAGACTCTTGCCCTATCCTATGCTGACTTATATATATACATGGTAGTTAAGTGTTGAAAGTTGAAACTTAAAATTCCTTGCAATAGTTAGACATCGACCCAAAAACTCCATTTATTACAAATGAGGCTCCTAAATGTTGACTATAGTGCTAGTTCATTATGGAAGAAAATGTATGTGTGTGTGTGCTTTTTTTTTTTAAGCCACAACCCAAGAAAGGCATGAAGAACATATTTCTATGACTCTTCAAGAAAATAATAGCATGCAATAATAGTATTGTATTTCATATTGAAACACATATTTCCAAAAGTACAAGTGCTAATTCATACTCAAACTAATTAGAAGGGAATTTCACAAAATCACCACTAAAACATTCCTACACTTAACTAATTCCATGCCTTTAGTCAAACAAGAATCATGTGAAAGTAGAAGTAAAATTAGAGCCAACAAATAGAATAAATTGAAGGATACTACATATTTGAAGAACACAAATAGTCAAACAAGTCTATGTTTCTTGAAGGGGATGGATGTCGCACAACTTAGGGAGGGACCTAAATCTATAGAGAAAGAGACAAAAGATCATACAACTTATAGAACGAGAGTCAAAAGTGAATAATAGAGAGCATAAATACCTTTGTAAAGGGCTGGAGATAGTCGGACATAATAGGTGTTCATTGTGTTATGGTCAAAAATAATGGAAGAGTGGAGTCACAAGTGATGGTTTTACAAACAAAGGAAAATGAAGCAAAAATTTTAAGAGTACGAGTTTTTGAATGAGGAAAAGTGAAATTTGTAACAACAATTAGTAGGATTTAAGGACAAAAATAAATGTCTGTCTTTAAATTGTATAAGTGTGCTGTTGTTTCATTCTTTATATTTAGAGATAAAATTTGAGATATATTATTTTGTCTTTAATAAAAATTGAACAGTGTTATTTCTCTAAACACATACTGACTTTCAAATGAAAATGTTTGTGTTTAATACAAAATTTTCAAGATGACATCGTTTACTTGTTTGTAGATACAATTTGAGATGGACATTTCTATCTCTATTTTCTTTCAATAAATAAATCACTTTTCTTACCACCAATCAATAATAAAATTCTTAAATTTACCATATCTCTATAACCTAAATTAATATATACTTAAGAAAAAATACAACTAATAAATTCTTATCAGATACATTTTATGAAATAAATCCTTATATTTTTCTTCTTAGGTTCTCTAATGAATTCAAGGAAGAATTAACCAAAACAAATAGCATAATTTGTCGATTCACAATTGCTTGGAAAAAGTTAATTCTTATGCTAACCCTTTTTAGTAAGAAAGTCTTAAACCTAATTACAATTTCAAATAGCCCACGAATGAATAACCTTAATTGATCACACAAATTAATGAAGAGGACTAAAACATTAATTAATTGTGCTCCTTTACATATAAGGAAGACATTGGGTTAGAAAGCAAAGTTAGAGTGATGAATTTAATGATAAGTAGTGAATTAGACAGTCAATATTCATAGAAGTTACAAAAACACTTACATCTTACCATGATTAATTTTTAGAAAAGTAGTTTGAATTAATCTTTTATTACTTAAAAACTAAATTTTCATAAAGTGAAATATCTTTTCCTCTTTCCACAATTTACAAATAATCCATGGCTCCAAATACTTTGAGATGACAATATTTCATTTTTAAATCTATCATTACTCTTTAATTTATAAAAACATACATTAGAGACAAAATTAGAGATAGAGAAAAGAAATTCTATCTCTAATTTCAAATAAACCAATATAAGGTGGATTAGAAATGAAAATATTTGTCTCCAATTTGTAGCTCCTTTTTCCAAAAAAAAAAAACTCTTCAAAGATGGATTAGAGATGAAATTGGGAGGTAGAAAAGTTTGAGATAGAAAATTTTTGTCCTTGAATTTGTCTCCAATATTAGCTGATCATTCTTACAATAATTTCCACCTTGAGAAAAATTTTAAGATGAATAATTTTTTATCTAAATTTTCACAAATAATATTTTTCTTACTCTTAATTATTATAATATAATAGAGATGAAATAGAGCGTTTATTCTATCTTTAATTTTGTCTTTGATTTTTTTTAAATCAAAATAATAGGTGATAATTTTTATGTTTTTAAATTTATACCAATATCTAAACTAATTTCCCAATAAGATTGATCATTTGTTTTGTTAAATATTATTAATTTTAGATGAAGATGGCAACCTTTAAGACTTGTGTTCATAAGTAATTTTAATTTTGAAATATGATTTGTTGTAGTTATAGTTAAAGGTGTTCAAAACCAATTCAAATCAATTGAACTGAATGAAACCAATTAAAAAAAAAGAAGCTAAAATCGATTTTGGATATTATAAAACTAATTGGTTTGGTTCGGTTCTCGATTTTGTTAAGTTTGGTGCGGTTTTAATCGAACCAAACAGAATCAATAATTTTTTTTTGTTTCTATTAACTAAATCCAAATTATATATAAGCTTTTTATGAATAAAAAATAGTATTTTTTTTTACTTTACTTACATCTAGATGAGTTTATCAAATAAACTATCTTTAAAGTGTTATTATTTTATTGTCTTTACATATGATATCTAATTACAATTATAGAATAATTAAACATAATTATAAGGGATACTTTTTTATAGAAAAAATAATATATAATAATTAATTATTTTAACACTATTATTAGTTAGAATGTTAAGAAATATATTATATTAGAAGTCAAATTTTATATATTACAAGAAATAAAATTTTTTTAAAAAATTAAATCACTTTTAGACCAAAAACCAAAAAAAAAAGCATAAACCAAATTGGACAAAAACCAAACCAAATTGATTAGAACTTAAAATCGATAAGGTCCAAGAAAATATTAAACCGATAATGTCAACTCAATTTGGTTTTGGACATTTAAATGAGTTTATCAAATAAACTATCTTTAAAGTGCTATTATTTTATTGTCTTTACATATGATATCTAATTACAATTATTGAATAATTAAACATAATTATAAGGGGTGCTTTTTTATAGAAAAAATAATATATAATAATTAATTATTTTAACATTATTATTAGTTAGAATGTTAAGAGATACATTATATTAGAAGTCAAATTTTACATATTACAAGAAATAAAATTTTTTTAAAAAATTAAATCACTTTTAGGCCAAAAACAAAAAAAAAAAAAAGCATGAACTAAACTGGACAAAAACCGAACCAGATTGATTAGAACTTAAAACCGATAAGGTTCAAGAAAATATTAAACCGATAATGTTAATACCAAAACTAAACCAAATCAAACCAAACCAAACCAAACTTATAAATACCTCTAGTTGTAGCCTTTTTAATTTAGTAGTTAGTATCATTTGATGCTTTGATGTGTCTAATGTAGGTCCTTGAATTTTTGATTTACTATTGTTTGTGTGATGATTTTCTTTTTATTTTTTTAGTGTACAATGCACTTTTTTCATTTAAAAAAAAAATAATAGATTGGCCTAACTTAGCCAACAACCCTTAAAGGTTAGACTGGACCAAGCATATGATAGCACACATATTAAAAGGGCCTAGCCACCCAAACCCTAAATATGAATGGCCTATTTGGTTAGATAATGTAAAAAAGAAATAAATGTAAAAAGTGGATAGATGGAATAAGAAATGATTTTTATATTTCTATTTTCAAAAAAATAATTTGATAGTTAATATGATAATTTGATAAATAAAATAATAAGTATAAAAGTATAATAGATATTACATAAACTATGCAAAGAAAATACTTCGATAATATAGCCAACTAAATGGCCCCAAACTCATAAGGAGTGAGTTTTGAGAGACGCATCTTCTGTTTAACCAATTTTTTATGGACTAAATTTCGATGCAACTTTTTATATTTTTACTATTATATTTTTCAATAAAAAATATAATAAGTATATAATTTTTAAATAAAAATATAACAAATGTAGGATTTTATTGAAAAACTATATAATTGTCTATAAAAAATACACACTTGTTATGTTTTAATTTGAAAAACTATATACTTGTTATATTTTGATTAGAAAATTTAATAATAAGAATATAAGAAATTACATATAATTTCTTTTTTAAAAATTTTTTTTAATTGGGTCTGATACCCTTTTTTTTTTCTTCTGGACATTATAAAAAATGAGTCAAAATCTCAACTGGGCTTCTCTTTAAATGCTTGAATTGATTAGCAAATTCATCCCAATTCCATTTCTTGTTCTAAAACCCAATCCAATTGAAAGAAAAAATGAAATACATTGGAACAATGGAACAAGCATGTCATACCTGTCCAGGCCCGATCCAATTTACTCTTTTTCTCCCCATTGCCACCTTTGCCCTTCTAGGTTTCTTCTTCCTTCTTTCGCTCAGAGTATCCACCTCGCCCTGACAATGCCGCCATTTCAGTCTCTGCAACTTCGGAGGATCTTACTTCGATCCTTCTGTTCTCCTTCCTCATCCTTTATTTCTTTTTCTCTGATACAACCTTGTCTTCCACTTTCATCAGAACCTACTTCTAGTCCCTTCTCCCTAGTCGGACATTCTCAATCCTCCACGAGTGTTTTCACTGTACCTTCACTCTTTCTCTCGAGATCTTTCTCCTCAGAGCCCTCCAAATCCTCAATTGAAAGGCACCCAGAAGACGCAGATCCTATTGCCCAATCCCTCTCCAATGAGCTTCTCAAAGACCCAGACTCTGACCCTCTGTCTGTCACACAACGGCTTCAGCTTGGCTTCTCTCATATCACTCCGACTACGACACTTGTTCTTCAAACCCTCAATCTCTCCCCTGAAGCTGGCCGTACAGTGTTAGGGTTTAACCAATGGCTGATTTCAAATTCTAGCTTCTCCCACAATGACGAAACGCTGTCGTATTTCGTCGGCTACTTCGGCCGTCGCAAAGATTTTAAGGCGACCCATGAGGTTCTTGTCAGTGGGCATGCTATTGCGGGGCCTAAAACCCTAGAGGCTGCGATTGATCGGCTTGTGCGGGCGGGGCGTCCCACCCAGGCAGTTTCGTTCTTTGAGAGAATGGAGACAGATTATGGGTTGCAGCGTAATCGCGATTCATTGAGGCTAATTGTGGAAAAACTTTGTGAAAGCGGGTACGCGAGTTATGCTGAGAAAATGGTGAAGAATCTGGCAAACGAGTTCTTTCCTGACGAACCCATTTGTGATCTGCTAATTAAGGGTTGGTGTGTTGATGGGAAACTCGACGAAGCTCGAAGACTCGCTGGGGAAATGTATCGTGGAGGGTTTGAGCTTGGGACATCGGCGTATAACGCCATTCTTGATTGTGTATGCAAGCTTTGTAGAAAAAAGGATCCATTTAGCCTTGATTCTGAGGCCGAGAAGCTACTGGTGGATATGGATTATAATGGGGTTTCAAGAAATGTGGAAACTTTTAATGTGTTGATAACTAATTTGTGTAAGATTAGGAGAACTGAAGATGCAATGAAGTTGTTTTACAGAATCGGAGAATGGGGTTGCTATCCCAATGCGACTACGTTTCTTGTTCTAACCAAGAGTTTGTATCAGGCTGCAAGATTAGAGGAGGGGGATGAAATGATTGATAGGATGAAATCTGCTGGGTTTGGTGAAGCTCTTGATAAGAAGACTTACTACCAGTTCCTGAAGATTTTGTGTGGCATCGAGAGAATTGATCATGCATTGAGTGTTTTTGCGAAGATGAAAGCAGATGGATGTGAACCTGGGATCAAGACTTATGATTTGTTAATGGGGAAATTATGTGCTCATAATCGTGTTGATAAAGCTAATGCACTCTTCAACGAAGCACAAAGTAGAGGGGTGCCTGTGACACCAAAGGCATACAAGATAGAGCCAAGGTATATGAAGAAGCCGAAGGCTGTGAAGAGTGAGAAGAAGAAGAAGCGAGAGACTCTGCCTGAGAAAATGGCAAGGAAGAGAAGACGTCTAAAACAGATTCGTCTGAGTTTTGTTAAGAAGCCGAAACGAATGATGGGTCGAGCATATTGATCTCATTTTTAACTCTTAGTACATTATTTTGTTGATCTAATCAAACGTTTTGAAATTTGTTGATCGAAGAGACTTATAATCATTGTTTCCTTTGTGTTGAGCATTGTTATAATCCGAGCATCTTCCGAGATGACCTCTTGGTTTCTTTGAATCATTGCTGGTTGGAAACTTGGAAGTACCAGCATTCTTATGATCTTTTTAAAATACCGGACACAGACATGCCGTGATTGAGGGTTGCTCGTGCCTCTGTTCTAGGTCCTCTATCCAAGTTAAATGGAACCCTGAAGGGTTTTTTGGGGTTCAATGATGCAGACCTGTAGCTTTCCATTGGTACAGAAAGAATTAGACCTGCAGTCGACCCCTCTAGATGCATCATAGATTTTTTTTTTTTTTGGTTTTTGGGTTGATAAGAGCGGCATGACTTTATAACCTATTGTTGACCTAGATCAATTTTTAAGCACCACATGATTAAGATTTATTTATTTTGAATATAAATGAAGCAGAGATTTTATTTGTACAAATTTAATTTAATTAATTTATTTTTTTTAAATATATTTGTATTTAATACACCTAAAAAGATTTGGTTGACCTATGGGAAGAAGGGCCAGGAGGAAAGGAAAAAAGAAAGAAAAATTTATATATAATGTGTATTTTGTTTTTATAAATATTATTTATTAATTATTAAAAATAGATATATTAAAATTGTTTTTTATTTTTATTTTTATATTTAATTTTTTATGTATTAAACAAACTTTGAAAAAGTCGAAATTCAACTGGATAATAGGCGATTGGCAGATTGTCATAACACATTTTACAACATTGGCGCCTGGTACTTTTTGGTATCTACCGGACACGAGTGTATCAAATGCTTTGAAATTGGGGATTCAGTATCTGGAGAAAATATCCTGTAAAGACGGAAATGGATCCCCTTATATTGGATCCTTCATTTTGCCCCATGTTTCTCACAAATTTGAACTGCTTTTTTTAATTTTTAATTTTTGTTTATTTGGAGCAATGAATCTTCTTATTAGAAACAATATGTGGAAACATGAGAAGATCCAAGACGAGGGGATTCAAATCCTGTAAGGACCTTACCTATTTAAAGTTGAAACTTAAGATTCCTAAAAGTCATTTTTTTTTTTTAAGTTCAAAGGACTTTAACATTTGCTTTGTAAAGATGAAAATTCGAAGTGCTTTTCAAAATTATTATTCTTGTTTCTTAATGTGATAATACATAAGCTTTCTTAAAGTTACAAGTGCTTTTAATTGGTTATAATTACTAGATAGAAACACGAAAACTACTAGCATATAGTTACAACTCTGTGTGTCTAAAAGTTATGATTTTTCAGAAATGACAACATCTTGAAGTAGTAACATTGTCTTTTTGAGATTATAAGAATATATTTCTGTTACAATTATAGGATGAAAATACAAAAAATATTGTTATTTAGTACCATTCGTAATGTTTAAAATTATTACTCATTTTTTTATAGTTATTATTTATTCTTCTTGAGGTTACATTAGAAGTATTTTTACCACTGCAAAGTATATTCTAGATCCTTTAAGAGAGTTTTAATTTTTACGTCTTTCAATATCATCTCATGTCATTTTTTCTAATTTTTCGGACTTAGAAAGCAAAAGCCCTGTTTGGTTCGCTTATAACCTCCAGCTCTTTCGGTTCTCATTCTAGTTTTGGGGCTTGCAATTCCTTTTGTATTATCGAATCACCAACGTCAGCCTCAGCCTCTATGGAACTATTTTATATTTTAGCTGTTGAGATATATACTAACTAAACAATGATATCCGTTAAGAATTCAATCACAGCCAGACCATTTTACTGATCTGCCCAATGTAAAATCAAAATATAAAGCCCCTAATCACCACAATAATGATATAATCTGCCCCCTGTGAAGTGGGATTTCCTCGAGCTCTAGTTTTGAAGCCAAGTGAGTTTAGTCGAGGCTATTCAAGAACAATTTCATTCACTTTCTGTTTATAACCCCTGCATATTCCAGTCAGCGTACCGAGACTCTACTTAAGTGGAGATACAGACTAAGACAGGAAAGGGGATTATGGGAACCAGAACGGATGAATTAACTGATTCAGCAGGTAAAGCGATAAAAAGAAATTCAATTATTATACATGAAACGTTTCTTGCAGCTAGTTTTCGTCCAGTGATATCTTTAATCAACGTCTGTATAAAGCCTTTAACCAAGCCATTCACGATCACATTATCATAGAATTTCCTTCCAGTATCTAATTGACCTATCGGTTCCACAGGAAATAAAAGCAGCTTCTACTGTTGAGTGTTCAAGCCAGCGGGGTGCACCAGCGTGATTAGAAGGCCACTTCGCTACTTTTTCTGCTGTCATCGCATCCCAGATAACTATCTGCAAAGCACACCAGAATCCTCAAAGTAAATTCATATAAAAGCTGAAAGAAATCACTGCAGGCAAAGACACAACTCAACAAACCTCATTGCTTGATTCATCTATGGATAGAACAAATTCTTCTGTGTCATTAAAAATAGCCTGCAGTGAAAGTATACAAAACAGGACTATCAGATTGTGGATGAGGATCTGTTGAAGTTTTCACAAAAGCTTTTCATATCCAAAATAATAGTGAGAGATAATCATTCATTGTGAAGAAAGAAACTAGAGAAGCATTTTTAAAATTGAAGATCCAAGTAAACTGAAAAATATAGAAGGAAAAGAAAAAAAAAAAAAAAAGAATGCAAAAGCAGATCTATCTCTTGGTGCATGAGAAAGATTCAAGCATATGTGAGACTGCATCACTAACACCTGCAGGTTGAGTCACTAGTATAATAATATAAATTTCAAAACAATGCCGAAGAGCACATATCTCCATACCTGACATCTTAACTGAATATGTGTAGCTCCAAGATATTGTTTAACTAATCTTCCAGAGCCAACTTCCCAAAGCTTTATAGTAGAATCCTTGCCGCAAGAAAGCACAAACCTAGAAAATTCCGTTAGTTATATTGCTACACCAATTTTAACTCAATGGGAGAGCAGAAATAACTTGGACATATTTTCCCCGTTCTAACTTTACAACACATCAAAGGCTAGAAATACCTTTCATCTTTAGTAAAATTTGCACTGGTCGCCTCAGTTTTTCCATGTGCTCCAATTATTGAGCGCACACAATTGGCAGTGATGCCATCCCACAATCGAATGGCACCATCTTTAGATGCTGTAACATACATGCCTCCTGTACAAGAATATCTGATCTGCATGATCAAGACGATGAAACGACTGACATCACAATAGAATCAATTTATGTGATATTAAGGGCCAAAAAAGACAAGAGGTATGTGAGAAGCAGATAATTGGCAGTATGTGGATAAGAGAGAGTGCTGAACTTGCCTGGTTTATGGCTCCATTGATGCCAATCTCTGGGATATTTGCGGGTAAAAAACACTTAAAGGTATCGATATCATACAGATGTGGAATTGGGTGATCAGTTCCTGTCAGAAAAGGATATTTTATCATCTTTGATCTCACTGGTGAGTGGTGATCAACTCAAGCTAGAAATTAGAAAACAAGGTCCATCCATATGAGGGAATCCAGAAACAACATATATATGCCACATTTAAAATGACACCGCAGACAAGCAAGTCACCATGTGGGTCTCCATATTTCACATTTCCTATATATATATTTTTTGTGTTATTATTTACAATGTACATCTTACTCCTGATTCACTAAACAACACTTGCCCTTCAAAATAAGAAACTGTTTCCATAAGGTATTTACTATAATTGCAGTCTTTTTCAAATTGAGTTTCTTTTATTAAAAGAAAGAAAATCATTCAAACTGCACACAGCTGTCACCTCAGCTAAGAAACAAGAGTGAAGTTGTAGAATTATAAGTACAGAAACTATATTCTTTTATATAGAGACCATCAGACCAACCAAAAATAGTGTGAGTTCAAAATCAATTAGTCACCAACAATATGACAACATGAACTGTAATAACTAATATAGATGCCATAAAGAACAAGACTACAGTCTACAGCCATAGAGATCAAATTGGTTTTAGAAAACAAAAGAATACCATTAGCATCAGATATAAAAGCCTCAGCAGTAAATGTGAAGAAAGTGTTTACCTGCCAAAAGAAAATTCCCAGAGGGATGAAAAGACACAGAGCGCACGTTGTGCGTGTCCTGCAGAACAAAATTCAACCCAAAAAAAGGTTATACTTTATTCTTGCATCATGCTTACCTGCTGCTAATACTTAGAAAATAAAACAACCTGGATAACCCTGTATGCTCTCTTTGCATTGGTTTTTGAGATATCAAAAAACCTAAAAGGTATTAAAACTAGCATGTCAGATTGAAAGGTCATTTTTAAAATAATAAGGACAGAAAAATGAGGAAAATGTATAAATGAGATACATATTACAGTAAAAACATTACATAATTATCCAGGAAGAGGTCATACTTTATTGTCTGATCTTTAGCCCCAGAAATTAGGATGGAACCTTGTGGATGAAAATCCACATCGTTTATTGGCTGCAATTGTGTAAGAGATATTAAAGATACAAGTTTCAGGACCATTTCCTAAATTTTGCAGTTAAAAGTATAAACAATGAGAGAAGTAAAAAGAAGCAATTTGCCAGAACTCATTACTACCTTGAGAAAGCTTGATATATGAATATGATGTTTAGGAGTTAGTAAATTAAAGTATCACAATAATTTTGAGCTAAGGACCTCCACAGGTCAAGTGAATAAAAATTAAATTATCTGAGAATAGAAAATGTCCAAATTTGTCTCTGATTCAAGGTTATATTGCCCATAGTTTTCTGTTTTTTTCCTCAAAAACTTGTAGGCTCCATCAAAGGTTTATGTTATTTCTTGAAACAATATCAAATTTGCATTTCCATATCCAAAAACTAATTTTATTTTGTTTTTATTAAATCTGAATATGGACTATATAAAATATTCTTATGCTCTTTAGGTGTCAAAATTATTGAAATTTCCATGTCCCACAGTTACAGATTGCTCCAGCATCACAAAGCCAAGTTAACATGAATCAGTGCAGAGGTCAACCTTTTAGTCTAAACCATGTAAAATTTTATTGTTTTTCAGACAGAAGAAACACTTCCACACAAGAAATTTAACAGCATTTGGCAACTTGCATAAGTGTAACATTTCAGGTAGATATACTTGTATATGGTCATAAAATGTCCGTATGACAGGTCGAACAGGACCATCTTTGGCATCTGGGAGCAGCATTTGCTTAATCTTTGCAACCTGCAATAGAAAATGGAAGCATATGAGTTATAGTCATGTCAAAGGAAGAACAATGCATATAAATATGGAATCAGCACCTCAAATAGCTTTATTGATGTATCTGTGCTTCCAGTGGCAACAAACCTTCCGTCAAGACTAAACCTAGCACATCTGGCAATATTCTAGAAATTCAGCCAATCAGTCCAAAACAGATAGCCAGAAAGTAAATGCTTTAATGTATTGTTGGCATCATGCCTTGATATCCTGATGCAGAATACATGTACTACATATTCCATACCTTATGTTCTGAAAGGTGTCGTGTCTCATGCTTTGGAAAGCTCTTTGATGAGCCTTTTGTATCCTGCACACTGTTATAACAAAACGCATTCATCAGCAATCTGTTTTTATCTTCTTTTAAAGACTTTATCACTGACTGAGGAACTAAAGGCTACCTTACACACTACACTAGTTGATACATTAAAAGGATGGAACTTCAAAGCATTATGTGATATGGAATGAGATTGAAATTATGTAAATCAAGTATGTTCGATGACCATTATGAAACATCATTTAAAGAATTCTTCATCATTCTAAGTGGATTTAACTTGTGTTTTAAATTAAATCAGCCTTTCCTTTTTTACCCAAAAAAAGAAAAATGAAAAAGGAAAAGCGATACGTAACTAAGGCAAAGCAAACCTAAAACTAATAATGTAAAGCATATCGCCAGACAAATTTTCCAATTTATGCTTCACTTTTTCATTTTCTAGACGGAAAAAAATCAATGTTATTCAGAACAGGCAGGCCTAGAAAATGTTATCAATTCCATTCTCTTAAGCTAGAATTAGAGACTTGAGTTGGATTGGATGGACATGCTACACTATATGAAACAAAGTAGATGAATAAAAGTGTAGCAAAATTGCCTGAAATCAACAGCAGCAGTGCGCGGAAGAGGAACAGAGCCATACGCGGCAGACGCTGATGCACCCAGATCATAAAATGAATTTGATGGAGTCTCTCTTAACATCTCATCTTTTTCCGCTGCAAGACCCTGTTAAATCTTTAGAACCAACAGTTTTATTTCGCTAACATAGAGGAGTTAGAATTCAATAAGTGCCGGAGAAAGTAAGAACCTTAACAACCAACTCAAGAAGCTTGTTAGGCGGCGCTTCCACATTGAGTGGTGTCATAGTTGCCGATGCAACGGCACTTGCAGCCTACAGAAATTTTGAATATTTATTAGAGCTACTTAACCCCCCCCCCCCCCCCAACCAAAAAAAAAAAAAACTAAAAGTAAGGCTAAACTTCAAAATTAGCATCTTCAGTTTCTTGACCTTTGATTAACAAAGCATCCAAACAACTATTAAATTGAGCTTCGAAAACACCTAAAACTCATGAAGAACGCTGATCATTGCTTACCTGAGTCAGATTGTTGTCGCGAAGATGAGCAACGATAAGCGAATTGACCTGTCTGAAGAGTTTGCCATCTTGCAGAGTCTGATCCGAGCCAGAGCTATCCATCTTCCTGCAGAAAAACCCTAATTTCCACTTCCTAAAACCCTACAATCGAGATCCGCTTTGATTAATTTCCCATTTCCCCATCATGGCTCATCGAGTTTTTTTCCCCTATCTCGCTTGTCAAATTCACTGTTTTAAAAATAAATAAATAAACTAAAAATTTTTGTATTCTTTCAGTAATTAATCTTCTTGTACTTTTTGTTGGGGTTGTTGTTATTATTATTATTATTATTATTAAAGTTTCCCATGATTAGGATCAGCTGAAACTGAAATTTCCCTTTCGGGTTGTGATATCTGCATGAAAATTGTTGTCGCAGACTCTTCCTCTTACATCTATTTTTTGTGCACATCATATGACATTGAGGATTGTTGTTGTTACACGTTGTTCATGGATAGGATAGGAGCATATCTAGTATATTTGATTATTAGTTTGATTAAAATATCAGATATATTTTTATGTTTGTACCTAGATCTAACCTGAATAAATCTAACTTTATATTAGGTTAGCATTGCTTGAGTTATTTTTTTTTTATAAATTGATATTTATAATATAAAAATATATTTTAAAGACTCATAAATATATATTTTAAAATAATAGACTTTTAAAATTATTATATTTTTATCAATAATAAAAAAATAATTTAATATTATCAAACAAAATATAAATTATACTACTATAATCAATTTTAAGTAAATATATGTATTTTAATTATTCAACAAAAGAAATATCAATAAGTATGCACACAACATATCAATGATAAAAATAATTAAAAAGTAAGAAGGGTTTAGATGCATAATGAAAGCCGTAACATGCAGAAAAAATTAGATAAAATAAAAATAAAAATAAATATATAAGATGACAAGATATTGATAACTTAAAAAAAAAAATTACTAAAGTAAATTGAGCTAAATATATCTTTGCTTGTGGCTTAACTCGATCTAATATTATTTTACTTAAAATTTTATTTATTTTATATCTTTAGTCCGACTCAATTAAGTCAGATTAGAGTAGGCCTCTAAGATTTAATGGCCAATGAAGACCCCTACTTTGTTACTTGGCCAACCTCGTTGGTCATTTGTTTTTGTGATGTTCAATATGATTTTGTTCCTTTTTTTACTGATTACAAGTGGATCAATTATCACCGCCACATATTTTTCATTAGTCGTAATATGATTTTCACAAACTAGCCGTGTAATTGAACAGGTGATATAGACAATACAAAAATTATTATTTTGGTATTGTATGTTACATGGTTATATCTCAACTATCAAAATTTTGAAGATCTCCATATTGGTTTGGATTTTGCTATTTATATACTCAATTGTCTCTTACAAGTGGAACACCATGCCAACTCAAGGATCACATCCTTGAAGTTCCCAAATGCATCAATCATCACCTCCAAGCCCAATTCCCACTTAGGTTGGTTGAAGCTTATCATTTTAGTTTGCTTCTCCAAATATTAGGCAAAAGAAACACCATGTATGAATTTCATCATAGGTTGGACATACACTCTTTTGCAAATGGTGTTGGACGAATCAATTAAATCAAACTTGTACCAAGATTTTCTTTAACGTAATACGACACTGTTCACTCCTTTTTCTTCATCAAGCAATTATTCTTGATGCTCAAATATATCTGCTAGTAGTTTTTGTATTTACAACTACACATTACAGAATGATGCATTCTCAATCTCAATTGCCTATGGATCTACACTACTATTGGCAAGATATCCAGCGATTGATTGATCGATTGCTTTGTTTCATTTCATGTTCGGTTGGTATTAGAACCTTTGAATAGTTCTCTTCAATGTCAATTTAAAGAGGAAATTAGGCTTCTTCTTTTGTTTTTTTGTTTTTTTTTTTGCTTTAGGTCCTTATAATGTTATCTTTTTATTTTAGATTTGACCAGCATATTATTAAAAAATAATAATTGCATGATCCAAATATATATATATATATATATATGAAGGAGGAATCAAATGAAATGCTTGTTCATTAAAATTAATTTTATATTATTAAATAAGTTTTTATATAATGTATTTTTATTGTTAGATAAAAAATTTCTATCCATAAAAATTATATGCACAATTTTTTGTTTTGTTGGAAAAACGAAGCCCTACGCACAAAATAGAAAACACAAAAAAGAAAAGAAAATAAGATGGTTATAACCATTTTTTAACTCTAAGCATATTGAGGTAATTACTATATTGTTTCTGCTGTTATGCTGTTAAGAGAAAAATGGAAGGTTAAATAAGTTTATTTTAAAATAAAAAAAAATTAAAACACATTACTATTATGTGATAACAGCATAGTTGCAGAGACAACATAACAGTAGAGGACCCATACTTGGTAATTACCCATAGAACGAATAATAGAGTCGCGAGCAGATCCTCTGCAGTAAAATGATTTACTGCAAAACTGCGATCTGGATTTGTCCATCACTCGATAGTGTATAGAAGTGTGAAAATTGAGCACCAATAATAGAAAATACGTGCTTTACGATGGAACCTCAGCTTTAACAATCCTTACGGCAACTCAACCACAACGGAAGAAAAGGATCTTCTGGAAAGAAGCAAGAAGAAACTCAATGGGGAAAGTGTAAGGGATGAGGCTATGATATTAGACGAAGGTGCGAGCAAGTCTCAGTGCTTGGAACATAATGGCAATGAAGAATACAATCCAAGGAAAACTGTGGAATCCCCGAGACCGTGTATGGAAAACAAAGGAGCAATATCGTATAAGGACTCGCTACTGAGGTACAACGGAGTAGATGACAACCAAGAAGCGGAATGGGAAGATGACTGGAAGCTAGATTCAAAAAAGGAAGCAGAGTTTATAGCCTCAGATGAAATTAAGGAACTTATGAACGCACACCCAGTGATACCTGTTTCTGATGAAGAATGGCGAGACTACTGTAGACTGTGGAAGAAGGCAATTATACTGATGTTGCTAGGCAAGAGGTTGAGCTACAGATTCCTGAAAGCTAGACTACTGAATTTATGGAGCTTATCTGAGTTTGAATTGATAGATATTGAAAATAACTTCTTTGTGGTGAGATTCAATAGTGACAGGGACTATCAATATGTCTTGAACAAAGGGCCATGGGTTATTATGGAGCATTACCTTGTTGTAAAGCGGTGGTCTCCGGATTTCAACCCAAATAAGAACCAGTTGGGTAAAATTTCAATTTGGGTGAGAGTACCCAACCTTCCTATTCAATACTACAACAAGCACTTTCTATGGAGGCTTGGAAATCACATAGGGAGAACGCTGAAGGTAGACACAAACACACTTTCTGCAGGTCTTGGGGAGGAAGGCAGAATAGAACGGGGTTGCTTTGCCAGAATCAGAGATAGATTTGAATAAGAAACTGGTTTCAAAGGTGATTATGAGGAATGCGATGTATGCTGTGGAGTATGAGGGATTAAATTTGATTTGTTTCGTCTGTGGGAGATATGGACACAAGAAGGATGACTGTGGCAAAAAGTTGGACGCAACAACTAGAACAGAACCCAATAGAAATGAGATGAGCAAGAAGGAGAACATACCATCATACCAGAACATACCGTCGGGGGAGGAATATAGGCCATGGATGATCTCCAGGAAATCGTACAGGCAATGCGCTGGAGACGGCAAGGTACTGGATCCCCATAGATCTGTCACAAGCCGAGGTAAACAACTGCACGAATCCCATAAAAAAAAGCTAACAAATGGGTTGAGGTTTACAGCTATAGTAGGACTAGAGGAAGATTTGATGGAGACTGAACATACTGAAGTGCAACAAGGAGAAGGAGATTTGACCATATCGCGGGAGGAAACTTCAGAAATGAGATTATCGGCATTGGGAAAGGATATTATGAAGTCGAATTTTGCATAGAAGCAGGTATCACATGTCAGTGAAGATCATTTAGCCACCTTATATGCTAAAATGTCTGGCAAAGCTCCCAGGGTAGAGGTAAATACTCAAAGCGAAGATATGACAAGCCCAACAAAGTTGCAGCTTAGGCCCAAAACACGAACATATGTTGTAGTGCAGGGAAGCATCTTTAAAAGTAATACTAAAGATAAATTAAAAGCTCAAAGCAGCTTTAGCTCTTCGTTTAAGAGGCCAGGTGGGCAGGACCCAAGCAAAGGAGTTCATGAGACAGTAAAACAAATCAGTGGGCCTTCTAACCCTTTTGACCCAGGTGATATTAACATAAACTCGGGGCACAAGAGTGAAAGGGGTTAAGTGGCAAAGATGAATATGGAAGCAGAGGAACAAGATATGCTCTGACTCATGAGATACACGCAACAGAATCTTCACAAAAGTGGTATGTAGGATATGCTAGAATCATGTGGGGCCTCAAAGGCCTACACAAATCTTTTGTAATGGTCATGTGGCCTTTTCCAACACCCATCTCCCTTTTGCTTATCATGAACATTGGTAGTTGGAATTGTAGAGGGGTGAGTTCAAGAACGTTTGCTCTTTGAGTTAAAGAACTGAGCCAGATGAATAAGATTTCGATGATCTGCATTCTTGGGCCTCGTTTCAGTGGGTTTAAAGTAGATAAGGTGGTGAGAAGATTGGGGTTCACGAATTGGATTAGAGTGGAAGCTACAGGGTACGTAGGTGGTAAATGGTTGCTATGGAAGGATGATATTTTTGATATAGAGTACGTGACATTGAATGAACAAATTCTCCACTGCCGTGTAGTTTGTCATATTTCTAAAAAGTCTTTTTTCTTCTCTGGGGTCTATGGAGATACAAATCCATATAGGAGACTTGGTCTCTAGAAAAGCTTAGAAGAAATTGCAGTAGACATGATCGAACCGTGGCTTGTCATGGGAGACTTCAATGCTTATTTAGAAATCGACAATAAGCGTGAAGGGAAGTATCATAATTGGACGGCTATGCACCAATTCTCCCAGTGCATCCAAAATACTCATCTAATGGAATTAAGTGTTAATGGGCCAAGATATACATGGGTAAAAGGGGACTTAATGGAACGTAGAGATTAGACCTTTGCTAACCTTACCTGGGTTTAACATTTTGAGAACTCTAAGGTGCACCACTTGCTCAATTATGGGTCTGATTACAATTTACTCAAAATCTCAATAGAGGGAGATCTAGTGAGAAGGAAAAGGAATGAAATGTTCAAATTCCATGCTGCTTGGTTATTAGAGAACTTCTTTGTTATTGTGGTAAATGAGGCTTGGCAGGGAAAGGATTGGATTGATGGGGTCTCTGTGTTTATGACTAAAGCCAAGGAGTGGTGCAGTAATACCATAGGCAGAACTTCTGCTATGAAAAGGAGGGTCTTAAGTCAGCTTAAGGGAATCGAGTCTGTGTTGAGCAAGAAAACTAATCCGTATCTGATTAAACTCTGAAAAGCACTCT
Organism: Erythrophleum fordii; assembly: GCA_032878935.1. Lineage (NCBI taxonomy): Eukaryota > Viridiplantae > Streptophyta > Magnoliopsida > Fabales > Fabaceae > Erythrophleum > Erythrophleum fordii. The sequence continues at coordinate 1,056,778 of JAVQMF010000055.1, forward strand.
AGAAGGAGTATGAAAAAATCTTAACCCAAGAAGAAATTATTTGGTTCCAAAAATATAGATGTAACTGGTTACTTTGGAGGGATAGAAATACTAAATTTTTTCATACTGCTACTATGGTTAGGAGGTGTAAAAACAACATTGAAACTATAAAAGATGATAGTGGGAACTAGATTGATAACTCTACGGTCTTAGGAAGCCCAACAACTGGTTTCTTTAAATACTTGTACTTAAAGGAACCAGGGGTCAAACCTAAACTTCCCATCTCTAATTGTTTTTTTGGATTAAGCAGATATGAGCTTGACTTCATTCAAAGACCAATTTCAGATATAGAAATTATGAATGTTGCTTTCAGTATTGGCGCGTACAAAGCTCCTGGTCCTGATGGTTTACAAGCTATTTTTTTCCATAGCCAATGGAATACTATTGGAGAAGCTGTGTGTAATATGGTTAAGGAGGCTTTTAGGGAACCAAGCTCTATTGGGAAGATCAATCAAACACATATAGCTCTGATTCCTAAAATGAAAAAACCAGAGATGATGAAGGATCTTAGACCCATTTCTTTGTGTAATATTGTGTTCAAGATCATTACTAAACTTATTGCAAATCAGTTGAAGAATCATTTAGATAAACTCTTAGCCCTAAATCAAAGTAGCTTCATCCCAGGGCGACATAGCAGTGATAATATTATCATTGCATAAAAGGTCATCCACTCCATGAAAACTAAGAAAAGGGAAAAAGGGTTTGTTGCTGTTAAAGTTGATCTCAAGAAAGCCTATGATAGAGTAGATCAGGAGTTTTTAGAGGACACTCTATCGATGATTGGCCTAAGTGATTGTTTCATTACTGTTATAATGGCCTGTTGATGACTCCCTAATTTAGGATAAAAAAGGAATATATTTGATATTAAATTAGGGAGGCAAAGTACTTTTCTCTTGATGTATATGATTAAATGTGTATTCAATCAAACAAAATAAAGAAAATGTTTCAATTGCAATACCTTTATCAGTTTGAGCTTCATTTTATGATTGATTTTTATCTCAAGGAAAAGTAAAAGATTGTAGAAAGAATTGAGAAAAGAGAGGGAAGCTGAAAAGTGAAAATGCAAGGGGAACAAGTTATCTTGCTATAGTTAGAACACAATTCGCTATAGCGAGGATGTACTTTCACCGTAGCGAGGAAGGCACTTTGCCATAGCGAAGTCGCGATGTATACAAATTCCAGGGAGCAACTCGCTATAGCGCAAAAGTAGTGAGAGCAGTAGAAATCTGGGAGCCTATGAGCTCTCGCCATAGCGAGAGTCACTCTTCGCCATAGCGAGATCAGCTTTTGAAATGCACAGCTTTGATTTATAAGGTAAAACAAAGGAAATGAGGCTAGGGCTTCGTCATTCAACAGAGGAGAAGTGTTCTGGCCGACTAGGAGAGGAGGAAAACATACAAGAGGTGTTGGGGAAGCTTTATACTGATAGAAAAATCATTGATTCTGTCATTTATTCTTCTGATTAGGTGTTTCTACTCCATCTTTCCTTTTAGTTGATGTATTTGTTGATAAGTTTGCTGATGTTGCCTATGGATTTCAAGCCATGAGTGGCTAAATCTCCTTAGGGATTTTATAAACCTTTAATCTTTAGAGATTATTTCCCTTTTGATTATGTTGGATTATTGAAGATTTTAGTGTTTAATCTGAATTGTAGGTTCATTCTATTGATTGGCCTCCTTTAGTTTGATTATGGGTTTTGTAATTAATCTTTGAAAGAAGGGAATTACTTATAGACTATTAATTAAACAACTTAGGATTAGACGTGATCTAATTTGTGCTTAAGATAGAAATATACTCAAAGGCCATAGATAGTCTAAATAAGGTCTGAACTTAATTAAATATTAACTACTCATTTGAGATATCAAGAGTTGAGTTAATATAGGGGTTTAAATAGATCGAAAGACATTTGCACCCAATTAGATCTTGACTCTAAAATTGATATTGAGCTAATTAATTAAAAAGGAAAATGATTGACATTGTATAAAAAGGGGATTAAAATTTCAAAGGTGTCTTTAATTGTTTATTTTCGATTAAAACATCTTCCAGTATTGTTAGTTGCATTTGAATTAATTTTCATAAAAACTCAATCACAATTTGCTTGTTTAACTAAAGTGAACATGAGAACTCTAATGCCTAATCACTAATTGTGCTGATTCTCTGAGGGAACAACCTTGACTCATCATGTACTATTCTTACGACCCATACACTTGCGGTGTTATTATTCTGGTGAACATCACCTATGTGTCAAGTTGTCAAATGCAAGTATTATGAAATGGGGAGGCATTGGAGAAGTTTAGGCCTTCTAGGGGTGTTAGACAAGGAGACCCCCTTTCCCCTTACCTGTTTGTGTTGTATATAGAACGACTTAGTCACTGTATTGAGTGGGCAATGGAGCATAAGTATTGGAGACCCATTCGGCTATCACGAAATGGACCTCCTATATCTCATTTGTTCTTTGCAGATGACCTTATTCTGTTTACCGAAGCTAGTGTAGATCAAATCGAAGTGATGAGAAAGTGTATTGATATCTTCTGCAGTTCATCTGGCCAAAAAATTAATTTCACAAAAACTAAGATGTGTTGCTCTCGCAATGTCCACTTTCATAAGGACATGTCTTTGAGCCAAAGTTTGGTAGTTTCTCTAACAACAGACCTTGGTAAATATTTTGGCATTCCTCTTTTGCACTCTCAAGTCTCAAAAGCCACATTCAGACACATATATGAAAAATTGAACATGAAGCTTTCTTTGTGAAAGGGAAAACTCCTTAATCTTGTTGGGAGAAATACTCTTATTCAAGCAATGGTGGCTGCTTTACCCTACTACACTATGCAAACTATGCGTCTTCCTAATTCTATCTACTAGGATATTGAAAAAGCTAGTAGAAATTTTCTTTGGGGCTCATCAGCTAAGGAAAGGAAGCTACATCTAATTACGTGGGAAATTGGTTGCAGTCCAAAGAGTAAAAGAGGTCTGGGAATAAAAAATTTAAAAATGCAGAACAAAACCTTCATTATAAAGTTATGCTAGTCTTTGGTGCAAAAACCTGATGCACTATAGGTTTGTCTTCTTAAATCTAAGTATGGGTGTGGAGATCAAATGATGCCAATAATTCAAAAATGCAAAAATGTGTCAAATGTTTAGGTGGGCATCTCAAAAACTTGGCTCGAGTTCTATAAACAATTAGGGTGGAACATTGGTGATAGAACTATTACAAATTTATGATATGATCAATGGAGTTCACTTGCTAACCCAATAATTAATTATGTCACAATAATAGTGCCAGAACACATTCTTCATGTTAAAGTTAGGGATATGGTTTCTCCTTCTTGATGAGAGACCCTCTAGGAATCTTGTCCTAAGAACCTTCAACAAGATAATGCTTTGCCCGAGACCGGCTAGAAAATAAGAATGTTAGTCAAAGGAAAGATCTTAAGAGAATTTGTCTCTTAGAACCCTAGCCTCAAGATGCCACAAAGGAAGACCAATCCTTTGATAAGTCATGTGAACTCTCAGAGAACATAAAGAAGCAAAAGCCTCAAAAAGTATTGAATAATACTCAAATTCATTCATGATCTTCAATAGAGTACAATAGGAAGCTTTTTATAGGCAAAATTTCTAAAGTCCTAATGAAAGTAAAACTCTAAAATCTTATTAGAAATATTTTAAATGGTACCTAAAATTAAGGAACTAGATTAGGATACTAATTTTAACTTGATCTCCAAGATAAGCTCTTTGACCAAGTTCAAAAAAATAATAAAATAATAAAAAACGAAATTAAAAAAGAATCTTAGTCAAAACTAATTAGCTTCTTTAAGTTGTCACATAGGATGCTCATGCTTTATTAAAAATCACATGGTTGACACATGATTCTTAATCTCTTACAATTGGACTCCAATTGGGCCTTGGCATTCCTTTTGTAGAATGGTTAGCATGATCACACCTTTTACATCTTCTTGGGCCTTCTCTTGACTCAAATGAATGGGCTCTAAGTTATAAAGCTTATGAATCAAATAATTGAAGGCTTCTTTCATTGCTTTGGCCTTAGCTCTTGTTATTGGGCCTCTTATGTCTTGCAATGGATCTTTAGGCACATTTGATTTGAACTCCTAGGCTTTAATTTGCAAATCACATCCTTGGGCTTGAAACTTAGCACTATATCCTTCATCAAGTCTACTTCTATGCTCAACAAGGTCTCTTGGTGCTATTGCATCATTCCCCCCTCTTGAAAAGGATTCGTCCTCGAATCTATAACATCAAAGGAAGAGAGATCAGCTATATTAAAAGTAGCACTAACATTTCCATAAGAATTAGGTAAGTCAATTTTATAAGCATTATCATTAATCCTTTCAAGAACTTGAAAGGGACCATCTCCTCTAGGTTGGAGTTTTGATTTTCTTTGCTCTGGGAAACGTTTTTTGCGTAAGTGAACCCACACCCAATCGCCGAGTTCAAACACCACACGCCTTTTACCCTTATTAACTTGGCTGGCAATTTGCTTATTCCTTCTTTTAATATTGGCTTTCACCTTCTTATGCAAATCCTGCACAAACTTAGTCTTCCTAGCACCATCAAGGTTAGTAAACTCATGTGAAGGTAAAGGAAGCAAATCTAACGGAGTTAAAGGATTAAAGCCATAAACAATTTCAAAGGGAGAGAATTTTGTAGAAGAATGAACAGCACGATTATAAGCAAATTCCACATGGGGCAAACACTTCTCCTAATTCTTAAGATTCTTTTGAATGATAGCTCTTAATAAAGTAGAGAGGGTTCTATTAACAACTTCGGTCTGCCCGTCAGTTTATGGATGTACTGTAGTAGAAAATAAAACTTTAGTGCCAAGTTTATTCCACAACGTTTTTCAAAAATAACTCAAGAATTTCACATTTTTATCACTAACAATAGTTTTTGGCACACCATGCAACTTAACAATCTCTTTGAAAAATAATTCTGCCACATACATAGCATCATTAGTTTTGGAACAAGCAATAAAATATGCCATTTTACTAAACCTATCCACAACAACAAAGACACTATCTTTCCCAATAGAAGATTTAGGCAAACCCAAGACAAAGTCCATAGAAATATCAGTCTATGGGTGAGAGGGAACTGGTAAAGGGGAATATAAACCATGTGATTGAATTCTAGACTTAGTATGCTTACAAGTAATACATGTAGAACAAATAGCAACCACATCTTTTCTTATGCCAGGCCAATAAAAATGCTAATTCAAAAGAGCCAAAATCTTTTCTACACCAAAATGGCCCATCAATCCCCCGCCATGAGTTTCCTTAACAAGAAGCTCACGAATGGAACATATAGGAACACATAACTTGTTCTTTTTAAAAAGGAACCCATCAAATCTATAATAATAATTAGTACCATACAATTCACAAGATTTCCAAATATCAGCGAAATCAGAATCAGACTCATACATGCCTTTTAACATCTCAAAACCCATTAATTTAGCATGCATAGAAGTAATCAAAGTGTAACACCTAGACAATGCATCCGCTACAACATTTTCCTTTCCCTGCTTATGCTTAATCACATAAAGGAAGGTTTCAATAAATTCAAGCCAACTTGCATGTCTTTTGTTCAATTTACCCTGGGACTTAAGAAACTTAAAACTCTCATGATCAGAATGGATAATAAATTCTTTAGGCCACAAATAATATTGCCAAGTTTCTAAAGTTTGTTTCAAGGCATATAACTCTTTATCATATGTGGAATAATTTAAAGCAGGGCCATTTAATTTCTCACTGAAATATGCAATAGGTTTGGAATCCTGCATCAACACACCACCTATGCCTATACCAGAAGCGTCACACTCAATTTCAAAAACCTAGTAAAATCAGGCAACACAAGTACAGGGGCATTAGTTAGTTTGTCCTTCAGTATGTTAAAAGCATGCTCTTGTGCTTCACCCAACTTGAATACCACATTCTTTCTTACCAAATCATTTAAAGGGGCAGCAAGAGTAAAGAAGTCCCTCACAAATTGCTTATAGAAGCTCGCCAATCTATGGAAGCTCCTTACTTCACTCGTATTCTTTGGAGTTGGCCACTCTCAGATTGCTTTGACCTCCTCTTCATCCACTTGTATGCCACGAGCTCCTACAACAAATCCAAGAAAAACTATAGAATCCAAACAAAAAGATCACTTCTCTAAATTGGCAAAGAGTTTATTCTCTCTAAGCACAACAAACACATCATGCAAATGACTCACATGCTCTTCTAGACTTTTAGAGTAAATCAAAATATCATCAAAGTAAATTACAACAAATCTACTAATGAAAGGTCTAAAGACATGATTCATTAAACTCATGAAAGTGCTAGGTGCGTTAGTCAAGCCAAATAGCATAACTAACCATTCATATAACCCAAACTTGGTCTTAAAAAGTAATTTTCCATTCATCACCTTCTTTCATTCTAATATGATGGTAACCACTTCTAAGATCAATTTTAGAGAAAACACATGTACCGTGCAACTCATCAAGCATATCATCTAACCTAGGAATAGGATAGTGATATTTTACCATTATTTTGTTGATGGCATGACAATCTACACATATCCACCACTTGCCATCCTTTTTTAGCATAAGAATCACCGGGACAGCACACGGACTTAGACTTTCATGAACAAAGCCTTTCTTCATAAGCTCTTCTACTTGATGTTGTATTTCCTTAGTCTCATTTGGATTTGCTCGATAAGCAGGTCTATTGGGAATAGATGCTCTTGGGATAAAGTCTATGCGATGCTCGATGCCTCTTAAAGGGGGTAATCCATTAGGTATTTTCTCTGGGAATAAGTCACAGAATTCCTACAATAAAGATGTAACACTAGCAGGCAAAGAGTGATCAAAATCGTTGATAGTAAGATAAATATCTTTATAAAGTAATAAGAAAGCATTTTCACAAATAAGAGCTCTCTTGATCTCACTTTTACCCGAAAATAAACTCACTTTCTTTTCTTCATGTTTTTCTCTAATTTTCTTTCTACTCAGCTCTCCTTTCTGTTGCTTCTTCTCATTCTCAACACTCACACTCACTTTACCTTTCTTTTCTTACTCTCTCTTCTTACATTCTCTTTCAATTTTTAACTGATCCTCATATGCTTGAACAGGACGAAGAGGGGTCAACACAATGGTCTTACCATTAAAAACAAAGGAGTAATAATTTTTATATCCATCATGTTTTACTTTTCTGTCAAACTACCATGGCCTACTAAGTAACAAGTGACCAGCATATATGGGTGCTACATCACAAAGAATCTCATCATGATAATTACCAATAGAAAAAGAAATGAGCACCTGTTTTGTTACCTTTACCTCCCCACTATCATTAAGCCATTATAATTTTAAAGGGTAGGGTGCCTCAAAGTAGGCAAGTTCAGCTTTTTCACAAGTAAAGTACTAGCTACATTTGTGAAGCTACCACCATCAATAATCAAACTATAGAACTTCTTGTGGATGAAGCAACGAGTATGGAAAATATGCTTATGCTACTCTACCTTGAGATCTTTTTTTGGTTGAATGTTGAGAGCACGTCTAGCCACAAGGGCTTTACCATTTACAGCTTCAGTTAATTCTAAATCTGAGTCATCAGTCAGGAGTGGCATCTCATCCTCCTTAGACTCACTACTAGCACTAGTCACATCACTATTCTCAAGAATAATCATAGTTCATTTGTTAGGACATTGTGAAACAATGTGACCAAAACCATTATATTTAAAACATCTAACCTTAGAGGAAGAAACAGTAGGGTTAGAAGATGATAAAGGTTTTGAATCAGTTTTACTCTTAACCTGAAAGGGTTTTACCTTACTTTCCTCCTTAGACTTGAAATCAGTCTTTGGCTTGAAGGAGACTTTGGAATCCCTCCAAGAACTCGAGCTAGATGTCACTTTTAGCTTTTGTCGAGCCCTTAGTTACTTTTCTATCTTGATAGCTCTATGCAAGAGCTCCTCCATATCCAGGTAATTGTATAAGTCAACTTGGGCAGCTATTTCAGGATTTAAGCCCTCAATGAATCGGGCCATGGTTGCTTTACGGTCTTCCTCCACATTTGCCTTAATCATGACAATCTCCATTTCTTGATAGTAATCTCCCACACTCATAGAACCTTGTTTCAATTGTTGAAGCCTCTTATGCAATTCCCTATAATAGTAACTAGGGACAAATCGTTTACGCATGATAGTTTTCATCTCCTGCCAATCACGAATTAGACCTTCACCGGTACGTCTTTTGGTGAGTAAGAGTTGATCCCACCAGATGGTAGTATAGTCAGTAAACTCCACTGCAGCAAGTTTTACTTTCTTCATCTCAGTGTAAGAGTGGCACTAGAATACATGTTCCACTCTTCTTTCCTAATCTAAGTACTGGTTTGGGTCATTTTTCCTGGGGAATGAGGGAATCTTCATCTTGATGTTTCCAATACCACTATCCTTATTGGATGATGATTGTCTGCCTCTTCGAGTATGGGACTCCTCAAAGTCAGACTCAGTATCATCATTAAATTCCATATGAGCTTGCCTCCTATGGGTCCTCTTATTAGAAGAAAACTCCACATCATCTAATCTGGCACTAAGTTTCTCAAGAGTACTTTGAACGGCTCTAACCCAGACTTTCATGTCAATGTCACTGTGCTTAGATTCTCCAGACATCCTGAAATATTAGTTTGTACAAAAATAAGCAAAGAAAGATATAGGACCACGCAACTCACTAGCTTACGTGTTTACACTCAAAAGATGATAAGTTCACTCATGTTTAACTCTCTTTTTGGCTTTTTCTTCAATGTTAATTTCACTTTTGTCTTTTACCACTCAATAATTTTCTTCTTACAAGTATTCTAAGCAAGTCATAAGCAAATCAAATGAAAAGATCAGACTAGTGGTAATAAAAAAAATTAGAATCCTAAAATATAAATTCCCAAAGAATCAAACAAAGGAGAAAAAGAGATGTGTAACAAAAAGGGAAAGAAGGAGGAAGGGAAGGTCTGGAAGGAAAGAAAAAAAATCTGAAAATAAGAAACCTTAAGAATAGCAAACTACTTGCAATTTAAGTTTAGAACAATTAAGAAAGAATATCATTTCTTGAATACAAATAGGAAAGTAGATAACTTGGTAGCTACTTAATGCAATCAAATTAGGAAACAAACTCCAATTAGGAAATTGACTCCAATTAGAAAACTAGCTCCAATTAAGAAATTGACTCCAATTAAGAAATTAACTCTAAACTTTCTTTCAACTTTGAATTGGCACAACTTGCAATTTTGAATTCTGTAATTTGAATTTTTTTTTCACTTCTTTTTTCACCCTTTTTTTTGGAATTTTTTTTGAATTTTTTTTGGAGTATCACACTCTTTTATTTTTTTAAGATGGAGGCACACAACAATGGAAGACAGAAGAAGATAGAAGACAAAGATAAAGATGAAAAAGGTAACACTAATGGAAGGAGAGAAAGTATGAAGAATAACAGAAGAGAAAACACAAAGATATACCTTGTACTAGCGACCAAAACTCTGATACCAAATAATGAGAGACCCTCTAGGAATCTTGTCCTAGGAACCTTTAATAAGATGATGCTTTACCCGGAACTGGCTAGAAAATAAGAATGTTAGTCAAAGGAAAGACCCTAAGAGAACTTGTCTCTTAGAACCCTAGCCTCAAGATGCCACAAAGGAAGACTAATCCTTTGATAAGTCACATGAACTCTCAGAGAACACAAAGAAGCAAAAGCCTCACAAAGTATTGAATGATAATCAAATTCATTCATAATCTTCAATAGAGTATAATAGGAAGCTTTTTATAGGTAAAATTTCTAAAGTCCTAATGAAAGTAAAACTCTAAAATCTAATTAAAAATATTTTAAATGGTGCTTAAAATCAAGGAACTAGATTAGGATACTAATTTTAACTTGATCTCCAAGATAAACTCTTTGACCAAGTTCAAAAAAATAATAAAATAATAAAAAATGAAATTCAAAAAGAATTCTAGTCAAAACTAATTAGCTTCTTTAAATTATCACATGGGATACTCATGCTTCATTAAAAATTACATGGTTGACACATGATTCTTAATTTCTTGCAATTGGACTCCAATTGGGCCTTGGCATTCCTTTTGTAGAATGGTTAGTATGATCACACCTTTTACATCTTCTTGGGCCTTCTCTTGACTCAAATGAATGGGCTCTAAGTTATAAAGCTTATGAATCAAATAATTGAAGGCTTCTTTCATTGCTTTGGCCTTAGCTCTTGTTATTGGGCCTCTTATGTCTTGCAATGGATTTTTAGGCACATTTGATTTGAACTCCTAGGCTTTAATTTGCAAATCACATCCTTGGGCTTGAAACTTAGCATCATATCCTTCATCAGGTCCACTTCTATGCTCAACAAGGTCTTTTGGTGTTATTGCATCACTTCTGGGGGGTGGAATTTGGATGCACTTAGATATCTTATCCCAACAAATATCATCAAGGCCATCACTAGACTTAACCTTTCTGGGCCCATTAGGAGAAAAGACTGTATTAGTTGGAGGCCCTTGGAGGATAGGATGTTCTCAATCTGCTCAACTTACTCTAGCTTGATGGAAGAGAATAATAGACCACCGCAGGCTATATGAAAGCTTATTTGGAAATGGCCAGGCCCTGAAAAGATACGGAACTTTATATGGCTAGTGGCGCATGATCGCATACACACGAAGCTCCTTCACATGAACCAGGGAATCTTGAACTCTGCCGAGTGCCCCTTTGAAGATGGGAAGATTGAATCTACGATTCATTGCTTGAGCGACTGTACTAGAGCAACTCAATTTTGGAAGAGAGTGGTTGACAGAAAGTGGTGGAATCTCTTCTTTAATCTTCCAATTCAAGCTCAGTTAAAGTGGAACTTGCAAAAAGACTTGGGTAACATGGGAGTTAAACACCTTCCTTGGCAGAAAGTATTTGGATATATGGCTTGGCTCTTATGGACATCACGATGTGATCTCATGTTTAAGAGAAAGGCTTATTCCATTGATAAGATATACTTTAGAAGCCTACAACAAGTGGATATAGACTTAAGCATTGTAGATAAGCAAAAAACAATAGGGGAGAATCACAGGAATCAGTTCGTGGGGTAGGAGAAACTGAAGAAAAGATGGTTCAAGATAAACACTGATGGCTTGGTGGAGAAGAATGGTTCTACTTCATGTGGTGGTCTCATCCGAAATGAATTAGGTGGCTGGTATGTAGGGTTTGGTTGAAACCTTGGAGTGTGTTCCATCATATGCGCAGAGTTGTGGGGAATTATATGGGGTTTGAAGGTCGCTTGGAATAATAATCTAAAGAATGTGATTATGCACACTGATTCGAAAGTTAAACCTTTATTGATTCAAAACGGTTCTGATGGTATTCATCCTTGTCATAATTTAGTGATGGAAATACAAAGTCTACTCTACTGCAATGAGTGATCAGTTCATATAGAGTACTCTTACTGTGAGACAAATTGATGTGCCGATTGGTTGGCGAGATATAGTCATAGTATCCCTTTTGGAATCCAAGAAATGGCATAGCCTCCCCTAGGTTTGGAGCAACTTCTCTTTAAAGATGTCCAAGGCGTTTCCTTTTGGCGTTCTATAATAACTTAATTGGTTTTTTTTTTCTTTCTCTTCTCTTTAGGGCTTGGCCCTCTTAATTACTCCAAAAAAAAAAATGATTTACTGCCCCTTGTGTTGTAAGGCCAATCATGGTCATCCACGAGATCTTGTTGTTCTTCACGAGCCACGTGTCAAAATGCATTCAAAATGATGCGTTTGAAGACTCCAGATTCAGATCTTCCCTATAACCTACTGAAGCTAGCACTCAGGATCCAAATGAAGCCAGCTCTCACAACTCTAGATCCCTCAATCTCTCACCTCATAGTTGTCCATTTCTCTATCTCTGGTCGCAAGCTTCTCTAAATCTAGTCTCAGCAAGGAAACATGCAAGTTTTGTTCTTGTGTTGCACTATCATGACTCCTTTAGATTACACTCCAGAACATCTTCTCCAGATATTTTCCCTCATGCTTTATTGTGATTTCCTTCATTGAACGCTGGATTTTGGGGATTAATATTTTGGTTTATTTTTTCTCATTTGTTGCAGATTTGGTCACCATGAATTCTAAATTAATTTTGTGAATTTCTTTTCTTATACGCTGAAAGTTGCTGCCCTCTTATTTTGCTGGATTAATTTTGTGAAATTCTTTCCTAATATTTCCTTCCTGGATGTTTTAGTCCACTACCATCTTATTTTGTTAGATTAATTTTGTCAATTTCTTTTCTAATTGGCTGAATGTTGAAGGGGGACTTTTCAACTAAAAGGAATTTGTTTTATGATTTGATTTTGATTCCCCTGTTGAATGCTGCATTTTGATCTCCGAGTATCTACACTGGTCTTAATTATTTTTTGGTTGAGCCATTTTTATAGGCAGCACAGTTTCTAGCAAGTGCACTGAAAAACCAGAAAGTTAAAGCATACATGGAAATAGAAAGGCAAAACATGCATAAGTTTTGCTGTGGTTTTCATGAGGTGCTTCATTCACACAAGGATTAAGTGCAGAATACATATCTAGATTTCAAACTTTCCAAAATAGGTATAATAAAATTAAAAAATGCCATACTTACCTGTTGGAAACTCCATGGCAGAATAAGATGAAAAGGTGATGAAGATGAAGATGGCTATAATTGAATCTATGAAAAAAGTTGCATCAGAAGCATGGACTTTGGCGCCGATATTCCCAAAACGAGATTTTGTATATGAAAGCACAGGGACCCAATGTACTACCATTAAAATGGAGAGGCTTCATACTTGCCTTTTTCATCATTTTTAAATGACGTGGCAGCACAAGAACAGGTCGATTGCATGGACGGTATAGATTGGTTTTACCGCACCAAATGCTGTAATTCCTCTCATGCAAAGGATCTGCTTCCCGATGGGGTCAGTCATTAAGTGGACCATCGTGGAGCAGTCACTTTCCATAATCAATTTTCTAAACCCTTCTCTCTAAGCTAATTCTAGCCTGTTAAGCATTACTAGAGTTCTGCATCGATAGTGTTATATGATGGAAATCAACAATCTAATTCTTGTCCTCTCCTCTTATTAAGTCATCACACCCCTCCAAACCCAAGCTACCTTTTGCCTTACCATTCACATTCAATTTAACCCGACCATTTCTTGGATAAGACCATTTGATAGAAACTTGACACTTATAACTTCACGGATCCGATTCATTGGCATTCTGTAATGTTCATCAAATATGCTATTTTATTACACCATTTCCATAGAAACTAACAGGGGACATTGAACATCATAGGCCACTCGATCTCACTATTAGTCCCTATGTTTGATGACAGATTGTTGGAGACCCAATCTTTCAAATCCCTCGTGTAAAAGACAAGAGCCTTTCTCGGGTTCACTATTCTCTCCTAAATTATAGTCATGAAGGACGTAAGTCATAGTCTCTTCGTTCATGCCTCACTTCATGCAACAACCCTTGGTATCCGTCTTAAGCTTTCTAATATTCTGAGTAAGGAGCTTGTTATGAGATGTAAGGCATAAAAAGACCCTAATTATTTGAGGAGCCTTTAGTTTCTAGATGATATCTCAAATTCTTTCTCTAGTCTTCTTATCATTTTCCCTAAGCACACTGTAAGTACTGAAAATAGAAAAGCAACCTTTGTTATTTTATTGTAGTCAAATGTCTGGTCAATCACATTGATCATAAATCATGATTTGTGATTCAAAAATTATGTGTGTCATTTAGTTTTAAAAGTTGCTTGGTTTTTTACAAACTCTAAATGATTTGTTCCATTAACATTTGATCATTTTCTATCATAATTTTATCATGAATAATAACATTATATTAAAATAATGACAAAAATATTCTTTTTTTCCCTTAAGTTTGAAATAAATTTTAATTTCATTTTACATATATATTTTTTAAACTTTTGTCAATTTCGCCTCATGGTTTTTTTAAATGTTTCAATGTCTTCCTAATAACTAATTTTGTTAAAATCAATAATAAAAAATCTTGATGTGGCAAAAGATAAAAAATCTATGTGGCATTGTTGTCGTCCTTCTTCTTTGTGCAGATGTGGGAAAAGCATAGTTCTTAGAATTGAACAGAATTAACTTGTTTAATTGGTTGGATTGGGAACTTATCCTTGATTCAATTTAGTTAACTCAAAAAATTAATTGGTTAAAGAACAAGTTAAACTGATCAAACACTGACTGAACTAGTTAAAATTGAATTGGTTAAAAATTAGTTTAAACTGGTTTAAATATTTTTTAAAAACTTTTTCTTATATAACATAATAGTTTATTTTAAATAAACCTTGAAAAATTAAAAATATAAAGCATTAAAAAAAGAAAGGGTTGAAACATATAAAAATTTAAAAAAAAAGTGAGAATATAAGAGATACAAAGTGCACCTACTTATTTGTGCTTAATATCTCATAATATTATTTTTTTCAAATATTAATGTGTTTGGCCAAATTTGTTATTTGTTATTTGGCCTTTTTTATTTTTTAATGATAAGTATAATCTTAATATAATTTAAAATTTTCAAAAGTTCAATATTAAATACTTTTAATTTTTAATTATGGGTAGTTTTTAGCTTTTAATTAAAAATAATTTTTTAAACATTCTAAAAAAAATTGAATTAGCAATCAAATATTTAAAATTTATTAATATTTATCATTAGAATTTTAATACATAAAACTTTAAAAAAATGTTTTTAATTATTATTTGCTTGACTAATGAACTATAAATTAGTATTTTCATCAATTTAATGACTAATCTAATTTTAAAAATATTAAAAAAAAAAGATCTACACAACATTCGTCTTGCCAAAACTCAGCTATGGCATTCTACTTATATTTTGGGAAGAAGTTGCAAAGGAGTGAGGGCTTGGATTTGGTTCTATACTTACTATTCCTTGGTTGATATGCTTGATTACTTCCCCTTGGTCTCGATTATTTGAGAATTTATTTGTTTATTTGGACATTCAATTTTCATTACTGAATTTGAGAAATCGTTCTGATTATTTGGGAATGCTAAAATTTGTGTGAAGAAATAAGAGGAGTAGATAACAATGTTAGGACTATATTTTGAGTGACATGGGTGGTAGTAGGGTTTTGTTTTGTTTTTGGTTTTTTTTTTACCATAGCAACATTTTTTGTTATTGATTTAAATGGGATTAGATGTTAAGAGATCATTAAAAAAAATTAGAAATATGTGAGTCTAAATTGACCCCAAAGAAAAAGACAAAATCAAAATTTATCCCAAACTTAAAGGGGCAAAAAGAACACTTTTGTCTAAAAGTATTAATAGCCTTATTATTGAAAATATATATCGCATATGTCTTGAATAATTTTATAATCTTTTAAAGTCAATATAAGATTATGTTAGTATTTGAAAATAGAAATTGTCTGCTTAGCATTAATAATAAACTTTGAAGTTTGAATAATATGAATATGTTAAGATATAAATGAAAAAAATTTTATTTATAGTTTTTGATGTGAGACCCCATAGAAACCCGTTCTAGGAATCCCAAATGACATGGATCAGTGATCGAAATTTGGCATGCAACACAAGAACAAGTAAATAGACAGATCTAGATAACAAGTAACAAAGAACAAAGAAAGGAAAGAAGAAGAAGAAGAAGAAGAAGAAGAAGAAGAAGAAGAAGAGATGTTAGTCAATGGAATTGAATTCTAAGAGAACTTGTCTCTTAGAACCATAATCTAGGACGCCACAAAGGAAACCACTCGTTTGATAAGTTAAAGATTTTCTCCAGCACACAAAGGCCATAAGAGAAACCTCACAAGTCAAAAATGATTCTGAAAAGATAATTCATTCAATCTGCCAATTCTTGGAGTACAAGTGGGCCTTATATAAGCATTTGAAAAATAAAACCCTAAACACATAATAACTCCTAGGTGGCATCTTTTACATGGCAGGAAAATAAAAGAAATTTAAGTCTGGACAAATTCACCAAGAATAGCATCCAATAAAGCTAAAAATATGAAACAGAAACAATCAAATTAAAACAAAATAAAATTAAGAGAATTTTGTGGAAAATGGCTGGGCTCATTCAATTAGACTCCTTTTGGGTTTGGGCTAGTATCTTATAGATATGAAATAATCTTCATGCTATTTTGTTCCTTTTGGACTTCATATTCAGCTAAGACTATGGGCTCTAAGTCCATTAGTTTTTGGATCACTCAATTCAAGGCTTCCTTCATAACTTTAGCTCTTGATCTTGTGCATGGGCTTTCCATACCTTGCAATGGGTCTTTAGTTGGCCATCTTTTAAGGTCACATCCAGTCCTTTTGTTTCCAAATTCTTGATTTTGTTCAAGCTCTTTCAAGTCTCCTAACTCACCTCTAGTTTTGCTCGTCATTTTGATATTTACATAATTATTGTTGTTAAAATCTGAATATAAAATGTCACATGGAAGATAAGAAGTAATGAAATAAAAATATGCTTATTAAATGACTAAGTTTGAACTATGGTAGATAAACTGATTTTGAGCTAAATTATAAAATGGTAAACCATAATTTACCCTTAATTAAATTATTAATCCAAAGTTGAGTTGATAATGAATGCTGACACATCTTATTATGATTATGAATTTAATCTTCTAAGAACACATTTGAGACAAAATCTTAGTTAATAAAAAGGAATGTCCTAAAATTTAGTCTCAAGCAAAGTTGATAATATTTTTAATATACAAATAAATATATCTGATTAATTCTCTAATATATGTAAATTAAGTCAAGAAAAGAATAAATAGAAAAATATTTCAACCCCTTTAATTTTTTCTACAAAAATTCTCCTTGTATTTTAAACTTTAATTGAAATACTTCAATTTTTTTATTTACATATATGTTTTTTATTTAAAAAAATATACATGTTTTAAGAATTAGGCCACTTATTGGCCCAATATAAAAATTAGTTTATGATTTAATGATTTAATTATGATTGATCTGAGTTAAATATATATAAAAAGCATATATATATTAGTTAATAATTATATTGATACATATATTATAAAATAATTTTTAAAATAGATATAAATATGTAAAAAATATATAACTTAGTTAAACTATTTTATATATGATAATAAATTTATGTGAAATGAATTAGATAAAGCTTGTTAAATATTATAAAACTCTATCATAGAATGCTAAATTTTTGATTTAATTAAAAATAAAAAATTAATTTTGGACAGTTTTAATATTAAACCTAGTTAATTTTTACAAATTTTTTACTGATTATTGACACCCTTTTGTTTTACCAATTTCAAAGGTCAAATATATTGAAACCATGTCTAATTCACTATTTTTTTTTGCTTGAATTAATAGGATTAATCAAATATTTTGGAAAAATTATAACAAAAAATCTTAAGTTTACAAAATTTATGATGAATGACTTTGTTACGACCAAATCCTTCCAAAAATAATTTTGCCAAAATTAAGATCCTTGTGTAATTTTCTTTCTAATCTTTTCCCTATTACTCTGAAACAAAACGGACGCAATTTGTAGCTTCACATAAACCTTCTTATAATGTGTTTGGTGGAGCGTTCAGGAAAACCAAAACCACGTTTGCAAACTCCTTTTACAAAGAAACTATGATTTGTCGCTTCTCTGCAAATCACGTTTCCTCTTTTCTCGCAGCGCAACCAAACACACGCTTAGTCCTGCGTTAGGGAACGCTATTAATATGAGTGAAGGTGAAATAAAGCCCATCATGATCATATTTCAAAACACATTAAAACTAAAGTAATTCATGAGACTTAACTTTGCAGTAAAGTTTCTCTTAAGTGGCAGATTATACATAAATATAATAAATAAATATCTGCCGAGCAAGTTTACACAAAGTTTGAATTTTTAATTATTAAAGGTCTGCTAAATTTATAATAAATAATATTTTATATTGAAAATACATAAAAGCGCTGCTATTTTTTTCTTCATATTTCCCATTATAGTAGGTAGCTTAATTGACAACTTTCTTAGCAACCATATCGTGATCACCAATTAAGAATTGGGCCATGTGAATCAATTATCATAGCTTAAAAAGATTGCCCTGTGAATGAAGATAAACAAATAAGGGAAAATTGCATTTTAAGGAAAAAATATTTAATTGTAAAGGATTTTAATTTTAAATTATTTTAAAGGCTTAGAAAATAATATATTTTAATTATGAAGACAAAAATTTTAATTATAAAAATAATTATATTTCATATTATAAAACTCATAAGCTCTTTTCACTATTTATGCAATTTTTTTTTATTATTCAAGAAACAACTACTTCTCTAAACTCTTAAAATAATTCTAAAGTTTAAGATATTTTATAATAAATATTTTTAACTTATGATTCTAAAATATAATTTTTCCAACAAATAATATTTGGCTAAACATGTCATTATAAATTTAAATTATAATTTACCCTAAAAAATCTGTGAATCCTCTATTCTAAAAATGAATGGCATGCCTTTCATTCAATTGATAATCTAAATTAATTAAAATACAAATAGATTAATATAAGTATCATTTTTTAAGGTTTAATTAGGTTTTTTAGGCGCTTGCTTTTGTATTTTTTTTTTGGCTTATAAAAAAAATCTAAATATTCTGAAGTTAAATTGTGTTACCAAAATTAAAGAATGCATTTATAATAGGTATTGATGAAAGATCATCATTGAAATGCATTTTATAATTGAGTAGTTAGATCTCTCTAAACACGAGCACTTAATATAATTTAAATTTTAATGAGAATGTTCTTATAATTGAGTAGTTAGATCTCTCTAAACACGAGCACTTAATATAATTTAAATTTTAATGAGAATGTTCTGATGAAGATTGAAGCAACCGACCAAATAGTTATCTCAACAGTAAATTAGCGTTGTTTACCATTTCTGAATAGTCGCTCTTTTAACATTATCACAGGTTGAGAATGGACCAATCCATGCTGATAAAACCCATATCACTGGATCTTGTTAATTTAAAAAAAAAGTTTTTAAACAACTGATACAAATCCTTACCTATAAAAGAAAAGAAAATTCTCAATTAATTGCAAAGCAATCCATTAAGATCGATACACAGTTCTTAAAATTCTTTATCTTCTTAAAAACACAAATATATAGTAATGGCGAGTCTGTCTCCTTCTTCTTAACTTACAGATAAAAGAACTTGCAAATATATCCATTTTTCTTAAGCAATATACATGGTAATTATTATTTTTTAAGTATATACATAATACAGTTATCAATTTATTATCGATTATACAAATAATAAATATTTCCTAATATGAAAATTGAATTAACCAAATATCTCGTAATGCGCTTAGACAAGAGGTGGTCAAAGTGTAAAGCAGAAGAAACATCCCTAATTGCTATTACAGGTAAGTCACAGACTTAAGGTCTCCACCGACAGAGATTGAAGTGTGGAAACTTTGAATCTTTCATAGTCGTTGGCCACGAGGTTGGCTGTCTTGCTTTTTGTATCTACACTAATTTATTCTTCCAATATTAGCCCTAACTAACTTTAGAATGATTGAGTGGTTAACTTAAAAAAAAAAAAAAGAGGTTTCCATATTTATTAGCACACCTTATAATATGTAACAGTTTGTTCTTTTTTTTTTTTGCTAATAATATATAACTTTTTAGTCCTCAATAAAAAAATAGCCATCATCTTCTATAATACTTTTTCTTAACAAAATAAGATTTAAGTGCAGATTTTAAATAGAGAAAATTATATTTTATTCATGAATTAAAATGTAATTATAAAACTAGTATATAATTTTAAAAATATAACAAAATACTTTGGAAGCAATGTTTTGTTTAATTTTAGAATCCATATATCAATTCTGTAATTAGTTCTTAGTTCAAAAGGTGAAATATAATTTTTCTTTTAAATATTTATTATTAAATTGTTCATTCAAAATATAATAAATGAATATATATTTATAATTCAACATTATACATGATTAATTTTTTTAAAAAAATTTATATAAATTATATTTAGAATTGATGAATTTAATAACAAAAATTTTAAAATTTTGATTTAAATTTTTTTATAAGTCGTATCCTAATATGAGTATGTAAAAAAAATTTAGATAAAATTTGATATACTAAATACACTTTTTAGTATATTTATGCTGAAATTAATAGATTAATAAAGTATTTCTTAAATGCTTGACTTTACAAAACTAAAATTCAAAAACTCAGTAACATCAAATACAACTTGAGAAATCTCTTGATTGTTTCCCTTATTTAAAGAAGAAATTCAATCTGTTACTTATTTATTAAGGGTATTAATGATACTTGAGTTACGAAGACTACAGTTTGCACATCAGATGTTCCCATGGGATTGTTTACATATACAGCGGTGGTGACAGCTTGTGCTTTTGAGGCCTTGCTCTGCTCAACACAAAGCTCTCTGCTTTCTCATGTGAACTGAAAGGCCACACAGCTCTTTCGTTGCCTCTCTTTCTCGTGCAGATCTTGAGGCCCATCGAACTTCTCTGAGCGACTGCACGCAGAAATGGAGTCTACGGGGATATCAATCGCTGGATCTGTTGCCTCCGCATTCCTACTCGTATTACTCGTCTCTTGTTCCACATTCACTTCCACAGGTACAGCTACTCCTTCTTGCTCTTTATTTTTAGTTCTTGCAAATGTTCTCTTACTGGGCTTTACTTCCAATCTCCATTTTCTGGAATAAGCAATGGAGATAGGAGGAAATTTGCTTTCTGAGGAATTCTTGACCGTGGCATTGTTTTCTCGAATCTGATCTGATCTGATAATTGCAATTTTATCTTCCTTCTGTTACTGTTGTTTCATAATTCCAATTTGCTATTTAAAACTAATCAAGTTATATAGAGATTTGTACTTGTTCTTGAATTGAATGAAGAACTTGATATTTGCCATGTCTTGATGGCAATTGTGTATTCCAGTTCATTCTATAAAACGAAAAAAGTTTGCCATTGAATTTTCTTCTTTTTTTAAAGATCATATTTGATGTGACATAATAACAAATGAGGGGAAAAAAAGAGAAAGAATTAAAAACTTACATTATTTTAACTATTACTGTGTCTAATTTGAAGAAGCGTGATAATAATCATGGCAAAAGCATCATTTCTATATCTTTCTTTCTTTCTTTCTTTCTTCTCTGCTGGAGAAACAATTAATTGAAATAAATACGACTCTGATTATTATTATTATTATTTTCCTGTTATGATATTGGGAATTTAAGTCTGATTTTTTCTGTCCTGCTTGTTCATACAGAAGCCTATGATGCACTTGATCCAACTGGAAACATAACAATCAAATGGGATGTCATAACCTGGACTCCAGATGGCTATGTTGTAAGTGTTAGGAGATATCGATTTAACCATTGTCAAACCTTACCTTAACAGCTTAAGCTTTTGGAAGGAAATGATCTTTGACTATTAGTAATTATTACTTTCTTATTATGACAGATAAATTGCTAAAAAATTCCATGAACTATGTGTTCATTCCCTTTCCTCAGTATAACCTTTACTGGAAGAGTACTATAGAATCAGTAATGAACTATACAAGAGTGTGACTTTTGATAGATCTCAGTTATCTAAGCTGTGTTTGAGCAGGACAGGACTTGTAGGTTGCCCTTAGTGGCAATGAAACAATTTAAAAGCCTAGTCTAAAAGCCAAACTAATTCTCATTATTTCACCAAAATCCTGTTTTCAAGGTAAATAAATATGTCCCTGTCTTTTCTATTTTTAACAGATATTAAATCCTTCTTGCTTATTTTGAGCAGGCTGTTGTTACAATGTACAACTTTCAACAGTATCGGCACATTCAGGCCCCCGGGTGGACATTAGGGTGGACATGGGCTAAAAAGGAAGTGATTTGGAGCATGATGGGAGGCCAAACCACAGAGCAAGGGGACTGCTCAAAGTTCAAAGGGAATACCCCGCATTGTTGCAAGAAGGATCCAACGGTGGTGGATCTACTTCCTGGAACTCCCTACAATCAGCAGATTGCAAATTGCTGCAAAGGGGGAGTATTAAACTCATGGGCTCAGGACCCAGCGATTGCAATAAGTTCATTTCAGGTCAGTGTTGGTCTCGCTGGAACAACAAACAAAACTGTCAAGTTGCCTAGAAATTTCACCCTCAAAGCACCAGGGCCTGGATACACTTGTGGTCCTGCAAAGATTGTTCAACCAACTAAGTTTGTCACCAATGACAAAAGGAGAACCACTCAAGCAATGAGTAAGTTACTTGAAAACAGACTATAGGACTTGGGATTTTACTTATACATGTGTCTTCCAAAACTTTCTTTGACAGAAGCTACATCA
The DNA here is from genome assembly GCA_032878935.1 of Erythrophleum fordii. NCBI lineage: Eukaryota > Viridiplantae > Streptophyta > Magnoliopsida > Fabales > Fabaceae > Erythrophleum > Erythrophleum fordii. Next base: position 1,079,174 of record JAVQMF010000055.1, read on the forward strand.
GTTATAAAACTACATAACTTTTAAATACAGTTTCTTTGCTTGCCATAAGCCTTTTTCGATAAAAACATAACACCATGGCTAACTTTTCCAATTCAATACCACATCATTGACACTGTCAAAAAAAGTTCTCTGCAATATCATGTTTTATTGAAGAAACTGATAGTAAATACTCATAAAGAATTGCATCAAATTTTGTCCTTTATTAGATGCAGTGTCTTATAACTGTTGTATTTTGACAATTATGTTTTTCAATTTGTTCAGGAGAGTTCTGATTCTGGGAAGCCAAGTTTGTAATCTGTTTAACCTAATCTGCATCTTTTGTGGCAGTGACCTGGAATGTTACCTGCACATATTCTCAATTCCTTGCTCAAAAGACACCAAGTTGCTGTGTTTCCCTCTCATCCTTCTATAATGATACTATAGTTAACTGTCCAACCTGCACATGTGGCTGTCAAAACAAAACAGAACCTGCGAGCTGTGTAAAGTAAACTGTTAATTTTCCTTTCTACAGAATATCTGAAACTTGGCCTCTTTCTTCGTTCTCTTCTGATAAATTCTTTCTGATTATGTCTGACAGTCCAGATTCCCCACATTTAGCCTCAGTTGTAGCATCTTCAAGCAAAGCTAGTAATACACCTCTTGTCCAGTGCACCAGCCATATGTGTCCAGTACGAGTGCATTGGCATGTGAAGCTCAATTATAAAGAGTACTGGAGAGTGAAGGTCACAATCACAAATTTCAATTACAGGATGAACTATACCCAATGGAACCTTGTTGTGCAGCACCCCAATTTTGACAATGTAACCCAGCTTTTCAGCTTTAATTACAAGTCATTAACACCTTATGAGGGTTTAAGTAAGTTCTATTCTTCTTACTCATATTCTTAGAAGTTCTGATCATGGACCGAGTAGCTCATCTAACCCAAAAAATAATTGCATTTGAGACCTAACTTAAATTCGAGCTTTTTGACCCAGCCTGAAATATATTCTTTTAAAACATATTTATTATGTATATCAACTTAATTCATTTTTTTAATCTAAAAAGGGCCCAGTCCCAGTTCTTGTATAATCGTTTTGGTTTCTGGCTTTTGCAGATGATACTGGCATGTTATGGGGAGTGCAGTTCTATAACGATTTGCTCTCTTCAGCTGGACAATTTGGGAACGTACAGTCAGAGCTCTTATTTAGAAAGGATGCATCAACCTTCACATTTGACAAGGGTTGGGCTTTCCCCAGAAGGATCTATTTCAATGGAGATAACTGCGTTATGCCTCCTCCAGATGCCTACCCGTGGCTGCCAAATGCAACTTCAAAACTAGTTTTCTCCCTCCTAAGTACAGCCATAGCCTCCTTTGTTTCTTTGGTAATTTTATTGGTTAATTTATAGAGAATCGTGTCTGTGAAGAGATGAAGAGGTTATATACTCATTTGCAAATGAAGCAGAAGAAAGTCACGCAGGTGCAGAAATGCTTGCCACAGAGAAGATTTCTGTTTTGTTATTTTGTCTGGGGTTGAGTTTTTACATTTTAGTGCCACTTCCTCACACGTATTTTTTAGCTGTTGCATTGTAAAATTAGTTTAAGTTATACGCTTGGATCATTGTATTCTTCCTTTTTATAGAATAAGCAATCGAGTTCTTAGCATTTTGACTTGGGATTACCAAAAAATGACCTCAACTCGGAAACATGGTGTGTGTTTGTCTTGAGAATTTCCTGTTTTCATATTTACTAAAGACTAAAAGTAAGCATGAAAATGTGTTTGAATGACTTTTGATATTTTCATTCTCTGAGAAAAGGAGCTCCCAGCACTGAAAATTCTGAGAACAATGTTCTCATCATATTGGCGGGGCAATGTTACAATTGTAACATTCCAATATGTGGAGTTAATTATAAATTAAGAAGAGAGTAAGTTAAAACAAAATAATTAGGGAATTTAAAATAAATATTTAAGAGAGAGATAATTGAATTAAAATATGAAATTAGGTATGATATAATTTTATACACTAAAAGAGATGAATTAAGTAAGGAATTAGCACTAAATATAAAATTAAATATTTTGGAATTGATTGTAACAACTTTAACTTTTAAATACATTAATTAAGTTTAATTGGTTTCTTAAACATGAATACTTAAAGTTAAACATAATATTAGTTTGTTAGTAGATGAAAATTCAGGGAAATTTGAACTTTTTTAGTTAATTCTAAATGCCAATTAGATAAGTAAGAAGATTCATAACTAAATGATGCAAAAATTCTCTTATAAGGTCTCCATCCCATTCACATTAACTTATAAGAGGCATAAAACTTGTTTACATTAGTTTACAAGTCAATACATGTTATTACTATAGTGAAAACTAAGGTTTCTAAACTAAAAATGGGTGATTGAAGACTTAGGCTGCAATTAAGTTAATTATTGAAACCTAAGAACTAGAATAGGCAATTCTTGCTATGACCTAAAACTCTCACACCCTGGCAAAACTTTCTCTTGGAATATACTGTTTAAATTTTCATGATTCTTGCCGTGGTAGACTCCCCTTGTGCCACGGCGAGATAAGCCTTTGGAACTCAAGGTTCTAATTTTTCTCGAGTCTCACTGTAGCAAGCCTATGAGGTGTCATGGTGAGAGACCTCTCTAAAACTCTTCCAAGCATCTTCCTTGATGCTCGCCACAGTGTGCTTCCTTCTCGTCGAGGAGAGATTGCTCTCGGGTACCCCATAAACCTAATTTTCTCACCTTGCGTCGTGAGTCAAACCCTCTTCGCCATGGTGCTCCCAGCCTCTATTACCCCAAACTTCATTTTTGGCTACAACTTTACCCTCCTTTGATCCTATTCTCTTCATTACACACCTCCTGGCCATTTACCACTAACTCTAGGTGAATTCTAGGGCTCCCATAACTAGCATACATGATTTTATGGACCTTTTAGCTCCCCAAATACCTCAATTTACTAAGCCTCATTGTTTAGGGACTTAAGGGGGATTCACATCAAGTGATTACTACCACATATCAACACATCTACATATTATGACAGCAATAAGTACCCAAGGCCACTAATAACATCATTTAAATGGGTATTCTAACTGAGATTCTATACAACAATAATCAAATTGATCATTCATTACAAATCATAATTCAAATCTCAAAGGAAAGGTCATGGTTCTTCATTAGCAATAATCCATATCAAATAATAATTAAGTACATACATCAGATTTCAGATACTACATAGCCTGCCTTCCTAATGAATTCAATCTTAGTTACAAAACATTAAAAAGCCTACACTTGGCAATATGAGTGCACCATGATGCCATACACAATAAATTACAAAATAATAGCATCTACTCTAGAGCAAAATGACCTAGGTGTAAAGAGGCCACACATGGCCTCTAAATTAGGGGTGCTTATCTACTTATTTCTCTTTTTCTTTACTTGAAAAACTTTCACCTAAAATTGTTAGCCTATAAAATAGGATGAAATATAAATCTCAGTAATTGAAGAAAAATTTTATACATATGTACAATTTAATCAATATAAATGCATTTTAATTAAATAAACATCATAATCATCTATCATATCAATAAATGAAGTAGTTGAGCTATCAATGACTATTATCTCATGCTAATAATCACATATATCATGTCAATGGCCCCTATTAAGTACAACCTGGGCTCAATGCATTCATGAATTTAATCGCAACTTAGTGCCCCATTGAAGTACAATGCATAGGTGGTAGTTGCACCATAACTCCACCAAGGACTTGCTCACGGTCCACAAAAATAATTAAGTAGCCAACCAATCATTTAGCATAACAAAACATATTTATGCAACAAATATCATATGAACAAAGTAAATATGCAAGGAATTAAAATTTAAACCCCGGTTATCTCACTTAATTGCGTAAATTTCTGAAGTCAAGATAAGTTTCCACACTCTAGAGGTCCTAATGTATCAAAACCAATTGCTCAGTTAACACCACACATAAAAATCAATCACCTATTATTCCTAGCAACTTGAATATTTAAGAGGCACTTACCTAGACTCCAATAAAATTCAAATTCAGATATGAGCTTTCCTACACTAGAAACTTCAAGTTTTCACTCCAAATTCTAGGTATTTTCGTACAAAATCAAAGCCCATTACATAAGTTAGCTATTGGGGCCATTATTCAGCAAAGAATACATCAAAATAAGGATAGGATACTTACCTAATAATCCCACTAGTTCCAAGCTCCGAAAATCCATAAGAAATCACCAAAAGAGCAAGTTTCATATTTGGGTGATGGAGAAAATTCACTAAACCAAAAATTATTTAGACTAAAATGTAGAGGAGAATGAGAGGGATAAGTTTCATATAAATTACCTTGGTCAAATCTTCTTTTAGAAATGAGAAATGGTGGAAATATGATGAAGAAACCTTAGTCCTTTTTGGATATCCGAATTTTCTCTCTTGAGCCTCTTGTATTTCTATAGAATGGGGAGGAGGCTAAAAAGAGTTTAGGGTTTTAGTGAGGTGTTATGCTGACTTAAAGGCCCATGCTCCATTTGGGTTTGAAATTTACTTATCGGGCCAACCTATATGAATTTATTTAAATTAGGTCAGTACAAGGTTATAGTTGAGCTTTTAAGAAATGAAATTAGACCTTCTTATAAACTAAGAATGGGCTTTTATAATTGGCTTATGGCATAAATAAATTAGGCATAAGGCCAAAATTAAACATCTATCATTCCTTAATTTTATTAATTAAACCTATAACTATAATTAATCTATTTCTTTAGAAACCCTCATTTTCCTTAATCTCCCTAAAACCCCATATTAATTCCTCAATGCATGATAATTATTCTTAATTAATTTTGGGGTGTTACATTGATGACCAGTCAAACAAGCCCTTAACCTATACAAGTAATAAATTTTTATACCATAATTATCCCTCCCTCTCTCATTTCGTCTAGTTCTGTTTATGTGTAGTGAAAGAAAAGTGTAACCAAAAGAAAATATTTAGCTGTGGAGCTATGGGTTAAAGCTCATCCATGAAGGGAGAATTGAGGTAATTTGTCAAGGTGAACTTCACAGAAATTTAACTCCATCTTGTGCTCTTCCCTTGGATGGTTTTAGCTTCCAATTTAATGGTAGTTTTAGTTGAAAGAAGGTTGAGTAAAGGGGAGATCTTTTCGTACAAATGGAAAGAGTTGAAAGGAGGATGTTTTGTAAAGTAAGTGGTAGATAATTTGATTAAAATTGGGTAGTTTTCTAAATGTGATTTTGTCTTTGGTATATGCCAGAATTTCTAACTACAGCTTAAAAAAAAAAAAAGAGTATTGCTTCATGGTTCAACCGAGGTTCAAAGGAAGGAGAAAAATAAAATTTCTCATTAAGGTATAATTTTCTAATTACATGTTTATGGTGCTATATGAAAGGTGTTTTTGCTATTGTATTGGGCCAAGCTTTGAAAGATGTAAGAAGAAGAAATTTTGTATAACTATAGTTGAATTTAATTTACCAATTGTTAGCCAAGGATACGTAGGTAATGAACTTTTGTAAATATAAACCAAAAGTGAGTTAAAAGGCTTGGAGCCAGCTTGTTATATTAGAATTTAAGGAATGATGTAAGGGTGTAGTGTTTGCTTAAAATATTCAAAAGTCATTGTTAAATATGATAAATTGGTACTAATTAGGTGGCTATTCTATTTTTGACCATGGTTAAGCAAAGGCAAATTGAAGGAGAATTTTGATTGGGGAGTGAAAAAAGTTAGAAGTAGTTGGAAGAAAACAAGCATAGGTAAAGAATATACCTTTTAGCTTCTTGTTTAGTAAATTAGTAATTTTAAACTTAGTCATTGATTTGGTTGTTTTGGTGGTTGTACCCATGTCAAAGTAGGCATATTAGTGGCAAGAACTAGAGTTTTGCCTTACTGAAGAGAGTTTAGGGAGCACTTTAGTTGCTATCTAGGTAATTGATTACCTTTTTTAATATATTTCCTTTAAACTATTATGTAAAATGCTTATTTATGAGTTTCCTTGCTATTTGATTACCTATGAAACTTATATGACATGAAATCAGTGAGAAGACCATGCCTCACAACACCTTCTTATGGTGGAAAGTTATGTTTAGGGAGAAGGTCATTCTTCCCCACTTAATGATGATGCATATATTTAAAATCAATAAGAAGGCCATGCCTCACTACAACTATGAGAAATATATGATAAACATGATTGAGATAAGTTCCATGATGATATGTGATGTTATTATGTGACCCTTGTATGCAATCAAATATGCCATATATATATGTTGAACACTTTTCCTTGTATGCCATAATAGTTCTTTATGCCTTGTTGGTTGGAAATATGTTTTAAAAAGGTAAGGTAATTACTAAGAGTGTCTTTCATCCCATCGGGGAACCTTTTTACATTTTTTCAAGGGAAAGTTCCAATAGAAGGCTTGAAAAGTAGCCTAAAGTTTGAATAAGTTTGCCAGGGAAAGTGTAGAAGGTTGTACATGGTCTTTTGATGTGTAAACATGAGTTTTGATCACATATACATATAAATGTTTCACATGTTCTATTTTTGTGCCATAATGGCTATTTTGAGATGTAAACACGTATATAAAGGAATTATGGATACATAATGTAATTTCCTTTATGTACTCTATGACCTTATAAAATATTCAAAATTGGAAGTATGATAACCTCATTTTGATGGTAGATATCCCTATTTTAATGGTTATTTATAAAACAAAAAACTAGTTTTGCATTCAGGTATATATAAGTTGAAATGTGCACATTTAGGAACTTCGTAGCTGTTATATGTCCCATAGGTGTCCTAGCTACTATTTTTGGCTCTTGGAAGTATTTTAGTTCTGTTTTAGTCCTTTGGCCTGTGTTTGAGGTGGTTATCAAGGTGAGACCTTGTAAAATGAAAGTTAACTCCCTTGTTACCATTAATTAGCTTTATATAAGGCTAGTGTAGCAAATTATTTATATAAGGGTAAAATTGTGATTTTATCTTTTGAACAACTTTCTTTTAGTGAAAGAAAAATGGTAGTTAAGGCTTATAACCTTTTGGGAAGTGTTACCAAAATTCAGATATGCAAAACCTAAGTATTAGACCATTTGGAAGCCAAAGAATGCCAAATTTGCTAGTTGAAAGGTTAAATTTTAATTTAGGACCCAAGTGTGAAATTTTTGTACTTAGATAACTTTCTTTTGGTGTTTTAAACTTGATCTAAGTGATTTGGTGCCAATTGAAGTTATGGCTAAAATTTTTTGTCTTTACATATGGAGGCTAAAATGTCATTTTTCTTGTTTTTGGCTTTTGTCCTATCATAGAAGAAGGACCTCGATTCAGTGCTACTTTGGAATATATTTTGAGAGTTTAGGGTACTTAAAGATAATGCAAAATAATTAGGGGGAGACTTGGCAAGCTTGGTGTGAGATCAAGGGAGAAAATATCTAGGAATTGTAGTGGTTTGGTACATTTTTGCTGTTATTATGATTTGTGTGCGTGATGCTTCTTGTCTTATGTCTCTTGCTCAATTTTCTTCCTTTTCTCATGGGTTCTTTGATAGAAATACCTATTATAATATGCCTAAGGATGTATGATAGTGGTCCTAGAAGTTTTGGATGCTATAGGTTTATTTTAAGTGATAGTTTGTTCTTTTTGTGCAGAATTTGTTATCAAAAATTTGTTGTAAAAAATTTTGCACCCACTATCCTAGCATAATGGTGGTTGTCTAAGTTGTTTCTCTTGGATTTTTGATGTTATAGATATTGATTTAGGCATATTTTGGAAAGTGAAAAAGTAAGAGGAAGTTTCATGGTGTTTTAAGGGTGCTTAGACGAGGAAAAAGTGATTTTTGTGAGTTTTGTTGTCCATTATTCTTGTTTTTGCCATGGACTAGCTTGATGCTTAGTTCATATAATTTATATGTATTTTAGAGATTCTTGGATGCTTATAATAGCTTACACATAGTATGATTTTATGGCTAAGGTTTTAGGTAAATTTTAGGAACTCCTATTATAGCTTTGTTTAAGTGTTCCTACTTGGATTTTTTAAGTGTTGTCAAAATTTCCTTTAGTATTTTAACTTGTTTAAGATTTAAAGTTTGATCTAGGGTCTTGTAAACTACTAGAAAATCTTGTTAACAATATTTTAGATCTTGTAAATTGATGTAACTAGTTTTTAGTTATACCTTAGTGTTTTAATCTAGGACCTTGTCGATAATATCTTTAGGTAAGTTTAGGATTCCCATAATATTTTAATCATATTGCAAAAAATAAAAATTGAAAGTTTAAATTGGTCCAAAATGTTAATAAAAAGAAATTTAGTACTTATTTATAGGAACTCCATTGCGTTGCTATTTGATAGAGAAGTAGTTTAACAACAATTATATTAAGAAAAAAACACTTCTGCCTCTTCATATTTTGTTCATTAAAAAGGCATTGTAATTATACTGCAAATGAAAATAGTAATGAGTGAAAATAAAAGGCGAACACTATTTTTTAAAAAATGAAAAATAAGAAGTATTTGTAATAAATGACATTCGAAGATGAAAACAATAAACATTTTCTAAAACCGAACAAAATCTTACATTTTCAAGTGGATTATGAATAATTTTATCAAGTGTTTAGGATTTAATGACAAGGGATCAAATGTCTAACCATTATCATAGTGGTCATAATATTATAATATCATATGTTAAAGATTTCTTAAGGCATTAAGTAAATGTCTATAAATAATTTCAAAGAGAACCTTTATATAAAGTTAATGGATCCAAAGCTACTAGGCCTAAAATGGTGAAAGTCTATGTGAGGGAGGATAAGGAGAAGGAAAACGAAACAAGGTTAGATACAGAATTATGGGATGTTAAGATGGCTAACGAGATAAAAAAGGATAAAGTTACTAATAACTAATTGGGTCATATTGATTAGATGGTGTGTGAGTTAAAGGAAAGAGAAAAGGTTGTTAAAGGGGTATACAAATGGGAATTGGTTTGGGGAGAAATGAGAGAAGAATTTTGGCTAGGTTGAAGACCTATTAAAAGTCAAAGAACTCATTTCCTTTATTTTTTTTTCAATTTTCTTTTTAGCTATTATAATTAGCTCTTCCTTTGAGAATTAAGTCTATTTACTGTAACCTAACTGTTGAATATAAATAATATAAAGAAAAGTTCCATCAATATAGTATCATAGTGGTGATAATTCGAGAAAGGCTGAAATAATAGAATTGGAAACCTTAATGAAGAAATTGAAAGTGATTGCCAAGTGGAGGAGGGAGATGCAAATGGAGAAATGGTGAAAAGACATGGAAGAAATGAAAGAAATTCTAAAGGATATATTGTAGCTCATAAAGAGAAGGGCAAGTAAAGAAGTAAGTAAGGAAGAACATACTAGAGATTAATAATCAAAGCTCCATTGTTCTTTGAAGAAGACTTATCAAAATTGAAGGTTTAGTAAGAAGTGAAGAAAGTTTGAAAAGAAGAGAATTTTAAAGAAGGTGGTGTGAATGGATTTACTATTGCAGAGGCTTATGAGAACAATCCATAAAAGGAGATGAAGCGAACAACTATCAAAATTCTTAAGCCTCTGAAGATCCTACAAGCTAATAATTCAGCATCGATCGAGGAAATAAGATGGAAGAGTATAGTGAAATCAATTTCCTTTATAGTTTTAGTGCTAATTAGATATATGGAACTCTAATGTCCATTCAGCATTGAAAAAGCTAAGAAAGAAGAGTTGAAGTGATGTTGCAATAGATAATAGGTAAGGGCAAATCGTTAGAAAGGTGAATAGTGAACAATCATTAAGAAGGTTGATAGTGAACAATTTTATCAATAACCAAGGAAGAAGGTGTGGACAGCAAAGAAGTGAGAGAAACTTAGTTATAAATCAAGTTAAGGGAATTAAGTGGGGTAGAAGCTTGAAACTAATTAGGGTAAATTGGTGGACAACAAAGAAGTGAGAGAAACATAGTCATAGATCAAGTTAGGGGAATTAAATAGGGTAGAAGCTTAAAACTAATTAGGGTAAATTGGCCTTGAAAGAAATTAGTAGAATGGGTAAAAGCTAAAGGAAATTGGGTTCTATTAAATGGATCATAAACAACCCATACTCACAAGTCATACCAATCACTAACTCAATGAAAATCACTCAACATTATCAACTGGTAACATCAGAGGGACAACATCGATCAACAAAGAAAAAGATGAGCTCCTTTACACATTCAACAATGACCAATTTTAGTGACTACCAACAACTGCCCAACATTAAAAGTGTAGGACAAAGGCTTGGTGTTTCATCTCTGGACTTCTATATTGTTTTATGTAAAGCATAAGGAAAGGAATAAGTATGTGTGACTTCTTTTAATGGAGAAAGAAGGAGATAAGGAGAATGGCAAAGATGATTAGGAGGTTTCATCATATTCACATAAAGTAAAAATACAATTTACTCTAAAAAGAATAATACAAGTTTTTGTTGCCTTACTTGATAGTCACAGAATCCTATTTTTAGAATTTTCTTTTGACTTAATGCATTGTAGTGTTTAATCCCATTTACAACCTACAATGCAACTTACTTTATTATAATGGATAAGTTACTTTATCCTGGTGGGTATTTAGTCATCTCTGGTTCCTTCATGCAATGGCCTACACAAGATCAAGAATGGTCTAATCTCTAAGGTAAGGTAAGAGCTTTGTGCTATGAATTGATTATTGTAGATGGTAACACTATAATCCAAAAAAGAAATGTAGGAGATTCGTGTCTCCTTAACCAAAATAAATTTGGTCTTGAGTTATTGATGGTTCAAATGACCCAAGTTATGATTAGCACTTCAAATTGAAGGAATATGTTAATAAGATGTCTTTTGTCCAAAGAGAATATGATGTTGGGATGATTCTTAAATGGCCACAAAGAGCCTCACTTTTAAAAAAATGGTGTTAATGTGTTTAAGGCTAATACTTGGCAGTAGGATAGTAAGGTTGCTTACTATAACAATTCTCTATATATAAAGTTAGGGACTCTAACTATACATAATATTATAGGCATGAATGTAGCCTTTGGAGTCTTACTACAGCATTAAAATCTGATCATGTGATAGGAAATGATATAGAAGTGCAATTAAAAAAGCTAAACTAGTCTTAATAAGCTTTTCTCTCTTTTCTAGCAGAACCACTAAGGAACCAAAGGCCATTCCTTAAACTCAACTTTCGCCTATTCGATGTGTTGATGTCTTTTGTCCAAAGAGAATATAATGTTGGGATGATTCCTAAATAGCCACAAAGAGCCTCACTTTTAAAAAAATGGTGTTGATGTGTTTGAGTCTAATACTTGGCAGTAGGATAGTAAGGTTCCTTACTATAACAATTCTCTAGACATAAAGTTAGGGACTCTAACTATACATAATATTATAGGCATGAATGTAGCCTTTGGAGCCTTACTACAACATTAAAATCTGATCATGTGATAGGAAATGATAGAGAAGTGCAATTAAAAAAGCTAAACTAGTCTTAATAAGCTTTTCTCTCTTTTTTAGCAGAACCACTAAGGAACTAAAGGCCATTCCTTAAACTCAACTTTTGCCTATTCGAAGTGTTATTGATGCATAGATTCTCATTAATGTTCAAATTAGAAAAATTGTATGTTGGCTTACAAATTTAGGATAGGTAAGAGGATCAACTCTATTCTATGCATGTTTCCTAGTTTATGCAACTCTTGCTTTTAACCATAAATCTCCTCTAAGCCATAGCTTTAGAAAATTTGTTCAAGATGCTAGTATTACTACTTTGGGAGTAGTTCCAATCTTAGTAAAAACATGGAAGAATACAAATTATATAAAGTTCTGAGATTGGAGAAAGCTAAGATCATTTTGTTTTGTTAGAGAAACTTTAAATGTTGATAATGATTTTTGGTTTTTTTTTTCGAAAGCTTATTACAATCCAATCATTGAATGTTGTAGTAGCACAAAGCTTGTATCTAGCTACATCCTAAGAAGCTAACTTCAACCTTAAGCTTTTGGAGTAGTTAGCATTGCATAAATGACGAATGGCTTTACCACCCTCAACAAACATGGAGTGCCTTATTCAAAGGATATTGCTTGCATTGGTAAAGTGGGTCTTTTTACTCCCTCAACATATAGGAGTAACTAATAGATTACTTAATGCTACCTATGAGGAGATTTACTTTAACAAAATGCCTAATTACAAAAGAAAGCAAAATAAAGAAGTGTTTGCTGCAATTTCTATCCCATCTTTTATGGTTTTGTTTCATAATCTTCTTGTAGAAATTATTTCTAGGTCATATCTTTAAATTGCTAGAGATGATAATTGGATAAAGTTTTAAGATATGGATAATATCAATGTTCTTAATAGTATAGATGCTAAAGGTATTTCCTCTAGTTTTCTTAACTTGAAGTTCAATAAGGAAGGAGATCTACTTGTGTTTAGTACAATAAACTATGGTACAAAAGTCTTTTTAAATGCTGAAGACCTCAAGTACTTCAAAATCAATGACAAGCATTGGTTGCTTAGCATTTACATGAAAGCACTAAAAGTCCTAATGGTTAGTACTTACATTGATAATTTGAGCTTTCAATGTAATAGGTGGACAATTATAAGGTAAGGATTCAATGGTAATGAAAACAAAAAAGGAACTCAATACCATAAAATTGGAAGTTGATCCAAGAATGAAAGTTGTCTATTGTGTGACTTCTAATAGTGAAGATTTGACTATTCATATATACATTTCACTCATTAAGGAAATAGAGTTTCAAATACAACCTAATGATGTGATGGTGCTAATTAAATGAAAGAAGTCACTAGAAATTAGAAAATACTTGGGAAAAGTTAGAAGTTATCAAAGTACAATTTCCTACTTACCACATTGATAACAAGGTAACTCTTGTTGGGCTGGGAAATGATAGGTTCGAAGCTACTGGGACTATAATGGTGAAAGTCTATATGAGGGAGGATAAGGATAAGGAAAATGAAATAGGGTCATATACTGAATTATGGGATGTTAAGGTGACTAAGGGGGCAGAAAAGGAAAAGGTTATTAACAACTAATTGAGTTATACTAGTCAAATGGGTGTGTAAGGTGGAAGAAAGTCAAAGAACTTATTTCCTTTTTAGTTTTCTTTTCATTTTTCCTTTTAGCTATTGTGATTGACTCTTTTCCTATGAATTGAGCCTATTTACTTTAAGCCAATTATTGAATATAAATAATATAGAAAAGAGTTCCATTAAAAGTTTATTATTATTATTTTTCTTAAAAACATCTTGATCTTGGCCTAAAAAAAAACTAATGTAATTTTATTCAAATAGAATCAATTGCGAATACATCAAAAAGGAACTTTGGATTGGATTCAATCCAATAGACATCACTAGTAATGTTCTTAGCAAAAAACAAGCCAAAGAATGGGCAACCTCATACATTACTACTTTAAAAACTTATGAGAACTTGACTAAATGAAAAGACTGACCAAGCTCAAAAGCATCTATGCATATCTTATGTAAGTAATATGGATTAAATAGAGGATTATTTAGCATGTCAATAACCAAACTAGCATCACTCCTTGCATGAATATCTCGAAGACATTATTGACAGTCACAGTTTCAAGAAGAGCAAGATCATTCATATTAAAAATTTTTTTGCCAAAACACGAGTCTGATATGTTCATACCTCTCCTATTTAACACATCAATCGAGGATAGTATATCACGACAAAATCTCTATAAAAATATATTGAATTTTTGTGGCAATGCTATGCCTTTTTTCCATAAAGAACTATCAATACCCTAAGTATGGCTTTTATAGGATTGAAATCTCACTCTGTAACAACCGGGAAAAAGAAAAGAAAAGGGAAAAGAAAGGAAGTGAAAGCTGGAAATTTTCAGAATCCCGAATTTCTGCCAAGTCCTCTCGCAATAGCGAGAAACGGTCTCGCTACAGCGAGAGAGCTAGTTCGCAATAGCGAAGGCGATTCTAGCTATAGCGAGTGCTGGCAGCAGCCCATACAAAAACCAGGGAGTTGCTCGCCGTAGCGTGCGCCATAGCGAGAGTGAAGTCTGGAACTAACGCGATTTCGCCATAGCGAATGGTGAATCTCGCCATAGCGAAGGGAAATGACACGAGCTCGCCATAGCGAAGGTTACACCTCGCCATAGCGAAGCCAGATTACACGAGCTCGCTATAGCGAAGGTTAGTTTTCGCCGTAGCGAGGGTTGGTCCGGAAGAGAGTAAATAGCAAGATTTAGACTTCATTAAACGCCCAAACTCATTTCTTCTCTCATATCTGCCCTAAGCTTCGACCCAAAGAGAGAAAAAAGGCATGGAGAGTGTGAGAGATCAAGAGAAGGAGGAAGATCAAGGGAAAGGTAAGGTAACTTCTCCCATTTCTCTTTAGAACTCTGATCCCCTCCCTTTGCCCTCTCTTTCTGCGGTTTTATTTGTGAAAATGGACGGATTTTGGGCATGGGTCAGAAGAGGGAAAGTAGAAAACACCTTTTAATCTTTGTGTTTTCTTTGAAAATGTGGTTTTCCACTACCATGGGAGCTTGAGAGAGAGAAAGGGTTAATGGCATTCTAGAGAGAGAACCCTAGGTTTGTATGTGATAGAAGGGTTGCTCTAAATTAAAGTATAAGAGAGTAATTGCATGCTTTTATGTGTCTAGGCTCAAGAGAAACACCTCCATCAAGGTGTGATTGTGGACCTAAAGAGGGAGAGGAGACATTGAAAGGAAAAGCTAGTATTAGCTTTGGCTCCAAAGGTAGCTCTCTCTTTCACTCTTTCTTGTTGCATTCTTGAATATGATAGTCATTGTATGATTATGTATATGCTTGTTGTATGGAATATGCCATATGCTATTGCTTTGATGCATTGATGCCAATATGCTTGTGTGATGATTTATGAGAATTGCTCGGGTGAGGTAGTGCCGAAAGTCCCTTGAGATGGGTGAGGTGAAGCCGAAAGTCCCTTGAGATAAGTGAGACAAGGCCAAAAGTCTCAAACGAGTGAGGCCAAGTCAAAAGTCCTTAAACTCGGGTGAGGCCATCCAAAAGTCCCTTAAACTCGGGTGAGGCTAGACCAAAAGTCCCTGGAGCCCATTTTTGGCATTGTTGTGATTTCCATAGCATGTACATTGTGTGTTGGTTGATTGAAAATGGCTAAGTGCTTATTCACATGCTTTGACTTGTTATATGCCTTGATTGCTTACTTGATTGAGTACATGAGCTACTGAGATTCCCTGAATCTCACCCCTTTCCCCTCCCAACTAATATGCTAGGTGGAGCTCAAGGAGAACCGAGCACACACCAAGGAGCCTAGGAGCATGTATAGAAAAATGTTAGTTTTATTTTGATACTTTGATGTAAATATGATGTAAAGTGGTGCCAAATGAAGATGTGCCCACTATTTTTGAGATGTAAAGTTTGTAACATGTGTATAACTATGAAAGGATATTGTATGACCTATGTTTATAGCCAAATGAATGGAAATGAAGGTTTTGCCCCTTTTGATGCATGATGAGATAGTGTATATTTGGCCGTAGCATAGCGAGATTTGAATGTATGATGATTTGGAACACATGGACTTGTTAGATAGACTATTTTTATGCTTTTAAACTTGTCTATGAGTGGCTAGAGTGTGAGAGAGGCTATGTGGACCCGTTTTGGACCTTTAGGGTGCCAAAACCGGTATTTTTGTGAGCTCCGTCAAAGTATGACCGGATGAGCTCCGTTTGCCATGAAATTTGGCGTGCCTCTAGAGTTTGTAGAAAGCTTCTTGAGAAGCTAAAGTTGGTAATATTCGGAGGATTATAAAATATTTGGAGAATTGTTGAATTTGGGAAAATTCAAGGGATTGGTCATGTACTGTTCATACAACCAGAAAATGAAATCTGTGGCATTATTAGACCAAATGGATTCCAAATGTGGTGAAATTTTATACACATAAATTAGACCACCACAATGACTTATAGGAACTAGAATCACCTAAATCAGAGGTCTGTAGAGAGAGATTGAACTGACTGAAGTTCTGTATCAGCATCAGGGAGCTTTCCTGACCCCCGTCACTGTTTCATCGATTTTCAAGGTGTAGGGGCTACTGAACTGATCTGGACTTATTTTTTTCCTCTAGTAGACATCCGTAGCTTTCTAAATTGGTATAATGTGACCAGATTGGATTTTTTTGGATTTAGTTATGAATTTTCGAAAGTCATGACAGAAAGCTGCACCAGAAACAGTGACAGTTGGACCTCCCTCCCATTTTCGATGTCAAACATGGTCCAAACGCTGTGTTTGTGCTCAGGAATCATTTTTAGTGTAAAGTTAACACTTAGAGCTTTCCAGAAAGCTAAAGTTGACTAGATTCTCATTTTTCTACAATTAATTATGATTTTCCAAAGTTAGAGCCAAAATATGACTTTGGGGCCCAAGTGAGGAAATGTAATTTTTTTCTGATTTTTGGCTCTATACCCGTGGCTTATGGTTTGTTTTATGCTATGTAAGAGTTGTCTATATGGAGTTTGAGTTGAGGATGCTTGAGATGGGTTCACAGGACTCACGGGGCAAAAGATGAGTATATGAAACCCTGGTTCATAGCATGCACATGCCACGGAGTGGTGTTGAATCTTTGGAAATCATGTGGAACCGAGCCCTGTGAGAGGCTAGGTAGTAGTAGTAGATTGAGGTGTCACACACTCCACCTGTGTTTCATAGCATTTTTGTAATAGGATCTGACAGTAAATGTCCTATTAACATTAAGCTTTGATGTTCAAGCATCATCATTATCTGTAAAAGGTATACTCAAGGTATCCTTTCTGTCTACTTCATGAAATAGAATGGTCACCTTTATGTTCTAAGACTAACTTTGAGTTTCAATTAAATTACATACTTTATTAACTAAGCATCCTTATGGTCTGCGGGAAGTAACATAGAAATTAAGTCAGTTGTGAAGATTTTAAATAAAATGATGAGGAAAGTTGTGTTCTTTCCTTAGACTTATAAAGAATTATATGCAATATCGATAGTAATTATGTAATAAAACATAGAAAGAAAATGATAAACAATAAAATTAGCAACACATGTTTATGTAGTTGGTTGTTAATGTTTTCCTTTAGCAAAGCCACCATTTAAGGAATTTGTTTCTTCTTTAATAGAACAAATTTTGTAGGGCAATAGAATTTAATGGATATTTTCCCTTAACATGCCCCTTGAGCTAAAAAGGGAATGAACATGGACTCCTAGCTTAGTAGAAAGAAAATGAAACACTTGCTTAAGTATAACTTGATGGATATATCTGCCAGTTGTGAGGATAAAGAGATGTATCTTGCGACAAGGGTGTTAGTAATTTTTTGTTAAAATGGTCTAAGATATTAATACATTAATATAATTGTACATAGGTCAAAAGGAACTTAATTATGTGTTTTAATAAGGTGTTTAATTAAATAAGCTTGCAAAAATGTTAGTTTTTAAGATATGAGTTTTTTATATGTAAAAGCCTATTATCACTTCACTTATGATTGATGGGCTCATAAATGAAGTATTTAACCTAATAATGTACTAGAGATATGGTTTTTAAGTCAGACACACCAATTATCATAATTTCTCTAAACCTAAGGCATAATATCAAGGCTTAAAAGTTTCTAACCTCAAATTTTGCTTTCACTATAGATCAAGGCAAGTGCTCTTCACTGCATTCATTCCTATCAATCAAGAGAATATACCTAGCACATGAAGGCAATAAGAAAATACATTTAGCACTTCAATTGCAACTAGCACACAAGGTGCAAAGTAGCACATAAAGTGTAACAAACACAAAAGATGTAAACTGGCATATAAAGTTCATCTATAGTTCATCTATTTAACCAACCCTTGGGAGACACTCCCATCTTGCTTCTCCTATACATAGCTTATGACAAGTGTATTTCATGACCAAATTTAAGCAAGTATTTAATATAAGTAAATTGGATTTTGCAAGAAAACATGCTATAAGCATAAAACAATTGATGCAATTCAAACTTATAATTTGCCAACTATATTAATTATCTTGTTAATTGTTTGTTTCATTCCAATTTCCAAGCACTCTTTTTTCACTCAAAAAAGATATGTATTCTTATTAGGGTATGCTTTTACTCTCTATCTTTCCTTCTTCCTCTTCAACTAAAAATTGCTTCTTTTCTTCTCTTAAGCAAGGCATGTTCACTCCTCTCCTTTTTGATAATACTTTAGCCAAGATGAAATAAAAGGAAAAGTTGGTGAAAATATTTAAGATGGATGTCCTCTTACTGTGCCTAAAGTGGCTAAATCATGGCCAAGTGTTAGATATCCATTTTGCTAATTAGTTTCATCATGGAAGAATAGGTAGGGGATATCAGGCACAAAGAGAGCCTTGGTAATGTTTTGTCCTAAAAGAGTTTAGATAAAACCATACTTTTGTCCCTTAATTTTTTAAAGCATTACAATTAAGTTCCTATAGCATTTCACTTAACCTATAACATTTCACTTAAGTCCTTCCCTTATTTATTATTTTTTTCAACTTAATTAAATGCTAACTTTATCAAGCTTAACTTATTCTTAGAGCTAAGGAAGGTAATTATCTAGATGTTACAAAATTTGTTTTTCTTTGATAAGAGATATCATTTTAAAAATAACTCAAAATTGATTGATGTGATCATGATTGAGAAATATTTTCACAATCATTTTGAAATATGGCCTATAGAAAACTCAATTGAAAGAAGTTTTCCATAAAGTTGTTTTAAAGTCATAACTTCAAAAAGTAATGTGAAATTGGGATAAAACATAATTTTTTAAATAAAAAGACATAGCTTTTTATTTGGTAAGAATCATTACGACTTTAAGTAATAATAAGTAATGACTCTGATTTTTCCTAATGAAAGCAAGGTTATCCTTTTGCTTATGGTCATAGTTTCCTTGCTCCAAGTGAGGTTATCCTTTTTGTTCCATTTGAGCAATGTTTCCTATTTAAAGGGTGAGGTTATCATTTCTATTTACCCTAAATAAGATTTTTCAAGTAAAAGGCAAGGTTGTCAATCTTATTCGCCTTGAGTAAGGTTCGCCTAGCTAGATTGTCTATCTTGCTTTGTGATTTTATAATTTTCCTCTAAAAAGTAGGGTTATCCATCTTACCCTTAATAATTTTATGACTAAATAGGACAATTTTATCCTTCTTGTCTATAATATAAATATAGCTACTTGTAATGGGCAAGGTAATACATTTTGCTCATGGTGAATTTTATTCAACAATATGAAATAATATGGTATGTAACAATTTATCATGGCATGTAATATTTTGTTAATAATGCATACTAAAAGTAAAACAAGCATTTACACAAATTTATAATTGAAAGAATGATAAACTAGCTTTATAATTAAAAAAAATCATGAAATTACTATATTAGATTTGGAAATCTAAAAACCTGTTTAGATTTTTCAATTTAGTTGAATTGAAAGAGATTACCTTGTTTGTCTATTGCAATTTTCCAAGCGTAAATGATTAGAGAAAGCTTAGATGTCCTTTACCTAGTGCACCATATTTTTTTGGTATGGGGTGTGGCACTTAAAAGCAACCACGATGTTGAACAAAGCAAGATAATCAATATTAAGGGGAAGAGAGAGAGATAATGAGACAACAACTCGCATTAAGGGGTCTAAAGAGATAATGATATAATAGTTGGATAAAAGTAATTTGTAATCTTAATAAGGTCTAAAATTAATAGTAAGGATGATGGTGTTCTTCTCTCAATGTGGTCATAAGGGTCTCTATTTATAAGCTTAAGAAATAATAAGTTGATGGTGATGATTAGGCCAAGTGGTCTTAGAAGTTGTCTAATCAAGTGGCTTGTCGTACCAGTATTGTTTTATTCAGAGTAACTTGGACAACTTGATATGTCAATACCTTAAATGAGAATCGATAAATGGTAGTCATTGAATGTTTTGGGCCTTAAAGAATTGGATTACTTAGGTTTTGTTGACCTAATCTCTTATGGTTAGGTAACATCCATAACAATAATTGTATTAGCCTGTTTGGCATTTTTTTCTCCCAAGCTAAGCTACTTATTTTTGTATTAGCTTGTATTAGCCTATTTGGCATTTTTTTTTCCAAGCCTGCTTTTAAATGGTAGTTGAAGGAGTTTCCCCACTATAGAAAGAAAGTAGAAATTTATTGCTTTTTTAAGGCAAAAAAACAAAATACTTTTAAGACAAAAATACCCTTGCTCAAAATCACTAATTACAATATTATTTCTTATTATTTTTTACCTATAGCCTCCTCTCTTTCTATTCTTATTTCTTCTATTTTTATATACATTTATATATATTGATATATTTATTTTACTTAAAATATTTTATATATTTCTTGTGATTTTATTTTATATATTCTAATTAAATGAAAAATTAAGAAATTAATTAAAATTATCTATAATTAATATATAAGACCATTTATCCATATAAAGAATCACAAACTCAAATATATATATGCTTTTTTTATAATTTGGTAGAAAAATTTATCAAACACAATAGTATTCATAAAAATGGCTTTTAAATGATTTTGTCAAATACACTACTTCTTTGTTATGATGTTTTTACAAATTTTTTTGTGAAATTTTTGTAAGATAAATTAATTGATTATATTAATTCAAAACATCATAATAACATTAAATGAAAGCATACCTAAATTTACTATAATGAAATTGATACTTTAAGTGCTCATGCGAACATCTTGAACCAAGTACTTTTCTCCAACTTTTCACAAAAGGTAGCTATTTAATAGGACAAGCTAGAGATTATGTTCTCTAAATAAGAAGTTCATATAGGATTTAACCATTCTATTGTAGTAATGGTAAAAGCCCATCCATCATGGGCTCAATAAAGTAAATGTCTATATGGTACTACCTAACAAAATCAAATAATAAAGGTGCGTAGTTTACAAAATTAATCACTAATATAATTAGGTCTACTATCATTGTATAAAGTGGATCATATAAATAACAGCTCTTTTTTATTAAAACACAAAAATATAATTAATCGAAGGTTAAAAATTCTTACATTTTCCCACTTGGGAAATATTAATTATGGTTTTTAAATTTTAAAAATTTTTATAAAAAAATTATGATCCATAGACGAGACCTTCAATTGAATTGATCTTATAATATCAAATAATGTTGAATCATGCCAATCATTGTATTCTTTCTTTGATACAAGATCTATCCATCATCACTAACATTGCCAACAATATTCATATGAATCATGATGTGGCAATGTAGCAAGAAGCGTAGCTTCAAGGTGTGACCTACAAACATGCTATCTTCATTGTCAATCCAACAATTTCTCTTCAATATATTTGAATTAAGAAAAATTCATCGATGTCTTTTATATTTAATATGGTGCATATATTTAAAATAGCTTAAATCTCCTTAAGATTGAGCACCCAATTTCAAATTTTATTAGAATTCTCCTTCAAAACATGCCTTGAAGTAAATAGGTTTGAAAAAATTCTTTAAACTTAACAATTAACCTAAATTGCCTGATACTTCCAATATGATATCCACTTTAAGACAACAAGAACATGTCTAAAATTGATATTTGGTCTTAAACATCATAGGAGACTTTATCTTAAACAAATTTTAGGCACTTAAACATAGATAAAAAATCAATCATATATGCCATTAATCAGCATCAATACCTTACATAAAAGTTTTTGATAACATGTCCAAAGCATCAATTATGAAAAGGTTCAAAATAATCAAATTAAGATAGAAACAATATTTTTCCCAATAATTAAGTAAACCAAAGGAACTCAATATACCCATTTTTTTTTTTTCATAGGTCCTTTAGAGGATATGGGTCTTAAACCCTTGGTCAACAATATAGATAACATGCATTTAGTATACAGTTGATATATCTCCAATTTTCATGAAATTTCTAATGACCAAGTACTTCAACTCAAGATGTTTTAACCTACTAGATGTTTTATTGTCTTTTGTGAAAATTGTAGCTCTATTATCACAATAAACTATAAGAGGTCTAGATAGAGATAAAATCAACAATTTGGAAGAAAAATTTTAATTATTTTAAGTAAAAATGTAAGCTACATAGGTAATGTCAAGTCTAATACAAACTTGAACATACATCAAACTTCCCACTATATTATCATAAAGTAAGTTTTTCATTTGATTCCTTTCAAATTCATTTTTTTTGGGACATTGACCTTTACTAATATGAATTCTAAGTGAAGGTTTAAGCAATTAGAGGAAATTACAACTTCAAGACACTTTAGAATTTTAGTTAAGTCACTAGAAATTTTTAGAAATTTTTTGAAAATTTTTAGGAATTACTAGGCATTTATTTGAAATTAATTGTAATTAATTCCTAATTACTAAATAATATATAAATTTGGAATAAATACTTAGGGAATTCATTGGACCTAAGATCTTAAAAATGTAAGAAAATTATTTGAGAAATATTTAAGTAAAATTTAAGAGTCAAAATATAAATATTAAAAGTTTAAGGTTTAAAGTACACTAGGGATTGAAATTCATTTTTATGGGGTCAAAATAGGATTTTCTTTGAATATCGAAGATTTAAGTTAGAAAGAAATTTTTATATGAAAATACTACATCAACAAGTAGAAAACATTCATAAATGGGGTTTGCAGCAAATTGAAGTAAAATACCTAAAAACTAGAGTTAAATTGGGGTCAAACTTGGCTAAAAGCCAGATGCCTTCCTTCCCCTTCTATAAATAGACCATTTTAATTGCAAGTCATACGCATATATGCACTTTACAAACACTTTGTTGAAATTGTGAAAGAAAGAGAAAGGAAGAAAGAGCATAAGTTTTTTTATTAGGGGGTTGAGATAGAGAAATAAAGAAGGAAGGAGTGGAGGACTCATAAAGTATAGAAGCCAAAGGAGAAAGAACCAATCTTCTACATTCCTTCATACCATCTTTATGCAAAGAGAAACCAAAGAGAGGACTTGCACCAAATGTTCTCTCTCCTCCATTTTCGTTGTTTATGAAATGAGCAACATTCTCAATTCTAATCTCTTATGCTCTTTGGTTGCTTGTGAAACTTAGATAAGCATAGTAGATCCCTAAGATGATAAGAACCTAAGCAATAAAAGCATACAATTCAAAACCAATTGAATTATGCATAAAACCTTCCATTAACCCAAAAAGCTTGAGATTTTAGTGTGACCTTTTACATTCCTTGTTCATTGTCATCTTGGCACCTTTAAGAGCCTACATAGACATAGGAATGCCTGGCCAAAGGTCAAAAACCAATTGGATAACACAACGGAACTATTATTGGTAAAAAGTCACAATTGGGTACAAATTTAGGTTTAGATGTTTAGAGGCCAAACAAGGTTCAAATGGGTTGAAATTTAGGTATGATAGGCTTCCCATATAGGATAAATAGCCTACAAAATCTTATGAATTTTGGAGTTTGTTTGGTTACAAGTGCACCTTTATTCAATTCAGTCTTTTCTCAGGCACTTTTGCAAAATTTAAGTGTTGTAGGGCTAAACAATTTTTTTTTGGGGCCTTTTTCTACACTTATTTTACATTTATAAGATGCTCCATATCAAATTTGGTGACGTTTTGAGGTATATAGAAAAAATGGTAAGCATCTAAAATTGGCTACTAGAAAAGGATGCTAAACAAGGATTAAAATGCTCTGTTAGCACAACGGCGCCATGCCTTCTATCCAACATATCTCGACAGTCTAAAATTTGACTCAGGCCATGGTGCCTTAGATCCTGGTTGTGACGTCAACCAATTTTTAAGTGTTTTTATGCACTTTTCATATATGTTATGAATAGTTATGATAATATATATTAAAGACATGTTTATGGAAGTTGAAAGGCAATTAATTATGCACAAAATGATTAGTTTAAAACCATTAAATGGAGCCATATGGTTTAAAAATTGATAAGTAATTCCCATATGATAACCTATGATAAAAAAGTAGTCATAAAGTGATTCTTATGTAATTTATTATATAACTTGTTTATGTATGTTTAGGCAATAGTTAGTTCTAGGGAAACTCAAAGCTAATTAGAAAGGCAAGGAATTAAGTACATTCTAAGAGTAAAGAAATATATATATATATATAAAAGCATATCAATATTAAAAGGCATATAAGATTTCTATGTAATAATGATTAGGGCCTTTATATGATTGAGACCTTTTTTAGAGATGGATCTTGACAAGACATAGACCTATATGTGTCCCAAGTGACTAATATGGACATATTTGTACCTTGAGACCCAAGGACATGAACAAAGACCTTAAAAAATAATAAAAATAGAAAATTCACTATAAGATTTTTAGTTCTTTAAGAGCTTACAATTCTTAGAAATTTTATTAATAACCCTATAAGAATCTTCTCATTTGTATGATCAAATCCTCTCTGTACACAGCAATTGTTAAATAATATGGTATAGATGTATACATATATACATATGCCTACATCCCCATAAGCATGTGCTAGCTTGGATTTGGTAACTCTAAAGAAAGATCATCAGTGCCTATGAATATGACTTGGATGACTTGGAATATAAATTTAAATAAAAATAAGCTTATACGTAATGCTAACATGCATATGTTTACACAAATGCTTGAAGTAAGGTGCTCATGGGGTCTACATGAACTATAAGATTGACATATCTTGTTTCCTTTTACCATGACAAACATAGATTACCCACATTATAATGTACATGAGAATTATGTATATTTTTATATATGGGTTATGAATAAGTATCTATGACTCATGTATACCTATCTAAATATTAACTCCTAATTATGTTACTAATATTGTCCAATTTGTTACCATGAACATGATGTGGGTTATTGGAAATATAATGTTATAACCCTAATCTAGGCAATGAGAATATGGTAATACAAATTAAGAAATTGTTAGCACTAAGGATATAAGGTTCTTGAAAGGGAATGGTTTCCAACATTAAAAGATAGGGTTCTTGGAAGATGGTCTTTGATTGTCTTATGTCATGAATCCATTCTAGGGGACACCTTTGTAAGCAATCATCACTTTTATATTCTATGCATTGTATTAACATATAATAAATAGGATAAAGACTTAATTGCTCTGATATATAGAAAATGTATAATGAGCTACACGATTTATGTATCTACCCTCATCTGGCTTTGGAAGTTAAAGTGTTAGTCTTTGATATGTAGACTATACTATGAATAATAGATAATATAAGTGACTACGAGAATTGCCATGACATGCCGAAACATGTAGATTATACTAATAGCTTCCATGCATGGCTTGTGTTTTACAATGCTTTATGACATTGCTATCTAGTAATAGGATTATTGTCTTATTATATGACACCATGTGATATGTTGAATATTTTATCATTGGACATCTATTGAAAGCCTAAAGATATGGCTTGATAAGGTATGATATGATACTACCTACATTCATTATGATACAGATGCATGATATCCGAAGATGGTAAGTTTAACCTGCTATAAAGATGATTTCATAGTCTAAATATGATGTATGTATGAATGTTTTCTCTTATGTGTTTCTTGTATGTCATGATATGTTACTATCTATACTTTAGACTAAGGGACAAAGAAAAACATTGTTTTTGCACACGTGGTAACTAGACCATTACTAGTTTTCAAAACTAATAAGTGTTTTTATTGAGAAGGTAAATTTTCACCAAACTTAGAGATGTGTTCAAATGGATATTAAGGTGGTGCTATTTGAAGCTAGCCATAGATAGACTAGACCATAGATAGATAGAGTGTAGTAGTACAATGGGGATAGAGAAACCACACTTATTTTTGTAGTTGGTTTGTAAAGATAATTAGTTAATGTTTACTTATAGTCAGAAAGTTCTATTGTCTAGTGATCTTGTAATTTATTTAGACACGTGAACTTATTCCACTGTGTATGGATAATTGGACATCTATAAGGATAGTTCGGGTGTATATATGTTCAATTAATTAAGAAAAATTTTATATAGTTCAAAATTTTCTCAATAATTCTACAATATAAGTAAGAGGTTTAATAATGCCTTTTAAGTGAGGGTGTTACATGATGCCTTGCTTAAATCTTTTATATCAAAAGTTTTAGCCAACATTTGCTTAGTCTCACAATTTAATCTAATGTTACTACTAGTAAATAGGATATCATCAACGTGTAAAACAAAAAAAAAAAATCAACTTGCTCCTACTAATCTTAGGATTTACGCATTGATCAACTTTATTTTCTATAAAACCTAGACAAGTCACTACATCACCAAATTTTAGATACCACTAATGGAAAACTTATTTTAAGCCATAAATAGACTTCCTTAACATGTAAACTAAATGATCTCTCCTACTTTCCTAAAAATCCTAATGTAATTGACCTTGTTACATGCTAAAATATTGTAATTTCTTCCCAATCAAATGAATGGATGAAAGCTATGAGTGAAGAGATTTTGTCTATGACAAGACATGACATATGGGAACTTGTCGAACTTCTAGTAGGTTATTAGGCTATTGGGTGCAAATGAATTTACAAAACTAAAAAAGACTTAAAAAGTAAAATTGAATATTTCAAAGTTAGGATGATGTGGTATCAAAGCCCATTCATATAAATTCATAAATCGAGTTAATTAAATTTTATAAGTTCTAATTCTTTTTTTTAAACTATATTTAATTAAATGTAATATGTTAGGGCTTTTGCAGTCATATTACAAAAAATCTATAAAGACTTAAATCATTATAAATCATTGAATCTAAAGAAAGTAATTAAAGCTGAAAATTTTATATTTTCAAATTGAGGGTTTAAGCATAAATTTTTAATTTTTTTGGAAATGAGCCAAAATTGACTTATTTATAAAATTAATCAAAAAATATCTTAAATTTTTATTAAAATTAGGTCATATTAAACCAAGCATTGATATATGTGCACTTATTGTTAATTTTTTTATTTACCAATATGTGCACTTATTGGTAAATATCTATTTTTTTTTTAATTTTAGTCATTTGCTTACAAGTATAAATTATTTTATGAATTGGCATGAGTATTTATTATCAAAGTAATTCATTTGTTTTAATTTGTAGAATATTTCAACATATAAGGGTTTGCTTATTTTATTAGTTATTATACACAGGTACTTGCCCAAAGGTTTTTTTTTTTTATATATATTTTAACTAAGGAATATACAATTATTGCATACAATTGCTTGCCTAAAGGGAGTCATTATGTACTTTTACCAGAGTTACATAAAGCATTATTTTATAAGGTTATTTTAGATTTAATAGTCTATCTATCAAAAAGGGATATGCTTTTAAGTTTTAAAATATTCTTTGGATTAACTCTATGTTTCAACTATTAGATTATACAAGTGCCTATATAAAAGGAGCTATTGTGTACTCTAATTGATTTTCATAGATAATTGTTTTATAAGGCTATTTTGAATGTAATAATTTATCCACCCACTAGGGGTGTCTAAAGGTTTGGTTTAGACCTAAACCAAACCAAATATGTTAGTTTTGCAAGATGATGAGCCTTGTAAATTTGGAATTTTAATCAATTTGGTTTGATTTTGGTTTAATTTAGTTTAGTTTGGTTTGATTCCTATTTTTTTTTTTTTAGATTATGTTTATTGTAATGTTTATTCTTTTCTTGCATAATTTTTGTTACTTTAATCGAAACGTAGCTTCCCATCATAGCCAAAATCTATTGTTCCTAATAAAAATTTGTAAGCCACTCTTTCTCTAACTCCCACACACATCATTTGATCAATTTTCCATCATAAACAAGGGTTTCCTAATGTTTTTTGTTATTGCTTTTAAGATTGGGGTTTTATAGAATTATATAAGGATTTGCAATTGATGTTATGTGTTGTGTGAAGAAGTGTGAAGGAATATAGAGAATTTTCATGGATATTTTATTTCTTATGTCTTTCGCTATTATTTTATTTCATTTCCTTGGTCATCTTTTTTAGTAATGAGCATAGGAATGAGCACACATAATCATATTTACATTTATAATTCATTGATGAAGAGACATGATATTTTTTTTTAGTAACACCATTGAAATCTCATAGTAGTGTCATAATTAGTTTGCTTAAGCCATTAAGTGATTTGATACCAAGATTCTAGTGGTTGAAATATTATTAAGGAAAGTTTATTAATCTCAATCACAGGAAAGATAAGCTAGTAGCTGGCAATTGAGTATTTAATTCCATTAGTTTATGGAATTGATGATATGAAACACATGTTTTGGATGAAGCACTAATTCATATACTATAGCACCATGGTTTGATCTAGTTGGGTTTAAAGTTGCAAAAATTGACAACCAAACTAATTTAATGGGTTTTAAGGTGTACAAAATCATTTTGAGCCTATTTTTAATTAGTTTTGATCATTTTTTATTGGTTTAGTTTGGTTTTAAACACCCTTATTGGCTAAAGAAGATATACTTTTAAATTTTAAAATATACTTATACTTAACTTTATTTATTTTAACTACCAAATATATAATTATTATACATAACTACTTATACTAATGGGGTCATTGTATACTATAACTAAAGTTTCATAGAGCATTGTTTTAACTAGTGTTGCAGTTATTGTATATAATTGCCTATGAGAATTTACTCATTTAAAATAAATACTAATATTCATTCTTTTATTTGATTTTACAATTTCATTTTTTGTTAACAATAGTAATGCCAGTAATGAAATTTTGACTATGTATAATAAAAGAATTAATAACTATGAAATATGATAATATTAAGAATGGTCCACAAGCAAACTCAAAGATGATAAGACATTCATAAACAATGCCTTTATGATCCCTCATGTCTTGAACTCCCCTCTTGTTGAATTTAGCCAAATCAAAATTGCCTATATTACTTTGAATGAAACTTGGAACATGAATGATTTGATTATCAAATGTATTGTTAAGGAAGACAAACTTCAACCAAAGCTTCACACCTGCAAGGATAATTATCATAAATATAATAAAAATAATGTTTGTACCAAGAATCATGGTATCACAATCTAGGAGGTTCAAAGTCTACCATTTGAAGAATTATCACATGCTTACACTATAAGCAAGTTGGCCACACGAGGAAGAATTGCATTAGGTTTAAATCTTGGTCGAAAAATAAAAATGAAGAGGTTTATAAACAAGAGGAAACCAAGTTACAATTGAATACATGGGAGAAGTCAAAATAACTTTAAAGAATTGTTTTTAAATTACTTTAGAAAACACCTTTTACATATCGTTATTTAGGAGGAATTTCATTTCCATTTCATACTTAGATAGACATGGTTTTGGTTTTAATTTTGGTGATAGAAAAATGAATTTGATATGCAATTCACAAAAAAATATTGGTTATAATTTTTTTGAATGATGGTTTATATAAATTGTAGTCCTTATACTTCTTTAAATATTGAAAAATATTACTACAAAACATTCTAGAATTAAAGATAATCCATCTATGTTGTGGCATAAATGATTAGACCATTTAAGGAGTGAATGACTAGATTAACTAGAAATAATATACTCTCTACCTTAGATTTTGAAGACAAGAAAACTTGTGTTGATTGCATTAGGGATAAATTGACTAACATTAAAAGAAAAGAGCCACTTGCAGGGCCACCTATAGCTCAAGACTTATCAAAATAATCTACATTGATATTAGTGGACTTTATCCTTCTACAACATATAATAATGAATATTTTATCACATTTATTGGTAATTTTTCTCAATATGGTTATCTTTACCTAACAAGAAAAATTGGTTGCACTTGAAAATTCTAAAATTTTTAAAATTAAAGTTCAAAAACAATTGGTAAAGCCATCAAAATTGTGGAATCTAACTAAAGCGGTGAGTATTATGGCAAACATGACACAATTGGGTAACATATGGTTCTGTTTACCAAATACTTGTAAAAATATGGTATTATTACACAATATATCATGTCTAATAGTCCTGAACAAGATAGAGTAGTCGAAAGGCATAACTACACTTTTAAAGATATGATTAGAAGTATAATGAGTAAAATTAACTTGCTGGAATATCTACAGGGTGCAACAATTAAAATTGCCTTATATATCTTAAACAAAGTTCCTAATAAAGTTATTCTTAAAATATCTTTTGAGCTTTGGATAGGTAGAAACCTAGTTTAAACCATTTTAGAACTTGGGATTATTTGATAGAAGTAAGAATATATAATCTCATATAGAAAAAGACTAACTCTAGAATATCTAGAACATGCTAAGGAATACAGGTTCTATTATATAAGGAAAGGTAATAAAAGTAGCTAAATTTTCATAAATGGATGTTGCTGATATTCACCATGGGTCCTAACAAAGAAATGGGTGAAATTATCTCTGTTTTGCTTGTTTATAGGATAGAGCCATAAATAACAAGATGATAATCCTCTAGCTCCTATTCAGAATAGTTAACTGGTTGAGCTTATTAAGGAAATACTAATAAGGAGATCAATGAGATTACGAAAACTTACAATCTTGGATGACTTTTACATTTACTTTAGTTGAGAATGATTATAATATGGAACATATTATTGGCCCTATTGCATACCAAAATGTTGTAATTTCTCCCTAATTAACTGAATGGGTGAAAGCTGTGAGTGAAGAGATTTTGTCTACAATAAGAAATTGTATGTGAGAACTTGTTGACCTTCCTGTAACTTATAGGTCTATTAGGTGCAAATGGGAAAACTAAAAAGGAC
This sequence comes from Erythrophleum fordii, assembly GCA_032878935.1. Lineage (NCBI taxonomy): Eukaryota > Viridiplantae > Streptophyta > Magnoliopsida > Fabales > Fabaceae > Erythrophleum > Erythrophleum fordii. The sequence goes on from JAVQMF010000055.1 coordinate 1,109,909, forward strand.
TCAAAGATTAAATTGAACATTTCAAAGTTAGATTAGTAGCTAAAGATTTTATTTAAAGGGATTACATCGAAACTTTCTCATGTATAATCTAAAGTTTGTTTCTTTAGGTAGCAAGCAAGCATAGCCTGAAATTTGATAATATCATGTGTCATTGAAGCTTTATGATAATATAATTTTTTTTTTTAGAATAATCATGGCCTTGGTGACACATTTTCATTTAGAGTTGCATCATATAGATATAAGATTTTTAGGAAATAAAGAGGAGACTTATCCGTTTTATTGTTGTAACCTTAAAAGCCCACTCATTATGGATCTAATAGAATAAAGACCTATATTATACTGCCTAACTACATCAACTAATAAAAGTATGTAACCCACAAAATTAATTACAAATATAATTAGGCTCATTATCATTATCTAATATAGATCATATAAATAATAGCTCATTTTTATTAAAACCTAAAAATATAAATAATGGAAGCTGATAAAATCTTACAAATTTATTTTAAAAAAATTGATATACTCAAATTTAGAACAACCCAAACATGCCATAAAGCTAAAAAAGAGTAATAAGCATTTTGTGATTGGGTTTTGAGAAGTCCTAAAGTCCTCACACTGAAATGACCTTAAATTTATTAGGATTAAAAACTAGCCTAATTGTAATAAAATATTTTGATGGGATGGTAATTTGATAAAATCAAGCAATGATAACAAAAAATTGTGTGTGAGAACTTGTTGAACTTCTTGTAACTTGTAAGTCTATTAGAAGCAAATGGGAAAACTAAAAAAAAACTCAAAGATTAAATTAAACATTTCAAAGTTAGATTAGTAATTAAAGATTTTACCTAAATGGATTACATCGAAACTTTCTCATGTATAATCAAAAGTTTTTTTTTAGATAGCAAGCAAGCATAGCCTAAAATTTGACAATATCATGTGTCATTGAAGCTTTATGATAATATGATTTTTCTTTTAGAATAATCATGACCTTGGTGACTCATTTTAATTTAGAGTTGCATTATATGGATGTAAGATTTTTAGGAAATAAAGAGGAAACTTATCCATTTTATTATTGTAACCTTAAAAGCCCACTCATTATCGGTCTACTAGAATAAAGACTTATATTATACCGTCTAACTACATTAACTAATAAAAGTATGTAACCCACAAAATTAATTGGCTCATTATTATTATCTAATATAGATTATATAAATAATAGCTTATTTTTATTAAAACATAAAAATATAATTAATAGAAGCTGATAAAATCTTACAAATTTATTTTAAAGAAAATTGATATACTCAAATTTAGAACAACCCAAACATGCCATAAAGCTAAAAAAGAGTAATAAGCATTTTGTGGTTAGGTTTTAAAAGTCATAAAGTCCTCGTGCTCAAATGACCTTAAATTTATTAGGATTAAAGACTAGTCTAATTGTAATAAAATATTATGATGAGATGATAATTTGATAAAATCAAGCAATGATAACTCTTAACTAGTCTTAGAATTAATAAAAGTTTATAATTCAAATTTTTATAAAAAAACAGATGATATATACATTAAATGTAAATAAGATATATACTTTGCCATATTTTAATTGTTTTTTCAAAAAGAATATTAAACAGATTGTTTATCCAAAAAAAAAGTTTATGGAAAGATTCAAGTGAAATGACACGAAATAAATTGGAAAATTATACTTTTCGTCCATATAATTTTATTTCATTTTTAATTTAATTTTTATAAGTTAAAAATTTATAATTGATTTGTTATAATTTATAAATTTATTAATTTAATCCATATTATTAAAAAATTTTCAATATTTTATTAAATTTTGTTTATATAATTAAAAATTTATTATTTTGGTGTTTTGAATATATATATATATATATGATTTATACTAATAGAAAGAATAAAAGTAAATAATAAAATAAAGTAAACTCATATATATAACAAAATATTAAAAAAAATACAATAATATAGATTAAATTAAAATTATTTAAATTATAAGAATTTAATTAAAAAATTTTAAATTATAAAAATTAAATTAAAATTAAGTAAAATTATAAAGAATAAAAATATACTTTTTTTAATAAACTATCTGCCATGTCAGTGAGGAAAAACCACCTTCACGCTTTATCACCACTCACCACCAGAAGCTGGGCCCCACTGCTAACCAAAATCTTCTTCAGTCTCAGATTCTGTTGATCCGGACTCTTTAATCCGACGAACTTCTCGACCTGTCTTCATCGTCTTCCTCACGAATCTCTACTATTATTCCCACCAATTCCATCATCTGCAATGGCTTTCTCGGGCACCTAATCGGCGGAGGAAGATTTAGATTCGAGAAACCCTCTAACTGACCTTCTGAAACAGACGCTTTTGTATTTCCAATTTGTGACGAGATTGTTGGCGGATCGACTGGCGCTCGGCACATTGCGCAATTGGAGTGTGATCCTAACCACGTATCGATGCAATGGCGGTGAAAAACGTGGTTACAGTTGGGGAGCACGCGCCCTTTGTCGCCTTCTTCGAACTCCTCCAAGCAGATGGTACACTCCGGCGGAAGGCCGCTGGAGGCGGCGGCGAAGGAGGAGGAGTAAGTGAAGGTGGGAAGGAACTTGAAAAGGGAAGGGTCAAGGCGCGTATTATGGGCGGGAGGAGGGCGGCGAGAAAGGCGAGAGCGGCGGTGGCGGTTATAGAAGCAGAAGTAAACTTGGAGAAGGAAAGCGAGAATGATTATAGTTGCGAAGAGAAATTGGGCGGCGGCGATGAGCATGGCCTTGAAGGTATGGCCAAAGTTAGGGATAGCGTTTGGTTCCATCTTCACGGCTCATGGGGCTGTGTGTGTGTGTGTGAGGGGGTGGCTTTTTATTCGATGCAATTGCGGAAGTCGGAATTCAGAAGGAAAGGGAATGCTACGAGGAGTGGAATTTTTGTAACAACTTGGTTTATCAGAATAAATACATCATCTGAATTTATTCTTTCGGGCCACCCATTTTAATTTATTTGTACTAGCGCCTATCTGAATTAGTGTTTTGATGGGAAAGATAAAAAATAATAAACTATTAAAAAAGATTAAACTATTGAAAGTTTAAAAACTAAAAAAAATGAATAGTTATATTTGGTAAATAAATTTTTTAAAAAATAAATAATGAATAACCATATAATATTAATTTATATGCTATATAGTTTATATTAAATCACTAAGAAGATAATCTCTTTTTGCAATAATAAATGCTGGGGCTGCGAATTAGCTTAATTTCTTGAGGAAATCTAGCACTTCGATTATTTTAGAACAAAATGGATCAAAGTTAGTTTTAAGTTATTTTTAAAAAAAAATGTTAGTTTTATGTTTCGATATCTTTTTTTTTTTTTTTAAAAAAAGAGATATTCAAATTATATAATATGATCTCTCCCTTTTTTTTAAGAAAAAAAAAAAGAGCTATACTTATTGCCATTCCATAAACTATAATTACACATATTTCAACTAAAACCATATATATTCAAAAGGAAAAGGAATGCTATAATGAAAGAAATTTTAGAAAAACTTGGTTTATCAGAATACATACACCACCTTAGTTTATTATAATGACAAGTATCTAAATTAGTGTTTTAATGGGAAAGATAAACAAATAATAAATTATTATAAAAATTGAATAATAAATTATTATCAAAATAAATTATTCAAAAGTTAGAGCATTTTAAATTTAATCAAAATAATGAATAGTTATATTTAGTAAATAAATTTTTAAAAATAAATAATAAATAATCATATAGTTATTATTTTAATTTTGAAAAATTATTAATTGATATGCTTGTTTCTATTAAATCACTAAGAATTTAATATCTTTTTTTGGTAAAACAAAGAGGCAATAAGATTTAAAAAAAACACACACACACACAAAATTACACACAAATAACACAAGGGGTAGAAACCCCTAACCCATAGGAGATCAAGAGTTGATCCCGGTTGAGGAGCAGACGTCCACATTCTCTCAAGTTAGTTTCATGCAACAAACTTCAACTGACAAGCCAGTTCGTATGGTGATTTGCTCTCCTAAAAACATGAGTCAAATGAACCTCCCAATTAAGTAGAACGAGCAAATAAATCTCCTTGAATAGTTGAAAGGTACCTTCTTCTCCCTCAACACAATTTTGCAATAGATTGATCACAGTAAGAGAATCACTCTCAATGAAAACCCAACTAAACCTCATATTCCATGCCATCCTTAAGCCTTCCAAAACCCCCCAAACCTTAGCTTTAAAAGCAAAAGAATAACTTAAGTTTATGGTAAGACCTCTAATCCATTGACCATCACATGATGTTCGCAAAACAAACCACCACACCCGTCACTAAATTTGGATTGGTTGATAAGTGGATTTATTTAAAGGCAGGCATTATAGGTGCCTTACAAATTTAAAATCGTTATAGGCCCAATCTACATTATCAAGGCCTAGACACCATGTTATTACATGATCTAAAGTCCGATTAAACCAAATATAATGTAGTGAAATAGCAACTTACTAAGGTATTATAGCTTAATATGCAAATTGCTTTGAACCTAACAAAAACATTACAACTTTATTGAAATTTATAATTAGTTTATCTTTTTTAAGGGTATAAATAAACCCCTTATCATTGTACACAAAGTCACACAATCATCTACCTTGCACATAACCATCTACAACACTTGTAACATTTATTCTAACACCTTTACCATTGTAATACCTTTATCTTTGTGCAATACTACTCTCTTTCTTGCCATTGCTATCCCCTATCCACAATATTGATCAATATAACGTATAAAATTTTTAAATTTAGTAAATTGTAAAATCATTTCTTAAATAAAATAAATAATCATTAAAAATAAAAACTTATTCACAAAATAACTTTTCTAAGATTAACTAATTAAAACATAATAATTAATCATATTTAATTTCAACAATAACATGTGTTTTAAATATAATATTAGTAAATATAAACATTGACATAAATTTAATAAAAAATTTAAATTAAATTAAATTATAATTATAAGAAAAAATAAATAACATTGAAATAAAAGTTTAAGAAATATATTTCTTTAATAGATTATATTTTAATAAAAGAAATTAATCATTTCCTTGAGAGTATTTTATTTTTTTTATTTCAAAGAATTAAATCTATGTATATTTTTAGAATAAAAAAAGTTATCTAATTTCAACATCTTTTATAAAAAGAATGAGTAATTTATCAATTAATTTTCTCTACTAGTTAATAGTGCTCGTATTGCTTTTGTTTGGTTCTAGTTCCTTTTGTGTTTCTCTCGTCTTTTCCTTCTTGGTCACCGCAAAAAATTATTTTTGAGAAAAATCCTTCTAATATGTTTAAGGAAAATCATATATAAATTTATTGAATTAGAACTTAATTATAATTTTGTTACACAAGTTATTAAGTCAATTTTATTACATAATTTATGTTAACTCATCCAAGCAAAGTAACATAGCTGGCATCTTATGTCACATATATAAGTCAATTTCATTCCGTTATCTACCTTTATCTTTGATGTTGCAATCGAGCATATTCCATGAAATCAAGGCATAATATAACTGGTCACACCAGTAGAATTTAACGGATGTATTAACGAAAGTTTAATGGCATGAAATAAATTAAAATTTTTAAAATTATAGAGACTTAATTACAAAATTTGAAGTTATAGAGATTAAATTAAAATGAGCGAAACTATAAAATCAAAAGAATAATTTAATTTAAATCCAAACTTTTTTTATGTCAATTTCATATCATATGTTAATAAAATTTTCTGTTTTTTCTTAATGGCTAAAGCTATCCAAATTGTTAACTGAGTTAGTAGGCCTGTGCTCATTAGAGGATACAAAAATGAATATTACACTATCAATGTAGATATTTGAGGTAATATCTCACCTAATAATTTTAAAAAGTAAAATAAAAATTAAGATTAAATATACAACTACATGATTATATATTTATTAAGGGAGATGTACTATGATATAATAACAGTCAACTCGTAATTGATCTTAAAATTATTTGAATTATTTAATTATAAAATTATAAATATCAAAGGTAACTTTAAGTAATAAAAAGCATATATATAAATTATAAATATCTAATAAATTTTAACTCAATAATATTTGAATCATTTTTAAAAAAAGGCGTATAAGATGCGTACTTCGTCATATTATAGTATTTTAAATAAATAAATAAATATATATATATATATATGAGACTGTTTATCCAACAATCGGGGCCCCACTCCTAAGATATTCGACTTCTACACGCTACGTTTCAAGATTCTGTTCAATCTCAGAGCCTGTTGATCCGAACTTTTCAAGCCGTTCTATCCGATTCCGACTCCGATGTCCTTCTCAACCTCTCGTCGTCGTCTTTCCCACTAATCTGTACCCTTACTTCCACCAATTCCATCTTCTCCAATGGCTTTCTCGGACACCAAATCGGCGCGGGAAGACTCAGATTCGAGAAACCCACCGAAACAGACGCCTCTGTATTGTCTTTTAGTGAGGAGATCCTTGGCGGTCGGACCGGTGCTCGGCACATCGGACAGTTGGAGTGAGATAGGAACCACATGTCAATACAATGGCAATGAAAAACGTGGTTACAGTTTGGGAGCATGCGCCCCTCGTCGCCTTCCTGAAAGTCCGTCAAGCAGATAGCACACTCCGGCCGGGGGCGGTGGGCGGTGGCGGAGGAGGAGGAAGAGTAAGTTAAGGTGGGAAGGAACTCGAAAAGGGAAGGGTCCAGGGCGGTGGCGGTGGGAAGAATCAGAGGAGAGAGGTGACGGCGACGGCTGCGCCGATCAAAGAAGTAGCACAGGATAGGTGGGACAACCACAATGGACATGACTAATACTACGACGACCAATTCGCGGATGGCCAAGTCGTATTGGGCATAGCCATAGTTAGGGTCAGTTTCTGGTTCCATCTTCACGAGTTCTGTGTGTCCGTGAAGCAGTTGAGGACGAGAGGAAGAGACTTCAGATGCGTGTATATATATTTACGATGTATAATCCTTATACAGTAGCAAGTCAGAACTGAAAAGGAAAGCTACTAGCCCGGAAGAGAAATTTTAGGGATACTTTGGTCTATCAAAATAACTACATCGACTTAGGGTTATTGAGAATTTTTGTTTATTTTAAAATTATTTTTAATAGAATTTTATACAAAGTAGTGTTAATAAAGAAATATAGGTTAACTTATATTGTGTTTGGTTCATTGTATTATAAATGTATTTTTTTAACATAATTATGTAATATCTATTATATTTTTATAATAATTATTTTATCTATTAAATTATTATTTTTAATCATCAAATTATCTTTTTAAAGGTGAGAATACAAAAATCATCTCATATCTTACTTACTCATATTTTATATATTTTTTTAATTTACGTCATTCAATTAAATATATCCAAATTTTAAGAAAAATTACTTTATATAGATTACTTTATTGACAAGCATTTTTATTAAATTTATTGTGTTTGATGGATCATTTTAAAAAAAAAAATTACTATTAAAGTGTTACAATATATATATATATATACATTCTTCCAATTTACATCATTCAATTAAATATATCCAAATTTTAAAAAAAATTACTTTATATAGATTACTTTGTTGACAAGCATTTTTATTAAATTTATTGTGTTTGATGGATCATTTAAAAAAAATTACCATTAAAGTGCTACAATATATATATATATATATATGCATATATATGACTTTGAAATTGTTTAAGTGAATAAATAATTTTATATGTTTATTATTGTTATTTTTAATTAGATTTAAAAAAAATTATTTAATTAAAATATAATATCATATATCTTTTATAAAAAAAAATTATACTGATCTCTTCCAACAATAACAAAATAAAATCTAAAACCACTTAAAATAGATTTGGCCAAACACAATAAAAAAAATTAAAAAGTAGTTTTTTGAATAATAAATTGTTTTCTCCCTTAACAAATTGGCCAAACATGCCCTTAATCTATACTATTACTTGTTTAAATTTTGTTAGTGTCTACGTAGGTAGGAGAGTTTAAAGATAATAAATTGTTATAAAAATTAATAATAAATGCATATTGAAAAGATGATAGAATCATTCAAAAGTTTAAAATATTTAATTACAAAAAAATTGAGAGAAATGTAATTTTTTGATCTTAAAAATTTATGCTTCAATTATTTCATCCTTAAGTTAAAAAAAAAATACACAATTGAGACTTAAAAGTTTATTTACTTATTACTCATTAGTCCTCGAACAATTTATATTTATCTAATTTTTGTCATGTTTTTTACTTACATAGGGCTAATAGGTAGTAAGTCCAAAGAGTTTTGCATTTCTAAGATTTAGAAACCAAATAATTAAAAGCATATATTCTTAAAAACAAAAGCAAAAAGGTGCATTCTTAAAAGATCTATTTACATAATAATTATTTAAAATAATGTGATTATATTTCATGAGTAAGACTTCTATAAGGGTCTAGATAGGAACAGCAATCTATTTGACTAATTATGAGATAATTTCCTTGGCCATTAATTAGTAATTGCCAATATTTTTAAAATTAAATTAACTATTAAATCAATGAAAATATTAATTAATGGTTAAATTAATGATAATTATATATATAATTTTATATATTGAAAATATCATATAATAAATAAAAAAATTAATAATAAGTAGAAATATATCACATATTTAACATTTTTTTATTAGTATGTTTCAAATTTTTTTAAAATAAAAAAGGATTCCATTATTCTTTTGATTGCTATATCCAATATTGCTGATTTGCCTACCCTTCCTCCCCCACTCTCTGTTCTCATCCCAATATTTACTTTTCAGTTTTATGTTTCGAAGGCTTACTTTCTAAATTTTTGAAAGGAAAAGACTGACTTTAAAATGAGTTAAATGATTTGTCCAATGGGCCATAACCGCCATTTGTTCAAATTCTGTGATGTTCCCCGAAGTGACCACATCCTGATTGTTCGTCGTTTTAACGGTACCAAATGGAGCCACATGGCGCATAGAAATAAAACGCACCATTTCTTGCGTTTTGTTTCGATCTTCGACAAAACGCAAGGATTCATGCGTTTTGGGAGACCAAACCTTCTCCGTTATTGCGAGGCTTCGCTATAGGAAGGTTTCATGGCGGCTGGGGAGTCATTTACCAGTTGTATACACAAAAATGGATGGTGGGCTCTGCGCAAATGGAGTTCCTAGAAGAATTTCCCGAGAAATGAGGAGCATTAGAGTTAACCAAGGTCGTGGATTGGGCAGAATGTCTCGCCATTTCTTCTCATTCGTGGGGAGGCTTGGGTCTAGGTCAATTTCATCTTCCTCATCATATTCCAGTTCTCAGGTTGGATCCATGAGTTGAAGCCTTAGGCAATTGAGTTCGGTATTAAGTAGGAACTCGCGGAGGCGTCGTAGGAGGTGGTTCTTGGGAGATTAAATGAGAACGACCTTGGCAATTTTGGAAAGAAAATTATCCATTAGAGCATACACTTTCAGTTAGAAATTTATAATGTAAATGGCATAGGATTATCAACTATGAATTATTAAAGACTTAAATGTGAATTGCGTGAGAACGGGTCAGTTGGAGATTAGATTTGATGGATTACATTTACATGAGAAGCGACGTTTTCTTTTTCTGCGAAAATACTTGGGTGCAATTTTGCGCTTGAAAGCTGATAGAAGTTGTTGCTGGGAAACAAGCATATGCTACTTTGCTAGTTGGGACTGGCAATTACAGAGCAATGTACTGGGCATACATCGAAAAAGATGAAGTGATGCATATTTCCTGCGTCTCTAAATTGCGGATTCGTTTGGATTCAGATATACGCTTTGTCCAATGTAATTATAATTGGACTGTATGGTTTGGTTTGGGATACCCTTCGAACCGATGCTTTCAAAAATCGGTTAATTTTGATCCAGAATCGGGTTTGACCGGAGAATTGGGACTGGCCGATTTTGGGCTCAAACCGTTGCAAAAGAACCGGATTGATTGAACTGGTTTTCTTCAGAAATTCACCAACCTATACTGCTGCCTGGACTCGAACACACATACATGTTGCCTCCAAAATATACATGCACCATCTGACCTGCAAAACACTTTCAATATATATATATATATATATATATATGTAATTTTTTGTATAAATAGGTTATCATGAGGTTGGTTCCAAAACAAATGTCCTTGCTTGGTTTTGATATATATATGTTTTTTTTTTTTTGTATAATTAGGTTATCATGAGGTTGGTTTCAAAACAAATGTCTTTGCTTGGTTTTGATCTCTAGTGCGCATGGTATCCAAGACAAGCGAGCGCCAATTGAGTTGCAAAGCGCATTCGACAGTCATATGTAAATTTTTTATATAAATAGATTAGTTGCTTGTATTTTGGCCATATAAATTATTTTAGATTAATAGATAAGTTAATTATATTTATTAATAGATAAGTTATTTTAGATTCAAATTTTAAAACTAAAGAATCAACTAAATTTAAATATTATATTATATTATTTTTATTTTTATATAATAAATAATAAAATATTTCAAATTTTATTAATATTTGTTTATAATCATTTATTATACTTAATTTTAATATATATATATACATATATATATATATATATATATATATTAATTATTACTGGTTCGATCATGGTTCAACCATGGTTAAATTAATGAACCGTAAATCAATGTTTTCACTAATTGAGTGCCTAGTCCGATTTTAAAAATATTAGTTTTATCAAAGATAGAAACAAAATGCATAAAACAGTGCATTTTAATTCTATGCATCACATGGCTCCATTTGGTATTGTTAAAGCAATGAATGGCCAGGATTTTGTCACTTTAGGAAACTTAAAAAATAAAAAAAAGGCAAGTTCAAAGAATCCAAGGTCTGTATGTTTCTATTCTGATTTTAATATTTTTAAAATAGATAGTTTTTAGAATAAATTTTAAAAATTAAAAAATTAAAAAATATATTTGAATCATTATTTTTAAAAAAATTACTATTTTATGTTTTTTTCTTAATTCCACAGAATAAAAGTTAACAAAATATCTAAAAAATATTTTGATTTTTCTATTTTCGAAAATACAATTTTATTTTTATGTTTTACAAAACACTTTTTTAAAACACATTATCAAACAAGTTTTTTTTATTTTGTTCTTAAAAATAAAAAACTGTTTTAAAAATAAGAAATCAAACAGGCCCTGAATCTAACTCATTTTTATTTGTCTTTCTTAATTTCTCCTTCCTCCCCTCTTCTTTGAGACCTAAGATGGTGAAGAATAGCCTACATGAGAGAAAAATGAAAATAAGAGAATTTGATATTGTGCTCCATTGCTTTTGTTTTTGTTCTTGACTTCATCAAAATCTTAAAGCTTTTTTTTTTTCTTATGTGTAACAATCGGGAAAAAGAAAAAAAAAAAGGGAAAAGAAAGAAAGTGAAAGCTGAAAAAAATCGAAATCTGAAAATTTTGCTAAGTCTCATCGCAATAGCGAGAAATGGTCACGCTGTCGCGAGAATGTTTTCTCGCAATAGCGAACGAGATTCTAGCTATAGCGAGTGTGGGCAGCAGTCCATACAAAAACCAAGGGGCAGCTCGCCGTAGCGTGCGCCGTAGCGTGCTCCATAGCGAGAGTGAGGTCTGGAACTGACGCGAGTTCGCCATAGCGAATGATATATCTCGCCATAGCGAAGGGAATTGATACGAGCTCGCCATAGCGAAGGTTACACCTCGCCATAGCGAAGCCAGATAACACGAGCTCGCTATAGTGAAGGTTAATTTTCGCCGTAACAAGGGTCAGTCCGGAAGAGAGTAAATAGTGAGAATTAGACTTCATTAAATGCCCAAACTCATTTCTTCTCTCATATCTGCCCTAAACTTCGACCCAAGGAGATAAAAGAGGCGTGGAGAGTGAGAGAGACCAAGAGAAGGAGGAAGAGCAAGGGAAAGGTAAGGAAACTTCTCCCATTTCTTTTTAGAACTCTGATCCCCTCTCTTTGCCCTCTCTTTCTGCGGTTTTGTTTGTGAAAATGGTTGGATTTTGGGCATGGGTCAGAAGAGGGAAAGTGGAAAACACCTTTGAATCTTTGTGTTTTCTTTGAAAATGTTATTTTCACTACCATGGGAGCTTGAGAGAGAGAGAAAGAATTGATGGCATTCTATAGAAAGAGAGAGAACTCTAGGTTCTGGTATGTTAGGAGAGTTTGATCTGAAAGATTCCATTCTAAGAGAGTAATTGCATGCTTTTGTGTGTCTAGGCTCAAGAGAAACACCTCCATCAAGGTGTGATTGTGAACTTAAGAAGGGAGAAGAGAAATTGAAAGGAAAAGCTAGTGTTGACCTTGGCTGATAAGGTAGCTCTCTCTTCCCACTCTTTCTTGTTGCATTCTTGGTTGTAATAGTCATTGTATGTTATGTATATGCTTAATGTGTGGAATATGCCATATGCTAGTGCTTTGATGCATTGATGCTAATATGCTTGTGTGTTAAATTGTGAGAATTGCTCGGGTGAAGTAGCGCCGAAAGTCCCATGAGATGGGTGAGGTGAAGCCGAAAGTCCCTTGAGATAGGTGAGATAAGGCCAAAAGTCTCAAACGAGTGAGGCCAAATCAAAAGTCCTTAAACTCGGGTGAGGCCATCCAAAAGTCCCTAAACTCGGGTGAGGCTAGACCAAAAGTCCCTAGAGCCCATTTTTGGCATTGTTGTGATTTCCATAGCATGTACATCGTGTGTTGGTTGTTTGAGAATGGCTAAGTGCTTATTTACATGCTTTGACTTGTTATATGCCTTGATTGTTTACTTGATTGAGTGCATGAGCTACTGAGATTCCCTGAATCTCACCCCTTCCCCTCCCTACTAAATATGCTAGGTGTAGCACAAGGAGAAGCAAGTGCACACCAAGGAGCCTAGAAGCATGCTTAGCTAGATAGTAGCTTATTTTGGATATTTTGATATACTTTGATGTAAAGAGGTGCCAAAATGAGTATGCACCTTCTATTTTTGAGATGTAAAGGTTGTAACAAGTTTAAATGTATGAAAAGATGATGTATGAACTATGTTTATAGCCAAAGTAATGGAAATGAGGGTTTTGCCCCTTTTGATGAATGAATGTGATAGTGTATATTTGGCCGTAGTATAGTGAGATTGGAATATATATTGAATTGGACCACTTGGACATGTTATCTAAACCATTGTTATGCTTTTAAACTTGTCCATGAGTGGCTAGAGTGTGTGAAAGGCTATTTGGACCCGTTTTTGACCTCTTGGATGCCAAAACCGGTAAATTTGTGAGCTCCGTCAAAGTATGACCAGATGAGCTCCTCTTGCCATGAAATTTGGCGTGCCTCTAGAGTTTGTAGAGAGATTCTTGAGAAGCTAAAGTGGGTAATATTCAGAGGTTGAGAGAATATTTGGTGAATTGTTGAAGTTGGGAAAAATATGGTAGTTTGGTCATGCACTGTTTCTATAGGGCAGAAATGAAATCTATGTCCTACATAGACCAAACGGTAGCCAAATGTCATGAAATTTTATACACATAAACTAGAAAAACAAAGTGACCTGTTTGAACTAGAATCACCTAAATCGGAGGTCTGTAGAGAGAGATTGAACTGTCTGAAGTTCTGTATCAGCATCAGGGAGCTCTTCTGACCCCCATTACTGTTCCATCAGTTTTCAGGATGTGGGGGTTACTGAACTGATCTGGACTTATTTTTTTCCTCTAATAGACATCTGTAGTTTTCCAAATTGGTATAGTGTGTCCAGATTAGATTTTTATGGATTTAATTATGAATTTCTGAAGTTTATGACAGTAACCTAGGCTAGAAATAGTGACAGTCGGACCTCTTTCTCATTTTCGATGTCAAACATAGTCCAAATGCTGAGATTTTGATTGGAAATGATTTTTAGTGTAAATTTAATACTTAGAGATTTCCAGAAAGTTAAAGTTTACTAGATTCTCAATTTTCTACAATTAGTTATGATTTTCCAAAGTTAGAGCCAAAATATGACTTTTGGGCATAAGTGAGAAAATGCATTTTTCTGGTTTTTGGCTCTATACCCGTGGCTTATGGCTGGTTTTATGCTATGTATGAGTTGTATAAGTGGAGTGTGAGTAGAGAATGTGAATGATGGGTTCACAGGACCCACGGGGCAGATAATGAGTATTTGAAACTCCATTTCATAGCATGAAAATGCTACGAATTGGTATTGGTTCTTTGGAAATCATATGGAACCGAGCCCAGTGAGAGGCTAGATAGCGGTAGTAGATTAAGGTGTTATATTATGTGTTTCTTAATTTTGAAGAAGAAATCCAAGAAAAGAAAAAAAAACATCTAACTCGTTAGATTGTTCAATTTTTACCAATATTTTTTGACTTATTAATTTTGATATTCAATTAGACCAAAACTATGCCAATTCATTGATTTTTTTAAGACGATTGGTTGATTTGATTTGAATTTTTAAACATTAGTAATTGCAAGTATAACACATCAGTTTAATTTGTGAAACCACCACCACCAAACGCATAAATCAATTGGTAAGGGGTTGTTTTAGCTTAACCAAGGGTTTCGAATTCAAGTCTTTGAAAATGCAGCTATGTTAAAACTTGGTTAGGAGAGCTTTGCCATCCTTGTGGTCCTATCCGACTCGAATTAGGATTAGTCATGGGTTAAGAGACCTGGTAATATGTTCATGCCCTACGAATACTGGATGGTTGATCCAAAAAATTATACTGGATGGTTGATCCAAAAAAATTATGTGAAACCACCATGAAGGGAAGGGATGAGAGGTTGCATTTGGCCCCCTCAAATTTTAATTTTCTTTTAATATAATCATATGAAAATCTATATGTGTTCTTCCCTTTAAAAAATAGAAATGAAATAAGGGCTTTTAAAAAAGTAAAATTTAAATGTGTATAAATTTGATAATACATATAATAGTTGATGAAATAAATGAATGGCAAACTACATTTTAGCATGTCATATTTTAAATAACAATATCATTTTGTACTCTTATTTTTATGAACAGCATGTTTCTTAAACAATTTTAAGTCTTTAAAAATAAAAAATTTTAAAAAGACAAGCAGTCGTTCTACACCATCAAATGCCCTTCAGAGTCCAAGATCATTCTCTAAACCTTCAAGCACTAGGATTCTTGACAAATATTTTACTTGTTATGCAGATCATGATGAGGTCCTAACAACCATCTTGGTCCCGAAGCAAATCCTTGGGAATGAGATGTTGAAACTCATTCCCTTTTAAAATGGCAAACTAACTATAAGAAATATTTTTAGATAGAATAATCATTACACACAATGACATGTCCCATTTTTCATTAGGAGTGAATCATTGTATATGCAAAAAATGATATTTTAAAATAATTTAGATTTAAAATTAAAGCATTACAACTTTCTTGAAATTAGAAAGTAATAATTGGATCAATCAACAAACTTAATCAGCAAATTAGGTAGAATAAACCAAGAACACAATTTTAGTTAACTTATAAGAGAAAATTAGCTAACTATAAATGAGAATCAATTAACTATAAATCAAAACTAACAATAATTCATGTATTGAATAGAAACTATGTAATAGAGCATTGTAATAAACTAGAAGAGAATGGAAGAGAAAATAAACACCAAGAATTTATCTTGGTTTAATCAATGTGACCAACATCCAGTTCCCTTACTCTATAAAAAATGTTTGTACTTAGTCAATCAATTTATACAATGGCTAGTTTTTCTACGCTTACCACCAAACACATATAAGATGGTTTTCCCATACTTACCACTAGACACTTACAAGATGGTTTTCCCACCCTTACAACCAATGCTAAGGTTTTCTCTTGCTCACCTAAAATGGATTACAAGTTGATTTTCACTCACTCATCAACAACAAATACCAAGTGAAGGTTTTCTATCTAGCTAAGTCATAATTACCTCTTTTTAGACTTCATTCTCTATGAGAGAAATAGAATGAGGTATAAGGTATTGTGGACCTTTTAAATGCAAAGGAATACAATGTAGTTAAATATATTCACTCTTAGAGTGAAGGAAATCTAGATACTAAGGTCTTTTAAATGTTTGGTAATGATAACAATATCAGTTTGGATAGTTTTAGCATTATGGTTCTTTTGTCTTGCACTGCCAAAATATGATTTATATATATATATATATATATATGAGAATGTGATGTACTAGTTGTTAAATTGTAACTCTAGTCATTTTGCATCACTAATCCATGCTTGAGTCTTTTAAGAATCTTCTAGTCATTGGATTTTTTTTTTCTAGACTCACTATAACAAAAATATGAAAAAAGTGATTGAAAAAATAGTTAGAAAAAGAGTGATGACAATAGCAAATTACCAATTTGCAACTAAAAAAATGATAAATGAATTCAGTTAAATTTTGCATTATCACTAAAGATTAGCAAATGCTTTTGCAAGCATTAATAATAGTAAAACATTAAAAATAATAAAAAGCATTGCAACTTTCTTCTGTAACTACATCTTTGTTTTATTTATTTTTTAAATAAAATAATATTCTTTTGTTTAAGATATTTTATTAATATATTCAAATAATTTTATTAATTTAAATTTATAGTGAGTTACAATATAACAACCTAGTGTCTAAACAAATTTGTTATGTTAAGTTATATTTGTTATTACTATTCTAATTATATTATCTATTTATAACACATATTTTACACACACACACACACACACACACACACACACACACACACACATATGTATACTAGAGTTTGCCAAGGAATAGTTCTCTAAAAGAGAGATGTATGGATTGAATTTACACTAAAATTTACATTAAAAAGAAGTCCTCAAAAAAGTCTTTAGGACTTCTCTGGGGACTTCTTTTAGTTTTGATACCAAATATTAGGAGAAGTCCCCAAAAAAGTCCTAAGTAAGGGATAAGGTGCAAGTATAAGAAATAAAGGGGAAGACGAACTTCCTTACAAAGTATGCATAAATGTAAAAGGAAAAATAAAATATGTGTAAACTAAAAGAATAAAAAGGTCAGAGTGGTGATAATCTGCATTGGACTGGCCAAAGAGAGGAGAAAATGTATGAGTGCAAAAATTATTGTAGGAAATAAATTTTGTAGAAAACTTCATAAAAAAAGATAGAATTTTATTTCAGAAAGAAAACTTGCTAGGAGACTCTTTTTCCAAAATCTCCTAAATCCCTCTTTCTCTATTTTTCACTCTTTGCCTCTACAAGAGGTAAATGATTCATTATATAGACCTGGTTAGAATAGTTAAAATAGTGTTTTAACTAGAAACTAAAATTATTATAACAGTAAAAGTTTAATAATTCACATGCTTATAGTAATTGCTATAAGTTTTTTCTATAGTATTCTATTGACAGTGGGGTCAAGTAATAATAGTCTTCATTATGGTTGATACTATAGTAGTCACCTTCATTCTATTAAGTAAAAGAATCTTCATCATTAGCTTCAAAAGCTATTGGAGTAGACTTTGAGCTTGAAGATTTATCTTCTCTTTCAAGTAGAAGAATTGTAGATCTCAACTAGTTAATAAAAGATTCTTTGTCTTTTGAGGAGGCCAAATAAGATTAAATCTATGATTTTTGGTTGAGGAATTTAATGATTTCAGAGGTGAATGCCCATGCTAAGTTCTTTTTGAACTAGAGGTTTATTGCATTTATGTTGGCTTTATTAGGTTAAGATTCAATCTACCAATGCACATATGGCATTCTTTGAAGGATTGGAAGGCTAGAAACATGGTTACTATACCTATGATAGCAAGTAAAAATTCATGCTAAAGAGAGTTTAGAAAAGAAGTAAAAAGTTGCAAGAAAAGGATCTTTATGAAGGTTAATTTTATTTTCCAAATGTCTTATTCCTTAACAACTTACAAATATTCATGCAGTTATTGTCAAACAAATTAAATTTCAGGCCAAGCAGGAATGATTTTAACTAAACTTTATATAAGATCTCAATCAGGGTCATTTTCCGAAAACCCAAGGTCATCTACCCATAAACCAAAATTTGAAACATCAACATCTAAAGAGACAAAAAAATCATAAGATTTTCCAATTAAAACCCTTCAAGCCCTAGCAGCAAAAGACCTTACTAATCTACCTATTAAATCATGGCTAATATAGCCAAAGAACTGCATATTGATGAGGATTACTTGTTCTTCATTATTGAAAACCTTAAAAATAAACAAGCCAAAATCATCCCAAAACACTAACAACCTCTTAATTTTACCCAACAAACCTTCATCGCAGCACCAAATCTTAAGGCTAATTACATTCCAAAAGTTGATAAACCAATGAACATTCTCTAAATGGAACTAGAATATTTTGGGAAAAATCTAAACAAAATTGCTCCAAAAATATTCCCTAAAATTTTTCATTTCTAACCTACAAAACCAATTAAAACTTAGAATTTCTATGAGTTTATACTTGTAGATTCTGACTCAATGGCCATAAAATATTACAAAAACCAAAATAATTTGACTATCTTTACTCATTCAACCATCTAGATTCTAAAAGCCCTTACTCTAATCAATTGGAAACAAGATCCAAATAAATTCAAGAATGTCAATCTAAAAGGTTATAATTATTAGGATTATATGGATGCCTAGTATTATACCTTTTGGTATCAAAATAAATTTTATTGACATTCTTAGCTAATGTACTTTAAAAAAGAAGACAACTACCATTTTCTTGATTGGTTCACCAAATGATGTGATTTCTTTGGTCTTAATGAAAAAATTCTTACACAAGTAGTTCATCAAGGACTAAGACATTTTAAAAATAAAATAAACCATATAAAGATCTTTTTCTTGTAGACCTTTGCTTCTTTTCCAAACTCTCTTCAACATGGATTTTTACTTGGCATTGCAAGTGTAATGACCATGTTTTTCACCTTTGAATCCTTCAAAGAATACCATATGTGCATTGATAGGCTGAATTTCAACCTAACAAAGCCAACATAAATGTGGTAAACCTCTAGTTCAAAAGGAATCTAGCATAGACATTTCCCTTTAAAGCTAGTAAATTCCTTAACTAGAAGGCACAGATCCAGCCTTATTTGGCTTCTTCAAAAGATAAAGAATCTGTTATTAACCAATTGAGATCTACAATTCTTCTACTTGAAAGAGAAGAAGAACCTTCGAGCCTCAAAGTCTACTCCAACAGTTTTTGAAGCTAATGAAAGAGATTCCTTTGCCTAACAAAACAAATATGACTGTTATGGTATCAACCTTGATGAAGACTGCTAATTACTAACCCTACTACTGGCAGCACACTATAGCAAAAACTTATAGTAGTTATTGTAGACATGTGAATTATTAAACTTCTAGTATTATAATAATTCCTATTTCTGCATCAAAACACTATTGTAACATCTCAACTAGATCTATATAATGAATCATTTGCCTTTTGTAGAGACATAGGATGAAAAATAGAGAAAGAGCAATTTAAGAGATTTCAGAGAGAGAGTCTCTTTATAAGCCTTCTTTCTGAAATAAAATTCTATATTTCTTTCTAAAACTTTTTACAAAATTTATTTTCTACATTAATTTTTGCATTCATATTTTTTTCTCCTCTCTTTGGCCAATCTAATGTGGACTTCCACCACCCTGGCATTCTTCTTCTTTTAGTTTACATATATTTTATTTTTCCTTTACATTTATGCATGTTCTATAAGGAAATATGTCTTCCTTTCTACTTCCTATACTTGCACCTTATCCCTTCCTTAAGACTTTTCCGAGGACTTGTCCCCATAATAAGTATCAAAGCTTGATTATAGCAATAATTCTCAATGAATATGGTGGTAAGTCCAAACTGCTAAGACTTCTCCTTTAGCTGAATTTGTTTTAAGAGTTCTCTATACCATCTAAAATTAGCAAAAGTTCTACACTTAAGGTTTTATAAGAGTTCAGTTGATCTATCTTTCCATAAAGAAGGACACCTATAAAATATTAAAATATTAACAACATTAGGAATACATTTTCTATCATGAGTAATGGGAGTTCCATGTGGTTCCACCTTACTGGCTCTAAAGATTTGTTTATTTTCTTTTAGTGAGATATAATTATCCTACTATCCTTTGAGTTAGCCTGAAAATATTAAAATGTTTACTATGGCTTTTTTAGTATATATGTATGTGTGTGTGTGTGTGTGTGTGTGTGTGTGTGTGATGGGTGCACATCCAACTTAAAGGCTCTGCTAACTTGTTTTGACCTAGTTACATTAAAACGAGTTAGGCAAGCAAAAAAAAAAAAAAAGAATGACAACCAAGCACCAGGCCAGTCATGTTAACTAGTTCAACTTGGTCTGACATGGTTTTATTCATTTTTTTAAAAAAATATTCTAAAGAGATTTATATAAAAAAAAATTTTAGGGAAAAATTTATAGAAACTTATATGAAAATTTTTTTAAAGGGTTATCTTATAATTTTCATCAAAATTTTTTTTAAAAAAAGAGGGTTGCCAAGCCATGCCTATGCATCAGGATTAGAAAAATATGCTCACAGCAAAATTGGGTCAAGCATGAGGCTAGCCCAATATATATATGCACCCTTAATATATATTATTACAAGTAATAATTTTTACAATAATAAATATATTTTTAATAAAATATTTTTTAATGATGCAACCAAATACGACTAAAAGTCAATTGTTTTAATTTTGTTAATAGTTTAATGCTTTTTTAGTTTTAATGGATTTAGTTGTAGAAAAATATTTTTTTGGCGTGCAACCAACCTTAAGATTCATATTTCCCCCATTTGGTGTCCAAATTGCGTATAACATAAATTGTTAGGAAGCTTGTAAAATGAGCTTTTCAATAATATATGGCCCACACATAATGTTGGTCTAAGGAGAGAATGTTCAGGCTCATGGGTTGTTGAACATTTTTCATGGAATATAAAAACCCAATTTTTGATCTAATGATTTATCTAATTAATTCCATTTTTTTTTATGCAAGTTCCTTATGTTATGAGGATATTGACATAATTTTTATGACCTAAAATATCTTATTTTGAAATATGCCATTAAAGGGTTTTTTTTTTTAAAGTATGTAAGGAAAAATCTTTAATTAACATAACAATACTTTAAGCAACATATTCAATGGATAAAAGTAGGGGATGAAGGCTCTTATGCCACTATTGGAAAATGGGTATACTTTATTTGATGCTCTTATTCTTAGGGGAGTACTCATTTATGAATTTGGATATAACCTATACACAAATCATGATCTGAATAACAAATTAATGAGCTTCCCCTCAAGAGAACTACTAAGGATAGAGAGTATTAAGATGGGAGAAGCTAGTTGTAAGGAGGTTCTACACAACATATGAGCTTGATGTCTCTAAAAAAGGGCTCTATTTGAATTGAATTTCAACTCTTAAAAGTCTTCTATTTATAGATAAAGATGTCTAAAGGAGCCAACTTGGTAGGTTTAACCCATTTAACCTACTAATTTGGTGGGTTAGGTTAGCTTAGCTCGCCATTTTGAAATTTTTTTTAATAGGATTATATCTTATCCAGCACTCCTGATCCACTAAATAAAAAAGTTTACCTGTATAACTCATGGGTTGACCTGTTTAATATATAATTTTTTTTATATCCATAAGTTTTAATTGGCTAACCAACAACCCTCCCTTAGCAAAGTGTTAACACCCACAATAGGGAAAATAAGTGATTCAAGTGAAGCAGATATGTGAGAGTAAATGAACAAGAGAATTGTAAGAGACAAAGTAGATGGGGAAGAGAATGAGCAAACGAAGTAGATTTTAGATCTAAAGAGAATGAACAAAGTAGATTTTTATATTTGAAGTGAACTTAGTAGACTTTTCATATCTATAAGAACTAAGAATAAAGATCCTTGAGAATTGCTTCCTCTATTTTTTAGATCTACAGTGAAAACAATAGATCACAAATTTCCAAGTTTGCTTCCTTTTATTTTTCAAATCTTGCTTCCTTTATGGTTTTTCCTATATGATCTTTGAAGGTGAGTTTTAAGTGAGATGGCAATTTAAATGCTACATTTGAGTTGCATTTTGATTTTTGAGTAATGTTGCATTTTCTTAGAATTTATTTAGGAGTAGTAGAATGCATGCAAGCATTGAAACTAAAGACTCTAATGTTTACACTCTCTATAAAAGGCCATCCCATTATCTATTATGCTAAACAAGAATAAGGCTTCTCTTTGTCTCCGAATTACCATCTTCGTATTATATTTGATGACTATATTACTTAACTATATAAATATTTAAATCAAATATCTTCATCTTAAATATATTTAATACAATTTGAGTTTTAATTTAATTTTGTTAAATTTTATAAATTGTTATCTATTTTAATTAATTAATTTTTGTGAGTTAAATAGGCCACTTGGTAAACCAAGTTTAAATTTTCAATCCATCTAAGTAAGTCTAAATGAATTAATCCGTTTAACCCATGATGTGTGATGGGCCAACTCACCATGGGTTGAGTTGGCTTATTTAACAACTCTATAAGGCACTTAAAATTTGGATTTTGTTCATTTAAACAATTATCTATTTAATTCACATAACTTATCTAAATTCTATTTAAATTAAAACTTATGTAATAATAATAATAATAATAATAATAATTAATTACTATAATTAATTAATATATAAATATTTATTATTATAATATACCTGATTCATCCTTTTATATTAAATAATAATAATAATAATAATCAAATACTTAAATTTATTAAATATCTAATATCAAAACTTATCTAATTAAATTAAGTAATATACAGATATTACATACAAGCCTCCTATGGTCATTTTGTAGCAGCATGCAATAATAATTAAAAAAAATTGAGATCATCAAGTTCTTCATAAAATTATTCAGTATTTAGTGACGGAAAAATATCCGGTGATGGAGTTCGCGAGTGGCACTGGCACGAAGAAAGTTTATGATGGCAAGATATATATATATATATATATACACACACACACACACACACAAACACGTATATGTATATTATGTATTATTTGTGAAAATTAATTCAGGAGGCTGCCGTTTTGTCGATCTGGTTTCTCGTATGCAACGCTGGCTTTGAGAATGACGCAACAACAAGGATCAACCTCGTAATTATAAGTTTAATTATTTGGGTTTATTTTTTTAAGTTCGTGTTAAATTATAATAAGCAGAGATTGAAAGTTGAAACTTACCAGGAAAGATAATACACAGTTCCAAAAAAAATTAAAAAATTTGCTCGTCCTTAGGCTGTGCCCCTAAGTAAATTTTTACATTAAAAGTATTCTACTATAACATTGATAAGTCAAGATGTGAGATTTAAAAAGAAAAAAATTGAACATATTGCTCATATCCTAGGAAATTGCGTTGAAGTAATTTATCTGTAGTATTATTTTTATTTAGAAAAGAAGAAAAGACAAAAAAATTTATTAATATAAATTCGCTAATATCCTAGGAAATTGCGTTGAAGTAATTTATCACGTGCAATTGAGAATTTTTAACAATGAATTCGCTAATACTTCTTAACTCAGAAAATTTTATACCAAAATAAACAGGTGTTAATTTCAACTAAAATTTAAAGAATATTCTGTTTTATTTCAAAATTTATAGATATAGAATATAACTTGTCTTTTGTAACATTTACATTATAAAATATCTTATTAGCTTCCCTCATTTATGGCATTGAATTGGACTGAACAAATTATCATTTGCAGGCTAGAAAGATTTTTAAGGGAAAGAAAAGGAAAATAAAAATAAAAAAGAATAAAATCATATGACATTAGACTTGATCATGGGTCGAAAAACCTGCCCGGCCCGATATGCTCAACCTAAAAAATATGAATATGAGCCCGAAAAGAAATAAGTCCATTTTTAAAAAGTCCGAATATAAAAAAAGTTGGGTTTGGATTTTTTTTAAAGCCTAACCCAAGTCTGAACCCGCTCGTATTATAATTATTTTTTATATATTATTAATAAATAATATTTTTAGAACATTTATTTATAACTATAGATATAAGTAAAAAAAAAATTATATAACATATATAATAATTATTATTTTTACTTTTACTTATTATATAACATATTATTAGGAATAAATTATAATTCAAATAAAATAAATTATTAATAGTAATATTATTAGAAAAGTTATTATTTTTAGAGGTTTTACTATCTTATATAGATATATATATATATTAAGTTATTTAAATTTTTTATAATTTTTTAATAAGTTATTTAGAATTTAAAATAAAAATAAAAATATGCCTAACAAGTAATGAAATAAATATAAATATAAATAAATATATAAATATAATATTTAAAATTAAAAAAGATTAAAAAAAAAGAGTTATGCAAAGCTAAAAAAATTTGTAAATTTTTTTATGAGCCCGACCCGTTTTTGAACGAGTTCGACCCATGATCAGGTCTACGTGACATATAATTATATTTTGTATGAATGAAAAAAATAAAAATATTTTTTATTTAGATGTTTGGTAGAATAAAAATAATAGAAGAATGAAAATGCAAGTTGAACAAATAATTAATACACCTTTAGAGACAACCAAAAATAAAAAAATATTTTTTGTTAATTAATGTTAAATAAAAAGAAAATATTAAAGTTGATAATCTCAAGTTAAATATCTCTATACTTGAGAATCTTGGATTTTAAAATTATTTTAAAAGATTTAAGAATTTAAAAATTACAATTCAATATCTGAAGAATTTTTTTTTTTAAATCTTTAAAATAATTTCAAATTTTAAGTTTTGTCAATATAAATATTTTTAAACAAAAATAAAATATTATTGTCATTTAAAACAAAATTATAAAAGAAAATACCATATCAAAACAAAAATGATGAAATAATGAGTGCTTTTCATAAGTAGAGAGAGAATCCATTCATAATTTTTTAAATAAATTACATAATTTTTTTTAAGTATTGCTAAAATTTTATAAACATTTATTCTATTTTTAAAATATATACAGATATCCCTTGAAATAAGAATTACTTTATATTTTAGCTTAATTTTAATTTATTAACTAAAATATTCTCTATTTAAAATTTAAAAAATATTTTAAATAGTGAATGTATTAATACAAAATTTAAAATTAAACTAAAATATAAAATAATTTTTATTTAAAAAATATATATATATTTTTGCAAATTAAAAAAATTTATATAATTTCAACAAAACTAAAAAAATAAATATATATAATTTACCCTAATTCTTTTTCATCGATACAAAACATCTTCTAACATATTTTTATCTCCCTTTTCCTTTTCCTCTTCTCCCTCTTTTCTTACCAAACAAATTGAAAGAAGTCAAGGCAAAATTTTTAAGTCGTCCCATCTATTAAATAATTTGATTAAATTAAATCAAATAATTATATAAACTTCTCAAACCCCTTGACATTCTTGTAAGCTCCCATAGCTCCAATTCTCTCTCGCCTTTGCTACTGCCATCTCCGATCTGACTCAATACCTCTCAACAATGTCCGACGTGGCGGTTTCTCCTACGCCTCTTCTCAAGGATGAGCTCGACATCGTGATTCCGACGATCAGGAACCTCGACTTCTTGGAGATGTGGAGGCCATTCTTTCAACCTTACCACATCATAATTGTGCAAGACGGTGACCCATCGAAGACCATTAAGGTCCCCGAAGGATTCGATTACGAGCTTTATAATCGCAACGACATCAATCGGATTCTGGGCCCAAAGGCCTCTTGCATTTCCTTTAAGGACTCTGCTTGTCGCTGCTTTGGATACATGGTGTCCAAGAAGAAGTACATCTACACTATTGACGACGATTGCTTTGTAAGGCCCCAACTATCAATTTCCTTCTTTTCTGAATTACAATTTTGAGATTTGTCTGATTGTCTCTGTTTCTACTGCTGGTCTTTTTGGGGTGGATTGTGTGTGTTCAGTGAGTAGAATTTCTGATCTGGATTTGCAAAATAAAGTTGTTTTTTTTCCTCCTCTCTTGGAAGATTGAATTCTGCATGTTAAGGTTGTGCGAAATGAAATTACTGTTTTTTTTTTCCTCGCTTTTTAATCTAGATCTGCTTCCATGTGCCAAATTTTTTCTGTTCTATTTTTAGTGAAAGGCACGAAATGATCTATCATCGCGCGCGCGCGCACGCGTATATGTATATATATATATACTTTGTGTGAAAAAAGCATCCCTTTATCCTGGCTTGCTTTAATTTATCATTTGTGTCAGTCGTCCGCCATGAAAGTTTTGTTTTCTCAAACAATTTCTCATGTCATGTGATATATGTCTTTTAGTTAATCGATGTTGGTAGACTTTCAGCACTTCTTAGAATTTTTCCATTTGTGTTTTGAAGCTATGTCATAGATCTTATTATCTTATCCATATTCAGATCTGTTTTCTGTAAGTCTTCTGGTTATAATTCTGAATAGGAATGAACATTCCAGTTTGATCGATAACATCACATTGTCAAGGAACCATCTAACACTTTATTGCCTCTGTGCCTTCACTGAGACTCTACCAATTCTCTCGTCTGTACTCGATATATATCGAGCACAAATCACGTTAGGAATTGAGCACATAATCTCGAGATTTGCTAGCCCATGTTCTTTTATCATAGCTGGTAATATTTGATTTGGCTATTGGACATCGTGGAACTGGGGTTAGATTTTAGGTCTGAGACTTTTTATTTTTCAATATTGATTTTCAGGTTGCTAAAGATCCATCTGGCAACGATATCAATGCCCTGCAGCAGCACATCAAGAACCTTCTGAGCCCATCTACTCCATTTTTTTTCAACACTCTCTATGATCCATACAGAGATGGTGCAGATTTCGTCCGTGGATATCCATTCAGTCTACGTGGAGGTGTACCAACAGCTGTTTCCCATGGCCTCTGGCTCAACATTCCTGACTATGATGCTCCGACTCAGCTTGTAAAGCCTCTAGAGAGAAACACTAGGTATGGGATCCTCGTAGCATAGTATGAGTTGTATTTTATGTTATTGTCATAGTTTGTTTCTTGGTTTATGTACATCAAATTTCCTATATCTTTCTTAGGTTTGTAGATGCAGTTATGACAATTCCAAAGGGAACACTCTTTCCCATGTGTGGTATGAATTTAGCTTTTAACCGTGAACTAATTGGTCCTGCAATGTACTTTGGACTTATGGGTGATGGTCAACCTATTGGGCGTTATGATGATATGTGGGCTGGCTGGTGCACCAAGGTATCCCAAACTAAACTTTTATATTGCTAGCTGTGTTAAGATTCCTCAGTCCTCATTTCTCAATGAATCTTATTTTGTCAAGCTTTGAGCTCATAGACTCTATTGATAATGTAGGTCATATGTGATCATTTGGGATTAGGGGTCAAGACAGGGTTGCCTTACATATGGCACAGCAAAGCTAGCAACCCATTTGTGAACCTTAAGAAGGAGTACAAGGGAATTTACTGGCAGGAGGAGCTGATTCCATTTTTTCAATCTGCTTCGCTTCCAAAGGATTGCAGAACTGTTCAGAAATGCTACCTTGAACTCTCCAATCAAGTCAGGGCAAAACTTGGTAAGGTTGATGGGTATTTCAACAAACTTGCAGATGCCATGGTGACCTGGATTGAGGCATGGGATGAACTAAACCCATCTGGGGAGAAATCTGAAGATATTCCCGATGACCCAGCAAAATAGATTTTTGAATACGGTTATTCTCTCTCAATGGTTCTAGAGGAGCATCTTCTAGTATCCTGTATGTCCAGTGATCGTTGCGGCTCTAGGATAAATTATTGTGGGGAAAACAGAAGATATCGCTCCGATTAAATTTGAGGCTTTTTTTTTTATTTTTTATTTTTAAATATTATTAAATACAGTTTGTTATGTGGCTTTGTTATTAGCGTTTATTTTATTTACTGTCCTAGCTTTTAAATTTGATTAGTGTTCTTAATATGTTTAAGCATCTTATCATTGCTGAGTTTGTTTGATTGTTAGATTCTTATTATCCTTCCTCTCTCGTTTGTTTGTATTTTATTCGATATTTCCTGTTTTTGGTGTCGTCCTATTCATTACGTTTGTGGGCTAACTTTGGGAACTAAAACGGCCGAATGACTAATTGCTGACTAACGAATTTATGAACATGACTTGGGAAAAGGAACCCTATATAATTGGTTTGATATATGTGTTCTTCAAAATTCAACTGTCAAATGCGATCAATGACAAGAAAATTTCTTCACCCAAAAAAAAAAATTTTTCTCTCTTTTTTTTTTTAATAATTTAAATGCATGATACTCCTTTATTATAAAGATTTACATAGCTCAAATCTTTAAAATCAATTTTGCAACTAAATTTGTTTTGATTAAAATACTCTCAAGTTTATTGAATAATTATTTTTAAAGTTTAATAAATTTTTAAATAATTTAATAAAACATAAATAATTGGTAAAAATCCAAAACGTATTCATGAAATGATTTTTTAAGAAATCTAAATAGCTAAAGACAATAATTAATAATATTTAATTTTAAAAATAATGTGTATTAAATAAACAGCACTATTATTAACTTAATAAAAACTTAGAATTAAATTATTTTGTTCCCTATAGTGTTTATTTAATTTTTAAGTTAGTTTTTATAGTTTAAAAATTTTTTTAGTTTAGTCAGTGCTGTCAAATTTTCACCGATGTTACTAAATATTGTTGACTTAGTGAATCACACATTATCTTAGTATACTTTAGATATACGTGATTTATATGAATAAAAAAATATAATTACATAATTAAGTGAAATCAACTCACTTATACCTTATATTTCCCGGACTCGTATTGAACCAATTAGTGCATATCAACTTTCTCAAACTTGGCACTAGCCAATTTATTGACCCTCGGTTTTTAGGATCAATCCAATCCAACTCGAGAAGTAACTAGTTTTTTTGGTTCAATGGATCAATCTAGTATCATTATTTAATTCGTTATTTAGAACTATAATTATTCCGTACCAAACATCATACCAAAATAGATGTTGAATTCAATGAGAGTTGGTAAAGAAGAGAAACCTGCTAAATATCAATTAATATTAAATACAATTTATAATACTTTGATGAAAAATGAAGAGTCTATTGAGAAATAAAATTAAGTTAATCAATAAATCTCAATTAATATTAAATAGGATCACTAATAAATCAAACCGATTCCTTAAATAGGTTTAAAAATTGTCTAACTTATCACAAACTATTCATAACTTTTAAAAACCCAATGTATTTTACTTAAATCAAATTTAATTATTTGATATTATTAAAATGTAATGTATTATTAATCTAATAGTTAATTATTTCTAATAAAATTTCAACAAATCGATGTTATTATAAACGAAATGACCAAATATTTGTAGGGAATACATAATAAACGTCGCTCGGCCTTGGTGCTATCATGCTTGTGAAGTGATATTTACAGTAGTGACTTGACAGTTTGGAGCATGTTCTCTTCGTGCCGTCCAATGCCCAAAACAGCTGGTGCCTAAATTTTGTGAAATCGGCAAACAAAAAAATCACAGAGTACGCCGTTGCCGGGGATCGAACCCGGGTCACCCGCGTGACAGGCGGGAATACTCACCACTATACTACAACGACTTTCTTGTGAATCCTTTTCCTGTGTATAGTTATGAGGTTTACTGACTCGAAGTATAAATGGATGAGTACGTTAGTGGACCTTTAAGATCTAGTTACTTAATTACTAATTAACATATGATCAATAAACTGCACTAATCTGTATACATAATTTCACATTTTATATGGGCAAAAGTGCAAATACTTGTTGAATATCACTTTTAAGATGCATGTTTTTTTATACTGCCGATTAGGTCATTTCAATCATAACGAAGTACATTTTCATTGCAATTCAATTTTGTTGCCTGAAAAGTTTCTTCTCACTTTCAATCAAAAAATTCTCTCTTTCAAACAAAAAAAACCTGGTAGATTGAAAGGTTTTTTCATTGCAATAAGAGGGACTTGAGTTTTGAAATTTGATAAAATTTGGCTTCGTGACTATCAGATTTTATTTAGTGTTCTTATTTGGGAATTTAAGGATTCAGCATTAAATATTTCATTGTCACGCAACCATTCTTTTAATATTTTTAACTATTAATATTTAGTTGTAGACCAATAATATTGTGTTACGTGACAAAGGAAAGAGTCTAAAAGAACATTTCAATTAAAGGTGTTGATCGAAATTAGAAAGAAGGATCAAAATGCTGACGGGCAACCATTAGAGTTCGAATTCCTTACAATCACAAATTAATTGCATGTAGTGCAATCGGAGAGAGATATATAGAACAGAAGGAATAAGTATAAAGAGATAAAATATGTTCCTTACACACTTTCATTTTTTTATACCATATTCTCTTAAATTGTATAATTGCATAATTGTAAAGGACCCAATTTGTAACAATTAAGAGTAGTATTTTTTTTATTTCGAAAGTTGAAAAACATTTGCAAATCACCCAAAATTAAAGGAAACATACACTAATGTTAAACTTGAACATTAATATCAAATTATTGATTCTAACATAGGTCTACATGACTTGTAAAGTATGTTCATTTTTGTAGAATTAAGTATGAGTGATGAGTTAAATGTTTATAAAATTGTAGAGGATTTTTTGGACAAACTTTGGTATATTATACTAATTTCTTTTTGGTGTTTAACTAAAAAGTATTGGATATCTTTCTTATTCTAAAAATTACATCAACTCTCCTTTAATTTTATTTTTTGTCAGTGAAATTAACTTTCTATATAATATGTGTTTTTATTTTAAATAAAATTACTTAACATGTCCTAAGCTTCGGCTAAATCATACGTAATATTCCTCTTATTTTAAAAATTATACCAAACTCTTCTTCAATTTATTTTCTATCAATAAAGTTAATTTTTAACACAATATGCATTTCTTGCAAAAATAAAATTACTTAACTATATTTACTATTATATTAAGTAAAATTACAATCTCATATTAAAATTTAACATCAACTCAACTTCTTTTATTGTCACGTTAAACGTAAAATCACAGTCTCATGTGCAAAAAATTAATTTTTTAACAAAAAATAAATATCAAAATTGGGGGTTGAGTATAATTTCTAAAACAGAAAGATTATCATGTGTCGGTTAACCCAACCTCAAGAAAGTTATCATAATCTACTAAAGTTAAAATCATAAGCTTAAGTTACAGCTTAATATCAAGTTGCCTGTCGTTAGCATTATATTAAAGATAAAATCACAATTTAATGTTGTGTAGAAAGTTAATTTCTTGATAGAATATAAATTGGAGGAAAACTTTCTGTAATTTATATTAAAATATTAAAAGATCCGAATGTAATTTTTAAAATTAAAAGAAAATGTTAAGCATAATTTTACTAAGGCTACAGAGAAGTTACCCTACTTTAATAAATTTAAAACGTAAACCATTAGGTCCATTGCCAAGCATATCTTTCTTGGGTCAAACTCGCGACCCCTGATCAGGGTGGTGTCTCTTTGCTCATCCTCGTACCTTGAAGGGTAAGCCCATGTGTTTGGGATTGTTATGTCTAGAATATCTCAAACTTTGTATAAACTATTAAAGAAATTTGACCTTATATATATATATTGAAAAAAAAAAACCTCTTCCCGAACTAATTCCTTTGGGTGTTTCCTGTGTTTAATGACTATAGTATTGTTCCTACGATGAACTATCCGGAATAATGGATGCACAGATCACTGCAAGAATGAAACTTCGTTATGATACAATGTCCAGATTAAATACCTTCACGAAATCAAACGTCAGTTCACTTTTAAGTCTTCATTGACAATTGACCCAGATGAACTTGAAAGAAATGTACTGTACATACAGTGAAAATTTTAATTCGTTTCCTTCCATGAATTCGTTGACTTGATTAAATCGAGTGTGAACATCGTATTTTGTCCAGATATATTTTAAAATAAAAATCAAACTAATAAAAATAAAAAAAAATAGGAAAATATAATAATAAATAAATGAAGAATTCAAAGTTACATTGGTCCAAAAGAAAATAAAAATATATATAATAAAAAAAACAAAAATTAATATAAAACAAAAATCAAATAAAAAAATCAAATCAAATCAAAATAAAAATAAAACAATAAAAAAAAGATACTAATAATAAAAAATAAAAAAAAATAAAAAAATAAAGGCCCATTAATCCTAAAATGAGAACAAAAAGGATATCAGCAAGGAAATAATAGAAATAAAAAGGGCTAGAAAAAAAAAATCCAACCCAACTCAGAATTGGGCCAGAAAAGAAAAAAGAAGGACCCAAAAAAAAAAAGAAAAAAAACCAACTCAGAATTGGGCCAGAAAAAAAAAGAAAACAAAAAAGCCCAAAGGAGGGAGGCCCTTTTTTTTTAACCCACGAATTTCGGACCTCCAGCTTCTCTAACCCGAACATGAACCCGTATACCCGAAAGAAAATGAAACGAAGGGAGAGGCAAAAGAAAACCCTAGACAGCTGGTCCCCCATTTCTTCGGCCCTGATCCTCTCCCGCGAACGATTTTCTGGCGAAAGGATGAAATGGTATGGGAAGAGTATTGGCACTGCAAGTTAGTGGAGCAGAGAATCACGATGAACCCGTACGAGGGGGGCAGAGGGGCGAGACGCACGAGTGAGAGTGGAGACCACTCTCGGATTCGTTATAAATAGGGGAGGCTATCCGGATGAAGGGGGGATTTTTTTTTTGGGAGAGGGAGATTCGATATAGCAGAGAGGCTGAGTGAGTGCAACGGGGATTCTTGGGTTTTTGGTGGCTAGTGAGGAGTCCGAGAACCAGAGGAAGGAAGGAAGGAAGGCTTCCAGGGGTTTCTAAAGGAGTAATTTCAGGTCAGAGAGGAAGCAAAGGAAATCGAGGAAGAAGGGATTCTTTTGGGGAAATCGATTTCGAGTGGGAGAGAGACCGAGAGAAACTTATCGGTCGATTAAAAGATAAAAGGAGATTCTCCCGGGGGAGTGACGAGAAATTTTCGAGTTGGAAGATTTTCTGAGTAATATTCTAGTGTGGACTTCTTTGGATATCTGGTGCTGTCCTGAATGAGGTTCATCGATTGCTGACTTCCGAGAGAAGAAGAGCAATCCCTAGCAGCGCCGAGTTAGCTGACGGTGGCTGTGATCAATCTAAAGGAGGAAATCCCGAAAGGTATGGTTCTTTTCTTTCCTATTCCTTATTAAGGTTGAAGTTATGGATCCGTTTCAGTAGCTTAATATTGGGGATTGGAATTGCTGTTTCAATTAATTACAGGCTGTTCTTGAGATGCATAGTCTGATTGCTGGTTTTTACCCTGTGGGATTTTACAAATAATGTTATGTGTGTTCAGCCTTGGATTGAGGTTGGAGTGAAATCTGGTTTTCTGTATGCTCCTGAAAATGCCTATTGTATGATCGATATAATGTCTGAGTGAAGTCCAGTGGAATGACTTAAATTTTTTATCATAAAATTTCGATATAGAATGCAGAGATTACTCCGATTCTGTGGTATGTAAGATTAGAGATTATCCCGTTAATGTTCAGGGGCTTAAAATCTTACGATGCATAAACTCGAATTACAGCCCTGTATCATCTTGATTGTTTGTATACCAGGGATCCTATTGTTGTAGTTTAAATTCAAATTATTGATGTGATGAAACTCTACCAAATTTTTTGTTCTTGCGAATGTTTCTTTTCCTTTGGTTTTCATTGTGTTTCTGTGGAGTATGTCGCCCATTTTTGGTAACACGAGCACGTCGATGGAGCCAAATGGAGGAACCTGGTTGCACTATCCCAGGGATGACCATGTTGGTCTTGCCAGAAAAGGGCTAATGTTGGAAGATCCAGTTGTAATTCACATACTTTTTTATTTTATTTTATTTTATTTCTTTTTTTTATATGATCTTTGTAAACCTGCCTCATAATGATGTTGGATACTGAACACTGAGCACCCACCCTCACAAATATAAGGTATTTGTTTTTATTTGTTTTTTTTATTTTTTTCTTTCACTTGTTTTAATTTTTACCTTACTATTATCTATTTTATTCATTCTCCAAGTTATTAGTATGACCGTGTGGGATTTTATATTCCCTTGGACCTATAAGAAAAAATCAAAAGGCCATGTGTGGCAATAAGCCTCCTGGATACCTTTTGGGTCACGAATTTATATTTTCATGTTTTTGGGCTTCAATGGCCTCATTTGAAAGTTTTTTTAAAAAAAGAAGAATTCAAAAAAAAAAAAAAGAAAATAAGAGAGGATCAACTATTCTTTTATTTTACGAAAAAATTACTATTACTATCCAAAGTTTTAAGGATTCGTCTTGAAAAGGGTTTCTTAGAAAATTGAAAAAATCTCATTGCAAAAGTCTAAAAGCGTTTTTTTTATTCTCCTTTCTTCTAGAGTTGGTCTTTTTCTTAAGAAAAATAAATAAATAAATAATAAGGAAAGCAAAAGAGGCTTAAATAATAATAAAAATACAAAAATACAAAAGCATTTGAATAATCAATTTCAAACAACAAAATAAAAATAAATAAATAAAGTAAAACAAAACCAAAACAAAAACAAAAGATAACAACAACAACAAAAAAAGAAAAAGAAATAAACATAGCAAAAACAAATTAACAAAACTAAACAAAAACAAAACAAAAAGAAAGAAAAACAAGGAAAAAACAAACAAAGAAATTATGACAAAAAAAAAGAGGCAAAAACAAAAAGAAATAAGACAAAATAATAAAACACAAAAGGGAAAATAGGAAAAAACAACAATAACAAAGATTAATAAAAAAATAGAAACAAATAGCAACAATAAAACCAAAAAAATGAGTTAAAATATATGAAAACAATCAAACAAAGAACATAAAAAGAAGGACAAAATAAAAATTAAAAAGAGAAATAAATAATGAAACCAAAAACAAAGGTTAACGACAACAAAAAATACACACACAAAATAATAATAATACGAATATGAAAAAAGAAGAACAAACAACAAAACGAAAATTAAACAAGAGAAAATGAAACAAATAATAAAAAATAAAACAAACAACTGAAGAGAGAAAAAATACATAACAAAGAAAAGGGATAAGAATAAAAGCAAAAAAGGTAAAACGAAAAAAAAAGAAAAAAAAAAAAAACAAATCAAGTAACAAAAAAAAATCAAACCAAAATAACATAAAAAAAACAAACGATAACAAAACCAAAAAGAAAAACTGAAAAGAAATGAAAATTAAAAAAAAAAACAAACAGAAAACAAAAAAAAGTAACCACAGACAGGAAAAATAGAATAAAAAAAACAAAAACGAAAACAAAATAAGACCCAAAAAAAAACAAATAAGGGTAATAAAAAACAAAACAAAAAAGTGAAATGAAATTGATAGAGAAACAAAAAGAATGATAAGTAAAAGGAAAATTGAAAATGCAAGAAAAATTAAATTAAATTTTCCTTTAGCAAATCAAAACACATAAACTAATTTCAAACCTTGTTTTATCTGTTAAAGGAAAAAGTAGTTTATTTTCTTTGTCTTTTCGCAAAAAAACCATACCCAAACAAAAAAATTAATTAAAAAAAAAAGAAAAAAGGAGAAAAGACCAAAAACAAAACATAAAACAAACTAACAAATATAATCTCCAATTGAACTACGTGGACTTTGATCCCTTTCAAAGGGTACGTAAGCCCAAGGCTTTTATCCTAGGTCAAGTCCGCTCTTGTAAATAAATATCTTCTTTTAATTTTATTTCTTTAATTTCTTATCTTACATTTCATTTCATTCCTTTTTTCTTATTTTACTCTTCAATTTTCTTTTTGTTTTATTTTTAATTTTCTTCTTTTTATATTTAATTTATCTCCTTAATTTTTTTTATTTTTCTTCTATTTTTTGCATGTGATTAGTTAGGAAGAATTGAAATCGAATAGAGGCCACATTAATTTTGCACAACTGACTTAGGGTAACCGTTCTTAGGAATAGGTGTAGTGGGGTGCCTAACACCTTCTCCACTCACAATCGACTCCCGAATCCGAATCTGGTTCGCAGACTATTTTTTAAATTAAAAAAGGCTTTTCCAAAGTTTTGCCTTTTCAACAATAAATTTTGGTGGCGACTCCTGAACCTTATTTATTTGAACTATTTTTACATTTAATATTTAATTTCTTTTTAAAGGCGTCACGCGGTCACATTTTCGGGTGTGACATCGAGTATGAGATAAAATATTACCTTTGCAGCGTGCTTTGTCCTTTTGGATCTTAGGAACTGACGACTATGCGCAACCCTCTTTACCGGTATCTACACGAACAATCTGGCAACTTAAAAGGCTTGCTAGCACCTTCGTTCACCACGTCCGTACGCGAATTGACGAGAAGACAATATTCTTTCTCTAGGCGTCCGTACACTTTCTCTCTCTAGATGTACAGCCGTGTTCTCTCTCTCTAAGATGACGGCTTAGGGTTTTAGAAAACTGACTCTTTTTTATTTTTTTTGTGTATCTAAACCCTAGCCTACCTCTCCTTTTATAGAGGTATATTTAAATTAAATTAGTTAATTTAAATACATTATTTAAATTAATTCAAATTAATCTTAAACAAATTAGTTGAAATTCGAATTTATCTCATAAATTTAATTTTAACTAATTTATTTATAAATAAATAAATATATATATATTGAAATATATAATACAATATATATATTCATATCAAATATAAATATATATATCAAATAATATATATATACTTATATTTCAAATTAATTACATATATATATATATATCATATATATATATATATATATAATTATTTCACCCTAATTAAGCGTAATATTCATCGAATCTAGACACAATTTTAGGTTCAATGAATTTGAACATTCTTGTTCAAGTTGATTCGTTCTCGTGTGCAACTCTATAGGCCTATATGATATTGACAATGGGCCAACAACGTTATTGCACCCACAAGTCATCAGTGGCCTCTAGCAAGACATAGTGACTACCCAAATCACATAGGGTTTGGTGATCCGATACAACCTATCGTATAACCCTGTCACATCCCTTTTATCACACGATATTTTGATCAAGCATGAGGCATAAAAATGTCATCCTTATCTTACTCGATCATTAGTTTCTCAATTTACGTGTAGACCACAGAACAAATAGAAAATCCCTTCCATTCAAGTATGGCCATGCATTTTTCAATCTCACTTATCAAGGGGCTCAAAGATATCTTTCCGTTAACCAGAGGGACAAATTTTATCTTGACCACTCATCATCCTCTACATGGAGTCCAGTATGCCCGACCATAACCTTTATGATCACCCGGTCAAAGGTGATTTTTGACAATGCCAAAACAGAGTATCTTTCATGTTGAAATCTATGATGATCTCAAGTATAAGGGATTAGTGACATGGTTATATATAAGGTACACTTATGACCTAATTCATGAAGCAACCTCATGACGGGTCGATCTAGCGCCCTGTTCCCAACAGGCGCCTATGATTTTGATTTGTATCTCTATACATGATTAACACATAACCATCAATCAAAATCATACTTATCTTAATTCATCATCGTTCCCATAATGATGATCGACTAGGGATATTTAGAATAACTAATATAATTTATCCAAGGATATAATTATAAAAAATATGCAAATATAATAATTGTAATAGAAAAACTTTTATTCTTAATGAAGCACAATGTTTACAAATGATTGGCTTAGGACACAATCTCTAACAGAACTATTGATGCCCTGAAGAGGACACCTAAAAATATATCAGGCTTTTGTTTATGACAGCCAGATGGATACGTTCAGATAGAGGGACTATTATGCCCCAATTATGATCATTTTTGAGAATTTAACGTGATTAGTTAATCACTTATTCCTCCTCCGAACCCACCCAAGCAAAGCTATTTGAAATTTTGATCTATTTAGCAGCAGATAAGAATTGCAGCGTCTTAAGTTTCTCCTTCCCCATTGCCTAAGTGCTTCCATTTACGTTGTTTAAAATGACTGACATAGGTGTCTGCCTCATGCTGCACTTCTTGGTTTCCTGTATCCACAGAAAGTGTACTGAGAAATATTATTGGAGCAAAGTTCACATTGTACTTTTCTACATACAACTAACTCTAGCTCCTTATTGCTTTCATATGTTACAAGTAAAATCAAAGCCAATCATATAAAATATTTATTTCATTTGAATTCAATTGTCATGCTGTTTTTTATAGCTTAAGAGCAGTTTCAGCCATCATAATGTTTCTGAGAGGTGCACTGCTATTTTCTTGCTTTTACCTTATGTCAATGACCTGGATCAAACAGCATTACTTCTTCCTTAAGGTACAAGGGTGGGGAATGACATGATTTGTTCAAAATTCACAAGTTTAAGAATATAAATCATTCAGTCAGAAACTTAAGAAAATTAAAAAATAAATATATATATGTTTCTTTCATTATTTCTGTGGTAGTTCACATCGATTTGTAAAATAATATATAGAGATTAAAATGAGAGCCACAGAGAATTAATTTTCCTTCAAAGCAGAAACAACATTTGAAGCGTGCACTATTCTCAGTGAAAGTTGCAGTATATCACCAGCGAAGTGCTCAAGTAATCTACTGTCTACATAAAGAAAATGTGGTTATTGTTAAATTTTCATGAAATGTACCTCTTCCAAATGACCTAAGTAATCCGGAGGGAGCAAAAAGAATCATTTTCTTGCTTCACCTGCAAGGATTGCCTTTGATGCTCAACTCGCTGGAGCTGTGATGACAGTTGAAGCAAGTCAATGGTGGGGCCATCATCACAGGAAAGGCGGGCTTTCATATTCACAACACCTGACCCTTGGAAAATACCATCTGCCATTTCTAAGTCGACAAAATCATTATTGTCTGATATCAATACAGGACCAAGATGACCTCCATCAGGAGGATTTATTTCTGATGGAAAGCTACCTGACAAACCCCCCGTTGAAGCCTGGGAGCTTATTCCTATGATCTTTTCAGGGACCTGACTCATGCTGTAATGGCTGTGGCTGCTTGGGATAACCATAGGGCGACCCACGGGAATTGCTGATGAATGGCTTGACTTCTGGGATTGAGATGACAGAAGAGAGAGAGCACAACCTGAGTCTGTAAGTCCCGATAATCCCTGAACAGTTGATGCTGTATCGAAAACATTAAAGTCATCACTTCCTAAGAAGGTGTCTTGGTATAAAGATCGTGGCCCAGAATGAGGGTCCCCAAGAGCGGGTAGATATTGACTATTGTTCTCACAGAATATGCTTCCCGTAGTTGATGTAGCACCACTTTCATTTTGAAGGGGAAATTGCTTTTCAGCATATGAAGGAAACAGAGACCTTGATTGAGAATGCCCATGTGTAATAGGAATAGCAGAGATATGCCTAAAATCAGTCTCATCTTCGACCTTTATAGGTTTGCACCAGTTATCAGCGCCATATTTCTCAGAATGCAAGACACCACTAGGGAGTATATCTTGGCAGATAAAAGATGCTGTTGTTAGCATGGTTCCCTGGAATCTGCTATCTGCAAGAACCACTGGATCTATATAAAACTTCAGAGCTAAAAATTTCACATATAGAAGACTCCAGTAGCAGTACAAATTCAGGTATGAGAAATTGGTTATTATAACAGAACAATATTCAATTAAAAAACATTTTGAAAAAAAAAAAATAAAGCAGCTCAATATGCGGTTACAGGCTAAAACAAGTGTTAGACTTTAAGTAATATTGGCAAACAGAGTATAATGTCTAAATTCCAGAATTTGCAAATATCGCAATAACTTAAATTTCCCAATTACCACTTCATACTCCGTAAATTTTAGGAACAGACATAAATGTTTGAAAACTTGAAAAGAAGAAATTGTTTTTTATCCTGTGAATGAAACAAGAACTAGAAAACACAGTAAACAATGGAAACTGTCACATTGCTTCACCTTTTTTTCCTTTTCCTGAAAGACAGAAAGTGGTTTGACAGAAGCCTAACAAGTACTAGCGTATGTGTGTGCATGTTTAAAATTGAGGTTAGTAATATAAAAGAAAACTAGGAATCAAAGTTACTTATATAATAGACTTAATTTTGACAGTAATCAGGTATATGTTAATGTTTAAAACCAAATGAAGATAATTTGATTCCTGTGAGTTAATCTGGCATTCAAAGATGACTATATATAGAGAATGAAAATCAAATTCCTCCAGAGTTCACCTCATAATATTTCGTTGGACAAGTCGCTTACAGTTCAAATACATCATATGCCCAAGGGATCCAACTAAAATATGGCTGACACAAGGATTCTCGTATTTATTCCTCAAAACAGACCATCGACAAAAAATAGACCAAAACTGACCATAAGCGAGAATATTGATGAAGAAAAAACATTCTGAAACAATGGGGACAAGAAGATATCACCAGATGTGTTTTGAAAGTATATCCACAGTAATTAAGTATCTAAAAAGCAGCACAACTGTGTAATTACCACTAGACAGTAATATTTTTTACCAAGAAACTACATTAAATCGCATGGGGTGCCAAGGTATGATGATATGATGACATTAGCATCAAATTGAAACTTTATATGGAATTGCTTGGCAAATCAACTACAGGATTTACCAGAATCTATATTGAGAAGTTAATTAAAGTAGACAAAAATACTGAAAATGTGGAAATGAACCAAGATAAGGAACCAGCTGTTTCAAGGCCTACTTTCATTTTATATCTATCACAATTAAGCATTCTATCACATGAGCCGTGAAAAATTATAAACTTACAGAAATCCTCTATTTTCAAACCTAAGAAATATGATGTTAATGCAAATTCTGAGGATGGTACATGCAAGAATGCATGTAAATGTGGTGAAAGTACCTAATAGGAGTTTGGGAGGACAGGAAGGGGGAGAAAGAGAGGAAAGATCTATTCTATTGTGATCTAATTTAAGAAAAGATATATTAATACCATTATATGACTGAAGCAACCTCCTGGCCTTTCCAGAGTGAATACCCATTTGTGGCTTTCTACGACGCTCGTTATGGCCTGCAAGGCGTTTGCGACAGCTGCGCTTAGCATCGTCAAATTCAGCCAGCAAATGAAACCTGTATATTTAGTTAACCATCACAGCAGCGTTATAAATCATAATAATATTGCTTCTTGTTTTTTAAAGCTTATCTTTTTTAGAACATCTGAACTGCAAAAGTTAATAGGCAAAACTGAGTATTAAAAAATAGTTTCTGTTTGATGAAAACAAGTAGTATCAAACAATGATTAGGTCTGGTTTGTTCCTGTCGCCAGCTGGGGAGGCTAAAATCTTGTACGCGGAACATAAAAATTTGCATAAGGCAACCTTTCACAGTAATGATATAGAATGGTGTGAGACAGTGAGGGGAAATAAATTAAACAAGAAAATTTGAAAGGCGGAAGATGAAAACAAAAGCAGGTAAAGCTTTCAGATATTTATATGCTAAAAAGAACCCTTATAGCGCACAATTAAAGAGGTTAAAGTTCATGATTTAGCTTTCCACTAGGTCAAAAAGAAGGAGAAAAGCATTTGGGAGTCTTAAAACCAATTTCATATATCAATATATGTCTTAGCTTAGAACAGTCTGCAATCAAAACGAGTTGAAAGTCGAAGGGTTGAGAAATTGACCAACCTGCTACATTGCTGACAAAACCTCTGCTCGATGCCATTCACTATGACTTTAGCAGTCTTAGCGTGAACCTCACAAACTTTGTGCCTCTTGTGGTAGTCTTTAGAGGCGCTTAGATCCTTATTGCAGCCATAGACTTGGCAGTAAGCAGTCTGTGGCTGAACCCCTGAAGTTCTCAACCTCTTGGGGGTCGTAGATGATTCTGAAGAACACAAAATGGGGTTACCTTTGGAAAATGGCGATTCACTGACATCTCTGTGATCACCAACTCGTCCTAGCTTCAAATCAATGAGGGAATCCCGACTGTTAGATTCAACCACAGAGTTTGAAAGCTTTGAAGTGGAGTCTTCACCTCCAGAAAATGCATTTCGGGCACTTATAACACAGTCATACGGATCATTAGACAACTGTTTCCCCAACATTTCTGGAAACCCCAAGTCCTCACAACCCTGAATCTCTATATGTTGTTGAGCCGAGGCTAAAATATCGTTGGAAAAACTAGATTGGGTTTTCAATTCCCAACCCAGAAAGAAAGTTTTGCTTCTCGCAAGCGTATCAGGAGATGGAAGTGTATTATTGGACACAAAACCCTTATCTTCAGAAACGTAAGTCCAGGACTCCATTACATGTGCTAGAATCAGAGCCCAAGAGAAAGCAAACGACCCACTTCAATCGATTCAAGAATAGTACGTCAACAGTACTGCTTTACCGAAAATTCAAATTGAATTTCGATTTGTATAGCTTCAACCGAGCAGAAAGCTAACAGAGAGTAACAATCGGAGAGTCTTAAAAAAGAAAGATAGAAAAGCAAAGAAATTAGCCTTCCTGGAGCCACAAGTTATTGAATCTCTTTAATTCCTGAAAACAAAAAAGATTGGATAAGAGAAAATCCATCACAAAGAGCTCAAAATCCAGGTAAGAAGATAGCTAAAAAATAGGCCCCGCCAAAGAAAAAAAAAAAGTCAGAAACCCACGTGAAATGAATCAAGAAGCACTGATTAAACAGTAGGTGAATATTCTCAATGTAAATAGTAAAGACTATCATGTAAGCTTAAGCAGAGGACTGAATAGAAGCAAAAACATAATTCAGATACTGAATAAGAAAGCCAATCAGTGGCTGAGTAAAGGGAAACCAGAAGTCGCCTAAAAATTAGTGTGTGGGCGAGAGAGAGAGAGAGAGAGCTTTGCTTTTACCAGTGTACTTCCAATAATGAGATAGCGAAATGGGGTTGAAGCAGACGCAACTCAAGATGAAAGGGATTTTAGTGCGACCCAAAACTCCATGGAAGAGCTTTGTGGCTACTATTTTTAGAGGCAGACAGTGGAAGAGTGAGTAGGCCTTTTCCTTCTGTCTTTTTGGTCCGTCTTGTAAGTAGATTAGACAAATGAAAATAAAATTGTTGGAAATCATAGTAAAATTTTCTCCTGCACGCCTTTAAAGATGTGGCTCACATAGGAGATCGGGGTATTAATCCGCAAATTAATTGCACCATTTTTTTTAACTACTCTAAAGCAAATTTTTCGTAATCTAATCAAATTTTCTTTTTTCACTTTTCCTTTTAACAATTTTAAGTATGCCTTTATAAAATCTACTAAATTATGTTCAATTTTTTCTACAAAAATTATGCTTAAAATAAATAAGATACAAGTACAAAAAAAGAAACAAGTCTTTTAAGAGTAAAATCAATCCACCTTAACCCAAAAAAAATAGTCATTAAGACCACTGATAAAAAATGTAAAGATTTATAGAAAATTATTATCTTTTTTATTGTTTTAATTATGGTAAGGATATCTTTGAACTTTTTTGTACTTAATCTCTCCAATCTAAGCAATACCCGCTTAGTAGATAGAAAATTAAAAAGAAAATAAAAAAATAATTTTATAAATAAAAAATATTTATAATATCCTTATTTTTAATAATTAAATAATTATTATTAAAATATATTAAATAATAATTATAACAAAAAATTTATAATTTTCTCCATCTTTCCTCCACCTTTTTCTTATCCTCCCTTTTTTCCATATATACCGAATGGGCCTTAAGCTTTTGCATGTTTTATGTGAAGTAAGTAGATGTATTGATCTACTGACCAAAAAGAAAAATTACTGAGTTAGATTTGGATGCTTATTTATAGTAGATAGCTCTTCAACTTTACTATTTCCACATGATATAATTGAAGCAACAGATGCACTAAAATTTAAAGACGAGTAAGAGAAAGGAGAGTCCTACCTTGTATGTGTTTCTCTATTTTTTTCTTAGACAGTTTTTCTTGTTCGTAAATTGCATGCGCACTTTTTTTGTTTGGGTACACAATCATAAAAAATTGTCTGATTATCAACTTTTTGTTTTTCCTCTTAAACCATTAACTGACTATATAAAATTTAAAAATAATATTGAACATTAATTAATTAATTAATCTTTTTTAAATTTTATTTATAAATTTGGGTCAACCTATTATTAACAATCCAATCATTCAACACCATCATAAGTTAGATCTTTTCTTGTGGTTATATTATTGGATCAGTATTCTTTCATTCCTTAATTTAGCTTTTCTCTATTATTGTATGAGTACTCAATTTTTCTGCGATATGTACATTTTTTTCTTCCTGCCTTGTTGGGCTTTTGAGCCCCTTTTTTCTATCAATTTTCTTTTTATTTTAAAATGTTTTTTTATTAGACTAAAAAATAAACTTATTATGAGAAAAGAAAAAAGAAAAAGTTGTGGTTCTTAATTTGATTTGACTGGTCAAGTAAGAAATTGTTTTTAACAATTACGAAAAGGTCTAGAATAGGAATAACAATGGTGCCGTCAATTAATTTGATTAAAATATGTGTGAAAACATTTTCAAGCTCCATCAGAAGAAGACTCTAATATTGATGTGTTAAATTTCATTGGTGTATGGAAGTAATTTGATTAAACATGATTTGAATT
This sequence comes from Erythrophleum fordii, assembly GCA_032878935.1. Lineage (NCBI taxonomy): Eukaryota > Viridiplantae > Streptophyta > Magnoliopsida > Fabales > Fabaceae > Erythrophleum > Erythrophleum fordii. Next base: position 1,154,497 of record JAVQMF010000055.1, read on the forward strand.
AAACGCAAGTAGGGAGAAGGGAGCAAAAACACGTGAGAAATGTCATTTTCATGTGAATCGTCTAAAGCCTTAACTTAAGTGGATTCAAAAAGAAGAAATATATTATATATATATATATATATATATATATTTTTTTTAATTTGTTTGTTTTACTTTTTTTTCACTATTTGTATAATTATATAATTGCATCAATTTTATGAATTTGATATTTAGTCAAGAACTGAAAAGGACAGAAAAGGAATATTCCTTCGTTCCTTGTGCCATGCATGGCAAGTATGATGTAAGAAGAGAGAGAGAGAGAGGGAAGAGGAGTAAGTATCAGGTGGAGGTGAAGTACATGGAGGTTCGATGCACAGTGAAGGATAAGTCATGGAACGGAACTATTATTTATTCGTTTAAGATTTATTTTGTACTTGAAATATAAATCATTTATATAAATTAAATTCTGATTATTAATTATAATTAGTGCGTCATATACATGTGAATGGTGTTGGGATCTGAAAGACAGGACCCACACTTTACGACTTTTGCTTCCGCACTATGCTGACATAGTGACACCTGGTGACTCTATTATTGTCATTTGCAAGTGTCCCCAGTCTCCTTTGAATTACACATCAACAAAAATTCATTAAAATTTAGTATCTCACATATTTATTGTCATGAATTTTTTATTTTTTAAAAATAATTTATATTTTTTAATAAAAATGATACAAATTTCTTTTAAATCTTTTCAAAATTATATAAATTTTATATCTATTTTTAAAATATAAATAAATATGTAAAATAAAAAGTTATGTTACGTTTTAATTTAATTTCAAATTTTTTGTTAAAATATCTTTATTAAATTTTTTATTAATTTATTTTTATATATGCATATTTGAATATAATATATATTTATATATTTAGATTAATAGAAAATTTTCAATCTAACAAAATTTAAAATTGAACTAACATATATATTTTAAAAATTAAAAAATGTCTATGTAATTTGAACATAATTTAAGAAAATTTCATATAATTTATTATTATTTTTAATATTAAGAGTGTCTTTAAAATTCGTTTAAAAAATTATACTTTTGATATTTTGTGTGTGTACGCGGGGGTGAGAATTACAATTATATGATCTTTGAGTTTTGACAATAAGTGATTTATTTTTTTAAAATTCTAAAACATATAATTTGCTTTGTCTATATCTTTTTCTTTTTACTAATTGGGAATTAATTAATTACCACTAAAAATTTTAGAAATTAAATTATATATTTTTAAGATTAATGAGTCAAATAATAGAGACATATTTTTTTTATTGATAAAAAAATATATTTTCTCAAATTTTATATTGAAATTAAAGTTATGCCTTCTATTTCTTTTTTTATTTAAATTATAGTATAGATAAAAAAAATTATAAAAGAAGTTACAGTTTAAAGATGTATTTTCTTTTGATTGTTATTGATTTATATATATCCGCCGTAGTGAGTACAGCATATAAATTCAATTCATAATAATTGATGATAGTACCCTTTTGGTTGTCAACGTTGGTCAGTTGCGCCACGTTTGATGATCAATTATAACAACAGTGATGGTTCGGATGAGTGGATGGGATTGAATGTGGTGTCTATGTATCACGCGTCACTATTTTAGATTAGGTACCATTTGTTAGGAGGTACCTTCTTTTTTCATTATTCTTTTTTAAAGTTTATCTCATCAATAATTATATTACAAATACCATTTGTTATAAAAGTAGTTATTTTATTTTTAAAAAATGTATAACATAATGCCTACAATTAAAATTAATTTTTTACTGGAGTAAAAATTTTAATATTAACAACTTTTTTTTTTATTAAAGTTTAGGTTAATTTGTATATGATGAAATCCATATATTTTTAAGTATGATTATTTTGTCTTGAACAAACTTCACAAATAAATATAAGAGTAGTGACACCTATATACTTCAAAACTGGTGTTTCAACTAGCGAATAATAGTATATATTAATTAATTACCACAAAATGATTAGCTCTAAATTAATAATAATAATCATTAATATAATTGATATTGTTTTTGGGTTTTGAAATGGATGTGTTGGGATCCATTGTTTTGTTGATTAAGTAGGATTGTCTTTTGGAATAAGGGTGGTCCAGAGGAAGAAAGTGAGATGATAAAAATAGTTGTAACTTGTATTAAAGATTTTAAAGTGATAATGATATAATAGTAAGACAAAACAAAGACTATGATTCTTAGTCTTAATAATGATGTGTATAACCATTGATCACCTTTGTCCTCTTCTTTTTTGGTGTTCTTCTTTGTGTCGTGTTTTGGTGCAATTATAAGGGTCTTTATTAACTAGTTTTAGGGGTGATGAGGTGTTGATGACGATCATACTATGTTATATAATAAAACAATAAAAGTTATCTAAGCAAATAGCTTGTTGTGTTGAAATTGTTCTATTTAAAATAACTTAAGTAATTTGTTATATTAGTTCATTGAATAAAACTCAATAAATAATAATCATTGAATGTCTTGAATTTTATGAAATTGGGCTTAAATAGGGTATGATTGATTCAGACTCTTATGGGCAGACAACATTCAAAACAAATATAATATATCTATATATGGCATATTATGTAGTGAGAAAAAAAAAAGTTGATATTGTATTTTGAGTGATACTAAAGTACTCTTTTTGGATAAAAAATTTAATTTATAATATGTAATAGATAAATATTAAAAAAAGCAATATTATGTTCTCCTCAAATAGAGACACCAACCACTAAGAGGCCTACCATGCTAGTGTTTGGAGTTCATAACATAATATGAAATGGATGACAAAAGGCAGAAATGTTGATAAAAGAAGAAAACTTACTAAAAGTTTTTATACTTTTATTATTAGAATTTTTTAATAATAATATGATATGTATATAAATTTTATAGTTTAGTATTACATAATTAGGTTTTAAAATTTTTTATTTATATTAGATTTTTATTAAAAAATTAATATTAAAAATATAAAAAAATATACATTTAATTTTAAAAAATAAAGCCCCAAACATGTGCTATATTTCAGTGACACATAGAACAATAGCAATGTCTCAAGGTGGCCCATTGTGTAATAATATCTTAGAGGACTATGATGAGGGCATAGCATGAGAACCTACTTCACTGTGTGGAATTACTCTTGATGATGAAAGCATGAAAGCTCTATTACAACAAGAATCAATGGTCATCCCAATCCTATGGCCTTATGTGTGGAAAGATGTCCCTCAATCTAACCACTCATGTTTCTATGGTCCCAAAGTTTTCACTTTTGGGATTTGATGCAAATAATTGCCCCTTTTTCCTCCTGTGTACCTCCAAAAGCAATTTCGCTTCTATCTTCAACACTTGAATGATCATTCCTGGAATGGATATTCACCAAATATGATGTTTTCATTTTTCAAAGTGTTTCTTTTATCTCTTTTAGTTCTTAATTATTTCTCTTTAAAATATGTCAAAGTAAGTCTAAACTAATTATGCATAATTATTCAAATATATAAAAAATATTTGTTAAAATGAAAATTACACAAATATATTTGAATATTTTTTATAATTTACTTAGTTTATATATATTTAATAAATTGAGTCCAGTTAACAAATTTTATTTTATTTTAATGATGTGAAATTATCTTTAAGGAGCCTACTTCCAGCTCTTTATACTCGTTAAAGTTATGTGGCAGCATTATTTGACTAAAAAGAAAGAAAAAGAAGGGTTGCCAATTAACAACATGGCATCTTCTTCCTTGAGAAACACACACAATAAGAAAAAGGAAAAACCACAAGTTCTTCTTTCTCTTCAACTAGTTGTCTTTTTCTTCTCATCCAATCAAATACTTTGACTTTAAGCTGAGAAATTATTAACACTGTTAATCTCAAACACTTTCATAGCAAAGCTCTCTGTAATTCATTGTGAAAGATAATATTACCCAAGAAAAAAAGTTCTTTAATTAAAATATGTAATAAATAAATATTTTTTTATAACTTGATATCATATGATTTAGTATTTTTTTTAAAAAAATCTCAACATATTATTTTTTTTGTTAAAAAAATTAATAAACACTTAAAAAAACTTTACCTTAATTTCGTCTTATCATAAATTTGGTGATCAAATATAAAACATATTATCTATAGGACTAAACTTAGGATCAATTTATTATATCTTTATTGTGAAGCTCCTCAATCAAACTATAACAAATATATAATTTTTTAATAAAAATGTAACAAATGTATGGTTTAATTAAAGAATTATATAGTTATTTACAAAAATCATACACTTGTTATATTTTAATTAGAGAAGTATATATTTATCATATTTTGATTGAGAAATTTGACAATAAGAATATAAGTAATTATATGTAAGTTTTATTCTTTATTCCAACATAACCACTTGTAATAGTTTTCTTTCAAGCTAAAAATAAAAATTAAATTTAAAAAACTAAAATTATCTTCATTGTTTTGTTGGTGAGAGAGAAATTACTTTAAAATATTCAAGATGGAATTACAATTAGATCCAAGTTATCTTAAAAAAAACAAAAAACCAAAACAATATGGATCTAACAAGTAGAAATGACGGAGGTCGACTGTAATTTAAAAAATTTGAACCTTTGCAAATATGTAGTGGAGAGAGAATAATACAACAGGAAAAGGGTATGCATAGAATTTATTTTATTTTATTTTCTTATAATTATATCATATATAATCAATTTATAACTGTAAAGCATTTGAAATCGTAATTAAATGATATTAAATATTCTTGCTTGACTCCGTCCAGCACAAGTCTCCCATATGCCTCCTCTGGAGGAGTTACTTAATGGGTTTAGTTGAAGCGTCCAAATTAACTTAGCTTCGAATAAAGACTGCTATGCCTCTGCCTCTCTCATATAATTTCAACGTTTTATTGGCAAACGGCACAACAAGTCTTCTGACGTAAGGAATGATTCATGGCACGCAAAATAGCAGGCCTTTAATGGTGTCCCCATCACTTTGGTGGGGGAGTTGGACTGCTATTATTAACAATTTCAAATTTTTAGTCTAATAAATTTTATTTATTTTTGTCAATATTTGTTATAAATTTGGTAAAATTTTATTTAAAAACTCATATTATATAAAATTTATAATGAATAATCTTAAAAATTAAAATTATTTTAAAAAATTATCATTATAATTAGGTTTTAACAAATTTATCATTGGTAACTTTCTTACATTTAACAATAAATTTCTTAAAATTTGTAGTAAACTTTTTAAAACCTAATGATAATAATAATTTTTAATAGTAATTTTAATTTTTAAAATTTTTTATTATAAATTTTATATGATATGAATCCTTAAATATGATTTTTTTAATAAATTTTGATTAAATTACAAAAACTTTATCTCTATTTTTAAAATATATATTTCTTTAATTTAAATTTTTTAGTTGATAAAGAGTATTTTAGTAAAAAAATTAAATCAATGTATTGTTTAACTTTTTATTTTAAGAGAAATATATGTATATTTTTAAAATAGAGAAGAGATCAATATAATTTAAATAAAATTTAATAGAGATTTATATAATTTAATCTAAATTTTTTATTAAAATTATGACATTTAAAATTAATTTTTATAAAAAATAAATTACGTGTAATATTTTATTAAAAAAATTAGTGATAAACGGCACCTGATAAATCGCAAGTAAATTTTGTCTTTAATTTTGTTGAAACTTTGGAACCTGTTATTTATTGAACTTAGCAAATTGACTGTTGCAAGAGATATTTGTTTTCTTGGATCCATCACCTTATCCCTATGTTGTCCGTGGTCCCTGAACACACAGTTTCATTCTTTTTTACAGGTCATATTTTGCTTCTCAAAGTTCTTAGTAGAAGATGAATTACTTCTCAATATTATTACTTATATTTTAAAAAAATTTATTCACATTTTACAATTCCAAAAAGGGTATTAATAATCACTTAAAATTGCATTTAAATTTTCTCAAATTATGAATGATAGATTTTAGAGTCCTTTTTGTTCTGCATGGCCTTCTGTTCAAGCCTTTGAAATAATACAGGAGTCGTAGGCAAACAATTTTAGGTTATATCATAGAAAAATTGAGTTATGTTGGTCTATTTTTAAAATTACATATAAATACTTTAAATATTTATGTTTTAAAGAGTGCCCACATCCGTATTCATTTTCTGCTCTTGTGTCATTTCCATACTTGTAAGGTATAAAATGTTAAAAACAGTGTCTTCTGGCACAGACAGATGGAGGGCCAGATGTTGAGAGAGGTGTGCCCTAAATAATAATAGAAACCATAAATGCAAAAGCGAAACAAAATCATCTGTTCTATCATTCTTTATTCTTTTAGGAGTTTTGGGTTATTTAATCACAAGTTATGTATCTAAGGCTCTGTTTGGTTCAACGGAGGAGAGGAGAAGGGAGGGGAGGGGAGGGGAGGGGATTTAATGAGTTATGTTTGGTTGGAAGGGAGGAGAGGAGAAAGAAGGGGAGATTATTGTTTGATTCGGGAGGAGAGGGGAGGTAATTATATTTAGACAAATTTACCCTTTATATTATTTTAAATTTATTTTTTATAAAAAATTTATTTATATCAATAATTTTTTTAAAAAAATTATAAATTTCAATCTTTTTTTTATTTTTAATTTCTAATAAAAAATTATCTTAATTTTTATTAAATATTAATATATTAAAATATTAAAAGGAGCAAAAAAGTAAATTACACTTTAAAAATATCTCACCCCTCCCCTCCAAAACCCCCCAATTTGGAGAGGAGCCAAATTTGCCTCCCTCCCCTCCCTTCCCCTATAATTTTATCCAACCAAACACCTTATTCCCCTCCCCTCCCTTCTAAAAACCCCCAACCAAACATAGCCTAAGTGGATGCTTCGTAGATGCGTGGGTATTTTTTCCTTTAATTTTCCAGTTCTAATTGAAAGAAATAAAAAAAAAAAAGAGGATTGAGTTTGGCCTTTTTTTAATGGTAAAATCATAATTGAAAAAATCCAACTGATTAGATAAAAAAATCAGTGAATTGTCGATGATTTTGTTCTTGTTAACTTTAAAAATTAGTTGGACAAAAAATTAATTACATCAGTAAAAAATAATAAAAGTTAAATTATTTAATATTGAATTGATTAAAAATAATTTTTTACTTTTCATCCAAATTAAAATTTTAATATTTTATGATAAAAATTTGTGATATTTATTGGATTTTATCTAATCTATTTTATATAAATTTGTTGTCACATGAATCTTATTTTACAATATATATTTATTTAATTATAAAATATTATATATATATATATTTACTTATATATATATATTAATTTTAATTTAATTATAATTAAATTATCAAATTATAATATATTTTTTACCTCGATTTAATAATCAATTTAATTTTTTTAAATATTAGGTAAAATGATCCCGAATTCAATTGATGGGTGAAGAGGAAACAAAAGGGGAAGGCGGATGGCGCCAAAAATGAGGTAGGCACAACTATCATGAAAAGATATATACATGACAATATCTCAGTGTATGAAAGAGATGCTCCATATGGCCTCCAACTATACATGCATGCAAGGGTCGCCTTCGACTTTTGTCCTAAGCTAAACAGATTGATAAACCATTAAGTAGACTGGAATTAGATAAAATTGGTCAATTTAATTAATTATAGATAATCTGTTAAATACTTTTCACTAACTTCACTTTGATATTTATTTATATAGTAAATTACAATAATTTCTCTTCAAGTTAAAATACATTACACCTGGTACCATTTTTTTAAAAAACATTAATCCATCACCTAACATTTAGAATCACATTGTGAAAATTTTCTTGTTGTTAACGTTTTATAAAAGACGTGTTTTAAAAAATAAAATTACTTAATAATTTTAAAATTAACTGCAATAAAATCTAAATTTAAAAGAGAGAGATAGAAAAAAAAGGGATAAGCAATAGAGAGGCACGACAATTAAGTTATGGTCCCACAGAGCTGGGGAAGTTTGGCCTTGTGTTGTCTATTCGATCTGCTTTTCTTTCTTACATTATGCAGTTATGTCTACGATAGAGGAGATATGAGGTGGACAAGACGAGGATCTCAAAGTCTCTCAAACTCTTATATTTACATTATCTAGATGCATTACTTTATGTAATTTCATCAAGAGCTATTACATAAATTCATTTTTTGAGGATAGAAACCTAATTCCATTGATAAGAATTTTATTGTCCACATGGTTTGCAATATGATTTCGTTGTTAGGTGCTAGTTGACGTTTTTTAAATAAAAAAAGTAATAAGTATAATTTAACTTAAAATATATTATATAAATCTTCTATAAATTTTGTTATAATTATTCAATTTTTTATCAATAATTTGAATAATTATTCAAATTTTATTTTTAAAATATACATAAGCTTCTTTTGAAGTAAAAAGTTATGTTACATTTTAATTTAATTTTAAATTTTTTATTAAAACATCCTTTATTAAATTAAATATATTTTTTAACAAAAATACCATTTTACATATTTTTTATAGGAGTTATTTTAGTTAAAATATTTAAAATTAGACTAAAATATATATTGTAAAAATAAGTAGGAGAATTGTATAATTTCAGTAAAATTTAAAAAAATGTCTGTATAATTTATTGTTTAACTTAATTTTAATAAAAATTAATATAATATATTCTTAAATTTATTATATGAGTAAATTATATAGACCTTCTCAAAATTTTGTTGAAATTACTTAAACCTCTCATCTGTTTTTACAATATACACATATTTCTCTTAAAATAAAAATTTATTTTTACACTTTAATCTAATTTTAAAATTTTAAATTAAAATATCTTCTGTTGATCTAAAAACATAATTTTTTATGTAAAAAATATTAGTCAAAATATTTAAAATTGAATTACAATATATACTTTTAAAATAGATGAAATATTTATATAATTTAACAAAATTTAAAAAATATTTGTATAATTTATTTTTTACCTTAAGAGGGGGGTGGCCTGCTGCATGGCAATCCATGCAACATTTTCAAATTGATAAGACAGCTTAAAATTTTCAAAAAGTTGGCAAAAAATTAAAAAAAATTAAAAGAAAAAGGTTGAAACATAGCGTCTAAAAGTAGAGCCACGCTATTCATGACTTTCTCCTTTATATATATATATATATATATATATATATATATATATATATATATATATTCAAATTTTAACAAAAAATAATATGATATACTCATATTTATGAATTGATATACTAATTAATTCCTCAAGAATTTGTGAATAAAGAGGGAGATAGGAAACAAAGGGATAAGCAAGGGAGGATTGAATTGGACCTACAGCATTGAAGCACGATCCCACGGAGGGGGAGGCCTTGGATCTTGTTTTGTTTGTTGCAATATGCAATTATGGGTATGACAAACACCAAGATCTCAATCTCTTCCTTTTGGTTTTTTCAGACGCAGAGTTTGGGGAAAAAACCATATACTCTGCCTCGTCTTTACTTTGTCATTGGGTCCACCATGTCTAACAATTTTACAATTCTTTACACTTTTTTCTCTTTGTTTTTTTAAGGCCAATTTAGGTGCTTTTGGCAATCCAATTTTTGAATAAAGATAGGTAAAAATATATTTTTTATCTTTTAATTTTATTTAAAATTTTACTTTTATTATTTAATTTCATTTGGTTTCAATTTAATTCTTTAACTTTACATTAGGTTTTGTTTTTGTCTCTGAACTTCATTTAATTTTAATATTATTTTTTTAACTTTGCTTTATGTTTTACTTTTCTCATTTAATTTAATTTTATTTGAATTTAGTTCTTTAACTTTCAAAAACGACTCAAATCTTTTATTCTCTCTAACATTGAATTTAAATGTTTAATTAAAAGTCTTACATGACTTTGTGATGACTTAACTCAAGTAATTTAAGAAATTAAACTATTCAAATAAGTTGAAATACCAAAATCACTCAATATTATAATTAAATTGTTGAATATATGAAACAAATTATAGTAATTAGAAGTGTAATTAATTAAACAATAAACTTAATTATGCTATACAAAGTAATACCTCTATTAATAATCTCGTGTTGAAAATTTGGTGGAAGAGCAGCTACCATACTTATTCCATTAATGATTCCAAAACAGCATGTTGACTTCCTTACTATTTGCGTCTAGTAGTTGTGGTCAGTAACAGCTCATTTGGTAGCACATCGAAAAAGGAAAGGGAGACAGAATCTATTGGCTAGGTTTGCTTGGTAGGAAGAAAACTCGATGGAAAGGAAACACAGGCTTTAATGGCAATTTCCCTCACTATGTGCAGGAAGGTGAATAAACTTTAGAGCTAAAACCAAGAAATCTCATTTTTTCCCTTGTGGTCATACAGAAGTCTCACCATACCTTTGGTATATCCCATCCCACTTCATTTGTGCTATCCTCCTTCAAAATCGCCAGCTAACCTGCGTCTTTCATAGTCTCTCCCTCAATTGATTTCCATCGAGCAAATGGATCTGTAGTCCCATTTATTGGCAAAAAGTTTTCTTTACCCTACGTTCTTTCTATGTCTATATTTATGTTGCAAGTTAATCGCATAACCCATTGCTCAACTGTGTAAGCTTTATAGTTGCAGCCTTACTTTAAGTTGTAGATGTTAAGTTAATCTACCTTGCTAATTTTAGCCTAATTTGAAGCAGTTAAAGGCAATTTTTTTTCCTTATAAAATATTAAATAGTGGGACTAAATTGCCCACAGTGGATTATGAGGTTTTAGCAGATGTTTTGGTAATCAAACTCCCTGGTAGGAATTTCTTTGCATTCAACTCTTTTTTCTTCTTTAATCACAATTTGTCACGTGAAGGAATGGTATTGATTTTTATACCTTCTTTGATCTTTAAACAACTTGAGTCCTATATTTGCATAATTATTCACCTATTAGGCATAATGCAGAGATGACAATATTTTTTTTTTTGTTTGATCACATAGGAAGAAAAAAAAAATTTCTTATAGGCAGAATAAACCTGCCATTTTGTCTACATACTTCTATGGCATTTTATCTATGATTAACTTTTGCCATAGCTTACTGCTAATGCTACAATTTGGTAGAAATCTCCAAATTTAGTCCCTCATTATTCACTCAGTTCTGATAAAAATCATCTTTAGGAAAGTTTTGAAAAGTCTAATGTAAGTATAAATGCCTTCACTAACTTGATCAACATGAGTTCATGTAAACTTTTCTCCTACACATCATCTACTTTGTTGTACCCAATTGGTCTTCCCCATGGTCAAATTTAAAATAATTATTTTCAATTTAGAACAAATCTTGTGAAATTAAACTCATTACACATAGATAGCTTCATTTTGTTTTTGTTTTTGTTTTTGTTTTTAGGTAATTTAATCGGTTGAACATCCATTGCAAGAAATTTCTAGCGAAGCACATTATACATCCTTTTCCTTGTTTGATCTTTGTACAACTTGAATCCCACATTTGCATGTTATTCATCTCCTAGAGGTAATGGAGAAATGACAATTTTTTGTTTTATCACATGTGAAGATAAAATTTAATAGCTTATTATCACACCATTTATTTCTTTCTTTAACTAAGTTGCAATGGATAGACGACACTTGTTTTACATGATGTGGGAAAATCTTAATTCAAATTTAGGTGTTATTTCTTCACTTAGGCTTTAAAACCTAACAGGGCTAATTCCTGTTACTATGTTAAGCTTTATGACCAATGTGTTTTGGTTCAACTCTATAATGAATAGGGAGCATCATTAGCAACTCTTATCCCACTTTTAATTCTTTAAAAATCGATATTGGTTGAACTTCCTGTCATCAATATTCACCAATGTGTTGATATGGTCTTTTAAGTTATGGATGACATTAAATACAATGTTATTCTTCATGCATTGCTATCACATTTACTAATTGTGCAAGCTAGGCATAAATGGCTGCTAAACATGTGGGTATCTATGGCTTTGAATTGTTGTTCACTTAGACAAAGGCCACACATTGTGAATTTTGAAGTAAAGTGAGCTCACTTTCAGGAGGTTAGTTTATAGTAGTGACACAACTTGTTGTAACCAATATAAGGTGAATAGGGCAACATTCAATTGGCTATATGCCATGCTCAATACAATAAAAGGTCTAAAACTTTCAAAAAATATATTAGTAGATGAGTAAGTGGCAATATGTTTAAATGTTCTAGTGCATCATCTTAAGAATAAAGTAATACAGCTTCAATTTGGAAGATCTAGGGAAATAATTAGTAAATACTTCAATGTTGTGTTGAATGCAATGATGTATCTAGATGAAAAGTTATTTAAAACATTGGAGTTTGTACTTGAGAATTCAACAGGTGAAAAATGGAAATGATTTAAGATAAAATTTTTTTCACACATTATCATTTTGATGGTTTGTACTTTTCTTACACCTCACTTTGGCCCATTTTTGTATGATTGTATTGGTTCTCTTGATGGAACACACATTTTGATCCAAGTACCCTTAGAGGACAAGCCTTGGTATCATAACTAAAAAAAGTTGATCACCATTAATGTCTTAGGCTTCTGCTTTTAAGATTTGCAATTTATTTATGTCTTAGTAGGGTAGGAAGTATTTGTAACTGATAGTTAGGTTTTGCATGATGTAATTAGTAGGAGGCATGGGTTGATAGTACCCTGCAGTGAGTACTTTGTTAATTGCATTTGCTCTAATTGTACCTTTGGTGACACAAGTAGGAGTACTTGTTTAACTTATTTACATTTTATATGTTTTAGATCAATACTACTTGGTTGACATTAGTTACACTAACTGTGATAGCTTCCTTAAACCATATAGAAGGCAAAGATACCACTTGAGTGAATGGGCTTATGGTTAGAACTTGACTACCCTACAGGAGTGCTTTAACATAGGACACACATTGGCCTGCAACATCATTGAGAAAGCATTTAGGATTGAAGGAATAATGGGCAATTCTTAGGAGTCCATCATTCTACCCATTGAGGACATTGTGTCATACTTGTTTGTTACTTGTTGTATAACCTTATCCTTCAACAAAACAATGATTTTCCATTGGATGAAGACATTCATGGATTAGACACCATCAAACCCATAGTTGAGCTTAGTCCTAAGCCAACAATGGAGCCATATGCTACATGGAGCACCTTGTGGGATTAACTAACAACATACATGTTTGTCAAGTTCACTCAATAAAGAGACAATAGATGACTTGTTTATTTCTCATTAGGACGTTGATTATTATATTGCAATATTATAATTGCACTTTGTCATATTTTTGTCACTCTCGTATGGATTGATAAAAATGATGCTTCTATTATACAATTGAATTTTACTGTTTTTCATTTCAACATTGCCATGGTTAACATTTCACCTTTAACCTTTTTTATGCTCTTTATATGCATTATTTCTTTATGTGGTTGCAAATAAGTATGGAGCAACATCCAGATGGTGACATTAGTATAAGGAACCATTAGTGGTCCCCAACTGAAGATGCCCTCCTCATTAAATGCCTTGTGGAGTTATGCATGGAGGGGAAGTACCTGGCTGATAAGGGGTTTAAATCAAGTCATTTATGCAAGTTGGAAGAGATGATGGAACTAAAATAATTGGGATTTGGTCTAAATGGCGTCCCCCACATTTAGTTTCAAAACCCTTAAAGGATCATGGCAAACAATGTATGACATGGTTTATAGAACAAATACCTCTAGCTTTGAAGGGGACCCCGTCTCCAAGTGTCTCATAGCCGATAAGGTTGTTTGGGATGATTATATCAAGGTTAGAAACTATTTTCTAAAGTTGTTGAAACATTACAATTTATATTTTGATGGTAATGGTCATGCTTGTTTTTCTATTTTGATTGGTTTATGTTTAATTACTACTTTAGGTTTTCTTGTTTAGTTAGAAGAATGTATGTTATTACTAATACTTGATGGCTTAAAATTAAAATTCATGGAAAATGTAGTCTTCTTGTTTATAATCAATTATTGCTGATACACATGCTTTAGGTTTGTGTGGCTTTTATCATAGAAGTTAGGAAATGAAGGCTACTCTTCAAAATAATCAACTTTAGAGGTCATCTAATATTAAGACCTTTGAACTTTGAAGGAAAATGATATTAGGATTATTAGTTCAGAGATATTATAAGTTATCTGATTTAGTTCAATATTAATATTAGTTTACTAATGGTTATATAAATTAATTCAAACTATAATTTCAACAATAATGAGCTTGATTAAAAAGGTTTTTGAAAATAATCAAGTGTTGCAAGATTTTATCAAATTAAATAATAATGACTCCTTTAAACTAAACAACAACTACAATATTATTTTGATAAGCTCTCCAAGGAATATGACATTAGATGTAAGGATTAAGTGTCGCTTTATATATTGAGTTCATTTTGAATAAGATATTGTTGACCAATATTATAATAATGGCACTTGAGTACTTGCAAATGAGCCATATTCTCCATCATGAGTCAAAGTTAGCTACAAATATATATATTTGTATTGATTTCGTGCCTTGAGCTCCTTGTTGATATACCTTATGGTTCTAAATTAGATATTTGGTCTTTGGGTAAGTATCTATAAATCATATAATCATTTCTCCTTGAAGAATTTTTTATTGAAACAAATAAAGTTAAAGGATAAAAGTAAAACCTAAAATAAAATTAAATGATTAAAAGTATATTTTAGCTATAAAAATATGGCACATACATCTTTATAGAACTTAATATTATATAATTGATTATTTCATAAAAAAATTACATAATATTATTAAAAACATGATAGAAAAACTTAAAGAGAGTTTTACTAATTTTATTCTTTTTGAATTTATTGGTACAAACATTTTTTTAATTGATTTAAGTGTTGAGACCATTTAAGTTATTTTTTTTGAAAGTAAATTACACACGTATATATTTTTTGAAGTTTTACTAAACTATACTTGATAGTTTCAAAAATATCATTTTGCTTCCTTGACAATTGATGTCTATATTATAAAAATCTTCCATCCAATTGACTTTTTGTAAATGAAGTTAACTTTATGTAAAACATGAAACTATGATGTTATTCTTAATATAACAAGAAAGGCAGTTAAATTGATTTAAGATTTAATGTGAGACTATGACATTATTTCTAATATGATAAGAAAAACAACTAAGTAATTTTTCTGAAGAAACACATATCATGCAAGAAAAAAAATGTTAATTTCATTGGTAGAAAATTAAAAAAAGGAAAAGCTTTTGCAAAATATATCAAATGCTAAGAATGAATAATATTTTTGAAACAAAAAGAGTATCAAATATAATTTACTTAACATTAAGGAAAATTAGTGTAATTTAATTTTTTTAATTGGTCTGAAAACTATGTAGGTTTAGTATTTGGACTAGATTTAGTTACAATTCCTTATATTTTTAATATTAAGTTTTCTAATAAAAATATGACATGTTTAAAAAAAAAACTTTGAAAGATCTAATCATATAATATTGAGTTATAAAAATCATATACTTATCATAGTTATTAGAGAACCTAATATAAAGATTATACTTAATTCTTTCCTTAACATTTTTCCTGCCTTTGGGACCAATAATACAATCATACAATAAAATAATAACATTTTTTTTTAGAGCTAGAATTCTTCTTTTTAAAATGCCAAACATTGAATGGTAACAACAACTAATGCAGGTGTTACCTAAATAACACACATCCTACTTAAATATTCACACACACACACACACACACACACACACACACACACACACACACACACATATATACTAAAGCCAAATTCATCCCTATGACAAATTTTGTAGGTAGTGGATGGGGCTAATCTTTCTATTATATAGCTCAATTCTAATGAGCTTATACCTCTATGGAGGTTGTGCCCTCCAAATGTCATCCATGAAGGGAGAGTTTTATACCTTGAAAAGCTCGCGTTTTCGAAGTAATTCTCTTAGGGCATATTCTTGCTTCCCTATCTTAGGATGGCTTCCATTGGATATTGTTTTTCTGTTTGAATATGCTACTTTTTTATTACCTTCCTTAGTTCTTATAGGACTTTATCATTTCCTCTTGCATAATCCTTGACTTCATTGATCACTTGGCAAGCATTACCTCAATGAGGGTTTCTGATTCCACTTACCTTTAGATTAATGACAACTCATAAAGGATTTTTAGCTTCATTAGTCTTTGGACAAGCATTGGCTCCTAGAGAGTCCTTGAGTCTTCCACTCAAATTTTTTTCTTATGCTTTCCTTGGTCCTTCCATTCTAATGCTTTCTATGGAAAACATCTTCTATGTTGTCTTCTTTTTCTAGGGACTCATAGTTTGTATCATTCTCTTCTAAAGGAATGTGGTCTTTATCAAGGGAGGTGTTGCATGCTTGTTCCTCTTCTTTGTTAGCCTAGACTTGGATTGCATGAGAATGTTCCTACATTACTTAGGTGGCTCGTCCATGCCTTTTCAAGCTCATGTAACCTTATAATCACAAGGTTCCTCCCTTGTTGCTGCTAACTATTCTTGGATTTCTATTATGTACTATTGGTATCGATATAGTCTTTGAAGAATCTTACCATTGTTAATTTGAGGTTGAGCTAAGGAACCTACCATGGTCGAGTTGAAAAGGTTCATGCTAAAGGTGTTGCCCATCAATGTACTGGTGACATTACCTACCTTTATGAGACTGGGGGTGTTACTATGTGTGCTTAGACAATGGCATTGCTAGTTGGTCTAACTCTGGTCAGGATCTACAAATTTATTTGGCCATGCATGTCTAGGTGGCTTTGGACATCATGATGCTCATTCCTACCATCTCATGTGGAGGAAACATCTTGGCAATGGTCTTTAGCATGTATCTCACTTTGAACTCTAGTGTATCGGTAATTGTTCTAGATGCTTAATTAGTTCTTCCTCTTCTAAGCCATGAGTCTCATAAGGCCAATGGATTTGAATTTCAAGATGCAAAGCCCCTACCTTTCACACTAGATATTGGTGTTGAAAGTATGGCAAAAGATGAATAAGGAAGCTTAGCATAGTTAGGATGTATTATATTACTTCATTAGAATGAAATATAAGAGTTTTCTTCTTTTAGCTATGAGGAAATTGGCAAGTTGTCTGTAGCCACCAATGTAAAGGATTGGTTAAGTTAGACCAATGTATAAGATTGGTTAAGTTAGGTGATTGTTCTCTAAGGAAGTTGAAAGAGTTGGCTCTTGTAGTTTAAGGTTTATTTTCCTTTTACAACCAAGAATCCATGTCATCTATTATTTTTCCCCGAAGAATATTATGAAATTTACCTAGTTATATGGGCTTTAGCAACATGAGCTAGATTGTTTGGGCTTATAAGAATATTAGGTCTATAAAGATTCCTATAACAATATCAAAGTATATAAAAGATTTAATTATAATTATTTTTTTCATTAATTAAATATAGTGGTTTATAATAAAATATTTTAAATTCATGAAAAGAAAAGGGAAAAGAGACTTAGGTCAAAAAAGATAAAGGATAATTTTGTAATTAATGATTTTGATTAAGGATATTGTTGTCTTCAAAAATAATTTTCTACTCTCACTTTTATTTTAGAAAAGAAGCTCTAATTTTGAACTTTCTTTTCAAAGCCCCAAAAAAAAAAAAGACTTTGCTAATATGGACAAAAAACAACCAAAAACTTTAAAAAAATTGAAAAATAATCTACATTTTTCTTTTTTGAAATGCAGACAGAAGTTCGCCCTCATACTTCTTATGGACCAAACTGGGGGGCACATGGGCCTGCATTGGCCCAAAACCCCGGACCACGGACGCCGGAGTTTGATCCAAGTCACCGAATCTCTTTTCGTCCAACAAAAGAATATAAAAGGTTACGGAACGGAAGTAAAGCCGTCAAGCTGTCATTTTCTGCGGTTATAAGGTTGATGTGATTGTTTTGGAGCGAAAAGACATGGCTATTTTAAGACTCTAGCGAAAAACAGTATCGCCATTGATGAAAAAAAAAAACGGTACTTGGGCCGCAAGGATTCAACCACATAAACCAGACACTCGCATCTGTAAGTTCAGAAGCTTACTTCTTGTTATTCTCATTGTACTTTGTTGAAACTCTGCTCTGCGCTATTCTGAATTTGTGTCATTAAGTTCTTTTCGTTTGTTCTATTATTATCAGTGTTTTCTTGGTTCGAATGGTTTGATCTTGTGTTTTTAATCAATAGCTCAATCAGACGACTATCTTTAATAATTGTTCTACATTCTTCTTTATTTTGTTTTCGTTTCTTCTTATACCCAAATTGTTTATAGCATCGCCAAGAAAACATGGCAGATTCTCCAAGATAGGCCGGCCGCTGAGACTGATTTTCTTTTGCCTTCTTAATTCCTTGCTAGATTATTTTGAATTTTCTGAACACAACAGGCTCTGCTTGCTTCTTTTGCAATGCAATGAAATAGAAGATAAAAGACTGCGAAAATGCTACTAAATAACTTATTTCGTCTAAAGATTGTCTTGCTGCACAATGAGTAGATTCTATGAGTTACTAAAACTTTATTTTAAGGTTCAAATTCACAGTTCATTATCAAAAGAGATGATTGGTCTGTAATGCCAGTGTTTGAAACAAAGTAAAATTGTGAATCATTTGCTTATCGGATCATCGGTACTTGAGGGTGAATCAGAAAGATAAATGGTGATTCCTCGGCCTTAGAATATGACTTTTATCCCCATCTTTTTGACTGTACTTCTTTTTGGTCAAGTATTATATTATTCCTCTTCATTACATTATCTCATTGCAACTCAAAAATCCATTTCTTGGTGGACTCAAGATTGCCACATCGAAAATGGCAGTCTACCTGTGTGCTAGCGTGTAACATTAACGGACTCATTAGTATGGACTGTCAAGTGTTTAACAGATTTCGGATGAGTGGCCTAATGAAAATATCTTAAAAAATAGAAAAGTAAAGTTTTTTGGTTTTGAATTAGGAGACTAAAGTAAAATTGTTTTAAAATTAGAAGGACTAACAGTGTATTTAAACTTTAATTAGATATATGTTAAGCTCTTTGAAGTTAACATTGCCTTAAAATATGGAGAAAAAAAGGAACTCAAACACGGTCACGACCCAAATTTCGAGCCATGACTGGCACCTAAATCAAGCCAAGCATGATTGGCCCAGCCTAGTAAGCCTGGTAACTCATTTAATACTCATACTTTTATATAAGCATATCTACAATGATTAGAGGTTGTCAAAAATTTGACAGCACCTCCCCTAAAAGTTGGACATCTCAACCCTGTAAATTCAACATAACCCAATACATTTCATTTCAAAAATTTACTAATATCTTATATATTTGAATTCTTGCCACAATACTGTATAGTACATAAGTTTTTCAAAATATAATCAAATACTATTACAATGGTCATTATATGATCTACAAGAAGTATAACATCCTTAAAACTCAAAAAAATGTAGTACTTAGTAGCCAATGTGTCTTGGAGTTCTTATACAACTCAACCGGCCAAAATATCCTACCATCTGTGTCTGGGTGACACGCAGATCCCAGAGCACTTTAATCTACTTTATGTTAATATGAAATATGACAAAAGAAAGGGGTAAGCCTACCACTGGCTTAGTTAATGCATAGATAACAAAACAAGTAAAAGGGAAAACAAATAAGTTTAGAATTTCTCATAATAAAGTACTTAGACAAATAAATAAAATTATATTACCTTTAATTGTCGTATATATATATATATATATAAATAACAATTAAATTACATTGCAGACTATCAGCAAAAACACAATTTAAAATTAAAAGAAATAAGATATAACGGGTATCATGTGTAAGAATTATAATTAACCCTGAGTGCCACCACACAGAATTCAATACTATTATTAATGCCACTGCACAATATCACAATATCACCACTATCACCGAATGCCGCCACATAGTGTGCATATCATGATATATCCAGTATAATTATCACTGAGTGTCACCACACAGTGATTATTTATTATTCTAACTAGGTGCACCTAAGTCGTTACCCTCGCTAACGGCTACATGGTTTTAATTAAACTTCCATCTATAATTTTGAAATAAAAATCATTCAAATAAATTAAATATTGACTGGTAAGTAAATAAATAAATAAAAATTTAATCAAGTAAAAGAAGTAATTTTAATAAAATAAAAACAATTAATCACAAGTTTATATAATAAAATTATAAATAAAAGTCATTTATCATCTCTCCAATATATAACTATTTGTATACATATATATATATATATATATATATACACTTTCACACTTATATTCTGATCAACATAAAGTTTAAAATATAAGATTTGTTTTTCCGACAACGCAAATAAGGTAAATTACAAAGTGTGAAGTTTGGGCTAATAATATATAAATATAAAGTAAAAGATATTACTATTTTGCTATCTATACACTCACCTGTGGAAGCCAATAGTAGAGGTCCAAATTTCCTAAAATTTGAAAAAATCTCTAATTGGAAGAGTAGTCTTAATATCACCTATAATTATATTGAATATAAAAACACCACCTTAAATTATTCCATTAGTTTTTAATATGTTCAATATAATTAATTTTACTCTCTAACACTTAAACCCATAATTATATTTTAAATTTTTTAATGTTATTATTAACCATAGGTTTTATATTTCACAAATTAATTTTTACCGTTCAATTTAAACTTTTAAAATTTAATTTGACCTTAAAATATATTTTAAAGAGCTTAAATAAATATGTAAGAAATAACAAATCATACCTAAGTAGTATAAAATAAAAAATCTCAATTTAAGAACTCCTTCCACGGCCAAAAAGATAAGGGAAGTTGCCATTAAAGTTTGAATCATCGTTGGCATGAAAATAGTGCAAAAATAATAGTTAAAGTCAAAGAGAAAATTAACTTAAGTATATGAGAAGAAGAAGAACGAAATTAAAATTTTAATGAAGCTTACCACAATGTGTCTTCTCTCACCTACTAGCTACGGCCACCCAGTCCTTAGCCACCGGAGCAAGATGATGGCAGCAGCGTCTCAGAGGGAAGAACAACCAGCAAGCACAAGAACGAAGAAGAAAAAGAAAGGAAATGGAAGAAGAAGGAAAAGAGAAAGGGGTTGCGTTAATGGAAAGCTACTAAGGAGGAGAAGGTGCTGTTCGAAGAAAGAGAAAAAGATGAAAGGGGGGAAAGAAGGCTCCTGCGGCAGATGGGGGTTGTAAAAGAGGAAAGTATATTATACAAAGGAAAAAAAAGAAATTGTAACAAAAGCACCCAAATTTTTTTTTATTTTGTAATTTGTTTAAAATTTATGAAGAATTATTTTTATATGCCTAAATGTGAAAATTAAGACCCCATAATTATTTAGAGTTTCTGTATTTATTTATTTTAAAATTGTGGGATATAGAAATATCTCAATGGATATAAAATAAATTTTAAAATAGTTCTTTAAGATAATTTTAAACTTTTATAATTATTTTAAAATTATCTAAATATTATATTTATCTTAAAAATAATTTTTTGTCTAATTTAATTATTTATTTAATTATTATTATTTTAATTTGGGTTATTACAAGCACGGTGCTTTTGTTTCATTCTTATTATTGTAATTGCGAGATCTGATGATGTGGCTGTCAAAGCTCTTTAAAGTTTTACATCAGGTACAGAAAAGTAAGGGGAAAAAAAAAAGGATTCTTTCATCTAGGAACATCCTCTTCCTTAGCATTTGATCCTTCGACTATATATACACATGGTCCAATCAATGCTTGAAATATTGAATTTTTTTTCCCTCATGAAATATATGGATTTTATTCTGTATTTTCCCCAGGGTTTGCCAATAAGAGGTCTTATCAAGAAGAATTGGTCGGATCACTAAAACTTTGATCAAGTTGCAATGGAAGAGAAAGGCATTAATCTTATTCCTCTGGATGTTATATCTCATATCCTATCTTTGCTTCCCATAGAAGATATCCTCAGATGTGGGACTGTTTGCAGGGAGTGGTATACGTTGACGAAAGATCCTTATTTCATTAATTTGCAGTTCAGAGCAACAGCTTTACAGCATGACAGATTTATATTCATACCCAAGTCATCAAGGAATATATATTTACTAAATACTGAGGGAAGGAATGTGAGAGAAATCTCTTTAAGTACAATAATCCCAGGTCGTTGGGGGATGTCACCCATTGATATCACGGGCTCTTGCCATGGTTTTCTCTGCATTACTTCGCTCATATATCCACATCCAATGCTTGTGTTCAATCCAATAACAAAGGAACTTGTGGAATTACCATTGGTAGTTCCATCTATCCATCGTTTTATACATGCTGCTTTGGGATATGATCCTTCTTCTGCTAAGTACAAAGTGGTGAAAGTGTACAAGAACAAAACTTCTAAACTAAGCAGCGGTCACATTCTTACACTAGGGGAAACTTCATGGAGGCGGTTTGACTTTCCCTACAGGTTACTATCTTCGATCTATGCGCTTCCTGTATATTGTCAGGGTAGACTATATTGGATGATCGAAGAGAGTGCTCGTTGCCATGATGATAAGATTATTCAATTCATGGACTTGAGCACTGAGGAGTTTTACATCATAACAGACTTGAGGCCATTGCCAAGACAATTAAGCCCTTATAATATATCTCTGGTAAGAGAAGGGAACAATGTGACTATAAATGTATATAAAGATTCATGGGGGCATTTTTGGAATATATGGAGAAACAGAGATGGAACGTTTAGTGGTCGCTATTTTAAATGTCCATGTAATACTAAAACGAACTGGCGTGCTTTGTCACGGCGAGTATTCATAGGAAAAATGGATGACTGTCATCTTCTGGAGACGAGTATGCATGGGAAGCATAAACGCCGTCATCTTGTGCTGTACTGTCCCAGAAGAGAGCTGTATCTTCGTTCCAAGATTAGGGGTTTACCACAATGGTTTAGAAGCCTAACTTTACAACCCAACTTGTTGTCACCCCGTGTTTTCGCTGTTGGAGCTATGCGCCAGGGGAGAAGAAATACAGTCAATACTTAATGTTACCCGAACGTTGTACTAATTGGTGAGATTTAGTAATACATAGGCTGTAAATTTTTTTCTCTCTGTCAAACAGTTTTCTTTGATTTTAATTGCCGAATAATAAATCTGAAGTCTAATTCTTCTACTTTATGTGCAATGTTTCACCTCTTGACACACTGCTTATGAGACCTTTTGACCCTTCCCTCTAGCAGCTGGCTTGGGTGGACTTTTTTTTTTGGTTTAAAAAAAGTTCACAAAAGACTGAGGAGAGAGTGAGAAAAGAGTTATTTTTGCGATTTTTCTTTACTTTTAACAAAAATATTTTATAAGCATAATATCGCCAATTACTCAATAATCATCATCAAAGTCTGGCCAAAAAAAAAAAAAAAATAATAATCATCAAAGAATTCAATAAATTACGCATAACTTAGACTGATGATTATACTTCTAGGACCACAATCGTAACACTTCATCCAACAATTGTTTCCTCAACATTTCATGAAACCCCAATTCCTCACGACCTCGATTCTGTGTTGTTGAGCTGAGGCTAACATATCAATGGAGAAACTGCATGGGGTTTTCAATTCCCACCCCCCAAAATAGGAAACTTTTGCCTCTCGCTTGTGTAATAGGAGATGGAAATGTATTAATTATTGCACAATGGACACGAAACCCTTATCTTCAAAAACGTAGCCCCAAGATTCCATTACAATGGCTAGTTTACTTTTTCTTTTTTTTTTTTTTGAAAAATTAATGATTTAGTATTTATAGTTTTAAGCTTTTTGTTTGTTTCATTAGAAATTTCTTAATGGACAATTTTTGTTTATTTGGTTTATTTTGTTAAAAAAATGTATGAAAATCTTCAACACAATATCTGTGTGTGAAAAAGATGCTCCATATACCCTCCAGCTACACATGCATGGAAGGGTCGCCTTCAATATTTGTGCTAAGCTAAATAAATTGATAAATTATTACGTAGAATGAAATTCTATAAAATTAGTCAATTTGATTAATTATGGATAGATATAAAAACATGTTAGATTTTTTTAGAGAACATATATTATATAGAAAGTTAATTTTATAGAAAATTAATAGAAGAGGGGGACTGCAATATGATTTTAAATGTTAAGAGGTCGATTGACATTTTTAAAGAAAAAAAAAAGTATCATTTAAAAATTTAAAAAAATATTATAAAATTTACTCCTTATATTTATGACAAGATAATTTATGTACTAATTTCTTGTATTTCCCAATAAAGAGAGATAGGAAAGGACGGGGAAGAAAAGCATGGAGGGTTAGGAAAAGAAGCAGTAGGATCCATAACATTTAAGTGAGGTCCCACATAAGGCCAGCCAAGAGAGAGTTGGTGAAGTTTGGCCTTGTGTTCTCCCTTCCATTTTTTCTTTTTTTTTTTTTCTTGCAATATGCAATTATGGTTGCGATAGAAAAAAGAGATATAGGAAGGACAAGATGAACATCTCAATCTCTCTCTTTTTGGTGGTTGTCTTTGCTTTGTTTGAATTGGATCCTCTCTGGTCACGTTTTGTGATTGGAGCCTATGCAGTCAGGACATCCTCATCGTCTAAGCAATCCATCCATTCGTGTTGTGCCATGTGGCTCCCAATTGAGAAAAAGGTGCATTCTGCGCCATTGCATTTTGTTATTTGAAAAACCCATAGAAAAATATAAATTCTTTCCCATACTTGTTGTATATGTTGTCACTGATTAATGCATAAAACCCATGAAAAAAAAATTCTAATCTTTTCCCTTAATGTTGGTTGCTTTGATTGTATATTTTGTTTGTTGTAGGTCGCTACTAGAAAAGCCCATGAAAAGAAAAATTCATTCTTTCTCATACTTGTATTTTAATTTTGTTATCGTAGGTTTTGAAAATTCCTTTTCAATTTTCTTATTTTGGAATGAATTTTTTGTTTTCTCATTTTTGGAGAAAAGGATCAAAGTACAAACAATACTCTACTCTCTTGGACAAAGTGACCAATAGAGCATTCAATGTAAGTGGCATGCAAATTTTTATTTATCAATATTGTTAAGTTTTCATTAATGAATTTTAGGGTTGACATGAAGTCTAAAGTAGGAATAGAGTTTAATATTGTAGAGGTAGCTTGGTGGTATTACAAAACTGATTAATAAACTCTCTTATGTTGCTTGAGGCTTAGGACAAATAAGCATATAAAATCTCTTAAAAAAGGACTAATTCTATACCTATCATGAAAAATATACTTTGTTTGTTATCTCCTAGACGGACTCCACTCCATTGGCTACTTTCTTCCATGGAGGGATTGCCTCTTTCCCTCAGGGGTGATGGAAGCTGTCCTAGCTCGTCAAGTGATCTCGTATTGATTTGACTTACCCTCCTTAGCCAGAGTTAAAACTAGCCCCCCTCAACCATCCTTGGAGGAGGAAGAAAGGAGTGGGAAAGCTAGACTTGGAGTTAGCAAGCAATATTCTAACAAGATAAAAGACGGCTTTATTAGATTATGTAGATTTGTTTGTTGCAAGAAAGGTTACCGAGTAGTAGGGACAACAACAATGGAGATTCATTATAGCAAGCACCTCTTAAGAAGACCATGACACAACCAAGGGGTCTCGAGGACAGAATTAGTTTAAGAAGGAAGAGAAGCATGAAGAGTTGGATGGAGCTTAACTTGCAGAGAAGAAGAAACACTTCCTCTGTCAAAGATTCACAAATGCCAGAGTATAGGGTATATAGATTTATACTTATAACTGTTCACTTAATTTATGTATTTGCCTTCTTTCTTTTAATAACTTATAACTTGAATGTATTCAGTATAACACAATGCATCGTTGAGTTAAATATAGTCTCAATTGAGTTTTACTTAGCAGTTGCATGTGAGCTTATGCATACCACACTTGAAGTACAAGATATTCAACCTATTTTGAACCTTGTTTTGTATACCACAGTTGAAGTGTAAGCTACATGATATTTAAGTACATGATATTCAAGTATTTGTTATTGCACAATTTTGCTCAATATCATGGTATATTATATTGAAACTATGAATTACAAAAGATGTTCAAGCATATAAAGAATTTCCATTGAGTTTTCTTGAAGTTTTTGCTTTTCATAGCATGGTTCTTCATCTTCCTCTAGTGCATAAAGCTTCTAGCAATTGTATTGATAGTCTAAAACTAGAAACTTTTGTGCATAAACCATAAACCAAAAATTTTATCATAATAAACCTTATAGGCAAATCATAGAACGTCTAGTTGCAGATGTGATTCAAGGTGATGTCCAATTCATTTTAAATTGATGTGCTATCCATTACAATTCCAACTTATCAAGATTCAGTGCAAACATTTATTATCACAATCATTAGCCAAAAAAAAAAAAAAATTGGTTTGTGGAATCATTTACCACTCAGTCTATCACTTGCAATCCATTGAAGAGAATGTTGAAGAAAAGAAAATACCCAGTGCACTGTTATTGCTTTTTCTCTCTAGTTTGTTTCACTAGAAGAAGATGAGAGAAATTCAAAAATGTGATCCAATGTTTTTCCCCCTACTTCTAATGTAAATGGTTGCCTTTTGTTTCATATTTTTTTGAATTTCCTATTAGTTTCATGCTTCTCTTCCAATTGGCTTTGTTTCATTCAAAAAATAAAAAATAAAAAATGCTTCTCCTCCAATTGGTTTTGTTTCATTCAGAAAAAATAAAAAAGTGAAACATGTCACTACCTAGAACACACTAAGTGAAACAATGTATTTTACACATTTACTTCGAAAGAAAGGGAGCCATGTGGCATTGTTCAGACATGTGAATTGCTTGAACCGGAAGGACGTCATGACTTCATGGGCATTAGTTGCAAAATGTGATTGGAGAAGATATAATGCATACTTTGTCATTAGGACAATTTCAAACTCTTCAACAAATTTCTTTGCAAAAACTTCTAATTTTTATGGAGCTAATTTGAAGTTTTGACTTAAGTGAATTGTTAGCATCCGAAGAGTTCACAATAAAGTTGAATTGGACTTTTAATAAATTATCCCCTTTTTACAATCTTTTGATAAAAATGTTTTGTGCCTACAATATTGTTTGAAAATCACTTTCTTGAAATACAATGTGAACATTTAAATCATAAAAAATCAATTTAAAAATGTTTGCATGAAATTGGCTTTCTTTTTAATCTTTCCAATGTGAATGATAAAAGTACAGAGTAAGGAGGAAGTTATTCTTCAAGAAAATGCAACCTCCTGAAACCTCTTGTGAAAATCAATAAAATTCATGAAGTGTTATTTTTTGTGAAATGTTAAAATAAAGTTTTTAAAAACAATTTCACTTATGACAAACAACGAATAGAAAAGCAAAATTCAATCAATACTTTAAGATTAAAATATATTTGTTCAAACAATAGTAAGATAAAGGACCTAGACCTCACACTTTAGGTTCTTAAAAAGTTATCAAAAATAATTTTTCTAAAAACTTATGTATTTTTTCTAAATGGTGTTATGAGTAGAAACTCTATGTGAACTTTTTCAAAATTTAGAATGTGCATGAGTTGAAAATGCAAGAGTTTAGGATAGAGAGAAAAATGCAACACAAGATTTATCTTGGTCCATGCCAATATAGTTCTACATCCAATGCCTAAACACATAGTAAGGGATTTTTATAATTTCTAGGGAAATTACCAAATTGTAACTAAATAACCCTTTTAGAGGATTATCAACTTGGTTTTTATTTTCTAATTACAAGGAAAACTTTGGAAATCACACAATTACATTTTGCAATCTAAAACCAAGATAACTTACCTCCTTGGGGCCACTCACTCGAGTTTTACTACATAATCATAAGGCAATCAATAACAAGATTAGCCACTTAGACTTTTACTATCTCATACAAACCATGTGAAACACTGGAAAGGTATACTACAAGTTAAAGCCTAAGCTCATAAAGAGCACTTAATATAGCTTACTTAAAGCTCACAAATCATTATACTGGAATTTCTATCACTTAGAGCATAAATGAATTAGGACAAGCACAACCATTAAATAACCAAATAGATGAAGACAATAACCTAATGAATACTCAATGTTTTCTCTTGTCTCTTCCTTCATGATAGTTTAGACATAGTAAAAATTTGCATGCTTAATATTTTACTAACTTGGAATGTATCCCTAATTGAAACATGACAAGCAAGCAACCAAGTTCGTGAAGAGTATGATCTTATGGATGTATCATGTATTCTTTACTTACTCTTCCACTGCTTTCTTCTTTAAAGCTCTTCTTTTTATATAGGTAAACAGTTGCAAAAAGTGATTACATTAAAGAGATAATCATACTTCTCATTCAATCGTCTTCAAACTGCTAATATATCTTCATTTGATGTTTAGACTGTTATAGCTCTCTTAATGTTCATTTGAAGCATCTCTCTCTTCATAAATGTTGAAATTTTTCTCCAATAGCTTCTCCTTTCATTTCTTTTCTCTATAAAGGTTGATCATAGCAGAGCAAAGTGAGAGGGTCTTCATCTATCCAAGTGTTTTGAATATCATCCTTTGTAGTGCATTAAATAGTATTTGGTGTGGATAGGACAACATAATAGTCACTTTTATACACATTCTCCTTTTGTGCTTATCACTTTTTAGACACTTGTACTTTTTTCTTTTTTTAAATATAGCCCTTTACATGCTTTATGAGCTCTTACTTGGTATGTTTTGTTCTTTGGTTGTTAACTAGTGGTTCATCACTTTGCTATATTAAGTACAAAATCAAACTTTCATGTAAAGAACTTTATGGGTGTAGAATATTCAGGTATAGTTTTAACCCATTTAATCAATAAATAAGTTAATTACACAATGAAAACATTTTAGGCTTAATATTTCTTTGAGAAACATATTTGGCCCAAGCCCATATAATGTGTCATTGTAATAAAAACTTCTTTGCTCTAAAATAATTTTTTCAAACATTTTTCTTTAAAGACTCCTTTGACCTAAATATGTAAAACTTTGAAACACACTTTGGTAAAAGTACTTTAGGCTCATAAAAGTAGATCTTAGCCTTACACTCTAATGACCAAGTGAAGATATGATAGAATCAATTTGGCCCAAAGTTGTAAAAATGATCTTTCTTAATAAAGACTTATCCCACTTGAGTTCCTTAAAACTTCTTTGGCCTAAAGGATTTACAACAATGAAGCACACTTAGTTCAACTACAAGGAGACTTGATTTATAAAATGCATTTGCCTAAAAAAATGATTTATACCAATAAAAGCTTTAAAAAACATTTTCCTTAAAATTTCTTTGGTCTCATTTTTCAACAACACTTTTGGCCAAGAGTAAAATTTTTTGAATTATCCATCCTTTTTCCAAACTACAAAATATATTGTTTGACATAATTAAAACACATGTAAAAAATCATTTAGGGAACTTTTCATCAACACAAACTAATTCATACTTTGTGTTGTCTACATGTAAATTTTGATCTCAATATTATTTAATTATAAAATACAAAAAAAATTTAGAATGTTCGCGTCACATCATACTTTATTAGACTCCATATTCCCATATTCAAGGTGACTTTAATATGTAAACAAAGAAATTTCGAAGAAAAGGGAATAAAACAATATAATTTCCTTGCGTTACGTTAGGGTTTAAAAATTCAATTCGCATCTCGTGGACCTCATAAACTCATTCACAATATTCTTTAGTCATATAACATCCATATAAATCATAAACATCACAAAATGATCCATAAACCATGGATTAGAGACAAAAAACCAGAAAAATTCATGTTTTAGTGTTAGGTCAAAGTTTTAGTTTTCTGCTAGCAACTTTGAAAAATTATAACTAATTCAAGAAAAATCAAAATTAAGCAACCCATAGCTTTTTGGAAAGCTCTAGTGTTAACTTTATACTAAAAATAGTTCCCAACTATGAAAACCTCATATGAACTACGTTTAACAATAGAAAAGTGGCAAAGGTTAGAATGTCCAACGTTTTTAAAATAGGTTATTGATATAAAATTTAAAAATTCATAAATAATTCTACAAAAATTCAATATAGGAAAACTATATCAATTTGGAAAGCTACAGGTGAGAAAAAAATAATTTCATACTAGTTCAAATGCATTAGGACTTGAAAATCGATAAAACAGTAATCAAGGTCGGTCTATGTTACCGTCATTGATCTGAAACTTCAAAAATTTATATCTTCCTATACAGACATCCAATTGAGGTACTTCTAGTTGATATAGGTCATTGTGAATGTCTAGTTTATGTTTATAAAATTTTATAGCTATTGGACATCATTTGACCTATGACTGACAGAGGTAAAGTTTTAGACTATATGAACAGTGCCACTGTCAACTTTGTAATTTTAGCCAACTTTGAAAATTCGCCAAAAATTTTGTAGAGATCCAAATAATATACACTTTAATTGTTCCAAAATCTCTAAACAAGGTCTATATGCATGTCAAATTTTATACTAAGAAAAGCTCATTTGGATAGATTTTTCTACAGCTCATAATTTTGGTCACTTTAGTGTCATCTAAGGGTTCAATTTAGTCCAAATGGACTTCTTTGTGTTTTAGCATCTCTTGGACAAATTTGAAAGCATAATTACATCATATATGAACTGTTCAAGTGGTGCCACCCTTCATGTATCTCAATTTGGTCATTCCACATGCAAGAATATACTAGCATTTACAAATCATCAAAAGTCTAAATCTTACATTTACATTGATTTGGTATCAAATATGGTTTCTACATCATCCATACATGCTTTTACATTTTCTCAAATGGATACAACTAAAAAATAATGTATACATAAGCACTTTGACATTCTTATACATCAAAACCATACATAATCAAGCAAAAGTATCAAGAGATGGTCATTTATGTTTCATGGCCTCCATCCTTTGTCTCTTGAGCTCCACCTAGAGAAGATAAGATTGGAGAAGGAAGGGGTTGAGATTCATGAAATCTTAATAGCTCATACACCCATTCAAGCACACATTCAAGGCATGCAACATGTCAAAAGTGCAAGTATGATTTCTAAAACAATCATAAAGCATTCAAATCACATTTCCATGCCACAAAGTCGCAACAAAGTCAAGAATGAGCTCTAGGGACTTTTGGTTTAGCCTCATCCCATTTCTAAGACTTTTGGATTTGTCTCACCCTTAATCTAGGGACTTTTGTCTTGGCTTCACCCATTCTTGGGACTTTTGGCCTTATCTCACTTATACCTAGAGACTTTTGACATCTCTTCACCTATATCAAAGGACTTTTGGTATCACCTCACCCTTGTAAGCAATGTTCATAAACCAATAACATTCAAGAAAACATATTGGCACCAATGCAACAACATAACATCAAGTGGCATGTTTCAAGATATAAAGGCACACACAAACACATAATGACACATACACATCCAAGAATGCAACAAGAATAGGGTGGAGAGCTACTTTGACGGAAATCTAAGCTTTACTTCAATTATTCCTTCCCTTTCTTGGTTCCACAAAAACAACTAGATGGGGCTTGCCTTTCTTGGCCTAAACATAATGAACAACACTTAATTATACTCTTGAAACAAGCCAAAGTATTAAATTTACTTTTAAAAAGTTTATTATCCCTTGTTGGTTCTGGGCTGGTGAAGCAACTACTATAATTCAAGCTATTGACTCCATTTTCTTCCTATATCTAGGCCTCTTGACTTTATTTAAGGTCCTTGGAGCCATCACACATTCACTTTCAAAAGCCTAGATACATGTTGCTTTATAAAGCTACATTATGAAAATCATTGTCTTATCTCCCAATCTATGGCTTCTAAATTTCTTTCAAAGGTTCCTCCCACCTTCTACCATCATATGAATTCCCAAACTAAGGCTAGAACAAATTAAAACACTCCCTAGCCTATTTATCCTAGCTTGGTTGAGGCATAAGGGGAGGAAGGAGCCCATGGACTTTTTGATTTTTTCTTGATGGGAGAAACATTTACAAGGCATCCTAGAGGTCTTAGGAGCTCAAACAAACACTCACACATGCAACTAAATTCACATATCAAATCAATTTTTACATTACATTCAAGATCTCTATACTTTCCTAACTTGAAATTCATTAGTTTCTGTTATAATTTATTGGCATATTCTAACTCCCCATGGTCTAAAACCCAAGTTTCTCTCTTGTTCTTGAACATAATTTCCTCCCCTCCCATGGTTCTGTTCTTAGCCGAAACATAAAAGAGAAAACAAAAAGAAGAAGAAGCAACCAAGGACAAGGAATTACCTTAGATTCAAGCCTCCTTCAAGAGTGTTTCTCTTTACCTTAGCTTCCTCTTTGAATTTCTAACTTTTCCCTTCTATTTCAAGGCCAAAATAGAATCATTTCACTCACCAAAATGATGGAAAAATGAAGCGAAGAGAGGAGAATGAATTTGCAAGGAGAAAGACCATGAATTCTTAAATTTTCTTACCCTTTTTCCTTAATTTTCTCCCTTCTTCTTGGCTTCTCTTGGTATGTTTCTCTCTCCAGTCCTCTTCTCTATTTTTGGACAAACGAAGGTTGGTTAGAGGAAGCTGGAAAATGGGACGTGTTTTACGTAGAATTTTCAAGAAGAATTTGTTAAAAGAAATGACATTTACATCCCACGCACGTGGCATTTTTTTTTAGCTCCTTTTTTAGAATCATCTTTTTCATCATAAAATTTAGGTTCATGAACTTATAAAATACCTTTGGAATTATTCAAATTAGAGCTAAAACCTTCTCGAATGAATCGGTCAAAATTTGGATCAGTTGATATTAAAAAATATACACTGAAAAGGGTTTTAACTATCTTAGGGCTTTCTATGATTTTCAGGGCCTTCGAGAACTCTAGAAAACTCAAAATTTTTATTTAAAAATTCCTTTTATGAGTTTTTCAAAAAGTGTCTATATTTATAAAAATGCCACTAGACTTTTGAGAATTTTTTTTGAACCACTGTAGCCTCAGTTTCTAAGTAATTTGAGACTGAAATCCTCATTTTTTATTATTTAAAATTTTATTAAATTTTTATTTGGCCTTAAATCACTCATTTCAGAGGACTTACTTTTATATGGTTCAATTTTGACGTTTTACAAAAAACCATTCATTACAGTTCATGTATCGACAAAATAACTAAGAATACATCTGGCTAAAAAAAAAAAAAGACCCTAAACATTAATGTTTATACTATTTATTGGTGTAACACATGTTTTTTGGTGACTAAAAGTTGTAGAAGTGTCTACACTTCTATAACTCTTATATATCGATTTAAATTTTTTTTAAAAAAATGATACATATATGTTTTTCATAACTCAATACTATGTAATTAATTATTTTTTAGAAAATTAAGTGATATTCTGTAAAAAAAAAACTATGATGAGAATACATAAATTTTTTTTTACTAAATTTAGTCATTTTAATTTTTGGTACAAATTCTTTTTTAATTATATAAGGTCATGAGAGCATGTATTTTTTATTTAATTGTTTGAAGATGATATTGGTTTAAAGTTTATCACTTTTCTATGTACATAGATCTTATGGTGCATTTGGTACCAAGAAGAAAGCGTTGATAGGAATGACACTATTAAGAAAAAAGTGGAAAAAGTTTATTATGCCCTTGTCATCATTACTCAATAGTATCTATCCCTTTATTAATTTTTTAAAATATGGATATAACTATCATTTTTTTATTCCACATACCCACTTTTTTATTTCCTTTTCATTTCTTTAATCTCTTTTCCTACGCACCAAACGCAACCTAAGAATTAAGGAGCCAAAATGAAGTCAATTTGGTCATGCCTTAAGGACCCAATGTAATAGCCCATAAATTATTTAATTGAAATTATAGAAAAAATAAATTAAATTAGGAGTTTAATTAAATAATTCATGAAATTTAATAAATTGCTTTGAAGAAATTTGACACCATTTCCCTTAAAATTTAATTTATTTAAGTTGAAAATAATTTTTAAATATAAGACTCCTTATTTTTCTAATTTTGGACCTAAGACTCAGAACCTTTGGCCTAGATACAATAAAAACATTGAAGCCCACTAAGCTTTTGGCCTAAAATGCAACCTATATAGCCCAAACCATCTCAGCCTTGACTCATTTTCTTCCTTGCTCTAGCTCATGTGCCCACATAACAATGAGAGAAAGAGAAGAGCTTTATTTTGCAACCTTTTAAGCTTGTTAGAGGAGGAAGGAGGAAGGTTTAGGTCAAGTAACTTTAGAGAAACTTTATCTACTCTTTTTCCTTTTTGTTTTGGTTTGATTCGTTTGTACTTCCATTATTGTTTGTGGATTTGCATGATTTGAGATTTGAAGATTTTGGGGGTGCTTTTAGTCAAGACAAAGGTGAAGCCATATTTTAAGAAAGAATTTCCTTTCTATTCATAGTTGCTTTTATCTTAAATCTCTTCTTAAAGCTTAAATTGATGTTCGGCTCTCTCTTATGTGTGAAAATATGAAGACCCACTTGGAAAGCTTGGAGTTTGGTGCTGTTTAAAATTGGGAATTTGTGACTTTAGGAGGCTTATAGTAAGGTGAGTTGCTTGACTTTGTAGTATTTAATCTATTAAAGTTATTGATCTTCTTATATTGGTTACATGGAATTGGTTGTATATGAATGCTTTGGGTTTGGATTGCCCACTTAAGGTATGTTGGTAGCTAATTAAAAAGTGGAAAACATCTTGGAGAGGTAACTAGTATTCAATTCTATTTATATTGATAGTGAAATTATATTGATGATTTGTACCTATGTGAACATCATATTTTGTTCGGCATTTCCAAGAAAAATATATTAAATTAAAAATATTATTTTTGATTTCTATTTAATTTTTGAGTCATCTTTACCACTAAAGTCATTTTAATTTTCATGTCATTGGAGTTAAGTTTTAATTTGAGTCCAATTTGATTTAATTTTGAATTAATAAAATAATCCCAAAAAAGTCATTAGGGTCAAGTTTAATTTTTGAATCAATTTTAATTTACTTTTGAGTTAATAAAATAATCCAAAAAAAAAGGAAAATGCCCAAGATAAAATCCCTAATGTCTCATTTTGTTTAAAACTCAATTTATCTTATATGGAAGAAGGAAAAGTAGCCTAAGCCCATTACTTAAAAGCTATGGCATTCCCCTCATCCTTTCTTGAGAGGCAAAGAGCATTGGAAATAAGAAACTCCTAAAAAAAAGAAATATTAGATTAGCCTTAATCATAGGAAGGAAGAATTAAATGATATTTGAAATGTTCTTATAAGGAAAATCTTAGTGTTTGACTATAAAAGGGAGAAGTAGAATTGAGAAAAGATGAGGGCTAATTGAAACGAGAGGTTGGTGACCAAAGAAAGAGAAGTGAAACAGAGGGCATAGCATTTGGAGGAAAATTGAGAGAAGAGAAAACAATTGAAAAATTGGTAAGTGCTAAACCATGAGTGGAATGATGTGAGTTGGAAGTTGCAAAAATTAGCTATTGATTATTCATTCAAGGTAAGCCTCATCGCTATTGCTCTAAATTTGCTCTTACTTAAAGCTATCTAGGATGTGTTTAATTTCTTTGAATGATATTACATGGTATTATTATTGCATGATTATTGGCTTAAGTGTGTAAAGCGGTAAGGTTGCTTTTTGGATATGTGAAGTAAGCGTGAAGCTAAATTGATGGCTTCTTCTTTTTTGGCCAAAGTTATCCTAATCCATAGATACCCACTTGCTTGTAATTATGTGGCATAAGTTGATGGAGTTGGAGGCAAGTTTAGAGAAACTCAATGATAATAATGAGCGTGAAATGAGTTATTTTTTTATTTATTCTTTATATGCTTAAATTGAAAGCTAGTGGATTGAACATCTGCAAATATTCATAACTTGTTTGATTTTATTTTTAATTTTACTATTTTTTTGAAATAAAAAATTATTTAAAACAATTAAAAAAATTATTTTCACAAAACCCTAAAAAAAATTTTAAAAAAGGAGAAAATGAAGAAAGCAAGAAAGTGAGAATTAACTTGGATTTCATGAATTAAAACATATCAACTAACTTCAAATTCATTTTGTTTGTAAAAATTAAGTTATCCTTACTTTTCTACTCTTTCTATATATATATATATATATAAAAGAAAAATTAAAAGCTACTAACCATGTAACACATATTTTTATGCCAGTTCAAACTATGTGGGTTTGATACGTTCACTAGGTACATAAGCCTTAGGTTGCATTTCTAGGTCAAGCCTGCTTTTATAAATATATATTTTTTATTTTTGTAAATATCTTATTTTCTCCTTTTTTGTGAATATTTTATTTTATTTTATTCTATTTTACTTTTTCACTTGTGCAAATATTTTGTTTTTATTTCTTTCTAAATATCTTTTTTTATTTTATCTTATCTTCTTTTTCATTATTTCTTCTCTTCTTTTACCTTGCATGTGTTTTGTGTAATGTCCGATTTTCGTAAAAATGAAGGAAATGTATATATTTTCAGAGCAAGTCCTCTGAAATGAATTGGTTAAGGCTCAAAAAAATTAGAATGATGATTTAGACATTAAGTAATAAAATTAGGAGGTTAAGGTACCCTAAAACAGAGGCTAAAATAACCCAACGGAAAGCAACGAAATTGTTATATAATGTAATCACATTTTCGTAATTTTGGGTAAATTTTAAAATTTTCATAAGAGGGCTTTTTAAATGACAAATTTGAATTCTCTAGAATTTTTAGAGGCCTTAAAAAGCATGGGAAATCTTGGGACAGTTAAAATCTCTTCGGTGTATATTTTCTAATGTCGGTTGACTCAAACTAAAACCCCTTCTTTTGGGGAGGTTTTAGCTTCAATTTGAGTGATTCCTTATGATGGAAAAGATGGTTCTCAAGAAAGAACTAAAATAAGCCCGAAACGAAAATGCCAAGACTAAAGGACAAAATTGAAATTTTTGGAAATAACTTCTTAAACCTACCTATATATATGACTATGTCCCACTCCTCCCTTCACTTAGCTCATTTTATTTTTTCCCTAAACTAGAGAAAGACGTAAGAGAGTGAGGTGCACAAGGGAGGAGAGAAAGGAAAGAGAAAAAGCAAGGGAAAGGTATGGTTTTTCATGGATTTCTTGGTTTCTCTTTAGCAAATTCCTTCTCCTTCATCTTCCCTTCTTTCCTATGGTTTTATTGAAACTTTTGGGTATGTTTTAAGGTTAGAACTAAGGGGTGAATTTTTGAAAATCAAGAAGAAAAGCTAAGTAAAAGTGAAGATTAAGCCAAAGAAACCAAGAAACCAAGGTATTTTGCCATACTTCAAGCTTGATGTTTCTTGTTTTTCCTCTTGCATATTTTGACCCATATGAGACCAACCCTAAAGAGTCAAATTTCTAGATAAACCAAGAGTGAATCTTAGAAAAATGAGGGAGAAGAACAAGAATATGTAAAGGAAATAACAAAATAACCATTAAATTTCAAAATAGAAAAGTTCAAGTTTCAAGTGTTCCCTTAAAATTCTGTTTTGATTCAAGAGTTCTTAGGCCTAAATGAGTCTTTGAATGAGCTCTAGAGATCCCTAAAAAGCTTTCCACATGCATCTTCCATTAAGAAAATAAAGCAAACACACTTGGTGTCCTTATAGTCTATAGCCATGACCTAGACTAGATAAAGTACCAAGGGATAGTTTTAATTTGTTCCAAGCTTGATTTTGAGTCATATATGATGGGAGAGGATGAGAAGAAACCTTGAAAAAATTTTAGAAGCCATGGATAGTGAAATGTAATTATAGGTTCCATATTATGGCTTAAAGAAGTAACACCTAACTAGGCTCCTTAAATTAACTGTGTGATGACTCCAAGAGGTTTAAAAGGAGTCAATAATCATAGATAGATGGAAAGAATGGAGCCAAGATCATGTTTTTCTAAGGTTGCTTCATTAGGTGTATTATAGAACCATAAAAGAGCCATCTAGCTTTTGTAATGAATATGAAGCTTTAGAAATTGTTTCAAGAGTGTAATTGGCTTCCATATTAAGTATCTAGGCCAAAGGAAATAAGTCCCACCTTCTTATGAGTGTGTGACCATGGTAGAGGAACTAAATTCAAGGAGAAAAGTGTGCATTTGTGACAAAGGTAGCTCTCTCTTCTTTCTCTCATGCATGAGTGTATGTTTGTCTTGTCTTTAAATGTGTGTATGTATGTTTTGAGCCATGAAAATTATTTTAGCATGTATCTAGAAGCCATGATACCATGATGATATGTTATGTATTCAAATAATGTCTTGTGAACTTGCTTTCGTTTGGTTGAGTGTGTTGAAGGCAAAAGCCCTCTAGCCATAGTGAGGATGAGTCAAAAGTATCTAAGAATGGTTAAGACAAAGCCAAGAGTCTCCCAAGAGTAAGGCTTAGTTAAAAGCTTTTAAGAAAATGGGTGAGGCAAGTCTAAAATCCTTAAAAATAATGGGTGGGGTTAAACCACTTGCTTGGTAAGTTTATATATGTTTTATATGACTTTTTCAATGCTAGAAATGTTTCATGAATGATTACATGTTTCATGATAGCCATGCATGCATTTTTAAACATGGATTTCCAGTCTTTATGTATAGTTGAAAAAGAAAAGATGAAATATATGTGTTCTTGTGTATACCTTGGGGTGAGAGTGTGAGTTTGTGAAATTTACATTTGTGTACCTTTGAAACATGTTTAGTAAGCCATTTTGATGCTTTCCCACGTGCTCAAGTAGCCATGGATATCTTAGAAGCAATTTTGGACCATTTAAGACCCATTGAAGACATAAAAAGTGCTATTTTACAACTCAATTTAAGATCTGACCAAATGAATGAATTTGCCCATGAAACTTGTCATGCATATAGATATCATCCAGAGTTTTTTGTAAAGCTAAAGATCATATTATTTGGAGTTCTGTGGAATTAATTATGATTTTTTAAAATTTTCATTTTTCTACTATTCTAGTATAAGCAATGTTCATATAGTCAGTTTCTTGTGCTATGTCATTTGAAGGACAAATTATGTCCAATGCTCATAAAATTTTACAAGAATAAACTAGACATGATAATCTTTCTATGGCCATTACGATCAACTCAATTGGACATCTGAGCAAGGAGATATGAATTCTTGAAGTTCAATGATAGTACCGGTAATGACAGGCGACCTTGGTTATTATTCTATCAATTTCTAGTGGCTAGAATCCCTATTGTGGTCTAGACTTATTTTTAACATAAATTAGACATCTATAGCTTTCCAGAATGGTATAGTGTGCTTGATTACAAGTTTTCTAAAATTAGTTATGATTTTTCAAAGTTCATGATAGAAAACTAAAATACTATCCTGAGGCTGCACATGTTATTTTTATGTATATACTCCATTAGCTCAAGTTCTTGGCTACTTCTTGAGATGGTTATGAGTTTTATTTGTATAATTAAATATGAGAATGAGATGGATGACTTTATATGATCCACGAGACATAAAATGAAAAATTTATCTACGACATAACGCAATGTAATTGAACTTTTTAATAGCTTTTCTTTAGGAATCTTATGTTATTCATGGAAGGAAGTCTAGAAATGATATGAGATAGCCTAAATGAATATGGTGTTACATTTTGATTAGGGTAATTAAAATAAAATTAAAAATATATTAATTTTGTATAGTTGACTTAAAGTAATCATTTCTAAGAACAAATGTTATAGAGTATCTCACACCTTTCCTATGTACGATCAACTTTTAAATCCATCTTTAGTTTTCAAACCATCCTTTTCCATATTTTTTCCCAATTTTTTTTTTCAGAGTTTCACCTTTATTTAAAATTTTAGTGCTAACTTTCAATAAATTGGTTTTCAAAATCATTTTTAAAAATAAATTTATTTTTCTCTTTTCTTTTTAGTGTCTCTCAATCATATTTTGGGTGTGACAATTTGGCAACTCCACTAGAGATAGTTCAAAAGTCAAGGCCAATTTTAAATTAGTTGTTTGAAATAATATGGCCTTTTCTTTATTTTTATTACCCTTTTATATTTGTTTGTTTCACATGATTATGATAGATAACATATTCTATTCACATGTTTATTTTATTTTATTTCATTTTATTTTTTATTAATTGCATATATAACATATGCTAAGATAAATAACATGCAGAATGAAACCCTAAGGTAGAGGACTATATCTGTATATATGTTTTTCTCTTTCTCTCTCTTTTTGTTTTTGTCAATTTGCTTAATAGATGAATGCTAGATTATATTAAGGCAACAAGTATGAATGCTCCTCACACACATCAATATGCACATTATATCACATGCTTTATGGGCCTTATACCTGAGTTTAAGTGCACTTTAGGTTAATAAAGGTTTATATTGATTTTCTTATGAAGCTTTGTGCTTTTTGAGGTTATTATGAAGATCTCACTTAGAATGCACCTTTTGATATGAGTTTGATCTGTGTAGGATCTTGTCATCTAATGGTTAGATTTATATGGTAGAATCCTCGTCTTCTGATGGGGTTTTTTTTACCAATATTTTTTTAAGATCATAGACTTGCCTTGAAACTTGTGCACTAATAGACAGGATATAGTTGCTACCCAAATAGTTAGGGTTAGACCTTTATAAATCAATTATCTCAATACTCATATTAGGATAAAGGAAAGTATTTTTCATTTCATTCTTTATCACATTCATATCATGCACTTAATAAAGCTTATAAGGAATTATTTATTAGAGTGGTTACTAGGATGCCATTGCATAGTTAGACATACAATAACTGTGATAAAGGTATATATTAGCCAAGCTAATCCTTGTTTAGTGGGTTTTTGACCTTACAAGACTATAATCATACACATCTTAATCCTTTGAAAAGGAAATATCTTAGCATGCTTTTATTCTAAAAAAATCCAAATAAAAATAAAAATAACTTGTACACAATTATGGACATATGTCTTTTAAAAGTATACTAATAGGCTAGACTAATTATATTGATGTTAACCGTGTAAAGATTTCTTCCTCTCTCAAGATAATGGTTGACATCCTTCTCCCAGTGAAGTAATAAGTTTGTTAAGAAAAAAGAGGATTTATGTGGAATTTGATGTAGCATATTAGTATAATATTCATAATCTTGTCCATCAAATTCAAGTAACTGTTGGTACACCATCAAATGAATGTAATGCCTTAAGTGAGAAATTTGAATTAGTTTTAGGGTATCTATCATGTAAAAAGGTATATTTCTCTTAGAATGATCGTAAACTACATAAGGAAAAGTACAAAGTTTTTCTTTCTTTTCTCATACCAAGATATTGTTCCTAATAATGTACAAATAAATGCGTAATACTATAATAACCATGTTTGTACTTGACACGTGGATCATTATATTAGCACATTATGTAACACCATATATTTCTAGCTTATTTCTTATCATTTCTAAGTCTCACATGATGAATTGCACAAAAGGGAATAGAAAAATGGCATTAAAATAATGCTTTATTTCGCATTGCATCGTGTATGAAAATTTCATTCAGTGTTATGAAGACCATATGAACTCATACATCACATTCTCATCTTTAATTACATACATACAACTCATTTGCATCACCAAAGTTGGCCCACAACTCGTGAAATTCAAAAGGGAGCATCAAATTCAGTCTATTATTTTCAGCCAAAATTTCAATTTTTCTATCATAACTTCAGAAATTCATAACTAAATCTACAAAAATTGAAATTATGCATTCTTGGCCATTTTGGTAAGCTATACATGTCTAATTTATGACAAAAATATGTTTAGGCTATGAAACATAACAAAGAAAACATTTGACATACGAAAAGGGGCAAAGGTTTAGACTGCTACTGGTACTGATGCAAGTGTCTGCTATAAATTTCGAAAATGTCCAATTCATTCCACAAAAATCCAATCCCTACAAA
Source organism: Erythrophleum fordii (assembly GCA_032878935.1). Classification (NCBI taxonomy): domain Eukaryota; kingdom Viridiplantae; phylum Streptophyta; class Magnoliopsida; order Fabales; family Fabaceae; genus Erythrophleum; species Erythrophleum fordii. The sequence goes on from JAVQMF010000055.1 coordinate 1,196,425, forward strand.
TGATACCAATTTGGAAAGTTATGAATGTTAACTTTATGGTAAAAATAAGCTCAGACCAAAGAAAGCACGTTTAGCTACTAAAATTTAATGGAACAGTGACTCAGATCGTACTGCACACATTACGCATCAATCATGTAAGAGCTTTTTCCTTTTCAAGTTGATCACTAAATCTTATGTCCTTATGGATCAATAAGCTTCTTAAGGAATGGGTGAGGTTATCATGCTAATATTAATGATTCACCAATGGACTAAATAGGTTTTATTGAGATAACTAAACCTATTATGCTCTTTAAAGAAAGTAAAACAACATTGTGCTTCTAAAAGGAAATCCATCTAACCAAACTCAGACCTATAATACTCTCTATCAAAGTAAGATCATGACAAGTCAATAGTTTGAAGAAAATGATACAATTACACTAATTGATCGAACAATAGCCATGGAGACCTAAATGAGTGAAATGATGAAGTTGCTCACTAAGACTTTAAAAAAGAAGGATGTTGATAGTACACCTAATACATTTGATTACTTGATAGAAATAATGGTAGGCCATAACCCGTAAGTGCATGATTTAGGATTTGCCTAAACTTAAAAGAAGAGCAGGATTTTCAAGACTATGTTGCTGATATGCAAGGGCATCATAAATGGAATGATAAAGTAATGCACTCACTTCTTGGTGAAGATCATACATATACATTTTAAATCCCAAATGCAATGACCAAGGAGAAGGAACAGAGTGTCAAATAAGAATGGAAAGAAGAGCTAGGTGAGGTAAAAGACCAATTATATGCTCTGTGAGGGCCAAGTACATAGGAATATTTAGACTTGGAGGAGCTATGCTTAACCCCAAAAATCACTATTCCAAAAAAATTCAAAATGCTAGATTTTGATAAATATGTTAGCTATAATCCAATCTATCATTTGAAGTTTTATTACATAAAGATGTCTATTTGATTTAGAGACAATTTTTTTTGATAAACTTTTTATTTAAGAGTTTGATTAGGTTAGCATTACATGTGATTAGACCATTCAAAGATCTGTAAAATATTATCAAAGCTTTTATGAAGTAGTATAAATTCAACTTTTAAAATGCCCTAGCTAGGGATTAATTAAAGGGAATGAGTAAGAAAATGATATATTCATTTTGGGAGTATGGCTAAAGGTAAAGGATAATGGCATCACAAGTGCAACCTTTGATGATAAGTTCATAATTTTTCTTGTATTCCATTTGCACTTTGCTAGATCCATTCTATAGAATAATGTTGGGAATGCATGTTGCTAACTTTGTTGACCTTATTGAGATAGGAGAAAGGATTGGTGTTGATATTTGAGACAGAAAGCTTATGTCTCCTTAGGTAGAAGGCAACTTTAAAAAGAGTCAAAATTCAAAGAAAAAATGAAGGAGATGTAAACTACATCTTACTATTAAGGCTATTTTATTCCCAACAACTCATTTATGTTAAATAGGTGCAGAGAATCAAAGACAGGCTCAATACGAATCAACATTTAATAGGCAAAGGCAAAATAAGGGCCTAAGGAATATCAAACCAAAGGATATAATTACCTGTGGCCAAATTTTAGCTCCATAAATGTGAACCTATATCAAAAGTTACTAGATATAGCTCTTAGGACCATAATATTGCAAACTGGTATAGCTACCATATCTAGCTTGATATAATCCTAATGTTTTCTTTGAGTATCATATGGGCATGCTAGGATGTTCAATCAAGGATTATGCTACCTTTAAAAGAAATATATTAGATTTAATTAAGTCTAATTATGTATAGCTCAAGATAAGAGAAAATTCAATGATTACCACAAACTTATTCTCCAGTCATAATTAAAAAGTAGCGACTATCGAGAAAGAATCGAGTTTCTAAAAAAGTCTTACCATTATTAGAGTATCCACGAAGACTATATACCTATCTTAATATGGATAGGTATATGACTAAGTTACTCGAAGATGGTGTTGACACCATAATTGTTTGTCAAGGTTCTAAGTTTTGCGAATACCACTAAAAGGCAACAAGGCATGACATCAAAGATTGTGTACAATTTAGAAAAGTGGTTGAGAGAATGATGGCATTTGGAATTGTAATTTTGGGAAAGTTAAACAAAGAAGAAGCATGTAGACTTTGTGATCAATAAGATGGTTCCAAGAAGACAAAGCAAAATGGTTTCCTTTATTATCAATAAACCTTCTTAAGCGCCAATTCAATCTTAGTTGCCTACTCTAAGGTAGCCTTCAGTGGTTATAATATACTAACCCCTTTCTTGTATCAGAATAACCATGTAGTACCTTAGAAATATGGCACTAGTTTTCCTCAAAGCAGGGGGTAGTTGTGAAGGCAAAAGAAGAGTCCATCACAAATATAGCAAGTATAGGAGGAATTACCTAGAATGGGAGAGTTTTCCTTCCAGTAAGTGTTAACAAAGTTGAGAAAGGGAAAGATGCAAATGTTGATGATGCAAGGAAGATAGAAAGTGTTAATAAAGAGTTTTTATGAATCATAAAGCAAAGTGAATATAATTTCATGAAATATTTAAAAAAGAACCTCGCATGGATCTCAATTTCATCTTTGATTATGAGTTTTGAGTTATATTACCAAGCTCTAAAGAAGGTTCTGGATTAGGCATATATGTGACATGATATAACACCAAAAAAGGAAGAGAATGTAGTCTACATCCACTATCTCATTTTCAAAAGAAGAGAATGTGAGGGCTTTCTTAAATCATCTAAGAGTTTTTACATATTTCCTTCAAGTGTATGCAAAGGTCTTAATTGATGGGGGATCGGCTTTGAATGTGCTACCACTAATTATATTTGAGCAATTTTTAATAAAGGCATTTAGTATTGAAAATATTGACATGGTAGTCTGGGTATTTAATGGTTCCAAGAAAGAAGTAATAATTACCATCTTCTTACTTTTGTAAATTGGCCCAAACATGTTTGTGGTGGAATTTTAGGTAATGAATCTTGATCCATCCTACACTATACTATTAAGGAGACCTGAGACCTAATCTGCTTGAGTTGTGCCATCCATTTTATATTAGAAAGTCAAATTTATTGACAACGAAAGGATCATCATAGTCAAAGGGGAGGAGGAGATAATTGTAAGCAAGCTTAGCTCAATCCCATACATTGAAACCATAAAGCAAGTCATTGGAACTACATTTAAGAGCCTTGAGATTGAAAATCCTAGAAGTCATGGTAAGAATGTTAACTCAATCATGGTCAAAATCATTGAGAAAAATGGATTTGAGTCTAAGGAAGAATTATGGGCTTAGTTGCAAGGTGTCAAGTATCTTATTAATCTACTAAGGAGCTCTAGTTTCCATAGACTAGGATATGAGTCAATGATGGAAGACTTAATAAAAAAGTATGTAACTTTGAAAGAAAGCAAAGGGCATGAGAGATAGGAAATGCTGCATAATAAAGACACATTTCATCTTCCTTCAGAGGTGATATATCAGTCGAGTGTCTCAATGGTTGCCATTATTAATGAAAAACCATGAGGCAATAATACTTAGATCTCACATAATGATTTAGGAGAAACATTGGATAATTGGGAGCTAGAGGATATCCTAAATATCTTTACGTTAGAGTAACTATTTTTAATATGTTATTTTTCTTTTAGTCTTGCTTGTGACCATTAGACACTTTTCCTTAGAAGAAAGGACTTTATTTTATATAAATTATAAATGAAAGAAATCCATGTGAACAAAATTCAATCTTTTCTTTAATATTTCAATGTGCTTTGCTATTGTCTTCCTTCTATTCATTTTCTATTTATTTCTCTCTTAAGGAAATTGTATTCTTTGGAACTTCTATCCAACATAAAATTTCTTGAGCTTCCATCTAGTAATTTACTTATTGCTATAGATATGCATTATTATGATATTGATAATGAAGAAACAACCTAAACATTTGCAAAAATGCTTGAATTTATGATAAAGGAATGTGCCCACATGAGAAAATAGTTGAAATAGAAAATTTAGGGACTATGGTAAGTAAGAAAAGAGCTTAAAATAGAAGGTAATCTAGAAAGGGAGTAAATGATTAAGCTTTTCAAAGAATATATGGATGTATTTGTGTGGTCTTATCAAGACATGCCAGTACTCAACCTAGGAATCACTTCTCATAAGATTTCCTTATTCCTAAATGTTGAGCCTAAAAAGTAGAAACTAAGATGGGTAAATGCAAAAATATCCTTAAATGTGAAGAAGAAGTGATGAAAAATTAGATGCCAGTTTCCTTCAGGCGGCTAAATACTTATACTGGGTGGAAAATGTTGTCCCTATTCCTAAAAAGGATGGCAGAGTCAAAATGTGTGTAAACTAAAAAAACTTGAACAAAACTAGTCTAAAAGATAAGTACTTGTTACCTTACATCGATGTTTTAATCAATAATAAAGCAAAAAACCATCGATACTAAATCATGGATAGTTATTCAAGGTGAAATCAAATTGCCATGCATGAGGATGATAAGTAGAAAACTAACTTCGTCACCTAATGTGGAACTTATTATTATAGAGTGATGTTGTTTGGTCTTAAAAATGCAAAGCCAACTTATCAATTGGCTATGGTGGCTCTCTTCCATGACATGATGCATAAAGAGATTGAGGTGCGTATGGACGATATGGTGGCTAAAATTATAGAAAGGGAAGTAATGTGGCAATCTTAAGAAAGTTATTCAAAAAGTTACTTAAGTATAAATTCATATTGAATCTTAACAAGTGCACATTCAGAGCTTTGGCTGGCAAGCTGTGCAATTTGAGAAATACCTTCTCCATGATTAGAGAAAGAAGTTCAAGATTTCTTTGGTCAATTAAACTACATAGCAAGGTTTATTGCATATTTAACAACAACTTATGAATGATTATCAATGAGCCTTTGACAAAATTAAATAGTACTTATTAAACCCTTCGATTTTAGTTCCCTCAATGTAAGGTTGACTGCTTATCCTTTATTTGTCAATCTTGCCTAGATCAATGGGGATTGTGTTGGGATAACATGATAATTTTGGACAAAAGGAGCAAGCAATCTATTACTTGAGCAAAAAGTTTAATAACTATGAGGTGCATTACTTGATGATTGAAAGGACTTGTTATGGACTAGCATGGATGACTAAGAGATCAAGATAATACATGTTTTATTATATTACATGGCTAATATTTATAATTGTTTCATTGAAGTATACCTTTGAAAGCCCATATGTTATTGGAAGAGTTTCAAAATGGCAAGTGGTATTATTTGAGTATAATGTTAAATATATAACTTGAAAGTCTATTAAGGGAAGTGCTATAGCTGATCATTTAGTAGAAAACCTTTTAACTGAATATCATCCCTTAGAATTTTCCTTTTTAGATGAAGATATCCTTGCCATAGAAGAGGATGAAAATGATGGAGAAAATAATAAAGAAGAAAAGGAGTGGAAAATTTATTTTGATGGTGTTGCTAATGTATATAGAAATGGCATCGAGGTAGTGATTATGTCTCTTGAAAGCAAATAATTCCTAGTAGCCATTAAGTAAACATTTGATTGCATCAATGATATAGTTGAATATGAAACTTGAATATGTAATACTTTAGTCTCTTTACCCTTATATATTAGTAACATAAGCTATCTCATTCATAACATGCATGATAGAGCACCATTTCAAGGAAGAACATACCTTACATAAAGAAAATATTGAATATTTAAATGTATATATTTGTGTTATATAAGGTTTCACTTCCTCATCTTATGCTCCATGGATCATGCAAACTCATCCACATTATTTTCTAGTCATAGAACATCCATACAAGTCATACTCATCACATTAGATCTCATTCACTTTAGGTTTGAAGCTACATCACACAAATTTCATACTTTGCTCTTGGGTTCAGAATTCAGTTTTCTGATACAAATTTTAGAAATTCATAACTAATTCTAGAAAAATAAAAATCTAGCAAATCATACCATTTTGGAAAGATATGGATGTCTAATTTTGATAAAAATAAGTCCAAACTAATGAAGTAGCATTAAGCCATCAAAAATTGATGGAATTGTAACACAGTTTAGGCTGCATTACTAATACTGTTATGCAACTTCAAAAATTTATAGCTCCCTTTACAGAACTACAAATGAGGTGATCTTAGTGGCTATAGAAAGATTATGATATCTAATATATGCTTGTAAGATTTATGAGTATTAGACTTCATTTGGACCACAAGTGATACAAAGAAACAAACTGATCAGATAAATAGTAACCATACTATTTTTGCATAATTTGGTCAATTTTGAAAAATTATAATAAATTATCTAGAGTTCCAAATTTAGTGATCTTTAGCTATATGAAAACCTCTAGATGAGACCTACTTGCTGGCGAAATTTCATGAAAAAACTCATTCATTTGGTCATACTTTGGTTCAGCTCTTCATTTAGTCAAAATTGAAGTTTAAAATGGCATCTTAAGACACTAAATGGCCCTTTTGGCTTTCCACAACCACTTGGGCAAGTTTAAAAGCATAAACAATATACATAAAAGCATACCAAATGATTCAAATTGCCATGGAGTTCAATCTCATCTTGCCACATCCATATATACACTAAAACATCAAGTTACATAACGGTAAAGGAGTGGCTAAATTTCACATTCTCATTCATCTAATTTCCATATTGATACATACACTATTTGTAGATATATCAAAATATGATTAAGGGTTTATATCATAGATACATCTCATGGGTACATAGTTTAATGTCAAAATACAAACAAAAAGCTCATTTCTCTATCCACTTGTTGAGATCTTACTTCTCATGCTTGTTGGCTTTCATTTCTTTGTCTACTTGGCTCACCTAGACATGGTTAGACATGTGTGGGGGAAGAGTGAAATTCAAAGAATCTCAATAACTCTTAACCCCTTCAACATACATAATGGATGCATAAACAAGTTAAAGAATGCATGCATGATATTCAAACAACTAGTGAACATGTTTAAGACATTTTCCTTCTCAATAACTCATACATAACAAGTATAAGCTTTCAAGGGCATTGGTCTAGCCTCACTAATTTTTCTTGAGACTTTTGAATTTGCTTCATCCACTTTCAAGGGATTTTAACTAAGCCTCACTTTTTTTCAAACTTTTGGCTTTGTCTCACCTATTTCTAGGAACTTTTGGCTCATCCTCACCATTATTAAGGGACTTTTGGCTTAACCAAACCTATGCAAGCCATAATACAATTATAAATACATTTCAAGAAACATAATGGTACCATAACATATAAGCATTGACTAGAAACATTCCTTATAGCTCAAACATACATACAAGCACTCAATGATAAGAAACAATCAAGCTATGCATGTGTGAAAGGTTAGAGAGTTACCTTGAAGTAAGATTCACACAATTTTTTCTTAGCTATTCCTCCCCTTTTTTGGCCACACACTTGCAATGGGATGGAGTTTAGTTCTCTTGACCTAAACACATCAATTAGGACATAATTACATCATGGAAGTATGCTTTAGCATCACACAGTCTCTATGGAAGCTCACTTGTTCTATGGTCACATAATAGTTCCATATGAGACCTAATGAAGCAAGTGCTAGAATCCAAGGTTTTGGCTCCATTCTCTCCTTCCATCTAGGTCTCTTGACTCCATTTAAGCCTCTTGGAGTCATCACAAACTCACTCCCAAGTGCCTGGATACAAGTTGTTTCTTTAGGTCTTATTATGTAGCTTACACTTCCATCACCCAAACCAAGGCTTCTAAATTTTTTCCAAGCCTTCCTTTGATATTTTCCTATCATATTTAGTTCCTTTCTATCCTTAGAAAAATTTAAAACTCTCCTTAGGTGGTTCTTCTTGTCTAGGCCAAGACATGCACCCATTTATGAACCCATGGAGTTAGCTTTGTTCTCTTGAAGGAAATGGCACATGTGAGGCTTTCTGGACATCTTAAGAACCCATATATACTCTTAGACAATGAGAATTATCACTAGAAAGCTTCATACATATCATGGTGCAAAGAAAACCCTAGGTTTTGGAAACTTGAAAACTAATGATTTTTTTTGGAATTTCTTTGCATCTACTTGTTCCTCACCCTTAAAAACCTAGGTTTCATACTTGGTTTAGGTCAGATTTTGCTCCCTCTCATGTGTTCTATAGAAGGCCGAAACTAGCTATGGAAGAACAAGAAAGAAGAAGTAAGGGAAGCCATGGAAATACCTTGATTCTTTAACCTTTTCAAGAGCTTTCTCCCTTGCCTTCACTCTTCCTTGAAATTTTGAACCTCTCCCCTCTGAATAGGGCTCAAAATTGATTCAAATCATGCACCAAAACCATGGAAAGAAAGAGGAGAAGAAAGAGGACAAGTTTAATGAAAGAAGGAGCAAGAAATTCCTTAATTTTCTATACCTTTTCCTAGGTTTTTCTCCTCTTTTGAAGCTCCCTCTTGTGTGACACTTTTTGTAGAACTTATCCTTGGTCTTGGATAGAATTTTAGGTTGGCCAAATGTGAGGGAGAAGTGGGGCACCACCTATATATAGCTAGGGATTTTTAAGAAACTTTTTAAAATACCAATTTTGTCCCTCATTTTTGGTTTTTTCATTTTAAGCTCATTTCAACTCCTTTTCAAAAATCATTTTTTCCATCATAAGACTTAGGTTCTCTAACCTCTAAATAGCCTTTGGAATCACTCAAATCTGGTCTAAAAGCTTCCTGAACGAAAGGATCAAAGTTCAGGTTCACTAATGTTCCAGAACGTAAATCGGAAGGGTTTTCACTGTTCTAGGAGTTCTTAGGGTTTTTAGGACCTCTAAGAACCATAAAAAACTCAATTTTTCTATTTAAAAATCTTTCCTTTGAATTTTCTAAAAGTTATATAAAATTATGAAAATACCACTATATTTCGTCAAGATTTTCTTTAGCCATTTTGGCTTTGATCACTAGGTACTGTAAGCCTTGGTTCCTTATTTTCTAATATTTAAAATTTTATCCTAATTTTATTTGGGCTTAAATGACTCATTTTAGAGGCTTCTCTTTTATATCTGACTTGTTTCCATCATTTTTATGAAAATCGAGTGTTACAAAATTCATGGCCTCTAGGTGGCCATAGCTCTTGATATAATCTTTGGTGATTTAGCCTTTATAATTTATCAAGTAATAAGAGAAAGGAAAATAAAGGATTTGAAGTTGATTCTATATCAAGAAATCTTAATAGAGTTCATTACGTAATTTAAGAAGGTCACGTTTTATCATATGAATTGGGGTAAAAATTAGTTTGCCAATGCTTTGGCCACCTTGGTAATGATGATCTAACTTGACTATAGAGTCTACATTTAGCCAATCTAAGCTAGGACAAGTAGTTTACTAGGATATTGCTTAAATATAGAAGAAAAGCATGACAAGTAGCCATGGTTCCATGACATCAAATATCTAGTTATGGCCATAATAAATGACAAAAAGACTATTCAATGATTAGCCAAAAAATTATTTATCAATAATGACATTTTATGCAAAAGAAGTCATGTTGGCATATTGTTTTAGTGTGTGCTTAATAATGATGATAGAAGTTGTTACACCATAACTTTTAACTCATTTTATGCTAATCTCATGCCTTAATTCATGCCATGCACACAAGAGACAAGAAAAATGACATTAAATAATAGATTTCTTTGCATTGCGTCATATATAAAAATTTCATTTAGTGTCATGTGGATCATGTGAGTTTATACAACACATTATCATATTTATTTACATAAATACAACTCATTGGATCATAAAATATGGCCTACAACTTATGAAATTCAAAGGGAAGCTTAAAATACTCATGTATATTTTCGGCCAGAATTTAGTTCTTTTCTAACCAAACTTTGAAAATTCATAACTAATTCAAAACAAATCAAAATCATGAATTCTTGGCTATTCTAGAAAGCTATGGATGTATACTTCATACTAAAAATATGTCCAGACCATAACATCCATCACAAAGGACGTTTGACATCTGAAAAAGTCCAGATGTCAAATTGCCCACTTATGCTATCATAGATTTTTGTAGCAAACTTTGAAAATGTCCAATTAATTCCAAAAAAATCCAATCCATACAAATGATACCAATATGGAAAGTTATGAATGTTAGCTAGAAGGAAAAAATAACTCTAGACTAGCTCAGATACGTCCAGACCTCAAAATTTAATAGAACAGTAACTGAGGTCGGGTAAAGCTCCTAATACTGGATAGAATCTTTAAAAATTCATATCTCCCTCCTGAATCTCCAAATGAGGTTCTTTCAGTTGGCATAAGTATGTTTAGTTTCTCTGTATAAAATTTTGTGACAATTGGATATCATTTGAGTCTTATGTGACATATTTCATTTTTGGACCAGTATAAACAGTGACATGACCAAAACCAAAAAATATGCTAATTTTGAAAATTCATGAAATATTCTATAGACCTCCGAAAATTATTTTCTTTATCTTTCAGAAAGCTCTCAATAAGCCCTAATTGCATGCCAAATCTCATATCAAGAAGAGTTCATTTGGCCAAAATGTGATATAGGATCCCATTATGGTCAATTTAGTTCCATATAGGGTACTAAAGTGACCAAATGACTTTCCTTAGGGTTTGACACCTTTTGGGCAAGTCTAAAAGTATAATTAGAACTTGTGTAAGCTACCCAAATGGTCCAAAACCTCATGTATCTCATTTTGGCCATTTCATCCACACATATGCACATTTATATCAAACTTTCAAAAAGCATATCTTGGCATTACATATCCAAATTTCATTTTAGGGTTCACACACCATATCCATTCTTTTGTACATCACATATTATCATAATTACACATGTCTAAGAGGTCATATACTATATACATCAAGGGTTAAAACATTTGACATCATTATGGTTTTAAAAAGCAAAGGCTGAGCATGTTGGTGTCAAACTCTTTTCTTCAAGGTGGTTGGCTTCCATTACCTTGTCCACTTGGTCCACCTAGCATATGAGATCATTGGATGCAAACAAGTCTCATAAATGCATATATGGTCATATGGACATGCGCAAACATTCAAGAAGCATTTTCATCATTTAAGAAAGTCATACATAGTATACAAAGGCTTGCTAAAGAAGTGGATTGGCCTCACCCAATTTCTTATAGATGTTGGACTTACCTCACCCATTCTTTAATGTATTCTTGGATTCAACCATGCTTTTGGGAGCCCACTTTGCTTTTGGGAGACTCTTTTCTTTGTCTTAACTAATCTTAAGGGTTCTTGGCTCATTCTCACCATAGCTAAGGGTTCTTGGCCTCACCACACTTAAGCAAACCTAAGCACACATCAAAATATTATATGAAGCATAATATGTCATCATAAAATTATGGCATATGAAATCATGCTATCATACTTTTCATAGCTTAAAAATACACATACATACATTCTAAGACAAGCTAAGCATACATCCATACATGAGAGAAGGTGGAGAAAGCTACCTTGTACACAATTACACACTTTCCTTCTTGAATCAAGCTTCCTCTTTTGGCCACACACACAAAAACTTGTGGAGATGGTTTCTCTTTGCCTAGACACAATTTATGGAAGCCAATTAGGTTCATGAAATAATTTCTAAAATCACACAACTTGCTTAGACACTAGGTTGTTCTATAAACCTCATTATGGTTCCATAATTACACCTAATGAAGCAGCACCTCTCAAATAAATTCTAAGTTATATTCTTTCTTTTCAAATATGATTCTTGCCTCCTTTTAAGCCTCTTAGAGTCATCGCACAATTAAAACAAATAGTCTAACTATATGTTACTTCTTTAGGTCATAATATGGAACCTAAAGTACCAATTCACTTTCTATGAGTTCTAAATTTTTTCCAAAGTCTCTTATCATTTTCATTCATCATATATGACTTAAGAATGGGTTTATAAAAATTTAAAACTCTCCCTAACTATGCTATCTCCCTTAGGGCAAGATAATGGAGGTTTTTGCTCTTTATGGACCTTGCTTTATTTTCTCAAGGAAAGATGCATGTGGGGAGTCTCTTAGGGATCTTAAGAGCTCATTTAAACTCTTATTTAGGCCTAAAAATCATCATACAAAATCAAATTTTACAAGGTGCAATTGAAACCCTAGAACTTACATCTTGAAATCTAATGATTTTTTGTTAATTCCCTTTGCATATTCTTAATCTCCACACCTTTTTTTCTTAGATTCACCCTTAGCTCTACCTGAAAATCAAGTCCTCCTAGGGTTTTCTCATGTTAGGAGGAATGGAGGAGGAGGGAACCAAAGATGACAACCATAGGAAGAGAAATTACCTTATTTTTTTTACTTTTTTTTCACTTGAATCTTGTATTCTTTGAGCTCATCTATTCAAATCCGAATTTTTTCCTCAATTTCTCCTTTAAAACAGATCCATATACTTTATTATAATCATAGGAAATAAAGGAGAATGAAGGAGAAAAGGTTTGGAAGAAAAAGAGCATGAAAAACCATGAGAATCCATACCTTTCTATCTTAAATTTCTCTTCCTTTTCTTCCTCCTCTTGTGCGCCTCATCCCTTATGGTTTTCCTCTAGTTTTGGGCAGAACATGGTCATGCATAATGAAGGGAGAAGAAGGGCACATCATATATATAGGTGGGAGGGAGTTACACTTTTTAAAAATTTCTATTTTGCCCTTCATTCTTGGCATTTTTGTTTCTCCTTCGTTTCAGCTCCTTTTTTAGAACCATCTTTTCCATTATGAAATTTAGGTTCCCAATTTAGTAAAATTAATTTGAAATCACTCAAATCAGAGCTAAAATCTTCCCGAACAAATCCATCAAAGTTTGGGTACATCGACATTGGAAAATATCCACCAGAAGGGGCTTTAACTGTCCCAAGGCTTTTTATGATTTTTAGAGCCTCTGAGAACCCTGAGAAACTCAAAATTTTCATTAAAAAAAACCCTCTTGTGTGAATTCCAAAATTTGCTTAAAATTACAAAAATACCATTATGTTTTGTAAGTTTTTCATAAGAAATTGCTTCTTCATTCTAGCTCCATTTTTCTTTCCGTTTGAGGAATTCTCATTTTTAGGAGTCTAGAGTGCTTCCTAAATTTTTTGGGACCTTAACTATCTTATTTCAGGGGACTTTCTTTTGTATCTAGTGAATTTGTTCGTTTACGAAGAAATCGTCCGTTATATTTCTCACATTTTCTTTGATTTTCAGAGAATTGGATGTTACAGAAGTCCACAATGATCTATGTGGAATGCATATAAATGGTCATACCATGGCTAAAAAAATCCAAAGGTGTGGGTATTTTAGATTACAATGGAGAAAGATTGCATCAAATATGTTAGAAAATGCTAAAAATGTCATATTTACTCAAATAAGGTCAAAGGCCCTTTAAGTCCATTGCATAATTTAGTCACATTATGGCCACTCTCAATGTAGGGACTCGATGTGATTAGCCTAATCAATCCTAAAGTTTTAGATGGATATCACTTTATTCTTGTCACTATTGAATACTTGAATCAATGGGTGAAATCAAGTTCATTTGCTTTTATTACTTAAAAAGCCTTCCTTAGATTTTTAAAAATAAATATCATTTGTTGATAAATATTGCTAGAAAGAATCATTATAGACAATGCTCCAAATTTGAACAAGGTAGAAGTCATAAAGCTTAATGAACAATTCAAGATTAAGCACCATAGTTTAATACCATATCAACCAATGATGAACGGAGTAGTTGAGATACGCAAATAAAAATATTAAGAAAATTATTTCCAAGATGATAGTCACATACAAAGACTTGCATGAGATGTTACCTTATGCCTTACATGGCTACTACACTATTATGTGTACCTCAACTGAGGTGATTCCTTATTTTTTGGCTAATAGAATGGAGGCTGTAACACTTATTGAAATTGAAATTCCATCCTTATAGGTATTGATTGAAGCTAATGTAAATGAAATTGATTAGGTAAAGACTTGATACGAATAGTTGAGTATGATCAAAGGAAAATGACTTACCACTATGTGCCATGGGCAATTATATTAAAAAAGGATAACAAGAGCTTTCAACAAAAACCTTCACCTAAGAGAATTCAAAGTTGACAATCTAGTTCTAGAAGGATATTGCCAAACCAAGAAGACACCTGGGGTAAATCGACTCCTACATATAAAGGGTCTTATGTTGTTAAGCACACTTTCTTAAGAGATCTATTAGTTTTGACAGACATGGAAAGCCATGAATTAACTAAACTTCTCAATTTAGATGCTGTCAAAAGATGTTTTATATAATAAAAAGCTTGCTAGGTTGAAAACTTGAAAAGATTGTTTAGGCAGGGGTTAGAGCATCTGAAAGAAAGAGAGGCTACCTAGATTAAAAACCTAAAAGGATGGCATAGGTAAAAGTTATAATATTGAAAAAAAAAGGAGGCTCACTAGGTTGAAAAGTAAAAAAAGGCTTAGAAAAAAGTCAAAGCACAGCAAAAAGAAAAAGAAAAAGGAAAAAAGAAAGCTTACTTGGTTGAAAACCTAAAATGGTGGCCTAGGCGAAAGTTAGAGCAAAAATAAAGCCCACTAGGAAATTCAAAAGATGGCTAAGGAAAAAGTTAAGTTAAAATCTAAAGAAACCATGTTAGACAAGGAGCCTTACCTTTCTCATCATTAGGGAAATAAGGTGGTGTAAAGGACATTATACAATCAAGTAGGAATGAAAATTCTTAATCAACAACAAAGTGCATATCTATGCAACATGACAAATCACTCAATGGGAGCACGCAAGACCAACAGTAGAGGACATTCTGCAGAAGAACTTCTTTTGTCTAGTTCTTCATTTTTTTTTTTAGGTCTTACATCACTTGTTATCTCTTTATGATGAATGTGTTCCATTCTAAATATTAATCAATGAAAATTATTCTTTTAATAACTTCTCATTTATGTTATGAGTATAATGTCCCTAAACTCTAACTAAGTTTTAAATTAATTGTAATTGAAGTGTAAGATTGGTTAATAAATCACAAAGATACCTAAATATGGAAAAATTTTAAACTTTTATTCACAAAATAAATTACTTAAACTAATTAAGGAATTTGATTTTTACTTAACTTCATATTCTTTGTTAAGCTTAATTATACCTCTTTAATACCCTTTTGAAGGATTAAAACAAATGTAAGTTAAGTACCTATCCTATGTTCATTAATAGCACAAGGTAAACAAGTTGAAGTTACATATGGAATTCAGGAACCATGTTACAACTTAAAATGGTTGTGTCATGACTCAAATCTTCCTTGGAGTCTTATAAAACACTAAAAGCTAGTTTGAGCCATGATTTAGGGAAATCACACCATAATTTGACATGAGTTTTAGACAAAACTCCACAAAATTTCACAATTTACACCATGACTTAGACACTTGAGTCACAGAGTGATTACTTTATGGACCAATACCAACTCATTTTTTGCCACAACTTAAGGAAACTAGGTCGTGATCAAATGCTCTTTGACCCTAAAAGCTTAAATTAGCCACCTATCAAGTTACTATGACTTTATAATTAATTCTAGAGTCTTTCAAGGACTAGAAGGAAAAACTTTATGAAGTCTTACCTTCTTATAATCAACACCCAATCATCTTACATGCCTTAAGGATTAAAAGCTAACCAAAACCAACCTCACTCCCTTATAATGGCAATAGGACTTTTCCATGATGGCAAATGGAAGGGATTTGGACTTAAGTGACAACCAAAGATGTACAACACGCCACTTAAATTCATCTAACCACTTGGAGTAAGTTTTAATTAGCAAATCAATTTTATTTAACACCTAAAGCCTTGAAACAACTCCAGCTTAGATTATGACTATCTACACTTCAATTTACTTAAATAATGACTTATGACAGCAAAATATGTTTGGCAACTTTAAAGAAATGATCTAACCTCATATCTCACATGACCAAGACAACAAATATACATTCCTAAGGCTTTTACATCACAACAAACCCAGATCCACATTTTCTCAAGCATTAATATCCATTCTATGCTTTATATAACAGTAAAATCCTCTATTTTACCATAACAAAAAACCAAACTACATGTAAGTGCCATATCCAAATTCATCATTTGATAAGATAATCTATCCTAGTTTCAAGTTTGGAATTTTACCAAATTTTTAGCTAACTCATACCTAACATTTTAGGTCCCATGCCACTAAAATTTTAACCTAGATCAAACCCAAAATATTGTCAACAAAATCTGTGACAACAATAGTAAAATGACAATAAAATGCCACATGTAAAGCCCCTAAGTAGCAACCTAAAAACCAAAATACATATCCTAAATTCATCTAACCACTTTGAACAAGTTTTAAATACATATTTAACATTGTCTAAACATCTAAATTTTCATAGAAATTGGTGGAACTAAAAGTGACCACCCTAAACCACATTTTCACATGGTTTCAAAGGTATATTTTAACAGAAGCTAATAAGTTGGGTTTGACATACCCAAATTTACAAATAAAGTTTAATTGACTCCAAACCACAAACTATCCTAAATCATTAAAATATACTTGCTCAACACATAAGATTCTTGAAAATACCCAAATTGGTCTAGGTGACCATGTAATACCCAAACTCTCAACTATAACTTCCAAGTTGACATTTTAACCACTAACCACAAATACCAATGGTCCAACCAATAATTTCACAATAAACAATGATTATTGATCATATAATTTTAAGGCACTTATTAAAAATCATAAAAATACTACCACAAATGACAAATTTCGCAAGAACTTAACTTACACAAAAATTTCTACACTTGGTAATACATGATGTAATGTGGCAATTTTACAACATAAATCAATTACATAAGAACCTATTTTCTTAACTATATAAACCTAATTGGATAAGGAATTCAAGCCTCACTAAATCATTATGTTGGCTTCCATTAGGTTCTCTTTGCTACTACGATGTTTAGTTTCTGATAATGTTAACCTATACTTAAGGTGAGATATGAAATCTTAGTAACGAAAAGAAAAATTCCATATATATATATATATATATGTATAGATTAATCACACAATGCTTTATATGAACAAAAGTAATAAAAGTAAAGCATGTATCATTTGAAATGAATAATTTTGATTATAAGTTACTATCATTGATGAGAGACCCTTTAGGAACCTTGTCCTAGGAACCTTCAACAAGATGACACTTTGCCCGAAACTGGCTAGAAAACAAGAATGTTGGTCAAAGAAAAGACCTTAAGAGAACTTGTCTCTTAGAACCCTAACCTCAAGACGCCACAAAGGAAGACCAATCCTTTGATAAGTCACGTGCACTCCCAGAGAACACAAAAAAGCAAAAATCTCACAGATAATTGAATAATACTCAAATTCATTCATGTGCAAAATAGACTACAATAGGAAGCCTTTTATAGGCAAAATTTTTAGAGTCCTAATTAAAGTAAAATTCTAAAATCTGATTAGAAATATTTTAAATGATGTATAATATTAAGGAATTAGATTAGGATACTAATTTTAACTTGATCTCCAAGATAAGCTCTTTGACCAAGTTCAAAAAATACTAAAATAATAAAAAATGAAATTTCAAAAAGAATCCTAGTCAAAACTAATTAACTTCTTTAAGTTGTCACATGGGATGCTCATGCTTCATTAAAAATCACATGGTTGTCACATGATTCTTAATCTCTTGCAATTGGACTCCAATTAGGCCTTGGCACTCCTCTTGTAGAATGGTTAGCATGATCACACCTTTTACATCTTCTTGGGCCTTCTCTTGACTTAAATGAATGGGCTCTAAGTTATGAAGCTTATACATTAAACAATTGAAGGCTTCTTTCATTGCTTTGGCCCTAGCTCTTGTTATTGGGCCTCCTATGCCTTGCAATGGATCTTTAGGCACATTTGACTTGAACTCTTGGGCTTTAATTTGTAAATCATGTCCTTGGGCTTGAAACTTAGCACCATATCCTTCATTAGGTCCACTTCTATGCTCAACAAGGTCTCCTAGTTCTATTGCATCATTCCCCCCTCTTGAAAAGGATTCGTCCTCGAATCTGCAATATCAAAGGAAGAGAGATCAACTATATTAAAAGTAGCACTAATATTTCCATAAGAACTAGGTAAGTCAATTTTATAAGCATTATCATTAATCCTTTCAAGAACTTGAAAGGGACCATCTCCTTTAGGTTAGAGTTTTGACTTTCTTTGTTCTGGGAAACGTTCTTTTCGCAAGTGAACCCACACCCAATCACCGGGTTCAAACACCACACGCCTTCTACCCTTATTAACTTGGCTAGCAATTTGCTTATTCCTTCTTTCAATATTGGCTTTCACCTTCTTATGCAAATCCTGCACAAACTTAGCCTTCCTAGCACCATCAAGGTTAGTAAACTCATGTGAAGGTAAAGGAAGCAAATCTAACGGCGTTAAAGGATTAAAGCCATAAACAATTTCAAAAGGAAAGAATTTTGTAGCAGAATGAATAGCACAATTATAAGGAAATTCGACATGGGGCAAACACTTCTCCCAATTCTTAAGATTTTTTTGAATGATAGCTCTTAATAAAGTAGAGAGGGTTCTATTAACAACCTCGGTTTGTCCATCAGTTTGTGGGTGTGCTGTAGTAGAAAAAAAAAGCTTAGTGCCAAGTTTATTCCACAACGTTTTCCAGAAATCACTCAAGAATTTTACATCTCTATCACTAACAATAGTTTTTGGCACACCATGCAACCTAACAATCTCCTTGAAAAACAATTCTGCCACATACATAGCATCATTAGTTTTGGAACAAGCAATGAAATGTGCCATTTTACTAAACCTATCCACAACAACAAAGACACTATCTTTCCCAGTGGAAGATTTAGGTAAACCTAAGACAAAGTCCATAGAAATATCAGTCCATAGGTGAGAGGGAACTGGTAAGGGGGAATATAAGCCATATGATTGAATTCTAGACTTAGCATGCTTACAAGTAATACATCTAGAACAAACAACAACCACATCCTTTCTCATGCCAGGCTAATAAAAATGCTCATTCAAAAGAGCCAAAGTCTTTTCGACACCAAAATGACCCATCAATCCCCCGCCATGAGTTTCCTTAACAAGAAGCTCACGAATGGAACACATAGGAACACATAACTTGTTCTTTTTGAAAAGGAACCCATCAAACCTGCAATAATCATTAGCACCATACATTTCACAAGATTTCCAAATATCAGCAAAATCAGAATCAGACTCATACATGCCTTTTAACATCTCAAATCCTATCAATCTAGCATGCATGGAAGTAATCAAAGTGTAACGCCTAGACAATGCATCCACTACAACATTTTCCTTTCCCTGCTTATGCTTAATCACATAAGGAAAGGTTTCAATAAATTCAAGCCAACTTGCATGCCTTTTGTTCAATTTACCCTGGGACTTAAGAAACTTAAGACTTTCATGATCAGAATGGATAATAAACTCTTTAGGCCATAAATAATGTTGCCAAGTTTCTAAAGTTCGTTTCAAGGCATACAACTCTTTATCATATGTAGAATAATTTAAAGCAGGGCCACTTAATTTCTCACTGAAATATGCAATAGGTTTGGAATCCTGCATCAACACACCACCTATGCCTATACCAGAAGCGTCACACTTAATTTCAAAAACCTTAGTAAAATCAGGCAATACAAGTACACGGGCATTAGTTAGTTTATCTTTCAGTATGTTAAAAGCACGCTCTTGTGCTTCACCCCACTTGAATACCACATTCTTTCTTACCAAATCATTTAAAGAGGCAGCAAGAGTAGAGAAGTCCTTAACAAATCGCCTATAAAAGCTCGCCAATCCATGGAAGCTCCTTACTTCACTTGCATTCTTTGGAGTTGGCCACTCTCGGATTGCTTTGACCTTCTCCTCATCCACTTGTATGCCACGAGCTCCTACAACAAATCCGAGAAAAACCACAGAATCCAAACAAAAAGAGCACTTCTCTAAATTGGCAAAGAGTTTATTCTCTCTAAGCACAACACACATATCATGCAAATGATTCACACGCTCTTCTAGACTTTTAGAGTAAATCAAAATGTCATCAAAGTAAACCACAACAAATCTACCAATGAAAGAACTAAAGACATGGTTCATTAAACTCATTAAAGTGCTAGGTGCGTTAGTCAAGCCAAATGGCATAACTAACCATTCATATAACCCAAACTTGGTCTTAAAAGCAGTTTTCCATTCATCACCTTCTTTCATTCTAATTTGATGGTAACCACTTCTAAGATCAATTTTAGAGAAAACACATGCACCATACAACTCGTCAAGCATATCATCTAACCTAAGGATAGGATAGTGATATTTCACCGTTATTTTGTTGATGGCACGACAATCTACACACATCCGCCACTTGCCATCCTTTTTAGGCACAAGAATTACCGGCACAGCACATGGACTTAAACTTTCACGAACAAAGCCTTTCTTCATGAGCTCTTCCACTTGATGTTGTATTTTCTTAGTCTCATCTGGATTTGCTCGATAAGCAGGTCTATTGGGAATAGATGCTCCTGGGATAAAGTCTATGTGATGCTCAATGCCTCTTAAAGGGGGCAATCCATTAGGTATTTCCTCTGGGAATAAGTCACAGAATTCCTGTAATAAAGATGTAACACTAGTAGGCAAAGAGTGATCAAGATCGTTGATAGTAAGATAAACATCTTTATAAAGCAATAAGAAAGCATTTTCACTAAATAGAGCTATCTTGATCTCACTTTTACTCGAAAATAAACTCACTTTCTTTTCTTCATATTTTTCTCTAATTTTCTTTCTACTCAGCTCTCCTTTCTGTTGCTTCTTCTCATTCTTAACACTCACACTCACTTTACCTTTCTTTTCTTGCTCTGTATTTTTACAGTCTCTTTCAATTTTTAACTGATCTTCATATGCTTGAACAGGACGCAGAGGGGTCAACACAATGGTCTTACCATTAAAAACAAAGGAGTAATAATTTTTATATCCATCATGCTTTACCTTTCTGTCAATCTGCCATGGCCTACCAAGTAATAAGTGACCAGCATACATAGGTGCTACATCACAAAGAATCTCATCATGATAATTACTAATAGAAAAAGAGATGATCACCTATTTTGTTACTTTTACCTCCCCACTATCATTAAGCCATTGTAATTTATAAGGGGTAGGGTGCCTTAAAGTAGGCAAGTTTAGCTTTTCCACAAGTAAAGTACTAGCTACATTTGTGCAGCTACCACCATCAATAATCAAACTACAGACCTTTTTGTGGATGAAGCAACGAGTATGGAAAATATGTTCACGTTGCTTTACCTCGAGATCTTCTTTTGGTTGAATGTTGAGAGCACGTCTAGCCACAAGGGCTTCACCATTTACAACTTCAGTTAATTCTAAATCTGAGTCATCAGTCAGGGGTGGCATCTCATCCTCCTCGGACTCATTACTAGCACTAGTCACATCACCATTCTCAAGAATAATCATAGTTCGTTTGTTAGGACATTGTGAAGCAATGTGACCAAAACCATTACATTTAAAACATCTAACCTTAGAAGCAGTTGGGTTAAAAGATGATAAAGGTTTTGAATCAGTTTTACCCTTAACCTAAAAGGGTTTTACCTTACTTTCTTCCTTAGACTTGAAATCAATCTTTGGCTTGAAGGAGACTTTGGAATCCTCCAAGAACTCGAGCTAGATGTCACTTTTAGCTTTTGTCGAGCCCTTAGTTGTTTTTCCACCTTGATAGCTCTATGTAAGAGCTCCTCCATATCCAGGTAATTGTATAAATCAACTTGGACAGCTATTTCAGGATTTAAGCCCTCAATGAATCGGGCCATGGTTGCTTCACGGTCTTCCTCCACATTTGCCTTAATCATGGCAATCTCCATTTCTTGATAGTAATCTTCCACGCTCATAGAACCTTATTTCAGCTTTTGGAGCCTCTTATGCAATTCCCTATAATAGTAACTAGGGACAAATCATTTGCGCATGATAATTTTCATCTCTTGCCAATCATGAATTGGACCTTCACTGGTATATCTTCTGGTGAGTAAGAGTTGATCCCACCAGATGCTAGCATAGTCAGTAAACTCCACCGCAACAAGTTTTACTTTCTTTACCTCAGTGTAAAAGTGGCACTCAAACACATGCTCCACTCTTCTTTCCCAATCTAAGTATTGGTCCGGGTCATTTTTCCCGAGGAATGAGGGGATCTTCATCTTAATGTTTCCAATACCACCATCCTTATTGGATGATGATTGTCTACCTCTCCGAGTATAGGACTCCTCAAAGTCAGACTCAGCATCATCATCAGGTTCCATATGAGCTTGCCTCCTATGGGTCCTCCTATTGGAAGAAGATTCCACATTATCTAATCTGGTACTAAGTTTCTCAAGAGTACTTTGAACGGCTCTAACCCTGACTTTCATGTCAAAGTCACTGTGCTCAAATTCTCTAGACATCCTGAAAGATTAGTTTGTACAAAAACAAGCAAAGAAAGATACAGGACCTCGCAACTCACTAGCTTACATGTTTACATTCAAAAGATGATAATTTCACTCGTGTTTAACTCTCTTTTTGGCTTTTTCTTTAATGTTAACGCTCTTGCCTTTTACCACTCAATAATTTGCTTCTTACAAGTGTTCTAAGCAAGTCATAAGTAAATCAAATGAAAAGATTAGACTAATGGCAATAAAAAAACTAGAATCCTAAAATATAAATTCCCAAAGAATCAAACAAAAGAGAAAAAGAGGTGTGTAACAAAAAGGGGAAAAAGAAAGGAGGAAGGGGAGGCCTGGAAGGAAGGAGAAGGAAAGAAAAAAATTCTGAAAATAAGAAAATTTAAGAATAGGAAACTACTTGCAATTCAAGTTTAGAACAATCAGGAAATAATATTTTTTCTTGAATGCAAATAGGAAAGTAGATAATTTGGTATGTACTTAATGCAATCAAATTAAGAAACAAATTCCAATTAAGAAATTAATTCCAATTAGGAAACTGACTCCAATTAGGAAACTAACTCCAATTAGGAAATTGACTCCAATTAAGAAACTAACTCCAATTAGGAAATTAACTCCAAACTTGCTTTCAACTTTGAATTGGCACAACTTGCAATTTTGTATTTTGCAATCTTAATTTTTTTTTTCACCCCCTTTTTTTTCGAATTTTTTTTTTGAATTTTTTTTTCCGATTTTTTTTAGGAGTATCACACTCGCTTCTCTTTTTTTCTTTTTGGAGTATCACACTCTCTTCTTTTTTTTTTTTTTTTTGAGGATGGAGGAACACAACAATGGAAGATAGAAGAAGATAGAAGAAAAAGACGAAGATAGAAAAGGTAATACTAATGGAAGGAGAGAAAGTATGAAGAATAATGAAAGGGAAAACACCAAGATATACCTTGTACTAGCAACCAAAGCTCTGATACCAAATGATGAGAGACCCTCTAGGAACCTTGTCCTAGGAACCTTCAACAAGATGACACTTTGCCAGAAACTGGCTAGAAAACAAGAATGTTGGTCAAAGGAAAGACCCTAAGAGAACTTGTCTCTTAGAACCCTAGCCTCAAGACGCCACAGAGGAAGACCAATCCTTTGATAAGTCACGTGTACTCCCAGAGAATACAAAGAAGCAAAAATCTCACAGATAATTGAATAATACTCAAATTCATTCATGTGCAAAATAGACTACAATAGGAAGCCTTTTATAGGTAAAATTTTTAGAGTTCTAATTAAAGTAAAACTCTAAAATCTGATTAGAAATATTTTAAATGATGCCTAATATTAAGGAATTAGATTAAGATACTAATTTTAACTTGATCTCCAAGATCAGCTCTTTGACCAAGTTTAAAAAATA
Source organism: Erythrophleum fordii (assembly GCA_032878935.1). Taxonomy (NCBI): domain Eukaryota; kingdom Viridiplantae; phylum Streptophyta; class Magnoliopsida; order Fabales; family Fabaceae; genus Erythrophleum; species Erythrophleum fordii. The sequence goes on from JAVQMF010000055.1 coordinate 1,220,276, forward strand.
CTAAAATAATAAAAAACGAAATTTCAAAAAGAATCCTAGTCAAAACTAATTAACTTCTTTAAGTTGTCACATGGGATGCTCATGCTTCATTAAAAATCACATGGTTGTTACATGATTCTTAATCTCTTGCAATTGGACTCCAATTGGGCCTTGGCACTCCTCTTGTAGAATGGTTAGCATGATCACACCTTTTACATCTTCTTGGGCCTTCTCTTGACTTAAATGAATGGGTTCTAAGTTATGAAGCTTATAAATTAAATAATTGAAGGCTTCTTTCATTGCTTTGGCCTTAGCTTTTGTTATTGGGCCTCCTATGCCTTGCAATGGATCTTTAGGCACATTTAACTTGAACTCTTGGGCTTTAATTTGCAAATCATGTCCTTGGGCTTGAAACTTAGCATCATATCCTTCATTAGGTCCACTTCTATGCTCAACAAAGTCTCTTGGTTCTATTGCATCAATCATTCTATACTAGAAATCACATTCAATGAGTTATTGGCCAACAATTAAAGAAGGGGTACAATCATGACACAGACTCTCTATTGAGCACAATCATAGCTTAATGCATTTACAATAGTATAATCATGACTTGGTGCACAATCATAGCACAATGCATAAGTAAAAGCATGTTCACATCTCCATATATAAGGATATGATCATAGTTTATGTTATACAATAAGTAGTCAAACTAATCATTAGCCATCAAAATAACATGTACAAGTAAACATGTGATCAAACTACATATATTCATGGAATTAACTTTTGGTTACCTTAATGAAGTCTAATTACTCTTTCTTTAGCTGCCAATATGTTCTAAGGGGCCCAACAAGCCCAAAACAAGCATAAACACAAGTTTACATCTATCAATAATCAAGGACTCACATACCCATCCGTTAATTTCACTAAGAATCAAGTGAAAAACACTCACCTAATCTTTTAAAAGTTAAAGATACTAATTTAAGCTCCGTTAATCAAGTACAACCATTGGGTCATCTCACATACTTGAATATTCGCACATAGGCATAACCTATATAAAGAATCATTCCATATAGTAAAATGGAGGGAAACATTTACCTAATGAATACCAAGCTTTCAAGAGCTCCAAAGCACCAGTTTGAGCTCACCACGCTAACACAATGAGTCATCACTTCCTCTTGAATCTCACACATATGACAGCCATGTACCAAAAATCAACCTAAGCAATGAAATTTTTGCACATATGCATTACAAAATAAAAGGAGATACTTACCCAATCTTCCATATAGCTAATAGTATTGATTTGAGGTCAAAACAACTTGAATCCATAATAAACTACTCCCAAAACTTGAATTTTTGCACATGTATTAACTACTAAATGAAAACCAATCCAAGAGATAAAACTTGAGCATGAACATGCATCAAAAGGGGAAAAATACTTATCCAACAACTTAACTAATCTATAAGGTTAAAAATTAGGTAAGGAAGCATCAAAATCCCTAATTTTCAGCACCTAAGTTTGATGAAAAATTTTTAAATGACAAGTTGTTCAGCTCAAAATGTAGAGAAAGATGAGTAGAACAAGTTATCATTCACTCACTTAGCCAAATCTCATGTCTTCTTGGCATATTAGAGCCCAGAAGGTGAAGAACTATGCCTCTCTTATCTCTTATGTGTTTTCACTTTACTGTTGCATTTTCTCACTTGTTGCAATGAAAGTATAGTTGTCCAAGGATGGATTCAGTGCTTAAATGCATTAACTAAAATGTGTGGGCTAACCTAGGGGTTTTTTGGACCTTTAGGGCTTATTTCTGGGTATCAGACTTTAGTTTACTAGGTTTAAATAGGTTGGATTTCAACTTATAATTCAGTTTAGGCTCTTGAAAATTGTTTTTAACTATACCACAATAATTATTAAGCCCTAAATTAATTTTTCAAAATGTGTCTAATAAATTTTTATACAAAAATAATTAAACGTATTTTTTTCTAAAAATCTCCAAATAATTATTATTTTTCATTGAAAATTCTCAAATAATTCTTTATTCTCTAATAATTTTACTTGATTTACTCCTTTTCATAAATCAATAGGAGCTTAGGGCCATCATCTTCATCGAATACATCGATCATTAGGCAATAATAAGTTGCCATCCGTCGCCCTGGTCATTGTTATAATGAGTGTCTTGTTTTAATTCACATGATGACTACAACATATAAAATAAATCAATAACTAAGGGACAACATTCACTGAAATAATTACATATTGTAATGTGTCTTTTGTGTTCTTTAGTTTCCACTTAGTCCTACAGACCTTGCAATTATGATGCAAAATGAGAAAATAATAAAAAAACTATTATTAATTATTTATAAACTATGCATTATATATAAATATAAGAAATAATATTTCATTAGGATTAGTATTAGAAACTAATATTTAAATTATTTTATTTTATTAGTTATTTTGTTATTCTTAGTTATCTTTTTGTTAAACTTTAATAATTATCTTTTTGTTAGATTTATAATTTAATATTATTTTTTATTATTCGAAGTTATCTTTAATTAGGATTAGGATTTGTTATTAGTAGTTATCTCATGGACTCTATATATAGTCCATAGGAAATTAGAATTATGTACCTTGCATTGATTGAATAATAAAGTGTTTTCAGAATATTTGCATCTTTCTCTTTCTTCTTCCTCTTCCCTCCTTTATTTCTTCTACATCTCTCCTTTCTTCTATCTTCTCTCCCTCTTCTTTCTTGTTCTAATATCTCTCCATACACTTTTCCTTACTCGTATTACATTAATTTGGTATCAGAGCCTAACCACTTCCTCCTGTCTTCTCTCCCCCCTTTTCCATTGTTTTAAAACAATTTGGTATAAGAGCTCGATCATAACTCCAACCACGTTTTCCATTACCTTTTATGATCACACAGTGTTGCCACGTACTAGTGAAATCCTTAAAACAAAATGTCAAAATTATCCAAACTAAGTTTAATGTAACAACCGGGAAAAAGAAAAAGAAGGGAAAAGAAAGAAAGTAGGAAGCTGGAAATTTTTGAAGTTCAGAATTTTTGCTAAGTCTTCTCGCAATAGCGAGAAATGATCTCGCTGTCGCGAGAGTGCCTCCTCGCCATAGCGAACGTGATTTTAGCTATAGCGAGTGCTGGCAGCAATCCATACAAAAAACAGGGAGCAGCCCGCTGTAGCATGCGCCATAATGAGAGTGAGGTCTGGAACTGACGCGAGTTCGCCATAGCGAATATCGAATCTCGCCATAGCGAAGGGAACTGATACGATCTCGCCGTAGCGAAGGTTACACCTCGCCATAGCGAATCCAAAAAACACGAGCTCGCTATAGCGAAGGTTAGTTTTCGCCGTAGCGAGGGTCAATCCAGAAGAGAGTAAATAGCGAGAATTAGACTTCATTAAACGCCCAAACTCATTTCTTCTCTCATATCTGCCCTAAACTTCGAGCCAAGGAGAGAAAAGAGGCGTGGAGAGTGGGAGAGATCAAGAGAAGGAGGAAGAGCAAGGGAAAGGTAAGCAAATTTCCCCCATTTCTCTTTAGATTTCTGATCCCCTCCCTTTACCCTCTTTTCCTACGGTTTTGTTTGTAAAAATGGATGGTTTTTGGGCATGGGTCAGAAGAAGGAAAGTGGAAAACACCTTTAAATCTTTGTGTTTTCTTTGAAAATGTGGTTTCCACTACCATGGGAACTTGAGAGAGAGAGAAACGGTTGATGGCATTCTAGAGAGAGAGAGAGAAAACTATAGGTTTTGGTATGTTAGAAGGTTTGCTCTGATGATTCCATGTTAAGAGAGTAATTCTATGCTCTTTAATTATGTCTAGGCTCAAGTGAAGCACCTCCATCAAGGTGTGAGTGTGAAATTAAGAAGGGAGAAGAGAAATTGAAAGGGAAGGCTTGTGTTGGCTTTGGCTCCAAAGGTAGCTCTCTTTCTACTCTTTCTTGTTGCATTCTTGGATATGATAGTCATTGTATGATTATGTATATGCTTATTGTGTGGAATATGCCATATGCTATTGCTTTGATGCATTAATGCCAATATGCTTATGTGATGAATTGTGAGAATTGCTCGGGTGCGGTAGCGCCGAAAGTCCCTTGAGATGGGTGAGGTAAAGCCGAAAGTCCCTTGAGAACGGGTGAGACAAGGCCAAAAGTCTCAAACGAGTGAGGCCAAGTCAAAAGTCCTTAAACATGGGTGAGGCCATCCAAAAGTCCCTAAACTCGGGTGAGGCTAGACCAAAAGTCCCTGGAGCCCATTTTTGGCATTGTTGTGAATTTCATAGCATGTACAATGTGTGTTGGTAGTTTGAGAATGGCTAAGTGCTTATTCACATGCTTTGACTTGTTATATGCCTTGATTGTTTACTTGATTGAGTGCATGAGCTACTGAGATTCCTTGAATCTCACCCCTTCCCCTCCCAACTTAATATGCTAGGTGGAGCACAAGGAGAAACAAGTGCACACTAAGGAGCCTAGAAGCATGTATAGGAGAATGTTAGTTTTTATTTTGATATTTTGATGTAAAGTGGTGCCACATTGTATATGCGCCCACTATTTTTGAGTTGTAAAGGTTATAGCAAGTGTAAAAATATGAAATAAGATTGTATGAACTATGTTTATAGCCGAATGAATGGAAATGAGGGTTTTGCCCCTTTTGTTGAATGCATGAAGTAGTGTATATTTGGCCGTAGCATAGCGAGATTGGAATATATGTTGATTTGGACCACATGGAATTGTTATATATCCTAGTTTATGCTTTTAAACTTGTCCATGAGTGGCTAGAGTGTGTGAGAGGCCTTTTGGACCTATTTTGGACCTCTTGGGTGCCAAAACTGGTGTTTTTGAGAGCTACGTCAAAGTATGACCGAATGAGCTCTTCTTGCCATGAAATTTGGCGTGCCTCTAAAGTTTGTGGAAAGCTTTTTGAGAAGCTAAGGTTGGTAATATTCGGAGGTCTAGAGAATATTTGGTGAATTGTCGAATTTGGAAAAATTCAATGGATTGGTCATGTACTGTTCATATAAACCAGAAAATGAAATCTATGGCATTCTTAGAACAAATGGATTCCAAATGTGGTGAAATTTTATACACATAAACTAGACAACCACAGTGATGTATAGGAACTAGAATCACCTAAATCTGAGGTCTGTAGAGAGAGATTGGACCATCTGAAGTTCTATATCAGCATCAGGGAGCTCATCTAACCCCCGTCATTGTTCCATCGGTTTTCGGGGTATAGGAGCTACTAAACTGATTTGGACTTATTTTTATCCTCTAGTAGACATCTGTAGCTTTCCGAATTGGTATAATGTGCCCAGATTGGATTTGTTTGGATTTAGTTATGGATTTTTGAAAGTCATGATAGAAAGCTGCACCAGAAATAGGGACAGCTGGACCTTCTTCCCATTTTTGATGTCAAGCATGGTCCAAATGCTGGGATTTCAATTGGGAATTATTTTTAATGTAAAGTTAACACTTAGAGCTTTCCAGAAAGCTGGAGTTTGCTAGATTCTCATTTTTCTACAATTACTTATGATTTTCCAAAGTTAGAGCCAAAATAAGACTTTTGGGCACAAGTGAGAAAAGTGCATTTTCTGGTTTTTAGCTCCATACCCGTGGCTTATGGTTTGATTTATGCTATGTATGAGTTGTATAAGTAGAGTTTGAGTTGAGAATATAAATGATGGGTTCACAGGACCCACGGGGCAGTAGTTGAGTGTATGAAACCCTGGTTCATAGCATGAAAATGCCACGGACTAGTGTTGTTTCTTTGGGAATCATATGGAATCGAGCCCAGTGAGAGGCTAGGTAGCAGTAGTAGATTAAGATGTCACATTTTTGGTATCAGAGCAATGGTTCAGGCACTTTTGCTCTATGTTAGGCTCTTGAATGATGAGATTTGCTTATAGTTGGTGTGAATGGTCATGGGAGTTGTAGCATCCTTATGCATATGTGTTGTGATATTATTGTGGATTGAGGATTGCTACTTCTTTCAGATTGACATGGTTGAGACTAGACGGGGCAGGGGTAGAGGTAGAGGCAGACCACCCAGGGCTCAGAGAGGTGAGCCAGAGGTTCCTGTTGAGACTAGGGATCCTCTGCAGGCCATCATGGAGAGACTAGATCGGTATGAAACCCTGATGGGCCAGCACCAAGAGATGCTGGAGCAACAGAGATACATTGCCCAGCAGCAGCATGATATGATCATGCATTTGCAAAACACCTTGGCTAGGCAAGAAGAAGCTAGAAGGGATGCCCCTGGACCGCAACCATCCACATCTAGCATTCCACCTGTACCTCCCCAGGAGCCTGCTACTCCTCAGACCCAGACGCCTATCCAAAAAGTGTTGAAGCAGTTTAGGCAGAATAATCCACCCTCATTTGGCAGGGAATTGGATGCGGATAAGGCGGAGGCTTGGGTGATGCAGCTTAAGAAGATATTCTCAGTGATGGATTGTACTACCGAGCAGAAAGCCCAACTAGCCACCTTTATGCTAGAAAAGGAAGCTGATAGATGGTGGGATAGTGCGAAACCCCTTATGGAGACCAAGAATATACCAATAACTTGGGAAACTTTCTTGGTTGAGTTTTATGAGAAGTATGTCCCAAGTTCAGTGAGGAAAAAGAAAGAGATGGAATTCATGGGCTTGAGACAGACGGATGAGATGACTGTGGATCAGTACGTGGCCAAGTTCATAGAGTTGTCTCGGTATTCCTCTTACCTCCAGAGGTATGATGATGAACCCTGGAGATGTGAGTAGTTTGAGACTGGTTTGAGACCCCTGATTAGCAACAGAGTCACTCCACAGCGGATCAGAAAGTTTAATACTCTTGTGGAGGTCAGTAGGGTGATTGAGACGAATTTGCAAGTTATCATGCCTGCTGCGACTATGGCTAGTCAGAAGAGGGTTCCGGATTTGAAAAGGCCGAAACCAGAAGAGGGCTCTAGTTTGACCCCTAGTACTAAGAGGAGAGGCAAAGGGCCATGGAACAGAAAGCCGCAGCGAGGTGTGCCACCTCCGCAGGGCCAGTCATCCTTCCAGCAGTCTCCAGTGACATGTTACAAGTGTGGAAAGCCGGGGCGCATTGCTAGACACTGTCCTCAGATGGAGATAGCGCCCCCTCCTAGACCACAGACCCAGGGCTGAGTGTTCGCCCTCACTCAGCAAGAAGCCAGCGCATCTCCCAGTTTGATCCGAGGTACGCTGATAGTGAATGGCTTTCCTGTAGTTGCTATGTTTGATTCGGGTACTAGTCACTCGTTTATATCTTATGATTGTGTGAGAAAATTGGGTCTGGTCGTTAGTGTCTTGCCATTTGACTTGTCTGTCATTACACCCACTGGAGGCCACGTGGTTACTTCCCATACCTGCTTAAATGTCACTGTTCAATTTAACCATTGTTATACCACTATTGATTTAGTTTGTATGCCTTTCCATGAAATTGACTTGATTATTGGTATGAACTGGTTAGCCGCAAATAATGTCATACTTGATTATGAACACTGAACCATCTCCTTACCTGCTTGTGGAACCATACCTAGGGTAGGAGCTGAGTTATCTTTTATGACTACTACCCAGGCTGAGAGATATTTGGAGTATGGATGTCAAGGGTATCTAGTCTTTTTCTCTATTCGGGCTGAGGTAGAAGAAGGGATAGAGGAGATCCCAGTTGTCAGGAAATTCCCAGGGGTTTTTCCTAGAGAGTTTGATTTTAGTGGCCTACCCCCTGAGAGAAAATTAGAGTTCCCTATAGACATAGTGCCTGGGGCTGGACCGGTGTCCAAGGCTCCTTACAGGATGGCTCCCGCCGAGCTTGCTGAGTTGAAAGCGCAGGTAGAGGAATTGTTAGAGAAAGGGTTTATCTGCCCTAGTGTTTCAACTTGGGGTGCTCCGGTGTTGTTTGTGAAAAAGAAAGATGATAGCTTACGGTTGTGTATAGATTACAGAGAGTTGAATAAGGTTACCATCAAGAATAAATATCCTCTCCTTAGGATTGATGATCTGTTAGATCAGTTGGCTGGGGCATCTGTGTTTTCTAAGATAGATCTTAGATCTGGTTACCACCAATTGAGAGTGAGAACTGAAGACGCCTCCAAGACGGCCTTCAGGACGAGATATGGGCACTATGAGTTCCTTGTGATGCCATTCGGGTTGACGAATGCACCTGCTGTGTTCATGGATTATATGAACAGGGTATTCAGACCATATCTAGATCAATTTGTTGTGGTCTTTATTGATGATATTTTAGTGTACTCCCGATCTTTTAAGGAGCACGAGAGGCATTTGAGACTAGTCCTAGACACCTTGAGAGAGAAAAGGTTGTATGCCAAACTTAGTAAATGTGAGTTTTGGCTGACCGAGGTGCAATTCTTAGGTCATGTGATCTCACAAGATGGGGTTGTGGTGGATCCCCATAAAGTTGAGGCTGTGTTACAGTGGGATAGACCTAGAACGATCACCGAAGTCAGGAGTTTCCTAGGTTTGGCAGGGTATTATAGACGATTTATTCAGGACTTTTCTCGGATGGCCTTACCACTGACGAGGCTAACTAGGAAAGATACACCTTTTGTGTGGGATGAGAAATGTGAGAAGAGTTTCCAGGAGTTGAAACTCTATTTGACCACTGCCCTTGTGCTGATTATCCCTGACCCTAGTGAACCATTTGTGGTTTATTGTGATGCTTCGGGCAAAGGGTTAGGATGTGTGTTGATGCAGCAGGGTAGAGTAGTGGCATATGCCTCGAGGCAGTTGAGACCTCATGAGGAGAATTACCCCACACATGACCTGGAGTTAGCTGCCGTAATGTTTGCTCTTAAAATTTGGAGACACTATCTGTATGGTGCGACCATAGAGATCTATAGTGACTACAAGAGTCTGAAATACTTGTTTGATCAAAAAGAACTCAATATGAGACAGAGGAGATGGATGGAATTCTTGAAAGATTATGATTTTGTATTGAAATATCATCCGGGCAAGGCCAATGTGGTGGCAGATGCCCTGAGTAGAAAAACCATCCATGTAGCCTATATGATGATTAGGGAGCAGGAGCTCCTAGAGAAGTTCAGAGATTTGAACCTCTCGTGTCAGGTGGTATCGGGTAGTTTGTGTTTGAGTGAAACTCGAATTGAAAATATCTTGAGAACCCAGATCTTAGATGCCCAGAGAGAGGATGAGTTCCTGAAACGGATCAGGAAAGAGATCACCCAAGGTAAGACCTCAGATTTCAAGTTGTCTGAGGATGGCATAATAGTATATCGGGATAGAATCTGTGTGCCTAGTCAGAATGAGTTGAGAGAAAGCATTCTGGAAGAGGCGCATAAGAGTAAGTATACTATCCACCCAGGTGCCACCAAGATGTATCAGGATGTGAAAAGAATTTTCTGGTGGCCAAGGATGAAAAGTGATATGACGGAGTATGTGGCTAGATGCCTAGTGTGTCAGAGGGTAAAGATAGAACACCAGAAACCGGCAGGGTTGTTGCAACCACTAGATATCCCTGAGTGGAAGTGGGATAGTATAGCCATAGATTTTGTCATGGGGTTACCCAGGACATCCTCTGGACACGATGTTATTTGGGTAGTTGTGGATAGACTGACGAAGTCTGCACACTTTTTAGCTATTAAGGCTACTTATACACTGGATAGATTGGCCTAGTTGTATATCAGAGAGATAGTGTGACTTCATGAAATACCCAATAACATAGTTTCGGATAGAGACCCCAGGTTCACATCGAACTTTTGGAGGTCATTGCAGCATGCCTTAGGGACGAGATTGCGGTTTAGTACTGCATATCACCCTCAGACAGATGGTTAGACTGAAAGGACCATTCAGACATTAGAAGATATGTTGAGGGCATGTGTGCTAGAAATAAAAGGGAACTGGGATGCGTATTTACCGTTAGCAGAGTTTGCATATAATAACAGTTACCATTCCAGTATCCACATGGCCCCTTATGAGGCTTTGTATGGGAGAAAGTGCAGATCCCCTCTGTGTTGGGTTGAGTTAGGTGAGAGGAGTATGATAGGACCTGAGATTGTGGACCAGACCACCCGACAGATAGAGTTGATTAGAAAGAGGCTCCTCACGGCCCAGAGTAGACAAAAAAGCTATGCTGATAAGCGTAGGAGGTCGTTAGAATTTGAGGTTGGAGACCATGTGTTCATTCGAATATCTCCAATGACGGGAGTAGGTCGGTCAATGAGGGTAAGGAAGTTCAGTCCTAGGTATATTGGTCCGTTTGAAATCCTTGAGAAACTTGGACCCGTGGCTTACCGAATAGCCTTGCCTCCTAACCTAGCCCAAATCCACAGTGTTTTTCATGTCTCCCAGACTCCTCACATGTCATAGAATATGAGCATGTGCAATTGCAGGAAGATCTTTCCTATGTAGTGAAACCGGAGAGAATTATGGATGCTAAGCTGAAACAGCTGAGAAGCAAGAGCATTCCTCTGGTAAAAGTGATCTGGAGAGGTCTGACATCTGAGGAAGCAACTTGGGAATTGGCGGATGAAATGAGGCAGAAATATCCAGAGTTATTCCCTTGAGGTAAGTCTTTAAATTTCGAGGATGAAATTTATTTTAAGAGGGATAAAAATGTAACAACCGGGAAAAAGAAAAGGAAGGGAAAAGAAAGAAAGTAGGAAGCTGGAAATTTTCGAAGTCCAGAATTTTTGCTAAGTCTTCTCGCAATAGCGAGAAATGATCTCGCTGTCGCGAGAGTGCCTCCTCGCCATAGCGAATGTGATTTTAGTTATAGCGAGTGCTGGCAGCAGTCCATACAAAAACCAGGGAGCAGCTCGCTGTAGCGTGCGCCATAGCGAGAGTGAGGTCTGGAACTGACGCGAGTTCGCCATAGCGAATGTCGAATCTCGCCATAGCGAAGGGAACTGATACGATCTCACCATAGCGAAGGATACACCTCGCCATAGCGAATCTAGAAAACACGAGCTCGCTATAGCGAAGGTTAGTTTTCGCCGTAGTGAGGGTCAGTCCGAAAGAGAGTAAATAGTGAGAATTAGACTTCATTAAATGCCCAAACTCATTTTTTCTCTCATATCTGCCCTAAACTTCGAGCCAAGGAGAGAAAAGAGGCGTGGAGAGTGAGAGAGATCAAGAGAAGGAGGAAGAACAAGGGAAAGGTAAGGAAATTTCCCCCATTTCTCTTTAGATTTCTGATCCCCTCCCTTTGCCCTCTTTTTCTACGGTTTTGTTTGTAAAAATGGATGGTTTTTGGGCATGGGTCAGAAGAGGGAAAGTGAAAAACACCTTTGAATCTTTGTGTTTTCTTTGAAAATGTGGTTTCCACTACCATGGGAGCTTGAGAGAGAGAGAAAGGGTTGATGGCATTCTAGAGAGAGAGAGAGAGAACTCTAGGTTTTGGTATGTTAGAAGGTTTGCTCTGATGATTCCATGTTAAGAGAGTAATTCCATGCTCTTTAATTGTGTTTAGGCTCAAGTGAAGCACCTCCATCAAGGTGTGAAATTAAGAAGGGAGAAGAGAAATTGAAAGGGAAGGCTTGTGTTGGCTTTGGCTCCAAAGGTAGCTTTCTTTCCATTCTTTCTTGTTGCATTCTTAGATATGATAGTCATTGTATGATTATGTATATGCTTTTGTGTGGAATATGCCATATACTATTGCTTTGATGCATTAATGCCAATATGCTTATGTGATGAATTGTGAGAATTGCTCGGGTGCGGTAGCGCTGAAAGTCCCTTGAGATGGGTGAGGTAAAGCCGAAAGTCCCTTGAGAACGGGTGAGACAAGGGTAAAAGTCTCAAATGAGTGAGGCCAAGTCAAAAGTCCTTAAACTCGGGTGAGGCCATCCAAAAGTCCCTAAACTCGGGTAAGGCTAGACCAAAAGTCCCTGGAGCCCATTTTAGGCATTGTTGTGAATTCCATAGTATGTACAATGTGTATTGGTAGTTTGAGAATGCCGAAGTGCTTATTCACATGCTTTGACTTGTTATATGCTTTGATTGTTTACTTGATTGAGTGCATGAGCTACTGAGATTCCCTGAATCTCACCCCTTCCCCTCCCAACTTAATATGCTAGGTGGAGCACAAGGAGAAGCAAGTGCACACCAAGGAGCCTAGAAGCATGTATAGGAGAATGTTAGTTTTTATTTTGATATTTTGATGTAAAGTGGTGCCACATTGTATATGCGCCCACTATTTTTGAGTTGTAAAGGTTATAACAAGTGTAAAAATATGAAATGAGATTGTATGAACTATGTTTATAGCCGAATGAATGGAAATGAGGGTTTTGCCCCTTTTGTTGAATGCATGAAGTAGTGTATATTTGGCCGTAGCATAGCGAAATTAGAATATATGTTGATTTGGACCACATAGACTAGTTATATATCCTAGTTTTATGCTTTTAAACTTGTCCATGAGTGGCTAGAGTGTGTGAGAGGCCTTTTGGACCTATTTTGGACCTCTTGGGTGCCAAAATCGGTGTTTTTGAGAGCTCCGTCAAAGTATGACCGAATGAGCTCTTCTTGCCATGAAATTTGGCGTGCCTCTAGAGTTTGTGGAAAGCTTTTTGAAAAGCTAAGGTTGGTAATATTCGGAGGTCTAGAGAATATTTGGTGAATTGTCGAATTTGGGAAAATTCAATGGATTGGTCATGTACTGTTCATATAAACCAGAAAATGAAATCTGTAGCATTCTTAGAACAAATGGATTCCAAATGTGGTGAAATTTTATACACATAAACTAGACAACCACAGTGACTTATAGGAACTAGAATCACCTAAATATGAGGTCTGTAGAGAGAGATTGGACCATCTGAAGTTCTGTATCAGCATCAGGGAGCTCATCTGACCTCTGTCATTATTCCATCAGTTTTCGGGGTGTAGGAGCTACTAAACTGATCTAGACTTATTTTTCTCCTCTAGTAGACATCCGTAGCTTTCCGAATTGGTATAATGTGCCCAGATTGGATTTGTTTGGATTTAGTTATGGATTTTTGAAAGTCATGATAGAAAGCTGCACCAGAAACAGGGACAGCTGGACCTTCTTCCCATTTTCCATGTCAAGCATGGTCCAAATGCTGGGATTTCAATTGGGAATTATTTTTAGTGTAAAGTTAACACTTAGAGCTTTTCAGAAAGCTAGAGTTTGCTAGATTACCATATTTCTACAATTACTTATGATTTTCCAAAGTTAGAGCCAAAATAAGACTTTTGGGCACAAGTGAGAAAAGTGCATTTTCTGGTTTTTAGCTCCATACCCATGGCTTATGGTTTGATTTATGCTATGTATGAGTTGTATAAGTGGAGTTTGAGTTGAGAATATAAATGATGGATTCACAGGACCCACAGGGCAGTAGTTGAGTGTATGAAACCCCGGTTCATAGTATGAAAATGCCACGGACTAGTGTTGTTTCTTTAGGAATCATATGGAATCGAGCCCAGTGAGAGGCTAGGTAGCGGTAGTAGATTAAGGTGTCACATTTAACAACTTACAAAAAGATATGGACCATTAATTGGATAAAGTTATGAGTGCCATCAATCAACTTTGTATGCAAAGGACTAGCAAAAATTTAGAAGAGCTAAAGGCAAAAGAAAAATGTTGTTAAAAACATAAAGTATTAGAGGAAGATATCTTAATTAAGTTTGATGTTTTCATTATGGAACCCCTTGATTGCCCATCTGATATTGATGAGGATAGTTCCATCATAGGGCATGAAGAGTAGTTGAAAGTAAATTTGGGATGTGAGGAAATCAATTCTTACCAGCAATTTGAAATTCAACCACAAGTTGTAGAATATTGTATTCAAAATCAACTTGTTCAATTGCTCCCCTTGATCAAATTTGTCATTCTAGATGTATTAATGAATCCAAAGCTGCCTACGCTACCATATCTTGAAGCAGTGGTGTTCATCTTACCTGAGGCTCCAAGATGGATTATTTTAATATTTTTCTATTTCAAATCTTGAGGATGAATTTTGTCCAACCAAGAGAGAATGATGCAAAATGTGAAAATAATATAAAAAAACTATTATTAATTATTTATAAACTATGGGTTAAAGATAAATAAAAGAAATAATATTTCATTAGGATTAGTATTAGAAACTAATATTTAAATTATTTTATTTTATTAGTTATTTTGTTATTCTTAGTTATCTTTTTGTTTGGTTTTAATAATTATCTTTTTGTTAGATTTAGAATTTAATATTTTTTATTATTAGAAGTTATCTTTAATTAGGATTGGGATCTGTTATTAGTAGTTATCTCATGGGCTCTATATAGAGTCTATAGGAAATTAAAATCATATACCTTGCTATTAATTGAATAATAAGAAGTATTTTTAGAATATTTGCTTCTTACTCTCTCTTCTTCCTCTTCTCCTTTTATTTCTTCTATATTTCCCTCTTCTTTCTTGTTCTAATATCTTTCTCTACTCTCTTCCATACCTGTATTACATCAAATTGTCATTTGGGAGGCAAGAAAAATGACAAATAATGATTCAACATCAACATAATCAAGGCTTGATGTTAGAAAATCCCAAGACAATGGTTAACGTTAATAATTACCTACTTATCATCAACCATTTTGTTCACAAATATAGCAACTCTAAGTGCAAGTAATATAGGTCAGGTTAGATGGTAATTTCAAAAGGAGAAGTAGTCTCTTACCTAAGAATGAATTATTTAACTCTTTTTTTTTAAAAGGCATTCTGTATACACCATACATCTCATATGTGTACTTACATTGCATAAAATAGATTTCCATTCATGCAGACACAAATAAGGAGTAAAAGTTCTAAATAACCAAAAAAAAAAAAAATCAATTAGGTATTTTGCATACATTATGCATCTTTAGCTTTCTAATCACACTAGAGCAAATAAAAAAATAAAGCTTCCAAGCATAAGATGAAGAATCTTGCCAAATAAAACATTCCATATGCATCATGCATCTTACATGTATACATACATTATATCACACTTTATCATCGCAATATATATGTCACTAGGGAACGCACTCTTGTGCTATACTACTTGCTTAAAAGCCTAGTGAAGATAGGCACTACCTTCCACCCTTCAGAGTTTTGTCCCGAACCATAAGCAATTTTATTTTTCTATCAAAGTCCTATCTCAAGCCACAAGCACCATTATTTTTTTGTCCGTCCTGTCCTAAGCCATAGGCACCTTTTTTGTTGTTGTTGAAGTCTTGTCCTAAGCCCTAAGCATTTTTTAAAGTCTTATCTCAAGCCAAAGGCACATTTACTCTTCTATGAAGTCTTGTCTTGAGCTATATGTACCTTTACTTTTTTGTTAAAGTCCTATCCTAAGCTATAGGCACCTTTACTTTTCTGTCAAATTCCTATCCCAAGCCACAGACACCTTTACTTTTTTGTTAAAGTCTTGTCTTGAACTATAATATCCTCTATTTTATGAATCAAATAGTCCTTAAACAATATAATAGATTAATTAAAGAAAGGTCACAAGATCAGGAAAGACTAGTTAGAATTAAAAGAAATCAAAATGGGCTTAACTGATGAAAATTCCAAAGATTTAGTAAACATGAGAACTAGTTTGAGAAATCATTATTCCTCATCATAATATGATGAAACAAGGTTAATAGATTAATTAGATGGGGTTGGTTTGATTAAATCACTGATGGTGTTCAATTTAGCGTTTCAGTTGACCATAACTTTAATCAAATTTCTTTTGAGTATTTTAAGTAGTTGTAACCTAAAGTATAATGCTTTTAATAAAGAGGAGAGTCCAAAACTTATTGTGGAGCTGTTAGTTTCAAAACTACAAAGAAATGAGCCCAAATAGTAAAATTAAAGTGTAAGGGCAAAATTGAAAATTCTAAAAGTTATAAAACCCTAGTTCCCTTATATAAATACCACCTCTCATCCTTTTTCTCCATTTTAGCCATTATAAATAGCCCCAACTAGACCAAAGAGGCATGGAGAAGAGAGGAAGAAGAAGAAGGAAGGAAGCCATTCAAGGGTAAGCTTACATGCAAAGTTTGCCTGTGATGTTAGTATAAACATTTTCCCATTCTTTCTCCTATTTCTTTTATGGTTTTGGTTTCCTAAAAGAGTGAGTTTTGTGGCTGAAATCATGAATGAAAAAGCTTCTTTAAGAAAACCAATTACACTAAAATAATTTCCAGTAGGAGTACTTTCAAGTGGTATATGATTTAGGCTAGGAAAATTGCAAAATCTTGGAACCCTAGCTATCCTGGCTAAGAGAGGGAGGAAGAAAAAGAGATTTGTGTTTGATGAGAACTTGATTAAAATAAGGGTTTTGAAGGGTGAAGAATAAGAATATGCAATTAGAATTTTAGAGAACCATTATAATGCCATATACCTTCACTTAAAGTTTGGAGTGGCCCTTGAGAGATTCAAAACTTTAGGAGAGTTAATTAAGGTCTCAAATATCATAATTGAGTGAGAAATGAAGCATAGATATCCTAAAGCATTGAAATTTCCAAAGTTGCAAACAAAACTTTATGGAAGCTACATATAGTGTGTGTCTTGGCCAAGGCTAGGTTTGGGTATCTAGGGAGTTGTTTTAGTGATTTTAAAGTTATAAGTGGCCTAAATATAAATTATAAATACTACGAGAATTATTGAAATAAATTTAGGAGTCTTATTTTGAAAGGTAAAATTTTAGGATTCAAATAGGTTTAAAGAAGCAATTTGGTATTAGATTTATTTAACCATGCATGTGATGGCTCTAATGATTACCATTAGAGTTATATGACTCATATCAAGTGACATTTTGAAGCTATGAAGTTGAATTATAAAAGTTGCATCTTAAGGCATATAAATAGGCCATAAGCACACCTAAAACCCTAATTTGTTTGTGTATGGCTAATATAAGTATAAATATGGTTCGATTGATTGTTTTGTGCTCTATTTGATGTGTCAAGTCCAAACAAGTGAATTCTCATCCAAGTGTGTTGTGTAGGCCATGGAAGAGGAAAATGGAACTAAAGGAAACTATTTGGAAATTATGTCAAGGTAGCTTCTCTTTCATTCTTATATAAGTATGAGTGGTTTGCTTGAGTTTTGGATGCTTGTATATATTGACAATTATTTGAGTATATTATGTCATTGCATGACACTCATTTACATTTGAGATTGGATTGGCTCTTTAATAGGTGAGGTTATGTCAAAAGTTTCCAAATGTGAGTGAGACTAGGCTAAAAGTCTTATTTATGGATGAGGTTAAGTTAAAAGTCCCTAAAAGTAGATAAGGCTAAACTAAAAAATCTTTACATGTTAGGTGAGATTAGGCCAAAAGTTCTTAAAGTATGGAATTGCCCTTGAATGGACCATGGGATCCCTAAACCGTAAATTATGATTTGGTTATACTTGTGTGACATGTATACTTGTTTCTATGAGCTTGAGTGAACCATATATATGTGTTTGAATGTTAGATTAGCTACTGAGATTCTTTAAATCTCACTTTCTCCTATCTCCATCAACCATGGCCAGGTAAAACTCAAGGAAGAAAGAATAATGAGCAAAAGGCCTAAGAAGAGCATTCTTGACAATGGAATTTAGTTTAAGGAATAATATTGTATATATGAATATGTACTCTTAAATTTTGATGTATGGATATGTAAACACATTTGAAAGTATTAGATTATGCTATAGAAACCATTTAAGATTTGTAATACATAACACAATGCAAATTGATACCTTGAGTTCTTATATGTATATATGTATTTTTGCACATGTGATGGTGACTTTTAGATATAAGGTGATTCTTCCATGATGGATCAGCCATACATAAGGCATTTATGAATTAAAATTTACTCAAAATGAGAAATGATATTTTAGAGTTTATTTGATACTATTTAGAACAAAATTTTAGACCATTTGGGTTATAAAATATACCTTTATCCTTGACAACTCAAATGACTTAGTTTGGGGTTAAAATTTAGCAAGCAATTAAAGAACATATAGAACTTTCCTACAATCTAAAGTTTTTATTTTTTTGGAGCTCTATAAAATATTTAATAAATTTTTGAATCTGGTCATAAAAATTAGAAATTCTATAGTACTATTCATATCATAATTGACGTGATTTTTAGGTCTTTTTAGGAGCCAAATGGACTATTTTGACTTAAAATTTTTATAGTATAGAGTTCATATCATAAGTTTTTCAAGGACATGTAATTTGTATTAATTGGAAGGGTGTAGTTCAAGTTATGAATTTTCAAAATTTGGATCTAATTAGGTGTTCTTGGGCTAAAATGCACAAATAACCTATTTCATGGATTTGGTTATTGTTTATATATTATATTGATTGTAGCAAATTGGTTATGAATGAATTTGTGAAATGAAAGGGTAAAAATCCATATTTGTGCATTATTGTGTCATTTAAGACTTTTAGTAACAAGAATTTCTACTGCTGAAAGCGTGAGTACTATAATTTGCTACCAAAGAATGAATATAATATGAGATATATGTAAAATACATGATGGTATGACATGAACCATAGGTACCTTTAAGTTTTACATTGAGCTTAGGCACCCTTAAGTCTTATATCGACCCTAAGCACCTAATAAAAGTCTTGCAACCAAACATCTTTACTTTTGTGTGGAGTCCTACTCACGCTTAACCAAAAGTGAAAAAACTTTTCAAGTTCCTACATTTCTAGATAAGTTCATTTGTTTTTTTTTATTATTTCATACATTTTAGCTTCCCAACCAAAATATATACTTCCATCTTTTCTTATTCTTAAATTGAGAATATAAAAAATTACATTTTTGATTTCCTTACTTAGAAAGTTAGTAAAGAAGGGCAACCTATCAACATTATATTTTGTTTGGGTTGCATCCTCTTTTCACTTTTAGGTTTTGTATTGAGTATGGTAGCTAGTTTGCAATCTAGTTTGTGTCAAGTAGTTTGTTGGACCTAGCTCAGTTCAATCAAGTCTTTAAGTTTAGCATAGTCTAGTTATGTTAAGATCCAGTAGATTAAGTCCAATAAATCCAATGGTGTCAAAGTCCACTAGGCCAAGTCTAGTATACTCCGAGTGCATCTATAAAGTTGAGTCTAGTTTAGTCAAGTTGTGTCTTTTAAATGGAATCAAGTTTTCTAGTCGTGTCAAGGATAAGCAAGTCATCTTAGCAAAATAAATGTTCTTACCTTTACTTGTTCCATAGGCAAGAATATCAAAAATTATATTTTCACTCTTTTTACCCAAGAAACAATTAAAGAGGAATAATTGTGAATATCATATTTTGTTCGAGCATTTATGAAAAAATGTATTAAATTAAAAAAATTACTATTTTGTCATTTTAGTTTTCATGTCAGTACGTCAAGTTTAATTTTTAAATCAAATTTGATTTAATTTTGAGTTAGTAAAATAATAAAAAAAATGTGATTTAAGTCAAGTTTAATTTTTGAATCAATTCTAATTTAATTTTAAGTCAATAAACTAATCAAAAGAAAAAAGAAAATGCCAAAGATAAAAGTCCCAATGTCTCATTTTGTTGTAAGCTCAATTCATCTTACGAGGAAAAAGGAAAGGTGACCTAAAAACCATTACTTGAAAGCTAAGGCATTTTGCTCATTATTTCTTGAAAGGCCAGAAATGTTGGAAATAGGAAACTCTTAAAAAAGGAAATAGTGGGTTAGCTCTAATCTTTGGAATGGATAGTTAAATGATGATATGAAATTTCTTTCTAATGAAAACTGTAATGTTTGACTATAAAAAAAAGAAGTAGAATTGAGAGAAGATAAAGGACAACTAAAAAGATATATAGATCAAGAAAGAAAGGTTGGTGGCCAAAGAAAAAAGCAAAACAAAGGGTAGAGAATTTGGAAGGAAATTAAGAGAAGACAAAGTAATAGAAAAATTGGTAAGCGCTGAATTGAGAGTGGAACGATGTGAGTTGGATGTTGGAAAAATTAGCTATTGATTATTTATTCAATGTAAGCCTCATCCCTATTACTCTAAATTCACTCTTGCTTAAAGGCATCCATGATGTGTTTAATTTCTTTGAATATTATTACATGGTATTATTATTGCATAATAGTTGATTCAAATATGTAAAGTGGTAAGGTTGTTGTTCGGATTTATAAAGGAAGCATGAAACTAAATTGATGGCTTCTTTTCTTTTGCCAAAGTTATCCTACTCCATAGATACATATTTGTTTGTAATATTGTGGTGTAAGTTGATGGAATTAGAGGTAAGTTCAAAGGAACTCAATGATAGTGATGAATGCAAGTTCTTTTTGTTTTAATCTTTATGTGCTTAAATTGAATGTTGGTTGATTGAACAATTGCACATATTCATCATTTGTTTGATTTTATTCTTAGTTTTACTATGTTTTGAAATAAAAATTATTTAAAAAATAAAAAAATTATTTTCATATAAACTAAAAAAAATTAAAAAAAAAAGAGAAAATGAAGAGAGCAAGAGAATGAAGATTAACTTAGATTTTATGAATTGAAACATATTAACTAACTTCAAATTCGTTTTGCTTACTTTCCTACTCTTTTCACAAAAATGAAAATAAAAATAAAAGTTACTAGCCAAGTGATATGCATTTATACCTTGGTTCAAACTACATTGGCTTTGATTCCTTCACTAGATAAGCTCTAGGTTACATTCCTAGGTTAAGTCCACTTTTGCAAATATTTTATAAATACTTTATTTTTCAATTTTTATAAATATCTCATTTTCTCCTTCTTTGTGAATTATTTATTTTATTTTATCTTCTTTTTCATCATTTCTTCTCTTCTTTTACCTCACATGTGTTTTGATTAGGGTAATTAAAATATAATTAATGTGACATTAATTTTACATAATTAACTTAAGATAATCATTTTTAGAAAGAGATGCTATAGGGTGCCTAACATCTTCTTTAAGCACAATTGACTCTTGAACCTATCTCTAGTTCCTAAATCATCCATTTTCACAATTTTTTCCCCAAAACAAAAAATCCAAAGTTTTACTATTATTTAAAATTTTGGTAGTGATTTCTAATAAATTGGTTTTCAAAATCATTTTTGGAAACTAATTTGTTAGAAATCACTACCAACATTTTAAATAATAGTAAAACTTTGGAGGCTAGGTTAGCCGAAAGATGGTTATCGGTTCAAGGACGCAAGGTGCCCCTGCTTTTTCAGGGTAAGAAGGGGTAGAGAAAATGCCTCGAGCCAATGTTCGAGTACCAGGCGCTACGGCGCTGAAGTAACCCATGCCATACTCCCAGGAAAAGCTCGAACGACCTTCAACAAAAGGGTACCTGAAACCAATTTGTTTTTCTCTTTTGTTTTTGGTGCCTCTTGGTCATATTTCAAGTGTGACAATATACATAATATATATATATATGTGTGTGTGTGTGTGTAATGCTATGAATGAGTTTGACTGCCTTGGCATCTTGATTGTTGCAGACAATGAGTCATGTTTTAATATATGGAGCCTTGAAAAGTGCTTAGTTATGGGAGTAGTGGCTATAAACATGCTTCTCCTGAGTTATTGGCTAATGACTAAATTATTACTTAATTACTAGTATGATATAATAATTGAATTGTAGTCAAACTTACTCATTTAAGTTGTACATGCATTATTCATGCTATGATTTCCATATGTAAAGTATCAAGGTTGATTACTCTTTTCTATGTAAATGGATTTTTATACTAGTTACTAAGATTTTATATCTCATCCTGTTTGTGGATTACACTTTTTAGGTGAAAGATTTAGTAGTGGCAAGAAAAGGCTAGTAGAAGACTAATCCCAGCATTAGTCATTTACTTAGGTTTTGTTATTTTGTCTTTTAGATATGTATAGTTGTAAATGTTAAATTATATGTATTTGTCTACTTTTGTATAACACATCATAATGCATCATGTATTTCCAAGTGTAGGATTTCTTAGGCTCTATACTTGGAGTTGATGTTCAACTTAAAAGCTCTATTAATTCTTTTGTAAAGTCACTTTTAGCAATCTTACTTTTCTTCTAATGTTTAGATATGGTTATGATGGAATTTTAGCTTATGGTTGTATATGGTGCAAACCCATATGCATTTTGAGTGATCAAATGGTTGAATTTTAGTGTGAACTTTGGCATGACTTTAGACCTTATTTAAATGTTCTTGCATGCTAAGTGTAATGTCTAGTTTTCTTTAAAACGACAAAAACATATATGTTTTCAAAGTGAGTCCTCTGAAATAAATTGATTAAGGCCCAAAAAAATTAGAATGATGATCTAGACATTAAGTAATAAATTTAGGAGGCCAAAGGTATCCTGAAATAGAGGATAAAATGGCCAGTTGAAAATTAACAAAATAATTATGAAACGTAATGACATTTTCGTAATTTTAGATAAATTTTGGAATTCTTATAGGAGGACTTTTTAAATGGAAAATTTGAGTTCTTTCGGGTTCTTAGAGACTCTAAAAACTATGGGAAGTCCTAGGGCAATTAAAACTCCTTTGGTGTACATTTTTCAATGTCAGTCGACTCGAACTTTAAACATTTCTTTCAGAAAGGTTTTAACTCCAATTTAAGTAATTATAAAGGCATTTTATAAGATTGAGGACCTAAATTTTATGATGAAAAAGACGATTTTAAAAAAAGAACTAAAACGAACTAGAAATGAAAATACCAAAATTAAGGGACATAAATGAAATTTTCTAAAGCAAAGTGTCTCTTGAAGCTTCTATAAGTTTCATGCCACTTCTTCTCCCTTTTCCACTTACTTTTTTTCTGCCCAAAAATAGAGAGAAGGACCAGAAGATTTAGGTGGACAAGAGAGGAGAGAAAGGGAGGAGAAAAACCCAAGATAAAGGTATAAAATCAATGAAATTTCTTAGTCTTTCCTTTAGCAAAGTTATTCTTCTCCTTCTCCTCTTTCTTTCTATGGTTTTTTTGAAGTTTTTGGGTCTATTTTAAGGGCATAATAGAGGGAAGATTTTTGAATTCAAGGAGAAGAAGCCAAGCAAGGTGAAAAACAAGCAAAGGGAACCAAGAAACTAAGGTATTTTGCCATACTTCAAGCTTGATGTTTCTTATTCTTCTTCTTGTGTTGTTTGACCTATGTAAGACCAGCCCTAAGGGGTTGAGTTTCTAACCAAAGCAAGGATGAATCTTAGGAAAATGAGGGAGAATAATAAGAATATGCAAAGGAAATAACAAAATAATCATTAGATTTTAAGATACAAAAGTTAGGGTTTTAAGTGTTCCTTTAAAATTCTATTTTGATACAAGAATTCCTAGGCTAAATTAAGTGTTTGAATGAGCCCCAGAGATCCTTAAGAAGCTTCCCATATGTATCTTCCATCAAGAAAACAAAGCAAACCCACTTAATGCTCTCTTGGTGTATGGTTTTGGCCTAGGCTAGAAAGAGTACCAAGGGATAGTTTTAATTTGTTCCAAGCTTAATTTTGAGTCATATATGATGGAGGAGGATGAGAGGAAGCCATGAAAACATTTTAAAAACTATAGATAGTGAGATGGTATCACAGGTTCCATATTATGGCTTAAAAAAGTAACACATAACTAGGCTCATTGAATTAATTGTGTGATAACTCCAAATGAATTAAAAGGAGTCAAGAATCATAAATGGATGGAAAGAGTGGAGCCAAGATTATATTTTCCTAAGGTTGCTTTATTAAGTGTATTATGGAATCATAAATGAGCCATAAGCACAACCTAGCTTTTGAAATGAATATGTAGCCTTAAAATTTGTTCTAAGAGTGTAATTGGCTTCCATTTGAGTATCTAGGTCAAAGGAAACAAGTCTCACCTTCTTGTGAGAGTGTGGCCGTGGGAGAGGAACTAAATTCAAGGAAGAAAGTGTGCAATTATGACAAAAGTAGTTCTATCTTCTTTCTCTCATGCATGAGTGGATGTTTATCTTGTCTTTGAATGTGTGTATATATGTTTTGAGCTATGAAAAATGTCTTAACATGTATCTATATGCAATGGTACCATGATGCTACATTATGTCTTCAAATGATACTATGTGTATTTGCCTTGATTTGCTTGAGTATGGTGAAGCCAAGAACCCACTAGTCATTGTGAAAATGAGCCAAGAACCCTCAAGAATGGTTAAGACAAAATCAAGAGTCTTCTAAAAATAAGGCTTAGTTCAAAGCCTTATAGAAAAAGGGTAAGACAAGTCCAAAGTCATTGAAGAGAATGGGTGAGGCTAAACCACTTACTTGGTGAAGCTAAACCACTTACTTGGCAAGCCTATGTATGTTTTGTATGACTTCTTGAAAGCTAGAAATGTTTCATGAATGACTATATACTCTATGATGTTCATGCATGTATTTTTAGACTTGGATTTGTATTCTTTATGTATGGTTGAAAGGGAGAAGAGCTATTGGGATTCCTAGAATCTTATCTCTTCCTCCTTACATGTCTTAGACTAAGTGAGCCAAGGAATGGAAGCCACCAAACCTAAAGGAAGAAGATTGACAAAAAAGTATGAAATTTTGCCATTTTGTAGCCATATGAATAGCATATGATGTAATCCAATATTGTATATGATGTATGAGCTTATGAGCACATGTAATTACATGAATGAATGATGTATGAATGAGATTTGATGTCATATGGATGATATTGTATGATTTGGACATTGAATGGCAAGAACTAGCTTGTATAGTCTTGTGCATATCTTAGGTGGATAAGTGAGTTTATGAAATCTGGGTTTGTGCACCTTTGAGATATGTTTAGTAGACAATTTTGGTGCTTTCCCACATGCTTAAGTGGCCATGGAAGCCTTGGAACCAAAATTGACCCTTTTGAGACTATTCAAGAAGCTTAAAAAAGTACTTTTGCAATCCAATGTCAAGATCTGACCAAATGAATGAATCTACTCATGAAATTTGGCATGCATATAGATCTCATCTAGAGATTTTTGGGAACCCAAAGACCAAATTATTTGGAGCTTTGTGAAATTAATTATGAATTTTTAAAGTTGCTATTTTTTTGCTATTCTGGTATAAGCACTATTTATATGGTCAGTTTTTTGTACTATATCATTCGAGGGCCAAATGATGTCTAATGTTGATAAAATTTTATAGGCATAAATTAGACATGATAATATTTCTACGACCATTGAGATCACCCCAATTAGACATCTGAGCAGGGACATATGAATTTTTGAAGTTTAGGGAAAGTACCAGTAGTGACAGGCGACCTTGGTTACTGTTTAATTGATTTCTTATAGTTAGACGTCCTTGTTATGATATGGAATTATTTTTAACATATAGTAGACATCTGTAGCTTTCTAGAATGATATAGTATGCTTGATTTTGATTTTTTTAGAATTAGTTATGATTTTTCAAAATTCATAATAGAAAATTAAAATGTCAATCTGAGGCTGCATGTATTATTTTTATATATATACTCCATTAGGTCGAGTTCTTGGTCACGTTTTGAGATGGTTATGAGTTGTATTTATATATTTAAATATGAGAATAAGATAGATGGGTTGTGGTCCATGGGACACGAAACGAAAAATTTATCTACGACGTAATACAAAATAATCTATTATTTTTTTCACTTTTCTTAGGTAAGTATGTGGAACCAATGAAATGCAAGTTAAATTGGCATGAGATGAGTTCCATAATTATGGTATTACACTAAGTTTGGTGAATTTTGGGATAGAATAGGATCCCCAGACAACTAGCCAAAGTGAAAAGAAACTTTCAAGGATTTTTATGCTTGTTTTGCAACCCATATGACCTACCTATGTTGCTATGCATGGCTATGTGAGGCTGTCTCTTAAAAAGGGGGTTTCAATAAGGCACACAAGCTGCTTGTGTAGCTTTTGCCATGTGTGTCTTGTAGAGAAGTGTGAATTTTTGGATGTCTTTCCTAGTTTTTCTCTCCATAACTTTTATCTTAAGCTTTAGTTAAGTTAAATTGGGGTTTATAAGCTTCTTTTAGTTGTCTTTGGATAAGTTAAAATACTTGTAATAGTTTATGGATAGGGGAACTTGCAAGGTATGGAGTGTAACTAACTATCTCCCATGTGTATTAACTTTGCTAGTTTAAAGGTTTAAATCAAGTTCAAATTAGTGTTTAATAATTATGCTTCAACAAAAGTTTTAGTTTAATTTTATTAATAAAACCTTTTAGCTTTAGCTATTTATGGAATAAGGTGTTACATCCAACAATACAATCACACAAAATAACTAATACAACTAATTTTATCTTGTATAAACTAGATTTAAATAGGACTAGACTTTGGTGCATTATATATATATATATATATATATATATATATTTGTTGTTAAATTTTTTAATAAAAATATAATAAAAATATAATTTTTTAATAATAATTTGACAAATGTATATTTTAATTGAGGAATCACTTTTTTTTTTAAATAAAAGTCATACACTTTGTCATATTATATTTGTTATGATTTAATTGAATAATCTAATAGTAAAGATATGAAAAGATTACATTTAAGTTTTTTTTTTTTCTTAAATATATAGTAAGCCCTCTCACAAAAAGTAAATAATTAAATTATGCTAATTTTTTTTAACGTTGTTAATTTAGTTTTGATAGTTCTGTTATTTTCAAAAATAACATTCAATTTTCTACACATTTGACGTATATTGCAAAAATCTTGTTATTTTTTTCAATCTTTTATATTAAATTATAAATATATAATTTAACAAAAATTATCACATTACACACACACACACACACACACATATCGTGCTACTAAATAAGTAAATAACTTATTCCGTGCAAAGATTAGTGTGAACAACCAATGTATGAAAAAATTAAGACTGTGAACTTGTGAGTTGTGAATCATTTGCTTATTGGACCTTCACTTGAAGATGAATCAGAAAAATAAAGGGTAGGGTGAATGGAATTTAAGAATTGGTGATTCCTTATTCTTAGAATATGATTTTATCCTTATCGTTTTGACTATACTTTTATGGTCAAGCCACTCTTATACTCCAGTTCACTACATTATCTCACTAAAGTCCATTTCTTAGTGGACTGCCACATGGAAAATGGCAGTCTGTGTGCCCAATGGAACTGTCAAGCTTTCGAAAAATTTGGTACTGACGGACGTAATTGGAACATTTTAGAAAACAATAGGGTAACATTGCTCAGTTTTGAATTAGAATGCCCAAATTGAAACTTCGGAGCAACGGCTTTACAACATGACAGGGTTATATTCATACGGAAGTCGTCATTTGGGATATATTTCCTAAATACCGAGGAAAAGAATGTGAAAGAAATCTCTTCAAGTACAATAATCCAAGGTTGGAGATATCACGTCTTTCTATCACGGGCTCTTGCCATGGTTTTCTCTGCATTGCTTCTGACATATCTCCACATCCAGTGCTTTTCTGCAACTGAGTAACAAGGAGCGTGTGATCTTTTGTTTTTGGACATGCTGCTTTGGGATATGTTCCTTGTTCTGCTGGGTGCAAAGGGGTGGAAGTGTACAACAACTAAGCAAGGGTCAAATTCTCACTCTGGGGGAAACTTCATGGAGGCCACGACTTATCTTGGATCAATGTGCTTTCCAGATATTGTCAGCGTGCATTAAATTGGATGAATGACAAGATAATTTATAACCGGATTCTCTCTAATTGTATGTTGTGCAGTAAATATTTTCAAAGTTTTTTTAGATATTAAAAAGTTTAATTAAATATGTAAAAATTGTAATTAAAAGAATAAAATTTCAATTGTGAGAAAAAATTATATTTTAAAAAATTTTAATTGTACTTTATAATTAAAACTTTTAAAGTGTAATTTTTTTATAATTATAATTTTTATTTTTCTCATTAAACTCTAAATCCTTAAATTAAAAAGAAAAACAAAAGCGAACCCATTAGTTGGAGATCCAAACGCTGTAACCATGGGTTTTTTTTTTTTTTCTCTTCAAATCTTGGTCTTGAGTACTCAGAAATTTCATGTCATGATATTTCTAAAATATATGAGGTTCTCAAGATAATCTCGCTCAATGATTGTTTTTTCATTAAAATATATAATATAATAATGTATTTATATATTTAATAAAATAAAATAATCTTTTCTTGTCCGCATATAAATTTTTTAGTCGAATTGTTTTCAGTATAAAGTAACAGATATTTTTGGACAAAGAGAAACATAATAAAATATATTTAAAAAAAAAACTTGAGTTAAATGAGTCACAGCATAGTCAGCCCATTTACATGGGCTGGAATTGGCCCAAAATCCTACACAATGTATTGGGCCAAATGGCGAATCCTGACCGCTTTCCCTGTCGCACTCAAGCGAATCATTCTGCCACTCGTTTGGTTGCGCGAGGGAAAGGAAAATGAAAAAGGAATATTTGATGAAATTTTATTTTTATCTCTTTAATTATTATTTAATATTATTTATTAATTATTATTTAATTTTTAAAAATAAAAATATTATAAATATTTTTTATTTCTAAAATTATCTTCTGTTTTTTTAACTATTTTTATTTCTATCTCCAACTATTTATAGCCTGTTTTCGAAGGTTTCAGCACTGCTGACGTATCTGAGCCGAAAGGCGCTTCGGGTCTTGTGGGGTCTGGAAGAAGATATCAAGATTCAAGCTACAAGATATTCTTGGGTGGGGCCTCCACACAAAAAAGCTTAAGCCTTTTTAAAGGTCAAACACTACTACTACTTCTTGCCCAGCAAGAATTGAAGCAGTCAGACACTCGCTTCTGTAAGTTCAGAATCTTACTTATTGGCTTCTCCTTGTTTTTGTCTATGGGAAGTCGAGGCCCTTCTGTAGCTTTACATGCCATTCTCTTTGTTCTTTATCGAAACTCTGGGTCCGCGTTATTCTGAACTTGTGTCCTTTGTGTCTGTCATTGAGTTCTTTCAGAGGTTGTAAGTCTATGCGATCCATTCGTCCTCCACTTACAGATTCATGGAAGATGCAGGCAAAGGTGTCACTTCATTTGATATATGTGCTTTGCTTTTCTTTCTGTGAATTTGTCTGATTCATTGTTTGTTTAATGTTTATTTGGGTTTTCTGGATTCGGATTGTTTGATCTTTCTGCTTCCAATCAATAGCTCAATCAGGGGACTATCTTCAATAACTGTTCTACATCTTTCTTTTATTTTGTATTCTGTTTTTTTCTTTCGTTCTTAATCTTATCCCCAAAAGCATCGCTGAGAAACCATGGTAAATTATCGGATGCGGTGAGACGGATTTTCTTACTTTCGTTGGCCTTCTTGATTTGGTGCTATACCATTTTGGATTCTGAAATCAACAGGCTCTGCTTGCTTCTTTTTCGATGCGAAGAGTGGAAGATAAAAGATGGCATGAAAATGTTACAAATTACTAAATGACTTATTTCGTCCAAAGATTGTCTTGATGCGCAAGGGGTAGATTCTATGAGTTACCAAAACTTAATTTTTAAAGTTCAAATTGAAAGTTCATTATCGAAACAGGCGATTGGTTGAACTCTGAATTATCAATGTTTGAAAAAAAGTGAAATGGTGAATTGTGAATCATTTGCAAAGATAAATGGGTCTGGTGAATGGAATTACTGAGTTAGTGATTTTCCAATCTTAGAATATGAGTTTTGACGCCCATCGTTTTGACTATACTTATTTAGTCAAGAATTCAGGATAATCTACTTTTCCCCCTCATTACATTATCTCTTTACAAGTCTCTTTCCTAGTTAAAACTAATTGGATGTTAAGCGCATTGACGTTAGCATTGCCTGAAATAGGAATGGAAAAGAATGAACTCCATCACAATGCTCTTGTTCCATTCTTAATATGGTGATTGCAAGTTCCTACCTGATGTTGTGGCTGTCAAATCTGTCCGATATTTTATGCCAGGAACAGAACAGTAAGGAAAAAAAAAGTGGGGGGGGGGGGGGGGGGGGGGGGAGGGAGATTCTTTCATCTCAGGAACATATTTCCCTTTGATTACATGTTCAAGGTCCGATTAATGCTTCAAGTCCAATTATGCTGGCTTTCAATAAGTAAATGTGTAGGTTTAGCAAATGATTATTGCTGCATCAACTTGTTACTCCTTCTTTTGCAGTTGACATCCTTTGTGGCTTACTCCATGTTGCTTAATTTTTGAGAACGACCCTCATGCATGAGGCAATTCTCGGTGTAGCCTTCTTCACCCTATTATGGCTGCAGTATCTCTTTCCAAGATTTAAAATATGGGGTACGGATATGGAATGTGCTTTGATTTGAAAATTTAATCTTGAACAGTAGGCCAGAGTCTCTAAATTGAAGAAGCCTAAAATATAGGGCATTTATCTGTTCTGCGAAACTTTGCAGTAGGCTTCATGCCTCCAACTCTGTCTTGTTTGATATCACAGTCATCTTGTTCATTTTGTGGCTTGTGACAGTTGGAATTTGATTTTTCATTTTGGATCACAATTATTCTATTTTTCATTTGTTACGTGAATTAAAATATTGATTTTTTCTCATGACATTTATGGATTTCATCCTATATTTTCTGCAGGGTTTGCCAATAACACGTCTTAGCAAGAAGAACTGAGTCGGACCACTAGAACTTTGATCAAGTTGCAATGGCGGAGACAACCAAAATACAAAGTGGTTATCTTTCTCTGGATGTTACATCTCGTATCCTGTCTTTCCTTCCCATAGAAGATATCGTTAAATATAGGGCTGTCTGCAAGGCCTGGTATAGGTTGACAAAGGAGCCTTTTTTCATTAATCTGCAACTGAGGGCAACAGCTTTTCAGCATGACAGATTTATACTCGTACCTAAGTCAATGAGTATATATTTGCTAAATACTGAGAAAAATAATGTGAGAGAAATCTCTCTGAGTACAATAACCGAAGGTTGGGAGCAATGGCACCTTTCTGTCATGAGCTCTTGCCATGGCTTTCTCTGCCTTGCTTCTTTCGTATGTCCAGATCCAGTACTTGTCTGCAACCCAGTAACAAAGGAGCGTGTGATCTTACCAACAGCAGCTCCATGTATATTTCTGTTTGTACATGCTGCTTTGGGATATGATCCTTGTTCTGCTAAGTACAAAGTGGTGAAAGTGTACAAGGACTACATTTCTAGAGTATGCAAGGGTCAGATTCTTACGCTAGGGGAAACTTCATGGAGACCGCTTGACTTTTCCTATATGGTACTATCTTCGACCAGTGTGCTTCCTAGACACTGTGGCGGTGCCCTATATTGGATGATTGACCAAATAGTTCATCACCATGGTGGCGGTTATGGGTTTATTCTAGTCTTGAACTTAAGTACCGAAGAGTTTCACGTCCTGAAATTTCCAGAAAACACAAGGTTGCCAAGATACCCTGCTTTTGCTCAAGGTTTTATTAAGTTTTATTTGGCAAATACAGGGAATATTCTAATTCTGAGTGAATATGAAGATAGGATGACGCATTTATGGAGTATGATGAGAAAGAGAGATAGAGAGTTTCGTGTTTGCTATTATGGGACTCCGTTGAGTGCTCGATGGAGTGTTTTCTCACGGCAAGTGTTCATAGGCACAATGGATGACTGTATTCTTCTGGAGGTGACTAAGTTCGGAATGGACGAAGAGCGTGACCTTGTGCTCTTCTGTCCCAAAAGAATGCAGTATGTTGGTACCCAGTTTCGGGGACTACCACCATGGTTTAGAACTCTGACATTGCGACCCAACTTGCTTTCACCCCTTGTTACGATGCATGGGGGATAGAAAGGAGAAGGAGCATAGTGAATAGATAAATGTTCTCGGACCTTATACAGATTGGTCAAATTTATTAACAAATAAACTGTATATCTGTCATATAATCTTCCAATTTGGATTGTTTGCTGCATCTTAAGTAATTTAGATTTTATTTTATTTTTTTTAAATCTTGACTTTTTTTTTAAAAAAGTAGAATGTAAAATAAAAATAAATTTTCAATTATAATTTTTAAAAATGATAACTGAGATTAAAAAATTAAAAAAAAATAGACTATATTAAATTTGCACAATCTGTTAGAGCGCGACCCAAGCAGCTGACAATCCAAATTGTACAAATTTCTATGATTTTAATTGTCAAATAATAAATTTTAATCGTTATTCTTCTGCCTACGGTACGATGTTCCGCCTCTTTGACAATCCTGCTTCTGTGGCCTTTTGACCTATATAACCGACCAATCCACACACATAAACTAGCTTGGGTGCAATTTCTAATTCTTACAATTTTATTTAATTTTTAATTTAATCTATATATATATTATAAAAAACTTGTAACTAAATCTCTATAATTTTAAAAATTTTTAATTTGATATCTACTAATAATTGTTTTATGCAATTAAATTTTGTTATATTATTTTTTGGGGTCATAAATATGTGATATTTTGATATTTTAAATATATATGATTCAAATCAATTAACTCAAAATACTTAACATATGTTAAATTATATGTTATACACTTAATTTAATTTAATTTTATTATCTATTTTTATCTCTTTTTTTAATATAAATTATATATATTTAGAATGTTAGGATGGTACATGATTGATTACAAGAGCAAATTTTAATAATACATTGATAGAAATTTACACTCATGGACTAAATATAAAATTATAAAAATTCAATTATAAAATTTTAAACTATAAAAATCAAATTAAAATTTTAATAAAACTATAATTTGCCCAATCATTTTCAGATAAGGTTTATTCCATCGCTAAAGGTTGTTTTTCTCCTCCAATTTTTTAATGCCCCGTCAAATAAAAGTTATTTGGAATTAATATGTTAGTATAGGAGGAAACTAGCTAGGATGAAAATTTTCTCTCAGTATCTTCTCTGATCTACCCTACAAACCGGCAATAGACAAGTGAGAAACGTTACAAAATATGTAAAAACTTTAATTTCTGCCCCTTTTCTTTACTTGGTGGACAGATATGTTTTTTTTTTCCACGACTTAAATACATTAATGATTTTTTTAGTTTCATAAAAATTTTAATTTGATTTCTTTAGTTTAAAATAACTAATGTTATTTTTTATTTTTTTAAAAAATTAATGATGCAATTTTACTCCTATGTTACATCTTTATATGAAATTTAATATCATATTCAATATATGTTGACTTCAGTGTTAAATTTGAGTGCGAATTAAATACACCAATGAAAAAGAAATTATCTAAGTCAATAAATTATTAAATTTGATAATAAATTGAAAATGAATGATTTGACAGTGGGATAAATTTTGAATTATATTGTCTATTTTTAAATTAAAAGAACAAAATTTAAATTTTATACCATTTGTACATTTACAGCCAAAACATAATGCAAGGGTTACCCCTTTTATTTCTCTTTTCTTGCACTATTGTCTTTATCCCTTTCAGGACTGTTGACATACAGGCGAATTAAGAAAGTGTTCTTATCTCTTAGCCAATAAAGGAAACTAGAGACTCCACCAGAGTAGATCTAGAGAGAAAAGAAAAGATGGGAAGGTAGAGCTGAGAGGATAGAGAATGAAGTGAAGAAGCATGTCATATTTGCAAGGGG
The DNA here is from genome assembly GCA_032878935.1 of Erythrophleum fordii. Lineage (NCBI taxonomy): Eukaryota > Viridiplantae > Streptophyta > Magnoliopsida > Fabales > Fabaceae > Erythrophleum > Erythrophleum fordii. The sequence continues at coordinate 1,253,701 of JAVQMF010000055.1, forward strand.
AAGAAGTGAAATTAGGATCTTTTCCTTTTCTCTCTCCTGTTCTGTAAAAGAGAGAGACACAATGGGTAAATCCTCTTTCTCATATGACAAGAACAATACAGTTTTGGGTGAAGAAACGTGCTTCTCAAGAAGGCCTATGAGCTCTGAGTCCTCTGCGATATGCAGAGGTTGCCCTGGTCATCTTCTCCAACCATGGCCTTTTGAGTTCCCTAATGCCTCAAGGTATAACAATATAACGACCTTCTAGCTTTTGAGTCCCCATTATTCGTAGCTTTTCTGCTTCTTTTTCTGAACCTAGTTATGTTCTTCAACCTCAAGAACTTTAGTTTCAGCAGTCTTCATAAAGGAGAGAAAAAGAATGTGATTCTTTTTCTATCTCCCATTTTATCCTTTCTACTTCCCAACAATAACAATGCGTTTGGATCGGGGAGAAAAGTGAGGGAAAAGAGAGAAAAACAAAATTTTATCCCGTTTGGATCAGAGAGAAAATTGGAGAGAAGAGAAAAAATGAGAAGAAAAGTATGATGGGTCCCAATATTTTTTTTCCTCTCTGAAATAGAGAGATTGAAAGAAAAAAAGTAACGTTTGACTCTCAAAATATAAAATAATAATAAATATATATTTAATAAAATTATTTAAACATTTTAATTAGTTAATTAAAAAATTAATGTTACAATTAATTTTATTATTAAATTAATTAATATATTTTACAAAATAATAATATATTTTTTAAAATAAAAATTAATAAATTATATAAAATTTTAAAAAAAATTATACATAATTAAAAAAAAAAATTGTCCGACTGCAATGCAGTCGGCCAATGTCCAGGGCAATGCATTGCCCATTTGAGCAATGCATTGCATATATATATATATATAATATTATATTTTTAAATATATAATATTTATATATTATATATATAATATTATTATATTTATTATATTTATATATTATATTTAAATTAATTAATATATATTTAAATAAAATATTAATAAAATTTTAAAATAAATATTAATATTTATGATTTTAAAATAATAATTTATAGATATTTTTTTATACAATAAAATTTAATTAATTTAAAGAATATATTTTTAAAATATTTTTAAATTTTAAATATGTGTTTTTTAATGAAATTTTTTTATTTTATTTAAAAATAATTTTTAAAAATTTTTTAAATAGTTTTAAAATTAGTTTTTATATCTTTTATTATTCTTATTTTTTAAAAAATATATATGTAAAAATTTAAAATAACAACAAAATTATTATTATTATATTAAATTAACTTTTTTTTTTCTTTCTTTGTACATTTTCTCTCCCTCCCATCCAAACACATGAGAGAAAATATTTTTTTACCAATTTTCTTTTCTCTCGCTTCTCTTCCCCTCTTTTCTCTCCCTCCACTCTCCTCCTCCCCCATCCAAACAAAGCATAAAAGTATTTGAATTGTGAGGCTTGCAACCTTCCGATTTGTAATACACACACACACACGAATGAAGATATCCCAATTAATTCTTCCCAGTTCATGTGAAGATCTGAAACTCTTTCTCCCTCTTATATTAAACAAGCATTGTAGACGAAGTATAACAAATTTCTTTGTCATCAAGTTGCTTGGAAACCATTGCTGCGTCTATTTCATGACGTATTATACTACCCTTAGCTAGGGCAAAAACCTTTTCAATATACAAGTGTATTTTTTTGTAATCAAATACTAACGGGTAAAATTGTTATCTAAAATAACGCACATCCTATTTAAATGCTTATCCACATACACACATTTCTTCAATTCAATATAAAGGGTTCAAGTTATAATTTTAAGCAAACTTTGACTTGCAATAAATCTTTGCATGGGTCAGACTAAGTTCATTATTATATTCGTTTAACTACAGTCATAGCAAAATAAAAAAATTATGTCTGATAAAATTGTTAGATATGAAAATAAAAAAGAAATACACAAATAAATGTAATAAAATAATTATTTTTAGTATGATATAGAAATGAATGATAATAGAATTCTATTTGTATTTTTAATTTGATTAAAATAATACAAGAATAGTAAAGAATGATGGGAAAATGACTATCATGTTCCTACTTTAAAATATAATTGGCATGACAAAAGAAAAAAAGATAATGATAATAATAGTATGATAAATTTTGCATAAATTAAGCATAATAATTATTTTTGGTTTACGTATTTATGAAATGGAAATAAATTCTTTTTTAAATTTTTCTTTTTCTAATCTTACAAAATATGTATTAAATGAAATTATTTAATAGATTTTTTTTTCTTTTCTTTCTGTTTCCTTCTACCAAAAGGCACATAAGACTAAAGCAAAATATATTGTTCATTGCTCAGTTATGTCACTTCTAAACATTATTTTTGGTGTACTCTAGCTATATGGTGATTAAACAATATTATAATCTATTTGGTTAGCTGAATGTTAAGTATGTAAAATGAATAGAAATGTGAAAAGTGGATATATAAAATAAGAAATGATACTTGTATTTTTATTTTTTTAAAAATAATTAAAAATAAAATACTGTTGAATAATGATTATAAAGATATAATAAATATTACAAATAAGATTATATCAAAAATTACATGCCTGCCGACCAAAATTGAAATGGATAAAGCTCAATTTGTTGAAAACTATATAATGTAATGCACATTTAGGCTATTTAAATTTGTTCTAGATAGTCTAAATTATATATATATATATATATATTAATTTTTTTTAATGTTAACCATTAATTTTTTTAAAAGTTAATAATTAGAATAGTATTTTTATTTTATATTTTGCATATTTTTTTTAAAAAAATAAAAAACCAAAAAATAAAAAATCTAAATCATTCCGATTTCGACACATCCTGCAGAAGATCCACACTCAATTACATGTAAGGGAAGCGTCAGAATTATATCTAGAAACCGTCAGTCAAGAAGCATAAGGTATTATAAGAAATTATAATTTAATAAATTATATCAAGAACTTTTATTTCTTTTTTTAAATATTTTTCCCCCTTCTGGTTCGTCCGTTCAAAGGCGGACAATTCTGCCATTTGCGAGTTCTTGATCCTAGCTTGGTTAAGATCTTGCCATTATGTGACACCATGATGAAAATTGAGAAGTACCGGAGACACAGATATTTACTTTTTGACAAAATTTAAATACAATTTTTAAATATTTGATATTAAATTTTTTATCGAAAATATTACAAATAGAAATTTTTTTATAAATTAACATTAAATGATTGGATTTTTTTTTAAAAAAATTTTAATATAACTAATTGGGAGGGCCTATGCAAATATATGAGGACAAAAAAAGAGAAAAAATTTAAAAAAATAAAAAAAAAAGTTTGAAGAAAAAATTCTAGTTCCGCAAATACTAATAAATTGTGTAATTTGAATGATGAAAAATAATCATTTTCTTTTAACTTGCATATACATATAAATATATATATTAAATATATTTTTATTGAAAAATCTAATAATAAACATGGAAGAAACAGTGAATCACTTATTCTTTGGTTATTATGAGAATTACCAAATTAAAAGTAGTTTTGCAACCTGAAAGGGCGCAATTAATTATCTCTTCAGTCCGTTTCTAGTCTAGTAATTCCGGGCTTTCGATGATGTTCAAAATCAAAACCATCTATTGTTGAGTAAACTATTATTTTAGTCTATGTTTGTTCCATCAGTTTAGTCCAAATCTTTTAAACATATTTGAATATTTGCATTTTTTGTTCGCAAGTACCCAAATGGATTGCTTATCATTTACATCAGTTACAAACATTTCATAATAAAAATATTCTGTTACAACTTTGTAATTAATATAAAGTTATTAAAACTGACGATAGGAGGAATGTTTACATGTTTTAAAAAGATTTGGTTTGATCTGATGGCGATCATCTTTAAAAAATTAAATTGATAAAACAAATATTTTTCAAAAACCAAAATAATAATTTACTCTTTATTCTCCCGTTACTCACCACAATTTACCATTTCAGTTCTTTTTGTGCATGTTTCAATTCAACTACTCTGCAATACGTAACGAAAAGTGTAATAGTAAAGTATGTCCTTAAAATTAAGCAGAGCAGTTTTCTATCAACTTGCTTGGTTCGAACCTGCATTCCCAGTGAAGGGTATGGTAGTGAGGAACTCGTATGAATGATCTAGCTCTAAAAAGCTTGGAGTTAGTGTTGTTATTCCTTCTTGGGGTACTGTTTGAACTGTGCGTAGGATTAACAAGTCTCTCTAGTTGGAGTTTTTTGGATGTGCATCGGATTGTTTCGATTATCTATCGCAGGTATCACCATGCTCGAGAGTATGGGTGGACTGAAAGCAGTGAGCTAGGAAATGTATCGCTGAATTCGGACATGCATGGAGGTGGAGCACGTGATGGAAGATCCCCTGTTTTGCAGTTACCAAAACGGGGACCCTACGTCCCTTTTCATTCTTCCATCCTTCGGTCTTCAAGGCAATTTTGGCGAAACTGTCTCTTAGGAAGTTTCATGGATTTAAAAGTGATTCCAGTGCATAGACCACAGAAGGCATTGAGAATCTGCATGGAAGCTACGGGGTGATGTCACAGTTATTCGTAGGGATCAAAATATTGTGATTCTTCGTTTTGATGATTATGCAGATCAACGCTATGTTCTTCAAAATGGTCCATGGGCAGTACAGAATTCGCTAATGGTAATGGAACAGTGGAAGCCGAACATGGTCTTATCAAATTTCGAGTTTTACAAATTCCCATTTGGATTCAGGTATGGGGCTTGCCACTGGAATATTTTAAAGCTGAAGTTGCTGAAGTTATGGGCAATATGCTAGGTGATTTTTGCGATTTTGATGATATGGAGGGTTCCACTCACAATATAAGATGTTGAGTGATGCTTCAACCACGTGCTCTCCTTTCTTTTTTTTTTTTCAGGATCAGTTATTGAATTTTTTAATATAAAATTTTGTTGCTTTGTTGAATAAATCAGAACGTGGGCTATATACCCACTACCTTATCCCACTATTATATTTTGTTCTTATATTTTAGTATTTTCAGTTGTTATACACCTATATAATAAGCTTTGACATTATTTAATCAATTAAAGTTTTTATCTAGTTCATTCTCTTCAATATTATATTCAGTTCATTTTATTTCCTTTTTCCCACAATATTTTTGGTATCAAAGCTTTCCAGAGAGCGAGAAGGGGAACATTTGTGAGATACTCGAGAGGCAAGAGCATCACAGCAACTCTTTCATTTCTTTCTCACTTTGACCCTTACTTTTCTCAATAGAAAGCACTGCAGCTATTCTTTCCTTCTTTCACTTTTTGTTCTAGGTTCGATTGTGAACATAGGAGACTTCTACTTGTGCAAAATTAGCTTATTATGACAGTAGTCTATGGCAACTAATGGAATTTCATCAGCAACCACTATAATACCATAATTCTAAGACTCATGCAATCTTCATGCCTCATCTCATGCTAGTTCTATAAAAAGTAATATAATGGTATTGAAAATCATGGATAAGTTGCATTCAATGTCCCATGGGTCATATAGATTCATCCATCTCATTCTCATATTTAAATACACAAATACAACTCATAACAAGCTCAAGAAGTGGCCTATACCTCGAGCAAAGGGAGTAGATACACCAAATACAATGGTGCAGCCTTGGACTGATTTTTCAGATTTTGTGCCTAAATTTTGAAAAATCATAACTAATTTTAAAAAGATCAAAATCAAGCACACTATACCATTTTGGAAAGCTACAAATATCTACTTTATGCTAAAAATAAATCCAAATCACAATAGAGGCTGCTATCACTAGAAACTGATGGAATAGTACTAGAGGTTGACTGTCATTACTAGTACTGACCTCCAACTTCAAAAATTCATATCTCCTTGCTCAAAGGTCCAATTGGGGTGATCTTAGTGGTCATAGAAAGCTTATCATGTCTAATTTATTTTTGTAAAATTTCATAAGCATTGGACATCATTTGTCACACGAATGATGCAACCCAAATTTCTGACCATATGAATAGTGTCTGCAACAGTTCAGCAGAAAAATGTCAACTTTGAAAATTCATAATTAATTCCACAGAGCTCAAAAAAAATTTGGTCTTTAGCTTCCCAAAACGTTCTAGATAAAATCTATATGTGTGCCAATTTTCATGGGCAAATTCGTTCATTTGATTAGATCTTGACATTGGGTTACAAAATAGTTCATTTTTTGTCATATAAGGGGTCCAAATGGTCCATTTCAAGTTCTAAGGCAACCATAACTACTTGAGTATGTGGGAATGCACCAAAATAACTTTCTAAACTTGTCTCAAAGGTGCATAAACCTAGATTCCTCAAACTCACTCTCTTACCCTATGCCATACACATGATTTCATAAGTTTAGTCTTGCCATTCCATACCTAAAATGCACATCACTATTTATTTGGCATTAAAACTCATACATACATCAAACATTTGGGTAATTACATACATTCATATGATTATATAACAATTTCATCATGGGATTACATCATATGCCATGTGTATGGCTACAAAAGAAACAAAACTAAGCATTTTTATACACTTTGATGTCAATATCTTTCTTCTAGACTTGGTGGCTTCTATTACCTTGCTCAATAGGTTCACCTAGTATGTTAAGACATTGGAAAGGAAGGGATGAGATTCAAAGAATCCCAATAGCTTATCTCCCTTTCAACCACACATAAAGAATGGAATACAAATCTTGAAAATATATACATGGGCATATTAAAATGTGTGATTATTCAAGAAACATCCTTGGCATTTGAACAAATCATATATAGCATACATAAGCTTGCCAAGTAAGTGGATTAGCTTCATCCATTCACTTATAGATTTTAGACTTGCCTCACCGATTATCTCTAGGAGGTTTTGGATCAACCTCACTCTTAGGAGACACTTTACTTTATCTTAACCAATTTCAAGAGTTTTTGGCTCATCCTCACCATGGCTAGAGGGTTCTTGGCTTCTCCACACTCAAGCAAATTAAGGCAAGCATATAAAATATTATTTGAGTGCATAAAATATCATCATGGTACCATGGCATATGAAATCATGCTAGAACACTTTTCATGGCTTAAAACACATACACACGTCTAAAAACAAGGTAAGCACACATTCATGCATGAGAAAAAGTGGAGAGAGCTACTTTTGCCATACAAGCACACTCTTTTCTTGAGCCTTGAGCCCTCTCTCGACCTCACACACAAAAGGAGGTGGCGAGCATTTTTCTTGACTTAGACACATTATATGGAAGCTAATTATATTCTTGAATCAAATTCTAAGGCCATACATTTACTAGAAAAGCTAGGTGGTTAACATGGCTCTTTTATGGTTCTATAATGCACTCAATGAAGTAACCTTAAGAAAATATAATCTTGGCTCCATTCTCTCCATCTATTTATGATTCTTGACTCTATTTAAACCTTTTGGAGTTATCACACAATCAAATCAAGGAGCCTAGTTAGGTGTTGTTTCTTTAAACTATAATATGAAACTTATAATACAATCTCACTATCCATGGCTTGTAAAATTTTTCCAAGGCTTCCTCTCATCCTCTTCCATCATACATGACTCAAAATTAAGTTTGGAACAATTTTAAACTTCTTCTTAGTACTCTTTCTAGCCTAGGCTGAAATCATGCTCCATATGAGTACTAAGTGGGTTTGCTTCACTTTCTTGATGGAAGATGCATATGAGGAGCCTTCTAGGGGTCTTAAGAACTCATCCAAAAACTTATTTAGACATAAGAACAATTGCATCAAATCAAATTTTTAAGGGAGCTTATGAAACCTTAAGTTTGCTATCTTGAAAATCAATGGATTTTACTTGAATTTCTTTACATATTCTTATTCTCTTCCCTTAAATTCATAGGCTTCACCCTTGGTTCTACCCAAATTCCAAGCCTTCTTGAAGTTACATACATGGGGCAAACCAAGGAGAAGAAGGAAGTAAGAGGTAGCTACCATGGAATGAATATTTATCTTGTTTCCTTAGCTTTTCTTGCTTATTTCTCACTTTCCTTGGCCTCCTCTCTTCAACTATGAATTTTTACCTTTGTTCTTCCCTCAAAATATATCCAAGAACTTCAATAAAGCCATAGGAAAGAAGGGGAAATGGAGGAGAAAGAGTTTGCTAAAGAAAAAATATGAAAAAAGTCAAGAAAATTCATATCTCTTCCTTGTTTTTCTCCTTCCTTCCTCCTCCTTCTTGTGCACCTCACCCTTAGGGTCTTTCTCTTGTTTAGGGTAGAAAAAAATCTGGCTAAATGAAGAAGGAGATGGGGCACCTCATATATACAGGTGGGTTTAAAAATCACTTTTTAAAAATTCTAATTTTGCCCCTCGTTCTTGGTATTTTTGTTTCTAACTTGTTTTAGATCCTTTTTGAGAATCGTCTTTCCCATTATGAAATTTAGGTTCCCAATTTAATAAAATGATTTTTAGAATTACTCAAATCAGAGCTAAAACCTTCATAAACGAATCTGTCAAAGTTTGGGTCAACTAACGTTGGAAAACATCTACCGAAGGGGTTTTAATTATCCTAGGACTTCCATAGTTTTAGGGCCTCTGAGAACCTTAGAAAATTCAAAACTTTCATTTAAAAAGCTCTCATGTTAAAATTTCAAAATTTGCTCAAAATTACAAAAATACTATTACATTTCGTCAACTTTTTGTTCAAATTCATTTCTTTATTCTAACTCTATTTTTCTTTCCTTCTGAGTTTGGGATTCTCATTTTTAGAAGTTTAGAATGCTACAAAAAATTGTTGAGACCTCAAATCACTCAATCTGGGAGACTTCCTTTTGTATCTGGTGAATTTTATACGTTTATAGAAAAAGCGTATGTTACATTTCTCGCATTTTCTCTCATTTTCAGAGAACTAGATATTACAACCACCAATGTCTCAACAACATCACAACCTTTAATTCCCATTTTTAATGGGGATAAGTATGAGTTTTGTTCCTTCAAAATGAAGACCCTCTTCCGATCTCAAGACCTATGGGATTTGGTTGAGGATGGTTTTACAGACCCTGATATGGACTAGCAACGACTGAAGGAAAATAAGAAGCAAGATGCAAAGGTTTTATTTTTCCTTTAGCAAGTGGCGCATGACAACCTCTTCTTCAAAATCGCTTTCGCAGCGACTTCTAAAGAGGTATGGCAGATATTAAAGACTAAGTTTTAAGGCTCTGACAAGGTAATCTATGTAAAACACCAATCACTTTGTCATGAATTTAAGAATCTCTATATGCAAGAGTGAGTCTATACAGGATTACTTGTCTAAAGCTAGTTCTATGGTTAATAAAATGAGGTCTTATAGGGAGAAAATTACTAATGAAACTATTGTTGCAAAAATATTGAGAACTCTTACACCTCATTTTAATTTTGTGGTTACTACAATTGAAGAGGGCCATGATTTATCTAAATATTCTTTTAATGAATTAATGAGTTCCATGCAAGCTCATGAAGACAAGATGAATCAGTCGCAAGAAAAGCATGAAGAACAAGCATTTCAGGTGAAAGGGAAGTCTTTTAAGAACACCAATTCTACTGGTAGAGGAAATGGTAGAGGTGGCTTTCATGGTAGAGGCAGAAGCAGAGGCAAAGGTTGTGTTGGTGGCAGAGGCTGCAGTCAAAACAATCAAAAGAGCTCCATTCAATACAATTATTGTAAAAAATTTAAGCACAAAGAATCAGATTGCTGGGCAAAACAAAAGGATGAACAAAAACAAGCAAGCTTTGTAAAGAGAGAAGAGTCAGAGACATTGTTTATGGCACAATATACTGACTTTGATATTTCTGTTGATGATGTTTGGTTTATTGATAGCAAGTGTTCTAGTCATATGACCAATTCTCAGTCGTTGTTCAAGGAGTTAGATGAATTGCAGAAATCCAATATTCGACTTGGAGATAAAATATGGTTTCCAAGTAAAGGTAAAAGTACAGCCTCTCTTAACATTAGCAATGGTAAGAAGAAACTTTTGCATAATGTTTCATATGTATCTAGCTTGGGTCAAAATCTTTTAAGTATGGGTCAATTGATGGAGAGTGGATTGAGAATTATATTTGATACCAGTTTGTGTCATTCAAGATAAGAAAACTAGTAAGATCCTTGCTAAAATTAAGATGGCTAAAAATAAAATGTTCCCACTTGATGGGATTACAATTGTTAAGTTAAAAGGATATAGTTTTGGGGCTGCTAAACATTGAAACTATTGAATTCTGTGAAGGTTGTGTTTTGGGAAAACAAAGTAAAAAATCATTTCTTGTAAGAAAGTGTTGGAGAGCCTCTCAATGTCTTGAGTTAGTGCATGCGGATTTATGTAGGCCTATGAATATTAAGTCATTAAATGGAAGTCATTATTTTCTGTTGTTTACTGATGATTATAACATAATAAGTTGGGTTTATTTCTTGAAATTGAAATCTAGAGTGTTTGAAAATTTCAAGAAATTTAAAGCTTTAGTAGAGAAGCAAAGTGATTATTACGTAAAGGTGTTACGTACAGATAGAGGAAGAGAGTTTTATTCTAATGAATTTGCCATTTTTTGTGAGGAAAATGGTATTCACAGGGAGATCACTTCACCACATATGCTAGAGCAAAATGGCATTGCTGAACGGAAGAACTGAATAGTGGTAAAAATGGCTAAAAGCATGACGAAGGCAAAGGAGCTTCCTAATCAATTTTGGGCTGAAGCAATAGCCATAACAGTGTATCTCCTCAATCTCTCTCCTACAAAGGTAGTCCTAAACAAGACACCTTATGAAGCATGGAAAGGTGTAAAGCCTTGGGTAAGCCACTTAAAAGTATTTGGTTGTATAGCCTATACTTTGGTAAAATCATCTCGTCAAAAACTTGATGGAAAATCTAAAAAAATGTATCTTTATTGGCTATAGTGTGCAATCCAAAGCTTATAGGCTTTATAATCCAATTAGTGGCAAAATAATTATTAGTAGGGATATTGTATTTAATGAAGAAGTTAGTTGGGATTAGTGTAGCAAGAGCAACAAAGAAGCTGAAAAATCTGTCCCTTTAAGTGTTGAAGAAGCATATTCTGAACCTGAGCTAGTAGATCTAAAACTCTCTTCCCACGGAGGCAACAACTCTCAAACTCCCCATTCGTCACTTGTGGGTTCACCGACTAGTTCACCATCAAGTTCTTCAAGTGAAATACCTCCTAAAAAGTTTCAATCTTTGATGGAAATTTATGAAACTTGTAACTTTGCTCTTTGTGTTACAAATCCTATATCTTATGCAGATGTTGTAGAAAAGCAAGTGTGGCAAGATACAATGGTTGAAGAGATGAATTGCATTAAGGAAAATGATATGTGGGAGTTAGTTGATCTTCCTCAAGGCGAGAATGCAATTGGGCTCAAGTGGGTATATAGAACCAAGTATAATGTTGATGGTAGTATATAGAAGTATAAAGCATGGTTAGTGGCTAAAGGCTATGCTCAACAACAAAGTATTGATTTTGATGAAACTTTCTCTCTCGTGGCTCGTTTTGAAATGATGAGAACTTTTCTAGCTTTAGCTACTCAACTTCAATAGCCTGTGTTTCAATTTGATGTTAAATAAGCCTTTTTGAATGGTGAGTTGAAAGAAGAAGTATTTGTTTCTCAACTTGAAGGTTATGCTATTAATGGTGAGGAAAGCAAAGTTTATAAGCTTAAAAAGGCTTTGTATGGCCTTAAACAAGCCCCACGTGCTTAATATCATAAAATTGACTCATTTTTTCATGAAAATGGTTTTAAAAAGTATGATAATGAGCCCACTTTTTTATCTGAAACAGCATGGTGATTCTGACTTTCTAGTGGTCTATCTTTATGTTGATGATATGATATATATGAGGTCTTCTGAAGAAATTATTACTGATTTTAAGTCAAATATAATGAAAAAATTTGAGATGTCAGATTTGAGACTATTGCATTACTTTCTTGGTTTAGAAGTGAAGCAAGGTTCTAATGGTATTTTTATTTCTCAAAGAGAGTATGTAATGGATCTTTTTAAAAGGTTTAATATGCTGAGTTGCAAAATAGCATGTTCCCTTATGAATATGAATGAGAAATTGAATGTTGATGATGGTACTAAAGCTATAAATGCAAAGTATTATAGAAGCATGGTGGGTAGCTTAAATTATTTATCTAATACAAGGCATGACATAGCATATTTTGTGAGTGTAGTTTCTAGATTCATGCATAATCCCACTAAACATCATCTTGGAGCTGTAAAAAGGATTATGCACTATGTTGCAGGCACTGTTGCTTTTGGAATTTGGCACTCAAAGGTATCAAGTTTCAAATTATCAGGTTTTCTCATAGTGATTGGGCAAGTTGTATTGATGATAGAAGAAGCACTTTGGGCTATGTTTTCACTCTTGGTTTAGTTGCACTGTCACGGACTTGGATTTTCCAACCAACCATGTGGCACTTAGATACTCCCAGCTCGTACCTAAGTCAGCCTTTCTCCTTTAGACTCCATTAGGAGGCTTGATCACAAGAGGAAGCTAGTCAGAAAGTTAAGAGGAGAGAACTTAGACAAGAGAGCTGGGAGAAAACTTTGTACATTGCAAGAATGAGAGTACAAAATGAAGTGTCTTCCCCTATGACACCTTGAGGGTATATATAGCCTTCCACCTCCTCAATGGACGGTGGAGACCATATCAATTTAACGGTCTATAATCAATGCCTAGAAACTTCTAGGATATTTACAAAGGCTAGAATTACTTAGAGTACTCTAGAACCTTCTTAAGAAAAATCTAGATATTTACATGGATATTTTAATAAAGAATGTTGTGGAGAATTCTAGAGGCTTCCAGAATCTTCTTCCATTGCACGCCCGTGTCATATTTCATGAAGCTCAAAGAAGCAAGATATTGTGACTTTATCCTTATCTAAAGCAGAGTATACAATAATAACTTCAATAGCTTGTCAAGCTGTTTGGTAGAGGAGATTGTTAGTAGACCTTTTTCAAACACAATTTGAGGCAACAAAGATTTATTGTGACAACAAATTAGCAATTGCAATGACAAAAGAATGTAGTTTTTCATGGTAGAATGAAACATATTGATATTAGGCATCATTTCATTCGTGACCTTGTTACAAAGGAAGAAATTACTTTGAAATATTGTGGTACAAATCAACAAGTTGCAGATATCATGACTAAGTCACTTTCTGCTGGAAAAATTGAAGATTTCAGAATGCAAATGGGTGTATGCAGCTTTGAAGCAAAGGGGAGTGTTGAGTGATGCTTCAAACCACATGCTCTCTGTTTCTTTTTTTTAGGATCAATTATTGAATTTTTAATATAAAATTTTATGGCTTTGTTGAATAAGTCAGAACGTGGACCATATACCCACTATCTTATCCCATTATCATATTTTGTTCCTATATTTTAGTATTTTCAGTTGCTGTATGCCTATATAATAAGCTTTGACATTGTTTAATCAATTCAAGTCTTTATCTGCCTCATTCTCTTCAATATTATATTCAGTTTATTTTATTCCCTTTTTCCAATGTAAGATTTATGTGTATAAAGGTTATGGTTGATCCTTCTCTCCTATTGCTTATGTCATTTAGGATTAAGCTGGACGATGGTAGACAGATCTGAGTAGGTTGGAGGTATGAAAGGTTATTTAGGATTTGTCGCCGATGTGGTCCAATAGGGCATATTGATAATGACTGCAAGTGGAATCTTCATGCAATAAAACAAGCAATACATAATAGGGAAAGTAACATAATTTATTAGGAGCAGTTAAATAATTAATATATTTGTATATTCCAGCTTAACTACGTAACTAATCTGCTGTAATTATGCTCTATATAAACACAGAGCCATGTGTAAATATCAAGTAATGCAATATTCATTTTTCTAAATTTCTTTCTCTGCCCATTTCATATGATGGTGTCAAAGCATATCATTTTTCACTGCCTCCCTTTTTTACTTTTCATCTCTATCTCTTTTGTTTTTTTGTGCTTTTTCTCTTTCTCACTTTAAGCCTCTTATTCTTGCCCATCTTTCTCCTTCTCCATGGGTACTTCTAACTCTGAACATCCCACCGACAATGCCTCATCGTCCATTTTTTCCGATCCTGCTCTCAACCCTATAAGCCCATACTATCTTCATTCCAATGAAAACCCTGCACTAGTCCTTGTAACGCCACTACTCACCGAATCTAATTACCACTCATGGGCCCGAGAATGGCTCTTCTGTCAAAGAACAAACTAAAGTTTGTTGATGGTTCCTTACCGGCACCAATTTCGATGAATCCCCTCTATTTTGCTTGGGAGCGATGTGATATGATGGTTCAAGCATGGATCACTTGTTCGATTTCCCTAACCATCGCTCAAATTATCATGTGGATCGATTGTGCACAGGACATTTGGATCAATCTTCGTGATTGTTTTTCCCAAGGAGATGCATTTCAAATTGTAGAGATTCAAGAAGAAATTTACACCATCACACAAGGAGATCTTTCTGATAGTGAGTATTTTACATCGCTAAAGGTTCTTTGGGAAGAACTTTCTAATCTTCATCCAATTAAATCTTGTACATGCACTCCGGCTTATTCTTGTGAAGCCAGTAATTGTGCGCGATCTTACTAAGATCAAGACTATTTGATTTGATTCCTCAAAGGCCTTAATGATTGATTTGCCACTGCCAAGTCTTAGATCATGCTCATGCAACCTTTTCCCTCAATTAACAGAGTCTTCAATCTTATTGTACAACAAGAATGAGAGTAGAACACCACCATTGATCACAAGGCATTCGTGGTAGCTAAAGGATCTACTCGATATCCTCAATCCTTTAAACCTCAGTCTCAGAACAAAGTATGTACTTACTATGGTAAACCACGACACACCATCGACACTTGTTACAAGAAGCATGGATATCCTCCTGGCTTCAAGTTTCAAAATCAGAATCCATCTATTCATTATGTTGCTGCTGATGATGGATCATCTAAGACTGAGACTACATCGCAAGGTCTTTTGCCCTCTCCTCCATCTATGCTTCAGCAACAGTATAACTTTACTTCTGAAGAATATCAAAAACTACTCAACTTGGTACAATCGGCTCCTCCTCCCTCTTCTCATTCCCTAAATCATGTCTCATCCTCTCCTCTTGTTTATAATCCTTCTAATTCATCTACTCCAGGTCAGTGCTATTATTGGATTGTTGATACTAGTGCTACTGACCATATTTGTTCTAAGTTGTCTCTTTTCTCTTCATATCATTATATTTCACCTATCAAGATTAACCTTTCAAATTCCATGAGCGTACGAAACACATTGAAATCGACTGCCACATCGAACGTGATAAAACTCAAGCTGGAATCATTAAATTGTTAGCAATTAGATCTTGTGATCAACTTGCCAATGTCTACACCAAACCACTTGCTCCTTCTCTATTTCAATCTATGTTGCTCAAGCTGGGTCTTTATGATATTCACACACCAGCTTGCGGGAGGGTAATAGAGAAAGTAACATAATTTGTTAGGAGTAGTTAAATAGTTAATATATTTGTTATATTCCAACTCAGCTACGTAACTAATTTGCTGTAATTATGCTCTATATAAACACAGAGCCATGTGTAAATATCAAGAAATGCAGTATTCATTTTTCCAAATTTCTTTCGGTGCCCATTTCATATTAATACATGTGCATAAAGTTCACAAGTATGGCATTGGTTTTGTCAAGGACTTTCAGTATCCTATGGTGGCTAAATTCAACGTTGCCTTTCACACAAAGGCTGAGACTCGCAAATCAACCGGCACTCGACAGTGGAATTCACATCATGGTGCCTATTAATGTGTCAAAGACTTTTCTCCAATTTCAGTGGCTGAGCCTCAACAATCTTGCATTCTGCCTGCTAGCTTCATCATTGTTTCAAATGAATCCGCAGCGAGTAACACGTCTGACTCATCCTACGACACTGACCCTGAGGTGGAAGCACATGAAGATACAAATTCATCCTCGAGTGAAGCCACTGATATGGACCTGAAGGAAGAAGATGATAATGCAGAGCGAGAAATGATGGAGATACAGCAACATGACCAAAAACATGCATCAACCGGGTCATGATGATGTTCAGATACCAGGTCTTCAGATAGCGTCGGAGCAAATCATGAATCATGGTTGATGCAGAAACACCTGAAATGGCAATAGAGAATTTCCTGGCACCATTGGAGTGGTCGGAGCAACCTTTGGCCGCGTCGGAGATGAACGGAGATGGCAAACACAGTCCATTCCGTGAGCCAGAGGAAAGGGATGTGCACGTGGCAGTTTCTGAACAAGAGGATTTGCTTGAATCACCTTCCTCCCTCCCTTCAGATCACCGACATCGACTTACAGGGATTTGATGTAGACATGGCTGTGTCCCAGGCTCCAACAAACGGTGAGGGGGACAGAGAGAGGAAGCCTCGAGTGTATTTTCGTTGCTCCGCGTTACCAGACACTGACAAGCCAGCCGTCGTGCATGGAGAAACGGCAATGGAGAAGGAGATATTGGGCCTCAACATGGGTGAGAGCCATTTTAATCTGACTAGCCTTGAGGAATGGGCGGGTATGGTTTTGGGCTTCAGAAAGAGGAGCCAACATTTTAAAATTTAGTGGTTTTCGCATTCACTTCAATGGGCCTCAAGCATATGGGAGTTGGGCTGCATTTGTGGATTTACCATGCAAGAGCATGTACAGGGACAAATTACAGAAATCAGTTTGCGGCAACCAAGCTCCTTAACAACATCAATACTGGGCTCAGCAACTATAGAAAGGATACATTTGCTGAAATAATCAAATCATCAGACGAAATAGTGGAAACAAGAATTCTTACGTGGGACCCTAACTACAATGACAGACCTTGGAGCAACCAAATTCAACGCGCTCTATGTATGATGAGGCCATAAATAATTTGGGTACAGAGGAATGTTACAAGCACGAAAAGTGGCAGGCAAAATGAAACTTGGACTAGAAATTGCCGAGGTAAAATGTTTCCTTCTCTTCCGACAATTGACGAGACGGAGGAGGGTGTTGAAATTTTTGAGCAAGCTTTTCTACGAAAGCTTTCGCAAAAGTCATGATTATATTAAACAGGAATTGTTGGACGTTTGGTAAAGTCACAATTAAAAATATTAATATATACATATTGTCCGAATTTTCTTTTTTGATGGAAACTAAGTAGTCATTGTGGAGTATATACAGACGATTTTGATCTTTTGATAGTGTCAGGTTTTTGGCTCAGACACTGATAATAAAAGTGGTGGGTTTTTTTTTTTTTTTTGAGATGTCGAGATGAGTATGCTTGTCAGCTGGTCAAAATTTCTTCCCATTGGATTCATTTTAATGTTGTTGATTCACAACGCTAGTGCTTTTATCTCACTTTTGTTTATGGGTGCCCTGATCTATTTAATCAATGTATTTTATGGGATTGTTTTAAGTTGAATGCACTCAATATTACTTAACTTTGGCTAATTGTTGGTGACTTTAATCAAGTTCTATACTTACAAGAGAAAAAAAGTCATATTTCTGTGATTTAGGATAGGAATCAATTTTAGGATATCATAGATGTGTGTCAGTTTATAAATATTAAACCCAATGAAGTGTGGCTCATATGGATAAATAATCAGTAGAGTAATGATGTGATGCAAGCACAACTTGATCAATTGTTGTGTAATCCCTAATGGCTTAATTTGTTTCTACACTTAGGATTACAAACACTTATTGTGGTAGCTTCGGACCATGCCCTTTTGATTTTTTGTATTGTGTACTTCCTCCTTTTAGAAAGAGACCATTTTAGCTAGAAAACTTTTGGTTTAATTTCCCTTAATGTAAGCAAATTGTAAAGAGATTCTGGAATGAATGGGTGACCCGGTCTTTTGCATATTAGGTTGTAGCGAAGCTTGTTATCTTACAAAATGCTTTACAAGATTGGAATAAGAATTAGATTGGACACATTAGACAACAAATTAGAGAATTAGAAGATGAATTATTTCAACTTCAATAAAGTCTCCTAAATCATAATAAAGAACACATGGAGAGAGAATGTAGGTAGGATTTGGAATTCTAGCTAAACTGTGAGGAAACCTTATGAGCTCAAAAAGCCAAATTGGCATAGTTAGTCCAAGGAGACCGAAACACATCTTATTTTCATAACGTGGTTATTTCATGTTAAGATTGCAAAATAGTCCTGGCAATTAGGAATATAATTTGAATTAGATTGAAATAATGATGATGGACTACTTCAAACTGATATTTTATTTTGACTCCATAATGACTGCAAATGATATTTTTTAGGAATTGCATCAAATTGAAATTCCAAGCCTATCCAATGAGTATTGACAATTCTTTAATAAATACAGTAACAAGGAGGGAAATTGGATAGGTAGTTTTTCAATAAAAAGCTTATAGCGCTCCAAGGCTAGATAGTTTTCATGCAAAATTCTATTAAATGTATTGGGATGTAATTAAGGAAGTTACCATCAAAATGGTGTTGAGTTTTTTCCATCATGTGTATATGCTTAAATTTTTGAATCAAACTGTTCCTCATCCTAAAATGCCTTAATCTCTTAAGGATTATAGTTTAAATAGCTTGTGCAATGTTATTTATAAACTAATTTCAAAAATTATGAGTAATCGGCTTAAGATTGTCTTAAAGGATGTTATTACCCTAAATTAGAATGCCTTGTTTCCTAGAGGAACTGATCTCTGATAATATCATCTTAGCTTTTGAATTGCTATCAAAACTACAAAGAGAAAAATCAAATAAGTGGGTTGGTGTGCTTATAAACTTGACATTGTGAAAGCTTATGATAAGGTTTCTTGGATTTTTCTTAGAAGATGTCTCGAGGAAAATGCAATTCCTGGCCTATTGGGTTCAACTTATCTTGCAATGTGTGAACATAGTTACATATCAAGTCCTAGTAAATGGATATCCTATTGAAAGGGTCATTCCCTAACAAGGACTTCAACAAGGTGATCCTTTGTTTCCATATCTTTTTCTAATTTGCTTTGATGTATTATCTTGTATGATCCATCAAGCCAAATGTGATCATCTATAGATTGGAATGCAGATATCTTGGATGTCCATTTTAATCTCACACTTGATGTATGTTGATGATATGTTGCTATTTTATCAAGCTACTAAAAGAATGTGTAATTTGGTAAGTTTTATCCTAACTCAGTATTGTTGTCTATTAGGATAGTGGATTAATTTGGCAAAATCAGTTATAATTTTTAGTCCTTGTGCACACATAGGATGAAAAAGGATTTACCAAGAATTTTTAAAGTCAAATTTAAGGCCTAAATTGGGAAATACCTAGACACATAAGTAGGCTTAGGTCATAGTAAGATACTAATATATAAAGAAGTTGTAGACAAATTTGACAAGAAGTTATAGGTGTGGAAATTGGTGTTATTATCACAAGTGAGTAGGGTTACTTCTATTAGATTAACGCTCAATTTTACTTTGACTTATCCATTATCTTGTTTTCAATTCCATAAGAAATATTGTCATTAAATTGATATGAAGATTGCTAATTTTTTCTAGGGCTTTTCTGATTTTAAGCCAAAAGTAACTTGTTAAATTTGGATGAGGTCTATCATCTTATCTTGGAGGGTGGACTTGGAACTAGACATGTGTATGAATTTAATCTAGCACTTTTGGCAAAGCATTTTTAGTAATTAATGTTTCTTGGTCCAAACTCTTTGTTTGGCCAACTTATGAGCCCCAAATATTTCTAAGATTTGACTAGCGAGCAATTTAATGATCATCAACAATAGCATAAATTTGGAATGGTGTGAGGAAGGCAAGTTTGATCATTTGCAATCATTTGGAGTGAAAAGTTGGTGGAAGATCTAATATTTTGTTAAATAACCACCATTAATGGCCAATGCCATTAGATGCATTTGTCTCATATTAGACTATGAGTGTTCTTATTCTAAATTATTAAGGGAGATAAAATATTTAACGCCTTAATCAAATTTATTTCCCAGTTCAAGTTCAGCAAATAGCTTATACTTCATTTTCTATTGTAAGTGAGGAAGATAGTTTAGTTTAATAGGTAACCAATTAGGTCAACACTAGGTAGTTGATGGATATAGAATGTTGTTGCAAAATTATACCAAATTCTTAGTATTTGGTAATGGAATTAGACTAGATATGCAAAATTCAACTTCCTTTCCATGTAATTGTATTCCCTTGGAAATTACTAAGACAAGTGATATAAATAACTACAATACTCCATGCTTATCATTTGAACATTGAGGAGGTATGTCCTTTCTGTAATAATCTAATGAAACACTCAATCATGTTTTCCTCCTTTGTCCCTTTGTTAGGGCAGTTTGGTTTGAGTTTCCAATAGGATTACAAAGTGATCAACTTAATCCGTTAGATATTTTAGTCTAGTTGCAATGATTCATTAGTCAAAGTGTGAACACAATTGCAGCTTGGTTTGGATCTCCAATACGAAGAAATGATTTTTACTTTTACTATGGTTTGGTCATAGAGTCTTCCATAAATGAATAGAGAAAAATTTAGATGGTAAATATGCTATAGCAGCTTTGTTTGAAGCAATTTGTCATGCTATATGGTTCTCACTTAATTAAGAAATAACTCACACTGTTCTCAACTATCCTCTTCATATTTTATTATTCAAGAATCATCACCACCGACTTTTTTAATTGCAACAAGTGCTATCTATTCAACAACAAATGTTATGACAAGATGTTTGGGTTTTGACTTTAACTTTCATTATGGTTTGGTCATACAATCTTCCATAAATGGATTTGGAAAAATCCAAATGGTAAACAAGCTATGGTAGCTTTATTTGAAGCAAATTGTATTGCCATCTAGTTCATACTTAATTAAGAAATAATTCACACTCTTCACAATTATCCTTTTCATATTCTATCATTTAAGAAACATCGCTGGTAGTTGTTTTAGTTCCAACAAGTGCTGCTTATTCAATAACAAGTGTTGTGTCAAGATGTTTAGGTTTTAACTTCAACTTTCAGTATGGTTTGGTCATATAGTCTTCCATAAATAGATTTGAAAAAATTCAAATGGTAAACATGCTAAAGCAACCTTGTTTAAAGTAATTCATCATGTCATTCGATTCTTACTTAATTAGGAAATAATTGATACTCCTTACAATTATCCTTTTCATATTTTGTTATTTAAGAAATATCATTGTTGGCTTTGTCAATTCACAATAAGTGCTGCCTGTTCAACCAAAATTTTTAAGCTTTGACTTCAACCTCATTTCAAACAAGATGATTAGGCTTTAACTTCAACTTTTAATATGGTTTGGTCATAGAGTCTTCTATAAATGGATTTGGAAAAATCTAAATGGTAAACAAAGCTATAGCAACTTTGTTTAAAGTAATTCGTCATGCCATCTAGGTCATAGTTGATTAGGAAATAATTCACACTCCTTACAACTATCCTTTTCATATTTTGTCATCTACGAAACATCACTACTAGTGTTTTCAATTGCAACAAGCGCTACCTATTCAACAAGAAGTGTTATGACAAGATGTTTGGTTTAACTTTAACTTTCAGTATGGTTTGGTCATATAGTCTTCCATAAATGCATTTGGAAAAATCCAGATGGTAAACATGTCATGGTAGCCTTGTTTGAAGCAATTAGTCATGTCATTTAATTCTTACTTAATTAGGAAATAATTTATACTTCTCACAACTATTCTCTTCATATTTTGTTATTTAAAAAACATCCCTATTGGCTTTTTTCGATTGAAGCATTTGCTGCTTGCTCTACAACAAGTATTGTGGTAAGATATTTGGGCTTTGACTTTAACCTCATTTTAGTCAAAATGTTTAGGTTTTAACTTCAACTTTCAGTGTGGTTTGGTCATATAGTTTTCCATAAATGGATTTTGGAAAAATCCATATGGTTAATATGCTATAGCAGCCTTGTTTAAAGCAATTTATCATGTCATCTGGTTCTTACACAATTTGGAAATAATTTATACTTTTCACAACTATCCTCTTCATATTTTATTATTTAAGAAACACCACTATTGGGTTTTTTTAGTCATAACAAGTGTTGTGATAAGATGTTTGGACTTTGACTTTAACATTCATTTAAGTCAAGTATTTGTATATTTCTAAAATGTTAGGAAATAGTCTTAAAGCTCAGTTTTAGGATGGTGTAATATTTATTGTTTAGTTATAATTTTTTTAATTATAAAAAATTGAGCAAAGTAGCTACTAGGAATATTTGAAACTAAAAGCAAAGGCAAAAATACTACAATATTCACAGAGGTAAATTATATTAGTACTCCATAAATTTATAAAGAGTAAATTATGTAAACTTCCTTTGACTTTTGTTGATATTACACAAACCTCTCTTTTATTTTCAAAATATTCACAAACTTTTTTGAAACAAAAAAAAAAACCTTATACTTTAGAATAATTTTAAATCTTGTTAAAATACTCTTTATAAACCTAAATACATAACTTTTTAAACTTAAAAAAATTAAATAAAAGGTATTTTGGTCAAAAAATTTACAATTAGATGAAAGTGTAACATGTTTTTGGAAAAGTTTATATGTATTTTAAAAATAGAGGGAATGTTTATGTAAGTTTAATAAAACTTAAAAAAATTTATATAATTTACTCAATTATAAATTTTAAAGAACTATTTCTTGAGTTTTTAGCTGAAATTTTTATTCACTATGTTTCAAACATAAAAATTAACTTTTTTTTACATGTATTTTGTAGCATTAATTGGTCCTAAATGTTGTAGGAACCTCCTCAAAAAAGATCTGGCCCAAATCAATACAAAGAGACTGGAACAACTTGAGAATCAATTGGAAGCAATTCTTAGAAATATTAGGTCCATAAAGGTAGCATTTTCAATTCCAATTCTAATTAGTCTTACTCTTCTTTGATTTTTTCTTTTTCAAAATTTTCAAAGCATAAACAAGCTATATTCATGTTGATGCCAACATCAAAGATTGTGACTTGCCTTTTATACATATTTTGACTTTCTCAAACTTAATTCATGCATGACCAGCTCGTTAATCTTCAAAACTCAGTAAGATTTTTTTCTCTTTTTGGGTTTATTAGTTTGTTTGCTAATTATTTCATTTCGTGTAAGAAAACGTGATGAAACTAATAAAGCTTTAAGGAGTAAGGTAACACTTCCAAATCCAATTAATCAAATCTAGAAATATGGCTCATTGATACTATAAAAGCTTAGTAACTTTTTTTTAAATAAAATAATGTGGCATTTCACACTACAAAAAAATTAGCACTTGGCAGCAGTTGCATTGCATCGATTGTTACAAGCACTGCAAAAAACATTTCTTACGATGTTTAAAACAATTGTCACAATTTTGCAGCGGTTGTTAGAGAAATCACTGCAATTTACAACTACTGCAATATTGCATGGTTCCCAAAAAAAGTATTGAAAAAGCTACCATCTTCAGATAGCAGTGATTGCAATCAATGCAATTTTGCAACAGTTGTTTTAGCAGCGGTTAAATGAAACCCACTCCCTTCGATATTAGATCTAAAAATCTACAGATCCTCATTTCAACCTTGAGCCACCTAGATGTAGCAAAGCTCCAAGGTCTCTGTCATTGTGCTACCACCACTAGAGTGCCGTTCTATTGCTATTACACAGCCCCATGTCACCCGCCGCCATCCGTCCAACCACCATGGACTTCGCTGGTGGTTTCATCTATAATTTATCTATTTTCTTCCATTTTAAAAGATTATTATTTTTTCTCTTTTTCAGATATATTAGCTTCTTGGTGATTGAGAATAGTTGATTTGTGTTGAGATTTTAGATTACTTGGATTTATATATTAATTTATGAGTAATTTTTATTATTATTTATTATTATGCATATGTGAAATATTTTGTGATATATTTGATTTATATTTTAGATCATAGAAGCCCATTTCAATTTAATTTTTGTTTAGGATCTTATTTTTGTTTAGAAGCCCATTGTTTGTTTATATTTTCATATATATATTTTTATTTATTATGCATATATGCCACTACAACCACATTAATGTTAACTAGAATTGTAAATAGAAGAACATGTTATTGGAGCTTCAATCATATGCTAGTTTTTAGAGGCCTAACATATGTCCATCAAGAGAGCCATTGATGTTATTCATGAGACCTTTAAATTTATACACCTATTTTATACAATCTACAGTGGCATTTGAACATGTGTAGCCTTTTAATTTAAGCTTCATAATAAAAAGTTATCAGAAGCTTGAAGGTGATTAAATATTTATTTGTTTTGATATGCACAATTAATTGTTATCTTCTCATCTAAATTTGATAGGCATGACGAATAGAATAATGAGTTAAACTTTGTAGAAGTAAATAAATATTTCATAGCAATTCAGTACCCACATAGGATAACAACAAAAACTTATGAAGCAATCATTGTATTGAGAAAACAAATAAAGCTTCTTTTGTAGGACACATTTTTCATAGATGATATAATTTATCACACTAGAAGGCCAATGAAGAGTTTTCCAGTTTACATTTCAAACCAAAATTTTAGAATATAATACATATAAAAAGTTTTTATAGTGGATTTTTATTTGTAAATTATATTTTAAATTAATTGAATAGAATTAAATGTTGCTATTTTGGATATGATATAACTCATAATAGCTAATAAGGAAAAATTTCAAAACTCATTTAGATAATTATGTCAAAGACATATATTTTTAATTATGTATGTGTTTGGAATTTATTTTTCAATTTCCTTTCCTTTTTTTCTTTATTTTATTTTTTTATCTTAGTTTATTATATTTATTACTTAATCCCAATTTTTGTTTTTCTTTTAAATCATATGTATGTTATTGGTTATTTTTATAAATATATAAAACAAATTTATTGTTGTCATAAAATAATGGTATGAAATATTTTGTTTTATTCAAAATTTTATTTATAATAGGTTGCTATTATTTTCAATAATGGATAAATCTTGGATTGAGATAACTAGGAACATCTTTGAATATGTAGAAGGATTGACAAATTTTTGGACTTTGCATTTGCTAATAAAAGTGTTGAAGCCAGGATAATTTGTCCATGTTCTAAATGCAAATTTAACAAATGAAAAATTAGAGATGTAGTGTATGATCATCTAATTGTTAAACTATTTCTTAGAGGATATACTATTTGGCTCAGATGTGAAGAGACAAGCACACTAGACACTATAGTTGAAGTTCCTTCAATGCCACATGTCTAAATACACCAATACATAGAAATTGAATACCCTTAAAGTTGTGTGCTAACATTAGTTTCACAAACAAGTATGGCATTGAAATGAGAAGACATATCACAATAAACAATGCTTGGTCGCCTCCCCCTGGCCAGAAGGTTGTAGCATAATGGAACAACCAAACTCAACTCATTAAAAATGGTAGTGGCTTGTTAGGTATATTCTTAGGTATTATTGCGAAAGACTATACCTTATTTTCTAAAAGTTATGAGAATTGGAAGAATGTGCCATTAGACTACAAGGGGAATGCGTAAGAAAAGACTATTTAGGTAATATTACTATATCCCTTGTAGGATTGTTTGTTAAATAATGTTGTATTTGTATGACTTATGTACTGATTGGTATGACTATTATTTCCATAACAATATTATTATATATTTACCAAATCTAATTTTTAGTTATATATCTAATTATAATTGAAAATTTATGATTCTTATGATTATTATGTACTAGTTATTTTTAACTATATTTATAATAATATTCAAATATAAAAAATTTAAAAAACCAAATTTTTTTTTAAAAAAGCTACAATTATATTAGCAATGGTTGAAAGTGTTACTAAAAGGATGACTCTTTTGCAGTGATTATGACCTAACTATTGCTAAATTAGAGTCGTAAATATAGTAGTTGTGCCCGTAGTTGTAAATAATCATTGTAATCCACTCCTAATGGAGCTTTTAATAGTAGATCTTGCAGCTACTACTAAAATTTTTAGCCACAGGTGGAACCATTGTTATTTTCAAAAACAACCACTGCGAACTACCAATTCTTTGGTAGTGTTCGTGATAGCCAAGCCATTATAAGATTAATAATAAATATGGAGTTTCTTGAGTTTTGTTAAAATTATGTAAACTTTTATTTTATTTTTAAAATATATACAAATCCTCTCGATATAAAAAGTTACCTTTCACTTTAGTTTAATTTTAATTTTTTGACCAAAATACTCTCAATTTATTTATTTTTTATTTTAAAAAATACGTTTTTAAGTAAATCAAGGTATTTTGATAAAAAATCAAACTTATAAAGTAACGTTTTGTTTTAAAAAAAGGTTTGTGTATATTTTTGAAAATAGAAAAAAATAAGTGTTATTTACTCTAGAATTAAACTTGGGTTTTAGTCAGGGTTGTTTGTTTAAAAAATAAAATGAGAGTCTTGGAAAATGATTTTCTACTTAGTTTCTCCTATTTGATGTCATGAAACATTTTTAATGAAATAAAACTTGATCAACCCTATTCTTTCCTCTAAGTTGTGGAAAGCAATTTCCACTATTCCACTGGATTGGGATCTCTGTTAAGATTTTTTTAGACTTTTCTTTTAAGATTTAAGTCTCAGATTGTAAGTCTAAAGATTAAAAAATATAATTAAAAAATAAAAAATTATAATTATAAAGAAAAAATATACTTTAATAATTTTAACTATACTATACAGTTAAAGTTTTTTAAAATATAATTTTTTGTGATAGTTATAATTTTTTACCTTGAGTTATATTTTTTATTTTTAAACTTACAATCTGAAACCTAATCCTTAAAAAAATGATTAAAAATTTTTGATTAAGTCCTCTCTAGGTCCCAATTCCCTAAGGAGTGCCATGTTTCAGTCAATATGGACCGGGTAGTTCAACTAATTTGACCCGGACCGGACCTCGTTCTACTTTGGTTTTGCCTCTGAAATTATACCCAGTGAACCAACCTGTTTTAAACCAAATCGATCAACCTGAGGCTGACACTTGGAAAGTTAGTCAAGGGATTGGATCCACTTAAAAAATGAGAAAAATGCAAATGCTCTTGGTTGACCGTAAAGTCATTTACAAATATCTCCTTTTAACTTTAAAAACAAATATCCTCTTAAACTATCATCTTTCAAGATTTAAACATTTTTATCCATTTCTTTGTAACCTTGTTTTCAAAGATGACACCCCAAAATCTATTATTTGTCATATGCCACACTCCTGTTCATTTACGAACAAAAAATGACAGAATTTGAATTGGCTTCTCTAATAATGAGAGGACAAAAATGTATAAATCCTAAACGATGAAAATTCAAGATGATATTTTTCAAATTTTAAAATTGAGAGTAATGTTTCGAATGACTTAAATGTTCAATCTTTAGATGTTCAAGGATTCGGCTCTGGGTGGATGCTTTGATGAGAGATGAATATAGATAAATGGATATGGAGATCAGAAAAACCTTGCATATGCACCTGTGTTTAGTCTTATTGAAAATAAATAAATAAATAAATAAATAAAATGCTGTGAGTTGGATTCGCCTAATTTATTAAAAATGAGTTAAATCAAACTTAATTTCTGTACTTTTATTTAAGCCCTTGCAAGCTTGTATTTATAGATGAGCCCCGTGCTTTAATATCAGATTTTAAAACTTCAGCACATCTGTTTCTTTGTCCACCATTTCTGTTCATCTCATCGTTATCTATATAAAATTAAATTCACTTACTAAATTGATAAATACACATACCCAACCAGATTAATTGGCCCTGGTGTAAACATAAACACTCTTACACCTCATCAATATAATACTTACTCTCAATATATTTAAAAACTAAATAGTTAGCATAAAAGAAATTATTAATTATTTCACCACATACTTATTATTATTTAATTTTTATGAAATTTAAAATATAAGATTAACATGATAATTACTTTTAATTCAACTGTTGAATAAATAAAAATAATTTTCTAGAATCAAATATCGAGGGTATAAGTGTCTCTATCTTTACATTAGGTTTATTGATTCCTCTCTCTAATAATAATAATAATAATAGAAGAATTAGCATTAACATTAAACCATCTATATTTTTCTTGATTTTTCTATTCCCGAAGTGATTAAAAAAAATACAGTCCATTTTGATTAAGTATTCTTTTCTAAAGATTTTGATTGGTAAAAGAGATGGTATATCTTCTTATCCATTTTGGTCGTATTCTTTTAAATAGTTTTTCTAAAATGAAATCTGTAGTAAATCAGACTAATATGGAGTAGTATGCTTCTACAATTGTATAGGAAATTTAACATTAAAATATAAATTCCAAATATCAGAGATTTTTCTTTTCTTTTCCTTTTCACTAGTCGGAGATAATTAGAGAATCAATGCAAGGAAAAGGAAAGGAAAAAGCTTGGCTCCTTCAAGCTTGTCTTGTCCATATACCAACCACAAGTTTAGGCCTAGGATATTTTCTCGAGAATTAAAAGGCACGATGTTTTCAAAAGCAAAACATTTGAAAGAAGAATTAAAAGTCATGATAAGATTTGATAGGTATAGGCAAAAACAATATGGAAAGCACAATGTCCTCCTCATTGGGCCGACCATTTTTATTGAGCTAATGGTGTACCACTTAACGAGGAATCAATGCATCACCCTAAGGGAATTTTGTTTTTCGTTTTCCTGTAAATTAAAAGTCAAAATGATTCCTCTGTTTTGATATTTATCAAACTTTATGTCTTTTTAGAAAAAAAATATTTTTTCGGTTGAAGTTCACCCACAAAAAAAAAAAGCTTTAATTCAAAGCTATGTAGTCAAACTTCATCCAAAGGTAATGACATCCTTTTGGATATAACAGAGGCTATAATCTCGACAGTTGTAACCCAGAAAGAGAAATTGGAACTTTTTATCCCTTTCAAATCACACCTAAACCATTATTAATGGAACATACTTATGCTTGTCCTCAAATTGGTTGGCCATATGGGAGGAGCACGAGAATGGGTGACAAACTTTAATGATTATATTCAACAAGATAAGAGAAATTTTACAGAGACTTGGATCTTTCTAAAAGTTGATTTTCTCCGTTAATATCATATTTGGATTTGAAATTTCTCCCTAATTATCACATTGGTTGAATTATATAAAAGAGTTAAAGTAAAAAATTTCAAGAACATTTATGTAAAATTATTTTGATATATTTGTGGGGGAAAAAGACAATGAAAAGAAGATGGAAATATGATTGTCGTGATTTTTTCTTGAGGCAAAATGCTATGTCCATTATTTTTTCTTAGAAATAAATTTGGTATTGTTTCTATAAATTGAGACATATATGAGCCTTATTTTTGTTCTTATATAACTACTAGTATCTCATTGAACTTTTATTGATAATTTATGCATTTTTTGCATTTTGATATATTCTTTTCTAATTATCTACATTAATCTATCTCCTAGCTTGTAAATCTAATTTTTATACATTTTCAAGAAGTATCATAAGTACTTTGGTTTTATTTGCTATGGAAATGGTAATTTTGAGGGTGAATAAGGTAGAAGTGTTTTGAAGTGAATGTAGGTAAAAGAGTCTTTGAGTAGAAAGGAAAGATAGAGCTTTTGTTATTTTCTAAAGAGACATGCATATTAGATAAGGAGGAATAACAAAATGCTATGTATTTTTGTATTGATTGTATCATCAACTTTCCCAGAAAGACTTGTAACATTTAATAATAAAGGAAGAGGATTAGAAGAATTTGATATGTATTAAAAAAATGTATAAGACCCCAATTGTGACAATGATATCAAAGATTTAAGTTAAGGAATGAATATATATATATATATATATATATATATATATAGAGAGAGAGAGAGAGAGAGAGAGAGAGAGAGAGAGAGAGAGAGAGAGAAAGACAGAGAATAGATTCCATTTGAAGATTGCAATTCCTTATTGTTTTTATTCTTTTGTTTTTGTTTGAGAGTTGAAAGAAAAGAAAAGATATAAATTTGAAGGGATGTTTTAAAAGTGAAGGATTGAGGTAAAAGTAAGAAAGAGTACTTTCTTTCTTGTACTTATTAATGCTTTCTTGAACATTGGACACAATTTCTTCTTGTTGATTTGATTGTGATTACCTTAACCTATATGGTTCCATTACAAGCTTTAAGGGCCATTTAATCTTTGAATTGTATTGGATCTACATTAATGGAGAGATGAATGATAAGTAAGCATATAAAGCTTTAGGGAGAGATGATTAAATGGATTAGTTGATGTACTCTATTTCAAGGTTTATGACTATTGCATAGTGAACACATGGACACATTCATGAATTAGAAAATCATCCATTAATCTTTTGACTTTAAATTTGAATTTATTCTTTATCTTTCCTTATCTTACATGTTGAATTATGCAATTATGTTGAGTCATGGATTTAATGTTACCATAAGAAATTTGACTACTTGATTAAGTAATTCATGTTTTTGTTATGTTTTACTCGAAAAGGAGCAAATGTTCAAGTTTAAGAGAATTTGATGTGATGAATTTCATGTCAATAAAACTTTAATCCTAGTTATTGATCAAGTTAGTGAAGATTATTTTGCTAATTTTATGCGTTTTTTAGCATGAATATGATGAGCATTTATAAGAGAAGGACAATGCAAGGAAGACTAAGTCTATGCCCAATTTGTCTTATGTATAGTGGCTAAACCTAGTTTGGGAAGAAAGAAATCAAAATAGGAAATTATTTGCAAGAAAAGAAAAGAAGCTTTCTAAAGCTACAAAGAAAGCAAAATGGGAAAGTCTTTGCATATCATGGACTATAATAAAAATAAGAAACCCTAAACAAGAGAAGATTGAAAAAAAAAAAAAGAAATAAAGGGAATCAATAGAGGTATACTATATTTGAGGAAAGATTCTGGAGAACAACCATAAAATTCAGATTTGGGATTTTGTCTGAAGATTACTCTGCCATAGTTTTTCCTTTTGTTATACTTCTACTTTTCTTTATTATAAATTTGTTTTTTGTAGATTTTAGGATTTTAGTTTTGATTATAAGTAGCTAAACCCTTAAATTTAGGGTTTAAATAGATTTGTTTATGCATTGTGTCTAATTTAAGAATACTAATGTAATGAATTCTTTTTCTAATTAATCTATTATTCTTTTATATTTTCTTCTACAATTTGTTGGCAACTTATTGTGAATTTATGTAGTGAGAAAAACTGAAAAGTGAATCACCGTAGGGGATCACTTAAATAGTAGACTTAGGTTTATATTTTCTAGTGGTAGCAATCTTTCCTAAGTGGATTGTAACTTATATGCATGCTAAAACACTACATGTAGGGTTATGCTAAGGTTTATAGAACTTAAAGGGTCTATGTTAGAGCTTATAATCACGAAAGTAGATATAGGGCTAACATAGATACATGTGTTCTATCTCAAAAGAGAATTATATATGCATAAGGAAATTAGTCATTAATTAAGATAAAAATAAATTGTATAAGTTATTCTTATTCATTCATAGGAATTAAATAGTAAAATTCAAACTTAAGAATTTTTTTGTAGATTAGTAATCCAATTATTTATTTGTGAGTTATGATTTATTTTCTTAGTTATTAATTATTTTAATTCAATTCAATGGATTTTCTAAATAATAGAAATAATTTAAGGAATTGGTACTTCATTAAACTTTCTTGTAGGAATGATACTCTACTCATTTTTATACCATTGTGTGACTTATACACTTGTAGAAAATCACTAATACAAGGTAACCAAGGTAATTTAGGAAATCAAGGTAGTTACTATTAGTATGAAAGTAAACCATCTAAGGAAGTTTCATTTGAGAGAAATTTTGTAGTGCTGCTATTGATAGGTTCAGGTTGGAATCCAAGATGGACTAGCTAGCCAGCCATAATCAAAGCTTAGAAATACATATAGGACAGTTGGCTGGTGTGTCCAATTCTAGGCCTCAATGTTGTTTCCTAGTCAAATAGAGGTGAACTGGTAGTAATGTAAGGCTATTATCTTGAGAAGTGGTAGATAAGTGGAGACCCCCAATAAGGTAGTGGAGTTGAAAAAGGATTAAGGTCAGGATGAAAAGGGACAATTGAACACTTTGGTTCAATATAAAGACAATAAGCCTGAAGAATTTAAACTTCAATCACTAGTCAAGGCCTATGTACCTCCAGTGTGATTTCCATAAAGATTGCAGAAGTAGAAATTAGACAAGCAATTTGAGAAATTTTTGAATATATTTAAGCAACTTCACATCAATATCCCTTTTGTAAATGCCCTAGAGCAAATGCCTTCCTATGCGATGTTCTTAAAGGAAGTTTTCTTTAATAAAAGGATAATTGATGAGCATGCCACCATTGCAATTATTAAAGAGTGTAGTGCCATAATTTGAAATAAGCTTCCACAAAAGCTTGAAGACCTAAGGATTTTTTCTATTCCTTTTACTATTGGTAATGTTAGATTTGATCAAGCTTTGTGTGACTTAAGCACCAATGTTAGTATTTTTATTTCCTATTGGTAATGTTAAATTTGATCAAGCTTTATATGGTTTAGGTAATAATATTAATGCCTCTTTCAGTGTGCAGGAAACTTCGCCTTAGCAACATAAAGCTAACCACTATCATATTGTAATTGGCTGACCAATTGGTGAAATACCCAGTTGGAATCTTAGAGAATGTGTATAAAGTTTGGGAAATTTTATTTTCTAGTGGATTTCCTCTTGCTTGAAATGGAAGAGGATACAATGATACATTTAAAATTGGGAAGACTATTTTTTGCCATAATAAGCACAATTATTGATATGAAAATGGCAAATTAACCTTTAGGGTAGGGAAGGAAGAAATTGAATTTAAGGTGTTCAAAATATTAACAATCTTACCTTCCAAGGAACATTGTTGTAGACTTGATGTAAGTGATGAGTTAATGAAGAAGACATACAACAAGAAGTCCTTTGAATAACCCCTTAAAATGTGTTCATATGAGTTGCAACTAGTAAAGATACAAATAAAGGAATTATAACCATCGCATTTATAATAAAAGCTACATCCTATGTACCTTCCCTATAAGGATGCAAATTTGAAGAGCTTGTTTGACGTCGTGTTATTATAATAAGGAATGAACCTATGAGCATATTTAAAGATAGTGTACAACACTTTAAGCCTTACTTGGTGGAAAAGATGGTGTAGAAAGTGGCCACCTATGGCCCTTCCAACACGTAGCATCTGGGGTTCCAAAGTCAAGCTAACAAGTATAACTTAGAATTGCTCTCTCTTTCCCTTAGCTTTCTTTTTACTTTTTTTTTAAACTAGTTTTAAGTATATGTTTTCACTTTTTGTTTCTTGTTTTTTTATTGGATTCAATGTTGTTTGGGTAGGATTGCATTTATGAGGTTAGAGAATTGAAGACTTAAGGAATCCTACTTGTTAGGCTGCTAGGGCCTTTTTTTTTTTTGTTTAGCTGGTATTGATGCCTTACAAAGAGAGTTTTCTAACCCCTTATTGTTGTTTTTATTCCTTTGAATGCATTGTAGACATTACATAATATAAGTTTGTAGGAAGGTTTAACTAAAAATTTTCCTTTGCAAATTCTTGAGTGAGAAGTGTAGTTGGGATTGCCTTAGTCTAGTTGCTCTAATGATTATTTATAGTTAGCCTTAGGAATTGGAAAATTCTAAAAAATTTGTATTGCTTTGGCCCTTACTACTTCCAATTTAAAAATTTTTATGGAGTGAATCATACCTGTGTGTAACCTGTGATATGGTATTTAATTTTGCTTGTGTAATTACTTGATCTTTGCTGAGGTCAATGAGTTAAAATGAAACAAAATATCCTTCTCTCATCTAGTTCGAAGTTGGTTTTAAGTAATTAGAGCACATAAAATTATAGTATGTTGTTTTGGCTTTCTTTCAATTAAAAAAAGAAAAGAAAAGAAAAGAGAAAAGAAATTTGAAGGTAGCCTGAATTATGAGTATGCATAACACCTTAACTTTGTCACACAGGTAAAAGAAGGGAAAAGCTATAGAGAGCATCAAGTGACAAGACCCAAGAAAGGGCCTCTATATTACAAGCTTGCTTGTTGTAGTTAGAGGGGAAAAAGCCATAAAAATAAATGTAATAGGACCCCTTTGACATTGATTGTATAAATTGCATAAGATTAATTGATATTTCATGTCTACCATATTCATCTCTTGCATACACATATAATTTCTACTTTGACTTTGATTTTAGACTGGAGATATTAAGGTTAGTGCATTATCCTTGTGGAGAATTTAATAATCTTGCAGTGATTATTTTAGAATGGCCATAAAAAGCTTAAAAGGCTTGGGTAATCTTTTTTGCCTTTTCTTTATTCAAGGACAAGCGAAAGGTTTAAGTTTGGATAAATTTGATGTGATACATTTCTTACATGTTAATTAAATTTTAATTTTAGTTACTAGTCAAGTTAGTAAGGGTTATTATGCTAATTTGGATGCATTTTTTAATAGGAATATAATGAATGCTAATGATAAAAGGAAAATGCAACAAAGACCAAGCCTATACACCTAAACCTAACTTAGAGAGAAACAAATTAAAATAGGAAGGTTCTTGCAAGAAAAGAAAAGAAGCTTTCTAAAGTTATAAAGAAAGCAAAATAGGAAAGTTCTTGTACATTAGGACTATAGCAAAAAATAGGAAACCCTAGTAAGAGAGTATGAATAAGGAAACAAAGGGGAATCAATAGGGTTACGATTCAATTAAGCAACAACTCTAGAGAATGGTTGTGACACCGAGAGATCTAGAATTTCATCTAAAGATTGCTATATCATACTGAATAATTTCTCTTTCACCTACATCTTTTTTCTTCTATTTTTATGAATTCATTCAATCTAGTTTTCAAGATTTTATTTTTGATTATGAGTAGCTAAATCTTTTAGATCTAGAGTTTGAATGGATAAGTCTACTGAATATAATTGAATTTAAGATACTTATGTAATAACTTTTTATCTGATTAATTTATCATTTAGTTTATAATTTCTTTTACAATTTTGTTAGCCACTTGTTATGAAATTTGATATGTAGTTAGATGATCTGAAAGGTGAATTATTGTAGGGAGATCACTTGAATAATGAACTTAGATTTTCTAAACACAGTAATTTTACCTAGGTGGATAGTAACTTGTATGCATGCCATGTTACTACATATAATGATAAACTAAACTCCATACAGCTTAATGGGTTTATGTTAGAGTGTATGATCACAAAGGTAGACTCAGGCCTAGCATAAGTACATGTGTTCTATCTTAAAAGGGAATTTCACATAATTTATGAAATCAACCATTAATTAAGATGAAAATAAATTGCATGGGTTAATCTTATTCAATTATAGGAAGTGACATTAAATTCCTAATCTCAAAACCTTTTACCATTAAATAGTTTAGTTCTTTATTCTTGTGA
Source organism: Erythrophleum fordii (assembly GCA_032878935.1). Taxonomy (NCBI): domain Eukaryota; kingdom Viridiplantae; phylum Streptophyta; class Magnoliopsida; order Fabales; family Fabaceae; genus Erythrophleum; species Erythrophleum fordii. The sequence continues at coordinate 1,289,140 of JAVQMF010000055.1, forward strand.
ATCTTGCTTCATTCGTAGTTCATAGTTTGTTTAATTCAATAGGAGTAGATTTTCTAGATAACAAGAGTAATTTAGAAAATTGGTACGTCATCCACTTTTCTCATCGGAATAATATTCTACTCATTCTTATACTATTTGTATGATTTGTGCACTTATGGATTTTTCACAACATTAGTCAAATATTTCTTATAGATCTAAAATTTATTATAAATTATCATTGTTGCTTGTTGATTATTGTAATTATATTGATTTCGTCACTTGATCTTTTCTATTGGTGTAATTAAATTCTTATATGGATTCCTAGGATTCTTAACAAAGGATCAGGATGATTAACTTGATGAAGAACACTAATAGGATTAGATTACGTAAATTAATGTAACATCGGATCTCTAAAAATGAAAGAAAACGCGAAAAACGTAACGTACAGTTTCTCCGTAAATGAACGAAACTTACTGGATATAAAAGGAAGTCCCCCGAAATGAGATAGTTAAGGTCCTGAAAAATTTAAGAAGCATTCTAGACTCTTAAAAGTGAGAATTCCAGGCTTAGACAGAAAGGAAAACAGAGCTAGAATGAAAAAATGAAAGGTAACAAAAGGTTAACGAAACGTAAGGGCATTTTCGTCATTTTGAGAAAATTTTGAAATTCTCATAGGAGGGCTTTTTAAATGAAATTTTTGAGTTCCCCAGGGTTCTCAGAGGCCTTGAAAATCATGGGAAGGTTTGAGACAGCTAAAGCCCCTCCGGTGGATGTTTTCCAATGTTGGTTGACTCGAACTTTGACTGATTTGTTCAGGAAGGTTTTAGCTCTGATTTGAGTGATTCCAAAGGCATTTTATTTAATTGAGAACCTACATTTTATGATGTAAAAGATAGTTCTAAAAAAGAAGCTAAAATGAGCCTAAACGGAGCAAAAAAGCATGTAGGGGCAAAATGGTCATTTTGAAAAATTATAAAAGAGGCTTCTTAAGTAAGATTGCACCTCATCACCTTCTCCAAACTTCCATTTGAAAAAAAAAGGGGCAGAAATGGTGTGACATTAAGGGGGAGAGAGAGAAGAAATTTAAGCTTCCGTTTAGGTAAGTAAACGACCCCGTTTCATCCCGCGCCAGTTGGGAAAGTTGTTCCTCTCTCTAAGAGCTCTCTAATGGTGGTCTTATTTTCTTGAAAACTTGAAGATTCAGTTTAACCCAAGCCAAAAAAGTAACTCTTTTCAAGAAATCAATCGGTGAAAAATAATCTACGCGAAGAGAGCCTCGTTTTAAGATAAGATTTCACTTGAAACACTTATAAAATCTTATGTTTTCGAGCCATTCAAGCTTAGGTCTAGAGAGAGAAAGTGAGGAGGAAAGTTTTTCTTTATGTGTTCTTGATGGAACCAAAGGTTATGTACTGTAAGGATTAAGAATATACAATTAGAATTGAAAAGGGAGCTTTAGAATGTAAGTTATGGAAGTTATGGTTTTGATTGCGCCTTGAACTCTTTCATGAACCCTAGCCATATTTTATGATGTTTAAATGTTCATATGAGTTCCTAAGACACCAAGAGAGCTTCCTACATGATCCTCCCATCAAAGGAAGTAAGCAAACTCCATTGGTACCTTATGAAAGCATAGGTTCGGCCAAGAAGAGTTCATGCACCTAGAGAGTGTTTTAATTCCTTCTAAGCTTAATTATGCATCATGTGTGATGGGAGAATATAAGAGGAAGCCTTGGAAAAATTTTAGAAACTATAGATAGTGAGATGGCCTTATATGTTCCATAATATGGCTTAAAGAAGTAACACCTAGCTAGGCTCCTAGAATTGATTATATGATTACTTCAAGAGGTTTAAATGGAGTCAAGAATTATAAATAGATGGGGAGAATAGAGCCAAGATGATGTTTCCCAAAGCTTGCTTCATTAAGTGCATTATAGAACCATAATAGGGTTTATAGAATAACCTAGTATCTAAGCAAGTTGCATGGCCTTAAAAATGAGTTCATGAACCTAATTAGCTTCTATGAATTTTGTCTAGGCCAAGAGAAAGCAACCCTACACTTGTGTGTATGGCCAAAAGAGGGATCTTGATTCAAGAAGAAAAGTGTGTGATTGTGTACAGGTAGCTTTCTCCACCTTCTCTCATGCATGGATGTGTATTTAACTTGTCTTAGAATGTGTGTATGTATAATTTCAAGCCATAAAAAATATGCTAGCATGACTTTATATGCCATGATTTATGATGCCATATTATGTTTTCAAATGAATGAATGATGTTTCTTTGAGTTTGCTTGAGTGTAGAAAGGCCAAGAACTCTTAACCATGGTGAAGATGAGCCAAGAACCCTTAGAATTGGTTGAGACAAAGTAAAGAGTCTCCCAAAAGCAAAGTAGGCTCCCAAGAGTATGGTTGAGTTCAAAGCTTTTAAAGAATGGGTAAGGCAAGTGCAAAATCCATGAGAAGTGTGAGGCCAATCCAAACACTTGGTGAGCTCTTGAATGACTTGTATGACTTGTTAACATGCTAAGTTTGTTTCTTGAATGTTCATGACTTCCATGATAGCCATGCATGCATTTTTAAGGCTTGCTTTGTATATATTATGTATGATTAAATGGGAGATGAGCTATTGGGATTCTTTGAATCTCATCCCCTCCTCTCCAATGATCTCACATGCTAGGTGGACCAAGTGGATATGTTAATGGGAGCTACCAACATTGAAGAAGGAAGATTGACAACCATATACTTAACCTTTGCCATTTTTGAACCATAATGATGCATCATGATGTATGTTATTGTTGTAAATGGTCTATGACCCTTGAGACATATGTAATTATAATATTATGTGATGTCGAAATGAAAGAATGTGTCATATGAATGATAGCATGTGAATTGAGCATGTATGGGAAAGGTAGCTTCATGAATGAGTTTATGGAAATGTGCATAAGTGTGGGTTAAATGGCCAAAATGAGATGCATGGGGTTTGGGACCATTTGGGCAGCTTACAGAAGTCTTAAATGTGCTTTTAGACTTGCCCAAAAGGTGCCAACATCAAGGGAAAGCCATTTGGTAATTTTGGTAATTCTCATATGGCACTAAAATTGACTATAATGGAACCCTATATCACTTTTTGGCCAAATGAGTTAGTCTTGATCTGAGATTTGGCATGCAATTAGATCAAATTAAGATATTTTTGAAAAGCTAAAGATCATAATTTTTGGAGGTCTACAGAATATTTGATGATTTTTCAAAGTTGACAATTTTTATGGTTTTGGTCTGCTACACTATTCATTTGGTCCAAAAATGAATTTTATCACATGAGGCTCCAATGATGTCCAATTGTCATGAAATTTTATGCAGAACAACTAGACATTCACAGTGACTCGTGCCTTCTAGAATCACCTCATTTGGAGGTTTAGAGAGGGAGATATGAATTTTTGAATATTCTATCCAGTATCAGGAATTTTTCCCGACCTGAGTTACTGTTCCATTAAATTCAAAGGTTTAAGCCTGATGAACTGGTCTGGAGATATTTTTTCTCTTTAGATAACATCCACATCTTTCCAGATTGGTATAATTTTCATAGATTTAATTTTTATGGAATTAATTGGACATTTTCAAAATTTTCTACAGAATTTTATGACAGTTCCAGAATGCAATCTGACCTCTAGATCATTTTAGATGTCAAACATCCTCTGTGATGGATGTTGTGGTCTGGGCATATTTTTATGTGAAGTAGACATCCTTAGCTTCCCAGAGTGACCAAGATTGCATGATTTTAATTTTTTTAAAATTAGTTATGATTTTTCAAAATTTGATTAGAAAGAGGGCCAAATCTGGTCAAAATTAAATAGCCACATTTTATGCTTCATTTCAGTTTTTATGAATTGTGGGCATGATTTTGTGATGCAAAGGAGTTGTATTGATGTAATTAAATATGAGAAAGTATAGTATGTACTTATACGACCTACGTGACATTGAATGGAATTTTCATATGTAGTGCAACGCAAATTTAATCCATTATTTATATCCCATTTTCTTACAACTCCTAAGCAATGCATGTTATGGAGCATGTTAATTGCATGAGGAAGGCTAGAAAGATACAGTATTACATTTATTGGTATCAGAGCAAAGTTTCAGTCTCTCTCGGATTGGATTTGGCATGAGGATATAGTAATAAGGTTATGTAAAAGGCTTAAATGGATAGGTAGAGTCTTGTATGAGACATGTTGGGGGTATGATTATAGTTTTTGGCTTTGTTCATGATAAGTAAGTTGTATGATAGTCTTAGAGTAATTAGTAGACATTGAGAAAGGTTGGCCTCTAGAGTAGCTTGAGCAGAGTTAAGCTTGAACGAAGCTAAAGGATCCCACGGCTGGAACTCTATGTGATATGATAGCTCGACGGGATCAGTGGCAAGCTCTAGATATGAACGATGAGAAATGATCTCGTTGATAGGAAAAGGCTTGCTAGAGAGAGTGTGTAAGGCCTAATTTTCCCTAGTAGTCATACTTAGGCTATTTCGAGATATCCTGCCTAGTGTAGAGACAAGTAATGATACAGTGTGATATGAGAAGAGACTGCGACTCCACAAGACTAGTTTAGAGGGGAAGTGAGAAATAGAGTCACCCTCTAGCCATGACACCCGAATGTCTAGATAAGTTCTAGAGTCTTAAAAGCTAATTCCCTTAGGCCAGAGGTTAAGTTACAAGCTACACCCTAGAGCCTTGACAATCTAGAGGTAACAGCTAGTTATGTACAAATGAAACAAGAGGTAGAACCCTTTAGCTTGATGATGGGCTTGGATATAGAGGCAATGAGACTCGGGTTGGTAGCTAAAGATGAAGATCTAATCCTTAGAAAAGTAAGCCAATTAGAGGCCGTTAGCCATGGCCAATTAGTTGCTTAGCCAGGCCAATTATTCTATAGAAGCAGCGAGGTAATCCAGAGAGTTCCTTGCCATGGCCAATGAAGAAGTTAGCTGCAGCCAATACTCAGACAGGAAAATTAGGCTGCACCTGAGGCTAATTAGTCGTGACGAATGGCACCATGAATGCCTTATTGATCATATTCAGGCAAACTTGAGAAAGGAGTTGATAAGGGGTCAGACAACCCATAGAGAATGGGAACCCCTAGTATAAATAGAGAAAAGGGTAGTGAATAGTCATGAAAGATTAGTAAGAAATCTGTGGGCCTAGCAAATGCGATTGAGAAAAGAGCTTAGCATAGAGAAAGTTAGACACAGGGATGATAAGGTTGTTAAGGCCCACCTTTAAGGCATTGACTCTAACCTTGGGTACTAACCTGTGAGACATTGAATGACAAAATGTCAGTGTAATCTCGAAATAATGTAAGATAAGACTACCAGCAGTAAGGCACCTAGTGAATGGCCTAGAAAGGTATACCTCATAGGTAATGCCTAGAGGTAAGTATGAATAGCCCAGTAATAGAAGCTCAAAAAAGAATAAAAATAGTTAGTAAGCTACAGGTCCGATGAGATGGCTAGCCTAGGCTAAGCATAAGTTAAAGCCTGGGAAGATGACCAGTAGCATTGTTCCAGGTAAGATATGTGAATGAAAGGCTCAGTGAAAGTTCTCCCTGGATCAAGAAAAGAAAAGATAAGACATCTTGATGCCAGGAAAACCACCCAGTAGTGGTTAGTAAATTCCCCTAGATAGACCCCCTGAGTCATAAAGTATAATAATAAAAGAAGCGAGGAAAGCTGAGAAACTAGCTACGGAAAAGATGCCCTCACTTTAGTCATGATTAGATGAGTAAGCTAAGCTCAGAAAGGTAAATAGATAGAGGTCCGATAGTTAGTTAGATGAGCTCCCTAATATAAGAGTGATATAGGGTTAAGGCACGCGAATAACTAGAGCACCCAGTAGAGCATCAATTTTCAGTGAGATAGAATCTGGACATTGAGAGTATTTATTCCGAATGGGGTTAGCAAAACCTTAAAAATAGTATATGGTGCTCCTGGGGTAAAGCTAAAGAGGCTAAACAGAAAGAAAGCTCAGCTTTGATCCGAATATAAAATTAAGTTGAGACAGACAGTTAGTGCCTTAGTACCTTCAGGGAAGCTCAAAGGGACTAGAGACCACCTCAAAAGGCAAGTCTTATATTATGCAAAAAAAGAGTGTCAGCTGAGAGCGCCATAGAATGAAATTCCTGGAATTATATGATATAGAATTCTTCTTACCAAGGAATGGTCTAGTTAAAAGCAAAGTAAGAGTATGAGCAAAAAAGTAGACCCTCTTGATACTCTAAAGAGTGAATAAGTAGTGGGAACTCGAGAAAATATAGGTACTCTTGAGCGTAAAGAAATCCAAATTGGCCACAGAGACAGCCAGTAGTAAAACATTCTTTTACCTAAGTAAGAGGATAAGAAAGGTAGAAAGAGAAAATATAATAGTGTTCAAGGCGAGGACATACTAAACTAAAAATAGATATTCAATTAATGTGCTTGAATGCTTAAGAAAGTATACTCGTCCTTAGCATAGACGCCCTTCTAGCATGATACTACTCAAAGTAAAATAGCCAGGCAATGTAGAGAGATCTCGGGATGTAGTAGAGGAAGAATCCTACTTTCCCCGAGTACTTTACAAGAATAAGGCAGATAAAGAAAAGTAAGAAAGAAATACTTTAAATTGTTGAGAAACTTGTAATATACAAGTAATAATTGCTTTGAGCTCAATCATGAGGTGCTTGTGTATTAATGTTTGATATTATAGTTTGCTTGCAACAATGTTTACATGATATTGGGTCTAGCCAACCTAGTAGTAATGTGACTTGAATGCATAGCAAACGATGGCATCAATCATCAAAGTGTCTCGATAATCGAAAGGTATCCTAATTAACTAGACAACGAGATAAGTCATAAAAGAAAGGTAAAGGGATTCCAATAATATCAAAATAATGAGAAAAAGCATGCAGAAAGGAATCCCCAGTGGAAAATGTTCAGATTTAGTATGCATAACCCGAGTCCCTTATAGTATATGTAAATGAAATGAGTAGGGACCAGTGTATAGCTTCTCTCCTGCCAGTGATGTTCACCACACTCAGTGTGTGAGATGCCCTAGTGCCAAGGCACTTAAAAGTAGAGCGTGGGCATAGTTAGAAACTGCAGGATATGAGAGAAGGGCTAAAACGAGTATATGTAAGTAAGTTGATAGAGTAAGAAAAAGAAAGCCTTAGCAAAAAATGGGCTGAGTAAGAATTTGAGGATCCCATGAGAAGTGATGAATGAAAATTAAAATCCTCCTGAATATCAGTATGACAGGATCCTAGAGAATTAGATGACATAGAACCCATTTCGCACGAAGAGCATGATGTACTTTTAAGTTTAGCCTAAGCTATTATAAGCAATGGTAACTAGACTTAGTGAGCATATATTTTACTGTCAGATACAGTGATCTTAGGCTTTGACATCTCACAGAGATAGATCACAGTAGATCCCAACATAACACAGCGGGTTACAATAAACCCTAGTAGGGCTCTGAAAGATCACAGTAGACCCAGGGGTCACAGTAGATCTCACAGAGTTATAGAGAACCCTAGCCATAGCATGATAGTTTTCTGGTGAGATGATGGCCTGAGATAGTTTTACAGAGCAGTTTGTCTCAGAGACCAGTATAGTTTCAGCTAGCCTTTATCTCAGAGACTACAGATCTCTAAGTCTAGTAGACCATTGCCACAGAGATATGAAGGCTTTACTCAGACAATTAGACCACTGACTAACTCTCTTTAGAGATAAGCATAGTGCATGGGATGAGGAAAGCAAGAAATTAGCTCTCCAAAGTTAGAGCCAGATGAACCACTACCTAGCAGACAGTAGCCCTAATTGAGGGATAGAGAGATCCCCACATGCTAGCTTATGTACCCAAAAAGGGGTCAGGTGCAGTTTTTATTTGAGGTAAGTCATACCGTATATCTCCAATGAGTAAAACTGTGAGAATAGCTAGCATCCCACTAAAAATCAGTAATAGTCAGTGGTAGTAGCTTTTCGGTGCTAGTATGAGACACATAAGTTAGGTCAATCAGTATTGAAATGAGGGACTATAAAGTGCCACTGCAAGTGAGCAAAGAAAGTGAGAAAAGTCCCAGCCTACAAAGAAAGATGTAATAGTAAACAAAAAAGTTGGGATCATTAAAAGCAGAAACTCCTCAAAAGAGTTGTAATCCCAGTAAGTAATTGAGATGTGAGGCCTGTGATAGAAAGAATGTGAATTGTAATTATGGGATAAGCTAGTAAGAAAGAACACAGAGATAAAAGGTGGACGGAACATATAAATAAGTAGATAGATAGAAACCTCTGATGGTTTGAATAATTAGAAAAGATGATGAGATGTTATGAGAAGCCATTCAGAGAGGATACGGGAGATGTAATATGAAATAAGTTACCTCTTGAGATGTGTAAATAAGTCCACTGAAAGAAACGTTAATCCTGCAAATGGATTAATATAAACTTTACATGATTAGTAAGCTCTCCTAGGATAGGCCTCCAAAGTTAAAAAAATTTCTTTCCCTTATGAGAAAGAACTAGCTAGTATTTGATAGCAATAAAGTCCTTATTAAGAACTAGCAATGATTCCCTGGCCACAAAAAAAAAATGTGAAAGAATGAAATCGCTGAGAAAACATATAGAGCCAAGAAGAAGGGAAAAAAAGAGCAGTTAGCCAGGAAAGGAAAGAGTAAAAGGAAGCATACCCCAAATTTTAAGTACAAAATTTATTTAAGGGAGAAGAAATGTAACATTTGTTTATCTGAAAACGAAAGAAAATGCGAGAAACGTAATGTACAGTTTCTCCATTAACAAACGAAACTCATCGGATATAAAAGGAAGTCCCCCAAAATGAGATAGTTAAGGTCCCAAAAAATTTAAGAAGTATTTTAAACTCCTAAAAATGAGAATCCCAAGCTTAGACAGAAAGAAAAACAGAGTTAGAATGAAGAAACGAAAGGTAACAAAAGGTTGACGAAACATAAGGGCATTTTTGTCATTTTGAGAAAATTTTGAAATTCTCATGGGAGGGCTTTTTAAATGAAAGTTTTGAGTTTCCTAGGGTTCTCAGAGGTCCTGAAAACCATGGGAAGGTCCGAGACAGCTAAAGCCCCTCCGGTGGATGTTTTCCAATGTCGGTTAACCCGAACTTTGACTGATTCGTTCAGGAAGGTTTTAGCTCTAATTTGAGTAATTCCAAAGGCATTTTATTTAATTGGGAACCTAAATTTTATGATGGAAAAGACGGTTCTCAAAAAGAAGCTAACATGAGCCTAAACGGAGCAAATAGGGGTAGGGGCAAAATGGTCATTTTAAAAAATTATAAAAGAGGCCTCTTAAGTAAGATTACACCTTATCACCTTCTCCAAACTTCCATTTGCAGAAAAAAGGGGTAGAAATGGCATGACATTAAGAGGGGAAAGAAGTTTAAACTTCCGTTTAAATAAGTAAACGGCCGCACCAGTTAGGAAAGTTGTTCCCTCTCTAAGAGCTCTCTAATGGTGGTTTTATTTTCTTGAAAACTTGAAGATTCAGGTTTAACTCAAGCAAAAAAGAAACTCTTTTCAAGAAATCAATTGATAGAAAATAATTTATGCGAAGAGAGCTCCATTTTAAGGTAAGACTTTACTTGAAATACTTGTAAAAACTTGTGTTTCTAAGCCATTTAAGCTTAGGTCTAGAGAGATAAAGTGAGGAGGAGAGGTTTTCTTTATATGTTCTTGATGGAACCAAAGGTTATGGAGTGTGAGGATTAATAATATATAACTAGAATTGAAAAGGGAGCTTTAGAATGCAAGTTATGGAAGTTAGGGTTTTAATTGCTCCTTGAACTCTATCATGAGCCCTAGCCATATTTTATGATGTTTAAATGTTCATATGAGTTCCTAAGACACCAAGAGAACTTCCTACATGATCTTCCCATCAAAGGAAGCAAGGTAACTCCATTGGTGCCTTATGGAAGCATAGCTTCGGCTAAGAAGAGTTCATGCACCTAAAGAGTGTTTTAATTCCTTCTAAGCTTAATTATGCATCATGTGTGATGGGAGAATATGAGAAGAAGCCTTGGAAAAATTTTAGAAAATATAGATAGTGAGATGGCCTTATATGTTCCATAATATGGCTTAAAGAAGCAACACCTAGCTAGGCTCCTAGAATTGATTATGTGATGACTTCAAGAGGTTTAAATGGAGTCAAGAATCATAAATAGATGGGGAGAATGGAGCCGAGATGATGTTTCCCAAAGCTTGTTTCATTAAGTGTATTATGGAACCATAATGGGGTTTATAGAATAACCTAGTGTCTAAGCAAGTTGCATGGCCTTAAAATTAAGTTCATGAACCTAATTAACTTCTATGAATTTTGTCTAGGCTAAGAGAAAGCATCCCTACACTTTTGTGTGTGTGTGGCCGAAAGAAGGAGCGTTGATTCAAGAAGAAAATTGTGCGATTGTCTACAAGGTAGCTCTCTCTACCTTCTCTCATGCATGGATGTGTGTTTAGCTTGTCTTAGAATGTATGTATGCGTAATTTCAAGCCTTGAAAAATATGCTAGCATGACTTTATATGCCATGATTCATGATGTCATATTATGTTTTCAAATAAATGTATGATGTTTATTTGAGTTTGCTTGAGTGTGGAGAAGCTAAGAACTCTTAACCATGGTGAGGATGTGCCAAGAACCCTTAGAATTAGTTGAGACAAAGTAAAGAGTCTCCCAAAAGCAAAGTGGGCTCCCAAGAGTATGGTTGAGTCCAAAGCTCTCAAAAAATAGGTGAGGCAAGTCCAAAATCTATAAGAAGAAGTGTGAGGCCAATCCAAACACTTGGTGAGCTCTTAAAAGACTTGTATGACTTGTTCACATGATAAGTTTGCTTCTTGAATGTTCATGACTTCCATGATAGCCATGCATGCATTTTTAAGGCTTGCTTTGCATATATTATGTATAATTGAATAGGAGATGAGCTATTGGGATTCTTTGAATCTCATCCCCTCCTCTCTAATGATCTCACATACTAGGTAGACTAAGTGGATATGTTAATGGGAGCTAACAACATTGAAGAAGGAAGATTGACAACCATATACTTAACCTTTGCCATTTTTGAACCATAATGATGTATCATGATGTATATTATTGTTGTAAATGGTCTATGACCCTTGACACATTTGTGATTATGATATTATGTAATGTGGAAATGAAAGAATGTGTCATATGAATGATAGCATGTGAATTGAGCATGTATAGGAAAGGTAGCTTCATGAATGAGTTTATGGAAATGTGCATAAGTGTGGGTTAAATGGCCAGAATGAGATGCATGGGATTTGGGACCATTTGGACAGCTCACACAAGTCTTAAATGTGCTTTTAGACTTGCCCAAAAGGTGCCAACATCAAGGGAAAGCCATTTGGTAATTTTGGTATCTTATATAGAGCCAAAATTGACCATAATAGAATCCTATATCACTTTTTGGCCAAATGAGTTAATCTTAATCTGAGATTTGGCATGCAATTAGGTCTCATTAAGAGATTTTTGGGAAGCTAAAGATCATAATTTTTGGAGGTTTATAGAATATTTGATGATTTTTCAAAATTGACAATTTTTATGGTTTTGGTCTGTCACACTATTTATTTGGTCCGAAAATGAATTCTGTCACACGAGGCTCAAATGATGTCCAATTGCCATGAAATTTTATAAAAAGAAGCTAGACATTCACAGTGACTCATGACAACTAGAAGCATCTCATTTGGAGGTCCAGAAAAGGAGATACAAATTTTTTAATATTCTATCCAGTATGAGGAATTTTGCCCAACCTGAGTTACTGTTCCATTAAATTATGAGGTTTGGGCTTAATGAATTGGTCTAGAGATATTTTTTCTATCTATCTAACATCCATAGCTTTTCAGATTGGTATCATTTGTATGGATTGGAATTTTTTGGAATTAATTGAATATTTTCAAATTTTTCTGTAGAATTCTGTGATAGTTCCAGAATGTAATCTGACCTTTGGACCATTTTGGATGTCAAATGTCCTCTGTGATAGATGTTATGGTTTGGGCATATTTTTATTGTGAAGTAGACATCCGTAGCTTCCCAAAGTGACCAAGATTACATGATTTTGATTTTTCTAAAATTAGTTATGATTTTCCAAAATTTGACCAGAAAGAGGGCCAAATCTGGCCGAAATTAAAGAGCCACATTTTATGCTTCATTTCGGTTTTCATGAATTGTGGGCATGATTTTGTAATGCAAAGGAGTTGTATTGATGTAATTAAATATGGGAAAGTATAGTATGTACTCATACGGTCCATGTGACATCGAATGGAATTTTTATATGTAGCGCAACGTAAATTTAATCCATTATTTATATCCCATTTTCTTACAACTCCTAAGCAATGCATGTTATGGAGCATGTTAATTGCATGAGGAAAGCTAGAAAGATATGGTATTACAATTAACAATGAGCATTAATAGATTAGGGCAACTAACTGAATTCTTATATTGATTCCTAGGCTTCTTAATTTTAGGATTAGGACAATTAATTTGATGAAGAAAACAAATAGGATTAAATTAAGTAGATTAACAAGGAGCACCGATAGATTAGAGTTACTAACAAAACAATAGCAACAATAATGAGGAGTTAAATACCTTCCTTGGGCTTAATTTCTTTGAGGCTAGAGTTTTAATTTCTTTAAGGCTAGAGTTAAGTTAGTTTAGGTTTATTATTTCACCTTCTTGGTTGCTAGAGACTAGGTTAGTTAGGGTATAAGTTTAGGATTAATTCATTAGCTAATTAATGCAAAAACTTGTTTTTTATGGATGTTTGCTAATTGTTATTGAAAAATAGTTTCTTTGAGGGATTGTTACTTAAACTCTAAGTCCATAGTATCATTTGAATGACTAATGCACTCCCTAGATTTAACATCATTAGGATGGTTACAACCCAAGTTTTAGGCACCATTTTTAGGTATGAAGATCACTATTTTTAGAGCAATAGGTAACCTAGAGCATGAGTAGCCACCAAACTATCATTTCCCACCTTTTAACAATCCTTCCATTGTTGGATGGAAAGGGAGGGAAAGAAAGGAAAAATCCCTTCTTGACCTCTTTACCTTTTCTTTCAAGGTAAATTTGTTTAATTAGGTGAATGATAATGAAGTAATTTAACCACTTATTTACTCTTATTTCATTTTTCTTTCCTTGATGAAACCAAATGAGGTAAGGGGAGATGTCTGTTCCTTTCCATTGAATGATACAAAAAAAAAAAGAGTAATAACTCATCTAGTTTCTCTCCCTTTTTCTTTCCTTTCTATTAAATTCTTTTCTTTATTTTCCTTTCCCTTTTATGATACCAACAATTAAGCCTTTATGAAACCCTTAGATTAAATAGCCAATCAACATTTTGAGGTCTTCATGGAGGAATAGAAGGAAAATGATGGACAATAGAGAAGAGAAGGCAAGGAGTATGTCTAGTACCACACAAGAAGGGTTCTCTCTTGGTTCATCTTTTTAGTAATTGTTAAATAGATGCATTTCCATCATTTTTTAGTCATCATTTTGTTTAATTTCTCTCCCACCCTCTCTCTCTCTCTCTCTCTCTCTCTCTCTCTCTCTCTCTCTCTCTCTCTTTCTGTGTTTAATTTCATCTTTAGTGTGTAATTTTGGTTGTACCTAATTACATTGAATGTCTTAAATTACAAAATTCAATTTAAGTATTTTATGATTTGTATAAAGGAGAATTACTTGTTGCATCTCTACCATCAAGCTATTCAATGTAAATTGGCAAATTCTAAACTTTTGATTGTAGTAATTTTGTTTTAATTGTTGTTATTTATAATTACATTTAGTATAATGAGTTGTTAAGTGCCTACTAGATGTTTGATGAATTGTTTACAAGGGAATTTCTCAATGTCTCTTGACAATTTTAGCATTTAATGTTAATTAGAATTATTCTCTTGTTATTAACACTTGATTCTCTTGTAATACAATATTATTAATTCAATGATAGTCCATTTGGTTCAATTATTATGTGAGTATGTGTTATGCCCCTAGTGTCTTTGATTAATTTATCTTGGAATTTTAATTGAATTTTGAGGTTTAATCATGGACTTAGGAGACATTAAGCTAAAACTTCAATTGAAAAATGGTTAATTAGTCAACTTAATATGAGTGTGATTATGGACAGGGATGAGACATGGCATGAAAGATGATTAATGATGTAGCAAATACCATTGACTTCATGGATCAAGAAGAGATAAGTTTGTGTAGCATAATTTAGCTCATGGTGATCATGGACAAGGATGAGACATTAACTTTGTTAAATTAGAACTATTTGAATTTAGCAGAGTATAATTACTTAACGACAATTAAGATTAGGTTATTTTGAGATGGACTAGGAGGAGAATCAATACATTATGATGGTTGCTATACATGACAAGTGAATTAAGTGAGCTTGAATATTAATAATCTTGATTGAAGGGAATAAATCAAAATAATGTCCTTCGTGTCTTATATCTTTGTGTGTCTTGAGAATTTTGTTTTTGTGACTTGAGTCTCAAGTCTTGTATTGAGTCCTTTTTTTCTTTTACTTCAGGCCTTTTGAGTGCTTGTTAATTTGTCTATGTCACTAGTAATTAAAGAAATTTAAGTTACTAATTGTAAATATTGTTAATACTTATAATTAGCTTGTATATAAGAAAATGTTTTAAAAATTATAAAATGAATGTAATACTATTTCTCATAAAATCAATAACTACTTTTTGAGTGTACTTTATTCTTTAATAGTTTATGTCTAAGATAACTGCATCACTTTTCAAATGATATCCAAGCATACTTCCCCATAAAAATCCACAGGGAGCCTGATGAGAATAGGTACCTTCCAGGGATCTTCAGCCACAGCTGAGCAACCCTCACTAATGTTGTATTCTTGGTGTTTCCGATAATGGAATTAGATCTTTTAAAGCAAGACTCTTTACATTTTCTCTAAAGTGTTTCATGTTTTATTTTTTGATATATATATATATATATATATTAATAAATTTCACCTTCTCCCTCACATATATTTTTGCAGGGACACTGCACTGGAATCCTAACTGAGAATCCCAATCCTCTAATAATCCTCCATTCTTTCTTCCCCTGAGAGTATCATCCTCCATATCATCATCATATACCACAATCATCCTCCTCTTATGAATCCTAGGAATGATAACTTCGAACACAATAATCAGAAAAAGAGGAAAAAGCCCTTGAAAAGACCAACTCTGAATTTGTTACGAGAAGGCAATATTTTATGTGTATGAAAATCATGACTTTTCATATGAAAAAGGGTTATTGAATCATCACAATGCTTTTGTAGGCAACAAGCTATCACGACCCATCTAATCTAAATCATTTGGAATAGATCGCATGGTCTATATTATAAAGAAAGAAATTATTACAATGTTTCAAAATTTATATCTATTTAATCTTAATTATAAAAATAAATATTTCAAATATTACATTAAAACTAAAGTCAGTTATAAAAATTAGAGAAATTGTTGATAATTATCTTATTAAATGTGAAATTAATAAAAATAATAATTATTGTATTAAAATATTTAAATCATTAATTAAAAATTAGTTTAATTCAATTAGAATTGAATTTCCTAAATGCACATCCAACAATCTAATCAATGAAATTAATATTGCAAAAGTTTCATTTAATTACGATTTAAAAATTACTTTTGATTAATTTTAATTAAACTAATTTAGTTAAAACTACATGGATTTCATTTGGGGAAAAAAAAACTCTAACACCTCATTTGGTCACATAAGGTAAAGAAAGATAGAGAATAATTTTTTTTTTTTTGCTATATCTTGTTTGATAGTTACATTTTATTCAAATGCTAGAAAGGGAAAAAAAAATTATTTCTTTTTAATAAGTGTATGAATCGAGAATAATTATTGTGTTTAATTTATAAAAGAATTATTATATTTTTATTATCATTATATTTTATTACTTTTTTAAGATATGAAATTATTTTTTAATTAATTTTTTATTTTGACACTTTTTATTTAATTAAATATGTAAATAAAATAAAATATCCTTTTTTTATATTATAATAAATATAACTAATATATTTTATTTATATATATATATATATTTTATACTTATTTCCGGGTATTTAAAAGAACGCAAGGTCAACAAAGAACGGACCCAGGAAAATGCGTCGAAAGTGGAGTTCGATTCATATTTGTCAGTTGTTGCCGACATTATCTTCCGTGAATGAGATTTAATGTTGAATCACGTACGGAAACTTTTAGCACACTGCATAATGAAATGAAAACACAATTTTATTTATTATTAAATAGAAGTATTATCATTCATATGGCAAGCGGTTCTCATTTTTGGGGAAAGGAACAAAGTGACAGCTTATCAGCCATAGCAATGTATTTCAGTTCAACTACCTACTAAGAAATCCTGGAGATTTGAAGGAAATTATCTTCTTACATATTTGTATTTAAAATATAAAGCTATATAACAAAATAATAAAAATAAAATAATTTTACTTGCACAATATATACAATATAAGTTACAGTTTTTTTTTGGTGATTTATCTTGAAATTAATGTGTCCTATTGTAGCCTAAAAAAATATAATTCAACCCTAAATTTGTTTTATTGTTATTTGACTATTTTATGATCTTTTTTGTCTTAATTTTAATAAAAAGATCACATAAATGCTAAAATAATAATAGTTTTATTATTAAAAGTATGTTATAACCTTTTTTATGAATTTTATAATTTTCTAGCTTTACTAGAATTAATTGATATTTATAAATTAAAATTTTTAGTTTAGTATTAGCAATAATAGTAAACTTAGAACATGACAAAATTTTAATATAAACGTGATACAAATTTTCAATCTTAAGATTGTCATTTTTTAACATTTACATAGCTATTTGTATTACAATTTATATACAAATATTAACCATTCATTAAATAATATTGAAATTGTTATAGGTGTCTTGCATGCTTAAGAATTCCATAAGCTTACAATTGCTTGATTCACTTTACCATGGTTCAAAGAATTCAATAGCTACAATCTATCAAATCATATATAATGAATTTATGTAGTCACTTGCTTTGAATAATAAGGCTTGTAATAGTTCAAATACAACAACAACATTCTCTAAACAGGTAGCTTATACAGCTCTAATAAGCCACTTGATATAAGCATCATCATTAGTTTACTTGTTCAAACTATATAAACAGAGACTCCCCTCATAACATGAGAGAAAGAGGACTCAAATTGGCCTCAAGGCTCTTAAATTTGATTAGCATATGATGATTCCTTTTTTGTCTAAACTGCAATTCCAATAGAAATATTTGATGTGCCAAGAAGGGCCTCCTTGATGTTATCTGAGACTTCTTTGTGAAGTAAACAATCAATACAGGAATAGTACAAACAAAATTTCATCAAAATACGAGCTTAAGAGACCTCGTTGAAAATTCTAGAGATGTCCAAAAAAGAACAATCAAATCCTATACAAAGGAGGAAAATATTAAAGGTATGGCTTTTATTGTGATTTTACTAACCTTCATAAGAATTAGAAAAGTTATAGACTATATTAGTATAGGTTACACCTTCAAGAACAAGCAAAAAATTAGACAATACTACTCACATAAATTAAGAAAAAGTAAGTGTAACAACCGGGAAAAAGAAAAGAAAAGGAAAAGAAAGAAAGTAAAAAGCTGAAAATTTTCGAAGTCCAAAAACTGTGCTAAGTCTTCTCGCAATAGCAAGAAATGGTCTCGCTGTCGCAAGAATGTCTTCTCGCAATAGCGAACGAGGTTCTAGCTATAGCGAGTGCGGGCAGCAGTCCATACAGAAACCAGGGAGTTGCTCGCCGTGGCGTGCGCCATAGCGAGAGTGAGGTCTGGAACTAACGCGAGTTCGCCATAGCGAAGGTCAAATCTCGCCATAGCGAAGGGAACTGATATGAGCTCGCCGTAGCGAAGGTTACACCTCGCCATAGCGAAGCCAGATAACACGAGCTCGCTCTTCGCTATAGCGAAGGTTAATTTTCGCTGTAGCGAGAGTCAGTCTGGAAGAGAGTAAAAGGCGAGAATTAGACTTCATTAAACACTCAAACTCATTTCTTCTCTCATTTCTGCCCTAGACTTCGACCCAAGGAGAGAAAAGAGGCGTGGAGAGTGAGAGAGATCAAGAGAAGGAGGAAGGGCAAGGGAAAGGTAAGGAAACTTCTCCCATTTCTTCTTAGAACTCTGATCCCCTCTCTTTGCCCTCTCTTTCTATGGTTTTGTTTGTGAAAATGGTTAGATTTTGGGCATGGGTCAGAAGAGGAAAAGTGGAAAACACCTTTGAATCTTTGTATTTTCTTTGAAAATGTTGTTTCCACTACCATGGGAGCTTGAGAGAGAGAAAGAGTTGATGACATTCTAGAGAGAGAGAGAGAACTCTAGGTTCTGGTATGTTAGAAAGGTTGCTTTAAAGATTATATTCTAAGAGAGTAATTCCTTGTTCTTGATTGTGTCTAGGCTCAAGTGAAGCACCTTCATCAAGGTGTGATTGTGAACTTAAGAAGGGAGAAGAGAAAGTGAAAGGGAAGGCTTGTGTTGGCTTTGGCTTATAAGGTAGCTCTCTCTTCCCACTCTTTCTTGTTGCATTCTTGGATGTAATAGTCATTGTATATTTATGTATATGCTTATTGTGTGGAACATGCCATGTGCTATTGCTTTGATGCATTGATGCCAATATGCTTGTGTGATGAATTGTGAGATTTGCTCGGGTGAGGTAGTGCCGAAAGTCCCTTGAGATGGGTGAGGTGAAGCCGAAGTCCTTTGAGAATGGGTGAGACAAGGCCAAAAGTCTCAACCGAGTGAGGCCAAGTCAAAAGTCCCTAAACTCGGGTGAGGCCATCCAAAAGTCCCTTAAACTCGGGTGAGGCTAGACCAAAAGTCCTTGGAGCCCATGTTTGGCATTGTTGTGATTTCCATAGCATGTACAATATGTGTTGGATGTTTGAGAATGGCTAAATGCTTATTCACATGCCTTGACTTGTTATATGCCTTGATTGCTTACTTGATTGAGTGCATGAGCTACTGAGATTCCCTGAATCTCACCCCTTCCCCTCCCAACTTAACATGCTAGGTGGAGCTCAAGGAGAACCGAGTGCACACCAAGGAGCCTAGATGCATGTGTAGCTAGGTGTTTGGTTATTTTGGTATTTTGATGTAAAGAGGTGCCAAAATGAATATGCACCTTTTATTTTTGAGTTGTACATGTTGTAGCAAGTGTAAAAGTATGAAATGATGATGTATAAACTGTGTTGATAGCCAAATCAATGAAAATGAGGGTTTTGCCCCTTTTGATGAATGAATGTGATAATGTAATTTGGCCGTAGCATAGTGAATTTGGATTGTATGTTGATTTGGATCACATAGACATGTTATATAGACTATTATTATGCTTTTAAACTTGTCCATGAGTGACTAGAATGTATGAGAGGCCATTTGGACCCATTTTGGACCTTTTGGGTGCCAAAATCGGTATCTTTGAGAGCTCCATCAAAGTTTGACCGGATGAGCTCCTCTTGCCATGAAATTTGGCATGCCTCTAGAGTTTGTAGAGAGCTTCTTGAGAAGCTAAAGTTGGTAATATTCAGAGGTCTAGAGAATATTTAGCGAATTGTTGAATTTGGGAAAATTTAATAGATTGGTCATGTACTGTTCATCTAAACCAGAAATGAAATCTATGGCATTCATAGACCAAATGGATTCCAAATGTGGTGAAATTTTATACACATAAACTAGACAACCACAGTGACTTATAGGAACTAGAATCACTTAAATAGGAGGTCTGTAGAGAGAGATTGAACCTTCTGAAGTTCTATATCAGCATCAGAGAGCTCACCCGACCTCCGTTACTGTTCCATCAGTTTTCGGGGTGTAGGAGCTACTGAACTGATCTGGACTTATTTTTTTTCCTCTAGTAGACATCCGTAGCTTTCTAAATTGGTATAGTGTGCCTAGATTGGATTTTTGTGGATTTAGTTATGAATTTTCGAAAGTCATGACAGTAAGCTGCACTAGAAACAGTGATAGCCGGACCTCCTTCCCATTTTCGATGTCAAACATGGTCCAAACCCAGAGATTACGATTGGGAATTATTTTTAGTGTAAAGTTAACACTTAGAGCTTTCCAGAAAGCTAAATTTTACTAGATTCCCATTTTTCTCTAATTACTTATGATTTTCCAAAGTTAGAGCCAAAATATGACTTTGGGGCACAAGTGAGAAAATGCATTTTTCTGGTTTTTGGCTCTATACCCGTGGCTTATGATTTGTTTTATGCTATGTATGAGTCATATATATGGAGTTTGAGTTGAGAATAGGTATGATGGGTTTACGGGACCCACGAGGCAGAAGATGAGTGTATGAAACCCCGTTTCATAGCATGAAATTGTCACGGATTGGTATTAGTTCTTTGGAAATCATATGGAACCGAGCCCAGTGAGAGGCTAAATAGCGGTAGTAGATTAAGGTGTTATAGTAAGCAACTTTCATAAGCGATCCAAAGAACTTGAAAAGATGAGCCATTGATTGCTCATATAGGAAAGTTAAGATAAGTTTGTAGCTTTTAGACATTTGAACTACTACTACCTATAATTACTAATAGTAGCATAGAAAGAAAATTTCCCTCATGACTCCACCTCAAAAGGAGCATTAAATAAAAACCACCATCCTCAATTATCTTCATTGCCTTAGAAGGATTATAGTAACACTTGGGTGAGGACAAATTGAATAATTGCTTCCACTAGTAACACTAGTCATCAGGGCTCCATTCCTTTTAAGAGAAGTATGTGAAAAACACTAAAGTAAAAGTATCACCCGTAATAGCCTCTTGGAAAGAATAAGAATCCCTTATGGAGGGTACTATTAGACAATCTTCTTAATTCTTTATGTAATGAACGGTAAATTTCGTAAAATGACGAAATGAGCCATAGAAAAACAAATCCCCTAAAATAAGCTAGATAATGTCCCAAAAAATTTGGGTAGTGTCCTAGACTCCTAAAATTAATAATCCTAGGCTCAGACAGAAAGAAAAATAGAGCTAGGATAGTGAAGTAAAATTGTTACGAATTTGACGAAATATAGTGGCATTTTTGTAAATACGTGCAATTTTTGAAAAAACTCACAAGAGGGCTTTTTAAATGAAAACTTTGAATTGCTCAAGGTTCTCAAAGGCTCTGAAAACCATAAGAAACCCCAAGACAGTTAAAGCCTCTGTGGTGTATGTTTTCCAACTATGGTAAATCTGAATTTTGACAGATCATTTGGGAAGGTTTTAATTCCAAATTGAGTGATTCCAAAGGCATTTTATTAAATTGGGAACTTAAGTTTTATAATGGAAAGGACGGTTCTAAAAAAAGAGGTAAAATGAAGCTAAAATGAAAATGCCATAATAAAAAGGCAAAATTGAAATTTTTGTGAAAAATTAGCTTCTTGAATCCTCTATAAACTTCACGCCACTTTTTCACTCCATTCCACTAACTTGGTTCTGCCCAAAAATAGAAAGGAATACCAGCTCTCTTAGGCGCACCAAGGAGGAGAAAAAAGGAAAAGAAAAAGCAAGAAAAATGTAAGGAATTTCATGGATTTTCTTCGTTCCTCTTTAGTAAATTCCTTTTCCTCCATTTTCCCTTCTTTCCCATGGAAATTTTGATGTATTTGGGACTGTTTGGAGGTCAAACCAAGGAGGGAAATTTTGTGTTTGTAGAGGAGAAGCCAAGCAAGGGAAGAATCATCTAAAAAACCAAGGAAAAATAAGGTAAAATCTTATCTCCATGGTAGCTCCTCTTTGTTCCTTCTTCTTGCATGTTCAGCCAGCTTAGGGAGATCCAAGAAGGCTTGGATTTTGGGCAGAATCAAGGGTGAATCTTAGGAAATTGAGTATGGAGAATGAGAATATGCAAAAAAAAAAAAAAATTAACAAAGAACCATTAACTTTCAAGATAGCAACATCAAGGATTCAAGTGCTCAATGAAAAATTTGATTTAATGTAATGATCCTTTGGCATGAGCTCTAGAGACCTTTAGGAACCTCCCCACATGCATCTTCCATCAAAGAAAGCAAAGCAACTCCAAGGGTGCCAAGAAGAGAGCATGTCTCGGCTTAAGGGAGTTAGAGCACCTATGGGTAGTTTTAATTTCATCTAAGCTTTATTTTGTATCATGTATGGTGGGAGAAGATGAGAAGAAGCTTTGGAAAAAATTTAGAAGCCTTGGACTAAGAGATAGGGCAATGGCTTCCATAATGGAGCCTTGTGAAGCAACACACATTTAGGCTCTTCTAAGTGAGTAGATGATGGCTTCAAGGACCTTAAATGAGGTCAAGAGGCCTATAAATGAAAAGAGAATGGAGCCTAGAGTTTGAATTATAAGAGTTGCTTCAATAGGCCATTTATGAAACCATTATGTGAACTATGGAACCATTTATGTTTCTAAGAATAAGTGTAGTGTCTTGACTTGTCCCAAAAGTATAATTGTATGCTATTTATAATGCTTAGACCAAGAGAACACCAACCTATCTAGGTGTACTTGTGGAACCAAAAAAGGGAAAAAGAAAGACCAAAAAAAGCTTACATAAGTTCAAGTAAGCTCTCCACCTCATTCTCTTTGCATTCTTGGTTATGTATAAGTTATTGTGTGCTTGTATATACTTTTGTGACTTGAGAACCTGTCACTTAATGCTTTGAGATTATATTAGTACTAATGTGTTGTCTTGTATGTCATTGATTGTAGAAATGGCTCATAAGGGTGAGGTGATGCCAAAAGTTCCTTAATGAAGGTGAGAAGATGCCAAAAGTCTCATGGCATGGGTAAGATAAGGTCAAAAGTCTCTTGGATGGATGAGGCTAAGTCAAAAGCCCCTAGGCTAAGAGTGAGGCAAATCCAAAAGTCCTAGAAATGGGGTGAGGCAAAACCAAAAGTCCTTAGAGCATATTATTAAACTTGGTGTGAATTGGTAGCATGGAAATTGTAACCTTGCATGCTTTATGGTTATCTTACTTTCCAGACTTGTGCTTTGATATGTATATGTCATGAATGTGTGTGTGAATGGGTGCGTAAGGTACTGAGATTCTAGGAATCTCACTCCTCTCCTCTCTTTTATCTTAATATATCCAAGCAGTGTTCAAGAACTAAGAAATGCAAGCCAAAAGACATAAGAGACCATCATTTGATCATTATATAGCTTTCTTTGTATTCAAATGCCAAAGTGAACATGTACATGAAATTTTTGGTTTGTGAACACTTGAGGAAATGTAATATTATATATGAATGTTGTATGAACCATATATAGCACAAAATCAATGCAAAGGAGAAATTTTGACACTTAATGGCATGTATGTGATAGTGTATTCTTGGATGTGAAATGACCAAAATGAGATACATGAGATTTGGGACCACTTGGATAATTTATATAAGTCATATTCATGCTTTTAAACTTGCCTAAGAGGAGTCAAACACAAGAAGAAGCCATTTAGACCAAGTTGGTATCTTATAAGAGGCAAAATTGACCATAATGGTAAGCTACGGCACAAACCATCTAAATGGGCTCTTCTTGGTCTAAAATTTGGTATGCTTCTAGATCTTGTTAAGAGATTTTTGGGAAGCTAAAGTGAGTAATATTTGGAGGTCTACAGAATATTTGGTGAATTTTTGAAATTGAAAATGTTTTTGGTTTTGGCTCTGGTATTGTTCATTTGGTTTGAAAATTGATCTCTATCATTCATAGGGTAAACGATATCCAATTGTTATGAAATTTTACAAGAAAAAAATAGACCTTCACAGTGACCTGTGCCAACTAAAAGCACCTCATTTGGATGTCTAGAGAGGGAGATATGAATTTTTGAAATTTCTATTCTGTTTTAGGTGCCCAATTAGACCTCCATCATTGTTCTATCAATTTTTCGGGTCTGAATGTTCTTGGATCAATCTAAAGCTATTTTTTCCCTCTAGCTAACATCCACACCTTTTCTAAATTGGTATAGTTTGCATGAATTATATTTTTGTAGAATTAATTGTGAATTTCCAATATTTATATTAGTAAGTTGTATCAGTAATTCTGGGCAGTCTAACATTTGTGCCTTTTTTGTTGTCAAGCGTGGCCCAAATGAGGTTTTCGTGGCTTGGAACTATTTTTATATAAATTTAACATTCAGACCTTTCCAAAAAGCTATGGGTTGCTTGATTTCAATTTTTTTAGATTTAGTTATAATTTTTCAAAGTTACCCCAGAAATCTACCATTATGGAATCCGAGGTGAATGAGTTAATTTCGGGGTTTTGCTCTTAGACCCATGGATTGTGTAATGTTTTGAGATATTTATAATTTGTATAGATGAAAAATAATTAGAGAATATTATTGGTAAGTTTTTGGAGTCCACAGATTAAAATTTGAATTTTTAACCTTAAGGTAATGCCATTAATTCCATTGTTTTAATGCATTTTCTTGGGATTTCTGTGATAAATTGTGTAATCCCACTTGAATAAAGGAAATCAATGCTAGAAATAATATGGTATGACACTTTATCCTTTGGCAACATCTTTTAGATCTCTTACATATGAAAGAAGTTTCCTATAACAATTTTATTATATGAGAAAATGCCCAAGGATAAAATGATCTAACCAATGCATAGAGATAATCATATGGCAATGATTAAGGGTATTAAAGAAAATCCACCACAAAAGCCAAACAAGACTCAAAAGGAAAGGATGGCCAAAATAATTAACGTATATCACTAGGAGGTTTCTTGAGAAGCCATGACCATAAATAGGATCCTATAAGATTAAAATTCCAATAAATGTAATAAGACCTACTAAAGAGGCCATAAGGAGTTATTAGGAGATTTTGTCACTTGACACATGAAAAGTGTGAGACTTTGGTATTGATAGAAATCCAAGGATTTATAAATTTATAAAATTAGCATGCCTTATGAGCCTTAATGGTAAAAAATTTATAGAAATGTAAGCATTGTAACCCTTTAAATACCCAACTACCTATAACATATGCATAACCTTGCCTTATGGTGGAAAATTTTATATAACCTCACAAGAGAATTTAGTCTTGAGGAATGGTAAGAGAACATTTAACTCTCAGAATTTATTGGATTTGTCTTTATTCAATATTGGATAGCTCAAACCTCATGAATTATATAGTTTAAAGAATTATAGGACATGCCCTTATTCAATTTTGAATGACTTAAAGGATTACATATTATGAGGATTTACACATGCTAAGACATATCTAGTTTTAGAAAGTCTAAAACCTTATAGAGTACCCAAGTTAGTAAAAAAGATTTCAATTAAATAAGCTTCCACTAGTCTTAGATAAGTAATGCCATTCAATATGCATTCTTTACAAAATTCATAGGGTGTAAATAAATCTTGAAAAATTACTTAGCACTAGCAAGAAAAACGAAGCAGCCCGTAAAAGTCTTACTCATGAACTATAAGAAGGGGAATGTTCATTTGATAAGGACCCCAAAAAGACACCACCATAAAAATGCTGAGATGAAGTTACA
The DNA here is from genome assembly GCA_032878935.1 of Erythrophleum fordii. Classification (NCBI taxonomy): domain Eukaryota; kingdom Viridiplantae; phylum Streptophyta; class Magnoliopsida; order Fabales; family Fabaceae; genus Erythrophleum; species Erythrophleum fordii. Next base: position 1,314,696 of record JAVQMF010000055.1, read on the forward strand.
CCTGGAAGATTCTTAACTCTATACTTCCTAACCATCACCTAAGGAAGGTAACGAGGTAGTGTATTAGAGATTGCTACTTCCAAAGGATAGGGGAAATTATTCTAATATTTATGATAGTAGCCACGTCAGCATAAACCTGCTCCACTAGGCTAGAAATAAATTTAGCCAAATAAAGTTAGAAATGTGAACCTATGATCACTGCTATAAGATTTCCATTAGTGACACATTAGTGGAAATCCCTTACATAAAATTTTCTACTATGAAGTCAAATAAAATGTAGTAAAGGCTATTGATCTTCTCTATGCTTTCATCCAAAATTCAAAGCAAAATAAAAGCATATTAGGCAAAACTTCATCCTTGAAAGAAAATACATTGACCTATATTGCGAGGAACGAGGTGTCTAAGTAATAAGATTACTTTATGGATTCCACCCATTCAGAACATAATAGGAAACCCATCAAGTGTTTGAAATCTCAATCTTCAAGTTTGTATAAAAATTTGATTAGCTTGAACAAATTGATACTTCACATATTGTCACTAAGGGCATAAAATAGTAGATGCCTAGAAAAACTTATAGAAAGAACCAGATAGGCAAAGCATACAAACTCGAGGATAAGATAAGGTTTTTTAAGCAAAACACACATCAAAATGGCACATATTCCTTTTATGCAACACGCACACAAGCTATGCCTTAACTATTATCAATCATCCTAAAAGTAGAAAAATATTTAACAAAGGATACAAGTTCTTAAAGTTAAAGGTAGGTTGGGATCAAATCTTATCAAATGCCTTGGATTTCAAGGAGAAAAGATAAGATCAATAGAGACTTAGAGCTAAAAATGAGGAGTCAAGGGTAAACTAAAAAAAAAAAATTCAAATTAAATGAGCAGGGAGCTCGCAAAATAGTTGATGATAAATTTTGATGTATAGCATTAGATCTAGCACCTAAAGATATAATTAGAAGCATAGAATAAAATCTTGCGTTTGAGCATCTCTTGGGATAAAATTTAGCATTGAAGCATAAAGTTGAATCTAACAAGTACTTGAAAATAAAATCCAATATTAGAGTTAAACATGATTAGTTTGTAAAGGAAATGTAGTGTTCAAATTAGAGTTAAACAAGATCAATGGACAAAGGAAAAATATAGTTAAACATAACTTTACATCTTAGCAAAAACTAGCGTTGGATAAGCCAAAAATGAATTAAAATGGACCTCAGCAAAATTAGAGCTAAATATGATCTGTGAGTGCTAGAAATTTTCAGGTTCAAATGATAATGTTGTTAAAGCTGAGCAAAGCAGGAGAAGATTTTAGTGCGAAGGAATCATAAATTAAACATAGCATTAAGAATTGGATGCCCTATGATCAAACTTGTAGTTTAGTAGTTAGCATTAGTTACTAGAAATCAAAATAAATATGTGGATAATTAAAAAGTTGAAAATATAATAAAAGAAAACACCTACAAACTCTTAACCATAATTTCTACGAGGAGAAAAATCAAGGTATGCATTCATTTACATATGTGTGTGTGTGTGTATTCAGAATTTTAAATGTTCAAAAGAAAGATGGAATGTCTTAAACTAAAAGTATGTGCAAAACAACCCTAGTGTGGTTACTCCACCTGATATGCACACCAAGACTAGAAATAACTTCAATCTCTAAGACTTGGAAGATCTAAAAAAGAAAAAGGCTTAAAACAATCCCATAAGCTTAAAAAAACCTAAGCAATTCTAGGGCTTAATGAGCTCATTATTCAAACAAGGCAAATGAAAGAAAATTAGGACCATAATAATTTTATTCATTACATTTCCTCTTTACATAATTAGCTTCGTGTTGTAGCACATCTTTGCAATTTTGATGCAAGCCTAGCTTTAAGCATGTTTCATTAGCTTTCATAACTCCTTCCACAAATCTTCTAGCATACACTAGACACTTGCCTAAAGCCATATCATCTTTGTTCCAAGTAAACTCTTCAACTTGGGGTATTTGCAAAGATATTTCTTGTTCTTATGGAACAACACCCTCAGTTATATGAGATAAGTTGTCCACTTCTAAATGATGTCTATGAGCAAAAGATTTTCTAACAGGATAAGATAGTCCACCTACCTCTAAGTGATGCTTGTAAACTAAAGGAAGCTACTATTTCGCTGCTAGAAGAAGAATCCATAGTTGAGGATTGCAAAGGAGCCAAAAAGACTTTGGATGAAGATAAAAAGTTAGGACAAACCTTAACGACAAATCTTATCAGTTGCGTAAGCACTTCATTATCATGTGGCAAACCTACATAACAACTGGCAATAAGAAAACAATGATAGGGCTTTAAATCACTAGCACAAAAGATTTAAGTACACTCGCCTCTATAAGTCTTTAAAAAATAAGATATTATGCCATCATATCTTAATGCCAACTCCAAACTCATGGACCATAATGGGATCTCAACAAAATGGAATTCCTTAGCAAAGCTAATCAAATAAGAAATGTCGTTCCTAAAAATGTCTTCACTTTGTCTCTTACTTCATCAAGCTCATGACCAAAATGATAGGCTTATCTTTGCAAACTTATTAAATCTCTAGTAAAAAGATGATAATTAGCTCTCCCATTAATTGTGAACACACCTTAAATAAAAAGAAAATTTTGCCATGTTAAAAAAGGTGACATACTATGGAATTGATAGCTTTACCCTCGTAAACCAGCAAAAAGGGCACAAAACCAAGATTACAATGAATTGCTAATAGGGCTAATTGTGACACCTTAATCTACTACCGTTACCTAGCCTCTCTCTAGGCTCGGTTCCATATGATTTCCAAAGAACCACTACTCTTCCGTGGCATTTTCATGCTATGAAACGGGGTTTCATACACTCATCATCTGCCCCGTGGGTCCTGTGAACCCATCATTCACATTCTCAATTCAAACGCCACTTATACAACTCATACATAGCATAAAACAAACCATAAGCCACGGGTATAGAGCCAAAAACTAGAAAAATGCACTTTTCTCACTTGTGCCCAAAATTCATATTTTGGCTCTAACTTTGGAAAATCATAACTAATTAGAGAAAAATGGGAATCTAGTAAACCTTAGCTTTCTAGAAATCTCTAAGTGTTAAATTTATACTAAAAATCATTCCCAACCACAATCTCATCGTTTGGACCATGTTTGACATTGAAAATGGGAAGGAGGTCCGACTGTCACTGTTTCTGGTGCAGCTTACTGTCATGACTTTCGAAAATTCATAACTAAATCAAAAAAAATCTAATCTAGGCACACTATACCAATTTGAAAAGCTACAGATGTCTACTAGAGGAAAAAAATAAGTCCAGATCAGTTCAGTAGTTCCTACTCCTCGAAAACCGATGGAACAGTAACAGGGGTCAGATGAGCTCCTTGATGCTGATACAGAACTTCAGATGGTTCGTTCTCTCTCTACAGACCTCCGATTTAGGTGATTCTAGTTCTTATAAGTCACTGTGGTTGTCTAGTTTATGTGTATAAAATTTCACCACATTTGGAATCCATTTGGTCTATGAATGCCACAGATTTCATTTCTGGTTTATATGAACAGTACATGACCAATTCATTGAATTTTCCCAAATGCAACAATTCACCAAATATTCTCTGGACCTCCGAATATTACCAACTTCAGCTTATAAAGAAGCTCTATACAAACTCTAAAATCATGCCAAATTTCATGGCAAAAGGAGCTTATCCGGTCATATTTTGATGGAGCTCACAAATTTACTAGTTTTGGCACCCAAGAGGTCCAAAATGGGTCCAAATAGCCTCTTACACATTCTAGCCACTCATGGACAAGTTTAAAAGCATAAAACTAGGATATATAACAAGTCCATGTGGTCCAAATCAACATACAATCCAAACTCACTATGCTATGGTCAAATATACACTATTGCATTCATTCAACAAAATGGGCAAAACCCTCATTTCCATTCATTTGGCTCTTTATACAGTTTGTACATCACATATTCATGCATTTACACTTGCTACGATAGTTACATCTCAAAAATAGTGGACGCATATTCATTTGGCACCACTTTACATCAAAAAGATCAAAATAAAACTAACATTCTCCTATACATGCTCCTAGGCTCCTTGGTGTGCACTTGCTTCTCCTTGTGCTCTACCTAGCATGTTAAGTTGGGAGGGGAAGGGGTGAGATTCAGGGAATCTCAGTAGCTCATGCACTCAATCATGCAAGCAATCAAGGCATATAACAAGTCAAAGCATGTAAATAAGTATTTAGCCATTCTCAAACATTCAACACACATTGTACATGCTATGGAAATCACAACAATGCCAACAACAGGCTCCAGGGACTTTTGGTCTAGCCTCACCCGAGTTTAGGGACTTTTGGATGGCCTCACCCGAGTTTAAGGACTTTTGACTTAGCCTTACTTGTTTGAGACTTTTGGCCTTGTCTCACCTATCTCAAGGGACTTTCAGCTTCACCTCACCCATCTCAAGGGACTTTCGACACTACCTCACCCGAGTAAATCTCACAATTCATCACACAAGCATATTGACATCAATGCATCAAAGTAATAGCATATGGCATATTCCACACAATAAGTATATACATAAACATACAATGACTATCATATCCAAGAATGCAACAAGAAAGAGTGGAAGAGAGAGCTACCTTATGAGCCAAAGCCAACACTAGCTTTTCCTTTCAATTTCTCCTCTCCCTCTTTAGGTTCACAATCACACCTTGATGGAGGTGTTTCTCTTGAGCCTAGGCACACAAAAGCATGTAATTACTCTCTTAGAATGTAATCCTTCAGATCAAACTCTCCTAACATACAGAACCTAGAGTTCTCTCTCTCTCTAGAATGCCATCAACTCTTTCTCTCTCTCAAGCTCCCATGGTAGTGGAAACAACATTTTCAAAGAAAATACAAAGATTCAAAGGTATTTTCCACTTTCCCTCTTCTGACCCATGCCCAAAATCCAACCATTTCCATAAACAAAATCGTAGGAAGAGAGGGCAAAGAGAGGGGATTAGGGTTCTAAGAAGAAATGGGAGAAGTTTTCTTACTTTTCCCTTGCTCTTCCTCCTTCTCTTGGTTTCCCTCACTCTCCACGCCTTTTTCTCTCCTTGGGTCGAAGTCTAAGGCAGATATGAGAGAAGAAATGAGTTTGGGCGTTTAATGAAGTCTAATTCTCACCTTTTACTCTCTTCCAGACTGACCTTCGCTACGGCAAAAATTAACCTTCGCTATAGCGAGCTCGTGTTATCTGACTTCGCTATGGCGAGGTGTAACCTTCGCTACGGCGAACTCGTATCAGTTCCCTTCGCTATGGCGAGTTTCGACCTTCGCTATGGCAAACTCGCACTAGTTCCAGACCTCACTCTCACTATGGCGTACGCTACAGCGAGCAACTCCCTGGTTTTTGTATGAACTGCTGCCCGCACTCGCTATAGCTAGAATCACGTTCGCTGTGGCGAGAAGGTACTCTCGCGACAGCGAGATCATTTCTCGCTATTGCGAGAAGACTTAGCAAAAATTCTGAATTCCGAAAATTTTCAGCTTTCTACTTTCTTTCTTTTCCTTTCCTTTTCTTTTTCCCGGTTGTTACATTTCTACCCCTCTTAAAAGAAATTTCGTCCTCGAAATTTAAAAACTTACCTCAAGGGAATAACTCTGGATATTTTTATCTCATTTCATCCGCCAATTCCCAAGTTGCTTCCTCAGATGTCAGACCTCTCCAGATCACTTTCACCAGAGGAATGCTCTTGCTTCTCAGCTGTTTCAGCTTAGCATCCACAATTCTCTCCGGTTTCACTACATAGGAAAGATCTTCCTGCAATTGCACATGCTCATATTCTATGACATGTGAGGAGTCTGGTAAATACTTTTTCAATTGGGAGACATGAAAAACACTGTGGATTTGGGCTAGGTTAGGAGGTAAGGCTATTCGGTAAGCCACGGGTCCAATTTTCTCAAGGATTTCAAATGGACCAATATACCTAGGACTGAGCTTCCTTACCCTCATTGACCGACCTACTCCCGTCATTGGAGATATTCAAATGAACACATGGTCTCTAATCTCAAACTCTAACGGCCTCCTACGCTTATCAGCATAGCTTTTCTGTCTACTCTGGGCCGTGAGGAGCCTCTTTCTAATCAACTCTATCTGTCGGGTGGTCTGGTCTACAATCTCAGGTCCTATCATACTCCTCTCACCTAACTCAACCCAACACATAGGGGATCTGCACTTTCTCTCATACAAAGCCTCATAAGGGGCCATCTGAATACTGGAATGGTAACTGTTGTTATATGCAAACTCTGCTAACGGTAAATACACATCCCAGTTCCCCTTCATTTCTAGCACACATACCCTCAACATATCTTCTAATGTCTGGATGGTCCTTTCAGTCTGACCATCTGTCTGGGGGTGATATGTAGTACTAAACCGCAATTTTGTCCCTAAGGCATGCTGCAGTGACCTCCAAAAGTTTGATGTGAACCTGGGGTCTCTATCCGAAACTATGCTATTGGGTATTCCATGAAGTCACACTATCTCTCTGATATACAACTGGACTAATCTATCCAGTGTATGAGTAGCCCTGATAGCTAAAAAGTGTGCAGACTTCGTCAGTCTATCCATAACTACCCAAATAGCATCGTGTCCAGAGGATATCCTAGGTAATCCCATGACAAAATCCATGGTTATACTATCCTACTTCCACTCAGGGATATCTAGAGGTTGCAACAACCCAGCTGGTTTCTGTTATTCTATCTTTACCCTATGACACACTAGGCATCTAGCCACATACTTCGTCACATCACTTTTCATCCTTGGCCACCAGAAAATTCTTTTCACATCCTGATACATCTTGGTGGCACCTGGGTGGATAGTATACTTACTCTTATGTGCCTCTTCTAAAATGCTTTCTCTCAACTCATTTTGACTAGGCACACAGATTCTATCTCGATATACTATCATACCATCCTCAGACACCTGAAAATCTGAGGTCTTACCTTGGGTAATCTCATTCCTGATCCGTTTCAGGAACTCATCCTCTCTTTAGGCATCTAAGATCTGGGTTCTCAAGATATTCTCAATTCGGGTTTCACTCAGATACAATCTACCCGATACCACCTGACACGAGAGGTTCAACTCTCTGAACTTCTCTAGGAGCTCCTGCTCCCTAATCATCATATGGGCTACATGGATGGTTTTTCTACTCAGGGCATCCGCCACCACATTGGCCTTACCCGGATGATATTTCAACACATAATCATAATCTTTCAAGAATTCCATCCATCTCCTCTGTCTCATATTGAGTTCTTTCTGATCAAACAGGTATTTTCAAACTCTTGTGGTCACTATAGATCTCTATAGTCGCACCATACAGATAGTGTTTCCAAATTTTAAGAGCAAACACTACGGCAGCTAACTCCAGGTCATGTGTGGGGTAATTCTCCTCATGAGGCCTCAACTGTCTCGAGGCATATGCCACTACTCTACCCTACTGCATCAACACACATCCTAACCCTTTGCCAGAGGCATCACAATAAACCACAAATGGTTCACTAGGGTCAGGGATAATCAGTACAGGGGCAGTGGTCAAACAAAGTTTCAACTCCTGGAAACTTTTCTCACATCTCTCATCCCACACAAAAGGTGTATCTTTCCTAGTTAGCCTCGTCAGTAGTAAAGCCATCCGAGAAAAGTCCTGAATAAACTGTCTATAATACCCTGCCAAATCTAAGAAACTCCTAACCTCGGTGATCGTTCTAGGTCTATCCCACTGTAACACAGCCTCAACTTTATGGGGATCTACCGCAACCCCATCTTGTGAGATCACATGACCTAAGAATCGCATCTCGGTCAGCCAAAACTCACATTTACTAAGTTTGGCATACAACCTTTTCTCTCTCAAGGTGTCTAGGACTAGTCTCAAATGCCTCTCGTGCTCCTCAAAAGATCGGGAGTACACTAAAATATCATCAATAAAGATCACCACAAACTGATCTAGATACGGTCTGAATACCCTGTTCATGTAATCCATGAACACAGCAGGCGCATTCGTCAACCCGAATGGCATCACAAGGAACTCATAGTGCCCATATCTCGTTCTAAAAGCCGTCTTGGAGACGTCTTCAGTTCTCACTCTCAACTGGTGGTAACCAGATCTAAGATCTATCTTAGAAAACACAGATGCCCCAGCCAACTGATCTAATAGATCATCAATCCTAGGGAGAGGATATTTATTCTTGATGGTAACCTTATTCAACTCTCTGTAATCAATACACAACTGCAAGCTACCATCTTTCTTTTTCACAAACAACATCGGAGCACCCCAAGGTAAAACACTAGGGCGGATAAACCCTTTCTCTAACAATTCCTCTATCTGCTCTTTCAACTCAACAAGCTCGGCGGAAGCCATCCTGTAAGGAGCTTTGGACACCGGTCCAGCCCCAGGCACTATGTCTATAGGGAACTCTAATTCTCTCTCAAGGGGTAGGCCACTAAAATCAAACTCTCTAGGGAAAACCTCCTAGAATTCCCTAACAACTGGGATCTCCTCTATCCCTTCTTCTACCTCGACCTGAATAAAGAAAAAGACTAGAAACCCTTGACATCCACACTCTAAATATCTCTCAACCTGGGTAGTAGTCATAAAAGATAACTCAGCTCCTACCCTAGGTATGGTCCCACAAGCAGGTAAGGAAATGGTTCGGTGTTCACAATCAAGTATGGCATTATTCGTAGCCAACCAGTTCATACCAATAATTAAATCAATATCACAGAAAGGTATACAAACCAAATCAATAGTGGTATGACAATGGTTAAATTGAACAGTGACATTTAAGCAGGTATGGGAAGTAACCACGTGGCCTCCAGTGGGTGTAATGACAGACAAGTCAAATGGCAAGACACTAACAACCAGACCCAATTTCCTCACACAATCATAAGATATAAACGAGTGACTAGCACCCAAATCAAACATAGCAACTACAGGAAAGCCATTCACTATCAGCGTACCTCGGATCAAACTGGGAGATGCGCTGGCTTCCTGCTGAGTAAGGGCGAACACTCGGCCCTGGGTCTGTGGTCTAGGAGGAGGCGCTGTCTCCATCTGAGGACAGTGTCTAGCAATGTGCCCATGCTTCCTACACTTGAAACATGTCACCGGAGACTGCTGGAATGATGACTGGCCCCGAGGAGGTGGCACACCTCGCTGCGGCCTTCTATTCCATGGCCCCTTGCCTCTCCTCTTGGTACTAGGGGTCAAACTAGAACCCTCTTCTGGTTTCGGCCTTTTCAAATTCGGAACCCTCTTCTGACTAGCTGTAGTCGCAGCAGACATGATAACTTGTAAGTTGGTCTCAATCACCCTGCTGACCTCCACAAGAGTATTAAACTTTCTGATCCGCTGTGGAGTGACTCTATTGCTAATCAGGGGCCTCAAACCAGTCTCAAACTGCTCACATCTCCAGGGTTTATCATCATACCTCTGGAGGTAAGAGGAATACCGAGACAACTCTATAAACTTGGCCACGTACTGATCCACAGTCATCTCATCCGTCTGTCTCAAGCCCATGAACTCCATCTCTTTCTTCTTCCTCACCGAACTTGGGACATACTTCTCATAAAACTCAACCAAGAAAGTCTCCCAAGTTATCTGTATATTCTTGGTCTCCATAAGGGGTTTCGCACTATCCCACCATCTATCAGCTTCCTTTTTTAGCATGAAGGTGGCTAGCTGGGCTTTCTGCTCAGTGGTACAATCTATCACTGAGAATATCTTCTTAAGCTGCATCACCCAAGCCTCCGCCTTATCCGCATCCAACTCCCCGTCAAATGAGGGTGGATTGTTCTGCCTAAACTGTTTTAATACTTTTTGGATAGGCGTCTGGGTCTGAGGAGTAGCAGGCTCCTGGGGAAGTACAGGTGGAATACTAGATGTAGATAGCTGAGGTACATGGGCATCTCTTCTGGCTTCTTCTTGCCTAGCCAGGGTGTCTTGCAAATGCATGATCATATCATACTGCTGCTGGGCAATGTATCTCTGTTGCTCCAGCATCTCTTGGTGCTGGCCCATCATGGCCTCATACCGGTCTAGTCTCTCCATGATGGCCCGCAGAGAATATTCAGTCTCAACAGGAACCTCTGGCTCAGCTCTCTGAGCCCTGGGCCATCTGCCTCTACCTCTACCTCTACCCCTGCGCCATCTAGTCTCAACCATGTCTGAAAAGAAGTAGCAATCCTCAGTTCACAATAATATCACAACATATATGCATAAGGATACTACAACTTCCATAACCATTCACACCAAATACAAGCAATTCACATACTTCAAGAGCTTAACATTGAACAAAAGTGCCTGAACCATTGCTCTGATACCAAAAATGTGACACCTTAATCTACTACCGTTACCTAGCCTCTCTCTAGGCTCGGTTCCATATGATTTCCAAAGAACCACTACTCTTCCGTGGCATTTTTATGCTATGAAACGGGGTTTCATACACTCATCATCTGCCCCGTGGGTCCTGTGAACCCATCATTCGCATTCTCAATTCAAACTCCACTTATACAACTCATATATAGCATAAAACAAACCATAAGCCACGGGTATAGAGCCAAAAACCAGAAAAATGCACTTTTCTCACTTGTGCCCAAAAGTCATATTTTGGCTCTAACTTTGGAAAATCATAACTAATTAGAAAAAAATGAGAATCTAGTAAACCTTAGCTTTCTAGAAAGCTCTAAGTGTTAAATTTACACTAAAAATCATTCCCAACCACAATCTCAGTGTTTGGACCATGTTTGACATTGAAAATGGGAAGGAGGTCCGGCTGTCACTGTTTCTGGTGCAGCTTACTGTCATGACTTTCGAAAATTCATAACTAAATCCAAAAAAATCCAATCTGGGCACACTATACCAATTTGAAAAGCTACAGATGTCTAATAGAGGAAAAAAATAAGTCTAGATCAGTTCAGTAGCTCTACTCCCCGAAAACCGATGGAACAGTAACGGGGGTCAGATGAGCTCCTTGATGCTGATACAGAACTTCAGACGGTTCGTTCTCTCTCTATAGACCTCCGATTTAGGTGATTCTAGTTCCTATAAGTCACTGTGGTTGTCTAGTTTATGTGTATAAAATTTCACCACATTTAGAATCCATTTGGTCTATGAATGCCACAGATTTCATTTCTGGTTTATATGAACAGTACATGACCAATTCATTGAATTTTCCCAAATGCAACAATTCACCAAATATTCTCTGGACCTCCGAATATTACCAACCTTAGCTTCTCAAGAAGCTCTCTACAAACTCTAAAAGCATGCCAAATTTCATGGCAAAAGGAGCTTATCTGGTCATATTTTGATTGAGCTCACAAATTTCCCAGTTTTGGCACCCAAGAGGTCCAAAATGGGTCCAAATAGCCTCTCACACATTCTAGCCACTCATGGACAAGTTTAAAAGCATAAAATTAGGATATATAACAAGTCCATGTGGTCCAAATCAATATACAATCCAAACTCACTATGCTATGGCCAAATATACACTATTGCATTCATTCAACAAAAGGGGCAAAACCCTCATTTCCATTCATTTGGCTCTTTACACAGTTTGTACATCACATATTCATGCATTTACACTTGCTACGATAGTTACATCTCAAAAATAGTGAGCGCATATTCATTTGGCACCACTTTACATCAAAAAGATCAAAATAAAACTAACATTCTCCTATACATGCTCCTAGGCTCCTTGGTGTGCACTTGCTTCTCCTTGTGCTCCACCTAGCATGTTAAGTTGGGAGGGGAAGGGGTGAGATTCAAGGAATCTCAGTAGCTCATGCACTCAATCATGTAAGCAATCAAGGCATATAACAAGTCAAAGCATGTGAATAAGCATTTAGCCATTCTCAAACATCTAACACACATTGTACATGCTATGGAAATCACAACAATGCCAACAACAGGCTCCAGGGACTTTTGGTCTAGCCTCACCCAAGTTTGGGGACTTTTGGATGGCCTCACCCGAGCTTAAGGACTTTTGACTTGGCCTCACTCGTTTGAGACTTTTGGCCTTGTCTCACCTATCTCAAGGGACTTTCGGCTTCACCTCACCCATCTCAAGGGACTTTCGGCACTACCTCACCTGAGCAAATCTCACAATTCATCACACAAGCATATTGGCATCAATGCATCAAAGCAATAGCATATGGCATATTCCACACAATAAGCATATACATAAACATACAATGACTATCATATCCAAGAATGCAACAAGAAAGAGTGGAAGAGAGAGCTACCTTATGAGCCAAAGCCAACACTAGCTTTTCCTTTCAATTTCTCCTCTCCCTCCTTTGGTTCACAATCACACCTTAATGGAGGTGTTTGTCTTGAGCCTAGGCACATGAAAGTATGTAATTACACTCTTAAAATGTAATCCTTCAGATCAAACTCTCCTAACATACAGAACCTAGAGTTCTCTTTCTCTTTCTAGAATGCCATCAACTCTTTCTCTCTCTCAAGCTCCCATGGTAGTGGAAACAACATTTTCAAAGAAAATACAAATATTCAAAGGTGTTTTCCACTTTCCCTCTTCTGACCCATGCCCAAAATCCAACCATTTCCACAAACAAAACCGTAGGAAGAGAGGGCAAAGATAGGGGATCAGAGTTCTAAGAAGAAATGGGAGAAGTTTCCTTACCTTTCCTTTGCTCTTCCTCCTTCTCTTGGTTTCCCTCACTCTCCACGCCTTTTTCTCTCCTCGGGTCGAAGTCTAGGGCAGATATGAGAGAAGAAATGAGTTTGGGCGTTTAATGAAGTGTAATTCTCGCCTTTTACTCTCTTCCGGACTGACCCTCGCTACGGCGAAAATTAACCTTCGCTATAGCGAGCTCGTGTTATCTGGCTTCGCTATGGCGAGGTGTAACCTTCGCTACGGCGAACTCACATCAGTTCCCTTCACTATGGCGAGTTTCGACCTTTGCTATGGCAAACTCGCGTTAGTTCCAGACCTCACTTTCGCTATGGCGTACGCTACAGCGAGCAACTCCCTGGTTTTTGTATGGACTGCTGCCCGCACTCGTTATAGCTAGAATCACGTTCGCTATGGCGAGAAGACACTCTCGCGACAGCGAGATCATTTCTCGCTATTGCGAGAAGACTTAGCAAAAATTCTGAATTCCGAAAATTTCTAGCTTTCTACTTTCTTTCTTTTCCTTTCCTTTTCTTTTTCCCGGTTGTTACACTAATTGATCGAAAGCTACTTATATAGATGCAACTATATAGCTAAACTAGCCATTTAGTGGAAAGGTACACCACTATGAAGCACTTCATTATAAAAAACTAAGAATGTATCATTGTCCCTTACATAAAAACAATTTGTTTAGCAGAAGGAATGGACAAAAGCAATATTGGAAGGAATACAATAATTTTTTCTTGATTAGAAAAGATGATCCTTAGTAATAGTACTCTTGAAATCAATAAGAGAAGGTATTGTCATAATCAACAAAAAGGGGAAATACCTCAAGTAAACAAGAAAATAGGTGGTGTAGAATCAATGGAGAAATACAATAAAGGGAACAAATTAAAAAAAAAAACTGAAAACAACCATTCATATCCTATGTCAACCAATAGAAGAAGTATAAGATGTGAATGTGAAGGATCATAGGGAATGTAAAAACATTTTAAATGGCAACATAAAATCGTGATAGGCTAACCTTTGCCTTTCCTATAAATGACATATTAATTGTAGAGTGATTTAGGATTTAATGACATATAACTTTCATAAAAGATCACTCAAGCATTATCCTCGCCATATAGAAATTCCAACTAAATCAAAGAAACTAAAAAGAAGGCTTTTTTAAGCCTACATAGCTTGCCATCTCATTAGCAGACTTGGTGGTAAGTGTTATAGGGGTTTTATAGGCATAAGAATCTCATATGCCTAAAATGGCTCAATCCACTCCACTAAAGCTTAAAGAATTCAATGGCTACAATCCGTCAAGCCATATGCAATGAGCTGATACAATCATCTGCACTCAATAGTGCATGTTAAAATAGCTTAAATATGGCAAGACACTTTGATTAGGCAACATATACAACTTTACTAGGCCACTTAGTCTGAGAGCCATTGTTAACTTACCATTGAAGACTATATAAGTGGAAACCCCCTTTTAACATAAGGGAGAAAGGACTCAAATTAGCCTTAAGGCTCCTAACTCCATGAATAGATGACAGTCTTTTTTTGTCTAAATCACGATCTTCACAAAAATAGAAACAAATTACAAAGATATTAAATAATACAATTTAGTTCATAGAATAGGCAAATTAATTTTAAACCAAATTATGATAAACTATAGTTTGTCTTATAATATATGGAATTATGGTAGCAATGTAGTTGTAATGACCTAAATTTTTAGTTAATAATTAGTGTAGGAATTAGAATACTATTTAGTTATTTAAGTGTAGTTAAGGTGTTTGAAATTAACTTAGTAAGCAATGAAATCTAAACCATCTGCTAATGTTTTATCAACTTCAAACTAAAAACTTTTCTAAATATGGGAAGTAGTGGCCTAAAAGGGAAGATGTATAAAATATTTAATTTTAGATTTCAAAAGTCCCATTAATTCTTCCTTCACTACAAAAAAAAATTATTATTATGTTGTTTTTTTATTTGGCCACAAATATAACCTCTTTAAATCATTTTACAATGGCTCAAAGGTGCAAGTCTTGCAACTAATTAATAGTTATAACACCACTAACATTAACATTGGCTGCTAATGTAACCATTGCTATTTTATTATTAATTTTGCACATAACTGTCATTGTTTTCAAAAAAGTTATTTATACTTTGTGGTGCTTTTAATCACCCTATCTACATCAATTTCCCTTTGTTTTTGGCTAGCTATTATCACTCTACAATGGTTATAATCATTGTTATATGCATCTAATGCTTTCTAATTTTGAATGGCAATTGTCATTTAGTAGTAGCTATCACGTTAACTTAAAATTTAAGTTTTTAAGCATCAATTTATCTTTTTTCTCTTTTCTAAATAAGCTAACTATTTCTATTTCATTTAATTATTTTATTCAACCATCAATTATGGCCAAATGTTGGCAATACAAGTCAAACCAAATATTAAAAGGAGAATTATAGTTAAGAATCCAAAGTTAAAAAAATTTATTCTAAAGGACCTATTACCACTAGATGTAGGGAGGTTTACTTAAAGTAAGTGGTAATCTATCCTAAAACAATAGTAACAGGTCCTTTAGAATAATTTTTTTAAACTCTAGATCCTCAACTGTAATTTTTCCAATATTAAATATCTCAAAAGAAAAGATCTTAAATAAAAATATTTTCCATATATATGCCAGCTTTCTTAAATTAATTCTAATAACAAGTTGATAACTTATTGATGCATAATCTTAAGTCATCTAAACAAAATATACATTTATAGTTCTTAAACAGCTTAGGTCTAAATTAGCTTATCTAATTAGAAGTTAGATGACTAGAAGAAGACAAATATTGCCTATCACTTGCACTTTCCTAAAAGTATATAAAAAAATATCAAACATGAAATCAAATGTATATGATAAAATAAATTAACCGGATCACAGACAACAATGATAGACTTGCATCAGGATCTAGAATATTAGAAAACTCTAATGGTGGTTGTGCATTTTTGAAAAGGTTTCTATAAATATATTATATAAAATTGTGTACCTTAATTCTTTTCTTGTGCTTAGACTACAACTCAATCTTTAATTGCTTCACCCATTCATTCACTCTATCATTTCCTTTGAGTGATTGTTTTAAAGACTTAGGAAGGGGTAGGGCCTAAACCTAATCCCCAAACTCTTCTTAGGTGCTCTAAGTCCAACAGTTGTGCAAGGGAATCTTGTTACCTAATTTCCTAAAATGAACTTCATTGAATCTTAATCTCAAAAATCTTTTCCTACAAATAAAATCCTAAATCATCTATATGCCTAGAAAAAAATGAAATAAACAAAATTTAAACATTGATCTTACTCACACTAATAGCCCTAGCTTTTTTATTCACACATGACCTATCCTTTTTTCTGTGTCACAACACAAGCACCCTACTCATAGTTTTCCACTTGTATTTTCATATATTAATTAAATAAACAATGTTATTGTTAAATCATTTTAATGTCCAAGAGATGAAGATGTACTTTAACATTTCATGCCTTATCCTAGTAAAGCTCTTAGATCCTCCTCTATGTGGTGTCATGAGCTTCTTCCTATTTACAGCATTTTTCTCATGCATTTTTTTGTAATTGAAATAAAGAAGGGTTCGGCATAAAGCAATAATCCATAAGTACAAGAAAAATTATTCACCAGTGTAATTGGATTTGAGTGGTATTCAAGAAAAGTCATCTATATGTCCCGTAAACTCCAAGAGGATGATTCAAAATGTTATCTTCTCTTCTTAATGTCATATCATAAAAATTTTTGAGAAAATGAGTGATTGTTCCTCCACTTCCTTGTAAGACTTGCCAACACCCACTACTTTGCAATAATATCTTCTAGATGAAAATTTTCCTTCACAACATAATAAATGATAACAATTAAATCTTATATTAATTTAAAACTTAAACTAATAAAACATCCATAATATTTATTACCTATATTGTATTTCTATAGCACATTTCTTTATCAAGTTTTAGTATCTTGCCACAATCAGGATAGCTAATAGGAAATAATGTTACTTATGATGGAAGTGCTCCTAAAAAAACTACCTAAAGATGTCAGCTGCTTCATTTATTAGTTAACAATCACTATTAAAAATGATAACTATAAGTTGTATTGGCATCATCACCTAGAGATCTTTTACCTTTAATTAGGTTTGTTTTATGACATCTTCTTCAACTTTAAAATAAATTAACGTGAGGTTAGATAAATTTATATACAAAAATGTTAATCAATAAATCCAATTTACCTATGACATCCCTTAGTGCCAATGCTGCATTTGGTGCTATTGTTGGTAACTTAGTTACACCTCCCTTATGTCATTGAAAGGAGCTCTTGGCTATATCAACTTAGTGAATCTCCCTAGTCCAATGTAAAACCTACATAATGGCAAAAAGTAGCTACCTATTAAACATAACCAAGTAGGGTTTAATGGAACTAGGGTTTACCCTGAGAGAAAAAATGGGTTTGAATGGCCACAATACTTTTAGAAACCCAAGGAAGGTGTTATAGTCACAAAATAGGCAGCTTATTTCGAAATAAGAAAGTGTTGACTACTTAGTCCTTAAGTATGAATAAGAGAATAGGAAACTCCTCTAAAACACAAGAATTTGCTTTCATGGTCCTCATCAAAGTTGTAGGCTTTTCTCTTAGCTTTTCATTGCCATTGATTTTATATAACTTAGATATTTGTATCACAAGTTATATTGAAATTATTGAGACATGTTAGGCATACTAAGTTCATTTTGTTTGGGTTGATTGCACTGCCAATTTGACTAATTGCCTTTGCAAATTAGGCTTCGAGCTAAACTAAAAAGTTGTAGCATTCTATCTTAGCTTTTTATATGGTCAAGAATCAACCTAATTAAAGATATGTAAAGCAAGTATACTCAATTTATTACACTATGGTCTAGAAGTAAGTATGTAGCCTAGTTATGGCTCCACTTAAGCCCAAATCTTCATGATGCTAAACTCTAAATTGGGATTTTAGGCTTTCTTTCATATCCATTAGCCACTCTTATGTTTTAGGCCTCTTTAAACACTCCTTTGAACTAAGATGCTTCAAATAATTTGGTTTTTTTCATAGAATACCTCTTTTCTTTAATTTTTTTAATAATTTTATATTAATGACTTAAAATTAAAATTGACCAAAAATTAATTCAAAATTGACACTAAATTAAATTGGACTCAAATAATGAAAATGACCTAAAAATTAAATTAAAATTGGCTCAAAACTAAACCATGATTTCAGAAAAAGACTTAAAAATCAAATAAAACCCAAGATAAAGAATTTTTAATTTAATTTTTTTTGTTTTTAAAAATTCACTAGACAAAATACAATACTCATGCTACCAAAAAAAAATCTCAGTTTAACTATATATTTTAGGTTGTTTAGTTACGATTTAAAGTGCAACAAAATTGTCCATCAAGGTAGGTTTCTCTATAGTTCTCTAAAACCATAGGGACTACCATGACTAAGACATGGCTTAGCTATAGTTTCTTAATTGCGACTAAGTCGTGGTCTACCCATGGTTTCCTGAATCATGGCTAATTCATCTTATAATTGCGGTTTATGAAACTATGGTAAAATATAGGTACCAAAGGTAGTAGTTGCTAAATGCAAATATTTCTTTTTAATATTTCTTGATATCTAAGTTTTTCTTGCTAAAGATGACCCATTATCCATAACATATAACTCTATCTCTTAATGGTTTTTTTTTTAAATATAACAATCAACCACCTAAACTCTATAACGTCTATGATATATCAGATTTTACCTTAATAAAACATTATTGACTGTCCTTTTTTAAAACATTCCAATTCATCAAATAATAGTTGAGGGAAGCAGGGTTCAGCCACATACATAAATAGCTAATAGAAAACAATTTATAGATGAATAAAAAAATAAAAGTCCAACCTTAAAAGCTCTATTAAAGCTCCACTTTAGTTGATTTGTTTAAATCCATATTGGATTATGTGTAAATTTTTCTAGATACTTTCACAAACTATATTATAAAACGTTAAAATAAAGCACTTAATGTTATACTTATCATTTTGTGAGTGGTTGATTCTTTTACAACATCTAAAATGCTTTTTTAAGAAGATTTGCCAAACATTAAGCAATTTTACATTAGCACAACAAGCTTCCTATTAAGCATAAACAAAATGGATTCAAACAAAATTTCAATTTAGCATAGCAAGTCTCCCCACTATATTAATTTGTAAAGAGAAGATTTTAGAAATAAAAATACCTACAAAAGCTTACAGCATATGATTAACATCTTTGCAACATTCAATATGAAAAGTATCAAGAATTCACTAAATGGAAATAGTCACTGTAATATTCTAAGTCTTGTAAACCTAAATAGTCCTTAAAGAATAGAATAGATTAATTAAAAAGGGGTCACAAGGTTAGTAAAGACCAGTTAAAACTAAAAGAAATTGATATGGGCCTAATTGATGAAAAATTCAAAAATTTAGAAAACTTGAGAATTGGCTTGAGAATTCAATATTCCTTATCATAATATGATGAAATAAGATTAATAAAATAATCAGATGAGGTTAGTTTGATTAAATCCCTAACAATGTACAGTTTAAGGTTTCAGTTAACCATAACTTTGATTGAATTTTTTAGATTTTTTTAACTCCTTGTATACCTAAAAGTAAATAATTTTAATAAAGATGAGAGTTCAAATTTTAGTGTGGAGCTGTCAGTTTTTAAAAATATTGAGAAATGAGTTCAAATGAAGGAATTAAATTTTTAGGATATAATGGTCATTTTTAAAATTGTTTGAAAATATCTTAGATATTTCTTGAATTTTATCTATATATCATGAAATTTCTTCTCCTTCATTCTTGACTAACTTTAGGTAGCTCTAAGACTCATCCATGGTTGCGTGAAGAAGGGAGGAAAGACAAGGAACTTCTAAGGCAAATTTGTAACTTTTTGTGCCAAATTATGTTGTGCCATAGTTATGAAACTTTCCTTGCTCCTTCTCCTCTTTCTCATGGTGGTTTTGGTTCCTAAAAGAGCATGTTTTTTAGCTGAACTCTTGGGTGAAGAAGCTCCTTTAGGGAAACTAATTATGCCAAAATAATCTTCATCAAGAGCACATCAAAATAGGGTATGGCTTTGCTATAAAAAAATTTCTATTTTTTTGGATTCCAAGCCTTCATAGGTTTGGCCAACATGGGAATAAAAGGAACCACATATGAAATTGAGGGAAACTTGGTGAAAATAAGGGTTTTGAAGGATGAAGAATAAAGATATCCAATAGAATTGAGAAAGGACTAAAGGATTGGCATATAGCTTCACCTAAGGTTTGGTTTTGGCTTTGAGAGATTTAAAACCCTAAGAGGGTTAGTTAATCCTTGCAATACCATAATTGAGTTAAAAAATAAATTATGAAGATTATAAAACCATCAAGTTCCCTATGGAATGAACAAAAACTCCAAGATGGAAGTGTGTGTGTGTCTCGGCTGAGATCTATAATAGATATCTAAGGAGTTATTTTATTGATTCTAAGATTATGAATAGTTTAAATAAGAATAGGAAACACTAATGGAGCTATTGGAATGAATTTAGAAACTATATTTTTGAAAGTGAAAAATTATGATTCAAAGATGTCTAATTGGACCATATGGTTCTAAATGGGTTTAATCATGTTTTTTATGACTCTAATCAGTTTCATAAGAATTGTGAGGATCATATATAATGAGATTTTGAAGCCTAGAAGTTGAATTCTAAAAGTGGCTTCTTAAGGTATTCAAAGAGGCCATAAACCATACCTAAAGACCTAATTTGTATATGTAAGGTTAGCTTGAACATAAATATGGTTTCATTGATGACTTTATACTTCATTTGATATGTCTATACCAAACAAGTGAAATTACATCCAAGTGTGTGTGTAAGGCCACATAACCAAAGGAGGAGATCGAGAGAAACTAATTGAAATTATATGTCAAGGTAGCTTTTCTTTCATTCTTATATATGAGTGATTAGTTTGCTTGAGTATTTTTGTCGTTTGTATGTATTGTTTTCAAATTATGTGATTTGTTAGTTGCTTGACTATAATATGCAATTGCATTATATTCATTTATATTTGAGATTAAGTTGGCTTTTTATGGGTAAGGCTATACTAAAAGTTCCTTGATAATGAATAAGGTTAAACCAAAAGCCCCCAAATATGGGTGAGACTGAGCTAAAAGCCCCAATTGTAAGTGGGGCTAAGTAAAAAATTCTTAAAAGTGAGTAAGGAGAGGCCAAAAGTCCTTAGAGCATGGCTTTGCTCCTGATTGAGCCATGGAACCCCCAAAGCATGAGTTATGATTTGGCTATGATTGTATAATATGTATACTTGCTTCTATATGCTTGTGTGAACCATACATATGTTTGAATGTTAGATTAGTTACCAAGATTCTTTGAATCGCACCCTTCCCTATCTCTACTAACCATGTCCAGGTAAAACTTAAAGGGAAAAGAATGGTGAGCAAAATGCCTAGATAAATCACTTTTGACAATAGAATTAGTTTAAGAAATATTATTGTATATATGAATATGTTATCATGTATTTTGATGTATGGAAATGCAAACATATTCAAAGCACTAGACTATTCTATAATGACTATTTGAGGCTTGTAAGACTTGATATAATGTGAACTAGCATCTTGGGTTCCTTAATATATATGTGTATTCTTGCATGCGGGATGATGAATTTTAGTTACAAGGTAATTTTTACATGCTGGATCAATCCTACATGATGCATTTGTGAATTGAAATTTACTTAAAATGAAAAATGATAGTTTAGAGTTCATTTGGTATCATTTTGAATCAAAATTTAGATCATTTAAGCCATAAAATGTCCTTTTATTTTTGAAAATCAAATGATGTAGTTTGGGGCTGAAATTTGGCAAGTAATTAGAGGACATATAGAGCTTTCTAACAAGCTTTTTAGGGAGCTCTATAGAATATTTAATAAATTTTTAAATTTGATATAGAAAATTTGAATTATGTAGTTATTATTTATTCTACATTGGTCTCGGGTTTCACACCTTTTAAGTAACCAAATGGATTCATTTTGACTTGAAATTTTTACAGTAGAAAGTTCATATCATAAACTTTTTAAGAACACCTAATTTATATTAATTAGAGCTGTATAATTTAAATTATGAATTTTCAAAATTTTGACATAAATTGATGTTTTAGGGCCAAATTATTCAAATGGCTAATTCTATGGGTTCAATTCTTATTTATATGTTAACTTGATTGTAACAAATTGGTTACATATGAATTTATGAGATAAAATGGTAAAAATCCATGTATGTGTATTATATAACTGATTGGCATTGTTAGTAACCATAATTTTTACTGTTAAAGGTTTAGATATTATAATTTGCCACAAAATGATATATGTAATATGGAATATATATAATATGTGATGGTATGGCAGTCACAAGCATATAATTGCCATAAAAGATAATGAAATTAGGTAGTTATTCATTAATCTTATATAGTTCAAACAACGAGTCATCCCATTTGTAACATTCATAAATTCATTAAGTGAAATCATGGAGAATTAAGAATTTGATTTGGAAAAACAAGGAATTATCATGAAAATTAAGAAAAAATTATAAAAATATAAAAAATTTTAACAAAAATGATCATTTTAGGCATTTTGAGGTAAATAATATTAATTGGCAATTTTTGAGCAAAAAATAAATTTAATTTTAGATTTGAAATTTATTGGAGAAAACTTTATTAATGGAGGTAAAAATTTAATTTAAGCTCACAATTAATTTAATTGCACCAAAAATTTTTTTAAGAGTCTAATTTAAGTTTTAACATGGACCTAACTCAATTAAGCCTATTGGACCATAGCTTAGCTATTTGATACAAGACCCACTTGGACAAAAATGCCCCTAGGTAAGCTACCCTTCCTTAAAACCCTAAAATGAAAGCTATCTACTTCTTTTGTTTTAGAAAAAAAAAACACTTGGGCAGTAGAACCACCAAAAGATTTTTGCATAGGGAGAAGGGGGCTAGGGTTTTCTACCATTTTGACTTTGATTTGCACATTTAGAGGAAGATTTAACCAAGAAAGTTATAAAAAAATTGATCCTCTCATCTTGCTTTTCATTTTGGTTAGATTGGCTTTCTATTTAATGGAGATTTACCCAAACCCTAGACTTGAAAAGTGTGCTCTTGGTGTGTCATTGCAAGACTTACAAAGTTTGAAGTTAATGGAACAATTAGGTAAGTGTTTCCTTCATTTTGCAATGTAACCTCACTTAAATTTCGTGTTATAAGATGATTTTGGTATATGGTTGGAGGTTTGTGTAAAAATGAAGATGTTGGAAGTAATCCATTGGGAACTCAAGTTGTTTTGGCCTCAAATCAGTACCATTAGTTATATGGAAGATTAGGTAAATGCCTCTTACCATTTTGTGTAGTATATGTGTTGAATTTTCATCATTTGTATTAATTTTTGGTACATGACTGTTACATGTATGAAAATAGAAAGGTTGAGAGTAACCCATTATTGGTTCTTGGTAGCTTGATCTTAAATCGGTGTAATCAACTTTTTAGAAATGTGGGTAAGTGATTTCTAATGGATTCATGGTGAAATTAATCAATGGATATAAAGCTTTTTTGCTAATGATAGTTAAGTGATGATAACTATGCTTATTTTGGGCTTGGTGGGCCTTTTGGATCATGTTGGTAGTTAGAGGAAGAGTAATTAGACTTTATTAAAGTAATCGAGAATTAGTTCCATGGATATATGTAGTTTGATCATGTGTTTACTTATATATGCTTTTTTTATGACTAATGATAATTTTGACTACTAATTGTATAACTTGGACTGTGATAGTGTCCTTATATGTAGAGCTGCGATCATGCTTCCACTTGTGCATTATGCCGTAATGGTACATTGAATCATGATTGTACTTTTGTGAATGCACCAAGCCATGATCATATTCAATAGGGAGTTTATGCCATGATTGTGCTCCTCCCTTAGTTATTGGCCAATAACTCATTGGATGTAACTACTAGTATGGGATGGTAGTTACTTATAGTCAAATTTGTTCATGTGAAATAATGCATGCTTTCCTCTTGTTATAACTGTTTATGCAAAGCATTATGTTAATTAATCTGTATATATATATATATATATATATATATGGAATTTGTCTTTCGTTACTGAGATTATATACCTCACCTCGATTATAGGCTTACATTTTCAAGGATCAGATCTCTTAGTAGGAAGGAGAAGCTAATGGAAGCCTACCATGATGGTTTAATAGTATATAGGCTTAAATGTCTCATTTAATTAGGCTTGTATAGGTATGCTAGTATTACTTATTATATCATATAATTGTCACATTGCCAAATGTATTGTTGAGTATAAGGACTGATTATATAATTTAAGTCTTTATAGAATTAGTACTTGTGATTATATTTAAATCACTCTTAATGAGTACCTTAGTATATGACCACAAAACATTTAGTATTGTAAAATTAATGTTTGAACTATTCATATAAAAAGGTTAGATGTTTTGGCAAGTTCAAATATATACTTTACAATTGTTTTAGGTGTTTAGAGGAATATAGGAGACATATTTTAGATCTTGAATTGTCACTTGGAAGTGTTAAAAGTAACTCTTTGATTATTGTTGTCATGTATGATTAATTTTATGGGTTGATACCTATGTAAGTATGAATTCTGGTTTGAATTTGTATAGTGATAACCTGAGAAAATATGATTTGGTTACTTTAGTTATATAGGTTGTGTGTTAATCCATCCCTTAGGTGTATCTTAACTCATCTTGTTATCATTATAGTCATTTTGCTATCATATAAAATATAAAATGGATGTCAATGCTTGACTAATTGTGATTTTAGGTTTTGATTGTGATTTAAGAGCTTCGAGAATGTGCTTTTGTTGCCTTGATCAAGTGAAAGGTGAAATGTTTCACCCATTTTGTATTGCCAAAGTAAATTTTGCTATCATGAGTCCTTATTGGGTGATTTTGGGGATGTGGCATAGCCATATTTTGTATATAAGGTTGTTCAAGAGTTTAAGAATAGGAACATGTTTAATTGGTTCAATGAAACTTGCTCCAAGTAGTTTGAGGCCAATAGGTAGTAAAATGCACATTTTTAGTTCTCACTTGAGGTTACAAATGTCATTCTGTTGTCATTATGAGTGTTGTTTTGATATGATGCAAGGTTGGATTGGTTTAATTAACCTTTAGGTCCATAAGTGATGGAAGTTCTTAAATTGAGGATTATAGGAAGTTATATGCCATAAAAACCATGCATTTTAGTCTTAAAGAGACCATAGGAATGAATTTGAGAGGTTGCTAGTTAGTTAGTTCAAGCATCCTAGTGGGTGGGTGATAGGAGACACTTGAGTCGTGACTGAAGTCTTTTGAGTCACGGCCAAAACAAAGGTAAAAGGTACTAGAGACAAAGCACGCCACAGCGCAAAAGGCCTAATTGTGGTGTGAATCAAGAAAAGTAAAAGAGATATGGTTTAGAGAGCAATCTCACTATGGCGTAAGTAGGCCTCATCGTGGCAAGACACGGGAAAGGGTGCCTTTGTTGTTATAGAGAGTAATCTCATTGCAATGCTAGAAGGGCTCACCATGGTGAGAGTCGTAACTAAGCATGGGTTGCTTGTCTGAGATTAATCTCACCATGGCATGGGCATCCTAAGCCATGGTAAGAATTGTGTTTTAAGGGAATTTTGATCCAACGTTGAGTTTTGCCATGGCAAGAGTCCTTCAAGTCATGGTATAAGTGTAAAATTGAGTTTTTAGAAGTTCCAGAGGTCAAATTAGCCCCAACCCAACCATTATAAGACAGCTTAAGTCCTAAAACCTCCAATCTAGTTATAAAAGCATGGTTTCTAATGTGTTAGTGATGAGTGGTCGCTAATAGTTCAATATATACGAGTTTTTATGTTTTTTGAAGGTAATTTGGATGAAATAAAAAGTGTTAACAAGAAATTTTAATTTCTTATGGATATAAATCTTCCTGTAGGCCTTAATGGTGAATAAGGATGATATGAAAGTTCAAATTTTTCAATAGTTTCAATTGTTGTTAACTCATGACCTAATTTTAAATCTTAATTGTGACTGATTAAGAACACAATTGTGTATAATTATCTTAATTAATAGTTAAGGTTGTTACACCATTCCATTTCAAAAGCATGCAACAACAACTAATGTTTGCTAAGCATAAATTATTCCTGCTTATATTTGGCCATTAAAACCTTATCAAATATAGACATAAAAGTTAGGACAAAGTACTCTATTTGTCACATGATAAGTGCAATTATCAAAGATAAACATAAATACATATTGTAATAAGTTTGAGAATACCTTTAGGCTTTAACTCAACTCATCAAAATTTTGAAGCGAGGATAGGATATTATCCCCATACCCATGAATGTTATGCCTCTTCCTGAATAAAGCATCTCATTAACCATAGAATGCAAAAATAATACATAATGAAAGTTAGTAAAAATCAAAATAACAACAATTATGTATTTTTTCACAAAACAAAAAGAAAGATAAAACCTTAAGTTGCTTATTTTATTTTATTTTTCTGCTAAATTGGCTTGACCACAGCTTTATCTTCATTTTAAGGTTGATGTTTTGTTGATTTTGATTTTTTTTAAAGACATTCAATCCCTGTTTGTTTTCCAAAAAAAAAAGATTAAAAACATAAATAAAATTTGACCAAATAGTATACTAATCCAAAAGTGGTAAAGAAGAAGAAGATTACTTGCAATCGCTTCCTTCTACTTCCTCTTCTTTTGTAAATGCTTTGCCTTCAACAAGTCTTTCTTTCTCAATTTACATGTCAACAAACATATGGAAATGATATGGGACAATATATATATATATATATATATATATATATGTAAAAAACCTCACTTGAACCCTAAACATTTTACCTTTGTAGATGTTTTACTTCAACTAGTCCTACTATCACAAATAATCATATGGAGTGATATGTATGTTGAAAATCTTACATGAAGGAACTATAGGGGAACCAAAATGGTGGTACTCATCAAAATAGCTATGAAAAAATTGAACCACTATAAAAATCATAATTCCTTACAAAAATGGTGTTATCGGTTATCTTTGTCACTGGTCATTTGATGTTGCCTAGCACCAATCAAATTTCAATGGCCCTCTTTGGCATTCTCAATGGTCGATCATGTGAGAAGCTACGATTGTTTGAAAATAAGAGGTCTTATGGCCATGTGAAATGGGAAAGGTCTACAGGTTTGAGAAAAGATAGTGTTAGGGTTTTTAATTGCAATATAACCACGGTTCAAGTGAATGGTGGATAAACCATGTAGATTAACCATGGTTTCAAGTGAACCATGGTTAAACCTCAACTTAATCGTAGTTTATAAAATCTACTGATATTTTAAAAGTGTCATATTTACATTTACCAAAAACATGATATCTTTTAGTCCTCGACATAATTGAACAAAAACTTGAATTTAGTGTGTATATGTCAAAATTTGTTAGATGAAACAAATGCAATAATATTTTGTAATCTTAAGCACATTCCACACCCATAATTTTTTTCTCAAATAGTAATTAAAACTTAATCATAAGTTAACAAACTATGGTTCAAGGAATGAAATAATAAGATGAATTCATACTAGGTTACTTTGTGTCCCATAAAGTACAACAAGCAAGGAGGACCTAGTTTCTAGTTTTGTAAACCAAAATATTTGGTTCTAATAGAACTAGAATTTTTTTGTTCATAAAATGAACTAGTTCTATGAACAAGAATTTTTGGATCATAGAACCAAAAAAATTTTGTTCTATAGAACCAGAAAACTTTAGTTCATAGAACTAACTCTATGAAAAGGGGCCATAAAATTCTAGTTTATTCTATGAACTTTAAACTAGAAGCAAAGCAATAACATGAAAAAGTATGAAAGAAAAATCATGGAATAGTTCATCTCATATTAAAGAAGTAAAACGCAACTTGAAAAGTTGGAAAAAAAAGGGTAAATGACAAAAGGGTTTACAACTCACAAGATACCCTATTTAGGCAACACAAAAAAGTAAGCTAAAAAAACAAAATTGAAACTACTCAACAAACTCAAATTTTATAAGAGAAAATTTATACAAGGCAAAATAGTTCACTCCAAAGCAATAAAAAAAAAAGGAAAACATAATTAGCATTACATATAAATTAATTCAATAAATAACACCATGCTATCATATCCCTATCAATATTGTTAATTGCATTTTTAGGACTAGCTACAACAATTGGTTTATTGCTATTATCACCTCTTGTCAATGGAATATTTTCCATATCATACGAAAAAGATAAGCCTAAGTCTTGTTAAGGATATGACACATTTTCAACAAGGACTATCTTTGTCTTCTCTCATGTCAAATATGTCTCTTGGTTCTAAATGCACAAGAACACACCAATTTTTGTCAACTTCATCTCCTACATAATATACCATTTAACCTTTTAAAGCCCTAATATAAGGTTCATCATTTTCATGCTTACCAAAATGTATCAAGTGAGAAAATCTAACTAGGTCAAATCTAAAAGCATCCTTTTTCAATATAGTCATTGTTATAATATTAGGCCATTCACATTTGAACACAGTAACCTTGAACTAACCATAGTAGTTTACTTTATTATATCTTCCAACTTTCCAAAATAGAAGACATTGATAAATCTTGGATGATTATCCAATTTGCTTGCATAGTTATTAGTTCCAAAGGTGCTAAATACTCCGCTATTTTAAGTCTTCATCCTTTGGTATTTTTCCAAAGTTTAGAACTTGAAACCATTAACATTATATGAATTGAACCTTCTTTCTTGTGAAGTTGGGCCTCATGTTAAATACTCCACTATTTCTTCCTTGTCACTATTGACTTAAGTTCAAGATGTCAGTTGCATTAGAAGTATAATCTAACAACACAATTGAAATGAAAGCTATTAATGTTACTACACAATTGTGAAACCATAACACAAATTCTCTATGGACTATTATTTGAATCATTGATATAAAACGCATTTAATTACTTGGCCTCTTTCAAACTACTTCTTTAAATTCCTTATATAAAATGTTTCCATTAATAAAACAAAACAAATTTTTATAAATTTAAGAATTAAAATTATTTGATTTACCTACTAAAGAAATTGAGTAATGTATTTACTATTCTTCAAACTAAGTTGATGTGCTTGGTGTCTTCCATTGATGTAAAGTTGAAGTATAAAGCACCTCCCATCAATTTTCGTATTTTTGAAGAAAAAGCTTTTATGTGAATTGAGTCAATATTATTAAGTTCATCATCAACATTTTTTAACCAGTTGAATCTTGTCCTGATCTATCCAAATACCTTGATGAAAATGTTAGACATTGCCTAACTACGTATGCTTCAGCAATAAATCCTTCTGGTTAGCCCCTTTTACATACATACGATTTCAAATGTCCTAAATACCTATAGAATTAACATGAATTAATGTGAGGAACAAGTAAATTGGAATGCAATTCCAATTCTTATATATCAAAAAAATTTTAGGTCATTTACCTTTCTATAGAATACATTCATCAATAATGTATCGACCTTTTATGCTTAGCTTCATCAACCAAATAAACAACCAAGTGAACCATGATTGTAAAGAACAACAACAAGAATAACATTTTCAAATGGCACAGGGTCAACACAATGCTCGCTTGAACCTTGTCAAGTGCACTAGTGTCCAACACTTTTTCTTAAAGGTGTCTAAAGTAGAAGCATAAATCTATTGAAGCTATACACACTTGATTAGGCAATACTTTCCTCATTCATAATGGTAGCAATTGCTTCATAAGAATGTGAGTGTCATGGCTTTCAATCTAAAAAGTTTGTAATGTTTAAGATTAACACACTTAGAAATGTTATTAAAATAACCATTTAGCACAGTTACATTCTTTACCATCCTAAGAAATAGATCTTTATTCATATTTTCATCATATACAATGTAAGATGAAATTTTTCATGCTCGTTTGGTCAAAGACCTTTTCTTATTCTAAAAGAAAGTAGATCTTTTCAAGCATTCAGATGATCTATTGCCTTACAAGGTTCATTAAGTAGTATATATAGTATATTATCATATATGTTTTTCTTAGTGTGCATCAAATCAAGGTTGTGAAATAATAAATTAAACTCCCAAAATGGAAGTTCAAAAAATGTACTTTTTTCCTCCATTGTTGAGAGTTACTTCCATCGACATTTTTACCATAACATCTTTTAACTAGCCAAATTATGTCATATATTTAAGGCTTCTTGACATTCTATCATCCTTGGCTTTCTATGACATAACCAATTATATATCCTAAGGGAAATTGCTTATGCATCAACTGCTTATATACTACTTATCTCGTCTCTATTTTTCTAAACTCACAACGATTACATGGACATTTGACTTTACCATTACTAGATGCATGTAGATATGTAAAATCTAAAAATCCTTCTAACCCTATTACATGTTCAAGTGTATGTTGTGGCTTGATAATCTAAGATTTATCCATAACTATGCTAGAAGGTCACAAAATAATAGTAATCAGTATGAGGTATGGTACCTAGAACATTGAATAATCAAATTTTATTACAAAATTGATTTAAATAATTATGACAAATAAAGTAATGATGTCTTAAGCCATCCAAAAATAATGCGTCAATAAGTCTCATATTAACAGAAACCTAAAAAACACTTGAACTACTCAAGGAGAATTAAGAAAATGAAACAAACCTCAAATCCTAATTAAGCATTTAATGTTATAAACAAAAAGCAAAAACTAACAATAAGAGTGAGTTACATGTTTCTTTTAATATTAAGTACATTCTCACTTGACTTAATATCATTGTAATATCTCATAGAAGTTTGAATTAAGGGTCAATTCTTGTGCTTTGAGAAGCATGTGCAAAGCATGTGAATTTATAGTGAGTAGATGACTCAAAACTTAAAATTGTCTAACTTTGCCAAAAGAGATGAACTAATGCAAATTTGCATGATTTGGTCTAATTTACTGCACTATAAAGTATTAATAGAGCAAAATGTTTTGCCAAGTATTCAATGGAATTTAATATAATTTCTATTAAGAAGTTCAAACCAAAAAAAGAAAAAGCAGCCATATTGTACTAAAAAGAATAAGAGTTTGCCAAATTCAGCTAGCTAGTAGCTTAGTCTTTCTTTATATATTTATGTATGTGAAGACTACTAACCTGGCTGTTTCACTCTCAAGCATTTACTATACCACTATTAGTTTATAATAATATAATTGGATGACTATATAACTAGACAAAAAGCATAGACCATGTGAAAACTTTTAGAAGAGCATATATAGACTATGACTAAAAATAACATGGGCGGAAGACACATAGGGAAATGTTGTGAAAAAGTGAAAAAGGACACCATATAATGATTATTAAAAGCAAAATTGTGCATTAGTAGTGAAGTGCATAGTTTGAAATCATACTTAACATACATAAAGATTATTCTTATTCTTTCATTTTTTTTTTTCAATTTATGAAAGAATAAGAATAGATTAAAAGTTATAACTAAGATATAGTAGGGACTAGTCCAAAGTAAATAGTAGGAATTAGAAGGAAAAATAAACAAAATTCACCTGCACATACAACTATTCCAACATATTCATTCTAACTTCAATTAAAATGTTCAAAAAACAATCCTTGATTCCACAAACAACAAACCTCTCCCTAATATTTAGCTAATGTTCTATATTCTCAAAGATT
Organism: Erythrophleum fordii; assembly: GCA_032878935.1. Lineage (NCBI taxonomy): Eukaryota > Viridiplantae > Streptophyta > Magnoliopsida > Fabales > Fabaceae > Erythrophleum > Erythrophleum fordii. The sequence goes on from JAVQMF010000055.1 coordinate 1,346,198, forward strand.
CAACAGAAACAAAAATGTGAAAATGAGGTTACCTTCAATCGTACTAAAAGCTTGAAGAACAATTGTTAGCTCCTTACATGGCCACGAGGCAGCAACCTTCTTTGAAAGTGACTAGCAGCTTCATGAGCTCTTTCCTTTGAATGCCCATGCAATGATATTGCTCTTTCTACCTTTTAATGGTAAAGAAGTAGATGGGATTTCAATTTACCAAGTGTAAGGAAGTGAGTGCTTTTTGGGTTTTTGTCTCTCAGATAGATGCTTCTCGAAATAGCAAAAAATGTGATTAATCCTTGAATAAATGAGAAAAATGAGATAGGGAATCTAAAAATGGTGGAAGATTTTTGTGAAAATAAGGAAGGAATAAAAAATGGAGAATGAAGAGGGATATATCCTCCACTTAGCATTGATTACAAAATCGCCAGTATTGTTACCAATTACCAGAGCATTTCTTGTACACTATTAAAAAAAAAATAGGATTTTTCTTACGGAATTTGTATAATGAGAAATTCTCACAGACTTTGTCACAGTTTACAAGCCTTTTTACAATTCTTGTAGTAAGTTCTCATGATTTTTTTCTTGTTAGGATTTTTTGACAGAATTTTGAAAGAAATAATATGACAAAGGTTATGTAGTATGGCTAGAATGAGGCGCCAATGATTCTCACGAATTTTTTTTCATGAGAAAAAATTAACAAATACTTTTTAAATTCTCATAAAAAAGGATCATGAGAATTATAGAAAATAAACCTTGAAAATTTTTTAAACAATTATCACCATAAATTATCATGAGAAAAGAAAAAGATTTGAAAGTTTTCTATTCTCACAATATTTCTTGTAAGAACAGTAATACTATAAGAATAGTAAAGAAATTTCTTAACAGGATTGGATTACTGTATTTTTTTATTCTCTTAGTTAATTATGGTGATTCTCATAATTAATTATTGAGAGAATTATAAAAATGTATAATTTTTTTTTTTGAATCCTCACAATATTTTACTGTGATAATAAAGAGATTTGAATTTTTATATTATTTTGGTAATTTATTGCGAAAATTTAAAATTTTTTTGTGAAATTCAAGAAAAAGATGTGTTTTAATTCTTATAATATTTTATCATGAGAATAAAAAAATTACAATTTTTTAATTTTCACACTATTGTGAGAGTTAAAAAATGGCAAAATTTTTGTTATTTGCCTAATAATTTGCTATGAGAATTGAGAAAAAAGAAAAAAAGGAAAGCCCAAAATATGCATTTCATTTACAATTACAACTTTAAAATGCCATTTCTCACTATATTTTTACAGTAAAATATCAAGCGAATGCTAGAAAATAACAAAAAACCCAAGTCCCCCACACTTAGTCATTTTTTCTCTTATGTTTCATTTTTGCCTTTCACCTTATTGTAAAGATCTTCTCTTTCATTTGGTGCTAATCTTCCCTCCCTATTTTATTTTTTGGCTTAATCTACAAAGTGGAAGAAAGCATCCGAATTCCTAGAGAATATACTAGAGATGAAAATGCTCAGGGACTGGATGGTTTTCCACATTAGGCCTTTTGGAGATATACTAGTTGAACTTATCCACGGTTTTTGTTTTTGGTGTAGGTCCAAGATTAGAATGAAAGTTTGCTAAAGTTGAAGTTGATTTTTTAGACATACAGTCCTTTGCTTCAAGGTTTGCCAAATCTTGTTGAATTCATTTTTGCCCTAAATATAGAGTCTCATTATATGAAATAGAAATCCATTACTTGTTTAATTTCCTTTTAAATGAAAGTTTTGAAAAAAAAAAATGCATGGAACTACTACTAGTTTTTTTTCTACTACCAAGGTCAATAATACTTAGTTTTAAAAGCTTACTTTACTGCAGATTTGGTCTATGGTGTTTTTTGGCAATAGTCTCATTATATAGTCTCAAACTACTACTAGTCTCGTTATATTAAATTGCACTTTGTTTATTCTGTTTATTGGCAACAACTCTAATACATAGCTGATATATGCATATTTATATTGGCGGTACGATATATTACTGTGTTGCTTGAATTAGTAGTACACTACAAATTATTAAGTAGAAATTATTAAGTATGGTAAGTAATTAGCGGGTGGGCTACCTTCTTTCTATTAATTAGTCAAGTCCAATTTTTTCCTTGCATATAATGCTTTGTTGTTAGTTGGTTGCATTTAAAATTTATGTTTCTTGACTATTTAAACAAGAATCACTTGTTTGAACATAGGTTGATAGCCAAATGCAATGTAAATAACAACAAATTTGTAGCATTATTGTGGAAACTTTTTGGTGAGAATGCTGCAAATGTAATAATTTTTTTTTTTTGTATTCTCACAGTATTTTATTATGAGAACACAAAAAACTTTTAGTATCTTTTTTTGTGTTCTTACAGTAAGAAATTGTGAAAATATTAAAAAAAAATTCCTCTTATGGTAATTTATTATCAATTTTTTTTTTTGCATTATTCTGATAAATTATTGTGAGAACCATATGAAATTAGTAAATTTTAGAAAATTTTTTAATTGTTCTCATGGTATTTTACCTTGAGAATAAAAAAACATTTGAAGTTTTTGTGTTCTATAATGAGAACAAAAAAAAAAGATTGTTAATTTTTTTATGTTGCCAAGGTAATTTACCATGAAAACTGTTAAAAAAATTGTTTTGATTGATATTTTTTTTTATTGTTCTCATGGTAAAATATTGTAAAAATACAAAAAAAATGTGAACTTTTTTGTTCTCACTATAAACTACCACAAGAATTCTGTGAGAAAGTCATAAATTTCATAACAACCTTTAAAAAAAGATATCCACATGGAACTCTTTTTATGATCTTAGAGAAATTTTTTGTGAGAACAATGTCCTTGATAACATTGTTCTCATGGAAAAATTTTCATAAGAACTATGAATTCCTACTTTTTTTAATAACCCAAAATCTATGAGAATTTCTAGGAGAATAGCAACTCTTATGGAATTTTAGGGTTTTTCTCATAAAACAATTATATGAGAAATTTCCTATTTTCTTGTAATGGTAATGCATATAGCTCAAATATTCAAAAAATGATTTTTATTGTATTTTTTAAAGGCTTTATGGTAACCATCTTATTGTTAGAAGCTTTTGAGGAAAAAAAACAAAAGAAGTTTCAATTTTGAACAAGAAGTCAAAAACTAAATTCTAATTATTTGGGATTTTGTTTTCTATTATACTTTTTTTGAATATCCAAATAGAGTATTTCTCTATAAACGTTTACATGTTAAGTAAATAGAGTGTTGTGGGAACTAAAGAACCTATTTGGGATTTTCTTGTCCAAGTGGAATTTTAATCACTCACTTCAAAATATCTCCATTTCCTTTTTCCTTTCCATTTTCTTTATTTTCTCCAACTTTATAAGCATGTTCCCACACACTTCCAATAAGTCTTTAGCCTCTTCTTCATTTCTAGTGTCACCTACCTCCATCTACCACCATTTTTTACCACCTTCCACCTAGGCCACTCCTACAACACCTTTTTTAATATTTGTTTTAGAGACTCAGCTCAACTATTATCTTTCATGTTGGTTTGTTGAAGTTGTAAAATTAGTGCCAAGGTTGATACCTACTCCTTGCTTCTTTGATCTTTAAATCTCTGAAGTAATTTATAAGCTTAATCATGTTTTTGAAGGATTTAAGTTATGAGTGTAATGATATGAATAGTAAATATGATAATATGAATAGTAGCTAGTAACATGAATAGTAACAATGGAGCAAGAGCATTGGGGTTTTTTATTTTTTTTTTAGGAGTCATAGCTAAACGTGTAACACCATAATGTATTAATCTCAACTAGCCTCCAATTAGACTTGATTCCATTTGATTCCCAAAGAAAAAGAGTAAACCGTGGCATTTTAATACATTATGTCGAGGTTCAAAAGTTTATTTTCACCCTGGGGGTCCCGTAAACCCATCAATCACATTGCCTACTCAAACTCCATTCATACAGTTCATATATAGCATAAAACAATGCATGAACCATGGATATGAAGCCAAAAACTAGAAAAATGCAATTTCTCAAATGGGTCCAAAAGTCAGATTTTTGGCTCCAATTTTGGAAAATCATAACTAATTCTAAAAAAATTAGAATCAAGCAAACCATAGCTTTTTGGAAATCTCTAGATGTCAACATTACATAAAAATAATTTCAAGTTAGGAACATAGCATCTGGGCTATGTTTGGCATCAAAAAAGGCACAAAGATTAGGCTATCCCTGGTACTGATATAGTTTACTGTCATAAATTTCAAAAATTAATAACTAATTCCAAAAAAATCCAATCTAGAAAAACTATACCAATTTAAAAAGCTACAGATATTAACTAGAGGAAAAAAACAAGTCTAGATCATTTCAGAAGCCTTTGGACCTTGAAACCTAATGGAATAGTAATAAAAGTCGGCTGGCATCCTTGATGCTGACACATGCTGACACAGAACTTCAGAAAATTATTTCTCCCTCTACAAATCTCCAATTAAGGTGCTTCTAGTTGGTATAGATCACTATTTTTCTATATAAAATTTTATAGCAATTGGACATCGTTTTCCCCATGAATGACACAGATTTATTTTCGGACCAATTGCATAGTGCACTGACCAAACTAAAAAATTCTTCAACTTCAAAAATTCGCCAAATATTTCTTAAACCTCCAAAAATTTTGTACTTTAGCTTCAGAAAAAGCTCTTAACAAGCTCTAGATTCATGCCAAATTTCAAATCAAGAGGAGCTCATTTGGGCAAAAAGTGATATAGCCCACCAATATGGTCACTTTTGCTTCTCATAATGCAACTCTTTGATGTAAATAACTCCTTTTAGTATTTGGCTTGGGCAAGTTTAAAAGCACTAATATATCACATATGAATTGCCTAAATGGTCCAAACCATCATGCATCTCAAACTCATTATGCTACATACAAGAATACACATCTAAGAATGGGCTACCAAGTACCCAAAACTTGCATTCTCATTGCTTTGGTTCCACAATTGGTTTATACATCCCATATACATGCTTTTACACTTGTTCATCTATTTACATGTCAAAAATAATATATACATTTGCGTTTTGGCACTTCTTTATATTAAAAGAACCAAAAGAAGCTATACAACTAACTAAGCATGTTCAATTAGGCTCCTTGACTTACACCTTGGTCTCTTTGAGCCCCACCTAACATATTAAGATAGGAGAGGGAAGAGGATGAGATTTATGGAATCTCAATAGCTCATACACTCATTCAAGGAAGTAATCAAGGAATATAAATATGTCAAAGCATGCAAGTAGGTATCCAACCATTAAAAATTATACAACACATGATTTGCGTACCATAAAAACCATATCAATGCCAAGAATAAACTCTAGGGACTTTTGGTCTAGTCTCACCTTATTTTTGGGACTTTTAGATTAGCCTCACCTTTGGTCTAGGGACTTTTGACTTGGCCTCACTCATCTATGAGACTTTTGGCTTTACCTCACCTATCACAAGGGACTTTTGCTACCACCTCACCCCTTGAAAGCAATTTTCACAACCCAAAACATAAGCATATTAGTACCAATACATCAAGGCAATATCAAATGGCATGTCTCATAACACAAGTGCATACACAAGCATACAGTGATCATCATACATCTAAGAATGCAACAAGAAAGAGTAAAGAGCTACCTTGTAAGCCAATACAAGCCTTCCTTTTTGACTTCTCTTTTCCTTTCTCGGTCTCACAACCACAACTAGATAGAGCCAATTCTCTTGGGCCTAGACACAACAAGTAGCATGCAATAACTCTCTTGGAACTCAACAAATACTCACAAAAGATAGGGGATTCTTACATCAAAACAAATTTTACAAAGTATTTAAGAATCCTTAATTTCTCCCTCTTGAATTTTGTTAGCTCTTCTTCTAATTCCTTTGCATTTCCTAACTTTTCACACTCTAATTCAAGGATTTCATACTTGTTCTAGGTAAGAACTTTCTTCTTTTCTTAAGCTCTCAAGTTGGTAGAACCAATATACACAAGAAGCAAAGAAGAAGAAGCAAAGATACATAGGTATCCATTTTGAATTCTAGCCTTCTTCAAGAGTGGTTCCTTTGCCTTCACCTTCCTTTTAAATCTCCACTCTCCTTCTTCTAAACCAAGCTCAAAACAAAGCTAATTCAATAACCTTAAACCACAAAAAGAAAGAACAAAGAGAGAAGAACAAAATTCTAAGAAAAAAAGCTATGAAAATATCAAGTTTTACTTACCTTTCTCCTTGTTCTTCCTTGGCTTCTCTTGGTCTCTCTCTTTCTCTCTATCCCTTTTTCTTTGTTTTGGTCGAAGAATAAGTCAGTTAGAAGAAAAGGAGAGCTTCTTGAGTCTTTAAGAAGTAAAAATAACTTTTTCTCACTTTTTCCGGAATAACCCTCGCTATAACGGAAAATAACCCTCGCTACAGTGAGTACGTAATAGTCCCAGGCCCCTATTCTTGCTACAGCGCTATTGCATGAAGCCCCCTAGTTTTTATATGAGATGCATGAACTCGCTATAGCTAAATGCATTCTCGCTATAGTGAACTGGTATATTTGCTATAACTAGTTGGCTTCTCGCTATAACGAATAGGTACATTTGCTATAACCAACAGGGGTCCTGGTTATAACCAGTAGACTTAGAAAAATTTTAGAAATTCTTATTATTATATTTCTACCCCCTTATAATAAATTTCGTCCTCAAAATTGAAATACATACTTCAAGAGAATAACTCTGGATATTTTTACCTCATTTCATCCTTTAATTCCCAAGTTGCTTCTTCAGATGTCAGACCCCTTTAGAACACTTTCACTAGAGGAATGCTCTTACTTCTCAACTGTTTTAGCTTAGCATCCACAATTCTCTCTGATTTCACTATATAGAAAAGATTTTCCTATAATTGAATGTGCTCATATTCTATGACATGTGAAGGGTCTAGTAAGTACTTTTTCAACTAGAAGACATGTAAAACATTATGAATTTGGCCTAGGTTAGGAGGTAAGGCTATCAAGTAAGCCACAACCCAATTTTCTCAAGAATTTCAAATGGATCAATATACCTAGGCCTGAACTTCCTTACCCTCATTGACTGACCCACTCCCATCACTGGAGACACTTAGATGAACACATGGTTTCTAATCTCAAACTTTAACAGTCTTTTTCTTTTATCAGCATAGCTTTTCTGCCTACTTTAAATCGTGAGGAGTTTCTTTCTAATCAATTCTATCTGTTGGGTGGTCTAGTCTACAATCTTAAGTCCTATCAAGCTCTTCTCACCTAGTTCAACCCAACACAAAGGGGATCTGCACTTTCTCCCATAAAAGCCTCATAAAGGGGTTATCTGAATACTGGAATGGTAACTATTATTATATGCAAACTCTGTTAATGGTAAATACGTATCCTAATTATCCCTCATTTCTAACACACATGCCCTCAATATGTCTTCCAAGGTCTAGACGGTCCTCTTGGTTTGACCATTTGTCTGAAAGTGATATGCAGTACAAAACCGCAACTTGGTCCCCAAGACATATTGCAATGACCTTTAGAAGTTTGATGTGATTCTGGAGTCTTTATCAGAAACTGTTATTGGGTACTTTGTGAAGTCACACTATCTCTCTGATATACAACTGGGCTGATTTATTCAGTGTGTGAGTAGCCCTGATAGCTAAAAAGTGTGTAGACTTTGTCAGTCTATCCATAACTACCCAAATAGTATCATGTCCGGAGGATATCCTGAGTAACCCATAACAAAGTCCATAGCTATACTATCCCACTTCCACTATGAGATATCTAGGGGTTGCAATAACCCAGTAGGTCTTTAATGTTCTGGTTTTACCCTCTGACACACTAGGCATCTAGGCACATAATTTGTCACATCATTCTTTATCCTTGGCCACTAGAAAATCCTTTTCAAATCCTGATACATCTTGGTGGCACCTGGGTGGATAATATACTTACTCTTATGTGCCTTTTCTAAAATACTTTCTTTCAATTCATTTTAACTAGGCACACAAATTCTATCTCGATATACTATCATACCATTCTCAGACACCCTAAAATCTGAGGTCTTACTTTGGAAAATCTCATTCTTAATCTGTCTTAGGAACTCATCCTCTCTCTAGGCATCTAAGATCTGGGTTTTAATACATTCTTAATTTGGGTTTCACTTAAACATAATTTACCCGATATCACCTGATAAGAGAGGTTCAAATTTCTAAACTTCTCTAAGAGCTCTTACTCCCTAATCATTATATGGGCTATATAGATAGACTTTCTACTTAGGGCATCTGCCACCATATTGGCCTTGCCTGGATGATACTTCAAGATATAATCATAATCTTTCAAGAATTCTATCCATCTCTTCTATCTCATATTCAGTTCTTTTTTATCAAGCAGGTGTTTCAGACTCTTGTTGTCACTATAAATCTCTATGATAGCACCATACAAATAGTGCCTCCAAATTTTGAGAGCAAACATTACGGTGGCTAACTCCAGGTCATGCGTGGGATAATTTTCCTCATGAGACCTCAACTACCTAGAGGTATATGCCACTACTTTACCCTGCTGCATCAACACACATCCTAACCTTTTGCCTGAGACATCACACAAATGGTTCACTAGGGTCAGGGATAATCAGTACAAGGGTAGTGGTCAAATAGAGTTTCAACTCTTGAAAACTCTTCTCACATCTATTATCCCACACAAAAGATAGCTCTTTCCTAGTTAGCTTCATTAGTGGTAAGGCCATCTGAGAAAAGCTCTGAATAAATCATTGGTAATTTCTTGTCAAACCTAAGAAACTCCTAATCTCGGTGATTATTCTAAGTCTATCCCATTGTAACACAGCTTCCACTTTATGAGGATCAACCATGATCCTGTCTTGTGAGATCACATAATTTAAGAATCTCACATTGGTTAACCAAAACTCACATTTACTAAGTTTGGCATACAACCTCTTATTTCTCAGTTTCTAGGACTAATCTCAAATACATTTTATGCTCCTCAAAGGATTTGCAGCACACTAGGATATTATCAATGAAGATGACCATAAACTGATCTAGATACGGTCTAAATACCTTGTTCATGTAATCCATAAACATAGTGGGTGCATTCGTCAACCCGAATGGCATCACAAGGAACTCATAGTATCCATATTTTGTTTTGAAGGCCGTCTTGAAGACGTCTTCAATTCTCACTCTTAACTAGTGGTACCCAGATCTAAGGTCTATCTTGGAAAATATAGATGCCCTAGTTAACTAATCTAACAAATCATCAATTCTAGAGAGAGGATATTTATTCTTGATGGTAACTTTATTCAACTCTCTATAATCTATACACAATTGTAAGCTACCATCCTTCTTTCTCACAAATAATATCGGATCTCCCCAAGGTGAAACACTAGGGAATATGAACCCTTTCTTTAACAATTTCTTTATCTACTTTTTCAACTCAGCGAGCTCGATGAGAGCCATCCTGTAAAGAGCCTTGGATACTAGTCTAGCCCTAGGCACTATGTCTATAGGAAACTCTAGCTCTCTCTTAGGGGGTAGACCATTAAAGTGAAAATCGTTAGGGAAACCTCCAGAAATTCCCTAACAATTGGGATCTCCTCTATCCCTTCCTCTACCTCTACCTAAATAGAGAAAAAAATTAGAAACTCTTGACATCTATACTCTAAATACCTCTCAGCCTAGGTAGTAGTCATAAAGGATAACTCAGCTCCTACCCTAGGCATGATCCCACAAGCAGGTAGAGAAATAGTTTGGTGTTCATAATCAAGTATCATATTATTCATGGCTATCCAATTCATACCAACAATCAAATCAATACTATAGAAGGACATACAGATCAAATCAATAATGGTATAATAATGATTTAACTAAATAGTGACATTTAAACAGGCATGGGAAGTAACACGTGGCCTCCAGTGGGTGTTATGACAGATAAATCAAATGATAAAGCACTAACAACTGGACCTAATTGCCTCACACAATCATAAGATATAAATGAGTGACTAGCACCTGAATCAAACATAGTAACTATAAGAAAGTCATTCACTATCAGCGTACCTCATATCAGACTAGGGGACGCACTGGCTTCCTACTGAGTGAGGGTGAACACTCGGCATTGGATCTGCGGCATAGGAGAAGGTGCTGTATCTATTTAGGGATAGTTCCTAGCAATATGCCCAAGCTTTGACACTTGAAGCATGTCACTAGAGACTGCTAAGTAGATGACTAGCTCCGAGGAGGTGGCATCGGCTTGCCCCTTTGTGGCCTTCTATGCCACAGCACCTTGCCTTTCCTCTTGGTATTGGGTGTCACGCTAGAGCCTTCCTTTAGTCTCGGTCTCTTCAGTTCTAGAGCCCTTTTTTGACTAGCTAAAGTCGTAGCAGGTATGATAGCTCCCAAGTTATTCTCAATCACCCTGCTGACCTCCACAAGGGCATTAAACTTTCTAATCCACTATAGAGTAACCTTGTCACTAATCAGGGGCTTCAATCCAGTCTCAAACTGCTCACATCTCTAAGGCTCATCATCATACCTATGGGGTAAGAGGAATACCAAGATAACTCAATGAACTTGGCCACATACTGATCAATAGTTATCTTTTCAGTCTGTCTCAAGCCCATAAATTCCATCTCTTTCTTTTTTTTTCACCGAATTAAGAAAATATTTCTCATAAAACTTTACTAAGAAACTTTCCCATTTAGTTTGAATATTTTTGGTATGCATCAAAGGTTTTGTGCTACGCCACCATCTATCGGCTTCTTCTGTAGCATGAAAGTGGCGAGCTGAGCTTTCTGCTCTGTGGTGCTATCCATCATCAAAAATGTCTTTTCCAACTCCATGACCCATGCCTTTGCCTCATCCGCATCCAACTTCCCATCAAATGAGGGTGGATTGTTCTTTCTAAACTGATTCAACAGTTTCTGGATAAGCATCTGGGTTTGAGCATGCTCTTAGGGAGGTGCAGGTGAAATGCCAGAAGTAGATGGCTGAGGTACATGGGCTTCTCTCTTAGCTTCTTCTTGCCTAACTAGGTATCTTATAGTTGCATGATCATGTCATATTATTGCTGGACAATGTATCTCTGTTGTTCTAGCATCTCTTGCTGCTGACCCATCATGGCCTCACACCGATCAAACCTCGCTATAATGGTTCGTAGAGGATCCTCAGGCCCAACCAGAACTTCTGGCTCAACTCTCTGAGCCTTAGGCAGCCTGTCTCTACCCCTGCCCCATCTAGTCTCAACCATTTGTCTAAAAACAAGTAGCAACCCTCAATTCACAATTGTATCACAAGCACATATGCATATGTATGCTAGCACTTCTATGGTAATTCACACCAAACAAGAGCCTAACATTAAGCAAAAGTGCTTGAACCTTTACTATAATATCAAAAATGTAACACCATAATGTATTAACCTCAACTAACCTCTATTTAGACTTGATTCCATATGATTCCCAAAGAAAAAGAGTAAATCGTGGCATTTTAATACATTATGTTAAAGTTCAAACACTCATACTTCGCCCTGCAGGTCCTGTGAACCCATCAATTACATTCTCTACTTAAACTCTATTCATACAATTCATACATAGTATAAAACAATCCATGAATCACATAATGAAGCGAAAAACCAAAAAAATGTAATTTCTCAAACGAGTCCAAAGGTCAGATTTTTTGCTCCAACTTTGGAAAATCATAACTAATTTTAGAAAATTTAGAATCAAGCAAACCATAGATTTCTGGAAAGCTCTAGATGTCAAATTTACAATAAAAATAATTTCAAGTCAGGAACATAGCCTCTAGGCTAAGTTTGACATAAAAAAGGGCACAAAAGTCCGACTATCCCTAGTACTAATACAATTTACTATCATAAATTTCAAAAATTCATAACTAATTCCATAAAAATCTAATCTAGGAAAAATATACAATTTGAAAAGCTACAGATGTGAACTAGACGAAAAAAATAAGTTCTGATTATTTTAGTAGGCCTTAGACCTCAAAAACTGATGGAACAGTAATAAAGGTCAGCTGGCATCCCTGATACTGACACAGAACTTCAGAAAATTATTTCTCCCTCTACAAACCTCCAATTAAGGTGCTTCTAGTTGGTATAGGTCACTATTTCTCCATAAAAAATTTTATAACAATTGGACATCATTTGCCCCATGAATAACATAGATTTATTTTTGGACCAATTGCACAATGAACTAACCAAAACCAAAAAATTCTCTAACTTTAAAAATTTGCCAAATATTCCTTAAACGTCTAAATATTATGCACTTTAGTTTCACAAAAAGCTCTTAACAAGTTCTAGATACATGCCCAATTTCAAATCAAGAGAAGCTCATTTGGGTAAAAAGTGATATAGCCCACCAATATGGTTACTTTTGCTTCTCATAATGTAACTCTTTAGTCTAAATGGCTCTTTTTAGTGTTTGGCACTTCTTGGGTAAGTGTAAAAGCACTAATATATCATATATGAATTATCCAAGTGATCTAAACCATCATGCATCTCAAACTCACTATGCTACATACAAGAATACATATCTAAGAATGGGCTACCAAGTACCCAAAACTTGCATTTTCATTGCTTTGTTTCTACAATTGGTTCATACATCACATATATATGCTTTTACACTTGTTCATCTATTTATATGTCAAAAATAATATATATATATATATATATATATATATATATATATATATATATATATGTTTTGGCACTTCTTTATATTAAAAGAACCAAAACAAGTTATACAACTAGCTAAGCATGCTTAACTAGGCTCCTTGAACTCCACCTAACATATTAAGATGGGAGAGGGAAAGGGGTGCGATTCATGGAATCTCAATAACTCAACTCATACACTCATTCAAGGAAGCAATTAAAGAATATAAACATGTCAAACCATGCAAGTAGGCATCCAATCATTAAAAATCATATAACACATGATTTACATGCCATGAAAATTATATCAATGCCAAGAATAAGTTTTAGGGACTTTTGGCCTATCCTCACCCTATTTTTAGGACTTTTGGATTAGCCTCACCCTTAGTTTAGGGACTTTTGACTTGGCCTCACTCATCTATGAGACTTTTAGCCTTATCTCACTCATTTCTAGGGACTTTTGGCACCACCTCACCCTTTGAGAGCAATTTTCACAATTCAAAACATAAACATATTGGTACCAATGCATCAAGGCAATATCAAATTAAATGTCTCACAATACAAGTGTACACACAAGCATACAATGATCATCATACATCTAAGAATATGAGAAGAAAGAGTGAATGATGGGTGTCGAAACTACCAAAAATAAATTCCTACACTCAAAATAATATTTCTTGCAAAAAGGGTAAGTAGGGTCGTACTCCACAGGGACTAGCCAAATTATTCAACCCAAAAATAGTAAAATAAAATAAGGGGGTTTTTCTTGATAAAGAAAATTAAAAATAAATAAATTCAGAAAATATTTTTGATAGAGAAAACTTTAATGCAAATAACTCCTAGCCAAGGTTTATTTCAAATCTGACTCAACTAATTTGATCATTAAGTACCCTAAAAGGTACAAAAATATAATTTCTCTTCTAAAATAAATTGGTTATGAACATCAACAAGCTCTGATGTTCTGCTCTTCCTTAAGAATATTTAAAAGGAATAAACTCTCTAATTAAACCTCATTTATAAATCAATCCCAAATAAGCTCTTGGAATTTAAACTTTGAATAGCATTAAGAAAAAGAAAAGCAACCAATCACCGTTTAACAATACATAAGCTCGTATGTTTAAAATAGAAGAAATATTTTCTTCAACACACAAAGACAATTTTAATTTATCAAAGGTATTGAATTGCTACTCTACTAAATCAAATGAACAATTACGGATTCAAAAAATTCAGATAGTAGTAATTACTCAGCTAAAATAAGGTACCAATTAAATTAACTGAATAATAATATCATAATAATAGAAAATATTTCAATATTCAAGAAAAGTAACAATTAAATCAAACCTTTCACAAATTATTCAGAGTCAAACCTCAATAACCTTGACTAGGAAACAAAGAGATTAGCCACTCATAGCTTTGAAACACTCAAAGAATTTTTCTTAGAAATTTTGAGAAGATAAAAAAATAGAAAAATAACGCAGCGAAAATAACGAAAGAGAGAAGCCTCTGATCTCTATATCATTTTCTGGTTCTTCACCCCTCATTTTATAAACTTCTTCCGTGTGAATCTGAGTAAATCTGTACTCAAAAGAATCTGCGTAAATCTCTCTCGATAGCTTTTCCACGATAAACATCATCTTATCTAATCCATATTTATCTCTCGATAGCTTTTCCATGATAAACATCATCTCATCTGATCCTGCAGATAAACATAAGAGAAGATATAAGATCAATTAAATAGATATAGACTATCTATAAATTATATTAGTTAAAATCCTAAAATCACAACCATTTAAGTAATTAAAATATATTTATCAAATTTTCCCACACTTAAATCGTTGCTTGTCCTCGAGCAACTATACCAGAATTAGAGGCCTTAGCACAATGAAATGGTACTGCTTCCTATATTCTCCATTTTTTTTTTTACAAAAAGCTGTTATAAATAAATGCAAGAGTTATTCAATCAAGAAAAATTGTAGTTCAACTTTCACCGATTCATCACTAACAATCACCAGGTAACTCTAGTGTGTATGTGCATGTCTAGAATATGATCACTGCTAACAATTTGATGAGTATGAAAGCTGGAAATTACCATATTTATCTAAGAATTTATTAAGTCTCAATCAACCATGCATACACATAAATAACACAATAGAGATCATTAGAGTCTTTTAATTTAGCTTCCCCCACACTTATAATTTTGCTTTATTTATTAAGGGGGTAATTTTTTTTTTTAGCCTCTTTCCTGGGCCGTTATGGTCTCTTTTGACATGAATGTCGACATTGGTGATGAAGACCCCCGGTTACTCAAGCTTACATAACTTGACTGGCACCAAGATGCTTTGCACACTCATTGCTTTTACTGCGCTATTTAAGTACAATTTAAGCCAGCGGAGTGGAATTGGCTCTCTCTTTTTTCTTTTTTCTCTTTCCTTTTTTTTTTTTGGAATCATATCACAACTCTAAAGATGTGCATGAAAAAAATTAATTCAGGCATATAAATTCAAAATAAATATATAATAAACTACCCTCCTTACTTAAAAAGAACTTGTTTGCATATCACATAATTAGACAATTGTGCTCAGTTTAAGTTCCTAGGTCATACTCATAACTTATGGGTTAATTGCTTTACTACTCAAATTCAAAATTGAATAGCTTAAAAATTTATAAATAAAAACTAAATCATTAAAATAGGAGAATAATGAGAAATAGTAAAAAAAATTCCTCTAACTTAGTATAGTAGCATGTATATGTATAGCTATAAACCCTTCCCCCACACTTAAAATCAGCACTGTCCTCAATGTTGCAGGTATATATATAAATGTAAAGAGAAGAAGGAACTAAAACTCCCCTGGTTTATGAATAGCTTTATTGCAATGGGGGGTCCTTAAGCTCCTTATATCTTACCTGCCACAAGTCTAAAGGGGGAGTAGTAGCTTATAGAAAGGGTAGCAAAATAAAGAAGAACATAATTAAAATGTGCAAGGCTATTGAGGTAAAACAAAAACAAACTAGAAGAAGGATTAAATAATTGAAATAAAAAAATTCAAATTTTATTATGGTGGGTTGCCTTCCAGAAGCGCCTCTATTTAAAGTCTATGGGCAGACAAAATGCCTCGTTACCTAATCTTTATAAGTTGGGAGTTGTAGCTCAATTACATCTAAGTTGCTCACTTGAAATCCTTCATAGTAAGGTTTTAGACGATGTCCATTAACTTTAAATATTTTATTAGTGTGAAAGCTTTGCATTTCAACTACACCATGAGAAAATACTTTTGTGACAACAAAGGGTCTAACCCATCGGGATCTCAATTTTCCAGGAAATAACTTGAGTCTAGAGTAAAATAAGAGATCTTTTTGACCCACCTCAAAACATTTTCTAGAAATATTTTTATCATAATAGAGCTTGGTCTTTTCTTTATATATTCTAGAATTTTCATAGGCCTCATTTCTTATCTTATCAAGTTCCTGCAACTATAATTTCCTATGTTCACTTACCTCATCCATATTCATATTACACTGTTTAATAGCCCAATAGGCTTTATGCTCCAATTCTATTGGAAGGTGACAGGGCTTACCAAAGATTAAGCGATATGGAGACATACCAATAGGAGTTTTATGTGCAGTTCTGTATGCCCAAAGAGCGCCATCTAGTCATGTACTCCAATCTTTCCTATTTGGATTGACTGTTTTTTCAAGAATCAATTTAATTTCCCTATTTGACACCTCTGCTTGACCACTTGTTTATGGATGGTTGCAAAAATAGGTGCCTATATCACTAATGATAGCTCTAGGTACTCCATACCTGGTAAAAATATGACCCTTGACAAAACTAACAACAGTTTTAGCATCATTAGATCTGGTGGCTTTTGCTTCCACCAATTTTGAAACATAATCCACAGCTAAAAAGATGTAGTAATTAGAAAAGGCCCCATAAAATTGATTCCCCGTACATCAAAAATCTCACATACCAAAATTGGGTTCAATGGAATTTGATCTCTATGACCTAAACTTCCAATCCTTTGGCAATTATCACATGCTTTACAAAACAAATATGAGTCACGAAACAAAATTGGCTAATATAATCCACATTTCAACACTTTTCAGGCAGTTCTTTTTGGGCCAAAATGTCCACCACATGCATATGAATGACAAAATTCTAAAATGGATGGGATTTCGTTTTCAGAAACACACCTTCAAATTATTTAGTCAGAACAATGTTTCCATAAATAAGGATCATCCCATACATAATATTTAGACTCACTTTTGATTTTATCTTTTTGAGCCTTGGTCTAGCAACCAAATAATTTACTATATCAGCATACCAAGGTATTGAAATTTTAACCTTAAAAAGATGTTCATCTGGAAATGCATCTTGAATTGGTTCAGGCTTCTCATTGAGCACTAATCGACTTAAGTTATCTGCAACTGAATTTTCTGTGCACTTTTTATCTCAAATCTCTAAGTCAAATTCTTGTAATAACAGAATCCATCTTATCAAGCGGGGTTTAGCCTCTTTTTTATTGAGTAAATACTTTAGAGCTGCATGATCTGAAAACACAATAACTTTAATGCACAATAAATATGATCTAAATTTTTCTAAAGCAAATACTATAACAAATAACTCTTTCTCTGTGGTAGAATAATTTCTTTGAGTACTATCAAGAGTCCTCGAGGCATAATATATAGCATGGACATTCTTTTCGATCTTTTAACCAAGTATTGCTCCTACTGCATAATTGCTAGCATCACACATGATTTCAAAAGGATACTCCCAATTTGGTGGTTGAATAATAGGAGCTGAAGTCAATAACTCTTTTAATTGGTCAAATGCCTTTTTGTAACTTTCATCAAAATCAAAAGGGACATCTTTTTGCAACAACTTACAAAGAGGGTGAGAGATCTTAGAAAAATCCTTTATAAACCGTTGGTAAAAGCCTGCATGACCAAGGAAAGAATGAATTTCTCGCACTAATGTAGGGTAAGGTAAGGATCTAATTAAATCAATTTTGGACTTATCAACCTCTATTCCTTTTTAAGACACTATATGGCCTAATATTAACCTTTGATCTACCATAAAATGGCATTTTTCATAATTCAGTACCAAATTAGTTTCAATACATCGTTTTAGCACTTTAATTAGATTTCCCAAACAATCATCAAATGAATTACTATAGATAGTCAAATCATCCATGAATACCTCTATAATATTTTCTACATAATCTGAAAAAATACTGACCATACATCTCTAAAACGTTGCTGGACCATTACATAGACCAAACGACATTCGACGGTAAGTAAAGGTATCGAAGGGGCACGTGAATGTTGTTTTCTCTTGATCTTCAGGTGCCACTGGAATTTGATTAAATCCTAAAAACCATCTAAACAACAATAGTGAGAACGACCAACTAATCTCTCAAGCATTTGATCAATAAAAGGTAATGGAAAATGATCTTTTCTAGTTGAAGCATTTAGCTTCCTATAATCTATACAGACTCTCCATCTATTTTGCACACGAGTTGGAACTAACTCACCATTATTATTTTCAACTACTGTGAAGCCAGTCTTTTTAGGTACTACTTGAATTGGGCTTACCCATTTACTATCAGAAATTGGAAAGATCATACCAACATCAAGTAGCTTTAATATCTCCTTTTTGACTACTTCCATCATTGGTGGGTTAAGATGACGTTGAGCTTCTCTTAAAGGTTTATAGCCTTCTTCTAATAGTATATGGTCCATACACATAGAAGGGCTTATACCTTTTATATCTGCTATCGTCCACCCAATTGCTTCTTTATACTCCTTAAGGACTCTAACTAACTTTTCATTCTCCAAGGAAGTTAGTTTGTTGGAAATTATCACTGGTAAGGTTTGGTCATCGCCCAAATATGCATATGTTAAATGACTTGGTAGTTCCTTCAATTCTAGCTTAGGTGCCTACAAAACAGATGGAAGTAGCTTGTTGTGAGATGAGGGAAGATCAATATAAGAAATATTATCCTAACATTCTTCAATGTCTCTAATCCAAAAATAGATTCCTTCAACTCTTCATCAATAGCAAATTTATCGTCAAAAGATTCTAGCTTCTTATGATCAAAACCTTCAGTGATTGCAAGCTGCAATTTATTTGCACATGTTAGCTCAAAAACCTGTTAAGTAGATGGATCAATAACATCAATAACAAAAATAGAATCTATATCAATAGGATATCTCATAGCATCATACATATTAAATCTTATTACTTCTCCATCAAACCCCATAGATAGTGTACTTTTAGCAACATCTATTTTTGTCCTTGATATTTTCAAAAATGGTCTTCCTAGCAAAATTGGTACTGATTTGGAGGAGTGGTCCTTTTCTATATCTAATATATAAAAGTCAGCTAAAAAGACTAACTCATTAACTTGCACTAAAACATCTTCTAGGACTCCTTTAGGATATGTGATAGACCTATCAGCTAATTGAATAATCACACTTGTTTGTGTAAGTGATCTCATACTCAAAGATTGATAAATCCAATTAGAGATTATATTTATGGAAGCTCCTAAGTCTATCATTGTTCTTTCAATATTTACATTGCCTATTTTGCAAGGGATGGTAAACACACTTGGATCTTTGCATTTTGGGGGTAATTTCCTTTGAATTACAGTAGACACATTTTCTCTTACACAAATTTTCTCATTACCATTCAATTTTCTTTTATTAGTGCACAATTCCTTAAGAAATTTTGCATACCTGGGCACTTTCTTAATAGCATCAAGAAGACGAATGTTAATTTACACCTTTCTGAAAATATCGAGAATCTCCTTCTCTTGTTGCTCTTTTTTGGAATTTTCCAATCTGCTTGGGAATGGAGGAGGAGTGACTAGTTGTTGCTTGACTTGGGATGGCTCTAATTTTCTTGTGGTAGCTTAATTTCTTTTTCTAACTCTTCATCTTTAGCATACTTTGGAGCTTTCTTTTTAGGCTCTTTCAACTTCTTGCCATTTCTCAAAGTTATAGCACTAACATTTTGTTTTGGATTCAATTGAGGCTGAGATGGTAACCTACCAGAATTCTGACTTTCCAGCTTTCCTAGATTTGTGGCTAACTGCCCCACTTGATTCTCTAAGTTGAGTATACTAGACTTAGTTTCTTGCTGAAATTGTTACATGTTAGTAGCTAAAGTAGAAACTATTTGGTTTAAAGACATACCCGACTTAGGAAGAAAAGGTTGATAGTTTGGCTATTGAGATACAGGAGTCTGTTGCCTTGATTGATAGTTTGGCTGCTGGAAATTGTTGAGTTTTTGTCCATAACTAAGATTTGGATGGTCTCTCCATCTCTGATTGTAGGTAGTGGCATAAGGATCATATTTCCTTTGGAATTGACCTTGGAATCCTCCTACAGCATTGGCTTGTTCGTCCTCCTGAAGAGTTGGGCACATATCTGTAGGGTGGCCAATATTTAAGCAAACCTCGCAAGCCTTGACCTATTGATGATTCCCTACAACCATTTTCTGAACAAGAGAGGTTAGTTTATCAAGCCTATGTTCAATAGAATTAATACTTACCTCATTTACCTTTTTTGTGTGAGGATCCTCACGAGTTCCAAACTGTTGAGTATTGGCAGCAACTTTAGTAATCAATTCTTTGGCTTGTTCCATTGTCTTATCCACTAACGCTCCACCACTAGAGGCATCTATCATATTTCTATCACTCTGTAATAGTCCTTCATAAAAATATTGAATCAATAAATGGTCTGGTATTTGGTGATATAGGTAGCTTGCGCAGAGCTGATTGAATCTCTCCCAGTACTCATAAAAAGTCTCTCCAATGTATTAACAAATCCCACAAATATCTTTTCTAATTGCTGTAGCTCTAGAAGCTAGGAAAATTTTTTTAAGAAACAGCTTTCTCAGTTGGTCCCAAGTTGTAATTGACCTCAGCGAGAGATAATATAGCCAATCTTTTGCTTTGTCTATCAATGAAAATGGAAAAGCTCACAATTTGATTTGCTCTTCACTTACTCCTTGCAGCTTCATGCTAGAGCAGACGACGTGGAATTCTTTTAAATGCTTATGAGGGTCTTCACCTACAAAACCACGAAAGGTAGGTAGTAAATGAATTAAACCAGATTTTAGTTCAAAACTTACCTCTACATTTGGAAATTGTATGCACAGGGGCTGTTGGTTCACATCAGGATTGGCCATCCTTCTCAGAGTTTGTTCCACTTCAACCATGATTTCAGGTTCTCTGAATAATTCAGATAAATCGACTATAAAATCACTGTTAGAATTAGATGAAGAAAAAGTCTTTCGCTACTTAGTTTCCCTTTTTAGCCTTCGAGTTGTCTTCTCTATCTCAGAATCAAAGATTAAGTCACCTATGCGAGAAGAACGAGGCATAAAACAAAAAAAAAAATGGATTAAACAATGACACCAGTCCCCGGCAATGGCACCAAAATTTGATAGGTGTCGAAACCACTAAAAATAAATTCCTACTCTCAAAATAATATTTCTTGCAAATAAGGTGAGTAGGGTCGTACTCCATAGGGACTAGTCAAATTATTCAACCCAAAAATAGTAAAATAAAATAAAGGGGATTTTTCTTAATAAAGAAAATTAAAAATAAATAAATTCAGAAAATATTTTTTATAGAAAAAACTTTAATGCAAACAACTCCCAACCAAAGTTTATTTCAGATCTGACTCAACTAATTTGATTCTTGAGTACCCCAAAAGGTAAAAAAATATAATTTCTCTTCTAAAATAAATTGGTTATGAACATCAACAAGCTCTGATGTTTTGCTCTTCCTTAAGAATATTTAAAAGGAACAAACTCTCTAATTAAACATCATTCATAAATCAATCCCAAATAAGCTCTTGGAATTTAAACTTTGAATAGCATTAAGAAAAAGAAAAACAACCAATCACCATTTAACAATACATAAGCTCATATGTTTAAAACAGAAGAAATATTTTCTTCAACACACAAAGACAATTTTAATTTATCAAAGGTATTAAATTGCTACTCTACCGAATCAAATGAACAATTACGGATTCAAAAAATTAGGATAGCAGTAATTATTCAACTAAAATAAGGTACTAATTAAATTAACAGAACAATAATATCAGAACAATAGAAAATATTTCAATATTCAAGAAAAGTAACAATTAAATCAAACCTCTCACAAATTATTTAGAGTCAGACCTCAATAACCTTGACTAGGAAACAAAGAGATTAGCCACTCATGGCTTTGAAACACTCAAAGAATTTTCCTTAGAAATTTTGAGAAGATAAAAAAAATGGAAAAATAACATAGAGAAAATAAAGAAGAAGAGAAGCCTCTAATCTCTATATCGTTTTCTGGTTCTTCACCCTTCCTTTTATAAACTTCCTTCGTGTGAATCTAAGTAAATTTATACTCAAAAAAACTTGTGTAAATCTCTCTCAATAGCTTTTCCACAATAAACATCATCTTATCTGATCCTGCAGATAAACATGAGATAAGATATAAGATCAGTTAAATAGATATAGGCTATCTATAAATTATATTAGTTAAAATCTCAAAATCACAACCATTTAAGTAATTAAAATATATTTATCAGTGAAGAGTTACCTTGTAAGCCAACACAAGCCTTCCCTTTTGACTTCTCTTTTCCTTTTTCAGTCTCACAACCACAACTAGATGAAGTTGATTCTCTTGGGCCTAGACACAATAAGTAGTATACAATTACTCTCTTGGAACTCAACAAATACTTACAAAGGTTAGGGGATTCTTATATCAAAACAAACTTTATAAAGTATTTAAGAATCTCTAATTTCTCCTTTTTGAATTTCATTAGCTTGTCTTCTAATTCCTTTGCATTTTCTAACTTCCACACTCTAATTCAAGGGTTTCATACTTGTTCTAGGTAAAAAATTCCTTATTTTCTCAAGCTCTTAAGTTGGTAGAACCAACATACACAAGAAATAAAGAAGAAGAAGCAAAGATACATAGGTATCCACCTTGAATTCTAGCCTTCTTCAAGAGTGGTTCCCTTGCCTTCACCTTCCCTTTAAATCTCCACTCTCCCTCTTCTGAACCAAGCTTAAAATAAAGCTAATTCAACAACCCCAAACCACAGAAAGAGAGAGCAAAGAGAGAAGAATAAAATCCTAAAAAGAAAAGCTATGGAAATCTCAAGTTTTGCTCACCTTTCTCCTTGTTCTTCCTTTGCTTCTCTTGGTCTCTCTCTCTCTCTCTAGCACTTTTTCTTTGTTTTGGTCAAAGGACAAGTTAGTTAGAAGAAAAGGAAAGCTTCTGGAGTCTTTAAGAAGTAAAAATCACTTTTTCTCATTTTTTATGGAATAACCCTCGTTACGGTGAGCACGTATCAATCTTAGGCCCTATTCTCGCTACAGCACGCGCTATTGTGAGAAACCCTTTGGTTTTTGTATAGAACGCCCGAACTTGCTATAACTAAATACATTCTTGCTATAACGAATGTACATAGCAAACTGGTACATTCGCTATAACTAGCTGGCTTTTCGCTATAGCGAACAAGTACATTCACTATAGCCAACAGGGGTCCTGGTTATAGCCAGCAGACTTAGAAAAGTTTTAGAAATTCTGGTTGTTACAAAACTTATGTTAAGGATTGTTTATTAGGATGCTAATCATGGTATGTAAGTTAATGTTTATAAAATCCTTAAGACTTTTTTTATAGATGGGTTTTTAACTCTGAACTTAAGCATTGGAAGACACGTTAATCATTTTACTTGAAGTTATAGGTAGATAATGCCATTATAACATGTTTTGATGCTTTTAAAGTTTTATTCTTGAGTTGTCAGAATGTGTTGTTTTATAGATTTCTTATTTTTCACTCAATAATATGTTTTCTTTTATGTTTTTATTTTTCATTTAAATTATTTTTACTCATGGGACAAACCCTTTTAAACTATCTTATAAGCTTATGAAAAGAATTAGAGTAAATTATATAAATTTTTCTTGATTTTTGCTAAAATTACATCGACCTCCCATCTACTTTTAAAATATGCACAGACCTCTCTTAAAATAGAATAAATTACATAAAACATGCTCTAAGTTTTTCTAAAATTACATATACATTTTCTCTATTTTCAAAATATACACAAATGTCCCTTGAGACAAAGAGCAAATTATACAAATTTCCTTTAAATTTTTCTAAAATTACACAAATCTCTCCTTGTATTTTCAAGGGAGGTTTTTGTATATTTTGAAAATATAAAGAAGGTCTATTTAATTTCAACAAAATTTAGGAGAGGTCTATGTAATTTACTCTTTGTTTTAGAAAAGGTTTGAGTATGTTTTGAAAGTAAAGGAGAGGTATATGAAATTTTAGCAAAACTCAAAAGAGGTTTGTATATGTTTTGTAAATAAAGAGAAATATGTGTAATTTTAGTAAAACTTAGAGAAGGTTTGAATAGTTTACTCAGAATTATTTAAGTTTTCCATTGGCTTTGCAAATGCTTGTTTGGCTATATGTTCAAGTATTGACATTGTTTTAACTAATGTACATCTTTGGTTTAGAACATTATTATGATGCATGAGAAAGTTACAATGTTTGTTTAGTATGTTACTAAAGATATTGAAAAAGTTAAGATGTTTGTTCAGTATATTATAAAAGAAACTTAGAAAGCTATAATGTTTATTTAGTATGTTATTGAAGATATTGAGGAAGTTGCTTTGTTTAGTAAACTTACTAGAAATGATGAGAAATTTACCATGTTTGCTCAAAATCTTAATAAGTTTGGTCTACAAGATCCTTGGCTTAAAGGATTTTATGAACATGAATTTCTAAATCTATTTTTCTTTCAAAACTTTTACATATATTTTATTGATAATGGAAATTGCATTTAACCACCTCATATTTTCCTTAAAATGCAATGTCCTGTAATATGATCCATAAGCCCCATTGCAATAATCCTTTAATGGTCTAAATTTAGAAACTTCAATTAAAATTACTAAAATAGCCTTCCTATTAATATACCTATTACACTCTTCTTTATCTTCTCCAGCCAACCTATTAAGCAAATTCCATTCAATCCATAACAACAATAGAATTCATTCATTATAAACAAAACCATTTAACAAAGCCCATAGCATATAAGTAAACTATCAAATCATATAGTCAACCTATGAAAAGGACACTTCCATATGTGTATATATATAAGCCAAATTAGAATCATAGAAGAAAACCCTGTAGCATATATAAGGATGATCATAGGTAAAGTATAGGTAGAATCTCTAGTCCTAGACTTCGAGAAAAATATTTTCCCCATCATTGGATGTATGCCTTGGTGAGTAACAAACTCATCGCTATCAAGCTATTAGATCACTAGACCTAGACCCATCTACTTTGAAAATTTTCAAAACTGTGAATTTTTTACTCAAGTTGAAATTTGTCTACGTGAAGTTTATTGATATAAAATCACAAAAAAAAAAGTCTCACAATGATTAATATTATTGAAACACACAATCAACATAACTTGAAATTGCCTAATCTCCACATCCTTGAGTTGGTTTTAAGATTGAAATCTTTCACTCTCACACACACAAACACACATAATGGGTCTAGGCAAGGTGGTACTATCCTCCTTGAACTCAGACCTAAACATGGACTTGAACCTTTAAAAATCTTTCTTAGGCCTATTTTTTTATACCCAAATGAGTAAATTTTACGGGTATCCATAGGACATGAGTATTTTGACCATCGTTGGCATTGAGCTCATTCTCGAGCTTCTCCTTCTTTTGCTCTACTCTTGATCTACCATCTCACACCAAGTTGCATCCACCTTATAATTAGGGCCCAACTAGCCATCAATCTTCTACATAACTTCTCTGAACAACTAGGTATTATCCACTGTGTAAACAATTGAACCAAATTAGCCAGTATGATTTGAAAACCAATGAACTAGTTATTAAACCAATTAAGTTGATCCTTAAAACCAACTTGCTTAAAAAATTGGTTAAAAAAAGGTTGAACCAGTCATTTTTTTCTAAGATTCTTTTATCTTGGACAAATCTGAAAAGTTAAAAATAGAAGACGATAAGAGATAGAGATGATTGAAATAAAGAGAAATTTAAAAAAAAAAAGAAAATATAAGAGAAACAAAAGGCATGTATAGCTATTTTTGGTGCTTACTTTCTATCATATTTCCTCTCATACAAACATTTATGTCAAATATCAAAATTGCTTCATCCTCTTCCATTTGCCTTTTCTCAATGGTTTTTGACAAGTGGAATTTTAATATAATTTGAAAATTTTAAAAGTTCAATATTAAATACTCTTAAATTTTAATCATGGGTAATTTTTATTTTTCACTTAAAAAAACTTATCAAATATCTTAAGAAATATTAAATTAGTAATTAAATTTTAAAATTTATTAGCATTTATTTGTTATATAAGAATTTTAATACATCAAATTTTCAAAATATCTATTTAATTATTATTAATTTGATCATAGTTCAATTGTTACTAATGAATTATGAATTAATATCTCCAATTTAATAATCAGTCTAGTGTAAAAACCATTGGTATTCTCTCCCTTCTTAATCTCATAGTAGGCCATATGAAGCACCTCAAGTTGCTTGGTAAAGTTATTTTTATAGTGACTTACGATGTTTATAAGATTTTTGTTCTCTTTATTAAACTAGTGATGCCCTTGGCTTGTCCCATTTCCATTATAGTGCGTATTATCTATTTATTGAGTCTTCATACTCACTTCGTTGTTTTGATGTGTATAAAATAATAGTTTAGAGGTAGATCTATCCTCCATATAGTGTGAATAGTGATGTACTTCTGTTGGGTGAACCCAACACATGCATTGGTTGTGTGGGCCATATTTTGTATTATGCTTCAAATTACGTCTTTAGGTTTTGTATTATAAAGGTGCTCCATAATCCAAAGGCAAGATCTCTACTTCCGTATTGTAGGTCATGTTATATATATTTGTCCATTGAAGATGAAGGGCAGGACTCTCATGCTATATGTATTTGCAAGATTGACAAAATGATCTATTTACAATTGGGACAGTCTTGTTTTTAGTGAAAAGTTTGTGGTTAAAGTAATGGATTTTTAGTCTTTCCGGATATGATATGTTCTCCATGTCTGTGGGCTTATGGGGCAGGGACTCCTTTCATATCCTGTGTTGGTCACTCTTGTGACAACAGTAAACATGTTTTCTTAATTGTGCTTGTTTAATGATTTTTTAGGAGAAATTATGTCCAAATATGTGTAAAACTTTTAATGATTAAAGGAATAGACTTTCATCTTTCCAAATTATCTTCTGACGGTCACTCTTTCCAACTAGGCGGATGTGACAACAGTTGACAGCATTTTTCTTTCTTTTCTTAAAATAAATTTGCTTGTTTAATGGTTTTAGTTTCCTGTTCTTTTTGAGTTTTCATTGTAAAACAAAGATACCATGGGATCGTTTCCGTTTTTCATGTTCTTATTTCATACCCAATTGTGGGGAATCAAGCCTAAGCGATGAAGGTTGAATGATAAAGACCTGAAAGCAAACTTGTTTCTCTGCAAGCTTTGGGAGGTAGCTAGCATCCTAGGTGATGATGAGCAAACTTTTTTCCTTTAATTGGTCCCCATTTCCATTTCCACTATGCCAAGCAGCGTGCAGGAAAACTCCTACACACCGAAATAGTGCGACACCTTCCTTACCATGTCTCTACCTTTTTTGTGTAAGTTGGCGTTTGGTTTAACCTTGTTTCATATTTACATATACTCTCCTCTTCCGGACAGGACAACGTTCTTTTCTTGTGCAAATTTAGTCCCTATCATGTTTGTCCCTCCTCCTAGTGCCTCTCAATTATTACATCCATATATATAATATAAGAAAAATTATATTTCAACATCATAAATTAAAAACATTTATTATAAATTTCTTTAAATTTTAAAATTATTTTAAAGACTCAAAAAATAAAAAATTTTAATTATAAAACAGTATATTTCATATTATAAAATCTATAAATTTTTATATTTATATTTATTTCTATTTATTATTATTATTATTCAAGAAATGATTCTTTACAATTAAAATTTTATCTTTTACATTTTTAAAATAATTTTAAAATTTAAAATCCTTTATAATAAATAATTTCAATTTATAATCTAATTAATATCTATTCAAGTTTATTTATATATTGAATAAAAATATTTATAAATAAATATCACTATCATTTTAATCTAAAAGTTTTAAATTATTAAATGAAGTTTCATGCTCGATCATAAAGTTCCGGAGCCAAAGGACAATGTTTGGTTGTTGATTTGATGGCCATGGAGCAAAACCAATGTACTCAAACTTTATAGCTAGGGATAATCATATAGGATAGTGGCATGGTATATACCTCTAGGTTTCGAAAAACTATTTTTTTTTATTTTTACATTTGAAAATAAATTTAATTTTCATTTTTTAAATTTAAAAAATTCTCAAAATCAACTTCTGTTTTTTCTTCAAGATGAAACTGATCAGCATGAAATTTATTCATATAAAATCTCAAAAAAAGAAAAAAAGTTTAACAATCATTAACCTTATTAGAACACACAATTAACAAAACTAGTCTTAATGTCCTCAAATTGATTTTAAGATTGCTTTACAATCTTAGATATTCACATGCACAAATTATGGGTTTGGATACCATCCTCTGCAGACCTTTATTTATTATCTCTATGCCTATACCCAAACGGGTAGTTTTTACGATACTCATAAAATATAAGTATTTTTTAAAACGGTCCTTATATGCACATGAGTTTTGCTTTTGCGTAGGTTTGGATATGTGGCCAAACAAGAAGGTAAGTTCAAAGTTGGGGATTTTATAGTACCCAATACTCTTTCCCTAGCATGGGTATTCCCAGAACAAATTTGGAAGTGTCTGAATTCTTTAGAGTTTTTTATTATAAATTTTTTTATAAAATTTGAAGAAAGAAGAGGAAAAAAATAGAAAAGAAATAAATTTTATATACATTTTTCCTATTATGTCATTTTTTGTTTAAATTTTACAAAAATTTTATTATAAAAATTTCTGTTAAATCCTTGCACGACTCAGAAATCGTAATGGATAGGCGCAAGGCATGACCACGTACGTCTTCGATGAAGATCCAACAGGACATTATCACTTGAAATTGTCATTATCTTCCTCCACTTGATTCTGTGGCTACTATTTTTCCCAGTCCATTCGCCCATCATATCCCCTTTTATTTCATAGGTTCCATTATTCGGTGCTCAAATTGTACGTCATTTAAAATCTAGGAAAAATTATAAAAAAAAAAACTCATATATTAAAATATTTATAATAACAAATTTTAAAAATTAAAATTATTTTTAAGAATTATAATTATCATTAAGATCTAAAATATTTATTATTGAATTTGAAAGATTTATTACTGATTATAAAAAAATATAACACTTTTCTACACCTAATTATAAATATCTTAAATTCAATAATAATTTTTTTAAAACTTAATTATAATTATAGTTCTTAAGGATAATTTTAATTTTTAAATTTTTTTTATTATAAATTTTTTAAAATATGAGTCTTTAAGTATAATTTTTTCTGAAATTAATAGCTTTTGTTTCATCAATATAACCAAGAGATGGGTCTGTTTTGGAAGACTGCTTGAAGGTACTGCAAGCTAATTAACCAGGTCTTCGACTGGTTTTGTTGTACCTTGTCATTATAATTCTAGTTATAAGCTCGTTGAGTATCTATATTTACCATCCTGTGCGGATCTAAACATAACCATATTCTGGTTTAAACATTTGTAATTACAAGTGCTGTAATTTGTACTATTAGCACTTTATATTATTTTTAGGCAAAAATTATTAGAAGGATCATTTTTAATTTTGTTACAAATTTCTAATTTTTCATTGAAATCTATAATTTCTTTTTATATATTTAAGATTGAAATTCTTTCCTTGACCAATCAAAATTTGTAAAATTTGTTAAAAATTAGAAATAATCTCTAATTTTACCTTTAATTTTCTACTAAATTTTCAATCCTTTTACAAAATTCTTAATTTTATATGCAATGAAAAATATCAAAACACTTCCCCTAACTAATTTAAATTTCAAATTTAACACACAAAATACAATATATTTTTCAAGTTTCTACTTTTATTCATTGAAATTCCTAATTGAAGACAAAAATCAATTTATTGCCTATTCCATCACTTTTAACCAATTCATTATGAGTTTCCACCAAATACCACTTTAGATTTGAGAAATTAGAGCTTTAAGTTGAGTAGTTGGGAAAAATAATATATGAGTACTTGAATATATAGGTATTGGCTTGATCTTGGTGTCAATAATCAAGCATAAATTAAAGAAAAAAAAAATAAGGATTTGTGTCGCATGCGCGACGTATGTGACTTCTGTCCAATTTTCAATAGAAAAAGCAAGGGGTAGCAATGGGGTAAGGAAGTAAGTGGATTCTCGATTATAAACTTCTATAATATGGTAACAAATTGCAAATAAGTCATATAACTTGATAATATATTGTATTTTATTCTATTTTTTTATTGCTTGTTTAATGGGAGACAGATTTCTGTGTTTCTCAAGGCGTGAGATAGGGTCTTCCAGATTTCTTGGGACCATTTAGTGTTTGGAATGGAACTTGGAAACAGGTACTCATTAATATTTTTTGTTTTGGTACATACTTACTAATATCTTTGATGCTATATACATTGCTCGTTTTCAATGAAAATATTTACTTTTGGATCTGAAGTCTAAACGTGATATTGACTAGATTTTAAATATATTAGAGCTAGTCTGCCACTAATCTACTCTTGCTCTTTAAGTCATCAGCTCATTAACTTAAAAACCTGTCCAAAATTTAATATTTGAGCTTAATTATCAAGTCATCGACTAATAATTAATACATATAGCATGTCATATATCTTCATTCATTCTTAAATTTCTGTATTCTGAAAGAGTAAAACATTAAAAAGGTGGAGAACAAATTCAAAAAATCAAGTTTTTGGAGGAGATATCGTGGGTTCCCCATAGGTGGAGAAAATATTGTGGGATTTTTTATTTTTGTCCAAATAGATACTTCATTAGATAAGTGGCACAAAGGCCATAAAAGCATAATAGAAGCGCGAAGCTTACAACAAATCAATCCAAATCCGCAAAATACCTCAATAGATTATTATAAATCCTAGAAAATTTACAACTTAAACTCAAGAGAAAACAATTATATAAAACTATATATTCATTGCCACTATGTAAATTTCCTAAATAATCATAAATGCCTAAAAGCATAGCTATCCTCGGCTAAATCTTTTAGTTCATCCTCTGTTTGTCCCTCTCCCTCTTCCTCACAAAAATGTGCTTGTGACCTCAATGATCCAACTCGTGCTGTAGGCAGTGTCAAGTTTTATCATGCTACCTATTCTACAACAAGATCTGCTTAAAAGCCAGGAAGGTCTACAAATAATGCGGGAAATAAGTTCTAGACTAAAAAGTGATTTAGCTTATTCATCCCAAGTTCTACTTGTTCAATCACTCGTACAAGTTCTATGGCACCAAGGTGAATGTATTTCTCACTTTTTGTTGCATAGGTTGGGAGGGACTTGTCAATGACTATGACCAGGGCTCTTCTAAGCTGAAGCTTCCACCCAAACTATGGATGTGTACTTTTTTGTTTTGTCTTCCAACTTGCCTCCACAAGTCTGAGTTGATAGAAGGATTTACCAAATTTCTTCCCAATATTTCTATAACATCACAGTGTCAAGATTCTCCTAAACACTCCTAATTAGAAAATAGTTAGTTATAAAGACAGTAATAAAGTAACAAATATTAATCGAATGCAATAACTCACAAAACAAATCTTTAAGTGTTCCAACAAATATTGACTAGTAGCATTCAACTTGCATAACAACAACAATGGAAAATAGTGAGGGAAAACTTCCATCCCCATTCTCTCGCTAAATAGCTAGAGCATAGCTACACATAAAACATTTGTCATTAAAGTGGCTAAATTCCCAAAAAAAAATTGTGCAAACATTGGCAATAAATATTACAACTAATAAGTGACAAATCAGTGAGATTAGTGTTCCTTGTGATTAAAATTCCCTTACTATAAGTTTAGTGATAACATTTTCCCTCACTCATTGACCATGATTTTACTAAGCAAATATGTTGTCATTAATCCTTTATTAATTGGTAGGGGTTTAGCAAGGGTTAAGGAATCCCTCACCACTTAGAAATTAGCAAAGGATGACTCCCTTGCAAAATCATTTGTTTTTCTTAACAAGGGAATAATCCTTCAGTAAGAAAAAAAAAACTTAACCCTCTTTCTCTTTCCTAATTTCACTTTTTGGCTCTCTCTCTCTCTCTATCCCCCTCTCCCTCTTTAATATCTCTCACTCTTGTCTCTCTGCTCCCCAAATTGTTAAGCAAGGGCTCTTTAAAGGACTTTCACCTTTCTCAAGTTGTTTTCTAAAAGTATAATTTTTTTTAAGTAGAGTTAGATATATTCTTTTTGGCACACACACACACACACACACACACACACACACATATATATATCTCATACTTGCTAAACATAGGCAACTAACTTCATTTTGCATTGGTCATGTTTTGGTTTCAATCCAATCTCTATGTTGTCATGGTTTTTGTTAGAATTGCTAAGATTTGTTTCATTCAGCAAAGTTATACATGTGAGTGCCCTTTCTTAACATTTTGGTCTGTTTGGATATTTTGAGAAATAAATCCTAATTAAATGCTAGAGTTCTTTATAATTAGTACAAACTAATCTTTTTATTTTTGTGAGTGGATACTATAAATCTATGAATGTGTTGTGTATATGTGTTTGCTTAAATTGTTATATGTTTATAGTCTAAAAATAATTTGTATATTTTAAAAGAGTTCCCTTTTTTAGTGGAAACTCTACCCAAATTGCTATAGAAATCTTAATATCTTAATCGTAATAAAAACTTATACTTGCTAACACAGGAAACTAACTTCACTTTGCATTGTTCATGTTTTGGTTTCAATCCAATCTCTGTGTTGTCATAGTTTTTGTTAGAATTGCTAAGATTTGTTTCATTTAGCAAAGTTATACATGTGAGTGCCCTTTCTTAAGATTTTGGTCTGTTTGGATATATTGAGGAATAAATCCTAATAAAATGCCAGAGTTCTTTATAATTAGTACAAACTAATCTTTTTATTTTTATGAGTTGGTACTATAAATCTATGAATATGTTGTGTATATGCGTTTGCTTAAATTGTTATATGTTTATAGTCTAAAAATAATTTGTATATTTTAAGAAAGTCCCCTTTTTTAGTGGAAACTCTACCCAAATTGCTATAGAAATCTTAATGTCTTAATTGTAATAAAACCTTAGTTTCTTGTTCAAGATTTTATATAAGTGAGCACACGTACCTTTCAAGGCATGTGTCATTGTATTGAATCAAATTTTCCAATGTTAAACAGATTGAGAAATCTTTTTTTCCTTATCCAAAACAATAGTACTTGCAGAAATGTCATATGTTATACTTCGTGAAATCTTCGAATGCTAGATTTCCTTTTGTTCTTTAGGTGCATACCTAATTGGGTTGGTGTTACCCTATGTTGTTATGCACTTAAGAGACTAAGGCAAAATGCCACCAAAATTTCAACAAGTAAAGGGAGTGAGACTTTTGTAGGTGCTACTAACTAGGTTTGAAAAATGTTTTGTCAAATGGGAGGGGGTGATACCTTGTTGTCATAAAGCTAACGATGTTGTGCATCAATGTCTTTTAGCAACTATGAGTCCTACTCAAAGTTTGATGTTACAAAAAAGAGATCCTACTTTTGGTAGAGTAACTATTAAGTTTGACGATGAGGTAGATGTTTTCCTTAAGTTCATGCATGGGCACGAAGGAGTGGTGGATTATTTAGGATGCCATCTGTGTCTATGCATAAAGTGCAAGAACACTTTTAGAAAGGAATTATACTACATAGAAAAACACTTATCTACTACTGGTTTTCTTGGAATGGTACATTAATTGGACACATTACAAGGGAAAATGTTGAGGAGACAGCTATAGATATTAATGTCAAGGTAGAAAGCAAGAACTCTTATGTTGAAATGGTTATTGAGGCACTAGGTAATAATATAAAATGTGATGATAAAGAGTTCGAAGAGAAACTAAATCAACTAGCACAGAAGTTATTTAGGTTATTGAGAGATGTCAATGAACCACTTTAGGAAGGTTATGTGAAACACAATAAGTGGTCAATAGTAGCACAACCCCTAAATCTAAAGTTAGAGTTCAATATGAGTGAAAGTTATTATGATCAAATGATAGTCATAATCAAGGGTATGCTTCAACATTCAAAAAGGTTGCTGAAAAACTTTTGCAAATTTGAAAGAATGGTGAATGAGTTAGGATAAAGCTACACAGGGATAAATGCATGTCCAAATCACTGCATGCTATATTACAAGGAAAACAACGAAAAGACTATTTGTTTAGTATGCCTACTTCCTTGATTCAAACCAAAGGGCAAAAATGGAAGGAATCAAAAGGATGTCCTATTCTTAATGTTATAGTATTTCCTTATTGTTCTGAGACTAGCATATGTTCTTGTCCAAGAACACTGCATACCCTCATTGTTCTGAGACTAGCATATGTTCTTGTCCAAAAACATTACATAGTAAATGTGTTGGCATTCAAAAGGAGTTCATGAAAATGAGTCAAGTTTCACTCATTCACCAGATGCAAAGGCATCAAAATATTTTGATTATACCAATTTGAAATTTTCTAATAAGACCTGAAATGTTCAACTTAAGCTTTAAATGAATGGGTTTAATCCATTTGGTGACTTAGTAACACTGTGCTCATGTTGGCTAGTTTTTATAGTATCCTACAACCTTTCACTCAACATGTGTATAAGGAGGAAATATATATTTATCACCCTGGTAACTTAGTTTGAAGTCACTTGGTAAGAGTTTAAATGTATACTTAAAACCATTGAATAATGTAAAGTCCCACATTGGATAGGAGGATCATGGGCTATGTCCATATAAGTAAAAGTGCTACTCTCTCTTTCGACGAGGCCTTTTGGGTTATAATCGATTGAGGTGACCTAGGAACAAAACCCCACTAGGCTAATATGTCAGGTGCTGTAACGAGGATAATATCGCTGGGAGCTCTGTATAAAAATGGTATCAGAGTCGACCTAGCTATATATGTAACTTGAGGATGAGTTGGCCCTAAGGGGGTGGAAATTTAAAGTCTCACATTGGATAGGAGGATCCTGGGCTAGATCCATACAAGTGGGAGTGGTACTCTCCCTTTCAGCAAGGCTTTTCAGGTTGTGATCGATTGAGGTGACCCAGGAGCAAAACCTCACCTGGCTAATGTGCCAGGTGCTATAACGAGGATAATATCATTGAGAGCTTTGTATGAAAGTGGTATCAGAGCCAACCTAGCCATATATACAACTTAAGGATGAGTTGGCCCCAAGGAGGGTGGAAATGTAAAGTCCTATATCAGATAGGAAGATCTTAGGCTAAGTCTATATAAGTGGGAATGGTACTCTCTCTTTCAGTGAGGCCTTTTAGGTTGTGACCGATTAAGGTGACCCAGGAACAAAACCCCATCAGGCCAATATGCCGAATGTCGTAACGGGGACAATATCGTCAGGAGCTCTCCCACTTATATGGACCTAGCCCAAGATCCACTTATCTAATGTGGGACTTTATATTTTCACCCCTCTTGGGCCAACTCATTCTCGAGTTGCACATACGACTAGGTTGACTCTGATGCTACTTCTATATAGAACTTTGGGCAATATTGTCCCAATTACGGCACCTGGCATATTGGCATGGTGGGATTTTATTCCTGAGTCACCTCAATCAATCATAACCTAAAAGGCCTCGTTGAAAGGGCGAGTATCACTCTCACTTATATGGACCTAACCTAGGATCTTCCTATTCAATGTAAAATTTTATAAAGAAGGACTTAAAAATGTTGTAGGAAGATGAGGTATGGTGTGACAAATAAGTAGAATTTTAACATAAGAGCTATATTGTTATGGATCATTAATGACTTCCTCACTTATGGGATATTGTCTAGTTAAAGTGCACATAAAAGGCTTGCTTGTCCTTACTATATAGAGAAAACCAAGTCATTTATGTTAAAGCATATGGCTAAAAATGTTGCTAGCTTGATTTCTACCACTAGTATCTATCCTTTGAATATCCATTCCACCACAATAGAAATTCATTTAAGAAATTCACATTAGGACAGACATCTTTAACAAAGTAAGGAAATTAGAAAAAGATGTGTTTAAGGTACAATTAGGTCCATAGAAGCTAAACGGGTTTGGGAAGGGTCACAAACAGGTGAAAAAGAGCATATTTTGGGAATTACCTCATTTGCACACAAATTTAATATGACATAACCTTAATGTTATGTACATAGAGCAGAATGTATTTGATAGTATCTTTAACACCATTATAGACATAACAGATAAGATGAAAGGCATCACAAATGCAAGGAAAGATATGAAAATGACTCATAAACAATGTGCCTTACAATTGAACAATGAGTGTAGGAAGTTGTAAAATACCGAAGGCTATGTATGTTCTCAATATTATTGAATGGAAGATAGTGTGTAAATGGTAACTAAAAATCACTTTCCAAATATATGGATTGTTTTGGAATAGTAAAGGGATCCAAAAAGGATCTAATATCATCTTTTGGAATAAGATTACTTATGTTTTAGGAGTTTTTGGAATATATGTCAGTGAACTTAATCAACTAAACTTGTTATCCTATGTTACCCTAGTTACTAGGAACAATAATTCAAGTGAAAGATACTTAATAAAACACTAAAACTTAAACAACAAATTCAAATGAAGATATTAACAAAACAACTTAAAAAGCTTTGTTTAGATTAAACATCAATCAGCATATGTTTTGTGAATATCCATCAAGTTCAATTTTAATCACTGACACATCAATGTTAGTCAAATTCCTAGATTATTAACACCTATATAACACGTGTTAAACTACTCTAGTCCTAAACTTCCCTAGTTTTCTAACTCTATTCACCCTAGGTTCAATTAACACTAGAATTCTTTGAGATCAATTGAAATCAAGTTTAAATAGTGTTAGATAAACAAGATACACTTTATTGAACACCTAATGGGCATTCAACTTAATGGTCCATAATAATTATCTAATGTAGGACTCCTTTCAAATATTACTACACCATGGTTCAATTATGATTGTCTTAATAATTATTTCCCTACAATAAATTAAAATAACAAAAGCAAACACAAAGGTAATAAGTGCAAAGCATGAACTCCATTAATGAAAGAAAATTTAAAACACCATCATAAGCTTTGGAATTTCTTCAAGACATAAACCAATTGAACATGTGGCCAAAACAAAATTTATACTCATTAAAGCTAAACTAGAGAACCCATAAAAGAACTTCAAGAGAAGAAGAATAAGAAGAAAGCTAGATAGAAAGAAAAACACCTCTTATGATGGAATTATGAGTGGTTGGCCAAAGGAAGTCCCTAAGATCTTCCCTTAGCCCTTTCACCATCTCACCCTTTTAGAAACTCTCAACATAACTTTAGGACTCCTTTATAATGACAATGTATGATTCTTCCTTAATCTCAAGCCTTAAGTTGCTTATACAAGCTTCCCAAGTCGATTGCATTTAAAACTTGCATTTTCCAAATGTCACACAAGTGTTAGGGCACCAGGTTCTTTATTTTTGCATTGCTATAATAGTCATCCTAGTGCTGGCACGTTAGATTTTCTAGATTTTTTATGATGCATCCTCTAACGTTAGTGTTAAAGTGTTGAACTTTGAGTTTGAAAATTTTGTAACTTGTAACATAAGCTTCAGATGATCTCAAACTTAACTCTTAACCTTCAAAAGTCATCCATTCTTTTATCTTGATCCACTCATTTCTCCGTTCCATGTCTTAGCTTCCTTACCAAAAACATAGAATATTAAATTTAAAGGGAAGCTTTAACAAGGATTAACAACCAAACCTCTTCCATAAATGACAAATATAAAACATTCTTAGAATGGTCACAAAATAAGAGAATTAGCCCAAAAACATGTG
The DNA here is from genome assembly GCA_032878935.1 of Erythrophleum fordii. Taxonomy (NCBI): domain Eukaryota; kingdom Viridiplantae; phylum Streptophyta; class Magnoliopsida; order Fabales; family Fabaceae; genus Erythrophleum; species Erythrophleum fordii. Next base: position 1,383,983 of record JAVQMF010000055.1, read on the forward strand.
ATAAGTCTTTATAAACGCATGTAAAAATATGGATATTTTTTTACTTTAGCGATAAATGAATCAAACAACTAAAATTTCCTTATCGCTATGCATCAAACATTGGTGTTAGATAAATATGGATGATAGAAAGATATACTTTATGAAAAGTCATGACTGCCTTATGTTTATGCAAATATTAATTCCATTGGCATTTTATGATGTGTTGCCAAAACCCATATAGGGAGCATTAACTAAACTGATCCTCTTTTTCAAAGAGTTATATGCACATGAGATTTGTGTGTTTGATATGATGAATGTAGAAAGGTCTATGGTTGAAATAGTTTATAAGGTGGAAAAAATATTTTTGCCCATATTATTTAATGTCATAAAACATTTAGTTGTACATTTGTCATATAGGGCTAAGGTTGGAGTCTTATACAATATTGGTGAATGTATCCATGTGAGACATAGATGTTGTATTTGAGAAAGAAGATGAAAACAACATTAAAGTCAGGGCTCCATTTTCAAGGCATATATATTAGAAGAGATATCTAACTTTGCTTCCCTGTATTTTGAGTAACGCATCAAGATCCTCTGAATGACAATGCTAGAAATAATAGTCCTAGTCAATGCTTATCTATATTTGTACATCCTTGCCATTCCATCAAGAGAGCTTACACTAGGTTCCTCACAAACCAAGAGCTTTATATTGTTGAGACATATATTCTAGTTAGCTGTAGCAAAGTTAACCCCCATCTCTAATAAATGATACATATATCTTAATTAATTGGTGTAACCTATTTATATTTATCTCTCATAATTCATAATGTTTACCACTAATTCCATTAACTAGTAAATCCAAAGACTTACTTAAGAAACAAATCCTAACGTCACTTATGATGAAATGTGGACACATTAGTATCAAAATTTGCTAAATGGTTAAAACAACTGGTAAGTTCAAATCTTCAACAAAATACTATAGTATATGTAACTTATAATTAAATTGTTTGATTGTTCCCAAGTAAATATAGGTGGAGTTGACAATCCAATGATCTAAAAATTTAATCTATGATATGTCAAAGGTGGTGAAGTGTTATAATGGCATAATAGGAAATAGATATAGATGTTGCATAAAAGAATGTTGCCAAAGTAAAGCAACCATGAAAAATGGTGTGTAGGTAAAAGGTAGTATATATGCGGAAAGTGAATCAGACTACTATGGCAGTCTTAAAAAGATCATAGAGTTATCATATCTAGGAGTCCAGGATAGAGCCCCTTGGTTCTTATGCCTTTAGTTTGACTCGATCAATGGAGTCAAGGTTGATGACAAGTATAGGTTGGTTAATGCCAAGCCTCAAACAACTCTCCACACCTTTGTTGTATTTACATTGGCCAAGCAAACACACAACAAGTGTAGAACATGAGATGCCCATTTAGTGGAGGTAGGAGCAATGGTGAATAGTGGGTAGCTTATAACATTGGGTTAAACCTCTTTGCAACAATGACACTTAATGAAAGGAGGAGCTTGTATTGAAATGAATGCCATTGATTACTACTAGGATGACACATCTCTAAGAGATGTATAACATGTCTTCACTAGGGATGATAAATTGGTAATTACATTGTTCGATGACATGCTCTAATGGAAGAAGTTACCATAAATGAAATAAAAGAATGAGAAGAAAGCTAGATAGAAAAAGGGTTAAGTGTTTTTTTTGTTACTGAAGGATTATTCCCTTGCTAAGTAAAACAAACGATTTTGATGAATTTTCAACTTGCGCCATGGCGCACCTCAATTCTAAATGCATTTTGGCGATCACTTAAATAGTTTTGGTTGCGACTCAATCCTCTACTACCACTTCAACCTAAGATACATGAACCAACTCACTTGCAACTCTTCAAATCCCATCCTAAAACCTTTTTGGAGATAAAATGCTAAGCTTTTAATGCTTATACTTATCATGACTTCTAGATAACTGGTCTTATGTGATCTGTGGAATTTAAAACAAATCATTCCAATGCCATCTCATAATATATCAGCACACACACCATTATAGTAGAAAAATATCCTAGGTAGCCTTAAATGACAACCTAAAATGTACAATTCTCTATCAAATAACCCCAAACCACTTTAAGCAAGTCTCAATGAACTACTTAAACATGTTCTTACCCTCATTGCTTTGAAGAAATCTGAGACACAAATTATGGCTATGGCATTTCTCCACAAACCACAAGGAACATATATAATAGTGAGAAATATATATATATGAACCAAGACTAGCCACAAGAAAAATATAACAACCATATTCATTAAATGGCAAGGCAAATTCCATACATGCATATCGATTCACAAGTACTGAGATATATGTAAATACATTAGAATCCATATAAGTTAGAACCTAGTCTTCTAAGGGTTAAATCCTTCGTTATAAACATTAAAATACTTACACTTGGCAAAAATAAATGTATCATGATGCTATGTAAGTTAGATTACAAAAAGAATAGCATTTACACAAGAACCATAAGTTTCTAAATGCAGGAGCCCCACAAAAGGCTTAAATTTAGGGGTGGTTATCCACTTGCTTCCCCTTTTCTTTAGTTAAAAAATCTTCACTTAAAACTGTTAGCCCATAAAATATGGTGAGATATGAATCTTAGTAACTATAGGGAAATTTTATATATATGTACAAATTAATCAACATAAATGCATTTTAGCAATAAATACCAGAATCATCGATTCAATCAGCATGAACTAGTTTAACTACTAGTGACACTATTCTATACTAGCAATCACATACAACATTTTAATGGTCAAAAATAGAGGGAAAGACCTGTCTACAAGACTAACTCCTTATTAAGTACGCTCATGGCTCGGTGCATTCCATTGAGTCTGATCACAACTCAATACAAGATCATAGCACAATGTATGGTTGCAGCATGATTATAGCTCCACTAAGGACACGATCACAGTCTAACATAATCAAGTAGCTAACTAATCATTTAGCATAGAAAACATATATATATATATATATAAGTAGCTAACTAATCATTTATATATATATATATATATATATATATATATATATATATATATATATATGTAGCAAATATAAGATTAAAATGAATATATACATTGAATTAGAAAATCCCCATTTACCTCATTTAGTTGCCAATTTCCTTCTAAGTTAGGAACTAATGTCATCCTTCTAAAGGTTCTATATCAACTAAAATACAACTCTTAGTTATTTTTCACAATAGAAACCTTATACCTATTCACTTTAATCATTATAACTATTAAGAAAACACTTACCTAAACTTCTAATGAGTTCTAAAATTTGGACTTAAGGCCTCCAACACTAGAAACTACAATAGTTCACTCCAAAGTCTAGCAAATTCGCACATTGATAGAATCCAATATAAAAATCAGTTATCGGGGCCAATTTCTAATATAAAACACATTAGAATGGAAGGAAAATAATTACTCAATGGTCCCTCTAGCCTCAAGCTCTGAAAATCATGTAAGAAACCATCAAAATAACTATTTTCATATTTGGGAAGAAGGTGAAAATCCTTCAAATGAAAAACTAATCACACCAAAATAAAAAGGAAAATGAAATGGTCATGTTTTGTATAACTTACCTTGGCTAAATCTCCATCTAAGAGTGCTAATTAAAGTCAAGATGCTGAAAAACTCTAGGCTCCCTCTTAAGATGCGAATTTCTTTCTTTCCCTTGGCTAAACAAGTGTTTGGTCTACAAAATAAGATAAAAAATTATATAATTTTAAGGTTTTAGGTGGTAATAAGTTGACCCAAGAGCCTATGGTCCAATTGGGCCCATTTTCTAAATATTAGGCTTCCAAAAAAATGAAGTTAAGCCTCTATAAATGGTTCTTAATATAAATAAATTAATTATATGGCCCAAACATTAAATGTTTACTTTCACTTAATTAATTTTTCTTAATCAAGCCCAAACCCACTATTAAATTTATTTTTTGTCAATAGTAGTCAATTATTATTATTTGTCTCAAAATGCCCAACATAATAGTTTCCTATAATTTATTCCAAAGTTCACATAATAATTCTCTATTCTCTCTAAATTAAATACTTAATTCTCTATTATTTACCTTAATTACTTTTCTGATGTTACATGGCCCACCATAAGTTCAATTCCATGGTGACTTCATTGATGACAACAAAGACATTAAGGGTATAAAGATCTTCGAGGAAGAAAAGAAAAGGTTGACCTAGGCAATACAGATTCCAATATTGATAACCAATTTTTTTCCATTGATAGTTACACTCTATTGTTACATAAATCACTAATGTTAGCATATGACTTTTTTTTAGGTATACTAATGTCAACATCTCATAAGGTAGTAGGTATTTTCTTAGCTTCTTTGTATATATTATTGTTTGTCGAAATGATAATGATTCCCTAATTTGGTTTCCTTATGATTATGATAGGTGCAACTATAATGAGTTCACATTGACTTGTAATAGGATGCCCTAAGTAAATCCCATGGTAGCACAAATTATACTTAAATACATGCATAATGACAATATCACGAATCTTATAAGACTGAAACACACCTTTTTTCTTATTATTGGCAATTGCACAAAACATCCACACAACCTTGGAAGTTTTATGTAACCACTGACACTAAGAGATAAGATGTGTTCCAATATCACAAAACTTGTGATGTTGTCATGGCACATGTCTTCAAGTAGCCACATCCCTTTATGATACTGCAACTTCTGAATTCACATTACTGAGGATTAATCTTAAAGGAAAACAATTGTACATCATAGAACAAGACATAAAAAATCATAGTTATAAGTTTTGTATAAATATTTAGATTTGATAGTTAAGAGTTCTGTAATGTACAACTTTGTTATGCATATTTCTTAGTATCAATTACTAGTTGGCTTCTTAGATTTCACATTACATTTTTATTGTAGGTTAAATATGGGATTGGACATAAAATAAATTAAATCTTGCAATTTTTTATGTTTGCAAAGGAATAGCAAAGGATTAGTGAGGGAAATTACTATGGCTTTGGCAAGGGATCAATGAGGGATTTGACAAATAATGGACGATGAAATAATGAGGGAAAAGCATGATAAGGCCTATTTTGAGTGAGAAGACAACAACAACCAGTGAAGGAACAGAGGAAGATTAGCAAGGAAATATTCCTTCCTATCCCTTACGAAATGCTGGGGAATTAGGGAAAACTGCAAAGGGATATTCTTTTAACAAATGATCAGCAAGGAATTAAAGAGGGAAAATTTCACTCACTAATCAGCAACTATATATTAGCAAGAGAACCATCCTTTTATGTTTCTTCATTAAGATATATTAGTGATAGGGTAGTAAGGAAATTTTTTCTTTGCAAAATCCACCCTTTTTTGTAGTGTTGTAGGTCTCATCGTACAGTCATTAATATGATACATTCTACTTTAGTTTATCCTCTTGCAAATTAATTTGAACCTATCATTTGAAAACTAAATTTAAATAACTTAAAGTGAAGCAAAAACTAATAAAATTGCCCTCTTTTTATGCTTTGCAAAGATAATGGAATCACTGGTATGCACAAGTGCTTTAAACATGGATGATTAATTCTTCTTGGAAGCCTCTAAGTTCCTTCTCCAACTCCCCCCTACCTAGATGTGTAAAAGACCATCCATAACACTTGCATTCATTCTCGGTAGCCCATGACCCTTGGTGTCTTAAATGTTAGTCATGTTTTCTAGTTTCATGGCTTTTTTCCTTGCATTATGCAACATGTTGAAGTATCAATCTAAATATGTTATGTCCTATATGCTCTAAGCCAAGAGGCGTTCCTCCTTCATGGAAAAACAATATGTGGCTTGCATATAAAAAAATAAGGTAAGTACTCATCACCACCAAATTAAATATTTGGTATTAAATAACTTGTTGTACCATGAAATGAGCGAACATGGCATGCTTGTCTTTTGTGAATAATCCTTCCACCTAACACACACTTGCAACATCCGAACCATTATGTTAAAAGATCTAGATAGTGATCATGATGGGATCAAATTGCGTTCTAGAATGAAAGCAAATAATTTAATGTATATTTTAATCATGGATTAAAATAATGTCATACCTCAAGACAATGCATATAAGGGAGTGTAAGGGGCTAATAAAATAAGTTCCTTCCTGTCCTTTACTGTAACTATACATTGCGACATAGATGATAGCATAAAAGTAGAGCTATCAATAGTAGTAGATGGCGTAAGATGACCTCCTACCAAAATTACTGCAGCATACAATTGCACAAAAGTTATTGGACCCAAGGTACAAGTGGTAAAATCACCAAAAGTTTTTGTAGATAATATCACCTTCCCTCGAGTGGCTCTAGACTTTAGCAATATGATGTGACTGATATTAAACTAAAAAAATGTTACGATATTAAGGACATAACTAAAAGCCTTGGCTTTAGCAAGGCTAAATGATCAAACACACAATAAAGAAAAATGAAATATGTATAGTTCTAGATAATTAGATGTAGAAAAGTCCAATAATCAAATGACTTTATACATACATACACACACATATACTCACCCTTTAATGAGCCTCACTTTTCAATATTTCATTATATTTTCTTTCATTTATTCTTTCTTTTTCTTCTTCTTCTCTCTATCTGTCTTTTTTCTTGAGCTGGATTTTCAGCACTTAATCCCTTTTTCCAACTAAATGCTTAATTAGAACAAATAACTAAATTAGTGATTCAACTATTAAGTTTGATCAGGTATTTAGTGGGAAAAAAGGAACAAGTGGTAGGGCCCTAAAAAAGGGCTTAGGACTTGTTGGCAAGCAAGGGACCCTTGGTTTGTTGGATTCTAATTTTTAACTATTGAACTAATCAATAACAAATGGGGGGAAAAAAGAGAAGTTGACAAGTAATTATGCCTCCTAACAAAATCTTCAATCCTTGAATTTTAAAGAATGTTAAATAATATTTCATTTAACTAAATTCATTGCCAAGCAAATGTAGAAAACTAATTGACTAACCAAATTCAATGTAGAATGTGTCTTTTAAGTTAAGTTTTATCACCTTATTAATCATCGAGGTAGATATTCTCCCTATCAATAGTGTTTGTACTATAGAAAGGACTAGATGATGGTGTTTCTCATTTATTTTTCATGGTTTTTGCTTTGCTTTCTATTTCTAATTTGCATCCAAAGTGATGCAAATGCTAACAATTTACATGTTGATGTATTAATTGATTGCTTACCTCTATATTTTAAGGCAGGTCATTATAATAATATTTAAAAACCTTAATATATTAACATTTTTCTTTGCTTGATCTCTAATAATTGATATAGTTCCTGAAATATGTAGAACTTGAATTTCAAAACAAAGATATACTTCACATGGCCATCTTTAAGCTAAAATGGCAAAGTTCAATACACTTATCAACAAAACAACTACAATTTCTAGATGGTCTAGAAAGTCACTCTAACTACCATTGCTTCTCAAGCATCTTTTCCCCCCTAATGAATTGCTTGATAAAGCCTTTAAATTAGCGAGAAAATTTTAGTATCACATGGTTCAAGCAAAAATAAACAATTAAATGTTGCTAAAAATTCTAATTTGAGATCATGGTAGAATCTTAGTTATCAGTAATTCACAAATCACAAATAACTTCAGTTATATGCCAACTTCATATAATTCAACAAATGCATTTCTGGTACATCTTTTGCATATATTGTAGAAAAATTGAAAAACCTTTTGGATAACCCATACAATTTCAATCACATTGGAAAGCTAATATTCCCAAGTTTAGACATCAAGTCATTAATCAAACAACCATACAAGTATGCCCTATTTTAAACAATCCATAGGACTTAAATAGAAATGCAACAAACAATCCATGGGCTTCATTACAAGAGCATAAAGATATTGATTCCTTAAACTATCTTGGCTCAGTAATATTTTTCCTATCAAGCATGCCCTATTTTTGTAAGGGGTAACTTACTCTGGTAACAAGGCCAAACAAGAGAGAAAGAGAAAGGAGAAGGAGAAAAGTGTGGCAGCGAGTGATTGAAGATAGGTGACTAGCGAATGATGAGGTAGGAAAGAAAGGGGAGAAACATGAAGAGAAAGAAGGAGAGGGGTTAAAACTAATCTAGGGTAGTTAAGGATTTTGACTTTGTATAATGTAATTTAACGAGATCATAAAGGAATTTTGACCTTGCATTTTTCAAAGAGAGAATTTCTAAGCAGGAAATTTTGTGGGTGAGTTGCATCCTTTCTTATCAATAGAGTAGCACATGAGTTGTTACTTATTGGTTAAAGATATTTAACTTTACTATTGCTAACTTTTACAAGAACAAAAAAAGCTTTAAACTTAATTGAAAAAAAATATTTTAGCAAAAGGTTAAGAGAGTTATTCATTACTAATGCTGCATAATTAAGAATCATATTAAATTTTGGACTAATTTGATAAAAACAAAACTTATTAACAAGCACTTAAAAATTGTACATATTATAGATGTATATAATACTAATAACAATATTTATAGAAATGAAAAAAAAAATTATAAGAAGTTTCAAAAACTTCTTAAAAGTTGAAAAAAAATACTAGTTAAAGTTGCAATAAGTAATGTAGGTTGGTAATAATAGACATTTCAACCTTTATCTAAGAAGATAAGAAGGTAATAATAATATTTATAAAAATGAAATAATTTATGAAGATTTCCAAAAACTTTAAAAGAAATTGAAAGAAAATACTAGTTGAAGTTTAAGTAAATAGTATAGGCTAACAAGAATGGTAACGCTATCAAAGTAGGCTAGCCTGACCCATGTGGGCTACCCCTCCATAGGTTGTGAGTTAAACAAGCTAAGTTATTTAACCTATCCTACTTAAATGGATTGAAAAATGCAACCCAACCCACTTGGTGGGTTAAATGAGTCACAAGGGAAAAAGAAGAAGAAGAAGAAGAAGAAGAAGAAGAAGAAGAAGATAAAAAGAAAAATCTCACATCAACTAAAGGTAAAGTAATAAAATTTTAATTACAATTAGTTATGGACTAAAGGCAAAGTAAAATCTTAATGCAACAGTACTATATCATTCTAAACTCAGCTTCATTTTTATGAAAGAGGCCAACATAGCTATAAAAAGTACTAAGGTAGGGCATAATGAAAGTTAATTTCTCTACCTAAATAAATTTGCTCATTGAAGCTTAGAAACATGTGAATATACTAATGCTTGTCGAATTCATGAATCTACTTGTTCTCATTGTCAGTAGTCATCACTAGTCACCGATTGGAGGAGGCTAAGCATCATTAGTCATTTGGGAGGAAGGGTTGAAGGACAAAGGAAGGTTAGATTGAAAAGGACAAAGGGCTAGATGGGTCAATGAATTGATGTAAATTTGTGATAAACAATAAATAACAAAGACTCTAATATGCCGATTGCTGCCAAACACTACATTTTACTTTTAAAGAGGTAAGCTAAAATGAAAAAAAAAAAGGGACAAACAAGCCAATTTGTGGGTTACGTGGGTTTGCCCATATAATAGTATATTAAGTGGGTCGAGTTAGTTTTAAATATAATATTATACAAGTTGATAAGCTTTAAACTCAATCCATCAAAATAATGAGTTAAATGAGTCAATCCAGTGAGTTTGGCCCATTTTGACGACTTTAAAGAATAGATATTTAGAGCCTTAACTAAGAAGCAGTGCAAATCCTCTGCATTTATAAGTAACTAGATCATGTAAATTTATGAGACAAAAAGAATAAATAAAACAGAGGAAGAGATAGAGAAAGGCAAAGAAAAACTCTCTCCCATCGCATCTTTTGTAATATTATAGGAGATCTGGTGACATCTATCCTTAGTTTGGATACATAGGAGGAAAGTAATTTTTTTTTTAATTTATTTTATACTATGTCTGTCATGTTATTGTAATTATTACTTAATAGTATTTATTTAATTTTTAATTATATTTTTAAAATAAAAGTATAATAATCATTTCTTATCTTCAAACTCACTTTTTTTATTCCATTCTATTTCATTCTAGGTAGCAAACTGACCCTAAAATGGTTTAGAAGGTAATACTCAGAAGATAACAAAATAATTTGTAAAAAATTCCTAAAACTTAAATAAATAAAAAAAGAAAAATACTGGTTGAAGATGAAGTAACCAGTGTAGACATTTAGAGCCCAATACAAAAAGCGAAGTCGAGTTTTTTATTATTATATTTATTTATATAAAATAATGTTTGTTTGATCTCTGCACGATAAAACCTTAGATAAAAAGAGTTGGAGAAACAGCCAACAGCGGGTCCAGACAACAACGGAGTGTCTTTGACAGTCCTTCTGTCCAATCCCAACTCGACAACGTAAAATGAAACCACAGTGGTTTTCCAAACCGCTCTTACATTCTCTCACATGCTTTCGTCCACTTTTTTCTTTTTTTCCTTTTCCCCAGTAACATAATAATAAAAAATTAAAAATCTTTTGCCTAAAAAATAATTAAAAAAAAAGTTATTCCTGTGCTTGACTTGTCTCTCAAACGGACCCATAACCCTGGATTCTCAGTCGTCATCGTCGTTGCCTTTTTGAATAGTCTTGCTATTTTTCTCTGCACAAAAGAGAGCATATATAGAACCCCCCATATAACCCAGAGAGGTAAAACGAAGAAGAAGAGAAGAGAGAGAGATGGGTCGGGGAAGAGTGGAGTTGAAGAGGATAGAGAACAAGATCAATAGGCAGGTGACGTTTAGCAAGAGGAGGTCTGGCTTGCTCAAGAAAGCCAAAGAGATCTCTGTGCTTTGCGATGCTGAGGTTGCTCTCATCATCTTCTCCACCAAAGGCAAACTCTTCAACTACTCCAGCGATGCCTGGTATGCTTTCTTCGCTTCCTTATATATATTATTATATTTTTTGTATCCTCTTTCTTTCTCTTTCCTCCTTCGTCCCCTCCCCTTCCCCTTCCCCTTGACTTTTGTTTTTCCCCTTCCCTCTTAAAATCTGAAAATCATCTTTCTCTGCTTCTGTTTCTTCCTCATCAATTCGGTCTAGCTAGAAATGTATGTCTCTTCTTCATCTCATCCGGCCAGTATATGTGCCATGTGCCAGCTCTCCACTATTCCTTTTTTCTGTCTATTGTTCATGATCATTTGGTTGTTGATATATGGATGAGTAGTTTATCCAAGTGTTAATTTGATCTAGCTATTGTAATCTTAAGTATATATTCTGGTATAAATAGTCCAGGTCTTATCCTTTGAGAAGATTGTATCATCAACATGCACTACGGTCTCCTTTTGCAAATTTTGCATTATTTGATTTGTTAATACTTGATGCAAAACTTACCCCCACCTTTTTTGTTCTTGAATGTCACAAGTGAGAGAGAGAGGGAGAGGGGGGAAGGGGGTATCAGCGGAGGGTGTACGGAGTATTTTGTCTAGGTTATACAGAAGTAGTGTTTGTTACTCGCTCGCTCCCATATTAATATGTGTACGTGACTTCGTTCCTCGTCTCATCACAGACAGACACCGATCTCAGAAAAGAGCAGAAAAAGTGACTCATCACTGTGACAAATATATAGCTTAATAGTGAAATTTGGATTTATTTATTAAAAAATGACTACCAAAGGGTGTAAAGACCCGTTGCCCAGAAAACATCACATACTAGCTAGTAGTCACTAATTAGTATAAGATTTTGCTATGGACGAGAAGAGTCCTTTACCGTTGAATTATCTTGAAATTTATGTATATAATAATAAAAATTAATTTATATAAATTTTGAAAAAGATTCAACTATTGAAGAACTTAATCTCTAAAAAATTTGAATTCTCACGACATTGTACATCTTAGTATATTTCCTCGCTCTTGTCTCTCTTTGGCTAACTTACTGTACTAGGATCCAATGTCCGTACCATCTTCTTTACTCAAATAGTTAGCTTCTAACCTTGTATAGAAATAAAAACTCTCAATTTTTAGACGCAATCCGATTTCAAAGGTTTGCTCACATTTAGGAGTGGATATATGTGCATGTCATGTCTTACAATATATATATATATATATATATATATATGACTAATGAAGTTAAATCTCTTTTTGTTTGCATATTTTCTTGACATCTATCTTCTGTTCAAGGTATCGATCGAGTCATTTTATATAGTTTTCAACTTTAAAACCCTAACTAATGTCAACATCTTAATAGAAGGCATCTAATTCAGAAATCAAGCAAAACATGTAACACTATATAATGTCTTCTCACATTAAAATATTGTTAGCAAATATATCACTTGTAATTATTAATTTAGATGGTATTACAAACGTTAATTTGGACATTGATTATAATTTAAATTTGAACTAAAATTATAAGTTTTAAAGTTTAAACTACCACATGTGAAAACTTAATTTATGAACCAAGTTGAAATTAAGATAAAAATTAAAAGGAGGTGGTAATTAGTAAAAATAAAAATAAACTTCTTCGTTATAATAGGTTTTTTAGGAACAAGAGGAAAAAAGGAACTTGAAATTTTCTCATTGCTAATATACAAAGTAAAGAAACAAGGATGGAGAAGAGGGATGGGATTGATCAGGTAATAATATATTCAAACTAGGGATCATAATTTTGTTTGTTTGTAGAGATCTCTGTGGGAATTGTCCTGCATAGGGGTGGGTTGAGGGAGGAAATTTTCCCCTTGGGGAACTAGGGTGGGGAGAGCATCCATCCCCTCCTCTTAAGAACGAGACAAAAACTATACTCCTTGCATTGTGGGGTCCCTGAATTGGTATTTGTACACTTATTATGTATACTGATAAATTTTAATATGATTTTTTGAATGAATTTTAATTTAAAATGATATTATTTTTAATTTTTAAAATTTTATTTTATGTTCATGAAATTTTAAATAAACAGTAACCTCATAGGTCCTATTTTCCTGTGGAGGGATGAGGGAGATTTTTCTCCTGCAGTGTGCTGAATGAGGATGGAGATAGGAAGGTTAAGGGAACAACAATGATGGAGAGCAAGAAACCTTACCTATTTGCTGTCCCTATTTCAAACCGTTATGAATAAAAATCAATAGTCTCCTGAGGAATCAACAAACTTAGAGTTGTTAAAATGGATTAGCCTAACTCATGTTTGATGAGTTAAAGTGGGTTTGGCCCTTGTAACAAATGAAATTTCATATGGATGACTTAGCCAAGCCCTTTAAAAGAAACTGAGATGAGCTAACCAATTAATTATTTTTTAAAAAAATAAAATTAAAATATACAAATATCATAAATAATATTAAATTCAATTATATCTAATTTTTCATATAAAAACACATTATATACCAAATAATAATTGAAATTTATCTACACAAATAGTAATTAAAGTATAAATTCAAAACATGCATTATACAATGTATAAAACCATATCATTTGAAATTATATTTCATCTTCATATACCTCTTCTTAAAGCTATCATTTTCACCTACTTCTATATAATAAAATAATTTAACTTAGATGTTTAAAATTATTAATAACTCATCCTCATTATATATATATATATATATATATATATATATATATATATATATATATATATATATATATATAATATTAATACTACTACCATAAAGATAGTATCTGAAAAAAAAAAAAAAAATTCGACCCATAATGTTAGCCTAGCTCTTTTAAGCCCATGGCTAAATTGGAATGAGACGAAAAAAAAAAAACTTTTATCATATGGGATAGTGATATACTGACCAATCTCATCATCCCATTTACAAAGTTTGTTTGGGTTGACCCTTGAGCCAGGCGTATTTTGATTAGCCTTAAATACGGGATGTTCATTGGTTCAACTCAGTAAACTTTTGGACCTCAGTCAAACAGAAACAAAGTAATTAGTTTATTAAAAGGGTACATTATTAATTCTTAGTCTCCATAATTTTACTTAACTTTTTAATTTGGTTTTGATAGTATAAAAATTTGTAGTTAGATCTTTATAGTTTCAAAATTTTTTAATATAATCCATACTGTTAAACTTTTATTAATGTTTTATCAAATTTGTTGATGTAGCCTTCACATGTTATCTTAGTACTCTAAATATATATAATTTATGTCAATAAAAGTGTAAAAATAGATAAATATAAGAAATTAAATCACATGTGGCATATGACATGTGATGCAATATATAATTTGGGTAAATTGACTTAAATCATGTATATTTCATAGTATTAAAATAGTATATGATTAGCCACGTCGACAAAATTTAGTTAACTGATATTAATAGAAGTTTAACAATATGCACAAAATTTAAAAATTTTAAAACTACAATAACTTAATTACAAATTTTTAAATTATAAGAATTAAATTAAAATTTGAATAAAACTATAGAGACTTAAAAAGTAATTTAACCTTATCAAAATATTGAACTTGTTTTTTTTTTTTTTTTTTGTGAAACCACTCAATTGGACTAAACCAAACCAATGGCAACCAATTTGGTTTAGTTATAATTAATTAAGGCTTATTTTATGAAAAAAGGGTTTATTATAATCCTTATAAATTAAAAATTATAATATTTAAAATATTTAATCAATAATTTAATTCTCAACAAATAAGAAAACATTTCATTAATATAAATTAAATTATAAATTATGAAAATATGTATAATAGTGAGTTGGCTCGGTTTGGTCTGTTTTCAAACCGAAAATTCAATCAATCTGCACAACTTTCACTTGAAAAAGAAAATCAAAATGAATTGATTTGAATCAATTTTAAACATCCTAACTCTATACATACCGTTGGAAATAATTATAAATTTTGACTGTTTCATTTTCTGTGTTAAGTTTTGAAATATTGATAAACCCTTACATATGCGCGGTCCATGTTGTCTGATATATATTTACTATGTCAAGAAATGAAACTGTAATCTAACTTCTAGATTCCTGATATAAACTCGGGATGTTCATGAGTTAGGATTAGATGCGACCTTACAGATATGGAGGACTCTGAGTTTGATGCATGATTCTAAGTACTTAGCATATGGCAAGACAAACATAGGTTATACAAAGCAACTGTTAGGGTGGGTTCCAAATGCGATTAGTACTTTCGTATTCGGATCCTGAAATGTTGCCAATTATATTCAAGCATATAGAATACTTGAAAATGTGATAAATTAAGGAGGAGTGTGAAATTTTACTTGACAAATCATGGTCATGGAACAATATTTTAATCAAAAGAAGTAAATAAAAAGCACAAAGTCAATATTATATATCAAATATCATTAATTAATAGTTCTAGCAAATGGGTTAGAAATTGGAATTTTGACTATCACTTGCCCATAGAGACTCTATAATGTGTTAAGGATTATTTTAAGGTAAAAATTTAGGTTGTTAATTATGTTAAGACCTATAAATAAAATAATATATACAGTTATATAAATGATAATTAGGAAATTGCTCTCATGCATTCCGAGTAAGTATTGTAGAAGACAAATACTCCCTTGCATGTTGCTATTTTCAACTGTAGTTTTTTGCTTGTAGAATTATTATGATCGATGCTATATATGAATACCAGTTGGCTTACGGCTTAGCTTACTTTGTGAACAGTATGGAAAGAATTTTGGAACGGTATGAGAGGTATTCGTTCGCGGAGAGGCAGCTAGCTGCAAATGATCAGGAACTTAACGTACAACATCACCTCTTCTATACCTCTTTTTTTTTTCTTTTTCAATTTAGATCCTCTCAATTTCATTTTAAAATTTAAAGTGACAATTTTAAAAATATATATTATATAGTATGTAAAACCTTCATATATTGCAGGGTTTACTATTCAAATAAGATTTATTACTCAAGTAAATTGTACATGCTTTGAATTTGTCTCTCTCAAAAATTGATATTATTAACTTTAAAAAAAATAAGAGGATCTGAATATCATTTTCCTAACTCTTTTTTTTTTCCCCCCTTCTTCTTCGTTTGTCACTCTAAATCATCAACGGGCCATTTATCTTAATTAGTTATAACTACACCCAGGATAATTAACAAATTTTTACTATTTAAATCAACACATTTTGTTTTGAGGATAACTCTATGGAAAGATAGAGTTTAAGTGTGGTTAAGCTTTCTAACGTCATTATAATTAGAACACGTAATTTAATATTCCAAAGTTGATTCTACGTCCTATGAGATTGATTTAAAAATCAATTTTACTAAGGAGATCTCAAATGTGTCCTGTATAATTGGACCCTCTATTTTTTTATGCAAACAAAAAGCCAACTAGCTAGGTATGAACTACCTGTTGCCACTATCAGAACACTTGTGTGTTATTATCTCCAGAGTCAGGAAAACTGGACTCTAGAACACGCGAAGTTGAAGGCTAGGATAGAGGTCCTACAAAGAAATCAAAGGTATTCATCACTTAGCAAGAGTATATAAGAACTGCTTGTATATTATAAGAGAAACAATGACATTACTATTAATTAGGTGCTTTTATTGATACAGGCATTTTATGGGAGAAGATCTGGATGGCCTAAGTCTCAAAGAGCTTCAGAATTTGGAGCATCAGATTGAGTCTGCTCTGAAACACATCAGATCTCGAAAGGTAATTAAAACCATGCAGCAACAACCATCAATATGGCAATTGCTGTAATTTTGGACAGAATGACATGGTCAAAATCATTCATGCAATTAAGTGTTTCACTTGCAGAGCCAACTCATGCATGAATCTATTTCAGAGCTCCAGAAAAAGGTCAGTCTTTGTCACCTGCATTCTCCTATATCGCAAATAGGTAGCTTGTTTTTCTTTTTTTTTGTTTCTTCTGAAAACTCTCATAGATTGGAAGCACTGTTATTTTGTTGCATGATATAAGCAGGATAAGGCACTGCAGGAACAAAACAACTTACTGGCTAAGAAGGTAAAGATTTTGTTTGCCAACAGTTACAGCTAAATTAGTTTAGGATACGGGATAAATATTTCTATCCTAAATGGTTTGAGTGGAAACTATAGATAAAGGAGAGAGAGAAGGCACTGGCCCAGCAGGCACAAGCACAACTGGAGCAACACAATCATGATTTGGATCATTCCTCTCTTCTTTTAACTCAACAACCATTGCAGCCCTTGAATATTATTGGGTGAGTAGCCTCTGTTCTGAGCGTGTGTCTGCATGTATGCCTTTTCCCATTGTGTGCTAATCAGGCCGCTACGATAAAATATAATAAATTATTCTCTCTCAGATACATAAATTACAAATCCTCATTCTATTACGGAAATATATATATATATAAATATATTATTTTTTAAGGCAAAAATTGACCAACATGCTAAAGATTATTTATTTTGTGTTTAAAATAATAAATTCAATTTATTCATAATTTTAAAAATTAGTCAAATATATATGTAATACTTACTTGTTATATTATATAAATAATAAATACAAAAGTATTTTGGTCAAAATAGATATATAACTCTCTAACATGTCACACTCTATTGAAATAATAATAAACTAACTAATGTCAAAGAATTATTTGCATAAATGTTAAAATTTAGGAGGATTCAATATTAAATTTTGAAGGTTAGGAGAATTATTATGTATAATGTATAATTTAGCCAATATTATAAATAAAGATAAGTATTGTTATAAATTTGATGATGTTTTAAAATAAATTAAATTTATTGTTATTAACACAGAATAAATAACATTGAAATATATACTTAAAATATTTTTCAATAAATTATATTTTTAATAAAATAAATGAATATTATTTTAGAGAGTATTCTAATCATATTTTAATTTCAAAGAGTAAATATATTTTTTCAAAACAAAAAGAAGGATTATATAATTTAGTCATCTCTTAAAGAGGAAATTAATTTATTCTATACTTTTACATTTATCATATGATGTGCATCTACATTTTGCCTGGGGTGCCGGGGAAGGTAATGTTTTAGGGAGTCATGAGAAAGATCTAGCTTAGGGTGTCAATTAGTATAACCGCATAAGCATACTTACGAAATTTATAATCCAAAAACTTTGACTTAAGTGATATCTTTTTTACATATAAATGTCAAAAAATCCTGTATACCTTAGTTTGATTTATATCTCATTCCTTCTCCTACCTCTACTCCCAAATCCTTATTCCTCGTTTGCAATTAAAAAAAGAAAGTTTATATCACCTTCATAGCTTAAGTTTAGAAAGTATTAAAATCTTAAAGAAAAAGAGATTATCTAAGACAAATAGCATTTTTTATACGTTACTCAGCAAACACGTGCAAGCAAGTCCCACATGTTAGTCTCATGCCACATCACTTCGCATTTGTTATTTTGGCACACGCTCTGAAAGAATCTTTATCCTCTCTATATTTTTGATCCCATCTTGAGAAGGAGTATCCAGAATTTCCCTCCCATGTACACACACATATCAAATATGACTCAGCTCTATTATTTATGAAATATTCGTACCACAAGTCATGGTTTCTAGAAATGAATAAAAGGAAAAAAAAAATGGGTAAGCCCTCAAGCATTCTCAGATACTTCACACATTTTACTCACCTACCTTAACTCCTTTTTATCTTCACTTCCAAGTACAGTATTTGGTAACTTCAAAATAAATAATACTAAGTGGGTGAAGATTATATTTGACGATGCAGAGGGTCCCCAAGAGTAAGAGGGGCTGGTGGAGATTATGAAGGAACTCCTAATCAACCTCGAGCTAATACACTCCTTCCTTGGATGCTTCGCCCCTTAAATGAATAGAATACTAGCTATACACTACTCTTGGTGCTTGCAACTCCTCATGCACTATATATATCTGTAAGACATTTTAGCCATTATGACTGTCTATTGTGTAAGTTTATATGGATATATATATATATATATATATATATATGATCTCCTTCATCCTTGGACCTTCCCTGCCAAACTTTTTTTGTGCATATGATGAAACGATTTAATTTAATTTATACATGTGAAACTTACGTACGAAAAGATTAATGTACCATTACATGTTACACTACATGTAAACAAGAATTGCTCTCTGCTTAATGGTTGTGTTGGAATATTTGATTATGGATTAACATTAATTGATTGTTAAATTAGATTAATTATGATATTATATTTTTAATAATGTCAAATAATTAAGTAATTAAGCTAATACCACTTAAATGGATTGAATCATGTAGTTGCATAGTATATAAGAAAAAGGCTCCAACTTACTAACCATATTATTGACTAGTTACCCTATTAAACTTGCTAAAATTTTGTCACTATATATATAAAAACCCTTCAATTAATTTGATAACACATGGCATTATAGGCTGCAAAACCTCATATCATTACCTCACAACTTGTTAAGCGTTAAGTATAATAGAGATGGTGTGAGGAAAAGAAAATAAATTGATTTCCAAAACTAATTTTGAAAACTAACTTAATAGGGTCATCATTAAAATTTTAATTATTTTATAAAAATTTTTTTTGAAAAAGTCTTTTGAAAAAAAGGAAGAAAAAATAGTTTGCAAATTAGGTATAGATTTGAGAGTCAATTATATTGTAAGAAAAGTATTAAACATCTCATAATATCTGTTTTAAAAGCAATTACCTTAAATTAAATGTAAAAGATTAATATGGTTTTAATTTTATTTTGATTATCCTTATGAACCACATGCAAAGAGGAAGAGAGAAAAAGAAATTAAGAAATAAAAAAATTAAATATTTACAAGGCTAAAAACTAGAATATTTATAAAGGCAGAAAAGACAGTATATACAGAGGGTGGATTTGATTTAGAAAAGAAACTTAAGGCCTACTTGCAAAAAAGATAAAAGTTCACATAATTCAAATGAGTAAAAGAAACCGTGTCACTTGGTTCTCCTATACCAATCACTCAAAAGAACCATCATGTGAAAAGAATATCTAGGAATTCAGTAACATCAAAGTAATGGACAAAGAATCTATCAACTCAAATATGCAGGAAAACTTTACAGATGACAAAACAAACACACTCACTTAGCAAAGGGTGAAAGGATGCAACACAAGGAAATTGAATTCTGGCAAATGACAACCTACTTAAAGTTCTTTCATGGTACTGAGTCACAATGCACAATTGTGAATCATGCTTCAAAACACAAACCGAGGAATTGTCAAACTAATGCAATCTCCTTGGTGAAAAACAGCCTCTAATTATTCCCCTCGTCCCTTCGTCTCTCTGTTTCCACTCTTCTCAGTTCAGCACTCTTCTCTGTTTCCAATTATTCCCTTCGTTTTTATGTGACTTTCCTCTTTTCTCTGTTCAGCACACGCCATGCTCCACCGTGCTAATGAAGCTGATGGAGTTCTGGTCAAACTCCCTCAATCTACTCCTTTGTTTCCCCTACTCCTGCGTTTTGACCCAAACTCTCTTTCTCTCTTATAATTTTTAAAGATTGTGTTAGGCCAAGTTTTTGGTTCTAATGGACCCAGTATTACTTATCCCACATAAGTTGGGTTGGGCTTTTAAAAATGAGATGACATTTTCGAACATTTAGTTTTGGGTTCTTATATTTTGGTTTGGGCTCTCTAATTATTCTATTAATTCAAAATTAAATTAAAATTGATTTAAAATGACCCAAAATAATTTTAAAAAAGTAAATAAGACTCAACTTGAAAACATGACTCTCGAATAATGAAATTG
Organism: Erythrophleum fordii; assembly: GCA_032878935.1. Taxonomy (NCBI): domain Eukaryota; kingdom Viridiplantae; phylum Streptophyta; class Magnoliopsida; order Fabales; family Fabaceae; genus Erythrophleum; species Erythrophleum fordii. The sequence continues at coordinate 1,404,595 of JAVQMF010000055.1, forward strand.
ATTTTGAATTAAATTACAACCTACACAAAATTTATGACTTCAATGATTCAAAAATTAAATTGAAATTAATTCAAAATTATAGAAAAACCTATCATAAAGTCTATTATTTTCATAGATGCCCAAAAAAAATGATGTTCACCTCTCTCTCTCTTCCTCCCTCCCCCTCCCTCCTTCCTTTAAGGTTTTTGAATAGCTCAATCAATGAATTCAAGAGCAATTTCAAATAAATCTTTGAATCTTATTTTGTTACCTCCCACATACATTGTTATTCATTTGGCATTAGAGCTTAAAATTTTCTTGTGGTTCTAAGTGAAATTTTATTTTTGATTACACAATTGTTTACTAGTTGTATGTGAAAGTTTAAGGGTTTTCTTCCTCTTGTTACAAGCTTCAATTTGATATATTATATGCTTCGCAAATTGATCTATACAAAGAGAGAGAAATTTTCATACGAAGCTTTTAACTTTCATCCTTCATAAGGCAATTTTGTGTTTAATTTGATTTCTTGCAAAGAAACTATTATTCACCAATTTATAATTCTATTAGATTAGTTTAATTTCAAAAAAAAATCAAAGGATTTGTGAGAATTGAAAGAATTTTTTCTTAGGACATGATTTGGGATTTTTCAATTTATCTCAACTAATCGAGTTTTCTTAACTTTTATTGCTTGCATCTTCAACATTGAAGCTTCTAATATGTTTTGGAGGTGCAATATTACATTAAAACATGAGTTTTCGAAGCTCAAAAGGAGCTTCAATTATAGAAAACTACCATTATAAAGGGAGGAAAGCCAAAGCCCACATGTGCCCCCTAGCAAATGTAGCCCATAGGTTGGGCCTCTCTACCCTAACTTTGTACTAGCACCTTCATTTTTCTGTTCTTTAATTAATGGTGATTTTTCCTAAATTTTTGGATTGACAAAAATATAAAATTCTTAATTTTCATAATATTTCACACTGATTTTAAGTTACGTACTTTCTAAATTTTGGACTAAGAATTTTTATATATATACATGTATATTTGTACAAAAATATTGAATACTCTCAAAAGTTATACATTTTGATATGTCAAATAATTTTAAAATGATTTATGCAATTTTATATTATCTATTGTGCTAAAATTGAATTTAAACCCAATTTTAGTGTGAAATTCTCAAAATTTGATTGTGGAAATTATGACTATAGACATTTGACACTTTATGATTATATGCTTACATATTGCGGGACCAATCATAAGGGTATTTGGTTAATTTTCATTGAGATATTTGTTTTAGTTACGTATATACATTGAATTACCTCTTTTGATTTCTATCGTATGTTTATTGTTGAGTAAATTGCATTAGCAGTGAATATATCCTATCGATATAGCACTGTCAATATAATATGCTGCTCTTGCTTATGATTATGTTACGTACATAATTCATGCTTCCTTATGTTGTTTTCTATTCCAACTTTTGTGTTTATGTAATCATCATCCTTGAAGACTTCGAATGGGATGACTTATGACTCCTAAAAAGAGTCCTTAGTTATATATCTAGTAATTACATAGTTAGCCTTGGCCTTAAGGCTTGATGTAATTCCACAAAAGGCTTTCATAGAAAGTGACATGACTTTGGTAAAGTGTGCTTGGTGGTCATGAAGTACTCTGTTGACAAGACCATTAGGTGTGGATTCTTGTGGAAGACCCCATAGTGGAACTCTTAAAGGTCATTGTGTGTAACCTTTTTCTCCTAATAGAATTAATTAAATAATATTTAAGTAATTTAAAATGAATTAGCAAAAGTATTTAAAAGCTAATCATATCAAAACAATAGAGAAATTAATGAAATATAAGTGCCTAGTACATAAAGAAAATTTCTTAGAACCATTAGGAGTTTAATAAAATTTTCTTAAGGATTATTTGAGATTTATTCTAAATATTAAAAAGAAAGTAAGTAAGAAATAAATACTTAGAAAATAAAATTGTTGTAACTTCTAAAGTCGAAAAGGCTTTAAAAATATAACAAACATATTTGGGAAATAAAAATATTTAGGTGAAATTTTGGGATCAAATTATAAATATTAAAGGTTCAAGGTACAAACTCAATTTCAATTGAGGCCAAATTATAAATTTAACTGGGGCCAAACTACAATTTTAGCCTAGACTAAAATATAATTCATACCAATAAAAGAATGTTGTAGAATGAACAAGTCAAAGGAGTTGAAAATTTTGATATACACCTTCTAATGATTGGGAAACAATTTTTATACTTAATACTTAAAAAATAAGTATTATTTTTGTCTCAAATAGTAGCCATTAGAATTCAATTCTTCTAATTTCCTAAGGACCCCTAAAAAAAATGCTAAGAGAGTGAAGGTACGCAGCTAGATCTGAAACCAATGAGAAGCCCTTTGCCTTTATATTTATACCTCTTCCACACACCATTTATTGTACCCCATCAAATAAAGAAAGAGAGAAAGCTAGAAAGAGAGAGAGAGAGAGAGAGAAACATAGATAGTGAGAGCTTAAAGAGTAGAGAAGGAAAACATGAAGGAGAAGAAGAAAAGAAGGAAAGATACTTGAAATTTAAAAAGCTCCAAGTAAGACTACTCTTATCTTACTAAGAATCATCTCCTCCCTCTCTTTTTCTTTATCTCTTCCATAGCTTTTCTCTCTAAAAAGCTTGGATATCTCATGATGGAAAATTTCAAATCTTTTTTTATTGGATATTGATTTATGGATTATATTGTGTTTTGTGGTTATTGAATGATTATATGATTCTTAGATTCCTATTAGATTTCTGGAATGAATAGTGAAAATTTTCAATGTCCAAAGGTTGAAAACAATGTTGTGCCATGACTTTGTGCATGGTTTGCCTTAGTGCAAGGCCAAAAAAAAAAAGGTGTGTCTAGAAATAGAATGCAGGGGTGTGCTACGGTGCTACCTCATAAAAATAGGGAAGTTGAGAATTTTATAAAAGTTGTGGTTTGATCTCTAATTCCTTATACCTAACATGATTAGGATTGAAGATCTTAAATTTTTATGAATAGCATATGTTAAAAACTAACTTATATGCTTTTGGAACCCTAACACTACTAAGAAATATTTTCTTTATATAAATCTTGTATAATGAAGATATGGGTAGACCCCATACATAGAAGACTAAACTCTAGGACTACATCTATGCATGGATGATTTTATTTCCTGTATATCTTGATTCCTATAAATGGAAGGCTAAACTATGGATGATTCTCATGCATAGATGACCAATGTTTTGATTTCTAATATGGACTATAGACTTTTGAAATATGTAAGGCACTAAAAGACACAATAAAAAAAAAAGGTTCCCTTAAATTTATTGGACAAACTACATAATTGTCAATATGGACGTATTTCTTTTTCTACTTTTGACCTATGATATATATATATATATATATATTTATTTATTTATTTATTTATGCTAGTGTATACATGTTTGATATATCTAGTTTAAATGGATGACTTATTTGCTCTTATAAGAATAAATTGTAGCACATACAATGTTATGATCACGAATGGGCAAGTAAAAGAGGAAAAAGAAAACTCTTATTTTATGATACCATTTGTATCCATGGGAAATGATTTTCATAGGGATGATCTCATAACTTTTCTTCAGAGATGTACTAAACAACCTTAAATATACATGTATTGTGGATTTACCTTAAGAAAGGCCTTAGATAGCATGTTAATGGTTTGGTTTCTTTATATTTTCTAAGTACTTTAGCAAAAAATTTTATATAGATACAAAGAAGTTAAGAAAAGTAATTATTCATTTTTTAGTTATACTAAAATCTCAGGTTGCTTATAGATTGCTTAGATATGTTAAATTATGTGTTAATTTTATTGATAGCTTATATGCATGACTTGATACTTTACAACCTTGCTATTAGATAATATACATATGATATGACTAGTTCATGTGATGCCAAGGATTTATTCATAGATATCATTCTATCATTTCTCAACTAGACAAGGGTGATGAATAAGAAATTATTTTCTTACAATTTGATAATTGGACTATTACTATTATTTTATTTTAATTATTTGTGTTTTACTGAGAGTTTTAAATTCTCACATTTTGTGGTAATGTGTTCAAATAGTATAGATGCTGACAACTTGATACATGGTTAAGATCAAGTGGATGCATATAGAGATCGTTGGGGTAGGACAAGTCTAAGTCATCATTAACATGAAGACAATAATAGTCACTAAGCAAAGTTAGCAGATACCCTTTACTCAGAGCTCTTCTGCATGACTTAGATATGTAATTCAATAGCATTGACATCACGGGATTTCTTTTGATATATATATATATATATATCAACCTTATGAGCTAACTAAAATAATGCTTTGTTGACTATAATGTTTAACTAAACTCTTTATAAAAGGTGGGCTAATAAGACCCAATTTTTTGAGAAAGTATTTTGTTATGAATGTGACATAGTTATGTAACTCTTCCATACTCTAACCTGATAATATAGTGAATTAGCTTTTGCCTATGCTAAAAATAAATAAATCAATATGGATAACTAGGTAAAATGAATATACTAAGTAAGGGGGTTACATTTTGTAGAAGTTTAAGAAATTTGACAAGGCTTACAAGGATTATTACCTCTTAATTATTAAAAAAAAACACTTACTATAACAAAGTATTTGGTGTTCAAGTTTCAAGAACACATCTTAAAGTTTGTGTATCACTACAACAAACTTAAGTCTTTTATTAGTCTTGATTTGGGAGACAGCTTTTGTTGTTTGGCACATTCTAGAATTCTCTTATCCTAGTCTTAAGTACTAGAGACTTCTTGTTGCACCCAATAAGGTGAATGGACTATTGATAAGCTGATGTTTTATGGTTTCCCAAGAAGAGGAGTCCATGAAAAAAGAAGTACATTTGCTGCTATCATGAATTATTTGACTTTGGGTCCCGTAACAAGTCAAATGTGATTTTTACAAGGATTACAAGCCAGTGTAAAAAGATGAAAATAAAAAGGTTATTGAGCGTGGTAACAATAGGGGATCGAAGAAGCAATCTTTCAAGGGTAAATGCAATTACTACAAGAAGCTTGGCTATAAAAGAGTGGATTTTTATAAGCTTAAGAATAAGAGTGAAAAGGAAGGTACCCCTTTTAAATTTACTCTATCTAGCTCTAGCTTGTATTTGAATCCAATGTTGTTGATATTTCATCAAATTCTGAGTGCTTAGATTTTGATTCTATTGTTCACATTTATGTTTGCCTTTTAGACATGTATTGAAACTAAACAACGCTGTTTATATACCCTTTTAAAAAGGAATCTAGTTTTCACTTTTGTATTAGACTAATGTGGTTACTTATTTTTCTTAGCAAGGAAATGTAACAAAAAATTATTATTTACTTTAATTCAATTGTTATTGGTTTCACTATAATGAGTAATGGTTTATATAGGTTCATTTTAGATTCTTCACCTATTCAATGTAGTAGTTTTACTGCTAATGTCATTATTGGTAACAAACATGGTAAACTTGTTAAAGACTCTTTATTGTTGTGGCATGGATGTATAGGGCACATTTCTAGGAAGGGGTTGGAAAGAAAATGATTGAATAGGATTTACTATACAGCCTTGGTTTCTCTAATTTTGGTTCTTGTGTAGATTGTATTAAAGGAAATTCCCTACTAGAGCTAGAATAAAGGGGCAAGTAAAAGCCTAGACATTTTTTGATCTAATTCATACAGATACTTATGGACATATCACTCCTACTGCTATGGTAAGATTTATGAATTTTATTAACTTATTAAATGACCATTCCTAATATGGATGCATTGTTACTCTACATAAGAAGTTAGAATCTTTGAATGCCTTTAAGGCATTTAAGATAGTCATTAAGTTATAAATTAAAAATGCACTAAATGTATTAAATCTAACAAGAGGGATGATTACTATGGCAAATATTCATATATTGGTTGAAACCCAAGTCCTTTTGTTATGTTTCTACTTAAATGTGGTATTGATGCTCTATACATCATGTTTAGCACCTTTAGCATAACGACTTGTAGAAAGGGAAACCATACCTCAATGGACATGATGAGATGTATCCTTCATCATTCTTTTTCACCATTTCCATAGGGTGATGCTTTGAAAATAGCTACATACTACTCAAAGTTGTTCCCACAACTCCATATGCATTAATGTTCGACAAGAAGTACAATTTAAGGCATTTTCTTGTATAGCGTTATGAGGCAGAAGTGAGACCACGTAATCCTTAACTTGAGAAATTGGATGCTAAATCTGTTATTGATTTCTTTTTTAGCTATTATACAAGCTCTAGAGGTAGTGGATTTTATGGTCTTAATCATTCTACCAAAGTTATTCAATTTTAATTTGGTAATCTTTTTTAAAATGACTTGGATAGTGGGAATACGATGCTTGTGTTTTTTTATCTTTGAGAGGAGAGTATTATTATGCTTATACTTGTGTTGATTTCTTCACCAGAGTTTGTTCCTTTAGTAAGGTATGTTGACAATTAAAATATTGCTGATGATGATGGAAAACTGCATGTTGTTGTTACTAAAGGGCCTATTGTTATTGTTGATGTTATCCTTTGAAACGGTCTTAAAGAATCCATCTGCTTATGATTTTTAATAATTACATGGTCTACTTGTAGCAACATGTTTTTTTTAATGTAACTAATATTTCAAACCTACTTTCTCACTAAGAAGCTATATCAAGTCCTAGCTCATTCAAATGATTGAAAGTCATGAGGGATAAATTCTCTTCCATAAATCATTATCATGTTTAGAAACTTATAGAATTGCCTGAAAGTTACAAAGCTATCAGCTATAAGTGTAACACTCCTTTATTATTAATTTCCTTATTTTTGATAATTAGTTATTTATTTTGTCACTATTGAATTCTATAACAAAAGTTATACGAAAATAATTTTGATTATGACCATAAAAAAAAAAAATTCTCCTTTCTTCATTGGTTTTCATTTTCACATATAAAAAATGCACAATTTCATTATTACTAAACAATACTATATTAACATAACATAGTTGCCATAAACAGCAACAATATGTAATATTGTTCATCAATCAAAAGTAGCACAATTTAATTATAATCTTAATTATTACAATTTTCTAAATAAAATTTAAATCTTGCCCTCCTTTATTAGTTGTGGCCATCCTAATAGTTTGGATCACTTGAACTGAACCTATTAATGGAACTTTTGTCTATCTCCACTTGACGTCAATGATTATTCAGAGGACCAGCATCATCTAAATTCTTGGCTGAAAACATTATAAAAAAGATAATGAGAATTCATATTCATAGTAGAAAATAACAATCATTTAAAAATTCATATAATGGTTCAACAATATAAACTACAAAAATACATTTTCTGCTTATTTCTTCTTGTATCAATGTGTAATACTCAGTCTTTCTAAAACTACATTGGAATCGATGAGTTATAAAAGGAAGACCTCAAAATGAGATGATTAGAGGCTAAACAAGATTAGAATAATAATATAAACATTTAGAAATGATAATACGAAACTAATGATGGTCTGAAATAAGAGCAAAAACGGCTAAACCAAAGGGCCAAAAATGAAGTAGCATTCTCGTAATTTCAGGTAACTTTTAAAAAACTCAAATGAGAGATGTTTAAACAGAAAAATTAAATTTTTTGGGATTCTTAGATGCCCTAAAAACTATAAGAACTCTTAGAATAGTCAAAACTCCTCCGGCATGCATTTTAAATTATCAATTAACTAAAACCTTGATCAAATCATTCGGCAAGATTTTAAATCCAATTGGGGTAAAATCAAAATTATTTTATGAATTAGAAAACGTAAATTTTTATATGGAAAAGACAAGTCTAAAAAATGATTTAAAATGAGCCTAAACAAGGTGGTTAAAGTTTAGGGGCATGGATGAAATTTTGAAAAAGTTATAAAATATCCATCTTCCTTCCATATAATGGCATGCCACCTTATCTTCTTAGAAACAACTTTAAGCTTCTGAACCAGCATAGAAATGGCATTAAATGAAGGGAAGAGAGAAAAGATAAAGGAAGCCACATAGGTAAGAAACTATGCACAATTTTACTACAAGCTAGTTAGGAAGTTTCTTCTACTCTTTGAGCTCTTTCTATTGATGGCTTTATTTCCTTGGGAGGGTCATTTTGGTGGCTGACCTCTTGAGAAGGAGTGGGAGTTTGAAGCAACCAAATATAGCAAGAAAATCCCTATTTGGCAAGCTTTCAAAAGAGGTATGTTATGCAATAGAAAATTTTATTTTTCTATAAATTCCAATGGCTTCCATATTAGGCCTAGATAGAGGAACTAGAAAGGGAAAATGAATTTAGCTCAAACTTGATGGAATTAAGGGTTTTGAGGCATGACAAACAAGAATATGCAATTGGAACTAAAAGAAAAGCTTTAGAAATCAAGTTATGCTATCTAGGGTTCTTAATGCACCTAAGAATTTTTGAAGATTTCTAATGATAATTTAGCTTATATAAGAGTATGTATGAGTTCAAAAGAAGTCTAGGAAGCTTCATGGATGTCAAAGCCCCTAGGAAATTGAATGAAACTCTATGGGCTCCTTACTTACTACATGTTTCGTCTAAGGAGAAGAACAAGTATATAGAGAGAGTTTTCATTGATTCTAAGGATAGGAATGGCTTATATATGAATAATAAATACTAAAGGAATCGTTGGTTTGAATTTAGAAGTCATGGTTTATAAAATGGAAGTTAAGATCCCTTTATGGACATAAAGAAGCAACCTAGTATTTGGTTTCTTGAATTGAATTTATGATGACTCTAATTAGTATAAATGGAGTTATATGACCTAAATTGAATGAGAAATTAAAGCCAAAATCATGAATTTTAGGAGTTGCTTCATTATGCTCTATTATGGAACTATATTGATATCATAAGAGAAAGTAAACTTGCATAGAGTTTATGTGAGGCTCGAATTGGTCCAATGAATGAATTATGTCTTATTTGATGTGTTTACACCAAGCAAATCAAGATCTTTCTAGGTGTAGGTGTGAGGCCGAGAAGGGGAAGAAATAACCAAGGAAGAAAAGTTGTGTTCTTGACACAAGGTAACTTTTTAACCTTTCTTGCATGCATTTCTTTGATGTTTGCTTGTCATTGGATGTTTGTGTGTATATTTGAATCATGAGATATGTTTATAACCATTGATTACACGTTATGGTGCCATTATACTTCTTAAATATACTTTTGAATACAAAAGTGACTTGAATAGGTATGGTTGTGCCAAAAGTTCATTAGAATAAGTGAGAAAAGTCTTAAGAAAGAGTAAGGCTAAGTCAAAAGCCTCTAAAAGCACGTGAAACAAATCCAAAAGTCCCAAAGAAATTGGATGAGGTTAAACCTATATCCTTTAATGCCTATGTTTGATGTGTATGAATTTATGTGACGTGAAAATATGTTCATGTATGCTTATTAGAAACTTTTATGGCATGTATGCATGCATTCTTTGACATGTAATTACATCATATATGTATATTTGAAAGGGTAAAGAGTTATTAGGATTCTTTGAATTTCACTTTTCCCCCATATATATCTAACCATATCTAAGTGAGCCAAGTGGATCAAGAAATGGAGATCATGTACCTTGAAGAGTGGAACTTTAACACTAGAATAAAAATTTTATGCATTTTGATGTCAAAGTTTGTAAATATATGATGTACTTGTGATGTAAATACTTGAACACATTTAGATGTATGTAACAATAGTGTATGTACCAATTTTGAAGCCAAATGAATGAATACATGAGTTTTTGACACCATAGACCTATGATGTATATGTGTATAATAGCAACTAGGATGGTCGTTTTGACATGCATGATGATTTGGAAATTTGGGATGCTCTCATAGGCTGTCTTTATGCTTTTGGACATGATAAAATGGTTGTGGAATGATTAAAAAGCCATTTGGTACATCTTAACCCTTTTATAGACTTCAAATTAACCAAATAAATGAATTTTTGCATGAAATTTAGCAAGCCAATAGGTATCATTAAGAGCTTTTAACAGAGTTAACGAGCATTTAATTTAGATTTCTAAAAATTTTATTATCATTTTTCAAAGTTTGTCAAATTATGCAGAATTGTCAAGGTTACTGTTCGTATGATTAGTTTTGGTTCCAATATCTCTTAAGGGTCAAATAAAGTCAAATGCTCATAAGCCTTTTATAGCCACCAAGAGCACTTATTTTGGATCAATATAAAGAGAGTTATAAATTTTTGAATATCAGGGTATGCATCAGTCCGAGAGCATGACCCAGTGTACTGCTCCATTGATTTTCATGGGCCAATGCTATTGTCTCAATTTAGAATTATTTTTAGTCATTAGTTAACATATAGAACTTTCCAAAAAGTTATCATATGCATGATTTCAACTTTTTTAGCATTAGTTATGAATTTTCAAAGTTCATATCAGAAAACTAGCCTTGCAACTCGAGAGCAACTTTCTAGTTTTATGAAGTATGGTCTGAAATCCGATCTGAAATCCGAGATTTGTGTGATGAATTATGATGTCTCTTATATGAATGAGTATGTTATGAATGGAAAATATATTAGAGAAGCTTAAATGATTTATTGAGCCGAAGACTGAGTATTTTGGCTATTAATGTTGCGAAAAATCGTTGCCAAAAGTCTGATTTCCATGTAAATGTGTAAGAATGAGCCTTTGTGATATGATTTGAAGGCTAAAGTGGTACGAAATTGCATTTATTAGTATCAGAGCATAGGTTCAGGCACTTTAGTGTCAATTATGGCTTAAGAATGTGAATTTTCAATTATGTGTGGCCTATACAAGATGTTTGGAGTGCTAAAGTGTGGCATATGTTTATGTTTTATGTTAAGTTATGTTAGAATGGTATTAGATAAAATGGTGAACACTAGGAGAGGTATGCCTATAGAGTTTCTAGAGCAGAGATAATTGATCCTATGGTTGGAGCTCTACAAGCTATTATAGCTCGCTTAGATCAGCGGCAAGCCATGATATAATAGCAGTAAGAGATTATTATGTAGTTACAGGGGAGGCTTGCTCAAAAGGATTATGAAAGGCCTAATCCTTCCAAACTTGTAATGAACGTAAATTTTGTAAAAATGATGAAATGAGCCGTATAAAAGCAAGTCCTCTAAAATGAGCTAGATAATGTCCCAAAAAATTTGGATAGAGTTCTAAGCTCCTAAAAATAATAATTCTAGGCTCTGATGGAAAGAAAAATGGAGCTAGGACGAAGAAACAATTTGTGACGGAAATTGATGAAACATAATGGTATTTTCATAAATAAGTCTAACTCTTGGAAAAACAAATTAGAGGGCTTTCTAAAAGGAAAATTTGAGTTGCCCAAGGTTCTCAGAGGTTCCAAAAACTATGGGAAGTCCTGAGACTGGTAAAGCTTCTCTAGTGTACGTTTTCTAACATCGGCAAGCCTAAATTTTGACGGAGTCATTCGATAAGGTTCTAACTCCAATTTGAGTGATTCCAAAGGCATTTTATTAAATTAGGAACCTAAATTTTTATAATGGAAAAGATAATTCTAAAAAAAGAATTAAAACGAAATCGAAATGAAATTGTCATTATAAAAGGATGAAATTAAAATTTTTTAAAAAGTATGCTTCTTGAAGCTCCCATACACTTCTCCCTTCTTCTCCCATCTTCTTAAGCATGAATTTCTTTGCCCAAATTACAAAAAAATAGCAGCTCCTCTAGGTGCACAAGGAGAGGGAGAGAAATAGGAGAAAAATGAAGAGAAAGGTAAGGAAATCTAAGGAATTTCATACTCCATCTTCCTCTAATCTTGTTCCTCTCCTTTCCTCCTCTCTTTCCATGGTTTAGTTAAAATGAATGGTTCTATTTTGGTCCAGAAATTTAGGGAGGAGTTCTAGTTCCTTGTGGTGAAACAAACCAAGAAGAAAGAGCTTGGAAAACACACTTGAATCTAAGGTAAATTCTCACTTTAGTTGCTTTCTTCTCTTGCTTCTTCTTGGTGTATGATTTCGGCCTTATACAGAACCATATAAGGGGGAGTTTTTTGTCCAAAATCAAGGGAGAAATAAGGGTTTTAGGCCATGGGAAGATGGAATGTGGTAAGAAATTCTAAGAAAAACTAATAGAAATCAAGTTATGAAAGTGTGGAGTTTTCTAAGGTTTTATAAAATCTGATTTTGTGTGAATGTTTCCTTGGTAATTTGAATGTCTCCTTGAGCTCCTAAGATCTCTAGAAACCCTTCCAAGTCGCTCTCCCATCAAGGAAAAATTGAGAAGCTTGTGAACTCCTTCCTTGGTGCATATCTCAGCCTAGGCTAGTTTATAGAGCTAGGGAGTGTTTTAATTTGTTCTAGCCTTATTTTAGGATTTTATATGATGTTAGAAGTTGGGAGAAACCATTGAAAAAAATTTAAGAGCTATGGAATGAGATATGGAGAAATGGTGTCCATAATGGTGCTTTATCAAGCAACTTGGATTTTCAATTGTGCAAGTGAATGTGTGAGGGTTTCAATGACCATAAATGAGTCCAAGAAGTCTAGAAATAATAAGAGAATGGAGCCTAGAACTTGAAATATGAGAGTTGCTTCATTAGGCCAATTATGGAGTCATTATGCCACTTAGGAGACTAAGTATGTATTCAAACTTTAGTTTAGTGTCTTGGCTTGTTTCAAGTGTATAATTATGTGTTGTTTATAGTGGCTAGGCCAAAAGAACCCTACTCCACCTAGGTGCACTTGTGGGACTGAAAAAGGGAAGGAAAAAGATTAAGAAAAACTTGCATAAATCTAAGGTAGCTCTCCACCTCGTTCTCCTTGCATTCTTGTGTGCATATATATCTTATTATATGCTTGTGTATGTTCTTGTGACGTGATGATATGCCACTTGATGTCTTGACTTTACATTGGTACCAATATGTTTCCTTGAATGACTATAGTTGTGGAAATGGCTCATAAGGGTGAAGTGATGCCAAAAGTCCCTTAATGAAGGTGAGGTGATGCCAAAAGTCTCATGGCATGAGTGAGACAAGGCCAAAAGTCTCTTGGAAGGGTGAGGCTAAATCAAAAGTCCCTAGTCTAAGAGTGAGGCAAATCCAAAAGTCCTAAAAATGGTGTGAGGTAAAACTAAAAGTCTCTAAAGTATGGTCTTAGGTTGAATGTGAATAAGTGGCATGAGAATTGTGACCTTACATACCTTATGATTGCCATACCTTCCATACATATACTTTGATATGTATATGCCTTGAATGTGTGTGTGAATGAGTGTATAAGTTATTGAAATTCTTGGAATCTCACTCCCCTTTCCCGCTCATTTTTGACTTGTCTAGGTGATGCTCAAGGGCAAGAAAATGCAAGCCAAGAACAATAGAAAGTCTTACTTTACCTACTATGTAGTCTAAATTATAGTTAAATGTCAAAGTGGCTTTGTATATATTATTTTTAATGTGAAGTTAACATCAAGAGCTTTCTAGAAAGCTATGGTCTGTGTGATTTTGATTTTTTTACATTTAGTTATAATTTTTCAAAGTTACCCCTGAAAACTGCCATTGTGCAACTACAAGAAATGAAGAAATTTTGGGGTTTTTTACCCTTGATCCTTGGTTTATGCCATTTGCTAAGAACGTTATGATTTGTATATATGAAAAATAATTAGAGAATGTTTTTTATGAGTTTATGGGGTCTCGGAGATGTGAAATGAAAAATTTATCTACTACGCAACACAATTAAATTCATTATTTTAATGTATTTCTTGAGATTTTTTGAATGAATTGTATATTCTCACTTGTGAGATGATATTCAATGTTAGAATATAATATGGTATTACATAACCACCATACTCAAACCATTTGGAGGTGTTTTGCCTGATGCAGAGACAGGAAATAATGCAGTGTAGTACAAAGTAAAACTATAGTTGCAAAATAAATGAGCTTAGAGGGGGAAAATGAGATAAAGTTACCCCTAGCCACAACACCCAGATGTTTAAATGAATTAGAAAAGTTTAGAAAGCTATTTCCCTTAAGTCAGAATCCACGGGTAACACTCTATAGAGCCCTGATTCACTATCTGACTAATGAATAAGTAACGCAAAATGTAGAATCTCTTAGCCTTGATGGTGGCTGAGTACAGAGACAATTGAGGATCAGATCATATAGCTAGAAAGGATGTACTAAGTGATGATGGAATGTAGTACAAAATGGAAGTCCTTGTTAGTCATATTCAAGCTAACATAAAAAATGAACTGCTATGAGTACAATAGAGAAAAGAAAGTTCAACGCCCATAGTTTGAAAGAAATAGAAGATAGATAAATAACCTATTTGGTAAGCCCATAAAAAATAAATAAGTGATAAAAGAGCAGCAAGCCTAGCGCATGAGTTTAAGAAAGAGATTAACATAGTTCATAACCAAGCCCGAAGATATTTAAGATTGAGTAGCAACCAGAGTTAAAATGTTAGACACAGGGGTAGTAAGGTTGTAGAGACCCGCCAATAAAGCGTTGACTCCAACCTAAAATGCTACCCTGTGAGATAGTGAATGATGGGCTAACATTATGAGCTCAAGGACCTATTGTAAGTATATATATACATACAAAGGAATGATATAAGAATATAGAAAATGCTATAAGTACATAAGAAAGGTATACCTTAGAGAAGGTGCCCTAAAATAAATGTGGTTGGCTTAATGTCAAAAATTCAGAGAAGAGAAAAAGAAGAGTCTAATAGAGTCTAATAACGGTATACAATAAGCTTATGTAAGTTAACTAGACCTATGGTAAGTTACAGCCTTAGTGAGATAAGTGCTATAGGTTAAGTGTAAACTAAAGCCTAAGAAAAGCAATAAGTAGAGTTTCACGTGCAAGGAGAGATAAGTAGAGAGGAGAACCTTAATCTAAAGAGAAAGTAGTTTAGAAAGATAGCTAAATAAAGGTTCTCCTTGGGTTGATGAGAAGGAAATAAGATATAATGAGATGAAAGACCACCTAATTAATAGTCAGCAACTCTCCAAAAGATAAACTCCTAATTTAGTAATTACAAGGATATAGAAAAGCAAGGAAGAGTTAAGAAACTAATACCTAGAAAGAAATACCATCACTTAGAAGTGACTAAAGGAGAGTTAATAGAGTAAGCATAGTAAAAATAGATAAATAAGAATTCAACACTTAGTCAAATGAGCTTTCTTATTATAAGATTGGTGTCATGTAAAAGTACACAAGTAGTTAGGGCACTAAGTGGAGCATATAGTTGCCAGTAGAGTAGATTCGGCACATTGAGGATGAGTGACCTGAATCAGGTTAGTAAAACCCTAAAATTAGTAAACAATGCTCTTAAGAGTAGAAAGCCTAAGTAAAAAGAAAACCTAGCCCTGATCAGAATGTAGAGAGGAGCAAAGGCAAGTAGCTAATACCTCAGTGCTCACGTGAAATAAGCCTTTCCAAGAGGAATGGTCTAGTAAAGAATAAAGAAAGAGAATAAAAGGAACTAGACCTCCTCAACTCTTATAGAGAGTAAGTAAGTAGAGGTGAACCCAGGAAAGCATGAAAATACTTTTGAGTAGAGACAAGCAAAAAAATAACAAAGAAATGAATAAGTAATATATAACCCTTTTCAAAAGGATAGTAAAAGTTAAAGAGAAAGCACGTGACAATGTTAGAGCCAAAGACATAATAAGTTGAGAACAGATAAACAAGTAATATGAATCAATGCATTAGGAAGCATTGTTGTCCAAAAAGTATTATGATGTAATGCCCTAAGTAGAGATAATTGAGCAATATAAAATAACCTTGGAATAAAATAGTGAATTATGTAAAAGATTAAAGGAAGAGTTTCCTTTCTTCCCTAATTGTCATATGAAATAAAGAGAGATGTAGAGAAGAAACAGAAAGGTATTTTAGATTGTTGGAAGACTTGTAATATGCTGGTGATAGTGGTTTGAGCTCGGTCATGATACACTTGTGTATAAGTAATTGATACTATGGTTTGCTTGCAATGATGGTTACATGATATTGAGTCTGGCTAACTCAATAGTAATGTAACTTGAGTACACAGCAAATAATGACATCGACTATAAAGAGTATCCCGATAATCAAAGAGTATCCTAGTTAGTTAAGTTAAAGAATAAGCTAAAGAAAAAGAAACTAAAAGATTCTTATGATGTTAAAACCGTAAGAAAAAGTATTGAGAATGTATCCCCGGTATAGAATGATGTAAAAGAAAATGTGCTGGTAGCATCAGAATTCTAAAAACTAAACAGCACGAGTCCAGTATTCGTAGTATAAGTCCCTTACGATATAACTGAATGAAATAAAAAAGAGACCAACATATGGTACCTGTCCTGCAATGGATGTTAAGCACACTTGATATGTGATATGCCTTAGTGCTAAAGGCACTTGAGTGTAGAACATGGGCATAATTAGAAATTGAAGGATAAGATAGGAAAGATAGAATGAATACGAATAAAGTAAAGCAAGTCAGTTAGAGTAAAGAAAGAAAATATGATGAAAAAACTAGAAGTGGGAACTTGATGATCCCATGAGGAGTAGTAAGTGAAAGTCAAAATACTCCCAAGCATCATTACTATGGGATAGACAAAGAGGCAAATGATACATGACTGACTTCACATGAAGAGCATAGTAAACATATGAGTTTAGCCTTAGAGATTATAGGCAATGGTTGTTAGACTTAGTGAGTATGTATTTTATTGTCAGATACAAGGATCTTAGGCTTTGAAATATCCCAAAGATAGATCACAATAAATCCTAGCACAATATAGCTGGTTACAGTAAACCCTAATAGGGCTCTAAGAGGTCACAGTAGACTCAGAGGTCATAGTAGATCCCATAGAGTTATAGAGATTCCACAATTATAGTACAGTAGTTCTCTAGGGAGATAACAACTTAAGATAGTTTTCAAGATCAGTTTAATCTCAAAAACTAATATAGTTTCAAACAATTTTCATCTTAGAGACCATAGACTTCTTAGGTTTGATAGACTATTACCACAGAGATATTAGGACTATACTCAGGCAGTCAAGTCATTGACTAGACTTCTTTGATGGATGAGCATAATATGTGGAATGAGGAAAGTAAAAATGCAACTTTCCAATGTATAATTAGATGGACCACTACCCAACAGTTATTAAACCTTACCAAGGGAGAGAGAAATCCCTTTATGTCATAATTATGTACTTAGAAAAGAGGTCAGGTTTAATTCTTCATGATAAGGTAAGTGGTAGACTATGTCTCTAGTAGTTGAGACTATGAAAAGTCAACATCCCATAAAAATATAGTATTAGTCAGTGGTAATCGCTTTTCAATGCTAACATAGAAAAGTAAGAATTATGATAGTTAGTTATCAAATTGAGAAACTTAATGATGCTCACTCTCCAGTAAATAAAGAGAGTAAAGAAAAGACCAGGCCTAAAAGGGCAAGTATTATATTAAGTAGAGGAATTGGGACAATTAAGAATAAAAGCTCCTTGAAGAAGTTATAATTCCAGTAGGTGGTTAAAATATAAGGCCTATAATAGAAAGAAATATAAACCTTAATTATAGGATGAGCTAGTAAGGACAAAAGTATGAGTAAACAATAGACTGAACATTTAAATAAGTTAACTAAGCAGGTAGAAATCTCAGATGTCTGGTAATGAATAGAAAAAGGCAAAAAGACTTTGTAAAGAGCCATTAGAAGATGATATGGGAGATTTAAATACTAATAAGATATCTCTAAATGCATATGCAAGTAAGTCCACTAAGTAAGAAAGTTCGACCCTGATGAATTGGGTTAAGACAAATCAAATATGAAATAGTAAGCTCTCCCAAGAAATAGGCCAAAGTTGTTACAATATGTTCAGTATTAGAAGTTAGCCCCCCTCTTAGTGACAAGATCAAGTCAATGCTCTGTATGAATAACAAAGAGAAAGAGAATTATATACTAAAAGAAGCATAAAAGAGCCTAGTCTTTGAGAAAAGTAAATAGAGTTAGGAAAGTAAATAAAGCTAAGCAAAAGGAATAGAAAGACCAGTTAAGAAAAGTATAAGAAAAGCATAATGATGTCTGTACATCTAAATTTTGAGGATGAAGTTTTATTTAAGGGGGAGAGAAATTTAATACTTGATTTTTCTAAAACTGATTTAGAATTGATGAGTTATAAAACTAAGACCCCAAAATGAGATGACTAGGGGCTAAACAAAATTAGAATAATAATCTAAATATTTAAAAATAAAAATACAAAACTAATGATGGCCTAAAATCAGAGTGATAGCGCCTAAATGAAAAGGCCGAAAATGTAGTGGCATTTTATAATTTTAGGTAACTTTTAGAAAATTCAAAAGATGGATCTTTAAATGGGAAAATTAAGTTTCTCAGGGTTTTTAAAAGCCTTAAAAATCATAAGAATCTCTAAAATGGTCAAAACCCCTTTGGTATGTATTTTAGAGTATCAATTAACCAAAAATTTAACCAAATTATTCAGTAAGATTTTAAATCTAATTTGGGTGAAATGAAAAGCATTTTATGAATTAGAGAACTTAAATTTTTATATGGAAAAGACGATTCTAAAAAAGGATCTAAAATGAGCCTAAACAAAACGATCAAAGTTTAAGGACATGGATGGAATTTTGAAAAAGTCATAAAATATCCATCTTCCTTCCATATAATGGCATGCCACCTCATCTTCTTCTTAGAAATGACGTTAAGCTTCTGAACTAGTATAGAAATGGCATTAAATGGAGGGAAGAGAGAGAAGATAAAGGAAGCCACATAGGTAAGAAACTATGCACAATTTTACTACAAGCTAGTTAGGAAGTTTCTTTTACTCTTTGAACTCTTTCCATTGATGGCTTTGGTTCCTTGAGAGGATCATTTTGGTGGCTGACCTCTTGAGAAGGAGTGGAAATTTAAAGCAACCAAATATAGCAAGAGAATTCTCATTTGGCAAGCTTTCAAAAGAGATATGTTATGTAATAGAAAGACTTGTCTTACTTTGAATTCCAATGGCTTCCATATTAGGCCTAGAGAGAGAAACTAAAGAGAAAAAATGAATTTGGCTAAAACTTGATGGAATTAAGGGTTTTGAGGTGTGAGAAACAAGAATATGTAATTGGAACTAAAAGAAAAGCTTTAGAAATCAAGTTATGTTACCTAGGGCTCTTGTTGCACCAAAGAATTTTTGAAGCTTTCTGATGATAATTTAACTTATGTAAGAGTATGTATGAGTTCCTAAGAGGTCTAGGAAACTTCATGGATGCCAAAACTTTTAGGAAATTGAATGAAACTCCCTGGCTCCTTACTTACTACATTTTTGGCCAAGAAGAAGAATAAGTACCTAGGGAGAATTTTCTTTGATTCTAAGGATAATAATGGCCTAAATATGAATAATAAACACTAAAGGAACTATTAGTTTGAAATTAGAAGCCTGATTTATAAGATGGAAGTTAGGATCCCTTTATAGACATAAAGAAGCAACCTAGTATTTGGCTTCTTGAATTGAACTTATGATAATTCTAATGAGTCTAAATGAAGTCATATGACCTAGATTGAATGAGAAATTAGAGCTAAGATCATGAATTCTAGGAGTTGCTTCATTATACTCTATTATGGAACCATATTGATGTCATAAGAGAAAGTAAGCTTACATAGAATTTATATGAGGTTAGAATTGGTTTCAATGATTGAATTGTGTCTTATTTGATATGTTTAGGCCAAACAAATTAAGATCCTCCTAGGTATAGGTATGAGGCCGAGAAGGGGAAGAAATAACCAAGAAAGAAAAGTTGTGTTCCTGGCACAAGGTAGCTCTTTAACCTTTATTGCATGTATTTCTTGGATGTTTGATTGTCATTAAATGCCTGTGTGTATATTTCAACTATAAGATATGTTTATAGCCATTGATTACATGTTATGGTGCCATTATGCTTCTTAAATGTACTTTCGAATGCAAAAGTGGCTTGAATGGGTATGGTTATGCCAAAAGTTCCTTAAAATAAGTGAAGAAAAGCCAAAAGTCCCTAAAAATGGGTAAGACAAAATCAAAAGTTTTAAGAAAAAATAAGGCTAAGTCAAAAGTCTTTAAAATTGAGTAAAGAAAATCCAAAAGTCCTAAAGAAATTAGGTGAGACTAGACATATATCCTTTAAAGCCTATGTTTGATATGCATGTGACGTGAAAATATATTCATATATGTTTATTAGAAACTTTTATGGCATGCATGCATTCTTTGACAAGTAATTGCATCATATATGTATGTTTGAAAAGGTAAAGAGTTATTAGAATTCTTTGAATCTCACACTTCTCCTACATATGTCTAACCACATTTATGTGAGCCAAGTGGAGCAAGAAATGAAAACCATGCACCTTAAAGAGTGGAATTTTGACACTAGAATAGAAAGTTTATCTATTTTGATGTCAAATTTTGTAAACATATGATATACTTGTGATGTAAATACTTGAACATGTTTAGATGTATGTTACTATGGTGTATGTATCAATTTTGAAGCCAAATGAATGAATACACGAGTTTTTAACACCATAGACCTATGATGTATATGTGTATAATAGCAACTAGGATAGTGGTTTTGAGATGCATAATTATTTGGACCATTTGGGATGCTTTTATAGATTGTGTTTATACTTTTGGACATGCTCAAATGGTTTTGGAATGATTAGAAAGTCATTTGGTGCATCTTGACTCCTTTATGGACTTCAAATTGACCATTTTTCTTAGCTAAATCAAAGTCTGACCAAATGAATGATTATTTGCATAAAATTTGGCAAAAAAATTTTCTTATTAAGAGCTTTTCACAGAGTTAAAGAGAATTTAATTTGGAGCACTAAAAAATTTATTATGATTTTTCAAAGTTTGCCAAATTATATAGAATTGTCAAGTTTTCTATTCAAATGGTCAGCTTTGGTTCTAGGCTCTCTTAGGGGACAAATGAAATCCAATACTTATGGAATTTTATAAACATAGACTAGACATCATAAGCTTTTCATAGTCACTAAGAGCACTCAATTTGGATCAATATATAGAGAGTTATGAAGTTTTGAATATTAGGATTTGCATGAATCTAAGAGCACGACCTAGTGTACTATTCCATTGATTTTCATGGGCCAAATGCTATTGTCTCGATCTAGAATTATTTTTAGTCATTATTTGACACCTATAGCTTTCTAGAAAGCTACATATGCATGATTTTTATTTTTTTAGAATTAGTTATGAATTTTCAAAATTCATATTAGAAAACTGGCCCTGCAACCTAAGAACAACTTTCTGGTTTGGTGAAGTATGGTCCAAAATTCAAGATTTATATGATGAATTATGATGTCTCTGATATGAATAAGTATGTTATGGATGGAAAATAAATTAAGGAAGCTTAAATGATTTATTGAGTCGAAGATCGAGTATTTTGGCTTTTAATGTTGCGAAAAATCATTGCCAAATGTGTGATTTCCATGTAAATGCATAAGAATGAGCCTTTGTGATATGATTTGAAGGCTAAGGTGCTAAGGCATGACACAATGCAAGAAATATCATTAGGTAATGTAAATAAAAAGCAATATAAGTGAATTTAGTCATAATACAAAGAATAATAGCATGCCAGTTGTAGTCCATTATATTTATATTCCACTATAATATAATACAAAAGTGGACATATTTCCTTGTACAACATATATCCATCACACATCTTGCTATATCATCATCATCATTATCATCATCATCATCATCATCATTATTTGTTTTCTTTTCAACAAATAGGTGAAATGTGTTCATAGAATTAGTGCTAGTTTTTACAAGTCCTAATTATTTGTGTGAAAGGTGCAAATAATATCCTAGGCTAATGGGAGAATCTACTATTTTTTCCAACTTTGTCTTGACTATCTCAACCTTGCATCCCAAATGTCAATTTAAAGGGTAGTCTCTCCCTTTGTTATGTAGGGTGATGCTTCCACCATATTTTTCCATAGTTTTAACTAGTGTAAATGCATATACCTATTTATCAATGTCTAAATGAATTTTAACTATTTTACCAATCACTTTAGTTAACCTAACCATGTTTCCTATATTTTTAACTTCTCCTTAGACTTTCCAAAGGGACATGCTTGAAAAGTTTTAGCATGTATTCATACTTGGCTTTGAATTTTCTTGGTGACCAAGTTCTTATTCCTTGTGTCATGTCTAGTGTTACCAATATGCCTTCACTTTTCCCAAGTCTTGAAAATGACATGTCATGCTTTCACATTTGTTTAGGAATTATCATGGAGAGGATGCATTGCTTTCTTATGTTTCAAAATTCCTATTAAAAAGCTTCCTAAATTTTCATGGTTTCATACTTAAAGGAGTTAGTTGTAAGGCAACTTTTAGTTGACATTTGGGTAGGTGTGAAAAGGATTTAAGTTTCCAATCTCAAGTTGAAAAGAATCGTTTTGAAATCTAGTATAATATGAATAAAATCTTACTCATATCTAGCTGGAGCCCAGAGTCTTTAGCCTAGTGCGAATAGAATTTAGTTCTAGTGTGAATGAAATTAGTGAATTCTTATTCCTAGTGTGAACAAGATTAATGGAATGTTATTTAAATTTTCTCCCAATTATATTGTAGGAAATTCCTAAAATTTCCTTTGGTCTAACAATAGATAGAAAAAATTCACATTCCATACATATTCACTTAAACAAATAACAATACATATAAATTACAAAAATTCCTAAGTTATGTTTAACTAAATCAAAAATATATTTTTTTTCATACATAGCACATTGATTAATTAACAATCAATTAGTTAAAGCATATATTTTATTTCAATAACAAAAATAAAATTTATTTAGAGAAGGATGTTACAATAAGTGGTTCCTTAAGACATAGCATGGGGTTACAAGTGAAAAGTAAAAATTTAAAGCTAAACTAATTGCAAAAGGCTATAATCAAGGAGAAAGAATTGATACCTTCTCACTAGCACTCACTAAGGATATTTTCAAAGTGATTATGGCACTAGTTATCACTTTTGTCTAGGAGCTCTACTAAATGGATGTTAAGACTTTCTTCTTTAACATGGAAGCTTGTCTAAAGTTGTTTGCATAGTTCAACTAGAAGGTTTTGTAGAAATTGGGAAAAAGCACTTGATGTGCAAATTAAAAGGATCCATCTATAGGCTGAAATAAGATTCTAGAAAGTTATATTTGAAATTTGATGAGATTGTAATCTCTCTTAGTTCCTTTAAGGATTCTTCAAGTTAGTACATCTTCTAGTAAGTTGATGGAAACAAGTCCATTACTATTGTGATGTACACTAATGACATGCTCCTAATAGCAATAGCATTAACTTATCATATAAGAAAAATGTATGCTTTATTGTCACTTCTGACATGAAAGATCTCGATTAGACCTTTTATATTCTAGGAATTCATATCTATTGTAATAGGTCTCAAAATGTTTAAGTTTATCTTGAGGAACTTTAGTTAACTGAGTGCTTAAGAAATTTAATATATACTCTTGTTCCTCTTATTGTGCACTTATTTAGAAAGGTGAAAGGTTATTTAGATCTCACTGTCCTCAAGATTACATAAAGATGACTAAAATGGAAAGAATTCTATACCCGTCTGTAGTTGGCAACTTGATATATGCTAAAGTATTTATTTATCCTAACATAAATTTTGCTATAGAATACTAGTTAGATACCTAATTAATCTTGTTTTGAATCTTTAGATGGTTGCTTAGAAAGTTATGTGGCACCTATAAAGTATCAAGAATCACATGTTGACTTACAATGGGTTTGATCCACTTGTATCCATTGGTTATTTGGATTTAAATTATGCAATTGTGTAGATGATTTAAAATCTATTTTTGTAGACATCTCATAATGTTTATAGGAGTTATTTTATTGAAAATGTGTCATATAAACAATTACAACTATCTTAACTTGTGAACACATCATGTTTAGAGGTGCTATTTCATTGAAAAGTACCTGATAGATTTCACATACCTCATCTTTGGATGTAAAATATATTGCTTATTATGAGGCCACTTATTAAGCTATATGGCTAAAGAACTTGATTTCTATTATTTATATTATTGAATGCATATCTCGGGCTTTAACTATTTATTGCAACAATAATCCTACTATATACTTCTATTAAAATAATAAGAATTCCAATTATATTGTACTTTTTTTTATTAAGTTCTTTTGCATTGGGGAGAAGATTTGTCAATTTCATACTCAAATTAAATACAACGATTTCTTGGTTTAGCGAGAATATGAGTTGTGTTTTCAAAGGACATTTTGGTGCCTTTGACACTTGGATAGATCAAATGTTTTGGATATAATTTATTTGTTATTTCATTGTAATTCAGTCTTGAATTTTATTAGCATTTTTAACATTATTTTTTTATCAGATTTAATGTGTTTGATTTATCATTTCATTTCTAAATTTTTAAGTTAAAACGCTTATTGGTTATTTAATATTCTTAGTACATATAGATTGATTTATTATTATTCTATCTAACAATTAATTATTACTATTTAATTGGAAAATTTTGAAATATTTAATTAATTATAAACTAATTAGACTAATTAATAGATTATATTTTTAACAATGTCAAATAATTGAGTAATTAAATCAATACCACCTTAATAGATTGAGTCATGTAATTAGATAAATCTATGAGTTTATTAAAAAAATTAACTTACCACTCATATAATTAATTAATTAGCTTATTTATCCTAATTAAATATATATATATATATATATATATATATATATATAACTTTTAGTTAGTTATAACCCGCGACACTTAAGTTGCAAAACCTTTCTCTCCTTCCTTTAATGTCTCTGAACAACTCAATCGATTAGAGCTAAATTTTAAAAAAAACTTTGAATCTTATTATGTTAACTCCCTTATATAATGTTAATCAACACGTGCTTTTTGCTTGGACAGGACCTAATTAGCAACATTAAATTTGAGTTTTGAAACTTTTTCCGTACACAAATTTTTTGCATGAATTTTCATAATGGACATATATGCTTCCCAGTCACCATTATGTTTTTGGGGATAAAAGGTGAAACCAAAAAAAAAAACAAGAATCGCCATTAATAAGAGATGACGTTTGGTGAAATATGAGAATCGTCCCAGTTGCTCGAAAAGCTGGCTCTGATTGTGATGCTTGGTCAAGGGTGCACGTGTAGCAAATAGGTCGGAAGAATTTGCACCGTCTTTTACGTTCATAGTCGGAAAAAAAAAATATTAAAAAAATAACATATGTATAAATATTTATTTTTTTAATTTTTTTAAAATGTATTATACGGATTGGATTTATAAATATAAAAGATCGGATTTAAAATTTGTATGGCTATTTCTTTATAGCATCATTTTCATCTTTACATTATTGTCAACCGCGAAAGTTCCAACTGTCTCTTCTTTTGAAAAAAATCTAATGAACAAAATAATATTTTACACGCAATAATAACCAGCCAGAGAAGGAAAGAAATCCCTTTCCCATTTCAGCCTTACGGCTATTTGGACAAAGAGAATATTAGAATGAAGAGAAAATTAAAAGAAAAAATAGAAAAAAAAAAGAGTTTTTCCTTGTTTGGATTAGAGAAAAAAATAGGAGAAAGAAAAAAAAATTTAAAAAAATAATGATAAGTCTCATAAAAAAAAATTTCTCCAAATATAGAAAAATTTTAAAAAAAAAAAACTCTTATACCATTTATCTTTTCAAATTACCTCCTCAAAACAAATATTTAATATTAAACAATAAAGATATTATTGTTATTATAAATTAACAATTTTTTTTATATTTTTTCTTTATCCATCCAAACACAGAAAACAAATATTTTTTCTTCACTTTTTATTTTTTTTCTCTTTTCCCCTTACTTTTTTCTCCCTTCACTTTTCCTTTCTCCAATCCAAACTTTCCCTTAATATTTATCTATATAACTAAAACGTTATTCGGCCTCGTACTCTTCTTGAAAAAGGACTGTTTATCCTAGGAAAAAAAACTCTTATATATTAAATAACTAGGACTCACCCCTACATTTCTAAGGAATTCAAAAAAATTTCAACGAATTCCACATAAAATAATATAAAAAAAAGTGAGTCTCACATACAGTAAAGATGAAAAAAAACGACATAAACAATAATAAGCGGTGCTTAAAAAACAGTGATAGGCCACGGAATTATATATATATATATATATATATATATTTGATAACAAATTAAATTACACTTTTAGTCATTCGACTTCTTGAAATAAAAAATTTAGTTCTAATAATTTATATTAGAACAATCATATTCTTTCATAGTTTTTTTATTAAAAATTAAATTTATTTATGTATTTTGATTAAAAAATAATTGTTGTCCCTCTTAGTTATTATACGTAGTTGATTTAATTTAGTAGCTAGTTAGAGTGATAATATGATTTTAATTAACACCCAAAATAGTTAAATTGCTCTAATTATAACAAATTAGGGAGACAACATTGATCAAAATAAAATTAATTTAAAATATTAAAATATTTTATTAAGTAAATTAAAAGAATTAATGTTATTATATCACAATGCATATGCAGAAATTGACTCACTTTTTTTCATTAATTAAAGCATATTTTATTTTCTGAAATATAACACTGTTTTCAAAAGTATAAAATGAAGTCGATCTGCTAAAGAGCTGATCGATCCAATTGAAAATCAATAAATGCCAAAAAAACAATCGAATTGGTCAAACACCATCTCTTTTTTTTTTTTTGGGTTCATCACCAAAAAGTCAAGAAAAATAAGATCAAGCAAAATAAGGAGCTACCAGAAAACTATTAAAACCTATATATATCCATTAATGATAGTGATATATCCATACATATTTTTAATATATAAAATTATTTATTATATTATATTATATTTTTAATCTATAAAATTAAAAAATGTATATTTAATAATGGAAACTAATGTATGTACTTATTCGTTGACTTGCCAATTTTCTCACAAGAATCAAATCGTCCCACTCCAAGCCATACATTCCAGAGATAATTGGCAGGAGGTAGGATTGTTTGCAAGAAAGTCAAAGAGAGGGTCATAGTATTTATGGCACAAAGAGACACAGAATGATTAATTGGTTAGAAGTAAAATAAGACTCTAGAAGCCATTACGTTCATACAAACGGGTTCAACATTCCCAATCTATTCGCGGGAATTCTTGCGAGGATTGCCCTCAATGGGGCTGATTGGTGTATTTTAGATTTATTCAATTGATTATATATATATATATATATATATATATGAATAAATTTAAACATATACATTTTTAATGATTTTATTTAAATTTAAGTATATATTATTTTAAAATGGTAAAATGTTATTTAAATTTTAATAATTTTTTACACAAATTTCTACATGTTCTTACATTTCCATAAAGAATAAAGATTAAAAAAAGTTTATCTTTCAAAAAAATAAAAAATAAAAAGGGAATGTAAAATCCTCGTCGTCCCATTGTCATCCCTGTCTAATTCTGAAGATGCATGTAATATTTCCTAATCCAAACAGCATCTTAGAGCTCTTAATCGCGTCCACCTAATTACCTCCAACTTAAGAGGATTCATGCATCTCATCATCTTCCTTAACATAGGACTTTTGTCTTTTGCATGTCTCAATGATTGTTTTTCAATAATTAATTAATATTGGAACACATCCAAGTTAGAGCCATCTTCACACGTATGTGATCCCATTTGGAGCTAAACATAGCCAGATTTGACTTTCTTTACATCAATTAATTCACCTAAAAATGACACTTAAAAGACTATAAATTAAAGGTTCAAAGAATTAAAAATTTTAAGTCATTTTTTAAATAATAATAAATAAGAGGAGAAGAGAAAACTGGATGAATAGTTAAAAAAAATTATGAAATTTATAATATGAAATGTAATTATTTTTTATCATTAAATTTTAAGTCATTTAAATTTTTATAATAATTTTAAAATTTAAAAACTTTTACGATAAATATTTTTAATTTATAATCCTGAATTATGATTTTTTTTAAGATTTTAGCACAGTTAAAGACAAACAATTTATGTCAAGATTAAAGAATTTGCAAAAGCAAAAACCCAAGATATAAACATAGTTAAAATTTTGAATATAAAATTATGTGTCTGAATACACATTACACATTACGAATTAACTCAACGGCTAGAATTCATTAAAGCCAATTGATCCATTCTCAAAAATAGCATTATTGCAGCTTTAGATTTTGTGAAATTAAACAAAACAACAGTGTTTTGGTATTCAAGACACTCATAAGGCACATGGACTTTCGTTTATGTCATATATAAATTAAATTGTTAAATGGTTATATCTTTATTTAATGGAATGATCATTTTGATTGAAAAAAATATATATCTAAAATATTAAATTAAAAAATTTTATTTTTAAAGTAATAAATTAAAATAAAATTGATCTTTTAATAATTAAATCATTAATTTACTTTTAAAAATTCCAATCTCAGCCGATGTATATAAATAAACATTAACTACATCATCACTTCCACCACTGGTCTGGTCCTTCCAATTTATTCTTCCGCAACTTGAACTTTAGAAACTAAAAAATTCTTATGTACCTTCCCTTAGGTACAACCTCATGATTCCTCAAATCTAAAGTCAATTATTTATTTTTGACAAATATTCCTTAGTCATTAAAGAATTTGTAGTCCTTTAGTCATCATCCAAATTCTTCATGGTTGGCACGTTCAATTACAGCCCCACAAGGAAGAAATTATAGAATACAAACAAGCCAACTATTAATTGTTGCGATGAAACATTCATTGATGGTTTCAAAGTCAAGGATTCCATAGAAGCATGCTGGCCCTTCTTCTTCCTCTGTGTCTCCATCTATATAACATTATCAACCGACACAGCTCAAGAGCTCTGTAATTAATCTCTCACAATGGGAAGACGACGATTCAGGTTGAAGTTGAGCCGTGCGTTGCCGTGCGTTCGAGTGTTGTTTGGATCCAAATCCTCGTCTGCTTCTATCAAATATGGAAACATCACTGAATTCCCAAGCATTAGGCAGGAGGAAGATAGCTCTTGTGGTGATCAGAGTGGGAATAAGATAATGGTGGTTGTGGATTCTAGTCTTGAATCTAAAGGTGCTCTTGATTGGGCTCTCTCTCACGCTGTGCAGACCCACGACACTGTTCTTCTTCTTCATGTAGCCAAGCCCTCCACCCAAGGTCAACACTTTCTAACTCATGTCATATTTTTATCTGTCAGTATTTATGTTCTTTTTTTTAAAAAAAATTGTACAGACTTACAGACAGAATGCAAGAAATAAGTTCATTTATCTTGTGATTGCAGGTGCAGAGTCTCCTGAGAAGCTTAATTTGAAGGCTTATCAACTTCTCCTTGATATGAAAAATATGTGCCAAATCAAGAGACCTGGGGTAGGTTTCAAAGAGCACTAAACATAAGAGTTAATATCTAGGTCGACTGTGTATATCCAAATTACTTCATCTCTCTAATCCGATTAAGGTTAGATCTTCCATGTCAAGACCAAGAGATTCACAAAAACAACTCTCGTGTCTTTGACTTAAAAAGCTGTTCTTCCAAAAATCACATATCACATGTTCTTCGATATCACTGCACCAATCACATTGTCTAACATATCATATGTACTGTGCTTTCCAAACAGGAGATTGTTCCCTTTCATTTTTATTTTGTTTATTAATGATACTTATGTTGCGCAACAGGGGAACTGCGTAACAGAGAATCCCATTATAGTTCATTAATGCATTCGAAAGAACACAACATGTCGAGTTTTCGTTGCACCAAATTGTGACAGTAGACTCAACCACATGTCACATGTTTGCCTAGTTCATTGATTAGTGCATGTAAAAGGGACTAATTAACGTGGTGGGGTTTGTGGGTTTCAGGTGCAAGTGAAGGTAGTAAAGGTAGAAGGAGAGGAGGAAGGAGCTGCCATAGTGGAAGAGGCAAAGCAACAGAAAGTGTCACTATTGGTTATAGGGCAGAGGAAGAGATCCGTATTGTGGGGCTTAGTGAGGAGGTGGTGGGGAAGAAAGAGAAGTACTGCAACTGCAACTGGGGTAGCTAATTATTGTATTCAGAATGCTTCCTGCATGACTATTGCTGTGAGGAGGAAGAACAAGAAGGTTGGAGGCTATTTGATTACTACTAAACGTCATAAAAATTTTTGGCTTTTGGCCTAATCTTAGCTTTGGAAAATCCAATTCAACCATTCGAGTGAAACTTGATGCTCCTGAAAATCTGTTTCTTCATTTTATCTATTGTTTGTTCTCACAGAAAATGCATCCTGGATTCCCTAGCTTTAAAAGGAGCAGCACAATCCAAATCAAATTTCATCAGTTTAGATTTCAATTTTTTTATATATATATTTTATTTTAAAAGAAGTAAAATATAAGAATTGAAAAACTATTTTCATCTTATATTTTACTCTCTTTCAAATTAAAAAAATATATTAAAATTAAAAAATAAAAATTTAATGTTAAAAAATTTTAAAAAAATGAAGGACTCAGATTGCTCTAAGAACAACAAAGAATCCCAATTGCAGGGAATGATAGATTTAAATTCAGTTTTAAAAAAGGAATTAATAGGGTGATATTACATTTTGTGTTTGAAGAGGAGCAATGAAATACAGAGTAACGGGAAGGACTATCACTGTCAGAACAGAGACTTTGGGAAACAGAGCAGTTTATATTCTTCTACTATTCGATCAAGAAACGATCCTCACTGCACAATCATAGCCACATAAAAGCATCATTATTAGTAAGAAAATATAAAACCCACGTTTCTGCTTTCCAGCAGACTGATAAGTTTTTCTTTAAAAAAACAAAAGACTTTTTTTATTCTTCATGGCTGTGTTACCAAACAATGTTATTGTAGCAGGACAGAACCTTCGTCTCTATAAATTCACAATTTGGCTAAACAAGAACATATTAGAAATATGAATCGAACCTTATTCTGGCTTTGGTTTTTTGATCCGTGCTCTCTGAAAACCATGTCTCAATAATTTGGCAATAGAAGTCATCATTCTCTAGATCACCTCCAGCAAAATGTTTCTCAGGATGAAGGTATTAATGTCGAAGTTTCTAGTCCATCCTGGGGAGCCTTGCGCTCAAAAATTCCTCTTAATTCAATCTCGTAAAAAGTATAATTAACATGTTTATATCTCATCTAAAAATCAATTTTGTTTTCATAGATCAGTTCTAATTAAAAGATTTTTTTTAAATTAACTTACAACATTCATATGCCTTCAAATGAATTTTTTTTACATCTGTGAAGTCATGGATTATTACTATCTTGTCCAGCAGAATTCAAAATTAAAACTTATTCGGAGGCCTACTTTGTTATGCCTAAAAGGGCTAATGAATGATGATTTGGGTTTTGATCCTCTGCAATAGGATTTGAGTAGCTGATGAGCTTCAAAGCACGTCCATTGAAGGAGACCAAGAGCCTCTACGATGACTGAGACGATCAAGTCAGTACAAAGCACTAGCAATAGGAACTACGATTGTAAAATATGCCTGAATGGTGGACGACCATTATATAGGTGAGGCCTGGGGGCTTAAAGGTAATTTTGCCAAGGATGGATGATTTCGATCATGGGCCACGTGGCAACCCCTGGCTAGTGTATTGCACAAAGATCGTTAAACGTTATGATGCGCTAGTGTATAAGATTTGTATATAGTTCCTCAAGTGATGGTGCTTCCATGTGAGCGTCCCCACCGTTGGTCATAAGGGCTAAGGGATCGGTGAGGCTCATTATACGGACCTTGAAGTCTGGTTTGGGCCGACTCGACCTCATTGGGCTAGGATGGCTAAGTTGGTCTTCGTCAAGGGCAATAGAGCTTGACTCTTGTTTATAATTTGGCCTAGATCGTTTTCATTGCAGGTGATGGAGGAATAAATTTCTTAAAATTATTATGATCTTTGACAAATAAGTGAATTTTAAATTTTATCCTCTACATATTATTTCTTTCAATTTTATCCTTCAATAATTAAAATGTTTGCAAGGTTGCCTTTCCATTTCACTCAACCTAAAAGTTTGATGTGAAAATTAATAGTTTGCTGACTTCAACATTATTAGATGACAAATTTGGCTCAAATAATGAATATTTTCTAACAGATTATTAAATTGGAAAAATTACATCTTTAGTTTCTAGAATTTTATTTAATTTTTAATGTAGTCTTTATAGTTTACAAATTTGTAACTGAATCCTTCTAATTTACAAATATTTTAATTTAGTTTCTATTGTTGAAATTCTGTAAATATTTTGTTAAATTTTATTGATATAACTAATTATGTATTATTTTGACACTCTAAATGTGTATAATTTATGCTAATAAAAGAGATAAAACTATAGATAATAAATTAAGATTAATTCTCATATATGACAAAATATTGATTAAAATATAATAACAAAGACTAAATTAAAAATTATTTAAACTATAAAGACTTAATTATAAATTTTTAAACCATAAGAACTAAAAACATAATTTTTTCTGTTAAATTTGATATTAAATTTTAGATGAAAATAAAATAAAATGACAATATTATAAACATTTCAACAATTAATAGAGTAAATTAAAAAGTTTATAAATAAATTAATTAAAAGTTTAACTAGATTATAGGTTTTCTTCAATTTTTTTGAATGTTGTGGCCTTTTTTTATTGAGTCAAGACTCAAGGACTCATCCAAGCAAACAGGGATCAAAATTAAGGGTTTGTTTAGTACATAGAATTTTTTTCAATGAAAATAAAAAGAGAATACTGAATGGAATAAAATAAAATAAATTGTATCTAATAGGAAAAGGAATACTTTTTTCATTTGTATGTTTAATAAGATAAAATTAAGGTAGGAATGGAAAGTATAAGATAATAAAAGAGCAAAATGTTTTTACTAAAAAAGAAAAAAGAAAAAAAAACAATTTTTTGACCTTCTAACTTTCTATGCAGATAAAGAAACAAAAGGCTCAATTTTTTTTTCAAGTTTTTCCCCTTCCCTTCACCTGCAGCCAAGCAAGAAATCAACCAAGGGACCACCGTCCACTCCATTGCTCCGTTGGCGTTGATTAGTCATCCCAGTTGTGGATTTGAGAGTTGCTCTTTTCCTTGAGGTTGGGCATGAGTAGCTGAGATGAAACAACTGACGTTACGACTTTAGCAACGAGAATGAATGATCATAGGAAGCGTGCAAGTAGGGAGGACGAGAGCAGCACAAGGTGTGAGAGAGATGAGACATAGGGGTTGCTCATCTCGCCAGAGGGGAAAAATGACATTTCCACATTTTGACTCCAAACACTCGTAACTTTCGTGCGCTACAATGTTGAAACTTGCCTTTCAACCAAGGTTTCCCAACTGTCATGGTTTCCCTATACCAATTGAGACTTGCTGAAAGATTCCTTCCAATTTCAGTTTTCATTGAAATGCCAAACGAGCCATAAGCATACTCACACGAGGAATCAGGAAGCTTCTTCTTTTTAATTTAGAGAAGGCCCGACTCAAGGTTTTTCCTCTTATTTTATTTTATTTTTTATTTTTTAAGTTTTTATGAACTTTTTACTTTATCATATTTCTCATGTTTTTATTATCAAAAAATTGTACATAAGATCAATATTGTAATTTTTTTTCAAAGATAAATAATATCGAAAAATACAATTAGAAATTATAATTGTGTTTTGCTTTTGAGAAGATGTGTTACATTTTCACATTTATAAAAGAATGAATAAAGTTACGCGTGCAATCACATCGTATGAAAACTTATTCTAAGTATTGAACTTTTTAATTTCAGAGTTTAGGTTCAAATTTCATTCGGCCTGTGTACAAGTTGAGAAAAACTAAATACACTATTCTTTATTGTGTTGTCTAAATTGTAACGAACATCATCCTTGTATGCCAAGAAGCAGTCGAGTATCAATGAAAAATTCTTATTTTGCGTGTATTTAATTTTACTTTATTATTACAATAACAAAGTGCTCAGTGTGCCATCTTAACTTTACTCCACTAAGAGGTGCTACCTTTTTTACTACTCCCCTTCAATTTTCTGCCTAAATCTTTTTATTTATTTATTTTTTAAATTATAATTAGCCTCATATACTTGAATTTTATAACAGGGAAAATAAAACTCTGAATTACAAAACAATATTATAACTAGCGCGAGAATAAAACTGATAATCTCTACCAAGTTTAGTCCCATGTAATTGAAATCGTGCATTTTTTTTATATGGAATAAAGAAAATCAAAGTTGGCATGGCATGTCATCTTTTGCAAATATTAATAGAAAAAATTTTATATACAATTCTTGTTTTAATTTAGGAGTTAGATCCTAAAATTAATGATATTTATATTAAATAACCTTAATTTTTAAAATTATTTTAAAGGGGGTTAGGACCAAAAAATTTAAATTATGTGAAAAAATTACAGTTTGAGACTATAAATTAAAATTTGTTGTCATAAAGTCTTTTTGAATAATTTTAAAATTTAAAGTTTTTTAATATAAATATTTTTAATTTGAAATTTAAACTGTAATTTTTCCTTAATAATTACCACTCTTTCATTTCAAGACTTTGTAAATCCTTATATTATAAATGATTTATGTTGATTTGATTTCTCTAAATTATTTCTCACCATTTCAAACGGAAATTTGGTGGCCAATCTCTGGAGGGAGCCTTCACCCTGTCAAAGAAAACCTTGCAGCTTGTGTAAAATAAGGCTCCAGGTATGAACTTTCTTCTTGCGATTCGTTATAGACACTGCTAAGTCTCTTGCTTTGGCTGTGGTTTATTAGAGGATTTAGCCATGTTAATTTTTTGTTCTTAGGAGTGTTCTCTTCAATTTTTGTGGGTTCTACTTCCAATCTCCAATTTCTTGAATTTTTAGTATCGTTGATGTGGCGATGTAGATTAAAGGGAATTTCCTTTCTGAGGTTCACTTGGCTGATTGTTTAGCATTATCATCATATTGTATTATCATATCGTTGTTACGTTTGAATTCTTTAATTGTTGATATTACTATAGAACAAAACTTTATCCTTTTTTCTTTTTAACTTGGAGTTTAGATGATTTCTACTTTATACCTATGGTAAAATTTAATTTATATTTTTGGTTGACAATGAATTTGATAAATAGCATAGTCCCATCTAGTCTAACATTATTACAAAATGTGTATTTTAGGAATGGAATCAATGACAAAATTTAGATTTTAAAACGTGTGAATTTCACACTATTCTTGAAAGTAAGATTTGTCTCCTACGTAATGCTATAGGGTTTAGACAAATTTGTTTCTAAGACTAATATAAAACACTGTAGAGAACTACTCTAAGCAAATAAAGAAGTTCTCTCCTTCAAAAAAAGGCCAAAGTTCAAAAATAATAAATTAGAAAAAGAGTTTCTACATTATATGTTGAAAAACAAAGCTAATAAATTTATAGACTTTGAATCAACCATCATACCCTTTGAGTCAAAGAACATAACTTTTAATGAGTTATTTCAAATTGTATGAAACTCCTAACAATCATTTGACCATTAAAATTAAAGAGACATAAACTTCCAAACCAAAAATAAATAAATAAATAAAAACAAATTTTAAGCTTCTAATTTTTTGACATTTCAATAATGACTAGTCAGTTGCTTCAAATGGACCAATCAACTATCACATCAACGATCACTTTTTAATCATTTTCTGAGAGCTTGCTAGTTGATTGGTTTGAACACCAGTCAACATTTTTTAGTTGACCAGTCGATTAATGCTTGTTCATCAATCAACTATTATATTACAATAGCAAACTCTATCTATCTCACATGAACTAGTCGACTGTTGTAGTGATCAGTCGGTTGGTTTACCATATTGGTCAATTGACCCTTGAATGGACAAATTTGTTCAATTCTATAAAGGTCTTGTCAGTCAAGTGGTTCATATAAGACTTCGTTTTTCCTTTAGTTTTTCAAACTATTATCTACGATCCCCTATTTAGTTTGAAAAATTAAGTGGTATTTCTACATATAAACTCATGTATAATGATAAATATCATAAGATTTGGTCTTCTTAGCAAGGTAAATAATTCAAAGTTTCAACAAGTAAATGGTTGCTAAACATTTAACCACTACTCTTCAATTAAAAATTGCAATTATCACACACATGATTCTGAACACTTTTAACTTATATTCATAGAAAACTAGCATGATTATGGTCATATGCTATCCCTGGACTTTATGAACATTTCCAAAAATTTTAATTTCAATTTCTGAGAAGAGTGGCTTCACTCTTGGATGTTCTCATAGGTGAAAGTTTCCTTAAGAACCTTATAGGTTTATCCATGACTTTATCAAGAGCATTAAGCTTACCCTTTTATCCTTAATTGTAAACTATTGTTGAATCACTTTATATGATTCCTTAATGTCCCATGTTTACTCATCAGTAACTTGTTTTACCTATTCAAACTTCTTGAATAGAGTTTATCTAAGCAAAAGTTCAGTTTCCATTATTGTTAACATTAGGCCCATTTCAAATGATGTTTTTCTTACCATTTTCTTCGATAATCCTTTGTAAAAGTATCTACTAGGTTGTCTTGCATTTTTACATATTGTATCACAATAATACATCATTGATTAGTTGCTGAATATACTCATGTCTCAAACTAATATGTCTAAACTTTTTATTATATATTTTTCTATATGCCTTAGAGATAATAGCCTTACTATTATAATGTAATGAGATGACTGAAATTTGTTATGGCCACAACTTTATATTTGTTAACAAATTCCTCAGCCATTTGCCCCATTTAATCGCCAAAGCTAAAGTTATAAACTTAGATTCTATTGTAGAATGAGTTATATATATCTATTTCTTTGATGCCTATGAAATTGCACCTCCACCTATGATAAATATCCAACAACATGCAAGCTTATAGTCTTGTACACTAGTCATCCAAATAGCATCAATATATTCTTCTAATATATTTAGAAATTTGTTGTAAAACAATCCTAGATCCTTTATACTCTTTATGTGACACCTTAAACTACTACCACTACCTAGCCTCTCCATAGGCTCGGTTCCATATGATTTCCAAAGAGTCACTACTCTCCCGTGGCATTTACATGCTATGAACCGGGGTTTCATATACTCATCTTTTACCCCGTGGGTCCTGTGAACCCATCTCAAGCATCCTCAACTCAAACTCCATATAGATGACTCATACATAGCATAACACAAACCATAGGCCACGGGTATAGAGCCGAAACCAGTAAAATTTGCATTTCCGCATTTGGGCCCAAAAGTCATATTTTGGCTCTAAGTTTGGAAAATCATAGTTAATTGTAGAAAAATGGGAATGCAGCAATCTTTAGCTTTCTGGAAAGCTCTAAGTGTCAACTTTACACTAAAAATCATTCCCAACCACAAACACATCGTTTGGACCATGTTTGACATCAAAAATGGGAGGATGGTCCAGCTGTCACTGTTTCTGGTGCAGCTTGCTGTCATGATTTTCGGAAATTCATAACTAAATCCACAAAAATCCAATCTGGGCACATTATACCAATTCGGAAAGATACGGATGTCTACTAGAGGAGAAAAATAAGTTCAGATCAGTTCAGTAGCTCCTACACCCCGAAAACCGATGGAACAGTGATGGGGGTCAGATAAGCTCACTGATGCTGATACAGAACTTCAGTCGGTTCAATCTCTCTCTACAGACCTCCGATTTGGGTGATTCCAGTTCCTACAAGTCACTTTCGTTTTCTAGTTTATGTGTATAAAATTTCACCTCATTTGGAATCCATTTGGTCTAAAAGTGCCATAGATTTCATTTTCTGGTTTAGATGAACAGTACATGACCAATCCCTTAAATTCTCCCAAATTCAACAATTCCCCAAATATTCTATAATCTTCCGAATATTACCCACTTTAGCTTCTCAAGAAGCTTTCTACAAACTCTAGAGGCATGCCAAATTTCATGGCAAACAGAGCTCATCCGGTCATACTTTGACGGAGCTCACAAAAATACCAGTTTTGGCACCCCATAGGTCCAAAACGGGTCCAAATAGCCTCTCTCACATACTCACTCCACATGGACAAGTTCAAAAGCATAAAACTAGTATATCTAACATGTCCATATGCTCCAAATCATCATACATTCAAATCTCACTATGCTATGGCCAAATTTACACAATATCATTCATGCATCAAGGGGTAAAAACCCACATTTCCATTACTTTGGTTAATAACAGAGTTCATACATCATCCTTTCATATTTCTACATGTGTTACAAACTTTACATCTCAAAAATAGTGGGCACATCTTCATTTGGCACTACTTTACATCATTTATACATCAAAATATCAAAATAAACTAACATTTCCCTATACATGCTCCTAGGCTCCTTGGTGTGTGCTCAGTTCTCCTTGAGCTCCACCTAGCATATTAGTTGGGAGGGGAAAGGGGTGAGATTCGGGGGAATCTCAGTAGCTCAAGCACTCAATCCAGCAAGCAATCAAGGCATATAACAAGTCAAAGCATGTGAATAAACACTTAGCCATTCTCAATCAACCAACACACAATGTACATGCTATGGAATCACAACAATGCCAAAAATGAGCTCCAGGGACTTTTGGTCTAGCCTCACCCGAGTCTAGGGACTTTTGGATGGCCTCACCCGAGTTTAAGGACTTTTGACTTGGCCTCACTCGTTGGAGACTTTTGGCCTTGTCTCACCTATCTCAAGGGGCTTTCGGCTTCACCTCACCCATCTCATGGGACTTTCGGTACTACCTCACCCGAGCAATCTCACATTTCAACATACAAGCATATTGGCATTCAATGCATCAAAGCAATAACATATGGCATATTCCATACAACAAGCATATACATCATACAATGACTATCATATCCAAGAAAGCAACAAGAAAGAGTGAAAGAGAGAGCTACCTTTGGAGCCAAAGCCAACACAGGCTTTTCCTTTCAGTTTCTCCTTTCCCTCCTTAGATCCACAATCACACCTTGTAAGTGTTTCACTTGAGCCTAGACACACCAAAAGCATGCAATTACTCTCTTGTCATATAATCCTTCAAATCAATTCTCCTATATACCATAACCTAGAGTTCTCTCTCTCTAAAATGTCATTAACCCCTTTCTCTCTCTCAAGCTCCCATGGTAGTGGAAAACCACATTTTCAAAGAAAACACAATGATTCAAAAGCGTTTTCCACTTTCCCTCTTCTGACCCATACCCAGAAATCGTCCATTCTTGCAAACAAAACCGTAGGAAAAGAGGGCAAAGGGAGGGGATCAGAAATCTGAAGAGAAATGGGAGAAGTGACCTTACCTTTCCCTTAATCTTCCTCCTTCTCTTGATCTCTCACACTCTCCTCGCTTCTTTTCTCTCTTTGGGTCGAAGCTTAGGGCAGATATGAGAGAAGAAATGAGTTTGGGCGTTTAATGAAGTCTAAATCTCGCTATTTACTCTCTTCCGGACCGACTCTCGCTACGGCGAAAACTAACCTTCGCTATAGC
The DNA here is from genome assembly GCA_032878935.1 of Erythrophleum fordii. Lineage (NCBI taxonomy): Eukaryota > Viridiplantae > Streptophyta > Magnoliopsida > Fabales > Fabaceae > Erythrophleum > Erythrophleum fordii. The sequence goes on from JAVQMF010000055.1 coordinate 1,444,135, forward strand.
AAGCTCGTGTAATCTGGCTTCGCTATGGCGAGGTGTAACCTTCGCTACGGCGAGCTCGTGCCAGTTCCCTTCGCTATGGCGAGAATTACCACTCGCTATGGCGAAATCGCGTCAGTTCTAGACTTCACTCTCGCTATGGCGCCGCTACAGCGGGCAACTCCCTGGTTTTTGTATGGGCTGCTGCCAGCACTCGCTATAGCTAGAATCGCCTTCGCTATTGCGAACTAGCTCTCTCACTGTGGCGAGACCGTTTCTCGCTGTTGCGAGAGGACTTAGCAGAAATTCTGGATTCCGAAAATTTCCAGATTTCACTTCCTTTCTTTTCCCTTTTCTTTTCTTTTTCCCGGTTGTTACACTTTAAGTACCCTTAGACTCCAGTTATAGCCTTTTAATGAACTGTAATAGGATTACTTATGTGCATTACAGGTTTTTGACTACAAAAGATATATCAAATCTTGTACAATGTATAGTGTACAATAGACTTTATATAATACTAGAATATCTAAGTTGTTCAACTAATCTTTCAATAATTTTAACTAACTATGGTGCTAAATCATAAGGGATGTTTATCTCTTTAATGTCTAAGTGCTTATACATGTTTAAAATTTTCTCATAAGTTCTTCCTTGACTTCATTAAAAGCATTAAGCTCGCTCTTTTATCCTTAATTGTACACTATTGCTTAATCACGTTATATTTAGTGTTCCATAGTTACTCATCAATAACTTGTTGTTATCCATTCAAACTTTTTGAATAGAGTTCATCTAAGCAAAAGTTAGGTTTCCATTATTGGTAACTTTAGGTATAGGCCTTAGGTTTATTCTAAATGATGTTTTTCTCCATATTTCCCTTAATAATCCTTTTGAAAAAAGACTTGTTAGGTTGTGTTGTGTTTTTACATACTATATCATGATAATACCATCATTGATTAGTTGTTAGACATACTCATGTCTCAAACTAACATATCTAGGCTTTCTATTATATGTTTTGTTATATGCTTTAGACATAGTAGCCTTACTATCATAATGTAAAGAGATAACTAACATCAATTGTGGCTAAAACTTTATGTTTGTAACCAAACTCCTCAGCCATTTGGCCTTTTATCTATGGAAGCTAAAGCTATAAACCCAGATGTTATTGTAAAATGAGTTATACACTATTTCTTTGATGCTAATGAAATTATACCTCCACTTATAGTAAATATCCAACCAAATGTAGACTTATAGCCTTGTATACTAGTCATCCAACTAGCATTAGTATATCCTTCTAGTTCAGTTAAAAAATTGTTATAAAATAATCCTAGATCTTTTTCACTTTTTTAAGTACCTTAGGACTCTAATTATAGTCTTCCAATAAACTGTACCAAGGTTACTTATGTACCTTGCAAGTTTTCTAGTTACAAAAGATATATTAGGTCTTGTACAATGCATAACAAAAATAAGATTTCCTATGGTACTAGAATACTTAAGTTGTGCAATTGATCTTTCAGTATTTTCAACTAAATTTTGTGCTAAATCATAAAGGGTGTTTTTCTCTTTAATATCCAAGTGCTTATACCTGTTTAAAATTTTCTGAATATGATATTGATTCAAGGAAAACCCCCCACTATGCCTTTTAATTTTAATACCTAAGGTTGTATATGGTTCCCTAAGATCTTTCATCTTGAATTGTGAAGCTAGATATTTCTTAGTTTCATTCATACCAAATATGTTAGTTCCAAATATTAACATATCATCAACGTTTAAACATATGATAACTCTATATCTATCAGTGAATTCTAAATAAATAGATTCATTTGCGTCATTATTTCTAAAACTATGAGATAATATGACAGAATCAAATTTTTCATGCCACCTTTTTAGTACTTCTTTGAGCCTATTTAGAGACCTAATCAGATTACACACTTTTTTCTCATTTTTAGGTAACACGAACCCTTTGGAGTTTCCATGTATACCTCTTCATCTATCTCACCATTTAAAAATATAGTATTTACATCCATTTGATGTATACTTAAATTATATATTGATGTCAATGCAATCAACATCTTAATAGATGTTATCCTAGCCATAGGTGTATATGTATCAAAATAATTTATGCCATGTTTTTACCTAAAGCATTTTGATACTAACTTAACCTTAAAGGTTTGGATAACTCCATCAATGCTATCAACATACCTATTTACACCTTATGAGTTTGGATTTGGGAGGTAAGTTAACTAATATTCAAGTATTGTTAGGCACAATAGAGTCTATCTTATCACTAATGGATTCCTTCTAAAAACTAGCGTCTTTAGATGCTATTGCTTCTGTATAGGTTTTAAGATCCTCTTCTTTATGTTATAAATAAAGTATTTGATGTAATTATGTGTTTTTATTTCCTTCTACTAAAAACACTATTACTTGAGAGGATATAAAATTTGATCCTAAGTGTTTATCTTTTCTAGTTCTTTGACTTCTCCTAAGTTCATTAGAAGGTTCACTATATGTTCATTTACCACTAGAAGAACAACTAACACTTAATTGATTGTTGGGTTATTTAATTTTCTTACTAGTAAAGTCAATGATGAACTTGTTCTTAAAAAATTCCAAATCAACTGATTCTACTATGACATTAGATTTTATGTCTAGTCACCTATATGACTTTGAATTTTCAACATATCTAACAAAAATACTTATGCTTAACCCTAACTTGGTTCTTTTAAGATTAGGCACCCTATAATATGCTAAGCACTCCCAAACTCGAAAATAACTTAAGTTTGGTTCATTTCCATTATGTAGTTCATATGGAAGTGTTTGATACTTCCTAGAAGGTAATATATTAGTTATATGATAGGTCGTTAACAAAGTTTCACTCCATGAATTTATGGATTGTTTAGAAATTAAAATCATGGCATTAATCATATCAACTAAAGTTCTATTTTTTCTTTTGGCCACATCATTTTGTTGTAATGTATAAGGAACACTAACTTGATGGATTATGTCATTTTCTTTACAAAAGGTCGTAAAGTCATTGGAGAAATATTCTCAACCTCAATCACTTCTAAGGAGTTTTATTTTCTTTCCTTTTTGATTTTCAACTTGAGATCTAAAGGTTTGAAACATATTAAAAGCTTGATCTTTGATTTTCATCAAATGCACATATGTGTGCATAAAGTAATTATCAATGAATATAACAAAATACCTATTTCCACCTCTAAATATTATACTATTGAGTTCACATATGTAAAAATGTATTAGACCTAAAATTTCAAATGTTCATTCAATAGATTTAACTATCTTTCTAGTTATTTTTCTTTTTGCTGTACACAAATTTCACACTTATCATATGTATAATCACTAGTAGAAATCGTACCATTTCTAGTCATATAATGTAAATAATTTAAAATAACATGTCCTAATCTATCATGCCACATGTATTCCTTTCCTACAAACATTGCATTTTTAGAAATTACAATCTTGTCAAATTGTAAGATAGCCTTCAAGCTTTTCTTTTACAAAGTAGAGTTACAAAAACTAGATTTTTCTTTCAAGAACATGTAATACATTAAGTAATAGTAACTTCTTTTCAAAAATAAATTGTAGTTCTACATTGCATTTTCCAAGTACTTTTGCAATTTTGCCATTGCGTATGAGTAATTCTTTTTCATCTTTTATAGTCTTATATGTCTTGGATTGATTCTTGTCATGACATACATGGATGGTTGCACTAAAGTCATACCACCAATCGAGTGTTCTTGAAAATCGTTGACATCTTTACTTTATACATCATACTAATGTGCAAGTCTAAAACCATAACCATTATCACATTATTTTCATTGTCTACCATGTTTGCAACACTATTATTTTCTAGCTTTTACTTCTTTCTAAATTTGCAATCTCTTTTGAAATGACCCTTTTTCCTACAATGGTAACAAGACTTTGCAGCCTTCTTTGGCTTGTGGTCAAAAGTATCAAAATCAGGGTTCTTTCTCTTCTTTTGGAATTTGTTATTTGCACCCACATAATTGACTTTATTAGAAACAATTTCTAAATGCTTTTTTTTTTTTGTAAATTTCTTATATCTTTCTCAATCCCTAAATGCTTCAAAATTTGTACTATAGAAAATGTTTTAGTGGTATGCAACAACATCTTTCTATAATCATTCCAAATTAGAGATAATTTTGCAATTATAGCTCCCACTTGCAATGATTTAGAAATTCCAACCTTCAAGTGTTTGAGTTTAAATACCAATACTTGCAAATTATGAATTCAGTCCACAATTGAAGTGTTGTAATTCATAGTAAAAGTAAAGTAATTCATAATCAAAAACTTATATGTCCCTTATTTCTTAGTGTTATACTTAAATTTGAGCGCTTGCCAAATCTCTTTTTAGTGATCAGATAGATGTGAACAAATTATACAAGTGATTAGAGAGAGTATTGAGGAATTGACCATGACATAATACTTCATCCTTGATTTGCTTCTTTCTTTTCACCTTTACTTAATCAGTGTTCTCATTGGATGATGAAGGAAGTGGCTACAAATTAAGATCAAGGACATATGCTATTTTCATGGCAATAAGTAGAAATAGCATTTTGTCCTCCCATCTCATGAAATTGGTGCCATCAACATGATTAAGTTTTACAAAGTCTTGATTCATAACTTTGAAAGCAAATTTGATAGTGGACTCTATATCAAATCTTGCTTTAAGATTGTTATAAAATTTGTATTTTAGAAATGGAGTCAATGATAAAATTTAGGTTTTAAAATATGTGAATTTTACACTATCCTTAAAGCAAGATTTATCCCCTATGTTATGCTATAATGTCTAGACACATTTGCTTTTAGGACTAATTTAAAGCATCCTAGAGAACTACCCTTAGCAAATAGAGAAGTTTTCTCCTTCAAGAGAAAGCAAAAGTTCAAAAATAAGGGATTAGAAAAAGAGTTTTTGCATTACATTTTGAAAACCAAAACCAATGAATTTATAGACTTTGAATTAACTATCATGCCATTTCACTTAAAGAATGTGACTTTCAATGAGTTGTTTCAAATTATATGAATCTCCTAATGGTCATCTGATTGTTAGACTTGAAGGGACATGAACTTACAAACTAAAAGACATGAACATAGATTTTAAACTTTTAATTTTCTAACATTTCAATAGCGACAAGTTGATTATCATGCCAATGATTACTTTTCAACTATTTTTTAAGAGCTCACTAGTTAATTGGTTTAAACACTAGTCAACTATTTTTAGCCATCTAGTTAACTAATGCTTGTGTATTAGTTGATTGTTATATTCTAATAGTGAACTCTATCTATCTCACATGGATTAGTTGGTTGTTTTATTCTACCAATTGATTGTTATAGTTATCGACCAATCAACTAACACTTGTAGGGATAATTTTTTCCCATTTTGTAAAGGTTCGATTGATTGATTATTGGCCATCAGTTGACAAATTCATGTCAAACTTGGTTTTCCCTTTAATTTTTCAAACTACTCTTAAAATGTTAATTGATTGTAAATTTTCAACTACCAAAGCATATTTAACTTCATATGTTGGTATGGAGTTTGAAACTGAAAAACATGAATCTAAATTTTGCAATGCGTATGCTGACTTAATTGGTTTTAATATTAGAAAAAACTAGATGAACACAAGAATGACATATAAAAAAAGTAATATTATCTAAAAAATATATATGTTTCAAAGAAGAGTTTAAAATGATAAATAATTGTGAAGCAAAAGGGTACATAAAGATTTTATGAACTAATTATTTAGTCCAAATGATCATCAATTGACAAGAAAGTGTAAAATATGTAGTTAAGTTTTTAAGAAGTAATATAATTATGCTTTTTCTACTCTTGAAATAGACATAAATTACTATCACAAAGAAAAGTTTTCGCCACTCATGCTACTCAAATTGAATTAACAAATTATTCTAGCATACAACAAAAATTAATTTTTGGACTTTTGTGTTCACAAGTTAAAGGATGGGAGAATATTATGTGCAATCTTGAGGATGTTAGTTATTTTCAAAATTTGACTTGTAATTGAATAGGAAAGAGGAGCAATTCATGGTTCAAAGTTATTGAAATATGTGTGTGTATGTGTGTAATATTAATAATATATATTTAAATATGCATATTATAAAAAAATAAGCATGAATAATTTTATTTTAGTCTACCAAGATTTATAAAATACATATTTCAAGTATAATAAAATATTTGTATGCTTATATAATATATATTCAAAACATTTATAAATCATTTTTAATTAGATTATATATGAAAAGTTTGAATACATATAAAATAAATTTATAATATATTAAAATATAGTTTTTAATATCTCTACAACATATCTCAAAAAATAAAGTTTGAAAGTCTACAAAAAAAAAAAGGTCTTTCTAGCTATAAAGAATTATGATTCCTAAGGCTACACATTTATCCATCACTACGCTATCATTTACTATTTTAACTCTTCTTTATCTATTATATTTTCATTTTCTTTCCACTTCTTTTCTTATCTTGTTCCAATGCCTTCTTGTTTCTATCAATCTTTAATTTATGTTGATTTGTGCCATCTGAAGCTCCTTTCTCTTTCTAGTTTGAAGAATGTATATGAAGGAAACTAGTAGGTAACTACCATTTATAATTCTCTCCCTTTCTTCTTTTAACTCTAACTTTTATTGCACATAAAGTTCTTCAAAAATCTTACGAATGATGGATGGAAAGGAAGATCTTGGTTTAAATCTAACCTTAAGCTTCCCTCAAAAGGCTTTAAATTCTCTACAGTTGAATATATTGCCTTTAGAGGTCGATTGCGAAGAAGAGGTAAGGTTTTGTCTTTAAACAACATGATTTTGAACATGAGCAGTAAGTGAGGTGAGAGAAAGGCCAATAGTGAAGAGCATGACATGGACAAAGCTTGTTCTTAAGAAGATAATGAAATGCCTAGGAAGAGGCTTAGGCTATCTAAAGAATCAGTTGACTTGTGAGCCCCCCTTTTGATTTTTGACCAATTTAGTTAGTTTTGATTAGTTTTTTAGATGGCTCTGAGGGTTAAATAAACTAGACTAGTGGCTGGTTCACCAGTTTTTTGGTTTGATCGGCAAGTTTGGTTTAATATTCAAAACTATGACATTAGCAGTCATTTGACTTCTAAAATGATGATAGAAATGAAAGAAGGAGATGCTTACACTTTACTTCATTATTCTTAGTCAAGCCAATATAAGAATCACTTTTTTTTTTAATGAAATTCAACTTGATGCTGAAGATCAAATTATAAACATTTTTAGGCAAATGCAAAAATAGTAGTAGATTTATGTTTATTTTGGAGATATATTATCTTTTAATAGTACTTATTGTACCAATAAATTTTTTTATCATTTACACCCTTTGTTAGATTCAGTCACCACTAAAAAACTATTATATTTGGTGCTACATTTTTGGATGATGAAATTGCTAAATCTTTTGAATGGTTATTTAGAACTTTTCTAAAGGCCATGTGTTAGAAGAAAACGAAAACAAATTTTACAAATCAAGATGCAACTATGGCAAAAGCAATCTTAATGGTCTTGTTTGAATCATATTATTGCCTATGCTCCTAGCATCTATTTCGAAATGCTCTTACGAATGTTAGTCATGCCTTCAAAAAATCATATTCTTTTGCTTTAAACTACATTGCATTTACAACTATGTGTATAAGAATAACTTTCTTGATGCATGAAAATTAATGCTTGACAAGTATGACCTTTGCCAAAATAAATAGATGCAAAATTTGTTTAGAAAGTGAAAAAATGGGCAAAAGTGTATAGGTGACATGCTTTTTTCAGCAGGTGCTACATCGACACAATAGAGTGATAGTTTCAATAGTCAACTAAGAAGTTACATGAAATCTACATATAATGTGTTAGATTCTTTTTAGATATTTTGAAAGGTTGTTAAAAGATATGAGATATAAGGAGTTAAAAGCTAACTATTAAATGAGTCTAAAAAAATGCCACCATTGAATTTAAATGTCCTTTTTATTGAAGAACACAAAGACATCTATGTATTAGCAATCTTTTATCAAGTTTTAGAAGAATATGAGAAGTCATATAACATGCTCAATAAAGAATGTAATCAAGTTTCAATATTATTTGAGTATAAAGTGCGTGTAATATGAGATATGAGAGCACAAGGTTCCTTTTAACTCAAAAGATGAAAGAATTCAATATAGTTGAAAGAAATATGAATTTATCAGGATCTTTTGCAACCATGCTCTCCAATCATTGGAATATAATAATTATTCCTCCAAAATACATTCTCAAAAAGTGGACTAAGCATGTAAAATTTGCCATCCCATACTATTTTTGGATACTAATTGTGGTAATATTATGACAATACTAAATTTACTTTCCTTACTCATTCTTGACATTATTCAATATATTACCTTTATATATATTTAGTTTATTTTTGCAACCTAATACTAATGAAATTCCTTTAACCTCTTTGTGCAAAGCATGGTCACCACATTAATCCATGCTAAAATCACATGCTTTCTTAGGCTAGTACTTCTTTATATATGATTCATCAATGTTTTCATATTTATCATTTTGTGGTTGGGAATTTAGATCTCTTGCTCATTGGAACTTGTTTCATATCTAATGTATGTTGATAACACCCTATTTATTTTCCAAGCTACTAAAAATATGTGCAATCAAGTATAGAATATCTTATTTCAATATATCCGTTTATCTATTGAGGTAGTATGTTAATATAACAAAAACAATCATAGTATTCAGTCCATATGTATCACACAAGATGAAAAAGGAATTATCTATTATTTTTTGTGTAAAGTTTAAGTCAAGTATTGGGAAATACCAAGGCACACAAGGGGATTTGGGTTATAATAAGACACAATCATATACGAAGGTGACAGATAAAATAGATAAGAAATTACAGGTGTGAAAATCGATGATATTGTTTCAAGCAAGTAGAAGTGCTTTCATTAAGTTATCCATTATCTTATTTTGAGCTCCCTAAGAAATATTGTCATGAAATGGATATGAAGTTAGCTAATTTTTTTAGAGGATATTCTGAGCCTAGATCGAAATTGCACTTGTTAAAATGTGCTGAAGTTTGTGGATTGATTTTGAAAGGTGGTTTTGGGTTTAAACAAACTCAAGTATTTAATTGAGCACTTTTGGCTAAGCATATTTATAGATTAGTTTATGATAATACAGGATCATTATTTGCTTGTGTTATGAGGCATAAGTATTATCAAGATGTTACTAGTGGAAGGATTAACCATCATTTTGCAATAGCATGGATTAGGAAATCAAGTCCAATTATTTTTTATCACCTTTAATGGCGAGTTGGAAAAGGTTCCAAAATTTCATTAACCACCATTAGTGGCCCATGTGTAACTACTAACACTCTATGTGGTCTAAATTTAATAAATAAGGTTTAATATCAAGTTAAAAGGGCATGAAAGGTTAAAAATAAAGTAAGAAATTTGGAAAAAAAAAAAGTAGGGAATTTTAAATCTTCAAAGTTAATTCTGTCTCACTTAAAATCAATTCTGACATCTAAGAGTCAAGTACAACCAAAGTACATTACTCTCTTAATGGATTTCTTAACATCATAGACCAATAAAAAAATATTATCGTATCTTTGAATACTATATTATTTCAACAAAATAACTTGAGTATTGTCATTCATACAAGTCTAAAGACTATCATAAATTCACATCTCTTATTTATTCAAAATTGCAAATATAAATGTCATTTATTCCGTGTATCAATTATAATTGCCTATGAGATTTCTCAAAAAGGACAAAATAGCTTATAATACCAACTTAAGGCTTCTACTTGGCTATTCCATATTACTTGAGCAAAACAACCAAAAGAAAAACCTAAATAGTTTTACATCAATGATTTGAAAATATCCAAAAATAAGCCTAAAAAAGAAAAAAAAAACTAGCTTGGCAAGTCTAGTTTAACTCTCAGTTAACTTATCATTGCCTCTACTTGATCCTTCACCTGAAAAATGTGTCCTATGAGGGGGTGTAATCATACAATCTTGGTAACTAATGATAATGGTAAAAGTATAATCACATGTAAATAGAAATAAATATTAATACCATACATATGAAATTCATTTTAACATACTATATGCATTTACCATAAATGAGTAATTTAACTACACAACTCAATCATTGGCCAACAATTTAAAAGTGACGAGCATAGCAAGGCTTGTAAATGAGCATAACAAGGCCCTTAGGTAGTTAAGTAAGACCATAGCAAGGCCTCTCAACATCTTCTAAACTATTAGAACATAGCTAGGTCCATGATCGATTGACAATCAAGTTGTTAACTCATTAATGCATTATTGTGTTATATGATATTGCAAATATGCAATTCACACAAGCCGTAAATTGATGAAATCAATATCATCCCATAAGGAAGGAAATCAATTACTAATTATTTGAATTTATCCCATTATCTAAATTATCTAACTAAATTGAAATTGATAAATGCAACTTTAAAGTAAAAGTATACTCTAAATAAATGCTGACTTTGAATAAAAAATTTTTGGAACATAAGATTCTCTTTTTACATTATCAATATCACTTGGAAGGAACTCTTTAACTAAATTCAATTAAGTTAAAGACAATTCCACTAATATAAATGAAATTCTCTCTTAAGATAATTCATCATGCTCATACTATGTCTATATTTACTTTCATGATCAGACACCTAATCCAAACCCATTACATATAAGGAATCAATGTAACTATTTGCAAGCCACTTAAATGTAATTTATATTCCTATAAATTTGTCATCTAAGTCCGATACTCTAGTGATCTATATTGTAATTGACTTCTTGATCCTCTCACAATATATCAGATAAATAATGGCCAGCCATTCATGAAAAAGAGAAAAAGAGTAATAGATTAAACTGATTAAAATAGTTATAAGAGCATTTTAGATTCAACTTAATCAGTAAAAAAATTCATCTAAATTCCAAATAAAAGATTTAACTATACATGATGGAATTCAGCAAACAAATAACAATGGACTTTAATAGAACCATAAATCAAAAACTAAGAAAAAAAAGTAAAGGAGAAAAATTATTGATGGATTCAACTGATTCATCAATGTGAGCTTCAAATTTTTAGTAGTTCCTAGAATCTTTCCTCTAAATCTACTTTCCTCCTCTATATTTCTCTATCTCTAAGGTTTCTCTTCTGCCTCTTCTATTGAAATTCTAGGTTGCCTTATCAAAAACTTTCTTTTTTAATGAAACATGGGCTACTTGTGTCGAAACCATCCCATTACATAGTCTGCCCATGTTCACCTTTATTTAGGAACATCCTTCTGCTCATTTCCACATGACTTGCCCGTCTGGTTCTGTTTAGCCCATATGGAACACTATTTTGGTCAAAAGTCCTCTGTTTTACATGCCCCTGCTCATAACACACTTAATCCATATTTCTTGATAAATAAGTTTGATTTCTGATTACTTCACTCATGCTTTTCCATTTTTTATTATTATTGGTTAAGTCTAGTATAAGATACATGAAGATTATGAAATTTGACTTAATTACTTAATTAAATATCAAGAAAAACATGACAATTTTTGCACTTATGATGTATCAATTCACTAAAATATCATATGTAACAATAATTAACACAATTTCATAAATACATGTAAACAGAATTAAAACTTTAGTTACCTTTTACAATTGTTACCCACTTATCATTAAGCTACCATCGAAACAACTAGGAGATTTAAGGAATTTACCTCACTTAAGTTTCTTAGACCTATATTCCTCACTTTAACCTAAAACACAAGCTCTAACTAATTGGGCACTCCTAATTTGAAGGAAACCAACAAGAACTCAAGATTAGAGATGGAATTTAAAGGAAAAATAGCTATAGATGAAAGGGATGGACTTGCTAAAACTTTAGGCTTACTTCTTTTTCTCCTTTCCCACCAAATTTTTTTTAAGATTTTTAAATCTATTAGCCTATGGTTCCATAAATGGCAACCATATTAGAAATTGTTTAAGCAAACTCAAAGAGAAGGAGTAGAAAATGTTTCCTTTCACTTACCAGAGCCAGATGTCACGTCTTTCCCCTTAATATGAGCTTTGAATGTTAGAGCACCATTTTCTTGTCTCCTATAAACATCTTTTGCCATGAACATAAGACACAAAAGGAGTTTAATTATGCTTTGCTATAAAAAGGGATTTGTGTCTTAGGGTTTATTAGATGTTTTGGTAAGTTGGGTTCTAGGTTCAATGGGTTATAAGCCTCAACTTATTCATTAGATTTGGGCTTTACGAACTAGGCCCTTTAGTATAATTTAAAGGAAAAAGCTACTAAGGAATAAAAACCTATTTCTAATTTAACTTATTTTAATTCCAAAAGTAATGAGGCATTAACTCATTTTTCTAGGGTAAGTCCACCAAATTACTAATTAAATAAACCTAAGCCCATAACTAATTTAATTTTCTTTCATGAACCAAATTAAATATTTATAATGTCTAATTATTTTTATTTTCCCTTATTAAGACCTTAATTATTTGTTTTCTTCTAAAATCCCCAAATAAATTCTCCCTGTCCTTAATAATTTGAAGTAATTAAATTAGCAATCTTAAATTTTATTTATTATCCACATTAATTATTTTTGGGATGTTGCATCATGCGAACAGATGCTCCAATCTCATATCAAACTATGAGTGATTTTATTCTACATGAATAAGGAAGATGGAATATTCAAATCTTGAAACAAATATACTAGCAAGAACAAGTACAATAGATAGTCAAGACTTCGTTTGCTATCATAGGTCAAGAAGATACTATTGTTTGAGTAAGCAATTTGTTAGCTAGTGATGAGTGCAAAATATAATTTTTTTTCTAAGATAAAATTAAGTAATTGAATTCAGATTATGTGGTTTTTATATGTTTTTTATATGATTTAATTAGGTACAAGGGGAAGTGAAAAACATGAGAGAATTAGTCAAAAATTAAGTATATTTAGCAAGAAACATAAATTAGCTATGTTTGCGAGCATGGGCAGATAAAATAAGGGATTCTAAGTAAACTAATGCTGCATACAAGTAGGCCATGTAAATTTACAGGGCTATGTAAACCTACATGGGGTAGACCATGTGAAATCACATAACCATTTGGGATGTGAGTAGAGAAATGATCTAAGATAAAGTTGAACACGAGCAGACCGTGTAACTAGGTGGTTTTAACTTAGGTAATAAAAGAAGGCTTTTTATAAGGTAACTTGGAATTTTAGCAGGAAGGCTAAGGAGGAAACTTGAAGAAGTAGAGATATAGAGGAGGAAACATGATTCAAAGGAAAATGCTATGATCACTAAAGATCTAAAGCTTACATTAAAGAATCACTTGACTTTACCCTTTTTCTTAGCTATCTGTTAAATTCCATTGTTGTTTATTTGTTAAATTCCAATATGTGTAGCTAAATATTTTATCTAGACTTTAGATGAATCTTTTTCCTAACTAAGTTGAATTTGGAATGTTCTTATGACTATTTTACTTAGTTTAATCTATTGCTCTTTTTCTTTTGTTCATGAATAGTTGGCCACCATTTATCTGATGTATTGTGAGAGGATCAAGAGGTCAATTATAGTATAGATCATTAAAGTATTAGACTTTGATAACAATTTTATAGAGATATGAATTGCATTTGAATAGTTAACAAATACTTGCATTGATTCTTTGTATGTAATGAGTTTGTGTTAGGTGTATGATCACAAGAGTCGACATAGGCTTAATATGAGTACGGCTATTTATCTCAAGAGAGAATTTCATTCATATTAGTGGAATTATTGTTATTTTAATTAAATTTAGTTGCAAAAGTCTATTTTGAGTGATACATAGGTCATAAATAGAATATTATAAATTTAAAAACCTTTTTTATTCATATTTAGTATATGTTTAAAGTATTTTATTGCTTTAAATTTGCATTTATCAATTTTATTTCAATTGGATAATTTAGATAATAGAATAAATTCTAATAATTAGTAATTAATTTCCTTCATCATTGAAATGATACTAAACTCATTAGTTTACTACTTGTGTAACACGTACACTTATGAAATCGTATAATACAATAAGTAGCTATCAAGTTGCTAATGGGTGCCAAATGCTATTGTAGAATTCACAACTTAGTCCTTAATTAACTACTATGGCTTGGGATAAGTTATGGAATCTTTGGCTTCCTTTTCGTGTTGTTATATTTCTCTAGAAATTAGTAAAGAATGTCTTATCAATAACTACAATACTTTGTGCGCATCATTTCAACTGAAGAAACATGTCCATTTTGTCAACAATTAGTTAAAACCATAAATCACTTTTTCTATCATGTCTTTTGCCAAAGTGGTTTGGTTTGGTTCTTTACTAGGTTTATGAAGTGATCAGTTACACCCATTAGATATTTTGGTTTGGGTTCAGCGATGGATTGAACAAAGTGTGATAATAACCATAGATGAGGAATCCTTTCACATGATCTTCATTATTATTCTGTAAATAATTTGGTATTCCCATAATCGTGGGATTTTTTAGGATAAAAACTATGGACTTGAATTTTCTCTACAGATGGTTCAACATCTTAGCTATTAATATAGGGATATAATGTCTTAACTAAATTATGAAAAAAAAAGCATGCCTATATAGATCTTATAGATACGTAGTAAGGCTAGTTTCTTCTAAATCACTAGCAGCTAATGTTTTAGGCAGCTTAGAGGAATACTTATAAAACAAAGAATCACGTACTCATCTCAACATGCTTTGGGCATAACGTCTTTCATAAATGGGCATGGGAGAATCCAGAATGTAAAATTGCAATTGTAGCTCTTTTTTAAGCAATTCATCATGCTATAAGGTTTCATGGTACTTGAGAAATAATTCTCAATCCTCACAATAATTCATTACATATATTGCTATTAGAGAGAAATCATTGTCAATTACTATAAACACAACATGTTCTTCCAGTCTAACTACAAGTTTTACGTCAAGATATTTAGGATTCGATTTCCTAATTTTTATTAATTAGATATTTATGTATTTCCAAAATGTTAGGACTAAGATTTAAAGCAAAGTTATGGGATGATATACTTCTTATTGTCTAAATGAAGTTTTTTCTTTCGTTAAAAAAAGAACATTTATCATTTTTTGCTTTCATTTCTTCATTTATTATTTTTTATGTGGTGCATAAAATGACAATAAGATTCTTCTTATTACTTTAAAATTGGACTTAGACCATTTTTTTAAAAGACGAGGCTAAAAAGCCCAAAAATAAAATAAAAGCAAAAAATAAAAATAAAACTATTTAAAGAAAAAAAGAAAATTCAAGTGACAACACATAGTAATAATATTAACCCTAACTCTAAAATGAGTTGTTCAAAAATTTGCAAGCTAGTTGAAAGGGTGGGACTCTTATTTGCTAAGCAACCAATGCATTAGTTTACTTCTCTAAAAGTAATGGACAGATTTCATAGTTGATGTTTTCATCTAGGAATATTGTTGATCAAGTGGTTTTCTCTAGCTTCTCTTGTACAAGTGCCATCAATGAAGGTAATTAAAGCTTGTGAGCCACTTTCAATAATCACCCTCCTATACCCCTGTCCTTCATCCAAGCTCAATACTAATAAGAACACCCCAAAGTCTAGTGTTGAAAGAGTAATCTGAACTTGTATTGTATGCTAACCTCCTTAGTATAGGTGTGCACAAGTCGAGTATCAACTCAGCCTAAGCAAATTTTTTTATTTTGGGCTTGTGGCAAATTTTTTTCTTTTTGGGAAAAGTTTTGAAAGTTTTAAGGTCCAAATCTTTATATCTACTTGACTATTTCGGACATATGATCACTTCTTCTAATATACTTTTTTAGGAGATTGACGCAATAAAAATAAACATAGTGGGTTTCAAAAAAGAAAATAGGAAGAAAATGCAGATATCGAGACTACAACTTCAAAATATGATAACTTAAAATCTGGTGATCTAATTGGAGTATTTTCTTTTAATTTATGGGGTTTTTTTTTAGATGAACCCAACCCAAACTACCAAACCCTAGTTATTTTCTTAAAAAAAAAAAGATTATTTACTATCTCAAATTAAGGTTTTTTTGCTTTTAAATTCAAAAAATACATATTTTTTATCTCTTTTTTTACCTAAATGCTATAATTATATTTAGGAAGAACTTAGTAGAAGCCTTAATCCCTTGACTATTTATAATTCGTTTAAAAATTTGTTCCTAAAATTATAAAATAACATTTAAAAAAGAATTTTTTTAGTTTAGTTCCTTTTTATTATTATGTATAATGCTATAAGGCCAAACTGAGCTTGATTGATTAAGACAATTGGCCTGGCTCTTTTTTTTTTTTTTGGGACCACCTTAGTCTAACATGATGAGGACAAATGAACATCCTTACCCTTTAGTCAAATGCTATTAAAATTTCTAGCCAACCTACAGTGGCGTAAACTTCTTAGATTCCATTTACTAGCTTCATCAATATTAATCTTAATCCACTCCCCACTTGGAGGCCTGCACTTAATATCCACCCATCTTTTTTCAATGACTATGTCATTATGGTTCTCACTTTAACTCATTTGATGTACTTTCTTCACAATACTTGTTAATGGCATTCTAAAATATACATCATGTTGCTTTATTTCTCTAAAAGTAGTTATACCATAAAGAGTTGTCCACTAGATACAGGAATCCTTTCCATTGTTATCCAAACTCCATTCCATCTATTCTTGGAAGCCTTTAAAAAAGAACCTTTGTTTATGCTCATTTCTCTCTAGCTAACCCCATATAGCTATAACTTTGTCATCTCACAGGATGGGTAATTGACTCCTCCATGACATAGCAAATTAGGCAAAGTTTATTATCTCTACTCCATTTGATGGTGTGTTAGTAAGGAATTTTCAACACATGAACTCTTTAGAGACTATACCACTGCTAGATCTTGTCCCATCCTTTCTAAATGCTTTCCACCTTACATTGAGATGCTATAACATCCAAGGTTTCAGAATTTTTTGAAGTCTTTCCTCTATAGCTAGGATCCCAATTCACTACAGCAAGGATGCCAGTTCGCTACAGCGAGGATGCAGTCCGCTATAGCGAATTCGTGTTCCATACAAAATCTAAAAAGTTTTTTGCAATAGCACCCACTGTGGTGAGAATAGTGAGACTTGAAACTGATAAGTTCTCACCGTAGAAAGAGGTGCTTCTCGCTATAGTGAGACTTGTTTCGGAAAAAATGTGAAAAAGTGAAATTTTGCTTCTTAAAAAACCCAAAAGCCTTTCCTTTCTTCTAATCGACATTTCATTTGCTTAAGACCAAGGGAGAGCTCATCTAAGAAGGGCGCACAAAAGAGAAGGAAGGGAGAAGGAAGGAAACTAAGGAAAAGGTGAGAAAAACTAAAGATTTTCATGGTTTTCCTTCATAAAATCTTGTTCTTCTCTCTTTACTCTCTCTTTCTATAGTTTTGGTAGATGATTTGGTTCTAATTTGAGCTTGGTTCAGAGGAGGGAGATTAGAAATTCAAAGAGCAAGTTAAGGCAAAAGGAAACACTCTTGAAGAAGGCTTGAATTCAAAGTGAATATCTATGTATCCTTGTCTCTTCTTCTTTGTTTTTTGTGTATGTTGGTCTAGCCAACTTGAGAGCTAGTAAAGGTAAGGAAGTCTTGACCTAAAATTAGTGAGAAACCATTAATTTAGAGTGTGAGAGCTTAGGAAATGCAAAAAAAATTAGAACAAAAGCTAGTGAATTCTAAGAAAGAGAGCAACTAGGGATTTTGAAACACTTTGTAAATTCTATTTTGATTCATAAATTCCCAGTCTATGTAAGTATTTGTTTGACTTCTTAAAACCTCTAGGAAGCCTCCCAAGTACCTCTCCCTTCAAGGAAAAACTTAGAAGCCATAGATTGAGATTTGGGTCAATAGGTTCCATAATGTAGCCTTAAGAAGCAACTTGTATCTACACTCTTGGAAATGAGGTTGTGATGACTTTAAGGAGTCTAAATGAAACTAAGAGGCCTAGATATGAGAAGGAAATGAAGCTAAAAGCTTGAATTATGGTAGTTGATTCATTAGGCCATTAATGGAGCTATTATGGAACCAATAAACCAAGTATGCTTCTTAAGTATGTGTATAATGCTTTGCCTTGTTCCAAGAGAGTAATTGAATGCTATTTGTTGTGTCTAGACCAAAGAGATCAAGCTCCATGTAGTTGTGGTTATGAGACCAAGAAAGGAAAAAAGAAATCAAAAAGGGAAGAATTGTGTTTAATTGCCAAGGTAGCTTTTCACTCTTTCTTGTTTGTATTCATAGATGTATGATGGTCATTATATGCTTGTATGTGTATTTATATGGTGACACAGGCCACTTGATGCTGCCTTGTTGCATTGGTACCAATATATTTATGTTTTGGTTGTGAAAATTGCTCTTAAGGATGAGGTGGTGCCAAAAGTCTTTTAAAATGGGTGAGGTGGAGCTAAAAATCCTTAGAAATGGGTGAAACAAGGTCAAAGTCTCATGGATGAGTGAGCTCAAGTCAAAAGTCCCTAGACCAAGGGTAAGGCTAACCCAAAAGTCCCAAAAATGGGGTGAGGTTAGACCAAAAGTCCCTAAAGCTTATTCTTAGCTTTAATATAATTTTCATGGCATGTAAATTATGTGTTGAATGATTCTTAATAGTTTTAGATGCCTATTTACATACTTTGACATGTTTATATGCCTTAATTACTTCCTTGAATGAGTGTATGAGCTATTAAAATTTTTTGAATTTCACTATTTCCCTCTCCCATCTCACCATGTCTAATTGATGTCCAAAAGGCTAAGGATGGAAGCCAAGGAGCTTGAAAGACTATTTCTTGACAATTGTATAGCTTGTATGGTTTCTTTTGATGTAAAGAGATGTCAAGTGCATATGTATAGATTATTTTTTAGATGTAAACATATGAACAAGCATAAAAGTATATATATGTAATGTATGAGTCACATTTAGAACCAAATCAATAAGAATATGAGTTTTGGGTACTTGGTAGCTCATTCCTAGTTATGCATTCTTGCATGTAGCATGGTAAGTTTAGGATGTATGATGGTTTGGACCACTTGGGCAATCTTTATTGGTTATGTTTATGCTTTAAAACTTGCCCAAGAAGTGTTAGAGCATTTGAGAATCCATTTGAATAACTTTTAACCTATATAAGATGTTGAATTTGCCATATTTGTGAGTTATGTCAAGATCTGATCAAATGAGCTCCTCTTGCCCTAAAATTTAGCATGCATATAGGTCTTATCTAGAGCTTTTTGGGAAGCTAAACATATTATTTGGAGCTTTAAATAATTTTTCGTAATTTTCAAAATTGTCAAATTTTGACAGAATTGACATTTTTACTTTACAAATGGTCAGATCTTTTACCTCTGTTATTCGTGGAGAAAACGGTGTCTAATAGCTATGAAATTTTATAGGCATAGACATGATAAGCTTTTTGTAGTACTTAAAAGCACATCATTTGGATTTATAGAAAGGGAGAAATGAATTTTTGAACCTTCAAATCAGTACCAGGGGCACATCCTGACCTCCGTTATTGTTCCATAGGTTTTCATGCCCTAATTTCATATTTTTTGTTTGTAACTTTTCAAATTGGTATAGTTTGCATGAATTAGATTTTTATGAAATTATTTATGAATTTCTGAACTTCATATCAATAAATTGTATTAGAAATGTAGGGCAATCTGATGTTTCAAGCTTTTCTGTTGCCAAACGTGGTCCAAAAGATGTTATTATGGCTTGGAACTATTTTTAGTTAATATCCAAAGCTTTCCAAAAAGTTATCATTTGCATGATTCTCATTTTTCTAGAATTAATTATGATTTTCCAAAGTTGGGGTCAAAAACTTGAATTCTAGACCTGCAAGCAAAATGTAATTTTTCTAGTTTTTAGCTTCAAATTCGTGGGTTATGGACTGTTTTATACTATGTATAAGTTGTATGAATAGAGTTTAAGTAGAGAATGTAATTGATGGATTCACGAGACACACAAGGCAAAGTATGAACGTTTAAACCCTGACGTAACGCAATAAAATGCCACTATTTTACTTCTTTCTTTGGAATTATATGAAATCAAGCTTAAGTGAAGGATAATTAAGGCTAAAAAATTATGGTGTTATAGATGCCATATAATAAGCACTATGGCCAGTAAGTTGCCTTGTGCTAGTTAGGCCCTAAATAAAATTGTTAGCCCATCACATAGACTTGAATTTTCTCCCTCATTTCTTGGCCCAAAAAAAAATCGAATAGACACCAAGTCCCAAGAGCTATCAGGCTTAACATATGATTTCTTCTCTCTTCTTCTTCGGGTAACATTGCATATTTCTCTCCACCCTAAAGCCAATTTAAGAGCAAAAAATTAACACTTTTTTTGTTGAAAACCAAAGAGCTTCTTCTATAATTGAGAGTCAGTTCCTCTCGATGAAGAAATTTGTAAAAAGTCATTACCTCTTCCATTTTTATTCGAATTAGCAATGACACCCACGCTAATTTCAACAAAAAGGCATCATCCATGAGAGCTAGATTGTAGAAGCCCAAGTGTATGCCGATAATCACACATAGAGGGGGTAAATAGGTGTGATGTATAGAATATGTAATTTTAATGCTTTTTTGAAAGTGGAGGACTAATGGTCCTCTATCTTAGTATTCAGAAAAGTGGAGGACCTTTGTATAGAACAATTTTTAATAAGTAAAACAATTATGCTGATGCCGAGGTGAAAGTGATATAGTAAAATAGCTTTTGTAAATGCAGCTAATAATGCAAACAAAATCAAAGTAAAGTATTCTAAAAGTGGAGGATCAAAGGTTATCACAGTTGAGAGTTTGCATATAGAGATTTATCCTAATTCGGTCTACTTTGACTTACGTCCAGTTCCCTTAGAATACTTAAGAGATTTTTCTTCAATCTTCAAAATAATATTACAACAATGATAGTTTTAGCGTGCTTACTACAAACACAAAGTTTATTAACTCACCTCAAACTAATACAGCACTTTGGTTTTATACAAGCTCACCCAAAATTTGTTCTCCTCAAAAGTTTTTCACTAAACTCACCCTAAACTCAATTTATAGAATGATATGAGAATAATTTGGAACCTTTATTAGGAAATGGATTACAAGAAGCACACTCTTTCTTTAAAGTTCTATTAAGCTAGATAAAACTAGAAACTCAACTCAAATAAGATGAAAAGATTAAAGGAGAACTATAATATAATTTTTCTTTTCATTCTATGCTCCCATCCATTTCTCTTCTACTCATCTT
The DNA here is from genome assembly GCA_032878935.1 of Erythrophleum fordii. NCBI lineage: Eukaryota > Viridiplantae > Streptophyta > Magnoliopsida > Fabales > Fabaceae > Erythrophleum > Erythrophleum fordii. Next base: position 1,465,462 of record JAVQMF010000055.1, read on the forward strand.
CTTCCATTTATAAAGAAGCTTCAAAAATATATTCGTTGAAGTTCAGCTCCATTGAAAATAGCCATTGTAAAAAAAAGAAAAATTTGTAGAATATCTATTGTCCTTTTGTGCCTTACTTATCACAAAGCATAAATGAATATGAGAACAGCTTTTTAACTTGCATGGGCTTTGCTTTTTTTCTTTCTTTTTACTATTCCAGTAGTTACAGAGAAAGAAGAAATGATGCTTTACTTTATTCTATTTTTCCTCAATAAAAACACAATAAATACTCTGAATAAGGTAATTGAAAAGTCACTTCCCACATAATATAATATAATACTTTTTACATATTGTAACAACCAAAAAATTGCTAAAATTTTCTAAGTCCTGAATTTTTTTTAACTCTACTGGCTATAGCGAGAAATGACCTAGCTATAGCAAATGTGCCTATTCGCTATAGTGACAACACTTCAAGTTATAGCAAGTTCGGGCATCTCATACAAAAACCAGAAAGTTCCTCGCAATAGCGCGCCATAGCAAGAATAGGGGTCTGGGACTGATACGTGCTTGTCGTAGTGAGGGTTATTTTCTGCTATAGCGAGGATTAGTCTGGAAAAGCATGAAAAAGGAGAATTTTACTTCTTAAAGCATCCAGATCCTCTCCTTTTCTTCTAACCAACCTAAGCTTCGTCCAAAATAGAGAAAAAGGCTTGAGAGAGAGAGAGAAACCACGAGAAGCTAAGAGAGAAGGAAGGAAACCAATGAAGAAAGGTAAGAACCTATAAAGATCTTCATGCTTCTTCTTCTTGCCTTTATTCTTCTCCTTCTAAGTTTTTTTTCCATGAGTGGTTAAGTAAGATAGCTCTGTTTTGACCTAGAATGAGTAAGAAACCCTTGAATGAAAGTGTGATAAGTTGAGAAATGTAAAGAAAGTAGAAGAAGAGTTAGTAAAATTCTAGAGGAAAAACCCCTAGTTTCTTACATACTTTGTAGGGTTTCCTTTGATGAAGAACCTCCTAACTTTGTGAGTGTTTATTTGAGTTATGAGAGAGTACTTGCATGCTACTTATTATGTTTAGGCTCAAAAGAAGCAGCTCCATCTATTTGTGATTGTGAGATTGAGAAAGGAGAAGAGAAATTGAAAGGGAAGGCTTGAGTTGGCTTATAAGGTGGCTTTCCACTCTTTCTTATTGCATTCTTGGATGTGTAATAGTCATTGTATACTTGTGTATGTTCTTGTATGATGAGACATGTTGCCTTGATACATTAGTACTAATATGCTTATGTTTTGGGTTGTGAAAATTGCTCGAGTCTGGTGGTGTCAAAAGTCCCATGTGATGGGTGAGGTAGAGCCAAAAGTCCCTAGAAATTGGTGAGACAAGGCCAAAAGTCTCACTGATGAGTGAGGCCAAGTCAAAAGTCCCTAAACCAATGGTGAGGCCATCCAAAAGTCCTTAAAATAGGGTGAGGCTAGACGAAAAGTCCCTAGAACTCATTCTTGGCATTGATATGATATTCGTGGCATGTAAATCATGTGTTGTATAATTGTGAATGGTTAGATGCCTACTTGCATGCTTTGACTTGTTTATATGCCTTAATTGCTTCCTTGAATGAGTGTATAAGCTATTGAAATTCCATGAATCTCACCCTCTTCTATCTCCTATCTCATATGGTCTAGGTGGAGCTCAAGAGCCTAAGAGTGGAGGCCATGAGGCATAGATAGCCCTTTTTGACAGTTTTGCACACCTTTGCATAATTTGATGTATAGGAAAGCCAAATTACTCATGTATACATATTCTTTTTTAGATGTAAATACTTAAACAAGTGTAAAAGTATGTATCAATGATGTATGATCCATGTATAGAACCAAAATAATGAAATTATGAGTTTTGGCTCCTTTGTGGCTTGTATGTAGTAGTGTATTTTTGCCTGTAGCATAGTGAGTTTGAGATGTGTGATAGTTTGGACCACTTAGGCCACCCATATGTGATGTAGTAGTGCTTAAAACTTGCCTAAGAGGTGCTAGAATATGTAAGAGGCCATTTGGACCCACTTTGAACCATATCGGGGGTCAAAATTGCCAAATTCGTGAGCTTTATCAAAATATGACTAAATGAGCTCTTCTTGATATGAAATTTGGCATGCCTCTAGAGTTTATTGAGAGCTTTTTAAGAAGATAAAGTACAGAATATTTGGAGGTCTAGGGAATATTTGGTGAATTGTTGAAGTTGGAGAATTTTCTCGTTTTGGCTAATGCACTGTTACCCTGGGTCCAAAAATAAACCTGTGTCATTCATGGGGCAAACGGTGTCTAATTGTCATAAAATTTTATGGACATAAACTATACATCCACAGTGACCTATATCAATTGGAGACACCTCAATTGGAGGTCTGTAGAGGGGGAAATAACTTTCTGAATTTCTATATCAGCATTAGGGAAGCCATCCAAACTTTATTAGTCTTCCATCAATTTTCGAGGTCCTAAGACTACTGAAATGATATGGACTTATTTTTTTTTCTCTATTTAACATCTTTATCTTTCCAAGTTGATATAGTTTGCCCATATTAGATTTTTTTGGAATTGGTTATGAATTTTTGAAGTTCATGACAGTAAGCTGCATCAGTACCAGGGATAGTCAGACCTCTATCTTTTTTTCGATGTCAAACATGGTCCAAACATTGAGATTGTGGTTAAAAATTATTTTTATTATAAATTCAACATCTAGGGCTTTCTAGAAAGCTATGATTTGCTTGATTCCCATTTTTCTATAATTAGTTATGATTTTCCAAAGTTAGAACCAAAAATTTAGCTTTTGGGCCCATTTGAGAAATTGCATTTTCTTAGTTTTTGGCTTCATATCCGTGGTTCATGGGTTGTTTGAGGCTATGTATGAGTTTTTATGAATGGATTTTAAGTATAGTATGTGATTAATGGGTTCACGGGACCCACAGGGTAAATTATAAGCATTTAAACCTCGATACATAGTAGGAAAATGCCACAATTTGCTCATTTTCTTTGGAAATCATATGGAATCAAGCCTAAGCAGAGACTAGTTGAGGCTAATACATTATGGTATTACATTTTTGGTATCAGAACAAAGGTTCAGGCACTTTTGCTCAGTGTTGGGCTCTTGAATGGTTTGAATTGCTTGTGTTTAGTGTGAATTGCCATGGAAGTAGTAGTATACATATGCATATATGCTTGTGAACTGAGGGTTGCTACTTCTTTTCAGATAAGATGGTTGAGACTAGACGGGGCAGGGGTAGAGGCAGGCCACCCAGGGCTCAGAAAGCTGAGACAGAGGTTTTGGTTAGGCCTGAGGATCCTTTGCAGACCATCATAGAGAGACTTGATCAGTATGAGGTCATGATTGGCCAACACCAGAAGATGCTAGAATAGCAGAGGTACATTGCCCAGCAATAGCATAAGATGATCATGCAATTGCAAAATACCCTGGCTAGGCAAGAATAAGCCAGGAGAGAAGCCCCTGTACCTCAGCCATCCATATCTGGCATTCCACCTACACCTCCTTAGGAGCCTACTGTTGCTCAGATCCAAACACCTATCCAGAAACTATTGAAGCAATTTTGGCAGAACAGTCTACCCTCGTTTGACAGGGAATTTGATGCTAATAAGGCAGAGGCTTGAGTTATAGAGTTGGAGAAAATATTCTCGATAATGGACTATACCACAAAGCAGAAAGTTCAGCTAGCCACTTTCATGCTACAGAAGAAAGCTGATAGAGGGTAGCATAGCACAAAACCCCTGATGGAGACCAACTAATCACTTAGGATAGCTTATTGGTCGAGTTTTATGAGAAATATTTCCTTAGTTTGATGATGAAGAAGAAAGAGATGAAATTTATGAGTTTGAGACAGATGGATGAGATGACTGTGGACCAATATGTGGCCAAGTTCATTGAGTTGTCTCGGTATTCCTCTTACCTTTAGAGGTATGATGATGAACCCTGGAGATGTGAGCAGTTTAAGACTAGGTTAAAGCTCTTGATTAGTGACAAAGTTACTCCACAGCGGATTAGAAAGTTTAATACCTATGTGGAGGTCAGTAAGGTGATTGAAAATAACCTGCGAGCTATCATGCCCGTTGTGGCTACAGCTAGTCAGAAGGGGGCTTCGAAAATGAAAAGACTGAGACCGAAATAGGGTTTTAGTATGACACCTAGCACTAAGAAGAGAGGCAAGGGCCATAAAACCAAAGGCCACAACAGGGTAAGCCAATGCCGCCTCCTCGAAGCCAGTCATCCTTCCAGTAGTTTCCGGTGACATACTTCAAGTATGGGAAGTCAGGACACATTGCTAGGAATTATCCCCAGATGGATACAGTACCTCCTCCTAGGCTACAGACCCAAGGCCGTCTGCCCTCATTCAGCAGGAAGCCAGTGCGTCCTTCTGTTTAATCTGAGGTACACTAATAGTAAATGGCTTTCCTGTCATTGTTATATTTGATTCAGGTGTTAGTCACTCGTTTATATCTTATGATTGTGCGAGGCAATTGGGTCTGGCTATTAGTGTCTTGCTATTTGACTTGTCTGTCACTACGCCCGCTGGAGGCCACGTGGTTACTTTCCATACTTGTTTAAATGTCATTGTTCAGTTCAATCATTGTCATACCACTATTGATTTGATCTGTATGCCCTTCTATGATATTGATTTGATTATTGGTATGAACTGATTAGCTGCGAATAATGTGGTACTTGATTGTGAATACTGAACCATTTCCTTACTTGCTTGTGGGACCATACCTAGGGTAGGAGTTGAGTTATCCTTTGTAATTATTGCCCAAACTGAGAGGCATTTAGAGTGTGGATGTCAAGAGTTTCTAGTCTTTTTTCTCTATTTAAGCTGAGGTAGAGGAAGGGATAGAGGAGGTCCCAGTTGTCAAGGAATTCTCAGAGGTTTTTCCTAAAAATTTTGACTTTAGTGGTCTACCCCCTAAGAAAGAGTTAGAGTTCCCTGTAGACATAGTGCTTGGGGTTGGACCAGTGTCCAAGGCTCCTTATAGGATGGCTCCCACCGAGCTCGCTGAGTTGAAAAAGTAAATAGAAGAATTGTTAGAGAAAGGGTTTATTTGCCTTAGTGTTTCACTTTAGGGAGCTCCAGTGTTATTTATGGGAAAGAAAGATGGTAGCTTACGATTGTGTATCAATTATAGAGAGTTGAATAAAGTTACCATTAAGAACAAATATCCTCTCCCTATAATCGATGATTTGTTAGATCAATTGGCTGGGGCATCGATGTTTTCCAAGATAGATCTTAAATCTGGGTACCACCAGTTGAGAGTGAGAACTAAAGACGTCTCTAAGATAGCTTTCAGAACGAAATATAGGCACTATGAGTTCCTTGTGATGCCATTCGAGCTAACGAATATACCTACTGTGTTTATGGATTACATGAACAGGGTATTTAGACCATATCTAAATCAGTTTGTGGTGGTTTTCATTGATGATATCCTAATATACTCCAGATCCTTTGAGGTGCCATAAGAGGCATTTGAGATTAGTCCTAGAGACCTTGAGAGAGAAAAGGTTGTATGCCAAACTTAGTAAATATGAATTTTGGCTAACCGAGGTGAGATTCTTAGGTCATGTGATCTCACAAGATGGGGTCGCGGTTGATCCCCATAAAGTTGAGGCTGTGTTACGGTGGGATAGACCTAGAATGATCACCGAGGTTAGGAGTTTCCTAGGTTTGGCAGGGTACTATAGACGGTTTATTCAGGGCTTTTCTCAAATGACCTTACCACTGACGAGACTGACTAGGAAAGAGACACCTTTTGTGTGGGATGATAGATGTGAGAGGAGTTTCTAGGAGTTAAAACTCCGTCTGACCACTGCCCCTCTACTGATTATCCCTGACGCTAATGAACCATTTATGGTTTAGTGTGATGCCTCGGATAAAAGGTTAGGATGTGTGTTGATGCAGCAGGGTAGAGTAGTGGCATATGTCTCTAGGCAGTTGAGGCCTCATGAGGAGAATTATCTCACGTGTGACTTGGAGTTAGCTGTCATAATGTTTGCTCTTAAAATCTAGAGACACTATATATATGATGCTACCATAGAGATTTATAGTGACTACAAGAGTCTAAAATACTTGTTTGACCAAAAGGAACTCAATATAAGACAAAGGAGATGGATGGAGTTCTTGAAAGACTATGATTATGTGTTGAAATACTATCAAAGCAAGGCCAATATGGTGGCAAATGCCCTGAGTAGGAAATCTATCCATGTAGCCCATATGATGATTAGGGAGCAAGAGCTCCTAGAGAAATTCAAAAACATGAACCTCTCTTGTTAGGTGGTGTCAAGTAAATTATATTTGAGTGAAACCCGAATTGAGAATATATTGAGAACCCAGATCTTAGATGCCTAGAGAGAGGATGAGTTCCTGAGACGAATCTAGAATGAGATTTTTCAAGGTAAGACCTCAGATTTCAGGGTATCTGATGATGGTATGATAGTGATGGGTGTCGAAACCACCAAAAATAAATTCCTACTCTCAAAATAATATTTCTTGCAAATAGGATGAGTAGGATTATACTCCACAGGGACTAGCCAAATTATTCAACCCAAAAATAGTAAAATAAAATAAAGGGGATTTTTCTTGATAAAGAAAATTAAAAATAAATAAATTCATAAAAATATTTTTGATAAAGAAAACTTTAATGCAAACAACTCCCAGCTAAGGTTTATTTTAGATCTGACTCAACTAATTTGATCATTGAGTACCCCAAAAGGTAAAAAATATAATTTCTCTTCTAAAATAAATTGGTTATGAACATCAACAAGCTCTGATGTTCTGCTCTTCCTTAAGAATATTTAAAAGGAACAAACTCTCCAATTAAACCTCATTCATAAATCAATCCCAAATAAGCTCTTGGAATTTTAATCTTGAATAGCATTAAGAAAAAGAAAAGCAACCAATCACCGTTTAACAATACATAAGCTCGTATGTTTAAAACAAAAGAAATATTTTCTTCAATACACAAAGACAATTTTAATTTATCAAAGGTATTGAATTGCTACTCTACTAAATCAAATGAACAATTACAGATTCAAAAAATTCAGATAGCAGTAATTACTCAGTTAAAATAAGGTACCAATTAAATTAATTGAATAATAATATCAGAATAATAGAAAATATTTCAATATTCAAGAAAAGAAACAATTAAATCAAACCTCTCACAAATTATTCAGAGTCAAATCTCAATAACCTTGACTAGGAAATAAAGAGATTAGCCACTCATGGCTTTAGAACACTCAAAGAATTTTTCTCAGAAATTTTGAGAAGATAAAAAAATAGAAAAATAATGCAGAGAAAATAACGAAGGAGAGAAGCCTCTGATCTCTGTATCTTTTTCTGGTTCTTCGTCCCTCCTTTTATAGACTTCCTCCGTGTGAATCTGAGTAAATCTATATTAAAAAGAAAATCTACGTAAATCTTTCTCGATAGCTTTTCCACGATAAACATCATCTTATCTGATCCATATTTATCTCTCGATAGCTTTTCCAAGATAAACATCATCTTGTCTGATCTATATTTATCTCTCGATAGCTTTTCCAAGATAAATATCATTTTATCTGATCCTACAGATAAACATGAGAGAAGATATAAGATCAATTAAATAAATATAGATTATCTATAAATTATATTAATTAAAATCTCAAAATCACAACCATTTAAGTAATTAAAATATATTTATTAGATAGTATACTGAGATAGAATCTGTGTGCCTAATCGAAATGAATTGAGAGAAAGCATTTTAGAAGAGGCATATAAGAGTAAGTATACTATCCACCCAGGTGTCACTAAGATGTATCAGGATTTGAAACATATTTTTTGGTGGCCAGGGATGAAAAATAATGTGACAGATTACGTGGCTCGACGCCTAGTGTGTCAGAGGGTAAAAGTAGAACATTAGAGACTCGCTGGGTTGTTACAACCCCTAGATATCCCCGAGTGGAAGTGGGACAGTATAGCTATGGACTTTGTTATGAGGTTACCCAAGACATCTTCTGGACACAATGCTATTTGGGTAGTTGTAGATAGACTGACGAAATCTGCACACTTTTTAACTATCAGGGCTACTTACACACTAGATAGATTAGCCCAATTGTATATCAGAGAGATAGTACATCACAAAGTACCCAATAGCATAGTTTTAGATAGAGACCCCAGGTTCACATCGAACTTCTGGAGGTCGTTACAGCATGCCTTAGGGATCAGGTTGCGATTTAGTACTGCATATCACGCCCAGATAAATGGTCAGACTAAAAGGACCATCCAGACCTTAGAGGACATGCTGAGGGCATATGTGTTAGAAATGAAGGGTAACTGGGATGCGTATTTACCATTAGTAGAGTTTGCTTATAATAATAGTTACCATTCCAACATTCAGATGGCCCCTTATGAGGCTTTGTATAAGAGAAAGTGCAAATCCCCTCTGTGCTGGGTTGAGCTAGGCAAAAGGAGCATGACAGGACCTAAGATTGTGGACCAGACCACCAGACAGATAGAATTGATTAGAAAGAGACTCTTCACAGCTCAAAGTAGGCAGAAAAGTTATGCCGATAAAAGAAGGAGGTTGTTAGAGTTTGAGATTGGAGACCATGTGTTCATTCGAGTGCCTCCAGTGACAGAAGTAGGTCAGTCAATGAGTGTAAGGAAGCTCAGTCCTAGGTATATTGGTCCATTTGAAATCTTTAAGAAAATTAGACCTGTGGCTTACCGGGATAGCCTTACCTCCTAACTTAGCCCAAATCCATGGTGTTTTTCATATCTCTCAGTTGAAAAAGTATTTACCAGACCCCTCACATATGATAGAATATGAACATGTGCAATTGAAGGAAGATCTTTCCTATGTAGTGAAACCAAAGAGAATTGTGGATGCTAAGCTAAAACAGCTGAGAAGTAAGAATATTCCTCTGGTGAAAGTAGTTTGGAGAGGTCTGACATTTGAGGAAGCAACCTGGGAATTGGAGGATGAAATGAGGCAAAAATATCTAGAGTTATTCCTTTGAGGTATGTATTTAAATTTCAAGAATGAAATTTCTTTTAAGGGGATAGAAATGTAACAACCAAAAAATTGTTGAAATTTTTTAAGTTCTGAAATTTTTTTAAGTTTGCTGGCTATAGCGAGAAATGGCCTAGCTATAGTGAATGTGCCTATTTGCTATAGCGAGAATGCTTCTAGCTATAACGAGTTTGGGCATTTCATACAAAAACTAAGAGGTTCCTCGCAATAGCACGCTGTACGAGAATAAGGGTCTGGAACTGATACATGCTCGTCGTAGCGAGGGTTATTTTCTACTATAGCAAGGGCTAGTCCGAAAAAGCGTGGAAAAGGAGAATTTTACTTCTTAAAGCATCAAGATTCTCTCCTTTTCTTCTAACCGACCTAAGCTTCGTCCAAAGTAGAGAAAAAGGCTTGAGAGAGAGAGAGAGAAACCAAGAGAAGCTAAGAGAGAAGGAAGGAAACCAAGGAAGAAAGGTAAGAACCCTTAAAGATCTTTATGTTTTTTCTTCTTGCCTTTATTCTTCTCCTTCTAAGTTTCCTTTTCATGGGTGGTTAAGTAAGATAGCTCTATTTTGACCTAGAATGAGCAAGAAACCCTTGAATTAAAGTGCGATAACTTGAGAAATGCAAAGAAAGTAGAAAAGTTAGTAAAATTCTAGAGGGAAAACCCCTAGTTTCTTACATACTTTGTAGGGTTTGCCTTGATGAAGAACCTCCTAACTTTGTGAGTGTTTATTTGAGTTATGAGAGAGTACTTGCATGCTACTTGTTGTGTCTAGACTCAAAAGAAGCAACTCCATCTAGTTGTGATTGTAAGACCGAGAAAGGAGAAAAGAAATTGAAAGGGAAGGCTTGAGTTAGCTTATAAGGTAGCTCTCCACTCTTTCTTGTTGTATTCTTGGATGTGTAATAGTCATTATATGCTTGTGTATGTGCTTGTATGATGAGACATGTTGCCTTGATGCATTGGTACTAATATGCTTATGTTTTGGGTTGTGAAAATTGCTCAGGTGTGGTGGTGCCAAAAGTCCCATGTGATGGGTGAGGTAGAGCCAAAAGTCCTTAGAAATGGGTGAGACAAGGCCAAAAGTCTCACGGATGAGTGAGGCCAAGTCAAAAGTCCCTAAACTAAGGCTGAGGCCATCCAAAAGTCCCTAAAATAGGGTAAGGTTAGACCAAAAGTCCCTAGAGCTCATTCTTGGCATTGATATGATATTTGTGGCATATAAATCATGTGTTGTATGATTGTGAATGGTTAGATACCTACTTGTATACTTTGACTTATTCATATGCCTTGATTGCTTCCTTGAATGAGTGTATGAGCTATTGAGATTCCATGAATCTCACCCCCTTCCCTCTCCTATCTCATATGGTCCAGGTGGAGCTCAAGAGCTTAAGAGTGGAGGCTATGAGGCATAGATAGCCCTTTTTGACACTTTTGCACACCTTTACATAGTTTGATGTATAGGAAAGCCAAAGTGCTCATATATATATATTCTTTTTTAGATATAAATGCTTAAGCAAGTGTAAAAGTATGTATCAATGATGTATGATCCATGTATGGAACCAAAGTAATGAAATTATGAGTTTTGGCTCCTTTGTGGCTTGTATGTAGTAGTGTATTTTTATCTATAGTATAGTGAATTTGAGATGTGTGATAGTTTGGACCACTTGGGCAACCCATATATGATGTAGTAGTGCTTTAAAACTTGCCCAAGAAGTGCTAAAACATGTAGGAGGCCATTTGGACCCACTTTGAACCATATCAGGGGTCAAAATTGCCAAATTCGTGAACTCTGTCAAAGTATGATCAAATGAGCTCTTTTTTATATGAAATTTGGCATGTCTCTAGAGTTTGTTGAGAGATTTTTGGAAAGCTAAAGTACATAATATTTGGAGGTCTAGGGAATATTTGGTGAATTATTGAAGTTGGAGAATTTTCTCATTTTGGCTAGTGCACTATTACCCTGGGTCCGAAAATAAACTTGTGTCATTCATAGGGCAAACGGTGTCCAATTGTCATAAAATTTTATGGACATAAACTATACATCCACAGAGACCTATACCAATTAGAAGCACCTCAATTGGAGGTCTGTAGAGGGAGAAATAACTTTCTAAATTTTTGTGTTAGCATCAAGGAAGCCATCCAACCTTCGTTATTCTTCCATCCATTTTTTAGGTCCAAAGGCTACTAAAATGATATGGAATTATTTTTATCCTCTAGTTAACATCTTTAGCTTTCTGAATTGGTATAGTTTGCCTAGATTAGAGTTTTTTAGAATTAGTTATAAATTTTTGAAGTTCATGACAGCAAGCTATATCAGTACCAAGGATAGTCGGACCTCTGTCTCGTTTTCAATGTCAAACATGGTCCAAACGCTGTGATTGTGGTTGGAAAATATTTTTATTATAAATTTAACATCTAAGGCTTTCTAGAAAGCTATGGTTTGCTTGATTCCTATTTTTCTATAATTAGTTATGATTTTTAAAAAATTAAAGCCAAAAATTTGACTTTTTGACCCATTTGAGAAATTGTATTTTTCTTGGTTTTTGGCTTCATATCCATGGTTTATGGGTTGTTTGAGGTTATGTATGAGTTGTATGAATGGATTTTGAGTATAGTATGTGATTGATGAGTTCACAGGACCCACGAGACAAATTATGAGCATTTAAACCCCGATACATAGTAGGAAAATGCCATGGTTTGCTATTTTTTTTTTTAAAATCATATGGAATCAAGCCTAAGCGAAGACTAGTTGAGACTAATACATTATGGTGTTACACATATAGAAAGGACATCATGTGCAGAACTTTTATACATGTTCAGCAACTTTTGACTTTTAGAAAAAATAAATAAATATATTTTAATACTTTATTGAAATGAGAGAACAAAGGTGCAGTAACATATTTGAATGCATATTCCAATCAAGTCACATTTTTGCAAATAAGTAACAAAAAATATTATAATATTTTATTACTTTCTTTTAGCTTTTCACACTTTTATTTAAATGTATTTTATAATTTTTTTTCTTTTATATTAAAGTGTAGATCAACAAAGTCCAATGAAACTTAACAATAATTTCAAATATTATGGCTTAACCAAATTATAAGCATAATCAAATTAAAAAACCTAATAAGATAAAGTAAATAATATGAAGCTAATAAATTTATTATATATTAACACAATGCTTCATTTTAATTTACTTTATTTCTTTTGTAATAATTATTATTGCCTATCAAAAATAAATTAATTGACTTTTAATGCAATATGGTAATAAATAATATTTAATTATATTTAACTTAATACTTTTATAAATATAACTTAAGAGTTTTGTTATCATAAAAATAATTTAAACTTATATCAAAATATTGCGGCCAACAATCTCCCCTTTTTTTTTATGATGACAAAACTATTAAATACAAAATTTTGTAAAAAATTTAAGTATAAGAAGTAGCAATATAAAATCATCAACATTTAGATTTAAAGTACTCTCTTTGAAACCCCCCTGAATATATGCTTGATAAGACTATGAAAGTGCTCATTTGAGCTTGCTATAAGTATGAGAGGAACATAGTTTTATACTACACATATCTCTCCTCCTTTTTGACATCATCAAAGAAGCGGTTCAATATTATGAGTCAATTAATTAAAAGTGTTGTAATTGCTGTTTAAAGAATCCTCTTGTGTTCTTTGCATCTCCATGCCTAATTTTTCAAAGAAACTCATGCAAAATCATTAGATAGTATGTATACAAAATTTCTTTCTTTTGTTATCATCAAAGAGTGGATAAGCTCTCACAAAAATAAATAAATAAATATTTAAGGCACAGGAATTATCCAAATATTTTATAAATTATATTTATACAAGTTTCAATAAGGTGAGATCAATATAACATCAATGAAATTTGCATTTGCTCCCCCTAAATATAAACATCCCATAAAATAGATAATAGCCTAGAAGTGTTAAGCACAAAGGCAAAAACATGAATAACATAGGGAATACTTAGTAGTAACATTGAAACTCCAAGTATAATCATGTTAAAATTTTGCTTAAGTTAATCCCTTTTGCTTTTGTTAGTAACAAAAAGGAACAATAAAATAAAAGCAATCAATATAATCATAGGCATAAAATATTCAAATCAAAATATATCAATATAAGCAAACCAAAATATTCATATTAAATTAAAACCATAAGTTCACACAAGTTATAATAAGTTTAAAATGTACAAACAATCATTCAAATAAGATATGATGTTGATCGAGTAAATGTTCGTGTTAGTCAAAGGGATTATCAAATCAAATATATTCTCATCAATACAAGTTTTAATCTTTAAATATAAAGATATATCAATAAAGCATAAAGTGTTAGATTATTGAATAAGGTGTCAACTTAAAGTGAACAAATTTTTCATGAAAGCTTTAATAAGATAAGATAGAAGAAAGTTTTATACTTTCCTTATCTAATGCAATGTGAGCTTCCATTTCTTCCTTGCATATACTTCATCAAAGCTTTTCTTGTATGTAACACCAAAAAAATTTTAAGAAATACCAAGTGCACATATATATAGTAATAATTGAAGCTTAAAGAATTTCACAAACTTCTCCTTTTTTTTTTTTTAAGTTTACTACATTTTTTTTAATTCTTTAAAGCACTTGATCATCTACTAACTCCATTCTCATTTAAATTTATAATTTTTTTAAATAAGAGTTAGTTTCATTAAATGTCACACACAAATATTTTTCGATAACTAACTTTCCACATTTTCTTAACATTAGCAATGAAAGATAGTAAAATGATTCAAGGCTTTAGAGAGTAGTTAACTAAAGCTCATGATAGATTAACACATGCACTTTAATTTTGATCAGCATTATTTTAAACCAATTCAAAGAATTTAATATGCCATAATGATTAACCATAATAATTTTATCTTTGAACTACTTGGCATCTTTATGAAGTTTGAAACCTTAGGGCAACAATGCTAGTTTAATTTTTGTCACTTTACATTACTTTACTAGTTTGCTTTCACATTTGGCATTCTTTTTTTTTTTTTTTTGTCATTCAATATGACATTTTCTTTATTTGTCTTGAGAGTTTCTTGAGTTGATTTAAATCTTGAATCCAAATCTTAAGCATATACCTATATGTAAAGATCATTTAATTTTTGGTACTCAAGTTTTCTTAGGTTTTACATGGTTAGCTTCTTTTTCTTGAGTGTATAAGTACTTTTAGGTACCCATAAATATTTTAGACAAACATATTGATTTTTCTTTAAAGCACAATTGCATAAAATATAAAAGATATTGATACTAAGCATTGCAAGTAATTTATTCAAACTAATAATCTCAATGATGAAAATTATATTAATGGCAATATATTCATAATCAATGCAATGCTTATATCTAAGGTCATAACTAATATACCTCAATGAATATCCAAAATAATAATATACGAGATTTTATAATCAATACATTGACCTTAGTGTGAGGAGAAAGCCTTTTTCTTATCCTTTGCTTCTCCTTGTAAGGTTTAGACTTTACAAGTCCCACTTTTTGTACTTAAGAAGCTCTCTTTGGTGATTCTTCCTTTTTTGAATTAATTTCTCCATTCTTTTGAGAAATATTTTGCGTACTTGAAGTATTGGAAGGACATTTTGGTACCCATCTTAACTTAGGTCCTTGAATGTTAGTGTTTAGATTTTTGAAGCCTTTAATAACCCAAACATATTTCTTTTTCACATAAAAATTTCTTCTAATAAGGCATGAGTGAGAAATATGTCACTGATAACTACAATAATTACAAACAATACATGTACAAGCATTTTGAAAGTCATTAGAACAATTTTGCCTTTTATTTGAAAAAATTTTCAAAGTAATTCTTTCAAAATACTTTCCAAAAAATGTTTTTTTTATTTTGTTTAACATGCATTGAAGTAGTTAAAGTTTCAACAATAATATTATTTTCATTACAACAACTTGAGCATTTAGAATTAGAAGACATTGTATCATGCAGCACATTAAAAGCATATGGAAATTTTGTATGAAAATGACTAGTAGTAAGTTTGGAACCATATACCTTCAAATCTTTGTGAGCTATGGACTGTGAATTTTCAAATTCTTGCTCACTAAGCTCTTTTTGTGAGACCTCTTCTTTTCCATTGTTGATAATGGGTTTATGGAGGTATTTCTTCTTACTTAGACTTCCAATAACATCTTCCTTAATTTGATGTTGATCATCTTCAAGTGCTAAAAATGTTTCCTTTTCTTGTACACTTTCTTGAAAACTGTTAACATTCTCATTTTCAACAACATATAAGGATTGAAGAGTATTCCATATTTCTTTAGCATTGGAGCAATTTTTTGTTTTAACATAATCATAAAAATTTAAAGAACTATACAATATATGCATAGCTCTAATATTCAAGGCAACTAATTTCTTATCATTTTCATCCCAATCTTTTCTTGGTTTAGGCACAAAATCATTTTCTATTACATCCCATATATCTGTGTCAAGAGATTTAAGAAAGGCTTCCATTTTAACTTTCCAAAACCTAAAGCTAATTGCTCTAAGGAAAGGGGGTTTAGTAATATCAAAACCTTTTGCAAACGTATAGCATGCTTCAAGCGGTTGATGTATCATTTTTAGCAAAAAATAACAAAGGGTCTCTTCTCTTAGTTGTTAATCACAAGCATAAAAGAGATCCACTTTGATAACAATTAATAATCACACCTAGAGGAGGTGAATAGGTGTGATGCGCAGAATATGCAATCTTAATATTTTTTCGAAGGTAGAGGACCAATGGTCTTTTATTTTAGTATGCAGAAAAGTGAAGGACCTTTGTACGGAATAATTTGTAATAAATAAAATGATTATGCTGATGTCGAGGTGAAAGTGATGTAGTAAAATAGTTTTTGTGAATGCAGTTAACAAAATCAAAGTAAGGTATTCCAAAAGTAGAGGACCAGAGGTTAGCACAGTTGAGAGTTTGCACATAGAGATTTATCCTGGTTCGATCTACCTTGACCTACGTCCAGTCCCCTTAGAGCACTTAAGAGATTTTTCTTTAATCTTCAAAACAATATTACAATAGTAATAGTTTTAGCGTACTTACCACCAATACAAGGTTTCTTAGTTCACCTCAAACTAATACAGTACTTGGATTTTATACAAGCTCACCCAAAACTTGTTCTCCTTAAGATTCTTTTACTGAACTCACCTTAAACTCAATTTTATAGAATGATATGAGAATAATTTAGAACCCTTATTAGGAAAGGATTACAATAAGCACATTCTTTCTTTAAAACTCTATTAAGTTAGATAAAACTAGAAATTCAGCTCAAATAAGATGAAGAGATCAAAGGAGAACTAAAATGTAGTTTTTCTTTTCATTCTATGCTCCCATCCATTTCTTTTCTATTCATCTTCTTCCATTTATAAAGAAACTTAAAAAATATATCCATTGAAGTTTAGGTCCATTGAAAATAGCCGTTGTAGAAGAAAGAGGGATTTACATAATATCTATTGTCCTTTTGTGCCTTGCTTATCACAAAGCATAAATGAATATGAGGACAGCTTTTAACTTGCACGAGCTTTACTTTTCTTTCTTTTTACTATCCAATAGTTACAGAGAAAGAAGAAATGTTGTTTTACTTTATTTTACTTTTCTTCAATAAAAGCATAATAAATACTCTGAACAAGGTAATTGAAAAGTTACTTTTCACATAATATAATATAATAATTTTTACATATAGAAAGGACATCATATGTAAAACTTTTATACATGTTCAAAAACTTTTGACTTTCAGAAAGAATAAATATATTCTAATACTTTATTGAAATAAGAGAATAAAGGTACAATAACATATTTAAATGCATATTCCAATTAAGTTACCTTTTTGCAAATAAGTAACATATATATTGCTTTTAAGGCTCATCAATACAATACATCTGTACACTTAATTTTTGTAACAAAAAATATTATAATCATTTTATTATTTCCTTTTAGCTTTTCACACTTTTATTTAAATACATTTTATGATTTTTTTTTTTTTATATTAAAGTATAGATCAATAAAGCCCAATGAAATTTAATAATAATTTCAAATATTATAGTTTAACCAAATTATAAGTAGAATCAAATTAAAAAGTCTAATAAGATAAAGTAAATAATGTGAAACTTAATAAATTTATTATATATTAACACAATGCTTTATTTTAATTTATTTTATTTTTTTAATAGTAATTATTATTTATCAAAAATAAATTAATTGAATTTTACTACAATAAGATATTAAATAATATTTAATTATATTTAGCTTAATATTTTTATAAATTTAATTTAAAAGTTTTGTTATTATCAAAATAATTTAAGATTATATCAAAACTTTGAGGTAAACATATGCTAGCCAATTTGATGAACCTGTCTTCGATTTTTATTCTCACCCCCTCACAAACCTCCTCTGAAATTTTTCGATCTTGTTCGTAATACCAACTGGTAACTTGTTATTTTGCGTATGGTATAAAAGAATAACAAATATGTAAGCATTCTCAAAAGTTTCTCATTGTAAATTTCTTATAAATTTTGAACTGAAAGAAACACAAATAAATGAAATTATGTATAGAGTTGCTAATTTTCATTTCACAAAAGATTTAGAGGGACAAAATTGAAAAGAATTGTTGCTTCCACCCACTTAACGGGTATTGCAACTTATCTTACTGTTAACCACTCTCCCCTATGTTATAGTCGTACCCAAGTATCTCCCTTATTTTAATAGACTATCAAATTTATTACCTTCATAATTACATGAATACATCAATTGTAATGACTAATACATGACAATATGATTTATAACATATTAAAGAATGAATTAAAAATTATAAAATATTTTGAATTATTTTAAGTTGAGTTAAATAAAAATATTTTCATTTTTATTGAAAAAATTAATAAACATAAAATATTAGTTGAAATTAAAAAAAATTACAAATAATTCCTTGTTTATATTAATATTTATCAACCAAAATTCAACAACCACAGGTAAGGACAGAATTTGTACTTATATAAATAAAGAATTTTCCATCATTTTTAAAAACTCACCTTTGAATAAAAACTTTTTACCCTTTTTCATTAGATGAGTCGGATTGACCTATAAAACAAGTTCATAATTTAATTTTACTCATTTCCCTCTTAGACCAACCAATTTAGCTGACTTAAAAAAAAAAACCAGTGGTTTTTCTTTATAACTTTATGTTTTTTGTTCCATCACCTCCGTGCCTCTGGCTCCTGTAGTAAGCTGTGACACAGAAAACGTTTGGTTAGTTTGTCTTTTTCAATTTTTTTTTTTTTTTGGCTTTATTCTCTACTCGATTTACTGTCACCAAATACCCAAATACACAGATCACCATTGCTACTGCTCTTTTTCTAAACAAAGCCAACTGTTTTTCTGATTCTTCCTCCTTCAATTCTTAGTCCAAAGAAAGTGCATGTACTGGGTATCATTACAGGGTATGCACCGTGAAGGTGAAGAAGGGCGTAGAGTGAATATTGGTGTTAAAAAGCCTTTTTCTTTCGTGGCTTTTAAACCAATCCAATCCATATTATGGGCCTTTCTGAATCCTTGATTCGGTGGTGAATTGTGGACGCAATCGGTGAAAAATGCGACGACGGGCGGCCGACTATCGGCGCCCGGTTCGACGGAGGTTTTCTTATTGGATCTGGTTGCTTCTTGGTTTGTTCTGTATTGCGGGCTTTGTTTTGTTTGTTGTACAACACAATCACCATGAGGATCGGGTCGAGCATCCTGTGCTGGTAGGGAAAACAGAGGAACTGTGTGTCTCTTCGTTTTGTCTTCATACGTGTTTCTTTTATTGGGAACGTTATTGGGTTGACAAACTAAGCATTTTTTTATCCTAGAACCACAGGCTGTTTGAATCGGTTTCATAGGTTCTGTTTTACATTAAGGTAGTATTGTTATTAGTTTTTCAGGGTTCCTCTTTACATGTTAAGTCTTCAAATCGTATTCATTTATACACTTACTTCTATGAATAGCGTTTTATATTAATCAATTACCAAGTGTTAACCGTATTAACTTCTTTTAGCTCGTCTTTGACACTTCCCATTATGAAATTGGTGTATGAGGAATCTGTTTTACATCAGCATTGCAAATCAGAAGAAAACATCTAATATTTCTATTCAAGAATTTTGAAATAATAGAATTGGCTTTGGGTAATATCTGTCACTTGGCTTTTTTTTTTATAATACAATTACATATAAGTGCTTTTGCATTCAATGTGGATCAAGTGTAATCAGGAATCTGAATCATTTCTGTTCTTTATTGTTTCACATACTGAAGTTTCGAATAAGTGGGGACTGCAAACAGCTCATCATTTTTCTTCTTTTTTTATTGCTTTTCTTCATATATTGACCATATGGACATTATGTAACTGTGATTGTGATCTTTGTTTTGTATGAGGAATAATCAGTATTTATAGATGTTACAGATTGTAGCTTCTTTTATTTATTTAACTTTCGGGCTATGAGTTTGTGATCATAATTGTTTCACTTTCAGATATCTCTGATTCACAAATGATCTTTTTATCTTTAAACTGATTCTTACGTAGGTGCTTGGAGATTTGTCTGATGTCTTTCTATATAGCTGGTCCAATGCTAGGACATTGTAGAAGTCGGGGTAAATAATCTCTATTTGCATTTACTATGGAAAAACCTTATTACTTATTGAGCCAAAACAAGACTGGAACAGGTTAGGGGAATAACTACTTCATTTTCATTATGTTCTCTATCACATTTCTTTGAAATTCTTTTCTCTGGTCCCAATTTGAGTCAGATTCTGTTCCTCTATTGAGTCAGAGGTAGCTGCAACTGAGATATACAATATTAGCTTTGATCCTTAACATCATTTCAAAGAAAGAACTGAAATTTCAGATAAATGAATTTAGTTTGTAGTTTACCCTTCATAGCTGAACTGATATGATCAACTACAGTGGAATTTAAGGATATTGTACTTTCATTTCTGAATCAAATGGTACGCCAAATGTAAATTATCATATGAAGGAACAATCTCTTTTTTCTTAGTTTCTCTAGTTAAATCAAGCTTAGTTTTAGTATGGATGGATCTTCTTGTCACTATGATGTAATTTGGGCTCAAGGCTGATGCTGAGGCAATAGTCCAGTACTTTGAGTGGTATCTTAGTTTTTCTTTGGCCATAAGACATGTTACGATGAAAAAAAAAAAGAGTAAGACTTGTATTTCAATTAATTTCCTTTTCTTACTTCCCTTTTGGTGGATGAATTCTCATTTTATGGACATAGTGGTGTGTTTTGCTTTGCACTGTTGGCATTGACCTTTATGATCTTCTAATTGTACAATAATCTTTTGTTTCATGGCAAATGATATTCCTCTTAAACAGTGAATTGGCACTATGAAATATGATTAGTTATTCTGTGACTCTGTGGCTGTATGACCCATGAAAGCGATTTTTTAAAAGTAAAACAGAAAATCCTCTGGATTTTTTCTTATTATAGTTCAAATATTTTTCCAGTGTTATATATTATTTGAAATTTTGGGATGAAGTAAACTTTTCTTTTTATAGACCAGCTTATTTACTGGTCTATTTTCTATGTCATTGTTTATAATGCTAATTCAACTTACTAGTTGTAATTTTGGTACTCTGGCATTTGTGTATGTAGTCCTACCAAAAAGGGGGTAAAAGAAAGCTTGTAGTTAAATCACCGAGCTACTAGATTGTGCATAAGGATAGGAAATAATTTTTTTTTTTTTTTGGGACCTTCAAAAGGAAAGAAATTGAACAAATGTTTTTGGTAGAATTCATTTAGTGACTTATGACTACCATGAGAAACAAGCCTCACGTATCACCATTGGCACTGTTAAACCTGCATGACTCCGACACCACCCAGTCCACAGGAAATGTTATGCCATTGGGCCATTGCCATTTCCATGTAGAATCCTGCCATCTTTTCTTCATGCCAACAGAACTTCTGGCCTGTTTAAATAGCAGTACCTTCTTCTCAATCTATTATTGATTTAATTGTGTCCTTTTAATGACATTTGTTATGTATCACCTGTTCATTTGACCTGTTCCAGAAATCTAGTTAAATTGTTTATGTAGCACAGGTGATCTGTGTTTCAACATTGTGTTGCAGCTATAAAGCTATCATTTGTTATTATTATTTTTGCCAGCATAATGGTATTCCTGCTGTTGTTAATTTCTTTGATGTCATTTAAGATCCATAAAATGTTGTAAACTATATGATATGCTCCTATGGAAGCTTTTTCATGAATATGGTGCTAATCATACAAATTTTATTCTATACGTATAAATGTTGAAAGAAAAGGATTATATGTTGACATGTCCTGATAATATCATAAAAAAAAGTTGAGTGGTTGGTCATTTGAAGCATAAAATATGAAATAGTAAACATGATTGGGGGCCTTAACAATCTATGGAATGGATAAGATGTGGAAGGATTTGGTCATTGGTGACGTCTTCTGTGATGGATGTAGAATGTGACCTAGATAGCTATCGAATGAAAGATGAGAGCCCTTAGACATTTGATGCATCTCTGTTTACCATTACAACAGATGTACGGTTAATGCTTCAGTCATTGACACAGATGTGACTGTTGTGTTTTGTGGTCCATATGACTGAATGACTGTTATTTCTAATTAGATGATATGGCTCATTTTTGTTACCACTTCTGGGAACTAAGCAAGTGACTTTCCTTTGCAATTGCAGGAGAGAAATGCAAGAGTTGAACATGCTGCTAAGGAGAGTTTGAATTTTACAGAAGAAATATTAAGTGTAACCTCATTTTCACGGCAGTTAGCAGAACAAATGACTTTAGCCAAGGCTTATGTGATAATTGCCAAAGAGCACAATAACCTTCACCTAGCCTGGGAGCTTAGCTCAAAGATCAGAAGTTGTCAGCTTTTGCTTTCAAAAGCTGCCATGACAGGGAAGCCCGTCACATTTGAGGAAGCAGAGCCAATTGTAAAAAGCCTGTCTTTTCTAATTTTTAAGGCACAAGATATCCATTATGATGTTGCCACCACAATAATGACGATGAAATCACGTATTCAATTTCTTGAAGACCGAGCACATTCAGCAACAGTTCAAGGCAATTTTTTCAGTCAAGTAGTAGCTGAAGCGCTACCCAAGAGCCTTCATTGCCTACATATCAAACTAATGACAGATTGGGTCAAAATGCCATCCCTGCAAAAACTTGTGGATGAGAAGAGAAACTCCCCACATCTAATGGACAACAATCTGTATCATTTCTGCATATTTTCAGATAATGTGCTTGCTACTTCTGTAGTTGTGAACTCCACGATCTCAAACGCTGACCATCCGAAACAGTTGGTCTTTCACACTGTCACTAATGGAGTAAATTATGGAGCAATGCAAGCATGGTTCCTCATTAATGACTTTAAAGGGGCCACCATAGAAGTGCAGAATTTTGAAAATTTTCATTGGTTAAATGCATCTTATTCTCCAATTGTCAAGCTACTCCTCAATGCAGACTCACGAGCCTTATATTTTGGGGTATATAAAGATTTAGATGTTGAAGCAAAACTGCACAACCCTAAGTATTTGTCTTTACTGAATCATCTTCGGTTTTACATCCCTGAGATCTATCCACAACTTGAGAAGGTTGTTTTCCTGGATGATGATGTTGTTGTCCAGAAGGATCTGACTCATCTTTTCTCATTGGATCTGCATGGAAATGTGAATGGCGCAGTTGAAACTTGTCTTGAAGTATTTCATCGTTTCTATAAGTATCTCAACTTCTCAAATTCAATTATAAGCTCAAAGTATGATCCTCAGGCATGTGGGTGGGCTTTTGGTATGAACATTTTTGACTTGGTTGCGTGGAGG
The DNA here is from genome assembly GCA_032878935.1 of Erythrophleum fordii. NCBI lineage: Eukaryota > Viridiplantae > Streptophyta > Magnoliopsida > Fabales > Fabaceae > Erythrophleum > Erythrophleum fordii. The sequence continues at coordinate 1,488,383 of JAVQMF010000055.1, forward strand.
AAAGCAGATGTGACCGCAAGATATCACTATTGGCTAGAGCAGAATGCTGATGGGACACTTTGGAATCTGGGTACTCTCCCTCCTGGTCTACTAAGTTTTTATGGTCTGACAGAGATACTTGACAGGAGATGGCATGTTTTAGGATTGGGGAATGACGTAAATATTGACAATCGCCTGATCGAAAGTGCGGCGGTTATTCACTTTAATGGGAACATGAAGCCATGGCTGAAGTTGGCTGTCAGCAAGTACAGGCCACTATGGGATCGGTACATAAATCAAAGTCACCCTTATCTTCAAGATTGTGCCACAGGTTGAAATGCACTACTTGACTGTTGATGAACTATGCTATCTCAGATTTTTTTTTTTTTACACTCTTGATACATGGTTGCGTTACTGTAGAGTCAGAAGTAGAAAATTTTGATTTTTCTAGGAGTTGCCTTGTCTCCCCCCCCCCCCCCCCCCCCCCCCCCCCCTCTCTCTTTTTTTTTTTTCAATCATAGTCACGGTATCCTGAAAGAGGGGGGAAAAATGATTGCTTATATACTATAAAGTTCAAATGTGCTAGGTTAAGAGTCGTGGGATAATCCATTTTTTTGGCTTATGGGGTTATCTTCTTCCCCTTCTGCAAGCTGTTAAATTTTTTAATAATTCTTGTTATAATTTTTCAGCCCTTCAAATTGTAATTTAATTGAATGGAAACAATTTTTTCCTTCGCAATCTGTTTGTCTTATTAACTCGCTGTTGCCATTTGAATAGTTACTTGTTAATTTGCAACCCTCACAAATTTGGTGACAGTTGCAGTCTAGAACAAAACCATGGTTGTCCAATCCAAAATTTTTATATTGGACATCACAATTAAAGGTAACTTAAAAAATACAAGAACACGCGAAATTATGTAACTTTTCTATTATTTTCCCATTATTTTTTTAATATCCAACATTATCATTTACCCCTTCAAAGTCTCCTCTGACTCCTGAAGTTTCAAACTAGAACCAGCCAGATTTTGGTCTGCGATTTGATCACGTCGTCCGTTAGATAATTCCTGAAGTCTCCAATCTTAACCTTGCCTGAAAAATACTGTATTGACGAGGAGCGGAAAAGGTTCCATTCTTGTTAAACTCTAAATTACTCAAATTCTCCACTCTACAAAGCTTTATAATTTCCTCCACAGCACCCTTACTCTTCTCCTCTGAAGAAATGTCCCATCAACTTGGCCAATTCTTCGACACAAACAGAAATGTCCTTCATATCCTCGAACCGTAAAAACAGTACCTTATCAGGGGGTCTCAAGCTTTGCTTCCCAATTCCCAATTCATGATTCCGAAACGGTCCCGCAAAACAAACCCTATTACAGAACAGGTCAAATGCCTCTTCTAGAGGCAACATTTGGGAGTGGGACCCCTAGGCATCTTTTTTCCTTCAAACTTGTAAAAAGGAGATAAAAACGTCTTTTGGGTTACGATACAAACAATTCTAGTGTCAGAAGCAACTATGGATTCTGGTAACGAACTGTATGGCATGTTGGTGGAGAGAACTCTAGGGGAAGGAAGAGAATCTATTAGAGCTTTTCGGTTGCTTTCATGAGGTAGGAACTGTAGATAAGTTACACAATCGTGGGGGTTCTTGTGGAGCAAAGGGTGTAAAGAATGAGGGCAAGGTTGAACTTAACACAATTTTCTTTCATGCATTTTTTGGTACATTCTCATGTGTTAATAGGTATAAATGAACTATTTAAATTTCACTCATCGAAATATTGAATTAATCTCAACTCATTTATTAAAAGAAATACTTGAATAACGTGTTAAACTCGTTTCATTTAATTAATCTGAGTCTAGATTAAAATTTTGATATTTGACTCATTTAACTCACAATAACATTATTTTATATAATATATATTGTAATCATATATGTTTTTTAAAAATTATAGATAAATACCAGAATTTATAGATTACTAAAATATTATAATGTATAAATATATACAATTTTCGGATGACACAAGGGCTGTCAAACTTCAAAGTTTGCTTCCTGACAAACGCCATGGAAGAAAAGCAATTGCAGAACAGTAAATGCTAATGGAAGAAGAGTAGTAGGCCGTGGCTTTCATTATTCAAAAAAAGTTAATGCAAATGAAAGACTGTTATATTAGAAAAAAAAAAAATAGAAGTGTTCTGGAGTGTGACTGTGTGAATGACGTTTGAATAAATGAATGTAATAATTTTAAATTCTTTTGTATAATTAAAAATTAAAAAAAAATAGATTCTTTTATTAAAAAAGACTTTTTACAAAATTTGAATATTTAGTCATATATATTTTAATTTTAATTTATATAAGTAATGAAATGTTTAACCTTTTTCTAATACCGGTTTCTTATTATATATTATGTTATATTTTTAATATATATATATATATATATATTTAATTATTACTAATTCAATTATAATTAAATTAATAAATTATAAATTAGTATTTATATTAGTTGAGTGATTCATGTAATTTTAAAAATATTATTATTTAATATCTTTTAATTTAAAAAAATTTAATATAAATCATAATTAATTCTTAAAATACTTTTTTATAATTTTAAAATTAAAACACACACGCGAGCGCGTGCCCGCGATACCTATTACACACACTCCCACCTTCAATTGTCTATTTTAAGTTAAAACTAACATTTTAATATGAAGTTAAAATTAAAAAAAATTATTAAAATAAAATAAAAAATGAATTGATATTCACCCTATTATATGTTAAACTACTTTTTTTAAAGAAAAAAAAAAGAAGAGAAAACGGGAAAAGGACACAACTGACTACTCTGCGCCTGAGATAGAACTGCAGAGCTTCAAGCCTTCCACGTCCAGCCGAATGAACTTTATGAGCTGCGCAGGGGACTGACGAAACTGAACAAAACCCAAAGCCTGATCAAGAGCAGATCGGGCAAGATAATCAGTAGCAGAATTTGCCTCACGCGCCTTATGAGCCAGTCTGACCTCTCAGTCCCTATCCAGAATGATTTTGATTTCCAGGATAAGAGTAGTTTCCGTATGCATAAATGAGACCTCCGAGAGAGCTAGAGCAATTGCTTCCGTGGAATCCGACTCCAAGATGAGCTTCCTCACTTCCTGATCCCAGGCATGTTTAAGCCCCATTAAGCCCGCCCAAAGCTCAGCGTGAAGGATAGAGCAGATGCCAATATTAAAAGTAAAACTGCTAACAAATTCACCATTATGGTTTCTCAGGAGTCACCCACACCCAGCTTGGCCATCCGACTCAAGCCATGCTCCATCAACATTCGCCATTACCCAAGAGTTATCTGGAGGTTCCCACTTCATCTTCCTGCTTATTCGCCCTAAAGTCCTACCCCTGATAGCCTCACACTGCTTCATGGCATCTTGAGCAGCCTTGTATCTCGCACGAAACTTAAGAAGGACGTTGTTCTGCCAGTCATTTCCATTGTTAAAAATGATATCATTTCTTCTCAGGCACAAGCACCAACACCCAATGGCAAATTGAGCACACTAATCAGAGTTCCTGTTTCCCTACCTTTAAGCAAATTACTTCTAAATCACTCTTCAACATTTAAAGAGAAAAATGTATGCCATTTCACTGGGTTCACCAAACTACACTAAACAACCATCGCGTCTGCACAATCCCTCAGCGCATGAATGACAGTCTCCACTCCCTTACCACAGCAACTACAATCTTTGAAACCAGAAAGACTGTGCTCTTTCCTTGAACCATTAGTTAAGAGCTTATTATTAACCAACAACCAAAGGAAAGTTTTGCAGCTCTACGGGACTCTCAATTTCTAAATCATCGCCCAGATCGGGTCCTCAATACAGTTATTATCCCCCGAGATAAAGCTATAAGTAGACTTAATAGAAAATAAACCATCCTTTGCATAATGCCACCTCACGGAATCGCCAATCCCCCATTGACGTGGAGGCTTGACAGCAGCGATTCATTTAGTAATAGCATCAGGTAAAAGGTGTTTGAAGGTTGACCAGTTCCAACCACCCGAGGCTGTGAAAAACTCCCGCACGCATAAATCTTCTTGCTCTCTTGGCAACTTGTCATTAACATAATCTATTAAGGGGTTTATATGAGGAACCCATCCATCTTTCCAAAACCTCACAGATTTACCGTCTCCTAAATTCCTCGCCAATCCCTCAATCACCCTACACTAGTTTCTCTTGATTCCCATCCAAGCTTGGGAACCCGATCTCTGAATGTCAATATGAGGTAGAATATCATGACCACATTTATATTTAGCTCGAATAACTCTGGCCCAAAGCGTATATTTTTTCGTAATGAGCTGCCACGCAAGCTTCATCATGTAGGCGTTGTTTTGCTCCCTAGCGTGTCGCAGCCCCAAGCCCCCAGTAACTTTCTTAGTGCATACCTTGTTCCATGAAACAAGGTGAACCTTTTTCTTCTCACTTGTGCTCCCCTAGAGAAAAGCTCGATTCTTTCTATCCACCTCTTCACAAATGCTACTTGGTAATAGAGTCGTCTGCATAGAATAGCTCGGAATTACCGAAACCACTGAGGAGATGAAGGTATGTCTCCTAGCTAGAGAATGCATATTCGCTTTCCAACTAAAATGTCGCTGACTAACTTTATCCAGGACCTGCTGGTAAGTATCCTTACGGACACGCTGGTTATGTAGAGGAACACCAAGTTACTTCCCCAGATCCGAGGCGGGAGTGAAGCCAAATGCTCACTCAACTCCTTTGACTTTAGCATGGCAAACATTCTTTGAAAAGTAAACTCTTCTTAAGCTTCGTTTAGTTTGTCACATTGTAAACATAATTTTTTTACATAATTTGTATAATATTTATTATACTTTTATATTTATTATTTTATCTATTAAATTATTTTTTTAAAATAAAAATAAAATAATTATTTTTTATCTTACTTATTTTTATCTATTCACATTTTATATTTTTTTTGTTATTACATCTTTCAATTAAACATATTTTTAGAAGCATTAACTCTTTGACCTAAGCTCTCACAAATCTATTGGAGAATCTTCTAAAAACCTCAACTTGGTATAAATTAGCTTCCACAAAAATGATTAAATCATCCGTAAAAAAAAGATACGTGACAGGAGGCCCATCCTTACTAAGTCTAATTGGATGCCACAGACCATTGTTCACTTCCATCTGTATCAGATGCACTAACTTCTCCATATAGAGGACAAATAAATAAGGAGAAAAAGGATTATCTTATCGAACTCCTCTCGAAGACTTGAAGCCATGAGCTCTCTCCCCATTCCATAAGATCTGTAAGAGAGGTTAAGAAATATAACACTTAACCAGCTGAAGAATATTACTTGACATACCAACTTGCTTAAGCACCTCCATCACAAAACTCCACTTAAAGTGATCATAGACTCTCTCCGAATCAGTTTTAATGGCCATAAAACCTTTCCTCCCTTTCATAGATGTCATCGATTGAATAACCTTCTGAGCTATAAGGATATTATCAAATCTGCGCCTCCCAGAAACAAAGCTACATTGATTTGGAGACACAAGATCAGACATAATATTACGCAATCTATTAGCGATAATTTTGGTAACCACCTTGTAGATAACATTACACAAACTAAGAGGCTGAAAGTCTCTTAAACTTTTAGCATGATCAACCATAGGGATAAGCACAATAAGGGTCTCATTTACATCCTTTGCCCTTTGCGGTTGTTCAAAAATTTTTGTAATAGAGTCAATGACAGAAGAAGACACCCATTCCCATTGACTCTAGAAAAATAAAGGGTTAAAACCATCAAGAGCTAGAGCTTTCAATGGACCCATTCCAAATACTACTTGTTTAATCTCTGTAGCTTTCACTTTTTTACCAATATCGGCCAGTCTCCTTTGCTTAATGGAAGGGAAGCGAATATCACACTGAAGAAGGTGAGGTAAATTACCATCATCGATATAAAGCCTTTCAAAGAACTCACCAGCCAAACTCTTGATTAGGTCTTAATCATAGATCCAATTACCATCGAGGTCTTTAATAGCTTCAATTCTATTTCTTTTCCTTCTGTTCATTGTAGCCATATGGAAGAATTTGGTGTTCCTATCACTATGAACATACCAATTGCACTGAGATTTTTGCAACCATAAGAGTTCCTCTTGAAATAACACCTCTTACAGATCCCTCCACAGAATTGTTTGAAGCTCCTTTAACCTCACAAAATGATAGCCACTTCCCAGCTTGGCCTGAATACCCTCCAACCTCCTCATAAAAATAGACTTTCTCTGGTGGATGCTACCAAAAATCTCCTTATTCCAAAGTTTCACCAAAGCTATAAATGTGGCCATGTATCCTTAACAAAGTTCTCAAACTTATCATGAAAAACCCATGGAGCTGAGAACCGAAATGGGCACCTCGCACTTGTTTTTTGTCTTGGATCTCCATTCTAAGCCACAAAGGACAATGATCCGACTTGTAACTTAGAAAATGAATAAAGGTGGCATAAACAAAAGTAGCATACCAATCCTTGTTTACCACTAACTCCCTTTTTTCTAAGTATATGTCAAATTACTAATAATTATAAATTATTGTAGGATCTTGTTGAAGAGAAGAAGGAATTAATTCCAAAAAAAAAAAGTCAATTAGTTTTCACGTCAAATACAAAACGTTTGAATCTCTCTTTCAATTAATAATCTTGTTTAGTGCTCAATGCTCTCCCGAAGAAAAAATATTTGGTCTTAAATAGCCTCCTCTAAAAATTAAAAGTCCTTAGAGTTAATTTTATGGAATGAGCCTTTACTTACCCTTCTAAAATCCTAAGCATAGTTGGCACTTTAGCTGGTAGTTTTGGAGTAATATCATTATTTTCCGCAAAATGTTCAAATCTCTCTTTTACTTAATAATCTTGTTTAGTGCTCGATTCTCTTCCCAGAAACAGAAAATTCTCTTGACTTGAATTGCCTTCTTTAAAAACTAGAAGTCCTTTAATTCTTAAATTGCACAAAATGTTCAAATCTCTTTTTCTCTTAATAATCATGTTTAGTGCCTAATTCTCTTTTGAAAAAAGATTCTTGACTTGAATAGCTTTCTTGAGACTTTGATTCTATTTTGGTTTTAATATTTTCAAAACAAATATTTTTAGAACAAATTTTGAAAAAAAAAATTAAAAAAATTGTTTAAATTATTATTCTGAAAATTCGCTATTTTTTATTTTTTTTTCTGATTCTGTAAAACAAAAATCACAAAACATCTAAAAAGTATTTTGAATTTTCTATTTCCGAAAACATAATTCTATTTTTTTATTTTGCAAAACATTTTATTAAAAATACATTATTAAACAAATTTTTTTTATTTTTTTTATTTTTAAAAACAAAAAAACTAGTTTAGAAACAGAAAAACGTAAAAGCCCTTACCTTTAATCCTTATGTGGAATCTTTGTCTGCCCCCCTAAAATCACAAGCATAATTGGCACCATAGCTAATAGTCTAAGAATAACAAATCCGTACTATCATCAATTCCCACCAAAAAAATATGTATATATACCTTTTTAATTAATTTGGACTCAATTGTGTAGAAGTCGAGCTTTCAGTCGTTAAAAGATCTCAAAACTTGCAATAAATAATATTTTATTACTATGAAAGAACTTCAAGGCATATGGAATTACTAGAGTTTGATCTCTTCGTATTATCTCTCCACTAATTAAATAATAATCATGTTTTTCATTTTTATTTTTTGATTAAAAAAGAGTTTTGCCTAATTATTTTCTCTTATCATAAAGTATTTATCAACATCAAACTTAGATCAAGCAACATCAGATTAAGAATGCTTTTTTTTTTTTTTTTGGGTGGTGGACACCGTGACCAAAGCTTCAAATCCGCCGACACCATTTGAATGGATGGCCGCCCATCTGACAGCCCATCAAGTTTCGCCAAAAAAGAAAGTTCCACTCACCTCCACGATAATTGGTAGATGGTGCAACACAACGCGGGTCATGAAAAATAGGGTATGTAGGAGGATTATAAATTATAATGTGGTAGCGAAAATTTGTATCTTGCATAGAACAAAGTGGACTTCTTACGATATAACGATAAACAAAGTAAAAAATACAGTTTTCTAATTCAGGCCAGAAGACCAAATTGCAATCTCCGAATAGCCATCTTCAGAAGCACATGCTCGGGACATGCCTGTAGTGTTAAAAGGCATAGCAATTTCTCCTTTTGCAGACACAGCAACCAAGCCAACAGTGCCTTTTGGGGTGCGCTCCTCGACAACGCATTAGCAGCTTCCTCAAGAGATAGGCCTTTGAACCCCATCAGGGCTGCCACATCTCTAGCAACAGTCCCACGTATTATTGTTTCGCCCGTTCCTGTGGCAAAAACTGCGCAGAGCTCATTGGCAGATGTCCCGGCTCCGATGAAAGGCGTGTCGCCAATTCTACCAATCATTTTGTTGACTCGTCCACCAGTAGATGTTGCAGAAGCTAGATTCCCATTACTATCAACGGCCACACACCCAACTGTTCCTAGTTGACTATCACCATTAGCAGTTGGTGTTTCCTTCTTAGCATCAGATTTTTGGATGGGTAGGGTGTAATCGATCAATATATTTGTTAAGAACAAAATATGTTACCATCTTAGTAGCACATAATTTTAGATTATTGATCTAACATAAATATCACATGCTTTAAGCAATACACAGCATAAGCCTACTCTACGTGCAAAGAACCAGGCAAAATTGAATACCTGAACCCTATCGGCTTCCTTTGCCTGCTTTAGTCTTTCAATGTTTTCTGCAGTAATAAAATGGCTTGAATCTACAGTGTCAATACTATGTAGTTTATGTAGTGGCTAAGTGTTGCAAGTTATGTCCTACTATTTAAGAATTATTTTTATTATTTAATTAATTTTAACTCATGTATTTGCCTATATAAAGGCTTGGCTTATAGAATAGAAGGTGTTCTTCATTCTCCCACTCTCCCTCTCTCTTTATTATACTCAAAAGTTATTAGTGGTATCAGAGCTTGGTTTATGAGGAGTGTAAAATATTGTGAAAAAAAAAAGGGGAGTGAGCAATATTATTTTTTCTTCTTCTCTTGTGATTATTATTGACATTCATTGTTATTTCTGTTTGTTGCATTAATATGTCTTCTTCAGATTCTAACTTTGTGCAGCCATCTATTTCACATTTTGATGGTTACTATGATCATTGGAGCTTGCTGATGGAGAATTTCTTAAGATCTAAGGAGTACTGGCATGTTGTTGAAAATGGTGTAGCAGCACTTGCGAATGCACAACAATCAGAGATAGAGGCATTGAAACTGAAAGATTTAAAGGCGAAGAATTATTTATTTCAAGCAATTGATTGTCCCATCTTGGAAACTATTCTTTGCAAAGAAACTTCCAAGGATATATGGGACTCCATGAAGAAGAAATATCAAGGCACTGCAAGAGTAAAGTGTGCACAGCTTCAAGCGTTGAGAAGAGATTTCGAGATTCTGCAAATGAAGGATGGTGAATCTATCACAAATTATTGTGCCAGAACATTGGAAATAAGTAACAAAATGCGTTTATATGGTGAAAAAATGTAAGATGTTACTATTGTTGAAAAAATATTGCATTCACTAACTCCTAAATTTGATTATGTTGTTTGTTCTATTGAAGAGTCAAAAGATATAGATGCACTCTCACTTGATGAATTACAGAGCTCTTTGCTAGTTCATGAGCAGAAGATGAATCGCAATTCAACTATGGAGGAGCAAGCTTTAAAAGCTTCTACTTTTACTCGTTCCTTAAATTTTAAAGGAAGGGATAGAGGTAGAGATAGAGGTCGAGGTCGAGGTAGAGGCCGCGGTAGAGGAAGAGGAGACCAAGGCAATAGAGATGATGAGGAGGATGAATTTCAAGGTAAAGGTGGAGAACGAAATCAACAATTTGACAAATCTAAGGTAGAATGCTTTAGATGTCATAAATTTAGTCATTATCATTCTGAATGTTATACTAAGCTGCCTAACAATAAAGAAAGAGGAGAGAAGTCAAACGGATCTTCCAACATCCTTTTGGGGCTATGCATTAGAAACAGCTGCGTTTACACTAAACCGTGTTCCATTTAAGGCGGTTGAAAAGACACCATATGAGATATGGACTGGGAAAAAACCCAGTTTATCTTTTCTCAAGATTTGGGGATGCAAGGCATATGTTAAGCAACAGACCTCAGATAAGTTAGCACCCAAATCTATAAAATGTCTTTTTGTGGGTTATCCTAAGGAAATTAAAGGATACTACTTCTACAATCCCACTGAGAACAAATTATTTGATGCTCGAAATGGTATCTTTTTAGAAAGAGAATTCATCTCTAAAAGAACCAGTGGGAGTTTGACAAATCTAAGGTAGAATACTTTAGATGTCATAAATTTGGTCATTATCGTTCTGAATGTTATACTAAGCTGCCTAACAATAAAGAAAGAGGAGAGAAGTCAAATTTTGCAGAAAAGAAAGTGGAAGAAACCTTATTAATGGCATGTCAAGTTATTGAAGCACCTCAATCAGATCTTTGGTATGTAGATACTGGCTGCAGCAACTATATGTGTGGAAGAAAATCTTTATTTTCTTCCTTAGATGAAGAATTTCATCCCACTGTAAGTTTTAGTGATTGTTCTACTGTGAAGGTAATGGAAAAAGGTAATATTAAAATAAAAACTAAAAATAGTTTTGTAGAAACAATTTCCAATGTTTTCTATGTCCCTGATTGAAAAAGCAATTTATTGAGTGCTGGTCAATTGCAAAAAAAGAGTTATATTATAACTATTCAAAAAGGGGCTTGTGAGATTTATGATCCTTCACGAGGTGCTATTGTTGTTGTGCAAATGAGTTCAAACAGGTTATTCCCATTAAAGATTGAAAGTGTTCAATCTTGCTTGTTGGCTAGTGAGAAGGATGCCTCATGACTTTGGCATTATCGCTATGGGCATTTGAACTTTGCTGGATTAAAAACTCTTTATCAAAAAAATATGGTAACTAGTCTTCCTCAAATTTTTGCTCCTTCTTAAGTTTGTGAAGAGTGTGTTGTTGGCAAACAGCCACGTACTCAATTTCCTCAAGGAAAGTCATGGAGAGCAAAGGATGTATTGGAGTTGATTCATTCCAACATTTGTGGGCCAATAACACCAATCTCCAATGGTGGTAAAAGATATTTTATTACATTTATTGATGATTATAGTCGAAAAACTTGGATTGATTTTTTACAGGAGAAAGCAAAAGCTTTTAGTATATTTAAAAGCTTTAAAGCTCAAGTTGAAAATGAAATGGGAAAAAATATTAAAACTCTTCGTACTGATCGTGGTGGAGAATACTGCTCAAAAGAATTTGCAAATTTTATTGAGCAGTATGGTATTCGAAGAGAGCTTACAACCACTTATACACCACAACAAAATGGTGTATCGGAGAGGAAGAATAGAACCATCCTCAACATGGTGAGAAGCTTGCTAGCAAAAGGAAAAGTTCCAAAGAGTTTTTGGCTAGAAGCAGTAAATTAGAGTATTCATATTTTGAATAGAAGTCCTACTTTTGCTGATCAAAATATGACTCCACATGAGGCTTGGAGTGGGCGAAAGCCAGCCGTAGATCACTTCAGAATTCTTGGTTGTATCGCTTATGCCCATGTTCCAGATGAGAAAAGAAAGAAGCTTGATGATAAGAGTGAAAAATGTGTTTTTTTTTGTGTAAGTGAAATGTCTAAAGCTTATAAATTATTTAATCCGCTAACCAATAAAATTGTGATTAGCAGGGATGTTATTTTTGATGAAGAGAGCACTTGGAATTGGAATTGGTAGCAGCCTTCTCCAATTATTGAATCTAAAGAAGAAAAGGAGTACTCTCAATACCCAGAAAACACCATAGTTGCTACTCTTGAAAATTCACCAAATGACATTCTATCTATAGAAGTGGTGGAACCATCTCCAATTACTGAAATTGTAGAAGAATCACAGTCTAATCGTACTAGAAAGAGACCAGCATGGATGATAGATTATGTAAGTGGAGATGACTTAACTGATGATGAATCAATAGCTCATTTTGCTTTGTTTGCCGATTGTGATCCTCTCACATTTGAAGAAGCCATCAAAGATATGAAATGGTGAATTGCCATGGATGAGGAGATCAAATCTATAGAGAAAAATAACACATGGGAATTAGTAGAACTCCCAAAGGGGCAAAAATCCATTGGTGTTAAATGGGTTTAAAAAACAAAGCTGAACAAAGATGGTGAAGTTGACAAATATAAAGCTCGCCTTGTTGTAAAAGGTTACAAGCAAGAATTTGGGTTGATTATAAAGAAGTCTTTGCTCCAGTTGTAAGACTTGATACTGTTCGATTAGTGTTAGCCATAGCTGCTCAAAATTCTTGGTATGTTTATCAATTAGATGTGAAATCTGTATTTTTACATGATGAGTTGCAGGAAGACGTCTATGTTGATCAACCACTTGGATATGTGAAAAAAAGTAGTGAAGAAAAGGTATATAAATTAAAAAAAGGCTTTATATGGACTAAAACAAGCACCAAGAGCTTGGTATAGTCATATAAATACTTATTTTATTAAAGAAGGTTTTCAAAAATGCCCTCATGAATATACTCTCTTTACAAAATTTGAAAAAGGTGGAAGAATGCTTTTTGTATCTCTTTATATTGATGATTTAATTTATACCGGAAATGATAATTCCATGATTCATGCGTTTAAAAGGAAAATGATGCAAGAGTTTGAAATGTCTGCTTTGGGTTTAATGCATTTTTTCCTTGGCATTGAAGTTGTGCAATCATCATTTGGTATTTTTATTTCACAAAAGAAGTATGTTTTTCAGATTTTAGATAGGTTTAAAATGGGGGATTGCAATCCTGTTTGTACTCCAACTGAATGTGGCTTAAAGTTGGTGAAAAATGATGAAGGAAAGAAAATTAATACTACTTTTTTCAAGCAGATGGTTAGAAGTTTGATGTATCTCACTTCAACAAGGCCTGACATCATGCATGGTGTTAGTCTAATAAGTCGATATATGGAGAATCCAACTGAGAGTCATCTCTTTGCTGTAAAAAGAATTTTTCTCTACTTGAGAAGTACCGTTGATTTTGGAATATTTTATAAAGCTAACTTAAAAGGCAAGTTTTATGATTTTTCTGACAGTGACTATGCTGGAGATCTTGATGATAGGAAAAGTATATCAGGTTTTGTTTTTATAATGAGCTCTGGAGCTATATCTTGGTCTTCAAAGAAACAACAAATTGTTACTTTGTCGACTACAGAAGCTGAATTTGTTGCAGCAATAGCCTGTTCTTGTCAAGTTATATGGCTAAAGAGATTGCTTGAAATGCTTCAAAGTGAGCAACAAAGCCCAACAACAATTTATTGTGATAATGTTTCAGCAATCAAAATTTCCAAAAATCCAACTTTACATGGAAGAAGCAAGCATATTGACGTGAGATACCATTTTTTGCGTGACCTTTGCAATGATGGTATAATTGATTTGGTGTTTTGCAAAAGTGAAGATCAAGTTGCTGATATTATGACCAAGCCTCTCAAGATTGCTGTGTTTGTGAAACTTCGAAAAATGTTTGGAGTGTGCTCTTTGAAAGACTTTACTCAAGGGAGGGCTTAATTTAAATCCTTACACTCTTAAACTTAATGTTTGCAAATATTAGTTTAAGGGAGGGATTGTTAAGAAAAATATAAAATTTGACCAAGTATTTTGCTTGCCACATGTCCTAACTTGTTGCCCACTCCACCGTTAAGTTATCCACCTACCCATGTTCTGCATGTTGCTTTGCATTTTCTCATATTGCACCATTGTAGGAGATAAAATGCATTATGGAGTTTATGTAGTGGCTAAGTATTACAAGTCATGTCCTACTATTTAGGAATTATTTTTATTATTTAATTAATTTTATCACTCATGCCTATATAAAGGCTTGGCTTATGGAATAGAAGGTATTCTTCATTCTCCCACTCTCCCTCTCTCTTTATTATATTCAAAAGTTATTAAATACCCTGTAAAGCAAAAAAAATTTTAAAGATAAAATGCAGATTATGATTATTTAGTTTAAATCAAAATTGACACCGGCAACTTTTTTGGTGGCTGATTGTATTGTAATGCTGCCTTAGTCGTGAGTGAGAGGAGAGCAGCAGCAGCAAAAACTATATTATTATTATCCTTTTTTTTTGGTTTCTCACGAGTAATCTTGTTCGACGTTTATGGCTGCCCTCCTCCACAAGTGTTTAGTAGGCTAAAACCCCTAACATTGCAGAAATCTTTCAACCGTTGGGCTCATAGCTCATGAGGTAAGCGTGCTTGATGACTTGAGTCACTCCTTTGCAGGTAGTGAAAACTATATTTTGTTTGTATGCTGGTCATGGTCCTAAAGAAGACCTCGATCAAGAACCAGATTCCCACTGCAATACTAGTTTTCCCCATATCATCAATGGTTAAAACAAGGTTTCTAAGTATGCAGATACTTGCATCGTCATGGTGTGCACATTTAATTTTTGCATTGGATCGACAGAAGATATGTAGCTAATAAGAAAAATATTGCATAGAAGGAGCTAAATCTGAAATTTCAAATCAACTCATAAATGGTGCAGCGCACAAACTAATTAAACATCATGTCTGTGAAACATATTTTCCTTTGAGTTTGAATTTCAACAGCATATACATAGCATAATGGTCCAAGTTATCAAAGATCCATTAACGGAAGCAACACTCCACTTGCAGAAGTTTTTAATTATATAATTGAAAATATATCATGGTTACACATTGTTATCCGAATTCATTAATTATATGTTACTCCATCTTCGCAGGGAACCAGCAGAAACAATTAAAAATCGGTATATAATCCTGAGAAAGTCGAACCCAATAAATGGAGGCTTAAATTAAATATACATGAGAAGAGTCCCAAAGGAATCATGTAATGAAACCATTAACTCACTTGTTCTTTAGCAAATTCCTCTGCTCCGTCAAATGCTAGATATATATGAGGTGTCTTCTCCATGACCAATCGAGCTAAAGATATTGCATTGACAACCGTAGTGAGCCCAGAAACAGCTCCAGATTTCTTAGTATTGCCTTCCATGATAGAAGCTTCCATTTCAACCGTGCCTTTGTTTGTCAGCACAGATCCCCTACCCGAATTAAAATGTGGACAGTTCTCTAATTCACGAACCTATACAAAGCAGATTAGAAGCAGAGCATACTACAAAGGGAAAAGGGATGGAGGAGAATGTTCACACTAATCCAATAAAAATTCAATTGCAGCACCATTTAGGCAATCATTCACACGTTCAATTAGAATCTAGAAACACGGAACATTCTTCTCTCTCTCTCTCTCTCTCTCTCTCTCTCTCTAAGTGTCTCAAAAACTGTAAAATTCTGGTTATGAAATTGACGTTGGAATTTTTCTCCATTCACATACTCTCGCAGACAGAGAGAGAATCAATATATCTTACTCCCAAGTGTCCAATTAGAGAGAGTGTTCTAAATTTTGCATCTTTGTTGATATGATATATATATATATATTGTCCTTAATCTAATACGACATTCTTCATAGTTGTGACTCTGGTGTGATTCTAATTCTCCCCATAGTTCATATGTAAGTATAATTACATGATATGAAATGTAAAGAACTTCTCTATCATCATCTACTTAAGTAAAGCAAACGTGATTGGCTATACTATTTGACATCGTCATTCTTAGATTCCCTAATTAAAATAATCTCCTCTTCTTACACGAGTACTACTTAAGTAAAGCAAACCTAAATAACATCTTTACCCTTAATTTTCATCATGTAAAACCTATTAGAATATATGATAAAGTTAGGAGCTAGTAGCAACAAAATATGAGTGTTCTAATCACAACAGAACCATTAATAAGCAATGGCAGAGAGAAAAAAATTACAAAAGAAAACCTCAAATCGACCATTTTTCCCTCTGGGAGGGAGGCTGGAGAGAAGGGTCTGAATCTTACCACAAGCTCGACTATATCTAAGGGAGGCATTTTGGATTTGAGAGCTTCGACGCCGATTTGCAAGCAGTGGCGAAGGGCTTCCTCGTGCAGCGTTCCGGTGGCAACGAAAGGGGAATGTAGCCAACGCCGCCCTAGAGAGTAATAGACCAACCCATCTGTCCTCACACTTGTTGTATTGTTGTGCAGCTCAATGTTATGAGTCCCACGTCGGGGAGGTTTTCTTGAGTGGGAGGTTTTATAAAGATTTGGGCTCTCCCACTCCAATAGCTAGCTTTTGGGGTGTGGTTCTCCCAAAGACTTATGCTCATAACAATTGGTGCTCTCGTTGAGAGTCGGCCAACCGGAAAGGGCTGTCTGCGCCGGCAAAGGGGCTGACCGTGATCATGTGAAGCACCGCTGTCGCAGAGTGGAGCCGTCGAGACGCCGGCTTCCGAAGGGGGTGGGAATGTTATGAGTCCCACGTCGAGGAGGTTTCCTTGAGTGGGAGGTTTTATAAGGATTTGGGCTCTCCCACTCCAATAGCTAGCTTTTGGGGTGTGGTTCTCCCAAGGACTTATGCTCATAACACTCAAGCCTCAAATAGGCGATGAAGAGGCTTGCGTAACATTACCGGCGAGATGCAGTAAAAGGATTTTTTAAAAACTGCAAACAAATATCCAATTATTCTAGGTTTTGATTCACAAGAGCACAAACACAAATCTGTCAAATGTGGCAAACGAAGAATGTAACGTCCAAGAGTACCTGATGCTTAAGGCCATCATGGTCACGTCTATCACTACCTACCCACCATTTCTGCCCAAGTTGATGGCAAACTGCCATTGGTTTCTTCAACACTGGTACGCAGTAATGCATAATGTTACAAATAATTACTTTTTAATTTCTTCTCAGAATATGGAGGTTCTAGTTCAACATGAACAAAACTATTGATATACCATATCATTACTCTTCAACTCGAGGATTGGTTAGACCGATTGGGCAGCTTTCAAAGACAGTTCCATTTGACCTGACCCACTTTGAATCCCTGTGGAAGAATAGACTCGTAAAAGCGAGGCGATTGGCAGTGAGCAAGAAAGGGCCTGCGATTAGTTAGCTGTGGGGGATGAGAAAGGCCTTACGAGGGCTCTTTCCCACTTAATAGATTCATTCCTTCGTTACGGTGGTCGAGGCCGTTCAGAGATGCTATCAGAGTAGGAAAGTTAGCCAAGTTATCCTGCCTGGTTTAGATAAAGCACAAGTGAAGTGCTTTTTCTTGCTCATCAAAGTTCGGAATGGATCTGACACCTTCGGGCTAACTATGAATGTCGGGGTTACCGGGTTAGGAATTCCCCTTGGTGAGATGCTTTCTATCTATAGAAAGTAAGGGATTGTTCTTTGCTCATTCAAGATGTATAGTTGTCGGGTAGCGAGTAACTGTGCATGTGTCACTGTTCCGATCGTTGGGAACGGTCATGGCGTAGCCTGTGCAGAAGATGAGTGAGATACATCCCGACGGTCGAATTGCTGCTCCCTCCCCTACTCCCGACGAACCTGCTGCCCGCTGCCTTCTAGCATTTTAAAACTGCACGTAATAGTTTATTGGGCTTAGGCATTATAAAAATTATATATTTTTTTTACAAGAATTATCCATTTAAGATATTTTTATTAATGAAATAAAGATAAGTATGTTTTTTTCAGGAGTGCAGGTGGGGTTGGCATGCAGGGCAACCAAGTGTGAGCCTGAAGCCTGACCCAGTCGTGGAATCTTAGTGGTGTGTTACAGTACAACTGCTGTTGAGTAAGCATGTGTATCTCAAATAGTAATACTGAGTGGCCACCAACCAACAAGTGATTCCTGCACAAAATCACGTAAAGTTAAAAAGAAGAGGTGGGAATATGGACCCTAAAAGGAACCCACCCCTTTGTCTTTCTGTCTTGCAGTGGAAGAGTATCCCAACTCCATTATTTTGGAACCAGTACGAATCAGTATTTGATTTTGACGCATGGGGACTTCAGCTGCTCTCCCAATCACCGATACGCTTACATTATCATAGTTTTCTCGTAACTTCTTTTTTCTTTTTTTTTTCAGGAATCTAAATTTGGTGGACCGATCCTTACCCTAATTCTAGCCTTTGTCCGTGAGTGTGCAAATTAATTTGATTACTTTCGTCCCTCGCACTTGGTATATTTTTTACTTTAATTTTTTAAATTTAATCCCTCATAAAAAATATACTTTTTCTAAATCCACGCTAACATTCTTTTTTTGCTTTTTTTTCCTTATGGAGTGAATAATCTCCTGGACAATAATGATGTCATTAGAAGAGCGATGGCCAAGAAGAAAGTTGCATTGAATAGGAGCAACTAAGTGGTCCATAAAGGGCTTCAATCTTGCGGCAATGATCTTGGTGATTATTGTGTAGATAACATTGTGAAGGACTATGAGTCTAAGTTGCTTTAGACTCTCTAGGTCATCAACTTTAGGGATAAAAAGAAGAAGAGTTTCATTAAGGTTACTTATCAAGGGGGGTTACTATAGCATTGTTTAACAAAATCACAAATAGGGTTTTTCACTATAACCCATTGGCTTTGAAAGAAAATAGTGTGGAGACCCTCCGGACCAAGAGCTTTAAAAAGACCCCCATACTAAAGACAACTTGTTTAATTTCTTTATTAGTAAAACATGCTTCAATTTTAAAAATAATGGCCCTACTAATATTAATGAAGTGGCCTTTTAGCAAAAAATGACAATAAGAATTACCCTTTTCTTCTAGATAAAGCTTCTTGAAAACATTTGTAGCCATGTTCATCTACTAGTCTTCTTTCATTATGAAATTTCCATCCTTATCCTTGATGCCACTTATGCAATTTCTTCTTCCCCTCAATAAAGTAAGGGCATGGAAGATTTTGGTATTCCAAACCCCAAAATGCAACCAATCACAACGAGACTATTGGTACCAAGTAATCTCCTCTTAGGGAATGATCCCTTCATACTCCTTATAAAGTTCTTTTTGTAAGGCCTATGGATGATAATCCTCTCTCTAGGTAAGTTTCCTATCAATCCCTTCCATGTGACTCAACAACCTTCTTTTCCTCCTTTGAATATTACGAAAAACATCCATATTCCATTCCATAACATCCTAACTAAAATTACTCAAAGCACCCCCTAAGTAGAGGAATTATGCCAAGATTTTCTCATTATGTCTGAGAAACCATCATCAGTAAACCAAGTAGCCATGAATTTGAAGTGGTGGTCACATTTAGTTGTGCCTATATAGTTTGCCTAGAGTTTCACCTTAATGTGTCTATGGTTAGACTTGAAGAAACTCAAATGAAGGATCGATGCCTTAGAGTTAGCCTCCAATCAAGCCAAATTGCCAAGGCATTGATCTAATATTTCCTAAACTCTACCATTTTCCCTAGTAAATTTAGGGCTAGTGAACCCCATGTCAATGAGATTACAAGCCTAATGACATTCTTTAAAGTCTTCCATATTTCTATTGGAGGGTTGGAAGGGGTCATACCTCCTTGTTTCTTATCTATAGAAGTTATAGCATTATAATCCCCAATGCAAGCCTAAGCACTACTATTAACCATAGCAGCAAAAGCAAAAAGCTGATTCCATCGAATTTTTTTGGTGTTAGCATTTGGGCTACCATAAATTGCTGAAAGGAAAAAGCTAGATCCTCCTCACATTGTGGCTCTTATGTGAATGACCTAAGAGTGAGAAGAGACGATGTCAATATGCCCCAAAGAAGTGTCTTATAGAATCCAAATATCCTCACAAAAGACTAAAGCCTCTACACAAAAAACCATTAAAACCAATCTTGTTAACAATATAGTCCACTCGCTTATCGCTAATATAGGGTTCTATAAGGATAACAACACCTACCTCATGACAAGCAAAAATGTCTCTAAGTAAGAGCGGGAAGGAACAACTACCTACTCCTCTAGTATTACAGGTTAGAATATTCATAATGGAAGGAAAGAAGGATTCTAACTTGGTTGGTGCTTAAGAGAGCCCGTTGTAAATCCTAGTTGCTTAAAGACTCTTAAGAGGATCATCCTCAACATCAACCAACTATCTTTGCATGATTTTCATTAGTCAGAGTGTCTCATTAGTGTAACACCATAATGTACTAACTCTATCTAGCCTCCCTCTGGGCTCGGTTCCATATGATTTCCAAAAAATCAGTACCAATCCGTGGCATTTTCATGCTATAAACGGGGTTTCAAACACTCATCTTTTGTTCTGTGGGTCCCTTGAACCCATCATTCATATTCTATACTCAAACTCCATTTATACAACTCATACATAGCATGAAACAAGCCATAAGCCACGGGTATAGAACCAAAAACCAGAAAAATGCAATTTCTCACATGGACCCAAAAGTCAGATTTTTGGCTCTAACTTTGGAAAATCATAAATAATTATAGAAAAATGGGAATCTAGCAAACCATAGCTTTCTGAAAAGCTCTAAGTGTTAACTTTACACTAAAAATAATTCCCAATCATAATCTCAGCGTTTAGACTATGTTTGAAATAGAAAATGAGACAGAGGTCCGGCTGTCCCTGTTTCTAGCGCAGCTTACTGTCATGAACTTCGAAAATTCAGAACTAAATCCATAGAAATCCAATCTAGGAAAACTATACCAATTTGGAAAGCTACAAATGTCTACTAGAGGAAAAAAATAAGTCCAGATCAGTTCAGTAGCCCTTAGACCCCGAAAACTGATGGAACAGTAACGGAGGTTGGTTGGCTTCCTTGATGCTGATACAAAACTTCAGACGGTTCGTTCTCTCTCTGTAAACCTCCGATTTAGGTAATTCTAGTTGGTATAGGTCACTATGTTTTTTTACTTTATGTGTATAAAATTTCACAACATTTAGACTCCATTTGGTCCATGAATGATAAGGTTTTATTTTCGGACCTATGGTAATAGTACATGACCAAATCATCAATTTTTCCCAATTTCAACAATTTTCCAAATATTCCCTAGACCTCCAAATATTACCCACTTTAGCTTCCCAAAAAGCTCTCTACAAACTCTAGAGGCATGCCAAATTTCATGGCAAGAAGAGCTCATCTGGTCATATTTTGACTGAGCTCACAAAATTAACGATTTTGGCACCCAAAATGGTCAAAGTGGGTCCAAATGGCCTCCCACAAGTTCTCACACCTCATGGACAAGTTTGAAAGTATGAAAATAGTCTATATACCATGTCCAAGTGGTCCAATTCATCATACATATCAAATTTACTATGTTACGGGCCAAAATACATTATCACATACATTCAACAAAAGGGGCAAAACTCACATTTCCATTAATTTGGCTCTCTACATAGTCTGTGTACATCATATATCCATACCTTTACACTTGCTACAACATTTACATCTCAAAAATAGTGGGTGCATATTCATTTTGGCACCACTTTACATCAAAAGACCAAAATAAAGCTAACATTCATCTAACATTCTTCTAGGCTTCTTGGTGTGCACTTATTTCTCCTTGAGCTCCACCTAGCATGTTAAGTTGGGAGGGGAAGGGGTGAGATTAATGGAATCTCAGTAGCTCATGCACTCATTCAAGAAAGCAATCAAGGCATATAACAAGTCAAAGCATGTAATTTGGCATCCAACCATTCTCAATCACATAATACATGTTGTACATGCCATGGAAATCACAATAATACCACAAGTAAGTTCTAGGGACTTTTGGTCTAGCCTCACCTGAGTTTAGGGATTTTTAGATGGCCTCACCCGAGTTTAGGGACTTTTGACTTGGCTTCACTCGGTTATGAGACTTTTGGCATTGTCTCACCCATCTCAAGGGACTTTCGGCTTTACCTCACCCATCTCAAGGGACTTTCGGCACTACCTCACCCGAGCAATTCTCACAATCCATCACACAAGCACATTGGCAACAATGCATCATGGCAATAACATATGGCATATCTCACACAACAAGCATATACATAAACATACAATGACTATTACATCCAAGAATGCAATAACAAAGAGTGGAAAGGGAGCTACCTTATGAGCCAACACAAGCTTTTTCTTTCAATTCCTCTTCTCCCTTCTTGGTTTCACACTCACACCTTGATGGAGGTGCTTCACTTGAGCCTAGACACATCAAAGAGCATAAATTACTCTCTCATAATTTAACAACTCTTAGGAGTTCTTCAGAGCAAACCTTGCTAACATCTAAGAACCTAGGGGTTCTCTCTCTCTCTCTAGAATGTCACAAATTCTTCTTCTCTCTCAAGTTCTCATAGTAGTGGAAACACATTTTCAAGGAAAACAAAGAGATTCAAGGGTGTTTTTCACTTTTCCTCTTCTGACCCATGTCCAAAATCCCACTAATCTCACAAACAAAACCATAGAAAGAGAAGGCAAAGAGAGGAGATCAAGATTCTAAGAAGGAATGAGAGAAACTTGCTTACCTTTCCTTTGCTCTTCCTCCTTCTCTTAGTCTCTCTCACTCTCCACGCCTCTTTTCTCTCCTTGGGTCGAAGTCTAGGGCAAATAAGAGAGAAAGAATGAGTTGAGGCATTTAAAGGAGTCAAATTCTCGCTTTGTACTCTTTTTCGGACTGATCCTCGCTACGGCGAAAATTAACCTTCGCTACGGCGAGCTCGTATCAGCTACCTTCGTTATGGCGAGGTTTAACTTTCGCTACGGCGAGCACGTATCAGTTCCTTTCGCTATGGCGAGGTTTAACCTTCACTATGGTAAACTCGTATTAGTTCCAGACCCCCACTTTCGCTATAGCGCACGCTACGGCGAGCAGCCCCCTGATTTTTGTATGGAATGCTCGCACTCGCTATAGCTAGAATCACTTTCGCTATTGCGAACAGGCACTCTCGCTGTAGCGAGACCATTTCTCGCTATTGCGAGAAGACTTAGGAAAATCCCAGGATTTTGAAAATTTCCAACTTCCTTCTTTCTTTTCTTTTCTTTTCTTTTCCTTTTCCCCGGTTGTTACATTTAGGATCTAGGGCTTTGGGTTGCTCAATGTTATTACCTATCCCTCTTATCATATGTCCCTCAGGCACTTTGAGCGAATTCTTATTCTTTATCTCAGATCATTACGACTTAAGGAAAGTAAACCTCCATTTGTAATTAAAATTGGTTATGGGCTTAAGGGTTTTATTCAAACCCCCACCCCACTTGCCTTGGAGTTTTTTATTGTGGACTTGCTTTTATTAAGAAAGCCCATCTTGTGCCTTCCACTTCTCCCTTTGCTCATGTTAGATTCAATAGTAGTAGCTCCCCTTAGGCCATCTATGATTGTAATGATCTATAACATTTGGCTCTTTAAAGGCTCGTATGTTGTATTCATGTTTTGCATTAGGATCACAGGAGATCTTTCCCACATTATTCCTAACTTTAAAACCAGCTACATTGGGCAAGACATCAGCCATCGTGATTGAGATATGTGGGACCTCCTTGGCTACATCATGGGTATTATCGAGTGTCAGATTCTCATCCTTAATTTTAGTAAACACCAACAATCTCAAATTCGTAACATGATTAGCCAAATTAGGTGTAACACCAACGATCTTGTATAATTGCCAATGTCCAAGTGGCCTTCACCACCTAAGGACATGGGTTTAGCATGGATTCCATTATTAATCTCATATGAACATTGGTCTTTGTGATGGCCATAATGATCATAATCAAAGAAAATCATATTCAAGCCTTTAAATCTTGTAAAATTTATAATAAAACATCTTAAAAATCATAATTATCCCTAAAGAATTTTTCTAAACTCAATAATAATTTTTTTAAACCTAATAATACATTTAGAAATAATTTTAGTTTTTAATATTTTTAATTATAAATTTTATAAAATTTGAGTCTTTAAATATAATTTTCTCTTAAATTTAGGCCTTCATACTCCTCTAGGTAAATCCTCTTTCCAACTCTCACCTTGGGGACCAACAAATTTTTCAAGTCAACCTCTATGCAAATGTGAGCATATTGGCCTCTCTTCGTAGTTTCTGTCTCCCCCCCCCCCCCAATTCTCCAAGTCCTCTCTTAGGTAAGGATGTCTGGCTTTCCCTACTCTCAATGGCAGCTGTTTGTCATAATATTTAATAGGTAGTTTAGGAATTTTGACCCAAACTTCTTACCTATTAAAGAGATCCTCACAAAGATGAAACTCTGGCTTCTAGTATTGCATAAGTAAGTAATGACCTGAAATAATCCATAAACCCTGATGTAAAGCATAAGCATAATCTTTGTTGCAGGGGAAATGTACCAGGAAGAAATCATTCTAAAGGTCAATCAGCTTGAAAATTCTAGAAGGGTTCCAAATCTTTTATAACCTATTAAGTAGAAATTGATAACCCACTCTCCTTTCTAAAACTTTAATTAAGAGGGCCTTCATCTTAGGTTTACGCAAATTAATCCTCTCTTCTATAAAAATCCTAATATGGAGACAATTGGGATTTTAAACCTCATCAATGTCTAGACTCTTCTCATCTTCAAAGAAAAAATCATCATCCTATATAAACTCCTCATTGCTTTCTTCATGTCCACCATTGCCATTGACTCTCACTAACAAGTCCCTGTATGACATAGGGGCTGTCATAGAATTCAAGAAAGAGAGTTTCTCCCTGCGATGCAATACATCTAAATCATCTACCATAGGACCATTAAGGATGGGAGATATAACTGGAAGATTAACTTCCATGGGTGTCCTAATGATGTCGTCTACTTTGGATTTCTTTGTGCAACACAACAATTGGTCTTTCTCATCTTTATGAAGCCCTGAGCCACCATTTTTATCTCTGCCACCACACTTATCAACTCCATCAATTCTTAAATAATTTTCCCAAACTTATGTGGTGGTTTTATTGTAATTCTCAATTACGGTGACTCAAGGAGATTTTTATTAATCATTAATTTTAATATAATATTCATTTTATTTAATAATATTGACAATATATATATATATTATTTTATACATATAAAACATTAATAAGATTTTTTTTATGTATTATACATATATTATATGTTAGTTATTTTTTTTTAACAAAAATATTGTGTACATAACTTTAGTCTCAGCTCCCAAGAAAAAAAATATTTTCTCTTGCCCCTGTTCACAAAGCCACTAAACTATGTTAATATAACTTTAGAACTATTTAGCATAGTTAACAAAATCAAACCAAATAATTCGATCAAAAAAGTGGTAAATCAATTATTGATTAGGTCTGAACAATCTACAAAACTGTTCAACTAAAAAATTGATCAAAATTAGTAAAAATGAATAAAATTGAGCTGTCAAATGAATCAAAAAGTTCTGATTAAAAAAAAGTGAGAAGAAGATGAGATTTGATTCATCCAATGAAAGAAGAAAATCGAGAACGAGGAAGAAAAAGAATCACTATGTTTCATCCTCCCAAATGCTCTCACTCTCTTCACCAAATGCTCTTAACTCTTTTTATCATTCATTGATGCTCTAACTCACTTTAAGGATGTTGGAGAAGAAGAGGCTGTGGCTAGAAGTGGATGAAGAGTAATAGATTGTGGCTGTAGATTGAGAAGAAGAAGAGCACTTGGCTTCAAACTTCAAAGTTTGCTTTCTGACAAAGGCTATGGAAGAAAAGTAGTCGCAAAAGAGTTAATGCCAAAGGAAGAAGAGTAGTAGGTCGTGGCTTTTAATATTCAAGAAAAGTTAATGCAAATGGAAGACATCCTTTATATTAGGAAATTTAAAAAAAAAAATAGAAGTGGTCTGGAAAAATTTGTAAGTGTAACTATTTGAATGATAATTGAATAAATGAATGCAATAAATTTAATTCTTTTGCATAAAAGAAACTAAAAAGAAATATATTCTTTTATTGAGAAAGACTTTTTACAAAATTTGAATATTTTGTCATATATATTTTAATTTGAATTTATATTAATGATAAAATGTTTAAAATTTATTAGTATCTGCTTTTTATTATATATTATATTATATTTTTAATATATAAAATTAGTATATATTTAATTATTACCAATTCAACTATAACTAAATAAAAAAATCACTTATATCAATTCAATGATTAATTTAATTTTAAAAATATTTTTATTTAGTGCTTTTTGATCTCAAAAATAAAACTCAATATAAATCATAATTAGTCATTAAATACCTCTTCATAATTTTACAATTAAAAAAAAACACACATGATAACTATTACACACACTCTTACTTTCAATTGCCCATTTTAAGTTGCAACTAACATTTTAATATAAAGTTAAAATTACAAAAAAATTATTAAAATAGAAACAAAAAATGAATTGATATTCACCTTATTATATGTCAAACTACTAATAATTATAAATTATTGCAGAATTTTGTTGAAAAGAAGAAGGAACTAGTTCCCAAAAAAAAAGTCAATTAATTCTCATGTCAAATACAAAATGTTTGAATTTCCTTTTCAATTAATAATCATCTTGTTTAGTGCTCAATTCTTTCCCCAAAAAAATATTCTCTTGATTAAATAACATCCTTTAAGAACTAAAAGTTCTTAGAGTTAATCTTTTAGTTTCACGACCCACAGATTTAGTATGTTGGAACAAAAGATAACAAATCCTCTTACCATTACCAAGAGTATTATCTCTGACTTTTGTAGAAATTTCGGCAGAGTCCCCTCTATAATTTGGACCTCCCGATATTTCTACAACCAGTCAATTCAACAATACATCCCAAAATATATCAAAATATAGACATCTAGGGAGTGGGGATATCCTAACTATGATGTAGTGGAGCCACATTCTATATTGTTCAGAACAAAACAAATTCATAACACAAAATACACCCACATGAACAATTGTGGGCTTGCCAAAAGAATTTGCAGGAGATCTACAACTAGTCGGCTGCTCAGGGTAGGCTAGGGTCTTCAACGCTCTCTGAAAAATAAATTTAAGAAAGAGTGAATTTGAAACTCAGTGAATAAATAATGCCGACCCTTAAAATCTTAAGGGCAAGGCCCGTAAAATATCTATATGTATACATATGTATATATTCATCATGCGCAAAACAAGCCTCAAGCAGGTCGTTTTCTAAAAAAATGTATCAGAAGTATCTAAGCAGAACTGAATTAAAACAGACGCAGAGCACACGGCTCGCGGGAAGAATAACCACAGACGCAAAGCACTTGGCTTGCGAAATAAATAACTCCACGTGTGGTAGCTACCCACACGGGGCTAGCAAAACCCCTGCTAGCTGAGGTCCAGATCATGGTGCACCAAGGCTAACAACTACTGCTGTTAGCTACAGAGTTATGAGTAGATAACCTCTTAAATTTAATACAAATGCTCAAATCACATTTCAGATTTAATACGTTTCTCAAATCACATTTCAGACAGAGTACCTTCCATATCAGTTTAATATCAAAGTTGCCAAATTACTCCACAGGCATCAATTTGCAAAATTTCATGTTTAAATCAGTTTTCAGTAATATGCATATAACAAAACATTTATCCAAACATTAGAACACTGCAAGAAAACTTAGTAATAAAATGAGAAATAGGGTTTACTCACAGTCCGCATTACTTACTCACCTCCTAGGATGATATCAATATTCCCTGCCCAGTCCTCAGCTCTAACTCAATCTCCCGAGTACCCTACAATACCCATCACCAAATTTTTGAGTGTGAATAACTAGCAAAATTGTCTCATTAACTTAGCCTATCTAACATTAATGTCTATTCTTCATTCCCTCAGAATAATATATGAAAAAACTAAGGTTTCTTAAGTGATATAGGTATTTTCAACATGTTAGCCGCAGCCAATTCCTCTCTGGAAACGTTAGCCGCGGCCAATTCATTAATTCGCCGCGGCGAAATACTTTCGGGATGACTCCCAGCTGACCTCTCACTTTCGCTCTGACATGGTGAAATCCACCATTTTCACTTCCATTCCATGTCCTCCAGATCCATGCAACATACATATACATAGTTATAGGTTTATATGTATATATATTTGCATCCATATATGTAACAACCGGGAAAAAAGGAAAAGGAAAAGAAAGTGAAAGTTGGAAATTTCGAAGTCCAGAAATTTTGCCAAGTCCTCTCGCAACAGCGAGAAACGGTCTCGCTACAGCGAGAGAGCTAGTTCGCAACAGCGAAGGCGATTCTAGCTATAGCGAGTGCTAGCAGCAACCCATACAAAAACCAGGAAGTTGCTCGCCGTAGCGTGCGCCATAGCGAAAGTGAAGTCTGGAACTAACGCGATCTCGCCATAGCGACTGGTAAATCTCGCCATAGCGAAGGGAACTGACGCGATCTCGCTGTAGCGAAGGCTGCACCTCGCCATAGCGAAGTAACTCATGAGAGAGGGATGAGAGAGAGATGAGAGAGAGAGAGCATAATCTGAAAGAAGGAAGGTGGTAATACTTTGAAGCTTAAGGGGAATCCATTTGCTCTAACCAACTCATCTCCTTGCACCCTTTTCTTTTCTTTCTGCTCACCCTTCCATATCAGTTTGTCATACACACAGAAACACCTTACAGAATAGCAAAACAGGGGAGGGGGACGCTGTGAAGTGGAACCAGCAGAAACAATACTTACAGCAACAAACTCTAGACCTGGAACAAGACTTGGTTCTAGCATTACTTTCCCCCAACCCACAGCAGCAGAATTTGAAACAACTAACAGCAGGAAAATTGAGTCCAGAAGCAGCGAAAAATGGCGAGAAACAGAGGAGAGAAGATGAAGCTTTGTTTCCAGTGCAACTCTGCTCCTTTTTCTGACCGAAAGGATGGGTATGGGCATGGTTCAGTGCTGCAGAATTGGGAGAAGCAATTTACGTTAAAGACTAGCTAAAAAGGGGATGAAAAGGGGCATTTCGGATATTTGCAGAAAGAAGGAAAACGTTCTACGTGGCTACATCAATTTCTCCCTTTGAAAAGTCAACTTCCATGCATATTACAAACTCATGCACGTCGGGTCTTACATTTAGATTGAGCCTTTACTTATCTCTCTAAAATCCTAAGCATAATTGGCACCTTAACCAATAGTTTTGAATAAATACCATTATTTTTTACAAGATTTTTGAATCTCTCCTTCACTTAATAATCTTGTTTAGCGCTCAACTCTCTCCAACAAAAAAAAAAAAATCTCTTGACTTGAATAGCCTTTTTAAAAACTAAAAGTCCTTAGAGTTAATCCTCAAATTAGGTCTTTGTCCACCCTTCTAAAATCCCAAGCATAATTGGCACCTTAGCTTAGTCTTGGAATAACATATTGGTACTACCATTATTTCCCACCAAAAATAAATGTATATATATTTTGTTAATTAATTAGGACTCAATTATGCAGAGAACTCGAGTTCTCAGTTGTTAAAAGGTCTCAAAATTTGCAATAAATAATATTTTATTACTATGAATAAACTTCAAGGCATATGGAATTAATAAAGAGTTTGATCTCTACATATTATCCCTCCGTTAATTAACCAAATATCATGTTTTTTTTTTTTTGAAAAAAACAAAGTTTTGTCAAATTATTTTCTCTTATCAAAGAGTATTTATCAACATCTTAGATCAAGCAACATCAGATAAAGAATGCCTTTTTTTTCTTTTTTTTTGGGTGGTGGATACTGTGATCAAAGGTTCAAATCTGCACCTTCAATGTCCTAATCAGGGAATAACCATATGGTTTCTGCTTTCAGAGGGTTCCAATCGGCGGGTCCACGTGCTGCAACGCACCATCACAAACGAGACTCATCATGGCGTAGTTCGTATCACCATCCTCGGCATCTCCATTCACGATACGCCGGCACCATTTGAATTGAAGGTCGCCCATCTGACAGTAGTTTTGCCAGAAAAGGAAACTCCACTCACCTCCACGATAATTGGTAGATGGTGTAACAAAATACAGATCATGAAAAATAGGGTATGTAGGAGAATCATAAATTATTATGTGGAAGCGAAAATTCGTATCTTGCATAGAACAAAGTGGACTTCTTGCGATATAACGATAAACAAAGTCAAAAATACAGTTTTCTAAGCCAGGAAAACAGAATCCTCAAGATCACTCAATTCAGGCCAGAAGGCCAAATTGCAATCTCCGAATAGCCATCTTCAGAAGCACATGCTCAGAACATGCCTGTAGTGTTACAAGGCATAGCAATTTCTCCTTTTGCAGACACAGCAACCAAGCCAACAGTGCCTTTTGGGGTGCGCTACTTAACAACGCATTTAGCAGCTTCCTCAAGAGATAGGCCTTTGAACTCCATCAGGGCTGCCACATCTCTAGCGACAGTCCCGCGTATTATTGTTTCGCCCATTCCTGTGGCAGAAACTGCGCAGAGCTCATTGGCATATGTCCCGGCTCCGATGACAGGCGTGTCGCCAATTCTACCAACCATTTTGTTGACTTGTCCACCAGTAGATGTTGCAGAAGCTAGATTCCCATTACTATCAACAGCCACACACCCAACTTTTCCTAGTTGACTATCACCATTAGCAGTTGGTGTTTCCTTCTTAGCATCAGTTTTTTGGATGGGTTGGGTGTAATCGATCTACATATTTGTTAAGAAAAAAATATGTTACCATCTTAGTAGCACACAATTTTAGATTATTGATGTAACATAAATATAACATGCTTTAAGCAATACTCAGCATAAGCCTACTATACGTGCACAGAACCAATCAAAATTGAATACCTGAACCCTATTGGCTTCCTTTGCCAGTCTTTCAATGTTTTCTGCAGTAATAAAATGGCTTGAATCTAGAGCCTCAACACTCAGTAAAACAAACATGTTTTTAAAGATAAAATGCAGATTATGATTATTTAGTTTAAATCAAAATTGACACTGGCAACTTTTTCGGTAGCTGAATTTACTGTAATTCTGCTTTAGTAGTGAGTGAGAGAGCAGCAGCAGCAGCAGCAAAAACTATATTATTATTATTTTTTTGGTTTCTCACGAGTAATCTTGTTCGAGGTTTGTGGCTGCCTCCTCCACAAGTGTTTAGTGGGATAAAACCCCTAACATTGCAGAATTCTTTCAACTGTTGGGCTCAGCTCATGTGATAAAGCTCAAGCGTGCTTTATCACTTGAGTCACTGTACTAAAAACTATATTGTGTTTGTATGCTGGTCATGGTTCTAAAGAAGACCTCGATCAAGAACCAGATTCCCACTGCAATACTTGTTTTCCTCATATCATCAATGGTTAAAACAAGGTTTCTAAGTATATAGATACTTGCATGGTCATGGTGTGCACAATAATTTCTGCATTGGATCGACAGAAGATATGCAGCTAATAAGAAAAATATTGTATAGAAGGAGCTAAATCTGAAATTTCAAATCAACTCATAATTGGTGCAGTGCACAAACTAAGTAAACATCATGTCTGTGAAACACATTTCCCTTTGAGTTCGAATTTCAACAGCATATACATAGCATAATGGTCCAAGTTATCTAAGATCCATGAACGGAAGCAACACTTCACTTGCAGAAGTTTTTAATTATATAATTGAAAATATATCACGGTCACACTTTGTTATCTGAATTCATTAATTATATGTTACTCCATCTTCGCAGGGAACCAGCAGAAACAATTAAAAGTCGGTATATAATCCTGAGAAAGTCGAGCCCAATAAATGGAGGCTTAAATTAAACATACATGAGAAGAGTCCCAAAGGAATCATGTAATGAGACCATTAACTCACTTGTTCTTTAGCAAATTCCTCTGCTCCGTCAAATGCTAGAAATATATGAGGTGTCTTCTCCATGACCAATCGAGCTAAAGATATTGCATTGACAACTGTAGTGAGCCCAGAAACAGCTCCACATCTCTTATATTGCCTTCCATGATAGAAGCCTCCATTTCAACTGTGCTTTTGTTTGTCAGCACAGATCCCCACATTAACATGTGGACGGTTCTCTAATTCACGAACCTATACAAAGCGGATTAGAAGCAGAGCATACTACAAAGGGAAAAGGGATGAAGGAGAATGTTCACACTTATCCAATAAAAATTCAATTGCAGCACCATTTAGGCAATCATTCACACGTTCAATTAGAATCCAGAAACACGGAACGTTCTTCTCTCTCTCTCTCTCTCATATGAAGTGTCTCAAAAACTGCTTATGAAATTGACGTTGGAATTTTTCTCCATTCACATACTCTCGCAGACAGAGAGAGAATCAATATATCTTACTCCCAAGTGTCCAGTTAAAGAGAGTGGTCTGAATTTTGCATCTTTGTTGATATGATACATATATATATATATATAGAGAGAGAGAGAGAGAGAGAGAGAGAGAGGGGAGATCCATTTACACCAGAGTAAACCTTTTCTACTTACACTTATTGTTAGCCGTGGATTATTTCTTCATCTAAGGGTTCACATTATATAAAAAAGGTTACCAGTTTTTTCTTTTTCTCTTGCCAATATGTTTTTTCCTTTCATCTCACTTTTTAGCTTCCCTCTCTCTGCGACCTTTTCTTTTCAAAACCTTCCTCTACCGCTCTTTTTCATTGACGCAATATAAGCTTTGGGGGACCACTCTTAAAGAATTCAACTACACTTCAACAAATTGTAGTATCACGCTCCCAACTCACTATAAAGTATGTGTTTTATCCTTATTTGTCTTGTTTTGCATTTTTTTTTTTGTAAATTTCACTTTTCATTTTCTTTTTGGTGAACCTCATTTTGTATTTTGAGCCATATGTCCCTGATAATTCATGTACTAGTTTACTATTTTCATCTAAACATAGTGAAATTCGAGTTCTCTTTTGATTATGCATACAGACCATATCGTTAT
Organism: Erythrophleum fordii; assembly: GCA_032878935.1. NCBI lineage: Eukaryota > Viridiplantae > Streptophyta > Magnoliopsida > Fabales > Fabaceae > Erythrophleum > Erythrophleum fordii. Next base: position 1,521,102 of record JAVQMF010000055.1, read on the forward strand.
CCTTTTTTTTTTCCTTTGCATTTTTTTGCATTGTAAAATTTAATGGGGTAATAAAAACAAAAGTTAATTATTGAAAAAAACATCAAAATAATTTGGGGATACCGTTGTTATAGATTCATTCACAATGCTTATTCCCCTAACATCGGATTAAATATCCTTAACATCAAAATAATTTGGGAATATCCTTGTTAGGGATACCGTTGTTATAGATTCATTCACAATTCATTTTGAATGCCAAATGTCATTTCCTTTTGTGGATATTGGATCAGATCTTATGGCATTTGGCATTCAAAATGAAGAAGTTCACAACTAGAATAAGAGGGTGGACCTCTTTATTTCACTACAGTAGTTTGCATTCTAGATACATTATTCTCAGACTAAATAAATTGTAAGGCTTTTTATGGCTACAAGTCAAATCAATACTAATTTAATTTTTATTTAATTTATGGTTTCAGTTTAGCAAATAATTGATATGCACCTTAGCAATTTTTGTGATATGAATAGTAAGACTAATCTCATTTTGGACAATAGATTGGTAACTCATTCTGACTTTCTTGATGTGCCACAATCTTTTATTATTGAAGAACTCAATGCTGAGCCATAATCTTCTATTGTTGAAGAACCCAATGTTGAGCCTTCTGTTGGAATGGAATTTGATTCGGTGGAAAAAGTTGAAGAATTTTATACAATATTTGCTAAAGCAAAAGGGTTTGGGGTTCATATTCGCTCTAGTAAAAAGAATTATTGCATTTTTGTATGTGTTAGGGAAGGTACACACAAGATGAAAAGTGACAAAAATGGAAAAAATAATGATGAAATGGAAAAAGTTAAGAAAAAGTGTTCAACTATATGCATGGGATGTCAAGCATCACCTAGTGTGTCAAAGGATAAGAACCGAAGCATATGGGTTATAAAATTTTTTGACAATAATCATAATCATGTCATGGCTAGTCCTAAGAGTGTGTCTTATTTGAGGTGTCATAGAAAAGTTTAGTGAAGAAGGTTTGCCTACTAGAAAGGTTGCTGCAATGTTTAATGGCAATGACTTAGCTTTTTTAGAGATTATTGGAATCATATGAAATATGTTCGAAGGAAGAATTTGGATGTTGGAGATGCACAAGCTGCTTTTAATTGTTAAAAACAAAAGCAAGCTTAAAATTTTGATTTTTTTTATGCAATACAATGTGATGATAATGCTAGAATGATTAATTTGTTCTAGGTGGATGCTAGATCAAGGTTAGCCTATCAACATTTTGGAGATGTTGTGACATTTGATACCACATATAAAACCAACAAATATAGCATGTCATTTGCCCCATTTACTCGATTGAACTATCATATGCAATCAATTTTATTTGGTTGTGCACTATTACAAAATGAGTCTGAGATATCTTTTATATGGTTATTTGAAACTTGGCTTGAGACAATGAATGGAAAGAAGCCAATATCTATAATAACTTATCAAGATTTAGCTATTGGAGCTGTAGTTGCCATGGTATTTCTAGGAACTCGTCATCGGCTATGCTTGTGGCATATTAGAAAGAAGTTTCCTAAAAAGTTTTCTGATAAGCATAATTTTTATACACTTTAATCCTCTTAACTTTGGCATTTTGATGATGGAATATGGTCTTAAGAGTTTAATTAGATTCAATTTGAATTTATCAGCCACTTTTGCACTTTAAGAATTAAAATTGCAAAATTTTTGAATTTTATTGCATGAATTTCTTTTAAATAATTTTGTGGATAATTCTACTTAATATTTTCCATTCTTTTGTGCAGATTTTAATGGGCAATTTAAATTTAAAGGTTGGAGGAGAATTTGGGAGATGATGGAGGTTTTAGAAGAAGGAAAGAGCTTATGCAAATTCATTCACATTCAGTCCACAAGCAACTCACATGTCATCCACCCACTCATTGAAGAGACATGGATTAAAGAACCAGCTCATTCCATTTACTACTACACATCCAACTCCCTTGTTCTCACGTTGAAGAAACACACTCCGCACTCATGCAACACTTCAGTGTTCAACACTCTTAACTTCATTCACCTACGTCAAACATTCATCACATCATAGCAACAACACGTAGCAGTATAGGTTTGAAAAGAAGAGATAAGCTACGAGTTTGAGAAGGAAAATAAGGCCACGAGTTGAGAGGCTCGAATGCAGAACAGAAGGAGATAGTCTCGCGTTTAAGAGGCAGAATGTGCCACGATTTGAAAGGGAAGAAACATACGGGTTCAATAACGTAGAGCTGCACGTGGTGAAAGAGAAGAAGCTGAGCACGATGAGAGAAAGAGGCTACAGTTTTGAAGAAGTAATGAAGGCAGAAATGACGAGGGACTTGAGAAAATCTGGGCAAAGAAGGAGAAGAAACACATGGGGCTGCAAATACATAAAAATGAATGATGAAAGAAGAGAATAGAACCATCCATGTAGCATGCAGCGAGTTGAGTTTCCACGGGTACAAAGCTTGGGCAGCTGTCATGCAAGTTACACGAGCTGAATGAAGGAAGTAGCAGCACACTCTCTCGGGTTGTGGAGAGTGACTCGTGAACAGTAGAAAACGAGCAGAAACAGAGAGAAATGAAGCTCAGGCAAAACGTGAAGTAGCTGCAGAACGAGGATAAGAAGCTCGAGTAAAGAACTTGGGAATTCTCGAGAGAAGAATACATGCAGAACCACCCATGTTGGCAGCTCACACACTAACACAAACAGAGAAGAGAGCTCGAGTCGAAGGAGCTGGAGGCGAAGAAACACACGAAGCAACACGAGCAGAACGCTGGGCAAGGGAAGAATGATGAGGCAGTACTTAAACAAAGAGCTGATCACGTGGATTAATGAATGAGCTGGAACGTGACTGGAGCGTGTAAAATGAGGAGCTGAGCAACACGTGAGCAGAATAATAAAATCGCTGCAGGAATTTAAATAAAGCTCACATGCATGTTGGGGCCCACACTCATTCACACATCCAAGCTACGGGCAATTGAGCTGAAGCAAGCACGTGGAATCATTAACATTAGCACGTGAAAGGAGGCTGGAAGCAGAGGGGAATTCACGTTAAAAGTTACCTATCGTCACTCATATCCCATTCATTCACGCCTACGACGTCATTGACCACTCACTCCATTCACCCATTCCCTTCGCCCTTCCTTCGTCCAGAACACACTACACTCCATTTTTCTCCATTTCCATCCACCGAATGAAGCTTTGATTCATCCTCGTGACTAGCAAGGGAGGAAGCTCTTGAGTTGAAGCTTGAATCCAAGAATTAGAATCAGAATTTTGGCTAAGATTTCTTTAATTTCCTACACCTTTTCTCTTTCATATATTGTCTCGGTTAAGTTGTATTTGATAGAAAATTTGTATAATTATAATTAGTGGCAAGTTAGATACTGATTAGGAAGCCTTTTTGTTGATTAATTAGTTGGATTGGAATCTGATTTTTCATTATTCTCTAATTTCTCATGTGTGCCACGAAGGTATTCGATGAAACGTATGAGTGAATTATGTGCTTGATTGCTTGATTTGAGAATTCTTTAGTGTTTAGTTGGTTAATTAAACATCTTTGAATGATGAATCAGAGGCTAATTAATCAGTTAATTAATCAAATTGGGTGTTCATTGATCTTAAAGACAAGAGTTAACGATTTAATGCGGGATTGAGGTTTCAATGCAACATTACTTTGTTAATCTCTTGCGTGGTAACTCAAGATACATTTGCTGTGAACATAATTAGAGATTCTTAGACCAGAATAATCACAATTGAATTAGGATAAGGATAGTGGATACCAAGGGATGATTCCAAAGCTAGTCACAAGTTCATCTTTCACCCATAATTCATCCAATTAGGTAGAATTTAAAATTTTTGATTTAATTTAGTTTTAGGTCAATTTAATTCAACCAAAACCCCCAAATTAGATAATTTTTAGGATCTTTAATATTTAAAAAACCCAATTGAACATTGAACTCCATTTCCAAGGGAGATAACCTAGGTTGTGCCTTATATTGCATTTAATATTCAACCTAATTTTATTTTGAGAGTTGCGCGACAAGCCCGTCACATTCACACAAGATGCATTTGAGAATCACCATCTATCAAGGATTTTGAGGATGAGTGGTGGCATATAATGGTTATGTATGGATTACAAGAAAATGAATGGCTTCAAAGGTTATTTGAATCATGGATACTGGTTTATAATATAAGCACTTTTTTTGCTGGTATGAATACTACATAAAGAAATGAGAGCATAAATTCTTTTTTTGACTCCTTTGTTGATGCAACCACAACACTACGAGACTTTGTGGTAAAATTTGAAAAGGCACTTGATAATCATTATGAGGCTGAAAGAAGAGAGGACTTTGAGTCTAGACACAAATCATGCATTTTGAGTATCGACTCAAAAATTGAGGAGCATGCTGCATCAATCTATACTAGAAATGTGTTTTGAAAGTTTCATAATGAGCTTGCAAGTGTTAACCATTTTACAAAGGAGAAGATTGAGAAAAATGGTTCATAGTATAAGTATCGAGTATCTAATTGTTTTAATACTCGAGATGCATTCATTGTTGATGTAAATTTAGATTCAAAGAGTGCTAAATGTGGCTGTCAACTTTATGAATTTATGGGAATACTATGTAGGCACATTTTGGTAATTTTCCAAGCAAAAAATATTATTCAAATTCCTAGACAGTATATTTTGTAACGTTGGACAAAAGAAGCCAATAGATGCATTGAGGTTGGTGACATTGATAGTCAAAATCATGAATCAAATGTTTTGAGAAGTATGCATGTGGAGTGTCAATTTAATAAACTTTCTAATTTGGCTAAAAGATCAGAAAATGCTTACAAGTTTATTATGATGGAGCTTGATCACATTTATAACATAACCATTGCAATGGTTTCAAAAATGCCTGATGCCAACCAAACTCTTCTAGAGTCAGGCCAGCAAAATTTGATGTGTGACAAATTGCATGAAGTTTCAAGTTTCAATATCAAAGACCCATACATATTACAAACAAAAGGTAGGAAAAGGAAGGATTTTAACAAAGCGGCTATAACATGAAGGATTAAAAGTGGTCTTGAATTGTCAATAAATAAATCATTAGTTAAAAGGAAAGCATGCAAATCTTGTGGAGAATATGTTCACTATCAATCAACATGTAAACAAAAGACAACTTAATGTAAGATCCTTTGCAATTGTGTTATATCTTATGTCCCATGAAAATAGTTTAAATGTTTGCTAATATTTACTTGCAAATCTTATTATTTAAAGTTGTTATATTAGCTATTATTTATTGCTACTCATGAAAGTTTAAATCTTTTGAAAATGTTTTATTTTAGCTGTCAAATCTTCTATTTCAGCGTAAATTTGGTAGTATGGAGTACATGTTTTGTTTCTAGCAGAGCTTGCTCTGGAGCACCTATGTTGGTTTCTAGCAATACTTACTAAATACTTTGGTTTCTAGCTGTACTTGTTTTGGAGTGATTGCAATTGTGGCTTAAGATCTAGCAATACCTTTTGTGTTGAACTTTTTTATAATGTATTTAACAGTTCCTTTTATAATGAACTTTATCATATTTATTATATTTAGCAGTACCTTTTGGAATGAACTTTGTTATAATGCAGCATGGTTTCCATTTAAGAATATTTTATACACTAAAATTTTTAGTGCTTAAGGTGGACAAATGAGCAATACTGTCTATTTTAGCTTATATCTTAATGCTTGAGATGTATAACAAGTGTATGATAAATAAACTACTCAGGACTATTTATTTTAATGAAGTATATGTAAACTATATCTTAATGCTTGAGGCAAACATTTATTATTGAAATAAACATAAAGACATGACATTATGCAGTTGGCAAGCACCTCAGACCTTCTTCAATGTTTCTTTTTCTTTATTAAAAGAAAAAAAATCATTACTACAACTAATCTCTTATATAGGGATCATCAACCTAATAAAGAGAGTTAATAATCCCTTAACATGGAACTGAAGTACCAAACCTAATTTTTTCTTTTCCTTCTGGCTTAATTTAGTTGTAACCACTGTCCCAAATCAAAACACTAATACCAATAAAGGCCAATTCACATTCCATATGAATACCAAAACCTTGGCAACTACAAGTTGGTGTCTTGTTATTTGTCGGATTGATAAAATGAAAACACATTTTACTTGTCGCATAATATGTTATCAAATTCTAAAACAAAACTTACATTAAACATAATATAAGGAAAAAAAAAAAGACAAAAAACAAAAGAATAAAAAGGTATAGTTTCATCCTCTCTGTTCCTTGAAGAAGAGAATAGAGGAACTTAACAAATTATCCATAACATATTCTAGATCTAAATCCTCAAAGGTTTTGTGTAGCTACATAATCACCAAAGCCCACCCAAAGTGACGTCATTTAAAAGCTACATTTTTTCCTATTGTAGATACATGAAATGACATGTTATTAATCTAGAGCTTTATTTGAGTGGTTGAAATTCATTTCTTGCCCAAAAACATAGCACGCAACTCGGCGACATCAATATCCTTGGTATTCTCTGGTCTAAAATAATAGTCACGTGGTTTAGGACCCACGACTCCTTGTCAGCAGTCCCTCGCTCTTCCCCTAATTTTCTTCGCCACCTTGCTACTCACGAAGGCAGCTCCTCCCCTTGTTACAGTAGCACACAAATCCCTGTGTTGTTGCTGCGTTGCTCACCACCACAAATCAAAACTTATAAATAAATTTGCTAGTCTTAAGCTTTAATTAAAATAATTTCACAGAACATTCAATGAAGAAGAAAACAGAATAGAAATTCAAAACAAATGAAAAAAAGCATAAAATTGAAAGAAATTTGATGATGGAGTACCTAGAGAGAGTGTTGACAAGGAAGGGAGAGATAATGTCGAGGTTAGAGAAAGAGCGAAGAGGGCAAAGAAAAAGTGAGGAATATTTGAGGAGAGATAATGTCGAGGTTAGAGAAAGAGCGAAGAGGGCAAAGAAAAAGTGAGGAATATTTGAAAAGAGCATTGATATGAAGGGCAGAAAAAAGTTACATAACATAAACCATTAGATGAAGAGATAATCAACGGTTGAAAATAGGTGTAAGTTAAAAAGGTTTACACAGGTGTAAATAGATTCCTCCTCATATATATATATATGCATTTTTTTTTTCTTAATCTAATATGACATTCTTCATTGTTGTGACTCTAGTGTGATTCTATTTCTCCTTGTAGTTCATATATAAGTATAATTACATGATATGAAATGTAAAGAACTTGTCTATCATCATCTACTAAAGTAAAGCAAACGTGATCGGCTATACTCTTTGACATCATCACTCTGAGATTCCTTAATTAAAATAATCTCCTCTTGTTACACGAGTACTAGAAAGAAACCTAGAGACTTAAGAATCAAACCTAAATAACATGTTTAGGCTTGATTTTCATCATGTTAAACCTATTTAGAATATATGATAAATTTAGGAGTTTGTAGCAACAAAATATGAGTGTCCTAATCACAACAGAACCATTAGTAAGCAATGGCAGAGAGGAAAAAAAGAATTACAGAAGAAAACTTCAAAGCGACCTTTTTTCCCTTTCGGATGGAGGCTGGAGAGAGAGGTTTGAATCTTACCACAAGCTTCCTCGCGCGGCTGACGGCGTTCGGGTGGCAACGAGGGGACAATGTTTCCGACGCCGCCATCAAGAGCGATAGCCCAACCCATCTGCCTTCACACTTGCTGAATTGTTGTGCAGCCCAATCCTCAAATAGGTGATGAAGAGGCTTGCGTAACATTACTGACAAGATGCAGTAAAAGGAATTTTTAGAAACTGCACACAAATTCCCAATTTTTTCGGGTTTTGATTCACAAGATGACAAACACAAATCTGTCAAATGTGGCAAACAAAGAACGTATCGTCCAAGAGTACCTGATGCTAAAGGCCACTATGGTCACGTCCAGCACTACTTAATACCTACCCACCATTTCTGTTCAAGTTGATGGCAAACTGCCATTGGTCTCTTCAGCACTAGTACGCAGTAATGACGTAATGTTACAAATAATTCCTTTTTAATTTCTTCTCAGAATATGAGTTCAACAAGAACAAAACGAGTCATAGACTCCTAGCGTCTTAAAACTGCATGCAATAGTCAATATATTGGGCTTAGTTTTAGGAATTATAAAAATTAAATATTTTTTAACAAAAAATATCTATTTAAGATATTTTTATTAATAAAAAAAAGATAAATATATGCCTTTTTTTAAGAGTGCAAGTGGGTATGCAGGGCAACCAAGTGTGAACCTGAAGCCTGAAGCCTGATCCTGTCGTGAAATCTTAGTGGTGTGTTACAGTACAATTGCTGTTGAGTAAGCATGTATATCTCAAATAGTAATACTGAGTGTCCACCAATTAACAAGTGACTCCTGCACAAAATCATTCAAAGTTAAAAGGAAGAGATAGGCATATGGGCCCCAAGTGGAATCCATCCCCTTGTTTGGAACTAATACGAATAAGTATTTGATTTTGACGCACGTGGACTTCAGCTGCTCTCACCACCCCCAGTACGCTTACGTTATCACAGTTTTCTCGTAACTTCCTTTTTCTGAATTTGGTCGACCAATCCTTACCCAAATTCTAGCCTTTGTCCGTGAGTGTGCAAATTAATTTTATTACTTTCGTTCCTTACATATGGTATATTTTTTATTTTTTATTTTTAAAAAAATTATTTTTTAAATTGAATTTCTCATAAAAAATATGCTTTTTCTAAATCCACTAATGGCTAACATATCTTTTTTGTTTTCCTTAATATGCATGGAGTGAATAATCTCGGGCAATAATAATAAAGTGTGTTGGCCAGGAAAAAAGATGCATTGGATTGGAGCAACCAAATGTTCCATATAGAGCTTCAATCTTGTGGCAATGATTTTGGTGATAATTTTGTAGATAACATTGTAAAGGACTATGAGTTTAAGTTGCTTTAAACTCTCTGAGTCATCAACTTTAGGGATAAGAACTAGAAGAGTTTCATTACCATTGTTTATCAAAAGGGGATTACTGTAGTATTGTTTGTTTCACAAAATCACAAATATAGGGTTTTCCACTATATTCCATTAACTTTAAAAGAAAATTATGTAGAGACCATTCGGGCCTAGAGCTTTAAAAAAGCCTCATACTAAAGACGACTTATTTAATTTCTTTATTAGTAAAACATGCTTTGATTTAAAAAATAATGGCCCCACTAATATTAGTGAAGTGGCCTTTTAGTAGAAAATTATAATAAGAATTACCTTTTTTTTCTAGATAAAGTTTCTTAAAAACATTTGTAGCCATATTCATCCACTAGTTTTCTTTCATTATGAAAATTTTATCCTTATCCTTGATGCTACTTATGCAATTTCTTCCTCACTAAAGCAAGGGCATGGAATATTTTGGTATTCCAAACCGCAAAATGTAACCAATTACAATGGGACTATTGGTACCAAGTAATCTCCTCTTGGAGAATGATCTCTTCATACTCCTTATAAAGTTCTCTTGTAAGGCCTATAAATGATAATCCTCTCTCTGGGCATGTTTCCTATCAATCCCTTTCATGTGACTAAACAGTCTTCTTTTCCTCCTTTGAATATTACAAAAAACATCTATATTCCAATCCATAACATCCTGACTAGAATTACTCAAAGCATCCCCCAAGTAGAGGAATCATGCCAAGATTTTCTCATCATGTCTGAGAAGCCATCATCAATCAACCAAGCAACCATGAATTTGAAGTAGTGGTCATATTTAGCTGTGCCTATACAGTTTGCTTGGAGTTGCACCTTAATGTGTCGATGGTTAGACTTGAGAAAACTCAAGTGAAGGATCAACGCTTTAAAGTTAGCCTCCAACAAAGCCAAATTGCCAAGCCATTGATCTAATCTTTCTTAAACTTTCCCATTCTCTCTAGTAAATTAAGGGCCTATGAACCCCATGTTAATGAGATTACAAGCCTAAAGAAACTCTCTAAAGTCTTCCATATTTCTATTAGAGGGGATCATACTTCCTTGTTCTCATTTGTAGAAGTTATAGCATTATAATCCCCAATGCAAGCCCAAGCATTATTATTATTAACCACTTCTCCCTTTGCTTATGTTGGATCCAATAGTAGCAACTCCCCTTGGGCCATTTATGATTGCAATGGTCTATAACATCTAACTCATTAAAGGTCCATATGTGGTATTCATGTTTTGCATTAGGATCACAGGAGATCTTTCCCACATCATTGCTAACTTTAAAAACGGCTACATTAGGCATGACACTAGCCATCTGAATGGGATATGTGGGACCTCCTAAGCTACATCATGGGTATTATCCAATGTCATATTCTCATCCTTAGTAAACACCAACAATCTCAAATCCAAAACATGATTAGTCGAACTAGGTGTATCACTTTCCATACTTGTATAGGGGTCAATGGCCTATTGGCCTCCACCACCTAAGGACATGGGCTTGACATGGATTCCACTGTTAATCCCATATGAACATTGGTCTTTGTGATGGCCATAATTATCACAATCAAGGAAAATTATATTCAAGCCCTTAAATCTTGTAAAATTTATAATAAAAAATCTTTAAAATCTTAATTATTCTTAAGGAATTTTTCTAAAATTAATAGTAATTTTTTAAAACCCTATAATACATTTAGAAATAATTTTAATTTTTAAGATATTTTATTAGAAATTTTATAAATTTGAGTTTTTAAATATGATTTTTTCTTAAATTTAGGCCTTCATGTTCCATCAGGTAAACTCTCTCTTCGACTCTCACCTTGGGGACTAACATTTTTTTCAAGTTAACCTTTATGCAAATGTAAGCATATTGGCCTTTCTCTGTAGTTTCTATCTCCCTTCCATTCTCCAAGTCCTCTCTTAGGGTAAGGATGTCCACCTTTAAAGATTCATCATTGGCAGGTGTTTGTCATAGTATTTAAGGAATTTTGCCCCAAACTACTTGCTTGTTAAAGAGATCCTCACAAGGATGAAACTCTGGCTTCTAGTGTTGCATAGGTAATTAATGACCTAAAATCATGCATAAACTCTGAGGTAAAGCATAAGCATAATCCTTGTTGAAGGAGAACCATACTAGGAAGAAATCATTCTAGAGGTCAATCAGCTTGAAAATTCCAAAAGGGTTCCAAATCTTCTATAACCTATTAAGTAGGAATTGATAACCCACTCTCTTTCCCAAAACTTTAATTAAAAGGGCCTTCATCCTAGGTTTACACAAATTAATCATCTCTTTTGTAAAAATCCTAATACGGGGACAATCAGGATTTTAAACCTCATTAATGTCTAGATCCTCCTCATCTTCAGAGAAAAAATCATCGTCCTATACAAACTCCTCATTACTTTCTTCATATTTGCCATTGCAATTGACTATCACCAGCAAGTCCATGTATGACACAGGGCTTGTCATAGGATTCAAGAATGGGAGTTTCTCCCTGCGATGCAATACATCTAAATCATCTGTCATGGGGTTGTTAGGCATAAGAGATATAACTAGAAGATTAACTTTCATGGGTGTCCTAGTGATATCATCTACTTTGGCTTTCTTTGTGCTACACAGCAATTGGTCTTTCTCATCCTTATGAGGCCTTAAGCCATCGTTCTCATCTTTGCCACCACACTTATCAACCTCCATTGATTCTTAAATAGTTTTCCCAAACTTATCTAATGGTGTCATTGAAGTTCTCCATTATGGTGACTCAAGGAGATTTTTATTAATCATTAATTTTAATATAATATTTATTTGGTTTAATAATACTGACAATATATATATAATTTTATACATATAAAGCATTAATAAGATTTTTTTATGTATTATACATATATTATATATTAGTTTTTTTTTAACAAAAATATTGTGTATATATCTTTAGTTTCAGTGCCTAAGAAAAAAATTTTTCCCTCTACCCTTGTTCACAAGCCACTAAAATATGTTAATGTAGCTTTAGAACTATTTAGCATAGTTAACAAAATCGGATTGAATAATTCGATCAAAAAATTAGTGAATCAATTCCTGATTAAGTCTAAACAATCTAAAAAACTATTTAATTGAAAAATTGATCAAAATTAGTAAAAACTAATAAAATCGAGCTATCAAACGGATCAAAAAGTTCTGATTGAAAAAAAGAAAAAAGTGAGAAGATGAGATTTGATTCATCTAATGAAAGAAGAAAATCAAGAAAGAGAAGGAAGAAGAATCACTTTGTTTCATCCTCCCAAATGCTCTCACTCTCTTCACCAATTGCTTTAACTCTCTTCATCCTCCATTGATGCTCTGACTCACTTCAGGGATGTTGGAGAAGAAGTGGCTGTGGCTAGAAGTGGAAGAAGAGTAATAGGCTGTGGCTGTAGATTGAGAAGAAGAGCACTTGGCTTCAAACTTCAAAGTTTGCTTCCTGACAAAGGCTATAGAAGAAAAGCAATCGCAAAAGAATTAATACCAAAGGAAGAAGAGCAGTTGGCCGTGGCTTTCAATATTCAAGAAAAGTTAATACAAATGGAAGACATCTTTTATATTAGGAAATTAAAAAAAAAAAAATAGAAGTGGATGGAAAAACTCGAAAAGTGTGATTGTGTGATGAATAAATGCAGTAATTCGTGAGAATTGAAACAAGGTATAAGTCATCCCCTTTAATTGTCAGATATTCCTATTTTCTATTATTCCAATCAAAATCAATCGAAAAGATTTTGTTTGAATAAATGGGTGCAATAAATTTAAATTCTTATGCATAATAAGAAATTAAAAAGAAATAGATTCTTTCTTTGAAAAAGACTTTCTACAAAGTTTGAATATTTTGTCATATATATTTTAATTTGAATTTATATAAATAATGAAATATTTAAAATTTATTAGTATATGTTTCTTATTATATATTATATTATATTTTTAATATATAAAATTAATATATATTTAATTATTGCTAATTTGACTATGATTAAATCAATAAATCACTTATATTAATTCAATGACTAGTTCAATTTTAAAAATATTACTATTTAGTGCCTTTTAACCTCAAAAATAAAACTCAATATAAATCATAATTACTCCTTAAAATACCTCTTCATAATTTTAAAATTAAAGAAAAAGAAAGAAAAAAAATACACACACATGATAACTATTACACACACTCCCAGTTTCAATTGCCCATTTTAAGTTACAACTAACATTTTAATATGAAGTTAAAATTACAAAAAAAAATTATTAAAATAGAAATAAAAAATGAATTGATATTCACCTTATTATATGTCAAACTACTAATAATTATAAATTATTGTAGAATATTGTTGAAATGAAGAAGGAACTAGTTCCCAAAAAAAAAAAAGCCAATTAGTACTCATGTCAAATACAAAATGTTTGAATCTCTCTTTCAATTAATAATCTTGTTTAGTGCTCAATTCTCTCCAAAAAAAAAATCTCTTGATTAAATAGCATCTTTTGAAAACTAAAAGTTCTTAGAGTTAATCTCTTAGATTGAGCCTTTACTTATCACCCTAAAATCCTAAGCATAATTGGCACCTTAACCCATAGTTTTGAAGTAATACTATTATTTCCCACAAAATGTTTGAATCTCTCCTTCACTTAACAATTTGGTTTAGTGTTCGATTCTCTCTAAAAAAAAAAAGAATTTTTTTAACTTGAATAACCTTCTTTAAAAACTAAAAATCCTTAGAGTTAATCCTTAAATTAGGTCTTTGTCTGCCCCTCTAAGGGAGTGTTTGGTTGGGGGTTTTTGGAGGGAAGGGGAGGGGAGGAAAATGAGGCCAATTTTGGCTCCCCTCCAAATTGGGGGGTTTTGGAGGGGAGGGGAGGGGTGGGGTATTTTTAAATATTAATTTACTTTTTTACCCCTTTAAGTTTTTTAATATTTTAATATATTACTATTTAATAAAAATTAAGATGAATTTTTTTATTAGAAATTAAAAATTAAAAAAGATTGAAATTTATAATTTTTTTAAAAAATTATTGATATAAATAATTTTTTTTATAAAAAATAAAATTGGCACCTTAAACCAAACAATAATCTCTCCTCCTTCCCCTCCCCTCCCTTCCAACCAAACATTACTCATTAAATCCCCTCCCCTCCCCTCCGTTGAACCAAACGGAGCCTAAAATCCCAAGCATAATTGGCACCTTAACTTAGTCTTGGAACAACATATATATCCGTGCTATCAGCACCAAAAATAAATGTAGATATACCTTATTAATTAATTAGGACTCAATTATGTAGAACTCGAGTTCTCAGTTGTCAAAAGCTCTCAGAATTTGCAATAAATAATATTTTATTACTATGAATAAACTTCAAGGCATATGGAATTACGAAAGAGTTTGATCTCTACATATTATCCCTCCATTAATTAACCAATTATCATGTTTTTTATTTTTATTTTTTGAAAAAGAAGGTTTTGCCTAAATATTTTCTCTTATCATAGAGTATTTATCAACATCTAACTTAGATCAAGCAACATCAGATTAAGAATGCCTCTTTTTTTCTTGGGGGTGGTGGATACCGTGATCAAAGCTTCAAATCTGCACCTTCAATGTCCTAATCAGGGAATAAACATATTGGTTCTGCTTTCAGAGGGTTCCAATCGGCGGTTCCGCGGGTTGTCACGCACCATCACAAACGAGACTCATCATGGCGTAGTTCGTATCACCATCGTCTGCATCTCCATTCACGATACGCCGGCAACATTTGAATGGAAGGTCACCCATCTGACAGCCCATCAAGTTTTGCCAGAAAAGGAGGCTCCACTCACCTCCATGATAATTGGTAGATGGTGTAACACAATGCAGATCATGAAAAAGAGGGCATGTAGGAGGATCATAAATTATTATGTGGAAGCGAAAATTTGTATCTTGCATAGAACAAAATGGACTTCGTACGATATAACGATAAACAAGGTCAAAAATACAGTTTTCTAAGCTAGGAAAACAGAATCCTCAATATCACTCAATTCAGGCCAGAAGGCCAAATTGCAATCTCCGAATAGCCATCTTCAGAAGCACATGCTCGGAACATGCCTGTAGTGTTATAAGGCATAGCAATTTCTCCTTTTGCAGACACAGCAACCAAGCCAACAGTGCCTTTTGGGGTGCGCTCCTCAACAACACATCTAGCAGCTTCCTCAAGAGATAGGCCTTTGAACTCCATCAGGGCTGCCACATCTCTAGCAACAGTCCCACGTATTATTGCTTCGCCTTTTCCTGTGGCAGAAACTGCGCAGAGTTCATCGGCATATGTCCCGGCTCCGATGACAGGCGTGTCGCCAATTCTACCAACCATTTTGTTGACTAGTCCACCAGTAGATGTTGCAGAAGCTAGATTCCCATTACTATCAACAGCCACACACCCAACTGTTCCTAGTTGACTATCACCATTAGCAATTGGTGTTTCCTTCTTGGCATCAGTTTTTTGGATGGGTTGGGTGTAATCGATCTATATATTTGTTAAGAACAAAATATGTTACCATCTTAGGAGCACACAATTTTAGATTATTGATGTAACATAAATATCACATGCTTTAAGCAATACTCAGCATAAGCCTACTCTACGTGCACAAAACCAGGCAAAATTGAATACCTGAACCCTATTGGCTCCCTTTGCCTGCATCAGTCTTTCAATGTTTTCTGCAGTAATAAAATGGCTTGAATCTACAGTCTCAACACCCTGTAAAACAAACATGTTTTTAAAGCTAAAATGCAGATTATGATTATTCAGTTTAAATCAAAATCGACAGTGGCAGCTTTTTTGGTGGCTGATTTTACTGTAATGCTGCTTTAGTAGTGAGTAAGAGAGCAGCAGCAAATATATATATATGTATATGTATTTTTTTTTTTTTTTGGGGTTTCTCATGAGTAATCTTGTTCGAGGTTTGTGGCTAACCTCCTTCACAAGTGCTTTTTAGTGGGCTAAAACCCCTAACAATGCAGAAATCTTTCAACTGTTGGGCTCATAGCTCATGTGATAAAGCTCAAGCGTGCTTGATCACTTGAGCCCCTCAAAACTACATTTTGTTTGTATGCTGGTCGTGGTTCTAAAGTAGACCTCGATCAAGGACCAGATTCCCACTGCAATACTAGTTTTCCTCATATCATCAATGGTTAAAACAAGGTTTCTAAGTATGTAGATACTTGCATCGTCATGGTGTGCACATTTAATTTCTGCATCAGACTGACGGAAGATATGCAGCTAGTAAGAAAAATATTGCATAGAATGACCTAAATCTGAAATTTCAAATCAACTCATAAATGGTCCAGTGCATAAACTAAGTAAACATCAGGTCCGTGAAACATATTTTCCTTTCAGAATTTGAATTTCAACAGCATATACATAGCATAATGGTCCAAGTCATCTAAGATCCATTAACGGAAGCAACACACCACTAGCAGAAGTTTTTAATTATATAATTGAATATCTATCATGGTCACACACTGTTATCTGAATTCATTAATTATATGTTACTCCATCATCGCAGGGAACCAGCAGAAACAGTTAAAAATCAGTATATAATCCTGAGAAGGTCGAACCCAATAAATGGAGGCTTAGATTAAACATACATAAGAAGAGTCCCTCCCAAAAGAATCATGTAATGAAACCATTAACTCACTTGTTGTTTAGCAAATTCTTCTGCTCCGTCAAATGCTAGATATATATGAGGTGTCTTCTCCATGACCAATCGAGCTAAAGATATTGCATTGACAACCGTAGTGAGCCCAGAAACAGCTCCACATTTCTTAGTATTGCCTTCCATGATAGAAGCTTCCATTTCAACTGTGCCTCTGTTTGTCAGCACAGATCCCCTACCAGCATTAAAATGCGGACAGTTCTCTAATTCACGAACCTATACAAAGCGGATTAGAAGCAGAGCATACTACAAAGTGAAAAGGGATGGAGGAGAATGTTCACACTAATCCAATAAAAATTCAATTGCAGTACCATTTAGGCATTCATTCACACGTTCAATTGGAATCCAGAAACACGGAATGTTCTTTTTTTTTTTTTTCTTTTTTCATGAAGTGTCTCAAAAACTGTAAAATTCTGGTCATGAAATTAACGTTGGAATTTTTCTCCATTCGCATACTCGCGCAGACATAGAGAGAATCAATTTATCTCACTCCCAAGTGTCCAGTTAGAGAGAGCGCTCTAAATTTTGCATCTCTGTTGATATGATATAGATATATATATATATATATATATATATATCTTAATCTAATACGACGTTCTTCACAGTTGTGACTCTGGTGTGATTCTAATTCTCCCCGTAGTTCATATATAATTACATGATATGAAATGTAAATCTATCATCATCTACTTAAGTAAAGCAAACGCGATCAGCTATACTCTTTAACATCGTCATTCTGAGACTCCTTAATTAAAATAATCTCCTCTTGTTACACGAGTACTAGAAAGAAACCTAAATAATTAAGAATCAAACCTAAATAACATGTTTACCCGTCTTTTTCATCATGTAAAACCTATTTAGAATATATGATAAATTTATGAGTTTGCAGCAACAAAATGAGTGTCCTAATCACAACAGAACCATTAAAAAGCAATGGCAGAGAACAAAAAAATTACAGAAGAAAACCTCAAATCGACATTTTTCCCTCTCGGAGGGAGGCTGGAGAGAGGGTTCTGAATCTTACCACAAGCTCGACTACGTCTAAGGGAGCCATTTTGGATTTGAGAGCTTCGACGCCGATTTGCAGGCAGTGACGGAGGGCTTCCTCGCGCGGCTGACGACGTTCCAGTGGCAACGAGAGGGGAATATCGCCGGCGCCGCCATGAAGAGCAATAGCCCAACCCATCTGCCCCCACACTTGTTTGTATTGTTGTGCAGCTCAAGCCTCAAATAGGCTCTGAAGAGGCTTGCGTAACATCACTGACAGGACGCAGTAAAAGGATTTTTTAAAAACTGCACACAAATTCCCAATTATTCCGGGTTTTGATTCACAAGAGGACAAACACAAATCTGTCAAATGTGGCAAACAAAGAATATAACGTCCAAGAGTACCGGTTGCGAAAAGGCCACCGTTGTCACGTCTATCACCATTCACCACCTACCCACTATTTCAGTTACATGTTGATGGCAAACTGCCATTGGTTTCTTCAGCACTAGGACGTAGTAATGACGTAATGTCACAAATAATTACTTTTTAATTTCTTCTCAGAATATGGGGGTCCTAGTTCAACATGAACAAAACTATCCATAGACTCCCAGCGTTTTAAAACTGCATGAAATAGTTTATTGGGCTAGTTTTAGGAATTATAAAAAATATAGATATATTTTTTACAAAAATTATATATTCAAAATATTTTTATTAATAAAATAAAGATAAATATATATATTTTTAAGAGTGCAAGTGGGTAGGCAGGGCAACCAAGTGTGAGTTTTGCAGTGTGCTTGCAGTAAGAATTGTGAGGGGCACAATTTAAGAAAATAAAAAAGAATTTGTGAAAAGAAGGAAAAAAAAAAAAAAAAGGATCCCGATCCGTGAGTGTGAACCAGTCGTGGAATCTTAGTGGTATGTTACAGTACAATTGCTGTTGAGTAAGCATGTGTATCTCAAATAGTAACGCTGAGTGCCCACCAACCAACAAGTGATTCCTGCACAAAATCACGTAAAGTTAAAAAGAAGAGATAGGAAGGGGAATCCACCCCTTTGTTTTTCTGTCTTGTAGCGGGAGAGTATCCCAACTTCATCATTTCGGAGCTAAAACGAATCAGGGTTTGATTTTGACGCGTGTGGACTTCAGCTGCTCTCACAATCACTAAGAGTGCGTTTTTTTTATGATAGAAAATCACGTTTGCAACTACGTTTATCTAAAAATTATAATTTCTTGCTTCAAATAAAATTACGTTTCTCCTCTCTTAATACAATGCCAAACATGCACTAATACGCTTGTGTTATCAGAGATTTCTCGTAACTTCTTTTTTCTTCTTTTTTGAGGAATCGAAATTTAGTCAATCGATCCTTACCCTAATTCTAGCCTTTGCCCAGAGTGTGCAAATTATTTTTATTACTTTCGTCCCTCACATCTGGTATATTTTTCACTTTAATTTTTTTAAAAAATTATTTTTTTAAAATTTAATTTTTTAAAATTTAATTTTTCATAAAAAATATCTCTTAATTTAATCTCCCATAAAATCATTTTTCAACCTAATTTCTCATATAAAGATATTTCTTAATTAAATTTTTTATAAATAAAATTATCAATACCTTTATATTAATGCATAGTAACATTGTTTTATAAACTATCACTTCACTCATGTTATATAATATATAAATTGATGGTTAATTTTATTAACAATAAATTAATTAAAAAAATTTATTGATAATGATTTTATTTGTAAAATAACAATTGAAAAATAAATATATTTAAGGAATTAATTTGAAAAGATAATTTTATAAAAAATTAAATTAATGAAATACTTCATTTGTAAAAGACCAAATTGAAAAATATTGACAATTTTAGTCAATACAAATAGTTATATGATATAAATGAGTCATACATGACATATTTCTATCTATGGTTAACTTAAATTATTAATCTTTTGCAGCTGATAACCTTTTCTCTTCTCTTTTTTTATTAGAATGAGGAAAAAACTTCTTGGGTGTTAAATCAGTCTCACCGTCTCCAACCTGTCTCTGCAAATACTCGAGGTTGCTGGAATCATGCTAAGTTTGGCAAAGAACGAAATTAAATAATGTTTAAATTATTATACAAATATTAAATTTCACATTTACAGGGATTAACTTGGGAACCCATTTAGATTTTTTGCGATAATCTGGATACTTCGCTATATTATCGCAACCTGATTCATCAAGATGTGATCTCTTAAAACAGACTTCAGGAGAGTCAACACATACCCCGAAATACTACTTCTCTGCATCCAGAACACCCTGAATGGACAACATCTCCGGTCATCAAAATGAAAGTGCAAGCACAGATTAAAATTTATGAGGTTCAAGTGAGAACCTTGATGATCATAATAGCTGCATCCTTGTGTAAAACCTCATTATACTCATGGCAAGCAAAGCTCTATAACATGTAAAAGATTTATGAAAACTGGATGTGAAGTTAGGTAAATCTACTACATATATTTCACAGCCTACTATTTTCCGTCTTAATCAAAAGGAGCCTAGTAATTCAATTAGAATGAGCAGGAAAGAAAGAATTAAAGAGAAGTTTTGAGGAAAACCTGAACACAGTTAGGGCATCCCACTTCCACTGAACAGTGGCAAGATGTAAGAAGCTCTAGTGCAGCTGCCAGCAACTTTGTAAAAAGAGGTTGGACCTATCAAACATTTCACCATATTAACATAAACTAGAAAGGTTGCCACTAAATGGCATAGGGGACGATTGTTAAAACAGCAAATTATCATCCAAAACCACCGCAACAGAAAAGAATTAAGGAAAAATGTGTTGAAAAAGAGACAATAAGCAAAATATCAACTTTATCATTAGACTAACTTTAATGTCATTCACCTGTACTGATAAACCAGATCCTCCAGGATGTTGATCATATATTAGAATTCTTTCTGGTTGATAACGGCTATCATGAGGATTTGGACACTCAGGAGCCAAGTCAGACAAGTTGCATGTTATATGTCTACAAGCATAAACATCATAATATAGACAATCAACTGTAAATTTATAACTTACATGATGAAAGGAGATAGCAGCCTTAATATTTAAAAACAGCATCATGATTAGCCTAGTGCAAATGTCGAGACTGCCAGATAAAGTGTTTTTAACTTTCATACCAAAACCACATTAACAAATTTCTGACATCCCTTAAAGTGCTGCAATTAATATCCAAATCTTCTAACAGAGACACCTAAGAAAGGAAGCATCTGTATGCATGCTGACAAGTTAATTATGTTATAATCTTCTATTACATTTTTGTTCAAACAGAAATGTCACATGTAGGTCACTAATAGCGTACCATTAGACAATTAATGAGCAAGATTTTTGCCTATACAAACATTAATGGCATTAAAAATCTAATGGAAATAGGTTTATACAATTTATGCTTAGAATTTTACCAAAAACTAGTACTTCTTTTATTCTGCTGGACAAAATAGTAATAATAAATAAATAAATAACTGATCTCAAGAATAAGTTTACTTTATGCTGAATATCTAGTACCGCACCACAGTACAATGTGTAATTTGTAAATAAAAATTTCAAAACACAAAAATTAAATTATAGCCTAGCAAATGTATGAACACCAAGTGCAAAGTAATTGCCCATCATTTCACAAAACTTGAATATATGTCATAGGACATTTGCATATCATGGAGGCCAAAACTCAGATGAACATCCGCAAGAGACTTACAAAGGCACTACATTTAAAATAGCATGTGATGCAGCATGCAAACCTCCACGAAAATCATAGTTTTGCTTGACTGCTGCTGCTTTTATTGACTGCGGCACTGGAATCCAAACTGCCTGTTTAGATGCAAAGAACACAACAATATTGGTACAAAATCAGATGACACAAGGACAATTAAACTAAGTCATAATTTTTTTAAAACATAATGACTAACACTAATCAAGTTTACCTGTGACTCATACGAATATTGAGGAAGTGCTAGGTCAACAGTATCAAATATTTGATTGCTTCCCCTCCAAATACGATAAAAACCAAACCAACTAGTTGTTACTTTGCACAAATGAGCTCGAGCACTTGTTTTTGGAAACATATCAGTGGAAATCTTTACTGGGTAAGCCTAAAAATAGAAAGTGCACCTTGTGAGTATGCATGACCTTAACATTACTAACATACCCAATAGCAATAAAGTGAAAGTCTTACTTGCAAATTTAATTCAAATGGAGAAATTCAACTAAATCAATGGATGATGCATGTTCAAATATGACTGTTAACTTTTCTTAATTTCTAGAAGTTGGTAATTTACATCTTATTTATCCTGATTGATGTAGTATATTAAGCATGTGACACCAACACTTGGGCCAGAACAGCTTATTTTCTGTCATACATATATGTGCATAAATCTAAAGCACAAGAAGCAATTATCATTGTAAATTTGGAAAAAAAAAAAATTAACATAGAGGCTATCCACGGGAATTATGATACTATATCAACAAGTAGGACTGTAGGAGTTACATACTATATTACCCCCAATGACATGAATATCAGTGTAATCCCGAGTCTTTGTATAATACTTCAGATCAGCCTCCTTACAGAAAGCAACCTTGTCAGATAGATCTAATTTCTCAACCAAATAGGTTTTACCTTGGCACAAGTACACAGCCCCTTCATATACCTGAATTGGAAAACAAAAAAAAAAAGGTAAATTTATAAGTTTGTAAACAGAAGACATCAAACAATGCATGGTACCTGACCTAATCTACAGAAGAAAGAAAACCCCGAAGTTATTACCTGAAAGAAAGCCCTGCTCTCCTCTATCTCTTCAAGGACTTGTTTTCTTTGCTGATCTATGACCTCATATCTTACAGTTTCTATTGCTCGGATGTCGACAGCATGTGAAGGTAATTTCTGGAAGAGAGAAAGTTTCATGAACAGAAAAAGGGATCAATCTCAATGTCTTAAAAGTTCTTTGAGGTCAGCAATAACCTCAAGTCAACCAGAAAGGGCAGACATTAAATCTAAGTTGTTTATACCTCAGGACCAATGTAGTTCCATATTCTAGCAGAAGAATCTGATGATTGCTCGTAACTCAAGTAGCCTCTAGCTTTTAGAGAAATTAAAGCACTCTCTAAGCAAGAACCAAAATACTGCTCATCATACAGCACACTCAAAGGGTGTTCATGAGCTGCACAGACCAAATGCTGTTCAAGAACCTGAACAAAGTTTGTAAGGATAAGCCTAAACTGTTCTGTTTGTTAAACAAAAATATAGATATACATAGAAAATAATAGGTCTTAAAGTACAGAACCTGCTTGTTTTGGGCATCAACATGACAGCATTCAATCGGTCTACCAAACAGTTTCTTTGGATGTTTCATAAAGTATTGATCAAGAGGACCTCCAAATGCAACATACACAGCAAGAGATGGTCTATCTCTCCTTCCAGCCCTGCCAGCCTGTTGCCACAAGCTAACAGCATAATAGATTTAGAGAGAGGAAAAAAAAAAAATCAGATGATCGCGAACAAAATAACCAGTAAAGAAAGTTAATTTAGATATAAAGATGGGACTCACAGAGTAGTTTACCTAGCAATACTACCGGGAAATCCTAAATGCAGAGTCACATCAATTTCTCCAACATCAATGCCCAACTCAAGAGCATTGGTTGCAGCAACACCGCAAGTTTTACCACCAAAAAATTCACTCTCTATTTTTCTCCTTTCCTATCAACATAAAACTGCCAGTATTAAGTCTCAACCATATGACAACCAAAAACTGATAAGCAGGTTAATCAAAAAACAAAAACAAAACAAAAGAATGACACTGCACATGCATTATGATGGGAAATGGGCAAGAAACCCAAAATCATAGAGATTCAACACTAGGGAAGCATACCACTAAATTGGTGAACACAAACAAAAGAGAAAAGAAACTAAATTTATGTGAACATTGGTTCTTTTGCCTCTAAGCTTCATTAGTATATAAGGAAACTTGAAATATGAATAAACAGAACCAATGATAAACAATGCTAGGCTTTTAGTCAAGCAAGCAAACTCCCATATAGACCCCAACATAGAAAACAGCAATGGAACTATGGAACCAACAAGACCATCATGTCCCACAAGTAACTGAAATCATTCTCTGATCAAAGATACAAATTATGGCGATCATATTTACTCTCCTAGGAGCCTTTCACTCTTTCATGAATCAACAATAAATCAGTTAGCAGCAAAATCAAATGTTTGCGAAAGGTAATTGACAGCCGCTTTAGATTAGTGACCACGTAGTATCCCCACTCTCCACAAATTAGATCAAACGAATACATACATTTTTCTACTCATGGAAAGCACGCCGGTAACTTTCCTAAACCAAGGTGATAACCATTCTAAAATGGAATGGTAAATGGCCTAAAACTGGTTCCTAATCTACAAGTAGCTGTGAAAAAATGTTGAAAAAATAATGCAAATAGCATCTCTCATTTGGAGTATTTTAAGCAAGAAATTCAAAAATACTATTTTCCTCATATGATGAAGAGGGGGAATAGAGGGTAAAATAAACATGTCAAAAGCAGAGAAATCAAGAAAAGCAACAAGGGACACTTAATTATGCTAGTAACCTTTCTACCCAAAAGATAGATAAAATATATACTTACTCATTTATAACCATGTCAATCAAGCTAGTAGCTTTAAACCCAGGTGGTAACCATTCTAAAAAGGAACACTAAATGACCTAACTAAAACTGATTGGTAACCTATGAAATCTGTGAGAAATTGTTGTGAGAGATAATAGAACAATTAGCATTTCTCATTTGGAACAATAAGGAAGACATTTAAAATACAATTTTCTTTATATTGAGAATGAGGGTAATGGAGGATAAAATATAAGTGTCAAAAGAGGCAGAAATCAAGAGAAAATCAACAAGTACGCGGGTATAAATTAGATTACATCCAAGGGAGTGACTAAGCAAGAAGAGCTATCAGTATCCAGCAGAACACAAAAGCATTAAACTTTTTGACAATATCCAACGTCCAGCTACAAGATCACAGCAAAAACAACTTAAGAAAAGGAATAAACAATTTTTGAGGTTCGGCAGCCTATGAAATTTTATATCCAGCACTGTTTCATTGGATGGAAAAACTCCACTAAACATAACTGTTTAAAGACCATTTATGGCATGTCCCTAATAGTCTACATTTACAACTGTGTTATATACTATATTGGTTTCTATTAAATCTTAACTATCTAAGTTCATGAAAAGATAAATGTTAAAGACATGTATTTTATATGAAATAGAATATGAATATGGGATTTGGTAAGAATAAGGCACAAACAAAACAGAAGACGGCAGAGAAAAAGGACTTCATTCCTGATGGAATCAGAGCCTCTTAGATGACTCTTCGTTACAGGCGGTAAAAGCAGTTCTAAACCACATCATCAGTCACATGAATGTGGGGTGACATCACACAAATAACATAACAATAATTATAGACAAAGTACACAAATTCTGTCTGTGTGTGTGTATCAATATTTAAAAAGAGAAAATAAACGTAAAATTAACCTCTGCAATGTAGCCACCACGATATGCACATATCGAATTTACTAGATGCGGAGCTGTCTCATGAAGGATCTCCCGTCTATGACGTATACAGTAATCAATAGTATAAGTTTCTATTTTCATTTAAGAACTCAATAACCATTAAAACTTCCACTCAAAAGTGAATACCAGATAAAAAAACAGAATCTATAAAAAAGATAATCCTCTCATTCAGTATTGAACTACACCAATGCATAAAATTTATTTGACATACGTATAGGATAGAACAAGTTCACAAAGTTTCCGTGATTTGCAAAATGTTATGCAACGAAGACCATGTTGAACCATTTCTGCAAAAAGTCTTGAAATATCTACAATCGGACTGCCAAAAAAAAAAAAAAGAGAATAAGGCATTCACATAAAGATAACAAAGAAATACAAGAAACCTTAAAGTGCATTATCTTATTTTATGTTTTTTTAAACATATTCAGCATTCACCACTCTTCATTATTTAAGCAACATGTTGAATTGAGTGATGATTAGTGCTAATTAATATGGATGACAATGTAAAAATATGGAACTTTCACAGTTTATCTCCTGTTCCATATGAACAATAAATATTATGACCTTCCCAATTACAAATTTCCTCCCACTCAATTGTCATTTTTCACATTCACGCTGAGACTTTGTTTTGATTTATTGAAACAGACAGATTGAGAAGGATGCACATGTACAAAGTCACATTTTAATAGATAGTAGCAAAGAATTAGAACACTTATGCTTATACATAAGGGGGTTATCACCTTGAACGAACAAAATTAGCACTTTCGTCTGCTACTTCATCAGCACCCATATTAAACTTAGCTTTTTTCAGGAACTGTAATAAGGCAGCATCAGCCTTTCCTTTGTAAAATATATGTTTTCAACCAATGTTATATGAGCTACAGAGCATTACAGCATCAGAACTCACAGGTTTGGGACGCAGAATAGGATTCCAAAGGATAAAAAACTTCCTCGCAGATGGACTTCCATCATTCTGAACCAGCTCCACTGCTGGTAAATTTGCAAGTTCCTGAAGCATTAAAAATTCATGATTAAATCTGATCATAGCAATTCTTGGATGATAACCAAATTACCTAACAATCATAACATAAAAAGGACAACATAAAGCATTCCTGCATTAGAAGGTCATGGCTAACATCATGAATTTTATAACATAAGGATTCAGTATGTCATAGACATATTTACCATACAATGCTCACGAGGATTTGCAGAAGTTGCAGTAGAAAAAACAAAAGATGGAACAGTTCCGTATACTGCACATAGAAGCAAACTGTGTATTAATATTTCCATTCAAACTCAAATATTTATATGAAGACACTTCTTGAAACTTCAAAACCATGTTGAAAAATGTACCATGTAAGCAGAGTCGCCTTAGCCTCCTTAATATAAGGGCAGTATGACATCCAAACGCTCCCTTGTAAGTATGAGTCTCATCAATCACCACAAATCTAATGAATTAAGACACAGTAAATCTCTTGGCAATAGCAATTTGCATCTTCATATTTGATATAAATATTTAGGAGAAATTCAATATAGTAAAATGATACAGAAGAAACAATACCTGAGATTTGATAAAATCCGACTAAATTGCTGATGATGAGGCAAGATGGATATGTGTAACATATCTGGATTTGTAATCAACTGCAGTATAAGAATGAAGAATGAGGCTCATTTCACCCAAATCTGTTGAGTCTCAGAAAGCCATTAGTTCTTATATTACCAGTCTAGAATTATCACGTAGCCATGTCCTCTCATTCTGAGAAGTATCTCCATCATATATTCCAATATTGAAGTCAACATGAAATACTTTTGTCATATATACCAAAGCTCTTAATTGATCTTGAGCCAATGCCTGCATGCATCAAATATTTTAACTACCTTATTAGATCCTTCCCCCACCCAAAGAAAAAGAT
Source organism: Erythrophleum fordii (assembly GCA_032878935.1). Lineage (NCBI taxonomy): Eukaryota > Viridiplantae > Streptophyta > Magnoliopsida > Fabales > Fabaceae > Erythrophleum > Erythrophleum fordii. Next base: position 1,548,263 of record JAVQMF010000055.1, read on the forward strand.
TGAAAAGATTATGGTTATCTCAAAGAATATAGAATAGAGAAATTATATGTTAAACTGCAACCAACCTTTGTTGGGAATATGTACAGAGCACATGATGAGGGATTCTTGGACAGCCCTTCTAAAACTGGCAAGTTATAACAAAGTGATTTGCCGCTAGACGTCATTGTTGCCACAACAACATTCTTCCCAGAAAAGGAGGCTTTTATAGAATCTGCCTATGTATACAATACAGCAGAATTTGATGATGAGAAAATATTAGCTAGAAGACTATAATTCCAATAAATCAAACAGTACCTGATGACTATACAATTTGGAAATTCCAATATGATCCAGTGCAGATTTCATGTTTTCTGACAATTCAATAGGAAGCTGTGCATGAATTGCTTCCCTGGCACAAATGTCTTCAATGTGCACAATCTGCATTAGCCAAGCCTTGGTAATGTATCACTTAGTGATTCTGCACTATAGTTGTTAAAGACATGCCAAGATGTATGTTCATCATTGAGAATAGAGCATCAAGTTTGACTGTATATATATTATTGGTTGCACCTACTCTACATATACATTGTTGGCTGTTGACCAGCAAAGGTAGTGAATTAAAGTTTTCGAGTATAATACTTGCTATTACCCCAAAAGAAGATAACATTAAAATAGAAAAAACCTGTCCTTCAGATCCAATCCCATTTTGAAGATGTTCAACCATTTCTATGGCCAGCAATGATGATGTGTCCTGCCAAACCCATATGTTAATAGACTGGCATTATAGTTCCTTTCTGAAACATATATATCACAGCAGAAATTACCACCTGAGCAGAAGAAACAAAAGCAAAAAGGAAAGCCTGATTTAATTTTCCCAACCCATATATTAATAGACTGGCAATATATTTACCCGAGCCAGAATTTCTTGAAATTATGCAAAATCCTAGTTACCCTGTCCTAATTCCCCAAGAAAAACTTCATGGTATAATTTGTCACTAACTCCCTTGAACATGAAACCAAATTTCTGCCAGGGAAAAAATTCAGGTCATCTATGAAACACATATACACAAACCCAGCAGATCTAGAACCTGCTATCTTGCTTCTACCATATTATTTGGGGTTGAGTGGGGAATTGTCATGAACTCATGATACAAGACTCGTTGATTGAGGAAAAGTGAATAATAGCACTTCATCAATAGCATTGATCACAAATAAACAGATCACAAATAAACAAAAGAACACAGCAATGAAACCATAGAATTAGTACATGTGAATCTCAACATTCTTTTTTCCTTTCCCACTTCCTTTCTCTATGTTCTTTCATTTGATAAATTTAATTTTTATTCAAAAACAGATCAAAGTGCAATAAATATGTAACATGAGATGAGATGAACACATACATGACACTTTACATGGTCTGAATCAGATTTTAGAGTATTTGAGCTTCTCTTTATGTGTTTTGCTTTGCTTTCATTTTGAGTAGAACCTTGGTCCTTGACTGACGCAAGCAAGTCTTCCAAGGAAATTTTCAAAGCCATCTCATCTCCACATGCACTCTGCAAATAAAACAATCCACATTATTCAACATCACATAAAAAATATGACACATAGTTGCTGCAGCTAAAAAGGTTATGAGCCCAACTACGAACAAGGGTTTAACAAATAAACCATGACAACAATGTAGATCTAGAGGCCATTGGATATACAAAGATAATCACTAAGCTTGCGAAAGGAGAGAGAAGTGAGAATTCACAATTAAGGAAATAGTTAAAGCTTCACTATTTCTTTAAGATTAAACCTGGAAGAAAAAAATGGATAAATCTCAATCTTGTGCCTTCTTTCACACAAAAGACAACCAACTGCTTGATCAATTGTTATGGTAGACCAAAACTTGAGAACAATATCCCAATTAAAAAAAGGAAGCAGCTATCTCAAGTGAATGTAATAAAATCAGTAGCTAGTTAAAATGTCATCACCTAATAAGGTACATGGAATGACATATACATACTACTAGGTGGAAATTAAGTCAAAGTTCAGGTACATGGGTGTATCTATTGCAATAAGGCTAAATGTGAACCTGCAACAAATGCTTGTGAGTACACAACATGTCTTCTTTTCCTTTTTTTTATTTCATACTAAGTACATGATGTTATACGTTAAATAAACGTACCAGCAGCCGCAGAAAAGCCAGCCACAGATTGTTTCGGAAAGAACTATCCCTTCTCTTCAATGCACTGACAATCTTTGAAACATACAGACACTTGCGACCTATTAGACAGGATGTGTCAGACAAAATACAAAAAATAACCTATTGGCAAATACGTGTGTGTGTTGGGGGGGGGTATACCTCAGAACCCAAACCCAAAAAAAAAAAGTGCAGTAATACCTCTTTTTGGAGTATCCTTTTTTTTAACTTCATTTCTTTTTGAATGGTTAATGACGATGATGACATCACCATAACTTGTCTTTTCCATATCATTTGTAAAACGTATTAGCTGTAAAGGAAAAGAGAAATAATTAGTTCTGCAAATGTTTCACCAATACAGACGGGGAAATAAGAAAAAAATTAAGGCATTCAATAGTCGATTAACATAAGGATATTTATTTCTAAAAAATAATGTTTATTCCTGCAGGCTTAGTAAATGGTATACATGTTATACTTCACTACATGAATTATAAATTTACAAGGTGAGGATAGACATGTATAAAACATAGGCTTTTGAAAAGGATAAATCTTCTGAGAAAAAAAAAAAGGAAAAGAAAATCAATCAATTTACCTCAGGACAAAGAAGGGAAAGATGCTTCATGTCCTGGATATTAAGTTTAACACCAAAATTTCCAAGTTGATTCAGTGCATCTTCCAATAGATTCAAAGTTATTTTCTTACACCGCAAATGAAGAAACGCAGAAAAAATGTTTATGAAAGTAAATGCCTTCATCACTGTCTTCAGCCATGGGGGGCACAAGCATGAATTATCACTATTTACATAAGACCCCAAGCCAACTCCCTTCAAACAGGCTCTCTTAAATAACTTGCAGTGTCCAAGAGGTAGATCTGATAAACAATTTATCGACTCCAAAACCTTTAAAAAGACTTCACAATTGTGTTCACCAAGAGCATCCTCAGTCTCACTAGTATATTGCAGTGTATTCAATATGAGGTGATAAGGAAGCTCTATCTGCTTATCAGAACCAAAATCCCATTTGGATTTTGCCTCGGCAGAATTAGAACTAGTGGTCTCCTCCATCTTCTTTTTTCTATGTTCATCAGTAAATGCGCTGAACTTAAAATTACATGCAACATCGTCATTTATTGCATCACTCTGTGTCTCACGTAAATATGATATATCCTCCATTATATTGGACCAGGTAGAATCAGCAAGATTTGAGACTGAAGCTGTATCAGCTACATTTGAGGGAGTTGCAGAAGCTTCACATCGGTTCGATTTCTTGGTAAACGGAATTAAAACAAGGAACTCACCAGTTTCAATGGGGTAACAACCAATCTGACTCTGCAATCTCAATTTGTCCCCCTGAAACCAGAACACTGTTATCCCATTATTCATTCTGTGAAACATATATACGTCATAACGATAGTAAATTAGTAGACTTTTAAAATTGTAGAATAAGAAAATTGAAATGACAGAGTGAGTGTGGGTTTTGAAGGAATGGGATGGGAATGAAAGGAACGAAAAATTTAGGAGAAGAGAGTGAGATACAGTGCCTTGAAGAAAAGGTGGAAATTGGGGGAGTTAGTGGCAGGAGGGAAGGTTTGGTTGAGTAGAAGCTTGAGGTCTTGAACGGTTCTGCTGGAAGGGAAGCGAACAGCGATGGATTCACCAGTAAGTGTTCGTATTTGGATTTCTTTATCTTCGTTCTCTGCCATTCTCCGTCTTCGAGTTTCAAGGGTTTCGCGGTGGCGGGAATTTGACGTTGTCCCCTTGGTTTATATAGCATTCACCATGGAAAATATTTGGAAGATTTTTATTATAAAATTTTTGTATATTTAAGAAGGGTAACCTAACTAGCAAAAGTGTATCTATTTTTTTTTTGGTTTAATTTATAAAAATTTTACGATAAAGAACTTTTAAAAATTTAAAAAGTATCCAAATTTAGGATTCCTCTCCTATCATTTTCATTACTTCGATACCCAACTATAATTACCCCCCAAGCTAGATGATGTTGGTATTTCATAATAATATTAATAAACTAAACAAAAAAAATGCTGCTGTAAAACAATAAGCCTGATAAACCAAAGTCTTCTCTATTGCATGACTTTTTTTATATGATAAAATAAAGGTTAAATTAATTTTCTTTTCATGATTTTATTTAAAATCTTATATTAATTTTTTTAAAATTCAAAACGTCTCAAAATGTTCTATTGATCTTCTAGGATCATTTTATAAAAAAAAAAAATCAATTTTTGAGAAAGTTGAGCTTTTAGTGTGTAAAATAATTCTTTTTTATCATTATACACAACTTTCGAAGTGATTCATAGGTAGAAAAAAAAAAGTTAATTTCTTAAAAAGTTGAATTCATCTCATCTTTCCCAAATTGTTAATTTGGTCAACTTAATCACCACTAAGATGGCTTTAACTTAATCAAATTAGTATCTTTGTACCCTTTTCTTCATAACTTTTTTTCTTAAAATGGTTTAGTTCTTCATTTAAGGTTTTTAGAGATCGGCAACTAACAAAGCCAATCAATACGAGGGACATCATTTTAGAGCTATCTCAACAATAATTGTATTAACAAATTTGATAACTTAGAATATTTATGGGATAAAATAAAAATATAAGGTATCATTTTGGTACACTTTAAATTTAAAAAATTAATTTAAAACTTTAAATAAAGTTACAGGACTAAATTATGAATTTAGCGTAAAATATACGCATATGACAATGTTTAAGGACCAATTATTATAGGTTTAGATGTAATTGCTAATTTAAGTATTTTGTGTGACATGATGCTCAAGTTATATACATGATAATTACTTAAGAAGCCATTCAATATTCTGTTGTGTCATGATCATTACTCATATGTAATGTATCCATTAATTACAAGGAAGTCATCTATATTACAAGGTAGTATGTGACCTGATATAATGTATTATCAAGGATAAATCTAGAATTGAACTATTGGGAAGTGAAAATTAGAAAAATTAACATACTCATTGTTTATAAAAATTACAAACTGAAAAATATATATGTAACATACCCTTTTTGTTATTTATCAAAATTGAGCACACCATTCAATATCATAAAATTCATCAATAATTGAGTTTATATTAAATATTTTAGCAAGTTTTCTTTCAATATAAACAATCATGTAGTCTATTAAAAAGAAAATCATCATCCATCTTTATTTTGAAGTTTGTTTTTTAGGATGTTCATAGTTGAAAATAAACCTCTCACTTGTTACAATTAAAATTGAAATAGTCAACAATAAAATCAAATAATAAGTATTACATTTTCTTGATTTCTTTAATACTTCACATAACTAAGAAATTGTTGACAAATTTTTTAAATTAAAATATTGAGAAATATCAAACTCATAATATTGTACTTGTATTTTAAGATATAATCTCTCTTGTTTATTAAAATTATTAGGATAAAATTTTGCTATCAAATTACAAATATGATCAATATTAAATATCCTATAACCATTTATTGGATCTAAAGATAAACTAAGAGTCAATGCTTCCATTGTTGCCTTATTAAATATGTTATTAATCTCTTGCAACTGAGTACCTATAATAGCCATAAATAAATAAATTAACACGACAATGGTGTTTAGTTGAAACATATTCAATACTTGGATGACTTCCACCTCTTCAAACTTTTCATAAAAAGATGCAACTTCCTTTATAGTATTCTCCCATCCAAATTTTTTCATTTTTTGTATCAACATTTTGGTAGTAGACACTAAAGTCATAGCATTTAAAATATTTTGATCCCTATGTTGTAAAGCTTAACACAAATTATGACTAATTGGCAAAATATCTCCCATGATATGCAAAATGAAAATAAAATAAAATGATTTTATAGCATGAAAAGCAACTTCAACATCACCACGAATAGAATAATTACCTTCTTTGCTATATTTGTGAAGAACTTCACAAGTAGGCACATGCTTGATAAATAAACATTTAATATAATTTGAATATGAACCCCATACACTATCTCCAACTCATTACAAAATACTTATTCGATTGGGTTCACTATTTGTTTCAACCTTGTTATAAGCAATTTGACTTGCAATATAAATGGATTGATAAATACTTAGTTGGTCATGGTGCTTAAAAGAGACTATCATATAATTAACAATTAATGAGAGCTTTATAAAAAAAATAATTAATAAGACTAATTTCTTTAGTTGCAACAACTAATATTAATTGCAAACAATGAACAAAACAATAAATATAATATACATAAGAACAATATTTTTAAAATAAAGCTTATAAACCATTATATTCACCATGCATATTGCTTGTTCCATTATACCTTTGACTACCAAGACCATATATATGTAGATTATTGAGAGAAAGAACAAATTTTATTTCATTTTTCAATGTCAATAATGATGTATCTATGACATGAACAAGATAAAAAAATCTTTTCTTTAACAAATCTATTTTTGTCTATAAAATCTTAAAACTACAGTTATTTGTTATCTTCTTGAGTCATTCCTTACTTCATCAGTGATAAGAACAAATTTAGAAACACCAATCTCTTCACAAATTATTGCATGTAACTTTTTAACAAAGAGATATAAGATTTCTTTTTGAATGTTAAGTAAAATATATTGAGTATTACTAGAGTATTTTCTAAAGAAATATAAGTAACATTTGGATTATAAAATAGTAAAAGCCCTATCAACTTAATAAAAGTTATCCCTATTCAATTAGCTAATGCTTTCATTGTTACCTCTAAATGTACATACTTGGAAAGTGAGCAATCGAACTAAATCAATAGAAACTTTTAGTCTCAAATAATTGTTTACAATAACTTGAGAATTTTGCTCATAAAAACTTTCTCTATATATTAGGATTGAGCCATCAAAGCATCACAAAATTATGCACAACTATTATATGGTGAATTAGGAGTAATTCCAATATGTCAAAGAAATGTATAATTAATTCCATCATTGACTTTTATCCAATATTGAAATCCTTGAATTGTAAATATATCTTTTCTGTCATTTCAAGGACCATCATTAAGCAAGTAACATAGTAAACAAAAAAGTTATATTTAATATAGGTGAATATTCTAATCAATTTAAAAAATTCTTAAACCAAAAAACATGAAAATGATTAGCATGTTGTCCACTAGAGGTTAAAAATTTAGTAAAAGAAGGCTAATATAGTCCTAAGTTAATATAAGCATGATAAATTTTATTAGGTTGATCAATTGGATATTCTCAAATTGAAATACGCTTCCCTAAATCTTTTTTTAATAAAGAAATATCAAATTTTCTTTTCCAACTTTGATATTTTAATTTGATATTGCTTATTATTAGTTAACTCAATAAGAAGCATATGAGAATAAAATAATTCACTAACATCAAAATTTTAAGAGGCTTTTCTTGAAAAAGAAATTATTAAGAGTTATATGTTTCCCTTAATATAAACTTTTTATCGTGAAAATACAATAGAAGTAGTTAAATAATTAAGTAATAAAGATACTATATATATTGTTTCAAAACAAGTAATTGCCTTAAAATCCCCCCAAAGTAAAGATCTGACCCAAAAATAAAAGGAAAAGACCAAAAAATCCAAACACCAAAAAAAACTGTAAATAAAACTCAAAATACAAATTAAAGAAAAAAAAAGGAATTTACCCGGACTCTTTATCAAAAGCAAAGCCCCGATATTCCGCGGTGCTGAAACCTTGCCCAATTCAATTGGTTTGCTAGTGTGTGGTGGTGCGGGAAGGGCATGGAAAATTAAAAGGGCACATGCAGATCAAGAGATCAATTTTTGGTGTAGCTACTGCTGAGCCAAACTCCAAAGCATTAAAAGTTGGGTCTGTTGATTCAACTGAGTAAGGCCCACTTTAGGAAAAGAATATGTGGAAGTTGGATGTGGGCCGCCACCTCTTATTTGCTTTCAGTTTAGCGTTTACGCTCTCCACTCTCCAGCCGTATTATAGCTTAAGCATCCCATATAAGATGATCATATATATATATATATATATATATATATATATATATATATATATATATATATATATATATATATATATATATATATATATATATATATAAATAATTGAAAACCCCCAGCCCCCAACAAAAAAAAAAATTCGTTGAAATTCGACACTTAATTGAAGAAAATATGTAATTATTAATAAGATATAATTACAATATATTGTTTATCCCAGTTAAAACCAAAATTAATTTAAAAAATGTTGAATTTTTTGATATTACTACGAGAGATATCTTTAAATTTTGCCCAGGTTAATTTCTTTCATGAACGGTTTTAAAGGCACATTTTTTTATATTAACTTAGTTCATTTAAATTTGAATTTTTTTTATATTGACCTAGTTCATTTATTCCAAAATGCTTTATAAAGAAAACAAACTTAGACTGAAAAAAAAAATTACAATCTCTTCTTCCTAATTGAGTTAAACTCAATTATACCATGCATTCTACTTAATTTGAATTGCATGACTCACCATGTGAGCAAATCTGATGTATTTGATACATGAAATAATATCTCTTAATCACAATAAAATATAACCTTCATTTATTAAAGTCAATTTTAGCTTAAACGTATGTATTACCTTCTTTTAAGAAAACTAAAATCAATTTCTGTGGTAGCAAATATGGAATGGCATATCAATTTCAATGGTCTAATGGCTTTGGTGCCGCACGCTACAACTTCGAAAATACCTCGGGCCCCAAAAAGTCCTCGTTTTTTTTTTTCCATATTTGTTGGGAGTCTAACAGAGTAAATCTTGACCTTAAATGCTCTAATTCAAATTCAAATGCTAACTTCCTTCGCATTCTCTAATGAAAGACGTAAGAAAAAAATTTTATGCATTCAAACAGCATATTTAACAAGCAGCATTATTCCAGATATACATAAGTATAATTAATAATGAACACAAGCATTCCACCATTGCAATTTCTTACACTAAAAAAGAAAAATGCACAAGGAATAAAGCGACAAACGGCAGGGTTGTCGTTCAATAGAATTTAGTTAAATAGAAGCACGAATATCCCTTAATCACAATCTTACGAGAGCACAAGATCCACCTTGTGGCTATAAGCACACAACCAGGTTTCTAAGAGAACAGCAACATTACAGACTTTGGAAGACTGCTGATGTGAACTACGGAGGAGGTCCCTTATATGATGATGACCACTAGGCATTCAGAATCAGCCAGAGACAGGGTTGTTGAATGCCTCGTATGGAGAAATCTACATCTCGTTAAGATCATGAATAACTCATATGCATTTGTAAACTTGATAAGCGGGCTAGGGAAATTCTGAGCTAGGGGAATGCAGCTAGCCCCGTCAGGACAAATTTTCACCTCCTTGAAAGAGATGTAGTTTATGAAATGAAGGTCCTCGAAAATGCACACAATACTACGTATTTACACATCAAACAAGCCTGTCAGAAATTACTCTCTCTCGCACCCACTTGTGTGCACATGCACGCGGTAGATTAGTGCTAATATGATTTATGAGTAAAGGACATAGCGTGTAAATATTTTGGAAAAGAGCTAGTAAAATCAAAGGCTAAAATTTTTGGATTTGAAAACGAATGACTGAAGATGTAACCTAGCATTGGTAGCAGCAGCTATAGATTCTTCATCTTGTTTTTCCATGGCAGCAGCAACCGCAGCAATATAAGCTTTTCTTGCTTCTTCCATCTTCTGCATCTCCGTCTCGTCCAAATCATCCTGTTCAAACAGAGATATTTACTTTTAAAGTCAACATCCAAAAACTACACATTTCTTCAGACTTAAGACAAGGCTGTTTGGTAAAATAAACAAGAGATTGATGGACTCGTGAATCATTATTCTAGGAGGGTGATCTAAGTTATACAGTGTGGTGTTGCAATCTTCAGCATACATGGAAAGGTATGCAAAATAAAGCAGCACATTATGGTTGGCAAAATATTCATGAACTCACAATACTAGGCAGGTGACTAAATTCATATGGCTTGACATCATAATCATCAGCGTATTCAGCAGTATCATATTTAGTCAAGCCTTCAAGTAGCATCATAAATGATGAAATATCTCCTTGCATGGAATCTAGCTCTTCTTGAAGCTTCTCCGCTTTTTTGTTGGATGTTGTTGCTTCCCACTGTATCTTTTCAAGAGCAGCTTGCTTGTCTGCGAGCTTTATCTGTGGAAAAGAAGAGAGATATTAAAAAGATTCCTCCAAAAGGGGTAGCTTTTTTGGGCCTTTATGTTATCCATGAGATGCTGCAACAGAAGCATAAGTTTTAAACATAATAATATTTTGATTTTGATGGATTCTGATCTTCATAGGATTAAGGTTTCTACAGACCAAAATGAGCCTATGCTTTTAAATTCAGTGGGGCACTGCACATCACAATCTAGACAACAGTCAAAGTTTGGAGAACAATATTATACTTGAGTAGAACCAGAGCAACAACAAAATTATGTTAAAGGTAACTCTGCTACTGTGAAGCCTTCCAAGGTGCTCTATGCATACAGCTACTCATATCCATCATAACTCTAGGATTCAGCCTTCAATGCCTATGGCTGTCATTTTCCAGAGAGATGCAGAGGGCATGTATTAAGTATCACAAATTTGAAGTGACTAATCCTCCTCAAAATGAATACGACTTTGCAATATTGTACCAAATTATTGATGAAACAACAAAAGAAGTAGAATGGCACCTTAGCATCAGAAAGTTGTCGCTGAGTAGAGTTGAGTAAAGAGTCTTTTTCTGAAGCCTGGTGTATCAGTTCATCAAGTTTTGCCTTAAGATCATTCACCTGGTTTCTTGAGTTTTCTGCTGACTTTAAAAGTTCATCTTTCTCCACTAATTTTTTCTGCAGATCCTCTACCTGCTCCTTTAAGATAACTAATTCTTCTCTTTCCTTTTCTGATGTCAAAGCTCTTGAAGAAAACATTGGAAAGCTGTCAGTGTCAAGGTTATTGCTATCATATTTTCCTTGTTCTTTTTCTCCACGGTCCTTTTTCTTTCTGGTAGGAATAGATTGAGCAGTGTTCCTACTTTTTGCATCTGTTATCTATCATGGGACAAAAAATATCGGCTATGATGATCATGACAAAGGAATTTAAGCTGAGATGCTGTATTCAAAACAAAATAAACAGTCTCACGCGAAACTATACTTTTAGAAAGAATAGCTTAGGTAGCCATATGAGCAAGAGAAAGTAGTGAAACCAAGATAATAATGACAACAACAAGAAGAAAGTTCTAACAAGTATAAATAAATAATACAGTTATTTATAAAATTAAACTTGAACAATTGGAAATAAGAATGAAACAGAATACCTGACTAAGATACAGACAGTATATGGTTCAGCCTGGCTAATCTCTAGCTTCTATTGCAACCATTGAGAACAGTGCTCTTATAATTTGAATAATTAAATATTGTACCATCAAAGTCATGCTAATGGGCCTAGCATACTTATTTCAATGATGTTATCTAACACCATAAATCACATCATAATCACGTAGAACTCTCAGCAAATCATCTCACTGAGGGCTTTCCAGTCTAAAAGCTTGGAGTGAAGGAATTAAAACAAAGCGATTCAAGTGATAAAACAATAATAATAGATTACAAAATACACACCCATCTTGAGACAATCAAAAGATTGCATCTCAATTAAGAGTCCATATTTAATGCTCACAGACAACTAGTGCTACTGCTCATACATTAATATTGACACAGCAAAAAGTACAGTAGAATTACTTCATTCATTGAAGGACCAGGGACGGAAGTTGCTAAATCAAGTGAGATGGATGTATGCTCCATGTTCACTAAATTAACTCCATGAAACCTCTTGATAATTTTTTCATAAATGAAAAAACTAAAAGTGACAAGGAAGGAAAGAGGCATTACATATCAAGGACAACTGAACCCATTTAACTAAAAACGTACAAGATAAGAAAAAGGATCTTTGCCCCAGATGTGCTTTAAATAAACCTATATCACATCCTAACCAATATAGAAAAGAGTTTCCTAAGGGTATGTTCGGCAGTTAGAGGGGAAGGGAAGGGAAGGGAAGGAAGCCAAAGAAAAGGGAAGGAGAGAGAAGGGTGGGGAAGGGATGGTTAAATGGTAATTTGCCTTCCCCTTGTTTGGGAAAATTTCTCCTCCAAAATTCTCCAAATTAGTAGAAACTTAAAATTATAAAGGAGAGAGAGGATTTTGAAGGGTTTGTCCTTTATCCTCCTCCCTCCTTATAACAAACTCTCAAACAAGAGAGAGGTTTCAATGAAACCTTCCCTTCCCTTCCCTTCCCTTCCACTTCATTCCCCATTCAAACATACCCCAAAAAGTTAACGTTGCAAAATATGAGCTTCTAATTATTAATGCACACATAACATGCATATAGGGAGTAACAAGAAGTTCAAAAATTCAAATCATGAGCTTAACAAATGAGTATAAGGAAAGTCTTGCAGTCTTACTCTTCTAGATAATGATTCTCTTGAAGGTGTCTTGGTGTAGATCATAGAACCGCGGCGGGTGAATGAACCGCTTGCTTTACGATCCTAATCATATTTAAACAATAAAGTTCAGAAAATTCATATAGAAAATTTTAAAGTTCCACTCTATGACCAGTTTAACAAAAGAAAAAAAATAAGAGAGAGACGGAAAAGATCGAACTTACTGCAATTTCATTATTTGAGGTTCGTTAAAATCACTATCCTTACTACACACAAAGGCACAAATCAAAATTGCACTGTCCATACTATACTATTTCCATCCTGTTTCTTCATCTTCCAGGAATCCATTTTCCTAACCAAGTAATTCCTTTAAAAACAGAAAAAAGCCAACCCACAAAAATCATGATGGAGCTAAATTTCTCCATCTCACATAAGAACTCAACATTGCAATACCCTCAAATCCCCCCCCCCCCCCCCCCCCCAAAACAAAAAAAACCAACAAATAGTGAGCAACTTTTGACAAATTCCTGTTCATTAACCCAAGAAATTATAAAAGCGGGAAGAGAGATTACGATGAGGGACTGAACGAGTGGAACAATCTCAACAAGGTCATTGAAAAGGACACGATCCAAGCTCCCATTAGTTCCGGAGGCAGTAGCAGAGTTAGTAAGCGAGGACTGAGCTTGACGTTGAGTGAATGACGAGTTGTCGTCTGCTGAAAGCCAAGAATTTGGATCACCGAAATTGGAATTTTCTTGCAAATCCATGAAATGCTGCCCCTCGTACATTTTTTTCCTTTCTCTGATTTCTCAATCGAACGTAAAGGATCCAAAGGAAAAAGCGGAGATTTGGGTTGAGAAGAAGAACACTGAGAAAGAGGAAGTAAAAGCTCAGCCTGCAGAGAGAGACTGAGAGACCGTTTTGAAAATGGTTCGCTTCCGTTTACAGAAATCACGAAATTACAACATTGCCCCTGGAGCTTTCTTTCCAATACGGTTCAACCCGCTAGAATATTTTTGAATAAGAAAACAATAAAGCATAAATTAAATAATTAATAGTACAGTTCTTAGAAATCACAGCTCAATTTTTTTGGGGCCAAAATGTCTATTAATAAAAATTACAATATACATTTTTCATAACAACTTAGGCAAAAGCGCCATTTTTAGGTCTAAAAATTTTGAGGTGATCACCAAATTTGTTTCAAATATTTATTGTATTAATTTTATGTTAATGTATTTCTCTAAATTTTTAATATCACTCTAAACGTTGTTACTTTCAATTAAATTAATAAAAATTGATAACATTTCATTGTATATAGATTAATGGTTATTACAATATGTTAAAGTAGATTATATATTAATTATATAAATATTATATTATCTAATCTCATAATTATAACCTTTAGATTACATTGTTTGTATTTTTCTACCTCTAACTCTATTATTTGTGCAAACACTGTTCCTTAAAACTAAAAAGTGAAATTGATAAGAGAAAAAAATTCTATGTAAGGACTATAAGTTGAAAAATATTACAATAAGAAATCTCAAAAATCAAAATTCTCTTTAAGGACTAAAAGACCTTGATTTTGACTTGGCTAGACAAAAATACTCTTAATTGATTTCTCTAAAAGGTAATCCACCAAAGACACTCAACTCCCATCTCTTTAAGGTTTTATCAAAGACAAACCTTGTAACATCCCTAAAATTAAAATTTTTTAATTATTTAATATTTTATGTAATGAATTTATTAAGCTTTAATAAGATGAATTCAAACATAGTAATTTCATATATTAAAAGTATAAGATGAATAAGACTCATAGAAATTTTTGAAATTTTAGGAAGTTGAAGAGCAAAATCTTCATTTGTCACTTGGATGAACTTTAATAATTTTTCTAAAAGAATTTGGAATGCATAATCAGTCCAATATATATATATATATATCAATAGTTAAGAAATCATGCGCAAAAATGATAAAATTCGTTACATAAAATTTTGAAATCGTTAGGACCAAAAAATGATCCCAAATGTTTATAAGCTTATACAGATATGAACTAAACCCCTAAACACGAGTCAACTATCTCAAGAAATTTTATATAGAAAGATCTACCAAATGGTAGTAACAAAATCTAAAAATATGGAATTACGAAAAAGATATAAGTGAAAAACAAATAGAGGTACTTATTTGTTATGTTACTACTAAGGATAAAAAGTCATTTAGACTCTAAAATAATAAAATATTAGAAAAATAAATAATAATAAAATATATAGTTAGAGACATTAAATGAGATCTACATATGTAACACCATAAATTATAGCTCATTTTATGATATTCATAAGCTTTATATCATCAATTCCATAACAGAAGTAGAAAAATTTTCTTAAAATAATGAGCTTAATTGCACTGCGTCATATATGAAAATTCCATTCAGCATCACATGGACCGTGTGAGATCATACTATATATTCTCATATTTAATTACATCAATAAAACTCATTTGTATCACAAAATCATGTCCACAATTTATGGAAACCGAAATGGAACTCAAAATTACTAAGTGTAATTTCAGCCATGTTTGCTCCTTTCTCTGTCCAAACTTTGGAAAATCATAACTAAATCTAAAAAAATCGAAATCATGCAATCTTGGTCCTTATGAGAAGCTATGGATGTCTTCTTCACACTAAAAATATGCCCAAACCATAACATTTGCCACATAGGACGTTTGACATCCAAAATAATCCAGAGGTTAGACTACACTCTAAAGCTATCACAGAATTCTACAGAAAACTTTGAAAATATCCAATTAATTGCAAAAAAATCCAATCCATGCAAATGATACTAATATGGAAATCTGTAAATGTCAACTAGAGGGGAAAAATATCTCTAGACCATTTCATTAAGCCCAGACTTCGTAATTCAATGGAACAGTACTTTTGGTCGGGCAAATTTACTGATTCTGGACAGAAACTTCAAAAATTTATATCTTCCTCTTCAGACTCCAAATGAGGTGCTTCCAGTTGGAATGAGTCACTATGATTGTCTAGTTTTTTTGTATAAAATTTTATATCAATTGGACATCATTTGAGCCTCATGTGATAGAATGCAAATTCGGACCAAATGAATAGTGCATCAAACTAGAAACCATGAAAATTGCCAACTTTAAAAAATTATCAAATATTTTGTAGACCTCCAAAAATTATGATCTTTATCTTCTCAAAAAGATCTCAATGAGACCTAATTGCATGTCAAATCTCAAATCAAGACTAACTCATTTGGCCAAAAAGTAACATAGGGTTCCATTATGGTCAAATTTAGCTCCATATGAGGTACTAAATTTGCCAAACGGCTTTCCCTTGGTTATGACACATTTTGGGCAAGTCTAAAAGCATATTTAAGACTTGTGTAAGCTGCCCAAATGGTCGCAAACCTCATACATCTCATTTTGGCCATTCAACCCACACTTATGCACATTTCCATTAAACTTCCAAATTGCATACTTAGGCATTACATACTTAAAATAGGTTCTAGAGGTCATACATTATATCCATACATTTAAACATCACATAATAGCATATTTACACATGTCTCAAGGGTCAGACCATTTATAATATCATATACATCGTGAAGTATCATTATGGATTCAAAAAGAATAAAACTAGGTATATACTTGTCAATCTCCTTCTCTCATTGTTGTTAGCTCCCTTCACCATAGCTACTTGGTCCACCTAGCATGTTAGAGCATTGGAGAGAAGGGGATGAGATTCAAAGAATCGCAATAGCTCATCTCCTATTCAATCATACATAATATGTGCAAAGTAAGTTTTACAAATACATGCATGGGAAAATTGGAAGTCATGGACATTTTAAAAACAAACTTGGCATGTGAATCAATCATACAAGACATTTAAGAGCTCACCAAGTATTGGGATTGGCCTCACACTTCTCATCATAGATTTTGGACTTGCCTCACCCATTCTTTAAGAGCTTTGGACTCAACCATACTCTTGGGAGGCCACTTTGCTTTTAGGAGACTCTTTACTTTGTCTCAACCAAACTCAAGAGTTCTTGGCTCATCCTCACTAAAGGAAAGAGTTCTTAGCCTTTTCACACTCAAGCAAACTCACGCATACATCATGTACTCATTTAGAAACATAACATGGCATCAAGATTCATAGCATATAAAGGCATGCTAGCATACTTTTCATAGCTTGAAAATACATATACACACATTCTCAAACAAGCTAAACACATATCCATGTATGAGAGAAGGTGGAGAGAGCTACCTTGCACACAATTACACACTTTTCCTTTTAGATTCAAACCTCCTCTTTCGGCCACACACTCACAAATTGGTGGAGATAGTTTCTCTTGGCCTAGATACAATTTATGGGAGCCAATTAGGTTTATGAAACATATTCTAAGGCTACATAACTTAATGAAATACTAGATGGCTCTATAACCCCAATTATGGTCATATTGGCACTTAATGAAGTAACACCTCTCAAATAATTTCTAGGCCTCATTCTTTCCTTTCAAATATGATTCTTGACTCCTTTTAAACCTTTTGGAGTCATCACATCATTAAAACAAAATGCTTCTTTAGGTCATAATATAGAACTTAAGGCACCAAATCACTTTCTATGAGTTCTAAAATTTTTCCAAGGCTTCCCTTCATTTTCATTCATCAAATATGACTCAAAAATGGCCTTAGAAAAATTTAAAACTCCCCCACCTACAAGAACCCCTCTTGGCCGAGACACAGGCATCAATTGGCCCATATGGAGTTTTCTTTGTTTTCTTGAAGGAAGAAGTTTATGGGGAGCATCTTAGGTGTTTCAAGAACTCATATAAACTCTTCATTAAACCTAGGAATCATCATACAAAATCAGAATTTGGAAGGTGCACATAAAACCCTAGAATTTACATCTTGATTTCTAATGGTTATTTTGTTGTTTTCTTTGCATATTTTTAATCTCTACACCCTTTTTCCTTAGATTCATACTTGGTTCTACCTAAAAATCATCTCCTCCTAGAGTTTTCTCAAGTAGGGTGAAATGGAGGAGGAGGGAACCAAAGATGACAACCATAGGAAGAGAAATTAACTTGTTTTCTTGCTTTTTCTCATTTGAATCTTGTGTTCTTTGAGCTCCTCTCTTCAAATCCGAATTTTCTCCTCAATTTCTCCTTTTAAACAGGTCCATATACTTCATTATTGTAACATCCAGTTCTTTGAAAATGAAAGAAAATGTGAGAAACGTAACTTACAGTTTTTCCGTTAACGAATGAAACTTACAGGATATAAAAGAAAGTCCCCCAAGATGATGTAATTAAGGTCCCAAAAAATTAAGAAAGCATTCTAGACTCCTAAAAATAAGACTCCCAGGTTCAAACAGAAAGAAAAATGGAGCTAGAATGAAGAAACAATTTCTTATGAAAAACCTACGAAACGTAATGGTATTTTCGTAATTTTGAGTAATTTTTAGAATTCACACAAGAGGGCTTTTTAAATGAAAGTTTAGAGTTCTTTGGGGTTCTCAGAGGCTCTAAAAACCATGAAAACCCCTGGGACAGTTAAAACCCCTTCTGGTGGATGTTTTCCAATATCGGTGTGCCCGAACTTTGACGGATTCGTTTAGGAAGGTTTTAGCTCCAATTTGAGTGATTCCAAAGGCATTTTACTAAATTGGGAACCTAAATTTAATAATGGAAAAGGTGGTTCTCAAAAAGGAGCTAAAACAAAGGAGAAACGAAAATGCCAAGAATGAAGGGTAAAATGGAAATTTTTGAAAAGTGTAACTTATTCCCACCTATATATATGATGCACCCTTCTTCTCCCTTCACTATGCACAACCAAGTTCTGCCCAAAACCAGAGGAAATCCTTAAGGGATGAGGCACACAAGAGGAGGAAGAAAAGGAGGAAAAATTAAAGGTAGAAAGGTATGGATTTTCATAATTTTTTATGCTCTTTCTCTTCCAAACCTCTTCTCCTTCATTCTCCTTTATTTACTATGATTATAATGAAGTATATGGATCTTTTTTAAAGGAGAAATTGAGGAGAAAATTCGGATTTGAAGAGAGGAGCTCAAAGAACACAAGATTCAAGTGAGAAAAAGCAAGAAAATAAGGTAATTTCTCTTCCTATGGTTGTCATCTTTGGTTTCCTTCTCCACCATTTCGCCCCACTTGAGAAAACTCTAGGAGAAGATGATTTTTAGGTAGAACCAAACATGAATCTAAGGAAAAAGGATGTGGAGATTAAGAATATGCAAAACGAATTATAAAAAAATCATTAGATTTCAAGATGCAAGTTTTAGGGTTTCAATTGTACCTTCCAAAATCTAATTTCATATAATAATTCCTAGGCCTAATTAAGAGTTTAAATGAGCTCCTAAGATCCCTAAGATGCTCCCCACATGCTTTCTCCTTCAAGAAAACAAAGAGAAATCCAAGTAGGTCAAAAAGGGGCATAGTCTCGGCCAAGCAAGGTTGGGGTAGTTATGGAGAGTTTTAAATTTTTCTAAGGTCATTCTTAAGTCATATTTGATGAATGAAAATGAGGGGAGGCCTTGGAAAAAATTTAGAACTCATAGAACTTGATTTGGTGCCTTAGGTTCCATATTATGACATAAAGAAGCAACATGATGCTAGGCCTTTTGTTTTAATAATGTGATGACTCCAAAAGGATTAAAAGGAGTCAAAAATCATATTTGAAAGGAAAGAATGAGGCCTAGAAGTCATTTGAGGGATATTGCTTTATTAGGTGCCTTTATAGACCATAATGGAGCCTATAGAGCAATCTAGGATTTGAGCAAGCTATGTAGCCTTAGAATATATTTCATAAACCTAATTGGCTCCCATAAATTGTATTTAGGTCAAGAGAAACAATCTCTACCAATTTGTGGGTGTGTGGCCGAAAGAGGAGGCTTGAATCCAAAAGGAGAAGTGTGTAATTGTGTGCAAGGTAGCTCTCTTCACCTTCTCTAATGCATGGATGTGTGTTTAGCTTATTTTAGAATGTGTGTATATGTATTTTCAAGCTATGAAAAGTATGCTAGCATGCCTTTGCATATCATAATTCTTAATGCTATGTTATGTTTTCAAATGATTACATGATGTTTGTATGAGTTTGCTTGAGTGTGGAGAGGCCAAGAACTTTTTCCATTTGTGAGGATGAGCCAAGAACCCTTGAGCTTAGTTGAGACAAAGTAAAGAGTCTCCCAAAAGCAAAGTGGGCTCTCAAGAGTATGGTTGAGTCTAAAGCTCTTAAAGAACAGGTGAGGCAAGTCCAAAATTCATGAGAAAAAGTATGAGGCCAATCCAAGTACTTGGTAAACTCTTGAATATCTTGTATGATTGATTCATATGCTAAGTTTGCTTTTAAAATGTCCATGACTTCCATGTCTCTATGCATACATTTGTAAAGCTTGCTTTGTACATATTATATATGATTGAATAGGAGATGAGCTATTGAGATTCTTTGAATCTCATCCCTTCCTCTCTAATGATCTAACATACTAGGCGAACTAAGTGGATATGCCAATGAGAGCCAACAACCTTGAAAAGGAAAGATTGACAAGCTTATACTTGGTTTTACCCATTTTAGAACCATAATGATGGTTCATGATGTATATGATGTTGTAAATATATTATGAACCTTGAGACATGTATAAATATATTATTATGTAATGTTTATCACTATGGATATGATGTATGAGCTTTATAATACAATTTGAGTTTGTAATGTCTAAATGTGCAATGTGAAAGTATGATGCAAGTATGTATAAGTGTGAGTTGAATAGCCATAATGAGATACATGAGGTTTGGGACCCTTTGGACAGCTCATACAAGTCTTAAATATGCTTTTAGACTTTCCCAAAAGGTGCCAACACCAAGGGGAGGCCATTTGGCAAGTTTGGTACCTCATATGGAGCCAAATTTGACCATAATGGAATCCTATGTCACTTTTTAGCCAAATGAGTTACTCTTGATCTAAAATTTGGCATGAAATTATGTCTCATTGATAGCTTTTTGGAAAGGTAAAGAATATAATTTTTTAAGGTCTAGAGAATATTTGATGAATTTTGAAAGTTGGAAATTTCTATTAATTCTTGTATGTGCACTGTTCACATTAGTAGATTTGTATTTTGTGTCACTCGATAGCCAAATGGTGTCCAATTCTTCTAAAATTTTATAGTCATAAACTAGAGGTTATAATATTTTTTTGGCCACTGAGATCACCTCATTTAGAAGTCTGAGGAAAGAGTTATACATTTTTGAAGTTGGCTGTCAGTAGCAGTGGTGCCCCAGGAGTTTAGTCACTGTTCCATAAAATTTCAATGACTAAACGTATCTATTTCATTTTGAAATTATTTTTAGTATCAAGTTAACATTTTTATATTTCCATAATGACCAAATGTGTGTGATTTTGAGTTTTATAGAATTAGTTATGAATTTTAGAAATTTGTATCAATAATATGAACTGCAGCCCAGCCAGCCAGCGACCTCTATAGATTTTTGGATATCAAAAATCTTCCATAATGAATGCTATGATCTGGGCATATTTTTTGTGTGAAGTAGACATCCTAAGCTTCCCAGAATGACCAAGATTGCATCATTTCAAATTTTTTAGATTTAGTTATGATTTTTCAAATTTTGCCCAAAAAAGAGGCCAAGTCTGGCCGAAAATAAACTCCCAATTTTCATACTCCATTTCGGTTTCCATGGATTGTAGGCATGTTTTTGAGATATAAATGAGTTGTAATAATGTAATTAAATATGAGGATGCATAGCATGAGCTCACATGGTCCACGTGACACCGAAATGAATTTTTAGATACGACGCAACGCAAAAATAATCATTATTTCTTTAGCTTTTCCATAGAAAATCAATATGATTCATGATATTATGTCATTTAAGAGTATGAAATGAGCTAGAATTTATGGTATTACAATTATAATCATAGGAAATAAAGGAGAATGAAGGAGAAGAGGTTTGGAAGAGAAAGAGCATGAAAATCCATACCTTTCTACCTTGAATTTCTCTTCCTTTTCTTCCTCCTCTTGTGCACCTCATCCCCTAGGATTTTCTTCTAGTTTTAGGCAGAACATGGTCGTGCATAATGAAGGGAGGAGAATGATGTATCATATATATAGGTGAGAATAAGTTACACTTTTCAGAAATTTTTATTTTGCCCTTCATACTTTGCATTTTTGTTTCTCTTTTATTTTAGTTTCTTTTTTAGAACTGTCTTTTTTATTATAAAATTTAGGTTCCCAATTAAGAAAAATGCCTTTGGAATCACTCAAATCGAAGCTAAAACCTTCCCAAATAGATCCGTCAAAGTTCAGGCACATCGACATTGACAAATTTCCATCGGAGGGGTTTTAACTATTTCGGGGCTTTCCTTGGTTTTCAGGGCCTTTGAGAACCCTGAAGAACTCAAAACTTTGGTTTAAAAAGCCCTCTTATGTGAATTCCAAAAATTGCTCAAAATTATGAAAATGCTATTATGTTTCATAGGCTTTTCGTAAGAAATTATTTCTTCATTCTAATTCTATTTTTCTTTCCATCTGAGGCTATGATTCTCATTTTTATGAGTCTAGAATGCTTTCCAAATTTTTTGGGACCTTAACTACATCATCTTGGGGGACTTCCTTTTGTATCCGATAAGTTTCGTTCGTTTACGGAGAAACTGTACATTACGTTTCTCACATTTTCTCTCATTTTCAGAAAACTGGATGTTACAACATAAGCCCAATAGTGAAGAACTCAGAGAACACAGATTAATTAAATTATTACGGAGAACTTATAAGAGATAGGTTGGATAAAGATGGCAATTTTGTAAATTCTAACTGAGGAAGAGTTGACATGGCACCATGGAGCTGGGAAAGTGTTGATGTGGTGCCATAGAGAAGGGAAAATGATGATGTGGCACCATGTGTGAAGAAGAGATTAGAAACAAGAAGAAAATTCTAGAGATTGTATGAACTACGAAGCGATTACATAGGTTTACGTCAATGAATCTTAGTAAATCTCATATATTTCGAAAAAAATTATCACTGATATCAGTATGACATAGACGTTGACTTAAGCGATATTAAATGCAACCTTATCTTCACACATTACAAAAAAGTAACCATAGTTAAAAGTTAACTATAGTTAAAATTCAACAGCTAATATTCATTCGTAAAACATGATACGATCTAAATCATTGATACAATCCAATGGCTTATATTTTCTCACCTTTTTAAGATTAAATCACAACTCTTCATCTAATCCAAAGGCCACATTTAATCTATCATTTCAAGGTTAAATCCTAAACATCCATTTGATCCAAAGGCCAAGATCTTTCATCTTAAAAGTTGATTAAATCTTAACAATCCATTTGTAAATAAAATATACAAAACACAAACACACTTTCACTCTACACTTGCACACAAAACACACACACAATTTGACCAAACAAGAAGAAGGAGGAGGAGCTCAGCCAAAGAGGAGGGAGATGAAGGAGGAAGGAAAGGTAGAAAGGCTACCAGAGAAATCAAACACCGCAGAATCAAGGTAATATAGATGAACCTTCTTCTTATGGGTTTTTCTTCTATTTTTCTCCAAGACTTTTTCTCTTCTCTTTCTCTCTAAATTTCGACCATGGTAAGATGATATGGGAAATTTTGTTGTTTTCATAAATTCAAGCTAAAAAAAGATGGAAAAATCACATATATGGTTTATGAATTCATGTGATTCAAGAAAAATCCTATTCTTGGTCATTTTTCTACAAGCCATGAAACTTTGTATTTTAAGAAGCCATGGGAGAAATTGACGAGAAAATAGATGAGAGAAAAATGGGAGAAAGCCTAAAAAAGAGGAAGATTAATATAACTTTGATTTTCATGAAGAAATTAGTAAGAAACTCTTAAATTTTAACTTGAGAAAATTGTAGAATATGCATGAAATTTCTAGAAATTAGTTGACAGCTTTTGTTCATCTCCTTTAAATATATATATGTATGGCTATTTGGTGACATGAAAATGAAACAAAATCATATATCTGCCTTGGTATATAGGTTCGGCCAACACATATACATATATCTTTGGAAAAGTTTTTCAAAATTCAACTAAATTATGTTAATCTACATTAAAAATAAGGCCTATGATAAAATTTTGGTGAATTATGGATCACTATATAAAAAGTTAAATTTTTTAGAAAAAGTATTGATCAAGACATTCTTGAATTTTTACCTATGTCATTTGATATGTTTTGGATGATTTTTGTGGCCTAATATGCTCTACATGCTATCTGGATTATATTGATATTTATTTTGTAAATTTTGGAACTTGTTTGTGATAGTTAGAAATTTATGAAGCATGATGTCAATAATGGAATATGTGATGAACATGTGTTTTAGAATTACATTGTTTGCTATACTAATATACTATTTACTATCTAATTTTTTGATATGGACAATATGATGTTTATTGTCTAATTTTATAGATATTGGTTATTTGGTAAAAAACTGGCCTTTGTTTATATATATGTAATATGGTGGAGTAGCCTTATACTAGGTAGCTACTGTTGTGTTTGATGTCTAATTTTAATTAAAACAAGATATTTAAAAATATCTAAATTATTAATTAGGATTGGTGAGGGTTGTTCGAATATTTTAAACCTATTAAGGACTAATTGGGCTTTATTAAACCTTTTGTATACTTGAACAAGCCTTACATAACTATATTGGACTTTATTCTGTACCTTGACGTTGGACCCTAATTTATGAATTACTTTGGACATCGAATGGGCTCTAGGACAAATTTGGATTTAGAAAAATGAAAAAATAATTTTTAGTATTTAAATATAATTTTTTTCTAAATTAAGTACACTACTTGTTATTGGAATTATTTAATTATGCATAGAGTTGTGTAAGGTAATTTTTTTCCAAATATATTTATTGTGTCTTGATCAAATAATGACTTGGATGACATATTATAATAATATTTTTATATGACTTTCTGTGGGTACCTACTGAGGGACGCTTCAGTAAAGGAAGCAGGAATAAGCTTATTAGTCATGGCAGTGCAACATGAGCTGGGCTTGTGCCTGTCAAAGCCAGTGCAACATGATTTGGGTATTGAGTTTGATAGTTTCCAAGGCCTAATGGTCAAGTGGGAATAAATATTGTTTATTATATTCTCTGTATTTTATACATATAGAAATCCCTTGATATTTTGCAATTACTAAATATTAATTCTATTGATATATTACTCGTATTTTACTCATGTTTCATTGTTATATGTAATATGTATGTTCATTTTTTTATTTCATATTCATGTTAAATATTGCTAAAAAGTATATCTCTCTATTTGTACTATTTGGCAAGTTAATTTTCTTCGTCAGCTATTCGTTCATATTACTTGCTGTCTGCTAAAATTATTATTTGCTTTTTCTTTATGGATATTATTTCATATTAATCCTATCTATGTTATTGAGAAAATTACTTCTCATTCTATTGTGGTTTATATTTTTCTTAGATGCCAATTTACTGTGTGACACTAAAACTTCAGGTGGAGTGGATTTAGTTCCCATTTCGAAAATGGGTCTTTGTTATTCATAATATACGGATCATATCATGTGATGATGTCGTTCGTATTGTGCCTGTGTATTTTGTAGCCCCAGGAGAGCTCGAATCTCGCTCATTTCCTCTGAGTGGATTTGAACTTCTAGCACCACCATATCCATAAATAGTAACCCAATCGTTAATACTAACTTTTTTATGAATATGGGATGGCCTTTATAATCTCTTTTTAGCTATCGAGAGATTCTTTTTAGGTAGTGTAGATTAAATCCTCAGTGTTATACTTTGATCTATACCTATATAGATCTCGTTCCCTTATGTTGGAACTCTTAAAATAGTTTGTAGTAATCACAATTTATTTATGTTATTTTCGTATTCTACTATGTTATAGAATAAATTTTATTGTGAAGGAATGATTAAAATAGAAAAAGGTAATTAAACTCAAATTAAGAATTTTTTGCAAAAAAATATATATCATTAAAAATAAGTAATTAGAAGAGGCATTACAAACCTTTTTCATCTCTCTTCCTTAACTCTGAAGTACAACAATCATCCCTACCATTTATACATTGTCATCTTGCTACCGTCATTAAAAAACCTTGAAGGCAAACCACTACTCACTCCTATTAGGCAACGAAGAAGCTATTTGTCCAAATAAGTATCCTTTCTTTGTCTTAGGTGAAAAAGCCATCTTCACTATCATGTTTCATCTGTTGATTAGTTTAATTAGGTTGGCTTTGGTAAAGTGAATCAATATCTTGGGTTGCTTTGCTAGTGTAAAATTATTGGTTTTTCTTCTTCCAATTCATTTTAGGTAAAATTGTTGATTTTGTTATTTGGGTTGATTTTTTTTTTTTGTTTTTTGCATGAATGGATTCAAGAGTAAGGCTCATCAAATATGACAATATGAACAACAATGGAAAATGGTTATATCAAAGGAGATAACATTTTTAAAATTGTTGGATAAGATTTATATTAGATAAAGTCCAAGAATACTTTTATTGTTATGACTCAAAAAAACAAAACAAAAATGTAAGTGATATGGTAGATTGTGGACACATGCACTAGAGATTCTAAGTGAGATAATATGCAAGATAACTTAAGTTATTTAAATAATGATAAAAATTACTTATAATATAACATTTAAAATTTAAGTTAAAATTTATATTTAGACTCAAGAAAAAGCATCTTCATCTCCTAAGTTGTTAGCATGGTTTTCAATTGCTAAACTGATTAATTGAGTCTCTTTTAACTATTATAAATTTGCATTATTTTTCTAACCAATTGGATGAATTTCAAGTGCAACTTTTGTAAGACTTGTTAACCATCAAAGCAATTAGTACTAGAGGCAAACAAAGGTCTCATTGCAAGCAACCAAAATGGGAAGAAAGTAGCAACTAAATGATA
The DNA here is from genome assembly GCA_032878935.1 of Erythrophleum fordii. Taxonomy (NCBI): domain Eukaryota; kingdom Viridiplantae; phylum Streptophyta; class Magnoliopsida; order Fabales; family Fabaceae; genus Erythrophleum; species Erythrophleum fordii. The sequence goes on from JAVQMF010000055.1 coordinate 1,574,837, forward strand.
TTGAGGATGTAAAAGATGATTTGTCCATGTAACAAGTGTTAGGGATTGCAAAGTAGTGTAAAGAATTCTTCATGTAATAAGGGTTTGGGGGTTGTTCTTTTTTTTTTTAAATAATGGAAACAAGAAAGAAAAAAGACAAACAAACAAACAAAAAACTAAAAAACTAAAGCTAGATGAGATAAAGGAGACTCCATTTTGAATCTATCAATCCACTTTGCCTTATTAGAACCCAACTAGCCAAAGTTAAAAGAACTAAAGGTAAAGGCAAGCTTATTGATGTCTACTTTAATAACTTAATCCTCATTCCAAAAATCATCTGCTTTGATGAAAAGATGATGAAGGTTATGCTTTGTAAAAAGAATTTGAAGTTGATGGGTAGAAGGTTTAGGATAGAGATTTGATTTAGATATCCAACATATTGCTTTCTTGATTATCATGAGCATGCTGGTCCTTTTAAATTAATTAAAGCTATTTCCTAGATTCCAATTTCTAATAGACTAACCATTAAAGGTGATCCAAGCCATGATATTACATTTGTGAAACTTCTTGTTGGATGAGTTTGTTGTGAACAATTTTTACAAGTATATGGGTCATATAAGTAATAAACAAGTGAGTATAGTATTGATTTCATGGGAAAAGAATTCAATTACCAATTGTCAAAATTGATCCTATAATCTAAATTACCAAATTAGAATTAAAACTAATAAAAGTAAAGTTAAAGTAATAAGATTCATCACACGATTATTGACTATATATGAATGTGAAAAGCTCTAGAATCTAAAATCCTTTATTTACTTTTCTAAGCATAATAAAAAAAAACTCTTGTAATAAATGTTTTTAAATTTAGACCAGTCATTGAACTAGTGGAGGCAATAGTTCACAATTTAATGGTCTAAACGTAGTTAAATCAATGATAATTATATATATATATATATATTAAAATTTTAATATAGCAAACAAATATTACTGCATTTTAAATTTTTAATTACTAATTTTATCTATCTTAAAATGTTTGCAAAGTCATTTCTAAATTGAAAAATAAAAATTACTCATAATTAAAATTTAAGAGTATTTAATTTTGAGTTTTCATGATTCCTAAATTATATTAAGATTCTATTTATCATTAAAAAACAAAAAAAGCAAAGGGTTTAGAAATCATAAATTGAAAAAAATAATTTATCAAATAAAAAAAAGTTAAACAAATTAAAAATATAGTTATAAATAGTATATATATTAGTTGAGATGTTTGTATATATTATATATATATATATATATATATATATATATATATATATATATATGATATGTATAATTATTTATTATATTATTTCATTGAGATGTTTGTATATATTAAAAAATGTGCAATATTGTTGAAAGAGATTTGTGATTTAGATGGCAAAAAGGCTTAGCATTCACTATAGGGTTGCTTGCTCGAGTCTTGGCTATTACTTTTACAAAATAATTTCCTAACCCAATTCAACCAGTGACCCACCAATTTTCTCACTTTTCACTAGTTCTTGACCAGTTTTACTAGTTCTTAACCAACTTTGAAGTAATCTAATTGTAGGAGTTGATCAAACTAGATTAGAGATTGATTTTCGGTCGAACTGGCCTGTCTGACCCAATTTTCAAAACAATTCCTGCAATTGAATTTAATTCAATTAATGGCAATCCTATTAATGTGAGTGAAACTCCTTTTCAAAATAACCCATTATGCTTATATTCAACTTATGTCTACCCTCATGATCATAAACTTAATATAAACCCATTATATATAAAGGTTTCAATACAAATTTTTGCAAGTTTCTCAAATGCAATTTATATATCTATACAATTACTATATGAGTTTATTACTTTAATGATTTACATTAAAATCGAGCTCTTAATCCTTTTACAATAAATTTGATGAATAGTAGCCAGCCATTTATAGATGATATAAAAAATTAATAAATTAATTCAATAGAATTTGCTACAATAGTATTTTGAAATTAACTTAATTAGTAAATAAGTTCATTTAAACTCCAAATAAAAGAACCTAGCCACACATAATGGAAATAAACAAAGAAATAATAAAAGAAAACAAATCTATCATCAAAAGCTAAATAAGAGAATGAAAAGAAAACAAATAAGATGAAGTGACAATTTGTCAACAAGAATTTCATATATTTTCCTATGTTTAATGGATCTCCAAAGCACTCATTCAAGTTGTTCCTTAGCCTCAATCTATGTTTTTAGATCTCTTCCTAGCTTCCTCCTTTAGAAATTCAAAGTTACACCATAAAAGCCCCAAAATTAGTTGCATAAGGGCAATTACGTCGAAATCACCCATTTACACAGCTTGTTCATGTAAGTTTTCAAGATTTTGTAAATTTACAAGGCCAATTCATGTAGGTCTTTGGTTTGCTAAAAAATTTCTCTTTCACATGCTTATACTCACTAACATAGCTAGCCCATGTTTCTTGTTGAAAATGTCTAGTTTCTTATTGATTCTCTCATACTTTTTCACTTTTAATTATTCTTAATTAAATCAAACATTACTTAATTTAATATTAGGAGAAGCATATATAGTTAACACTCATTAGAGTTCGTTAAGATATGATAGTCCAAGCTATCTTAAGAGAACAAATGAAAGGGAAAAGCAAGTTACGTTATTGCTTATGATAAGGGTTAGATCTTGGAGCCTCACCATTGTTCTAAGTAAAGTGATTAATATGGAGGCTTGAATTAATTTGATGAATTGGTTTCTTAAGGTCAACTCTAATGTCACTATTAACAATATCATTCTTAAGATTTCAAGTGTAATATAAGCCAGTAATAATATTTTTGATAAAATTTTCCATTTGATCATTAGGATGGAAAATAGAGAACCAAGTAATGAGCCATTTAACTACATCCTAATTAGAGAATCTGCTGGGTTTTATGGCAAAAGGAGAAGTAAACTAGAAACATCATGCAAAGTGGTATTGGAGGAAGATATGATTCATTGATTCTTTTGCCAAAAAATAGAAAGGGCAATCTTGATTGGTGTAGAGATAATGTAACTAGATATTATTAGTTTAAGTCTCCAAAGGTTTCTCCAGAAGTTGTCATGCAAGGCTTGAGCATCCAAAGCTATTTGTCTAAGGCAATTGAAACCACCTTTTGTAGAGTAGACACCACTAGCACCACCTATCCAAACAAACCAATTTTTATGATAGAAAATAAAGAAGGATTGGCCAAGAACAATATCTCTAATTAAGGGAGAATAAATATGGTTTAGGTTGGACAAGTTCCAACCTGATTTGTCATGCAAAATAGGGTCAATAATTGAATTCAAATTACTATTGTGACTTGGCTGCATTGGCCACCATAAGTGATGGTTGAGTGGAATATTTTTGTTAGATCCAATTTGCCTTTAAGCTTTAAAGATATTAATAGCTAGCTTTTGTAATACATTTCCGTAACCAAGAAGCATTAGAATGATTATGTCTTAAACCTGAAGGAACTTTAATGTAGTATTTAGGTTGCATGACTTTTACATAAAAAGGAATTCTACTTGTTATCAAGAAGTCTTCAAACTTTGCTTTGCAAGGAAAGCTTGATTGAAAAGATTTATAGGACAAAACCCAAGACTACTATCTAAGTTAAATAAGCATATTTAATTCCATTTGACTAGATGCATTCTTCTTTTATCACCATTGAAACCCCAAAAAAAGTTAGCAATTTTGCTATCCAAAGTAGAATAGATACGTTTAAGGATATGGAAATAAAAGAAGTGATAGATAAAAATCAAATTGAGAACAAATTTAATTAAAGTCATCCCAGCTACTTGAGAAAGCAATTTAGCTTTCCAAGCTTGAAGTTTAAAATTGACCTTATCTGTCAAATCATTTTAAATTTGGCTCTTGTCCTTCTTCAAATCAACCTGAATGCCAAGGTATTTCCTAAGTCTAGAAGCATATTTAACATTGAATGTGTTAAAGATAATTTTTTTGAATTTATAGGGGGTATTTAGGCTAAACATAATTTTTGATTTTGGCCTGTTAATGATTTGCCCAGAGGATAACCATAAATATATAAAACCTTATTGACCATTCTACAAGTTTCTAGCTTTCTTTCAAAGAAAAAGATAGTGTCATTCACATACATAAGATGTCTAACTAGTTCCGAATCCTTACTTAACTTGATGCCATTACAAGAACTTTTAAGTTCTTCTTTTACTATCATGCAAGAAAGAACATTGGCACACGGGATAAAAAGGTAATGAAAGAGAGAGTCACCTTACCTAATGCCCCTATTAGGGTTGATAACAAAAGAAGGACTTCCATTAATCAGAATTTGATAGTTAACCATTGGCACATGTTGCACGATCATTTGGATCTAATCAAAGGAAAAATTCATTTTCATGATAACAACTTGAATGACATTTCAAGAGAGTATGTTATAAGCTTTTGAAATATCAACCTTGAAAGCATACCATTTAGACCCTTAGATCTTTTTCTATGGATTTGATACAAAATTTCAAAGACTAGAATAATATTATCAGAGATGAGACAACCTTTAAGGAAAGCATTTTGGTTAGGAGCAATGTAATCATTTAAAATACTCTTGATTTTGTTATAAGGAACCTTGACAATAATCTTGTAGACTAAGTTACATAAACTGATGGGCCAAAAATCATTCCAAGTTTAAGGGTTATTACATTTAGGAATTAGGGTGATAAAGGTTTTATTGAGGCTCTTCAAAAGAAAGCCATGATTTTGGAAATTTTTAACTAACTCCACCACATCTTTAGAAATAAGGTCCCAATAAAAATGAAAAAAGTGGCCACGATAGCCATCCAAACTTAAAGCACTATTTGCCTTTAGTTAAAAATCAACATCTTTAATTTCTTGAAGAGTGAATTATATAGATAGATATTAAGAATGCTCCTAAAAGATAGAGGGAAAATTGATATCATCTAAGTGAGAGAGGATATCATTGAAGGATGGATCCTCTTCATTGATAAAATTGTTGTAAAAATAGTTTATGGCTATGTGCTTAATTTAGTTCGGATTATCCATCCACTTACTTTAAGAATCTTTGACCATGTGAATGTTGCAATTTGATCTTCTTGAATGAACTAGAGTGTTTAAATATTATGTATTCTGTCACCCTTAACTAGCCAACATTATCTAACCTTTTGAGCATAAAGAATTTCCTTACAATCATATAAGAACTCTAATTCATGAATAAGATTCTTGTCCTCCCCAGGTAAGTGGTAAAGTATGGATTATATTTAACCAATTATGACGTCAAGAGATTTTATTCTATGAGAGATGTTACCAATGTAGTTTTTGTTCCAAGCTTGAAGAACTATCATAGTTGAAGAAAATTTAGAGTGCAACCTAAAAGCAAGAGAACCATTAATTGTTTAAGCCTAAGAGAAGTGCACAATCATATGACAATGATCAAAGCCTTATAAAAAAAAAACTTAAATCTTTTTGATCGAGGTCTAAAAGAGGCCACATTTGAAGAGGAAAAAATAAGAAAGGCATGATCTAAAGCAACAATATGAAGGAAGATAAATTGGAAGGAAGGAAAGCTACAATCCACTCTTTATTGCAAAAGGCCTAGTCTAAAGAAGCTTAGACTTCATTCCTCCTAATTCTATTATTTGTCCAAGGGTACCAAATGCCTTTGGAATAAATTTCTAATAAAGCACAAGAATCAATCGCCCCATTGAGCTTATTTGCACTAACTATAGTAAAGGAAGAACTTTCTTTATCATAGAGGGAGCTACATTGGTTAATGTCCTCAATAATGAGCCATGGATTAGTGATATTTATGGCCACACAATTTTACCAATTCCATAAGATATTTCATTGACTTTGTTTGCAATGCTCATACACAAAAGAAATAAGATAAGATGGACCTTGTTGACAAAAAAATTTTACATAGATCCAATAAGGAGAAATGTCAAGAGTTGAATAGTTTAAGTTATCTTTCCATGCAAGCATAATACCATCTCTTGTGTCTAATAACATCCATGCCACAAAAATGCATAAAACCAAATGCTTTGTACCTCATTTCAACTTTGATTACAGAAAGCTTAGTTTTACTAAGAAACAAAAAAAAAAAAGGTTATATATATAAACTAACTTCCTAAGACAATGAACTATCAAGGTTTTCTAGAATCCTTGAAAGTTCTAATTAATGCAACCCATGGCTCCTTGGGAACCATTTAGGTTGCTTCTCAAACCCATAGAGCAAGAGGAAAAGATTTAGTTAAAACGAAGCCATCTAAGAATTCTTCTTCAAGTGATGATTAGTTGAAATCAAAGTAAAACCCTTCCATCATTGGATAGACAAACATAAGAAGGCTTTCTATACTTGGGTGGCCAAGATACTACAATGGAAGTGGTAGAAGCACCAACCAATGAGGTAGTAGGATCCTTAGCTAGGATGTTAGGGTCCATTATAATATGATCTATCAAGTTTTCTACTAAGCCCAAGGAAAGAATCAATGGTTGCTTTTTCAAAAGGAAAATTAGCCTACTTATTGATGATTTTATTATCTAATGGTGAGCAGAAGGTTGGTTTAGATTCATATGAAGAAAAAAACTAGAAGAGGTGGGGACCACATAGAATCCATGGCTTTGAAGGGTTGGCATGGAAAAACCTACCATGCAAAGAAAGGAAATTCCAAGAGCTTGATTATAAGATCGAAGCATAACTCTCCATTTAATTTTTTATCATGAACTTACTCCATCATTAAGTGAAAATCTAAGCAAAAGGTATGTTCGTAATAAAAGAAGGCTAAGCATTAACACCTACTAAAAGTTTATCAAAGTTAGTGTTTAAAGCTTGCTCAATATTCTGAATGAGAGCTTAAAGATTTTGAGATTTCTCTTCCACTAAGTTCACCAAAAAGTGGAAAGAATCAAAGCAGGGAGGGGGAAAATCCCTTAGCAAAAGATCTTAAAAGATAAGTATTAGAAATTCAAAGATAAAAATAGTAGATTTTATGAGCTTGAAATAAAAGGATAAACCTCTTGAAATAAAAGGATGAACTTTTAAGGTAGGGATAGAGTTAACCATCTCAAATTGTATAGGGTTTGGATCAATAATATAAGTTGCATAGGGTTTGGATAAATAATATCAAAAAAAAATTTTAACCCCTATGGGCAAGCCTTTAGATCTGTGTACTTCCTCAAAGTTATGAACAAATTAGGAAGCATTCGAAACAATGGGAGTGGTCTCAATGAAAGTAAATGGAGTAAGAGTTTGAGCTAAACAATGTTGGATAGCAAAACTACTAAGATCCTTAATGGTTGAAGAACCTTCAGTAAAGCTAAAAGAGGTGACAACAAATAGAGGATTTTGATTTGTAACATCTTAGTCAAATATGCTTGGACAGGTAAGTTGTTGTGATAAAATAATATTCAACTTAGTAGTTTACTCCTCCTTAGTATTTTGAGAGCTTGAAGCAACAAAAAAATAAATATAAGTGGCTTGAAATATGTGATCTGAGTTACAATGAATCACCATATTTGAGGGTAAACTTCATTGAAAGTCAATCAAATTTGGCATAAGTAACAAATAGTTCTTGCATGAGAAAGTTTGTGGCGAAGTTGACATAATACTAGGATTTGAAGAGGTTAGAGCATTATCATTAAAATGATCAAAGGTGTTAGGAGGGAAGATTTGAATGGAGAAGTCTTGTAGCAATGGTATTTCACCCATCTCAGGATCAGTAAAATTAGCCAGTAAGATCTCAAAGTCACTTGTTAAAAAAAAAAATAAGAGACGATCAATTTAGGGTTATAATTAACAAATCCCATATGGACATTAGCAGGGACCCTTTAGCATGGGGTTTAAAAGATGTCTCTTGATAATGAGTTATAAGTATCTATCTAGAGATTCAATATGCATGCAATTTACATGTTGGGCTCAGATCCCATGTGAAAAAGATCTAACGCCATTCATATTCCAAGACTGTGGAGTGAGGAAATGGATATCATTTGCCTCCTAGTTCTCGATTGCATGCATGGGTCATGATTATTAGAAGAGTCAAAAGAATCATCATATTAAAAAACATAAAAGTAATTTAAGGGAGAATACTCTTGCCCAACAACTATTTCTGTAGAATCAGATATTTGATTGTGGATATAGTAACGCCCACTATGTTTGGTAGGATACCATCTAATTTGGGTGGTACATCTTCTTTGTTTATGTCTAAAAATAACTGATTCCCTTGATACATAAGAAAAGTAAAAGTCAACAACAAAATTAACATTCAGTTTCCTTTAAATGAAAAGCTTTAAAGATTTAAATCCTATAACACTTGGTAAGGTCCCTAGTTGTATGATGGTTGTGTTGAGTAACCTCAAATAAATTATGTTGAATAAAATTTCTAATAGAAGGTACAACCAAGATTGTCTCCCACAAAAATTGATTCCAATTACCAAAGAGTGTTTTCCAAATATCAAGTGCAATTTAAAAACTAAAAATTATAGAAATCAATTAAGGGTTTAATGACTAAAATTAAAAGCAATTTAAGAAGTAAAATAAATTAATAACTAGATTCAAAAGAAATAAAAATAATCAAGCAAATAAGTGTAGTTATCCTTGAGTGAATTCTTTGAAATTTGATTCTCATTATCTAAATTAGATTTCACTAAGAATTGGACCTAATCTTCTTTAGTGTCTTCCTAGTTAATTTCCTCAAGTGACCACTTAAGATGTAAGAAATTAGCAATGTAATGTCTCTTGAAATCTCAAGCTTACACTAATTTGTTAACCATTGAATTAAGCTCTTTGAAGACACTAAAACAGAGATCAATTGCCATTTATAGGTTCTACACTTTCATTCTAAATGTTTAATTAACTAATCAAACATCAAAATTCCTCAAATCAATAATTAAGCACAAAATTCCTACAAGATTGCACAATAACCATTGTATTAACTAAACTAAAAAATTAAAGGAAAAGAGAACAAAATATACAACCCCTAAACATAACAAATAATCCCCAATCTATTCTCCAAAATGTTAATTCAATAAGTCAACAAATTCAAGAATCCAATTCGAAATTTTAGCCATAATTCTCAAATAATTACAAGCTAAACCTAGACTTATAAAACCAGAAAATTGCAACATTAAGATGAGAAGAAAGGGAAAGAAAATTAGCCAATTATTGAAGCATATGTCTTGGATTCAAATCTGCAGTCCAAAACCTTCAAATCAAGCTAGCTACATGGAAGAATCCAACTTTCATTGGAAGAGAATGAATGAAAGAATGATGGTGAAGATGCACGACCATGGAACTTCATGAATTAGAAATTGAATGATAGGTCCTCCTTTAGTCAATGCTCCTCCTCTACAGAACATAAGACTTTGAATCCTCTTTTTGTTTTTGCCACTACTAACTTGAGAGAACCCCAGCTTCGCACCCCCATACTTGAGAGTTTTCAATCTCCTTTCTATCTCTTCCCCCTCAACCAGAGAATGCCCCCTTTCTCACTTGTTGCATACCTCCCTCTTGAACCTCCAAACCTATGCCACTTCAATCCATCCACATGAGAATCATGTGAAGAAGTGACCTGGACATGTGTGTTAATCTCGTGTGAGGCTCCTACATGAATGAGTGACCTAGGGAATGCATGCTTTATGCGAGTATGTGAGGCCGTGTATAGAGAGGTGCTATTTGTAACTTGGAGAGTGCAATTCATAAAGAAAGACGTGAATGATGGTGTCATGTGGAATAGCTTCCTATCACATGCTTTCTTGTGTATGTTTTCATGCTCTAACAGAAGAAAGAGTGGAGCTTTTTTTAGTGCATGGCTTCTAAACCTCATGTGTCAAAATAAGCTATATGTGTTGCGTGGATAAAGTGGAGTCATTCATGTGTGATGATTTAATAGTATAAACCATGGTTGAGACACCTGCAACTGCTGTATAAGGCAAATATCTGAGTGTCCACATGTCTTAGAGCTTAAAAAAAAATGGAGAATATCACATTCTACTTGTGTTTTTCTCCCTGCCTTCAGGACGTGTGTGAAGCTCCTTCTACATCCAACTGTGCATGTGTATTATGTGATAAAGCTACTGTGCATGATAGTGTGAGTGTTTTTGGCAACCCGTGGAATGTGTGTTTGAATGGATATGCTGTATGGATGAGTGTAACCTTTGTGTATGTGTCTAGTCGTGTGTATATCAAGAAGCCCCTTGTGCATGTGAGCTCCATCTAATTTGTACCTTTCATTCATTTGTCCAAATCCCTCCTAACTTTGTAATATTTTTTTCATTTTCTAATAATTCAGTAAAAATTTGGCAATTATCCACTACTTAAAATGACATACTTGAAACTTTCATCTTTAAATCTTAACCCTTAATTCAACCTCATAGCCTTCAATTTTCTTTCAAATTAATCTCCGTAATTCAATTTCTATTTGCCCATTAAAAATCTGCATAAATAATAGAAAGTACTAAGTAGGAAAAATTCAAAAAATTATTTAAAGGAATTTATGCATTAAAAATCAAGAATTTTGCAAATTAATTCTTAGAGTACAAAAATGGCTAATAAAAATCAAATCTCAACTAATTAAATCTATTAACTTATAATCCACCATTAAAATATCCAATTTAAGAGGAGTAAAATATATAAAAATTAACTTTTATCATTGCATTCATTAATTATATGGCCGATTTTGTTGTATTGTCTATAAGTACAAAAGATGTGCTTATATTGACATTCAATCCATGTGGTGGAGCCATTATTGAGGAAGATTTAAGCTCTTATTAGTACAGGAAGTGAAGGATTAACAAGAACTTGAACCCTTGGGAAACACATATCATGATTATGTTGAACAATATTGTTAAGAAACATAGCTTTTCTAATTATGCTACCAAGAGCTGTAGCAACATCTTCATTATGATATTTAAAGGAAGGCACAAAAACTAGACCTAAATAGGAAAACATTCTATGACCATTTCTTGAAGAGTGATGTTAGGCTTCCATGCATTAACAATCAAAAGGGAATTATGAACTAATCACAAGCCATTATAAAGAATGAAAGATTAATCTTTAGAGTTATCGAAGTGTATCATATAGAAGTTGCTATCTTTACTAAGATCTTAGAACTCACAATGTAATCTTTAAGCTCTTTTAAGGATGAATTTTAATTTATACATGAGAAAGTTGCAAATGTCAATAAATATTATGGCAAGAGTTCTAGAAGTCAATGGAGGGTTAGAGAATATGGTCATAGAATATAAACAAAGGACCCATTCTAAGAGCAAGCAACCAAGGACAACCATCCTCAAAGGAGATTAACGAAGAGAATAAAGAACTATCATGGAAAATGTCTTCAGTCTAACAGTAACTACATGTTAAAGAATGTTGAAAGACCATGGTGAAACTAAAAAGGACATTAAGGGAGGGAGAAAGTTTGAAGAGGCAACAAAGAAGACAAAATTAGAAGAGAGGAAAACAAAGGTGATACTGGATCAAGAGGAGGAAGACAAAGATGATGAAAGAAAGAAGTGCATTTTAGGGTTGCTTTAACTATGTGGACTATGGATGTTTGGCTCTGCCCTGTTCAATTATAATAAATGAAGATGTGTTTTTATTTAATTTGTTTCCAATTAATCCTTTTGACTATTGGTTGCATTATTAATAGTTGATGAAATTTTATTGTTGAATGAATATATGTTTTATCTGATTTATTTCCAAATTTATATTAATGCTCTTGAAATTTGATTATAGTTTGTGTACTTTTGGTTATAAGTGACAAAGAACACTGTTGTAAATTGTGTGAGCTTTAGTGGTGACTTTAGGAAATTATAATGATGACTAATTGGTACTAATTTTGAGAAAAAATAACATGGCTAGTCACAAATTCAAAACATACTTGTAACTTAGAAAAGATCCTATTGTAATTTTCGCAAGCTTGAGTGGTAACTTTGGAATGTTCTAGTGGTAGCTAATTGGTATTAATTTTTATGAAAAATCTAAAAAGTAGTAACAAATCCAAAACTTGTTACTTAAGGAAGATCTTATTATAATATTTGAAAGTTTGAATATTAAGTTTAGGAAGTTCCAATGGTAGCTAATTGGTATTAGTTTTCATGAAAAATTAAGTGGTGGTAACAAATCTAAAACACACTTGTAACGTAAGGAAAACCCTATTGTAATCATTGTAAGCTTGAGTGGTAACTTTGGGAAGTTTCAATGGTAACTAATTGACATTAATTTTCTAGAAAGTTTAAAAGACAGTAATAGATCCAAAACAAGCTTATAACTTAGAAAAGATATTATTGTAATTTTTGCAAGTTTGAGTGGTAACTTTGAGAATCTCTAATGGTAACTAATTGACATTAATTTTGTGGAAAAATAACATGGATAATAACAAATCCAAAACACACTTATAACTTAGGGAAGATCCTATTGTAATATTTGGAAGCTTGAGCAGTAACTTTAGAAAGCTTCAATGGTAACTCACTGGTATTAATTTTCATGAAAAATCTAAGGGATAGTAACAAATCCAAAACATGCTTGTAACTTTAGGAAGACCCTATTATAATTTTTGCAAGCCTATGTGGTACCTCTAGAAAGCTCCATTGGTAATTAATTGGTATTAGTATTGAGGAAAAATAAAAAGGATAATAACAAATCCAAAATACATGTGTAACTAAGGGAAGATCATATTGTAATATTTGAAAGTTTAAGTGATAACTTTGGGAAGTTCCAATAGTCTAATTGGTATTAACTTTCATTAAAAAAAACTATATAAGATTAAGTTATAACTTTAAGAGCTTAAGTGGTAACTTTGGAGAGTTCCACTGGTAACTACAAAAAGACTAGGTAGTAAATAATTTTAGTATTAAGTTATACAAGATTGAAGCATCAACCAAGGATAAGAAACATAAATGTATATAGTAATATGATAGGGAGTAACTTGGAACAACTTCACCTATAACTATTACATATCTAAAGGTAAACATTTCAAAGGAAATGTTGTTATACAAAAAAACTATAACTGTATAGGTTTCCCATGAGCAAAAAGCTATTTATTCTTCATTCATAATGTATACATATGCACATTGTTCATTGTACTCTATCAGTTGTGTTACCTTAGCATCATTTACAAGGTTTATACACTCAAGGGCATCAAACTTCAAAGTCCATTTATGATCCTATGAGTGTTTTTAGTTCTCATAATGAAATGCCTTCCTTAATCAACAATCTCTTTGTTAAGCAAACTATTGTTAACTTAGCTACGCCAAAAGGTTTAAGCGTGTTGGCATCTTTTGAATAATAGTAACTTAATAATAAGAGTATAAGTAACTTGTAAATCTAGGAAGCTTCAATTGTAATTTGAAATGCCTAGGTTGTAACTAAGTCCCATGACATTAGAGTTGGGAAGCAAGGTAGTAATAGTCACTTGAAATTTTGGATGCCTAGGTGGTAACTAATTGACGTTGTGTAAAATAAATTCTAGAAGTTATTCAAGAAGCAAGTGTGGTAATTAAATGTTTCCTAAAGTTACTACTAATTTTTCCAACAGTTATAACATAGTCTTTTTGAAGTTCCAACTTAGTCATCAGCATTCATGCTTCTTGAAGTTTCCGCTATTACTTTCCAAAGTTACTACTCATTTTTCCAATAGTTACCACTCATGTTTCTTAAAATTACCAATCATCCTTCCAACAATTACCAATCATACTTCTTAAAGTTAACAATCGTCTTTCCAATAATTACCACTTAAACCTTATTCTTCCAATAATTATCACTCATTCTTTCAATAGTTACTACTCATCCTTCTTAAAGTTGCCAGTGTTTTAGGTTTGCTACTACCATTTAGTCATTAACACTTATGCTTCCTTTAGTTACCACTCTTGCTTCCCAAAATTAGCATTTATTTTTCCAACGGTTATCATTTATACTTTCAATGTAAGAGAAACTCACAATGTTGGATTTAATGCTTCTATGAAAAATATGTAGAAAGGAAGAAAGACAATGGAGAAATTCACAAGATAAAAAAGTGAAAGAAGGAGGAAAAACCACATTACCTTTAGAATGTAGATATAGCTGAATACAAGAAACACAAAAATGAAAAACTTCCTCCAAAGATAACTAAATACCAACAAAATGGTTGTAAAGATGTCAGTGCTTCTCTTCCTTGACCAGGCTTGGCAAAAGGAAATGAAGGTTGAAAAATGGATCGAAGTAAGAGATGAGAGGAAAAAATGGCTGGAGAAGTCCTGTGAGTGTTTATGTTTTCAATAAATTACATTTAGGAGAAATCATTAGGGGTATCTTCATCTAGCCAAGTTAGATGTTAGATCCTTTGGTCCTTTAAGGGAATTATGGTTTTTAAGGTCAAATAGTACAATTTTTCTTAAAGTCCTTATATAGAATTTTTCCTTAATAAGATTTCTAGTTCAAAACCCAAAGTTTGACATATGTTTGTGTAATGAAACGTCATCAATTTTAGTTAATTTAATTGACAATGACATCAAATTTTTCAAAAAAAATTATTTTATCAAAATTTTCATTGAATAGCTAAATTAAGAGTTAAGATTTGAACTTTTTATTAATTTTACTAAGTGCTTCTTGAGGATATTTTTAGTAATTATCCAATTTGAATTGTGACTTTTTTTAAATTTGTTTGTAATAAGTACTCTTATAACATATTGACATAGTTAAAAATTATATTTATTATATTTGTAAAGTAATAATTTAATTATAAATTTAGTATTAGTGAGATTTGTAAGCATTAAAGTGAACAATTTATTGAAAAATAATTTTAAGTGTAAATATTACATTATAAACTAAATTTTATAATGTTATAGGTGTTGTTCAACTATAAGAGTTTGGATCAACTCAATTATGGAATGTTTAAAACACTTACTAACTACTATTCATCAAGCCTTTTTTAAAGAATTTGTATAATAAGTTACTCAAGTTGCTTTAAGCAGAATGACTACTCTATTAAATGGCATCAACGACTCTATAAGGCAACTTAACTTGACCATCATCATCAATTCACACCCCTAAAACTTTTAAATAGATGCCTTTACAACCATACTAGGAAGTGTAAATAGGTCTTCATCTTCAGGCTTGTAACCCACAAGTTATCAGCTTAGACCCTACTTGGCTTATAAATTATAATATTCACTTTGTCTAACTATTGTATTATTATCTTTTTAAACCTTTTAATATAAACTATCATATCTTTATCAACAAAAAAAAAATCATATCCAAAAGTAAGACTTTAATTTTATTATTTATATGCTCTTTACAAAGTTCTAAAAGTACAAAAAATAAAACGATGTAGTATTACAAGAAATGTGACATTCTTTTACAATGATCACAAACTTTCTCCCAAAGGATTGAATAAGGAAGACTTTTCACCTAATGCTCCTACAACATCAATAGAAAGCTATGGACTATAAAATCGAGATGACTCACTAAGAAGGTTAGCTTTCACCCTAACTATAGGAGAAATCTAACTAAGTAGCCACAAATGTGCAAACCTATTCCTTTGTAAGAAAACTACATTTGATGCCACTAGACCCCTATTGAAATGGAACCTTAAATGAAGCAGTTATAAAGAAGACCATGATTAGCTGTCATCAGTTACATGAGTTATGAAACAATCCAATAATAGGCAATAATAACCCAATAAAGCATTGTTTTGTAACCCCGTAACCTTCATCTAATATTTGTTGCCTTCTTTAAAACTTGTATCCTTTCAGAGTAGTATAAATAGGCTTCCACTATTGTAGATGAGATGATCAGCAAATAGGAAGTCATTTCTCTTAAGTTGAGTGTTTTACACTTCTGTTAGTAGCTTTTGAGCCAGTTTGGTATCAAAGTGGGGTTCTAGGTTCGGTTTGAGAGCGTAGAGATGTTGGGCTGAGAAAGGAGAGTCAGAAATTGGCCTGAACAAGTGAGTTTTCCAGAGGTGCCACTGTTGCCACCATCGGAAACACCATTTACAGTTATTTTCAGGCCAAATGGACATCGCCATCATGTTCAGAAGGTCCAAAAACCTTGGATTGAAGCTTCTCACAGCTG
The DNA here is from genome assembly GCA_032878935.1 of Erythrophleum fordii. Lineage (NCBI taxonomy): Eukaryota > Viridiplantae > Streptophyta > Magnoliopsida > Fabales > Fabaceae > Erythrophleum > Erythrophleum fordii. Next base: position 1,590,881 of record JAVQMF010000055.1, read on the forward strand.
AAAACCACCACACGCGCCTTTATGCGCCATCGCCAGAGCTGCACATGCCGTCCATGCGCCACTAGCTCTATCCACGCGTCATCCAGAGGTTGAAGACCTATTGGTGCCACATCGTCCATTTAGCATTTGCCATGTGTCAGTTTTGGTCACGTCATAGTCCCCGTTAGCAAACTTTTCTAAAATTGCATTTCAGCCCCCTAATTTTTTTAAAATTGTAACTTATTTACATTTCAACACCTAAACTTTTCATAATTCCCTTTTTGACCACCTGAATTTTTTGAAATTACACTTTGACCCCCTAAACTTTCCATAATTCCATTTGACCCCTAAATTTTCTTAAATTGCACTTTGACCCCTGAACTTCTCCAAATCCCTTTTTTCCCTATAGTTTCCCAAAATTACCTTTTCATCCCTAAATTTTCTAAAATTATAAATCTACCCTTATACTTGATAATTGTAATTTTTGTCCTAGAGCACTAACCTTGCAGTTAGTCAAAATGCCACCATGACGTTGACCAGTACATGAAGTTGAGATAGAAGACTTGAGACATCGAATTGAAGTTATGTAGGGAATTATAGACCTCCAACGGGCTCAGTTAGAGGATTGACAAGGAAACAAAGATGATTCTGATGATAGTGCTTCAGCTGTTGGAAATCGCTGTTTGCTACGACAGACATTCCACAACAGTGATATTAAGGTGGAAATACCTAACTTTGAAGGAAAACTCCAACCAGATGAGTTTGTTGATTGGTTATAAACTATAGAACGAGTGTTCGAGTACAAAGAAGTGCCAGACAATAAAAAAGTTAAGATTGTCGCCATCGAGCTGAAGAAACATACTTTCATTTAGTGGGAGAATCTCAAGAAAAGACGTGAAAGGGAAGGTAAAAGTAAGATCAAAACGTGGGACAAGATGCGACGCGAGCTCTCACTTACCTGAACATTATTTCCAAGATAGTTTTCTTCAACTGTATAATCTTAGCCAAAAGACATTGTCTGTGGAAGAATACACTAGGAAATTTAAAAAGCTTATGATGAAATGTGACATACAAGAGAAGGAGGAACAAACAATAGCCCAATATATTGGAGGATTGAATCCTAACATTGCCCATCTGGTCCAGCTTCAGCAATACTGGACTCTAGAAGAAGTCATCCTACCAGCCATCATCCTCTACCAGGATTCCTTTTAGTGGTCACAAACCACCAAAGCAACCGAGCTCGTCAAGCAAGCCTCCATCTAAGGCTGTTAGGGACTCCAGTTCTAAGGCACCTAAGTGCTCTAAATGCCAGGGGTTTGGCCATATTGCTACGGACTATCCTAATCGAAGGGTTGTCACCATTATTGAAGGAGAAGTTCATGAAGTATTCAAAGAAGGCGACGAACCGATACAGGATGAAGGACCAATCTTTGATGAAGAAGTCACGCCAGCCGATCATGGTGAAACATTAGTGATCAGGCGAAATTTACACACAACTCAAACAAAAGAAGAGCTATGGTTACATCGCAATATCTTCCATACTCACTGTACTACCCAAGGTAAGGTGTGTGATGTGATTATTGACAAAGGAAGCTGTGAGAATATAGTATCTAACTACATGGTAGAGAAGTTGAACCTGCCAACTCAAGCTCATCTGCATCCGTACAAACTACAGTGGCTCAACAAAGGGAGTGAGGTAAAAGCTTCTAAACGTTGCCTTGTTTCCTTTTCAATTGGGAAAAAATATCAAGATGAGATATGGTGTGATATTATTCCTATAGATGCCTTTCATCTTTTTTTGGGGAGACCTTGGCAATATGATCGTTATGCTCTATATGATGGCCATGCCAACATCTATTCATTTATGAAAGATGGGATAAAAATCAAGCTAGCACCGTTGTCACCTAGTGAACATGTCAAAGACTAGAAGGAGCCCAAGCCATTGGTGACTTTGATTGACAGAGAGACATTTAAGGCGACAAAATCAGAGGCCCAAGCTATCGGTTTTATTCTGTTGCTTGAGTCAAATGAAGGATCCACCATTCCATCAAAGGTCAAGTAATTGTTAGTTGAATTTTTAAATGTGATTTCAAACTAGATTCCACTTGGATTGCCTCCTATGAGAGATATCTAGCATGCAATTGATCTGATCCTAGGAGTAGTCATTCCTAATAAGCCCGCCTACAGGATGAGTCCTCAGGAACATGCTAAAGTCCAACGACAAGTTAGAGAATTATTGCAAAAAGGGTAGATACATGAAAGTGTCAGTCCTTATGCCATACCTGTACTCTTAGTGCCTAAAAAGGATGGGAGCTAGAGAAAGTATGTTGATTGTCGAGCTGTCAACAAGATCACTATCAAGTATCGGTTTTCGATTCTATGACTTGATGATATGCTAGATCAGTTACATGGTGCTACAACATTCTTTAAGATTGATCTTCGTAGTGGATACCATCAAATTCGTATTCATCTCGGAGATGAATAGAAGACCGCATTCAAGACGAAGGATGGCTTGTACGAATGGGTTGTGATGCTGTTCAAGTTGTCAAATGCCCCTAACATTTTTATGCACCTGATGAATTAAGTATTCAAGCCTTTTATTGGTAAAGTTGTTGTTGTTTACTTTGACAACATCCTTATCTATAGTCAGAATGGAGAAGAGCACCTACGGCAAGTTTTGCAAGCCCTTCGTGAGCAGAAACTTTATGCCAATTTGAAGAAGTGCACTTTTCTGACTAATGAGGTCATTTTTCTGGGCTATATCATCACTGCTGAAGGTGTTCAAGTTAACCCTAGTAAGATCGAAGCGATCAACAGCTGGCCTACCCCAAGGTCCGCCCATGATGTTCGAAACTTCTATGGATTGGCTTCTTTCTACAGAAGATTCATTAGAAATTTTAGCTCTATTGCTGCACCACTTACCTATTACATCAAGGAAGATAAATTTCAGTGGATTGAGTAAGCCCAAAGAAGTTTTGAAGAATTGAAGAAGTGTTTGACAGAAGCACCTGTGTTAGCCTTTCCGAATTTTGATCAAGTGCTTGAGGTCAGTTGTGATGTCTTTAACACTGGGATTGGTGTTGTGCTCAGTCAAGAACGATATCCTATTGCCTTCTTTAGTGAGAAGCTCAATGATGCTAAGGTGAAATATTCCACCTATGATAAGGAATTCTATGTGATTGTCCAAGCTTTGCAATACTGGAACCACTATCTGCTGAATAAGGAGTTTATCCTTTATTCTGATCATAAGCCACTCAAGCATCTTAATTCCCAATAGAAAATCAACCGTAGACATGCCGCTTAGAGTGAGACCTTGCAGTCTTATCCATTTCTGCTTAAGTATAAGGCTGGGACTTTGAACTCAGTAGCCGATGCTCTTAGCCGTTGTCATGCCTTACTATCCACTATCCAAACTAAAGTTGTTGGGTTTGAGACCATCAAGGAATTGTACAAGGATGACCTTGATTTTAGTGAAACATGGAGTGCCATTGAAACTCAGCCTTCTCAACAATACTACAAGCATGAAGGATTCTTATTCCGAGGGAAAGTCATGTGTATTCCTCAATGCTCCTTGTGAGAGGCAATCATTTGGGAAGCCCACGATGGTGGTTTAGCAAGACACTTTGGTCGTGACAAAATTGTGGCCTTAGTGAAGGAAAATTTCTATTGGCCAAGGCTTGAAAGAGATTTCAATAAACACATACAAAGATGCAAAACTTGTCATTTGACTAAGTTTAAGAGCCAAAACACTGGGTTGTACATACCCCTTCCTGTGCCAGAAGCTCCTTTGGAAGATGTGAGTATGGATTTTGTCCTTAGACTACCTCGGACCCAACGACAAAAAATTTTGTCATGGTTGTTGTTGATCAATTTTCCAAGATGGCACATTTTATCCCGTGCCAAAGGACAAATGATACTATTCAAGTTGTGAATTTGTACTTCAAGGAGATTGTTCGTCTCTGTGGCATTCCTAAAACGATCATTTTTTATAGGGATGTCAAGTTTTTAAGCCACTTTTAGAGGACTTTATAGAAGAAAATGGGAACTAAGCTTCAATTCAGTAGTGCTAGCCACCCCCAGATGGATGGAGAAACTGAAGCAATTAACAGGGTTCTAGGAAACCTACTCCGAAGCTATGTCGAAAAGAATTTGAAGCAGTGGGATCTTGTACTTGCACAAATGAAGTTTGCTTACAACAACTCCATTAATCATGCTACTAGGAGGTGTCCATTTGAAGTGGTCTATGGCACTCATCCACTTAGCCCATTGGATCTGACTCTTTCTTTTGACAAGCAATTTTATAGTGCTGATGCAGATCAAAGGGCCAAGGAAATCAAGAAGCTGCATGAACATGTTCGTGAACGAATCCAGAAGCAGAACTTGAGATACAAGACTCAGCATGACAAGCATCAGAAACAGTAGAATTTTAAGGAGGGAGACTTGGTTAAGATACAACTACGGAAGGAAAGATTTCAGAAGCAACCAAACGCTAAATTATCATATAGAGCTGATGGTCCATTCAAGATGGTGTAGAAGATCAACAACAATGCTTACAAAGTTGAGCTATCAGGAGCCTATGGCATTTCTGCTACCTTCAATGTTACTTATCTGTCTCCATACTTGAATGAAGATAACGATTTTGACTTGAGGGCGAGTCTCGTCCAACCCAGGGAGGATGAAATGGAACCTTAAATGAAGTAGTTACAGAGGAGACCATGATTAGCTGTCATTAGTTACATGAGTTATGAAATAATCCAATAATAAGCAATAATAACCCAATAAAGCATTATTTTGTAACCTCGTAACCTCCATCTAATATTTATTGCCTTCTTTAAAACTTGTATCCTTTCAAAATAGTATAAATAGGCTTCCACTGTCATAGACGAGATGATCAATAAATAGGAAGTCATTTCTCTTAAGTTGAGTTTTTTACACTTCTGTTAGTAGCTTCTGAGCCACCTACTAGCAACCAATTAGTGGGAGTCCACTATGTAAAGCCAGCTACTGTAAAGGCATATTGGTCACAAGAATGACTATTGATCTCTCCTTACTTATTTTATCCTACCTATAAAAGAATGAAAGCTTGTTGAGTAAAACCTCCATGTTGAGGTTGGATTTACCAACTCGTGTTGTGACAAATAAGGTATCCAAATATAAGACAAAATGTCATCTTCCAAGTTCCACACATTCTAGTAAAACCTACCTTGAAACTTCTCCTGAGCACTCAAGGCCTACACTCTTAAGCATCTTTATTAAAGGTTTATGGGACTAAGTTAGCTCCTATTGTTTAAATCCTAGTTAGTTTGCTATTATATATGTCACCACTTGTCATAAGGCAAAATAATATAAACACACTAATATAACAAGAGTGCTTACATGAAACACATTATCTTAGATGGCACATACCCTTTTTTTGTGATAAACATACACAATAAGAGATATTTGCTTATACTTAGAACAAAAGTAGAAAAGAATGACATAAAGAGGTGTCAAAAATGGATAAGAGATATTAGTGTTGGAAAAGTTATAAAGATAGATGAGAAATAGAAATGACATCATGCAACAAAGATGGATAAGATATTAGAATAGATATAACATTGTGCAACAAAGGTGAATAAGATATTAGCGTTAAAAGGATGGATGAGAAATAGATATAACATCATGAGGATGGATAAGATATTAGTGTTAAAAAGTTATAAGGATTGATATGAAATAGATAATAGCCTAGAAAAACGAAGTTAGCCATCAATAATTTAGCAATGAACAACATTGATGTAAGGATTCAATTGATTAAGGAAGTATTAATTTTAGGATTTTAATAAAAGTGTTGATTTAAGGACTTAACTAAAACTTTCAGGAAAATAGTTACAAGGCAAATCGATTAGTATTGGACAATGATTGATTAAGGAAACTTAAAACACAAATATAGAGGAATTAATAGATAATGAAGCTAACTAGTATCTAGTTCAAATTAGACTAGTTATAGACTAGTTGACTTTGAGAAAACTTACACTAAGGAGAAGGGAAGACCAAGTTTGGAGAACTTGACAAATTAGATACGTTATTGCATGAATATGATTTTACTTGCAAGAATAACATCTTGACATGCTTTATTCTACAACCTAGGATTTGGTTATTAAGTTATGTACATGTATTAAAAATATGGTATTATGATCCAATGCCTTAACTTGAGCTTAAAATACCTACTTGATATATGCACTAAAAGTCACTGTGAAAATCTCAAATGCAATATAATAACAATGCTAAAATAAATGAGTACTAACTGAACATTATTATTGATTTTTTATATGATCAACTATATATTGTTTTATATCTTTTATATTATCATGAAGGTCTAAACTTAAGCATACCTTAATCACTTTTTGGGTGCCTTCCACAAATCCATTAACATATGTAGCTTGACCTGGCATAACCTCGTTTTCTTTTTCCAATTCTTAAGCTCGACCAGGTTTTTTTTCAGACAAAGGTGCAAGTCTCTCCCTCCACATCATCCTTAGAATCATGAGTAATTTGCTTGTCTTTTAATGATGCTTATATAAAGTCAACTCCTTAAAAGAGTGAGATAAAGAAATTGTGAATTAAGAGCAATAAAAGAAGTGGTAGCTAAAAGAGTATCTTAAGCAATTGTAGGAAGAATATTAAGACTACCCCAATTGGTGTACCTATAAAGCTACTTCCACACACTGTGGTCTTAAGGTAATGTTAGGCTATCACAAATAAACCAATGATTCACCTTGACATCTCTCAACACCAGCTCCAAGGTCATTGAACTCAAAGTAATCTTACCTAAGTGAAATTAGCTAATTAAATCCAACAAGATAGCTATATTACCTAGAATAATACCTTTGCTTTACCTTCTTACATTGTTAGGATTGTAATTGATTTTGTTGACGTAACAATGAGCGAAAGGGAATGGACCAATAATACTATGAACATACATAAAGCAATAAACTCATAGCAAACTTAAACTCACGAAACTCCTAATAAAAAGACAAAGATGATCAAGTCTACTGATGATCGTAAACATACCATGAATATTGGCATATTCATTAACATTAAAGAAAGGCAAAATAAAGGAAAAGACAACTCTATCATCACATAACAACACAAAGCCATAAAACTTAACACATATTGCACAACTAATAGGGGTTAGTTGGAAAAATGTTACCCTAATCAAATTTATTATAGAACAAAAAGGACCATCCAACGAGAAGTGCACTCCTCTTTGGAAACATCCTCATACAATACTAGAGAAGCTCCATCCTTTATGTTGAAAACCCATTACTAATCAAAAGGCAATGATGGAACAACATTCAACTGAAAGCTATAGCTCTCTTAAGACTAGCAAAGATAATCTTTTGACATATTGCTCCTAAAATCACTAAGGAACAGTATAGCCATTGCATTCAATAAAAGTAACCTACATAGATGTAGACAAGATAAAAAGGCAACACACAGGTAGATGGAAGACAAAGCAAAGAAGCAACACATAGATGAATAGAACTATAACAAACAGAATTTAATTTTGCACCCTATAGAGCACTTTATATGAATGTAAAGAATCACAAGAATGTGAAGTGACAACACTGCCAACATTTGCCACATGACAACTAAGGCACACACACTACTTTAAGCCTGCTTACCTCGATACTTCGCCAGTAAAAACTACCTTATTATAGGTGTCATCTAGCTATAAGAGTCTAAAAACTACCTCATTTAAGAAGGTCTAAAACACTTAGTGACTACCATTCATCGAACTTTATTTAAGAAATTGAGACAGCAAGTTGTCTAAATTGCTATGAATAGAATAACTCTCATATGACAAACCATTTGATCATATGGCTTTTACAACTCTACTAGGCAACTTGATTTGACTATTATCATTAACTCACCACCCTTGAAACCTATAAATAAAGACTTTCACGACCACACAAAGAAGAAAAAAAAGATCTTCATCATCAAGCTTATACTCCACAAGCCTTTAGCTTAAACCCCATTAGGCCTTTGAATTGTAATCTTCATTTTGTCTAATCATTTCATCGCTATCTCTTTACGCCCCTTAATACAAGTTATTATCTATTTTACATTCTTATCCTCCTTATTATCCCACCTTGTTTGCCACTATGATTTGCCATGGCATGAAGTATACCACCAAACCCAAAAACATATAATGACAATCAATCGATCATTAAAATTTTATTAATAATTTAATTTATAATAATTATGTTAGAAAATGTCATTATTTTAATGATAAACTTAAAACAAAAGCATACAAAGTAGAAGAGACACATGGTAAAAAGTGACGCCTTAAGCATGTCTTTTATGCTTTATTTTTATTATTATTTGGGTAATGCCTCTCTAAAATAAAATGTCTTGTAGAAACAAAGAAATTAACCTCTCATAAAAATGTTGGTGTGGTAACTAATTTGCTTATATGGCAAATGACATTAATTAACTGTTGACATTTCTATTAAAAATAAATAAATTTATTCGGAAAAAAATTAAGGATTCAGTTGAAAAATTATTCCAAAAAATATTCTTATAAACCCCAAATATAGTTTAAGCTTAAATTCGTTTCAATGCACCCGCACCACTTATTAATCAAGCGACTTCAGGAAAGTAAAACATTGAGACTTCAATTAGATTCCTGCATCTAACGGGGTCCTAGTGGTTCCTTTTTTCTTTTTCGGCCAAATCCTAATGGTTCCTTTAATTAGTATTCGCATCTGCGGATTTACTCCAATTATTTACTACAATAGTGTTAAAAAGTTTAGTAACATTCTCATTTATATTTTAATATATAAATAATGTTTGCCTACAACTTAAAACTCAACTCTAATTTAAATTAGATTGGGTAAATTTTATTTTTTAAAAAAATTAGAATACCATGGTGGAGGATTTTAATTCAGTGAAACAATGTTAGCAGAATTTCTTTCCTGATAAGAAGAGTTGAATCCTTAATGACAGAAGGGTTGGATGAAGATAATAATAGCCAGAAGGAATTAATTCCCGCGTAAGGAAAATCTCCAATCTTGGTATTACTCTTGTAATGGGAAATCCATTTACTTTAATCCAAATGACGCGACTTTCCAATCCAACCAGACAGGGAATAAATCTCTCGACTTTACATTCAAAATTAAAAAAGAGTCTCATTTCTTCTGTTTCCGTCATGCGATTTTCTTGGCCGCCAAACAGAAACAGCATGTTTCAGAGCAAACGGTAGAATATGAATCATAAAAAAAACCATGGAGGGCATGTATCACACATGACAGAGAACTAGAAACGCAACGTTTGGGTTGGCAAACTGGCTGTTTGGTATACAATTTAAGGATATTAATTAGATTGAACCGTCCATTCATTGTTACTTTTTTTTTTTTTTCGGAGACTACTAGTTTAATCCCTGAGTCTTACCGAAGAGAGATTCATCGACATTTAACTCTCTGGGTTTCTTTCTCTCACGTTGTAATTGGAGTTCCGGGTGATTCATCGATGAACAGGCAGAGCCAGTTTGAGGTAATTTGTAATCAGACACTACTCTGTTCTTGACTCTTTTTTTTTACCGTTGTGTATAGATGATTTATTTGAGTATGAAGGAGCACAAAAGATCATTAATGATCGAAACATAGAAATCTAATTGGGTGACGTGAAATTCAATTTGGGGGAGCCAACATCGTAAGGCCATTAATTACTGAAATTTCTTCTATTAGAGGACAAAATATGAATGAAAATGCAAAAGTTCAAGGGTAGAGGATCTTTCCTTATCCTGAATTTGAAGTACTTCGTGGTTCTTATCAATGAAAACTAAACAAAATCAAATGTTGATGACAAATATGAGTCAGTTGATTTCTCATCTCTGTCTCATTGGCCTGTTCACGTAACTTGGGCCTCTGAATTGTGCCTCTGCTGAGGCTTGATTGCATTTTCATTTGCCATATGATTCCCAAGGGAGCTTTTTCCTCTCTGCTAGTTTTCTTGCTCTGTAACCATGTTTTCCTTCTTTGTATGTACCTATCATTTCAACTATGATATTTTGGCCCAAGAATCGGAGGAAGAGCTATGGGAGGTGTGGCCAACATAGGACCATGTCTCTCTTTCTAATAGATCTTTTTTTATATAGGACAGGATCTGCTCTCGATAGTTTCAATGTCAGACAGCATCCAATTTTGATAAATTAGTATAAAAAACATTTGGTGTCATCTAGAAAGCTTTTGGATAAATTAACAATATTTGAGGTGACATTTCACAACATTCCAAAGTTATAAAAATTTCACAAATTTTGCTTTGTAGAAGTGTATATTTAAATACCATAATGTCTTATATTGTAGCATTCTGTACTGTTAAAAAATGTGAGATACCAATGTAAGAAATGGAAGTGGCATCGGTAGATGGAGAAACAAGTATTTTGATCCGGATTAACGTTGTAGTGTCAAATTCATGTGTTTCCATTGAATTCTAACCTTAAACCTCTCCCAATTCAGTGAGAAGTGACTACTCTGAGGAGATGAGAGATTCGGAAGTTGGAGGAAGCTTGAAACACACACATTTCATTAGGCATGAAGATTCAAAAGGTCAAAACCACAACGGCAATACAAGTTTTGTGGTAAGGGAGGTTCCAATACAGCGAATGAAGAGAGGAGCACAATGTGCTACCAATAGTAATGCTTCAAGTGAGTATGCAGAATTGAGCAAAGGAAAGAGATTCTCTGATATGGAGAATGTGATGATGGACTATGATACACCTGAGCTAGTGGTTTTCCTTCAAGAGGTCCTTCAAGAGGATAGGGGAGTATCAACAAAAGGCAATTGTGTGATACAAGATTGTGAGTTGGAAAGCAACAGTGAATCCTATGAAGACACTACAGAGACAATGTCTTCTATTTCAAATGGGTCAGACTCTGTGAACGATGCCACCAACAAGTCTGGTTTCAGAAACTTGATGATGATGGTGGAAGGTGACCACCCCACAGAGAATAGGACATCGGAGACTCTCCAAGAGGTAAGACATTTTTATCTCATGCTCTGACATTTGATCTATTTGGACCACCAGATTGATATGTTCCTACATTTATCTCTACGTAAATCAGAATACTTCCATCCTAAGTAACAAAATCTGTTTTTCTTCTTTTGCCCTTTTAATTAGAGGTTGGGCATTAGAAGATGGATATGCAAAGATTTATGTGCAGCCATTGTATGTGGATCACGGAAACATGTTTATTTAAAGAGAACTAGCAAAATTAAAGAAAGGCAACAACGTAGTCTTTTTGTTTTCTTTGTGCTCTCATGTCATATTATTTTACTTGTCTTTGATTTTATGATTAGTTTTTGTGGAGAAACATGCAGTGGTTTACGGTCCAGTCCTACATTTTGTTTTAGTACAAGACTTAAGTAAAATTTGTTGAGTGTTTTTATTATCATGGTATGCTAATAAAACATATAATATGTATGTATTTGAAATGATAACTAATTTTTAATTTAGTCGTTTAAAGTGTACTTTTTTTAATTTAGTCTTTGACTAAATTTTTAATTTATTTTCGTTCCTTCATATATCAAAGTCATATGTCTAACTTGGTATTCCAACAGAATAAAAATGATTGGAAAAAAAGTATTGAGTGATTAAGTTGAAAAGTTAGGTTCATCTTTTAAAAATGCAAATAACAATTTGCTTTTTCTTTTTTTTTTTTTTACAAAACAGCACCATATATCAATTTTTCTTTTTTAGAAAAAAATATTCTTCAACTAGTTATATTCAATAGAGAATCAATTGATAACAATTTCCTAATACTTGTACTTTAATTATTTCCTTGGTTTTAAATAGAGCACAGACATTTTTGGTGAAGCATGAAGTTTCTTGCAATTGGACAAAACTCCATGTGCCAATATATGTGCCATTACCATAACATATCAGTGCTAGAAGCTCACATAATTTACTTGTTGATTGTTAACACTGATTATAATATTGGGGATGAGTTGTTTTTATTGACCTAGAATGTTGTAATTTACAGCGAGTCATTCTAATGTTAGCTGCAGAAAATATCATTAGTTGCAGAAGAAAAGTTATGCAAACTAATGTCTAGAGGACAAGTTCTTGTGGCAACCTCAAATTAAAATTTGCCCTCTGAAAATGCTGAATCTGATGTTCTTTTGTAATCTGCAGGTTATTGACGAAAAAGAAGACTTTCTAAGATTATTCAATAATAATCATGGAGAGTCATCTTCATGTGCTGGCCCTGCAGCAACAAAATCTGGCAGCGTCTCTCATCAATCTAGTGACAGCATAAGCAGTGCACATTCATTTACTTTTCCCGTGTAAGTTTTTCTTTGTTCAGACTTCAAAGTTTTTCTCTATTCCACAACGAAAGAATTTGGTCATGGTTTGGGTTGTGCTGAAACAGATTACAGACAGAATGGACTGGAAGCCCAGTGAGAATGGCTGAAGCTGACTATAGAACATCACAATCAAGAAGGCATCGATGGCGCAAGATATTTTGTTTCTGCTGCAAATTTTGACTCCTATCAAGTTTTGCGTTCACATGGGGTTATTCATTCAGTTTCCAAATACGCACTTGAAGTGCAGATGTTTATAAATTAATTTATCACACAAGATTCAGGTATTTTTCGAAATTTAAATTATATATTTTATTTTTAATATTCATGCATTTATGAATACGGTTCAGCGATAACAAAAAAGCACTGCCTACCTAATTAAGAACAATCCTAAATTTTTTTGGCAATACCACATTAACAAATCAATTGTGAGAGGTTCTATCCTACATGTTATTTTGCACTTGGTCAATGTTCATGCAATTGGGTCGCTTTTTATGTAAATAAACTTCGGTTTTTCTGAAGATTATTTGCTTAGTATGAGACGGCGATGGACTAGGATTACAAAAGTCGGTCGCGACATATCTCCATGCAAGCCCACAAGTAAAATATGCCCTAAGCTCTTATCTTTCTTCAGCGCATTCAATATATCTGTAAAACATCTCTAGTTCCTCTAAATTAATCAAAGAAAATAGATGCAGATTGAATTTTATTTTATCTTTTCTTTTTTGTCAAAATGACAATAAGAATAAATTACTCGAATATTATCTTTCAGCCTCGCGTTCACATCTATTATATCTTGATGTTATTAATATGACACGACTAAAGACGAAACACGCGACCAGCAAGCAGAGATTTACCTAACCAAAAGACTCTGAGATGAACTGCAAATACAGGACCAGCAAGGTCAAACATGGCATTCATTGCAAATGGCTTTGACTCTTTTGATGCTATTATGGTCAAATATTGCATACCAAATGAACCATTGAATAAATCCTCTGGTCCATACGACCATATGATAAATGATGCCACCTTCCTTATCCAAAAATAGAGATGGAGATAGTAGCTTTGGTTATGCGCAGTTGACATAATAGGCAAAGATCCTAGCAAATCTCTAGCGGCAGAAAATTCAAGCTTTCTCGTCATCATCATCGAATTCAATTGTATACCAAGGACTCAATCGTAACCTTATAGTGACTAATATTTTCGTCAATATTACGGTGATGAACAATCAATGATGATAAACCATTTGGGCGTAACATTTTTAGAGAGGCCACTAACTTGACTTTTTCTCTTTCATAAAAAGAAAATAAGAATCACCAACATACCACTATTGAGATTAAAACTTCTCGTACAAATAGATGTTAAGATATTCCATTGCCTTTGCAAAGGATATTTAAGCAAATATAATCTATTATGAGTATTTGTTGATAATACATTATTGAATTTAGTATTCCAAAACATATATCTAGCAATTTACTGTTACTGATAAGGATTAAGCTTGAAAGCAATTTTTTATATTCTTATTATTTAAGTTTGGTTATCAAAATATAGTAAGTATATAATTTTTTAATAATAATATAATAAATATATGATTTAATTAAAATATTATATATTCATCTATAAAAAGAATTATATACTTATTATATTATTATTAAAAAATTATACATTTATCATATTTTAATTAAAAAACTTAATAATAATAATAATATAGAAAATTACATGTAAATTTTATCCTATTACCTGGGTGGAGTACTTATTCTCTAAAATAAATACACCATACGATACTACACGAAATGTAATTAGGGAAAGAAAAGGAGTTCTATAAGCTACTTGCTTTCCAATATTATTACACTTTCTAGTCTATTTTTCTTTAACTACATAATACCAATTTTTTTAAATACCTTGTTTCCACTTAGGTTTGAATCCTTGCCATTTACTAGGAAATGCCCTGTGTTCATTAAAAGAGAAATAAGAAATAAAAAATGATAAAAAAAAATTTCATATACATTTTTTATTTTTATATTATTCTTTTTCTTACATACATGATAGATTAAAACAAAAGATTACCACCCTTTCCCGCTTAATTATAGGCATAAAATGGACCAGCACCGGAGCCCACACCACCTGCCTCGACGTCACCTTCACCCTCCCGCCGTTACGCACTTCCATATGTTGCTCAAAACGCTCCAATATCGTGATTGGCTCTTGTGTCGGCCAGTTAGAGCCCAGCTGCTTCCTGCCCTACCGCCACGTGGAGCTATGATCACGCATGCCACGTGGAGCTATGATCACGCATGCCATGTAGGCCCCACCCTCCCAACCAACCAGCCCCATGTTTCTTACATCACCCCAATTAGCGTCATTATTCACATTCCTCATGATGTGGCACTTTACAAACTAAAGTGTTCACAAATTGAAATACATTCTTATCTCAAACAAATCAAATTTAAGATTCCAAGCCTTCATCACCGGACTCAAACATTATCAATATTATAATATAATAAACACTCTATTTTCTCTATATTTCTAATAATTCATATTCCACATCTTCTATCAAACATCGGACCCAGAAACCAAAATCCCAAAAACAAAACAAATATCGGAGGGAAACGAACTCATATGAAAGTTAGTTCCACATGCACATCTCTAACAACCTAGCTAATATCAAACTCAAACACCTCCTCAAATTTAAAAGAAGAAAAAATAAAAGGCAATTTACATCTCGTGATCCATTAAAGGAATTCTTTTCTCAGCTTCTTTGGTTCTGATTTCAAATTTTCTTATATTTTTTTATTAATTTTAAAATGAAAAAGTGAAAGGGAAAGATTCATTTCAGGCTTTAGTCAAGTGTTTCATGGTAGATGAAAGAGACTAGGATTGTCTTGATTCCACTGAGTGTGACTCCAGTAAGCCTGATCTACAGTGTTAGGAAGATCAAACAAACCTTGATCCGTACTCCCTTGCCAATCCAACGGTCCGAATCCTCCATGCCCGATTTTATTTTGCACCGCCGACAAATCCACCGGGACCGTCTGATCAAGCAACGATCCAGTCGTCGTCATCGTCATCTCTGGGAACTTCAAGTCCTGATGACGATGATCACTCATGTTCATCCCCTTCTGCCACTGACTGCCAAACTGAAACGACGACGCATCGGGGATGCCGCCGTAGCCAAACGCCAATGTCTCGTTGGTGGATGTGATCAAGCTCGACAAGTTCTCTATCTCCGAGAAAATCCCGGAGTCTCCTCCTTGGTCCATGACGCCTGGTTCGAAACTAGGGTTCGAATTGGAATGGACGAAGAATTTCGAATCCTGAAGATTGTCCAACAAGTTATTGGATGAAGGCGCTGATACCGCTTCTGTGGCAGCAACGGCGGCAGCAGCGGTAAGACTGGAGCTTTCACTGCTGGAATGAGAGTTCGAGGTCTTACACTCGTGCTCGGGTTGCGATGGCGACGGCGCCGATGGTGGTGCTGCTGTGGCAGCGGCAGAGGAAGTTTCTGAGGAAGAGTGTTTGGGCTTGGAGCGCTTGGATTTGCGACAACCGCCACCGACGGGAACGTTGCGGAGGACGCCGCCTTTGGTCCAGTATCTTCGGCAGCTCTTGCAGAAATGGCGCGGCTGAGAGAGGTTGTAGTTGTTGTAGTAGCAGAACTTTGTGTTGAGGGAGTCACACCTCGGGCACTTCAACGCCTGGTGATTCTGGCTGTTGTTGTTGTGGTGATGGTGAGGTCTCAGCCTCCTGTCTCCACCACCACCCGCGGCGCCGAAAAATCTACCTCCTCCGACGGAATGTATTTCCTGCATTTCACCCAAAACCACCGACCTTCGCTCTATCTCTGGGAACAAAAAACCCTCCAGACTTACGATGTCAGAATCCAAGATTCGAGGGAAAACGAATTAAAAAATATTGCCTTGAAACTCGGGAGTGTAAACTCCCAGGCTAAATTTCCGGGAAAATGTTGTTAATCTTGCCGACTGAGAAGAACGGGAGATGTTGTGTCAGCGATACATGAGAGCGCGACGAACAGCACAAGAACAAGTAGAGAAGAGAGATTGGTTCCCAAGGTCTGACAAATATCCCTCCCTGTACAAACTGTAGCTCGATATCTTCTATTTCTAATATCTTTGTCTGAATTGACCAAAACAACCCTATCAGAAGGTGAAAACTACAGGGAGGCAGGGGCGTTGACGAAAGTACGAAATTACCCCTACTGGGCGATGAGAAGAACAGTTACAGGAACGTAGGAGTTGACGAGGGGGTAGTGGGAGCCGTGGGATGAAGGGGACACGTGGACGGAGAAGAAGGGAGGAGGGGTATCATCCACAAAACCAGGGGTGGCATTGTCGGCCACCCTCGTATTTTTAATGAAAAAAATTATATTTTAGAATTTAAATTAAAAATATTTATATTAAAAATTTTAAACTTTAAAATTGTCTAAAAAAAATTAATTATAACTTTTTACATAATTCAAATTTTTAATCTTAAAAATTTTTAAAATAATTTTAAAATTTAACATTTGTAATATAAATATTTTTAATTTAAAGGTATGAATTATAATTTTTCTTATTTTTTATCTGTGCGATACTGTGTGTCGGTAACAAGTGGTGGAGGCGGCGCCACGGTCCCTGCTTTCATTGGTTTCATGTCGTTTTATATTGTGAAGTGTGAACAGTGAAACTCTTACTATACTGTACCAGGTATGTGAGTCTGACCTCCGTAACCATTGGCTCTGTGAAATATGAACCAACTCCTGTCCCTCTGTACCCTTGTTTTTTGACCCATTAATTTTCATCATTTTTCCTTTTCAAATCTTTTTAAAATTATATATTATTTTTTTGTTAAATAATAATTTAATTTTAATTTTAATACATAAATACTAAAACGTAATATTTAATATATGAAATATTTTAAAATTAAATGATAAAATATTATTATTTATTATTTATTTTTATAAATATTAAATTATTTTAATAATGTTAAGTCTTTTAAAACTAAAATTGAAAAAGATAAGCTTTTAGAATAAGAATCTTAAATTTAAGAAATTAGAAAATTAAAAAAAAGTTTTTTCTTACATTTATACGTTGGTAGACTAAAATTTTAAAAAAATAAAGTTAATCATTTTTTCTCATTTTACGTTTATTGTATTTCCATTTTATTTGATATTAACTCTTTCTAAGCTTTTTAGCATATTTTTCCTCTTAATGTTTTCCAATTTACCCTTAATATTTGTCTTGTCTCTAAAATTTTTCATTCTCTTATTATTTATAAATTTAATAAATTATCTTATTTTATGATTATTTTCAAAATAATAAATCATATAAAATTATGACTTATTTATAAAATATACTCATGTCGTGGCATTGTACAAGTAATTTATAGTGACGTGCCATTTTCTCTTATATAGTATGTACATTGTATAGCATTTATAATTTTTTTTTATAAAAAAATTATGTATTATAACTTGGCCGCTTCTGCCTCTGTCACCTACAGGTACTAATCATTTGATTTTTAATCATAAATTTAATTAATATGTAATATTTTTATTTTATATAATAATTTAATTAAATAAAATATTATATTTTAAAATTTATGTACAAACATTATCATTGTATTTGGATGGAGAGGAGAGAAGTGAGGGGAGAAAAAAGAGAGAGAAGAGAAAAGTAAAGAGAATATGTTTTCTTTTCATATGTTTAGATGGATAGAAAAAAATATAAAGAAAAAATTTTTAATTTATAATCACAATAATGTCTTTATTGTCTAATATTAATAACTTTTACATTTTAAAAAAATTATGTTTTAAATATAAATTAATTATTTTAAATTTATACACATATATTTTTGTAAAAAGAAATAAGAATAATGAATTAAAAAACACAAATTTATGAAAACTACATTTCAATTTTTTAAAAAAAAAAAATTAGCCAAATAATGAAATAAAAAAATGAATACTAATTTTTAAAAAGTTCAAATATTTAAAAAAAATTATTTTTGAATGAGATTAAAAAATATTTTTTATTAAAAGAAAAAATATTTAAAATTAAAAAAACTCAAAAAACTAAAATTTTTAAATTAATTATATTTTATTTTTAAAAAATATTTATAAATTATTATTTAATACAATAAATATATAGATATTTTAAAATTATATTTATATATTATATATAATATATTTATTATAATATTATATATATTAATATATAAATATTATATATTAAAAAATATTTTATATATATGTACATATAGCGACCAAATGGCAGTCGGAATATTTTCGATTGCATTGTAGTACACTGATTGTAATTGTACTCGGTATATATATATATTTTAAAAAAATTATTGATTTTAATATTAAAAAATATGTTATTATTTTTTAAAATATATTTATTATTAATTAATTAAGTTAAATTAAGTTTTTTTTACTTCTAACACTATTATAGTTGGAAAACACTTTTCTTTTGACTATATTACAGTCGAAAAATTTTCATTGGAATGTTTCTAACTGCATTGTATTCGAAATTCTGAAACACGTTATGTGCGGAGTATTTTCTTCTCAAAATCTCTCTATTTTAAAAAAAAAAAATTTTGATAGGACTCACTTTAATTTTCGTCTCAACTTTTCTCTCTTCCTAATTTTCTCTTGCATCCAAATGAGAAAATTTTCTTTTTTTTTTCTTTTTTTCTCAATTTCTCTCTCTCTCTCTCTCTCTCTCTCTCTGTGTTATTTTTCACTCCCTCCTAACAAACCATTAAAAATTAAGATATAGTTCAAGGGTCATAACAAGTTTTTCTTTTCGTTTAACTGTACAACTCAAATTTAATTTTATATTTGATTTTCGTTTCCAAATGGAATGTACTGTTGCACGCATGACTAGGTTCAATATTTGGAGGAACATATAACTTTTTCACAAAGAACTTGTTTGGAGTGATAAATGCATGTACTGGACGAGTGAGGATATATATTAGGAAAAATTATAGTTAAGTAATTAAATTAAAAATATTTTTAAATTTAAACTTTGTAAAAAAATTATAATTTAAAATTTTAAGTTAAACTCTTTTATCTTTACACCCTTCAAATAATTTTAAACTTTAAGATATTTCAATATAAATATTTTTAATTTAAAATACACTTAACTATAATTTTCTCTATATATTACATTGCTTAGTAGGAAAGTCACCATCTAATCTAGTTGACACTTTAAGTGACTCAAAGAGAAGTACATGCGCATGGATTCTCTCTGTTGGCTTCCGGTTGTTTTAGAAATAGTAGGTGCACACCACAATTCTACAATTTTACCAATTAGCTTACAAGTTGAGGATTCTGATCAACATTTCAAAGATTGAAGGGTAGAAAGTCCAAGAGGAAAAGGGGGAAAAAAAGATTTGAATGTGGAGATCTGAATTGATCGTATTTATATAACCTTCTGAGAGTGGAATTTTTTCTTTTTTATCATCTAATAAATGGCTTTCCTATCTTTGTCATCAAATTTTCGTCTGTGTTTATATTAAAATTCGTTGATATGAGTAGTTATATATTATCTTGATATTTTAAATATATATAATTTACCTTAATAAAATAATATATATAACAAAATAAAGTTTAACTTGAATTTTGTATATATATAGAGTATTAAAATAACATAAATTGGCCACATTTATAAAATTTAATAAAATATGTATAAGAGTTTATTAGTAATTATTAATTAAAAATTTAATTATAAAAATTGAAAAAAAATGTAATTTAATTGTCGAGAGATGTTTATTCATTATTATATAATTTAATCTCGTAAGGCAGGCAAGGAGCACCATACAGATGGTCCTACAAAGAAGAAGACACGTCGAGGAGGATTTGTGCTAACGAAAATGGATTCGTGGACAAATCAACTTAACATCAAAGGCAAGAGTAGCTGCGCTGTGTTTGGCCAATTCAAGAATGCACGTCTCGTGCCATCATTACGTGGCTTTGGAACATGTACAGATAGTCTTAGCTAGCTAGGCCACACCACGCACAGTTTCAACTTTCAACCGCTCAATTAAACGCACCCTAATCCCTAACCAATTTAGACAATACCACAACCTAATTTCTACTATTTTTGGCCCTAACCCTGTTACGCATAATTACATA
This sequence comes from Erythrophleum fordii, assembly GCA_032878935.1. Taxonomy (NCBI): domain Eukaryota; kingdom Viridiplantae; phylum Streptophyta; class Magnoliopsida; order Fabales; family Fabaceae; genus Erythrophleum; species Erythrophleum fordii. The sequence continues at coordinate 1,611,333 of JAVQMF010000055.1, forward strand.
TGCCCCCACCTTCGCTTCCTATATTTTGGGTTTTAATTAGTAATATATATGGTTGTACATTCTATTGTTCAAACTCTATACCAATAATTTCCAGTCTCCTACGAGCCTATGCGCAGAGGAATTCATTGACTATTTTGCATGTTCTTGCCACCTACAAGTACAAGCTCTTTTTTCTGTGCTTAGAAAATGGGCCATGCTTCATAAACTTGGTCGGTTTGGTCTCTTAACTTTTTAAGTTTGAAATTGTGTTATAACCACTTCGTCTAGAAGTAGAATAAACACACACACACACACAAAACGTAGTCGGTACAATTTAAGGGCGCACACCAAACTTGTTCGTCAAGTAGTTCAGTTCGATTATATTGGGCTGATTCCAAGAAAAAAAAGTTTAATTTGTCTAAATATAGCTTAGTTTGGTCATGTTGATCAATATGACCTGAACTGATTCAGTGATGTGTGTGTATATATATATATATATATATATTTTATATTATAAATATTTATATAAAAATTTTATTTTTTAAAAGTAAAATATAATTTTATAAGAATTGATATAAACATTTTATCTTTTTTCTGTTTTACAGAGACTTTTATGAAAAGAAAAACTATAAATTTATAGAGATTTATATAAAAATTTTATAAAGTTCTTTTACATTTTTTACTAAAAATTAAAGAAAAAAAGGAACCCGATCAACTTAGTTAAACGTGTCTACTCTTCCCGATTAAACCAAACCAACTTGGACGAGTTGAAAAATTGTTGCCTAGTTAAAATAGAACTAGATTGGCCAAAAATCTAGTTTGACCCAATATTTGTGCAATGCTATTTAATTGAACTAACTTAAATACAAATGTCTATATACTTTAATAGGTATTGAAATGCATGTTAATTTTTAAATAATATTTTTTAAAATAAAATAAAATTATAGTTATTTTTATAATTATAGATTTTTAATTATTTTTATATTCATATCAACCATTAATTTATGATTAAAAATGATTATTTTTCCTCATCACTTCTCTTACTTATATATATATTTTTTGAATTAGCTTAATTGAACTAAATCAAATCACTAAAAATGTTGATTTAAATTGATTGGCTAGATTCACTTTGGTCTTTTCAATTTTTTTAATTAGTTTCAATTAACTTACTTTCACAAAAATGTTATTCAATTTTTTTTTTTAATATGAAATTAACCATTAGTGATTTCTTATATTTAAAAGCTAAAATAGTAGGAAGTTATTGAAGTGCCCACTCTTTGACATACAACATTTAAAAATTAGTATAGATAAAGCATTTAACTTGTATCTATGATTTTGAAGCTAAACTAAAAAAATTTCTAAGTCATGTATTACTATAGATAAAAGACCCTTTTTTTTTTAATTTCTAAGGTTTAAATTTTAAAAAAATTAATTATGGATTTCCAAAAAGAATTTGGATACATACTAGTACAACGAAAGAATTTTATTGAACTTTTGTCTCACAAGACTTTGACCATGATCACTAGAGGAACCATGGCCCCTTGGACATGACAAATGCACCATAGTTCATGGAAGGGTTTGAATTACTTTGAAAGAACTTCTTTCTCTCTTGTTATCTCTCTCTAATTTTTTTTCTCTCAAAAGAGAGTAGAATTTTTAATGCTTGTATGTGTCTCTTATTATAACCACCCTAATTTGAAACAACTAACCACCCAATTTTATAATTAAAAAAAGATAATGTAATTATTACTTAATTAATTAATAAAAAATTATTAATGAATTAATTCATTCATTTAAATAAGTTAGATCATTAAGTTGGGTCATGGGTTAACCTATTATGGGCGACCCATTTTTTAACATTTCTTACTCACACATAATAGGATGAATAATATAGAATTTTCTACTGCTTTTAGACTTTCATACCAAATGCTTTTGTTATGATCATTTGGGCATAATCTTTAGGAGCAACTACACCAAAAATTATATTATTTGACCAGTATAAGAGACATATCCCTTAAATATATAACACACATTTTATTTGTACCTTGGATGTTTTAAATTCTCTAATATACATCATACTTTATACTTATGGCAAATCTAATCCTTTTTTAGTTTAATCTTGCTTAGATTTTCTTTTCATATGTATAATATCTACACTTATGATGTTATTATAATAACTTCATAATGGGTAAACATCAAATACTAGTATAATTATGTATATTTTGGATCATATTCCTTTTGGCAACATATCACTTAGATCAGAATTAGTTGCTTTCCTAACAACACTCCTTTAGGTCAAATTATCATAATCATAGGATGTATACTAAAGTAGTAGACAATGACTCATTTCCTTATAATATTTCCAAAATCATAAAGGCATCTGTGAAAAGGTTTGCTCCTTTTTGGGACTTATATATAGCAATTAAGGATTCACTTGATTCCTAATTGCAATTATTAAGCACATGCAAGATAAAAAAAAATATGCTATGGTATTTCTATTATTTCATAAAGTGTACATTGATTTGATTTATTCATTAACATTATACAGATCTTAGTCTAAACACACAAAGTATTAAACCTAAATTCCACCATTCTGCTTTCCTCTTTGACACCTAAAAGAAAATTCGCATATAGCTATAGATATTACAGATGGTAAACATCTATAATTCGGTCCATATAATTATATCCTTAAATCTCATCCTGACCTTCCTTTTTGTTTTTCTGTTAAGGAAACATATTTATATGTTATCTATTTTCTTTGTCACATTGGTGCTTTTGCTGCATTACATGACAAATATAAATGTCTTATTTTTACTCATTCTTCATGAGCACTAGAGTTAGGTTAGTTATCTAAGACAGCAAATCTCATGAACCTATATAACATATTATCATTGTGTATATGATATTTATAATTATGACATTACATATCTATTTAGTCAACAATTAAATTTTATATAAGGCATAAGATGTTCTACACATACCAAGAACTTTACATCTTCTTCACCTGCATCTCTAAGTTTAGATTTTGTCAAGAATTCAACTAACATCTTATGCATAGACATATTGCAAAGTAACACTCTTTTGTGTTATTATATCTCTTTTATTCTTGTGTTTATTTGTTTACTCTTATTATAATACTTAGAGTCTTTAATATAGGTTATAATTTGTCATCTATTATTGTTGATTAATATTGGACTCAATGCCTAATCGATAATCTCTAATTATTTTATAAACCTCTTCAACCATATTTCCTCATGCACTATTACAAAACATGTAATAAACTTTACTTTCATGATGAATAACACTTTACATATCTACTTTTTGCTAGTCCAAGAAATGATATTGTTATTTTGCAAGAATATATATTCAAAAGTTGATTTTTAGGTATATAGATCTCCTCTCCAGTTGATATTGGATTTTTTTTCAAGTGCATTCACTTACTTAACAATATAGTGCATGGTTTACAATACCCTTCAATTATTTAAGGATTTTCTTAACACCATTCTATTGCTATTGGCTAGGATTTGATTGGTACTAGTTCACAAGGTCAATTGCTAATAAATATCCAATCTTACATCATTGCATATAGTATGTCAACAACATTAGGGTAAGAGACTTTCTTCATAATTTTCAATATAAATTCTATTTGAGGACATATCTCAAACTTAGACTATAACTTAGACTATTGCCTTTTACTATGAGAATATTAATAAGTTTGTAGTTTTTTATGCTAAACTACTCAAGAATTTTTTAAATATAATTCTTTTGTGAAAAAGCAATTAATCTCTTCAAGTGATTCTCTTAGATATTAACTCTAAAGATATACTTTGTTTTACCATATTTTTCATTTCAAAATTTAAGAATGAATACTCTTTTGTTAAGAAATATAGACCATTCCTTATTAAGAGTATATCATTCTTATATAAGGGTAATAATACAATATTTTATTTTAACTAATCAATTTAAATACAATGGCCTTCATTGATCATTTGTAACTTATGAGAAGTTACTATTCATTGAAATTTTAAGTATTGTATCAATTTATAAATGGGCTTTTAGAACTTAAAAACTTTATGCTCCATTTCTTTCTTTATAAAACCCAATGGTCATTCCATAAAGATTTCTTCATCTAATTCTCCATTTAAAAATGTTATTATTACATCTATTTGATGTAGTTCCAATTCCAAAATTGCAACTATAGTTAGGGTTAGCCTAATTGTTGAACTGTACTACAGGTAAAAAGGTATTTTCATAATCTATACCTTTATGTTGTGTATACGTTTTAGTGACTAAATATGTCTATCTCTAAATGAATCCATTTGCTTTTCTTTTTATCTTGAAAACCTATTTGTTCTCAATTATATTTCAAATAGATAAAAGATTAACCAAGTCCTGGACATCATTAGTTCTCATTGAATTCATCTCTTCTTCCATTGCACCTTTTTTTAATTGTGTTTGGCTCTTTATCATTTTGTAAAGTACCTCCGAGTGTTACCTTTTCATTCTCAAACCAATGCTTAGACACACTCTTTTAGTTACTCCTATGTAGTGAAGTTGTTTGTTAAGCATTCTCATTTTGTATAAAACTCCCATTTGCATTAACAAGTTATGATACAACTACTTGTTCCTTGGTACATTGATCATGTGTCTTATAAAGAGATATATCCTTGTCAATTTTTTTTTCATACTAAGAAATTCATTTTTTTAAAAAATGTGATATCTCTTAATTCAATTTTAATTATACTTTTATCTTTATTTTCACAAATGAAAATGTAATTCTTTAAAGGTTCTAAGTATCTAATAAAGATATTTTTCTTATCCTTTAAGCTTAATTTCTTATGCTTACGAGAAGTAACATGAACATAAGTAGCCAATCCCATGGTCTTAAGATTCTCGAATCTAGCTTACTATATGTCCATAATTCTTAGCATATGGAAGTAATTGATTTAGAAGCTATTGAGCTAAGTATGAATGCATAAATTGATAATGTATCATCTCAATAATAAATGCGTAAGCATGTTTGAGCCATCATCTACTTAACGATTTCAAGTAAAAATTATGTTCCTTCTCTTAACAATTCCATTTTCCCATGGAGTGATAGAAACCATCAATTGTTTCATTGATATTTTTTCCGCACATCCTTAGTCAAAAATTGAGAGTGGGATTCTCACTTCTTCTTTAACTTTGACACTAGGAAAAAATTTTCAAAATTTCTAGAATTACATGTTTGATGGGCTAAAGTTGTGAATGCTATATTTCCTTCATTTTTTGTATAAATTGGATGAAATTTATATTATTGGAAAGCTTGCAGAATGAGCTTTCCAAAGGTATAAAGCTCGCACATGGTCATGGCTTGAAGGGAGAACGTCAGCTCTCAAAAGTGGGTTGTTTGATCATATTTTCATGAAATTCAATGCTAAAGTTCTTAATTTGAACGGTTATATCTTACTCATTTTTCATCTAATTTGGACATAATTAGTGGTGTTGGAATGCTTGTTCAACAAACTTTCTAATCATATATGATTTGTACCCTTTAATGGATTGTGGACAGAACAGTAGGCCTCAAAATTATGGTACTTGATCACAGTTTTTTAAAAACCTAAAATTTGCTATATCTCCATAATAGCTAATATGTTTTCTTTTAAATTTTTACTACATATTCCTCACTATATAGGTTTCATATAGTAGAAAAAACATAACATAATATGGTCTCTATCAAATTTCACCATTAATGGGATTTAAGGTTCCATATTACACATATGACTATTTCAGGCAAATTAAATTATAAATTTAGGAAATAGAACTCATTTATTACACAAGAATAGAGAAAATTGAGCTAACTTGGTTTTGATACCAATGCAGTGAATTTCAACACTTGTACAACAGAAGAATCTTGTCAAATCTTTGTTTCATGCTATTTTGACTATGATAATTAGAAAAACCATAACCAATTATTCACAACAAATGCACCATAATTCATGGGAGAGTTTGAATTGCTTTGAAAGAACCCATTCTCTCTTGTTTTGGTCTATCTCTGAGTTTTTTTATCTTTTATCTTTTGTTTTAAAATCTTTTAGTATAAATATTTTTAATATGATAGCTTTAATTATTATTATTATTTTCTAAAAATAAATTGGGTACGCACAAAAAAGGTCAAATCTTGAAGATGTTTGGAATGTGGACTGATTATTTTCAATTCATTCTCCGAACAAAGGTTGAACATGTTTCAACTATTCAATTTTCACTAAATTAACCTAAATCAATTTGAAAGTTCAAATCTATTATTTGACCGTTCAAACTGGTTCTATGTGGTGAGTATGCGTGAGTGGTTTTCTTGGATGTTGAACAGGCCAACAGTAAGAGGTCCCCTCCAAACAAAACTATAATTTACGAGAGAAGATTTAGGTGAGGAGTCGGTGTAGTGGAGTCTTGTTGGCTAGAATTTGTATGGACAGGAATACAAGAGCGTCAAAACAACTGTGCGAGGAGGCACTTCAAAACAATGGAGTGAAAACGTAGCCAATGATGCTGATTGCTGCACATAACTGGTAGCTTGATGGGAACATGTTCACATGCACATGGGACGGTGGTGGGGTGGGTCTCCTCCTATTTCCCACTTCTCCCACCAGTGTCCACATCTTTCTATGCATTTTTAGTACCATAATTTTTTCAAATATTCAACTATTTGGTGTTAATCTCTAATTTTACTTGCCATGTTGGGTATAAAATATGATAGTGAATATTAATATTTTAAAAATTAAACTTATCATTGAAGTGGGATAAAAAATATTCGCAAATTTAATAATTTAATTATTGATTAAATTAAAGTCGAATCATTTTTATAAATATATAATATAATATCTCACTATTAATTTAATATATATGTAAAAAATATTTAAAATTTGTATATAAATATTTAATAATATAAAAATTAATTAAAGTATTTTGCATATGATAATAAACTTATGTGAATTGAGTTAGGAAGTGTTTTTTGAATGTCAAATATCTTTATCATAGAATGTCAAACTCTAATTTGGGCAAAATACAAAACTAATACACTATCGATTTAATGTCAAAACTAGTTGATTTTTATTGGTTTGACCGATTTTTGATTAATTTTTTTCTTAGCCAATTTTCACGGTCAAATACATTTGAGCTATTATTGATCACCAGTTTTTAGATCCAATTAGGTTGTTTAAGTCTATTTTTTAATCTTTGATAAATACTTAAAGATGTACAAAAATTTTCTTCTTTCCAACCCTTCTTCTTCTCACTTGCATCACCTCCACCTATGCAAAAAATAGGAGCCACTTTAGCCCCTCGTTCTCAAGTGCAAGCAACATTAGGTATCAATTGGGGTCCTTATGTACATGGGGTCTTTCTCATTTGTACGCTCCCTTTCACAGCCCTTGAGATTTCAAAAGATATGGTGTTTCTATGAGTTCACTCGGTTTTACCCTATCATGGATGTCACTATCCCAATCCTAGGCCACCAACTATGGGCTTGGGCCCTCCCAGGCCCAGTCGGTTGGAGTGAACACACCATCCGACCCCACCTATCATGTCTTGGGTCCCATTCTGCATGCCTCCCTCTTCTCACAATCATATATAGAGGGATTCCCTTACGGTCCTTGTACGCCTCTGAATTTTCCATTTTGATATTAAGAAAGATGAAGCATCCAAAATATGTACAAATTTGAAATCAGCAGATTTACATTTAATGAATGATTCCATCATATAAATTGTGGTAGAGTTACATTGTAACTACGCCGGTTATTATACAGTTCTTGTAACATGATTTATGTATTGTTTATATATGTATATGCACAAATATTGTTTATTCACTTTTTAAAAAAAAAATAATTTCTTTTTCATGGAAACATTTTTTGAATCCATACATGTTGCAAGGGAAAGCACCTAGTTTCATTTTTAAAGTGACTGACAAGACCACCCTCCAATCCTAATTATAAAGAAATCTTGTTAATGTAGATGGGTAATACAATAACCTGATTATTATATTATATTACAGGGCCTTCTTCATTTTTAAAATTTATATAAATTTTTTATGAGTTTTAATAAAACTATACAGCTTTGTTTTTATTTTTAAAATTAATATAATTTTTTTAAATTTTATTAAAATTATATAAAATTTTTGAATTCTTCTGAAATTATACCCATTTTTTTATTTTTAAACTCTTAAAAATAAAAAGAAAATCTGTATCGTTTTATTAAAATAAAAAAATCTTTGTAATTTACTCCTTGTTTCAAAAAATATCCATATAATTTTAATAATTTTTTAAAAAAATTATATACATTTTAAAAATTAAATAATATTTCATAAAATTCAAATAACTACTCCATGCTTTACTAATTAATTTATTACTCCTACTAATCCTGGAATCCTAGCCTCGCCAGTGCCCACGGAGCAGTTTACCTAAGCTTTTACAATCAAGAAAATGGTGAAAGCCCTTGATTATATTTTAAACAAAACTCATAATGTTTGAGGCCCGTGGGTTTGGGTGAGGAATTAGACAGGTGGGCTCTGTGGTCCCCAAACCCTTCTACTTCCACAATAGGTCAGATTGGGAGCTTTGGGAATTCAATTACAATGGGCCCATCTTATCTTGGTATTTGCCAACAATTTTCCTTTCGCCACCATTGCAAGTCCACCTTTTAATAAAACTAGTATTGACCCCAGGAGATCCAGGGGTCTTTTAAAAAAATATATATATATATATATATATCTCATTAAAAAAGAAAAAAAAATCAACAGACATTTTTTTTAAAAAAATAATAACATAGATAAACAGTACCAAATAGTGAAAACAGCATCTGTGTTTTTTTAAAAGTGAGTCTCATTTAAAAATTAAAAAAATTCAATCGAGAAAAATGAAAAAAATAATTCGAATGAACATTATTGAACAGTAAACAGTGTACGAACAGTATACCAGTGAACAAAGTGCGAAGACGCGACGTTAGCAACAGTGTAGGAACAGTATAAATGAACAGTGACGCCACGCTTTTTATATATAAAGAAAATATAAATCCCATTAAAAAAGGAAAAAAAATTCAACCGAAAAAAATAATAATATAGATAAACAGTACCAAAAGTACAAACAGTATCTGTGTTTTTTAAATGTGAGTCCCATTTAAAAATTAAAAAAATTCAATTGAGAAAAATGAAAAAAATAATTCGAATGAACATTATTGAACAGTAAACAGCGTATGAACAGTAGACCAGTGAACAAAAGTGCGAAGACGCGACGTTAGGAACAGTATAAATGAACAGTGACGCCACGGGCTTTTTATATATAAAGATTAGAGTCAATGAAGAGCATTAATTTTAACTTTTTTTAACCAACGTATACAGTGTGCTAAACAGCAAGCAATTGCCTTGCATGTGGATATGGTGGAATATTTATGCCCACGTGTACATAGAACATGATCCTACCCCATTTGGCCCCAATCTATCCACATCACACCAACAAATCCAACTTTCATTTTTTTAAATTCTTTTTTGAAAATCCCTTGTACAAATGTTAAACTTACATCCTTTTCATTTAGCTTTAAAAAGCATTAATTTATGAAAAAAATAGATGAAACTTACAAACCAAAATTCATATGAAAGAAAAAAAAGAATGTGAGAAGGTAGAGTCCACATAAGTGGGTTTTATTAGCTTCACCTCTTCTTTTTTTTTTTTAACAAATTCTCTTCCATACAAATAAAAAATAAAAAACAAAAATTTATTGACAAAACTTACCCGTGTAAACCTTATTCACTCTCTCTTTCTTTCTTGTTGCATCCTCAAATGACTTCACGAGATGGGCTTCTATCTAATGACTTCACAAGATCGAAATCCACAAGTGCCACATCCATTTGCTGTTTAAGATAAGATCTCGTGGTCACTTCTATGCGATTCTAATTATTATACTATTGATTGCAATTACAACCCAACACCAACCCTTTTGTTTTTAGTCTCAAGCCACTTTCATCCATATTGTATTAATCACTAATCCCACCACCACACATATTATAGTTTATGAATAATAGTTATTAATTCTTAAGTAGTCATCACAGTTTAGGCTTCAAGTTCAACACCTTGCATTCTTAAAGTCAATATTAGGCTTCATCAGTCAAATTTCAATGCTTAGGCATTTGAATAATTTGATGCTTCTATGGTCCCACCTAGAATTGGAATTCTGTTACTTTTATAAACCATATTAAAATATTAAATCACAATATGGAATGATGATAACACCACATCTTATTGATAGGCTTATCACCTATTGTTTACCTAGATTAATATGTGTTTGTGTGGTGTTTGGTGTCTTGATCTTATTTAAAACAAAAAATAAAATAATATTTTTAAAATAAAATAAAAATCGTTTGTGATATAAGAGAGTGAATAGTTATTTAAATTCTCACTATTTTATTTTATCACTTTGATAAAAAATAATTAAAAAATTAGTATTATTCAAATAAGAATAATTACAGTTTAATTTTTATTTAAAATTTTAATAAAATAAATTAAAGAAAGAATTAACATGCACATTAGTGCGTGCCAAGTAATTAGTAACCATATGGGTTAGGGTTATAACTAGTCTTATAATTTTTATTTAACAAATAAAAAATAATTAGTCTCATAATCTTTTTATCAAAGATATTATTTTGTAATTTTTTTTTATGTTCTCAAATTAAATATCTCAAGATATATTTTAGAAGTGGTTCATAGATCGCACACAATCATGATTTTTTTTTAAAACTTTTTTATACTAAAACTAGTAGAATAATGAAAATATTAGGGTTTTATAATATTTTATAATTTATATACATTCCATTTGAAGAAAACTTAAGTATGTTTTAATACATTTAATATCAAGTTCTTTAACATGACAATTTTATAATTTTCACAGTTAATCATATAATTTTTATAACTCAATGTCATATAATTAAGTTTTTTTTAAAAAATTATATATATATATATATATAATATTTTTATTAGAGAATCTCGTAATAAAAATTATTAATAAATATAGTTAAATCCAATTATCCACTCCATCATCCTTTGAAAAATAGAAAGTATAGCTGTTTTTTACTGTGATACTACCAAGCCACTGTCTTCTAACTTGGCGAAGGCTTGAACTTGATTATGTTATAATTCCTAGATAAATTAAATAGCCATAATTAGGTTTGCGTTTAGCTTCGAAACTCATAGGGTCATATGGCAACAGGTCATATGGAGTCCGAGTCCAATTCGGTCAACGTTATTGTAATGTAAAAAGTGAAGAAAAAAAAAACTGAGAATGGAGGAAAAAAAAAAGTAAGTCAGTGAAATAAAAAATAATATTTGTATTTGTATTTTAATAAAAATAAGAAAGATTAAATAATAATAATTATAAAAACATAATAAATATATTTTTAAAATTTTTACATTCCGTCAATTTATATTGCCACGTACCAAAACGTAGGTTGTCGAAAATTACGTACTAGAACGAAGGTAGTGAGAGAGAAACAAACGGATAAACAATGATAACGTATTGGTGGGGTTACGTGTGGACGGACATGCCATTAACGGTGAAGAAGACGTACTCAAATGCAGGCATCAATGTCTGCACATGCACACGATATTGACTCCTTCCTACTACTACCGATGACAATTAACTTCATCGTCACTCATAATGAAAAAACTGCAGTTAAGGCGAAATTCAATTCTGTGCAGGGTCTACCACATGCTCGATGTTAAGGTGATAGCATTGTTGAACCACCACAATATTGATTTTGTTTTTGTACAGCTCAGGTACACAAATCATGAGCTACAGCCAACCATACCACATAATGCAACAATGTCCACTTCATATTGTTTAATATGTTACTTCTCTAGGTTTGATTCTTCTTCCAAGTTTTCATTTTTATTCTATATGACACGTTCAGTTTGTTTATAATAAATAGACATATACATATGTTAGATATAATTTTATTTTTGGCATATTTATATATTTTCATAACTTATTTATATTTAATTTATACCTTAAAATCTTTCATATATATATATATATATATATATATAATTGTATTTGTACATTTACTTATATGTATAGAATTTTACTTGTGATTGTATAAAATTAAGAAGAAGAAAAGCAAAAAGTTAAAGCAGTTAAAATAGGCCAACTCAGCCTACATGGATTGGGCTATCACAAGTTATAGGTTAAACGAGTCAAATTATATTAATTTACTTATTTAAATAGGTCAAAAACTCTAATTTAGTCCATTAGATGGATTACAGCTTGTTTAACCTACTAAAAAATAAAATAAAATAAAAACAAATAGTTTCATTACAATAATAAGTGTCATCCAAAATTCAAATAACCATTTTAAATAATTAAATTCAAACTTTAAATTCTAAAACAATTCTTTCAAATTTTAACAATCAAACAAAAACAACTACTTAATTAACTTAAGTATTATCAAATAATGAAAATAAAGTAAAATAAATAATAAAATTCTTTATATTTCTTCATCAAGAATATTTGAATTTTGTTTTAAAGAGTCAATTTTTATAGCAAAAGTTGAAATATCATTTTAATCCTTCAAATTATTAAGGTTAGTTAAGAAATGAAAAAAAAGGGATGAGCCAACTTGCGGGCTAAATGGATTAGACCAACATAATCTTAAAATAAAGTAAAATTTTTGTGAGTTAAATAGGCCAATCTAATGGATTTCACCCACTCTAATAGCTCTAGCAAAGGGGCTAAAACTATCTACAAGCACGGTTTTACAACTAGTATGGGCTAAAAATCAAAAACCAAAATATACTCGTTATGGGCTTGTGATTAAACAAGCCGGTCTATTTATACTCTTTTTTAATTTTTGAGGAAATATATAACTTAGTTTTTAAGAATACACCTTTTAATCTTTGAATTAATGCCTCAAAGTTGATAACTTGCTGCATATCTGCCCCTTTATACCATGTTGTATTTTCACTCTTTTAAAGGACTAAATCAGCATACACATGCAGCAACTTACAATTTTGAAAGAGTGATTTACATAGAGAAATAAATCTAAAGACTAGAATATAAGAAAATATATTTTCAAGAATCAAATTATATATTTTCTCTGAATTTTTTAATGGGTAGATCCATCACCAAGAAGTAACAACCCATTTAAGCTCACGAGTTAAACAGATTAACTCATTTAAGTTCATATTTAACCGAACTCAACTTCAAATGTTCAAACCCATCCAATTATTGAGTTTTTGAATGACCTGACCTTTGAGGCTAAACCCATTTCAAGAATGCTAACATTCGGCACACTTCCTTTCCTCTTGTCATTACTCATTATAGAGGTGAATAGGAGAGACCCGTACCCTGTGCAAGGCAAAAACCATGAAGTGTTAGCCTCACGCCCATATTGTCCTTGTTTGTCTGAGATTTTAAAAGATAGACACATAGATATTTGAGAATTGGACGTTACATGGACAAGTTCTCCCCCCTCACAAATGCTTCACGTTCAAGTTTCACTCCATCTATTCGCGATGGCTACTCAACGTTAAACACACCACAATCTAAACTTTACATCTTTCCACCAAATTTAGCTTTGACTACAATAATCGTGTAGATAATATTATTTGCTATTATTCTTTCTCGCTCCTAGACTCTTACTGTCTTTGTTCAACTATTTTTTTTTGGTCATAGTTGAATTTAGATCTTAATTTCTTAAAAAATTGATAATGTCAATTTTAAAAGGGGAAAAAAAAAATACACAATGCCTATAAAACTTAATGATATACCTCAATGTATGAAAGTCCCACGCAGTATCTCTCTCACCACAATTGACACCCAAAAAATTTGAGTACAGTATCAAAACTAATATCTCTGCAAGTATACACAATTTGACCATCCAAATTATACAAGCCGAGTTAAAGAAACAAAATTTGCTTGAAAAAATAAGCCAGACTTCTTTACAGGCTTGAAGAACTTTCGCAGTTCAAATGGGAATCACACAGCATTTCCAACAGGTAGAATCCCTTTAGTCGGTTCAGCATTTCAGAGTAGACTGATAATGAAAGCTTCAGTAAATTTATAAAAACGGGAAATTCACCATAGTAACACAGCAAAGATGAGAGTTTGAAATAAAAGAGATAGAATGAAAAAAAGGATTAAATTATAGATTAGGTATCTATACTTCGCCCAATTTTTCAATGCAGTTTTTCTTCAGCGGCGACTCTTATATTTTCATTCCATTTTTAAATTAGTTCCCAACGTCAAGATTTGTAATAACATATTGGCTACACATGTCAGAAGGCAACACCATATGTGCCCACATAAGCAGCATAGCAACTCAGATTCACAACATACTGAATTTCCACTGCTGAAACATATAATTACTTCTCTCTTCATCTCTAAGCTCAAGCTCAGCCATATTCATGTTTAATAATACCCAGTAACCATATATTACAAATTTAAACATAAAGCCATTGTCACCCACATCACTTTTACTGCAGCCACTGTATTTAGTGTAGCCAAATGCATCATATTGAACAGCCAAGCCAACTGTAAGTTGCCACTGCCCCCACCATTGACTTGTTTATATAACCAAAACATGAAAGCAACTAACATTTGTTATACCGAGTACAATAGAAAAACAATTATAATCCAGAATAATACAAAAGTACACAAAGTAACAGTAAGAAAGGCCATTTAATCGTTTATCAGAGATAAGAAATGAATAAAAAACTTTCACATCTTCAGTCATCAATAAGGCCGTGTCTCCTTTTACAACTCAACTTGCCTAAGTATCGAAGAGGAAGAATGACCGCTCAAAACCTAGCAAGGTAACCGATCACAAACTTGCAAAGCTGTACAGGGACAAAAAAGTGGCTCTAATCCACCATACTACCAGACGCAGTAAGACTTCGAGGTAAGATTCAAACATTAAAAATATTGAAGACACAGATGAAATATTGGCTCCAATCAACTATAGCAGAACAAGATTTAATACACCAATCAATTTTAATCGAGACAAACAACATGTGACCTTGCTTATATAACTGAAAAATACATTTAAAGAAAAAAAAAAGAACTTCTGATTTAGTGCCTTCTCTAAATTGAGGCTGAAAACCAAACCTGCTCCATATGTCTAAGTTGGCCGGCAAAACTGCCATCAGAAAATAACTCTCAATGAAAAGTAAAAGATCTCAATGTAAGAAATATAACAGTTTAGCAAAAGGTCTTAACTATCAACGTCAGAGATATTGTTGGTGAGATACACTATGGAGGAACAAGTATTATCGTGGGGAGAGCTTGATTCGAAGGTGAGGTATGAGGGACAGGAATAGATGCCGTTGCAGGAAGGACTATGTAAAGATGGGATATGGAAATTGAGCAACAAAGGAAGCGTAAGAAATAGAGAAACCCAGAAATTTGCAGCTCTGGTATAATGGAGGTTGATTTTATGTGGGCCAATAAGGTCAACCTCAACGTTGGCTTGTGAAACATGTGTACTCCATTAGCTAACTGGCTTTAATTAACAATGTTATGATGGATCTTAACATGAAGGACCTATTTGGAAACAGAATGAAAGTGTAAGGATTCATTTGAAAGAAAAAACAAAAGGAATTGGAAACTCGGGAAAAATTTAAGGTGTCACAATATTAAAAATACTCGTCTACAAGATAAGGGTCTAAATTTGAAGTGGACTGGCTCAAAGCCTGATAGCATATAGGCTTGTACCGATTTTGAGAAATAAGAATACAAATCTTACTTGGCTCAAATCATAGAAGTTAGAACTGAAAAATGAATTTCCAATCACACCAGTACACCCACTGTTGTTAAAAAATAAATACACATTCGATGAGAGATGCAAGAACTCAGAATTCACCATGTCCACTATTCTGATAAAGAAAATACTCACCTTTCCATCTTGTCATTGCCTCTTAAATAAAGAAATCAATAATAATTGTCACTGAAGGATGGACAGACTCCCTCAGCCTCTAATGAATGCAGCCTAGACTTTGATGATCATAAGTTACATGGAGACAGAAAACTGTTAAACCAATAATATGATAATTTACATACTTGCATGCGAAAGAGTTGGAAGAAACATATCCTATATAATGTTCTTATGGTTTCTGTCTAACAGAGCACCCCCCCCCCCCCCCCCCCCCCCCCCAAAAAAACAAAAAAACAATAAAGCAACTTTGGGCAGTCAACATCCTTAACCAGCATGATCGTCAACAAGTATTTCTAATGTATCAAAGAACACAGCAATATTGTGAAATGATATGCTTTATTAATGAAGCCAAAAGGAAGTTAGATAGTATGAACATACAGAACTTTCAGGCCCTTGGCATGAAGGTTTATTCACAAGCTGTTCCATATTTCAACTCCAAAAGGATTAAGGCGTATGAACAGTGAACATCCAGCCAAAGAGAAACCTACATATACAAAACTATAAACCTACTCGTCTCATGTGGAACCAGCAGAGAAAAGCATGGGAAAACATGTTAGAGCTCACAATAACAGTTACATAAACATCTAACCGCTCTCCTTATAAAAGAGGCAGATAAGAGCAGGTTTAACATTATGATCTTATGTGTTTCCACCTTTTAACTGTTGAATTGCAGTGTACAACTTGCGTCGTGGCCCAACAGCAAATACTCCCATCTCTTTGAGATCTTCAAGTGTAAGTAGTGGCAGTGCTTCCTCATCTACTTCATGCATCTCAAACAAGGTAGCATACTTACCAAACCCTAGCTCCTCCAACCATCTCTGAACACTATTAACATCATCATCTCCACTTCTCGTTTCATACCATAGTCTAGGAAATTCACTGTTGTCTTCTTCACAAGTATCCTCTTCCCCAAGGTCGTGACAATCAGCTTGTGGCCAGATAGCTTCATATGCACCATATTCGTATCCATCTTTGCTGGTTGCTGGAGTTTCATGATCAGATAAATCCTTAAATCCGGAATTTATTGAACGGTCATTGGACGCATCTGAAGTGAACTGGGCAAACTCCTTCCCCGTACAAACTCTCCCTTCTTCACAACTCAATTCAGGACTAAGTCTAGGACTCCAGGCACCACCAAAGAAGCTACCACCATTTATTGTACTGCGCCCCCTTCTTTTCATGACCCTACACTTCCGAGTTATATTAGTGAAATCTAAATTAGCCATGCTTACATTCATCTTAGTGGAGTTCGCAACATCAAATGCTGATTTTGATGAGTTAGGGTTCTTATTCTCACTGTTCTGATGAAAGTCAGCTGAAATCCTTGGAGAGACCTCAGAATCTGAATCCCTAAACTTAGAAGACCTCCCTTTAGAAAACCCATTTATGTGCTCGAGTTCAGTCTGCTTAGAATTAGTATCATCAGGTTTCCATCTCTTAGTCCCCAATTTTTCCTTAGTGTTCTGGGGAAATCCACAAGCAAAAGCAGCAGGAATATCTCCAATTTCTCCTAACCTAACGTTTGGCCGCCTTTGTCTTTTAGGATTCATACTTACCACTAGCATTCTATATAACCCCTTCAAAACTCAACCTGAACAAAACGACAGAAAGAAAAAATCCGAAAATTAAATCACAGGAACACCAACATAGCAATTGGACTCGAAACAGAATCAACTCAGGAATCCCGTCACGGAGAACAAAACACCCACAAATCAGTTAAAGGTTCACACAGACAGTAAGGATTGAGGACCAACAGTGAAAGCTCTCAGTTTCAATATACCCAAATGACCGATAAATGTAAAATCACTATGAATGCGATAACTTTTGGAAAATGCCATAGAATCAAGGGAACTACAAAACAAAACAAAAAAAAAGAAAAGGTAAGTAAGGAACCTTGAAGAACAGCAAGGGTTTCACTTCAACCAGAATCCGATGGACACGATTCCCCAAATATAATGTTGGAGGGGAGGTGGTCTCTTTGTTTCAAACGTAGGAAACAGGAAATAGGAAAGAGGAAAGAGGGAAATGGGATTTTCTTGGATAGATTTGGCTTGGTTTCCTGACTAGGGGTATAATACTACGGAAGTGGAAGAATGAAGATGACAAAAGCGAACTAGCGTTTGTCGGTTTGCTTGATACATTTAAACATAGATGGGGACGTCGCCGGTCAACGTCAACCCTGGAAAATTTATCCTTCCCTTCCAAGTTATCTCAGGATAGACTGGAAAGTAATAAGCTTTATTTTTTTTAAAAGAAAATAATTAAATAAAACTTAAAAGTGGTGAGGGGACGAGAGAAAGTTTTGGTGCTGTAGAATACTCTGGAGGAAATGGGTTCACCTAGGAATTGCGGAGGAGCAGAAAATAAACAGCGTGTCACCGCCATGATTGAAAAGAGGAGCAATAATGCGACGTTGGAGCAGTGAGGTATTAATCCCAGGAAACAGTGGGCTAGCTCTTTTAGGTAGTTTAGATTTTCACTTTCAAATAAAGGTAACCCAGGAGCTGATTAATGTAAAGAAAACTCTGGAGAAGAGAGGATTTTGTTTTTTCTTTCCTTTAAATATAGAAAGGAACATTGTTGAACATTATCGTTTTGACTTGTTAGAAGATGATTAAGAAATCCTTTCATTGATCTCATATCAAAAACAAAAAATAAAAAATATTTATACAAACATATATAAATATAAATAATACTGACATATAATTCAGTGAAAAGATGCACAATAATCAATTTAATTATCGTGCAACTTCATCACAATTTATATAAATAATAGATTGTAGTAGGTAATAATAGTCATAAATTTTAAATGAGATTAGTTTTACAGGGAGAATACTTATAAAAAAATAAAAAAATAAAAAAATAAACACTATCATTACCCCTAAACTAAAAGATTCACCATTGAATATTAACTGGAACCTAATTAACCAGAACAAAATGTACTCAATAGGCCTTGAGGATAAGTCATGAGTCATCAACCTCGGTATTTTCTTTTTTTGGGTGCAAAACTGCAGGCGGGGCCATGCTGTTTTCACACTAGCTAGGAAACACTCCTGTGCTGCTAGCATCATAACGCCATTTAAAGAGTGAATTGTTGGACCAAAAAAAAAAAATTTAAGAGTAAATTATTTTTTAAGATTCTTAAATTATCTAATTATTTTTTATTATAAAAATATACATAAATTCTTTAAAGTTAAAATATAATCAAAATATTTTCAAGAATAATATTATTTTTTATTAAAAATATAACTTACTAAAAAATTTAAAACTTTTATTTCTATGTAATTATTTTTTGTTAAAAAATATATATGATATTTATTCTAAATTTAGAAAATTTATTATTTTTATATTATTTAGATACATATATATTACTTATTATATTATGTAAATAATGGATATAAGAATATTTTGGTCAAAATAAGTATAATTATCGTGCATTTTTTTAATGTGGAGAAGTTATTGTAATATATTTTTTAATTTAAAAAAAGAGAGTGTAGATTTTTAAAATAAGGGAGAAAATCATATAATTTAAACATTTTTCAAAGAAAAGGAATGAAATTTACACAAATTTGAAAGACTGCAATTTTAATGCCTACCTTTTTATAGATGACAAACATAGCAGAGCCCTACTTAATTGGTCTTTTATGAGCCACTTCTCTAAGTGCATTTCTGCTACTAATCTTTTTGATCCTGGCATTAATAGGCTAAAATTCACTTAGGAAAATGGCTTTTTAAAGGAGTGAATTGACTAGGCCTTTTGTGATATCTTTTGGCATCTATCTTTTCCTCATGCCCAGTTGCACCATTTGATTAAAAATGGCTTTAATGATAGACCCATTTTCATCTTCCTTGAACTTGAGTACAAAAGAAATCACCTTGTGCTTGGTTACTTGAAGATTCCTTTGTAGAGGTGGTTAAGGACTAGTAGCTAAACCATGATTAGTGTGTAGGTTCCTATACTTTTCACTTTTCAGAATTTAGTTATAGTTTGGAATTGTGAAAAAGTGGGCAATATCATGTATAAAAAAAAAGGCCTTCAATTGTCTTTAAGATATAGATAGAAGCCTTTCTTGCATGGATAACATTTCTTAAAAGTCTTGAGAGCAAGTTATGTGAAGAGAATGAGAAGATCCTAGTCTAGGAAGAGCTTATTTGGTACTAGAAATCTAGGTGTAATTGGTTGAGATGGAGACATTGTAATACAAAAATTTTCCACACTTTGACTATTATCAGGAGGAGAAGAAATAATATTAAAGCTATTCAAGGTGAAAACGGCCTTTGGATCTCTTATCAACATATGTTGAAAGAATTAGCTACCAACTTGTATGATAATTTATACACAAAGGAGGATAGGGAGAGACCCAAGCCCCCCATTCCAAATGGGTTTCCTAAACTAGACTTGGTAGACCTTGCCTTCATTCAAAGGAAGGTCACTGATTTGGAGATAAAAAATACTACCCTTGGTAATGGGGCTTTCAAAGTTTCAAGTCCTAATGGGCTTCAAGTCATCTTCTTTCACAATCAATAGGCCATTATAGGTGATTCTGTTTGCAACTTTATCGAGGATGCTTTCTATAGACTTAAGGACAAAAGACATGTAAACAAAACTCATGTTATAATTGTCCCCCAACCTAAGAACCAAAAACTCTCTAAGAGTTCTATCTTATTTCCTTGGGCAACATCATTTTTAAAATAATGACAAAAATTGTGGTGAATCGTTTGAAAGGCTATCTTAGTAAACTTATGTCACTTAACAACCAAAGTAGTTTTATCCATAGTAGGCATAGTAGTGATAATATTATCATCATGTAAGAGGTCATACACTCAGTAAGATCTAAGAAAAGGTAAAAATATTTAATAGCTATTAAGGTTGATTTGGAGAAAGCATAGGACTATCTTGATTGGTCCTTCTTAAGTGAAACCTTTTTGGATATTGGGTTTGAGTGCTCCTTTGTTCATCTTATCATGTATTGTACATCCACTTATAGCATGCAAGTTCTTTGAAATGGAGAAGCTTCTGATTCCTTTATTCCTTTTAGAGGTATGCAACAAGAGGACATGTTATCACCTTACCTTTTTGTATATACATGGAGAAATTGAGTCACTATATCAATTAAGCAGTTAAGAATAAGATGTGTAAGCCTGTTAGGCTTTCCAAACAAGGGCCTCTTATCTTTCACTTGTTTTCAGTCGACGAGCTTTTTCTTTTTGGCGAAGCGTCATTGGAACCAGTGGAGGTTATGCATGATTATATAAATGTATTCTGCTTTATTTCAGGGCAGAAATGAATCTAACCAAAACTAAGATGTTTTGCTATATTAATGTTCGCTCCTTGAAGTCTCTTTGCTTAAGCCATATTTTAGGAGTTACTTTCATATGAGACTTAGGTAAGTACCTTAGCATTCATTTGTTTTATAAAACGACTTTTAAGGCTAGCCTTAAATTAATCAAGGCTGTTCTTTCTACTATGCCCACCTACATCATGCAAACAGTGTCTCTTCCTACTAATGTTTATGCATAGCTTGAAAAGAATAGTATGGATTTTTTATGGGGATCTATTGATGATTAGAGAAAAATCCATCTTATTTCTTAAGATGACATCTATAGGCATAAGAAATATGAAGATCTAGGGATTAAGAAAATTTGCCACCAGAATGACATTTTCACTATAAAGTTTTATTAGTAACTCCTTTGCCATCAAAACACATTGTGGGTGAGAGTTCTTGGGGAAAATTACTGCTATGGCACTAAAGTGATCACTAAAATTAGGCAACATGGTAACTCTTTTCATGTTTAGATAAGAGTCATGAGAGTTTAAGACTCCTTTATAAAGGGTGTAGGCTAGACTCCTAGTGATGGGTCAACTATTAGATTTTGACACGATTAATGTACCTCCTTGCCACTACCTCTAATCAATTATGCTTCACAAGAGGTGCCAATGGACAATTCTCAAGCCCTTCTTAATGACTTTCTCTCTCTCTTTTAAGAGATTAGAATTGGGCTAGCTTTGGCCACCTCTTTCCTTAGAACCTCGAGAATGTCATTACCAGCATTTTGCCCACCTCCTTTTGGAACAAAGCAAACACAATTTCTTGGAGAAGGGCATACAAAGGAAACTTCTTGGTTTGGTTAGCCTATGACTTCTTCATTATTGATTCACATTTAAATAACAATAAGGTGTAGGATATGTTTTGAAAGTGGAACATGTTAGAGAATTTTAGGTGCTTCTTATGGTTATTTGTTTGAGATTGCTCCACACCATAGAGTTTAAGCATCGTAAAGGTCTCTCAATATCAAGTCTATGCATTTTTGGTTGTAGCTTTAATGATTCGACCATGCACTACATTTGTGATTGTGTCTGAGCCAAGGCATTTTAGAGGAAGCTTATTGCCTTAAACCTTTAGTCAACATTCTTTTCTCTTTCATTGCATGAATGGGTGTTGTGAGGCAATGTCCTTGAAGTTGATAACATGTCAAGCCTGTTGTGGAGCATAGTATTCGAGTTAGGGTGTTGGAATATATGGACTTCACAATGCAAAATGATATTAATGCTAAAGACTTCTTGATAGATAACCTCTTGCATAAGTGTCTCTACATGGCCTTTAAAGTAGTGTAGTTTCTTTAAATCAATGACAAGTTTGTGAAGAAGAAGACACAACATTTTATAAACTAGCCACCCTTAATATTAGGATGGACTATGGTGAATATGGATGGCTCTGCTTATAGGAATGGTGAAGCTTCCTGTTAGAAATAAGTAAACTTAAATATTGTCTTTTAGTTATTTATGAGTCTTTTAGGTGCTTGTGTATTTAAGAATAGGTGAAGACTTTTAGTATTATGTGTCATAAGTTATTATCTTGAAGTATATGGTTTATGTATAAGGAAATGTGCATTTCATTAATATAATGGTAAATAGAGTGAGTTTAAGAGTCTTGAAACATTAGTATAAATAAGAAGTGAGTATTAGCATGTGAGTGTGAAGAGTGTATTAGTAAACTAGTTCACAATATAATATGAAGTATGATTTGTGTATCCCTCTTCCATATATAAAGTGTGGTTGGTGTATCCCTTTGCCATATAATATTGATAGTCCCCTTACATATCTTGTTCTTTTGTCTTCTAACAAATTGGCATCATAGCTCGATTAGTGAGAAGTATGGCTTCAAAAAGTATTTTTCAATATCCACAACTAAACAAAGAGAACTATGATAAATGGGTAATTTACATAAAGGCTCTCCTTGATGTTCAAGGAGTGTGGGATGTTGTTAGCAATGGCTATACGGAACCTGAAGATCAAGCAACCTTGAATCAAGAGTAAAAGGAAGCCTTGAAGAATGAGAAGAAGAAGAATCAATATGCTCTTGCCATCATCTATCAAAGCTTGGATGGTGAAATGCTCGAGAAGGTTGTTAACATCATTATTGCTAAGCAAGCATGGGAGATTCTCAAGAATTCCTTGAAGGTGTTGATAAGGTGAAGAAAGTTCATCTTTAAACTCTAAGAGGAGAATTTGAAAAACTCTTCATAAAAGATAATAAAACTATTATGGATTACACATCAAAAGTCTTGGCAGTGGTCAATTAAATGAAAATGTTCAGTGATGACATACAAGGTGTTTGTGTGGTAGAAAAGCTTCTTCATTCTCTCAATTCTAAATTTGAGAGTATTATGGTTGTTATTAAGACATCCAAGGATATTGAAAATTTGTCCATTGATGAGTTGTGTGGTGCTTTCTAGGCCCATGAAGAAAGGTTGAATAGAGGAAACCTTGAGAAAGAAGTCAAAATGCTATAAGTAAATGTGACTTTAAACAAAAAGAAAAATCTTTATGGAAGAGGTTCAAGAGGCCATGGATGTGGACGAGGTCATGGTCAAGGAAGAGGAAGATGATAATAAATATAATGAACGAAGAAGAGAAACCTTAGAAGATGTTGAAACATGATTATCATATCTTGGTGGCAGAGTGCACTTAACCCAAAATAAGATACTCTAAGGTTGTCATAAACATCTAATAGAAAACTTTCTCGTTGCAAAAATTTTATGAATTAGAATAAAAACAACTTAAGAGATTCTTTTTTGTTATATCCAGGTGAATAAACTGCTTTGTAAGTTATCTTTTTGTTTATATTTGAAGTCGTGCATTCTGGCTTTAAGACCTTTCAATCATGAAACTTGAAAGGTGAAGAAAGTGTTCAGCATCTTAGCACATTGGTTGGCTCTCCCAACCAATGTCCAGCAATCATGGTTAGGATTTATTTCATATTAACTAAAGGTATTTCTAACCATTGTTTTTATTTATTGTAACTCTAACAATTGCATGTATTTTGTCTTCCAGCATTAAAGTCTCTTTATACATTAGGAACATCAATCTCCTCAAATCCTACAAACTTTTCCCAAAATACATCAATGGATCATCCCTTAAGATAGTTTGAGCTTCTTACTAATGCTAACAATATTTCTCAGAGATTTCAATAATATAAGCTAAAAAACATCACTTACATTGCAACCAATTTGTCTTTTCAGTCTAATCATATGCATTGTACCAGTACATGAACTTTTATGAATATCATTTGATAACTAGTCTATTTTATTCATAATTTATTATCAAATTTACTTTTCTCCAAAATAATATTATGCCTCATATCATTCTTAGCTGAGAACCAATCACAGATCGCCTAACAAAGTCAAGATGCTTTTACGCTTGTTATGAAACATGGTGTCTCCCACCCGGGTGTACATGCTTCCACCCTTAATATTGAAGATGGTACACAACTAATTTATTTAGACTATTTTAGAGGTCCCTTTTCTTCATGCAATAGGATTTCTTAAGTTTCCTCCATATTGTTAAATACACTACCCCTCTTGGTTACTATGTTATAGAATTTTATTAGACTCAGAAGACTATAACATTGGCCATTATGACAAACCTATTAGATCTTCCACCCACTATTGGAATTGTCCCTAATAGTTATTCCTGGCATTAGACAAGGAATCATTCCTCAACTATTGGCAAAAGGGATAAAGAGAGCCATTTAAGAGATATTATGAATAAACATCTTCATGCAGATATAACAAACCATATATCATGTCAAGGTATGTGTTTTCCAAAGCTGTCACTTATCCATTAGGTAATCAAATCATACATTTATTTATGTGGCAAGTGAATTGTTTAATTTTTCCCTTTCAATAGGATTTTTTGAGCATCATGAAACAACATCAAGTGTTAATTGTTAGCATAATCTCAACACTTAGCAATGCTACTAACAATGCGTGTAAAAAGTGTTGTCTTAGACCTAAAAATATCAACACCATGCTAGTTAATTTAAATACCCAAATTGACCATGATGAACCTTCCTCTTCCCACAAGTCTAATGCATTATTAGCATTCCAAGATGGTGTAGCAATATAAACAAGCTCTTATATCCTTTCATTTAACCGTATATTTTTACACGTGTTGGTTGCTTACTTTATCTAACAATGATTTTCATCATTTGTAGATTACTTCAATGAATGAGATCCTAATTATATATGTACTCGTTGTAAAGCAAGCATATGGTTCAATGAAAACATTAATAAGTCAATGAACCCCTAAACCTAGCTTTTCATTACGTTGCTCACAGGGTAAAATTCAATTGCCTTTCCTTCATTCTTCACCCCAAACTTTGCAAGATCTATTCTTTAGTAAGAATTCAATAGAGTTAAAAAATTTCTTGTAAATTGATATATTAAAAATGAGCATAAACAATATAATGAAATTGCAAATCTAGTGCATAATGTTTAGAACATCAAATATATGAATAATTTATTTATAGATTAGACCTAATTTCTCCATAGCAATAAAGTTAGATCTAGTTAGATTTTTCTCTCTATAACCTTAGATATGATAGTAGCTTTAATGGGAAAGCTCACCAAAATTACAGTTAGAGAGAGGACTTAACTTTTGTCTTAAATAATGTCTTATTAGGTCTTTCTATTATAGGTTTTAGTAAAACTTAATAGCTTATACTGTTAATTGCTAATCAAACTTCAAGTTTAAATGTGTTGGGTCCAATTATCGTCTTTAAAGAATTTGGGTTTAAACATCTCAATAGGCCATTAGTCAACCCCTAGTTTAGAAAACAAAATTATATACTTAATGTGACCCCATATAAATATAAAATTTTATAACATTTTCCCAATTAGGCCACGTTAATTATATTTTAAAAGAAATTTATTTCATTTTGTAAAGTGACTTGTAGATTGATGAAACAACAAAACTTTATATGTACACCAATTGGGAAAAAATGGCTCTAAAATAACATAATAAACACAACTCGGTTCAAAATAACCATCAATATAAGATAACGACAGTCATCGTGTACTTCATGTCCATATTCATACATATTAATAATTATGTTGCCATAGATTATAAGTTTGGAAATGGTAATAAATAGCTCTAAAAATGCACTATTTATTATTGGTCCATTATAACTCCTTTCAATTAATTAGTCAGTTTATTGCTTATTTTATCAATTTAACATGCAAAAGCTATAGAAGTAACATTTGAATAGGACAATTACAAAACCTTAATGACTAGAAAATTTAAACTTTCATAATAATTGTTTTGACTTATCGATAAAGGTGGACAAACCTTAGATAATACTTGCCATTGCACAACTAGTGTTAGATTACTAGACCTATACATACATACAATAACCAAAAGATAGTCCCTTAATAAGTGAAATTGGCTATAAGCCAAAATATACATAAGTAATTGGCTTGATGATTAAACTTTAGCAAAATACTAACTGTATCAAATTATGTAGCAAATATAATATAGTTAAAAAAGCTCTATAATAGCTACATAGAGGCCTAGCTATTTAAATCTGGTGCATTGGCACTTGGAGGTATTTGTTGGGTCTCCTCAATAACCATTGAGGTCTTCATCCTAATGATTGCTCATACTTAACCTATACTTGGCATGATCACATACATCCACTTTACCTTTATAATATACTTAGTTTTTAACATTCTTACTATCTAATCATATTATCACACACATGAAAATCATGAAAATTCTCAATAGACAGTAATCAATTTGAAAACAAATAATGGTTTAGTTGCCACATGTACAAAAACCATTTTCTTTTCATTCCTCTTGTGTTATTAGAAAACTAGTATCATACATATAGCTCAAATGAAATACATGGCAAGACATAATTCATCAAGTCAACATAAGTTAGTTGATAATTGCATCATAATAAATAAGCCATGCATATCAACTATCATTAACATCTAATAATCAAAGCATCTTACAATTTTTTATATTAGGTAATTTTCATAATTTCATCTTCTAGAAACATGACTTCATCGTCCTCAGAAATATGGTTGAGTTAATTTTAGAATATTCATAAGAGTTACATCCAATGTCCCTTACTATTGGACATAGGCTTAAATTTTTAAAATCATTGTATAATTAGGAAAAAGGGTCATTTTCCTTAGCTCTTTTATATATGTAAAATATAACCACTAAAGTATCCAATAACAATAAGGAATCAAACCATAAACATACTATCTAGGTTGTCTTCTAGTGTGCATCCACATTACATACATAGCTAAAGTTTCCTAATCTATCTCTAGAGAAAAGCTAACCATCGCCGTCAAGAAGTTGACTATTGTAACACCCCAAAATTAACGAAGGTGTTAATAATGTATTTAGACTAATTAATAATAATTATTATGGAATAATTAAGTAAACTATATGAACAAAAATTTACAGAGAGATAAAGCTATTAATATAGGTTTAAGTTTTCAATTGGGTTAAGGTTTAATGTGGGCCCAAAATTTAATTTGAATAAACTATGGATAAAGATTTATAGAGGCCCAATAATTTTTGGGTGTAAGCCCACCTCCTTATCATGAGACTTGGGCCAAGAGAGATTGCCTAACAATGGCCTAATTTGATTTAGTGAAATAGAGGTCCAAGACCCAATTTACATGAGCTCTTATAGTTGGCCTAATAAACTTTGTGCAGACCTAAGATTATGGACTTCTTAAAATTAAGTCTAGCCTAACAAAATTCTGCAGCCCAACACCTTAAAATTGGCCCAACAAGCTAAAATCTGAAACCTATTTAAAATTGGATCTTGGAGCAACCTATAACCCATAGAAAACCCAACTTAAACCCTAACAAAATGACCTAGCCACCTCCCCCATTCTGCAGAACACAAAGACAAAAGAAAATTCGGAGGTTGAGAGGGAGACTAGGGTTTTTCTGCATTCCTCCACCATTTCTCACTTCTAGAGGAAGATTTGGCCAAGGTAATCTATATAAAACATGTTCCTCTCATTCTCCTCTTCATTTTGGTTTGATTAGTTTGTCATTTTGAGAATCTTTCACCTCTTCTTAGGATGGAATATGGTTCTTGGATAATTGTTGCAAGATTTTCAGAGTTGGAGGTTAGAGGAATGATTAGGTAAGCATTTCCCTTCTATTTTATGTATTACTCTGCTGGACAATGTCCCTAAGGATTGATTATCATAATAGGTTCTGCTATTGTGCAAAATTACTAAGAGATAATAGTGGAAAACTGAATTTTCTGGGCTTGATGATTTAAATGCGAATTTTGGAATTTCCTATAGTGGATTTTCAGAGGTTAAGGCTATGGGTATTGTTAAATGAGTATCTTCTTTCCATTTTGATGCATTTTCTGTTAGTTTAAGACTCTTATAGTTGACCTATGATATGGACTTTGGTTTCATGTGAAATTACCCAGAAATTAGAGTGAACTATGACAGTTTCTGGTGTGGGAAAGTTGGAACCTGAAATTAAATCCCTTGGTAATTAGGTGAGTAACCTCTAGGCTGTCATTAGTAGTTCAACTTTTTGGATATCTGATTTGTTGATTAGAAATAATGATAATTATACTTGTTATAGGCTTGATGTGCATTTAGATTATTATGATAGCTAGGAGAAGAGTAATTGGCTTCATTGAGGTAATCGGGTTTATTTTCCTAATTCCATGTATATGCTTATGTTAATCTGCTATTTGTTACACATGCTTGATTTTGAAATGCTAAATGACTAGTTGATTACTTGATTGTTATTGTAATTGGACCTTGTGAGTCCATGGTGGAGCTGTGGTGCGGCTGCCACCCGTGCATGTGCTTCGATCGAGCATCGAGTTGTGATCAAACCCTAGATGCACTAAGCCCTGGTTGTGCTCATGATGGAGTAGGTGCCGTGGACAGACCTCTCCGGTGTTATTGGCCATTAACATGTTATGTATTACTGCTGGTATGGGACAGTAGTTATTGATAGTTCAACTAGTTCATTTGCAAATTGAATAGATGATTTTGGTATTGATGACATGAAATTGCATTAGATTGATTAACTTGTACATGTATATGGAAACTGCCCTTTTGTTACTGAGATTGTATATCTCACCCCGTTGTGAGCTAACATTTTCAGGGACCGGATCTCTTAGTGGAAAGGAGAAAATTAACGGGAGCTTATTAAATGGATTGGTAGCACCTATGTTTGAAACCTTGACAAATTGTATTGTAACTAGTTTACAAGTTTTGTACTATTGCTGCATTGCATCATGAATTGCCAAGTGTAGGAGTTGTATTTTATTAACATAGAATGTAATCCTATGATATGTTCCTTATAGACTTCACATTAATGTAAGAAATACCCAATGAAAGTATGATTGAATGACTATTGTGGGAGATTTATAATTTGCTGACGTAAAATCCCATGGATGAATAGAGAAATCCACATCTAAATGCTAAATGGGTAATGATAGATTAGCTGGGTAATTAAGATACATAATTACCATTAGAGTTGCATAAATTAAGGTAGAATGGCCCTAGAATGATATTGAAGGGAGATTGGAGAGCATGAGATGAAATTTTAGGAGTTATAAGAATAGAAGGGAATTGGTCGCGACCAACATTTATTGGCCTCGGCTAAATGGTAATAGAGAGGTATTGGCCACGGTCAACATTTAATTGACCTCGGCCAAATGTGGTGAACCTGCCAGGGAAGAAAATAGAGAGAAATTGACCGCGGTGAATAGTGAGGTTAGTCGCAGCTAAGTCTGAGAAGCAAGTCTGGGGGTGTTCCAAAGGGTATTTGGCCGCGACGAAATGCGTGAAATTTATGGAGATGTAAGGAGTTAAACCTGGGAGTAATTGGCTGCGACAAAAGAGAATTTAGCCACAGCAAAGTGCTCAATTTCTCCTATTCACCTAGAAACCTTAATTTCTTTTATGGTAATAATAAGAAATGATTTAGAAACACTTGTAACAGGTTTTTATGAGTTGGAATTGATGGATGGGAGAATCAAAGGCTCCTTATTAATGATTAAATTCACTTGCACATTTCAATAATTGTGGTTCTTTAATTAATGACCATAATAACATTAAGGTTTAAATTTCCCAACATCTTTCGAATATAATTAGTTGTGATTACTTTCAACATTCTAATTTAAATTTTATGGCTATTAATCATATACTTAACCTTAATTACGATGATTAGAAGTTAAGGTCGTTACAACTATCTCATATGAAAATCTAAATTTATCTTTGAAAAGAAGCTGACCATCCACGTAAGGATGCTAAATCCATCTCCATAGATAAGCTAACCATCCCATATGAGAAGCTAAGGAGATTATCCCTATAAAAATCATCTCTCCTGCATATTAATAGTATTTAGAGTTTAAACTCAAACTTGCCCAAAAATAGAATATATATATATATATATATATTGGTAATCATATTCAGAAGAGTCAAGAGAATCATTTTATTCATATCAATCAGGCATCCATGAATCAAAGAACTCAATCAGACTACCATACATGCATTGAAAGCTTGCAAACATGAATATGAAGAATAGTTTAATAGATTTTAATAGAACTTGCTTGATCATGTTAATGTTAATTTTAGTATTTTCCATGTCTTTCATATTTTAAGGTCCTTAGTCCCTATTAGGCCTATTTGAGGTCACAATTCCATGTTATCTAAGTTTATCATATCATGGTCATTAGCATTCCAATATCTGTCTTTTATGCACGAGAAATCATTTGTAGTTTTGTCTTTTATGTATAAGGATCAAGGAACTATGAGGTGTATGGTCATCCATATATGGGAATAGCTTGAAACTTTATCCTAGTTACATATATCTTGCATAGGGATTTAATGTTAAAGACTTGTGCTTATTACTTTTAGGGTTTCGAAGAAATCAATATAGGCTACCTACATACATCACATGATATCATTTCTACCATTCATGTTCAAAATTTTTTTTTTGGATATTTACAAAGGAAACAACAAGATTGGTTGATTTTTCAAAGGTAACAATCAACTAGCTTAAGCCCATCGGTTGACTGGTTACTAAAGAGTAGTCAATTGATGTTATACAGAATAGGTGGATTTATTTAAAGTCATACTAATTGACTAGGCACAAATAGATAGTTGACTAGTCACTCACAATGTTGCTGCTTTTGTAAGGGACCTGATAATTGATTGCTAGTCTATAGATAGTCGACTAGTCACTCACAATGTTGCTACTTTTGTAAGGGACCCGATAATTGACTGCTAGTCCATAACTAGTTAACTAGTCGAAGCTTCCTTATCATACATTCTTTTATAAAAATTATTGTTCATTTCTCAAACTTTTCACATCTGATCTCAGCGACCTCAAGGACTATTTTAGACATTTTTCAACCATCATAAGGAAATAAAACAACCATCAAAACATGATTTAAGGATTTAAAACATCACATGCCATTCTTGCCATAAAACTCATGTTGAAAAGAGAAAGTGGTGAAAGTGTGGGAAACAAGGCTTTTAACGTATTTTGAGCATACCACAAGCATTTACTCTTAACAAGAACATCATTTAAGATAACATATAACTTAGAAATGATTATTTAAAGCATCACCTAAAAGACCCCTTAGAGTGAGAAAATGAGAGTTGATGAAGATGGTGGTGAGATGAAACTTTTAGTAGTTGTTAAGCACCTTAAAAGCATCTATTCCTATCATAAACATGATTTAAAGTATGAAAGATCCATAAATAAGCAAGATCCAAGTTTCACCATGAAAGACATCTAACTTTCTAAAGAGAGAAACTAAGGAGAAAATGAAAAAGAAGACATGCAAGATGATCATCTCAGTAGGACAAGAAAGTCTTACTGGGTGGAGCTTCAAATTTGAGTCTTTAGCTTTTCCTTCCTTTTAGTTCTTCCTCCTTCGCTCTCTCTCTCTCTCTCTCTCTATATGTATATATGTTTTTAGTCTTTTCTTCCTTTGACTGAGCAAAGCAATGAATGAAGCAAGGTATTAAATAGAGATTGTACGGAGCTTCATCTGGCCTTACCTGAATTCTTAGCAAATCTCTCCACACATTTTGCACATGGACTTTGTGAGGAAGTTAGTCTAATCATGTACTAGCAGATAAAATTTTATCTTGATTTGGTTAGTATTGCATATAAAATTTATTTCTAATTATGGAAAAATATATATCAAAATTCTCATCTTTTCTTATTCTTATTTTTGCATCTTTCATTCCTTAGGAAACACAAATTACTTTTTGGCCCAAACTAAAATATAATTTTGGTCCCACCAAAATTACACTTTTGCCTTATAAAAATTACATATATTTTCATTAAACTTTCAATAATTATATTTTAACTTCAAATTTTGGCCTAAATATTTTTACTTTTCAAATATTTTTCCTATACTTTTTGTGACACCTTAATCTACTACGGCTACCTAGCCTCTCACTGGGCTCGGTTCCACATGATTTCTAAAGAATCACTACTCTTCCGTGGCATTTGCATGCTATGAACCGGGGTTTCATATACTCATCTTTTGCCCCGTGGGTCCTTTGAACCCATCTCAAGCATCCTCAACTCAAACTCCATATAGAAGACTTATACATAGCATAAAACAAACCA
Organism: Erythrophleum fordii; assembly: GCA_032878935.1. Lineage (NCBI taxonomy): Eukaryota > Viridiplantae > Streptophyta > Magnoliopsida > Fabales > Fabaceae > Erythrophleum > Erythrophleum fordii. Next base: position 1,644,203 of record JAVQMF010000055.1, read on the forward strand.
TAAGCCACGGGTATAGAGCCAAAAACCAGAAAATGCACTTTCACACTTGTGCCCAAAAGTCTTATTTTGGCTCTAACTTTGGAAAATCATAAGAAATTGTAGAAAAATGGGAATGCAGCAAACTTTAACTTTCTAGAAAGCTCTAAGTGTTTTCTTTACACTAAAAATCATTCCCAATCAAAATCTTGGCATTTGGACCATGTTTGACATCGAAAATGGGAGGGAGGTCCAGCTGTCACTATTTCTGGTGCAGCTTGCTGTCATGACTTTCGAAAATTCATAACTAAATCCACAAAAATCCAATCTGGGCACATTATACCAATTTGGAAAGCTACGGATGTCTACTAGAGGAGAAAAATAAGTACAGATCAGTTCAGTAGCTCTGCACCCCTAAAAACTGATAGAATAGTGATGGGGGTCAGGTAAGCTCCCTGATGCTGATACAGAACTTCAGATGGTCCAATCTCTCTCTACAGACCTCCGATTTGGGTGATTCTAGTTCCTATAAGTCACTGTGGTGGTCTAGTTTATGTGTATAAAATTTCACCACATTTGGAATCCATTTGGTCTAAGAATGCCACATATTTCATTTTCTAGTTGTATGAACAATACATGACCAATCCCTTGAATTTTCCCAAATTCAACAATTCTCCAAATATTCTCTAGACCTCCGAATATTACCCACTTTAGCTTCTCAAAAAGATTTCTACAAACTCTAGAGGCACGCCAAATTTCATGGCAAACGGAGCTCATCCGGTCATACTTTGACGGAACTCTCAAATTTCCCGGTTTTGGCACCCCAAAGGTCCAAAACGGGTCCACATAGCCTCTCACACATTTTCACTCCATATGGACAAGTTTAAAAGCATAAAACTAGTATATCTAACATGTCCATATGATCCAAATCATCATACATCCAAATCTCACTATGCTATGGCCAATTATGCACTATTCCATACATGCAACAAAAAGGGTAAAACCCTCATTTCCATTCATTTGGCTATAAATATAGTTCATACAATATCCTTTCATGCATTTATATTAGTTACAACCCTTACAACTCAAAAATAGTGGGCACATCGTCATTTGGTACCACTTTACATCATATTTACATCAAAATATCAAAACAAAGCTAGCAACTAGCTAACTAAGCATGCTCCTAGGCTCCTTGGTGTGTGCTCGGTTCTCCTTGAGCTCCACCTAGCATATTAGTTGGGAGGGGAAAGGGGTGAGATTCAGGGAATCTCAGTAGCTCATACACTCAATCCAGCAAGCAATCAAGGCATATAACAAGTCAAAGCATGTGAATAAGCATGTAGCTATTCTCAATCATCCAACACATAATGTACATGCTATGGAATTCACAACAATGCCAAAAATGGGCTCCAGGGACTTTTGGTCTAGCCTCACCCGAGTTTAAGGACTTTTGGATGGCCTCACCCGAGTTTAAGGACTTTTGACTTGGCCTCACTCGTTTGAGACTTTTGGCCTTGTCTCACCTATCTCAAAGGACTTTCGGCTTCACCTCACCCATCTCAAGGGACTTTCGGCGCTACCGCACCCGAGCAATTCTCACATTTCAACACACAAGCATATTGGCATCAATGCATCAAAGCAATAGCATATGGCATATTCCACACAATAAGCATATACATAATCATACAATGACTATCATATCCGAGAATGCAACAAGAAAGAGTGGAAAAGAGAGCTACCTTTGGAGCCAAAGCCAACACTAGCTTTTCCTTTCAAGTCCTTTTCTCCCTTCTTAATTTCACAATCACACCTTGATGAAGGTGCTTCACTTGAGCCTAGACACACCAAAAGCATGCAATTACTCTCTTATAATTTAATTTAGAGCAACCCTTCTATCACATACACCCTAGGGTTCTCTCTCTAGAATGCCATTAACCCTTTCTCTCTCTCAAGCTCCCATGGTAGTGGAAAACCACATTTTCAAAGAAAACACAATGATTCAAAGGCGTTTTCCACTTTCCCTCTTCTGACCCATGCCCAAAATCCGTCCATTTTTACAAATAAAACTGCAGAAAGAGAGGGCAAAAGGAGGGGATCAGAGTTCTAAGAAGAAATGGGAGAAGTTACCTTACCTTTCCCTTGATCTTCCTCCTTCTCTTGATCACTCACACTCTCCACGCCTCTTTTCTCTCTTTGGGTCGAAGCTTAGGGCAGATATGAGAGAAGAAATGAGTTTGGGTGTTTAATGAAGTTTGATTCTCGCTATTTACTCTCTTTCGGACCGACCCTCGCTACGGCGAAAATTAACCTTCGCTATAGCGAGCTCGTGTAATCTGGCTTCGCTATGGCGAGGTGTAGCCTTCGCTACGGCGAGATCGCGTCAGTTCTCTTCGCTATGGCGAGATTTACCACTCGCTATGGCGAAATCGCGTTAGTTCTAGACTTCACTTTCGCTATGGCGCACACTACAGCGGGCAACTCCCTGGTTTTTGTATGGGCTGCTGCCAGCACTCGCTATAGCTAGAATCGCCTTCGCTATTGCGAACAAGCACTCTCGCTGTAGCGAGACCGTTTCTCGCTATTGCGAGAGGACTTGACAGAAATTCTGGATTCCGAAAATTTCCAGATTTCACTTCCTTTCTTTTCCATTTTCTTTTCTTTTTCCCGGTTGTTACATTTCTACCCCTCTTAAAAGAAATTTCGTCCTCGAAATTTAAAAACTTACCTCAAGGGAATAATTCTGGATATTTCTGCCTCATCTCATCCGCTAATTCCCAAGTTGCTTTCTCAGATGTCAGACCTCTCCAGATCACTTTCACCAGAGGAATGCTCTTGCTTCTCAGCTGTTTCAGCTTAGCATCCACAATTCTCTCCGGTTTCACTACATAGGAAAGATCTTCCTGCAATTACACATGTTCATATTCTATGACATGTGAGGAGTCTGGTAAATACTTTTTCAACTGGGAGACATGAAAAACACTGTGTATTTGGGCTAGGTTAGGAGGCAAGGCTATTCGGTAAGCCACGGGTCCAATTTTCTCAAGGATTTCAAACGAACCAATATACCTAGGACTGAGCTTCCTTACCCTCATTGACCGACCTACTCCCGTCATTAGAGATATTCGAATGAATATATGGTCTCCAACCTCAAACTCTAACGGCCTCCTACGCTTATCAGCATAGCTTTTCTATCTGCTCTGGGCTGTGAGGAGCCTCTTTCTAATCAATTCTATCTGTCGGGTGGTCTGGTCCACAATCTCAGGTTCTATCATACTCCTCTCTCCTAGCTCAACCCAACACAGAGGGGATTTGCACTTTCTCCCATACAAAGCCTCATAAGGGGCCATCTGGATACTGGAATGGTAACTGTTATTATAAGCAAACTCTGCTAACGGTAAATACGCATCCCAGTTCCCCTTCATTTCTAGCACACATGCCCGCAACAAATCTTCTAATGTCTAGATGGTCCTTTCAGTCTAACCATCTGTCTGGGGGTGATATGCAGTACTAAATCGCAATCTGGTCCCTAAGGTATGCTACAATGACATCCAAAAGTTCGATGTGAACCTGGGATCTCTATCCGAAACTATGCTATTGGGTATTCCATGAAGTCGCACTATCTCCCTGATATACAACTGGGCCAATCTATCCAGTGTAAAAGTAGCCTTAATAGCTAAAAAGTGTGCAGACTTCGTCAGTCTATCCACAACTACCCATATAGCATCGTGTCCAGAGGATGTCCTGGGTAACCCCATGACAAAATCCATGGCTATACTATCCCACTTCCACTCAGGGATATCTAGATGTTACAATAACCCAGCCGGTTTCTGATGTTCAATCTTTATCCTCTGACACACTAGGCATCTAGCCACATAATCCGTCACATGGCTCTTCATCCCTGGCCACCAGAAAATCTTTTTCAAATCTTGATACATCTTGGTGGCACCTGGATGGATAGTATACTTACTCTTATGCGCCTCTTCCAGAATGCTTTCTCTCAACCCATTCTGACTAGGCACACAGATTCTATCCCGATATACTATCATGCCATCCTCAGATAACTTGAAATCTGAGGTCTTACCTTGGGTAATCTCATTCCTGATCCGTTTCAGGAACTCATCCTCTCTCTGGGCATCTAAGATCTGGGTTCTCAAGACATTCTCAACTCGGGTTTCACTCAGATACAATCTACCCGATACCACCTGACAAGAGAGGTTCAACTCTCTGAACTTCTCTAGGAGCTCATGCTCCCTAATCATCATATGGGCTACATGGATGGTTTTTCTACTCAAGGCATCTGCCACCACATTGGCCTTACCCGGATGATATTTCAACACATAATCATAATCTTTCAAGAATTTCATCTATCTCCTCTGTCTCATATTGAGTTCTTTCTGATCAAACAGGTATTTCAGACTCTTGTGGTCACTATAGATCTCTATGGTCACACCATACAAATAGTGTCTCCAAATTTTAAGAGCAAACACTACGGCAGCTAACTCTAGGTCATGTGTGGGGCAATTCTCCTCATGAGGTCTCAACTGCCTCGAGGCATATGCGGCCCTGCTGCATCAACACACATCCTAACCCTTTGCCCGAAGCATCACAATAAACCACAAATGGTTCACTAGGGTCAGGGATAATCAGTACAGGGGCAGTGGTCAAACAGAGTTTCAACTCCTGGAAACTCTTCTCACATCTCTCATCCTACACAAACGGTGTATCTTTCCTAGTTAGCCTCGTCAGTGGTAAGGCCATTCGAGAAAAGTCCTGAATAAATCGTCTGTAATACCCTGCCAAACCTAGGTAACTCCTAACCTCGGTGATCGTTCTAGGTCTATCCCACTGTAACACAGCCTTAACTTTATGGGGATCCACCGCAACCCCATCTCGTGAGATCACATGACCTAAGAATCGCACCTCGGTCAGCCAAAACTCACATTTACTCAGTTTGTTATACAACCTTTTCTCTCTCAAGGTCTCTAGGACTAGTCTCAAATGCCTCTCGTGCTCCTCAAAAGATCGGGAGTACACTAAAATATCATCAATAAAGACCACCACAAACTGATTTAGATACGGTCTGAATACCCTGTTCATATAATCCATGAACACAGCAGGCGCATTCGTCAACCCGAATGGCATCACAAGGAACTCATAGTGCCCATATCTCGTCCTGAAAGCCGTCTTAGAGACGTCTTCAGTTCTCACTCTCAACTGGTGGTAACCAGATCTAAGATCTATCTTAGAAAACACAGATGCCCCAACCAACTGATCTAACAGATCATCAATTCTAGGGAGAGGATATTTATTCTTGATGGTAACTTTATTCAACTCTCGGTAATCTATACACAACCGTAAGCTACCATCTTTCTTTCTCACAAACAACACCGGAGCTCCCCAAGGTGAAACACTAGGGTGGATAAACCCTTTCTCTACCAATTCCTCTATCTGCTTTTTCAACTCAGCAAGCTCGGCGGGAGCCATCCTGTAAGGAGCTTTGGACACCGGTCCAGCACCAGGTACTATATCTATAGGGAACTCTAATTCTCTCTCAGGAGGTAGGCCACTAAAATCAAACTCTCTAGGGAAAACCTCCGAGAATTCCCTGACAACTAGGATCTCCTCTATCCCTTCTTCTACCTCAGCTCGAATAGAGAAAAAGACTAGAAACCCTTGACATCCACACTCTAAATATCTCTCAGCCTGGGTAGTAGTCATAAAAGATAACTCAGCTCCTAGCCTAGGTATGGTCCCACAAGCAGGTAGGGAAATGGTTCGGTGTTCACAATCAAGTATGGCATTATTCGCAGCCAACCAGTTCATACCAATAATCAAATCAATTTCATGAAAAGGCATACAAACCAAATCAAGAGTGGTATGACAATGATTAAATTAGACAGTGACATTTAAGCAAGTATGGGAAGTGACCACATGGCCTCGAGTGGGTGTAATGACAGATAAGTCAAAGGGCAAGACACTAACAACCAGACCCAATTTCCTCACACAATCATAAGATATAAACGAGTGACTAGCACCCGAATCAAACATAGTAACTACAGGAAAGCCATTCACTAACAGCATACCTCGGATCAAACTGGGAGATGCGCTGGCTTTTTGCTGAGTAAGGGCGAACACTCGGCCCTGGGTCTGTGGTCTAGGAGGAGGCGCTGTCTCCATCTGAGGACAGTGTCCAGCAATGTGCCCCGGCTTTCCACACTTGTAACATGTCACCGGAGACTGCTGGAAGGATGACTGGCCCAGAGGAGGTAGAACACCTCGCTGCGGCTTTCTATTCCATGGCCCTTTGCCTCTCCTCTTAGTACTAGGGGTCAAACTAGAACCCTCTTCTGGTTTCGGCCTTTTCAAATCCAGAACCCTCTTCTGACTAGCTGTCGTCACAGTAGGCATGATAACTTGCAGATTCGTCTCAATCACCCTACTGACCTCCACAAGAGTATTAAACTTTCTAATCCGCTGTGGAGTGACTCTATCGCTAATCAGGGGCCTCAAACCAGTCTCAAACTGCTCACATCTCCAGGGTTCATCATCATACCTCTGGAGGTAAGAGGAATACCGAGATAACTCTATGAACTTGGCCACATACTGATCCACAGTCATCTCATCCGTCTGTCTCAAGCCCATAAACTCCATCTCTTTCTTCTTCCTCACTGAACTTGGGACATACTTCTCATAAAATTCAACCAAGAAAGTCTCCCAAGTTATCTGTATATTCTTGGTCTCCATCAGTGGTTTTGCACTCTCCCACCATCTATCAGCTTCCTTTTCTAGCATGAAGATGGCTAACTGGGCTTTCTACTCAGTGGTACAATCCATCACTGAGAAGATTTTCTTAAGCTGCATCACCCAAGCCTCCGCCTTATCCGCATCCAATTCCCCGTCAAATGAGGGTGGATTGTTCTGCCTAAACTGCTTCAACACTTTTTGGATAGGCGTCTGGGTCTGTGGAGCAGTAGGCTCCTGGGGAGGTACAGGTGGAATGCTAGATGTAGATGGTTGCGGTCCAGGGGCATCCCTTCTGGCTTCTTCTTGCCTAGCCAGGGTGTTTTGCAAATGCATGATCATATCATGCTGCTGCTGGGCAATGTATCTCTGTTGCTCCAGCATCTCTTGGTGCTGGCCCATCATGGCCTCATACCGGTCTAGTCTATCCATGATGGCCTGCAGAGGAACCCTAGTCTCAGTAGGAACCTCTGGCTCATCTCTCTGAGCTCTGGGCAGTCTGCCTCTGCCTCTACCCCTGCCCTATCTAGTCTCAACCATGTCTGAAAGAAATAGCAATCCTCAGTTCACAACACTATCACATCACATCACATATGCATAAGGATGCTACAACTTCCATGACCATTCACACCAAACATAAGCAATTCACATACTTCAAGAGCCTAACATCGAGCAAAAGTGCCTGAATCATTGCTCTGATACCAAAAATGTGACACCTTAATCTACTATGGCTACCTAGCCTCTCACTGGGCTCGGTTCCACATGATTTCCAAAGAATCACTACTCTTCCGTGGTATTTGCATGCTATGAACCGGGGTTTCATATACTCATCTTTTGCCCCATAGGTCCTGTGAACCCATCTCAAGCATTCTCAACTCAAACTCCATATAGACGACTTATACATAGCATAAAACAAACCATAGGCCACGGGTATAGAGCCAAAAACCAGAAAATGCACTTTTCACACTTGTGCCCAAAAGTCTTATTTTGGCTCTAACTTTGGAAAATCATAAGAAATTGTAGAAAAATGGGAATGCAACAAACTTTAGCTTTCTGGAAAGCTCTAAGTGTTTTCTTTACATTAAAAATCATTTCCAATCAAAATCACGGCATTTGGACAATGTTTGACATCGAAAATGGGAGGGAGGTCCAGCTGTCACTGTTTCTAGTGCAGCTTGCTGTCATGACTTTCGAAAATTCATAACTAAATCCACAAAAATCCAATCTGGGCACATTATACCAATTCGGAAAGATACAGATGTCTACCAGAGGAGAAAAATAAGTACAGATCAGTTCAGTAGCTCTTGCATCCTAAAAACTGATAGAATAGTGATGGGGGTCAGGTAAGCTCCCTGATGCTGATACAGAACTTCAGACGGTCCAATCTCTCTCTACAGACCTCCGATTTGGGTGATTCTAGTTCCTACAAGTCACTGTGGTGGTCTAGTTTATGTGTATAAAATTTCACCACATTTGGAATCCATTTGGTCTAAGAATGCCACATATTTCATTTTCTGGTTGTATGAACAATACATGACCAATCCCTTGAATTTTCCCAAATTCAACAATTCTCCAAATATTCTCTAGACCTCCGAATATTACCCACTTTAACTTCTCAAAAAGATTTCTACAAACTCTAGAGGCACGCCAAATTTCATGGCAAACGGAGCTCATCCGGTCATACTTTGACGGAACTCTCAAATTTCCCGGTTTTGGCACCCCAAAGGTCCAAAACGGGTCCACATAGCCTCTCACACATTTTCACTCCACATGGACAAGTTTAAAAGCATAAAACTAGTATATCTAACATGTCCATATGATCCAAATCATCATACATCCAAATCTCACTATGCTATGGCCAATTATGCACTATTCCATACATGCAACAAAAAGGGTAAAACCCTCATTTCCATTCATTTGGCTATAAATATAGTTCATACAATATCCTTTCATGCATTTATATTAGTTACAACCCTTACAACTCAAAAATAGTGAGCACATCGTCATTTGGCACCACTTTACATCATATTTACATCAAAATATCAAAACAAAGCTAGCAACTAGCTAACTAAGCATGCTCCTAGGCTCCTTGGTGTGTGCTCGGTTCGCCTTGAGCTTCACCTAGCATATTAGTTAGGAGGGGAAAGGGTTGAGATTCAGGAAATCTCAGTAGCTCATACACTCAATCCAGTAAGCAATCAAGGCATATAACAAGTCAAAGCATGTGAATAAGCATGTAGCTATTCTTAATCATCCAACACATAATGTACATGCTATAGAATTCACAACAATCCCAAAAATGGGCTCCAGGGATTTTTGGTCTAGCCTCACCCGAGTTTAGAGACTTTTGGATGGCCTCACCCGAGTTTAAGGACTTTTGACTTGGCCTCACTCGTTTGAGACTTTTGGCCTTGTCTCACCTATCTCAAAGGACTTTCGGCTTCACCTCACCCATCTCAAGGGACTTTCGGCGCTACCACACCCGAGCAATTCTCACATTTCAACAGACAAGCATATTGACATCAATGCATCAAAGCAATAGCATATGGCATATTCCACACAATAAGCATATACATAATCATACAATGACTATCATATCCGAGAATGCAACAAGAAAGAGTGGAAAAGAGAGCTACCTTTGGAGCCAAAGCCAACACTAGATTTTCCTTTTAAGTCCTTTTCTCCCTTCTTAATTTCACAATCACATCTTGATGAAGGTGCTTCACTTGAGCCTAGACACACCAAAAGCATGCAATTACTCTCTTATAATTTAATTTAGAGCAACCCTTCTATCACATACACCCTAGGGTTCTCTCTCTAGAATGCCATTAACCCTTTCTCTTTCTCAAGCTCCCATGGTAGTGGAAAACCATATTTTCAAAGAAAACACAAAGATTCAAAGGTGTTTTCCACTTTCCCTCTTCTGACCCATGCCCAAAATCCGTCCATTTTTACAAATAAAACCGCAGAAAGAGAGGGCAAAGGGAGGGGATCAGAGTTCTAAGAAGAAATGGGAGAAGTTACCTTACCTTTCCCTTGATCTTCCTCCTTCTCTTGATCACTCACGCTCTCCACGCCTCTTTTCTCTCTTTGGGTCGAAGCTTAGGGCAGATATGAGAGAAGAAATGAGTTTGGGCGTTTAATGAAGTCTGATTCTCGCTATTTACTCTCTTTCGGACCGACCCTCGCTACGGCGCAAATTAACCTTCGCTATAGCTAGCTCGTGTAATCTGGCTTCACTATGGCGAGGTGTAGCCTTCGCTACGGCGAGATCGCGTCAGTTCTCTTCGCTATGGCGAGATTTACCACTCGCTATGGCGAAATCACGTTAGTTCCAAACTTCACTTTCGCTATGGCACACACTGCAGCGGGCAACTCCCTGGTTTTTGTATGGGCTGCTGCCAGCACTTACTATAGCTAGAATCGCCTTCGCTATTGCGAACAAGCACTCTCGCTGTAGCGAGACCGTTTCTCGCTTTTGCGAGAGGACTTGGCAGAAATTCTGGATTCCGAAAATTTCCAGATTTCACTTCCTTTCTTTTCCCTTTTCTTTTCTTTTTCCCGGTTGTTACACTTTTAATACCTCTTTAGCCCTAGAAGTTTTTAAAATTAAAATTTTGATTATTTATTTCCTAATTACTTTCTATTTATCATTTTTGAAAAAGACTAATTAATTCATGAAAATTCTCTAAAATTTCCAATAAATTCTAGAAAATTTTCTTAATGTTTTATAAATATAAAATTCACTAAATCCTTATTATTTAGCCATATATTGGTTCCCAATTGTTTTCTCAATATTATTTAGTTTACTTTAAATTGTTTAAATGCTATTAAATAAATCCTAATTGGAAGGAGGATGTTACATACTCTATATAATTTCTCATTATCCTTTATGCTCAATTAGCAAAAGAAATCAATTGACTTCAAATAAGCTTATATGTCTCAAAAACCTTTATTTTGAGAAAACTATATAGTGCCAACTGAAATATATCATAACAAATACAATGATCATACTTAAGACAGATACTATGTCTTAAGATACATGTTGTATTCTATCTTTACAAAGGCAAAGTATTAATATAATGGTGATCTTTAATATAACATGATGAATTAATAGTGCAATAATATAACACCTCAAGTATATGAAAAATTCAAAGTAAATATAATAATATAGTCAAAAGACATCCATAGAGTTAACATAAATAAAATGTGTCAAACTCTTAGTAACCTAAAAGATCAAGAGATCTTTAAACATCCATGTTCTCAATATGTTTCTTAAATTATGAGTCATAATTATTTAGTTAGAGGATTAGCTAACTTTGACTATGTATTTACAAACTCTACAACAATATCTCCTTTCTTAATCAAGTCCTTGATTGTAAGATACTTGATTTTCATATGCTTAGACTCAATGCTTATCTTTCTATTCTTAGAGTAGAATACAAATGCATTATTATCACAATAAATAACTAGTAGTCTAAAGATAGAGTTAACCCCCGAATCTTTGACATAAAGTTCCTGAGCCAAACAACTTGTAAGGTTGCTCCATAGTGTGTAACAAATTTAGCATATATAATTGAAGATGTAGTCAAACTTTGTTTCAAGCTTTTCCAAGAAATGGCTCTACCAACAAGCATAAAGATATAACTAAAAGTGAATTTCAAATTATCTAGACAACCAACAAAATTAAAGTCTAAAAAGCTTGTTAACTCAATATTGTCAACACTTTTATAAATAAGCATAAAGTTTCTAGTTTTCTGCAAATATCTCATAACTTTTTTAGCCACAACCCAATGATCAGATCCATGATTTAAAAGATATCAACTAGAAACATTCATAGCAAAAGCAATCTCAGGTTGAGTACATGCTTGTGCATACATCAAGCTAAAAACTACACTGGTATATAAGCTATCCTTTATATCTTCCTTTTAAAGTTCATTTCTAGGGTATTGACTTTTGTTAAATTTATCACCTTTGATAATAAGTACATCCTTACCTTCCAATTCTATATATTAAACGTTTTAACACATGATCTATATAAGCTTTTTAAGATAATTCTAAAATACCATAAGATTTTATCACTATGTATCCCAATACTCAAGACATAAGAAACTTCTTTAAGGTCTTTCATGTGAAAAGCATCAAACAAGAAAAGCTTTCTTTCATGAAGCAGATGTAAATCACTGCTTGTAAGAAGAATGTCATTTATATTAAACAAAAAAAAAAACACTTGCTTCCACTGGTATTCATATGTATATGCACTAATCAATTTTTTTTTTTTTTACAAAATCGAATAAGGTCACCACCTCGTCAAACTTCAAATACTATCAACTAAAAAGCTTATTTAAGACCATAAATTAAATTCTTCAGTTTACACACTATTTGCTCTCTATCACTTTCTTCAAAACCTTCTAGTTGTATCATATAAACTTCTTCATTAAGAGCTCCATTAAGAAAAGTTGTTGTCACATCCATTTGATGAAGTTTTAAGTAAAAATGAGCTACCAAGGCCATAATATTTTAAAGGAGTCTTTAATGGATATTGTTGAGAAGGTCTTAATGAAATCAATGTCTCTTTTTTTATGGGAAGCCCTTGGTTACTAGCTTAGCCTTAAATATTCCAATTTAACTTTTAGAGTCTTTCTTGGTTTTGAATACCCATTTGCAATCAATTAGTTTATAACCACCGAACATTTCAATAAGCTCCTAAACTCTATTATTTAACATAGAACTTATCTCATCTCTTATTGAATCCTTCCATATGTCTAATTGAGGGTTATTAATGATTTCAATTTAAGGATCTACATTCTGACTAATGTCAAAATTTACCTCATTAAGATAAACATAGTAATTACTCGAAATCACTGATCTTCTTTCTTTATGAGACTCACTAAAGGAATTTTTAGAACTAGTTTATATGTTTCTAGGATTGGCTCAATTGTTTTTGGATTTGGTTTAATTGGTTAAAGAATTTTGTCTATGATAGGATCCATTGTCTGAATAGGAAAGTTCATAGTTTCTTCCTTTATATTCATTTGTGCAATTACATCATCTGATTGGAGCAAAAGAATAGGGACATTGCTACTCAGCTCATTTTCTTCAGAGATCTGTAAACAACTTCTTTTCGTAACATTAAATTCTAGGAATTTCGTTGTTAATGATTTAACAATTCTAATAACACACACGGGACAATAAAATCTATATACTTTTGAATGCTTTAGGTATCTAATAAAGAAATAGTGGAAAGTTATGGAATCTATCTCCTTTTGAGAAAGATTATAAATCTTTACCTCTATAGGGCATCCTAAACACAAAAATGATTAAGACTTAACTTTCTATTGGTTTATAAATCAAAATGTGTTTTAGGCACAAATTTACTGTGAACACGATTAAGAATATAAGTTGTAGTTTTTATAGTTTGTCCCTACAAAAAAATTGGGCTAATTAGATTTACTTATCATGCTTTTAACTATATCTATGAGTGTGTAATTCTGTCTCTTAACCCACACCATTTTGCTCAGGACTTCTAGACATGATATACTGGGTAACAAATCTACAATCCTGTAAATACTTAGAAAAAGGCCCTTTTTGTTATCTACTCTCATCATATTTTTCATAATACTCAGCATCATGATTGGATTTCACTACTTTGATAACATTTTCCAATTGTTTCTCAATTTTGATTTGATAAATTTTATACATTTCTAGGGCATCAGGCCTTTTTTTTTTTTATTATTAAGAAAACATAGTCATAACATGAGAAATCATTCATAAAAGTGATAAAATATCTTTTGCCACAGATAGTAGTTGAATGAGGCCTACTGATATCTATATGAATTATTTTTAAAATATTTTTACTACAAGTTACACTTTTCTTCTTAGTTTTGGTTAACTTTTCCCTAATGCAATTAACATATGTCCTTATCTCTCCCAAATTAAGGGAATGTAAAATGTTATCCTCCATCAACCTTTCAACTCTTTCATTCAAAATGTAACCAAGATGTTTATGCCATAATAGAAATGATTTCTTTTTAATTAAATATCTTCTAACCATAGGATTTTTAATAGTGAAAGATAAATATTCATATTTAGAAGACAAGTACAATTTATACAATTCATTAGATAAAATGCAACTACTAATTAATTTAGAATCATAAGAAATATAAACCTTTTCATTTCCAAAATTAAAATGATATCCAATTTTATTAAGTAAAGAAAGTGAAGCTAAATTCCTCCTCAAAAGGGAATATAAAAAGTATTCTCTAAACAAAGCTGAAAAATAGAGTCAAATAACAGTATGACAGTGTCAATGTGTTCAACTTCAACATTAGCATTATTACTAACTTTAAGTTTGGATTCCTTCTCATTTAGTCTCCAATTGTTTTTGAGTCCCTATGAAGTAGATATAATATGAATAAAAACATCATAGTCCAGCCCCTAAGAGTCTAAAGAAACATTAATAACATTTGACTCAAAATAGACACAAGTCAATAACTCACTTTGCTCCCTATTCTTTTTATCTAGTTAAGCCTTATACTTGAAACAGTTAGTTTTCTTATGACTTTTTTTTTTTTTTGCAAAAGAAGTATCTTAATTCATTCATCTTGTCTTTAAGCCCTTCATTACCATTGATTTGAGTGTAACTATGCTTCTTAAAGTTTTTATCTTTCTTGGGAGTATGAGTTGTTGTCTTATTAAACTTTCCTTTTCCCTTACAGAAATTCAACTTATTATGGGAAACAAAATGAGCAATCTCACTCCCTTCCCTCTTTAGCTTTTCTTCTTTAGCCACACATTTGGAAATCAAATCATTAATGTAACACCTTAACTATCTAGTTTTTATTTAATTTGTATGGTTCAATAGTAAAATTGTTTACTGATGGGAGAAAAATAGTGAATCCAAAATTTCTAATATTCATGTACTTGCCTTTTTCATAATTTCCATATCCAAACAATTTAACCCTTGATAGTTAAATGTATGTAATTTTTTAAGGAAAATCTAGCAGAGTTTCTCCTTATAAAATTGATCATCCAAACCAATCAAATGGTCACATAACAGCCCAAACTCACAGATATAGGAAAATACATATAATAATAATGTCATATACTTCAACCTGGGCATAAAATATCAACTGAAACTAAATAACTCAAATTGGAGTTATACATCACTGATTATGATATACTAGTATACATATTACATCATGATGGAGTTAAACATAATCTATAAGCATTTTTTGTATATTACAACAGAATTTAGAGACAAAACATTCATATAATTATGCAAATCCAAATATCATTCTTTTTCTTTTCCTTTGCTGGCATTGGAATTTCCACCTAAAACTAGTTAGTGGGAAAATAGAGATCGAGGTGCGATTCGGGAGAATCTCAATAATTATATTCAAATTACCCAAAATAAGCACGAGACAGTCAAGCAAAAATGATGCAAATATGCATGGTTATATAAAACTAACAGAATTTCCTTACATGTTTGCAATATACTCAATCATGACCATGAAACTCCACTTAGCTTAGGCTTTTCTCTTAGACTAGGGAGAACTACTGTGTTCATCCCCATTGCCCCTCTTTATCTGTTAGCCTTAGCTAATTAAACATAACATGCAAATATGGCATATAATTGATATAGAATGCAATAAAGCATACACTATAATGAAACAACCAATACAATACAATGCATATCAAACTCAAACAAGTTTACATGCAACTAGATAGGGAAGAGTAAGCTACCTTGGATAGGTAATAAAACTTAATAAAAATCTCTAATTTCTCTATTTTGTTTCTGACCCCATCTCTTTTTCTTTCTCAACTTTACACTTACAATAGGATGGAGTCTCACTAGCTTGTCCTAAACATATCATCAATATCTAATGCTCATGACCACTTCTCTTAAAGTTCTATGACTTTTAACTATACTTTAGGCCACTTAAGTGCACTTAAAACGCTTTTTACACACTTTCAAAAATACATGCTTATGGGATGGCAATTAAACATCTATAAGTGCTCAAATTTTACTATATTCAAGGGCTTAAATGTTTGAAATCTCTTTTTAATTCTAGCTTCCCATAATTGATTCAACATTTAGGATTTAGGGTAAGGGTTCTAATAAGTTCTACTTAAAGTTTCGGCACTATTTAACCCTTTGAACACCCCAGAAGTATTTTAGTTGGTTCTAACTGTTCCTATAGTTTTTAGATCTCTAAAAATCTCAATGAGCTTAGTTTTAGGCTTTAAAATTCTTTTTTTTTAAGTTTCCTAAAATTTGCTCAAAATTACAATTTTGCCACTAATAAGTCCTTTTTCTCTATTTTGTTGTTTTAGCTTTGTTTTCTTTTCGTGTATGATTTTTTATCCCTGTTTCTCAACGTGCTAATTAATATTTTACCCTTATTTATCCTTAATTTAATTTACTTTAAGATCCTCTTTTATTAACATATCAGTCCCAATTCAGTTAAAAAACTGGTTGTTACAACTAACATTCCAAGTTTAGTCGTATGTCTTGTAAGCTATTTTAATTTGACTAAACTCTTGCAAAATAGAATTAAATGCATGGTGAATGGCAAAACTATCAAGAATGGGAATGTCATAAGCCTTAAACTTAGTCTGAGCATGCACCATCTTTATGATATATTCCCTGACTCATTTAGTGCTATCATACCTTATGCTCATTAATTCATTCATTAGTTGTCTAGCCTCAGCTTCATTTGATTGATGGTATCTCTTTCCTATAGTAGTAAAGAACTCTTTAGCACTGGTGGTTTCTGGTAAATTACTCATGAGATATTCAACAATGGATCTCTTTATAGCTATAAGGTTAAGGCAATTGGATTTTTATCACTTAGCATAGTATTCTTTTTGCTTAGCACTGCTACTTTCAGTGGATTTTGGAGGTTCATTCACATGTAGTGCCAGATTAATATCTACTATTCTCAAAGAAAATTCTACTTCTTGCTTCTATTTCTTATAACTAGATATAGTTAAGACCTTTATGGTAGCAGTATTGTTGTTCATAGCAAAAAGAAAATTGATTTCATAAAAAAATGTAACGTGGTTAATTAGTATAATAAGCAATTAACAAAAGGCCTAAAAAAACCAAACTAAGCTATTTATAAAGAGCACTAGCTACATCATCATGAACTTCTTTTTAGGCTAAAAACATGATGTGCAATTGGCTCTCTTTGCATGAAGTTAATCAAAATAAAAAGGAATATATAATATTGAAATATTCATTCCTTTTGAGTAGATAAATCATTCAAATTATATATCTCATTTCGTTAAAGAAATATATGATCTCCCTTGTTGGGCAGATGGACCTCTCAACCATCTATTTCCACCCACAAGCTCCATGTAATCTCAAAATTAATACACATAATGACCTTCTTTGGGTAGCTAATTATGTATAATAATTCAAATAATTCCACCAACAAAAAAACAAAATGATTTTTTAAATTTTGATGGTGAATCACTTAGGTGATAAAGATTTACAACAATTCACAAAATAATATTCTTAGACTAAAGTAAAAAAATTGCCCTACCTCCCATCAATAAGGAAACTAAATGATTTTATAAAACTTTGATGAATTAATCATTTTAGTGGTATACATTTTACAATAGTTTACAAAATAAAATTTCTAGACTAGAAGAAAATTAAATTAGATAAACTAAGTGGGGTATTATACTAAACGTACACTAAAGGATCAAATTATAAACCATAGTTGTAATTAAAATATGAAACAACAATTTCAATTATGAATTAAATGTTAAATTGTATAATATTTAACTCTATTAGTTTAGGCTTGAAAGTTTTTCCATATACCTATTCAAGGAAAGTACAACCTAAATTTAAGTTCATCAAGCATGAAAATACTCTCCTAAATTTTTCTATAATTTTCCAATTGCAATATATGTACAGTTGACTTTTTTTATAAGAAGAGGCAAATAATTTATAAATAATTTTCAAAGTGTTTTAAAAATAAAATAAAATTATAGGTAACTTAGGAAAAATAAGAGAAAAAAATTGGCATAAAAAATTGTGCCAAAGGTAGGAATGGCTTACATGTGTCACCCCTCATTTTCCTTGCATGTGGGTATTATTAACTATTCCAGCTAAGTTGACCTATAGGTCCAAAACCCATTTTCAGACTGAGTTTCAAGTTGAAGTGCTCTCTAGTGATCTTGAGCTTTTTTATACTACAAGACCATATTTAGGATCTCAACAATGTTTACAATTAATCCAAAGTATAAAACAATCTAAAATAAGCCAAAATGTCATGCCTTTTTCGAATCTAAAACATGGGTCTCATGACTTCAAAACCTAAAGTTGTTCTTCGAATTTTCCCACAATTCCAAAGATTTTAATGAAATCAAATGCATCATATAGCCTTATAATCATGCAAACAATGAATCCCATACAAGAAATTAGGTTGAATTTATGTATATAATGCAAAATCATAGAAGAAGAAAACTTGAAATTTTCATAGCTTGAGTTTTTTTTTTAATTTTAATCAAATTGATACAAACGAAAGGCCATACAACAAAATTATGTTCTAAAATTATGTATAGCGTAGCTTTGATATTGTTGTAAATTGTTATACTAAAAATATGAATACTATAATAAGACTATAGATCTAGCGCATAATATTTGGAATACTAAACATATGAATAATTTTAAATAATTTATTTATAAATCATACTTGATTTCTCTATAGTAGCAAAGTTAGATTTGGCTAGATCTTTTTTTCTATAACCCTAAACATGGTAGTGGCTTTGATGGGGAAGCTCACCAAAATTAAGGTTGGAGAAAGGAATTAGCCTTTGCTTTAAATAGTGTCTCACTATGCTTTCTTATTACGGGTTTTAGTAAAGCCTAATAGCCCACATTTTTAACCGCTAATTAGATTTTAGTTTAAATGTGTGTTAAGCCTAATTATTATAGGATCACTTTAAACTATTTAGGCTTAAACATCGTAATAGACCATTAGTCAACTTGCATTTAAAAAAAATTATATAATTAATGTGAAACCATATAAATATAAAATTTTCTAACATTTCCTTTAACATATTAGAACTTACAACACAATGTTCTCTTTTACATCAATATGAGGTAAATTTGACAAATCTACTCATTAAAAGGCAAAATTATCATAATATTGGAAGTCTTCTTCTAGACGAAGGTTCCTAACTAGTTTATTCTCAACTTTATATCTATGACACAGACAAAGAAATCAATAATAGATTATCTATTATTAGGTTTGTTGCCTCTTGAATAATTTTTTCATTATGTCTTCTTTTAGCCACCTAATAGCTTGCTCTTATGTTTTATGAAAATCTAATGAATAACGTGAATGCATGATGAATTCAAGCCGTTATTTTAGAGCTTTCATATGGTAACTATAAGATTATCATGTAGTGACCCCAAATATGTGAGATACATTTGATCTATAAGAGAGACAATATTGGTAGACTACAACTTGCCAAGTTCATCTAAGGTTGTAGCTTTAGTTATTGTGGACTTTGACTCAAGTTATGTTAGAAGAGACACTGTCATAAAAAGTCAAAATGGAAATCTTCAACGATTAGTGAATTGCATCCTTCTTACCTGCCATTGCAATTTCCATGGTCATTCCATTTAAGGAGGATGGTTATAGAGATGAGATCTACTACCATAACATGACTTATGAGAGATCCAACAAACGAACAAAGCTAATTATTTAGGAATTTTTAGCCTTTTGATTTATGAGTAGAGACGATGAAGTGTCAATTTTATTACATGTATGCTAACTCCTCTACCAATTCATTGTTCATAGCTTTACCAGGGTTAAATCACAAGGGCTCAATTACATACTCATTCGTTAAAATAATTTTATAGTCAACTATAGGGGACTAACAAATGCTCTATTTAGAGGAGACACAAAAGGAATTGCCATTGGTAAATGCATTATCCCACTTTCAAGCTTCATAGGAAGGAGGAAGGTATATGGTTTAAAACAATCAAGATGCAATGGCTATTTATCACTAGGTAGGTTGCCTTAATTTATTTCTTACATTTACTTGCAATCCAAGTTGGCCCAAAATCAAGTGCTTTACTGAACGAATTGGCTTGAAGGCTTAAGATCGTCCAGCTTTTATGTAGGATATTCAAATTAAAGTTACAACAATTAATGAAGGTGCTTAAACAACATAAATTATTTGGGTCAATAAAAGTAGGTAATATAGAAATAGAAGTCATTTCTAAAACTTTGACACCTGTCCATACCTTTTGTAATCACATTTTCTTTTTCTATGTAAATGCAAATATGTACACTATTGAGTTCCGAAAAAGAGGTCTTCTCTATACCCATATATTACTGTTTCTCATGCTAGAACATAAGCAAGCAACACTTGAAGATATTGACAAAATTATTTCTGCAAAAATACTATATAAGAATATTGATCCATTGTTGATTGAATTAGAGATAGATTACATGATGCATGGGCATTGTGGAATCACAAATCCTAAGTCTTCATGTATGAAAGAAAACATTTGCAATAAGCATTTTTTTAAGATATTTATTCTTAAGACATCTATTAATGATGATGGATACCCAACAAATGCAGTAAGCATTTCCCGAAGAGATTACGGTCAAACTATTCAAAAAAATGGCTTTGAACTAGAAAATCATTTTGTAGTTTGTTACAATCCTTCCTTTCTGAAGTTATTTCAAGCTCATCTTAATATTGAAAAGTGCAATTAATCAAAGTTAATAAAAATCTATCTAAGTATATTAGTAAAGGAGGTGATCAGGTAGTTGCCACCTTGTATGACAGTTCTAATGATTGTAGACCACATTAATGAAATCAAGAATTACTATGACTATTAATATATCTAAGCTTGTGAAGCATCATCGAGGATTTTTTTTCTTTTCATATCCATTATAGAGGACCTTCTATTAAAAAGTTAATCTTCCATTTGTCTAATGAACAGCTTATTGTCTTTGAAGATACCTATGCCATAAGATGTCTTAGAGAAACCAATATTAAAGAATTAATGTCCCTATCATGGATGGAGGCAAATAAAGAGTATCCAAAAGTTAGGAACTTAACATACATTGAATTTCTTATGCATTTTGTATACAATTCCAAACTTAAGAAGTAGATTCCAAGGAAAAAGGGTTTTTTCATAGGCCATTTGCATTATGTGCCCTTAAGTAATGGTGAATAGTATTATGAAAGAATTTTTCTCAATAAAATTCGAGGTCCTATGTGCATTGATGATATTAAGAAAGTTGGAAACATTATCCATGGTTCCTCTCAGGCAACCTACTTTGATCTAGGACTTCTTAACAATGACAAGAATTTATTGGCATAATACAATAAGCATTTGCATGGAGTAGCGGTCATTTCTTAAGGCATTTGTTTATAAGCATGCTTTTCTGCCATAGCTTATCAAGACCTAAGATTATGTGGAACAAAAGATAAAAAAATTCTCTTAAAGATTTTTTGTACAATCACTTTTAAGACATAGAAGGCTGTGTTCTTGCTTTTTAATCATTATATTTAAAATCTCTCATTAAATGTTGTCTATCTTATTCACTTCCTAAGTTAATAGTAAAATCCATTTATGCCTTAATTCATAACATTTTGCTAGTCTATTCAACTACATCATATTAACCTCTTTACTTCATAGATAATAAAATCCATAAGATGTATTTACTTTTTACATTGCAAATATTTACTTATGTTGTAATCAGTTAGCCTTAAATATATTATAGGTTTTTGTTGCTTCATGAACCTTTATTTCAAAATACCAACATCTTATCATATGAGCCTTTTTTTGCATTTAACAATATCAGGTTCTATCCCTTCACATTTTCTTTTGTCCTATAGGTAATCAAATTTCCTGCATTGATAAAATCAATGATTGAAATTGATTAACTAGTCAAGAAAAATGTTAAAATCTTGCATAAGTATCCTTTAATGCATATTCTACCTTCTTTTTCCCTATTGGGCCTTCAAAACAGATTTACAGAGAGCAATTAAACTATGATAAAGAGGAATTACAAGAGAATCTATCTATTTAGTTTCTACCATGATTGTTGAACAGCATCAAACTATTGAGCATATCATAAGTTCAACCTTAAGTCATTAATGTAGACTTTTCTTTGTATACGATTATGGTGGTACTAGTAAAATTTATCTCTAGAATGCATTGACATTGGCTTTACACTTCAGAGGTGAGATTGTCATTATTGTTGCATTTGATGGAATTGCAACCATGCTACTCCCTGGCAGAAGAATAGTCCACTCAAGATTTGTAATTCCCATTGTTGTATCAGAAGATTCCATTTGCAATACTCAACAAGGGTCTCCTACAATTAAACATTTTTGGAAAACAAAGTTGATTATTTGGGATGAAGTTCCAATGGTCCATAAACACTGCTTTGAGGCTTTAGATCACATTATAAGGGATATCTTGCAAGTAAACAATCAAGATATCTTTAATATGCCATTTGGAGGAAAATCATTTATGATGGAAGGAGACTTTCGACAAATATTACTTATCATTTCAAAAGAGTTCGAGTTGACATTGTCTCCTCTAGCATTAGCTCATCTTACTTATGGAATCATTGCCTTTTACTTACATTATCTTAGAACATGAGACTACAATATGGAAATTCTAATTCTGAGCCCCAAGAGCTTGCAAAATCTTCTCAATGGATATTGGATGTAAGTGATGGAAGAATATTTGAATCTGATGATGGAGAAACTGATATTGACATTCTTGCAGACTTACTCATTACTTATTGCACCAACCCTATTTCTGTGATTATCTCTTCCACATGCCCTTTTCTACAACCAAAATTTTCCAATGCAAATTACCTTAAGTATTGAGCAATTCTTGCACTGACACTTGACATGGTTAAAATAGTCAACAATTATATATTGTCCTTAATCGCTGTGGAAGAAAAATATTACTTCAATTGTGATACAGTCTTTGAATCAAGTATAAAAAATGATTCATTAAACAATTTATTCACACTTGAGTTTCTAAACAACATTTGTTGCTTTGGCCTACTACCTTACAAACTTCATTAAAGGTTAGAATTCTAGTCATGTTACTTTGAAATATTGATCAATCTTCAAGCTTATGCAATAAAACTTGACTGATTGTTACCAAACTGGGAAAATAAGTCATTGAAGCATTGATTGTTACTGGAAATATGGTCGGACAAATGGTTTTCATCCTAAGAATGAATATAACTCCATCTGATAGAAGGTAGCCATTAAAGTTGAGAAGAAAACAATTTCCTTTAATAATGTCCTTTGTAATGACCATTAACAATAGTTGAGAACAATCACTTGCAAATGTTATACTTTATCTGCCACAACTAATATTTGCTCATGGCTAATTAGATGCCACTATCTCTAAGATCAAGAGCAAATTTGGTTTGAAAATACTAATACATAATTCAAACAAGGAGCCTTTAAAAAAAAACAACAAATGTGGTTTTCAAAGAAAATTTTCAAAATATAGACTAATTGTGATGCAAATACATTTGAATGTTGCAACGTTATTTGTCTCAATATCAAATTTTATGTACCTCATTCTACATATTCATATCAAATGCTTTTTCTTCATTTGAATTGTCTTACAAATCAAGAAGTTTAACCATTCTCCCATTATAGAATTTGCTGTATACTTTTGCTTTTGCATTTTTGATTCACATGCATTTTTACATTTTGTGCTCACTCTTTATCCTTCTTTTCCTTTGCTTGAGATTTATTTCAAGATTCCTCTTTTAGACGCATCTTATATTTCCTAGATTTTTAAAAATATTTTGGTGAGCTCTCCAATGCCACCAGTTTTAGTTTCTCATATATTTTGCTCCTCAACCTCCTAATAAAGTGCTGTGATTATATATCCCACTAAAATATGGACAAATATGATAGCTAGCAGCATCCAACAACACAAGTGTGTTATATGAATGCATATATCTGTGTGGCTGCACATGTTCTAAAATTTGAACTTGACTAACTATTTCTCACTATTGCTTTTGTAAACCATGTCAACCATATCATTTACTTGATCATAAGCATTGATAAGTTAAACGATTCATGTACTCATCATAAGCATATGAGAGTAAGGCTTTTTGTTTGTCTGGTGCATTCAGGCTATGTTAGGTTGAAAGGGATCTGAAAAGATAGCATCCATGAAACTAAAAGGACGTGTAATAGAAAAAACAGTGTCTCCTGAAGAGCAGCAGGCCAAGGTAGTACTTGACAATATTTGGCCCATTTTTAGAACATGATCTGATAAATTTGAATCTGTATGGATATACTTATTGTATTTATAATGTTTCTATTTATCCTTATGTTAGTCAGGAAATTAATTCATTCCTTTTTAATCTCCCACCTACCAAAATACAATATTGACCATAATGAGGTAATTAGACATCTTTCTTGAATTTGGGTGAGCAGGAAGTCTCCTTTCTAGCTAAGAGGTTCTGCGAAGGTAAATATAGCATTTAAGTGGAATATTTTGTTGTAGCAAAATGATTTTTTTCCCCTTTTTCTCAGCTTGGTGCAATAAAAAAGATCGTTGTCTAATTACTGATAGGTTCCCAGCTCCGTTTTCGTATGCATCAGTACTGAGGTTCCTCAGAGCACGAAACTGGTGAAAAAAAAAACAGCGAAAATGTTGAAAGAGACCTTAAAATGGAGACTGGGATTCAAGCCAGAGAAGATTCAATGGGTAAGCATCATCATAAGTTTTGTTATCTCTTTTTTTCAGATCAATGGAGATCAACCCTGAAGAGTATGAAAGTTGGTTAGAATCCCCGCCTATGTTGTTTTTAATTTCTTATGCCATCAGAACTTTTCAACTTTGGCAATATAATCTGAATACTTTAGATAAAAGCATGCTCTAAGATGTGTCTAAGAATATTTATAGGTTGTTATTCATGGTTGAAGTAACCTTTCGTTGATTGTATTGGCATGTTAAGAGATTCTTGGGTTTAGGTAAAATGATTTGATATGAAGTCTTAGATATTAGGATTCAAAGCTAAATATTAACTTATAATGTCTTGACAACAATTGGGACAGGAAATTACATCATATTTATATAGGTCTGACATTCTTGCGATCTGTTAACCGAATCAATTTATCACTAATCTATCTCCATATTTTATATTTCATTAGGTAAGGGAGAATGAGACTGACCTCTCCTCTTGCAATACACTGACACCATGCAAGGCTATTTTTTGAAGCAGAGACTGCTGACCAAAATAACAAACACTTCCAACCTATCTGCTACAAAGCTTCCAAGACCAAGAAAGCAATGAAGTAAAAGGTCAACAAGTGATTCAGATTTTGTTGGGCTATGTGACATTATAGCACACCAAATTTCCTCACCACAAAAACCATGAGAGTAATCAAGCAGGAAAATAACGGTTAAATGATGTAGCTGTCACAATATTTTGACTGTTTACCATCTAATTCTCCATAGACAGTTGATAACATTGTGCTCTCTGGGCACTGGGTTGATCTAATATGGACCGTATATATGTTTTTCTGGATTATCTGCATTTCTTATTAAAATTTTATGCTAATATCATGCCGATGATTAATCTTATGATTTATAATAACTGTCACTTTACTCCACCATACCAATTATTCTTGGATTAATTCTAGATGTTTTTATAATTACTCTTTTCATCTAATTTACATCGTTCTCTACAAAAGCTTCATTAAATATCAATTACAGAGATATCTGTGTTCAACACTAAGTTTAGTTATGAATTATATTCTAAACTATGAATATCTTTTATACAAATATAAATATATATGTATATTTAATGTAATTATACATATACATAAATTAATACCTTTAAATAAGTATATACGTAGAAAAAATTAAATTTGCCTATACTGTTGATTGGGTTACATACCAAACAATTATTTTCCTAAAGTACATTATAATTTTTATCGCATAATATATAATGTCTTATTACTTGATTTGTCATGACATTTAAATAGTAGATATTTGAAACTAGTCACTTGAATGTTAACTCCCAGTCATTTTTCTACTCACTTGATAATATCACTGAGGAAAGTTTAACATATCAATATAATTAATTAGTTAAATTGCACATAATTCTTTAGAATTTTGGGTTATGTGTAAATAATTTTTTTAATTTTCAGAATTTGACAATAAATTCCTTTAAATTTTTAAATTTGTACAAATAATTCATTTATGATTTATTAGTTTGTTATTTTACTAATAAAATGTGATATGTTAAAAAAGTTATTTATACAAAACTTAAAGTTTAAAGAGTTATTTGCACATAATAAAATGTTTATGAGAATTCATTATTATTGATATATTACGCTTTGTCAGTGAAATAATAAATTAATTAGCAGCAAAAGTTATCTGTATAAATTTAAAAATTTAGAGGGGCTCATTATCAAATTTTAAAGGTTAAAAAAGTCATTTGCATATAACCAAAAGTTTAAGAGAATTTTGTATAATTTAGACTAATTAATTAGTTTGTAACCTACCACTATAATATATTTACATTTAATATATATATATATATATATATATATATATATATATATAAACATACACACACAAACACATACATATACATTTCATTTGATTTCTCATACACATACACGCATACACACATATATATTCATATATACTAATTTATTTATAAATTTTTAAAAACCTCATGTGATACATGAGTCTCTTAGTAGTTGAAATCAAAACATTGAAATCAATTTTTTAATAATATATTAAAATTAAGTAATAAAAAATACTGTAGTTAAAATTTTTTCAATGTACAAATTGTACTTGAAAATTTTTAAGTATTGTGATGATGTGTAAATAAATTTGTTTTCTTTTTATAAGGAAAAATAATTTTATTTAAATAAAAAGCCTAGTGGTGGCTACACTAATCATAAGAGTAAATTACTTTAATTTCTTAATTTAGTTAAATTATACTTAATACTTCTCTCATTTTAAAAATTGTATCTAACTCTCTTATAATTTTGATATGTATTGTAAAAATCTCTTGAACAATTTATTTTCTGTTGGAAAAATTAACTTTATGTATGATATGAGATTGTAATTTTATTCTTACCATGATAGTAAAAGCAATTACGTTAATGCTAAGATATAGTATGAAATTATAATTTTATTTTTGATATGATAATAAAAACAAATAAGTAATTTTGTTTTTGAAAAAAAAACATATTACGTAAAAGAAAAACTTTATTGATGCAAAAATAAATTAGAGGGGAGTCGAGTATAATTTTTGAAATAAGAAAATATTGAGTGTAATTTAGTCAAATCTCATGCAAAATTAGTATAATTTTTTTAATATGAAAGTCTTATATTTAATAATAATTGGTATATATATTTAATTTTAAAATAACTTTTTCATTTATCAAGAGAAGTTGATCAAAGCATCAAAAAATTTTTAAATTTCTTTAAAAAAATTGAAAAACTTTTCAAATTTGCCCTAAATAAAAATAGATTGAAAAACTTATCTCAAATTCTCATAAAAATTTTTCTAATATGAGTTGCTCAAGCCTATTGACAACAGTTTAATGAGCTATTTGGGATTATTATGACTTTTGTTTTTAATACTTTTTTATGGAAAAAGCCACAAATTTATGTTTGGTTAAATTTCTTTTATGGTGCTTCTTTTATTATTTTTTAAAAGCCACAACAGTTTCTAATAAACATCTTGG
This sequence comes from Erythrophleum fordii, assembly GCA_032878935.1. Taxonomy (NCBI): domain Eukaryota; kingdom Viridiplantae; phylum Streptophyta; class Magnoliopsida; order Fabales; family Fabaceae; genus Erythrophleum; species Erythrophleum fordii. The sequence continues at coordinate 1,671,671 of JAVQMF010000055.1, forward strand.
GGAATAGTTTTTATAGTAGTTGTTGCTGTTGTAAGTTTAAGATATCTTAAAAAAAAAATCAATTTATTTTTAACTAAATTGTAAATATATCCTTGTTATAAACATATTACTATTAAGTTTAAATTGTTCTCATATTCTCATATTTTCCCTAATTTCTCACTTAAACATAAATTACTATTATCTTTTTGCAAATATTAGAGAGACAATTTTACAATTTCTTCGATTTGCATCTAGAAAATATATTCTTCCAATTTAATTTAAGTTTGTAATTCTATAATTGCTAATTTGATAGGTCATTAACTTTCATCCCTAAATTAATTATTTCATTTTAAACTTCAACTACTTCAAATTATTTTAATAGCTTGTTATAAAGTTCTTTGAATTTTTAGTATTACAAAAAACAAAAACAAAAAGGATTTTAACATATACCCATTATTGTCATTTTCCATATTCACCGCAACTTATAAAATTATTACCAAACACTGTAGTAATTAACTATGCTTTTAAAAACAATTTTATAAAGTTTTTACCAAATATTATTTTTACTCTACTAAAAAAATAGCCTTTCGACATCACCTGCAATACAAAATTTTTTAAATTATAGCACTCCCTAACAAGCCCTAAAAGAATGTGGTTAATTATGAAAAAAAGTTGTCTTAGTCTTCAATCTTTATAATTTATTTGATATTATAAATATATATATATATATTTCTAGTGAGTAACTTTGGAATATATTATGTTTAATTATTTGTCTTTATTTTTCATTAAATAATCACTTTAAAATCGAATAATCATAATTAAAATTATATTCATTGCATAAAAATAATTATTATTTGAATTAAAAAAATTAATTTATACAAAATATCACTTAAAATCAATTCTTCATTTATTTTAATACTTACAAATTTTACTAATACTAATTTTATAATAAAAGAATAATTTTTATAATTTTTTAATAAACTACGGTTATTCAAATAAAAAATATAAAAGAAACACATATTTTTATCCCAAAATAAAACACAGACACTAGTAGAAAAAAAAAAGTGTGCATGAGACACTACTATAAAACATTTCTTCGTTATAAAATTAAAATATGATATCACGTCTGACACCAATTAATAAAATTTTTTCCCCTTATTTGCACTAATAATATTTTTTAGTTCAATCGTAGTTATAAATTAAGGATCTCTTAAATTTGATTTATTTATTATTTTTTTCCTACCTCGCAGATTCAATCAACTGATAAATCATAAGTAAAAGATTTGGATAACGTACTTGTTGAGCTTTGTGACAAGTCAAAACTCACATCTTTCAACATTTTAATATTGAAAGCATTAAAAATTTGGAAAAATTATAAATAAGAATTCCAAGTTAAAAGGTATTTAAACTAAAAAGTTTGAATTCAACGAGATTTTAAGATTTCAGGAATAATCAATCAGTGTTCGTTATCTTCGCTATTGTCAACGGCGATCGAGGGGAGACGACGACGAAGAAGAGAGAGGCTTAAGGTTAAGGCATGGACTTCTGGAACAAAGCTCGAAGCTTAGCTGAGGAAGCCGCGAAGCGATCCCAGGACCTTTCCTTCGGAACTTCGAGATTCTCGGACATTGTAGCCGAGACCACCAAGCGCTCCAAGGAAATCGCCTCTGAAGCTTCCAAGCGAGCCGACCAGATTCGAATCGAAGCCTTCAAGCGAGCCGACCAGATCAAACACTTAGCCCAGGGGATTAATGCAACTCCACCGCCGGCGGAATCTTATGTAGTCAGTGACACTCAAGAGAAGGAGCTGGAGAGGTTTGGTATCACAGAAGAATTGAGAGAGTTCGTGAAAGGGATCACTCCCACCACGTTTCGAGATTTCCCTCTGGAAGGTATTTGACTAGTTGTTTTGGCTATTGTGGATTGTAATTAGTCATCTGTCGATATTTATGCAATTATGAATATCCAAAATTAGAGTATTAGACATTTTAGCCTTACTGAGGAACTCTGAAGACTTTGTGATTCAACAATTTGAGGCAGCAAAGTAAGGGTATTTCCTTTTTTTCCTACTTGATTCTTAATATGACAAATTTATCCGAGTTCTGTTTCTATTTGCAGATGATACCCACCTGTCTGATATGCCTGCGGTTTCAAATGTTAGGCAGGATCTAACTGAGTGGCAGGAAAAACATGCCAATCTTGTTCTTTCTACTGTCAAGGTAGCATTATTCTTGTCACAGAACTCCTGATGATAAGGAGACCAAAGTATAAAGTTAACTTGTAATCTAATGTTTACCGTGTTAATCCTTAGCTATTGTGAATCAGATCAATTAGTGGTTCCATAAAACTGGGAAATTTTTACAGTAATGCAAGGCCATGAGTGGAATCAATTTTAATCCACCACATGCTTTGTCAATGCTTTCAATCACCCTGAGAGAAGAACCAATTATAAGCAATCATTTCAGGATAATTATAGTCGAGGACAGTTATTCATATCAAAAAATCTTATATTTTGAAATTATTTTAAAGGACTGAGGGACCCAAAATATAAAATATGCAAGAAAATTATAGTTCAGGAATTTAAATTAAAACTTTTGATCTTTAGGTCTTTTAGAATAATTTTAAAATTTAAAACTTTTCAATGTAAATATTTTTAATTTGAATTCTTAACTGTAACTTTTCCAATCATTTCTTTTGTTTAATTTATAAAATTTTGTTGGAGGGTACAGTGGGTGTCTGATGCAGATCTGGGTTTAAAAAAGGGTGATGTCTTTAGTTGTCCATATTCCCCCTAAGCATTGTTTCAAGTGGTGAAGGTTCAAATAGACATGGGATATCTTTCACAATTAAACCCTTCCCATTAACAGAAAAAAAATAAAAAAGCTCTCTTTCTCTCATTTAATAGAGAAAAAATTAATGTATCCTTAACTCACAGATAGGAATGTGCCTAATAGTTATCTACTTCTGAAGAAATTACAAAGTATGTGAGGATTGTGTCAGTTAACTAGGATCACAGTAAATTGGAGCTGATGTCTATGGTGTAAATGAGCAAAAGCTAACAGCTTCAAACTGCAGCAAGATGCACTTGTTGTATCCAATTGTAGTGAATACAGGCTACCATAGTCATGAGATGTTTGGTATTATGCTCCCCTAGTTTGTAGATGGAGCGAACCTAGGTCTGAAAGACACAGCTTATCGTTGTGCTAATCTAGCATGAAGATGTAATAGGATCTGTCACCTTGATGTATAAGCTGTAGCCTGGTACACATTACATGTCAATTTGTCTTATACATCAATTACATTTTCTTTTAATTACAAGTGTGAAACATTTTGCATTCTCATTATTCGTTTAACGCTTTGTTGCAGGAGATTTCAAAATTAAGGTATGAGCTGTGTCCACGTGTCATGAAAGAAAGGAAGTTCTGGAGAATATATTTTATACTTATGAACAGCCATATTGCACCGTAAGTGGTTTTCCTGTATCTTTAATATTTTGCTTTTCAAATTTGACGTTTTTATTTCCTCATAGTTTAGACTTTGCTTCTGACCTGGAACGTTTTGTCACAAGCAAGTTTGATACAGGATCAATTAGTCTTTGTGGATTAATGTACTTCAGGCATTGTTACTTGTCAGTTCAAACTTATAATCAACAACAAAAGCAACAAATATTTTCCCATTAGATGGGGTCAGTTATATGGATTAAATGATATTATAAAATCTTATCGTGAATCATATTTTTAGACAAATCATTTAAATTTAGATTCTTTTTAATTGTTTCACTTATAGTTTTTTTAGTCTTCTTCTACCTCTAATTATTAGATTACTCTTCATTTGATCTACTCTCCTTATTGAAGTTTTTGTTGGTTTTCTCCACACATGTTCGAACCATTTAAAGTGCGATTCTACAACTTTTTTCATAATAGGTGCAACATCCACTTTTTTTTTAATATATTTATTTCTAATTCTATTTTGTATAACGTATCTATTCATCTAATGCAACATTCTTATCTTTACAATATTGAATTTATTCTCTTGTTGACATTTTATTAGCCAACCCTTAATTCCATACAACATTACAAATCTTATAGTAGTGCGGTAAAATTTACTTTTAAATTTAAGTGCTACTTTTTTATCACAAATAACACTCGAAGCACTCCTTCATTTCATCCACCCTACTTGAATCCTATATTTTATATATTTTTTTATTTTTCCGTCGTGTTGTATGATGGATCCAAAATACTTAACCATATGACTTGTAATGTGGTATATTCTTCAATTTTCACTTCTATGTTAGAATTAATGCACCTTTTGCTAAAGTTACATTTAATATATTTTGTTTTACTTTTACTTAAAACCATAGTTACAAAATGCTTGTGTTATAAATATAATTTATCATGAATTAAAATATAATTAATGGTGGGAACTTAATATGTATCAATTGTTACTTGGTTAAAATTTAGAAATGTTTATATTGTCTTCTCGGCTATCAAATTATGTAAATTGAGAGTTGAGATATGAAATGACCTGATTGTGAGGTATTAGATCTGGAATTCTGGAAAAACTTAATTCAAGATATTCTGTACTTGGAAATTGTTCGAACTTTAATTTGAATCACTAACAGAGCAGACATTGGCAACCGAATAATATTACCAGTTATGCTGGGATGAATTTTGTAACAAATGTTTTGTACGGTCTAGTTAGATAAATAAAAAAATTAATTATATCTTCATAAAAAATTAATAGCAATAAATTTAGTGAAATTTTTGGTCCACCTCAAATGAAAACCAATGTTCCCACGAAAAAACAAGATACTTATACATGCTTTACATGGAGGATTTTCTAGAATTCCCTTCACTCTGCTGCACTTTTATCTAGCTAGGGAGGGTATAGGTGTATAATTTTGTGATGTATGTTAACTGTCTGTTCTGATGATTTCCCATAGCTATGAGAGGAGGTACATGGAGGATGGGGAGCTAAAATCATCTGAACAAGTAAAAGATAAGAAAGCAACTGAACCACCAGAAGAACAAGATAAGGAAGCAATTGAACCACCAGAAGTTGGACTGAATTCTAATCAAGGAGAGCAGGAAGTTAAAAAGGAGATCAGAACCTCATCAGCTGAGCAAGACTTGGATGAGTTTCTTCTGGGAGATATAGGAGACAGTGATGATGATGCAGGTACAGCCAAAATAGTTAAGTTGATTGAAGTATGTTTATTTCTGAAAAAAAATACACTGGGTATTTACCCAATTTTTTGAGTCCCAGAATTGACCATGCAAGCAAAAGGAGGTTGAGTTATGCCATGCAATTTATCTATTGCATCTTTTGGCCTACATTGCCCATCTGATTGAGGAGTAAATTTCCAATTTAATCAATCCTTTAGGTATTTTGATTCACAGAACCGAATGATCCATACATTTATCATTTCAATAGACCAATCCCATGAGAAGGAGTACTATTTTCTTGCTTGTTTATTTGTTTGTTACTCTAGAGCCTCAACTGCTATGTCGTTCAGAAAAGGCCAAAAGCATTTACTGACATATCCAGTGAGAGTTAGCGTGATCATATGGGAATCCTATGCAGAATCTATATCAATATATTATCTGGATGGTTCATGGATGAATTTAAACTTCAGTGAGTTTATGTATATTTGAAATCATATTTGCCAACGATCTCTTGGTTTTTCAGATGATGGCGATGGGGACTTTGATGATGATTTGGATAAAATGGTGGATAGTTCGGTAAGTGTGATAAGCTTTATACTAGTTCCAGACTGAATCTCTTTTTCCTTCTTTATCCTCCAATATGCCCCCACCAACCCTTTCCACCAATTGTCCTGTGCATTATTTTTGGTTTCCCTAGCCTTGCACTGAAAAAATACTTGTGAGCACATATTAGCTAAGTACTTGGGCAATAATTTTTAATTCAACTTTCTGAAGTTATGTTGCAATAAAATTAAATTATTGGGTTAAATTCCATGTGTTAGTGCAGTTTTTTTAACCCCATTTGATTCTACCAGATGAAACTAAAAGAAGTGAGAGCTAAGTTGATAATAAAAGTTGCTTTCCTGCTAAAGTAGATGATGAATGACAGAGAGACCTTAGCAGTTAAAGCCTATTGCACTCCTTTTTGGCTTCAGAGAAAAGGAATATATATTGTCATGATAAATTTATGATATTGATCTGGTGAAGCTGGAACTTGATTTTGGTCTGGATATTCTTTTGATATATTGGAGGGTTTGAATCTTAAATATTATCCATATCTCCACCCTACTCACTCTCACATGGCTAATTGGCCCCATTTAATTGTTCTAATTTTATGTTAAAACTTGCCTGGGTCCACAGGATGATGAGAAAGGGAAATCATAGATGTTGATCGAAAATAGCTGGCCTTGTAAATGTGGTTATAGCATGGAGGAGCATGTTTATGATAAATTGTTGATCAGCTGATGGCATAGTCAACTGAACTGTGGCACACAAATTAGCTGAGCTGTTCCATGATTTCAACATTTGTTCTTTTAACCGAGTTCTGCCCCTTAATTCTATGTTGTGTTAGTAGTTTCATCCTGGTTCGGGGCAGAACAGAACGATAGGACTGTGATTGTAAATAATACTTGTTTAGTTAGCGTTTAATTATCTTATATTTTGTAATGCATTTAGTGCTTTCTACTAGAACTGCCCTATATTGTCTCACAAATGAAAGAAACATACATATATTGCGTTATATCCTTTCTTTCTGTAGAACGTTCTGGTTGCACGGATAATACCAGCACTGGTCCGAATGTAAAAAAATTTAAATTTAAGAAACAAATAAGAAAAAATGTAAAAAACGAAAAAAGAAAAAGAAATTGCATACAACCTGAGGATAAAAAGTTGGTTACTATTCCAAAGCCGATAAACAGTAACTGAGGTCCTACAAAATTTATAAATATATAGATTATTCTCTTTGTTTGTAATGGGTGAAAGTTAGAGGCCAATGTTATTAGCGACAAAGAATGAGAGGAATGAAAATGAAGCGAATACTTTATTTGCATCTCATAAAATTTGTCTTTGAAAGTGGGGAGAAAGTGAATAGAAAAATAAATTATATGGTGGTAATAATTTAAATTACACAATTATCTATTTTAAAATACTACTTTCATTAAGGGAAAAAGAAAAAGAAGATAACTTGGGACTAGTCCAAGAAATAAGAGTGGGGTGAAAGTATGAGAAGTATCAAGAGTTTGATTCTTTTAATATAATATAAAAAATAAAAAAATAAAAATGTGAATTTATTTTTTTCTATTTTGGTGACTTATTATTTTTATTTGAAAAAAATTTATTTACAATTTTTTATATTTTTAGTATCAGATTTTCTAATAAAAAAATGACACATGATTTTGCAATAATAACATGGTAAATATATGATTCTTGAATTAAATTATATATTTATTATGTTTTAATTTAAAAATTATATACTTATTATATTTTAATTAGAAAACTCTTTTTTCTTTTGGGGGGGAAAAGGGGGAATTCAATTTCCATGGGACGCATTTTCATAGCCTCGCGGATGGAATGTGAATTGTGTTAATGGCGAATAAGATACCTTAGAGAAGGTATAAACGCAACTGTAAGTTTTTATTTAACTCGGAAATAACTGATAATTTCGTACAGATATTGAAATAACACTGTTCACAAAAATTCTGACCCCAAAAAAAAAAAACCAAAAACAATGTTCACAAAACTACTTACCCTCCATTCGTACCCCAATACTGCGATCCTCTTATGGGTAACCTGGATCCCCAAAAGCCACAAGGATTATAAAATTTATGATATTTGTCAAAGTGTGGATGTGATTCTTCTGACGAGATTTGTCATTTTTAACTCAATCCACAATCCAACAAAGAGAGTGAGATCCATTTTCCATTTGATCCTAGATCTCGCTAGCTGTTTCATTGTCTTTTTCCTGCAGGGTGCTTCCCATTTTTATATTTCCCCGTGAGGCCTTGAGATTGAGAACCATGTTTTCCAATCATGTCGTCTCAGATTTTTTCTTTCTTCTTCTCCAAATTTGTGTCTTGCATTTTGCTTCTTACTTTGGCATCGCTATTATATTCATGAATATCCTAACCGACCTTTGAATGTGCTCAGTTTCCTGAGCTGTACCCAGATTTTAAAACTTTGAATTCTTGTTTGATTCCATTCAATCGGAGATTTCGAAAGCTTTTGTCTAAATTTGTAGGCCTAGATTGTATGCATACCTGCCGCCTGCCTTCTCCTTCCTGCCTTAACCCTACTCTCTCGAACATTTTTTTATACAAGCAATAATTATTTATTTATTTATAACTTATCTATTGTTTTTATATTGTGATTACATTATATTTGAATAAATAAACAAGTAAATTACACTAATTTTTTTTAAAGGTTTGGCTAAAGTATATATAATAATCCTCTTGATTTAAAAATCTCATCCTGTTCATGGGTTCCATAGTTTTTTTAAATCCTTTTTTTTTTTTTTTTGCAGTCTTTTTAAAATTTGAACTAAGTGTAGCTCTATATAGTTGACACAAGTCCCTATGTAATTGCATGAGGCCTACGTCTAGTTAAAAATAAAATTATAATTTCATACTAAAAATTAACATTAACTTAACTAGCTTCATTATTATATTAAGAATACTTGTTATGCAAAAGTTTATTTTATTATCAAAACATAAATTGAAAGAAAAAAATGTTGTAATATATATCAAATTAAAAATTGAATAATATCTTTAAACTAAAAGAGATATAAGATGTAGTTAGTCAAACTTTACAAAATTAAATATAATTTAGTATAAATAAAATTAGGATTTGAATAAATATATATAAACTCTAAACTAACTCATCCCCTCTGTGGGGTAAAAACATGCCATCCATGTCAAAATTAATAAAAATAATAATAACGATGATGATAAAACAATTTTCACAACCCATCTCTAAATAATTAACATAACTAATAGTTGTCTTTTGTCCTCTTTAGGATGCGTTTGGAATGGTGTTAATGTACCCGTGTTTTGCCCTAAACTTGGGTTTACATAGGAAATACTCATTTGGATCATGTTTGGATCCACGTTTATGGTACCGCGCCATAGTTTTGAAAGTCCCAAAATTGCGTTGGGTTAAAGCATTTGATACTTGCTTTCTGCCAACGCAAATGCAGTACTGGACCTATGGTTTATGAAGTCTACGCTGCACTAATTGAGATTGAGAATGAAAAGTATAAAACAAATACAAAATTTGCATGCATATAACCCGGCTTGCCATCTCCCCAATGGAATAGATAGCTCTTGCAATGCTCGCTTCACTTCCAACATTGAAAAGAGGCAGCCTCATGTCAATATGAGCTTGCCCGGAGATCATGATTTAGCTGTTGCGAGCTCCTTGCTTTCCGCTAGACCTGCCCGGACAGCCCAAGCCCAGAGTTCAGTAGTCAAGTTTATAGCAACTCCAATTCTAGCTGTATAACCTCGAAGCCAGACGCCTTATCTTCCTCGATCCCACTCATGTTCACCCTTTTTTTCGGATGCTAGGTTCGCCTTATGGCGCTGCTTACATCTTATAACTCTCACGTTTGGCAGTTATTCCCATCCTTTTCTCTCACTCCACCTGTTTACCATATCTTCTTTGAATCAACCGTTCCTAAATTTCGTTGAATTTCTATTCTAGGGTTCCCGCCATGGACTCCGAAGATGATATGCACGATGCCAATGAAATCGAGTCCCTCGATGACGATTTCTACAGCGGCGAGACTGAGGATGTTCCTATGGATTATTATAGCGACTATGATGATGAGGCCGATGATTACTTTGATGATGCTGATGATTCGGATAGGATTGAGCCCGTCGCCCTGAGGTCTGTTCCATTCTCAGTTTTGTTTCTTTCTATCAAAGAATAAAAAAACATAATCCAGTCATTGGTCGGTGCTGCAATTTCCAATTTTCCATCTATAACACCTGTGCTTGCTCGATTCCTTTTACAATCATTTTTTCCCTCTTATTTATGCATCCTGTTTGCCTTTCAGCAAAATTTTACCATCTTGACGGGATCAGATATTCGGCAAAGACAAGAAGACGACATCACAAGGGTAGCAACAGCTCTTTCTATATCACGAGTAGCTGCAAGCATCCTACTTCGTCACTACAATTGGTAATTCCACTCCTTTTTATCCTTTTATTGCTGGATAGGGCATGTCATTTTTGATATCTCTATATGAGACCATCATTGAAGTTTTAAACTTGCACTTTTTTAGTGCTACATTTTATGATATGTAAAGTTTTGATTGTTTCTTGTATACTACTGCACTAAAGAAGAGTTCGTATTGCAGGAGCGTCAGCAATGTGCATGATGCATGGTTTGTTGATGAAGATCGAGTCTGCAAAACAGTTGGCCTGTTTGAGAAGCCTGTTATTCAGTTTCCTAACGCTAGAGAGGTGAGAGAATATATGGATATTTGGGTTCTAAAACCGGTCAATAATGTAGTTGGCTTTTATTGTCTTCTACTAATTGGGCTTATTTGTTTTTTCACTCCAACACCCCTCTTTCTTTTCTGTGGTCAGCTTACATATGGCATCTTTTTTTAAACTTATTCTTGTACATGGGTAGAATCTGCTGCTTGTGGTCATCCTTATTGGATCTCATGCTGGGAAGGTATATCTTTTACACTTTCACACTGTTGTTTTGTGACCTTAGATATAGTGAAAATATTTATTTTATTTTTTTCTATAAGTTAAACTATTTTTACCTGTAGCTAATAGCTATTCCTTGGGTAACTTAGTTTTGTCAATATGTTCCTTCTAATCATTCAGATATTATATTTATTATTTCCTGTAGTTTTTATTTTTCGGTCATATCCTGTTCTTCTATCTGTTTTAAATGCTAGGATATATTAGCACAGCCATTAACGATGGGCTTGGATGTTTGATGCTGAGATATTCATTTTTTCGAAGTAATATTATAGGAATAAATCAAACAAAATAATATAATTACTTTTTTTAATAATTTTATATTTAAAAGTAATTCTGGTATATAATATTTAAATAAAATCAACTTTATCAAAATCACTTTTCAACTAAACTTTTTAAACATAAATCACTTTTATGTAAATTTACTTTTACACATAATCAATTTTACAAAATTAAATTTATTAAAATCAATTTTACTCACCATCAATCCAAATACACATTTAAGAGCTTATGCAATAATGCTATTTTTTATTGCTTTCTTTTTTTGCCATATTTTATTACGACACTATAAATGTCACATATTTAGAGTATTTTTATATTACTTGAGATATTCCGCTAGGAGTTTCACTTTATCAAACGTAAGACAAGTGTACAAGGGAAAAAATTGTTTTTGATATAAATTATTTCATATCTTTTCTTTTCTTTTTTAAATTTGAATTTTAGTCTTTCATTTACTCAGAAATTCCAAATCAATATTTTATAATCATTGAGAATGGATTCTTTGTTCTGCTCAAGCTGAGCAGATTTGGAGCTTCCTTTTTGGTTTTGGGCAATTTCAATCATCTAATTTTTTATTTTGATATTTTTTATTATTATAAAATATATAATAAAGATAGCTTTTCAACTTTCACTAAACAAAATCTATCTAGTAAAAATTGAAAGATTGTATTTTTTTTGCTTCCTTCACAATTGAAAAAGAAAATGCTGGTTCGACTTGTGGCTTGTTGGTGGGAGTATCCTCCTTTTCCTTAGCACGTCACGAGTTCGAACTGGCACCCGGAGACAAGGAGCATTAATCATATACAATTGAAAAAAAATTATTGAAATTACAAAAACAAACAAAAAAATATAAAGGGTTTAGATCTACTCAGCTTGAGCATCACATTATCCGTTCTCAAAATCATCATATTCAAACTGGGGGGCCATCAACCAAAATTTCAATATTTTTTTTTTGGGCCCCTTGACAATCCATCAGTCCCTTTAATGTCAATCCATATCCAGAGAATGAAAAAATGACAAAAAAATGAAAACTAAAAAAAAAAAATTATAACAAAAAATTCATATTATATAAAATTTACAATAAAAAATCTTAAAAATTAAAATTATCATTAAAAATCATTATTACTATTAAGTTTTAAAAGATTTTACTTTAAGTTTTAAGACATTTATTATTAAATATAAAAAAGTGCTAAATTTTTTTATACTTAACAATAAATGCTTTAAAACTAATAATAAAGTACCCTAGAACTTAATGATAATAATTATTTTTAAAAATAATTTTTATTTTTAAAGTCTTTCATTATATATTTTATATGATATGTATCATTTATTATAATTTTTTTAAAACTAAAATATGCAATTCAAGTGCTAACGTCCTCGTTGTGTCATTTATTTATTTATTTCTTTTTCAAATGGCATCTTACTGTAATACCTGAAAGTGACAATGGAGACAAAATTAAACTTCACGTAAGGAGAAAGAGGAGGATGTTAGTGTCCTGTTTTTGCTTCATATCCTAGTTAATGAGTATTTGCAATGACACTTCACCGTTCAATGTTTTTCAAACTCTTTCAATCGTTTTATCTATATTATCAACTAGCACACAAGCACATGAGTAAAAGAGAAAATGTATGTAAAACATATTTTTCATCTTATCAATTCAAAATTTCCCAAAGACGAAGTTCTAGAAAGAATGACAAGATAAAAACAAGAAACAAATAATAATTGTTGTATATTTTTCACTCTTTTCTTCTTTTTACATTAATTAAATGCTAAAGTTGTATATAACAAATTATATACATACCTTATATTTGTATATATACAACTTTAGTTTGTTTGGATTGATGAATAATTTTATATCTAGCAGACACTGGATGTAATTACTAAGGTCCATTCATTTTCAATATATGGTTAAATAATGTACCACATCGATTTTTCTAGAAGAATAAATAAATAATCGCCGGTAATATCAGTTGTTTGATGTAATGTCACTTTCCTCTAGCTCTAGTATTATTCAAAGTTGTAGCTATCCATGAGAAAGACTAGAAATAGTCATTAGGCCAAAATTGACAAGTTCAAACATGCTGGGTCCGCTCCAATTCTATTAGTTTTAGAGTAAAACATATTATTCTTTTAACATTTTGTTAAGTTATATTTAATGCTTTTTATATTTAAAAATGTCACTCTACTCTTCTAATAATATATATATTATATAAAAGTCTTTCATTTACTTTCTGCATAGTATTCTATTATAATTTATTTTTAATATAATAATAAAGATAACTAAATTAATGTTAAATTTAATGTGAAATCATAATTTTAATCTTAATGTAATAATGAAAATAATTATTTAATTTTATCTTTGAAAAGAGCATATGTTATATAAAAATTTAATTTTATTATTAAAAGATAAATAAAAAAATTTACAATATATATGACATAATAAAGAAATCGAATGATAATTTTTAGAACAATATCACATGAAGTTTATGTGCTCACAATATTATTGGTTTATGGGTCAGCATACATTGAATAGCAACAATACTCCAGCACGGTGCGGACGCCGGAGGCTAAACCTACCAATAAATGATTGAGTCTACACAATGACTTTCATAATTGTAATATCAAAGTAGAAGAGTAAGAGTTATTGGTTGAGTCTAGACAATGACTTCCCGCAAGTTGGACAATTAAATAATATAAGGAAAATTGTATTTTTAGTCTTTTAATTTTATATCTAATTTCAATTTTATCTTTAAATTTCTTTAATTTTACTTTAGTCTATTAATTTTTATAAAGCAATAAAAAATTTCTTTACTCGCAACATTATTAATTTATTTAACAAAAAATGTTAACATATAAATTATTATGCTAAATTGCTGCTGTCATGACCTATTTATCAATCATATAAAATCTTTTTAAGTAGGTCAATCAGATGTAAAATTTATTTATGAAGACGTTATGCACCAAAAATATTTAGGAACTATGCTGCCTTTTGATAAAAAAAATCTAAGTAGGTCAATCACAATTTTATCCATTATAACTATTATAGAATCGAGACCTTTGAACGCTGCATGGAGTAATGCGACAGGTGTGATTTTGTCTATTACTTTTTGATAACTCTTCTAATAAAAAATTTATAAATGCATTCTGCAAACTCTCATCCCCTAATTGAAGCCTCACCTGCAAACTTCTATCCTTATCACCATACATTGCCTTTCATGTTGCTTTACACATATCGCCTCACATTCTATCATTCACACTATCACATGTCAAAATCTTTATCAATTCAATTTACGTTTCCCTTCCCTCTGGCTTTTGTTATTCTTTATGTTATTCCCATCTCCTATATCATGTGATAAAAAAAATTCCAATCATTACCATTACTATCTTTTCTAAATAAATACACATTTTTTAAGATATAACGGAACTTAGTATATTATTTCTATGTTGTTTTTACTATAAAACCCGAATCATATCCATCAATTTCATATAAATATATATTTTTCCTTTTTTTTTTCTTAACTGCTTCTTTAACAGTACTTTGAAAGAAGTGTTGGAATATTGATCCACATAGCCTAGGTTAGTCATTTACATTTATATTTGCTCAATTAATTTAGTTACTTCAGTAGCCCATGTAATGTAACAACTATGAGATGTTAGTGCTATACGATTATAATGACATCCAAGATTAAAAAAAAAAAAATGGAATAGAGTGGGCAAAGTTAACATGATATGTTGTGTTTTTAGACTATAACAACAAATTTTTTATTTTTCTTCTGCTGTTGTTGCATTAATGCAATTTTTTTTTCTTTTATTATATGTTTTTATGATATTTTTGTGATAGATCAATTATGAAGTGATTCCTAGTTGAGGTGCATCATGAAGGGTATGTTGTCATTTTACTTAATGTACAATATGTATGTGGACAAAAAATTATATGGGATAAATGTATTATTGATAGGTGGAGTAACTTTGAGGTGCTGGATGATCTCAAAGACCTAAGGTATGTTAAAGGAAATGAAATATGGTACAAATTGCATAAGGTTAGTATTGATAGGTTGAGAATCATTTTTGATAATCATGTTGCCATGGACATAGGCGACATAGGTATTCAACATGGAATGGTGGAGCTATATGTAATACATGCTACAAAAGATGATGAAGGAGTAGAAAATGACAATGATGCTTTTGTAGATGAAGAAGAGGATAGTGCATTGAACATTCATTTTAATGACAGTGAAGATGTGGTATATGAAGATGATGACTTTGAACAAGTGCAGTCCATTTTAAAGAAGGGGACCATTGACTGAGAATTGCCCATTGCTGTTATATTATAAACATTATGCTTACTCTAAGAATAATAAATAGTATCTTAGTAACAGTGATGATGTCAATGTACAAACTAAAATGTCACAAGGAAGCAATGTAAAGGAATTTCAAATGATGAGTATGAAAGGGAAGTTGGATAGCCCTAATTGTAAGGAAGAAGAAAATGAAGATGGAGATGGATCCTAAAAGAAAAGGCTTCCTTTGTATAGGTTGCCAAAAAACATGAATGAGTACAAGTGGAGTTAGGAACCTTTTACAACACCCGAGAGGATTTTAAAAAGGCTATAGTTTCTTATGTTGTGCATATTGGTAAAAGGCTTAGGATTGTCAAGAATGACAAGGTAAGGATTAGAGTAAGGGCCAGGCCTAACTATGATTGGATGGCATATTGTGGGAATTTGAAGGGACAAAAGACATAATAATTAAGGAGGATCAACAACAAACATATATGCAGCAAGAAGGTGAATAATAAATTATTAATATCTAAATGGTTGAGTAGTAGTATTAGACAAGGGTGAAAGATAACCCTAAGTATAAATTGAAAGATATTATTGATAGAGCTAAGTAAAAGTGGAATGTAAGTTTCTCAAAGACAAGTAAAAAGCATTAAATTACCTTCATAGGTCTTTCAAGGAACAAATTTAGAAGGATGTATGACTATTGTCATGAGTTAAGATCTAATCTTGGTTTTATAGTGCTATTAAAGGTGAATAGGCCACCTGACTACAATACAGAGCTTGATACTTCTATAGCACCTAGAACCATGCTTTCCACATTTGAAAGGTTGTATATATGCTTTAAGGCTTGAAAAAAGAGCTTTTTGATTGTAGACCAATAATAAAGTTAGATGTGTACTTTTTTTAAAGGGCCATATAAAGATCAATTATTAATTGTAATTGGAAAAGATCCTAATGATCAAATGTTATTTGTTGTCTTTGCTATTGTATAAGCAGAGACAAAAGATTCATAGACTTAGTTTTTATCTACTTTAATCAAAGATCTTGGTGGGATGAATGCATGCAAATGTTATATTTTTATTTCAAACTAACAAAAGATAAATTTTATTTTTAAATATGGTAGACTTTTATAATTTCATATATCTATCATTGATATTATAATAACTTTATAGGGCTTGTTGCCTATCTTTAATAAGTTTTGCCAAGAGTGGACCATCAATTTTGTTACTTAAAGGAAAAGATGTGGAAGGCAGCCAAAGCCATCTATCTGTAAGCATGGAAAAGAGCAATGAAAGTGATTTAAAAAGTTAATAAGGATGCTTATAGGCATCTTATTGAAATTCCTTTTAGATTCTATGGTAAGTCTTAGTTTTTTTTTAAACCAAAGTATGATGTATTGCTAAATAATATAAGTGAAACTTTTAATAGTGTTATACTTGATGCAAGAGACAAATCAATTATGTCAATGTTGGAGGATATTAGGACTTATTTCATAGGTAGGTATGTGGATAATAAAAAGAAGATAAAGAGCTTTCAAGGTTTTATTCTTCCAAAAATTAAAAGAGATTAGAAAGGGGGTGATGACAATTATAGATGGATAGCTACTTGGGCTAGAGTTAAAAAGTTTAAGATCTATAATAGGCATAAGAGATTTGCAATTGACTTAGCAGTTAAAGGATGTCTTGTAGGAACTGGCCATTAATTGACATACCTTGTGTTCATAGCATAAGTTGTATCAAGGCTTATAAAGCTTGTAATTAACCAATCATTTGTCTCACAAATGGCCCCAACATGTGGCCAACAATAGAATATCTAAATGTACTCTCACCTCTATATAGAAAGCCTATTAAAAAACTAGGGAAAGTAAGAAGAAAGGATCCAAATGAAGAAAAAAAAAGGGGAAATCAAAGATGAGGGGTTTTGTAATAAAATGCTTAAAGTGCAATGTAATTAGCCATAACAAAAGAGGTTGCAAGGCTTTAAGCCACATTGAAAGTCATGTCACTTAAACTATTGAGGCAATTTTTTTTTTGGCTTACTTATGTCATGCAGGATTTTAATTCATAATGTAAATCATATAGAGGTATTGTTTTGCCACTTTATAGGGTATCGCAAGTACCACTTAGCCTAATGTGCAAAGTATTAAAAGTAACACTTAACTAAGTGTGTAAGGTATTGCAAGTTGTAACAACCAAAAATTGTGCTAAAATTTTTCAAGTTCTAAAAATTTTCTAAATCTGCTAGCTATAGCGAGAAATGGCATAATTATATCGAATGTACCTGTTCGCTATAGCGAGAAATGGTCTAGCTATAGTGAATGTGCCTATTCACTATAGCGAGAATGCTTCTAACTATAGCGAGTGTAGGCATCCCATACAAAAATCAGAGAGTTCCTCACAATAGAACGTGCCGTAGCAAGAATAAGGGTCTGGGACTGATACATGCTCGCCGTAGCGAGGGTTATTTTTCGCTCTAGCGAGGGTTAGTCTGAAAAAGTGTGAAAAAAGAGAATTTTGCTTCTTAAAGCATCCAAATCCTTTCCTTTTCTTCTAACTGACTTAAGCTTCATCCAAAACAGAGAAAAAGGCTTGAGAGAGAAAGAGAGAAACCAAGAAAGGCTAAGAGAGAACGAAGGAAACCAAGGAAGAAGGTAAAAACCTTTAAAGATCTTCATGCTTCTTTTTCTTGATTTTATTCTTCTCCTTTTAAGTTTTCTTTCCATGGGTGATTGAGTAAGATAGCCTTGTTCTGAGTTAGAATGAGTAAGAAAACCCTTGAATTAGAGTGTGATAAGTTAAGAAATGCAAAGGAAGTAGGAGAAAAGTTAATGAAATTCTAGAGGGAGAAAATTAGGGGTTCTTATATAATTTGTAGGGTTTGCTTTGATGAAGAACCCTCTAGTTTTGTGAGTGTTTATTTAAGTTATGAGAGAGTAATTGTATGATATTTGTTGTGTCTAGACTTAAGAGAAGCAACTCTATTTAGTTATGATTGTGAAACCAAAAAGAGAGAAGAGAAATTGAAAGAGAAGGCTTGTGTTGGCTTATAAGGTAGCTCTCCACTTTTTCTTGTTGCATTCTTGGATGTGTAATAGTCATTGTATGATTGTGTATATGCTTATATTGTGAGACATGCCATTTGATGTTGCCTTAATACATTGGTACCAATATACTTATATTTTGGGTTGTGAAGATTGCTTGGGTGAGGTAGTGCCAAAAGTCCTTTGAGATGGGTGAGGTGGAGCCAAAAGTCCCTAGAAATAGGTGAGATAAGGCTAAAAGTCTCATAACTGAGTGAGACTAAGTCAAAAGTCCCTAAACCAAGGGTGAGGCCATCCAAAAGTCCCTAAAATTGGGTGAGGCTAGACCAAAAGTCCCTAGAGCTTATTCTTGGCATTGATATGATATTCATGGCATGTAAATCATGTATTGTATGATTGTGAATGGTTGATACCTATTTGCATGCTTTGACTTATTTATATGTCTTGATTGCTTCCTTGAATGAGTGTATAAGCTATTGAGATTTCATGAATCTCACCCCCTTCCCTCTCCCATCTTAACATGTTAAGTAGAGCTCAAGGAGATCAAAGTGCAAACCAAGGAGCCTAGTTGAGCATGTTTAGGCAGTTGTATAATTTGTTTTATTCCTTTTGATGTAAAGAGGTGCCAAAATAAATATGTACCTATTATTTTTGAGATGTAAATATTTTTGCAAGTGTAAATATATGTATAAACCATGTATAGAGCGAAAGTAATAAAATTATGAGATTTGGCTCCTTTGTGGCTTGTATGTAATAGTGTATTTTTGCCCATAACATAGTGAGTTTAAGATTTGTGTTGGTTTGGATCACTTGGGCAATTTATATATGATGTGTTTATCCTTTAAAACTTACCCAAGAAGTGCTAGGGCATGTAGGGGACCATTTACCCCCACTTTGAACCATTTATGGTGTCAAAACCGTTAAATTTGTGAGTTCTGTCAAAGTATGACCAAATGAGCTCTTCTTGATATGAAATTTGGCATGCATCTAGATCTTCTTGAGAGCTTCTTGGAAAGCTAAAGTGGATAATACTTAGAAGTCTAGAGAATATTTGGCAAATTTTTGAAATTGGAGAATTTTCTAGTTTTGGTTATTGTACTTTGCAACTAGTCCAAAAATGAATCTGTGTCATTCAGGGACCAAATGATGTCCAATTGTCACAAAATTTTATGGACATAAACTAGATATCTACAGTAACCTATAACAATTAGAAATACCTCAATTGGAGGTCTGTAGACTGAGAAATAACTTTCTAAAGTTCTGTATCAGCATCAGGGAAGTCATTCGACCTTCGTTACTGTTCCATCAGTTTTAGAGGTCCAAAGGCTATTAAAATGATCTAAATTTATTTTTTCCCTCTAGTTAACATATGTGAATTTCTAAATTGGTATAGTTTTCTCAGATTGGATTTTTTTGGAATTAGTTATGAATTTTTGAAATTCATGACAGCAAGCTGCATTAGTACCAGGGACAGCCGGACCTCTGTCTCTTTTTTGATGTCAAATCTAGTCCAAACGCTGAGATTGTGATTTGGAATTATTTTAGTGTAAATCTAACATCTAGAGCTTTCTAAAAAGTTATGGTTTGATTAATTCTAATTTTTTTAAAATTAGTTATGATTTTCCAAAATTAGAGCAAAAAATCTAACTTTTGGGCCCATTTGAGAAATTGCATTTTCTTAGTTTTTGACTTCATATCCATGGTTCATGGGTTTTTTTAAGCTATGTATGAGTTTTATAAATGTATTTTGAGTAGAGAATGTAAATGATGGGTTCACGGGACCCACGAGACAAAATATGAGCATTTAAACCCCGATTTATAACATAAAAATGCCACGGCTTTTGTCATTTTCTTTGGAAATCATATGAAATTAAGCCTAAGAAGACATAAAGTTGAGGCTAACACATTATGGTGTTACACAAGTAACACTCAACCTAATAGGTAGGGGACTTCAAGTCAACCTCTACTTGCTATGTCAAGGACTTGGTTAAATATGCAGCCAAGCTAAGTAAATTGATTAGTCTAATTCTATGAAATTTGATGATCTAAGAAAGTTGCCTAAATAGGAATATAAGTTTTAAGGCAAAGGACTTTAAGTTAACCTCTGCTTGATGTGTCAAGGATTAGGTAAATATGTAGCCAAACTAGGTAAAGTTGCATAAATAGTGTTATAAATTTTGATAATATAAGAAAATTATATTAATTATATGTCTTAATGCAAGAGACTTCAAGTCAAGCTAATGTGCAAAGGCCTTGGCATAATATGCCACCATGGTGTGCCCTTAAATCTAATCTCCTTATGCAAAGGCCAAGTATGACAAGTACAATGACTAGGCCAAGTCAAACACAAGCAACTAAATCAAGTCAGCCAAGTGAGCTAGCACTAAGAGGCCATTCCAATAGCAAAAACACTTTTTCTTAACCTAATGCTATGATGCAAGGCATTTAGTGTGTGATACCTTAATCTACTACCACTACCTAGCCTCTCACCGGGCTCGGTTCCATATGATTTCCAAAGAATCACTACTCTTCCGTGGCATTTGCATGCTATGAACCGGGGTTTCATATACTCATCTTTTGCCCCGTGGGTCCTGTGAACCCATCTCAAGCATCCTCAACTCAAACTCCACTTATACAACTCATACATAGCATAAAACAAACCATAAGCCACGGGTATAGAGCCAAAAACCAGAAAAATTGCATTTTCTCACTTGGGCCCAAAAGTCATATTTGGCTCTCACTTTGGAAAATCATAATTAATTGTAACAAAATGGGAATGTAGCAAACTTTAGCTTTCTAAAAAGCTCTAAGTGTTGAATTTACACTAAAAATCATTCCCAATCAAATTCTCAGCATTTGGACTAAGTTTGACATCGAAAATGGGAGGAAGGTCTAGCTGTCACTGTTTCTGGTGCAGCTTGCTGTCATGACTTTCAAAAATTCATAACTAAATCCAAAAAAATCTAATCTAGGCATATTATACCAATTCGGAAAGCTACAGATTTCTACTAGAGGAAAAAAATAAGTCTAGATCAGTTCAATAGCTTCTACATCCCAAAAATCGATGGAACAGTGACGGGGGTCAGATGAGCTCCCTGATGCTGATACAGAACTTCAGATGATCCAATCTCTCTCTACAAACCTCCGATTTAGGTGATTCTAGTTCTTATAAGTCACTTTGGTTCTCTAGTTTATGTGTATAAAATTTCACCACATTTGGAATCCATTTGGTCTAAGAGTGCCACAGATTTCATTTTCTAGTTTAGATGAATAGTACATGACCAATCCATTAAATTTTCCCAAATTCAACAATTCTCCAAATATTCTCTAGACTTCCGAATATTACCCACTTTAGCTTCTCAAGAAGCTTTCTACAAACTCTAGAGGCACGCCAAATTTCATGGCAAGAGGAGCTCATCTGGTCATACTTTGACGGAGCTCTCAAAACTACCAGTTTTGGCACCCCAAAGGTCCAAAACGGGTCTAAATGGCCTCTCACACACTCTAGCCACTCATGGATAAGTTTAAAAGCATAAAAATAGTCTGTCTAATAAGTCCATGTGGTCCAAATCATCATACATTCAAATCTCGCTAGGCTACGGCCAAATATACACTACATCATTCATTCCACAAAAGGGGCAAAACCCTCATTTCCATTCATTTGGCTATAAACATAGTTCATACAATATCCTTTCACATTTATACACATGTTACAACCTTTACATCTCAAGAATAGTGGGCGTATATTCACTTGGCACCACTTTACATCAAAATACATCAAAATATCTCAAAATAAACTCATAACTAGCTACGCATGCTCCTAGGCTCCTTGGTGTGTGCTCGGTTCTCCTTGAGCTCCACCTAGCATATTTAGTTGGGAGGGGAAGGGGTGAGATTCAGGGAATCTCAGTAGCTCATGCACTCAATCAAGTTAGCAATCAAGGCATATAACGAGTCAAAACATGTGAATAAGCACTTAGCTATTCTCAAACAACCAACACACGATGTACATACTATGGAAATCACAACAATGCCAACAATGGGCTCTAGGGACTTTTGGTCTAGCCTCACTAGAGTTTAGGGACTTTTGGATGGCTTCACCCGAATTTAAGGACTTTTGACTTGGCCTCACTCGTTTGAGACTTTTGGCCTTGTCTCACCTATCTCAAGGGACTTTCGGCTTCACCTCACCCATCTCATGGGACTTTCGGCACTACCGCACCCGAGAAATTCTCACAATTCATCACACAAGCATATTGGCATCAATGCATCAAAGCAATAGCATATGGCATATTCCACACAATAAGCATATACATAATCATACAATGACTATCATATCCAAGAATGCAACAAGAAAGAGTGGGAAGAGAGAGCTACCTTTGGAGCCAAAGCCAACACTAGCTTTTCCTTTCAAGTCCTTTTCTCCCTTCTTAATTTCACACTCACACCTTGATGGAGGTGCTTCACTTGAGCCTAGACACAATTAAAGAGCATGGAATTACTCTCTTAACATGGAATCATCAGATCAATTCTCCTACATACCAGAACCTAGAGTTCTCTCTCTCTAGAATGCCATCAACCCTTTCTCTCTCTCAAGCTCCCATGGTAGTGGAAAACAACATTTTCAAAGAAAACACGATGATTCAAAGGTGTTTTTTACTTTCCCTCTTTTGACCCATGCCCAAAATCTAACCATTTTCACAATCAAAACCGTAGGAAAAGAGGGCAAAGGGAGGGGATCAGAAATCTAAAGAGAAATGGGGGAAGTTTCCTTACCTTTCCCTTGCTCTTCCTCCTTCTCTTGATCTCTCTCACTCTCTACGCCTCTTTTCTCTCCTTGGGTCGAAATCTAGGGCAGATATGAGAGAAGAAATGAGTTTGGGCGTTTAATGAAGTCTAAATCTCGCTATTTACTCTCTTCCGGACTGACTCTCGCTACGGCGAAAACTAACCTTCGCTATAGCGAGCTCGTGTAATCTGGCTTCGCTATGGCGAGGTGTAACCTTCGCTACGGCAAGACTGTATTAGTTCCCTTCGCTATGGCGAGATTCGACATTCGCTATGGCAAACTCACGTCAGTTCCAGACCTCACTCTCGTTATAGTGCACGCTACAGCGGGCTGCTCCCTGGTTTTTGTATGGACTGCTGCCAGCACTCGCTATAGCTAGAAACGCCTTCGCTATTGCGAACAAGCACTCTCGCTATAGCGAAACCATTTCTCGCTATTGCGAGAGGACTTGGCAGAAATTCTAGATTCCGAAAATTTCCAGATTTCACTTTCTTTCTTTTCCCTTTCCTTTTCTTTTTCCCAGTTGTTACATTGTGCAATGAGGATTGTGTAACATTTTGCATTAACTACTATTATATGACTTTTTAGTTTAACATTTTGGATTTGCTATTGTTATATGACTTTTTTAGCTTAGAATTTAGTATAGGTGTCGATAGGTATTTAATATTTATTGCAAGTACTTTTTAGATAGATGTGTACCAACTATGTTTGAATGGAATTAAAATGTTGGTGCACTTTGAATTATTTACTAGTGCTATATTTTGTTTGGATAGTTACAATTTAATAATAAATAACTCACAACTTTATTATTTGCCTCTC
This sequence comes from Erythrophleum fordii, assembly GCA_032878935.1. Taxonomy (NCBI): domain Eukaryota; kingdom Viridiplantae; phylum Streptophyta; class Magnoliopsida; order Fabales; family Fabaceae; genus Erythrophleum; species Erythrophleum fordii. The sequence continues at coordinate 1,695,557 of JAVQMF010000055.1, forward strand.
ATGACAATTCCACATATTCATGAACATGCATGAATTTTCAAAATTCACTTTATAATCTAGAGCATGAATTATAGTTCATTGATACTCTTTCTTGGTATTGGAAACAAGAAATGCAACATAATAATTTAAAATTAACATGATCATTAACACGAACAATCTTAGATGTCTTGAATAAGGTAGTGTAAAGTCATCTTGAAATTGGAAACAAAATACTTTATTCACATAACATTAGCTTGGTTTATATGTGAAGACCAAAGAGCAAAATACGTATGTTGAAAATGTAAAGAATTCAATCCAAACTAAAAAATTTCATTTAAACAAATCCTAAAGAACAAAAACTCAAACAACCTAATTACATAAATATGTTTACATATACACAGCTGCTTAAGCCATCATCTAAGTTACAATTTAAAATTCTAGCACCAACAAAGCATAACAATGTAATAATAATAATAATAATAATAATAATAATAATAATAATAATAATAAGTTTGGTCTTCATGAACATAGTCACGAAATTAAAGAGGACAAAGGGGTGCTTCCCTCACCTTTTTATTAACCCCAAGGGAGGCTTTTGGGGTTTGGTCACATTGATGGAAACAATAAGCAAATAATGGCAACTTTATTATTTTGATTCTTATGCATTGCCATGTGTTAGCTACAAAATACATACACATAGTAAACTTGCTATTTTAATTTCAAATATCTAGTTAGGAAAGTTTAAATGGAATGTTAACTATTTAAATAATTTTAGTCATCCCCTTACTCCTTTTTCATGCATCATCTTTGTTTGCTCTAAACTAAATTTGCCTTTCTTAATTTCCCTTTCATTTCCCTCTACAAGTGTGTTAGGCCATTAGAAATGTTATAATTGAAAATAATATGGTGGAAACTAAATAGGGAAAACATGAAGAAATGTCAAATGCTTAACTTTTCCCACTGATGGGATTATTGAAATGTGTATCTCATCTAAATAGGTCATAAAATTGTGAGTTATAAATTCAAGATCAAATATGATTTCAAATTAGATAGTTTTTATATAAATGAGAATATTAATTTTTTTTTGTCCCCCCAAATAATCTAATTGTGGATCCGTTCTTGCTTGGATAGTTTTAAACTATAACTATTAGATGATTCTTTTATGTCTAAATACCATTACTTCAATATTATATTTTGGTGCTAATGGATTAGCCACACAATGTAATTGTAGTGCTCACTAACCTAGTATATTTTTCATAACAAAATCAAACATTAAAATTAACTTAAATGTTGAAGTTAAGGCCACATGATAGATGAGATTAAACATATAAAACTTCATAACTTTTCTTTCTTTATAAAAAGTATATATGCATTGGTTGGTGTAAAAATAAATAAATGAAAAAATTGATATTGGATATCAATTACCAAAATATATTTGTCAACCAAATTAACTTTTACAACTAAGTTTTTGACCTTTTTCTCTCATTCTTTAGAGCTTGTGCTTCCATAAGTTAAATGCCAGCATAAGATGACATACAATCTTTTCTATTACATTTCTAGCAAAAACAAAAAACAAAACAAAAATCTCTACTATTGCATACACATCAAATCGGGCCCTTAATCTCTCCACTTCAAGTAAATTACATAATAATAGTAGCTAAATTGATTCTCTTCATTAATGATAAACAGTTCTCCATATGCTAAAAATAAAGCATTGCTTCTTAACGTAGATAGCAATAAATTTTAGAGGACTAGTCTTTGTAGTTGAGATTCTTTAGCAACTTTCCATTTATCTATTATGACATTATCAAGTTTGATTTTTAGTTAAGTCAAGATAAAAGGATGAATAAACATGGTGAATTATTTGCAAAGACTTGAGATGAGAGTATCATCAAAGAGTTGGAATCGAGTAGTTCACTCTTGAGAAAGGTTGCCTCATAAACTTCCTTAAAATAATCTATATCAACATAACTAGTGGCTTCATAAACTATTAGATTCCAAAATGGCCTCCCATCTCCTGATAATGAATACAACTTTAAAATGTGTGTTACTGCTGTATTAAGCATGATTTGCATGTGGCTTTTTTTTTTTTTATATAGATCTTGAGGAAAAGAAATCAATTATGGATTAGATTATATGTTACCAATAGAAGTTTACATGGAAAACTATTGGACATCAATAATCATGAAATGGCTAAAGTAGAAAAATTAGCTACAAAAGTGACATAAAGAAGTTGAGCATGTAAGCAAGTTAATTTGCAAAGAATGATTATTAAGTTCCTTTGGAGTGTTTCAATGAAAGTAAAATCTTTTCTTGTGAACAACTAGGATCTAGTTTGCACATAATTGGTCTCTAGTAAACCAAAAAGATAATGGCAATAAGTCATATGTGCTATGTACAAAATCACCAGAACTTTTTGTAACTTCTATAAGTATTGTTGATTAAAAAACTATATAATATACACCTTATATAACAATGTACTCATAATGTCATATATAATAATTCATTAGATAATTGGAAATAATGATATTCATAATAGAAATGTGGCATTAAAAGAGAATGGATTTTGAATGAAGAAGTTCATGTAAATATTTAGTTTATCTGCAAAATTTAAAAGAATAGTTGTTTATAAGGTTTTTCAGTATGAAGCATATATGGCATAAATTAAGAATAGTAAATTACAAGTAAAACTACATATCACTCACCTATGAATCATATTAGAGCAACAGGAAAGAAAAAAAAAAGGTTAGAATAAGTGATTCTTCCCAATTCCTTATCTTACCCTTCCTCATCCTCTCATTCTCTCATAATTTCCATCATTGCACAACAAAAAACCCATGATTTTATTTGCTCAATTGATTGAAGATTAAAGGAGGTCGCATCTATGCTATTGCATTGCCATCGTATCCTAGAGATTTAGAGGTATGATACCATTAAAGCTTAAAAATTGCAAAAGCTTAAAAGAATCGTAGAGTGATAGAAAGGTAACCCCAACAACTTTAATTTGAGGGTGAAGTAAATAAGAAATAGTGCTTTCTTAGTTGCTTTAATAGCATGTTAAGTAGCTACAAATTATTTCAAGTAAGCTAAGTTAGGGCCCATTTGGCACATAAAATGTAAAAAAGATGTGATTGTGGGGAGAATGAAAAAAGTGATTTTAAAGATAAAAATAACTTTTTTGCCCTTATTTTAAATTCATCTTAGCATTTCTCGTTAAGTAAAGTAACGATGTTATATATAAGAAAAATTTTTACTATATTTTATAAGTTAAAGTATTGAAAAGGAATTAAACAAATTTAAGGGACAAAATTGAAACCTAATGTGAAGTTAATGGACTAAAAGTATATTTTTCCAACAATAAATTATTTAGTTTAAAGTAAATTTCATTTATTTTCTTTAAAATTTTTAAAATCTATTTTCAATTATTCAGACTATTCCTAATTTAAATATATACAAGAACTTCTTTATTTAAAAAAAAAAAACCTTTTTATACCAAATTTATATCCTCTTAATACTATGTGTAAGTTTGCCTCTAAAAAATTTTAATAATATAATTCAATATGACATATATCACTAATTAAAGTATTAGATTCATATTTCAACATATAATTTATAATTTTTATTGAAAAAATATGAATGTGAGTTTAATACATTTTAAAAGAGATTCTAGTATAGAAGCATAAGAGTATTATAGGTCTAGAATGACCTAATCCACTCCACTTAGGCTTAAGAAATTCAATGACTATAATTCATCAAGTTATATATAATGAGTTGACACAAGCCACTTGCTTTGGATAATGCAACTTTAGAATAGCTCAAACATGGCAAAGACAATTTGGTTAAGCAACTTATATGGCTCTACTAGGCCATTTGATGCTTTAAAACCATATAAATAGGAATTCCCTCATAACAAAGGGAAGAACTCAAATTTAACCTTAATATCTCAAACTAATAAAATAAAAAAGCTACCCATTTCATTCCCTAACAACCAAAGATGGTTCCTTCTCTATCTATATCACAATCTACATATAAACATTTAGCCCACTAAGAAAAGGCCCTTTAAAGTCATCTAAGATCCCTTTGAAGTAAAAAAAGGCTATTAATGCATGAACAAATAAACTCAAGCAATGATCCCAACAAGGCCAAAACCTAAGGTACACGTCATGCAAAGTTGTCATCGTGCTACAACCTCGATAAGGCCAAGGCCTCAGGTATGCACCCCAAAAAAATGATCAACATGCTAAACCCTAATAAAGCAGAGGCTATGGGAACACATCATAAAAAGTAAACTAACACATTATGACATCGAGGTCTTTAGATATGAACCATATGTTTGAAACACTATGACATTAGCTAAGTTGAGGGCTTGGGAGAAAACTATAGACCAATTTATACAAGAAAAACTCAAGTGAGAACCCATTAAAATATGAATTCAAGCAACATTGTAGAAAGGACCAAAGATATCACAAAGAGCAATCAAATCTTACATATAGGAGGGAAAGATTAAAGGTACTCCTTTTATTCATAACTCTATAAATTGTTACAAGAATTAGAAAAAAAAGTTGTGATCTGCATTGATAGCTTAGGATATAACTTTGAGAATGTTTGAAAATTGGGAAAAAAATACTAATCATATAAGTTAAGAAAAAGAAAGTAGTTTTCAAAATCGATCCAAAGAACTAGAAAAAATAAGTTGTTGATTACTTATGTAGAAAAAGTTAAGGTACGTTTGTAGCTTCGAAGTGTCTGAACTACTGTTATCAACACTTACTAACAGTAGCATGAAAAGGATATCTCCCTTAATGGCTCCACTTTAAAAGGAGTAATGGACAAAAACCACCATCCTCATCATTTAGGACCAATTATAGCAACACATGGATGAGGATGAAATGAATAATTGCCATCATTGGTAATACCAATCTTTAGGGTTTCATTCCTTCCAAGCTATGTATGTTAGGCTACCAAAAAACAATCATAAAATACTAGTTTGTACTTGCCTTTACCTATACTTGATCATGTATAGAGGATTTGTCCATGGATTTTGTGCTTGGCTTGCCAAAGACATGAAAGGAAATAGATTCTATATTTGTGATTATTAGTAGGTTTTCCAAGATGACACATTTTATTCCTTGTAAAAGGACTTCTAATGCAAGTAATATAACCAAGTTGTTCTTCAAGGAAGTGGTTCATTTACATGGTGTGCCCAAGTCCATCACTTCTAAAAGAGATAGTAAATTTTTGGGGCATTTTTGGAGAATGTTATAAAAGCTATTTGATTTTTCACTTCATTATAGCAACATGACCCACCCCTAAATAGATGGCTAGACAATAGCTTTGAACAAGGCATTAGGTAATTTAATTCATTATATTGTTGCAAATAAGCTGAAGTAGTGGGATTTAGCATTACCTTAGGCATAGTTCACTTATAATAACACTACACACAATGGCATAGGCATATTTCCATTTTTTGTGGTATATACTAGGGTGCCTTAGCATGCACTAGATTTGATTAAGCTTTCTAAAACTGTTAGGGTTACTGCAGCGGCAAAGAATATGGCAAATCAATAGCAAATAGTTCAAGTAGAAGTGAAGTAGCATCTGGAGTAGGTAAATGCCAAGTATAAATAGGCTATAGATTAGCACTGCCAAAAGTAAAACTTGGCAAAAGGTGATTAGGTAATAGTAGTTTGTGGAAGGAAAGATTTCTAATAGGTATTTATAGTAGGTTGTAGTAAAAGAAGTACGACCTATACAAGATTGTGAAGAAGATAAACAACAACATGTATATGGTAGACTTACTAGATAGACTTACTGGAGACAATGGATATACCTTAGACATTTAATGTGATGGATATATATATCCATTCCACTCATCAAAGAAGCCACTATATGCATATATGTAGATTAACTTAAGGTCAAGCTTTTCACAACTGGAAAGGATTAACATGGAATGTGTAATAGACAAGTATATGGATCAAGTTAGCCAGCAAAAATCCAAGCAAAAGCCTAAATGGGCAACCAAACTTTTGAAAGGCATAATTTTAAGCTTTTGTGGAATTTTTAGACTTATCATATTTTACAAAAAGCTTATTCAAAGCTTGATGATATGCTAATGGAAATAACCCCGTTAAGTCTAGTTTTTGGCCTAAATTTCATATTTTTATGACTTTTTTTTTGGCCTTTTAGTAATTTTTCAATTTTAGGTGAATTTTTGTTTTATTTTTATTTTTTTTAGGAAACTAATTAAGGCTTTGTATAAAAGCCTTCTCAAACATTTTGTGTGGAAGACTTTGATTAATAAGAATATTGAATTTTCTCTCAAGCTTTTCACTTGGAATTTTTCTATTTTCATGTGTTTCACTGTCTAATTAGTAAGAAGCAAAAGCATCACCCTAGTACTCTCTTGGTAGGAATGAGAACCTTGATGGATGGTGATATCAAACAGCCTTATCAACCCTTTATTTTTTAGAAACATCTCTTGGATCTTCTACAATAAAAGAAGTTTATTCTAACCCCTCTTTTATAAGGAAAAAGTAACCAAGGATAAAATAGTCCAAGCAACCCATAAAGCACAATTGTGTAGGAACAATTGAGGGTATCAAAGAAAATTCACCATAAAAGCCAAACAAGCATCCAAAAGAAAGGAAGACTAGAATAGTTAGTGCATATTATTAGGAAGCTTCTTAGTAAAGTTGTAACTATTAATAGGATTCAATAGGATCAAAGTTCCAATCAATGTGATAAGATTGCTCCAGAATTTACAAGGAATGGACAAGAGATTTTGTCATATGACATATGCTTAGGAAAAATATGAGATTTTGGTATTGTAAAATAGAAATCCCAAGATTTGGAAACTTATATTAATACATCCTACAAACCTTAGTAGATAGCCAAAATTTAGCTCTATTTATTGTATTTAATAACTTCACATCATAACAACTTTGTTAGAAAATCTAGTCTCTAGGTATTAAAAAAAGGACCATATAAGTATAGGGAGTTTAACGATTTAGCTTAGAATATGCCTTTATTCAATATTGCATAAGGCACAATTTAGGAACTACAATTGCAAACTACAAAACTTGAGGAATCATAAGTCATACCCTTATTTAGTTGCAAATAACTCAAAGGATTACATGGTTTAAGGAATTACAAATTCAATTTTCGAATGAATTTAAATATGGATAAGCTCAAAATTGAAGGATTCCATAGTTTGAGGATTTGTACAAATCAAAGACATATTTTTAGCTAATTTTGAGAGATTTGAAACTTTCCAAAGTACCTAAATTAGCTATAGACTCTTAGAGAATTGGTTCCAAATAAGCAACACTAGTTATGCTTAAAATATACATTCTTTACAAAGTTTGAAGGATACAAATCTCAAATAAACTGCTTAGCACTAATAATAAAAAATAAGGTAACCCTTAAAGGTCTTACTTATGGATTATAAGAAGGGGAGGGCCTACTTGATAAAAAGCCTAAAAGGACGCTACCATAACATTGAGATGAGATACATTTGGAAGATTCTCAACTTTATCCTCCTTAGTCATTATCGAGTAAAGGTGATGAGGTGATGTGTTGGAGATTGTTTTCTTTGAGGGATGGAGAAAACTATCCAATGCAAATTGTGTAAGTTGGATAATGCACACATTGAGTGGTTGCTAGGTATATAGATATACAATAAAATTATTAAGTGACATAAACTAGTTAAATTAACAAGTCTTACTCTGGCAAGTATATTAGTCTTTCTAAGTAATATAATGTCTCAAGTACAAGGTCAATCCTATGAAGAATGTATATCTTAATGACAAATTTAACTAATTAATATTCTTATGTTAGCCTAAGTTACATTTGCCAAACTTAACTAGTGTTCTAGGATAAGCCTAATCACTAAGGACTGAAAGGAGAAAAGGACTGTCACTATTTTAAATGTAACCTAATCTAACATGAGACTCAAGATTCTCTAACATAAACTTTAGACACCAAAATACCATATAAATCTTAATTAAATACATCATTAGGTACAAACCTATTCATGACAATGTAATGGTTATGGTAGGCTTAATTCCTTTTATCATTATTATTCGACCTCAATATAACAACCATATGTAATCCTAAGATGTCATCTTGATCTTTTCAACACTACACATATTAAGATTAGTGAATTACTAAACTAATTAGCAAGGATAGCTCATTTTAATATGTCTTATACTAATTCCTCATGCAACAATTTATCCAAACACCTCAAGTGCATGAAAATCAATAGTTACATTATATGTAAATTAGTGAGCATAAACCAATACTACTATATTTGCACTCCCTAATCCATACCTAATCAACAAGCAAGCATTTTCATTCAATTAATTAACTTCTAAACTTATAATCATGATATTTAAGGGCTAATCAATGGACTAGACGCAAGCAAAATCAAATAGGAGCAATGAGCATATAAAATACACCATAAACCATACATTGATTTAGAGGAAATCACCACAACTGGTCATTTATCAACAATAAGATTTAATCAATGACATTAATCAAAAAATTTAAAAGACTAATGAAAATCTATGACAAATGGAATAGGATTAAGGTAAAGCATAGAATTCATATTACAAAGCATAATCTACCAATACCAATCTTAAGAATGACCTCCTTAAGATGATCCAATCCAAAATCCTTCCCTAATGCTCTTAAATACAAAGAAAATTGAAAGAACTACTTTAAAGAAATCACAAATATGAGAGAAGGTCTTTTACTTTTTGATGATCATGTCGCGCAATCTCAAATAAAACTAGGTGGCAAAATAAATTTGTAGATAATGGTGCAACTTAGGTCATCTCCCTTGGAAATAGAGTTCAATGCTTAATTTGGTTCTCTAAGTGTTAAAAGTCCTAAAGGCTACTTGATTTTGGGGGATTTTTGATTGAATTAAACTAACCTACAACTAAATTGAATCAAAATTTCTAAATTCTATCTAATTGGATGAATTGTGAATGATAATGAGCTTGTGACTAGTTTAGGAATCATCTCTTGGTATCCACTATCCTTATCCTAGTCTAATTATAATTAATTCTGACCTAAGAGTTCCTAATTGTGTTCATTAACAAATGATCTTGAATAACCATTCAAGATTCAAGAAACTAGCAATTTAATGTTAATTGAGACCTCAACTCTTATTAGATTATTAATTCTTGTGATTAAGATCTTTGAACACTGAAATTAATTGACTACTTGATTAATTAGCCTCTGAATCCCCATCCAAAAATGTTCAATTAACTAACTAAACATCAAGGAATCCACAAATAGACAATTAGGCACATCAATTCTCACAAGCATTTCATCAAATACCTTGATTGCACACTTGGAAAATTGTAAGAAATTGAAAAATCTAGCACTGAATCAAACAAGTAATCAGTCAATCAATATCCTAATTAGTGTCTAACCAGCCACTAATTACTATTACACTAATTTCTAATCAAATACAACTTAACCAAGATTGTACAGAAAGAGAAAAAGTGTAGGAAAATTAAAGAAATCTTAGCCAGAATTTTGCACTTCAAATCTTGGATTCAAGCTTCCACCAAGAGTTTCCTCCCTTGCTAGCCTCAAGATGGATGAATTAGAGCTTCATTTGGATGGAAATGGAGATGGAATGGAGCTGGTTCTGGACGAAATGGACGAAGGGGTGGAGGTGAATGGAATGACGGAGTGAAGGCGTGACGTGATGAAATGGAATGGGCGACGTGATATGGGCTGCTGGACGAAGGAGAGTGTGAAGCGTGAATGAATAAAATGGACCTCGGGATGAATGTGGCGTATTCACGTGCTCATGTTAATGACTCCACGTGCTTGCTTAAGCTCACTTGCCCGAATGCATTTTCTTAATTCCATTGTGAGAAACACGTGCTCCCTCTCTTGTTTATTTGTCTGAAGCTCCTTTGTGTATGTGTACAAACGTGGGACCCACTGTGAATATAATAATCCACATTTTGCTTCACATATTCTGATTCATGCTTCACACGTCCAACTCGTGTTAGCTTTCTTCTGCAGTTTCAGCCTTCATTTGTTCGTGTTTTTCTTCATGCAGCTTCTGTACAAACTCAAGGTTCTCTTCTTGTTTTCTCCATGCAAGGCTTCTTTGTGTTGTTTTTCATGTCCCATGCAGCTTTCGTTTAACTTGGCTCTTTTCCACGTTCGATGCTTCTTCTTTGTGTGTCTCAGCCCAGACTTCCTTTCTCCTAGCTTCAGTCCCCCAACTTGTGGCTTCTCTTGCTTCCTTCGTTCAGCTGTAGCTTCTTAACGTTCTTCACGTGGCTGTTTCTCTTCTCATTCATTTGTTGGAGTTTCTCCCCTGTTTAGCTCACAAGTGGGAGTTCACGTGGCAGCCTCTTTCTCGCGTTATTCCAGACTCGGATATCAGCTCCTTGCTTCTTCATTCATATTCATGCATCCACGTTGCTGCTCTTCATTCTCTGTTCGAGTTCTCTAATCAGCAGCTCTTCTTCACAGACCAGAACTTGAGCCTCTCCTCTGTTTCTGCATGAGTGTGTGAGCTGTTCGTGTTCTGTTTACTTCATTCTACTACAGCCACATTAGCAATCACGTCAGCTTTCTCTCCTTTACCTGTAACACTCCACGTTAACTTCTGCATGTTTATTCTTCCATTCTGTTTCTCGTGGAACTTCAACTTGCTGAATGCTACTTGGATGGATCTGTTTTGCTTGAGTTTCTTCTCTTTGTGCCTACAACCTTTTTAGTTTGTGGCTTTCCTTCAAAGCTCAAATTGCCCAACAAAAATCTGCACAAAGAGTAGGAACAATTTAATAGAAAAATTCACAAAATCATTTAAAAGGAATTCATGCATTAAAACTCAATGATTTTGCAAATTAATTCATAAGGTGCAAGAATAGCTACTAAAATCAATTATCCATCTAAGTAAATCTATTAAGCCTTATTTAACTATTAAAATGATTAAGTTAGGAGAATTAAAACATATAAAAATCATAGTTATCACTTTTGCACATTGGAAGTAATATATTAAAAAACTAAAAAAAAAATAATTATTATGACAAGAAATCAAAGCTGCAAATTCCAAACCTAGAGTCACTCATTATGACAAGCAAGAGGCATAAACTTTTTTGAAAAAGGTTTGCTTTCTAGTCCTTAAGCTCTTTATAATCATCTTCAGAATGTGCAAAACTTATTTATTTACATATAAGTCTCTACAAAACAAATAAAAACACAAAATAAAAGTATTTAAACTATAAAATAAAAATAACAAGAAACAATTATTTACAAGAATATATTATAGGCTTCCAATGAAAACATAATTTGCCATAAAACCTCCTTTACAAGTAAAAGATAATTTTAAAAAAAAATTTCAATTAAGTCCTAATTTGGAGGATTTTTGTAATTTAACTCTAAGTTGCACCAAAGTAAACAATTTCATAAATTTATATAAAATGGGCATAAAAGAGCTAAAAATCATCTAAAAACCTCTTATAAATCCCTTAAAATACTATTAAGAATTAATAATTTTTGGGACTTATCATTACCTTAATATCTATAGTAGCAATCACGTCAATGTAAACCTACTTCATTAGGCTAGAAATAAACTGAGCCACATAAAATAGGAAATGTGAACCTATGCATGTTGTTGCAAGATTTCCACTAATGACATGCTAATAGAAATGTTTTACATAAAATCTTCTAATATGAAGTTAAATGAAGCATAATAAAGACCATTGATCTTTTTTGTATTTAGCTCCAAAATCTAAAGCAAAATGAAAGCACATTGGGTAAAACCTCCTTGTTGAGAAAAAATACATTAACCCATGTTGTAAATGAGGTATCCAAGTAGTAAGCAGTATACTACTTTGCGAATTCCACCCATTCCTAATACAATAGGAAACCCACTATGCATTTGAAACCTCAATACAGAAATTTGTATAAAATATTAAGTAAATTGAATAACTAACATTTTATATAACATCACTAAAGGCATATAATAGTAGATGGCTAGAAAAACTCAGTAAAAATGAGATGGGCAAAAATATACAAACCAAGGATAAGACATAAGTCTCTACATAGAACATTCTAAAGATAGGTCAAAAGGATAAAATTTCTTATATAAAGTGACTCAGTACAATCAATTAGAATAGGTAAGGATAAGAACTTAGCAAATATTTTAGACATAAATGAAAAGATAAAATTAAAAGCATAGAGTTGAATTTGGTGAACGCTCAAGGATAAAATTAGAAGTGCTTAGTGAACACTCAAGGATAAAATTAGAAACATAAAGATAAAATCCATACACATAATAATAGAATTGAACATGACTAATGTAAACAAAAGAAAATTAGAGATTAACATGATCAGTGGAGAAAAGGAAAAACATGATTTGGGACTTCAGATCCTAGCAGTCATAAAGTTAAACATGACCAATGGAGAGAAGGAAAAAAAATAAAACTTTAGATCTTTGTAAAATTAAAGTAAGGCAAACATGATTAAAGCTGAATATAATCAGTGGATAAAGAAGCATAATGATCAAATGATAAAATCGATAAAGATTTTTGGAAATCATAAATATAAAATTGACAACCCAGTAGTTGGCCATGACCTAAGACCTTGGAATGAAACAAAAGGAAAACATTTACAACGATGGCCACTACCAGTCAAAGTCTAGGTATATACTCATTCACATACATATACATGTATATTTGAATTAATATGCACACATGGAAGATAGAACATCCTAAGATGAAAATACACGCCATAAACCTAGTGTGGTTACTCCACTTAGTATGCATACCAAGAATAACCACAGTCTCTAAATGCTAGAAAAATCCCATAACAACAAGCTAAAATAACCTTGTAAGATTAATACAGCCTAAGCAATTATAAAGTTTAATGTGGTTATCATCCAAACAAGATAAATAGGAAAAAGTCAAAGCTACAATATTTTATTTATTAAATTTTTTTATTTAACTTGTTATATGCTGGCACATCTTTACAATTTTAATGTAAGCCTATCTTCAAGATGCTTCAACAGCTTTCATAACTCCCTCTACAAATCTTCTAGCATACATATCCTATTCACTTGGAGCCATACAATCTTTTAGTCTAAGCAAGCTTTTTAGCTTGGCCTTTTCATCTTTGAAATCTTGTGCAATTCTTATAAGCTTAGGCATACATGATGACTCTTCTTCTTCGATGAAAATAGCTCCTTCTAATGCATAAGATGAATCACCAACTTCTAAATGACACCTAAGGTTTTTCAAGTGAAAAAGAAGGTAAAGAAGAGGGGCCATTTAACTCCAAATCCCTAACTAAGGAAGAGCCTTCAAATGAAGTAGTAAGCTCCCTATAAAAAGAAGAGTCCTTAGGCAATAATGGTAAAGGAGTTAAGAAAACTTCAGATGAAGACAAAAAGTTAGGACAAGCCTAAATGGCAAAACTCATTAGGCGTATAAGAATTTTAATATCACATGTCAAAGCTACACACCAACTAGTAATTAGAAATATAGTAAAAGACTTTAAAGTTCCAACACTAAAAAAACAAAGTATGCTTACCTTTAAAAGTCCTTAAAAAATAAATGTTGTGCTGGCATATCTCAAAACCAGCTTCGAGCTTGTGGACTATAATGGGATCCTATCTTAGCGAAACTCCTTGGTAAAACTCATCAAATATAAGATGTCATTTCTAATGATGTTTTTTGCCTCCTCAATTCATTAAGATCATAAACAACTCTGATTGCTTAATGATGAATGCTGGCAAAATGAGTGATAGTGTAATGTCAGGTTTTTGTTAAACGACAGAAACGAGAGCGTTTTCAAAGTAAGTCTTCTGAAATAAATTAGTTAAGGTTTTGAAAAATTTGAGTAACATTCTAGACTTTTAAAAATAAGAATTCTAGGCTCAGATGGAAAGAAAAATAGAGCTAGAATGAAGAAACAAAAGTTAACAAAAGACTTACGAAACATAATGACATTTTGTAATTTTGAGCAAATTTTGGAATTTACATAGGAGGGCTTTTCAAATGAAAATTTTGAGTTCTCTGGGGTTCTCAGAAGCCCTAAAAATCATAGGAAGCCCCAGGACAATTAAAATCCCTTCGGTGGATGTTTTCCAATGTTAGTGTACCCGAACTTTGATGAATTTGTTTGAGAAGGTTTTAGCTCCGAGTTGAGTTATTCCAAAGATATTTTACTAAAGTAAGAGTCTAAATTTTATAATGAAAAAGAAGATTCTAAAAAAGGAGCTAAAACAAACTAGAAACAAAAATGCCAAAACAAAAGGGCAAAATTAAGATTTTTAAAAAGTTTTTCTTTCTCCCACCTATATATAGAGGGTGCCCCACCTCTCCACTCACTTAGCCACGTATGTTTCTACCCTAAACCAAAGAAGAGCCCTAAGGAGATAGGTGCACAAGAGGGAGAGGAAGCAAAGGAGAAATCAAAACCAAAAGGTATGGATTTTTTGTTGTTTTTCATGCTCTTTCTTTAGCAAATCTCTTCTTCTCCATTTCCCTTTCTTTCCTATGTTTATATTGAAGTATATGGATCTGTTTTAAGGGAAGAACAAAGGAAAAAATTGGGATTTGAAGAGAGGAGGCCAAAGAAAGGAAGATTCAAGCAATAAAATAAGGAAAAATAAGGTAATTCTTCCTTTCATGGTAGCTACCCTTTGCTCTTCTTCTCTCCTTAGTTCGCCCCACTCAAGAAGCTACAAGAGGGCTTGGATTTTGGGTAGAACCAAGGATAAATTTTAGGGAAAGAAGGGTGGAGAATAAGAATATGCAAAGGGAATTAACAAATAACCATGGAAATTCAAGATAGCAAATATAAGGTTTCATGTGTTCATTGAAAAATTTGACTTGATAACTTAATTTCTATGCCTAAATGAATGTTTAAATGAGCTCCTAAGATCCCTAGAAGTCTCCCCATATGCATCTTCCATGTAGAAAATAAAGCAAAGTCCATGGGTGCCCTTATACTTCATTGTCTCGGCCAAGAAGGGTTAGGGTACCTAGGGATAGTTTTAATTTGTTCCAAACCCATTTTTTAGTCATATATGATGAGTGAAGATGAGAGAAGTCTTGAAAAAAATTTAGAAATCATAAAAAGTGATAGAAAGTGAGATGGCCTTATAAGTTCCATAATATGACTTAAAGAATAACATGTAGTTAGACTCTTTGTTTTAATTGTGTGATGACTCCAAGAGGCTTAAAAGGGGTCAAGAATCATATATGAAAGGAAAGAATAGAGGCTAGAACTCATTTGATGGGTGTTACTTCATTAGGTGCATTCTTGGTACCATTAAGGGGTTAATAGACCAAGTTAGTGTTTAAGGAAAATGTGTGGCCTTAGAGTTAATTCTATGAACTTAATTGGCTTCCATAAATTGTGTTTAGGCCAAGAGAAATCAATCCCATACCTTTGTGTGTGTGAGGCCGAGGAAGGGAGAGCAAATTCAAGGAGAAAAGTGTGTGGTTGCATCTAAGGTAGCTCACTCCTCCTTTTCTCATACATGAATGTATGCTTGACTTATCTTTGAATGTGTGTATGTGTGTTTTAAGCTATAAAAAGTATTTTAGTATGAGCTTTTATTCCATGGTGCCATGATATTACATTATGCTTTCATATGATGCTTATTATGTGTGCTTGGATTTGCTTGAGTGTGGTAAAGCTAAGAACCCTTAGCCATGATGAGGATGAGCCAAGAACTTTTAAAAGTGATTGAGACAAAGTAAAGAGTCTCCTAAGAGTGAGGTTGACACCCAAGAGTAAGGTTGAGTCAAAAACCTCTTAAGGAAATAGGTGAGGCAAATCCAAAATTCACAAATAAATAGGTGAGGCTAATCCATCTACTTGACAAGCCTATGTATGTCATGTATGACTTGTTTAAATACCAAGGATGTTTCTTAAATGTTCACATATTTTAATATGTCCATACATGCATTTTCAAGACTTATTTTGCATCTTTTATATGTGATTGAAAGGGAGATGAGCTATTGGGATTCTTTGAATCTCATTTCCTCCTCTCCAGTGTTCTAACATGCTAGATGGACCAAGTGAGCAAGATAATGAGAGCCCACACCTTGGAAGATGAGAATATGACAATAAAGTGTATGAATTTTACTTCCTTATGGCCATATGAATGACAAAGTGGCTTTGTATATATTATTTTTAAGATGTAAGCTTATGTATGAATGTAAAATGATGTATGACTCTTGTATAGACTATATGTGGCATGAAATCAATAGAAATGGAAAGTTTGGCTTCTTGATGGCGTGGTGTATTAATGTATTAATGGAAGTGGAATAGCCAAATTGAGATGTATGAGATTTGAAACCACTTAGGTAGTTCATACAAGTCATATACATACTTTTAAACTTACCCAAGAGGTGCCAAACATCAAAGGAGGCCATTTGGACACCTTTGGTATCTCATATGGAGCAACATTGACCATATTGGTAACCTATACCACTTTTTGTCTAAATGAGCTTTTCTTGGTTTGAAATTTGGCATGCATCTAGAGTTTGTTAAGAGCATTTTGAGAAGCTAAAGTGCAAAATTTTTAGTGGTCTATGGAATATTTGATGAATTTTCAAAATTGAGGATTTTTCTAATTTTAGTTCAATGCACTGTTCATTCTGGTCCGAAATGAAACTCTGTCACTTATGGGAAAAATGATATCCAATTGATACAAAACTATACTTTTCCAGTGACTTGTGCCAATTGGAAGTACCTCATTTAGATGTCTAGAGACGAAGATATAAATTTTTGAAATTTCTGTCTAGTATCAAGCGTTTAGTCAGACCTATGTTACTGTTTAATTGATTTTTAAGGGCTGTACATAAGTCAACTTTATTTTTTCCTTTAGTTAACATCTTTATCTTTCCAGATTGGTATCATTTGCATTGATTGAATTTTTGTGGAATTAATTGGACATTTTTTAAAATTTATAGTAGAAATATGTATTAGTACCAGTAGCTAATCGGACCTTTGTGCCTTTTTTGATATCAAACATGGTCTACATACTATATTCATGACTTGAAATTATTTTTAGTATAAATGTAACACTCAAAAATTTCCAAAAAGCTATAGCATGGAAAATTTCAATTTTTTTAGAATTAGTTATGATTTTCCAAAGTTTGTGACATAAATCATGAAAATCTGACCAAGGCTACACTATGGAATTTTACATGTTTCTTGTACTTGTACAAGTTCTAGGCCACTTTTGGTGATGAAATTAAGTTGTATCTATGTAATTAAATATGAGAATATGATGTATGAGCTCACATGGTCCACGGAACATCAGATGAAAAATTTATACGCTACGCAATGTAAAAATATTCATTATTTTTAATGCTTTTTCTTTGAGAATTTGTATGATTCTTGGAAATGAGCTTAGACGAGGGATGAGATATGCTATATAATTATGATGTTACAGATAGTGCTTCAAATAAAGAAAAAATGATAAGCCCACCTATGTAGACTTACAAAATCACTCACAAAAAGGCAACAAATAGGCCTTTGAACAATTATGAACACACCTCGAATATAAACATGCTCTACCACATTGAAAAATCGATAGAATAGTGGAAATGATGGCTTTACCCTTGCAAACTAGCAGAAAGACACAATTCCAAGAATATAATGAACTATTAGTAGGGCTAATTAACTAAAAGCTATCCTTATAGATACGACTATATAACTAAAATGGCCATTTAAAGGAAAGTTCATGCCTTTGCGAAGTACTTCCTCATAAAGCACAAAAGAGGAGTCATTGTCCCCTACCTAAAAAATAGATTGTTAAGTAAAAGGAATGGCCTAAACAACATTAGGATAAACATGTTAATATTCTTTAGACAAGTGAAAGCCATTCCCGAAAATCATAAAGTAGATAGCAAAGAATCAACAAAGAAATACAATGACATAAATGGAGTTTCAAAAGATGTACAAACAACTATTGAAATTCCATTATGACCATTCAAGAAAGCATGACATCCACATGTGAAGGATCGTGAAGAACACAAAAATGTTTCAACTAGAAACATTGAACAGTAAAATGATAAACTTTTATGCTCCCTATAAATGACATATTGATTACAAGCAAAGAAAATAGCACAAAAAGTCACTCATTAAAAATATTACTCTCACAAAATGGAAAGCTCTAGTTAAGTCAGGGAATGTAAAAGACACTTCTGTTTAAGTTTGCTTAGCTTATGACCTCGCTAATGGACTTGGAAGTGTTATGGGGCCCTTATAAACTTAAGAGTTCCATAAGCATAGAACAACCCATTTCATTTCACCAAGGCCCAAGAAAATGAATAACTATAATCCATCAAGCCACATACAATGAATTGACACAAGCCACTTGCTTTAAACAAAGTCACTTCATAATGACTCAAACATGGCAAAGATGCTCTAGTCAAGCGACTTGTATGGCTCTACTAGGCCACTTGTATAAGTGTTATGAATACCATATTTTGTTCAAGCAATTCTCAAAAATACAAAAACAAATACACTAAATATAAAATCATTATTTCACCTTTTTATTTAATCCAAAAAGATTAATTCTTTTTGAGTCAATAAAATAAAAAATAAAAAAGAGGTTATTATAGTCAATTTTAATTTAATTTTAGGTCATTAAAATAATCCAAAAAAGGTTAGAATCATTAAAGTCAAGTCTAATTTTTACATCATTTTAATTTCTAATTTTGAGTCAATAAAATAATCCAAAATAAGAGAATAAACACAAGATTTGATGGAAAGCAAGAAAGAAATTTTTGAAAATTCAAATTGAAATTCCTTTGCAATTAAAAGAGGATGACTTAAGCAATTTGAAAAGTTTAATTTTGTGAGTACTCCAACCCTACCTATAAAGCAAAAGAATAGAGAGCACAGGGGAAAAGGTTGCATTGAAGAGAGTCGATAGTGGCAAAGGAGAGCACGAGATAGCAAAGAGAGAAAGTAGAGAGTGAGCATGGTGAAAAGGAAAAGAATGAAGTAAGAGAGAGACAAATAGCAATGAGGGATATATGGAGAGGAATCTTCTATTCAACTCATAGAGCTTAATTCAATCCAATGTAATATCATTGCCACTATTCTACTTTCAAACATGGAGGGTAAGAACTCATTTCTTAAAGGTTTCAATCCAATTTTCCTTATTAAATATTGTGAGTGTAAAACATATGATTTGGGCATCTAGCATTTTATGGTTCATTCTAGTATTAACTTGTGAGATTCTAACAGGATGATGCATATCTTGGAATGATGCTTAAGCACCATAACCATGAGTAGGATATATGCATGTGGAATGATGCTTTATTTTTCCTCTTTGTTGTGTTTGGATCTTATTAAACCGGGATAGGTTTTGCACATCTTGTCATTCTAGTTTGTCGAAGTTCAAATGGAATGATGTGTTACCTCTTTTATTTTTTTTTTTTTCATTTTCATTTTTAAGAAATTAGTTAGGCATTATTAAAAATGATAATACAAATTAATATAAAAAATAAAAAAATATATTAATTGCCTTCTTTAAAGAAATATACAAAAAAATTATTTTTAAAAGTCCAAAAAAAGGAAAGAAAGAAAAATGAAGATAACAAGAAAATGAGATTCATTTTGTTTTCATAAATTAAAACCCACAAACCAACATGCAAATTCCTTTTGTTTATGAAATCAAACTAATTTTTTTTACCCTTTTCACAATAAATAATTAAATAAAAATCACCAACTAAGTAACATGCATTTATATCTCAATTCGAATTACATAGGCTTTGATTCCTTCCTTAGATACGTTGGCCCTAGATCACATTCCTTAGTCAAATTTGTTTTTATAAATATCTTATTTTCTCTATTTTTGTAAATATTTTATTTTATTCTATTCTATTTTTCTTTGTAAATATTTCATTGAGTAAAATATATGAACCTCGTTTTAATTTTACTAAAATTACCCAAACTTCCACTATAATAAAAAGTTACACTACATGGATCTCCTTTCTATTTTTAAATATATATTTTCTGTCCCCCATCCATTAATGGGCCATTTGTTTGTGTTTTGATACTTAATTTGACATTTTTTTTACCAAATTACCCCTCCTAACCTAAATGCTTATTTAATTTGCAAAACCTAAACTTATCCTTAACCTAAATGCTTATATCCTAAATGTGTGTCATAATTTTACATGCACCCATAAAACTTGAACTTATATAATTTGCAAAAAAAAATGCTATTCTTTTTTTTTTTGCAAAGAGCATGTTGATTTGTGGCAAATTGAAGAAAGATTTTGAGTTTTTTGCTTTCTAACCAAAATTGATTTTTCCTAACTCTAAATGCTTGAATCTTCATCATAGATGCCTCTAGAATGATTTAGTGTAGCACAATCACACTCAAGCACGATTTTTAGAAGCTTTGTGGTGCCTTAATGGCAAAAATCTACCATTAATGAAGGTAAAAAGCTTGATTTCATTTTCTGACCAAAATTGATTTTTTCCAATTATGAATGCTTGAATCTTCATTATGCATGTCTCTAGAATGATTTAGTGTTGCAAACTCATGTTAAAATGTGATTTTTGGAAGCTCCATGGTGCTTTAATGGCGAAAGTCCGCCATTGATGAAGGTGGAAAGCTTTCATTTTCTAACCAAGATCAATTTTTTCCAACTTCAAATGCCTGAGACTTCATTCTGGATGCCTCTAAAATGATTTAGTGTTGTAAAATCATATTAAAACACAATTTTTGGAAGCACCATGGTGCTTCTAAGTAGAAATCCACCATAAATGAAGGTGGAGAGATAAACCCCCTTTGTTGCATTTTCCTTTGAGTTCATGTTAGTGAGTCTTCATCAAATAGGGGATTTGGGTAAAAGGGATTTTAGTGAAAAAAGGTATGTTGATAGTTTTATATCATTTAAATATATATGTTAATTAAAAAAGGCATCTTAGAATCTTTTAAGGAATATTATTAATAGTGTTAGATAATTAGATTAAAGTGTAGGTTTTGAAAATAAAGAGGAAGTCTGTATAATTTTAGCAAAAATGAATCAAAGTTCTTGTATTTTACTCTATTTCATTTTTTATTTTTATCTTTTACCTTTTTTTGAATATTTTATCTCATTTTAATTTTTTCTTCTTTTTTATTTTTCTCTTTTTTGCATGTGTTTTGATTATAGCAGTTTAAATAAAATCAAGGGCATATCTATTTGGCATAATTGACTTAAGATAACCATTCTTTGGAATTGGTGCTATGAGATGTCTAAAACCTTGTCCATGAATAATTGACTCCAAAACTTATCTTTGATTTATAGGCCATCATTTTCCATTTTTTTCTTTTAGAAAAGGCTTTTTTCCTAAGTTTTTCCCTTTATAATTAAAATTTTGCAGCAACTCTAAATAAATTGGTTTTTGAAATCATTTATGAAAATTGATGTATTTTTCTTGTCCTTTTAGCCATTCACATTACACTCTACCTTAATGGTTTGTTAGATGTGATGAGTGTTATCATTAACTTATTTGTTAAGACTATATAAATAGGAACTCATCATAACACAGGGAAGGACTTAAATTCAGCCTCAAGATCATGGACTAAGAAACTCAAAAACCTTCTTGTTTCATTCCTTAGGAACTAGAGGATGGTTCCTTCTCTATTGTGATCCAAAATAAACAAATATATATTTTATAAAAAAGAGATCCCCCAAAAAAAATTTGACTTTTGGCAATAAATGTCTTAATTGGTAATTTGTAAATTGCCATTAAGTTGTGGTTGATAGTTTCTTTACCCTCTAGTTGCTACCAAAGATCACCTTTAGAGATGACTTTTGTTGCCACTGAAAGTTACTTATTGTGTAACCTTTGATGGTGACTTTTTTTCACACCTAAAGAATTTTCAATTTCCTTTATTATTTAAGTTTCAAATCCTCAAAATTTTCAAAAGTATTTAATAATCTTACAACAGAATAGAACTAACAAATCTTTAAAACCTCTAATAATATAACTAATATCTTTATGGCAAAAGCATTTGAAAAATACATTATATTTAGTACTCTGTATACAATAATTTACATAATATAACCAATATTAATAATTTATGTGTAATAATTAACATAGAAAATTTTGTAGATCCTTCAATTTTTCATGTTTTTATGAGTTGTTTATGATATGAACTAGGCTTATATGGAAAAGGATGTTAATATGAATCATGGGACTAAATTAATTAGCTCAAAAGAACAAGCTAATTCAAAATCTTCAAGTGATCCTTTGCATCTTTCAATTAGACCTATCATAAGGGTAAGGGCTAAAAGGCTTAAAGAAGCATTAAGTAGACTAATTCAAGATAATTAGACCAAGCAAAATTTTGACATCTGATTCAAGTATTAATTAAGACGTCTTCAATATTATTTAGGCTAAAGATGGAGCTGTTAGAGCTATTTTGGGTGAGAACATTACAAATTAAAGAGTTTGTACCTAGGGGATTGAATCATTAGGCCTAAATAATGCTATTATGGACTTAATATGCTGATTTCTAGAAATATTATATATTTAGACGAAAATGAGAATTAATTAAGTAGATTATCTTTTTTTTTTCTATTTTTAAAAAGATTTGATTATTTATATTTCTAATTTCTAGGTCATTTAGTTAGGATCATGTAGTTAGTTTCCTCATTTTCTTCTAACAGGTAAATTTGACTTATACTATAAATATATGTATTTTGCCTCCATTTGAAATTAGATTGGAAGTAATAAAATTATTCTGAGTGTTTCTCTAATTATGAGAATATTATCATTCCTTTGCTCTTGTTAACTATCCTTGGGTTGGTGATTCTGTGACACCTTAATCTCCTTTCACTACCTAGCCTCTCCATAGGCTCGGTTCCATATGATTTCAAAAGAGTCACTACTCTCCCGTGGCATTTACATGCTATGAACCGGGGTTTCATATACTCATCTTTTACCCTGTGGGTCCTGTGAACCCATCTCAAGCATCCTCAACTCAAACTCCATATAGATGACTCATACATAGCATAAAACAAACCATAGGCCACGGGTATAGAGCCAAAAACTATAAAAATTACATTTTCTCACTTGGGCCCAAAAGTCATATTTTGGCTCTAAGTTTGGAAAATCATAAGAAATTGTAGAAAAATGGGAATGCAGCAAACCTTAGCTTTCTGGAAAGCTCTATGTGTCAACTTTACACTAAAAATCATTCCCAATCACAAACACATCGTTTGGACCAAGTTTGACATCGAAAATGGGAGGAAGGTCCAGCTGTCACTGTATCTGGTGCAGCTTGCTGTCATGATTTTCGAAAATTCATAACTAAATCCACAAAAATCCAATCTGGGCACATTATACCAATTCGGAAAGATACGGATGTCTACTAGAGGAGAAAAATAAGTCCAGATCAGTACAGTAGCTCCTGCACCCCGAAAACCGATGGAACAGTGATGGGGGTCAGATAAGCTCACTGATGCTGATACAAAACTTCAGTCGGTTCAATCTCTCTCTACAGACCTCCAATTTGGGTGATTCCAGTTCCTACAAGTCACTTTGGTTTTCTAGTTTATGTGTATAAAATTTCACCACATTTGGAATCCATTTGGTCTAAAAGTGCCACAAATTTCATTTTCTGGTTTAGATGAACAGTACATGACCAATCCATTAAATTCTCCCAAATTCAACAATTCCCCAAATATTCTATAATCCTCCGAATATTACCCACTTTAGCTTCTCAAGAAGCTTTCTACAAACTCTAGAGGCATGCCAAATTTCATGGCAAACGGAGCTCATCCGGTCATACTTTGACGGAGCTCACAAAAATACCGGTTTTGGCACCCCATAGGTCCAAAACGGGTCCAAATAGCCTCTCTCACATTCTCACTCCATATGGACAAGTTTAAAAGCATAAAACTAGTATATCTAACATGTCCATATGCTCCAAATCATCATACATTCAAATCTCACTATGCTATGGCCAAATTTACACAATATTATTCATGCATCAAAGGGGTAAAAACCCACATTTCTATTACTTTGGCTAATAACAGAGTTCATATATCATCCTTTCATATTTCTACATGTGTTACAAACTTTACATCTCAAAAATAATGGGCACATCTTCATTTGGCACCACTTTACATCATATATACATCAAAATATCAAAAGAAAGTAATATCTCTAACTATGCATGCTCCTAGGCTCCTTGGTGGGTGCTCGGTTCTCTTTGAGCTCCACCTAGCATATTAGTTGGGAGGGGAAAGGGGTGAGATTCAGGGAATCTCAGTAGCTCAAGCACTCAATCCAGCAAGCAATCAAGGCATATAACAAGTCAAGGCATGTGAATAAGCATTTAGCCATTCTCAATCAACCAACACACAATGTACATGCTATGGAATCACAACAATGCCAAAAATGAGCTCCAGGGACTTTTGGTCTAGCCTCACCCGAGTTTAAGGGACTTTTGGATGGCCTCACCCGAGTTTAAGGACTTTTGACTTGGCCTCACTCGTTTGAGACTTTTGGCCTTGTCTCACCTATCTCAAGGGACTTTCGGCTTCACCTCACCCATCTCATGGGACTTTCGGCACTACCTCACCCGAGCAATCTCACATTTCAACATACAAGTATATTGGCATTCAATGCATCAAAGCAATAACATATGGCATATTCCATACAACAAGCATATACATAATCATACAATGACTATCATACCCAAGAAAGCAACAAGAAAGAGTGAAAGAGAGAGCTACCTTTGGAGCCAAAGCCAACACAAGCTTTTCCTTTCAATGTCTCCTCTCCCTCCTTAGGTTCACAAACACACCTTGATGGAGGTGTTTCACTTGAGCCTAAACACACCAAAAGCATGCAATTACTCTCTTATAATTTTAATTTAGAGCAACCCTTCTATCTCATACAACCTAGGGTTCTCTCTCTAGAATGCCATTATCCCTTTCTCTCTCTCAAGCTCCCATGGTAGTGGAAAACCTCATTTTTAAAGAGAACTCAAGGATTCAAAAGAGTTTTCCACTTTCCCTCTTCTGACCCATACCCCAAATCCGTCCATTTACACAAATAAAACCGCAGGAAAAGAGGGCAAAGGGAGGGGATCAGAAATCTGAAGAGAAATGGGAGAAGTTACCTTACCTTTCCCTTAATCTTCCTCCTCCTCTTGATCTCTCACACTCTCCTCGCCTCTTTTCTCTCTTTGGGTCGAAGCTTAGGGCAGATATGAGAGAAGAAATGAGTTTGGGCGTTTAATGAAGTCTGATTCTCGCTATTTACTCTCTTCCGGACCGACTCTCGCTACGGCAAAAACTAACCTTCGCTATAGTGAGCTCGTGTAATCTGGCTTCGCTATGGCGAGGTGTAGCCTTCGCTACGGCGAGCTCGTGCCAGTTCCCTTCGCTATGGCGAAATTTACCATTCGCTATGGTGAAATCGCGTCAGTTCCAGGCCTCACTCTCGCTATGGCGCCGCTACAGCGGGCAACTCCCTGGTTTTTGTATGGGTTGCTGCCACACTCGCTATAGCTAGAATCGCCTTCGCTGTGGCGAACTAGCTCTCTCGCTGTGGCGAACTAGCTCTCTCGCTGTAGCGAGACCATTTCTCGCTATTGCGAGAGGACTTGGCAGAAATTCTGGATTCCGAAAATTTCTAAATTTCATTTCCTTTCTTTTCCCTTTTCTTTTCTTTTTCCCGGTCGTTACATTTCTACCCCTCTTAAAAGAAATTTCGTCCTCGAAATTTAAAAACTTACCTCAAGGAAATAATTCCGGATATTTCTGCCTCATCTCATCCGCCAATTCCCAAGTGGCTTCCTCAGATGTCAGACCTCTCCAGATCACTTTCACCAGAGGAATGCTCTTGCTTCTCAGCTGTTTCAGCTTAGCATCCACAATTCTCTCCGGTTTCACTACATAGGAAAGATCTTCCTGCAATTGCACATGCTCATATTCTATGACATGTGAGGAATCTGATAAATACTTTTTCAACTGGGAGACATGAAAAATACTGTGTATTTGGGCTAGGTTAGGAGGCAAAGCTATTCGGTAAGCCATGGGTCCAATTTTCTCAAGGATTTCAAACGGACCAATATACCTAGGACTGAGCTTCCTTACCCTCATTGACCGACTTACTCCCGTCATTGGAGATATTCGAATGAACACATGGTCTCCAATCTCAAACTCTAACGGCCTCCTACGCTTATCAGCATAGCTTTTCTGCCTACTCTGGGCCGTGAGTAGCCTCTTTCTAATCAATTCTATCTGTCGGGTGGTCTGGTCCACAATCTCAGGTCCTATCATACTCCTCTCACCTAACTCAACCCAACACACAGGGGATCTGCACTTTCTCCCATACAAAGCCTCATAAGGGGCCATCTGGATACTGGAATGGTAACTATTGTTATAAGCAAACTTTGCTAACGGTAAATACACATCCCAGTTCCCTTTCATTTCTAGCACACATGCCCTCAACATATCTTCTAATGTCTGGATGGTCCTTTCAGTCTGACCATCTGTCTGGGGGTGATATGCAGTATTAAACCGCAATCTAGTCCCTAAGGCATGCTGCAATGACCTCCAAAAAATCGACGTAAACCTGGGGTCTCTATCCGAAACTATGCTATTGGGCACTCCATGAAGTCGCACTATCTCTTTGATATACAACTGAGCCAATCTATCCAGTGTATAAGTAGCCTTAATAGCTAAAAAGTGTGCAGACTTCGTCAGTCTATCCACAACTACCCAAATAGCATCGTGTCCAGAGGATGTCCTGGGTAACCCCATGACGAAATCCATGGCTATACTATCCCACTTCCACTCAGGGATATCTAGTGGTTGTAACAACCCAGCCGATTTTTGATGTTCAATCTTTATCCTCTGACACACTAGGCATCTAGCCACATAATCCGTCACATCACTTTTCATCCCTGGCCACCAGAAAATCTTTTTCACATCCTGATACATCTTGGTGGCACCTGGGTGGATAGTATACTTACTCTTATGCGCCTCTTCCAGAATACTTTCTCTCAACTCATTCTGACTAGGCACACAGATTCTATCCCGATATACTATCATGCCATCCTCAGACAACTTGTAATCTGAGGTCTTACCTTGGGTGATCTCATTCCTGATCCGTTTCAGGAACTCATCCTCTCTCTGGGCATCTAAGATATGGGTTCTCAAGATATTCTCAATTCGGGTTTCACTCAGATATAACTACCCGATACCACCTGACACGAGAGGTTCAACTCTCTGAACTTCTCTAGGAGCCTGTTCTCTAATCATCATATGGGCTACATGGATGGATTTTCTACTCAGGGCGTCTGCCACCACATTGGCCTTACCCGGATGATATTTCAAAACATAATCATAATCTTTCAAGAATTCCATCCATCTCCTCTATCTCATATTGAGTTCTCTCTGATCAAACAGGTATTTCAGAATCCTGTGGTCACTATAGATCTCTATGGTCGCACCATACAGATAGTGTCTCCAAATTTTAAGAGCAAACACTACGGCAGCTAACTCCAGGTCATGTGTGGGGTAATTCTCCTCATGAGGTCTCAACTGCCTCGAGGCATATGCCACTACTCTACCCTGCTGCATCAACACACATCCTAACCCTTTGCCTGAAGCATCACAATAAACCACAAATGGTTCACTAGGGTTAGGGATAATCAGCACAGGGGAAGTGGTCAAACAGAGTTTCAACTCCTGGAAACTCTTCTCACATCTCTCATCCCACACAAATGGTGTATCTTTCCTAGTTAGCCTCGTCAGTGGTAAGGCCATTCGAGAAAAGTCCTGAATAAATCGTTTGTAATATCCTGCCAAACTTAAGAAACTCCTAACCTCGGTGATCGTTCTAGGTCTATCCCACTGTAACACAACCTCAACTTTATGGGGATCCACCGCATCCCCGTCTCGTGAGATCACATGACCTAAGAATCGCACCTCGGTCAGATAAAACTCACATTTACTCAGTTTGGCATACAACCTTTTCTCTCTCAAGGTGTCTAGGACTAGTCTCAAATGCCTCTCGTGCTTCTCAAAAGATCGGGAGTACACTAAAATATCATCAAT
Organism: Erythrophleum fordii; assembly: GCA_032878935.1. Classification (NCBI taxonomy): domain Eukaryota; kingdom Viridiplantae; phylum Streptophyta; class Magnoliopsida; order Fabales; family Fabaceae; genus Erythrophleum; species Erythrophleum fordii. The sequence continues at coordinate 1,723,627 of JAVQMF010000055.1, forward strand.
AAAGACCACCACAAACTGATCTAGATACGGTCTGAATACCCTGTTCATATAATCCATGAACACAGCAGGCGCATTCGTCAACCCGAATGGCATCACAAGGAACTCATAGTGCCCATATCTCATTCTGAAAGCTGTCTTAGAGACGTCTTCAGTTCTCACTCTCAACTGGTGGTAACCAGATCTAAGATCTATCTTAGAAAACACAGATGCCCCAGCCAACTGATCTAACAGATCATCAATTCTAGGGAAAGGATATTTATTCTTGATGGTAACTTTATTCAACTCTCTGTAATCTATACACAACCGCAAGCTACCATCTTTCTTTTTCACAAACAACACCGGAGCACCCCAAGGTGAAACACTAGGGCGGATGAACCCTTTCTCTAACAGTTCCTCTACCTGCGCTTTCAACTCAGCAAGCTCGGCGGGAGCCATCTTATAAGGAGCTTTGGACACCGGTCCAGCACCAGGCACTATGTCTATAGGGAACTCTAATTCTCTCTCAGGAGGTAGGCCACTAAAATCAAACTCTCTAGGAAAAACCTCCGGGAATTCCCTGACAACTGGGATCTCCTCTATCCCTTCTTCTACCTCAGCCCGAATAGAGAAAAAGACTAGAAACCCTTGACATCCACACTCCAAATATCTCTCAGCCTGGGCAGTAGTCATAAAGGATAACTCTGCTCCTAACCTAGGTATGGTCCCACAAGCAGGTAAGGAGATGGTTCGGTGTTCACAATCAAGTATGGCATTATTTGCAGCTAACCAGTTCATACCAATAATCAAATCAATTTCATGAAAAGGCATACAAACCAAATCAAGAGTGGTATGACAGTGGTTAAATTGGACAGTGACATTTAAGCAAGTATGGGAAGTGACCACGTGGCCTCCAGTGGGTGTAATGACAGATAAGTCAAAGGGCAAGACACTAACAACCAGACCCAATTTCCTCACACAATCATAAAATATAAACGAGTGACTAGCACCCGAATCAAACATAGCAACTACAGGAAAGCCATTCACTAACAGCGTACTTCGGATCAAACTGGGAGATGCGCTGGCTTCCTGCTGAGTAAGGGCGAACACTCGGCCCTGGGTCTGTGGTCTAGGAGGAGGCGCTGTCTCCATCTGAGGACAGTGTCTAGCAATGTGCCCCGGCTTCCCACACTTATAACATGTCACCAGAGACTGCTGGAAGGATGACTGACCCCGAGAAGGTGGCACACCTCGCTGCGACCTTCTACTCCATGGCCCCTTCCCTCTTTTCTTGGTACTAGGGGTCAAACTAGAGCCCTCTTCTGGTTTCGACCTCTTCAAATCTGGAACCCTCTTCTGACTAGCCGTCGTCACAGTAGGCATGATAATTTGCAAGTTCGTCTCAATCATCCTACTGACCTCCACCAGAGTATTAAACTTTCTGATCCGCTGTGGAGTGACTCTGTCGCTAATCAGGGGCCTCAAACCAGTCTCAAACTGCTCATATCTCCAGGGTTCATCATCATACCTCTGGAGGTAAGAGGAATACCGAGACAGCTCTATAAACTTGGCCACATACTGGTCCACAGTCATCTCATCAGTCTGTCTCAAACTCATGAACTCCATCTCTTTCTTCTTCCTCACTGAACTTGGGACATACTTCTCATAAAATTCAACCAAGAATGTCTCCTAAGTGATCTGTATATTCTTAGTCTCCATCAGTTGTTTCGCACTCTCCCACCATCTATCAGCCTCTTTTTCTAGCATGAAGGTGGCTAACTGGGCTTTCTGCTCAGTGGTACAATCCATCACTGAGAAGATTTTCTTAAGCTGCATGACCCAAGCCTCCGCCTTATCCGCATCCAATTCCCCGTCAAATGAGGGTGGATTGTTCTACCTAAACTGCTTCAATACTTTCTGGATAGGCGTCTGGGTCTGTGGAGCAGCAGGCTCCTGGGGAGGTATAGGTGGAATGCTGGAGGTAGACGGTTGCGGTCCAGGGGCATCCCTTCTGGCTTCTTCTTGCCTAGCCAGGGTATTTTGCAGATGCATGATCATATCATGCTGCTGCTGGGCAATGTATCTCTGTTGCTCCAGCATCTCTTGGTGCTGGCCCATCATGGCCTCATACCGGTCTAGTCTATCCATGATGGCCTGTAGAGGAACCCTAGTCTCAGTAGGAACCTCTGGCTCATCTCTCTGAGCCCTAGGCAGTCTGCCTCTGCCTCTGCCTCTACCCCTGCCCCGTCTAGTCTCAACCATGTCTGAAAGAAATAGCAATCCTCAGTTCACAATAATATCACAACACATATGCATAAGGATGCTACAACTTCCATGACCATTCACACCAAACACAAGTAATTCACATACTTCAAGAGCCTAACATTGAGCAAAAGTGCCTGAACCTTTGCTCTGATACCAAAAATGTGACACCTTAATCTCCTTTCACTACCTAGCCTCTCCATAGGCTCGGTTCCATATGATTTCAAAAGAGTCACTACTCTCCCGTGGCATTTACATGCTATGAACCGGGGTTTCATATACTCATCTTTTACCCTGTGGGTCCTGTGAATCCATCTCAAGCATCCTCAACTCAAACTCCATATAGATGACTCATACATAGCATAAAACAAACCATAGGCCACGGGTATAGAGCCAAAAACTATAAAAATTACATTTTCTCACTTGGGCCCAAAAGTCATATTTTGGCTCTAAGTTTGGAAAATCATAAGAAATTGTAGAAAAATGGGAATGCAGCAAACCTTAGCTTTCTGGAAAGCTCTATGTGTCAAATTTACACTAAAAATCATTCCCAATCATAAACACATCGTTTGGACCAAGTTTGACATCGAAAATGGGAGGAAGGTCCAGCTATCACTGTATCTGGTGCAGCTTGCTGTCATGATTTTCGAAAATTCATAACTAAATCCACAAAAATCCAATCTGGGCACATTATACTAATTCGGAAAGATACGGATGTCTACTAGAGGAGAAAAATAAGTCTAGATCAGTTCAGTAGCTCCTGCACCCCGAAAACTGATGGAACAGTGATGGGGGTCAGATAAGCTCACTGATGCTGATACAAAACTTCAGTCGGTTCAATCTCTCTCTACAGACCTCCAATTTGGGTGATTCCAGTTCCTACAAGTCACTTTGGTTTTCTAGTTTATGTGTATAAAATTTCACCACATTTGGAATCCATTTGGTCTAAAAGTGCCACAAATTTCATTTTCTGGTTTAGATGAACAGTACATGACCAATCCATTAAATTCTCCCAAATTCAACAATTCCCCAAATATTCTATAATCCTCCGAATATTACCCACTTTAGCTTCTCAAGAAGCTTTCTACAAACTCTAGAGGCATGCCAAATTTCATGGCAAACGGAGCTCATCCGGTCATACTTTGACGGAGCTCACAAAAATACCGGTTTTGGCACCCCATAGGTCCAAAACGGGTCCAAATAGCCTCTCTCACATTCTCACTCCATATGGACAAGTTTAAAAGCATAAAACTAGTATATCTAACATGTCCATATGCTCCAAATCATCATACATTCAAATCTCACTATGTTATGGCCAAATTTACACAATATTATTCATGCATCAAAGGGGTAAAAACCCACATTTCTATTACTTTGGCTAATAACAGAGTTCATATATCATCCTTTCATATTTCTACATGTGTTACAAACTTTACATCTCAAAAATAATGGGCACATCTTCATTTGGCACCACTTTACATCATATATACATCAAAATATCAAAAGAAAGTAATATTTCTAACTATGCATGCTCCTAGGCTCCTTGGTGGGTGCTCGGTTCTCCTTGAGCTCCACCTAGCATATTAGTTGGGAGGGGAAAGGGGTGAGATTCAGGGAATCTCAGTAGCTCAAGCACTCAATCCAGCAAGCAATCAAGGCATATAACAAGTCAAGGCATGTGAATAAGCATTTAGCCATTCTCAATCAACCAACACACAATGTACATGTTATGGAATCACAACAATGCCAAAAATGAGCTCCAGGGACTTTTGGTCTAGCCTCACCCGAGTTTAAGGGACTTTTGGATGGCCTCACCCGAGTTTAAGGACTTTTGACTTGGCCTCACTCGTTTGAGACTTTTGGCCTTGTCTCACCTATCTCAAGGGACTTTCGGCTTCACCTCACCCATCTCATGGGACTTTCGGCACTACCTCACCCGAGCAATCTCACATTTCAACATACAAGTATATTGGCATTCAATGCATCAAAGCAATAACATATGGCATATTCCATACAACAAGCATATACATAATCATACAATGACTATCATACCCAAGAAAGCAACAAGAAAGAGTGAAAGAGAGAGCTACCTTTGGAGCCAAAGCCAACACAAGCTTTTCCTTTCAATGTCTCCTCTCCCTCCTTAGGTTCACAAACACACCTTGATGGAGGTGTTTCACTTGAGCCTAAACACACCAAAAGCATGCAATTACTCTCTTATAATTTTAATTTAGAGCAACCCTTCTATCTCATACAACCTAGGGTTCTCTCTCTAGAATGCCATTACCCCTTTCTCTCTCTCAAGCTCCCATGGTAGTGGAAAACCTCATTTTCAAAGAGAACTCAAGGATTCAAAAGAGTTTTCCACTTTCCCTCTTCTGACCCATACCCCAAATCCGTCCATTTACACAAATAAAACCGCAGGAAAAGAGGGCAAAGGGAGGGGATCAGAAATCTGAAGAGAAATGGGAGAAGTTACCTTACCTTTCCCTTAATCTTCCTCCTCCTCTTGATCTCTCACACTCTCCTCGCCTCTTTTCTCTCTTTGGGTCGAAGCTTAGGGCAGATATGAGAGAAGAAATGAGTTTGGGCATTTAATGAAGTCTGATTCTCGCTATTTACTCTCTTCCGGACCGACTCTCGCTACGGCGAAAACTAACCTTTGCTATAGCGAGCTCGTGTAATCTGGCTTCGCTATGGCTAGGTGTAGCCTTCGCTACGACGAGCTCGTGCCAGTTCCCTTCGCTATGGCGAAATTTACCATTCGCTATGGCGAAATCGCGTCAGTTCCAGGCCTCACTCTTGCTATGGCGCCGCTACAGCGGGCGACTCCCTGATTTTTGTATGGGCTGCTGCCAGCACTCGCTATAGCTAGAATCGCCTTCGCTGTGGCGAACTAACTCTCTCGCTGTAGCGAGACCATTTCTCGCTATTGTGAGAGGACTTGGCAGAAATTCTGGATTCCGAAAATTTTCAAATTTCATTTCCTTTCTTTTCCCTTTTCTTTTCTTTTTCCCGGTCGTTACAGATTCAAGTTCTCAAAAGTCCCCAATTCGTGCTTCAACCTAAGTATGTCATTATGTGGGTTGGTTCTTCATATTCATGGTAGGACACATTGTCTAAGTAATAGATTAATGTTTCTATAGTATTGGTTGGCTATTTGCTTCCGTCAGGTCTTAAACCATCATCTATCCTTCAACCTACACTATGAAGATCAAGCCACCCCTTGATTTTGTATCATTTGGTATCATAACTAGGTTTACATTATAGGTTAGCCATTATTAACCACCTTCTTTTCCTTCTAACCTCTAGATTTTCTTGTTTACCATATCTCTGTTTTGCCACCCTTTAATACCTAAAAAAAAAAAAACTACATTTTCTTGTTTTCAGATTTAATCCTTAGTGTGCAAGATTTGGTTTTTATATTATAAGAGCTATTTATTTTGTAATATGAAAAATTTTCTTATCTAGATATCTTGTTTTATTCTTATCTATTTTACCCTTTTTTGTTTGAGTTCTTGAATGATTAATAGGCATTTCTTAAAGTTCAGAATTTCAACTTTCACGTCGTTTTGGAATCGTTCCAATCAGAGTTCTCTACATTGAGATATATTAAGTTTTGGTTGGTAATTTTTTTTACTATCACAAATTTGATTTGTCTAGTTTGTTTTTCTATTTGGGATTTTATGAGTTGTTTTTTTCTTGGCTATTTCATCTGATCAAGTTAGAAGAGAAAAGCAAAACACAAAAAGAGAAAAAAGAAAAAAGAAAAAACCAAAAAACAAAAAAATTGTGATAAGATAACTTTCCATTCCATTTGTTTCCTATTTCCTTTGATCTTGTGTTATGCACTTTCCTATTTTGATTTGCCTTTATTTCTTTTTTCCTTTGTTTGAACTTTCCTATTTTGATCATACATTATTTCTTCATAGTTGAAATTTTTTAAATTGCATTGAATGTGGCTTTTTGGGATTTTAAACTTGATCTTGCATTGCTAAGTGGTTTAATCTTGCTGCTTCTCTTTGGAACTCTAGCTTAACCAAATCCTAATCTTAAGTGTGACTTGTGTATTTCAATCATAACATTTTAGACCACCCACCTACACATACTTTGTAGAATCGAGAATTGGCAATATTGAATCACTTGACGACATAAGAGTTCAAGATTGATATTGAGAGGTAAAAGACAAAAATAGGTAAGATCATTATAGAAAAAGCCAAAAAGAAAGAAAGCAAACACGAGTGGGAATGTTATATCTTAATTGATTGAAACACATGAGGGAATGTTTGTGAGGTCTTATATACTTTTTTTTCTTTCATTTCTTTTCACTAACATGGCAGATAATCAAAAAAGGAGTTGCTTATGAAAGTACTAATGTCAGTTACAATTCATTCGGTGTAGCACCTTTGCAAATGAAAGCACTGGTGAGTTATTTTAAAAGGATGCTTAATAAAAAGCTGAAGGGCTTAGATTGAGTGGAAAGTAAAACTTCTAATCAAAGGACTACTTAAAACAACTAAAGACAAGCTCAAGCTGCATACTCATAGCACCGTGAATATGTGGAAGACATAAAGCGCCATGATGAAGATTATAAAAGGGAGGAGATTCAGCCAAGAAGAAGGCCATTCAACTTATAAAGAAGGCCACTGAGGAGGCCTAGAGATGAAGAAGAAGACCTTGTGTAACACCATAATGTCTTAACTCTAACTAATCTCCCTTTAGGCTTGATTCCATATGATTTTCAATGAAAATGACTAAAACCGTGATATTTTACTATCTTAAGTTAGGGTTTAATCAGTCATATTTTCTCCTGTGGGTCCTATGAACCCATGAATCACATTCTCTACTTAAACTCTACTCATACATAGCCTCAAACAACCTATAAACCACGAATATAAAGCCAAAACTAGAAATCTCTAAGTGTTAAATTTACACTAAAAATAATATCCAACCACAATCTCAGTGTTTAGACCATGTTTGACATCGAAAAAGAGACAGAGGTCTGGCTGTCCCTGGTAGTGGTGTAGCTTGCTATCATGAAATTCAAAACTTCATAACTAATTTCAAAAAAATACAATCTAGGTAAACTATACCAATTTGAAAAGTTACAAATGTTAACTAGAGGAAAAAAATAAGTCTAGGTCAGTTTCGCAGACCTTAGACCTCGAAAACTGATAGAATAGTAATGAAGGTCGGATGGCTCCCCTGATGCTGATATAAAACTTCAGAAAGTTAGTTCTCCCTCTACAGACCTCCAATTGAGGTGCTTCTAGTTGATATAGGTCACTGTAGATGTCTAGTTTATGTCCATAAAATTTCATGACAATTAGACATCTTTTGGTCCATAAATGACACATATTCATTTTCGGACCTATGGTAACAGTGCATTAACCAAACCATCAAAATTCCCAAACTTCAACAATTCATAAAATATTCCCTAAACTTTCAAATATCACCCACTTTAGCTTGCCAAGAAGCTCTCAACAAGCTCTAGGGGCATGCCAAATTTTATATCAAGAAGAGCTGATTTAGTCCTATCTTGATAGAGCTCATAAATTTGGCGGTTTGACACCATAAAGGGTTCAAAATGGGGGTAAATGGTCCCTTACATGCTCTAGCACCCCTTGGGTAAGTTTTAAAGCATAAACATGGTATATATGAATTGCTCAAGTGATCCAAACCAACACACATTTCAAACTCACTATGCTACGGGCAAAATTACATTACTGTAGATAAGCCACAAAGGAGCCAAATCTCATAATTTCATTGTTTTGGCTCTATACATGGTTCATACATCATTTATACATATTTCTACACTTGTTCAAACATTTACATCTTAAAAAGAATATATATACATAAGTACTTTGGCTTTCTTATACATCAAACTATGTGTGAGTGTGCAAAAGTGGCAATACAAAGGCCTTCTATGCCTCATGGCCTCCACTCTTAGGCTCTTGAGCTCCACCTGAATCATATGAGATGGGAGAGGGAAGGGGTGAGATTCATGGAATCTCAATAGCTTATACACTCATTCAAGGAAGCAATCAAGATATATAAATAGGTTAAAGCATGCAAACCATTCACAATTACACAACACATGATTTTCATGCCATGATATCATATCAATGCCAAGAATAAGCTCTAGGGACTTTTGGTTTAGCCTCACCCGATTTTTGGGACTTTTGGATTGACCTCATCTTTGGTTTAGGGACTTTTGGCTCCAACTCACCCATCTCAAGGGACTTTTGGCATTACCTCACTTGAGTAATTTTCACAACCCAAAACATAAACATATTGGTACCAATGCATCAAGGCAATATCAAATGGCATGTCTCACAATACAAGCATATACACAAATATACAATGACTATATACATCCAAGAATACAACAAAAAAGAGTAAAGAGCTACCTTATAAGCTAATACAAGCCTTCCCTTTCAATTTCTCTTCTCTCTTCTTAGTCTCACAATCATAACTAGATGGAGCTACTTCTTTTGAGCCTAGACACAACAAAGAGCATGAAATTACTCTCTCATAACTCAACAATTATTCACAAAGCTAAGGGATTCTTCATGACAAACCCTGCAAAGCATATAAGAAACTAGGGGTTCTCTATCTCTAGAATTTCACCAACTCTTCTTCTCCTTTCTTTGTATTTTTCAATTTATCACACTCTCTTTCAAGGGTTTCTTGCTCATTCTTGGTCAGAACAGAGCTTTCTTACTCAATAACCTATGGAAAGGAAGCTTAGAAGTAGAAGAATAAAATTAAAAAGAAGAAGCATGAAGGTCTTTAAAGGTTCTTACCTTTCTTCCTTGGCTTCCTTCCTTCTCTCTTAGCTTCTCTTAGTTTCCCTCTTTCTCTCAAGCCTTTTTCTCTGCTTTAGAGGAAGCCTAAGTCAGTTTAAAGAAAAAGAAAGGATCTGGACACTTTAAGAAGTCAAATTCTTTTTTTTTTCACGCTTTTTCGGACTAACCCTCGTATAGCGAAGAATAACCCTTGCTACGGTGAGTACGTATCAGTCCCAGACCCTTGTTTTCTCTACGGCACCTATTACGAGGAACTCCTTAGTTTTTGTATAGGATACCCGCACTCACTATAGCTAGAAGCATTCTCACTATAGCGAAAAGGCACTATCGCTATAGCTAGACCATTTTTCGGTATAGCTAGCAGACTTAGAAAATTTCATAACTTCAAAATTTTTCAACTTTTTTTTTTCTGGTTGTTATACCTTGGAGGGAGTAAAAGTCAAAATTCCTTTCTTTCAAGGCAAGAGTGATCTAGAAACATATTTAGAGTGGGAGATACGCGTAGAGAAAATATTTTTATGCCATAACTGTAACACCATACTCTTATTTTCAAAGAATCGAATAGTACAATAACTACTCCAAGGATAAGAAGGTCAAAATTGCTACTCTTGAATTTACTGATTATGCTTTTGTTTGATAGGACTAGATGCAGCAAAAGCAGATTAGAAATGGAGAGCATCCAATCTCAATATTGGAATAGATGAAGGCCATCATGAGGAGGTGATTCATTTCATCCTATTTTCAAAGGAACTTCATATCAAACTTCAACACCTCACTCAATGATCCAAGGGTGTGGATGAGTACTACAAGGAGATGCAAATATCCATGATTAGAGCTAATATAGAGGAAGATCCAAAAGCAACAATGGCTTGCTTCTTATATGAGCTCAACTATGACATAACCGATGTCGTGGAGATGTACTACTATGTGGAGATTGATGACTTGGTCTATTAAGTTGCCAAGGTGAAGAGATAACTCAAGAGGAAGAATGTTGTAAAGAAGAACTCTAATTCAAGTTCTTTTAACTCATAAAGAAATGACTCAAAGAATGATATTCCCTTTTCTTTAAATTCAAAGGAGAATGAATTTAAGGAAGGAGAAAAACTGACTGCCCCACCCAAGAAGGTTTAAAGCAAACCTAGTTCTTCAAGAAATTGAGACATAAGATGCTTCAAGTGCCAAGGAAGAGGACACATCTCTAGTGAATGTCCTAACAAGCAAATCATAACTATCAACAACATTGGTGAGTGGGAAACTAAAGGAGAAATAACTGAAGAAGAAGAAGAAGAGCTATTCATAGGGAATGAAGATGGAGAATATGCGAAAGAAAGAGAACTTTTTGTGACTAAGAGAGCCTTTAGTGCCTAGATGATGGCAGAAGAAAATGAGCAAAAAGAGAACTTATTCTATAGTTATTGCTAAATCCAAGGGAAAATATGTAGTGTAATCATAAATAGAGGAAGTTGCTGCAATATGGCAAGTTCCAAGTTAGTAGAGTAGTTGAATTTATCTACCTTCAAGCATCAATGACTATACAAGCTTTAATGGCTCAATGAATGTGGAGTGTTGAAGGTGGCAAAACAAATAAAGGTAATGTTTTCTATTGGCAAGTATAAAGATGAAGTGAAAGCATACTATCTTTTGTTTAAGTAGGCCTTGGCAGTATGATAGGTATGTTACACATGATGATTTTTTAAACCATTATTCATTTGTACTTAGAGGGAAGCTTATAGCCTTCCTTCTTACGTTACCAAAGCAAGTATTAGAAAATCAAATCGAGAGGGGAAAGAAAAGAGAAAGTGAAAGCATAAAGGTATCTAAAAGGAAGATAGTAAAAATGAGAGAGGAAAAGAGAGTACGCCAAGAGGAAAAAGAGAAAAGAAAGAAAAATCTAAGGGCATGAGAGAAAATGAGGGAGAAGGAGAGAAAAGTTTGTTAGTGGCAAGAAGGAGAGAATATTGTTGCTGATGCACATTTTTACATAGATATGTTTTTCTTTCCATGTTAAATTATAAAGTTCTTGGTTTTGAATTCATCAAAGAATTATATATTATCATCATTGACTTTGGTGAAACTTTTAGCTATTACAAAACTGGACTTGGTTGGAACAAATTTTACCTGCATGATGGATTCTTATTTTGTGTTTATAAGCTTTATATTCTTAATTATTCTGTATGTATGTTATTGATGAAGGAAGTGCATTCAGGTGGTTTAATGGAACATTTTGACATTGCTAAAACATTTGATATCTTGAATGAGCATTTTTATTAGCCTAAGATGCATAGGGATGCTGAAAAGTTTATAGGCAAAGGTATTGCATGTCATAAAGCTAAATCTAAATTAAATCCCCATGGACTATATACTCCCTTCCCTATTCCTAGTATACCTTGGGAAGATGTTTTCATAAACTTTATTATGGGATTACTTAAGTCTAACAGGGGGAGGGACCCCATTTTTGTTGTTATGGACAAATTTTCTAAAATGGCACACTTCATTACATGTCATGGGGTTGATAATGCCTATAACATTGCTAATTTATTCTTTCAAGAAGTTGTATGACTTCATGGGATGCCAAGGACTATAGTATCGAATCAGGATGTTAGGTTCCTAAGCTATTTTTAGAAAACTTTGTAGAGCAAATTTAGGACTAAATTGCTATTGTGCCACTTACAAATTGATAGACAAATTGAGGTTGTGAATATGACATTTTCTTCTTTGTTACACAGTTGTTAAGAAGAACTTGAAAAATTAGGAGCAATGTCTATCATACATCAAATTTGTTTACAATAGGGATGTTCATTCCACTACTAAATATTCGCCCTTTGAGATTATATATGGTTTTAATCTACTTACATCCATTGAATTAACTACTTTGCCTTTGCAGGAAAGAATCAAAATGGATGGGAAGAAGTATGCTGAGTTTGTTAAGCAAATTCATGAAAAGGCTAAGAAAAACATTAAAAGGATGACCTAACAATGTGTAGACCATGCTAACAAGGGATGAAAGAGGATTGTATTTGAGCTAGGGGACTTAGTTTGGCTACACCTTAGAAAAGAGAGATTTCTTTATAAAAGAAAGTCTAAACTTATGTCTTAAGAAGATGGACCTTTCTGAGTGCTAGGAAGGATCAATGATAATGCTTACAAAATTGATTTAGCAGATGAGTATGGTGTAAGTGCTACTTTTAATATTTTTAATCTTTCTTTTTATTTTGGTGCATATTTTGAAGAGTCAAGGACGACTCCTTTTCAAAAAAGGGGAGGATGATATGAACTAGGCTTATGTGGAGAAGGATGCTAATGCAAATCATAAGACAAAATTAGTTAGCTTAAAGAAACAAGTTAATTTAAAATCTTCAAATGATCCTTTGCATCTTCCAATTGGATCAATCACAAGGGTAAGGGCTAGACAACTTAAAGAAACATTGAGTGGATTTGTTTAAGAGATTTGGACCAAGTAAAATTTTGACAAATTTGATTCAAGTATTAATCAAGACATTCTTAATATTATTTAGGCTAAAAATGAAGCTATTGGAGCTATTTTGATTTAGAATATTACAAACTAAAGAATTTGGATCAAGGGCCATACATAGATTGACTCATTTGGACCTAAATAATGTTATTATGAGTTTAATATGTTAACTTCTAGAAGCCTTATATATTTGGATGAAAATTGTAATTAATTAGGCAAATTCTCTTTCTTTTTCTATTTTTTAAAAGATTTGATTATTTGTATTCCTAATTTCTAGATCATTTAGTTAGGATTATATAATTAGTTTCTTAATTTTCTTCCAATAGACAAATTTGATTTACACTATAAATACATGTATTTTGCCTCCATTTAAGATTATATTAGAAGTAATAAAATTATTTTGAGTGTTTCTTTAATTGTGAGAATATTATCCTTCCTTTACTCTTTGAAATTTTTGTCTTGTCAACCTATAATTAGGTTGGTGATTCAAGTTTGCAAAAGCCCCTAATTCATGCTTCAACTCAAGTGCATCGTTGTGTAGGTTAGTTCTTCAGGTTTGTGGTTGGATGCATTCTCTAAGTAGCAAGCTAATGTCCTTATAACGTTCGTTGGATATTTGTTCCTATCAAGTCTCAAACTATCATCAATTCTTCAACTTACACCATGAAGATCAGGCTACCCTTTGATTTCGCATAAGTTTATCCTTGTAGGGTTGTTGATGGCATTTGCAGTAATAGTTTGAATTTGTTCCTATAAAAAGAATTACAAAATAACACATATAAATGTGATATAAAAATGAACTCAAATTATAAATATATGTGGGAACAATTTATTCCAATAATTTTAACACAAATACATCAAACAAATTGGCAAAACTTTAGATCAAATTTCTTGCTAAAAGTAGCACCAATAAATATTGTTTGGAAATTAAATTAAAGGAAAAAATGAATAGGCTAGAAGAAATCAAAAAACAAAAAAAAACAAAAGACATTCAACTGAGTTAAATATATACCTTACCAAAGATACCTAAGCAATATTATTCTTTGTAATACAAAAAGTAAAATGCATCATATTCTACTTGGAAGACATGCACTGACACTAGAATTTTGTACTTGAAAAATCCAATTTCACAAACTAAAAATAGAGAAGCCAACATTCAAACCAATATCATATATTTGCAAGACATGCATCAATACTAGAATTTAATGCTACCAAAAATGACTTCTTGTAGTGATAATATTTATTTGATGTGACTATGAACAATAACAAGCACATTAGTCGACAAGTAATATAATGTTTAGGAGTAAAGGTTGTCAATTCCATAAGGAATGGAGTTCTCTATATTCTAGGAGATTTTCAAATTAATTATTGGTGACTAAAATATTTAGACTAATTAACACAAGTATTCTAAGTTGTCTTAGTTATAAAAACCTGATATTATAGAGACTTGCGACATGAATTGGAAGACTTGACATTATGACTTTATAAGACATGACCAATTAACTCAAAATGAAAGACATTGAGGACTCAAAGACTCAACTTAAGTTTGACAATAATTGGCCTTTGTACCTTATTAATTTCCAAGTTTAATGTTAATCCTCTAATCATCATGGTTATTCAAATTCCAAATGCTATAACACTCATATCTAATGTATTAAACTATCCTAATTTTAACCTTCCTTAAGTAGCTAATCTCTAATCCACCTAATTGTGATTAACCCTAAAATGCATTAATAACAAGTGAATTCAAGTTTAATTAACATTAAAGACTCCTATTGGATGTGTTTAACATTAATCCAACCTAAGCTACATTTTATCGAACACCTACCAATTGTTCAACTCAATGGTTTATGCTATATCTTGAATTATCTTGATGTAAGAACTTTTATTGAATTAAGTACACTATTTCAATTATAAATTACCTTAATTATTTTAGCAATTAGCTACACGTAATAACTCTAATAGGATGTAATTAGGATTCAATAATTAGAATTCAACAATCAATTAAAACAATCATGGCAATCATAAAAGCATTAAGAGCTTGGTATAAACTCCAAAATGAATAGAAAATCAAAGTATCATAACAAGTTGAAAGATTCAATACAATAAACCAATCCTTTATCTATCCTATGACAAAATCAACTTAATAAAATTCAAAAATAAAGAAATAACAAGACAAAAAACATGGGAAAAGGAATGGTTGAGAGATGAAGGGCATCATTCATAATGTGGGTCATGAATGATTGATTACGAGTAGTCTTCTTGAGATCTTCCCTTTGTTCCTTCATTATTTCACCTTTTTAGGAACTCCTAGAGCAACCCCAAACTTCCTTTTAGGTGGCCAAACTCTTTCCTCTCTACATCTAAAGCTCTAAGATTGAATTTATAAGTTTGCAAGTTAGGTTTTAGTGAAACTTAGCATTTTTTAGATTATCAAGCTAGCATCGTGACGTTGGGTGTTCAATGCTTAGGTGTTAGCTTCACTTGAAATTGAACTACAAACTTTAAACCTATGGCCATGGCATTAGAGTTTGGCACCTGGGTGGCAAACTTGCTGGAACTTATATGGTGCAAAATTCCGACTTCTAAACTCTTGCAAATTATAGGACAAGCTGTTGATGGTGTTGAACTTTTGCCCTTTAAAACAAGTCTAATGCCTTCACCATGGTCTAAACATCTCTCAACTCTACGGTTTTGGTTTCCTTACCATGTTCAACCTACAACATAAAGAATAAAGACCAATTAGGGGATTCTCTCATAAATTAGTAACTTTACATTTTGTACAACTAAATATTCATAGTGTAACAACCGGGAAAAAGAAAAGAAAAGGGAAAAAAAAGAAAGTGAAAGCTGAAAATTTTCGAAGTCCAGAAACTGTGCTAAGTCTCCTCGCAATAGCGAGAAAAGGCCTCGCTGTCGCGAGAATGTCTTCTCGCAATAGTGAATGAGGTTCTAGCTATAGCGAGTGCTGGCAGCAGTCCATACAGAAACCAGGGAATTGCTCGCCGTAGTGTACGCCATAGCGAGAGTGAGGTCAGGAACTGACGCGAGTTCGCCATAGCAAATGGTAAATCTCGCCATAGCAAAGAGAACTGATACGAGCTCACCGTAGCGAAGGTTACACCTCGCCATAGCGAAGCCAGATAACACGAGCTCGCTATAGCAAAGGTTAGTTTTCGCCGTAGCGAAGGTCAGTCCGGAAGAGAGTAAATAGCGAGAATTAGGCTTCATTAAACGCCCAAACTCATTTCTTCTCTCATATCTGCCCTAGACTTTGACCCAAGGAGAGAAAAGAGGCGTGGAGAGTGAGAGAGATCAAGAGAATGAGGAAGAGCAAGGAAAAGGTAAGGAAATTTCCCCCATTTCTCTTTAGAACTTTGATCCCCTCTCTTTGCCCTCTCTTTCTGCAGTTTTGTTTGTCAAAATGGATGGATTTTAGGCATGGATCAGAAGAGGGAAAGTGGAAAACACCTTTGAATCTTTGTGTTTTCTTTGAAAATGTGGTTTCCACTACCATGGGAGCTTGAGAGAGAGAAAGAGTTGATGGCATTCTAGAGAGAAAGAGAGAACTCTAGGTTCTGATATGTTAGGAGAGTTTAATCTGAAAGATTACATTCTAAGAGAGTAATTGCATGCTTTTGTGTGTCTAGGCTCAAGAGAAACACCTCTATCAAGGTGTGATTGTGAACCTAAGGAGGGAGAGGAGAAATTGAAAGGAAAAGCTAGTGTTGGCTTTGGCTTATAAGGTAGCTCTCTTTTCCACTCTTTCTTGTTGCATTCTTGGATATGATAGTCATTGTATGATTATGTATATGTTTATTGTGTGGAATATGCCATATGCTATTGCTTTGATGCATTGATGCCAATATGCTTGTGTGTTGAATTGTGAGAATTGCTCGGGTGCGACAAAAAGAAAGTGCCATATTTGAGATGGGTGAGGTGAAGCCGAAAGTCCCTTGAGATAGGTGAGACAAGGCCAAAAGTCTCAAACGAGTGAGGCCAAGTCAAAAGTCCTTAAACTCGGGTGAGGCTAGACCAAAAGTCCCTAGAGCTCAATTTTGGCATTGTTGTGATTTCCATAGCATGTACATCGTGTGTTGGTTGTTTGAGAATAACTAAGTGCTTATTTACATGCCTTGACTTGTTATATGCCTTGATTGCTTACTGGATTGAGTGCATGAGCTACTGAGATTCCCTGAATCTCACCCCTTCCCCTCCAACTAAATATGTTAGGTGGAGCTCAAGGAGAACCGAGCACACACCAAGGAGCCTAGGAGCATGCTTAGTTAGATATTACTTTCTTTTGGTTATTTTGATGTAGTTTGATGTAAAGTGGTGCCACATTGAATATGTGCCCACTATTTTTGAGATGTAAAGGTTGTAACATGTGTATAAATATGAAAGGATATTGTATGAACTATGTTTATAGCCAAATTAATGGAAATGAGGGTTTTGTCCCTTTTGTTGAATGCATGAAGTAGTGTATATTTGGCCGTAGCATAGCGAGATTGGAATGTATATTGATTTGGACCACATGGACTTATTATATATCCTAGTTTTATGCTTTTAAATTTGTCCATGAGTGGCTAGAATGTGAGAGAGGCTATTTGGACCCGTTTTGGACCTTTGGGGTGCCAAAACTGGTATTTTTGAGAGCTCCGTCAAAGTATGACCGGATGAGCTCTTCTTGCCATGAAATTTGGCATGCCTCTAGAGTTTGTAGAAAGCTTCTTGAGAAACTAAAGTGGGTAATATTCGTAGGTCTAGAGAATATTTGGTGAATTGTTGAATTTGGAAAAATTTAATGGATTGGTCATGTATTGTTCATATAAACTAGAAAATAAAATCTATGGCATTCTTAGACCAAATGCATTCCAAATGTGGTGAAATTTTATACAAATATACTAGACAACCACAGTGACTTATAGGAACTGGAATCACCTAAATCGGAGGTCTGTAGAGAGAGATTGGACCGTCTGAAGTTCTGTATCAGCATCAGGGAGCTCATCTGACCCTCGTCACTGTTCCATCGGTTTTCGGGGTGTAGGAGCTACTGAACTGATCTAGACTTATTTTTCTCCTCTAGTAGACATCCGTAGCTTTCGGAATTGGTATAATGTGCTCAGATTAGATTTTTGTGGATTTAGTTATGGATTTTTGAAAGTCATGACAGAAAGCTGCACCAGAAACAGTGATAGCTGGATCTTCCTCCCATTTTCGATGTCAAACATGGTCCAAATGCTGAGATTTTGATTAGAAATGATTTTTAGTGTAAAGTTAACACTTAGAGCTTTCTAGAAAGCTAAAGTTTGCTGCATTCCCAGTTTTCTACAATTACTTGTGATTTTCCAAAGTTAGAGCCAAAATAAGACTTTTGGGCACAAGTGAGAAAAGTGCATTTTCTAGTTTTTGGCTCCATACCCGTGGCTTATGGTTTGTTTTATGCTATGTATGAGTTGTATAAGTAGAGTTTGAGTAGAGAAGATGAATGATGGGTTCATAGGACTCACGGGGCAGAAGTTGAGTGTATGAAATCCCGATTCATAGTATGAAAATGCCACGGACTAGTGTTGTTTCTTTGGGAATCATATGGAACCGAGCCTATTGAGAGGCTAGGTAGCGGTAGTGGATTAAGGTGTCACACATAGCATGCTCAACATGGTTACAAATAAGAAGATATTAACAAAAAATATGTGATAAGTCCCTATAAAATCATGTGAAAATATAGATATCAAAGGAACTTATTAGTATCAAGTCTAGAGGTAACATGAATATATGTTTTAAAAATTAAAAAAATATATATATGTAATTTATTTTTTAATCATCTAAAATTAGACAAAGTACATGGACACACTATATATGTACAAATTGCATGCTTTATTATTATTATTATTATTATTATTATTATTATTATTATTTTATTATTATTATTTTTATCTTTATGAGTAAAAGATACAACACTAAAAGGAGAATCGTTTTTTTTTTCTTTTTTACGCATTGGTTCCATATATAAGTACTAGTATATTAGCTACACATATAAATAGGAATGTACATGAGCTAAGTCAAATTGGGTTTTTACTTAACTTGGTGTTTGGCCCAGCCTAGTTGGCTTAGTATGTCACTTAGTTGAACTAATTTGGTTAGACTAATTTTTTTGGTAAAAATATTTTGTAGTTAAAAAAAACCCATCTAAAAAAATAAATTTTTTATATAAGTACTTATAAAATTATATTTTACCCTTTAAAACAAATAAAATTTTCATTAAGTCCTTAAAAAATATTTTTAAAAAAAAATGCATGATTGGGCAGGTTAAGCAATATATATATATATATACATGACTGAGTAGGACCAAATTAATCAGGCCTTGTGAGCAATCCTACATGTAAATCTCCAAAAACTTTAATAAATGGAATAGAAATTGTTATAAATGTGACAAATTTGTAAATATTCAGACTAACTCAACATCACAATTACCCCTATCGGAATTGAAATGAATATATTAAAAAAGCTAATTAATAAATATTAGAAGGTATGGAAAATTTCATGAATATGAAACATTACGGCGAAATAAAAAAGGGAATGAAAAGATAAATCACTATTTTATTCTATATAAGTTCATCACAAATATATCAATATATAATTTTTAACGAATAAAAATGGCTATTAAGTACTCAACGTGTGTGTATATGTGTGTATATATATATACTTTGTATACTGATGTTTGACATAACGATTAAAGTTGTTCATATGTATCATTTTTGTTGACATGTTTCTATCGCCTGTTGATATAGAGCTTTCTTTAATTATTATCTGCGCATATAATGTTACATTATATATTTCTGATCTAAATTTTCACATTATCTTTTTTTCCTTAATTGAATAAGTTGTATATGTATTAATATTATTTTTGTTAATATGTCAATGTTAAATAAGAGCTTTCAATTTAATTTGTGCATAGTGTTACGTGATTCAATTAGACAACAGGTCTAATACTATTTTAAATGACAGTATAGTTGATATTGATATAAAATTAAAATAATAAATATTTAATTTGTAAACATTTTTTAGTGAGATAAGATAAAAATTTAACCTCTTGGAGATCAAAATAAACTATAATTAAATAAAAACGCATGAAACAAAAAGCATATTCAGTAAGTTGAAATTTGACTACCAAAAATGGGATTTAAGAGTAATGTAGCTGAGCCATCGGCTGCTTTAGGAGAAAAGGGAGCAATATATATATATATATATATATAACACACACACACACAAAAAGGTTCGAGCTTTTAATTATTTACATCATCTTTAAAATTATATTAAAATATTTTCATTGTTATACATATATAAAAATTTTAAACATATTTGAAAGGATAACAGGCTCGAACATAAAAAATTCAGATCTTCCCATTTACTCTCAAAGAAAGAATACAAAATCATGGGTCGCACATCCTTGATCAATCATCAATTAATGTTCCACCATTTTGTTATGTTGTGGCCACTAACTACACCAATTCAATTTTTGGGATATGGGGATGAATATTGAACAGTTCAACAGTTGACGTCAAAATAAATAAATAACTAAATATCTTATAATTATAATATTTATTACACTATATAATTGGCTGATTTAATTCGTTTAAGGGTTCTTGTTCTGGCCAAAAACCTCATTAATAACTAAATATATATATCTATGTATTTCATTCACATTCATATATCACTCTCATTTAGCACTCCACAACCAATCTTATAACATGCACGTATCAAGAACTTCATAATCATGTAATTAGGTTAAGAGCAAATTTATTTGACAGAATATATTATACCAATCAAATACATCAAATTCTCCCAATGCACCGAAACATCAATCCCACATATTTGCTCAGCAAATCATACGTACAAGTAGAACAACACCTTCTATCATCTTCTCGAATGAATCCTTTGGAATTGCACGTATCATTCCAATCACTGAGTTTCTTTGATATGTTACCAACATTCGAAAATGATCGTCTCTTAAATATAGCATATATCATGTACAATATTTTCCATTTACCTAGCTATGCGTCTTTTTTTTTTTTTGGTTTTATATGTTGTTTACTTCTTAAAAAATAATTCTTAGATACATTTATTGCACAAGCAAATAAAAAAATTAATAATAATTTATCAAAATACTATTTAACTGTACAATAAGTATATTTAAGATTTTTTTTCTTTTTATTAAAATGACAATAAAAAATTCCGTCGTCATGTTGATAACAATATACCACTTTTATTCTGTTTCACCTACAACAAAGAATGTGGTGACGCTTATTAAAAAGTTCTCCAATTATAATAATAATAAATCAATGATGTTTGGTTCTGCCCTAATGTAAGTTGTATGGAGAGAGAGAGAGAGAGAAACCACTTGAAACTTTTTTCTACTCCATCAAGAAAAAAACGCTTTTTTCCTACAAATGAAAGTGAGCCAAAAGTTATTTTATTACATTTACAACCTGTACCAATTTCAATTTATGCTTGTTTCTGCCCTAATGTAAGTGGGCTCCAGCTCAGACCCTTTGCACAATTGATTTTGAATTCTTCTAGTCAACTCTCAATTCAGTTTTTATTTTTTTTCAATAATGAGATATCAGAATTAAAATTTTGAAATAATTAAAAATTATAAACAGAATGGGTTTATGAATAAAATAATTCAAAAAGATGATGTAGGAATATTTGCCCCCCCCCCCTACATATGCAGCACGCCACCACATCATGGTTCCTACGTGCCTATGTCCTCATCTTCGACTTCCTCTCATTGTTGTCACAACTGAACTTAGAGCGAAAATTACAAGAGTTCAATTCTATTAAGCAAATATATAATAAAATATCTTTTAACGAAAAATATTTTAAAAATGAAGAAGTAAATAAAAAATAAATTTTATATACGTACCCACTGTTTATATTACGTTCTTCCTAGTTAAAAAACACTTCATTATCAAAATTTAAAATTACATTCAATGGCAACTAAGAAAAAGAAATATGAAGCCGTCTACCTAACCCCAGGACCCGCATAGCAGGGACGTATTGGAATTCCTGGGGTCAGGAATTGAGTTCGCACGTGCGAAAATATGCACCGTTGATCGGGAGATGATACGTGGGTCCGGAAAGGTGGGACATGGAGGGCTTGAGATACAGACACGTTGACAAAAGCAATGATCGAACGGTCAAAATCAGTCAAGGTCTTGAAAAGGTGTTCGTAACGGCGGGACCGACACTTAGACGGAGGGCTAACAGCGAGGATATACAAATAGTAGAGGTTAGGACAGCTGTCACTGTAGGACTCTTGAACTTTTGTTGTCAACTTCCCGCCAATATACCCTTCCAACGAAATTTTCTCATTTTTCCTTTTTGTCTAAAATTAGGATGTAAATGTGGTCATTATTTTTTGAAAATTGCATGTTTACATCAGAATTTATCATTCGTTGGTTACGCACTATGCATATGAAAACTAAATGTAGTTTGTTGTTATAAACTTATAATACACACACACTAATTACTTGAGTTGAGATGCATTAAAGTGTATGTTAATTTTTTTAAATTAATTTAGGAGACTAAAAATTCTGAACGGATATATAATAATGTGTGCGTGTATATCATTTAGTATTAATTAGATTTGTGTAGATAGATGATTAATTATATTTGTATATATCATTATTTGTATAGATGATTTTGCAGAATCTACTTTAATTGGAATGATTGCAATTCCTCCTGATAGATTTATACTTACAGGATATGTGTGGGAGACAAAAAAAAATTGACATAAAAATAAGTTATTGAGTAAATTATTTTTCTCTTATTTGATTTGTATGATGATCTTTGTATTAAAATATTTACCGCTTTCATTAGAAACTAAAAGATACCTACAGAATAATTATTCTTTAAAATTAATGAATTTTAAATTATTTATAAAAAGAATTAATTATTGCAAATAAAGAATATATTCATGAAATAATTTTTTAAAAGAATATAATAAAACATAATTAATGATATTTTTATTTTAACAAAAATGTGTACATTAAATATATGTTAATCAACATAAGTATTGTTAATAATATTTTTAAATAAATTAAGTTTATTAATTTTAAAACAAAAAAAGTAATATTGAAATAAAAATTAAAAAAATATTTTTGTGATAAATTCTATTTTAATGAAAAATTATCTTCTGGGTTGTAACAAAAACATTTATTTTTAAAGATATTTTCGTTGAAATAAATTTAATTATAAAGTATTTTTTAATTTAGAGAAGAGTAGTATAGAATTATTTTTATAAATAAAAGAAATGGTTATAGTAAACATCACCCGAATCCGCATTTAATTAATTTACTTTTTTAGCAAAGAACGCTTTATCTTAAATTATTTAATTTGTCTCCAAACACTAAATCAAGAGAATTGAGAAATAAAATTGCAAACATTTTAATAAGTTCCATAATATTGTCTTGGTCAATTTGTATAAATTATAACGTTCGTGGCAGGTTAGAGGACATTTTATTTTTCAAACCTGCTCAAATCCGATCCTGTATAATTAAGCATTAGCTATTTTCTTTTTATGGCAAGAAACTAATAAAATTTTTACCCAAAAAAAAATAAAACGATACAAATTTTTTTATTCACTTTATTTGTATAAATTATAAAAATAATCAATATTATATATATATATATATATATATATATATATTTATTTATTTAATTAATGTCAACCATCATCGAGATGACATTAAATAAGTTGCGCACGCACCAACATTATAAATTGGAATAAGGATGAAAATAGTTTGGTTAAAAATAAAAAATTACAATCCAAAATGGAATGCAAATTGAAACCAATATTATACATTGGGCAAACTATTCTTTCTTGATAGCTCAATTACGCGCTTTTTCTTTTGTTATTAATAACTATTTTCTCTTATTTAAAAATTAAAAGATAAATTATAACTGAACTTGTTTTGTTTAAAATAAGTTCAAATGATTAAAATAAATATATTTTTTAATCTAGCAAATCATACAATAACTACTTTTTAAAAATAATAAAATTTTAAAATTATTTAATAAAAATTAAATTATTCAAAAACTGTATTCACAAAATAATTCTCTATATAAATTTAACTAATTGAAGAATAATAATTAATCATTTTAATTTTTATAGTAATATATTTACTGAATGTAAATAAAATTAAGTTTATTGCTTTTTATACAAATATATAACCTCAAAATAACAATTTTTTAAAAAATACATTTTTTATAATTAATTTTGTAATAAAAGATAACACAATTGATAATGGTATTCTAATAAAGTTGAGTTTAGTTGTAATTTATTTTTTATATTTGAAGGAGAAAAGAATAATTCTTCATAATAGAAGGAAAAATCATATAATTAAGTTATTTCTAAATAAGAAAAAGGATGAATTTACACTTTTATGTGTTTATCGCTTGAATTATAAAACATACATATATTAAGTTCAAATATTTGTACCCAATAACTACGTAAATGTCGTGTTCATATTTATCAGGAATTGACATGATTAATATTTAAAGCTGAAACACAATCTCATACCAAAAGTGTGATGGATTGGGATACCCTCTCAAATACTTTTGATAAACAAGTGTGTCTCTATCTCATTAATTATGATAAAACTTCGATTTAAATAAGAAATGAAGATCATTCTTAAATTTTCATATATCGATATCGTAAATTAAATTAAATATTTGATAAAAGTTTAGATATCTTTTCATTCAAATTTGATATCCAAAATTAAACATTAAATATAATTTAAATATCTTTTCAAATATCATAAATTTTGAATTTTAATCCAACATATTGGTATGAATCTATTGATCCTTTCTAAGAAAAAAGAGAAAACGAGAAAATTTAAAATTTCCAATAATAAGATCGAGAAAAAAAAACTTAAATAAGAAAACTAATCGATTATAATGTTGAATCCTAATTTTAAATATTGGATATGGGCACTTAACATATGTCCAAAAGAAAACAATAATTCATTAACTTCAAAGCTTTCCCCTAAAACTTTTCAGTAATTTAAACAATAGGGATCAAATAACTCAAAATTTTTGAAGATTTCAAACAATAGATCCTAACTAGCCCAAAATTTTTTTTAATTTATAAAATAACGTCAAATTGCCCCCTTTTTTTATCTCCTATAATATCGCGATATATTGTCGGCGCGGGCAAAAAAGCATTAAATAGCCGCGGAATCAAATCCAACGGCCAGTGCGATTGCAAAATACCTACCGATATGGGAACGTTGGTAAGCATAGCCTACAATCAATCAGGCTCTCCACGAGTGACACGTGTCGGCCTTTGAATTTCCCGTGGGCTCACTCTCAAGATTTTGGCTGGCTCGCATTTATTGGCTCGTTTATGACCCTGGCCGAACCCTCTCAACCACACCGCGGCTAGCCCCTCCCTAAAGCCGATAACCACGTAGCGTGCCACCCACCCGCTCTTTCCTTTGTTTGCGTCTGAGTGATCGTATCTCAACTCTCCTCTCTCTTTCTATCTCCCGGCACGTCTCTCTCTCCCTCTCTCTCTCTCTCTTTTCCAGTCTGTGTGACACAAAGTAGTCTCTATAATAATTGTACTCGCGCTCGTTTACTCGCCGGGCAAGAGTGTCCGGTGATCATTCGAAAGATCAATTGCTGCATAATCTTACCCTTCATTGGAGGCGTTTGAATTTTCTCATTTTGGTGTGGTTTCCCGAATTGGAAGATTTTATCGGATTTTGTGACGTTTTGATTTGGAGAAGTGTTTTGGCTTTTCTGCTTACAGGTTGCTTGTTTGTCGCTGACGAGCCAAAGCTTAGCGTCTGTTAATGCTTCTGAGAATTGAGGTGTATGGTGCTTCCTGAACTGAACTGGAGAGCTTTTTAGTTCCGGGGAAATTTTGCTGGCATTAGCGGTTAGAAGCTGTTGTGGTTATGTAGATTTGATCTAGTATCATTTTTGAGAAGGTCGGATCTTGGATATCCCGACTGTTTGAAGCTGGAAGAAGCAAAGAAAGGAAAAAGTTTTTCCTGATTTAATCCACATTTAGGGTTTTTCTATTTCACCTCCCCCTTTCTTTTTTGAGCCCTGCATTGATCTAATTGGGAGAATAATCGAATCCTCGATGTTGTAGAACAAGAAGTAAAGGTCGATACTTAGGCTGGTCGCTAGTGCCTGGGGTGGATGAGTGTGAAGGCATTGGTCTGAGAAGTGCAGGATCGAGAGGAGTGAGAAGAAGTTCATAGAGAAGAGAGATAAGCATAGGGAAGGTTGATGGGCTTGAAGACATTAGGGGAGAGTAGGGTTGAGAAGCTGAGAAATTCGATGGCCATATCCTCAAGGTCGAAAATGAAACTGTGGCTGATACGTGCCACAACGTCGGTTTTGCTATGGACATGCATCGTCCAGTTAACGGCTTTGGGTGATGTGTGGGGGCCTAGAGTTTTGAAAGGCTGGCCATCTTGTTTTACTCACGAGTCCGAGGCCAGGGCATTGGATATCGAGTTGCCAGCTGCACGCCCAAGAGTGCTTCCACCCAAGAGTGAGTTTTCTACGTCTACCAACATTTTCCCGGTGCAATCAATCCTGTCTGAGCGCACACTTGTTTCCTGAAATTAATTTCGATTATTTGTACTAATTTTTGTTTTGTATGCCTGTAATCATTCTGCTGATTCTTTTTTTAGTTTTCAAAATATATGTGGTTTAGACTTTATTTACAGTTGGGATGAACGTAATGTGAAAACAGTTTTTATTAGTATTTTAATCTCTAACCTCCTTTTATGCCCTTATATCAATCAACCTACACGAGTTCTATAGATTTTGTGGTTCCATAAATTCCTGCTGGAACTAATTTCAGATGCCTACTTTTGAATGATATTCAATCTTTAGTCATATGATTTCTTCATGTTACTTCTCTCTCTACTTTATCTAAATTCCTTCTTGAAAACCTGCTTATCATCAGGAGTTTATAAAAACAATGGTTACCTGATGGTCTCATGCAACGGCGGATTGAACCAAATGAGAGCAGCGGTGAGTAGTTGATACATGTGTTTGGCATATGCTTTTTCTTTGTTCTTGTCGGTGTAACTAGGCTATGTTATAGTCTTTCATTCTTTCCATATACTTTTCTGCACGTCTAATATTTATGACGTACAGATATGTGACATGGTAACCATTGCAAGATATTTAAATGTCACACTTATAGTCCCTGAACTGGATAAGACCTCCTTCTGGGCTGATCCCAGGTGTGTCCTTGATTCTATCTTGGTTTATGCTCTAGCAAAAGCCTTATCTGTTTATAAGGGTGAACAGCTTTCTTTTCCCTTATTTTTGAACTAGGATCACCCCTAAATGACTGTTTACTACGTTTTATGTTGCAGTGAGTTCCAAGACATATTTGATTTGGATCATTTTATTACATCCCTGAGAGATGAGGTGCGGATATTGAAAGAGTTGCCCCCTAGACTCAAGCAGAAAGTGGAACAGGGGATGCTTTACAGCATGCCACCAATTAGTTGGTCTGACATATCTTACTATAAGAACCAGGTCAGTTTCAATTACTCTTTGGCCACTAACTGTTCAAGAGATGATGACCTTTAAGCATGCTTTATCTTAATAACCCTCTTAGCTTGCTTTGCAACCTTTATACTGTTGTGCTCGATTTCTCATTTACTAATTAGAAGTAATTGGAATTGGAATATTGTTTTGTACAGATTCTACCTTTGATACAAAAGTATAAAGTTGTCCATCTTAATCGAACTGATGCTCGATTGGCCAATAATGGCCAACCTTTGGAGATTCAGAAGCTGCGATGCCGAGTTAATTTTCATGCTCTGAGATTTACTTCTCAGATAGAAGAATTGGGCAGAAAGGTGATCAGGCTTCTAAGGCAAAATGGTCCATTTCTGGTCCTTCACTTGAGGTATGAGATGGACATGCTGGCATTTTCTGGCTGCACTCAAGGTTGCAACAGTGATGAGGTGGAAGAGTTGACAAGAATGAGGTGATAAGATATCTGCATACTTTGGTCTGTTTTGTAAATTCCAAATTTTTGCAACCACAGTGGAGGATTAATAGCAGTCTCTCATTGCTCAATCTGTTGTGTTTTCGACAGATATGCTTATCCGTGGTGGAAAGAAAAAATCATTAATTCTGATTTGAAAAGGAAAGATGGTTTGTGTCCTTTAACACCCGAGGAGACCATCCTTACACTTAGGGCTCTTGACATAGATCGAAACATTCAAATCTACATTGCAGCTGGGGAAATATATGGTGGTGAAAGGAGAATGACAAGCCTTGCAAGGGAATATCCAAAATTGGTAACTACTCGAATGCTCATTGGCAGCCTTATAATTGTGAATTTGGGATGCTTGTACGTGCTTATTTTCATCTTTTCTTACTGTTTGTCTTTGGGCTTGTTGAAACAGGTCAGGAAGGAGACACTGCTAGAACCATCCGACCTTCAATTCTTCCATAATCATTCATCTCAGATGGCAGCATTGGATTATCTTGTCTCATTGGAGAGTGATATCTTTGTCCCCACATATGACGGAAATATGGCCAAAGTAGTTGAAGGCCATCGCAGGTACAGTTCTGCTGATGATTTGGTTTCAATCAGATTAATTATGTACTTAATTTGCTGCCCTTCCTCCTCTCTCTTTGTTTGAACAATTTTTAAACTTATGTTTGATGTTTTTGCTCATAATAGCAAACATTTGTTCTTTATACTATATCTCCTTTTGAGATTTGCTGTGTATGCATCTAAATCTAGAAACTCTAGTTCTATTTACTGAAACAATTTTTGTATTCCCATTTTCTGAGACTTCATCTGCCTATTATTGTTTGATAAGTGATGAGATAAACTTCCAAATGGGCAATTTCTGGTATAGTTTAAAGTTTCGTCATCATCATTGTTATCATTATCATTATCATATTATTATTATTATTATTATTATTATTATTATTGCTTAAGGGTAAAGTAAAATGACCTGTACCCTCCAATGCTTCTGTAGATATCTTGGATTTAAGAAGACAATCTTATTGAACAGAAAGCTTCTAGTTGATTTGATAGATCAGTTCAATAATGGAGTACTGAACTGGGATGAATTCTCATCAGCTGTGAAGGAAGCTCATACCAATCGCATGGGTAGCCCAACTAAAAGGTTAGTAATTCCCGACAGGCCCAAAGAAGAGGATTATTTCTATTCCAATCCAGAGGAGTGTTTAGAACCATCAGATGAACATTTGAGTAGTACGTGAGTAAAGTCTTTGGAAGATGGTGGAATTTCTTGTTCCCTCTCCTGGTGCCACTTGGTTTTTTATTAGACATTAAGTATGTTCTCTCCACAGTTTTAGCGAAGATGACAGCTTTTTGTAGCGAAGAGGCAGTCAATGGTGACTGTTATGGGGGATAGACTTGATCAAAAGCTCCTGAGGTCAAGCAAAGCAGCTGGGGGATACTTCATATAATATATATGCAAATAACTCATCACATTCATGTATAGAAGCTACCCTGCCATTACGGGGTGAGAACGGATCATACTGCATTGTATACGGAGGAAATGGTATACAAATTTGGATTCCTGGAACTGCAGTTCGTGGTTGAAAGCTTAATTCCTTGGGTACCTTTTTTCTTTTATATTTCCCTATATAAAAATTTTGTTTCTTGTTTCTCCACCTTCTCTCTTTTCTACCATGGTCTTTGTTTTTTGAGGCTTATACTCAATATAAAATCTGTGTTTGGTAGATTATTGCCTTCCAGTTTCTCAGTTTTGGTCTATTATTGAGGGAATGATAGGTTGGATTATCAATTATTGATTACGTGTTGTCGCTAACTATGTTATATTGACTTGCTAGGTATTTTGTTCATTCTTAATTGTTAACTGCTGTCTTATTCATGAACCCCACTAAAAAATTGAGCAAAATCAATAAGACAAATGGAGCTTATAATCATCTGAAGCTGAAGTTAAAATAGGTTTGTCTTTGGCAGACAGATGACAGAGACGGTCCCATCAAAGACAGGCAGAAGTGGTCCACTGGGTTTTTTTGAGATATTCCATTATATACCTTTATTAATGATATATGATTATGTGACTCGTTGGACGAATATGCTTTGTATGTTTGCCGGCGTCAAGTTGGTATTATTTAGACTTTTGGAATTGTGTAATTTACTTGTTATAAAGGAAATGCCATTTGGGCGCAGAAAGATATTTTAAGAAATTGTAACTCATACTGAATGATGAAAACAGTGTTACTCGTAACTATCCGTTGAACCCAATAAAAGATTTGTAAAATACAAAATTATATCAGGAGATAAGTATGGTTTAGGACCTTCGCACCATATTTTATTTTATTACAAGTGTAAACAAAGCAATGCATCTGTTTTCTCTTTTTTACTGGATTATTCCCATGATGGTGACGGAGTGTGGGACCTCCGGTAAATCTTGTATGCTGCTGGTACCTTGCTTTACAGAAGGGCAAAGCATGAAGTATAGGACCTATTTATATCTTTTTGGCCCAAAATAAAAATATCATTTATCTTGAGATTCTTGACGAAAAAGCATTCATCCCCCAAATAAGGTACATGTATTTTTCAACATTTAGAAAATATAAAATTTTATTAATTTGAATGATATTTTATTCTATTTAAAAAAAGATCTAACATCTTATACTTTTTTAATTTTATTAATTTTTAAGAATAGTTATATCAATTTTTTTATATCTCTCAAATGTCATATTAAATATGAAGATTTTAAATATTGTAGTGTTGTATATTGTATTATCTAAAATATTAACAAATATAAGATATCAGTGGATTAAATCTCACACACACACTGAGACAAGATTCTGTTACTGTATCCTAAAAACCAAAAGAATGAGCCGAAATGGGAAAAAGGAAAGCCTGCTCGCCCAAACGAGCCTACAAATATCAATTTGTGGTTGTTGATTCAAGGAATCAACTGGGCGTCACAATTTTGCTCGTTCTATTCGAGAGTGCCTGCTGAGTTCTGACCGGAGAATAGGGTTTGAAATGAAGTGTCCTGAATAAGTGGCTTTGGGAATTGTGAAAGAAATGTTGAAGTTAAAACTTGAAAGGCCACGTTTTTGTTCCGTTGTTTTATTTTCATAATTTATAGTTACAAAGTGCAATTTTTTTCAATTTCATCCTCTAAGCCTGTTGGGCGTGCAGCAAAGCGCACAAGGTGGGGTGTTGTGTGCTTCACCTTTTTCAGAAAGTGGATGACCAAATTAAAAGTTTACAATATTGACCCACTATTTCCAGCAACTATATGGATCCAATGGGCGCCTGCCAAATTAAGACTTATTAAAATCACCCTCACACGCAAAAAAAAAAAAAAGAAGAAGAAAGAAAGAGACTTAGAAAAATATCTTCTTTGAATTGAAGTAATAAGACAAACTAAATCATCCAAATTCTTGCAGAATAGTTAATACTCTTAGTTGGAGAAATCAAGATCATTAAGAAAAAATGAGAATATAATTAGAAACCGAAGGAAATCCCAAAAAAAATCGCACGATTTTTCCTAGGTTAAATGTCGGTTCATTAAGTATATTGAAAGATCCAAGAGACTTCGACCTGGGAGCACAGAGCTAGGAGAACGAAGCGGCTTTGTATTTTAGTTCTTACTCTAGTTTTATATATAAAAAATAAATAGATAATTTATAAAAATTAAAAATTTTATCTTTAAAAAAATTATTTTTTAAGAATGTTCCTATTTAATACATGTATTTTTTAAAAAAAAATTAATAACAATTACTATTTATAATTTGCAAGACTCATTTAATAAAAGATATAATTTAAATGTTATAATTAACATATTAGGTTTTAGTGATTTGTTTTTTATATTTTAGATTAAATTAAATTTTTTTAAAAAAATTAATATATGAAATTGAAGAGAGTATTATGAACATTAATTTAGTTACTACTGTTAGTATTAAGTAGCAACATAGAAATTCCAAATCGATAATTAAGATGACGAATGGGCTGTTGCTTTCACACCACGTCATGGTCGGTAATTGTCTTCTTAATTCATATAGTTTCACAATTACCCTTTGAATTTGAAATCAAGGGGATAGGGCAACAAATTTATTTCGTTTTTCTAAAATATTTTTTTTAATTTGGCTTTTATAGAATTATTATTTTTAATTTGATCCCTTATAAATTGAGTATCTTTTAATTTAATTATTTATAAAATTATTCTCTCAATTTAGTCTTTTATATATAAGATATTACTCAATAAATTAGATTTAAATATATCTTCTTATATATTTCCTATCAGATTCTTCAATTAAAATATAATAAATATATACTTTTTTAATTAAAACATGATAAGTGTATAGTATAAATAAAAAATTGTACACTTGTCAATAAAAATTATATGTTTGTTATGTTATCATTAAAAAATTATATATTTATTATGTTTTGATTGGGAAATCTAATAGTAAAATTATAAAAAATTATGTTTAAGCTTTTGTCCCTCACAAATAAAATCGTTATTAATCACAATCTTCTATCAATATCTAACGTTAATGAAACTAATTATCAACTTACATATTATATAATAGTAACTAAAATGATCACCTATAAAAAAATATATGTTATACGTTATTACATCTATTAATTTCATTTAAAATAGATTGATTGAAGGACATTATTGGTAACTATTTTATTTGTGAGGAATCATATTGAGAAGATAATTTTATAAATGACTAAATTGAGAAATATTTCTTTTGTAAAAGATCAAATTAAGAAAATAATTTTATAAAGAACCTAATTGAGAAATACTTCATCTCTAAAGAACTAAAATGAGATTTTAGTGACAGGCAAAGGTAGGAATTGTTGTTTAGAGAGTCAAGATGGTAAGTTTAAATATATAATATTTTTTAAAAAATAATTATTATTTTATTATTTTATTATATATAGATACACACACACACACACACACACACACACACACACACACACACATATATATATATATATATATATGAAAAAAATAATATACTATATTAAAATCAAATAAATTAATGGTAAACATGCATGAAAGGAAGTATATTTTTTTAAATAAGTCTTAATTTTTATGATTTCTCTCATTGGTTAACTTTGTATGAATTACAAGCTAATTTTAAATAAAAAATTATTTGTTGATAATTTCATAATAATGATCAAGTAAGACAATTTATCAAATCTAAAGGTAAAAAGAGATTGTAAAGTTTGAAACAAGGTAAATGTAAAAGGCAAGTTGAAAAACATTGAAAAGAGAAAAGGTTAAAGATTAGACTTAGATGTAATTCCTTTTATGTTTGTTACTAAACTCTTTAATTAAAATATAACAAATTTATGATTTTTTAATTGAAATATAATTAGCATATAATTTAATTGGAGAACCACATACTTGTTTATAGAAATTATATATTTGTAATGTTATTATTGGAAAAGTATACACATGTCATGTTTTGATTTGAAAATGTAATAGCAAAGATATAAAAAATAGTGTATAAGTTTTTTCCATTTAAAAAAAGAGAAAATATATTTTTAAAAAAATTAGAAAGTGTGAATATTAAATAAAGTAAGAAAATAAAATAAAAGTTAGAAAAAATGGTGATATTTATTTTTCAAATTTTAATCTACTAACAAAAAAAAAAAGAATGGAAAAGGAAGTTTTTTAATTTTTAATTTTGAAAATTTAGGTAAAATTTAAAAGTTTGTCCTTTTTAATTTTATTATTTAAAAAAACTTATGGCAATATTAAAGTATCTTATTATTCATAAAGAGTAAATAAAAATTAATATTATTTTGTTATTTAAAGCATGAAATATATTAAATCAATATATAAACTATTAAATAAATTATTATTATTATATATGTGTGTGTGTGTAGATTTTATCTTTGAAAAACCTTATGTATTTTTTTTTAAAAAGGCCATATAAAAAAATTTATATATGTATATACCCTAAAAAATTATAGACATATATAAAATCAATATTATATGATCCAAACAGTAAGTTGTTATATTGTGTATTTGTGTTGTGGTGTTATATGCTTGAGCATAAAGTAAATGTTTGGTTTAACACCTGCTCTTTCCTTATTTAATTACTTTGTAGCTAGCTAGTTGTCTTAAATTTAACATCACTAAGAAATTTAAAGTTTTTATAGTTTTTAGTGTAAGATTTTATGACCTTCTTAAATCTTTCATATCAAATACTCCCTATTGAGGACTTTAAAGAATTAAAAATAAATAAACAAACCATTCAAAATTTTATGAAAGTATCGAATCTTTACTAAGCCAGTACGAATTTACAAATAATTTAAACTCACCGACCTAAAAAAGAAGTAGGAGGAACCATTGAGAATTTATAAAATTTTCACACTTTTAGTAATTTGTTTTGGGTATTCACGTGATCCAATGTAACTTTATTCTGGCTCTCCAAAAAAAACTATAACAACCATATGCTGTGGGTGTGTGAAGATTGTACCATATTTTGACTGAGAAGAGATTGAATTTATTTATTTATTGTTCAAACTATCTACACTCTGAATGACTTTGGATTGTATTATTTAAAATGTTAAATCATTTTCTTAGTTTCTATAATTTTACTTAATTTTTAATTTAATTTTATAATTTTAAAAAGTTTTAATTTAGTTCATTTTATTAAACTTTTCACAATATTTTGTTAAACTTTGATAATGTGGCAGTCATATATCATTTTAGTACTTTAAATATACATAATTTAAACAAAAATAATGAATAAAAATAAATAATGAAATAATATTAATTCACATATATGACACGAGATGTAACACATAGCAAGTTTTTTGAATTAATTTTTAAAGTGTTATCACTATGTAATATTTTATGTTTTATAATCAAAATAGTCTTTAAAGAATGGAAAGGAATAAATAAAAAAGGGGTTACAAAAGGAGGAAAGGCCAATCGGGACTAAAAGAATTGATTCGGGTCTAATTGACGAGGAAAATTAGGGATTTAGAAAATATGAGAATTAACTTGAGAAATGAATATTTCTCATCATAATATTATAAAATAAGGTTAGTATAGTAACTATATGAGGTTAGTTTGATTAAATCCCTGACAATGTATGGTTTAGGACTTGGGATAGTGATAATTTTGATTAAACTTTTTAAAACTATTTTAAATCTTTGTAACTTCTAAGCACATATTTTTAATGAAAAGGAGAATTTAAATTTTAGTGCAGAACTGTCGATTTTTGAAAACATTTAGAAATGGACTAAAATTATAGAATTGAAATGTATGAGCAAAATCAATATTTTTGAAAAAGTTATAAAACCTTATATATATATCTATATATATAAGGCACTAGATTCATTCTTCTCTCCATAGCCGACCTAGGGCAGCTCTAAAAGGACTCTTGGTGGCATGAAGAAGGAAGAAGGAGGAAGGAAAAAAGAAGCTTCATATAAGTAAGAAAACTTGCTAAATTTGATTATGATGTTGTTATAAAACTTCTCCTACTCCCTCTCCTCATTCTTATGGTGCTTTTAGTTTCTCAAAAAGGTAAATTTTGTAACTGGCCTCTTATGTGAAGAACCTCTTTTGAGGAAACCAATTGTACCAAAAGAATTTACGTAAAGAGCACATTAAAATAAGTTATAATATAGGCTAGAAAAATTTTGTATTCTTAGAACTCTAGCTTCTCTTAGGTTCGACCAAGATGGGAAGAGAAGGAAATGTGTATTTATTTGATGAAAATTTGGTGAAAAGTTTTAAAGGGTGAAGAATAAGAATATGCAAATAAAATTAGTTAAAGACTAAAAGAATAGCATATGGTTTCATCTAGGGTTTAGTTTTGGCCTTGAGAGATTCAAAATCCCAAGAGGGTTAGTTAATCCTTATAATATAGTAATTGAGTTAGAAATGAATTATGGATAACCTAGAGCCTTCAAATTCTTTATGGAACAAACAAAAATTCCCGTGATGGGAGGTTATGGGTGTGTCTTAGCCAAGAGATGAAATTACTACCTAAGGAAGTTTTAAATTTAGTTTCATAGTTTAAAATGCTTAAATGAGTAATATAAAGGTTAGATGAACTATTAGTTTGAGGAAAAGAGTGAGTTTTGATGATGTGCAAATTTGGTACCATGTAAAACCCTAATTGGCCCTAAGATTGGAATAAGTAATATGGCTAGGCTTTCACACTTATTTTAGCCATAAAAAGTAAGTAAATTGAAATAGATGAATGATGGGATTGCTACATGAAATGTGGCAAATGAGATGGGTTATTTTGGAATATTTAAAATGACCAAAAACCATACTTTAAGACCTAATTTGCACATATATTGCTAAAATGAGATTGAATATGTCTTAATTGATTAATTTATGCTTTAATTGATGTGTTTAGGCCAAGTAAGTGAGACTACACCAAAGTGTGTGTATGTGAGGTTGTGGGATCAAGAGAGGAAAAGCAAGGGAATTGATTGAGTTTGTTTGTTAAGGTAGCCTTTCCTTTATTCTTATATGTATGGTTGGTTTGCTTAAGTCGTTAGTTGCTTGTGTGTATTGTTTGCAATGGATTACCTTATTAATTGTTGAATAGAATATGCAATTGCATGATGCCTATTTGCATTTGTGAGTGTTGTGACTCTTTGATAGGTAAGAATAAGGGAGTAAGCTTGGAATTACTCTACCTTAGGCCAAAAGTATCTTGAGGGCATGGATTTGCTCTTGTTTGAACGAAAGAAACCCCTAAAGCATGGATTTGCTCTCTTGTGTATGATTTGGCTATAATTGTATAACATGCATATTTGCTTTTATGTCTTTGAGTGAACCATATGTGTTTGAATATTGGTTTAACTATTTAGATTCTTTGAATCTCATATTTATATATCTCCAGGCGAAACTCTAAGAAAAGAAAATAAAGATGCATGGGCCTAGAAAGAGCAAATTTTAAATATAAAAAGCTTAGAATTTAGTATTATGTACATAAACATCTGAATCCATATTTTGATGCTAATGTAATAGCAATACATGTAAGAGTGTTAGATTATGATTTTGTGACCCATGGATATATGTATAAAGAATTAGAACATGATTTAGTAAATGGTATTCTATGTAGAATGCATGTATATTTACATGTGAGATGGTGATTTTTAGATCCAAGAAAATTTTCATGTGATGAATTATTATAATATGATGCATATATGGATTGAAATATGCTCATGAAAAGAAATAACATTTTAGAGCTCAATTAGTATCAATTGGAACCAAAATTTTGATTATTTGAGCCATAAGATGTTCTTCTACCTTTGATAACCTTAGTGATCGAATTTGGCGCTAAATTTGATAAGCATTTAGGTTTTAGAGCCTTATATAAAGCCAAAGATCATAATTTTTAGAACTCTATAAAATGTTTGGTGAGTTTTCAAAATTGGCTCCAAAAAGCTACCATGCATTATTACTATTCATTCTAGTATAGCTATGAATTTCATGTTCCTTGAGGGACCAAATGAATTTATTTTGACATGGAATTTTTTACAAGAGAAAGTTCACATCGTAAACTTTCTAAAGACATCTAATTTGCATCAATCAAAATTGTGTAGCTTAAATTATAAATTTTCAAAATTTGGGCTCCATTATTTGTTCTATAGCCTAATTGAGCAAATGATCATCATTATGAGCTTAAGCCTTATTTACGTGTTAATTTGGATGGAACTAAATGCTTAAGCATGAATTTATGAGTAATGGTGAGAATCCATTTTTTAGCCTTGTGAGTCCACTTAGAGCATTTAATGACTAAAATGTCTAATGCCAAAAGTTTAGTTGTGGTTGTTTTATTTTAAATGGACCACTAATGGCATAAGATACTTATAATATGATATGGTGTAACATTTTTTGTATTAGAGCCAAGGTTTAGGCAACTTGGTTCTCTATTTTTGGTTTGGGGAAGTGCTTGAATCATCTGCATATATGGTATGCAAATTGTTAAGGATATTGAGAATTATTAACTATGTTATGAATATATGTGTTATATGTTAAGGTTGTGGGTCTTTTTAGACAAAATGATGAACACAAGAAGGGGCATATTTGCTTGGGTAGAGCCTGAAGATCCCATGGCGGCCAATATAAAGATTATTATAAACTACCTGAATCAATAACAGGCTATGATAGAACAACAAAGGCAAATTATGCAAAAGCAGGAGGAAATGATAATGCAACTGTAACATGCCCTAGTTAAGAAGGAAAATGAAAGAGTAAATGCCCCAAAACCACAATAACCAGTAAATATTCCTGACAATCCACCTGTACCCCCTCAAGACCAATTACAAACCTAGTTTACCAATAAGTAGCTTTTGAATTAGTTTAGAAAGAACTATCCACCCTCATTTGATAGATAGTTGAATGTGTAAAAAGCAGAGGCATGGATTATGCAATTGGAGAAAATTTTTAAAGTGATAGGATGCAGCTTTGAACAAAAAGCTATGCTAGCCACATTTATACCAGAAAAAGAAGTTGATCATTGGTGGCATAAGACAGAAATGATTATGTAGATATGGAATATCTGAATTAATTGAAAAATTTTCTTAATTGAGTTTTATAAAAAATATATTCCTAGTTCAATTACTGACTAGAAGAGGATGGAATTTATCAACTTGAAGTAAATAAAAGAGATGATAGTTGATCAATATATGGCTAAATTTATAGAATTGTCTTGGTACTCCTCCTACCTATGAAAATGTGACAATGAAAAATGTTGGTGTGAGCAATTTAAGAAGGGATTGACACCCTCCATTAGAGATAGAATTGCTCTATAAAGAGTTAGTACATTTAATGCTCTTGTGGAGGTTAGTAGAGTAATTGAAAATAACTTGCAAGACATAATGCAAGTAGAGGTCGGTTAAAAGGAGACCCCAGAGTTGAAAAGGCCAATGAGTGCCATTACTAGTAATAAAAAGAAAGGTAATGAACCTTAGAATGGAAAAGACTAGAAAGGGAAGAAGTTCTAAGCCCAGTAGAGGATAATCATCCGAGGTTACATGTTACAGATGTAGGAAACCAGAACATAGTGCCTAGAATTTTTCTCAGATGAAGATGGCGCCTCCACCTAGACCACAAAACTAGAGCAGGGTATTTGCACTCACTTAATAGAAGGCCAGTGTAATATCTAGTTCTTCGAAAACAAAAGAAAATACGAGAAATGTAACGTACAGTTTCTTCGTCAGTATACAAAATTCACTGGATACAAAAGCAAGTCTCCTGAAATGATTTAGTTAAAGTCTCAAAAAAATTTGGGAAGTATTATAGACTCTTAGAAATGAGAATCCCAAGCTTAGACAGAAAGAAAAATAAAGCTAGAATGAAGAAATGAATTTGAATGAAATGTTGACGAAATGTAAGGGTATTTTCATCATTGTGAGCAAATTTTAGAATTTCACATAGGAAGGCTTTCTAAATAAAAATTTTAAATTCTCCAGGGTTCTCAGAGATCCTGAAAACTATGGGAAGTGTAATACCATATCTTTCTAGCCTTCTTCATGCAATTCACATGCTCTATAACATGCATTGCTTAGGAGTTGTAAGAAAAAGAGATATAAATAATGAATTAAATTTGTATTGCGCTACATATGAAAATCCCATTTAATATCACGTGGGTCGTATGAGCACATACTATACTTTTTTATATTCAATTACATCAATAAAACTCCTTTTCATCAGAAAATCATGCGCACAAATTATGGAAACCGAAATAAAACTTAAAATAAGCAAGTCTAGCTTCGGCCAGAAATGGCCTCTTTTTTTTTCAAACTTTGTAAAATTATAAATAATTCTAAAAAAATTGAAATCATACAATCTTGGTCATTCTAGAAAGTTATGGATGTCTACTTCACACTAAAAATATGCCCAGATCATAACATTCATCACAGAGGGTGTTGGACATCCAAAATCACTAAATTCTAGAGCTGTCACATAATTCTACAGAAAAATTTGAAAATTTTCAATTAATTCTAAAAAAATCTAATCCATGCAAATAATACCAATATGGAAAGCTGTAGATGTTAACTAGAGAGAAAAAATATATCCAGATCAATTCATCAAGCCCAGGCCTTAGAATTCAATGGAATAGTACTTCTGGTTGGGCAAAATTACTGATACTGGATAGAAACTTCAAAAATTCATATCTCCCTCTCTAGACCTCCAAATGAGGTGCTTCTAGTTGGCATGAGTCACTGTGATTTTTTAGTTTCTTTGTATAAAATTTAATGTCAATTGGACATCATTTGAGCCTCAAGTGACAAAATTCCATTTTAGACCATATGAATAGTGCAGCAAACCAGAAACCATAAAAATTGCCAACTTTGAAAAATCATCAAATATTCTGTAAACCTCCAAAAATTATGATCTTTAGCTTCTTAAAAATCTCTTAATAAGCTCTAGATGCATGCCAAAGTTTAGACCAAGAAGAACTCATTTGGACAAAAAGTGGTATAACCTCCTAAAATGGTAAGGTTTTACTCCATATGGGTAACCAATTTATCCAATTGGCTCTCTTAATTGTTTGACACCTCTTGGGCAAGTTTCAAAGCAAAAATATGATTTGTAAAGACTGCCCAAATGGTCCCAAAGCCCATGCATCTTATTTTGGTCTCTCAACATTCATTTATGCACTAAACACACATGCCATTCAAGGTTCCAATTACATAACTTCATTGATTTAATATTATATACATTATACATGTAGTCCATATACCATGTTACACATGCTCAAGTTTTTTATACAACAAAAAATAATAGGTACAATAGTTCTTGACACTCCATTACAATTTGAACTACAAATTAGACAAAGTGTGGCCATTTAGTGTTCTTGACTTGCATTTCCTTAGCCTTGGGCACCACCTAGACATTTTAAGCATGAAAGGGAAAGGGGGTGAGATTCCAAGAATCTCAATAGCTCACACACCCATTCACATCACATTCAAGGCATACACATATCAAATATATGAATATGCAAGCATAAAGTGTGCAATAAATCTCATTTCATGCCACATCAACATGTCAAAACTACTCTCATACTCTAGGGACTTTTGGTTTAGCCTCATCCCATTTCTA
Organism: Erythrophleum fordii; assembly: GCA_032878935.1. Lineage (NCBI taxonomy): Eukaryota > Viridiplantae > Streptophyta > Magnoliopsida > Fabales > Fabaceae > Erythrophleum > Erythrophleum fordii. The sequence continues at coordinate 1,764,276 of JAVQMF010000055.1, forward strand.
GGACTTTTGGATTTGCCTCACTCTTGACCTAGGGACTTTTGACTTAGCCTCACCCATTCAAGGGACTTTTGGCCTTGTCTCACCCATGTCATGAGACTTTTGGCATCTCCTCACCTTCATCAAGGGACTTTTGGCATCACCTCACCCTTATGAGCTCTTTCCACAACCATAGTCATTCAAGAAGACACATTGGTACCAATGCAATTTTAAGACATCAAGTGGCATGTTCTCAAATCGCAAGAGCATATACAAGCACACAACATATACATTTGCACACAAGAATGCAAGAGAATGAGATGGAAAGCTACCTTTTAATTTATGCAAGCTTACTTTGCCGCTTTTTTTCCCTTCTTGGTCTCACAAGAGCACTTAGGTGGAGTAGGGTTCTCTTGACCTAGATATCACAAACATCACACAATTACACATTTGAAGCAAGCCAAGACACTAGGTTCACTCTTAACCACATACTTAGTTCCATAATGTGCATATAGGTTCTATAAATGGTCCATTGAAGCAACTCATATCATCTAAGTTCTAGGCTCCATTCTCTTATTATTTCTAGACTTCTTGGACTCATTTAAGGTCCTTAGAGCCATCACATGTTCATTTGCACCATTGGAAGACCAAGTTGTTTCATAAGGCAGCATTATGGACACCATTATCTCATCTCTTAACCTATGGCTCCTAAATTTTTTCCAATGGTTCCTCCCATCTTCTAACATCATATAAAGTCCCAAACCAAGGTTAGAACAAATTAAAACAACCCCTAGCCTAATGAACCTAGCTTGGCTGAAATATGCATCATAATGGAGGTTCATGGACTTTGTGATTTTTCCTTGATGGGAGAGCTACTTGGGAGGCTTTCTAGAGGTCTTAGGAGCTCAATGAAACATTTAAATAGTCAAGGAATTACTCACAAAAAATCAGATTTTACAAAACCCTAAGAAAGCCTACACTTTTCTATTTTGATTTCCTTTGGTTTTTACTTGAATTTCTTGCCATATTCTTAATCCTTGCACTCTTTTTCCTAGGATTCTCCCTTGGTTCTGCCTAAAATTCATCTCCTTCTATCCCCCCTAGGCTGACTGAAACTACCACAAAGAGGAGCAATGAAGATGAAGCATCAAGGATGGAAAATACCTTAGTTTCAAGCTTGTTTTCAAAGCTTTTCTTCCTTAATTCCCTTTTCCTTGGCACATTCGAATTTTCCCCCTTAGGTCTGGGTCAAGAACAGAACCAAATCATTCAAAAAATCCATGGAAAGAAAGGAGGAAGAGAGAAGAACAAGATTGGAGAAAGATGAAGCAAGAAAATCTATGAAATTACCCAATTTCTCCTTGGTTTTCTTCTTCTTTTTTCTCCTCCTTCTTGTGTGCCTAAGAGAGCAGAATAACTTCTGTATTTTGGGCAGAAAATTTTGTGCTCAATAAATGGGAGAAGATGGAAGAAAAGTGTGGAAGTGTTTAGGACATTTTAGAAGCTTTTATTTCCAATTTTGTCCTTCCGTAATGGCAATTTCGTTTCAGCTTCTTTTTAGCTCCTTTTTGGGAACCGTCTTTTCCATCATAAAATTCAGGTTTTCAATTTAATAAAATGCCTTTGAAATCACTCAATTTGGAGCTAAAACTTTATCGAGAGAATCGGTCAAAGTTCAGGTCAACCGAAGTTGAAAAATGTACACCGAAGGGGCTTTACCAGTCCCGGGGCTTTCCATAATTTTTGGAGCCTTTGAGAACCTTGAGCAACTCAAAAAATTTATTTAAAAAGCCCTCCTATATAGTTTTTCAAAAGTTTCACTTATTTATGAAAATACCATTACGTTTCGCCAGTTTCTGTTGTAAATTATTTCTCCATTCTAACTCTATTTTTCTTTCCGTCTGAGCCTAGAATTATCATTTTTAGGAGTCTAGGACTCAACTCAAATTTTTTGGGACATTATCTAGGTCATTTTAGAGGATTTACTTTTATACGACTCATTTCATCGTTTTACAAAAATTACGTTCATTACAGGAAGCTCCGGGACAGTTAAAATCCCTCCGGTGGATGTTTTTTAATGTCGGTTGACCTGAACTTTGACCAGCTCATTTGAAAAGATTTTAAATCTAATTTGGACGAAACCAAAGGCATTTTATGAATTAGAAGACTAAATTTTATGATGAAAAAGACAATTCTAAAAAAGAAGTTAAAATAAGCTTAAACAGAGCAAACAGGCGCGTAGGGATAAAATAGTCATTTTGAAAAATTATAAAAAAGGATTCTTAAGTAAAATTACACCTCATCACCTTTTCGAAACTTCCATTTGTAGAAAAATGGGCAGCAATGGCATGACATTAAGAGGGGAGAAAGAGAAGAAATTTAAGCTTCCATTTAGGTAAGTAAACGGCCCCGTTTTATCCCGTGCTAGTTAGGAAAGTTATTCCTCTCTTTAGAGCTCTTTAATGGTAGTTTTCTTTTCTTGAAAACTTGAAGATTCAGGTCTAACCTAAGCCAAAAAGAAACTCTTTTCAAGAAATCAATCGGTGAAAAATAATCTACACGAAGAAAGCTCCGTTTTAAGATAAGACTTTACTTGAAACACTTACAAAATCTTGTATTTTCAAATCATTTAAGCTTAGATCTAGAGAGAGAAAGTGAGGAGGAGAGTTTTTCTTTGTGTTCTTGATGGAAATAAAGGTTATGGAGTGTGAGAATTAAGAACATACAACTAGAATTGAAAAGGCAGTTTTAGAATGCAAGTTGTAGAATTTAGGGATTTGGTTGCACCTAGGCTAAGATGAAACTTCCTAGTAGTAATTTAAGTCATCTAAGAGTATATATGAGTTCCTAAGACACCAAGAGAGTCTCCCACATGCTTCTCCCATCAAAGAAATTAAAACAACTCTATTGGTGTCGTATGGAAGCATAGCTTCGGCCAAGGAGAGTTCATGCACCTATGGAGTGTTTTAATTCCTTCCAAGCTTAGTTTTGTATCATGTGTGATGGTAGAGTATGAGAGGAAGCCTTGAAAAAATTTTAGAAACCATAGAATGTGAGATAGCATGATTTAGGTAATGGATGGCCAAAGCTAGCATGTGTAATCTTGTGTATATCATGGGATGAATGAGTGAGTTTGAAAAATCTGGGTTTATACACCTTTGAAACAAGTTTAAAGAGTCATTTTGGTGAATTCCTATGTGCTCAAATGGTCATGGTTGCCTTGGAGCTCAATTTGGACCATTTGGACCCCTTGTAAAGCTTGAAAATGACCATTTCACAACCCAATATCAAAATCTGACCAAATGAATGAATTTGCCCATGAAATTTGGCACACATATAGATCTTATCTAGATATTTTTGGAAAGACAAAGACAAATTATTTGGAGCTCTGTGAAATTAACTATGAATTTTCAAAGTTTCCATTTTTCTACTGAACTGATACAACTACTGTTTATATGGTCAAAACTTTAGGCTATATCATTTGTGGGACAAATGATATCCAATGCTTATGAAATATTACAAAAATAAATTAGACATGATAAGATTTCCATGGCTACCTAGATCACCCCAATTAGACCTCTAAGTAGGGAGATATAAATTTTTGAAGTTGGAGATCAGTACTAGGGACTATAGCTGACTTCTGGTACTATTCCATCAGTTTCTGGTCTGTATCAGCCTCTGTTTGGTCTAAATTTATTTTTAAAATAAAGTAGACATCTGTATCTTTCTATAGTGGTATAGTGTGCCTGATTTTGATTTTTTTAGAATTAGTTATAATTTTTCAAAGTTTAAGCATAGAATCTGGAAAATTGATCTGAGGCTGCACTAGTATGTTTTGTGTGATTTCTTCCTTTGCTTGAGGTATAGATTGTTTCTTGTACTTGTTATGTGCAATTGTATAATTAAATATGAGAATGAATTGAATAAGTCCATATGACCCATGGGATACTGAAAGAAAATTTTTACCCGTAGGGAAATGCATCTTGATTCATGACTTCCTATGCTATTATGTTGCTTCCCATAGAATTAGTAAGAGATGAAGCATGGGAATTATATGAATTGAGTTTTAGAAGTATGGTGTTATAGCCAGTGCATCTCCTAGTTTGATCAAAGCTGTGATTAAAGTTCATGATTCTCCTATTATTGCTACATTTGACTCAGGTGCCAGTTACTTGTTTATATCCAATGATTATATGAGAAAACTGGGCTTAGGTATTAGTGTTTTGCCATATGATTTATCTGTATCTACCTTTACTTGAGGCCATCTAATTACTTCTTAGATTTGTTTGAATGTTATTGTATAGTTTAACCATTGTGTCACTACCATTGTTTTGATTTGTATGCCTTTTCATGATATTGACTTGATTATTGTCATGAATTGGATGGCTACTAATAATGCTATACTTGATTGTGTATGTAAAACCATAACCTTACCTGAATGTGGGGCCATACTTAATACTGAGGTTAAGTCATCCTTCTTTTCCATTGCTCAAGTTGGGAAATACTTAACATGTGAATGCTAAGGGTTTTTAGTTTTTTTCTTTAGATAGGTAGAAGTAAAAGAAGGGATCGATGAGTTCCTATCATGAGGGAATTCTTGAAAGTTTTTCTTAAAGATTTTGATTTTACTAGTCTACCTCTTAAGAGAAAAATAAAGTTCTTTATTGATATTGTGCTTGGAGCTAGACTAGTGTCTAAAGCTCCTTATAAGATGACTCCCACCAAGCTAGTATAGTTAAAAAAGTAAATTGAGGAATTGTTAAAAAAAAGGTTCATATGCCTTAGTGTGTCACCTTGAGGAGCTCCTGTTTTATTTGTTAAAAAGAAAGATGATAGCCTAGAATTGTGTATAGAGTATAGGGAAATTAATAAGGTTATCGTTAAGAATAAGTATCCCTTTGCTAAAATTGATGATCTTTTAGATTAATTAGTAGAGGCATCATTGTTTTCTAAGATAGGCCATACATTTGGCTATCATCAGTTGAGAGTTAAAGTTGAAGACGTCTTAAAGAAACCTTTAGAACTAGATATAGGAATTATGAGTTCTTGATCATGCCATTTGATTTGACTAATGCACCAGTTATTTTTATAGTTATATGAACAAGGTATTCTGACATTATTTGAATAAGTCTGTTGTTGGATTTATTGATGATATTCTTATATATTCCAGATCATTTGAGGAGTATGAAAGGCATTTAAGAGTAATCCTAAAAATTTTGAGAAATAAGAGATTATATGCAAAACTTAACAAATATGAGTGATAAACACATATTTTATCTATTTTTATTCTCCTAAATTTAGGCATTTTAATGTCCAAATATGGTTTTAGGGCTTTAATTAGATAAGATTTTAATTTAGTAGCCATTTCTACACTTTAGAAATTAAATTGCAAAATGAATGATTTTAATGCATACTTTTTTTTAAAATAATTGTGTGAATTTTTCCTGCTTAGTTTTTCTTATTTTCGTGTGCAGAATTTCAATGGGCCAATAATGCTAGAATGAGCATTTGATTTAAAGAAAAGAAGAAGCAAGCTCCAACTCCTTTGTTCCCACATGGAAGACACACACATAAGCTCACACAAGCTTCCATGCACACATATACATGTAGAACATAGAAGAATGTAGCTCACTTGTATGGGTTTTTGGACGTGGGGGCTTCTCAAGAAGAAAACGAAGCAATACAAGCTACGGACTGGGCAATCTATGAAGGAAGTAACCTCTGTTTTGGGAGAAAGAAAAAAATGTTGACAGCAACGTATGAAAAAGCACAAGCTAAGAGTGAAGGAAAGCTATAGGTTTTACATGCATAGAGAACAAGAAGGAGCAGCTGAAATAGAGATGAAGACGTGAAAATGAAGCTAAACACGTGGAAAGCTGTAGCTGGACGAATGAAGAAAGCTTGCATGGAGCTCACAAGCTCGAGCAAAACAAAGGAGAAGTAACGTGATGAGTAAAAAAAAAAACTTGAGCTCACATGGAAGAAACGCGAGACTTTGGCTGGGGATGACAGCTCCAAAACGAAGAAGAGAAACTACATGTTGAGATAAGGAGAAACACACACGCAGAATCACGTCTGGACAGCAGCAAAATGAAGAGCAGCGACGTGGAACCCAACGTGAACATGAATGAAGAGACATGCAAAAGCTACAGTAGCCAACGTGGATTATAATAAAATAAAAGCAATGGGGCCCACACTTTATACACACATGAAGGAGCTTCAGACTTGGAATAAGAGAGGGAGCACGTGAAAAATAAGCAAGCCACGTGAGAGAGGATCCATCATATCCGTTCATCTCAGGCCTTTGTCACAATTTATTCCACGCTTATTCACGCCCTTCGTGATTCGCCCAACTCATCCACGTTTCCAGCGTCAATCCCGTTCCATATCACGACGCCAGCACCCCATTCCTTCGGACATAACCATTCACTCCTCCATTCTCCATTCCATCTTCCATCTCACCACCACGATGAAGCTTTGAATCATCCTTAAGGCTAGCAAGGGAGGAAGCTCTTGGCTGAAGCTTGAATCTATGGATGAACTCAGAATTTTTGGCTCAGATTCCTTAATTTTCTGACACCTTTTCTCTTTTTGTACAATCTTGGTTAAGTTGTATTTGATTAGAAATTAGTGTAATAGTAATTAGTGGCTGGTTAGACACTGATTAGGAAGCTTTTTTTATTGATTAATTAGTTGGATTTGAATTTGATTTTTCATTATTCTCTCTAATCTCCCATATATGCCACGAAGGTGTTCGATGAAATGCATGAATGAGATTATGTGCTTAATTGTCTATTTGAGAATTCCTTGATGTTTAGTTAGTTAATTAAACATTTTTGGATGATAATTCAGAGACTAATTAATCAGTTAATCAATCAATTCAAGTGTTTAAAGATCTTAATCATAAGAATTAGTAATCTAATGAGAGTTGAGGTCTCAATTAATATTAAATTACTAATCTCTTGAATCTTGAATGGTTATTCAAGATCATTTGCTAATGAACACAATTAGGAACTCTTAGACCAGAATTAATCACAATTAGATTAGGATAAGGATAGTGGATACCAAGGGACGAATCCAAAGCTAGTCGCAAGCCATTATCATCCATAATTCATCCAATTAGGTAATGTTTAGGAATTTTGATTCAATTTTGTTTTAGGTTAGTTTAATTCAACCAAAATCCCCCCAAATTAGATAGTTTTTAGGATTTTTAACATTTAGAAAACCCAATTAGGCATTGAATTCTATTTCCAAGAGAGATGACCTAGGTTATGCCACTAACTATATTTTTAGTCAACCTAGTTTTATTTTGAAGGTTGCACGACAAGCCTGTCAATGAGTTTTGGCTTACTAAAGTGTGGTTTTTAGGTCATGTGATCTTACAAGCAAGGGTTGCAATAAATCCCCATAAAGTTGAGGTCGTGTTATAATGGGATAGGCTTAAAACCATCACTAAGGTTAGAAGTTCTCTAGATTTGGTAGGTTATTATAGAATGTTATTACATAGGTTTTCTCAAATAGCCTTACCATTAACTAGGCTAACTAAAAAAAAAAAAAGACGCCATTTGTGTGGGATGATATATGTGAGAGGAGTTTCTATGAGTTAAAACTTCATTTGACCAATGCCTTTATGTTAGTTATACCTTACCTTAGCAAACTTTTTATGATTTATAATAATACTTTTAGGAAAGGGTTAGGATGTGTGTTAATACAAAAGGATAGAGTAGTGGCATATGCCTCTAGGCAAATGAGGTATCATGAGGAAAATTATCCCACGTATGATTTAAAATTAGTTGCAATGGTATTTGCACTCATAAAATGGAGGCATTACCTCTATGGTGCCATAGTAGAAATATATAGTAACCACAAAAGTTTGAAATACATGTTTAATAAGAAATAATTGAATATAAAGTAGAGAAGACAGATGGAATTCTTAAAAGATTATGGCTATACATTGAAATACCATCCAAGTAAGGTCAATGTAGTAGTTGATACTTCGAGTAGAAATTCTATACATGCATCCTATATGATGATCAAGGCACAAGAACTTATAGAAAAATTTTGGAATACAAATATTTCTCACTAGATGCTTTCAGGTAAATTGTTAATAAATGAGACTAGAAAAGAGAATGACTTAAGAAACCATATCTTAGATGCCCATAGAGAAGATGATTTTTTAAGTCTAATCAGGAGTAAGATTTCTCAAAGTAAAACCTCAAAGTTCAAGATGTCCCCGAGGATGATATAATTATATACCGTGATAGAATCTATGTGCCAAATAAAATTGAATTAAGAGGAAAGATATTAGAAAAGGCACATAAGAATAAATATACAATTCATCCCAGTGCCACAAAGATGTAACAGGATTTGAAAAAATTATTTTGGTGACCGAGGATGAAAATAGACATAAGTAGCTAAATGTCTAGTATGTCAAAAGGTAAAAATTAAGCATCAGAGGCCAACGAGATTGTTGCAACCTCTAGATATCCTTAAGTGAAAATAAGATAATATAATTATAAATTTTATCATGAGATTACTCTGGACATCATCAGGATATGATGTTATTTGGGTAATAGTGGATAGACTAACAAAGTCTTCATACTTTTTATTGATTAGGGCTATGTATACTTTAGATAAATTAGCCCAATTGTATATAAAAGAGATAGTGAGACTTCATAGGATGCCTAATAGTATTGTATCTGATAAAGATCTTAGGTTTACATCAAACTTTTGGAGGTTACTTTAGGTAACTTTAAGGGCTAAACTTAGATTTAGTATTGCCTATCACCTTCAGATAGATGATTAGACAGAAAGGACCATCTAGATTGTAAAAGACATGTTAAAGGTATGTGTGTTACAGATTAAAAGAAGCTAGGATATGTATTTACCACTAGCTGAGCTTGCATATAATAATGGCTATTATTCTAATATTCAGATGACCCTATAGGAGGCTCTATATGGGAGAAAATATAGATAACCTTTATGTTGGGTTAAGTTAAGTGAGAGGAGTCTGATAAAACTTGAGATAGTATATTAGACCACTAGGTAGATAGAATTGATTAAAAAGAAACTAGAGGCCGTTAGAGTAGACAAAATAGTTATACAAATAAAAGAAGGAGGCCATTAGAGTTTGAGACTAGAGACCATGTATTCATTCAAGAATCTCCAATTACTAGAGCGGATTAGTCTCTTAAGGTAAAGAATCTCAGTTCTAAGTATATAGGTCTATTTGAAATCTTTGAAAGAATTAGATATATTGCTTACTATATTACTTTGCCTTCTAACTTAGCCTAAATCTATGATGTATTTCATGTCTCCCAACTTACAAAGTACTTGCCAAACTCCTTACATGTCATAGAATATGAAAATATTCAATTATAGGATAATCTTTCTTATGTTGCAGTACTAGAGAAAATTATTGATATCAAGTCAAACTAGGGGTGTACATGGGCCGAGTCGAGCAGAACTTTAGGCATGCCTGATGGCTGGCCCAATTTTACAAGGGTTTTAAAATTGAAGCTCGTTGCCCTAGCTTGAGCCCAGCCCTACCCGGCTCGATTTAATATAGGGCAAAGTCGGGTTAAATTAGGTGACTTGATAATTTTTTTAAATTTATCATAAAAATTATAAAATGACTTTTAAAAAAGAAAATTTTTATATAAATCTTTATAAAATTACATTTTATCTTTACAAAATTAAAATTTTAGTATAAATCTTTATAAAAAATATTTCTTTTTTATTTTTTTAGATTTGATTAGATTAATATATCTTTTGGGGGAAACCCAAATTTATTATGAAAATTATAAAATAATACTTAAAAAAGAAAATTTGTATATAAGTTTTTATAAAATTATATTTTATTTTTAAAAAAATTAAAATTTTGATATAAATCTTCATAAAAAAATATATTTAATTTTCGGGTCTGGCTGGGCCCTTATTGCCCTAAGGGTTAGCTCGATGCCCGGCCCGGCTTGATTTTGTAGCCTTACCTGGTTTTAAATTTTTTTTAAAAAAATTTTTATGCCCAACCTAACTTGCCCCGATTTGACTGGGCAGGGCCGAGCCCACCGAGCCTTCAAGCCTAGTGAACAACCCTAAGTCAAATAGCTGAGAAATAAGAGCATTCATTTGGTAAAAGTAATTTGGAAGGGCCTATCTTCTAATGAGACAACTTAAGAACTAGAGGATGAAATGAATAAGCAACATCCATAGTTATTTACTTGTGGTATGTTTTAAATTTTAAAGATAAAATTTTTTTTAAGGAGGTGAAATATAATATCCTATGTTTTATAAATTAAAATAGTATCTAAAGAATTAAAAAGAATAACTAAGAGAGGGTCATAAAAAGAGGAAAGGCCAGTCAAGACCAAGAGAACTGATTCAATCCTAACTAATGGAAAAATAAAGAATTTAAAAAATATAAGAATTGACTTGAGAAATAAATATGCTTCATCATAATATGATGAAATAAAGTTAGTAGAATTACTAGATGAGGTTAAATTAACTAAATCTCCAATAGTGTATAGTTTAGGACCTTAGGTAGCGATAACTTTGACCAACTTTTTCAGACTATTTTAAATCCCTATAACCTTTAAGCAAATATTTTTAATGAAAAGAAAAGCCTAAATTTTAGTGTGGAGTTATCGACTTTTGAAAATACTAAAAAATAATCTCAAATTGTGGAATTAAAATGTAAAGACAAAATTAATATTTTTAAAAAAGTCATAAAACCCTATACATATGAGGCGCCACACTCATTCTTCTTTGCATAACCAACCTAGGGCAACTCCAAAGGGACTCTTGGTGGCATGAAGAAGCAAGAAGGAGGAAGGGAAAAAAACTTCATATAGGTAAGAAAACTTACTAAATTTAATTATGATACTGTTATAGAACTTCTTCTATTGTTTCTTCTCATTCTTATGGTGGTTTTGGTTTCTCAAAAGGATGAATTTTATGGGTGGTCTCTTGAATGAAGAAGCCCTTTTGAGGAAACCAATTGTACCACAAGAATTTACATAAATAGCACATTAAAGCAAGGCATGATTTAGGCTAGGAAAATTTTGTATTCTTGTAACCCTAACTCCTTTTATGTTTTGCCAAGATGGGAAGTGAGGAAACCATGTATTTATTTGATAAAAACTTGCTAAAAACAAGGGTTTTGAAAGGTGAAGAAAAAGAATATGCAAATAGAATTAGTTAAAGACCAAAAGAATAGCATATGGCTTGACTTAGGGTTTAGTTTTGGCTTTGAGAGATTCAAAACCCTAGAAGGATTAGTTAATCCCTATAATACCATAATTGAATTAGAAATGAATTATGGATGATCCAAAGCCTTCAAATTCCTTATGGAATAGACAAAAATTCCATGATGGAAGGCTATTGGTATGTCTTGGCCAAAAGATCAAATTGCTACTTAGGGAAGTTTTAAATTTAGTTTTATAGTTTGAGAGACCTAAATGAGTAATATAAAGACTAAGTGAACCATTAATTTGAGGAAAAGAGTGAGTTTTGATGATTTGTTAATTTGTTACCATGAAAAATGTAACACCATAATTTCTAACTCACTCCATGCCTTTAGATAACTCATTTCCAAGAATCATATAAATTTTCAAAGAAAAAAAGGTATTAAAATAATGACTATTTTAGCATTGCATCGCGTATAAAAATTTCATTCTGCGTCATGTAGACCGTGTGAACTCATACATTGCATTCTCATATTTAATTACATTAATACAACTCATCTGCATCACCAAAAGTGGCCTACAACTCATGGAAATCAAAGGGAAGCATAAAACTCATACTTGTATTTTCAGCTAGAATTTTACCATTTCTGGCACAAACATTAGAAAATCATAACCAATTCTAGAAAAATAGAACATAACCATGGGATGAGCTAGTGAGAAAATGAACATTAAGAATAATAATCCTTTTTAAAGGAGTTATGATCCCAGTAAGTGATAAAAATATGAGGCTTATAATAGAAAGAAATGTGATGATAACCATGATGAGCTAGTGAGAAAACAAACAAGATTAAATAGTGGACTAAATATCTAAGTAAGTGAGTCCACTAAGTAGGAAAATCAACCCCTATGAATGGGTTAAAACTAATCAAATGTGAAATAGTAAGCTCTCCCAAGAAATAGGCCAGAGTAATAAGAGTATATGCAGTGTCAAAAATTACTCTCTCTTATGATAAGAGCAAGTCAAATGCCATATCGCAATAACATAGAAAAGAGGATTAGATAAAGTAAACTAGTGATGTAAATTCCTTGGCAGAAGAGCTTAGTCTTTAAAATAGGGCCAGGAAGAAGGGAAAGAAAAGGCCAGTTAACGAGAATATGAGAAAAGCTAGATGAGGTTATGCCCCTAAATTTCAAAGAAAAAATTTATTTAAGGGGAGAGGAAATATAATATCTGGTTCCTCTGTAAATGCGAAAAACGTAATGTCCAATTTTTCCTTAAACATATGAAACTCACCATATATAAAATAAAGTCCTCCAGATATAATGATGTGAGGTCTAGTAAAATTAGAGCAATAATCTAAACCTCAAATAATGAGAATCCAAAGTTAGAGGTCCCTTGAAAAGGAAGCCAGAATAACCAGACGAAATTTAACGAAAATGCAATAACATTTTTGTAATTTTGGGAACCTTTTAGAAAACTTAAAAGAGAGATTTTTAAATGGAAAAATGAGTTTTTTGGGGTTCTCAGAGGCCCTAAAAATCATAGGAATACCTAGAATGGTTTAAACCCCTTTGATTTACATTTTAGAGTATTGGTTAACCTAAAATTTGACCAATTTGTTCGGGAAGGTGTTAAATCCAATTTAGATGAAACAAAAGGCATTTTATGAAGTAGGGGACCTAAATTTTATGATGGAAAAGACGATTCTAAAAAAAGAGTTGAAATGAGCCTCAACAGAGCAAACAAGCTTGTTGGGGCAAAATAGTCACTTTGAAAAATTGTAAAAGAAGCTTCTTAAGTAATATTACACCTCATCACCATCTTCAAGCTTCCATTTTTAGAATTTGGAGTAGCCATGGCGTGACATTAAGGGAAGGGAGAGAGAAGAAGTTTAAACTCTCGTTGAGGTAAGTAAACAACCCCATTTCATCCCATGCCAGTTATAAAAGTTATTCCTCTCTCTAAGAGCTCTCCAATGGTGGTTTTCTTTTTTTGAAAACTTGAAGATTTAGGTCTGACCCAAGCCAAAAAAGAACTATTTTTAAGAAACCAATCAGTGAAAAATAATTTATGCGAAGAGAACTTCGTTTTAAGGTAAGACTTTACTTGAAACACTTATAAAATCACATGTTTTCAAGCCATTTAAGCTTCGACCTAGAGAGAGAAAGTGAGGAAGAGAGTTTTAAAGTTGGTATCAGAAAATTGAAATCTAAACCCAAGAGCAAACCATAGATTTTATGAGATGTAGCTTAAAGCCCGAGGTTCTTGAAATATTTGGTGATGGTTATGACTTGTATGGATGTGTTATAAATAGAAAATGATATTGATGAGTTCATATGGTCCATGGGGCATAAATTAAAGAAATGAGATCTTGTGTAATGCAAATGAATACCATTAAATTTATTGCCTCTTTCATGTGAAGTGTAAGGTTTCTTGCATTTGTTCTCCAATCCATATGAAATGCATTGAAATGGACAGGGAGACCATGGTAAAATAGCTAAGAGGTTAAGGTATTACATTTATTAGTATTAGAGCAAAGTTCCAGGCCTTTTAGGGTTATATATGGCTTAAGGATATGACGGCATGGTTATGTAAAGGCTTGTATAGGGCACTTTGGGTGTCTAAAGGTGGCATATGTCTATGTTTATGTAAAGTAAGTTGTAGAATGATTTTTAAGCAGGTAGTGGACATTAGGAGAGGTAAGCCTCTAAGGTTAAGCCAGTAAGTCTAGAACAGAGCATATTGATCCTATGGCTAGAGCTCTATAGGCTATAGTAGCTCACTAAGATCCGTGGCAAGCTGTGGGTGTTTGCAACAAGAGGTTATTATCATGTAGTTGCATGAAATGCTTGCTTAGAGAGACCATGAGAGACCTAATCCTCCCTGGTTGCCACACTTTGATCATTCTGAGATGTTTTGCCTAAGGTAGGGACAGGTAGTGATGCAGCGCAGTATGGGATGAAATTGCTATCCATGAATCAATTAAAGAGATACATGAATTTTTGAAGTTGTATGACAGTACCAATAATGCAACTTGACCTGTGTTACTATTCCATCTATTTTCAGTGACTTAAGGCTACTGCATTGGTTTAGAATTATTTTTAGTTAAAATTAAACATCCATAACTTTCCAGAATGGTATGATTTGCTTGATTTTGATTTTTCTAGAATTAGTTATGAATTTTTAAAGTTGGTATAAGAAAACTTAAATCTAAACCTAAGAGCAAACCATGGATTTTGTGAGATGTAGCTTAAAGCCCAAGGTTCTTGAGATATTTGGAGATGGTTATAACTTGTATGAATGTGTTATGAATAGAAAATGATATTAATAAGTTCATATGGTTCATGAGGCATAAATTAAAGAAATGAGATCTTATGTAACACAAATAAATACTATTAAATTTATTGCCTTTTTCATGTGAAGCATAAAGTTTCTTACATTTGTGCCCCAATCTATATAAAATGTATTGAGATGGACAAAGAGACCATGGTAAAATAGCTAAGAGGTTAAGATATTACATTTATTAGTATCATCCCGTGCCAGTTAGGAAAGTTATTTCTTTCTCTAAGAGCTCTCTAATAGTGATTTTCTTTTCTTGAAAACTCGAAGATTTAGGTTTGATCCAAGCTAAAAATGAACTCTTTTCAAGAAACCAATTGGTGGAAAATAATCTATATGAAGAGAGCTTCATTTTAAGGTAAGACTTTACTTGAAATACTAGTAAAATCTTATATTTCCAAGCCATTTAAGCTTTGGCCTAGAGAGAAAAAGTGAGGAGGAAAGTTTTTCTTCATATGTTCTTGATGGAACCAAGGGTTATGGAATGTGAGGATTAAGAAGATGCCATTGAAATTGAATAAGAAGCATTAGATTGTAGGTTAGCAAACCTAGGGATTTAATTGCACCTAGGCCAAGATGAAGCTTCATAGAATAGCTTTCTCTCATTTCCCCTCTAATTGAAATGTAACATCTGGTTTCTCCGTAAATGCGAAAAATGTAAACTGGAGGGGTTTAAACCATTTTAGGGGTTCTTATGATTTTTAGAGCTTCTTAGAACTCTAAAAAAACTCATTTTTCCATTTAAAAATCCCTCATTTGAGTTTTCTAAAAAGTGCCCAAAATTACGAAAATACCACTACATTTTCGTTAAATTTCGTCTGGTTATTCTGGCTCTCCTTTCAAAGCACCTCTGGCCTTAGATCCTCATTATTTGAGGTTTAGATTATTACTCTAATTTTATTGGACCTCAAATTATTCTATTTGGAAGACTTCTTTTTTATATATGGTGAGTTTTGTATGTTTATTGAGAAATTGGACATTACGTTTTTCACATTTACAAAGGATTGGATGTTACATTTCATTTTTTCATTTAAAAATCCATTCTTTGAGTTTTCTAAAAAGTGCCAAAAATTACAAAAATGCCACTGCATCTTCATTAAATTTTGTCTAGTTATTCTGGTTCTGTTTTCAAGGCACCTTTAGCTTTGGATATTCATTATTTAAAATCTAAATTATTGCTCTAATTTAATTGGACCTCAAATCATTCTATTTGGAGAACTTCTTTTTATATCTGGTGCGTTTCATATGTTTATAGAGAAACTAAATATTACATTTTTTGCATTCATGGAGGAACCAAATGTTACAATATTTGCATGTGGGATGGTGATTTTTAGTTATATGGCAATTCTCATGTGCTGAATTATTACTATATGATGCATATATGGATTGAAATATACTCATAAAAAGAAATGGCATTTCAAAGCTCAATTAGTATCAATTGGAATCAAAATTTTAACCATTTAAACCATAAAATATCCATCCACCATTGGTAGTCTTAATGATTGAATTTGGAGCTAAAATTTGGTGAGTATTTAGAGAACATTTAGAGCTTTTTATAGAGTCAAAAATCATAATTTTTAGAGCTCTATAAAATATTTGATGAATTTTTAAAATTAACAACAAAAAAAGCTGTTATACACTATTACTGTTTATTTTGGTACAGTCATGAATTTTGTTTTCTTTGAAGGACCAAATGGATTCTTTTTTACCATAGAAAGTTTACATCCTAAGCTTTCTAAGAAAAGCTAATTTGTATTAATTAGAGTTGTGTAGTTCAAGTTGTAAATTTTTAAAATTTGGGCTCCATTATGTGTTATATAGCCTAATTGAGTGAATGATCATCTTTCTGGGATTAATCCTTATTTACATGTTAACTTGAATGGAATTAAATGATTAAGCATGAATTTATAAGTTAAAATGGTGAGATTCTATTTTTAAGTCTTGTTAATCCATTTGAAGCATTTAGTGACTAAAATTTCCATTATCAAAAGCTTAGTTGCGGTTGTTTTACTCTAAATAAACCACTAATGGCATAAGATAATTAGAATATGATATGGTGTAACACACTATCCCAAAAAATAAATAAATAAAATTTGGCACGGGAAAATTCTCTCACTGTTCTATCATTATATGGCCTTAGTGAGGGTATTGTGAAGGAACAACAAGGAAACGTTCCCTTGCTATACTAGAGTCACTAAGCAACAAAGGAACCTTTCCTTTCTCGATCACTTATTGACAAAAATAGTTACGAGAAGTCCCTTGCTAGCTTTCATTGTTATAATGGGATCATTTTAGTGAGGGAATGAAAAGGGATATTCCCTCACTAATTTGTCTCATATTCCCTTGACAATTTGTCTCATTATTCCTTTTTCATTCCCTTTTTTATTTTTCCTTGCTAGTTAATGTGAGTGTAGCCTCTTTTAAGTATTGTGACTTAGTGATAATTCTTAGTCAAAATGCTATCAAATGCATTAGTTACAAAATTAATAAAGTGGACAATGAATCCAAGTATCAATCTTATGAAAATTGTCAAGCAATACTGAAGAATTTTCAATACCAAAGAATAAAAGAATAGGGACTACTTAATTATAGCTAATTAAGTTACATGCTAGTTCTTATGTCACCCTGAGCACTAATGACCCTATATAGGTTTGTATTAGGGACAAGTATAAAAATGTAAAACAAAACAAATAAAAGTCTTAAGACTCTGACTCCAAACTATGACTCTAGATTTTGGCTCAAAAAGAAAAGAAAGGCAGACTATATATTTGACACTAGATCATTAAAGGTACAGAGTTCATTGCATTATGTTTTATTATTATGGTTAGCTTAACTCTAAAGTGATAATAGCTGAATAGAGTAGGCCTTCTATCCTATAATAGACCTAGCCTTCCTTTAGTGAGCTGAAAGTATGACATCTTGAATTGGACTAACCTTAGAACATATTAAGCATGCAAATTCCTATTGCGCTAGTAGTAAAAAATGCGGGCTCACTAAATTATCTTATAGCTACCTTCCACCAAGGTGAGCCAAAAACAAATCATATCTAGATCTACGTAACTATAAGAATCCATAAAGTTCAATGAATTCTGGATTAACTATAAATGATTATACTTTATCTAAGAAAAATTCAAGTATATTAGCCTTACCTATACCCATTGTCATATCTAGCTTTATCTAACTCATTCGTACAATACATGAAGTTTAAGGTAAAGTTTGTGATAACCCTAACTTCTAATCATAGTAATTAAGCTTAAACATGCGATTGATAGTCATAAATCAAGGTCTAACATCATTTAAATTAATCAACTTAGAAAAAAGTGAGGAAATTTGAACCTTAATATTATTAGAGTCATTAACCAAGCATTCATATACATAAGTGAAATAAATCTCCAATTAAAAGCCTTTAAATTTATTACCCATTCATTTTCAATTCTCAAGAACTCCTTACAAGTGCTTCTAAGTCATTCATTGATGTTGCCATAAGAAAAACCAAGGTTTCTAGGTAAATATAAGAGTTGTAGGACCTTCGCTGTAGTTAAATACTTTCGTACCGCGGCCAAATGCTCTCGAGTTCACTTCTTATAGCTTTACAGATTTCACCGCAGCTAGTTGGAGCTTCGCCGCAACAAGCCTATATGGCACCCGTGGCAAGAGGACCTTCTAAAACCTACCTCACTCACCTATCATTATTGGTTGCTACCAAATCCTATTTTTGCCACGGCTAATTTCTCTTTAGAACACTTGGGATAGTTTCACGAAGTTTGCCGCGGCCAATTCTCCATTTCACCACGACTAATTACCCTCTGGATAACTTCCAATTTGGCCTCTCACATTTCACTGTGGCTAATTCCACTTCTTTCCATGGCGAATTGCTCTCTGATGCTTTCCTTGAGCAACTTTGCCTCTATTGTTCACGGTCTTAGCCGCAGTAAAATACCTTCTAATCTTATAACTTCTAAAATCTTGTCTCATACACTACACTCTCTCTTTAATGACACCCTATGGCCACTCTACCTTAATTTGTAAGGCTCTAATAGCTTTCATTTGCCTAATTTACCCAGCTTATCTATCATTACTAACTTTAGACTCAAGTGTTAATTTCCCCTCATCCAACTATCATATATCAGCAAGTTCATAGATTGATGACAACAAGAATTTCATAGGCTACTAACCATTATCATTCAAATACATATTCCATTAGAGATTTCATACATCACTAGTTCAGGTCTACATCTAATGTATCACATAATTACATTTCCTAAATAGTAAACCATATCATAGGTTCAACAAAGTTCATATCAGAAGTTATAAGTTCATACATCCAATATCAAACAAAAATGAGGCCTACTTCTCAATAGATACATTCTAAGTAACCGAAATACAAACACCTATACTTGGCAACATGAATACATGATGATGCTATATAAAATAATAACAAAATTGCATCTACTCTACTTAGATAAGCCCAAGTGTAGCCTCCTCCACACATGGCTAGAGCTCATGGATTTTTATCTACTTGTTTTCCTTTATCCTTACCCGAAGGGCTTTCACTTGAAAGTATAATCCCATGAAACAGGGTGAGATACAAATCTCAGTAACCAAAGGAATATTTCATCCATATATTCCAATTTAATTAACATATATGCATGATATTATATAAGCATTAGAAAATGTACTAATCATAGTAGCAAATGAAATAATTAGGCTATCAATGATTACTATCCTATACTAACAATCACATTTCTATATGTTAAAGGCCAATAACACCGGGAGAGACCCATTCACGGCATCTACTCCCTAATGAGCACAATCAGGGCTTAGTACATCTGGGGTCTGATCATAACCCGATACCAGATCGAAACACATGCACGGGTGGCAACTGCACCATAGTTCCACCATGGACTCACAAGGTCCAAACATAATACAATAGATAGCCAACCAATTCATTTAGCATTTCAAATCATTCATGTGCAGCAAATATGAAATTAAAGAAGATATATGCATGGAATTAATATAGTCTCCGGTTGCTTCACTTGCGAACAATTTTCTAGAAAACCAACAACAATTCTACCTCAGCCCAGCCACTGCAAGAGTAAAATTCAAATTGAATGTTTCCTCCACCAGAAACTTCAATATATCACCTTAAATCTTAAGCAAATTCATATAAAATTAATATCCATACTACAAATCAACCATGGGGGTCTTAAACCAATAGAAAATACATTAAAATGAAGAGTTTATGCTTATCTAATATCCCTTCTAGTCTTCACCTCTGAAAATCCTCTAAGAAAATACCAAACAAACACATTTCAGATTTTGAGTATGGTGAAAATGCTCCAAATGAGAATCTAATTGGGTCAAATTGAAAAGAAAGAAAAGAGGATTAAGTTATATAACTATTACCTTGGCTGAATCTTGCTTTAGGAGTGGGAAATTGTAGATTTCTTGCTTAAAACCCTAGCCTCCCTCTCAAGGTGTGAAAATGCTTCTTGTGTTTGTGTTTTAGCAAAGTATGGAGGGGTTGCATGTGTTTAGGGTTTTAGTTGGGTTCTAAATGGGTTATGGGCTGACCTAAAGGTCCAATTCCAAATGGGTTTTACATTTAAGCTTTGTTGGGTTAAGTTTCATGAGTTGAGCTGTAGAATTATAGTTGGGTTAGGCCAAATTTTAAGAACTTATTTGATTTGGATCTGCATAAAAGTTGTTTGGCCAATTATAAGAGCTTATATAAGTCAAATTGGGCCATCACTATGTGGGCTCTCTTGGGCCAAGACTCACAATAGGAAGTTGGGTCTGCATCTAAATTCATTAGACCTCATTAAGTCTCTAACTATGGCCTACTTAATTTAATTTGGGTATAAATGAGGTTTTTAACCCAATTAAATCTCAAACCCCATATTAATAATTTATCTCTCTATAATTCCCATTCACATAATTTTCCCAATTAGTCAATATTAATTATTCTTAATTAACCTAAATCCATGATTAACACTTTAATTAATTTTGGGTGTTACAAAGTTTACATCCACTTTTAATCTTTTCAACACCGAAATTGGTCCATTTACAAGTCATATGGCGTTATAGGGGTTCATAATTAATTATTTCCTTTCCTTTATTTATATTCATCATAAACAAGTTTGTTTAGGTCCATTTTATCATGATTAGCTCATAGGACACCTTAAAATGATCATAAACCAAAAATGACAGTGGGTAAAATTCTGCACTAACTTTAAAATTTCATAACTCAAGCTATATAACTCCAATTTATACAAATTAGATGTCTATAGAAAGCTTAGGATGTGAACTACATGATTTAAAAATTTTAGGCGAAATTGAATTCATTTGCTTTACAAAATGTAATGGAATAATAACTTGGTTCAAATGGAAGGCATATGACAAATTCAAACTTTGAAAATGCATATCTTGAGCTACACAGTTTCAATTTAGGTGATTTTAGTGGCTATGGAAAGCTTATAATGTCAACTATATGATTGTAAGATTTCATGAGCATTGGAGTTCATTTGTCCCCTCTGTCACACATAAAAATACGATTGTGTGGCACCTTAAAGAAAAAGAAAAACATTTCAACTTTTGAAAACCGAAAACCAAAATCAAAAATTAAAAGTAGAAGGAGTTACCACTAAAATTTTAATTTTTTAAAAGCTAAAATTTTGGAAGAGCCTTTTTGTATAAGAAAATTAGTCTATGAACCAGATTTAGATTTGGGAATCGATTGCAAGTGAGGAAGGTGTTAAGCACTCCTACTACACCCGTTCCTGAAAATGGTTACCCTAAGTCAATTGTACAAAATTAATATAACATCTATTATATTTTAATTCTCCTTAACAAATTACATGCAAAATAATAAGAAAAGAACTTAAGGATATAAAATAAAAAAATAAAAAAAGAAAGGAAAGAAAATTAAGAGTAAAATAAAATAGAAAGAAATTCCAAAAGTAAAATAAGATAAAAAAGAAAGTTAAGGAAATAAAAATTGAAAGAAAATATTTATTTACAAGGATGAACTTGACTTAAGATAAAATTCTAGGGTCTACGTATCTTATAAAAGGGATCAAAATCCATGTAGTTCGAGTAGATACTGCATTTGTAAGTTAAGGTTTTGTGTTTTTTGTATTTTTGTGTTTTGTGTTTTGTTTCTTTTTTGTGTGGTATTTTTTTATATTTTTAATTTCATGCTTTTTTGTAGAGAGAGAAATAAAATAAGAATTAATTTTATTTTTAGTAAATAAAACAGATTTAAAATTGGTTAATGTATTTTAATTGGCTAAAGATAAAATTAATTTTACTTCATTACTCTACTTCCATTTTTAGTTTTTCTTCTTCCCTATTTCATTTTTGTTTTCACTTCTCTTTTGATTTTTCATTCATTTTTTAAATGATTTTTTTATTTTTGTTTTTATTTTTTTTGTTTTAATTTTTGTTAAAATTTTTTATTTTTTATTTCTGATTTTCTCTTACTTTTTATTTTTTTTCATTTTGTTTAAGTGAAAAGACTTTTCTCTCTCTTTTGTTTTATTGAATTTTTGAAATGACATTTGTATTTAAGTACAAGGATTTTTTTATATCTCTTTTTTTTAACCTTTTGTTTTCTTTAAATGTTTTTATTTTTTGTTTTGTTTTTGCTCCTTTTTCACTTTCTCTTTTTTTTTTTTTAAATTAAATAATGAGTGAAAAAGTAGAAGTTATTTAAAACAAAAATATTTTTTTATATAAAATATTTAAAACAACAATATTTCAATTTAAAATTTTTATTTTTTCATTTTAAAGGATTGACATTAAACATTAACGTCATTTTTTTACATTTAAAAAACTTTGAAAATTAAAAAAAAATATTTTATTTCTACTCTTTCTCCCCCTTTTTTTTTTTGAGACCCTAATTTCAAATTTGGAGAAATTCTTAAAAGGAAAATATTTATATTTAAAATACTACCTTTCCTTATTATTCTAACCACTTTCTTTTTTCTCTTTTTCTTTTTTAGCCTTTAAAACATTTTTTTTTTGTTAGTCTCTTTTTAATTTTTCCTTTTTTTTTATTTTAAGAAAAATGCATAGGATTTTCCAAAGGACTACTTTTTGTTTTTTATTTTCCTTTTTATTTAAAAATGGATATCTTTTCATTTCATTTTTTTTTTGAAAAATATTATGTTGTTTGCTCTCTTTTTTCTTTTTTTAAAATCTTTTGAAAGTGAAATTACGTATGGGCTGTTGGAACCCAAGACATTAGAACACAAACTTAATACCTAATGGATATCAAGGAGGCTTTATTGCCACACAGCATACTCCATTTGATCTCTATACACCTGAGGGGATATATAATCCCACACAGCTACTCTAAAAGTTTAAAAAAAAAAAAGAAACGAACAATAACAAAATAGAATAACAGTAAAGGTAAATAGAAAAAATAAGAACAAAATAAAATATTTACAGGCGAATAGCAAATTGTGAGAGTGGGTGTTTTATATTCAAATAACCATCATCATATCCTTTTGAATCATATTTACAAAGAAACGAGGGAAGAAAAAGAACCAATTCATAAGTTTCTTGCCTTCATGGTTCTTGTAGTAGCCTACGTTCTCCTTCAGTGTGCTTGGCATGTATAGACTCAATCACATACTAAATGAAACCAGAAACCATTCCAAAACAAAGAATAGGGTAAGCATGAGGACACTCATCAAATTTCACATTTTGTCTAACACAATTCATAACTGAACCAATAAAACACATATTTCTACTCACACATGTATCCAAAATTTAAGGAAAACTTGCACAAATAGAAACTCCAAGAGGAATCAGAGCATGGAGATTATTCTCTAAAACTCATTGAGAAGCAAATCTAGCCAGCATTAACAATTCATGAACGCCTCTATTCAATAATGGCCATTAACCAGAGATTATGTGGAAGCTTTACCCCAAATTAGTATGCTAAGACAATGCAACAAAAATTCAGCACCTAGAAAGAGAATAGGACAAGCTTTGGACACATATACCAGAACAACATACACTTTGGGTTTATTTATCCATAATCGAAAAACAGGCACCAAACAAATCAACTTGCCAAGATCATACCCACCTACCAACCACGTAACAAATGATAATATAAAACATTACTAGAGGTCAGTAAAAATACGAAGACTCTACCAGCCCACTCCATCTACAGGGATAACAACAAATAACTTATTAAATGAATGGAAAATAGGGTGTAATTATGGATAAAAGTTTAAGCTTCAAATTCCTATATGAGGTATTAAAATCCAAGTTTTGATGCCAAAATTAGAATACACCCAGATCTTACACAGTCTCAGAAAAGAAAAATAACTTCAAAATTTTATCCCTTATCTTCATTCTTTCACCTTTTACCATAATCTACCAACTAGAAGCAATGCATAGCAAGACAATCAACAAGAACAGCAATGAAATCGAAATAATACCCCAAACTAATTGCCAGCAATGATAACAAAGGGCTATAAGACCAATCGGTCCTTAATTCAAGAACAAAATAAACAAAGTTATCAAATTCAGCAAACCAATCTGATGGAAAAATCATATATATTATGGACCATGGATGTAGAGTAGTATCTGTTTAATCGAGTGACGAACCTAAGTGTTCCTCATGGATCTCCTCTTCTCCGTTCTCAAACCGAATTCAAAAATGCCCAGTCTCCCCTCACTCTCAATTCTCCGACTCCATTCTCCTTTGAAACCAGCTCCCTTCTTCTGTATCTCGAACCTCTCTATTCTAACTCTTGATTCTTCTCTCCACTCGAAAAATGCTCTAACCCTAAATTCCCAGTAACTATTTCTCCTATTTACACTCTGCTTCTTCCTCTCTAATCCGAAAAGAACCTCTAAACAAAAAAAATGCCCTTGCTTCTGTTACTCTTCCTTAGCCTTTTCAATCCGCCAAAAAAAATTCCCCTTCTCTCGAATTCCCTTGCATTTTATAAGCGTTCCTTGCGTGGTCCCCCCTCTATGTCCCTCTCTGCTCCACTAATTCTAGTGTACATTGCTTTGTTCCCTTTTGCTTGGCCTACTTTCAGTCTCTGAGGGTTGTAAGAGTAGTGGGTAGGAATTTCAGTTGCTGAAGGACGCGAGAGTGAGAACGCCAGAAGGGGGGACCACACAGCTAGGGTTTTCTCTTTTTTTTTTTAATTCATTTTTTTAGTCTCTGTCTTAGGTGTATTGTAACGACCCTAACTTCTAATTATCATAATTAAGGTTAAGTATGTGATTAATAACCATAAAATTTAAATTAGGGTTGAAAGTTATTACAACTAATTATATTCGAAAAATGCTAAGAAATTTGAACCTTAATGTTATTAGGGTCATGAATTAGACAACCACAATTATTCAAATATGCAAGTGAATTTAATCAGTAATAAGGAGCCTTTGATTCTCCTATCCATCAATTCCAACTCATAAAAATCTCTTACAAGTGTTTCTAAATCATTCCTTAGTATTACCATAAAAGAAACTAAGGTTTTTAGGTGAATATGAGAAATTGAGCACTTTCGCCGCAGCTAAATTCCCTTTCACCATGGCCAATTACTCTCGGGTTCAACTCCTTACACCTCTACAAATTTCATGCGTTTCGCCGCGGCCAACTACCCTCTATAACACCCTAAGACTTGCTTCTCATACTTAGCCGCGGCTAACCTCACTATTCACCGCGGCCAATCTCTCTCTGTTTTCTTCCCTCGCAGGTTCGCCACATTTGGCAGAGGCCAATTAAATGTTAGCCGTAGCCAATTCCTCTCTGTTACCATTTGGCTGAGGCCAATTAAATGTTGGCCGCGGCCAATTCTCTTTTGTTCCTATAACTTCCAAGATTTCATCTCATGGTCTCCAATTCCCCCTCTAACAACACTCTAGGCCACTTTAACTTAGTTTGTGAAGATTTAGTGTCTTTCTTTTACATAATCTACCTAACATATCTATCATTACCCATTCAAAACTCAAATGTGGATCCTTAACCCTTTAGCCACCATAAACTAGTGAGTTCATAGATCAATGATAGCAAAGAGTTCATACACTATTCACATTTCCATTCAAACATAAGTCCCATTAGAAATTTCATACATCACTAGTTTAAGTTGACATATGATGTATCAAATGATTATAGTCCTTATACTTGGCAATTCATGATGCAATGCGGCAATTACATAAAACTAGTAGTCTAGTTATACAAATACAATCTGAAAAGGTTTCTAAACCTACCTACTACCAAACCACATAATAAACTTTCATTAATTTTCTCCTTGCCACTAAGAGGTTTGATCCCTAAAAATGTTAGCCCATAATCGGGGTGAGATATACAATCTCGATGACAAGAGGCAAATTCTATATATATGTACAGATTAATCAATACAATGCAATTTCATATCATCAATACCATAATCATCAATTCAAGTTGCAAATGAACTAGTTGAGCTACCAATGACTACTATCCCATAGCAGCAATCATACACAACATGTTAATGGCTAATAACATCAGGAGAGGTCTATCCACGGCACCTACTCCATAATGAGTAAAACCAGGGCTCAGTGCATCTGGGGTTTGATCACAACTCGGTGCTCGATTGAAGCACATGCACGGGTGGCAGCTGCACCACAGCTCCACCATGGACTCACAAGGTCCAATCACAATAATAATTCAAATAGTCAACCAATTATCTAGCATTTCAAAATCAAGCATGTATAACAAAGATCAGATTAATATGAGCATATACATAGAATTAGGAAAATAACCCCAGTTACCTCAATGAAACCAATTACTCTTTCTCTAGCAACCATAAAAATCTAAATGCACATCAAGCCTATAACAAGTATAATTATCATCATTTCTAACAACAAATCAGATACCTAAAGGTTACTCACCTAACCACCAATGGATTTTAATTTCGATTTTCAACTTTCCCACGTTAGAAACCACTATAGTTCACTCCAATTTCTAGATAATTTCACATGAAACCAAAGCCCATATCATAAGTCAACTATAGGGGGCTCAAACTAATAGAAAATGCATCAAAATGGGAAGAGGATACCCACTTAACAACACTCATAGCCTCAACCTCCGAAAATCTACCATGGAAGCATCAAACAACAAGTTTCAATTTTGGGAGGAAGATAAAAATGCTCCAAATAAAAGACCAATCGGGCTAAATCGAAGAGGAAGAAAAGAGGATGAAATTATATGAAGGTTACCTTAGCTGAATCTTACTCTAAGTGGGAGAAATGGAGCCAAAATAGTGATAGAAACCCTAGCCTCTCCTCAAGGTGCGAAAATAGGTTTTCCCCTTCTGTAGAACCAAGTGTTTTGCTCTTCCAAATGGGTGTGGCTGCTGAACCTTTAGGGTTTTTAATGAGAAATAGGCTGATCCATTAGCCTAGGGTCTAATTGGGCCTATTTCTAGTGGTTGAGTTATGGTTTAATGAATGAGCTACAGAAAATTTAGAGCTAAAAGTAGAATATACTGACCCAAAGGCCTAATTCCTTTTAGGTTCTGATTTTTATACTTGTTGGGCCTTATTTCATGAGTTGGGCTGTAGAAATTTAATTAGGTCAGACCAAGTTCCAAAAGTCAATCCAATTTGGGTCTGCATAATGTGTGTTGGGCCAACTTTAAAGGCTTATGTGAATTAGGTCGTGAGCCTCTATTTCACTAAACCAAATTGGGTCATTGATAGATGATCTCTCTTGGTCTAAGTCTCATGGTAAGGAGTTGGACTTACACCTAAGATCATTCGGCCTCTATAAATCTTTATCTATGGCTTACTTAAATTAATTTTTAGATCCAAATTAAGCTTTAATCTAATGAAAATCTTAAACTCATATTAATAACTTATTTCTCTATAAATTTTCATTCATATAACTTACCCAATTATTTCATAATAATTATTCTTAATTAGTCTAAATACATTATTAACACTTTAGTTAATTTTGGAGTGTTATATGTGTGGGTTGGGCTGAAGGAATGGGCCTCTGTTTTCCTGATTTCATTTCTCAACCTATTTTCCTTTTTAATGTTTGGGCCTTTGATATTTAGATATTGGGCTTTCTTATGTTGTTTTTTTCATTCTTTTTGTCATTTTTGTATTAGGCCAATGGGGTTTAAAGGAACTAGGCTGGAGGTATTATTTTTTGTTTTTGGTTTAATGAACTTTGAAATTTGAAAAAGAAAAAAAAAGAGATATTTCTTTTTCTTTTGTTTTTAGTATTTTTATTTTCTTCTTTTTTTGGTCTTGTTTTCTTCTTTTTTTTTTCTTTATATATTTTTTCATCCTTTGATTTTTTCCTCTTTTTTTCCTTTTCTCTCTTCTTTTTTTTTTGTGAAACTTTTTGATTGATTTTTTTTTTGGAAAATGTAACTTTTGACCCTTTCATGATTTTTGATTTTATTTTTGGTTTTTCTCATTCATTTCATTTTTTAAAAATAAAAAATAGACATGTTTACTCTTTCTTGATTTTTCTTTTTTTTTAATTTGACTTATTCTTGGTTTTTGATTTTTATTTTTTTAATTGTTTTTTTGCTTCTTTTTCTATTTTTTTGGTCTAATTATTATTATTTTGAAATATACTCGAACAAAATACGGTGTTCACAGTTGTCTCTCTTTACTTGTTTCTTGGGTAAAGAAATTGAAAATGTAATTTTTAATATTTTTGTCTAAGGAGCAAGGAAAGATAACGAATATGTATTTTGTCTGGGATGATTTGATTGCCTTTGAATACAACTTGACAATAAACAAAAAGGGAAAAATGACCCAAATGAAATATGATGTTTACAGGTTGACTCTCTTTACTTACTCTTTAAGTAAGGGGATCAAGATGCAACTTTGATATCCTTAACTTAAGAATAAGTGAAGATGGAAACTTGTATTTTGTTAGGGAGCTAACAGGTCAAAGTGAACTAACTTACCTGGAGAATCTAAAACTTGGTCAAAGGTGATAAGTGCTTGGTAGTGTGAGCCTTAAAGGGATGCATGTTCTAGCGTAAGGTTTAGAGGTGCTTGTTTTGTGTAGGATTTTTATTATGCATGTTTTATGCAGGACTTTTAGTGCCTATTCTGTGTAGGACTTTTATTATGTATGTTCTGTACAGGACTTTTAGTGCCTATTCTGTGTAGGACTTAAAGGTGCCTATTCTATGCAGGACTTTTATTATGCCTATTTTGTGCAGGACTTGAAGGTGCCTATTCTGCATAGGACTTAAAAGTGCCTATTCTGTGTAGGACTTAAGGGTGCAAGTTCTGTGCAAGACTTAAAGGTACCTATTCTACATAGGACTTTTGGATGCCTATTCTGCATAGGACTTAAAGGTTTCTATTCTGCATAGGACTTTTGGGTGCCTATCTTATTCTGTGTAGGACTTAAAGGTGCCTATTCTATGCAGGACTTTTGGGTGCCTATTCTGTGTAGGATTGAAGGGTGCCTATTCTGTGTAGGACCTTTATTATGCTTGTTTTGTGCAAGACTTAAAAGTGCCTATTCTGCATAGGACTTAAGGGTGCCTATTTTGCGTAAGAATTTGAATGCCTAGCCTTATGCATATGCATATGCGCAATGCATGATATATGAACAGGGCCTTATGTGGAACGTAACCAGTAGACTCGATGGATGCATGAAATACTAGGAACAGGAAACATGAGACATGCAGATGTTGCCCCTGATATGAATTCTACTTCTTAGGCAAAGAGTGAAGAACATGTGGGATGCTTTATTTAATATTTGTTACCCCAATATGAATGTGTGCATGATAGCTATGAATTATTATTCGTTGGTTTCATTTGTTGTTTTTTCTTTTTCTTTTTCTTTTAAATTATTATTATTTTGTTGCTTTCTTTTATTTTCATGAAATGATAGTTCAGAGGCATTGCCAAGTGTTGAATTTTTAACTGACCCACCGTAGAGGAAGGTTATATTGTGCTTTCAAAATGTGACACCCATTTAACTAAACCCTTGGTACTTTGGCTTGCATCCAATTAGAAACCCTTAACGCTTCACTAGCAGAGGATTTTATACATTATCTTTGAAACCACAGTTGTCCCTTTCGTTTGTTTTCTTGGTAAGACAAATCACCGGATATATCATTCATGCATGTCTTGATGACTAAGTTTGAGATGAAAATGGCATTTAGTGATTGATGTTTAATATTTGGTCCTAGTCTATCCTTCCAATAATGATTAAGATCATTGATCCAAAAAGGACATCAATTCTGACGTGCCAAGTATTTGCTTTGACAAATGTCAATCCTTGGTTATTAATTTATTTATATGAAGCATGAATATAGTGGTCACAATATGAATGAACAATGAAATGTAACTAAAATAGATGAGAAACTATTAGAAGAATAACCTCCAACAAGAAGTTTTGTCAAATAAAGCACATAGGAGTTAAGACAATAGGTAATTTGGAAAATAGGAAAGATAAAAGAACTAAAAAGTTCTTTGAAAGGATGTCTTCTACAATTGGTCCTGTACGCCCCCATAGGGTGATTCTTTGTGCTATTCGAGATATACATTTTGTCGAACTTGATTTGAGGCCCCCCCGCTCCTATATTTCTATCCAAATTTGAACTTAAAATTTTTGCCTAAGCATTTTCTCGTACAACCTAGCGGGCTTTTCTTTTCTCTTTCTTCCTTTTTTCTGCTTTAATTTTTGCCTAGGATGCCCTTTCGGGTTTTCAACCTAGCGAGCTTTTGTTGTGCTCTAACTTTTACTTAGGTCACCCATTTGGATTTTTAGCCTAGCAAGCTTTTCCTTTTATGCAAAATATTTTTTTACTGCATCTGAGTTGAAAGGCTTAGTCAATATATCTATAAAAACTAATGCCCCTCCTGAGAAAGCATGCTTCACAATGTAAGGCCCTTCATAGGTAGGAGCTTATTTACCCCAAGCATCATCTTGGTTTGGCAAGGTTCTTTTAAGAACTAGTTCACCAGCTTTTAACTCTCTAGGATGAAGCTTTTTGTCGAAAACTCTTACCACCCTCTTTTGATACAACTGTCCATGACATATAGTGGTAAGTCTTCGTCCCTCAATCATATTCAACTGCTTATACTGAGCTCTTATCCAATTACTTTCATCCAAATTGGATTCAATTAGTATCTGTAAGGATGGGATTTTAACCTCAGTTGGCGTGACAACTTCCATTCCATAAACCATAGAGTACAGAGTTGTGCCGGTCGAGGTATGCACAGTTATGCAGTAACCATGCAATGCGTATGATAGTATATCATGCCAATCCTTGTAGGTGAATGTTATTTTAGCAATAATCTTCTTTATGCTCTTATTTGCTGCCTCTATTGCCCAATTCCTCTGTGGTCGATACAGTGTTGAATTATGGTGCTTAATCTTAAACCGTTCACAGAGTTTAGAGACTTCTGTTCCATTCAGGTTGCCAGCATGATCTGTAATGATCCTTTTAGTATCCCATAACGACAAATGATGTTTGTTTTGAGGAACTTGCAGAAAGCTTTTTGAGTGACATTGGCGAAGGAATTAGCTTCTATCCACTTAATCAAATAATCAATAAAAATCAGGATGAAATGATGTCTATTTAAAGCCTTAGGATTAATTGGGCCGATTACATCAATGCCCCACATGGAGAATGGCCAAGGCGCCACTAGATTGTGTAATGAAATTGGTGGTGCATTAATTTTGCCTGAGTATATTTGGCATTTGTGACACTTTCGAACATACTCAATACAATCTTTCTCTATTGTTAATCAAAAATACCTATATCTCTGGATCTGTTTGGCCAACATAAGACCGTTTGCATGTGCACTGCATATTCCTTCATAGACCTTTGTTATTATCTTCTGGGCCTTCCTCACATCCATACATCATAACAGTGTGCCATCATGACTTTTCTTGTACAAGATCCCATTGCTGATGAAGAAGTTCATGGCTAGATGCTGGATAGCCTTTTTATCACTTTCAGTGGCCTCAATTAGGTATTCCCTACTTGTGATATAAGTTTTAATATCATGATACCAAGGTTGCCTATCATTCTTTTCTTCTATATTTAAGTAATATTCCGGCGAATCTCTTGCTTCCACTTGGAATTGCTGGACTTAGATTCCATAATCGAGTCGGATCATCACTGCTAAAATGGCTAAAGCATTAGCAAATTAGTTCTTGTCTCGAGTGACATGATAAAAATTGATTTCTTAAATGAGCCAGAAATTTTTGATATAGAATCAGTTTTGAATCCTTAGTTTGCCATTCTCCAGTTACTTGATGAATTATAAGAGTTGAGTCATCAAAAACTTCGAGGCTTTTTATACCAAGAGTTATGGTAGCATTTAGCACATTGATGTAAGCTTCATATTCAACTACGTTATTAGTGCATTCAAACTTCAATTTAATGGCTATTGGGAATTGTTTTCCTTCAGAGGATATAATTACAGCTCCAATACCATAGCCATACATGTTTGCAGCTCCATCAAAATATATCTTTCACCGTCCATCATTATCATCTCTATCATCTTCATCACCCTCTATAGCCAATATGTCCTTGTTAGGGAAATGGAAATCCAGTGGTTGGTATTCATCCAAAGGATTCTCAGCCAAGTGATTCACTATAACACTCCTTTTTACAGACTTTCGAGTCATATATTTGACATTATACTCAGATAGAATCACTTGCCACTTAGAGACTCTCCTAGAAATGTGTGGGCTTTCAAAAATATATTTGATAGGATCCATTCGAGAGATTAACCAAGTGGTATAATAAAATATGTACTACCGCAAACGTCTAGTGGTCCATACTAACCTGTAACAAGTCTTCTTAATCAATGGGTAACAAGCTTTACATTCATTAAATTTCTTACTCAAGTAATAAATTGAATACTTCTTCTTTCTAGAGGCATCATGTTGCCCTAATATTGCCCCTATCAATCTTGGCAAGATTGTCAAATAAAGGATCAAAGGTTACCCCAATACGAGTGGAACCAAAATTGGGGGATTTAATAGATAATCATTAATCTTGTCAAAAGCTTGCTGACAATTATCATCCCATTCTCCAGTGTAGTTCTTTTTCAACAATTTGAAAATCGACTCGCAGGTTATAGTTAAGTTGGCAATGAACCTCGCTATGTAATTTAGCCAACCCAAGAAACTTCGCACCTATTTTTCTATTTGGGGATATGGCATTTCTCGAATTGTTTTTACTTTATCGGGATCCACCTCTACTTCCTTTTGACTCACCATAAAGCCTAACAATTTTTCAATTAATGCCCTAAAGATACACTTGTTGGGGTTTAAGCGAAGTTTGTATTTACGCAATCTTTCAAATAACCTTCTCAAGACTGCCATGTGGCTCTCCCTTCTTTAGATTTAGCCACCATATTATTGACATATACTTCAACCTCCTTATGCATCATATCATGAAAGAGTGTCGTCATGGCTCGTTGATAAGTTACTCCAGCATTCTTTAATCCAAATGGCATTACTTTATAGCAATATGTCCCCCATGGTGTGATAAACGTAGTCTTCTCTTTATGGTCTTTATGCATAGGGATCTGATTATACCTAGAGTAACTGTTCATGAAGGAATACCGGTGGGCTCATACCATATTATTAACTAAAACATCAATATGAGGTAGCAAAAAATCATCCTTTGGGCTTGCCTTGTTTAAATCCCTATAATCAACATACATGCAAACCTTCCATCCTTTTTAGGGACTGGTACAATGTTTGCTACCCATTGAGGGTATGTGGACACTTGAAGGAGCCCTACCTCTAATTATTTCATGACCTTTTCTTTTATTTTCAAAGACATGTCAGGGCTCATTCATATCAAATTTTGCTTCTTTGGCTCAACATTTGGGAATAAAGGAATCTTATGACAAACAATCTCTGGATTGAGTCTAGGCATGTCTTGATAAGACCATGCAAAGACGTTCATGTACTCTCTAAAGAGTTGAATCATTTCTCTCCTTTCTGGATTATCCACAATTTTAATCTTCCTTTTATCTTCCTCTGTCCCTAAGTTAATTTTTTCAATTATTTCTTTATGTGGGCATATTCCTTTATTGTTAGATTTAGCATTTTTTTGAAAATATGGGTTAATTCTTCATTATTATATTTGGAACCATGCATATCTGTAGTAATGCATAAATCACTCAACGTGGGCTCAGGAACCTCTGCATTGGATAGGAGTTTTGAGGAGAACAATTTCCTAGAGGAAGAAATAAAAAGGAAATGAATAAGGAGAAAAAAAGAGTAGAAAGAAAAGGCATGATATTCAAGCAGCTTTAATTTCATTCACAAAATACCACTGTCTTTCATAAAGTACTGACTGAAATTGCAAAGAAAAATATCTTTTTAGACAAACTAAAACAAAGGAATGACATAATCATAACAATTACTCTAAAGTTATGACAATAAGAATATCCTCAATTTCTCAATTATCCAATCTTTCCTCAAAATCATAGATCGAGATGCAAGCTTTGACTCCTCATACGACTCCATCATCTACCATTGAAACACTTAACCAGTTCATAACCTCTGAGGGAGTTGGAAAAGTTTCTCTGATGTGGGAGATTTTATGCTTTTCTTGCTCTTTACTTCCTTTCACGCTTAGTTGCACTTTAGTTAGTTTGACGGTGAAGGTTCATACCCTAATCCTTGATGATTAGGATTTTCTAGGAGAGTAATAGGCTGTTCAATTCCTTGAAGTTGTATCTCCAATCCCTTTCCATATTTGAACCTATTTCTTTCTAACATTTTCATCACGATTTGATTAGCATTTCCAACAGCAGGTTTGGGTCCATCCATCTCTAGACTTTGAAACGGCATTTTCTATCTCTTGTTCAGCAGCTTCGATATATGGCAAGGAACTGGGCTTACTCAACATTATCTCCTCTTCTCCCTTGATAGTGATTATCCTTCCTTTGTCAACAAATTTAACTCTTTGATGAACAGTTGAAGGGATAGCACTGGTAGAGTGGATCCATGGTCTCATAAGCAATATTGTGTAACATAGATCAATCTCCATTACTTGGAAGTCCACTATAAATAATTTTAGCCCAATTTCCAAAGACAGACAAATAGTGCTGATCACTGCTCTCTTAGAATCGTCAAATGCTCTAACCACCATGTCACTTTTTTCAACATGTAATGTCCTTATTGCTAGTTGCTCAAACGTAGTCAGTGGTAGCACATTAAGTGCTGATCTTCTATCAATCAGGACCTTCATGATTACAAAACCATTGCATTTCAAAGTAATGTGCAAAGCCTTAGGTGGATTAGCAGATGTCCCCACCATCTTCTTTTCAGAAAATGAGATGGCAGATGTGAATTTCACAATATTCATCACGCTGGCAACCTTTTTTGGGGTAACATCAGGCCGTACATATGCTTCCTCCAAGACTTTTTGCAGAGCTTAAAGATGCACCTTTGAGCTCATGACTAAGGACCACATTGAAATTTGAGCTGAAGTTTTCTTTAATTGCTCTACCATATTATATTCGCTCTGCTTCATGATTCGTAAGAATTCAGCATCAGCACTATCTTCTTTTCCTTCTTTTTCCTTCTTCTAACCACTAGTATCAACACCTTTTTCCTTCAGATGTTTGCCAACATTTGTAGGGAGGTAAACCCTACCACTTCGAGTGACCCCCTTACCTCAACTATATTTTTGACAAGTTCTCCTTTTGCCTTAACGATTACTGTCTAATTTAAGGGATATTCAATCATTTCCTTATATCTCTAAGGTACAACATGATCTCTTTCATACGAGAAAGGAGTTGGCATGTTTACAATCATTGGTGATGGTTTTGAGGTAAAGGGGACCGATGTTGAAAAAGGCTCATTGATAGTTAGAGTAACTGTTTTCAACTATCTAATAAGGATGACAATATCAATATATTTCTTATTTGTTACACAAATTTCTTCTTCTAACTTTCTTATAACCACAACCCCCAATGTCATTAATTCCCTTAATGTTTTCTAAAACTGCACACAACTCTCGATATCATGAATCTGTATCATGTTGATGATAATCACAGAACTTAGCCCGCGGCCTAGTGATAGTTTTGATAGACTATTCTTATGATAATTCCAACATGTACCCAACCAATTGAAGATTAGCTAATAGAATCTTCATGGGCAACCTAATAGTATCAGGGTTCTTGGAAAACCCCGGCTCATTTTCAATAGCATTCACCTATCACCTGTGACTAGGTAGAGGATTAGTGACAATTGTTAAATATGCCCCAAGCTTGAGCTGGATATGGTTGGACTCGATCAGATCTAGTATGTTCCTTGTGAAAGTAGTATAATTCTCAATTGAATGTCTTGGGGCGCCTATATGATACTTACAAGAGACGTTGGGGTTGCTCCAGGCTAGGTATGGTGGTTACATCCCTTTTATGTACCATGGCCCTATGAGTTTCGCCTCCAACAATTTTTGGTACAACTCTGCATTAATAGAACTAAAGCTAGGCCATGGATGGTTGTCCCTCGGTCATACATTAGCTCCCCTCTCCTGTTGTCCTGTGCATTCGTCGCTGGTCTAAATTGATTTTGACCTTCGCCCCTTACCAATCTGATAAGACACAAATTGTCGCAAGAATGGTCTTAAGAGTTCAATGGAGCTTACCTCCCCTTCTTTCTTCTTCATACCTTGCCCCTTCCTAAATCCACCTTCCGTCAAAAGGGATACGAGTTTTTTGTCTCAAATGTCTGCGTCAATTCTCTCTCTAACCTTAATTAAATCAGCAAAATCAGTAACGTGAGTTCCCAGCATGATTTTGTAAAATGGATCGGATAAGGTCTGAATAAAATATGAATAGAATTCAGATCCGATCATTAGAGGTTGAACTTGGGGGGCCATCAATCTCCACCTTTGAGCATACTCCTTGAATGACTTAGTTGTTTTCTTACTTATTTTCTTCAGTTGTTCTCGTTGGGGTATTGTCAAGATTGAATTTATATTGTTTCATGAAAGCATTTGTAAGATCCTTTGTGAATCTTAGAATGGTCTAACTGTATAAGCCATAATAAGGTAGACCCGATTAGGCTTTTCTACGAAGAAATTTATCAGGAACTTTTCATCCCTTGACCAAACAGTCATCTTTGTACAATATAACTTGAAATGGTAAATTAGATTACCAGAACTATCATACTTTTCAAAATTTGGGACTTTGACCTTCTTTGGAATTGATGCCTCAATAGTCAAGCACAACTCTTCTATATCCAATGATCCCCATGAGGTTGGTCCTTACAAATCACGCAGTTAGTCCTTAACCTCCCCTAATTCTCTTTCCCGGTCCTTCTTAGCATCATTATTCTTCCTTTTTCTATCTGCAGTTAAGATCTGAAATGTATATG
The DNA here is from genome assembly GCA_032878935.1 of Erythrophleum fordii. NCBI lineage: Eukaryota > Viridiplantae > Streptophyta > Magnoliopsida > Fabales > Fabaceae > Erythrophleum > Erythrophleum fordii. The sequence continues at coordinate 1,801,132 of JAVQMF010000055.1, forward strand.
TAGCATCATATATGGGGAAGTCTTGTATATCTTTTACTTCATCGTGGGAACCTTGCTTATCATCCATCTTTATAGGAGGATCTTATGGATTCTTCTATTGTAGCGTAGGGTCGACCACTCGACTAGAATATGCCTCTGTTATAATCACTCCAAGCGAGCTTGTTCCTATTTGTGCAGTGACAGGTGGATGATTAGATGTGCTGGGTGAGTTATCAACCCCTTTTTCCTTTTAGGGCCTCTAATAACATCTTTATCATTTTGTTCATCTGAGCCATTTGGTTCTCCATAGTTATGATACGACTATTTAAGGCAGCTGTATCTTCCTTAATTCTTTGGCTTCCTTCCATCTGGTGTCCCTCCATAAGCCTACTTCTTAAACGAGTGTTGTAGACTCTACTAGGAGGATAGGTCTGGTTAGATGGATTACGTTTTGGAGGTGCAATATTGTCTTCTCCTTTCTACTTTACATTTTTCTTTAAAAATAAGATCAATTTAGACACATTAGAAAATACTTTATTTGAAATCAAAACAGTGATTTGTCTTGGCAACGAAACATTGGGCCCTTTGATTTCTTAAAGGGTTTTTATTAACCCACACAGAGAATTAAAGTTAACACTTAATACAAGGGGAAGTTTGAACCCCTACATGATCAATGTCTATGCATTCATCTGAGTTATTCACCATTTCTTTTGAATATTCATTGAGCATAATAGTAACTAATTCTTCGATTAATGCAAGAAAATTTTTGGACTTCACGATAAGAATTTGGTAATGAAGTACATATTTACTAAAAAATTAATAACTATTAAGATTGTTCAATTCTATATAATATCATTGCATAACATAAAGAAATTTGTTATCTCTACTAGTGTGTTTAGTGAATTGGTTAGGCTTTCAACATCCTTGAGTGCACTTATAAAATTAGGGACGACCTCATCAGTTAGGAGGATCAATTTCTTAAACTAACTCATAAACCTCTTTCTCTGCTGTTTGTTCAATATGTAAGGCCTTCCATGTCACTATGGTTTTGACTTGCCGACTAAGTTGATCTATTAAATTTTGCATCACCATAGCATTATCATTTCTAATATTGGCTAGCTCATTCATTCTCTTCTCCAATTCTTTGGTCAACACCTCACTTTCTTGTTGAATTTCCCTTGATTTGAACCTTTGCATTTGCCTTTCCAAAGTATCTCTTTCTCTAGCTACCTTCATCAGATTAGCCTTGTTGTTTTGCATCCTTCTTTCATTTTCCTTTATTTTTTGTTGTGCTTCTTCCATGACATTCTTTAGCTTCATATTTTCTTTTCTCAATCTTTTTATTTCAGCACCTCCAATGTTTCCCTTACACCTTTTTACCCTAGTCGCCTTTGCTTACAAAGCTGCGTATTCATTCTTCGCTCGCTTCAATCCCTTCAAGTATTCTTGTCTTCTTTCATCTAAATCCTTTAATTTTTTCTTTTTGTCCTCCATCTGCCTTAATAGTTGTTTATTAATGGCCTACATATCATTACTAAGCAAAGAATCAAGGGACCTAAAAGAGGGGTTAGCGCCCTTAGTTCTTTCCTTCAACCACTCTTGATACTCTTTGGTCATGGCCACGATACATTTACCTAATTTAAACTTTCCTTTACATATCATTCTGCTCTAAGCATTCCCAATTTCCTAGTTTTGTATTTTAGTTTCTGGGTTACTGTGGTGGAAATAGATCAGGCATGTTGTTTCTTCAAATGGAACCTCCTGCCTATATGCAAATTGTTAGAGAACAATCGATGAATTATAATTAATACAACCATGTGGACTCATTAAAGGTATGTTCAGAAATCCTCCATAATAATATATGATCTTCTCGCTTTCCCATCAAGCTAGTTTCCACTAGATTGTATTTTCATCCAGAAGACTAAGCAATTGGGCCCAATCATCACGGTTCATCTTCGTAGTTGATAGTATAGAACCCTCATGTGTCGTGTCTCTAACCCAATTGGTATTTCTTCCCATAAATGTGATTGAAAATCCAAACAGTTAGAAGTTGGAGGCAACATTGCAATTTTCCTTCTTTTTCTTCTCGGCAAAAACTCAATGTCAAGAACGTCTCTACTAGGACTGCTGGTATAAGATTCACACGTTGGTTCTCTCCCACCTAAAATATACTTATGGCAGCTAAATCGACTATTCCTACTGCTGACGAGAATAGTACCAATCCGTATATTGCTAGGGCCAATATCCTTTTAAAAGTATTCCAGTCTCCCTGTTCTGCTAGGATTCCAATATTGAGCCAAAGCTGAGAGTGCTTCTAAATTGACTGGTATTAGCAACAAATCCCAAATATCTCCATAATCCCTTCGAAATTCTTGAATGTAGCCTCCTACTCAATGTAATCAGACTTTCAATTGACTCAACTTCTACCTTGAGTTTGATTTTTGTTCATGTCATGACTAACCTGGTTGATTTCAAACTCAGATGTTGCTTATTGCCCTGATGTTCCATTGCTTCCGTTATGCTAATCAGCTTAAACAACAAATCACTGCTTCAAAATGTGACGACCCTAACATCTAATCATTGTAATTAAAGTTAAATGCATGATTAATAACCATAAACTAGAGTTACAAGACATTATGACTAATTACATTCAGAAAATGTAGAAAAATTTAAACCTTAATGTTATTAGAGTCATTAACCAAATAATTACAAGCATTCATATACACAAGGGAAATAAACACTCATTTATAAGCCTTTGATTCTATTACCCATTAATTCTAACTCACAAGAATCTTCTACAAATGTTTTTAAGTCATCCCTTGAGCTTATCATACGAAAAACTAAGATTTCTAGGTTAGGGTGAGGGTTTGGGATCGTTAGCCGCGGCTAAATGTCCTTGCGCCATAGCTAATTGCTCTAGGGTTCATCCTGATATCTTCACAGATGTTAGAGCTTCGCCGCAGCTAGCTTACATGGCACCGCAACAAGGGAACCTCCTGGAGCCTACCTCGCTCACCTCTCGCTATTGGCTGCAGCCAATTCCCCCTTTCGCTACGGCTAATTCCTCTCTGGAATGTTTGACACAATTTCACAAAAGTTCCTTGAAGCCAATTCCCACTTAGCTGTGGCGAATTACCCTCTAGACGACTCCCAGTTTGGCTTCTCACATTTCGCTATAGCTAATTCCACTTCTCGCTGTGGTGAATTGCTCTCTGGTACTCTCCTTGGGCAATTTTGCCTCTATTGGCTACGGTTAATAATATTTTGGCCGTGGCGAAATGCCTTCTGATCCTACAACTTCTAAAATCTTATCTCATACTCTCTACTCTCCCTCCAATGACACCCTAGGGCCACTCTACCTTAATTTGTGAGGCTCCAATAGCTTTCACTAGTCTAATTTACCCAGCTTATCCATTATTACTAGTTTAAGACTTAAATGTTAATTTCTACTCCTCCAACTACTGTATATCAACAAGTTCATAGAGTAATAATAGCAAGAATTCTTGAACTATTAACAATTAACATTCAATACACATTCCGTTAGAGATTTTATACATCAATGGTTCATATCATCGTCTAATGTATCACATGATTATATTTCCAATAGTAGACCATACCATAAATTCAACAAAGTTCATACATCAGGTATTATAAGTTGATACATTCAATATCAAGGTAGGATGAGGCCTAACTCCTCAATAGATACATTCTAAGTAATCAAAATATAAATGTCTACACTTTGCAACATGATTACATGATGATGCTATATAAAAAGAATACAAAATTTAGCATCTATTCTATTTAAATTAGTCTAAGTGTAGCCTTCTCTGCATATGGTTAGAGCTCATGGATTTTCATCCACTTGCTTTCCCTTATCCTTACCCAAAGAGCCTTCACCTGAAAGTATAATCTTATGAAACGGGGTAAGATTTAAATCTCAGTAACCAAGGCAAATTCCATTCATATATTTCAGTTTAATTCATATATATGCATGATTTCATATAAGCATAAGAAAATACACTAACAATATTCGTAAATGAAATAATTAGGCTATCCATGATTACTATCCCATACTAATAATCATGATTCCACATGTTAAAGGTTAATAATACCAGGAGAGGCCCGTCCACGGCACCCACTCCCTAATGAGCACAACTAGGGCTCGGTGCATCTAGGGTCTGATCATAACCCGGTGCCCGATCGAAGTAGTACATGCACAGGTGGTAGCCGCACTACAGCTCCATCATAGACTCACGAGGTCCAATCACATATAACAGATAGCCAACCAATTCATTTAGCATCAAAATCATAATCATGCAGCAAATACAAAATTAAACAGACATATGCATGGAATTAGCATGAACCCCGATTACCTCACTTGTAGCCAATCTTTTAAGAACCAATTGAATGCTATTTCAGCCTATGGACACAAAACCAAGCTATTACTATCTCTAATTACAATTTATATCAGCAAACCCATTACTCAAGGAGTTAAACTATATAGAACTACTAAAAAACACTTACCCAATTCCACTAAAAACCAAATTCAAATTTGGTTTAGCCTACCCTAGAAATCTCAAAACAATACTTCAAATTTTGAGTAAATTCAAATAAAAACAATACACATATCATAAATGAGCTATAAGGGTCCCAAACTAGTAGAGAAAACATCAACATGGAGAGTTTATACTTACCTAACAATACCCCTAGCCTCAACCTACGAAATTTCACCCAGAAAATCCTAAACAACCATATGCATATTTTGGGTATGGTGAAAATGCTCCAAATGAAAAACTAATCTGGTCAAAATGAAGAGAAAGAGAAGGGGATTAAGTTATATAATAAGTACCTTGGCTGATTTTAAGCTCAGAAGTGAGAAATGGTGGATTTCTTACTTGAAACCCTAGCCTCCCTCTCAAGGTGCGAAAATGCCTCTTGTGTTTGTGTTTCAGCAAAGTGTGGAGGGGCTTATGTGTTTAGGGTTTTAGTTAGGTTTAAAATGGGTTTAATATGGTCATGGGCTGACCCAAAGGTCCAATTCCAAGTGGGTTTCAGATTTAAGCCTTGTTGGGCCAGCTCTCATATGTTAAGCTGTAGAATTTTAATTGGGATAGACAAAGTTTAAAGAACTCAATTGATTTGGGTCTACACAAGGGTTGTTAGGCCAATTATAAGAGTTTATGCAAGTTGAGTCTTAGGCGCAAGTTGAGTCTTGGGTCTCTAATTCATTAAATTAAATTAGGCCCTTTCTAGATGCTCTCTTGGGCCAAGTCTCATATTACAAGGTTGGGTCTCCATTAGTTTCTAATCATGGCCTACTTAATTTGATTTGGGCCTAAATAAGGTTTCTAACCTAATTAAATCTCAAATTCATATTAATAATTTGTCTCCCTATAAATCCCATTCATATAACTTGCCCAATTATCCCATATTAATTATTTTTAATTAACTAAAGTTCGTGGTTAATACTTCAATTAATTTTTTGGGGTGTTACATTCTCCCCTCCTTTTAGAAATTTTATCCTCAAAATTAGACATACCTTACTCAAATAATGCAGGATAATCCTTCCTCATTCCTCCTTTGTCTCCCAAGTTCCTTCATCCAAAGTTAATCCCTTCCATACTACCTTTACCAGTAAGATATCCCTATTGCGTAGCTGTTTGAGTTTTGAGTCCATAATCCTTTTCGTCTCAACCACATAAGACAAATCATCTTGTAGATGCACGTCCTCATGCTCAATGACATGTAAAGGGTTCGGGTGGTACTTTTTCAGTTAAGATACATGGAACACATCATGCAATCTGGACAAGTTTGAAGGTCAAGTAACTCTATAAGCCACGGGTCTTATCCTTTCAAGGATTTGGAAAGGACCAAGATAACGAGGACTGAGCTTTTTTGTCTTGATAGACTGTCCTACACCCATCACCGGAGTTGCCTTAAGGAACATATGGTCTCCTACCTCAAATTCTGAGGGTCTCTTTTTTTTCTCCGCATAACTCTTTTGCCTACTCAGGGGCAGCCAATAACTTCTTTCTGATGAGTTCTATTTAGTGAATGGTTTGGTCTACTATGTCTAGACCTAAGAGACTGCTCTTACCAAGTTCTACCTAATATAAGGGTGACTGACACTTCCTTCCATAAAGTGCCTCAAATGGTGCCATCTGGATACTAGAATGGTAACTATTATTATAGGCAAACTCAGCTAAAAGCAAGTACACATCCTAACTCCCCTTTAACTCCAACACACTAGCCCTAAGCATATCCTCAAGGGTCTGATGGTCCTCTCAATCTGTCCATCAGACTGACGATGATAAGCAATGCTAAAGTTAAGACTAGTACCTAAAGCTTCTTGTAGAGACTACCATAATTTTAATGTGAACCTTGGGTCTCTATCAGACATAATACTATTAAGAACACCATGTAATCTTACAATTTCATGAACATACAGTTGAGCTAGTCTATCTAGAGGATAAGTGGCTTTAATAGGTAGAAACTGGGCGGACTTCGTCAATCTATCCACAATTACCCCAATAGCATCATAACCTGAGGATGTTCTAGGCAAACCCATCACAAAATCCATAAATATACTATCCCATTTCCATTCCAAAATTTCTAAAGGGTGTAGTAAACTTGCTGATCTTTAGTGCTCAATCTTAACCCTCTGACAAACTAGACATCTAGCAACAAACTCTGCTATGTCTGACTTCATCCTAGCCCACCAAAAGCTCTTTTTTAGATCCCTATAAATCTTAATGGTGCCTAGATGAATGGTGTACCTACTCTTATGAGCTTTCAACAACACTATATTCCTCAACTCTTCATCCTTGGGTATGCACACTTTACCCTGGTACCTCACCAAACCATCTTCTGATAGATCAAAATCTTTGACCTCACCACTCCCCAGTTATTCTCTAATTCTTCCCCAGCATTCATCTAGTTCTTAGGCCTTTTTAATCCTCTTCCTATGGTCATTTTCTATTCTCAATTCTCCTAAAAGAAGGCTACTAGGATTCATTGAAATCGATAGATTCAAGTCTCCCAACTCTTCAATTAACCCTTACTCCTTAAGCATCATCATTGCCATATGAATAGATTTCCTACTCAAGGCATCGGTGACTACATTCACCTTCCCTGGATGATACTTTAAGGAGAAATCATAGTCCTTAAGGAATTCCATCCATCTCCTTTGCCTCATATTCAATTCTTTCTAGTCAAACAAGTACTTTAAACTCTTGTGATCATTATACACCTTAAATTGGGCACCATAGAGATAGTGCCTCTAAATCTTAAGGGCAAAAACCATAGCCACTAGCTCTAGGTCATGGGTGGGTTAATTTTCCTTATGAGGTCTAAGTTGTCTAGAAACATAGGCTATCACCCTACCTTGTTACATTAAGACACACCCTAATCCTTTTTGAAAAGCGTCACTATAGACTGTGAATGTCTCTTTAGGGTCAGGTATCACTAACATAAGTGTGGTGGTAAGCCTATCCTTAAGCTCTTGAAAAGCATTCTCAAATGGCATCCCACACAAATGGTTGGTCCTTCATAGTATTTTGTCAAAGACATGGCTAACTGAGAAAATCTCTTAATGAATCTTCTATAGTAGCCAGCTAGACCTAAGAAGCTATATACTTCAGTTTTTATTTTGGGTCTCTCCTAATTCAGTATCGCTTCTACCTTGCTAGGATCTATCGCTACCCCTTGCTCCGATATCACATGCCATAGGAATTTGACCTCCTGCAACTAAAACTCACACTTGCTAAACTCAGCATACAATTGATGCTCTCCCAATGTTTGAAGAACTATCCTAAGATGCTCTTCATGTTCTTCACTACTTTTAGAGTAGATAAGAATGTCATTAATGAATACTACCATAAACCGGTCAAGATAGGGCCTAAAGATCCTATTCATGTAATCCATGAAAATGGCAAGGGCATTGGTTAACCTAAAAGGCATAAGTAGGAACTCATAGTGGCCATATCGTGTCCTAAAAGCAGTTTTAGGTACATCTTCAGCTCTGACTCTAAGTTGGTGATATCCCAATCTAAGGTCAATCTTTGAAAAGACTAATGCTCTAACTAATTGGTCAAGTAAGTCATCAATTTTAAGTAAAGGGTATTTATTCTTGACAGTCGCTTGGTTCAATTACCTATAATTAATACAAAGTCTAAGACTACCATCCTTCCTTCTTAACAAACAACACTGGTGCTTCCCATGGAGACACACTTAGTCTAATAAACCCTTTCTCAAGTAGCTCCTTGAATTAACTTTTCAACTCAACTAACTTAGTAGGTGCCACTCTATACAGGGCCTTAGAAATTAGACCTGTATCGGGTACTAGATCAATGGAAAATTCTAACTTTCTCTCCGAAGGTAGTCCACTAAACTCTTGGGGAAAACCTTAGGAAACTCCCTAATCATAGGTATATCCTCCAACCCATCATCAACCTCAACATGCAATGAAAGGAATATTAGAAACCCTTAGCAACTACTCCTAAGGCACTTCTCGGCTTGGGCGGTAGACACACAAGTAAGCTCCGTCACAGGACAAGTTTCAGGTATATTTACAGGTAAGGAAATAGTCTTACGGTTATAATCAAGTATCACATTATTAGCCGACAGCCAGTCCATACCAATGATTACATCAAAATCACACAAAGGGATGCAAATCAAGTTAAGGGTAGTACAACAGCTATCCAATTATACAGTACAATTTAAGCATACATCAGGTGTAATCATAGAAAATCCAGTAGGGGTGGACACAGATAATTCAAATGGCAACAGGCTAATTTTAAGATCCAGACGCTTAACACAATCATATGAGATGAATGAGTGGGTCGTACTTAAATCAAACAATGCATCTATAACATGATTATGGACAAGTAAAGTACCTCGAATTAGACTAGGGGATCTACTAGCCTCTTGCTACGTAAGGGCAAACACCCTTCCCTAGATAGGTGGTTTAATAGATGAGACCGACTCTTGTGACACTGTGCAAGTCCGTGCATAGTATCCAGGCTTCCCATAATTATAACACACCGAGCATGGCCCATTCACATGGTTCTTCCCACGCTTGGCATAAGTGGGTGAGGCACTCATTGTACTTCTTGGTGGTCCCATGCTTTTTCTTTGAAGGACATTTCTTGGGGGTAGTATCCTACCCCAAGAGCCACTTCCACTATTAGCTCCCTTTTTACTTCCACCCTTAAAGGGCTCTATGCCCTGGTCACGCTTACCTTCCAAGGTCTTCTTCCTCTTAACCTCACTTTTCGTCATAGCACTCTTTGTTACTCTACACTTCTCCACCAATTCATCAAAATTACGGATCTATAGAGATACAATTTTGTCCTTAATCTCCGGTTTCAGTCCTCTTTCAAATTTTTCAGCCTTCCATGCCTCATCATCAAATCTTTTCAAGTAGGAGGAGAAGCGAGACAATTGAATGAATTTGGCTGCATATTGATCTACATTCATGTCTCCTTGTTCAAGGAAGTTAAACTCAGCTTCCTTGTCAACCCTCACTAATGGTGGGAAATACTTACTCTTAAAGGCGATTTGGAAGCTTTCCCAAGTCAAAGGTATCCCCCTTGCAATTACTAATCTGGAGGCATTCCTCCACTAATGCTCAGCCTCACCCTCCAACTTGTATATGGCCAACTTTGCCTTTTGTTCCGTGGTGCAGGTCATAACCTAAAAAATTTTCTCTAGTTGCATCAGCCACCTCTCAGCTTTCTTAGTGTTTAATTCCCCCAAAAATGATAAAGGATCAACTTTTCTAAATTTAGCCAATATAATAGAGAGGTTGCCATCCTCCCCTCGGTGTCCCACACCAGGGTTATGACCAGCCCCTACACGATTTTCCACTGGCATCTCCTGATTCTGCTTATTCATGTTTTCATGTAGCTACCACAGCACTTACACAGTTGCTGCATGAGTCTCGGCTTGCTCTTAAAGCCGGTCAGTCATTGCCCTAATTGTAGTTTCATGGGCCTCAACTTATTCTCTCATTCGGTTGGCCATTGCAACCATGGCCTCTTACATCTCTCTTAGCATCTCAGTTGTTTCTCTACGTGTAGCCATCTAGTTCTGCAATACCACAAGCACACCCACAAGCATCCTTCATTAAGCTATAGCCCAAGGCAAACAAAACGCAACTTCACCTATAGCAGGCATATATAAGTGTAAGAGTTATCATCAAGTCACAATGTTCCTACTCCTATCATGCATGCATCATGATTACCAAGTTTTCTAACTAAAAAATTATAAATCAAACACAATTTTTTGAACCATTGCTCTGATACCAAATGTGATGACCCTAACTTTTAATCCTTGGGATTAAGATTAAATGCGTGATTAATAACTATAAATCAGAGTTAACAGATATTACGACTAATTACATTCAAAAAATGCAGGGAAATTTGAACCTTAATGTTATTAGAATCATCAACCAAATAATTATATGCATTCATGTACACAAGGGAAACAAACATTCATTTATAAGCCTTTAATTCTATTACCCATTAATTCCAACTCACAAGAATCTTCTACAAATGTTTCTAAGTCATCCATTGAGGTTATCATAGGAAAAACCAAGATTTCTAGGTTAAGGTGAGGGTTTGGGACCGTTAGCCGTGGCTAAATGTCCTTGTGCCATAGCCAATTGCTCTCAGGTTCACCCTTATATCTTCACAGATGTTGGAGCTTCGCCATGGCTAGCCAACATGGCACCGCGACGAAGGAACCTTCTGTAGCCTACCTCGCTCACCTTTTGCTATTGGATGCAGCCAATTCCTCCTTTAGCTACTAATTCCTTTCTAGAACGTCTGACACATTTTCATAAAAGTTCACTGAAGCCAATTCCCACTTAGTTGCCACTAATTACCCTCCAGACGACTCCCAGTTTGGCTTCTCACATTTTGCTACAGTAATTCCACTTCTCGTTGCAGTGAATTACTCTCTGGTACTCTCCTTGGGCAATTTTTCCTCTATTATTAGCCGCAGCGAAATGCCTTCTGATCCTACAACTTTTAAAGTCTTGTCTCATACTTTCCATTCTCCCTCCAATGACACCCTAGGGCCACTCTACCTTAATTTTTGGGGCTCTAATAGCCTTTACTAGTCTAATTTACCCAACTTATCTATCATTACTAGTTCAAGACTTAAATGTTAATTTCTACTCTTCCAACTACCATATATCAGCAAGTTCATAGAGTAATAATAAGAAGAATTCATAGAGTAATAATAAGAAGAATTCATGAACTATTAACAATTAAAGTTCGATACACATTTTATTAGAGATTTCATACATCAATGGTTTATATCATCATCTAATGTATCACATGATTACATTTCTATTAGTAGACCATACCATAAATTCAACAAAGTTCATACATCAGGTGTTATAAGTTGATATATCCAATACCAAGTTAGGATGAGGCTTAACTCCTCAATAGATACATCTTAAGTAATCAAAATCTAAATGCCTACACTTGGCAACATGATTACATGATGATGCTATATAAAAAAAATACAAAATTTAGCATCTATTCTATTTAAATCAGTCTAAGTGTAGCCTTCTCCGCATATGGTTGGAGCTCATGGATTTTCATCCACTTGCTTTCTATTATCCTTACCCGAAGAGCCTTCACTTGAAAGTATAATCCTATGAAATGGGATGCGATGTAAATCTCAGTTACCAAGGAAAATTCCATTCATATATTCCAGTTTAATTCACATATATGCATGATTTCATATAAGCATAAGAAAATACACTAACAATATTAGTAAATGAAACAATTAGGCTATCCAAGATTACTATCCCATACTAGTAATCACAATTCCACATGTTAAAGTCTAATAACACCGGGAGAAGCTCGTCCACGACACCCACTCCTCAATGAGCACAACCAAGACTCAGTGCATCTGGGGTCTGATCATAACCCAGTGCCCGATCGAAGCACATGCACAGGTGGCAATCGCACCACAGCTCCACCATGCACTCATAAGGTCCAATCACATATAACAGATAGCCAACCAATTCATTTAGCATCAAAATCATAATCATGCAGCAAATACAAAATTAAAACAAACATATCCATGGAATTAGCATGAACCCCGGTTACCTCACTTGTAGCCAATCTTCTAAGAGCCAACTGAATGCTACTTTAGCTTATGGATGCAAAACCAAGTCATTACTATCCCTAATTATAATTTATATCAACAAACCCATTACTCAAGGAGTTAAGTTATATAAAACTAATCAAAAACACTTATCAAATCCCACCAAAAACCAAATTCGGATTTGGTTGGGCCTACACCAGAAGTCTCAAAACAATACTTCAAATTCTGAGTAAATTCGCATAAAAATAATACTCATATCATAAATTAGCTATAGGGTCCCAAACTAATAGAGAAAACATCAAAATAGAGAGTTTATACTTACCTAATAACACCCCTAACCTTAACCTACAAAATTTCACTAAGAAAATCCCAAACAGCCACATTCAGATTTGGGGTATGGTGAAAATGCTCCAAATGAAAACCTAATCGGGTCAAAATGAAGAGAAAAAGAAGGGAATTAAGTTATATAACAAGTACCTTAGCTGATTTTGAGCCTAGAAGTGAGAAATAGTGGATTTCTTGCTTGGAACCCTAGCCTCCCTCTCAAGGTGCGAAAATGCCTATTGTGTTTGTGTTTCATCAAAGTGTGGAGGGGCTAATGTGTTTAGGGTTTTAGTTGGGTTTAATTTGAGTTTAATATGGGTCATAGATTGACCCAAAGGTCCAATTCCAAGTGGGTTTCAAATTTAAGCCTTGTTGGGCCAACTCTTATGTGTTGGGTTATAAAATTTTAATTGGGGTAGACCAAATTTGAAGAACTCAATTGATTTAGGTCTGCACAAAGGTTGTTGGGCCAATTATAAGAGCTTATGTAAGTTAAGTCTTAGGTCTCTAATTCATTAAATTGAATTGGGCCTTCCCTTGGTGCTTTCTTGGGCCAAATCTCATATTACAAGGTTGGGTCTGCACCTAAAATTATTAAGCCTCCATTAGTTTCTAATTATGGCCTACTTAATTTGATTTAGGCCTAGATGAGGTTTCTAACCCAATTAAATCTCAAACTCATATTAATAATTTTTCTTTCTACAAATCCCATTCACATAACTTGCCAATTATCTCATATTAATTATTTTTAACTAACCCAAGTCCGTGATTAATACATTAGTTAGCATACTAAAGATTATAGGTTAGGGGATTATTATTATTAACTTCATAATTTTTTTTACTTAAAGAACTTATTGCCGCATAAAATATGGGCTTTAGAATTTCATAAATTAACGTAATAATCCCCTAACATATGATGAATTCATAATTAAATAATCGTTCATGCCTTATGGAAAACAACGTCTTGATATAAGGAAAGGAGAAAAACTTTTATACTTTTTCTTAAGAAACTTATTGCTTCATGGGAAAAAAAGTAGTTGACAATCAAACTGAGAGAAATATACCTTTTTACACGATTGATGCTTTAAAATAATTCCAATCCCTAACCAAGACATAATACTCAGTTGTTGATACCATGATTTCCCAAAATTTTGAAAGTGCTTCTTTTTTTTTTTATGATAAATTTGTTATTTTGTGAGGATGAAAAGTTTAAAGGAAGAGTTTCTTTTCTTTTAAAGAAATAAAATTGAATTGTACATTATTTATTGCTTTATGTTATCTTTTTTTTTTTTTATGCATGTATGAAAAAAATAAATGTATGCCAAATGGGTTTCCCTTTCAAGGGGTTATAATGAATGTCGTTATGACCTCTTCGGGGTTGGAAACCCACTAAGCAGGGGTTGGTTGAATTAACACATACCTTCATCATAGTTAACGTATATCAAAATGTGCAATGACATCTCATTGACAACTTCAGTAAACAGTGATAATGTGTCACTTTCCCTATAAGGTTTTATTGAATGTATGAATGTGATAAAATAATTAAAAATGCCCTTTTGTCCTAATATGGGTAGATCTTAGGTTAAAATCAATGGTTTGCAAATGTCTGGCTCTAACTATTTAGGAGGCATTTATGGCTTGACTATCAATGCATGTTTTCAAGGAAGGTCTATGACTCCTATATATTGGTTCCCAAATTGCCCTCGCCATGAGATGAGAATCTCGTTATATAAACTTGACTTTGAGAGGAAAAATATCCTACACAAGTCAAATTTATATAACAAGGCACAATTTAGGTGAGGTCTTTATGATAGCTTCAAGAAGTATAAAGCTTCATAGAGAAATTAATATAAACCTCTACTAACCTAAAGTGTATTAAGACATGGGTACAAAGCACATAATGTGTGTCAGGTAATTGTGTGTTAGTAATGTGTGTGAGGAGAGCACTTACCTTTCCCTTCTATAAACTACCCAACTCTTATCTGCTAGGCAGATTGGTAGAACAAAAAAAAGCAGAGAAATATATATACAGATGTAAGCAAAAGAAGTAAAATATATATAAATATGGTCATCTACCCTAAGTTTTTATTCCTCATGTTATCTATCCTAATATATATATTATATACACAATTAATGAAACAAAGCAAATAAAGCAAGCATGTGAATGACATGTTATTTACCCTAATCATGTGAGACAAACAACAAACAAAAGGAGAATCAAAATAAAAAAAGGCCATAATATTTTGCACAACTAACTTAACTTAGCTATGACTCTTAGACATTTCCCAGTAGAGTTGCTATACTGTTACACTCGAAAATGTGACCGCGTGGTGCCTTAAGGAAAAAGAAAAACATTTCAATTTTCAAAAACCGAAAACTGAAATAAAAAATTAAAAGTAGAGGAGTCGCCACCAAAATTTTAATTTTTTAAAAGGAAAAACTTTGGAAAAAAGCCTTTTTATATAAGAAAAATGGTTTACAAACCAGATTTGGATTCGGGAGTCGATCGCGAGTGGGAAAGGTGTTAAGCATCCCACTACACCCGTTCTTGAAAATGGTTACCCTAAGTCAGTTATACAAAATTAATATGACATCTATTCTATTTTAATTTTCCTTAAAAATAAGAAGAAAAGAACTTAAGGATATAAAATAAAATAAAAAAGAAAGGAAAGAAAATTAACAGTAAAACAAAAACAGAAATAAATTCAAAAAATAAAATGAGAAGGAATAAAATTAAAAATAAAATAAGATAAAAAAAAGAAAGTTAAGAAAATAAAAATTGAAAGAAAATATTTATTTACAAGCGCGAATTTGACTTAAGATAAAATCCTAAGGACTACATGCCCTATAAGAGGAATCAAAGTTTACGCAGTTCGAGCAGAGATTGTGTTTGTAAGTTAATGTTTTGTGTTTTGTTTTTATTTTTATTTTTTTGTGTAGTAGTTTTTTTATTTTTAATTTCATGTTTTTGTGTTTCTTTTTGTGGAGAGAGAAATAAAATTAGAATTACTTTTATCTTTAGTAAATAAAATAGATTTAGAATTGATTGATGTATTTTAATTGGCTAAAGATAAAATTAATTTTACTTCGTTACTCTTCTTCCATTCTTAGTTTTTCTTCTTCTCTGTTTCATCTTTGTTTTCACTTCTCTTTCGATTTTTCATTCAATTTTTAAATGATTTTTTATTTTTGTTTTGATTTTTTTTGTTTTAATTTTTGTTAAAATTTTTTATTTTCTATTTCTGATTTTCTCTTAGTTTTTACTTTTTATTTTCATTTTGTTTATTTTTGTTTAAATAAAAAGACTTTTCTCTCACTTTTGTTTTATTGAATTTTTGAAATGACATTTGTATTTAAGTACAAGGATTTTTCTTATATCTCTTTTTCTTACCTTTTGTTTTCTTTAAATGTTTTTATTTTTTGTTTTGTTTATGTTCCTTTTTTTCTTTCTCTTTTTTTTATTAAATAATGAGTGAAAAGTTAGAAGTTATTTAAAAAATATATTTTTGTATATAAAATATTTAAAACAACAATATTTGAATTTAAAATTTTCATTTTAAAAGATTGGCATCAAACATTAATGTTATTTTTTTTACTTTTAAAAAACTTTGAAAATTAAATAAAATCTTTTATTTCTACTTTTTCTCCCCCTTTTTTTTTTAGACCCTAATTTCAAATTTGGAGAAATTCTTAAAAGGAAAATATTTAGATTTAAAATACTACCTTACCTTATTATTTTAACCCCTTTCTTTTTTCTCTTTTTCTTTTTTAGCCTTTAAAACATATGTTTTTTTTGTTGGTCTCTTTTTAATTTTTCCTTTTTTTTATTTTAAGAAAAACGCATAGGATTTTCCAAAGGATTACCTTTTGTTTTTTACTTTCCTTTTTATTAAAAATGGATATCTTTTCATTTCTTTTTTTTTTTTGGGAAAAATATTATGTTGTTTGCTCTCTTTTTACTTTTTTTAAAATCTTTTGAAAGCGAAATTACGTATGGGCTGTTGGAACCCAAGACATTAGAACACAAATTTAATACCTGATGGATATCAAGGAGGCTTTATTGCCACACAAGATACTCCATTTGATCCCTGTACACCTGAGAGGATATATAATCTCACATGACTACTCTAAAAGTAAAAAAAAGAAAAGAAAAATAACAAAATAGAATAACAGTAAAGGTAAATAAAAAAAATAAGAACAAAATAAGATATTTACAAGAAAATAGCAAATCATGAGAGTGAGTGTTTTATGTTCAAATGACCATCATCATATCCTTTTGAATCACATTTACAAAGAAACGAGGGAAGAAAAAGAACCAATTCACAAGTTTCCTACCTTCATGGTTCTTGCAACAGCCTATGTTCTCCTTTAGTGGCTTGGCATGGATAGACTTGGTCAAATACTAAACGAAACCAGAAACCATTCCAAAACAAAGAATAGGGTAAGCAGGAGGACACTCATCAAATTTCACATTTCATCCAACACAATTCACAACTGAACCAATAAAACACATATTTCTACTCACACATGTATCCAAAATTTAAGGAAAACTTGCACAAACAAAAACTCCAAAAGGAATCAGAGCATGGAGATTATTTTTTAAAACTCATCGAGAAGCAAATCTGGCTAGCACTAACAATTCACAAACACCTCTATTCAATAATGGCACGATTTACTTTAACCAGAGATTATGCGAAAGCTTTACACCAAATCAGCATGCTAAGACAATGCAACAAAAATTCAGCACCTAAACAAAGAAAGAGAAATAGGGCAAGCTCAGGACACATATACCAAAACAACATACACTTTTGGGTTTCCATAATCGAAGAACAGGCACCAAACAAATCAACTTACCAAGATCATACCCACCTACCAACCACGTAACAAACGATAATATAAAACATTACTAGAGGTCAGTAAAAATACGAACACTCAACCAGCCCACTCCATCTATAGGGATAACAGCAAATAACTTATCGAATGAATGGAAAAGAGGGTGCAATTATGGATAAACATTTAAGCTTCAAATTCCTATATGAGGTATTAAAATCCAAGTTTCGATGCCAGAATTAGAATACACCCAGATCTTACATAGTCTTAAAAAAGAAAAATAACTTCAACATTTTATCTCTTATCTTCATTCTTTCACCCTTTACCATAATCTACCAACTAAAAGCAATGTCCATATATCAGCAATGCACCGCAAGACAATCAACAAGAACATCGATGAAACCGAAATAATACCCCACACTAATTGGCAGCAATGATAACAAAAGGGCTATAAGACCAGTCGATCTTTAATTCAAGAACAAAATAAATAGAGTTATCAAATTCAGCAAACCAATCTGATGGAAAAATCCTATATATTGTGGACCATGGATGCAGAGCAGTATCTGTCTAATCGAGTGGTGAACCTAAGTGTTCCTCGTGGATCTCCTCTTCTCTATTCTCAAACAGAATTTGAAAATGCCCAGTCTCCCCTCACTCTCGATTTTCTGATTCCCTTGTCCGTTGAAACCAGCTCCCCCTTTTGTATCTCAAACCTCTCTTTTCTAACTCTCGATTCTTCTCTCCACTAAAAAAAATTCTCTAACCCTAAATTCCCAGTAACTATTTCTCTTATTTACACTCTGCTTCTTCCTCTCTAATCCAAAAAGAACCTCTGAAAAAAAAAAAAAAACTCCCCATGCTTTTGTTACTCTTCTTTAGCCTCTCTCATTCGCCAAAAAAATTCCTCGTCTCTCGAATTCCCTTGCCTTTTATAAGCATTCCCTGCATGGTCCCCCATCTCTGTACCTCTCTACTCCACTAATTTCAGTGTGCATTACTCTGTTCCCTATTTTCCTGGCCTGCTTTCAACTGTTAAGGCTCCGTTTGATTCAACAAAAGGGAGGGGAGGGAAGGTGAATGGAGGGGAGGGAAGGGAAGGGGAGGGGAGGGAGTTTAATGAATTCTATTTAGTTGGAAGGAAAGGGAGATTATTATTTAGTTCAGGAGTGGAGGGGAGGTAATTATATTTGGATAAATTTACCCTTATATTATTTTAATTTTGGTTTTTATAAAAAAGTTATTTATATCAATATTTTTTTAAAAAAATTATGAATTTCAATCTTTTTTATTTTTAATTTCTGATGAAAAAAGAATTATCTTAATTTTTATTAAATATTAAAAAATTAAAAAATTAAAAGGTAATAAAATAAATTACAATTTAAAAAATACCTTTCCCCTCCCCTCCCCTCCAAAACCCTCCAAAATCCCCTAATTTGGAGGGGAGGGAAATTTGCCTCCACTTCCCTCCCTTTCACTTTTGTCTAACCAAACATCTTATCCCCTTCCCCTCCCCTCCAAAAACCTCCAACCAAACACACCCTAAAGGTTGTACGAATAGTGGGTAGGAATGTCTATTGCTAAAGGATGCGAGAGTAAGAACGCTAGAGGGGGGACCACGCAGTTAGGGTCTTCTCTTTTCTTTTTTGGTGTTTTTTTATTCATTTTTTTTAGTCTCTGTCTTAGATATGTAGGCTGAGCTGAAGGAATGGGCCTCCGTTTTCCTGATTTCATTTCTCAGCCTATTTTCGTTTTTAATGTTTAGGCCTTTAATATTTAGATATTGGGCTTTCTTATGTTGTTTTTTATATTCTTTTTGTCATTTTTGTATTGGGCCAATGGGGTTTAGAGAAATTAGGCTGGAGGTATTATTTTTTGTTTTTGGTTTCATGAACTTTGAAATTTGAGGAAGAAAAAAAAAAGGGATATTTCTTTTCTTTTGTTTTTAGTATTTTTATTTTCTTCTTTTTTTTTTTTTATCTTGTTTTCTTCTTTTTTTTATTTTCTTTATATATTTTTTCATCCTTTGATTTTTTTTCCTCTTTCTTTTCTTTTCTCTCTTCTTTTTTTTTTGTGAAACTTTTTTTTGGAAAATGTAACTTCTGACCCTTTCATGATTTTTGATTTTATTTTTGGTTTTTCTCATTCATTTCATTTTTTTAAATAAAAAAATAGACATGTTTAGTCTTTCTTGATTTTTCTTTTCTTTTTTTAATTTGACTTATTCTTGGTTTTTTATTTTTTTTATTATTATTTTTAATTGATTTTTTTCTTCTTTTTCTATTTTTTTTTGTCTGCTTATTATTATTATTATTATTTTGAAATATGCCTGGATCAAAATACGGTGTTCACACCCTCAAAGACACAAAATATCATATCCACATTGGGTGAATAGTATAGGACCATTTTAAAATTTTTGCAGAATTTTAAAAGTTCATGAAATATTCTATACAACAAAAATTCTAGTTATTATCTAGTTAAAAAGATCTAGTAAATGTCTAAATGCAGGCTAAATCTTGAACTCAAATTAGGTCATTTAGGTCACTTTTAACATAGGAGTTGTTTATGACAGGTTTAAGACCAATTTTGGTTCCAATTTGGACCATCTGTTGTCCAATTGATTTCCTTCTACTTTGAGCACGTTTTATTTATTCTAAATGTCATTTCTAACTATTCTATAACATGCCAAAGAACTTTGATCAATATTTGGCATCTTAATAGCCAAGTATGCATACTTATGCATTGGCACCAACCTTATCATTTACTACATCAATGCATATATATCATCATAATTTGGCATCCATTCATGTTCTCACTTTTATATATGGTTTCATCATAAAATATGGAATATCACTATTACATACATCATAAGTCTATCATGATACAATTAAAGTGTCATTTGGGTACATATATCAAAATTTAATACAAAAGAGATGGCTAATATATCATTTCCTAATATCTATGCTTTCTCATGATTTTGACCTTGGTTTGGTGACCCTAAAATGGTTAGTGGGAGCATGAGATGAGATTTAGGGAGAAGCTCAGTAGCTAATCCCAATCAATTCAATACACACAGGAATACCATGAATGAATGTAATGCATGTGGTGCAAGAATGCTATGCATATGCCTCATGTAAATCAAATGCATCATATATCATGGAAATTCATTCATTCTCTAGCCATGGCTTTATTATAAACTTGCTAGACTCAACTATTCTTTACCTAAGTTAAAGAAGAGCTATTACGCTCAATTTCATGCCTTAGGGGAGTTAGGAGCAAAAAAACATGTCATACTTATACATAAAGCTTATTATGGAAATCATACTAAAATACATTTCATGAATGCATCAAGCAACAACACATAAAAGCACTTCAACTCATTCAAGTATTCATATGCATGCAAGAAAGGGAGATAGAGCTACCTTAAGACTTGTAGAACTCCAAGCACC
Organism: Erythrophleum fordii; assembly: GCA_032878935.1. Classification (NCBI taxonomy): domain Eukaryota; kingdom Viridiplantae; phylum Streptophyta; class Magnoliopsida; order Fabales; family Fabaceae; genus Erythrophleum; species Erythrophleum fordii. The sequence continues at coordinate 1,821,834 of JAVQMF010000055.1, forward strand.
ACTAACTCACTTAGTTTTGGTCTTTCTCTTAGTTTACTCTTACTTGACAATCACACTTAGGTGAAGTGGAGCTAGATGGACCTACATATGACAATTTCAAAATAAATTAATCACCTAGAACTCATTCTAGGCTTCATGATCCTACTTAATTTCATTAGAGCTCAATGTGATACATGAAGCTAGTTTTAGGTCCATAATGAAGCGACCAAGGGATTGATTTAGCTGTATCAATAACTAGAGGAGAAGAAGCGATAGCTAGCCAGCTCTTAACTTCCTATCTGGTACCTGCTTGATAAGTATAGCTATAAGTCTTATAACTCTCAAGAACCTCATTTGAATCATTACATACTTGGTTAAAGGAGTTTAGGACTAACTTATTTCATTAACCTCATTTAGGCCTTTAAAATTTCAACTTTCATTCTAGGGCTCCAAAATTCAATCCAATGCTTTCATAATTATTTATTCATCATATCTAGGTTTCTTGATTCATTAAAACTTGAAGAAACACTCCTTAGTTGCTCATCCATAGCTTGGTCGAACCATGTACCCTTTAGAAGCTATGTAGAGTTTTGTTTGTTTTCCTTGGGAGTTTGATGCATACCCATATTCCTTGGCTTCTCTACAACCTAGACATGATCTAAGATAGCTTGAATTACCCACCTAGGGTTCTAAAATTCTCAAGGTGCAATTGAAACCCTAATTTTCATATTTTGAATTCTAAAGTTTTTCGTTACATCTTAATTGCATATTCTTATTTCTCATGCCTTAAAACCCTTGAGTCAGCCTTGCTATGGCTGAAACTCATCCTCCCCCTTATGGTTCTAGGTCTAGCGAAAACTATGGTGAAAGAGGAGGCAAGGTGGGGCAAAATTCTACCATGAAGCATACCTTGTTTTAAAGCCTTTCAAGAGAGAAATTTGATGCTTAGCTTGTTTCTCTCAAACTCTCTCCTTTCTCCAAAAAATCACCACAAAAATGCTTCTTTCTAAAAACCAAAACCATCAAAAGAAAGAACTTAAAGAGGAGAACGAAATTGGTGAAGGCAAGAACATAAAAAACGCCATTTTTTAACCATTTTTCTTTCCTTCTTCTTTCTCTTCTCTTTGGTGTGCCTTCTTGTTCTAGTTCAAAGGCTAAGGAAGTTGGTTTTGATGGTATAGATGTGGTGTGGCTAATTTAAGAAGAAAAGGGGTGAGTTACAACAAATTTCAAAATTCTCATTTTGTCTTTCAATTTCATTTTTCTTATTTTCTCTCATCTTAACTCCTTTCTTAGAACCTTTTTTTCATATAAAAATTTAAGCTCTCTAGTTTATTAAAAATATTTACTTTCAATTTTTTAGGGTTTAGAGCCATCCTGATTTATCCAATCAAAATTTGGATCAACCAATAGCCTAAAATGTACACCAAAAGGGTTTTGACTATTCTAAGGGTTCTTATGATTTTTAAAACCTCTAAAAACCTTGGAAACTTAATTTTACCATTTAAATCTCTTTCTTTTGAGTTTCTAAAATGTTACTTGAAATTATGAAATTCCCACTGCATATACAATTAAATTTATTTTGTCTTTTTGCTCCGATTTTGGGTTGTCTTTAGTTTTGTATCCTCATTTCTAGATGCCTAAATTATTATTCTAAACTTGTTTGGCCTTATTTCATTTTATTCTAAGGACTTCCTTTTATATCTCATTGGTTTCAGTTCAATTTAGGAAAATTGAATATTACACTTATTATAAACAATGGATAGTATGCACCCATCATTAATCATCCATATGCACAACCAATATAGAAGACCCAACATCATATAGACTCAATTGCAATATTATTATAAAGTTAATATTAACATCACTATTAGCAACTCTTAATTAGAAGAAATTAGAGAGTGATAATTAATCTAACTAAGTGATAATAACAACAAAGACATAAATAGTAAATGCATACTTCAATTAATAAAATCATAGTATAAATCTTCACAGTAATCCATACATCAGTGTCAAATATACTAATCCTAAATTAATACTAGAAAATAGAAAATAAAAGTGGAGAGAGAAGGTATACATTACCTATGATAGATGCCATAACTAATTGACCATTTGGGATTGCAAATTTTCAACTTTGTATAACTTCTATGGATCCCTGGGCATTAGTAGTAGTTTGGATCATCAAAAAATCACTTTGGCAGCATAAAGGTGTTCTACTGATGTCTCCCCTTTGTTTTTCATGTCACACATGGGGTAGAAGGGATGCTACCCTATGCTAACATGATTCTACCGCATATTATAGTTGCAAAAGATGCACCTTTTGCAATTGTACAAGTTCCTCAACATTTAAGGTTCCAAGATTCCCTGGATTACAACTATGCAAAATCTTTCTAACATAACTTCAAAAATTTTTGTCTAAGGTTTTTCTTGCTTGATTTCAGTAATGTAAGGTGACTTTTTAAGGTTTCAGACTTTTTTGCATAGCAACTACAAAACCTTTACTTTTCATAGTTGTGAACCTCATCTGGTTAACCCCCATTGACTTACAACTAGCTCTATCCCTACAAAGATAATTACATCCCCAGTTAGGCTTATTTATTCGATAATTAAATAAATATTTGCAAAAATTATAAAAATGAAGAAAAACTCAAGAAAAAACTATGAAATATACTAAAAACCCATTATAAGTCCCTAAAATAGATGTGAAAATATAAGTAAAATCGAGACTTATCACTTGTCACTTTTAGTTCCCTTACTTCATTTTCTCACTAATCCTTTTTAGTTCCCTCGCTATTTCATCACTATTTTCCTCATTAATTCCTTATTATTTCATTGCTAGTTTAAAAAGAAATTGCAATTTTTTATTTATTTTATATTTATTACCATATTTAACCTACAATAAAACAGTACAAAATACAATGGCTAGCTTGCAATTGAAAATTTGAAACAAAGAAAAATACACAACAAAGCTATACATCATATTACAAAAGTCTTAACTATCTACAAAAATGTTAATACAAAACTCCTAACTATTGTTATCTAAGCCTTCTTGTTCTTCTTCTCTGTGGAACAAGTCCTACACATGAATATACTTGGAAAAACTGAAGTGCTGACATTTGTAAATCATGTAACAATAATGGTGTTACATAAATGAAAAGACAACTTTTTAAGATGTGTAATGCAAAAATAAGAAAAGAGAAAAAATAAAAGAGAATAGGAACTTCAACATACCTTGGATTTAAGAACTACTAAAATTTGTATCATTTAGGTCAGCATGTTCCTCCTCCTTCTTAGAGATCTTAATATCATTGGTGTCCTCGTTGTCATCAATAAAGTCATTGTTGAAGTGAACGGCCAACTAGTTATATTTTTCATTAATGGTAACTTCCTTAATTTGAGCATGTTTATTGAACTTCATCATCCTTATTTAAGACATGTTACACATATATTAAAGATCTTCTTGGTAGAAATTAATGACATTGACTTTATTATAAACTTTGCTCCTTTCATTGAGTGTCTTAATTACAAAAGGTTTTAGCATTACCTTGCAAACTGCCCACCATTTGTGACACCTCAATCTACTACCACTACCTAGCCTCTCTCTGGGCTCGGCTCCACATGATTTCCAAAGATCCACACCACTCCGTGGCATTTGCATGCTATGAACCAGGGTTTCATATACTCATTATCTGCCCCGTGGGTCCCATGAACCCATCTCACGCATCCTTAACTCAAACTCCATACATATGACTCATACATAGCATAAAACACACCATAAGCCACGGGTATAGAGCCAAAAACCAGAAAAATTACATTTTCTCACTTGGGCCTAAAAGTCTTCTTTTGGCTCTAACTTTGGAAAATCATAATTAATTGTAGAAAAATGGGAATCCAGCATAATTTAGCTCTCTGGAAAGCTCTAAGTGTTAACTTTACAATAAAAATCATTCCCAATCACAAACACATCTTTTGGACCATGTTTGACATCGAAAATGGGAGGAAGGTCCAGCTGTCACTGTTTCTGGTGCAGCTTGCTGTCATGACTTTCGAAAATTCATAACTAAATCCACAAAAATCCAATCTGGGCAAATTATACCAATTCGGAAAGATACGGATGTATACTAGAGGAGAAAAATAAGTCCAGATCATTTTAGTAGCTCCTGCACTCCGAAAATCGATGGAACAGTGATGGGGGTTAGATAAGCTCCCTGATGCTGATACAGAACTTCAAACGATCCAATCTCTCTCTACAGACCTCCGATTTGGGTGATTCTAGTTCCTACAAGTCACTTTGGTTTTCTAGTTTATGTGTATAAAATTTTACCACATTTGGAATCCATTTGGTCTAAAAGTGCCACAGATTTCATTTTCTGGTTTAGATGAACAGTACATGACCAATCCATTAAATTCTCCCAAATTCAACAATTCCCCAAATATTCTCTAGACCTCCGAATATTACCCACTTTAGCTTCTCAAGAAGCTTTCTACAAACTCTAGAGGCATGCCAAATTTCATGGCAAACGGAGCTCATCCAGTCATATTTTGACGGAGCTCACAAAAATACCGAATTTGGCACCCCAAAGGTCCAAAACGGGTCTAGATAGCCTCTCACACATTCTCACTCCACATGGACAAGTTCAAAAGCATAAAACTAGTATATCTAACATGTCCATATGATCCAAATCATCATACATTCAAATCTCGCTATGCTACGGCCAAATATACACTATTTCATTCATTCCACAAAAGGGGCTAAACCCTCATTTTCATTCATTTGGCTATAACATAGTTCATACAATATCCTTTCATACATTTACATTTGTTACAACCTTTACAACTCAAAAATAGTGGGCACATCTTCATTTGGCACCACTTTACATCATATTTATATTAAAATATCACAATAAAACTAACATTTTCCTATACATGCTCCTAAGCTCCTTGGTGTGTGCTCGGTTCTCCTTGAGCTCCACCTAGCATATTAGTTGGGAGGAGAAAGGGGTGAGATTCGAAGAATCTCAGTAGCTCAAGCACTTAATCCAGCAAGCAATCAAGGCATATAACAAGTCAAAGCATGTGAATAAGCATTTAGCTATTCTCAAACATCCAACACATAATGTACATGCTATAGAATTCACAACAATGCCAAAAATGGGCTCCAGGGACTTTTGGTTTAGCCTCACCCGAGTTTAGGGACTTTTGGATGGCCTCACCCGAGTTTAAGGACTTTTGACTTGGCCTCACTCGTTTGAGACTTTTGGCCTTGTCTCACCTATCTCAAGGGACTTTCGGCTTCACCTCACCCATCTCAAGGCACTTTCGGCACTACCGCACCCGAGCAATTCTCACAATTCATCACACAAGCATATTGTCAACAATGCATCAAAGCAATAGCATATGGCATATTCCACACAATAAGCATATACATAAACATACAATGACTATCATATCCAAGAATACAACAAGAAAGAGTGGAAAGAGAGCTACCTTTGGAGCCAAAGCTAACACTAGCTTTTCCTTTCAATGTCTCCTCTCCCTCCTTAGGTCCACAATCACACCTTGATGGAGGTGTTTCTCTTGAGCCTAGACACACAAAAGTATGCAATTACTCTCTTATAATTTAATTTAGAGCAACCTTTCTATTTCATACAATCTAGGGTTCTCTCTCTAGAATGCCATTACCCCTTTCTCTCTCTCAAGCTCCCATGGTAGTGGAAAACCTCATTTTCAAAAAGAACTCAAGGATTCAAAAGAGTTTTCCACTTTCCCTCTTCTGACCCATACCCAAAATCCGTCTATTTACACAAATAAAACCGCAGGAAAAGAGGGCAAAGGGAGGGGAGCAGAAATCTGAAGAGAAATGGGAGAAGTTACCTTACCTTTCCCTTAATCTTCCTCCTTCTCTTGATCTCTCACACTCTCCACGCCTCTTTTCTCTCTTTGGGTCGAAACTTAGGGCAGATATGAGAGAAGAAATGAGTTTGGGCGTTTAATGAAGTCTGATTCTTGCTATTTACTCTCTTCAGGACCGACTCTCGCTACGGCGAAAACTAACCTTCGCTATAGCGAGCTCGTGTAATCTGGCTTTGCTATGGCGAGGTGTAGCCTTCGCTACTGCGAGATCGGGTCAGTTCTCTTCGCTATGGCGAGATTTACCATTCGCTATGGCGAAATCGCGTCAGTTCCAGACCTCACTCTCGCTATGGCGTCGCTACAGCGGGCTGCTCCCTGGTTTTTGTATGGGCTGCTACCAGCACTCGCTATAGCTAGAATCGCCTTCGCTATTGCGAACTAGCTCTCTCGCTGTAGCGAGACTGTTTCTCGCTATTGCGAGAGGACTTGGCAGAAATTTTGGATTTCGAAAATTCCCAAATTTCATTTCCTTTCTTTTCCCTTTTCTTTTCTTTTTCCCGGTTGTTACACCATTCACCACCGCTTCTACCACTACTTGATCAACCAATATAAAATTTAGAGGATTATACGAGGCTTGACATCAAGCTTAATACCATTGCTCAAGTCTACCCAATGGCACCAAAACAAAATTACTTTATTATGGACTCCTATATATGATAACTCCATTATCTTCTTAAGAATGACATAGTAATATATTTCACTTTCTCCATATAGAATACTCCTTATCCAAAATATTGTTCTTTGTTGTTTTATTCTAGTCATATTCTTTTGTATGAAATCTATATCCATTGACTATCACGCTATTATAGCACTTCACCACCTTTGAAGAACTAGAGATTAAGTTTCAAATAATTGGATCATCAACTTCATATATATTTAATTAAGGACCATCAAATGATTTAGTTATAAGATAGACATACTATATTACTATGCTATAATTATAAACTTACTAGTTGTCTGAACCCTTTAGCAAATTCTGCGTCTTGATATGTCAACATTTCATCATGAGTGATGTTATGATTTTGTTTTCTAAATGAGTCTTCAAATTTCCTAATCAATAAAGGTAGTGCCAATATTAATAATTATAAGAGATAGATATAGATAAATCATACTAATTAACTAACATGTGTAACTTACTAGAGATAAGGCTAAACTCTTATACAGTTGACCAAAACATATGTATAGGCAATTAAAAGCTCTAAGTATATGATGAATCTCATACGAGATCTTTCTGATGAGGTGGTAAGGATGTGAAAATATTGATAAGCACTGACCAAAAATTTCATTCCCACTATTGTCATTTTGAGGAATCTAAATGCATTTAGCTTGAAGGTGTGTGTAACGCCCGATATGTTGTAAAAAACACAAAAATAGGCCGGTTTGAAAAGTAAGTCCCCTAAGATGAGTAATTCAAGGCCAAATAAAATTTTCATAAAATGTTAAATAATAGAAAATGAGGATTTGAGCCTTGAGTTGCCCAGAAACTGGGGCTGGAGTAATTCAAAAAATTTGCCGAAAGGCCAGTGGCATTTTCGTAAATAAGTGCGCTTTTGGGAAAAACACCTAGGAGGGTTTTTTAAATGGAAATTTTGAGTTGCCCAAGGTTCTCAGAGGCCCCAAAAACCATGGGAAGCCCCGGGACCGGTAAAGCCCCTCCGATGTACTCTTTCCGACGTCGGTTGACCCAAATTTTGACCGGTTCGTTCGGGAAAGTTTTAGCTCTAATTTGAGTGATTCCAAAGACATTTTATTAAATTTGGAATCTAAATTTTATAATAGAAAAGACGGTTCTCAAAAAGGAGCTAAAACGAAGGAGAAACAAAAATGCTAAAAATAAAGGGCAAAATTGGCATTAAAGTGTTAAAGGAAGCTTCTTTCTTCTTCTTTATATGCCACGTTCTGCCTCCCCCTCTCTAAACCGACTTGCTTCTGTCTAATTGCAGAGGAGAACTCCAGCTTCTTAGGCGCACAAAAGGAGGAAGATTTTGGAGGAAGAAATTCAAGGAAAAGGTAAGAAACTTTAAGAAATTCCATATCCTTCCTTCTTGAAACTTGCTCCTCTCCTCCCAAGCTTTCTTTCTATGGTTTTAATGGAAAGTTTGGTGCTGTTTTGGGGGCAGAACAGAGAGGAAAATTTCGAAACTTGAGGGAGTAAGCCAACCAAGTGGAAGAACAAGCCAAAGGAAGCAAGAAAACAAGGTAAAACTTCCATTCTTTGGTAGTTTCTCCCTCCCCCTTCCTCTTGCACGAATTTGGCCACCATGAGCCCACTTCTTATGGGCTATTTTCTGTCCAATTTATGGAGGGATTAGAGGTTTTGGAGTGCAAGGATTAAGAATCTATCATTGGCAACAAGTAAAAGCCATTGAATTTCAAGTTGAAAATGTGTAGGGTGCTTGAACATAATTTAAAATCTGGGTTGATTGAAGGCTTCCCCATCATATGTGAGTGTTTGTTTAAGTTTCTAAGACTCCTAAGGAGCCTCCCAAGTGCCCCATCCATCAAGGAAAAATCTCAAACTCCATAGGTCTTTAAGGTAGGCATAAATCGATCAAAACCCTAAAAGATAGCTAGGGGATGTTTCAAAGAGTCCCAAGCTTGATTTGGGACTTTATATGATAAAAGAAGATAGGAGAAGCCCTTGGGAAAAATTTAGAAGCCTTAGGTTGGGAGATGAGGCAATGGCTTCCATAATGTAACCTTATGAAGCAACATGGACCTAAGTGTGTGAAAGTGAGTGTGTGATGGCTTCAAGGACCTTAAATGAGGTCAAGAGGTCTAAATATGGTAAGAGAATGGAACCAAGATTTTTACTTGTGGTAGTTGCTTCATTAGGTCATTAATGGAACCATATTGTGACAACTAGAACAAAGTATAGTCTTAAGAGTGAGTTGGGTGTCATAACTTGTTCCAAGAGTATAATTAAGTGTTGTTTATTGTGAATAGGCTAAAGAAATCCAACCCCACCTCCTTGTGTTTGTGGAACCGAAAAGGGGAAGGAACAAGCAAAGTAATACTTGAATTTGCCCCAAGGTAGCTCTCCACCTTTTCTTGTTGCATTTTCTTGTCGCATATATGTCATTGTGTGCTTGTGTGTATATTTGTATGTTTGAGACATGCCACTTGATGCTATGTTGCTATTTTGGTATCAATATGCTTTCTTGAATGTCTTTGAATTGTGGAATTGGCTCACAAGGGTGAGGTAGTGCCAAAAGTCCCTTAATATGGGTGAAGAGATGCCAAAAGTCTCATGGCATGGGTGAGACAAGGCCAAAAATCCCTTTGATGGGTGAGGCTAAGTCAAAAGTCCCAAGAACCAAGAGTGAGGCAATCCAAAAGTCCTAGAAATGGGGTGAGGCCAAACCAAAAGTCCCTAGAGCTCATTCTTATACTTGACATGAGTTTGAGACACAAACATGTGAAAGTAGAATGCTTCATGAATTGATTGAGTGCATACTTGTACCTTTGACATGTTGTATGTCTTGAAAATGTGCTTGGATAGGTGTATGAGCTATTAAGGTTCAATGAATCTCACCCTCTCCTTTCTCTCATCTCATATGATCTAGGTGGAGTCCAAGATCTAAAGGAGGGAGGCCAAGGAGCTTAAATCTCCATCTCTTGGCACATTTTGCTAGTTTTGGTGTATTAGAATGTCAAAGAATATATGTATATGTTATTTTTGAGCCATGGCACTTTGAACAAGTGTAAAACTATGTAAAGTTAGTGTATGTATCAAGAATAGAGTTTAATGTATAGAATTGTGTGTTTTGACCACTTGGGAGGCCACTTATGCATGTATGTGTATGGAAGTGGAATGGTGAATTTGAGTTGTATGAGGATTCAGACCTTATGGGAGATTTATTTGTGCTCTATTTATGCTTTTTAAGTTGGTCAAATGTGTGTGGAACCATGAATGGCCCATTGGAACCAAATTTGCCCCTTTATTGGAACCAAATTGCCATAATCTTGAGCTATGGCAAAGTCTGACCAAATGACCTCTTCTTGACTTGAAATTTTGCATGCACTTAGATCTTGCTTAGAGATTTTTGGCAAGCTAAAGATCAGGTCATTTGGAGGTCTGTGTAAGTTTCTATGATTTTTCAAAGTTGGCACCAGAATTTCGGATTTGCACCAGTACTATTCATTTGGTCAGTTGTGAAATTATGTCATCCGAGGGGCAAACGTGGTCCAATGGCTACGAAATTTTGTAGGTAGAAACTAGGCATTTAGAGTGACTTGTAGCAACTGGAAGAACCTCATTTGGAGGCCTGAGCTAAGAGATATGACTTTTTGAATTTCTGGAACAGTAACAGTAGTACAGCACGACCTGAATCACTGTTCCATTGAATTTCAGTAGCTAAACGTGCTTTCTATGGTCTGAACCTATTTTTACCATAAATTTAACATTCATAGATTTCCAAATTGATATAATTTGCTTGGATTGGAGTTTTTTGTAATTAATTGGACATTTTCAAAGTTTATAGCAGACACTTGCATCAGTCCCAGTAGCAGTCCTCATGTCTGTGCCTTTTCGCATGTCAAACGCTTTCCGTGTTAAGTTTCATAGCCTGGACGTATTTTTTTCATAAATTAGACATGTGTAGCTTTTCAAAATGGTAAATAATGCATGATTGCCATTTTTCTAGATTTAGTTATGAATTTTGAAACTTCATATCAGTAACCTGAACCAGTAGCCCAGACAACAGCGACCCTCGTGACTTTTTGGACGTCAAACGTTCTCCCCTTAATGATTCATGAGCTGGAATTATTTTACCATGGGATAGACATCCCGAGATTTCTATAATGGTAAAGTTTGTTGGGTTTCGATTTTTGTGGATTTAGTTATGAATTCCTGAAGTTGTGACAGAAAAACTGAGTTTCTGGCCGAAAATAATAGAGTGAATTTGATGTTCCCTTTTGCATTCCACGAGTTGTGGGCCAATTTTGGTGATACAAATGAGTTGTTTGTATGTAATTAAATATGAGAATGTGATGTATGAGCTCATATGGTCCTTGTGACATCGAATGGAATTTTCATACGCGACGCAACGTGAAATAAGGCATTATTTTAATGCCACTTTTCCATTCCCTTTTATACAATTCATCATGTGAGCCTTAGAAATGATAAGAAGTAAGCTAAAAATGTATGGTGTTACAGTGTGGCTCAAAACATAGTGAGGCAAAGTTAGATATCTCTTTAAGTATGTAAGCCTTGTAAATGAAGCCCTTGGCTCTAGCCTTTTTTTTCACTTTCCTCTTTAAATACAACATACATCTTTCAAATGGACACATCCACCTATGCTATATAGGACATCCAACCTTAGCTTCATATAACATATTCACAACCAATTATTCTGACATCAAAGAATGTAAATGGAAATATATTTTCTAACTTGCATATTGTTTCAACAACGAACCTTTTTTTCCTTCTTCATGTTAGATACTTGAATGTTAGACACACATAATTCCTTAAAAATGAGGTTGAGTTCATTTAATGCTCCTTATATTGGTCTTAGTAACACATCACGAAACACTAGTAGAATTAAGCTATTTATAAACATGTGGTAGTCATGATTTTTCATCCTTATATTTTCTCATTAGCTATGGTTATGTAGTGTCCAAGGTTCAATACATATCCATTAAGAAATTTTAGTTGTTTGATCCACTCACACATTATCTTCCTCCCATGGCATTAAGAACATATATGGCCCTCAATTTTGTACACTTTTACCCCTTATTAATAAGCTCTAGGGCTAGTCATTTGCACATCATTTTCTTATCTTCTTATGCCTTTGCATTATCTTTTTTCTTGCCCTATGTTCATGAAAGTGTTGACGATATTATTAAACATATTATTTTTCATGCACATGACATTAGGGTTATATCATATCAAGTTTGTGCACTGATAGGGCAAATCCCCTAATATGCTTCTCACAATTTAGTGGTGATCCCTCCCTTCTTTATGGATCCGATTACACCCTAAACATAATCTCTTCTAGTCATTACACCCTATTAAAGATGTCCATCCCACTTAATCAATTAGATGGCAAAGACTTTTCTACTGTGGATTCCTTGAATGAATTTCGATCATGGTAAAATAGATGTTCAAGTGGTAGATATTAGCAGTGGAAATCAAACCAATAATATTTTTAGCCATGTTTTAACACAAATGACTTAATATTCTCCATGCAATAGGGATAAACAAATCTTTCATATGTGTTCAAACTAGGAAACATCTTATAAGTGAAGAAGTTACTAATGGTTCGCAACAATGTTACCTTTATGTTAAAATTCTACTTTTTTGCCATATCATATGTGTTGACCATATCCTCCCATAACACTCTTATGCCATTGATTAAGGGCCTTAGTTATATATTCAAACTCTTATATGGTGACTTTGGCCTAAAAATGACCAAGGTGAGAAAGATGTTTTCCTTCCTTATACACATGTTAGGTAAAAGGTTACGTAATGTTAGAAAAATTGACCAACATAAGTACGATGTGGCCAAGGCACTGAATGGATTAAACACATTCATGCAAAGCCCAAGTAGAATATTTTAGGTCTCACTAGTATATGTAAGATGGGTAGCATAAATGTTTTCAAGCCTTTGCATTTAACAAATGACTGATACCCCCTTCATTCTCATGGATTCCTTTTAAATGCCTACGCATCCATTGTGCAGTGTTTTTCGACATGAACAAATGCTAAAGTCTTGGAACAATAGGGAAATACTAAAATATTAAGAAAGGGATATCTTATGATTCCTTCCCTTCTAACCCTTCAATTTGAATTAAGGATATTGGTACACTGAACAGTCTTCTCACTATTTTCTTTGTAATACATCATGCAATGATTAAGACATGCATTTATCTCCATATATCCTAACTTCAGCTAATTGACCATCCATTTAGATCTATAAAAGTTTCCCATTAGCCTTGTTGAATTAGAGAGCATACTTTTAATTATGACTAACATAGGATTATAACAATTCTCACTCAAGTTGAACTTTTACTTTAAATTTAAGAATTGTGTTACTATTGACTACTTATTATACTTTACACAATTGTCTTATAATGGTTTGTTAGTGTCCTTTAACAGTCAAATAACTCTCATGCCAGCTCATTCGATTCCTCTTTAGATTCCTTATTATAATGGTCCATATCATTGCCCAATGCATCCATAACCATTTTAACATAAAGGTTTTTACTCTCTGCTTTAGCACTGACAACATCCACGGTTAAAGCACTATCTACCTAGTGCTCCTCTGCATGACTTGTCCAATTGAGATAGCCTTCCATAAACTCATATGTATACAAGTGTTTTTCCATCGAGTACAATTCCCCTTGATAAGGTTTTTGCACTAAATAATCCATCACTTCTTCATGCTCATGTGTAAACTTAAGGAAATCATCAACCCCATTCACAAACTCTATAATTACCAGTCGTAAGATCCCTTCTCCATAACATCTAACTTTGATCAAGTCCTATAATTGTTGAAAATCATTTCATATCAAATACTTTAAAACATATTGATGCATAACATCATGAGCTCTGTGACAACAAGGTATGATCTTGTCCCATTTAAGAAAATACTTTCCTTAACCTAGTTAGCAGCACCCATAGAAATGTCACAACTTCTACCTAGCAAAATTTTGACAACATTTCCCCTTGGTCTCCTAAGTTTATGATGAGATTAAGCTAACACCAACCCCATTAAGTATGCACCCAAAGAACAAAAGGAAATGTAGATAATGTTTGAAAATTTTGCCAAGCACAGCGTATGAAAATTTTGTCGATGTTATTATTTAAGTGTAGGAAAATTTTTTTCCAAAATTTTCTAACATTAAACAATTCAAGATTGATTACAATGACACATGCCTTGAATGGTATGTGTTGTGAAAAATCCATAAGTGTACGAATTGCACAAATAGTAATAGAATGAGTAAAATATTATCACAAGAGAAAGATTGATCAATTACTAATTTTCTAGATTATTTCAATTATTTAGCAAATCCACAAAATTGAATTAAATAAATATGAAACAAAAAAAGAAAAATTTGCAAAAAAAGAAAAATAAAGAATTTGGCTATTTAATGATAAAGGGATTTGGGATTTCAATTTCAACGTCATTTCTTATAACTGAATAAGATTAATTCAGGCAATTTATTCTCATCTTAATTAATAACTAGTTCCTTAAGTTATATGAAATTTCTTTTTGAGATAGAACACATATTTATGCTAACCCTATGTCTACTCTTGTGATTATATGCTTTAGCATAAACCCTTTAAGCTTCATGAAATTCAATGTATCCCTGCATATAGTAGCTTGAAGTGCATGCAGGTTGCTATCATCCTAGGCAAGATTACTCTCTAACAAATCTAAACCTAAGTTTATTATTCAGATGATCTGTGACACCTTAATCTACTACCGCTACCTAGCCTCTCACTGGGCTCGGTTCCATATGATTCCCAAAGAAACAACACTAGTCCGTGGCATTTTCATGCTATGAACCGGGGCTTCATACACTCAACTTCTGCCCCGTGGGTCCTGTGAACCTATCACTTATATTCTCAACTCAAACTCTACTTATACAACTCATACATAGCATAAATCAAACCATAAGCCACGGGTATGGAGCCAAAAACCAGAAAATGCACTTTTTCTCACTTGTGCCCAAAAGTCTTATTTTGGCTCTAAATTTGGAAAATCATAAGTAATTGTAGAAACATGGGAATGTAGCAAACTTTAGCTTTCTAGAAATCTCTAAGTGTTAACTTTACACTAAAAATAATTCCCAATCAAAATCTCAGCATTTGGACCATGTTTGACATCGAAAATGGGAAGAAGGTCCAGCTGTCACTGTTTCTGGTGCAGCTTTCTGTCATGACATTCAAAAATCCATAACTAAATCCACACAAATCCAATCTGGGCACATTATACCAATTCGGAAAGCTACGGATGTCTACTAGAAGAAAAAAATAAGTCTAGATCAGTTCAGTAGCTCCTACACCCTGAAAACCAATGGAACAGTGACGGGGGTCAGATGAGCTCCCTGATGCTGATACAGAACTTCAGATGGTCCAATCTCTCTCTACAGATCTCCGATTTAGGTGATTCTAGTTCCTATAAGTCACTGTGGTTGTCTAGTTTATGTGTATAAAATTTCACCACATTTGGAATCCATTTGGTCTAAGAATACCACAGATTTTATTTTCTAGTTTATATGAACAGTACATGACCAATCCATTAAATTTTCCCACATTCGACAATTCACCAAATATTCTCTCGACCTCCGAATATTACCCACTTTAGTTTCTCAAGAAGCTTTCTACACACTCTAGAGGCACGCCAAATTTCTTGGCAATAGGAGCTCATCCGGTCATACTTTGACGGAGCTCTCAAAAACACTGGTTTTGGCACCCCAAAGGTCCAAAACGGGTCCAAATGGCCTCTCACACACTCTAGCCACTCATGGATAAGTCTAAAAGCATAAAACTAGGATATATAACAAGTCCATGTGGTCCAAATTAACATACATTCAAATCTCACTATGCTACGGCCAAATATACACTACTTCATTCCTTCAACAAAAGGGGCAAAACCCTCATTTCCATTAATTTAGCTATAAACATAGTTCATACAATATCCTTTCATACATTTACACTTTCTACAACCTTTACATCTCAAAAATGGTGGGTACATATTCATTTTGTACCACTTTACATCAAAATACATCAAAATATACAAAATAAGCTACAATCTAGCTAAACATGCTCCTAGGCTCCTTGGTGCGTGCTCGGTTCTCCTTGAGCTCCACCTAGCATATTTAGTGGGAGAGGAAGGGGTGAGATTCAGGAAATCTCAGTAGCTCATGCACTCAATCAAGTAAACAATCCAGGCATATAACAAGTCAAAGCACGTGAATGAGCATTTAGCCATTCTCAAACTACCAACACACGATGTACATGCTATGGAAATCACTACAATGCCAAAAATGGGCTCTAGGGACTTTTGGTCTAGCCTCACCCGAGTTTAGGGACTTTTGGATGGCCTCACCCGAGTTTAAGGACTTTTGACTTGGCCTCACTCGTTTGAGACTTTCGGCCTTGTCTCACCTATCTCAAGGGACTTTCGGCTTTATCTCACCCATCTCAAGGGACTTTCGGCACTGCCTCATTCGAGCAAATCTCACATTTCAATACACAAGCATATTGGCATTCAATGCATCAAAGCAATAGCATATGGCATATTCCACACATTAAGCATATACATAACATACAATGACTATTACAACCAAGAATGCAACAAGAAAGAGTGGGAAGAGAGAGCTACCTTTGGAGCCAAAGCCAACACAAGCCTTCCATTTCAATTTCTCCTCTTCCTTCTTAATTTTACACTCACACCTTGATGGAGGTGCTTCACTTGAGCCTAGACACAATTAAAGAGCATGGAATTACTCTCTTAACATGGAATCATCAGATCAACTCTCCTACACACCAGAACCTAGAGTTCTCTCTCTCTCTCTCTAGAATGCCATTAACCCTTTTTTTTCTCTCTCTCAAGCTCCCATGGTAGTGGAAACCACATTTTCAAAGAAACACAAAGATTCAAAGGTGTTTTCCACTTTCCCTCTTCTGACCCATGCCCAAAAACCATCCATTTTCACAAACAAAACCGTAGGAAAAGAGGGCAAAGGGAGGGGATCAGAAATCTAAAGAGAAATGGGGGAAATTTCCTTACCTTTCCCTTGCTCTTCCTCCTTCTCTTGATCTCTCTCACTCTCCACGCCTCTTTTCTCTCCTTGGGTCGAAGTCTAGGGCAGATATGAGAGAAGAAATGAGTTTGGGCATTTAATGAAGTCTGATTCTCGTTATTTACTCTCTTCCGGACTAACCCTCGCTACGGCGAAAATTAACCTTCGCTATAGCGAGCTCATGTTATCTGGCTTCGCTATGGCGAGGTGTAACCTTCGCTACGGCGAGATCGTATTAGTTCCCTTCGCTAAGGCGAGATTTACCATTCGCTATGGCGAACTCGCGTCAGTTCCAGACCTCACTCTCGTTATGGCGCACGCTACGGCGAGCAACTCCCGGGTTTTTGTATGGACTGCTGCCAGCACTCGCTATAGCTAAAATCTCTTTCACTATTGCGAACAAGCACTCTTGCTGTAGCGAGACCATTTCTCGCTATTGCGAGAAGACTTGGCAGAAATTCTGGATTCCGAAAATTTCTAGCTTTCACTTCCTTTCTTTTCCCTTTTCTTTTCTTTTTCCTAGTTGTTACATTTCTGCCCCTCTTAAAAGAAATTTCGTCCTCGAAATTTAAAGACTTACCTCAAGGGAATAACTCTGGATATTTTTGTCTCATTTCATCCGCCAATTCCCAAGTTGCTTCCTCAGATGTCAGACCTCTCCAGATCACTTTCACCAGAGGAATGCTCTTGCTTCTCAGCTGTTTCAGCTTAGCATCCACAATTCTCTCCGGTTTCACTACATAGGAAAGATCTTCTTGCAATTGCACATGCTCATATTCTATGACATGTGAGGAGTCTGGTAAATACTTTTTCAATTGGGAGACATGAAAAACATTGTGGATTTGGGCTAGGTTAGGAGGTAAGGCTATTCGGTAAGCCACGGGTCCAATTTTCTCAAGGATTTCAAATGGACCAATATACCTAGGACTGAGCTTCCTTACCCTCATTGACCGACCTACTCCCGTCATTGGAGATATTCGAATGAACACATGGTCTCTAACCTCAAACTCTAACGGCCTCCTACGCTTATCAGCATAGCTTTTCTGTCTACTCTGGGCCGTGAGGAGCCTCTTTCTAATCAACTCTATCTGTCGGGTGGTATGGTCCACAATCTCAAGTCCTATCATACTCCTCTCACCTAACTCAACCCAACACAGAGGGGATCTGCACTTTCTCCCATACAAAGCCTCATAAGGGGCCATCTGGATACTGGAATGGTAACTGTTATTATATACAAACTCTGCTAACGGTAAATACGCATCCCAGTTCCCCTTCATCTCTAGCACACATGCCGTCAACATATCTTCCAATGTCTGGATGGTCCTTTCAGTCTGACCATCTGTCTGGGGGTGATATGCAGTACTAAGCCGCAATCTGGTCCCTAAGGCATGCTGCAATGACCTCCAAAAGTTCGATGTGAACCTGGGGTCTCTATCCGAAACTATGTTATTGGGTACTCCATGAAGTCGCACTATCTCTCTGATATACAACTGGGCCAATCTATCCAGTGTATGAGTAGCCTTAATATCTAAAAAGTGTGCAGACTTCGTCAGTCTATCCACAACTACCCAAATAGCATCGTGTCCAGAGGATATCCTGGGTAACCCCATGACAAAATCCATGGCTATACTATCCCACTTCCACTCAGGGATATCTAGTGGATGCAACAACCCAGCCGATTTCTGGTGTTCTATCTTTATCCTCTGACACACTAGGCATCTAGCCACATACTCCGTCAAATCACTTTTCATCCCTGGCCACTAGAAAATTCTTTTCACATCCTGATACATCTTGGTGGCACCTGGGTGGATAGTATACTTACTCTTATGCGCCTCTTCCAGAATGCTTTCTCTCAACCCATTCTGACTAGGCACATAGATTCTATCCCGATATACTATTATGCCATCCTCAGACACCTTGTAATCTGAGGTCTTACCTTGGGTGATCTCATTCCTGATTCGTTTCAGGAATTCATCCTCTCTCTGGGCATCTAAGATCTGGGTTCTTAAGATATTCTCAATTCGGGTTTCACTCAAACACAATCTACCCGATACCACCTGACACGAGAGGTTCAAATCTCTGAACTTCTCTAGGAGCTCCTGCTCCCTAATCATCATATGGGCTACATGGATGGTTTTTCTACTCAGGACATCCGCCACCACATTGGCCTTGCCCGGATGATATTTCAATATATAATCATAATCTTTCAAGAATTCCATCCATCTCCTCTGTCTCATATTGAGTTCTTTCTGATCAAACAGGTATTTCAGACTCTTGTAGTCACTATAGATCTCTATGGTCGCATGATACAGATAGTGTCTCCAAATTTTAAGAGCAAACACTACGGCAGCTAACTCCAGGTCATGTGTGGGGTAATTCTCCTCATGAGGTCTCAACTGCCTCGAGGCATATGCCACTACTCTACCATGCTGCATCAACACACATCCTAACCCTTTGCCCGAAGCATCACAATAAACCACAAATGGTTCACTAGGGTCAGGGATAATCAACACAGGGGCAGTGGTCAAACAGAGTTTCAACTCCTGGAAACTCTTCTCACATCTCTCATCCCACACAAAAGGTGTATCTTTCCTGGTTAGCCTCGTCAGTGGTAAGGCCATGCGAGAAAAGTCCTGAATAAACCGTCTATAATACCCTGCCAAACCTAGGAAACTCCTGACTTTAGTGATCGTTCTAGGTCTATCCCACTGTAACACAGCCTCAACTTTATGGGGATCCACCGCAACCCCATCTCGTGAGATCACATGACCTAAGAATCGCACCTCGGTCAGCCAAAACTCACATTTACTAAGTTTGGCATACAACCTTTTCTCTCTCAAGGTGTCTAGGACTAGTCTCAAATGCCTCTCGTGCTCCTCAAAAGATCGGGAGTATACTAAAATGTCATCAATAAAGACCACCACAAACTGATCTAAATACGGTCTGAATACCCTGTTCATGTAATCCATGAACACAGCAGGCGCATTCGTCAACCCGAATGGCATCACAAGAAACTCATAGTGCCCATATCTCGTTCTGAAAGCCATCTTAGAGACGTCTTCAGTTCTCACTCTCAACTGGTGGTAACCAGATCTAAGATCTATCTTAGAAAACACAGATGCCCCAGCCAACTGATCTAACAGATCATCAATCCTAGGGAGAGGATATTTATTCTTGATGGTAACCTTATTCAACTCTCTGTAATCTATACACAACCACAAGCTACCATCTTTCTTTTTCACAAACAACATCGGAGTACCCCAGGATGAAACACTAGGGCAGATAAACCCTTTCTCTAACAATTCCTCTACCTGCTCTTTCAACTCAGCAAGCTCGGCGGGAGCCATCCTGTAAGGAGCTTTGGACACCGGTCCAGCACGAGGCACTATGTCTATAGGGAACTCTAATTCTCTCTTAGGGGGTAGGCCACTAAAATCAAACTCTCTAGGGAAAACCTCCTGGAATTCCCTAACAACTGGGATCTCCTCTATCCCTTCTTCTACCTCTGCCTGAATAGAGAAAAAGACTAGAAACCCTTGACATCCACACTCCAAATATCTCTCAGCCTGGGTAGTAGTCATAAAAGATAACTCAGCTCCTACCCTAGGTATGGTCCCACAAGTAGGTAAGGAGATGGTTCAGTGTTCACAATCAAGTATGGCATTATTTGCAGCCAACCAGTTCATACCAATAATCAAATCAATTTCATGGAAAGGCATACAAACCAAATCAAGAGTGGTATGACAGTGGTTAAATTGGACAGTGACATTCAAGCAAGTATGGGAAGTAACCACGTGGCCTCCAATGGGTGTAATGACAGACAAGTCAAATGGCAAGACACTAACAACCAGACCCAATTTCCTCACACAATCATAAGATATAAATGAGTGACTAGCACCCGAATCAAACAGAGCAACTACAGGAAAGCCATTCACTAACAGCGTACCTTGGATCACACTGGGAGATGTGCTGGCTTCCTGCTGAGTAAGGGCGAACACTCGGCCCTGGGTCTGTGGTCTAGGAGGCGCTGTCTCCATCTGAGGACAGTGTCTAGCAATGTGCCCCGGCTTCCCACACTTGTAACATGTCACCGGAGACTGCTGGAAGGATGACTGGCCCCGTGGAGGTGGCACACCTTGCTGTGATTTTCTATTCCATGGCCCTTTGCCTCTCCTCTTAGTACTAGGGGTCAAACTAGAACCCTCTTCTAGTTTTGGCCTTTTCAAATCCGGAACCCTCTTCTGACTAGCCGTAGTCACAGTAGGCATAATAACTTGCAAGTTAGTCTCAATCACCCTACTGACCTCCACTAGAGTATTAAACTTTCTGATCCGCTGTAGAGTGACTCTGTCGCTAATCAAGGGCCTCAAACCAGTCTCAAACTGCTCACATCTCCAGGGTTCATCATCATACCTCTGGAGGTAAGAGGAATACCAAGACAACTCAATAAACTTGGCCACATACTGATCCACAGTCATCTCATCCGTCTGTCTCAAGCCCATGAACTCCATCTCTTTCTTCTTCCTCACTGAACTTGGGACATACTTCTCATAAAACTCAACCAAGAAAGTTTCCCAAGTTATCGGTATATTCTTGGTCTCCATAAGGGGTTTCGCACTATCCCACCATCTATCAGCTTCCTTTTCTAGCATAAAGGTGGCTAGCTGGGCTTTCTGCTCAGTGGTACAATCCATCATTGAGAATATCTTCTTAAGCTGCATCACCCAAGCCTCCGCCTTATCCGCATCTAATTCCCCGTCAAACGAGGGTGGATTGTTCTGCCTGAACTGCTTCAATACTTTTTAGATAGGCGTCTGGGTCTGAGGAGCAGCAGGCTCCTGGGGAGGTACAGGTGGAATGCTGGATGTAGATGGTTGAGGTACAGGGGCATCTCTTATGGCTTCTTCTTGCCTAGCCAGGGTGTCTTGCAAATGCATGATCATATCATGCTGCTGCTGGGCAATGTATCTCTGTTGCTCCAGCATTTCTTGGTGCTGGCCCATCATGGCCTCATACCGGTCAAGTCTATCCATGATGGCCTGCAGAGAATCCCTAGTCTCAATAGGAACCTCTGGCTCAGCTCTCTGAGCCCTGAGCGGTCTGCCTCTGCCTCTACCCCTGCCCCGTCTAGTCTCAACCATGTCTGAAAAGAAATAGCAATCCTCAGTTCACAATACTATCACAACACATATGCATATAGATGCTACAACTTCCATAACCATTCACACCAAACACTAACAAATCATAGCATTCAAGAGCCTAACATTGAGCAAAAGTGCCTGAACCTTTGCTCTGATACCAAAAATGTGACACCTTAATCTACTACCATTACCTAGCCTCTCACTGGGCTCGGTTCCATATGATTCCCAAAGAAACAACACTAGTCCGTGGCATTTTAATGCTATGAACCGGGGCTTCATACACTCAACTTCTGCCCCGTGGGTCCTGTGAACCCATCATTTATATTCTCAACTCAAACTCCACTTATACAACTCATACATAGCATAAATCAAACCATAAGCCACGGGTATGGAGCCAAAAACCAGAAAATGCACTTTTTCTCACTTGTGCCCAAAAGTCTTATTTTGGCTCTAACTTTGGAAAATCATAAGTAATTGTAGAAATATGGGAATGCAGAACAAGTTAGCTTTCTAGAAAGCTCTAAGTGTTAACTTTACACTAAAAATAATTCCCAATCAAAATCTCAGCATTTGGACCATGTTTGACATCGAAAATGGGAAGAAGGTCCAGCTGTCACTGTTTCTAGTGCAGCTTTCTGTCATGACCTTCAAAAATCCATAACTAAATCCACAAAACTCCAATCTGGGAACATTATACCAATTCAGAAAGCTACGGATGTCTACTAGAGGAAAAAAATAAGTCCAGATCAGTTCAGTAGCTCCTACACCCCGAAAACTGATGGAACAGTGACGGGGGTCAGATGAGCTCCCTAATGCTGATACAGAATTTCAGACGGTCCAATCTCTCTCTACAGACCTCCGATTTAGGTGATTCTAGTTCCTATAAGTCACTGTGATTGTATAGTTTATGTGTATAAAATTTCACCACATTTGGAATCCATTTGGTCTAAGAATACCACAGATTTTATTTTCTAGTTTATATGAACAGTACATGACCAATTCATTAAATTTTCCCAAATTCGACAATTCACCAAATATTCTCTCGACCTCCGAATATTACCCACTTTAACTTCTCAAGAAGCTTTCTACACACTCTAGAGGCACGCCAAATTTCATGGCAAGAGGAGCTCATTCGGTCATACTTTGACGGAGCTCTCAAAAATACCGGTTTTGGCACCCCAAAAGTCCAAAATGGGTCCAAATGGCCTCTCACACACTCTAGCCACTCATGGACAAGTCTAAAAGCATAAAACTAGGATATATAACAAGTCCATGTGGTCCAAATCAACATACATTCAAATCTCACTATGCTACGGCCAAATATACACTACTTCATTCCTTCAACAAAAGGGGCAAAACCCTCATTTCCATTAATTTAGCTATAAACATAGTTCATACAATATCCTTTCATACATTTACACTTTCTACAACCTTTACATCTCAAAAATGGTGGGTACATATTCATTTTGCACCACTTTACATCAAAATACATCAAAATATACAAAATAAGCTACTATCTAGCTAAACATGCTCCTAGGCTCCTTGGTGCATGCTCGGTTCTCCTTGAGCTCCACCTAGCATATTTAGTGGGAGGGGAAGGGGTGAGATTCAGGGAATCTCAGTAGCTCATGCACTCAATCAAGTAAACAATCCAGGCATATAACAAGTCAAAGCACGTGAATGAGCATTTAGCCATTCTTAAACTACCAACACAAGATGTACATGCTATGGAAATCACTACAATACCAAAAATAGGCTCTAGGGACTTTTGGTCTAGCCTCACCCGAGTTTAGGGACTTTTGGATAGCCTCACCTGAGTTTAAGGACTTTTGACTTGGCCTCACTCGTTTGAGACTTTCGGCCTTGTCTCATCTATCTCAAGGGACTTTCGGCTTTACCTCACCCATCTCAAGGGACTTTCGGCACTACCTCACCCGAGTAAATCTCACATTTCAATACACAAGCATATTGGCATTCAATGCATCAAAGCAATAGCATATGGCATATTCCACAAATTAAGCATATACATAACATACAATGACTATTACAACCAAGAATGCAACAAGAAAGAGTGGGAAGAGAGAGCTACCTTTGGAGCCAAAGCCAACATAAGCCTTCCCTTTCAATTTCTCCTCTCCCTTCTTAATTTCACACTCACACCTTGATGGAGGTGCTTCACTTGAGCCTAGACACAATTAAAGAGCATGGAATTACTCTATTAACATGGAATCATCAGATCAACTCTCCTACATACCAGAACCTAGAGTTCTCTCTCTCTCTCTAGAATGCCATCAACCCTTTTTTTTCTCTCTCTCAAGCTCCCATGGTAGTGGAAACCACATTTTCAAAGAAACACAAAGATTCAAAGGTATTTTCCACTTTCCCTCTTCTGACCCATACCCAAAAACCATCCATTTTCACAAACAAAACCGTAGGAAAAGAGGGCAAAGGGAGGGGATCAGAAATCTAAAGAGAAATAGGGGAAATTTCCTTACCTTTCCCTTGCTCTTCCTCCTTCTCTTGATCTCTCTCACTCTCTACGCCTCTTTTCTCTCCTTGGGTCGAAGTCTAGGGCAGATATGAGAGAAGAAATGAGTTTAGGCGTTTAATGAAGTCTGATTCTCGCTATTTACTCTCTTCCGGACTAACCCTCGCTACGACGAAAATTAACCTTCGCTATAGCGAGCTCGTGTTATCTGGCTTCGCTACGGCGAGGTGTAACCTTCTCTACAGTGAGATCGTATCAGTTCCCTTCGCTATGGCGAGATTTACCATTCGCTATGGCGAACTCACGTCAGTTCCAGACCTCACTCTCGCTATGGCGCACGCTACGGTGAGCTACTCCCTGGTTTTTGTATAGACTGCTGCCAGCACTCGGTATAGCTAAAATCTCTTTCGCTATTGCGAACAAGCACTCTCGCTGTAGCGAGACCATTTCTCGCTATTGCGAGAGGACTTGGCAGAAATTCTGGATTCCGAAAATTTCCAACTTTCACTTCCTTTCTTTTCTCTTTTCTTTTCTTTTTCCCGGTTGTTACATGATCCCTATAACAATTCATGTTTCATTTCATCTCATTGTAGATCAAATTTCATAATAAGTTCTTGCAAATTGCAAAAAGAAATTATAAATTCAATAATACAGTAATAAGATAAAAGGTCATTACATAAATATATCAAATTTAATCATATTCAATGGACGTATCCATCCAAACCTTAGATCTGAAGACTTTAGCTACTCATAATAAAAAATAAAACCTCATAATAAAAACTAATTAAATCAATATCTTACAAGAAGAAAAGTAAAAGAAGGGAAAAACAGATCAAAGGTGGGAATAATCCATAAAAGGAAATCTGAGTCTTGGTGTCACAATTATTCTCTAAAGCTTTTTCTAAAATTGTTGCATGTTATCAAGAATTCATCTCAAAATGTTTTTATGTGCCTGTGCCTTAAGGTTTCCTAAAAATACCCCAACACTTTCTAAAACTAAATTTCTACTGATGCACACAACCAAGTTATGTGAAGTTGCATAGTTACATGGCTTGGCTGTGTAATACATTATTTCTATGTTAAACTTTATATGCCCATTTACACAGGTTGTGTGAATTTACATGAGGGGCTCATGTAACATATTGGTTTGAGCTCCTTTTTTCACTTCTTAGCATTTACATAAGCCATGTAATTTGACACAACCCATCCATGTTATACACTGAATCATTTGCTCTGTTTTACTAAAATCCATCAATTTCCTATTCCATCCATTCCTAATCAAAACATATGGAAGATATGTAAGAGCTTATGTTTTATTGGTCAAAAATAAAAAAATATATAACCAAATAAATAGTGTAAAAATAAACTTATCAAACTCCCTTAAACTTGAATGTTTACTCATCCACGAGTAAAGGAAAATAATGCGAGTAGTTGGACCTTTCACATTCAAATGATAACAACAACCCAACAACACGAGACTAACAAAATTTCCAATTGCTTTCAAAATTGAAGGGCACTACAAATATGATCTTAATATACACTTATGCAACAAATAAAGACATTTATACAATTCATTTAAGTTTAGCTCAATTGCTTTCTAATTTCCCTACCTCTTGATACCACAAGTAACCTAGTAGTATAGAAGCCCTCCCTCTGGTCTTGTCACTAGGTCCTTACTCAAATTATAATTTATTCTTAACTTAAATGACAAATTCAAAGTGCTATATATAATTATAATTCAAGCTATTTCCACTTAAATTTTTTTGTCCTTTTGAAAATAGCCCAAAATAGCAAAGTAGACTTTATTGTACTTTAATTACTTAAAACTTAACTTCAAACTATACAAAAAGGATCAATCAATTAGCTAGAGTTCAATTTTTTCTCATATTTAATTTATTTAATCATCTTATTCTTATTACTCATTTCATTAAATGCAAGGCATGCACAACTGTATGTAATTTATATAGCTCAAATCATACTTTACCAACAATTTTAACAACTAAATCAAGAGTTAAAAAGGGTAAAAAAGATAAATCTTATAACTTAATCAATCTTGTGTGCATTGATTCCAACTACACATCAAAGATTTTAAGCCTAACGAATCCAACTATACCTCATAACTCAAAACTTTTAAAAATAATTTTAAACTCACCCAAACCTAAATATTATAGTGTTCTTAATGTAGATGTAACAAAAGAAGTAAACAAATAAAAGAAAGGTGTTAAAATGTTCCCCTAAAACACTATAATTCCTCTCAGACAAGGGAACAGAGAATTGTAAAGTAGGTTAAATTGTTTTAAGAAGGAAAGAGTATTACATGTTAAATAAAAGGCAAAACAACCACAAATATCAACTAAAAAACAAATCAGTAGTATCATGTAAGCACAAATAAGTAAATCACAAGTAAGTAAATCTAGAAATATAAATAAGTTAATAAAAAGAGTACAATAATGGAATAATGATAGTGCTACTAAGATATGGTTACTGTAACACCCCGAAATTAATTAAGGTGTTAATCATAGATTAAGATTAATCAAGGATAATTAATAGAGCATGATTGGGCTAGTTAAGGAAATAGGGATTTCAAATAGATAAATTATTAATATGGGTTACGGATTTATTTATGATAGAGAATTACCTCTAGGCCCAAATTAATTAAATCATGATAAGAGGCTAATGGAGGCCCAATGAACTAGAGGTAGACCCAAATTAATTTAATGAGATAGAGGCCCAAGATTTATCTTGTGTAGGCTCAATTAAGTGGCCCAATTACCCTTGTGCAGACCCAAGCCCTTGAGCCCTTCAAATTAGGCCCAAAACTCATTAAACTTCAGCCACCCAATGTGTGAAAACTGGCCCAACAGAATTATGCAGCCCAACACTTAAAAAACTGGCCCAATAAGCAAAAATCTGAAACCCAATTGGATTTGGACTTGGAGCAACCCATGACCCAACCCATGACCCAACTAAAACCCATCTAAAACCCTAATACTTCAGCCAACCCTCATTTTTGCTGAACCACAAAGAGAAATTCGGAGGTGAGGAGGAGAGGCTAGGGTTCTTCACTTAATTCCACATTTTCTCACATTTGGAGTAAGATTTGGTCAAGGTAATAGTTATACAACTTAATCCCCTCATCTTTTCCTTTACTTTGGTCCAATTAGATTTTCATTTGGAGGATTTTCATCTTACCCAAAATCTGAAATGTGAGTGTTTGGGGATTTTCTTGGTGAAATTCG
Source organism: Erythrophleum fordii (assembly GCA_032878935.1). Lineage (NCBI taxonomy): Eukaryota > Viridiplantae > Streptophyta > Magnoliopsida > Fabales > Fabaceae > Erythrophleum > Erythrophleum fordii. The sequence continues at coordinate 1,849,349 of JAVQMF010000055.1, forward strand.
TATGTTGGGGTTAGGGCTGGTGTTAGGTGACTTTAAACCCTCCATTTTAATGCTTTCCTTGTTGGGTTGAGACCCTCAAAGCTTATTTATATTATGGGTATTAATTTTGTACGAATTTGCTTAGGATTTTGGGGGAAACATTGAGATTTCTGGTGGGAGATACTTGAATCCGAATTTGGAATTTTTGGTGGCTGTTGCAATTATCTGCAAGTGAGGTAACCAGGGTTTATATTAATTCCATGCATGTATCTGTTTAATTTCATATCTGCTGTATTTGAATGGTTTGAAATTGTTGAATGAAATGATTGGCTATCTGTTGTATGATGGTTGGACCTTGTGAGTCCATGGTGGAGCTGTGGTGCGGCTGCCACCCGTGCATGTGCCGCGATCGGGCACCGGGTATGATCAACCCCAGATGCACTGAGGCCTAGTTGTGCTCAATGGGGAGTAGGTGCCGTGGACGGGCCTCTCCCAATGTTAATGGCCTTTAACATGTGATTATATGATTGCTAGTATGGGATAGTAATCATGATAGCCTGATTAATTCATTTGCTGAAATGACTAATATGATTCTGAATGATGATTTTGATTCATGCATATATGTATATTAAACTGGATCATATGGTGGAATTGCCATGGTTATTGAGATTTATATCTCACCCCATGTTATGGGATTAACATTTCAGGTGAAGGTTCTTCGGGTAAGGATAAGGGTAAGCAAGTGGATGAAAATCCATAAGCTTCAACCTATGGGGAGATGGCTACACTTGGGCTGACTTAGCTAGTATAGATGCTAATTTTGTATTCCTTAATGTATAGCATCATCATGTATCTGTATTGCCAAGTGTAGACTTGAACATTTGATTTATTGAGGATGTATGAACTGAGGGGTTAGGCCTCATCTTAATTTGGTAGTTGTTGTATGGACTCATGATTTCTGTTGTAATTGGTGCTGACATGTAATATTGCTTATCAATGGAAATGTAACCCTTGAGACATTGATATGAGCCCCTAATATATGGAACCCCCATTTATTTTGTATTAAAGGATAGCTGCTGGTAGTTCATGTATATTTTGTTGTTGATACTTTATGAACTTGCTGATGGAAGGTAATTAGAGGAAAGAAACGGGCATATAGGTTTTGAGTTGGTAATGGAAGTATAACTAAGTAAATAAGGTAGATAAATGCCATTAGAGCCATATAAAATGAGGGGAAGTGACCTTAGAGTGTCCCTAAGAAGAGGAATGGAGTGTAGGGGGCGAAATAGAGGGAAAATAGCTACAGGAGGGAGTCACGCCGCGGCCAAGAAGGCTTCGCCGCGGCCTAGGGAGTGACAGTGGCGAGGGACGCCGCGGCTTGAGAAATCTCGCCGCGGCGCGGAGTGAAAATAATCGCCCAGGAGGTGACAGAACGTAACCTCGCCGCGACGCGAGAAGTCCCGCCGCGGCGCGAGTCAAGGAAATTAATTAGGGAGGTTACAGTAGCAAAACTCGCCGCGGCGCCACATAGGTTGGCCGCGGCGCAGGTCCAACTCACCGCGGCGAAAGTCAAGAAAATTCCAGAGAGTAACTGGGCCGCGGCGCGAGAGTTCTAGGCCGCGGCGCAAGTTTAAAAATGTGGTTTTTGAGCTCCAGAACCTAACTTAGCCGCGGCGGGAAAGTTCCAAGTCGCGGCGCAGGTCTCCAAACTCCTATATTTGACCTAGAAACCCTAATTTCAGTAAGGCTAAGGTTAGGGAATGGTATGAGTACATTGGTGGGATGTTTTTGTGGGTTGAAATTGATCAATGGATGAATCATAAACCTTTAATGATGGTATAAACCTTTCTTATGCATGATCCCGTTATGGTTGTTAGTTGATGATCCTAGTAGTATCAAGGTTTAAATTTCCCCTATATTTTCATAATGTAATTAATTGCGATGACTCCAAACCTTAATCATTATCTATTAATTGTGTATTTAGCTATAATCACTGATATTAGAATCTAGGGTCGTCACAGTTACTCAGGAAGGTGTTAACTATTTGTCAATAGAGGCAGAGAAGGAGGTCTCCTAGCGGGGAGGCTAACATCCATCCAAGCCTCTAAAGAATCAAAATGCTAATCAAGCTAGGCAAAACCTTAATAGACATAAGCATTGAATTAGTGAAAGTGTTGGTTAACCTAGGCGAAGCCTTGGTGGACGTAAGCATCAAGACCCTTCACCTTTATTGAAATTTCCTCAAACATTAAATATGCAATGCTTGAGCAAGAGACTACCCAAATACTCTACAAACATGTATGGATAAGTAGTTGAATCCATGTTCTTATCCTAGTCTTAGTCTGTATGCTCTTTAGCCTATATAACTGCATCACCATCCACTAAAATTAGGCCTTCAGTATCGCCCAATAAGACTAGTCGCCTATGTTAGTAGGTGCAGTGACAATGAGTAGCTTGAGATCCATTTAGTCAACACCATTAATGTGATTCAGCTATAGGTCATCAGAGTCAAAGAGATGTAGGCATTGGGCAATGTGAATAATGTAGTCTCTAATGATGATCTTTCCCTTGTTTTGGTTGGCAACATGCTGTAGACATTTCAAGAGCCACAAATTAGTGTTCAGTTAATTATTCACATCCATATAAGATAGAATGAAAAGCTTGTGCATGTTTATAACCTTTATACTCTTACCTTGGTTGAGTAGGGAATGAGCTATGAAGCAATGGATGTATTTATAGTTGTGGTAGCGAAGCTTGGTGGCTTTTGACAAGGTTGGAACACATTGAGATCAAGTGAAAATCCTACACCAGGCATTGCTAAAAATAAAGTAAGAGGGAATCATCTATGCATCGTCATTAGTAAAGTTAAACATGGCATTAAGTTGCTATAGAAAGTGAAGTCTTAGCCTAGTAGCCAAAGCTGAATCATGCCCTAGTCCTACGCTTTAGTGATTATGATTTATAAGGACAAGGAACTAAGAAACTCTAAAGTGAGGTCATAATCTATGGGTGGCATGATTTGAATAAATCAGCCCCATCCCATACTATGTGCCAATCACTACACCTCTTCCAATAAATTGATCAAGGCCAAGGTGGACTCATCAACATATCTGTAAACACCTACATGTCATTAAGTAAGGATCAATATTTGGTTATGTAAACAAGGTCTTGGAAAACAACGATATCAAAATTGGACCAAGATGAGGAGCTGGCTTTAGCATGCCCAATACTTGAAAGGAATAAAGTTATGTCAGTTAATAAAATATACGACTCTGGTCAAATGCAAAAGTAATATGATGTAGATTGAGGTACAAGTGAAGAATAGATAATAGATGAAGGCCTAAAATAAAGTAACATTACATAGCCTAAAATAGGTCCTAACACAAGGCAGTAAGCAATCAAGTAACTCAGTCCTAATAGTCAAATGATCAAGTGAAAATCAGAAGGGAATGTCATATGATTGAATAGTAAATCCACACTTGAACTAAGCAAGATCTATAATGAAATGAAGCAATAAAGACAAACAATGGCTAAAGCAATTGTAAAACTCATGAGGAAAGTAATGCAAGCATGGTACAACAAGTGACTTTTAAGAATGGATCAATAGTACAATGAACATAATGAAGTAAAACAATAAAGCAATAAGGGAAGGGAAAAGGAATTAGATTACACAACTACAACAAGCCATAAGGTAGCAACATAATAACATAAAGAAGCAATCATGATAACTTAAAGGATATGGGAGGCCTATAAACCATAGAGTGAAGTAGTGCAAGGTATAGATAATGTAGTAGCAATCTATAGAAACATGAGTAAGTCAAGTAGTTAGGAGGCCCATAGCCAGAGTGAAAATTATCAGAAAAAAATACCTAACTACAACATTGAAAGACAAACTGAATCAAGATATTAGCATTAGCAATAGCAATAATTAAAGGAAAAATTAGTACGAAGGACCCAAACATTGCAAATATTATTATAAAGGACCAAAAAATTCAATATTATTCCTGAGGACCAAATGAAATTTGGTGGACAAGAATGCCCTCTGTTAATAAGCCTCCTGAAACTCGCGTAATCTACTCCATTGGGTCCCTCCCGCCATTTTTGTTCCCTATGAGGTCCAACAACCTCCATGATCGTCCTCCTTTATTTCTGGAGCTGTCTGCCTTTTAGTTTGTCAGCCTTCTTCCCTTCATTTCTTCATTCGTCCTCTCCTTATTTCTTCTACCTTTCATCAAATTCTCTTGTCATCCCGCATCTTGTTATTTGTAGCTACTCACAGTCATGGTGTGAGTAGAGGAGAACAGAACAGCCTAGCCTTTTTGTATGATTGAGTAAGTAGCAATTTATGATATGCAACATCTCTCAAATTCTCATGGTCAATGGCAACTTCTTCTTCTTGTACTTATTAAGGATAGTCTGCACCTAGAGTTATAAGGAGTTTTAGACTTTTAACAGGTTTATGACCATTATTGATGTTCTGTTTCTAAAAAAAAAATGCAATACTGATAGAAATATTATTATTTCTTTTTAGGAATATTACTACTTACTTTTAGCTTTATTCTTACTGATATTGTTATTTTGCTGTAAAAAATGACGAGCAAGTGTAAAGGTTTCTAATTTTTTTAGGTGTAGTTATGATGAGTAGAGGATGGAAAATCAAATGTCAGGTGAGGTGTTCTGCTACTTTCATTTAGGTAGACAAATCTTAAAATATTCAAGTGGGAAGATCTACTACGAGAGGGGTCGACTAGGTGGAAGACTGATAAAGAAAGGTATATCGTTAGCAGAACTAAGGATAGAAGTAAAATTATGCATGGACTGTGATGACAATGAAATGGAAATGAAATCTATTTTGAAATTTGATGCCTTTCAGCTATTGGACCTGGTGGATGATAATGGTGTGCAACAACTGATCAAATACAATGATCAATGTGCCCATATATATATAATCAATGGGGAACAAACCAGAGCATCACCATCCCACTTGGTAACAGGGTAAAAAATTAGTCTTTTATAACTTGTCCAGTAAATATTTACTATATGTTATAATTTTAATTAGTATACTTGGGTATTGCCCCTAGACTAACAAAATGTGAAATGAATAAAAACGCAGAATGAATTCAAATTTAGTTCATTCCACTACTGGGTCTCCTTCCAATCGGGAACTTGTACTTCATCCATGTGCCATACAAAGTGTCCCCTCACCAATGACTGAATTAAATTCTGCTAAGTGGACGGATTTGATTGTTGGATGCGGGCAAATTTTTTCGAATGCTGTTGAATTGAGGCAAGCACTATATAAGTATAGTATTGCTCATACATTTGGATACACTTTCCTAAAGAACAGCCCCTACAAGATGATTGTCAAGTGCAATATGGAATGATGTAAGTGGAAGCTAACGGCGTGTATAGTGGCTAAAAGCACACCCTTCCTAAGTGTACAAACCTTTTGTAGTAAGCATGTACACTCAGCATAAGATAACTTGGTAGTAACTCACAAACAAAGAGCAGACTTGGTAGCATCCATAATGGTTGAGAGTATCAGATCAAGTAGAGATAAAACACCAAATGATATCTATGGTGAGTTGTTCAAAGAATATAGATTGGCATTTAAGTTACCATCAAGCATGGAGGGGGAAGGAGAAAGCTCTAACTGATATCAATGGGCCAATAGACTGGTCGTACATACTAATCCTTTGGTTGTGCAACCATTTAATGGAAACATATTCAGAAACTATTGCAATGTCGACTTCATCGACGAACAACCATTTTGAAATGTTGTTCATTGCATAAGGATGCTATATAACTGGCTTCATACTTAGTGCACAACCAATATTGTACATTGATAGTTGCCACCTTAGTGGACCATACTTGGGAACTCTCTTAGTTGCATTTACGTATGATGCAGACAATGACTTGTTTCTACTTGCTTATACAATTGTAGGTGCAGAAACATTTGATGATCGGGTGTAGTTCCTTCGAAAGGTTAAAGACTTAATTGGTAGTATAGAAATAACTCTAGTTTCAGAGAGCCACAATACTATAATCGATGCAGTAAGAGAAGTATTTGGTGGGGAGAGACATGCATTTTGCTATCGACATATAAAGGAGAACTTTAGTAGTGAGTTCTTAAAATTTTGCAAAGGGCAAAGAAGACGATGTAAGAATGATGCGCTGAAATTACTAAATGGGATTGCGTATGCTCGGTTGGACATAAACTATGTGAAAGCATTAGAGAAATTGAGTTCATTCTCCCCTGAGTTGGGTAGATGGGTGGAGACCCAGGCTGATGTTGATAGGTGGGTATTAGTTAGATTTCCATACCAACGATGGGATAATATCACAACGAACCTTGTAAAATCTTTTAATGCATGGATAATGAAAGAGAGGAAGGACAATGTTTATGTATTAATCAATGAGCATAGGGATAAGCTAGCTAAAAAACTATATGCTAGCAAGGAAGGCATAGCTAAATGGACAAACATGGTAGGCCCAAGGATTGAAGCAATGCTGAAGGAGAATGTTGCAAGGGCAGAAAATATGATAGTAGAGTACTATGGGTATTAATCGGCTCCTAGTTTGAATACAAAGCAATGATTTGAGGGTGAATGTGGCATTAAGAGAGTGTACGTGTCAAGCTTGGCAAATGTCTGGCATCCCATGTCCTCATGCATGTGCAGCGATAAAGAAGGTGCATGGGAATGTGTACTCATATATGGAAGAATGATAATCACTGAGCTCGCAGCAAAAGATGTATATGAATAGTATGATTCCTATAGAGACTCATGATATGCCAAACCTAAACAATATTTCTATTAAAGATTATGCTAGCAACACCTTTCTACTACCACCCATCACCAGCCGTCCAGCGAGAAAACCGCAGAAAAGGCTACGTGAATCACAATTTCAAGATAAGGCTAAATATATGTGTTCTCGTTGTCAAAAGGCAGGGCATAGTAGAGTTAGGTGCAAAACTCCCAATCCTTCTTTATCTTCATACTATAAATGTAAAAGTAGCTCCTGGGTGGTTATATATTGGTGTTTTCTGAAGGATGCGGTTAATAGTATTGTAAATGTGTGAAAGTTAGGCTCTGTTTGTAATGGGTAGACACAACCTATTTTTGTTTGAAGGTTGGGCTCTTTTGTACATGGGTAGACAAAACCTATTTTTTGAAGTTATGGAAGTTAGACTCGCTTTTATACATGGGCAGACTGATTTTTTTTATACATGCATCAAGGATATATAAAGGTTCTTTATAGTGGTTCTTTGTAGTAGTTATAGGGAAGTGAAGTCTGAATTTGTTGGGCTATTAGCAACTGTATGTAATACGAATAGAAAGTAATAAAAATGAAGTATGTGTTAGAAGTGTTATGTGTATGTAATATTTGTTTATGTCAAATTTCTGTGCACAAGTTATGAAAAGAATTTATAGCATATTAGTATTTGATTGAACTAATCATTAAAGCCTCTACTAAAAGGTTTAGGTGTAGGCATTTTTAGGCATCTTTTCCCTCCATACTATGTTATTTTTTATTAGTTTTGCAACTTTTCCTTTCCAAATATAAGTGGAGGTTGATCATTTTTAACTTTCCTTGGGTCTAGAGCAAACAAAGAAAAAATACCTTTATAGCAGACCACGCATTTTCATCTACACATGAAACTCCTACACTTGAGGTACTCAGTCATTTTATTTCAAGGGCATGGCTGAAAAGTGTCTGAACGCAGCCGTTGTTCATTGTTGTATCAGAGCTCCAGTTTATTTTTCTGATCTGCATGTGAATCACAATTTTAGCTGCAACCAACATTGCTGGTGTGCACCCTCTATGCCTTATTAATGAAAAAACAGCAATAGACTTGGCTTATAAGATTTATAACACAGCTTCCTGAAAATGATCAACCCAGATAGTATCACACACAGCAGATCCAAAGGCACCGTTGAACTCTGAGGATTCATCAAGTTGGAGAAAGATGTCAGGGGATTCAGCCAGCATGAGAATTTTCAGCAACTAAGTGTTTAGATTTTGGATTCTGTTTGGTATTCAGGGATTGATATTACAATCCACCATTGGTATAACACTAAACAATAATCTACCATTGGCAGGTCATCAGAAAGAAAGAAAAAAAATACACCCAGCAGATTAATTATTTCTCCTCTAATTTTCATTTTTGTGAATCCTAGCTATTCATAATCTAGTGGTATAGAGTTTTAGGACTATTAGCAAGAGGTTTAGGGAGATTACTACTGGATTTAAACACATTTCTGTTCATTTTTAGGGACCTTCCAAAGTATAATTACTAGTGTTGTTTACACCCATTGCTACATGTTTTTGAAATATTACTAGTGGCCTTCAGGGATTTTACTACCATATTCAGGCAATGAGTTTAGGACATTAATGGCCCATTTAGTGATATGCCTCAATGGACCTTAAGCAAATAGACGATAATATGTCGAAAAAAAAAAAAGTAACTTAAGGAATTTTATAATCTTGTTATAATCATAGCCAACAGAATATTTACAACCATCAGTTTACAAGGTTTACAAGTTTACAAGGCAAGGCTGATAGAACGTTCTATCTATAACTACAATAGGACAAAGTCTTGGGGAGGAAACTATCAATGCATCACGACTTCCTGGTTTGCTTCCCTTTGATTGTTGCCCTTGCAACTGCCATTACATTACCCCAGCACTTGTTCAATGGATGGTTCACCAAGTCCCACATGAGTTGGACACGGAACACATCTAACTCTTCCTGAAACCACAACCATTTACCCATGAGTCACCAGGCAGTAAACTATAATAAACAATAAAGAGATGCTAAAATCGGAGTATATGTTGGCATGGTGCACCTTTCCCACTTAGGCTTTAGTTCCCTCGTCCATAGTTGCAAGTATTTTATCAAATATACTCCATAATCATCATGGAGTAATAGATGAGATATCATAAAGTCAGGGCTATCCATGCAATACTACAAATATTGTGAGTTCAAAGTAATTCACTTACATATTTGGCTGCTGGGGCAAGTCAATGTATTTCACCGTGACAACTGGGCTTGTTGCTATAAATCTCTCTGGTTTCAACAATTTTAATAGCGTGGCCAACCAGTCTTTCTATTATATCACCCAGAAAGTATCACACACAATTTAATCATTACTATTAACTTTAACAACTACATTTTAGTAAAACACAGCCAAATTTTATTGTGATATGGGCCATTTTTCTCTGGCTTACATTGGTCCTTTGACTCAATGAATCAAGGATGTATAAAATGCATACATGAGGGTCCAAAGCAAAGAAGAACCAGTGGTTTATAAATATCACAGGGGCAAATACCTGTAACTATTTCCAAATGACTAATACTTTTCAGGGGGACAGGCTAACAGAAAATAACAAATACCCTATAAGTACGTTACCAAGGTGCAGTCCATGATGTTATAGCCCACTTTGTTAGGCCATAATTTTTTCAGTAAATGATCCACATTGTACTGCCTAATAGGTTTCAAGAGGGTTCTCTACACCAATAATTTCATAAAGTGTATCAAAGTAGGACTTAAAGCAAAGGATCATTAACGGTAATATGAAAGGAAAGACATATTAGTTACCATGAAATCCCCATCTAGAATGTGTTGTTTGATAGTCAAATTCTCTCACTTTTGGTCTTCCATAAGCACTCTGAACACCATAGTCATCACCTACACACACCCAACAAACACAAGTATAGAACAATCACTTTTAAAAATTTTACACTAATCGAGGCATGTAAAAGTTAGACTCACTGATGTGCTGATCCACTTCCATTTACCAAGGCATTGGCACTCAGCACGGGTGAGGTAAAAGTCAAACAAATCAACTACAACCCTAGTAATAAAGCAGACACATTCACTCACTAATATTAGTACATCAAATACTTTTCTACTATCAGCAATATCAAATGAAATAACCAGCCTAACTTATACAAACATATAAATTTTTCCATACTAATACACATACTCACTGCTATTTGCCCGGGTAGTATGTGAAGTGCAATATTTATACACTACCTTTTTCTCTTTCTCTGTTCTGGCATTGAGGGCTTCCTCCATAGATGGTGACCATTTGACAGCCTTTTAACATTGTCGTACTAACCTGTATAGGTGTTCTTGTCCCTCAACTTTATTCTTCAGGCTAGGGGCATCTCGTGTTTTCTTCTTCTTCAGCTTAGTCTCATTAGCCTTTCTGGATGATTCATCCAAGTCATCATCCTCCCCATCTCCACTTGACATATGCCCAAGTGATATAGCTGCTTCTTCTCTATCCCCTGCCTCATCACTAGCCATGTTGCCTGTAGAGGTTTCCTTCATGTTAGCCACAAAAGTCACTGCATGGGTAGGGTTGGTAAGTTCTGTCTGCAGCATCAACAAATCTTTAGCAAAGCCATGAGCAAAGGTTAGGAGTCTTTTATACATTTTCTTGGTACCCTACAAGGTTCCCACAGATAATAGTTAGTTCACGGATGCCTAAGAACCCTCAACATAATTGATATTTAGGGAGAATTAAAGTTGAGGATCTAAATATAGAAAAAAATTCCTCAACAAGACCTGTTACCACTGGGTTTAGGATAGATTACCACTGACTTAAAGTAAAACACCTTAAACCCAATGGTAATAGGTCCTTCACAATAGAAATACCTCAACTCCAATTCTCCCTTGAGCTGATTCAAATATAAGAAGTGGTACCGGATGGTGAAATGTAGATTCTGAAGGGAGTGCACATGGGCCTTTGGTTACCAAATAATCATATAAGCCTGTATAAACCTATACAGTAGCATTATCATATATATCCAAATAGAGTATAGCTTACCTGAGCATGCTCCTCCTTAAGCTTAACCCTTTCTTGGATGCATTGTTGGGTCCAAAACTTGATAGCATTAGCATTGTTGGGCATAACTACATCTCCAAGAGGAAAAAGCTGCAGGAAAAAATACTAACCAAAATTAAACTTATCATATGTATGAAATAATAGGTCAAATAAATATACAGGTAACAAACCATACCATTAGGAGTGGCAAACATCCTCCAATACTTTTTTTCTCCGCTCTTTTACGTGGAGCTTCTTTAAAGTTTACCACTTCCTTTACAAGAGTAGACAGGACAAGTTCTGCCCAGTCATACGTGGCTATATGGTCGATGTCCACAATTGCAAGAAGCAGTTTGTCATTCACTTATAAGCTAGATGTTGGGCATAGGAAAGTCCCTAAGGCAAACAGCAAAAAAGCCCACTTGAAGTCTCTGCTAGCCTTGCCTCTTAATATAATATCTTTCACATCTTTCAACTTTTTTCCCTTAAACATTCTTCTGACTATAGCCATACCTTCTCCCTCTAAACTATCAAGTATAGGCTGGCCACCGATGGGAATGCCCATTATGCCATGGACATCTTCGGCTTTGAGTGGTACTCGTTTACCTCTTATTGATAAAGATCTGGTTGGAACATTAAAGGCTGCAACAAGCTCCATGCACAAGTCCCTTGACAAGGTTTGGAATGCCAAATCTAGCAATTTTCCAAACCCCATTTCCTCCACCAATTTATTGCGCACAATGTTATTTCTGATGAATTCAACAGCTTCCTTAAACTGAAAGGGCAAGCACCTTATCCCAATTGGTATCTATAGAACACAAATAATTCAATAACATAGCATGAACTCATTAAATGAGGGATTTCAAGGATGCATAACAATGAATTTTTCCTTACACGAGAATTTTCAGGAACATGCTCCTTCTTGTGCTCCATTCACTCTTCATAAGCTTCATCTTTATACATCTTTTGCTCACTTGGCTCTAAGTTCTACCACTCTACTAGGACTGCAGCATTCCCCTGTAGAATGATAACCAACGATGTTACTCATTTCCCCACCATATTTTAGACATCATTTGCTCTACAATAATTATGTTGCCTACCTCTTTAACATTGTGGAACTTCCCTTTATTATTTTTATAAAATTCAGCCGTGGAAATGAAAACACCCATCTGCTTAAGTCTTTTTTCGATTACCATAAATCATTACCATGTCATAAAATATAAAAAAAATCACTTGAACTTTTGCAATCCAGATCTATATTTGTTTGAGGTATTGTCTTTATCTTCCATTATACTCTATCCTGACAGTTACAAATCAACCACAGCCACAAATAACTAAAGAAACCATCAATAATCTCTTCCTATACAAACAACCAAGTGTGATTGACAATGACTCCACATATGCCAGCTACAAGTAATACGACCATTGCATTATAACTAACAAGCAAAATAGGAAATTTGTGTAGCACACATGTTTGTCATATATGTTGCATTATACAATAAAATTACAAATGTTCTAAGCGCAACCTCCATTAATAATTCATACATTCATTTTGCCACATTATTACCAACTCTAGTGGTGTAGCCCATTACTACTAGGCTTAAGTGTGTTACTATTGCATTTCAGGAAAAATACTGCCATGTTTAGGAATATTCACACATGCTGCCCTACTTCATTTGAATACATTTAGAATTGTGCTTTGCTATTGACCTTTAGCCATGCAACCACTAAATTTAGGTGTTTCCAACTCCATTTAAGGAAATTTATCAGGAACCATGGACAACCGTTACTACAATATTTATGGATGTTACTCCTATGCTTAAGGACATTTACTACTAGATTTTAGGAACTGTCATCTACTATTGACTTTTACGCAATTTGCTTCTAACTTTAGTTACATTACTACTTAATTTCAGCAAATTTACTACCATGTTTAGGGATTTACCATAGCATACTTAGAGTTTCAGAACTCTTACTCCCAGGTTTAAAGACTTTGCTAATGGAATTAGGAAATTTTACACGATCGAGTTCCAGACACATTACTCGCTATTGGATCATCAAATCGAAACTTATCCCCCAACTTATCCTATATCCCAAATTCCAAATCCAAGTTTCAAACAATATCTAATACATAATAGCATTCATCCAATACCAGAAGGAATTTCACATCCACTGGTCTAAATCTAGAGCCTCGGTATTCACTACCCAAATTCCCTTTGCCAACGATACCCAGATTTGCTTTTGATGTAAAAGCATGTAAATACTAGCATTTATGAAGGAATGAAAGTGTGAATCTTTGGACCTATCACATAAGAAGGAGAGGTGCTGCTTACCTTGCTTTTCACAGATTTTTTAGCGTAGGAGAACCCGTCGAAGGCTACTACTAACACGTCGTTCAAACAGTTGAAGGATGTCTCTCTGGTGAGAAGCTATCTATGGATTTTCAATGAGTGGTTGTGAAAGAAAACTTTCAACGATTTTCACTTACCAATTACAGGAGAAATAGTATAATGCTCAGTAATGGAGGGCAATGGAAGGAGGCAGAAGCGACCACGTCGTCTGGAGGGCAAAGGGCATGTTTAGATGCAATTTGATTTGATTTGAGTAGCTTATTCAGCAAAGAAGCTAAGGGTATTTTTGTCCGTCAAAGTTTCCCTGGTCCTGTAGCATAATATTGAATTTTTCGATCCTTTATAATAATATTTGCAATGTTTGGGTCCTCCATACTAATTTTCCCATAACTAAATCTATATGACTAGTGAAGGACCATATAGTAATAATGGATAGAGAATATTGGAGGATAAAGTAATAAACAAATCTAAGGTTGCAATCAAGGTGCTTAAAAATTATGGAAGAAGGGGATATTAGAACTTACCCTAAAAAGCATAGTGAGAGAAAAGGACCCTAGAAATCCCAAGTGAACGACACGTCCAATTGAACCAAGTGAGGGGAAAAAGAAGGAGGTTCATTGATAGCAAGGAGAGAATGGTTAGAGAAGAAGGTAGTTGCATAAAGCTTGAAGGTGATGTAGGGAAATAGGTGGAAGTTAAGATGACAGGGCAAGAAAGGGAAAAAGAGAGAGTTGTAAGATAGGAAGGGGAGCTCGCAATAGAGATGATGGGTTGATGTAGATAGTTGGTTAGAAAATAGGGTAGGGTGATGTGGGTAAATATGCAACAATGAGAAAGTAAGGTTAAAAGGGAGGTTCACTTAATAGAAGGAGGGGGTAGGATATTTGAGGACAAAGGGGAATGAGGGAGTTAGGGTTCAAAAGGAAGGGTTTAAGGTTAGGTCAAGTTAGTTAGGTTTAAAGGTTTAGATTTTTTTTTTAATAAGGCTTATATAGGCCATGTCATTTGATATAGCCTAGCCATGTTGCACTTAGCCTAACCCATCGCTAACAACATGAGCTAAAGTGTGATATTTAGCGAAACAAGGCAACTAGTAGTTACATAACCTCATGTGAAATCATATATGGTGCAAGTAACACACTATGTTAACTCTGGGAGAAAAATCAAAAAATCAAACAGCCTAGTCGTGTAACCTTTCTTAGTTACCAAAACAACCCTAAAAACTCCCCTAAACTTAGAAAATCCACAACTAAGAAAAGGACAAGCATGGATAACCAAAAATAGTAGGAGAAAAGAACTTCCTTACACATATGACCCTACTAATCCTCCAAAGTCCAACCACAAGGCTGGTATCATGACAATAGCTAAAAGCCAAGGAAAAGTCATAATAAAAACATAACTAAAAGAAACACAAACAAACAAAAACTAGAGTAAAAGGTTAAGGAAATAATTCCAAGTTATAGTCATTAGTTTAACTATCAAAGTCACTGATGCTAAGAAATAACCAAGGTGCATATTGGCATTTTCTCGACTACCTCACCAACCAAGGTTTGAGCTATTGTCCATTGACCTTAAATGTTCCAATGGACTCATCACTTATTTCAATAACTCCATATGGAAATACCTTCAACACCTTTAATGGGTCAAACAACCTAGATTTCGACTTGCTTGGAAATAACTTCAACCAAGAATTGTAAAGCAAGACCTACTATTCTTCATTAAATTCTAGCTTTTGAATATGTTTGTTATGCTAGTTCTTAGTTCTCCCATTATAGATTTTGGCATTCTTATATGCCTACAAATGTAGCCTTTCTAACTCACTTAGTTGTAGCAATTATTTTACACCTACGAACATGAGATCAAAATTCAATGCCTTAATTGCCTAGCATGCCTTATGCTCAAGTTCAACAAGTAAGTAATAGGTCTTGTCAAACACTAGTTGGTATGGAGACATATTAATTTGTGTCATAACTAGTAATTTTTATAAGTTGGTAGATGTTTAAAGCAAGATAAGAACAATAATAAAGAGGGATTAAAAGCCTAACTAAAATGAAAAAAAAAAGGCTAAAATTGAGAAGAACAATAAAACAAGAAAAAAAGGTATCAGTTTAACCATAAAGTGAGAAAAATCAAGGATATATATAATTTAAAATATTGTAAAAGAAACTAGTTTTTCTCATTACAATATGAAAATAAAGGATGAGTATTTCAAACATAGGGATTATTATGATATAAAATACTAACGGCATAAAAAAGAAGATAAATATAGTTTTAATTGCACTAAGCTGTTTTAAGCCACTAAAATTTATGAAATTTCATTTTTTATGTAAACAAGCATTCAAGATTTTAAATGGAGTAGTCAAATTCAGAAAACACTAAAAAGTTAGCTAGAACAAAGAAAAAGTACACTATAGGGACAAAATGGTCATTTTGAAAAAAGTAATCATTATGTTATTTTTTTTAGTTATAATAATCCTTCATCCTTTTCATCTTCCCACCATCATACCACTAACCAAAATGGAGCTTGAAGAGGCAAAAATGGAGGCTTAAGGAGAAGGAGGAGAGAAAATTTCGAAGGAACTTTTTAGTATGTAAATGAAACTTTTTCTACTCCATGAGAGCTTTCTTTTGATCCAAGTATCATCTTGAAAGGTTGAAGTTGGTGGTTATCCAAGATGAAAAAGTTTCTTTTTTAAGAGATTGGATTTCATTAGGGGTATTCATGAGTAGGGTTGGATCAGGCATTTAATAGGCCAAATGCTTGACATCGAACTTGTTTTCATGCCCATGACCCAACTTGGCCTGAACAATCCCAGTTTTATATTGGACTAAGCCAAGTTAAGGCAGCCCAAGCTAATGGTCTCTTTTTTTTTTTTTTGGTTAAACCCAAAAAAATATTTTTTTAAGCAAATAAAAAATCAACTATTCAAAAATCAAAAGCCAATTCAAGACAAAAATAAAGATACTTAAAACAAAAGTTAATACTCCTAAACATAAAGCTAATATATATATATATATATATATATATATATATATATATATATATATATATATATATATATATATATATATATATATATATATATATATATATTTAACAAAGGCACTTATCAACCATTCAATTTTAAACTAAAATCTAAAAGACAAAGGACTAAAAATATTATAAAGACTTAAAATAATAACATACTTTAAAATAAAAAGAATCTTCCACTATTTGCCTTGCTAAAGTCACCATTTCTACCAAAGCACACATTCTAATAAGTAGAAAATCAACTGGTGGAAAGAAAATACACAGAAATTTGAAAAAGAATTAAAACATAACCAAACCTCAAAATATAGTAAGTAATCCATCCAAACCTTAAGAAATTCATCATCCCTATCAAGGTACTTATACATGACACTTTTAGCAAGTAGCAAATTAACCATTGAAGAATTAAAGTCAATTTTAGACTAAAACTACAAAAATGAAAATAACTAAAAATATAGAAAAGAATGAAAATATTAACTAATCGTATAAAACTAATAATTATCTATTATTGCATTACCAAAGTCACCATCTCCATTAAAAGTTCTCATTACCAACATTTTCAGCAAATACTAAATCAATCAATTGAGAATTAAATAAAAGAAGAAAAAAATTCGTAAACACATAATTAAAATAAAAGAAAAAAAACTTCTACACATCAATATGCAAATTCTTGTGATCATAAATAATCACCATCAACTGCTAATAAACAACAGTCAAATGAGACCATATAAAATCAAAAATATATTATATTAGAAGTTATAAAATAGAAAATACAATATATAAATTGCAAATTTGGAACAGTAAACAAAAGCATATTAATCGATGCTCGTAACGACTCTAGTAACACTTGTTCCTCTTAAAACCTATGTAAGAAATAAAATTAGAAAGTTGAACTTAGAAGTAAAAAATACATCAGAGCCAATTTACTTTAAGAGTATAGACCATACTTGATTTAATAATATTCTCAAACTCCTCATATTAATCAAAGTCATGATCATTAAAATTGAACACTTTAAAGGATAGCCAATTTTAGGTATAAATAAGTGCTTTAGTTATCTTTAGTGATAATAAACTCCTAAATACATCATGCATATGCCCATCAATGCTAAAAGTAGACTCAGAAGCCACAGTGGACATTGGCACAACTAACACATCATATGCAACCATAGAAAGCACTTTATACTTTCTAAAATTTTATTTCCACCATTCCAAGATATCAAAAGACCCCTTTTCCTCAACTAAATTAGTTGCAAGACACTTATCCAACAAGGTTTTTTGCTCACAAGTAAATTTCAGTTTCTTTGATGCAATCCACTTGTTTTTCAGATCAACACGTGCTGGTATCCTTTCCACTACATCCCTTCCATCAGATCCAGTATGATTATCATTGGTTTCAATTGATTCATTAACAACCCCCGTAAAATATTGCTCATATAAATGATACAAGGTATCTTTGATCCTTTTTTTCATGGTCCCAAACAAATCATGATCAACATACATATCATTAAAAGTAGTGTTCACATATGCAATTTTATAGCTGAGGTCTTATATCACCCTTATTATTAACAAATGATTCATGTTTTCTAGCTTTCCCTAATATTTATCACACCTGCATAATCTTAGCCATATCCCCAACAAGAGGATTTATAGATATAACACTTGCTTGTAACATGGTCTTAATATGAGCAATTTTATATTTGATGTCACATACAATGATTCACTGAATCTCAATGTAATATTATAAAAGACCTTTAAAAAGTCAATAAACATAGAAGCATTACTCCAATCATATGCCATAAAAGGACCAATTCAATTATATCTTCCCTAAACTACACATTATAGGCTTCATCTTCATCTTCCATTCTTTCAAATACCTTTTGGAACTTTATGGCATGTTCCAACATCATGTAAGTGAAATTCCTCCTAGTCATAACATCCAGATACAAAAAACTCTTAGAGTCTACCTTTTCCTTTTCAACAAAACTCTTGAATTTTTGAAGTCTTGCAAGAGAAAACTTAAAATATCTAACAATATTCTAAATGGCAGAGATGGAGTCATGCAAATCCTTTAATCCATCATTTACTGCCAAGTTTATAATATAAGCACAACACCTTACATGTAGATAATCCCCATCACACACTAACCCATTCCAATTTTTTAATAATTTTTTTCAAGTATGCCACTGCGGTGTTATTAGAGCTTGAATTATCTATGGTTAAAGTGAACACTTTTTCAATCCCCTATTCCAACAAACACTTCTCAATTGCCTTTCTTATGGTGTTATCCTTATGGTCTTTAACTTTTCAAAAGTTTAAAATTCGCTTTTACAATCTCCAATGTTCATTAATAAAATGAGCTGTCAAGCACATATAGTTAAAATTTTGACTTGATGACCAAGTATTTACAGTAAGCACACATGAGTACATGATTTTTTTTTTAATAAACCTTTCAACTTCTTGGATTCTTCATAGTAGGGTTTTAGACAATCCTTAACAACCATTATTCTTAATGGAACTAGAAATCTAGGTTCCAAATGATTTAATAACTCTTAAAAAAATAACTCTCAAAATCCATTTCCTTCCACAATCTAAAAAGGACATTTCATCATATATCACAAATTTAGTTAGAGCCCTTCGACATTCATCAAAACTATATATGTTAAGGACCAAAGTTCTTGCAACCCCCACATTGTCTCCTAAGAAGGCTGAGTATATGCTAAAATGAGTTGATTTTTGCCCAATGTGGGTCCTTAGTACATACTTTAAAATTAAGTATTCAAACATTCATTCCATGTTTAACTAGGTGATAAGCATAAGAAGCCTCACAATATCCATATACGACTCTATGTTTCTTTCCAATTTCATCCAATGAAAGTTTTTTAAAATGCTTCCAAACACCAGACTTATTTATAAGGCGTTTTCTCTTTCCATCCACATTTGTAGAAGGTGTAACAGTAGAGGCTGCAGTAGTAACAACATCTAAAGTAAGAGAGTTTTGATTGGGAATATTGCTTGGTTAGGGTTGGGATTAGGATTGGGATTGGGATTGGCCATGAATTTGTTCAATATTATGATTTGCCATTAGTGCTTTTGTCCCTAAAAATATGGTTCACATTAGCAAAAATGAAGTTCAGATAAAAACATAGCATAATCAACCATAACTATTAATAATCTACCTAAAAAAGCAAAGTGACACCATGAATAAAAAGAAAACCCCAGAGGGAGAAAAAATGAAGAAGTGTTATGCTATGTTCCTTAGAGGAAAATATAACTATTATAATCAATTGATTAAATCTAGATTCACTTAAAATAAGTTATATTCAAATGTGATAGCTTTTACCCACATCATTCAAAAAAAAAAGTAAAAGATTATGCTGCACTAAATTTGTAGTCATTGAATCAATAGGTTTCTTAATTAAACACTGTTCCTTTTTATATAATCATTTTAATTATAACAATAACACATATCTTTCCAAGGTCACCATGACACCATCTTTAGAACTCTTCATGTCATTTAAAGACAATCTAATTCATTTTTTAAGAAAGATTCATCCTAAATTGAACATTTAAGCCAAACAAAATTTATAGAAATTACTTGTATATAATATTGTGTTAAACTAACTAAATCATAAAATTAAAAGTTAAAGAAACATCAACAACATTTTTTGTAGAACACTTTACTATGCTGGCTAAGAGCAAAATACAAATTGTAAAGGAAAATAATTATTTGAATTCACCTTGGAGGTTGGAGCTAAATTTGATATTTTTGAATTTAAAGTCAATTTTCCCAACCAAAGACAAAAGTGCTAATTCTAGAAGAGATCTAAGTAAAAAATTTAGCTTTCATGAATGCTTATGACATTTTTCTTATGAGCTGATAATTGAAATGTAAAAGCATCCCTTTTGTAGACTCATAGTTGGATATTATAAGAGTTTATCTAGGTACGTAATTAAACTCAAAAATCAAAGCAAAACGAAAGGAAGATAAAGATTGAACAATGGAGCTGAAATTTTTGAATGGAAAAACACATCAATGCCACAAATAGAGCTGCCATACCTATAGTAGTCACGGCTAAGCAAAGAGACACATGAGTCATGAGAGTGATGAATAGATCAAAATGGAGTTACTATACCTATGGCAGAACTGTGCACATCCATGGCTGCGTGCGGTGGGTGCTGTAAGTGCATGTGTGGTAGTCTAACAGAAGCATAACAATAGTTGCATGGTTGGCATGGCTTTGTCTTGGACTCTTGGTGGCAGTAGATGGATGAAAAGAAGATGTAGAAGTAACACAATCTATGTTGCGTCTTTGCATGCATGGTAGTCTGGCAAAAGCAAAATGATAATTGTGCAATGGGTGTGGCTTAGTTTCAAACTCTTGGTGGCAATAAATGGATGAAAACAAGATGCAGAAGTAAGGAGAGCTTGGGTAGGGAAGGAAAGTTGTTCCCAGCAAAGAGAGATAGATGAAATAAGAATAAAGAAAGATGTAAGATGTCACGATGATGATTTAGCCAAAAAGAAAATGTAACTATCGTGTAGGGCCTGCTTGTGGCCCAACATAGCTCAGTATACAAATTTATTGTTTTCTTAAAATTTTGCCCATTTAAATTTTTTAACTCAGCCTGATTAGGCTGGGTTAGGTTAGGTCTCTTGGGCCTAACGAGCAAATGAACACCCTTAAATTTCACTAAAAGAATTATCACCAAGAGCTCTTTCAAATAAGATACAATTCAAGTCATGGAAGTGTGTAAACTTGAAACCCTAAACCTTTGTAATTTCACCTAGAGAGAGAAAGTGGATGGTGTGATGTTTTTCTTAATGAAACTTGGTGTTTATGATCATGAGATTGTTGAACATGATATGCATTTAGCTTGAAGTCTTGGGAAAATTAAGTTTGAAGCATGTATAGCCATTTTTGGCCAAATGAAAAATTATGTAGCTGTGATGTTTGTTTTGTCGTTTTCATGATAAAAGAGACTTAATTATGAATTATAGAGATGGTTTGAATGAGATTTGGTGTCAAAAACGCATAACTTTGATATGTTGAAAAATTAATCTCAAGAATGGCCTAAGTGATTATATTGATAGAAATTGTGTTTTAGCATGATTATGGCAATTCAAGTGACTCACTTATGATTTTAATGAGTTATATATGTCATGAAAATAAAGTTAAGATGTTGAGAAAATAATGACACTTATTGTAGTTCAAAGTTGTTTTATGATGCCTAAGTAAATCAATTGAAGAAAATGATCAAATAAATAATAAATGACCAAATAAATAGTAAAAGTATTGTTTGTGGTCAAATTTATAAATTAAGGAAGTTTAATTTAGTTAAGAAAATGTGCCTAAGAGAAGCCCTAATTTTGGCACTAGATGAAGAGCAAATAGAGGAAAACAATGTTTTTTAAAACTGAACCGGTCATTAAATCAGTAAAGGCACTAGTTTATAATTTATTAGTCAAACCAATAATAATTAAATATATTTTTTTAAAGCTTTATATAGTAAAATTTTAATATAACAAGTACATTTTAAATATTTGATTATTAATTTAATATTTTTAATATGTATGAAACATTATTTTTTAATTAAAAAATAAAAAATACCTATAATTAAAAATTAAAAGTATTTAATATTGAATTTTTTGAATTCTTAAATTATATTAAGATTCTACTCATTATTAAAAAATAACAATTTTAGTCAATTATATTCAGATTCTACTTAGTCTACTTACATTTGAGAGAAATACTACTAAGAGATGGGGCATAATAAAGAATAAGCACCAAATATAACTAAGTATACGTCTTTTATTCCTTTTATATTCTTTTTTTTATTTCTCTATATTTCAATCCCTTCTTTCTTCTAGTATTTTCTATT
Organism: Erythrophleum fordii; assembly: GCA_032878935.1. NCBI lineage: Eukaryota > Viridiplantae > Streptophyta > Magnoliopsida > Fabales > Fabaceae > Erythrophleum > Erythrophleum fordii. The sequence goes on from JAVQMF010000055.1 coordinate 1,871,422, forward strand.
TTTAATTTATCAAATTTATTCAAGATAAACTATCTTATTATATAAGAAAAATTTCCAAAAACAAAATTAACTAATCAATTTAAATCAGTTTTTAACTGATCTAGTTTTGACTAATTCAACCAATTTTTGACTTGTTTGATCGATTTTTAACTGGTTCTTTGATAGATTGATTTTCTAGGCCAACTAAACCAAACTAAAGACTGATTTCTGATCCAATCGATCGAACTAGCCAGTCTGGTTTAGTTCTTTCAACAATGGAGAGAAGAATAAGGGTAAAGCTTTTAATTAAAGAAAAGGCCATTAAGAATAAACAAAATGAGTACCTTGAATGATGAAATTGATATATAGAAAATTTAGTAAGTTGAATTATGGAAAAATGAACTTAAAGTGTGCTTAAAGTAACTTCTAATTTATGTTTAGTACTAAATAAAGATGAAATGATTTTGATTATGCATTAGCTGACCTTTTTATGTCCAATTTATCATGTTTAGGCCAAACAAGTACAACCACACCCTTGTATGCTGTAGAACTAAGAAGAATCAAGAGAAAGAACAAATGGAATAGTTGTTTGGTCAAAGGAATCTTGGCTTGTATCAAGTAGTTTACTCTTCCTTCTTTGCATGCATTTAGATGTACTTGAGTTAAGATGACTTATGTGTATTGATTGTTTTATGATTATTTGAGTTTATGCTTGAGTTAGGTATACTAGTATGAGTTTCTATGCACATATAAAATATGTTTTTTTTGCTCTTAGTAAGATTTACAAAGCACATTAGTTCTTCTACAACCTAAATATGAGCCTAACTAGTATGTTTTATGACATAACTATACATGTTCAAATATTTAATGACAATTCTATGTTTTTATGATATTTTTTGTAGGGATTTCCATGCATGCATTTCATTCTTAAGTTTTCTAATATATGCATTGGATTGGTTAAGTATAACTATTGAGATTCTCCCAAAAATCTCACCCTTTATCTCCTACTAACCATGCCAAGTGAAGCTAGTAAGAAAAAAGAAAAAGAGATAACTTGATGTTAAGAAATAAATGGAATTTGCATGCTTGTGTATTCATTTTGATATATATTTTGATAGTTGAGTAAGATATAATGTAATTTGAGATTTAGTATATTATAAATCATACTTAATGTACAGAAATGAGTAAGCTTAATTATATTTTATTTGTGAGAGCAAGAATGTGTAATTTCTCTCATGGAAAGATGGATTTTGATACAATGCTATACTATGTTATGAAATTTGCACTGAGTTAGGCTTGCTACTATTTAAGCCCTGAAGTACATAATCATGTTAGGAAATGATTATACCATAGATGATTGATTTATAATCAAGTTTGGATTAAAAATTATGACCATTTGGATGGTCTAGACCCCTGAAAATATAAGGGAAATTATGACAAAATTTTTCAAGAAAAGTAAATTAAGAGATTAGCCATTTTGGTTATATTGTAACAACTAACATGACAATATGAATGTTCAAATATATGCAAAATTATGACTAGGTTTATATAATTTTAAGTAATTATTCAAGGCACAAAAGTAAGTGGGGATTATGTGAGATTTCATTTTTAGGCACTGACTCCAATCTAACTTACCCTTCTATGTAATAGAGACAAAATACTATTATACCAAGTTAGTCAATTTTATGAAAAAGAAAAAAAGAAAATTTTCAAGTATTTTCTACTATTTAGTTCCTTGAATCAATGATCTATTATAGTATGAAATTTAAATGAATAAGATAAGAGTTAGTAAAGCAAAATGTGTTAATTGGTATGTTGGACATAGTTTAACAGGCTTATAGGGCATCATCTAACTTTAGAAACCAATCCTTCCATAAGGAGCTAATAGTTTCTTCTAAAATTTTCTCTAACTTCTGATTGGGTATTTTAACTTGGCCACTAAGCTAAGGATGGTATAGGATGGGTATGCAGTGATACACCTTATACTTCTTAAGAAGTACCTTCTAATGGATAGTGCAAAGCTATTCAACTAAAGGTATCTCTTAGCAACTTAATAACCATATCTACCTGGCAACACTATTTCTCTACCAATAGGTTCTTCATGGCTTTGAATAGATTAAACTAAACTTCTTTATCTTCCACCCTTAGAGTCAACTTGTCATTCTTCACATCTATTATTGCTTCAGTTATGGCTAAGAAGGACCTCCTCACAATCAATGGCATCATAGAGTCCTCCTTTGTCTTTAGCACAATAAATTCAACTAGCAAGAAGAACTTACTAACTTTCACTTGTACATTTTCTAACACATCAACAAGATATTTCACCAAATGGTCTACTAGTTGTAGTATGATGGTTGTTGAGTTCAGCTCATCTAGACCAAGTCTCCTACACAAAAAAAGAGGCATCAAACTCACACTGACACCTAAATTGCACAAAACATTATCAAAAATAACATTGCCAATTAAACAAGGAATAGAAAAATTCCTTAGATTTGCAAGCTTTAATGGAAGCTTGTTCTAAGTAATTGTGTTACACTCCTCAATAAGTGCAATGGTGGTGTGTTCTTTGGCCTTCCACTTATTAGATAAGATCACTTTTAAAAAATTTGCATAAGTTAACATTTATGCCAAGGCATCTACAAAAAGAATATTTTTATGTAAAGGTGCTTAAAAATATTGAGAAATTTATCTAGTTACCTATCTAGTTTTTGTTGATACAATCATTGAGAAAAGGGTACTAGTAGGACATAAGGCTTAAGTGATGCTTATACTGGTGGTTAAGCCTTCTTATGCCTATCTTTCTCACTCTAGACTGGAAGGCTCATAAGTTCCATATCACAACATTATCTCAATTATCAAGTGGTGCATCCCTCTCCTCAAAACGCTGTAGTTACTTACCACTTCTTAGAGTGACTACTATATAATAGTCTTTTAGGTTGATCTCAGTCTCACTAAGTAGATTCCTTTAATGCCTAGAATTGGACACATCAGCCAACTGTGCCAACTATATTTCTAAGTTTCAATTATGGTTGGCTAGTTGGTCCACCTTGGTTTCAAACTTCTCAAACCTATCAATGGCAACATTATAAAATTTTTCAAATGTAGCTTTCTAAGATGGTTTACTTTCATTCTTATAGTGATTACTTTGATTTTTAGGCTAAAAATTTTACATAGATGGCCCACCATGATTTCTTAAATTACCTTAGTTAAACTAAGCTAAGTTAGAGTAATCCTTCCATTAGGGGTTATATGTTGCTAAATAGGGATTGTTATGTTGCCTTGAGTTATTTGAGATATATTGTACTTGCTCAGATGCATAGGACCTTGCAAAGTTATTCACTTGATATTCACTGTATGCATGAACACTGGCATAGAGTTCATAACTGGAGAAAGGTGTAAAGTTAGATACCACATTTACACCAAGCTAGTCAAATTTCTTCTTTAGTAGATTAAATTTTGTATCAAATTTCATATTTAGTGCATTGATGTTATCTAGTTCCATAACACTGGTAGCTCATTTAGGTAGTGCCCTTCATTAGGGTAGTTGTAGTAAATGGAAGCCATTTCCTCAACCATTGAAACCATTTCATCAGTTAGTTTTGCCATTAGAGATCTACCATCTGCAACATCTAAGCTAACCTTAAGTGGCTAGTCCAATTAGTCATAACGCATCTGAACTAACAATCATTCTTGGATGCCATGATATGGGCATTACCTTTGAATGACCTTAAATTGCTCTACGACAGTGATGCTAAAAACTTGTTGTGAAAAATCTACGAGTGTATAGATCACACAAATAGTAATATAATGAGTAAATTATCATCCCATGAGGAAAGTTAATCAATTACTAATTTCCTAAATTATTCCTATTATCTAGAAAATTTGTAAAATTGAATTAAATAAACGATGAACTAAAGAATAAGCAAATTTCGCAAAAATAAAGAATTGGACTACTTAATGTTAAAGGGATCTAAGATTTCGATTTCAATGTCACTTGCTATAACTGAATTAAATTAACTCATGCAATTTATTTTCATCTTAATTAATGGTTAATTCCCTAAATTATATGAAATTCCCTTTTGAGATAAAACACATGTATTTATGATAGGCTTACATCCACCCATGCAATCATACGCTCTAACATAAACCCTTTAAACTCTATGGAATTTAGTACATCCCTGCATGTAGTGGCTTTGCGTGCATGCAGGTTACTATTTACCTAAACAAGATTACTATCTCTAACAAATCTAAGCTTAAGTTTATTACTTAGGTGATTACCTATAAAAATTCATCTTTCAATTCATCTCACTACAACTCAAATTTCATAATAAGTGGCCAACAAATTGCTAAAAAAAAATTATAAACTGAATAATAAATTAATTAGATAAAAGGTCATTATATGAGTATCTCAATTTCAATCATATTCAGTAGACATATCCATTCAAACCCCAAATGTAAAAAGCTTCACTACTTATAATGAAAAACAAAATCTCATAATAAAAACTAATTGAATCTATAACTGACAAAAAGAAAAGTATAAGAAAGGAAAAACATATCTATAGAAGGAAATCTAGGTCTAGATGTCATAGCCATTTTCTAAAGCTTTCTCCAAAACTATTGCATACCGTTAAGAATTCATCTTAAAATATTTTTATGTGCTTATGTCCTAAGTGTTACAACTTACTTTACTTAATCATTTTCATATCATTTAAATACCACATATAACGAAACCTTCACAAAAATACTCTTGGTAATGGATTTTATACCATTCAATAGCTCAAATGGGACTTCTAATCACCCAAAATAGAATTTCTTTCCATTTTAGTTCATAACTTCCATACAAATATTTGTTTTAACCCATATGATCATAATACAAGTTCTATTTGCATAAAGGAACCATATAGCCTATTTTGACTCTTTTGACATAATAAGGTCCTAATTTTAAAAATTCATAACTTTAGTTATGCAACTCTAATTTATGCAAATTAGAAGTCTATAGAAAGCTCATAATCTAAAATTTTTACTATAAAAATTTTAAGTTAAAATAAATCTATTGACCTTTCAAAGGACATAAAAATTGAGGTAGCACAGTATGAATAATAACAAATATTCTATATAGCACAAAAAAATGAAACTTTGGCTTGTTAGAGAGAGCTTTGTATATTCTTTAAATGCTTACTAAATCTTAGCCTCAAATTAGTTCATTTGAACTGTCAAGGGCAAGATTGTATTTTTATGGCTTCTTTGCACCAAATTTTAGATCTAGGGTGGTACATTCGGGCCCTAATATGCAATCTTTTAACTTGAGCAAATTTCATTCCATTCATACATCATTTCTATAGGGCTCAAGACATAAAATATGTCTAGCCTCTAAAATTCACCATCTCACATGTAACTATGCATATAGAACTAAGGATTTCTCATATACCAAAACATGTTACATTTACATGTGTCAACATCCAAATAGCATACATTCATAGTGTTCAACTTCTACATGAAGTGCTATTACATATCATCATTATATACCTCATGTTTTGCTACTATTTTCGCTCATAATATACATCCAAATTAATATAAACATTGTAAGCATTCTAACTACATTCTCTAGAGCTTTAATTCTTCTGTAGTTCTTTCTTCTTGCTAGTTGCACCTGTCCTGGTTAATGGGGGATGAAAGAGGGTGAGATTCCTAGAAAAATCTCAGTAGCCACATTCAATCCAATTTAATGCATACAATGGATGATTCAAAGATGAAATGCATGCAAGTAAGGTCATATGCATATAAAACATCTCAAACATAGAATTGGCATGAAATTTTCATACTTATCTAGCCATGGCATAGAGACATACTAGTTAGGTTCTACTGTGGGCTAAGGGAAGAACTATTTCACTCAATTCCCCGACAATCATAGTAAGAGCCAAAATTTAACTCATATATCCATAAAAACTCATGTTAAGGAGCCAATTCAAAACATAATTCAAGTAATCATCAAATAACTAATACATACAAAGCATCTCAACTTAAATGCATGCAAGAAAGGAAGAGTAAGTTACCTTGTGAAGCTAAGAGCTTTGATCAACCACTAACCCACTTGCTCTTTTCTTTTCTCTTAGTCCTTTTTGGGTTGGCACACATTCACAAAGGTGGGATTGCACTAGTTTGGCATAATTACATTAATTTAGATATAATAAAACTAGTTAGAATTTATTCCATCTCATTCCTTTAACACATATGCCTATTAAAACTTAAAACACAAACTTAAGTTACTTTAAGTGCCTTAAGAGGGAACTCCCATTATTCAACTTTTAGGCTTTAAGATCTTACCATATATAAGGTATATGACTTTAATGGGACTCATTAGGGCCATCATATGCATGCTTAAACTTGTATAGGATTTCCTATTTAGGCACCTTTGAGCCCTAAATTTTCACTTATAAAAATAGGATGCTAAATTCATTTCAATGGTTCCATTGGTGTTCATGGCTCATATCTAGACCATCTACAACCTTAAAATCAGTAAAACAATCTTCTGGGTGCTTCATCCTTGCCTTGGCCAAGACACACACATATCAATGCCATACATGGAGTTTTTGCCATTTTGCTAAGGAATTTGGATGATGTATGATATCCATGACTTATTCATAGTTTAAATGTGACCTTAGAGAGTTTAATTTATCTTTCTAGGGTTTTAAAACTTATATGGTTTGCTTAGAACCCTAGGTTGCCTTAACTTGTTTTTATAGCTTTCTTTAGAGTTTTCTTTACATAATCTTATTCTACTTCCTTTTAAACCCTTATTTCTATTAAGTTATCATCAAACTCAAGTTTCCTCTTCCTCTCTCTCTCTCTCTCTCTCTCTCTCTCTCTCTCTCTCTCTCTCTCTCTCTCTCTCTTTCTCTCTAAGCCAAAATCATAGAGGAATGGAGATTCAAAGAAAAGTAATTTTCTAGCTTAAGGCATACCTTGTTTGAAAGCCCTTTGAAAGGTGATTCTTTTGGTATATTTAGTTGCTTCAAATTTTCTCTTTTTCCTCAAGAGGTCTGTAATATCCGATTTTCGTTAAACGATAAAAATGGGTATGTTTTCAAAGCAAGTCTCCCGAAATGAATTAGTTAAGGTCTCAAAAAATTTGAGTGATATTCTAGACTCCTAAAATGAGAATCTTAGGCTCAAACGAAAAGAAAAATGGAGCTAGAATGAAGAAACGAAATTTAACGAAAAACTTATAAAATGTAATGGTATTTTCGTAATTTTGAGAAAATTTTGGAATTCACATAGGAGGGCTTTTTAAATAAAAGTTTTAAGTTCTCTAGGATTCTCAAAGGCCTTGAAAACCATGGTAAGCCCCAAGATAGTTAAATCCCCTCTGGTAGATATTTTCCAACGTCGATATACCTGAACTTTGACAGATTCATTCAGAAAGATTTTAACTCCGATTTGAGTGATTCTAAAGGTATTTTACTAAATTGAGAACCTAATTTTATAATGGAAAAAAAAATTTTCAAGAAAGAGCTAAAACAAATTAGAAACAAAAATGCCAAAAACGAATGGCAAAATGAAAATTTTTGAAAAATCTTCCTTCCTCCACTTATATATATAGGGTGCCCTACTCTCCCATTCATTTAGTTTCATTTGTTTCTACCCTAGATCAAAGGAAAAACCCTAGGAGAGGGGCGCACAAGAGGAAGAAGAAGAGGTGGAGAGATTAAAGCTTGAAGGTATGGAATTTTGGTAGTTTTTCATGCTTTTTCCTTTCCAAATCTCTTCTCTTCCATTCTCCTTTATTTCCTATGATTATAATGAAGTTTATAAATCTGTTTTAAGGGATAAATTAAGGAAAAAATTCGGATTTGAAGAAAAGAGGCCAAAGAAGATAAGATTCAAGTGAAAAAATAAGAAAAAATAAAGTAATTTCTTCTTCCATGGTTTCTACCCCTTGCTCCTCTTCTCCCTATGGTTCACCCCTCTTAAGAAGTCATAAGAGGGCTTGGTTTTTAGGTAGAACCAGGGGTGATTCTTAGGAAAAATAGTGTGGAGAATAAGAATATGTAAAGAGAATTAACAAATAACTATGGAAATTCAAGATGCAAATTCTAGGGTTTTATATGTTCTTTGTAAAATCTGATTTGATACCTTAATTTCTATGCCTAAATGAGAGTTTAAATGAGCTCCTAAGATCCTTAGAAGTCTCCCCATGTGCTTTCTCCATCAAGAAAATAAAGCAAAACCTATAAAGGCCAAAACCATGCATAGTCTCAGCCTAAATGAGTTAGGATACCTAGGAAGAGTTTTAAATTTTTTTAAACCCATTTTTTAGTCATATATGATGAGTGAAGATGAGGGGAAGCCTTGAAAAAATTTAAAAACCATAGAAAATAAGTTAGCCTTATATGTTCCATAATATGACCTAAAGAAGCAACATGTAGTTAGTCTCTTTATTTTATTTGTGTGATCACTCCAAAAGGCTTAAAAGGAGTCAAGAATCATGTATGAAGAGAAGAATGGAGCCTAGAATTTATTTGATAGGTGTTGCTTCATTAAGTGCATTCTTGGAAACATATAGAGGTTTATAGGTCAAGTTAGTATCTAAGGAAGATGTGTGGCCTTAGAATTAATTCCATGAACCTAATTAGCTTCCATAAATTATGTTTAGGCCAAGATAAATCATTCCCACACCTTTGTGTGTGTAAGGTCGAGGAAGGGAGCATTGATTCAAGGAGAAAAGTGTGTGGTTGCTTCCAAAGTAGCTCACTCTTCTTTCTCTCATGCATGAATGCATGCTTAGCTTGTCTTTAAATGTGTGTATGTGTGTTTTAAGCCATAAAAGTATTCTAACATGGTTTCATATTCCATGGTACCATTATGATGCATTATGTTTCTAAATGATATTTATAATACTTACTTTGGTTTGCTTGAGTATGGTGAGGCCAAGAACCCTTAGCCATGGTGAGGATGAGCCAAAAACCCTTAGAATTGGTTGAGACAAAGTAAAGAATCTCCCAAAAGTGAGGTTGACTCCCAAGAGTAAGGTTGAGTCTAAGAACGTCTTAAAGAATGGGTGAGGCAAGTCCAAGATCCATAAGTGAATGGGTGAGATTAATCCACTTACTTGGCAAGCCTTTGTATGCTATATATGACTTGCTCAAATGTTGAAAATGTCTCTTGAATGATTGCACATCCTATAATACTCATGCATGCATTTTCAAGATTGATTTTGCATCTTTTATGTGTGATTGAAAGGGAGATGAGATGTTAGGATTCTTTGAATCTCATTCCCTCCTCTCCAATGTTCTAACATGTTAGGTAGACCAAGAGAGCAAGGAAATGGGAGCCAACCACATGAGAGATGAAAGTTTGATATTAAAGTGCATAAATTTGGCTACTTTAAGGCTTTATGAATGACTATTGATGTAACCTATTATTGTATATGACCTATGATCTCTTAAGCATGTGTAATTATGTTAATATATTATGTATAAATGAGAAATTATGTTATGTGACCATTAGAATGTAAATTGAGTATGCTTCTTGAATGGCTTTATGCAATTGTGTATAAATAGAAGTGGAATGGCCAATTTGAGATGCATGAGATTTGGGACTACTTGGGTAGTTCATATAAGTCATATTCATGCTTTTAAACTTGCCCAAAAGGTGTCAAACATCAAGGGAAGTCATTTGGATACTTTGGTATTTTATATGAAGCAAAAATTGACCATATGAGAAACCTATACCATTTTTTGTCCAAATGAACTCTTCTTGATTTGAGATTTGGCATGCAATTATAGCTTGTTGAGAGATTTTTGAGAAGTTAAAGTGCATAATTTTTTAAGGTCTATAGAATATTTGATAAATTTTTAAAATTAAAAAAATTCTAATTTTGGTCAGTTACTGTTGATACTGCCCCAAAAATGATTTCTGTCACTCAGGGGTCAAATGATGTCCAATTGCCCCAAAATTTTATAAAAAAAACTAGACATTCCTAGTGACTTCTACCAACTATAAGCACCTCAATTGAATGTCTAGAGAGAGATATATGAATTTTTAAATTTGTGCCCAGTATCAAGCATTCAGACTAACCTTAGGTATTGTTTGATTAATTTTTTAGGTCTAGACATGCCTAAAGTAGTCTAGTGTTATTTTTTCTCTCTAACTAACATCTGTATCTTTCTATATTGATATCATTTGTTTGGATTAGATTTTTGTAAAATTAATTGGATATTTTTGAAGTTTGTAGCAGAAAGTTATGATAATACTAGTAGCCAACTAGACCTCTGCACTTTTTCGAATGTCAAACTTCTTTTGTGTTGTGTTTCATGGCTAGGATTCATTTTTAGAATAAAGTAGACATGTGTAGCTTTCTATAATGACAAATAATTCATGATTTAGAATTTTTTAGAATTAGTTATGATTTTCCAATATTTGTGACAGAAGTGGAAAAATTCTGGCCAAAATTACTTCATGAGATTTTATGTGTCCTCTTGCTTTTCACGAGTTGTAGGCCACTTTTAGTGATGGAAATGAATTTTATCTATACAATTAAATATAATAATGTGATACATGAGCTCACACGGTCCACGGAATACCAAATGAAAATTTTATACGCAACGCAATGCTAAGAAATTCATTATTTAATGCCATTTTTCTTACCTCTTATGTGAGTGACATGACTTTGGACATGAGAATAGAATGAAATGTGCTAAGGAATTATGGTGTTACAAGGTCAACCACCAAGTTCACTCTTTCAAGAGACTAAAACTACCATCAAAAAGAGCATGAAGAGGAGAAGATAGTTTCTAAATAGCATATAACAAGAATTTGCATAAATTCATACCATATTGGCCTTTCTTTTCCTTCTCTTTCCTCTTCCTTTTCACACCACTTAATTGTCGGCTTGAGGCTGAATATGTCAGTTCTAATATGGGGGAGTAGCTAGCATGCCATATATTAAAGGAGGAGGAAGATAGTTTCAATAATTTAAAATTTTTCATCATGTATTTTACTTTGACTCTTCCGTTTGAACTCATTTTTATCCTTTTCAAAAACTATATATTCTATACTAAAATTTAGACTCTCTACCTCATTAAAAATATTTTTTTAAAGAGCTTAGGGATTTAAAACATTCTAAAAAAGCTCAATCTAAAATATTGTTACCAGGAAGCCAAATTTGCACATCGTTAGGGGTTTAATTGATTTGACCTTATATGGTTAATCTACTAATCTTATTTTATCATATTATGATGAGGATATGTGTTTCTCTTATTAAATCTCATAATATTTAACTCCCTAACTGTTTCTATTTTTCAATACTTCCACTATCTGCTTGCATCTTTTAGGGATCTTGGCCAAATTGGCCCTTAAATTAAACTCTGCATGCTCTTTTACTTTAGGCTAACGAGGATTATCTTTATCTCTATTTATTTTGCAGTTAAAACAAAACTCTTTTTTTTTTGTACTATTTTGGCCAAAATTATGATTTCGCCACTGCATTCATTTCACTCTAATTTTGCCCAAAAACTTTAATCTTTCTAGAAAACTCTGAGGCATAGTATATTTTGAAATCCTCTATACTTATCTAATTATTCTCTGCATCTATAGTGGCTCAGAATAACTTAAAACAATTTTATTTATACCTATACTACTAGTTACCTCGATTTATGTGTAATCAACGCTTTAGCTAATTTCATTAACTCTCGTTAATCTGGCAACCTTGTTTAGTCATATAATAATAGAAAGTATCTTTCTCTTTTAATATACTATTAAATAATTAAGTTCCTAATTTTCCCCTGTTGCACTATAAGGATTCTTTTCAATTGCCCCTAAATTTGTTTTCAACCCCTTCTAGGTCTCTTTTCTCATCTAATTAGGCTTTTACATTGTCTCATTACTTCTCATAACCTTACCTCAGAGTCTAACCTAATGTAAAAGTACTGAATATTACATTTGTGTTTCCTAAAAACTTTCTAAAAATAGCCTAAAACTTTCCAAAAATTGAATTTCTACTAACACACATAATGTAACACCATAATATATTAACTCCATCGAGCCTCCCTCTGGGCTCAATTCCATATGATTTCCAAAGAACCCGTACCAACCGTGGCATTTTCATGCTATAAAACGGGATTTTAAATACTCATCTTTTGCCCCGTGGGTCCTGTGAATCCATCATTCACATTCTCTACTCACGCTCCATTTATACAACTCATACATAGCATAAAACAAGCCATAAGCCACGGGAATGGAGCCAAAAACCAGAAAAATGCAATTTCTTAAACGGACCCAAAAGTCAGATTTTTGGCTCTAACTTTGAAAAATCATAACTAATTAGAGAAAAATGGGAATCTAGAAAACCATAGCTTTTTGGAAAGCTCTAGGTGTTAAGTTTATGCTAAAAATAATTTCCAACCACAATCTCAGTGTTTGGACCATGTTTGACATCAAAAATAAGACAGAGGTCCGGCTGTCCCTGTTTCTGGCGCAGCTTACTGTCATGAACTTTGAAAATCCATAACTAAATCCAAAAAAATCCAATCTGGGTAAACTATACCAATTTGGAAAGTTACAGATGTCTACTAGAGGAAAAAAATAAGTCCAGATCAGTTCAGTAGCCCCTACACCCCAAAAACTGATGGAACAGTAACGGAGGTCGGATGGGCTCCCTGATGCTGATATAGAACTTCAGAAGGTTCATTCTCTCTCTACAGATCTCCGATTTAGGTTATTCTAGTTGGTATAGGTCACTGTGATTTTCTAATTTATGCTTATAAAATTTCATGACATTTGGACTCCATTTGGCCTATGAATGACATAGATTTCTTTTCTGACCTATGGTAACAGTACATGACCAAACCATCAAATTTTTCCAATTTCAACAATTCACCAAATATTCTCTAGACCTCCAAATATTATCCACTTTAGCTTTCAAAGAAGCTCTCTATAAACTCTAGAGGCATGCCAAATTTCATGGCAAGAAGAGCTCGTTTGGTCATACTTTGATGGAGCTCACAAAATTAATAGTTTTGGCACCCAAAATGGTCAAAGTGGGTCCAAATGGCCTCCCACATATTCTCACACCTCATGGACAAGTTTGAAAGCATAAATATAGCATATATGAAGTATCTAAGTGGTCCAAATCATCATACATTTCAAACTCACTATGCTACGGGCCAAAATACACTATCACGTGCAAGCCACAAAAAGGACAAATCCTACATTTGCATTACTTTGGCTCTCTACATAGTTTATATATCATATTTTCATACATTTACACTTGCTACAACATTTACATCTCAAAATAGTAGGTGCATATTCATTTTGGCACCACTTTACAACAAAAGAACTAAAATAAGCTAACATCTAGCTAAACATGCTCCTAGGCTCCTTGGTGTGCACTTGAATCTCCTTGAGCTCCACCTAGCATGTTAAGATGGGAGGGGGTGGGGTGAGATTCATGGAATCTCAGTAGCTCATGCACTCAATTAAGGAAGCAAACAAGGCATATAACAAGTCAAAGCATGTAATTTAGCATCCAACTATTCTCAATCACATAATACATGTTGTACATGCCATGGAAATCACAACAATGTCACAAGTAAGCTCTAGGGACTTTTGGTCTAACCTCACCCGAGTTTAGGGACTTTTGGATAGCCTCACCCGAGTTTAGGGACTTTTGACTTGGCCTCACTCGGTTATGAGACTTTTGGCCTTGTCTCACCCATCTTAAGGGACTTTCGGCACTACTTCACCCGAGTAATTCTCACAATCCAACACACAAGCACATTGGTACCGATGCATCAAAGCAATAACATATGGCATATCTCATACAATAAGCATATACATAAGCATACAATGACCATTACATCCAAGAATGCAATAAGAAAGAGTGGAGAGAGAGCTACCTTATGAGTCAACACAAGCTTTTTCTTTCAATTCCTCTTCTCTCTTCTTGGTTTCACACTCACACCTTGATGGAGGTGCTTTTCTTGAGCCTAGACACATCAAAGAGCATAAATTACTCTCTCATAACTTAACAACTCTTAGGAGTTCTTCAGAACAAACCTTGCTAACATATAAGAACCTAGAGATTCTCTTTCTCTCTCTCTAGAATGTCACCAGCTCTTCCTCTCTCTCAAGCTCTCAAGTTAGTAGAATCATCATATTTAAGGAAAACAAAAAAGTTCAAGAGTATTTTTCACCTTCCCTCTTCTGACCCATGCTTAAAATCTAACTAATCTCACAAGCAAAACCATAGAAAGAGAAGGCAAAGAGAGGAGATCAAGATTCTAAGAAGAAATGAGAGAAACTTGCTTACCTTTCCTTTGTTCTTCCTCCTTCTCTTGGTCTCTCTCACTCTCCATGCCTCTTTTCTCTCTTTGGGTCGAAGTCTAGGGCAAATAAGAGAGAAAGAATGAATTAGGTCGTGTAAAGGAGTCAATTTCTCGCTTTGTACGCTTTTCCGAACTGATCCTCGCTATAGCGAAAATTAACCTTCGCTACGGCGAGCTCGTATTAATTACCTTCGCTATGGCGAGGTTTAACCTTCGCTACGGCGAGCACGTATCAGTTCTCTTCGCTATGGCGAGGTTTAACCCTTGCTACGGCGAGCACGTATCAGTTCTAGACCCCCACTTTCGCTATAGCGCACGCTATGGCGAGCAGCTCCCTGGTTTTTGTATGGAATGCCCACACTCGCTATAGCTAGAAGCACTTTCGCTATTGCCAATAGGCACTCTCGCTATAGCGAGACCATTTCTCGCTATTGCGAGCAGACTTAGAAAAATTTCTGAATTTCAAAAATTTTCAGCTTCCTTCTTTCTTTTTCTTTTCTTTTTTTTCCCTGTTGTTACACATAACCAGGTTTTGTGAAGTTACCTAGTTACATCATTTGGTTGTGTAATATGTTGTTTTTACATTAAACTTCAAATGCCTAATTATGTGGGCTGTGTAAATCTACACAAGCCTCGTGTAACATATTGGTTTGAGCTAGTTTCTTCACTTCTTACCATTTACATGGGCCATGCAATTTGACATAGTACACTCATGTTATACACTGCCTTTTTGCTCTATTTTGTTGAAAATCCATTAATTTCCAAAGTGTTCTTAATCAAAATATATGGAAGATGTGTAAGAGTTCATGTTTTACAATTTAAAAATAGGGAAATATAATTAAATAAAGAATGTAAAACTAAACTTATCAGTGCATGTGCTCATTTGTATAAAATCTTAAATAGGAAATTAAGGTTTTCTTATGACTTAATCAGACCCTAAGATTTCTGCAATAATTTCAACAAAGTTTATACTCTTGCAAGGTCTAAATGCAATGTTTTAAGTAAATACATATATACAATGCAAGCACATATTTATCATACCAAGCATAAAAACTAAAAGACTAGTATGCATTGATTACAAAACCTTCCAACATCTAATTAGAATTTTATTCCTTATATCTAAACAAGCTAAAATGAGCAAAACAAACACTCACCTATGAAGCTTTACAGAATGAAACAAAACTCAACAAAGCCAGCAATAATCGCAACAGTAAAGGCAATAAATAGAAACCAAAAGAAAGAAAGTCAACAACAAAAAGACCAAAAAAGAAATTTCCCTTGCTACAATGCCATTGCAATGCAAAGGCAAAATTGCCCTTGCTGATCATCATTTCTAAATAAAGGCTAAGAGGAGAGAGGGAGTGGTGCAAGGGAAAGAAAGCACCTGAGTGAGAGAGTGAGAGAGAGAGAGAGACACACACACACACACACACACACATCAAGACATAAGCAAGAAGGGGATATAATTGCTAAACTAGTGAGGATTAGTGAGAAAATTTTCCCTCACTAATTTTAAAAATTGTTGTCATCATATTAGTGGCAAAAATATCCCTCTTTAGTCCTTCATTGAGCATCAATAAAGAAGGATAATGATACCCTTGCTAATTCCTGGCAATTTAGTAAGGAAACATATCCTTGCTAAAGCCTTGGCAAAGAAATTTTTTAGGAAGGGAATTATGATTTGCTAATCTCTTATAATTCATCACAAAGATTGTTGCAAACATTATTAAGTTTGTTTTTCTACACTCAAGTAGGTTGGTAAAGGAATTTTTAGTGGCTATTCCTTTACCAAATAGCAAGGTATTAGTGAAATATTAGAACGACATAATCCTTTACTATTTTGTGAGGACATTTTCCTTGTTAAGCCGTTGCTAATAAGTAGAAATTTGTGCTATCATTCGATGTTTAGCGAGGGATTTATTTTCTCATTAAATTTCTTTGCTATTTTGCTTTTTGCTTATTGTGTAAGATAATACATAATTAATTATGTCAAAAAAAATTAATAGAATATAGATGAAATTTTGATGATATAGGTTAAATTAAAATTTTTTAAACTATAAAGGATTTAATTATAAATTTTTAAATAATAAGAACTAAATTAAAAATTTTATAAAAGTATAAGGACCAAAAGAATAATTTTTTATTTAAAATAGTTATTTTGATAAACTTTTATTTATTATATAGTTAACTAACATGTATTGAAAGTTTTTTTATTATGAAAATTATGAATAATGGAATTATAATGCTCTCCGCGCTGGAGTGGACCCCTTCAAAGGAAGTATGGGATCTGTTTGCTATAAAACGCGATATCTGGCAACTGATCTAAAGTTGGTGCATTCAATGTAATGCATTTGTGAAATTATCAACTGGCGACGCACTTGGCATCAAGAAAATTAGATTGACCTGATCTGTCGCAAAATTCAGATCGTGTTTAATGTTTTCCAAGTGCTATTTTTGCAAACTCGTGAAATAATATTAAGAAAAAAAATTACAGTTGGAAAATTAAGTTAAAAAATTTTATATTAAAAATTTTAAGTTTTAAAATTATTTTAAAAGATTAAAAGTAAAAAAGTTTAACTTAATCTTAAATTATAATTCTTTAATTTAAATTTTTTTCTCTGAGTCTTTTTAAACAATTTTAAAATTTAAAATTTTTTAATATAAATATCACCAACTTGATGTTCTTAAATATAATTTTTCTTAATAATAACCTGATTTATCTGATGTAATATAATTCAATTAATTAAGTCACTTAGCAATTTGACTCGTACATATAGAGAAAAAGAAAAAAGACTTAAATGTATAACCACTAAAACTATTTCTCCATATATATATAACTTAATTTCTTTTCCTCCATGTTCAGGAATTTATTTTTTGAAAAAATAATAAGGGGAGGTGGGGGGAGAATGAGGGGTGGATTTTTTTTGGAGGGGGTGTGTATAATATAATAAAATATATTATATTAAAAAATTATTTAAAATAAATAATAAAAGTTTAGATTAGTATATTTTAGATTTTTATATCTAAAATTTTTTTAAAAGTAGTATTTTTTTTGTTACTATAATATCTAGACGGTCTGCTGTATATATATATATATATATACACACACACATATATATTAAAATATATGTAATAAAATATATTTTATATAATAAATATTATATATATTCTATATTACGTAAAACATATATGAAATATTATATTTCTACTACAAAATATTAAAATATAAGTAATCATAATAAATTTAATAATAATTTTATTGATAAATTTATATTTTAATTATAATTTAATAAATATAATATATTAGTAATATGCTTAATGAAAATTTAATAGTAATCGGTAAATTAAAAATTTTGTTACTAGATATTTATTATTGAATCATTAAACATGTTATTATTGTATCATATTTATATCTAAAAAATTCTTTTAAAACAAATAATAAGATGTTTGATTCCTAAATTTAAAATTTTTATATCTAAAATTCTTTAAAAACGTATCTTTTTTTCTTTTGGAATTGAATGCTCAATGCAAAAACTAATTTAGGGTTGACGTCAGGTGACCTTTTCCTTCAGGGTAAGGAGGTTTATTCTCATCGTTGAGCCAAGTCTTATCAAAGACTTAAAAATTAGAATGCTATTTGATCATAATTAACCATAGCAAATTATTTAAACACCATGGTAGCAACAATCAATTACTTTTAGATATAAAAATATAAAATTTTAAAAATCTAACATCTTATTATTTATTTTACATAATTTTTTAGATATAAATATAATATATTAATAACATGCTTAACGATTCAATAATAAATGTCTAATAACAAAATTTGTAATTTATTCACTATTACTAAAATTTTATTAAGCATATTATAAATATATTATATTTATTAAATTATAATTAAAATATAAATTTAACTTAAAATTCATAATTTATAAATTTATTATTATTAATTATATTTTCATATTTTGTAGTAAAAATATAATATTTCTTATCTATTTTATGTAATATAATATATATAATATTTGTTATATAGAATATATTTATGTAATACAATACAATATAATATAATATATCTACACACACATAGCAAACCACCTAGATATTATGGCAATAATAATAAATTACCTTTAAAAATTTTTAGATGTAAAGAATTTTAAATATAAAAATCTAAAATCTACTAATCTAAAGTTTTATTATTTATTTTAAATAATTTTTCACATATATATATATATCTATATATACACCAACCCCCCGGGAAAAAAAGAAAAAAAATCTCCCTGCGCCCCATTCTCCCCCCTCCCCACAATTAATAGATCATCGACCCTCCGCATTTCCCTTATTTTAAAAAAGAAAAATTTGTTTTGAACATGGAAGTATTTCTTTTGCATCCAATAATTTAAAAAAAAAATTGTAGAATGCAAAGACAATCCCTCTACATTATCTTAAAAAAAGAAATTATGTTTTATTTATATATATATATATATATATATATATATACACGAAGAAATAGTTTTAGCAGTTATACATTTAAATTTTTTGTTGAGTCAAATTGCCTATGATCTTTGCTGATCAGTGAAGCCGCATGGCTAGAGTTAGGGACGACCACACGAAGACTTCATCATTCGGGAAGATCACGTTCGAACTACATATATGCACGAATACACAGTAGAATGAGTAATGACTAACGGCTTCCATACAGCACATTGATAAAGGGTCAACACGTGACCCACTATTTGATGCCTATTGACCCTTTGATGTTGCGCAGCAAGGGACATTTATAGGAAAAGAAAAAAAAAAGGAAGAAAAAAAATAAGATATCTCTCTGTTTGGGTCACAGCACTAGACATCATAATAAAACGGTGCTCCTGTTTAACATGAAACCCCATTGATATAAAGACCATTCTACCCCTTGGTGTGGCCTGCATAAGGACCAACCACCATCCAAATATTTTGTGTCTCACTCATCATTGTCAGGGCTCCGAACGAGATTCATTGTTGAGGTGTTTACAGGGGTCCCTCGCCTCCCACATAGTAGACTACCACATGAAACCAAAACCAGATCACTATTTATCAAATAATGGAGATGATATTTTGTTACTTAAAAGTATATTATATTTAATTGGCATTATGATTAATTAAGTAGAGTATCAATATATTTTAAGTATCATAAAAATTTTTTAATTATAAAATATTAATATTGTTTTTTGTTGTCTGAAAAAATAATAATAATTATCTAACAGGGTGCAATGCATCTCATCTTCATGGCGTACAGAGTTACATTCAGAGGATGGACAAACTTTTGTTCCTTTCAGTCACCGACCATAAACTAATCTTCTGGTTGGCTAAAAGAATAAAAATAATAAATCTTTCTTTAAAATGGACCACCTGAAATTCAGTAGAAGAGAAATTCTCCTCTACCCATTTCTTGACGGGGTAAATTAAAAAAAAAATATGCCCAAAGAGGAAACTCTTCAGTATTTTACACTTTTTATTTGGGGATAGAAGTTGAAACTCGTGTAGTGATTGGGGTTGATGGCTGTTTACTCGTAGTTTAATTTAGCATTTGGCTAACTCTCACGGGCGAGAGTGGGCCTTAATTTCCAGTATATGAGGCTATGCTATGACCTGTTAAAATTGATTTTGGGCTTCTAAATGCGCTTGACCATTGGACTAATCAATTTTTATTTATTGACTTTTTTTTTTTACCCAATTACTTGTTGACAATTAACTTCCTGACTGCTTCCAATTGAAAGGAAATATATCGAGATTTTAGTTTATATTTTATCACAGATCAAATTAATGATAAATAGATATATAAACAAATAAGCAATAAATTATATTAAAAGTTAAGATAAATTATAGTAAAAGCTAAGATTGATATTTTTATACATCTCTTTATAATTAATTTGATTCACTTGTTTTGTCTTTTCGGTGAAAAAATTTATCTATATTTGATAATTCGGAATTACCAGAGAGTTTTTCATGTATATCAGCTCACGCATCTGCTGCGTACTTGTTCAAGAGCTTCGCATTGATAGCCATGATTCCTGACATGGCACTTCATTCCCTTCTTTCATTACTCATTAGAAGTTCTCTCTTCTGTTAAGATGATAATATTTTCATATTTATAGCTAAGCACCTTATTTTACAGGCGTAAATCTTGATACAAAATTGCAAATATTGTGAGAGTAAAAAGGGCAATATGCTACGTTATCCTCCACCATAAACAGCATAGTCTTTAACCAGACAAAACCGATGTTAAATATATATAAACAAAGAAAGGACCACTGAGTTTACAAACTTTACAAGGATCGAAGCCTTCTTAAAAAACCAGCTTCTTCATCACAATGGAAGCCTATAAAAGTATATAATTTAGAAACAACATAATTTATATTATTCTGCTGGGGGAATCTAAGGGATCCCAACTAACTAAGAAGAAGACACCACATGTACAGTCAATCTTACCCTTTCTGCATAATAAGCCAACAAGAGACAACCCCCTTCCCCTTCTCCTTTTCCAGAAATTAATATTAAAAAAAACCCAAAAAAGTTGAATAAAATTATAATATAGATGAATGAATATGACAGTCCAATTAGCTTCTGCGTGTTTTTAGCTTCTTTACTGGTTGGTCAATGTCTTCAGTGTTGGCAACTCTAGAGCGTGCCATATCTTGATTCCTGGAAACAAGCTCATCATTCTAGAGCAAGATAATTCATAAATTAGCTAATAGTCCACAATTCTACAATATGAAACTTTAGTATAATTGTAAAATTAAATTTATGTTCATGAATAAGACCATCCAAAAGACTATAGAAGTGTCAATATATATACCTTGGCACCTGACATTGGCACAGATTGTTTGATGTTTGCTTGCTTACCAAGCTCAATCTGCACTGAGATGCTAGCTCGTGACAAATCCACTCCTGAACTCTGCAGTGCTTGTGTTAGTGTATTTAACAACCTGTTCAAGAACAATATATTTTAATTAATAAAGCACAATCAAATCAATGCTTCAAGAAGCCAATGTTGCAAGCCTATTACAACAGTTCCTACAGAAAGCATTTAGGGATACGATAGTTAACCAAGTCGCCAAAGTCACAAAATTAAAAAAAGATGGCATTCTGGATTAACAAGGACAAAGGCAACTTATAATTTCACACAATAATAAGTTCAAATGTTGTGCAAAGATTGACCAGGTCAATCCACATGCTAGAAACATGAAAATCTGAAAATATGTAGAATGATTAGTTTGAAAAGAAAAATGCAGCACCACTATCATCTTAACAGAAGATATTTGGACTAGTACATGTCAGATCATAATGAATTAGATTTCTCATGGTGCCAAATGGTAAACACAGTCCGCTGAATTTGCTGCTAATCATTTCTTAGGCCTCATGTCAGGGCCATGGGAAATATGTTATGGTTCAACAGGTGATTTAGATGATTAAAGAGCATGTCTCCACAAATAGTTTAACAAAACATGAGGATGCAACCCAACTTTATGCCCAACATAACTCAAATTAGTTTAGAAGAAATAAATCTTTTACCATTAATAACACATTGAAAAAAAAAAATCTTACCTTCTTGAGTACATACTTGATATGCTAATGGCACCACCTTCAATGGTGGGCTCTTTCTCTTTCAGCTTATCATTAGGTGTAGTCACCTCTGTGGCGCTAGAGTAAGTCTGGCACTGCACTGAAGGTTGATATATGTTGTTCTCTGAGTCAGATGCCAATCTATGCGTGAGCTGAGACACAATATCTGGACTACCCCTTTGGGCTGATGTAATGAGATTTGACTGCGAAGAAATTGGAATTTTCATGGCCTTATTTATTATTCCACGATGTTGATCTATTGCCTTGATGGTAGTTGCAGGGCTTGTGCCAGATTCTATATTCTGAGTGCGCCCAGGAAATGATGGGGAGATAGTAATATTTTCCTCATCAAACTTGGAAGCAAATATCAACGTTGAAGATGGACCTGACTCGCCATTTGTGCCACGAGATTGATCAGCATAACTTTCAGCAGGCCTGTGATTATTTCCCTGCTTGAATGAAAGGAGGATAGTCATTTATTCGTTAAAGAGGTCACAATCTTTCTGGTTATTTTTAAATTCAAATACATTTACCCCAAACTTGAGATAGTAACTTGCGTATCCACTTTTTTCCTTCTTTGCCATAAATTCTTATATCCAATTGAACAACTTAAAAGCATCATAATTTCATATCACACTAACATATAACCTTGCTTGTCCATTTCAACAAGGAGAACACAAACAAAAGATAGAGACGTGATAAATCCCTTAAGAAAGATTTCGTATGTTCTTCTTTCAAATCCTGCACAAGTTATGAGAGACAGGTACGGTGATTACCCATGGCATCAATTTTTCTGCTTCATGATTCCACCCTTGGTATGACCCTTCATACTTATGCACCTTCTCTTGTAAAAAATGAATATACTCAATGACCTGCAAATACTCAAGTTAAACCATCATTAAACAATTAGACATACAAATATAATGAGATTCATTTCATATATGAATGTACCTCTAACAAAAAAGATGCCTTATCCCTCTTCTGGTCACTATGTGGAATAAGCTCTCTTAACATCTGGAATCTGCATTGCATAATTTCCAATATTATAATCAATAGTATCAGCTCTGATTCATGATCAATCAATTAAGCGCACCCAATACGAATGAGGGCAACAATGGAAGCAGTGAATGCCCTCTGAACATCTTATTATCTTCCAAATACTGTGAGAAATTCCGAGAAGACATGATGAGCAGGACAAAAGAATATCTCTCATCGTTATATGGCACATTGAAAGCATAATTGTCCACACTTCATAAGTCCATATAAAAAGAAAAAACTAAAAGTTGAGTACTTGACTTCTGTACAAACACATTTTATTGCAATATTACAACAAAATATGTCTGATAGTTCCAATACATATGGAGGTTTTTGTAGATTCTCTAAGTTATTAAAAAAATAAAAGAAGGAAACTTGCAATAATTGACTCAAATTACAGATAAACGAGACAGTAGGACGAGAAAATCTCTACTCTAGGCATTCACTGGGACCTCTATCTCTCTCTCTCTCGCACACCCACACTTTTAGATAGTCTTCAAATTCCATGAGTTCGAGCATTTTATATTCCTAAACACGAGAGGAATCTTAATAACTGATGTCTTGGCTTGAGAAGGCAGAAAGGGAGACAGAGAGCGACAGATGGTGCAGAGGACAGAACAAAAATATCTATTTGCCAACTTGTAAGGGGATAACGCAATCGGGAGTGACCCTCCCTGTCCCTACATAAGATCAAACCCAAGACTTTAAAATCCTCGTTGCACTTGGCAATGAGGGTTGCACGCTAGGGTATAAGACAACGGCCTCTATCAAATGCTATAGTAGAGAGACCATGTATCTATATTGCACTAATTGATCGAACAGAAATTACAAAGCATGGGAGGTAACACTTGCCTGTCATTGATTTTGCTTCTTCTACGCTGCTCTGTTGCAGAATGTTTTGATCGTGGTGTGTTTGGCTTTTGGTCAGCGCTCTTACCATCAACTTTCACTCTCAATTCTCCTGTATATAATAATCCGTTTTAGCCTATGTCAAAACATTTCAAACAAGTGACCTTGAGAGTAAGACCTCACCAGAACCAAAATAATTGATAATTAACAACTAATTGAATAACAAAAAAGTGGTTATGGCATTTATGATTTTCCGTTCGATCACGAGTCACTGTAATAAATTACTCAAATGATAGCAAAGACGAGAAGGACAATCTTTGAAGAACAACGAAAATAGATCATGAAATAGAACTCGGCTGTTAGACATATTCACCAAAATGTATAGCAAAATTTAACGAGTAATTAAAATCAATTGAACCATCTCCCACAATGCTAAAATTATCCTCAAAAGAGATATGGTCTTGCTGCAGCCTTTCTCAGGAATGAAATATTAACGAGCATAAGTTAAGGGCTAAATTACCTATTTGGGTATTGTAGCATTCTTTCTTTAGAATGAGTGCTTCATTGTCAAGCTCCTCATAGGGGGCACAATCGCCCTTGGCGGATTTTATCATTTCAACAAGACTCTGGTTCTTCTGCCCAGTTGTCCTGTTCAATTAATTCACACAAATCCCAGTACAAACTCGTAAATAACCCACCTTGCAAGAAACATGCACGTATATAAACATAAAGCAAAGAGGAAGAGAGTGTCACTCACTGAGAGGAAGGGAGAGAGTTGAAGCTGTCGTGATGAGTGTTGGAATACGACAGTGACGTTCTCTCCGCTAACGCCCACTGCCCTAGCTTTGCCGCAGAGTCTGTCGTGCATGAGCAGGAAGGCGGGGCAAAACGTTATTACTTAATTATTACTGTTGCGGAAAGATATGGAATTTGATATTATTATTTATTATTACCATGTTTTCTTTTTGTAAACTCTAGTAAACAGTGACTGGGCAATCTAGCCCACAATCAAGGCCCACTTGACATTTGTTAAGTAACTTTATTAAATAATCTATCTGATATTGACCCACCAAAAAATGAATCTATCTTGCAAAAAGTTGAGTTTTTTTTTTTAAAGTGTCAAATGCATCTTGTTATCACTCTAGTAACTTAAAATTAAAGTGAAAAGACCATGTGAGCCTATCTCAAATGGTAAGGATAGGATGGAATATAAATAGTATCCAGGGTTCAAGTCCATCCATGTTTAAAAAAAAAAAAAAAAGGAGTGGAAAGTTAATTTAATGAAAAAAAAAATCGGATGAAACTCAGATAAATAAGTAGCTTGTGAAAGAATGTTTTCAGTACGTTAATCATGTGATATTGAATGATAAAAAATATTTATATATCGTGTTTTTATTTAAGAAAATTTAATAACAAATATATAAACAATTATTACTACATTAATTTGTCCAAAGAACCCTCCTCCCTCCCCAAAAAAAAAAAATTCTCGTTTAATCATTGTGTTATTATCATTTCAAAATAAATGCATGATTTATATATATTTTAATATTTATGCTGGCGTAAATAATTTTCAGGTTCATCTAATGGAAACAAGTATAAATGGAGAAAAAGAATGGTGCTCAACATTTGAATAAACAGAAAAGTTTTACCTCCAGAAATGGGCTTCTTTACCGCATTATTCTCCTTCCCTGTCTTTCCCTTGTTAACTGTAGATTCTTCCCACAAAGTGAAACCACTTCCAGTATGAGAACTGCTGTTAGAGTTGTCATCGTTTCTATCCGTACTACTTGCTTGAGCCACCGTGAAAACGGATGCCTCCGGCTTTTGATTCCTTTGGTTACTAAAATAAGAAAGGTGGTTGATACTGTAAGTCCCAATCCCTCCAGGTAGGAGGTGCTCGACCAGAGGTGGTGGCTTTTGAACCACCAAAGATATTTCCTCCGTTGCTTCTTCCTTCGCACTACTAGGTTTCATTTCTTTGCGTTCTAGTGGCTGCAAGAAATCATGGGTTTTGAGGCAACTTCCTGTTCACACATGATCAAGGCAAAAGAATACTGCTCAGACTTGAGGGAAGAAAGAACTAACAAATTAATGCTTCTAAAGAAAATGAGAAGAATAAACTAATAAATTTGATACTTAAAATAATTTTGTACGAATTAATCTTTAAAAATAATAAACTTAACAAAAACATTAATATATGTAATGAATTTATTATTTTTAATGACTGAATTGGTTCATTATCTAAACTTTTTAGGGCTAAAACTAGATATTTCTAGTAATATGTGAATGAAAAAAGAGCAAAGCTAGCCAGCAGCTTTCGGAGAGAACAGCTATATTTCGTTGTCAAATTTTAGGGTTTGCTTCGGTGCTCAAAGTTGGACCATATGAAGGTAGCAGTGGCCCAAGAGAGTTCCCAACAACGAAAGAAAACAAAGTGATCTAATTTGTTTTATACGGTTGAGAAGAGTAACAAAATAGGGACATATAATTAATAAGGCAAAAGTATCGTTTTCCTTTTAAAAGTTTTAGATTATTGCTAATTTCGTTTCAAGCATTTATTTTTTTATTAAATTTATCTTAAATATTTATTAAAATTCTCAATGTTATCCTAAATATTAACTTTGTCAAATTTGATGAGGCTAAATTCAAGTTGTAAAATAGGGACTTTAATGGGTTTGATTTCCACCTTGGAAGAGGAATATTTGTGGGATAGCATAATGTCAAAAATAAACAAAGGGAAACAACGCAGTGTAGGGGTTAGAATTATGAAATTAGATCTTATATAATCTACATTAACATGTTATAATTGTCAATTCATGTGTAACAATATATTATCAATTTTTATTAATTTAATTGACAAAGTTAATTTTTCAAATTATATTAAAAATTCAAACTAAAATGTAAGACGGAATTGACCCGTGTTCCAAATTTTTTAAGCAAAAAATATACTTTTATCTTAATCAAATATTTTTGCCATTGAAAAACAACTATTTTCCATTTAAAGTTATTTAATAAATCAGACATGATTAACTATTATGAATAAGGAAAGAAAATAAGAAATGAAAATGAGGATGAAAACCAAGTTTGACAAAGGCCGAGAGATAAGAGAAGACACTTGGGAAAGACATGGCAGGCAATGCCAAAACCGAAAACTATCCATTTCGGCCAAAAGGACAAACATTTCGCTTTGAAAAGAGAAGAACGCCAAAGTAACAAATACTACATCTATGCGAATCTTTCATTTTCATTTTCATTTTCATTTTCATTCTCTTCGCGGTTAAAGGTTTTCATGGATTTGGACTATAAGTTCATGAATGAAAAGAAAAAGCAGCTGTGAGTACGCTCTCAAAGACACCATTCCCTTCCCTGCATGAGGCCTGATTTGAAACGTCATATCATCTGCTTGTGGGTCCTACCATACACCATCCCCCCTAATCTGACCGTCCTAAATATTTGGGCGATAGTGTCCATCATGTTAGGTACAAAATTTAATAAATTTTAATATAAAAATACCGAAAACTTCAATCACCGTAAATCTATTTTGGTGATTTTCAATATGGACGTGGAAAAAAGATTAAAAAAATTAAAACTATATATATATATATATATTTGTCCGGTATATCAATTTTATTTTTTAATTAAAAAGAGGTGGGCCAGTAGAATCATGGCCCAGATCCATGATTCAGTTGCAGTCACGTGCAGGAACAACGGTGATGGATAA
The DNA here is from genome assembly GCA_032878935.1 of Erythrophleum fordii. Lineage (NCBI taxonomy): Eukaryota > Viridiplantae > Streptophyta > Magnoliopsida > Fabales > Fabaceae > Erythrophleum > Erythrophleum fordii. Next base: position 1,898,929 of record JAVQMF010000055.1, read on the forward strand.
TTGCGACATTTACTGGATGACGATCTCACGTCCGAAGAGCGCACACACACAGAGTAAACAACGAAAATTTGGATAAAAATGAGAACGGAGGGGATACCTTGAGAATGTGGCCTTGGAGGATCTTGTTGGGCAGTTGAGTGACTGTACAGTGACAGAAAGTCATGCGTGGGTTTTCTTCGTCCTGTTTCGCACCTCAATATCAGAAAAATCTCATTCCAGAAGATCATGGGATTATAAATTGAATAAGTGTGAAGAAAAAACAAGATGAAGATCCGTTTCAGGAACTAATGAAACTACCTTTGTTTCCAAAGGGACGCGCTTGAGGAAGCTCCATCCAGAACTCTTCCCTCTTAATTCCCTGTAATTCAACAGAATTTTGAATTCCTTACTTTCCAGGACCTGAATTCCCTTCCAAAATTTGAATCCTGAGCGGGATTGTCTACGGTACTAGCTTCGATCAATATCTCGCTAGAGACTCTCAGATCCGAATTGCATAGAACTCATATTTTCCTTTCTCTCTAGTCCAGAAGATTACTCCGCCTACTGGTATTAAAGAAAATCTCTGATTTAAAAGCTTGAGAAGCATTTGACAAACAGAACCTCCAATCAGAGATTTAAAAAATTAGTCTGAAATCGGAACTACACATAATAAATTAGAATTTCAAAATTATACTATGCTACATAGTACAGAAAGTGATCAACAATATCAAAATTGAGCTTCAAATAATCACGAAAACACATTAACAACGCAAAACCAACAAAATTATCAGAAATTCAGCAACGTAACGAACAGGGGGCCAAAAAGCAAAACAGGAAAAAAGAAAAGATCCAGAGGAAAATATACAGGAATGTGGACGTGAACAAGGATAGTGAGAAAGGCTCCGTGGAAGCAAAGCATGAATTGGAGTATCGATGAGTAAAATGGAACAGCACAAGAATCTGGGAAGGTGGACTGAAAATTAATATGTCTTTCTTTCTTTCATTCTTTCACCCTTCCCTTTCCTTTTCGAATCCTTTGCTCTGAAAACGAACAGTGCGGCGAAAGATGAGGCCTCAGGTCGGATTCTTCTCTCTCTCTCTCTCTCTCTCTAGTGGGACGAAATGAGAGATCTTTCTATCTCGCGTCGTTCCCACATGGTGTATGTTGTTTTTATCCCATCCACTGAAACTCCGTCTGAGAACACGGTTGCGGCGGATAACGGCGTCATGAAACGGTTAATTCTGTGGCAGACGGCGCCGTTTACCGTTAGCTGAGAGCACTCGGTTTTTTTTTTTTTCTGTTAAACCTTGGTATTGTAAGGTTTCGGCAATCCCTATGTATGTATTCCCCGCAATCCCAATTCCCCCCCCCCCCCCCCCCCCCCCCCCCCCTCCTGGTTAAATCTCTTGAATTGCGGCTTCAATCATTTAAAGCCAATTAGATATTTAAAAAAACAGGAGCTACACTTTTATTTACCATTATATTTATATATAATTTCTTTTTTTTCTGTCATCAAATTTTTTAAATAAAATATGATTAATATATAATTTTTAATAACTTGATAAATATATAATTTAATTAAAAATTATATAATTATCTATAAAAATTATACAATTATCATATTATTATTAAAGCTTTATAAATTATTATGTTTTAATTAAAGAATATTAATGGTAAGAATAAAAGAAATTATATATAAATATTTTTCTTTTATTGATCATAAATTGTTTTTTTAACACCCTTTTCTCTAGGAATTTTTATATCTAAAAAATTAATTAATATTGGGCATTGATAAAATTGGTCTAATTTCTTTATCTAATTCACTAAAATCTACTCTAAACATAAAGAAAAGTAATTTTAGGAGCATTTCGCCACTATTGACTATTGTGATTAGTAATCAGTTTTTAACGCGACATCACAAATTTCAGTCACATGTTTAGAAAACAAAATTCAGCCATTGACATTTGACAAGCAAACATCGAGAAAACTCGTCATCAGGCATAATTAGCAGAAAATATGAAAAAGTGAAATTTATTTATTTATCTTTTAAATATAAATAGAGTGTATTTAAATAATTTTATTGAGAAAACAGAGCGTTGACCGGGGGGCAGTAAGCTTTGGACGTCAATTAACAAAGGATACATATACTTACACCTGATGATTACTTTTCAGATCCCTAGTCATGTTATTATCTCAATTTTAATAACTCTTTAAGTCTTAAATCAATTTCATTTTTTCTGGCTTTTGGTTGTTTTCGAAACAGAGTTAAAAAAAAATTAGAAAGAAGCAGAGGATGTTGGTGGTTAAGGGAGGAAAGGTCACGTGCAGCGCCACCTCCGTTCCTTGATATCCTGAAGTGGATCTTTTTAGTTGTACATGGAGACGCGGGACTCTTTCTTCTTCTTCTTTTTTTCATTTTCTTAATGTATTTATCTTTACAAATATTGTAGTTAGAAAGAAATTAAAATAATAAAATAAGTGTCATACATATTCTTATTCCTTTATGTCACACCTTCTTTAGCTGTGTGATTGATGATTATAGAAGATTTAATTTTGTTTGGTATACAATATTTTTCATTGGAAATTTAATAATGGAAATGGAATTCCAATAATTATGCATGGTTGGTTGAATCTTTTATTTTCATTGCATTCACTTGACAATGGAGATTTTCTCATTTAAAGGAATCAATATTGCATCCCAAAAAAAAAAAAAAAAAATGGAAAGGCTGACGTTACAAGAAAGCGTGAGTTAAATCGTTGAAATTCCTCTCTTCCGTTATGGCTTGAACATGACATGTTTTCCAAAATAAAAATAAAATAAAATTCTGTATTTTAATATTTTCTTCTATTAATGATAACTTGTAAATAAATTTTTACAAAATAAAAAATAATGATGAATATCTTAATATTTTATAAAAGTATTAAAGAATTTTAATATTTTATAAGAGTATTTAAAAATATTTTGTATAAAAATATTATAAAATTTTTTATTAAGAGTATTTAAATTAAATGAATATTTTAATATTTGTTTATACTGGAATATTATGATTATTTGTTCAATTTATTTTTTATTATTATTATTTTTAACAATGAAACACAAAATTAGAATATAATATCTATTTCTAATTAAAAAAAGAATATAATATCTATTTCTTTGTATGATATATCAAATATAATTATAAGTTTTACTATTCTATTTTATCAAAACTTATTGTCATTTTTATTGTTATTTTCATCCCCAAAATTATTTCATGTACTAAACGTGAACTTAGCGTGCCTTCCTTATCCGCCTCCTTCCTTCTCCATGTGCATATACGCTTCAGATACTCCTTGTCTCCATCACACTTGCACTCTCAGAAACAATATATGTAATGTACTTTCACTTCTGCTATTTTAATTATATTTTATATCAATACTTGATAGACAACAATTGGTTACTTATGAATATAATGTTTAAATACACTTTCGATCATTTAAATTTTATAGTTTTAATTTAATTACTCTGATTTAAAATTATTTAATTGTTTTCTTATATATATATTTTTAAAAGGATCCAATTTATCCTTTTATCATATCATTCATCTAAAATTTAATGTCAAACGAATAGTTGGATGACTAAAATATTATTTATTTTCTGGCAACTAACTCAAACTCAGAGTTAGATTTAGGGTCCAAGCCAATAGATTGTTAAATTCAGTGTTGTATTTTGAATGAAAATGTGACAGCTACGCAAAATTATTAAATCATTTTAGATTGTAGAAGGGCAACATTATTTGTTTTGGGACAAAATTAGAACTTTTATAAAATTAAAGAACTAAAAATATATTTAAACCAAAATTTTATATGTCTCGTTATTATAAGTTGATCAATTAATTAATTAAATTTTTTGCTCTTCAAAATATGATTGCATTATAAATAACAATTAGACATGAAGGTTAGTAAAGTTAAATCTTAATTATACATATAATGTTAGTAATTTTCTATTGAATGATCTCACACATTAATTATACATAAGTTAGTTATATATTTATAAAAATATCATTTTTTTAAGGTATGGACCTTTGTGCATAAAAATTTGTTGAGTCTTTAATTGATAGGCCATAACACTTCAATTATGCACAAAGAATTATATTTGTATTAGTTATATTTTTACAAAAAAAAAATTTAAATACCACTTTACTTATTTTGTCTTTTAATAAAAAGATGATGACTATTTTATCCAAAACACAAAAAAATAATTAACCATCACAACCCTGATGATGATAGCAAAACTTATATATAAATATGTGTGTGTGTGTTTCAACTACGTGAAAGAAGCTTCTCCATAATAATTTGGAGAAACACATAATAAAAGAAAAAAGACGTAGGGTTTGGGAAGAAGATGGCATCTAAGGAGACAAGGGTGAGAGACAAAAGGATTCGAAATCTTATGTGTAAACAGCTTTAATTAAAAGATGAAAGGAATATTGATTAGTTAAATGATTCTTTAGCTTACCGACAATCATGGCGACCATTCACACTAGTTTCCAAACACACACAATGGGACAGCTTGGACTGACTATTAAATCTATTAACCTCTCTTTTTTTTTTTTTAACCTTTTTAATCCAATCTAATTATATATATATATTGTACTAACCATAATATCTTCATCTCCTCACAAGATTTATTTTTAATACAAAAACAATTCATGATATTCCTCCTTAATTCCTGCACATGTAAGACCGCCCACCAAAATACACAACTGGCTTTTCCCTCCAACCTTAATTAATTTAATCATAGAAAGTTTTAAAAAAATTATATACAACTATATTTTTTATTTTTATCAAATTTAAATGAAATACACAAATAGTTGCGGCAAGCACATGCGTTTTTGGCCATGGATTGTTTATACCAAAAAATTTTCTCAATTCACATTTTTTGAGATGGACAAAAAGGAAAGCTCGCATACATGCAAGTGCAGTTGTCGTGATTTCCTGGGACGTCGTCCGACGCTGTCTCATCATTCATAAATTCGACAACTCTTGTGTGTTGACTTTTCCTTTTCTTAGTTATATATATGTATATATTTCCTTAATTAATAATAATCACCCAAACGCGGTATTACAAGTTCATTTATTCATGTAGAATTGACTGCTTAATCATATATTGTAATTTGATTTTTAATAAAAATTACGCAACTTAATTTTAAGTTATAGTTGAATCAATTCTAAATTTTAAACAAGAATTACGTAGCTATTAAAATATGAATGAGAATAATATAGAATTCTTCAATGTTGTGAAAATATAGTAAATGTTTTCGTTTTACTCACTTGGATTCCGTAAGGCAAAAATATTCAAGTAACAAACTGGATAGAGCAACTTTGGTATACATTGAATGATAATAAAAACTTGTTATAAAAAAATTAGAATGTTTTGAATGTCAAAATTCTTCTTCGTTTTATTGATTCATATAATATTTAAATGATATGAATTATTGTTAGAATTTCTATCATTTGTATGATTTTTATTTTTTAATTATGTTAACCTTTTTAATATTGATATATTAAATTTAAATATTTAAATATCATTTGATATTTTAAATGTTAAAGCCAAAATGACCATATACCAAAAGTGTATATGTGTGTGTAAATATATATATATATATACACATGAAAGAAGGAAAGGAAAGAAATAATGGTTAAAGATAAGTTTATCGTTTAATTGAGGGGATTCATTCACTAAGGATGCAAAAGAAAAGAATTTAAGTCTTTTTTAAAGTGTGAAGCGGACAAAGTAGGATTTGGATCTTTTATATTTAGTAAGTAAATACATAACAAATATTTGAAAAGGAATAAAAAAAAAAGTGAATAAAAAGAGAAAAAACAAGTTCCATACATACTTATTCAAAATTTTTTGTATTATTTTTTTTTCTAAATGCATGGTCCATTATTGTAAAGAATTATAATCTTATAAAGTGTCACTAAAGTGAGTGAGTAATATTAAAGATAAAATATGTAAGAGATTTATTTTATTTTCTTATTTAATCTTTTTTATTATTTTTCTCTCACTTTATAAACATACTTTACAATTAAGAGAATTCAAATTGAACAGAAATTGATATTGAAGAGGTATACCGGTCAAAAACGCATGCGACAGGGCATGTATGCTGGTGATTGGAGAAATAAGGAAGCGCACCCAAACGACATTATCCTGAAGACCTGTAAAAATCCAAACAAGAAAATGAAAAATGAGGTTGTAACGTGAAATAAAGCGATGAGATGTCACTTTCACTGGACCAAGGGGATGGGGGCCACGTGAGTTGACCCCTAGGTCACGTGCACAATACACGTCAAGCACCTTTGTAACTTAGCCAACCACCTCGTCTTCACACTACTTTGGAAATTGAATGGAATCATGGTAAAAACAAAAAACCTCTTATTATTATTGCCCTGAACGATACTATATCATAAAAATTAAGACATATATATATATGTATAATTAAAAGGAGAAAAATGAAAAACACAGTGAAAGTTCATTGAATGAGGAAAGCGCTTGAATTTCTTCAACTTTCAAATTGCAAAAGATTGTTTTTGAGTAAAAGCAAAAAAGTCAGCCAAGTTACTTTTTGTGAGGGTGTTGGAGAGGCAAGTTGAAGTTTTATCATTTATATCCTCCACAAATGCCTTAAGGATAAAACTCTGTCGTCTAGCCATCTGGTTTGTGGGTTAATATATATATATATATATATATATATATTTGACAAATGAAAAAAATCTTATTTTGGTTATTTATAAATGAAGTATTTTTAATTTAATTTCTTGCAAAATTGTTTTATTAATTTATTCTTTTATATTTGGATAATTTTTAATTAGATCTCTCACAAATAGAACAGTTATCATCAATATCTTTTATTAATTTACTATAAATAAAATTAATAAATATGATGTCATGTATTTTATTTTTGATAATTTATAAATAATATTCTTCTATTAATGTATTTTTAATTTTATTTATAATAAATTGATAAAAAATATTATTAATAATAGTGTTATTTGTGGGTGATTAAATTTAAAAAAATCTATGTGTGAGAGATTAAATTAAAAAAATAATTTTATAATACATAAAATTGGAAAATTTTTTGTTTGACTAATGGCGAATGAGTAATAATGAAATCCTTGCCGGACTTGTGTCATCCCGCAGGAACGCTACTTTACCGTTTACATTCACGACTTAATTGTATTATTTTAATAATTCTCCACTTTTCAAAGGATAAATTAAATAATAATTCAACATCCGTTGTGATATAAGTTTTTAATTCTGAATTTGTATTTAAATATTTGCAGTTCTACCATCACGCTACTAAAGCCAAGTCATCGTATCATGATGTACTTTAGTAGTATAGGACTTGAGAGTCACCTACCACTACCACAGTGCTGCACCTTGACGTCGTTAAGTGCCGTTAGTAACGGCGCACACCGATCCCTTAACTTCCGTGTATGGCCTTGAACATCCAAATCCAAATCCAATGAAGTGTCCCAATTAATGTTTGGCGTAATCCCTTAAATCCAGCGTCATGCGAGCACAGCCCCATCTGGGATTGGGACAGTTTGTTTGGCATGTTAATCACTTTTAGGCGTTTGGATCCTCTTGGACGACGCCGTTTATGTCTTTATTTCTTTCATTGGACACCGATCAGTATCAGAAACGGTTGGAATCCCACTTTTGGCTCCGGAGAGCCAACCTTTCCTTCCCTTCCTCGTTTATATAACATAAAATTATTAGGTATTAAAAAATAATAATAGTAAAAATATGATGAGAAATAAAAAAGCATTACTAAACAATAATAATTGTATAATAAATATTATATAAATTAGATACCCTTATTTTTAGTATTTTTCTTCATCATTTTTTCATTTTTTTGGCTAATCAAACGGCCGTTAGATACTTTTTTTAAAAAAATATTTTTGTCATTAAATTTTTAATTAAAAAATAATAAGTATATGATTTGTTAATAATAATATGCAAGTGTATAAATATATAAATCATACACTTATCATATTATTATTAGATAATTATCTATTTATCATGTTTTTATGAAAAAATCTTATAACAAAAATAAAATGAACTGTATATAAGTTTTTACTTTCATATTATTTAGTTGAATGAGAAATATAAATTATAAAGTTTGGCACACTTACACACACTATCATTTTAATTATAATGTTTTAAATATTAAGTAACATTTAAAATGCTTATATTCAAAATATTGATTGTTATTTGAGATATTTGAAATAATAGAAATTTCACATCACTTTACATTTAACTTAATTAATCTTTATAAAATATTAATTGTATTTTTTTTAATAACAACTCTTCTAAGACAGTTGACAAATTGATATCTTATATTCTATAGTATATTCACTATCATGGTAGATGATACTAAGATATGTACACACTATAACATATAAGGTATTTATATTTGGTATGATAATATACATAATATTTTATAAAAAAGATAAAAAAAGGTTAAAAAGAATGTAATATAAGATTCACATGGTTTTTTTTTTTAACTACCTAAAATGGTGTTATAGTACCGGAACACATAACATTCTAATATCAATACCCAGATTAATTATTATATCAAAAAAAAAATCTCAATAGTATCATATCTTATAATATAATAACTAACATAAAAAAAATATATATGTGAGATAGTTGTAACAAACACCTCCTAAATTTGGAGTGGTGTTTTGAGCTGTCCAAAAGTGTGCAAGAACAAAAATGTTCTTGCTCCAATTCAAACATATATGGAGAACCCTCTACGAGTGATTAACCATTATTATAATTTTCAACTTTAGTTCATTTTATAAAAGCACGTAATGAATATGAAAGTCGAAGCTTTTATGAGTGGACAGCTCAACAGAAATTGGTATTGGACAGTCACAGCTCTGCGTAATATTGTGGATTAATAAAGTGATTAGTGAGAGAGAGGCAAATGCTCTTTCCCGTGAGGGGGTGGTCACGTGGGTGAGGGGACCCACCAAACGACCCCGTCGTATATGTGTTAGTGGGGGCCATGTGCACTTCTTTCTCTAATGAGGAATGACCTGTCGTTGAAGAGAGGGCTGCCTCGTCCCCCCATCACTCACGTGCGCCTTTTGTCTCTAGGCCTCCTTGCTGCGACGTGGACCCACTTTCAGTAGGACAAGTGTCTCCATCCACCCATGCATTTCTAGATTAAATTAAATTTAAATACATTAATTTTTTAATTAAAACATAATAAAAATATAATTCTCTAATAAAAATATAATAAGTATATATTTTAATTAAAAATATATAATTTTTTATAAAAAATATATATCTATCATATTTTAATTAAAAAATTATATATTTATTATGTTTTAATAACAAAGCTTAATAATAAGAATATGAAAAATTGTATATAAATTTTTTTTCTTTCTGAATTCACATTCACACTTGTTCACTTGTTCTAATATTAAGTTTGGTAAAGTAAAATTTTTTTTAAGAGAATAGAAATAAGAATAAAATAGAATCTTGTGATTTAAAATTACCTTTGGTATGACATGAAAATAAATAAGAATAATTTTTTATTTGAATATTTGATAGAGTAAAAAATAATATAAAAATAAGAATAAAAGAGAAGTATACTAAAACACTTTTGGAGCTAAAAAATATTAAAAAATTAATTTTTTAATTAACAAAAAAACAAATTACAGTTGATAATCTAAAATTGAAGATATTTATACCAAAGGATATTAAATTTTAAACTTATTTTGAATGATTTAAAGATAAAAAGAATTTAAATTTTCCAAAAAAATTATAATTTAAAACCTTAAATTAAAATTTTATATCATTAAGTCTTTTAAAATAATTTAAAATTTTAATATAAATATTTTTAACTTGACATTCTTTACTGTAAATTTTTTTAACAAAAATAAAACATTAATGCCATTTAAACAAAATAATATATTTTTTTGTTTTCTTTCTATCTTTAATAATATTATTCCTTTAATAAAATGATAGGATACATAATGCAGAAACCATAAAAAAAAGAGAATCCATCCATGAAAGCAATTCAAATATACCAAAGATATATATATATATATATTATTATTACTTTCATCTATCTTTTTTCCCTTCTTCGCCTTGCGATCTATCAGATTGTAAGAGACTTACAAACTGCGTTTTTTCTTCTTGGTATCAAACAAGAGGAATAAAGAAAAAAATATTTATGAAAATTATGTATTACTAAGGTAATAAAAAATTATGTGGATTAGAAATAAATTTCACTGAAACAATTGTTTAACAGATGACTATGGTTGGTTTGAACTGATTAAATTGCATTATTCTTTAAAAAATTGTTTGTAAGAGAAATTATTGATGTCAATATGTACATTTACTATCAACATGTAGGGACTACGAATTCAAAGTTTAATCCGCGTGTGGTGGTCCATTGACGTTTACCTTTAATTGATGAACTTTGGATTGGATTGATGGCTATGCAAGACAGAGCACGATAAGGTCAAGTCAATGATTATTTTCATAATTGCAAATAAAAATTCAAGACTATATATAAAGAGAGAGTGCATTCTAACTTGGAGATAAAATGACATTACTGGAATAAGGAGTTGCGGACAGTTCTTATACACCAATAAATTGGTGACCGTATGATACACGGGGGCTAATTTTGAATGATTAGTCCTATGTGACTCGAGGAAAAATCTTGTGTGAATAAATGCACTCAGTTCGTTCATGCAGTTTTGCCAGAAATATGAAATGGGCCAAGTTTGTGAGCCCAATCAATCGAAAATATGTGGGGCTCTTGATGAACTAGAAAGATAAAGAGTATGTGTGCTCGACCTTTTTAGCCGTTGGATGGGAGCATTGAAATGTGTGCATCCCATCCAAAGGCTATGCATTCTCTTTGGTCTCCACCTAAGTAGGTCTATTTCAACTCGATCAAGTCCCAAAAAATAAATGATTAGTTAGGTTCAGGCAAATTAATGAGTTCAGATAGTAAAGTTTTATGTAAAAAATTAGATTTGTTCGATCAGGTTTAAAGTTTTTAAATGCTTGTAATGTAGGGTATATGAAAATTAGTATATTCTGTAGTATAACCTGATCAAACTTGATGATCTTGCCCAATCCTGACTTACATGGACCCGACTTTCTTTGATAAACAAAAAATTCAATTGGTTTTGGATGTCAATTTTCTCACCCCAAATAGCAATTGGGTGGGTTGGTGATCCTATCTAACCCGACCAAACCAAACCCCCAGGTGCTCACCCCATCGTTGAAGGACTGGAGAGTCTTTATCATTACGTGATTATCAACTTTGAAGTTAACAACACTATAAGAATATCTCTTTAATCCTCTTCCATGCCTTGCAAAATCTCCCATCTTCCTTTATTTCAGTCATAAACGAATGAACATCTAGGCTAGAACTCTCTCCACCTTTTAGGTATGTTCAGTGGTTCAGTTTGGCTTGTCTGTGGCACATTGGCCAATGAATTGCTGAGATGGGTTTGGTAATGGAAGAAATCAATCTGCTTGGTTTGATAGTATAAAATCAAACCAAAAGTAATTGGTTTCGGACGGGTTGGTTTGGGCGATTTGAGATTAATTTTTGGCCCTTTTTTTTTTTATAAATCTTGGCTTAATTTACTTACTATCAGAACCTTTTTTTTTTTTAATTTTAACAAGGTAGGCCTAAATACAATAATATAAAGGTACAAAAAGCTTATTAACAATAAGCCCGTTATAACAAGCTCTTTTTTCCTATACAAATCAATTAAAAATGAGCCGATCAGAAGAGTACCGCTAATGTCATTGTATATTTATATTTAATATATGTAATATTGTGGTTCGGTTTAATATGACATTAAACTGAAAATCAAACCGAACTAGCAAAAAATTAAGAAATGCAAACTGGTTAAAAAAAATCAATTTTGAACAACTTGTGACCGATTTAATGAGGAGTCTATTTCAATTTTTGACATCCCAACTACTTTCTTTCCCAGAGTGTCCTTCTCAATCTGCAAAAAACCCATATCGTTTTGTTTTAGTTTTGTTTCTAGAAAAAGAGTTAAAGAGGTCGGTTTGAGTGTGAATGAAACCCAATTAAGGATATACAAATTGGCCCGGTTCACAGTTTACCTTAGGCTCAAATCAATCCAACCCAATCAAGCCCACTTAGGTCAAGCAATAGTTCATGGATCCTACGATTTCATTCAATAATCCGCTCCGCAATTTCATTGTGGCAATCAGCCGATCAATCACGCTGAAATTCTCCAGCTTTTCACGTTCGAAACGCAATTCTTTTTTTGGCCAACGTAATTTTTTATTCAAAGACAAATACAAAGATAACAAAATATAATCTTAACAACATACAAATAGTATAATACTTAGAATAAAAAACCAATATATGCGGACAAGAAATTGAAATTTTAAACACACACACACACACACACACTCACACGCACACATACCCACGCACGTGCCCACACACACACACACACACAACAATAAAGTGGGAACAATAATAGAAGATGAACCAATGTCTTTCACACGAGCTAGAGAAATGGGGTTAAGTCACCCAATCCGCAAGTCAAACTCTCTTTTACGGCAACTAGTAAATTGCTATCCTTGCATGTTTGTAGAATATTCAAGTCTCTGTATAGAAAATGGAGAAAAATTTTCGTTAATATGAACACTATTCTTCAAGCATCATCCTTCAATTGTGAAATTTAACCTTGTAGGGACATTGAATTAAAGATCTTCATCAATTCATCTCAAGGGAACCAAAGTTGCCCCATTAATAAAAGCCTTATGATAAATCAAGACACGGATTTAGCGATTTTAGGGGATGCAATTAAATATAAATTTGATATATGTCTATTTTTTTTTTAGAAAAATAAAAAATTTAATTGTAAAGATAAAAATTTTAGTTATAAAAATAATTTAATTATAAAGACACAAAATTTTAACTATAAGAACAAAAATTTAAATTGTAAGGACAAAACTTTTAACTGAGTGTAAAAACTTTTCACTCTTTACAAATTTTTATTGTAAAATAATTTTAAAATTTAAGGTTTTTTACAATAAGTATTTTTTAACTTATAATTATGAAATTTTATTTTTTAAAAAAATTTTTTAATTATAATTAAAATTTAATAACTTCTTATAATTAAATTTTTGTAAAAAAATTACATTTCATAATTATGAATAGAAAAGAAAATTCGACCAAGAAGAAAAAACTCTGAGGCAAAAGAGAAAAATCCTCTCACCAAGAAGTGGCTAAGTTCCGCTTAAACAGGGTCTGGAGTTCGAAACCATGTGAATGCAAAAAATGCTTTTGAGAGAGTTTCCCGTATTTCGGATCCAACAATGGCTTAAATCTGGATTAGTTGTGAATTGAAAAATCCAATAATAGGTTCATGTCCTGTCGATGATACTGGCGATGTTTATTGTTAAAAAAAAAAAAAAAAAACTCTTAAAGAAAGAAGAAAGGAACCGTCGCTTTAATTTGGAACCATTCCGCAAAGAGGAGCCCACGTTCACCAAGCAATTAAAGGAATAATTTGTAAGCTATCATATATTCCAGAGCAGAATATTGTAAATCAATTAGACTTCCTTTCTTTTAGCATCTAGTTCTCATGCAAAATTATATTCTCCACTTTCTTTCCATGAAATTTGAGAAATTTTTGAGTACTTCTATATTGTTATATTATTTATATTTAATTTTTTTTAATTTAAATAAAATAATACTCATTTACTAATAAAATAAAACTAAATTATATAATTAGATTTCACATTTAATTATTTATTACTTAGTTATCACATAAATGAAATATTTTATAATATTCAAATTTTATTATTTATATAATACTACTATTATATAAGTGTTACGTAGAATCTATAATATAATTTAACTTTATTTTATTGATTAATATATAAATAACATGATAAAGTATAAATAACGTCATATATCAGTCCAAGTATCCATGTTAAAAATTCTCTCGAGATTTCCCATCATCAACTCGAATTTACTGAAAATTGGGTACTACAAGAAGACTAGATATATATTTCCTCATTTCCGATCCCCCCCCCCCCCCCCCCCCCCCTCCCTCTCTTTTCTCCCTCTTCTCCCAAAAAAAAAAAAAAACAGCAAAATCAAATATGTTATTTTTCCTAATTTTCCCCCTTCTCGTTTCTTTCAAGATTCTCAAAATTAGCATCTAAAACTTAAATTGCGGAAGTGCATCCAACCATTTTTGCAAATTGCAGATATGTATTTGATTGAAAATGTTATACGGAACGGAATATGTATTAAAAAAAAATATATGTAGTTGTTTAAATTTTTATTATTATATTTTTAATAAAAAATGACAAATACATGATTTTTTAATAATAGTATAATAGATATATAATTTTTCTAAATAAATATATAATTTTTTATTAAATTATATAATTGTCATTTTTTGTTTTAAAATTATACACTTAATATATTTTACTTAAAAACATAATAATTAAAATATAAAATACTACATCTAAGTCCAATTTTTTTTAATTGTGATGCAATCCTTATTTTGTGAAAAAATGCCTAGGTCCTCCGAGATTGATCGAATTTTTAATTTGAAATTTATGTGAACCAAAAATATGCTATAAAAAGTTTTTTTTTTCATACTTTTTTTTAATTAAAACATGGAGAAAATTTCTTTGTGATATTTGAAAACCAAAAATATGCTATAAAAAGTTTTTTTTGAACACAACCCCGTCACTAATCATCCATGAACACTTTTCTACAACCCGGCTGAGAAAACTCTTGCAATCCAATTTCTTTGTGATATTTTAAAAATAATTTTTAAGCTTTCAAAGTAATTTAGAATAATTAACTAAAAATATAATTTGAAAATAATAATATTATTATTAGAGCAAATTATATATACTTTTCTTAAATTTTATCAAAATTATATAGACCTTCCATTTATTTCTAAAATATATACTTTAGTTTAATTTTAATTTTTTTGATTAAAACATTTTTTATAGAAAATGTGTAAGAGAGTATTTTAGTTAGAAAACTGAAATATACATTTAGGTTAATTGAGGATAATTTAGTTAAAAAATTAAAATTAAACTAAAGTATAGTAAAATTTTTTTATTTCATAAGAAGTTTATATATATTTTAAAATAAAATTGAAGGTTCATATAATTTTAGTAAAATTTAGAAAAAGATTATATTATTATTATTATTATTATTATTTAGACTTGTTAGGGCTTTGATTCTTATATCTTATGCCTAAAATCCGAAGCGATTGCGGATTTGCCTCATATATTGATGTTTGGAGGAGCAAGAAATTAAATTATTTCTTCCTTTTTCTATTTCTGTTCCCTGCATTTATTTTGGGCAGACCCTCACGGATTGATATACATATATTACATAGACACACGTAAGATGTAATTCATATTCATGATTTTAGATATGAATAAATCACAGATTCTCAATTTTAAAATGTCTCATTCAAACATGTGAGTAAACAATGAAATTCTTATAATCCATATCAAGAATTTCTACTCACTAAATATATACATAGGAGAAAATAAGCAAAAGCCAATTAGACATAAATAGCTTTAACCATATTTAAAGAATTTGAGGCAAAAACTCTAAGTGTTAAAATCATATGAAAACTGAAATATATGATTTTAACAACTTAAATCACGAATAAAAGAAAGGAAGAACATAACCTTTTCAAAAGTCGTTTTTGATAAGTGTGGGAGACATTAGTAATTGTATTTTCTTAAGGAGATCTCTCTTATTAGGGCACTTATCAATATTAAAAAAATAATCAATTGTTGTACCATGTACTCTCTTATCAAAAGATTTATTGTGATAATAACTGATTACCCGCTAACTTATTATCCTATCATTAATGTTTATACTAGTAATTTCAAAAAGAAAAAAAAGAGAATCATCTAAAATATATTTTTAAATTCAAATAAATGAAATATAATAAAAAATTTAAATTAATAAAATAATGAACAAATATTTCCTTTTCCAATTATAATTTTAAGATATATTCCAACAACACATACTCACAATTTAAGAAACAAGGAGAGAATTATGAGAGATTATAATCTACATGTTATTATCTCATTCTATTCTCTTTTGCTTCTGCATTCATATTCCTTTTAGCATCTAGTTCTATTGCATAATTCTTCCTTCCTTTAAGCATCTAGTTCTACCGCATATATATATATATATATATTTGTGCATGCTCCGACTTATTCGTTTCTTTGAAAAAAGAAAAAGAAAAAGAAAAAAAAATCCGAAATCAATATATGTGGACATTCCTAATCTTTTCCCTTCGTGGTTCTGGTTAGATTCTCACGATTATCATTGTAAACGCAAATTGCGGAATTGCATCCCACAATTATTGCGTTGAAGAGATGATATTTCACATTAATGGATTTTATTTTTGTTAAGAAAATTTAATACTTTAGTATGAAAAATTTTAAATGCACAGAGTGGTTGTTGAACAGTTATTAATTTGTTTTGTCACTGAAACATTGTCACATCCGTCACAGAATTATTTGAAATATTTTCTAAGACAATCACAATAATTTTTTCAATTTCAAGAATTTAACTTATGTTTTCTTTCTTTATTTTACTTAGTCAATTTATCCTACCTCATTTTAAGGCCTTTTCCTATATGAGTTATGACTTGGTTCACACTTTCACTTAGCTAGGTTTAAATCCTATATAATTTAATTACACTTTACCAATTTCCTAGTTTATTTTTACCTTAATTAATTAACCCTTGACCTATGAAATCTTATTTAGACAATTAATTTCTACTCTATACTAGCCTCCAATTATAAGTCCACATAGATTTGTTAATTCACTACTTACTAATGCTATCCTAGTGCTTGACTACATAAAATCATATTGATTTTGATTCATATTAATTCCCTCTTTCCTAGACTCACAATGGTATATTAAATTAAAATAAAAATGATAATTTTCTTAGTCACAAGCAAGAGCCTAACCACTAAGAAGGCAACTTGCCAAGTATATGAAATTCAAACTTCTTATGCTAGCCTATCTTAGTGTTTGGCTTACTTTAATTGCTTTATTACCCATTTAGTTCCTCTTTTTAGTATAATTCTTCTTGGCTAGATTATTTAATTTAATTTCCATTCCTAGCATTAGCATCAATCTTGTTTTATTTAGAAATTTTAAATTGCAACTTACAAGGGCTTTAGAAATTACCTTAATGTTTTGGAATTTTGTAAGTATGTCTTTCACCTAACACTAAGTGTGTTCTTCCTTCTAAAATCTTAATTATAATCAACCTGAGTTCTTAAAACATTTTAAAAGAGAAATTAACTTTTAAGGTCCTTTGTTTTTTTACTACCACTTGGAGCACAATTGGATGGAAGATAAAAAAAATTACTCAATTTGAGAAGCACTTCCAAGTACCCAAGTCATCATAACCTAAAGAAACCTTCACCAAGGCCTCTCAATCAAAGTGCCTCCTTGCTAAAACAATGACGCATCAATGGAAAGACTTATAAGTCCACCTAGTTTTATTAATTCACTATCTATATTAATGCTATCCTACTACTCTGACCTATGCATCTTATTAGTAATTTAAGTTTAATATCAATTCCTCATTTACAAAGGCTAGTTGAATTCTCAATGTATCAGCACTTGTAGTCGAAGTCTTGAACTATCTTAGTTTTAATCTCCCTTAAGTAGTTGACTTTGGTTTACTCAGTTTAATTAGTCTTAGGATGCATAAATATTAAATGAATTCAAGTTTAATGTGAAAAAACTTTGATCAGATTTATTCATGTTGTGTAAAATCTATAACCGCATGGGTCACACAAGTAATACAGAAGTGAGTAAAGTATCATCCCACAGTAAAAGTTACTTAAGTACTAATTTCCTAATTTCTATTATCTAGAAAATTTGCTAAATTAAATGAAGGCAATTAAACTAACTAATAAATGAGAAATGGATCACGACTCGCAAAGAAATAATGGATTACTAATTTTATGAAAAACTCTGAAGTCTAGATTTCAATGTTACTTCCTGTGAACAATTAAGAATAATTGATGTAATTTATTTTTATCTTAATTAATGGTTGATTCCATAAATTATGTGAAGTTCCCTTTCAAAATAAAACATATGTATTTTTGCTAGGCCTACGTCTATTTTCATAATCATATGCTTTAAGGAATTCAATGTACCCTTGCATGTCATAGTTTGGCATGTATGCAGGTTATAACTTGCCTAGGCAAGATTACTTTCCCTAGAAAATCTAAATTTAAATTTATTATTTAGGTGATTCCTCATAGTTATTCACCTTTTAGTTAATCTCACTATATATAAAAGATACACAAATAATAGCTAGCAATTTGCAAATAAAACTAAATAACAAATTAATTAGAGTAAAAATCATTACATGAGTATTCCTAAATTAAACACAATCCATGAACATCTACATCTAAGCCCTAGATCTAAGGGGTTTAGCTACTTATGATAAAAAAAAAAAAAATCCCAAGTACTGAATCAAATGAATTCATAACAATATAAGAAAAGAGAGTAGAAAGATGAAAAATAGTTTGGTCATGGCAGTAGTCTTTAGAATTCATTAAATCTTTGGTGTCATAACCATTCTTTCTAAAACTCTTATTGATTGTAGCATGCCATCTAAAATGCCTCTTTAAATGTCCTTAAGAGCTTTTACCTTAAAGTTCCTTAAGAACTTTCCAAAACTGCCCTTGAACTTTCCAAAGGCATGTTTCTGCTGATGCACACCTCCGGGCCATGTAAAGTTGCTCAGTTCATGGCCTAGTCATGTGATACACTATTCTCACAATTTCCTTAAGTCTAGCAAATTACTTATGTCTTGTGCTTGCACATAGGGGGCCATGTTATACACTAATTTGGCAGCTCTCTTTGTTGGAACCTTTATAGTTTGCCTATTCCAT
This sequence comes from Erythrophleum fordii, assembly GCA_032878935.1. Taxonomy (NCBI): domain Eukaryota; kingdom Viridiplantae; phylum Streptophyta; class Magnoliopsida; order Fabales; family Fabaceae; genus Erythrophleum; species Erythrophleum fordii. Next base: position 1,917,906 of record JAVQMF010000055.1, read on the forward strand.
CCATTCCCAATCAAAACATATAAATTTTACATAAGAATCATCAAATTTAAGGTTTGATAAACTAATTTCATAGCTCAATAATCATACATTTTACATTTATCAATTCACTATTGACTAAATTAGGCTACACTTCATTGAACACCTAACGACTAATCAATTCAATGGTATACACTATATCTTTGATTATCTTGATGCAATGACTCCTATCAGATGCGATTACACTTAGATTTGATTGTGAATTACTCTAGGTTTCCTAGTAATCATCTCATCTTAGTGACTTCAATTGGATGTGAAAATTTCAATAATCAATTAAGAAGCACAAAGAAAATAACAAAAGTAGTGGGCACATAGCATATGCCCTATAAATAAATAGTGAATTAACATATCATTATTAGTATAAATATCCAATACCATCAATAGAAATCCATCTATTCCTAGAACAAGGTTAACTAATCAAAAGAGAAACAAAATAAAAATAAAAGATAAAAAGAGTGGAAGAGTAACGAAGAAAATCACTTAAAACATATGTTTTTCATGATTGACTAAAAGAAGTCCCCATGGATCTTCCTCTAATCCATCATTATCCTTATTATTTTAAAATCCTTTAAGCATCTCCAAATATCACCAAAGACTATCAAACCTCCCCCCTTATCATCTAAACAAGTTTTCTTATTTATATCTTACAAAATTAGGTCAAATTCATAAAATCTAAAGAAAAGAGGAAATTGGCACTGGCTTTACAGAAAATGAGATGAAATAGTGCATCATGGTTGTGGCTGTGAGTCTTCATAGATTAGGCTTTGAAAGATTCATACCTCTATTAAGCTCTTCTGTTTAGGTCTTTTGGCTTCCACTTTGGTCCAAAACAACTCCATGCTTAAGGACTTCAACTTCCTTGCAAATTGCAACCTACAATATGAAGAACAAGATCTTAATTAAGGATTTTTCTTTTTTTTTTGCGTTAAGATAAATATACAATTATGTCAATTCCAGTTACAACATAGCCTTGAAATGCATCAAGAAATGAAAATTGTTAACTCAAATTGTATGATAAGTCCTTATTAAAAGATGTAAATAGATATATACATATATATATATATATATATATATGGGACTTATCAAGGAAGCTTGTGCAAGCTCTCTTGATAGGACAACAAGGATGTGCAAATATGGATAAACATTAACCATAACTTTCATCCCTATGGCTCACAATTTACAGAAGTGAAGTTAGATATTTCTTTTAGTATATATGCCACACAAATAAAACCCTTAACTCTAACCTTATTTTTCACCTTCCTCTTTAAATACAACATACATCTCTAAAATGGATACATCTACTTATATTGTATAAGACTTCCATCTTTAGCCTTAAATGGTAGATGCCTAGCTAAATGTTCAATTACATTGAATATTGCATGCGAAAATAGTTTTCTAACTTAAAAATTATTTTAATAATGAACCCTTCTACCTTCTTCTTGTCAAATGCATGAAACTTGAAGGTACATAATTCCTTTTAAAAAAAAAGATAGAGTATAGTTGACGCATCTCATTAAGCGTTAACATCACATCACAAAATGCTAAAAGAATTAACCTTATTACAAACACATAGCTATCATGACTTTTTTATTCTACATATCTTCTTATCATCCATATTTATGTGGCACCCAATATTAGGTGCACAGCCATTAAGAAATTTTATTTATTTAATCCATTCACATATTGTCTTCTTCTCAATAGCATTAAGAATATATATGGGCTTCAGTTTTTGACATTTCCTACCCTTACGAATCAACTTTAAGGAATGTTATTTAAAAATCATCTTTATATCTTCCCATAAATTTGCATTGTCCTTCATCTTCCCCTTTATGTCCATGATGGTATTGAAGATATTGCTAAACTCATTCTCCTTTACATGCATGAAAGGTCATATTGTATTAAGTTTTTATGCCAATAAGATAATTCCCATAATATGCTCCTTCTCACCTAATTTTGATCTTTCCACAACCTAGGTAGTCTTTGTGGACTTGATTATATCCAAACACAACTTCTTTTAGTTACCACACCTTATTGAAGATATCCCACGTAATTGATCAAGTGGGAAAGACTTCTCTAATTTGGATTTCTTATTGAATTTTTATCACAATGAAATAGATATTTAAAAGGTAGATATTAGCTATGGCAATCAAACTAACAACATTCTGGCCATGCTTCAACACAAATGATTTGTTATTCTCCATGTAGTTGGGACAAGCAAGCAATCAAACAACATCCCATGAGAAAGTCACTGATAGTCCACAACAATTCCTTATATTAAAATTCTATTTCTTCACTACATCATACATACTAACTACATCCTTCCATAACATTCTTAAGTCATCGATCAAAGGTCTAAGGTATACATGTAAACTTATACTAGGTGACTTCGAATGAGGAATTATCAATGTGATAAATATATATATATATATTCCTTATTCAAACATGTATTGCGTTATTGGTTGTGTGCTATTACAAAAATTAGCTAATCTGATTACAATATAGCCTAGCCATTAAATGGATTGAAACTATTTATGCAGAGGTTGAGTCAAACATTTAGGGCTTTATTGGAAAATGTCAAATAGGTTACAAATTTGAGGAACTCATCAACCTCATCTTTAAACTATGCAATTCCTTGATTAGAAGTAGCATCCTTTCTCCATAACACTTAATTTTGATTGGGTCTCAAAGTTGTCAAAAATTAGTTAAATCAATTACTTTGAAACCCATTAGCACACAATGTTATTAGCACCATAACAATAATGTATGGCCTTATCCTATTTGAGAAGACACTTTTTCAAACCTAGTTAGTGACACCCATAAAAACCTCATGCCTTATACTTGGTGAAATTTTGGCAACATTTCCTTTAGTCTTTTAAGTGTACAATAAGATCAGGGTAACCCCACTTGATCAAGTATGCACCTGAAGAATAAAAAGATATGTAATGTCCAAAAATTTTAATAAGTACAACATATGACATTTGTATAAATACTATTATTTAGGTGAAAGGAAAAAAAACTTCCAAAACTGCCCAACATTGGATAATTCAAGATTCCATACAATGACATATGCGCGCATGTGCTCACCTGTATCAAATATTGAATGAGAAACTAAGGTTTTTCTACAATATACACCATAATATTTCTACAGTAATTTTGGCAAAGTTCCCCTCCCAAAAAAATAGTCTCCAAAAATTGACAACAATGTTTTTCAAACTTCTAATTTAAGATTTCAATAATTTAAGCAAATAAAACTTAATTTTTCAAACCAAATTCTAGATTTCAACAAAACACCACTTTTTTTTTTTTAATAACATAAGAATAATAGAAATCAAATGGCATATAGAAGATACTCAATCATATATAAGATCATAGATGACCCATTTCTTTTCAAGTAGTTAAAGTCTTAAGAATAAAATATTATGTTAAATGTCAATGTATGTTGTGTAAAAAAACACATTTATTAGAAATACTAGTAGACTAATCATTTTTACCTAATAATAGGAGTAAATAATTTAGAAAGCAAGATACAAGTGTAACATATGAAAACTAACTTTTTCTTTACAATGAAAGAAACTCTACTAAGAAATGAAGGTTTACTTTTTTACTCTATCTAACTTAGAAATTGATGTAAATACAAAATTATTCTTAGATGAAATCATATAAAAAATTAGTCAAGGCAGTCTTTAATTATGAATTTTCACCCTTGGATCTTTGTTTCCAATAAAATGCTTGATTAGACCTAACAACTAAATCAATGATTCATTTGCTAGGTCTAACTAAGCATCTAGTTGAAAAAGGAGAACAAATGGTGCATCTCTAAGCAATGGCTTGGTCTTTGCTCCAAAGAGGGACTCCTCACACCTCTTTGAATCAAAATGGTTCGAACTAACTAGTTGTAACCTCTTGTCTTCAAGATGTTATGTATCTAAATATTGTATTAGAGTGGTAGAAGTATGGCGACAATTTTTACCACTAAAATTTCTCTAATTTTATCTAGCTATAAAAATTCTAAAATAGATCCCATATTTAATCAACTACTACATATTAGATAAACGATTACATATATCTAATATTCATATATAACAAATAATGTTAATATTGTCCTAATATTACACAACTTACTCTTAAGCCTTAAGACTGTATGTACATCAATGATTGTTACATTTATTCAGCAACTAAAGTTCTTACATCTTCAAAACACTATCTTTTAGATGTTAGAAGTCTGGTCTAATCTTAGCACTTCCATCTACTATTGCTGGAGCCTCAACAACACCAATATCCCTGTCTGAATACATTGCCAAATGTAGTAAGAATCTACATTCTCAATAGGAACATAATTAGTTTTTAGAAAACTAGTAATGTTCCAAATGCCACATGTGTAGAAAATGTTTTATTTAATTTCCCTTTGTCTAAAGCATATAAATGCAGCAAGAATATTATAACATACAATTTATATAAACACATACAAAGAAATATACATACATGAGCATATAAAACATTTCAAAGTACTTTGAATATCATCAAATGAAACCAATAATAGATTCCATTTATATTATAATAGCTCAATTCATCATTTTTTCATAGTATATGAATTTGATAGCTAATGCTCTACTTCATAATTGCATATAAAACCTCACGTTATTCATATTTCTATACTTTAGTGAGTACATTATCATATTTAAGCATCTTAGAACATGGCATGCTCAATATATCATACTTGATTGTATCCAGATAACACAATTTATGTTAGGAAATATACAATCATGTGAAATATGTATGTATTTGTTTCATCACTTATTCAAACTATATTAACCTTTAACAGAACCATTTCTACATATGAAATAATATGTTAAAGAGATCATATCTACATATTGCAATTTATGGCCTAATTAATATCAATATGTCTTATATGATAGTATATTATGTATCACACATAATCACATTCAATATCATATTACCATATACTTCCAGCTAAATCTTTTAAGGGCATATTTTAAGTAATATTAATTCAACATAATTATAACAAGCTTAACTTCTTATATCTAGTCTTTATATGTCACATAACTCAAAACACATTGGTATGCCTTATCATTTCATTCATAAAAGCCTATACAATACTTTAATAAGCACATTTTGTAAATATCTTTCTAAGAAGACATAGATAATTTTATGTTAAAAGTACTGGTATAAAGAAAAACACTTCCACAAGTCACATATCAAGTGTCCCATGTCATAACCACTATTTCTGAGATATTTCTATACATTAAAAGAGAGGATAAAAGACATGATAATAAGGACCTAGAGATCTAATTAAAATGAAAGGAAAGGGCTAAAAGTGAGAAAAACATAAAATAGGATGAAAAGAGCCAGTCTAATTGAAAAATAGGAAAAATTAGAGATTTAAATATCATGAGATTTAACATGAGAAACACATATCCCTTATCATAATATGATAAAATAAGACTAGTGAATTAACCAGATAAAGTTAGTTCAATTAAATCCTTGACATATACAAATTAAGGTTCTCAGAAGCTATATTTTAGATTGGATTTTTCTCGACTATTTTAAACCCTAAAGCCTCTAAGCAGATATTTTTAATAAAGAAGATAGCTTAAAATTTATTATGGAGTAGATAGTTTTCGAAAAGAATGAAAAATGAGCTTAAACAAAAAAATTAAAATAAAGAAACATAATCAGTATTTTTAAATTTATTAAAAATACCTTAGATTTTCTTGCCCTAAATTCACACCTTTCTTCCTCATCACTTGGCATCAACTTTCAATAGCTGTAAAACAGATCCATGGAGGTGTGAAAAGGAGGAAGAAAGAGAAAGAAAAGATAGGAAAATTAGGAATGTAAATATGCAAAATTTTGCCATATAATAGTTAGGAAACCTCTTCCTCTCTTCATGCTCTTTCCAATGATGGTTTTAGTTTCTTGGAAAGGTTAAATTTGTGGTTGACACCTTGAGCAAAAGAAATGATTTGAGGAAGCCAAATATACCACAAAAAACTTCAATCAAGGAGCTTTCAAACAAGGTATGTATCAAGCTGTGAAAATTTCTATTCTTTGAACTTTAAACTTTCTTATGTTCAACCAAGAGGAAGAAAGGGAGGATAAGGCATGACCTTGAGGAAAACTTGATAGAAGCAAGGGATTAGAAGGAAGGAAAGTAGGATTATGCAAAGAAAATCACATAAGAAGCCATAGAACTCAAGTTAGTATCATGTAGGGATTTAGATGATCCATGAAAGTTTCAAAATTCTAGAAAGATGATTTGAACCCTTTAAAGCCATAATTGAACTAGAAATGAGTCATGGATGACCTAAATCCTTCAAATTTCCTATTAAATTGATAAAATCCTATGGCTAAGGCAAGAATGTGTGTGTGTTGACCAAGGAAGAGTTAGAATGCCTAGGGAGTTGTTTCATAGAATGCCTAGGGAGTTGTTTCATTGATTTTAAAGTTTTGGATAATCTAGATATAAAATATAAACATTAATGGAAGCATTGGAATGAATTTAAGGACCTTATTTTTATAAGTGAAAAGTTAGGGTTCAGGAATGTAATGTCCGATTTTTGTCAAACGACAGAAATGGATACATTTTCAAAGCAAGTCCCTTAAAATGAATTAGTTAAGGTCTTGAAAAATTTATGTAGCATTCTAGACTTCTAAAAATGAGAATCCCAGGCTCAGATGGAAAAAAAATAGAGTTAGAATAAAGAAACGAATTGTAACAAAATGTTGAAGAAACATAATGGCATTTTCGTAATTTTGAGAAAATTTTGAAATTCTCACAGGAGGAATTTTTAAATAAAATTTTTGAGTTCTTTGGGATTCTTAGAGGCCCTGAAAACTATGAGAAGCCCTAGGACAGTTAAAACCCCTCCGATGGACATTTTCCAATATCAATTGACCTGAACTTTGACGGATTCTTTCAGAAAGATTTTAGCTTCGATTTAAGTGATTCCAAAGGCATTTTATAAAATTTAGGACCTAAATTTGGAAAATACAATTCTAAAAAAGGAGCTAAAATGAACCAAAAATGAAAATACCAAGACGAAGGGACGAAATTGAAAATTTTGAAAAGTTTTTCCTAACTTACCTATATGTATAGGTCACGCCCTACCTCCTCATTCATTTAGCCACATTTGTTTCTGCCTTAAACTAGAGGAGAGAGCTAGGGTTTGAGGTGCACTAAGAGGAGAAGAAAGGAAGGAGAGTAAGGAAAAAGGTATGGATTTTCTTGATTTTTAATGCTTTCTCCGTAGGAAACTCTTTCTCCTCCATCTTCCCTTTTTTCCCATGACTTTATTGAAGTTCTTGGATCTGTTTTGAAAGTAGAACAGAGGTGAAAAATTAGGATTTGAGGAGAGGAGGCCAAGCAAGGTGAGAAACAAGCAAGAAAAATCAAGAAAACAAGGTAAATCTTCATTCCATGATAGCCACCTCTGGTTCCCTTCTTCTCCTTGGTTCATCCCACTTAGAGAGCTTCAAGAAGATATAGATTTTGGGTAGAACTAATGGTGAACCTTAGGGAATTGAGTGTGGAGAATAAGAATATGCAAAGAAAATTAACAAACAACCATGGAAAATCAAGATATCAAAGTTAGGGTTTTAAGTATCCCTTGCAAAATCTAATTTGATACAATAATTTCTAGGCCTAAATGAGTGTTAGGAGCTCCCTAGAAGGCTCTTTATGTGCATCTTCCATTAAGAAAGAAAAGAAAACTCCCTTGGTATCCTTATGCTCCATAGCCATGGCCTAGTGTAGTTGGTGTAACACCATAATTATATAGCTCATCTCATTCCTTATCTAAGCTCATTTCCAAGAATTTCACAAGTTTCTAAGGTAAGAGCAATAAAAATAATGAATAAATTTGTACCACATAGGGGATGAATTTTTTATTCGATGTCCCGGGGACCATATAAACTTATTCAACTCATTCTCATATTTAATTACACTAATACAATTCAAAACCATCTAAAGAAGTGGCCTAGAACTCGTTTAAGTAAAAGAAACACATAAAATTTCATAGTGTAGCCTCGACCAGAACTGTATATTTTCTATCACAAACTTTGAAAAATGATAACTAATTCTAAAAAAATTAAAATCATACATTCTTTACCATTTTGGAAAGTTACATATGTCTACTTTATGCTAAAAATAATTTTAGACCATGGAACATCAAGAAAAAGACGTTTAACATTTGAAAAGCACCCAAGGTCTCAGTTACCTAGGCTACTATTACAACTTACTGCCATAAACTTTGGAAATTCATAACTAATTTCAAAAAAATCCAAATCATGAAAATGTAATTAATATAAGAAGCTACAAATGTTAAATTTAAGGAAAAAATATTTATAGAGCACGACAAGACTATTTGGGAACTAAATTATGATAGAACAATACTGGAGGTCCAATGGCACTACTGGTACTGACAGTAAATTTAAAAAATTCATAACTCTTTGCTCAGACTCCAGATGAGGTGATCTTGGTAGCCACTGAAAGATTATAACCTCTAGTTTATTTGTATAAAATTTCACAAGCATTGGACACCATTTGTCCATCAGATGCACAGAACACAAAACTAATCATATGAATACTACATGCACTAGAACAGTAAAAAAATCCCAATTTTGAAAATTCATAATTAATTTTTTAGAACTCATATTTTTTTTCACTTTAGCTTTGCAAAAATCTCTCAATGAGCTCTACATGTTTGCCAAATTTCATGGGAAGATTCATTCATTTGGTTAGTTTGTGCCATAGGATTCTAGTTTGGTCACTTTTATGGTCTCAACTAGTATCAAAGTATCCAATTTTGCTTCCCAAGATTGTGTGGCCACTTGAGCATGTGGGATTGTACCAAAATGACATTTTAAATTTGTCTCAAAGGTACACAAACCCAGAATTTGGAAACTCACACTCTCACCACATACCATACACAATTTTCCATAATGCTAGTCTTGCCATTACATACCCAAATTGCATTGTAACATTCATATAACATAAATTTTTATTTGTACATGATACATTAGCATAATATTTGTACATAATACATTAGCATAATTACACATGTTTATGAGGTCATAGGATATATATAGTAATAGATTACAACATTTGCCACTCATATGGTCATAAAGAAGCAAAATTCATACACTTTGTTGTCACACTTTCATCTTCTAAGTTGTTGGCTCCCATTACCTTGTCCTCTTAGTCCACCTAGCATGTTAAAACATTGAAAAGGAAGGCATGAGATTCAAAGAATCCTAATAGCTCATCTTCCTTTCAATCATACAAAAAGTATGCAATACAAGTCTTGAAAATGCATGCATAGGTATATTGAAATGTGTGAGCATTCAAGAAATATTATTAGTATTTGAACAAGTCATACATAGCATATATAGGCTTGCAAAGTAAGTGGATTAGCCTCACCCATTTACTTATGGATTTTGGACTTACCTCACCCATTATCTCTAAGAGGTTTTGACTCAACCTCACTTTTGGGAGACTCTTTACTTTATTTCAACCAATTTCAAGGGTTCTTAGCTCATTGTCACCATGACTAGAGGGTTCTTGGCTCATTGTCACCATGACTAGAGGGTTATTGGCTTCTCCACACTCAAGTAAACCAAGGCAAGCATATAAAATATCATTTGAATGCATAAAACATAATCATGGTACCATGGGATAAAAGCTCATGTTAAAATACTTTTCATAGCTTAAGACATATATACATACATTCAAAGACAATGTAAGCACATAATCATGCATGAGAGAAGGTGGAGAGAGCTACTTTGCTTGCATTTACACACTTTTTCCTTAAACCTTGAGTCCTCTCCTTTGACCTCACACACTCAAAGAGGTGAAGATCATTTCTCTTGGCTTAGGCATATTACATGGAAACTAATTATACTCTTGAATTAAATTCTAAGGCCATATATTCACTAGAAAAGTTAGGTGATTCATATGATCCTCTTATAGCTCCATAATGCACTTAATGAAGCAACCTTAAGAAAATATCATCTTGACTCCATTCTCTCCATCTATTTATGATTTTTGACTCTATTTAAACCTCTTGGAGTCATCACACAATCAATTCAAGGAACTTAACTAGGTGTTGCTTTTTAAGCATATTATAGAACATATAAGGCCATCTCACTTTCTATGATTTCTAAAATTTGTCCAAGACTTCCTCTCATACTCTCCTATCATACATGATGCAAAACTAAGCTTAAAAGGAATTAAAACACTTCCTAGGTGCATGAACTTTCCTTGGCCGAAGCTATGCTTCCATTTGATACCAATGGAGTTATTTTAATTTCTTTGATAGGAGAAGCATGTGGGAGGCTCTCTTAGTGTTTTTCGAACTCATATATACTCTTAGACAACTTAAATTACTACTAGGAAGCTTCATCTTAGCCTAGGTGCAACCAAATCCCTAAATCCATAACTTGCATTCTAAAGCTCCCTTTTCAATTCTAGTTGTATATTCTTAATACTCACACTCCATAATCTTTGGTTCCATCAAGAACACATAAAGAAAAAATCTCCTCCTTACTTTCTCTCTCTAGACCAAAGCTTAAATAGTTTGAAAACATAAGATTTTATAAGTGTCTCAAGTAAAGTCTTACCTTAAAACAGAGCTCTCTTCGCGTAGATTATTTTTCACTGATTGATTTCTTAAAAAGAGTTCCTTTTTGGCTTTAGGTTAGACCTAAATCTTTAAGTTTTCAAGAAAAGAAAATCACCATTAGGGAGCGCTTAAAGAGAGGAATAACTTTCCTAACTGGCACGGGATAAAACGAAGCCGTTTACTTACATAAATGGAAGCTTAAACTTCTTATTTCTCTCCCCTCTTAATGTCATACCATGCCTGCCCATTTTTCTGCAAATGGAAGCTTGGAGAAGGTGATGAGGTGTAATCTTACTTAAGAAGCCTCTTTTACAATTTTTCAAAATGACCATTTTGCCCTTACGCACCTGTTTGCTCCGTTTAGGCACATTTTAATTCCTTTTTGAGAACCATCTTTTTCCATCATAAAATTTAGATCCTCTAATTTATAAAATGCCTGTGTTTTCATCCAAATTGGATTTAAAATTCTCTCGAATGAATTGGTCAAAGTTTAGGTCAACTGACATTGGAAAACGTCTACCGGGGGTTTTAACTATCTTGGGGCTTCCCATGATTTTTAGGGCCTCTGAGAACCTTAGAGAACTCAAAATTTTCATTTTAAAAGCCCTTTTGTGTGAATTCTAAAATTTGCTCAAAATAACGAAAACGCCCTTATGTTTCGTCAATCTTTTGTCACAATTCGTTTCTTCATTCTAACTCTATTTTTCTTTCCCTCTAAGCCTGAGATTCTCATTTTTAAGAGTCTAGAATGCTTCTTAAATTTTTTTGAAACCTTAACTAAGTCATTTCAAGGGACTTACTTTTGTATCTAGTGACTTTCATTCATTTATGGAGAAACCGTACATTACGTTTCTCACGTTTTCTCTCATTTTTAGAAAATTGGTTATTATAGTTGGGATACCTAAGGGTAGTTTTAATTTGCTCCCAAGTCTATTTTTGAGTCATATATGATGGAAGAGGATGAGAGGAAACCTTAGAAAAATTTTAGAAACCATATAAAATGAGATGGCGTCATAAGTTTCATAATATGACCTAAGGAAGCAACATATAGTTAGGCTCTTTATTTTAATTGTATAATGACTCCAAGAGGTTTAAAAGAAGTCAAGAATCATAAATGAAAGGAAAGAATGGAGCCTAGAACTTAATTGGTAGGTATTGCTTCATTAGGTGTATTTTAGAACTATAAAGAGGCTATTAGACCAAGTTAGTTTTTAAGGAAGCTGTATAACTTTAGAAATGATTCTAAGAACTTAATTGGCTTTCATATATTGTGTTTATGCCAAGAGAAACAAGCCTCCCATCATTGTGAGTGTGGTCAAGGAAGGGAGTATAATTCCAAGAGAAAAAGTGTGCTTGTGTGGCAAATGTAGCTTTCTCCACTTTCTCTCATACATGAATATGTGCTTACCTTGTTTCTAAATGTGTGTATATGTGTTTTAAGCCATGAAAACTATTCTAGCATATGACTTTATTACATGGTACCATGATATTGTGTTATGTTTTCAAATGATGCCTAGTATGTTTGCTTGAGTGTGGAGAAGCCAAGAACCCTTAGCCATGGTGAAGATGAGCCAAGAACCCTTAAAATTGGTTAAGACAAAGTAAAGAGTCTCCCAAGAGTGAGGTTAAGTCAAAACCTCTTAGATAAAGTGGGTGAGGCAAATCCAAAATCCATAAGAGATTAGGTGAGGCTAATCCACTTACTTGGCAAGCTTATGTATGCTTTGTGTGACTTGTTCAAATGCTAAGAATGCTTCTTAAACTATCATACATTCCATTATACTCATGCATGTATTTTTAAGACTTGTATTGCATTCTTTATGAATGATTCAAAAGGGAGATAAGCTATTGGGAATCTTTGAATCTTATTTTTTGTTCTTTAATGTCTTAATATGCTAGGTGGATCACATAAGCAAGGTAATGGAAGCCATCAAGTTGGAAGATGCGAGTTTGCCAACAAAGTGCCTAGTTTTGCTTCTTTTGTAGCCATATGTATGGCGTATAATGTAATCCTATGATGGAAATGTTGTATAATCATTTGAATATGTGTAATTACTCATGTTTTTGATGTATGCATAAGTCTTAGTGCCAAATGAATGGTAATGTGCATATTGGGTATTGAATGACACTAGAAAGTATGTGTAATCTTATGTATGGCACGGGGTAAGAGAGTGAGTTTTCAATTTTTGGGTTTATGCACCTTTAAGAAAAGTTTAAAAGGTCATTTTAGTGCATTCTCAGGTGCACAAGTGGTCATGGTTGCCTTAGAGCTCAAAATGGACCATTTGGAGCCCTATTGTGACACAAAAGTAACCATTTCACAATCCAATATCAAGATCTAATCAAATGAACGAATTTGCCCATGAAATTTGGCATGAATATAGATATTATCTAGAGCTTTTTAGGAAGACAAAGCCAAATTATTTGGAGCTTTGTGGGATTAATTATGAATTTTCAAAGTTGGCATTTTTTCTGCTGAATTGATGTAGATATTGTTCATATGGTCAGTAACTTGGGTTGTGTCATTCGAGGGGCCAATGATGTCCAATGCTCATGAAATTTTATAGGCATAAACTAAACATGATAAGATTTCCATGGCCACTAAGATTACCCCAATATGGACCTCTGAGCAAGGAGATATGAATTTTTGAAGTTGGAGGACAATACTAGTAGTGATAGTCGACCTCTAGTACTGTTCCATCAATTTATGATAGCTAGCAGCCCTGTTGTGGTTTGGATATATTTTTAGCATAAAGTAGACATTTGTGGCCTTCTAGAATGGTAAATAATGCATGATTTTGAATTTTTTAGAATTAGTTATGATTTTTCAAAATTTATGACAGTAACTTGGAATTTCTAACTGAGGCTACACCTATTGTTTTCATGTATGCCATCCACTTGCACGAGTCCTAGGCCACTTCTTGAGCTTGTTATAAGTTGTAATTGTGTGATTAAATATGAGAATAAGATGGATGGCCTCATATGGTCCACAGGACACCGAATAAAAAATTTATCCGCTACACAATGCAAATATATTTATTATTTTTAATGCCAATTTCTTGCTTCCTTGTGAAATGCATGGCATAAAGCATGGAAATAGTATAAGGCAAGCTAGAGAATTATGGTGTTACAAGGAACGCCTAATGGGACAATATTACTCTAAGTATATTTAAGTATGTTATTAATGGCTCTAATGAGTTTCATTAGAGTCACAAAGATCATATATAGTGAGATTTTGAAGTCTAGGAGTTGAATTTAGAGAGTTATCCCCTTAAGGTACTTAAAGTAACCTAAGTTTATACTTCAAGTTCTAATAGGTATTTGTAGTGATGGAATGAGGTGGAATAAATTCTAATTAGTTGCTTGTATCTTAATCTATGTGTTTAGGCCAAGATTGAGTGACCACACTTTTTTGTGTGTGCCAAGCCAAGGAAAACAAGAGAAAAGAAAGAGAGCAAGTGAGTTAGTGTGGAGCTAAGATCCCAAGCTTTAAGAGATAACTTATTTTTCCTTCCTTGCGTGCATTTGGTTGCATTTGAGCTAAGATGCATTGTGTGTGTTGGTTGTTTCATAATTTTCTTGAGTACCGTCGGGTGCCGTAACGGGGACAATATCGCTAGAGGCTTTGTATGGTGTTGATATCAGTGCCGGCCGTTCGCATGTGCGACCCGAGGATGGGTCGGCCCCAAGGGGGTGGATTGTAAAGTTTCACATCAGTTAGAAGGGGCCTGTGGCTAGCCCATATAAGTGGGAGCGAAGCTCTCCCCACCAGCGATGCGCTTTTGGGCTAAGAGCAGAGTAAGCCCAAGGGACAAAACCCCACCAGGCGGGAAATGAGAGTACCGTCGGGTGTCGTAATGGGGACAATATCGCTGGAGGCTCTGTGTGGTGTTGGTATCAGAGCCGGCCGTTTGCATGTACGACCCAAGGATGGGTCGGCCCCAAAGGGGGGTGGATTATAAAGTCCCACATCGGATGGGTTGGTCCTGGGAAAGGCCCATATAAGTGGGAGCGAAGCTCTCCCCACCAGTGGCAGGACACTGAACATAATATTTCTTCCCTACCTTAGAGATGAACCTAGCTAGTTGTTTTTATGCCATGGCTAGATAGGTATAAAAGTTTTATGCCAATTTAATGCTTAAGTTGGTTTTTGCATATATAACTTTACATGCTTACATTTCATTCTCGAATAATCTATTGTATACATTGGATTGGATTGAGTATTGCTACTAAAATTCTTTTTGAAATCTCACTCTTTATCTCCCATTAACCATGTCAGGTGAACCTAGCAAGGAAAAGGGAAAAGAAAAAGAGACAATGGCTTGAAGTAGTAGCTAGGATTTATGCATTGTATATGCATTACATATATATATATTGATGTGTATTATGATGAATTGTAATAGTAACTATGCAAAATTATTAAACCCCAAATGTAAGACTATTTAATATATGAGTGTGTGTGTCTGTGTGTAATTATAACATGTTATATTATATAATGGTCCAAGAGGAATGTATGTATGAGCACAAGTGGAAAGGTGATTTTTAGATGCTAGCCAATTTTCATGTGTTGAACCATTTATAGATGATATAATTATGGGTTGATAGTTGCTCAAGTAAGATATTGCATATTAGAGTCCAATAAAACCACTTTAGAATCAAAATTTGGTCCAAATGAGCCATAAAATACATCCTTACCATTGACATCCTAAATGATTGAGTTTGGGGCTAAAATTGGTGAACGATTAGGGAACATTCAGAGCTTTCTATAGAGCTAAAATTTGTATTTTTTTGGAACTCTAAAAAATATTCAGTAAATTTTCAAAATTGGCCTCAAAAAGTTCTATGCACTATTACTGTTCACTTTGTTTAGTTCTAATTTTCGGCTTTTGAGGGATCAAATGGATTCATTTCAACTTGAAATTTTTACAGTAGAAAGTTCTCATCATAAGCTTTCAAGGGACATTTCAATTGTATTATTTGGAGTTATATAACCAAAGTTATGAATTTTTGAAATTTGGATTGTAATATGTGTAGTAAAGCCACTTGTTCCCTTTATGCATATGGTGTTCATACACTTGATCCATGTGATGAGATCAAATTTGTAAAAATAAATTATGAATTAAAATGGGAAAGAAAACCACTTTTGGGTTTTAGGGGTCAATTTGACATTTTTAGTAGTTGATTTTTTGCTGTTAAAAGTGTTATTAAGAAAGTTATAACTAAAATGAATGCTTCAATGTACTAAGTGGAGGATGATTAGTAAGTTGTAACATCCCATACCACTTATACAAGTTTGGGTTTTTGCAATAATCAATAACCAAGTGAGTATCCTTGGTGTGAGACTTAGGTTTTTAGCACCATCAAGGTGTACAAGCTTGGGTCCCTTTAGTCATTATGATCAATGGAATCATCATCTAACAAAAATAAATACAACTAAAGTGTCCTCTAGAATGGATCCACAACTTCAACTTGAAACCCAAAAGCCACATGAAGGCCTTTCAACCTACTTGTGACTCTCTTGTCATAACCTTGTTCCTAGGAAAATGGGACTTTAAACTATGAAGGACTATAGCCCCTAAGTTGATTTAGATGATTATACTTTTCCTTTCATATAGATAGAAAATCTATCTTTGCTGATGGAAATTGTCTTTTGGAATCTCATCTTTTGAGAACTCTATTTTCTGGAGACTTATTGTAAAATTAGGAATTTATAACATCCCATCTCTAAAGACCATCTCTTAAGGGGAATCATTCCTTGAGGACTCTACTCCATTTTTACCCTGCCTTAACTACTTTGTTAAACATAAATAGGTAAATATATTAGAGATATTTATGAATGCCATGCAATGATAGCAATATTATACATAATTCTCATTTTCCAAGTTATCTAGGCTATGTTTCATTGTCAATTTACAATTATTCTTTTAAACTTAAATAAACAACATATCAATATGTTGCATGGTTACAAACCATAGATAATTGCATTGTATAAGGCATAATCTTATATATATGTAAACATCTGTCATAACCAAGGCATTTTAAGAATATCAATCATACAAAACATACCCAACCTGATGTGTTACATAAGGATATAGTGGCATATAAGTAGTGTATAACTTAAATTTATATGTTAAGTCATATTCATTAGGCATAGATAATATTTCTTAGTAGGTATTAAATCTTACAAACATATGAATGTCATAAATCATGCATATAAACACACACACACACACACACACACACACACACACACACATGAATCAGGTATATATACATATATTATATATGTAAGTGCACACACATATGAATTAAACATGTATATAGGCATACATATGCTTGTTTTCTTATTGTAACACCATATATTTCTATCTTGCTTCTTATCATTTCTAAGTCTCACATGATGAATTGCACAAAAGGGAATGGAAAAATGGTATTAAAATAATGCCTTATTTCGCGTTGCGTTGCGTATGAAAATTCCATTCGGTGTCACGCAGACCATATGAGCTCATACATCATACTCTTATATTTAAGTACATACATACAACTCATTTGCATTACCAAAGTTAGCCCACAATTCGTGGAATTCAAAAGGGAGCATCAAATTCACACTATTATTCTCGCCCAAAATTTCAGTTTTTCTATCACAACTTCAGAAATTCATAACTAAATCCACGAAAATTGAAACCTAACAAACTTTACCATTCCAGAAAGCTCTAGATGTCTACCCCATGTTAAAAATAATTTCAGCTCATGAATCATTAAAGGAGAACATTTGACATCCGAAAAGCCATTGAGGTTGTTGTTGTCTGGGCTACTGGTTTAGATTACTGATATGAAGTTTCAAAATTCATAACTAAATCTAGAAAAATATAATTATGAATTCTTTGCTATTATGGAAAGATAAACATGTCTATTTTATGAAAAAAATATGTCTAGGCCATGAAACATAACACAGAAAGCGTTTAACATGCGAAAATGGGCAAAGGTCTGGACAGCTACTAGTACTAAGGCAAGTGTCTACTATAAATTTTGAAAATGTCCAATTAATTCTACAAAAATCCAATCCATACAAATGATATCAATTTGGAAAGCCATGAATGTTAAATTTATGATAAAAATAGACTTAGACTAGATAAAGCACGTTTAGCTATTGAAATTCAATGGAATAGTGACTCAGGTCGTGCTGCACTATTATTACTGTTCCAGAAATTCAAAAATTCATATCTCTTAGCTCAGACCTCCAAATGAGGTGCTTCTAGTTGCTACAAGTCATTGTGAATGCCTAATTTTTTCCTATAAAATTTTGTAGCTATTGGACCATGTTTGCCCCTTGGATGATACAATTTCACAATTGACCAAATGAATAGTACTCACCACATTTCTAGGACTTTTGGATTGCCTCACTCTTAGTTCTTGGGGCTTTTGACTTAGCCTCACTCATCCAAGGGACTTTTGGCCTTGTTTCACCCATGCCATGAGACTTTTGGCATCTCCTCACTACATTAAGGGACTTTTGGCACTACCTCACCCTTGCGAGCTATTTCCACAATTCAATGGCATTCAAGAAAGCATATTGGTATCAAAATAGCAACATAGCATCAAGTGGCATGTCTCAAACATACAAATATACACACAAGCACACAATGACATATATGCAACAAGAAAATACAACAAAAAAAGGTGGAGAGCTACCTTGGTGCAAATTCAAGCCTTACTTTACTTGTTCCTTCTCCTTTTCAATTCCACAAACACAAAGAGGCGGGGTTGGATTTCTTTGGCCTATTCACAATAAACAACACTTAATTATACTCTTAGAACAAGTTATAACATCCAACTCATCCTTAAAACTATACTTTGTTCTATTTGTCACAATATGGTTCCATTAATGACCTAATGAAGCAACTACCACAAGTAAAATTTTTGGTTCCATTCTCTTGCCATATTTAGACTTCTTGACCTCATTTAAGGTCCTTGAAGCCATCACACACTCACTTTCACAAACCTAGGTCCATGTTGCTTTATAAGGTTACATTATGGAAGCCATTGCCTCATCTCCCAACCTAAAGCTTCTAAATTTTCCCCAAGGGTTTCTCCTATCTTCTTTTATCATATAAAGTCCCAAATCAAGCTTGAAACTATTTAAAACATCCCTTAGCTATCTCTAAGGGTTTTGACCAATTTATACTTCTATTAAAGACCCATGGAGTTTGGGATTTTTTCTTAATGGATGGAGCACTTGGGAGGCTCCTAGGAGTCTTAGAAACTCAAACAAACACTCACATATGATGGGGAAGTCTTGAATCAACTCAGATTTTAAACTATGTTCAAGCACCCTACACTTTTCCAACTTGAGTTTTACTAGTTTTTCATGCATTTCTTTGATGTAATCCATCTTTCCATGGCTTAGATTGATGGATTCTTTTGGATTATAAAACAAAAAATTTTCTCTCTTCATGGTTCTGTTTGAGGCATCCCACTATAGAAGAGGAGAAGGAGAAAAAGAAGCAACAGGGGAAGAGAAACTACCTTGAAATTAAGCTTCCTTCAAGAGCCCTTCTTCTTCCTTCTTCCTCCTCCTTAAATTTTGAATTTCTTCCTCTGATTTGGACCCAAATCAACACCAAAAATTGCAAAAAAACCATGGAAAGATGAAGTAAGAAGGGGAGGATGAAGTTTCACGAGGAAAAGTAGCAAAATCCTACACTTTCTCACCTTTCCTTGGCTTTTCTTCCTTCAAAATTCCCTCTCTTTGTGTGCCTAAGATAGTAGCTCCTCTTCTAAGATTTGGGCATAAGAAAGTTAGTTTAGAGAGGGAGAGGCAGAACGTGGGGTTAAAAGGAGCATTTAGAAGCTTCTTTGTGCAATTTATTTCCATTTTTGCCCTTCTATAATGGCATTTCCGGTTTGGCTTCGTTTTAGCTCCTTTATTAGAATCGTCTTTTCCATCATAAAATTTAGATTCCAAATTTAATAAAATGCCTTTAGAATAACTCAAATCGAAGCTAAAACCTTCCCCAACGAACCGGTCAAAGTTTGAGTCAACTGATATGAGAAAGAGTACACCGAAGGGGCTTTACCGGTCTCGGGACTTTTCATGGTTTTTGGAGCTTCTGAGAACCCTGGGAAACTCAAAATTTCCATTTAAAAAGCTCTCCTAGGTGTTTTTCTAAAATTACACTTATTTACGAAGATACCACTGGCCTTTTGGAAAATTTTTTGAATTACTCTGGCCTCAGTTTCTGGGCAACTTAAAGCTCAAATCCTCATTTTCTATTATTTAACATTTTATCCAAATTTTATTTGGCCTTGAATCACTCATCTCAGGGGACTTGCTTTTCAAACCGGCCCGTTTCTGTGTTTTTACAACGTACTGAGCGTTACATTTATCCTGTATAAGATATAGATTTTAGTAGTTGCCTATTTAATTCTAATAGAACACTATGTTTTTTAACATCTTTAGTATCTTAATTAAGTCTGCATCAGGGTATTTTAAGTACTAAGGTCATTTATGCATGAGAATATACTAGAGTTCATCATTCATGCATAAGAATTATAGAATCTTAGTATCACAATCATCCATGTATAAGAATAATCTAGGGTTTTAGTCTTCCATGCATAAGTCTTTAAATATTCTCCTTTACATAGAGAATTAAGGGAGATATTAATATCTATTAAATCTTTAGATTCTAGGAGAATTTAATTAGGCTACTAAATAATCAAGCATTCATGGCAAACAAGCATTCAATTTTGCATTAGCACTAGTATTTATAGTTAACCATCCATCCATAGCATGATTCAATTCTTTATTATAAATTCCATTTTTATCATTTACTTGAGGATCATATGGCCCATTTGGTTTCACATGACCAAATTATGCAATTTTGAGGCTAAAAACAGGGCTAAAACATTGAGAAATACACAACCATGTGCATATTTATAAGGCCAAGCTGTGCAATTCTTAGGTGGTAGGGTCATGTGGCAACACACGACCCGTGTGCTAAAAATTGGGGTGTCACATGACCTTGTGTTGATTTGCATTAGGGAAAGGCATGCATTTTTCCAAAACATGATCTATGAGCATGAACCATGTGTTTTTACATGATTGAGCTATAGAAAACACCCTTGTTTTGGAAAACTTGCTACAATCCATCCAAAAAGATGTTGTTTTGCCATTTTATGCATCCTTAATCATCTTAGCATGATTATAGTTATGCAAAAGCCTTATAAACAAACACAAAGCAAGTTAAAAGAATACATTTCATGATTCATCCCTAGTTTAACCTATAGTTGACCCAAGGTTCAGAGGAGAAGAATAAGATGAAGGAGAGGATGAAAGAGAGAATGCTAGCCACTCTTATAAGTTAGGCTAAGGGGATGTGTTCTTACCTTAAATTCCTTTGAGATTTTCTTCCATCTATTTCTCTTCTTCCTTCTTCTTCTTTCATGTTCTTTCTCCCTCCTCTTTCTCTTTCTCTAGAGTTTTCTCCTTTTCTCCCTTTTTCTTTCATGCTCTCATTCTCACAAATTCTCCCTTCCTCTCTTGGTGTGTATGTGTGTGTAGTGCTTAGCTAGAGCAACAAAGGAGCTAGAGGGAGGGGTTTCTCTTTTTCTTTCTTAAGGGTGTCATAGAGGCAAAGTGGGGGAGGTGGGGGAGTCTTTTTTCTTACAAAAGAAAAAGCTAGAAGGAGGTTTATATATAAAAAGGAATGGATTGGTGGCTTCCTCAAGAAGCCCTATCACTTCCTTCTTCATGTCATCTCTCTTTTCTTTATATTTTTTTTCTCTCCCCTATCCTTGTTGTTCCTTTAAAAAGATTCTCAAAGATATAGAAGTTGACCATTCCTCATATTCTTTGACTCAAGATATCTCACTTTGTGTCTTGATTTGTGGGAATTTTCAATTATGATCATTTTCATATAAAGATATTTTCCTAACTCTATTGTTTTCATTTTAGGAAAAATCATATTTTAACCCTTGTGAATGTCATATCTAAGTCTCTAGCAAAATTATACTTTAAACTATAAACCTTTAATAATTATATTTTGACTCTTAAATTTTACTTAAATATTTTTATTATCCATATAATTTTTTATATTCTAAAAGCCATAATAGTCCATGGGATTTACTAAAATTTCTTTTCTAAGTATTTCTTATTTATTTCTTTATTATTTAATTATCTTTAACTAATTCTTAAAAATTTCCAATAATTCTTCTTAAATTCTAAATTAATTGCATAAAATTTTATTATATTCCTAATACTTTTCTCAATTTCCTTAAAACCAAAGAACCAACGAAAATTTCACATTTCTTGATGTGATTATTAATTAAATATTAATTTAATTAGAAGCCTAATTTTGAGATGTTACACTAGCCTTTTTGTATTTCAGAGGGATTAGTAGGGAGGGAGGGAAAGAGAGAGATAGGTACCTTTTATGCTGGAGAGAGAGAGAGAGAGAGAGAGAGAGAGAGAGAGAGAGAGAGAGAGAGAGAGAGAGTAGGGATTAAGGCATATATGAAGGAAAAACTTAACTAGGGACTAGCAATGGTAGGGTTCACTACAACAAAAACATCAAATACCAACTAAAAAGATAATAGAAAAAAAAAAGGAAAAGCAGTGGGAAATCACTTCTTTACAACTGAAAAAGCAATCAGTAAACTCAATTGGATTTTGCCTAGTCAGTAATGCCTTATCAACTACTTTGCAAACATAAAACAAAAAGATGCACGGCTTAAAGCCATGGTAGCTTTTATATGGAAAAAAAATTATAATTTATGTGAGAATAAACGAAAGTAGTATTGAAATTTTGTTTAATATATTTTAATATAGTATACTTTATTAATATATTCTAATATTTTGTTAATGTAAATTTTTTTAATTTAATATACTTTTTATTATTATATTATTTTATAATATATATTGAATTATATATTTTTATTAATTATAAGACACACACAATGCATCTTTTAAGACATATGACTGAACGTGTCTTATTGAGATGTGTTTAACCGAATGAGAGTCAAGCACACTATCATTTATATATTAATATTTTTTAAACTAAATTATTTTATTTATTATATTTAATTAAATAAAATTTATTTATATTTGAGTACTGCAATCATAATATTTTTGCATTAATAATTGTAACACCATAATGCCTTAACTCTAACTAATCTCCCTTTAGGCTTGATTTTATATGATTTCCAATGAAAATGACCAAAACCGTGGTATTTTACTACCTTAAGTTGGGGTTCAATCAGTCATATTTTGCCTTGTGAGTCCCATGAACCCATGAATCACATTTTCTACTCAAACTCTACTCATACAACTCATACATAGCCTCTAACAACCCATAAGCCACAGATATGAAGCCAAAAAAAAAAAAGGCAATTTCTCAAATGGGCCCAAAAGTTAAATTTTTGGCTCTAACTTTGAAAAATCATAATTAATTATAAAAAAAATGGAAATTAAGCAAACCATAGCTTTCTAGAAATCTCTAAGTATTAACTTTATATTAAAAATAATTTCCAACCATAATCTCAGTGTTTGGAGCATGTTTGATATCAAAAAAGAGACAGAGGTCTGGCTATCCCTGGTACGGGTACAACTTGCTGTCATGAACTTCAAAAATTCATAACTAATTCCAAAAAAATCTAATCTAGGAAAACTATATCAATTTGAAAAATTAAAAATGTTAAATAGTGGAAAAAAATAAGTCCAGATCAATTTAATAGTTCTTAGACCTAAAAAATGGATAGAACAATAACGAAGGTTGGATGGCTCCCCTGATGTTGACATAGAAATTCAGAAAGTTAGTTTTCCCTCTACAGACCTTCATTTAAGGTGCTTCTAGTTGGTATAGGTCACTGTGGATGTTTTGTTTATGCTCATAAAATTTTATGACAATTAGATACCGTTTGGTCTATGAATGACACAGATTCATTTTCGGACCTAGTTGCACAGTACAATAACCAAAACCAGAAAATTCTCCAACTTCAACAATTCACCAAATATTCCCTAGACCTCTAAATATTACACACTTTAGCCTTCTAAGAAGCTCTCAACAAGCTCTAGGGGCATACCAAATTTCATATCAAGAAGAGCTCATTTGGTTATACTTTGATAGAGCTCACAAATTTGGCAGTTTTAACACCATAAAGGGTTCAAAATGGGGGTAAATGGTCCCTTACATGCTCTAGCACCCTTTGGGCAAGTTTCATACTCTAGCACCCATTGGGCAATTTTTAAAGCGCAAACATGGTATATATGAATTGTCCAAGTGATCCAAACTAACACACATCTCAAACTCACTATGTTACGGGCAAAATTACATTACTGCAGATAAGCCACAAAGGAGCCAAATCTCATAATTTCATTGCTTTGGCTCTATACATGGTTCATACATAGTTTTATACTTGCTCAAGCATTTACATCTAAAAAATAATAGGTGCATATTCATTTTGGCACCTCTTTACATTAAAAGAACCAAAATAGCTATACAACTCTCTAATCATACTCAACTAGGCTCTTTGGTATGCACTTTGATCTCCTTGAGCTCCACCTAATATGTTAAGATGGGAGAGGGAAAGGGGTAAATTCATGGAATCTCGATAGCTCGTACACTTATTCAAGGAAGCAATCAAGATATATAAATAGGTCAAAGCATGCAAACCATTCACAATTACACAACACATGATTTTCATGCCATAATATCATATCAATGTCAAGAATAAGCTCTAGGGACTTTTGGTTTAGCCTCACCCGATTTTTGGGACTTTTGGATTGGCCTCACCCTTGGTTTAGGGACTTTTGACTTGGCCTCACTTAGTTATGAGACTTTTGGCCTTGTCTCACCCATCCTCAGGGACTTTCGGCTCTACCTCACTTATCACAAGGGACTTTTGGCACTACCTCACCCGAGCAATTTTCACAATCCAACACATAATCATATTGGTACCAATGCATCAAGGCAATAACATATGGCATGTCTCACACAATAAGCATATACACAAGCATACAATGACTATTACACATCCAAGAATGCAACAAGAAAGGAGAGAGAGCTACCTTATAAGCCAACACAAGCCTTCCCTTTCAATTTCTCTTCTCCCTTCTTAGACTCACAATCACAACTAGATGGAACTGCTTTTTTTATCCTAGACACAACAAATAGCATGGAATTACTCTCTTAGAACTCAAATAAACACTCACAAGGCTAAGAGATTAAAGCCCTAATTTCTTCCCTTTTTAAATTTTACTAGCCTTTCTCCTAGTTCTTTTGTATTTTCTTAACTTCCCACACTCTAATTCAAGGATCTCTTGCTTGCTCTAGGTCAAAATTCCTTCCTCTCTCAAGCTCTCAAGTTGGTAGAAGCAACATACTCAAGGAAAGCAAGGGGAGAAGATACAATAAAATGGGAAGAAGTTATCTTAAATAAAGCTCTTTCTAAGAGGCTCTTCCTTTGCATAAATCTTCTCCTCAAATCCTTACACTTCCCCATCTGACTTAGGCCTAAAACAAAGCCAACTCAACAACCAAAACCATAGAAAGAGAGGGCAAAGAGAGAAGAACAAAACTCTAAGAAGAAAAGCTATGAAAATCTCAAGCTTGCTTACCTTTTTCTTGTTCTTCCTTCCTTCTCTAGGCCTCTCTCTCTCTCCTCAACCCTTTTCTCTATCTTGGTTGAAGCCTAAGTCGATTTAAAGAAAAATAAGGGATTTGGACGCTTTAAGAAGTCAAATTCTCTTTTTTCACACTTTTCTAAACTAACCCTCGCTATAGCAAAGAATAACCCTCGCTACGGCGAGCACGTATCAGTCCCAGACCCTTATTTTCGCTACAGCACGCTATTGCAAGGAACTCCCTGATTTTTGTATAGGATGCCTGCACTCGCTATAGCTAGAAGCAATCTCGCTATAACGAAAAGGCACTCTCGCTATAGCTAGCAGACTTAGAAAATTTCAGGACTTCAAAACTTTTTAGCTTTTCTTTTTTTCTTTTCTGGTTGTTACAATAATTATCATTAATTCTTTTTTTAATTATATTATATTAATTTTTGTTTTTGTTTATCGAGCTCCTTTCTCTATTCTTTCTGTTCATCTTTATTTTTCACTAATTTCATTTTATATTTCTACTTATAATCTATTTCTCTGTATCTAGTTTTTAAACATGATTGCTTCAACCCAAATAACAGGAAGCAAGATCAGTATATACATTAATTTATAAAAAAATTAGAATAATAAAGAATAAATAGTAGAAACATATTAAGTAGATTAAATTTACCTCTTTATATTCTATTTAGATAAATAATCTATAAAAAGAAATGATAAATAAGAAAGGAAAAAAAAGGAAAAATACTAACAAAAAAAAGAAGAAGAAAAATTAACCAAAAGTGGAAAAAAACCAATGATACAAAAAAGAAAAAGAAGAAAGATGAGAGTTTCAGTGTAGAAGATAAAGAAAGAAAAAGAAGAAAGACGAGAGAGAATGTGAGAGAAAGGAGAAAAGAGAAGAAAGAGAAAGAAGAGACTTTATGGAGATGAAGGAGAAAGTCCAAAGATGAAGACGAAGGAGAAATGGAAGCATTATATATAAAAATAAAATGCGTGGGGAGGAATAAGAGTAGAGAAAGGAAATGAAGATGTAAGAGAAAGATAAGCAGAGATGAAGGAGAGGACAAATGAAGATGAATAAAAAAGAGAAATAAGA
This sequence comes from Erythrophleum fordii, assembly GCA_032878935.1. Classification (NCBI taxonomy): domain Eukaryota; kingdom Viridiplantae; phylum Streptophyta; class Magnoliopsida; order Fabales; family Fabaceae; genus Erythrophleum; species Erythrophleum fordii. Next base: position 1,944,289 of record JAVQMF010000055.1, read on the forward strand.
AAAGATTTACGAGGATGAAAAAAAAGGAGGAAAGACAAGAAAAGATAAGAAGAAAGGAGAAAGAAAAAAAAGAGAGAAGAGTGTAAATGAAGATAAAGTATATATATATATATATATATAATAGATTGTACACAGTTGACCTGTGCAGTGTAAAGTCCCACATCAGGTAGGGAGACCCTGGGCTAAGGCCTTATAAGTGGGAGCGAAGCTTTCCCCACTAGCGACGTATTTTCCCTTGGATTAGGGAGGAATGAAATCCCACAAGTTAGTATGCTGGGTGCCGTAACAGAGACAATATCATTGGAGGCTTTGTGGGAAATTGATATCAGAGCCGGCCTAGCCGCATATGCAACCCGAAGACAGGTTGGTCCTAGGGGGTAGAATGCAAAGTTCCACATCAGGTAGGGAGACCTTGGGCTAAGGCCTTATAAATGGGAGTGGGATTCTCTCCACTAGCGACGCGTTTCCCTTGGATTGGGGAGGAACAAAATCCCACCAGGCAGTGTGCTGAGTGCCGTAATGGGGACAATATTTAGCCGGCACACTACCTGGTAGGGTTTTATTCCTCCCTAATCCAAGGTAAAATGCATCGTTGGTAGGGGAAGTCCCACTCTCACTTATAAGACCTTAGCCCAGGGTCACTCTACCTAATGTGAGACTTTACATTCCACCCCTCTTGGGGCTAACTCGTCTTCATGTTACACATGCGGCTAGGCTGGCTCTGATACCAATTCCCTACAGAGCCTCCAGCAATATTGTCCTTGTTATGGCACCTGACACACTGCCTAATGGGGTTTTGTTCCTCCCTAATCCAAGGGAAAATGCATCGCTAGTGGGGAGAGTCCCACTCCCACTTATAAGGCCTTAGCTTAGGGTCTCCCTACCTGATGTAAGACTTTACATTCCACCCCCGTTGGGGCCAACCCGTTCTTAGGTTGTACATACGGTTAGGCTGGCTCTGATACCAATTCCCCATAAAACCTCTAGCGATATTGTCCCCATTACGACACCCGACACATAGCCTGGTGGGGTTTTGTTCCTCCCTAATCCAAGGGAAAGCACGTCGCTGGTAGGGAGAGTCCTACTCCCACTTATAAGGCCTTAGCTCAGGGTCTCCCTACCCGATGTGGGACTTTACATTCCACCCTTTTAGGGCCAACCAGTCCTCGAGTTATACATACTGCTAACCGGTTCTGATACCAATTCCTCACAGAGCCACCTCCAACGATATTGTCCCTGTTACAGCATCCAGGATACTTCCTGGTGGGGTTTTGTTTCTCTCTAATTAAAAGGAAAAAGCATCATTAGTGGAGAGAGCTTCGCTCCCACTTATAAGGCCTTAACCCAGGGTCTCCCTACCCAATGTGAGACTTTACATTCCATCTCCCTTAGGGCTAACCTGTCCTCGAATTGCACATGCGACTAGGCTGACTCTAATACCAATTTCCTATAGAGCCTCCAGTAATATTGTCCCCATTATGGCACCTGGCACATTGCTTGGTGGGGTTTTGTTCCTCCCCCAATTCAAGGAAAAATGTGTCGCTGGTGGAGAGAGTCCCACTCCCACTTATAAGGCTTTAGCCCTAGGTCTCCCTACCTGATGTGAGACTTTACATTCTATATCCCTTGGGGCCAACCCGTCCTTAGGTTGCACATGTGGTTAGGCTGGCTCTGATACCAATTCCTCACAGAGCCTCCAACGATATTAACCCCGTTACAGCACCCGGCACACTGCCGATGGGGTTTTGTTTCTCTCCAATCCAAGGGAAAACGCATCGTTGGTGGGGAGAACTTCGCTCTCACTTATAAGGCCTTAGTATAGGGTCTTCCTACCTAATGTAGGACTTTACATTCCACCCCTTTGGGGCCAACCTGTCCTCGGGTTGCATATGTGGTTAGGCCTGCTCTAATACCAATTCCCCACAAAGCCTCTAGTAATATTGTCCTTGTTATGACACCTAGCACACTGCCTGGTGGGGTTTTATTCCTCCCCAATTTAAGGGAGAACATGTCGCTAATGGGGAGAGTCCTACTCCCACTTAGAAGGCTTTAGCCCAGGGTCTCCCTACCCGATGTGGGACTTTACATTCCACCCCTTTTGGGGCTAATCCATTATCGGGTTGCACATACGGCTAAGCTGGCTCTGATACCAATTCCACATAGAGCCTCCAGCAATATTGTCCCTGTTACGACACTTGACACACTACTTGGTGGGGTTTTGCTCTTTCTAATCCAAGGGAAAACACGTCACTCGTGGGGAGAGTCTCACTCCCACTTATAAGGCCTTAGCCCAGGGTCTCCCTATCCGATATGAGACTTTACATTCCACCCCATCGGGGCCAACTTGTCATTGGGTTACACATACGGCTAGCCTGGCTCTAATACCAATTCTCCACAGAGCCTCCAGCGATATTGTCCCAGTTATAGCGCCCTGCACACTGCCTGGTATGGTTTTGTTCTTCCCCAATCCATAAGATAATGCATTGCTAGTGGGGAGAGTCCCACTCCCACTTATAAGGCTTTAGCCCAGGTTCTCTCTACCTAATGTGAGACTTTACATTTTACCCCCTTGGGGCTAACCTGTCCTCGGGTTGCACATGTGGCTAGCCTGACTCTGATACTAATTCCCCACAGAGCCTCTAGCGATATTGTCCTCGTTACGGCATCTGGCATACTGCCTGGTGGGGTTTTGTTCCTCCCCAATCCAAGGAAAAATGTGTCGTTGGTAGGAAGAGTCCCACTCCTACTTATAAGGCCTTAGCTCAGGGTCCCCTACCCGATGTGGGACTTTACATTCTACCCCTTCAGGCCAACCCATCATCGGGTTGAACACACGGCTAGGCGGGCTTTGATACCAATTTCTTATAGAGCCTCCAACGATATTGTCCCTGTTACGACACCTGGCACATTGCTTGGTGGGGTTTTGTTCCTCCCCAATTCAAGGAAAAATGCATTGCTGGTGGGGAGAGTCCCACTCCCACTTATAAGGCCTTAGTCCTGGGTTTCCCTACCCGATATGGGACTTTACATGTAGGCTTTTTTTTAGATTATTTTATACTTTCTAATTGTTTTAATTATGAGTTATATATATATATAAACTTTGTTGTAACTTTTATATTTAATATATATTAATTTATTATATGGTTAAAATTTTAATATATATAATGTTAGAAAAAATTTTATTTTTAAAATTTGAATAATTGATTCACATTAAATATTTTTTATTGTTTTCTAAAATTTGGATTAGCTATGGTCTACTAAGGTTTATTATAGTCTCAATTATTATCTAAGTAATCATATGATTAGTGAGCTTTAGCATACATTAATTATAAGTTTGGTGAGCCAGTAAAAAGTGTGGGCTGATAGTTTTATTGAAACCTATTATAGGGGAGTCAAATGAGATAACATTAAATAGAGATAAGTCTCCTTTCTTACCCTAATAGAGTACATAGGCTTATTAAAATCTGCTCAACTTAGCTTAGGGTAATAAAGAGAAAGATTCAATGTTTTAAATTGCTATTACAGTGGCCACAGGTATGTATCTTGTTCAAATCTCACAAAGTTAGTATTTAGTGTTCCAATATTGATATAATATCCACAAATGTTAATGTAACACCTCAAGCTACTACCACTACCTAGCCTCTCCATAGGCTCGGTTCCATATGATTTCCAAAGAGTCACTACTCTCCCGTGGCATTTACATGCTATGAACCGGGGTTGCATATACTCATCTTTCACCCCGTGGGTCTTGTGAACCCATCTCAAGCATCCTCAACTCAAACTCCATACATATGACTCATACATAGCATAAAACAAACCATAAGCCACGGGTATAGAGCCGAAAACCATAAAAATTACATTTTCTCACTTGGGCCCAAAAGTCATATTTTGGCTCTAAATTTGGAAAATCATAAGAAATTGTAGAAAAATGGGAATGCAGCAAACCTTAGCTTTCTGGAAAGCTCTAAGTGTTGTATTTACACTAAAAATCATTCCCAATCAAAATCTCGGCATTTGGACCATGTTTGACATCGAAAATGGGAGGGAGGTCCAGCTATCACTGTTTCTAGTGCAGCTTGCTGTCATGACTTTCGAAAATTCATAACTAAATCCAAACAAATCAAATCTGGGCACATTATACCAATTCAGAAAGATACGGATGTCTACTAGAGGAGAAAAATAAGTTCAGATCAGTTCAGTAGCTCCTACACCCCGAAAACCGATGGAACAGTGATGGGGGTCAGGTAAGCTCCCTGATGCTGATACAGAACTTCAGACAGTCCAATCTCTCTCTACAGACCTCCGATTTGGGTGATTCTAGTTCCTATAAGTCACTTTGGTTTTCTAGTTTATGTGTATAAAATTTCACCACATTTGGAATCCATTTGTTCTAAAAGTGCCACAGATTTCATTTTCTAGTTTAGATGAACAGTACATTACCAATCCATTAAATTCTCCCAAATTCAACAATTCCCCAAATATTCTATAATCCTCAGAATATTACCCACTTTAGCTTCTCAAGAAGATTTCTACAAACTCTAGAGGCATGCCAAATTTCATGGTAAACGGAGCTCATCCGGTCATACTTTGACGTAGCTCACAAAAATACCGGTTTTGGCACCCCATAGGTCCAAAACGGGTCTAGATAGCCTCTCTCACATTCTCACTCCACATGGACAAGTTTAAAAGTATAAAAATAGGATATATATAATAAGTCCATGTGGTCCAAAACAACATACATTCCAATCTCGCTATGCTACGGCCAAATGTACACTACTTCATTCATTCAACAAAATGGGCAAAACCCTCATTTCCATTCATTTGGCTATAAACATAGTTCATACAATATCCTTTCATATTTCTACACGTGTTACAAACTTTACATCTCAAAAATAGTGGGCACATCTTCATTTGGCACCACTTTACATCATATATACATCAAAATATCAAAACATAAACTCATAACTAACTACGCATGCTCCTAGGCTCCTTGGTGTGTGCTCGGTTCTCCTTGAGCTCCACCTAGCATATTAGTTGGGAGGGGAAAGGGGTGAGATTTAGGGAATCTTAGTAGCTCAAACACTCAATCCAGCAAGCAATCAAGGCATATAACAAGTCAAAGCATGTGAATAAGCATTTAGCTATTCTCAACCATCCAACACATAATGTACATGCTATGGAATTCACAACAATGCCAAAAATGAGCTCCAGGGACTTTTGGTCTAGCCTCACCCGAGTCTAAGGACTTTTGGATGGCCTCACCCGAGTTTAAGGACTTTTGACTTGGCCTCACTCATTTGAGACTTTTGGCCTTGTCTCACCTATCTCAAGGGACTTTCGGCACTACCGCACTCGAGCAATTCTCACAACTCATCACACAAGCATATTGACATTCAATGCATCAAAGCAATAGCATATGTCATATTCCACACATTCAGCATATACATATCATACAATGACTATTACAACCAAGAATGCTACAAGAAAGAGTGAAAGAGAGAGCTACCTTTGGAGCCAAAGTCAACATAAGCTTTTCCTTTCAATTTCTCCTTTCCCTCCTTAGATCCACAATCACACCTTGATGTAAGTGTTTCACTTGAGCCTAGACACACCAAAAGCATGCAATTACTCTCCTGTAATTTAATTTAGAGCAAACCTCTATCACACACAACCTAGGGTTCTCTCTCTAGAATGCCATTACCCCTTTCTCTCTCTCAAGCTCCCATGGTAGTGGAAAACCTCATTTTCAAAGAAAACTCAAGGATTCAAAAGAGTTTTCCACTTTCCCTCTTCTGACCCATGCCCAAAATCCGTCCATTTACACAAATAAAACCGCAGAAAGAGGGGGAAAAGGGAGGGGATCAGAAATCTGAAGAGAAATGGGAGAAGTGACCTTACCTTTCCCTTAATCTTCCTCCTTCTCTTGATCTCTCACACTCTCCACGCCTCTTTTCTCTCTTTGGGTCGAAGCTTAGGGCAGATATGAGAGAAGAAATGAGTTTGGGCGTTTAATGAAGTCTGATTCTCGCTATTTACTCTCTTCCGGACTGACTCTCGCTACGGCGAAAACTAACCTTCGTTATAGCGAGCTCGTGTAATCTGGCTTCGCTATGGCGAGGTGTAACCTTCGCTACGGCGAGATCGGGTCAGTTCCCTTCGCTATAGCGAGATTTACCACTCGCTATGGCGAAATCGCGTCAGTTCCAGACTTCACTCTCGCTATGGCGCACGCTACAGCGGGCAACTCCCTGGTTTTTGTATGGGCTGCTGCCAGCACTCGCTATAGCTAGAATTGCCTTCGCTATTGCGAACTAGCTCTCTCGCTGTAGTGAGACCGTTTCTCGCTATTGCGAGAGGACTTGGCAGAAATTCTGGATTCCGAAAATTTCCAGATTTCACTTCCTTTCTTTTCCCTTTTCTTTTCTTTTTCCCCGGTTGTTACAGTTAACAATGGTATCAGAGCACAGGTTTTGTATGAAATTTAGAGCCTAAAATTTATAATCTTGGCCAAAAAAAAAAATAGTATTCATTTGTATCATTTTGGCCTTTGATATTTTCATTATTGTTTGTTAATTGGCCAAATTGGTATAGGGCTTTCATTCCTTTTATCATAAGCTTTCATTCAACATATAATTTGTATCTCAATTGAATGTATGTAGAGAAATCAAGTTGCTAAAATTTTTTATTTTGATATGATATGCACAATCTTGATTTGCTTAAAACATGATGTTTTAATTTGAATTTTTATGTGGGAATGCCTCTTTTTATGTTTATGAATCACTTCACATTTGATTTCATTAAAACCCATTGAATTGGCTGAAAACTTGAAGAAAAGGGCTAGGATTCCTTTTCTTGAAACCCATGGAGAACCATTCATAAATTATTCTTTTTTTTTATTCATTTTATGCATGATTAATGCCTTAGATAGTTTAAAAATCACAAATCCCTTCAAAACCACCAAAAATAGAATACAAAATGCTCAAAAAATAGTTAAAATAGTGTCGAGTCAAAAACAAGTATGAAAAACTTGTTTTAGACCCAACGTGACTTGGTTGAAGGTAGAAGATAACCTTCAACTAGGTCAAGAAGAGGTTCATGCATAGGCTCTTTAAAAGGTGGCACGTCTGAGCCACCCCTAGCTCTAATTAGCATGTTTTTTGTGATATTTTTTAAGTCATAAATTTTCTTTATTCTTTGTAATTTTTACTTTATTTTTCAAATTCAAAAAAATTATTTATTAATTATTTATATCTTTTCAACTAAAAATAGCTGTTTTTATTATTTTGAGCTAACAAACGACTTTAGAAAATGACAAAAAATTTTGGAAATATATTTTTACATATATAGAGTATAAAATTTAGGTATACTCTCCCTTGGTGCATATACAAAATATATACTCTTAAGTTAAGACCTAATGAATCATGATTTAAACCTTAAGAAAAAAAAATGGTTGTTGTTCACAATTTTTTATTCAAACATGGTTTATAATTAATCTGTTAACATACATACAGTAAAAGTATCTTAATAAAATAAGAATTTTCTCTTAATCTAGAAATTTTTTTTTAATAAACTATTGGGAATAATAATTACCAAAGTGGTCCATACATTAAAATTATTGAAACCATTCAATTTTTTTTTTACTGATAGAAGGTAAGGCAATTTTCTTATTCCAATCTGGAAACATTATTTTATGTATTGTTGTAGGTATATATCACCAAAGATATTTACTTATCAAAATATACAAAATCATTTAGTTCCCTTATTAATAGAAAGGGGGTTGTTATATATACTAACTTTGGGATAGCATAAAGCGTGATGGTGGAAATATACAGTCAAGAAAGTTTATTTGCGCAAAGGGGATAGATTTTTTTAGACTATATATTTTCTTGATTAGATTGAGATATATAATTTGAGAGACTTATCTACTCAAAGCGGATAAGACCTTTAATATTGTGTATTCTCTTTCATATTATTTAACTTCATGCTAGAGAGACTAAATGCATGATATGTTCTTTGCCTAAAGGGAAGTTCATGATGATGCACTTGGTGCTGTTCAATGATAGAAGTTATTTTGAAATTGCCTACTTTACTAAGCATATTGCATTTTTTTTTATGAATCAGTCTCCTTTGTTGTGAACAATAACAATGTCACCATTAAGGTTCTAACTGGTTCCAACTATAAGAGGTGAAAATAAGACGTTAAATTTGCCCTCAGAATAGTGGATATAGATTTGGCATTATGTGAGAGTAAACCACTGAAATCCATTAAGAATAGCACTGTTAAGAAAAAAGGAGTACTATGTTAAGTGGGAGAGATCTAATCTCCTTAGTCTTATAGCTATGAAGAGATCGTTTCTAAATATCTCATGAGTGGTTTACCAGAGACCACAAATGCTAAGGAGTTCTTTAATGCGGTGGGAAAAAAGGTACCATGTGTTTGACAAGGCTAAAGTTGGACAACTCATGAGTGAGTTAAGAAGTATGAGATATGATGAAACTAAGGAAGTTAGGAAACATGTCATGAGGATAACGCATGCTCAAACTAAGTTCAAGGCTCATGATATTCCAATTCCTAATAGCTTTGCCATTCATTATGTAATATCTGGTTCTTTGAAAAAGAGAGAAAATGCAAGAAACGTAACGTACGATTTCTCTGTAAACGCAAAAATTTCACCAGATATAAAGGGAAGTCCCCTAGATAGAGTGATCTGAGGTCTAATAAAATTAGAATAATATTCTAAACCTCAAATAATGATGAGTCAAGGCCAGAGGTATCCTAACACGGAGGCTAAAATGGCCAGACAGAATTTAACGAAACAGTTATAAAACGTATTGGTATTTTCGTAATTTTGAGTAATTCTTAGAATACTCATAAGAAGGCTTTTTAAATAAAATTTTTCAGTTCTCCAAGGTTCTTAGAGGCCCAAAAAATCATGAAAAGCCTTAGGACAGTTAAAGCCTCTCCAGTAGATATTTTCCAATGGCAGTGAGCCCGAACTTTAATCAATTTGTTCGGAAAGGTTTTAGCTATAATTTGAGTGATTCCAAAGGCATTTTATAAAATTGGGAAGCTAAATTTTATGAAGGAAAAGACGGTTCTAAAAAAGGAGCTAAAATGAATTAAAAATGAAAATGCCAAAAATGAAGGGTAAAATTGGAATTTCGAGAAAAAGGAAGCTTCTTGAGTACTCTTTATTATTCACGTTTCTTCTTCCCCATATCTAGACATACTCATTTTTACCCTTAAACTAGAAAAATAAGGTAACTCTTGGGCGCACCAAAGGAGGGGATTTTCAAGAGAGAAAAAACAAGAAAAAGAGGAGGAATAACATAATTTGAAGGAGAGGAATTCACCACTTAGAAGAGCACTTGAGAAAAGCTAGGAACTCAAGATAAGTTGTTGTCTTCCATGCTCCTTCTTCCTTACTCCTCCTTGTAAGCATTTCGTCCCATATAGAGCCTAATCAAAGGGAGATGAATTTTGGTCCTAGCAAGGGAGATTCATAGGTTTTGGAGTGTGAGAAATAAGTAGGTGCAAAGAAATCAAAGAAAGAAGCATGAAAATGCAAGATAGAAAAGTTAGAGATTCATGGAGACATTGTGAAATCTGTTTTGATCTATGAATTCCCTAGCCTAGATGAGTGTTTGCTTGAGTTCCTAAGACCTTTAGAGACCTCCCTATATGCATCTCCCATTGAGAAAACAAAGAAAGCCCATTGGTTCCCATTCTTGAAGCTCATTTTGGCCTAGGACAGAACTATAGGTTAAGGATAGTTTTAATTTCATTTAAGCTTAGTTTTGCATTATATATGATGGGAGAGTATGAGAAGAAGCCTTGGAAAAATTTTAGAAGCCATAGATAGTGAGATGGAGGTGTAGGCTCCATAATGTAGCATAATGAAGCAACTCCTAATTATACTCTTTAAAATAATTGTGTGATGACTCCAAGGAGTCTAAATGGAGTCAAGAATCATAGATTAAAGGAGAGAACATTAAGTGCCTTATGGAAGCATAATGGAGCCATAGACCAAAGTAGCATCATGTAAAGTGTGTATAATGCCGAGGCTTATTCCTATGAGCAATGAGCAATTCATGTTTCTTTTGGTATATTTAGGCCAAGAGAAATAAGCCTCACATCATTGTGAGTGTGTGGTCGAGAGAGGGAGCATAATTCTAAGAGAAAAAGTGTGCTTATGTGGCAAAGGTAACTCTCTCCACTTTCTCTCATACATAAATTTGTGCTTACTTTGTCTTTGAATTTGTGTCTGTGTATTTTAAGCCATGAAAAGTGTTCTAGTATGTTCCTTTGTTTCATGGTACCATGATATTGTAATATGTTTTCAAATGATGCCTAGTATGTATGCTTAGGTTTGCTTGAGTATGGTGAAGCCAAGAACCCTTAGCCATGGTGAGGATGAGCCAAGAACCCTTAAAATTGGTTGAGACAAAGTAAAGAGTCTCCCAAGAGTGAGATTGAGTCAAAAACTTAGAGAAAATGGGTGAGGCAAGTCCAGAATCTATAAGAGAATGAGTGAGACTAATCTACTTACTTGACAAGCCTATGTATGCTTTGTATAATTTGTTCAAATGCCAAGAATGCTTCTTGAATGATCATACATTTCATTATACTCATGCATGCATTTTTAATACTTGTTTTGTATTCTTTATATATAATTGAAAGGGAGATGAGCTATTGGGATTCTTTGAATCTCATTCCCTCCTCTCCAATGTCTTAATATGCTAGGTGGACTAAATGATTAAGGTAGTGGGGGCCATCGAGTTAGGAGATAAAAGATTGACATCAAAGTGTCTAAAATTGCCTAGTTTTGTCTCTTTTATAGCTATATGAATGGCAAGTGATGTAATATTATGATGTAAATATTGTATAATCACTTGAACATGTGTAACTATTCATATATTTGATGTATGTATGAGGTTTGATGCCAAATGAATGATAATGTAGATTTTGAACCTTGGATGACAATGTAAAACATGTGTAATCTTGTATAAGGCATGGGGTGAGAGAGTGAGTTTTCAAATTCTGGGTCTATGCACCTTTGAAATAAGTTTAAAAAGTCATTTTGGCACATTCCCATATGCTCAAGTGGTCATGATTGCCTTAGAACTCAAAATGGACCATTTGGACCCCTTATATGACACAAAATAAGCCATTTTGCAACCTAATGTCAAGATCTAACCAAATGAACGAATTTGCCCATGAAATTTGGTACAAATATAGATCATATCTAGAGATTTTTTGAAAGTCAAAGATCAGATTATTTGGATCTCTGTGGAATTAATTATGAATTTCTAAAGTTGGCATTTTTTTGCTAATTGATGCAGACACTGTTCATATGGTCAGAAACTTTGGCTGTATTATTTGTAGGCCAAATGATGTCTAATGCTTATGAAATATTATAGACATAGACTAGACATGATAAGCTTTCCATAGCAACCAAGATCACCCCAATTGGACATCTGAATAGGGAGATATGAATTTTTAAAATTGAAGGATAGTACTAGTAATGACAGACTACCTCTGGTGTTGTTCTATCAATTTCTAGTAGCTAATAGCTCTGTTGTAATCTATATTTATTTTTAACATAAAGTAAACACTTGTAGCTTTCCAAAATGATAAAGTATGCATGAGGCTCCATCGTTGAATTTTTATAAAATTAGTTAAGATTTTTCAAAGTTTATATCAGAATTCTAGAATTCTACCTGAGGCTCCATCGTTGAATTTTATATGAATACTCCACTTGCATGAGTTCTAGGTTACCTCTTGAGTTTGTTATGAGTTGTATTTGTGCATTTAAATGTGAGAATGAAATGGATGAGTGAATAAGTGTAACGTTCATTTTTTGTTAAATGATGAAAATGGGCACATTTTCAAAGCAAGTCCCCTGAAATGAACTAGTTAAGATGTCAAAAAATTTGGGCAACATTCTAGACTCCTAAAAATAAAAATCCTAGCCTTATACATAATGGCATTTTTGTACTTTTGAGCAAATTTTAGAATTCACATAGGAGGGCTTTTTAAATGAAATTTTTAATTTTTTTTGGATTCTCAGAGGTCCTAAAAACCATCGGAAGCCCTGGAGCAGTTAAATCCCCTCCGGTGGACGTTTCTTAACATCGGTGCACTTGAACTTTGATAGATTCATTTGGGAAAGTTTTAGCTCCAATTTGAGTGATTCCAAAGGCATTTTACTAAATTAGGAATCTAAATTTTATAATAGAAAAGACGGTTCTAAAAAATGAGCTAAAATGAAGGAGAAACGAAAATGCAAAGAATGAAAGGCAAATTAGAAAATTTTGAAAAAGCCATTACCCTCCCTATGTATATAGGTGGTGCCCCACTCTCTCCTTCATTTAGACTCAGAATTTTCTGCCCAATTTCAGAGAAGAAGGCTAGGGTTTAGGAGCACTAAGGGGAGAGAAGAAGAAGGAGAAATCCAAGCTTTAAGGTATGGTTTATTGGTAGTTTTTCATGCTTTCTTCCATCCACACCTCCTCTCCTTCATTCTCCTTTGTTTTCTTTAATTAAAATGAAGTTTACAAACCTAATTTAAGGGAGAAACTTAGGGGAAATTTCGGATTTGAAGAGAGGAGCTTGGAGAAAGCAAGATTCAAGTGAGAAAAAGCAAGAAATCAAGGTAATTTCTCCTTCCATGGTTGCTACATTTGATTTCCTTTTCTTCTCCATTTCGCCACACCTAAAGAACCCTAAAAGAAGTTGATTTTTGGTAGAACCAAGGGTGAATCTAAGAAAAAAGGTGTGAAGATTAAGAATATGCAAAGGAAATTAACAAAAAACCATTAGATTTCAAGATGCAAAACCTAGGGTTTCAAGCGCACCTTATAAAATCTGATTTTGTATGATGATTCTTAGGCCTAAATAAGAGTTTAAATGAGCTCCCAAGATCTCAGAGAGGCTCCCCACATGCATCCTCCCTTAAGAAAACAAAGCAAACTCTAAGAAGCCCCATTTCCTCTATGGCCTTGGCCTAAAGGGGTTTGTATAGCTAGGGAGAGTTTTAAATTTTTATAAACTAATTCTTGAGTCATATATGAAGAATGAAAATGAGAGGAGGTCTTGGGAAAAATTTAGAACCTATAGAAAGTGAGTTGGTACTTTATGTTCCATATTATAACCTAAAGAAACAACATGTAGCTAGGCTCTTGGTTTTGATTGTGTGATGACTCTAAGAGGCTTAAAAGGAGTCAAGAATCATATTTGAAAGGAAAGAATGGAACCTAGAATTTAATTGAGGGGTGTTGCTTCATTAGGTGCAATTATGGAATCATAAGGAGGTTATAGGTCAAGGTAGTGTCTAAGCAAATTGTATGGCCTTAAAATAGAGTCCATAAACCTAATTGGCTTCCATAAATTGTGTCTAAGCCAAGAGAAATCTTTCCTACACTTTTTTGTTTTTGTGGCCAAAGCAAGGAAGGGAGATTTAAGGGAAAAAGTGTGTAATTGCTTCCAAGGTAGCTCTCTCCACCTTCTCTCATGCATGGATATATGCTTAACTTGTCTTAGAATGTGTGTATGTGTATTTCAAGCCATGAAAATTATGCTAGCATGATTTTATATGCCATGATTTCATGATGACATATTATGTTTCTATTTGATGTTATGATGTTTGTTTGGGTTTGCTTGAGTGTGGTGAGGCCAAGAACCCTTAGCTATGGTGACGATGAGCCAAGAACCCTTAAGATTGGTTGAGACAAAGCAAAGAGTCTCCCAAAAGTAAGATGAACTCCTAAAAGCATGGTTGAGTCCAAGAATCTCTTAAAGAATAGGTGAGGCAAGTCCAACACCCACAAGAAGTTAGGTGAGGCCAATCCACTTGCTTGACAAGTCTTTATATGCTATGTATAACTTTCTCCAATGATGAAAGTGTCTCTTGAATGTTTGCACATGTCAACATGACTATACATATATTTATGAGACTTGTTTACATTCATTATTTATGATTGAATAGGAGATGAGCTATTGGGATTCTTTGAATCTCATTTTATCCTCTTCAACGATCTAATAACATGCTAGGTGGACCAAGTGGACAAGGTAATAGAAGCCAACCAACCACCTTGAAGAGAAGATTTTGATACCAAGATGCATAGTTTTTGCTCCTTGAAGCCATAATGATGTTTAATGATGTAAATTATTGTTGTAAGTGGTCTATGGCCTTTGGAACATATGTAATTATGATAATATGTTATGTTTAAATGGGAGAATGTATTATGTGACCACTAGAATGCAAATTTAGTATGTATGGACAATGTAGCTTCTTGAATGAGTTTATGAAACTATGTATATGTGTGGATGAAATGGCCAAAATGAGATGCATGAGATTTGGGACCATTTGGGCAGCTCATACAAGTCCTAATTATGTTTTTAGACTTGTCAAAAAGGTGCCAAAACTAAGGAAAGCCATTTAGACCTTTTGGTACCCTATATGGAGCCAAAATTGATCATAATGGAACCCTATGTCACTTTTTATTCACATGAGCTCTTCTTGATTTGAAACATTGCATGAAATTAGAGTTTGTTAAGAGCTTTTTGAGAAGTTAAAGAAAATAATTTTAAGAGGTCTACAGAATATTTGATGAATTTTCAAAATTGAAAAATTTTCTGGTTTTGTTCACGTCACTGTTCACTTAGGTCCAAAAATAAAATCTATCACACAGGGCATAAATGATATCCAATTGCCATGAAATTTTATACAGAGCAACTAGGCATTTTTAGTGACTTATGTCAACTAGAAGCACCTCATTTGGATGTCTATAGAGAGAGATATGAATTTTTAAAAAATTTGTCCAGTATCAGGAACTCCACTAGACCTCAGTTACTGTTTGATTGAGTTTTGTGTCCTGGGCATGCCTAAACTAGTCTGGATCCTCTAACTAACATCCACAGCTTTTCAAATTATTATTTTCATGGATTAGATTTTTATGAAATTAATTGGACATTTTTGAAATTTGCTGCAAAATTCTGTGATAACACCAGTGAATAACTTGACCTCTGGACCATTTTGCATGTCAAACATCCTCTGTGTTAGATTTTATGGTTTAGACATATTTTTAGCATAAATTAGACATGTGTAGCTTTCAAGAATGGCCAAGAATACATGATTTTGATATTTCTAGAATTAGTTATGATTTTTCAAAGTTTAGGCAAAAAAGAGGCAAAAGCTGGCTGAAAATATATGTGTTTATTTCATGCTTCCCTTCGAGTTCCTTGAGATGTAGGCCACTTTTAATGATACAAATGAGTTGTATCCATATAATTAAATATGAGAATATGTTGTATGAACTCACGTGATCTACATGACACCAAATGAAATTTTTATACGTGACGCAACGCAAATAAATGCATTATTTTCATGGATTTTTTTCACTTTCTCCAAGAAATGTATCATATGAACATGCAAATATGATAGAAATGAGATAAAAATATATGGTGTTATAATATGGCTTACGAAACACTAAATGAAAAATTTATCCATGATGCAACAAAATTAAATTGATTATTTTTAATAGTTTTTCCTCTTCCTCTTGTGTTGTTCATGGAAGGAAGCCTAGAATTTATATGAAATGAGTTCTATGAATATAGTGTTACACACCACACATTTAATTTGCTTTTACAAGAATTTAGTCAAATTAAAACTGTTTAAAACATACAAGATCAGACTTGGAATATTAATGACTTGATCTCTAAATGTGTGGTCAAGGAAGAAAAGCTGAAGAAGGAAAAGAATGAGAGTGCATACTTAGTTTCCCATAATAGGTTGAATTTCTATAAAGGAAAAGGGAAATTTAAAAACAAGAAAACACATACTCTTAAAAAGGATTAGGACTTCAAAAGACATGGCAAGCATTAGATTATTGGTGATGGAGATAAAATGAAGGATATGAGTCGCTATTTATGTAAGAAGAGGGGTCATAAAATGGTCGATTACCTTAAATATAAAGATTAGCTAGCAAAGAATGGTAAAGACCAAGGTGAGTTATTGGCTTATGTTTGCTTTGAATCAAATGTTATTGATGTCCTTTTAGATTCTCGGTGGCTTGACTGTGGTGTTTGTGTTCATGTTACATCTACCTTATAAGGGTTCAGAAATGGCAGGAAGCCAAGCTAGAATGAGTTTAAGCTAAAAGTTGGGAATGGTGTTGATGTTGAAGTTGAATATATAGGAACTATTTTTTTTCTCATTAGAATCTAGTTATCAACTTTGTTTAGAAAACACTTTTTATATACTGTCATTTAGGAGAAATTTAGTTTCTCTTTCCTTATTTGATAAAGTTGGATTTTTTTCAATTTTAAAAATAAAGGAGTTGAAATTTCTTATAATTCTAATATGATTAGCAATTGCATCTTATTTGATGGATTATATAAACTATGCTTGAATTCCAAAACTGATAATCTATCTTTCAATATTGAGAACTCCGCAGCTAAACAACCCTTAATTAAAGAGAAATCTCCATTGTTGTGGCATAAACGACTGGGTCACATTTCAAAGAAAAGAATTGAAAGATTAATCAGAAATGATATCCTTTCCTCCCTTAACATAGAAGAGATAAACATATGCGTTGATTGTGTTAGGGGAAAGTTAATCAAAACCAAGAAGAAAAGTACAACTCATAGTGAAAGCCTTCTAGAAATAATATATATAGATATTAGTGGACCTTATTCTTCTACTATATGCAATAAAAATTATTTTATAACATTTATTGATAATTTTTCCCATTATAACCATGGCTTTCTCATTAAAGAAAATTCTAAAATCCTTGATATGTTTAAAATTTATCGAAATGAAATTGGGAAATAAGTGGGGAGTGTCACCAAAATAGTTAGGTCCAATTGTAATGGTAAATATTATGGAAAATGTGATGAAATGGGACAATAGAAAGGGGCCTTTTACTAAATATTTATAAGATTCTAGAATTGTTTTCTAGTATACTATGCCTGGTAATCCTGAACAAAATGGTATTGTAGAAAGAAGAAACCGCACACTTATGGATATGATAAGGAGCATGATGGTAGATGTAATTTACCTAATTTTTTATGGGGAGAAATAATAAAAACTGCTAATTATATTTTGAATTAAATTCTTAGTAAATCCATTCCTAAAAGACCTTTTCAGTTAAGGACTGGTAGAAAGCTTAGTCTTAATCACTTTTGTGTCTAAGGTTGTCCTACTGAGGTGAAAATTTATAATCCTTCTTTAAAGAAAACATATTCTAGAACTTCCCATTACTTCTTCACTAGGTAGCAAGATCACTTAAAAGGGTATAAATTCCACTACCTCAGAAGGGGTGTTAGAATTGTTGAATCACTGACCATAAAATTCTTGAAGTTTAATGGTGTTAAAGGAAGTTGTTCTCATGCTTCTGAAGTAAATAAATACCATGATACAGTTTCAATTCCTTTACCACCTTCAAATGAAGCAGTCATACCAACGAATGTAAAGGAAGAGACTATGGATTCATCTATATAGACAAAAGTACTCATTATGGGTGAGGTCCCTCAGATAGCTGATATAGTCCCTGAAATAATTCAATGAACACTAGATACACATGAACCAATTTTAGAAATTTCCCTAAGGAGGTCTTAGAAAGAAAGAAGATCAGCAATCTCAAGTTATTATTATATCTACTTAGGTTAAGCATATTTTGACATTGGTCAAACTGTGGATCCTTTGATTCACACTGAATCCATCAATAGTCCTCAGTTAGACATATAGAAGAATGCAATGACTGATGAGATGACTTCTATGTCAAAAAATAGAGTTTAGGAGCTTGTTGAATTGCCTACTAGTTGCAAACCAATTGGTTGTAAGTGGGTATTTAAGACTAAAAAAGATTATAAAGGCCAATTTGAAAAGTTCAAGGCTAGGTTAGTAGTTAAAGGTTTTATATCAAGAGAAGGCATTGATTTCATAGAAACATTTTTACCAGTCTCCACAAAAGATTTATTTATGATCATTATGGCATTAATGGTTCATTATGACCTAGAGCTTTACCAGATGGATGTGAAAATAACTTTTCTAAATAGATATCTTAATAAAGAAGTCTATATGGTATAGCCAGAGGGTTTTAAAGAAAGTGACAAGGAACATATGGTGTGAAAATTAACAAAGCCAGTCTATGGTCTTAAACAAGCTCTCGTCAATGGTATTTTTGAAATTTGATAAGGTGGTGATCTCATTCAGGTTTATTGAAAACAAATTTGATCAATATATTTATATGAAAACCAGTGAGAGTAGATTTATTTTCCTTGTACTCTATGTTGATAACATTTTTCTTGTGAGTTGTGATTTGAATATGCTTTATGAAACTAAAGGTTTCTTATCTTGTGCTTTTGACATGAAAGACCTTATGAAGGCCTCATATATTCTAGGTATTGAGATACATCATGATAGATTACACCATGTTTTGGGACTATTTTAGAGAGTCTATATGGATTGTGTGTTGAAACAATCTAATATGCAGGATTGCATACCTAGAGATGTACCTATTATTAAGGTTGACGAGGTAAGCAAAAGTCAATGCCTTAGAAATGAGCTTGAAAAGGAAAAAATGAAGAATACCCATTATACTAGTATAGTTGAAAGTCTGATGTATGCTCAAATATATACTTGACTTAACATTGCATTTGTTGTGAATTTTTTTGGTCGATGTCTTTTAAACCTTGGATCTAAGCATTGGGTTATAGCTAAGAAAGTTATGAGATATTTATAGAAAAAAAAAGATTTTATGCTTATCTATAGAAGGGTTGACAACCTTGAAATAATGGGGTACTCAGATTTTGATTTTGCTTGTTGTTCAAATAATCTAAAATCCACTTTTGATTATATTTTCATGTTTGCTAGTAGGGCAATCTCTTGGAAGAGTGTGAGAGTTTGACTACGTTTTCAACACCGTATGTTGAGTTTGTTGCATGCTATGGCACAGCTTTAAAAGTCGTTTGGCTTAAGAATTTTATATCTGAGTTTTATATAGTTAACTCAATCGCTAAACTACTAGTTATTTATTGTGATAATAATGTAATAGTGTTCTATTCGAAGAACAAAAAGATTAGCTATGGATCTAAGTATATGGAAATAAAGTACCTTGCAGTCAAGAACCTAGTCAAGAAAGGAGACGTTGTCATTGAATTTATAAACATAGAGTCAATATTAGCTGATCCTTTAATTAGGGGATTAAGACCCATACAATTTAATAAATATGTTAAGAACACAGGTATCTTGAGGTCTTTTGATCTTTTAGGTTAGTGGGAGTTTATATATTTTGTTTATTTGTTTTATTTCATGTGAACTCCATGGATGTCTTTTACTTATGTCAATGAATTTCATAAACTTTTACATATTTGATATGTTATACTTTTTTTAATTAATGATCATTATTTTAATGTTTCGCTTCTGCAAGGATTGAATACAGCATGTATCTTAAAACATAGTGTCAATCTTAAAGAACTATTATATTTGTTATGATATGTCTCTTATGGCTCTATATCGTACCCTCGAGATAACGTATTTAAGACATATAGACTTGTTTTGAGTCATACGATTTCTCACTGCAATTTGGCATGCAGATATTGAGAAATCATATAGAGAACCATAAGAAATAGTGTATTAATGATAACTTTGAGAGCTATTTTTTACCACACTTCCAAACCTATTATCTATGTTAATACAACTATTAATATGTGTGAGTGTGGACTGGTCTTATGTCATTAAAGGGCATAATGATCACTACTATCATTTATTGATAGTTATGTTGGATCAAATTATGTACATTGTGCTATCTTAGGATCATTGTCTTTAAAACAAAGTGCACACATATAGTTTTTTAATCCAAGAGTCGTTTTATAAAATAAAATAAAGTTTCTTAAAACAAATTAATGTGATCCAAATAAGAGAATGTTAGAAAAAAATTTATTTTTAAAATTTTATATATGGGCTCACATTAATTATTGTTTATTATTTTTTAAAATTGGGTTGGTTATGGTCCATTGAAGTTTATTATAAGCCTAATTATTATTTAAGTGATCATACAGTTAATAAGCCTTAGCATACACTAATTATAAGTGTGAGCGGGTTAAAAATGTGGGCTGATAATTTTGCTGATACCCATGATATGAGCCTAGTAAGATAATATTAAATAGAACCAAGTTCCCTCTTTAACTCTAATAAAGTGCTTAAACCCATTGAAAGTCACTCAACTTAGTTTAGGGTAATAGAGAAGAAGACCCAATGGTCTAAATTGTTATTATGGCAGCTATAAGTATGTATCTTTGTTCAAATCTCATAAATTAGTGTTTAATGTTCTAATCTTCATGCAAGATCCACAAGACATATAATATATAATTATATATAACTTTTATTTAAATTGTAAAATGCCTTTTAATTGATAAAAAATATATAATTTACACAAATAATTAAAAGTTAAACACATAACTAGAGCCAAAATTAATTATTAGATAAAAATATTAATTTTACACATATATAACTACGTTTAATAAAATTTGCAGAAATAAGGAGAAGTATATACATAATACATACATACAAAAAAAAATATATATATATATATATATATATAAAATATTAAATGATTAAATAATTTTTTTAAAATGTCGCCTTCACTTTTTTTATAAAGAGAAGAGTGATGCATCACACTTTATCCTTTTACTTTTGAATGATATTCGGTCAGACAATCCGAAGTAAGACAATTCAATTTAAATATTATTTTTATCAATTATTATATATTTATATTTTATTAAATATGAACGTACATTTTAATAATATTTTTAAATACTTTAATTTAATATATAATTAAGTACTGAAATATATATAGTATTTTAAATATTTTTACCAAGCAATCCGACTCATAATTAGTGAAATTATATTTTTATACTAAAATAAATTTTAATTTATATTTTCTTATAACATAAAAGGTGATCCGTCTGCAATGGAGATGGATCAAGTTATATTTTTATATTTTGAGAATAAAAATATTATATATTTTTTATTGTATTAAAAAAATAAAAAATATCCACATTACAGTACACAGGAAAAATAGAGAGAGAGAAGGAGAAAATATTTTTTTATTATTCCATCTAAAAGTCAGTCAAAATTTGCTGATAAATCCCTCAATTGGAATTTAGTCGAAAGTGGCAATTGGTTTTATTTAACATTTTTGTATTGGCCCTTGGCTAAAAGTTATAAGTTTAGGCCTCTTTAGGGAGGGAACTATTTCTTTAGCAAGGAAACTATCTTGGGGAAATGCTTTGTTTGATATAACCAGAGATAATAAGAAGAAAAGGAAAGTTTTTATATAATATCTATTTTTTTTCTTATAATTATTATTTAATTATTATTTTATCATTAAAAATAAAAATAATAAAAATATTTTTTATTTTTTGATTAAATTTTTATTTTATTTTTATTTCTTTTCTCAACTTTTTACATGTTAAAAGAGTTCCAAGTTGTCGGTGAGAGAATTGTTAGTTGTTAATTCGTCACTACGTCGTCCCAAAACTTGGTGCAAGCTGTCACACTTTTTTCTTTTTCCTAGATTGCAATAAATCAGCGTGGGAGCTTTTGACTATTGCTAATCCCTCGCCCTTCAGCAAGGAAAAGTATCCTAACAGATATTTCTAACTATTTTACTTTTTTTTTTTCCTGTTATGTTGGCCCAAAACTGTTGGAATTTTTGTAATTGGCAAAAATACACTTTACTAAAAAAGTCACAAAAATGATAAAGATAATGCTATGGAGGGTTGACTTTGAGATTGAATTTTCTCATCCTTTTTATTTCTATAAGATTTATATAAAATAATTTTTATTATTATGCACAATAATCCCAATAATAAATCTAAGCGAAATCCAAATGATAAAGAGAAAACCAGATACCTCGCACAGGAATATCAGCGAGCAAAGTATTGACATTAATTCCACCCACCACCTTCAGAACAATAGACAAAAGCGGAACAAGTGTGACCGCAACGAGCTAACCATGTACTCTAACGCTGAATTAAGCTCAAAGCTCAAGAGAAGGAGATGGGAAAAAACCTCATTAATTTGGCACTGCAATTAATGAAGAACACGCCAATTAATAAAAGCGTCCAGCAACCGCAACAACTAGCACCGTCCGCCTCATAACACTTGAAGAGAAAACAAAGATTTCACGTCTTCCAGTAACTTCCTGTTTGCCAATTCAAACTTGACCCCCCCCCCCCCCCTTTTTCTTCTTTTAAATATTATTTTATTGAGATAGAAATTAAACCTACGAACTTCAACCCAACTTTACCTTCAGAGATCACCACTTTGAGCAAGACCAATGTCTTGATTCAAAATATCGTGACTTTTGTTTTCCGTGCTTTTTGACTTCGTGAATTCCAGGATGCCAAGAGTTGATACAAGTAAAAAGTTTTATCGAAATGGTGGTAGCAATTAAAAATAAATAAATAAGGGATCAACTTGGAAGTGATTCTAAACATAAGAGGACGAAAGGAATAATTTTGCAAACCACAAATGTGCTATGAAGAACTCAGGAGCACCCACATCACCAGGAGATGTGACACCACGAATATCATTCAGAAACACGTCATCATAGGCGGCCCGAAAAACTCTTTCCATCCATTTTTTTCAAAACAATTTCAGGTATCTATCAATCAATACTTTATATTAAAATCCGTAGAAGTCATTTAGTATACGGTTTTTACATTAGGCTGTGTGCATTGTCAATTTTTTTTTTTAATTTCCTTTCATATTTTTACCTACGTTTTCTTATCTTTTCTTCTAATTTTAATCAAAAGCAAATTTTCCAATACTGCACAGTATTATACAGATATAAAGTATTAATAATATGTTTAATTATTAATTACAATATTTCAGATTTTAAAAATAAAAAAATGAAACATCTCGTGCATTGTGTGACTAGTGCTTAGTTATATATATTTATTTAAACATTATGATTATTTTTTAATTTTTTCATATCTTTTTGTTGGATTCACGGCATAGATCCCATAGAATATTTTGAATTTGACCTTCAGCTAGATCAACATAATTCATAATAATTTTGTACGGCTTTCGGGGGCCTTTGGCGACGTAAAATCCTGTAGCGATCGCGCATATGCATGATTTATCCATTTTTTGGACGGTCAAGAAATTAAAATTAGTTCTTCCCTTTTCTATTTCCGGTTCATGCTTTTGTATATGTATATATATATATATATATATACACACACACACACACACATATATTACAGTAAATAGTACAAGAAATAGTAGTATGTATAAATTATAGGAAATGTTAACGGTGATTATAGTATATAGTTGGAAAATATTTACCATTCTCTTTATTAAAATTTTTTATTATTTATTGATTTATTTATATTTGATAAATAAGTAATTTTTGTTTAAAATTTAAAATTTAACTTAAATATTAATTAGATTTAAATTATATGATTTTCACTAAAATATATAGATAAAAAAACTCACATTCCATGCATTTACTATAGAATCACAGACATACCAAGAAACCGCCTTATTGTATTGTCAAGGCATCTGATTCAGACTAGCATTATTGTGTATTCTTTTATATATGTCACATGTATTTGGTTCTGTATTATTTGTCTTTTCTGTTACAGCAAATTCCTCTCAACCACACACGTGTCCTGGAGTCTGTTAATTTCCTTTTATATATAGTCCGTATTGTATTCAATATCAATGACATAAATGGAAAATATCATTTGATCTATTGGCTTTCTGTTATGGTATCAGAGCCAGCTTGACCTTCAATGTCAAGTATGGCAGAGAGTAGCCCACAATTACAAAATTCAAATCCATCGTCCTCTACCTCTTCTCCTCAATCTGCAATACAATCCCACAATTCCTTTGTTACCTCCTCACCACATTTTGTCACTGTGAAGCTTAATTATGACAATTATCTGATTTGGAAAGCACAAATCCAGCCTTATCTTTATGGTTAAGGTCTTTTTGGCTATATTGATGGCAGTATTCAGCCTCCTTCTATTCTGCTTGAAAATAATCAACCAAATCCAACAAACAATTGCTGGTTTACACAAGATCAATTAATCTTGTTAGTTATAGTTTCATCTTTATCTGAGAATTTAATAGCTCAAGTATTCAAGCATAAGACCTCTTGAGTAATATGGAATGCAATCGAAGTTCTCTTTGCAAATCAAAATCAAGCACGTTATGTTCAAATTCATAATCAACTTACAGCGTTAAAGAAAGGAGGAGATTCCATTACTGAATATTTTCATAAAGTTATCACTCTCACTGACACTCTTGTTGCTTCTGGAAAACCTCTCACCAATATTGAATTTGCTACTCATCTACTGTCTGGCCTTGGACCTGAATATGATCCTATTGTGGCATCTCTCACTACTTGTATTGGAACTTTTTCACCTGAAGAATTATAGAGTCACTTATTAACTTTTGAAGCTAGACTATCTCAACACACTACATTCTCATTGACCTCCAATCCAATCATAGCGAACCTAGCCACTAACCAAACATCTACTAATTTTCCATCTATTTGCAGAGGCAGATTCAATCACTTCAATAGTCGCAGTCATGGTGGATGTTTCTCACACAGAGGTGGCTGTAGAATATCAACTGGAACTCATGGTGGATGCTTCTTACTTGGCACAGCTCCTGTCATCTGCCAAGTTTGTTCAAAATCGGGGCACAGTGCCTTAAGCTGCTATCATCATTTTAATCAAGCATATCAACCTGCTTCACTGGCAGCTCATTACTCTGCACTCTCCTCTGATTCTATCTGGTATCCTGACACTGGAGCAACATATCATATGACTTCATAACTCTCTAATCTCAACCTTGCTTTAGATAACTATAATGGAACTGATCAAATTCTTATTGGAGATGGTTCACCTTTACCCATTCTTCATCATGGTTCTAGGGCAGTTTCTTCTTCAAATGGCACTTTTCTTCTCTCTCAACTTCTTCATGTTCCACTACTATTCAAAAATTTACTTTCTCTCTCACAATTTTGTAAAGACAATTATGTTTTCTTTGAATTTCATGATTCTTATTTTCTTGTGAAGGACAAAAACACGAAGGCCATTCTCTTCCAGGGAGCCAGCCATAATCATCTCTATACACTTCGCCTATCTTCCTCACCACAAGCTTGTCTCAGTGAACGTTCATCATTTCTCTGATGGCATCAGCATCTTGGTCATCCCGCCTTCAAAATTGTTCAATAGGTTCTCTCTACTCAGGGCCTCTCAATATCAACACCAAAACCCACTCATCTCTGTCCAGATTGTTGTGCTGCAAAAAGGCATCATTTGCATCATCCTCTCACTGCTCATCGGTCTACAAGGCCTTTACATTTAATCTTTAGTGATGTATAGGGTCCTTCACCCATCAAGTCCAAATTAGGCTTCCAATATTATGTAACTTTTGTTGATGATTTCACTCGCTTTACATGGATTTTTCCGTTGAAATCAAAATCTGAGGTTATGCCTACATTCTTATCTTTTCGATTACATGTTGAATGTCTCTTCAATCATAAGATAAAATACTTACAATCTAATTAGGGGGTCAATACCACTCACTA
Source organism: Erythrophleum fordii (assembly GCA_032878935.1). Taxonomy (NCBI): domain Eukaryota; kingdom Viridiplantae; phylum Streptophyta; class Magnoliopsida; order Fabales; family Fabaceae; genus Erythrophleum; species Erythrophleum fordii. The sequence goes on from JAVQMF010000055.1 coordinate 1,969,906, forward strand.
CATCAAAAACTAATTGAACTTAGTATTCATCATCGTTTAAGCTGTCCTCATGCTTATTATCAAAATGGCACTGTTGAGCGTAAACATAGACATATTATTGAAACTGGTCTTACTCTTCTCTCTCATGCCAGTATACCTTAACACTTTTGGGATTATGCCTTCTTTACTACTGTGTTTCTCATCAATCGCATTCCCAATGCCACCCTCAGTCAGAAATCTCCCTATAAACTCCTATTCAATCAATCACCCGACTATACTCACCTTAAAGTATTCAGTTGTGGGTGTTGGCCTCATCTTAGAGTCTACAATAAGCACAAACTGCAACCCCGGTCTAAACCTTGCGTGTTCTTGGGCTACAGTCTTGATCATTGGGCTATCTTTGTTTTGAACTAGTTGCTGAGCATTTTTATGTGTCCAATGATGTTAAATTTGATAAGAATCAATTTCCATTTCTGAATCTCCCTCCCGGTACCCAACTTTTGATCCTATTATTCTTCCTTCTCTTATAACTCTCCCCACAGCCCAACCCACTTCCTTTCAGCCCATTCCGTCTCTCTCAGAGCTCGCCCCATCTGCCCTGTCCATCCCATCTCTTTCAGCTCCTTCTCCATCTGTCTGTGACTCTCCTTGCCCATCTCGTCAGTCATCCTCTCCTCCTGTCCCTTTACCCGTGTCATCTTCTTCCCCCTCTGCTCCATCTTCTGTCCCTGACCTGTCATCGCCATCTCTTCCCTCTTCTTCTTCCCCTCTTTCATCTCATCCTATGCTCACCAGATCTAAAAACCAAATACACTGTCCTTGGATTCGAACAGACGGTACTGTGAACTGGTCCCCTTCACGTGCTCTGACTGCCTCGAAATCTCCCCCAAAGGCACCTACTTCTCTTTCCATTACTTTTTAGTTTTATAAGTGGAGGCAAGCCATGGCAGATGAATTTGATGCTCTGCTCACCACTCAAACATGGCATCTGGTTCCTCCGTCTCCTTCCTTCAATCTTATTGCCTGTAAGTGGGTTTTTCGAACGAAGCACCAACTTGATGGCACGATTGAGCGGTACAAAGCTCGCCTAGTAGCCAAGGGTTTCCATTAGCAATCTGGTATGGATTATATTGATACCTTCTCTCCTGTTGTGAAACTCGTAACTGTTTGCCTTGTTCTTGCTCTAGCTGTATCTCATAACTGGTCAATTATTCAAATAGACATACAAAATGCATTTCTTTATGGGTCTCTTACTAAAGATGTTTATATGACCCAACCTCTTGGTTTTGTTAATACTGCATTTCCTGATTATGTCTGCAAATTAAACAAGGCTATTTACGGTTTGAAACAAGCACTGAGGGCTTGGTTTGCTAAGTTAAGCTCTCGCCTTCTAGAATTGGGATTCACTGACTCCAAATCTAATGCTTCTTTTTTTATCTATTCTCGAATGTCTCTTAAGCTGTATGTGCTTGTCTATGTTGATGATATAATTGTCACTAGTTCTTCCTTCTCTGTTGTTCAAGAGCTTGTTTCTGCCTTAAGTGTCTCTTTCCCAATTAAGAATTTAGGACCCCTTTACTATTTTTTGGGCGTAGAAGTCACCCGTAGCTCTTCTGGCTTGTTTCTTTCTCAATGAAAGTATATCTAAGATTACTTTCCAAGACCAATATGCTTGCTGCTAAACCTGTCAATACCCCTATGGCATCCTCTACCAAATTAAGTACCCTGGATGGTATCTCATTTGATAATCCCACTCTCTATCAGAGTGTTGTTGGCAATCTTCAATACCTTTCTTTCACTCGTCCTGATCTCTCTTTTGCTATTAATAAGGTCTGTCAGTTTATGCATTCTCCTCGTACAGTTCATTGGCAAGCTGTTAAACGCATTGTACGTTACCTCTGTCATACAATTGATTATGGTTTGTTTCTTAGTCCTTCCTCTTCTCTGATACTCTCCACTTATGCTGATGCTGATTAGGCTGGCTGCCCAGATGACCAGAGATCCACAGGGGGTTTTCTTGTTTTCTTAGGTCCTAATCTAATTTCCTGGAGCTCCAAGAAGCAATCTACCATTGCTAGATCCAGCATTGAGGTTAAATACAAGTCCTTAGCTCTTGCCACATGTGATGTTATTTGGCTACAATCTTTACTCAAAGAACTTGGTATTTTTCTTTCTTCTCCTCCCACTATCTACTGTGACCATGTTGGAGCCACCTAGTTGGCAGCTAATCTTGTGATGCACTCTCGGACCAAACATATTACTTTCGATTATCATTTTGTTCGAGAGCGCCTTGCTGCTAAATCTCTCCAGCTCTCTGTAGTATCAAGTCAAGATCAACTAGTAGATATCTTAACCAAACCTCTTTCTGGTTCAAGATTTCACTCTCTTCGTTCGAGCCTCACTGTGCTTCTATCTCAGTTTGGCTCGCCGGGGGATGTCAAGTCATCTAATTCAGACTAGCATTATTGTGTATTCTTTTATATATGTCACATGTATTTGGTTCTGTATTATCTGTCTTTCCTGTTACAGCAAATTCCTTTCAACCACACACGTGTCCTGGAGTCTGTTAATTTCCTTCTATATATAGTCCCTATTGTATTCAATATCAATGACATAAATGGAAAATATCGTTTGATCTATTGGCTTTCTGTTATGTATATATTATCAGAGTTCATCAACACAACAACCGCACAACCTAAGGGATATTATTAAATTCTGATTCTGCGCAACTCAACAGTCAACACATCATCATGACCATCATAACCACCACCCGCGGTAACGGCAACGCGCCGCTGCACGTGCTGGTGATTCCGTTCCCTGCTCAGGGTCACATGATTCCCCTCCTCGACCTAACCCACGCCATCGCCTCCAACACCGGCTTTACCATCACCATCTTAACCACTCCTAAAAACCTCTCCCTCCTTAACCCACTGCTCTCCTCTCACCCTTCCATCCACACCCTCGTCCTCCCTCTCCCTCTTCACCCGGACATCCCTTCCGGCTTCGAGAACACCAAGGATATGCCTCACTCCGTCCGAGCCATCATCCTTTCTCTCGCCAACCTCCACCACCCTCTCCTCCACTGGTTCCGCTCCCACCCCAACCCACCTAACTTCATTATCTCCGACATGTTCTGCGGCTGGACTCACCGACTTGCCTCTGAGTTAGGTATTCGCCGACTCGTGTTCTCCCCTTCTGGTGCTTTTGCTTTGTCTACTATGTACTACGTTTGGAGGGAAAACCCCAAGAGGAAGAATGAGGAGGATGAAAACGAAGTCGTTTGTTATCATAAGCTTCCGAATTCACCAAAGTATCCTTGGTGGCAGGTGTCTCCGATGTATCGGAGTTACGTTGAGGGAGACCCTGAATCGGAGCATTTGAAAGATGGGTTTTGGTGTAATATATCAAGCTGGGGACTTATCGTGAACTCGTTCTCTTCGTTGGAGAAGGATTATTTAGATTTCCTACGAAAGTATCTCGGCCATGATCGCGTGTGGGCGGTTGGACCGTTACTTCCACCTGATAACACTATCACTCAGCGAGGTGGGTCCAGCTCTGTCTTCGTAAACGACGTAGTATCATGGCTTGACAGCCACATGAATCGTGAGGTAGTGTACGTGTGCTTCGGGAGTCAAGCTTTTCTGAGTAAAAATCAGAAGGAGGAGATTGCATCTGCGTTAGACAAGAGTGGGGTTCATTTTATTTGGTCAGTAAAAGAGGAATCCATAAAAGGTGGAGATCATGGGGTGTTTCCGTCCGGGTTCGAAGATCGTACGGCTGGGAGAGGCTTGGTGATAAGAGGGTGGGCCCCTCAAGTGGTAATACTGAGGCATAGGGCGGTGGGTGCGTTTCTGAGCCACTGCGGGTGGAACTCCGTGGTGGAGGCAGTGGTGGCGGGGGTGCCGATGCTGGCGTGGCCAATGAGCGCCGACCAGTTTGCGAACGCGACGCTGCTGGTGGAGGAGTTGAAGGTGGCGAGAAGAGTGTGTGAGGGTGCCAACTCGGTGCCTGACTCGAACGAACTGGCCTGGGTTTTGGCTGAGCTGGTGAGTAGAGGCGGTACTGTAGAAACAGCTCAGGCATTGAAACTGCAGGCGGAGGCTCTCGGGGCTATCGGAGAAGGAGGTAGTTCTGGAATGGACTTGCGGGGCTTGATAGACCGCCTATCTGCTTCTGCTTCGGATTAATTTTTAGTTTTCACGTTGGTGGGAAGTTTTTCTTTTTTTATTTTTAAATAAAATACTAATTACTAATGAGTTGATGAAAAATAGTATGGAATTATTAATTATATGACACTCGTACTGCGTAATTCGTTCACACCTGTTGATCTCGTTAGCTCTTTCCATATTGAATTGTTGGTTCCCAAGATCATTCACTTATGTCCCTGCGCAGCTGACAAACAAATGTGCGTCCAGGCTCAGATATGGCTAATTACAGCAACGGGTTTCGTACTTTACAAATTCGAAAAAGTCAGCAAAACGCGTTAGGATTTGAGATTTTGGCCGAACTGAAGTTAGGACCATTTTATAATAGAAATATTTTTACGTTTACCTCATGCATGCTGTACCCAGTATAATCAATGGTCAAAATTTAATATATGCATAATAAGCAGGATCTATATATAAAGTAAATCTTATTTATAACTTAACGCTCTTGTTGCATACGTAAGAATTACTCTTTGTAATACCTTAGAGATTTGGGTCACAGACGCAAACATGAGTCGTAGCCACAGAAGCGGTGTAGCCCCGCGCCACGAGCCAATCGTCCAACGCCGTCGAGCCTGCGTCGTCCATTTTCGCCATCAAACATCCGTCTTCATCGTTCGTCGTCGCTGTCCAACGCCGTCCACTAGCGTTGTACGTCGTCTCCCCTCTTCGTTTCACTGTAAGCTTAAATCTGCAGCTTAAATAGATCTCCCCTCCCCCTTTTGGCTTATAGATCTGCGATTTCTAGGGCCATTGACTTCTTTTTCTTTTTGGAAGCTTAAATAGATCTCCCCTCCCTTCTTCATTGTCTACTATGGTTTGGGTTTCGCTTAAATTTCTGAAACTCGCAGAACAACACGCAAGTAATGGGGTATGATATGAGAACTACAAGAACTTCACTTGGTTTTTGGTAGATGATGTATGTGAATACCTCTTTGATGGTAACATTAGAAATTTAGAATTTATGTCTTTGCTTTTATAAATTTTTTCTTTTGGGTTGTTTTACTGTGATGTTTAGGATCTGCATACTTGGAGGCTCTGATTTTTCTTGCAAAATTTTTAAGGTGGAGTGGTTGTTAATGTACTATCAAATAGCTAAAATAAGTTTCTTTCATTATTATGGTTTAAAATTGAGGAGAATATGCTCAGGGTCTGGGGATTTAATTTGACTTTCTTGATGTATGTATATAACTGAAAACCAAGTGAAGATTGTTGGGTTTTGTTTTATGAGCTATATTAACTAGAATATTGATAAGATGAAGTGTATGAAATATGCATCATTAATGTATTCATGACCTTAACTAATTTCAGAGCTAGCCATTGTATTTGTAGGTATATAACTGCCATGTTAATTTCAATAAAGGCAGCTTATACCTGAATTTCAAGAGTTAACCCTTGTGGAAATGCTTTAATGGTCATTCAATTTTTTGATGTCTGAGATTGGCTGCAAATTAATGAAGAACAAATTAGAAGCTTAGTTGTAAGTTTAGTACTTATAATTTTTTTAATAGAGCAATTTTATTATTTTAATTGTAATTAAATACTTTATTGTCTTTTTAGTTTATTTAGGATAAAAATTAGTCGTTAATTTATAATTAGATTAATATAAAATAAACTTTAACTCTTTTTAGTTTATTATCTTTTAGAAATGGATAAATCTTGTATACTGTCTCAAAATATCTAAAAATATTTAGAGAGTTTTAGTGAATTTTTAGACTTCACATTTGCCAATGGAAGTATAGAAGATGAATTAATATGCCTATGTTCTAAATATAATTTCAAGAAATGGCATATTAGAGAACATGTGTGTGTGTGACTACTTAATCATTAAACCATTCACAAACACTTAGGCATGGGGAGAGACATGTTAGAGAAGAAACTTCTTTAAAATCTCCAGCAAGGCCACAATTGAGAGAAGAATGGATTTGTAAAAATGACCTATGAATGATATGATTTGTGATGCATTTGGTGTAACATCCCAAAAATTAATTAAGGTGTTAATAATGTATTTGAAATAATTAAAAATAATTATTATGGAATAATTAGGTAAACTATATGAATGGAAATTTACAGAGAAATAAAGCTATTAATATAGGTTTAAGTTTTCAATTGGGTTAAGGCTTAATTTGGACCCAAAATTTATTTTAGTAAGCCATGGATAAGGATTTATGGAGGCCCAATGATTCTAGATGCAAGCCCAACTCCTTATCATGAGACTTGGGCCAAGAGAGATCACCTAGCAATAGCCCAATTTGATTTAGTGAAATAGAGGCTCAAGACCCAATTTACATGAGCTCTTATAGTTGGCCCAACACACATTATGCAGATCTAAGTTGGATTGACTCTTGGAACTTGGCCTAACCCAATCAAATTTCTGTAGCACAACACATGAAATAAGGCCCAACAAGCATAAAAATCTAAACCTACAAGGAATTGGGCTATTGGGTCAGCATACTTCACTTAAACTCAAAATGTTCTGCAGCCCACCTCACCAAACAAAGGCCCAATAAGCACACATCTGAACCTAAGTGGATTTTGGGCTTTAGGGTTGACCCAAACCTATCTAAAACCCTAACTTACTCAGCCCGTTACCCCCTATTCTGCAGACCAACTCAATTTTAGGCAAAAGAGAACTCTATTTTCGCATAAGAAGAGAGGAAGCTAGGGTTTTCTGCATTCCTCCACCATTTCTCACTTCTAGAGGATGATTTAGTCAAGGTGAGCTATATATAACTTAACCCTCTCATCCTCCTCTTCATTTTGGTCCGATTAATTTCTGGTTTTGAGCATTTTCATCTTCTTCTCAAATCTGAAACTTGGTGTTGAGTGATTCCTTGCAAGATTTTCAAAGTTGGAGGTTAGAGGGATGATTAGGTAAGCATTTTCTTTCCATTTTGTGTATTACTTTGCTGAAAAATGCCCTTAAGGATGGATTATCATAATAGGTTCTGTTATTGTACGAATTTACAAGGAGATAATGATGGAAAACTGAATTTTTTGGGCTTGATGACTGAAATGCGAATTTTGGAATTTTTCATGGTGGATTTTCGGAGGTTGAGGCTATGAGTGTTGTTAAGTGAGTATCTCCTTCCCATTTTAATGCATTTTCTGTTAGTTTGAGACCCCTATAGTTGATCTATGATATGGGCTTTGGTTTCATGTGAAATTACCCAGAAATTGGAGTGGACTATGTCAGTTTCTAGTGTGGGAAAGTTGGAACCCGAAATTAAATCCCTTGGTAATTAGGTGAGTAACCTCTAGGTTGTCATTAGCAATTCAACTCTTTGGATATCTGATTTGTTGATTAGAAATGATGATAATTATGCTTGTTATAGGCTTGATGGGCATTTGGATTATTATGGTAGCTAGGGGAAGAGTAATTGGCTTCATTGAGGTAACTGGGCTTATTTTCCTAATTCCATGTATATGCTTATGTTAATCTGCTATTTGTTACACATGCTTGATTTTGAAATGCTAAATGACTAGTTGATTACTTGATTGTTATTTTAATTGGACCTTGTAAGTCCATGGTGGAGCTGTGGTGTGACTGCCACCCGTGCATGTGTTTCGATCGAGTATCGGGTTATGATCAAACCCCAGATGCACTGAGCCCTGGTTGTGCTCATTATGGACTAGGTGCCATGGACGGACCTCTCCCGGTGTTATTGGCCATTAACATGTTATGTAATACTGCTGGTATGAGACAGTAGTTATTGGTAGTTCAAATAGTTCATTTGCAAATTGAATTCATGATTCTTGTATTGATGACATGAAATTGTATTAGATTGATTAACTTGTACATGTATATAGAAACTGCCCTTTTGTTACTGAGATTGTATATCTCACCCCGTTGTAGGCTAACATTTTCAGGGACTGGACCTCTTAGTGGCAAGGAGAAAATTAACGGGAGCTTATTAAATAGGTTAGTAGCACCTAGATTTTGAAACCTTGACAACTTGTATTGTAACTAGTTTACAAGTTTTGTACCAATGCTGCATTGCATCATGAATTGCGAAGTGTAGGAGTTGTATTTTATTAACATAGAATGTAATCCTATGATATGTTTCTTATAGACTTGACTATTAATGCAAGAAATACCTAATGAAAGTATGATTGAATGACTATTGTGGGAGATTTATAATTTGCTGACGTAAAATCCTATGGATGAGTAGGGAAATTTATATCTAAATGCTAAATGGGTAATGATACATTAGCTAGGTAATTAAGGTACATAATTACCACTAAAGTTGCATAAATTAAGGTAGAATGGCCCTAGAGTGATATTGGAGGGAGATTGGAGAGTATGAGATGAAATTTTGGAAGTTATAGGAACAGAAGTGAATTGGCCGTGGCCAACATTTTATTGGCCTCGGCCAAATGGTAACAGAGAGGAATTGGCCGCGAGCAACATTTAATTGGCATCGGCCAAATATGGCAAACCTGCCAGGGAAGAAAACAGAGAGAAATTAGCCGTGGCGAATAGTGAGGTTAGCCGCAGCTAAGTCTAAGAAGCAAGTCTGGGGGTGTTCCAGAGGATATTTGGCCGCAGCGAAAGGGGTATTTAGCCGCGACGAAATGCGTGAAATTTGTGGAAGTGTGAGGAGTTGAATCCGAGAGTAATTGGTCGTGGCAAAAGGGAATTTAGTCACGGTGAAGGTGCTCAATTTCTCATATTCACCTAAAAACCTTAGTTTCTTTTATGATAATAATAAGAAATGATTTAGAAACACTTGTAAGAGGTTTTTATGAGTTAGAATTGATGGATGGGAAAATCAAATGCTCCTTATTAATAATTAAATTCACTTGCACATTTGAATAATTGTGGTTCTCTAATTAATGACCCTAATAACATTAAGGTTCAAATTTCCTAGCAGTTTTCGAATATAATTAGTTGTGATGACTTTCAACCCTAATTTAAATTTTATGGTTATTAATCACATATTTAACCTTAATTATGATGATTAGAAGTTAGGGTCGTTACAGTTAGTATCAGAGCAATGGTTCAGGACAACTGTTCTAATTTAAATTCTATAACTAGAAGCTTGGTAATCATGATCCATATTTGGCATGGTATTAGCTCGTAAGAATAGCTAATTAGGAAAACATATAATTGATGTGCTTTATGTGTTGGAAGGAAGTATAGAGGAATGATGATATGAGGCCTGTAATACTTGATTAAAATGACTGTTTCTTGAGTTTTATTTAGAGCATCACCTATCACAATAAGTATACCTCGGAGAATAATAGAGTATAGTTAGATTTTACCTCATAACACTTTAGTAATACTAATTTTGAGACTTGAGGTTGTTAATGTCAATGAAAAGACTAGAATTTTTCCCTTCTTTTCTTCATAGATTGGGTTACTAGTCTCAGTCTAGATAAATAATTGGTTGAGGCTTGTTGCCAACTAGCTACGTAATAGATGCACCAGTCACTCCCTGTGAGGCACTAGTTGACTGAATGAATGAGACCAAGTAACTGATAAGGATGATGAACAAAGCTACTAATAGCATTTATGACCAGTTGACCGCCATTTATTAAGCAAGTCAATTGAGTACGGCCGACCAGTTGACTGGCCTATTGAAGTAGTCAACTAATCACAACAAGAGTAGCAATTACCTAAGTGAAATTCTAAGCTTTTCAAAGGTAATCTAGAGTGATGTTGAGAACTTATAAGGCAACAAAACCGAGTAAAACACTTAACTTGCTATAAAAACCTTACAGAAGGATAAGATGTAAACCTTACTTGCAATTAGGAAAATGATAATGGAACTAGTGTGCAATAAATGAGTGTGATTGACTGAATATATGAAGTGATGTGCAATCTATACTGAGTTAGAACTATGTAGACTTCAAAAGATCCCCAAGGTTGAAGCTTTATAGGTAAAGAGGTCCTAACCCTCTTGCTTGATCGCGATTAATAAAGAATACAATTACTCGATCCTAGCTACCACAATTTGGGCCTAATGAATATAGGCAATAAGAGCTAAAGAACATTTCAAATTATTTTATTCAAACTATTGGAGTGAGTAAGCCATCTGTAGCTAACGATGACAAGAAAAGAGGGCAAGAAACCTTTAAGATTGTCGAATCCATTTCTAAATATGTATAGTGACTTTAAAGTAAGAGATCAAGGGAGATGATGTTCTAGAAGGAATCTTGAGAGCTTTGAGGCTCCTCCCTTAGTGTACTACGGCAAAAGAGGGAGATTATGACAAGAGGAAAGATAACCCTTTAGTGTGATAAGGGTAAGGTGCACCAGCACGGGGTGCTTATGCACGTTGTCTCTTATGTAATTTAGTTTACTTATACTATGTGTTGACATGCATTTAGGTGGTGGTTAAAGGTACTTTACGTGCATGATACACTCGGGGAGTGTAAGGTAAGACTCTACAGCACTCTGGTGTTAGAGGCATGTGGGACGTGTTTATTTATCGGCACTTCGATGCTAAGGGCATGCGGGGCATGTCACTTATCATATGATTTGATGAATTTAGACCACCAAATTGGCGTCAAACTAGATTAAGTAGACTTTCTTCTTAGAAAGTAAAGAGGAGATCTTTATGGTAAGGACCCACCTAAAAAGAGAATATAATTGTACCTGTGTGAGTACAGGTGGTTGAGATATAGTCATCACGGGGTGATGAGCATGTGTATGGCCACAGAAAAGCATTGCTTGCTAATACTAAAGGCAAAGCCTAATTCCGCCACTAGTAATTTTATTGTCATGTGTCACGTGTGGTGTGATTAAGGGGATAAAGATAACATTGGGAATTTGAGATGGACTAATACTTACGATGGTAGTAAAACTCCCTGATTTTGAAAGAGAACTCCCTAATCTAGGATAATAACTCGAGGGAAATGAATGAGAGGTGGCAGCAATACAATTAACTTATGTTATTACAATAAAACCTTAGTATAATGATTAATGATGAAGGGTGAAACACTAGTTTTAAATGGTACTTGAGTTCTCTCACTGGGAATCCCTACTTGATCTATTGATAATTAGGGAATATTTAATAATGAAAAGACTCACTGAAACTCCTTATTATGTTAATTTAACTCCTAATAGTCAGGCATGAAATTGAGGCCTAAAAACTTTTAGGGGAGTGAAGAGTTAGCAGGGGTTGGCATAGGCCATTGTGTAAGGACGAAAACTGTCATACCATCTCATATTATATGCTATAACGTATGGTCCAAAAAAAAACCTTGTACTTGTTGCCAGAGAACTTTATTGACAAGGTCTCAGATTTTACATTAATGAATACAAGATCTTGTTGATAGGATCTTAAACCTTGTTGACAAGATATTATTTCATTACTCTTTAGGGAATTATTAAGAATTTCCAAACTAGAAACAAAAAAAAGGGGTAAAAAGTATGCTAGTTGAAGAATAACTATACTTGTACGAAAATATCTTAGTTGGGGGTAGAAGATACAAAAGCACAGTCCTCTGAGACTATATAATGACATAAAAATCCCAAAGAGATGACCAGTTGATTTCAAATAAGTATAAATGCCATTTAGTTAACTACTAATGCTTGTAGTAACTAGGAACTAAGATGAAACACTTAAATCCATTGAACATGGCAGTCTTTAGAGTCACATGTATGTAATTGTGGTAATGCCTTTGCAAGTGCCAAAAAAAAAAAGAAAAAAAAGAAAAAAAGAAAAAGAGAGAGAGGGAAGAGATCTATTAAGGATTTTCCTATGTTGGTTACCCCTGAGGGAAAGTGATCAGGTTGTCTATAATTAACCATCATCAGGAGTCAAAAAGAAAATTCTTAATGTTGTGGGCAAGTGATGGAAATTATGTTCTCTAATAAACCATTCACTGAAATTACGACTTGTAAGATTTAAAAAAACTCATTCCTAAGTCGTGAAGGATTATCTCGATGCTCTGGACAAGGTATTCTCCTTGAGATCAGGTCTTATTAAAAAATATAATCTAGACCTAGAATATCATGTTTATTTTCACCTGACAGAATCATGTTTGATTTCGACTATGTAGAAGGTGAACCCAAAGTGTTTGGGTGCCTTTAAGAGATTAGTAGTGAGATCAGACTTTATATTAGTTTTAACCCTTGGGAATCTCAATAAATGAGAAAGAGGAATCTTAGGCACTAATTGCAAATGAAAAGGGAATTCTATACGTCTAATGGAAATAATGAACTGTCTACTAATGGACAATAAATGAGGATAATGTGTGCAATAATTTATGAGATAATTGAATGTAAGACTTAAAAACTTAAACTAGATGAACCTATAAAAGGCAAAACCCATTTCAGTTAAAAAGGTTGGACTAAAGAAATGTAGGGGTAATCTAAGTGAAGGACAAATGGAACTTCATTATAAAATAAGGTCACTTACCTATGTTGCTATTAGTGGAATAGATACTAAAACAACTGACTAAGTGGAATTCCTTGTAGTTCTTGGTATCAACTATTAGGGAGAGTTAAGCTAAAGTATCTAGGAGTTATCTTTTAAATGGATTAGGAGTTAAGAAGGAAAGGAAGTTAACAAAAACATTTAATGATCGGCTATTGGAATGATAAACAAAAATGAGAGAGGAGAGAAAGAAGAAGAAAAAAAAAAGGGGAGAAAAATATAAAATAGAACTAAACAAAAAGCTATGAAGGGAGAGGAAATTGGGATTTATTTGAGCTAGGTGTCTAAAGCTTGTTATAAGATGATCAAGTGTAGCTTGGTCTGGATCTACTTAGCTGCAGACACGGAAGGAATAAGATATGCTTAGATTGGAATGTTATTTGACGTAGGTAAACTAGGGGGAATAGAATAGTGGTTACCAAGTGAAGTAGTAACATGATAAGAACGTCCTCTATAGGAGAGTAGTAAGAAGGGACTAGTCTCTGGTAAGACTATCTCAGTTATCAAGGAGAAGGTTATGAGGATGAATTGTCTAACATCAATTGAGTAAGGTATGACTAATTTTGAGGACAAAATTTCTAAAAGGAGGGAAGAATATAATACCCCAAAAATTAATTAAAGTGTTAATAATGTATTTGAAATAATTAAGAATAATTATTATGGAATAACTAGGTAAACTATATGAATGAAAATTTATAGAGAAATAAAGCTATTAATATAGGTTTAAGTTTTCAATTGGGTTAAGGCTTAATTTGGGCCCAAAATTTATTTTAGTAAGCCATGGATAAGGATTTATGGAGGCCCAATGATTCTAGATGCAAGCCCAACTCCTTATCATGAGACTTGGGCCAAGAGAGATCACCTAGAAATAACCCAATTTGATTTAGTGAAATAGAGGCCCAAGACCCAATTTACATGAGCTCTTATAGTTAGCCCAACACACATTATACAGACCTAAGTTGGATTGACTCTTGGAACTTGGCCTAACCTAATCAAATTTTTGTAGCTCAACTCATGAAATAAGGCCTAACAAGTATAAAAATCTAATCCTACAAGGGGCCATTGGGTCAGCATACTTCACTTAAACACAAAATGTTCTGCAGCCCACCTCACCAAACAAAGGCCCAATAAGCACACACATTTGAACCTAAGTAGATTTTGGGCTTTAGGTTTAACCCAAACCCATCTAAAACCCTAACTTACTCAGCCCCTTACCCCCTATTCTGCAGACCAACTCAATCTTAGGCAAAGGATAACTCCATTTTCGCATAGGAAGAGAGGAGGCTAGGGTTTTCTGCATTCCTCCACCATTTCTCACTTCTAGAGGATGATTTAGCCAAGGTGAGTTATATATAACTTACCCCTCTCATCCTCCTCTTCATTTTGGTCCAATTAATTTCTGGTTTTGAGCATTTTCATCTTCTTCTCAAATTTGAAACTTGGTGTTGGGTGATTCCTTGCAAGATTTTCAGAGTTGGAGGTTAGAGGGATGATTAGGTAAGCATTTTCCTTCCATTTTGTGTATTACTTTGCTGGAAAATGCCCATAAGGATGGATTATCATAATGGGTTCCGTTATTGTACGAATTTACAAGGAGATAATGGTGGAAAACTGAATTTTCTTGGCTTGATGACTGAAATGCGAATTTTGGAATTTCCCATGGTGGATTTTCGAAGGTTGAGGCTACAGGTGTTGTTAAGTGAGTATCTCCTTCCCATTTTGATGCATTTTCTGTTAGTTTGAGACCTCTATAGTTGATTTATGATATGGGCTTTGGTTCCATGTGAAATTACCTAGAAATTGGAGTCGACTATGGCAGTTTTTGGTATGAGAAAGTTGGAACCCGAAATTAAATCCCTTGGTAATTAGGTGAGTAACCTCTAGGTTGTCATTAGCAATTCAACTCTTTGGATATCTGATTTGTTGATTAGAAAAGGGAAAAGAAAGAAAGTGGAAGCTGGAAATTTTCGGAATCCAGAATTTCTGCCAAGTCCTTTCGCAATAGCGAGAAATGGTCTCGCTATAGCGAGAGAGCTTATTCGCAATAGCGAAAGAGATTTTAGCTATAGCGAGTGCGGACAGCAGTCCATACAGAAACCAAGGGGCAGCTCGCCGTAGCGTGCGCCATAACGAGAGTGAGGTCTAGAACTGACGCGAGTTCGTCATAGCGAATGGTATATCTCGCCATAGTGAAGGGAATTGATACGATCTCGCCGTAGCGAAGGTTACACCTCACCGTAGCGAAGGTTACACCTCACCATAGCGAAGCCAGATTACACGAGCTCGCTATAGCGAAGGATAATTTTCGCCGTAGCGAGGGTCATTTCAGAAGAGAGTAAATAGCGAGAATTAGACTTCATTAAACGCCTAAACTCATTTCTTCTCTCATATTTGCCCTAGACTTCGACCCAAAGAGAGAAAAGAGGTGTGGAGAGTGAGATAGATCAAGAGAAGGAGGAAGAGTAAGGGAAAGGTAAGAAAATTTCCCCCATTTCTTTTTAGATTTCTGATCCCCTCCCTTTGCCCTCTTTTCCTACGGTTTTGTTTGTAAAAATGGACGGATTTTGGGTATGGGTCAGAAGAGGGAAAGTGGAAAACACCTTTGAATCTTTGTGTTTTCTTTGAAAATATGGTTTCCACTACCATGGGAGCTTGAGAGAGGGAAAGGGGTTGATGGCATTCTAGAGAGAGAGAGAGAACTCTAGGTTCTGGTATGTAGAAGAGTTTGATATGATGATTCCATGTTAAGAGAGTAATTCCATGCTCTTTAATTGTGTCTAGGCTCAAGTGAAGCACCTCCATCAAGGTGTGAGTGTGAAATTAAGAAGGGAGAAGAGAAATTGAAAGGGAAGGCTTGTGTTGACTTTGGCTCCAAAGGTAGCTCTCTTTTCCCACTCTTTCTTGTTGCATTCTTGGTTATAAGAGTCATTGTATGTTATGTATATGCTTGTTGTGTGGAATATGCCATATGCTAGTGCTTTGATGCATTGATGCCAATATGCCTGTGTGATGAATTGTGAGAATTGCTCGGATGCGGTAGTGCCGAAAGTCCCTTGAGATGGGTGAGGTGAAGCCGAAAGTCCCTTGAGATAGGTGAGATAAGGCCAAAAGTCTCAAACGAGTGAGGCCAAGTCAAAAGTCCTTAAACTCGGGTGAGGCCATCCAAAAGTCCCTAAACTCGGGTGAGGCTAGACCAAAATTCCCTGGAGCCCGTTTTTGGCATTGTTGTGATTTCCATAGCATGTACAATGTGTGTTGGATGTTGAGAATGGCTAAATGCTTATTCACATGCTTTGACTTGTTATATGCCTTGATTGCTTGCTGGATTGAGTGCATAAGCTACTGAGATTCCCTGAATCTCACCCCTTCCCCTCCCAACTAAATATGCTAGGTGGAGCTCAAGGAGAACCGAGCACACACCAAGGAGCCTAGGAGCGTGCGTAGCTAGATATTAGTTTATTTTGGGATATTTTGATGTATTTTGATGTAAAGTGGTGCCAAATGAATATGTGCCCACTATTTTTGAGATGTAAAGGTTGTAACATGTGTATAAATATGAAAGGATATTGTATGAACTATGTTTATAACCAAATGAATGGAAATGAGGGTTTTGCCCCTTTTGTTGAATGAATGAAGTAGTGTACATTTGGCCGTAGCATAGCGAGATTGGAATGTATGTTATTTTGGACCACATGGACTTGTTATATATCCTAGTTTTATGCTTTTAAACTTGTCCATGAGTGGCTAGAGTGTGTGAGAGGCCTTTTGGACCCGTTTTGGACCTTTGGGGTGCCAAAACCGGTATTTTTGAGAGCTCCGTCAAAGTATGACCGGATGAGCTCCTCTTGCCATGAAATTTGGCATGCCTCTAGAGTTTGTAGAAAGCTTCTTGAGAAGCTAAAGTGGGTAATATTCAGAGGTCTAGAGAATATTTGGTGAATTGTTGAATTTGGGGAAAATTCAATGAATTGGTCATGTACTGTTCATATAAACCAAAAATGAAATCTGTGGCACTCATAGACCAAATGGATTCCAAATGTGGTGAAATTTTATACACATAAACTAAAAAACCAAAGTGACTTGTACCAACTAGAATCACCTAAATCGGAGCTCTGTAGAGAGAGATTGAACTGACTGAAGTTCTATATCAGCATTAGGGAGCCTATCTGACCCCCGTCACTGTTCCATCGGTTTTCGGAGTGTAGGGGCTACTGAACTGATCTGGACTTATTTTTTTCCTCTAGTAGACATCCGTAGCTTTCCAAATTAGTATAATGTGCCCAGATTGGATGTTTGTGGATTTAGTTATGAAATTTCGAAAGTCATGACAGAAAGCTGCACCAGAAACAGTGACAGCTGGACCTTCCTCCTATTTTCGATGTCAAACATGGTCCAAATGCTAAGATTTTGATTGGGAATGATTTTTATTGTAAAGTCAACACTTAGAGCTTTCTAGAAAGCTAAAGTTTTCTATATTCCCATTTTTCTACAATTAGATATGATTTTCCAAAGTTAGAGCCAAAATAAGACTTTTGGGCACAAGTGAGAAAAGTGCATTTTCTGGTTTTTGGCTCCATACCTGTGGCTTATGGTTTGTTTTATGCTATGTATGAGTTGTATAAGTGGAGTTTGAGTTGAGAATATAAATGATGGGTTCACAGGACCCACGGGGTAAAAGTTGAGTGTTAAACCCCGATTCATAGCATGAAAATGCCACGGATTGGTGTTGATTCTTTGAAAATCATGTGGAACCGAGCCCAGTGAGAGGCTAGGTAACGGTAGTAGATTAAGGTGTCACATTTTTGGTATCAGAGCAAAGGTTCAGGCACTTTTGATCAATGTTAGGCTCTTGAATGCTATGATTTGCTAGTGTTTGGTGTGAATGGTCATGGAAGTTGTAGCATCCATATGCATATGTGTTGTGATAGTGCTGTGAACTGAGGATTTCTACTTCTTTTCAGACATGGTTGAGACTAGACGGGGCAGGGGTAGAGGCAGAGGCAGAGGCAGACCACCCAGTGCTCAGAGAGATGAGCCAGAGGTTCCTACTGAGATTAGGGTTCCTCTACAGGCCATCATGAATAGACTTGACCAGTATGAGGCCATGATGGGCCAGCACCAAGAGATGCTGGAGCAACAAAGATACATTGCCCAGCAGCAGCATGATATGATCATGCATTTGCAAAACACCCTGGCTATGCAAGAAGAAGCCAGAAGGGATGTCTCTGGACCGCAACCATCCACATCTAGCATTCCACTTGTACCACCCCAAGAGCCTGCTGCTCCACAGACCCAGACGCCTATCCAAAACGTATTGAAGCAGTTTAGGTAGAATAATCCACCCTCATTTGATGGAGAATTGGATGCGGATAAAGCGGAGGCTTGGGTGATGCAACTTAAGAAGATATTCTCAGTGATGGATTGTACCACTGAGCAGAAAGCCTAACTAGCCACCTTCATGCTAGAAAAGGAAGCTGATAGATGGTGGGATAGTGCAAAACCCCTGATGGAGACCAAGAATATACCGATAACTTGGGAGACTTTCTTGGTCGAGTTTTATGAGAAGTATGTCCCAAGTTCAGTGAGGAAGAAGAAAGAGATGGAGTTCATGGGTTTGAGACAGACGGATGAGATGACTGTGGATCAGTATGTGGCCAAGTTCATAGAGTTGTCTCGGTATTCCTCTTACCTCCAGAGGTATGATGATGAACCCTGGAGATGTGAGCAGTTTGAGACTGGTTTGAGGCCTCTGATTAGCGACAGAGTCATTCTACAGCGGATCAGAAAGTTTAATACTCTTGTGGAGGTCAGTAGGGTAATTGAGACGAACTTGCAAGTTATTATGCCTACTGCGACTACAGCTAGTCAGAAGAGGGTTCCAGATTTGAAAAGGCCAAAACCAGAAGAGGGTTCTAGTTTGACCCCAAGTAATAAGAGGAGAGGCAAAGGGCCATGGAATAGAAAGCCACAGCGAGGTGTGCCACCTCCGCGGGGCCAGTCATCCTTCCAGCAGTTTCCGGTGACATGTTATAAGTGTGGGAAGCTGGGGCACATTGCTAGTCACTGTCCTCAGATGGAGACAGCGCCTCCTCCTAGACCACAGACCTAGGGCCGAGTGTTCGCCCTTACTCAGCAGGAAGCCAGCGCATCTCCCAGTTTGATCCGAGGTACGCTGTTAGTGAATGGCTTTCCTGTAGTTGCTATGTTTGATTCGGGTGCTAGTCACTCGTTTATATCTTATGATTGTGTGAGGAAATTGGGTCTGGTCATTAGTGTCTTGCCATTTGACTTGTCTGTCATTACACCCACTAGAGGCCACGTGGTTACTTCCCATACTTGCTTGAATGTCACTGTCCAATTTAACCATTATCATACCACTCTTGATTTGGTTTGTATGCCTTTCCATGAAATTGACTTGATTATTGGTATGAACTGGTTAGCTGCAAATAATGCCATACTTGATTGTGAACACCGAACTATTTCCCTACCTGCTTGTGGGACCATACCTAGGGTAGGAGCTGAGTTATCTTTTATGACTACTACCTAGGCTGAGAGATATTTAGAGTGTGGATATCAAGGGTTTCTAGTCTTTTTCTCTATTCGGGTTGAGGTAGAAGAAGGGATAGAGGAGATCCCAGTTGTTAGGGAATTCCCAGAGGTTTTCCCTAAAGAGTTTGATTTCAGTGGCCTACCCCCTGAGAGAGAATTAGAGTTCCCTATAGACATAGTGCCTGGTGCTGGACCGGTGTCCAAAGCTCC
Source organism: Erythrophleum fordii (assembly GCA_032878935.1). Lineage (NCBI taxonomy): Eukaryota > Viridiplantae > Streptophyta > Magnoliopsida > Fabales > Fabaceae > Erythrophleum > Erythrophleum fordii. The sequence continues at coordinate 1,989,236 of JAVQMF010000055.1, forward strand.
TTACAGGATGGCTCCCGCCGAGCTTGCTGAGTTGAAAAAGCAGGTAGAGGAATTGTTAGAGAAAGGGTTTATCCGCCCTAGTGTTTCACCTTGGGGTGCTCCGGTGTTGTTTGTGAAAAAGAAAGATGGTAGCTTGCGATTGTGTATTGATTACAGAGAGTTGAATAAAGTTACCATCAAGAATAAATATCCTCTCCCTAGAATTGATGATCTGTTAGATCAGTTGGCTGGGGCATCTGTGTTTTCTAAGATAGATCTTAGATCTGGTTACCACCAGTTGAGAGTGAGAATTGAAGACGTCTCTAAGACGGCTTTCAGAATGAGATATGGGCACTATGAGTTCCTTGTGATGCCATTCAGGTTGACGAATGCGCCTGCTGTGTTCATGGATTATATGAACAGGGTGTTCAGACCGTATCTAGGTCAGTTTGTGGTGGTCTTTATTGATGATATTTTAGTGTACTCCCGATCTTTTGAAGAGCACGAGAGGCATTTGAGACTAGTCCTAGACACCTTGAGAGAGAAAAGGTTGTATGCCAAACTTAGTAAATGTGAGTTTTGGCTAACCGAGGTGCGATTCTTAGGTCATGTGATCTCACGAGATGGGTTGCGGTAGATCCCCATAAAGTTGAGGCTGTGTTACAGTGGGATAGACCTAGAACGATCACCAAGGTTAGGAGTTTCCTAGGTTTGGCAGGGTATTATAGATGGTTTATTCAAGACTTTTCTCGAATGGCCTTACCACTGACGAGGCTAACCAGGAAAGAGACACCATTTGTGTGGGATGAGAGATGTGAGAAGAGTTTCCAGGAGTTGAAACTCTGTTTGACCACTGCCCCTGTACTGATTATCCCTGACCTTAGTGAACCATTTGTGGTTTATTGTGATGCTTCGGGCAAAGGGTTAGGATGTGTGTTGATGCAGCAGGGCCGAGTAGTGGCATATGCCTCGAGGCAGTTGAGACCTCATAAGGAGAATTACCCCACACATGACCTGGAGTTAGCTGCTGTAGTGTTTGCTCTTAAAATTTGGAGACACTATCTGTATGGTGCGACCATAGAGATCTATAGTGACCACAAGAGTCTGAAATACCTGTTTAATCAGAAAGAACTCAATATGAGACAGAGGAGATGGATGGAATTCTTGAAAGATTATGATTATGTGTTGAAATATCATCCGGGTAAGGCCAATGTGGTGGCAAACGCCCTGAGTAGAAAATCTATCCATGTAGCCCATATGATGATTAGGGAGCAGGAGCTCCTAGAAAAGTTCAGAGATTTGAACCTCTCTTGTCAGGTGGTATCGGGTAGATTGTATCTGAGTAAAACCCGAGTTGAGAATATCTTGAGAACCCATATCTTAGATGCCCAGAGGGAGGATGAGTTCCTGAGACGGATCAGGAATGAGATTACCTAAGGTAAGACCTCAGATTTCAAGTTGTCTGAGGATGGCATGATAGTATATCGAGAGAGAATCTGTGTGCCTAATCAGAATGAGTTGAGAGAAAGCATTCTAGAATAGGCGCATAAGAGTAAGTATACTATCCACCCAGGTGCCACCAAGATGTATCAAGATTTGAAAAAGATTTTCTGGTGGCCAGGGATGAAGAGCCATGTGACGGATTATGTGGCTAGATGCCTAGTGTGTCAGAGGATAAAGATTGAACATCAGAAACCGGATGGGTTGTTGCAACCTTTAGATATCCCTGAGTGGAAGTGGGATAGTATAGCCATGGACTTTGTCATGGGGTTACCCAGGACATCCTCTGGACACGATGCTATTTGGGTAGTTGTGGATAGACTAACGAAGTCTGTACACTTTTTAGCTATTAAGGCTACTTATACACTGGATAGATTGGCCCAGTTGTATATCAGTGAGATAGTGCGACTTCATGGAGTACCCAATAGCATAGTTTCGGATAGAGACCCTAGGTTCACATCGAACTTTTGGAGGTCATTGCAGCATGCCTTAGAGACCAGATTGCGGTTTAGTACTGCATATCACCCCCAGACAGATGGTCAGACTGAAAGGACCATCCAGACATTGGAAGATATGTTGAGGGCATGTGTGCTAGAGATGAAGGGGAACTGGGATGTGTAGCAGAGTTTGCGTACAATAACAGTTACCATTCCAGTATCCAGATGGCCCCTTATGAGGCTTTGTATGGGAGAAAGTACAGATCCCCTCTGTGTTGGGTTGAGTTAGGTGAAAGGAGTATGATAGGACCTGAGATTGTGGACCAGACCACCCGACAGATAGAATTGATTAGAAAGAGGCTCCTCACGGCCCAGAGTAGACAGAAAAGCTATGCTGATAAGCGTAAGAGGCCGTTAGAGTTTGAGATTGGAGACCATGTGTTCATTCAAATATCTCCAATGACGGGAGTAGGTCGGTCAATGAGGGTAAGAAAGCTCAGTCCTAGGTATATTGGTCCGTTTGAAATCCTTGGGAAAATTGGACCTGTGGCTTACCGAATAGCCCTACCTCCTAACATAGCCCAAATACACAGTGTTTTTCATGTCTCCCAATTGAAAAAGTATTTACCAGACTCCTCACATGCCATAGAATATGAGCATGTGCAATTGCAGGAAGATCTTTCTTATGTAGTGAAACTGGAGAGAATTGTAGATGCTAAGCTTAAACAGCTGAGAAGCAAGAGCATTCCTCTGGTGAAAGTGATCTGGAGAGGTCTGACATCTGAGGAAGCAACCTGGGAATTGGTGGATGAAATGAGGCAAAAATATCTAAAATTATTCCCTTGAGGTAAGTCTTTAAATTTCGAAGACGAAATTTCTTTTAAGAGGGGTAGAAATGTAACAACCGGGAAAAAGAAAAGAAAAGGGAAAAGAAAGAAAGTGGAAGCTGGAAATTTTCGGAATCCAGAATTTCTGCCAAGTCCTCTCGCAATAGCGAGAAATGGTCTCGCTATAGCGAGAGAGCTTATTCGCAATAGCGAAAGAGATTTTAGCTATAGCGAGTGCGGACAGCAGTCCATACAGAAACCAGGGGGTAGCTCGCCGTAGCGTGCGCCATAGCGAGAGTGAGGTCTGGAACTGACGCGAGTTCGCCATAGCGAATGGTATATCTCGCCATAGCGAAGGGAACTGATACGATCTCGCCGTAGCGAAGGTTACACCTCGCCATAGCAAAGCCAGATTACACGAGCTCGCTGTAGCGAAGGTTAATTTTTGCCGTAGCGAGGGTCAGTCCGGAAGAGAGTAAATAGCGAGAATTAGACTTCATTAAACGCCCAAACTCATTTCTTCTCTCATATCTGCCCTAGACTTCGACCCAAAGAGAGAAAAGAGGCGTGGAGAGTGAGAGAGATCAAGAGAAGGAGGAAGAGCAAGGGAAAGGTAAGGAAATTTTCCCCATTTCTCTTTAGATTTCTGATCCCCTCCCTTTGCCCTCTTTTCCTACGGTTTTGTTTGTAAAAATGGACGGATTTTGGGTATGGGTCAGAAGAGGAAAAGTGGAAAACACCTTTGAATCTTTGTGTTTTCTTTGAAAATGTGGTTTCCACTACCATGGGAGCTTGAGAGAGGGAAAGGGGTTGATGGCATTCTAGAGAGAGAGAGAGAACTCTAGGTTCTGGTATGTAGAAGAGTTTGATCTGATGATTCCATGTTAAAAGAGTAATTCCATGCTCTTTAATTGTGTCTAGGCTCAAGTGAAGCACCTCCATCAAGGTGTGAGTGTGAAATTAAGAAGGGAGAAGAGAAATTGAAAGGGAAGGCTTGTGTTGACTTTGGCTCCAAAGGTAGCTCTCTTTTCCCACTCTTTCTTGTTGCATTCTTGGTTATAAGAGTCATTGTATGTTATGTATATGCTTGTTGTGTGGAATATGCCATATGCTAGTGCTTTGAAGCATTAATGCCAATATGCCTGTGTGATGAATTGTGAGAATTGCTCGGGTGCGGTAGCACCGAAAGTCCCTTGAGATGGGTGAGGTGAAGCCTAAAGTCCCTTGAGATAGGTGAGATAAGGCCAAAAGTCTCAAACGAGTGAGGCCAAGTCAAAAGTCCTTAAACTCAGGTGAGGCCATCCAAAAGTCCCTAAACTCAGGTGAGGCTAGACCAAAAGTCCCTGGAGCCCATTTTTGGCATTGTTGTGATTTCCATAGCATGTACAATGTGTGTTGGATGTTGAGAATGGCTAAATGCTTATTCACATGCTTTGACTTGTTATATGCCTTGATTGCTTGCTGGATTGAGTGCATGAGCTACTGAGATTCCCTGAATCTCACCCCTTCCTCTCCCAACTAAATATGCTAGGTGGAGCTCAAGGAGAACCGAGCACACACCAAGGAGCCTAGGAGCTTGCGTAGCTAGATATTAGTTTATTTTGGGATATTTTGATGTATTTTGATGTAAAGTGGTGCCAAATGAATATGTGCCCACTATTTTTGAGATGTAAAGGTTGTAACATGTGTATAAATATGAAAGGATATTGTATGAACTATGTTTATAGCCAAATGAATGGAAATGAGGGTTTTGCCCATTTTGTTGAATGAATGAAGTAGTGTACATTTGGCCGTAGCATAGCGAGATTGGAATGTATGTTGTTTTGGACCACATGGACTTGTTATATATCCTAGTTTTATACTTTTAAACTTGTTCATGAGTGGCTAGAGTGTGTGAAAGGCCTTTTGGACCCGTTTTGGACCTTTGGGGTGCCAAAACCAGTATTTTTGAGAGCTCCATCAAAGTATGACCGAATGAGCTCCTCTTGCCATGAAATTTGGCATGCCTCTAGAGTTTGTAGAAAGCTTCTTGAGAAGATAAAGTGGGTAATATTCGGAGGTCTAGAGAATATTTGGCGAATTGTTGAATTTGGGGAAAATTCAATGAATTGGTCATGTACTGTTCATATAAACCAAAAATGAAATCTGTGGCACTCATAGACCAAATGGATTCCAAATGTGGTGAAATTTTATACACATAAACTAAAAAACCAAAGTGACTTGTACCAACTAGAATCACCTAAATCAAAGGTCTGTAGAGAGAGATTGAACTGACTGAAGTTCTATATCAGCATCAGGGAGCCTATCTGACCCCCATCACTGTTCCATCGATTTTCTGGGTGTAGGGGCTATTGAACTGATCAGAACTTATTTGTTTCCTCTTGTAGACATCTGTAGCTTTCCAAATTGGTATAATGTGCCCAGATTGGATTTTTGTGGATTTAGTTATGAATTTTCGAAAGTCATGACAGAAAGCTGCACTAGAAACAGTGATAGCTGGACCTTTCTCCCATTTTCGATGTCAAACATGGTCCAAATGCTGAGATTTTGATTGAGAATTATTTTTAGTGTAAAGTCAACACTTAGAGCTTTCTAGAAAACTAAAGTTTGCTACATTCCCATTTTTCTACAATTAGATATGATTTTCCAAAGTTAGAGCCAAAATAAGACTTTTGGGCACAAGTGGGAAAAGTGCATTTTCTGGTTTTTGGCTCCATATCATGGCTTATGATTTGTTTTATGCTATGTATGAGTTGTATAAGTGGAGTTTGTATTGAAAATATAAATGATGGGTTCACAGGACCCACGGGGTAAAAGTTGAGTATTGAAACCCCAATTCATAGCATGAAAATGCCACGGATTGGTGTTGATTCTTTGGAAATCATGTGGAACCGAGCCCAGTGAGAGGCTAGGTAACGGTAGTAGATTAAGGTGTCACATTGTAGGCTTGATGTGCATTTGGATTATTATGATAGCTAGGGGAAGAGTAATTAGCTTCATTGAGGTAACTGGGCTTATTTTCCTAATTCCATGTATATGCTCATGTTAATCTGCTATTTGTTATACATGCTTGATTTTGAAATGCTAAATGACTAGTTGATTACTTGATTGTTATTATAATTGGACCTTATGAGTCTATGGTGGAGCTGTGGTGCGGCTGCCACCCGTGCATGTGCTTCGATCGAGTATTGGGTAATGATCAAATCCCAGATGCACTGAGCCCTGGTTGTGCTCATTATGGAGTAGGTGCTGTGGACGGACCTCTCCCGGTGTTATTGGCCATTAACATGTTATGTAATACTGCTGGTATGGGATAGTAGTTATTGGTAGTTCAACTAGTTCATTTGCAAATTGAATTGATGATTCTTGTATTGATGACATAAAATTGCATTAGATTGATTAACTTGTACATGTATATGGAAACTACCATTTTGTTACTGAGATTGTATATCTCACCCCGTTGTGGGCTAACATTTTCAGGGACTGGACCTCTTAGTAGTAAGGAGAAAATTAACGGGGGCTTATTAAATGGGTTGGTAGCACCTAGATTTTGAAACTTTGACAAATTGTATTGTAACTAGTTTACAAGTTTTGTACCATTATTGCATTGCATCATGAATTGCCAAGTATAGGAGTTGTATTTTATTAACATAGAATGTAATCCCATGATATGTTCCTTATAGACTTGACTGTTAATGCAAGAAATACCTAATGAAAGTATGATTGAATGACCATTATGGGAGATTTATAATTTGCTAATGTAAAATCCCATGGATGAGTAGGGAAATCCACATTTAAATGTTAAATGGGTAATGATACATTAGCTGGGTAATTAAGGTACATAATTACCATTGGAGTTGCATAAATTAAGGTAGAATGGCCCTAGAGTGATATTGGAGGGAAATTGGAGAGCATGAGATGAAATTTTGAGAGTTATAGGAACAGAAGGGAATTAGCCGTGGCTAACATTTAATTGGCCTCGGCCAAATGGTAACAGAGAGGAATTGGCCGTGGCCAACATTTAATTGGCCTCGGCCAAATGTGGGGAACCTGCTAGGGATGAAAACAGAGAGAAATTGGCCGCGGCGAATAGTGAGGTTAGTCTCGACTAAGTCTGAGAAGCAAGTCTGGAGGTATTCCCGAGGATATTTGGCCACGGCGAAAAGGGTATTTAGCCGCGGCGAAATGCGTGAAATTTATGGTGGTGTGAGGAGTTGAATCCGAGAGTAATTGACCGAGGCGAAAGGGAATTTAGTCACGGCGAAGGTGCTCAATTTCTCATATTTACCTAGAAACCTTAGTTTCTTTTATAGTAATAATAAGAAATGATTTAGAAACACTTGTAAGAGATTTTTATGAGTTAGAATTGATGTATGGAAGAATCAAAGGCTCCTTATTAATGATTAAATTCACTTGCACATTTGAATAATTGTGGTTCTCTAATTAATGACCCTAATAACATTAATGTTCAAATTTCCTAGCAGTTTTCGAATATAATTAGTTGTGATAACTTTCAACCCTAATTTAAATTTTATGGTTATTAATCACATACTTTACCTTAATTATGATGATTAGAAGTTTGGGTCGTTACATTTGGGACTTATCATAAAATTGGAACTGTAAATAAAATTAAGGATCTAACTCCACCCTTTTACTTGGAGATGAATGTAGATGCTAAATAGTTATATGACTTAATCAGGGATAAGCAATAGAATCTATACAAGAGGTGTGAGAAATACTGAAAATTGTCTTTATTGGAGAAACTATATCATATTAAGTGCATATATAAAATAAATAACAAGATTATGTTCATGATACTGAAATTATTGGCAGATGCTTTTGAATATGAAAAGATTCTACCTTCTTTTTATGAAGCTAAAAAGACCACCAGTGAATAAGGGCTTGATTATACCAAAATTTATATATGTCAGAATGATGATTTTATACTATATTGGAGAGAGGATGACGCTACAACAAAGACAAAAATAACCAACAAAAAGAGCTATCGAAAAAATATGAATTCTAGTTAGAAATATATGGTTTTGGTCTAAAATTAGTTGTTGGACAATTAACTTCTTTTTTATTGCTAATATTTTTTTCTAACTCAATTGAAGTCACTTAATAGTGTTGCACAATAATTCTACTTCATCTCCACAATCTGTCATATCAATTCACCTTTTAAATTTATGAATAAAAATTTTATTTAATATGCAACAAATAATAAATAATGAAATATAATAATATATCAAATAATAAAAATTAATTATTAAATAATATTAATAAAAAATTAATGATAAATATTTTAAGTGATATAAATAATAACTAAAAATTTTTAAAATAAAATTATAATTTTTTTAAAAGGTGGAGACATGTGTCCATTGGTCAAACACATATCCCACAAATGAGTTATTGGAATTGTTTCTAACAACTTATTTGTCGAACACATGTCTAACCAATAAATTGATTTAGACAAAGTTTTAGTCAAATATATCTGGCCACAACTTTGTCAAAAATAATTTATTTTATTTATTTTTATTCTTTAATACAAATATTAATTTTTAAAAGCTTTTAACAATTTTATTAATTATACTAATTAATAAAATTTTATTAACAATTAATATATATTGTAATAAACTATTAATATTAATAACATTTGAAAATCTTATATTATGACTATTTATAATTAATATAAACTTATGTTTTTTTAGTTGCTCATTATATGTTATTGTTGTTGTTGTTGTTATTATTATTATTATTATTATTATTCACATTCTTTGTAACACCCCGAAAATAATTAATAGTGATTTTTGAGATTATGAAATTATTAAGAAGGATTCAAAAAAAAATTATTAGGAGATAGGAATTTTGAGGAAAATGGAAAATTTGAGTATCCTAACATAATAATTATTAATTGGATTATTTGGGGAAAGTAAAATAATGTTTATAGATTTAAATATGATTTGGGCCCATGATTAATTTATGTGTGCCAAGAATATTATTAGAAGCCCATTCTTATTCCTATTAATGACCCAACTTTATCTTAATATGACCCAACTCTATTATTAGGGAAGCCCAACCCATTTTGAACTCCATTAACTCCTATAGTCCGGCCCAACTTGTTAAGCATCAGCCTACTTGAAACATAGGGCCCATTAGACCAGCCCACATATACTAAAAACCCTAAAGAGCCTATTTGTATTTCATTTGGGTGTTGAAAACATAAGGTTTTGTAGAACACGGGGAAAAATTCGTACATATGAGAATGGTGTTAGGGTTCCTCACCTTCTAAGCTCTGATTCGCAAGTTTAAAAGGAGATTTAATTAAGGTGAGTTGTACATAAGTTAATCTTCTCTTCGTCTTCTACATTTTAGCCTAATTGGTTTATTTTTTAGGGAATTTTCATCTCTTCTTAATAGAAAATCTAGTCTTTGGTGGATGATTATTGCAAGATCTTCAGAGTTAGAAGTTAGAGGGATGATTGGATAAGCATTTTCTTTCCATTTTATGTATTATTTTGCTGAAAAATGTCCCAGGGATTGATTTTCATAATGGGTTTTGCTATTATGCGAAATTACAAAGAGATGAATGTGAAACATTGAAGTTTCTGGGCTTGATGACTCAAATTCGAATTTTGGAATGTCCCATGGTGTGTTCTTAGTAGTTAAGGCTCAACCTAATCCATTTGACCTCTTAGGTGTATGGATAAGTGTTTCCCCTTCTCTTGTGAGGTGTATATGCTGAATTTCCATCTTTTTGATTAACTTTTGGTGCATGCCTTATACATGTGAGAAAATGGAAGAGTAGGGAGTGAACCATTGTGAGTTTTGATGTCTTGACCTTGAATTTGTGCAATAGACTGTTAGGAAGTTTGGATAAGTAATTCTCAATGAATTCTTGTTAAAATTAATCAGTGGATAGGAAAAATTTCTTGCTAATAATAGTTAAATGATGATAACTATGCTTATCTTAGACTTGGTGTACTTTGGATCATGGTGGTAGCTAGAGGAAGAGTAATTGGCTTCATTGAGGTAACCGGGGTTAATTTCCTAATTCCATGTATATGCTTATTTTAATTTGATACTTATTGTACATATATAATTTTGAATGCTAAATGAATGACTGACTATTTGTTATATTGTGATTAGACCTTGTGAGTCCATGGTGGAGCTATGGTGCAGCTGCCACCTATACATCATGCTTCAATTTGGCACTAAGCTGTGATCAAACCCCTGAATGCACTAACCCCAAGTTGTGCTCATTGGAGGAGTTGGTGCAGTGGACGGGGCCTCTCCTAATGTTATTGACCATTAACATGTTATATGTAATTGCTGGTATGAGACAGAAGTCACTGGTATCTCAATTAATTCATTTACTAATTGAATTGATAATTCTGGTATTTGATGATATGAAAATACATTATGTTGATTAATCTGTACATATATATGAAATTTGCCTCTTGTTACTAAGATTGTATATCTCACCCTAGTTGTGGGCTAACATTTTTAAGGATTGGACTTCTTAATGGTAAGGAGAAATTAATGGAAGCCTATCGTATGACTTGGTAGCACATGGGTTTGGAAACCTTGTAAGATTGGGTTTGTGTAATGAGAATACTGGTTTTTATGTATTTTCCATATTGCATTATGAATTACCAAGTATAGGGACTGGCTATGTAATATAATTATTATGGAATCGAACATTGTGATTGTATCTAACTAATACTTGTTGAATGACTTAATATTGTGTAACCATTAAGCTTAGTTCTACGTATCTTGTGGTTAAAACACTTTTACTATCATAGGAGGGGAATTAATTGACATGAAATTAAGTTTTGGTCAATGTTATTATAATCAAATTGGACCGGCTGATTCAACCTATTGGATCGGGAACTGGACCCTGGTCTGGTCCAAATGACTCTTCTAACCTGTTTTTATAAGAAACGGTCAACTTCGGTCAAGCACCGAGTTTGACCGGTCAGTTTTGGGCTAGAGCCGTTGTGGCAAATCAAATTGAACCGATTCTTTTTTTATTTTTTCAGACTTTTGCTGCTTTTTAGATTCAAACCCATGTCTTTGTGGCTTCCAAAATGCAACTGCGCCATCTGACCTACAAAGCCCATTCAACGTATATGTTCAAATTTTTATATAAATAGAATACTTATGGATTGCTTCCAAAATATGCATGGCTGCTTGGATTCGAACTCTCGTCCTCCAAACTTCCAAAACAAGCATGTTCCAGTTGACTTGGAAAGCAACATCAGTTTGGTTAGGTAACTTTATATATATATATATAGATTATAAATGGGCTGCTTGCATTTTTAAATAAAAATAACCATATAAGTATTGAACTAATAATCCAAAGAAGTATCGTAATATTTTAATCGTAGTTAGTTTCTATAATATCTTGATTTTAATACTTATTTATATAAAAATATTTGATGATTATATTTATTAATAAATAAGCATTTTATACTCAAATTTTAAAATTAAAAAATTGATTAAATTTAAATATTATATTATACTTAATTTATCTTTGTATATAATTAATAATAAAATATTTTAAATTTTATTAATATTTGTTTATAGTCATTTATTATATTAAAATTTTAATATTAATATATATACTTAATTATTACCGGTTCGACTATGGTTCAATGATGGTTAAACCAATAAATCGTGAATTGGTATCATCACCAGTTTAATAACCGATCTAGTTTTAAACACATTGGTTTTGATTGCTTTAATTCAATCCAAGACCCCTAAATAATGAGAATTAGTGAATCATGATACAATGAGAGTTGGGAGGTCTAGAGGGCCATGTATGTTAGCCATTAAGATCCTAAAATTCATTTAGGACTAGTGGGAATTGATTAGAGAACAAAAAAAATGAGAGTCTTGGTGTAGGATAGAGTTAAACTGCGGCCAAAACCCCTTAAGTTGCAACCAATAGTTAGTTAAAGGCAAGTCCTCACGGCATAAGATGTCCCACTGTGGCTCAAGGCTAAAATATTACCCAATGAGGTTAACAGAATACAACTTCGTTGCGACATAGGTATTTTTACCACGACACAATTGAAATAAATTAGGTGGAGGGTCTCAAGAGGAGTACCCACCGAGGCGCTACATAGACTTGCCGCGGTGAGGGTCCAACTCACCATGATGAGAATCGTAGAAGTGTGAATAGCAAGTCCTTGAAAGCACTTCGTTGGGCGTGTGGAAACCTAAGTTATGGTGCAAGGTGCAAAATTTTAGTTTCGAGTCACAGTAGCCACTTACGCCATGGCGCGGGCATACCAATTTTAGTGGAAATCTCTAAACTTGGTTTTCAGGTTCCAATAACCAACTTAACTGCGCATGAGGAAGGTTCAAGTCATGACGAAGGTTTCTAAACTTTTATTTTTGACTTAAAAACCTTCAATTCACTATGTTAAGGTTATGTAATGACTTGGGAGCATTATAAAAAGATTTTGTGAATTGGAAATTAGTAGTAACATGTATCAAAGGTTCTTAAATAAAAACTAAAATTTTTTTGTGGACTTGAATAGTTATGATGGTTCAGCTAATAAGCCTAATGATATTAAATTTTAAATTTTTTCACTTTTTCCCAATCTAATTAATTGTAATAACTTTAGACCTTGATTTACAAGCATTAACTATATAATTAAACCTAATCACAGTAATTAAGAAGTAAGGTTATTACATTCTTTACTTTTTCCAATTTTTTTTGTTCTTTCTGTTTTGTGTTGTTGGGTTTTCTATGTTGCCTTTTTAGTTATTTTTTGTGCTTGTTCTTCACTCTTGTAATACATTTCAAATCAAATCACAATTTCTTAAAATCCTATAATACATAAAAGCTAATAATGAAATAAAAAAAGATACAAATTCTTATCTTATTACAATCGACTAGATAAATCAAATCAATAAACTTTAATAAAAACATTTTAACAACCATATAATTCAAATCAATAAATTTCAACCAAAATCTAAAAATTTTCAAATTTTCATTTGCAAAAAGAAATATCAAATCACCAGTAATCCAAAAAAAAAAAAAATCAACAAAGGGAGAGAAGAGATGAATAGATATTAAATGAGAGAGAAAATAAGAGGATGAAGAAAAACACAAAAGAAGATATATGAAGAGACTAGAGAAAAAGAGTTGAACCCAGAGAAAGAGAGTTAAACCATTAGGCTGGAGAATTTTAAACAAAAATGAAAATGATGAAAGCAAAAAACGAAGAGAAAACAAAACTTGCAAGTTTATTTATAGAAAATCTCACGTGCTTGAAATTGATTTTGCTCTTCTTAATTTTCTTTTTCTAGATTTGTGCCTTTGTCCATTTGCTGAATGTTTAAAATTTCGCAGAAGCTTAATTTTTGATGTTAAAGCCTTTGTTCTCATATATCAGATTTTTTTAATTCATATTTTGTTTATCTATTTTTTCTCTTTTTTCATTTTTTTAAGATTTCATATTTTATAATATATTACAAGTTTATATACATATAATTAAATTTATTAATCAAATACATCATATATAATTTTTTGAATTAAAATGCTAAATTTAAACAAAATAAGAATTAAATTTGTTATTGTTATCATTATAATTTATATATTATCAATAATTCATTTAATAACTTTACTATTATTATTTATAAGAAATTTGAGATTTTGTAATATAGAAATACAGAATATGGGAATTCTAATTTAGTAATTTAATTATTAATTACATATAATCTATTTTATATTTCATTACTATCATTTTATTATAATTTTATATATTATTTTTAGTACTTAATTTATTATTAATAGTTTTCATATTTTATATAAATCATTTTAATTAATATAAGTAATAATTAAAAAATTTTAAAAATCAAAATAAAAAATTATTTATTTATTTATTTATTTATTTATTTTAAGCACTTAAAATTGTAATTTGAAAAAATCGAAAACACCACCCATATTTTAGTCGGACACTATTTCCAACCAAAATATGGTTGATCGAAAAAAATTCTGACGATTAGATCTCGGTTGAAAAGCTATTTTTTTAATTTTTTTGGTGGATTTATATAAAGAAATTTCAAATTTGGTGGATTATAATATCACTGGATAGAATTTGAAAATTTCACGATTCTCACACTTTTGCCTTCGACTTTGCTATTTTGCTCAATTTGATTATTTTTAATATATTTTATATTAAGTTAATATATATATATATATATTAAATTTAAACTAAATAAAATATTTTAAAGAAAAACTCTAATATGAGATAATTTAATAAAATTAAAATTTGGTGCTTAATAATTATTATAAATAAGTAATAAATAGAATGATCAATAATTAATAATTTATTAATAATTAAATTTAATAATTGAAATAATTAATATTAATATATATATATATAATTGAATTACCTTTCATCTAATAATTCATATTTATTTTTTATTTTCATATCCATCTTGCACATCTATCTAAAATCCACCTTTAAAAAAGTATCATATCGGATAAAATTAAATTAAAGGAGAAGTATATAAGTGAAAAGAACTTATAAATCTAATCGATTGAGGTTTTGAGTCAAAAGATGATGTCAAATTCATTTATGTAATTCCTCTTAAAAGTTCAACAAATGAGACTTAATAGATCTCCCTGATGTCTTATACTTAAAGTAGAGAGCTTAGTGATAAGCCATGGACCCGATGTCTTAGACATACAAATAACTTTTATTTACTCTAAAAGTGAATTTAACTTTTGATTTAACTACTCTTCTAGTAGCCAATTCTTGTAGTCATAGGTCTCTCTACTAAAAGTTAAATTCATTTTTACGCTGGGGTCTATGGGAGCTTCAAACATTAGGTCCACACCTTACCATTGAACTCTCTACTGTAGAACATGTCTCTTAATCTCGACATAACTATACTTGCAGTACAAGAATTGTAATATCCAGTTTTCGAAAATGAGAGATTATGTTATGTGACCATTAGAATGTATATTGAGTATGAAGTATAGCAATGGACCAATTTAATTTAAGGGCTGAAATAATATCTCATCACCTGGGTTGAAGATCTTATCGACAAGATCCTGTAATTTGTAGTGCAATTTCTAAGACCTTGTCGACAAAGTTTCTGCCAGTAAGTACAAGGTCTTTTTGTATAATGTGTTAAAATTTGTGTGGTTTGGAATTGAGAATGAAGGGCTTTTTAAATGAAATTTTTAAGTTCCCCAAGGTTCTCAGAGGTCCTGAAAACCATAGGAAGCCCCAGGACAGTTAAATCCCCTCTGGTAGATGTTTTCTAACGTTGGTGTAGCCAAACTTTGACAGATTTGTTCGGGAAGGTTTTAGCTCCGATTTGAGTGATTCCAAAAGCATTTTTCTTAATTGGGAACCTAAACTTTATAATAAAAGAGATAGTTCTAAAAAAGAAGCTAAAACGAAGGAGAAACGAAAATGTAAAGTACGAAGGGTAAAATTAGAATTTTTGAAAAAGTCACTTTGTCCTAGCTATATATAGGTGGCACCTCACACTTTCCTTCATTTAGCTTCAAATTTTCCAGCCCCAAACCAGAAAAAAAACCCTAGGAGAGTGGTGCACCAAGGGAAGAGAAGAAGGAGAAAAAATTCAAGTCTTTAGGTATGGAAATTTGCTTGTTTTTCATGCTTTCTCTCTACCAATCTCTTCTCCTCTTTTTCCCTCTTCTTCTCCATGATTTTTCTGAAGTTTTAAGGGTTGGTTTGAAGGAAGAATAGAGGGAAATTTTCGGATTTAAAGAGAAGAGCTTGGAGAAAGCAAGATTCAAGCCAAACTAACCAAGATTCAAGCCAAACTAACCAATGAAGGGCTTTTTAAATGAAAATTTTGAGTTCTCCAAGGTTTTCAGAGGTTCTGAAAACCATGGGAAGCCTCGAGACAGTTAAATCTCCTCCGGTGGATGTTTTCTAATGTTAGTGTACCCAATTTTTGACAGATTCATTCGGGAAGGTTTTAACTCCAATTTGAGTGATTCTAAAGGCATTTTTGTTAATCGGGAACCTAAAATTTATAATGGAAGAGATAGTTCTAAAAAAGGAGCTAAAATGAAGGAGAAACGAAAATGTAAAGTACGAAGGAAAAAATTAAAATTTTTAAAAAAGTCACTTTACCCTAACTATATATAGGTGGCACCTCACACTCTCCCTCATTTAGCTTCAGATTTTCCAGCCCCAAACCAGAAACAAAACCCTAGGAGAGTGGTACACCAAGGGAAGAGAAGAAGGAGAAAAAATTCAAGTCTTTAGGTATGGAAATTTGCTTGTTTTTCATGCTTTCTTTCCACCAATCTCTTCTCCTCTTTTTCCCTCTTCTTCTCCATGATTTTTCTGAAGTTTTGAGGAATTTTTTGAAGGAATAATAGAGGGGAATTTTCGGATTTAAAGAGAAGAGCTTGGAGAAAGAAAGATTCAAGCCAAACTAACTAAGGAAACAAGGTAAAAATGCATTATATGGTAGCTATGTTGATGTTCCTTTCTTCTCCATTTCGACCTATACTAAGAACCCTAGGGAGATTTGATTTTCAAGCCTAACTAAGCATGATTCTTAGGTATTTGATGGAGAGGAATAAGAATATGCAAAGAAAATCATGAAATAGGCATTAGGATTCAAGATGCAAAACCTAGGGTTTCTAGTGCACCTTTCAAATTCTGAACTTATGTGATGCTTCTTAAGTTTAATTATGAGTATAAACGAGTTCTTGAGGCACCTAAGATGTTCCCTACAAGCTTCTTCCTTCAAGAAAACAAAGAAATCTCCAAGAAGCCCTAAACCTAGGCATGTCTAGGCCAAACCATGTTCATGGTGCTAGAGAGAGTTTTAAATTTTTCTAAAACCATTCTTGAGTCATATTTGATGAATGAAAGTGAAAGGAGGCCTTGGAAAAATTTTAGAACTCATGGAAAGTGATTTGGTGTTTTAGGTTCCATATTATGACCTAAAGAAGCAACATAATGCTAGACATTTTGTTTTGATGATGTGATGACTCCAAGAGGCTTAAAAGGAGTCAAGAATCATATTTGAAAGGAAAGAATGAGGCCTATAAATCATTTAAGGGGTGTTGCTTCATTAGGTGCCTTTATGGACCATAATAAGGGTTATAGAGTAATCTAGTGTTTCACCTAGTTGTGTGACATTAGAATGTGTTTCATGAACCTAATTGGCTCCCATAAATTGTATCTAGGTCAAGAGGAATCACCTCTACTGATTTATGGGTGTGTAGCCGAAAGAGGAGGCTTGAATTTCAAGGAAAAAGTATGTGAGTGTACACAAGGTAGCTCTCTCCACCTTCTTTCATGCATGGATGTATGTTTAGCTTGTTTTAGAATGTGTGTATATGTATTTTCACACTATGAAAAGTATGATAGCATGCCTTTATATATCATGATTCTTGATGCCATGTTATATTTTTAAATGGGTACATGATGTTTGTAGGAGTCTGCTTGAGTGTGGAGAGGCCAAGAACTTTTCCCTTTGGTGAAGATGATCCATGAACCCTTGAGTTTGGTTAAAATAAAGTAAAGAGTCTCCCAAAAGCAAAGTGGACTCTTAAGAGTATGGTTGAGTCCAAAATTCTTAAAGAATGGGTGAGACAAATCTAAAATCCATAAAGAGAAGTGTGAGGCCAATCCAAACACTCGGTGAGCTCTTGAATGTCTTGTATGATTTGTTCATATGCCAAGTTTGCTTTTAAAATGTCCATGATTTCCATCTTCTCTATGCATGCATTTATAAAGTTTTCCTTATACATATTATGTATGATTGAATGGGAGATGAGCTATTAGGATTCTTTGAATCTCATCCCCTCATCTCTAATACTCTAACATGCTAGGTAGACCAAGTAGCTATGGTGAAGGGAGCCAGCAACAATTAAAGAAGAAGATTGACAACTATATGTCTAGCTTTTATTCTTTTTGAATCCATAATGATGCTTCACAAGGTATATGATACTGTAAATGTACCATGACCCTTGAGACATGTATAAATACACCATTATGTGATGTTTATATGTATGGATATGATGTATGACCTCTAGCATAGATTTTGATTATGTAATGCCAAAGTATGCAAATTGAAAGTATAATGGAAATGTGCATAAGTGTGGGGTGAATGGACAAAATAAGATGCATGAGGTTTGGAACCATTTAGGCAGCTCACACAAGTCTTAAATATACTTTTAAACTTTCTCAAAAGGTGTCAATACCAAGGGAAAGCCATTTGGCAAATTTGGTACCCCATATGGAGCCGAATTTGACCAAAATGGAAACCTATATCACTTTTTGGCTAAATGAGTTAGTCTTGATCTGAAACTTAGCATGCAATTAGGTCTCATTAAGATATTTTTGGACAGCTAAAGATTATAATTTTTGGAGGTCTACAGAATATTTGATTATTTTTCAAAGTTGGCAATTTTCATGGTTTCTGGTTTGTTGCACTATTCATTTGATCCGAATTTTCATTCTATCACATGAGGCCCAAACGATATTCACTTGCCATGAAATTTTATACAAAGAAACTAGACAATAACAATGACTCATGCCAACTAGAAGCACCTCATTTGGAGGTCTAGAGAGGGAGATATGAATTTTTAAAATTTTCGTCTAGTATCAGTAAATTTACTAGACCAGAAGTACTATTCTATTGAATTTCGAGGTCTGGGCTTGATGAATTGATCTAGAGATATTTTTCTTCCCTATCTAACATCCACATATTTTCATATTGGTATCATTTTTATGGATTGAATTTTTGTGAAATTAATTGGACATTTTCAAAATTTTCTACAGAATTCTGTGACAGTTTCAGAATTCAGTCAAACCTTTAGATTATTTTGGATTTTAAACGTCTTCTGTGATGAATTTCATAATTTGGGAATATTTTTAGTGTGAAGTAGACATCCAAATATTTCCAAAATAACTAAGATTACATGATTTTAATTTTTCTAGATTTAGTTATGATTTTCCTAAATTTGATCAGAAAATAGAGCAAATCTGGCTAAGAATGAACTTCCATATTCCATGCTCCATTTCGGTTTCTATGAGTTGTAGGCATGTTTTTGGGATGCAAATTAGTTATAATGATGTAACTAAATATAAGGATGTATAGATGAGTTCACACGATCCACGTGACATCAATTGCAAATTTTTAAATATAGCGCAATGCAAAGAAATCTATTATTTTCATCTCCTTTTTCATATGCTCTTTTGGAATTGATGATATAAAACTTATGAATAGCATGGAATGAGTTAGAATTTATAGTGTTATAAGAATAATATCAAATAGTGATTTAAGGGTGAGTTAGAAGAAGATAGGAAGCAATTGGAATTAAATTTTTACTGATTGAAAAGTTAGTCACATGAGTAATCAAAATTTCATTAGTTAAAAATCTTAATTGACTAAATTGAAGTAGAAATAGAGTATATACAACAATTTCCTGAGTTGCTTAGATGGTGTGCAGCTTTATCATAAATTGGATTTTAAAATTAAAGAATTATATTTTTAATAAAATTTGATTTAATAAAAATTAATGATTATGTTATGTCAGTTAAAATATATTAATAATAAATATTTTTATTATAGTGCATTATAATTAATATTATAGTATATTAATAAATGATTATAGTATATTATTTTAATAGTATTAATCATAACTATTTGTTGTTAAGTGTTTTTGAAATTATTATATATTATATATTTATAACTAATTTATAATTAATTAAAATTTGAAAAAAAAATCAGAAACATGTGTTCCAGCTGGCAGTTGGAACGTGTGTTTCGATTTCTATTTGAATGGAAAAATTTTATCCAATTGGTGTCTTTTTTTTTTCAATAAGTTTTAAAAAAATTAACAAAATATAATTATAATTGATATAAATAATATAGTATGCTATAATAAAGTTTTGAAATTAAAATTAGATTTTTTATTAATGATAATTATTAGTAATCATTTTTTGGATAACTAATAATGACTGTAAATAATTAATAATTTTTTTAAATGTTACATTATATATATATATATTTTTTTTTTCCTACTCAATTAGTGTTATAATTAATAGTATTTTATGCTTTTGCTTTTGGATTTCTACTTTTTCTTAGGTTTTTTGCTTTTTCTGATTTTATGCTTCTGGGTTTATCCATTTGATTCTTCCTTTTCATTATTTATCATCATGCTCGTTTTTGGCTTATAGATTTATCTTATTTGCTTATTTGTAATATTGGTTGTAAGAGATTTTATTTAATTATCTGTATCTATTTTTATGTATCTTTTTATTTTGAATTATAATGTTTATTGCAAAAGGTAAAGATTTGTTTTAGTTATTTCTTTGTAATTGTTTGGAAGGATTTGTTTATAATGATTTGTTGTAAATGTATAGATAACATGTAAGAAGCAGTTAATATAAGATAAAAATATTAACATTATATTAATTAATTATGAAAAAAAAAGAAAAGAAAAAGCAAACAAAAAATTCAATTATCATCTTCTTCATCATCTCTTTTATTATTCTCTCTCATTTGATATCTAATATGAGAGAGATTTGGTCTGTATGCATCTACATTTGGTTATTGTTGTGATGAACTTGGGCCATCTTGAGAGTATTGTTGATGAAGACTTATACATACAACTATTTGTTATTGCAATTTTTTTTTATCATTTTTCTTTGCTATTTTAACTTAACATCATCCATAAATCTATTTCTTATTAAATCTTCTATATATGAAAAGTGAGTGAATGGTGGTACTTAGGAGTATTTTTGACTTTGGTTATAACTCATACTGAATTTCTAACTATATTATAGGATAGACTTTCCAACATATAAATATACCCCTTTTTCTTTCCACTAGCCATTACCACAAATAAATCCAAATCATTTATAATCTCTCTTATACTTTTTGCTTCAATTTTGCAATGCATACACTCTTCTTGGAATAATAAAAAGGGTTAAATTTATAAAATTTTGACTAATATATATTTAAAAATTAAATACAACTTGACACTTACATAGGTAGATTTTGATTTTTTATTAACCTATTGCCCCCTCGATTGATGGATTCTGAGATAAACCTCAACAATGTAAGTTCTCTCCCCACTTCTTCTACCTTTTGATTTACAAAAATAAGATATTAGTACTTATTTACATATTTATAACATTAAGTATTATTGAAAGAAATAAAGTTAATAACAAATCTTCTGGTATGCTCCATCATCAAAATAGACCTCTTATGTAAAGAGATGCACCAAACTCGAAAGTGGAAGCTCTATTTTTTATTCTCTACTCACTTCATGAATGGAACTCTTCATTGCTCCAACCAATACACAATTCATTCCAGATGGATTCTCTAATCCATAGAGGGTTTTGTCTAGTTTTTCTAGCAATTACAATGTTATCTTTTAAACAGTTAAGTACTTTTTTCTTTTGGTTTAGCCAAATTCGATAATGATTCTCGAATGTCCAACAGTAATATCTCTAAAAAAAATAAAGGTTTTAATTAATAATGAGATAAAACTTACAATTTACAATTATGTAATAAATAAGAAGAGAATTCACATAAAATTCTTGAAACCATAATTGCTGATATAGTTTAAAGAGCTCTGACCAATAATTTTATGGACCTTTGTATTTACTTTTAATAATATTAACAATGCAAGTACCAACATTGTTGTCATTTGGATAAAACCTAATTAATGAATGAATTAGATATGCATTAATAAAATTAATAATAAATTAAAAATTATATTAATATTTAAAAATATATTAAATAATAACCTTAATTTGCTCACTGATTTAATCAATTGCTTAGTGGTTGTTCCTGGGGTATTAAATTCTTCTTTCATTGAAGTAAAGATCATATTCTTCTTTCATTGAATTAAGAGTACTTTGGGAACAAGCTTGACCTCTACTCGAAGATGTCACACCATATCATGACATCGTCCAAACTATAAGGCAAATAGTGTAAAAGTTTTATATTTATCAAATTTCCACTTTTAATGACAGAATTAATCGATATCATAGGCCAAAATAATTCAATATTATTCATATAGACACTTTGGCCTCACCAACAATTTCTTCCATCCATAATACACTTAATCAACTAGAACTAACACAATTTGAAGCACCAAATTCGAGTCCAAGGTGTACAAACCAAAATAGCATCTCATATGGCAATTTCTAAGATTTTTCATATTTTGATATAAATTTTGAAAAATTATAATTAATTCTAAAAAAATTAAAATCATGCAAACTCTACCATTTTCAAAAAGCTACGAATGTCAACTAATGATAAAAAATAACTCCAAGTTAAAACAACTAGGTTTGTCCCATGAAAAATGATGGAACAGTATATCAGGTCAGTAAAACAACATCCTACAACTGAACTCCAATTTTAACAAATCATATCTCCTTATATACAGATCCAAATGAGGTACTCTCAATGCTATAGAAAGCTTAGGTGTCTAATTTATACTTGTAAAATTTCATAAGAATTGGATCTCATTTGACCTACAAGTGACATAAGAATGCAAACTGAATAACTTTAACAATTTTACATAATTTGGCCAACTTTAAAAATTTATAATAATTCTCTAGAGTTCCAAATTGGGTGCTCTTTGACTCTATAAAAAGCTCTAAATGAGACATATATTCATGCCAAATTTCATGCACAAAATTGCCTATTTGGTCAATTGGTGGTTCATCTCAAAATTTGGTCATTTGTAGAACTATAAAAAGGTCAAATTGATACCAAATGGTCTCCTACTCATTCCACAACAATTTGAGCACATCCAAAAGCATAAACACAGCTAATGTGAGTATCTCAAATGATCCAAATCATCATATATCTCATAACCACCATCCTAGTTACTTTTACATGCATGGACATCAAGGCTCTATGGTGTCAAAAACTTTCATATTCATTTATTTAACTTCAAAATTAATACGTACACCATAGTTATACACAATAGAACATGTTCAAGTGGTTACATTGATAACCACTATTTTTGTAATAGATTTCGCAAGCACACGGATCGCTTTTGTAATATAGTGAATTAAGGTCGTCCTATAGAGAATTGAATTAGGCTCAATTAAGCCTAAGGAAACTCACTTTTGTTTAAGTCAGAACAAGCAACTGCTAATGTAAGGAATTAAAGAAAGTGAATTTAAACTAATACTGAGCGTTAAGATTGTTCTAATGAAATTAATCACTAAGGAGTATCCTAGGTTTCTATCCCCTAATTGCCACGAATTAAGTTGCTCAATTAATTGGTTAATTACCAATATGAAAGTTAAGGAGATTAAATGAGCCCAAGTGTCTCTCAAGCCACTTAGACTTCTATTCTAGTTAATTGCAGATCTCTTTCACAATTAATTGGGTTAATTGTATTCAATCCTTTTCACTAATTAGGGCTCTTGAGTATGCTTCTATACTTAAGAATAAAACTAGAATGACCTAATTCTAAGTTTCTTAATCAAATGATTTGTTAAGATTTTTCTCTTTCAAAAGCTAATGTCAAACCCCCTAATTCCATAAAAGAGATGGCCAAACTCTTAAATGAAGCGCAATATATAGATTAAGCATTCAGATTAATAATCAACTCAAATTAACTTTGCAAAATCTCCATTACATGGCAATAGGTTCAAGTAAACCTAGGATCTAGGAAATCTACCACACATAGCTTTACACATTGCAAACAAAACTAGAGATTTGAATAAATAAGGAGTCATGGAAGAAAAGATGGAGAATATAAGAAACTCAGTAATTTGCATTGATTCGGCCTCCAATCTTCAACCCAAGTTCCTTTTCTTTAAACCCTAACTCCTTGGTGCATTTTTCTCCTAAAAAACTCTCCTCCCAAGCTTAGAATGATATATCCCTAGCTGCCTATTGCATTTTTAGTCTTCAAATCGAAGCTTTGCGTTTCAGTAACCTATCTCGTTATGGCGAGGGGTATTTCTCGCTATAGCAAAAATTTATAAGTTCTAGATCCTTGCTAATCTTGCTACTGCCTATGCTATAGCTAGAAGGTTCATAGATTTTGTATGAGTCACGATTTCGTTATAGTGAACTGACCTCCTTACCACAGTGAAAAGGCATCCTAGCTACAGTGAACTATATACTCGATGTAGCGAGGGGACGCTTTTGAACTTCCAGCTTCTCTCCTTTTCTTCATTCATTTCTAGCAAATCTCTACCTTTCTCCTGAGATTAAAATCAAAATCAAATAAAGCTTAAAACTATTAAAAATATTGCAAATGATATATTTTATTTATTTTCTTTGATTGTATAAAAATTTAAACAAGGTCACCCAAAAAAAAGGCAATTTAACTCCCTAATCCATCATAAAATACACCTTACTCTTACCAAAATTAAGGAGTCATCAAACTCCCCTACTATACTTGTATTATTGCTTGTTCTTAAACAATTCCTAAAGATATCAATCAAAGTGGCTACTAACCTAATTCCTCTCCATAATTAGAATCCAATCAACCAAAATTAAGAATTCCCCCATACTTAAAATCAAACCAAGGTCAGAAGTAGGAATTCAGCAAAACTCAATTTGAATTCCATAAATAATGCAATCATAACAACACCTTCTTTACATTTAAAGTGCATGTGTGCTCAATAGATAGTTTTGAAGAAATCAAGTGATCTCATTAATAACCACAATATATTTTCAAGACCAATTCCAATTATCTACTCCAACTTCAATCGTCAGAGTTAATTAAGAAAGGTCAATGGCTTTATTATCCAACAACGTATCAATCTCAGCACAACCATTCTTCTTTATTTTTGTTAATAATTTAATCTTTTTATTTTTTTTTATTTTAGTATTGATTGATTTATTTATTTATTCACCTAATAGCCAGAGACCTCGTTATTACTTAAGCAATAGCGAGGAGATCTCTGGAAAGTGTACTATAAATAAAATTTTCCTTTCTTGCAATAGAAAAGTTACTCCCTCGCAGTAGCGAGTATACTTGGGTGATTCTGGTCAATCATAGAATCTCGCTATAGCCTAGGCTATAGTGAGAAGCTTTCTGGTATTTGTACTAGTCCATGGGTATAATGAATTTGCTATAGTGAAATGGCCATCACGCAATAGTAAATATACTTGAATACATTTATGTAAACCATATCTCTTGCTATAGCCAAGCAATAACGAAAGACTCTCTAGACTTTGTACTAAATTGGAAGGACAGGGAACTCACTATGGAGAAAAGGTGACCTCGTTGTAGCGAAAACACTTGGCATCCTTTAAATACACTTTGGCTTGCCACTGCCCAAGCCATAGCGAGGAACTCCCTGTTTATTGTACCAGACGTAGAATAAGTAACACTTGCAATAGCGAAAGGGGCCACTCGCCATAGCGAAGAACAAAAATGTTGAAATTTAGAAAACTAAAGAAGAAATCCTGCCTTACTCTATTTAATCCCCTAACATATTTCCTTTCACTTAGGATAAAACTTATTTAAATGAAATGAAATGAACATATTTACTAAAGGAGAAAGGACTCCCTAATTCTTTTAACTACTTCATTATCATACTTTCTTCAAAGAGGGTTTGTCCAAGACTTCCAACTTTTCCTATACACTCAAATCTTGCAAAATCAAAACAAGGATTAAAAATTCAAAATCCTTCCAACAAAAATTAAAATAAAAAATAAAAGTTTAAATGATAAGAGTTTGGGCTACCTCCCAGGAGTGCTAAGTTTAAAGTCTTCAGCCAGACTATCCCTAGTATTTAAGAAGGTGTTTTGAAGCTCTGAACCATCTTGTGCCAGTTTCATTCTCTTCCAAAATATTGTTTGAGTCTTTGACCATTGACCTTGAATTGATCCTCTGATCATTCATCTTTAATTTCTACTACTCTATAAGATGCAACAGCAATCACAATGTAGGGGCCTGACCACCTTGATTTAAGTTTCTTAGGAAACAGCTTGAGTTTTAAGTTAAACAATAATACTTATTGTCCTGGTGTGAAGGTCCAATGGAAAATGTGGCGATCATGCCATTTTTTAGTTCTTTCTTTATAAACCCTTGAGCTTTCATATGCTTCTAAACGAAATTCTTTTAATTCATCCAGTTGAAGCATTCTTTCAGTACTTGCCAGTTTAGAATTAAGATTAAGTTGTTTGATGGCCCACCAAGCTCTATACTCAAGTTCCAAGGGTAAATGGCATGCTTCTCATAAACAAACCTATAGGGTGACATCCCTATGGGTGTCCTATAAGCAGTTTGGTATGCCCATAATGTATCAACCAACTTGTCAAATCAATCCTTTTTGGAATGATTAATGATTTTTTTCAATATTCTTTTGATTTCCCTATTAGTAAGCTCACACAAGCCATTGGTTTGAAGGTGGTATGCAAGAGACATTCAATGATGCACCCCATATTTAATTAACAGATTCTTTGCTGTTTATTATGAAAATGAGTACCTTTATCAGTGATAATAGCTTGAGGCACCTCAAATCTAGTGAAGATGTATTTCTTGAGAAATCTAATCACTATGTTAGAATCATTGGCTATACAAGCCATTGCTTCAGCCCACCTACTCACATATTCCATAGCCACCAGTATGTAATGATTACCTCAAGATGAAGGAAATTGGCCCATGAAGTCCATGCCCCATACATTAAACAATTCAACTTCTAAAATCCCAGACCGTGGCATCTCATGTTGCCTTGAGATGTTCTCTATTTTTTGGCATCTATCACACTGAATAACAAAGTTGTGAGCATCTTAAAACAATGTGGGCCAATAAAAACTAGATTCTAACGCCTTATGTGTAGCCTTTTGACCCCCAAAATGACCCCTATAGGCTGATGAATAGCAAACATATAGGATAGCATGTTGTTCAATTCTAGGCACACACTTTCTAATCACAGAACTAGCGCACCTTTTAAAAAGAATAGATTCCTCTTAGACGTAGTAGGTTACATCATGCAAAAACTTCCTCTTTTGGTAATGACTGACATTAGGTGGTAAAACATTACACACAAGGTAATTTACAATATTGGCATACTATGGAATGTCAGTTAAACTTGCCATATGAAATACTTGTTCATCGGGAAAACATTTATCAATCATAGTTACATCTACACATTTAGACTCTTGAACCAATCGTGACAAATGATTAGCTACCTAATTGTTACTGTCCTTCTTATCCACTATATTCACATCAAATTCTTGCAGGAGAAGGACCTATCTAATTAGCCTAGGTTTTGACTCTTTTTTATTCAATAAGTATTTAATGGCCGTATGATCAGTATGCACAATTATATTCGCATCCATTAAATAAACACAAAATTTACTGAAAGCAAAGACCATGGCTAACATTTCCTTCTCAGTTGTGGAATAATTTACCTAAGCACCATTCAAGGTTTGATTAGCATTGTAAATGGAGTGAAATACCTTGCCCCTCCATTGATCGAGAACAGCTCCTACTGCATAATCACTTGCATTGCATATGAGTTCAAATAGTTAACTCCAGTCTAGAGCTACAATGATGGGCGCAGTGATTAATCTCTACTTTAGCTTTTTAAATGCTTTCAGGCACTTATCGATAAACTAAAAGGGTATGCCTTTCTCTAAAAGTTTACAAAGCGGCTTTATGATTTTTAAGAAATCCTTATTGAACAGGTGGTAGAAACTGGCATGACTAAGGAAACTCCAGATCCCTTTCACATTAGTGGGTGGTGGAAGTTACTTAATCACTATTGTTTTGGCACGATCCACTTCCAAACCATGCTTAGAAACTTTATGAACAAAGACAATTCCTTCAGTGACCATGAAATGGAATTTCTCTTAATTCAACACCAAATTTGTTTCTTCACATTGCTTCAAGACTTGCACTAAATTTGCTAAACACATTTTAAATGATTTTCCAAAACAAGAGAAGTCGGCTATAAAAACTTCCATGGTGTTTTTAATGAATTATGCGAAGATAGACATCATACAACGTTGAAAAGTGGCCAAAGCATTACATAGCCTAAACAACATCCTATGAAATGCAAAGGTGCCATAAGGGCAAGTGAATATTTTCTTAATTGCTATTTGATTGTATCCAGAGTATCTGTCCAAGAAACAAAAATATTGCTTCCCAACTAAGCGATCAAGCATCTGGTCAATGAATGGGAGGGGAAAATGATCTTTGTGTGTTGTCACATTCAACTTCCTATAATCCATACAAATCCGCCACCTAGTGAATGTTCTAGTGAAAATAACCTCATTCTGGTCATTCTTTATCACTGTCATTCCTCCCTTTTTAGGTACCCATTGTTTCGGGTTGATCCAACTACTGTCAGAGATAGGGTATATGATTCCTGCATTCAACCACTTTAGTATCTCCTTCTTAACCACTTCCTTCATGATTAGGTTTAATCTCCTTTGCCTCTCAATAGATTTCTTATGCTCATCTTCTAACAGAATTTTGTGCATCACTATTGCTAGGCTAATGCCCTTGATATTTGTAATTGTCCAACCCATAACTGAATTGTGAGTTCTAAGTATATCAATTAACCCTTGCTCCTGTTCCTCATTTAAAGATTTAGAAATCATTACTAGTAAGGAATCATCCGTTTCCAAATAGGCATACTTCAAATGAGATGGCAATGATTTCAACTCCAACTGCGGAAGTTCTTCAATAGACGACTTCATTGATGGGGTCACTCTAGCTTCCAATTCCAATAATTCAAATTTCCTCAAAAATTTCAACCATCGGGGATTTCTATATATCATCATCTTACATTCATTCGTCTCTTGTTGTTTAATTATGTCTAACTCATATAACAATACCTCTAATGAGTCTCTTTCTTTATATGTTTCCAGTACTTTTTGAATGTAATCCTCATAAATCTCAACCTGAAAATAGTGGTTTGTCTAATCAAAGAACTTCAAGGCATTGTTCATATTAAATAGAATCTCCTCATCCCCTACTCACAACTTAATCTCACCTATCTCAACATCTATTAAAACTCGAGATGTTGCCAAGAAGGGTCTCCCCAGCAAAAGAGGTAACTTCCTATCTACTAGTATGTATAAGATGATGAAGTCAATTGGAAAGATAAACTTATCCACCTTAACTAGAATATCTTCAATAATACCTTTTGGCTTAGATAGGCTTCGATTCGCTAGTTGTAAAGTAACTGAAGTGAGATATACTTCCCTAAGTTAAAGTTGTTCAAAAATTACAAGTGGCATCGAATTCACACTTGATCTAAGGTCACAAAGAGCTCTCCCTTCAAATTTGTCTCACGGCATTGAGAAGGTACCCAGGTCCCAAAGCTTAGGAGTAAGCTTATTGAGAATTATTACACTGCATTTTTCTGTAAGCATGACTGTGCCCAACTCATTCAACTTCTTTTTGTTACTTAACATCTCCTTCAAAAACTTAGTGTATAGAGGCATTTGTTCTAAAGTTTCAGCAAATGGGATGTTAACATAAATTTGTTTGAATATCTGGAGAACTTTCTTGTATTTCTCTTCTAAGGCTTTCTTTTGAAACCTTTATGGGAAAAGAAGTGGATGTATTCTTTTTTAAGGTTCTATTATCTTATCTTCACTTTTATGTTATGTCTCTATATCCCTATTTTTCTCTTCCTTTCTCAACTCTTCCTTTTTCATTTTTGGTTCAGTCAACTCTACACCTTTCTACTAAATAACTTGATCCCTTTTACTTACCAAGTCCTTCCTAGATTTGTGAACTTTAGGTAATTGCTTCCCATTACACAAAGTGATTGCTTTACATTCCTCCTTCCTTTCTCTGCTAAGATTAGGAACTGTATCACTTGGTAATCCACCTTGCTTCATCATATTCAACTCTAATGCTAAATGCCCAATTTTCATTTTTATGTTTTTCATTACCGCCTTTTGTTCAGGCATAAACTGCATCATCAACTCTTCCATACCTGATTTCTTTCCTTGAATGGGGACTTGCTGCCTTGGCTGTTGTATAAATCCTGGTATTTGTATAGGAGCTACTGGTCTAGGTCTAGAGGATGATGCTTGATTTAAAGATGTACCTTGACTCTATGTAAAGTTTAGGTGGTTCCTCCAACCAGGATTGTATATGTTAGAGTATGGGTTGTTGGGTCCCTTTTGCAAATTTTCAGCATAATTGCACAACTCGAGGGTAGTCCCTGTTGGACAAAATTCAAAAGAATGTGCTTCCCCACAATAGTCACAAGAATTGGTCGGCATGTATACTGTATTAACTCCTATATAGCTACTATTTTTCTAAATTTGGAGTTCCAACTGATCAAAACGCTTGTTCATGGATGCCAGCATTGCCACTATTTGAGAAGTGGCATCATCTGAACTTCTCTCAACCATTTTTACCAGTCTCCACTCATTAGAATATTATGCATGCTTAGCCGCTAGATCATCTAAACATTTTATCACATTGTTTATTGGCTATCTTCTAAAGCCTTAATTTGTCATAGAATCCATCAAAGTCTTGAACTTTGGAGTTAACTACGAATAAAATGTTTGAACTAGGACCGATTTATTTTGATTATGCCTCGGGCATTGTCTGACTAACTATTTAAACCTTTCCCATGTTTCATAATCTAGCTATTGTTTGAAATTAGTAATTACTACTCTAGTATCCACCATCTTGTCATTAGGGAAAAAACGTGCCTGGAATCTTTCTTCTAAATCCTCCCATGTCTCAATTGAACCTTTCG
Organism: Erythrophleum fordii; assembly: GCA_032878935.1. Taxonomy (NCBI): domain Eukaryota; kingdom Viridiplantae; phylum Streptophyta; class Magnoliopsida; order Fabales; family Fabaceae; genus Erythrophleum; species Erythrophleum fordii. Next base: position 2,019,674 of record JAVQMF010000055.1, read on the forward strand.
GAAGATTATTCAGCCACTCATTGGCCTTCCCTTATAAAGAAAGGGGAAAAAGTCGTAAACGAATCACATCCTTTGGTATACCATTTTGCTTAAATGAGTCACACACCTCTAAGAAAACTAAGAGATATCTATTAGAATCCTCTTAGTAAGTACCACTAAATTGTCCATTCATTTGCAACATTTGCAGCATCGTTTATTTAATCTCAAAGTTATTGGCTTGAAATTCTAGAACTTTGATACCTAACTGATATTCTCGGTTGTTGCAACTAAGAAAATTATTCACTCCCAACCTTTCATACTACTTTAGCCATGGATGGAACTTATCTCTGTCCTTCTCCTAGAACTAAATTTTCTTCTTCAATATAGGTTGCCCCTTGTGTTTTAACTGGAGTTTTCTCTTGAGTTTCAATTTATTTCAGCTTTTCTTCTTCACTAAATATGAGTTCTATAGGCGAACTCTCAGCTATAATATGTTGGATGCTTTTGGTCTTTAACTTAGCTCTCACTTTAGTTTTTTCCTTAGGTGGCATAAACTATAGTACCTGCTAAACAATATATCCAGAAGTTAAGTCCTAATAGCAAAAATAAATTAACTAAACTTACAAAATTCTTGAACTGAAATTGCTAAGAATCTACTTAGTCTAAAAAAATCTAGCTCAATTCCCTAGCAACGGCGCCAGAAAACTTGATAGCCATTATTTTTGCAATAGATTTCACAAGCATATAGATCACTTTTGTAATATAGTGAATCAAATTCATCCCACAAAGAATTGAATTAGACTCAATTAGGTCTAAGGAAACTCACTTTTGTTTAAGTCAAGACAAGCAACTACCAATGTAAGGAATTAAAGGAAATGAATTTAAACTAATACTGAGTATTAAGATTGTTCTAATGAGATTAATCACTAAAGAGTATCCTTAATTTCTATCCTCTAATTGCCACAACTTGAGTTAGTCAATTAATTAGTTAATTAATAATTTGAAAGTTAAGGAGATTAAATGAGCCTAAGTGTCTCTCAAACCACTTAGACTTCTATCCTAGTTAATTGTAGATCTCTCTCACAATTAATTGGGTTAATTGCATTCAATCCTTTTCACTACTTAGGGCTCTTAAGTATACTTCTATACCTAAGAACAAAACTAGAATGACTTAATCCTAAGTTGCTTAATCACATGGTATGTTAAAATTTTCCTCTTTCAAGAGCTAATCTCAAACCCCCCCATTCCACAAAAGAGATGGCAAAATTCTTAAATGAAGCGCAATAGATAGATTAAGCATTCAAATTAATAATCAACTCAAATTAACTTTGCAAAATCTCCATTACATGGCAATAGGTTCAAGTAAAATTAGGATCTAGGAAATCTAGTCACACATGGCTCTACACATTGCAAACAAAACTAGAGATTCGAATAAACAAGGAGCCATGGAAGAAAAAATGGAGAATATAAGAAAACTCAGTGAATTCGCGTTGATTCGACCTCTAATCTTCAACCTAAGCTCCTTTTCTTCAAAACCTAGCTCCTCGGTGCGTTTTTCTCCTCAGAAACTCTCCTCCCAAGCTCAGAATGATGAATCCCTAGCTGGCCATCATGTTTTTAGTTTGTAAATTGAAGCTGTGTGTTTCAATAACCAATCTCGCTATGGCGAGGGGTGTCTCTTGCTATAGTGAGAACTTATAAGTTCCAGATCCTCGCTAATCTTGCTACTACCTGTGCTATAGCTAGAAACTCCCTGGATTTTGTATGAGTCATGACTTCACTATAGCAAGCTGACCTCTTTGCCACAACGAAAAGGCATCCTAGCTATAGTGAACTGCATACTCGCTGTAGTGAGGGGACTTGAACAGCTTACTTTTGAACTTTTAGCTTCTCTCCTTTTCTTCATTCCTTTCTAGCAAATCTTTACATTTATTCTGAGATTAAAATCAAAATCAAAATCAAATAAAGCTCAAAACTACTAAAAATATTGCAAATGATATATTTTATTTATTTTCTTTAATTAGATAAAAATTTATATAAGGTCACCCAAGAAATAGGCAATTTGACTCTTTAATCCATCATAAAATATACCTTACTCTTACTAAAATTAGGGAGTCATCATACATCTCATATACATCATATCTTTACAAAATTTGACATCAAAATACAAATTTATTATTTTATTGTCAAAGTTCTAGTCTTTAAGGTGCTTAGCTCCCATTTCTTGGTCTTTGAGTTTTACCTAAACATAGTTAGACATATATGGAGAAGAGTGAGATTTAAGGAATCCTAATAGCTCTTTTACCCTTTGAAACATACATAAAGGGTGTATTTATATGTCAAAGAATGCATGCATGCCATATAAGCTACTAATGAATATACATAAATCATTTTCCTTATCATATGAACTCATACATGTTAAACATAGGCTCTCAAGGGTATTAATCTAGCCTCCCCTAATTTTTTTGAGACTTTTGGATTTCCTCACCTACTTGCAAGGGGTTTTTGACTTAGCCTCACTCTTCTTGAGACTTTTGGCTATGTCACTTATTCTTAGGGACTTTTGGCTTATCTTTACCCATGCTAAGGGACTTTTGGCACAACCATACCTATTTAAGCTACTTTGGATTTATAAACACATTTTAAGAAGCATAACGATACTATAATTTGTATTCAATAACTAGAAACATATCTTATAGTTCAAACATATATACACACATCCAGTGACAAGCAAATATCCAAGTAATGAATGTGAGAAAGGTTAGAGAGCTACCTTGAAATAAGAAAACAAACTTTTCCTTTTGGTTACTTCTTCCCCTTTTTATCGAAACACATACAACTAGGTGGAACTTGATTCTCTTAGCCTAGACACATCAAATGAAACATAACTTAATCATTGGAACAAGCTCTAGCATTATAAAAACTCTATGCATGCCTACTTTGTTCTAAGATACCATTATGGTTCCATACAAGACACAATGAAGTAACTCTTAAGATTCATAATCTTGGCTCTAATTTCTCATTTAATCCAAGTCTCTTGACTCCATTTAAACTTCTTAGAGTCAGCACAAATTCAATTCAAGGAGCCTAGACGTAAGTTACTTTTTTATATCTTAAAATGGAGCCTACTCCTCCATCTCACAAACCATGATTCCTAATTTTATACTAATGCTTCCTTTGATGTTTATTACTCATATCTAGTCCCTTCTTGGCCTTAGAATTAATTAAAACTCTCCTTAGGTACTTAGGTATGCTTAGGCTAAGACATGAGTAAGGTAATGGACCCATGGAGTTTGCTAAATTTTCTTTACAGAATTGGCACTTGTGAAGCTTCCTAAACCTCTTATGATCTCTTATATACTCTTACATAAACTAAATTATCATTAGCAAGCACCAAAATTAGCTAGGTACACCAAAATCCCTAAGTGGCATAACTTGGTTTCTAAAGCTTCTCCTTGAAACCTAATTACATCTTCTTGCTTCTCACACCCTAGAACCCTTATTCCTACCTTGCTATGACTTGAATTCATTCTCTCTTGATTGGGTCTATAGCTAGCCGAACATGTACATGGAGGATGCAACCAAGAAAAGCAAGAAAGCCACGGAAGCTTACCTTGATTTCAAGCCTTGTTCAAGTGGTTTTTCTTTACTTCTAACTTTTTCTTCAATTCCTCTCCTTTTCCTACTATGCCAGTGAATCAAATCAATCACCAAATCCATAGGAAAAGAGGGGAGGAAGAGGAGAACAAGGTTGGTGAAGGAGGAAGCATAAAAAGTGTTAGTTTCTTACCCTTTTCAAGGCTACTTCTCCCCTTTGCTTCCCTTCTTGTATGCCTAAGAGAGCAACTTTTGAATCTATTTTGGAGTGCAAATGAGTCGACCAAGAGAGAGGGCAGAAGAGGGGACATTTTTAAGAAGCCAAAGAATCACTTTTACAGCTTTTAAAATTTTTAATTTAGTCCCTCTCCTTGGTTTCTTCTATTTGGGCTTATTTTAACTCCTTTTTAAGAATCGTCTTTTTCATCATGAAATTTAGGTCATCTAATTTATAAAATAGCTTTGGTTTTACTCAAATTAGATTTAAAACTTTCTTGAACAAATCGGTCAAAGTTTTGGTCAACCAATAACCAAAAATATAAACCAGAGGGGCTTTAACCATTCTAGAAGTTCTTATGATTTTTAAGGCATTTGAAAATCCTAGAACACTCATTTTTTTCATTTAAAGATCCCTCATTGAGTTTTCTAAAAGTTGTTTAAAATTACGAAAATGCCACTAGCTTTTCGTGACTTTCTGTTTGGTCATTTTGACTCTGGTTCTGGGCTAACCTTAGCTTTGTATTCTTATTTTGATTTGTCTAGATTATTACGTTACCCTTATTTAGCCTCAAATCATTCTATTTAGAGGACTTCATTTAGTAATTCCCTTAGTTTATGGCATTTTAGAATAAATGGATATTACAGAAGATACATTATAAAACATCTTTATTGAAATTTTAGAAATTAAAGAAGTTCACATTTTCAAAAAAAAAATATAAGTACAAATTTGATCATTAAATACAAGTAAATAATATCCTTATTGACTTGGACTAGTGTTTTTTAGATGATATTTGTTAATTTGTGGTTGCATATTTGTATTAATTCTTCATTTGTCCGTACTTGCATTTTGCAAGACTCCATTAAATGGTCAATATCTTTATATAGTTAATGACACTCTGATATGATTTGAAATTAGGTGGTGGAATGTAACATCTAGTATTTTCTGAATGGGCCAAAACCTTTAAATAAGTTAGAGGAAAATGAGAAAGAGAGTAGAAAACCAATTAAAAAGAGAAAACAGAGAGAAAAGCAGAAAAAGAATGAGAAACAAAGGTGCACGAACATGAGTATGCTGAAAAAGTGGGAAATATAAGGATTTTAATAAAAAGTTAATTAGAACAAGTTAATGTTATTTCCCACTATATATAAGTTAAATAAGCTATAAAGAATATCTAGGAAGTATAAAATAGGTCAAAACACTAACAGCACAAAAAACGAGAAAGCCAAACTGCAGTGTAGTTTTGAACTATTTTATGTTGTTTTGAGTTCCTGTAATCCAGGAAAGTTAGCCTGAGGATTTTAAGACCTTCTAATATGGAGGCCAAATCTGTAAAAAAAATTGAGTTAAAAAGTTGAAGAAGAGTAAAGCCAAAATTTGTGGCATTTTTGTAATTATGAGCAACTTTAATAAAATAGCTTTTTCTTAATTTTTAAATGGTTCTTCATCCAGCCTTGTTTTCCACCACCATTCTAAATCTTCTTTAATAAGTTCATGCTTCATCCATGGCATGACATTGAGGGAAAGAAAGACAAAGCAAAAAAGCTATCAAATAGGTGTGATTTTTAAGCCTTGTTAAAGTTATGCTGGCTAAGAAAAATATTCCTCTTGCAACATCCTAAAATTAATTAAAGGTAATAATTATGAATTTGGGCTTAACTAAGAAGAATTAATTATTTAAAGATGGGACATTAAATGTTGAGCCTTATGATTATTTTGTCTAAGGTAAGAACCTTTAGTAGAAGCCCAATTGCCTTCTTAACCAAACCTAACCAAAGTAAGCCCATTTAGCCTCAGCCTAAAACTTAGAAAAATGGGCCCCAAGGGGTCTTGGGCTATTAGGTCAGCACATTTCATCCCTAACCCTAATAGTTTTGCAACCCAACCTATCAAGCGTTGGCCCAATATGTATATTTTTAGACCTAATTGGATAATAGGCCTTAGAGTCAACCCATATCACTTTAAAACTCTAAGAAAACTCTATTTCCATTCATTTTGGTTTAGAAAAACTCTAAAGGTTTACATAGCAAGGAGCATTTTGCATCTTGTGAGGGAAGGCTTAGGTTTTCTGCATATTTCCACCATTTTCAACTTTTAGAGTCAGATTTAGCCAAGGTAACCTATATGAAACTTGTTCTTTTCCTTTTCCTCTACATTTTGACTCGAACAGCTTCTAGTTTAATGGTTTTTCATCTTATTTCCAAACCTAAAATGTCATTTTAGGTTGTTTTTGTATGACTTTCAAAGGCTAAGGTTAAGAGGGTCATTAAATAAGTATCTTTTCCCTATTTTGATGTGTTTTCTATTGGTTTAAGACCCCAATGGTTAACTTATGATATGGGCTCTAGTTACATGCGAAATTACCCAGAAATTGGAGAGAAATCTTGAAGTTTCTGTTGTAGGAAGGCTCACATCCGAATTTCAATCTCATTGGAGTTTAGTTAAGTGCATCTTAGATGTATAAGATACTAGGATTGTTAGGTATCTAATTTATGCTAAAATTAGTATCTAAAATATGCTTTGACTTCATCTAGGACTTATAGGTGTATGGAAACTTATGTTGACTTCAGAAACATACACAATTAAGTGAGGTAACTGGGGTTAATTCGAATTCTTTGTATATCTCCATTTTAATTTTATATCTACTGCACATGTATGATTTTGAATACTAAATGATTGGTTAGCTACTTGAATGGTATGTTTGGAACTTATATGAGTCCATGATGGAGCTGTAGTATGACTGCTGCCCATACATCGTGTTTTAATTAGGTACCGAATTGTGATCAGACTCTTATATGCACTGAGTCTAGGTTATGCTTATTGGGGAGTTAGTGCTATAGATGGGCCTCTCCTAGTGTTTTTGGCCTTTAACATGTTGTATGTGATTATTAGTATGAGATAGTAGTAACTGGTAGCTCAACTATTTCATTTGATGATATGATGGATGTTTCTCATGCTTTAATTAAAATGCACATATGTTGATTAATTTAGTGCATATGAATAGAATTTTTCTTTGGTTACTGAGATTCACATCTCACCCTATTTTATGGGCTAACAATTTCATGTGAAGGCTCTTCAAGTAAGGATAAAGGGAAGCAAGTGGATGAATATCTATAAGCTGAGACCATATATGGAAACCCTGCACTTGAACTGACTTGACTTAGAGTATATGCTAATTTTATGGTTTATTTTTGTATGGTATCGTTATGTAATCATATTGCCAAGTGTAGGTATTTTGTGTTTTATATTCAATGGTGTAATAAATAGGGAGTTAGACCTCATATGGTTTGAAATCTGATGCTTGTACCCAATGATGATCTAATATGAGGTGTTGTTAATGCAAAACCATTAATTAATCAATTGAGATTATGATTGTGCTATGCTATGAGTGTTTACCCCAATAGTGTGTGTGGTAGTTCAGTTGGAAAATGTATGTATAACCATATAATTGATATTATCAGAGATTTTTGCAATCCTTGTTATATAAATTTATAAGCTTGCTAGTGTATGGTAGTTAAATGGGTGAGAATCAACTCTTAAGTCCTCCAATTGGTTATGATAGGTATGCTGAGTAATGTAGGTAGTTGGATGCCATTAATGCCTATAAATTAAGGTAGAATAACCTTAGAAAGCTACTAAAGGGAGAGCTGAAATGTTTGGAATGAAATTTAAAGAGTTTAGGTATAAGATAGAGTTGAGCTACAACCAAAACTACTTAAGTCACAACCAGAGCTCTTTCAGAAGCTAGGAGCGCCATAGCACAAGATGTCTCACTGTGGTGTAAGGTAAAAATTTCTCCCAGGAGTCGATCAGGATCAAGTTTTGTTATGGCGCAATTCGAGCAAAATAATGGGGGAAGGTTCTAGAGAGAAACTCCTCCACAGTGAGAATCAAGGAGAGTTCTAGTAGCTTGTTTCATCATGGCATAGGTGAAGCTTGCCATAGTATAGATCGTAAAAATTTGAATAGTAAGATCTAGTGGACAACTTTGCTATGACGCGAAAGGCCTAAGTCACGACACAAGGTGAGAAATTTTGGTTTGGAGTTTTAGTAGCCACTTAAGTTACGACGTGGGTATACCAAGTCACGATGTAAGTTTACAAACTTGGTTTTTAAGTTTCAATAATCGAATTAGCTATGTGTGAGGAAGGTCTAAGTCACAACCTAAGTCCTCCAAACTTTTATTTTTGCTTAGAAACTTTGGATTTCACCATGGTAATGGTATGTAATGACTTGGGATTAATTATAAAAGGATGTTGTGAGTAAGGAATTAGTGTTAAAAGGAATCAAAGGTTTTATTGGATAACTTGAATTATTTGTAAGCCTAAATTACTTTGTTCTCTAATTAATAATCCTGCAATGATAATAAGGTTCAAATTTTCCCACATTTTACCTAAATAGCTAGTTGCGCTAATATTGGACCTTGATTTATGATCATTAACTGCGTAATTAAGCTTAATCACTAAAATTAGGAGTTAGGGTTGTTACACCTCTCATCAAGAGCTTCAATTTGATGGCTTTAAATTCTATTTAGGATGGGGTTGAGCTCCCACCAAGGGGGAAGAAAGTTCTCCTTTTAGAATTTCAATTAGGGGAAAATGTAGAGCATGAAGCAAGCTTCAAGACAAAGTATATCTTGCTATGGTTGAAGCTTGATTTCTTAAGCTTTTCTCCCTCTTTTCTTCTTGTAGAGAGAGAAATTCTCTCTCTACATTCTCTTGCATGCAATTGATCATATGAGGCATATGGAAGTCATCTAAGACGTGAAATTGAAGAAAACTCCGAATGGAGCATCCCTTGTATAGCCTTAAGTACCCTATAGAAAACAGCATTAGCTAAGCTTGTTTTTTATTTTTAATGAAATTAGAGGCCCTCTAAAGAATTATAAAGGCTAAGGAAAGTATCAATTCGAATTATAAAGGCTAATTGTTAAAGCTAAATTTTCTAAGTGCATTAGAAACCTTAGCTCATGAGCATGGCCATACATATGTGTGGCTTGGTATTTGAGACCTCTAATAAGCTTAATGGGAGCCTAATGAGATAATAAGAGATTAGAATAAGGCCTAGAGGCATATAAGTGAGTTTAGCAATAATGGCAAAAATGAGGCCTAATATGTCAAGTTAAGAAATGACCAAAAAAAGTAAAATGTTAATTTTGGGTTCAAAATAAGAACTTAGGGAACTTGAGTTTCCTAAGAAAGCTTGCCGATGAGAAGCCCTAAATATAGGCCTAAGAAAAAGGCAAGGGAGAAAAAGCTAAATAAGCAGGTCATTTGAAGTACTAGCAACCTAAAAATATGGTTAAGTGATTAAGAAAGAAAATCTTTAGAAATTCAATCCTAAAGTTCTTTTAAAGGGCTTAAAATGCATCATACAGAGAATAGCAATACATGTAGTTAGTACATTTAGGCCTTAGCATTGATATGAATATTAATATGATGTCTTAAGTCACCAGTGTGACAAAGGGCCTCATTGTCAGTGTTTGGCCAAAAAAAGCAATTTAAGAAAAGAACAAGAGTAAGATTAAGCAATGTTGGGTTAAGTCTTCAGTATAGGTAGCATTTTTTCTCCTCTCTTTCATGCTTTTAACTATTTAAGTGTTTTGGTTGCCTATATGATATGTTTGCTTGATGATTGAATGAGTTTTATAAATTTTATGAGATTTCTATAAGTTTTGGCCTAGTAAGTGAAGCTTTACCTAATGTTGGTTAAGAGAAGAAGGCTAGGGAATTGAGTACAGTAATTCTTTCCTATGCTAAGTATTAGAGCTACTTAAGAAAGAGTCTAGTAAGCTTGGCTAGATTTCCACTACATGCATGCATATTTTCATATGTTAGAAAGCTTAAATGTTAGAAAAGCTACATACATATGCATACCTATATGCTTGATTGGTTAATGCATGTTACAGTAGGATTATGCTACTGAGATTTTCTTCAAAATCTCATTCCTTTATCCATTAACCCCCTTGCTAGGTGAAAGTAGCAGACTAAACTGTGGAAAGACTTTAGCTCCTTGAAGAATTATGTCTTTAATGTTGTATTTTTTTATTGTGATTTCTCATATTGTATTTTAAGATAAACATATGTATAATGACTCTAATGTATATGAGATTAGCCTAGAGAGGATAGTTAAAGATGAATCAATGAATGTATGGATAATTTTGAGTCATGTAAATGTTATTTAATATTTTATAAGCATCTTGTTATTCTTAATAATTGATGAGACCAAGTCTAAGGGCCAGCTGATAATTGAGCATGAGGGCCATGCAAGTTAGAAATGAGTAAATTGTATTTAATTATATGTAGGCAAGGATTTCAGTAGAAGAGGGGGCCAGAGTGCCTAGGCAGCATCCAATTTCTAGTCGTTATGCTACTAAATTTTTAGTAAACCAGAAAGGTCTGGCCATATGATTTAAGTGCAGATATGTGATTGAAATGTGATAATTGTTTGCATAACTAGTAGGAATAAAGATTTAGATGGCCCAAAAGTAGTTTTAAATTATTAAGATTCTCCTTTGTTGTTAACTCCAGTCTAATGTAACATTTGGGTATATAAGAGAGGTAGACTTATGTATATATAACTATTTATTAATAAAGAGTTTATACAAGAAAAAGTTTAGTAATTTTGCTTTAAACTGACAACCGTAATTATTTTACGCACTTAAACCTGATACAGGGATTAATAATAAGCACTGAGCTAACAATTAAAGGTAAAAAGACAATAAAAGAAGTCTAACATGGAATGCATGTATATTTGGAGGTATGATTTCAGCTTATTAGATGTGAAAACCTTTCAGACCATATACCATGCTAGCCTTTTTTGGTTCAATGGTCTTCATCGATAGGCATAATTTTTCATTTGGTGAAAAATTAGTGCAGCAAGTAGCATGACTCTCTTTGCACCTTCTAAGGTTTATATAATCATTTTGAAAATGAAAAAAAAAAAAGAAACCAAATACATGAAAGCATTGTGCAAAGCAGATATAATAACATAAATACAAAATGAACCTTACATGTATAGCTTTTGATTTTTTATCAACTTAACTATTATCTACAATACTTCTATGTGTTTGAGCATGAATCTTGGTGAGTGTTAGCATTCTACCAAATTCCTAGCTCAATTTTGCCATATGCTTTGAAATTATTGTAAGGCCTCATTTGTGAAGAAATAATCTAGCACTAGAATTCAAGGCTTTATTTATTTATTTATTTTTCCTATTGACTTTTTTGTTGAAAATTTAAACAGTTCTAACTAGCACATAGTTTGTTTCAAATAGATTCTTTAATCTATTTAGGCCTTTTTTCCTTTATCTCGTGTATAATGAATTAAGTCCTTCAACCAATATTTGACACATTTTTTTAAAGTTCTTAACTATTTGAAAATGATCTTCCATACACTAACAATAATATTTCTATAAACATAAGATGTTTTTCTAATTATTAACAAGTTAACATAAGGAATTATAATTGTGTGACACAAACATTAAGACATATCTCAAATTCTTGAAACCATAATTGTCTAATTAATTACGGAACTTCTTCTCAACAATTATATAGACCATAATAATTATTTTTTATGACAACAATAATATAATCAACAACGTCTTCGTTATCTGGCCAGAACCTAATTAAAGAACATAATTATCTAACTTGAACCATCATTAATATTAAAATAATTCATGAATAAAGAACGTAATTAAAAAAAAATTTTACTCTATCTTGTTGCATGGTTTGATTTACTTTTTTTTTTAATTCATCTCTTTTGTGAACTTTGACATACAAATATGCACCTTATTTTCTCCTTCTAAATATTTAGTCAATGAGATTTTTAAAAAAATACTACTCCTTGAATAAGAATTCAAAATAATAAAAAATTAACATAATATTTAAACTATAAACCTTAGTTTGAAACTTAAAGTCCAAAAAAATATATATACCAAAAAAAGTACTCTTCTTCTTCATGGTTATCTTTATCCTGTTCATTATCTTCATCTTTGTCTTCGTCTTCATCTTCATCTTTATCTTGTTGAACATCCACATTTTCTACTTGTATATCTATATAAAAAATCTATCTCCTCAATTTCTCTCCCATCTTGTAGTGAACCACTTAATATCTTATTATCTATTGTACTAACAGGCCACTTGTAATATCTGGTTTCCTAAATTTGAATCAAAATTAATGAGATAACAAAAGAGGACTCCCATATAGAATGAAATAGGGTCAAGTAAGAATACAATAATAACTTGAACATCCAAAAATGAGGTAATAAAGCTAAAGATGGCTCAAAATCGGAGCCAAGGTAATTAAACGAAATAAATTGAAAAGGTAGTGGTAAAATTATAATTTTTGTAACTTTTTAGAAACTCAAAGGAGAAAGTTTTAAATGAAAAAATTAAGTTTTCTAGGATTTTCAGAGGTCTTAAAAGCTCTAGGAACTATCAAAATGACTAAATCCCTTTCGATGTATGTTTTAGGTCATCAATTAACCCAAACTTTGATCAAATGATTTAGAATAGTTCTAAACCTCATAAAATTGAAAGCAATTGTTTTTAATAAACTAAAGGACCTAAATTTTCACATGAAAAAGGCAGTTCTAAAAAATAAGTTAAAATAAGCCAAAATAAAAGAATTAAAGTGGAATGACATAATGAGAATTTTTGAAATATTTATAACCTACCTCCTTTCTTCTTTATTTTATCCATGCCACCCTTAGAGACTTCTAATAGACTTATTTTCCCTCTAAATCAGCAGCTAGAGTTACCCAAAAAGGAAGCAGAAGAAGAGGAAAAAATGCTAAAAAATGGTAAGAAATTATCCATATTTCATAGTGTTGCCTTCACCAACTTTGTTCTCATCTTTAAGCTCTTTCTTTTGGTGGTTTTAGCTTCTTGAAAGGACTATTTTTGTGGATGGTTTCTTGGAATAAGAGGATTTGAGGAAACAAAAGTGTAACACTAAATTCTCTTATTGAAAAGCTTTAAGACAAGGTATGTTTCATAGTAGGAAATTGCTTCTTGTCTCTTCTTTCTTCTCCATGTTAAGCCAAACCTAGAGCTACATAGGGGGAGATGTATTTTGACCAAAACAAATTAGGGGAAAAGCATTTTGAGACATAGAGAGTAAGAATATGAGGTTAGAATCATTAAAGAAGCATTAGGAAGCAAGATAGTAAAATTAGGGCTTTAGTTGTACCTAAAGAACTAGGAAACTCTAGGAGTATAATTTAACTCATGTGAAAGTACAATTAGGCTAAAGAGAAGCCAAGGAATGTGAATAGGCATTAAAATCCAAGAAGAAAGTAACAAAATTCCATATGGCTCTTATATAGGTGTAGTTTCAACCAAGGCGAGTATGAAGCACCTAAGGAAAATTTTCTTGAGTTCTAATGAATTTAGAAATTTAGATATGATAAATAAATAATTATGAAATCATTAGATTAAATTTAAGAGCTCTAAATTAAAATTAAAATTTTTAGGGCCTAAATTGGTTTAAAGAAGTAAGTTGGCTTTAGACCTCTTTAATCATATATATTGCCATATCTAGCTCTATCCAACTAATTCATACAAAGCACGAAGTATAAGATAAGGTTTATATCCATTTATAGGTATTTCAATACCAAAATCGGCTCATTTATGGCTCATATGTAGTATAGGGATCCAAATTTATTTTTTTTCTTTTCCTTTATTCATTTCCATTATATAACAACTTTGTTCATACCCATTTTATCATGTTTAGCTCATGGGATGCCTTAAAATGAACATAAACCCAAGATGACAAAGAGGCTTATAATTCTACACTAACTTAAAAAATTCATAATCTATATAACTCCAAATCATGAAAAATAGGTGTTTATTGAAAGCTTAGGATGTGAACTATATGTTGTAAAAATTTTAGATGAAATTGAATTCATTAGTCTCACAAAATGCAATAGAACAGTAACCTAGTTCATATTGGAAGGCATATGACAGACCCAAACTTTGGAAGTGCATAACTTGAGCTATACAACTCTAATTTAAGTAATCTCAATGGCCATATAAAGCTTATAATGTCAACTATATGCATGTAAAATTTTTATAAGCATCAGGATTCATTTAACTACTCAAAGACATATAATATCATATCTGCATTAGGTGAATAGTACTAGGACTATTTTAAAAATTCTATAAAACTTTGAAAATTTATGAAATATTCTGTACAACTTCAAAAATTCTAGGTCTTAGCTTTTTTGAAAGCTCTAATAGGGATCTAAATGCATGCCAAAACTTAGACTCCAACTAAATCATTAAGGCCACTATTGACATAGGAGTTGTTTATGACAAATTTAAGACCATTCTTGGTTCTAGTTTGGGCTATTTAAGATCCAATTGGTTTTCTTTTACTTTGAGCACATTTTATTCATCCTAAATGTCATTTCTAATCATTCCATGACTTGCCAAAAGGGTTTGATCAAAATTTAACCCCTTTACATCCAAATATGCATACATCCATAATAGCACTATTAAGGTTATTTGCTACCATAATAGTCATACATTATCATAACATGTCTTACAGTGATATTCTTATACTTTTACATATGTTCTTGTCAAAACATGGAATATCATCATCCTTTACATCACAAGTCCATAAAGATACAATAAATGTGTCATTTACATACACATGTCAAAATCTAATATGAAAAGAATTACTAATATATCAATTTCTAACTTTTAATTCTTCTCTTCATCTTGGCATTGGCTAGGTGTACCTAAAATGGTTAGTGGCAATGTAGGAGTGAGATTCAAAGAGAATCTTAGTAGCTAGTCTTAACCAATTTAATACATACATAGATGCCATCAATGTACGATATATATGTGGTGCAAGAATGCTATGCATATGTCTCATGTAAATCAAATGCATCATATATCATAAAAATTCATTCATTCTTTAGCCATAGCTTTATTATAAACTTGCTAGGCATAACTCTTCTCAACCTGGGGCTAAAGAAGAGCTATTATGCTTAATTCCATACCTTAGAGGAGCTAGGAGCCAAAAAACATGTCATACTCATACAGAAAGCTTATTATGGAAAATATAACTTGACATACTTTATGAAAGCATTAAGCAACAATACACACAAGCATCATAACTCATTCAAGCATTCAAATGTATATAAGAAAGGCAGATAAAACTACCTTGTGATTTTAGGAACTTGAATCTACCACTAACTCACTTGTTAGCTTCCTTTTTCTTTACTTTCTTTGGCTTGACACTCATAAATGAGGGAGTTTAGGTTAACTTGACCTACATATGACAAATACAAGACAAATTAATCCCATAGAGCTCATTCTAGGCTTCATAATCCTTACTTAATTTCATTAAAGCTCAATGTGATATATAAAGCTAGTTTTAGATTCATGATGAAGCTACCCTTGGTTTTTGCTTTCTAAACCCAAAACTCTTACATGCTATGAGTCTTATAACTCTCAAGAAACTCATTTGAATCATTACATGCTTGGTTAGAGAGGTTTAGAACCAACTTGCTTCATTAACCTCATTTAGGCCCTTAAAATTTTAACTTTCATTTTAGAACTCCTAAATTTAATCTAATACTTCATAATTATTTATTCGTTATATCTAGGTCTTTAGATTCATTAAAACTCAAAGAAACACTCCTTAGGTTACTCACCCATAGCTTGGCTGAACCATGTATCCTTTGGAAGCTATATGGAGTTTTATTAGTTTCCTTGGGAGTTTGATGTATACCCATATTCCTTGGCTTCTCTACAACCTAAACATGATTTAATATAGCTTGAATTATCCTTCTAGGGTTCCAAAACTCTCAAGGTGTAATTGAAATCCTAATTTACATATCTTAGTTTCTAATGCTCATTTCTTAATTCTAATTGCATTTTCTAATTCTCCATGCCTTAAAACCCTTGTCTCCATTCTGTTTTAGCCAAAAATCACCCCTTCATACTCTCCTAGAGTTGGCCAAATAAGGAAAACCAAAGACAAACATGGAAAAGCAAGTTTTATCCATAATATCATACCTTGTTTTAAAGCTTATCAAGAGAAAAATTTGATACTACAACTTGTTTTCTCAAATCTTCACCTTCTTCTTAAAGTTCAGCCATGAAAACCCTCCATTTAGAAAACTAAAACCATTAAGAAGGAGAGCATGGAGAACAAGTTTGATGAAGGAATTGCCATAAAAAAGAGCCAATATTCTTACTTTTTTTGCCTTCTTTTTCTCCCCCCTTCTCCTTTTCTCTTGTGTGCCTCTTGGTTCTAGTTTGGAGTAGAATAATTCAATTTTAGAGAGTGAAAGACATGGTTAGCTTGATATAAGAAGAAGGGAGTGAGTTATAACAATTTTCATAATTCTCATTTTGCCATTCAACTTCAATTTTTTCATTTTCGCTTGTTGTCACTCATTTTAGCTCTTTTTTAAGAATCATCTTTTTCATATAAAAATTTAAACTCTCTATTTTGCTTTCAATTTTATAAACTTCAAAGCCATCCCAAATTATCCAATCAAAGTTTCGGTCAACTAATGCTTAAAATATACACTGAAAGGGTTTTGGCTATTCTAAAGGTTTTTATGGTTTTCAAAGCCTCTGAGAACCTTGGAAAACTCAATTTTTTTATTTAAAACATCATCCTTCAAGTTTTTAAAAAGTTGCCTAAAATTATGAAATTACACTGTATATATGATTAAATTTATTCAGCCCTTTCTACTCTGGTTTCGGGCTGCTTTAGCTTTGTATCTTTATTTTTAGATGCCTAAATTATTATTCTAAACTTGTTTGTCCTTGTTTCATTTTATTCTAAGGACTTCCTTTTATATCTTATTAGTTTCAATTTAGTTTAAGAAAACTAGATATTACGTATATGATGATTCAAATGAGTTTCCTTAAAGCTATAAGACTCATAGTAAGTGAAAATTTGGGGCTTAGGAAGTGAAAACCAAGGTTTGCTTCTTATTGGACCTAAAACTTGTACTAAGTTACACATTAAGCTTTCATGAGATTAAGTAAAGATAATGCAGTCTAAGATGAACCCAAATAGACTAATTTGCCTTATAATTGTTATGTGTAGGCCAATCTAATCCAAACTTATCTAATTGCAAGTGTCAAGCCAAGAAGAACAAAAATAAGTGAACCAAGAAGTGGTTTAATGGCATCTTGAACCTTTACAAGCTTTAAGGTAGCTTTAACTCCCTTTCTTGCATATTTGTGAATACTTGAATGAGTTGAAGTGCTTGTATGTGTTGTTCCTTGATGTATTCATGTGATATGTTTTAGTATGATTTCCTTGATGAGTTTCATATATGAGATTGACATGCTTTTCAGCTTCTAGCTCTTTAAGACTTAGAATTGAGCATAGTAACTCTTCCTTGGTCCCGAGTTGAGTTTAGTAGAGCTTAACTAGTTTATGTTGATGCCATGACTTGAGAATGAATGAGTTTTTATGTTAAAAGTTGAATTTGAGTTACAT
Source organism: Erythrophleum fordii (assembly GCA_032878935.1). Classification (NCBI taxonomy): domain Eukaryota; kingdom Viridiplantae; phylum Streptophyta; class Magnoliopsida; order Fabales; family Fabaceae; genus Erythrophleum; species Erythrophleum fordii. The sequence goes on from JAVQMF010000055.1 coordinate 2,036,943, forward strand.
AAGGTATATTAATGGCATTCTTGAACCACATGCATGCATTTCCTCATTGTATTCATGTATTCATTGATTGGTAGAGATTGGCTACTAAGATTCTTCCAAGAATCTCACCCTTATGCTCCCCCTAACTATTTTAGGAGCATCAAGTCAAGGCAAAGAAGTTGAGAAGAATTAGGCATTAGAAATGACGTATTGGAAACATTTTATGTACCTTAATGTGATTGATGTATCAAGAATGGCATGGATAGTGTAATTTATGTATCTATAATGACTTATGATACAACATGATGTACATTAACATGTTTGATAATGGAAACTTATAAATGAGCATGAGAGTATGAATGCATGACATTTTGTAATAAGATATGTCTATTTGTATAGAAACTTGCCTAGGTTATACTATGTCATATCTGTGCATACTTGATGTAAGAGGGTCATATTTTGATCCAAACCTCTTTACATATAATGACATGGATGGAAATAATAGTTAGGATGATTGAAATTTGTTCAAAGTGAAAGAATTTCATTTGGACATCAATTGGTCTATTTTGGATCCAAAAATAGTCTTAAAAAGAATCGAAACTATACCAATGTCAAAAGTGGCCCAAATGACATATTTTTAGTCTAAGATTTGGCATGCAATTAAACCCTCAATAGAGTTTTCTAACAAGTCAAGAATGAGAATTTTTTGAGCTCTATATAATGTTTTATGAATTTTCAAAATTTAGAAAATTATACAAATTGGCCCCTTACCATTTAGATCTAGTTTTTTGTATTTTTGTGGGGTCAAGTAAACTCAATTGCTCATGAAATTTTATAGGTATAAAGTTCATGTAATCCATTTTCCCATGGCTTAGTTTGATGGATTCTTTTGGATTATAAAACAGAAACTCTTCCCTCTTCATGGTTCTGTTTGAGGTATCCCACCATGGAAGAGGAGAATGGGATAAAGTTAGTGTATGAATCAAGAATAGAGTTAAATGAATAGAAATGTGCATTTTGACCATTTGGGAGCCCACTTGTGCATGTATGTTTATGGAAGTGGGACGATGAATTTGGGTTGCATGAGGGTTCAGACCTTATAAGAGACTTATTTGTGTTATATTTATGCTTTTCAAGTTGTGCAAATGGGTATGGAACAATGGATGGCTCATTTGGACTAAATTTGCTTCTTGTTAGAACCAAAAGTGCCATATTCTTGAGCTATGGCAATGTCTGACTAAATGACCTCTTCTTGACTTGAAATTTTGCATACAATTTACTCAAATCAGAGCTAAAATTTTCTCGAATAAACAGGTCAAAATTTAGGTCAATTGACGTCAAAAAGAGTACACCAGAGGGGCTTTACCAGTCTTGGGGCTTCCCATGATTTTTGGGGCCTCTGAGAACCCTGGACAACTCAAAATTTGCATTTAAAAAGCCCTCATAGGTGTTTTTCCAAAATTGTACTTATTTACAAAAATGTCACTGGCATTTTGGCAAATTTTTCGAATCACTTTGGTCTTGGTTTCTGGGCAACTCAAGGCTCAAATCCTCCTGGTCTCGATTTCTAAGCAACTCAAGGCTCAAATCCTCATTTTTTATTATTTAAAATTTTATCCAAATTTTATTTGGTCTTAAATCACTCATCTCAGGGGACTTGCTTTTCAAACTGGCCCATTTTGGTGTTTTTACAATGTACTAGGCATTACAGTTCACATCCTAGACTTTTTGTAGACACCTAATTTGTATGAATCATAGTTACATAATCTAAGTAATGAATTTTTGAAATTTGATGCATAATATGATTTATGTTGCAAATTTAGGCTAAGGTGACTCTTTGGGCATCCACTATGTAATTCTTGATCAGATGGACCAAAATAAGTTTGTTTATGATAAATAGGAATAAAAGAAAAGAAAGAACCGAATTTAAACCCTTATAGTTTTGTTTGATATGTAAAAAGACCGATTTTGGTGTTTAAAAGGATAAGAATGGTTGTAAACCTCACTTTTAATTCCATGAATGGTATGAATTAGTTGAAGGAAGCTAGGTATGATGCCACTCATTTTCTTTTTGTCATTAATGAAACTCCCTAGTTTAGTTTTTATGACAACCTACCAATTTATATTATTTCTTTTTCTCTTCAGAGATGATACATAATAGATTTGAGTCACTTGTTATTATGTTTAACTTTAATAATTTTATATTCTTTGTAAATAATTTTATATTCTTTGTATATCTCCATCCTATGATTCATAACATGATCAAACCAATCACAATAAAATAAGACTATTTTTTTAAGGTTCTCTTAAGTATTGTAACTCCATCATCTCTTTAAAAATGCCAAAATAATCATTTTCTCCATCATCATCCATTCCTTTTAAGAAAACTTTATTATTTATTGTCTTTTTCCCAACGCTTCAAGATTTGGTGTGAAACTTGTATCCATTCATAAAATATTTGGGCCATGTTTGCACTTCTTTAAGTGTTCTCCAAGCTATGCCCTTCAAGCATACATTGTCACTAAATTCATCTTCATTAAGAACCTATTTTGGAATAAAATAAAGTTATAACTATGCAAGTAAATGGCTCATTAAAAAATTAAATAATAATGTCTCCACATACTCTAGATTTAAAACACAAAACAAAGTTATGCTCAATTATAGAATCAATTTCTCTAAAGCTAATGTTTGAATTTAGTATTCTCAAATCTTACTCAAAAGTGTTGCATTGCAGTTTAAATATTAAGACATAAATAATAACTAATCATAATATATGGCTTCATATCATTGTGACAAGTCTGTGTCTTACTCAATATATGGCTTGACTTCATTACAACAAGATGTGGAGATAAGTGGCATCAAACTCCCTATCACTCAAATAACAAGCAGAGCACTTTCTAAGTGAATGTCCAACTTTAGTGAAAATTGATAAAGTTGGCTCATTTGCCTCTATTTTATCAGCAAAATTATTTTGACCAACTCTCATTTGCATAGAAGGTATATAAGACTTGAAGTAGCATGGACAAAAGTGCAATACTTCCTATGATAAATATGCCTTGCAAATAGAACCTTTCATATGAGCTTTCTTTTTAACTATCTTTTTTAATCTATTCAAAAGCCTACATGACCAAATAACAAGTAGTTAGAGACTATTATTAGTTGTTACAACATACCTAATTAGAAATAATTAGAATTATCAATTATCTTTCAAAGGGACATATCAATTGATACTAGATTAGGCCACCAAGTTTAGCCTCAAACAGCAAATACAATCGTAAATGTTCCATAGCATCAGAGAATTCTAGTGGAAATATTCTTTCTAATTTTGTAAAGAATAATAAGAATGTTTCATTTCATTTGCATTAAATCATCTATTCATAATTTTCTAAAGAATAAATTCAATTTAGTTATAAGTTTTCAAATTTGCCTAGGAAGTGTACTAAAAGTGATTGGTGGCAAGCGTTCCATAAATATGTGACAATCATGACTTTTAAGCCTAAATGATTTTTTTTCCTTTGAATCTACACATCTTGACAAGTTTGAGGAATACTTATCAGGCATTTTCAATCTTCTTATCTAATCACAGAAAGCCTTTCATTACTCTAGTGTTAAAGTAAACTTAGCTTTTAGCTTAGCTACTTTTCCCTTATCTAATTCTTATAGCTCTAAATCTGTTTGCCTACAATATTCCTTCAAATCCATCTTAACTTTTATGTTATCTTTGGTCTTTCCCTTGTCATTTATAACAGTGTTAACTATATTGTCAAACACATTTTTCTCTATATGCATGACATCTAAATTATGCCAAACTAACTGATCTTTTCAATATGATAGCTCCTAAAATATACTCAATTTTTTCTAATTATGATATTCCCCATAGCCTAATAATCTAAAAATCCCTTGATCAACTATTTTAGGAAAGCTCCTAACATATTGCCATAATTCTTCCCCATCCACTCTTAAGGAAGGGGGATTATTTTCAACCTTATTCTTTTTGAAAGTATCTTTATTCCTTTTAAAAACATAGTTCATAGGCAAGAATTATTAATGATTGTCAAACTAAAAGTTCTTTCCCCCATATTTTAGGGTAAAAGTTGTTAAGTTGATCATACAATAAGGATAAGGTAATTTTCTAGTAGTACTTTACTTTAGCAACATTCCATATGTTGGAAAGTCATTTACCACCCACATTAATGTTGCTCTAATCTAAAAATCATAAGTTGTTGAGATGTAGGTTGATATTCCTTCCTTCTATGATAATTTTAACTCATCAGTTAGTGGTTATAAGAAGACATCAATCTTAATCTTAGGATTTTGTGTCTAAAAATGATTATCATAAAAAAATAAATAAGGAGTAGTTGTGCATGATTTAAAAGGCAAATTGTAAGGAGTAATTATCATTGATTAGCATGAATCTGGTGAAGTAAACTAATTGTAAAGAGCAAACTCATTTGTACATAAGCCTAATCACACATTTTGTGATTCTCTGGCAAATCAGGATATATCTTGACACATCTCCTATACACATAGCAAAATAACAATTAAACTACTCATATAACTCAGTATGATATCTCAATATATCATAAGCTTCAAAAGTCTCTCATTTTATATATACTAAAATAATAGTTCTATACATAAAAAATATTGATGATTATATATACATTCAAATTCATAACTACTAGAGTACTTTTGTTCAAATTACATCATATCTTACTCAACTATTAGATACAAGTTAAGAATCCCCTGACTAAACAACTATTTTGCTTGTTCATTCTTTTTACTCTTCTTGGTTCTACACACACACAAGGGGGTGGTTATATTAGATTAGCCTAAATATGATACATTAGAAATAAAAATATCAACTACTATATAACAGCTCATTTCACAATAAAACTTAGCTTAACATAGACTAGACATAATTTTTAGGCATACTTTAAGTTTTCACATCTCATAATTATATTTATCCTTTATATAGGCATCATACTTTAAAAAATCATAAATTGAGTTAGGGACCTCTAAATTTAGCAAAATTCACCTTGTTTTAAAGTTGTAAATATGTACTTTCTATTGTAAAAATTTCAAGGTAAATGGATTTCATTTTGTCATTGAAAACTACTTAGAATAGAACTAAAATTATGTATAAAAAAACTATAATTGACAGCTTTTTTAAGCCAAATTTAAAAATTTATAAAATATTCAATAGAGTTTCAAAAATTACCATTCAGTTTCAGATCAAAATTTCCTCTAAGTGCATGCCAAATTTTAACCTCAAAGTTAACCTCTAAGGTGTTCAAGGGCACACCTACATTTTGATGATGGTTCTATTTTACAATTCCAAAGTGCCATTCTCATTCCTTTTGAGAGTTTCTCATCATATGCAAATTTCTTAGCAAGCAACATGGTTCACTACCTAAAATTGGCCATATTTCTTAAAATGACCATTCCACTTGCATATCTAAGACATGCCCCACTTGTATATTTAAATCTCTTTGTGTTAATTTATGCTATAACAAGAACTATGATTTTCTCATTATTTTAACTTCATTCTTAAGACTTGACTAACTTAGTTAGGCTATTAAAACATCATTTAAACATGCATACACTCATTATAACCATACATTCACAAAATGATTATACTTGACCATAATTGGGCTAGAAATTTCAACTTATGGAATCTAAGCATTTTGGCATTTTCTTTGCTTCAAATCATCTTTATAATTCATAACTAAATTAATTAAAGCAAGGAATTCATGAAACAAGCCTCCTAGAAGCTCTTACTTAGCTAAGGCTGAAACTATGCACTTATAAGCTTCCAAGCAATTTTCTCAGATTTCAAACTAGTTTTAAATAATTATCATGCTATATTCATACTTTCCATTATCAATAGCATAAAATAGAGTTAAGAAAATCTCATCTCAGCTCCCTCTTTCCCTTTCTCTAAATGAAATTGAATAGATCTAGGATTTGCAAATTACCAATTTTCCTAGCTAACAACATACCTTAATGTAAAGCTCTCTTAGTGTAATTTTTTTTCTACTCAGTAGAAGCTCCAATAATTCACTTCATGGTGATTAGTTTAGCTCCAAATTTTGACCTTTCAACATAAAAAGTATATCATCTTGTTGCTCTTGAAGAGGGGAGTAGTTTCCATAACTAAAGAGAGATAAAAAGTGTAAAAAAACTTACCTAAATTAACTTTGTTTCCTTTCTCTCTCTAACCTCCATTACAGTAGCTCAAAAGCTCAAATGACCAATTAAAAATTGGAGGAATATGAAGGAAGATGACCAAATATTAGGTTTAAAATCATATGATTTTTAAAATTTTGAAAAATGACTAATTTACCCTTATAGTGTACTTTTTCTTCATTCTACCTTAGTTGTCAGTGTTTTCTAAGTCCGATTGCTCTATATCAAATCTTAAATGCTTTTTTATATAAAAATTACAAGCTTAAAATAGCTCGATGTAGTTAAAACTGCACTTACCTCATTTTTCTTATTTTTTGTGCCATCAATCTATTATACCACAATGACCTCTTTAGCTAAACTACTTGTCCTTTACTTTCATATTCTAATGAGAAATATTAGTTTATCTTACTATATTTTAAGTTATATACACCTCTGATTTTTCTCACTTTATGGCTAAACTAGTCTCTTTTTTCTTATTTTATCTTTCCTATCACCTTTAGCCTTTTTTTTTCATTTTAGTTAGCCATCTAATCCTTCATTATCATCTTTCTCTTCTTTCTTTTAATATTTAGAGACTTACAGAAGTTATTCATTATGACATATCCTATCAAAATTGTTTCATACTTCTCTATCTAACAGATGACACAATACACCTTACGGCTTCAATAATTCCAATGCCATCACATAAGCTCAGCAAAACTCATTGAGACATACAACTTTTCACTCTTGGTGTAATTGGTAAATAATACATTCTTTTCACTGGAATCTCTTTAGAACTTCATCTTCGACCATGTAGACTAGTTTTATATCAAGCCGCTTCACAAAATATACACATGGTCTCATCTATATCATCTTTATAATACAAAATACATCCATTAACACGACATCAATTTTTGAGTAGATAATCCAAGTTTTGATACTAGCTCCTTTGTTTGGTACCAATTATTTAGAATGATATTATTAGGTGGGTAATTACATTTCATAAGATTTGCAAATCGATTAAAACTATACTGTAACATATTGCTCTCAACTTTAATACTTAACATTTCTATGGCAATAGACAACTCAAAGTAGTTACTGTATCTTAGCCATAGTGGTTGTTGATATGTACTTAATAAATTATAAAATTTTTGGGCTTCTACATTTGGCAATTCCTCAACATGACTAATATTATCATCATAATCCACTTTATCAAAGTTACTAACATAAAATCAAGACAAGTTACATAAAAAATCATTCTTTGATAACTATTATTATGGTCATTATTTACTAATCCAGATTTAAATGTTTCAACATGTATATTAGTTGGGGATGCTTCAATCTCACCATGGCATGTTTAATACCAATACCAAGTTGAAACATTATTTTATATAGATCAACTTTACTTCATCGTATTAAGATATGCTTTATTTTTATATTTAGAACATGGACATCTAATTTGTCCATTTCTTAAACTAGGTCCTTTTTCATAAGCAAAAGTAATGAACTTTACTATTCCTTAATAAAATTTATCAATACATTGTTTACATGTAAGATTTAATATATTATATATCCATCTCCTATTCTTAGGAATTTCCATTTCTTAAAATTATCATAAACAATTTTAATATTATCTCACCAATATTACCAAAAAAAAATTCTCTATTATACCAACACAAAAATAATTAATAACAAAATATAGTCAATAACAAAATATTTTATAAAAATGTTATGAATTAATTATTTATATGTCCCTTAATTATTTTAATAATAACTTAAAAATATTATAAAAAAAATCATTTTTTGACTACCTCATCATAACAATAATCAATAAATAAATTATTTAGGAAATGACATTCTATGTGGAATTCATGTATATTTACATGTGGAATGGTGATTTTTAGTTGCAAGACAAATTCTCATGTGATGAATCATTGCTATATGATGCATATATAGATTGAAATATGCTCATGAAAAGAAATGACATTTTAGAGCTCATTTGGTACCAATTAAAATCAAAATTGTAACCATTTGACCCATAAAATGTCCTTTTATCTTTAACAACCTTAATAACTGAATTTGGGACTAAAATATGGTGAGCATTTAGAGGACATTTAGAGATTTTTGTAGAGTTAAATATCATAATTTTTGGAGCTTTGTGGAATATTTGGTGAAATTTCAAATTGGCTCCAAAAAGCTTTTATGTGTTATTACTGTTTATTTTGGTATGGCAATGAATTTCATGTTCTTTCAAGGACCAAAAGGATTCATTTTAATCTAAATTTTTTACAATAGAAAGTTCATATGCTAAGCTTTCTAAGGACATTTAATTTGTGTTAATATGAGTTGTATAGCTTAAGTTATAAATTTTTGAAATTTGAGTTTCATTATGTGTTCTATAGCATAATTGAACAAAATGGTCATCTCATGTGTTTAATCTCTACATACATATTACCTTGGAGAAAACTAGATGTTTTAGTATAAATTTATGAGATAAAATGGTAAGAATCCATTTTTGAGCCTTATAAGTCCATTTGAAATATTTGGTGACTAAAATTTATGCTATTAAATGTTTAGAGGTTGTTTTATTCTAAATGGACCACTAATGGCATAAGGTAATTGGAATTAGATATGGTGTAACATATACCTAGGTTTGGCTGCTAATAGTTTCAATCTATTTGTCAACTTGAGTACATGTTATATGATCTAGCCAATGATTCTTATGTCTTACAAGCTCCCTCCTTTAATGTGTATAAATAGAGTTTATTCCTTTTTGAATGATAATTCTAAGAAGATGAGCATCGAGGAATGATGTAGATGTCTATATGCAACCTCTAATAGAAGAGCTGATACATTTGTAGAATGTAAGGATTAAGGCTTTTGATTCTTACATTAATAAAGTCTTCAATATATATGTAGTTATGATGTAGACTATTAGTGATTTTCTAAGGCTTGGAACATTGTCTAAGTGTAATGTGCATATTGGGCTACCTTGCCCATTTTGTAACTTTGACTCAATGCCTTTCTGTCTTTCTTATAGTTAGAAGTGGTGTTTTATGAGACACTATCATTTTCTGAATCTAAGACATAAATTTAAATTGGCCCAGAGTTGATTTGACAGAAGGGAAGGGAAAAGGAATCCTTCAGTAGGATTAACTAGCCTAGAAAATTTAAGATAGCTTGAGAATGTTGCTATTGTATTTGTAAAAAAGGTTGAAGGGTAAGGAATAAGACCTCGAGGAACTAGTAATGTTGATGGTGACACTTAATAATAGTATAAGAAGAGTATATTTTTTAATCTTCCCTATTAGACAAACCATTTGCTACGCCACAGTCTTGACATGATGCATATTGAGAAGAATGTACATGACAATGTTTATTCACTTTGCATAAAGAATCTAGAAGATCAAAAGACCATTTACAAGCATGGAGACACTTACAAGAAATGAGCATTTAGTTTAAGCTCTAACCTAATGACAGTAGTAGATACTCACCAACTTTGTTCATATTAACAAAAGTAAACAAGGATATCTTTCTTAAGACTTTAAAGAATATCACTATACTTTATGGATATTCAAGTAGCATTTCTGGATGCATTGATTCGAGACAACACAAGATTGGAGGATTGAAAAGTGATAACCCACATGTTCTTATGGAGCAAGTACTATCTTTAGTCAGGTGAAAGACACTTCCTAAACAAGTGTCTACAACACTGATTAACTTGTGTTCATTCTTTACGAAATTATACAATAAAGTGTTAAATGTGAATGAACTTGACCATTTCTAAAGCAGAGTAGTCCTCACACTTTGTTATCTAGAAATGATATTCTTGTCTTTATTCTTCAAAATCATGATTCATTTGGAGGTACACTTAGCTAAAAAGCCAAACTTGGAGGCCTTGTCTAATATCGACAGATGTACCCTATAAAGAGGTGCGTGCATACACAATCATACTTCTCAATTCTTTCAAATATTTGTATTTGCATTAATGAATTGCAATGGATCTTTTTAACAGGTACTTAGGAAAATTAAAATCCTATGTACAAAATAGGCTTGCCCAAAGGATTCAATAACTAAAGATTACTTAGCTGAAAGGTTTTAACATTTTGCTTAAGGTATTTAGATGGAGTAAAGATAGTATTCAAATGACCTAGACATATTGATGACCAACCGTATGTTAGTTCATCTACTTTCAGCAATATAAGTGGAAAACTAAAGGGTGGCTTTGAATTGTAGAGAAGTGGACTCCTTTCTTCAGTGCATATGCTGAAGTTATTAAGCTTAATGTTCCATAATCACTTGAAAATTAGGGAGGTGATTTTGAATACTTCACTCCTTCTTATACTTATATTTGATGAACTATACTTCTTTTTTATGCTCAATGGCATGTGTTTTTATGTCTATCAAATGTCTTATGCGATTTTGTAATTTTTTTATAGGAATCTTAATGATGAAGAGGTTTTCGAAGAAGAAGAAAAGAAGAGTAGTTTAGGCCCTATTGGTAGAAGCAATGCAGGTAGTTTAGGCCCCAGCATTAGAGATTCTTTATCTAGTCTAGCTATTAATGTCGGTGGCCAATTGAGGTACATAGATTTGACAACTGAGGTTCTAGCCACCTAGCCCAGCATTAATGATATTAATGACTTCCTCACCGATGAAGAAAAAAGGTAACAAGAATAGGCTAATGAGCATACAGGGCGAGGAAAAAAAAAAGAAAAAAGAAATTGGATGGTTGAAATTGAAAGGAAGTAAGACAATGAGTTCTAGTGCATCGAATTGATTTAATTTGAATCTATACAATAACATTACTTCTATAGAGGACGAAGTACAAGTTAAACCTAGCAAATAACTTCTTAAGAGGTTCGACTCCTTTTTGAAAGGCAAAGAAAGTTGTTGTGCACTGGAACGAGTCTAGCCTAATAGAGAGGAAGTTGACTATTTAGTGTTTTCTCAAGGAATGTTGCCAAAAACCTCACAAAATTTCTCATTAGTTGCCTGAGTTGGAGGAATGTTCTAGCTCAGTACAAGAATGACATTTTTAAGAATACTATATAGGTAGCACATTAATTATTGTACTATTTTATGGCTTGTTCATATCCATTCATATTAATTCTCAGTGTAACAACCGGGGGAAAAGAAAAGAAAAGGGAAAAGAAAGAAAGTGAAAGCTGGAAAAATTCAGAATCTGGAAATTTTGCTAAGTCTCCTCGCAATAGCGAAAAATGGTCTCGCTGTCGCGAGAATGTCGTCTCGCAATAGCAAACGAGGTTCTAGCTATAGCGGGTGCGGGCAGCAGTCCATACAGAAACCAGGGGGCAGCTCGCCGTAGCATGCGCCATAACGAGAGTGAGGTCTGGAACTGACGCGAGTTTGCCATAGCGAAGGTCAAATCTCGCCATAGCGAAGGAAACTGATACAAGCTCGCCGTAGTGAAGGTTACACCTCGCCATAGCGAAGCCAGATAACACGAGCTCGCTATAGCGAAGGTTAACTTTTGCCGTAGTGAGGGTCAGTCCGGAAGAGAGTAAATAGCGAGAATTAGACTTCATTAAATGCCCAAACTCATTTCTTCTCTCATATCTACCCTAGACTTCGACCCAAGGAGAGAAAAGAGGCATGGAGAGTGAGAGAGACCAAGAGAAGGAGGAAGAGCAAGGGAAAGGTAAGGAAACTTCTCCCATTTCTTCTTAGAACTCTGATCCCCTCTCTTTGCCCTCTCTTTCTGCGGTTTTGTTTGTGAAAATGGTGAGATTTTGGGCATGGGTCAGAAGAGGGAAAGTGGAAAACACCTTTGAATCTTTGTGTTTTCTTTGAAAATATTGTTTTCCACTACCATGGGAGCTTGAGAGAGAGAAAGAGTTGATGGCATTCTAGAGAGAGAGAAAGAACTCTAGGTTCTGGTATGTTAGGAGAATTTGATTTGAATGATTACATTTTAAGAGAGTAATTGCAAACTTTTGTGTGTCTAGGCTCAAGAGAAACACCTCCATCAAGGTATGAGTGTGAAACCAAGGAGGGAGAAGAGGACTTGAAAGGAAAAGCTAGTGTTGACCTTGGCCGATAAGGTAGCTCTCTCTTCCCACTCTTTCTTGTTGCATTCTTGGTTGTAAGAGTCATTGTATGTTAATGTATATGCTTGTTGTGTGGAATATGCCATATGCTATTGTTTTGATGCATTGATGCCAATATGCTTGTGTGTTGAAATGTGAGAATTGCTTAGGTGAGGTAGTGCCAAGAGTCCCTTGAGATGGGTGAGGTGAAGCTGAAAGTCCTTTGAGATAGGTGAGACAAGGCCAAAAGTCTCAAATGAGTGAGGCCAAGTCAAAAGTCCTTAAACTCGGGTGAGGCTATCCAAAAGTCCCTAGACTCGGGTGAGGCTAGACCAAAAGTCTCAGGAATCCATTTTTGGCATTGTTGTGATTTTCATAGCATGTACAACGTGTGTTGGATGATTGAGAATGGCTAAATACTTATTCACATGCTTTGACTTGTTATATGCCTTGATTGTTTACTTGATTGAGTGCATGAGCTACTGAGATTCCCTAAATCTCACCCCTTCCCTCCCAACTAAATATGCTAGGTGGAGTACAAGGAGAGGCAAGTGCACACCAAGGAGCCTAGAAGCATGCTTAGTTAGATATTACTTTCTTTTGGATATTTTGATGTAAAGTGGTGCCACAATGAATATGCGCCCATTATTTTTGAGATGTAAAGGTTGTAACATGTGTATAAATATGAAATGATATTGTATAAACTATGTTTATATCCAAAGTAATGGAAATGAGGGTTTTGCCCCTTTTGTTGAATGCATGAAGTAGTGTATATTTGGCCATAGCATAGCGAGATTGGAATGTATATTGATTTGGACCACATGGACTTGTTATATATCCTATTTTTATGCTTTTAAACTTGTCCATGAGTGGCTAGAGTGTGTGAGAGGCTATTTGGACCCGTTTTGGGCCTTTGGGGTGCCAAAACTAGTATTTTTGAGAGCTCCGTCAAAGTATGACCGGATGAGCTCCTCTTGCCATGAAATTTGGCGTGCCTCTAGATTTTGTAGAAATCTTCTTGAGAAGCTAAAGTGGGTAATATTCGAATGTCGAGAGAATATTTGGTGAATTGTTGAATTTGGGAAAAATCCACGGTTTAGTCATGTACTGTTCCTATAGTTCAGAAATGAAAATCATGTCATACATAGACCAAATGGAGTCCAACTGTCATGAAATTTTATACACACAAACTAGAAAACCAAAGTGACCTGTACCAACTAGAATCACCCAAATCGGAGGTCTGTAGAGAGAGATTGAACTGTCTGAAGTTCTGTATCAGCATCAGGGAGCTCATCTAACCCCCGTCATTATTCCATCAGTTTTCGGGCTGTAGGGGCTACTTAACTGATCTAGACTTATTTTTTTCCTCTAGTAGACATTTGTAGCTTTCCAAATTAGTATAGTGTACCTAGATTGGATTTTTTTGAATTTAATTATGGATTTCCGAAGTTCATGACAGAAAGCTGCACCAGAAACAGTGACAGCCAGACCTCCTTCCCATTTTCAATGTCAAACATGGTCCAATGCTGAGATTTTGATTGGAAATGATTTTTAGAGTAAAGTTAACACTTATATCTTTCTAGAAAGCTAAAGGTTTCTACATTCCCATTTTTCTACAATTGGTTATAATTTTCCAAAGTTAGAGCCAAAATATGACTTTTGGGCACAAGTGAGAAAAGTGCACTTTCTGGTTTTTGGCTCCATACCCGTGGCTTATGGTTTTTTTATGCTATGTATGAGTTTTATAAGTGGATTTGAGTTAAGAATATAAATGATGGGTTCACAGGACCCACAGGGCAGAAGTTGAGTGTATGAAACCCCGTTTCCTAGCATAAAAATGTCACGGACTAGTGTTGATTCTTTGGAAATCATATGCAACCAAGCCCAGTGAAAGGCTAGGTAGTGGTAGTAGATTAAGGTATTACATTTTTGGTATCAGAGCAAAGATTCAGGCACTTTTGCTCAATGTTAGGCTCTTGATTGCTATAATTTGCTGGTGTATGGTGTGAATGGTCATGGAAGTTGTAGCATCCATATGCATATGTGCTAGTGATATTGTTGTGAACTGAGGATTGCTACTTCTTTTCAGACATAGTTGAGACTAGATGGGGCAGGGGTAGAGGCAGAGGTAGACCGCCCAGGGCTCAGAGAGCTGAGCCAGAGGTTCTTGTTGGGACTGAGGATCCTCTGCGGGCCATCATGGATAGATTTAACCGGTATGAGGCCATGATGGGCCAGCATCAGGAGATGCTGGAACAGCAGAGATACATTGCCCAGCAGCAGCATGATATGATCATGCATTTGCAAGACACCCTGGCTAGGCAAGAAGAAGTCAGAAGGGATGCCCTTGTACCTCAACCATCTACATCCAGCATTCCATCTGTACTTCCCTAGGAGCCTGCTGCTCCACAGACCCAGACGCCTATCCAGAAAGTGTTGAAGCAGTTTAGGCAAAATAATCCACCCTCATTTGACGGGGAATTGGATGCGGATAAGGCGGAGGCTTGGGTGATGCAGCTTAAGAAGATATTCTCAGTGATGGATTGTACCACTGAGCAGAAAGCCCAGTTAGCCACCTTTATGCAAGAAAAGGAAGCTGATAGATGGTGGGAGAGTGCAAAACCCCTGATGGAGACCAAGAATATATCGATAACTTGGGAAACTTTCTTGGTTGAGTTTTATGAGAAGTATGTCCCAAGTTCAGTGAGGAAAAAGAAAGAGATAGAGTTCAAGGGCTTGAGACAGACGGATGAGATGACTGTGGACCAATATGTGGCCAAGTTCATAGAGTTGTCTCAGTATTCCTCTTACCTCCAGAGGTATGATGATGAACCCTGGAGATGTGAGCAGTTTGAGACTGGTTTAAGGCCCCTGATTAGCGACAGAGTCACCCCACAGTGGATCAGGAAGTTTAATACTCTTGTGGAGGTCAGTAGGGTAATTGAGACGAACTTGCAAGTTATTATACCTACTGCGACTACGGCTAGTCAGAAGAGGGTTCCGGATTTGAAAAGGCCGAAACCAGAAGAGGGTTCTAGTTTGACCCCTAGTAATAAGAGGAGAGGCAAAGGGCCATGGAATAGAAAGCCACAGCGAGGTGTGCCACCTTCGCGGGGCCAGTCATCCTTCCAGCAGTCTCCGGTGACATGTTACAAGTGTGGGAAGCCAGGGCACATTGCTAGACACTGTCATCAGATGGAGACAGCGCCTCCTCCTAGACCACAGACCCAGGGCCGAGTGTTCACCCATACTCAGCAGGAAGCCAGTGTATCTCCCAGTTTGATCTGAGGTACGCTATTAGTGAATGGCTTTCCTGTAGTTGCTATGTTTGATTCGGGTGCTAGTCACTCGTTTATATCTTATGATTGTGTGAGGAAATTGGGTCTGGTCATTAGTGTCTTGCCATTTGACTTGTCTGTCATTACACCCACTGGAGGCCACGTGGTTACTTCCCATACTTGCTTGAATGTCACTGTCCAATTTAACCACTGTCATACCACTATTGATTTGGTTTGTATGCCTTTTCATGATATTGATTTGATTATTGGTATGAACTGGTTGGCTACAAATAATGCCATACTTGATTGTGAGTACCGAACCATTTCCCTACCTGCTTGTGGGACCATACCTAGGGTAGGAGCTGAGTTATCCTTTATGACTACTACCCAGGTTGAGAGATATTTAGAGTGTGGATGTCAAGGGTTTCTAGTCTTTTTCTCTATTCAGGCTGAGGTAGAAGAAGGGATAGAGGAGATCCCAGTTGTCAGGAAATTCCCGGGAGTTTTCCCTAGAGAGTTTGATTTTAGTGACCTACCCCCTGAGAGAGAATTAGAGTTCCCTATAGACATAGTGTCTGGTGCTGGATCGGTGTCCAAAGCTCCTTACAGGATGGCTCCCGCCGAGCTTGCTGAGTTGAAAGAGCAGATAGAGGAATTGTTAGAGAAAGGGTTTATCCGCCCTAGTGTTTCACCTTGGGGTGCTCCGGTGTTGTTTGTGAAAAAAAAAGATGGTAGCTTGCGGTTGTGTATTGATTACAGAGAGTTGAATAAAGTTACAATCAAGAATAAATATCCTCTCCCTAGAATTGATGATCTGTTAGATCAGTTGGCTAGGGCATCTGTATTTTCTAAGATAAATCTTAGATCTGGTTACCACCAGTTGAGAGTGAGAACTGAAGACGTCTCTAAGACGGCTTTCAGAACGAGATATGGGCACTATGAGTTCCTTGTGATGCCATTCGGGTTGACGAATGCTCCTGCTGTATTCATGGATTATATGAACAGGGTATTCAGACCGTATCTAGATCAATTTGTGGTGGTCTTTATTGATGATATTTTAGTGTACTCCCGATCTTTTGAGGAGTACGAGAGGCATTTGAGACTAGACTTAGACACCTTGAGAGAGAAAAGGTTGTATGCCAAACTTAGTAAATGTGAGTTTTGGCTGACCGAGGTGTGATTCTTAAGTCATGTGATCTCACGAGATGGGGTTGCGGTTGATCCCCATAAGGTTGAGGCTGTGTTACAGTGGGATAGACCTAGAATGATCACCGAGGTTAGGAGTTTCCTAGGTTTGACAGGGTATTATAGACGATTTATTCAGGATTTTTCTCGAATGGCCTTACCACTGACGAGGCTAACTAGGAAAGATACACTCTTTGTGTGGGATGAGAGATGTGAGAAGAGTTTCCAGGAGTTGAAACTCTGTTTGACCACTGCCCTTGTGCTGATTATCCCTGACCTTAGTGAACCATTTGTGGTTTATTGTGATGCTTCGGGCAAAGGGTTAGGATGTGTGTTGATGCAGCAGGGTCGAGTAGTGGCATATGCCTCGAGGCAGTTGAGACCTCATGAGGAGAATTACCCCACACATGACCTGGAGTTAGCTGCCATAGTGTTTGCTCTTAAAATTTGGAGACACTATCTGTATGGTGCGACCATAGAGATTTATAATGACCACAAGAGTCTGAAATACCTATTTGATCAGAAAGAACTCAATATGAGACAGAGGAGATGGATGGAATTCTTGAAAGATTATGATTATGTGTTGAAATATCATCCGGGTAAGGCCAATGTGGTGGCAGATGCCCTGAGTAGAAAAACCATCCATGTAGCCCATATGATGATTAGGGAGCAGGAGCTCCTAGAGAAGTTCAGATATTTGAACCTCTCTTGTCAGGTGGTATCGGGTAGATTGTATCTGAGTGAAACCCGAGTTGAGAATATCTTGAGAACCCAGATCTTAGATGCCCAGAGAGAGGATGAGTTCCTGAGACGGATCAGGAATGAGATTACCCAAGGTAAGACCTCAGATTTCAAGTTCTCTGAGGATGACATGATAGTATATCGAGATAGAATTTGTGTGCCTAGTCAAAATGAGTTGAGAGAAAGCATTCTAGAAGAGGCGCATAAGAGTAAGTATACTATCCACCCAGGTGCCACCAAGATGTATCAAGATTTGAAAAGATTTTCTGGTGGCCAGGGATGAAGAGCCATGTGACGGAATATGTGGCTAGATGCCTAGTGTGTTAGAGGATAAAGATTGAACATCAGAAATTGACTGGGTTGTTGCAACCTTTAGATATCCCTGAGTGGAAGTGGGATAGTATAGCCATGGATTTTGTCATGGGGTTACCCAGGACATCCTCTGGACACGATGCTATTTGGGTAGTTGTGGATAGACTGACGAAGTCTGCACACTTTTTAGCTATTAAGGCTACTTATACACTGGATAGATTGGCCCAGTTGTATATCAGAGAGATAGTGCGACTTCATGGAGTACCCAATAGCATAGTTTCGGATAGAGACCCCAGGTTCACATCGAACTTTTGGAGGTCATTGCAGCATGTCTTAGGGACCAGATTGCGGTTTAGTACTGCATATCACCCTCAGACAGATGGTCAGACTGAAAGGACCATCCAGACATTAGAAGATATGTTGAGAGCATGTGTGCTAGAGATGAAGGGGAACTGGGATGCGTATTTACCGTTAGCAGAGTTTGCATACAATAGTAGTTACCATTCCAGTATCCAGATGGCCCCTTATGAGGCTTTGTATGGGAGAAAGTGCAGATCCCCTCTGTGTTAGGTTGAGCTAGGTGAGAGGAGTATAATAGGACCTGAGATTGTGGACCAGACCACCTGACAAATAGAATTAATTAGAAAGAGGCTCCTCACGACCCAGAGTAGATAGAAAAGCTATGCTGATAAGCGTAGGAGGCTGTTAGAGTTTGAGGTTAGAGACCATGTGTTCATTCGAATATCTCCAATGACGGGAGTAGGTCGGTCAATGAGGGTAAGAAAGCTCAGTCCTAGGTATATTGGTCCGTTTGAAATCCTTGAGAAAATTGGACCCGTGGCTTACCGAATAGCCTTACCTCCTAACCTAGCCCAAATCCACAGTGTTTTTCATGTCTCCTAGTTGAAAAAGTATTTACCAGACTTCTCACATGTCATAGAATATAAGCATGTGCAATTGCAAGAAGATCTTTCCTATGTAGTGAAACCGGAGAGAATTGTGGATGCTAAGCTTAAACAGCTGAGAAGCAAGAGCATTCCTCTGGTGAAAGTGATCTGGAGAGGTCTGACATCTGAGGAAGCAACCTGGGAATTGGCGGATGAAATGAGGCAAAAATATCCAGAGTTATTCCCTTGAGGTAAGTCTTTAAATTTCAGGGACGAAATTTCTTTCAAGAGGGGTAGAAATGTAACAACCGGGGAAAAAGAAAAGAAAAGGGAAAAGAAAGAAAGTGAAAGCTGGAAAAATTCAGAATCTAGAAATTTTGCTGAGTCTCCTCGCAATAGCGAGAAATGGTCTCGCTGTCGCGAGAATGTCGTCTCGCATTAGCGAACGAGGTTCTAGCTATAGCGAGTGCGGGCAGCAGTCCATACAGAAACCAAGGGGCAGCTCGTCGTAGCGTGCGCCATAGCGAGAGTGAGGTCTGGAACTGACGTGAGTTCGCCATAGCGAAGGTCAAATCTCGCCATAACAAAGGGAACTGATACGAGCTCGCCGTAGCGAAGGTTACACCTCGCCATAGCGAAGCCAGATAACATGAGCTCGCTATAGCGAAGGTTAATTTTCGCCGTAACGAGGGTCAGTCCGGAAGAGAGTAAATAGCGAGAATTAGACTTCATTAAACGCCCAAACTCATTTCTTCTCTCATATCTGCCCTAGACTTCGACCAAAGGAGAGAAAAGAGGCATGGAGAGTGAGAGAGACCAAGAGAAGGAGGAAGAGCAAGGAAAAGGTAAGGAAACTTCTCCCATTTCTTCTTAGAACTCTGATCCCCTCTCTTTGCCCTATCTTTCTGCGATTTTGTTTGTGAAAATGGTGGGATTTTGGGCATGGGTCAGAAGAGGGAAAGTGGAAAACACCTTTGAATCTTTGTGTTTTCTTTGAAAATGTTATTTTCCACTACCATGGGAGCTTGAGAGAGAGAAAGAGTTGATGGCATTCTAGAGAGAAAGAGAACTCTAGGTTCTGGTATGTTAGGAGAATTTGATCTGAATGATTACATTCTAAAAGAGTAATTGCATGCTTTTGTGTGTCTAGGCTCAAGAGAAACACCTCCATCAAGGTGTGAGTGTGAAACCAAGAAGGGAGAAGAGGACTTGAAAGGAAAAGCTAGTGTTGACCTTGGCCGATAAGGTAGCTCTCTCTTCCCACTCTTTCTTGTTGCATTCTTGGTTGTAAGAGTCATTGTATGTTAATGTATATGCTTGTTGTGTGGAATATGCCATATGCTATTGGTTTGATGCATTGATGCCAATATGCTTGTGTGTTGAAATGTGAGAATTGCTCGGGTGAGTGACGGGCTTGTCGTACAACCCTCAAAATAAAACTAGGTTGAATAAAAATATAGCAAGTGGCACAACCTAGGTCATCTCCCTTGGAATTGGAATTCAATGTTTAATTAGGTTCTCTAAGTGTTCTAAGATCCTAGAACTATCTAGTTTGGGGGTTTTTGAATGAATTAAACTATCCTAAACTGAATTGAAACAAATTTCCTAAATACTACCTAATTGGATAAATTGTGATGAATGATGGGCTTGTGACTAGCTTAGGAATTATCTCTTGGTATCCACTATCCTTATCCTATTCCAATTGTGGTTAATTCTGGCCTAAGAATTCCTAATTATGTTCATTACAAGTTATCTTGAGTTACCACACAAGAATCAAGAGATTAACAATCTAATATTGAATTGAGACCTCAATCCCGCATTAACCATTAACTCTTGTCTTTAAGATCAATGAACATCCAATTTGATTGATTAACTAATTAATTATCTTCTGATTCATCATCCAAAAATATTTTAATTAACCAACTAAACACCAAGGAATTCTCAAATAGACATTTAAGCACATAATCTTACTCATGTATTTCATCGAACACCTTCGTGGCATACATGGGAGATTAGAGAGAATAATGAAAAAATCAAATTCAAATTTAACCAATTAATCAACAAAAAAGGGTTTCCTAATCAGTGTCTAACCAGCCACTAATTAATTACACCAATTCCTAATCAAATATAACTTAACCAAGATTATACAGAATAAGAAAAAGTGTAGGAAAAATAAGAAAATCTTAGCCAGAATTTTGCATTCTTCCAAGGATTCAAGCTTCTACTCAAGAGTTTCCTCCCTTGCTAGCCTCAAGATGAATGAATTATATCTTCATTCGGTGGATGGATGATGGAGTATGGAATGGAGATGTGAAGACCCCGGATGAATGGAGGCGTGGGTGTGATTATAAAGAGACGATGGAATGGGGAGAAGGCGTGAATGGGCTGGACTCTAGATGGAGGCGTGTTTGAATGGGTTGCTGGTGTCGTTTAAAGGGAAAGACGGAGGTGTGGTTTTGTTTTCACGTGAGTCCTTTAAGTGATTCCACGTGCTCCTCCTTCTCATTTTAATTATCTGAAGCTTGCATGAGTGTGGGCCCCATTGTGAATATAATAATCTACATTTTGCTTCACATATTCTGATTCATGCTTCCCACGTCCAACTCGTGTTAGCTTCTTGTTTCTTCTCTTTGATGTGGTTCTGGACAGCTCGTTGCTTCATGCGTTTATCCCTGGACTCGAGCATTCTGCTGTTCTGGAGCTCCAAAACATGAGAGCACGTTCTGCTGGCTCGAAGCTTCTTCAACACATTCTGTAATCACGTTGCTGTCCAGCCTTTCCATGCAAGCTTTCTTCCTTCTTTCATCTCTGTTCAACCACTGCACTTCTCCAATCTCTAGCTCATTCTCTTTGTGCAGTTCCACGTTGCTTTCTTCCTCGTTCTGCAGCTGCTCGAGTTTGTTCAGCTCGTGCTCTTCTTTTTCTTCTCGTCTCAGAAGCAACTCGTGCCTCTCCTTGCATGTTCTTCTCTGTTGTTGCATGCTGTCCAGACGTAGCTTCAGCGTCTTTCACTAGTTTTGCTGCCATTTGTTTCTTCATGCTCCTCACGCCAAAACAGTAGCTTTGCCTTCTCTGTTCTGTATGTGTGTGTATAGTGCTTGATTCTGCTTTGTCCAGCTACAGCTGCTGTCCTCTGCTTCTTCGTCGTTCTGCAATGTTCATTCCTGTTCCAGCAACTTCATTTCGTGGCTTCAGATCTGCTTCCAATCACAACACATAGAACTCGAGCTTTTCCTCTGTTTTGCAGCTGCTTCCAGACTTCAACTCGTTGCTTCCTTTCCCACGTTGCTGCTCCTCATCATTTTCTCCTTGCAAGCTTCTTCTTTTTGTCGAAACCAAGTTCCAGCTCTAGCATCTTTTAACCAGCAACTCAACCTGCTTGCTTCTTGTCCAGTGTTGTCTCTTGAACACGTTAGCTCCTTCATGCACCTGCTGGTTCTCGTGTTGTTCTTCTGCCAACAGTGTCTTCTTCTCTGCTTTGAATGAGTGGGAGTTCATGTGGGCTGATGTGTGTGTGTTTTCTGCTCAAAAGTTCCAGCCTTCATGCATGGTTCTGTTCCTTGCTTCTTCTTTATGTGGCTATAACCCTTTTAGCTTGTGGCTTTCCTTCAAAGCTCAAATTGCCCAACAAAAATCTGCATAAAAGAATGAAAGAGATGGAATAGAAAAGTCACAAAATTCATTTAAAATGATTTATGCATTAAAATTCAAGAATTTTGCAATTTTAATTCCTAGAGTGCAAAAAGTGGCTAATGAATTTAAATTGAATCTAATTAAACCCTTAAAGCCATATTTGATCATTAAAATGTCTAAGTTAGGGGATTAAAATATATAAAATATCATACTTATCAGTGAGGTAGTGCCGAGAGTCCCTTGAGATGGGTGAGGTGAAGCCGAAAGTCCTTTGAGATAGGTGAGACAAGGCCAAAAGTCTCAAACGAGTGAGGCCAAGTCAAAAGTCCTTAAACTCAGGTGAGGCTATCCAAAAATCCCTAGACTCGGGTGAGGCTAGACCAAAAGTCCCTGGAACCCATTTTTGGCATTGTTGTGATTTCCATAGCATGTACAACGTGTGTTGGATGATTGAGAATGGCTAAATGCTTATTCACATGTTTTAACTTATTATATGCCTTGATTGTTTACTTGATTAAGTGCATGAGCTACTAAGATTCCCTGAATCTCACCCCTTCCCTCCCAACTAAATATGCTAGGTGGAGCACAAGGAGAGGCAAGTGCACACCAAGGAGCCTAGAAGCATGCTTAGTTAGATATTACTTTCTTTTGGATATTTTGATGTAAAGTGGTGCCACAATGAATATGCGCCCACTATTTTTTAGATGTAAAGGTTGTAACATGTGTATAAATATGAAATGATATTGTATGAACTATGTTTATAGCTAAAGTAATGGAAATGAGGGTTTTGCCCCTTTTGTTGAATGCATGAAGTAGTGTATATTTGGCCATAGCATAGCGAGATTGGAATGTATGTTGATTTGGACCACATGGACTTGTTATATATCCTAGTTTTATGCTTTTAAACTTGTCCATGAGTGGCTAAAGTGTGTGAGAGGCTATTTGGACCCGTTTTGGGCCTTTGGGGTGCCAAAATCGGTATTTTTGAGAGCTCCGTCAAAGTATGACCGGATGAGCTCCTCTTGCCATGAAATTTGGCGTGCCTCTAGAGTTTGTAGAAAGCTTCTTGAAAAGATAAAGTGGGTAATATTCGGAGGTCAAGAGAATATTTGGTGAATTGTTGAATTTGGGAAAAATCCACGGTTTGGTCATGTACTGTTCCTATAGTTCAAAAATGAAAACCATGTCATACATAGACCAAATGGAGTCCAACTGTCATGAAATTTTATACACATAAACTAGAAAACCAAAGTGACCTGTACCAACTAGAATCACCCAAATCGGAGGTCTGTAGAGAGAGACTGAACTGTCTGAAGTTCTGTATCAGCATCAGGGAGCTCATCTAACCCCCGTCACTGTTCCATCGATTTTCGGGGTGTAGGGGCTACTGAACTGATCTGGACTTATCTGTTTCCTCTAGTACACATCCGTAGCTTTTCAAATTGGTATAGTGTGCCCAGATTGGATTTTTGTGGATTTAATTATGGATTTCCGAAGTTCATGATAGAAAGCTGCACCAGAAACAGTGACAGCCAGACCTCTTTCCCATTTTCAATGTCAAACATGGTCCAAATGTTGAGATTTTGATTGGAAATGATTTTTAGGGTAAAGTTAATACTTAGAGATTTCTAGAAAGCTAAAGTTTGCTGCATTCCCATTTTTTACAATTAGTTATGATTTTCCAAAGTTAGAGCCAAAATATGACTTTTGGGCACAAGTGAGAAAAGTGCATTTTCTGGTTTTTGGCTCCACACCCGTGGCTTATGGTTTGTTTTATGCTATGTATGAGTTGTATAAGTGGAGTTGAGTTAAGAATATAAATGATGGATTCACAGGACCCACGAGGCAGAAGTTGAGTGTATGAAACCCTGTTTCCTAGCATAAAAATGCCACGGACTAGTGTTGATTCTTTGGAAATCATATGCAACCAAGCCCAGTGAGAGGCTAGGTAGCGGTAGTAGATTAAGGTGTTACACTCAGCAAGTATTTTATTCTGTAAACACTCTTTGTCCTTAATGATAAGGAGCATAAGAACTTTTGTCTTATGTTTACATAAGGCAAGTGGAGGCAGAATGATGCTCACCAGAATGATGACATCGCAAGTTTACGGGTCGTAAGAATAGTACGTAATGAGTCAAGGTCATTCTCTTAAAGAATCAACACAATTAATGATTAAGCATTAAAGTTCTCATCTTCATTTTAGTTAAACAAATTAAATTGAGATTGAATTTTTGCGAAAATTAATTCAAATGCAATTAATAGTAATGAAAAATGATTTTTAATCGAAAATAAGCAATTAAAGACACCCTAGGAATTCTAATTCCCTTTTATACAATGTCAATCATTCCCTTTTTAATTAATTGGCTTAGTATCAATTTTAGAGTCAAAGGTTTAATTAGGTAAAAATATTTTTCGATCCATTCAAACCCATATATCAACTCTACTCTTTGATGTCTCAAATAAGAAGTTAACATACAATTAAGCTCATACCTTATCTAGACTACCTAGGGCCCTTGAGTATATTTCTATCTCAAGTGCAAATTAGACTATATCTAATCCTAAGTTGCTCAATCAATGGCCTATAAGTAATTCCCTTCTTTCAAAGGCTAATTACAAAACCCATAATCAAACTAAAGGTGGCCAATCAATAGAATAAAACCATAATTCAAATTAAACACTAAAATTTTCAATAATCCAACATAATCAACAGGAAAATAATCTCCAAAGTTTAAAGGTTCATGGAATCCCTAAAGGTTACAAGATTTAGCAGCTCATGGCTTGAAATTCACAGACAAGTTCAGTAAACATAGCAACAAATACATCAACTTGAAGAGAAGATGGAGTAGAAATGCCTAATCGGAAGAATCTTGCACAAAATCAATGATTTCTCGATTAATATAAAGCCTCCCAACACCTTTTGTACATTTTCCCACTTTCCTAGTCAACCAAAAGTAGCTCTCCTCTGTTGAATGCTCAAACCCTAGCTTCTTTTCGCATTTTTAACTCTCAAATCAAAGTTATGCATTTTAGAGGCCGATCTTAATATGGCGAGGGGAGACTCTCGCTATAGCGAGAGCTTATAGACACCCAAACTTCTGCTGATCTCGCTATTACTGGCACTATAGCGGGGAGCTCCCTGGAATTTGTATGCATCGTGACTTTGCTATGGCGAATTGACTTCCTCGCTACAGCGAAAGTGCACCCTCGCCATAGCGAATTTTGCTCTAGCTGTAGCAAGAGGACTTGTTCCACTTGCTTCTTTTACTTTTCAGCTTCCCTCTCTTTTCTCATTCCTTTCTATAATCTTCTACTTTCTCTTGAGATAAAAATCAATCATAAAATGAGGCTCAAACTGATAAAGATATTGCAATTGAAATATTTTTTTTATTTTGTTTGATTGAATACAAATTAGCCATATTAGTCAAGAGAAAAGTACTTTGCCTCCTTAATTTAACATAAATATATCCTTTTCTCATACTAAATTAGGGAGTCATCAAACTCTCCCACACTTAGATCTTTACTTGTCCTCAAGCAATTCCTAGAAACTATCAATCAATGTGATTGTTAACAGCTTCTTTTCCACAATAAACACCTAATCAACCCAAAATTTCAGACTCCCCCACACTTAGAGTGAAACCAATGTCAGAAGTAGATGCTCAGCAAAACTTAAATTGAATTTCGAAGCCAATGTATTCATAGCAACACCCTCCTGATTTCTAAAGTGTGTGTGTGCTCCACAGATAGATTTTTAAAAAGCAATCATGTACTTTTCAATACACCCTCAATATACTTTCAAGACCCAATCCAACTATCTACTCTAACTTCAATTGTCAAAATTCATTAAGAGAGGTCTTTATTGTTCAACAGAGTACTACTCTCAGCACAATTATTCTTATGCTTTTCTTTTCTCATTCTCTTCTTTTTTATTATTATTATTATTACTTTTAATTTCTCTTCCTCAATTCTCTTAATCCTTTTAACGCAAATGATGACATTGATGATGAAGCCACTTGGTTACTCAGATTAAGAAAATCCTCAGAGTGCTTACTAGCATACTCTTAGTTTTCACCACTGTTTGACGCAAAAATTCATATTTTTTAGTGCAAACTCCCGGTTACTAAGTGATTTCAACCATTGGAGTAGGAATATATCTGTAAATAAATAAATTTTTTTCCACTAAATATCCCTCTCAAATAACAATAAGATATCCATCAGAAGCAGATAAATTGGGGAGATCTAAAAAAAATAAATGGGGGCTAACTAAAGAAAAAGCTTGAATTACTTCAATAATCATCTTATTGAGAAGTGTTTCTATTATGGATGCTTACTACAACTACATTATTTGCTTTGTTCATTTTAAGTTTGTCTAACCTCCATATTCATTGATTAGTATTCATCTAAAGCGAGAGGGGCTAGATCTGGTTAAAATTTAGGGGCATTATGGTGGACTAATTATTATTGATATACTTTTCCTTATTATTTAAATCTGTATATCCGCCTATCCTATATTTACCTTCCCCCACGCTTAAAGATAACATTGTCTGCAATGTGTGAAAGAAGAAATAATAGAAGCAAACAAGTAGAAGTAAATTGAGGGCAGAGGTAGGGAATGTAAGTAAAAAGAAAGAAACGAGACTCTCCTGATATGAAAGTTCAGGAAGAAAGAGATGTGCGTGAACAACTCCTGTATCTGAGAGACCAAAAATATATAAAGACCACACATCAAACAATAAGTTGGCGTTAGGAATAAAACATCAATTATAAAAGTAACCAGTGCAGAATCTAAAAACATAACGATATACAGTTATCCATATACAGTTATCCAAAATGTAAAGTAGAGAAATAAGAAGAAGCATGCAAGGAACAGAAAAGCTCTATGAGTCAGAGGGCCTGGGCATATCCTATGGTACAGGGTCTTGTGGAAGGATGATGACTGAGGATTGAGGAACCTCTAGAGGTGGAGGTGTAGGTGGAAGGGCAGGCATCAAATAATCCATGAGCATTTGCAACTGATCCTTCATTGATAGGACATGCCCCTCTAGCCTATCAATGGACTCCCTTACCCAGCCCTAAAACTGAGTTTGAGGTGGTGCATCTTGTATCATCAGTTTTAGAGTATCCCCTCGCTACTGTGGAGGAGGTGGAGATGCTTTGGGCAGTGCTTGTGCTGGTGCTTGGTATCTGTGGGGTCATCTCGACTCATCCTTCATGCTGTCATATTTAAAGGGCCCCTTTGGCTTCAAATGAGCATCGTTCTTGGAGACTCAGCTTCCCCCCATTGTGAGCAACTCCGTAAGCATGTGAGGGTATGCCAAGCTTGCCCTATCTGACCTGGCCACTTACTTGAAATTAAGGAACATAAGACGAGGAATATTCACCTGCTGCCTGGTCATGAAGCACCACGTCAACACAGCTCATTCTTGGATCATATCGGACCCATGAGAACTCGTCAAAATGTTGCTGGTAATGAATTACAGCCAATACCAAGCAGGCTTATTCAGTTGGTTGACTGGATACACTTTATTAACCAGCCTTGCTTGTCCTTCATTTGCAATAGTCGTCTCCACCTCATCCTAGGGGATAGACTGCTAATTAGCCAAGTATGACTAGAAGGGATATTCTGGGATGTCAAGTAATTCATAAAAGTCTTGAATGACCTTCTCATTGATTTGTACCCAGGCAAAGCGGCAATAATATTCGTCCTTGTCCTCCTTGGTGTCTTCACAATTGGCATATAGCTCTTGGATCATCAGAGGAATCCAATGCACTAGCTTTTTGGTGAAGCCTTGTAGTCCATGCCATTTAAAGTCCGAGTAGGTGAGATCCAAGACATGGGGCTCATAGTGTAACACCCCGAAATTAATTAAGGTGTTAATTATGGATTAAGATTAATTAAGGATAATTAATAGAGCATAATTGGGCAAGTTAGTGAATAGGTATTCTAGAGAGATAAATTGTTAATATGGGTTGAGAATTTATTTAGGATGGAGATTTACATCTAGGCCCAAATTAATTAAATCATGATAAGAGGCTAATGGAGGCCCAATGAATTAGAGGTAGACCCAAATTAATTTAATGAGATAGAGGCCCAAGATTTATCTTGTGTAGGCTCAATTAAGTGGCCCAATTACTATTGTACAGACCCAAGCCCTTGAGCTCATCAAATTAGGCCCAAATCCCATTAAACTTCAGCAACCCAATGAGTGAAAACTGGCACAACAGAATTATGCAGCCCAACACTTAAAAACTGGCCCAATAAGCAAAATCTGAAACCCAATTGGATTTGGACTTGGAGCAACCCATGACCCAGCCTTTTGACCCAACTTAAACCCATCTAAACCCTAATGCTTCAGCCACACCTTCATTTTTCTAAAACTCAAGAGGCAAATTCGGAGGTTGAGAAGGAGGCTAGGGTTTGAGGCAAAGATTCTGCATTTCCACGCACTTAGAGCAAGATTTGGCCAAGGTAATAGTTATAGAACTTAACCCCCTCATCTTCCTCTTTAATTTGGTCCGATTAGTTTTTCATTTGGAGAGATTTCATTATACCCAAAATTTGAAAAGTGAGTGTTTGGAGGTTTTCTTGGTAAAATTCGTAGATTGAGGTTGAGGTTAGTATTAGGAGACTTTAAACCCCCCTTTTTGATGCTTTCTTTTATGGTTTGAGACCCCCATAGCTTATTTATATTATGGGCATTAATTTTGTACGAATTTGCTTAGGATTTTGGGTGACACATTGAAAATTCTGGTGGGAGATACTTGAATCCGAATTTGGGATTTGTGGTGACTGTTGCAATTATCTGCAAGTGAGGTAACCGGGGTTTACAGTAATTCCATGCATGTATCTATTTTAATTTCATATTTGCTATATATGAATGATTTGAAATATTGAATGAATTGGTTGGCTATCTGTTGTATTATGATTGGACCTTGTGAGTCCATGGTGGAGCTGTGGTGCGGCTGCCACCCGTGCATGTGCCACGATCGGGCACCGGGTATGATCAACCCCAGATGCACTGAGCCCTGGTTGTGCTCAATAGGGAGTAGGTGCCATGGACGGGCCTCTCCCGGTGTTAATGGCCTTTAACATGTTAATTATATGATTGCTAGTATGGGATAGTAATCATGATAGCCTAATTGTTTCATTTGCTGAAATGACTGATATGATTCTGGTATGGATTTTGATTCATGCATATATGTTGATTAAACTGGATTATATGATGGAATTACTTTGGTTACTGAGATTTATATCTCACCCCGTGTTATGGCATCAATATTTCAGGTGAAGGTTCCTCGGGTAAGGATAAGGGTAAGCAAGTGGATGAAAATCCATAAGTTTCAACCTATGGGGAGATGGCTACACTTGGGCTGACTTAGCTAGGATAGATGCTAATTTTGTATTCCTTAATGTATAGCATCATCATGTATCTGCATTGCCAAGTGTAGGCTTGAACATTTGATTTATTGGGAATGTATGTACTAAAGGGTTAGACCCCCTCTTGACTTAGTAATTGATGTATGGATTCATATGATCTGCTGTAAACTTTGTTGACCTATAATATGGTTGTCAATGGAAATGTAACCCTTGAGATATTGATATGAGCCCCTAATATATGGAACCCCCATTTATTGTGTATTAAAGGATAGCTGCTGGTAGTTCATGCATATTTTGTTGTTGATACTTTATAAACTTGCTAATAGAGGGTGATTAGAGAAGGGAAATGGGCATATAAGTTTTGAATTGATAATGGAAGAATAGCTAAGTAAATAAGGTAGATAAATGCCATTAGAGCTATATAAAATGAGGGGAAGTGACCTTAGAGTGTCCCTAAGAAGAGAAATGGAGTGTAGGGGGCGAAATATAGTGAAACTAGTGACAGAAGGGAATCACGCCGCGGCCAGGAAGGCTTCGCCGCGGCCTAGGAAGTGACAGTGGCGAGGGACGCCGCGGCTTGAGAAATCTTGCCGCGGCGCGGAGTGAAAATAATCGCCCAGGAGGTGACAGAACGTAACCTCGCCGCGGCGCAAGAAGTCCCGCCGCGGCGCGAGTCGAGAAAATTAATTAGGGAGGTTACAGTAGCAAAACTCACCGCGGCGCCACATAGGTTGGCCGCGGCGCAGGTCCAACTCGCCGCGGCGATAAGAAAATTCCAGAGAGTAACTGGGCCGCGGCGCAAGTTTAAAAATGTGGTTTTTGAGCTCCAGAACCTAACTTAGCCGCGGCGGGAAAGTTCCAAGTCGCGGCGCAGGTCCCCAAACTCCTATATTTGACCTAGAAACCCTAATTTCAGTAAGGCTAATATTAGGGAATGGTATGAGTACATTGGTGGGATGTTTTTGTGGGTTGAAATTGATCAATGGATGAATCATAAACCTTTAATGATGGTATAAACCTTTCTTATGCATGATCCCGTTATGGTTGTTAGTTGATGATCCTAGTAGTATCAAGGTTTAAATTTCCTCTATATTTTCATAATGTGATTAATTGCGATGACTCCAAACCTTGATCATTATCTATTAATTGTGTATTTAGCTATAATCACCGAGGTTAGAACTTAGGGTCGTCACACATAGTATCGATCTTCAACTACCCCTCGGTCAGAGAAAAGCCGCTCAAAATGGAATTCGGCTCTAGAAGAAGCAAACCAGTCCTTGTCATAGGATTTCTTCTTTTGCTTCGAGGACGATGCTTCAGCGGTTTTAATTTGCTTTTTGGGAGCCATAACTCTGAAATTCAAATAACAATCAGAAAGAAACCGGTGTCAGCACTTATAGAAAACCACAGAATAAGTAGGGGAGATGGGATGTCTACATGCATAATGATGAAAAGGAAAAATTTGTAAATTCGATGAATGTAACATGCTTAAGTATGGAAATGAACCTCTAAGAGCAAACAAGGGGTTAGGGGAAAAGAAGTATTCAAGCAAACAAAGTAGGAAGTGCCCAGAAAAAATAGCACTTTCTAGAAAACGCTCAAACTTGCCACAACGAGTTTATTCTCGTTATAGCGAGAATGAACTATTTTCCGAAAATGCTGATTTAGGCTGAAGAAATCCTAATTAATTAGAACTTCTTGCACAGAAACAGTTGACCAATAGAATACAACCCAAAAATCTTACTTATTGACCCCTAATTACATAGATAAATGCAAACAAAAGTCTCAGCCCTAATGACCATAGAAACAACCCAAAAATGCAGCGATTGAGGAAGGAAAAGGTGCATACAACATACCTGATGAAAGGAAAGTGATGCACAAGGGGATTGGGAGTGTGGAAGGTGAGAAATTCAACAAAAGAATAAAGGAAAGGGTTGGAGGGTACAAAGACACAATAGTGAGGAGTAGCAAGAATGAGAGAAGATGATAGAAAATAGGGTGTTTGCTGGTTATTTGTTTTATTTGTTTTATTTTTATTTTTATTTTAAGAGACCTCGCTATTGCTAGGTAATAGCAAGGGCTTCTCTAGAAAAAGTACCGAGTGCAAAGCTGCTGAGCTCACAATGGCAAAGCTGCCTTTCACAATGGCGAACACACTTAGGTGTTTTTTGTGGCTGACAAACTATAGCGAGAAACTCTCTGGTGTTTGTACTGGACCATAAGCATACTGCAGTTGCTATAGCGAGTTGGCCATATCGCAACATATCGCAATAACGAGAAAACTTGAAAAATTTTCTCAACATATTTTACTCGCCATAGCCCGGCTATAGCGAGATACTCTCTAGACTTTTTACTAGATTGGAAACACAGGGAGTTCACTATGGTGAAATGGTGATCTCACTGTAGCGATAACACTTAACCTCGCACACACTCTAGCTCACTACAGCCTGGCCATAGCGAGGAACTCTCTGGTTGAAGTACCTGACATAGAACAAGCAGCCTCACAATAGCAAAATGGACTCCTCGCCATAACAATTTTTCTTTTTGAACCCTCACCTAAATTTTCAATTAATTACTTTCCAACCCTATTTACACCTCCTATCATGCAATTACTCAACCCATTGCTATCAAACTTTAATCAAATATAATCAAAGAAACAAGATTACTAGGATACTGATATGCAATTCAAATTGATAAGTATAAACTCCCTGAAAATCCTGACTGGACTTATCCATTCTTGCCAAAAGCTTGTTCTCGAATATCTAACATTTTAACACCAACATCAAACCTACAAAACACACAGAGAAAAAGGAAGATCAAACCAAAGACAAAAAGAACATCAAACTCAAACATAAGAACAAGAAGAAAACTTGGGTTGCCTCCTAAGTAGCGCTTGATTTATAGTCCTCAGTCAAACTTTGTCAGCCAATCAGGGAGGTTGAGTGAAGTTATGGACCGTTGTCTATCGATCTATCTCACCACCCAAATAATGTTTAAGCCACTAACCATTTACTTTAAATTGATCTTCTGATTTCTCATTTTGAACTTCAATAGCTCCATAAGGTGTCACAGAGACCACTTTGAATGGACCAGACCATCTGGATCTCAACTTACCTAGAAACAACTTCAAACGAGAATTATAAAGCAACACAAGGTCTCCAGGTTCAAACTTCCTTGGCAAGATGTGTCGATCATGAATTCTTTTGGTCCTTTCCTTATAAATTCTAGAACTTTCAAAAGCTTGCAATCTAAACTCATCTAACTCATTTAGTTGCATCAGTCTTTTCTCACCCACTTCATCCATATCAAAATTTAATTTCTTTATAGCCCTAAATGCTTTATGCTCTAGCTCAATGGGCAAGTGACAAGCTTTGCCAAAAACTAATTGATAGGGAGACATACCTATTGGAGATTTAAAAGCTATCCTATATGCCCATAAAGTATCATTGAGCTTATCCGCCCAAT
The DNA here is from genome assembly GCA_032878935.1 of Erythrophleum fordii. Classification (NCBI taxonomy): domain Eukaryota; kingdom Viridiplantae; phylum Streptophyta; class Magnoliopsida; order Fabales; family Fabaceae; genus Erythrophleum; species Erythrophleum fordii. The sequence continues at coordinate 2,070,013 of JAVQMF010000055.1, forward strand.
CTTTTCTAGTTGGACTCACTGTTTTTTCCAAAATTCTTTTTATTTCTCTGTTGGATACTTCACACAACCCATTGGTTTAAGGGTGATATGCTAGTGCCATCTTATGGGTGACCTCATATTTTGCAAGCAAACCTTTGAATAATTTATTGTTGAAGTGAGTTCCCTCATCACTAATGATTGCCCTAGGTGTGCCAAAATGAGTAAAAATATTATTTTTCAAAAATCTCACTAATGTATTGGCATCATTAGAATGACAAGCCATAGCCTCAACCTACTTACTCACATACTCAAAGCAACCAATATATATTGATGGCTCCTAGATGAAACAAAAGATCTCATAAAATTAATGACCTACACATCAAATAATTCTACCTCAAGAATACCTGATTAGGGCATTTCATGCCTCTTTGAGATGTTACCTGTTCTCTTACATGCATCATAATGACAAACAAACAAGTAAGCATCTTTAAATAATGTAGGCTAATAATATCCAAATTGCAACACTTTGCATGCAGTACGTTGGCCACTAAAATGACCACCATATGAAGCAGCATGACAAGCATACAAAATATCATTTTGTTCAGTTTGAGGCACACACTTTCTCAAAATTTGGTAAGCACACTTCTTATATAAAAAAGGTTTATCCCACACAAACTATTTCATATCATGCAAAAAAAATTTCTTTTGATAAGACTTTAATTCATCAGGCACAATGCCACTAACCAAGTAATTGGCATAATCAGCATACCAAGGCACAAACACACTATTCACAACAAAGACAGAATCATCAGGAAAACTCTCATTAATCAGTAAATCATCCACACACTCAGAGTTATTCACAAGCCTAGATAAATTATCAGCAACTTAGTTTTTAGTTCCTTTCCTATAAGCAATTTGCATATCAAATTCTTGCAATAATAACACCCATCTAATCAACCTAGGTTTAGATTCTTTCTTACATAATAGATGTCTGATAGCAGCATGATCAGTATGAATTATGACTCTAATTCCCATCAAATACACTCTAAATTTTTCAAAAGCAAAGACAACAGCAAGCATTTCTTTTTTAGTAGTTAAGTAATTTACCTGTACTCCAACTAGAGTTTTGCTTGCATAGTAAATAGGATGAAAGATCTTCCCATGTCTCTGGCCAAGCACAGCTCCAACAACATAATCGCTTGCATCGCACATGACCTCAAAGGGTAGTGACCAGTCAGGAGCCACTGTAATTAGTGCTATGATAAGTCTTTGCTTAAGCTCTTCAAAAGCTTTTAAGCAATTTGCATCAAACTTGAATGCGATATCCTTTTCAAGCAATTGAGATGGAGGTTTCGTTATCTTTGAGAAATCTTTGATGAATCTTCTATAGAACCCAACGTGCCCCAAGAAACTTCTAATAGCTTTCATATTGGTAGGTGGCAGTAATTGCTCAATCACAGAAACCTTAGCCCGATCCACCTCTAATCCTCTTTTGGACATCTTATGTCCCAGTACTATATCTTCACAACCCATGTAGTGACACTTTTCCCAATTGAGAACCAAATTGGTATCCTCACATCTTTGCAGAACCCATGTCAAATTATCCAGACATTCCTCAAAAGTGATGCCAAACATAGAGAAATCATCCATAAAGACTTCCATGATATGTTCAATCATGTCAGAGAAAATTGACATCATACATCTTTGAAATGTGGCAGGAGCATTACACAGTCGAAAAGGCATTCATCTAAATGAGAAAGTTCCATATGGACACGTGAAAGTAGTTTTTTCTTAATCTTTAGGAGTGATTGCAATTTGATTGTAACCAGAATAGCCATCCAAGAAAACAAAAGAATTCTTTTCCTGTTAACCGATCTAACATCTGATCAATGAATGGAAGTGGGAAATGATCCTTTCTTATAACTGTGTTCAATTTCCTGTAATCCATACAAACTCTTCAGCCTGTAACTGTTCTTGTGGCAATCATTTCATCCTTCTTATTGTTCACCACCGTTATTCCTCCCTTCTTAGGGATACATTGTACCGAACTTACCCAGTCACTATCCAATATGAGATAGATAATACCAACATCAAGTCACTTGATAATCTCTTTCTTGACCACCTCTCTCATTATAAGATTCAATCACCTTTGATTCTCCACTGATTTCTTATGGTCATCTTCTAAGAAAATTTTATGAATGCAAATGGCTAGACTAATCCCTTTTATATTGGCTATAGTCCAACCATTGGTCCTTTTGTGCTCTTTTAACACTTTCAGCAGTTGTTTTTCTTGGAGAAGTGTTAATATAGACGAGACTATGACTGGTAAGGTCTCTCCTTCCCCTAAATAAGCATATTTAAGATGCGGTGGAAAAGGTTTCAACTTTAAAATTGGAGGCTGCTCAATGGATGGTGGGAGAGCGTGAGCTTTTCGTGAAGTAAGCTCCAATGATTCAAATTGTCCATTCTACTTAGGCACAGGTCTAAATGCATTAAGTTTGTGCTCTACTTCCATTTTCATCACCTCTCCTATACTTGGTTTACCAATAAATACTGCTTCAAGAGGATCGGTAAAAGCAAAAGAATTCAATTCTTCTTGAATTATCTCCTCAACAATAGACACCCTTGAACATTCTTCTACACTGCCCAGATGTTTCATAGCTTTTTCCACACTAAAGGTAACTTGCTCATCTCCAAGCCTCATTATAATTTCCCATTTTTCCACATCAACTAGTGCTCTGCCAGTAGCTAGAAATGGCCTCCCCACTATCAATGGGATATCTCTATCCTCTTCAATATGAAGCATAATAAAATCAGCAGGATAAATGAAAGGGCCAACCTTCACTAACACGTCTTCGATGATCCCATATGGATAAGATAAGCTTCTATCAGCCAGTTGCAAAGTGACAGTCATTGGATTGGCCTCACCCAATTGTAGCTTTCTAAAAACAGATAATGGCATGAGGTTTACAGCAGATCCTAAATCACAAAGTGCTCAACCTTCAAATTTGTCCCCAATCATGCAAGGGATAGAAAAAAGAACCAGAGTCTTTACACTTGGTTGGAAGATTGGATTTGAGAATATTAGTGGTCTCCTTTGTCAAAGCCACTATTGCAAATTCGGTGAATCGCTTCTTCTTGCTGAGCATATCTTGGAGGAACTTAGCATATTTAGGCATTTGCTCTAAAGCCTCAGAAAAAGTGATATTAATGTGGAGTTGCTTAAACATGTCCAAGAACTTCTTATACTGCTCATCAAGGATTTTCTTTTGTAATCTCTATGGAAATAGAGGCAATGGCACCAATTTAGGATGCACCATTGTCTTTTCTTCAGTTGTATTCGACTTTTCCACTTTAGACTTCCCTTCCTTGTTCTCGTCTTTTGCATTCAAATTAGCAGTCTTTTTCTCTTTTTTCTATTGAAGTTCTTCATTTTCAATTCAAATAACACCTGATGGACCCTTAGAATTCAACTTGTTTGGCTCCTTCACTTGAGCTTGTACTTCAAGGAGCTCTTTACCACTTTTCAAAGTGATAGCCTTACATTCTTCCTTGTCGTCTCTCCTTGGGTTAGGAATTGTATCACTTGGCAAGCCTCTTTGATGTAGAGTGTTCATAGAAGAAGCTAACAGTCCCATCTGCACTTCTATATTCTTAAGAGAGGAATCCACCCTTGCATTAATGCTAGCTTGCTCTTCATTATTCTTGATTTGAGTAGTCATAAACTTAGCCAAAACATCTTCTAAATTCATTTTAGGCTCTTGATTAGGCACATTTTGCCTTGGCACTTGAGAGAACCCAGAAGGTTGAGTTGGCCTTGTTCCAAAAGATGAGGGCTGATTAAGTGAAGGACCATTCTTTCAAGAAAAATTCGGGTGATTACGTCATGCAGGGTTGTAGGTGTTTGAGTACGGATTTTGATTTTTTGAAAAGTTCCCCACATAGTTAACTAATTCTGAAGATGAAAAGGGGCAATAATCTATTGAGTGTATATCTCCACAATTTTCATAAGTAGTTAAGCCACTTGAGTAGAGCATACATTCATATGCTGACTTCGCTGCACTTAAGATTCTAGCATATCAAATCTCTTGTTCAGAGCAGAGAGAATAGTTGCAAGTGGAATGGAGGAGTCTTCTTGAGTATTGGCAACATTAACACTCACCCTTCTATCGCCTCTTCTTTGCATATAGCTTTCAGATAATGTGTCCAATGACTGAACAACATCCTCTACCGCATTTCATCCTAACGCCCATTTAAAATAGCATCCAACATTGTATTAGTTTGTAGAGTTAGACGCGTGCAGAAATTCTGAACAATGGCACAGTTATCCATCCCATGGCTCAGGCATTGGCGAAGTAAATGTTTGTATCTCTGTCATGTAGCATACAAGTGCTCATCTAAAGCTTGCTTGAAGTTGATAAGCTCACGACAGGCATCCACTATTCTATTGTTTAAAATGAAGCGAGCTCTAAACCTTGCCTCTAGCTTATCCCAAGTATCAATGGAACCCTCCAGTAGAGTTAATAACCATTCCTTAGCCTTTCCTTGTAGAGAGAGTGGGAATAGTCTAAGTCTCAGAACATCCCTTGCTACCCCATTCTGCTTGAATGAATCACACACTCCCAAAAATGACAGAATGTGACGGTTGGGATCTTCATCGGACCTCTCACCAGTAAATTGTCCATTGAGCTGCAACATGGAGATCATCATAGGCTTTAACTCAAAATTAGCAGCTTGAAAGTCTGGTACTACAATGCTAGGCTGAGTAGTTCTCATGATTCTTCCCACAAAGTCCTTGATAGTTAAATTCTGATTATCTTCGTGTGCCATATTCGTAGTAGGAACGTTAATCCCATTCTCAGGTTGAATTAGCACAGACCCCTCAGTCAAAATATCTGTCAAACTCCTTATCTTTCTAGGTGTTCTCTTGGATCTGGATTTAGGTGGCATAAACTAGTGTACCTGTGAAAACAAAGGATCGCAGATCAGGAATTGAACTAAATCAAAGAAACCAAAAGGTAATAAACTAAGAAATTACTAATAAAATTACTGCAACTAACAAATAAAAGCACAAGCAAACTAGAGAGTAAATGAAAGGAAACTAAGTGCTTAAGCTAAAACTACTCAAAGTCCTCTAATTCTATTCACCAATTGCCTTGATTCCCTAGCAACGACACCAAAAACTTGATGCTTACTAGAATGATGACACCGCAAGTGTACGGGTCGTAAGAATAGTATGTAATGAGTCAAAGTTATTCCCTCAGAGAATCAACATGATTAATGATTAGGCATCAAAGTTCTCATCTTTATTTTAGTTAAACAAATCAAATTGAGATTGAATTTTTGCGGAAACTAATTCAAATGCAATTAATAGTAATGAAAAATGATTTTTAATTAAAAATAAGTAATTAAAGACACCCTAAGAATTCTAATCCCCTTTTTACACAATGTTAATCATTCCCTTTTTAATTAATTAGCTTAATGTCAATTTTAGAGTCAAAGGTCTAATTAGGTAAAAATATCTTTCGATCCATTCAAACCCATATATCAACTCAACTCTTTAATGTCTCAAATAAGAAGTTAACATACAATTAAGCTTATACCTTATCTAGACTACCTAGGGCCATTGAGTATATTTCTATCTCAAGTGTAAATTAGACTGTATCTAATCCTAAGTTGCTCAATCAATGGCCTGTAAGTAATTCTCTTCTTTCAAAGGCTAATTACAAAACCCATAATCAAACTAAAGGTGGCCAATCAATAGACTAAAACCATAATTCAGATTAAGTACTAAAATCTTCAATAATCCAACATAATCAATAGGGAAATAATCTCCAAAGCTTAAAGGTTTATAGAATCTCTAAGAGTTACAAGATTTAGCCGCTCATGACTTGAAATTCACAGACAAGTTCAACAAACATAGCAACAAATACATCAACTTGAAGAGAAGATGGGGTAGAAACGCCTAATCGGAAGAATCTTGCACAGAATCAATGATTTCCCGATTAATATAAAGCCTCCCTAACACCTTTTATGCATTTTCCCACTCTCCTAGTCAACCAAAAGCGGCTCTCCTCTGCTGAATGCCCAAACCCTAGCTTCTTTTCGTGTTTTTAACTCTCAAATCAAAGCTATACGTTTCAGAGGCCGATCTTGCTATGGCGAGACCTCTCGCCGTAGCGAGGGGTGACTCTCGCTGTAGCGAGAGCTTATAAACGCCCAGACTTCTACTGATCTCACTATTGCTGGTGCTATAGCGAGGAGCTCTTTGGAATTTGTATGCATCGTGACTTCGATATGGCGAAGTGACTTCCTCACTATAGCGAAAGTGCACCCTCGCCATAGCGAATTTTGCTCTAGCTATAGCGAGAGGACTTGTTCCACTTGCTTTTTTTACTTTTCAGCTTCCCTCTCTTTTCTCATTCCTTTCTACAATCTTTTACTTTCTCTTGAGATAAAAATCAATCATAAAATGAGGCTCAAACTGATAAAGATATTGCAATTGAAACTTTTTCTTTATTTTGTTTGATTGAATATAAATTAGCCATATTAGTCAAGAGAAAAGTACTTTGCCTCCCTAATTTAATATAAAATATATCATTTTCTCATACTAAATTAGGGAGTCATCACAGAAGTAGAAGAACTTGTACAAGCTTAGGCAAGATGGTACAAAAATGAAGATAAGTTATTGGAGCTGGTTCTAGATGGGATTTTGAAAAGGAATGGGAATCATACATACAATGCCAAGAAGACCTAAGGACAAAGGTAATAACATTTTTATTACAATATTTTTCAATATTCTTGATGGATACACTTAATGTGTTTATGTCAATCACCAGGTAATGATAGAGAAAAATAAATAAAATAGGCAAAAGCAAATGATTAATAGCCTTGCAAGAAAAAATGCTAAGATGGTAAAAGATATTAGTAAATAGTAAAATTGAATTTTTTATGTAATTTGAGATATGTTACAATATTTGTCTTAAACCTTGTAAAAGGATAAGCATGGGGACCTAATCACCTAGGGAGATATGTGGATTGCCACATATAAAGGAAAGATGGGACTCCAATGAACGAGGAAGCTAGAGCAATTATTGTAAATATACGAGCTATGTAAAAATAAAATGTGACTCATCATTTAGTCAAATGGATGCATTGTTAAAATGCTATACTATTTTCTATTTTGCTTAAACTTGTAAGAAAAGATATCAGAGTATAAGATTCAAGGATCTTCTTCTTAAGAGGCCTTAGGCCAGGATTCATTGGATTTGGCTTTAAGAAGCTAAGAATACCTTAATTGAATCCGAAAATTGGGATTAGGTGCTTACCCATGCTAAGTGTTTGGCCATTTTGCTCATTTTCATAGTGGGGTTCCACCTTCTAAGCCTTCTTACACTAAGTTTTAGCATGCGGTACAAGAACTTAGAAAGAAACAAGAGTAGAGTAGATTATAAAAGCAATAGATGAATGCAGTTGTGGCATTGCTTGTTTAAATTTTCCAAGGTCAATTACCACTTGAACTTGCTAACATCAGTGTTCCTGCAGTTATATTATAAGTTTTTTCATTTTACTTAAATTATATGAATGAATGTTTACTTTATATAGTCTTTAATTTGTTATTTATTCATTTCATTTTTATATTTAGACACTAAGTAGTCAAGATAGTAAAAACTCTAAAGCTGTAGCTCAATCATTAAATTTATGTAATAAGGATAATTAATTTAGTACTTTAATTGTATTTGAATTTTGATTATAATTGAATATAATTTGAATTTCAATGGTAAAATGTGATTGAATCTATCTAAACTTTAGCTACATATGTTTGTAAAAACGCTATTATAAGTAAGGCTGTTATTTATAAGCTATTGGGTTTAAAAAATAATAATAAATTTCACAGCAATTTAAATTGACGATAGAACATTCGTAGAATTCAACCACAGTTATGTCAAATTGCAACATTTAACCATGGTTAAATGTGATGGTCCCAATAGTTATCCTTAAATGTAGTTAACCTAATTATTACAGATGGTTTTACTGCAATTTGTGGAACCACAGCTAAACCTTTTAGTTGTGGCTTAAATTGCAATTAGGGCAAAATTTCTTTTTTTCCTTGGTAGGGAGGTGGTGGGAGAAAGAAAAGCATAGTGAAAAATCGATTTGGCAATTAGTTCAAGATTTGACATAGCCACCAAGTGAATTTCTTCATCCCCAGCTAACGCCACTGCTGTCTTTGAACCCAACCCAAAATCAGAGCCTAAGCTGAACAAGTTTGCTATGAAGCAATGGTTCAAAAGTGGAGAAGGAAACCAAATATTAAAGCAAACATCATTTCTTGTCTGGAAAGCCCGAAAGCCAAAATTAAGATTAATTTATAAAATTTGTCTTATCAACAATCAAATTCGATATCTGAAGAAAAAAAAAAAGCGACAAATTGAAAATTTTAAAATCAAACACATTTTGGGTGAGACCTTCAATTCATAAAAGCAAGAGGAATGTAGATTGATCAAATTGGGTTGTTCTACGGGTAGTGAAGACTCGAGCTTGCATCGAACTATGAATGCAGAAATCGTTTGGAGAATTAACAGAGGACATCATTCACTCCTTGGCGATATGCGGTGGATTCGTTTCTCATTTGGGAAATGGAAATTCTGGTTCGAAACTGGGTTAACATCCAATTCTCCCATCGCAATTCCCGTGAAAAAACAGATTTGAATCCTAAACGGCTCACCTTCATTAATTTAGAAGAATCAAAATGCTTTTTCAGTCTCCTTTTCTCTCTCTCACCACTCCTCCCCCCCCCCCCCTCCCTTTCTCTCTGCCATCCAATCTTTTTCGGATTTTTAATGGAAAATGCATTCCTAAGGCTGGCGTCGACATGGCAAGTGTTGAGCCAACCGATGTAGAGAACAGACGCGATCTACTGAACATGACAATGCATTTGGGATTAAAATTTGATTTTCTTCTCAACCAAAGAAGAAAAGATTTTTTTTTTAATAATTAACGAGACCCAGTTGCGCAAACAATATATATAAAATAATAAAATCGAAAGGGTGTCTTTTAGGACTCGACGTGTAGGCAATAGAACAAGATAGATTGAGAATAGACTGAGTATTGCAAAACGCTATTTGAATGTCTAAAAGTTAAGAAGTTGCAGTGAATTAATATGGGTTAGAACCTCGATCAAATTCATAAAACTGTCGGTCACTGATTTGGTATCCCAGAGAGAGAAGGATAAGCTAATTTCCAGATATACCGGGTTGTCCGAAATACCCTTTGGTGGCATGCAGATCCCTGATTTCAAGCCGAGGAAACCTGAAAAGTATAGATACTATATTGTGTCCCATGTTATACGAGACACATGCTAATTCCACATAAAATGTATAGATACTGTATTGTGTCGTATGTAATACAACATACATGCTACTTCCATATATACATATATATATAGAGAGAGAGAGAGAGAGAGAGAGAATGCACTAACTTATAGTCATACAAAGCGGTATCATTCACACTATTACTCTGCAGATGATGGAAGCAATTACTAAAATTTAGAAATGTAGATAGCTAGCCTAGCCATATAGCCTTTCCAGTTTCTACATTCTCAAATGTTGCACCCCTGCATGTAGCCTATCTATCCTTCAATTTAAACATCATTTGAACCCTGAGTTTCATAAGTATGATATATATATTCTGAAATTTGATTTCACATTTCTCTCTAAAACACTGCAAAATTAAAAAAGAGTAAAAAAATAGAAAAACTCCAAAGGCAAAGCAATTTAAGAGCAAAGCCTTAATGACTAAATAGAACCAAAATTTCTTATCCAAATAAAAGTTCCCCAAAAAAATACTGCAGCTTCCTTAATTAGTTATTCTTGGGCGGATGAGGTCTTGGAACATGATAATCAGCATTCCAAGACACAAAACCAGACATCTTGACACGCACAGAATGACGACTTCTTTTACAGAATTTACGCTTCACATACAAAATTCCTTTTCCTCCATTGTCACAATGTTCAATGCAATGGACTTCACCATCAGTGGCTGTAGAAGCTTCTGCAATCCAATGCTGAGATTCCATTACCTTGGAGAGTCTTCTGGACTCCATTCTCCTTCCGGCTTGACGAAACCTTGTCCTCTGATCCGTCTCAGGTAACCCCTGGTGCATCTGCTGTCCAAAACCCATCCTCCAGCAAATCACTCAAGTTTCTATTCTTTATACTCCAAAATATAATATTACTCCAATCTTATCGTTTTAGAGGCATAATATGTTATTACAAAAAATTTTCAAAGGGCAAATATTCTACAGGTTGAGACAAAACAAAACTTTCAAGCATTGAACTGATTCTTTTTTTTTTTTGGGAGAGAGTAATTGGTACTCTCCAGTCATTTTTTGAAAGAACAAAATAGAATTTTAGTCTTTTTCCTTTTTTTATTATAAAAAAAAGAATAGGGTGTTGATATGAATTACTTCCTCCACATTCACTGAGCTTCTGTCCGTTTGAAGCTCGATTCCAGTACTAATAATGGTGCTCTTCTTTACTGAAACTAAACAAGGAGAATAAAAAATAAGACAGATTATGCACGTAGTAAGAAAATCTCCAGCAAGATGAAAGGGAAAAAGACTAGAACCTTGCAGGGAATGTCCGGTGGAGAATCTTGGAAGATGGCAAATCAAAATAAGAAGGATGTTAGTGAACCTTGGAGACACCATTATTGCCTTACTACTAACGAAACGGTATGTCGTTGATCAGCAACAAAACAGAGAAATCCTGCAAAAAGAGAAGAGGGGTCTTTTATTTATACAGGGTTCAAGTCCAGGTCAAACTAGCTTCTCTCACTCTACATACGAATAAAATACACTTTTGTTATATTAATATTAATATTAAATATATATATATATATATATATATATATGGGGGCTTGGGAGACTAAAAGGAGACACAGCAGTGTTCAAAGGTGCTTGAAATGAAAAGTTGAAAAATGCATGGGGTTCAAAGAAATAAAGAAAAAGGTGTCTGGCCGCGTGGAACGGAAGATACAAAATGTTCAGCGCCTGTCTGCCGCCATGCATGCAACGAGGAGAATTTGTTTTGACTAAAACAAAACCCTAGGTCCTATATTTTACTCCGAGCTCAATTACCCATAAAGGCCATTTGGTATAATGTATTAAGTCTTATATAAGTTAATATAATATGTTCTAAATTTATCACGTATTTGACATATTTAATATATTATATAAATTTATACATCAAATTTTACTTATACTTTAAAATAATATATAATTTAATAAAATTTTAAAAATAAGATTAGTCCTTTTGATGTATAATACCTTATTAAGGTTTTCTCATTAGATTAATTTTCAGCCATCTCTCATCCCCTGGTATCAATTTACCATCTCTCTCCCTTACTCCTCTAGTCGCCCAGCTACTAGTCAACCACCTCCCTCCCTTACACCAACCAAGAACATAACAAATTTTCGACAAACCTTGGGCAGAACAAGGGAGAGATCGTACACAATTTTTTGATAAGTGGATATGTAGACAAGGGATGCAACATTTTTGGGTAGAACGGACTACTGTGTCTTTGGCCAAATGAGTTGCAAATCCATTGAGATTAACGACATACCAGAAGAGGAGAGAGCTCTCGCTTTTAGTGAGTGTGCCACTGGCCAGTGGGGATGAGTTTAACTGACGAGTGTTGTCTTGAACAAAGATGCTGTGATGGCTGGACAAGGATGAAGACACAATGATGGTAGAAGATACTGTGATGTATAAGACTGGTGAAGGAGCACATGATACAAGGTTTTAATTCTTCTACTTCTCCCTTTTTTGGTTTTAATTCTTCTTTCTTTATTTTCAAATAATAGAAAGACTTTTATTTTTTAAAAAATTAATATAACATAATAAATTTGAATAAATATAATATATTTTTAAATAAAAAATATTTTTGTTAAAATATTTATTTTTATCTTATCTAATATTATACAATGCACCATCAAATAATATTATTTTATATAATATCACATTAAATATTGCATAATTTTAAATTTTTATCAAATCTTATTTTGTTAAATTTTATCTCATAAGACGTAATAAATGAACCTTAAATTTGCATGCACTTTTTTTCAATCCTTGCTTCTACTTAACCTCGCCCATGAGGTTAAATTATTAACTAAATATCATTTGGTTAATTTGAATAATTAATTATCAAGTAACTGGAAGTAGGATTAGAAAGAATAAATAAATAAATAAGAGTAGAAGTAGCTGGTTATTTTCAATCTTGGGGTTAATGTTAGTCTCACTTTGACCGGACCTATATATGTAGGGTACTTAGGGAGAAGTGCTTTCATTTGACCACATTAGAATTGTGAATCTAATTATAACTTCAACAACTAACAAATCAGTGGGCAACCCAAATAGCTACACACTTTCACCTTGTTATCGCGATCGCCATTTTATTGTTTAATGTTAGATGTTAAATTGTCTGGCTAAGAATGCTTATGCATACAAATAGGGTTTCATCATAACATTAACTTTAGTTGACAAAAAATCAACTTTTTTTTTTGCTCATTCAACATAAAAGTCATAGAAAGGATTTACCTATGTTTGAATGTACCATTGGTATACCCTATAAATTTATAAATTTTGTTGGCTTTGCTGAAAGAAAGGGCAAGAATTTGGTGTATGATCCTCAAAATCTTCAGTTAGATTTGAGGCTCATACCCACTAACACGATAGCATGATGATGCCTAGTCAGAATCTAGAATCTGCTGCTCATTGCTGCTTTTGATTCAAGGTCCAATGTCTAGTTTCTGCGGAGATAATGGAGATGTTTTGGTACCGTGAAATCATTGCGAAAGCATATATATTATTTGATATAGATCATCTAGTAGAAAAGTTCAAGTAGGCTAAAATCGTCAAAAGTCTAAAAAGAGATCCAACCTACCACTAAAAATTAAGGATTATAGCTTTCGTCAATCTGAGAAAAGTTTTGAGCTTCTGATTGCATATTTACGGAAAACCCTTTCAGAGCTCAATGCCTAGGTTAATCAGTGAAACTTGCTTGGGGCTATTTTCCGGCCCAAATTCTGCCATTTTCATACGTTCTAGAGTCATTTAATGTTTTTCTGTATTTTATATAATTTTCAATTTATTTTTATTTTAATTTTGAAAAATTAATTAAGGCTTCATATAAGTACTTTCTTTATCTATTTTGTGGCAAATTTTGATCAATAAAATTTTTTGAATTATTTCATTACGCTTTCGCTTTGATTTTTTCTGATTTTTACATGCTTTCATTCGCTGCATCCATTATCCTAACACTAGCTATATCTTGCTAGCTAACCGTATATCATACTTTTTTTTTTTTACCAGGTATTTTTAAATTTGTGGGAGAGGAGATGCTGCAGAACAGGTGATCATATTAATTGCTTGGGGTTTGACAGTTATAATCTGTGTAATTGTCCAGCAGAACATGTAGGGTTGGTGATTGGCAATTGTGAAGAATTGGAGGCAGGGTCTGAAATTAGGAATATGTAGGGTTTTACCACGTTGCCCTTGGATTCACTAACTACATATTTTTAATAAATAATTGTTAATGTGTACTGTATATATACATAAGCTAGTGCGGGCGTGCCTTCCATTTTCTATTTTTCGGTTACAGTACTCGTAGCTGCCCCAATCCATAAGAAGAAGAAGATCAATATGAATAAGAGGAAAAGTGCGAACACATTAAATTATTGAATGCTAGATATTGGAACAAGAGGCAGAGGAAGCCAGAATAAGGGCCAACTCGCATGCATGAATATAAATATATTTAATAGCACGCCGCCTCTTCGCGAGCGCAAACCCAATACCTGTGTATGGACCCAAATGGGTGATATGCAAACATAAATCTATCCTCAAGAGAAACTTAGGGTATGTTTGAGAGGCTTTTTTAGACAGAAATGGAATGGGATAGAATGGATTTAAAATTTAAATCATTATTTAGGAGTTTTATTTAGGAGTGAATGGAATGGCAAAAGATGACCTTCCAAGCCATCTTTAGTTATCTAAAATTCATTTTTTCTTGTCTCTCCAATTTGGGGATCAATGATGGAATGACCAAGTTTAAATACTAAAATTACACGATTACCTTTTAACCTTATTTAACTAATATAAAATTATGAAAATCCTAATATAGATATATTAAAATTATTATTTTTAGAAAACATTAATTCTAAAAAAGCGAATAAAATATTTCTTTTTATCTTTTTGTTAGTTTTTAATTAATTTAAGATTAGATATATGACTTTCAATAAGATTAGGATTTTATATATTTATCTTTTATTAATAAAAATTATCTTTTATTAGGATTAGAATTAGACTTCTATAAATGTAAATCTTTGCATTTGTATTAGTTCAAAATCTAATATTGAATAATAAGAAATATTTTCAAAATATCTACATCTCAATTTTCATTCTTCCTCTTCTCCTTTTATTCCTTCTACATCTCCCTCCTTTCTTCTATCTTCTCCCTCTCTTCTTCCTTGTTCTAATATTTCTCTCTACTCTCTTTCCTATGCATATTACATTATTAACCTTATTCAGAATTCATAGCCAATAACAAAAATTTTAAATAATAATTAATTATCTTGACAATTTTTAATTTGCAAACTAATTGGTCTTGTACAAACATAAAAATAATATGAATAAAATTCATGCACTATAAATTTTATCACATCATCATTATTATTGAAATATATTTTTATCTAGTTATTGTGTAATATGAGAAGAGTTTTTATAAGGATAATATTAGAAAAAAATAGTTTTTATCCATTCTATTTCATTTATTTTATAATAACTCTCAAACAATGGTTAAATGAAACCATTCCATCTCCTATAAAAACTTCCAAATAATGGTACGTTTAGCTCTACTCTATTCCGTTCTATTCCATTAATATCTATTCCATTATATTCCTTCTTAAACTCCCAAACATAGCCTTAATTATATTCCTGAGCGAAGTTCTCATGAAAATTTCGAAATGAATTTTCCAAAATGATCGTTCTTCATTGACTACAAGTGAATAAGATATTCCTAGTTGACGTACATTGCTTAATTTACCCCTCTCTTTATTTGACAATGCAGCGTAATTGGTGCAAGAGTTCATGCATATAGCACCTTAATTGCCGAGAAGCTTTTTCAAAGTTCTTCACAAACTTTCATGGATTTCAAAGTCCACAACCAAAGTTCGAGTTTTTGTTCTCCAAGTTGCTACATATTTTTAAATGGATAATCTTATTTTTAGGTCACAATTGGTTGGAGGAAATTGATGCTCACCAGAATAATGATATCGCAAGTGTACGGGTTGTAAGAGTAGTACGTGATGAATCAAGGTCGTTCCCTCAGAGAATCAGTACGATTGGTGACTAGGCATTAAAGTTCTCATGTTCATTTTAGTTAAACAAATCAAATTGTAATTGAGTTTTTATGAAAATTAATTCAAATGCAATTAACAATAATGAAAGATAGGTTTAATCGAAAATAAGCAATTAAAGACACCCTAGGAATTCTAATCCCCTTTTTACATAATGTCAATCATCTCCCCTTTTTTATTAGTTGGCTTAATGTCAATTTTAGAGTCAAAGGTCTAATTGGGTACAAATGTCTTTCGATCCATTTAACCTCTATATCAACTCGACTATTTGATATCTCGAATGAGTAGTTAATATTCAATTACGCTCAAACCTTATCCAGACTACCTAGGGCCCCTGAATATATTTCTACCTCAAGTGCAAATTAGACTATGTCTAATCCTAAATTGCTTAATCAATGGTCTATAAGCAATTCCCTTCTTTCAAAGGTTAATTACCAAACTCATAATCAAACTAAAGGAGGCCAATCAATAGAATGAAACTATAATTCAGATTAAATACTAAAATTTTCAATAATCCAACATAATAACAAGGGAGATAATCTCCAAAGACTAAAGGTTTATAGAATCCCTAAAGGTTACAAGATTTAGCCACTCATGACTTGAAATCCACAAAAAATCTCAGCAAACATATCAACAATCATCAACTAGAAGGGAAGATGGAATAGAAACACATAATTGGAAGAATAAATGGCAGAATCAATGATTTCTCGATCAGTATGGAGCTTCCCTAACACCTCTTGTGCATTTTTCCTCCTCTCCTAGTCGGCCAGAACTCTCCTCTCTTGTTGAATGACGAAGCCCTAACCTCATTTCCTCTGTTTTAGCTTGTAAATCAAAACTGTGTGTTTCAGATACTGATCTCGCTATGGCGAGGAGTGATTCTCGCTATGGCGAGAGCTCATAGATTCCTAGATTTCTGTTGCTTTCACTACTGCTACGTTATAGTGAGTTGCTCCCTAGAATTTCTATGCAACGCAACTTCGCTATGGCAAAGTGCCTTCCTCGCTGCAACGAAAGTGAATCCTCGCTACAGCGAATTGTATTCTAACTGTAGCGAGAGGACTTATTTCACTTGCATTTTCACTTTTCAACTTCCCTCTCTTTTCTCAATTCTTTCTACAATCTTTTACTTTTCCCTAAAATCGAAATCAATCATAAAATGATACTCAAATTGATAAAAATATTGCAATTGAAACACTTTCTTTATTTGGTTTGATTGAATACACATTTGACCATATTAATTAAGAGAAAAGTACTTTGCTTCCCTAATTTAATATCAAATATATTCCTTTTTTAATCCTAAATTAGGGAGTCATCAAACTCTCCCACACTTAAATCTTTGCTTGGCCTCAAGTAATTCTTAGAAAAAATCAAACAATGTGATTATTAATTACTTCTTTTCCATAATAAATACCCAATCAATCAGAATTTCAGATCCCCCCCCCCCACACTTAGAGTGAAACCAATGTCAGAAGTAGAAGCTCAACAAAACTCAAATTGAATTTTGAAAATAATGTACTCATAGCAACACCCTGATTTCTAAAGTCTGTGTGCTCCATAATAGATTTTTAAGAAGCAATCAAGTAATCTTCAATAAACCTTCACTATATTTTCAAGACCCAATCCAACTATCTACTCTAACTTCAATTATCAAAATTCATTAAGAGAGGCCTTTATTGTTCAACATAGAACTACTTTCAACACAATCATTTTTTTTTCATTCATTTTTTTTCTTTTTCTTTTTTTCTTCTTTCTTCTCTCCTCCTTAATTCTCTTAATTCTTTTGATGCGAATGACAACATTGGTTATGAAGCCACCCAGTTACTCAGATTAAGGAAATCTTCAGAGTGCTCACTAGCATACTCTTAGTTTTACTACTGTTTGACACGAAAGTTCACACTTTTTAGTGCAAACCCCCGGTTACTAAGTGATTTCAACCATTGGAGTCGAGAGTTTTTTTTTTAGCACTAGATATCCCTTTCAAATGACAATCAGGTATCCATCAGAAGCAGATAAATTGGGGAGATCTAAAAATAAATGGGAGCTAACTAAAGGAAAAGCTTGAATTATTTCAATAATCATCTTGTTGAGAAGTGCTCCTATTATGGGTGCATACTACAACTACAACTATATTACTTACTTTGTTCATTTTAAGTTTGCTTAACCCCCACATTCATTGATTAGTATTCATCTAAAGCAAGAGGAGATGAATCTGGTTAAAATTTGGGGGCATTATGGTGGATTGATTATTATTGAAAGACTTCCCTTTATTGTTAAAATTTGTATATCCGCCTAGCCTATGTTTACCTTCCCCCATACTTAAAGTTAACGTTATCCACAATGTGTAAAAGGGAGGAAACAAGAAGTAGAAAAATAGAAGTAGACTGGGGCGGGGGTAAGGGATGTAAGGAGGTAGAAAGAGACGAGACTCCCCTGATAAGAAAAGGTAAAGAAGAGAGGGACGCGTGCAAATAACGCTTGCATTTGTGAGACCAAAAATGGATAAAGATCATGCAGCAAACAGTAAGTTGGGGTTAGAAATAATATATCAATTATGGGATTAGCCAATACAGAATTCAAAAGTATAATGATGTACAGTTAGCCATATACAGTTATCCAAAATGTAAAGTAAGGACATAAAAAGAAGAAGCATGCAAGGGACAGAAAGGTCTTATAAGTCAGGAGGCCCGAGCCTATCCTGCGGTGCAAGGTCCTGTGGGGAATGATGACCGAAGGCTGAGGAACCTCAGGAGGTGGAGGTTGGGGTGCAGGCATCAGATAGTCCATAAGCATCTGTAGCTGATCTTTCATTGATAGGACATGCCCCTCTAGCCTATCAATGGACTCCCTCACCCAGCCCTCAAATTCAGCTTGAGGTGGTGCATTGTGCCTCATCAGCTCTGGAGTACCCAATCGTTGTTGTGGGGGAGGAGGTGGAGATGCCTCAAGCTAAGCCTGTGTGAGTGCTCGGCGTCTACAGGGATGTCCCGGCTCATCCTTCATACTGTCATATTTAAAAGGCCCCTTCGACTTGAACTGAGCGTCATTTTTTGAAACGCAGCTTCCCCCCATTGTGAGTAACTCCGTGAGCATGTGGGGGTAAGCCAAGCTTGCCCTATCAGACCTTGCTACTTGTTTGAAGTTAAGGTACATAAGCCAGGGGATATTCACCCGCTGCCTTGTCATAAAACACCAAGTCAACGTTGCTCGTTCTTGGATCATGTCAGACCCATAAGAACTCGTCAGGATGTTGCTGGTAATGAATTGCAACCAATACCGAGCAGGCTTGTTTAGCTGATTAACTGGATAGACTTTATTGACCAACCGTGCTCGTCCTTCATTTGCAATGGTGGTTTTCACCTCTTCCTATGGAATAGACTGCAGATTCTCCAAGTAGGACTGGAACGCACATTCTGTGACATTGGGTAATTTATAGAAGTCTTGAAAGACCTTCTCATTGATGCGTACCCAGGAAGATCGGCAATAGTATTCATCTTCCTCCTCCTTTGTGTCCTCAAAATTAGCATAAAGTTCTTGGATCATCAGCGAAATCCGATGCATCGGCTTTTTAGTGAAGCCTTGCAACCCATGCCATTCAAAGTCAGTGTAAGTGAGATCCAAGCCGTAGGGTGCATAGTAGCGATCTTCAACTATCCCCCGATCAGAGAAAAGTCTCTCAAAATGGAATTCTGCTCTGGCTGAAGCAAACCGATCCTTATCATAAGATTTCTTCTTTTGCTTCGAGGAGGAAGCTTCAACAGTCTTGGTTTGCTTTTTGGGAGCTATGACTGTGAAATTCAAATAAGAATGAGAAAGAAATCATTACTAGTAATAATAGAAAACCACAGACAAGCAGGGGAAATGGGTGCTTACATGTAGAGTGAGGAAAAGGGGAAATGAGTGAATCAAATGAATGTGACATGCTTGTAATAGGAAAATACACTACTAAAAGCATACAAAGGAATAGGGGACAAGGAACATGGAAGCAAACCAAACAAAAGCGTCCAGAAACGAAAGAGCAATTTTGGGAAAACGTTTAAACTCGCTATAGCGAGAACAAATAGGTTTCTGGAAATGCTGATTTCAATAAAAAAAAAATACCAAATTAAAGGTAGCTTCTTGCACAGAAACAATCGACCAATAGAGTTCATCCAGAAAAACTGACTTATTGACCCTTAATTACACAGATATATGCGAAGAGAAACCTAACCCTAATGTCCACAGAAACAATGAAAACAACCAGCGATTCAGGAGATAAAAAAGGTAATGAACCTACTTGATGCAAGGAGAGTGAAGCCCGAGGGGAAGGAGAGCGTGGGAAGTGAGAGATTCAGCAAAGGGAAGGAGGGATGGGATAGAGGGAACGAAGTCACAATGGCGAAAGGTAGCTAGAAGGAGAGTGCTAGAAAATGGGGGAATTTATTTATTAGACGCCGTAAATTTTTTTTTTTTATATGTTAGAGCTTCACTATTGCCAGGCAATAGCGAGGACTCCTCTGGAATTAATACCACAAGCAGAGCTGCTGTCTTCGCAATAGCGAAAGTTCCTCTCGTAATGGCGAGTATACTTGGATAATCCTTGGTAACTGACGAATCTCGCTATAGCTGGGCTATAGCGAGAAGCTCTCTGGTGTTTGTACTAAACTATAAGCATGCTGCATTCACTGTAGTAAGTTAGACATCTCGTAATAGCGAGGGAACTTCATAAAAATTTATTCAATACTTCACTCGCCATAGCCAAGCTATAGCGAGATACACTCTGGACTTTGTACCAGATTAGAACACAGAGATCTCGCTATGGCGAAACAATCTTCTCGCTGTAGCAAGAACACTTAACATTGCTGACTTTGGCTCGCCACAGCCAAGCCATAGCGAGGAACTCTCTAGTTTATGTACCAAACGTGGGACAAGCAGCCTCGCCATAGCGAGATGAACTCCTCGCTGTAGTGAAAATTTCTTTTTTATTTACTTTTTTTTATTTTTTTTATTTTTTTATCCCCCACCTAAATGCTTATAAAAGTACTCTCTAACCCTATTTATATCTCCTATCATGCACTTAATCAACCCATTGCCATTAAACTTTAACCAAATATTAACAAAGATCAATATTACGAGAATAATGATATGCAATTCAAAACGTGGTTAGAAACTCCTTGAAAATCATGTCTGAAGTTGCTCTTTCCTACCAACCACTTGTTCCTTAATATCAAACACTTCAACACCAACACCTGACTTACAAAACACACAAAGAAAAAGGACGGTCAAATGAAAAACAAAAAGAACTTTAAACTCAAACATAAGAACAAGAAGAAAACTTAGGTTGCCTCCCAAGGAGTGCTTGGTTTATAGTCTTCAGCCGAACTTTGTCAGCCAATCAAGGAGGTTGAGCCAAGCTATGGACCGTTGTCTGCCGGTCTATCTCGCCACCCAAATAATGCTTAAGCCTTTGATCATTTACTTGAAATTGATCTCCTGACTTCTCATCTTGAACTTCAATAGCTCCATACGATGTCACAAAGATAGCCTTGAACGGACCAGACCACCTTGATCTCAACTTACCTGGAAACAACTTTAAACGAGAATTATAAAGTAACATAAGGTCTCCAAGTTCAAACTTCTTTGGTAAGATGTGTCTATCATGAACTCTTTTGGTCCTTTCTTTATAAATTCTAGAACTTTCAAAAGCTTGCAATCTAAACTCATCTAACTCATTTAGTTGCATTAGTCTTTTTTCACCCATTTTAGCCATATCAAAATTCAATTTCTTTATAGCCCAAAAGGCTTAATGCTCTAGCTCAATGGGCAAATGACAAGCTTTGCCAAAAACTAATTGATATGGAGACATACCTATTAGAGATTTAAAAGTAGTCCTATATGTCCATAAAGCATCATCAAGCTTATCCGCCTAATCCTTTCTAGTGGGACTCACAGTTTTTTCCAAAATTCTTTTTACTTCTCTATTGGACACTTCACACAACTCATTGGTTTGAGAGTGATAAGCCAATGCCATCTTATGGGTGATTCCATATTTTGCAAGCAAACCCTTAAACAATTTATTGTTAAAATGAGTCCCCCCATCACTAATGATTGCCCTAAGTGTGCCAAATCAAGTAAAAATATTCTTCTTCAAAAATTGCACCACCGTATTAGCATCATTAGAATGACAAGCTATAGCCTCAACCCACTTACTCACATATTCAACAGCAACTAATATATATTGATAGCTCCTAGATGAAATAAAAGGCCCTATAAAATCAATACCCCAGACATCAAACAATTCTACCTAAAAAATACCAAATTAGGGCATTTCATGCCTCCTTGAGATGTTACCTGTTTTCTGACATGCATCACAATGACAAATAAATAAGTAAGCATATTTAAATAATGACGACCAATAATATCTAGATTGCAAAACTTTATATGCAGCACGTTAGCCATTAAAATGACCACCATAAGGAGTAGCATGACAAGCATGTAAAATATCATTTTGTTCAGTTTGAGGCACACACTTTCGCAAAATTTGGTTAGCACACTTCTTATACAAAAAAGGTTCATCCCACATTTCACATCATGTAAAAAAATTTTCTTTTGATAAGATTTTAATTCATTAGGCACAATGCCACTGACCAAGTAGTTGGCATAATCAGCATACCAAGGCACAGACACACAATTCACAGTAAATACAGACTCATCAAGAAAACTCTCATTAATCAATAAATCATCCACACACTTAGAATTATTCACAAGCCTAGATAAGTGATCAACAACTTGGTTTTCAGTTCCTTTCCTATCAGCAATCTACACATCAAATTCTTGCAATAATAAAACCCACCTAATTAACTTAGGTTTAGATTCTTTCTTACACAATAGATATCTGATAGGAGCATAATCAGTATGAACTATAACTCTAGTGCCCATCAAATACACCTTAAATTTCTCAAAGGCAAAAACAACAGCAAGCATTTCTTTTTCAGTAGTTAAGTAATTTACCTGTGCTTCAACTAGAGTTTTGCTTGCATAGTAAATAGGATGAAAGATCTTACCATGTCTTTAGCTAAGCACAACTCCAACCACATAATCGCTTGCATTGCACATAACCTCAAAGGGTAGTGACCAGTCAGGGGCCACTATAATTAGTGCGGTGATCAGTCTTTGCTTAAGCTCTTCAAAAGCTTTCAAGCAATTTACATCCAACTTAAAAAAAGTATCCTTTTCCAGTAATTGAGATAGAGGCTTCGCTATCTTTGAGAAATCTTTGATTAATCTCCGATAGAACCCACCGTGCCCTAAGAAACTTCTTACAGTTTTCACATTGGTAGGTGGTGGTAATTGCTCAATCACTGAAACCTTAGCCCGATCCACCTCCAATCCTCTTTTTGACACCTTATGCCCAAGCACTATACCTTCACAAACCATGTAGTGACACTTTTCCCAATTTAAAATCAAATTGGTATCCTCACACTTTTGCAAAACTCGTGTCAAATTATCCAGACATTCTTTAAAAGTGATGCCAAACATTGAGAAGTCATCCATAAAGACTTCCATCATATGCTCAATCATGTCAGAGAAAATTGACATCATACATATTTGAAATGTGGCAGGAGCATTACACAATCCAAAAGGCATACGTCTGAATGCGAAAGTTCCATATGGACATGTGAAAGTGGTTTTTTCTTGATCCTTAGGGGCAATGACAATTTGATTGTACCCAAAATAGCCATCCAAGAAACAAAAGAATTCTTTTCCTGCCAACTAATCTAACATCTTATTGATGAATGGAAGCGGGAAATGATCCTTTCTTGTAGTCGTATTCAACTTCCTGTACTCCATACAAACTCTCCAGCCTGTAACTATTCTTGTGGCTATCATTTCATCTTTCTCATTGTTCACCACTGTCATTCCTCCCTTCTTAGGGACACATTGCATCGGACTTACCCAATCACTATCCGAGATAGGATAGATAATACTAGCATCAAGCCACTTGATAATCTCTTTCTTGACCACTTCTTTCATTATAGAATTCAATCGCCTTTGATTCTCCACTGATTTCTTATAGTCATCTTCTAAGAGAATTTTATGCATGCAGATGGCTAGACTAATCCCTTTTATATCAGCTATGGTCCAACCGATGACTCTTTTGTGCTCTTTTAACACTTTTAATAGTTATTTTTCTTGGGGAAGTGTTAATGCAGATAAGACTATGACTAGTAAAGTCTCTCTTTCCCCCAAATAAATATATTTTAGATGTGGTGGAAGAGGTTTCAACTCTAACATTAGAGGCTACTCGATAGATAGTGGGAGGGCATGAGTTTTTCGTGAAGTCAGCTCCAGTGATTCAAAATGGCCATTCTGTTTAGCCACAGGTCTAAGTGCATTAAGTTTGTGCTTAACCTCCATTCTCATCACCTCTCCTATATTTAGTTTACCAACAAGTACTGCTTTAAGAGGATATGTGAAAACGAAAGAATTCAATTCTTCTTGAATTACCTCCTCAACAATAAACACCCTTGAGCATTCTTCCACACTACCCAAATGCTTCATAGCTTTCTCCACACTAAAGGTAACTTGCTCATCTCTAAGCCTCATTATAATTTCTCCTTTTTCCACATCAACTAGTACTCTACCAGTAGCTAGAAATGGCCTCCCCACTATCAATGGGATGTCTCTATCCTTTTCAATATCCAGCACAATAAAATTAGTAGGATAAATGAACGGGCCAACCTTCACTAGCATGTCTTCAATGATTCCATGTGGATAAGAAAAGCTTCTGTCATCCAGTTGCAGGATGACAGTCGTTGGGTTGGCCTCACCCATCTGTAGATAGGGGCATAAGATTCACAGCAGATTTTAAATCACAAAGTTCTCGACCCTCAAATTTATCCCTAATCATGCAAGGGATAGAGAAAGAACTAGGGTCTTTGCACTTGGTTGGAAGATTGGATTTGAGGATATTAGTAGTCTCTTTTGTTAAAGCCACTGTTGCAAATTCGGTGAACCGCTTCTTCTTGCTAAGCATGTCCTTAAGGAACTTAGCATATTTAAGCATTTGCTCTAAAGCCTCAAAGAAAGGGATATTGATATTAAGTTGCTTAAACATGTCCAAAAACTTCTTATACTGCTCATCAAGGACTTTCTTTTGCAATTTCTGAGGAAATGAAGGCAATGGTACCACTTTAGAATGCATCACTATCTTTTCTTTAGACTTTTCCACTTTAGACTTTCCCTCCTTGCCCTCTACTTTTTCCTTCAAACTAGCAGTCTTTTTCTCTTTTTCATGTTGAAGTTCTTTATCTTCAATCTGAGTGACGCCTGATAGACCCTTAGAGTTTACCTTGTTTGGCTCCTTCACTTGAACTTGTACTTCAGGGAGCTCTTTACCACTTCTCAAAGTAACTGTTTTACATTCTTCCTTACCATCTCTCCTTGGATTAGGGATTGTATCACTTAGCAAACCTCTTTGATGCAGTGCATTCACAGTAGAAGCTAACTGCTCCATCTGCACTTCTATATTCTTAAGAGAGGAATCTACCCTTGCATTAATGCCAGCTTGCTCTTCATAATTCTTGATTTGAGTGGTCATGAATTTAGCCAAAACATCCTCTAAATTCGTTTTGAGCTCCTGCATAGGCACATTTTGCCTTACCACTTAAGAGAACCTAAGAGGTTGAGTTGGCCTTGTTCCAGAGGATGATGGCTAATTAAGTAATGGGCCATTCTTCTAAGAGAAATTCGGGTGATTATGCCATGCAGGATTGTAGGTGTTTGAGTAAGGATTTTGATTCTTTGGAAAGTTCCCCACATAGTTAACTGATTCTATAGATGCAAAGGGGCAATAATCCGTTGAGTGTAGATCCCCATAATTTTCACAAGTAGTTGGGGCCACTTGAGTAGAACAGGCACCCATATGCTGATTTCACTGCACTTGAGATTTCAACATATCAAATCTCTTGTTCAGAGTGGAAAGAATGGTTGCAAGTGGAATGGAGGAATCTTCTTGAGCATTAGCAACATTAGCACTCACCCTTCTATCATCCCCTCTTTGCACATAACTTTCAGATAATTTGTCCAATGCCAGAATAACATCATCTACAGGCATTTCATCCCAACACCCATTTAAAATAGTATCCAACATTGTATCATTTTGTGGGATTAGACGTGTGCAGAAATTCTAAACAATGGCACAGTTATCCATCTCATGATTCAAGCACTGGCGGAGCAAATGTTTGTATCTCTACCATGCAGCATACAAATGCTCATTTAAAACTTGCTTGAAGTTAATAAGCTCACGACAGGCATCAACTATTTTATTGTTTGGAATAAAGCGAGCTCTGAACCTTGCCTCTAACTTATCCCAAGTGTCAATTGAACCTTCCGGTAGAGTCAATAACCATTCCTTAGCCTTTCCTTATAGAGAAAGTGGGAACAATCTAAGTCTCATAACATCCCTTGGTACCCTATTCTGCTTGAATGAATCACATACTCCCAAAAATGACAGAATGTGACGGTTGGGATCTTCATCGAACCTCTCTCTAGTAAACTATCCATTGAATTGCAACATGGAGATCATCACAGGCTTTAGCTCAAAATTAGTATCTTGAAAGTCTAGTACTATAATGCTAGGCTGAGTAGTTCTCATAGTTCTTCCCACAAAATCCTTGATAGTGCGATTCTGATTATCTTCATGTGCCATATTTATAGTAAGAACGTTTATTTCACCCTCAGGTTGGATTAGCACAGACCCCTCAGCCAGAATATCCGTCAAACTCCTTGTCTTTCTAGGTATTCTGGCAAATTTAGATTTAGGTAGCATAAACTATGTACCTGTGAAAATAAAAGAGCACAGATCAAAAGTGTAACAACCGAGAAAAGGGAAAGGAAAAGAAAGTAGAAAGCTAGAAATTTTTGAAATCCAGAATTCTTGCTAAGTCTTCTCGCAATAGCGAGAAATGGTCTCGCTATAGCGAGAGTGCCTTCTCGCAATAACGAATGTGATTTTAGCTATAGCGAGTGCGGGCAGCAGTCCATACAGAAACCAGGGGACAGCTCGTTGTAGCGTACGCCATAGCAAAAGTGAGGTCTGAAACTAACTCGAGTTCGCCATAGCGAAGGTCAAATCTGGCCATAGCGAAGGGAACTAATACGAGCTCGCCGTAGCGAAGGTTACACCTCGCCATAGCAAAAGGAATTAACACGAGCTCGCTATAGCGAAGGTTAATTTTCGCCGTAGCGAGGGTCAGTCCGGAAGAGAGTAAAAGGCGAGAATTAGACACTTTTAAACAACCCAACTCATTCTTTCTCTCATAATTGCCCTAGACTTTGACCCAATGAGAGAAAAAGGCGTGGAGAGTGAGAGAAATCAAGAGAAGGAGGAGGAGCAAATGAAAGGTAAGCAAGTTCCTCTCATTTCTTCTTAGAAATCTAATCTCTTCTCTTTGCCCTTTCTTTCTATGGTTTTGTTTGTGAGATTGGTTGGATTTTGGGCATGGGTCAGAAGAGGGAAAGTGGAAAACACCCTTGAATCTCTTTGTTTTCTTTGAAAATGTTGTTTCCACTACTTTAAGAGCTTGAGAGAGAGGAAGAGTTGATGGCATTCTAGAGAGAGAGAGAGAACCTCTAGGTTCTGGTATGTTAGGAGAGTTTGATCTGAAGATTACATTCTAAGAGAGTAACTCCATGTTCTTGATTGTGCCTAGGCTCAAGTGAAGCACCTTCATCAAGGTGTGATTGTGAACCTAAGAAAGGAGAAGAGAAATTGAAAGGGAAGGCTTGTGTTGGCTGATAAGGTAGCTCTCTTCCCACTCTTTCTTATTGCATTCTTGGATGTAATAGTCATTGTATATTTATGTATATGCTTATTGTGTGGAATATGCCATATGCTATTGATGCCAATGTACTTGTGTGTTGAATTGTGAGAATTTCTCGGGTGAGGTAGTGCCAAAAGTCCTTTGAGATGGGTGAGGTGGAGCCGAAAATCCCTTGAGATGGGTGAGACAAGGCCAAAAGTCTCATAACCGAGTGAGGCCAAGTCAAAAGTCCCTAAACTCGGGTGAGGCCATCCAAAAGTCCCTAAACTCGGGTGAGGCTAGACCAAAAGTCCCTAAAGCCCATTTTTGGCATTGTTGTGATTTTCATAGCATGTACAACGTATGTTGGATGTTTGAGAATGGCTAAATGCTTATTCATATGCTTTGATTTGTTATATGCCTTGATTGCTTACTTGATTGAGTGCATGAGCTACTGAGATTCCCTGAATCTCACCCCTTCCCTTCCCAACTTAATATGCTAGGTGGAGCTCAAGGAGAACCGAGTGCACACCAAGGAGCCTAGAAGCATGTGTAGCTAGATGTTAGCTTTGTTTTGAATATTTTGATGTAATTTTGATGTAAAGAGGTGCCAAAATGAATATGCACCTTCTATTTTTGAGATGTACATGTTGTAGCAAGTGTAAAAGTATGAATATATGATGTACAAACTATGCATAGAGCCAAATTAATGGAAATGAGGGTTTTGCCTCTTTTGATGAATGAATGAGATAATGTATTTTTGGCTGTAGCATAGTGAATTTGGAATGTATGTTGATTTGGACCATATGGACATGTTATATAAACTATTTTTATGCTTTTAAACTTGTCAACGAGTGGCTAGAATGTGTGAGAGGCCATATGGACCCATTTTGGACCTTTTGGGTGTCAAAACTGGTAATTTTGTGAGCTCCGTCAAAGTATGACTAGATGAGCTCCTCTTGCCATGAAATTTGGCATGCCTCTAGAGTTTATAGAGAGCTTCTTGAGAAGCTAAAGTAGGTAATATTTGGAGGTATAGAGAATATTTGGTGAATTGTTGAAGTTAGAAAAATTTTCATAAATTGGTCATGGCACTGTGTAGCTGGTCAGAATTGAAAACTTTGTCATTCATGGACCAAATGGAGTCAAAATGTTGTAAAATTTTATACACATAAACTAAGAAACCACAGTGACCTATACCAACTAGAATCACCTAAATCGGAGGTCTGTAGAGAGAGAACAAACCGTTTGAAGTTCTGTATCAGCATCAGGAAGCCCATCTGACCCCCGTTACTATTCCATCGGTTTTCGGGGTGTAGGGGCTACTAAACTGATATTCACTTATTTTTTTCCTCTAGCAAACATCTGTAGATTTTCAAATTGGTATAGTTTTTCCAGTTTGGATTTTTGTGGATTTAGTTATGGATTTTTGAAGTTCATGACAATAAACTGGGCCAGAAACAAAGACAGTCGGACCTTTGTCTGATTTTCGATATCAAAAATGGTCCAAACGCTGTGATTATGATTGGGAATTATTTTTAGTATAAATTTAACACTTAGAAATTTCTAGAAAGCTAAAGTTTACTAGATTCTCATTTTTCTATAATTAGTTATGATTTTCCAAAGTTAGAGCCAAAATATGACTTTTGGGCACAAGTGAGAAAAATGCATTTTCTGGTTTTTGACTCCATACCCGTGGCTTATGGCTTGTTTTATGCTATGTATGAGTTTTATAAATGGAGTGTGAGTAGAGAATGTGAATGATGGGTTCACAAGACCCACGGGGCAGATAATGAGTGTATGGAACCCCGTTTCATAGCATGAAAATGCCATGGATTGGTATTAGTTCTTTAGGAATCATGTGGAATCGAGCCCAGAGAGAGGTTAGATAGCGGTAATAGATTAAGGTGTTACAAAAAGTCTCACTAAACCAAGGAAACCAAAAGGTAATTACTTAGGAAGTATTAATAAAATTACTATAACTGACAAATGAAAGCGTAAATAAATAAGAGAGTAAATGAAAAGAAACTAAGTGTTTAAGCTAAAACTACTCAAAGCCCTCTAATTCTCTTCACTAATTGCCTTGATTCCTTGGCAACGGCGCCAAAGACTTAATGCTTACCAGAATAATCACACCGTAAGTGTACGAGTCGTAAGAGTAGTATGTGATGAATCAAGGTCGTTCCCTCAGACAATCAGTACGATTAGTGACTAGGCATTAAAGTTCTCATGTTCATTTTAGTTAAACAAATCAAATTGTAATTAAGTTTTTATAAAAATTATTTCAAATGTAATTAACAATAATGAAAGATCGGTTTAATAAAAAATAAGCAATTAAAAATACCCTAGGAATTTTAATCCCTTTTTTACATAATGTCAATCATCCCCTTTTTTTATTAGTTAGCTTAATGTCAATTTTAGAGTCAAATGTCTAATTGAGCACAAATGTCTTTCAATCCATTTAACCTTTATATCAACTCGACTCTTTGATGTCTCGAATGAGTAGTTAATATTTAATTACGCTCAGACCTTATCCAGACTACCTAGGGCCCCTGAGTATATTTCTACCTCAAGTACAAATTAGACTATGTCTAATCCTAAGTTGCTTAATCAATGGTCTATAAGCAATTCCCTTCTTTCAAAGGTTAATTACTAAACCCATAATCAAACTAAAGGAGGCCAATCAATAGAATGAAACCATAATTCAGATTAAACACTAAAATCTTCAATAATCTAACATAATAACAAGGGAGACAATCTCTAAAGATTAAAGATTCATAGAATCTCTAATGGTTACAAGATTTAGCCACTCAAGGCTTGAAATCCATAAAAAATCTCAACAAACATATCAACAATCATCAACTAAAAAGGAAGATGGAGTAGAAACACCTAATCGGAAGAATAAATGGCAGAATCAATTATTTCCCGATTAGTATGGAGCTTCCCCAACACCTCTTGTGCATTTTTCCTCCTCTCCTAGTCAGCCATAACTCTCCTCTCTTGCTGAATGACGAAGCCTTGGCCTCCTCTCCTCTATTTTAGTTTGTAAATCAAAGCTGTGTATTTCAGAGACCGATCTCACTATGGTGTGAAGTGATTCTCGCTATGGCAAGAGCTCATAGGTTTCCAGATTTCTGCTGTTTTCACTACTGCTATGCTATAGCGAGTTGCTCCCTGGAATTTCTATGCAACGCGACTTCGCTATGGCGAAGTGCCTTCCTCGCTACAGCGAATTATGTTCTAGCTGTAACAAGAGGACTTATTACACTTGCATTTTCATATTTCAGCTTCTTTCTCTTTTCTCAATTCTTTCTACAATCTTTTACTTTTCCCTGAAATCGAAATCAATCATAAAATGAGGCTCAAACTGATTAAAATATTGCAATTGAAACACTTTCTTTATTTTGTTTGATTGAATACACATTTGACCATATTAATCAAGAGAAAATTACTTTGCTTCTCTAATTTAATATCAAATATATTCTTTTTTTAATCCTAAATTAGGGAGTCATCAGAAATATTTTTTTATGGAAATAAGAATAAGAATAGTAATAACAACAAGCCCTAATAAAATAGAATTATGATTGAAAGAAATGAGATTTTCATTCTATTGCTGTATTTGGTTTGATGAAAATAAAATAAAAATAAAAAGAAAGTTAAACAAATGATTATAACATCCTCAATAAAAAGATATTAAAATATTTATTTTATTATTTTAAAATAAGAATTATTAGAATATTCATTTTTATACTTTTAATATGTACACAATATTTTTAAATACTCTTAATGAAATTATTATAATATTTTTTGTATATTTTTAATGTATACATAATATTTTTAAATATTCTTAATAAAAATAATAAAATATTCATTATTAATTCTTTTGATTTGCAACAAATATTTTTTAAGTTACCAATTTTTTTGTATCAAGTAATCTTTTTAGATAGGAGTAGCTCAATTTTTTTTTTTGGCAAGTGATTTCCAAGAATTGAATCTCAATCCACAAGACATAGAATAGAATGTCTATTCCCACAAATGTAAAACAATAAAATATTCATTATTAATTCTTTTAATTTGCAACAAATATTTTTTAAGTTACCAATTTTTTTGCATCAAGTAATCTTTTTAGATAAGAGCAGCTCTTTTTTTTTTTTTTGCAAGTGATTTCCAAGAATTGAATCTCAATCCACAAGACATAGAATAGAATGTCTATTCCCACAAATGTAGAAATGAGCTCAACCAAGGAATGGGAATGGGTCTACCAATATGCCAACCAAACATCTTTATTTTTTTTTTTCAAATTTTCATTTTCATTCTCATTCCATGAAGGCTAATTCTTGCCAACCAAACATGACATGATCTTTATTGACAGGATTTCCTACACACGTGGAGTAAAAAGGTTCATGTTTCTATTTAAACCCCACGACATTTCATGCTTGTGTTATTTCAACTTTACTTTGATAAAGTATATATATATATATATATATATCTCTATGTGTGTGTGTGTGTGTGTGTGTGTGTGTGTGTGTGTGTGTGGATTTGTACAATTTTCCAAATTATAGTATGTTCTTTTTTTTTGGTAACATGAAAAATATAAAATAGAAACTATAATCAAATACTATGACATTTAGGGGGCATCATCGCTCGAAATAAAGAACTTTCTATTTTTGTTGTGTCACTCAAATCTTGTTTGGCAATGTTGATTAGAAGAAGTTTTGAAAATTCTTTGGGATGTATTGAATATCTTGCCATATAGTTTCATCATTGGGATTTCTTGGAAATTTTGAGTCCATGAAGCTTTTCTATTTGCTATTGCAAAATAAAAGTTAAAGCTCTAATTGATATATTTGTCCTATGACATTAGAATTAAGAAGCCAAAGAAGAGTTTTCCTTATGTCCTAAAGTGTTGTTCCCTTCCAAAGCAGTGATCAGTGAGCACTTTAAGTATATTAGAGCTATAGAGACAATGATGGATCCTTGTGATTCCTTCTTTTTGGATGTATTCCATAAGATGATCTAAACTATTTGACTAAGTAGATCTAATGATAGATTGCTAAGTAGATTTCTTCTAATGCTTATTTATTCTTTTTATGTTAAGTGAATCTTGTAAAATCCCATATTAGGTAAGAAGACATTGGGCTGAAGCCTTATAAGTGGGAGCAAAGCTTTCCCCACCGGTGACACATTTTCCCTTGGACTGGGGAGAAACAAAACTCCACTAGCCAATATGCCAAGTGCTGTAACGAGGATAATATTATTGGATGCTCTTTGTGGAATTGGTATTAAAGCTGGCCTAGCTGCATGTGCAACGCGAGGATGAGTTGGCCCCAAGGAAGACAGAATGTAAAGTCCCACATCGAGTAGGAAGACCATGGGTTAAGGCCTTATAAGTGGGAGCGAAGCTCTCCCCACCAGTGACACATTTTCCCTTGGATTGGGAAATATTATCCCTACAAAGCCTCCAACAATATTGTCCCCATTATGACACTTAACACACTGCCTAGTGGGCTTTTGTTTCTCCCTAATCCAAGGGAAAACAAGTTGTTGGTGGAGAGAGCTTCGCTTCCACTTATAAGGCCTTAGCCTAGGCTCTTCCTACCCGATGTAGGACTTTACAAATCCCATGCTAGTTGAGCTCTTTTTAGGCTAGTGTTATTCTTGATGGTCATTGAATATGGATTAGGTTTGGTGCTCTCATAAATAGCTTTGCTACAGCTTTCTTAAATTATATGAATGGTGACTATAATGTATTTGGTAAGGAACTTCTAATGCCCTTCTTTTGGTCTTTGATGAATCATCCATTCGAGAAACCAATCTTTGAAACTTTGGGTATCTAGTGGATTTTCCTTTAGCATCAGAGGTGAAGCAAACCAAATTACATGAGCTAGGCTACACTATATAAAAAAGGGACCCATAGATTCATTGTTATCAAAATAAAAGGGACAAGAATTGTTTATTTGGAAATGATGCTTCGTTAATATGTCAAGGGATGGGATGGCCCTTTTCAAAACTTTCCACGCAAAAAGTATCATTTTCATTAGGAGTTTTATCTACCACAAAGTTTGCTAAACTTGTGTTGAATCATTTTGGAATGGAATTGCATTCTTTCCTCGTTTAGAGTATCTATCCTCTTGTCTTTATAGGATAAATGGAATCTAGTTTGGATAGATCCTAATCTAATTGATCATGTAAAATAAGATTAGCCACTGTTTGAAGTTGGTTATGTCAATCTAGTTGCATAAGCCACCAATTAGGGTGGCTAATAAGGATGTTTCTTCTAAATCCTATCTACTAAGAAAGTCTACTAGTGATAAAAGGGTTGATTTGAAGATCCCTTTCCACATCTAAGAAAAATTTAGGCATTTCTTCAAGAATCCTTGAGTGTGATTAAAAAATTTGGTCTAAGAATTTTCACCATATAAGAATTATTATCCTTATCTAGAATTCTCCAAACTTGTATTGTTAGTAAAGCATGATTAAGTAAGCTAAAAGGTTTGAAACCTATTCTACCTTCTTTCATTAGCCTGGAAAGTTTATTCCAACTTAAAAGATATATCATGAGCTTATTGTTGTTAGACCCCTAAAAGAAATTACTAAATTTGGAATCTAATAAGGCATATGTTTTTTGGGGAAAGTGTATGCATGAGAATTAGTAAAGAAGGGCTGAATTCGCCATTAATTTGATCAAAGTCATCCTAGCTACTTGAGATAGGAGCTTAGGCTTCCAATCTTTGAGTTTGGTATCAATTCTATTCAAGAGGTTCTGGTAGATGTGACTTTTATTTCTATCTGTGTCTACCTAAGTGCCTAAATATTTTCCCAATTTTAAGGAGAATTTGACATTTAAAATCCTAGATTTCTTTATGAAGAGTATTTAGGCTTATAATTAATTCAAATTTTAAGTGATCCATGTTTAGTCTAGATAGTGTTTTAAACCACTCTAGTGTATTTTTCATCAAAGTGCTTACTTCATTTGACCCTTCAAAGAACAAGATCATGTTATCCGCACACATTATGTGAGTAATCCTTCCAATCCTTTACTAACTTTGATCTTTTTTCATCTTCCTTCCTCTTAGAGTTTTGAAATTAGCCAGGATAGAACATTTACATAAATGATGAATAGATAAGGGGATAAAGGATCTCCTTGTCTAATGCCTCTTTGTGGAGAAAAAAGGATAAAAGGACTTCCATTTATTAAGATTAGGTAGGACATAGTAGTGACACACTGCAAAATCATATGTACCCAAATTGGGGAAAGTTCATCCTTGTGAAGATTCTTACAATGAATTTCTAAGAGATTTTATTGTAAGCTTTGGAAAAGTCCACTTTAAGAGCTCCTGACCCTTTCTTTGTCTTTTTTGTTTTGTAAATCTGCTACTTGATTTCTAACACCTGTAAGATATCATTAGTAATAAGACGTCCTTTGAGAAAGGCATTCTAACTAGGGGCTATATAGTCACCTAAAATCAATTTTAGGTTGTTAGATAGGATTTTCAAGATGATTTTATAAGTAACATTGCATAGATTGATTGACTAAAGGTCCCTAAAAGTTTAAGGGTTTTCACTTTTAAAAATTAGGGTTATGAATGATTTATTCATGCTTCTTAATATAAAACAATTATTTTGGAAAGCTTTAATCATACAACTTACGTCACTTTTGATTATGGGCCAATAATGCTAAAAATATCTTACATGGAAACTATCTGGTCCAGGGGGCACTATCTCCTAGTAATTGAAAGGCTACTTCTTAACCTTCTTTTTAGTGAAATCCTTAAGAAAGAAATTATAATGATCATTTCACAGGGAGGAAATGTTTATATCATTTAGACTATTGATTATTTCCTCATACTCCATCTTACTTTGATTAGAGAAAAGATTAGCAAAATACTTGAGGACTAGAGCTTCAATTTTCTGTGGATCTTCTTCTTATGAATCTTGAATGCCTTTAATTCTAGGAATGTTGTTTTTGGACTTTCTTTTGTTAGTTAATGAATGATAATGCTTTTATATTTCTATCTCATGGACCATCCAAGATTTCTATCCTTTTAGGCCTATAAAGTTTCTTTACACTCATACAAGAATTCCAATTAACTTCTCGCCTCCCTTTTCTTATTCTTTATAGCCATGATTTTGAGAAGAACTTAATTCTAAGTACAGCTTTTGAATTTTAAAAGAAATGTTACTAGTTGAATTTTTGTTCCATTCTTAAAGTGTCATCATCATTGTGGAAAGTTTCCCACACACCTAAAATGATGGAGAGTCGACTATTTTGTTAAGATCATGCATTTGAGATGATTTTACTACAAATTTCAAATTTTTACAAGAAGAATTCAAGTCTTAGGGGTCTTTTTCCAAAAGGTAATGATTTGTTAGTGGATAAGAGAATTGGTAAATGATCCAAAGTAACAATAAGTAATGTAGTTAGACTTGAGTTTGGAAACTCCATTAGCCATTCTACATTGCAAAAGGCCTTGTCTAAGCAAGCACATACTTCATCAATCTCTTTTTAGTCATTTGTCCATGTAAACCATTGGCCCCTCTATGGGATATCTATGAGACCATATGAGTTGATGGTTTCCATGAAAATATTAGCTTCTATAACTGAAGTATTAGCACTTTTTTCTCTTCTAGATTAGCATATTGATTTATATCTCTAATTATCATCCATGGAAAGCTATTGTTAATTGATGTGTTTTTAAGTCATTCCTATAGTATAGCTTTATAATGTGTTTTTGGGAAGCCATAGAGTAAAGAGATATAATAGGAAAGGCTATTGTTGCATACATATTGATATGTATCCAGTTTAGTGACACATCTAGCACATTACACTTGATTTGATTTTTCCAAGCAAGAACTAAGCCCCCCCTTTTTTTTAGTTAGTCCTCACAGAAAATACAAAAGCTTTACTTTCAAATATAAAGAAAAAGTTAGGGTAATGGATGGCAAGAAATTTTTTGGCTCTTTAAACTGTCAATGACTTCTTGAAACCTCGATAGTTCTAGCTTAGAATCTTTATGGCTTTTGGGAAGGCTTTAAGGTAGCTTCCTTAGCCTTTTGAGAATTATCAGTCTTTTTTGGAACATCTTCTTTGTTTGCTCCTGCATTCATTGTTTGTGGAGCTCCCTAAATTAGGCTTTTGTTAATTCGTATCTTCTTATTTTGTGCTTAGCAATTAGTTTTTCCACTAACTCAAGCCATTTTCATTTTCTTGAAATCCTTATGTAGTTATTATTGATTATGGTAGCATTAGAAATTTCAACTTTAGTGGCAAATGATTATGGATGGATCTTCAATCAACTACTAGTTAATAAAGTCACCATCTTCATTTCTTTCCTATCGTCGTCTAATAGCTCCTTACCTATGAAAAAGGGATTGAAACCTATAAAATTCTTCAAATCCAAGTTGGAAGAGATGTGGTAAAACCACTGTGAGGCTAAAATTTTTTCAAAAGGAGAAGTGACCATTGCACCTTTAACTTCTAGGTTGAAACACAGAAAAGGATAATATCATATGAGGTTGTTCAAAGACCTTGAATTAGTGAAGAAGTGCTACCATTTCAAAGTTGCTTCATCATTACTTTTCAATCAAAATTCCCAAACTAATGATCTTGTTTTCCAAACTAAAATGTCATACCTAGCTATTTAGCTCATACGCATATCATTCATAGGCATTATCCATAAAAGTACAATATTTACTATGCTTTCGGTAGTAAAATTGGTCTATTTACATATGAAAATGAGTGGTAGGGGTTTAATTCCTTTTCTTTCCTGTCCTTTATTTATATTTATCATAAAAAAACTTAGTTCAACCTATTAGATTAGAAACTATGCATTGGAAGCCCAAGGGAACACTCTAGGCAGAAATGCACCATGTACATAAACTACATCAGACTTCAGAAATGCACATCTTAAGTTATATAACTCTTATTCATGCAAATTAGATGTCTATAGAAATTTCAACATGTGAACTACATACTATAAAAATTTCAAATGAAAATAAGTTTATTTGAGTATAAAATCCAATGGAACAATAACTGATACAGGAATGGACAATAATAAACTCACATAACAAACCCTAAATTTCAAAAATGCATAACTTTGGCTGCATAACTTTGGCTACACAACTTTGATTCATGTAAACTCAGTGGCCACATAAAGCTTATAATGTCAACTATATGCCTATAAAATTTTATGAGTACTGGAGTTCATTTGACCCTTCAAATACATGAAAACAGCTACTTGAACTATATGAATAGTGCATAGGATTTTCTTGATCAACTTGTCCCATAAAAACTCTATCCCTCTTTCCCATTGGAAACCTTTTAACTAATTAGCTATTGGGATCATAGTTCTTTTCCTTATCAAAGTTTACTCTCAAGAAACTAAAAAAAAACTTTAGGCCTAAAAAGTGAGTATAATAACAAATAAATGCCTTAAAATATACCAGTATGTAAGATACTCTGCCATTTTTGAAAGGAAGAGGCATGATCTTATTGGATTAGTGAATCCTTCCATTTGCATTCAAGAATGAAGGATTTGGTGATGTCTTTGTAAGTAAGCAGTGCTAGCAAAAGATTAAGTCATTCAACTCTTGGCTAGCTAAGAAAGCTTCTTGAAAAGGTTATCTATGGAGTCTGAAACTTCTAGTTTTCTAACAGTTGGCTCTATTTAGGAGGGAATTGGATGGTCAATATCTGGTTACCCATTGAATGTAAGTCATGGATTGTGGATCAAGGGGTGGTGTGGATTTATTAAGGTTATAAGGTTAAAATCATAAGGTTCAGGGTTCATTTAAGTGTCATCAAAAAGTTTAGGCCAATCTTGAAAATTTAGTGTTTTATAAAGGTCCAAGACAGGGATTTTTTCAAAGGACTAGAATTAACTAGCCCAAATTGTGGATTGAGGTGCTTGATTAGTAGATCAAGATTCAGTGGTTGAAAGGCTTTGTAGTCAGCTTGGGTATTTGTCATTAGGTTAGGTTGGGCTAGTCATTCATTTGGCGAAACATTAAGATAACTAGGTCAATAAAATTTTTTGAAAACTTTTCAACTTCAACCCAATAATTTCCAAAGTTCCCTTGGCCCACAAAGAAGTTCTAAGTGGGTGATGAAAATTAGCTTTGACTATCTTCTGAGTTTCATTAGATGAATTCAAGTCTTTTGAAACCTAAATGAAGTTGGTTGGTTTTATTTTCTCCTTGCCTTAGGATGATGATGCATAAGGGTCCTCCTCAAAGATATGGTATTTACCACCATAAACTCCATTAAACCATATAATCTTAATGGTGATTTTTACACTATTCATGTAAGGGTTTATAGGAAGAGAATTAGCACTTGGGTCAATTTTGAATTGTAAGTTGTATCTGCTAACAATGCAATTCTTGAGTGTGTCAAACTCCTTGGCACCCTTGCTTTATTCCAATCACATTCATATACAATATAACCTGTTTGACTGCATTTCCTACACCTCTTGAAAACATATTCATAACGGCATTCTATTCACATGTGGAAACCATTGTCTAGCAAGATTTTTGCTTTCAAGAGAAGTTGTAGAGAAGGGTCAATGTCAACTCGCATACAAGGGTATCATTCAAGGTGATGAAGTCTCCCACAATGTCCCCAAGTATCCTTACCATTGCATCTATATGATATTTCAAACGCAAGCCACGGAATTGCACGCATAATGGGAAACTTGCTATTTGTAGTTTGTTGAGGATAAGGTTTAGCTTCCAAAGATCCATAATGAGGGGAACATTGCAAATCAACCATGGTCCATTTTGATATATGTATTATAGGTCTTCTATATCATCAAAGTGAATGATAAAGTTATGGTTTTTACCTATCACTTAAAAATTGGATTGCAACCTCCATGCACTTTGTAATGAAGCATCGAATTTATGAACAGGAAAGTTTCTACTGTTAACTATAGCAACAACTAAAAAAGATTTCAAAAGCTTCTGGTGATTCCAAATGCTAAAGGATTGAAACTGAGCATTAGACCTTCCTGAGATGGAGAAGGGAAATAGGAGAAATGGGCATTCACATTACTTAACTAAATAACTAATAGAAGACTTTGGCTAACCAGACTTTAATTAATATTTATGTGGATAAAGAGACTTAAGTTCTCTTACAAGGATATCATATAGTAATGTAATTTTAATTATTTTTTATAGTTTATTTTCATTTAAAAAAATAAATCAACCACTAAAAAAGCATAACAAATGACAAAGAAAATCATTAATATGGGCAATGAAAATTCACAAATTAACTCATTAAAATTATGAGTATTAATAATTTCATTTGTCATTTGACATTATATTTTTTAACAATTAATTTTCCTTTAAATAAAAATAAATAGTAAACAAGTAGTTATAAAAAGAATATTACATAAAATGAGGATCCCAATCCATCTTCATGTATAGATACTCACTTTTCCCAAACTAGGATTTCAAAATTTGAACTACATTTTCCTCAATAGAGCTAACCTTAAGATTTCCTTTATTCAATAATGGACATTTTTATTGGTATGCAATTAGAATAATTGGAAGAAATAAGAGAGGGAAAATAACAAATTGCCATTGACTAACTTTCGCTCCCACAATCCTACTCCTTGAATAGGGATTTTTTGCTATTCAACTTGAGTAGATTTGAAACCTTCATAATAATAATAATAATAATAATAATAATAATAATAATAATAATAATATATTATTATTATTATTATTATTATTATTATTATTATTAAAAGACTATTTTTATCTTACATTTTATTTTCTTTAAAGTAAAAAAAAATATTGTTAGGATTGAAAAAAAAAAAATAAAGAAGGTTCAAATTGTTAGTTAGCTAAATAGTAGAAAAACCCTATTCTTCCCCCTTAGCTTTAGTCTTCCAATTTTTTTATGTTTTTTATAACAAAGCATATGTTTTAACTCTCTTTTAAGAAACCTAATTCTAATAAAGTTATATTTGTTAAAACCGTTTGGTTTACTCACTATAATGTAATATTTTTTTAAGTATATATTATACTTTTATAATTATTATTTAATTGTATCTATCTCTTTTTAATATTTTTTTAAAGTAAGGGTACGAGTGGTATTTTATATCCTACTTATTCAATTTTTATCTTTTTCTTTCTTTTACATATCTAACATTCATCCAATTAAATGATTTCTTAATCTTTTTTTGGTCAAAATATTTGCAAGTTGATCCCTAACCCAATATTGGCTGGATTTGTGGCCCAAGGAAGCCCAAATTTGTACTGCACGTGAATTCACTGACCAAATTTGTGTTTATAAGATGTTTTGTATGGGCATATATCCACTCAGAAAAAAAGAAGTTGTTTTTGAAGTAAATTCCTTAAAAATTTGGCAAAAAAATCATTAAGAAGCATAAATAAATTTAAATTATCAAAACTGTTCTACATATTATGTAAACAGTTTCTATGGTAATATGGTTGTTAAGAAATGATCCAACGTTTTCCCATTCAAATTATAAGCTCGATGGAATGTTGTGTATATCGTCGGGACATTGAATGAAGATTAAATTCCAAGTGATATGACCTAAATGCCCTTCACTCCCGCCAACCCCAAAACCCAAAATCACCGATCTCGCGCCAAAACCCAAAACGATGATTCTCCTCCTCGAAAACCCTAAACTTTACCTCTAAACTCTGATCACAAAATTCATTAAGTGTCGCAACTAAAATCTGACGAAAGCCATTTCTTAAGCGGCCATGAAAGTCCGATCAGTGAAGCTGAGGGAAGCCCACAAAGCCGCTAGCAACGGCCGCCCTTCTTTCTGCTCAATCTTGTGGGACCAACAAGCTCAACATCTCGTCACCGCATGCTCTTCTGACCTCTCTATCTCAATCCACGACCCTCTGCTTCCTTCAACTCCCCCAAAGGTCCTCACCCACCACCGCGATGGTGTCACCGCTTTGGCTCTTAGCCCCAACTCTACATGCCTTGCATCCGGCTCCGTCGATCACTCTGTCAAGCTCTACAAGTTCCCGGGTATTTTATTTCGCTAAATGCTCTTAAATTATATGGTAGATTCTATTTCGAAACTTCGGAATCCACAATGTCCTAATTGGGTTTGTAAGGATGAAAGTAAGGGGAGTCTAGGTCCGATTTTTGAATCATTTTTTGTTGTTGGATCTTCGAATTTCGATCTGAAAGCAACATATTCGTCAAATTAAAGATGCACTTGTTATGTTTTTTCAATTAATTTTACACGTTTTATTCACTTTGACATCGACTTTTATTTACTTTATACAACATTCTCATTGTTACCCTAAAGTGTCCACGGCTGTAGATTTGTCGGATAACATGAGGAAGTTTCATGCTCCATATACTGTTCCTAAGGTTTGCTGTTCTATTTCGAGTCTCAAGTAGTCTGACACATGTATGTTAGTTCTGTGGCACTAAGAAAATGAAGTTTCTTAATTCTGCAAAAATTAAATAGAAGATTGTTAAGCTAAGGAGTGCAGAAGTGAGAGCTTGATGGCATTGCTGGATGTCTTCCAATTCCATTTCCAAAAACATAACTGTCAACCTTAAAAATATTGTGACTTCTTCCTCAAAATTCTTTAATGTAATTAGTCTGTGTCTCACTCCTTAAATTTGGCATTCAGTTTTATGATGCCAGTGCATTCCGTTATTTCTCTGTCCATGCTTCGTCCAAATGGAATGTTCTGCACGCAGACTAGATCCTCAGTAACTTTGCCTCGCATTTGCACTTTGACAGTACTTAAGATTTTTTCCAATTCAATCATAAGATGCTCACTTGTAATTCTGGAACTGAATTGGTGGCGTGCTTCCTTTTTGTTTTTATTGTTAAGTATCTTAATTAAGGTGAAAGTGAGTTACAGGCTCTGATTATAACTGCAAATATTAGTCCTTTTCAATGAACCTGAAGTCTGCGAACATTGAACTTCAGTGATTCAACGCATTTCATTTCTGATTTTTTAGTCCCAAAGGTTTTTGCCTTTCCTCCTCTCACAATTGCATGTTAGCAGACTTTGTTGGGTTTGGCCAAAACTTTCCAGAATCATACTGTTTGCTTTTTGCTCCAAAAATTTTGGATTAGAATTCTTCCAATTACCTAATATCTAATACTTTCCTTTAATTTATATTCCAAATCAATTCATTTTGTTCAGGTGGAGAGTTCCAGACTAATATTACCAGGTTTACACTTCCAATACGTTCCCTTGCATTTAATAAATCAGGGAGTATGTTAGCAGCGGCTGGTGATGATGAGGGCATTAAACTTATCAATACAGTTGATGGTTCTATTGCTCGGGTTCTCAAAGGACATAAGGGGACTGTCACGGCCTTAGCTTTTGACCCCAATGGTGAATACTTAGCATCGATGGATTCAACTGGAACTGTTATTTATTGGGAACTTCACTCAGGAAGAGTAGTTCATAACCTCAAAGGCATTGCCCCTGACACGAGAGCAGATGTTTCTACTATGAATATTCTTTGCTGGAGTCCAGATGGTGAGACCTTGGCTGCTCCGGGGTTGAGAAACGATGTTGTTATATATGATAGAGACACTGCTGAAAAATTGTTTTCATTGAGAGGAGATCACATACAACCTATATGTTTCTTGTCTTGGTCACCCAATGGCAAGTACATGGCTACTTCTAGCTTAGATAGGCAGGTTCTAATATGGGATGTTAATAGGAAGCAGGATATTGATAGGCAAAAATTCAATGAAAGAATATGTTGCATGGCTTGGAAGCCAATCGGCAATGCGTTAGCTGTTATTGATGTCATGGGGAAGTATGGTATCTGGGATTCTGTTATTCCTTCATCTATGAAATCCCCAACAGAGGATGTTCCTATGCAATCTAAGAACAGTAATGGGCTTCTTTTGTTTGATGAGGAGGATCCGGACCTTTGTGCAAGTGGAAGTGTAAGTGATCTTGGTGAAGATAGCGATGGGGAGTCTGAACTACCTAGCAGGAAAAGATTACGCGAACAGCCTTTGAGTGAGGAAAACTTTGATGAGGATGGCAGTGACGAAATGGCTTTACATCCAAAGGTTGAATCTCATAAAAAGCCAAATCGCGTGCATAAAGAAAATTTAAATAGTGTGAATGTGGGACTAAAAAGCTCGATGATAACATGTAAGCCAAAGATGCAGGGAGCATTTCAGCCAGGATCCACTCCTGTGCAGCTTGGGAAAAGGCGCTTTTTGTGCTACAATATGCTTGGAAGTATAACCACAGTTGAACATGATGGATACTTCCACATAGAGGTAATGCAAGAATTACAGATAATTTAAGCTCATTAAATTTCCTCCATTCATCCTAGTGTGGATTTAAGTTAAAATACTAGCTTTCGCAGTAGCTCTCTTACATATTCTAATAGGTTGACATATCTTGTCTACAGATTGATTTTCATGATACTGGCAGCAGTCCACGAGTTCCGTCAATGACTGACCATTTTGGATTTACAATGGCAGCCTTAAATGAGAACGGGAGCGTCTTTGCAAATCCTTGCAAGGGGGAGAAGAACATGAGCACTCTTATGTATCGTCCATTTATTAGTTGGGCAAGTAATAGTGAGGTCAGATTATATGCATAGCCAGAAGTAATTACATTCATTATTCATCTTGGTGTTCATAAAGACATTGAGCCTTTCATTACTACTGGATAAAATTCTGCTTTGAAGTACAACATTTTATCGTACGTTCACTTGTTTTAAAAATGTGACAGTGGTCTATGCGCTTTGAAGGAGAAGAAGTAAAGGTCGTTGCACTTGGTGCTGCTTGGGTGGCTGCAGCGAC
The DNA here is from genome assembly GCA_032878935.1 of Erythrophleum fordii. Taxonomy (NCBI): domain Eukaryota; kingdom Viridiplantae; phylum Streptophyta; class Magnoliopsida; order Fabales; family Fabaceae; genus Erythrophleum; species Erythrophleum fordii. The sequence continues at coordinate 2,113,983 of JAVQMF010000055.1, forward strand.
TAGTTTTAATTATCTTCGCATATTTACCGACGGTGGTTTGCAGGTTTGTTACATATTTTAAACCATTATTATTTCCCGATTTCTTTAATAAAGTGAACACTAAAGGTAATATACCTTTCCTTCTGTAAAAGCACTTTGGCTTTGAAGCATAGATAATGCATAACCTTACTATTACAGTATGCTGTAAATTTTGACCTATGATAAGTTGATAACGTGTGTGATGTGACAAAGAGAATCTGTAAATGTTGATGGTAGTTTGCTTGCAATATTTGCACTTCTGAGTACGTTTCATTGCAGAGACATATTATTTCGCTGGATGGGCCAGTGGTGACAGCATCAGGTTTCAAGGATAAACTGGCGGTTGTTACTTATGCCTCTAATTGTGCTTCCTCAAATGATCAGGTCGGTTTAGTATTCACATATACTTTATAAAAAGGTTACCCCAGTGGGAGAGCATTTTTCATCTGAATAATAAATAAATATCCATATGATGATATTTCTTTGTGCCAAAATAATATATTTTCCTTTGAAAAATGCAGATGCTGGAGTTTAGAGTATTTAACATACCTAATGAAACCCAGCCCCTTAGAGGCCGCTTGCCTTTAACTCCTGGTTCATCTCTGACATGGTTTGGATTTAGTGAAGAAGGCCAATTGGCTTCCTATGATTCCAAGGTATTCTGAGCAATTAGTGCCAATACTTCATATAATCCCATTCTGGCCCATTAAATTCTTTTTGACATACAAGCTGAGATTGTAGTATAATATGTAGGGTGTGCTTCGAGTGTTTACAAGCCAATATGGAGGTAGCTGGCTCCCACTTTTCAGGTTCGATATTAGTTCATAAAAGCACAATGGCTTAATGTTTGTTATTCGTCTTACACCCGAGCTTGCCTGATATAATTTGTTATATTAAAATTTCATTACAGTGCTAGTAAAGAGAAAGATGAAAACTACTGGGTAGTGGGGTTGAATGCAAGCAAGTTATTTTGTGTGATATGCAAGAAACCTGACATCTTTCCACCGGTAGGAAGGACAGTTTGAAATGTTCTGTCTGTCTCCTTTGCCTATGACTTGACCATTAATAATTTTCACTTCATTATCAGGTGATGCCTAAACCGGTTCTCACTCTACTGAATCTTTCATTTCCTCTTGCTTCCTCTGATCTGGGATCTGAAGCCCTTGAGAATGAGTTCATAATGAACAACATGCATCTCTTTGAGGTTTGTCCTTGTTAATTTTTTCAGATTTCATGGCCCTTATTTTCAGCATGTTACAGGCTAGCGGGCCTCCAGAGCTCTTTGATTCATATAAATTTAGTTCATAAAGATTTTTTTTTCCCCTAAAATTATTTTCTTCCAGGTTGTTTTGGTTCCAATTTGTGTTTTTCTCTAAGTTTCAATTTGTTCCTTTAATGCTGTTCAATATTGAATTAGATTAACACCGTGCAGATTCAGAAAAGATTGGATGAAATGGCTGTTGCTGGTTTGGATACCACTTCACTTGACGATGAGGCTTTCAATTTGGAAGCAGCACAAGATAGATGCATACTTAGGCTTATTGCATCCTGCTGCAATGGTGAGTTTGTGTTACGGTTACCTCAAAAGAGCATACTGTCTTGTAACATGGCTTTCCGGTCTGCATATCCTAGATTCTATATGAAATAGAAGTATTCATCCTCACATTTGTGGATTTTACAGGAGATAAGCTTGTGAGAGCTACCGAACTTGTGAGGCTTCTGTCACTGGAAAAATCAATGAAAGGTGCAATAAAACTTGTTACTGCTATGAAGCTTCCTAACTTGGCAGAGAGGTTCAGTAGCATATTAGAGGTAAGTCTTCAGCGTTCTGCTAAGGCATGGTGTTCAGAAACAACATTTTTAATGTCATATTTTCCCCCTGTTTAATGTTGTGTCTTGAACAGCAAAGACTTCTCCATGAAATGAAAAAAACTATAGATGCCAACCGCCAAGAAAACCGTGCTGCATCCATGACAGCTGATGTTTCACATAGCAGAAGCAAGGTCCTAACTCAGACTGAAGCATCAGCCACAGTTAGTATGTCGTCATCATCAAAATTATGCGCTCCTTTGCTGATAAAGAAAGCCAAATCACCAGAGGAAGCCAAAGCTGGAATAGATAAAAGTGCGGTGGTGAATGAAACTGTGAAGGGGAAGGACACAGGGAATGATATAAGTGATAGGGAAGGGAAGGTGGCGGAAATACGTGTGGTCCAAGCTCATCATCCTCAAGATCCCTCTATAAAGTCGTCAAATAAGCAGGAAGTAAAGAAGTTAGAGGCAAGTATGGCACAACCAAGTCGCCCCTCCAATCCTTTTTTGAAGTCATCTATCAAGTAGACTTCTATCTTACACCTCTGATGTGGAAGAAGGAAAAAAAAAAAAACATAATCAAGTTGTTGGATAATTTAGTACATTTCGAATTATGACATGGGAGGTTCAAAGGGTTTGTTTCGATTTATGAGAGATCAGCTAGCAAAAAGGGAAAAAAAAAAGCACGATAAAATAAAAAACCTTTGGTATCTGTAAAATCCTGTTGTAATTATTGTTTTTTGAATATAACGTAAAATATTTTTCTTGGTCATCGTTGAGATGCATTTCCAGATCAGCTATTTCATCAGAGCTGACTGAGTAATCATATGTTCTGTTGTAAACGTTGGCTTTTTTATATTTTTTTAGGAAGGTGAAAAAATACTTCATCTACTAGTGCTTCAACCTTTTTTTTTTTTTGGTTTTGGGTGAAGGGCGCTTCGATTAGGTAGAGAAGTACAGATGAGAAGAGTTAATGTTATCAAATAAAGACAAAAAAAAGAGAGGATAAACTCTTTCATCATGGTTACTTATTCACATTTTTCAACTTTCCTACATAACTTGGACTTTGTTTTCATTAAAAACGCATGTCTTCATCTACCTCTTCACAAATTTGGCTTATTGATGAGAGCCGCTCTTTTTACCGCACTTGAAAGTGAAGATAAATTAGCTTTCTAGTACATAAAGTCACTTAGTAGATCATCCTTTTTTTTATGGAAACAACTACGTCTGTTGGAAAAAGAGAATGAAAATTTTTCATCCAGTTCACAGATCTACAAGTGTGGAGTGTCATTGAAAAATGTTCTTATATACCAAAGAAGAGAGTATATAACAAGAAGGTTCATAAACTTAATGGAATGAGAAAAATGACAAAAGATTTGAAACAAATTGCAGAGCAATCAATTAGATCTTTTGTGTTGTTAATGTTGAAAAATTCAAGAAGCTCTCGATGGCATCTTGAGGAAGATAAGATATGTGGGATAAATTTCAAATAACCTATGAAGGAAAAATTGAAGTCAGAAATACAAGAATAGATGCATTGGTATATGAATATGAATATGAATTACTCAAGATGAAGGAGAAGAAGGGAATGAAGAAATGTTCAAAAGGATAGGAAAGATCATTAGTGTTCTAGATGCTTTTGGCAGGTGCTATCCTATTGAAGACCTAACAAAATTCTCTGAAGCTTAACTCCTTGGTAAGCAAAAGTAGCTGCGATTCTAAAAAAAGGAAAACTAGAGACAATGAGGTTTGATAAATTCAAAGAAAATCCGATTGCATATGAAAGTAGCTATATGAACAATGCATTGCTTTGAGGTTGAAGAAGATAAAGAATCTCCCACAGATTAGTTTGATAACAAAGAAATGGCTCTATTATCTTAAAGGATGTAAGCCTAACAAATCGAGAAGGAACTGGAGACTTTCTTACCTGCTATTAATGCAAGAAGCTTGATCATGTAAAGGCAGACTATCCTTTATTAAACAAGTCAAGCTCAAAAAGTAAAAAGAAAGCTATGATGGTGAATTCCACCTAGAGTGATGATAAGCTTCTAGATAGTTAAAAAGTAAAGGAAGAGCAGGAGACTACACATTTATGCCTCTTGTTCAATGAAGATCCTTGAAACAATGATGATCTACTAGAGGTATTAGAAAAGAATTAGGAAATAGTGAAAATATGCCTAATGACAAATAAACATCCTAGTGAAACTGAGGATGAAAATATATAAGAGGTAAATGATTCTTGATTCACTTATGATGAAATACTCCATACTTTTGAAATTGTAATGGAAGATTCAAATAAAGTTATGTTGAAGTATAAAGATCAATAAAATGCAAAAATCAAAATCTTAAAATGTTGTAGCATAATCAAAAATGAAAAAGAAATTTTAAAAGAAAAACTACATTTGATAGAGGAAGAGTATATGCTTTATAGTTATTAATTTCTAAATATATGTCATTAAAAGAAAAAGTTACAAGTCTTACTCAAGATCTAGCTAATTTTGTAAATGACAATGATAGTTTTAAAAAAGTATTCCCTAACTAAATCTATAATTAGATATGACAAAGATGAAAAAGAAGGAAGATTAACTAAAATTGTTTTCATGAAAGTTTCAAAGGTTAAATAATGAAAAACGTGTTATGCATGCAATAAAAAGGGGCAAATATTTTATCACTATTCAAAACCATCTCAAAAGGTTGTTTTCAAAAAAATTTGGACTCTAAAAGATGTCTTGACATCTAAGGAATCAAATGCTAACATCTTCAAGATCTAAAGTTTCTTGGATACCTATATTGTTATAAAAACCATGTAGGTTTCTCTAAAAGTAAAAATTAAGAAAGACCACTGGTTCTTGGGTTATGGATGCTCATGACACATGACAGGAAATATATCATACTTCCATAACTTCACACTAAGAGAATCAAGAATTGTTACTTTTGGAGATAATTGAAAGGGTAAAATTGTTGGATTTGGTAAGGTTGGTATAAATGCATTCCTCATAATAGATGATGTGAATGAGGTTCTAAAAAGTGTATGAGGCTTTGAAAATGGCATTTTGAAAATGAAATTTTAGAAATTTTGCACTCAGAAAGAATTAAGAGCTAGATAAAGTGTGAAAGCCACTCTTAGGGGTGGCATGTATGGCTCATGCCCACTACTATTTGGCATGAAATTGGCACGAATAGAAAGAGAAAGGCAAGAGGGAGGCAATGGTGGAGTCACCATCATTGGCACATCCTTGGAGGGCAGTGCCTACTAAGTTTGTAAATGTGCTCCTTCTTTTTTTTTTTTTTTTTACTTTGAAAATTTTGAAACAAAGAGATAAACAAGGTGCATGGGGGAACATGCATGGTATTTAGGGCCATTTTTTAGCTTTGAAAATTCTTTAATTTGAGAACTTTAATTTGGTATATAATTTACTTATATTTAGATATCTGTTGGTTATTTTTCAATTATTTGTTAACCTTTAAATGGTATGTTTATGTATAAAATTCATACAAGAATTTAAATTCTAAATTAATAGATTTTGTTTCCCCTTAATAGGTTATTATGAAGCTAGAGACATTCCATATTTAAAAAATAAATACATATGGACACATCCAAAGAATGATAGAGGTTTTGGACTAACATAAAGATGCAAGGGATTGAACTTTCTCATTTATTATGGGTCCTTGGTTTGATCAACTCCCTATTTAATGACAATTTTTGGACACTAGTCAAGGCAAAACTGAGAGAAATGTATAAGGCTAATAAAGAAAAAGGTTAGAAAAGTTTAAATTTTTACCAGTTTGGTGCTAAGATAGAGCTTGTAGGAGAACATTGGTATTATTGCAAATGTAAGGCGATCTATTTTGCTTTCACAATTTTCAAATGTAAAAAGTGCACAAAAGTTTAGGCACAGTTCATTTGAAAAGGGGATTCATTTTAAAGGGGTTGATGAAACACATAAAGTCTTTATACAAACTTCTAAATAGTCCACTTAATAATTATAAAAGCTATTTTAATTATAAAGTGGATGAAATGCCTAGTTTATTTAAATTATGGTTAGTGAGAAAATAATTGGTGTTGATATAACAAAGACTACATCTATGCTCTATTTGATAAATGCAATTTATTTTATGCATTATTTTTAATAGAGCATATTATACATTTCTATACTTGAGAAATGTTTAATTAAGTGAGAGTTTTTATACTGGAAGACTTGGGGTCATTTAAAAAGTACAATTAAGAGAGAATGTGCATATAAATTCGATAAAAAATGTTGACATTTTCAGGGTATATGTGACAGAAGTAAGACAATTGTAGATTTCTGATTATGAATATAATAATGTCATTATTAGTCTAGTTGAAGTTTGTTAGAAACATATGGCATTGTGTATATGGTTTCAATTTTGTGCTATATCTATGTAGATATCTAAATTAGTTAATATGGCCACTAAAAGTATCATAGCTAAGGGATGCGAAACTAAACAATGTCAACTAGGAAACTTAGTACTAAAAAGTTTCTTACATCCTTGAGAAGTAAGATGCCAAAAAGTCATTGAATAATGTTATGCTGGATCTTGAGCATGAAAATTCAGTTTAGCATAAGAGACATCTAGAGACATTTTAACCTTAGAAGAAGAAGGATAGCATAGCTTACGTTATGATGTTGAGCTGCATGGCTGATGATTTGATGTGCGAATATAAGTATTATTTGATTGCATAAGCCATGTGGATTACCTTGAAATATAAGTTTGGTAGTGCTTCTACGACTAAACTTAGAGGGCTAACTATTAAGTTTGATACATATAAACTGCAACCAAAGAGTTCTACAAATTAGCATTTAAGAGAGATATCAAATGTGATAAGAAAGCAAAAGTTAGCCAATGGTGTCCTTATTGATGAGCAATAAGTTCAAGTTGTCATAAGATCTCTTTTTGCTAGGTAAGAGCATATGAAAGAGAGTTTGACCCATAATGAGAGCACTGCCAATTTTGATAATGTTGCTTGTCATTTAGAACTTGAAGATAAGTGCATAGAGGTAACTATATCCTTTAGTCATGCTTACATGGCAGAGATTGCTAGGACTTCCAGACCTAAGAGTAAGAAGGGAAAAAACTTTCATAAGGAAAAAGGATCTAGCCAACATTTCAAGAAAGCTAAGAAAGAATTTAATAAGAGAGGCAAGTGTGGTAGAAGGAAATTTGACATAGCCAAAGTCAAATGTTATAGTTGTCAAAAGATAGGTCATTTTGTTCATAATTGCATTGAGCAAAACAAGACTTAAGGGCTACAAACCATGTAGCCAATGATCATGTATCTTTTGTGGAATGCCATTGGCTACCTTATAGAACCAAATTGTTGTATGTAGGAAAAATGCAAGAATAAAGTTTAAGAGAATAAGAACATGCAAGTCAATCTTACATGGTGGAAGAACCCTAATCCTACATGATGTTTTGTTTGCACCAGAAATTTGATGGAATTTAGTTTCCATAATTTCTCCTTTTAAATTTGGCTTTAATTTTAATTTTCATGATGATTTAGTTAACATTTATAATGGGACAACTTTTTACAATTTTGGTTTTCTTTTAGATGATTTTATTGTACTAGATAAAATTTGTCACTATAACATGTAAGTAGAAGTTAAAAGAGTATATAGATTGTGAGTTTATTGAGAGGTGCATTAATTCTAACGTAGAAGTAAAAATTAGAGAACATACCATTATACCAGTCACACAATTTAAATATCTTGAGTCTACTATATAACATGACGAGGAAATAGAAGAAGATGTAAATCATAAGATTCAAGCAGGATGGATGAAATAGAAGGGTATTTTGGGTGTTATTTATGATGGAAGAGTATCATTCAACTTTAAAGGTAAATTTTACTGTAAAACTATAAGATCTGCAATGTTATATAAGATTAATTTTGGACAATAAGAAGCCAACAAGAGAATAAATTCAATATTATAGAGATAAAAATATTACGTTGGATAAGTGGATGTAACATCCGAGTTTTCGAAGATATGAGAACTCAAGGTTTCAGAATTTTCTAAGTCCCCTAGCTATAGTGATGAGGCCTGTTAGCTATAACGAGGATGCTTATTCGCCATAGCGAGAATGCTAGTTCACTATAGCGAGTTCATGGCTCATACAAAATCTAAGGAGTTTTTCACAATAGCGCCAGTTGTGGCGAGGATAGGGGGACCTGGAACTGATAAGTGCTCACCGTAGCGAAGGGTGTTTCCCACCATAGTGAGCTCGTTCTAGAAAAATAGTGAAAAAAGTGGGATTTTGCTTCTTAAAGAGTCCAAAACTCTCCCCCACCTCTGAACTGACTTTTAGCTGGCTGAAAGGAGAGAGAAAGGTCAGAGAAAGGGGTGTATAGGAGGGAGAGTTAAGAGAGGAAGAAGAAGTCTTGAAAAGGTGAGAAACTTAGCGCCTTTCCTTGCTTCTTCTCATGCCAAGTCTCTTCTCCATCTTCTTTTCTCTTGTTTCTTGAATTTGGAGGTTGATATAGTTCTGTTTTGAGGCCAGCCCAGGTAGAAGAGGGAAGTTTTAGAAGGAGAGTTTGTTACAAGTGGAAGTCTCTTGAAAAAACTCACAAATAAGGTAGGCTTCTTAAATTTTAATGGCTTCTTCTTAGATGTTTTTCTTTAGTGAAATTTGGGTCCGACCTAGCCCACTTAAAGAAAGATGAATTCTGACCTTAGCAAGAGAGAAACAAGTGCTTGAGAGTGTGAGAATTAACAATAGTCCATTGGAATCAAATAGGAATCAATGAAATTCAAGAATTGAGAATCTTGGGGTTTTAAGACAAATGTTTCAGTATGATTTTTTCTAGAGATATTCTAGCTTATCTAAGAGCTTGTATGAGTCCATTAGACCCCTAGGAAGATTGTAAAGAGTGATTCCCTCAAGGAAAAAGTAAGCAACTCAATGGGCTCTTTTTATGTACATATCTCAGCCTTAAGAGAGTTGGAACACCTAGGGAGTAATTTAAATTGTTTTAAGGCTAAAAAGGGGCTAATTATGAGTAAGACACATTAAAGGAAGCATTGGAATGAAATTAGGAGGCTTGTAGGGGAAGATGGACTTATAAGTTCCATATTAGAGAATAAAAAAGCATTGTGAGTCTAGAACCCCTAGTTTTGAGTTGTGATGACTCCCAAGAGTTTAATTTATATCAAGAGATCTAGAATGATCAAGAAATGGGGGCCAAGAGTAAGAACTCTATGTGTTATCTCATTGTGTACATCATGGAACCATAATGAGATTTTTGAGGCAAGTAGCCTAGTCTTGAGTTGTAAGGAGCTAAATTTTATTTCAATAACTTAATGATGCTCCATTTATGTCTATAGGCTACGAGAAACAAGTCTTACCTCCTTGCAAGAGTGTGATCATAAAAGGGAAGGGAATTCTAAGAGAAAAGTATTGTGATTCATTACAAGGTAGCCCTCTAACCTTTCTCTCATGTATGTGTGTAGATGTTTTCTTGCTTTGGATGCTTGTATGTGTGTTGAAAAGCATGCCTAGCTAGTAAGGATATATGTGGTGCCACTTATATGTCTTAAATTATTTTTATGTATGTATAAGACTTGAATAGACTTGGTGATACCAAAAGTTTCTTGATAAGGGTAAGAATGAGTTAAAAGTCCCTTAGTATGGGTGAGACAAGTCAAAAGTTTGAAGAGGAGTGAGGCTTAGTCAAAAGCCCTAAAGTAAATAGGTGAAATTATTCCAAAAGTCTTAAGAGAGGTGGGTGAGGCTAACCAAGGCCTTGAGAGTCTACTTTGATATATTTGAGACTATATGAAATGGAAATCATGTTCTTGATATGCATATGTAGCTTATAGACCATATATAGCATTCATTTGCATGAAACTACATCCATCATATATGATTGAAAGTGTATAGGGTTATTGAGATTCTATGAATCTCACCCCTTCCCTTTCCCATCTCAACATGTCTAGATGGACCTAGTGAACAAAGGAATGGAAGCCACCATACTTGAAGATGGAAGATTGGCAATAAGAATTTGTATTTAGCCATTTTGTAACCATAGTATTAGCAAATGATGTAATATTATATTGTAAATGATGTAGATCCCTTTAAACATATGTATATACATGTAAATATGATGTATGTATGGAAATTACAGGTATATGAATGAGAATGAATGTTTTTGATATTGAAACGCAAAGATATGCATGTAAGATCTCTTGTATAAGGGCAAGTGGAAGAGTGAATTTATGATATATGAGTATTTGGATCCTTTGAACATTCTTAAAGGATTTTTTTTATACTTTTTCACGTGCTCAAGTGGTCATGATGATATTAGAAGAGCATTTGATACCTAACTGACACATGTAAAGGCTTACAAGTATCTTTTACAACCCTTTATCACAAAGTGACCAAATGAATGATTCTAAGGCCAAGATTATACACACATATAGATCTCATATAGAGCTTTTTTCTTGTCTAAGAATCGAATTATTTGGAGATCTATAAAATTTATTATAATTTTTTGAAATTCAGCAAGTTTTGCATATTGGTATAAGTTATTATTTAATTGGTCAAAATTATTTTTGTATCATCCAAAGGCCAAATGAGGTCCAATAGTTTTAAAATTTTACATATAAAAACTAGATATTCACAGTGACCTGCAGCTACTAGAAGCACCTCATTTGGAGGTGTGTAGAGAGAGATATGTATTTTTGAAATTGCAATTTACTGTCAGTAATATAGCAAGACCTCAAGCACTATTCCATCAATTTTCATTAGCTTAATATCATTTTCTAAATTTGAAGCTATTTTTTCTTAAAGTATACATTTGTAGTTTTCCAGATTGGTATAGTTTACTTAATTTGGAGTTTTTTGGAATTAGTTATAAATTTTTAAAATCCATATCAATAAGCTTTATTAGAACTCCAGGGCAGCTGGACCTATGATGCTTTTCTACCATCAATTATGGTCCAAATGATGTTTTCATGGCTTGTAAATATTTTTAGCATAAAGTTAACATGTAGGTCTTTCCAGAAAGCTATGCCGTGTTGGATTTTAATTTTTCTAGATTTAATTTTGAATTTCCAAAATTTGCCTAGAAAACTGAAATCTACACCTAAAATTAAACACGCATTTTCTGATGTGTGGGGCTCTAAATCTAAATTGCATGAGATGTTCTATGATGTTTATGACTTGTATAGATAGATTATGAGTAAAGTATGATGTTTGAGAATCACGGGATTCACAAAGTATAAAAGAATTTTTTTGAATCCCACATAACGTGGAATATGGCATCGTCTTAATGCTTTTTCTCCGTGAAGTGTCATGCTAAGGATATGGAATCCTTACAAATGTATGAAAAATGCTAAAGTAAGGCTAGAAGTATTATGGTGTTATAGTGGACACACTAGATAAAATAGAATTAGATATAAATGCATTAGAGAGAAAGTTGAGATCGCACATATTATAGAAAAAATTGTAGAATCACGTCTTAAATGGTTTAAGCATGTGTGAAAAAGACCTATGAAAGCCCTAATAAGGAAAGTAGATTAGATGAAAAGTAGTCTAATAGTTAGAGATAGAAGAAGACCAAGAAAAATTATAAATGAAATTATTAATAAGGATTTAGACTTAAATGATTTATCTAAAAATATGATTCATAATAAAACTTTACGGCATCATTTGACCTATGTAGCCGACTCCACCTAATAGGAAAAAACTTGTTGTTGTTGTTGTTATTGTTTATAATGTGTAATAATATGTATGAACATGATTACTTTATTACATCCTTTGCTTCTAATTCAATTCTGAATATGAATGTTTGGCATACTAAGCTAGGCCATATAGACTAAGAATGAATGAGTAGATTAGTAAAAGAAGGATTGCTAGGATCAATTTCTAATTTAGAAATGTCTTTGTATGATCAATGCCTAATGGATAAAGTAATTAGAAAATCATTCAAAAAAGGAATTAAAGCTAAATATCCATTGCAATTAATTTAGTATGGTATATATGGTCCATTGAGTGTGAGAGTGAGACATAAAGCATGGTATTTTATTACATTCATTGACGATTATTCACAATATGGTCAAGTTTATCTAATTTCCTATAACTCTGAAACACTTGAGTGTTTTAGACATTATATGAATTTGGTCAAGAATTAAATAGATAAGAAAACCAAAGTTTTAAGAATTGACTAAGGACACGAATATCTATCAGAGCAATTTAAAGAGCTTAATGACAAAAACAAAGGTATAATAAGATAATTAATGATCCTTGGCACTTCGCAACAAAATGGAGTCACTGAAAGAAGAAATATAATGTTACTTGAAATAACTGAGTCAATGATAACACCAGTAAATTTATCCATTTCATATTAGAGAGATGCACTGTTAACTACTGTAATACCTTACTATTTCTAACATTAATCCCTTTTTTGCAAATAAGGATATTCACTTTATCAAGGGAATTTTAAGAAAATGCATTAAAATAATAAATTAAATTGTATCGCGTAGCGGATAAATTTTTTATTTTTTATGTCGTCAAGACCCATGAACTCATCAACAATATTCTCTAATTATTTTTCATACATATAAATCATAAAATTCTCAAAAATTGGCACAAATCACAGATCAAGGCTCAAAAACCCTAAAATTTCTTCATTTCCCGCAGTTGTAAAGTGGCAGATTTCATGGACAATTTTGAAAAATCATAACTAAATGTAAAAAAATTAAAATCACATAAAACATAGGTTTTTGGAAATCTCTGGATGTTAACTTCACATTAAAAATAAATCTAAGATATGAACATAGCCTTTGAACCACGTTTGATAATGAAATAGCCATAAAGATCTAGCTGTCCCTGGTACTGATACAGTTTACTGTCATAAACTTCACAAATGTCCAATTAATTCCACAAAGATTCAATCTATGCAAATGATATCAATCTAGAAAGCTACAGATGTTAGGTAGAGGAGAAAAATAATCCAAACTAGTCTAGGCATGTCCAGGCCTCAAAAACTAATCACACAATAACACAGGTCTGACTGGATGCTTGATACTGGATAGCAACTTCAAAAATTTATATCTTCCTCTCTAGACATCTAAATGAGGTGCTTCTACTTGGTACAAGTCTCTAGGAAGATTTAGTCTCTCCTTATAAAATTTTGTGGCAATTGGACATCATTTACCCTATAAGAAATAGAGTTTCATTTCGAACCAAAATGAACAATGCACTGAATCAAAACTAGAAAATTTTCCAATTTTGAAAATTCACCAAATATTTCATAGACCTCTAAAAATTATGTACTTTATCTTTTCAAAAAAATCTTAACAATTTCTAGATTCATGCCAAATTTTAGACCAAAAAGAGTTCATTTGGATAAAAAAGTGATGTAGCTCACCAAAATGGCCAATTTTGCCTCTCATAAGGTATCAATTTGGTCCAAATGGTCTTTCTTTGAGTTTGACAACTCTTGGGAAAATTTAAAAGTATGAATATGACTTGTATGAACTACTCAAGTGGTCCTAAACCTTATGTATTTTAATTTGGCCATTCCACATCCAATAATACACATGTAACCATATCCACACAAGAGACAAATTCTATGATTTGTATTGATTTAGTGTCTCACATGGGCTACATAATACTCATACGTCATATTACATTTGTCCATGGGCTCACATATCAAAAATAAAATTTATATAACCATTTGACCATTAAGTACAAAAGAAACTTCATAATAAACAAAGTATGGCCTTTCAATGCTCTTGGCTTGCATTCCTTACTTCTTGGACATCATCTAGGCATTTCAAGATCATGGAGGAAGGGGGAGTGAGATTTCTTGAATCTCAATAGCTCACACACCCATTCAAACATACATTCAAGGCATATACACATCAAAGCATATGTATGGAAGGTTTGACAACCATAAAGCATGCAAAGCCACAATTTCCATGCCACTCATTCACATTCAAGCCAAGACCATGCTCTAAGGACTTTTGGTTTTGTCTCAACTCATTTCTAGAACTTTTGGATTTGTCTCACTCTTGGCCTAGGGACTGTTGACTTGGCCTCACCCTTCTAAGAGACTTTTGGCCTTGTCTCACCCATGTCATGAGACTTTTGGCATCACCTCACCCTTGTGAGCCATTTCTACAACCAAAGCCATTGAAGAAAACACATTGGTACCAATGTAATGTCAAGGCATCAAGTGGCATATCATCAAGTCACCAAAACATACACAAGCATACAATAACATACATATGTATACAAAATTGCAAGGAGAATGAGGTAGAGAGCTACTTTAGATTTATGCAAGCTTTTCTTGATCTTTTCCTTCCTTCTTTTTGGCCTCACAAGTGCACCTAGGTGGGTGGATACTCTCTTGGCCTAGATACCATAAACAACACACAATTATACACTTGAAGCAAGCCAAGACACTAGACTCACTCTTGAACATATACTTGATTCCATAAGTGGCATAATGATTCCATAAATGGCTTATTGAAGCAACTCTCACATTTCAAGTTCTAGGCTCCATTCTCTTGTTATTTTTAGACTTCTTGGACTCATTTAATGTCCTTGGAGCCCTCACACATTCACTTGCATAATTGAAAAAATAAGTTGCTTCATAAGAGACCATTGTAGACACCATTGTTCCATCTTCCAATCTATGGCTCCTAAATTTTTCTCAATGGTTTCTCCCATCTTCTAAAATTATATAAAGTCCTAAACCTAGGCTAGAACAAATTAAAACACTCCTTAGCTCTATGAACTAGCTAGGCCGAGACAAGCACACCAAGGAAGATTCATAGAGTTCTTGATTTTTCCTTGATAGGAGAGCCACTTGGGAGGGTTTTTAGAGGTCTTAGGAGCTCAAGGAAATATTCAAATAGCCAAGGAAACACTTACACAAAATCAAATTTTACAAAACCCTAAAGAAGCCTACACTTTGCTATCTTGTTTTCCATAGGTTTTCCTTAGTATTTCTTGCCATATTCCATCTCCCCATGACCTAAAACCCTTGTTTATCTCTTGCTTTTGGACAGAACTCCCTCCCCTCTAATGGTTATGTACAAGGCTGAAAATGACACAAGGGAGAGCAACAAAGAAGAAGCATCAAGAATGGGAAATTACCTTAGATTCTAACTTAGTTTTAAAGCTTCTTCTCCTTGGTTCTCTTCTCTTCAAGTAATTCAAACTTTCCTCTTGTGTGCTAGACCAAAAATAGAACCAATCATCTCAAGAAAATCATAGGAAAAGAGGAAGAGAAGAGAGGAACAAGATTGGAGGAAGATTGAGCATGAAATTTCTTAGGTTTCCTTACCTTTTTCCTTGATTTTTCTCTTCCTTTTTCTTCCACTTCTTGTGTGCCTAAGAGAGCTGGTAATTTTATGTCTTTTTGGCAAAGGAAAGTCATGCTATATGAGGGGGAGAAGAAGGGAGAAATATGTGGAAGCTTCTAGAAACACACTTTTTCAAAAATTTCAATTTTGTCCTTCCGTAATAGCAATTTTGTTTTGGTTTTGTTTTAGCTTCTTTTTAAGAACTATATTTTCCATTATAAAATTTAGGTTCCCAATTTAATAAAATGCCTTTGGAATTACTCAATTTGAAGCTAAAACCTTACCGAACGAATCCATCAAAATTCAGGCTCACTGATATTGGAAAAAGTACACCGGAGGGGCTTTACCAGTCCTGGAGCTTCTCATGGTTTTTGGGACCTCTGAAAACCTTGGTCAACTCAAATTTCCCATTTAGAAAGCCCTTAAATGTGTTTTTCCAAAAGTTATACTTATTTACGAAAATACCATTACGTTTCGTTAGATTTTGTCACAAATTGTTTCACCATCCTAACTTCGTTTTTCTTTCTATCTGAGCCTAGAATTTTATTTTTTAGGAGCTATAACTCTACCCAAATTTTTTGGAAGATTATCTAGCCCATTTCAAAAGACTTGTTTTTATACAGCTCATTTCATTGTTTTACAAAAATTATGTTCGTTACAACTGTTGCCTTCATACTTACCCAAGTGCCTTCTAAATCAATCATTTTCAACCTTTTGAGTTGTGAACAAATCATAAGCCAACTTTAAGAATTTTAAGACTACAAGGGTTAGTTGTTTATATTTATGACACTTTCCATAAGTATAAGAAATTAGGCTTAAGAGGGAAGAAATGTATCTTTACTAGATACTCAAAACAATCAAAAGGGCATGTCTTTATTAGTGAAAATGAAGATAGAATTGTAGGTGAAATTCATTCTAGAGATAACATTTTTTTAAAGAATGAATTTCCTAGTAAGAGTAAGATCAATAGATGCACATTTCTTTATGAGATACTTGGTCAAAAAAGAGAAGAAGAAACAATTGTACCTTTATCTATTGATCTAAGCGAAAGCTCGACACAACTAAATGAAAACTTAGAATAGAGTGAAAATATTGAACAAGCTATTATATTACATAAGAGTAATGAGAAATTATGCCCATATGTTATTTTAATATTAAAAGGGCAACGCTCATAGTTACTCCACAAGATGATAAAGAGTCAAAAGCAATTCAAGAGGCTTTATCATACCTAATAAGGAAAAATAGAAAAGAGCTATGGAAGAAGAAATTGATTCTATAAGGAGAAATAAAGTTTAGGACTTAGTTGATTTACCATCTAGCTAAAGAAAAGCATATGGGTCTATTGAAAGATATAAAACTTATCTAATTGTTAGGAGGTATATACAACAAGAAGATATAGATTATGAAGATACTTTAATAATTGTGCATTTTAATTTTATTAGAGTAATCTTAGCTATAATTGCAAATTTAGACTTTAATTACATCAAATGGATGCAAAAAATGCATTCTTAAATGGATAAGTAGATGAAAAAAAAATTATATGGAATAACCTTTAGGTTTCATTGAAAAATGAATGGAACAAAAGGTTTGTAGGCTCCAAAAGTCTATTTCTAGATTGAAATAGTCATCTAGATAGTAGTATTTAAAATTTTATTAAACAGTAACCTTGCATAAATTTCAAATGATTGATGAAGATCACTATGTTTATATTAAGCAATTTGAAGGTAATATTATCATATTATCCCTTTATATGAATGATATATTATTAGCTGGGAATAGTTTAAAGTTAATTTTAGCTATTAAAGAGTGGTAATATCATCCTTTTATGTGGATGATATAAGTGAAGCAGAGTATATTCTTCAAGTGAAAATCTAAAGAAACCATTCAAAGAAATTAATTTAACTTTCACAAAAGAACTATATTAAAAAAAATCTTAAGCTATTCAACATGAAAGACTATAAGCCTATGGATACCCTTGTTGTAAGAGGCGAGAGTCTAAGTCATGAGATATGTCCTTAAACCAAACTTGAAAAGAAAGTTATGGAAAGAGTCATTTATTTCATTGCTATTGGCAGCTTAAGATATGCAATGATATGTATAATATCATTTTTTTTTATATGATTGGCTTTGTAGGTTGGTACTAGTTAAATCCAGGTAAAAAAATATTAGAAAGCTATTAAGAAAATCTTGAAATATTTGAAGGGTACTACCAACTACGTATTATGTTATTAAGGAAGTGATTTGTGCTTGGTAGGATACTTCAATGCAAATTAGGGTGGAGCTTTTCATGAGTGAAAACTAATTTCTAGATATACATTTTTACTTAACAATGGCACCATATCAAGAGTAGTAAGAAGCAAATATGCATTGCATTATTTACTATAAAAGCAGAGTTTATAGAATGCTCTATAGTCATACAAGAGATTGTATGGCTGAAGAAATTCATGGAATATCTAGGGATCACTAGTTGGATGTTGAATCCAATATTAGTAAATTGTGATAGTCAAACCATCATAGCTGATACAAAAGACCCTAAGTATCATAGTAGGGTAAAACATTGACACTAAGTATAACTTTGTTATAGAAGTAATCACATAGAAAAATGTTACTATATAGTATATTTTTTAGTGCAAAATATTAACAGAGCCCCTAGTAAGCCTACCTAAAGATGTGTATGCAAAGCATGTAAAATCTTTAGGTATGTGCGGAATATAAAGTAACACATCTTATGTAAGAACTAAATATTGAATGAATTTAATGTGTTTGTTTTGTTCTTAAATGTAGGCCATTGTCATAGATAACATGTACATAATGTGAAAGTATATCGTATAGGTTGATAAGGTTAGCCCACTTATATAAGCAACCACCTTTGGCTCTCATGAAAAGCGAGCAAAGATGAGATATTTATATTCTTTGTGTTAGGCAGTGAAAGTTCTAATGTGATAAAGAAAGAATACAATATGGAAATATATCACTTCAACAAAAGGAAAAAGTAGTAAGTCAAGATAAGATCTAAAAATATAATTATATAGATCAAATTATGGAACTCTATTATTCATAGTACTTATAGTTAGATACAAATTCTCTTATAGAATGCCATGACAAGCAAGTAGAATGATAAAATTCAAGTTAGATATCGTGTCTGTCTAAACTAAGATCTATATATTGTTAATAGACAAATTAAATCAACATGTACTCTTACAAGATAAGAGAAACATTATAGTGTACAATTCATATTACATGTGCTTAATAATTGTAATTGCGAAGCAAGTGAATAGATCTTTGTCTCATTGGGTTGCAGAAAAAAAATAAATCAATTCATATATGCTCTTATGACTTTGAAAAAATCATAAAGAGATGAGTCAGCACTTGCTATTTTAGCATGTATCCTATAGTTATGATAAATTCAACCTAAAAGATTAATGCTAGAAAAGTGATTGATTTTTATCTAAGTGAAATGTGGGTGAAAGGAAGATCACCTAAGATATATATGACTATGCTAGTGTTTAAGGCATGTTCATTATAAAATTAATTTAATAACAAAATAAGCATAGATACTATGCATATAAGGAGGAAAGTTAAGTAATATTGAAATTTAGGAGGGATTAGATTTACTAAAAGTAAAATGTATATAGGTGAATTTAAGGTATTTGAGTCACATAAATAAGTGCGTAACATATATCTAAGGATAATAGTCTTTTATGCTAGTCATATAATAGGATTTCAAGTATAAGAGCTCTCGAATGTTATGCCTAAATAGTCACAACAAAGCATTTAGTATAAAAGTCTAAAAGGAGTAGAAAGTCATGTGTTGATCATCCCATCATATGCAAGTGAGAAATGGTATATTATTAGGCCACCTATGATGGATTGACCCAAATCTATAACAAAAACTTAGAAAGAAAGAAAATTAATTAATTAAATTAATCATTTAGTAATTAATTAATTAATTAATTAATTAATATCTAAAATTTGCATTTTAGCATAAAAAAGGAGGCCAATAATGATTTTTAGTGGAAAAATTAAAATAAAGAAAAATTGGTCATCTTTATCGTGAAAGTAATAGTGTAAAATTTGTGGGTGTGTGCTATGTGAGAAAAACTAACTTAAAGAGAAATTACAACCTTCTTATATAAACATCGGAAATTTTTCTCTCTTCTATTGGTGCATTTGCTGTGAACTTTTTGTTGAAGTTTGAATTCTAACTCATATCATATTGTGTAAGGAAATAATTTGAGCAAACTCATTCATTACAAGTAAGTACTTTGGCCCGCCTTAAAATTTTCTTTTAAAAAGGATACCATAATTGCTTATTTTCATGCTTTTAGGTGTAAGTTCTTTATTCTTAACAACAACAAAGATGACTTAGAAAATTTCAAATCATGAACCAATGAAATAATATTTATTAGACACTCAAGTACTAGCAAAGCCTATAGGGTATTCAATAAATGACCTTTAACTATTAAGAGAATTATACATGGCATCTTTAATGAATCTAAACAATTTATATTGAGTAAAGATATATCTTATAAAGATAATGAAATGTGTTAGAAAAACAAAAAATTAGGATTATGTAAATTAGGAACCTTCAAGTATATTGGGCAAATAAGGAACCCAATAAGAACCTAGTGAAGAACTAGGAACTAGTCATGATCAACAACATGAAAAGGAAGTAGAGACTTTTGACAGCTAACCAGGAAGCACTATTTAAGGGGGAACTTCCCTAAAAACCATTGAGCATTAGTTAAGAGAGAGCAATCTATAAAGCATACAAGGAAATAATTTTGCTTAATCTTTATGCTTATTTCAAAATTGTTGTTTATGATTCCTCCTTTACTCATCAATTTGCAAATGATTGCTATGATTAAAAAAAAAAAGAAAATAATGGGGAGATTGTTGTATCAAAGGCTTGAATATGTTTTTAAATCATGTCAATCATTCAATTATGAGCATTTTTAAGGGATTTAAGTTGAAAAACATAACTTGTTTTAGAGAATCACAATTATCTATTTTGGGCTAAAACTCATACCATCTTTTAAGTCATTATGGGCTTATGTTTTCAACTAGGCTTATATTTTACACTTGCTCTTTTAAAATGGGTCCATGCTTTTGTAATATTCAAAACTCTGATTTAAGCCTAACTTTAGAAGAAAGAGGAATTAAAGATCTAGGCCCACGAACTTAAATATAACAAGAATGTTTTCCAATATTGAATGCATAATCTAAGAATATTAATACAAGCCCAAAGTTAAACAAACAAAAGGAATCTACATGCCTTTGGCCCTTTAATGTAATTCAAATAAAAGCTTCCATATGCATATAATTAACTTACTACTTTTTGTATAGATCTTTTTATCCATAGAGCAAAGACCAATAAGCTAAATGTAGACAAAAAGTAAAAATGGCTCAAATTTGATGCATTCTTCTATCATATGCCTTATTGCAAGTACATCATAGTAGGAGAAATTGCAAGAAAGAGGAAAGAAGCTAAGAAGTAGTCATGTGGCTCAAGAAAGAATACTACCACCTTTATACCTTTTGTTTATTTTCAAAACTAGACAAAAAAAAAACTTCAAAAAGTTATCAAGAGACATTCTTTCTTCAACCTCTTCACCCTCACTCCACACCTATTTTAAAATCATGTTAAATGATGAGTGAATGCTCCATGCATTTAATGGGCCAAGGTGAACATTGGAAGAACAATAGTTGCCATCAGTATTCAATGAAAAAGATTACTAGTCATTGGAGAATTAATGAAGAAAAAGCTTAGGTAATGGTTTCAAGTTCAATCATTCCTATTTAAGGAAGTCACTTTAAAGAAGAAGAAGTAAGATAGTTGAACATGCATTAATGGAAAGTTATCATATTCTTTTACTCATGTGCTTGTTGAGATTATTTTGCATTTATTCCTTTTAGTGAGTTTAAGCCTAGTTCTTACTTTGTAAAAAGTCTTTGTTATACTCTATTTAAGTACTCTAACCATTTAAGTTACTAGAAAGCTTGTGAAAATTTTGAGTTGGAGATAAAGCTATAAACACATTTGTGCTAAACTCATTATGATATGTTTATCTAATGCAATAGGTTGAATGGCTATAAAAACTAGTAGGCTGAGCTCTTAAGGTTGCCTATGTGTAGATAGTAAAATCTTAAAAGCTAAGTCTTGTGATAAGGGTTGTCTAATTGTAATTTTTTGTGATTACTCACTATTATTAAAATTATCTTATTGTGTGGTAGGGGAGGATGTAGGACTATCTTATTTAAACCTTTGTAAATCTTGTTGTATTGATTTTTCACCTTCTTAAACTATTAATTCATGAATCAACAAAGGCTTTTTTTTTTTAATTTGCAAATAGGAACATGAGAAGACTTTGTTTTATTTATTAAGGTTCTTAGGTTATTTGATTAGAAGTGAAAAATCATTTTTTTTTTTTGAAACCATGCATTGTCAAAAAAGTTTAACCTTAGAAAATAGGAACCTATGATTCTTGATTTGAAAAAGATTCAAAAGATATATTATTATTTAAAAGTTCCAATTCAACCCTCCTTCTTGAGTCCTTTTAGACTAACACAATTTTTGATTAAAATATATTTTTGCAAATTCTTCCTAAAACTAAAAGATCATATTGAGATCTTTGGAAATATATGGTCTATCATACTTCAATGTACTAGTGAACATAAATTTAGTCGGTAAAGGTTATTGATGTAGATAATACATCCTAATTAAGGCTAAAGAGATTAAGAGAAGAAGGGGGAAGAGAAAGATATGTTATTTCACCTTTTGCTTGCCTTCTTGTAATGTCTGGATTTCGTAAAAATGACAAAAATAATTTCGTTTTAAAAGAAAATCCCCTGAAACAAAAGAGTTAATGTTGAAAAAAATTAGGATAATAATCTACATATCAAACAATGAAAATAGGAAGTCAAAGATGCCTTGAAATAGGATCTAAAATAACTAGACAGAATTTTACGAAATAGTTATGGAATATAATGACATTTTCATTATTTTGGGTAATTTTTAGAATACTCATAGGAAGGCTTTTTACATGAAAAATTTGAACTTTCTGGAGTTTTCAGAGGCCCTGAAAGCCATGGGAAACTCTAAGACAATTAAAACCCCTCTGGTGTATGTTTTCTAATGTCGAGTAATCCAAACTTTAATATCTTTGTTTAGGAAGGTTTCAGATCCAAATTGAGTGATTCTAAAGTCATTTTATAAATTATAAGATCTAAATTTTATGATAGAAAAGATGGTTCTTAAAAAGGAGCTCAAATGCATCTAAAATGAAAATGCCAAGAACACAGGATGTAACGGGAATTTTCAAGGAACAATTTTATTTCTTTTATCTCTTAATACCATGCCCCACTTCTCCTCTCCATTAACTGACATTTACATCTGCCTAAAATAGAAAGAAAGGCTAGGGGAGAATGACACATAAGAGGGAGGAGAAAGGAGGAGGAAAACTCCAAGAAAAGGTAAGGAAATTGGTGAAATTTCATGGTCTTTCCTTTAGCAATTTAAATCTCCTTCTTTCCACCTTTCTTTCTATGATTTTGTTGATGGGTTTGGTGCTGTTTTAGGTCTGGTCTAGAGGAGGAAGAGTAGAATTTGAAGAAAAGGAATCCATCACTTGAAAGAGCATCCAAGAAAAACTAGAAAACCAAAGTAAACTTGTTGTTTCCATGATTACTCTTCCTTGTTCTTCTTTGGGTATGGTTCGACCACTGCTAGGATAGCCAAGAGGGAATTGTTTTTAAACCAAACCAAGAGTAAAACTTAAGATTTAGAGTATGGCAAATAAGAATATGCAAAAAAATCCAAGAAAGAACCATTATTTTGTAAGATGTCTAACTTAGGGATTCAATCTTGGATTAGAGAAAACTTTATAACCATAATTTGAGGTGTCTAAGAGTTTGTATGAGTCCTTAAGACATCAAGGAAGCCTCCCACAAGCACCTCCCATCAAAGAAAATAAAACAACTTCCATAGGTGCCAATAGAGGCTATGTCTTGGCCTTGCAGGGTTCTTACACCTAGGGAAGGTTTTAAATTTTTTTAAGCCTATAATTGCATCATATATGATGGGAGAGTATGAGAGCAAGCCTTGAAAAAAATTTAAAAAGCCTAAAAAGTGAGATAGACGTATAGGTTCCATAATGTGATTTAAAGAAGTAACCTATAGCTAGGCTCCTCAAAATGATTTTGTGATGGCTCTATGGAGTCTAAATGGAGTCAAGAATCATAGATTGGAAGAAAAAATAGAGCCAAGATCATGAATTTCTATTTTTGCTTCATTAGGTGTTTTATGGAACCATAATTGAACTATATGAGCAACCAAATTCTTCTACAATGTGTGTGGCATTAGAAATTGTTTCAAGAGTATAGTTACACCTTATTTGATGTGTCTAGGTCAAAAGAATCAAGATCCACCTCATTGTGAGTGTTTGGTCAAAGGAGAAGAAGAAAATCCAAAGGAAAAAGTGTGTTCTTGCATTTAAGGTAGCTCTCTCTCATTTCTCTTATGCATCTTTAGGTGTTTTCTTATCTTTGAATGTGTATATATATGTTTATGCCTTGAAAAATGTTTCTAGCCAATGTATACATGCCATGGTACTATAATGCCTTGTATATATTCTTGAAAGATATTTTATGAATATGTTTTGGCTTGCATGAGTTTAGTGAAGCTAAAAGTCTCTTAGTAAGGGTGAGGATGAGTTAAGAATCCCTAAGAATGGGTGAAGCAAAGTCAAAAGTCTTTAGAAGAGTGAGACTTAGTCAAAAGTCTCTTGAAAATGGATAAGGTAAGTCCAAAAGTCCCAAAGAAAATGAGTGAGGCTAAACCATTGTCTTGGCAAGCCTATGTATGAGAAATGTCTTCTTGAATGTGAAAAATGTTCTATGTATGTTTATGAATTTCAAGATAGTCATGCATGCATTTTGGACTTGAAATTGTATCCATCATGTATGTTTGAAAGGGTGAAGAACTATTAAGATTCCTAGAATCTCATTCTTTCCTCTCCATTGCCTTTACATGTCTAGGTAGACCAAATGAGCAAAGAAATGGAAGCCACCACACTTGAAAGCAAGAAGATGGATAAAGGAGTTACTAAATACTTGTATTATAACCATTTTATTGTCAAACGATGTAATCTCATGATGTATATGATGCATAGCTACTTGAACATATGTAAATACATGAATATGTGATATAGGTATGAGAATTGGGAGCATATGAATGATATTGAATGTTTTGACTTTAAAATGTAAAAATGTGTATGTAAGATCCTTGTGTATATCAATAGGTGGAAGAGTAGTTTTGTAATGTATGGATAGTTGGACCTCTTAGACATGTTTAGAGGACTATTTTTATACTTTCCCCCATGCTTAAGTGATTTTGGATGAGCTAGAAACTAGAATGGTCCACATTTAACCCTTTAGAAGGCATAAAAATGCCATTATGCAACCTTATATCACAAACTGACAAAATAGATGAATTTTTCCATAAAATTTGGCCTGTATATAGGTCTTATCTAAAAATTTTTGTAAAGTCAAAAAACACCCAAATTAGAGCTATATAGAATTTATTATGATTTTTCAAATTTGAGAAAAAAAATTAAAATGGCTAGATGCACTATTCATTTGGTCAGATTCTTTGCCTATATCATTTATGGGCCAAAATGGTGTCCAATGACTATAAAATTTTACAGGCATAAATTAGACATGATAAGCTTTCTATAACACTTAAGGGTACCTCATTTGGGTTTATATTGAGAGAGAAATGAATTTTTGAATTTCCAAATCAATATTAAGGATGTAGCCAAACCTCTATCACTATTCTATCAGTTTTCAAGGGCTACACTTCTATTTTGATTTGGAGTTATTTTTAGCCTCTAGTTAACATCAATAGTTTTTTAGAATGGTATAGTTTGCTAGATTTTAATTTTTCTAAAATTAGTTATGAATTTTTAAAATTTATATTAGTAACCATGACAGCAAACTTGGGCAGCCAAACCTTTAGTGTTTTTCTATTGTCAATTGTGGTCCAACTAGGTTTTCATGGCCTAGAATGATTTTTAATTCCAGAGCTTTTCAAAAAATTATCATTTGCTTGATTTCAATTTTTTTAGAATTAATTATGATTTTTCAAAGTTTGCACTAGAAATCTGGCACAGCAACCCGAGACTGATATTGTGTTTTTGTGTATGAATGCTCCAAACTCAGGAAATATGGCATATTTTGTGATGGTTTTGAGTTGTATGAATGTATTTTAATTAGAAAATGATATAGGTGAGTTCATATGATCCGCAGGACGCAAAACGAAAATTTTAAGTTTGACGTAACTCAAAATAATATATTATTTTAATTGTATTTTTCTTTGAGAATTTGCTTATTTAAGAGAAGGAAGCTAAGAAATGAGTAAGGAAGGCTAGATAAATATGGTATTACACTCATCATCCATGAAACTCTAATTTATGTCCTACATAAAAAAAAAGGCAATTAAACACTATTTTTCTACATTTAGATATTTTGAACAAGAGTTATTCTTCTTTTAGTTTAAAAAAAGGCAATTAAACACTTTGTTTCTTATCTCATTAATTTATAGCATGAATCCACGATCATTTTAAGGGATTTTCCTCCTCTTTTCTTAGTTGCTAAATCACTTTTCTTTTTCTCTTAATTCACCTTCCCTTTCGTCATTCTTTTTGTCATATATCTTTGCAAATTGTTGGCAAAAATGTATAACCTCTTAGAAAATGTTAAAGTAATTAAAAGAGGCAAATAATTTTAAATTGTTGTGTGGAGTATATGCCAAAAACATCATGCAAATGCCATTCATGTCATTACCCAAAAAATAGAAAAGATTCATTCACATGGTCATAAATGCATAAACAACATGTTTGTTTGGATCGCAAGAAAAGCTAAGAAGTTAGAAGAGGGGTGTGAGCTTCATGTGGCATGCTATGTTGCTTAATAAGCTTTAACTTACTCAACCTGGCTTTTTGACTCCCATGCTTGAAAAAAATAAACTTATATCTGATATGTTGCACTGCCAAAACGATTTCTCCAAACGCTTAAACTTTTATTTTTTTTATTTTATAAATAATGGGTCGCGGCATCGCTAATGCTGCGACCCATTATTTTTTTAAAATAATATAAAAGGTTGCGACATCAGTCAATGTACTCCTGCAGCTGTAGGTTAAAAGTCAGAATAATTTTTAATCCAAAAAATTAAAACTAATTTTTTATTTAAAAATTATATATAATTTTAAAGTAAACAAACAAAATAACTTTAAGAAAACTGAAAAAAATTAGACTTAATGATTATATAATTTTTAATTAAAATGTTATGTACATAATTATTAAAATTGTTAATTAAAATATTATAAGTATATAATATTTTATTAAGCTATATACTTGCTAAGTTTAAGTACACAGTTTAATTAAAATTTATATAATAATTTTTATTAAGTATTATATAATCAGTAAGTATTAATAAAAAATTATGTACTTAACATATTTTAACAAAAAAATTTTCATAAAAAAGATTAAAAAAATTATATGTAAATTTTATTATGTATAATTTTTGGTTTAAAAGCTATGCGTTAGGTATTTAAAAAGTTTTGAATAAGTAAGGATGGCTTTAAAAAAAGAAAATACACTTGCATGGGACGCACTAGACAAATGCAAGTCCATTTTTTTTTCCTATTTTACTTTCCGCGCTTAAATTCATATTTGAATAGGTTGAAGAGGCGTCTGCAAGCCGTTGTGAATGCCAGATGACACTTAGTAGGTATCAAGGTGCAGGTTTCCACAAACCAACATGTGTACGATAAATTAGCCACAAACCGACACGTGTGAACGAATAAAAGAGTATAAGGAAGAATGCAGATAATGAAATTTGGTTGATTTATGAAGTATTTATATTTGAAGAAACAAAATTATCAATTGAATGATAAATTAGCCATTTAAAGCCTCCGAACTGAGTTCAGTATTAACAAAGAAAATTAAAGAAAAATAAAGTATTGATAAAGTATCTTTGTTATTAAATTTATAAAACGCAAGACAGAAAATTGAAATTAATCATCATCGATTTTTTTTATTTTTTATTGTAAATCAAAACAAAATTAATAAGTCGGATCAAGTTTCCATAAGTTTAAATAATATAACACATTTGAATAACTATTTAGACCAAAATTTCATTAGTTTAATTAATATAACACATTATATTGATATTATATACTCATAATTTGAAACGTATATATCAAAGTACTCTACTATACACAAAAAGGTTATAACTATTAAAATGAATGAAAAAAACTTAACATTTTACCTAATATGTCCTCCAGTCCCACATCTGGGTCTTTGGCATAAGCGCTGGGGACGACGCTGAAGTGGCTCCTGTCCTGCTTCTTCTACTTTTGCTTCTTCTTCTTCTTCACCTTCATCCTCATCGATTGATCCATTATTTGGTTAATGAGTAGGTTGAGGGGATTGAGCAGGAGGAATCAGTTGATTAGGGGTGAAAAACCCTTGCTGGAAAGATTCTTCCCATGGTTCAGAAAGGTGCACAAGCATATTCTACACTAAACGAGAACGGATCGAAAAATAGAGTAGTGAAGGAGATACCTCTAGCTTGCATAGTTTGGGGTGGCGGGGTGGAGAAGAACAACTGAGGAGTTAGTGATATGAAGGACGATGAACCACTCCTAGCAGCAAAAGAAGGACCAGCACCCCCAATAGATGAAGAAGACCTAGGTGCGCCAAAGGATGGTGCACTAGAAGAAGGACCAACACCTGCATAGTCTACAAATGATGCAAAAGTAGAAGGACGTGGCTTTTCAAATTCTTCATGGACAAGCGCTAGTATGTAATAGGATGATGGTGCATCTGTCTTACATCTACTGCCATGGGTAGCATCTACTAATGGCTGTCTAGTAGATATAAAACCATATCCCCGCTTTCTTGGGTGAGCCTTTGGCTTTGGTGGTCTTTGCAGATGAGGAGCAAGTGGAGCAGGCTGAGAGACCAACATCTCCCTATGTTCACCCAAGGCCTGCAGCATCATCCTAACATCTCCACAGGTCTTCTCCCTAAATCCCACATAATTAAGCGTCGGAGGATCGACAATGAAAAGCATATATAGGTTGTCTAGTATATCAGTCTGTGGAAAAAAAAAATTAGCCATTACTTAGTTGGATGAAAAACATACACAAACAAAAGAAAATAAAATGTAAGAAAATGTCGTACCACAAAACCTTAGGAGCCACTCTCTAGATGGATCCATTGTCACATATGGCACTAATACCAACGCATATAATCAGAGGAGTGATCCAACGAAGATACCTTTATATCTGCTTAGGCAACAACCTGTTCCTACATATTCTATGCAGTAATAAATACCATATGCTCCTAACGCCAATCTTTATGCATTTTTTCTCTTAGTTGTAGAGTATGCAACGATCCCACATTAAATAGTGTCTGGGGGATATGCTGTTGTTGACCAAGGTGGCAAAGAACATGGTTTGCATGGTGAAATTCAACGAGACAAAAGCAAATAATAGGTACAGACGCCCATCATATATTTGAACCCACTAAACAATAGTTTGGAATTAACTGTTGGACACTTGGATGGTCATATAGTTGCCAAATGAACTCATCATCCTTCATTTGATCCAATAATATCCTATTAGTCTATAATGCCTCAGTGGTCGGATGAATATGTTGGGGGACACACCTCCATCTGAAACCCAGCAGCGGTCCCAAGGGATATATTTCTATCTGAGGATTTGCTTGAGCAGGGAGAGGTGGAGCTAGACGCGGGAAACGATCCCATGCTCATAAGTGTAGCAATATCAGACAACCACCAATATTGACCTCAGTATAATTGGTTGCACCGTACAATTCTCTATACAAATAGATCAAAACTGTAGATCCCTAACTATAATGACCAGCTTCATCAAAATCGACAAGTAATGGTAAACACATTAACATCACCCTATGCCCAGTCCGATTCAGCATCAAGTATCCCCCAATCAACCTCATGATGTATGCCCAAGCAAATAGCTATATGGTCTCATCATCGGCATCATCTGATAAGGCCGCAAATGTCTAGACAAGCCATGGGACACTGAGTCGCTGTCTATCCATGATCTCTAGAGGTGGAACCACGCCAAGTACCTGCTAGCACACAGTTGTCCAGTTATAATTGGTTCGGCTTGAAACAACTTGTCCTATGCAAGGTAGGACAAGCTGAACAGCAACGTCTTGTAAGGTAATAGTTGCCTCTCCCCTAGTCAAGTAGAAAGTGTGGGTTTCAGGCCACCATCTTTCAACCAGGGCTAAAACTAATGCTGCATTAAAGTCAAACTGACCAAGTCGAGAGACCCCAAAAAGACCAATTCGGATCAGGTATGGAACAATGGCAAGTGGAGGTTCAAAGATGTGATCCTCCTATGCTATCTTTCATATACACAAAATGCGATCGACCTGCAATATGCATTTATGTTATTAACATATGGTAATATATAATAAGTTGAAAATAATAACTGTATCTATGTTATGTTACCTGTCTCTACCATCCAGCCTGTGAAACGTGACGAGTCTACAAGTATAAAAGGGAGTCATCCTTAGGTCCTGGATCGACAATGCTCGGATGCCCAACCATTATACAGTTACAGTGCAATATTGTTATGAGTTAAGAAATTTATTGTCAGATCCATATAGTTATTATCTAAATTTTCTATAAAGGGAATTATAAATTCAGGCAGAAAAATAATAAATATTATAAATAAGTTAGCAAAAAAAGGGATAATATATGGTGGAAAAGAAAAAAGCTAAATTTAGTGCAATATTTTTGTGTGGTTTAGAATTGAGAAAATGTATTTAACGAGTCATGGACCCCGTAAACCCACCAGAAAATTTAATACAATTATGTGAAGCAGAGTAATTGAAATGGGAATAGGAGGTTCGAAAAGTACAGTGTTACAAATACAATCTGATAGAAATTTAATACAATTAACTTCTACTCGATTGTTGCGATGGGCAGGTTGCTCAATTATGATACGTTTGTCTGCACAACCTACATCACTATTGTTCTTTTGGCCCCTCATGCCAATCCATTTCATTTCGAATTCTGGAGGATTTTGGCCTCCCTTATTAACGAATCATAGCAAGATTAGGTACTAACTGTGGACCTATAGTTTATGGCCAATGTAATTCTCCTCCCATTGGCTGGAACTTCGTCTTGTATGCATTGCTGATAGTGTCAAGTCAGAATAGTCGGTCCACAAACTGGAGCGAATCAATTAAGACTGAGGCACGTGCGGCAAATACATGTTGGCATGGATACTTCTGAATTTGGAACTCACCGCTATCACATGTGTGACAGGCCAAACTCACCTTACAACACCGACCATATTGCTTGTTTATCAGATCGTATAGTTCTTTAACTTCAAATTCTGATGCTCGCCTAAGCAGATGCACTCTATATCAAAGATGATAATTTTTTTATCACATCCTCTAGGAAAATAGCACCAGCTTTAAGTTGTGCGGTGATCGTTTGTGAACACTCTACCCAGTATCTGTTCAGTCTATACATAGTTGTTTTTACCAGCCTACTGATAGGTAAGAACTTGATCCCCTTTAACACATTGTTAATACATTCAACCAAATTTGTAGTCATGTGGCCTCACTATTGGCCCTCAACATCGTACGCACAAGACCATTTACTTTTGGGAATATCTTCGATCTAGTTTACAGCTTTCGAATGAAGATGACATAATTGAGTCAATTGTTCATCCACCTAATACCACTCATGCAAGTAACCTGCATGAATAGTTATCCATTAATACGCATTTTACCACAATAACAATTAAAACAGTTTATAAGATCAATAAACCATACCAATATTAATGAATCTTTTCTTTAACCACTTATTTCTGAACATTGTATTCAAATTACTTACAATGTGTCTTAAACAAAACACATGATATGCTTGCAGTGGCTGCCACCCATTTTCTGGATTTGAGATAGCAGTCAATAGTCCAGGATGTCTATTAGAAATTAAGCAAATCCCCATCTTATTTGGCAAAACTCGATGCTGGAGCAAAGAAAGGAACCATGCCCATGACTTATGTGTTTCACCTTCGACAACTGTAAATGCTAAGGGAACAACTCTGTTGGCTCCATCTTGTGAACTTGCAATTAGCACAGTCCCATTGTACTTTCCATACAAGAAGGTTCCATCAACTTGCACCATTGGTTTCAGATAATCAAACATGTCAATACATGGTTTGAAAGTACAAAAAACTTGATGAAACTTCACTAAAGAATCTTCAATTGAGTTACTCTGTGGCCACTCCCTATGGACAAGCTCATAATATGACCTAGGCATGAAGTGATCAACCGTTGCCAACCATTTCAATAAGAAGGCATATGATTGTTCCCAATTTCCCAATGTAATGCCAATTGCTTGATGCTTTGCTGTCCATACCTTTTTGTATGTAACAGTGTAGCCAAATATGCTATGCATTCTTTCAATGATTTACCTAATTAACACCAATGGATTCTTAGCCACCATTGACACAATGTGCAATGAGATGACGTTAGAGTCAAGCTTGAATGATCTTGCGATAATGACGAAGAAAGACATGTGTGTGGCCCATTGTATCTTGTTATTTTTCAATGCCTGTCCCTCTCATCCCGACTTGTTCTAACTCTCCAAGTACACTGACCACCATATTCTGGACAACAATATTCTTTGTATTTCTCTTATGAGTAATGCACTTTAAATGTGTGGTGTTTTCGAACAGAGTATATTTTTACCGCACGGCGCATAGACTATTTAGTTAGGAATCGCATACCAATATATAACTCTTGACTATTGTTCAGGTCAATATTCTCATTTATCTTAGGGATCTCAATAGAATTTCCACCATCTGAACTAATATATGATAGCATGGCATATGCTGGGTCAACATATTGACCCAATGGAGTGACCCCAACCTCATTAACATCGTCGCCCTCAGACTCATCATCTTCATAGTCATTGATATTAGGTGGAACATCATATTCATCTTCCTCTTCAAAGTCATCCATAATATCTGTTTCATTTGGGGGCACCAGAGGACTCGCATTGAAAATAGGCTATGAGATGAGCTTGGTTGGTGAATTAAGTTGAGGGTAGGCTGAGCAGCAAAATGGCTAACACCTGCCATGTCAGTACCAAATTGTGAGGCATAATCATTGAAACTTTAGATCTGGCCAGTTAATGGAAGGGATAGTAGTACATGAACCTCAGCTTGGGACTTTAGTAAATTTGTGCTAGTAGTTGATATATGCGCATATATATCTGATGCGCCTAATTGATTTAAAAATTTTCGGTTGGCTTCCCACATGGTTTGGATATTATCATCATCTTCCAAAGCACACGCCAAATACCTTGTGGGATTACGTGAATGAGGGTACCTATATACCAACTCGAACATAGATTGATTTGGAGCCAATCGTAACTTTTCACCCACCACTTTTTTCAATCCATTGAGAATAATGCAGGCATCAACTCTTAATATTTTAGGTCTACTACAGACAAATGTTGCACCTTCTTCGCTTTCATAATTTTTTTCATTTGCATATATGCATATAATTTCCTGTCTCACACTCATTGTAATTTCTATTATACAATAAGTGTAATGACACATGCAAAACAATCATTAATATCATCTAGATACATATATCGAATCATATATCCAAAACAGTCATTTATAATATTATTTTTGTTTTTATTTTTCCATAAAATACCTTTATTATGAACTATGTTGTACTCATATTATAAATATCATTATACACACACATATATATATATAAATGAATTTTTACATAATTCTTAAAAGAAATATATATATGTAACCACTTTTCATTTATCTTTGTTTTATCCATATTACAATATATTTATTCATATATAAAGTCAGCTCCATATCATCTATATTTTTCTAAATATTTTTTTTCCTATTTAATTTTTTGTCATTTATTTACAAATAAATATTTTCTTTCATACTTTAACTTACTTTTTTTTTTGGAACATTTTTTCTTTTCCCTATTACGTCTTATGCATTATAAAGATAAACAAAAAAATTTATAATGATTTGTTTTCTTGAGTTTGACAATCAGCTAGTTAATAAAAAAATTTTATTCCTTCATTTATCACAATACAAATCCAACTTATCTTCAGAATTACAGAATAATAAACCACATATTAAATACTTTTTGAGATATATATATATATATATTCAAATCATTTTTTTACTGCATGTTAGCAAATTAAAAATATACTCAGCACATTTACTACATAAATCTAAAGATAATGCATTATCTCTAAATTTGCTTCTTACCTGTAATAAATTATTGCCCAACAAGTAATGCAGTTTATAGAGCCTTTTTCTTCAACTGAATCACAAAGTGATTTTGTCCCTGAATATGCAAAAATATCATGTATAAAAAAGATAAACTAAATATGTGAAACTCTAAATCTATTCACAATTATTAAAATATTTATTACAAGTTAAATAAAATTAATTTAAAAAATATATTAAAGAAACAAAATATTCGGTAGCAGTATAATAATTTTTTTACTTCACTATATTTGAGCTTAATATTCATACCTGAAGATATTGAAGATTTCTTCTTAGGTGATGATCTAAAACTTTGCTTGTTTTATCTGTGTTTTCTTCCTTGCTTGATCTTTTCTACAATGAACACACAAAATAATAATCAATAACAAAGGTGTGGAGAAATAGTGGCATATAACCAAAAAAAAAAAAACAGATGTAGGAAGGAGAGCAATAGTAAAGAAGTAAGGAGGAGAATAGAAAAAAACTTACAATTATATGGGATAAAAATGAAACAAGCCTCGCAAGGGTAGGGAGAATGAAAGGAATGAATAAAAATGAAAGAAGGAAGGTTAAAGTGCAACAAAGGAAGTAGAAAAACAATACTACAAGGAAGGAGAGGAAATGAGAGGGAAAGAGAGGAAGTGAGGGATGGAAATCGCCATTTTTTGGGGGAAGAAGGAAGAGGGGAAGTTGCAGCCGGGGGAGGGGTAATGAAGTTGCAGCTACATGCTGAACGCTGCAGCTTTGACCTGCAACTTTGCTGCACTTATGCAGCAAAGTTGCAAGTGGTCACGAGTCAAATGACCCATGACCAAGTCAATAAAGGGTGCAGCAAAGTTGCAAGTGGTCACGAGTCAAATGACCTATGACCAAGTCAATAAAGGGTCGCGACATCAGGGATGCCGCGACCCTTTATATTATTTTTAAAAAAATATGATGCCGCTACCCATTATTTATAAAAATAATAATAAAAGTTTAAGCATTTGGGAAAATCATTTTGGCGGCGTAGCATATCAAATATAAGTTTATTTTTTTTAAGCATGGGAGTCAAAAAGCCTACTGAACCTAGTACTATTGCATGACTTGGTGGCCTAAAATGAAAGGGAGTGTAAGAGTTTTTCATGGTGGGACTAGATTTGGTATGGTTCCTTACACATTTATTATTAGATTTTGAATAAAATTATCACAAGTGTAAAAATTCTTTAATAACCTAACCATGTGGTGTTAATTTATAAAAACTATATACTTTGTCATGTTATGATTAAGAAAATATATAATTCTCATATTATAATAAAGGAATTTGACAGAAAAAATATAAGAAATCATATATAATTTTTTTCCTTCATGGCAATAATGGGTTTGACAGAGTGAACAAACCATAGGATGCCATGATTTGCCACAAAAAGAAAATGGAAAAGAATATAAGGTATAAAAAAAACCCATTATAGGAAGGCAAGAAGAGGAGAGCGTGAGTTAGAGAAGAGAAAGAAAGAGAGGGCTGTGTTTGAGAAGAAGAAAAAAAAAAAGATGTGAGAGAAAAATAATACTAGAATTGATGACACAGCAAAAAAGGGGCACATGGATTCACATATAAGCATTTAAAGGATGAAGTTTAATGAAAATAAATAGAAAATAACTTTGTAACAATTTAAAAGGTTAAGAGATATTAAGGAGATGTTTAGTATAATATGATCTAGATCTTATTATTTCACATGTCATAATATTTTACAAGTTAGGATTGGATGACAATGTTTGGTACGTCGTTATGTGACAAGAGACTGACATTTAAGATAACCCCTAGTGTTATAATTAAAAAAAAGTTCTATCATCTTTTATTATAAGATTGAATGGAATAATTTTTCTTTCTTTTTACAATTATCATGTTATCCTTGTCTTTGATAATTAATTCCACAGTAAAATTTATTTATAAAGAAATCATAAGTATGTAAAATATAATACACACATTATTAAAAATACTTACACTGTATTTTTTATTTTTTATGTGAAAAAATGGAGATAAATTTTATATATTGTTTAATTTTTAAATTATAATTTTTTGTAAAATATAATTTATTTAAACTAAAAAATTTATTTGAAAATTTAAGAAGTAAAAAACATTAATTAACATATGTAACGAAACATTCGTATTTTATATTACTGGGATAAATGATGCTACATATTAAATATAAATGTTATATTTTATACTATAATATGTTATTGTATAATATATAAAATACCATGATAAATAAAATAACAGTGTACAAACATATTTTAATGTGATTTTAAATGAAAAGAAACCAAAAATAAAACTTTTAATAATACTAAAGGCCAAAACTGATAAATTTAGCTTTTTTTTTTTTTTTTCTTTTGGTTTGGTTAAATTCGTCTCCTTATACGATAAAATAATTAGTAATTTTTTTTTTTTTTAAATTTTCCTACCTAAAACCTGAATACAGATACAAAGGCGGCGTCTGTCCTTCCTCCGATTCCGGATGGGAGTGACCATTACGACATTTCATTGCAAGAAACCCTAATCAACCGCCACATCATGCAAGTCAATACGAGAAAACAACAGGGCCATTTTCGTCATTCCAAGCCTCACACGTTATAGCGCCCAGATTTCCACCATGCTTCCTTCAACCGTATAGCTGAGAAGCCTTCCATAACGTCACCAATGGCAGATGTCACCTACCTTCGCCTCCACGAACCAGATGACGATCCTCACCTTCCTGAGCAAACTCTAACTCTTGATTCTATTCCCTACTGGTCCCATAACGATTTCGATATCTATCCTTCCGATCCCGAATTCCCACCCGCTGATCACGCCCTCCACGTTCACAACGCCTCTCGTGATGGTGGCTTGTCTCAACAATTTGAATCCTCTATCTCTATCAGAGGTGACGACGACTTCTCGGACCCTGGATCGATCCCTAGCATCGATATACTGGACCGCGAAAACCAGGTAAATTTCGTTATGGATCTATTTCAGCAACGTGTCGAGCAATCGCAGGTCATGGGTCATAGCGATTTGGTCTCCGAAGCGCTGAATGATTCGACTTTTGGTATTATTGACGGACACTGTGATGTGGGTGTTGATGGTTTGGGTATGGATTTGGGATTAGGTTTAGGGTTTGGTGTCGATAGGGATTCTTTGCAGGGTGATGACAATAGTGGGTTTATGGTTGAAAATTATGGTTCTGGTGGTGGTGGTGGTGATGGTGACGACTTCTTCGTTGGAAGGAGGGTTTCTGGATCTGAATCTGTGGGGACACCGTCTACGGCAAGCCGAATTCGGCCTTTTGATAACTGTGTTCGGCTTGTGGGGTTTGGGTCAGATTCTGATGAGGAGGAGAATGGGGTTTTGGGTATGTGTGCGCGTTCGGAAGATGAGTATAATGTGCACGATGAGAACGACGATGCTGCCAGCATCCCTCTCTGTTGGGATTCAATCCAATTGGAGGATAACAGGGAGACTCACGAAGATTTTGAGTGGGAGGAAGTTGATGTTCGGGTTGACGAGAGGGAAGTTTTGAGCATGTTCACGGGTGAGGATGATAGGTCGGTATCAGTTTCAGTCTCTCCAATAAATGGGCTTGAAGAAGAAGTAAACGTTATGAGAGTGGGAGGTGTGGAAAATTTGGGGTGGGAAGTCTTGTTGAATGCCAATAATTTGGACACGAACCCTGATTTGGATCACGATGAAGAACCTTATTTTGGTGATCATGATGACTATATTTATACTGCAGAGTATGAAATGATGTTTGGCCAATTTGCTGAGAATGAGAATCCCGTGGTGGGTCGGC
This sequence comes from Erythrophleum fordii, assembly GCA_032878935.1. NCBI lineage: Eukaryota > Viridiplantae > Streptophyta > Magnoliopsida > Fabales > Fabaceae > Erythrophleum > Erythrophleum fordii. The sequence goes on from JAVQMF010000055.1 coordinate 2,151,333, forward strand.
CTCCAGCTTCCGTATCTGTTGTTCAGAATCTTCCATCAGTGATTGTGACCAAAGAAGATATCGAGAACAATGATGCACTTTGTGCAGTTTGTAAGGATGAGTTCATTGTTGAAGAACAAGCAAAACAGTTGCCATGTTCACATCGCTACCATGGTGAATGCATTATACCATGGTTGGGAATTCGGAACACTTGCCCTGTCTGTCGATATGAGTTTCCTACTGATGATGCTGATTATGAGCGTAGGAGGATACAAAGATCTGGCCGTAGCTTGTGAAGCTTATTGGGATAGATATGATTTTGACCATTTCTGAGCTTTAGGCTGTTGAAGGTGTAGATTTTTTGGTTGAGGAAAAAAGCATGTCATGTTAATTTTGGACATTTCAAGTTGTTGAGATTGAGTGTAAGAATGTCTCTCTGAGTTGTAACTTCAGGCAACATGATATAAATGAAATTATTTGCACAAATTTGTACATTTGTTGTGGTTTTTAAATATTCCAATTGTTAGAGTGCTATCTTTTTTTCCATGTCATACTAATTAGATTTTTCACTAATGTTGGGATTAAACTTCATGCTAGTTAAATCCTCAAAGTTGGAAGGATTTCTTGAGTCTTATGCCAATAAACACATTGACCAACTTTGACATTCTAGTTTGTTGCTTGATCTGTGCTTCTGTTTTGGTCAATTTTTTAGTTGTGGCTTATATTTTCTTATCTTTTCATTTAGTATCGCAAGATGTATACGTTTAATGGAAGGATTCAATTGTCTTTGAGGTGACTTTTTGTGCTTGAGTCAAGAACTTCTCGATGTAGTTTCATAGTTGGTTGGAACGCGTGCTCTATGAGTAATCATTGTAATGGTTGGCTATTTCTTTCATGCTTGGTTACGTGGTGCCCTTGCTCACAAAAACAAGTGGCTTCTTTTATGGCTTTTATAAAGGAATCCTGTTGAAGTATACTCTGACGTTCGGCGCAAGTCTTGAAATGCAATAAAAACGAATGCTACATCTTTTGGGAATGTTACTTGTAGTGTGATATTTAGCGTAGAGAATATTCTCGAGATAAGAACTGGAAAAAAAGTTTTTTAGTGATTTATGCAATTTGCCGATATTTTTAATTAGTAGGTTTTGAGCATATAATTTTAACCAGATCCATGTTTGTTTTTACTAGTTATCTTAAATGTTATTTTGACTGATAGAAATTTAGAGATCCACTACTTTCTTAATGGGCGTGGATATAAACTAGAAAGCACCGATTGCTGTGTGACAGAACTTTCCCGCCATTTGCGGCGTAGAAACTTCCATGTTTTCGCCATTGAGATCAACCAAGTTTTCTTTTCCAAAAAGCTGCACTGTTCTGCAATTTTAATTTAAGCAACTTTCATTTGTATCTGCCTGAGTTCAGATCTAAAGATTTAACGGGAAAGTTACTGACTTGATAATTCCATTAAGGGGTCGTCTCAAATGCTAGTGATTCACTATGGATGAGGGGAATACCTATTGAAGGTAAACTAGACTTTTGATTAACATCTCTACTATATACCTAACAACTAATATAGTCTATATATTTTTTGCCAATGACCCTCTTGAGCACCACGGGCAAAATGGCGAATTCGTTTTGAGTACGTATAAACCAAAGCTTATAATGCGTGCAAGTTAATGCCATATCCTCACCACCCACCTTGAAAAGGAAAGTTCATGACATAAATGCAAATTATTTCACTACCTACCCTTTGGCTTGTTATTCTTTAGAAGGAGCTGGAATTTCTCTATCAATGAAATTCCTATCTATAGTCCGTGGTTTGAGCAATTTTTTCTTTAGTTTGTTCTTTAAAGTGATTCCTCAAGTTAGCTTGCACTGGATCTAAATGAAGCATTTATGCCCTGGTTGAATTATAGATATAGCCACTCAGGCATTTTTCATAACTGGGTATGCACATATATGGCTTCAATTACTGTTTGATTCCTCAATTTTACCTTGAAAGGAAAACCTCCTAATTCCAGTTTTGGCGTTATGCATTTTGTTGCATTCTACCGTGATTTAGGCAAAAAAAAGACAACGTTGGTGCCTTCAGCAATCAAACCACATTTACCTTTCAATTATTCGTGACCATTCTACGGAGTAAGGTCAAGTAAGGTCATTTAAGCCTTATATCTTTTACCAATACTGATACATCGCCCACATTCTTAACTTTCCATTCCATGTATACACAAGCATGATAATCTACGGCACCAAGTATATGCTTAAATACATCAGAAACTCTTGTGTCTATAAGCATCTCATCTATAAAATCCTCTTAAAGCCTATTCCTTCTCTCTCTCTGACCGATCTGAGATTGAGAAATTTGAGACATGGACGGCAATACAGCCTTAAACCAGCAGCATCTTCACAATCATTTCCCTGCTCAGAAACCCATTCTGTCCTCAAGCTTATTCAACATGGAAACAAGGGAAGGCCATGAAGGTTCTTATGTCTTAACTCATAGTCAAGGTTTACACTATATTCCATTTTGCTACTCCCAGTTACACCTTCCCAATAATCCAATTCAGTTTATAGACCATAAACCCTCTCCAAACACGTCATCTAACAGCAACAACAATAACAACAAAAATAATTCTGGTGATGCAAAAGTTGTTGCTGATGACAGAAAGAAGAAAAGAATGTTTTCCAACAGAGAATCTGCTCGCAGGTCCAGGATGAGGAAGAAGCAGCAGATAGAGAGCCTTCAGTACCAAGTGGATCATCTTCAGACCATGAATCATCAACTTTCGCAAAAGATCATTTACTTGTTGGAATGTAACCAGCAGATCCTCCATCAGAATGGTCAGCTCAAAGAGAAAATTTCTTCACTTCAACTGGCCCTCTCTGACTTGTTAGTTCCTCTGGCTCATGATGATGAAGCTACTCACATCCCCAGTGCCCTCATCGCCGAGCCTTCAGCTCCACCAGTTGCTAGTTCCGGAGCACAGTGCTTCAAGTAAAACAGGTTGTTTGGTAGAGGTTCTTGAATTTTTAATTGACATCTACTGAGTAGCTTCAATGATATAGGATGAAACTTTTGATATGATGTATAGAAGTTATTGAACATAATGGTATGTTATTTCAACTAAAAAATTTAAGTTGTTAAGTAAATATAGAAGACACGCTTTTATTAAAATTTTCAATACACTCATTCTTACATAAACCTGTTAGACTTGAAGTGTGAGTAAAGTACTTATAATACTTTGTGTTGAAACTTAATTGTTTGACCACTTAAACATAGAACTCTAATACAATATCAATGACCATTTCAATTCAGACTAAAGATGTTAAGCAAAGTCTGAAGACAATTCTATTAAGGTCTCTTAGTTAAGTTTATTATGTCAATTATCTTTTTTGTAATTGTTAATTCTCGGAGCAGTATAAGCATTTCAGCATTTTGTTAACATGCAAGGACAGGAATGATGACTGGTAGATTCTTCAATCATGGAGATGAGAGGAAGATATTGAACTTCGAATGTGTGTGTGTGTGTTTTTTTTTTTGGGTCCAAGAAATTTCATTAAGAAAACAAGCTGGGCTAGAGAGGTGGTGCATATTGTTTACCATATGCAAAGAAGTACCAGTTGTGGCAGCAATGGAATTGAAAAATCCTATTTTTCACACACCAAATTAATATTACTCCTGGTATCCCATCAAATCTGACATTGACTAGATAGTATACTACCTAGTCATGGCAACTCTGGGATTGTCATATACTATAAAATTTCTAAGTCATGTCAACTCTACCAAATGTGCCATATACAAACATTACCTCTCATCATCACCGAAAAAGAAGAGAGGAAAAAATAATACTCTATGAACCTATGGAATAGCTACAATTTATTTTGTCCCCATGCTACCTAAAATATGAAGCTTGGACAATCGAAAGTTTGGTAAGTTGTCCTTTCTCTATAAAATCAATGGATAATATAGTAATACAAATACATAGTAAGTCCATTATTGTCAGGCAAAAATATGCTGTCGTAATTATTATCCTATATTATATTCAAGACTAAAATTCTTACCATGCAAGTATACCCACAGGAAAATTATCACCAAGTCAGTTTTAGAGGAAAGGGATTGGTTGAGGTTTTCACCATCCGACTTTGAAACGGAATTCTTACCACCAGACTGAATATCCAAATGAGCTCACCCATAATTTGTTTCGGGAAATGACAGCTAAATTCGTCTTATATATAAAGTATTTCAACTAGGATATTGGATATGGGATAAGGAAGGAAAAGGGAAGAGAAGAGAAGACTTGGTTCAATTTTTTCTTTAATATTAGTAAGAATATTAGTAAGAGAGAATAATAAAAGATTTCAAGCAATTTTTTAAAATCTTTTGAAGTCGTCATTCTTTTATACTTTTAAATTTCTCCAATTTCAGAGATTTTAGAAAAAAAACATTTTTCAAATAAAAAGAAAAATAGTCGTTTAACTATTCCATCATCTTTTTCTTTTTCTTTTTTTTTTTCCTTTCTCTTTCCTCTTTTTGGTTTGGACTCTTTCTTTTCTTTCTCCTCTCATTTTATGAAAAAATTATCATATTATTTTACACCAGAATAATCAAACTTCTATGACACAATAACCGAAAAAGGAATAGCTACACATCTACCTAAAGTGAAAAACTTTGATGGACAAGCCAAATTTCGCTGTCCTTTTCCAAACTGAGTTTCTTCCATTCCCTAAAACGAGGTCAAAAGATTGATCCCTCAATCCCTTCCCACCGCTGGTTCCCGAATAACTTTGCAAGCTCTGATATCGCCAAAATAGGCTGTTTTGATCTCTCAATTATCAAAATAGTTCATTTGTGCCCATATACATTGGGATCACTAATTGTATAGATCTTAATATACTAAACTAGCTAAGGTATAAACTATATATGAACTGAAAATGGATCAACAATGCATAACAAACCATCATTAAAATAATCGATTATAATTCCAATGACCTCTTTTGCTTTGTTATTAGTGTACTGAATTATATGAAATCAGCAACCCTCTACACATGATTATAAGCATGTCAGTCACAGTTTCAGCGACTCCCTGATAATCATTTTGCCACTGCATTGGCATTTTTATGAAGCCACATACTCTGATGCTCCTACTTGCAAACGTATGATCAGCTGTTCTTCACAATGTGTTTCCCATTTGAGATATTAGGTGGCGTCTCTGCTCCTGGTGGTGATCCATTGCTGCATTGCTCTTCAAAACCTACAATGGGATTTGCGTATGACTGGAAACAAGGCAACCTGGACGAAGATTACTTAACACAGATTAGTTTCTGCAACCTCCAAAATTTTTGGCCCTTAACACATTCTTAGTTTGATTTACCTGCTTGACTTTATAACTTCATCATCTATTGTCACTTGCTCATCAAATATGGTGCCTGCAAAAGGTCTTATTTACTGTCAAGTGTATACCTTAAGAAAGAAGAAAGCATGAAGTTCAGTATCTTGCTTTTACCTTGCTGTTATAGCATTATTGTAAACATGGCCAGACTGTCTCAAGGCAACTATATAAATACTTCTCTTCGAAGAAGGATGGACATTGACACAGATACAGGACATATCAAGGGCAACACAACAAAATCTGAAGCGTTTAGGTGTTCTTTGCTGTGTTACATCATGTCTCATTCCAGTTTTCAACAAGTTGGCTCCTTTTTGAAGGGTCCGTGCTTCATAACTTAACCTTTCAAATTCTAAAGGTTATATTGCTACTATCCCTTTATGTTATTAAGGGTAGGAAAGAAATGAAATAAACAAAATAGTCTTACATCATGAAATTAAGAGATGATAAGATATTCTTTTTTCCTTACAACATTACATGCCCTTACAATTTTCATACAACATTACAATATTTCATCTCATTTGTCTAATACTACTTTAGTGGCACGTGAACTGTTTTCCTAAGCTACTTTATAGTTTATACACCTTCTTATATTTTAAAATAGGAATGCCTTAATTGATTGCAGATCATAAGAAATAACAAATTCACACATAGGACTTTAAAGTTTAAGGTTACCAATCTTAACGGAATTAACAGAACCGGTTGTTGAGACCCAAAGAGTAAGTGGTCAAGAGCACAAAGAGCAATTGCAGGGGACTATGCAACGCAAAATTTTGTCTCAGCCAAATGGTTAGTTACAAAGTGATGCTAGAATAATAAAAACCATAACCCTAAGGAAATATGATATGAACTGTTGCAACATATTCACCAGCGTATGCACAATGGGTTCTTATTGCTGAAATCCAGGAAATAAATCATATCAGTCACAATCTAGCAGGGAAAGCAGGCACCTTAAATTTAACTTGTCAACATACACAGAAAGATAGAAATCTGCATATCCGTTTGAATAGCTATTGTTACATACCTCCATTAAGGGTTTTTCCAGAGAAATACTTTGCTATCAGGCGACAAGTGTAGTCAGCCTCATATTTTTTAAACCTTTCAATGTACTGTGTACTATCCAGATCACTACAAAAGGAAGAACACACAAATTTTGGACAAGGAACTTGAAGCAATTTACTCCCACCATCCAAAGATACATGTCATATACAATACAAGGCGCATATTATATGGGAACCATCATGATTGCATTTTAGACGTAAATTTATTCTAAAATAGATTCTTTGTGAAGAAAAATTCAAGAAAACGTAGATGAATTGATTCAGAATAGAAGCAGATTTGGGAAAGTCAACTGTTTCTGGAAGATGTTCTGAGGGAAAGGGGAGGGACGATGGGGCTTGTGTATGGGCATATTATTTTGTGACTAAAAATAAAGTCATATGATAGCCTAACCAAATTTAATCCATTTTAAAGATATCCTAGAGAAATTTCATTCTGTACGATGAGATTTTGAAATGACACTGATTTTCTGAGCCACTGTTGTAAAGAGGAATTAGAGTGAATTATACATGCAGGGTAAGAAGACAATGCACGAGCAGAGAACTTCTCCTTGTGGGATACTCAAAATCAAAACTGAATGGAGTAAAAAAATGAATAAGCAGTATTATGTTACAAAACCAAGCAAGACGAGTAATTTCCATGAATATTCTCATTTGCATACTCTCAACCATGCCACTTTTTTTTTGCTTATTTCTTTATTCAGCTCTATTTAATTTTTCACTTTGTCTCTCTCTTTTTTATTAGAGGTATTGTCACGTAGTCTGGTCTTGTCATGCTGTTTAATAAAATCTTTTGTGGTCATGATGCGGGATACGCCTCAGACAAATATTTATTTCTTGTGTGCATTCAAATCACATAAACTTAAGAAGTTTAGTCAATAATTTTGTGAGTCATTGTTTCCTAGCGGTTGTGCATAGCTAACAATATTATAAATAATTAACATCATCTCATCAGAACATTTTACTCGGATCAATAAGGTTGTATTTTCTCATACTTACCATGTTGCATCCCTGAAGAAAAATTATATGCATTTCTTAGTGTTCTTTTTAACAGCCACAACCATTAATTACATGACTTTACTTTTAGTTCAAAAGTTCAGAATCATACAAGAAAGGCAGACTCATTCACTGATTGAGGATGCAATGTAGGTGTAGAGACATGCCCTTTTCCTTCCTGTATCATGTACTTGCAAATACTAAATTACAAATATATTTGACACTGGGATTTCAAATTTTCAGGGTATCCGAAATATTTGAAGTGAGATAATTTTCAATCTACAGAAAAGAACAGCGCACTTCTGTTTTATTCCTTTCATTGTAAAAGAATATAGCTGTAGAAGGAGAACTACATAGGATATACTTGGAATTTCTCTTTACTCCCTCCAATTTAAATGAACTTAATTCAAAGTCAAAATCCATTCCAGTTTAAGATCACAAAACAAAATATACTACACATGAAGCCAAAAGCTTAATCAGGGGAAAATAAAAAAGAAAAAAAGAGGGAAAGAATTAAAAAAAAAAATTACTCGAGACCATCGGCTAGATCAGGCTTTTTCTCCTCGTCGTGGAAAACCCCATTGTTCTCAGCCATTTCAGCCTTGCAAATATGAGTAAAACCCTTCAAATAATTAGCAAAAATAACGTATATAAGCGAGCATGTGTGAAGAAGAAGCATGCGTGAGAGAGAGAGAGAGGAGTCACCTGGTTCTTAGGAGGGGCGGTGGAGAGAGATGGAGATTGAGCGGCGGAGTTACCGGAATTGGAGGCGGAGAGAGGGGTTGGTTGAGGTGTAGAAGGAATTGTCGCCATTTTCTTCAATAGTTGAATTTCACAGTGTGACAGACCAAAGTATGCTGCGTCCGTCGTTTGTCTTTACACCTCGAACAAATATATATATATATATACACACAAAAAATCGAATAGTGTTAATTGCAGTTTACATCATTTTTTTTAAAATTTAATTGCTTGATACGAATTTTTATATATTTGTACGGAACCCTACTCTAATAAATAAATAAATTATGTCCATGCACATCATTTTGTTTGTGTTAAATATATGAGAAAAATATAAATTAAAATTTTAAATTAAAAATATTTATATTAAAAATATCTTAAAATTTAAAATTATTTTAAAAGATTTAAAATAAAAGTTTTAAAATACATAAAAAATTATTATTTAAAACCTCAAGAATAAATTTTTAGTTTTAAAATTCTTTAAAATTATTTTAAAATTTAATGTTCTTTGATATAAATATTTTTAATTTTTCTTAAATATTTGTCTTCCACAATTTAATTTAAGCAAAAAGAAAAAAAAGAAACGTCTCACTCTTTCCCGTCTCTTACTCTGTTCCCTTTCTTTGACTTGGAATTACATCCAACAAAAAAAAAATAGAAATGTAATTGTTACACTGTCAGAATTGTATTTGTATAGATATTAGATGACATATAAGGTGTTCAATAAATATTTAAAATGATTAGTCTCGTCAAAGATATTAAAATATCATAATACTATTCTTGAGTGACATTTTATATCATCGAAAGTTAGCGGCAATCTGCGCACTACTTTTAACTCTACGTTTTGTATGAACAGTATACCTTTATTAAAAAAATTAATGGCACTTACAATAATTATAAAACCTTCAAACTTAATAATAACAAGCTAATATCTATAATTTTGTAGTTGAATTATTATTATTATTATTATTATACCACCATATACCAAATATTAATTGTTATATTGTAACAACCAGAAAAAGAAAAGAAAAAGAAAGAAGAAAGCTGAAAATTTTTGAAATTCTAAAATTTTTCCAAGTCTGCTAGCTATAACAAGAAATGGTCTAGGTATAGCGAATGCACCTGTTCGCTATAGCGAAAATGCTTCTAGTTATAGCAAGTGCGGGCATTCCATACAAAAATCAGGGAGTTGTTCGTCGTAGCGCGCGCCATAGCGAAAACGGGGGTCTGGGACTGATACGTACTCACCGTAGTGAAGGTTAATTTTCGTTATAGCGAGGGTTAGTCTGGAAAAGCGTAAAGAAGGAGAATTTGACTTTTTAAAACGTCCCAATTCATTCTTTCTCTTTTCTCTAACCTAAGCTTCGATCAAAGGAGAGAAAAGGGGCGTGGAGAGATAGAGAGACCAAGAGAAGGAAGGAAGAATAAAGAAAAGGTAAACAAACTTGAGATTTTCCTCTCTTTTCTTCTTAGCATCTTGTTCTTCTCTCTTTGCCCTCTCTTTTTATGGTTTTGCTTATGAAATTAGTTGGATTTTAGGCATGGGTCAGAAGAGGGAAAGTGGAAAATCACTCTTGAACTTCTTTGCTTTCCTTGAGTATGTTGATTCTACTACCATAAGAACTTGAGGGAGAGGAAGAGTTGGTGAAATTCTAGAGAGAGAGAGAGAACCCCTAGGTTCTTATATGTTAGAAGGGTTTGCTCTGAAGAACCCCTAAGAGTTGTTGAGTTATGAGAGAGTAATCCATGCTCTTTGTTGTGTCTAGGCTCAAGAGAAGCACCTCCATCAAGGTGTGATTGTGAAACCAAGAAGGGAGAAGAGGAATTGAAAGGAAAGGCTTATATTGGCTCATAAGGTAACTCTCTCCACTCTTTCTTGTTGTATTTTTGGATGTAATAGTCATTGTATGCTTGTGTATATGCTTGTTGTGTGAGACATGCCATATGTTATTGCCTTGATGCATTGGTACCAATATGTTTATGTGTTGGATTGTGAAAATTGCTCGGGTGAGGTAGTGCCAAAAGTCCCTTGAGATGGGTGAGGTAGAGCCAAAAGTCCTTGAGGCTGGGTGAGGCAAAGCCAAAAGCCTCATCCTTGAGTGAGACCAAGCCAAAAGTCCCGAAACCAAGGGTGAGGCCATCCAAAAGTCCCTAAACTCAGGTGAGGCTAAACCAAAAGTCCCTAGAGCCTATTCTTGGTATTGATATGGTTTCCATGGCATGTAAATCATGTATTGTATGATTGTGAATGGTTAGATGCCTATTTGCATGCTTTGACTTGTTTATATGCTTTAATTGCTCCCTTGAATGAGTGCATGAGCTACTGAGATTCCATGAATCTTACCCCCTTCCCTCCCCCATCTTAACATGTTAGGTGGAGCTCAAGGAGATTCAAGTGCACACCAAGGAGCCTAGGAGCATGTTTAGATAGATGTTAGTTCATTTTAGTTCTTTTGATGTAAAAAAGTGCCAAAATGAATATGCACCTACTATTTTTGAGATATAAATATTGTAACAAGTGTAAATGTATGGAAAAATGATGTATAACCTATGTAGAGAGCCAAAGCAATGAAAATGTGGGATTTGCCCCTTTTGTGGTTTGTATGCGATAGTGTAATCTGGCCCGTAGCATAGTAAGTTTGAAATGTATGATAATTTGGACCACTTGAATATTTCGTATATGCTATGTTCATGCTTTAAAACTTATCCATGAGGTGCTAGAACATGTGGGAGGCCATTTGGACCCACTTGAACCGTTTTGGGTGCCAAAACTGTCAAATTTGTGAGTTACGTCAAAGTATGACCAAATGAGTTCTTCTTGATATGAAATTTGGCATGCCTCTAGAGTTTGTAGAAAGCTTCTTGGAAAACTAAAGTAGGTAATATTTGGAGGTTTAGGGAATATTTGGCGAATTGTTGAAGTTAGAAAATTTTGATGGTTTGGTCATGGTACTGTGTAACTGGTCTAAAAATAAATCCATGTCATTCATAAACCAAATAGAGTCCAATTGTCATAAAATTTTATAAGCATAAACTAGATAACCACAGTGACCTATACCAACTAGAATCACCTAAATCGGAGGTCTGTAGAGAGAGAATGAACCTTCTAAAGTTCTGTATCAGCATCAGGGAAGCCATCCGACCTTCATTACTGTTCCATCAATTTTCGAGGTCTAAAAGCTGTTGAACTAATCTGGACTTATTTTTTTCTTCTAGTTGACACCTTTAGCTTTCCAAATTGGCATAGTTTTCCCAGATTAGATTTTTGTGGATTTAGTTATGAAATTTTGAAGTTCATGATAGTAAGCTACACCAGTATCAAGGATAGTCGGACCTCTATCTTATTTTTTATGTCAAATAAGGTCCAAACACTAAGATTGTGGTTGGAAATTATTTTTAGCATAAATTTAACACCTAGAGAGTTTCAAAAAGCTATGTTTTGATAGATTCTCATTTTTCTATAATTAGTTATGATTTTCCAAAGTTAGAACCAAAAATCTGACTTTTTGGCCCATTTAAGAAAGTGCACTTTCTTGGTTTTTGGCTTCATATATGTGGTTTATGGCTTGTTTGATGCTATGTACGAGTCGTATAAATGGAGTTTGAGTTAAGAATATGAATGATGGATTCACGGGACCCACGGGACAAAATATGAGCATTTGAACCCCGTTTTATAGCATGAAAATACCACGGTTTATACTTGTTCTTTGGAAATCATATGAAATCGAGCCCAGATGGAGGCTAGATGGAGTTAATATATTATGGTGTTATATATATCAACAATTGCTTATTTTCTATGACAATTTTAGTTGTTATATCAAATTTCTGTATCCTAAATATTATGATATTTTATATCCTAATTATATACCATAATATCTAAAAATGTAATAAAATATATAATAATAGAGTATTAAATGCTTCCTTAAAATATATTTAAGGCTAAATGTTTCAATTTTTTTTAAAGAAAAAAATACAAAGAACCTCCTTAAACTTAGTTGCAAATAGAGCACTAAATTTTCAAAACTAAAAAATAGGTCCATCAACTTTTACATTAAAAAAAAGTTATTTTATTTATTTATTTGTTAACAATGTCAACTCAAACACTAAATCAAACATTTCTGTAATTGACATAGCTAGCTTTCATTTGTATCTAATATTAGCATGTTCATCAAAACTTAGGGGAAAAAAAAAGGGAATCATCCCTAATTTGTACCAAATCTTTTAAAAAAAATAGATAGAAAAACTTATTTGTTTGGAATGTGAAAATCGAAAGACCTATTTTTTCAATTTTAAAAGTTGCAGAAACTATGTACAAATAACTGCAAATTTACAAAAATATTTTGCATTTGTTCCTTTTATTTTTTAAGTAAAACTTTCCATTCAATAACCCAAAGTTACATTTCTAGCTTTCAAATCAAGTCTGAGGAAACAATAAAAATAGCAGTCACACTAAATGATAGGTTATATTGATTAGTTAGGTTTTTCTTTTTCCTTTTTTAAACCTAACTTAAGAATAAAGTGCACATCAAATAATTTCTCATAACTAGTTGTTGCTTTGTTTGGATGAGGGAGGAGAAAAGTGCAGGGGGAGGAAAGCGGAGAGAAAAGAGAGAGAAATGAAAATGGCGAAGAAAAGATTTTTCCCTCCCCTCTTTGGATGTGGGGAAAAAAAATGCTGTAGAAAACAAATATAAAGCTTTTCTTTGGACAAAATTACCCCTATGGCATTAATCATTTTCTCACCGCATTATGATATTTCAAACAAATATCATGTTACAAACACATAGTACAATGTATAAATAAAATAACTCTCTTAAATTTATATATCCCTATAATTTTGTATGACAAGTAATGTTAAAGTGATATTAAAAATTAATAAATCGAGGTAATTATTCTTAAAAAAATATTTTTAATTATAGGGATATATAACTGCAAATTTACAAAAATATTTTGCATTTGTTCCTTTTATTTTTTAAGTAAAACTTTCCATTCAATAACCCAAAGTTACATTTCTAGCTTTCAAATCAAGTCTGAGGAAACAATAAAAATAGCAGTCACACTAAATGATAGGTTATATTGATTAGTTAGGTTTTTCTTTTTCCTTTTTTAAACCTAACTTAAGAATAAAGTGCACATCAAATAATTTCTCATAACTAGTTGTTGCTTTGTTTGGATGAGGGAGGAGAAAAGTGTAGGGGGAGGAAAGCGGAGAGAAAAGAGAGAGAAATGAAAATGGCGAAGAAAAGATTTTTCCCTCCCCTCTTTGGATGTGGGGAAAAAAAATGCTGTAGAAAACAAATATAAAGCTTTTCTTTGGACAAAATTACCCCTATGGCATTAATCATTTTCTCACCGCATTATGATATTTCAAACAAATATCATGTTACAAACACATAGTACAATGTATAAATAAAATAACTCTCTTAAATTTATATATCCCTATAATTTTGTATGACAAGTAATGTTAAAGTGATATTAAAAATTAATAAATCGAGGTAATTATTCTTAAAAAAATATTTTTAATTATATTTATTAGTCTTAAATAAATTAATTAAATATCTAATTTTATATTACTTCAACATTCAGGCATTTATCAAATTATTAGAAACACCTAATCATTTTTTTAAGTTGGCAATGAACTGTTAAAATAATATTAAAAAATATTATTATATTTTGAATTGTAATAAGAATTTTATAATTAATTAAAAATTATTGATAATAATAATTTAAAAAATACACTACAGATATATATGTATATATATATCTACACACATGAACCTTCACACATGCGTTAGGAAACAAATTCATCTCCTGACCCTTCACGTGAAAATCACTTTGCCTTTTCAACTTGCTTTATCTTCAAGTGGATGCGTCTTTATCCCCTACAAATTGGTCTTCGCCTTTTAACTTGCTTTGTCTTCAAGTGGATGCATCTTTATCCCCTACACATTGGTCTTTGCATCTATTCCTTCACATGCATTCCAGCCTTGCTTTTGTCCCTTGGTTTGTCTTCACATGCAAAGTATTTCGTCTGCACATGGTAAACACTTACTTTTACATGTGACTCTGCAATGAGGCCTGAGCACTGAACCTAACATGCAACATAGCATCAAAGGTACCTCCCGTGAAACTAAAGACATAATGCTATGATGTCTTTCAACTATGCATTCTTATATGACTCAACTAACACATCATACATGTTTGGGGCAACAGACGCTGAAAATATAGTAAGTTATTTATTTGTTCATCTTGAAGATGTGCAAGATGTAAACTGGATATGTTTCTTTTATCTTCTACTTCTATCTATGTAGATGGATAAAACCTACGAAGTAGTGTTATATTCTCAAAATCGAGTTGGAGCTGATATAGGAAACTAACTTATTTATCCCATTGGTGAACACAGGGTATGGCTTCTCATTTATATATTTTAATGAAAATGTTTCCATTATACTGAACCATTGACATATATATTGACCAAATTTAGATTCGGTGGAAATGACGTTGTTGAGTATATAGCATCGATGATAAAAACATAATTACTTGGGCCATTACAATTTATGGAAAGAAATTCCAACTATAGTAAAAGAGTTATGGTTCAAAGAATTTCAAGTAGGTTTCGGTATTATGCACGATACTAAACTTCTTTGCCTATTATTTTAAAGCATAAGAAACGATTGAAACTTTCTATATAATTGTTAGAAATATTATGTTTGGCCAATAAAGGTGCATCATTAGATTCACAAAAATTTTAAAGATCGAGCAAGGAATCTCCTGAAAGATTTGATTTGTTATGTTTGAGATAAAGGAAAGCACCCTACGTAGATTAATGAACATATTTGGCATGATTTATCTACTAGTTGGAATAGTATAGAATTTAAACAAAGAAGTGAGCATGTCTGTAACAACCGGGAAAAAGAAAAGAAAAGAAAAGGAAAAGAAAGAAAGTAGAAAGTTGGAAATTTTCGAAGTCCAGAATTCCTGCTAAGTCTTCTCGCAATAGCGAGAAATGGTCTCGCTGTAGAGAGAGTGCCTTCTCGCAATAGCGAAAGAGATTCTAGCTATAGCAAGTGCGGGCAGCAGTCCATACAGAAACCAAGGGTCAGCTCATTGTAGCGTACACCATAGCGAAAGTGAGGTCTGGAACTAACGCGAGTTCGCCATAGCGAAGGTCGAATCTCGCCATAGCGAAGGGAACTGATATGATCTCGCCATAGCGAAGGCTACACCTCGCCATAGCAAAGCCAGATAACACAAGCTCGCTATAGCGAAGGTTAATTTTCGCCGTAGCGAGGGTCAGTCTGGAAGAGAGTAAAAGGTGAGAATTAAACTTCATTAAACGCCTAAACTCATTTCTTCTCTCATATCTGCCCTAGACTTCGACCCAAGGAGAGAAAAGAGGCGTGGAGAGTGAGAGAGACCAAGAGAAGGAGGAAGAGCAAGAGAAAGGTAAGCAAGTTTCTCCCATTTCTCCTTAGAATCTGGATCTCCTCTCTTTGCCCTCTCTTTCTACGGTTTTGTTTGTGAAAATGGTTGGATTTTGGGTATGGGTTAGAAAAGGGAAAGTGGAAAACACCTTTGAATCTTTGTGTTTTCTTTGAAAATGTTGTTTCCACTACCATGGGAGCTTGAGAGAGAGAAAGAGTTGATGGCATTCTAGAGAGAGAGAGAACTCTAGGTTCTGGTATGTTAGGAGAGTTTGATCTGAATGATTACATTCTAAGGGAGTAATTGCATGCTTTTATGTGTCTAGGCTTAAGAGAAACACCTCCATCAAGGTATGATTGTGAACTTAAGAAGGGAGAAGAGGAATTGAAAAGAAAAGCTAGTGTTGACCTTGGTTGATAAGGTAGCTCTCTCTTTCCACTCTTTCTTGTTATATTCTTGGATGTAATAGTCATTGTATGTTTATGTATATGCTTGTTATGTGAAATATGCCATATGCTATTGCTTTGATGCATTGATGCCAATATGCTTATGTGTTGAATTGTGAGAATTGCTCGGGTGAGGTAGTGCCAAAAGTCCCTTGAGATGGGTGAGACAAGGCCAAAAGTCTCATAATCGAGTGAGGCTAAGTCAAAAGTCCTTAAACTCGGGTGAGGCCATCCAAAAGCCCCTAAACTCGGGTGAGGCTAGACCAAAAGTCCCTGGAGCTTATTTTTGGCATTGTTGTGATTTCCATAGCATGTACAATGTGTGATGGATGATTGAGAATGGCTAAATGCTTATTCACATGCTTTGACTTGTTATATGCCTTGATTGCTTACTTGATTGAGTGCATGAGCTACTGAGATTCTCTGAATCTCACCCCTTCCCCTCCCAACTTAACATGCTAGGTGGAGCACAAGGAGAAGTAAGTGCACACCAAGGAGCCTAGGAGTATGCTTAGCTAGAGATTAGCTTATTTTTGGTCATTTTGATGTAAAGTGGTGCCACATTATATATGCGCCCACTATTTTTGAGATGTAAATGTAGTAGTAAGTGTATATGTATGAAGAGATGATGTATAAACTATGTTGATAGCCAAATTAATGGAAATGAGGGTTTTGCCCCTTTTGATGAATGAATGTGATAATGTATATTTAGCCGTAGCATAGCAAGATTGGAATGTATGCTGATTTGGATCATATGGACATGTTATATATATACTAGTTTCATGCTTTTAAACTTGTCCATGAGTGGCTAGAATGTGTGAGAGGCCATTTGGACGCATTTTGGACTTTTTGGGTGCCAAAACCAGTATTTTTGAGAGCTCCGTCAAAGTATGACCGGATGAGCTCCTCTTGCCATGAAATTTGGCATGCCTCTAGAGTTTATAGAAAGCTTCTTGAGAAGCTAAGGTGGGTAATTTTTGGAGGACTAGAGAATATTTGGTGAATTGTTGAATTTGGAAAAAATCCATGGTTTGGTCATGTACTGTTCCTATAGGTAAAAAATGAAATCCATGTCATAGATAGACCAAATGGTGGCCAACTGTCATGAAATTTTATACACATAAACTAGAAAACCAAAGTGACTTGTACCAACTAGAATCACCTATATCGGAGGTCTGTAGAGAGAGATTGAACTATCTAAAGTTCTGTATCAGTATCAGAGAGCCCATCCGACCTTCGTTACTGTTCCATCGGCTTTTGGGGTGTGGGGGCTACTGAACTGATCTGAACTTATTTTTTTCCTCTAGTAGACATCTGTAGATTTCCAAGTTGGTATAGTGTTCCCAGATTGGATTTTTGTGGATTTAGTTATAGATTTTCGAAGTTCATGACAGTAAACTGGGCCAGAAACAGTGACAGCCGGACCACCTTCCCATTTTTGATATCAAACATGGTCCAAATGCTAAGATTATGATTGGGAATTATTTTTAGAGTAAAGTTAATACTTAGATCTTTCCAGAAAGCTAAAGTTTACTAGATTCCCATTTTTCTATAATTAGTTATGATTTTCCAAAGTTAGAGCCAAAATATGACTTTTGGGCACAATTGTGAAAAATTGCATTTTCTGATTTTTGGCTCCATACCCGTGGCTTATGGTTCATTTTATGCTATGTATGAGTTGTATAAGTGGAGTGTGAGTAAAGAATGTGAATGATGGGTTCACAAGACCCGCAGGACAGATAATGAGTGTATGAAACCCCGTTTCATAGCATGAAAATGCCACGGATTGGTATTGGTTCTTTGGAAATCATATGAAACCGAGCCCAGAGAGAGGCTAGGTAGCAGTAGTAGATTATGGTGTTACAATGCCAAGAAGAATAGGGCTTCCAACTCTATCGACAACCTATCTCTTCATATTGGAGGTAATATTCCATTTACAGATCATGCTACAACCTTCGCCAAAGAGTTAGGAAGGCCTATAACTCTAGTAGAACTTCACATGCGAATGCATGAAAACCCAATATCTGGTGTTTGGGTTGATAAGAAATTTGAAAATACTTTTGTAAGTGTCATAATTTTTTTTATTTTATTAAACATTTTTTTTCCATATATGTATATAACTCCTACATAACTTTTTTATTTTTTTTGGTCAAAGAATGAGTATGCAAGAATTAAGACTAGCATTGCTGAGGCAGCCAATGCACAAAATTTTTCATCAACAAATGAAGTAACTTTATGGACAGTAGCTGTGGAAAAAGAGTGGAGGCTCTGTGTATGGCTTTGGAAGTGTTGCATATGACGTAGAGGAAGACCTAACCTTTGGGTATAATTACAAGCCAATAGATGAGTTCCTATTGTACCCCAGTGTAGTAAAGGCCATATACCCACACTATTGGCTTCGCCCTGATATTGACCAAAAGTTACAAAATTTTTGAACACAGATGCAAGCCAATAAAAACTCAATACTTGACATATAGCGTCAGCTTTTCGAGTATCATAAAAAAAATGAAGCTTTAAGTTCAAAAAAGAAAAAAAAATAGTAGTTGAGTTTATGCATCTAAATGTAAAATCTGTAGATGTAAAAAGTAAATGCTATTGTTAAGAGGATATAAAATAGAATATATTTTCTATGCCAATTTTAGTATAGGAAGACAACCATAGCATCATGCATATAAAAAAGTCTTTTGGCATTACATACACCATAGTCAATATTATACATCACCTTATGAAATCTTTTGTCAGATGGTTCATTTGTCTTTTTGCCTATATACAAAAATATATGATATTATGTATTAACTATATATTAGCACTTATCCTGACAGAAGATGGACCCACATGTGACTCTCCTTTATGTTCACTCGCACATGCACATACACAGACTCTATATATTTATAATTTTCTGTATATGAATGCATCTTTTATATCTCGTTTCTCTATAGCATTTTACCTCTCTTCCTCTATTCTACTCCACTGGAACACTGTCTCCAAATCCTACCTATTTATCTCCAAATCCTAACTATTCACAAAGTTCACAAGGTAAAGAAGAAAGTATGCCATTTTACATTTACAATTATAGATGTGAAATACAAATTTTTCATGAGGCAAATTTTATTGCATAGGTTATATTTTATTGTAGGATGTCTTCTAGGAAAGGCCAGACAACGTGAAGTAATCTCTCACGACAAAGACCATTTAATGAAGAAGAAACACAGCCAACTCCCTCTAATATTGAACAGGAGTCACACGATCTTGATAATGAGCAATGTAATGAACAATCTCATACTCAAGAGCAACCTTCAGCACTGATTATGCCAGATGGTACAAGGTTTATAATCTTACTTTCACTATATATTCTCACATTACGTCCTGAACATATTATTTTCATATTATAAATTTGCTAATTCATGGTTTCAATTCACCTCTATAGATTTAAACCAGATAATAAAGCCATTTGTGCTTTTATTGTCACAATTCTCAAAAACAAATATGATGGACCATGAAATTGTTGGAGTGAAGTCCTGCAAGAATATCAACACTTATGGTTTCATGAATTTTAGGTTTTTTTTTTCCTGTTGAATTTTATGTTCCATTTACTTATTCATATCTTGACTATTTATTGTTTCATCCTGTATTACACTTGAAAAGAAACATTATTATTGGGAACTGAGGCATCATCATGAGATATGGCAAAACTAGAAAAATCGTGTTCAAACTCGTTTAAAAGACATAATTGGACATGTGCGTGACACAAACAAAATGACCATACTAGATTAAACCTTAAATTTGGGAAGATCTGTGTACATATTGGGATACTGAAGAATTTATTTCCCATAGTGAGCAGAAAAAAAATCATTCTTATGCTTCTTTACATACAGGAGGCCCCATGTCCAGGGAAGAACATGCAAGAAAATTGGTATAGAGGTGTCAATGTTATATATATTTCGTATCTTTAAAATGCGATGGCTAGAATAATTTTTTCATTTTGTTGCATAGGCCTATGAATTAGGAAGAGATCCTTCATTCTTAGAAATTTATTTGAAAACACACCAATGTAAATCTACTCATACTTGGGTATATGAAAAATGAAAAGCTATTTAGGTAAATATATATGCTCTCTATATATATTCTTATTTATTGATTAATTTTATATTAATCCTTTGAATTGATGTTCATAGGATGAATATTTGAAGGAAAAAGGTGATCATGCAACTTCAAGTGATAATGCATCTGATTTGAATTTATTTGTCAAGGCTACTGGTGGGAAAAAAGAGGTTCTATTTATAGACTTGGTAACATATCTTATAAAATTTTTGGAGATTTTAAGACGGGATATACCTATAACTAAGAAGCATCATCAAGTCAATTGCCACCTTATTCTCATTCAAATTATATACACAACATGATATGAAAATGAATTTATCAATATTTCAACCTAATCATATCAAAGTCTATCTCAAGAGCAACAAAGATGGATTGACAAGTTGCAATCACAGTTACAAGAATTAACTCATAGAAATTCTGGTGAATCATCCCAAAAAAGGTTAGATGTGTCAAATATGGATCATGATAGAGATTACGATAAAAGGGATGATACTGAGGATGAGGAAGAGTAGAATTTAGTATTTGTTCATTATAATTAAATGTTGACATGTTAGGTTTCTTCCCCTTTAGAAAATAAAGTTATGTATATATTTTGTTGTTTATGTAGTGTTTCCTTTATGATTATATTAATATGCAAACTTTAATTTTAAAGACAATTTTATTAATATATCTTTTAAGATTATACTAATTTGCAAATTTTAATTCTGACGACAATTTTATTAGTGTATCCTTTAAGATTATATTAATTTGTGAAATTGTTTCCTTTAAATTATATTAATCTGGAAACTTCATTTTTCACATATGCTATTATATATGAATTTCCATATAATAGGAGTGGAATAAAATTTTTAACGGAGTATATCAATTTTTTATAAATAAAGAGGAAAGAAATTCCTCTTAAGGGAAACATATCACATTTTTAATTATGGAAAGAAAAATAAACTCCTTCAATGCCTTAGAAATGTATCAGAAAGAGAGAAAAACAAAATAAAGTAAAGAAAACTCTATAAGATTAATAAGGAAAAATGAATTTTAATAAATGCAAAGGAAAAAAAATAAGTCAGCCTCAGCATGTCCAAGCTGAGTTCGATTGCTAGGTAGTTGAACTACGCCTGACCAAAGTTTGGTTGGACGTCGTCCAACTGCTCAATAGTCGAACACAAGGAGTCCGACTCCCATGCAGTCAAACTCTATTCGGTCGAACTCATCTGACTGCTAGGCAGGTGGATAGAGTCTGATCAACTGCTATGTAGTCAAATTCAATGTGCTCGACTGCTTTGCAATAAGACAAATTGATTACCTTGCAGTCAGATCACATTCAATCGTATTTTGGTCGGATGCCGTCTAACTGCCCAACAGTCGAACAAAGAACAAAGTCCAACCATGTTTTGGTCAGACTCCGTCCAACTGCAAGGCAGTCAAACTTATCATATTCAACTACAATTCGACTACAAGGCAATCAGACTCGTCTTGTCCAACTGCCCAGTAGTCGGACTCCTTGAGTCCGACTTTCAGGTAGTTGGACTCAACTTGTCCGACTCATCTATTACATTTTTTTTTTTTAATTTCGCATCCTTAACTTGTTTGTTGCTTATTGTTTATTGTATAATTTTGTTTCATTTGTAAGTTATTTTAACACTAAATAATTTATTTTACTGTAAAAAAAATGTACAAGGATAATTAATTTAAATTCTCTATTAAGAACATATATTGTTCATTTCGTCACACAAAATTGTGCAAGTTTTGTTAACTAAAATTGTTTGCAAATTTTGGCACCTCAATCCTTTCTTTTGTCGTAGTAATTTCTTGATCCTAACTATGTATTTTAATTTTTTATTAAATTTTGCAAATCCAATCTTAAGGATATTTGATTGTATTTCAAAAAATGAAACATATTCCAAGCACAAAAATCCTCTCTAAATTTTAAATATGATATTCTCACCTAGTTTCATCCTCAGATTTTATGCGATGTCAATATACAGCAAATGTGATGAAAATTTTAAATATGTATATGTAGATATCTTAAAAATTTAAGTGTTCATAGTACACCATAGTCAATGTTATTTATTAAATAGAAATAGTAGCCACCACCTATCATTATACAAGCAACTATTTTCATCCATCTTGAACTCCATGCACATTAGTGGCAAGTGACAACAAACTTACAATAGAAGCAGACTTACATAATTTTTAATGGTTTACAAAAAGAGGTCAATTTCCACTGAACAAAAAAAAAACCATCCTATCATAAACTTCATTACATTATATGCTTACAAAAATACCAATAAGTACTATTACTCAAAAATGTTTCTAATGCTATTACAATCATGTTACAAATGTGGTGACAGTAGTCCCTTAACAAAAGTTTGAATACATTCCATTAGCATCCACTTCTTTAGGAAATGCTAGCATCATTCAACATTTTTGCCAATGTTTCCAACCGCATATGATGTGGAACTCCAAAAAATGTTCGCTTGCTTTTTTCTTCATTACATAAAAAGAAATAACATTTCAACTTGTAATCTTCAAATACTCCAATTTCTTCAAGTTCTACCCATACTTCTTCACTGTAATGATGAACCCTACTTTTCTCAAGTATTGCAAGAATCTTCTCAGCAATTGCAACTTGTTTCTCCTGAACAGTAACTTGCCTTTCAGATAATGATATAGATTTATCGTGTAAAGAATGGCCATCTCTCATTACTTCAGCAAGTTCTTTGATACCCAATATAATTTTTTCATATTTTTCTTCCATGGTATCATTGATAACCTTTTTCCACTTTTGTCCTTTGGAAGATGTAGTTCCATTTGAGTGGTTAGAGTTACCATACGTAGGACTAAAAGAATCCATAGCTGTTGAATTTGTAGCCTCATATCCCCAATTGAAATTAGTTTCACTCATCATCTCATTCATTGTTGGCCCTTCAAGAGAGTCATTTAAATTAATACACTCTTTTTGCCATCATTTCAATTTATCTTTAGCACTCTCAACAAATTTTTTAGTTGCTCGATCTACACCAAATAATTCATGTAACTTATTGTAGTGTAACACAGGTGTAGTCATCCACTTCTTTGCTTGTGGTTATTTCTACAAATATTATAGGAATGAAAAAAGTTTTATGCTAAGTAAATATACATAAACAAAATTTTTGAACATATAGATCAAACTATAAATAAACATATATATCAAATTAATTATGATAACTAGTGCAAGCAAGTAATAAGATTACCTCAATCAAATCATTCAAAACTTGACTTTCAGCTTCAAATATTTTTGTAACAGAGTTCTATGAAAATCCACTTAATCCGTTGAATAAATCATATAGCTCGTTAAACCATTATGACAAAATCTTCTTTCTGTTTTTCAAATGTTGTTTTGTTATATGTGGTCCAAAAAGAGGTTTTGAGAACTTGCAACATGTTGTCATATGCAAACACATAAATGTGCCATCTAGATGATTTCCTTTCATCATCTCTTCTAATAAAGCATCCAGAAAAGCTTTATCCATTTTAGGAGTCCATCATAAATTATCTTTAACTAAATCCTTCTTCTTTGGGGCCATTGTCAAAGTTCTGCACAGAAATAAATGATATGAACCATCAAACAGTTAAAGAGAACAAAATATATTATCTTATTCATCTACTATCATAATTGAATAAATTATGAACAATATAATAAATTAATATATTAATAAAGCACTTCAACAAATCGCAAAATGTTATTATATAGTACTTAATAAAGCAATAGATAACTTAGAGAAGTATTGTATATTAAATTATAATCCATTTTGATCATCATTCCACATCTAGCCTGCTATACTATTTCACAAAATTGATCCTTGTCTATAATCTTCCTCTTGACCACGACTCAAATAGTCTTCGATGTTATTAGGCAGATTAAGTAATAACCCATGATCCACTTCAACAATTAAGTTCTCGTCAAGATCTACCCCATAGAAAATTGTGTAAAATACAACAAGCTATGACAATATCAGTCATTATTTGAAAAGAATAATATGGTTCAGTGCCACTGGTTATTATTGGAAATCTTTTCTTCAGAACTCCAAATATTCTTTCAATTATATTTTGCAACGAGACATATCGATGATTGAAAATTTATTTCGCATTTGGTGATGACTGCGTCGAATATTTTGAAAAACACATATTTCTATCTATTTTATTCTCCTAAACTTGGGCATTTTAACAATGAAATAGGGCTTTAAGACTTTAATTAGATAAGATTTCATTTTAATTGCCATTTTTATATTTTAGGAGTTAATTTGCAAAAATTTGGTTTTTAATGCTCATTTTATCTTTAATAATTTTTGTGAATATGCCTATTTTTGTGAATATGCCTATTTGATTTTTCCCACTCTTTTGTGTAGAATTTTAATATGAATTTGGAGCTTAAATGAGCATTTGTTTTGAAGAAAAGGAGGAGAAGAGTTGGGATCAAGTGCACTTCTTGTTGGGCAATAAAATATGAATAGGAAGAATGAGCTGAAAATGGGGTGAAAAAGAAGTTTTTATGTGGAATAACTTAAGCTCACATGGAAGAAACACGAGACCAGTAGCTGGAGAAGAATTTTGAGCTTGAGTAAGGAAGAAGCAGAAGTTGAATGTTGCTCAAAACAAAGGAGAAGGAAGCACACAAGACTTTGGCTCGGGATGGAAACTCCAAAACAAAGAAGAAAAGCTATATGTTGAGAAGAAGGAAGAATACACACATGCAGAAGCTGAACTCGAGCAGAAATGGAAGAACAGAGCGTGAAGAATCTGCAGCAAAAACATACACAAAAAGCCACGAGTTGGAGATGGAAGCAAAGCATAAACCAACAGCAACGTGAAGGCAGAATTTGTAACAACTGAGAAAAAGAAAAGGAAAGGGAAAAGAAAGGAAGTGAAAACTGGAAATTTTCGGAATCCACAATTTCTGCCAAGTCCTCTCGCAATAGCGAGAAATGGTCTCGCTACAGCGAGAGAGCTTATTCGCAACAGCGAAGGCGATTCTAGCTATAGCGAGTGCTGGCAGCAGTCCATACAGAAACCAGGGGGCAGCTCGCCGTAGCGTGTGCCATAACAAGAGTGAGGTCTGGAACTGACGCGAGTTCGCCATAGCGAAGGTCGAATCTCGCCATAGCGAAGGGAACTGATACGGTCTCTCCGTAGCGAAGGTTACACCTCGCCATAGCGAAGCCAGATTACACGAGCTCGCTATAGCGAAGGTTAGTTTTCGCCGTAGCGAGAGTCAGTCTGGAAGAGAGTAAATAGCGAGATTTAGACTTCATTAAACGCCCAAACTCATTTCTTCTCTCATATCTGCCCTAGACTTCGACCCAAGGAGAGAAAAGAGGCGTGGAGAGTGAGAGAGATCAAGAGAAGGAGGAAGAGCAAGGGAAAGGTAAAGAATTTCCCCCATTTCTCTTTAGATTTCTGATCCCCTCTCTTTGTCCTCTCTTTCTGCGATTTTATTTGGGAAAATGGTTGCATTTTGGGCATGGGTCAGAAGAGGGAAAGTGGAAAACTCTTTTGAATCTTTGTGTTTTCTTTGAAAATGTGATTTTCCACTACCATGGGAGCTTGAGAGAGAGAAAGAGTTGATGACATTCTAGAGAGAGAACCCTAGGATTTTATGTGATAGAAGGGTTGCTCTGAATTAAGTTATCAAAGAGTAATTGCATGCTTTTGTATGTCTAGGCTCAAGAGAAACACCTCCATCAAGGTGTGATTGTGAACCTAAAGAGGGAGAGGAGAAATTTAAAGGAAAAGCTAGTGTTGGCTTTGGCACCAAAGGTAGCTCTCTCTTTCACTCTTTCTTATTACATTCTTGGATATGATAGTCATTGTATGATATGTATATGCTGAATGTGTAGAATATGCCATATGCTATTATTTTGATGCATTGATGCCAATATGCTTGTGTGATGAATTGTGAGAATTGCTCAGCTGCGGTAGCGCCGAAAGTCCCTTGAGATGGGTGAGGTGAAGCCGAAAGTCCTTTGAGATAGGTGAGACAAGGCCAAAAGTCTCAAATGAGTGAGGCCAAGTCAAAAGTCCTTAAATTCGGGTGAGGCCATCCAAAAGTCCCTAGACTCGGGTGAGGCTAGACCAAAAGTCCCTGGAGCTCATTTTTGGTATTGTTGAGAATTCCATAGCATGTACAATGTGTGTTGGTAGTTGAGAATGGCTAATTGCTTATTCACATGCTTTGACTTGTTATATGCCTAGATTATTTACTTGATTGAGTGCATGAGCTACTGAGATTCCCTGAATCTCACCCCTTCCCCTCTCAACTAAATATGCTAGGTGGAGCTCAAGGAGAACCCGAGCACACACCAAGGAGCCTAGGAGCATGCGTAGCTAGATATTAGTTAATTTTGAGATATTTTGATGTATTTTGATGTAAAGTGGTGCCACAATGAAGATGTGCCCACTATTTTTGAGATGAAAAGGTTGTAACAAGTGTAAATATATGAAAGGATATTGTATGAACTATGTTTATAGCCAAATGAATGGAATTGAGGGTTTTGCCCCTTTTTATGCATGAATGAGATAGTGTATATTTGGCCGTAGTATAGCGAATTTGAAATGTATGATGATTTGGACCACATGGACTTGATATATATCCTAGTGTTATGCTTTTAAACTTGTCCATGAGTGGCTAGAGTGTGTGAGAGGCTATTTGGACCCGTTTTGGACCTTTGGGGTGCCAAAACCAGTATTTTTGAGAGCTCCGTCAAAGTATGACCGGATGAGCTCCTCTTGCCATGAAATTTGGCGTGCCTCTAGAGTTTGTAGAAACCTTCTTGAGAAGCTAAAGTTGGTAATATTCGGAGGTCTAGAGAATATTTGGGGAATTGTTGAATTTGGAAAAATTTAATGGATTGGTTATGTACTGTTCATATAGTTCAAAAATGAAATTTATGGCATTCTTAGACCAAATGGATTCCAAATGTGGTGAAATTTTATACACATAAACTAGACCACCATAGTGACTTGTAGGAACTAGAATTACCCAAATCGGAGGTTTGTAGAGAGAGATCGAACCATCTGAAGTTCTGTATCAGCATCAGTGAGCTTATCTGACCCCCGTCATTGTTCCATCAGTTTTCGGGGTGCAAGAGCTACTGAACTGATCTGAACTTATTTTTTTCCTCTAGTAGACATCCGTATCTTCCTGAATTGGTATAATTTGCCCAGATTGGATTTTGTTGGATTTAGTTATGAATTTTTGAAAGTCATGACAGCAAGCTGCACCAGAAACAGTGACAGCTGGACCTTCCTCCCATTTTCGATGTCAAACATGGTCCAAATGCTAAGATTTTGATTGGGAATGATTTTTAGTGTAAATTCAAACTTAGAGCTTTCTAGAAAGCTAAATTTTGCTGCATTCCCATTTTTCTACAATTTCTTATGATTTTCCAAAGTTAGAGCCAAAATAGGAATTTTGGGCACAAGTGAGAAAAGTGCATTTTCTGGTTTTTGGCTCCATACCCGTGGTTTATGGTTTGTTTTATGCTATGTATGAGTTGGATAAGTGGAGTTTGAGTTGAGAATGAGAATGATGGGTTCACAGGACCCACGGGGTAAAAGATGAGTGTATGGAACCCCGGTTCATAGCATGTAAATGCCACGGAAGAGTAGTGATTCTTTGGAAATCTTATGGAACCGAGCCCTGTGAGAGGCTAGGTAGTGGTAGTAGATTAAGGTGTCACAGAATTAACGTGGAATGAGTTAGAGAATGCAGCAGCTACAGAACAAGAAAGAAGCAAGGAAAGAAAAGAAGGGAAACAAAGCCATGCATGCACCAGCAGAAACCCGTGAATATTTAAGTGAAAGAAGGGAAGCAACTCGTAAAGTACGAAGAGAAGTAGAGAAGCATAAATGAAGCCACAAGGCACGAAGCACATGAACAGAAACTGAAGCAGAACGTGAAAAGTGGGAAGCTTGCATGAATTGGAATATTATAATAAAGAAAATGAACTGGGACCCACACCTTATTTCACATTCCACACACTTCATTCCATTCGGGGGATCCATTTATTCCATTCGCACGTCATTCACGCCTCGCCATTCATCACTCATTTTCCACGCTACATTCCACATCATCCAGACGTAAATAATACACATCACTTCGTTCATTTACTCATTCCATTTCACGACGCCTTCATCCATCACTTTGCCCATTCCCTCCTTCGTCCACACACAGAACTACACTCCATTTTTCTCTATTTCCATCCACCGAATGAAGCTTTGATTCATCCTCGTGGCTAGCTAAGAGGAGTACCTTGGCTGAAGCTTGAATCTAAAGAGAAGAATGCAAAATTCTGGCTAAGATTTTCTTATTTTTCCAACACTTTTTCTCTTTTTTGTATTTGCTTGGTTAAGGAATATTGGATTGAGAATTTGTGTAATTGATTAGTGGCTAGTTAGACACTAATTAGGATATTGATTGACTGATTACTTGATTGATTTAGTTCTGAATTGTATTTTCTTGCCATTTTCTAAGTGTGCAATCAAGGTATTTGATAAAATGCTTGTGATAATTGGTGTGCCTAATTGTCTATTTGTGAATTCCTTGGTATTTAGTTGGTTAATTAAACATTTTTGGATGGTGATTCAGGGGCTAATTAATCATTTAATCAATCAATTCAAGTGTTCATAGATCTTAATAACAAGAGTTAATGATTTGATGTAGGATTGGGGTTTCAATTCAACATTAACTTGTTAATTTCTTGATTCTTGCGTGGTAACTCAAGATATAATTGTATTGAACACAATTAGGAACTCTTAGGCCAGAATTAATCACAATTGGATTAGGATAAGGATAGTGGATACTAAGGGACAAATCCTAAGCTAGTCACAAACCCATTATCACTCACAATTCGCAAAATTAGGTAGAAATTAGGAATTTTAATTTGGTTTCATTTTAGGTTAGTATAATTCAATTAAAACCCCCCCAAATTAGATAGCTTTTAGGATTCTTTAATACTTAGAAACTCAATTGAACATTGAACTCCATTTCCAAGGGAGATGACCTAGGTTATGCCCTATATCTTGCATTTAATATCCAACCTAGTTTTATTTTGAGGGTTGTGCAACGAGCCCGTCATATTCCTTTAAGTGATAATGAACTCCTTTGTATGGTGTTAATAGACCACACATAAGTGGAAACCCAGCATCTCCTAGATAAAATTTTCCTACAAAAGAAATCACAAATTCATAAAAAAGAAAAAAATGCAAGTCTCACCCTAACACTACAAATTATAAATATATGAATGCATTTTTACCTTAAGGAATTACAAGATTATCTTCTCTTGATAAAGCATTTTTTAATATTCTTGAATCGAAGATGTTCCTTCCCAACCAGCTAAGACATACGTGAATCTCATATCAAATGAAGATGCAAAAAAAATATTTTGTGTGGGATAAACTTTTCATCCTTGAAATCAACCTACTTCTTTTCTCGGTACTTTTGCTCAAACATGAGTTCCATCTATAGCTCCAACACAATCCTAGAATGTTAACATGATTAGAAGCAATATATATATGTATTGTTTATGGAATTTTAGCTCATTATGTATAAAATGTAGAAAAAGTAAGCATAGGCGTAAGTGCATACCTTAAAATATGGATAAAATCTACTGCTTTTAAAAATTTGAATAGGAACCTCTAATCTAGATGGCTGTAAAAGAAACTCAGCCTTAAGTGAAACTACTACTTATAAAACATTATGGAAATATTGATTTATAGTTTCTCCTGATCAATAGAAATAGAAGCACATTGTACGGGTTTTGACATTATGTGCTAAAATATGAAGAAATTTAGCAACTTGTTCTTTTACTATTGCCCAACGTGAATCTTTAACTCTACCAGTATGTCAAAGTTTCTCACACCACTCCTTAAAAGCTTACGGGCCCATATGTAACACATCACGATAATTTTTTTCATCTTATAGATGAAGCATAAACTATTTTCTCATATTATATCGATCAATGTTGTTAACCCTTATAGGTTTATTCATTAATGTTAACAATTCATCAAAAAAATGAATTTCATATAAGACCAAACAAGTAAGATGTATAACACATGTACATCTATGTTTTTCCAAATCTTCTATCAAATCGTTCAAGTTTAAACCTTCATTTTTCAGGACAAAATGTATCAATTGCTTCAACTCGGAGTCAGAATCATTAATGTCTTCTTCTACACCCTCTGTGAATTCTATATTATTGTGGTTATTCCTTTATTGAACAAGTATGCAAGGTAAGTAAAAGCATACTTTATGAAACAAGAAAAAATTAATTTATACATAAGTATAGGAAGTTTGTTAGAAAGAGTATATAAACAATTACATTAATTATCAGTTATGCGAAGGAAAGGAGGATTCAGCTACTAACAAATAGTTGTGAAATATATGTGAAGATGAGCTAGAAATATGGTTAAGTTTAGCAACAGGGCCAACATATCACCTTACTTTTAACTTATCTTACTTTTATCATTTTCATTGAGATATAAAAGGGAATGCAAATGCCAAAACAATGTTTAGGATCATTTAAGGTATCTTGTTTCAGACAAACAAGACTTATTGTCTCAAATAAAAAAGAAAGTTTAATATTAAATATGGGCAAAAAATTGGTTTACCAAGTAAGGCAAGGCTGGCTGTGAAAATCTTAATAGCTTAATCGATGAAATATATGCTTAAAGAGGATGAGAAAAAAATTTGATTTCTCCTGTGTAGATTAAGTTGTTGTTTTCAAATAATTGAGCATGGGAAAAAATTACAGTAATTAGACAAAATATAAAAATAATCCATTTATCGCATATAAAGAATACAGTAACAACAATGATTTAATTTTATTTCAACACGTTAAAGCAAAGAGAATATGAAGGAAGCGGAGATACATACTGTTGCTCGAAGGTTAAAGGTGAAGGGTTGAGTAGAAACAAGCACATCTACAGAAAATGGGAAGACAACACCTATGTCATTTAAGCTGTTTATTGGGGGATAGAGGCATGCGAGAGGCACGAGATAGGGATTTCTTGGAGGGGTAATTCAGGAAAACAGGAGGTAAATTATGTTGGCAGAGTATTTTCTCCTCTGAATCTCACCATATGCAAAGAAAAAAAATTGATGGGGCCCACAATACTTTTCCCTCTAAGTTTTCTCTTCTTCTCCATTTTCATTTCAAACCAATGAGGCAAAACAGAGTTTCCCTCCTCTGCTTTTCTCTAGTTTTTTTCCCATCCAAACACAGTGTTAATGTGGAGGTGGGTCAGTCAAATATAAGTTTGACAAATGTTTTTTATTTCCTTTGAGAGATAAAATATTTTAATTGTAAGGATAAAAATTTTAGTTGTGGGATAAAAATTAATTACGAAAATAAAAAATTTTAATTTTGAAGATAAAAATTTTAATTATAAAAATAATTACACTCTAAAAGTTTTAATTATGAAGACAAAAATTTTAACATAGAACAAAAAAAATTTGATTCTTTACAAAATTTTTATTGTAAAATAACTTTAAAATTTAAAATTCCTTTCAATAAATATTTTCAACTTATAATCATGAAGTGTAATTTTTTCAAAAATTTTAATTGTGAGGAGTTATTTCTCGAATAATAATAAAGATGAATGAGAAAGAAAATAAAAAGATTTATGGGTTTTGTAATATGAAATATAATTTTTTCTCATAACTAAAATTTTTATTTTACAATTAAAATTTTTTATTTCTCTAAAAAAATGAAAAAAAAAAAACACTCATCAAGCATATACTTGATGTATCCTAGTGTGACTAGGGATCTATGTTATATTAATATCTTTCTAATATTATTTTATAAGTTTAGTTCATTATGATTTAATTCATTTTCATTTTATTATGTGTGGTTCAAAGTTGACATTTTGCTGACTTGAGGGTTGCTCCATTAATACATTATTAGACTATGCTTTAATTCTATTATATCTTAAAAGGAAAATTTTCAAATAATCTTTATATATAAAAACTTGTGACATTTTATTGTTTATTTTCACTATCTATACACTATTTTTAATGTCTCATTAGTGTACTATTCACTTGTACTATTTTTTTTTTCCTTGTGGGACTCACTGTTTTCCTTTTCTTTTTCCCTCTTCTTACTCTATGGGCTTATAGCAAAAAATTTAAATCCCCTTACATTCTATAGGGGGTCGTGCTAGTCTCATGAAATTCTTCCACTTTTGTTATGTAAGAGAGGCCATTTCATGTTGTAAGAGAGGAAAAGAGAAAGAGGAAGAAGATTAGTGAAGGAGAAGACATAAAATTCCATGAAATTATTACACTTTTTGCTTTGTTTTCTCCCTCCTTTGCTCTTCCTTTGGTATGCCTCCTCAAGCTAGTCTCCCTTCTATTTTGGAGCAGAATTAGGTCGGTCAAGAAAGAAGAGGGAGGCGGGGTGTGTAAATAAGACACAAGGGGGCTCATTTAAGACTTTTTCAAAATTTTAATTTTGTCCCTTTTCTTGGTTCTTTCCATTTAGGCTCATTTTAATTCCTTTTCGAGAACTGTCTTTTCCATTATGAAATTTAGGTCCTCTAATTTATAAAATACCTTTGATTTTACCTAAATTAGATTTAAAACATTCCCAAAAGAATTGGTCAAAGTTTTAGTTAATCAATACTCTAAAATGTAAACCAGATTTTACCATTCTAAGGGTTCCTATGATTTTTAAAGCCTCTAAGAACTCTAAGAAACTCAATTTTTTTATTTAAAAATCTCACCTTTGAGTTTTCTAAAAATTTTTCAAAATTACAAAAAATGCCATTCCATTTTCGTCAAATTTTGTTTAGCTATTTTAACTCTAGTTTTCGAATATCTTATGTAATGTCCAGTTTTCGTTAAATGACGAAAACAAATGCGTTTTCAAAGCAAGTCTCTTAAGATGAGTGATTTAAGGCCAAATAAAATATGGATAAAATTTTAAATAATGGAAAATGAGGATTTGAGTCTTGAATTGCCCAAAAATCAGGCCCGCAATGATGCAAAAAATTTGTCGAAAGACCAGTGGCATTTTTGCAAATAAGTGCAATTTTGGAAAAACATATAGGAGGGTTTTTTAAATGAATTTTTTGAGTTCTCCGAGGTTCTCAGAGGCCTTGAAAATCATAGGAAGTCTCGGGACAGTTAAAACCCCTCCGGTATATATTTTCTAATGTCAGTTGACTCGAATTTTGACTAATTCGTTTAGAAATGTTTTAACTCCAAATTGAGTGATTCCAAAGGCATTTTATAAGATTAAGGACCTAAATTTTATGATAGAAAAGACAGTTCTAAAAAAGAAACTTAAACAAATTAGAAACAAAAATGCCATGACAAAGGGACGTAATGGGAATTTTTAGTAAACAATTTCATTTATTCTTCTTATAAATCACGTCCAGAATTCTCCAGCCCCTTTAATCGACTTTGTGGCTAGACAAAATAGAGAAGAAGACCTGGTAGGAGGACGCACCAAACAAGGGAAGATGAAAGAGCGAGTGAAATTCCTAATTTCCTCTTTAGCAACTTTTCTCTCCTCTTTCCCTACTTCTTTTCCATGGGATTATTGGAGTCTTTGGTTCTATTTTGAGTGTAGAACAGAGAGGGGGAGTTCAAAAGTTTAAAGAAGGGCTAAAGAAGAAGAAAAGATATTCAAAGAAAGTTAGAAAACCAAGGTAAAATGCTGGACTCCATGCTTCTTCTTCCTTGTTCTCCTTCCTATCCATTTCGCCTCATATATGGATAGCTAAAAAGGAGTAACATTTGGGTAGAACCAAGGATGAATCATGTGATTTAAGATGTGGGAATTGAATATATGTAAAGAAAACCAAGTAAGAACTATTAATTTACAAGATGGAATGGTTAGGGATTCAAGAGCTCAATTGAAATTCTGGTTTGATACAAGTATTCCTAGGCCAAAGTGAGTACTTGGATGAGCTCCTAAAACCCTTAGAGACCTCCCCATATGCCTCTTCCATTAAGAAAACAAAGCAAACCCATTGTTTCCCTTTTTCATACATCATTTCGGCCTAGGGGTAGAACTATAGGTTAGGGATAGTTTTAATTTCACCCAAGCTCATTTTTGAGTCATATATGATGGGTGAAGATGAGGGGAAGCCTTGAAGAAATTATATAAAGTGAGATGGCCTTATATGTTCTATAATATGACCTAAGAAAGCAACATATAATTTGGTTCTTTGTTTTAATTGTTTAATGACTTTAAAAGACTTAAAAGGAATCAAGAATCATAAATGAAAGGAAAGAATGGAGCCTAGAACTCATTTGATGGGTGTTGCTTCATTCGGTGCATTTTTAGAACTATGAAGGGGTTATTAGACCAAGTTAGTATTTAAGGAAGATGTATGGCTTTAAAAATGAGTTCAAGAAATTAATTGGCTTCCATAAATTGTGTTTAGGCCAAGAGAAATAAATTCCACACCCTTGTGTGTGTGAGGCCGAGGAACGGAGCATAATTCCAAGAGAAAAAGTGTGTGGTTGCACCAAAGGTAACTCACTCCTCTTTCTCTCATGCATGAATGTATGCTTGTCTTGTTTTTGAATATGTGTATGTGTGTTTTAAGCTATGAAAAGTGTTTTAGCATAAGCTCTTATTCTATGGTACCATGATGATGCATTATATTTTCAAATGATGTTTATTATATTTGATTAGGTTTGCTTGAGTATGGAGAAGCCAAGAACTCTTTGCCAAAGTTAGGATGAGCCAAAAACCCTTAAAAATGGTTGAGACAAAGCAAAGAGTCTCCTAAGAGTGAGGTTAAGCTAAAACTTCCTTGAGAAAATAGGTGAGGCAAGTCCAAAATCCATGAGTGAATGGGTGAGGCTAATCCACTTACTTAGCAAGCCTATAGACGCTTTGTATGACTTGCTCACATGCCAAGATTGTTTCTTGAATGATCATGTTATCCATTATGCTTATGCATGCATTTTCAAGACTTGTTTTGCATATTTTATGTATGATTGTAAGGAAGATGAGCTATTGGGATTCTTTGAATCTCATTCCCTCCTCTTCAATGTTCTAACATGCTAGGTAGACTAAGTGGACAAGGTAATGGGAGCCAACAACTTAGAAGATAAGAGATTGACAACAATTTGTATAGATTTTGCTCCTTTATGGCCATATGAGTGGAAAATGCTGTAATCCTTTATTTTATACATCCTATGACCTTATGAACATGAGTAATTATACTAATGTATTATGTATAAATGAGATTTAATGTTATATGAATGGTATGGTGTATTTTGGGTATGGAATGACAAAACTAGTATTATGTAAACTTATGTATGGCATGGGGTGAGAGTTTGAGTTTCCAAATTCTAGGTTTTTACACCTTTGAGATAAGTTTAGAATGTCATTTTGGTGCATTCCCACGTGCTCAAGTGGCCACACAAGCTTTGGAAGCAAAATTGGACACTTTGATGCTAGTTGAGACCACAAAAATGACCAAACTAGAACTCTATAGCACAAATTGACCAAATAGATTAATCTTCCCATAAAATTTGGTAGACATGTAGAACTCATCGAGAGCTTTTTGGGAAGTTAAAGTGCAAAAAAATCAAAGCTCTACAGAATTAATTATGAATTTTCAAAGTTGAAAATTTTCTACTATTCTGGTGCATATATTATTCATATGGTTAGTTTTGTGTTCTATGTCATCCAAGGGTCCAATGCTTGTCAAATTTGAAGGCATAAACTAGAGGTTACAATATTTTTGTAGCTACTAAGATCACCTCATTTGGAGGTCTGAGCAGAGAATTATGAATTTTTGAAATTTAATATTAATACCAATAATGTCACTTAACCTCTAGTATTATTCCATCATAATTCAGTTCCTAAATGAACTTAGCGTGGTCTGGAGATATTTTTTCCTTAGATTTAACATTTGTAGCTTCTCAGAATGACTGAATTTTCATGATTTGGATTTTTCCAAAATTAGTTATAAATTTTCAAAGTTTATGACAGTAACCTGTGATAGTAGCCTAAATAGCTGAAACCTTGGATGCTTTTTGAATGTCAAACGTCTTCCACTTGATGTTTCATGACCTAGAATTATTTTTACATAAAGTAGACATCTGTAGCTTTCTAAAATGATAAAGAATTCATGATTTCAATTTTTTTAGAATTAGTTGTAAGTTTTCAAAATTTGTGACAGAAAGTATGCAATTCTGGCCGAGGCTACACTATGATATTTTATGTGTTTCTTTCATTTGCATGAGTTCTAGGCTACTTTTGGTGATGGAATTGAGTTGTATCTATATAATTAAATATGATAATGTGATATATAAGCTCACATGGTCCACGAGATATTGAATGAAAAATTTATACACTAAGCAACGCAAAAATACATATTATTTTAATGTTATTTCCTTGCTTCTTCATGAAATATATGATATGAGACATGGAGATAGTATAAGATAAGCTAGAGAGTTATGGTGTTACATCTTAAGCCTCTTATCCCCATTTCTAATTGTCTAGATTATTGTTCTAATTTTATTAGGCCTTTAATCATTCAATTTAGGGGACTTCCTTTCGTAATATGCTTCGTTTACGGCTTTTAAAACGACAGATGTTACAAACTTTGTCCCTTTTTTTTAGGATCAAAAGTAATTATTTAAGCTGGTAGAACATTCTAAAGCAAAAATCAAGCTTTTTTAGCTCAAACATGACCTTCCCATGCATTCTCGCATGAATTGTGTGAAAAACACGACAAAATGCAAGGTCGTGTGGACCAACACAACCTGTGTAGCCCATAACTAAATCATATGGTATGACCTTGCAATAGATGTAGATTTACATGGCCTAGCCTTATGCAACAATTTAAACATGTTTTTTTTTAGGATTTTAAGGGCAATTTTGGAAAGAGGACTTATAACTTTAGTGCAAAACATTAAAACATGCCAAAAAATTCATTTGGCTGCATGTAACATTGAAAGAAAAGCTTTGAAACACTGTTAGATTTGTGAAAAATTAGAGAAGTTCTATTAAAGAGTTGTCATTAGCACATTTGTGTTCTTCTTTCTACTCTTTTTCTTTATTCATGAACTCTTTTTTATTGATGTTTAGTTTTTATTTTCTAGTTATGAGTGGCTAAATTCCTAATTTAGGGTTTAGATTAATCTATTCATTCGATAAGTCTGTTTAAAGATTCTCTTGTAAAGTTTTGTTCAATATTAATCTATTACTTTATTTTAACTTCTTCTAAATGGTTAGCCACCTTTTTACTCTTATCTATCATGAGAGGATTGAGAGGTTAATTACAGTAATAGATCACTAGAGTAACAGACTTAGGCTACAATTTATAGATATATGAATTATGTCTAAGTGATACATAAGATACATGCATGCTAAGCTGATACATGCAAGTTTCTTGTGCTTAATAGGTTTGTCTTAAGTGTATGATCATGATAGTAGAATTAGGCTTAGCATTAACACATGTGATTTAACTTGAAAAAGGACTTTATATAACTAAGGAAATTATCATTAATTTGAACAAATTTAGTTACAAAAGTTAATTCTTAACCAAGCTTAGAAAGTAAATAGAGAATAAGCTTTTAATTGATAAGTAAGTTAGTAAATTTTATTCTAAGTTAGTTCTTAGATAAATAGTTAGTTTAGATAGTTAATCAAATAAAGTCTTCTACTTTTCCATATAATAGGGGCAATTAAGAAAAATTGATACTTGATTAACCTTCCTTGTAGGGCAATACTTGTTTCTCTATATTACTTGTTAAATTTATATGCTCACAGAAAATTACTAATAGAAATTCATAACCAAATGTTGCAAGGCTCTATTTTTTAAAGTATACTAAACGATTATAGGCATTTCAAATTCTTATGATATTTTTAGTTGGTGAGAGTCACTATGCATCAAAAGTTTTATGGACTAACACTGCAATGATATAGAGGCTTAAAACCAATTAATAGCCAAATTAATTGAATGATAAAAAAATTGTTTACATGCATTGAGTAAGTCAACATTGGTTCTTTAATTTCCTTATTTTAGTTATCAATATCTTAAACTTAATACTGAGAACCATATAGATTGTAATATCTAATTTTTCAGAAACTAAATTGAAATCAATATTGTAATATAAGAGGAAACTAAAGCAAAGAGAAATAAGACCAATTAAGAATAGTATGTTAATTAGAACATCTAAAAATGTGGATAGGAAACTAAGAATAGCTCAAACTTAAAGCCAAAACAATAACATTGAGTAATTGAAAATGCAGTGGCAAAATCATAATTTTGGGTAATTTTTTGAAAACTCAAAAAAGAAAGCTTTAAATGAAAAAATTAAGTTTCTTAAGGTTTTTAGAGGTCCTAAAAATCATAGGAACCCCTATAATAAATAAAACCCATCTGGTGTACATTTTAGGTCATTGGTTGATCAAAACTTTGATCGAAAAGTTTGGTAAAATTTTAAATTTAATTTGAGTGAAACCAAAGGCATTTCATGAATTAGAGGACCTAAATCTTATGATGAAAAAGATAGTTCTCAAAAAGGAGTT
This sequence comes from Erythrophleum fordii, assembly GCA_032878935.1. Classification (NCBI taxonomy): domain Eukaryota; kingdom Viridiplantae; phylum Streptophyta; class Magnoliopsida; order Fabales; family Fabaceae; genus Erythrophleum; species Erythrophleum fordii. The sequence goes on from JAVQMF010000055.1 coordinate 2,190,002, forward strand.
AAAATGAGCTCAAATAAGCTCAAATGAAGGAAACAAAGTTTAATGGCAAAGTTAGAATATTGAAAAATTGTAAAACCCTAGCTCTTTTATAACACCATGATTCTATGACTCATCTCACATCAATGTTAGGCTTATCTCCTTGGATTATATATAGAATTTCCAAGAAGAACTATCAAGAATATCTCATTAAATTGCATTATATCACTGATAAATTTTTTGTTTAGTGTTTCATGGGCATATAGACTCATCCATTTCATTCTCACATTTAAATACACAAATACAATTCATAACAAGCTTAAGAAGTAGCCTATACCTTGAGCAAAGGGAGTGGATACATGAAATTCATTGATGCAGCCTCGAGTAGAATTCCAGATTTTGTGCCTAAATTTTGAAAAATCATAACTAATTCTAAAAAAATAAAAATCAGGCACATTATACCATTCTGAAAAGTTACAAATGTCTATTTTATGATAAAAATAAATCCAAAACACAACATAGGTTGATAGCCACCAAAAAATGATGGAACAGTACCAGAGGTTGACTATCAGTGTTACCCTCCAAATTCAAAAATTTATATCTCCCTGCTTAGAGGTCCAATTGGGGTGATCTCAGTGGCCATGGAATGATTATCATGTCTAGTTTATATTTTCATTTCATGAGCATTAGACATCATTTGACCCATAAATGACACAGCCTAAAATTTTGACTATATGAACAGTGTCTACATCAGTTCAACAGAAAAATAATAACTTTGAAAATTCATAATTAATTCCACATAGCTCCAAATAATCTAATATTTAGCTTCTTAAAAAGCTCTAGATAAGATCTACATGTGTGCCAAATTTCATAGGCAAATTCGTTCATTTGTCAGATCTTGACATTGGGTTACAAAATGGCTCACTTTGTCTCATATAAGGGATCCAAATGGTCCATTTCAAGTTCTAAGGCAACTATGACCACTTGTGTAAAGTCCCACATAGGCTGGAAGGGGATTATGGCTAGCCCATAAAAGTAGGGGAGAATCCCTTCCCATAAAAGTGGGGGAGAATCCCTTCCCACCAAGGTGCACTTTTCTTATAGAAAAGGACAAACCCCAATGAACCGGGAAGGCAGGGTCAAAGACCCACGAACCGAGAAGGAAGGGATAATACCTTGGTGGCTCTGTATATGTTGGTATCAGAGCAATCCTGGCCCATGTGTGACCCAAGGACGGGTCGGCCCAAAAAGGGAGGTGGATTGTAAAGTTCCATATCAGCTAGAAGGGGCCTGTGGCTAGCCCATATAAGTGGGGGAGAATCCCTCCCCACCAAGGTGTGCTTTTCCTATGGGACAGGACAAACCCCAATGAACCAGGAAGGCAGGGTCAAAGACCCATGAACCAGGAAGGAAGGGACAATACCTTGGCGGCTCTGTAAGTGTTGGTATTGTAATGTCCAGTTTTCGTTAAATGACAGAAACAGACACGTTTTCAAAGCAAGTCCCCTGAAATGAAGTAGTTAAGGTTCCAAAAAATTTGATTAACATTATAGCCTCTTAAAAATGAGAATTATAGCCTCAGATGGAAGGAAAAAAAGAGCTAGAATGAAGAAACAAATTTTGACAGAAACCTTACGAAATGTAATGGCATTTTCGTAATTTCAGGAAATTTTTAGAATTCACACAGGAGGGCTTTTTAAACTAAAATTTTAAGTTCTTCGGGGTTCTCAGAGGCCCTGAAAACCATGGGAAGCCCCGAGACAGTTAAATCCCCTCCGGTGGATGTTTTCCAATGTCAGTGTGCCCAAATTTTAACGGATTTATTTAGAAAGGTTTTAGCTCCGATTTGAGTGATTCCAGAGGAATTTTTCTTAATTGGGAACCTAAATTTTATAATGGAAAATATGGTCCTAAAAAAGGAGCTAAAACGAAGAAGAAACAAAAATGCAAAATACGAAAGGCAAAATTGAAATTTTTAAAAAAGTTACTTTTCCCTACCTGTATATAGGTGGTGCCCCACTTTCCTCCCCATTTGGAATCAGAACGTTTTGCATAATTTCAAAAAGGAGAGCTAGGGTTTTAGGCACACCAAGAGAGAAGGAGAAGAAGAAGAATTTCTAAGCTTAAGGTATGTTTTTATGGTTGTTTTCCATGCTTTTCTCCATCTCCACCACCTCTCCTTCATCCTTCTTTATTTCGTTGGATTAAAATGAAGTTTACACATCTGATTCAAGTGAGAAATTCAAGGGAAAGTTCGGATTTGAAGAGAGGAGCTTGGAAAAATAAAGATTTAAGCCAAACTAAGCAAGAAAACAAGGTAAAAATATATCCTATGGTTAATACCTTCCATCTTTCTTCTTCTCCATTTCGCCTAACCCAAGGAGTCATAGGAGGATCTGATTTTCAAGCCCAATCAAGCATGAATCTTAGGTATTTGATAGAGAAGAACAAGAATATGCAAAGAAAATAAGAAAATAACCATTAGAATTCAAGATGCAAATTTTAGGGTTTTGTGTGCACCTTTCAAATTCTGAATTTATGTGATGATCCCTAGGTCTCATTAAGAGATTAAATGAGTTCTTGAGACACCTAAGATGCTCCCCACAAGCTTCTTCCATCAAGAAAACAAAGACATCTCCAAGAAGCCCAAAAACTCCCTATGTCTCGGCCTAGGCATGTTTGTGTAGCTAGGGAGAGTTTTAAATTTCTCTAAGGCCATTCTTGAGTCATATTTGATGAATGAAAATGAAGGGAGGCCTTGGAAAAAATTTAGAACTCATGGAAAGTGATTTGCTATCTTAGGTTCCATATTATGGCCTAAAGAAGCAACATAGTGCTAGACCTTTTGTTTTAATGATGTGATGACTCCAAGAGGCTTAAAAGGAGTCAAGAATCATATTTGAAAGAAAAAAATGAGACCTAGAAGTCATTTGAGAGGTGTTGCTTCGTTGGTGCCAATATGGACCATAATGGGGGTTGTAGAGTAATCTAGGGTTTAAACAAATTGTGTAGCCTTAGAATATGTTCCATGAACTTAATTGACTCCCATAAATTGTATCTAGGCCAAGAGAAATCATCTCCACTAATTTTTGGGTGTGTGGCTGAAAGAGGCCACTTGCAAGCTAAGGAAAAAGTATGTGAGTATATACAAGGTAGCTCTCTCCACCTTTTCTTATGCATAGATGTGTGTTTGGCTTGTTTTAGAATGTGTGTATGTGTAATTTCAAGTTTTGAAAAGTATGTTAGCATATCTTTATATGCCATGATCCTTAATGCCATGTTATGTTTCTGAATGAGCACATGATATTTGTTTAAGTTTGCTTGAGTATGGAGAGGCTAAGAACTCTTTCCTTTGGTGAGGATGAGTCTCCTAAAGGCAAAGTGGGCTCCCAAGAGTATGGTTAAGTCCAAAGCTCTTAAAGAATGGGTGAGACAAGTTCAAAATCCATGAGGAGAAGTGTGAAGCCAATCCAAGAACTTGCTGAGCTCTTGAATGTCTTGTATGATGTGTTCACATGCCAAGCTTGTTTTAAAAATGTCAATGATTTCCATTTTTTTTATGCATGCACTTGTAAGGCTTGCTTTGCACATATTATGTATGATTAAATGGGAGATGAGCTATTGGGATTCTTTGAATCTCATCCCCTCCTCTCCAATGATCTCACATGATAGGTGAACCAAGTGGATATGCTAATGGGAGCCAACAACCCTAAAGGAAGGAGATTGACAAAGTTCTACCTTGTCAACAATGAAGAGGAAAGATTGACAAGTTTATACTTTGTTTTGTTCATTTTGGAACCATAATGATGGTTCATGGTGTATATGATGTTGTAAATATATTATGAATCTTGAGATATGTATAAATATGCTATTATGTGATATTTATAACTATGGATATGATGTATGAGCTCTAGAATACAATTTGAGTTTGTAATGTCCAAATATGCAATGTGGAAGTATGATGTAAACATGCATAAGTGTGGGTTGAATGGCTAAAATGAGATGCATGAGGTTTGAAACCCTTTGGGCAGCTCATACAAGTCTTAAATATACTTTTAGACTTGCCCAAAGGAAAAGTCATTTGGCAAGTTTGGTACCTCATATGGAGCCAAATTTGACCATAATGGAACCCTATGTCACTTTTTGGCCAAATGAGTTAGTCTTGGTCTGAAATTTGGCATACAATTATGTCTCATTGAGAGATTTTTGTGAAGCTAAAGATCATAATTTTTAGAGGTCTATAGAATATTTGATGATTTTCAAAGTTGGCAAAATTTATAATTTTGGTTTGCTGCACTATTCATTTAGTCTGAAATTATTTTCTGTCACACGAGGTTCAAATGATGTCCAATTGCCATGAAATTTTATACAAAGAAACAAGACAATATAGTGACTCGTGCTAACTAGAAGCACCTCATTTGGAAGTATAGAGAGAGATATAAATTTTTAAAATTTCTATCCAGTATTAGTAAATTTGCCCGACCAGAAGTACTATTCCATTGAATTCTGAAGTCTGGACTTGATGAACTGATCTAGAGATATTTTTTCTCTCTAGTTAACATTTACAGATTTCCAGATTGGTATCATTTTCATGGATTGAATTTTTTTGGAATTAATCGGACATTTTCAAAATTTTCTACAAAATTCTATGGCAGTTCCAGAATTCAGTTAGACCTTTAGACTATTTTGGATGTCAAACGTCCTCTGTGATAGGTGTTATGATCTGGACATATTTTTCGTGTAAAGTAGACATCTAGAGCATTCCAAAATGACCATGAACATATGTTTTCAATTTTTTTAGATTTAGTTATGATTTTCCAAATTTGCCAAGAAATGAGGCCAATTCTGGCCGAGAATGAACTTCCATTTTCTATGCTTCATTTCGGTTTCCATGAGTTGTAGGCATGTTTTTAATATGCAAATGAGTTGTAATAATGTAATTAAATATAAAGATGCATACCATGAGCTCACATAGTCCACGTGACACCGATTGTGAATTTTTAAATATAGCGCAATGCGAAGAAATCTATTATTTTCATCCCTTTTTCATATGTTCTTGTAGAATTGATGAGATAAAGCTTATAAATGGCATGAAATGAGCTAGAATTTATGGTGTTACAACTTGAGCACATGGGAATGCATCAAAATGGCTTTCCAAACTTGTCTCAAACGTGCATAAACCCAGAAATCAAAAACTTACTCTCTCACCTCATGCCATGCACAAGGTTTCACATGCTTGGACTTTCCATTCACTACCCAAAATGCACATTACCACTCATTTGGCACTAAAACTCATACATGCATCAAACATTTGGGTAATTACATATGTTCATATGATTACATAACACTTTCATCATGGGATTACATCATATGCCATGTGTATGGCTACAAAAGAAATAAAACTAGGCATTTTCATACATGTTGATGTCAATCTCCTTCCTCTAGGCTTGGTGGCTTCCATTACCTTGCACAATTGCTTCACCTAGCATGTTAAGAAATTGCAGAGGAGGGGATGAGATTCAAAGAATCCCAATAACTTATCTCCCTTTCAATCAAACATAAAGTGTGCAATACAAGCCTTAAAAATGCATGCATGAGCATATTTAAATGTATAAGCATTTAAGAAATATTCTTAGCATTTGAACAAGTCATATATAACATATGTAGGCTTACCAAGTAAGTGGATTAGCCTCACCCATTCACCTATAGATTTTGGATTTACCTCATCCATTTTCTCTAAGAGGTTTTGACTCAACCTCACTATTAGGAGACTCTTTACTTTGTTTCAACCAATTTTAAGGGTTTTTGGCTCATCCTCACCATGGCTAAAGGGTTCTTAGCTTCTTCACACTCAAGCAAGCCAAGGTAAGTATATAAAGTATTATTTGAATACATAAAATATCATCATGATACCATGGCATATGAAATCATGCTAGAACACTTTTTATGACTTAAAACACACATACACACATCCAAAGACAATGTAAGCATACATTCATGCATGAGAGAAGGTGGAGAAAGCTATCTTTGCCATACAAGCATACTCTTTCCTTGAACCTTGAGTCTTCTCCCTCGACCTCACACACACAAGGAGGTGGAGATCATTTCTCTTAGTCTAGACACATCATATGGGAGCCAATTATGCTCTTGAATCAAATTCTAAGGGCATACATTCACTAAAAGAGCTAGGTGGTTCATATAACCCTTTTTATGGTTTTATAATGCACTTAATGAAGCAACCTTAAGAAAACATCATCTTGGCTCCATTCTCTCTATCTATTTATGATTCTTGACTCCATTTAAACCTCTTAGAGTTATCACACAATCAAATCAAAGAGTCTAGCTAGGTGTTGCTTCTTTAAGTCATAATATGGAACTTATGATACCATTTCACTTTCTATGGCTTCTAAAATTTTTTCAAGGCTTCCTCTCATCCTCTTCCATCATACATGACTCAAAATTAAGCTTGGAACAATTTAAAACTTCCTCTTGGCATTCTTTCTAGCCTAGGCCGAAATTATGCTTCATATGAGTACCAAGTAGGCTTGCTTCATTTTCTTGATGGAAGATGCATATGAGGAGCCTTCTAGGGATTTCAATAGTTCATCCAAACACTTATTTAGGCCTAAGAACAATTACATTAAATCAGATTTTTAAGGGAGTACTTAAATCCCTAAGTGGTGCATCTTGTTCTTTAACGCTTTTTAATTGATTCTAATTTTATATTTTGAATCCTTGCACTCTAAAACCCCTAGTTCCTCCTTGGTTTAGAAAGAAATCACTCCCTAAAGATTAGGCTCCATGGTGGTTGAACCATACAAGAGAGGGGAGAGGAAGAAGCTACCATAAACGTGAGATTTTACCTTGTTTCCTTGATTCTTCTTGCTTGTTTTTCACCTTTCTAGGCTTCCTCATCTCAAACACGAAATTCCTCTCTCTATTCTGCCCCCAAAATAGCACCAAGACTTCATTAAAACCATGGAAAGGAAGCTTGAAAGGAGAGGAACAAGTTTGGAAGAAGAAGGAGTATGAAAAAAAATGGAATTCCTTACCTTTTTCTTGCTTTTTCTCCTCCCTTCTTCTCCTCCTTGGTGTGCTTAAGAGAGCTAGTATTTTTTTGGTTTTTGGGTAGAACAATTCGTGCAAATAAAAAGGGAGAAGAAACAAGAAACTTAAAGAGTGTTCAAGAAGCTTCCATTTTCTAAAAATTTTAATTTTGTCCTTCATTCTTGACATTTTCGTTTCTAACTCGTCTTAGCTCCTTTTTGAGAACTGCCTTTTCCATTATGAAATTTAGGTTCCCAATTTAGTAAAATACCTTTGAAATCACTCAAATCGAAGTTAAAACCTTCCCAAATAAATCTGTCAAAGTTTGGGCTCACTGTTAGTAGAAAATATTCACTGGAGGGGCTTTAACTGTCTCGAGGCTTCCTATGATTTTTAGGGCCTCTAAGAACCCTATAAAACTCAAAATTTTCAATTAAAAAGCCCTCCTATGAAGATTTCAAAATTTTCTTAAAATTACGAAAATACCATTACATTTCGTCAACCTTTTGTTACATTTCATTTCTTTATTCTAGCTCCATTTTTCTTTCCACCTAAGCCTGGGATTCTCATTTTTAGGAGTTTAAAATACTACTTAAATTTTTTGGGACCTTAACTAATTCATATCGGGGGACTTCCTTTCGTATTCAGTGAATTTCGTATGTTTACGGAGAAACTGTACATTATGTTTCTCACGTTTTCTCTCATTTTTAGAGAACCAGTGTAACACCATAAATTCTAACTCATCTTATACTTTTAAATGGCTTAACATCATGAATCATATAGATTTCCCATGAAAAGGCAAGGAAATAATGATTATTTTCGCTTTACATCGTAATTAAAAATTTCATTCATTGTCACGTAGGCCGTGTGGGCTCATACTACTCAATCTCATATTTAATTACATCAATATAACTCAATTTCATCATAAAATCATGCCCACATCTCATGAAAACCGAAATGGAGCTCAAAATGACCAAGTGCATTTTCGGCCAAATTTGCCCCTTTTTCTAACCAAACTTTAGAAAATCATAACTAAATCTAGAAAAATCAAAATCATTCAATATTGGTCATTATAGAAATATTTTGATGTCTAATTCACACTAAAAATATGTCCAGATCATAACATTCATCACATAAGACATTTGACATTCAAATGATCCAAAGGTTTGACTGAATTCTGGAACTGTTATAGAATTCTGCAGAAAATTTTGAAAATATCTAATTAATTTCACAAAAATATAATCCATGCAAATGATACCAATATGGAAATATGTGGATGTTAACTAGAGAGAAAAAATATCTCCAGATCAGTTCATCAAGCCCAGACCTTGAAATTCAATGGAACATTACTTCTGGTTGGGCAAATTTATTAATATTGGACAAAAACTTTAAAAATTCATATCTCCCTCTCTAGACCTCCAAGTGAGGTGCTTCTAATTGTCATGAGTCACTATAATTTTCTATATTCTCTATATAAAATTTCATAACAATTGGACATCATTTGAGCCTCGTGTGATAGAATACAAATTCGGACCAAATGAATAGTGCAGCAACCAGAAACCATGAAAATTGCCAACTTTGAAAAATCATCAAATATTATGTAGACCTCCAAAAATTATGATCTTTAGCTTTACAAAAATCTCTCAATGAGACCTAATTACATGCCAAATCTCAAATCAAGACTAATTCATTTGGCTAAAAAGTGATATAGGGTTCCATTATGGTCAAATTTGGCTCCATATGGGATACCAAATTTTCCAAATGGCTTTCCCTTGGTGTTGGCACCTTTTGGGTAAGTCTGAAAGCATATTTAAGACTTGCGTGAGCTGCCCAAATGTTCTTAAACCTCATACATCTTATTTTGGCCATTTAACCCATACTTATGCACATTTCCATCATACTTTCATATTGCATACTTTGGCATCTCATACTCAAAATAAATGCTAGAGGTCATACATCATACTCATACATTTAAACATCACTTAATAGCATATTTACATATGTCTCAAGGGTCATGGACCATTTACAATATCATATACATCATGAAACATAATTATGGTTCCAAAATGGATAAAGCTAGGCATAAGCTTGTCAATCTTCCTCTTTCATTGTTGTTGGCTCCCTTCACCATAGCTACTTAGTCCACCTAGCATGTTAGAGCATTAGAGAGGAGGGAATGAGATTCAAAGAATCCCAATAGCTCATCTCCCATTCAATCATACATAACATATGCCAAACAAGCCTTAAAAATGCACGCATGGTTATCATGGAAGTCATGAACATTTAAGAAGCAAACTTAGCATGTGAACAAGTCATACAAGTCATCCAAGAGCTCACCAAGTATTTGGATTGGCCTCACACTTCTCCTCATGGATTTTGGACTTGCCTCACCCATTCTTTAAGAGCTTTGGACTTAACCATACTCTTGGGAGCCCACCTTGCTTTTAGGAGACTCTTTACTTTGTCTTAACCAAGCTCAAGGGTTCTTGGATCATCCTCACCATGGTGAAGAGTTCTTGGCCTCGCCACACTCAAGCAAACTTAAACAAACATCATGCATTCATTTAAAAATATAACATGACATCATGAAATCATGGCATTTAAAATCATGCTAGCATACTTTTCATGACTTGAAACTACATATACATACATTCTAAGACAAGCTAAACACACATCCATGCATGAGAGAAGGTGGAGAGAGCTACCTTGTATACATTTACACACTTTTTCCTTGAAATTCAAGCCTCCTCTTTCGGCCACACACCCACAAATTGGTGAAGATGGTTTCTCTTAGCCTAGATATAATTTATGGGAGCCAATTAGGTTCATGAAACACATTCTAAGGCTACATAATTTGATGAAACACTAGATTGCTCCATAGGCTCCATTATGATCCATAATAAAGCAACACCTCTCAAATGATTTTTAGGCCTCATTCTTCCCTTTCAAATATGATTATTGACTCCTTTTAAGCCTCTTGGAGTCATCACACCATTAAAACAAAAGGCCTAGCTCCATGTTGCTTCTTTAAGTCATAATATGGAACCTAAGGCACCAAATCAATTTCCATGAGTTCTAAATTTTTTCCAAGGCCTCCTTTCATTTTCATTCATCAAATATGACTCAAGAATGACCTTAGAAAAATTTTAAACTCCCCCTAACTATGAGAACTTGCTTAGGCCGAGACTATGCATGATTTAAGGTTCCTTGGAGTGTGCTTTGTTTTCTTGAATGAGGAAGCTTGTGGGGAGCACCTTAGGGATTTTAGGAGCTCATTTAAACTCTTAATTAGGCCTAGTAATCATCATATAAAATCAGATTTTGGAAGGTGCACACAAAACCCTAGAATTTGCATCTTAAAATCTAATGATTTTTTTATAATTCCTTTTATATATTCTTAATCTCCACACCCTTTTTCCTTAGATTTATGCTTGGTTCAGCCTAAAAATCATCTCCTCCTAGGGTTTTCTAAAGTGAGGTGAAATGGAGGAGGAGGGAACCAAAGATGACAACCATAGGAAGAGAAATTACCTTGTTTTCTTGCTTTTTCTCACTTGAATCTTGTGTTTTTTGAGCTCCTCTCTTTAAATCCTAATTTTCCCCTCAATTTCTCCATTAAAAAAGATCCATATACTAAATTATAATCATAGAAAACAAAGGAGAAAGGAGGAGAAGAGGTTTGGAAGAGAAAGAGTATGAAAAACCATGAAAATCCATACCTTTCTACCTTGAATTTCTCCTCCTTTTCTTCCTCCTCTTATGTGCCTTATCCCCTAGGGTTTTCTTCTGGTTTTTGGGTAGAACATGGTCATGCATAATGAAGGGAGAAGAAGGGTGCATCATATATATAGGTGGGAATAAGTTACACTTTTCAAAAATTTCTATTTTACCCTTTGTTCTTGGCATTTTTGTTGCTCCTTTGTTTGAGCTCCTTTTTTAGAACTATCTTTTTTATTATGAAATTTAGGTTTTCAATTTAGTAAAATACCTTTGGAATCACTCAAATTAGAGCTAAAACCTTCTCGACAAATCCGTCAAGGTTCGGGCACACCGACATTGGAAAACGTCCACCGGAAGGGTTTTAACTGTACTGGGCGTTTCCATGATTTTTAGGGCCTCTGAGAACCCCAGAGAACTCAAAATTTTTATTTAAAAATTCCTCCTATGTAAATTCCAAAAAATTGCTCAAAATTACAAAAATGCCATTACGTTTCGTAGGTTTTTGTAAGAAATTGTTTCTTCATTCTAACTCCATTTTCCTTTCCGTCTGAGCCTAAGATTCTCATTTTTAGGAGTCTGGAATGCTTCCCAAATTTTTTGAGACCTTAACTATATCATTTCGGGGGACTTCCTTTTGTATCCGGTGAGTTTCATTCGTTGACGGAGAAACCGTACATTACGTTTATCATGTTTTCTCTTATTTTTAAAGAATCGAATGTTACAACTAGATATTACATCCTTCATATAAATAGCCCCCTCTACCTTTTCTCCTTCATTTGCATGAAATTTTTAACTCTAAACCAGACTTAAAGGACACCCAAATAGCACTAAAACTTAAGGAAGATTGAAGCCATCTAAGGTAAGAAAACTTAAGGAATTTTCCTATGATGCTTTTATTGGCTTGTTTCCATTCTTTCTCCATTTCTCCTCCATGGTTTTAGCATCTTAAAGGAAGGTGTTTTGAATTTGAACTCATGTAGAAAAGGGCTTTTAACAAGGAATCAAACACACCAAATTAACTATCATGAAAGGCCATTTCATTTAATATATATTTTGGTATGGAAGATTACGTCTCTTTACCTCTCCATCATCCTATAAGTTCAGCCACAATGGAAGGAACATGAGAGGGGCTGGTTTTCATTGAATTATGCTAAAAATTAAGGTTTTAGAATATAAAGATTAAGATCTTGCCATTAAAACCAAGTAAGAAGCCATGGAACACATAAGTTTTGGTTACACCCAGGAATTTATGAAGCTTTCTAATGATGATTTAACTTATGTAAGAGTATGTTTGGGCTCTTAAGATCTAAGAAGGTTCATAGATGCCGATTTCTCTAGAGAAATGAATGAGACTCCCTTGGTGCCTTCCTTAAGCATTGTCTAGGCCAAGCTCTATTCTAAGTACTCAATGAGAGTTTTTTTTTCTTTTATTCTAAGGTTCATGGATGCCAATTTCTCTAGAGAAATGAATGTGGCTAGCTGGGCTTTCTGCTTGGCGGTACAATCCATCACCTAGAATATTTTCTTTAGCTGCATAACCCAAGCCTCCGCTTTATCCGCATCCAACTCCTTGTCAAATGAGGGTGGATTATTCTGCCTAAACTGCTTTAACACTTTCTGGATAGATGTCTGGGTCTGTGGAGCAGCAGGCTCCTAGGGAGGTGCAGGTGGAATGCTGGATGTGGATGGTTGAGGTACAGGGGCTTCTCTCCTGGCTTCTTCTTGCCTAGCCAGGGTGTCTTATAAATGCATGATCATATCATGCTGTTGCTGGGCAATGTATCTCTGTTGTTCCAACATCTCTTGGTGCTGACCCATCATGGCCTCATACCGATCAAGTCTCTCCATGATGGCCCGCAGAGGATCCTCAAGCCCAACAGGAATCTCTGGCTCAGCTCTTTGAGCCCTGGGCGGTTTGCCTTTACCCCTGCCCTGTCTAATCTCAACCATGTCTAAAAAGAAGTAGCAATCCTCAGTTCACAATGATATGTCAAACACATATGCATAAGGATGCTACCACTTCCATGGCCATTCACACCAAACACAAGCAAATCACATCATTCAAGAGCTTAACATTGAGCAAAAGTTCCTGAACCTTTACTCACAAGTAAAACTATAGGAAGAGAGGGCAAAGAGAGGAGATCAAGATTCGAAGTAGAATTGAGAGGAACTTGCTTACCTTTCCTTTGTTCTTCCTCCTTCTCTTGGTCTCTCTCACTCTCCACGCCTCTTTTCTCTCCTTAGGTCAAAATCTAGGGCAAATAAGAGAGAAAGAATGAGTTGGGGTGTTTAAAGGAGTCAAATTCTCACTTTGTACGCTTTTCTGGACTGATCCTCGCTACGGCAAGCTCGTATTAGCTACCTTCGCTATGGCGAGGTTTAACTTTCGCTACGGTGAGCACGTATCAGTTCCCTTCGTTATGGTGAGGTTTAACCTTCGCTATAGCAAACTCGTATTAGTTCCAGATCCCCGCTTTCGCTATGGCGTACGCTACGGCGAGCAACCCCCTGGTTTTTGTATGGAATGCCCGCACTCGCTATAGCTAGAATCATTTTCACTATTGCGAACAGGCACTCTCGCTATAGCGAGATCATTTCTCGCTATTACGAGAAGACTTAGCAAAATTTCTGAATTATGGTGTTACATTATGAATGGTCTAGACATGAATAATAAATACCAAAGAAACTATTAGGTTAAATTTAAGAACCATATTTTGAAAGTTAGAAGTTTAGGATTCCATTAGGTATAAAAAAGAAACTTAGTATTTGGCTTATTGAATTGAGTTTGTAATGACTCTAATGAGTTCAAAAGGAGTCATGTGACTTAGATGGAATGAGAAATTAGAGCCAAGATCATGAATTGTATGAGTTGCTTCATTATGCTATAATATGGAACCATATGGATGCCATAAGTTAAAATTGGCTTGCATAGAATTTATGTAAGGCTAAAGATGGTTCCATTTATGTGTTTATGCCTTGCTTGATGTGTATAGACCAAGCAAATCAAGCCTCCCCTAAGTGTGTATGTGAGGCTGAGGCAAGAAAGTAAGAACTAAAGGAAGAACTTGTGCGTCTTGACTCAAGGTAGCTCTTTATCCATTCTTATATGCGTATCTTAGTTGTTTGATTATCATTAATTGTTTTTATGTGTGTTTGAACTATGAAACATGCCCATTGCTATTGGTTTGATGATATGATATTATTATGTTTCATAAAATGCATTTGGAATGTGATTAACTCTTAATGGATGAGGTTGTGCTAAAAGTCCCTTGAATTTGGTAAAGTGAAGCCAAAAATCATTAAAGAAGGGTGAGACAAGGCCAAAAGTCTCATAGATTGAGTAAGGCTAAGTCAAAAGCCCCTCAAATGGGTGAGGCTAATCCAAAAGCCTCACATAAATGGGTGAGATTAAACTAAAAATCCTTAGAGCTTGATTTTGACTCTTATAGATTCATTTGATTTCACAAATATATTTATGTTTGATGTTTAGTTGCCAATAATTCATGCTTGCTTTTTTTGACATGATAACATGCCATATAAGTGTATTTGAAGGATGATTGAACTATTGATATTCTTTGAATCTCACTTTCCCTTATTTTATGTCTAACCTTGCTTAAGGAATTCTTAAGGAGCAAGAAATGAAGGCCAAGAAGTTTAAATGATGTTACTTTGACAATGATTTAAAATATTATGTAATTTAATATGAAAGTATGGTTATACATGTTGTTTTTGAAATGTAACCACGCACTCATATGTAAGAGTATATGTTTATGATATAAATGACAATAATGGATGTAAATATGCTCAATTGTGTAATTTGACCATGTGAGTGCTATAGAAAGTGTGTGCATATTTCCAAGTGGATAGGTCATTTTGAGTTGCATGATGCTTGGGACCTTGTGAGATGGTCTTACATGCTAAGTTTTATATTTGGGACGTACTCAAATAGTCATATTCACTAAGGAAGTTCATTTGGAACCATTTGACACCATAAATATGCCATTTTGAGCCTTAGTTTTCCCCCCAACCAAAGTCTGACTAAATGAATGGATCTTGGCATGAGATTTTGTAGGCATATAGATCTTATTAAACATTTCATATAGTTGAAGAACATAATTTTTTGAGCTCTGTAGGATTTCTTATAATTTCTCAAAATTGGCTAAATTATGCAGAATTGCCCTGTCATTGTTCATTTAGTTAGTTCTAGTTTATATGTATTTTAAGGACAAATGAACTCCAATGCTCATAAAATTTTATAGTCACATAGTTAGGGTTATAAGCTTTCCATAGCTACTAAGATTACTCAATTTGAAGTTATGTAGCTCAAGATATAAATTTCTAAAGTTCCTAATCTGCATATGCACGAAAATATGATGATGGTACTGTTCCATTATATTTTTTAAGACCAAATGAATTTTTTTTTATTTGAAATTTTCACAACATGTAGTTCATGTTACTAGCTTTCTATAAAATACTTATTTGCTAAAATTGGAGCTTTCTAGCTCAAGTTATAAATTTTTAAAGATTGTGATAGGATTATGGAACCATGAAAATTTGTGTTAAAATGCTAGTTTGTAACATATGGTCTAAACCCTCTTGCTTATTTTTGTGATATTTCTATTTGAGCAAATATATTATGGATGGAAAATGATATTGGTAAATTGAAATAATGCATTTAAGCAAAAATGAAATACTTTGACTTAAAACGTCTGCTAAAAATGTTGAATATATGAAAAATGATGTTATAAGCACAATTTGATATGAAATTTGTGCTATCTTATCATGGTATGACATAGATTGAGTCTTTAAGGAAAATAAGGTATTATTGAAATTTTATGTACTGGTGTGCCTTATTTAGAGATTATTAAGGTCTCCTAGTATGATAAGATATCTTTATTTTATCTTGATATATATTCATAAGGTTTAATAAATATTATTGAATATTTATTACCTAAGATAAGTTGGAGGGATCTTATGGTGATCTTACATTTTAGGCACATACATGCATTGCAATTGAGCTTGAATTGTCTTAGGCTTATCTCCAAATCTTGCTTTCAATAAGATTTTGTTTGGATGCAATTTATAATCTTACTTCTTATGCCAATGTGTCCTTCTAAAGGGAATAAAACCTAACATGTTCAAGGTTTTCAATGATGGGTAAAATGGGTCACATTGTTTTTGTTACATTAATAGCCTTATTTATGATCAAGTAGATATATGTGTTGACATTTTACTCACATTGTCGACAAGTTTTGATACTTGAGTAATCCTAAAGTAAGTTATTGAAATTTATAGAGGAAACCTTGTAGTATTTGTAAATTACTATGAAAATTAAAGTTACTAAAGATTTTGTTTGTTTTGGTTATAAAATAATCTGTTAAAGATGTTTGTGTATGATGGTTAGAGTTGTAAAATTGACACTCATAATTGTTTTTCACATAAAGTTTCATATTTGATGAAGCCTTTAGTTTAGTTTATCTATGGCTAAAATTGAAATTTTCAGTATGGTTGTATTAATAATACATTGCTATCACATATATGTTTCTCTCATAAATATTTGTAATAAAGAGATAATGTTGTTGAGTTCTAGAATCATATTGGACTATTTTCATGGGACACACGTTTGCAAATTGATAACTAAATATTTCTATCATTACAACATTTCTAACTTGTTTATGGTGATGGGTATGACTCATAATATTGGATTGGTGAGTGTTTTAGAATAAATATTTGTAACTTCACTAACTAGAGGTTGATTCCCTAACTAAAAATTTAAGAACCATGTAGTTTAAGAGATGCCAAATATATGGATATTTAGAGTCTTTTAACCTCTTAAGTTAGTGGGATTTATATACATTTGGTATTTATAAGATGATTTTATGGATATCACTCACATTTGTTACATTTTATTTATGTAATTTGTTGTTGCATTTATATGATGCATTTATTAATGATTATCATTATGTTGATACCTTTCCTATGCAAAGATTGAATACAATATGTATCTTAAGATATACTATCTATCTTAAGCATGATTATTATATTTGTTATGATATTTTTATGGGCACCATATGGTATTTTTGAGAAAAATTATTTGAGATATATAGGTTTATTTTAAGCCAAATGATTTCTTTTGTCAATTGTGCATAAAGCATATTAAGAAATCATATAGAGGGTCGATAAGAAATAGTGCATTGTTGACCTTCTTTAAGAGCTATTTCTTACTATACTTCCATACATATGATCTATGTCAATATGATTGTTAATATGTGTGAGTATGAATTGATCTTATATTAATAAAGGACATAATAATTGTCATTATTATATATTGATAGTTGTATTAAACTAGATTATGTTCATTATATTATTTTAAGACCATCTTTTAAAAAAAAAAAGGTATGCATATAAGGTTAGGTTATTTTATCAATTTGAGAGTCATTTTACAATATAAAATGAAACTTCTTTTAAAACACAATTAATATGGCCTAAGTAAGAAAATGTTGAAACAATTTTATATGTAGACTCACATTAATTGTGTTATTTTTGTTTTCAAAAATATGAGTTTGCTAATGGTCTACTGAGATATTTTAGGCCCAATTTTATTAAGTGTCCATATTGTAATTGGGCCCATCACGCATTTTAATTTAGGTTTGGTTAGCATCAAAAGTATAAGTGATGAGAGACCCTCTAAGAACTTTGTCCTAGGAACCTTCAACAAGATGACACTTTGCCCGGGACCGGCTAGAAAACAAGAATGTTGGTCAAATGAAAGACCCTAAGAGAACTTGTCTCTTAGAACCCTAGCCTCAAGACGCCACAAAGGAAGACCAATCATTTGATAAGTCACGTGAACTCTCAGAGAACACAAAGAAGCAAAGACCTCACAAAGTATTAAATAATACTCAAATTCATTCATTCATAATCCAAAATAGAGTACAATAGGAAGCCTTTTATTGGCAAAATTTCTAAAAGTCTAAAGTCCTAATAAAAGTAAAACTCTAAAATCTTATTAGAAATATTTTAAATGGTGCCTAAAATCAAGGAACTAGATTAGGATACTAATTTTAACTTGATCTCCAAGATAAGCTATTTGACCAAGTTCAAAAAAATAATAAAATAATAAAAAATGAAATTTCAAAAAGAATCCAAGTCAAAACTAATCAGCTTCTTAAGTTATCACATGGGATGCTCATCTTCATTAAAAATCACATAGTTGACACATGATCCTTAATCTCTTGCAATTAGACTCCAATTGGGCCTTGGCACTCCTCTTGTATAATAGTTAGCATGATCACAACTTTTACATCTTTTTGGGCCCTCTCTTGACTCAAATAAATGGGCTCTAAGTCATAAAGCTCATGAATCAAACAATTGAAGGCTTCTTTCATTGCTTTGGCCCTAGCTCTTGTTATTGGGCCTTTTATGCCTTGCAATGGATCTTTAGGCACATTTGACTTGAACTCCTAGGCTTTAATTTGCAAATCACGTCCTTGGGTATGAAACTTAGCACCATATCCTTCATCAGGTCCACTTCTATGCTCAGCAAGGTCTCTTGGTGCTATTGCATCAATAAGCTATTATGTTTTATTGAAACTCATAATGAGAAGGCCCTAACACTTTATTTAAGGCAAGGCTAGGTCTCCTCTCTAATTCTAATTTTGTGAGCTTCTCCCATTGAAAGCCACTATCAAGTTTATAGCTATAGAAAGGAAGATCTACCTTATTGTATACCAGATCTAACCTTACAATGATGAAAAAGTTAAGTAAATTTTACATATGTCAATTCTAATTTAGTTTTCTAAAATTTCATCTACAATGATATGTTGTCTTCATAATATCTAGATATGTAATGCCAGTATGAATATTACAATAAAAACTATCCTTCTCCCATTATCTCCTTATCATTGCCTTTATAGTGGCTTAAGTGAGTGGGAAAGAGATAATGGAGGAATTAGGTAAAAGAATTAGTAAGATAAAAGCATGATGGTCTTTGATACCTAATCAAGATGATCTAATTTAAGATGAAGACACCTAGCCCATTTATTCACTTTCCCTTTAATCCATCTTAGTGACTAACATTTCATCTTCTTGACTCTTGTGTTTTGCCAAAAATTGCTAAAAGAGAGAAGAGGAAAGCTTTATGGTGTGAAAATGGCAGAAGAAATAGAAGGAAAAGCCATGCTTAAATAAGGTACATTTAAGCCTCTTGTCTTTCTCTAGTAGGGAAAAACATGTAGAATTGTAAAGGTTTTCTAATAATGCTATTTTTATTTCCAAATTCTATGACTGGTTCTTGATGTGTGTATTTTTGGCTAATTAGAGGAAAAGGGTAAGAAGAAAATCTTTAAGGCAATTATCTTTTCATTTTTGTTCTTTTTTTTAAGACCATATTTTCTTTGAATTTCAATGATGACCTCCTCCCTATGTTTGGTAGAAAGTAGAAGGATAAGACTTGGTAGGTGTAGCTTAATCTCGAGTTTAGGTTGACTTGAAGTTAAAAGGGAATTTAAAAGAAAAGCTCTATCATGAGAAGGGAATCCCACTTTTTAAGCAATAAAAAAAGAGGAAGCAATTTGCAAATCTTTTGAGGAAGTTAGTAATATGGAAAGTATAAGTTAATGTTATAAATTTTATTAACTTGCTATTTATAATTAAATTTGGTTATTCTTGTTTGGTACGTTATGTTGTATCGCTAATGAAAGGATGTGAACAAAATAAAGTTTTTTCCCCTTTATATGTTTGCAGAATTAAGAGTTAATTTCCCTTTTCTATGAGTTGTTGGCCAATCAGCTATGTTAACCTTATTGCAAGTATGAGATTACAATGGGATGAGATATCTGAGCCCTATTACAAGTGAAACTGCAATGGGAAGAGCCATGTTATCTTCACACAAACATGGGATTGCAATAGGAAGAGCCATGCCATCCTTATTGCAATCATAAGATTGCAATTGGAAATGCCAATTCAAGTGACCTTTTTTACAGGCATGAGACTACATTTAAGATAACCAATTCAAGTCCTAAAGTGTGACTAATAGATAGTATGTGTTATCCAATTTCAATGCTAGCTAAGTTGTAATATCCAATCTTTCTAAAACTGAACTAGAACCGATGTGTTATAAAAGGAAGACCCCAAAATGAGATGATTAGAGGCTAAACAAGATTAGAGTAACAATCTAGACATTTATAAATGAGAATTTAAAACTAAAGATACTCGAAATCTGGAGCCAAAATAGCTAAATAAAATCAAGCGAAAGGGCAATGGCATTTTTTTAATTTCGAGTAAATTTTTTAAAATTTAAAGGAGAGATCTTTAAATGAAAAAATTAAATTTTTCAGAGTTTTCAAAGGCCCTAAAAATCATAAGAACCTATAGAATAGCCAAAACTCCTCCGATATATATTTTAGAGTGTTGGTTGACTAAAACTTTGATCAAACAGTTCAGTAAGATTTTAAATCTAATTTGGATGAAACCAAATAAAGTTTATGAATTAGAGGACCTAAATTTCATGATGAAAAATACCTTCTAAAAAAGGAGTTGAAATGAGTCCAAATGGAAAGAATCAAATTTAGGAACTAAATTGAAATTTTGAAAAGTGTTATAACTTGGCCTTACTTCTTATATATCACGCCCCACTTTTCCTTTATGCCTAAACTAGCTCTCTTCTGGACTAAAATAGAACCAGAACCTACTTCAAGTGGCGCACTAAAAGGGAGGAAAAGGGGAGGAGAAAATTAAGTAGAAAAGGTCAGAAATGGCTACTTTCTCATGCTTTCTCCTTCATTAAACTTATTCTCCTTTTTCTCCTCTCTTCTCTCATGGGTTTGATGATTAATTTGAGACTGTTTCATAGCTGGTTCAGTAGGAGGAAGAGAGAATTTGAAGGAGAGTTTAGAAGCTTTAGAAAGCTCCTTGGAAGAGCTTGAAAATAAGGTAAATTACTATGGTTTTCTTATATCTCCTTGATTGCTTCTCCCATGTATGGTTTCAACCAGACCTAAGCCCATATAAGAGAGGATGAATTTAGGTCATAACAAGATAGGAAAAAGGGTTTTAGAACATGAGGAATAAGAATATGCAACTGAAACTAAAAGAAAAGTTTTAGAATTCAAGTTATGTGACTTAGGGATTTTGTTGCACCTAGTAATTTTTGAAGCTTTCTAAGGGTAACTTAGCTTATATAAGAGTATGTATGAGTTCATAAAAGATCTAAAAAGCTTCACAAGTGGCAAATTTCCTAAAAAAATCAACAAAACTCCATAGGTCCTCACTTGAATGAATGTCTCAGCCAAGGAGGGAAAGTACTACCTAATGAGAGTTTTCTTGGATTCCAAAAATAGAAATGGTTTAGATATGAATTATAGATATCAAAGGAACCATTGGATTAAATTTAGAAACCATATTTTAGAAGTTGAAAGTTCAGGATTCCTTTAGGCATAAAGAAGCAACTTAGGTTTAGACTCCTTGAATTGAGTTGGAGATGACTCTAATAAGTTTAAATGAAGTCATATAACTTAGATTGAATAAGAAATTAGAGCCAAGATGTAACATCCAATTTTTCATAAAAACACTAAAATGAATCAGTTTAAAAAACAAGTCCCTTGAATTGAATAATTTAAGACTAAATAAAATTAGGATAAAATTTTAAATAATGAAAAATGAGGATCTAAGGTCTAAGATGCCTGAAAACCCAAGCTAGGGTAGTTTAATAAAATTGTCGAAAGTATAATGGTATTTTAGAAAATATTAGTACTATTTTGAAAACTTACAAGAGGGATTTTTAAATAAAAAATTTAATCTTTCCAAAGTTCTCAGAGGCCCTGAAAACTATAAGAATCCTCGGGACAGTTAAAACTCCTCCAGTGTACGTTTTTAAATGTTGATTGATCTAAATTTTAACCTTTTTTATTTGGAAAGGTTTTAAATCTAATTTGAGTGATTCTAAAGGCATTTTATAAATTAGAAGACCTAAATTTTATGATAAGAAAGATAGTTCTAAAAAAAGAGTTGAAATGAGCTCAAATGGGGAAAACAAAAATTTAGGGACATAGTCGAAATTATAAAATTATAAAAAATTGAGCCACCTTATATTCTGAATGTCCAGAACTTTTCCCTATTTCTTGACTGACTTGTGGCTGGTTGAAAACAGAATCAAAGGCTTCTTAAAGTGGCGCACAAAGGGGGAGCAAAAGGAAGAGAAAGTAAGCCTTGAAAATGTAAGATTTAACCATTTTTTCCTAGTCCTTGCTTTGTTAAACTCCTTCCCCACTTCTTCCTCTTCCTTCTTATGGTTTTAGTGATTAATTTGGTGTTGATATGTGGTTGGTTTAGGAGAGGGAAGAGAGAATTTGGAAGTGCTCTTAGAGGCATAAGAAAGTGCTCTTGGAAGGTATGTAAACAAGGTAAGAAACTATGGCTTTTGTTGCTTCTCCTTGCTTGCTTCCTTCATGGTAATTTCATTCAGCTTAGGGCCCACTCCATAGGAGATAAATTATGACCATATTAAGGTAGGATTAAGGGTTCTAGGGTGTGAGGATTAAGAAGATATGAGTGGAATTAATTAAGAAGCAAAAGAGAACTAAGAATAGGAACCTAGGGATTCATAAACATATGGCAAAATCTGAATTTTTCTAAGAATATTTTAGCTTATGTAAGAGTTTTATTGAATCCCTAAGACCTTTAAGAAGCCACGCAAGTGCCTCTTCCTTCAAGGAAAATTGAAAAACTCCATGGGCTCTTTTCATGATGCATGTCTTAGCCAAGCTTGGAGCATGTACGTAAGGAGTGTTTTAAAATTTTCTAAACTTAGATTGGGACTAAATATGATGGAAGAATGTCAAAGGAAGCCTTGGGAAAAATTTAGAACCTATATATTAAGAGATGGAGGTATAGGTTTCATAATGTGACATAATGAAACAACATAGAGCTAGACTCCTCAAAATGATTGTGTGATGACTTCAAGGAGTCTAAATAGAGTCAAAAATCATAGATTGAAGGAAAGAATGGAGCCAAGATCATGAATTCTTATAGTTGCTTTATTAGGTGCTTTATGGAACCATAATTGAACCATTTAAGAAAGTGGGCTTCCATAGTGTGTGTATAGTGTTAGAGCTTGTTTCAAGAATGTAATTGGATCCTATTTGATGTGTTTAGGCCAAAGGAATCATACTCCACCCACTTGCAAGTGTGTGACCAAAAGAGGGAAAGAGCAATCAAGGAAAAGTGTGTGTTTGCATTTAAGGTAGCTTTCTAACATTTCTCTCATACATTCTTGGTTATTTTTTTGTCGTTGGATGTATGTATATATGTTTATGCCATGAGAATTGTGTATATCTATTTTCTACATGCCATGGTATCATTATATGTACAAATTGTTTTTTATGAATGTGTTTTGGCTTGAATGAGTTTGGTGAAGCCAAAAAGCCCTTAGCAAAGGTGAGAATGAGCCAAAAGTCCCTAGGATTTATTGAGACAAAGCCAAAAGTCTCAAGAAGAACAAGGCTTAGTCAAAAGTCCCTTAAAAATGGGTGAAGCAAGTCTAAATGTCCTAAGGAAAGGGGGTGAGGCTAAACCTATACTCTTGAGAGCTAATGTATGATTTGTATGAGCTTCTTGAACCTAGAAATTGTTTTATGAATGGCTACTTGCACCTAAATCTTCATGCATGCATTATTTAACTTGAAAATATGTTTATTATATATGATTGAAAGAGTTAAGAGCTATTGGGATTCTTAGAATCTTACTCTTCCCTCTCCAATGTCAACCATGTCTAGGTGAGCAAAATGGGCCAAGGAATAGAAGTCAACAAGCCTAAGAAGCAAGACTTTGACATATGTATAGGAAAAGGAGTTTTGTAAGTGTATTTTGATGTTAAAAACTGTAACCATGAGTTGTATATATGATCTAGACACTTGAACACATGTAAATGTATGAATATAAGATGTATGTATTGATTTTGGCACCATATGAATGAGTATGTGCAATCTTGACATCTATATGCTTAGTATGTGTTATGAAAGTTTGTGTATATGAATAAGTAGCATAGTGAAATGAGCTCCATGATGTTTTGAACCAAATAGCATGTCTCCTTAGGCTGTGTATGTAGTTTTGGATGTGCCCAAGTGGTCTTGAATAATGAAGAAAGCAATTTGACACCAATTTAAACCATTTGAAGCATAAAAAATGACCAAATTGTATGCTGAATCAAAATTTAACCAAATGAGTAAATCTTCCCATGGAAATTAGCCAACAAGTAGGTCTCCTCTAGGGCTTTCCATAGAGCCAAAGAACACCTAAATGGGAGCTCTAGAAAATTTATATGATTTTTCAAAATTGGGAAAAGATTTCAGAATGGCATGGCATACTGTTCATTTGGTTAATTCTTTTTCCTGTGTCATCTATGGGCCAAATGGTGTCTAATGGCTAAGAAATTTTACAGGCATAAACTAGACATGTTAATTATTTTGCAACACTTGAAAGCAACCCATTTAGAGGTCTGTAAAAGGATAACCAAATTTTTGAATTTGCATATTAGTATCAGGGGCATAACAAGACCTCTATTACTGTTCCATCAGTTTTTAAGAGCTAAATGCTTTTATTTTGGTCTGGAATTATTTTTAGCCTCTAGTTAACATCTATAGATTTCTTACTTTAGGGTGCTATCATATCATTTTATTAGTCTCAATTTAGTTTTCAAAAAACCAGTTATTACAAGATGCATAAAAGCGATCCTTTAGAGAGAGAGAAAAAGAGTTTTATGTATGTGATACTTAAGTATATGGATGATGATAAACAATGGGCCTTTGAAAACTTTCAAGAGTTCTTGAATTAGGATAAGCACGTAAAAAATTCAGCGTATCTTGCTCCTCATATATAAATATGATGGAGTTAACTCACTTAAATGGAACCTAGAAGTGAAAGGTGACCTTTAGTTTCTAGTACATACCAAAGACTTCTTGAATCAAAGGGATTGTCTTGAAATTAGGCGACTTACTTTGGGGTCACATGCCAGATCCTCTTGCTGTAGAGTTGCACTTTTTCCTACTAGAATGCTAACAATAGCCAAGCATTGCACTTGACTGTTAAGAAGCAAGTAGTGGTAGACATTACTTGGCATTTTTTTACCTATTGGAATGGTGGAGCTTAACATAAATGGCATAATAAAAGGACATTCATGGAAAGTAGGTAAAAGGATTTGTTTGAAATCTAGGCATTTGCATTGCAATCTCATGGATGTTGAGCCATGATATGCACTCATTAAGCTCAAATTGGTGTGGAAAAAGGACATCAACTATTTAATCTTAAAAATAAACTCACAAGCTATTGTAATGCTTTCTCATTAGGCTCAAGTTGGCATTGAAAAAGAACTAAGAAGAAAAATGTATCTAGTTATGCTCTTTTGATCATTGCCATTGCTATTTATATAGTCAATTAGATAAGAATTGTTCTTTGCTTTATACATGATAGTAAAATTCTTCGTGCCTTGGCCATATGTGGAAAAAAAAAATTTAGCGATCATGAAGTAAGGCTTGCTAAGTTCACTCATGAATCTTGAAACAATGCTGTCAACATGTGTAACATTCAGTTTCTCTATAAATGTATGAAACTCACTATATATAAAAAGAAGTCTTCCAAATAGAATTATTTGAGACCAAATAAAATTAAGATAAAATTTTAAATAATAAAAAATGAGGATTTGAGGTTTGAATTACCTAGAAACCCAAGTTAGATGAGCTAAAAAAGTTTGTGAAAGAAAGTTGGGACATTTTTGTAATTTTTGAAAATTTTGGAAAACTCATTGGAGGGCTTTTTAAATAAAAATTTTGATCTTTTTGGAGTTCTCAAAGGTCTTGAAAAACCATAGCAACCGCCAGAACAGTTAAAACTCCTTTGGTAAGCGATTTAAGTAAAGGGTTAATCAAACGGTTCGGAATACTTTGAAATCTAATTTGGGTGAAACCAAAAATATTTTATAAGTTAGAGGACCTAAATTTTATGATGAAAAAGATGATTTTTGAAAAGGAGTTAAAATAAGGCTAAATGAACAAACCATAGTTTAGGGACTAAAATAAAAAGTTAAAAAAGTGGATAACTTTACCTTTTTGATTCATAAATCATGTCCAGCTACTTCTCCTTCATTCTCCATGACCTGAAGTAGCTTTAAACAGATCTGGAATGGCATCCAAAAGGGGCAGGAGAGAGACGGAGAAAGAAGGCAAAGTAGGTATGGAAATTTACAAAATTTCATTGTTCTTCCTTTACAAATATTGTTTCTCTCCACCTTCTCTTCCTTCCTATAGTTTTCATGACTTATATGGGGCTATTTTGGGCTGCTCCAAAGGAGAGAACTCAGAATTTGAAGGAGAAGTTTGAAGTAATGGAAAGAATTCTTGAAAAGGGCTTAAATACAAGGTAATTCCATAGCTTTTCATGCTTCTTTTATTTGTTATCCTTCCTTGAAGTTTCAGCCAACCTAGAGCCTACTCTCTAGGGGATGATTTTAGACCATATCAAGGGAAGAACAAGTGTTTTAGAGTATGAGAATTTAGAATAGGCAAGTGGAATCAAAAAAAGAAGTAAGAAATTCAAGTTGGCATAACTTGGAGTTTTGAAACAAATGATGAAATCTGATTTTTCCTAAAGATATTCTAGCTCATGTGAGATATGGTATGAGTCCCTTAGACCTCTAGGAAGCTTTACATGAGTTATTCCCTTCAAGAAAACAAAGCAAACTTCATGGGTCCAAAAACTAGGAGCATGTCTCGCCAAGAAAGGTCTAGCCACCTAAGGAGTGTTTTAAATTGTTATAAGCCTAGAATGAGACTAGATATAATAGAGGAATATCAAAGAAAGCCTTGAAAAAAAATTAGAAACCTTGGTCTATGAGATGGAGGTGTGGGCTCCATAATAAGACATAAAGAAGAAACTTATAACTAGGTTTCTTAAAATAAATTTGTGATAACTCCAAAGAGTTTAAATGGAGTCAAGAGACTTAGATTGAAGGAGAAAATAGAGCCAAAATCATGAATTCTCATAGTTCCTTCATTATGTCTTGTATGGATCTATAATTGAGTCTTTGAACAAAGTAAGCTTCCATAATTTGTGGGTAATACTAAAGCTTGTTCCTATGAGTGATTCATATCTTATTAAATGTGTCTAGGCCAAGAGAATCAAGTGCCACTAGGGAAGACAAATTCAAGAGAAAAATATGTGACATTGGCTCAAAGATAGTTCTCTAACTTTTCTCGCATGCATGGCTTAGATGTGGGCTTGTTTTTTAGTGCTTGTGTAACACCATAATTCTAAGACTCAACTCATACAATATCCATGCCTTATCTCATGCTAGTTCTATAGGAAGCAACATAATGGCATTAGAAATCATGAATAAAATTGCATTTCATCACGGGTAAAATTTTACTTTAGTGTCCCATGAGCCATATGGACTCATACATCTCATTCTCATATTTAAATATATAATTACAACTCATAACAAACTCAAGAAGTGGCCTAGAACTCAAGCAAAGGGAGTAGAAACATAAAATACAATAGTGCAACCTCAGCCTAATTTTTCAGATTCTGTGCCTAAATTTTGAAACATTATAACTATTTCTAGAAAAATCAAAATTAGGTACACTATACCATTATAAAAAGATAAAGATTTCTATTTTATGATAAAAATAAATCTAGACCACAACAAAGGCTGCTCACTACTGAAAATTGATGGAATAATACCAGAGGTTGATTGTCATTACTAGTATTAACCTCTAACTTCAAAAATTCATATCTCTTTGTTTAGAGGCCCAATTTGGGTGATCTTGGTGGCCATGGAAATCGTATCATGTATAGTTTTTTCTTGTAAAATTTTATAAGCATTGGACATCATTTGACTCTCAAATAACACAACCCAAGTTTCTGACCATACAAACAGTGTCTGCATTAGTTCAGCAAAAAAATGCCAACTTTGGAAATTCATAATTAATTCCACAGAGCACCAAATAATATGATCTTTGGCTTCCTAAAAATATCTAGATAAGATCTACATGTGTGCCAAATTTTATGGGTAAATTCGTTCATTTGTTTAAATCTTGACATTGGGTTGCAAAATGGCTCATTTGGTGTCATGTAAGGGCCCTAAATGGTCCATTTCAAGTTCTAAGGCAACCATGACCACTTGAGCATATAGGAATGGACCAAAATAGCTCTCTAAACTTATCTCAAAGGTGTATAAACTCATATTTTTCAAACTCACTCTCTCACCCTATGCCATACATAAGATTTCATAAGTCTAATCTTGCCATTTCATACCCAAAATACACATTACCATTCATTTGGCACTAAAACTCATACATACATAAAACATTTAGGCAATTACAAATGTTCATATGATTACATAACAATTCTATCATGGGATTACATCATATGCCATGTGTATGGCTATAAAAGAGATAAAACTAGGCATTTTTATACACTTGGTTGTCAATCTTCTTCTTTTTGGCTTAGTGGCTTCTATTACCTTGTTTAATTGCTCCACCTAGCATATTAAGACATTAGAGAGGAAGGAATGAGATTCAAATAATTTCAATAGCTCATCTCCCTTCCAATCATATATAAAGAATGCAAACAAGTCTTAAAAATGCATGCATGAGTATCATAAGGTGCATGATCATTCAATAAGCTTTCTTGGCATTTGAACAAGTCATACATAGCATACATAGGCTTACCAAGCAAATGGATTAGCCTCGTCCATTCTCTTATAAGTTTTGGACTTGCCTCACCTATTTCCTTTAAGAGGTTTTGACTCAACCTTACTTTTGAGAATTAACTTCACTCTTGGAAGACTTTTTGCTTTTATCTTAACCAATTTTAAGGGTCCTTGGCTCATCCTCACCATGGCAAAAAGGTTCTTGGCTTCTCCACACTCAAGCTAACCCAAGCACACATACTAGGCATCATTTGAAAACATATTTCAACATCATGGTACCATGGAATAAAAGCTCATACTAGAATACTTTTTATAGCTTAAAACATACATACACATTTTCAAGACAAGCCAAGCATACATTCATGCATGAGAAAAAGTAGAAAGAGCTACCTTTGCCACACAAGCATACTTTTTCCTTGAGCCTTAAGTCCTCTCCTTCGACCTCACACACACAAGAAGGTGGAGATCATTTCTCTTAGCTTGGACACATCATATGGAAGTTAATTATACTTTTGAATCAAATTCTAAAGCCATACATTCACTAGAAAAGTTAGGTGGTTCATATGGCTCTTTTATAGTTCTATAATGCACTTAATGAAGCAACCATAAGAAACAATCATCTTGGCTCCATTCTCTCCATCCATTTATGATTCTTGATTCCATTTAAACCTCTTAGAGTCATCACACAATCAAATCAAGGAGCTTAGCTAGGTGTTGCTTCTTTAAGTCATAATATGGAACTTATGATACCACCTCACTATCCATGGCTTCTAAAATTTTTTCAAGGCTTCCTCTCATCATCTTCCATCATACATGACTCAAGAATAAACTTGGAACAAATTAAAACTACCCCTAGTTGCCTCAAACCCTTTAGGCCAAAGCATATACTCTTCTTGGCACCCTTAGAGTTTCTTTGTTTCCTTTGATAGGAGGAAAATGTAGGAAGCTCTCTTGGTGTCTTAGGAGCCTATATGAACTCATAAAATATGGCTAGGATTCATGGTAGAGTTTAAGGTGCAACCAAAACCCTAGCCTTCTTATCTTAAAATCTAATGGTCTATTATTAATTCTCTTTGCATATTCTTATTCTCCTCCCTTGAATTCCTAAGATTCACCCTTGGTTCTATCCAAAATCCATGCCTTCTTGGACCTAGATGTTGGACGAACCAAGGAAGAAAGGGGAAGGAAGTAGCTACCATAAAAGTGATATTTTACCTTGTTTCCTTAATTCTTCTTCCTTGTTTCTCACTTTGCTCGCCCTGCTCTATTTAAATCCGAATTTTCCCTTTTGTTCTACCCTCAAAATAGCACCAAAAATTTAAGAAAACCATAAGGAGAAAGGGGAGAAGAAGGAGAAGTATGCTACTAAAGAAAGAGCTTAAAATTTCATAAAGTTTCCTACCTTTTCCTTGCCTTTTCTCCCTCCAAAACCTTCTCCTTTGGTGCACCTAAGAGCTGGCTTTCTTTTCTAGTTTTGGGGCAGAATTAAGTTGTTCTAGAAGAGGGGAAAAGGAGGGCGAAATATAAGGAGGTTTCAAAAAGCTTCCATTTTTCAAGAATTTCAATTTTGCCCTTCATTCTTGGCATTTTCGTTTCTAATTTGTTTTAGCTCTTTTTTTAGAACTACCTTTTTCATCATAAAATTTAAGCCCTCAATCTTATAAAATACCTTTGGAATCACACAAATTGAAGCTAAAACCTTCTCGAACGAATCAGTCAAAGTTCGGGTCAACTGATGTTGGAAAATATCCACCAGAGGGGTTTCAACTATCCCAGGATTTCTCATGATTTTTAGGGCCTCTGAGAACCTTGGGGAACTCAAAAATTTCATTTAAAAAGCCCTCCTATGAGAATTTCAAAATCTACTCAAAATTATGAAAATGCTATTACGTTTTGTCAGTCTTTCATTCAAATTCGTTTCTTCATTATAACTCTATTTTTTTTCCATCTGAGCCTAAGATTCTCATTTTTAGGAGTCTAGAATGCTATTTAAATTTTTTAAAACCTTAACTCACTCTATTTGGGGGACTTCCTTTTGTATCCGGTGTATTTCGTATATTTATGAAAAAACTGTACATTACGTTTCTCACATTTCCTCTCATTTTTAGAGAATTGAATATTACAACTTGTATGTATATTTGAACTATGAAATATGTTTTAACTATTGCTTACTTGCTATGGTACCATTATGCATCTTGAAATGAGTTTTATGAATATGTTTTAGCTTAAACGGGTATGGTTAAGCCAAAAGTTCCTTAACATGGGTGAAGATGAGCCAAAAGCCCCTAGGATTGGTGAGACAAAACCAAAAGTCCCTTGAAAGTGGGTGAGACAAATCCAAAAGTCCTTAAAAAGTTAGGTGAGACTAGACTAATGCCCTCGAAAGCCTATGTTTGATATGTATGAGCTCACATGACCAAGAAAATGTTTTATATATGTTCAGTAGAAGCTTGTATAACATACATGCATTCTTTGACATGTTTTAGCATCCATTATGTATGTTTGAAAGAGTAAAAAACTACTGAGATTCTTTAAATCTCACTCTTTCCCATTATCTATCTAATCATGTCTAGGTAAAGCTCAAGGAAGCAAGAATAGAGGTCAAGAAGCATGAGTTGCCACACTTTGACAATAAAATAGCTTTTAATGTAATGTAATGTCAAAATATGTATGTATGAGTAGTTTATGGCATGTAAATATGTGAATATCATGTATGGATGAAAATTAAAACCAAATGTATGTTTATATAGATTTTTTCCATCCATGTACCTTGAGGATTATGTGTATAAAGGCAACTAGAAAGATGATTTTGAGATGCATGGTGAAGTAGACCATTTGAGATGCTCTCATAGGTTGCATTTGTGCTATGGAATGTGCCCAAATGGTTGTGGAGTTATTAGAATACCATTTGATGCAACTTTGACTCATTTATAATGTTAAAATTGGCATAATTTTAAGCTAAAAACTGACCAAATGGACTATTCTTAGCATAAAATTTGGCCCACTTATAAAGCTCATCTATAACTTTTCACAGAATCAAAGAACATCCAATTTGGAGTTCTAGAAAATTTATTATAATTTTTCAAAATTGGCCAAATTATGTAGAAATATTATGGTTACTATTCATATGATTAGTTTATGTTTCTATGTCATTTGTGAGACAAATGAAATCTAATGCCAATGAAATTTTATAGGCATAAACTAAACATCATAATCTTTTCATAGCCACTGAGATCACCTAATTTAGAGCTCTATAAAAGGAGAACTGAATTTTTAAAATTGCATGATAGTACCAATAACGTAGCTCGACCTTTGGTATTGTTCTATCAATTTTCATAGGTTAAGCACATTTTCTTGATCTAGCTTTATTTTTATTGTTAGCAAACATTTAGAGCTTTTCATAATGGTATATTTTGTTTGATTTCAATTTTTCTAGAATTAGTTATGAATTTTTAAAGTTTATATTAGAAATCTAGACATGCCAACCCAAGAGCAAAACTTGATTTTTCTAATATATGGTTTCAAACCCGAGATATATGAGATTATTTGTGATGTTTATAACTTGAATGGATATGTTATAGATAGAAAAGGATGTGGATGAGTTCACATGGTCCCTAAACCCATGAATCATAAATATGGCTTTCCAACTATGCAATTGTACATGCTTAAAGTACATGTCTCCTTACAAATATGGTTCAATATAGATGAGATATAAAGATAGCCTATGTGATTATTGTGTAAAGGCTATAAGGCTAAGGTATTACAGCATGCATTATGTATGGCATTGTGTTTCTAAGGTAGAACAATGGCCTAACAAGACCTTGAAAAACTATCTATTGTACTATTTCTTTTCCATCTTCCTTTAATAATTTCTCATTTGTCCTTTATCAAAATGGATGCTAGCTTGCAATCTTTCATCTTAAATTTCTTTAACAAATTGTTAGTGTATTCTTTCTTGAGAAGTGAATATCCATTTGGGCCTTTGTTTGACTTGCATTTTGAGAAAATATTTCATGAGTCTAACATCAATCATCTTGTACTCTTTCATTATGGCCTGCTTGAAGATTTTAATATCCTTGTGTCATTACTAATATATATTAAATCACCCATGTATAGAAATAGAATGAGGAAATGGTCTTCATGCATCTTCATATATAATAATGGCTCATTTGGGTTTTTTGTGAAACCATGATTGAGAAGATACCTACCTATTTTATTATTCCACATACGCAATGCTTCCTTTAGCCTATAAAGTGCTTTTTTTCAACCAATATACATTGTCTTCTTTGCCTTAAACCATGCACCCTTAAGGTTGCTCCATGTACACTTCTTTAATTTTACCATTAAAGAATACGAATTTCATGTCTAATTAATATACTTGTAACTTTAGTTTTGTGGCCAAAGCAATTACCATTCTTATAGTCTCCATGCATACCATAGGAGTGAAGGTCTTGTTGAAGTCAATGCCTAGTTGTTGGAAATATCTTTTTGCCATAAGTCATGCCTTGTACTTCTGGATCTTCATTATACTTGATTTTGTAAACCAATTTTAGGCCAATGTTATCTTTTTCTTTTAGTTTCTCCATGAGCTCTTATGTTTGATTCTTCTTAATCATCTTGATTTCTTCATTCATTGCTTTTTTCCATTCTTCCTCTTGTGTAGCTTCTTTATATCTTTGTGCCTCACAAGAAAAGAATATCACATTGCAAGTTTGATATATGTCCTACAATGAATGAATTTTCCTTAGAGGAGATGAATCTAATGACAAGCTATTCTGCCTTGGAGGTTGACTTGTGCTTAAGTCTGAATCATCTCTTCCATTCTCCTTAGATTCAAGATGTTAAGCTCTATAAGGTGCTTCATTGCTCTATTTCCAACTTGCATTTACATCAAAGATAATGTCCTTTAAAATAATAAATTGTCTTGTATCAATGTTGTAAAAATGATGACCCTAGTATTTGTCACTGTAGCCAATGATAATACACTTTTCTCCTTTCTCATATAGCTTGTCTCTATTCCCTTTTAAGACACAGGCATATGTAATGCAGCCACATACTCTAAAATGATCAACCTTCAGTTTTCTCTTGAATGACTTACTCTTCACTCAAGAGGGTTTATTTCTAGTGTAATATTATCTTCTTTTTTATTAACACATGCCTTTTTCTAAATGACTTATATTATTGGTTAAGAAATCATTAATTTTTTATTTTTAATTATTTTTAAAAAATATAATAATGAGTGGTAAGACTGTAACTAATTACAAATTAATTAGATCTTTTCTTTGTCAAGTAATTTTTTAGTACATCTTTATTAATAATTTTCTAAGTAGTTGTTTAGTCTTAAATCACTTTATTAAAAGAGATTATTACTTTACTACTTTACAAATATGCATTTCTATTTTGGTCAATGAAACTAGTAGTTAAATAAAATGATAAAGTGGATGATTTTCATTTAGGTATACTAGTTGTTTTAATACTCTTTAATGACTAGTCATTTAAACAATAATAATGTTAATTTCATAAAATATATGAAATATTTGATACTCTATTCTCATTTAATCATTTTAGAAATTTACAAACATTAAAGATACAATAAATATTTTAACATCATAATGTCTTAACCTCAATTAATCTCCCTCTAGACTCGATTCCATATGATTTCCAAAGAACAAGTACAAACCGTGATATTTTTATACTATAAAACGGGGTTCAAACGCTCATATTTTGTCCCGTGGGTCTCGTGAACCCATCAATTATATTATCTACTCACACTCCATTTATACGAC
This sequence comes from Erythrophleum fordii, assembly GCA_032878935.1. Taxonomy (NCBI): domain Eukaryota; kingdom Viridiplantae; phylum Streptophyta; class Magnoliopsida; order Fabales; family Fabaceae; genus Erythrophleum; species Erythrophleum fordii. Next base: position 2,224,232 of record JAVQMF010000055.1, read on the forward strand.
TCATACATATCATAAAACAATCCATGAACCATGGATATGAAGCCAAAATCCAAGAAAATGCAATTTATCACATGGGCCCAAAAGTCAGATTTTTGGCTCTAAATTTGGAAAATCATAACTAATTATAGAAAAATGGGAATCAAGAAAACTATAGCTTTTTGGAAATTTCTAGATGTTAAATTTATGTTAAAAATAATTTTCAACTACGATCTCAGCGTCTGGATCATGTTTGACGTCGATAAAGAGACAGAGGTCCGGCTATCCCTGATACTGTTGCAGCTTACTGTCATGAAATTCAAAAATTCATAACTAATTCCAAAAAAATCCAATCTGGACAAACTGTACCAATTTGGAACTTTAAAGATGTTAACTAGAAGAAACAAATAATTCTAGATCAGTTCAACAGCCTTTAGACCTCAAAAACTGATGGAACAATAACAAAGGTCGGATGGCTTCCCTGATACTGATACAGAAATTCAGAAAGTTAGTTCTCTCTCTACAGACCTCCAATTGAGGTGATTCTAGTTAGTATAAGTCACCATGGATGTCTAATTTATGCTTATAAAATTTCATGACAATTGGACACCATTTAGTCTATGAATGACACAGATTCATTTTCGGACCTATGGTAATAGTGCATTGACCAAACCATTAAAATTTCCAAACTTCAACAATTTGCCAAATATTCCCTAGACCTCCAAATATTACCAACTTAAGCTTCCCAAGAAGCTCTCTACAAACTCTAGAGACATGCTTAATTTCATATTAAGAAGAGCTCATTTGGTCATACTTTGATATAGCTCACAAATTTAGCAGTTTTGACACCCAAAACGGTTCAAAGTGGGTCCAAATGGCCTTCCACATATTCTCGCACCTCATGGACAAGTTTTAAAGTATAAACATAGTATATATGAAATGTACAAGTGGTCCAAATCATCATATATTTCAAACTCATTATGCTACGGGCAAGAATACACTATTGCATACAATCCACAAAAGGGGCAAATCCCACATTTTCATTACTATGACTCTCTACATAGTTTATACATTATTTTTCCATACATTTACACTTGTTTCAACATTTATATCTCAAAAATAGTAGGTGCATATTCATTTTAGCACCTCTTTACATCAAAAGAACCAAAATAAATCAACATCTATCTAAACATGCTCCTAAGCTCCTTGGTGTGTACTTGAATCCCCTTGAGCTCCACCTAACATGTTAAGATGGGAGAGGGAAGGGGGTGAGATTCATGGAATCTCAATAGCTCATGCACTCATTCAAGGAAGCAATCAAGGCATATAAACAAGTCATAACATGCAAATAGGCATCTAACCATTCACAATCATACAATACATGATTTACATGCCATGAAAATCACATCAATGCCACGAGTAAGCTCTAGGGACTTTTGGTCTAGTCTCACCCGATTTTAGGGACTTTTGGATGGCCTCACCCTCGGTTTAGAGACTTTTGACTTGGCCTCACTCAGTTATGAGACTTTTGGCCTTGTCTCACCCATCCTCAGGGACTTTCGGCTCTACCTCACGCATCTCAAGGGACTTTTGGCACTACCTCACCCGAGCAATTTTCACAATCCAACATATAAATATATTGGTACCAATGTATCAAGGCAAGCACAACAAGCATATACATAAGCATACAATGACTATTACATCCAAGAATGCAATAAGAAAGAGTGGAGAGCTACCTTATAAGCCAACACAAGCCTTCCCTTTCAATTTCTCTTCTCCCTTCTTGGTTTCACACTCATACCTTGATGGAGGTGCTTCTCTTGAGCCTAGACACAACAAAAAGCATGGAATTACTCTCTCATAACTCAACAACTATTAGGGGTTCTTCAGAGCAAACCCTTCCAACATATAAGAACCTAAGGGTTCTCTCTCTCTCTAGAATTTCACCAACTCTTCTTTTCTCTCAAGCTCTCAAGTTAGTAGAACCAACATACTCAAGGAAAGCAAAGAAGTTCAAGAGTGGTTTTCCACTTTCCCTCTTCTAACCCATGCCTAAACCCCAACTAATTTAACAATCAAAACCACAGAAAGAGAGGGCAAAAAGAGAAGAATAAGATTCTAAGAAGAAAAGAGAGGGAAATCTCAAGCTTGCTTACCGTTTCTTTATTCTTCCTTCCTTCTCTTGGTCTCTCTCTCTCTCTCCACGCCCCTTTTCTCTCCTTTGGTCGAAACTTAGGTCAGTTAAAAGAGAAAGAATGAATTGGAACATTTTAAGAAGTCAAATTCTCCTTTTTTATGCTTTTCCAGACTAACCCTCGCTATAGTGAAAATTAACCTTCACTACAGCGAGCACGTATCAGTCCCAGACCCCTGTTTTCGTTATGGCGCACGCTACGGCGAGCAGCTCCCTGGTTTTTGTATGGGATGCCTACACTCGCTATAGTTAGAAGCATTCTCGCTATAACGAATAGGTACATTCGCTATAGCTAGACCATTTCTCGCTATAGTGAACAGGTACATTCGCTATAGCTAGGCTATTTCTTGCTATAGCTAGCAGACTTAGAAAAATTTCAGGATTTCGAAAATTTTTAGCTTTCTTCTTTCTTTTTCTTTGCTTTTTCTGGTTGTTACATTTCTACCCCTCTTAAAGAAATTTCATCCTCGAAATTTAAAGATATACCTCATGGAAATAACTCTAGATATTTTTGTCTCATTTCATCCGCCAATTCCTAGGTTGCTTCCTCAGATGTCAGACCTTTCCATATCACTTTCACCAGAGGAATGTTCTTGCTTCTCAGCTGTTTCAGCTTAGCATCCACAATTCTCTCCGGTCTCACTACATAGGAAAGATCTTCCTGCAATTGCACATGCTCATATTCTATGACATGTGAGGGGTCTAGTAAATACTTTTTCAACTGGGAGACATGAAAAACACTATGGATTTGGGCTAGGTTATGAGGTAAGGCTATTCGATAAGCCACGGGTCCAATTTTCTTAAGGATTTCAAAGGGACCAATATACCTAGGACTAAACTTCCTTACCTTCATTGACCGACCTACTCCCGTCACTGGAGATACTCGAATGAACACATGGTCTCCAATCTCAAACTCTAACGGCCTCTTTCGCTTATCGACATAGCTTTTTTGCCTACTCTGGGCCGTGAGGAGTTTCTTTCTAATTATTTCTATCTGTCGGGTGGTCTGGTCCACAATCTCAGGTCCTATCATACTCCTCTCACCTAACTCAACCCAACACAGAGGGGATCTGCACTTTCTCCTATACAAAGCCTCATAAGGGGCCATTTGAATACTGGAATGGTAACTGTTATTATACGCAAACTCTGCTAACGGTAAATACGCATCCTAATTACCCATCATTTCTAACACATATGCCCTCAACATGTCTTCCAATGTTTAGATGGTCCTTTCAGTCTAACCATCTGTCTGGGGGGGATATGCAGTGCTAAATCGCATCCTGGTCCCTAAGGCATGCTACAATGACCTCTAAAAGTTCAATGTGAACCTGGGGTCTCTATCCGAAACTATGCTACTGGGTACTCCATGAAGTCGCACTATCTCTCTGATGTACAACTGGGCTAATCTAACAGTGTATGAGTAGCCCTGATAGCTAAAAAGTGTGTAGACTTCGTCAGTCTATCCACAACTATCCAAATAGCATCGTGTCCAGAGGATGTCTTAGGTAACCCCATAACAAAGTCCATGGCTATACTATCCCACTTCCACTCAGGGATATCTAGAGGTTACAACAACCCAGCTGGCCTTTGATGTTCTATTTTTACCCTCTGACACACTAGGCATCTAGCCATATAATTCGTCACATCGTTCTTCATCCCTGGCCACCAAAAAATTCTTTTCAAATCCTGATACATCTTGGTGGCACCTGAGTGGATAGTATACTTACTCTTATGTGCCTCTTCTAAAATGCTTTCTCTCAACTCAGTCTGACCAGGCATACAGATTCTATCTCGGTATACTATCATATCATCCTCAGACACCTTGAAATCTGAGGTCTTACCTTGCGAAATCTCATTCCTGATCCGTTTCAGGAACTCATCCTCCCTCTAGGCATCTAAGATCTGGGTTCTCAATATATTCTCAATTCGGGTTTCACTCAGATACAATTTACCCGATACCACCTAACAAGAGAGGTTCAAGTTTCTAAACTTCTCTAAGGGTCTGTTTGGTTTGAAGGTTTTGAATGGGAGGGGAGGGGGTCACCTTGTTTGGTTTGAAAGAGTTGGAGGGGAGGGGAGGCACCTCCCCTCCCCTCCAAACCCTCCCCTCCAAAAGTGGGGGTTTTTGGAGGGGAGAGAAAAGTTTATCTTCATTTGACAAAATTGCCCCCACTTTTTATTTTCATTTTAAATATAATATAAATCTTATTTTTTAAATTGGGTTTAAGATAATTTTTTATAAAAATAAAAAATATTTTTTGAATAAAAAATAAAAAATTATTTTTAATAATAAAAAGCAAAAAAAAAGTTTTTTTTTATAAAAATAAAAAAATTAAAAATTCTAATATCATAAGGGTATAATTGTCCATTTAATTTTATCTCCCCTCTTTAACCAAACAACATATCATTAAAACCCCTCCCCTCCCCTCCCCTTCAAATCAACCAAACAACATATCATTAAAACCCTTCCCCTCCCCTCCCCTCCCCTCCATTAAAATCTCTCCCCTCCCCTCCCCTCCATTGAACCAAACACTCACTAAGAGCTCTTGCTCCCTAATTATCATATGGGCTACATGGATGGATTTTCTACTCATGGCATCCGCCACCACATTAGCCTTGCCCGGATGATATTTCAACATATAATCATAGTCTTTCAGGAACTCAATCTATCTCCTCTGTCTCATATTGAGTTCTTTCTGGTCAAACAGGTATTTCAGACTCTTGTGGTAACTAAAAATCTCTATGGTAGTACCATACAGATAGTGTCTCCAAATTTTAAGAGCAAACACTACGGCGGCTAGCTCCAGGTCATGCGTGGGATAATTCTCCTCATAAAGACTTAACTGCATAGAGGCATATGCCACTACTCGACCCTGCTGCATCAACACATATCTTAACCCTTTGCCCGAAGCATCACAATAAGCCATAAATAGCTCACTAGGGTCAGGGATAATCAGTACAGGGGTAGTGGTCAAATGGAGTTTCAACTCCTGAAAACTCCTTTCACATCTATCATCCCACACAAAATGTGTCTCTTTCTTAGTTAGCCTCGTCAGTGGTAAGGCTATCTAAGAAAAGTTCTGAATAAACTGTCTATAATACCCTGCCAAACTTAGGAAACTCCTAACCTCGGTGATCGTTCTAGGTCTATCCCACTGTAACACAGCCTCAACTTTATGGGGATCAACCGCGACCCCGTCTCTTGAGATCACATGACCTAAGAATCTCACCTCGGTCAGCCAAAACTCACATTTACTAAGTTTGGCATACAACCTTTTATCTCTCAAGGTCTCTAAGACTAATCTCAAATGTCTCTCGTGCTTCTCAAAGGATTTGGAGTACACTAGAATATCATCAATGAAGACCACCATAAACTGATCTAAATACAGTCTGAATACCCTGTTCATGTAATTCATGAACACAGCAGGCGTATTCGTCAACCCGAATGGCATCACACGGAACTCATAGTGCCCATATCTCATTCTGAAGGCTGTCTTAGAGACGTCTTCAGTTTTCACTCTCAATTGGTGGTACCCAAATCTAAGATCTATCTTGGAAAACACAGATGCCCCAGCCAACTGATCTAACAAATCATCGATTCTAAGGAGAGGATATTTATTCTTGATGGTAACTTTATTCAACTCTCTGTAATCGATACACAAATGCAAGCTACCATCCTTCTTTTTCACAAATAACACCGAAGCTCCCTAAGGTGAAACACTAGGGCGGATAAACCCTTTCTCTAACAATTCCTTTATCTGCTCTTTCAACTCAGCAAGCTCGGCGGGAGCCATCCTGTAAGGAGCCTTGGACACCGGTCCAGCCCCAGGCACTATGTCTATAGGGAACTCTAGTTCTCTCTCAAGGGGTAGGCCATTAAAGTCAAACTCTTTAGAGAAAACTTCCAGGAATTCCCTGACAACTGGGATCTCCTCTATCCCTTCTTCTACCTCAGCCTGAATAAAGAAAAAGACTAGAAACCCTTGACATCCACACTCTAAATATCTCTCAGTCTGGGCAGTAGTCATAAAAGATAACTCAGCTCCTACCCTAGGTATGGTCCCACAAGCAGGTAGGGAAATGGTTCGGTGTTCACAATCAAGTATTGCATTATTCGCGGCCAACCAGTTCATACCAATAATCAAATCAATATCATGGAAGGGCATACAGATCAAATCAATAGTGGTATGACAATGGTTAAATTGAACAGTGACATTTAAGTAGGTATGGGAAGTAACCACGTGACCTCCAGTGGATGTAATGACAGACAAGTCAAATGGCCAGACCCAATTGCCTCACACAATCATAGGATATAAACGAGTGACTAGCACTCGAATCAAACATAGCAACTACAAGAAAACCATTCACTATCAACGTACCTCGGATCAAACTGGGGGACGCACTGGCTTCCTGCTGAGTGAGAGCGAACACTCTGCCCTGGGTCTATGGCCTAGGAGGAGGTGCTGTATCCATCTGAGAACAGTGTCTAGCAATGTGCCCTGGCTTCCCACACTTGAAACATGTCACCGGAGACCGCTGGAAGGATGACTGGCTCTGAGGAGGTGGCATACCCTGCTGTGGCCTTCTATTCCATGGCCCCTTGCCTCTCCTCTTGGTGCTAGGTGTCAAACTAGAACCCTCTTCTGGTTTCAGCCTTTTCAAATCTGAAACCCTCTTCTAGCTAGCTGAAGTCGCAGCAGGCATGATAACTTGCAGGTTAGTCTCAATCACCCTGCTGACCTCTACAAGGGTATTGAACTTCCTGATCCACTGTGGAGTAACTCTATCGCTAATCAGGGGCTTCAACCCAGTCTTAAACTGCTCACATCTCCAGGGTTCATCATCATACCTCTGGAGGTAAGAGGAATACCGAGACAACTTAATGAACTTGGCCATATATTGATCCACAGTCATCTCGTCCGTCTATCTTAAGCCCATAAATTCCATCTCTTTCTTCTTCCTTACTGAACTAGGGAAATATTTCTCATAAAATTTGACCAAAAAGCTTTCCTAACTTATTTGTATGTTCTTGGTCTCCATTAGGGATTTCGTGCTACGCCACCATCTATCAGCTTCCTTTTGTAATATGAAAGTGGCTAGCTGAGCTTTCTGTTGGGTGGTGCAATCCATCACCGAGAATATTTTCTCTAGCTCTATAACCCAACCCTCCGCCTTATCCGCATCCAACTCCCAGTCAAACGAGGGTGGACTATTCTGCCTAAACTGCTTTAACAGTTTCTGGATAGGCGTCTGGGTTTGAGGAGCAGCAAGCTCCTAGGGAGGTGCAGGTGGAATGCTGGATGTGGATGGCTGAGGTACAGGGGCATCTCTCCTGGCTTCTTCTTGCCTGGCCAGGGTGTCTTGTAAATGTATGATCATATCATGCTGTTGCTAGGCAATGTACCTCTGCTGTTCCAGCATCTCCTGGTGCTGGCCCATCATGGCCTCATACCGGTCAAGCCTCTCTATGATAGTTTGCAGAGGATCCTCAAGCCCAACAGGAACTTCTGGCTCAGCTCTCTTAGCCCTAAGCGGTCTGCCTCTACCCCTGCCTCGTCTAGTCTCAACCATGTCTGAAAAGAAGTAGCAATCCTCAATTCACAATGATATCACAAGCACATATGCATATGGATGCTACCACTTCCATGGCCACTCACACCAAACACAAGCAAATCACATCAGTCAAGAGCCTAGCATCGAGCAAAAGTGCCTGAACCTTTTCTCTGATATCAACAATGTAACACCATAATGTCTTAACCTCAATTAATCTCCCTCTAGGCTCGATTCCATATAATTTCTGAAGAACAAGTACAAACCGTGACATTTTCATACTATAAAACGGGGTTCAAAAGCTCATATTTTGCCCCGTGGGTCCCGTGAACCCATCAATCACATTCTCTACTCACACTCCATTTATAAGACTCATACATATCATAAAACAACCCATGAACCACGGATATGAAGCCAAAAACCAAGAAAATGCAATTTTTCACATGGGCCCAAAAGTCAGATTTTTTACTCTAACTTTGAAAAATCATAACTAATTATAAAAAACTAGGAATCAAGAAAACCATAGCTTTTTGGAAATATCTAGGTGTCAAATTTACGATAAAAATAATTTTCAACCACAATCACAGCATTTGGACCATGTTTAACATCAAAAAAGAGACAGAGGTCTGGCTGTCCCTGATACTGGTGCAGCTTGCTGTCATGAACTTCAAAAATTCATAACTAATTCTAAAAAAATAAAATATGGACAAATTATACTAATTTGGAAATCTAAAGATGTTAACTAGAGGAAAAAAATAATCTTAGATCATTTCAGCAGCCCTTAGACCTCAAAAACTGATGGAACAGTAATGAAGGTCGGATGGCTTCCCTGATGCTGATACAGAAATTTAGAAAATTATTTCTCTCTCTACAGACCTCTGATTGAGGTGATTCTAGTTGGTATAGGTCACCATGGATGTCTAATTTATGCCTATAAAATTTCATGACAATTGGACACTATTTAGTCTATGAATGACACAGATTCATTTTCAGACCTATGGTAATAGTGCATTGACCAAACCATTAAAATTCTCAAACTTCAACAATTCGCCAAATATTCCCTAGACCTCCAAATATTACTCACTTTAGCTTTCCAAGAAGCTCTCTACAAACTCTAGAGACATGCTCAATTTCATATTAAGAAGAGGTCATTTGGTCATACTTTGATAAAGCTCACAAATTTGGCGGTTTTGACACCCAAAACGGTTCAAAGTGGGTTCAAATGGCCTCCCACATATTCTCGCACCTCATGGACAAGTTTTAAAGCATAAACATAGTATATATGAAATGTCCAAGTGGTCCAAATTATCATACATTTCAAACTCACTATACTACAGGTAAGAATGCACTATTGCATACATTCCACAAAATGGGCAAATCCCACATTTTCATTACTATGGCTCTCTATATAGTTTATACATCATTTTTCCATACATTTACACTTGCTTCAACATTTACATCTTAAAAATAGTATATGCATATTCATTTTAGCACCTCTTTACATCAAAAGAACTAAAATAAACTAACATCTATCTAAACATGCTCCTAGGCTCCTTGGTGTGTACTTGAATCTCCTTGAGCTTCACCTAACATGTTAAGATGGGAGAGGGAAGGGGGTAAGATTGATAGAATCTCAATAGCTCATGCACTCATTCAAGGAAGCAATCAAGGCATATAAACAAGTCATAACATGCAAATAGGCATCTAACCATTCACAATTATATAATACATGATTTACATGCCATGAAAATCACATCAATGCCATGAGTAAGCTCTAGGGACTTTTGGTCTAACCTCACCCGATTTTAGGGACTTTTGGATGGCCTCACCCTTAGTTTAGGGACTTTTGACTTGTCCTCACTCAATTATGAGACTTTTGGCCTTGTCTCACCTATTCTCAAGGACTTTTAGCTCTACCTCACCCATCTCAAGGGACTTTTGGCACTACCTCACACGAGCAATTTTCACAATCCAACACATAAACATATTGGTACCAATGTATCAAAGCAATAACATATGGCATGTCTTACACAACAAGCATATACACAAGTATACAATGACTATTACATCCAAGAATGCAACAAGAAAAAGTGGAGAGCTACCTTATAAGCCAACACAAGCCTTCCCTTTCAATTTCTCTTCTCCCTTCTTGGTTTCACACTCACACCTTGATGGAGGTGCTTCTCTTGAGCCTAGACACAACAAAAAGCATGGAATTACTCTCTCATAACTCAACAACTATTAAAGGTTCTTCAGAGCAAACCCTTCCAACATATAAGAACCTAGGGGTTCTCTCTCTCTCTAGAATTTCACCAACTCTTCTTCTCTCTCAAGCTCTCAAGTTAGTAGAACCAACATACTCAAGGAAAGCAAAGAAGTTCAAGAGTGGTTTTCCACTTTCCCTCTTCTGACCCATGCCTAAAACCTAACTAATTTAACAACCAAAACCATAGAAAGAGAGGGCAAAGAGAGAAGAACAAGATTCTAAGAAGAAAAGAAAGGAAAATCTCAAGCTTACTTACCTTTTCTTTGTTCTTCCTTTCTTCTCTTGGTCTTTCTCTCTCTCTCCAAGCCCCTTTTCTCTCCTTTGGTCGAAGCTTAGGTCAGTTAAAAGAGAAAGAATGAATTAGGACGTTTTAAGAAGTCAAATTCTCTTTTTTTACGCTTTTTCGGACTAACTAACCCTCGCTATAATGAAAATTAACCTTCGCTACGGCGAGCACGTATCAATCCCAGACCCCTGTTTTCGTTATGGCGCACACTACGACGAGCAGCTCCCTGGTTTTTGTATGGGATGCCCGCACTCGCTATAGCTAGAAGCATTTTCGCTATAGTGAACAAGTACATTCGCTATAGTTAGACCATTTCTCGCTATAGCAAACAGGTACATTTGCTATAGTTAGGCCATTTCTCGCTATAGCGAACAGGTACATTCGTTATAGTTAGGCCATTTCTCGTTATAGTTGGCAGACTTAGAAAAATTTCATGATTTCAAAAATTTTCAACTTTCTTCTTTTTTTTTCTTTTTTTTTTCTGGTTGTCACAAAGATGCTTAGAGACTTAGGATACAGATATTTTATGAACATCACTTTTTACTTTGCAAATATAGAGATCTTACACCTAGATTATTAAGTTTGTTAAATTTTAAAAATATTTGATTGTATAACTTTTTTTATAACTATAAATTATGTTAAATTTAATAATCTTAAATATGTAATTACTAGAATGTAAACTATCAACGTACTAGTAGCGAATATAAAGTTTTCAATTAGGTACAATTTTATTATAGAGTAGTTTAGTAGTTCAAATTAACTTATGACTGTAATAACAAAATTAGGAGAGACTTTAACATCTTTTGACTTGTAACTTATCCCTTTGTCATTTCCTAACAAAATTCAATAAAGAATGACCTATAACTTAATAATATATATGAAACACATTTTAGAAGTTAATTATTATTAAAATTTAATTATCTCATTTTAATAAAGTCAATATAATCTTTGAATATTTTGCACTTGGCTTTCATACATATATTTATTTAAATTACATGAATCTTTTAAGTGATAAGGAAATAAGTAAGATGATTATTAATTTTACCATGATAAAATTAAGGTGGGTATAGTTGAAAATTATACAAAAATATATTTCTTAATAAGAATAAAGTAATAAATGTTAAGAATATATTTATAAATAATTAAATAGAGAGAGAGTGTGTGTATTATTTATACATTTTTATATATAATATTTTGCATTTATATAACACGGTTGCAATCTTTAAGAGATAGTTAAGCAAGTGTATTCTACCTTTCATGTCACAAGTCAAGTTTGAATCTTACAAAGATTAATTTTGTACATTTACACTCTTTGAGACTAGGGGTAGGTAACAAATCCGGGCCGCCCCCCGTTGAACTACAAAGTTTAGGTTTTCCCCTAACCCACTCTAATACTTGGTCACCCATTGACTTATTCAAGCTGAATAGGGCAGGACAAGTCAGGTCCAAATTGCCATTGCTATCGTTGCTTGTTTGTCATTCATTCCTCCATTGCTTGTGACTCATGCTTGTATGATTATTTGATCTTAAGAGGTTATTCTTTTTTTCTATTTACTTTTTTTATATATTTGTTTAAATAATGATTGTAAATTTGTGATATTTTAAACATTTTTTAATCAATTGATTTTACTTATTGTTATATTAAAATATGATTTAGGATAGGTGAGTTGCAAATTTGTTGAATTTTAAAAAGAAAATGGAAAAACTTTTTAACAAAAAATATAAAATATGCAATTTATTTAATTATATGTACTGATTTATAATTAGTTTTATAATTTTTATAAGGCCATCCGAATTTAAGGTATGAGGTGTAAAAATATGGTGGTAAAGTGGCTGGATATAACTAGGTGTTTGAAACGAAGACTATAATGCCGCTAATGGTATTGGACTGAAGGACATGACGGCCAGCTCTGTTGGTATTTGGTATTTTTAAAGGAAAGATAACGTGATAAAAGGATAGAAGGGAGAGAACAAAAGGAGCAAGGGACGTGTATAGAGCTTAGATAATGCTTATGAATTCTCCTCTGATTGCTTTCACGGATTACACAGCAAATGCCTCACACTTGCCTCCTTTACATAGTAGAGAAAATTGGTTACGTCCTTTAATTTTTTGTAATTGACACTATTTTTAATTTGATGTCTTGGCAATTCGCATATGTTCAATGTGATTATGTCTACTTCCTACTTCATCATGCTCCCACCCTACAGTACACAGTCTAAAGTTTATACAAAGTTTATACACACACACACATATATATATATATATATATATAAACAGTCTGTTGATGATCCATTGCCATGTATTAGATTTTGCTAGAGGATTCACATGGCTTCATGATTGTTCTGATTTTATGATAGATTTTGTTAGATTACTTTATAATAGTTTTTTGAGAAAATAATGAACGGTGAATTACCTATCCTAACCTAAGAATGAAGGAAAGCAAAATATTACTTCTTTTTAGCAAAAAGTGAAATAGTTTTTTGAAAAATTAAAAAATGATAAAATTACTAATGCCTAATTAATCCGGCGGAGGATTTTCGCCAATAAAGTGATAAAGACATCAGAGAACAAACCAAAAATTGTCATGAAAATTAGGCGAATATCAATTGTTTCACTACTATGTAATTCAATTGGCAAAAACGTGATGAATTTGAGAGTAAAGGTATTAACTGCAATCTCCATGAAATTGAAAGTAAAGAAACCTAAGCTGATTGCTTCCTATCATCACAACATAAGCATATGGAAATTGTCAGTTTAAATCAAAGCCCTACTATATGTAGGGAAACCTTTTTGAAAATCAAGCTAAATCAAATTGCTTGATTCAACAAGTGAAAGATGAAGTATTTCCATACCTTCGAGGAAATTACGCGCAGCTTGAGTTTCTTCATATTCTCGATGTATTGACTAATATGTAGATGAAACTACAATCTTTTCAACGGAGGATTTTGGTCTGCGACGACACGAAAATTTTCAAATATATAACCTCTTGCAAATGATCTAAATTTTCAGTATTAGATCATACTTAGTGGCTTAACAAAATGACTAATAAATACCGAAATCAACTAATTGAGTTTCACTTTGAAAAAAAAATTAACCAAACTTAATTTTTACTTTGTTGATAATAAACTTATATTTGGAGAAGTAGAAAATGCAGAAAATAAATAGAGAAAAGGTATGTATAATTTCAAAAAAAAAAATCAGGAGAGGTTTATATAATTTCAACAAAATTCAAAAAAAGTTGTATTGGTTTTAAAAATAGAGAGAATGTTTGTATAGTTTTAATAAACTCAGGGGAACTTTATTTAAGTTTTGAAAAAAGAACAAAAAAATTCATGTAATTTTAACAAAATTTAAGAAAATGCATGTCCATGCATTTTACTCAATCTTCATATAATAGGGTAGTAAATATCTTTCTCTCTCTTATGGCTATAGGGACATCTAGGACTTTGCCAATTGCTTTTGTATAAGCTTTAACTACGAGTCTGGACTCTCTTTGTATTGTCCCTCTGTTGTCAATGGATACTTTATGTTTATATTATTATTATTATTTTGTGAAATATTTATTGTTCTACCCAAATATATTTTTGTTAACCATAAATGGCTTAGAATTATATTTATTTGTTTAGATTCAAAATTTATGTGTTTCTTTCCAATATATAATGTCTATGATAGAAAGTATTATTTAAGTTTCTAAATGGCTTGTAAATACATATATGACTGTCTGGAAGCATTTGTGGTGTTTAACCATTTTTCTTTACGAAGAAATTGATTTGAGTTTACAATTTGAAAGATTAAATACGATTCTTGGTTTAGAAATTTACCATTTTGGTTCAAAACAATACAAAGTTTATTCAAAAGGTCACAATATTTGCTCCGTATATTATTAGAAATAGTGTTAGATATATCTAGTACTCATTCTAAGCATGTCCTATGTTAACATATTTTTAGGATCATAAATGATTTATGAGATTGAACAACTTGGTACGTAGTAATATAATATTAAGTTTCAATTGAAATTTTTGAAAAGCTAGTTGCACAAAATATATTCATTAGTCAAGGTGGATAATTTATTTGGCTCTAAATGATTCATTTGCTTAGTTAGGTTGGCTGGTTTCTTATGCTTGGTTAGTTAAAATGAATGATTTCTCAATTCTTATTTAGTCAGAATGAATAATTATTCAAGTTGAGTAGTTCTTTAGCTTCAGTTTGATGATTACAATTTAGAGGTACAATCTCAGACTCCAAGCATGATGTACTAACATAAATTATTCTCCCATTAACCATACTGTGATATCATAGGCTTTTATGTATATTTTGAAGAAATGAAATTTAAACAGTTAAGGGAAGGTTTTGAAGAAAGCTAATGTTCGAAGGTATTATATTCTCAAAATATAGGCTTCACAATTATTACATAACTGTATTTGTTAAGAGTTGCCTCCTTCAAATTTGCAGTCAACTAGGTTCTATTTTTAACCACTGATGGAGTTCCTATGAATCATCCCTTTTATCTTTAGTTTGCTTTACAATTCCAGAGAGGGACGAACCTACACTTTGGGAATACTCCACCGCCCCCCCCCCCCCCCTCTTTTTTTTTTTCTCTCCCCCGCAAAGAAATGGAGTATGTATGATAAAGTAGCCTTTTGTATAATTAAGGTACTACTATTTGTCATTACCATATGCAAAATTTAATTCTCCCCCCCCCCCCCCCCCCCCGGGGGAAAAAAGACAAAAAAAAAAAAAAAGGTGCAACACATTTCGCTTCGCTATACTATTTTTTCCGGTTCTATCCATGATATCAATGAGGAAAGCAAATCTGATAAAAGCATACTTAGTAATTGATGGACAAATTTGCGATTATTTAAGATTTTGCGTTAGTCTTTTATTTTTAAAGTACCATATTTCTCATTTTGTTGAAGGAGTTAAGCTCCAACACTTTGTTTGTAGAGAGCAGTGCTCTTATTGCTGCATGTTTTGAACAAATTTATAAATGCGAAATTATAGGGAGATCATGTCAAATTTTTGCTACATGGTTATGAATTTTATTTAAAAGATTTTTCTAAGTTGTGTTTACAATCTATATTTGTCAAGTTTGGGGCTTACCAGATCAAAATACTAGTATGTCCCATGTCAGTCACGTGCCCAATTTGGATGGTGACAATTTATTATTTCATTAAAAATCATAATTTTGTTGTTGAAATATAAAAATGCAACCTCTATAAAATTTTGAAGTCATTGCAAATAATTTTTAAACTTCTAAAATCAAAATGTAGATTCTTAAACTTTTCATTGAGTTCTTTTGTCTAATCTCTTAACATCGGTCAACTAAAACTTACATTAAATTTTTCCATAATTGATGTATTAACACTAGGAATAACTATAAACTTGCCATGTTAAATATAAAAAATTCTATTGCAGTATTTGAATTAACATTGTTGAGGGAAGAAAGTAGACAACATGTTATATTTCCTAAGTGTGAAAATTAACAAACTAAATCTCTGATTTTAAATGTTCAAAAAACTATTTGCAAGTAACTCAAACTTTAAACAGTTTACGAAATTCCCTGAAATATAAGAGATAAATGAATAATTAAGTTGATCTTCTTGATTTGAATAACAACGTTAATCTTTAGTTTCTCCTTTCTTGTATTGATGTGTATCTTTTGGAATTGTGCTTTAAAGTTTGAAATGTTACAACAATGTTTGTCCAATATTACTTATAGACGGCGTTTGTGTACTGTAACAGAAATAGGCCGTAACAAAGATAATTTGATCAACAAAAAGGCCATTCCTAGTATAGCCACTATCAAAAGGCAAGAGACGCATGCTTTCAATAAACGACCTTAATGATGCAATTGTAAATTAATCATCCAGCCCAGAGTCAAAATCCAGGAGATGCATAGAACGAGAAAGAGTGAAAAGTCACAGGTCTCAACTCAACTAAGCACAACTCCACAGGACTGTCCCCAAACCACCCCCCCCCCCCCCCCCCCCCCCCCCCCCCACCCCCGCCGGCAAAAAAAAAAAACGAAAATAAAAAAATAAAAAAAAACTTTACTGATATTAGTGAACACCACAGTTGTAACATTTCCCCAGGATAGGCGAAATTGAAAAATGGTAACATACATCAACTTCGCCTAATATGAATGTGCTATCAGTTTCACACTTTATTTAATGCATAGACAGGTATGGGCATGGCAGGGACAAGGATTTGCAGCAGAAGTCAGGGAAAGGTGGATCCTTACTCTAGCCAAAAGGGAAAAATAAAGAATAACTTTGTAGGAACAAAGATGATATAATAAATTATCAACAACAGCTACAGGGAACTAAGGAAATCCTTCATCAATGTCAAAATGGTGTTGGGGTAACGGTATCCTTCCAATCTCTCAAACATGATTCCATCCATCCGGGCTTGAACTCCATCAGAAAATGTCAAGTCCTGAAGCAGTTCCTTCAATGTTCTATCTACTGCAACAAGGGTATTCCCTATGCCACTTAAAATCTCTGGAAGGGAAGGCCGGGAAAGTTCCACAAGCGTAACCTGCCACAGCTCAAGCACATTTACCAGGTAAATTTGCAATTCTCGGAACCATCCTCTGCTTATAAAAAGGTATTATTAAGCAAACCTGTCTGTTTTGAGGTATATTAGCTTTCAATTTTGCTATGGCAATAGCTCGAGAAAGCCCACCAATAGCATCAACCAAACCATGTGAAGCTGCAGCTTTACCAGTCCAAACTCTCCCCTGTGCAACCTTCTCCATCTTTTCTACCTGATGGCAAAATTGTAACTTTAGCTTAGACTTACCAAGAGGATGAAGAAAGAACTTGGAGGAGTTGCATATTAAAACCAAAACGCACAGTCATTGATCTGGAAAAAGCCGCTTTATCTCGAAATTGTTCATAAATATGCTGTGCAGACTTGGCAAATAGCTCTGCTTCGTCCTGTCTATACCAAAAATAAATAAAAATTGGTAGTATATGTCTGGACCAGAAATCATATATCACTGATACCATAAAAAATTGACAACTCTGGAAATTGTACCATGAAGGCGAGAGTGGCATTTGAAACATAAAATACAGCAGAAACTAGGCATTAAAGACAAGCAGGCCAGATATGTAAATCTACATAGAAGTCATATACTACATTTCTGCAACCACTGTGCGCTGTGCACCCTTAGGGTGACCTTGTGGTGTCTAGAACTAGATAGATTGCTCCACGGAGTCTCTCTGCTTTTTCCACCATGCCCTTTCAAAAACCAACTGGATTATTTTTCCAAAATCCAGAATAATGCACCCTACAGTGGCAATCCCAACTATACATGTTAGAATAGTAAGTGTGATATGGATAGGTTAAAATAAATGTCTTGATCACTAGTGAATTGGACTTATACTATTTGTACTATCCGTTATACTTAACCTAATTTATAATTATCAATAGACACATAGGATGCCTAGCTATGTAAGTCAATAACCCTATTTAGAGTGTTTTTCATTTCTCTTCAAGGTATCAGAGCAAGTTTGAGGAAAGAGTAGGCCTTCAATTGCTTGTGTTTCAGGGCTGAAGCTCTATTAACTTCTCTAAGGAAGCTCTTGCTCCTGTTTCTTCTGCATAGCTGTAGTATCCTTTTCAAACAATTTTTCAGTGATGGAAGATTTTCAGATGACAGGAACCTTCTGAACGATGGATCCCCCAGAACTCCAGAATGAATCCCAATGGGAGAATATCAATGAGGCTGCCCAGAAAGGACTGACTAGCTTTTGTAACATCATTTCCATCCCTAGTTTGGCATTTATTGTGATATTTTGTGGCTTTCTGGGTTTTGTCCTCGCTTTTCTTATGTTTCTTGATCTTGGTTGTTCTTTTTTCCTTTTATTCCCTTTACTTTCTAGTAATTTAACATTATAAATATGTTTTGAAATCCTGGTTGAAAAAGAAAGAAGAATCAGCACTAGAATTATGTTTTGTTAGGTGCCTTGGCATGCAACCCAATTACTGGGGACTAGATAAGAGAATGCCAATTGGGCTGCCCATAGGAAGCAGATTGAAGAATTTTGGGATCTATGCCAATATTGTCAAACAAAGTGGCTGAGGAGAGCAGTTGGGCAAATATCGAAGAGGTCACTCATGAGAAGTAGGTCAAAGGATTTTGAGAACTATTTGTCCACCAAGGACATCATTAAAGAAAGTGTTTGTTGTTGAAGTTTTTGAACTGCAATCGCAATTGAGTGACTGTGTGAATTGCAATGCTTTATCATGGTTTTAGAGTTCGAAGTATGGATATGTTTTTTCTTTTATTCTAATTATGTTTTTCTAACAAGTTTGAATAATCTTCAACTTAAGGGGGGAGTGTTAAAATAATGAGTGCGATGGCTATGTTAAAAATACGTGTTTTGATCATTGGTCGGCTAGGCTTGTACTATTTATACTATCCTTTATACTTAATTTATAATTATAAATAGGCACACAGGATACCTGGCTAAGTAAGTCAATAATTTCATTTAGAGAAGTCATTGTTTCTAAAGAGAATTTAGAGAATGTCAGCTCTAATTTTCATATTCTTTCATGGAAAAGAGTCAAACATACAAATAGGGGAAGCATAGCAGCAGGTCCGTCATTGAATACCTATAAATCAGCAACTGAATATTCAAATTTAATGAAAATATATATAGAGGAGAAATTTATGAAGAGAAAAGGAAACTGTTGGTTGTCACGTGAGAATATCATGTGATATTCTGATTTTATTTCCTCTATTGCACCGTTTTTATTTCCCCTTTTTACCATGGATATCCCTTTATTTTTGCACACTATCATCATTGACCTTCATTTGTTAAATATGTGGGATTTGAGGCCATCTCTTTATCACCTCTGTTCCTATATAGGTTTACTGTAATTCATTTTGAATATATGAAATAAGAAAGAACCAAAGCTGCTTTGTTCTCTGGTCTGTTCCTTCTCAACAATCTTCATGGTATCAGAGTGTAAGATCTGACTCCACCATGATCAAGTTTGGTTTTTGCCTAAACACAGAAGACCAAGAGAGCTAGAGCATCACAACTGAGATGCATTTGTCTTCCCCAATGCATTCGTCCAGTTTGTCCAGTTCCTTTACCCAGGTTCTCAATGACCCATCTCCAGCTCTTATCACTACTCATTGCTTGAATGGCCATAACTACCTCTAATGGTCTTCAAGTGTTATTCTATTCATCAGAGGCAGAGGCAAGGCCAACCACCTTACTGGAGCTGCTGTCCCTCCCAATGTGGATGATCTGAAATATACAGTTTGGGAAGCCGAGAACAGTATGATCCAGTCTTGGTTGATCAACTTTAAGACAACCGAGATTGGAGAGAATTTCATGTCATATAAAACAGCCAACAAGGTGTGGGAGGGAGCAAAGGAAACATTCTTCTGTGAAGAATTTAAAGTTTAATAATGTTGTGATTCATATTATTAAAAGAAAAATGACGCTTACGATAAATAGGGAACTGAGGCTACAAACCAGCCACTAGAATCCCTTAATTGTAGGGATATAGATCATATTTAAAACCCGATAACAACAACCAACCTTTATAGGAGATAAAGATAAAAAAAATACAATTTGAATAAAAAGATAAGACAAAAGATACTGACAATAAATGAAAAAAAAATATGGTAATAACAAATTAAAACAAAATGCTAATAACGATAGAGCTAAAGTGTACAAATAACAAACACTCTCCCTCAAGTTAGGAAGTAAATATTAATCATATCTATCTTGGAGCTAATCTTCCTAACATTGCCAATCTTTTTCTTTGAGACTAAGTCTTGCTTAAGCAAGTGTACTAGAAACCACAATTTTCTCTGTGTCCTGAACCTTATTTCCAAGCAATTTTTGTAAAAATTCATTGGAATCCCTTGATCTCAGCATACTATTCTCCCCTAGAATCCATGTTCATCATGAAGTGTTTTGTCCAAGTCAATGATTTATTTCCTATTTTGTTTCCCAATTTTATGCAATTGTAATTAGGCTTTTATTTTTCTGATCATGTCAATTATTGTGAATTATCAACCTCTTTAAAGCCTAGGATTTTGCTACCTTTATGGTGATATTATTGCTGCTGTTTTTCAGGAGTTGAATAACAAAATTGTTGCCATATGCTTCTCTATATATTTTCTCCTCTTACCATGAATGAAATAAAAATTTTCAGAGCCATCATTTTCTGAAGATCTTCATAGTATCAAAGTTTAAAAATGGCTGATCACCCATCTCTCATTTTTGGCCAAGTTTCGACCTTCAACATATAAGCTCTAGATGGGCAAAGCCCTTTGCCAAGGGTGACTACTACAGCCCTACTCATTCATGGGGCTGCTAATGGAGCCCCTGTTATCACTAATACTGCCAAGCCTACAACTATTCTTGTTACTAGGCATAGGCTCAATGGGAGCAATTACCTACAGTGGTCATCCAGTGTGCTTATGTTCATCAAAGGGAAAGGCAAGACAAGCTATCTCACAAGAGAACCTTGATGGAATCAAGACTTGGCTACAAGAGCAAAGGTTTCTCGATAGTCAATTCCATAAGTTTAAGTGAAGCCTTTTGCCACAAGTCTTGCCTTGTATGCTTATGCTCCCATCAAAGTTGTATATTGAATATCCATTTGCAACCCATGACCTTTTTTCCTTTAGGCAGCCCCACAAGAACCCATGTTTCATTCTTTTGGAGTGCATTCATTTCTTCATTAACAGCTTTCCTCTTCATAAATATTGTTAGGTATCTTTTCATTAGACACATTAGCAACAGAAACTAGATAGGAAGGAGAGAGTTTATCATAAGTCACAAAATTGCCAATGGGATGTTTGGTGCAAGTTTAGATACCTTTCCTTAAGGCAATAGGAAGGTTAAAACTTTCCGTTTCATGAAAGCATAGGTCAGAACTTGGACTAGAGGGACTGATCTGTTATGGGGGAGGATTGGCCTCTATCTCTTCGTTCTCCTTTTGAGGTATACTAGTGGCTAGGCATATTAGGTTCAGCTATAAGAGTAGGTTCAGGTTCTTGACTAGTTTGAAGATCTTGCTCACCTGATATAGTGCTAGTACAAGGCTGGTCAGCTTTAGTTTTATTAGGGGCAATACATAAATTAGGTATATTAGGTAAGATAAGAGCAATGGATAGAGGCTCTTCTGTATATCAAATCCATTATCTAAGATCATTTCTACCATTCTCCCCCTGAATGGAGGTTGTGGTGAAATAAGGCTGGTCCTCCAAGAAGGTTACATCCATAGACAATATTTTTGTGAAGTGAGAGAATAACACCTATAACCCTTTTGGGAGGTAGAGTACCCAACAAATATACACTTATTGGCTTTGGGGTCAAGTTTGGTGCTATTGGTATATGACCATAGGTGGTACAGCCAAACACTTTCACAAATAAGGTAGATAGAAGGGAAGTGTAAGAGTAGTGAGTGAAAAGAGTGGCACATGGGGTTTTAAAGTCAAGAACTTTAGAAGGCATACTAATTATGAGGTAAATGGAAGTTAGAATAGCATCTCCCTAAAATCTTTTTGGTACATTTATGGTAAACATAAACGAATAAGCAACCTCTACGATATGTTTATTTTTTCCTCTCGACAATCCCATTTTGTTTGGGGGGTATTAGCACAAGAACTTTGGTGGCGTATACCATGATTAGTCAGGTAAGATGAGTTGGGTATTGACATATTCCCCTGTTGTCACTATGAAGAACCTTTATAAAGGTCTAAAATAGGTTTAAGATCAATAGGTGAAAGATTTTAAAAATATTTTGGAACTTCAGATTTTTCTCTCATAAGATAAACCCATATAATTCTTGTGCAGTCATCAACAAACATAACAAACCACCTAACTCCCATTAGTCCATTAACTCTTGATGGCCCCTACACATTAATATGAATCAAATGAAACAGTTCGGTTGGTTTATAAGTATGTGAAGGGTAAGTTGCTCAAGTATGTTTTGCTACTTGGCAAGAATCACAATGAGAAATAGTAGAATTCTTATTAAATAAGGACGGATACATATTTTTCATATAAGGAAAAGCTAAGCCTATTATGCCATAACAAAATTTTAGTGCTACTAGAAGTAGGGGCCATTTTATTGGTACGAGTATCTAAGAAATAGAGTTTGTCCATTTCCTTAGCACCACCAATCATCCTCTTAGATCCCATGTCTTTGAAAACACAACCATCATGGGTAAAATTAGCCATACAATTGTTGTCTTGTAGGACTTTATTCACGGATAGCATGTTACATGTAATTGTGGGTAACAAGAGGACCCTTTTAAAAATCAAACTTTTAGAAATAGGAACTATTTCCAAACCAGTTAACTAGGGAATCATAAGCTATCTTAACATTTATAGGTTCAATACAAGGGTTGAAATGACTAAATAGTGATGGGTTACTAGTCGTGTGATTAGAAACCCCAGGATCCACAACCCAAGTATTATCAGAGATATTCAGTAGTCAAGGCTACAGAAAACTTACTAGAATGGGCCATATTACTAGTAATATTACTTGTGGATGTGAGTGTTTTATGACTATAGGGAAATATGAATTTAATCTCATCATTTTACATTCAGAGGATTGAAATATATATACAAGAGAGAAGGACTACGTAATCATATCTTATCCCTATGATTATGGTAATCATATCATATCATATCCTATCCCTATGATTATGGCACAGATCAATATCTACATTTAAAGAAATAAATCCTAATAGATAAATCTTCTATATCCCAACAGATAAATCTTCTATTATCCTAACACTCCCCCTCAAGTTGGAGCATAGATGTTAATCATGCCCAACTTGTTACAAATATATCTAACCCGAGCCCCATTAAGAGCTTTTGTAAAAAGATCACCCAATTGGTCTCCTGTCTTCACATGTCCTGTGGAGATAAACTTCTCCTGAAGCTTGTCACGAACAAAGTGACAATCAATCTCGATGTGCTTTGTGCGTTCATGAAAGACAGGATTAGAGGCTATGTGTAGAGCAGCCTTACTGTCACACCATAATTTCGCCGGTAACGAGGTCTTAAAGCCAACTTCCTTCAACAATTGATATAGCCATATTAGTTCACACACAGATTGTGCCATGGCCCTGTATTCTAATTCTACACTTGACCGAGATACCACATTTTGCTTCTTGCTCCTCCAAGATACCAAATTTCCGCCCACAAATAGGCAATAACCAGTAGTGGATCTTCTAGTAGCTTTAGATCCGCCATAATCTGCATCAGAGAAACACTCAATATCTATATGACCATGATTACTGCACAATATGCCACGGCCTGGAGTTCCCTTCAGATAATATAGAACATGTTCTAGAGCTTCCCATTGATTAACTGTTGGTGAGACCATGAACTGACTAAGTATACTGACTGGGTAGGTAATATCAGGGCGAGTCACTGTGAGAAAGTTCAATTTCCCAATCAATCTTCTATATATCTCTCAGAATTGTCAAATAACTTACTCTTATCAACATCAAGTTGTGGATTAGGAACCATAGGAGAACTACATGGTGCAACTCCTAACTTTCCTGTTTCTTTCAACAAATCAAGAACATATTTTCTCTGAGTCAGAAGAATCCCCTTCTTATTCCTCAGGACCTCAATCCCTAGAAAATACCTCAACGATCCTAAATCCTTTATTTGAAAATGAGAGTGAAGGAAGGATTTGAGAGATGAGATGCCCGAGGTATCACTCCCGGTAATGACAATGTCATCAACGTACACAACAAGAAGAATCATGCCAGCATTTGTTCTTGATAGAACATAGAATAATCACACTTACTTTTACTCAAGCCAAACTTTTGAACCACATCGCTAAACATGCCAAACCAAGCCCAGGGACTCTGTTTTAGGCCATATAAAGATTTTTTTAGACAACATACTTTTCCATGCTCCCCCTGAGCAACAAACCGAGGTAGTTGCTCCATGTAAACTTCTTCATGAAGATTTCTATGTAAAAATGCATTTTTGATATCCAACTGATATAAATCCCATCCATAAGTAGTAGCCATTGAAATGAATAACCAAATCGAGGTGAGCTTGACCACAGGGGAAAAAGTCTTGGAGTGGTCAACACCATAGGTTTGAGCATAGCCTTTAGCAACAAGGCGAGCTTTAAGACGGTCAAGAGTACCATCAGGCTTCGTTTTTGAAATAAGGACCCATTTGCATCCAATGGGTTTCTTCCCAATAGGTAAATCCACCAGGGTCTAAGTACCGGTATTTTCAAGAGCCGTCATCTCCTCCTCCATTGCAGCACGCCAACCCGGGTGAAATAAGGCTTCATGAACGGTTTTGGGGACAGAGAGAACATCTAAAGATGCAATAAAAGAGCTGGACGCAGGAGACAAGTGGTCATAAGAAACAAAAGATGAAATGGGATAAGCACAGGTGCGTTTACCTTTTCGAAGAGCAATGGGTAGATCAAAGGAGGTGTCAGACGCAAGCTCAGGTTCAGGAGCTAGTGTAGAATTGGATTCATGGGTAGACTCATTAGCAGGAGAGCACAAAACAAGATTCAACGGCAAAGGAGAAGATGGAAGGCTTGGTCTGGCGGCAGGTGTCTCCTTGGGACGTTTGGTGTAAACCTGACTGACAGGGGGTCGAGCAAGTGCTTGAGCCGGTGCTTGAATGATAGGATAAACTAAGAGATCATCATCCTCCACAGGTAGGGAAGGTGGAGATGAGAAAGAAAAGTAAGGAATGCTCTCATGAAAAGTAACATCTGCAGATACTAAATAACGATTAAGAGTGGGAGAAAAACACATTTTAGAAACTTGAGATCTAATTTGGTGACTTGGGGCCTAACATCCCGAACAAAGTAGACACACCCAAAGATTTTGGGATCAATGGGAAACAAGGACTTAGAAGGAAACAAGGTAGTATAAGGGATGTTACCAGTAAGGACAGAGGAAGGCATGCGATTCATGAGAAAACAAGCAGTGGAGACTGCATCAGCCCAGAAAGACCGAGGAACCTTCATTTGAAACATAAGTGCCCGTGCCACCTCAAGTAAGTGCCTATTTTTACGTTCAGCAACACCGTTTTTAGCAAGTGTATCAACACAGGAGGATTGATGAAGAATACCATTTTGAAGCATGTATGATTGAAAGGATGCTGAAAAATATTTTTTAGCATTATCACTACATAAAGTACGAATAGGGACATCAAATTGAATTTTAATATCAGCACAAAAAGCACAAAAGTGAGAGAATAATTCAGAACAATTTTTTATTAAATATAACCAGGTAACACGAGAATAATCATCAACAAAAGTGACAAAGTATTTAAAAACCAGACTTAGACTCAATATGACAAGGACCCTAAACATCAGAATGAATAATCTCAAAGGGGGACGCAGCCCGCTTATTGACTCTAGACACAAGAGGAAGACGTTGATGTTTGGCAAATTGACATGATTCACAATTTAAAGACAATAAATGCTGAAATTGAGGGTAAAGTGTTTTCAAAGACGACAAAGACAAGTGACCTAATCGACAATGAATCTCAAAAGAAGTCAATGCGCCGGAGCAAGCAACTGATGGAGGCACCCGATCATCAAGGAAATAATGGCCGCCAGACTCATAGCCTCTACCAATAATCTTCGTCGTAAGATCCTGAAACAAGCAATAATCAGGAAAAAGTAAGACACAACAATTCAAGCTACAGGTAAGTTTGCTCAAAGAAAGGAGATTAAAAGTAAGTTCAGGTATGTCCAACACAGATGATAATGAAAGAGAAGAAGTGGGGTGAACAGAGCCAGAACCAAGAACACAGGTGGAGGAGCCATTAGCAATGGTAATAGTAAAGGGATTGGCATACAAGTTATAAGTAGAAAAGAAATGACGGTTACATGTCATGTGGTCTGTCGCACTTGAATCTATGATCCATTTAGAAGAAGAAAAAACAAAGACATGTATCAGTGTTACCTGTCCCAGCAAGAGCACCAACAGGGAGAGTAGTAAGAGTAGTGGATTGTAGTGATTCTTACTATTTAGAAAATTTGGCATACTCGGCGGCGGAGATCGTAACCTTGTCATTAGTAGAGGACACTACATGCGCGAAATGAGTTCGTTGTTTATTTTGAAGCTTACGACAAGTACGCTTGGTATGGCCTGGTTCATGACAGTAATAACATACAATTCCACCAACATCCTGATGTTGAGTATTAGCTCAACCATGGTGGATCACTCCCCCTGGCTTAGATCCACCATGGTTGAGCTGACCCCGACTAAGTAAAGCACTATTATGACCAACGGATGACTTTGATAGAAGACTTTCAGCCCGCATTACTCTAGACAAGACTTCCTGAAGGTCAGAGATTTTAGTTCCAGATAAAACTTGCGAACGAACAGTTTCATATTCAGGAGGAAGACCGGAAAGAAAACTCATGATAGCCATTTGCTCTTGTTGGGTCCGTTGAACTTTCAAGTCAGTAGTCAAAGGAAGCAGCATATTTAATTCTTCATAGGTTCGTTTAAACTCCATAAAGTAAGCCTTAAGATCACGATCTTGTTTTTCGGCACAATAAAATGCTTTGCAAACTTCATAAATACGAGACATTCTCTTTCCCTGAATATAAGAACTCCAGATAATCTATAAGTTCTTTAACAAATTCAAAGTGATTAATAAAGCTAATAATCTCACTCTCAATAGAGTTGCGAATCTGTAAGAACAACCGTGCATCATCTCTCAACCAAGCCTGGCGAGAATTATCTATTGGAGGCATTTTCATCAAATGATCTTCCTTTTCAATACTTCGCAAATAGATGCGAATTGTCTTACTCCAATCCAAAAAATTTGTCCAGTTCAACTTGTGATCGGTAATTTTAGTCACAACGAGAACCACTTCAAAGGCAATGTAGACTTAATTTCAGTCATTATGAGATAACAAAACACAGAGTAGATCAAAGACACAGATTAGCGATGGAACGAACACCAATAGTCACACCAGGGACCACTAGCCAGTGAAGAACACGCAGAGATGGAAAGAAACGGATTCAAAAATCCCAAATGAGAGAACCCAATTCTGAAATCACACACCCAGACTTGGAACCTGACCAAAAAATGCCGAAAATGACGAGTCGACGCCGTAGGAGAAGATTAGGGTCGAGATGCCCTCCTCATGCTCTCCCATACGCTGGCACGTGGACGGACGTCGAATCTGGAAGTGGCGCGTGAGCCTCACGCGCTGGTTAGACAGCGGCGATTCTCCAAGGAAACGCCGATCAGAGCCTTCTGATCCTTCCTAAGTAGGAGGTGTCGTAAACGGAGGCGTCAAGAATGACACCCTTAAAATCTCTGACTCTCGGACTTATGAGCAACGTATAAAAACAGAGGTAATTCTAGAACCTTTAGCTCTGATACCATGTTGGGAAATATGAATTTAATCTCATCATTTTACATTCAGAGGATTGAAATATATATACAAGAGAGAAGGACTACGTAATCATATCCTATCCCTATGATTATGGTAATCATATCATATCATATCATATCCTCTCCCTATGATTATGGCACAGATCAATATCTACATTTAAAGAAATAAATTCTAACAAATAAATCTTCTATATCCTAACAGATAAATCTTCTATTATCCTAACAGTGACAAAAATCTTTTGAAGCAAATCAAGTTGCTCACAACTTGGAGATATCATTCCTATAGAAGACACAGCTCCCTTGTCTCCACCTCTTTTGGTTGTTTGAAACCCAAACTTGGGCATGAGACAGGATCAGCAATTAAGACTACATAACAAATTTCCCAATGCTCAATTTTTAGATACATGAAACAGTGGAGAAAAAAGCAAACACAAGGACAATTTTTTTAAGGAAGCTGAATGGCCATGAAGAAATCAACAATAAAGGCTAAGGGAAAAACTCCTGTGGTTGCTCCAATGCTCTGATACCATGTAGAAAATCATAGAGAAGAGGATAGAAATGCATGAAAATAGCTTTCTCATTAATAAAAGGATAATACACAAAGTAAATATATAGGAAGACATAGCCACATAAGGCTACTAGACTTCCTCTAGTGAAGACACACCAAACCAAACAGGAAAGGAAAGAAAACTAAACAAAACAATGCAAAAAAGGAAAAATAACGTTGAAATCAAAAAAAGGAAATAAAGAAGAATTAAAGAGAATGAGATGTTGGGTGCTGAAAAGAGAAAAGGGACTTTGGGTGTCAATGGGGCTGATCCATATTGGATTCATGATAATTTGTATGATTGTGAATCCAATGAGGCTCAAGGGCTCAATACCCAATGGCTAATGGACTCTTGATCCAAAGAACACCAACAATCTCAAATTGTTTCGCAAGAGCTCCTTTCAGCCATCTTATTTCTTCTACATAGTCACCTATTACAATAATATCATCTACATAAATAATTAGAACATCAATTTTTTCATTAGGAGAAAATTTGGTAAATAGAGTATGGTTAGTTTGACCCTAAGAGCACCAATAACCTTTGATTACCTTAGTGATTTACAAAGTTTGCACACCTGGCTTATATTACTCCTTGCCACAAATCTTGGTAACATCTCCATATACAACTCATTTTCAAGGTCCTTATTGAGAAATGCATTTTTTACGTGTAGTTGATGAAGAGGCCTGTCAAGATTGGCTACCAACGCAATAAGACCCAAACTATGTTTAGCAACAGGGGCAAAGGATTTTTTAGTAATCAATACCATAGATCTGAGTGAACCCCTTTGTATCCAGTCAGGCTTTGTAATAATTAATGCTTCTATTAGGATTGTATTTAACTTTAAAAATCCACTCAGAACCCATTGATC
Source organism: Erythrophleum fordii (assembly GCA_032878935.1). Classification (NCBI taxonomy): domain Eukaryota; kingdom Viridiplantae; phylum Streptophyta; class Magnoliopsida; order Fabales; family Fabaceae; genus Erythrophleum; species Erythrophleum fordii. Next base: position 2,253,323 of record JAVQMF010000055.1, read on the forward strand.
TTTTTCCTTCAGGTAAGTCTAAAAGTACCCATGTACCATTTTTCTCAAAAGCATTCATTTCTTCTTGGATGGCAAGCCTCCATTAAGGTTTTTCTAAGGCTTCATGAATACCTTGGGGAATCTTTTAATTAGAAATATTAGTCACAAAAGCCCGATATCTAGGAGATAACTGATAATAAGAAATATAATTGCAAACAAGGTGTTTGGCACATGATCTAACACTTTTTCTCAAGGTAATCAAGATCAGCTTAAGATACATTACCTGAACTTGGACTGCATATATTGTCCTACTTAAGAGATGCATGGGTCCCTACTTCTTGGGTCCCAGTCCTTTTCCTTTTGGAGTACACCGTAAGCTCTTTTTACTGAATAAGATCAGTATTTGGCTCAGGTTCAAGGATGGCAGTGATAGTATTTGGCATAGGTCCAGGAGTGATCTCGAGTCTGAGTAATGGTTGGTTCAATAGCAGTTATTTGGCAATGGCTAGCTCAAGGTGGTTCTGGTCTTAGGTATAGTGACAAAAAATAGTGCAGGTAATAGATTCACATTTAGAAGTGGTGTCAAACCAAGAAGCCCATCCTTGCATGCTTTGATTCTCCCCTTGAATGGGATTTTTTTGGTAATAAGGTTGGTTCTCAAAGAAAGCGACATCCATGAAGGTATAGTATTCTGAGGTGGGATTGAAACATTCACCCCCCTCCTTTTTTTTTTGGGGGGGGGTGGGAGAATACCCAGGAAATATACATTTTATGGCTTTTAGGTCAAGTTTACCCTTGTGATATCTATGGACAAAAGCAATGCACCCAAACACTTTTTGAGGCATAATTGACATAATTTGAGTGTCAAGGTAGGATTGGAGGTCATAATTTGAGTGTCAAGGTAGGATTGGAGGTTTAGGCAAGATGTATGAAAATTTAACACTTTTAAGGGCATTACTTAAAAAACATGTTTGGTATATGGGAGAGCATTATCCTTAGCAAAGTTGTCTCCTTTAAATGCAGGAGAGCACTATCCTCCAACTAGGCATGGGAGAGCTGGCTCCATCGTGGGAGCGAGATGTCTTAGACAAAATTGCCCCTAGTCTCCATCTTCTTGCTTGAGGCTGTCTTACCCATGCCATGGCAACAATGAACACCTTTCTGGTTTGGATACGGTATCGACAGTAACAACAAAGATGACAAGCAGCAACGAAGATGAACACATCTCTGGTTTCAAGCACAAGGATTGAGAAAAAGCAAAGACAAAGATAATGATTTGCAAAGATTAACACGTCTTTATTGCAATGTTTTCTAGTTTTAGTGATTTTGTCTGTTTTAATGGTGGTTTTTGTATAAAAATCCAAATATGTGACTATTTGTTAGTTATGAATCTGCAACAATGGTGATTTTTGTGATTTTGCGATTTTCCCTATTTTAATGGTGGTTTTTGTGATTGGGGTTTTAATGGTGGTTTTTCGAAGTGGAACAGAGCTCTAATAGTGGTGTTTGGAAGTGGAACAAAGCTCTACAATGGCTCCCTGGAAGATGAAGATGGAGGCTTGAAAGAGGAGGCTGCATTTTGGTAGGTCTATAGTTGTCAAGTTTTTTTTTAAAAAAAAATTAAAACCTCATTTTATTATTTTTATTATTTGAGGGCATTTTGGTATTTTAATCTTTTTTTATTTCATTTTTATTTAATCAAACATAAAAAAAAAAAAGTTAACATTTCTATTCCTTCTTATATCATACCAAACATGCTTATAGAACATAAAATTCCTTTCCATTCCCAATCCTTCTTCTATTCTTATTTCATAAAAAAACTCTCCTCTATACCAAACAAAGCCTTAGAGTGTCCATTTTTATGGCATTTCTTTTGCATACCATCTTGTTGTTGAGTTGGCGGTCCACAGGTAGCAAAGGCTAATGTTTTAGTGGTGCTTTGTGACCCAAAAATTAGCTTCTCTCTACTCTCTTCACACTTTACTTTTGAGAATACTTCCAAGCAAAGGAAGAGGCCTTTTTCCTATGATTCTTCCTTGCACTCCTCACTTGTTATTGATTCCCAATAAGAACTTGTAAATTTGCTCTCTCTACAATCTTTTTGTAATTGGCAGCATTACTAGCATAGGCCCAATTGTAGGTTTCAAACATAGTCAACTGCTGCCAATATTTAGTGAGCAAAGTAAAATACCAAGTCACAAGCATGTCACCTTGCCTCAAATCATGGAGTATCCCTTCAATCTCAAATAGTTATTCTATGTTTTCATTTGTTGATTATGTCTCAAACTACATCCCAAGTTTCTTTTGTTGTTTCATATAGAAAAAAATTCTCCCCTATGTCCTTGTTCATAGAATTTATAAACCAAGACATCACTATCTTGTTTTTTGCCTTCCTTATTTTGTACTTGGGATCATTTTTGTCAGGTATCAATGCTGATCCAATAAGATAATTGTCCTCCCTTTGCCACAAATGTACATCATTTTTGTCGGGTATCAATGCTGATCCAATAAGGCAATCGTCCTCCCTTCGCCACAAATGTACATCATGACAGATTGTGACCACTAAAGAGAATTCTTCTCACTAAGTTCTTGACTAGTGATGAGCAAAGGAGAATTGTCAATCACTCCAAGGCTATTTGGAGAGGCAACCTCAAAGGCTAAATTGGATTTTTTAGCATCCATGGTTATGTTGTGCCCATATTTTTCTCATATAAGACGCTGAAGCCAATTCAAATCTAATACCAATGTTACAAATCCTTTTTAATTATTTTAATTATTGTATTTATTATTAGAATCCCCATAATTATTAGTTGACCTCAAGAATTAGTTGATTTAGCATTTTTGGTCAATCCTTAGTGATTAGGGATTTGTCTCTCATTTATTTTTCCTCTTAAAATAGCTTACTCTTTACTGTATAAATACCCATGTACTTTGATACCTTCTTAATAACAAGAATTTCAATATTCTTCTCATGGTATCAAAGCCCTAGAGTTCTTAGGCATTTTTTTATCTTGGTTTTCATAGCCTATTTTTTTTCAAATTGTAGCCTTCGTTGCTACTGCCATGTCTAGTTTTGTTATTTTGAATCTTCAACTGACTCAAACACCACCTCCAACCATCCTAGACCTCACCAACCAATGTCTTCACGTTGACTGAACGACCAACAACTACTGCACAGTCGCCACGCACAACCACAGCATCCTTGCAGCAAGTCCCGTGTGCCAGCATGTGAGGGTGCCTGACAACTCTCTAGTTGCCATCAACCCAGATCACATCGCTAGACATTTTGGAAGCTTGGCCAAGGGTTGTTCATTTATTTACGATCAAGTTCATTGATTCTGTTCACTGTTTTTTCCATTTTTATCTTTGTTGTGTTACTACCCTAACCATGTATAAGTCTATAGCAACTAGCAAGATCATTGGCATATCCCTAAGTAATCACACTACTCCCATGAGTGATTTCCACACATTTAGGCTCCGTTTGGAGCGTAGCATCGCGAATGTATTTTCTTTACATAACTTATGTAATGTTTATTATACCCTTATATTTATTATTTTATCCATCAAATTACCCTTTTAAAAGTAAGGACAAAATAGTCATTTTTCATCTCACCTACCCCTACCTACTCACTTTTTATATTTCATTTACTATTACATCCTCCAACCAAACACACCCTTAGCCTACATATAGACTAATCGAGAACAATTATTTAGAATGGTCTCAAACGGTTTACACATTCCTCAACGGATGAGGCAAGTTGGTTCATTTGCTAGGTACCAATCTTAAACCAAAGGATCCCAAATTTGATGCCTGGAATGAAGAGGAATCCTTGGTGGTCCTGCTTATGGAATCTATGTTACCAAAGATTGGTGACACATGCATGTTTCTTCAATCTACTAAGGAGAAATGGGATGCTGTTCAACAAACATTTTCCAACGTTCGCGATGCAGCACAAATTTATGAGATTAAGACCAAAATTTCCACCACTAAACAAGGCAAACAATCAATCACTAAATTCTTTTAATTTGTTGAAAACACTTTGGTAGGAGATAAATCATTACCAATGCACTCAAATGAAGCATAGTGAGGATGCAACTATTCTTAAGCAGTTTGTTGAAAAAAAGGATTTATGAATTTCTTGCAAGATTGACCACTAAATTTGATGCTGTGCAAGCCCAAATACTAACCAAGGAGGAGTTACTATCCTTGAATGAGACAATTGCCATTGTGCTAGGATGTAATGATTAACACCTCATCAGTGGAGAGTTTTGCTTTAATGTCCAAGCATTTTGCATAGTGTTTTGATGAAGCGAGAGGACAAATTGAATCGTCAAAACAGTCTAACAAAGACAACTTGTAGTGTACCTACTGCAAGAAGCCTAAACACACCAAAGAGAAGTGTTGAAAGCTCCACAGTAAGCCTCAACCCATGAAGGAACTTGGTCAAGTCCATATGGTAACTACAAATTCTAGCTTCAAGAAAAACTCTATTGTTGCTAATTTCAACATAGAAGAAATTGAGAAGTTATAAAACTTATTTGGGACATTGGAGAAAACTCCGACAAGTACTTGTTCTTTTTTATTATCGGTACTTCTTACTCTTCGCCAGTCCTTAATTATCTTATATGCATCAAATAAAGTTTCCTCCGACTCATGAGTTACTGACTCAATCGCTACTACTCATATAACTCATTCTTCACAAAAATTCATTTCATATGCCCCTTGTCTTAGCAATCAAAAAATCACCATAGCTGATGGACTATTCATTATCGTGACTGGTCAAAGAGATGTTTGTTCAAGTAAATTGTCTTACACACAAAAATGTGCTTCATGTCCCCAAACTTTGCACCAATCTTATCTCAATTCAAAAACTTACTACTAATTCTCAGTGCAATGTAACCTTTTTCCCCTAATTGTTGTGTATTTTTGGAACAAGGCAAGAAAAAGATGATTGCACATGTTAAGAAGAAAGATTGCCTATATTAGCTTAAAGAGAACAATGGACAAAATAGAATTCAAAATTTGTCATCTTTTTCCTTTCATTCCAAATCATTCAAATCCAATAAAGATAAGATTTGATTTCACCATCCTCACGTAGGTCATCCATCATCTTATGTTATCAAAATAATATTTCTTTCTTTGTTTAAGGGATTAGCCATTAAAACTTTCCATTGTGAAACTTATAAACTTGTTAAGCACAAACACGTTTCTTTTCCAATCAGTAATAAAAGAGCTTCTATTCCTTTTGCTTTAATTTATAATGATATTTGGGGGTCCTTCCACTATATCTAATATTTCTAGAACTCGATATTTTGTTTCATTTATTGATGATTGCACTGGAGTGACATAGATTTATTTGTTGAAACAAAAATCTAATGTCAACTTTATATTTTCCATTTTCTACAATATAATTAAAACTCAATTTGGGGTTGGGATAGAGATTTCGATTTTGATCTAACAATGCAAAGGACTTTTTCAATGAATATCTATCTACCTTTTTTCAAAAACCAAGAGTAATATATAAGTCCTCTTGCATTCATAAACTCAACAAAATGGGGTAACTAAGCAGAAAATTGGTCAATGTCTAGCTAATACAAGAGGTCTTTTGTTTCAAAACAATGTTCCAAAACAATATTGGGAAGAAGCCATTTTAATCACTACTTATCGCGTTAATAGATTCCTTACCTAGGTTTTTGGCTTCTGCAATTTAATGCAAGTTCTCACACTTTTTCCAAGTTTCAATGTATCTAATAATCTTGCTTCCAAAATATTTGGATAAGTTGCCTTTGCTCATGGGCATGGTTTGGGAGATTTTCCAAAGCTATGCTTACTATGAGATATAAGTAGAGTCAAGGTAACTATAATTTATTTGCAAAACATTCATCTTTAAGGGAAGTGATTGTACTGTTATTGTATGTGGATGACATCATAGTCACAAGAAACGATTTGGAAGGGATAGAATTGTTAAAACAACAACCAAAAAAAAATGCTAATAAAGGAGTTTGAGATCAAGGAGTTGGACAAATTTAAATACTTTCTCGACATTAAAATTGTTCACTCATAGCAAGACATTTTATATCACAGCAAAAGTATGTATTGGATTTATTGATAGAAAAGCAAACTAGGTTGCAAATAGGTAGAGACACCCATAGAGTTAAAACATATACTTTGTGAAGCTTCAAACGATTTGCCTATTGATAGAAGATCTTATTAAAGACTTGTAGGAAAAATGATTTATTTGTCTTATATGAAACCGGATATAGATTATACTGTGCGCTTGGCGAACTAATTTATATACAATCCTTAAGAATCACATTTTAGGACAGTCCATTGAATTTTATAGTACTTGAAGAGTACACTAGAGAACGGAATCCCATCTAAAAATGGTGACGAACTGACCCTTAAGGCCTATATTGATGCAAATTATGCAGGATCCCTAATTGATAGGAGATCAATCTCAGGGTGTTGTACTTTCCTAGGTGAAAACCTTGTCACTTGAAGAAGCAAGTAGCAAAATGTGATAACAAGGTCTAATGCAGTAGCCAAGTTCAAAGTGATAGCACTCGGAATATACAAATTATTATGACTGAAAATTATTTTAAATGATTTAAAAATTAAATAGGAAGGTTCGATAAAGCTTTTTTATGACAATAATTCCGTTATCAATATTGCCCATAACCTAGTGCAACATGACCATACTAAACATATTGAGGTCATCCGACACTTAATTGAAAAAAAAAATGAATAGCGACCTATACTCTCTTTGTTCCTATTAGTGGTCAACTTGCAGATGTGCTTACCAAAGGATTGTCTAATTTCATCTTTCAAAACATAATCATGAAGCTGGGCATAGATGATATCCGCTAGCTTAAGGGAGAGTGTTACAAATCCTCCTTAACTATTATAATTATTATTAGAATCCTTAAATTATTAGTTGATTTAGCTCTCTTGTCAATCTCTAATGGTTAGGGATTTGTCTCCTTATTCATTTTCCTTCCTAGAATAGCTTTTTTTTTACTGTATAAATACCTATGTACTTTGATACCTTTTTAATAACAAGAATTTCAGACTTCTTGTCAACCATGAAGATAACTGAAAGAATTTCAGCTTTGATTTTCTTATTCATTTATAGAAAAGAGTCAAACATAAATAGGGGAAGCATGGCAACAGGTTTTCCATTGAATCCCTATAAATCAGCAGCTGAATATTTGAATTTAATGAAAAGACAGAGAGGAAAAATTTTACAAATAGGAAAAGAAACAAATAAACTGACATAGGTATCAAATAAAACCAAATAAATCCATGATACGCCTAATAAGAAAGAGATATTTCAGATTTCCAAAAGTATCTCTTCATACACACAAGTGCAATTTACCTATGCCAGAGTTGAGCAACTGTCTATCACACTTAAATTTCTCATCCTGATAGCTGGATTGAAGGACAAAGAGAAATATTCAACTGGCGGTCTAGCTGGGGGAGCAACTAATGGGAAGGCAGAAATGCAAAATAGGGCGCATGATGAAACCTCAGATGAATTTTATTAACCAAACATGGAAAAATCTGTAATCCTACCCCAAGTGAGCGAAATAGGATAGAATTAGCAGACTATAGGATGATTATAGAGGAAAACAAGATAAATAAGAAAGGGGGGGACCCCAAAAAAAAAAGACAAAAACAAAAAAACTCCTCCAGCTTTCGAGAGGCTAGAGATTCTCCCACAGCCAATTCTTCCTTAGCCTCTTTTTGACCCTCAATCCTCCAAGATATTCCCCTCTAATGGCCCGTATCTCTCTCTTTTCCACCTCATATCCCATGTGACCAGTTAGTTACTGATGCCTTTTCTACCCATCTTGCCACCTCATCAACAGATAACACAGCTTTGGACTCCTTTCTCTTCCTTCTCCTTTCATAAGTCTTTAACACCTTAGGCCCAGTAGCCTTGGGCCCATCAGTGTATCAACCACAAATCAGGCACTAAATGCTTTTAGAAGTATCATGTAGTCCCCAAATGACTTTCTAATAATATTATGCAGGAAAATCATCTAGGCAGTATTAGCCTATTAGAGTTGTGCTTCTCTTCTCAGAGAAGTTCCTAACTGTTGACATACCAGATGGCAAAGTGACTGGTTAGTATTCTGTCTTGTTCCTCCAGAACTTTAAATTTGAAATACAACAAATACTCTTACCTAAAAGGACGTTGTTCAGCAGCAAGGACCTCAGCATATTTTCCCCTTGATATGATTTCCTTGTTGAAGCCAATCTTCTCATACAGTTTCCCCAGGTTAAATTTGCCTAAAAGAATTCAATTTATATCATCAAATCTACGGATTACAAAATTGAACTAAAACATAAGGACCCCAAAGTATTGACTGTTCATGATATTACAAAATCTCTCTCATCATTTCAGAACTCAAATTAATGCATTCCTTCCAGCCACAATTTCCTTTGGTTGCATGTAATTATTATAAATGATATAATTACAAAATTCATCCCATTTGTACATGTAGTGTTTTTTATGATGTCTAATCAAGTTTATGTTAATGAAAAAAAGTTCAAATGACAGATCAAAATGCTAAATTTTTCTTAGCGTTATGAGTCCCTTTTCCAACTTTAATCATATTGACATGAAAATTATTTACATAGCCAGTAAGTATCATGTATAATAAAATTTAAATCTTCTTTTTTAAATATATGAAATGGCTCGAGATTTATAACCACACAGGTTTTATACCTAAATAATTGGCTCTAGAGATCAGCAGTCTATAAATTCCTGCATATCCTGCCTTCTTTCTCTCAAAGTTGATTTTGAAGACAAGATAACAGAAGCAGGAGACATTTTAAACCTCGGGGCAACAATTACCAAGCAGTCTTTAGTAATATCTTATCTGACTTCCTTAAGCAATGTAAAAACAGATACAAAGATTGATTATTGTCTACTTCCTACATTTCCAAACTTGAGCAAAACGGATGTAGATTTCAACAGGTTTTCTTGGTTTCAAATATACATTGGCATGTCCAGGTTTTTATGAGTTACATGTTGTTGTTGTTGTTGTTGTTGCTGCTATTTCTTTTAAATTTTGGGGTAAAACATTATTAGTTTCCTCTCTATGCCCCTCTCCTTTCCCCTATAAAACACCCAGGTTTACCTGTGACCACTCCAATAGAACCAGTTAAAGTGAGACTTTCTGCTACAATAGTTCCTGCTCCCATTGCCATGTAGTAACCTCCACTTGCTGCCACATCAGACAACGAGGCAATGACTGGTTTTGAGGCAGCCAAAAGCCTGATTTCTCTCCACATCCTGCATATTATGACCCCACATAATGATCATCTATTGATATAGATTTCCTTTTTGACTCCATCCTTTTTTCCAATACAAAATTACCAAAATGCTTGGCATTCTATCCATAACTAAGATCACAGATGTATTTCAAATTTAACTAGATCATTAACTATATGATTAAAGTATCCGCTGAAAAACATGCTTTAATTAAACATGTCTAAATGAACTTCAATTACTCACAAAGAATTATGCATTGGTAAATATCCATTCTAGTTGTGTGCAAACAATTATTTCAGACCAACATAAAAAAATTTTGTTACATTTATCAACTCTAAATGTAGCTTCAACCCAAGATAAAGGGAAATTTTCAGCACTTACAAATCAGAAGCAAGGGCATCACCTCCGGGACTGTCAATTCGGATAATAGCAGCCTTATACTGTTTTGACACTGATGAGCAAAAGAACACCCAATGTGACCAGAAGACAAACTATCACATGCATATAACTAATCGAACAAAAAAAATTAAATAGGACTTGATATTGTGGATTGAATTTTTAGTTAGATGTGCATCACTCATTATAGACCTTTTTCACACCATAGCTAACCACTTTGAACGAGAAGCATTCACTTGGCCGTTTTTCTATTCAGTTGCAACTTGCAAGCCAAGGAAAAGTCAAAGAGTAAATGTTGCTGGCAGGAAATTATCTTGACTATGGTGATTTAACAGCGTGCAGTGATAAAAGAATTCTACCCAGTTGCTATCTTGGAAGCACCGACACGGCAAACAAGGTGCCGTACCCGTACCAAATACGTTTCCGGTATGGATACGCGTACCGTACGAGTACAAACGTACCCGTACATTTCCGTTTTGAAAGCTTGCTGTTGATGTGATCTTTTATGTTAGTGCTTCTTTTCTGTAATTTTTTGGAAAGCAAAGATGAAGGCGAGGAAGAAGTATCACAGTTAAAGCTCAGTTTGTTGTTTTACTGATAAGTCAGCAACTACTTTGGCTTCCTCCCCTAAACACAGAAAAGAGTGAGATATATATATATATATACGGCTTCCTCCCCTTAACATGGACATTAGCAAATTTTTAAAAATTACCTTTCAATACTTCATATAATTGGTTTTGGTGCTATTATTATTGCTTTTCTCTAAAGACTTAAACATCAACATATGTAACAATTGAATATATATATATATAATTATATATATATTCTCGTACCCGTATCTTAAAATTTTAAAAATTGACGTATCTCACGTATCGTGTCGTGTCGTACCCGATACGCGTACCCGTATCAGTGCTTCTTAGGTTGCTATATATTCATGCCATATAATAGCATTTATAGTTTTAAGTTATTGGCTCATTTAATAGCCCAAACTATTGATAGGATAGCACACACAAAGATCTTGGTGGAACAATAAGTTTGGACAGCTTCATGAAGCCTATAGGTACTAGCTCCTCCTTTTTATCAAACCCCTTCCAAAACCTACGAGCTATTTGAAATTTGTACTTAAGTAGAGAGAGTTAAAAGTCTGAGGTAGAATGCTTCATGTTAGTCTGAGGGCTTCTTAGAAATGCTTGTGCAGTAAATGTTATACAACACCAAGGAAAATCCTGCGGAATTTTGGGTATATTTGGGAGATGGGTTTAAATTTTAGAGTGCAGTCCAACTGCTTTCTTATTCTCCTTTTATTTCCACAATAGTATTTGTTTTTGAAGAATTTTACTCTGAAATTTCTTATTTTATTTCAAACATAACAGTTGCAATTTATAGGAGAATATGGGCCCCAAAAGGTTATTCCAATTACCCACAAAAGGAAACAAACATAAACAAAAATAAAAATAAAGACTCATAAAGTAGGAAACTACATAAAGAGAGGAACGCACCCGCGGGGGGGGGGGGCGGCGGCCAGCATTTGACTTCAGCCTATTAACCAACAAAAGCCCATGTTAATCTCATGAAGAATCTACCCACTAAATGTCCAAGAATCAAGAAGGCCCATTAACCAGCAAACACTAGTAAACAAATAAAGGCATCAAAGTTTCAAAATAAAGAAACAAATAAAGACATTAAAATATGAGAATAATCATACACTAAATGTGATTTCCAACAGTTTTCCATCTTCACCCATAGACGGAGGCTAAAGTCAAAACACATTTAGCTCGTGTCAATTATTTTTTATCAATATATTATACTGCCCCATCATTCCTAGATTGAGTTAAATGAGAAGACCTTGAAGGTCACGTTTATTGACGTCAGGTTTCCTCTAGCCAATGCATCTCTTTGCATCTGAGATTTCAGAGATTTCACAAATTAATTATATTTAGTTATTGCAGCCTCCTATTTTTAATCCCCTTCCTCTTGTGCTTGTCAAAATTAGGCCTTAGAGTATTGCGTAGGAAAACATACTTCTAAAGGTCATGTTTTGTTGCAAAAAGAAACAATACGTAAACTTCCCATCCATTATCATGATAATAATGAATAATATAATTATGCTACAAAGAAGATATATATGATGATGCATAATGATAACAACAATAATCAATGCAATGTGGCTTCATTACATTTCACAGTTCAGTGTACCTCTCACTCTGCGAATCTTCTCAATGAACTGCTCGGCAATAATACCCGATCTAGATGCACTCAATGGACTCTTGACACGACTAATGCTCCCAGAGGCTCGGATGATGGCTATCAGGTCTTTACCACCTGATATTCCAACAGTTGATTTCCTAACTCCAGAGTATTTCCTATATTTGAAAAGGAAAAAGGGGGGAAAAAAACAGCTTCAGACAGTTAATACAGCTTATTTGACATAGCATCTGTAAACGATAGAAGTCAAGTGAGAAACTGGAGGTCATAGTAAGTAACATCAAAACTGTAATTTACAAAAATATGCCACAACTTGTGAGAATTAAAAGGTTCTGTCTTTAAGGGTACAAGTTACAAACTCCAGACTTCTACAGAAATGGGTATAGAAATTATGTCAAAATAAAGTTCATGTGAAACATAATCATTTCCAAATTCACAGCAAAATCCAGACAAAAATAGTTTATTAAATAAGATTCAGATATGATCACAGGTGCAACAGTACATTTGTCAAACATCTGATGGTTACATCAAGATCCTTTGAAATACCCAAGTACAAATAACTAAAGCCCCTCAAGATTATGTTAACACCATAACTTGAACCTGCTCTTTCAGAAACCAACTGATAATTGCCCATACCTTTAAGCCTATGACACCTCTTACCCCTTAAAGCATAGAGGTGGAGGGAAACCATAATTCCAGATTATTACCCAAGCAGGAAACAAAACTAAAGAAGAGAGCAACTAGCCATGTTATTGAAGAAATCTTTTAATGGGGAAAATTGATGTGCAGTTATTTGATTGTGAAATATATTAGAGTCATGGAGAAAAGTCAGATGATGAATTTAGAAGATTATGTTTTTAACTACTACAGTGAAATCAAAGATCAGGAGGAAACTTCTAAAAGGACTATATACTTTTACAAGGTAAAGGATGTGTTCAGCGTTCCCTTAGTTAGACATTCCCAAAGGCGACTTTCATCTAGTCCAAGGAAATAACATAATTTACTAGATACCAAAATATATTCTTAATGACATCTAGAAGAAATTGGCAACCTGTAATCCACCATAGGCAGACTTTCATTTGTTTTCAACCCGAGTCTCTCCTTCAACCGAGCAATAACCTGCAAAACATTGAATATTGCATATCCTTTTAACCTCCCTTGATATTGCTTTATTCACATCCTTCAAGAAAAATATATGAATCAGTATCAACGGTCAATATATATTAACATAGTCAACTGGGAGAACAGTAAAACTCCCGAAGCTACTTGAAGAAGCCAAATAAAACCAACATACTCTGAAGAGGCAGGAAGGAAAAACTCCCCTCAAATTTTCAATTTAAATTTGAAATATATCAGTAGATGATATTCTACATATGATAATACAGTAATAAAAAAGAGCTAGTACATAAGGATTATCTTCTGCATAAAATAGTTTAAGAATTTTGTACCTCATCATCATACATTATATTTGTTATGAAGCCTTCTTCTTTCAATCTGTCTACTTGATAGACTCCTTCATTTATGAAGTTCTCAATCTCTTCTCTTTTTTTTCCTGTACAAATTTTGCAAAAGCCCATAAGTTAATTTATTACTTCAAGGTTTAATTACGACTTCAAATACAAGTAAACCTCTTGAAGAAGAGACTTTATCCAGCCAATTTGTATAGATATTGTCAAGCAATGCAGTCAGCATCTCACAAGTTTCTTCAGACATGGTTCTGCAAGTTAGTTGATCCCCTGCACTTTTGTATTTCCCAATCTTTTCAACTTGTGGTTCAATTCCTACGTTATCCAAAACACCTGAAAAGAAATAATAAATGACATAAAAATAAACATTAGTGCCAGGCTTAGGTATATTCATTAAAGGACTTAAAAGCTGCAGGGAGTTTATCTAGAGTTTTCCCACAAGGAAACATGTTTCCAAACCAATCAAATCATGAGATGATGCATAAAGCATTAAAATAATATTTATGCCATTACTATGGCAGGGGTTATATTTATCAGCTTACTGGAAAGACATTTTAGCACCAAATTTATGAGTAAACTACATAGTAAAAAGAACAAATTGGTACGAAATTTCAATTCGAACTATACAAACTTGCATGCTGAAAGTCATATTAATAACTCCAAAACAAGAATAATTGCAAGAAGAGGGGAAGTACCAAGTAATTCCCTTACAAGGATCTGTCTACATACTATTTGTAAAGACTTTTTCCTAAACGAAACATATTGCAGAAAGCACCATAAAGACTCTGATTATATACACACACAATTTTTAAGACTCATCCCCCCCCCCCCCCTTTCAATCAAGGAACACTTGAGACCATGTATCATTGTAGAATACATTAGATTATATGTGCTTGGAAGTAATAAAGCACTAATAGGAAGCTGTGTGTATTTTCCAAGTACACAATAGATGCACAAGGCCATCAACCCATTTGCAAAATCTATTTTAATCATCTACCAAAATTAAAAAATAACATAGTAAATATCCTTCTACCACACTTGAAACTGATTCCCACCCCATCCAAAAAAAATAAAAAAGGAGCAGTGAGAAAACCAAAAATTAAAGGTCCGTTACTTTTAGTCAAATCTTACTTGTAGATATGCACGGAAAAGCAAAGTCAGCTTACCTCTAAGGAAGGATGCTTGAACAGTGAATCCAAACGACGAAAAGTAAGCACTTGGAGGGGCATATATCTCTTCACATGCACACGCAACGTAATATTCTTTTTCTCGACATGAAGGGACATAAGCCACAACAAATTTTCCTACAGAAGTCATCAACTATCAAAGCTTTTCATAAGTAACAAAAATTATTTACATAGGTCAATTTTTTGGTTAAGAAGAAGAGGAATATTACAAATAACTTTGAAGATAAGTAGGTCATCATATATTACTTAGACATAAAACTATTAGAGATCTTGTGGAATTCCAGATTTTTCTCCAAGAATCATGGGCATTTGAATATTGTTATTACCTTTTTTAAAGAGTCAACTTTGTTATTATTAGGCTCTTTATTGTCTTTAATTCTTATTATTAGTCTCTTTATTGTCTTTAATTCTGTACAAAGTGTAAATAGTTTTTATTCAAATTCTTTCCTTCTTTGCATCGAGAAATTAAGGAGCATTTACTCCTAATTATTTTGGTCCTCCTATTTATTGTATGCCCACTCCATGAAAGAGATTCAGAAAAATAATACACTATTTTTGTTGCAATCTTCATTGTATCAGAGTTCAAACTTTGATCCAAAAACTTTTTTTTTTCATCCTCTTCCCTTCGTCATTATTCCTTATTTTGTGACCTGCGAAAATGACTTCTAAGATTAGTCAAAACTCAAGCAAGCCCACTAGGCTTGAGTCCTCCAACCAGGTCACTGCAAAAGGCACCATTCAACTCATCACAGGTCACAAGCTGAATGGCCAAAATTATCTCCAATGGGCCAGGTCTGTGATGATGTTCATCTCAGGCAAAGGGAAAGAAGATTACTTGACTGGAGCAGCTATTTCTCCAAAAAAGAAGGACTCAAAGTACTCAATTTGAAGAGCAAAAAACAACATAGTCATGTCCTGGGAGGCAGTGAGAGAAGCCTATTTTCTCAATCTGAGTAGGCTTCTCTCACTGCCTCCCAGATCTCAAACAACGTGAGCTTTCGGTTCAACAATATTATAGTACTCTAACATGTCTTTGGCAACAGTTAGATGTTTATGAGAACCCAAATTGGGACTGTACTGGAGATACAAAGAAGTATAGAGAACTCATTGAAAAGGAGAGAGTTCTTAAATTCCTCCTAGGCCTTAACAAATCTTTGGATGAAGTAAGGGGAAGGATCCTCAGCAATAAGCCTTTACCATCCATTAGAGAAGCTTTCTCGGAGGTTTAGAGGGAAGAAAGTCGGAAGAAGCTCATGATGGGTGCCACCACAATTGTTACTACCCTTGAAGGTTCTGCCTTCTTGAACAAGAATGCACACCTAAACAATGAAGACAAGCAGAGAAAAGGAAGACCTTGGTGTGATTATTGTCAGCACTCGGGTCACACTCGTGAGACATGTTGGAAAATACATGGTAAGCAAGCAGATTGGAAACCCAATAAAAAGAGTGAGAACCAAGGCTATGTGGCTGCTATAGAAGGATCTGATAAAATGCCCAATGAGCAAGGTATTTTCAACAAGGAGCAAATCGATTGACTGCACAAATTTTTCAATCCAGGTCCATCAACTACCCCTAGTATTAGTTTTGGTTCTACTGCACAAAAAGGTACCTTCTTGAATGCTCTTCATACTAATGTAGAAGATGCAACAGCTTGGATAATTGACTCAAAAGCCTCAAACCATATGACAGGGGATGCTTCATTATTGCATGAATGTAAACTTTGTAATAATGACGGATGGGACTTTGTCCAAGGTGACTGGAATTGGGAAAGTGATTACTTCAGAAGATTTAACTCTAGAATCTGTCCTTCTTGTCCCAAACTTATCATACAACTTGCTGTCCATTAGCAAGCTTACACATGACTTGAATTGCATTGCTAAATTTTTCCCATCTGGTTGTTTGTTACAGGATTTGGATTTGAGGAGGATGATTGGCAATGCTAAAGCAGAAGAAGGCTTATACCGAATCAGATCCAGCAATATTTCTCAGGCCATTCATGCAAACAGTACAGAGACTTTGGATGAGGGAAATAATATTATGTTATGGCACCAACGCCTTGGCCATATTAATTTCCTATACTTAGCCAAGTTATTTCCTTCCTTATTTATTAATAAAGATCCAAAGTCTTTCCAATGTGAAGTTTGTCATCTTGCTAAGCATTGTTGAAACTAATATCCCATTCATGATTACAAACCATCACATCCTTTTTCAGTTATACATAGTGATATTTGGGGTCTCTCTCGCATTCCTAGTATAACAGGTTCCCGGTGGTTCTTATCCTTAATTGATGACCACACCCGTACCACATGGGTATTTCTTATGAAAGACAAGTCTGAAACTGTCTCCCTTGTTAAAAATTTTTTTGCTATGATTCAAACTCAATTTCAAACAAAAATACAAATTTTTTGGACAAATAATGCTAGAGATTATTTTAACTCTGTCGTTGGGAGTTTTTTTCCTTGAAAATGGCATAGTTCATCAAAGCTCATGTACCTAAACTCCTCAACAGAATGAGATAGCAGAAAGAAAAAACCGTCATCTTCTAGAAATAGCTAGATCACTTCTGTTGACCACCAATGTACCTAAAGGTTACTGGGGGATGCTATTTTAACAGCTATATACCTCACCAATAGGCTAACTTCTAGAACACTGAAATTTGACACCCCGTGTCAGTTTTTCTCTAAAGCTTTTCCCCAAAACAGAATCATGACTAACCTTCCACTAAAGGTGTTTAGGTGTTCAGCCTATGTCCATATTCCACCTCAACAAAGAAGCAAATTTGATCCTAAATCCATTAAATGTTTGTTCCTTAGGTACTCTCCATATCAAAAGGGCTATAAATGTTACTCACCTTCCACCAAGAAATTTTATACCTCCATGGATGTAACATTTCTTGAGCAGGTGCCATTTTATCCCAAAACCCATATTCAGGGGGAGATTACAGCACATCAAGAGGAGGAAAATAAGCTTTGGGCCTTTTTCCCTTCTGAACCTGAGGCTGTTTCCCAACTAATTCAGAACTCATTTGAACCTGAGGTTGAATCAGCTGCTGAACCAGAAGTTACAGATCAGAAACAGAGGGAAGATAAGGAGCCTCAAGTCTATACAAGGCGCTCTAAGACCATAGAGCATTGCCAAGCTGACCCGAATCCTCATCTCAGTGAAAGTATTCAAGACTCTCAAGGTATTTCTGATTTTGAGTCTTCCAATGATAATGAGAGTTTATCTACTGATCTACATCTTCCTATTGCTTTTAGAAAGGGAACAAGATCATGTACACAACACCCGATCTCTCACTTTGTCTCCTATGAAAAACTCTCTAAAAGTTACCGGGCATTCATAGCAAATGTCGACAGCATTAAAATCCCTTGTTGTGATGAAGAAGCTCTCCAGCATCCAAAATGGAAAGAAGCTGTGAATGAAGAATTAAAGGTGTTACAAAAGAATGGCACTTGGGAGCTCACTCAAAAACCTCAAGGGAAACAACCAGTGGAATGCAAATGGGTGTTTAATGTAAAGTATAAAGCAGATGGCTGCATTGAACGATACAAAGCGAGACTTGTTGCTAAAGGTTTCACCCAGACATATGGAGTAGATTTTCAAGTAACTTTTGCTCCAGTTGCCAAGCTCAATACCATTCGAGTCCTCTTATCCATAGCAGCAACCTAGATTAGAAACTTCATCAACTTGATATCAAAAATGTATTCTTGAATGGTGATCTTAAGGAGGAAGTCTACATGGACATACCCCCTGGTTTGAAGCAACCTAATAATGAAAATCTAGTGTGCAAACTTTGAAAATCACTTTATGGCCTTAAACAATCCCCACCAGCCTGGTTTGAGAGATTTACCAAGGCAATGAAGCAGTTAGGGTATACAAAAGGGCAATCAGATCACACTTTTTTTACTAAAAAGATAGCTGCTGATAAACTGACTATTCTTATAATTTATGTGGATGACATCATTGTAACAGGTAATGATGAGAAAGAAGTAGCACATCTCAAAAGAGTCTTGAATAAAGAGTTTGAAGTAAAAGATCTCGGAGATCTAAAATACTTCCTAGGGATGGAGGTTGCATGATCTAGCAAAGGGATTGTTGTATCCCAAAGAAAATACACACTAGATTTGCTCAAGGAGACTAGGATGCTAGGGTGTAAACCAGCAAAAACACCAATTGACTCAACTAACAAGGTTGGATCAAAAGAAGATTTAGCACCCATTGATAAAGGGATGTATCAAAGACGGATAGGCAAACTAATATATCTATCACACACTAGACCGAACATTAATTTTGACGTCAGTGTAGCAAGTCAATTCATGAATAGTCCTACTGAAGAACATCTTGAAGTTGTGAACTGAGTCCTATGATACTTAAAGATGACACCGGGAAAGGGACTCTTATTCAAGAAGGGAATAAGTAGAGATCTAGAAGTTTTTTTTTATGCTGATTGGGCAGGGTCTCTAACAGATAGAAGGTCTATTTCAAGGTATTGCACCTATCTTTGGGTTACTTGGAGAAGTAAAAAGCAATCGGTAGTTGCCCGAAGTAGTGCAAAAGCTGAATTTAGAGCTATGCCTCATGGAATTTGCGAAGGAATATGGCTAAAAAGGCTACTTGAAGAGCTTCAACTATCATCACCAACATCAATGAAGTTGTTCTATGACAATCAAGCTGCAATAAATATTGCTAAGAACCCGGTTCATCACGATAGAACTAAGCATGTGGAGATTGATCGTCATTTCATCAAAGAAAAAATCAAACATGGGGTGATTGAATTGATCTACATATCCACCCATCAACAAACTGTTAATGTTTTGACGAAATCAATTCCACGGGCTCAATTTGATATTCACTTATCCAAGCTGGGAATGGTAAACATATACTCCTCAGCTTGAGGGGGAGTGTGGAATTCCATATTTTTCTCCAAGAATCATAGGCATTTGAATATTGTTATTACCTTTTTTAGAGGGTCAACTTTGTTATTATTAGGCTCTTTATTATCTTTAATTCTTATTATTAGGCTCTTTATTGTCTTTAATTCTGCACAGAGTGTAAATAGTTTTTATTCAAATTCTTTCCTTCTTTGCACCAAGAAATTAAGGAGCATTTACTCCTAATTATTTCGGTCCTCCTATTTATTGTATGCCCACTCCATGAAAGAGATTCAGAGAAATAATACACTGTTTTTGCTGCAATCTTCAGATCTTAATAAATACATTCTTGGACCTTCACCTAGTAGCCTAAGGTTTTGGGAGGAATTGGCTATTGACATGGTACCAAAGCCTCTTTGATCAAGTCATTAGGAGTTCAATCCTTGCCAACTACATTCTTCATCATAAAATAAAAATTCAACACATGGTATGGTGGGTATGTGTTTTGCCCATGTTTCAAACCCAAAAGGCTTTCAAGTGAAAGAGTGTGTAAAAGGTAATAATAAATCAATCTACAGGCAGTACATGCTTTGTCCAAATTTCAAGCTCAAAAAACTTTCGCTTGAGGGTCAATGTTAGAGATCTTAAAATAAAAATTCCACACACAGTATGGCGAGCATGTGTTTTGCCCATGTTTCAAGCTCAAAGGGCTTTCAAGTGAAAGAGTGTGTTAAAGGTATTAATAAATCAATCTACAGCGGGTACACGCTTTGTCCAAATTTCAAGCTCAAAAAGCTTTCATGTGAGGGTCAATGTTGGATATATTAACTAAATCAATCTTGGACCTTCTCCTAATATATTAAACTTTCAAGATGAATTGATCGTCAACATAAACGTCAGCTACACCATATAAGGCATCACCCAAGCATTATAACTTTATGGCTCATGCACAGGCAATCAAGCAAGGGCATACTAAATGTAGCCAATCCTTAAAACCTAGAGTGCCATAATCAACCTGATCAACCTGACTCATGATATATCAAACCCTCATTCATTATTCATACTTCTCATGAAACTCAACTGTTGGACTAGAAGCCACCATCATAAAGATTAAATTAAATAAATTTCACATAAATGGGAACTAGATACCTATCTATCAACATCACCCAAAAAATCAACATGATATAATTTCCAAATACAGATTAAAACTCATTTTTAGTTTGAAAATAAGTTTTCACTATTTGATTATGAGGAATTCGCAACAAAACTTTAGTAAATTTCAAAGCATACTTTGCACCAGTTTCATATGATCAAATCCTAACCTATTTAAGTGCCTTTACATGCCATATAATATGAAAAATCTTATATTTTGATAGTGTGTTTGCATGTTTCTCCATGCCTCTATCTCCTATACAAAAGCCGTAACATAAGCACAGAGCTGAACATACCAGATCTTTTGAAATTCAATATTTGTCTCCGAATTTCTTCAACTTTACCCCATCCACAATTCAAATTATCAATATGAAGATAGATACCAGAAATACGAGGATCATATGCTGCTTTTGAAAAGTTCTGACAAATTTGAGGTAGAGATGGTCCTTGAGAGAAAGGACTCTTTAGCTGATCAGATATCTGAACATGTGAAAGAACAAAGCATCATAAATTTCAAAATAAACAAACATGTATAAAAGAATGTCTCTTCTTGTGCGTGTGTGTAAAAGAATGTCTCTTTTTGTGAAAGAACAAAGCATTATAAACTTCAAAATAAACATACATACATATATAAACAAAGCATTATAAACTTCAAAATAAACATACATACATATATAAACAAAGCATTATAAACTTCCAAATAAACATACATACATATATAAAGTTCACGAAAAGAGACATTCTTTTATGCATACTGTTATGTGTGAGTTAGGTGCTTAGTGAATGGTTAATGCAATGACTGTTGTAGCTAAGCCAGTTCATATATATATATACATATACGTATGTATGTTACATACATACATACAAACACAATTTTTTCCTTGAAAAATATAGCTCTCTACGCTTTAGTCCTTGATTTATTCTTTATACAATTAGTTTATACAATTAGTCCCTCAAATTTTGTAACTCTCTGCATGCGTATATTGAATTATTCCCACAAAGTAAAGTAAACGTACAATTTCATCCTGCAGAGGAGACTAGCATGTAGCTGAGTTACAAACTGAGCAACTTACTCTTAGATGAACAAATCCAAGAAAAGCATTAAGAGAAATAAATTTCAAGGACCAAATTGCATTTGCTAAAAATATGATTAGCATTAGAATAGCAAGCTAAAATCATTATCTTTCCCAGGACAAGACCTTAAGGAATCCAAAAACTTCAAAGTCTCCAGTGAACCCTCCGATTCAACTCCCCAAGAAATAAACAATAATAGCAGCAACGGCAAGCTCATTAAAGTGACCAGAAAACGCCTAAATCAATCCTCAAAGTGCAAAGAATAACTAAAATGCTCTAAACTTATGATGAAGGATGAGAAGAAAACCCGGCCCCGCAACTTCATTGTGAGAACACTGCCCTTGCGGACACCCTCCAAAGGGAATGCAATGAGCATCTTGAGCTTCACAAGAAATTTCCTCCACCCCGTAATGGGTGCAAAATCGAAGTCGCCACTGGGATAATCCTCATCGGCAATTCTAGCACTTTGATTATTAATGCCACCGTCAGGCCTGGACTCCTTCGCGACCAACTCTTCTTTGGATTTTGAGTCGAAAGAGGAGGAAGAAGAATGGAAGGCAAGAAGTGACCGGTATGTGGGGGACTGAAAGGGTCGGAAAGAATGGGAGTGAGACCGAAGAGAAAAGTGGAAGCGGCATTGAAATGGTAGAGGAGAATGAGGAGCAGAAGAGGAAGAAACAGAGAACAGAGTTGCGGCGAAGGTTGTGCAACGGCGAACGGAGCTGCGACGAGAGCTCTGTAGAAGCAGCTTCGACATTTCTGCGATCAATCTTACCCCTTGTTTGGTTTGAGCGGAGGGGAGGGGACGTGTTTGGTGTGCAATATTGTAGGGAGGAGATGGAAAGTTTAATGAAATTTTTTTTTTTTTTTTTATTTCTCTAATTCGGGGAATTAAGAATAAAAATTAAAAAAATAATTAAAATATTTTTTATTTTAATTATTAATTTTATATTTTATAAAATCTTTTTTATTTCTCCAATTTAGAGAATTGGGAGTAAAAGTTAAAAAAATAATTAAAATGTCTCTTATCTTAATTATTAATTTTATATTTCATAAAATTTTTATAGATATAGTTGAAGAGAAATTTCAATGTATCAATTAATATATTGAGAAAAAATAAATATATCAATCTCAATATATCATATTGAGAAAAAAGTAAATATATCAATATTTTCAACTCAAATGTATTTTAATTTTATAAAATAAAATATGTTAAATTATATATTTATTGAAATAATTATTTAGTTAATTTTATTTGTTTACAATTTTTTTTAAAATAACTATAATTATAGATAATTTTTTATATTTATTTAATTTGGCGATGATAATATTAAATTTTTAAAAATAAAAAAATAATTAACAGTATTATCATTACTTTTAAAATATATAAAAATAAAATAGTCTACATATTAGTATTTTTTCTCTCCTCCCCTCCTGAACCAAACAATATATCTCTCCTCCCCTCCTGAACCAAACAATATATCTCTTCTCCCTCCCCTCCATTAAAATCCCTCCCCTCCTTTGAACCAAACAAGGCAGGGTGGGTTTTGTTAGTAGTGATAGGATATTTGGTTAAATAAAATGGGGGTGGAGAGGAGATTTTTCTCTAAATTTGGGTGTTTTGGAAGGTAAGTGGTAGGAAATTTTTTATATTATAATTTATTTTATTTTATTTTTTAATTTTTTAATATATTAATATTTAATAAAAAATTAAGATAATTTTTTTATTAAAAATTAAAAATAAAAAATTTATATTTATATTTTTTTAAAAAAATATTGATATAAATAAATTTTTTATAAAAAATAAAATTAAAATAATATAAAAGGTAAATTTGTTTGAATATAATTACTTCATCTCCCCTTCTCTCTTCTTTTGAACCAAACAATAATCTTTCTTTCATTTCTCTCTCATTCCTTCTAATCAAACAGAACTTATTAAACTTTTTCCCCTCCCTTTCCTTCCCTTTTATTAACCTCTCCTCCTCTCTTCTCCGTTGAACCAAACAAAACCTTAAAGACGAGATGCTGTTTCTTCTACTTCATTTTCTTTTTTTCTTTTTTCTTTTTTTTGAGGTTTCTTTCTTGATCCTTGAATGACGGAACAAGGTTCACTGATCCTTGAACGACGAAACAAGGTTCAATGATGGTGGAAACAAGGTTCAATGGGGTTATTGAAGGACCAATCATTTTCCTCACTCTGAATGACCAAAGTTTGATCCTTGTAACCTTAACAAATGAAGAAACGAAAATGTTTTTTAAAAAAAATTATTGATGGACTAAATTGAAAATTTTACATTTTAAAAAATTGAATACTTTTTATAAAAATAATAATTTATTCTATTATTAAAACCAATCACATGCTAACATAAATTTACAGTTCACAATAAATATTTCACATACATAGCAAGGAGCTCTCCTCTATTGAGTATTCACTTAAGTAGCTAATACATGGGAAATCTCTTTCTTTGCTTGGTTAAGATGTTATGGAGTCTTTCTTCTTATCCAAGCATAGATAATACAAGAATTGAGTTGACCCATTAAGAAGCATTGAGACACTTGCTAGAGATTCTTTTAGAGACATTACAATGGACTTTATAACAAAAGAGTTTACCTTAAACTATTCTCTAACTTAATGAGCATGAGATATAAATGGTCTAACATATGGCCCTCCAGTTATCACTCATTGTTTTTTATTTGAGACTTATGAATTAGCGAATTGTCTAACATTTCAGTTTTAAAATTTAATGAAAAATTACATAGAAAAACCTAAATACTTTAAAAATTATAATAAGACCCTAAAAATTTAAAATTATTTTCAAGGATCAAGGACCAAGCTTTGACAATCTATGGACGAAAATGCCCTCCGTATTTTCTTTGTTATGCAACCAACCTAATCCCCGATTCTCCCTATGCCATTTCTTCCTCACGCTCTGGCCATTTCCTACTCTGCCTCTTCTTCCTTCACCATTTCTTTCCTTTGCCATTTCTACCTTCCTCCTTGGCCTTCATCTTTCCATTTCTTCATCCTTCCTCCCCCAATTCTTCAACCTTGCATTTCCTTCTCCTCTTTCTTGCCATTTGTTCCTCCACTCTTGTCATTTCTATCTCCTCATGGTCCTTCATGCTAAGCTTTTACATGGAAGAAAAAAGAGATGGCATGAGCAAAACCTAGTAGAGGCGTGCAATGAAAGCTTCATTTTTTGGTTATTAATATGCTATCTTTAAACATAATGTGAGATTTAGTAAGTAGTAAATTCTAATCCTTGTATTCCTCTTGAATCCCTATGCTTAATAGTTAATATCTTCTTCTTCTTCCTATCGTCATTAAAGATTTTCTAAAGAATTACCCATATAACCTATAAACTTATATTTGTCCTAGAGTTACAAGGACTTTTAATATTTTTAATGCCCTAATTTAGATTTATTTTGGTATTTTTAATGCCCTAATTTAGATTTGTTATCATAGTCATATGTTGTATCTGAGGTTGTTCTAAAGTTTGGAGGATGAGGATATGTTTTATTTAGTTCATTAAAACTTGTTCAAAGTGATTTAAGGTAAGTTAGTAAGAAAAATATACATTTTGAAGTTGTCACTTGTGGCTTTATGTACCTTTGCTAGCATAATTGAAGTTAGAATGTTTAGGTTAATTTTTAAATCCTTGGGTTACATAAGACAATTGGATAGATATTATGCGAATGTAAACCCTTTAATAACCTTATCTTTTAGTCATTAAAAGACTTTAGAATTGATTTTAAGGTGGTAGCAAGTTATTAGTTCATTTTATTTAAATGTTTGGGTGCAACAGGTTTTCAAGTTACAATCAAGTTTTCTCGAGTCGCGCCCAAAATAAGCTAATAATATTCTAATAGCGATTTTGGCTGTGGTGCAAAAAATTTTGGCCATGGTGCAAACATTTTGCCATAATGCAAAATCATCTAGAGGCTAATTTGGCCGCAGTAAAAGTATTTTAGCCACAGCGCAAATATTTTTTATCACGACACAAGTCTTGTCTATGTGAAAAATTGATCCAAACTCGAGTTTAGCTGTGGCGTAAGTTCTTCAAGTCATGGCATAAATATAGAATTTAGCTTTTAAAGATCCCAGATGCCAAGTTGGCTGTGACATAACCATTCTAACCTGCGGCTCAAGTCTTGAAACCCCTAATTTAGCTATAAATTTTTAATTTTCACCATAATAGTGATAAGTAATGACTTTTAGTCCAACATATATGAGTTTTTAGACTTTTTGAAGGTATTTTGGTTGAAACCAAAAATTAATAATGTGAATTTTGAATTCCTAGGAATAATAATCTTTTTGTAACTTAATGGTGAATATTGATTAATTAAATGTTCAAATTTACTTATTTTTGTATCTATTGCTAACTCATTAACCAAATTAGACCTTAAGTGCACTCGATTAGTAACACAATCATGCTTAATTAGTTTAGAAAATAGTTGGGTTTGTTACAAATTCCATTTTTAATACACACACACCCCTCTTAAAAAGAGGAGATTACCTAGTATGAAGCCTCTCTATGAATAAAGTTGTGAAACTTTAACTTATAATAATAGATTGATACAAATAAAATATCAAACATGACACATTCCTACAAAATCTTGGAGTAATGGTTCTATCATGTAAATGGATTCCTATGTATGGATTTTCTGAAGAACTAATGTATCAATAACCACCCCCTAAATTTTCAATCTATAAAAAGTAAATTTTTACATATTATGATAATTGCAAAATTAGTTTAAATGGGTATGCAAATTTTTCTGTTCAACTTCCAATAATTCACTACTTTTATAGGAAAAATTTAATTAAAATAAAAACTTATTTAGTAACAACCAGCATCCATAGAGCTTTAACTTGCCAAACAAGTAGGGGAGTTTAAGATTTAAAAAACAAATAGAAAAGTAAAGAAACCCCTTTGCCAGCAAGACAAAACTCATAAACTTGCTAGCCAAAATGCAATTTCACTATGCATTTACAATTTCAATAAAGTTTATAGCAAGTTCACAAAGTTCCAATTTTGGTTGTGAGTTAACTAACTAGAAATTGCCACTTGAGAGCATGGAAATTGTGTGATTTTCACATGATAAATAGTGAGTTTAATAACATTTTGAGCAACCTTCTTTGAATAGAATGCACACCTGAAAAGAGCAAAGAAGTATCACTGACTAGTGAAACCGAAAATGAAATCGATGCCTTTGACCAACAATGGAAAGCTTGATGATAAAAGAAAGAGAGTAGCAAAATCAAATAGTGGGGAGAAGTCAATATGGGAGCAACGGAACAAGAGAGAAGTCAAAACAAAGGAGAGACCATCAATGAGATAGAAAGAAAGTAGGGCATTTGTGTTTTGATTCATCGACTAAATTATAAGGGCATTTTCATCTCTTCGAAATAGGAATTTGGTCCTTGGTCCTTGAAAATAATTTAGATCTTTAAGATCACTTATAATAATTTTTGAAAAGTTAATGTCATTTTATGTAATTTTCCCAAAATTCAATTGGATTGCTTGATGAAAGAAACTACCAAAAAAGTTAATGCTATGATTAAAAATCATTCTCTTTTTAATTTGGTTATTTAAAGATGAAAATTTCTAAATTTAGTCTCTAAATATTAATTTTCTTTCATTTTAATCCTCCAAATATCAAATCTCTTAATGTAGTCCTTAAACATTTCTCTTAATCAAAATGGTTGTAACATCAATGTAATCACCCTACCTAGTACCATTAATAAAGTTAACATCAATGGATTAACTTACTTAAGTCATGAGAACCAATTTTGTGTTATTAGTATCATAATTGTTAAATGAAAATTAAGGTTATTATTATTATTATCAAAAATATATAATTTACATTGAGCTCCATTCACATACATAACACTCAACCATTTATTCTCTTTGGCCATCCATCCACTTGCATAATCAAATACAATAGGTATGTATTCATATTCTTCCTATTAAATCGCTAACGTATTCCACTAACATCTTATATACTTAGTGTTAGTATTCCTTTTGACCAAAACTTCAAGCATTTCCATTGTTTTCATTTTGTGTGACCAAGAATTAGAAAGTGAGAGAGAGTAAAAGAAATCTATTGAAATTGCATGACACTTAATTAGTTAAGCCAAATCCAAATGGAGGTTATCTCTCATCATGCAACATTACAACTTGACATCTAAGAATTTCACGAACACACTACATTTAGCTAAACCTTCTCAAGTATACATCCACTTTCCCTATTAATCCCTTTCTTCCTTGCATGACCAAAATGTGCATGTGAGAGAGAGAGAGAGAGAGTCCATTGTTAAAAGTTTGGCATGAAGAGAAAAGGATTTTGGGAGCTTGTATGATTTAATTTTTTTGCTTCTTTCTCCTAGTGCTAAAAGAATATATATATATATATATATATATATATATAATTTATCAAGTTTCATTTTGATTCCATTCTTGTGTGCTAAATAAGATTTTAGTTAAGAACCTTTTAGGACTTTGGACAAAGGAAAAGGAAGCATAAAGAAGACTCTTTAAGGTATAATCTTAGCCTCACCTTTCAGGTTATATAAAGATCTATGATAAGTGTAACACCATAATATTCTAACTGTAACACCCCGAAATTAATTAAGGTATTAATCATGGATTAAAATTAATTAAGAATAATTAATAGGGATGATTAGGCAAGTTAAGTAAATAGGGATTTTAGATAGATAAATTATTAATATGGGCTTGAGAATTAATTGAGATAGAAACTTCACCTAGGCCCAAATTAATGAAATGTGATAAGAGACTAATGGAGGCCTAATGAGTTAGGGGCAGACCCAAACTAATTTAATGAGATAGAGGCCCAAGATTTATCTTGTATAGGCTCAATTAAATGGCCCAATAACTCTTGTGCAGACCCAAGCCCTTGAGCCCTTCAAATTGGGCCCAAACACCATTAAATTTCAGCAACCCAATGTATAAAACTGGCCCAATTAAATTCTGCAGCCCAACAATTGAAAACTGGCCCAATAAGTAAAATCTGAAAACCCAATTGGGTTTGGACTTGGAGCAACCCATGACCCAATCCCTTGACCCAACTTAAACCCACGTAAAACCCTAATTGCTTCAGCCACTTTTCATTTTGCTGAACCACAAGAGAAATTCGGAGGTGGAGAAGGAGGCTAGGGTTTAGGGCAAGAATTCTGTATTTTCTCACACTTAGAGCAAGATTTGGCCAAGGTAATAGTTATACAACTTAATCCCCTCATCTTTCTCTTTAATTTGGCCCGATTAGTTTTTCATTATACCCAAAATCTGAAATGTGGGTGTTTGGGGATTTCCTTGAGGAAATTCGTAGGTTGAGGTTGGGGTTAGTATTAGGTGAGTTTAAACCCTCATTTTGATGCATTTTCTGTTAGTTTGAGACTCCTATAGTAGACCTATGATATGGGCTTTGGTTTCATGTGAAATTACCTAGAAATTGGAGTGAACTATGGAAATTTCTAATGTGGGGAAGTTGGAATTCGAAGTTAAATCCCTTAGTAATTAGGTGAGTAACCTCTAGTCTGTTATTAGTAGTTCAACTCTTTGAATATTTAATTGTGACCAAGAATGATGATAATGATGCTTGTTATAGGCTTGGTGTGCATTTGGATTATTATGGTAGCTAGGGGAAGAGTAATTGGCTTCATTGAGGTAACTGGGTTATTTTCCTAATTCTATGTATATTCTCATGTTAATCTGCTATTTGTTACACATGCTTGATTTTGAAATATTGAATGACTGGTTGACTACTTGATTATTATTGTAATTAGACCTTGTGAGTCCATGGTGGAGCTGTGGTGCGGCTACCACCCGTGCATGTACTACGATCGAGCACCGGGTATGATCAACCCCAGATGCACTGAGCCCTAGTTGTGCTCAATAGGGAGTAGGTGCCGTGGACGGGCCTCTCCCGGTGTTATTGGGCATTAACATGTTATGTATGATTGCTGGTATGGGACAGTAGTCGTTGGTAGCTCAATTAGTTCATTTGCCAATTGAATTGATAATTCTGATATTGATGACATGAGATTGTCTTGGATTGATTGACTTGTACATATATATGGGAATTACCTTTTGTTACTGAGATTGTATATCTCACCCCGTTGTGGGCTAACATTTTCAGGGACCGGACCTCTTAGTGTCGAGGAAGAAATTAATGGAAGACCATTAAATGGTTTGGTAATGCATAGGTTTAGGAGCTTTGACAAAAATGTATTGTAATTAAATTGTTAGTTTTGTATCATTGCTGCATTGCATCATGAGTTGCCAAGTATAGGGATTGTATAAGTAATTCGATTATCATGGAATTGAACCTTATGACTGTAATTGGCTAATAATGGAAAGTGTATCTAATGTTAAATATCAATGGTGTATGATTGGTGTTGTTATTATTCTATAAACTTGCTGATAGGAGGTAATTAGAGGGAAGAAATGGGCATATAAGTTTTGAATTGGTAATGGAAGCATAGCTAAATAAATAAGGTAGATAAATGCCATTAGAGCCATATAAAATGAGGGCAAGTGACCTTAGGGTGTCCCTAAGGAGAGAAATAGAGTGTAGGGGGCGAAATATAGTGAAAACAGCTACAGAAGGGAGTCACGCCGCGGCCAAGAAGGCTTCGCCGTGGCCTAGGGAGTGACAGTGGCGAGGGACGCCGCGGCTTGAGAAATCTCGCCGCGGCGCGGAGTGAAAATAATCGCCCAGGAGGTGACAGAACGTAACCTCACCGCGGCGCAAGAAGTCTCGCCGCGGCGCGATTCGTGGAAATTAATTAGAGAGGTTACAGTAGCAAAACTCGCCGCGGCGCCACATAGGTTGGCTGCGGCGCAGATCCAACTCGCCGCGGAGCCACATAGGTTGGCCGCGGCGCAGATCCAACTCATCGCAGTGAAAGTTAGGAAAATTCTTGAGAGCAACTTGGCCGCGGCGCAAGAGTTCCAAGCCGCGGCTGACGGGCTTGTCGTACAACCATCAAAATAAAACTAGGTTGATATAAATATATAGCTAGTGGCACAACCTAGGTCATCTCCCTTGGAATTGGAATTCAATGTTCAATTAGGTTCTCTAAGTGTTTTAAGATCCTAGAACTATCTTGTTTGGGGGTTTTGGTTGAATTAAACTAATCTAAAAATGAAATTGAAACAAAATTTCTAAATACTACCTAATTGGATGAATTGTGATGAATGATGGGCTTGTGACTAGCTTAGGAATCATCTCTTGGTATCCACTATCCTTATCCTATTCCAATTGTGATTAATTCTGGCTTAAGAATTCCTAATTATGTTCATTAGCAAATGATCTTGAATAACCATTCAAGATTCAAGAGATTAATAATCTAATGTTGAATTGAGACCTCAATCCCGCATTAAATCGTTAACTCTTGTCCTTAAGATCAATGAACATCCAACTTGATTGATTAACTAATTAATTATCTTCTGATTCATCATCCAAAAATGTTTAATTAACCAACTAAACACCAAGAAATTCTCAAATAGACATTTAAACACATAACCTTACTCATGTATTTCATCGAACACCTTCGTGGCATACATGGGAGATTAGAGAGAATAATGAAAAATCAAATTCAAATCCAACCAATTAATCAACAAAAAAGGTTTCCTAATCAGTGTCTAACCAGCCACTAATTAATTACACAAATTCCTAATCAAACATAACTCAACCAAGATTATACAGAATAAGAAAAAGTGTAGGAAAAATAAGAAAATCTTAGCCAGAATTTATTGTTCATCCATGGATTCAAGCTTCTACTCAAGAGTTTCATCCCTTGCTAGCCTCAAGATGGAGATTAGATCTTCATTCGGTGGATGGAGAGATGGAGATGGGAGGGATGGATGAGAGTGTGGTGAATGGAGGCGTGAATGAATGGAGGCGAGATGAGTGGTTGATGATGCGTAGGTTTCTCACGGCTAGGGCTTTTGTATGAATAAATAGACGATGGAATGGGGAGAAGACGTGAATGGGCTGGAGTGTGCGAGGTTGTGAATGAATCTGGACGCTGGATGGTTCTCATTGAAACTGCCCTCTTTCACGTGGCTTGCTTAAATTTTCACGTGCTCTCTTCGTTCCTTCTCAAACCAGACTTGCACCGTGGCTCTGCATGTGTTTTAAGTGTATAAATGTGGGACCCACTGTTAATATTTTATTATATATTTCACATGCATTCCAGACGTAGCGTTTTCTTTTCTCTTCGTGTGTTTCTTCTTCTCCATTCTGCAGCCTTTACGTGGTTCTGCATCCTTCGTGCAGCTTCTGTTTATACCACACGTTGCTTCCTTCTCTATTTCTGCCACGTAGAACCTGCTCAGCTGTTCTGGAATCACGCCTTGCATTCATTATCAACCAGAACTTCCAGCAACTTCTTCTTCTTCTCTTCACAGACTTCCTCGAGTTCAAGCCACTGCATATGTGTGTTTCTGTCGCTAACTTGTAGCTCTATTCTTCCCCACGCTGTAGCTGGTTCTCTGTTTCTACATTAGTGGGAGTTCACGTGGCCATGCTTCCTCATCTGTTTCGAGTCTGTTTCTTGCCCATTCTGCAGCTGCTGCATGTTGCTTTTCACGTTGCTGTTACGTTGAGAAATCCAGCCCATATCTCTTCGTGTTTGCTTCGTGCATGTTTAGCTGCTTCTACTCACCAGAACAGAGCAACAAGAAGACGTGGTTGGTCATGAGAGTGAATGCACACAAGTCTCCTTCAACCAGCCTCTTTTCCACGTACATCCCTTGCTTCTTCCTCCCATATATGCATGCCTTCATCTCTTCTTTAAATCAAATACTCATTTAAGCTATTTGCCCTTCACAAATCTGCACAAATAATAAGAACAATTCAATAAGAAAATTCACAAAATCATTTAAAATAAAATTGAGCATTAATATTTCAAAATTTTGCAAATTAATTCCTAAAGTACAAAAAATGGTTATTAAAATCAATTTCCATTCAATTGCATTCATTAACCCAAATTTATTTATTAAAATGACTAAGTTAGGAGGATAAAAATAGATAAAATATGTGTTTATCAACGGCGCAAGTCTAACAACTTAGTTTTTGAGCTCCAGAACCTAGCTTAGCCGCGGCAGGGAAGTTCCAGGTTGCGGCGCAGGTCCCCAAACTCCTATATTTGACCTAGAAATCCTAATTTCAGTAAGGCTAATGTTAGGGTATGGCATGGGGACATTGGTGAGATGTTTTGTGGGTTGAAATTGATTAATGGGTGAATCCTAAACCTTTAATAATGGTACAAACCCTTTATGCACGTTCCCGTTATGGTTGTTAGTTGATGATCCTAGTAGTATCAAGGTTTAAATTTCTCATATATTTCCTTATTGTAATTAATTGCAACGACTCCAAACTTTGATCATTATTTATTAATCATGTATTTAACAATAATTACCGATGTTAGAATTTCGGGTCGTCACACTAACCTTCCCTTTATCCTTACCTAACTACATTTCCTTAATTTCACAAGCTTCCTCAAGAAAATCAATAAAAATAATGCATTATTTTGCATTACGTAAGGTTCAAAATTTGCATTTTGTGTCTCGTGGGCCATATGAATTCACCAATATTATTTTCTACTCCAATAAGTCAAAACCATCCTAAAATGTTCCATTTTTCCTAAGCTTAGGACATCCACACACAAAATCACAAGTTCAGTCTCTGGTTTTAATTTTTAGTTTTCTGTCATCAACTTTGAAAAGCCATAATTAAATCTAGAAAAATCAAAATTAAGTAAATGATAGTTTTCTGGAAAGCTTTGAATGTCAACTATAGGTTACAAATCATTTCAAGCCATGAAAACATCAACTAGACCCGAATTGATAATGGAAAAACACTAAAGGTCCAGCTGCCTAGGTTTGCTATCACATGTTACTAATATGAACTTCAAAAAGTCATAACTAATTCTAAAAAAATCCAAATTCAGTACACCATACCATTCTAGATATTTAAGGATGTTAACTTTATGGGAAAAATAATTTCGTACCACGTTAAACTTGTTTAAGAAATGAAATAGTACACAAGGTTGGCTAACGTTACTGTTTCTAATGCAAAATTTAAAAAATTCATTTCTATCTTTACAAACCTCTAAATGAGGTACTTCCAGTTACTACAGATTACTGTGAATATCTAGTTTCTTTATATAAAATTTTAGAACCATTAGACCTCATTCAGGCCTCAGATGACACAAAGATGTAATCTGCTCAAGTGAATAATGTCCAAACCAAAACCAACTTCTAATATAAACTTTGAAAAATCATAATAAATTCTATAGACCTTTAAATAATACAGTTCTTAGATAAACAAAAATCTATATATGAGATTTATATGTGTGCAAAATCTCAACCTCAAAATTTCTCATTTGGTTATGTTGGCGTTCAGCTCACAAAATGGGTCATTTTTTATCCTAAAATGGTTCATTTATGTGCCAAATGGTCTTCTCCTTGAACAAAGACTACTTGGCCACATAGGAAAGCTTAAAAACAATCTATTAAACTTGTCTAAGGAGTCCAAATATCCATACATCATAAAATCACTATCCCACTTATTCACATATACAAGATCTTACAAACTCATCCATGCATCTCAATATCAAAAGCATCTATTCTCATTCATATGCTTTCAATTTTCATACATACATCATATATCTATGTATATACATATGTTCAAGTAGCTATACATCATTTTCCAAGAATATGGTTACAAAATCGTTAGATAACACAATTCTTTGTCAATCTCTCATCTTTAAGTGTGATGGCTTCCATCTCTTTGCTCACTTGGTCCATTTAGACATGTTTAGGCAATAGAGAGGGAAGAGTGAGATTTTAGAAATCTTAATAGCTCTTAACTCTTTTAATCATACATAATAGCAATACTTTCAAGCTAAAGGATGCATATATGAACATGTTGCTACTAATAACCATACATAGAGTCATTTTCATAAGCAAAAAGCTCATATGCATCATATGTTAGCCTTCAAGGGCATTGGTTTAGTCTCACCCCCTTTCCCTATGACTTTTGGACTTATCTCGTTTATTTTCAAGAGACTTTTGACTAAGTTTCACTTTTTTTAAGATTTTTAGCTTTCTTTCACCCAATCCTAGGGACTTTTGTCTCATCCTCACTTTTACTAAAAGGCTTTTGGCTTCACTAAACTTTTTCAAGCTAAACAACATTCATAAAACACATATTATGCACATAATGGTACAATAGCATGTAGAAAATCACTAAAAACATTTTTATGGTAAAATCATACATACACACATATAAAGATAAGAAAACAATTAAGCATGCATCAGAGAAATATTAAAGAGTTACCTTGAATACAAACACACACACTTTCCTTTGATTTTTCTTCTCTTCCTTTGGCTACACACTTGTAAGTAGGTGGAGTAGGATTCCTTTGGCCTAGACACATCAAATAGAATCTAATTACATTCTTGAAATAAACTCTAGCACCACACATACTTTAGAAAAGCTTGGTTTCTTATTGGGTTCAATTATGGTTCCATAAAGCACTTAATAAAGCAACTATAAAAATTCGTAATCTTGACTCCTTTCTTTCCTTCAATCTATGATTTTTGACTCCATCTAGACTTCTTGGAGCCATCACACAATCATTTTGAAAAGCCTAGCTATGTGTTGCTTCATTATGTTACATTATGGCACCTATAGCTCTAACTTTCAATCTATAGCTTCTAAAATTTTTTTAAGGCTTCCTCTCATCTTCTTCTATCATATATAGACCCAAACTAAGCTTAGAAGATTTGAAAATACTCCCTTAGTCCTTCCTTCAAGCTTGGCCGAGATTTATACATGGTTTTGGGATCATAGAGTTTTAAATTTTTCTTTGAAGAGGAGACACTTAGGAGGCTTTCTAGAGGTTTTAAGAACACATTTAAATCCTCACATCACCTAAAACACCCTTGGATAAAATCAAATTTTACAATACTTTCATGAATCTCTAGCTTTTCTATCTTGATTTTCAATGGTTTCCCTTTGGGTTTCTTTGCATTTCCTAACTTTCCATAGTCTAAAATCTAAGTTTCATGCTTGTTCTTCATTAGAATAAATCCCCTCCTATATGTTCTTAATTTAACTGAACCCACACACAAAAAGAGCAACAAGAAGAAGGCAAGAAAAGGAATGAAACTACCTTGATTCTAAGCCTCCTCCAAGAGCTTTCTCCCTTGCTAAAGCCTTATCCTTCAAAGTCTAACCTTTCCTCTCTGAATCACCCCCAAAATAGACCCATATAAGTAACCAAAACCATGCCTTTTGCCTTGTTTTTCTCCTCCCTTGAGACTTTTTTGTGTGCAGCCTTCTCCTTAGTCTCTTTCTCTATTTTGGACAGAACAAAGGGTTAGTTAACAGAGGGCAGAAGTGGGATACCTAATATAAATCCAATGGGAAGAGAATTGTGATTAAAAATTTTATCTATGTCCTTTCTCTTGGCTAATTCATTTTAGGCTCATTTTAACTCCTTTTTTAGAACTGTCTTTTCCATCATAAAACATAGGTCCTCTAATTTATAAAATAGTTTTAGAATCACTCAATGTGGATTTAAAACCTTCTTGAATGAAGAAGTTAAAATTCAGGTCAACCGATGCTAAAAAATATACACCAGAGGGGTTTTAACTGTCCTAGGGATTCTCATAATTTTTAAGGCCTTTGAGAACCCCAAAAAGCTTAAAATTTTTATTTAAAAAGCATTTCTATGAGTTTTCCAAAAGTTGCCCATATTTATAAAAATGACACTACACTTTCGGTAATTTTATTGAACTACCTTACCTTGGGTTTTCGAGCATCTCAGACTTTGGATCCTCATTTTTCATTATTTTAAATTTTAATCTCATTTTATTTGACCTCAAATCTCTCATTTCAAGGGACTTGCTTTTCAAACTGATTCATTTCGGTGTTTTTTAGGAACTACCGAATGTTACAATAAGTCTTTTCCATAGATATATATTGATTTTACTATGAGTAAATCTTAGGTTGTGAAATTTCTATTATCTTGGCCGAAATGTAAGTGCTAGATTGAAGGGTTATGTAGCTCCATAAATTAATTAAGGATAGGAACCTTGTCGTGGAGCAAAATAAAGGTAAGCCATTAGGAACTAGTTACAAATTATTGTATAATTATGTTGACACATCTTTTGTATGAATTTATTGAATCTAGGAAAATTGACTAGAATGTTTAGACAATTAAGAAAAGTTAGGAATCCTCATTTCATGCCAATCTAAGTTCTTTAAAAAAAAGTAGTTAGTATTTTTATTTTTACCATGTTTACACTTGAATTGAATTGGTAATATTTTGCTATGTATGTAAATTTAGTTATGCAAGCATGATTGTGAAATAGGATTAGAAAGCATAGAGTGCTCAATCCTAATAACCAAATAGTGCTCATTCATTATTAGTTATGGGAGTTGAAGTTATAAAGTACTCCTTCCAAATTGTTGGCCAGTAATAAAAGCATGTTAATTGTAAGTATTGAATTGTAGTTAATAGAAAGCCAAATTGAAATGCATAGTAATTCATACATAGATATTCTATATTATGTTTGAGTACATTGTGTATGGTTTTGCTAGTATACAAGATTTGATAATGTTGAAGTAGGAAGTATATATGGGATGAATTTGTTGTTGAAAATTTTATGTTGTAGTCTTAGCATGTATGAAATTATGTGTGTAAAATTTTATGGTAGAATACAAAGCATAGATAGGCCTATAAATTCTAGGAAGTGAAGAAATTATATTCCTTTTTAAAATAGAATAGTTTGACACACCTTCTTTTTGTGTGTAGTCTATGTATCAAATAAGCTAATTTTCACTTGAAATTAAGCCACATTGTACTTAACATAAGCTTCTTTAAATTTAGAAAATTTCATGATTTTAGATGGTGTATAGATAGCCTAAGTAGTAGCTTGAAATAGCATAAGATAGTTTTAAGCCTAACAAGAATTGTTTTACAAACTAAGATAGTTGAGTGATCAAATGAATAAGTTTTAATCTAAAACTCTTCCATATGATAGCTAACATGTAATCTTCAAGTTTAGAAAGTTCCACAATTTTCCAAGTTAGTTTACTAGTTCACTTGCGATCAAAATAATTTATGTATAGAATTTGGACTAAAATAAGGCAGTAATGGAAATTCAGTTAGTTAATGGACCAAATAAATGAATTTTTGCTTGAAATTTTTATGGCATGTAGTTAACATATCAAAGGTAAGATATAGTAAGGCTTATAAATTTTGGAGTAGGTTTGTGTCCCTAATTAAAATGAAAATTGCAAGGTACAATAAAAAGAGACCAAAATAGAACAGGGTAAAGTTTAGTTTTGGTTTGCATACTAAATGAAAGAAATTAAAAACTAAAATTTTATAGTAGTTAGAGATCACATATAACTTTGATTTTGGAAATTTTTAGCATTTTTGGAAAATAATAGCTATTTTTTTAATTTTACCCAAAACAAGAAAGATTCAAAGAAATTATCCAAGAATAATATAAACTTTGTTAAAAATTGTTGTTGTCTTAAAATTAATGGCATATGCTTTTTGATTAATTTGCTAGACTTGCTTAACCATAATGTGTATAGAAACCTTTGTTCACATAATAAGTATTATAGGTTTAAATTAAGGCTTACTCCTTCCATTTCGAAAAAATTAACGTTTAAGGTAATTGCACAAGAACTAAGGAAGTTATTCAATAGCTTGAATTGTAGAAAATTATGACAACTTTTGATTAAAATACCCTTAATTAATATATGCAGTAGTTGAGTTTTTAGTAGAGATCATAAAGGTAAAATTGTAGAAAAGTAATTAATGCTTTTTTGAAAATTCAAACGACAATTATTTTAAAATTAAAAAATCACTAAAATTTCATTTTTTTTCAAAACAAAGGAATTAAGATTAAAAAGAACTTCTTATTGATCTTGTTACTATTAATTGGCCCTAGATAGGTACTTAGTCAACCCCAGTTACTATAACAATCCCACCATTAGGGGTACAAAAACTCTTATGGTTGTTAATTAATGATATGAAATTGTCTAGATATTTTTCCACTCCAAAATGATGTTGTTTTATATCAAAGATAAATTTAGTACATCAAAGAACCAAGGATACATTTTAGCGGAATTGTTTTGATTGGAAAAAAAAAATTAGGGCTATAAATAAAAAGACTTTATCTTTGAAAAACCAAATTTTTTTTTTAAAAAAAGAGTTATCTTTTAAAGACTAAATTAATAAACTTTATTTTAAAGGATTACATTGAAAAATAATAATATTTCATGGAGCAAATCATTAGTTTATTAAAAAAAGTTAACTATATCAATTATCAGTTTCATCTCACATGGGCCCTCTAATAGAGAGCTAACCTCCCTTTTCAATTTCCTATCAATTTAAAGAGAGAAAAGAGAGTATACGGGGGTCACTTAGTAGGTTCCACCCACTCTCTTTTCTCTTCCTCTTTCTCCTTCTAAATTAATAAGAAATTAATGGAGAGAAAATTAAGAGAATCTAAATCCCACTCACCATAGGTTTATCTCTTATACAGAGACTTCTTTCATTATTTTATCATTACTCAATGATGTGGGACTTACTTCCATGGCAATTGTGCACTTCAAAGTTCAAAAATTAGATATAACTAGCCTATCAAATGAGCTAACCTAGCTTGTCACAACCTAAATATAAATAGGCCAATAAATTGGAGTGCATACTTATTTGTTTTAGCCCATTTTATACACTTCTTTTAGAAATTATTAATTGTATTAAACAATTATGAACTTTTAATATAAAGTTATATATATATATACTTTATAGTGTATATATGCATGTAAAAAGTAATTTCATAAAACATAAAAAATAATATGTTATTTTTTAGAGTTAAACAAGCCCATTTTTACAAGCTAGCTCACATTTGTCTATTACTCTATTTTGGCCCATCAGTTAAATAGGTTATCTCATTGAGGCCTAAATTTAAATAGACAAATAAATGAGAGATTAGACCTATTCCATAAAGAAGTTAAAGAGGCCAATCCATGGGCTCCAACCTATTTTGATAGTGCTATGTATAACTTAATATTTAATATCATTAAAATAAATTTGATATAAATTAATAGAAATTTTAATATTTAATATAATTAATTATAATTATAATATTCTATAGCTTAGTTTCAACATTATAGCAAGTGAACTTGTCCAATAATAATATAGTGACTAGTGAATATGAATGTCGATATCACGAGTAATAATACAACTACTTTTGTCTTAAGTGTTTTCAAATATTTTCTTAATGTACTAAATTATCTACACATATATACAAGTATAATAATATTTACAAGTAAAGCTAGCAAATTAGCATATATACAACTAGTAATCGAGAACACAAATAAAGCATGAAACATAATAAATAAATAAATAAATAAAGATACAAAGGATTCAAAGCAAACACGGGATTAAAAATCAAAACTCATAAAAATTACAAATCATATTCCTTGTTTCTTAGTGAGTTAAAACCCCAATTCTCAATACAAGATCTTCACTTATTAAGTGAAAGCAATATTCCTAATTCATTTATTCTCCATATGTCACATTTCAAGCTAACCTAATCATAATTATCCTTAATTATCTTATTCAGGTCTTAATCAAGTTTAATTACTTCTTAGGTTGCATTAGGCACTTTGAATACTATCAAGCTATGTAAACTTTACTCTATCCAAAACATCAAGTACATGATAAATGTTATATCTTTATACATCTATTATATAACTTCTCTATTCTAAATGTCATTATATGTAAGATTTAATTGATTAAACTACTTAAGATATATAATCAACATCTAAGCCTAGCTTCTCCATCCAAAATGTCACTAAACATTAATTATCATCCAAACATCATAAGTAAAAAAAACAAAAGCATTATATGCATAATGCATACTTTAAAAGACAAGAAAAAGAATTAATATGTCATTGAATCATAAAAAAGATTGCACAAAGGTTTAAGTAGCATAAAACCCTAATTATATTACTTAAACAAAAATAAATACAAAAGAAAAGGGACAAAATGAATAGGATTACTTTAGATAAGTGTTTTTAGTGAATGACTATGGGTAAAACCACTAGATAGCAAGAATATCTTATCATTTGATTTCCTTAATGCTCTTGGAATTCACCTCATTAGTCTTTTATAAGACTCTAACATTGGCTTAAGATATATGTACATGTGTGTGTGTGTGTGTTCGCGCGCGTGCATGCGTACCCATGCGCCAAAATTATGGCTTATGAAGTTTAGGTATATTACTCCTAATAAGAATAGGAAAGGTAAAATGGTTAAAGGTGGTGCATCAGTTTTTTTCTCTTGTTAGGAGAAGTTGGCGCCATTTGCTTTTATTGCATATCTCTTGATCTTACAAGACATTCCTAATTTTTATTACAAACTTTCCCATTCACATTAAACTTCTAGATACAATGGTCTTCTGTTGTCTTTTCCTATTAGCATTAGGAGCCCTCTTTGCTTTGCCTCAAAGTAAATCAAAACACAAATATGTTTTTGCAAGCTAATAACTAAAGTGAGTCTCTCTAAGCATTTATTGATCTAGTATGACATAGTAAGATCAAAACAAAGAGGTTTACATATGGGTTCTTCTACAAACCCACACCAAAACTTGAGCCTTTATGTATGACATGACAATAACAATGAAATCAAATGTGGCTTTGAGAGAGAAGACAACAATAAAGGCAATTGATCTAGCAAGTAGATAACTTGCTACTTCTTTAGTGGTTATCGATGGCTAATGGTAGAGGATAATGTCATGACAATGATAATTGCAATGCTTCAAGATAAGAAGCTTAGGAGCTCAAAGTGTTTCGTATATTGAAAAGGGTAAATTGATAATAAATGGATGGTATAATGGTAAACTTTTTCAAATATCTGGGGCAAATTTTGGCTTTCTTCCACTTCTCAATGCCATCAGCATTTCCTTGAAGCATGGAAACTTTATAGCTTTACAGAAGTGATTGATGCATACCAAATATAGCCACAACTAGATTCCACCATAACATGGCCTAAAGTGTGTAAGAATTCCCTTGGAAGGGTGTGTGTATTATTTTCTTATAGAACGCCCTTTGTTGATGCCTAAAAGGAAAATAGTGGGGGTGAAATGTAAGGCATCTTGCACTTTATCTTTCTTATCTATTATTATCTTTGGTTTTTTATTCTTTTAGATTTTTTTTTTAGTTTTGCATTTGGGATTTAAGTTAGGAAGATGTGGACCTAATGGAATTAATTTGATAAGACCAAAACAAAATCTTCTCCTAAGTTATCTAGCACCTAAAAATACAATTGTTTTTTTGTATTTTTAAAATTTGCTTTTTTTTTTTTGTTTTGTTCCTTTTTTTTTTTTTAAAGAGTTCAAGATAATCTTAGGCCTTTATACACTTATTATGGGTTAGGTGAACTAACACTTAAAATAAGACAAAAACAAATACAGTTGCAATTTTTTTATTTCTCTTTTGTATTTTTATCATTTTTGGTATTTTCTTAACTTTTTGAAACTTAAAATAGAAAATCCAAACAAAATAAAATGTTCACAACTTTTTTTTTTAATGACAACATCTAATTTCATTATTATTATTATTATTATTCCTTATTTTTCTAAATTGGCCCGAACAAAAAGCAATGTTCACATCACTAATAATCAAAATCTAAAACTATTCTATTTTCCTCAAATTATAAACTAGGTCCTCAAATCAACATTGCTAATTAATCAACTTCACTATCCTAAACTATACCTATGCTTTCTCCAACCTTATAACTTTTCAACATTAATCCTTAGTCATCCTTATCATTTGATACTATATATTTTCCTTATAAATTTTTTAATACTAAATCTTCATCCATTCTTATAACTTTTCAACGTTAAATCCTATTCATTCTCGTCACTCAATACTATCTTTATTCCTCATAATTTTTAATACTACATCCTCATTAATCCTTATAAATATTCAATGCTCAATCCTAGTCATCCTCCTCACTTAATAGTATCTCTATTCCTCATAAATTTTCAATACTAAATCTTCATCTATTCTTATAAATTTTCAACCTACTAGTTTCTCATCCATCCATATAACATTTTAACACTAAATCTTATTTAGGTTTTGATGAGTCATTTCATATGGGAACCTGGAGCCTTCATGTACTTTTCTTTTCTATCTTTATTCTAATCAAAAGCAAATAAGCAGTCACTAAAAAAGGTATGTGCCATCAAAGGCTATGTGTTTCGTGCAAGAACCCTTTATCTTATTGATGTGTTTGTACAATTTTGCCCTACCTTAAGTGGTATTATATATAGCAAGGTGTTTGCTAAACCCTAAGCAGCTAAAGCTAATTTGTTAAACAAGTCAACCAACATTTAAGAGAAGGGTCAAATGGGTGTTTACAAAAACTTTAGTTATTTTCAAAATTCTTTATCAAAGTACTTGTTATTAAAGTTACTTTAAAAAGTATTGAGAAAAAAAACACCTATATCAATCAAGAAAAACTTTATATAAATGTTTGGAGTATAAAAACCACAATTTCTATTCCTAAAAATAGAGTACTTAACAATATATAGTTAAATTTGATACAAAAACTTGCTTACCAAGTAAGTTAAAACAATTTCATAATCTCTTCAACAATTAGTTTACTTGAGATAGATGTAGGTAAATGTATCTAGTAACAATTAATCAATGCTTCATGTAAAATATCAACATAAAAAAATAGAGCATTAATTAAACAACTTGAAATATAAAGAATGTAGGGATAGAAAGAATGCAAACTTAAGATTTATCCTAATTCAACTCTAACCTAAGTATACATCCAGTCTCTAAGCTTCAACTTAAGATTTCTCCATTAATTTCACAAGTTTAATTGAGCATTTATGAGTCTTTATAACATCCAAGTCAATTAGAATTGTTTCTCACTTTAAAACAAAGCATTGCTCACTTTTTAAAGGATAATCTCTCTAAGAGCTCCTCCATTCTTGTTTCCTCTCATAAGAAACACACCACCCTTACCTTACAATGATTTTAGAAGAATAATAGTACTAATAAAATCCTTCAAAAAGCAAATATACAAGATGAAACACTAAGAACTCAAACGATGGACATTTTGTAGAATTTGACTCAAGAATTATGTTTTCTCTTTCTAAGGATCAAGAATAAGTTTAAAATCACATTATAGATCACTGTTATATTTAAAAGCATGTTTGGAAAGTCATATTTATAATTCATAATGAAATATAGCCATTTGGGATCAAAAATAGATGTTACATACTTTTAAAAATTGTTCCTAATGTTGCCAATCAATTGTCAAGGTTGTATTACTCGACCACCATACAAAATATGATCGTTAACTTAAATTTCTAGGGACTAGTCAACTAGTTAACCAAGAACAATTAACTGGTCATATCTAGAAAGTATTGAGTGCAATTTTGGACAATGTCAATTGACTTGTTTCAATGTTAGTTGACTTGTTAGTATATACTCAATTGTAAATAGTTATACATATCTTATTTTAACTCCTTTTTAAGTAAATAATATATCATTGAAAAGTTCTTTAAATTTATTTTCTATTGCAGTAAGTTTCATTTCAAAATTTCATATATTTTTTGAGATATGATAAAAAGGAATGACCAAAGGTCAAAATAGAGTTTTATATAAAATCTATATCTCATTACTTTAAATAATCATAGCCATTTTGATTGAATTTCTATTTGAGTGAATAACCCATATTTGG
Organism: Erythrophleum fordii; assembly: GCA_032878935.1. Classification (NCBI taxonomy): domain Eukaryota; kingdom Viridiplantae; phylum Streptophyta; class Magnoliopsida; order Fabales; family Fabaceae; genus Erythrophleum; species Erythrophleum fordii. The sequence continues at coordinate 2,297,753 of JAVQMF010000055.1, forward strand.
AATATCTAAGTCTATTTTCAAATGAAACAAATTTCATATAAAAAATCTGTATGATTTGTAAGATATGATTAAAAAAAAGTGACCAAAGCTAAAACTAAGGTTTTTTTTTTTTGTAAAAAATTTATATCTCATTATTTTTTGGGTCAAAACATATATTTTGAGAACCAAAATGTCTTAACCAATAAATGCAAATATAGATTATTGAATTTCATATAAAAACTCTTTTCCTACATAGATTTACCTATTTAAATCCATTGGCTATTTTGATACAATCAAGTTTTTAGATCTTTATATCTTTAAGTTCTTCAATTCTTAGTGCATCCTTTCTTTATACTCATTATTTCTTTGAGTAAAGCATGATAGTGATATTTTATTCTTCTCACTTTAATGCTCATCTTCTTCTTTTAAAGCATCCTACATGAAAGATATGTAACTTATAAACCAAATAGTCAATCTAATTCACATTTATAAATATACATGACATAATAGTATTGAATATAATATAAGTAATTTTATCATACATATGTGATTCTTATAATTCATATATCTAAGTTAAATTATATATATAGCCTTACAATCTATTGAATATATTATAAGTAGACATATCTTATGCATAAGAGCTAAAGCATGATTCAAGAATAAAATATTATGAGTTAATAATTAAACAAGTAAGCATGTATTAATAATATATTTGTCAACATTTTTTACCATTAAAACTCATAATATAATTAGGGCAAACAATCTTTTACATAATCATTCAAGACTTATAGCAATCAATTCAGCAAATGTTAGTGTTATTTGTCACACATTCATCGTATATTTGTCATCATCAAAATTTAAAACATAGAACCTTAAAGCTAACATAGTTATGTTCTCATAATCCCTAATGGATATATTCAAGGTCATAGGTTTTGGTTACCCTAAAAAGAAAGGTGGATATCCTATTATATTGTGAATGAATGGAATCAAGAAGAAGGCATTTTGACTTCTATTTGGATTCCTCATTCATCGCAACGCAAGTTTACATGCTCTCTTTTATTTGATTTCATAATTTTGAGGAAAGGGATGGGTAAAATCCACGATCCTTACTACATCCTATCATATAAGATAGCAAAAGATTTTACATTAAATATCCTTAGTAATATTTTACTAATGGAGATCTAACAGTAGTGATTTAAAGTTTAGTTTCTCACATCTTACAACTTAGGTTATTTCTATCTTAGAGGAGTAGGTTTAAGTGGAAGTGGTTGCTATTGTGATTACTGAGGTTGTTTCCTCCATCCATCCAAGGGAACAATCTCATATCCTAGCAAAAGGATTTTGTAAAGGATGAAAAGCTATTGTATAAAAAATAATGTAGTTTAGTATATATGTACTTTAGATTTTATAAACACACACATGCGCGCACATATACACACCATTTATTGCATAGCCTCTTTTTTTAGCTTCGTAGACCTTTTTTGATATTTGGAGGCTGCATAGACCTTTGTTGATTATATGGTCATGTGGACTAGTTTGTATTTCATGTAGAACAATTTAGAGGTTGCATAGACTCGATTATTTGGTCACATAAACCAGTTGAGAGTTTACATAGGCCTTTTTTGATTATTTGATTGTGTAGACCAATTGAAAGGTCACATCATGTAGACCAATTGAATGGTCATCTAGATCTTTGTAAATTATTCAGTCACATTGATCTTTGTCAATTTTTCAACCATGTAAATCAGTTGAGAGGTTGTGTAAACCTTCATTGATTATTCAATCCCATTGATTAATTGAAAGGTCATATAAACTTTTGTAAAATAGTTAACCTATTTTGTTCTGCAAAGAAAAATTTTCAACATATCTATTGAGAGTTTACTTTAGTGTACCTTACACATTCACATCCTCTTTTGCTTTTGTTATCTACAAATTCTCACACACACACACACACACACATATTAAGGGTTTATTTTGCATGCCTCTTGGTGTTCTAATGGTGTTTCTTTGTTTTTTGTTCCTATTACTTGCACAAATTTGCATATGCGTATGTTTTTTTTAGGATTTTTAACATACCTTATGACGTTTTCATTATCCTTTACACTATATGTTTTATGACGTTCTTGTTATCCTATATGCCTATTCAAATTTACACATGTATTTAGGAGTTTTTTTTATATACCTTTTGGAATGTTTCTCATCCTTAAAGTGAAACATAGTGCCTTCTTATCTATATTCATACAAACTTGAATTTGCATATGTTTTTGTAGAAATTCTTACATACCTTTAAGCTAGTGTTACAATGTTGTGTACTCAAGTTTAAAGTAATTAATATATCTTTAGAATTTTCATATTCCAAGATCTTAGAACCATTACTCCATCCATAGTCTATAGATGGTAAGCTTTAATGGGCAATGCCTTTGACACTATGAAAGGACTCTCTTAATTTGAGGCCAATTTTTCCTAAGCTTCAAGCTTAGTCGCAACTTTTATTATTTAAGTACAAAGTCATCAACTTGAAATTGCCTATGCTAGATTTCCTACTGGAGTAACTTTCAATTTTCCTTCAATAATTTTTGTTTTTCAATTTTACCAAAACTGCTTTAATTAGGTGAAGGTTATCAATTATCTCTTGCTCATTAGTTTCCTTGTTAAAATTCTGAATGCAAGTTAAAGGTACCATTATTTTGACAGGCACGATGGCTTGTGTTCCATAAACTAGGTTGAATGGAGTTTCTCTAATGGCAATTTTAAGAGTCATTCTTATTGCCCACAAAACTTTTAGTAGTTCTTTGACCTATAAACCTTTTGTTTGATCTAATTTTACCTTTAAACCATTTACTATTTCCTTGTACATGGCTTCAACCAAGCCATTAGTATGTGAATGATTCCCAAAAGAGAATCTTTGTTCGATTCCAAAATCCAAATAATATTGCCTAAAGCTTTAACTTATGAATTGGATTGCATTATCTGAGATTACGATCCTAAGAATTCTAAACTTAGTGATAATATAGTTATGTATGAATCTAATAACATGTGTCTTAGTGATAATGGTTACCACTCGAGCGTTGAACCATCTGGTGAAGTAGCCTACCATTACAACAATGAACTTTTGACCTTTTGTTTCTTTTGCAAAAGGCCTTACAATATCGATACCCCACTTAGCAAGGAGGTATAAACTCAAAATGCTATAAAGATCTTCTCTAGAAAGGTGAACATAGTTACTAAATCTTTCACATTTATCTCACCCTTTCATGTATTCTCTTACTTTAATAAGCAAACTCAACCAATAGTAACCAAGGTGCATGACATTTTAAGCATCCTTCCTCTTATATGAGTGGCGCAATCTCCATCATGCACCTTTCTCAGCACAATTTGTCTTTAAGGAAGTCATACATTCTAATAATGGTCTACCTCTAAACTTGTAGTACAATACCTCATTGATCATAATAAGGCGAGCTACTTATTTCACTATCTTTTATTATTATCATTATTTTGGCTCTAGGTTGTCCGATAGACATCTACCTTTTAAGTATTATTCAATTAGGGTACACAAAGTCTTTTGTTGTTCCTTGGCAATAGGGAATATCTTGATCTTATTGATATTTATTCAATGCTCCATATATTTGACACAACCTTTATTTACGACCTCTAAGTTATTAGTTTTGATAAAGTGTCAACTTGTGTGTTTTCATTATAGATGATGTGATTTATCTTGATTTTGTGAAAACTAGCCATAAGCTCTCTAGTTTTATTAACACACTTAGCCATATTCGTTCATTTGGTTTCATATACTCCTTTGAGCTATTTTTCCACTAATTGAGAATCTTTGTATACCTTTAGGTTGTTTGCTATAACTTTTGTAGGAAGTTTGAATCCAATGATGGGTGCGTCATACTCTACCGCATTATCTGATGCTATGAACTCAAAGTTTAACGAATTTTTTAAGGATTTTTTAAATGGATCAATTAAAATTAACCCCATGCCATTACATTTTTTATTTAAAGATTCATCTACATGTAGAGTCTAAGTTAAACTTTCTTTTGAATCTTCCTCCCTTCTTACCCTCGAAGCTTTTGTGATAAAATCTATTACGTTTATCCCTTAATAGCACTTTACAGCTCTTATAGGATATTGAACTCATATAATTCAATTGCCTACTTAGTTAATCTACTAGACAATTCAAGTTTGTGAAAAGCTTGTCAAAAAGGCTAACTAGGGAGCATTATGATGGAATAAGCTTCGAAGTAAAATGTAACCTTTAGGCAATAATAATTAGATAGTATGTTAGCTTTTCTATTTCCATATAATTATTTTAGCCACCTACAATGTTATGCTAATGAAGTAAATTAGCCATTAGATACCTTTTTCCCTTGAACCAAAGCAAAAGCTATGCTTTCTTCAAAGATAAGAAGATAAATGTATATGGTACTTCCTAAGTTAAAGCCATCAATAACATTAGCAAACTCAAGTATTCTTTTAGCTATTAAATACCTTCTCACATTCTTTCATCCATTGAAATTCTTCATTTCCTATAAAATTTTGAAAAATGAGAGGCATTTATTTGCAAAATTGGATATAAATTTATTAGGGGCCACCACCCTTCCTGCCAAAATATAAACATCTTTTATATTTTATGGTGATGACAATTCCCAAATAGCTTGCACTTCTTATGAATTGGCTTCTATCCCTTTTAGGTTATCATGGAACCTAAGAATTTCCTTACTTTCATGCTAAAGGTGCACTTGGTTAGGCTTAATTTTATGTTGTAAATTCAAATGGTTTAGAATGTGTCTTTTAAATCATCTATATGGTCTTTCTATTCCTTGCTTTTAAATAGCATGTCGTCCATATAAGCTTCTGTATTCTTACCTTTTTATTTTTGGAAAACTTTGTTAACTACCCTTTAGTATATAGTTCCAACATTTTTAGGCCAAAATGCATAACCTTGTAACAATATGTTCCTTCTTCCATAATGAATGCAACCTTTTCTACATCTTCTTTTGCCATTCTCATTTGATTATATCCTATGCATAAATCCATGAAGCTTAAAAGCTTGTATCTCAATGAGCCACCTAGTAATCTAATGATGTTAGAGAAAGGATAACTATCCTTTAAGCATGTTTTGTTTAGGTCAATAAAATCAACACACATTCACCAATTTGCCATTGGCCTTATTGATTATTACCAGGTTAGCTAACCATTTGAGATATAGAACTTCCCTTATTAAATTTGCATTGAATAACTTCTACACTTCTTATTCTATTGCATGTCTCTTTGGTTCTCTAAAGAGTCTTCTCTTTTGCTTAACTAACTTTTTGTTCGAGTTCATAATAAGTCAATGAACAATCACCTCAAGGTCGATTCCTGGCATGTTAGATGTTGACCAAGCAAAAATGTTGATATTTTCTTTCAAAAATTGCTTTAAGTCTATTGTATCTTTTAGCATTAGTTCTTTTCCTATTTAAAGGTACTATTATGAGTCTTGACCAACTTAGAATTTCTTAAGCTTATTATAGGCCTTCGGTCACAATTCTCTCCCTTCACTTCTTACATCCAAGCTTTCTACATTTAAAATTTCTTCTCTTTATTCTTTTCAAAGACCTTTCTAGTTAGCTATTTCTTGCAGTTATCGTTAGCAAATATACTAAGGATAGACTTGTTTCAAGAGGCTATTTAGCTTTCCTCATGTTTCTTTCACCTTTTTTTCCCAAATGGATTCCTCTTTTGCCTTGTGCTCTTTTGCTCACTCCTTTCTTTATTGTTGATTTTTATGGCATCTATTATTCAACAACACATTACTTTCTAATATTCTTGGATTTCTCATGTTTCTTTCACCTTTTTTTCCCCCAATGGATTCCTCTTTTGCCTTATGCTCTTTTGCTCACTCCCTTCTTTATTGTTATTTTTATGGCATTTACTATTCAACAACAAACTACTTTCTAATCTCCTAGGATTATACCTTATCCCTTTGAGGTACTAAATTTAAAAGAAAGGCTATAAGGACAAATTGTTACTTTCAGCATATTCACCATTATTCTTCCCAAGATTGCATTGTTACACCATACCATATCTCATTCATTTAGTACCATTCAGTATCTACTTGGAATGAAAATAGTCACAACAAGCTCTTTAACAGTGAAAATTCAATACTATTTACACCAATGGACTTATAATGTTTAAAAATGGATTCTTATCATTCTATCTCACAATTTCATGTTCAAGTATTTAGTTTCATTATGATAACTACTAATTTTGTAATGGATTCTACAAGCGTATGGATCAATTACATAGTATAGTGGATCAAAATCATCCTGTAAGAAATTAATTTAGATGAAGTTGGACCCAAGAAGTGTTCACATTCGTTTAAGTCAAGAAATAAACTAAAATACCAGTGTAATGAAATGAAATGAAATTAAAGATAAAACTAAACTCTTAGAATTATTCTAATGAGAAATATTAATGAGAAGTACTCTAAATTTTCTATATCCTTACTACCAAGGATTAAGCTATTAGATTAATTAGTTTAATTAATAATTTGAGAGTTAAGGAACTAAGTTAAGTCAAAGTGTCTCTCAAACCATTTTGACTTTTATCCTATTTAATTGTAAATCTCTCTCACAATTAATTAAGTCAATTATACTCAATCCTCTAAAACTACTTCAGTTCTTTAGACATATCTTTGCACTTAAGAACAAAATCAAGTTAATCTAATCTTAAATTTCTTAATCCTATGGTCCATTAAGATTTCCATTTCTTAAGGGCTAATCCTAAGCTCCAAGTTCATGGAAGAAGTGGACAAACTCTTAAATGAAAAATATAAACCAGGTCAAGCACTTAAATCCAAGATTAAACGAAATTAATTACATAGCAATGAGGTTCAAGAAAACCTAGGATCTACAATATGTAGCACATATGGCTTTAAACAATACAACCCAAATAAAAAGTTCAGAAAAACAAGAATCTATAAAAGAACAAAGGTAGAAGATAAGGAAAACTCAGCGATAATGTGATTATTCAGCCTCCAATTTTCAATCTAAGCTTTTTACATCCAAAATCTAGCTTCTTTATGCATTTCTCCCTTAGAACTCACTCTAAAAGTCTCTCCATCCTGAAACCCTAGTAGCCTCTTGTGTTTTAAACCTGAAAATCAAAGTTGTGCATTTTAGTATATGCATCTTGCCATAGCAAAAAATACTTCTCGCTATTATGAGAGTATATTAGTTCCAGATTCTAAGTCTTTTTGCTATTGCTTACGCTGTTGTTAGATACTCTCTGGATTTTGTATAAGCCATAGACTTGCCATTACAAACTAGTATCCTCACTATTGCGAGGACACTTGACAATTTGCTCTTGATTTTCCAACCTTTTCCTTTTCTTCCTTTCCCTCTAGCAGGTCTCCATCTTTCTCTAGAAGTTTATATAAACATGAAATAAAATGACGAACAATTAAAATTAATCATAAAAATCTACATTTTATTTATTTATACTAACTAAAAAAAATTTTAGACTAAGATACAAAACTTGTCAAAAGACAACTAGATGAATCCTTATTCTACCATAAAATGTACCATACAATACCAAAATTAGGGAGTCATCATGTACATATACCTTATTCATATAAAGGAAGCTATATATTCATTTAGGTTATAAAGAACATAATAAAGCTCAAATTTCAAAAATTCATACTTTAAGTTATATAACTCCGATTGAGGCAAATTAGGTGTCATTTTAAATCTTGAGATCTAAACTTTTTACTATAAAAATTTCATATCAAAATAAATCCATATGGCCCTTTTAAGAACATGAAAATCAAATATGCACAGTGTGAACAATATAAGTGCCATGACAAGTTTTTAGGGCCAAATTTAGAAATTAGCCAAATATTCTACAAAGCTCTAAAAATTACAAACTTTAGCTCTATAGAAAGCTCTAAATATCTTTTAAATGCTCACCAAATTTTAGTCCCAAATTTGGTTACCAAGGTAGTCAAGGGTAAAATGACATTTTTTGAAATTTGGTTCCAAAATATACCGAATGAGCTCTAAAATATCATTTCTTGCTATAAGCAAATTTTAATCCGTGCATATATCAATTATCAATGATTCATCATATGTCCAAAAATCACTATTTCACATGAGAATATGCATATAAACCACATGGATTTCTATATGCTAAATTATGTTCCAATATCTTATGCATGCAACTATAGGTCACAAAATCCTAGTATGTTTACATTACATTACATCAAAATATAAGTTTACATGATTATATATACAGTCTCATATCCTAGGCTAAATCTCTTGACATATTAGGCCTTTCTAGGTAATTTCTTCTTCCTTATCCTTGCTTTGCATATCACCTAGTCATGGTTAATGGAGATGGAAAATTATAAAATTCAAAGAATCCCAATAATTAAACTAACATTTGAACATAGATATAGTTCATTCAAGCATATGGAAGTAAGAATGTATATTATGCAATCATAGTCAATCTATATACAAGAAAGCAAATCCATGCTCAAAAGATTTTCTTGGCTCAAATAAGAACAAATCTATGTCCTCAAGAGACTTTTGACCTAAGGCGAAACAAATCCATACTCACGTCCTTAATCTCATCTAACATAAAGCTACTCCTCTCATAAATCTAAGTAGATCACATGCAATTGCATAGTCTACTCAAACAATCAACAAGTCAAACAATTGCAAATAATACACACAAGTAACCAATGATTCAAGTAAACCAATCACACATATATGAATGAAGGAAAAGCTACTTTGTCAAATAAATCCAATCAATTCCCTCATTCTCCATCTCTTGACCCCATGGCCTCACATACACACTTTGGTGTGGTTCCACTTATTTGGCCTACGCATATCAATTAAGGTATAAAATGATCAATTAAGATATACTTGATCTCACTTTAGTAGTTTATGGACATATTAGGACTTACAGTATAAATTAGGTTACTTTAAATATTTCAAAATAACTCAATTTGCCACATTTCATGTATTCATGTAGCAATTCTGTTACTCATCTATCTCAATTTACTCATTTTTCATGGCTAAAACAAGTTCAAAAACTTAGTCATATCACTTATTTCATTCTTAAAGCAATTTTGGGTTTATATGAAACCATAATCTCAACATCATCAAATTTCATTCTTTTTCTTAAACCAATGGTTCATTTAACCTTTATATTATTCCATTAAGCCTCTTAAACCATAAGACTAGATTAAAATTTTTTTCAAGTACTCTTTCTTCCTATTGGTCGAAAACAACACTACATGGCCCTATCTTGGAATTTTGTTTGTTTCATAAGGAATTTGATAGTTTTAAAATACCCATAATTCATTTCTAGTTCAATTATAGTATTATAGGGATTAACTAACCCTCCTAAGATTTTAAAACACCCATAGTTGAACCTACACCCTAAAGAAAGTCATATGCATTTCTCTTGGTTTTTAATTTAATCTCTTTGCATATTCTTACACTTCGCCATTCTAAATCCCTAATGATACTAAGTTTTCATCAAAAAATAATGCTTCCCTCTCTCTCTCTCTCTCTCTCTCTCTCTTACATCACTTAAATCATATCATGTTTTGATGAGTCTTTGATGGAGATTCTTTTAGTGTAATTAGCTTCTTCAAATGAGCTCTTTCAATCAAGGTGACAACCACAAACTTTACTTTTTTGAGAAAGCAAAACCACCATAAAAGAGCATGAAGAGTAAGAGAAGTTTCATAACTACAATGTAGTAAAATTTACCATATTTCCTTACCTATTTGATATTTTTTTTCTCTCTTTTCCTTTCTTTCATGCTACCATGAGAGGTCTTAGAAGTTGCTAAAAAGCCAGTTTGAAGATAAGGAGACAAGGGAGGATGTGTTAGGCATTTAAAAACTAAAGTTTTTTTAACAATTGCCAGAATATCGATTTTGTCTTTACACTTTAATTTCTCCATGAATTCATTTTTCAATATTTTTAGAAACTCTACACTAAATTTTAGACTCTCTTCTTTATTAAAAATATATGCTTAAAGGTCACAGGGGCTTAAAACAATATAGAAAAATTAGATCAAAATCATTGCTACCTAAGATCCTAATTTACATACTATCATAGATTTAGCCAAACCAATGTCATCTAATTAATCTACTAGCCTTATTTTATAATATTATAATGAGATATTTATTTCTCAAATCAATTTTCATATTTTTTAAATTTCTAATTTTTCCTCTGGTTAGGCCCAAATTAGCTTTTTTAGTCTTAAATAATTCTTTTCTCCTTGTGAACCCCTTTTAACTAATTCTATTCATTCTTTAAGAACTATATTAACTTATAAAATATAGAATATTACATGCATTATAGGCTAAGTACACTTCCAAGATATAGAAGATCATGAAGGTTATAGCTTTGCAATCTCCTTCTTCCAAGGTGATTAGGAACAATACCGCCTTTAATTTGTAGTTAGGGTCTACCAAATCAAACATGGTTTTGTTGGCATGATAGAGATCAAGTTAGAATAGGCCCATATCTCTTAAGGCACTATCTTGTAATATATTTACAATGGCCTTAATATCAACTAGTATTCATTTAACTTTCTAATGCTAAGTGATTGCGTTGATGACAATCTAGTTGTCTTTATTATTGACCACCATATTAGTATGTTCCTTGCAAAAGGTGATGACTTCTTATTGACCCATTTGAGGAGCTCGTATGCTTTTGTCAATTGCCATGACTTTGCTTAGGTAGTTCTTAGTGTTCTTTTGGATGTGTCATGGTTAAGTTGAAATTACATTAATAACTCCCAAAGGTGTCAATAGGGTTTACATTTATGCCTATGCCTAATTTAAAGATGGTCATGTGTTTATTTTGCTTTGTTATATCATCTATCATCTGGGTGTTGCCAAGTGTTGGTCCTTGGTCTATTGTATCCTATAGTGACATAGTTTCACAAATACCCTTTCTAGATAAGATCTTTTATAGCATCTTTAAGATCCTTACATTATTTTGTATTATGGTCTATGTCATGATGATAATGACAATACTTGCCTAGATCACAATGCTCCTTTACTACTTTCAAGGGCACTAGCTTCTTCTAAAACTATTCTTTTTTTACATCAAGTATTTTGATGAGAGAGACAATCACAAAGGTTTAAGAATCATATTTAAACCAACAAGATTTTGTTATCCTCAAGTTGATCTTTCCCTTAGTTCTTTCAAAATTTGTTAGCCATCATTGGTGAAACAGAATGTAACTCCTTCCATGAAACTCCTTAACTCCATGTAACACCCATCATCCATAACTCCCTTCTATAACTCCTTCCTTAATGCCCTTGTAACTCCATTGGTTTCTTGTAACTCCCATGAATATTCTAGTTAATGACTTCTTGTAATGGACGGAAATAGCCCTTCTCTAAACTACTATAAATAGGGGTCATTTATTTGTTTTCATGATGAATGAAGAAGAAATCCTTTGCTTTGCTCATTTGAGTGTTTCTTTTTAGTTTCTGTACCAATAGGGTTCTTTTTAATCATGTGGCCTTCTTTCCGCTCTCTCTTCCTATCTTTCTTAGCCTTTAGGCAATTTTTTACCTAGATATGTTCAGAAAGTTCGTGCATAAGTTCAATGAAAATTTTAATTTTAATGATTCTAAGCCCATCATTATGGTAGTGATGACGGTCCCTAAATATGGATTTCTTATTTATATAATTTTTCACTAAAGTGTTTCATGAATTTTTCTAAACTTTCTCCTTCTTTTTGGAACATTTCTAGAAGCACCGATGAGTCCATTATCTGAATTTCGCTTGTGGCAGATTGGGCCTAGAAACATTTGGCGAGTTGGCTGAAATTGCTAATTGACCTTTGAGAGAAGTTGTTAAGCCACATCCTTGCTCCATTTTTTAAAGTGGCAGGAAATAATCTGCATTTATATTTGGTCAAGATACGGGCTGTTACGGTTGAAGGACAAATTTTTAAGATGGTAGACAAGATTTGTCTTGCCATTGTAGTGTTCGAGTGCTGCTAGCTTATATTTCCTCGTAGAGCTTGCCCTTGGAATTTAGTCCGTGAATGGGATGTCTTTGATCCTAAGCAAGTTTGAATATTCAAAATGTTCAGGCATGTTTTCGTTTTGTCTTATCATGGCTTCAAGAGCTTATGATCTTTCCATCAATCTTCTTATTTGGTTTTGACGGTCGCCATTTTGTCCTGGCACTACGTGTGCACTAACGAGTTCTTCATGCTTTGTTTTGTGTCTCCTCTCCCCATCTTATTCTATGGAACATATTTTTTGCACTAGAGGAGGATCCAAAGCTATCACTTCTCCGAGGTGTGAGGTTATTATCCAGACATGTTTCTCATGCTCTAGTGATCTAGTTGACCAGGTATCGTTCCTCCGGAACTCACGAGATTGCATTGGCTGCATTCTCCTTTTAAGCCTACGAATTTTCACCATGGCGTGGTCTTTCTTCTACGGCTATTAATCACAATTATATGTCCATAAGGATTTGCAAGATATCCAACTCGCAGGTTTGCTAGCCAACCGGTGTTCTTAATATTAGATAAGATGAAAATGACAAAAATCGGTTAGATACAAATTCAAATATTAGATAAGATATATCAAATACTAGATAAAATGCAAATAGCAAAAATTGATATTCAATAAACCAGTGGGCGATTTTGTATTTAGTTTTCAAATACTTGGTAAACTAAAAGGATATCTAATACCCAAAATTCGTATATTATATATAATAATTAGATTAATTATATATAATTATAATAAAAATTTTATTATATACTACGAGCTTTATTTACTAGCTATTTATTTGTTAGATTAATATTTTTTATATACTGTTTAAAGTAATTAATAATTACAAAATTCAAATATATTCTAAATTATATTTTAAAAAATAAATATAAGCATTACATTTTTTTTAATATCTTTTATCCGATACCCAATTTCTTAATCTTTGTAACATTTTTCTACTTAGATAATTTTGATAATATTTCAAGTGCAACTATAGTTAAACAAAACACAATTTTACCATATTTTAATATAGTTCAAATATTTTATATATATCACACATATAAGTTCAAATTTCTAAAATTTGAATTGATACCACCCATTTTCACCCTACCAAGATGAGTATGGATCTTTTGTCGTGCACTGCTTTGTTCTAGGTTTTTTTTTTTTTATCGTTTTATTTTTGTCCGAATGCATCCATATTCCCACATTGATCTATAATATTGGATAAACATATTTTTTAGTTCAATAAAAATATACATAACGTACAATAATTTTTATCAGCAAGTTTACATTAAGTTCTTTTTTTTTCGGCCGATGTTATTAAACTAAGCACTAAATATATAAAATGTTGCAGATCATAGTAATATAAAAATCTAGTCGCATTTAAAGAAAAAAGAAATAAAAAATTGAATAAGAGTTATGAACTGTATGCTCAGCTCGTGCTCACCAAGGGATTCATGCTCACCCGAGATATAATGCTACAGAATAAATCCCAATCCATAACATGTACCGTATTCGCAACACATACCTGTTCCGTTCCTTAATCGTCGTCTTCTCACTTTCATTGGAAACGACAAACACAACGGAGGTCACCTACTGTAGTCCAGTCAGAGCGTATTATGAATTTATGATCACATAAGGACTTCGAACTGCATAATTACTATTTCATTTTTCTTCTTTCTTGTTTAGTCCCATCCAAATCAAATTGTGGATGCAATTGATACCAGCAACATTTAACAGACATCTAACCAAGACAAGAAAATTAACCAAATTTGCATACTTACACACTCCATCTATACCTGCATGTTGTAGCCAATCTTGGCCATAACATATTTTTGACTAGAAATATTAACATAAGAAATAATAACTGATATAAACGCAACAGAGTAATTGCAGTTATATATTGTAGTTGAAAGAAAACCGATGAAAACAATACAGCTACTTCCTTTGTCCCGTACAGTGATTTTTTCTCGCCTTCTCATCTGGAACCTTCCCTTTGTTATCCATGAATGCCATCTCTTTCTTCTCCACCTTTTTCTCTGCAATTTCCTTTTCTTTGGTTCTCACTGCTGCTAAGTCCTCTTCCACCTGGTTTCCCTCGCGATTCCCCCGTGGATATCCCATATGATGACTTGGGCCAGAAGAAGCATCAGAAGCCATAGAATCATCGCTTTCATCTTCCGGATCATAATCTCTATTGTCTTCTTCCTCTTCCTCGTTGTCGTCATCATCACCATGACCATCATCATCATCATCATCGTGTATTGGGGACCCAAGGTACATGGTCCATCCAGATTCACTGCTGTGACATTCCTCTGCACCTCCTAAGATCTGGGAATGGGGTGGTTCCATCTGAGATCAAAACCAAGGAGAGAGAAGTATGTTTATTAGTCTGAGATTGGAACCATCAACCATGTCTCTTAAATAGGATAAGCATAAGCAACGTTTTCTAGACACCCTGATAATTTCTCCTTTTCATTTTCTCTGATCCCATACAGAACAGATATACCCAGGTCGCAGTTCAAAAGCCACTTAAGTCACAATCTCTTTTAATGCACCACCTGGAAATCTAGATACCCCATTAATAATTCTCTGACTTAGTTAACATTACTGAGCGGCAGCTACCTAGCAGAATACAGCTAGAGGCTGTTAATGAAAGTGAAATAATCGATCTTACAAAAAGCATTTACTTGAATTCGAAATTGAAGGACATGGCGGGTTGTTACATGCTGCCTCGGTCATTGGGTTTTTCGTAAGAGAAGATGCAATCATCATTATTTTTTCTGCATCCGTCATTAAGATAAAGGACATGCTTTAAATGCAAAGACCAGATTGCCACAGGCTATACCATACGTAACTGAGGAGAATGTAAGACCCATGGTTTAAATAGCACATACCTTCCTTACCTGATTTAGTTTCACACCTTTAATTCCCTTGTCCTTCCATCGAGAACAAGCAGGCCATTTCAATTCTGGAAATCTGCAAAATCCTAAACAGGATTAATTAAGCTCACAAAGGATGAGGAGGACTTCTTGTTAGAAAGTTGTCTCTGGTCTTATGCAGCTCTATCCTCTTCAATTGGCCGTTTTGTTTTTTCTTTTTGGGGTGATGTTGGTAGTTAGAACAAAGTTTTTCTCATACCTTAGGTGCCCTTTTCAAGGAAAAAATGGCAGAATTTGATTCAAGCTTTCAACAAGTCATAAGTAAGTTTTAAAGATAATGGGTCAAGAAAATTGCTATATGTGACAGGTTCTGATTGGCCAGATGATGATATTATGTCTTTGGAAGTGCATGCATGGTTCAACTAAAGATAGTAACTTTGTCATCATATTCAAAGAAACCGCGTATCCCACCTTTTTCTTCATCCACAATGTCGTATTCATACAGACGAAGCCATAATGATTTGTTTGTAGCCTCTTCTTCGGAAAAGGAATATTGTTAGATCAAGTTGATCAAACTAAAATGTAATTTTTGGTTTATTAAAATAGTGTTATTATGAATTTTTGTAAGTATCTAGATTTTTTTTTATATCTTAAATATATAGCATTGTTTTTGTTCTTATTAAAAATATAATTAATAGAATTTTTAGTTCTATACAAATCAAAGGTCAAATTTACTAATCAAACACCTAAAATATCATATAATAGCTTGAAATATTATATGTGTTCTTTTAAATATACATATTTTATATTTAAAATAAATTTCTAAAATTCTAAATATTCTTAATTAAAAGTATTTTATGCATTTGATTATTGAAATCAATTTTTTGATTATTTTTAAATTTTCAATTAAGGATTTTTCTCAATATAACTTTTTTAGAATATTCAAGTAATCTATTTTTGAAAATTCTATACATTTCTAAATTAAAAAATGTATATATATTATAATTTTTAAAAAAATTTATTGTTTATTACTATTATTTAAAAATTATTTAAGTCGTGGCTTCACTTTATATTACTTGTCATCTTTTTTTATTTTATTTCTTTATGCAAAATACGAGAACTCACCAAATTCATTGTAAATTTAGCAAGAGTTCAAAACATTTGACTCGAAAAATTTATTACAGCTTTGAACTAGTGAAATGACATGTTTCACATTTGAAATGACTTTCTTTTACTTTCACATATACATTGTACATGGCTCACCCATCTCGCAATTTGTTCTTTATGGATCTGCTACATTAACCCTCAGACTACTAACCGGGCCATTTCTTTCAAATATTTATTTACGCCACTTGGTGCTAAATGAGCTAATAGCTGAACAGTGAACCATTGCCCATGCCACAAGAGAAGGAAATAAAGAGGAGCAGCCCAACAATAATGCCTTGTATAATTCTGCTAGGATCATTAACTACCCTGCAGGGATGGGGCCCCTTTTATTATAATAAGGCGGAAACATGATCAATTCATGAAATTCTTAGCTACATTCTAGAATTTAGATTTTTTTAAATTTTTATAATTCAGAGAAAAAATGAAAATTAAAAAAATAAAAATAGATCTTATATATATATTTATTATTTTTGTCTCTCTCTTTAAATTTTATATGAATTTTATAATAAAAAATTTTAAATGATTCTTACACTACCTTATATGTGTTGGGAAAGGGTTTACATAAACTAAACAACAATGAGTAAGTTAAAATTTTTTCTTAGTCCTACGAGGAGTTAATACCATCAAGTAAAAAATATTTTAAATAATAGATATCTCAAAAATACGCAAAATAATAATAATAGGAGAATACACAATTTTAACATGAAAAATCTCAATATGAGAGATAAAAACCACAAGACTTAAGCTAAAAAAATTTTACTATTAGTAGATCAAAAAGTATAATAATAAGTTTTTAACAAATACTGATAACTTAACTTAGCTATTACCATTAATAAAGTGAAAAATCGCCATAATGATAATTTGCAAAACTCAAAATACGAATATAACAACCCAACTAATAAAGGAGAAAAAAAAAGTGACTATACATATAAAATGTTCATAGTGCCAAGAACAATATACTGACATTTTATAAAGACTAGAGCACTTTCGATCTTCCAATTAAGAACACAAAGTAAGTAGAATTTTTTCTCCTTCTCCCATCAAAGACACTATGATAAAAGCAAATAAAGAAATCCTTTTCAATTCCCTATTCTGCCTACACATGTTTCACCCCTTTATAATGCCTTGGGTCACTGCCTTGTTTGTGAAATAAGACCACCATTATATCAATCACATGCTTTCTTATACCTTCTTATTTATTTATTTATTTATTTAATAATATATGAGGGCTTTCACATCAAAGAGGACTCATAATAGACTCTTTCTCTTATTCAAGTGAAGGTATCTACCAAATTAGCACATAAATTATAAGTTTTAAACTTCTCCCATGGTAAAGATTTTGTCAACATATTCAAACAATTGTTATCCATGTAAATCTTCTTAAACGCAAGTGACTTAAAGTCCAAATATCTCATATCTAGAGATACTGCACCTCAATATACTTAGATCTACTATGAAAAATTAGACTCTTGCCCCAATGGATAGCACTTTGACTATTTCAATACAGAATATACTTTTTCTATGTAAACCTAAGTTCATGCATAAACTTCTTCATTCAAAGCACCTTCTTGCATGTTTTAGTACTAGCAATGAACTTAACCTTTATAATAGACAATGCAACATATTTTTGCAATCTAAATTGCTGTGCTACAGCTCCCTCTACAAAGGTAATCAAATAGCTAAAAGTAGACTTCTGCTATCAACATTCCCAACAATTTATAAATCTATATAGCCACAAAGAATAGGTTTACCACTTCAAAAATAGCATTTCAAACTAGAAGTATTGTTGAGATATTTCAAAATTCACTTTATAGTTTCTACATGGATTGGAAAGAAAATGATTAACAAAACCAACTACATGGGTTATATCTAATCTTGTCCAAACTATTGCATACTTCAAACTTCCTACTAGATATGCAAAGGGAATATGATGTATTTCTTCTTTCTCATCATCACTAGAAAGAGTATGTCTAATACTAAACCTAAAGTGAGTAGCAAGAGGTGTACTTACCAGTTTTGTTTTATCCATGTTGAACTATTGAAATACTTTCTCAATGTACTTCTCTTGAGACAACCATAACTTCTTGGTCTCTCTGTCATAAGTAATCCATATTCTAAAAATTTGCCTTACTGGTCCTAAGTCTTTCATTGCAAAAGACTTAATAAGCTCCTTTTCCAACCTATCAATTCTAGAAGAATTATAATTAACAATTAGTATGCCATCAATATAAAGCAATAAAATGATGAAGTCATTATTAGAGAATTTTTGCTCGAACACACAATGATTAGAATAGTTTTCTTTGTATCCCTACTAGATTATAACATAATCAAACTTCTTATATCTCTACTTTAGATTGCTTTGACTCATACAAGTTCTTCTTTAACTTGAAAGTAAAATTCTCATTACCCTTTACCATAAACCCTTATGCTACTCCATGTACATCTCCTCCTCCAAATCTCCATGAAGGAAAGTGATTTTCACATCCATCTACTCAAATTCTAAATTAAGCCTAGCTACTAAACCAAGAACAACTTGAATAGAGACATTTTAACAATAAGCAAGAAATTTCTTCAAAGTTAATACCTTTTCTCTGACTAAAGCAGTAATATCCAGTATTTCATAAAAGCACCAAAATGAGTCAGTTTGAAAAGCAAGCCCTCTGGATTGAATGACTTAAGGTTAAATAAAATTAGGATAAAATTTTAAATAATAAAAATGAGGATTTGATTATTGAGTTTCCCAGAAATTGGAGCCAAAGTGGTTCAATAAAATTACCGAAAGTATAGTAGCATTTTCGTAATTATGTATACTTTGTGGAAAACTCACAGGAAGGCTTGTTAAACGAAAAATTATGGCATTACAAAAGCCTTTAACAACTAGTCTAATTCTATATCATAGAAATGAAGCACCTTCTTCATTATTCAACCTATAAATCCACCAATTTTTCAAAGCTTTCCTATCCTTAGGTAACTTGGCTAGCTTAAAAGTATGCTTGTCATATAAAGATTTCATTTTATTCTTCATGGGTTATAACCCATTTAGCCTTCCACTTACCCTTTAGAGGCTTTTTATAGCACTCAGGTTCTTTTCTATCAGTGAAGAGTACACATTCATCAAAAGAATAATGAGTAAAAGGAATTCTATATCTAACAAACTTCTTAAGTAAAACTATAGGTTCACCAATAACCTGATGAGCAAGAGCATCTATCTCTGTATCATTAACATCATTGCCCTTAACTTGATCATCCTGAATATGATTTTGCACATAATTATAATAGTGAAACTCAACTACATTAGGTGTATTCATCATAAGAGTTAGAGCTAGTTCTAAGTCAACTAGGCCATGAAGTGTATATGTCACAAGAATTGGAGCTAAGTATCTTGTGCTATAACACTAAGGAACCATTACATTCAATTGCATTAACAATATCAAAAGAAAATAAATCTTTAGTCCAGTACAAGCTAAAAAACTTTTTTCCACATTCCATAACCAAAGAACCCTTTTTAATTTTACATTGTCCATCACCAAAGGTACTAACATAACTATCATTATCAAGAACATTGGTAGAAATTTGATACAAGCAGATGTCAAGTGCATCTCTAACATTTTTAAGAAATAACTTTGCCCCATTACTAGTTTCCAAAATAACAAAACTAATGCCAATAACCTTTAATAGGCCATCACTACTCATCTTTAATACACCATAATCACTTAGAGTGTAAAATTAAAGAAAGCATTCCTTGATGTAACATGAAAACAGGTATCACTGTCAACAACCTAGCTTGATTCATCATAGGCAACACTAATCAAATTCTGATCATAAACAATTACAAGATCTTTTAAAGTAGTGGTGGCAACAAGATCATCATAGTCATTATCTTTCTCTTATTGCCTTTCTTCTTATTCTTCTTTTACCACTCACAAAAAGACTTCTTGACATGTCCCTTTTTCTTACAATAATGACACTCAATATTTTTGTACTTAAACCTTGATTTGTTCCTACTATTATTTGTACTAGTTTCTCCCTAATCCCTCCCTTTGCTTCTCCTTTGATTTTCAGTAACTGAAACCTCAAATTGTGAAGTTACAACTTTTTGAGTTTTTTGTCTCACTTCTTTATTCAAGATAGCAGTTTTCACAATATACATAGACATAATACCACCAATAGTAAAATTTGCCTAAGGCATGTGAAGATGTTCACAAGAATCAAGTAAAGTGTTGAGCAACCAAAGTCCTAAAATGTCATCTTCAAATTTAACAGCCATGCCAAACAATTGGTTAAAGCACAATTAAAATTCATTCAAATGATCAAAAACAGAAATACCTTCCTTGTATCATAAATTCATAGCCTATTTAAGCAAAAATAATTTATTGTTGCCAAATTTAGAAGCATGCAAGGATTCAAGGTTATCTATCCCACAAAGTTCTGACACAGGACTAATTGGAAATGTGATTTAAAACATTATCATCTACCCATTGCCAAATAAAGCCACAAACCATCTCATGCTTAAAAGCCCATCCTTTATCAATTTTAGACTTAGGTCTTTAAGTAGCAAACACAACTAAATGTAGTTTTTTTCATAAGTAGTCAATCTTTCATCTTTTCTTTCTATTTATGATATTCATACCATTCAAATTAATCATTCTATTATAATTAGGCTTCATCTTTCAATCAAGCAAAACCCAAAGGTAAATAACTAAAGCTTTGATACCACTTATTGGGAAATGGTGTACATAAGCATAACAATAATGAGTAAATTAAAATCTTTTCTTGCTTGAAAGAACCTATGAAGAGTTAACACCAATAAGTATAAAGTATATTCCAAATGGTAGATATCTAAAAAATACACAAAATAACAAGAATAGGAGAATGCACAATTTTAGACGTGAAAAACCCTTCAATATGAGGTAAAACCACAAGACCTAATCTAAAAATATTCACTATCAATGAATCAATAAGTACAATAATTAATATCTAACAATTACTAAGCATTCAACTCATTCCTTATTCACTATTCACAAAGTAAAAAATCACCATAATAAAATACATAATACCCAAAACACAAATATAGTAACCAAACCAACAAAGAGAAGGAAATAATTTGACTACATAGACAAAATGCTCATAATGCCAAGAACAACATATTGAAATTTTATAAAGATCGAAGTACTTTTAATCCTCCAAGTGAGAATAAAAAGTGAGCAAAAATTTCTTTTTATTCTCATATTGATGGCACTGTGCAATATAAGCAAATAAAGAAGACTTTTTCAATTTCCTATTCTACCTATACATCTCTCATACCTTTTTAATGCCTTAGGTCACATGCCTTATAAGTGGAATGAGACCACCATCACATCACTCACGTGCCTTATGCATTCTTCTTTTTATTTATTTATTTAATAATATATATGGGCTCCCATGTTAAGTTTTTAAAAAAATTATTAAAGTGGGTATATTAATAGATTTCATTGTCTATATCATTTTTAATGAATTCATATTAGTCAACACAGACACTTGGTATATTTAATGTACTTAAGAATTTTTCTATGAATTCAAATAATACCCTTGGAGTAGCCTAATGATAAAGATAAAGTAAGGCATAATTAACATCAAGGGTTTCCAAACATTTTAATGTTCCAAAAAAAATTGAATTCAAGTGAAACTTTGAATAAATATATAATTATATTAAAAAGTAAATTACAATATTTTTTTAGGTTTTATAAAATTATATTTGATATCTCTTTTATTTAAAAAATATCATTTAACTCCTTAAACATTTAATATATATTGTAAAAAAAAAAATTCAATATATTTTTTGTCAATAAAATTAAATTTTGCACAATATGCATTCCTTTAAAAAATAAAATTACTAAATTAGCTTTACTATTATATTAAAAATAAAATTACAATGTCATATTAGAGTGTGACATCACAACTATACATTATTAATATAGAGGCCTCCTAACCATAAGCATTTAGATCACCCCAACCTAGTCCAATCACATTTAAAAGGTCCAAAAAACTTAACAACTATCATTTATTAAGCCTCATATAAAGAATTGACACAATTAGTTGTTCAAGTTGCATTAAACAAAATGATTCCAGCATGACAAGCCACTCTAATTAGACAGCTCTTATAGCTTCACTTGGTAACTTAACTTGATTGCCATCATCAATGTATCACCTTCTGAAACTTATAAATACAAACCTTCTACAACACAATAAGGTTACAAGTTGCACACTTTCAGATTTCATCCTTCTTAGCTTTATCTTATATGCTAAATTTAAAAGATATAGTCTTTATTTTGTCCTGTCATTGTGTCCCTTTAGGGAGACCTTTTAATAATACAACTCATATCTTTTTTATCTCTTATTCTTTTTTATTTTTGTCTCATTTGAACAATGATCTCTCAAACTAAAACAACTACCATGGCTAGTTGTGAGGCGTCACTAAACCACGGCTTAACTATGCCTGAGATACTTCATCGACTGAGACACATAACACCATCCTTAGGCTAACAAATCACAAGGCCCAAATATCTTATATATCATACATAGATTAACTTATGTGTTGTGCACACATAAACATAACAAACTATGAGGGTATAAAGTAACAAGGTTCTAGAAGATTAGAGAAGAGAAGAGTGCTTTCAAGCTTTGGAAGGAGCACATTTTGTATATAAAAGCTAATTTCATTGATAAAAAGTGAATAGTAGATGATTTTGCCATATAAATCAAATATAAAGGAAACTGCATTATATTTTTGAAATAAGAAGAATATTATGTGCAATTTAGTTAAATCTAAAGGGATTTTTTATTAAAAGAATATTTAATATAAATTTAAATGATTTTTTTATGTGTTAAAGTTTTACCCAATTTTTAATCTAGATTTTATAATTTAAAAATTTATAATTGGGTTTTTGAAATTTAAAATAAAAAAATAATATGATCACTGTCATTAGATTTACATTAATATGTTGTTAAATTATATTGATATAACTAATAACATGTCATTTTAACCTTTAAATATACATAATTTATGCCCTTTCTCTTTGACCACTTAACCTATATGGCATCACATGTCATATACAAAAAAAGAATTCATTTTATTATTTATTTTTATCTTTTTTGTTCGTATGAATTATTTAAGTTCAAAATTCAAAGTGCCAATATAATACATAATTGGCTATATTAACAAAATTCAAGAACATATTTATGAAAATTTAATGATAGAAACAAAATTAAAAATTTTTAAATTTATATGGTTCTAACTAAAAACTTTTAAACTATAAAGATCAAATTAAAGATTAAGTGAAACTCTGAATATTCATTGAATAATTTAGTACTTAATATATTTACATACATTTTATAATTTATTTAATTCACTTATTAATTATCGGTTAATTTATTTTATTAGTTCTTACAATTTAAAAAAAAAATTATTTTGGCACTTATTATTAAATTTTGTTAATGTATTATTAAATTTTGTAATGCAAGCAGTGATATGTCATTTTAGCACTTCAAATATAATTGATTGATTAAGCAAACAAAAGGAATATAAGTATACGATAAAGTCAAGTTTTCACGTATGTGTGATATGCGATATTATAACCAATATATATTAAATGATTTGAGAAAGGTGATATAAATAATGTTTATCTATAATGTTAGTTATGTTAGTAGTATTTAACAATAAGAGTTAAATTATTATTTTTTAAATTATAAGAAACTAATTAAAACTTTTAAATTATACAAATTAAATTAAAATTTTAAAAAATCATAAAACTAATAAATAATTTTTTTTACTATATTAACCAAAATATATGTAAACATCTCTAGTTAAATCATCCCAAAACTAGAAAGGACCTGGCATCCCTCATAAATTTAATGTGTATTTAGATTGATAGTGAATAAAATTGATTTTATAAAATTAATTTTATACAAAAATAGGTTTATATAAATATAATTTATGTTTTAAAATTTTTAATAAAAAATAATTTTGTTGATGAGCCTTTAATATAATTATATTTATATTAACTAAAAATAAATGTTAGTTATTTTAATTTAATATAATTTTTTGATACCTCAAAATCATGATATAGTATAATGAACACAAATCTAAATATAATGCAAATGAATTTTTTTTTGTGCAAATCAAGATTTAAACTGAAACGTGGATGACCACTTATCCAAAGACTTTTGATGTTGCGGACTTCGGCACATCTCCCTAGGCTTAAAATGGTGTTTTGCCAGACAGGGCTTGGCCCACTCAAGCATTCATTATTCTTACCGTTTGCCTTCAGAGGGCTCCCCGTGATTAGGATGAACATGACAGTATCTCACCCATATCCTTCTTACACACCAACAGTCGGTGGGCACGAAAAGCTGAAGAAAAGTGGAGAGAAAAAGAAAAGTTTTAAAAAGTTTTAATTTTAATTTTAATTTTATAATTATTATCTAATTATTTAAAATAAAAAATATTATAAATATTTTTTATTTATAATTTTTTTTAAAATTTTTATCTTTTTGTATACCAAACGAACTTCTAGTATGATATGTTTGAGTTCATTAAATGAAAAATTTTTACAACATAAAAAATTTAAATCTGTTAAATAGTCACAAACTTTAAATATGATTAATTTTACATTCAAAAAAAATAAAAATTCTCATTAAATAAAGAAAATAAATGGCAGTATTTCAAAGGCACAAATCTTCGGTTCTTTTGCCATGTGTATCTGCAGTCCATAAATGTGATTCACAGTCAACAAAGCCAAACCAAGACAAAAGTGAACAATAAAGAACATTTTATCTATTAAGTTGTCGGCTCGGTAGGCTCGTAGATAGACTCTATTTTATCATCTTCTGCGCTCAGTTTGGTCGGCGAAAATTTTTGTAATATATATCTATGGTGAATTTATAATTATTATTTGATACTTAAAAATTAATTATTTAATACTTATAATTCATCTTCATTTTTAAATTGATTCTCATAATTTAATTATTTTAAATTAATTCTTATACTTTTTAAGTGTTTTAAGATTAATCTCTATAATTTTCAATTATTAAAAAATTACTCATTATTAAATTTAAGGGTGATAATCCCATAATATGACAAATGATGCTGACGTGGCTGAGACCATAGACGTGTGACGTGGCTTCAACTTCGCCTCTGCATCTTCTCCTTGCTATCTTCTTTCCATCTTTGTGGGACTTTGGCTGGTTAGCTTTTCTTTGGCTGGCTTGGTGACAAATTGGGGAGGAAGAAAGTTTATGGCATGACTCTTGCTCTTATGGTTATCTCCTCTCTTGCATCTGGTTTCTCTTTTGGTCACAGTGCAAAAGGTACCATCACCACCCTCTCTTTCTTCCGCTTCTGGCTTGGATTTGGCATCGGCAACGACTACTCTCTTTCCGTTACCATCACATCACTGGTGGAGCATTTATTGCTGCCGTGTTTGCTATGCAAGGGCTTCAGTTTGTTCAGTAAAGAATTTGCTACATGGGCTTCATTTGCTTGGAACCTGCACTAGCTGGTTCTTACTAGACATTACATACTATAGTTCAAATCTTTTCCAATTTATGAGGTTTATGTAGCTACCTCTTAACCCTTTTAGCAATTTTCCAATAACCCTATTTAAGATTACTCAAGTATCTTCTCAAAACATTGATAACAAAAGTTATGTATGGGCGAGTACATAGTTAAGCATACATTAAGCTGTTAACATAAGAAGCATATGAAATACTGTCTATCTTAACCTTTTCTTTTTTATCTAAGGATATTGCGTTCTAGATAACTTCTCACCTTTTCTGAACAGATGTTATATAAGGGGAGCAAACATGCATATTGAATTTCTTAAACACTCTGTCAATATAAATCCTTTGAGACAAGCCAAGAATATCGCAAGACCTATTATGATGGATCTGAATTTCAAAAACATAAAAGGCCTTACCAAGATCTTTTCATGTCAAAGTGATAAGAAAGCATGTGTTTTGTCTCATTTAAGAGGTTAATACTATTATTTGTCAAAAGTATGACACCAATATACTGCACAAGAATAATGAAATTTCTTTGGTTAAACTTCTGAAAAATACACTAGTGTGAGGGATTTTCAACAAAACCAAGAGATGTGACAACTTCATCAAATTTCAAATACAACTGCTTAGAAGCCTGTTTCAACCCATAAATGGATCTCTTCAACTTACACACTAAATACTCCTTTCTAGTTTTCACAAAACCATCCGGTTGAACCATATATACATTTTCAAATAGACTTCCATTCAGAAAAAAGCAATCTTAACATCCATTTGGTGTTGAAATGAGCAATAAGAGCCATAACAATTCTAAAGGCATCTTTAGTAGACACCAGAGAAAAGGTCTCTATATAGTCAATATCTTTTCTTTGATTATAACCTTTAGCTACTAATTTGGTTTTATATTTTTCAATTTCATCTGTAGCCTCATGCTTTGTCTTAAAGACCCATCATAGAAGACAACTCGTTTCTCATAGCCTCTAACCATTTAGCTGAGTTAAGACTTGATATAACTTCCTACTAGGAAAACAAATCTAAAACATTAGTTATATCAAATTCATGTTCCTACAAATAAATCATGAAATCATTTGAAATTACAAGTCTACGTACCCTCTATGACCACCTTAATGAAATAACATTATTAGTTATATTTGGTAGCTCTATATCAACAACTGGCAACTCATCATGGACTTCTTTAGAGATAAATTCTGATGATAAAGGCAACATAGGTACAGGTATGACAGTATTCTCTTCTAAGATATTAACTGCACAAGGTTGATGACTCTCACCATCTAGGACATCCTCAAAATAAATTGTTCGATTTGATTCAATGACTCTAGTAGAATGACTGGGACAATAGAATCTACTGCCCCAAGAGCCTGTACAATAACCAATAAAAAAACTATTGACAGATTTTTTTTTATCTAATTTCTTGAGTTGGGAATTATACCGTCTCACCTCCGTCTTACAACCTCATACATAAAAATGTCTCAAACTGGACTTCTTGTTAAACATTAATTCATGTGGAGTCTTAGGAACAACCTTACTGGGAACTTGGTTAAGTATGTATACAGTTGCTTTCAGAGCATCACCTTATAGAAAATTCAGGTAATGAAAAATGACTGAACATACATCTTACCATATCTATTAAGGTACGATTTTGTCTTTCTATAACCCCATTCTGTTGAGGGGTACCAAACATGGTGTACTGTGCCTCAATACAGCACTCTTCCAAGAATAATGCAAATGGGTCTAGGTTTTTACCTATTTCACTGTACTTGCCATAATATTTCCCACCTCTGTCAAATCTAACACACTTAATGTGTTTCCCCTTTTTAACTTAGTTGTAGCTTTAAAAGTTTTAAAAACATCTAAGGAATATGATTTTTCATGTAAAAGATCAATCCACCCATATCTAGAGTAATCATCAATAAAAGTAATGTAATATTTGAAGCCTCCTATAGGAGCAATTGGTCCACAAATATCTGTATGAATTAAACCCAAGATATCCTAGTTTCTATTTGCCCTTTTATTCCTAGCTCTAGCAGAGAATTTTCCCTTTATCCAATCAACACAAATACCAAAGTCAGAAAAGTCAAGCTTGTGTAAAACATTCTGCTTAACCATATTTTCTAATCTGTCTCTAGAAATGTGACCTAACCACCTATGCCACAACATAGAAGAGTGTTCATTAAGTCTTCCATGCTTGTTACCAATGACAACATTAGTACTGGAATTATTACCCTAATTAAGAGTAAGTGTAGATTTCAACAAATACATACTATCGAATAGAACAGCAAAATTGACAATAGTTAAGTTAAAATAGATAATAATTTTTTTCATTTCCTTGCCAAAAAGAATAACCGAATTTGTCTCATATAGAAGTAGAAATCAAGTTTCTTTGAAGAGGATACATAAATAGTATTATTCAATTCTAAAACATGTCGAAAGTTTAAATACAAAATGACTAATCCTATCAAGTTTACTATTGCTACTTCATCAATATCGACAACAGTCCTTTCTGACTTAGTTTCCTCATGGTTTTGAAGCCCTACAAGGAATTTTTAACATGAACAGTAGCTCCAGAATCTAGCCACCAAGAATAAAAAGGAAATGTTAACGACATTTGATTCAAAGCAAACTAGAGTTAAAGGGGCAAATAAAGTACATTCCCTTTCACGTTTATTCTTAAGAATGTAATAATTAGCTATCTTATGTTCCACTTTCTTGCAATAATTGCACTTTCTCTTAAAGGCATTTTTCTTTGGTCTTATATTATTATCATATTTGCCATTTTTCTTATCATCTTTCTTGTTATCATACTAGAATTTAGGCTTCTTTCCCTTTTAATGATTAACATTTGTTTTGTTGCTAGATTAATGAGAGACAAAATTTGCAGCAGGACCAGAGGTGTTACTCCTCTTTAAGGATTCTTCCTCTTAACAAAAAATAGTATCAACTGCTTAATCATCTACTCACTTTGCTGTGTATTATATAAAGTCTTCAACAATTGAAATTGTAATGGAAGAGACTCCACAATGCGGCAGACAAAAAAACTATCTCCAATGTCAATGCCAAAGGATTTCAACTTATTGCTGCACTGGATGAATTTCATAATGTGTTCTTTAACACTAGACACATCATCATAACGGGTGTTTTCTAATAAGAAAAAGTAATAACTCTTCTAAGCCTTATCAAATCTCTTGAACTTCTCTCCTATTGCCTTATTGCAGTCTCCTTCTTAGTAATCCCTTCTCTAATGGTTTTGTCAATTGTATACTTCATGACCATCAAATAAACTCTATTAGAGTTATGCCATTTATCATAAAAAGCCTTTTTTGCTATAATAGAACTGTTATTCGGGGTAGCAGGTGCTTTACACCTCATAGCTAGGTCCAAGTGTACAATTGTCAGATACATGTCCAAAGACTCTTTCCAATCATAAAAGTTTGTCCCATTTAGAGTTTTCATAACTAATAATTGCATAGGCACAGAAGCTGAAATAATAACATAAAGAAACATGAATTATGTGTGCTACGTAATTTTAAACAAAAGTTTCCTTTAAGATTAGCTATTGAAATTACAAAAACAATACTGTTGTTTATTATGATTCCACCTAAGGGTCTTGAATCATGGTAAATCAAAAAAACTCAATTACACTTCGCAAAAGACTCAAGAACAAATGTCTCTAATATTTATGCATTGATAGGGCATAAGAAATATGAAGACATTAATCAAAATTAATAAATATTAAGGCAATTTCAGATTACAATAATAACAATACATCAATAGGGCATTTCTACTATCAATTTAACTTTTTTCAAAAAAATTGTAATAGATGCAATAAAAAATATACCAATATATATAATTAATAGAAAAATAATAATAATAAACAAAATTCACCTAAAAAAATTACATTGACATGAAATCTGCTAGATGAATAAAATAATTTATTTTATTTAAGCATTTATAAGATCCAGAAATATTGCCACCATTAAAATATTTGGAACAAATATAATATTACAATATTATATTAACCAACAAATTGATAACCTAATGCTAATGGTGTACCTTATATATAATATAATATTATATAATATTATATGATAATATAAACAAGTTATAACAATTGTATAATATTATATACCTACTATAAACACATAATGTGACACACTGACAGTATGCAATACGCATCCTTTAAAATTTGTCATAAAACTTGCTCGATTGTGGCATTCCTCTTCCGCCATGAGAGCTTCGTATGCAGCCCAAGAACCGATTTCAATGTGATTCAAAGGCAACGAAATTGCCCAAAAAATATCAACACATAAATATGTAAGATGAGTCCGAATAAGGAGATGCAAAACATGTCAAGGAATTAGAAAAACCAAAATTTGGATATAATAATAATAATAATAATAATAATAATAATAATAATAATAATAATAATAATAATAATAATAATAATAATAAATTCTCTTTCTTTAATTTAACTAAGCGTTGAGTTTTTCAACGCGATTTTTGGAAACTAATGAATTATAAACATGTATATAATATTTTCAATATGGAAAAACAAGCTTATAATTAGAAAATAAAACTCTTAATTTTAAATCGCATTCATATGTGAAATAGAGATTTCCCACAAATCTAAAAGGAAAAACTAGATAAATAATAAAATCCTCAATTACAAAAACAATCAAACGCACGTAAATAAATTTAAGCTCTAATACTAATTGTTATATAATAATGGGAGAATGAATAGATCATATTAGATATAATACTTAGATCCATAACTATGAAATAGACGACAACAAAGAGAGGATACTATTCACAATACCCAAATTGATTAAGAGAGGATAAGCCAATTTTTTAAGTTATGTCATGACTTAATTTTAATTAGTATAAATAAGATAACTAACTTTAAATAAATTGTGAATTGGTTTCATATTCTCTTAATGTACTTATGAATATTTCTATAATTTATCTAAAAAATAAAATCTACTTAACAGTAATTATTACTAAATTAATTATTATGATATTTATATGATCTGTTAACAAGTCTAATAATTAATTAATGTTAATTTATACAAAATTAAAATTAAAATTAAAATTTTTATTTTTTTTACTATTATTTTTTTTCAATAGTTTATACGGTCGCAAGAGCACAAATACTTATAGCACTGTGCGATACCGTATTGGGACACTGGTGCGCGATAGCATTCATAGACATTTTGGAATGATTCTTTAACCAAGTCATGAGTTTCTACTTCATGACTTTGTTCGTGTATGCTCTTGCAGGTCATTATGATCACAGGACTAAGAAAGAAAACAGAATTGGATGTCTGTATTCAACCTCGACTGTAGCAAAATATGGGGTTAGTTGCGTCATAAGCAGCAGAAGAATTTCACACTCTTTTCAAAAAAGGTAATTCCTTTAATGTGATTAAGAAAATTGTTCAAAAGGAAAAATATGCCAAGTATTTAAGAAAATTGTTTTTCTTGATTAAGAGAGTTTTTGTGCATTAGCATCTTAATCTATTGCATTATTTAATGTGATTTCTGGCTTATTTTCTGATGGCAGGTTTCCTGGATTGTTAATTTGATTTATTCCTTTAAATACCTTGTACTTTTATTGGTGGATCACCCTGGAGCAGCATCTAATTTGATCATATGATTATGATAGTCCACTTTCTATCGGACATTGGTTTCTTACTGGTTGGTGCGAGCAACTGTTGCAGAGCTGCAAAATGCGGTTCGTATATTTAGTCGCTTGTCTGCGGCTTCCAACCTGCAAATTTATGGGTTTGATAAGAAGAAAAAAGACACTCATGTTGGTTACTGCAATCACTTACTTTTGACTGCAACAGTTCACGTTGAAGCAGCTGAGTGTGAGAAGCAGCAGATACGACAGAGACAAGAACTTGCTCGTCGGGTTGCATTGGCTGAGGAAGGCCGGTGAAAGGCTGAAGAACAAAGGAAATATCAAGTTTGAGTCTCAGTACAACAGCTGAAACCACAGAGATGGAGAGAAGATGGCTAGGAGAAGTGGAAGCAAGGTCAGATGTCCATTGTATCAGCCATGCCAACACTATTTGTCATGTCATTACAGAGTTAGTATACTTGGAGCTAATTGGATGTAATCTTTTTAATGATTGAAAATTATAAGTACTAAACCTAAAACGTTAGGAAAATATAAGAATTATTTGAAAAAAAGTAAAATTATAGGAATCAATTTAAAAATAAAGGTAAATTATAGAAATTAAATAATTAATTTCTCTTTATTATTTTAAAAATAAAAATCTAAAAATTATTTTATTTTATTTCATTTTGTATATGGAACGAAGTGTTATTACAGTCTAATTATCGCCAACTCAAGTGGACCTCTTCTTTATTACTTGTGGGGATAAGCCCCTTGTTGCAGACATCTGTGGCGGGCGAGAGGGCTTGTGATGGAGATTTAAGCATTGAATAAATGCATGTTGTACTTGGTATGTAGGCAGTACGGGCGTCACTTCTGAAATATTAGTCATTTTTCCATTTGATCTAAGACCCAAAGAAATTGTTTCACGTGGAAGTTGACCCCCTTTCATTGATGTAACTGTGCAAACTCCTTTTTCGTCAGACTTGAATCCTTCCTGTTATTGCCACGTTTGGATTGCGGAGGGATTGGAAGAGAGTGAGAAAATAATATTGTAATAATAATATTTATTTTTTATTATTTTTAAAAATAAAAATATGAATGTTAACTTTTTTTATTTATTTCATATATTATTTTATTTCTTTTTCGTCCTATTATCTTGTTCCGTTGTATTAAACATGTCCAATAAATGATAAAATATTTCTTAAATAAAAAAAGAGATAAACAAAAAGAAAATAAATCATGTACATAATTTTACTCTTTATGTTTTTTTTTTCCATTTAAAATTTTTTTTACTATTTATTTAATGAAAATGATTAAAAATCTTTTTTTGTCATTTTCTCCATTTTACACCTTGCAATAGACGGAACAAAATCTTGTCTATTTAAAAATATAAGTGAGGTCACATTTATGAATAATTGTTCTACAATTTGAGTTAGTAAATTCTAAGATCTTATTGTTTTGCTCTTAAGGTTGAGATTTATCTAATTTGACTTATGAGATATGATTATTGAATTAGTTTCAATAATTAATATTTTTAAAATTTGATTAGTTCTTGATAAAAAAGTATTAGTTTACATTTTATTAGTTCAATTATAATTGAAGTATAATTAAATTGATGATAGTCAAATATATTTTTTTATTTTATATAATAAATAATAAGAAGAAAATATTAATAAATTTTAAAACATATTATGATTTATATAAAAACAATTCAAATATGTCATAATATTTAAATTTCAATTTGTTTAAAATATATTTATATAATTTTAAAAAAAATTATATAAAATTTATTTTTTATTATTATATTAAAACTTTAAAATTATAAGTAAAGCAATAATAATGGCTCAACGATAAAATTGTGACTTATTATTTTAAAGGTCAAAGATTTAAATCACATATTGGCCATATTGGCCATTTCGCTCTTCTGAAAGGCCGGCTCAATTAAGAAAGCACTCAATACCATGCTAGAGGGACAAGGTTCGAGACTTCATATGGTTAGTTTTGCAAAATATATTAAATATTACATTTTATAATTAAAGATGTTTACTTGTTCAATTGAGAAAACACTCAATCACATGCTTGAAGGATAATAATCGAGACTTCATATGGTTAATTTTGCAAAATATTATATAAGAATGGTTCAGATCAATTCAACTATAGGTTTTGTACTAATTTTCACCAAAAATCGATTTGTTTAACTTGGATTTTGGCCAAATTTGATTGATTTTGAACAAAATCAGTTTTGAGACACTTTCAAATTTGATAGGTGGCCAATTTATTGATTTTTTAATTAAATTGATCCATTCGGTTTGGTTTTGGTTTCAACTATTAAATATGTTTTTCAATGACACACTGATTAAGAGTGACTCAAATAGAAAAGACAAATTTATTTGAGGTGTATTCGAAAAATTGCACTTTAAAATGCTATTTAATAAATTTATTTTACGTCTCAAACAACAATTCATGAGTGATGACAAAACCGACATGGGAGATGGTAAAAATGGAGTGGGCCCCTAGCAAAATTCTACGCGTATTTGGAAATATTCTATGTTTTATTTGGTATATAAAGTAAAAAAAATTGAAATAAAAAATAATTTTTAAATGTAGAAGTTAATTTTTATATTTTTATTCTAAAAATAATAAACAAATAAAATTTATTAAATAATAATTATAAAAGTATAATAAATGTTATAAAAAATAATCTTTTTCTTTTTTTTATGGGTCTTAATTTTTCATTATTTGGTGATTTTTTTTTTGGTTTACGGGTAAAGCAATTATATATAAATTTGTGGAGGGAGAGAGAGAGAGAGAGAGACGCGTGCGCACACAGAAATGTCATGGAATTGAAGAAACGAGAAAAAGTTGAAGCAAACAAAAGAGCGGTTGCGAAATGTGACCAGACAGGGGTCACAAACGCTATCTTAAATCAACTTGTTTGTTTTGTACTTTCTGTCCGGGTCAAATGGCCACCTGGTTACGTTCGACCATGCCACATACAACGAACCACCCCGCATTAAAGAATACTGTTAGGAAGTAGAAACTTTTTTTTTTTGATACACGTTAGGAAGTAGAAACTATAACAAATTATTCGAAACATTTTTTTCTAAGATCATATTTGGGAGTTGAAAAAGAAAAAAATAAAAATAAATTCAAGAGAAAAAAAAAGAGAAATGAATACATGGTTTAGCAATTTTCCTTTTCGTTATTTGAAAAGACTTTCCCTTCTCCGAAATAGGCAGAACTTAAATATATGAAAGAATGAAAATTTTAAAAGATTAAAAATAAATATTCTCCTCCTTAGTTAAAAAATATTTTATTATCCTCTTAACAACTCGCAAATAATGAATTCTTCCTTCTCTGTCATTATTTCACATTCAAATATACCCGGATAATTTAAATTTTTGAATTAAAATAATTATTGAAATAATATGAAAATCTTTATAACCAAGTGATTATAAAATTCAATCATTTTTTTTGCTTGCTCAACGAAAATGAAGTTTTAGCATCTAATGGAGTAGTTTGGTATACTGTAAATTTGACTCGTTATCTTACGCACCATGACACCTTCAATCTTAAGATAGAGGACAGAGTTTGGTTGTAATAATATGGTGACATATAACATAATAATCTCACATCTTAAGCAAAATGGTATATATGATTATAATAACTAAAATATTCTAACATCTTACATCATTGAATTAAATGGAATATATTTTCTAATAATTATTAATTTTATCTCTATCCTTTTATGATAATTAATTTCATAACAAAAGTTATTTATTGAAAAACTATAGGCATGTAAAATATAACATATAAATTGTTAATACATCCAATCATAATAAAATTATGATAATATATATAATTATTTATAACAATATACCACAGGCGTCCAATGTGTTAAGTTTATTGAAAATTATAATAAAATCATCGGCAGGTATTAACCTACTCTAGGATAATGGATATGGTAACCAAATTTAACTACTACACAACACTAAAGACTAATCTATATCTCTACGAATAAGGATTCGACAAACCTCATCCATACTCAATCCCAGTATCTTATTTATCCCCATCTTTCATGATCTTCTGCAATTCTTCAGTAGTCTCTTGCCCTTTCTTTCAAATATGAGTACCAAAGATACAAACCATCCTCAAGGTAGCATTTTTTTACCGATCCTAATTTGTTCACAGATTCCAATGCTGTATATATATATATATATATATCTTAAAATATTAATTAACTTGGGTCATTTGGAGTTGTGCAGAAGCATATGGGTCAAAAGATAGTGGAGAAGGAGGTGTATATACAGTTCCACCGCCTGATGTTTCTCATCAAGGTTATCATCAGGAAGTTCCTCCAATCGAGGAAACGAAATCGAAGGGTGATGGGTTTTGGAGAGGATTGTAATTTAAACTCTCTCTCTCTCTCTCTCTCTCTATGTATATATATTTTTTTCTATGAATTTTGATTTTTTTTTAAGGGTGTGCGAGGGTCAAGGTAGGCTAACCACTATCGAGGCAAGACAAGTTAGGAAAGATGAAACAAAGTTAGGTTGGAACAGTACCTTAAGTTGAGATAAATTTTGGGTTAATCTTATGCTCCTATTAAGTCCGTCTCAACTCAATATATATATATATATATATAAATAAATAAAGATAGGGACTAATTGAAAAGAATTTTTTTAAGAATTTTAAAAAATAATTTTAACAAAAAAATTTTAAATATATTTTATAAATTATAAATAATTAGATGAATCAAGATGTATGCTAAAATTATTTTAAGAATGATTGTTGCATTCTAGTAAAAAATATAAAACTAGAAATGAGTTTTAATATTATATTTATATTTTTTTTTATTTTTTTTTGAATTCATGTTTTTTAATATCCATTGTATAAAATTTAAAAAATATATAAAAAGAGTAATTTTATATCCAAAATTATTAAATAAATATAAAAATATAAATTTTTTTAAATTTAAAAATTTTTTCTTATAAAAAAAAATATTTGACCCTATTGGCTTATCTCTGGCTTGGCGCACCTTGATAATAACTAGGCTAGGTTCAGGTTAGGTCGAGCTCTAGACAAAAATTTTGTCCTGATATTAAAATTGGACTGAAACTCATGTTAAAGCAATTTTCGGCTTGTCCTGTGCATACCCCTCTACTCTTCTTTAGTTGCGGGCCGTTACAAGGATAGAAAGAGAAGTTCAAACTCTATCCCATTTTTATTGCATGGTACAATTATGAGAGATGATCTTTTTCTCTAAATACCAAAAATACATCCTCAACAATTATATTAGTGATTATAAAGGATATAATCAAGTTATATGTCCACATTTCTCTCTTTTTTTTTTTAAAGGCATAAAAAATTTTGATTTTTAAAAAAACTTCTAGTTATGCAAAAGATTACATTTTATATTAAGACCTCATAAGTTTTTTCAACTGTTTACCATATTTTTCTTCTTAATTCTTTTGGTTATTGTTTAAAAAATACCTCTTTATAATTTAAATTTTTTTAAAAAATTATATTTCAGGATTATAAATAAAAAATATTTATTATTAATTTTTAAAATTATTTTAAAAACCTAATAGACCAAACATTTTTGTCTCGATAATTAAAATTTTTTTTTACAATTTAAATTTTTATTTTTATAATTAAAATTTTTAATCACTCTAAAAAAAAAGTATATAACCATATACCAGACAAATAATTTAACTACAGCCTTTGCGATTACACTATTTGCATGATGTCCCTATACGCTAACCACCCCTCTTTTAATCTATCTCTTATTGCATGGTACAGTTATGTAAGAGGATCTTCTCGTCTACATACAAAATTTACCTGTTCCTTAAAAATTTTTGTTTCCTTGTTTCATTTTGCAGGTGTGCTGGATTATGTTGCTACTGTTGTTTGGACATGTGCTTTTGATCAGCTCTATTATGAGGACTTTTAGTGATGGATATCATTGTGTTCATATGAGAATATGCAGATCCTCTGTTGTACTACCCTTTCTAGTCAGATATTTGGGCGAAGAAATGAGATATAATGTAATTAAACGTACTTGAACGGTGAACCCAACAGTATGTGTACATGGTTAAGTACATTAGTAAAAGAATGTAAGATCAGTTCTTCATTTGATTGGGAATTTTTCTTATATTGACTCAGATTCAAAATCCTCCAGTACGCATATTATTTTGTCAAAAATTTTGAAGAGAGTTATTTTATGCGCGATAAATGTAAACGAATAATATGTGACTCAATTTAATTAGTCTTCTGATAATATGTATATCAATATTAAACTTTGAGTCAATAAAAAAAACCAATTTTTAATAAAGTTGGATTTATACATTGATATAAAACTTGATTAAATCGCATTTTTAAGGATACAGCTTTTGCTCCCAAAAGAATATAATTAGCCAAATAATCATTTCATTATTCATGAGTTTCAACAAAATAATATGTAATATTCTTATATGATATTTTATAGATAAATAAACGAGAACTAAAACTGTTTTTTATTTTTTTTCTTGGACTTATGTTTGACCCAAACCATTTAAACTCAGACTTTGCCTGAAAACTCACCGACTTGTAGTGTACAAATGATGACTATTATGTGTGGGCTGAACCCACGAGGTTTACATTTTCTAGGGCCCAAAGTAACGGACCTTGCATAAACACTATTACCAGGGACCCGAAAGACAGAGTACTCGAGCACCTTGACAAAATCTTTTCATAGAAAAGTTAATTATATTAATTTTCTTAAGTTTGGTTAAATTATATATAATGTTCTTTTTGTTTTAAAAAGCATATTCATTTTTTTTGGGATATTTTGATATGTTCTGTATAAACATCACTCCAATTTATTTTTTATTTTTATAAAAGTTAACTTTTTGCACAATATGAAATTATAATTTTATTATTAATATAATAGTAATAAAGGAAACTATGTTGATATTAAAGTTTAACATAAGATTTTGATTTTATTTTTAATATAATAGCAAAAATTAAGTAATTTTATTTTTCAAAGAAATACATATTATGTAAAAAGTTAATTTTATTGATAAAAAATAAGTTGTAAGAGTGCTAGATATAATTTTTGAAACAAGAGAGATATCAAGTGTAATTTATCCAAATTTCATGAAAAATAAATGTGATTTACTATATAAATATTCAAAAAAAAATCTTTGGGACTACGAAGTAATGTATCAGTTACATTATCAGAAGTGATACTAGACATATTGATGTGTTTATAAATTGGATATTTCTAAATAATATGACAAAGTATCTTGAACCTTTTTTGTTCGCCATTTTAACAATCATGGAATTTTTGACTAATTGGATTTGATGTAATGTGTTTTCACACTACATTAAGCAATGTTAATGGTCACCTAACTTAGCCTTTTTCTTCTAGTCAAGGTTTCCATCTAGGGATCCTTTATTCCCTAAATTAATTATCCATTTATCTTATGTGCCAATATTTATCCTGCATGATTACTAAATTTGACTGGGACAAGACTTAGTAAGATATTAAAATTAGTCATTGTTCTCCACCAATCACTCATCTTATGTATGTGGATAATACAGTGTTATTTTTTGAAGCTACTTCTCCAACTTATGGCCTAGTTCAAGGGATATTATAGCAATATAGTTGACTTTCTTGCCAAGTGATTAATCTTGGAAAATCTAAGATTATTTTTAACCCTAATATTTCTCACAAATTTCAAAAATTGCTTGCTTTTATTTTTGGGGGTAAAATATAAGTCTAGATTATGCAAGTATCTTGGTATATAAGTTGATGTTGGTAGAAATACGGTGAGTATTTTCAAAGATTTGTTTAAGAAAATATTTCAAAAGTTACAAATGTTGAAATTTAGGCTCGTTTCAATAGTGGCAAGGATGCCCCTTGTTTATTCAATGGTAAATTCCACCTTAATTTGTCCTCTGTCATGTTTTGAATTGCCACAGAAATATAAGGCCATTGATATGAAAATTGCAAAATTTTTTTGGGGGTTATTTGGGTGCTTTGTTTAAACCTCATCTACTTAAATGTCTTTTGTACTTTATAATATTGGAACAAGATGGGGTTTAGGAATTGAAATCAACATCTTTGTTGAATAAAGCCTCATTAGCCAAGAATACATGGAGACTCATTAATGATTCATTGGAGTTGTAT
Organism: Erythrophleum fordii; assembly: GCA_032878935.1. Classification (NCBI taxonomy): domain Eukaryota; kingdom Viridiplantae; phylum Streptophyta; class Magnoliopsida; order Fabales; family Fabaceae; genus Erythrophleum; species Erythrophleum fordii. The sequence goes on from JAVQMF010000055.1 coordinate 2,337,154, forward strand.
TGTAAGGCATCACAATTGAAATAATGTCATGATATACTTTCTTGCCAATTAAATACACATTCAAATATGGCATGCATGTGAAAGGGAATTTACAAGGCAAGCATCATTATTTGTTCAAATTTTCACTAGCAGCTTGGAAATGTCAAAGATATTCCTCTTAATCATTACCTTTGATGGCCAATGCAAGTAGGTTTTACATTTTCTTTCTACGTACTAGGGGACCTTATTTTGCATGATAAGGGAACTGAGAACATGTAGGTTCTCCTATAGTTGTATCCTCGATTGATGATTCAACAAGTAATGTAACTTGTCTTTTTGGTTATTGGTCAAGCATACAAACTTGTATGGTTAAGAAATAATAATGGTTGTTACATGGTTGCTAATGGATATTAATGGTTATGTAGAGATGTGGTTACCCCTATTTCCATAGGTTTTCGAGTTTGGGATTAGTCTTGAAAAGTCAATATTCCTTTTCATATTTTTTTCATTTGGATGGAAGTTATCAACTCATGCACTTTCACTAGTTGACATTTTACAAAGGCATTATCTCAATATTAATAATCTTTATCCATTTTGTCATGCTTCTGAGGAAACTATTAATCATATTCTTTTTCTTATCTTGTCCTTTTTACTTAAGCTATATAATTTGCCTCTCCCATCTCCTTATGGGTGGATCAAATACAACCCTGCAGATATTCAACAATGGTCACAAATATGGTTCTTGTAGACTGTATTTGAGACAAACTAGATTGAACAGTATATTGTACTATTGCTCATTACAATATACGTGATTTGGTACTTTAATAATCAACTTGTTTTTGAAAATGTCCTTTTTAATCTTGTGTTGGCTATTAGTGGGGGTGTGCAATATCTTAACCATTTCGCTTACTTATTCTATTACAAGGCCTAGTTTCTATCACTTACATGAAAATAATGCATAAATACTAGAATTAATTTGCATTATGTAAGGCCCAAAAGTTTCATGTCATGCTTTATGAACAATATGAACTCATCTATATCATTTTTCATCCATAACAATTCTGTGCAAGTCATACGCATCATAAAACAACCCAAGAGTCTCGGATTTTAGAGCAAATTCCACAAAATCAATGGTTTGCTCTTGGGTTACAAGGGCAGATTTTTGACCTTAATTTTAGAAAATTATAATTAATTTTAGAAAAATCAAAATTAAGCAAATGACAGCTTTCTAGAAATCCCTAAATGTCAACCATAGGTTAAAAATCATTTAAGACCATAAAACATCAACTAGATCACAATTAACAATAGAATATGCCTAAGTTTGCTATCACAGGTTACTAATATGAATTTCAAAAATTTATAACTAATTTTAGAAAAATCAAAATCTAACAAACCATAGCATTCTAGAAATTTGTGAGTGTCTACTAAAGATTAAAAATAATCTTAGACCAATGCCATGGCCTTTAACCCATGGAAGTTGATATAACAGTAATTCAAGTCAGGCTGCATTATTAGTACTATCATGCAATTTCAAAAATTCATTTCTCCCCCTACAGAACTCTAAATGAGGTGATCTTAATGGCTATGAAAAAATTATGATATCTAATTTATGCTTATAAAATTTTAGGAGTATTGGATTTCATTGGCCCATGTGTGACATAGAGACAAAATCTGACCATATGAATAATACACATTACCATTTTGTATAATTTGACCAATTTTAAAAAATCATAATAAATTCTATAGAACTCCAAATTGGATGCTCTTTAACTCTGTGAAAAGCTCTTAATGAGCCCTAGTTGCTGGCCAGATTTAATGCAAAACTCATATGTTTAGTTAGACTTTGGTTTAACTCATGATTTGGTTACTTTTGATGATCAAAGTGGGTTCACAAGACACCATTTGGCCTTCCTCTTATTCGATAGCCACTTAAGTACATCCTATAGCACAAACACAGCTTAGGGTAGCCTCTCAAATGGCTCAAATTATCATGGAGCTCAATCTCACCTTGCCACTTGCAATCATACACATGTATACACTAGCACATGGGTGACAAAATTTCACATAAACATACATTTGGTTCTAAATTCCATTCATACATGATATCCATATACTTTTATACATGTTCCATAGTTTATAAGCCATAAACTACTCATACATATATGCTTTGACATTACATTATATTAAAAGCTATTCTATTGTTAAAGTGTGGCAACTCATGCTTCTTGGACTTTATTCTTGGTTCCTTGAACTTCACCTAGATATGGTTAGATGGAAAATGAGAAAGAATGAGATTTAAAGAATCCTAATAGCTCTTAACTCTTTCAAACATACATAATGGATGCATATACATGTCAAAAAATGCATGTATGACATTTAAGCTATTAATGAGCATACATAAAATATTTTCCTTGTCACATAAACTTATAAATAGCAAACATAAACTCTCAAGGACATTGGTCTAGCCTCACCCTCCTTTCTTGGGACTTTTGGATTTGCTTCATTTACTTTCAAAGGACTTTTGACTTAGTTACACTCTTTTTGAGACTTATAGCTTTGTCTCACTTATTTCTAGGGACTTTTGGCTCATCCTCACCCTTACTAAAAGACTTTTGGCATCACCAAATCTATGCAAGCCATAATGCAACCATAAACACATTTTAAGAAATATAATGGTACCATAACATGTAAGCATTGGCTAAAAATATTTCTTATGGCTCAAACATACACACATGCACTCAAAGACAAGCAAACATCCAACCCATACATCAGAGAAAGGTTAGAGAACTACCTTGGAGCAATTATATAACACTTTCCTCTTGGAATTCTTCTTCCCCTTTCTCGCCCAAGCCTTGCAATTAGGTGGTCCTTGGTTATTTCCTAGACACATTAAGACATACATGACTCATGGGAACAAGCTCTAGCTTTTTAAAGGCTTACTTTCTCACATGGCTTCATTATGGTTCCATAAAAAACTTAATTAAAAATTCATGATCTTAGCTCTATTTTTTCCTTCAATATATGATTTTTGACTCTAATTAGACTCTTTGGAGCCATTACACATTAATTTCATGGAACCTAGATATAAGTTGCTTCTTAATTTCTTAGGAAAATACCGTTACGTTTCGTAGCATTTTTGTTTAGTTATTCTGGCTCCATTTTCAAGGTATCTCTAGCCTTAGATCCTTATTATTCGAGGTCTAGAATATTGCTCTAATTTTATTTGACTCTGAATCATTCTATTTCGGGGACTTTCCTTTATATTCAAGAAGTTTCATATGTTTACGGAGAAATTGAATATTACGTTTCTCATGTTTACGAAGGAACCAGATATTACAAGGTGCATATGGGTCGAAAATTAGCCTAACTTGGTGCTTGGCCTAATTTTGCACTGGCTTATTTATCTAATTTTGGTGCCTTGACTCGATTTAGTATTAGACTAGGTCGAGCTAGTTCCTTAGGCTAATTGGGCACCCTTTTTTTTTTTTAAAATAAAATTTTGATTGGAAATTATAAAATAATCCATGAAATTTTGTTTTGCAAAACCTCTCTTTAGTAAGACTAAATTTAATGTTTAAAGTTTAATCATAGCTAAAACCAAGTGAAAACATATATTAAATCCCTGATCTTGTAGAAAAATATAAACCAATCAAAACTTTTGAATTCAACAAGTCATTAATTATCATTAAGCTAAACCTTATTTAGATGAAGGGGTATAAGTTAACTAAATTTTAAGGTAAATAGCTACACTTAAGAACTCACTATGAATTAATGACATTTAAACAAGATTTACTTGCTAGCTAGAAAGGCTTAAAGTTAACTCTAGAAATATACACTACATTCTCATTATTTTGTTAATCATAGTTAAGGGTAACTTGAAGGAAAGCAACTCCAAATCGTTTTATTAGAAGTCCCTAAGTTTGCTTCAATCATAAACACACAACTAGAGAACATAATACCTTGAAAAATTATCTCTCAAAGCTTCCAAGATAGCAAGGCACATGACTATGGCATGTGGAAAAGCCCCTTGACACATCTAGGGTAAGTGACCCACTAATTGGATGCCAGAAACCATTTTCTCTTGCTATTAAGGTGTACAACTATGCTACTATACATTGCCAGGTTATGCACTAAAGGCACTAGATTAAAGCCATATTGTAGGAGAAGAAGCCATATGGTAGGGTGTGTGCACTACTAATTTAAGGCCTCCAAAACCCTTTTTTAGGTAAGATTTGTTAGGTAAGTTAAAAGTTAGCCACTTTTAGTTCATCCACCAAATGGAGCATGGTACTACCTCTAGTTGGTGCCTAATTGTAGATCCATTGCTAACCTAGAAAGGCTTTTAAATGGAGTTTAAAATGCAAGTGCTCTCTAAGGTCTCTACACTTGCAAGGCATAGGTTTATGACAACTACAACTCAAGGTTCCCAAACATGCAACCCAACAACCACAAATTTTGACCACATTTGGGTTTGGTCTAAAAACCACTCATGGTCTTTCGAAAATGGTTCAAATTCATGCCAAACCTTCTTGAATAAGGATAAAACACCTAATTACATTGTTTTAACCTAAACGAACCTAGCTATAAACTTGAGTTACTTAAAGTGACTATGTTAAACCTTACTTGCACTCATAAATACTTAAAATTACCCTTTCGCAACTAAACCCTTTAAACTTCTGAACTTAAGAATTTCATTTATTCTAAATGCTAATACATGAAAATTAACAACCAAGCACTGCTCATTATAATATAAAATGTGAAGTCATTTATGGGCACAATTTCTTGGATTCACAAATGCTCAAATCATATCGATATAAATATATAATCATAACCCTTGATCATTTAGCTACTTGACTGAACCCTTCCTTTTGGGCTCTACTATGATGCTTCCAATTTTGCACTTAGAGCAATTTTGGGATAGAAAGTGGACAAGAAGTTTCATGTGATAGCTTATGCTTCAAAGACCTTAGATTTTGCACAAACTTATTAGACTACCATTGAGAAAAAGTTTCTTGTTATTATATTTGCTTTAGAAAAGTTTAGATTATATTTGTTGGATACTAAAGTTACTACTTAATGAAGAAATCAGATTCAAAGCAACACTTAATCCGTTAGGTGCTTCAGTTGTTAGAATTTGACATTAAGATTAAAGATAAGAGTAGTGTAGAAAATCTAGTTGCTGATCATTTGACTAGAATTAAGGCATCGGTGGTAACTTCTTTTCCTATTTCTAACATTTTTCTTAATGATGGTTTGTGTGCTGTAATTATTTTTGAGCCATGGTATGATAATATAGTTAACTATCTAGTTGCGTGTACATTGCCTGCTCATCTTAATAAGCATCAACTGGAGAAGTTTAAAAGTGAGGCCAAATACTATCCTTGGGATGATCCTTACTTATGGCGGTTGAGTAGTGACCAAGTTATTAGGAGATGAGTCCTTGATCATGTGATTTCTTCTATTTTACATTTTTGTCATACTTTGGCATATGCTGGTGATTTTGGTCCATAGAAGACTGCTAGAAAAGATTTTAGACTCTGGATTATTCTAGCCTACATTATTTAGGAATGCATATCAGTTTTGTAAGCAATGTATTAGATGTTAACAAACTAGTACTATAGGTTGTAGGAATGAGATGCCACAGTATCTTATTCCATTTTGTGAGGTTTTTAATGTGTGGGGAATTGATTTCATGGGCCCATTCCTTGTACCTTTTGGCTATCTTTATATTTTGTTAGCTGTAGATTATATTTCTAAATGGGTAGAAGCCATTACCACCTGGATTGATAATTCTAGTGTAGTTGTTTCTTTTATCAAAACTCATATCTTTTGTAGGTTTGGAATACCTAGAGCTATCATCAGCGACCAAGGAAGTCATTTCTATAATAGAAGCTTTCGAGGCTTACTTGGCAAGTATAGAGTCCAACATAAAGTTGCAATACCCTACCACCCACAAACCAAAAGCCATGCTGAGGTGTCTAATAGGGATATCAAGCTAATTTTGGAAAAGACACTTTAGGCCAACTAGAAGGATTGGTGTAAATGCTTGGATGATGCACTTTGGGTTTATAACTCCAATTAGGATATCTCCCTACCCAATTGTATTTGGTAAGGATTGTCACTTGTCAGTTAAGATAAAGCATAGAGCTTTTTGGATAGTAAAGTAATGTAATATGGATTTAGAAGGTTAGTGTTGAGAGAAAGTATCAGTTGCAGGAACTTGAAGAAATTAGAAGGGATGCTTATGAGAACTCTTGAATCTATAAAGAGAAGACCAAGACATTTCATGATAGAATGATATCTAAGAAGGAATTCAAAATTAGTGAAAAGGTTTTACTTTATAAGTCTAGATTAAAATTCATGCCTGGTAAGCATTCTCAACACAAGATCAATTTTCTATCAAATCAAGATATATCAAAGCTATAATCATACCTTAAAACTTTCATAAAACCAAAAGTTTTTTTCCCAAAAAAAAAAAAAATCAAAACATAGAAACAACACAAAGCAAAGCTTCACACTAACAAAAACCAAAAATTTATTTAAATGCTCCCCCCTCACACTTAAACATTGCATTGTCCTAAATACCAGTAGAAGATCCAACCAAAAGATAGACAACACAATATAAAAAGTGAAAGGGAAAGTATACAACCAGATAGTTAAGGTGGGTCTTGAAGTTTGAGCTTCTCCTTGTCCTCTCTCAAAAGCTCTTCATGAAAGTGTTTGAGCCGATATCCATTGACTTTGAATTTAACTCCAGTCTGCTCATCTACAAGTTCAACTGCACCAAAAAGGAAAACATGAGAGACTACATATGGACCTTCCCATCAAGTTAAATAGCAATTAGCTTAGCTTTAATGAACCTTGATGATGGTTAATTTACCTTGTGAGATTTTGTGCCTAGTGATATTCATTTCTAGTGTATATCCCTTATTTTACTTTTACTCTAGAACTTGGTTTGAATTTTATTCAAGGCCACATTTGTTCATTTGCCATACATGGAAATAATTAAGGCATTCATTCTTATTTTGTTTTGTTTTAGATAGAGCCAAATAGTCATCCCACATGTGTTTTATCCTTTGTTTTACCCTTTGAGCTTTATATGTTTTCTTTTTAACCTTTTATCCATGAAAAATAAATAAATATTTTTCCTACCTTGATTAGGATACTTTTAGTTATTAAGAGTATTTTATCTTGCTAAGGTAGATGAATGTGCATTTCTATATCAAGTTTTTGGGTTATTTAGTTTATTCTCTTTGAAATGTACGTAGTTTGGAAAAAGCTAAAAAAAAATAATGCTTTTTGTTGAGGAAATATACATAGTAAAATAAAAAAGAAAAAGTTTAAAAAAAGAAAGAAAGAAAGAAAGAAAGAAATATATATATATATATATATATATATATATATAGAAAAAAAGAAAAGGAAGAGAAAGAAAGAAAAAGTGTTTTTTTTTTCTTTGTGTATATGCTTATTTGTAATAGGGCCTTAAAATGCACATTTATTCTATTCTACATTCTTTTTCTTTGTATTCTTGATGATTTTAAGTATTTGTTTTGTTTTTTGATTTGTCTTCATTCCTTTTGGTTACCACTTATTTCTTACCTTGGCCTACATTACAACCAAAATAAAGACCTTATAATTCATACATTGGTATTTGATTTTGAGTGATATAGATGTAGATAATAACCAAGCATATGGTAGTAAGTTGGATAGGTTGAAATTGAAGAGTGAACACATAACCCTAAACACTAGAGAGTAGAGTGATAAACACTAATCTATGTAAGGGACTATCATTACATTTTATTTTTGTTAAGAATATTACCATGATACTTGTTGCATTGATGCAAGTGATATGACTTGAATAATTAGGATATTGATTTTTATGATCTTCTTTATGCTTAGTGACCTACATATTTTGTTTTTTTTTTCATTAGTTTTTTCTTAGAGTTTTAATTTCTTTTGTCCACGAGTGCAAAAGTTTAAGTGTGGGAGAATTGATAAAAATTATTTTTGTATATTTTATTCCTCTTTATTTGGACATTTTAATGATGAATTATAATTTAATGAATTTTATTAGATGATATTTGATTTTATTAGTCATTTTTGCATTCTAGGAATTAATTTGCAAAATTTTTGGCTTTGAATGCATAAACTTTTTAAAATAATTTTGTGATTTTTTCTACTTAATATTTTCTATTATTTATGTAGATTTTTTTTTATCAATCAATTTTTAGAAAATAAACAAATGGAAAATGGGAGATTATGGTGCAGCATTTTCACACTAAAATGAGTGCAGATCCAATGGACTTACATGGCTAGAGGAATGGACACACATAGCAGCTACATAACATTTCATTCAACTCTCTAAGTTATCACTCACATGCACGTGGATAGCTCACACATAATCACACACGACTTTTTCTCCCACACAACCAATTCCCCTGCACGAGGCACTAGATTCGTTCACACATGGATGCAAAACACACATTAAGCATGGGATTTCATAAAACTACACATCATTCCCTTCGCTTTCATATGCACGATGAGAGGGATTACACACTCCATGGTTTTTCATTCTCATGTGGACACACATAAGAAGGCACCATTCATTACACACACAATCATGTGAGGAAGAGGTACGGGTTTGATAAAAGCTCATGTGGAATTCACACAAGGGACTCTCGAGTTGTGAAGAGAGGAAAGGGGGAAGCAGAACGTGAAATTTGATCTTGGAGAAAAGTGAGATGGTTGTGGCTCTCCATCCCTTCAATTTTCTCCATCATTTCTTGCAATCAATGGAAGCTTAATTCCTTTTGGTGGTTGATCTTGGATGCTAACTCCTTGATAGAAATTTGAGCTGTTAACTTAAATCAAGACTAGGCTAATTCTCTCATCTCCTCTTTTATTTTTTTTTTATGTTACTTCATTCAATGTTCTATTGATTAGGTTTAGTTGATGGAAACTTGATTGTAGTAGATATTTTAGATTGCTAAATCCTCTGAATTGTATTCATGAATTGGAGACGTATTATTACACTTTAAGTGTTTGATGAATTGCTCTTAAATTGTTATGCATATCCACTTACTTTACTTATAATTTTCATTTTAATTATGTAATGGTTGTTGTGTAATTGATGCTGGAATTTATTTTTTATTAGTATAATTGAGACTTTTAAGAGTTTAAGTGATGATTTAGACTCTTAGATGGAAGGTCCAACAACCTAAAAGAACAATTAAACTCATACTTAGGTGTGTTCTAATCCTTTCATGCAAGCATTAGTCAATTGATAGTGTTGTGGTTATAAGCTTCTAATTGATTAAGTACTTGTATCTCAATTTGTTAATTGAAAATTTCTTTAATGAATGCCCCAAATAAGGGGATTAAATCTAAGTCTTTAATTCAATCTAATGAGAGCAATGATAATTGAAATTAAGGAGGTGAGTCCAAAGTTAGCTACTTTTGAATTGTTAGTTGATTTCATCACTTTAGTATTAGTTTTTAACTCTTGTTGTTTACTTTAATTCAATTAAATTCTAGAAATTAAACTCTTCCAATTACTTCTTATTCTTATGTTTTCATTTAACTTTCACACTTAAAGAACTCTCTTACAAGTGGAATCCAACTCCTAGGGAAGCAATCTAAGTTGCATCACTAATTAAAAATTTTAATTCAACTTAGTTATTTGAAATTGCTTGACACAATCATCAAAGGTTCCTGTGGCCCTTCTTTCATAACCTTGTTCTTAGGAGAATGGGACTTCGAACCATGAGATACTCTAACCCTTAGCTTGGTTCCAAATGATTATACCTTTCCTTTCATATAGATAGAAATTCTATCTTTCCCAATGAAGATCGTTTCTTGGAATCTCATCCTTTGAGAATTGAATCCTCTGGAGACTAATGCTAAAATTTGAAATTCATAGAATCCCATCTCCAAAGACTAACTCTTATAAGGAATTCCTTCTTTCTCCATTTTTTCCTTCTTTCAGCTACTTATTCAAACACTTTTACATATATAAATGTTTCAGATAATTATAGATGTCATGTAATGATAACAAGATCATACATAATCCTCATATTCCAAGTTATCTAGGTTATGTTTCTTGGCCAATATTTAATATTTATTTTAAACCTAAATAAGCAATTCATTAGCAAATACATGATTACAAGCCACCAAGCATTTGTAGTTTAATAAGCACGATCTCATACTGGTGTAAACATTTGTCACTACCAAAGCACTTTATAAGGGTCAATCATACAAGTTAAAACACCCAATCTAATGTAGTTACATAAGGATATGGCAATACATAAGTAGTGTATAACTTAAATTTATATTATAAGTCCTATTCATTAAGCACAGGTAATCTTTCTTAGTAGGTATTACAAATACATGTATATCATGAATCATGCATATAGGCATAAACATGTATTATAAAGTGGGTACATGTGTAGACATATAAATATATATAAATCAGACATTTATACATATATTATATATATAAGCACACATATATATGAAGTATGATTTAGGCTAGGAAAACTTTAGACCCATGGAAACCTAGTTTACCATCAATTCAGTCAAGATAGGGGCTGAAGAAAGAGAATATATATTTGATGAAACCATAGTGAAACTAAGGGTTTTAAAGGGTAAAGATTAAGATTATGCAAATAAATTTGGTAAAGAGCCAAGAGAATGACATATAGCTCATTTGGGGTTTGGTTTGAGCCCATAAGAGATTCAAAACCCTAAAAAAGTTAATTAATCCCTTTAATATCCTAATTGAGTTAGAAATGATTTGTGGATACATTCAAGTCTTGAAATTCCCTAAGAAGCAAACAAAACACCAAGGGATGGCCATGATGTGTTTGTGTCTCGACCACATGAGGGATCTAACACCTAGGGAGTCATTTTCTTAATTATAAGGTTATGAATGATTTAGGTATAAAATATAAATACTAACAGAGCTGTTGGAATGAATTTAGGAACTTTATTTTTGAAAGTAACAAATTAGGGCTCAAAGATGCTTAATAGGATCATATGTGTGACACCTTAAATTACTACCGCTACCCAGCCTCTCTCTGGGCTCGGTTCCACATGATTTCCAAAGAGTCACTACTCTCCCGTGGCATTTACATACTATGAACCGGGGTTTCACATACTTATCTTTCACCCCGTGGGTCCTGTGAACCCATCTCAAGCATCCTCAACTCAAACTCCATATATACGACTCATACATAGCATGAAACAAACCATAGGCCACGGGTATAGAGCCGAAGACCATAAAAATTTCATTTTCTCACTTGGGCCCAAAAGTCATATTTTGGCTCTAAGTTTGGAAAATCATAAGAAATTGTAGAAAAATGGGAATGCAGCAAACTTTAGCTTTCTGGAAAGCTCTAAGTGTCAAAATTACACTAAAAATCATTCCCAACCACAAACACATCGTTTGGACCAAGTTTGACATCGAAAATGGGAGGAAGGTCCAGCTGTCACTGTTTCTGGTGCAGCTTTCTGTCATGACTTTCGAAAATTCATAACTAAATCCACAAAAATCCAATCTGGGCCTATTATACCAATTCGGAAAGATACGGATGTCTACTAGAGGAGAAAAATAAGTCCAGATCAGTTCAGTAGCTCCTGCACCTTGAAAACTGATGGAACAGTGTTGGGGGTCAGGTAAGCTCCCTGATGCTGATACAGAACTTCAGACGGTCCAATCTCTCTCTACAGACCTCCGATTTGGGTTATTCTAGTTCCTACAAGTCACTTTGGTTTTCTAGTTTATGCGTATAAAATTTCACCACATTTGGAATCCATTTGGTCTAAAAGTGCCACAGATTTCATTTTCTGGTTTAGATGAATAGTACATGACCAATCCATTAAATTCTTCCAAATTCAACAATTCTCCAAATATTCTCTAGACCTCCGAATATTACTCACTTTAGCTTCTGAAGAAGCTTTCTACAAACTCTAGAGGCATGCCAAATTTCATGGCAAACGGAGCTCATCCGGTCATACTTTGACAGAGCTCACAAAAATACCGGTTTTGGCACCCCATAGGTCCAAAACGGGTCTAGATAGCCTCTCACACATTCTCACTCCACATGAACAAGTTTAAAAGCATAAAACTAGTGTATCTAACATGTCCATATGATCCAAATCCTCATACATCCAAATCTCACTATGCTATGGCCAATTATGCACTATTCCATACATGCAACAAAAGGGGTAAAACCCTCATTTCCATTCATTTGGCTATAACAGAGTTCATACATCATCCTTTCATATTTCTACACGTGTTACAAACTTTACATCTCAAAAATAGTGGGCACATTTTCATTTGGCACCACTTTACATCATATATACATCAAAATATCAAAACATAAACTCATAACTAACTACGCATGCTCCTAAGCTCCTTGGTGTGTGCTCGGTTCTCCTTGAGCTCCACCTAGCATATTAGTTGGGAGGGGAAAGGGGTGAGATTCGGAGAATCTCAGTAGCTCATGCACTCAATCCAGCAAGCAATCAAGGCATATAACAAGTCAAAGCATGTGAATAAGCATTTAGCTATTCTCAAACATCCAACACATAATGTACATGCTATGGAATTCACAACAATGCCAAAAATGGGCTCCAGGGACTTTTGGTCTAGCCTCACCCGAGTTTAAGGGACTTTTGGATGGCCTCACCCGAGTTTAAGGACTTTTGACTTGGCCTCACTCGTTTGAGACTTTTGGCCTTGTCTCACCTATCTCAAGGGACTTTCGGCTTCACCTCACCCATCTCAAGGGACTTTCGGCACTATCTCACCCGAGCAAATCTCACAATTCAACACACAAGCATATTGGCATCAATGCATCAAAGCAATAACATATGGCATATTCCATACAACAAGCATATACATGATCATACGATGACTATCATATCCAAGAATGCAACAAGAAAGAGTGAAAAAGAGAGCTACCTTTGGAGCCAAAGCCAACACAAGCTTTTCCTTTCAATTTCTCCTTTCCCTCCTTAGGTCCACAATCACACCTTGATGTAAGTGTTTCACTTAAGCCTAGACACACCAAAAGCATGCAATTACTCTCTTGTAATTTAATTTAGAGCAACCCTCTATCACACACAACCTAGGGTTCTCTCTCTAGAATGCCATTACCCCTTTCTCTCTCTCAAGCTCCCATGGTAGTGGAAAACCCCATTTTCAAAGAGAACTCAAGGATTCAAAAGAGTTTTCCACTTTCCCTCTTCTGACCCATGCCCAAAATCCGTCCATTTTCACAAATAAAACCGCAGAAAGAGAGGGCAAAGGGAGGGGATCAGAGTTCTAAAGAGAAATGGGAGAAGTTACCTTACCTTCCCCTTGATCTTCCTCCTTCTCTTGATCTCTCACACTCTCCATGCCTCTTTTCTCTCTTTGGGTCGATGCTTAGGGCAGATATGAGAGAAGAAATGAGTTTGGGCGTTTAATGAAGTCTGATTCTCGCTATTTACTCTCTTCCGGACTGACTCTCGCTATGGCGAAAACTAACCTTGGCTATAGCGAGCTCGTGTAATCTGGCTTCGCTATGGCGAGGTGTAGCCTTCGCTACGGCGAGATCGCGTCAGTTCCCTTCACTATGGCGAGATTTACCACTCGCTATGGTGAAATCGCTTTAGTTCCAGACCTCACTCTCGCTATGGCGCACGCTACAGCGGGCAACTCCCTGGTTTTTGTATGGGCTGCTGCCAGTACTCGCTATAGCTAGAATCGCCTTCGCTATTGCGAACTAGCTCTCTCGCTGTAGCGAGACCGTTTCTCGCTATTGCGAGAGGACTTGGCAGAAATTCTGGATTCCAAAAATTTCCAGATTTCACTTCCTTTCTTTTCCCTTTTCTTTCCTTTTTCCTGGTTGTTACAATATGGCTATAGATGGGTTTAATTATGCTTTTGATAGCCTTAATGAGTTCTATTAAAGTCATAAAAATCATAATTTTGAAGCCTAAAAGTTAATTCTAAAAGTTGCTTCTTATGGCATTCAAAATGACCAAATTATACTTTAGAACTTGATCAATATATATAGGTTTACATAAAATTAAATATGACTTAATTAGTCAATTTATACTTCATTTGATATGTCTAGGCCAAACAAGTGACCTTATATCAATGTGTGTATGTAAGATCGTGGAACTAAAAAGGGGAGACAAAAAGGAATTAACTGATTTGGCTTGAAAAGGTAGCTTTTAAGTGATTGGTTTGCTTGAGTTCTTGGTTGCTTATATGTATTGTTTGCAATTATGTGATTTGTTGGATGTTTGAGTATAATATATAATTACATGATATTCATTTATATTGGTGATTAAGGTATCTCTTTGATGAGTGAGGCTACACCAAAAGTCCTTTAATATTGGGTGAAGTTAGGCCAAAATTCTCTAAATATGGGTGAGGCTAAATCAAAAGTCCTTAAATATTAGGTGAGGTTAGGCTAAAATTCCCTAGAGTATGGATTTGCTTGTATTTGAGTCATGAGACCCCTAGAGAATAGATTATGATTTAGCTATGATTGCATGACATGTATGCTTGCTTCCATGTGCTTGAGTGAAACATATGTGTGTTTGAATATTGGATTAGCTATTAGGATTCTTTGAGTTTCATATTTCTCTATCTCCACTAACCATATTCAGGTGATATGCAAAGCAAGGGCAAGGAAGAGCAAAATGTTTAGAAAAGTTTATTATGTCAAGAGATTAGCCTAGACTATGATATTGTACATATATTTATGTAAACTTATATTTTGATGTATTGAAATGCAAGCACATCTAAAAGCACTAGACCATGATATAAAGAACATTTGATGTATGAATGACATGATAGAACAAGATTTAGCATATGAAGTTCCTTGATATTCATGTGCATTCTTACATGTGGGATAGTAATTTTGAGTTGCAAGGTAAATTTTCTATGATGGATCAATAATACATGATGCATTTATGGATTAAAATTTTCTTATAATGAGAAATGGTATTTTAGAACTCATTTGGTACTATTTTAGAGCTCATTTGGTACTATAAAATGTTCATTTACCCTTGGCAGCCTTAATGATTGAACTTAGGGCTGAAATTTAGTAGGCAATTAGAGAACATTTAGGGTTTTCTATAGAGATAAGGAACATAATTTTTGAAATTCTATAGAATATTTGGTGAATTTTCAAAATTAATCCCAAAAAATTGTCAAATGTAGTTATTGTTCATACTAGTTTGGTCTCAATTTTTCTAACTTTTACAGGACCATATGGATTCATTTTAATTTGGGATTTTTACAAGAGGAAGTTCACATTATAAGCTTTCTAAAAACACCTAATTTGCGTTAATCAAAGTGTGTAGCTTAAGTTATTAATTTTTAAAATTTAGACCCTATTAGGTGTTCTATGGCAAGTTTGGGCAAACGATCCTCTTATTATGTATAATTTCCCTATAAATGTTATCTTGGTTGTAATAAATTAGTTATGCATGAATCTATGAGATGAAATGGTGAAGATTCATAATTGAGCATTTTAGTACCATTTGCCATTTTTAGTAACTAAGAATTCCACTACTAAAAGTTTAGTCACCACAATTTTTGCCATGAATGAACTTATATCAAGAAAAAGAATATGTGACATGTTATGGTGTAGCATTTCTCTCTCTCCTTAGTGTGTATGTGTGTGTGGTGCTTGGATGGAGGGATGAAGAAGCTGAAGGGGGGTCTTTCTCTTTTTCTTTCTAAAAGGTCTTTGTTGCATTAGTAAAGTGGGGGAGGTATAGGAGCGTTTTTGTGTACAAAAAGAGACTGGAATGTTTATATATAAAGGGGAGTTAGGGTCAAGCTTTCTTCCTTTCTTTCTTTGGAGGCTTTGTGCAAAGGATTCTCAAATAAAATGTTGGCTAATTTTGACTTGATTTTCAAGGAGTTATGTTTTGATTCACAGAGAAGTTTAGTTATGAAGGTTGTTTTAATTGCTAACATGGCTATTTTTGTATAAGGATCTCTTTCTAATTATACCATTTTCATTTTGGGGAAAATCCTCTTTGACCCTAGGGCAAATTGTAATTTAATTCTTGCAAATTGTAATTTTCTTATATTTTTAAGGCCTTAATGGTCTAGGAAATTTGTTAAAATTCCTTTCTTAAGTATTTATTATTTCTATCGTTATTATTTAATTATTTTTAATTAATTCCTAGAAATTCCTAATAATTCATATTATATTTCAAATTGATCCCATAAAATTCTATTATATTTTCAATAATTCCTTTAATTTCCTTTATACCTAAAACCTAAGAAAATCTCACATTTTCTCATGTAATTATTAATTGCATGATTTTTATTATTTAATTCATTTAATATTAATTTAATTAGAGGCTAAATTTTAGGGATGTTACACCATAGGTTTTCCTCCTTAAAAATCTTCATGCTTATCACTTAGAAGTTAGTTAAAACAACATAATGATGGTGAAGTGATCACTGTTAGCAAACTTTCCATAAATAATCAAGCCATAATATGAGTACTTCTAGTTTTGAAAAAGAAAATAAGTAAATTTCTTTCATAGCTTAATAAAATATTCAGTTAGAAAACATGCTATGAAAGCCATAAAAACATTGCTATGAATTTTCTTCACACTCATTGAGTGTGTCTCACACCTAAAGTGTACCTTGCACATATAGTGCACTAGCACACAAAGTGCCTTGGATATGGTTTTACACTCTTTAAGTGTATCTCCCTTAGAAAGTGCCTCTTACCTTGCCAAGGTGAGGTATCTTGTTGGCTAATATCAAGGAACTCTTGACCTCTTCCTCTTTTGTTATCTCATGCAAAGCATGCATCTACCATATATAATTCATGAAAATTAATCATTATATTGAATCATCTCACATTTAGGACATGCATTTAACTATATTTAATTGAAAAAACATAATAATCAAAGTACATCTTTGTTTATCATAATTTGAAATTCAAGAGAAATTTAAAGAGATGCACATGTAACTTGTATTGAGCAATCGAATTGCCTCAATCCTCAAATCCCTCTTGCTTTATACTTATGGAGTCCTAAAATTCTCAATCAAGACAGTAGCGCATTGTTAACTTAATTCTGTTGAGTTACATATATTTTTCATTAATCCAATTACTATAAAAACATATACTAAAAACCTACAAAAATAGATAGCATTAAACCTGAAAGAATCCCTCTTCTTCCTTCATCTAAGCCAAAGGATTAACCCATCCAAAATTTGATTTAGGAAATAAAAGTGGTATCAAAAGAAAGCCTAAGGAATTGTACATATCTTTTGTGACACCTTAAACTACTACCGCTACCTAGCCTCTCACTGGGCTCGGTTCCACATGATTTCCAAAGAGTCACTACTCTTTCGTGGCATTTACATGCTATGAACCGGGGTTTCATATACTCATCTTTCACCCCGTGGGTCCTGTGAACCCATCATTCAACTTCTCAACTCATACTCCATATATACGACTCATACATAGCATGAAACAAACCATAGGCCACGGGTATAGAGCCGAAAACCATAAAAATTACATTTTCTCACTTGGGCCCAAAAGTCATATTTTGGCTCTAAGTTTGGAAAATCATAAGAAATTGTAGAAAAATGGGAATGCAGCAAACGTTAGCTTTCTGGAAAGCTCTAAGTGTCAACTTTACACTAAAAATCATTCCCAACCACAAACACATCGTTTGGACCAAGTTTGACATCGAAAATGGGAGGAAGGTCCAGCTGTCACTGTTTCTGGTGCAGCTTTCTGTCATGACTTTCGAAAATTCATAACTAAATCCAAACAAATCCAATCTGGGCACATTATACCAATTCGGAAAGATACGGATGTCTACTAGAGGAGAAAAATAAGTCCAAATCAGTTCAGTAGCTCTTGTACCCCGAAAACCGATGGAACAGTGATGGGGGTCAGATAAGCTCACTGATGCTGATACAGAACTTCAGTCGGTTCAATCTCTCTCTACAGACCTCCGATTTGGGTGATTCTAGTTCCTACAAGTCACTTTGGTTTTCTAGTTTATGTGTATAAAATTTCACCACATTTGGAATCCATTTGGTCTAAAAGTGCCACAGATTTCATTTTCTAGTTTAGATGAACAGTACATGACCAATCCATTGAATTTTCCCAAATTCAACAATTCTCTAAATATTCTATAATCCTCCGAATATTACCCAATTTAGCTTTTCAAGAAGCTTTCTACAAACTCTAGAGGCATGCCAAATTTCATGGCAAACGGAGCTCATCCGGTCATACTTTGACGGAGCTCACAAAAGTACCGGTTTTGGCACCCCAAAGGTCCAAAACGGGTCTAGATAGCCTCTCACACATTTTCACTCCACATGGACAAGTTTAAAAGCATAAGACTAGTATATCTAACATGTCTATATGATCCAAATCATCATACATTCTATTTTCACTATGCTACGACCAAAAATACACTACTACATCCATGCATCAAAGGGGTAAAAACCCACATTTCCATTACTTTGGCTAATAACAGAGTTCATACATCATTCTTTCATATTTCTACACGTGTTACAAACTTTGCATCTCAAAAATAGTGGGCACATCTTCATTTGGCACCACTTTACATCATATATACATCAAAATATCAAAACATAAACTCAAAACTAACTACGCATGCTCCTAGGCTCCTTGGTGTGTGCTCGGTTCTCCTTGAGCTCCACCTAGCATATTAGTTGGGAGGGGAAAGGGGTGAAATTCGGAGAATCTCAGTAGCTCATGCACTCAATCCAGCAAGCAATCAAGGCATATAACAAGTCAAAGCATATGAATAAGCATTTAGCTATTCTCAAACATCCAACACATGATGTACATGCCATGAAATTCACAACAAATGCCAAAATTAAGCTCTAGGGACTTTTGGTCTAGCCTCACCCGAGTTTAGGGACTTTTGGATGGCCTCACCCGAGTTTAAGGACTTTTGACTTGGCCTCACTCGTTTGAGACTTTTGGCCTTGTCTCACCTATCTCAAGGGACTTTCGGCTTCACCTCACCCATCTCAAGGGACTTTCGGCACTACCGCACCCGAGCAATTCTCACAACTCATCACACAAGCATATTGACATTCAATGCATCAAAACAATAGCATATGGCATATTCCACACATTCAACATATACATATCATACAATGACTATCATACCCAAGAATGCAACAAGAAAGAGTGAAAGAGAGAGCTACCTTTAGAGCCAAAGCCAACACAAGCTTTTCCTTTCAATTTCTCCTTTCCCTCCTTAGGTCCACAATCACACCTTGATGTAAATGTTTCACTTGAGCCTAGACACACCAAAAGCATGCAATTACTCTCTTATAATTTTAATTTAGAGCAACCCTTCTATCACACACAACCTAGGGTTCTCTCTCTAGAATGCCATTACCCCTTTCTCTCTCTCAAGCTCCCATGGTAGTGGAAAACCTCATTTTCAAAGAGAACTCAAAGATTCAAAAGAGTTTTCCACTTTCCCTCTTCTGACCCATGCCCAAAATCCGTCCATTTTCACAATTAAAACCGCAGAAAGAGAGGGCAAAAGGAGGGGATCAGAAATCTGAAGAGAAATGGGAGAAGTGACCTTACCTTTCCCTTAATCTTCCTCCTTCTCTTGATCTCTCACACTCTCCACGCCTCTTTTCTCTCTTTGGGTCGATGCTTAGGGCAGATATGAGAGAAGAAATGAGTTTGGGCGTTTAATGAATTTTGATTCTCGCTATTTACTCTCTTCCGGATCGACTCTCGCTACGGCGAGAACTAACCTTCGCTATAGCGAGCTCGTGTAATCTGGCTTCGCTATGGTGAGGTGTAACCTTCGCTACGGCGAGATCGGGTCAGTTCCCTTCGCTATGGCGAGATTTACCACTCGCTATGGCGAAATCGCGTTAGTTCCAAACCTCACTCTCGCTATGGCGCCGCTACAGCGGGCAACTCCCTGGTTTTTGTATGGGCTGCTACCAGCACTCGCTATAGCTAGAATCACCTTCGCTATTGTGAACTAGCTTTCTCGCTGTAGCGAGACCGTTTCTCGCTATTGCGAGAGGACTTGGCAGAAATTCTGGATTCCGAAAATTTCCAGATTTCACTTTCTTTCTTTTCCCTTTTCTTTTCTTTTTCCCGGTTGTTACATCTTTCCCTTCTAGCACTAGTGGAGAAATGTAAGAAATTTGCCTTGTGCAAAATTTGAAACTTTTCTCTTTTCTATCATCAAGCTTTCATCCATGTTGTTACTTTTGTCTCTCTTTCTCTCTCTCTCACTCACACACACACACACACACACACACACACACACTCTCTCTCTCTCTCTCTCTCTCTCTCTCTCTCTATTATCTAGTTTTGGTCATGCAAGGAGTAAAGAAATGCAATGAATAAAATAAGGAAAATGAAAAACTAAGCTTAGAAGATTGTTTAGTGTAATAGTTAGTGGGATTCTGGGTGGCACTTTATGGGATTATAAAGCATATATGTTTACTAATTACTCCAATCCCATGCAACTCTAGTTTCTCACATTTAGCCATCCATTTGGTAAAAGAAAAGGAACATTTTCAACTTGGCCAAAAATTGATATGTTAGTGAGGTGAGGTGACAATAATGTAATTTGATCATGAGAAAGGATTTGCTTTGACTACATCATGAAGATGGTGGGGTAGATGAACTTTGCTAGACTAATATGAAAATAACATTATTAATAAAAATCACATTAATCCCTATAAATCATTAAATTAGTAATAATAATAATGATAACAACTAAGTTCCCATACTTCAAGTAGAGTAATCTTTATATTAATATAATATAAAATAAGTATAGGGAACTATGTTATCTAGAAAAATAATATTATATGTTCTTTTCCTTTATAATCCCAAACATATCAATTCAATCCCTATGGCATTTATTAACACACCTTGATTTATTTATAAAATTAATAGAGGTAATTATTAAGATGTTACAAAAAACATCTTTACACTAATGCTAAGTGTAGGAAGAGGACACAACATCTTTAATTGGCATGGATGAAGTTGCTGGCTATCATGATTTGAACCCTTGTCCTTTATAATAGGTGCCCCAGTTGACATGTAGCCATGAATAGTCTTTCCCAGCTAGCCTTATGAAATTATTGACATCAGTATATGAGGTGTTAATGGAGTAGGATTAGAGGCCATCATATCTTAATGTTTGCTAAGGGCATGTAGTTTAATCTTACAAAATCTTAGTGGAGACTCTTGCATACTGAGTCTGTATAAGTCTTATACTAGATTGACCTAAAAATAATATAGGGTGTTAACTATTTAAATAATATTTATTTAGAAAAGGAAAAAAAGTAATGCTGAAAAGTCTCTAAAAATTTACCCCCATGAAGCCCTAGGCTTTATTTATGGTGGATTTACCACTAGGTACATCTCTAATACCATCTTATGTATTTGGAGGCACAATCCATGGGCTTAACAAACATATTAGTTTGAGCTAGAGTGGTACACCATTTGTTTCATATTAGGATGAATGGTTTGTGTTTTGCTTGCTAAAGTTTTATTATCTTTTCTCTAAGCTATATGGTATGGTAAAGACTTAAATTGACTAATTCAATTGAAATTGGTTGTTACCTACCAAACAAGTAGAGCACTTGGTCAAAATGATGCAACTCGATGATGTGGAAACAAATAAGAGGGACTAATGCAAGCTAGATATCCAATGATGTGAAATAATATTCCAGAATCATCTAGTGTATGTGTGCATCATATGGGCACTAAATAATCTGTAGACAACAATTTAAATATAAATAAAACATCTTATGTAATGGTGAATATAGATATGGTGGTATAAGGCAAAAAATATCATTGTCCCTAATCTAATCTAGCAATACCTTATAATTTTGCAAAGCTCTATGGGTTAGATAAGGAAAGTTTTTTGATGTTTTGTACTTATGAGGATTATAAGAAAACATATTATTCAAATGATCAGTAATAAATTAGGACCATATTGAAGATGTGATTAATAAAATGAATACATGTTTCATGCCAAAAGCCTAATGATGGTCACATTGGATATAGATCCATATAAGGATCTAACATTTGCTGTCTCTCTGATGCTAGCATAAGAAATTGATCTCATGCCCATAATTATAGCAGTGTCAAGTAGCTATAGACATTTTACTCATCATAGTTTGTAGCATTGTAAAGCTCCTTGTAAAGGTAAGCCAATACTGTTAATCCTTAATTGAGCTGGAAAACATCTTTAAAGACCATATGAAATGAAAGGTATATAAGATAGATAGGTAACCCTTAATCAACCTAAGTATGCACACACGCAAAACACTATATATCATCTTCATTTGCATCCTTCAATTTTTAGCAAATTTCTAGTTAAGCTAATTGATACTTAACCTCTGACTATCAAGCTTATTAGCTGGCAGTGTAATCTTGAGAAAAAGTTTCCATTGCTCAGCCTAATTATGGCTAGTTACGCTTAAGAAGTTTCTTGTGGGTGATAGAACACTCACCATTAGTCATGTGGAGAAATGAGTTTTGAGATGCCACAATTTTACAAATATTGAAATGAGTGCTAAATTGAAATTAATGCACCCAAGTCAGGCCACTTCGTAGAAGCAGCTAGCTTGTTAGAGATTAAATAGATAGTCCTCATTTGAGGCCTAACATGAAACAATAGATAATTATAGCCTAGCCTGTTTGCTTTGCAAGCTAGTCTTGACTTACATAAGGCTAGACTAGCCTTTTCCAAGAAAGAAAAAAAAAGGATGTAGGTTAAGATGTAACAACTAGGATTTCAAATTTTTTTTAAGTCTGTTGGTTATAACCAGGATTTCTATTGGCTATAGCTAATGTACCTGCTCATTACAGTGAGTTTCCAGCTAGTTATAGCGAATGTACCAGTTCACTATAGTGAGAATATAGTCTGCTATAGTGAGTTCGGGCATTCCATACAAAATCCAAGGGGTTTCTCACATTAGAGGGCTCTGTAGGGAGAACGAGGGCCTGGAACTAATAAATGCTTACCATAGCGAGGGATATTTTCTGTTATAACGAGGTTTATTCTAGAAAAAGCGAGAAAAAAGTAAATTTTTACTTCTTGAAGACCCCAGAAGCTCCCATTTTCTTCTAATCGACATATGCTTCATCCAAAACAGAGAAAAGGGCTAGAGAGAGAGAGAGAGAGAAAGACTAAGAGAAGCCAAGAAAGAAGGGAGAAATATCAAGGAAAAATGTGAGAAAATTGTAAGAATTCATGGTTTCTTCCTTTAAAAAATTAATTCCTTTCTCTTTGCTCTTTCTTTCCATAGTTTTGGGTGCTCATATGGTTCTATTTTAGGCTTAATTCAGAGGTGAAAGAGTAAGGACTTAAGGAGAAGATTTAAGTAAAAGAAGAACCTTTTAGAAAGAGCTTGATTCAAGGTAATTTCTTTCCATTTTGTTGCATCTTCTTCCTTTGCTTTTTCTTGAGTGTTTTGGCCAAGAACAGAACCATGAAAGGGAGGAAGTTCTAACCTAAAACAAGTATGAAACCTTGAATTAGAGTGTGGGAAGCTAGGAAATGCAAAGAAAGTGGAAGAGGAGCTAGTAAATTTTAAGAGGGAGTAACTAGGGATTATTGAGCACCTTGTAAATTTTGTTTTGATGTATGAATCCCCTGGCATATATAAGTATTTGTTGGAGTTCCCAAGACCCCTAGGAAGCTTCCCAAGTGTCTCTCCTTTCAAGGAAGACTTAGAAACTTCATTAGACTTATTATGAAAAATAGACTAAGTATGCTTCTCAAGTATGAGTATAATGCTTTAGCTTATTCCAAAAGAGTAATTACATGCTATTTATTGTGTCTAGGCTAAGGAACCCAAGCTCCATTTAGTTGTGGTTGTGAAATTGAGAAGGAAAAAGAGAAATCAAAAGGGAAGGCTTATGTTAGCTTGTAAGGTAGCTCTTCATTTTTTCTTGTTGCATTCTTAGATGTAAGATGGTCATTGTATGCTTGTGTATGCACTTGTATTGTGAGACATGCCATTTGATGTTGTCTTGATGTATTGGTACCAATATGCTTATATTTTGGGTTGTGAAAATTGCTCTTAAAGGGTGAGGTAGTGCTAAAAGTCCATTATAATGTGTAAGGTGGAGCCAAAAGTCCCTAAAAATAGGTGAGACAAGGCCAAAAGTCTCATAGATGAGTAAGGCCAAGTCAAAAGTCCCCAAACCAAGGATGAGGGCAATCCAAAAGTCCTTAAAATAGGGTGAGACTAGATCAAAAGTTCCTAGAGCCTATTCTTGGCATTGATATGATTTTCATGGCATGTAAATAATGTGTTGTATGATTTTTAATGGTTGGATGCCTACTTGCATGATTTGATATGTTTATATGCCTTGATTATTTTCTTGAATGAGTGTATGAACTATTGAGATTCCATGAATCTAACCTCCTTCCCCTTCCTATCTTAACATGTTAGGTGGAGCTCAAGGAGATCAAAGTATAAGTCAAGGAGCCTAGTTGAGCTTACTTAATTAATTGTATAGCTTGTTTTGGTTCTTTTTTATGTAAAGAAATTCCAAAATATATATGTATATATTATTTTTGACATGTAAACATATGAACAAGTGTAAAGGCATGCATATGTGGTGTATGAACCAAAGCAATGAGAATGCAAGTTTTGAGTACTTGGTAGCTCATTCCTAGATGTGTATTGTTGTATGTAGCATAGTGAGTTTGAGATGTATGATGGTTTGGACTACTTGGGTAATTCATATATGATGTATTAGTATTTTTAAACTTGCCCAAGAGATGCTAAATACTAAAAGGAGTCATTTGGACTAAAGTGTTGCATTTTGAAAAGTAAAAGTAACTATATTGGTGGGCTAATAACTTTTTATCCAAATGAGCTCTTTTTGATCTAAAATTTGGCATGCATTTAGAGCTTGTTGAGAGATTTTTAGGAAGTTAAAGTGTATAATATTCGGAGCTCTAAAAAATTTTTGGTGAATTTTCTAAGTTGGCCAATTTTGGTAGAAATGGCATTGTTACTGTGCAAATGGTCAGTAGCTTCACCCCTATCAGGTCCAAATGGTGTCCAATGACTATGAAATTTTACAAGGAGAAATTAGACATCCATAGTGACCTATACCAATTAAAAGTACCTCAATTGGAGGTTTGTAGAGGGAGAAATGATTTTCTGAAGTTCTGAGTCAGTATCAGGGATGCTAGCTAATCTTTGTTATTGTTCCATCAGTTTTTGAGGTCTAAAGGCTACTAAATTAGTTTGGACTTATTTTTGTCCTCTAGTTAACATCTATATCCTTCCAAATTGGTATAATTTTCCTAGATTAGATTTTTTTGAAATTAGTTATGAATTTTTAAAGTTCATATCAGAAAGCTGTATCTAATTACTAGGCAGCTCGACCTCCCTGCCTTTCTGTTGTCAAACATGGTCCAAACGATGTGATTATGGCTAGGAAGTATTTTTTGTGTAGATTTTTAGAGCTTTCTAGAAAGCTATGATTTGCTTAATTTTTATTTTTCTAGAATTAATTATGATTTTTCAAAGTTGGAGCAAAAAATCTGACTTTTGGTTTTTTTGTTTTGTTTTTGGCTTCATATCTGTGGTTCATGGATTGTTTTATAGTATGTATGTGTTGTATGAATAAAGTTTGAGTAGAAAATATGATTGATGGGTTCACGGGACCCATAGAGCGAATAATGACCGTATAAACCTCGACATAAAACATTAAAATGTCATAGTTTTACTCTTTTTCTTTGAAATTTCATGGAATCAAGCCTAAGTGGAGATTAGTTAAGGTCAACACATTATGGTAAAAACCTAATATAATATATGGCAAGAATAGTTTTGGCTGCATAAGATTCTTAAATAGTAATTTATTGAGTCTTTGAAGAGTTTTGATTTCAACTAATTGGCAACACGAAAGTAATTTTAACATTAATAAATCGAAGCACCCCTAAAAAAATTGATGTGGTAGCAAACTACTAAATTTTTTTAGCCAATATAACTCGTTTCTAAATGAAGTTAGGCCCAATCTAATATTAATTTTTTATGATTCAACTGTAAAATATTAATGTATCAATGACAAGAGCAATAAATTATAAACTTTTAGAAACAAAAGTATATATAATTGTTAAACCTTATTTTGGTCCTTAATTAGTGGATAGATTAAACTACTAAACAAATTTTATTTGAATGATTGATAAAAATAGTTTATCACTTTTCTTAGCATAAAACCATAAATAACTTTTATTTAAAAAAATGGTTAGATTTTATCAATGAAATGAAAGGGTTGGAAAATGGTTAAAAGACCTATTAAAGTTAATTACCACTTGTTTGTTCTTCATTAATTATTAAAAAAAAAGATTTGTTCCATATTGTTAAAATGGTAAGGAAGATTGTTTTGTGGATTTGAATAAATGACTATTATTTTTTAATAGAGAACAACTACATAAATAACACTAAAGGCATTAAGGCTGCCACAAAGTCTTTGATACAGATCAATATAAAAAAAAGAAATAAACTAATGACAAAAAATGGTCATCTTTAGAAAAAAGAAAAAGATAAGATTAAAAAATGAAATAAATAGACAAGAGACAAAATAATTATTGACCTAAATTTGACCCAAATCTCTTTAGATCTGATTTAGAATCGATCTAAATCCCTCCAGATCAATGTTAAAATCATGCTATATCAACAATCCCACTAAAGCTTGGGGGTAAATGTTAATCATCCCTAACTTACATCCAAGTTTTTCATACCTCACTCTAGCTAAAGCCTTAGTTAGGACATTTGCAACTTGATCTTTAGTTAAGATGTGAGAAAGTTCAATAATCCTTGAATCAACTTTCTCTTTGATAAAGTGATGGTCATTCTCGATATGCTTAGATCTATCATGCTAGATTGGGTTATTCACTATACTAATGGTGGCCATGTTATCATAAAGTACTTTCATAAGCAATTGGCTCGCTACTTCAAGTTCCTTAAGTAGCTTATTTAGCCACAATCCCTCACATGTACCCTGGGCAAGGGCTTGATATTCAACTTCAATGTTACTTCTAGCTGCAAAAAACTATTTCTTGCTTCTCCATGTCACTAAGTTCCTCTAAACATAAGTGTAATAACATATAATAGACCTTCTATCTATAACTAAGCTCGCCCAGTCAGTATCACTATATATCTATACTATTATATGCCTTTATTAAAGAAGATTCCTTAGCATGGATACATTTTTAGGTACCTTAGAACTTTATAAGCAACTTCTAGATGACCCTCATAAGGTTTATTCATATATTGGTTAATGACACTAACTGCAAAACAGATATTTAGTTAAGTATGTGGTAAGTAGATCAGTTTCCCTAAAAACCTAAGATACTTCTCAATGTTTATTAAAGTACTTTCTTTGGAAAATTTGACCTTGTAATATGCTTCCATAAAAGCATTTGTTGGTTTACACCCTACCATACTTGTTTTCTTAAATAAGTCAATGGTATACTTCTTTTAGGATATGAGGATTCCTTTTTTATACCTAACAACTTCCATCCTTATGAAGTACTTTAAAAGCCCTAGGTCCTTGATTTCAAATTCTTGAGCCAAGGCTTTCTTTAGTGCTCTTATCTCATCTTCATAATCACTAGTGACTATTATGTCATCAATATATGCAATTAGTATAACAATTTCCCCTTTTAGAGAGAACTTAGGGAAGAAAGTATGTAATATTTGATTTTTTAGAAATTGAACTGAAATAGATATTGTGATATAAGAAGACCCTAAAGCAAAGTAAATTAAGGCCAATTGAGGATAGAATTCTAATTAGAGCATCTAAAAATGTGGTTAAGAACATAAGAATGGCTTGAAACTAAAGCCAAAATGACTAAATGGAATAAATTGAAAATACAATGACAAAATTACAATTTTGGGTAACTTTTAAGAAACTTAAAGGAGGGAGTTTTAAATGCTAAAATTGAGTTCACTAGAATTTCTAAAGGTCTAGAAAAACATAAGAACTGTCAAAATGGTTAAAATCCTTTCAGTGTATAATTTAGGTTATTAGTTGACTTAAACTTTAACTAGATCATTTTGGATGGTTCTAAGTCTCTTGAATTTGAAACTAGATGTTTTTAATAAATTAGAGGACTTAAATTTTATGATAGAAAAGACAATTTTAAAAAGGAGTTGAATTGAGCTCAAATGGAGAAAGGGAAGTGCAAGGGCAAATTAGGAATATTTAAAAATTATAAAACTCTAGCCTTTATTTATAAATAGCCACCCTCACCATTTCCCCTCCAATTTGGCCGAACTATAGTAGTTCTTGAAACATCCTTGGAGGTGTGACAAAGAAAGAGGAAGACCAAGGAAAGAGAACTCTCTTTATGTAAGCTTATGTGCTAAAATTGATTGTGATCTTATTATAAGCTCTCTCCCACTCCTTCTCCCCCTTTTTTTTTCCATGATTTTAGCTTTTTAAAAAGTGGGGTTTTGTGACTGATCCTATAAAGGAAGAGGCTCTTTCAAGGAAACTAATTATGCCATATTATTCTCTATTCTAAGCCTTTTCATTTCATATATGACATGATATGAGAAGATTGCTTCTTCTTATCTTTCCATGGATCTCTAGGTTTGGCCAACATATGAGACTCTTAGAGGAATTGGTTTTTGATTGAAATATGAAGGGAATTGAGGTTTTCAAGCATTGAGATTAATATGGAACCAAAAGGAGCAACTAAAAAGCCATAGGTTGCAAGAATGGATACCTAGGATTTTGATTGCACCTTAAGGAGTATGAAACTTTAAAATAATATTTTAAGCTATGTAAGAGTGTAATTGAGCTAAGAAGTGGCTAAGAAAACTTCATAGTTGTCAATTCCCCAGGAGAAATGAGCAAACCATTATGGAGGCCACCCTTGAAGCTTATCTCAGCAAAGACTCATTTGTGGTACCTAAGGAGAGTTTTATGTGATTCTAAAGTTATAAATGATCTAGATATGAATTATAAACACTGAAAAAACTATTGCTTTGAATTTAGATGCCTTATTTTGAAAGGTAAAAATTTAGGATTCCATTGTGCATAAAGAAACAACTTGGTGTTAGGTTCTTTGAATTGACTTTGTGATGACTCTAATAAGTTTAATTGAAGTCATACCCATATTGGATGAGATCTTGGAGCCAAGATGTAATACCATATTTAACTACCTTGCCTTATTCATATCTTAGCTTCCTTCCATTGATATCACAAGTTTTTCAAGAAAATGGTGTTAAAATATTCAATTATTTTTACGTTACATCGTGGATACAATTTCATTTAATGTCTCGTGGATCATATGATCTCATCCATCTCATTTTAATATTTGAATACATATATAAAACTCAAAACCATCTTAAAATGTGGCCAACAGCTCGAGCTCGTAGTATATATACATAAAATAATGGAAGGTTGCCTCGGGTGCATGTGTCATATTTCTATCATGAATTTTGAAAAATCATAATTAATTCTAGAAAAATCAAAATCATGCAAACTATATCATTTTGAAAAGCTACAGATGTCTACTTTATGCTACAAATAAGTCTAGACCAAAACAAGAATGTCTAGCTACTAGAAATTGATAGAACAGTACATACACTCAATTGGCATTATTGGTACTGATATAGTACTTTAAAAATTCATATCTCTCTATTTAAACATCCAATTGGGGTGATCTTGGTAGTCATAGAAAATTTATCATGTCTAATTTATGCCTATAAAACATTGGATACCATTTGAGTCTTAAATGATACAAGAGAAGAATCTAACCATGTGAACAGTAACCACACTAGAATAACAAAAATTTGGCAACTTTAGAAATTCATAATTAATTCCATAGAGCTTTAAATAATTGGTTCTTTAGCTTATTACAAAGCTCTAGATGAGATCTATATGCATGCCAAATTTTATGAGAAAATTCATTCATTTGGTCAGATTGTGTTATAGGGTTGCAAATTGGTCCATTTATGCTTCTTAAAGGGTCACAAAAGGTCCAAATTTGCTTTCAAGACTTTTATGGCCACTTTAGCACATGAAAAAGAACCAAAATGGTCTATTAAATATGTCTTAAAGGTGTATAAACTCAGATTTCACAAACTCACTTTCCCACCCCATGGTATACACAAGAACATGCATGCTTCATCTTGCTATTCAATATCAAGAATTTGCTACATCATTCACATGGCCTCAATTCTCATATATACATTAAGTATTTATGTAATTACACATGTTCAAATGATTATATAACATATTCATCCTAGGATTACATCATATGCTATCAAAATGGTTATAAAGTGAACAAAATCACACACTTTTTTGTCAATCTTTCTTTTTCAAGTTTATTGGCTTCCATTTTTTTGTTCACTTAGTCCACTTAAACATGTTAGGAAATGGGGAGGAAGGAATGAGATTCTAGAAATCCCAATAGCTCTTCTTCCTTTTAACCATACATAAAGGATGAATTCAAGTCTAAAAGTGTATGCATGGATATGATGGAATGCATAATTATACTTAGAACATTTCTTATATTCAAAAAGTCACATAAAACATACATGGGCTTGCCAAGAAAATGGTTTAACTTTACCCATTATCTTTAGGATTTTGGACTTGCCTTACTCATTTTCTTAAGGGACTTTAGACTAAGCCTCACTCTTTAGAGACTTTTGGCTTTGTCTCACCCATTCTTGGGGGCTTTTGACTCATCCTCACCCTAACTAAGGGACTTTTGACTTCACTATACTCAAGCAAATCAAAACATATTCATAAGACATGATTTAAGTACATAACATAGCAACATGTTACCATGATATATAGATACATGCTAAAACATCTTTCATGACATAAAACATACGCACATATATTCAAAGACAAGATAAACGCCCACTCATGCATAAGAGAAAGAAAAGAGAGCTATCTTGGTGTACAATAACACACTTTTTCCTTTGAAAAAGCTTCCTCTCCCTTGGCCACACACTTACAAGGATGTGAGACTTGATTTCTTTGGCTTAAACACATTACATGGAAGCCAGTTACACTATTGGAATAATTTCTAATGCTACACATGCACTAGAAAAGCTAGATGGCTCATATGATTCAATTATGATTCCATAAGGCACTTAATGAAGCAATACTAATAATTCATGATCTTAGCTCTATTCTTTCCATCCATTTATGATTCTTGATTCCATTTAAGCCTCTTGGAGCCATCACACAAGTAATTTAAGGAGCCTAACTATATGTTATTTTTTTAAGTATAGAACCTATGCTACCATCTCACTCCTTAGACTTCCTCAAATTTTTCCAAGGTTTTCTCTCATACACTTTCATCATATATGATGCAAAATGAAGTTTGGAAGAATTTAAAATTATCCCATGGTGCTTCTTCCACCCTAGGCCGAGGCTATGCTTCTTAAGAACACTAAAGGAGTTGTTTATAGATTTCTTTGATGGGATAAGCATGTGGGACGCTCTCTTGATGTCTTAAAAACTCATATGAACTCTTAAACATCTTAATTTATGGCTAGAACTCATCTTACAAACTAAGATGCAATTAAAACCCTAACTTTTCTATCTTACAATTTCATAGTTTTTTCTTTATTTCTTTTGCATATTCTTATTCTCCTCACTTATTTTCCTAAGATTCATCATTGGTTTGGTTAAAATTTCAACTCCTCTTGGCTGTCCATATATGGGCCATATATGGGGCAAAATACTCAAGAAGAGGAACAAGGAGGATCAAGAATGAAAGTCGCAAAATACCTTATTTTCCTAGCCTTTCTTAGATGCTTCTTCCTTTGGTTAAATTCTTTTCCTCAAACTCAAAATTTTCCCCCTTAGTTTGACCTCAAAATAGACCCAAATACATCAATAAATCCATAGAAAGAAGGAGGAGAAGGAGGAGAGCAAGTTTGCCAAAGAGAAGACTAGGAAATTTCATGGAAAACATGCTTTTCTTGCCTTGTTTTTACTCTTTCTCTTCCCTTCTCTTGTGTGCCTCTCTCTATAGGTCTCTTTTTTATTTTAGGGCTGAAATAAAACTAGCCAAATGAGGAGGAGAGTGGGGTGCATTGTATATATAGGTAGGGTTTAGAAGTTGTTTCAAGAAAATTTTATTTATATCTTGTAAACTTGGCATTTTTGTTTCTAGTTCATTTTAACTCCTTTTTAAGAACTATCTTTTTCATCATAAAATTTAGGCTCTCAATCTTATAAAATGCCTTTGGAATCACTCAATTTGGAGCTAAAACCTTTCCGAACGAAAGGGTCAAAGTTCGAGTCAACTAATGTTAGAAAATATATATCGGAAGGGTTTTAACTATTTTGGGGCTTCCTATGATTTTTAGAGCCTCTGAGAACCCCGAAGAGCTCAAAATTTTCATTTAAAAAGTCCTTTTATGATTATTCTAAAATTTATCTGAAATTATAAAAATGCCATTACGTTACCTAGCTATTTCGTTAAATTCCATTTAGTTATTTTAGCCTCTGTTTCAGGACACCTTTAGCCTCCTAATTTCATTACTTAATGTCTACATTATTATTTTAATTTTTTTAGATCTTAACTAATTCATTTCAGAGGACTTACTTTTGAAATATATCCGTTTCTGTCGTTTTTATGAAAATTAGACATTACACAAGATATTCATTTACAAGAGTTATTTCATTATGCCACTTAATAGAGCCATATGAGAACCTCAAGTTCTAATTAATTTGTATAAGGTTTAAATGAGTCAAAGTATGATTTCATTGATAATTTTGTGCTTCATTTAATATGTTTAGGCTAAGCAAGCAATATCTCCTTTAAGTGTAGGTGTGAAATTGAAATATCAAGGCAAGATGCAAAGGAAGATTAAGTGGTCTCTTGTATTAAGGAGCTGTTCACCTATTCTTACATATATATGTCAGTTGTCTGATTGGTCTTAGGTTGCTTATACATCTTATGTGCCTATTATGTATGTTATTGATTGATTGATGATTATATGCAATTGCATGACATTTGATTGCATTTGGAATTGGTTTGACTTTTAAATGGATAAGGTTGTACCAAAAGTTCCTTGAACTAGGTGAGGTAACGCCAAAAGCCCCTAAATGTCGGTGAGATAAAGCCAAAAGTCTCAATTGTGAGTGAGGCTAAGTCATAAGTTCCTAAAAGAGGGTGAGCCTAAACCATAAGGTCTAAATTAATAGGTGAGGTTAGACCAAAAATTCCTAGAGCTTGTTTTATTCTTGGTAGAGCCATGAAATCTCTCATGTATGGTTATGAATAATACTTGAGTGCATAATATGCATACTTGTCCTCTTTGACCATTAAACATGCCATATATATGTGCTTGAATGATGAATGAGTTATTAGGATTTTTAAATCTCATTTTTCTCTATATTTCCTCTAACTATGTCTAGGTAATTCTCATGGAGACAAGAATGATGAGCAAAGAGCATGAGAAGCAATACTTGACACCAGTTTGATTTTTGATGTATATTTTTGCACATGTAATGATGTATACATATATTGTAAGATGTAATCCCTCTTACACACCCAAAAGCATGAGACAATGATGTATAAACCATTTTTCGATGTAAGTATGTGATAATGTGCAATTTAACTATATGAGTTCCATGATGTAAGTGTGTATAACAACAAGTGGAGGAGTGATTTTGAGTTGCATGACTTTTAAGACATGTTGGATCAGTCATACATGTTGTGTTTGACATTTAAAATGTTCTTAAATGAAGCCTTTGCATAAAATGGCTCAAAATGGATCACTTGGGGACAAAAAATGACAATATTTGAGCTATAATTTACTCCTAAACCAAAAACCAATCAAATGAATGAATTTTTGGCTAAAATTTGGCAGGCAATTAGAGTTTATTTAGAGCTTTTGATAAAGCTAAAGAACACAATTTTTAGAGCCCTATAGAATATTTTATGAATTTTTAAAATTTTGCAGATCTTGCAAGTTAGTCCATATACTGTTCATTTAGTCCAGATATGATTTTTCATGGTTTTGATAGGACAAACGAGCTTATTTTCTTATAAATTTTATCGACATAAATTTGACATCCTAAGATTTTCGTAACCATCAAGTTTGCGTAAATTGGAATCGTGTAGCTCAAGTTATGATTTTTCAAAGTTTGATATCTAATATGTGTCAAATTGTGAATTTGAGCATATGAGGCAAAATCCAAATTGTGAGCTTCTTTTTGTGATATTCTAAGCCTAACAAACTTTTTTGGCATGAATTTGGAAAATTTTATGATGAGAATAATTATTTAAACACAATTAGAGGAATTGATATTTCAATAATGATAAATTCTGTTGCCAAAAGTATTATTATAAATAATTATTATTATAAATAATAATTATTATAAATGAAATGTGTAATAAGTTTTAAACATATTCTTTTATGGTATGACAAAGTATGGTTAGCTTGCCCTTTATAGCTTTAGTGAACTTTCAAACCACACCTTGAGAGACTGTTTGAGCTTAAACAGAGACATCCTCAACTTGCAAACTTTGCCTTTACTTTCTTTTTCAAAACTTGGTGGGATGGACATGTAAACTTCCTCCCCTAAGTCTTCATTTACTAGTACGTTCTTTATATCAAGTTAGTGCAATTACCAATCCAAGTTAGTTGTAAGGGTACTCTAATCACTCACATGCCTTAATCCTAAATTATTCTCATATTAGGGAGTTGTCTAACTAGCTATCAGACCCCTATTTGTTTATTTTTTTAAGCTCAGTTTACTCATTTAGTCATTACTAAAACAAGGGCATCTCTTCTGTAGCTAGTTTCTCAGCCTTTTCTCGCTTCCCTTATCACTGTACTCTACAATTCATAGGGTCTATCTAGGGGAATTTGTTGACCATTATTATGTGGTTTCCCTGACTCAGAATGTCTTATCTTTAGGTGGTACCTATGAGGTACATCCTTCTGGGCCACTCACTGTATACTTTATTACTGGTAGCCTTACCTTATATAAATTTCAAAGGCAACATTTACATTCTGCCGTTTAGTATTTCACAGGGTAGTGCCCTAGGTTAGAGTTAATGCCTTAAAGGCAGGTCTCAACGACCTTATTGTCGCTGTTTCTAACATTCTCTAATGTTGGGTCCTTTCTTAATCTCAAATGCTAGGTTTACTAATTTTTTACTAACGTTTCGTAACCATTTGCTACTTTATTTCTCTTCTGATGCTAGGGATTCCTGCTTTTTATGGGTCGACTGATCCTTTAGCAACTCATCTCTTAAGTTGCTCTGAATATGACCAACAAGGCATTTATATTGTCATTTGCCACAGCTAGCACATCATTCACTGCGGTTAATTAGCTTTGGGTTTACCCTAGTTTCCTATCTAAGTATTGGTTACGACTAACTTCTTAATTGGTAGCAATGAGGAACTCTCTAGATTGCCTCATTGCTTTATTGATTAATTGGTCATGACTAATGGCCTTTGATTGGCTTACTTCTTCATGAATTGGAGCTTTATCTTTAGCTACAAAACCCGAGCCTTATTACCTCTACATTCAACCCATCATCAAAGTTAGAAGGTTCTACCTTCTGTTTCATTCATACATAACTAGTTGTCACCTGTAGGCTGTCGGGCTTTAAGGGGTGTAGCTTTTAACTCAACCTCTGGCTTAAAGGAATTAGCTTTTTGGGCTCTGAAACTTATCTAGACATTTGGGTGTCATGGCTAGGGGGTAACTTTTTTTCTTACTTACTTTCTAAACTGGTCCTGTGCAGTCGCAGTCTCATCTCACACTATATTGCATCACTACGCATCTTTACATTACACGAGACATCTTAGAATGGTCTGAGTATGACAACTAGGAGAATTAAGCCTCACATACTCTCTTTAGCAAGCCTCTTCATGACAACAAGATCATTTCTCATTGCTCATACCTAGGGCTTGCCACTAATTCTGGCGAGTTATCATATCTCATAGAGCTCCAACCATAAGATCACTTACCTTTGTTCAAGCTACTATAGAGGCCAGCCTTCCCCGATGTTCACTATTTACTCCAAGACCATTCTACAACTTACTTATCATGAACATAACCACAAACTATTTTCACACTCCTAAAATGTCTCATACAAGGTTTTACATATCTATACAAGCCTTTGCATAGTCCTATTGTTACATCCTCAAGCCAAGTCTAATCTAAGAGAGTCTGGAACTTTGCTCTAATACCAATAAATATAACACCATAAATTTCTAGCTTGTCTTATGCTATTCTCATGCCTTAAACCATGCATCTCACAAAGAAAGTAAGAAAATGGCATTAAAATAATGAATATTTTTGCATTACATAGCGTATAATTTTTTTCATTCGATGTCCCGTGGACCATGTGTAAGACCATAACTTTTAGCTTATTTCATGCCATTTTAAAAGCTTTGTATTATCAATCCCACAAGAGCATATGAAATAGGGGATAAAAATAATAGACTTTTTTGTATTGCGCTAAAACTAAAAAAAATCAATTCGGTGTCACGTGGATCATGTGAGCTCATACTATACTTTCTCATATTTAATTTCATCATTACAACTCATTCTCATCACAAAAACATGCTACAACCCACGGAAACCGAAATGGGGTATGGAAACTTAAAGATCATTCTCGGCCAGAATTGGTCCTTTTTCTAGGTAATTTTGAAAAATCATAACTAAATCTAGAAAACTCAAAACCATGAAATCTTGATCATTATGGAAAGCTTGGGATGTCTACTTCACACTAAAAATATACCTAGGTTACAATATTCATCACCCAGGACGTTTGACATTCAAAACACTACAGAGGTCTGACTGAAATCTGGAACTGTCACAGAATTCTACAAAAAACTTTGAAAATGTCCAATTAATTCCACAAAAATCCAATCTGTGCAAATGATATCAATCTAGAAATATGTGGATGTTAAATAGAGATAAAAAATATCTCCAAATTAGTTAATCAAGCCCAGACTCTAAAATTCAATAGAACAGTACTTTTGGTCGGGCAATTTCACTGATACTGGACAGAAACTTCAAAAATTCATATCTCCCTCTCTAGACCTCCAAATGAGGTGCTTCTAGTTGACACGAGTCATTGTGATTTCCTAATTTCTATGTATAAAATTTCATAGTAATTGGACATCATTTGGGCCTCGTGTGAAAGAAAACAATTTCGGACCAAATGAATAGTGCAGCAGACCAAATCCATAAAATTTGCCAATTTCGAAAAATCATCAAATATTCTGTAGACCTCTAAAACTTATGATCTTTAGCTTCCCAGAAAGCTCTCAATGAGATCTAATTGCATGCCAAATTTTAGATCAAGACTAACTCATTTGGCCAAAAAGTGACATAGGGTTCTATTATGGTCAAATTTGACTCCATATGAGGTACCAAATTTGCCAAATGGTCTTCCCTTGGTATTGGTACCTTTTGGAAAATTTTAAAAGCACATTTAAGACTTATGTGAGCTGCCCAAATGGTTTCAAACCTCATGCATCTCATTTTGGCCATTCAACCTACATTTATACACATATTCATCAAACTTTAAACTTGCATACTATGGCATTACATACTCAAAACATGTGCTAGTAGTCATAGATCATTTTCATACATCTAAACATCATATAATAGTATCTTTACATATGTGTCAACGTTCATAGTACATATACAACATCATATACATGATAAACCATCATTATGGTTCCAAAATGGCTAAAACCAAGGTATAAGTTTGTCAATCTCCTTCCTTTAGGGTTGTTGGCTCCCATTAGCATATCCACTTGGTTTACCTATCATGTTAGATCATTAGAGAGGAGGGGATGAGATTCAAAGAATCCTAATAGCTCATCTCCCATTCAATTATAAATAATATGTGTAAAGCAAGCTTCACAATTGCATGCATGGGGAAAATGGAAGACATGGACATTTTAAAAGCAAACTTAGCATGTGAATCAATTATACGAAACATTAAAGAGCTCACCAAGTGTTTAGATTGGCCTCACACTTCTCCTAATAGATTTTGGACTTGCCTCACCTATTCTTGAGAGCTTTGGACTCAACCACACTCTTGGGAGCCCATTTTGCTTTTAGGAGACTCTTTACTTTGTCTCAACCAAGCTCAAGAGTTCTTGGCTCATCCTCACCAAAGGGAAGAGTTCTCGGCCTCTCCACACTTAAGCAAACTAATACAAATATCATGTGCTCACTTGGAAACATAACATGGCATTAAGAATCATGGCATATCAAGGCATACTAACATACTTTTCAAAGCTTGAAAATACACATACACCCATTCTAAAATAAGCTAAACACACATTCGTGCATGAGAGAAGGTGGAGAGAGCTACCTTGCACACAATTACACACTTTTTCCTTTGGACTCAAGCCTTCTCTTTCGGCCACACACCCACAAATTGGTGGAGATGGTTTCTGAACTATCCTCATTTTCTTTTGAGCTTCTGTCATTGGGCTGCTCATACTTATCTCTTGGTGTTACCAATAAAGTACACCTTTCTTGGCCACTCACTATCTGCCCCACTACTAGCAGCCTTACCTTATATAAGTTTTAAGGCTATATAAATATTCTGTCAACAGGGTCTAGGATCTTGGCAACAAGATCTCGCATATTGCCATGAGAAATTTAAGACCCTGTTAGCAAGGTTTTTCCTAGCAGTGTCTATGTGGCCCTAAACTCATCATATCAGCCCATCGTTGTATTCACAAGGTTAACATTCTAGGTTGGAGTCAATGCCTTAAAAGTGGGTCTCAACAACCTCATTATCTCTGTGTCTAACTTTCTCTATGTTAAGCTCTTTTCTCAATCTCATTGCTAGGCCCACTAATTTCTTAATGTCATTTGCCGTGGCTAATTAGCCTTGGGTTCATCCTAGTTTCCTATCTAAGTATTGGCCACGACTAACGCCCTCTGATTAGCTTACTTTTTCATAGATTGGATTTTCATCTTTAGCTACCAATCCGAGCCTTATTGCCTCTATATCTAGCCCATCATCAAGCTAGAGGGTTCTACCTTTTGCTTCATTCATGCATAACTAGCTATCACCTCTGGGCTGTCAGGCTCTAGAGTGTAGCTTATAACTCAACCTCTGGCCTGAGGAGACTAACCTTTCAGACTCTAATACTTATCTAGATATTTTGGTGTTGTGGCTAGGGGTGACTCTTTTTCTCATTCCTCTTTAAACTGGTCCTGTGCAGTTGTAATCTCATCTTATGTCGTGCTGCATCACTACTTCTCTCTGCATTAAGTAAGACATCTCAGAATGGCCTGAGTATGACTACCAAGAATAATCAAGCCTCACATACTCTCTCTAGCAAGCCTCTTCCTATCAACAGGATCATTTCTCATCATTCACATCTAGGGCTTGCCACTGATCCCGATGAGCTATCACATCTCATCAAGCTTTAGCCATTGGATCACTTAACTCTGCTCAAGGTTAACTCTGCTCAAGCTACTTTAGAGGCCACTCTTTCTCGGTGTCCACTAACTACTCTAAGACCATCATACAACTTACTTATCATGAATAAAGCCACAAACTATACTTATACACCCAACATGTTTTATATAAGACTTTACCTATTCATTCAAGCCCTTACATCGCCCCATTGCTACATTCTTAAGCCAAATCCAATTCAAAAGAGCCTGGAACTTTGCTCTGATACCAATAAATGTAACACCATACTTCTAGGACTCAATTTATGCAATTCCCATGCCTCATCTTATGTTTGTTCTATGGAAACAATATAGTGGCATAGGGAGTTATGAATTAATATGCATTTCTCTACGGGTAAGATTTTTCTTTCAGAGTCCCGTGAGCCATATGAATGCAAATATCACATTCTCATACTTAAACACATGAATCTAGCTCATTTTCATCATCAAATTTGGCCTACAACTCATGGAAAGCAAAGGAACACATAAAATCCATGTTTGCATTTTCGGCCAGAATTTCCTCTTTTCTATCACAAACTTTTGAAAATCATAACTAATTATACAAAAATTGAAATCATGCATTATTTACCATTCTAAGAGCTACACGTGTCTACTTTATGGTAAAAATATGAACAGACCATGAAACGCCAAATAGAAGACGTTCGACATTCAAAAAGAGACAAAGGTCTGACTGGCTACTGGTACTATCACAAGCTTCTGTAGCAAATTTCAAAAATGTCTAATTAATTCTGAAAAACTCCAATGCACATGAATGATACCAATTTAGAAATATACAGATGTTAAATAGAGGGGAAAAATAACATCATACCATTCCATGCATGTTCAGGCATCGAAAACTAATCAAATAGTACCCTGGGTCAGTTTGGATGCCTGATGCTAGACAGAAGCTTCAAAAATGCATATCTCCCTCTCTAGAGATCTAAATAGGGTGCTTTTAGTTGGCACAAATCAATGGGAGTGCCTAGTTTCTCCTTATAAAATTTTGTGGCAGTTGGACAACATTTACCCCTTGAGTGACAGATTTCATTTTCAGACTTGAGTGAACAGTACACCAGACCAAAATCAGAAAATTTCTCAATTTTAAAAATTCATCAAATATTCTATAGACCTCCAAAAATTCTACACTTTAGCTTCCCAAAAATCTCTCAATAAGCTCTAGATATATGCCAAATCTCATATCAAGAACAGCTTATTTGGATAAAAAGTGGTATAGGTTTCCAATATAGTCAATTTTGATCTATATTAGAGACCAAGTGTGCCCAAATGGTCTTGCTTGGTGTTTGGCACCTCTTAGGCAAGTTTAAAAGTATAAATAGGACTTGTATGAATTGACCAAATAGTTCCAAATCTTATGCATCTAAATTTGACCATTCTACTTCCATTATTACACTAATCTATCTAGCCATTTAAGAGCTAAACTTGCTGTTCAATACCCAAAACATGCTATCTCATACATTTGGTAGCAAATTTCATTCATGCATCACAAATTTGGGTATTTACTTATGTTCATATGGTTACATAACAATTTCATCATGAGATTACATCATATGCCATGTATATGCCTAAAAGAAAGGCAAAACTAGGCATATTCATATACTTTGATACCTATCTTCTTCTTCTAAGCTTGGTGGCCTCCAATACCTTGCTCAATTGTTTCACCTAGCATGTTAAGATATTGGAGAGGAGGGGATGAGATTCAAAGAATCCTAATAGCTCATCTTCCAGTCAATCATACAGAATATGTGCAAAGCAAGTTTTTCAAATACATGCATGGTGAAAGTGGAAGACATGCATATTTTAAAACAATCTTCGCATGTGAATCAATCATACAAAACATCCAAAAGCTCACCAAGTGCTTGGATTGGCCTCACACTTCTCCTTATAGATTTTGGACTTGCCTCACCCATTCTTTAAGAGCTTTGGACTCAACCATACTCTTGGGAGCCCATTTTACTTTTGCGAGACTCTTTACTTTATCTCAACCAAGCTCAAGGGTTCTTGGCTCATTCTCACCAAAGGGAAGAGTTCTTGGCCTCACCACACTCAAGCAAACTCACACAAATATCATGTAATCATTTGAAAACATAACATGGCATCAAACATCATGGCATATAAAGGCATGCTAGCATACCTTTCAAAGTTTGAAAATACACATACACACATTTTAAAATAAGCTAAACACACATCCATGCATGAGAGAAGGTGGAGAGAGCTACCGTGCTTGCATTTGCATACTTTTTCCTTAAGTCTTGAATCCTATCCCTTGACCTCACACACCTAAGAAGGTGGAGATCATTCCTCTTGGCCTAGACACATAATATGGAAGCTAATTACACTCTTGAAGCAAAGTCTAAGGCCACACAATTACTAGAAAGGCTAGATGACTCATAAAGCTCTTTTATGGTTCCATAATGCACTTAAGGAAGCAACCTTAAGAAAACATCATTTTAGCTCCATTCTATCTATTCATTCATGATTCTTGACTCTATTTAAACTTGTTAGAGTCATCATATATTCAATTCTAGGAGCCTAGCCAGATGTTGTTTCTTTAAGTCATCTTATGGAACATATAAGGCCATCTTACTATCTATGACTTCTAAACTTCTTCCAAAGCTTCCTCTCATATTCTCCAATCATACATGATACAAAACTAAGTTTGGAAGGAATTAAAACACTCCCTAGGTGCATGGACTCTCCTTGACCAAAGCTATGGTTCCATAAGGCACCAATTGAGTTTCCTTACTTCCTTTGATGGGAGAATCATGTAGGAAGCTCTCTTGATGTCTTAGGAACTCATATGAACACTTAAACAACATAAAATATGGCTAGGGTTCATGATAGAGCTTAAGGTGCAATCAAAACCCTAACTTTTCTATCTTGCAAAATCATAATTTTTACTTAGATTTCTTTGCATATTCTTACTCTCCTTCCTCAAATTGATAGAATTCACCCTTGGTTCTTCTTAAAATTCTA
The DNA here is from genome assembly GCA_032878935.1 of Erythrophleum fordii. Lineage (NCBI taxonomy): Eukaryota > Viridiplantae > Streptophyta > Magnoliopsida > Fabales > Fabaceae > Erythrophleum > Erythrophleum fordii. Next base: position 2,379,612 of record JAVQMF010000055.1, read on the forward strand.
GCCTTCTTACATCTACATATATGGGGTGAAATAGGGAGAAGAAGGGGGAGGAAGTATCTACTATGGAATGAGAGATTTATCTTGTTTTTCCTTATTTTCTCACTTGCTTCTCACTTCCTTTGGCTTCCTCTCTTCAAATCCGAATTTTCCCCTCTTGGTCTGACACTAAAATAGTACCACAAACTCTAAGAAAGCCATAGGGAGAAAGGGGAGATGGAGGAGAAGAGATTTTCTAAGGAGAAGACTAGGAAATTCTAACAATTCTTACCTTTTTCTTGAAAATTTTCCTTCTCCCTTGCCTTAGTCTTGTACGCCTCCTTCCCTTGAGCTTTCTCTGGTTTTTGGGTAGAGTTTGGTCGATCTAAATGAGGGGTGCAGAAGAACGCTTCATATATATATAGGTTTAAGAAGGACTTTTTTAAAAATTCCTATCTTGTCCTTTGTTCTTGGTAGTTTCGTTTCTAACTCGTTTTAGTTCCTTTTTGAGAATTGTCTTTTTCATTATAAATTTTAGGTTCCCAATTTAGTAAAATGCCTTTAGAATCACTTAAATTGGAGCTAAAAGCTTCCCAAATGAATCCGTCAAAGTGCGGGTACACTGATATTGGAAAACGTCCACCGGAAGGGCTTTAGTTATCTCGGGGCTTCCCATAGTTTTTAAGGCCTCTGAGAACCTCAGAGAACTCAAAATTTTCATTTAAAAATCCCTTCATACTCAATTCCAGACCACACAAGTTTAACACATTACACAAGAAGACCTTGTACTTGCTGGCAAAAACCTTGTCGACAAGGTATAAGAATTTGCACTGTAGATTACAGGATCTTGTCGACAAGATCTTCGATCCTGGTGATGAGATGCCATTTTAGCCTTTAAATTAACTTGGTCCATTGCCATACTCCATGCTTAATATACATTCTAATGGTCATATAACATAATCTCTTATTTTCAAAGAATCGGATATTACATTTGGCACCTCTTGGGCAAGTTTCGAAGCACAAATAAGACTTATAGAGACTGCCCAAATGGTCCCAAACCCCATGTATCTTATTTTAGTCTCTTAACATCCATTTATGAACTAAACACACATGTCATTCAAGGGTCCAATTACATAATTTCATTGATTTAATACTACATACATTATAGTTATAGTCTATACATCATATTACATATGCTCAAGGTTTTACACAACCAAAAATAATATATACAATGCTTCTTTACACTTCATTACAAGTTAAACTACAAATTAAACAAAGTGTGGCCATTTAGTATTCTTGGCTTATATTTCCTTAGCCTTGGGCATCCCCTAGACATTTTAAGCATGAGAAGGAAAGGGGAGTGAGATTCTAAGAATCTCAATAGCTCACACACCCATTCACACCACATTCAAGGCATACATACATCACATATATGAATATGAAAGCGTAAAGTGTGCAATAAATGTCATTTCATGCCACATCAATATGTCAAGACCACTCTCATGCTCTAGGGACTTTTGATTTAGCCTCACCCCATTTCTAGGACTTTTGGATTTGCCTCACTCTTGGCCTAGGGACTTTTAACTTAGCCTCACATATTTAAGGGACTTTTAGCCTTGTCTCACCCATGCCATGAGACATTTGGCACCTCCTCACCTTCATCAAGGGACTTTTGGCATCACCTTACCCTTATGAGCTCTTTCCACCACCATAGTCATTCAAGAAGACACATTGGTACTAATGCAATTTCAAGACATCAAGTGGCATGTTCTCAAATCACAAGAGCATATACAAGCACACAACATATACATCTGCACATAAGAATGCAAGAGAATAAGGTGGAAAGTTACCTTTTAATTTATGCAAGCTTACTTTGCCAATTCCTTTCCCTCCTTGGTCTTACAAGAGCACTTAGGTAGAGTAGGGTTCTCTTGGCCTATACATCATAAACATCACATAATTACACACTTGAAGCAAGCCAAGACACTAGGTTCACTCTTAAACACACATTTGGTTCTATAATGGGCATATTAGTTTCATAAATGGTCCATTGAAGCAACTCATATCATTTAAGTTCTAGGCTCCATTCTCTTGCTATTTCTAGACTTCTTGGACTCATTTAAGGTCCTTGGAGCTATCACATATTCGATTGCACCATTGGAGGACCAAGTTGCTTTATAAGGCACTATTATGGACACCATTGTCCCATCTCCTAACCTATGGCTCCTAAATTTTTTCTAATAGTTCCTCCCATCTTCTAACATCATATAGAGTCCCAAACTAAGGTTAGAACAAATTAAAACACTCCTTAGCCCTATGAATCCTCCTTGGTCGAAACAAGCACATAATTGGGTTTCTTAGAGTTTCAAAATTTTTCTTGATGGGAGAGCCACTTGGGAAGGTTTCTAGGGGTCTTAGGAGCTCAAGGAAACATTTAAATAGTCAAGGAATTACTCACACAAAATCAGATTTTACAAACCCTCAGAAAGCCTACACTTTTCTATCTTGATTTCCTTTAGTCTTTACTTGAATTTCTTCCTATATTCTTAATCCTTGCACTCTTTTTCCTAGGTTTTTCTCTTGGTTCTGCCCAAAATTCATCTCCTTCTATCCCCCCCTAGGCTAGCCGAAACTACCATAAAGAGGAGCAACTAAGATGAAGCATCAAAAATGAAAAAATACCTTAGTTGAGCTTATTTTCAAAGCTTTTCTTCCTTGGTTCCCTTCTCCTTGGTAAATTCAAATTTTCCCCCTTAGGTTTGGACCAAAAATAGAACCAAATAATTCAAAAAATCCATGGAAAGAAAGGAGGAAGAGAGGAGAATAAGATTAGAGGAAGATGAAGCAAGAAAATCCATGAAATTACCTAGTTTCTCCTTGGTTTTCTTCCTCTTTTTCTCCTCCTTCTTGTGCGCCTAAGAAAGCAAAATAACTTCTATATTTTGGGCAGAAAATTTCATGCTCAATAGAAGGGAGAAGATGGAATAAAAGTGTGGAAGTGCTTAGGATATTCTAAAAGCTTTTATTTCCAATTTTGCCCTTCCGTAATGGCAATTTAGTTTTGACTTCGTTTTAGCTCCTTTTTTAGAATAATCTTTTCCATCATAAAATTTAGGTTCCTAATTTAATAAAATTCCTTTGGAATCACTCAATTTGGAGCTAAAACCTTATCGAACGAATCATTCAAAGTTTAAGTCAACTGACATTGAAAAACATACACCGGAGGGGCTTTACTAGTCCTAGGGCTACCCATAGTTTTTAGGGCCTCTGAGAACCTTGGATAACTCAAAAATTTTATTTAAAAAGCCCTTCAATGTGGTTTTCCAAAAGTTGTACTTATTTACGAAAATGTCATTATGTTTCATCAGTTTCTATCGTAAATTATTTCTTCATCCTCACTCCATTTTTCTTTCTGTCTGAGCCTAGAATTATCATTTTTAGGAATCTAGGACTCAACCCAAATTTTTTGAGACATTATCTAGGTCATTTTAGAGGACTTACTTTTATATGGCTCATTTCGTCATTTTACGCAAATTACGTTCGTTACAAGTCATCAGCTTACGTTGACTACATCCTTACCTTTTGTACACATCACCCATCGGTCCTACTAATTGAATGGTCCAATGAAGTATTCACATCACAGTGATGTGGGCAGTCCACTACTGATGACGTCATGAGAAGTCCATTGAACCTTATCATTTAAAGGAAAGAGAAGTTGTAACAAGGTTTTCATTGGTGAACTTGTAAAAAATTGTCAATGCCTCACATAAAACACAATGAAATAGAAAAATCCACGGTTTAAGAATAGATCATATGGAAGGGGGAGGCAAAGGGTATAGCCCTTGAGCCTTGCCCTAGCACTTTAAGGGATGTAAACAGGTAACCTTACTTGCCTGTGCCCCCTCCTCTCATAACCAAACCTTAGTGCTAAACCCTAATTTTTTATTTTTGAAAATAGAGTTCTTAAATTAATTCCAATGGCTCTATTAGTAGTCATATTTTATATTTAGACCACTTAAAACGTTAGAATCAATAAAACAATTCCCTAAGTATCAAAACCATCTCTTAGCTGAGATTTGCACTATGGTTCCCTTTCTTGGAGATTAGTTTGCATCTTAGGAATTTGATGGTTTTAAGATCTCCATGTTTTTATTTCTAATTCAATTATGGTATTAAAAGGATTGATTAACTCTCTCAGGGTTTTGGATTTCTCAATGCCAAAACCAAACCCTAGGTGGAGCCAAATGCCATTCTTTTGGTTCTTTATCAATTCTATTTACATATTCTTATTTTTCACTCTTCAAAACCTTAGGTTTCACCAAGTTTTCATCAAGCTCAAGTCTCCTTCCGTCATCCTCTCTCTTGGCCAAACCTATACATTGCTAAAGTTCCAAGAATACAAAATTTTCCTAGAGTAAATAATACTTTACTTTAAAGTATGTTTGATGAAGATTATTTTGACATAATTAGTTTCCCAAAGGAGCTTCTTTACTCAAAGAACCAACCACAAAAATTTCCTTTTTGAGAAACCAAAACCATCTAGAGAAAAAAAAGAAAGAGTAGGAAAAAGTTTATAATAACATTATATTCAAATTTAGGAGGTTTACTTGCCTATATGGAGTTCCTTCCTCCTTTCTTCCTTTTTGCTTCTTATGCCACTAAAGAAAGTCTTGGAGGCTACCTTAGGTCAGTTTCAAGTGAGGGAGAAGAAGGTGTTACCACATATTTATATAGGAAATCTAGGGTTTTATAATTTTTTAAAATCCTAATGTTGCCCTTACATTTTACTTTCACTATTTGAGCTCATTTCTCTGTATTTTCAAAAACTGATAGCTCTACACTAAAATTTAGATTCTCCTCTTCATTAAAAATGTTTTCTTTGAGGTTACAAATATTTAAAATAATTTGAAAAAGTTTGATCAAAGTTATGGTCAACTAAAATCCTAAACTGTACACTGTTAGGAATTTAATCAAACCAACCTCATATGGTTATGACACTATCCTTATTTCATTATATTATGATGAGAAATAGTCATTTCTCAAGTCAATTCCTATGTTTCTTGAATCCCTTATTTTTTGTCAATTTAATCTGTATAGATTCCTTTTAGTTCTAACTGACCTTTTCTTTCCCCGTGATCCCTTTTTAATTAATACATTTCATTTTTTAAGGACTATATCGATTTACAAAATATAAATATTACATTTCACCCCCTAAAAATAAATTTTGTCCTTAAAATTTAGAATATACCTTAAGTAAACAACTGTGAATACTGTTTCCTCATGTCATCCTCTAATTCTTAGGTTGCCTTATTAGAATATAGGCCCTTCCAAACCACTTTCATCAGAGGGATGCTCTTATTTTATAGCTTTTTTATTTTAGTATCAATAATTTTCTTTGGTATCACCATATATGAAAGATTATCTTGCAATTTAATGCTTTCATATTCTATGACATATGAGGGGCCTGGAAAATACTTTTTAAGTTAGGAAACATGGAATACATTATTAGTTTAGGCTAAGTTATGAGGCAAGGCAATATGATAAGCAACAAGTCCAATTCTTTTAAGGATTTCAAATGGAGTGATATACCTAAGACTGAGCTTCCTTACCTTAATAAACTAACCCACTCCAGTAACTGAAGATACTCAAATGAATATGTTGTCCCCCATCTTAGACTCTAACGGCCTTCTTCTTTTATCTGCATAACTCTTTTGTTTACTCTAAGCTTTAAGAAGTTACTTTCTAATCAATTGTCTAGTGATTTGATCTACTATCTCAAGTCCTATCAAACTTCTCTCACTTGGCTCAACCTAACACAAAGGTGCTCAACATTTTCTCCCATATAAAATCTCATATAGGGCCATCTTGATAATGGAATGATAACTATTATTATATGCAAACTCAGCTAGTGGCAAATATGTATCCTAGTTCTCTTTCTTTTCTAGTACACACACATTCAATATATCTTTTAAAGTCTAAATGGCCTTTTTTGTCTAACTATCTGTCTAAGTGTGATAGGCAATACTAAATCTAAGTTTAGCCCCTAAAACTGCCTAAAGTGACCTCCAAAAGTTTAATGTAAACCTAAGGTCTCTATCAAATACAATACTATTTGGCATTCCATAAAGTCTCACTATCTCTTTTAGATACAATTGAGCTAATTTATCTAATGTATACATAGCCTTGATTCGTTAAAATTGTGCAAATTTCATTAATCTATCCACTATTACCCAAATAACATTATATCCAGATGATGTCCTGGGTAACCCTATGATAAAATCTATAACTATACTATTTCATTTCTACTCAAGGATATCTAAAAGTTATAATAACCCAACTAGTCTCTGGTGCTCAAATTTAAACTTCTGGCATACTAGACATTTAACCACATAACTGGCTATGTCTATTTTCATCCTTAGCCATCAAAATAATCTTTTCAAATTCTAATACATCTTTGTGGTGCCTGAATGAATTGTGTATTTACTCTTATGTGCCTTCTCTAAGATCTTTCCTCCTAATTCAATTTTATTTGGCACACAAATTCTATCATGATACATAGCAACACCATCCTTAGATATCCTAAACTTTAAGGACTTACCTTGAGAAATCTCACTTCTGATCATATTCAAAAAGTCATTTTTTCTCTAGGCATCTAAGATCTAGGCTCTCAGGTCACTCTCTATTTTAGTCTCACTTATTAGTAATTTACTTGAAAATATATAGCAAGAAACATTCATATTCTTGAATTTTCTTATGAGTTTCTATTCCTTGATCATCATATAAGCTGTGTGTATAGACTTTCTACTCAAAGTATTGCCATCACATTGGCCTTACCTAGATGATATTTTAATGTATAGCTATAGTCTTTTAAGAATTCTATCTATCTCCCCTACCTTATATTCAATTGTTTGTTTATCAAATAGATATTTCAGACTTTTATAGTCATTATATATCTCCACCATGGCACCATATAAGTAATTCCTCTATATTTTGAAGGCAAATACCACTATAATTAATTTTAAATCATACGTAGGATAGTTCTTCTCATGCATTCTCAATTTCCTAAAGGCATGTGTCATTACCTTACCCTACCTTATTACATCAATACACATCCTGACCCTTACCTTGAAACATCATTATAAACCACAAAAGGTTTATTAGGGTCAAGTATAATCAATACAAAAGTAGTATTTAAATATAGTTTCAACTTCTGAAAACTCTTCTCACATCTATTATCCCACACGAAGGTGTCTCTTTCCTAATTAGCCTAGTTAGTGATAAACTTACCTAAGAAAAGTCTTGTATGAACTTTCTATAATAACATGCTAAACTTAGAAAACTTATAACCTCAATGATAATTTTAGGCCTATCCTACTATAACACAGTCTTTACTTTATAGGGATCAATAGCAACCTCTGCTTGTAAGATAACATCACCCAAAAACCTCACTTCAATAAGGTAAAACTCACATTTATTAAATATGGCAGACAATCTCTTATCTCTCGAAGTCTTAAGGACTACTCTTGATGCCTCTCGTGCTCCTCAAATGACTTGAAGTACATAAGGATATCATCAATAAAAATCACAATAAACTTATCTAAATAAGGTATGAATACCCTATTTATATAGTTCATAAAAATAGTCAATGCATCAGTCAAACCAAATGACATAACTAGGAACTTATAATCCCTATATCTAGTCTTAAAGGCCATCTTTGAGGCGTCTTTAGCTCTAACTCCCAATTGATAATAGCCAAATCTAAGGTCTATCTTAGAAAACACCAATACCCTTACTAATTGGTCTAAAAGATCATCAATTCTAGGGATGACATACTTATTTTTAATGGTAATCTTATTAGGTTCTCTATAATCTATACATAATCTCATATTACGATCTTTCTTTTTCACAAATAAAACAAGAGATCCTTAGGGTAACACAATAGGGCATATAAATCCTTTCTCTAACAATTTCTTAATTTACTTTTTCAACTCTACTAGATCGACAAGAGCCATCTTATAAGGAGCTTTAGACACTAGTCTAGTCCAGACACTATATCAATAGGGAATTTTATTTCTTTCTCAAGAAGTAGATTATTAAAATCAAATTCCTTAAGGAAAACTTCCAAGAATTCCCTAACTACAGAGATTTCATCTATCCCTTCCTTTACCTTTACCTATATAGAGAAAAATATTAGAAACCCTTGGCATCCATGTTCTAAGTATCTTTTAGCTTGAGCAATGGACAAAAAAGATAACTCAGCCTTAGTACTAGTTATAATTCCATATTTATAACGTCTGATTTTTCATAAAATACTGAAATGAGTCAATTTTCAAAGCAAGTCTCCTGAGATGAGTGATTCAAAGCCAAATAAAATTTGAATAAAATATAAATAATAGAAAATGAAGATTTAAGCCTTGAGTTACCCAGAAACCGGGGTCAGAGTGATTCAAAAAATTTGCCGAAAGGCCAGTGGCATTTTTGTAAATAAGTGGAATTTTTGAAAAACATACAGGAGGGCTTTTTAAATAGAATTTTTGAGTCCTCCGGGGTTCTCAGAGGCCCTGAAAACCATGGGAAACCCCGAGACAGGTAAAGACCTTCCGGTGTAATTTTTTTGATGTCGATTGACCCAACTTTGACTGATTCGTTCGAAACAATTTTAGCTCCGATTTGAGTGATTCTAAAGGTATTTTATTAAATTGGGAACCTATTTGTTCTAATGGAAAAGACGGTTCTAAAAAAGGACCTAAAACGAAAGAGAAACGGAAATGCTATTACGAAAGGGCAAAAATAGAATTAAAGTATTAAAGGAAGCTTCCAAATTCTTTTTTATAAGTCATGTTCTTTCTCTCCTTCATTAAACTAACTTGCTTCTACCCATTTTCAGAGAAAAACTCTAACTTCTTAGGCACACAAGAGAAGGAGGATTTTGGAGGAAGAAATTCAAGAAAAAGGTACTTTAAGAAATTCCATGTCCTTCCTTCTTGAAACTTGCTCCTCTCCTTCAAGCTTTCTTTCTATGGTTTTAATGGAGAGTTTAGTGCTATTTTAGGGGCAGAACAGAGAGGGGAATTTCAAAAATTGAGGGAGCAAGCCAACCAAGTGGAAGAACAAGCCAAAGGACACAAGAAAACATGGTAAAACTTCCATTCTTTGGTAGTTTCTTCCTCCCCCTTCCTCTTGCACGAATTTGGCCACCATGAGCCCAAGTCTTAGGGGTTGTTTTCTGCCTAATTCATGAAGGGATTAGGGGTTTTAGGTGGTAAGGATTAAGAATGAACTAATAGAATCAAGAAAGGAGCATTAGGAAACAATATGGAATAATTAGGGATCCAAATGCTCCCTTACAAATCTAATTTTATATGAATATTTTTAGGCTTAATTGAATGTTAAAACATGTTCCTAAGATCCCTAAGAGGCTCCCTACATGCTTCCTCCTTCAAGAAAACAAAAAGAACTCCATGGAAGGCCAATGCACCCATAGTCTCAGCCTAAGCAAGTTCACCTAGCTAGAGAGAGTTTCAAATTTTTCTAAGGCCATTTTCTAATCATATATGGTGAATGAATATAAGAGGAGGCCTTGGAAAAAATTTACAACTCAAGGAAAGTGAATTGGGGTCATAGGTTCTATATTATGACCTAAAAAAGTAACATGATTCTAGGCCCTTTGTTTTAATGGTGTGGTGGCTCCAAGAGGCTTAAAAGGAGTCAAGAATCATAATTGAGAGGAAAGAATGAGGCCTAGAAGTTATTTGAGGAGTGTTGCTTCCTTAGGCACCATTATGGACCATAATGAAACCTATAGAGTAATCTAGGGCTTAAGCAAATTGTATAACTTTAGAATATGTTTCATAAACCTAATTCGCTCCCTTAAATCATGTCTAGGCTAAGAGAAACCATCTCCACCAAATTGTGGGTGTATAGCAGAGGCAAAGGAGGGAAAACCAAGGAGAAAAGTGTGTAGATTTGCACAAGGTAGCTCTCTCCACCTTCTCTCATGCATGGATGTGTGTTTAGCTTATTTTGGAATGTGTATTTTCAAGCTATGAAAAGTATACTAGTATGCCTTTACATTCCATGATTCTTGATGCCATATTATGTTTTCAATGACCATATGATGTTTGTATGAGTTTACTTGAGTGTGGAGAGGCCAAGAACTCTTCCCTTTGATGAGGATGAGCCAAGAACCCTTGAGTTTAGTTGAGACAAAGCAAAAAGTCTCCTAAAAGCAAAGTGGGCTCCCAAGAGTATGGTTGAGTCCAAAGTGCTTAAAAAATGGGTGAGGCAAGTCCAAAACCTATAAGGAGAAGTATGAGGCCAATCCAAAACACTTGATGAGCTCTTGAATGATTTGTATAATTTGTTCACATGCCAACTTTGCTTCTAAAATGTCCATGGCTTTTATTGTCTCCATACATGCATTTGTTAAAATTACTTGCACATATTATGTATGATTGAATAAGAGATGAGCTATTGGAATTCTTAGAATCTCATCCCCTCCTCTCTAATGATCTAATATGTTAGGTGGACTAAGTAATTATGGTGAAGAGAGCTAACAACCATGAAAGAAGGAGATTGACAAGCCTAGGCCTAGCTTTCATTCTTTTTGAATCCATAATGAGGCTTCACAAAGTATATGATGTTGTAAATGTATCATGACCCTTGAGATATGTATAAATACACCATTATGTGATGTTTATATGTATGGATATAATGTATGACCTCCAGCATATGTTTTGAATATCTAATGCCAAAGTATGAGAATTGAAAGTTTGATGGATATGTGTATAAGTGGGGATTGAATGGCCAAAATGAGATTTATGAGGTTTGTGACTATTTGGGTAACTCACACAAGTCTTAAATATACTTTTAGACTTGCCTAAAAGGTTCCAAGACCAAGGGAAATCCATATTGATCATTATGGAACCCTATGTCACTTTTTAGCCAAATGAGTTAGTCTTAATCTGATATTTTGCATGAAATTAGGTCTCCTTGAGAGCTTTTTGGAAAGATAAAGAACATAATTTTTGGAGGTCTATAGAATATTTGATGATTTTTCAAAGTTGAAAAAATTTATAGAAATGGTCTAATGCACTGTTACAATGGTCCAAAATTGTTTTCTATCACATGAGACTCAAATGATGTCTAATTTCTATGAAATTTCATACAAAGAAACTAGGCAATCATAAAGACTTGTGACAATTAGAAGCACCTCATTCGGAGGTCTAAAGAGGAAGATATAAATTTTTGAAGTTTCTGTCTAGTATTAGTAACCTTACTCGACCAGAAGTACTGTTCCATCAAATTCTGAGGTCTGAGCTTTATGAAATGATCTAGAGATATTTTTCCTCTCTATTTTACATCCACAAATTTCTAGATTGGTATCATTTGCATAGATTGGTTTTTTGTAGAATTAATTGGACATTTTTTAATTTTATATTAGTAAACTGTGACAGTATCAGGACTCGGTCTAACTTCCAGACTATTTTGCTTCTCAAACGCTCTGTATGTGGGATGTTATGACTTTTTTATATTTTTAACATAAACTAGACATCCTAAGCTTTCCATAATGACCAAGATTTCATGATTTCTATTTTTATATATTTATTTATGATTTTCCAAAGTTTGCCCAAAAAGGAGGCCAATTCTGGCCGAGAATGAAACCTCCTTTTCCACCTTCCAATTCGGTTTCCATGAGTTGTAGGCAAGTTTTTGTGATGCAGATGAGTTGTAATGATGTAATTAAATATGAGGATGTATAGTATGAGCTCATACGACCCACGTGACACCAAAGGAAATTTTTAGTCGTGATGCGACACAAAAAAGTGTGTTATTTTCAATGAAATTTCTCACTTCCTTCTTACTATATATCACATGAGCATGTAAATGATAATGGACGTGAGCTAGAATTATGGTGTTACAATATTCAGGTGAGGTAATTGTTTTACATATACAATCAAGTACAACATTATTAACAACCATCTAATTCATGCTAATAATCAAATCAATGTCATGTGAATGCATATAAATTAAATTAATAGTAGTGAAACAATGATTAAACTATACAATGACATTCAAAAAAAATATGGGAAGTAATCACACAACCTCTAATATAGGTGGATACAGAGAAATCATATGGTAAAGAACCAATAATCAAACCTAACTTTCTCACACAATCATAAGATATAAATGAGTGACTAGCACCTAAATCAAACATAACAATCACAAGAAAATCATTAACTTTAATCATATCTCTGATCAAATTAGAAAATGTGCTAGCCTCCTGTTGAGTAAGTACAAACACTCTGTCTTAGGTCTGTAGTTTAGCTGGAGGTGCCATCTTCATCTAAGAATAATTCTAGGCTATATGTCCTAACTTCCCACATCTACAACATGTCACCTGGGATGGCTGTCCTCTGCTGGCTAGAACTTTTTCCTGTTCTACCCTTTCCTATTACTGGGCACCTTACATTTTTTTCTTACTGCTAGCAGTGATATTCACATTGTCTTCTTGCCTCGGTCTTTTCAATTCTGGAGTCTCCTTTTAACTAGTCCTAGCCCCTACCTACATTGTTTCTCGCAAATTATTGTCAGTCACTCAACTGACTTCCACAAAAGCATTAAATGTTCTGACTCTCTGTGGAGCAACTTTGTCTCTGATGAAGGGTTTCAACCCTTTCTCAAATTGCTCATACCTCTATTTTTCATCATCAAGTTTTGGCAAATTGGAGAAATACTGAGACAATTCTATGAATTTAGCAGCATACTGATTAATTATCATTTCCTCTGTTTGCTTCAAATTAATAAATTTCATTTCCTTTTGATCTCCAATTGAACTAAAAATGTATTTTTCATATTATTTAGTTAAGAAATTTTCCTCTGTTTAGCCTAGACATATCAATTATAACATAAATTAATCAATTATGACATATTCAACCTCATGTTAGTAATACATATGCAAACTAGGTCTTTAGGTATAGTTCAAGGTCAATTTGGATATTCTTGTTCTTCACTCTTTAAAACCCTAGGTTTCACTAAGTTTCATTAAGCTCAAGTCTCCTTCCCCCATCCTCTCTCTTAGCTAAATCTATACATAGCTAAGGTTTCAAGAATACAAAATTTTCCTAGCCTAAATCATACTTTACTTTAAAGTACTTTTGGTTTCTCGTAAAGGAGCTTATTCACTCAAAGAATTAGTCATAAAAACTCTCCTTTTGAGAAACCAAAACCATCAAGAGAAAGAGGAGAAAAAGGAGGAAAAAGCTTATCATAACATCATGTACCCTAGGTCACACCACTAGAGAGGGTCTTGATGGCTACCCTAGGTCAGTTTCAAGTGAAGGAGAAGAGGGTGGTACCACATATTTATATAGGAAGTTTAGGGTTTTATAATTTTTTAAAATATCAATTTTGCCCCTACATTTTATTTTCATTGTTTAAGATCATTTCTCTATATTTTCAAAAATTTGAAAGCTCCATACTAAAATTTAGACTCTCTTCTTCATTAAAAATATCTACCTCGAGATTATAAGGACTTAAAACAATCTAAAAACATTCGTCAAAGTTATAGTCAACTAAAGCCATAAACCATACACCATTAGGAATTTAATTAAACCAACATCATCTAGTTATTCTACTAACCTTATTTCATCATATTATGATGAGAGATATTCATTTCTCAAGTCAATTCCTAGGCTTTTCAAATCCTTAAATTTTCATCAATTTAACCCATATCAGCTTCTTTTAGTTCTAACTAGCCTTTTCTTTCCCTATGACTCCTTTTTAATTAATCTATTCCACTCTTTAGGGACTTATTAGTTTACAAAATATAGCATATTACATAGCTTACTCTTCCTATCCTTATATAGAATATCATTATAAGTTTTATGATGTATGTTTTTAAGATGTTTTTAGTTATGTTTCTATGTTTTTAACATTATGTTTTATAGGCTTACGGCTTTAAGAAAAAGTGATAGAGGGATTAAGCGTAGTAGTTTTCCCTTAACTTAAAAGAAAAGTTTGTGGAAGAAGGATTAAACATAATGGTTTTCCTTAGCCTAAAGGAAAAGTATGTGGTAAAGGGATTAAGTATAATAGTTCTCCCTTAGCCCAGAGGAAAAAGCCTAAGCTAAGCTGCATATATGATATGGCTATATCTGAATTTATGTTATGAAATGTTATGATGTTTTATGATGTTCTATGCCATTTTTTACCATGCATGCTTGTATCTCCTTACTTGAGTAATCATATGTGCAGTGCTACTGAGATTCTCCTTAGAATTTTACCTCTTGTCTCTTACTAACCATGGCTAGGAAAATACAAAACAAGGAGAAGAAGAGACCAAGACCTAGAAATGTCAAATTCAACAAGAGTTTTATATGAATAAGTAAATTTATATTTTGAGGTAATGTAATGGTGACATGTGTAAAAGTGGTAGACTATGATTACATGACCAATAGATATATAAGACATTGGAACATAATGTGATATATGGAAATCCATTGAGCTTTCATGCATATTTTCAAATGGAATAGTGATTTTTAGATATGAGGTAAATTTTATATAATGAACCACTCATAGTTGATGCATATATGATTTAAAATTTGCTCATGACAAAAAGTGGTATATTAGAGGGCAATTGGGACATTTTTTTAACTAAAATTTTGACCCATTAAACTATAAAATGTATCTTTGCCCATAACTATCTTAGTGAATGAATTTAGGGCTAAAATTTGGCGAGCCTTTAGACAACATCTAAAGCTTTCTATAGAGCCAAAGTTTATATTTTTAAAGCTCTATAAAATATTTGGAAAATTTTTAAAGTTAGCATAAAAAAGTTGTTATGGTCTATATTATTTATTCTATACCAAATCTAGTTTGTGTGTATTTTTAGGGGCCAAATGGATTCAAGTTAACCTGAAATTTTATAGTATGAAGTTCATATCATAAGCTTTAAAATGACACATAATTTGCCTTAATCAGAGTTGTGTAACTTCAGTTATCAACTTTTAAAGTTCATGTTTTGTTATGTGCATTATGGCTAAAGTAAGCAAATGGTTCCTTTTATGAGCTTGAGTTCTACATACATGATATTTTGCATGGAACCAAATACTTGAAACTAAATTGTAAGTTGGAATTGTATAGAAATCATGTTTGAGTATCATGAGTTCACTTGATATACTTAATAGTTAAATTCCAATGTTAAAGGGATTTGTGATGTATACTTTCACTTAAATGGACATCTATTTGTACAAAGTAAATGAGATATAGTAAGGTGTCACATAGTGGATCAAGTAACGCATGTAAAATATGCATGTTTTTCCTAAGATAAAAGTAAGTGATCGAATCCAAATTTTATGTTTTCATGTACTTTATGTGTGATTTAATTAGGAACAAATGAAAGTGGAAAGCATAGAGATTCAACAACAAATTAAGCAATTTGAACAAGTAACACAAGCAAGCTATGATGGTGAACATAGGCAAGCAAAAAAGCATAATTTTGAGCAACCTAAAGGTGACCATGGGTAGGTTGTGTCCATCTACATGGCCATGTGTGAAGGCCCAAAATAAAAATGGCTATCGGAAGGCAACATAGGTATGCCATGCATTTGGGTGGTGTTGACACGGATTACCCATGTTCAACTAAAATTGAAGGAATTTTGTGAGGAAGCTATGAAATTGGGAGGAGTAATAGAGACTAGACGCAGAATAAGAACATGAAGACAAGCAACACTTTCAAAGAGAACTTTATAGTTCAACGAGATGCAAAAAAGATGTGAAGTTTCTATCGAAGGATTGCTGACTTCACCCATTAGTTTCTTATTTACTCTTTTCTTAGCTTTTAGATCATAGATCTATTCATTTCCATTATTTGTTATTTGGTGATTCCCATTATAAGTAGCTATAATTTTTAGATCTAAAATTTAGATGAACTTATTTACTGATTAAGTTGAATTTAGAATACTCTTGTAACAATTTTATTAGGATTAATCTATTGTTCTTTTTTTATTAATCATGAATGGTTGGCCATGTTTATTTGATGCATTGTGAGAGCATTGAAATAGATCATTAGAGTAATTGATTTAGACGATAATTTTATAGAGATATAAATTGCATCTGAGCACTCTTTGAGTATTAACTGGCATTAATTCTTTAATGGGTTTGTATCAAGTGTATATTTATAAGAATAGACATAAGCTTGATATCATCATGTTGATTTATCTTGAAAGAAAATTTCATTCAATTTAGCAAAATTGCCATTAGTCCAATTAAAATTAATTGCAAGAGTTCATTTTGAGTAACACTTAAGATGTAAATAAAGGATTCTAGATTCTAGAATCTTTTTCATTTATAAGTCAATTCATTGTTGAATTCTATCACTTTTAATTTTTGTTGTGGATTTAAATTCATCTGATAATTAATATAATAGGATTTAAATTTCAATAATTAATAATTGAACTTTTTTCGTGGGAATGATACTATACTCACTTTATTACTACTATACGACCCATGCACTTATGGAATTAACACAATATCAAGTAAAACATACAAATCTAAAGGGGGATCATGTGAAGCATTTACATTCTAGTTAGCACTAAGGTTTGCTTCTCTATAGGAATGAAAAATGACCATCACCCACTGCTAGTGAAGGAGTTCCCTTGTGTTTGAAACAAGTCTGTAGCAAGGATGAACCAAGTGGCATCCTCTAGATATGAGCTCAATCACTGTAACAGAGTTAGAATGAAAGAAGATCTTTCTTAAACCCACTTCCTAAGCAAGACCTTAACCATAGAAGATACTCCAAAGCTCTATAACAGTATTTGAACAAAGCCGAGGTTGCACCCAAACCCTAAAATCCATGAGTCCCTGTCATCATGAAGAAGACCACCACAAGTTGCACACCCATCAAGCTTTTCAAAGCCATCCATATTGATCCTAGCCCAACCTGACTCTGGTGAGCACTAATTAATCAGCTTCTCTTGACTATGGCTCGTAACATATTCCTTCTTGTACTAAAAGCTTATAACCTTTTTGGTTTTTAGTATAACCTTAAATAACAAATTATCAATCTTGATTACATCTCCATTAAATACCATAGAGTATCATGCAATCTAAAGAAGTCAATAGGCATAACCAAAGACCTTGCACTAAGGTAAGCCTTTCAGGTTACTTACCATTCAATTATTTGTGAAGTTCTAGATTAACCACTCCTAATTTGAAAGAGATAAAAAAAAAAAAAAAGTCTTCCAATACCTAAGATTTATAAACCTTTTCCATAAAGAAGAAGCTTTATAACAATCTTGGATCATATAAAGAGATGTTTCTACAACCCCACTCCTGAACGGGCAATTAAAATTGTTTGATAAGCCACACTTCACTCTAAGATCATTCATGTGAAGATTGTCCAATGCAATGAGCCCAAGGAAGCTTCTCCTTTTTTTCAAGTGTGGGCCTCTTCCAAATCTTATCCTATTGGCTATCTCATGTACTTCCATTGCTACTAGTTAAGAAAATATAAGTAACTCTAACTAAGAACATACTGTTGTGCAAATTCTTCCAAACTAAGATATTCATCCTACGCTAAGCATAAGGAAGAGCCAAGCTAGAAATAATGTCAATCACCCAAGCATAATAATCCTATCTTGTGGAAGGGGTGATCAAGTCATACACATGATCATAAAGATGGATTCTTGAAGCTGCGGCCATCATGTACTCCATAACATATGAAGGAAAAGGAGCCCAATCATCTAACCAAAAGTTTTAATAGTTGACCCATCTCCAATAGCTTACCTTATGCCCTTCTTGAAATCACTCCACACTTTTTGGGATGCTCTCCTAAATGAAAGAACTATTATGTTTTGTTCTAATAATAAGGATGCAATAAAATCTAGAGCCATATTTATCCTTAAAATCTGCACCTATAGGGCCTCTTCTTAATTTAATAAACCCTAACAAAGCTTCATGAGAAATACTTTATTATGAGCTTGCAAGTCCTTGATATTAAGGCCAGTAGCCTTTTTAGGTCCTCATACTTTGTCCCAAGCCATTAGCTGAAGATTCTTAGCCTGATTAAAGAAATTTAAAAGAATCGATGGCAAGTTTTATCAAGCTTCTCATATAAGCTATGGGGTAAATACATAGTCTATATATAATAAATGGAAAAGGATAAGAGGACAAACTTAATGAGGATGATGCGCCCTTCAAAACTAAGATATTTGCTTTTCTAAAGGGGCAAGCATTTGTGCACCTTATCTAAGATAGGCTTAAAGGTGGCATTTGAGGCATGTCTGTGAAGCAGAGGGATTCTAAGGCACTTACCCAAGCCTCCTCTGAGTATGACTTATAAAATCTGGCTTAATTTTATGGCTCTAGAAAAGTGAACATTTATATAGTAATACATCTTAGCTTTCATTAGATTCACTTTTTGTCTTGATAATTTGCAAAAAGTGTTAATGCATTCTTTCATCATCTTAATCTAATCCACCTTAGCTTTCATGAACAAAATTAAGTTATCTAGAATAAAAAGGTGAGTATTAGGGGGCCCTTACGAGTTAAACAAATAGGCTTTCAAATATTATTTTCTAAAGCCCACTTAATGCAATGGCCAAGTTTTTTGCCTACAAAAAATAAGAATATATGGAGACAACAAATCACCTTATCTAATTCTCCTAAAAGGAACAAAGGGATTCAAGGATATCCTATTCCAAAGAATTTACATCTAGCATTGTGAAATACAAGACATAATTACATTAACAAAATTTTGATTGAGGCTGATATCAATGAAAGTCTCTTTAATGAACCCCCAGTCAAAGCAGCCGTAAGCCTTTTAAAGATCCATTTTAGCAACAACAAAGCCTTTCTTACCTTTTTTTTTATTATTCTCATAGAATGAACCATCTCTTAAGCAATAATGATATTATCACTACTATAGTGCCTAGGTATAAAGCAACATTGGTTAAGAGTGACCAACTTCTCCAAGTAATGCTTCAATCGATTGGCAATGATTATAATAACTATCTTAAAACTAAAATTGCATAAAAAGATGAGGCAAATTTTCTTCTGAGTTGTAGGGTGTTCAACCTTTAAGATTAGCACAATGTGAGTTCTATTCATAATTTAAATTGTTTTTGGGTTTCAAAACACTTCTTTTGCAACAATTGCACAATGAATTTCCATTCACATTCCACTATTTGTAGAAGAAAACACTCAAAGTCCATTAGGCTTTGGAGCTTTGAAAACCCCAATGCTAAACATAGTACTCTTAATTTCAAGGTCAAAGACATCTCTTTGAATAAAATCAAGATCTTTAGGGCATAACATATGGAACTTGTTAAATATAGGAATCATAGGCTTCTTTCCCTCATCATTTGTATATAGTTTCTGAAAAAAAATCTTGCAACCATATTTCTCATGAGAACCTGATACAAGACCAAATCTCCTCATCATTCATAATTGATTCAATGTTGTTTTTCTTTCTTCTAACAATAGTAAAAGCATGAAAAAGCGGTGCTATAGTCAATCTAGTTTAACCAGTTTCACCTTGATTTTTAATACCAAATTAATTCTTCTTAGGCAAGAATTTTCTTTTATATCCATCCTAAAGTTGATCCTTAAGCCAATTCACTTGGGGTTTATTACTCACCATGCAATTTCTATCAATGCCCTTAATACAATCTAAAATCTTCTTCTTCTTTTTTTGGGAAAAAGATATTACCCATTGTAGATTTATTCCAAACCTCTACATTCGACGTAAAAATAGCAACCTCCTCTAACCACTCTTTATTATGCTTTCTCACTAAATCATGGAAGGAGTCTTCATAGCATGACAACAAAAAGTATTCTTTTGCAGTTAAAGGCCTTGACGATTGAGGGAAACTCTTAATAGGCGATGATCTAGCCCATTTTTTGATTAAGCGTTGCACTCTAGTGTAGGGGAAAGGCAATCTCCATCTAGTATTACAAAAAGTCCAATCAAGTCTTTCCTTCACATCTCCTTTCTCTTACATATACTTGCGACCAAAAAAACCAATGTGCAATAGTTGAGAATCATTAATACAATTCTTGAACTAGTTCATAGATCTCCAATTACGCTCCACATCCCTACTCTTATCATCAACATTTAAGTACACATTAAAATCACCAAATAAAAGCCAAGGATCCTCCATCTATTAGTAAGTATCAAAATTGTATCCAAAGCTCACTACAAGGATAAGGATTAGGATCATCATAAACATCAGTGAGATAAAAAGACTCTCCAAAGTTTTTGAAACTTACATAACAATGAAGAAATTGAACATGAGACAATATAATTTACCTCTAACATTTCTACATTCAATAAGAGTCAAATCCCTCCTGCAAAACTAGTGGCCTCCACCTTGACCCAGTCAATGAAGCCTAATTTATAAACCACCCTATCAACTTTAAGCCTACAATTATAGGCTCAACCAAAACCAAAGGAGAAATATTATTCATTTTCACCATATCCCTAATGTGAAAGGGAAATGCTTTTTATTTAATGCCTCTGCGATTCTAACAAACTCCATAAAAAAATAAAGTCTCAGGAAGACCATACAAGCCTTACAAACTATTATGATCATGGTAATTAAAACTTAACTAGACTAGCCGATGTAGCCAGTTGAATGGAGAATTGGACCCTAATCTAGCGTGTAAACTAGTGTCCCCAAGAACTAGTCAATATTGGTTAAAAACAAGGATTGATTAGCTAGTTTTAGACTAAAACTGGTGTAAATTGATCGAATTGAACTAGTCCTACATTGGAAATCTAACAAAATTTTTACGTAAGATTCAAACTATGACCCCATGCTTCCAAAATAAAGGTGTGCCATTTGACTTGTAATGCATCCTTACTTTATATATGCAAAGTTATACATATATATATATATATATATATTATTTAAGAATTGATCAACGTTGGTCAAAAACTAAATATGACCAATCAATTTTGAACTAGAACTAGTGTAGGTTGATTGGATTGGACTAATCTTGCATTGGAAATATGGCAAAATTTGTTGCTTGTAAGATTTGAATTGTGACCCTGTACTTCTAGAATAGATATGTGCCATATAACTTGTAATACATCCTTACTCTATGTATACGAAGTTATAGATATATATATATATATATATATATATATATATATATATATATATATATATAGGTTATTCAAGTGGATTAGGCTAGTCAAACTAGGGCTTATATATAAATATATATATTTATATGTTTAATAAGTACATTTATCAGTTTAAGATTTAATCTAATTTTAGAAACATTAATAATAGATCGGTGGCGCCACAAGCTTCTAGCAATTTGTCCAGCTCACTGCTTATTAGTGATTGTTGAACATATTTAGGGTATGTTTGGTTAGAGAATATAATACTAAAATAAAATGTAAAATGTAAGTAAGTAGGAGTAGATGAGATAAGAAATAATTATTTTATTTTTATTTTTAAAAAAATAATTTGATAGATAAAATAATAAATATAAGAGTATAATAAACATTACATAAATTATATAAAAAAATTATGTTTTGTGATCCTGCAAATCAAACAAAGCCTTAATCAAATTCGTAGCTTCCGCTAGGCTGGGGATTTACGAGGAGCAAAGGAGCTACTTGGCGAGCTTGGCTGTTTCTCCTCCCTGCTTCCTCCGCGCTTACCCTCGTTAACACACACAGGGTTATCGAAAGAGGACTTCTTACTTGGACCAATCTACTTACATTCTTACCCTGTTCCCATTTTGGATATGTTGCCTCGCACTACCTGACGCAATCTTGCATTGGGCTTCTATTTGAAGTCTTTAAAATCCACCTCAGATTTAGGCCTTGCACTGTGAACAAACCGAAAAGCAGCCTAGGCCCCCTCCTTCCTACATTGCACTGTTTGGGCTACGTTAATATCAGTTGGCCCATTAACTGGTGACACGTTTTCCTTGTCATGAGATGACAGCCTCAGAATGAGATTCACGCTGGAGGACGAACTTGGGGGCTCTTCTAGAAGATCATGTAGCGCAAGTTCAGCGTCCCCGACCAGATTCGAATTCGGTTGAGCACATTCCTTATCCGCAGCATTGACCAGCTAACCGTCCATAACTACCTCGCTCTCCAAATCTGCTAGCACTGCATATCTCGAAGAAAGTGATCATAACTTTTCCGCAATCCATGCATAGACTGTCGAGACTGTAACTGATCCGCAGAATCCCCAAGTGCCAGAAAAGGTTTACTGTAATATTGAATGAGCAAATTCGGAATTCTAACCCAGATAGCAATTTTGCCAATGCAACTAATCTTTACAGCAAAATTTGGAGACCATCATCTCTGAACGACCAAATAATGCTCCATGGTCATCCAAGGACTCTCGTTAAGAACAAATTGATAATCCTTAGGATCAAAAAATTTGGCTAGAAGATAATTATTTTCTAAGTTAATCAATTGGAAATCTAAAATATTCCAGAGTTTCACGAGTTTGGCTTTCAGGATCTTCCCAACAGAGTCAGAACCAGAGCTTTCTTCCAAGGACAGCAGTAATCTCTCCATGTGCAACTTCATAAGTTTTTTTCTTTTTTTTTTTTTTTTCTCCTCTGAGAGCTCTACATCACCCTCCTCGTCAGAGCCCATCGCTCCATTATCTTCAGATTCTGTAACGTCACTGTTATCAACCCCATTACGCCCTAGCAACGAATCTTTGTACAATAAACGAGGTCTGAAAAACACAGCAGCACTCAAGTTCGTATTTGGTTTCATAGAGGTCACACCAGACGTATCAACCATGCTCGTTGCAGCCTCAATCATCCTTTCATCCAGAACATGAACCATCTTATCCCCTGATCTAAGCTTCTCGGTTCTCCTTTCAATCTAATCATCCTCCTCCTTCGTTTGGCTCCTATCGTCTTGGTCCCCAGTGTTCGTGCCATCGTTCACTGCTCCACCTCTGTCGTCGCTCATCTCTCCTAATATTTTACTTTGAATCACAAAAAATTGCCAAGTTTTTTGACCACTTAACCTATGCGGCATCACATGTTATAAAGTGAATGTTACTCTATCATCTAACTTTATTCTTTTTGTTGGCATGATCATACATATAAAAGATGTTAAGATGACATATGATTAACTACATCAACCTATACAAATGAATATTTAATTACAAGAATAAAATTAAAATTTTTAAAATTATAGGAATCTATTACAAACTTGTAAGTTATAGCAATCAAATGAAAAATTGAATGAACAGAGCAATTTAACCAAGTGGTTTGAGGACCTTCTCTGTGTTTCATCGAGCAGGCCATGATCTCTGTCTTTCTGTATTATGCCAATCAGAAGCTCTCAGATCCTTCAGCGTCACCATAAATTTCCTACACCTCCAATCGTAAATCTTTGACAGCCGTTGATGCCTATAGTTGCGGACTGATTTCGTTCATAATTAGAGCAAAATGGGTAATATAAGACGATTGTAAAGAAGGAACCCTTCAGAGACCACGACTTCTGCAGAATCAGGCTACTTCTAAGTCCAAACTGCTGGAAATCCAGTTCTGATGAAGGTCTACAGAAACTTTGACCAATTGATCAGATCAGCCTCAGCACCCATAGATATTATAATTTCTTCCAATGATTAGACCATAACATTATGAATGATCTAAAAAATTCTTCATATTAAAAAATTACGTATGAAAAAAGTGTAGAGATAATTTTCATTCGGTGGTTTTTGTCGACATAAATTGGCTCATATTACAACAAATCGGTTAAGCACTTCGTAGTCACTTAATGCTTTGCTTGCCCCTTGACAAATCTCACTTACAATGATTCCTAAGCATCAGATATAAGTGCTGTATATCATTGATTCGTTGGCCAATAGTGTTAAAATAATTTATTTTAATCTTTTTTGGTTCGACAAAAACAACAGAAAGAACTATTCAATATCCCCCATTTATCAATCCAAACACAACGTTCATAAGGAGGAAATAATAATGCTGGACAGATACTCGATGAAAGTAATGGAGAAATGGTCAGGTCAGCGGAACAAAAACAAATAACATCAATAAATAAATCAAATGCCATTATGTGCTTTAATTCGGAGGAAGACACAGGGAGAATGGCCATTTTATAAATTACAAGAGAAAAAATTATGTAGAAATGACAGAAATAATAAGCTAATAAACTCAACGCCCGACTGCCTATACTACCACAGAAAAAGCCTCGACTCTGTAAGGCAAGGAGGTGCAATTGCTTTTCATCAATATAAACTAACAAAGGGAACAAAATTTTCAAAACGGCTGCAATATTCATGGCTAATAATGCCTCCTATTCCCTCCACAGTAACTCAATGAGAGAACTTGGCAATTAACTTTTCAACATGGATAATGATATCATCCATCCGGGGCCGCACAGCAGCCTGCGGCTGAAGCATCCATGTCACAAACTGATGAAGAGCATCAGGATAGGGAGACTTAGGTCCAGCCGGCCATTTGATCTGAGCATTTACAATGGCCAATTGCAAGCTTCCCCCAGATTCTCCAAGCGCATATTCAAATGGAGATACACCATACCTGAAATGTTCAGCCAGATGATGATAAAAAAGTTTACTAAAGCTTGCTAAGATATTAAGCACAAAAGAATTATAGGATAATACATTTCAAGATGATGGAAATTATGATGATGCTTACGGGAATGGTTGGTTGACCTTACATGATAGAAAACAAAGCTGAGAAAGGGGCCATGTATAAATAAATTAAAATAAAAGCACGCCTGAGTCTTGTAATCTACTTTTTTAACACAAACAAGCATACTACAATTTTGAACAAAGGATCTCTTGCTCCTCTCAGGCCCACAGTAGGAGTTTCATTAAATTTAATGTTTGACACTTATGACAGATTGTGGTCGGGGACTCAAAACTACCAACAAAATTTTTCTCCCAATTCCCTTCTTCTCTATGTTCCCCTCGAGAAACAAACAATGGAATTTTGATCTACTTTATTTTCTTTCTTCTAAAGACAAACTAAACACCTGTACTTGTTAGATTTAAACTAGAACCATCAGCAACAAAATCATATCAACAACCTACATAGCAAATGTGTTTATTCATATCTTGCCAATTCAGCACTTGGAGCAAAAGAAAAATCCTACATTGTTTTGAAATGATCATAAAGAATTCTTGATGATAGCATCACGCCAAAAATACAACCTTCAGCATGCACTTCAAAAATTTCTAATCCATCTGTTAATTCATGGTATATAAAGGCAAATCAAGCTTCAGAATCAAAATACAAAAGTCACCCTAAAAGGTAAGAATGCAAGAAACTGGGATGCGACCAAGGACAAATAAAATAAAGATATGAAACATTGGAATCGACCAAAATGTAATTATGTCATAATAAGGCAGCACTAATAAAAGTTTTGAAAGGATCAATCCTCACATTATTGCATACAGTGTGCAACCTAGTGACCAAACATCAGTTCTCTCATCTATATCAGCATGGCTTGGGCAATCCCACAGCTCAGGAGCTCGGAAGGGAGCAGAGCAATGTTCAGCTGCCCATTCCTACAAAAGGAAAATAGAAATTTAAAAAATATTTAAAAAAAAAAAAAGCAACAACAATCAGCAGCATAAAAAATACAAGTCAGATGACTGAAATAAACCTTGGCTTCTCTATATTTGAAAAACCTCGCTAAAACAGCAAAGTTGATTAAGGAATCAGTAATGTCGCAATAAAAAGACTAAGCTAAGCAATTGATTGTCTTTTTAATGACAAATATGACCATTTAGTCTATGACAACAAATTATAGGGAACCCATAATAGCCTAATGCATATGTGGCCAATATATTAGGCAATATAATCCTTCAAACCCGGAATGGAGTGAAAACCTCATAAAAAATAATAAATGTAACATACCTTGAGGTATCACATATATTGTGCTTCTCCAAGGATGACATTATAAGCTTATTGAAGAAAAAATCACTAATGCAAGCAATGGAAGTACTGATGACTGAGGAACCTATGAAGCATAGAGTCAGACACCTAATTTCATGAGTTTGGACTCAGACATAGACACTACCATGACACACTGATGACAAGTTTCCACATGTGCCAGAATAAAAAATATTAAATTTTCAGCTCAGACACAGTTGACAGGGAAAGAAAAATGAAAACAGGGCCAAAAAGAGAGGAGGGGGAGGATAAAATTACAAGAGATTCTTAAGTAGATCTGTTATACATAAAATAGGTAGACCAAGCCAATAATGACACATACGTACACATGTCAAAGGTGGGTCCCACTAAAAAGGGTACTTAACATGCTTAAATATCTATTCATGATAGGCTTAATTGACCTATTTTGGTAAACCAAGCTTGCCTTAAAATTTCTCTGTAATGAGATGCTAGAAACCCCCATCTTAATGAAATATAAGAGTTCTTTCCTAACCTTTTTTTCCTTCCTCTAGAATACTTTAAATGGTACAGATTAACTTCTTTATAATCGGTTTTTCTTTTTCTCATTTTTTGGAAGAAAATAGTGCAAAGCACCTAGAGATTATTATATAGAATGATGCAAGCTGTTTATTTTCTTTGGAGAAGCTTAATAAATGAGAAGTTCAAAAAATTAGGATTTGGATATGACATATTGACACGTGAAAGGGAAGTAATAAAGTAGTTAATAGTTGTTTCAGTATGTTATTTCTGTTCTTGCTGTTTACTCCTAACAACTCAACTAGTATCAGGCTACACTCCTATATGATATAAATAGGAGTTGGTTAGGAGTGTTATCTGTGATTTTTTATCTGAATAACATACTTCTGGTGTCGCGTACTAGTCACAATTCAACCCTATACCAAACTGGTATCAGAGCTGTATGTTCCTCGGCAATGGAGACTCATCATCAGAGTGGCTCCATGAGCTCAAGCAATAGGTGTCACAAACAAAATCAAATCTAAGTGAGTTCCTTGCTTCTCAAGCACAAATGGATGCTTCCATGTTGTGCATGGAGAATTTGATGACGAAGATGGCAGCTAAGCTGATGTCACTGCAGTCAAATAGTGTGGAAGAGGTGAACAGAACAAATGGAGGAACACATGTAGCTGGAGGACATGCGACAAGTTGCTATCCTCAATTTGGTTCATACAGTGGAAATCAAAATGGAAGTCATCAGTTCCCTACAAAATTCACTTGTATTGAATTTCCAAAATTCAATGGACTTGACTTCAAGGCCTAGCTATTCCGTTGTGAGCAATTTTTTGAGATTGATGAGACTCCTTTGGACTTGCAAATTTGGTTGATCAATTTGCATTTGGAGGAAAAGGCTTTAGAATGGCACCAAAACTTTATGAGGAAGATGAAAAAGGCAGAAGTAGGATGGCTGCAGTATACTGAAATGGTGATAGAAAGATTTGGTGACATTTTCAAGGTGGATCCAATAGCAGAACTGAAGAATTTGAAGCAAGAGGATTTAGTGGGCCAATATCAAGAAAGGTTTGAGAAACTATTGTCTGAAGTTAAGTTAGCTGAAGAACATGCCATTAGTTGCTTTCTCAAAGGCCTCAAACCAGAAATTGAAGCTCCAGTATGAATATTCAAAACAAATTCCCTTTCTAATACCATGTGTCTTGCACGATTGCAAGAGGCCTCTGTTCTTGCATTAAAGAACCAGAATTCAGTATCTATTAAGAAGACTCAACCTAACATAACCACCTCTAACACCTTCGTAAATCCTAAGCCTTATAGTAGTTCTCTTCCATCATCCTACAGAAACCAAACCTCCTATAATTCCACAAAATATCTGAATAACATACTTCCAGTATCGAGTACCAGTCATGATTCAACTCTGTACCACATATTTACCAAAAAATTGTAAATCTAAATGTTTCTGGAATTTTGATGTGTCATCATGTTTTGTATTTGGATCTTACTTTTTAGAGAGGAACTAACGCTGCACAGAATAATTTTTATTTAAAAGAAAGAGGGGGGATGGGGAGAGACTATGAATATAGTCATGAAAATTTGCACCTGCAACTGTAGTGCCTCTGATCGAGAGCGAATTTGCCTCCTGGCAGGTCGAGCACTACCAAAATCCATGAGTATGGCAAGAGGTGGCTGTCCTTTTCTGTGTGTTATTACAACATTACCAGGTTTGACATCATTATGTGCATACGGGGGATCTAAACTGTGCATGTGCTTGAGTCCTGCAGCAAGCTGTTGAGTTGATTTTACATGGTTAAAGGCTTTTAGCACATTTAAGCAATTACTAAGTCAGTTTAGAATAAATGCTAAACACTAAGATATCAAAAGATTCATTTTAAAAAAATATATATGTTTTCACAATCAAAATGGTTATAAATTTCTAATGAAAAATTTTATCTCAACCATTGTTTTCTGGTGAAAATCTCAGCCATTTTTATTTCGACACAATCCATTCATTTCCAAATAGTCAAACTGAAAACAAGTTGCAATGTGTTGAAAATTTTGAGTTGCTTAGTATCACTTTGAAGTTTAAAGGTGTCCCCCAAAAAAAGGCATAACAAGACAAATACATAATTAAAATATGGTTCTTTTTACCTGCCAAAATATCTGAAGCACATCTGATGTAGAAAAGAACTCTTTCTTGGCTTTCATAGTTTGGGCAATGTCAAGCAATGTTCCATCCAAATGAACAGGAAATAACAAGTATGCTTCATGGTTGCAAGATGTTTCTTTTGTGGGCTGTCAACAAAAAGAGTTTCTTCTACATAAATATAAAAGCACTACCACAGACACAAGTGAAATAAACCCAAAACAGCGAAGGAAGAAAACAGTAATGTTATGCATTTCTACATTAACTATGTACTCTCTGCTTCTGGGCTAGAAATTGCATGAGACGATAGCCATACTGTAATAGCATAATCACTTTCCAGAGTGGAATGATTGGGAAGGTAATACACAGTCCATATCATTACACCCCATTTTATATAATTCTGAATATAATGCATGATATTTCATACATGTAGTTTAAGGACAATTTTAAGAAAAAAAAATTTTGTTATATACCTCAGAGGCTCTGACTACAGAATGAATTTCAACCAAACCGACAGTTTTGCTATTTTAATGAGATTATGAATGCTAAACATAGACATACAAAGAAGAGGAATAATCTTTGGCTGCAATTACTTATTACCTTAACAGAAATGATTGCATGATCAAGAAGTGGAAGCAGATTTGGATGACTAAAGAGAGATGAAATACGGATCTCCTCCTTCACCAACTCCAGCTGTTCATTGTTCTGAATGAGGACCTTTTTCATAGCATAAGTTCCATCATCTGCAAAAAGGTGCACAGCAAATAGTAAGATACAAAGTCTTTTTTCTTTTTTCCAGTTGCTAACAAAGAATAAGGAAAATTCTATGACCTAAAACATGAAAATAGGAATATCATAGCCAAATTGAGAAACATCATGGTATAATTATCACCATCATTTTATCAAAAGGACAATCTTAAATTGCGCCGTTACATCAATAGCACACAATAATTAAGCAGAAAGCGCCACAGATCTCATTCATGAGTATATATGCCTATCATGCACAGACAAGTTCGATGGAATTCGGTATGAAGTTCATACAATTATAGATCTAGGCTGGAATATCAAAAACGACAGACTAGATACTCATCGGATTGGACTATATTGAGAATCCAAATCTCTATGAAGCAGCCATGTTAGTTTCAGAATTACATATTACGGAAGAACTCAATCACTTATTCCGCCTCAGAAATTTTGTAAAACAAACAACACAAGGGAATCTAAAATTGATGCAAAGCCATCTCAGATTAAAAAAAAATTGCACACCAAAATGTCATAGTTCAAAAATCGGATAGATCACACAGATCACGCATTCATATGACCAAACAAAGCTCATTTAAGAAAACAAATTCGTAATCTAAAGCAATGGCATAAGTTATTTCTTCGAAGTCCAACTAACAAGGTAATGCACTTTCAGATTCTAATCGAAACAACCCCAGATCACAAAATTCTACATTTGAGACAGATATGCGAGTGAATAAGGAAGGAATCTAACCGTAGACATGGGATGAGTCTTTGAGCTTCTTAGAGAGACCACCGCCAGCCGAGGCCGGAGAGGAGTCGGTAACCACCTCCTTGACCAAGTAGACGTAGGAAAACCCACCTTCCCCGAGCTGCCTCACGATGCGGAATCGGTTCTCGTTGATCCACAGATCTGCTCCCCCGTTTACGTTGTCGTACAATGCATTCAACCCAGAAAATGAGCACCCCATCTTCTTCTCCTTCTGCTGCTTCCAACAGTGCCCGTAGATCCTGAACCCTGTGTTTTCTTTCTCTCGATCTCGGCGTCTCTCCCTTGAACGTTTCTGCGAAAACGAATTGAAATCAGGTGTAAGAGACCTGATTTCACGTCAGTTGTGTCTGAGTGAGACTTTTTTTTTGTTCGCTTCCTCCTTTCGGGTTTCTTACGGCTTTCATTCTTGGATCGCTCAATTCTTAACCGAACACATGTTTGATCTTGGCACTCCACCACTATGATTCACGTTGATTCACTCTCGTTACAGGTCATCTCAGTTGGTAGGGGGTGATCGGTTCCGTTTGGTTTTGAGCCAAAATTAAATTGAATTAATTTAATTAGTTTTATTATTTTGTTAGGTTTTATTGATTTTAAATTTAATTAATTTGGTTTTGATTTGATTTGATTTAATTTATGTTTTTTTATTTAAAAATAATTTTTTTAATTTTATTTTTATAATATGTAAAATTTAATTTCTAATATCTTATATTTTTTAAAATTTTGATCAATAATAATTTTTAAATAATTTATATTTTTTATTTTTTTATTTAAAAAAATTTATACATTCGCAAAAAAATTTAAAAAATAAAAAAAATAAGAGCAATATTTTATAATAAAATATTATAAATAATTTATATTTTTCTTAAATTATATAAAGAATATAAATTTAATTAACAAAAGATTTCATTAATTTAAAAATATATATATATTAAATTTTAATTAGTTACAAGTTTAATAGTTTGATTAACGGAATTAAATATTAAAAAAATCGATAACCGAATGTTCTAAAATTGTAAAAATCAAACCAAATTAAATTTTAATTAATTTTATTCAATTTTTAACAACTTAATTTAATTTAATTTGATTTAATTCAATTTTATTAACTCTTATCAGTTGGCCCACTCATTTAACTGCTTTTATTCTGCCCATGATATTATTATTTTTCTGGTTTTGTTTACTTAAAAACCCAATTTTTCTTTTGGGTCCCTTAAGATTTACCCATCCTAGTGATAATAACAATATTAATGGATTTTGTATATATTACATGGAATACTTATTCTTAATTCGTAAACTTATTTAAAGAAAATATTTTTTTTTATAATATTTAGACAAATTTTAATTATCAAACAAGATATAAAAAATAAAATTCTCTATCTCCTTCTACTTCATCTTATCAAACAGATTGTTAAAAAATAAGGCATTAAATTTTATATTTTTATTATTAAAATTTTAATATTAATATAATAAATATATAATTTTTACGTATAAATATATAATTTAAAAAAATTATATATAGTTACTTATATTTATATTATTATATTCTCCAATCAACATATAACAAGTGTATTATTTTTTTTAATAATAACATAATAAATATATAATTTGTATAGATAAATATATGATTTCTAATAAAATTATACATTTATTATATTTAAATGAAAGAACTCAATAATGAATATATAAAAAAAAATAGATAAATCTGATTCTTTCTACAACTCTGTATCACATTGAATTTTTTAAAAAAAGATTTACAAATATTATAATTTTATTAAAGAGTCATGATAAAAATTTAATAAATTAAACCAAGTTTAGTCATTGTATTAAAACCGACACCAACCCAAATTCACCAAACTTTAGAACACCCACTTTGACCTTCTTGGCCCCCCAGTATATATATTCTGTTTGCCTATTTTCCCGTGCCCTTTTTATTCTGGGACAAGCTGAGTTTTCGTATCATTGCTGGAAACGTTACCAATCACATTTCCTCCTTTCTCTTCAATCTTTTCATTTGCTTCTACTTCTTCAATTTCATCCTTCAGTGTCTTTTGTGGCCAAGCAGGAATTTTTTTCGTCTTCACCACTTCTAGGTTTCAGCTGTTATAGAAATAACAGATTGCAAACAATTACCCTCAAAGGACCAAATGAAGATCAATCAATTGAATGGCAATGAAAGATGTCACTTATGCTATGAGTTTACCTCTGATTTTCTAAACATTAGTTGAAACTTTGAAGTATGCCAAACAGGTGCAAAACTGGAATCCTCTTTCCGACCACAAAATTTTATATTGATTTTCGACGCTATTTTTCTCATCTTAAAAGACATTTTTGGATGGATAGATCATCTGATATAACATATTTGAATTCATCAAAAGTTTACTATTCTTATTTTAAAAAGATACATATTTAAATTATTTAGTCTCTAAATTTTAAAAATATATAATTAAGCTAGTGAAAGATAAATAACTTAATTATTTGGTCTTTAAATTTTAAAAATAATTATCAAATTTTTTTTCCTCATTACTCAATAATCTCCATCAATGTATGTTTCAAAGACTAATGAGTCATAAGCTTAAAATTTTCGCGTTTTTAAAATTCAAGAACTAATTAATAGTTAAATTATTTGCTTTTCAATAATTAATAATATATTTCTAAAATTTAAGAAAAAAAGTGAAACATATATCTTAGACCAAAAATACATTTCCCCGTATGAAATGTATTTGGTGTAGGAGGATGCCCGATCAATTCTATAATAAATGAAATGGGTTGTGCCCCACCACTATCAGCTCAAACTTTGATTCTCTCTGCCAATTCTTTTTTTCTCTATCTCTCCATTAAAATCTCAACCTTTAGATTTATTAATCACAAACAATTAATAATAAAAATTTTAAAAAACACAATTTTGACCATTAAATTTTAGTAAAAAATAAAAAAAAAATTGATGAAGAGAATCCAAATCCTACCAATTCATTTAAGACAATGACTTCGGCTCGGTCTCATTTCGTTTTTAAACTTAGTACACTGGGCAAGTTTAATTCGGTTTGATTTAAAAAAAAAAAAGAATTAGTAATTTACTAATTTTAATTAAATACTTATGACACTTATGACTTGCAAAATAAATCATAAAATGCTTTAAAAAAATGTGTTGTTTAACATTATTAATTCAAATAGTTTGTTGCTTGAGACAAAGTAAAGTTCTTTGATTTATATTTTGTGGTGGTTGTAGACGTGTGATACTGTAGCTGGCTGAAATGATATTTTTTAAAGAGGTCTAACTCATAATCAAATTTGATAATAAAGTAGTAATATAAAATAATAAATATATATAATATAATATTTAATCATCAGTTAAAATAAATAATAAAAATTTTATAATACATAATTAATCTATATAATAATTAAAATTTATCAAAATAAATTTAATATTTATCTTATTTTGAAAATAAAATTACAAGTTAAACTATTAAAACCCAAATATTGTTTATAGTTTCCATTGTTTCCGATTAACAAATAAATTAATATAACAAAATTTAGGAAAATAATAATGATAACATATTTCAACGAAAAGCTGAGATACAAAGCACCGTGGTTCTTATCCAATCCTACATTTGAAAATTCAAACACCTTATTCGCCTAAAAAGTTAAGAATAAAAATAAAAATAAAAAATAATTTTATAAATAAAAAAATAACTTATTATATTCTTATTTTAAAAAATTATAAAAATAAATAAATATTATAAAACAATAATGACAAAAATATAACAAACATTTTCCAAAATTTGTCCCCTCTCCCGTCTGCTACCAAGCACGCAAGCTTTTATCAGATACCAACATTCATCAAAGACCCAAAGACGAAAGAGCAAAGTTTCTAGAGACATGAAACAAATGGAGTACGTATTTTACCGTTATGAGTAAAGAGCTTTGTACGTATTTTGGTATCAAAAGCTCAAAAGGGTTGTCGACGAAAAAATTTTAATATATCAAAATTCAAAAATAATTGTAAAAAAATTATTTAAGAAAATCGAATTTATTTAACTAGGCCATTATGAATTATTTTATTCAGTGGGACCAGAAAATTTGTTATGTTGCATTTGAATCATTAATGCGCCCCGTTTTATTGGATGAGCCACACTTAAAAGAGTCGAAAAACCTATTATTTACTTAAGCATGAGATTAATTGAAAAAGGTTTTGATAATGGGCTACCTTTCTAACCGAAACATACGATGGGTTGAACTTAAACAAATGTTTTCCAAAAGACCCAACTCTTGCGTCCACATCAAAAAAGAGTAAATGGGCTTTAATTTTAGGAAAAAGAAATTCTAACCCCATGAAGTATTTAAGTGCCAAATGTTAACTTTCAGCTCTTGCGCACTGTTAGGTATTACTTAAAGCATAAAAAGATTGCACAAGGAAAGTACAATGCAATAAAAGAGTTTTAGAATAATTCTTCCTTAAAAATGCAAGCAAGTGCCAAGTTTTAACCAAACTATTAGTAAAAAAGAAGGAAGACTATCATAGAAGAAAGTTAGATCCACCTTTTAACTATTTTGCCTCTAACCACATTTGCTATAATTTAATATTCCTTGAGAAGAAAAGTGAGAGACTCTAGAGTATTGCATAAACTTCTTATGGGAAGAAAGTCCAAGCCATTAAAGAAGGTTTTTGTATATATTAAAGATGAACATTATATGGTATGATAGACTTAGTAAATTTCTCATTAAAAATGATTTTTCAAAAGAAAAGTTTGACACTACTTTGTTCACTAAGTGCATACATCATCATACTTTTGTTATGCAAATATATGCTGATAATATTATTTTTGGATCTACTAATAAAACTATGTGCAAAGAATTCTCTCTGCTAATGACTAATGAGTTTAAAATGAGCATGATATAAAAAATGATTTTCTTCCTTGATCTACAGTAAAACAAATAAAGGAAGGCATCTTTATCTCTCAAGTAAAGTACACATAAGAGTTGTTCAAAAGATTTGAAATAAATAAAGCTAAACCTATTAACAGTCAAATAAATCCTTCACTTTAGCTAGATTGAGATGAAAAAGGAAGGTAAGTTACTCTAAAAATAATTCAAAAGTATGATTGGTGCTACTATATTTAACTACTAGTTTGCTAAATATCATGTTTCTTGTATGCTTGTGTGCAAGATTCTAGTCTAATCCTAAATAATATCATTCAATTGCACTTAAAAGAATATTTAGATACTTAATAAGAACCCAAGATCTTGGCTTATGGTATCCTAAAAATGAATCCTCTGATTTGTTTAGTTATTTAGATAGTAATTTTGGAGGTTACAAAATTGATAAGAAAAGCACAAGTGGCATGCGCCAATTTTTAAGCCATTGTCTTATGTCTTGGCATAGTAAGAAACAACTCTATTGCCTTATCTATAGCTAAAGCTATATATGTATTAGCATGAAGTTGCTATGCTCAAATTTTGTGGATAAAACAACAGTTACAAAATTGCAAACTAAATCTTGATCATATTCTTATAAAGTGTGATAACACAAGTGTCATAAATATATCTAAAAATCTTGTTCAACCTTCGTGTACCAAACATTGAAATTAAACATCATTTTTCACAAGATTATCTAGCTAAAGGTGACATTAATTTGGAATTTGTATGCATTAATGATCAATTGGCTTATATATTCACTAAACCACTAATAAGGATAGATTTTGCATGATCAGAAGGAAATTGAAAGAGCTAGAAATATAATTTTGCTTTGCCTCCCATATGTATAGTGTGTTTCACGAACATGAAATGATATATGCTTCCTTATTGATATTTGAGTTGTGCACAATTACCTAAGTATTGAATTATAACTTCCATGCATGAAATGTGCCTTATGCATTAATACCACATGTGAAATAACTTTACCAGAAATAATGCTTTAAAATTTACAAATTTTGCTTTTTCTTATTATGGGGCAAGATTATTAAAAAATCTTATTGCATTAAATGAAATCTCTACCACATGTTTTCCATAATGTTGTTGCACATCCCATTGTCCCTATAACACATTTCTCAAACCTAAAACTTGACCAAAAAAATTAAAAGGATGGTTTCTTTCACTAAACCCTTCACATGTAACTTTCCCCACCATTCTTCTCTCTTTGTGCCCTAGCTTCTATAAACTCTCACTATCTCACATTCTAAAATGGAATTAAAATCCTTTAGAAATTAACTAAGCTTTGAAAGCTCCCTAGGTCCATCTGGAAAACACTTGAAGGTTGGTCCTATTATGAAGGATATATATAGGTTCAAAAAAGACAACTAATAGCTATTCCAAGAGAGGTAAATATTAAATTTTTCCATCAAATGAGTTGTATTGTTTTGATCTTTTAGCAAGGTTGGGATGGTTTGAGTTTATTAAGCTTAAGGAAACCATATACCCTAGTATTATCCTTGAGTTTACTGTAAATATGTTCTTTTGTAGTCCTGTCATGAAAACCCATACTATTCTTCAAGAAGAATTACTTTACTGTTGAATCCCTTGGTGAGATTATTAAACGCCCTACAACTAGGGTTGAATGGTACTGTAGTCATCATAAGCTTGATTTTGAGAGATTTTCCAAGTTTCATTATTAAGGACTTGATGGGTTTAGATGTTGAGTCTATTGATGTGAGAATGCTGGGTGCTAACAACCATGTTCTATTATATGCCATTAATCAATTGATTATTCTATAAGTTTAGGAAATCCAACTCTCCCACTTGAGTACTCTATTTTTAATGTGCGAGAAGGCCCATTAGACTTAAACTACCATACATAATTATGAACCATATAAGGGCTGCATAAAATAAGGACATCAACAAATTACCATATGGAATGGTAATTACTATGACAACCAAACACCTAAAAATTGATTTGCCTCTATATAAAGGAGAAAAAGCTATACTCTAGGCAAATTTTGATGAACACTTGTTGGCGTCCATGAAATTCAAAAAAAAAAATTGAAAGGATTTAGGTGAAATTTAGGAAGGATAATAAGGAAAGAATAGCTAAAGAAAGGACTATTAAGATGAAGAAAATTGTCCCTTCTCATAGGAAGAGTACTAATAAGTAAAAGAGGAGTGTGGAGAAAACATCTCTTGTTAGGAAATCAATCTATCTTTCATCAGTGAAAGGCAAAGAAAAAGATACCACCTCCAAAGATCTATATATTTCTAATGAAGATTCTTTAAGCACCCATAAGGAAGAAGAAAGCCTAGTCATATCCTTGGAAAAGGAAGAGTTTCCAATTATGCCTCTTCCTTCTCCTAAGAACATTGAATCCTTTGCCGTGTTCAAGGAAACCACATCTATTAAGTTTAAACTTAAGGGAAAAGTAATTGAGAAAATGGACACCATTGCAAACATAGGTGTTGAGACTAAAGTTACTTCACCTCAAGCTTAATCTAGTAGTCTCTATACTACCATTACTAAGGACTTAGATATTCTTATGGCTAAGATAAGATTATGTTGACAAATCTTTGTAGGAGACCATTAAGACTTTGAAAAATCATATCAACAGGCACATGAACATTGTATTTTGTCTATATTTCTTTTCACTCTTTGAAAAATAAAATAAGGAAGCTAAAAGGAATGAAAAAAATGAAAATATTAAAAATAGAATAAAAATTGCATTGTATCCCATTTTAGATGATAGTTAATTTAGGAGAATATTTTGTCTCATCAAATTGAATCTATTAGATCCACAGCTCTTTAGTCCATATCCCACATAAGAAATAAAAATACCCAAAAATAAATAAAATACAATAAGATTAAAAAAAAAAAGGAGACAAAAAGGAAAAAAATGAACAAAACAAGGGATTCATTACATTTTGACCAACCCTTCCTTTGGTCCCTTTTCTCTATCACAAGATGAGTTTAAAGCAGAAAGATAAAGATGCAATATGGGGAAGCAAAGCACAAAAGATACCAAAAGAATGAAGCATAGAAGTAGCATCATAAAGAAGCCAAAGCTAAAGAAAACACCAAGAGGCAAAGAAGAAAAAATGTGATCTCATAACAAAAACACAAAAAACTTTTTCATTTTTTAGGGCTTTACAACTCAGGTATTGGAAAAGAGGAAAGTCTTCCTTCATTCCAAGCATGCAGCATAGGAGTACAATCATAGATGTAGAAACATAAAATGGAAAACATGCCAAGGAACCAAGATATCAAGCAAAGGATTTGCTCCAATTCCAAGAGATTATTCCAAGAGATTTTTTTTTCTTATGTAAAGAGGAGAGACATTTTTAAGGAAAATGAGAGGAACAAAAGCCAATTTGGAGAGAAGAAAACCTGAAAAATCAAGGGTAAAAGAGAAGCTAAGAATAGGTAAAGTAATGAAGAGGCCAAAGGTGGAACACAGAAGAAGACGAAGGGGTACTAAGAATAAAGAAAGGCTAGTTTGTATCACATAAGTAATTTTTTGTCCCTTTCCCTACATTTTAATTATTCATAATAATTGATTGTTATATTCTCATTGGATAATTCTATTCTGTAGGAGGATTCTAATAAAATTTGTGCATACTTGTGTTAATGGATTTTGGGTATCTTAGTGAATGAGGCTAAATTATTGATCTAGTTTTCCTTTTTTTTTTTTTGGTTTAGTTATCTAGACAAACTTGTGTTTAATGGTCATAAGATGAAGATACATTAAGATTTGCCCCTTAAAAGTAGTAGTCATAGTCTTGTGGATGAATGGAGTAGTCATGGTCTTGGGGATGAGTGGGATGTTAGAACTTGACTGATTAGTAGATACTTTGGTTCTTGAATTGTCAATTTATTAAACTAAATTTTGCTTCAAATATAGTTGTCATGTAGTGAAGTTGTGTAATCTAAGTTGATTTTGCTATTTGGATATGCTATGTGTATAGAATATTTAAGGTGTCAAGGTTGAAATTTCTTAGTTAATCACTCTTATTACTAACTTTGTACTAAATATATACTACCAACTAAATTGCTTGTCTCCTTTACCTTAGCTTTGTACGAGAATTTAGTTTGAAATAGTTCTTGATCATGTAGAATTAGTGAAAAATCCAATCTTGTTTTGCTTTCGGTATATATGGGATTGAATTAACATTTGGGAACAAGTGCCACACCATTTGTCTTTTATGAATGTTGAAGTTTGCTAAAATTGAAATCATGTTTTAATGATGATGTGATGGCCTCATGAAAATAGGACCCTAATATTATTTGTTTTATATTGACATGTCTCTTTAATTATCTTTTGTGGGTATAAAGCCATGAAAAATATTTGGAGCAATAGGGAAAGTGGCTAATTTTAGTGATACATGCACTTTATTTCTATTAAAGGAAAGGAAAAGAATTCATTGATATAATTGAATTTGAACAAGCCCTCATTTTGTTGCACTTTAGGTTAGCATGATGTTAAATAAAACTAGTAATGATTTAGAATTTGAAATGCCTTTTCCTTTCCTTTCATTACTAAATTAAAAACTAAAGCATATATTCATATGTGTGTTAAAAACTATTTTCAGTAAATTAGCTACTTTGATGAATTTGAATTTGCATTTGATGATTCTAGATTAAACTCCATAATATTAGCCCTTTTATGGGTTCATGATAGAACTTGGATTTGATATATGATGCTTAGGCATCCTGAACCTCCGCCCGCCTTTTGTCTACCCCGCGCCTGCCCTTCCTACAAAATGACACCGTTTTGTGTTAAAAATGTTAGTGTTCAAATCTTGGTCGTTCAATTTGAAGCATAATCCTGACCATCCATTCCTTTTTAACTCATAGTTTTTTTCCTTGTTTCTCACTATCATTGTGCAAAGCTATTTTCCTCTTATCTCATTCTCGGTGTGTGAAGCCTTTTTGCTCTTTTCTCACCTCTCACTATGGTCAAACTGGATGAATGAAAAAAAGAGATGAAGAGATTGAGAAAGCTTGCAATTCTTCATATCGATAGGAAGAAACACTATTGCTCACAAAACCCAGATCACAAATTTAATCAAATTCAATAATTTCTTGTTCTTTTCTTCTACTACGTAAATTTCCTTTTCCTTTTTCTTTTTTCCTCTTTTTTTTTTTTTACACAAGCAAGTGTGAATTTTTATTTTTCATTTGATTTCTTGATTATATTGGAAACACCTATACCGAAAAATGTTTCCTTCTATTTGTATTTGAGTTATTTTCTATTTTCTTTCATCTCTATCGGATACCCATATTTGGTCCAATCAGAAATAATTCTATCATTTCTATATTTGCAATTCAATATACATGGATATATACCACATATATATTTTCGATTATCTAATAAATCACTTAATGAAAGTAGATTATCTTTTCGTTCATTTCAAAACTTCCATGATCTCTTCCCAAACCAAACATGAATCTTTCGATTCATTTGGCTCTCATGCTCAATTACTTATGGGAACTTATGGGAGAGGAACTTAGGAATATCAATCTTCATTTCTTCTAAAATTAAGAATTGATTGAGACTCTTCGGCCAATTCGATATAGTGTGTTTTCTCTCTTGTAAAAAAAATCATAGATCTAACTGAAATTTTTTGCTTTACTAAAATAGATTAAGATTATTGGTGTAGGGATAAAATTAACAATAAAGAAACTAGTATGATTTTGAATTAAAGTTCACTAAAGATGTACATTGAAATTGTTGGTGCAGGAACAAAATTAACAATAAAGAAACTAGCATGATATTGAACTAAAGCTTTTGGTGATGCTGGACAAAAAAATTGTCATGGTATTGAACTAAAATCCATCTGTTGTTGTTGATGGTGCACTGTTGAACACAAAACTGTCATGATATTGAATAGCAAATTGTCCATTGTTGTTGTTGTAGCAAGGCTGAACAAAAAACTGTTATGGTGCTAAACAAAAAGCTGTCATGGAACAAAACAAGAAATTATCCATGGCTCTTGATGCTACACTAAGATTGAAGAAATTCATCACTTTGCAAATTGTTGGTGCACTTGTAACATTCAATTCTTCGAAAATAAGAGAAAACGTGAGAAACGTAACGTATAATTTCTCCGTAAACGAACAAAATTCACCAAATACAAAAGGAAGTCCCTCAATATGATGTAGTTAAGGTCTCAAAAATTTTGGGAAGCATTCTAAACTCTTAAATATGAGAATTCCAGGCTCAAACAGAAGGATAAAAGGAGTTAGAATGAAGAGACAAATTTTGACAGAAAACCTACGAAACGTAATGACATTTTCATAAATTTGGGTATCTTTTGGAATTTACATAGGAGGGCTTTTTAAACCAAATTTTTGAGTATTTTAGGGTTCTCAGAGGCCCTGAAAACCATGTAAACCCCTGAGACAATTAAAACCCCTCCGATAGATATTTTCTAATGTCGGTGTGCCTGAACTTTGATAGATTCATTCAGGAAGGTTTTAGCTCCAATTTGAGTGATTGCAAAGGCATTTTACTAAATTGAGAACCTAAATTCTATAATAAAAAAGACGGTTCTTAAAAAGGAGCTAAAACGAATGAGAAAAGAAAATGCCAAGAACAAAGGGCAAAATGGGAATTTTTAAAAAGTGTAACTTACTCCCACCTATATATATGATGCACCCTTCTTCTTCCTTCTTTATGCATGATCATGTTCTGCCTAAAACTAGAAGAAAACTCTAGGGGATGAGGCGCACAAGAGGAGGAAGAAAAGGAGGAGAAATTCAAGGTAGAAAGGTATGGATTTTCAAGGTTTTTTATGCTCTTTCTCTTCCAAACCTCTTCTCCTTCATTCTTCTTTATTTCTTATGATTATAATGAAGTATATAGATCTATTTTAAAGGAGAAATTGAGGAAAAAATTCCTATTTGAAGAGAGGAGCTCAAAGAACACAAGATTCAAGTGAGAAAAAGTAAGAAAATAAGGTAATTTCTCTTCCTATGGTTGCCATCTTTAGTTCCTCTCTCTATCATTTCGCCCCACTTGAGAAAACCCTAGGAGGAGATGATTTTTAGGCAGAACCAAGCATGAATCTAAGGAAAAAGGGTGTGAAAATTAAGAATATGCAAAGGGAATTATCAAAAAGCTATTAGAAATCAAGATGCAAAACCTAAAGTTTCTAGTGCACCTTTCAAATTCTGAATTTGTGTGATAATTCCTAGGTTTAATTAAGGATTTAAATGAGTTCTTGAGACATCTAAGATGCTCCCCACAAGCTTTCTCCTTCAAGAAAAGTAAGAGAACTCCAAGAAGGCCAAGGAAGCCCATAGTCTCGACCAAAAAGGGTTCTAGTAGTAGGGAGAGTCTTAAATTTTTCTAAGGCCATTTTTTATTCATATTTGAAGAATGAAAATGAATGGTGGCCTTGGAAAAAATTTAAAACTCATGAAAAGTGATTTAGTGTCTTAGGTTCCATATTATGACCTAAAGAAGTAACATGGTGCTAGGCTTTTATTTTAATACTGTGATGACTCCAAGAGGATTAAAAGGAGTCAAGAATTATATTTGAAAGGAAAGAATGAGGCCTAGAAATCATTTAAGGGGTGTTGCTTCATTATGTGCAATTATGAACCATAATGGAGCCTATAGAGTAATCTAGTGTTTCATCAGGTTATGTAGCCTTAGAATGTGTTTCATAAACCTAATTGACTCTCATAAATTATATCTAGACCAAGAGAAACCATCTCCACCAATTTGTGGGTGTGTGACTGAAAGAGGAGGCTTGAAATCCAAGAAAAAAGTGTGTGATTGTGTGCAAGGTAGCTTTCTCTACCTTCTCTCATGCATGGATGT
This sequence comes from Erythrophleum fordii, assembly GCA_032878935.1. Taxonomy (NCBI): domain Eukaryota; kingdom Viridiplantae; phylum Streptophyta; class Magnoliopsida; order Fabales; family Fabaceae; genus Erythrophleum; species Erythrophleum fordii. The sequence goes on from JAVQMF010000055.1 coordinate 2,422,399, forward strand.
ATGTTTAGCTTGTTTTAGAATGTGTATGTTTGTATTTTCAAACTATGAAAAGTATGCTAGCATGCCTTTATATGCCATGATTCTTGATGCCATATTATGTTTTCAAATGAGTACATGATATTTGCATGAGTTTGCTTAAGTGTGAAGAGGCCAAAAACTCTTCCCTAAGATGAGGATGAGCCAAGAACCTTTGAGCTTAGTTGAGACAAAGTAAAGAGTTTCTCAAAAGTAAAGTGGGCTCCCAAGAGTATAGTTGAGTCCAAAGCTCTTAAAGAATGAGTGAGCCAAGTCCAAAATCTATCAGGAGAAGTGTGAGGCCAATCCAAGCACTTGGTGAGCTCTTGAATGTCTTGTATGACTTATTTATTTGCCAAATTTGCTTTTAAAATGTCCATGACTTCTATTTTCTCCATGCATACATTTGTAAAGTTTGCTTTGCACATATTATGTATGATTGATTGGGAGATGAGCTTTGGGATTCTTTAAATCTCATTCCCTCATTTTCAATACTCTAACATGCTAGGTGGACCAAGTAGCTATGGTGAAGGGAGCCAACAATAATGAGAGAAGGAGATTGACAAGCATATGCCTAGTTTTATTTTTTTTGAATTCATAATGATGCTTCACAATGTATATGATATTGTAAATGGTCTATGACCCTTGAGACATGTGCAAATATTCTATTATGTGATGTTTCAATGTTTGGATATGATGTATGACCTCTAGAACCTATTTTAAGTATATAATGCCTAAGTATACAATTTGGACGTTTAATGGAAATGTGTATAAGTGTGGGTTAAATGGCCAAAATGAGATGCATGAGGTTTGAGACCATTTGGACAGCTTACACAAGTCTTAAATATGCTTTTAGACTTGCCCAAAAGTTGCCACAGCCAAGGGAAAACTATTTGGCAAATTTGGTACCTCATATAGAGTCAAATTTAACCATAATGGAACCCTATATCACTTTTTGGCCAATTGAGTTAGTCTTGATCTGAGAATTGGCATACAATTAGGTCACATTGAGAGATTTTTGGGAAGCTAAAGATCATATTTTTTAAAGGTCTACAGAATATTTGATGATTTTTCAAAGTTAGTAATTTTCATGGTTTCTGGTTTGCTGCACTATTCATTTAGTTTGAAATTGCATTCTGTCTCACGAGGCTCAAAAGTTGCCATGAAATTTATACAAAGAAACTAGACAATCATAGTGACTTATGTCAACTAGAAGCACCTCGTTTGGAGGTCTAGAAAAGGAAATATGAATTTTTGAAATTTCTATCCAGTATCAGTAATTTTGCTCAACCAAAAATACTGTTCCATTGAATTTCGAAGTCTGGGCTTAATGAAATGATCTGGAGATATTTTTTCTTTCTAGTTAACATCCACAGATTTCAAAATTGGTATCATTTTCATGGATTGAATTTTTGTGGAATTAACTGGACATTTTCAAAGTTTTTTTGCAGAATTCTATGATAGTTTCAGACCTCAGTCTGACCTCTGGACCATTTTGGATGTCAAACATCATTTGTGATGAATGTTGTGACTTGGACGTATTTTTAATATGAAGTAGACATCAATAGCTTTCAAAATGACTAAGATTGTATGATTTTAATTTTTCTAGAATTAGTTATGACTTTTCAAATTTGATCAAAAAATGGAGCAAATTTGGCCAAAATTAAACATGCCCATTTCATGCTCCATTTCTGTTTCCATGAGTTGTGGGCATGATTTTGTGATGCAAATGAGTTGTAATGATGTATCTAAATGTGAGAATGCATAGCATGAGCTCACACGGTCCACGTGACACCGATTATAATTTTTAAGTATGACGCAATATAAATAAACCCATTATTTTCGGTCCCTTTTTCATGTGCTCTCATGGAAATGATGATGTGAAGCTTATGAATGTTATGAAATGAGCTAGAATGTATGGTGTTATATTTATTAGTATCAGAGCAAAGTTTCAAGCTCTTTTGGATTGGATTTGGCTTAAGCATTTAGCATTAGGGCTATGTAAAAGACTTGAATGGATAGGTAGAGCTTTGTATGAGACATTTATGGGTATGTGAAAGTAGTTTGTGGCTTTATTCATGATAAGTATGTTGTAGAATAGTCTTAGAGTAGTTAGTGGACATCGAGAAAGAGTGGCCTCTAGAGTAGCTTGAGCAGAGTTAACCTTGAGCAGAGTTGAGAGATTCGACGGCTAGAGCTTGATGAGATATAATAGTTCACCAGAATCAGTGGCAAGCCCTAGATATGAATGATGAGAATGATCTCATTGATAACAAGAGGCTTGCTAGAGAGAGTATATAAGGCCTAATTCTCCCGGGTAGTTATACTCAAGCCATTCCGAGATGTCCTACTTAATGCAGAGACAAGTAATGATGTAGTGCGGTATGAGATGAGACTGCGGCTGCACCAAACCAGTTTAGAGGGGAATGAGAAAGTGAGTTATATCCTAGCCACAACACCCAATTGTCTAGATAAATTTCAGAGCCTAAAAGGCTAATTCTCTTAGGCCAGTGGTTGAGTTACAAGCTATACCCTAGAGCCTGACAGCCTGGAGATGATAGTTAGCTATGCATGAATGAAGCAAGAGGTGGAACCCTCTAGCTTGATGATGGGCTAGATATAGAGGCAATGAGGCTCAGGTTGGTAGCTAAATATGAAAATCCAATCTCTGGAAAAATAAGCCAATCAGAGGCCGTTAGCCGCTGCCAATTATTCCATAGAAACAGCAAGGTAATCCAGAGAGTTCCTCGCCACAGCCAATTAAGAAGTCAACCGCGACCAATACTAGGACAGAAAAATTAGGGTGAACCTGAGGCTGATTAGCCATGGTGAATGATGTGTTAGCTGCGGCGAATGGCACCATGAATGCCTTATTGGTCATATTCAGGCCAAATTGAAAAAGGAACTGATAAGGGGTTAGATAACCCACAGAGAGCGAGAACCCCTAATATAAGTAGAGGAAAATAATAGTTATAAAAGATTAGTAAAAAGTCCGTGGGCCTAATAAAAGAGATTAAGAAAAGAACTCAACGTAGAGAAAGTTAGATACAGGAATGATAAGGTTGTCGAGACCCGCCTTTAAGGTGTTGACTCTAACTTAGGATACCACCCTGTGACACTGAATGATAGAATATTAGTATAGCCTCGAAATAATGTAAGATAAGACTACCAGTAGTAAGGCACATAGCGAGTGGCCTAGAAAGGTGTACCTTATAGGTAACACCTAAAAGTAAGTATGAATAGCCCAGTAATAAAAGCTCAAAAAAGAATGAGGATAATTAGTAAGATATGGGTCCAACGAGATGGCTAGCCAGGCTGAGTATAAGCTAAAGCCTGGAAAAATGACTAGTAGCATTGTTCCAGGTGAGATATGTAAATAAAAAGCTAAGTGAAAGTTCTACTTGGATCAAGAAAGAAAAGATAAGACATTCTAAGTCGGGGAAAACTACCTAGTAGTGGTTAGTAAAATTTCCCTAGATATATCCCCTTGAGTTATAAAGTATAGTAATAAGGGAAGCGAGGAAAAGCTGAGAAACTAGCTATATAAAAGATGCCCTCACTTTAATCATGATTAGATGAGTAAATTAAACTAGAGAGGTAAATGGATAGGGGTCTAATAGTTAGTTAGACGAGCTCCCTAATATGAGAATGATATAGGGTTGAGGAACGTGAGTGATTAGAGCACCTAGTAAAGCATAAGTTTTCAGTAAAATAGAGTCCAGGCATTGAGAGCACATGTTCTAGATCGGGTTAGCAGAACCTTAAAAATAGTATACTGTGCTCTTGGGGCAAAGCTAAAAAGGCTGAATAGAGAGAAAGCCTAGTTCTAATCCGAACATAGAGATAAACTGAGATAGACAATTAGTGCCTTAATACCCTTAGGAAAGCTCGAGAGAGCTAGAGACCATTTAAAAAGGCGAGCCTTGTGCTATGTAAAGAAAGAAGGTAAGCCAAGAGCGCCATAGAATGAAATTCCTAGGATTATATAAAAATAGAATCCTTCTTACCAAGGGATGGTCTAAATAAGAGCAAAGTAAGAGTATGAGCAAAAAATACACTCCCTTGATGTTATAGAGAGTGAATAAGTAGAGGAACCTTGGGAGAATGTAGGTGCTCTTGAGCGTAAAGAAACCTAAACTGGCAACAGAAATAGCCAGTAGTAGAATATCCTTTTTCCTAAGTAAAAGGATAAGAAAGGTAGAAAGAGAAGATATGACAGTGTTTAAGCCGAGGACATAGTAGATTGAGAATAGATATTTAGTTAATATGCTTGAGTACTTGAGAAACCACATCTGTCCTTGGCATAGACACCCTTTCAGCATGATAGCGCCCGAAGTAAAAAATAGTCAGGCGATACAGAGAGATCTCAGGATGTAGTAGAGGAAGAATCCTACTTCTCCTGAGTACTTTACAAAAATAGGACAGATAGAGAAAGTAAGAAAGGGATACTTTAGATTATTGGGAAACTTGTAATAAACAGGCAATAGTGGCTTTGAGTTCAGTCATGAGGCGCTTGTGTATTAGTGTTTGATGTTATGGTTTACTTGCAACAATGGTTACATGATATTGGGTCTGGCCAACCTAGTAGTAATGTGATTCGAATGCGTAGCAAATGATGATATCAATCACCAAAGTGTCCCAATAATCGAAAGGTATCCTAGTTAAAGAACGAGATAAGTCAAAAAAGAAAGGTAAAAGGATTCCAGTAATATCAGAATAATGAGATAAACATACAGAAAGGAACCCCCAATAGAAAATATTCAAATTCAGTATGCATAGCTCGAGTCCCTTATAGTATATGTAAATGAAATGAATAGGGACCAGTGTATAGCCTCTCTCCTGCCAGAGATGTTCACCACACTCAGTGTGTGAGATGCCCTAGTGCCAAGGCACTTAACAGCAGAATGTGGGCATAATAAGAATTGCAGGATATGAGAGGAGAGCTAAAACAAGTATATGTAAGTAAGTAAGTCAATAGAGTAAGGAAAGAAAGCCCAAGTGAAAAAGGGGTTGAAGTGAGAATCTGAGGATCGTATGAGGAACGATGAATGAAAATTAAAATATTCCCTAGTATTAGTATGACGAGATCCTAGAGAATGAGATGACATAGAACCCACTTCGTGCGAATAGCATGATGTACTTTTGAGTTTAGCCTCAGCTATTATGAGCGATAGTTACCAGACTTAGTGAGCATGAGTTTTACTGTCAAATACAATAATCTTAGGCTTTGACATCTCTTAGAGATGGATCGCAATAGATTCTAGCATAGCATAGCAGGTTGCAGTAGACCCTAGTGGGGCTTTGAGAGGTCGCAATAGACCTAGGGGTCACAGTAGATCCCACAAAGTTACAAAGAGCCCTAGCCACAGCCTAATAGATCTCTGGTAGCGATAATAGCCTGAGATAGTTTTACAGAGTAGTTAGTTTTAGAAACTAGTACAGTTTCAGCTGGCCTTTGTCTCAAAGACTACAGACCTCATAAGTTTGGTAGACCGTTGCTACAGAGATATTAAGGCTTTACTCAGATAGTTAGACTACTGATTAGCTCCCTTTAGAGATGAGCATAGTATATAAGATGAGGAAAGCAAGAAATAAGCTTTTCAGAGTTAGAGCCAGATGAACCATTACCTAGCAGACAGTAGCCCTAACCGAGGGATAGAGAGATTCCCATATACTAGCTTATGTATTCAGAAAGGGGTCAGGTGCAGTTCTTATATGAGGTAAGTGGTACAGTATATCTCCAGTGGGCAAAACTGTGAGACTAGCTAGCATCCCATCAGAGCCCAGTAGTAGTCAGTGGTAGTAGTTTTTCAGTGCTAGTATGAGATATATGCTAGGCCAATCAATGTTGGAAGAAGGGACTATAAAATGCCACAGTAAGTGAGCAAAGAAAGTGAGAAAAAGTCCCGACCTATAGAGATAGATGGAGTAGTAAACAGAGAAGCTGAGATTATTGAAAGTAGAAACTCCTCAAAGGAGTTTTAATCCCAGTAAGTAACTAAGATGTGAGGCCTATGAAGAAAGAAATGCAAATTATAATCATGGGATGAGCTAGTGAGAAAGAACATAGAGATAAATAGTAGATGGAACATGTAAATAAGCAGACCAATAGAAACCTCTGATGGCTCTAATGATTAGAAAAGATGATGAGATCTTATGAGAAGCCATTCAAAGAGGATACAGAAGATATGATATGAAATAAGTTACCTCTCGAGATGTGTAAATTAGTCTACTGAAAGAAACGTTAATCCTATGAATGGATTAACATTAACCCGACATGATTAGTAAGCTCTCCTAAGATAGGCCTCCAGAGTTAGAAATTTTTTTTCCTTATAAAAAGAACTAGCTAGTATTTAAAATCAATAGAGCTCTTATTAAGAGCTAGTAATAAAAGTTCCCTGACTAAGAGAAAATTCAAAAGAATGAAATCGCTGAGACAGCGTATAAGGCCAAGAAAAAAAGGAAAGAACAGAACAGTTAGCTAAAAAAGAAAAGAGTAAGAGAAAGGATACCCTGAATTTTGAGAAAAAAATTTATTTAAGGGGGGAGAAATGTAATATCCAGTTTTCCAAAAACTAGAAAAAACGTGAGAAACGTAACGTATAATTTCTCCGTAAACGAACAAAATTCACCGGATACAAAAGGAAGTCCCCTAATATGATGTAGTTAAGGTCCCAAAAATTTTGGAAAGTATTCTAGACTTCTAAATATAAGAATCCCAGACTCAGATGAAAGGAAAAATAGAGCTAGAATGAAGAGACAAATTTTGACAGAAAACCTACGAAACGTAATGGCATTTTCGTAATTTTAGGTAATTTTTAGAATACATATAGGAAGGCTTTTTAAACCAAATTTTTGAGTTCACCAAGGTTCTCAGAGACCCTAAAAATCATGAAAACTCCCGGAACAGTTAAAACCCCTTCAGTGGACGTTTTCCAACGTCGGTGTGCCCAAACTTTAACGGATTCATTCGGGAAGGTTTTAACTCCAATTTGAGTGATTCCAAAGGTATTTTACTAAATTGGGAACCTAAATTTTATAATAGAAAAGACGGTTCTCAAAAAGGAGCTAAAACGAAGGATAAACGAAAATGTTAAGAACAAAGGGCAAAATGAAAATTTTTGAAAAGTGAAACTTACTCCCACCTATATATATGATGCACCCTTCTTCTCCCTTCATTATGCACGACCATGTTCTACCTAAAACTAGAAGAAAACCCTAGGGGATGAGGCGCACAAGAGGAGGAAGAAAAGGAGGAGAAATTCAAGGTACAAAGGTATGGATTTTCATAGTTTTTCATGCTCTTTCTCTTACAAACCTCTTCTCCTTCATTCTCCTTTATTTTCTATGATTATAATAAGTATATGGATCAATTTTAAAGGATAAATTGAGGGGAAATTTGTGACACCTCAATCTACTACCGTTACCTAGCCTCTCACTAAGCTCGGTTCCATATGATTTCCAAAGAATCACTACTCTTCCGTGGCATCTGCATGCTATGAACCGGGGATTCATATACTCATCATCTACCCCGTGGGTCTTGAGAACCCATCATTCATAGTTTCAACTCACACTCCACTTATACGACTCATACATAGCATAAAACAAACCATAAGCCACGGGTATAGAGCCAAAAACTAGAAAAATACACTTTTCTCACTTGTGCCCAAAAGTCCTATTTTGGTTCTAATTTTGGAAAATCATAATTAATTGTAGAAAAATGGGAATCTAGCAAACTCTAGCTTTCTAGAAATCTCTAAGTGTTAAATTTACACTAAAAATCATTCCAACCACAAACACAGCGTTTGGACCATGTTTGACATCAAAAATGGGAATGAGGTCCGGCTGTCACTGTTTCTGGTGCAGCTTGCTATCATGACATTCAAAAACTCATAACTAAATCCACAAAAATCCAATCTGGGCACACTATACCAATTTGAAAAGCTACAAATGTCTACTAGAGGAGAAAAATAAGTCCAGATCAGTTCAGTAGCTCCTACTCCCCGAAAACTGATGGAACAGTAACGGGGGTCAGATGAGCTCCCTGATGCTGATACAGAACTTCAGACAATTTGTTCTCTCTCTACAGACCTCTAATTTAGGTGATTCTAGTTCCTATAAGTCACTATGGTTGTCTAGTTTATGTGTATAAAATTTCACCACATTTGGAATCCATTTGGTCTATGAATGCCACAGATTTCATTTCTAGTTTATATGAACAGTATATGACCAATCCATTAAATTTTCTCAAATTCAACAATTCGCTAAATATTCTCTCAACCTCTGAATATTACCAACTTTAGCTTCTCAAGAAGCTTTCTACAAACTCTAGAGGCATGCCAAATTTCATGGCAAGAGGAGCTCATCCGGTCATACTTTGATAGAGCTCACAAAAATACCGGTTTTGGCACCCAAGAGGTCCAAAACGGGTCCAAAATGCCTCTCACACATTCTCTCTCCCCATGGACAAGTTTGAAAGCATAAAACTAGGATATATAACAAGTCCATATGGTCCAAATCATCATACATTCAAATCTCGCTATGCTATGGCCAAATATACACTATTGCATTCATTCATCAAAAAGGGCAAAACCCTCATTTCCATTCATTTGGCTCTTTACATAGTCTATACATCATCATTTCATACATTTATACTTTCTACAACATTTACATCTCCAAAATAGTGGGCACATATTCATTTTGCACCACTTTACATCAAAATACATCAAAATATCCAAAATAAACTACTATCTAGCTAAGCATGCTTCTAGGCTCCTGGGTGTGTGTTCGGTTCTCCTTGAGCTCCACCTAGCATATTAAGTTGGGAGGGGAAGGGGTGAGATTCAGGGAATCTCAGTAGCTCATGCACTCAATCAAGTAAGCAATCAAGGCATATAACAGGTCAAAGTATGTGAATAAGCATTCAGCCATTCTCAAACATCCAACACACATTGTACATGCTATGGGAATCACAACAATGCCAAAAATGGGCTCCAGGGACTTTTGGTCTAGCCTCACCCGAGTTTAGGGACTTTTAGATGGCCTCACCCGAGTTTAAGGACTTTTGACTTGGCCTCACTCGTTTGAGACTTTTGGCCTTGTCTCACCTATCTCAAGGGACTTTCGGCTTCACCTCACCCATCTCAAGGGACTTTCGGCACTACCTCACCCGAGCAAATCTCACAATTCATCATACAAGCATATTGGCATCAATGCATCAAAGCAATAGCATATGGCATATTCCACACAACAAGCATATACATAAACATACAATGACTATCATATCCAAGAATGCAACAAGAAAGAGTGGGAAGAGAGAGCTACCTTTGGAGCCAAAGCCAACATAAGCCTTCCCTTTCAATTTCTCTTCTCCCTTCTTAATTTCACACTCACACCTTAATGGAGGTGCTTCACTTGAGCCTAGACACACAAAAGCATGCAATTACTCTCTTATAATATAATCTTTCAGATCAAACTCTCCTAACATACAGAACCTAGAGTTCTCTCTCTCTCTCTCTAGAATACCATCAACCCTTTCTCTCTCTCAAGCTCCCATGGTAGTGGAAACCACATTTTCAAAGGAAATACAAAGATTCCAAGGTGTTTTCCACTTTCCCTCTTCTGACCCATGCCCAAAATTCAACCATTTTCACAAACAAAACCGCAGAAAGAGAGGGCAAAGAGAGGGGATCAGAGTTCTAAGGAGAAATGGGAGAAATTTCCTTACCTTTCCCTTGCTCTTCCTCCTTCTCTTGATCTCTCTCACTCTCCACGCCTCTTTTCTCTCCTTGGGTCGAAGACTAGGGCAGATATGAGAGAAGAAATGAGTTTGGGTGTTTAATGAAGTCTGATTCTCGCCTTTTACTCTTTTCCAGACTGACCCTCGCTACGGTGAAAATTAACCTTCGCTATAGTGAGCTCGTGTTATCTGGCTTCGCTATGGCGAAGCTTAACCTTCGCTACGGCGAACTCGCGTCAGTTTCCTTCGTTATGGCGAGTTTTACCATTCGCTATGGTGAAATCGCGTTAGTTCCAGACTTCACTCTCGCTATGGCGCACGCTACAGCGAGCAACTCCCTGATTTTTGTATGGACTGCTGCCAGCACTCGCTATAGCTAGAATCTCGTTCGCTATGGCGAGGAGGCACCCTCGCGACAGCGAGATCATTTCTCGCTATTGCGAGAAGACTTAGCAAAAATTCTGGACTTCGAAAATTTTCAGCTTTCTACTTCCTTTCTTTTCCTTTCCTTTTCTTTTTCCCTGTTGTTACAAAATTCGGATTTGAAGAGAGGAGCTCAAAGAATACAAAATTCAAGTGAGAAAAAACAAGAAAACAAGGTAATTTCTCTTCCTATGGTTGCCATATTTAGTTCCCCTCTCCACCATTTCACCCCACTTGAGAAAACCTTAGGAGGAGATGATTTTTAGGCAGAACCAAGCATGAATTTAATGAAAAAAGGTGTAGAGATTAAGAATATGCAAAGAGAATTATCAAAAAGCCATTAGAAATCAAGATGCAAAACCTAGGGTTTCTAATACACCTTTCAAATTCTGAATTTGTATGATGATTCTTAGGTTTAATTAAGATTTTAAATGAGTTCTTAAGACACTTAAGATGCTCCCCACAAGCTTCCTCCTTCAAGAAATACAAGAGAACTCCAAGAAGGCCAAGGAAGCCCATAGTCTTGCCAAAGAGGGTTCTAGTAATGGAGGAGAGTTTTAAATTTTTCTAAGGTCATTAGTCATATTTGATTAATGAAAACGAAGGGAGGCCTTACAAAAAATTTAAAACTCATGGAAAGTGATTTGGTCTCTTAGGTTTCATATTATGACCTAAAGAAGCAACATGGTGTTAGGCCTTTTGTTTTAATGGTGTGATGACTCCAAAAGGCTTAAAAAGAGTTAAAAATCATATTTGAAAGGAAAAAATGGGGCCTAGAAATCATTTGAGGGATGTTGCTTCATTAGGTGCAATTATGGACCATAATGGAGCCTATAGAGCAATCAAGTGTTTCATTAGGTTATGTAGCCTTAAAATGTATTTCATGAACCTAATTGGCTCCTATAAATTGTATCTAGGCTAAGAGAAACTATCTCCACCAATTTGTGGATGTGTGATCGAAAGAGGAGGCTTAAAATCCAAGGAAAAAGTGTGTGATTGTGTGCAAGGTAGCTCTCTCCACCTTCTCTCATGCATGGATGTGTGTTTAGCTTATTTTAAAATGTGTGTATTTGTATTTTCAAACTATGAAAAGTATACTAGCATGCCTTTATATGCCATGATTCTTGATGCCATATTATATTTTCAAATAAGTATATGATGTTTGTATAAGTTTTCTTAAGTGTGGAGAGACCAAGAACTCTTCCCTAAGGTGAGGATGAGCCAAGAACCTTTGAGTTTGGTTGAGACAAAGTAAAGAGTCTCCCAAAAGCAAAGTGGGCTCCCAAGAGTATGGTTGAGTCTAAAACTCTTAAAGAATGAGTGAGGCAAATCCAAAATCTATCAGGAGAAGTGTGAGGCCAATCCAAGCACTTGGTGAGCTCTTGAATGTCTTGTATAACTTGTTCATATGCCAAGTTTGCTTTCAAAATGCCCATGACTTCCATTTTCTCCATGCATACATTTGTAAAGCTTACTTTGCACATATTATGTATAATTGATTGGGAGATAAGCTATTGGGATTCTTTGAATCTCATTCCCTTCTTTCCAATGCTCTAACATGCTAGATGGACCAAGTAGCTATGGTAAAGGGAGCCAACAACAATGAGAGAAGGAGATTGACAAGCATATGCCTAGTTTTATTCTTTTTGAATCCATAATGATGCGTCACAATGTATATGATATTGTAAATAGCCTATGACCCTTGAGACATGTGCAAATATGCTATTATGTGATGTTTCAATATTTGGATATGATGTATGACCTCTAAAACCTATTTTGAGTATGTAATACCTAAGTATGCAATTTGGACGTCTAATGGAAATGTGCATAAGTATAGGTTGAATGGCCAAAATAAGATGCATAAGGTTTGGGACCATTTGAACGACTTACACAAGTCTTAAATATGCTTTTAAACTTGCTCAAAAGGTGCCACAACCAAAGGAAAACCATTTGGCAAATTTGGTACCTCATATGGAGCCAAATTTGACCATAATGGAACCCTATGCCACTTTTTGGCCAATTGAGTTAGTCTTAATCTGAGAATTATCATGCAATTAGACCTCATTGGGAGCTTTTTGGGAAGCTAAAGATCATAATTTTTGTAGGTCTACAGAATATTTGATGATTTTTCAAAGTTGGTAATTTTTATGGTTTTTGGTTTGCTGCACTATTCATTTAGTCCAAAATTGCATTCTATCACACGAGGCTCAAACGATGTCCAATTGCCATGAAATTTTATACAAAGAAATTAGACAATCACAGTGACTTATGCCAACTAGAAGCACCTCATTTGGATGTCTAGAGAGGGAGATATAAATTTTTGAATTTTCTATCTAGTATTAATAATTTTGCTCGACCAGAAATACTATTCTATTGAATTTCGAGGTCTGGCTTGATGAACTGATTTAGAGATATTTTTTCTCTCTAGTTAATATCCACAGATTTCTAGATTGGTATCATTTTCATAGATTATATCTTTATGAAATTAATTGGATATTTTCAAAATTTTCTGTAGAATTTTGTGACAGTTCCAGACTTTAATCTAACCTCTGGACCATTGTAGATGTCAAACATCCTTTGTGATGAATGTTATGACTTGGACATATTTTTAATATGAAGCAGATATCAATAGATTTTCAAAATGACCTAGATTGTATGATTTTAATTTTTCTAAAATTAGTTATGATTTTTTAAAGTTTGGTCAGAAAATGGAGCAAATCTGGCCGAAATTAAACATGCCCATTTCATGCTCCATTTCGGTTTCCATGAGTTATGGGCAGGATTTTGTGATGCAAATGAGTTGTAATGATGTATCTAAATGTGAGGATGCATAGCATGAGCCCACACGGTCCACGTGACACCGATTGAAATTTTTAAGTGTAACGCAACGCAAATAAACCCATTACTTTCGGTCCCTTTTTCATGTGCTCTCATGGAAATGATGATGTGAAGCTTATGAATGTTATGAAATGAGTTAGAATTTATAGTGTTATAGCACTACCTAGTAGGACAAGATAAGGCAGCAATCTGGTACAACTGTAATGATCTTTTAGAGACAAGATGCTCACTTTGCAAGTTGAATGATGCACTTATTTGTGATAGGAAAAGACTATCAACAGATTGATGTTGTAATGAAATATTGATTTGTAATTGTAATGATTAGTGAAGTTATTGTAAATAAAAGAAATGTATTGTAACTTGTTCTGTTGTAAGCATAATGATATTGCATTTTAATAAAAAAAAAAAATTGTTCTCTTCTCAATACCATTAGTTATTGCTTGACTAAAGTGTATTGCTTCTAGTGATTCCAAGTTGCTATCAAGTTGTTCCTACATTATGAGTAAAATATAATTAAGCAAACATTGAAATAATATTAAAGCTTAGTACGATATAAAAGTCCATCAAGTTGCTGTTAAGTTACCATCAACATTGAAGTATAACTCATTTGACTTCCATTTAGATTAAGGCATGGATACATTGCTTCAGATTAAAATGGTAGAGGTAGTGCTGAGTTGGATATAACTTGTTGCATTTGAGTTACCTACAATGTAAAAAAATTAGCATTGAACATTATTATGTGACAACACAAAATAGTAAAAAATATACCATTTCTTCATGTTCTTAGGAAGATTTCCCTTTCCTCCTTTTCTTACTAGATTTTTTTTATATTTCTTCATTCGCTTGTGAAGACTTCCCATTCCTTTTCTTTTGTTTGAATTCATCAATCCAACTCTTTAGTCACCTTTTTCTTTTTTTTCTCCTCTTTCTTCTTGAAACCTTTTGGAGGGTTGGTGGAAGTTTCACCTTCAACACACTCTATTGGGGGGTTGTTGGAGGGTTCCAACTCAAAAGGCACACATATGGAAATAATCTCATTAACTTTCCTATTAAAGTCCAACACTTCCTTATGTACAATGGCAAAGCCTTTACACTTTTTGATGCTTCAATAGCAAGTCTTATAAGCATATGACATAATTGTTTATAACGTATTGAACTTTCCATCTTAGGATATGCTTGAATCTCGTTCCCTTGAATATCATGTACAATCCCACATCTTGCTTCCCTTGTCCACCTCTTCATTATATACTTTTCAAGCATTTCAAAAATGTCCAGGTGTGTATATATCCTCAATATATGGTAATAAAATATTCCACATTTCTCAAACTTCCTACAACTACAATTGATGGACCTATCAATGCTATCATAATTAACTTTCCATTTTCCTCTTTCGCCAACCATTCCAAGCACATATTCATATACAGGTTTTGTCTCATCTTTCTCTTTTATAGGACAAGCACATCTTAAGTCCTATTCACGTTGAAACAAATCAAATACAATGGGAGTATAAACTTTAGAGAGTTGTCTCAACACAGGTGCACTTTGGATAACCATTCTTGGTAGTTTCTCACGCATTTCAAAATCAAGTTTCAACTCATTATATCATTTATCTTCCACCACCTTTTCAAACATCTTGAAGAATTCATTGATATCAAGGTTAGGTTGCATGCAACATTTTAGTGATGTGTTAACACTTTCACTGACTTGGGTGCTCCACATACCAAGAGTGAAAAAATGTTTCATATAGCAAGTAGCACATTTCTCCTTTAACTTGTATATAGAAGATAACCAAGTGTTGTCTTTAACATTGTAGTTTGATAATAATTTCTTCCATGCATCCTCAAACTCATTTTCATCTTGGTAACCATACATGCATTTATTAAACTCTGTCAAAAAATGTGATTCATCTTTCATTAAATTGCCAAGATGCTTTAAGCCATTTTGATTAATATGCCATGTGCACAGCCCATGTTTCACATTTTTCATTACTTTTTGCAATGCTCTTGCCATCACTTGATCTTGATCCGTGAAAATAGTTTGTGGTAACTTTTGTTTGTGTGCCTGCATGAACGTTTCAAAGAGCCACTTAAAGGACTCTATGGTCTCATCATATAACAATGCAGCACCAAATATTACTGCTCCTCTATGATGGTTGAAACCAGAAAAAATAGCAAGGGGCTTATGATCACAATTGGTACAATACGTTGTATCCAATAAAACTGCATCTCTAAAATAAAAATAATCAATCAACATCTTTGCATCGGCTTAAAACACATTTGTTATTTACTCATCTTGATCCATCTAATATGCATGATAGAAAGATGAATTATTTATCAATTGTTGTTGGAAATATTGCAATAGACACCCGACTTCTCCATATGCCATTTCTCGTTGCCTCCTAAAACTTAAATATTTTCTTGCATCCTCTCTAGTAAACCCCAAATTAGCCCTTCCTCTTGCATGTCTGCTCATTAGATCAAGTGATGCTTTTGGTTGTTGTAACACCCCAAAATTTAATTAAGGTATTAATTATAGATTTAGAATAATTAAGGATAATTAATAGAGGATAATTGGGCAAGTTAATGAATAAGTATTTTAGAGAAATAAATTATTAACATGGGATTGAGAATTAATTGGGATAGAAATTTCATCTAGGCCCAAATTAATAGATCATGATAAGAGGCTAATAGATGCCCAATGAGTTAGGTGCAGACCCAACCCAATTTAGTGTGATAGAGGCCCAAGATCCACCTTGTATAGACTCTTATAAGTGGCCCAATAACCCTTGTGTAGACCCAAATCCTTGAGCCCTTCAAACTTAGCCCAAACCTAATTAAACTTCAGCAACCCAATGCATAAGAACTGGCCCAATAAAATTCTACAGTCCAATACTTTAAAACTGGCCCAACAAGCTAAAATCTGAAGCCCATTTGGAGTTGGACCTTGGAGCAACCTATGACCCATCTTTGACCCAACTTAAACCCACCTAAAACCCTAATGCTTCAGCCACTTTCTAATTTGCTGAAACTCAAAAAGCAAAATTCAGAGGTTGAGAAGGAGGCTAGAGTTGGGGGCAAAAATTATACATTTTCTCATATTTAGAACAAGATTCAGCTAAGGTAATAGTTATACAACTTAATCCCCTCATCTTTCTCTTTAATTTGGTCTGATTAGTTTTTCATTTGGAGTATTTTCACCCTACCCAGAATCTGAAATGTAGTTATTTGGGATTTTCTTGGTGAAATTCGTAGGTTAAGGTTAGGGTTGACATTAGGTGAGTTTAAACCCTCCATGTTGATGTTTTCTTTGCTAATTTGAGACCCCCATAGCTGATTTATAATATGGGTATTAATTTTGTACGAATTTGCTTAGGATTTTAGGTGGAATATTGAGATTTCTGGTAGAGGACACTTTAATCTGAATTTGGGATTTGTGGTGGCTGGTAAGTGTTCTTTAGGTAGTTAGTAGCATTTAAATTCCTTGGGTACTTGTTGTAACTGTTAATGATGAATTAGAGTAGTAATTATCTGATGCTATGATTATAGGGAGACTCTGTACCATTGGTGGCTGTTGCAAATTTGTCTACAAGTGAGGTAACCGGGGTTTACATTAATTCCATGCATGTATCTATTTTAATTTCATATTTGCTATATATGAATGATTTGAAATGCTGAATGAATTGGTTGGTTATCTATTATATTATGATTGGATCTTGTGAGTCCATGGTGGAGCTATGGTGCGACTGCCACCCGTGTATGTACTTCGATCAAGCACCGAGTTATGATTAAACCCCAGATGCACTGAGGCCCGGTTGTGCTCAATAGGGAGTAGGTGCCGTGGACGGGCCTCTCCTGATGTTAATGGCCTTTAACATGTGAAAATATGATTGCTAGTATGGGATAGTAATCATGATTGCCTAATTGCTTCATTTATTGATATGACTGATATGATTCAAATGTTGATTTTGATTCATGCATATATGTTAATTAAACTAGATTATATGATGGAATTGCCTTAGTTACTGAGATTTATATCTCACACCGTTTTATGGAATTACAATTTCAGGTGAAGGTTCTTCGAGTAAGGATAAGGGTAAGCAAGTGGATGAACATCCATGAGCTGAAACCCGGTGTGGGAGAGCTACACTTGGTCTGAGTAGAATAGAGTAGATGCTAATTTTGTTAAGTCTTGTATAGTATCATCATGTATTTGTATTGCCAAGTGTAGGAGTCTGTATTTTGATAATATAATGTGTACCTTTTGAGGAGTAGGCCTTACTTTAAATTGGTATTTGATGTATGGATTTATGATATCTGTTGTAAACCTTATTGAACTTATGATATGACTTACCATTTGGGAATGTAACCTTGAGATATTGATATGAATCACTAATGTATGGAACCTCTAATGGAAAGTGTATCTAATGTTAAATGTCAATGGTGCATGAATTATGTTGTTGTTATTCCCTGGACTTGCTGATATAGGGTAATTAGAGAAAAGAAATTAACCTTTGAATCTTGAATTAGAGAGGATAGATTAGCCGGATAAATTAGGCTAATGAAAGCAATTTGAGCCCCACAATTAAGGTAGAGGGGCCCTA
Source organism: Erythrophleum fordii (assembly GCA_032878935.1). NCBI lineage: Eukaryota > Viridiplantae > Streptophyta > Magnoliopsida > Fabales > Fabaceae > Erythrophleum > Erythrophleum fordii. The sequence continues at coordinate 2,440,014 of JAVQMF010000055.1, forward strand.
GGGTGAGATTGGAGGGAGAAAGGAGAGTATAAGTCCAGATTTTCGGAGTGTAGGACCAGAAGACACCTTGCCGCGGCTAAAATAGAGTTGGTCATGGCCAATAGAGGTGAAGTTGCCCAGGGAGAATGCCAGAGAGGAATTTGCCGCGGCTAAATGTCAATTGGCCGTGACGAAATGTGAGAGGTCAAACTGGAAGTCATCCAGAGAGAAATTCGCCGCGACGAATTAGGGAATTGGCCATGGAGAACTTTTAGGAAAATGTCCCCGGCATTCCAGAGAGGAATTGGTCACGACGGAATGAGGAATTGGCTACGGCCAATATCGAGAGGCGAGCGAGAAAGTTCCAGGAGGCTTCTTCGCTGCGGCGCTGTGACGACCCTAGATTCTAATATCAGTGATTATAGCTGAATACACGATTAATAAATAATGATTAAGGTTTGGAGTCATTGCAATTAATTACATTAGGGAAATATAGGGGAAATTTAAACCTTGATACTACTAGGATCATCAACTAACAACCATAACGGGAACATGCATGAAAGGGGTTGTACCATCATTAAAGGTTTAGGATTCATCCATTAATCAATTTCAACCTACAAAAACATCCCACCAATATACTCATACTATTCCCTAACATTAGCCTTACTGAAATTAAGGTTTCTAGGTCAAATATAGGAGTTTGGGGACCTGCGCCGCAACTTGGAACTTTTCCGCCGCGGCCAAGCTAGGTTCTGGAGCTTGAAAACTGAGTTTTTAGACTTGCGCCGCGGCCTAGAACTCTTGCGCCGCAGCCAAGTTGCTCTCGGGAATTTTCCTGACTTTCGCCGCGGCGAGTTGGACCTGCGCCGCGGCCAACCTATGTGGCGCCGTGGCGAGTTTTGCTACTGTAACCTCCCTAATTAATTTTCTTGACTCGCGCCGCGGTGAGACTTCTTGTGCCACGGCGAGGTTACGTCCTGTCACCTCCTGGGCGATTATTTTCACTCCGCGCCACGGCGAGATTTCTTAAGCCGTGGCGTCCCTCGCCACTGTCACTTCCTAAACCGCGGCGAAGCCTTCCTGGCCGCGGCGTGATTCCCTTCTGTCACTAGTTTCACTATATTTCGCCCCCTACACTCCATTTCTCTTCTTAGGGACACTCTAAGGTCACTTCCCCTCATTTTATATAGCTCTAAGGGTATTTATCTACCTTATTTACTTAGCTATTCTTCCATTACCAATTCAAAACTTATATGCCCATTTCCATTCTCTAATCACCCTCTATTAGCAAGTTCATAAAATAGCAACAACAGAATATACATGAATTTCCAGCAACTATCCTTTAATACTCAATCAATAGGGGTTCCATACAATGGGGGTTTATACCAATATCTCAAGAATTACATTTCCATTGACAACCATATTATAGGTCAACAAAGTTTATAGCAGATCATATGAATCCATACATCAAATACTAAGTCAAGAGGGGGTCTAACCCTTTAGTACATACATTTTCAATAAATCAAATGTTCAAGCCTACACTTGGCAATGCAGATACATGATGATGCTATACATTAAGGAATACAAAATTAGCATCTATACTAGCTAAGTCAGCCCAAGTGTAGCCATCTCCCCATAGGTTAAAGCTTATGGATTTTCATCTACTTGCTTACCCTTATCCTTACCCGAGGAACCTTCACCTGAAATATTGATCCCATAACACGGGGTGAGATATAAATCTCAGTAACCAAAACAATTCCATCATATAATCCAGTTTAATCAACATATATGCATGAATCAAAATCCATACCAGAATCATATCAGTCATTTCAGCAAATGAAACAATTAGGCTATCATGATTACTATCCCATACTAGCAATCATATTATCACATGTTAAAGGCCATTAACACCGGAAAAGGCCCGTCCACGGCACCTACTCCTCATTGAGCACAACCAGGGCTCAGTGCATCTGGGGTTTGATCATAACCCAGTGTCCGATCGTGGCACATGCACGGGTGGCAGCCGCACCACAGCTCCACCATGGACTCACAAGGTCCAATCATAATACAACAGGTAGCCAACCAATTCATTCAACATTTCAAATCATTCATATATAGCAAATATGAAATTAAATTAGATACATGCATGGAATTAATGTAAACCCCAGTTACCTCACTTGCAGATAATTGCAACAGCCACCACAAATCCCAAATTCGGATTCAAGTATCTCCCACCAGAATTCTCAATGTTTCACCCAAAATCCTAAGCAAATTTGTACCAAGTTAATACCCATAATATAAATAAGCTATGGGGGTCTCAAACCAACAAAGAAAGTATCAAAATGGGGGGTTTAAAGTCACCAAATACCAGCCCCAACCTCAACCTACGAATTTCACCAAGAAAACCCCCAACCACTCACTTTTTAGATTTTGGGTATAATGAAATCTCTCCAAATGAAAAACTAATCGGACCAAATTAAAGAGGAAAATGAGGGGATTAAGTTGTATAACTATTACCTTGGCCAAATCTTGCTCCAAATGTGAGAAAAGATGGAATTAAGTCAAGAACCCTAGCCTCCTCTCCTTACCTCCGAATTTCTCTTCTATTTTTGTGTTTCAGCAAATGAAGGGAAAGGTGGCTGAAGCATTAGGGTTTTAGGTGGGTTTAAGTTGGGTCAAGGGGTTGGGTCATGGGTTGCTCCAAGTCCAAATCCAATTGGATTTCAGATTTTTCTTGTTGGGCCAGCTTTTAATTGTTGGGCTGCATAATTCTGTTGGGCCAGTTTTCACACATTGGGTTGCTGAAGTTTAATGGGTTTTGGGCCTAATTTGAAGGGCTCAAGGGCTTGGGTCTGCACAAGGGTAATTGGGCCACTTAATTGGGCCTATACAAGATAAATCTTAGGCCTCTATCTCATTAAATTAGTTTAGGTCTACCTTTAATGCATTGGGCCTCCATCAACCCCTCATCATGATTTATTAATTTGGGCCCTAATGAAGTTTCTATTCCAATTAACTCTCAAACCCATATAAATAATTTATCTATCTAAAATACCTATTCACTAACTTGCCCAATTATCCTTTATTAATTATCCTTAATTAACCTTAATCCATGATTAACACCTTAATTAATTTCGGGGTGTTATAGGCGCCATGTAGGTTGGCCGCGGCGAAGATCCAACTTGCCGCGGCGATGAAGAAAGGGGTAATACAGAAAGTAATTAGCCGCGGTTAAGAGTAATTAGGTCATGGCGAACATGCTGAAACACTTATAATACCTAGGAAACCTTGGTTTTTCATATGGTAATCTCAAGGGATGATTTAGAGACATTGGGATGAGTTATAATTGATGGGTAATAGAATTAAAGGCTTATAAACAAATGTTTATCTCCCTTATGAATATAAGTGCTCATAATTGTATGATGGATGACTCTAATCACATTAAGGTTCAAACTTCCTCGTATGTTCATAATGTAATTGGTCATAATACCTTGTAACCCCAATTTATGATTACTAATCACGTGGTTAACCTTAATTATCGGGAGTAGAAATTAGGGTCATCACAGTTGTAGCCCAACATCTTGTGCCACCTCTAGTTCATAAGCTTGAACTTCTGTCAGTCTACGTTGGGATGCTAGAAGATGCATTGACTCTTGAGGATGCAAAATTCTATACTTCTCATTTACCCATTTAACTGTCATCTTTGCTTTGCACCCTGTTCTAGTCTCTGGTTAAGGGTTTTTGGTTTTATAATCTCTTTTGTTTGGCCTTCGCACTCTTTCTTTGCAATACATATATTTATAACAAATAATTGAGTCATCTTTTTTACTCTTAGTGAACTTATGCTTTTTGACACCGAATCCAATTCTACTGCCATAACCATTCCAAAATTGCCATGCTTCTTCTAAATTTTCAAACTCAATACCTAGTTGAAGAGTTAAATTGATATCCATCAAAGTTAAATCTGAAAAATATATATATATACCACTTAATCAACAAAAACTAATTGCCAAAAAATTGCAAAGAGTAAAAAAATTTAAACTTTACAAATCAAATATTGCAAATATATCTGAAACAAAAAGAAATTATTTTTATCTGATAAAAAAAAATTAAACCTTTGAAATATAAGATGAAACTATTATTATATCCTTACAGATATTGATAAAATTTACAATATGAACATAAATAGACCAAAATACATCTCTAAAACAAAAATATAAAACAAAAATGCACTATAAACTCTAAACACTAATATAACAGTTCCCAACCTTCATAAAACACATCCTATTTTTTCCCCTTTTCAAAACAATTCATACAAAATTCTAAATAATACATTTTTAATCACATTATAGCTATTTTCTATCTTTTCCCCACTAATAAACATCAAAACTGCCTTTACAATGATGCTTGATATGCTTCATGAACCATAGAGTATTTTCCCACACTGACTTTGTTCTTCCTTTCTAAAAAAACATGAGCTGATTTATGGAGGAGGAGGAAATTTGAGTTAAAAAGGAACGGGCAGTCAGGATTATGCTTCAGATTAAATGGCTAAGATTTGAATACTAACGTTTTTAACACAAAACTGTGTCGTTTTGCAAGAAGGGCAGGCATGGGGTATACAAAAGGCAGGCAAAGGTTCGAGACGCATTGTTCTAGTGATTCTTATCATGAATTATAATATCATTGAACCCACTTGAAATTATTTCTTTTTAAGATCACATTTTATAACTAATATTAATTATTTTAATCTTGTTATTTGCATATGAGTGGCATCGTTTGGCAAGTTATAATTCCCTACCATGAGGATGAAAGAAATGGCTAAAATTGAAGACTTCACTAGTTACTTTATTTACTTCATACTTGTAACTATACCTAAATAAGATGATATTTGACTAAAAACAACCACACAATCACAAAATACTACATGCTTTTAATTTAATTTTATTTTATTTTTAAGTTGTTGTGTGAGATTTTTTGTCTCTTCAGACGTATAGGTATCAATTGATGAGCCATGTGTAACAATAGGTGTTCACATAAGCACTAGTTATATTGCATAATTTCATTTTAATAATTTTATATTGCCAATATCTAGTCAATTTTTCTTTTAAAAGGGAAAATAAAAATTAATTAAAAATAAAAATAAAAAATTTAAAGTTATAAAACTAAAGTCAAAATTTTAGTAATTTAAGTGAGAAAAAATTCCTTTCTTTATCATTAGAAGTCCTTTTTAGAAATTTCACACTTCTTTTTAAATTCAAGTAAAAATTTTATTTTCAAAAATCCAAAAATAAGGAAAAAAATTTGAAGAGAGTAAAGAAGTGGGATAAATTTGGCTTTCACAAATTAAAGCATGTTAACTAATTTCAAAGCCATTTAATTTGTGAAAACAATTAATTCTTATTTTCTTTCTCTTTTCATTTAAAAAAAACACTAACAAGTAACATATATTTTTATACATTCTAACCACATGAACTGTGACTCCTTTAATAAGATACGTAGGCTATAAACTCTTATCTAAAGTTAAGTTTACTCTTGTAAATAAAAATTTTTTTTATTTTTTTTATTTTATTTTCTTAATTTCTTTTTCTTTCTTTATTATTTTATTTGTATATGATTGATAAGGATAATTAAAACAATGATAAGGTTATACTAATTTTATACAATTAAGTAAGAATAACCATTTCTAAGAACAAGTATTATAAGATATCTAGCACCTTTTTCACACACAATTAACTTTCAAACCTATCTTTGGTTAGCAAACCATCTTTTTTCTTTAAAAGAGCTTTTCCAAAATTTTACATTTTATAATAAGAATTTTGGTGGTGACTCCATTTCAACTGATTTTTATTTCTGGAAATCAAAATGTAACATTAAAATGTTTCTTTTTGTGCCTTACAATTACATTTTGAGTGTGACAAGGCATCTATAAAGTCAAGTACCTAGCTTCTCTTATTGATAGACCACCTTAAATTGAGCCAACTAAGGCCTTTGGTCCACATCCCTATGATAACCATGCCTTTGTGATACTGCTGCTACTACTACTACTTGTAACACCATAATGCCTTAACTCTATCTAGCCTCCCTCTGGGCTCGATTCCATATGATTTCTAAAGAACTAGTACTAACCGTGGTATTTTCATACTATAAAACGGGGTTTCATACACTCATCTTCTGCCCCGTGGATCCTGTGAACCCATCATTCATATTCTCTACTCACATACAACTCATACATAGCATAAAACAAGCCATAAGCCATGGGAATGGAGTCAAAAACCAGAAAAATGCAATTTCTCACATGGACCCAAAAGTCAGATTTTTGGCTCTAACTTTGGAAAATCATAACTAATTAGAGAAAAATGAGAATCTAGAAAACCATAGCTTTCTGGAAAGCTTTAAGTGTTATCTTTACACGAAAAATAATTCCCAACTATAATCTTAGAGTTTGGACCATGTTTGACATCGAAAATGAGACAGAGGTCTGGCTGTCCCTGTTTCTGGCGCAGCTTACTGCCATGAATTTCGAAAATTCATAACTAAATCCACAAAAATCTAATCTGGGAAAACTACACCAATTTGGAAAGCTACAGATGTCGACTAGAGGAGAAAAATAAGTTCACATCAGTTCAGTAGCCTTTAGACCTTAAAAAATTATGGAACAGTAACGAAGGTCAGGTGGCTCCCTTGATGCTGATACAAAACTTCAGACGGTTCGTTCTCTCTCTACAGACCTCCGATTTAGGTGATTCTAGTTGGTATAGGTCTTTGTGGTTGTCTAGTTTATGTGTATAAAATTTCATAACATTTAGACTCCTTTTGGTCCATGAATGCCATAGATTCATTTTCGGACTAATGAAATAGTCCCATGACCAAACCATCATTTTTTTTCCAATTTCAACAATTCGCCAAATATTCTCTAGACCTCCAAATATTACCCACTTTAACTTCTCAAGAATCTCTCTACAAACTCTAGAGGAATGCCAAATTTCATAGCAAGAAGAGCTCGTTTGGTCATACTTTGACAAAGCTCACAAAGTTGGCAGTTTTGGCACCCAAAATAGTTCAAATGGGTCCAAATGGCCTCTCACACGTTCTCACTCCTCATGGACAAGTTTAAAAGCATGAAAATAGTCTATATAACATGTCCAAGTGGTCCAAATCATCATACATCTCAAACTCACTATGCTACAGGCCAAAATACGCTATCACATACATTCAACAAAAGGGGCAAAACACATATTTTCATTACTTTGGCTCTTTACATAGTTTATACATCATGTTTCCTTACATTTACACTTGTTACAACATGTACATCTCAAAAATAGAAGGTGCATATTCATTTTGGCACCACTTTACATCAAAAGACCAAAATAAAGTTAACATTCATCTAACATTCTCCTAGGCTCCTTGGTGTGCACTTATTTCTCCTTGAGCTCCACCTAGCATGTTAATATGGGAGGGGAAGGGGTGAGATTCATGGAATCTCAGTAGCTCATGCACTCATTCAAGTAAGCAATCAAGGCATATAACGAGTCAAAGCATGTAAATAAGCATCTAACTATTCTCAAACATACAATACATGTTGTACATACTATAAAAATCACAACAATGCCACAAGTAAGCTCTAGGGACTTTTGGTCTAGCCTTACCCGAGTTTAGGGACGTTTGGATGGCCTCACCCGAGTTTAGGGACTTTTGATTTAGCCTCACTCGGTTATGAGACTTTTAGCCTTGTCTCACCCATCTCAAGGGACTTTCGGCTCTACCTCACCCATCTCAAAGGACTTTCAGTACTACCTCACCCAAGCAATTCTCATAATCCAACAGACAAGCACATTTTTGCTACCAATGCATCAAAGCAATAACATATGGCATATCTCACATAATAAGCATATACACAAGCATACAATGACCATTACATCTAAGAATGCAACAAGAAAGAGTGGAGAGAGAGCTACCTTATGAGCCAACACAAGCCTTCCCTTTCAATTTCTCTTCTCCCTCCTTGGTTTAACACTCACACCTTGATAGAGGTGCTTCACTTGAGCCTAGACACAATCAAGAGTATGGAATTACTCTCTTAAAATGTAACTCAACAGCTATTAAAGATTCTTCAGAGCAAACCCTCATTTCTCTTTCTCTCTCTAGAGTTTCATCAACTCTTCTTCTCTCTCAAGCTCTCATGGTAGTAGAATCATCATTCTCAAGGAAAACAAAGAAGTTCAATAGTGTTTTTCACTTTTCTTCTTCTGACCCATACCTAAAATCCAACTAATTTCACAAGCAAAACCATAGAAAGAGAGGGCAAAGAGAGGAGATCAGGATTCTAAGAAGAAAAGAGAGAAACTTGCTTACCTTTCCTTTGTTCTTCCCCCTTCTCTTAGTCTCTCTCACTATCCACGCCTCTTTTCTCTCCTTGGGTCGAAGTCTAAGGCAAATAAGAGAGAAAGAATGAATTGGGTCGTTTAAAGAAGTCAATTTCTCGCTTTTTACTCTCTTCCAGACTGACCCTCGCTATGGCGAAAATTAACCTTTGCTACGACGAGCTCGTATCAGTCACCTTCGCTATGGCGAGGTTTAACCTTGGCTACGGCGAGCACGTATCAATTCCCTTCACTATGGCGAGGTTTAACCTTCGTTACGGCGAGCTCGTATCAGTTTCAGAACCCCACTTTCGCTATAGTGTACGCTACGGCGAGCAGCTCTCTAGTTTTTGTATGGAATACCCGCACTCGCTATAGCTAGAAGCCTTTTCGCTATTGCGAGCAGCTACTCTCGCTATAGCGAAACCATTTCTCGCTATTGTCTCACTATTGCGAGCAGACTTAGAAAAATTTCACAATTTCAAAAATTTTCAGCCTTCTTCTTCCTTTTCCTTTTCCCTTTTCCCGGTTGTTACACTATTCCTCTTACTAGTTTGCTAATTCCACCCAAAATTAATACAAGACTCATAAGGGATTTTGGTCCATTTGGATGCAACATATAATTATGTTCTATTAATTGCTTATAAAGCATAAGACCTAGTTTTATTTTCAACACATTGATGGATATTTTATGACTTTATTAGATATTATGCACATCTGTTTGGCTTTATGACTATTTTGATATTATGGCTTCCCTTCTTGGAACCACATTTGTTTTATGTAGGTTGGGTTTTAATTTTGATGTTTGCCTATGCATGCTTGATTATATGATTGCTTCTAATGGATGATTAACTATTTATGTTCCTTTATCTTTGTATGAATGATTCTTATTAATACTTGAACTACTATTTGACCATGCCTAGATATGTATTGATTCAATATGGAAAAGTTAAAAATACGCATGCCTTTAGCTAGCCCTTTTTGCTCAAGTCGAAAAGCGGAGTTATATGTTGAAAATTTAACAAGTCCAAGTTTGGCATGGATTAAGGGGGAGTAATAGAAAAGTTTTCTTTAAACCTTTGACTTTGCTTATTCACAAGTGTGCATTTTTAAAATAATTTTTTCAAAGTATGTGACATAAAAAAAGGGGAAGAATATTGAAGCAAAAAGAAATTAATTATGTCAAAATTGAAGAATAACTTCTATAATAAAATTATTTTTGGAAAATTAAAATTCATTATATTAGGCCATTGTCAACGTTTATCTATTCATTTAGGCTGGAAAATCTATTATTTGCATTTGAATGGTTAACAAGCCACATTTTCTTTGATTAGCCAAACTTATGAATTTTAAAGAGCCCAATTGCTATTCTTTACTTGATAATGAAATCGATTGAAAAAGTTTTGATAATGGGTCACTTTTTTAACAAAAGATAGTATGGATTGACTTGAAAATATGCTTTCCAAAAAACCCAATGTCACACCCATAATGCAATCGCATGGCACTAGAATAATTTTTAAGGATTCAATTTTCAAAAATGAAAATTAAATAAAGTGAAGTAGAGTCACTACCATACAATAATTCATGAAATCTCACTTTGGCCTTTCCTTTAGTCTTTGGCACTCAGAACACCTTCATTATCCTTTCCATCAATTTTGTGATTCCCCACGTTCAAATGAAAAAAAAAAAAAGAAAAGAAAAGAAAGAAAAGGGAGATAATTTGTTTAGGCCCAATTTTCATTAAAGGCAAATCAAAATTCAATCTAAAAAATGGCATCAAATGAAGCTATGCAGCTTATGAGATCAAAACTTTTTACAACATAAAAAATTCTCTGACTCATATTGTTCAAGCCCAATTTTCATTAGAGATGAGTTAAAATTCAAGCTAAAAAAAAGGCATCAAATGAAGCTATGTAGCTAATAAGATAAAAACTTTTTACAACATAAAAAATTATCCATCTCACCACAACACACAATGTTAGGATTTTAGCACTAAGCTGTAACACATAATTTCTGCACTAAAAATATCATAAGTAATGCAATGGTGTGAACATAAAATTCCATGTTAAAATATAGATATTTAATCCAATCTTAAGCTTAAAACAAAGTCCACAAATATACAGCCAACGAAATGCAAAATTCTGCATAGTTATATGCAGTGCTTTTAACTCAAAACTGAATAGCAAATTGGCAAAATTCCTTATGCATAATTTTTGCATAGGATACCAACAAAGACCAAAAAAGAATATGGATTTGGCCACCTATTAGAAATGCATCTCATAAAAAAAATCTAATACACTTATAGATGTTAATACTAACCTTTAATAATCTCCTTACCTTTCAATCAAGCATGGATTAATAACATTAACAAAGGAATGTGCCAACAGTGAAACAAAACAAGTTCATAATGGGGACAGAGTAGACAATAATCTAATCCAAAGCAAGGTCCTTAGCATTCGAATCAAATAAATGGTTTTCAATCCCCTGAATCCTTTCTCACCCAAATTGCTATAGAGTTTTAAGCATTTAATAATGAACTGTGCCATATAAGAAAAAGGGTGATTTTCCAAAGTTTAAACAAACTCACTCATCCACCATTTATGAATATTTGAAGGCAAGAGTCAAATTGACAGATTACCTTGGGTGAGGTTTCAATATATGGATCCTACAACTTTGGTTTTAGAGTGATATTTTTTAGCTGCTGTGTAGAGGTGTTTATTGACCCGTTAGGCCCGAGAGACCCGACCCAACCTGACCTAATTGAGTCGAGTCAAAATTGTAAACAAGCAGAACTTTAACAAAATTATATAGGGTTAAGCCTGGCCATGAGCGAAAACATGTTTTACCCAATTGGCTCAGTAGTTTTTTTTTAAGTTATCAACATTTTGCTATCTTATGCTTCTCTTTATCCTTATTTCATTTAATTCTCTCTGCAGACTATAGCTTTTGTTACCTATCTAAACATTTCCTACTTCTTAATTGTTTTTGTCATTAACGCACATACTTACTGACATTTCTTTTATTGAACAATAAAAATATACATGTTTATCTAAAACTAATTATAGTAGTATAACTTTTGTTTTACTTAATAATATTAGACTATTTTCTTATTGAAATTATTTTATTGATAAAAATATGAAAGTTCAAGAAGTTTATTGTTTTGAAATCTATACCTATGAGTCTATAAAAAGATATTTTTATATTACAAGTATCAATTCATACGAGAAAAAAATGACCCAAGTAGCCCGAACTGGCCTTAACCCAATATAAAACCAAGGCTTATTTAGGTTAGGCTGGGCTATAGAAAAATAAGCTCGATGTCTTAATCAGACCAGATATCAAACCTACTAAATATTCGGCCTAGCCCTACCCTACCCATAAACAGGCCTACTGCTATGCCAGATTTGCTTCTTCTGCCTTTAATCCCTCTTAATCTTCTTTCTGTGTTAGTTCATTGAAACAATTGGTCACTACCTCTCTCACCTTGTTCTTCCCACAATCGAAATAGAACCTTCTTCTATGTTTCTCTTTGCTGGTCTCAGCTCCTCCTGAACTCTTTTTGTTTCCTCAAATCCTCTAGCTATCGAATCTCTATCAATCTCTACCCCTTCTGTGGTCTCCTTTTTTTCTTGGTCTCTCCGAATAAATCTCCTCTCTTAGCCTCTTCTTCTTTCTTGGTCTCTTCCTCTCTTTCAACCCTTTCAATCTCTTCTCTATGTTCTCTAAGCTTTTTCTTTTTTCACCATCTCTCTATCATTTTTCTTATCTCTCGGTCTCTATCCCTCTCTGTTCTCTTGCCTCCCCTTCTTATTCCTTTGATGCTCCCTCTTCCACTTGCTAAACGTCTCTCCATTTCTCTTCTCTCTAATGTATCTTTCTCTTTCTTGGTCTCCATTCCCATCTTCCTTTCCATTTTTGTGTTATTGCTTCTCTTCCTTTGATGGTGAAACTAACCAATAAGCAGGTCAACTCCTCGAGACTGTCGTTGCCATATGCTTCCTTGGCACACTGTTATGTTCATTGCCTATTGTCCATCCCTGTGTCCTGCTTTATGCATTCATTTGTTCTCTACTAATGGCATAGAGCAAGAGGGTTAAAGAAATGTAGGGTTCCTACATTTTGACCCTCCTTTAATCGTCTCTCTTTTTTTTTTTGGATTTTGGATGTTAGGCTTTTGGAATTTGGATCTGGAAACAAGTGTTGGGTTGAGAAACAAAACCATTCGGTTTAAGTTTTAGCTTTAGCTTTAGTTTTTTTCTTTTGGATTTTGGATATTGGGCTTATGGAATTTGGATATGGAAACACATGTTAGACTAACAAACAAAATAATTAGGTTTTAGTTTTAGTTTTTTCTCTTTTTTTTCTTTTGTTTTTTTTAATTCTTGTTTTAATTGAGTTATTTGGGCTTTCGTATTTTTATATTATTTTCTACTTTTACTTTTACCTTTTGAAAATTTTCTTTTTTTTCCTCTTTTTTTTTAGGCATTTTATGCTAATTTGGTTTTATTATTATTTATTATATATATATTTTTAGATGCCCAGAAAAAATACAATATTCGCACCCAATTCTTGTTTCTACAACAAAGAGTAAATTGGCTTTGATTTTAGAAGAAAAAATGTCTAAGCCCATAAGGTATTTAAATGCCAAATTTTAACTTTCAAATTTGTCTCTTGTGCAATATTACGTATACCTAAAAAGATAAAGGATTGCATCTAGAAAGTACAAGGCATAAATGAATTTCAAAATAATCCTTCCTTAAAAATGCAAGCAAGTACAAAGGCAAAACAAAACTATTTAGAACTATAGCAAAAAAGAAGGAAGATTAACAAAGTAGAAAGTTAGATCTACGATTTGACCACTTTGCCTCTTACCACATTTGCTATAATTTAATATGCTTGAAAATAAAAGTGAGAAATTCTAAAATATTGCCCAAGCTTCTTATTCAAAGAAAGAGAATGCTTTTGCTTTTATTAAAGACAAATGTTGCAATGGTTGCAATATGTAGAAGCATTGATGGAGAAAGAGACAAAGACTCGAATGTGAACAAAGAAAGAAATCCTTGAAGCATTAAGTTTGTCTCTCCACCTACTTGCTAAGATTTCATTATCATTAATAATCTTAAAGAGATTTTGGCTTGTGATCTAAATGCTCTTAGTGAGCTTGTTTTTCACTTGTACTATCCTCCTTCATATCTTCTTATTTGGGTTGTTAAAAACCTAAGAGAATCCTAGTAGTTGGGTGAGATTATAAAAGTCTTAGGGCTAAGCCTATTTATTGAGTTGCCTTGATAATTAGATTGTAAAAGCTTGAACTACTTGAGTCCGAGTGTACATTATCTTGTTATTAGCTGTAAAACTCATATGTAAGCCTTAGAGGTCATCTTGGTAGTTAAGTTGTAAAAAGTTGAATTAGTTGAGCTTTCGTAAAAGGTGGGCTTGTTGTACTATACTTACTCATTTATTGAAATTCTCTTGCTTTATGCTTAAGGAATGGATGGAGAATCCTCTTGGTCCAAACCATTATATATTATATATGTGATCCTTTTCAACTCTTTATCTTTTACCTTGGTTTCACATTTAACTAAGTAAAATATTTCACATTAAATATTATATTTCTCTTATTTTTAAGGAACCTCTTATTCGATTGATTTTCAAGAAGCTAACATTTTTAAAATAATTTTTTAATTATTATTTTTCAAAGAGCCTAATTTAATCCCCTTCTTATGCTTTGTTAGATTTAAAATGATATTGTGAAATTAGTTTGCCAGTATGTATATTGTCAAGTGGTTTGATATTACATGGTAATTTTAGATATTTTATCTTTATATCATATATCTTTGTCTTTTCATATTATATTACTATGTGTGTATGCTATCATGGCTTATTGGAGAATTTATTAAAGAATGATTAGTCAAGAGTAGTCAATTTAGTATGTTTAAAATTGATTTCTCTGATAACTTCCTCTTCTATTTTCTTCTTTGTACTTAGTAGTGGTATTTAAGTAAGGTAGTCTTTAGCCATGGTTAATAACACTCGAACCCAAACCAAGGTTATTTGGCAAGCTTTAAGGTGTTGTAAAGAATAAAAAAATAATACAAAGTAGAGAAATTTAAAGCAATTCAAAGTTTGCACTTCATATTAAAAATGGAAATAAACATGCCTAATTATAAGCTTACAATCAAAACAACTGACACAATATTCTACTAATCTACCAAGTTACATTGGCCACTGGTGTAATTCTAACAACAACCATTAAGCCACTATTTGAAACAAAATTAGACTTAACAAACCAAAAATATAGCAACAATAAATGACCTACTAACAAAAATAGAAAAAGAACATGACTAACCTATCACTTTGACCTAGTCAAAGCTTTAAATCATGTTCCAACACTCCCTCTTGATTTAAAGTTACCAACACCAAGATGAGATCTAAAGTAGACAAACTTCTCTTTCAATAGAGACTTGGTAAATATATTGGTTAGTTGCTCATTTCTGCTACAATACTTTCAAGTTATCTGCTCTTTTGCAACCAAGTTATGAATGAAATGGAAACGAATATCAATGTGATTTGTTATAAAATGAAAGTTGGATTTTTAGCCATTGAGATTGTTGTTTTATTGTTGCAAATATTTCCATTGCTCCTTCTTACCTTTGATGAAGTTCTTCTAATATTCTTCTTAACAAAATAGTTTGACAAGTTGCTGAAGTTGCTATAATTTATTCACGCTCTGAGGAAGATAATGCTATTGTAGCTTGCTTCTTTGAATTCCAAGTGATCACTCTAAACCCAAGATTGAAAACATTTGCCAAAATAATCTACCTATCATTAAATGAAATTGCCTAATCATTGTCTATGAACCCACATAATTTGAAACTAAAGACTTTTGAGTACTAAATCCCATAATCCATAATTCTAGCAATGTGACACAAGATCTACTTCATCTGTCAATTTGAAATTAAATTCAATAGAAATAAATTCACCACACTTGTTAGTTTGAAGGCACTTAATATGATTGCCAATTTGATTATCTACCAAGGCCTTAAATTTCTTGAAATTTTCAAAAGCTTTAAACTTAGATTTTAAAAAATAAACCCAATTCATATGACTATAACCATTAACAAGTAACAATATATATATATAAAAACTTTCACCAAAAGATTCCATATTTATGGGTTTGCATAAGTCAACACGCATTAGTTCAAGACAACTATTAGCCCTCTAAGATTTTCATAGCAGAAAGAATTGCCTACTTTCTTTGTCCAAAATATCCTTTTTACAAAACTCAAGAGATCCAATTGTAGATAATCCATTAATCATATTTTTTTGACTCAGCAACTTCAATCCATTCTATTCAAATGCCTATAATGCAAATGCCAAAGTTTTAGACTCATTTATTTTACTAACAACAAAGGCAAAATTATCAAATTGGGAAGCTTCAAGTGGAAACATATTATGTGCCATTTGAACATTGATTATGTTATAACCTGATTTTTCATCTTGAACATTGTAAAAACTATTATTAAATAAGATTTTATACTCACTAGTCATCAATTGACTAACACTTAACAAATTTTAAGCCAAACCAGGAACAAATTGTACATCATGCAGAAGTTTAGTATTACTGTGGTTTGTTTTAATAGCAATTGTACCATTCCCTTCGACTTGAATCAACTTATCATGACCTAGCCAAACTTTTAATTTTTGTGTCTCATCAAGCTCTCTAGATGATGATTCATACCTAACATGTGATTAGAACAACCATTATCCAATAACCAAATAGCATCAGTAACATTGTTAGAAGAGTGAGCTATAAACAACATACTCTCTCCTTTGGTAAATTTAGTATGCTTCTCTTCATTTCTTTGCTTGGTCCAACAATCAACCTCTATGACCTAATTTTATATAATAATGGCACTTAATTTTGAATTTTATTTGTTCACCAGATTATCCTCCTCGTGTCCTATCTTCATCGCGACCACTACCATGATAACCAGCATAAAAGCCACCCTTGCTTGGTGCTTTGTCATTTGATTTGGTGATGTGAGAGGACTCTTCTTTCATTTGAAATGCCTAGTCTTCATTTTTTTTGTTGATGATCTATTCAACCTATCCTTATGAGCTTGCAAAGAACCTATTAAATCATTAAAGGAATAAATAGAGAAATCTTTGGACTCTTCTATGGCAACAACACATGATCAAATTTAAGAGTTAGACTTTGTAATATTTTTGCAACTATAGTCTCATTAGAAACTTTCTCACCACATGCCCTTATTTGAGAGATAACTACAGAAGCTCTCAACAAATAAGTTCAAACGAATTCAGAAGTACCCATTTGAAGCATCTTAAAGTTTGCGAAAAGATTAAAGTTTAACAGTAATTACCTTTATTGAGCCTTAAAACTATAGTTTGAGAATCCGCCATGCTTCCTTTGAAGTAGTTGTTATGGAAATGTGATAAAAAATATCATCAATGATTACTTGTTGGAAGAAGAGTAAAGCCTTGAGTCCTTTTTCCTATTATCACAAAGCCACTATGCATCATCTAGGTCTTAATACCCAGTTTCCACCAAATCCCATAACTCTTGAGACATAAACAAGGTTCTCATTTTTATGCTCCAAAATTCATAATTCTCACATTTGAATACAAGAATCAAAGGTTAAGAGAAAGGGGTTTTAACATTGAAAGCCATCTCTCTGATTTGCGTGAAACACAAATTGAGTAGTTGTTTTCCTTTTTGTGTTTGATATCACACACTATTTCTCTCACTTGCCTAACTCTTGCATGGGCCCAAGATAATTAAAGGCTCTAATACCAAAATATGTTGAAAAGAATAAAAAACAATAATATAAAGTAGAGAAATTTAAAAGAATTGAAGCCTCCACTTCATATTAAAAACAAAAATGAACACATCTATTTATAGGCTTACAATAAAAATAACTGACATGATATTCCACTAAGTTACTAAGACACATTAGCTACTAACATAATTCTAGCAACAATCACTAAGCCACTACGTGAAATAAAATAAGACTCAATAAACCAAAAATGTAGTAACAGGAGATGACTCACTAACCAAAATAGAAAAAGAATGTAATTGGCCCACTATCAAGTTGACCAAGTCAAAGCTTTGAATCATGCTTCAACATAAAGGAGAAATTTCTATGGGAGTGAGAATATTTAGGCCAACTATGTTATTAAAGGCTATGCAATTACCCAGATTATATGAGAGAAACATAGAGTGGTTAAATAGAAACTAACGAGGTGGCAGGAATAGTGGAATTATGGCTGGTAACAGAGTTTCTTTAGTGTCCTCATCCTCCCCCTTGGCAGATGGGCTAGTTGGTAAGAATCGAACAAGAATAGTGAGTGATGCTCAAAATCAAGGAAAATCTAAAGGACTTAATGCAAAATCAAAGCTAACACTATTTCTGCTATAGCATCTGTTAGACTATGTAGTCTATGCTGGGAATATTTGAAGATAATAGATACAAGTCAGAGTCAAAGAAACCAGCCCTTGGATCTCTTGATATCCTTGGTTTAAGAATAGAATATGAATTGGAGAAGAAACTTAGATACGCAAAACATATTTTGTCTAAAATTAATTCTATAAAGGAGTTTGTAAAATCTTTAATTAATGCATTCACGCACACTAGGGATATGGGCAAAAGACACATCGATTGAATTCTTGGAGTTTAATATGTGTGATTCAATTGCAGCTCTAAGGAAGCGACAGTTCTTGATCAAGTTAAGCTTCTATGAGTACAGGTTCATTTTGTTGTTGCTGCTTGTGCGAGTAGAAATGACAACATGTAGAGAATGGTGGGTAGAGGATGGTTTGGATTTCAACAATTAGTTTCATTTAGTGCTAGATGCTAGTTGCTGATATCCAAATCTTCAAACTTACAATAACCCTTAACGACAAAGGTGTTTTCTAGGGGGCCAAGTTAATCAGAAAGGTGTTTTCCAGGGGGAGGCAACGATAAGCCGATGCAGAGCATAGTTAATGGGGAGTTTTTATGATTATCTTCGCGTTCAATCTAAAAATTTTTTAGAAATCAATGAAGTTTCCTTTTAAGAATTTCTTCTATCTTCTAGGTGCATACCATTTATCAAACCCGAACAATATTTGTACCTTACATGTACTTGGTATGGGTACAACACTATTTATATGGTATCTGTGCTTCATCGGATAGAGTATTAAAATAAATTTTTTAAAATTATATTAGGAAAGTGGGGGAAAAAAAAAAGAGACTAGCCCAATATCTGTGGTGCTTTCGTTAATGGCTTTTCGTGGTTAGGCCTACTCTAACCTAATCCAATCTACCAAATCCAAGATTTTCAATAATGGCTTGACTAAGCCGCATTGACACCTATAAAAATATATTTGATCTATCAAAAATAGATAATAATAATAATAATAATAATATATTAAATATAAATCTTATACATTTAATTTACTTACATATTTATTTATAATTAGAGAAAACTTATATAATTTTTTTAATAAAAATATGATAAATATATAAATTTATAGATAAATACTTAATTTTTACTATTCAATATCACACGATTAAATCTTTTAAAAAATTTTACATATATCAAAGTTTTATTAAATAACTTAATAGCAAAATTATAAAAAATTATATCTAAATTTAATACTTACTAATTATCTTAGTTTGATGTAAAACTTTCCAAGTGATGAACTACATACAACTTGCCTAACTTCCCTGTAGTGCTAAAAAAAAAAAAATTTATATAAAAATGACTGATTAATACTTACTAATTATCTTCGTTTGATGTAAAACTTTCCAAGTGATGAACTACATACAACTTGCCTAACTTCCCTGTAGTGCTAAAAAATAAATTTTGATATAAAAATGACTGATTAATTGAGCATTCAAAAGTGCAACACTTGACTTGTTGAAGTGTTATATACTTCATCAAGTGATTAGGAATACAAATTCAAAACTGGTCTATAATTTCCTTAATTTTTTTACAAGAAAATAGTTGGAAAAAAAATTGTCTTAAGTGACTGGGATTAATAAAGAGAATTTATATCCTCTCGAATGTACAAACCTGTAACCTCAGTGCCTGCTGGATTTTCAGGCCCATAACATATGCAACGTGGTCAACCGAATATTTGCAGTTGTGTTTTTAGAATATATTATACATTATACTTTAAAAAAAATGGGAGGCTTTGCCCGACAAAGAACATGAAACAACCTGCAAACATAGAGTCTAAGTTGTACTCTTATTCAAGATATCCCATTTAGTTGTTCAAGGCAGAAAACTAATATTACAACGTAAAATGCCAATAAGGCTTAGTCTTGAATGGATTGGATTTCCCGCAATTTTCAGTCATGCAACAACCCAAGTTGAGCGTCTTTGCTCAAAATGAGCAAAAGAAGCAATTAGCAATCATTCTGACAACATATAAATGGGTACTGATGAGATCAATTAACTTTCAGAGTGCTTTCTAGATGGCTGGTTGCTGCTGAGTAATGCAGTGGATGTTTCCACCCCCCAAAACAATCTCCCTTCCACCTTCAATTCCCACAATCTATGACAAGCAAATTTTGAAATGCTCATTCAGTACTTGAAGAAGAAGAAGAAGAAGAAGATAATCAACAAACTAAGACTACTAAGCCAAATTTCACAATTCACAAAGTACTTGACCATAGAAGAGACAACCAATAGATTGGCATGGTGGTAAACATACATTGTCCAATCGCCATTCTCAAATGGCAGGATTACTCTGCTCTATTTCTGATGCATTAGTCATTTACGCTGGCAAATGGCACTAATTCAAGAACCAACCTCGATTTGATTTGATAGAGGCAATTCATTGTCTAATAATTGGTTCTAAAACATGCTTTAATCCTGCTATTCTACAGATGATGGCATGCGTGTTAGGTTTCTATAAGCATTTATCTGAAAACCAGTTTCAGCGGATGCCTTTTCAAGCAGATAGATCCTCCTATTCCACAACTGCATGTTATAAAGATCACATGGTTTTATCAAAGTGCTAAAATATTTCAACTACAAATAATTCTGGTAGAGGGAGCCACACAATTTCAACCAAATACCCTCTTAGTCCTGGAAAGTTTAAATCTCCAGTCCCTCACTACATGTTATTTCCATTTTTATAAAAAGTGGACTTTTATACATTTCACAAAAGGTGGTGCTTTATTGTTCCTCTTGTTTTCCTTAATTGGTTATTTTATGATAAATTATTTATTACCAATTCAGTGTTATCCACTTTTGCTGAGGATATGTCAACTCAAAAAGGTATTTTAACAATAAATTTTTCTTACTTCATGATGAGGAAAGGCCTTAGATAGGACTTGCACAGCTTCGTCATCCCATTTTTTATCTCCAAACTGTGGAACAATAATAGCTCCATTTGCAATGTAAAAGTTTACATAGGAAGCAGCAAGTCTTGTACCTGGAGGTCTGGGTTTGGCCTCGCCATCCTGAAAGATAAAGAAATACACCAGCAAATAACTTTACAATGGAAGTTGAGTTTGTCTGGTTCCATGGTCAAATCATTACTAACTATTGGTGTATCAATAGTAATACTTGATTACATCAGGCATTAGTCAAATTTGCTGTGAATTCAACATTTCAGCATTAGTATAATGAGATATGCATAGTCATTATTACATTATCAAAATTAAACGCTATAGGTAGTAATCAATTAAAAATTACAGTTACTAAAATAATAATTATGTTCAAAATGACTTGCAATCTCTGTCTTGTTTATGGCACCTCAGTTTTTCTAATACATATACTGATACCTGGAATGCTCTTCCACAAGTGAGTCTCCATTAGCTGACTGGTTGCTAATTACTTCCCTTTTAGGGCATTAATTAGGCTAATTACATGTGATTGTGAAGCAAAACATTCTAATTTTATTTGGAAGATGAAGGTAAAATTGTTTGTGTGGACATAGGTACTCAACAGAATCATTACTAGTGACAGGTTGCAGATTTGAAGGCCAAACAGGGCACTTTCCCCTATTCTTTACCTTATCTGTAGGGCTAATTCAGAAACAACTGGGAACTTGTTCTTACATTGTGTGGCTACTTCGCCTTGGAATAAGTTGTTTGGTATTTTTGGCCAGATTTGGGTTTACCCAGAAAATTTGGATCAGTTTTACTGATCTGGTATAAATGCTTGTGAAACAATAAATTTTTGTGGCAATGTGCAGTTTTCACTGTGCCTTGGTGTATTTGGTTGGAAAGGAATACTAGCATTTTTAAAGGTGTTTCGGCAACTATAGATGACTTCTGGGAAAGGGTCTTATCACTTGCTTCCCTTTTGTGTTCTCTTCATGGTTTTTCAAAGGGAATTTCTTTGACTTGTAGTCTTATAAGAATAGGGATTGGGCGTTATTGTTTGCTTAACTTCAAGTGTTCTGTCTATGCTTCTTTTTCTTGTTTAGGAGGCTGTCTTATCCTCCTTTCTTGTAATTCTCTCTCATTCTAATAAATATTCTTTTAGGAAAAAAAAAATCTAATTTATCCAAACTACATAGGTTCAGAATCCAAATAGAACTTCATTTCATTTTCTGTTTCCTTCTATGGTATAATTAAGATTTCAGATCAGGTTATGAAAAAAACAATAAGAAAGATCCATTGTGTTGAGAGTTTCAGCAACTAACAAACTCAAATGTGGGGAGGAGGCATTGACTCTACCAAAAAGCAAAACTGGCTCATCCATTTCCAGACCTCAAATGAAATTTATGTTGGTGTAATCCTATAGGTGGCTACATTGTAATCATAGGGTTGCCACTAAAACTCTCACCTTTCCACATAAGTAGAGACAAATTCCATCACGAAAAACTACCCAATTGACAGATATGACATACAGAAGAGACACAAGCCAATTAAAACAAATGTCTGTTCACTCTTCATGTGAATTCTTTCACGTGTGTAGATAGACACAGAAAATTCAAGGTAGGCTGAATTCTGAATGACTGTAAACTTTGCCATGTACCATTCCGATCTAATGAATCCATAGCATCTTTAAAATCAATATTTCAAACTTAGAATTAACCAAGATATAGGACATTTTAAACTCAGAACTAACCAAGATATAGGAAAATCAGATTGCCACATGGGTAAGAGTAATGTCAAAATGCAACATCTGAACTTCTAAAACTGGTAATTATACAGCATCAACCGATGCACTGAATCAGTGAAAGCTACATTGCACAAGTAATTGGGTTTGGTGAATATACTTTGGCGATTATGATTTATGTCTAAGGCTGATGAACAAAATTAAGTAATTGAGATAAGTAACATTTTTTCATTAGCTTTGAATTATGATAAAAGAAGAGTTTAAATAAAAGGGCAAGAAATACAAACTTGGATATTTACCTGAATGACCCCAGCAGCCTCTTCATCTGTCATATAGAGGGGGCCAGGTACATGGAGTTTAATTATTTCAAGTTTTCTACCATTGGCATCAGTTACACTTGAGAGCACAGAATATGCCTCTACAGATCTTTCATACTGCGGATCTGTTTCATCATCAGTCCAAGACAGAAGAACCACACCAGGCCTCGCAAAACAGCACATGTTGTCGATATGACCATTAGTATCATCATCCCCTGTACCATACCTTCACAAATGTTAATTAAGTTTTACTTAACATCTAGGTAAAGGCTAACTACCCGTTTTAACCTGTATGTATCAAGATATATCTGGACCAGGCATATATAAGTGTCTAAAACCCCTAAGTTGGACATTTTTCTAGAAGTATAGATATTGGCCTAATTATTTTAGACCATCTGAATTGGCCTGCACTCTTAAAAATCACTGCATCAGTTGATGCTGAGGTGTGTAGAAAGTAGAATTTCAAATTCTAACCAAGAAAGTAACAACAGAAGGATTCCCAGACTTGTAAGAAGTATTGCAACATATGAAAATCACCGCCTAGATCTTTATGTTTTTTAAAATTTCTAGCAGATATTTTTTCTAAAAGAAACTCCAGAGCTCAGGGAAGATTCATTATCAATGGTACCAAGTTGAGACCTTATAATTTTCTATTAGCTTTCATTCAAATCTACAAGGAAGGAAATGTGTCAGTTTTACCTTACTTGAGTTTCATTCTAAAATTCAGAAAAAGAAGAGGTCATAAACAATTTTACTATAATTGCAAAGGTCTAACTTCAAGAATTTTGATAATTAACAGCATCACAGTAATAAGACAACCTACAGAAATATTATGCAACTTTTCTGTACTCTCAATTTTGTCCTTTATCTATGTGGCGAAAGCATAGTCTACAAGCATTAAAGTTCACTAATGTCAATAGGTGCATTCAACACCAGAGAACAGTCAGATTCCACTTTTTATCACACATAATAAGGAGCACGAAATGCTTGTACAACTTGTTCATTAGCTATCTTTCATTCTGAACAGGCTTTATTAGAAAAGTGTGCAATTTTCTATATCCTACATTAGTCAGTTTTCTGTTGAATTAGTTATTCTTATTGCAAGATATACACATATGGTCCCTTTCAGAAAACCTCATGATAAATGGTCCCTATAAAACTTTTAATAACTGAAAATTAAGTAGCCGGAGGAAAATTCTATCAATTCAAAGGAAAATAAAAGCTCTTAAATCTAACAAG
This sequence comes from Erythrophleum fordii, assembly GCA_032878935.1. Classification (NCBI taxonomy): domain Eukaryota; kingdom Viridiplantae; phylum Streptophyta; class Magnoliopsida; order Fabales; family Fabaceae; genus Erythrophleum; species Erythrophleum fordii. Next base: position 2,463,997 of record JAVQMF010000055.1, read on the forward strand.
TCAGTGTCAATTCCATATACCGTACAGTCCATGAGGCAACCATATAATCTTTCTGACTCCCAGATATGCCTTAAGTTCATCCTCTATTTGGTTTTTACTCAAGTGTGGATTCCTGTTTTTGTTCAAGAGACACTCCTCAGTGGTAAGACAAGTCCCTGAAGGAAGAAGAAAGTGCAGACATAAACAGCAGAACTATAAAACGTTATAAGCCAATGGCATATTACATTCAGTAGGGAGATCCAAGTGTAAATCAGTAAATTGAAATAAAAGCAATTAAGTAGACTTAATGAATAATGACAAACTCATGAAAATAATCAGAAAAAATAGTTATCCATTTTAGCTGCCACTTAGTCTTGCTCATCAATGAGCCAAAACTAAAAATAGTTATCCATTTTAGCTGCCACTTAGTCTTGCTCATCAATGAGCCAAAACTAAAAACACACTTTCAAGAGATGTTTAAGCGTCAATAAACTACCATTTTGTAAGCAGTTTTATTCACCACCTTTCATACTTCTCCAATGTCCAAACTAGGAAAAAGTATTTTAACGTGTCAACAAACCAGTGCATAACTCTTACCTTCTCCATCCACATGGATGCTTCCACCTTCAAGCACAATTGTTTGGGGAAATCTAGGAATCTTCTCAATTTCCAGAATCTAGCAAACAAATGATGATAAGATAATTAAATAAGCAGATTACGCAGAAAATTTACTTTTACATGGAAGAATAGTAAAATATTTAATTACACTAACCTTCTTTGCAACCAGGAGGTCAAGACTCCAATCACTGTAACAGCCATCATCTAAACCTAAACATGTTTTAAAATTTATTACTTAAAAAACCCAATAACAAGATAATAATAATTAGTTAAAGAACAAGTTATTAGTCAGATAACCCAACAACAAAATAATAACAAGCTACGCTTCCCACAAATTGTCTATAAACTACACATAAACAAAAATCTCACAATCATTTCTTCTAATGATTCATCTTATCATGCATCTGACAATCCTTATTTCAATAAAAATGAATTTATCATGTTTCGCCTACCAAAAAGGTTAAAATTAGGACACTGATTATTGGATGTCCATTTGCTTACCTCCCCAGCTGTTAAAATTCCAATCAATTCCTGCAATCTTTGGCTCTGTATTACCAGATTTTGAGACATTTCTGCTCACAACAAACTATTGAACAAAACAAACCATAAACGTAAAAGTCACAATTTCCACGTTTACACGTCCAAACAGGTTTATTTAATCAGAAACGTAATACTAATGAGAGAGCAACTTACGGTGGGCCCAGTGTCACGAAACCAACAATCATTCATGCTCATCTCAACGACCCTGATATTTGAACGTAGCACACTTCGTGCATTCTCCCACTGAGATTAGGAGAATATTTCAGCGCCAAAGTCAACAATACCATGAAACATTATTTCTGAGTTCTGAGTAAAATTATCAATGTATTATATCTTTAACGAACCTGAGTGGAACTTGCACACACAGTCACGGGCTCAAACTTTGAGATTGCAGATGCTACCCTGGCAAATACATGTTGGGCAGGAACAGCACTGTCTCTCCAATTATCTGGGCGTTCCTGTCACTCAAAATCATGCATGCTATAAATGGCAGCGGAGGAAAAAAAAGGTTTTGCGACAACCAGAAGAGTAAATATTTCAAGGAAAATATATTATTGATATCATATCTAACAATTACGACTCGTAAGAAAAGAAAAAATAATTAATTAAGCCAGAAGACCAAGTTCAACCAGAAAATTAGGGTCTCATTTTAAGTAGCATAAGCTCACTATCAAACAAAAAATGAAATCCATCAAATCGAAGGACGGCATAAACACCAAGCTCCAGACCCAAGTTGTGGCTTGCGATGAACCCATTTCTTTGTTTTGCTTTCCCCTTTCAGCAGTGACAAAGAGGAGAGTAGAGATGTACTCACAGGCCAACCCATCCAACACTGTGAGTGGGCTTCCCATTCTGCAGGCATATGAAATCCAAGAGAAGCCGGCGTGCCTTTCAGTTCCATGACGATACTCTCACTCTTCCCTTCGAGCTAGCTCTGGTCGTCAGAGAAGCGGACTCTTGAAGACCAGGGATGTTTGATTTGGATAAGGATCCTTTGATTTGGATAAGGATCCTGTGAAGTAAAAATTTCTCTGAAATAGTTATTATTTCAGATGTGTTTTTATTTTTTTTGTTTTTTAATATATAAATTTTATTTTTATTTATAAAAATATGCATTTTACCTTTTACTTCATGAATTTTAAGAATTCTCATTTCAAAGGATCTTCATCTGTTTGATTTATTATTTTTAGAGAATTTTTTTTATTTAAAAAAATATATTTAATAATGTATTTTTAATAAAATATTTTTGTAAAATAAAATAATATTATTTTATTTTTAAAAATAAAAAAAATTAGAATATTTTTTTTAGATATTTTATAACTTTTGTTTTGTAGAATTAAAAATAAATAAAAAATCATGATTTTTAAAATAATAATTTAAATAAATTTTTAAATTTTTTTAAATTTCTTTTAAAAATATTTATTTTAAAAATATTAAACAAAAATAGGATAAGACAAACTCCAAATTTCTTGGTTGAGTGCTGTCACTTTTTGAACAAAACGCAAAACGAAGGGAGACAAGATCTATAGGAACTTATAAAAAAAATTAAAAAAATAAAGCTGTTAACTCAGGTTTAGAGTAATGTTTTTAAATTGGAATAGATCATTAAACTAATAGAATCACTTATTTATGATTTATTAATTGAATTGTAGTTGAATCGTAATTGAATTATAAATAATTAAATATATTTTTTTAAATTTTATATATTAAATTCTTAATATAACAAATAAATATAAATAAATTTAAATATTTGATTATTAACTTAATATTTTTAAAATGTTTAAAATATTATTTTTTAATTAAAAAACAAAAATTACTTATAATTAAAAGTTAACAATATTTAATATTAAATTTTAGAGTTCCTAAATTATATTAAATTTTCATTTATCATTAAACAATAACAATTTTAGCCAAACAATTTTATATTTAAGAAAAATACTAAAAAAGAAAACACTGAAAATAATTAACTATGTGCTTTTTATTTATTTTATATTATTTTTTTTAATTTGTCTATATTTGAACCTCTTCTTTTTTTAATTTGTCAAATTTATTTAAGATAAACTATCCTATTATATAAAAAAATTTAAAAAAAAATTATTAACCGATTCAAACTAGTTTTCAATCAATCTGATATTAACCGATTTCATCGATTCTTTATTTAATCAATTTTTTGGGTCAATTGGATCAGACCAAGGATCAATTCCTGGTCCAACCGGCAGATCTAGTTTGGTTTTTTTAACAATGGTTTAGAGCCTCGAGCGAAGGATGAAATGCGCCTCCCAATTGTGGCCAAAATACTGTTTCGTCTCCATTGCCATCACATTGCTTCTCCTAGTAATGCCTCGTTTTCACAAGGTGAAATGGTTTCTTTTTCACATTCCAAATTTAGATGTTGATTTCTGAAAGGAAAATGGGCAACGTAGCACTTTTTGGAGCATGTATTAGTGAGCAGATGGTTCTTTGGGGGTGCAAAATGCACTATTTTTGAAGGAGTGAAAATGTTGAAAAATATGATGCTTTCCTTGCATTTCAGCATTTGTCTCCATGACGTTGGAATCATTTTCTCTTCTGTGTTAGGTTGATGTTAACGCTTTCTTTACTCTTTTAAAGGTTCCTTCTTCTTTTTTTTGGTGGATGAGTCAGTGGTTGGAAATTTTTGGTACTCTTTCTTGTTCTGTATTTAAGAAAACTGTAACGCTTAGTAAAAATTGTATTTTTTTTACTTAAATTACACTACGCACAATAAAAAAAATTTAATGATCATTTTTGTTATTGCTAATAATTTAAAATTCATTGTTAAAAAATTTTAGTGGCGATATTTAATCACCATTAGGTTATAGCTAACCATCATAATAAAGGTTTTTATCTTATCATTGCTAGAACACCATTAATTTTGGCTTTTCTAAAATGTTACTATTAAAAAGAAACTTTATGTAACAATATTGGTTGTCAGATTGCCATTAAAAAATTTTTTAATTTAAAAAAATTTTAGTAGCAACTATAAGTTTTTAATTTTTTTAAATTTATTTCATATTTTTGGTTTGTCTATATAGAGTTTAATCTAATTTCATACTCAATACTATTAAATTTAAATTTAAATTTATCAAGAAAGCCAATATATTAAAATATATGCTTTGATTTTTTTAGTTTAGCAATGAAAAAAAAAGGCAATTTAAACTCCCAATCAATCTTATAACACTATTAGTTTTACCTATCATCACATAAACCTTAAGTGAAACAAAATTAAGACATATTAAAATCCAATCAAAATAGCAACTTCTTTACTTTTTCCTTTACAAGAGACAAAGCAAATCACAAAGCTTAGCATATATGTTATGTTTTAAAATTGATGATGTCCCTTGTGGCTCATAAAAGTATAAAAGTAACACAACATGAATAGGCTTCAACTTTTCTTTCAACAAATATCAAACAAAATCTTTTCTTACAAAATATAATCTATAATAGTAATCAGTTGATGCTTAGACTTGCAAGGAAGAAAATGTTGAATTGCCTTCTAATCTGTATTATATTCCAAGAAAGAAAACATTGTCGAATTGCCTTCCAATGTGTATGATATTCCATTAACCCTAAGGCTAATAACCAATAATAAAATCAAATAGAGAAATGTTAACTCCATGCTTTTTATAAATCATGAGGATAACAAGTGGTAACAAATAGAAAAAATGCACAAAATCAAAGTTGACTTAGAAAATAAAAGGGAATAATGTATAAGCTAAAAGGAGAAAGGAGAAAGGATAAGGTGTCCTTATAGAAAGAATAGTTTAAAAGACAAAGAAACTGCACATAAAAAAGAAAAAATTTAGTGCAAAAAAAAAAGAAGATAAAGAAAAAGAAGAAATATGCTAAAAAAAATATTCTTTAAAATGATTCATCATAACAAGGTTGCCTTCTTGCATATATATGTTTAACATAGGACTTGAATTGGGACAAAAATCCCATATCTAGATAACCCATAAGGAAATCACGTGTGTAGACAATTAAATTAGGATTTTACAAAAAACATAATCATATGAAACACTTTTAACCACAAAATAGAACTTCTACATGTGCAGCAAGTTAAACCAAGATTCTACACCTAAAAAAAAAAAAAATCATATACAGCACTTTTAACTTCAAAACAGAATATAAGTAGAAACATATAACAAATTATAATGTTAATTAAGCACCTATTCTCAATGAATGTGCTAACAATACTTATACTTTAAAGTGACTAGTGAGTTGAATTTAAACTAAAAGTTGTTATGAGATGAAAGAAAAGCATAAGTGTAGAGATTTAAAACATAATGGACAACATCAGTAGAAAGATCCCCAAAACACCAAAGAAGAGATAATTGAAATAGTATGATTAATTATTTAATAATATTATTTATTATTAAATTTGTTTACAAACTACTAATAATTTTTATTATATAATTATTATATTTATCTAGTTATATTTTATATTTTATTAATTATATTATATATCAATTATTTTATTATTTATTATATTAATAATTAATTAATTATTTTATATTTTATATTTTAAAAAATTTTAGGGCTTTAGCAAATAATGATCCACTCTATTATGCCACTAGAACAAAGAACTCCTAATCTAGAATTCCTTTAACTACGACTGTAGTATAAGGTCCAAAAGTAGGTGATGATATTAAGAATAATTTATCAATCCTAAAGCAATGGGTCACTTCAAAGCTTATAGGATGACAACTCAAGATGTCACTTAATTATAAAGTTATAATAACTTAATAGTCGAGCTACCTTTGAGAAGGAAAAAAATATTTAAAAAAATAACTACAAGAGTGTGGAATTGCAAGACAAGTCCATGTGTAATGCAAAACTAATTTTTCCTTTTCTTTATAATTGTTTTGAATTTAACTGATTTCTCTAAAGCATCAAATGCTAAGTTTAAAAACCTATATGAAACATGGGACTAATTGCACTTACCATGCCAAGTTGGTAAGATATAAGCAAGTCCTCTTAAAATTCATCTTGTCAACATGTTCAACCTACATATCAAGGTCTTCAACCTAATATTGAACATTTGATTACATAAAATCAAGTTCAACTTACCATCTTAAGAAGTTAAGCCAAAAAAAAAAGGACTAATTTGACAAATTACCCTTATTTAGAGGTCAATGCTCAAGTTTCAACATTATACTATAATAGGATTCAAATTAGTGAAGAAAAATAAATGTCTTTCTCCAACATGTTGCCTCTATTCTATACTTCATCCATATTAAAAGACTTAGATTACCATTTTTCACTACAAAAAGATTAAGATATATCATACCTTTTCATGTGAATTTGTGATGTTTTTTAAGTGAAATTTAATATATGTTTTGCTCTACTTTTTCCCCCCCTTTCAGGCCAAAGAAAAAAGACCCTATTAATTTTTTGTCAGACCTAAGTTGCCTCTCCCAAATATATAGACCAGAAATGGTATGTACAAATGAACAAAGTCAATGAATATCAAAGGATAAGATTTGCTTGTCAAAATTTGTTAGAGGATGATTTGTAGCAATTTCTTTTTTTCATTTTTTTTTCCTTTGTCTTGATATAATAGGACAATAATGATATTGTGTGATGTTAATAAAAGTTGAGTATTGTTATTGTGTGATGTTTATATTGTCTTTGTTTTATCACTTTGATCTTTATTTTATGGTGTTTTAAGATTAGCTTAAATATTAAAATTTCTAAGCAGAAACTTTGTAGAAAATTAGGGAAAGAACTTTTCTTTAAGAAAGTCTTAGTTAAAGAAGAATTTTCAATAGAATGCATCATATAAATGACAACCACCATGAGATGAAGTTGGCTAATAATAACATAACACATGTAGGGACCATTTTCCTTTTAATATTGATATGAATATTGCTTCATAGTTCGATGGCCATGAAAATGTACATTGGCTATGTTTAATGCTTATATATGTAACTAGTGGCTTATGACATGCATTTTATTAATATGAAACATTCTAGATGCACTTCTTTTCAAAGTTTTGAAAACATCAATATGATAAAAAATTACTAAACAATTGATCTTATATAATTAATTATGTGGTCTCCTTACAGAGCTTCCTCTAAAATGCTTTTTTGAGAGACTTGCAAAGGGACCTTAAAGGTGACTGGTCATTTTATAAAGATCTTTCCATTATGTATGCATATGGCATTGCTTATATACACATGATTCAATGTTGTTTATTTTGTTTTAAAACAACATTGATGGTGATTTGCAAAGAATTAGCTATATCTAGCTTTCCTTCAATTGAAAATGCTAATTTGGAGGTTTATTGAAAGCCTAAATTGGAGATGGTATTTGATAGTTTAAAGGTCACTTTGAAGTTCTAGAGTGATTATGGCAAGAGAGTTAAAGTTAAAGTTAAGGAAAAAAATACACCAATAATAGCAAAAAAAAAAGATAGCTTCATTAGGACATGTAGGTTTGTTTGCTACAAAGAGGGTTTACAGAAAAAAGACAAAAGGGATTATCTAACAATTAATCTATGACTTGAAACCAAAACTAATCACAAAGTATAAATAAGAGTCATCAACATAAATGAAAAATTTAGAGTATATGACTTTGTAGAAGAACATAACCACGTTCTTTATCTTTTAAAAATGACCTTTATATTAGTATCTCAACAAAATGTATCTGAAGTTTAGTGCTATCAAATTGATCTAGTAGATGATGTCAACCTTCAACAAAAAGCCTTGTTTAAGTTAATGAGTAAGCATGTGAGATAAAGAACTAATCTTGGCTATACTTATTTAAATCAAAAGAACTATCTTTAAACTAGAAGGTAAATGAGCTTTGTATAAAAGGAAGTAAGTTGTCTACTACAATACTTCCAAAGATAATTGATGGATAATCCATCCTTCTACCATGTATATTAAATAGATTCTGAAGAACAAATAACTAATGTGTTTTGGGTAGATCCAAGACTGCTTATTTATTACACTTATTTTTGTGATGTTATCTCTCTTGACATTATGTATTGTACTAACGATGCACATATATCACTCACAGTGTTATTAGGATTCAACCATTATTAAGGAGTAATGATTTTTAGGGTTGTATTATTATATGAAAAAACTGCAGAGTAAGTGAAATGGTTGTTTGAAACTTTCTTAAAAGCACACAAGCAAAAAAGTCCTTAAATAGTCTTCATTGATCAGAATCAAGTCTTGGTTAAAACACTAATACTCCATTTGGTTGTGAGAATACTGCCCTAGGGACTAGAAAACCAACTAACATTCCAACAATGTCATGTGTTTGGTTGTAGGAAAAGCAACAAAAGATTTCCCATGAAAAGCTTACTTTCTTGCATATGATGGACAACAAAATCATCCCATTTTGAGAAGGAAAACGCCACTGTGCACTGGAATGAGCTCTAAAGTGCAGAGGCAATATTAGAAATTACATGTTTTTCATTATTATTTATCTATAAAGGTATTTTGGTCTTTTTGATAGCACACCTTTCCATTCCCACCATATTTACATCTAACTAAATGAAAAACATGATAATATTTCTATTCACTTCCTTGACATGCCAAATAGGATTTATGCATCATAACATTCTTTTCCATTCCTTTATATTCTTTTCTATTTATTTTCATTCCATCCAATTCTTACAACCAAACACACCATAAGAAAGGTAATGCTTGACACTTACCATGAACTATATATATAGCACTTGATACAAAATGGCATTTAGAGCCTGGGTAATTTAGTTTATGGTGAATTTGATTTCTTGATTGACTTTGAAAAGTGCATATATAGTTATAAGAATGAAGTATAGTTTGAGGCAACTTAGAGCAACTTGCTATCAAGTTATGATATGCATGAAAACATATAGTTGAGATCAGTCTATGGCATTTAGCAAAAATGGACAACATGTTATATGAAAAAGACGTTTGCACTAGGCATGCAAAGCATATAACTAAGTGAAAGCATGAACATAGACATTGAGTTTTATAAAAGTATCCTTGAACTTTAGCACTTCGAAAAAGTGGTAAAAGACAAGTAACATAATGAATTAAAATGTAAATTTGAAGTGTGTCAAAAAATAACAAGATTAAATGGTCAATATTCCCATATGTTATGACAATTGACACAAATTTATATCTCCACAATTTTTTACATCTTCTAATAATATGGAGCTGCTTGTGCGAAGTATAGGAATGAAACTCCTCCATTCTTTGAATACATTATTACTATAGTCCATAATGAAAGAGAATGAAAAGTTTCATAACTAATGAGAAGTCAATTTCTTGTTCTTGTAGGAAGTTTGAAACCATTGGTATATTATGTTATTATATACTAAAAATGTAGTGTTTGGATGTCAAATTAGTGCCTGATTAATATATTATAAAGAGGTAAGCAAGAAGTAGTATTATACATGATGCAAAAGGAAATGAGGTTGAAGGAGATGCCAAGTGAGCTACCACACAACATTATGGAGAAATTTGTCTATAGCTTATAAGGATAGTGACTAAAGTGTCTAGCATCCAAGAAGCATTCTCGTTTTTATGTAACGTTGTTGCTAAATTGAGCGAAAAAAGAACAAAGATTTGCAATAGGTAAATAAGTGTGGACAATGACATACCATAGTGAATACACACGACAATGAATGTGTTGTATAAGTAAAGGGATTCAAGAAGAGAGAGGGTAGAAAAGGTAAGAAATGCTTAAAAGGTTAAGTTTAGTGTCAAGCAAAGATAAAAAAGAAAGCTCCAAGTGCTAATGTTTCATAAAGTCAACAAAAATTTATGGTAATGTAAATTATGCTTATAACCATTCACTTAATCTACTTGTTTGCTTTCATCATATTTTTTTGTTTTCCTTCTAACAATGTTGTTTTATGCAACATCTAGGAATTTTTCCTAATTTAGTTGTGCCTAAATTCTTAGAAATATTATTTTATGATTTTATAAATGAAATTCAAAATATTAAGGTAAGATAATATCATAAGGTACATAATTTCAAATTAATTTAATTAAAAATTTTAGGATAAGATAATATTTTAGTGTAATTAATTTAAGTTTGTTTTAATTAAATAAATTGTGATATTAAATGAATATAAATTTTAAAAATGTATTGAGAATTTTAATTTAGGAATTTCAAAATATATAATTAATAAATTAATTATTATAAATGATGGGGGATATATGTGAGATTAAAAATAAAAAGTCAAGGTTAGAATTAGAATTTAGAAAATTTGTCTTAAAGATCAAAGTATCCACCAATTAGGAGTTAGTTTTATACTTAACTCTTTATTAGCCAATCCCTAATCATTCTTGTAAATAAATTCTAGCCACATAAAAACAACAAAAAAAGTTATCTTCTCTTATACAGCACTTGGCCAAACCCTTAAAGCAAGAGAAAGAAATGGCTTCTTGAACTACAAGAGGAGAGAGAAAATTTTCAAGGCAATTTTAAGGTACTTCTCCCTTTCTCATCTAGACTTAGTTAGAAAGATTGTAAAACTCATTGAGGGCTTTCATATGAACTAATCAATTTTCTCAAATGCTTAGGTTTGACCAAAAATTCAAGGGTTGACTAAGGGTTTTCGAAAAGCTAAATGTGGGAGAAGAAAAAGGAGTAATTCTCTACAATTTAAATATAAATTCGACATAGTTTGATGGCTAAAAAACTTGGTGTTAAAGGAGGCCCAGAGTTCAAAATTCTTAGTATAGTGGGTAGGAGAATCCATGCTTTCACTTGTGAATTATTGGTTCTAGTATGCTTCTTAACTTAAAATTAGCTAGAATGTAATGAGAAATGGAATTTAAAACCATTAGTATGAAAGTTGAAAATTTGAAATGTCTTGAATAATAAAGGGTTTACGAGGAAGACTAGTTTAATTGTGGTTTTGATCTTAATTTAAGCCTTAGAATGATGAATGGATGATGAGGAATGAAATTAAGACCATAGGAGTTTAATAGAGATAAAATGGCATAAATTTCGTATGTAAACATCAAGTTGGAAGAGACTTAGATCTAGGTAGTCTTGATAGATTTTGGATTAAAATATTTCTTTCAAGCATCTACTTAATGTAAAGATAGATAATTTTATGTTATTATTAATTAAGTGGTTGACAACTAGTGTTGGTGAGGAAAAGAACCTTGAAGACTCTTATGTTTTTAGAGATAATGCAGTTGTTATTTCATTTCTTTTATATCCTTATATTGATCATATTTGAATGTTAATGTATGCTAGAATATGATTTAGTTGTCTCTCATAGTTAGTGGAGACAAAGAATTCTCTTCCATAAGTTATGAATGAATGAGCTAAAGATTTATTGTTTATGTGTAATTGGCCACTTATACAACTTCTATGGGGCATGTTATTGGTATGGGATAATAATGTGTGGATAGCCAAATAGGTTGATTCTTTCTAGTTGTGTTACATGGTATGATCAACTATGTGAAATTGCTTGGTATGTTTATGAATGACATAATAACTATTGGGATGCAAATTTCATCTTTATAACAAATAAATTTTCAGGTACACATGAATGAAAAGGAGCCACTTAAGGATGATTAGTATAGGTGGGAATGTAATTTGTAGATGTTGACATGATTTTGGCATGTAAAATTATGAATACTGTAAATATGTTCTATTTTCTGTGTGCAAAGGAGGTGTTAGTAAAAATGCCAATTTCATGATTCCAAGCATGTGGAGTGACCTAATAGTGAATTTTGATGTATATCAATGCCTATGAAGTTGTGATACCTAATTTAAAATAGCTAAATGTTTTTGGATAGGAAATGTGATGTACAAAACCATAAAATTCTATTTTGATTGGAAATAGGACAGTTATGTTTTTTGAATTTATTAAAATAGTAAGCAACATTATTTTGCCCTGGAATTTCATGGAGATATTGTTGACATATGAAAGGACATGTATAAAAATTTTTAGCTCAATTGGAGCCCATTCGATTGCTCAAATAAAATCCCCAAATCCATTTCCTTTTTTTAAATGCCCAACAAACTTTTTTGTGGACTGTTAAACAAAGGCTTTAAACCTTAAAATTTATGGTCTAGACTTATTCTTAAGGATGATAATACATAAAAGGATAGACCTATAGTGTTTGGGATTTTTCTAGAATGGTTTAACACCTTAAACAATGCCCCATAGGAAGATTAGTAGATATAGAGAATTTTAGGGACTATTTTGAAAGAAAAATTTGTTTAAGGGTGAAAACATGATTCTGTTAGACCCAAATTAATTATGTATCAACTAATGAGTTAAGCTATTGGAGAGAATTATTTCATAATTTTTGGACACTGTTTAATCTCACGTGACAACCTCTGTAAAATAATAACATTTTTTTTGTAGAATTTATCTTTTGTAGTCTGCTATGTTGTCATTCAAAAATTTTATTTTAATTAATATTCTTCCCCAATGGACTTAAATATGTCTATCTAGATCCAATTATCCTCCTAAATATTTATTTAAACATCTTAAATTAAGTCATAAAGGTATTTTTAGAAAAATAGTTCTAGGTGTTACATTTTAAGTCAAGTGTACTTTGGAATACCCCATCCAATCGCTTCTCTAAGTGTTAATATTTCCTTTAGTCAACAATCCATGCTATGTAAAGTTATAATTGTCACCATTTAATTAGTATACTCTTTTGTTTTCATCAAATAATTCAAATTATTTTCAGTTTTCTTTGTTGGATCACAAAGCTACTTCGAGGCCATTTAGTTTTTCTAGTTTCTTTATGGTAAGTTTTATTAACTACTAATTTTTTGCTTGGTAATTAATTTAGATTTCTAATCATTTTTCCCTTTTGCAATATAGGCACCATTTAATCATCCTATATAGTCACTTCAAGTACTAGTCTTGGTGGTGATGTTACAAATTAGTAAGTGGAAGGAATATTCCTTTTTGAAGAATGGAATACAAATGATGATAATTTATACATCAAAATCTCTACATGGAATCAGGTCCTAATCTAGCTATATGATTCTTAAAGCCATTTGGTAGCATACCTTTTGTTAAAGAATCGACAATCATCAACCAGTACTAAAATGTTCAATGGTAACTTTATTCTCTTTGATTCATTTCCTCATGGCTAAGTACTTAATGTTAATGTACTTACTTTAACTTTCATTCTTACTGTTCTAAGCTAAAAACTATAGTTAATATGTCACAATATATCTTTAATAGCCTAGAGCTAGAATTCATAATCCTAACTTAGAGATAAAGCTTTTTAGCTATGCACCATACAAGATTTCCTCAAAATAAGAATACAAACTTAACCTATGTTAGAAGTAACAATTAAAGTTTACTTCACACTCTTCCATGACATAGCTTCATTAGCAAACATAAAGATATAATATGATGTTGATTTTCATGAATCAACATATTTGACAAAATTTAAATTTAGGTACCTAACTATCTTAAGGTTATCAGTTCACCTATATATAAGCATGTAGTTTTTAGTCCCTTTAAGGTATCTTATCACCTTTTTTGTAGCTTTCTGATGGTACATACCTAGATTACTTTGATATTTGCCTAATATTCTAATAGCAAAAATAATGTCAAGTGTTGTGTAAACTTGAGTATACATAACGCTTTTGACTATAGAAGCATAAGAAATGTTTTGCATTCATTCCTTGACAACTCATTATTGGGGCAATGATTTAAATTGAACATGTCACCTTTTACTATAGGGCACTACAGTTGGTAAATAAATCTTTCATTTAAAACCTTTTTAAAATCTTATTGATATAAATTTCTTATGATAGACCTAAAATACATTAAGTTTTGTCCCATGGATCTTAATGCCAATAATATAAGATATCTTACTCATATCCTTCATGTCAAAATTCTTAGAAGAACTACTTCATCTCATATAGCAACCACTTATCATTAGTTACAAGTAATTTATTGTCCACATATAAACAAAGAAACATATTTTACTCCTATTAATCATTTGATACATGTATTGATCCATGATGTTCTCCATAAACCCAAATAATGAGATGAAATCATGAAACTCAAGATTCCTTTATTGCAAGGTCTATTTTAATCTATATATGAATTTCTTAAACTAGCACATTAAGTGCTTATTGTAATATCCTTCAATTTTCTAGCTCATGAATTGGGATAATAGCGGAATCTTGAGCATTCAGAGGAATTATAGTGTTTGGGAATTCTAGAAGTTTATTTGGACCACCTAGAAATATTAGGACTTTTTTGAAATTTTTACAAATTATTCAGGATTTAATTAAAATTAATTGGGATTAATTCCTAATTAGCAAATAATAAATAATTATAGAATAAATAAAAAGGGGATGAATTTTATGAAAATCATTACACCCTTAGAACCCTAAAAGTATAAGAAAATCATTTAAAAGATAAAATTATTTGGTAAAAATTTAGGGGTTAAAATATAAATACCTAAAGTTTAAGGCTCGAGATGCAATTTTAATTATAGGCCAAAATATGATTCCCTCCGAATGAAAAATGGTTGATTTAGGAAGAGAACCTTATATCAAGATGATCATGTCGATGATTAGAACAACCTTCCTAATTACATCCCTTGACAAATCCCAAAACAAAGCAGGAAAACTAGAGTAAAAGAAAGGTCAAAACTTGGCTTACTCAATACTCTACTAAAATGAAAATGTGAGAAAAAGGAAGCTTCTATGACTTACTCTTAAAGCCAAATGTGAGGAGCTTCTCCAAGAAGCCAATGCCTTTCTCCCTTCTTATAAATAGACTCTTTTCTCTTTAATTGAAACACAGACCAAGAAAGGGAGGAGAAACCGAAAGAAAAAGTGCAAGAAAGAGAGAAAGAGTAGTCATGAGTTTAAAAGGGAGTCCAAGAGTGAATGAGAAGGAAAGTCTTGGAGGAGAAAAGCTAAGGAAAGTGTAACACCCCAAAATTAATTAAGGTATTAATCATAGATTTGGGTTAATTAAAAATAATTAATATGGAATAATCGGGTAAGTTAAGTGAAAGAAAATTTCAGGGAGATAAATTATTAATATGAGTTTGAGGTTTAATTGGGATAGAAACTTCATCTAGGCCCAAATTAATGTAGGAGATCATGATAAGAGGTAATAGAGGCCCAATAAGTTAAGTGTAAACCCAATCTTATTCAATATAATAGAGGCCCAAAATCTACCTTTTATAGGCCTTTATAGTTGGGCCAATAACCCTTGTGCAGACCCAAAACTTTTGAGCTCTTAAAACTTAGTTTGGCCTAATTAAATTCCTGCAGCCTAACACCTTGAAGCTGGCCCAACCAAGCTTAAATATGAAGCCCATTTAGAGTTGGATCATTGGAGCAGGCCATAACCCATGGAAAACCCAACTTAAACCCTAAAAACTAACCTAGTCACCCCTCATTCTGCAGAACACAAAGACACAAAAGAAAATTCGGAGGTTTGAAGGAAGGTTAGGGTTTGGGGCAAGAAATCCATCATTTCCCACTTCTAGAGTAAGATTCAGCCAAGGTAATAGTTATATAACTTAATTCTCTCATCTTTCTCTTCATTTTGACTCAATTAATTTTTTATTTGACGAATTTTCACCCACACCCAAAATCTGAAACTTGCCATTTGATGTTTCCATGGAGAAAATTCGTAAGTTAAGGCTAGAGCTAACATTAGGTAAGTATAAACTCTCCATTTTGATGCTTTCTTTACTAGTTTGAGACCCCTATAGCTGATTTATAATATGGGTATTGTTTGTGTACGAATTTACTTAGAATTTGAGGTGTTATTTTAAGGTTTCTGAGGTAAGAGCAACTGAATCTGAATTTAGTTTTAATGGTGACTAGGCTGAAGTAACATTCAATTGGCTCTTAAGAGGATTGACTACAAGTGAGGTAACTGGGACTATAATAATTCCATGCATATATCTATTTTGATTTCATATTTATTGTACATGATGATTTAAAATACTAAATGAATTGGTTGGCTATCCATGATATTGTGATTGGATCTTGTGAGTCCATGGTGGAGCTGTAGTGCAGCTGCCACCCGCGTATCTGCTTTGATAGGGCATGGGTTATGATCAAACCCTAGATGCACTGAGCCCTAATTGTGCTTAACGGGGAGTAGGTGTCATGGACGGGTCTCTCCTAGTGTTATTAGCCTTTAACATGTGAAAATATGATTGCTAATATAGGATAGTAATCATGATAGCCTAATTGTTTCATTTACTGATAACTGTATGTTTTCTGATACTTATGTGAAATCGTGTATATATGTTAATTAAACTGGATTATATAATGGAATTGCCTTGGTTATTGAGATTTACATCTCACCTCGTTTCATGGGATTGTACTTTCAGGTGAAGGCCCTTCGGATAAGGATAAGGGGAAGCAAGTAGATAAAAATCCATGAGCTCTAGCCATGTGTGGAAGAAGCTACACTTGGGCTAATTTGAGTAGAGTAGATGCAATTTTGTTAATCTTTTATATAGCATTATCATGTAATCATATTACCAAGTGTAGGCGTTTATATTTTGATTAGTTGAAATGTATTTATTAAAGAGTTAAGTCTCAATATAGCTTGGTTTAGGTTGTATGAACCTATAGTATCTGATGTATAGATTTTGTTGAATTCATGATATGGTTTACTATTGGGAATGTCATCACATTATCTATTAGATTGTTAATTTAAATTAGTGATGTATGGAATCTTTAATGAAATATATACTTGAATGGTGATTGCTGGAAGCTTATGAAATTCTGCGATTATTAAACTATGAACTGGTTAATATAGGGTAGTTAGAGGAGTAGAAATGGACACTTAAGTCTTGAACTAGTAATGATAGATTAGCTGGGTAATTAAGGTACAAAACTACCATTAGAGTTGCATAAATTAAGGTAGAATGGCCCTAGGGTGATATTGGAGGGAGAGTGGAGAGTATGAGACCAGATTTTTAGAGTTATAGGATCAGAAGGAATTTCACCGCGGCCAATAAAGGTGAATTTGCCTAGGGGGTCTAGAGAGAAATTCGCTGTGGTGAAATGTAAGAGGCTAAATTGGGAGTCATCCAGAGGGAAATTCATTACAACGAAAGGGGTAATTGGCCATGGCAAACTTTTATGAAAATGTCCCAGGTGTTCCAGAGAGGAATTAGCCGTGGCTAACAAGGGAATTGGCTATGGCCAACAGCGAAAGGTGAGCGAGGTAAGTTCCAGGAGGCTTCCTCGCCGCGACGCCAAGTAGGTTAGCTGCGGCGAAGGTCCAACTAGCCACAGTGAAACTAGTGACGAAGTAAGGGGCAAAACCGAGAGGAATTAGCTGCGGCTAAGTTAATTTGGCCGCAATGAACGTTCTGAAACCCTTATATTAATTAGGAAACCTTGAATTTTCATATAGTAATCTTAAGGGATGATTTAAAGACATTGGGATGAGTTATAACTGATGGGTAATAAAATTAAAGGCTTATAAATAAATGTTTATTTCCCTTATGTACATAAGTGCTTGTAATTGTATGGTTGATGACTCTAATAATATTAAATTTTAAATTTTCTCGTATTTTCACAATATAATTGGTCGTAATGCCTTGTAACCCTAAATCTATGATTATTAATCACGTATTTAACCTAATTACAATGATTAGAAATTAAGGTCGTCACAGAAAGAAGAGCTAATCTCCCATAGTTGCCATAGCACCTTTGAAGCTAAAAAGGAGAAGTAAGAAAGGTAAAAACATCATTTATGCTCCTTTTTCTCTCTTTTTAGTCATTTACGACGTATAATAGGTAGACACTCCATTTCTATTCTATGTTGTTCTTGGCTATTTGAGAAGCTTAGTTAACCTTACTAGATCTTTGTGATACTAAGGACTTCCTTAGAAGTTTGTAGGATAACCATAGTTATAAATATTGCACCAAAGTCTATAATCAAGTACTCAATTAAGGTTGAATATTTAAGGGCCAAATAAGGTTCAAATGGGTTGAAATTTGAGTATCTTAGGCTTGTTATATTAGAAAAATAACCTGCCAAAATTCATGAATTATAGAACTTGTTTGGTCACTTAACTCATCCTAAAAATTATGTATATTCTTAGCTTGTTTCTTTTTAAGAAGTTTTGCAAAATCATAAAGTTGAGGCGCTAAACAACTCTATTTCATTCTATGCTTTTTCCTACACATAGCTAACATCTAAAAGTAGCTCTTGGTCAAATTTCAAAATGTTTGTAGGACTATAGAAAAAACTGTAGAGGTTGGAAGTTTGTTGGTTTCTTGAGATACTGAACAAAGTATAAGGTACTTTGTCAGTAATACAGCACTATTCGTGCTGTCCAATATTTTTGGATAGCCAAATTTAAGGGAATTGTAGTGCCAAAATACCTTTTTGGCTATTTTAAGACATTCTCCCTTGCATTTTGAGTAGTTTTAAAGGGATATGATCTAAGATATGTTTAAAGAAAAAGAACAACTAAAAGGGCATGAAATAGCTAACTAAAGACCCTTAATTTGGCCACATGCTTTATGAATAAATCTCTAAGGATATAAGGGGAGATTAAAGAAAGTAATGAAGCTTACCCAATTATTTGAGTTAAAGAAGGGCCTTAATATAAGTTGTAAAAACATAAACTTAAGGTCATTAACCTTTGGTTACATAATCACAACCCAGTTAAAGGACTAAGCATAACTCACCCTTTAATATGAATATGAATAAATTGTCTATGACATGGTTTGAATTGAGATTATATTATATGATATATGGTGACTGCGAGACAAGGCTAGATTAGTCATGATTTTATTAGGTTTAGCTGATTAAGAATTGATGATCCTAATAAAGGATATATTATTAACATAAGCCTTATAAAATGAATATGTCATCTATGATATGTGACCTAGATAACCTAAAATATACATAAAACAGGTCAAGATCAGTATGATTATGATGATGAATGAATCTAAGACGAGAATGGAATCCTCGAAGGTTAAAAATCTTCTCAGGATTTCGTCAAACACAATGTTCTAAAGAGATAAAAGCCCTATAAGAAACTATCTAAAGGACAGTGAGAGTATTTGTTTGTCATTAGATAGTGACCAAGGTAATGTATTAAAAAGAGATATTGTGGCTAAGATAAAACACTATAAAATAAAAGTGATTGAGATAAAGCACTAAAAAGGAACATAGCAACCAAAATATGGCACTAAAAGGAAGATAGTGGCTAAAACAAGGCATTACAAAATGAAAGTGACTGAGATAAGGCACTGGAAAGCATAGATTGATTGAGATAAGGCACTAAAAGGCATAAAGTGATTGACATAAAGCATTAAAAAGGTAAATAGTGGTCGAGATAAGGTACTAAATAGTCGAGGCAAGGTAAATAAAAGATTAAGGGAAATAACCTCTTATTTCTTATAGTTATGGATCCACCTTAGGTGACCTCCTAATATCATAATACCTCTTAATTATAAAAGTATGGAATGTTTCAACAATTATGATAAAATGTTACGATGATTATAGTAAGCTAGGAGAGTAGCTTTTCCTCCTAAATGGTATTAGAAACTTAGATTCCACACCAAATAATATCGAATACATGGCAAATATAATTAAAACATAAGTAGTCAATCCTAATCACAAAATAACATTATGGCTTTTTAATTTCACAAATTAGCCATAAATTTAGGGGATTTTCAAGTAGAAACCTAGTTACACAAAATATTGCAATTTAGTTATAAAGTTTGGAGAGAAAGTAATATTAAGCTTTAATTAAATCTAAACATTAAGCAAATTTAGCTATAATTAAGCCTACTAATAATGAGAAACCCCTTAAAAAATATATCAAAATAGAACTTATCACTCTCTCTTAATGCAATTTATATTTGTCAAAGGTAATAAAGTAATAAGCACTAAGTACTTCATAGTTTACCAATCTTTTGGCCCTCTCTATTAAGATATGAACTTACTTACAATGCCATAACATAGAAAATTTTTTATTAATAACATGTATTTTAATACCTGTATCACTAGAAAAATATATTGCATCATAAAATGTCCTATCTTTTAATTAAACTTAGAAAATATCATTCACCAAGATTAGATTTACAAACTAACTTAAATACATTATTTGAAAATTCAAATAAGAATCCAAATGGTACAAGTTTTGAAACAAAAATTAAGTTTCTAAATAAACTTGGTACATAAAAAATTCTTTCCAAATCCAATATCTAATATTAGTCAACATGTTCCTATGACTTTTATATGTGAGCCCATTTTATTTCTCAAATAGTTGAATTACTCATTGCCTACCTATTTCTTTTGGTTTAGAAAACTATGTAAAATATTTTATATATGAGTTGTGAAACTAGAGTTAATCCGTCAATCCATCATGTATTATTACTAACATCAATCATGTTCAATTCATAACAAAAGAATGAGATTAAGTTACCTTTCTCATCAAGCTAAGTCTTGAATTTGACATAATCTTTCTTTTTGTTCCTTTTCTTTTTACAAAGAAAAACTTGGACTCCATAAGGCCAAAAAGAGTTCAAATGAAGTGCACAAGGAAAAACTTAAATATCTCAACCTCAAGTATCTTTAATTAAGCTATTATACCCCTTATTTGTATAATGTGATTTTATACACTCTTTCTGTTAATGAGCCTTATAAAGGATAACTTAGTCATTAGAGTGTTTGTTAAAGCATTGTTTGAGGACCCCAGTTATTCATTAATCGCTTTTAGTAAATCTCAAACATTATTATGCTATCTTAGTAATCCAAGTATACTAATAGATATTTTAGTTTTAATGTACATCATGCTAATGTGATTAGATTGCTCTCAATGTTCATGAAAATTAATTTCAAGTCTACTGCTAATATTCACAGTATAGGTAGTTCATCTTTTCTAATTGTATAATTTATGTTTATCCACCCTAATTGGAAGAGAATTTTCTCATTTTAAATCTTATAGTTATTTCTATTAAAATCAAATTTATTAATGGGTCATATAACTACATAAAATTACATGTTATATTAATAATTGAGGAAATTAAATTTTATAAATCATGTCCTACTAATGCAAAATATGTGAATCAAATATGAGTTTAGTAAAAAATAAAACTACATGTGGACTAAAGTTTATTTAATTAGGTTCATGCATGGCTTATAACGAAACTAGCAAATTAAATTCTTTTTCTTAATCCTTCTAGGTCAAATTAAGAGAAATAATTCACTATCATATCCTAATTAATCATATAAATGATAACATTCAAGGGACAATGTTTATTATATTAGATATGATTCCTTACAATTTAATGTCTTTATCTTTATGTGATTGAAATTTAATACCTAATATATAATTTTGGAACAATTAAAGGTACTATGACTAAGTTTTAATTAACTAAAATTATATATATGATGCTATATTTTAATTGAGTTACTTGCATATGACTAAAACATGCATGCACAAACAAGAAATTTCTTGAAGATAATTAAATAATTAATTAATCAACTTAGCACGAAGTGGCTAATCAACTAAAAATTCTCACTTTTGTGTAACCCAAATGTGTAAATCAAATTTTCAAAAATTTTGACAAATTAAATGGCATAAAAATTATTTTTATAAAAAATTGTTGGACAAAAACTAGTCTAGCTCATTAAAATTGTCAAAAATGCACTAAAATGGCCTAGAATGCCAAAAATAAGTTTCGTTTAAAAATTAATGGTGGCATTGAACAAGATTGCCAAAATTCTCGCCAAAAAAGTCAAAATTGGCTTATATAATTATTTCCACCTAAACAATCAAAAAAAGTGGTAAACTCCTCCCCCCAAAAGGCTTAAAAGGAGTCCATAATTTATTATAAAAAATTTTCATCAAAATAAAAGGCTAAGAAAGCAAGAAACCTAAATCCCAAGTCTAATAAATTGGCCCAATGCGTCTTTATTCCCTTTATTAAGTTTAAGAAAAATTCTATTTTAAGAAATAGAAAAGCTTAGCCCAATTGTCTAAGTGTGTTCAAGAGCTCTAACTAAAAACATAGAAAGCCTAAATGGCTAATATCACATTTAGGTGAAATGTAGTGTTTCATTAAGTGGAGCGATACATTTTGGTTTTTTAAAGGAAACAATATGTCATTTTTTGAAAGGGTCAAAATGTTGATGGGATACATATAAAAACAATATGTTGTTTATGTTAAATGAAGAAACAACATGGTGCTTGACTTATACTTAACCTCCAATTGGATCAACTTGACACAACTTGACTCGAACCTACTTTTACCTTTTTTTATGACTTGTTGTTTTCTTATATTCCAAGACCTTATTTTTAATGCTCTAAAAGCCAAAATTATCAAAAATCCATGAAGACAAGCTTTTTAGTGTCAAAAACTAGAAATTACTTAATAAAATGATAAAAAAGCAAAAAAATTTAAGTTTTTGAAAATTGCAAGACAGAAGCCAAAATGGCTCGATACCATGTCAAAGTATATACAAAATACATAAATGATATACAAAAGCCAAGATAATTCGAAAACATTGGCCTCTAGTCCTCTACCACCCTCGGATGTGCTAGAGGATATAATAGATAACTCTGAGGAGGATTATGAATATAATTCTCCACCTAATGCCAATAACTATAGAAAAGACAACATCAAAGGGGACGATAATAAGGAGGACCTAGCAACTCTATTGAACTAGTACAAGATGGGGTAGTTGCTTTCTTTCATTGATTAGAATGTATGATGTGAATGATGCTGAGATTCTCAAGATAGAGGATGTCATTGATTTGAATGACAACTAAAAGTTGAATGTTGGCATGTGATTTGTTGATTAATGATGTATGTGTCATGTGGAGAAGATATACTTTGTGCATACACTATATATTCAGGGTGGATTACTCATTAGTGGAGTATGAAGAATATGGTTGCACTAAGTATAGTGTCCAATGTAATTGGCGAGTTAGGGCATGTTGAGATGACAAGGAAAATCATTAGCAAATCATAAGATAAAAGGCCCTATATATTGTTTTTGCATAACTATTACAAGATCCTCTAAAACTAGACTCTAATGTGATCTTACACACATTGTGTTAATGGTGATCGAAAATCTATTGGTTTCTATTTAAGAAATTATTAAAAGGGTACATAGTATATTTGGACACATAGTGTCATACAAAAAAACATGGTTCATAAAGCATCGATTAATCACCATCGTACTTAGGAATTGGGAGCTTTGATATGTTTTTTCTCCAAAATGGTTTATTGTTGTTTAGCACTTCATGCTTGGTTTGTATTATCAGTTTGTTCATAAAGAACGCCCACAGACTACCTTGGATGTAAAGCCTACAGTGATGTTTCATTTGGTATTTTAGACTTTTAATTCATGTATTGACACTTTTAACTACTTGAAGCGAATAATCGAAGCTGACATCACCTTTTTATATGGGAACTACCAAGGTATTGTGCTTATTGCAAGCTCATAAGATAAGGTTAAAAAAGTGGTGGCCCAAACATTTACCTTTGCTAAAAGGGAAATACATGAGTCATGGCTACAGTTCCTTTATAGCCTCTATAACATCATACTTTTAAGACTTAATTCATACAATTCTCATGCCTTATTTCATGCTTGTTTTATAGGAGGTAACATAATGTCATTCATTTTCATGGATAAGTTACATTTCTCTACAGGTAAAATTTTTCTTTCGGAGTCTCGTGGGCCATATAGACTCATGTATCATATTCTCATATTTAAATACATAGGTACAAGCCATTTCCATCATCAAATTTTGCCTAGAGGTCTTGTAAAGCAAAGGGAAGCATGAAATCTTATGGAATAATTTCGGACAGAATTTTGGCTTTTCTTTCATAAACTTTGAAAAATTATAACTAATTCTAGAAAAATCAAAATCATGCATTCTTGGTCATTCTGGAAAGCTACATATGTTTGGTTTATTCGCCAAATACGTCCACATCATAATATCTAACACAAAATACGTTTGACATTCAAAAAGATCCATAGGCCTGGCTGTCTACTGGTGCTATCACTGAATTCTACAGCAAGCTTTAAAAATGTCCAATTAATTCTACAAAAATCTAATCCATGTAAATAATACCAATCAAGAAATTTATGGATGTTAGCTAAAGGGTAAAAATAACTCCAAACTAGCTCAGGCACACCTAGACCTCGAAAACTAATTAAACAATACCTTAGGTCAGTTTGAGTGTCTAGTACTAGATAAAATATTTAAAAATCCATATCTCCCTCTCTAAATATCTAAATGAGGTACTTCTAGTTGGCACAAGTCACTGGGAATGTATAGTTTTTTTTTATAAAATTTTGTGACAATTGGACATCATTTGAGCTATGCGTGATAGAAATCATTTTCGGACCAAGTGAATAGTGCATCAAACCAAAACTAGAATTTTTACCAACTTTGAAAATTTATCAAATATTCTCTAGACCTCTAAAAATCTTGTTCTTTAGCTTCCCAAAAAGCATTCAACAATCTCTAATTGCATGCCAAATCTCATATCAAGAGGAGCTCATTTGGACAAAAAGTGATATAGGGTTCTAAATTGGTCAATTCTTGGTTTATGCAAGATACCAAAATGTCCAAATGGCTTTCCTTGGTATTTGGCACCTCTTGGGCAAGTATAAAAGCATAAATATGACTTGTATAAGCTGCCCAAATGGTCCAAAATCTCATGCATCTCAATTTGGCTACTCCACTTCCATTTATATACTAATGCATCATACTTTCGAGAAGCAAAGTTTGTCATCTCATACTCAATATACATTCTAATGGTCATATAACATAATCTCTCATTTCTACATCATATATTAATATAATTATACATGTTCAAGAGGTCATAGGTCTTATACAATAATAGATTACACTAATTATCATTCATAAAGCTTTAAAATAACCAAATCCATGCACTTTAGTGTCAAGCTCTCATTTCTCATATGGTTGGCTTCCATTTCTTTACTTTCTTGGTCCATCTAGTATGTTAGAACATTGGAGAGGAGCGAATGAGATTCAAAGAGTCCTAATAGCTCATCTCCTATTCAATCATATATAATGAATGTAAAATAAGTCTTACAAATGCATGCATGGACATATTAACATATGTAAACATTCAATAAGCATTTTCAACATTTAAGCAAGTCATACATAGCATACAAAGGCTTGTCAAACAAGTGGATTGGCCTCACCCATTTACTTATGGATTTTGGACTTGCCTCACCTATTCTTTAAGAGGTTCTTGGACTAAACCTTACTCTTAGGAGTCAACCTCACTTTTGGGAGACTCTTTACTTTGTCTTAACCAATCTTAAGGGCTTTTGCCTTATCCTTACCATGGCTAAAGGTTCTTAGCCTCACCACACTTGAGCAAACCAAAACAAATATCATAAACATTATTTAAAACCATAATGCATCATCATGGTACCATGGAGTAAGAGCTTATGTTAAAACATTTTTCATAGCTTAAAATACACATACACACATTCAAAAACAAGTAAAGTAAATAATCATACATGAGAAAAGGTGGAGAGAGCTATAACAAACACTTTTTCTCTTGAATTTTCCCTCCTTACTTTGGCTTCACACACACAAAGGCGTGAGAATGATTTCTCTTAGCCTAAACACAATTTATGGAAGCTAATTAGGTTCATGAAATTAATTCTAAGGTCATACAACTTGCTTAAACTCTAACTTGATTCATTGACCCCTTTATGTTTCCAAGAAAGCATCTAATGAAGCAACACTCATCAAATAAATTCTAAGCTCCATTCTTTCCTTTCAAATATAATTTTTGACTTCTTTTAAGCCTCTTGGAGTCATCATACAATTAAAATAAAGAGCCTAACTACATGTTGCTTCTTTAGGTCATATTATGAAGCATATAAGGCCATCTTACTATCTATGGTTTCTACAATTTTTTTAAGACTTCCTCTCGTATTCTCCCATCATATATGATGCAAAACTAAGCTTGGAAGAAATTAAAACACTCTCTAGGTGCATGAATCCTCCTTGGCCGAAACTATGCTTCCATAAGGCACCAATGAAGTTTTCTTGCTTTCTTTGATAGGAGAATCATGTAAGAAGCTCTCTTGGTGTCTTAGGAACTCATATGAACATTTAAATATCATAAAATATGGCTAGGGTTCATGATAGAGTTTAAGGTGCAATCAAAACCCTAACTTCTATAACTTGCATTCTAAAGCTCTTTTTCAATTCTAATTATATATTCTTAATCCTCACACTCCATAATGTAATATCTGGTTCTTTAAAAATGACAGAAAATATGAGAAATGCAACATACGATTTCTTTGTCAACGCACAAAACTTATCGGATACAAAAGGAAGTCCTCCGAAACGATGTAGTTAAGGTCTCAAAAAATTTAGGAAGCATTCTAGATTCCTAAAAATGAGAATCCCAGGCTCATACAGAAAGAAAAATAGAGCTAGAATGAAGAAATAATTTCTTACGAAAAACTTATGAAATGTAATGATATTTTCGTAATTTTGAGCAAATTTTGGAATTCACACAAGAAAGTTCTTTAAATGAAAGTTTTGAGTTCTTTGGGATTTTTAAAGGTCCTGAAAACCATGGGAAGCCCAAGACAGTTAAATCCCCTCCGGTAGATGTTTTCTAATGTCGATGTGTTTGAACTTTGACGGATCCGTTTGAGAAGGTTTTAGCTCTGATATGAGTGATTTCAAAAGTATTTTATTTAATTGGAAACTTAAATTTTATAATGGAAAATATGATTCTAAAAAAAGAGCTAAAATGAAGGAGAAACAAAAATGCGAAGTACAAAGGGCAAAATTAAAATTTTTGAAAAAGTCACTTTCCTACACCCATATATAGGTGGCACCCCACTTTCCCCTTCATTTGGAATCAGAATTTTCTGTATAATTTCAGAAGAAGGGAGCTAGGGTTTGGGCGCACAAGAGAGGAAGAAGAAGAAGGAGAAAATCTAAGCTTAAGGTATGTTTCCATGGTAATTTTTCATGCTTTTCTTCATCCACACCTCCTCTCCTCCCTTCTCCTTTGTTTCCTTTAATTAAAATAAAGTTTATAAATCTAATTCAACGGAGAAATTCAAGGAAAATTTTGAATTTAAAGAGAAAAACTTAGAGAAAGCAAGATTCAAGCCAAAATAAGTAAGGAAACTATATAAAATTTCATCCTATGGTTGATGTCTTCACCCACCCTTCTTCTCCATTTCTCCTAACCCTAGGAGCTATAGGAGAATTTGATTTTTAAGCCCAATCAAGCATGAATCTTAGGTATTTGATGGATAAGAACAAGAATATGCAAAGAAAATAACAAAATAACCATTAGATTTCAAGATGCAAATTCTAGGGTTTCAAGTGTTCCTTCTAAATTTTGATTTTGTGTGATAATTCTTAGGTCTAATTAAGAGTTTAAATGAGTTCTTGAGATCCCTAAGATGCTCCCCAAATGCTTTCTCCTTAAAAAAAATAAAGAAATCTCCATAGAAGCCAAGGAAGCCCATAGTCTCGGCCTAAGCAAGTTCTTATAGCTATAAAGAGTTTTAAATTTTTCTAAGGTTATGCTTGAGTCATATTTGATGAATGAAAATGAGGGGAGGCCTTGAAAAACATTTAAAACTCATAGAAAGTGATTTGGTGCCTTAGGTTCCATATTATAACCTAAAGAAATAACATGATGTTTAGGCCATTTATTTTAATTGTGTGATGACTCCAAGAGGCTTAAAAGGAGTCAAGAATCATATTTGAAAAGAAATAATGAAGCTTAAAAATTATTTGAGGGGGTTACTTCATTAGGTACATTAATGGGAGTTATAGAGTAATCTAGTATTTAAGCAAATTGTATGGCCTTAGAGATTGTTTCATGAACCTAATTGGCTTCCATAAATTGTATCTAGGCCAAAAGAAACCATCTCCACAAGTTTATGGGTGTGTGGCCAAAAGAAGAGGTTTGAAATCTAAGAAAAAAGTGTGTGATTCTATATAAGATAGCTCTCTCCACCTTCTCTCATACATGGATGTGCGTTCAACTTGTCTTAAAATGTGTGTAAGTGTATTTTCAAGCCATAAAAAGTATGCTAGTGTAACAACCGGGAAAAAGAAAAGAGAGAAAAAGAAAGTAGAAAGTTAGAAATTTTCGAAATCCAGAATTTTTGCCAAGTCCTCTCGCAATAGCGAGAAATGGTCTCGCTACAGCGAGAGTGCTTGTTCGCAATAGCGAAGGTGATTCTAGCTATAGCGAGTGTGGACAGCAGTCCATACAGAAACCAGGGAGCTACTCGCTGTAGCGTACGCCATAGCGAGAGTAGAGGTCTGGAACTGATGCGAGTTCGCCGTAGCGAAGGTTAAACCTCGCTATAGCGAAGGGAATTAACACGAGCTCGCTATAGCAAAGGTTAATTTTCGCCATAACGAGGGTCAGTCCAGAAAAGAGTAAATAGCGAGAAAATGACTTCATAACACGCCCCAACTCATTCTTTCTCTCATATTTGCCCTAGACTTCGACCCAAGGAGAGAAAAGAGGCATGGAGAGTGAGAAAGACCAAGAGAAGGAGGGAGAACAAAGGAAAGGTAAGCAAGTTTCTCTCACTTCTTCTTAGTGTTCTGATCTCCTCTCTTTGCTCTCTCTTTCTATGGTTTTGTTTGTGAGATTGGTTGGATTTTGGGCATGGGTCAGAAGAGGGAAAAGTGGAAAACACCCTTGAATCTCTTTGTTTTCTTTGAAAATGTTGTTTCCACTACCTTAAGAGCTTGAGAGAGAGGAAGAGTTGATGGCATTCTAGAGAAAGAGAGAGAACCTCTAGGTTCTGGTATGTTAGGAGAGTTTACTCTAAAGATTACATTCTAAGAGAGTAATTCCATGCTCTTGATTGTGTCTAGGCTCAAGAGAAACACCTCCACCAAGGTGTGAGTGTGAAACCAAGAAGGGAGAAGAGGAATTAAAAGGGAAGGCAAGTGTTGGCTCATAAGGTAGCTCTCTTTCCACTCTTTCTTGTTGCATTCTTGGATGTAATAGTCATTGTATGTTTATATATATGCTTAATGTGTGGAATATGTCATATGCTATTGCTTTGATGCATTGATGCCAATGTGCTTGTGTGATGAATTGTGAGATTTGCTCGGGTGAGATAGTGCCGAAAGTCCCTTGAGATGGGTGAGGTGAAGCCGAAAGTCCCTTGAGATGGGTGAGATAAGGCCAAAAGTCTCACAACTGAGTGAAGCCAAGTCAAAAGTCCCTAAACTCGGGTGAAGCCATCCAAAAGTCCCTAAACTCGGGTGAGGCTAGACCAAAAGTCCCTAGAGCTTATTTGTGGCATTGTTGTGATCTCCATAGCATGTACAACATGTATAATGTGATTGAAAATGCTTGGATGCTAAATTACATGCTTTGACTTGTTATATGCCTTGATTGTTTACTTGAATAAGTGTATGAGCTACTGAGATTCCCTGAATCTCACCCCTTCCCCTCCCAACTTAACATGCTAGGTGGAGCTCAAGGAGAAGCAAGTGCACACCAAGGAGCCTAGGAGCATGCTTAGCTAGATTTTTGCTTTATTTTAGTTATTTTGTTGTAAAGTGGTGCCAAATGAATATGCACCCACTATTTTTGAGATGTAAATGTTGTATCAAGTGTAAATGTATGGATATATGATGTACAAACTATGCATAGAGCCAAATTAATGGAAATGTGGGTTTTGCCCTTTTTGTTGAATATATGTGATAGTGCATTTTTAACCGTAGCATAGTGAGTTTGGAATGTATACTGATTTAGACTACTTGGACTTGTTATATATACTAGTTTTATGCTTTCAAACTTGTCCATGTGGAGTGAGAATGTGTGAGAGGCCATTTGGACCCATTTTGGACCTTTTGAGTGCCAAAACCGGTATTTTTGAGAGCTCTGTCAAAGTATGACTGGATAAGCTCCTCTTGCCATGAAATTTGGCATACCTCTAGAGTTCGTAGAAAGCTTCTTGAGAAGCTAAAGTGGGTAATATTCGGAGGTCTAGAGAATATTTAGTGAATTGTTGAAATTAGAAAAATTTGGTAGTTTGGTCATGTACTGTTCCTATAGGTCAAAAATGAAATCCCTGTCATACATAGACCAAACGGTGGCCAAATGTCATGAAATTTTATACACATAAATTAAAAAATCACAGTGATCTGTACCAACTAGAATCACCTAAATCGGAGGTCTGTAGAGAGAGAATGAACCTTCTGAAGTTCTGTATCAGCATTAGGGAGCCCACCTGACCTCCGTTACTGTTCCATCAGTTTTCAGGGTGTAGGGGCTACTGAACTGATCTAGACTTATTTTTTTCCTCTAGTAAACATCTGTAGCTTTCCAAATTGGTATAGTGTGCCCAGATTGGATTTTTGTGGATTTAGTTATGAATTTTCGAAAGTCATGACAGTAAGCTGCACCAGAAACAGTGACAATCAGACCTCCTTCCCATTTTCGATGTCAAACATGGTCCAAACTCAGAGATTACAATTGGGAATTATTTGTAATGTAAAGTTAACACTTAGAGCTTTCTAAAAAGCTAAGGTTTGCTAGATTCCCATTTTTCTATAATTAGTTATGATTTTCCAAAGTTAGAGCCAAAATATGACTTTTGGGCCCAAGTGAGAAAATGTATTTTTCTGGTTTTTGGCTCCATACCCATGGCTTATGGTTTGATTTATGCTATGTATGAGTTGTATAAATGGAGAGTGAGTAGAGTATGTGCATGATGGGTTCACAGGACCCACGGGGCAGAAGATGTGTATTTGAAACCCCTATTCATAGCATGAAAATGTCACGGAATGGTAGTGATTCTTTGGAAATCATATGGAACCGAGCCCAGTGAGAGGCTAGATAGCGGTAGTAGGTTATGGTGTTACACTAGCATGATTTTATATGCTATAATTTCATGATATCATGTTATGTTTTCAAATGAATGTATGATATTTGTTGAGTTTGCTTGAGTGTGGAGAGGCCAAGAACTCTTGACTATGGTGAGGATGAGCTAAGAACCCTTAAGATTGGTTGAAACAAAGTAAAGAGTCTCCCAAAAGCAAAGTAGGCTCCCAAGAGTATGGTTAAGTCCAAAGCTCTTAAAGAATAGGTGAGGCAAATCCAAAATCCATGAGGAAAAGTGTGAGGCCAATGCAAATACTTGGTGAGCTCTTGAATATCTTGTATGATTTATTCACATGTCAAACTTGCTTCTTGAATGTTCATAACTTCCATGATATCCATGCATGTATTTTTAAGGCTTACTTTACATATATTATGTATGATTGAATGGGAGATGAGTTATTGAGATTCTTTAAATCTCATTCTCTCCTCTCCAATGATCTTACATGCTAGGTGGACCAAGTGGACATGGTAATGGAAGCCAATTACTTTGAAAAAAGAAGATTGACAACCAAATGCTTAAGTTTTGCCACTTTAAAACCATAATTGTGTCATATGATGTAATCATTTGATGTAAATGGTCTATGACCCCTTATATATATGTAATTATGATATTATGTGATGTATGTGTTTATGGATATGATATATGAACCCTAAAATAGAAATTGGATATGTAATGCCATAATATTCATTTTGGAAAATTTTTAAGAATTTTTCAAAGTTGGCAATTTTTCTAGTTTTGGTCTGTCGCACTATTCATTTGATTTGAAAATGAATTCTATCACATAAGGTCCAAATAATGTCCAATTGCTATAAAATTTTATACAAAGACATTAGATATTTACAGTGACTCATGCCAACTAGAAGAATCTCAATTGGAGGTCTAGAGAAGGAGATATGAATTTTTGAACATTCTATCCAGTATCAGGAATTTTATCAACCTGAGTTATTGTTCTATTAAATTCTAAGGTTTGGGCGTGATGAATTGGTCTAGAGATATTTTTTCTCTCTAGCTAACATCCACAGATTTCCATATTGGTATTATTTGCATAAATTAGATTTTTGTGGAATTAATTGGACATTTTCAAAATTTGCTGCAGAATTTTGTGACAATTCCATAATGCAGTTTGACCTCTGGACTTTTTCTGATGTCAAATGACCTCTGTGATAGATTTTATGGCCTAGGAATATTTTTACTATGAAGTAGACATCCATAGATCTCCAAAATAGCCAAGATTGTATAATTTCGATTTCTCTAGAATTAGTTATGATTTTCTAAAGTTAGTGGCAGAATTGAGCAAAATCTAGCCAAAATGTAACAAGTATATTTTAAACTCCTCTTCATGATTCTTAAGATGTAGGCCATATTTTTATATGCAAATGAGTTGTATTCATGTAATTAAATATAGAAATGGAATTTTTATATATGACGTAATACAAAGGAATATATTATTTGCAATGGATTTTCTTACTTCCTTAATGGAATATATCACATAAGCATATAAATGTGATAGAAATGAGCTAGAAATATATGGTATTACACATAACCTTTGATTCCATCAAGAACACATAAAGCAAAACTCTCCTCTTCATTTTTTCTCTCTAGACCTAAGCTTGAATGGCTTGAAAATACAAGATTTTATAAGTGTTTCAAGTAAAGTTTTACCTTAAAACAGAGCTCTCTTTGCGTAAATTATTTCCCATCGATTAGTTTCTTGAAAAGAATTCCTTTTTGGCTTAGGTCAAACCTGAATCTTTAAGTTTTCAAGAAAATAAAATTACCATTAGAGAGCTCTTAGAGAGAGAAACAACTTTTTTAACTGGCATAGGATAAAACGAGGCCGTTTACTTACCTAAACAGGAGCTTAAACTTCTTCTCTATCCCCTCTCTTATTATCACACCATAGCTACTGAATTTTCTGCAAATGGAAACTTGAAGAAGGTGATGAGGTGTAATCTTACTTAAGAAGCCTCTTTTCTAATTTTCCAAAATGACCATTTTACCCCTACATGCTTGTTTGCTCCATTTACACTCATTTTAACTCCTTTTTTATAATCTTCTTTTCCATCATAAAATTTAGGTCCTCTAATTCATAAAGTGTCTTTGGAATCACTCAAATCAGAGCTAAAACCTTTCTGAATGAATCAGTTAAAGTTTAGGTCAACCGATGTTAGAAAACATCCACCGGAAGGGTTTTAACTGTCCCGGGACTTCTCATGGTTTTTCAGGACCTCTGAGAATCCTAGGGAACTCAAAACTTTCATTTAAAAAGCTTTCTTGTATGAATTCCAAAATTTATTTAAAATGACAAAAATAGCTTTATGTTTCATCAACCTTTCGTCATAATTTGCTTCTTTATTCTAATTCCATTTTTCTTTTCGTCTGAGCCTAAGATTCTTATTTTTAGGAGTCTAAAATACTTTTCAAATTTTTTGGGACCTTAATTAATTCATCGTGTTTGGTGAATTTCATTTGCTTATGAAAAAAAACTATACGTTACGTTTCTCGCATTTTCTCTCGTTTTCAGAGAACTGGATATTACAGCTTCTGATAGTTAGTGGTGTTAAACAAATAGGTGATTGGTTTAATTTTTTATAGACATCTTGGAATTTTAGCCACCGTCGCTAACCCAAAAAATGAGTAATAGCCACCTTACACGTGTCATATGTTTTATCTTTAACACATTACGAGCAATCTAAACATGCCTTTAAGAATAAGTGGTTGGAAAAAAGGTTCATCAACATTAGTTCTTATGTAAAGGCATGATATTGGTTAAACTAACCAAGTACCTACATGCATTAGTTTAATTATTTACCATTATTTACAGCATAAGTTATCTGCAAAAGCATCATATGGAGGGTGAACAATTGGGCTAATGACTTATATTACATAAGGAGGCTACAAACTAGATTGAGTATATTTTAAAGAGAAAATAGTCTTATGTGTATGACATAAAGGGCTAGCATGGGGGTCATATGATGATGAACATGGTTGAATGCATAAACAAAATTTTTTTAATGGGGTCAAGTTATTGTCCATAATCAGCTTAGTCAAGACAACTATTTATAAGTTGAATAGATACTGTGTGGAGTGTGTACATATTGTAACTATACAAATTAAGGCAAGAAAAGTGTTTTTTGAGGATATAGAGGACTGTCCTATGGATCCACCTCTGACTGCATGTATTGGTATTAGAAATGTAACACCCCGAGATTAATTAAGGTGTTAATCATGTATTTAGATTAATTAAGAATAATTAATAGGGGATGATTGGGCAAGTTAGTGAATAAAAATTTTAGAGAGATAAATTGTTAACATAGGTTTGAGAATTAATTGGGATAGAAACTTCACCTAGGCCCAAATTAATGAATCATGATAAGAGGCTAATGGAGGCTCAATAACCCTTGTGCAGACCCAAACCCTTGAGCTCTTCAAATTTGGCCAAAACCCAATTAAACTTCAGCAACCCAATGCATAAGAACTGGCCCAATAAAATTCTGCAGCCCAACACTTAAAACTGGCCCAACAAGCTAAAAGCCGGAAGCCTATGTGGAGTTGGACTTGGAGCAACCCATGACCCATCCCTTGACCCAACTTAAACCCACCTAAAACTCTAATGCTTCAACCACTTTCTCATTTGCTGAAATACAAGAAGCAAAATTCGGAGGTTGAGAAGGAGGCTAGGGTTGGGGGCAAGAATTCTTCATTTTCACACACTTAGAGCAAGATTCAGCCAAGGTAATAGTTATACAACTTAATCCTCTCATCTTTCTCTTTAATTTGGTCTGATTAGTTTTTCATTTGGAGTATTTTTATCATACCTAAAATCTGAAATGTGGGTGTTTGGGGATTTTCTTGGTGAAATTCATAGGTTGAGGTTGGGGCTGGTATTAGGTGAATTTAAACCCCCATTTTGATGCTTTCTTTGTTGGTTTGAGACCCCCATAGCTGATTTATATTATGGGTATTAATTTTGTACGAATTTGCTTAGGATTTTGGGTGGAATATTGAGATTTCTGGTAGAGGATACTTTAATCCGAATTTAGGATTTGTGGTGGCTGGGTAAGTATTCTTTAGGTAGTTAATAGTATTTAAATCCCTTGGGTACTTGTTGTAACTGTTGATGATGAATTAGAGTAGTAATTATCTGTGCTATGATTATAGGAAGACTCTGCTCCATTGGTGGCTGTCGCAAATTTATCTACAAGTGAGGTAACCGAGGTTTACATTAATTCCATGCATATGTCAGTTTAAATTTCATATTTGCTGTATATGAATGATTTAAAATGTTGAATGAATTGGTTGGCTATCTATTGTATGATGATTGGACCTTGTGAGTCCATGGTGGAGCTGTGGTGCAGCTGCCACCCGTGCATGTGCTTCGATCAGGCACCAGGTTCTGATCAAACCTCAGATGCACTGAGCCCTGGTTGTGCTCAATGGGGAGTAGGTGCCGTGGACGGGCCTCTCCCGGTGTTAATGGCCTTTAACATGTTAAATATATGATTGCTAGTATGGGATAGTAATCATGATAGCCTAATTGTTTCATTTGCTGAGATGACTGATATGATCCTGATGTTGATTTTGATTCATGCATATATGTTAATTAAACTGGATTATATGATGGAATTGCCTTGGTTACTGAGATGTGTATCTCACCCCGTTTTATGGGATTACAATTTCTGGTGAAGGTTCCTCGGGTAAGGATAAGGGCAAGCAAGTGGATGATCATCCATGAGCTGAGGCCTAGTGTGGGGAGGCTGCACTTGGTTTGAGTGTAATAGGGTAGATGCTAATTTTTGTTAAGTCTTATATAGCATCATCATGTATCTGTATTACCAAGTGTAGGCTTGCACATTTGCTTCATTGAGGATGTATGTATTGAGGGGTTAGACCTCATTTTAATTTGGTAATTGCTGTATGGATTCATGATATCTGCTGTAAAATATGTTGACTGATAATATGGTTTATCAATAGAAATGTAACCCTTAAGATTTTGATATGAACCCCTAATGTATGAAACCCCCATTAATTGAGTATTAAAAGATAGCTGCTGGTAGTTCATGTATATTCTATTATGGTAACTTTACAAACTTGCTGATAGAGGGTAATTGGAGAAAAGAAATGGGCACATAAGTTTGAATTGGTAATGGAAGAATAGCTAGGTAAATAAGGTAGATGAATGCCATTAGAGCTATATAAAATGAGTGGAAGTGACCTTAGAGTGTCCTTAAGAAGAGAAATGGAGTGTAGGGAACGAAATGTAGGGAATATAGCTACAGGAGGAAGTCACGCCGCGGCTAGGAATGCTTCGCCGCGGCCTGATGAGTGACAATGGCGAGAGACGCCGCGGCTTGAGAAATCTTGCCGTGGCGCAGAGCGAAAAAAAATGCCCAGGAGGGTGACAGAACGTAACCTCGCGCGCGGCGTAATGAGTCCTGCCGCGACGCGAGTCGAGGAAATTAATTAAGGAGGTTACAGTAGCAAAACTCGCTGCGGCGCCAAGCAGGTTGGCCGTGGCGTAGATCTAACTCGCCGCGTGAAGAGCGATTCCCGAGAGCAACTTAGCCGCAGCGCAAGGTTAAAAACTTAGATTTAGAGCTCCAGGACCTAACTTAGCCATGGCGGGAAAGTTCCAGGTCGCGGCGGAGGTCCCCAAACTCCTATCTTTGACCTAGAAACCCTAATTTCGTTGAGGCTAATGTTAGGGAATAACATGAGATCATTGGTGGGAGATTTTTGTGGGTTGAAACTGATAAATGGATGAATCACAAACTTTTAATGATGGTACAAACCTTGTTATGCATGTTCCCGTTTATGGTTGTTAGTTGATGACCTTAATAGTATCAAGGTTTAAATTTCCTTATATTTTATTAATGTGATTAATTGCAACGACTCCAAACCTTGATCATTATTTATTAATCATGTATTTAACTATAATTACCGATATTAGAAGTTATGGTCGTCACAAGAAACATGTAAGACAGTGGATTTATCTTGCAAGTGGTTTCATGGTAAGGTTTTGGATACTTGTCATCTTTGTGTTTCCACCTCATATATATATATATGTTATCTAAACACTTAATTGTCAATTTTCCCTTTTCATAAGCTGATGTATTAGAGGATTTATATAAGCTTATTGTTATTGACCCACCAACACTTGGTTATAGTGAGTAAAGGGAGAAAGTGGTGGAGATGATAGGACCATGTTGTGTGCCCTCGACTGTAACATCTGGCTTTTTAACTGAACTGGAACCAATATGTTCATGAAAGAGAATCCTAAAGCAAAATGCATTAAGGTCAAATAAAGGTAGAATATTAATGAGAACATCAAGAAATAGGGTTATGAAATCACCTATAGTGCAAAACGGAGTCAAAGTGGCTAAATAGAATAAAGTGGTACATCAACGATATAAGTATAATTTTGAGCAAAATTTTAAAAACACAAAGAAAAGAGTTTTGAATACTAAAATTAAACTCACTAGAATTTTCAGATGTTTTAAAAACTATAGGACTTGTCAAAATCAATTAAAATTCTTACAATACGTAAAATAAGATAGATAGTGTTGGGATTGTAAGCAAAGCCATTTTCATTATTTGAAGTCATTTGGACTAAAAAAATAATGTTTTTATATGGAATATCACTCAAAATTATGTAGGGAGCAGTCAACTCTTGAAAAATGAGCACAAATAGAGCAAATTGATGACCACAGGCAAAATGGTATTTTTAAAAAATTTTAAAAGTGGCTTATAATGGAAGCCATCTCTCATCGTCTTATATAGGGATGAAAGAGAAAGGAAAGAACCTCTGTTTTAGGTAAGTAAATGGCCCCAGTTTTTCTCACATCAGTCAGGAAACTTGATCTAGTTTATAAGGGCTATCTAACGGTGGTTTTATTTTCATAAAAAGATGAAGTTTGGATCTAACCCCATAAAAAAGATCTCCTTTTAAAAAACTATTTGCTAGAGAACAGTCTATGCAAATAGTGTTTTGCAATAAGGGAAGTTTCCATTCGAAACACTTTTGAGTTCTTAGCCCTAAAAGTTTTAGCTATGAGACAGAAAGTGAGGAGGGAATTTTTTTCTTAATGTAATCTTGACGTATTCAAGGATTTTAGGCCATGAGGATTTTATATCTATCATTAGTTTGCATTTATTCATGAAAAAGGACAAGATAGAGCCATATGAGTAGAATTTCAGTTTAGGCAAAGAGAGGGTTAAGTTTTAGTTATTTTGATTCATATATGATGTATTTAGATGTTTTATGATACAAGGAATAACAATTTAAGCCTATAATTGAATGAATCTATAAAATCTCCATATTAGGGTTTTAAGAGTACCTATTCGACCATGGAGGGTTTGAGGGGTCCAGGGAGTTGTTTCAATAATTCTAAGATTTTGAATGGTTTAGATATGAAATATAAATACTAATGAAGTCATTGGAATGGATTTAATAACTCTATTTTTTAAGTGAAAAATTAAGGTTCAAGAAGGCTTAATAGAACCATATGGCTTTAAAAATGTTTGATTATGCTTTTAATATCTTTAATAAATTTCATTGAAATTATGAAGTTTATATATGATGAAATTTTGAAGCCTAGGAGTTGAAAATTGAGAGTTACTCCTTAAGGCACCCAAAGTGACATAAAATTATACTTAAAGACCTAAATTAGTATATGTAGGATCAACATAAATTTTAATAGGACTTCATTGAATATTTTATACTTCATTTGATGTGTTTAGGCTAAATAAGTGAGACCATATTAAGGAGTGTGTGTGTAAGGCCGTGGAACCAAGAGAAGGAGACTAAGGGAACTAATTGAATTTGTTTGTTAAGGTAGTTTTTACCTAATTCTTATATATGTGGTTGATTTGCTTAAGTCTTTATTTGCTTGTGTGTATTGTTTACAATTATGTGATTTGTTGATTGTTTGAGTATAATATGTAATTATATGATACTCATTTATATTAGGGTGGTTTTTTGATAGGTAAAGTTAGGCCAAAAGTCTCTAGATATTGGATGAGAATATACCAAAAGTCCTTGGATGTTGGATAACGTTAGGCAAAAAATCTTTATGAATTTGCTCTTCCTTGAGTCATAAGACCCCTAGAGTATGGATTTACTATCTTGATTATGGTTTGGCCATGATTACATAACATGCATGCTTACTGCTATATTCTTAAGTGAACTATATGTGTGTTTGCATGTTAGATTAAGTATTGAAATTCTTTGAATTTTGTTTTTCCCTATCTCTATTAACCATGGCCAAATGAGAAGCAAAGTAAGGACAAGGATATGCAAAACACTTAAAAAAGGCTATTATGTCAAGAATTTGGCTTAGGATATGGCATTGTATAAATATTTATGTAAACCTATATTTTAATGTAAAGAAATGCAAACATATTTAAAAGTGCTAAACCATAATTATATGACCTTCGAATGTATGAATAACATGATAGAACATGTTTTGACATATGAGGTTCCATGAGGTTTATGTGTATTTTCACATATGAGATAATAATTTTTAGTTGCAAGACAAATTTCTTATGATAAATTAATGCTATATGATGCAAATAAGGATTGAAACTTGCTCAAGGTGAGAAATAGCATTTTAGAACTTATTTGGTATCATTTGGAATCAAAATTTTGATCATTTGAGCTATAAAATGTCCCCCTGTCCTTAACAACCTTATTGACCAAATATGGGTTGAAATTTGACAGACAATTAAAGACATTTAGAACTTTCTATAAAGTCAAATATCATAATTTTTGAAATTCTATAAAATATTTGGTAAATTTTTAAAGTTGGCCCCAAAAAGCTATTAAGTGTAGTTATTATTTATATTGATCTAGTCTCAAATTTTGTGCTTTTTAAGGGACTAAATAGATTTATTTTGATTTAAAATTTTTAGAATAGAAAGTTTTGCATCATAAACTTTCTAAGGACATTTAATTTATATTAATCGAAGTTATGTAATTCAAATTATTAATTTTTAAAATTTGGACTTTATTATGTGTTTTATAGCCAATTTGAGCAAATGATCATTTTGATGAGTCTCAATTCTACATTCATGTCATCTTGGTTGTAACTAATTGTTTATGTGTGAGTTTATAAGATGATATGGTGAAAATCCCTATTTGAACATTATGTAGCCATATGATATTTTTAGTAACTAAGATTTCTACCACTAAAAGAGGATATATATATATATATAATATGTTATGGTGTAACATCAGGAAACATTGAGAAATCATTGTCTCTTAGCTTTCTCCACCTGCACCTTATATGCCAAGCCCACTAGAGCAAGATGTTAGGCCAAGAAAGAGAGATCATGAGTTTATTTTAGTTAAGGAACCAATTGTGAATGATGCAAGAGATGGTGATGATGTAGGTGTGCCATTATCTTATTACACCACAACACCGATGCATGAAGAATTTAGAAGAGCATGTCCTTCTTCCTTTACATAATACATAGGCTTCAAAGAAGTTAATTAATCCTCTTTTGCATTGATTGCACAATATATTGATGTCAGTAGTGTTAGTCCTTTATTGTTTGTGCCAGTCACACAATACACATATTTCAGAAGTGTAGATCCTTCTTCATTTACACCAGCCATGCAGTACACAGACTTTGAAAGTACCAATCTTTTTTACTATATATCATTAGTTTCTCAGTCTTTCCATATGAAGTCATCCTTTTCCACCTTGACAACCCAATCCATGTAATTTAATGAAGTCCCACTCATAATATTATTTACAGATTCATTTGCATTTAGTGTTAAATATGTTAGTGCATCTTTTTGATAGTATGGATCATCCTATCAATAATAGCATAGGTTCTTCACCTCAGATCAATTAATCCTACTTATTTACTCTCTCAATAGTACTTGAATTCTCAATTGACTTGCAATTACAATTATATTGAATCATCATAAGAAGAATAAGATGATGATGATGAAGATGAAGAAGAAGAATATGAAGAAGTGGAGAAAAAAGAAAAGCCAATATAACATTAACCATAACAAACTCAAAAAGAATGCCTCATTATGAGACAAGAAGTTATTATAGTTGATTTGGAATTTTTTGTTGTTGTTTTCTCTTCATGTGTGTAAAC
Source organism: Erythrophleum fordii (assembly GCA_032878935.1). NCBI lineage: Eukaryota > Viridiplantae > Streptophyta > Magnoliopsida > Fabales > Fabaceae > Erythrophleum > Erythrophleum fordii. Next base: position 2,505,125 of record JAVQMF010000055.1, read on the forward strand.
TTTTACATTTACCTTTTTTTTAACACTAAGTCAAAGTGTTCAGACTTTTTATATTATTACAATTAAATTTAATAAATTAAAAATAAAAAATAAAAAAAGGGGAATGTGGACAAGCTTCATCCACATTCCCTTTATTTAAATTAAGAAAAAAAAAAGAATACTCCACGTTCTCTTATTTATTAAAAAAATTAACAGTAACATAGAGGTTGCTTTTTTGCATTCCTATTTAGCAGAAAAAAAAATGTATTTAAGCATACGTGGAATAATACTTGGTCGTTAAATGTTTTAGTGATTTATTTTTCTATTGTAGCACACTAGTCAAAAATTCCAAGACTCACTTCCAATCTTTATGCCTTTTAAACGATAATTTTTTCAAAACACTCCCAATCTAACAACTTTTGGAAGATCAGTGGATTCTAATTTTTTTTATGTCAAATAATTTGAGTTTTAATTTTATTGTAAAGTGAGTGAAAAATAATATTTCATCAATTTTGTAAAATAAATATTTTTTATTTGATTTTAAATAAGAAAAGAGAGCGTGAGTGAGACCTATTTAATGGATATTATTCACTCTTTTCTCTCTTTTGAATTCTCTCTTTCTCTTTTCAAATTAAAAAAGTTAAAAAAATTGAAAGGATCCAAGACCTTTTAAATACCCCTACTATTGAACATAATGTAATTAAAAAGGGTTGATTTTTGTTATATACATATAATTACAAAATATAAATAAAGATAGACATCGAAATAATATTAAATTAATAAAATAAAAATAAAAAACTAATGATAATTAAGATAAATAAAAATATAATTATAAAAATAATAAAGATTACTGTATGTTTTATCCAACTTTCGCAGTACCGAACATTATACAATATTCTTTTGAAGTGTGTCATCCCGGAACTCCGAAAAGCCAAATGTCAACATTTTTAGTTTAATTAGTTATCCGATGCGATACCTCCCTCGTTCTCTCTTCTCTTAAACACCTTCTTGATCTAATGATGGCAACATTTAGGGTCCAGCTTCTCTCCTGTTTTTGGTGGGATCATCCAATTTAAGGGAGAGAAGTTGGTCTCTTTGATTTTTGTTGATTGATAAAATAAAAAATAAAAAAATTTTGATTAATAAAAAAAAAAGTCCAAGATAGTGGGAGCGTCCGTCCCGTTCCGTAGAAAACGGGAGAGAAGCTGAAATCCGATGTTTAAACCCCCATAGTTACAGCGAAAGGCTTCACCGATAGTAGATGCTACTGGATAGCTACCTTCCAAATTTGGACCGCCTGGGACCTCTGTCCGTAGAACGTTTCGATTCCAACCCCACAGCCGCCTTCCACGTGTCTTATTCAGTCCGTTATATGGTAATATCTAGACTGAGAATCCAACTACCCCTGCAAATTTCTCTGTCTCAATTCCCAGCAAGCTGAAAAATCGTCACTGAGAAGGCCTTGATTTCTTTTCGTCCCTTCTCGAAAGGTTCGGTGCGTTAAGTTTTCTGCTAGTCTCAGTTGTTTTTTCTTCTTTTTTTTTTTCTGCTTATCAAAATTTGACTATTATTTATGTTATCGATGAAAATACCGCTGTTAATATTACTTTAGACTTTACTGAAAGCTTGATAATTCAAAAGCATATCTGTTAGTTCGTCTGGGGATTCCCCGTTGTTGGAGCGAGATACTCAGATTACTTCGTCTGCACAATTTGTTTTCTGATTTCAAGTATAACGAATAACTCTGCTAATCTTATTTGACAATCAAATTTAATTTTATTCTAGTAAGTTGCTGTATAACTGCCTTTTGGTTCCAAATTTGGTAGGGAGTTCAGAAATTTAGGGGAAAGAAGCGTTTTTTTTGTCTTCTTAAATAACAAGTGTACGTGTATTTAGCTGCATTCTCATGTGTTAGTGGAAGTACGTTTACCTAGTGCTGTCAAACGTCAATGAGAGGAAAGCAGATGCAAATTTAGTTAATACTTTTATGGCCCATATGCAAAATATGTCTTATGAAAAGATAGAGAAGATTCTGTTATAGTTGGCAGTTGACACTGTTGCTTTCAATGTACCCTCATTGTATGAGAATGTAAACGGCAATTTTAATTTTAGCCTTGTGAAAAAATTATAGCTCCACTTATTTATGAATTGCATGGGATGAAGTCGTCTGCAAATAATAGATTTTGTTCCTGTTTTAAATTGCCGGATGGTGGTAGCCAGTTTCCTTCAATTAACTGTTTTGCTGGGACACAAAAGTTACTTGTTTCCACTTATGTTCTAGAGGATGTTTGTAATAGAGTCAGTTTTTATTGCTTCATGACTTTATGTATATTTGAACTCTCCATCTTGAATGGTTACCAAAAAGGTAAAAGATATTTGAGTTTGAGGTTCTCTACCCATTTGAATGTTATTATCAACTTATGGCTGAGAATTGAGATGTCCAGTAAAATATCACTTGTTTCTATAAAATGCTTTGAAATGTTGATTATCAGTTGCCACCTCTTATTTACTTGCAGTTTATGCGTTGGTTATTATTCAATTTGTAGCAGTTTTGTTCTCATCTTCTAACATTGCATTTTCATTTCCCTTTTAGTTTTATGTGGCACATATTGTAAACTTCATCCTTGGTCTCCTTGATGGCGCATGATACTATTTCCATTGCTGAATCAGCACGGAGACGATCTGGTCTATTGCGAGATCAGGTTCAGCTGGTAAAAAGAAAGGACTCTGATCGCTATGAAATTGTCCCAATTCAAGATCCTTTGTCATTTGAGAAAGGTTTCTTCATAGCTATTCGTGCATGCCAGTTGCTGGCTCAAAAGAATGATGGGATAATATTAGTAGGAGTTGCAGGTCCCTCTGGAGCAGGGAAGACTGTTTTCACTGAGAAGGTCCTCAACTTTATGCCGAGTGTTGCTGTCTTATCAATGGACAACTATAATGATTCTAGTCGAATCATTGATGGCAACTTTGATGGTAAGTTTTATCTCCATTTGATGCTATTACATAATCTAAATGTACTATATTTATCTTCTAAAATGTTTCTTGTTAATTTTCAAGGTCCTGCACAGCTTTATGGGAACTTGTTTATTTTCTGGGAGTGAATATAGAAAGACTAACTGTTGCTTCTTATTACTCAGGAATGCATGTCATACTGTGCTTTGAAAGTGTTTCTATGAGCCAAAGTTACTTATTATAATTCTCCTCAGAGAAATAACAGTAAACATTAGGGAAGATCTTAATTTAAAGTGGAATGAATTGGAATGGGTATGAGAGAGGGAGAGGGAGAAAGGAGAGAGAGTTAAAGTAACAAATGTTCTACTGTTCAATTCTCTTTATGGTATTTGTACGACTATATAGTGCCTATAAGATTATAATTTGGGATTGATCATTGGTTTTTTAAAAAGAAAGAATCAGATTATCACAGTGAATATCTTGCTGACTTATCCAAGACCAGAAAGGGGTTAAGGCAAGTTTAAGATCCTTTTTTTTCCCTGTATTAATCTCATAAAATTCTTTATCCCACTGTTGTGACACCTTTCAACTATCAAAGAACCAATTGACCTAGAAGTATAAGCTGCTAGTTGAGGGCTTTGAATGGCTGTTTTATGCCTCTAGCTTAACATCTACTTTCTTTGAGGCCATCTGGTTGTGCAGATTGGCCAATATTTCCAGGTTCAATACACTCAACTTAAATGGCGCAACTTTCTAGTTAAAGACTTATTGGCAGCTGTAGAAGCTCTAGAAACCTCATTTTGCCAACAAGTCACTGACCTTAGATAAGTGTCATTATTCTAATATCACATGTTGGGAGTAATAGTGAATTTTGCTGTATTTGCTGATTATTTTGCATCTAAGATAACAAGGTTGTAACTCTTTGCGGAGAAAATTTTTCTGAGTAAAGGAATAATCATGTTTCATTTGCTTATCATATCTTCTGTTACAAAGATGTATGACTTTCCTAAACTACCTAATTTCATTGCTTGGAAAAACTTTCACTTCTTTTTCTCTTTAGTCAATTACCAAGAAATAGGAAGGATGCAAAGCAACCCAGAGCTCTAATGTCATGATTGTTTGAAACAGACCCTCGGTTGATGGATTATGATACCTTGCTGGAAAATGTACAGGGTCTTAAAGCAGGGAAGTCAGTTCAGGTTCCAATATATGATTTCAAGTCTAGCTCTCGCACAGGTTATAGGTTGTGTACCTTTCTACTTCCACTTTCGTAGACATGCAAAAGATTGTTTTATAATAGCTATGCCATATTGATGAGGGAAACCTGAAAAGAGAATATAAAATCGAATAATAATTCACCATGCCCTCTGTTGATGAAGTTACTGTTTTTGAAATGCTGTGCATGGTGAAAATCCTAAAGTTTTTCTTGGTATCTGGAGTTTATTGATCTAATAGATCACAAATACATGCATAATATCATGCAGAAAAATTGTAGTTTTCATTGTAACTCTCTTTCTTATCAACTCCTTAACTCTAGGTGCATGTGTGTGCACACTTGTGTTCAAATACTCACTGACACAGATACAGACACACACACGAAACATATACATGTACATTCATGTCTTTGTCTGGTGAGGGGGCTTAAGTTGGCATTTACATGAACACATATAAATAGTTTCACATCATTCAAAACCAGGATTTAATTGTGTATCTACTGTTAGTTTCGTGATATTCTTTTGTATAATTCTCCTCGTAGGACTGTTGAAGTCCCTAGCTCCCACATTGTCATCATAGAAGGCATCTATGCCTTAAGTGAAAAAATACGACCTTTGCTTGATCTTCGTGTATCTGTCACTGGTGGAGTTCATTTTGACCTTGTTAAGCGGGTTTTGCGGGACATTCAACGTGCTGGTCAAGAGCCTGAAGAAATAATTCATCAAATCTCCGAAACGGTTTTTCACTGATTCTATCTTAGATCTTTTCTTTAAGAGTCTAACAATAATATGAGTGCATCTGCTTTAATTCTGACCTGTTATCTTGTTCTTGTGTAGGTATATCCTATGTATAAGGCTTTTATTGAGCCAGATCTCCAAACGGCACATATAAAAATCATCAATAAGTTTAATCCATTCTCTGGATTCCAGAATCCCACCTACATATTGAAGGTTATCCTTTATGTTCTGTTCTCAATGTAAGGTGCTTTATGCTTTATTAATGCCTTCGTACTCACGTTTTATTCTAATGATTGCACTGTTCTTACTGTTGTAGTCAACAAGAGCTGTCACAGTGGATCAAATTAAGGCCACTTTTGCTGCAGAACATACTGAAACCATGGAGGAAACATATGACATTTTTCTTCTACCGCCTGGGGAAGATCCTGAAGCATGTCAATCATATTTGAGGATGAGAAACCGGGATGGAAAATACAATCTCATGTTTGAGGTTAGTTGATTGAAACCTTAAACCTTTCAGATTGGTGCATATTTTTTAAGAAAATGCTTAATGATCCATAACTTTTTCTATTTCATTTTAGTAGATTTATTTATTTGAAGTTAATGTTTCAGCCTTAATAATGCTTTTGGACCTTTGTCTGAAGATAAATAATCTTCTATCTTTGGTCAGGAAGCAAAAGCTCATGATTAGACGTTGATAATAGTTTCTATATCAGCAAGAAACATTTTATTCTCTTGTAGGAGTCCGCTGTATTTTACTTCCCCCACCCCCCCCCCCCAAAAAAAAAGGAGACAAAAAACCAAAAAAAAAAGGGAAGAAACTGCAATTGTTTACATAAAAAGTTTATCAAAACCGTGCTGTTAGTAGAAAAAAGATGCTATTGACCTCTCGTATAGCTACAGCGTGGTCTTCTATCATTCCATGAGAATAGATTTTGATAAAGGAAAAACTTTGATTAAAATTCTAAATGCTTCAATCCACAGTGGCTTTTTAACTTTGTAAATGCCATCATCATAATTAATGAAACACTAACTTCTACTCTGTTTTTATCTCTTCCTTCTAGCTCCTCATCTATGGTGTCTTAAACATGTTTCTCTCATACTCTTATCAGCACTTTGTGCACTGATGAATTACTTTCATTTCTTTCTTTTGCTTTTTACTTCTGCCTTTCTATTTTTTCACGCATGAACACATGTGTTGACAATAAAAACATGGTTAAAAGATGCGTGAATTTTGATTCTAAAAGTTAGGTGTATATTTAAAATGTTCTTGTAGTTAAATGGAAAACAACCACTTATATACATGTGTTTTTCTATGTAGAGGAAACTGTTAGCAATGCAGCTAAAAAACTCATTGCTCTGACAGATCTATGTTTCAATATCCTATCTTCAAGAATGTGATTCACTGGACAAATTGCAAATAGTTGCAAAACTCCAAAAATAAACTCTAAATCTAACGGTGGTGCTTTCTTGTTTCTAGGAATGGGTTACAGACAGTCCATTCATAATATCACCAAGAATTACTTTTGAGGTCAGCGTGCGCCTTCTTGGAGGGCTGATGGCCTTGGGGTACACAATTGCAGCTATCCTTAAAAGAAGCAGCCACATCTTTTCTGATGATAAAGTGTGTGTAAAAACTGATTTGTTAGAACAACTTAATCGCTCATATATTCAGGTATAACAGCATGTTATTTATATCTTCTGTATATTTGTCTATACATGTTGATTATATGATGAATAGTACTTTTTTCTTTACTTGGTAATTGAGCATTGCATTAAATTGTAGGATGACTTTAATTAGGACAACTCTTTGCTATCCTTTCCACATATCACAGACTGAGGGATGCCTTTTCTTTATCTGCTAAGCGAATTACCTTTCCACTGATATTTTATTGCTTTAGTGACAACCATCGTGTTGTTGAGCAAAACAAATTTTCCAAAACTTGCTGGAGACCCTATCCATGACCTGCTATGGAAATCTGGTTTCACTTTTCCATTTGTCTTTTATGCCTTCTCTGTAGCTAACATCCTACTTGTAATGTTTGTTGTCTTTCTTAACCTTTGCTATTGTTAAATCATGTCTTATTAAGTTCTTATCTCTTAAGATTCAATCCACATGATCAAAATATGTTTAAATTGTGTCGACTCAGTTTTTACTAGTTATTGACTTGCATCTTATCCGCCTTCTACCCTTCAGGGTTAGAGGTAGATTTGGAATGATACTTGCTGTTGGTATGTATTAGCGGAGCTTTGAACATTTAATGTTAGTAAAATACTACCGTGGCATTTGTGAAGTTAACCAGGGCACTAGTCGACAAGTACTAAACGCACTCATGAGTACAAGTATCAATCTTAAAAAAAAAATGATTATAAATATTCTAGTCTAGGACTGCAAATATATATATTGACAATGCAATATACAAGATTATGTATAAAGATAATTACAAATGTACATTGAAGTCTAGTAGCTTGGGGTACCCTAGTTATTAGTAATTGAATATACATGAAGAATTAAACTAATTACTACTAACATAAAAACTAGACTCAAGACTTAAACAGATGATGACGGACTCAATTAAATCCTTAGTTAATATGATTCTAGGGTAAAAGTCAATTTGATTAATAATCAAGCAAGTGATAGCAAATTTCGTAAGGTTCACATATTCCTTTCAAACATATTTAAGCAAAAATTTTTAAGTTGTGTTAAGCTTTATGGAATTTCTTTGGCTAGACAATGTATGTACCTTTCAGTTCCTTACCCTAATTAAGATTCTGTTGGGCAATAAACTAAAAACTACAAGAAAGTTTAATTAAGTGCCAACTTTCGTTTAACCACTTAGCTTCAACAATCAAATAAATCAATAATCAATCTCTTATGGCCTAAAAATAATAACGCACACCTAACATGCAAGAGAATTAATATGAAACTTCATTAAACTCGGAATCAAGGTAACAAAATATTTAACTACAAATAAAAAGAAAATAACATAAAAGAAAAGAGAAGATGAAGATGAGATTGATGAAAGACATCACCCAAGCAAGTGCTTTGGACAAACGACCAAGAATAGATGGTGGCTACGGTTGCAAGAAGCTTTCTGTCACAAGGCTTCTTCTTGGCTGTAGTCTCATCCTCCCTCTATTCATAACCCCAAAGCCTTGGCCAAGACAACTGTTTATAATGGATACCAAGCTAGGGTTATGAAGACTAGAATTCATTATTCCTAATAGTAATAGGAGGCGCCACAATACTTTCTATAATGTAAAACTCCAAATTTCCTATTCTTCCATGTGCCACACAAACATTATTATGCACATTAAGTTCTTTAGGCACAAGGTCTTTCCTCATTACAAATAAAAGTGGAGAGCAAGAAGTTTCTCAATAACAAGAGTCCTTGCTTGTGGTGTAAGGATTTTTCTAATCTCCTTTGCAAGAACTTCCTTATTTGTAGTGTGGGGACTTTCTCCATTTCTTGCCAGGAGTTTCCTATCTTGTGATTAGGAAACTCTCTCTTCAAGTTAGGCGCCAGTCTTCAAGATGGTTTGGGCTCAAGGACGCCCATGGGCCTTGATTGGTTGTTAGACTCAGACCCTTGGAACAGGGCTTCTCTTGGAATTGCGCCTAAGCCGTCAGCACATAAGCTTTTCCTTTAATTTATTGTTTCCTTGGCCCACCCACAAACAAACTCCAAATTAAGAAATTTCATCCAAAAACATTTCAATATCTTTAAACATAAAAGGCAAATCATGTGATATGCCCCTGTAAAATGTAGTAGAAAAATTAGATAAAATGAGACCTATCAAATACATATGAAAGTAATAGGATATCAAACTCAGTCGTCAATAAAATATATTATAGGTGAGACATGAAAGGAATAATTAATTATTGTTAGACTACAAATTAATGGTCAATATTTATACAAAAATTGTCATAACTACCTATAATTGTGTGATAAACAAATATCTTCATTGATTTTCTCATTAAAGGTTTTTGAATTAATCTTCTTGACCATTAATTTGTGATTTAACAGTGATTAATTACTTTTCGCACCTTTCACCTTAAGTCAGCCTTTTGGCATTGATTTTTATGTCCTAACTTCTAAGCACTTGAAATATTGGGATGAGCTAGGACTAATTGGTCATGCCTATTTCCGTGTGTCTGTGTCTATTCTTGTTACTAACTCAATATTTGATAATTCTGTTACAAAGGTGCAAGGGAGAGATAGAAACTATGTTAAAAATGTGGCAGAGAAACTGGGGTTGGATGGTTCATATGTTCCTCGAACTTACATCGAACAAATTCAGCTAGAAAAGCTTGTAAATGATGTGATGGTATGAGTCTTCCTACAACTTGTGCTAGTTCTTTTGCATATTAGTATGCTTACTTGGTCAAACTGTAGGCACTACCAGATGATCTGAAGACAAAACTCAGCATAGATGATGATTTAGTTTCCAGTCCCAAAGAAGCCCTTTCCAAAGCTTCTGCAGATAGGAGAATGAAGTATCTTAACCGGTAGTACTTTTTTTTCATACTGTACTTATGCTGCCTTAAAAAAAAAAAAAGCCATTTGTCCTCTACTTGCTTTTTAGACTCAGGATAAGGTTTTCTGAATCCATTAAAAAATGTGTTGAGTCAAGGGCTTGTGATGTTTTCTCATGTCTTCTGCAGTGGTGTTTTGCACTCTTATTCAACTCTAAGGGACAAGACTCTATCTAAGTTGACTAGACTAGCTATAAATAACAGAAGGTTTGATGGGCGAACTCTAGAATCACCTGCAGCAGTAACAAACCAAGTAAGATATATTTGCATTTTGAAGTCATGCAATGGTTATCTTTTTGGCCACTTCATTCATCAATATATTCAAATAGAAATCACCTATTGTATCTCGTGTGGAACATGGAGGAAACGGAAAGGTAACTTGTTGAACTTATGGATATGAAAGGTGGAATGGCAAAAAATCATACGCAATCGTATTGCAGATTGGCAAGATGCTTAGAGAAAGGATGTATCACGAGTTTATTTTAAATGTTGGTGGATTAGATTCATGTATTTGTTTGACGTAGAGGAGTTGCTTGAATTTATCGCTGTCCACCTGTACGAGTGAAGATTTCTTTCTGTTATTCGTTTTCCTACCTATGTAAATTATTCATCACAACCCATTGATTTTTGCTTTTGGATTGTCTAGGGAGTCATTACTCAACTGTCTGAACAAATTTCCACATTAAATGAGAGAATGGATGAGTTCACTTCCCGTATTGAAGAGCTAAATTCAAAGTTTGCAGTCAGAAAAGTTTCAGCCAGTCAACAAAACCTGATAGGGTTGGGCAATGGTTCATTGACTGGATCACTGTTGCCTAATTCTTCATCATCTTCCCAATTGGCAAGGGATCCTCCCTTGATGGAAGAGGTAGACAATACTTACCTTCATTCTTTGGATAACGATTGTTCTCATGACAATAGTGCTGTATTATCTAGAAAATTTCTTAGATAGACCTGGCCTATAAAAAGTTGTAGACCAAATGAATAATTAGTTGACTTGTAAATATCTTAATATAAGTTTCAATTGGATCAAATTTTGACATACTTCATGTATATCCATGATTAATTTAGTCTTTCGTAGACTGGATCTACTTAAGAATTTCTCGTATAGTATATGCATCCCACATACCATATATCCTATTTGTCTATTGAGGGTAGAGATGTACTTTGTGACAGTGTCACTCAGCCAACATTAACATTGAATGAGGGAGCACATTAACAGAAAATTCAAAATCTATAAAAGTACAGAAAATTGTATAATCTTTTGATTACATTTATGCAATCAGTGCTTGTCTATTAAATTGTATGCAATGGCTTTATTAAAATGCTTGTGAAAAAAGGGAGAGAAGAGAGAGTGATATGCTTGTGAATAGTTAAATGATAATGCGGTGGAAATCGGAAAAGGTGACACTATAACATGATAGCTGGGAAGTTATATATGTACAGAGATCCTCAGGTAATCCAGTTTAACTGATATTTTTGTATATGTATCATTCCAAACATCAAGAGGCTGTTGAAATGCCCCATTTGAACCAAGAAAACACATTGGGTTGGTTTTGACAGGTTTTACTCATTGCACGAGGACAGCGTCAAATCATGCATCAGCTAGACACTCTTGGCAATCTTCTGCATGAATACTTTGGTCAGAGATCATGCCTAGGAAGAGCAGAACAAACAAGCAGAACGCGAGAGGTTGACTTCACCATCCCGTTGGTTCTGACTTTGGCAATTGGTTCTGTAGGTGTCCTTCTGTTCAAGGGTTTTACAACCCAAAAATGATCATATATATATGTATATATATATGAGGTTTAACAATGAAAATATTTTCAATATTCTTGTTGTCACCCCTTTTATGAGAGAGGTGTAATCAGTATATCTGCAAGGTTTCTGTGAAAAATTGTTATCTTGAGGGACTGCTTCCCGTCCTAGCAGTTGTTGACCTTGGTTTGTGTTAGAATTTGGGTATGAACAATTCTGCCTCACACATACACCAATATTAAAAACAAATCAAGAAACGAGAGAAAAAGAATAGACGCAATGAGTTATAGTGGTTCGGCCAATTGTGCTTATATTTACGTTGAAGACAACTTGCTGATCTTCTATTGCCTTTTGTGAACAAGTACAACCTCTCAAACTTTTCTCTTTTATAGAAACTCCCTAAAATTATAATAATGCCCACCTTTAGAAACGATAAAAACCCTTTAGGAGGTTTCCAAGTCATAAGAATACAACTATTCCCAAATCTCCTGAAAATTAGTCACACTTCGCCACGGCCAACAAACTCGGCTTTTTGTTGTTTTAACTTTCTCGCCGCAGCCAGCTACAATATTCAGCACAGCGAGATTGCCCAATACCCACTCCAAAGAAATAGCCGAACTTGCGTTGCGACCCATGTTGCGATGCCCTTGCTCTCTTATCTTCGTATGTGTTCTTGACTATCTTGCTTGCCGTGGCCAGACAAAATTTCTTGCCTCGGTGGGTTTCTCGCTAGAGATCTTCTGCACCTTGGGTGATCTCTAATTTTGAGCCACTTATCACAACAGTTTGGTGACAGATGATGCTCATTGGCACATCTATTGGTTAAGATCAATCCAAGATCTGCGTATTAACTGTTAGTCCAACATGCCAGATTAATCACAGCTGTTCATTGTGTTATAGAGTAAGAAATTTCTTACTCAAAATATGAAGCCTATATTTTAACGTCCTCTTAAGGTCTAATTGCCAACTAGTAATGAGGTATATGTTTATATATATAACGCTTCGTGTATTTTTGTTCTCGTTCATAATACATACCCTATTGTCTTGGTGTAATGCTGAACTTGTAGCTATGAAGTGGTTTATTTACATAATTGGATAACCAGTTCAGTAGTTGATAGACTTTCTGGTTGACGTTTCATTCTATGAATTTTGGTGATTGGACTTTGTAGAAAGTTCAGAGTAGAATGCTCTGAAGAGGTACATAAATAGAGGGATCATGGCAACAGATTTGCCAGTGGAATCCCGAGAAATTAGCATGCAAATAATCTGAAATAAAGGTGCGAAAGTAAAGGAGACAATTAAGGAAACAAGGAGCTGACTTTTGAAACATAATAAAACACAAACAACTAGATAATGTTAATAAAACAGATTATATCTTCTGAATTTCAACGCTCCCCATTAAATTCCCCAACTTAGATTTTAGCTCTTCAAAATTAACTCTAGACTGTGCTTTGGCAAGACATCAGCCACCTTTGATCTGGTGGGGGTATGGAGAAGCTCCAGTACACCTAAATCAACTTTTTCTTTAACAAAGTGATGGTCAAATTCTACATGTTTTATTTTGTCATGGTGGATAAACTTCTTTGCAACACTAATAACAGTCAAATTATCACACAATACCTTCATTGGATCTTTCATAAGTATCCTTAGCTCTTCAAACACCCTCTTTAGCCATAGATCATTGTAAATACCTTGAGAAAGTGCCTTATATTTTGCTTCAGCACTACTCCTTATAACCACAAAGACATTAACGTTGGCTACACCAATGGTGCATGTCTAGGTGTAAGATTCAAGGATGTCCAGCTGTTGCGAGAATGTTGAAGTATTGATTCACAGACATTTCCCTTGTCTTAAATCGTGCAATGATACTTCATTCCCAAACACCTTTATTGAGTTTATCATGCGTTGAATACGTGTCATGTGAGGTACATCGATATTCATAGAGCTAATGAGTCAAGACATCACCATGTTACTCTTGGCCTTCCACACTTTGAATTTCAGGTCATTCCTCTCAGATGGTGGAGCAATTCTAGTTAAATAATCATCTTTTCCCTTTCTGCAAACATACGACTCCGTTGCAGAAAGTTGTGCCCAATAATGAGAACTGGGGAATTACCTATGATGCTATGGCTGACTTGTGCGATCATCTCAAAGGACAACGATCCAACCTTCTCGTCGTTCATAGTTGTTTGAAGTTGGTATTTGAGTATACGACATTTTCAAGCCACCAAGTCTCTAACACCATGTAGAAAGTTAGATTGGAATGCTCTGAAAATCTGATTATTCAATAAGGAAGAGAGTTACATAAATAAAGGGATCATGGCAACAAGTCTACCACTGGAATCTACAGAAATCGGCAAGGAATAATCTGAAGTAAAGGTGCAAAAATAAAGGAGACAAAAAAGGAAACAAGGTGCTGACTTTTGAAACAAGATAAAACACATTAACAACCAGATAATGCTAATAGATCAAATGGTATCTTTTGGATTCCAACAGACTCACGTTCATGGTAGGATAATTTGTAGAATCGGCTTAGAAAATAATAAGGTGATTGTTTACTATGCTTTTAAAAACTTCACTAAGCGTTTTCAAGGAATACAAATCTTAATGGAGCTGAGTAAGTTATCATAGAATGGTTGATGGACTTAATTTTCAGAATAAATTAATGATTTAGTTTCTAAAAGTTATTCTTCTCTCAATTTGGTTGAAGCATAACTTACTTAATTTAGCCCTCGAAACATTAGAAGCATTTGTAGCATTATGATCTTGTAACATTTAACTGTAATACTAAACAATATCATTTTGAAATTGAAGCCAAGTCATATTACAACTGAGTGAAACTATGCTTTTACCTAACACAAGAATAATTTGATTGAGAAAATCCATTTGAAAAAACTAAATTAAGAGGCTTTACTTAATTTAGCCCTCAAAACATTAGAAGCATTTGTAGAACTATGATATTGTAAAATTTAACTGTAATACTAAACAATATCATTTTGAAATTGAAGCCAAGTCATATTACGACCGAGTGAAATTATGCTTTTACCTAACATAAGAATAATTTGATTGAGAAAATCCATTTGGAAAAAACTAAATTAAGAGGCTTTATAAAGACTAAATTGAGAAAATAATAATCTTTTAAGAATTAAATGATTAATTTATTCTAATTTTCATAAGTTTTAATCGAATTAAAGTATAAAATGCAATAAATATTAAATCATATATTCACAAATATTTCAATCAATACGAACTCTACATATGCTTATAGGAAAAAAGGGCAACATTTGTACCATAATTAACCTAATTACAGTTAAAGGTTAATTTCATATGCTTAATTTTGCAGTACAATTAGGTATGAAAGTGATAACTGAGTGACAATGGTTAGGTTTTTCTAATTCGAAGGGTCTAGAAGAGATTGAGAAAAATGAATTGCACAACTGTTCATAATTGTTTAGGTACCTGAATCTAAATTTATAAAAAAAAAAATTTCAAATAAGAACACCTAAATTCAAATGTAACCATACAAAAAAATTATGCACAATTAAGAAGGTAATGTGTAACTATTGTAACCTTGATCAAAAGAAAACAATTGGCAATAGGAAAATAATAAAATCCACATATAACATAAGGGCTATCACTATTGGCAAGCTGGTGTAGAGAATACAAATAAATCTACCTATGCTTCAAAAAAGAGAGCCTACTAGCTCAAAAACATCTGATCCAACCTGATCATAATCTAATTTTAGCTTTCCTAGTTCCTCTTGGTCTAGTTCCCTCTTTGTAGGCTTGGTTAGCACCGAAACGCAACAAGTTTGCCTCTTTGTTGTTCTTGCACTAGCATGATCCTAGAAAGTAGTATAAAATTAAAATAGAACACGTGAACTTTTATTTTATGTTCTACTATAACAACAATAATAACAAAGTTTTTTTTTTCACTAAGTGTGGTCGATTACACAAATTAATCGATATTATATAGTTTTATCATAAATCATGTTTTTAGACAAACAATTTAACTTAAAATTTTTTTTAATGATTTTTTTGGTCTCCTTCTACCTCTAACTATTAGACTACTCTCCATCTGATTTATTTTCCTAATTGAGGTTTCTATAGGCCTCATCCACATATGTCTGAACCATATAAGTTTTCCATAATAGGCGTGACCTCCACTTTCTCTCTAATACATTTATTTTTAATTTTATCTTGTTTGATATATCCACTCATATAATGAAACATTCTCATCTCTTTAACATTGAACTTATTCTTTTATTGACTTTTTATTGCCTAATATTAGTTTCATACAACATTTGTAGCTCTTATAGCTTTGCGGTAGAATTTATCCTTAAATTTAAGTGGTACTCTTTTATCATAAATAACACCTTGAATATTTTTTCATTTCATCTATCTCACTTGAATCTTATATTTTACGTCTTTCTCTATTTTCCCGTCATGTTATATGATAAACTTAAGATACTTAAATCGTATAACTTATGATATAGTATGTTCTTCAATTTTCACTTATGCACTAGAACTAATACGTCTCTTGCTAAACTTACATTTTATATACTCTATTTTACTTCTACTTAAATGAAATTTATGTGCTTCCAAAATTAGTCTCCACATCTTTAACTTTTCATTCATTTCCTTATTCAATTCTCCAACTAAGACTATGTCATTTGCAAAAAACATGCATTGTGACACTAGCTCTTAAAGTATGTTTAGTGAGCACATCCAAGACTGTAGTAAAAAAGTAAGAACACAAAGTTGACTTCTAATATAGACTAATAGTTATCAAAAAATCTTTTGTAAGTCCACTTTTTGTTATAATACTAGTTGTAACCCTATCATACATATTCTAAATTGCTCAAATATAAATCATACGAACTTCTTTTTTCTTTAGAACCTTCCATAAACCTATTTTGATACTCTATCATATATCTTCTCTAAATCGATGAACACTATGTGTAAATCTTATTGATTTATTCGATATGTCTCCATCAATTTTCGTAACAAGTATATTGCATGATTGACTTTCTTGGCAGAAAACTAAATGGATTCTCTATAATTTAAGTCTCTCATCTTAATTTTCGCTCAATTACCTTCTCCCATAACTTCATAATATGGTTTAGAAGCTTAATTCCTTTATAATTTATATAATTTTGTATGTCCCCCTTATTCTTATAAATAGGGACTAAAGTGATTCTCCTTCACTTATCCAACATTCTATTAGATCTCATAATTTCGTTAAATAACTTTGTAACTAACTTATACCTTTCACTCCTAAACCCTTCCATACCTCAATAGGTATATTATTCAGTCTAATTGCTTTGTTATTTTTCATTCACTTTAATGCTTCTTTTACCTCTGAATCTTAAATCGTGTAATAAAAAATATAATTTTGGTTATTCTCTTTAGTGTATAGCTTATTTGAGTGTAATAAAATCTCATGTCCTTCATTAAGTAGTTTCTAAAAATAACTCTTCTACTATACCCTAATATCTTATTTCGTGACCAAAATTTTTTCTTCTTTATTATTAATGCATTTCACTTGATTCATATCTCTTGTTTTTCTTTCCCTACTTTTAGTTAACTTGTAAATATTTATTTTTCCAATTTTAGTACCTAAGTATTAGTATAACCCACCAAATACCTTAACTCTCATTTCACTCACTGCCTTCTTAGTATCTTTTTTAACTATCTTATATATTTTTTTTTTTCAAATTTTCATCACTCTCATACAAAGATCACACTTTATAACACCCCCTTTTAACTTTAATCTTATATTGCACGCTCGCATTCCATCATTAAGATTTTTTATTCCTAAGTCCAAAGTCTCTTGATTTATCGAGCATCTCCTTTGCCACCTTCTTAATCTCTTTAGTTATCTCATCTTACATATTATTAACAAATCTTTTACTTCCCAAGATCCTTCCTCCAAATCCTTTTCTACAAGTTATTTTTTTTATTCTTTTTCAATTGTCACCACTTGATTTTTGACATCCTATTTTGACTTTGACTTTTTATTTTTCTCTTAACTCTATATTAAGTAGTTAAGGTCTTTTCAGGTATAATTTTGTAATCTATGCAGAGTTTTTTTATCCAATTTTCTTATAAAAAAGAAATTAATTTGAGAGCATGTCCTTCCATTTTTGTACGTGATAAGAAACTTTTCACGCTTCCTAAAACAAGTGTTAATTAATGTAAGATTGAATGCTAATGAAAAGTCTAAAATAGTTTTACTTTCTGCATTTGCTTCCCTTAAGCCATGTCCTCCATGTGAATTTTCATAACCTCTAGATGTACTTCCCATATGACCATTAAGATTCCCTTCTAAAAAAATATTTTCTTTTAATGGTTTTTCCTGAACTAAACATTCTAAATCCTTCCAAAACTTTATCTTGTGATATTTTTTTAATCTTACTTGTGGTACGTAAATACTAATAATATTAAATGTTTCCTTTTCTATTACAAACTTTAACGCAATGATTTTATCTCCTAACCTTTTTACATCTATTACAACACCTTTTCAAAAATTATCCACAATTATACCTACTTCATTTTTAGATTTAGCCTTACTAGTATACCCACAATTTAAAACTTGAGGTGTCTAATTCTTTCATTTTTTTTTATCCATTTAGTTTCTTGTAGACATATAAAATTAATCCTTCTCTTAATCATAGTATTTACTATTTTTATTGACTTACTTATAAATGTACCTATATTTCAAGTTTTAATATGAATTTTACTCTTGTGAACTAACTTCTTTACCAACATTTATTTACAAAAATGTTGAAACATTTGCTTATTTTTCACTATATTCCGGCGTTGATATAGTTGCTCTTGCTCATTTGACAATATATACGAACTATACAAAGCGTTGCTTCCAATTAATGACCTAGTATTACCTCTAATACATTGATAATTCATATTATAAGGATTTGATAAAGTTTTATATTGGCTGACAACTGCCTAACACAATTATCTTCTTTTTTCCAAGCTTGAGACTTATGATAAAAAATTATTTACATCAAAGTTTAGTATATACAAAGTTTCATGTTCTACTGTAAAATAATATAAAAATTGGAGCACATGAATTTTCATTTTTCATGCACTAGTGTAATTCAAGTTAAGATATATGCAAAAAAAAAAAAAAAAGACAAAGAATAACATGCTTACTTTTTTGAATGGGACATAAACCTATGAAATGCCAACCTCTTCACACAAGATAGGAACATGAGTGGTGACATCAATTGGTGAGAAGCAAGGTTGACAAAGTTGAACTAAACT
This sequence comes from Erythrophleum fordii, assembly GCA_032878935.1. Taxonomy (NCBI): domain Eukaryota; kingdom Viridiplantae; phylum Streptophyta; class Magnoliopsida; order Fabales; family Fabaceae; genus Erythrophleum; species Erythrophleum fordii. Next base: position 2,523,590 of record JAVQMF010000055.1, read on the forward strand.
TGTTATTTGGATTAAAAAATTAGTGAACCAATCATGATTTTAGTTTGATTGACTATGAAAATTGATTGGGTAAAAAAAAAGGCTAAATCAATAAAAAAATCATAAAAGAATAAACAATTTGACATTGAATGGGTTAAAAATTAAAATTTAATTTTCTTTTTGTTTTAATCAAAATTTTGATATTCTACAATAGAGATTTATGATATTTATTGAATTCTACTTAACTCATTTTACATAATTTTGTTATCATATGCAAATACTTTATCAAATTTTCATATTTTTAAATATTATTTTACAAAATATGTATCTGTTTAATTATAAAATACTATAATTTATACTTTTTTATATACTTTAAAAAATAATTTGAGCCAATTTCAAATACAATTTGTGAACTATTTTTTTATCCTAATTTAATTATTGGTCTAGTTTTTTAAAATATTGGAGAGAGATTCTCAGCATAATAGAAAATTAGGGTAAAAGAATTTATATCAGTAGCAAAGAGGAAATCACAAGATAAACAATAAAAAGGATCTTTAGCATGATGATGGAACTAAAATTTGCTCAGGTCATTATCTAAGCTGAGCAAAATATCTATTAATGAGATAGATTAATAATAAAAATGACCGTCTTCATATTGCCAGAACACTTTAAGAGAAGCTTTAGTAATTGAAATTCAATTACATTTTTATTTTGTTAGGGCGTAAATTAGGATTAAGAAGAATGGAGAGGAAGAGAATTTTTTTATATTGATTTAAATTTAACATTTTTTCCTTTTATTCTCATCATTCTCCTCAAATTCAAACATATTTAAGAAAAAAATAGATTTAAATTCACATTAAAAAATGTCAAAATTAAAATTTTACTGTCCTCTTTTTTTTAGCATTTTCTTCCATCCAAACATAACCATAAAATTATACAAGAATCCCACCCTACTGTATGGTTTTGTCTTAAGAAAAAGGGGGTGGGAAAGCAGCCAATCCCATGTTTCTGCTTCATCTATTCATACTCTAGAATCAATATTCGCTCCAAAGGGGAATTTAAAAAAAAAAAAAAAGAAGGAAAAAAAGAAACCTCTGGTGATTAAGAAGAAGACGTTTCCACAGATTTTTCTATCATTCTTTTCTAACACAAGATATCACTTAACTGGCTTTTTGATAACAAAAAAGAATAATTTCACATAATACTGACCCATTATGACCACGCCTTATTTTAACTAACTCCTCTACTTCTCTCTTTAAGCACTAGTGTTTAGCAGCTGAAAGAACAAGAAGAAAATAAGATATCCGTTATAGATATAAAACTATATGTAGCCAAACTGGCAATGCATTGCAGGTTTATTTGGAAAAATAAAATGTAGAGAGAGAATAAATACTAGATTTAAATTCAGAAAGAACACCGAGCACCAAATGTTTATAATATGAGTTCTAACTGCTGGGTATATACATACAGTAGTTCTACTGGTAACAGAGATATAATGCCTACAGCCTACTTGGATTACATTTTATAACAAATCTTAAGAGTAATATACAATTTATTTTTCTTTCTTGAACCAATATAATGAAAAGAGGGAACACTTATTTTTCCTAGTTTCTCCTCATTTGAAAATAAAGAAAACTACCTGCTTAACAGAAATATTTTCTTCTCTATCCGATTTAAAATCATGCAGCTTTTCTCCCCTTTTAAAAATCAAATTACAGTGATATTTTGACAAAGTTCTGTACTAATGTGGCATCAGAAATATTAGACTCCAGATAATAAATACCTTTTGGCTTTTGCAGCCAAGCATGCGGCATGAGAAATTTTCTGCATTATGTCCAAAAGAAACTTTTACCTAGCTATGTAAGCAGAACTATGGATGAACAAACACAAAAACCAAATAAAAAAAGAAAAAGGCTAAAATCCCGAACAATGTAAGCAGGGAGAGAGCTATCAGAGGATTGAAACCTGGCTCAAAGTTTACGTTATTCAATAAAACAAACCCTTTTAATGAAAAAATATATTATCCCTTGTTTAGAGAGGGCAGAATTACGACATATCATCATACAACAAACAAGTAGAATGAAACTGAAAAGATATGCATATTATGTTTGTCTATACGAACAAGTTTTAAGGTCTTCCTTCAGAGCTTCTTCCCAGCCAGGGTTCTAGCAATTGAAGCTAGTGCAAGCATCTTCTTCCTCTCCTTTTCTTTCTCCACCGACTTTTGGCTCTTGTCTCTGCCAAGCCCGTAGTGTCTTTGTTTTTTTTTTGGGGGGGGGGGGGGGGGGGGGGGGGGGGAATGAGTGATTTTGAACCTATCCTAGTCGATCACCAAATCGGATTCTTTGCAAATCTCGAGAATGCGTATATCTTAATTTGGATTATTTAAATTTTATAAATATTTTTATAAATTTAAATCATTTAAATTTAATTTGAATGATTTAAATTTTATAAATTTTTTTAATTTTTTTATATAAAATATCACTTTTTTATAATTATCAGTTATAAAATTATTTTTATTTTATATTCTATATTATATAAAATAAAAAGAATTTTAAAAAATTTAAATTATTTAAATTTAATTTAAATGATCCAAATAAAATGCATGGATTGGCATGAGATCCCTACGTATCTATTACACAATCAAAGTTTGATTGGTCAAATCTTGAATAGTCAGGTATGTTGATAATGAAATGCAAGGTCACTAAAATTTGTTTAGAGTAATTCATTTTTTTCAGGACAAAAAAAAGGAAAAATGACAATCCGGATTTGCCTCTGTCCGGAAGAAAACTGTGGACGGAGGACCAAGTTTCGGGCTTGACATTCACGATCTCCGGAATTTCATGTTGTGTTTTTTCAATCTACGGTTTTATGTTTGAGCCCATTTGGGCTATGTTTCGCAATATGGGCCGGTTGATGCTGATTCGGCCCATTAAGAGAAACCTAAGCAAGGTTTCGGATTCAGGAGCCCCTTGGTGTCCCTGTCGAGTAACTTGGTTGGAGTTGCAGAGACGGACACTGCGAGAGATCACCATGCCTACAGTCAGTGTGGGGCGGGATCGTCTGTTTGAATCTCTTGGAAGGACTTACAGTGAGCTTTCATGACCAACTCACTCTATTCATAAATTCTTCTCGCAATTAAGTTGACACTTTTTTATGTTCATTTTCAGCACAAGAGGAGTTTGAAGACTTGTGCTTCAGTTTTGGGATCGAGCTAGACGACGTCGTGAGCACTTAACTGTCTTTCTAGACCGAAATTGCCAACTGTTAAGTAGTATTTTGATTAATCTGATGAATGCAATGTAATTTTTGCCAGACTACAGAGAAAGCAATTGTGAGAAAAGAAAAGCATTTGGAAGAAGAAGCTGATGAAGACGAAGAAGTTATCTACAAAATCGAAGTGCCCGCTAATAGGTTCATATATCTTTGAATTTTGCTTCTGATATATCAGTTCCTCGTCCATGTAGATAAAAACAAAATATAGCTGTAAATTAATCCATTTTTCCCTATTATGTGTACTGGATATTGTTAAGTAAATGTTTTCCACAGTTTTTGGTTTCTAGGTTTTGTTTTTTGGGTGCATATTTAAGTTTTTTTAAAAGAAAAATTTTAACTTTGAGGTGAAAGAAATGTAGAGTTTACTAAGTTGCAGTTGTGTTAAGCAATTTGTTTTGTCCATTTATTACTTCTGTACTACGTTTAGGTCTACTTCATAGATTCTATCACACTGATTGGTTTGCTTGTATAATTTGGCCTGACTGACATTGTTTTATTTAGTATTTTAATTCTAGGTTACTGGGTTTGGAATTTATTCTCAATTTTCTTAGAAGCTTTGTACTTTATTTAGAGATTCACCAGAAAGTTGAAGTCTGTTGTAAAAGGGAGTAATGCAAGAGTGGTGCTAACCTGCTTTTACATGCACAGATATGACCTGCTCTGCCTTGAGGGGCTTGCTCAGGCCCTCCGAGTTTTCTGTGGGACCCAGGGGATCCCTAGATATAGATTGGCTGACATTTGTAAGGATGCAATTCTCAAAATGCATGTGAAGCCTGAGGTAGCTATGTCATACATGCTCTGATCTTTTCAAAACGGGCATTTTTTAACTGCAAAATGAGAATGGCTTTTTGTTTTATTCATTGTAGACATCTTTGATTCGTCCATATATTGTTTGTGCCGTATTAAGAGGTATAACTTTTGACAAAGCAAGATACAACAGCTTTATTGATCTACAAGACAAGCTTCACCAAAACATTTGCCGGTAATGTCATTTGACTCACTCCTTTGTGATTCATTTTTGCCCTGCATGCTACCTGTGTTTCTGAATTCTAATTGATATAGTCTTGCGAATTAAAGTGCAGTCAAATTTTTTTTTTTAGTACTTACTGACTTTTTTTTAAAAAAATAACTTATTTGCCAAAGTGTTTAAATTTTAGAATTTTATTTTGATAAAAAGACTGTTATTGATAGACTAAAGTATTTATGAATGTTGATATCCTCTCCAATTTAAACTAAGCTTGGTTCATATGTTGTAGATCATTCTCATAATCTTGCGTTTGCTAGCTTTATAGAAAAGAAAGGAAGCCTTGCTAGTCGTTTTGGATTTAATGTTGTTTTGATCTTACTTATGCTATTGATAAAGGTTTTTGGGACAGGGATGTTCATTTCTTCTCATGGTTATATGTATGTGTGCACATGCATGCATGGATATATTAGATATTAGGAGTTCTAGTTATTTAAGTTTGATGCTAGCTTCCTGTTGTCCCCCCCCCCCCCCCTCTCTTTCTCCCTTCTTTTGGTCATCTAAAATGGTGCTCTTAACTTTAAGAATGAATTTTCATTTGATTCTCTATCATTCCTTGTTCAGGAGAAGAACTCTTGTTGCAATTGGCACGCATGATCTAGATAAATTGGAAGGCCCTTTCACTTATGAGGTTGGTTTCTTCTAAAATGTAGACCTTGAATATTCATTGATTGTATATATTGCGATATTGGATAGTAAGAAAACATAGTCAAGATTTAAAAGGACAATTGGGTACTATGTTGAAGCATCATGCTCCTTAGGTGAAGGGAGTTGCTTTTCAGCCACTTTTTGCACCACTATATAAAGATCTCCTTGTAGCAGCTTTTGTGATTTCAATTAAATATATGAATAGGGTGGCAGGCCGGTTCTGCCATTTCAGATGATGATATGATAGGTCCCCTTTGAAAAGTTTTAAATCTACTGACTGGGCTCATGCTTTAATTAAAAAATGGGTGACAGTGCAGTCAAATATATTCTTAGGTCAATCTGTCTTAAATCTTAATTATTGAAGAATATCCCTCATTTCTGAGCTATGGGATTTCTCTAGTTCTATGGTTGTTTGTGGTGGATATCCAATTCAAAGGGTTTTCCTAAAGGGGCCTTCTGCCCTTCAAATCTTGTATAGATCTATGAACAAAATCTGATTGATGGATATTATGTTTGTTATTTCACATTGCCTTTGATTATGAATGTGATGGGAGTAGAAAATGTTTTCTTGCATTGCTATGTGGATATGACCTAGAAGTGGTACCAAATTGGGAATATTGTTTTCTAATCCTCGTTTAGCCTATCTTGCTTACTGTTGCTGTCTGTTTGAGATTCTTAACTTATAATTGTTGTTTGAAGTTTATTGGTATTAGAGAAAGAAAAGTGCTGTTTGATGTGAATACTTGTTTCATTGCTTGAACCTGTTTCCGTTTTTCAAAATCAAGTCTGATCGTTTCAAGATTTGATGGCCATTTTTCTTGTTTACTTGATTTTATATCTACTTGAATGTTTTAGTATTTTTTTCTTTAATAGAAAATTACTAATGTTGTTGAAGACATTCTATTCATCAGTGAATCTTAGTCAATTTTTTTTCCCAGGCGTTACCTCCTTCAAGTATAAATTTTACTCCACTGAAGCAGGTAATTTTTATTTCTGGCATAGAAGTTTCTTGGTAAGCCATAAGCATTTATTTGAAATCCCATTCTGCCACTGTCTCCATTAGCTATTTTCACTTTATTGTGTAGAAACAATGTATCTAGTGCAAAAGCACAGGGTTTAAACAAGGTTCTCTAGCATAATATGTTATGGATAAAAATATTATTATTGATGCTAAGCTATTTTTTAAAAACTGTTTTTTTCCCTTTTTGGCACTGCAGGAAAGGAATTTCAGGGCTGATGAGCTGATGGATTTCTATAAAGTGAGTTATTGTATTTACTAAAATACTAAACTCTAGCTGAAGCTGCTGAGCTAGGTTTATGAATTATTGGAGTCCAACAAATTATGGGTTTTTATTTCACTGGTGACTATTTTTATTTTGGACATTCTGATTTTGAGAAGTTTTATTTATTTATTTTTATTTATGTTTGACAGTCAGATTTGAAGCTGAAGAAATTCTTGCATATAATTGAGGGCTCCCCAGTCTTTCCTGTTATATACGACCATAAAAGGTGCTAAATTTTTGTACTATTATGATATTGTAGAATAGAGTACAAAATTTTGAGATATTGCTCTCATTTTAATTTCACTGTTGCAGATCTGTTTATGCCTCAAAGATGCAATATTCACCATTAATATTTATTTGATTCATTGTATGGTTTCTGACTGTGTTCTCTCAGTTTCTTATACTAAGGGCTCATTGGTATGCTGAAAGGATTTTGATAGGAATGAAAATAACAAAGGGAATGAGAATGGACTGGGATTTTGTAGCCAAAATCATGTTTGGTATGAGGAATGGGAATGCTATTGCATTCTGCTATTTGGTAGGAGAACATTGTAGGAATGGAAAAGAAAACTGACTAAATGATTAAAATACCCTTGTGGACAAAATATTAAAATGCAAAATTTCCTTCATTCCCTTAATCAGATATGAAATCAACGAGTTGACTGGCCACTTGAGGCTGTCTCTGATCAAGATTTAGCCACAGAATAACTTTCTATGATTCAATTTATAGTAGCCCTCAAAACATTTTCAGAAAACAATCGATATTTTGAAGCTTTCAAAATCAAGCAGTGTGAAAATAGCATAGTTTCAGCCATGAAATCCAGTCATTTGATGATGTTTCTGGTTAAGATTTAGCCACAAACTAACTTCCTATGATTCAATCTACATTAGCCCTCAAAAAATTGTCGAAAACAATTAAGATTATGAGGCTTTCAAAATCAGACAACAGTGTGAAAATGGCAGATTTTGAAGATTTGAAAATGATGAAGATTTTGAATCTTTCAAAATCAAACTAAGTTTGGTTTCACCATTAGTGGTGGAAACCTGCCATTGATGTAATTTGACAGAGAAACCAAAATCATAAGCTCAAAGATGGCGTAGCCAGAATGCAAGGATTCAAGGCTTCAATGCTATAGAGAGGCAGTAGTGATGAGAAACTATCCTGTAGTGGGTTGCACGATGGCAGCACCTAGCCTCTTCTTCGTTGCAGCTACGAGCTGTGGTAAAGGAGAGATTAAGAGGGGCAAGATTGTCACAATGTTTTTCTCTCCCAGGAAGGATGGCTCATTCCATCGAGGGAAGGAGGGTGGGCAGATTCCTACAATTGTAGGGCTGTCCAAAACTATGTTGATAGGATGCTGCATACCAAACAGCTGAAAATTGGCATTCCTTCCCTCTCTCCCACTCCATTCTTCCTGTCTTCCATGTACCAAACATGGCCTAAGTGTTACCTTCCTGGATTGGTTTACAAAAGATAGCTTTTAGTAACTATAGTAAAAATGAAACATCTTGCATTTCTTAGGTGGTCTTGTATTTCCCTATCTGAGAAGAAAGATCTCTAGAATGACATGCTTGATGGTTGCTTCAGCTTTGTTTCTATTCATTGTGATTGTTGTGAACTAAAAACTAGTTGCATTTGATATTTAGTTTTCTCTCTTTTTTTTTTTTTTTTTGATATTGTCAAATTCCTTTTCTTGATATACTATACTGCTTTCACAGAACTGTTTTATCTTTACCCCCAATTATCAATGGTGCACACTCAGCCATCACTCTGGAGACAAAGAACGTATTTATTGAATGTACTGCCACCGATTTATCGAAGGCGAAGATTGTTTTAAATACAATGGTAGAGTAGTGAAATTCCTTTTGTCTTTCACTCTTTGCATTTATTAGATCTCTTTGTTGATTAAATGATGACATACTATTATATGTTTTCCTAGGTAACAGCCTTTTCGGAATACTGTGAAAATAAGTTTGTAATTGAACCAGTTGAAGTGATTTATTCTGATGGAAAGGCATACATATATCCTGATTTATCTGTCTACAATATGGAAGTTGATCTATCTTACATTAATGGATTGATTGGGGTATCATTGGAGGCAGAAGAGGTAATTATTTCTTTTAACTTGCTTATGTAAAAGGTAAGGAGAATGTTTGGTGCTTCATTATCTGTGACTCAGTTCTTTGTCACATATAAGGTTGAGTGGGTTCTTCATGCTCTTGCAAATTGGCTATTGATTTAGGTTCAGATACTTTTTTTTTTCTCCTTTTAAATTGTACAAGTGTTTCTGATGCTTCTAGTCGTTGCTTATGTGGGTTGCCTTCTATTGTTATTTGTTATTTTATCATTTTGGGTTCTATTGAGCAACAGTGCTCTCAAGGCAGTTGTTAATTTGGTTTGATGCCTGATCAGAGTAAGGTATGGTTAAAAAAAAAAATCTTTGATGATTTCTCTGGTTGCTTTTGGAAAATGAATGGCCAAGTGATATGCAAATGATCATAAATATCAGGCTTGATGCTTTTATCTTGGACATTTATTTCTTCCAGAAATCTATTTTTTACGAAATTAAACTTTCTTCTATGTACCCAGGATTTGTCAAGTGCATCAATGTTTTCCTAACTAGCGTCCACTAAAGCATGATGTTTTTGGTTTTGCATGAGGTATTTGAATTAACTAAACTTTCCCTTTGCATCATTTTGTCAATTTACCTTAATCTTAAGTGATTTACTCCTATTGTTTCCAAATTATGCTTTACAGTTTAAAATTCTGTGCCATGTGAATTTGGCTTGAGGACTAGATTATTGAACTATTATGTTGAAGAACTATATATATTAATATTAGAGTGACCCTGATGTCTTAAATATTTCTTAAATCCTCTGAATAAATCTACACTTGACATGTTGATTGCTCTTGATAACAATGCATTCTATATGTGGTATATCCTCTCTAATGCAAGACTTAATGCTCTCATGTTTTCTGACTGTAAATGAATCATGCTCAACTCATCATTGCTTTTTCTTAACCTTTTCCTTTTCTTCAGGTCACTAGGCTATTAAATCAGATGCAATTGCATGCCAAACACACTGTGTCTGGAAATAAACAGTGTAACATTGTTGTATCTGTCCCTCCTACGAGAAGTGATGTTCTTCACCCATGTGATGTTATGGAGGTATGGACAGTGATAGGCTTGGTCATTAAACTGTTGCCTCTTGAATATTCAAAGACTACAGAATTTGCGACATGTATATTTTATTGATAAGACATGCCATTCTCTTTCTTCTGGTTCTTCTCTCTATAGGATGTTGCAATTGCTTATGGATTCAATGCTATTAAGGATAAAGCGATTGTAGATAATAAGGGCTCAAAGAGATTAGCTGCTTCCTTGACACTACTTCCTTTGAATGAACTCAGTGACCTTATCAGAACAGAGGTATAAAACAGATCATGTTAGCCCTATGGTTGAAGCTAGTTACAGTTTCCCACTTAGCATAATTTTATATGCCCAACATGTTATTAATCCAATTTCTATATACATTATGATTGTTATGATTAGCTTTTTAGACTGCTTAGTAATTAAATCCTTTTATTCCTGAAACTTCTTTTCAGGTTGCAATGATTGGATTCACAGAGGTCTTGACATTTATACTTTGCTCTTATAAGGAAAATTTTGCCATGCTAAATCGTAAAGATGATAAATCAACAGCAGTTATCATTGGAAACCCTAGGTCTTCAGACTTTGAGGTTTGCACCCTTCTTCCTGGCCCCCCCCCCACCCTGCGGGGGCACCCGTGGGCGTAATTTACTGTTTCTATTATGGTTCATAAGCGATGGAGAATAGGAAGATATTAGGAAAGATATTAATTATTTGTAAATTAGGAATTATAAATATGGGAAATAATATTTTATTTAGGATTAGGAATTAATATTCTAAATTGCTTTGTTTTATTTAAATTATGTTTGTCTTTCATTTGTATTTTCTACTTTTTGTTTATTTGCTATCTTTTCTTATATTTAGGGCTCCTATATATAGCCCCATGGTATTGCATTTGGAATTGGTCTTTTGAAGATATTGATTAGTGTTGTTCGCTCTTAACTCTCTCTCCCTTTGTTCTCTTTCCCCCTCATGATCTCTTTGCATTCCCCCCTCTTTCTTCCTCTTCTCCCTCACCCCCTCACGATTTCTCTGTGCTTCCCCCTCTTCATCAACTACCTTGCACCAATCTTGGTATCAAAGCAAGGCTACCCTCCAACCACTCCCTCCACCACCTCTCATCCTCCCAAAATTCACCAGAAAATTGATTGGAATTTTCTAACCACCACTATCCTAGCTGGATCTCACACCTCCGACCATCGAATCAGGCGAGTGGCCACTCCATCAGAAGCGCAAGGTCCAGATCGGCCCATCCCCAAAAGTCCCATCGCCAAATCCTCCTCCATTCGTTGTCACATGCCATTAGAGTTCTGTGCATGGGCCTCACTCACCACACGCTCTTGCACCCACTAGCCATTCTAGACTCAGTTCTTTGACCTTTTCCAAGCTGTTCTTCACCTGATCTAACCTGAATTGAAACATTTCGATGTAATTTAAGGTACTTTTACTAAGTTTGGCTTTTAAAATTACTAAGGTAAGTGCCCAAAATATACAGACTAGCCTGAACAGTCTTGAGGAACAGTTTAAGGTTGATAGAGAAAATTTTGAACACTGATGTGATGACATTTTAAGTGCCATAAGTATGCTACGTAGACAAGTCACTGGCAAATACTTAGAAGAATTAAAGGTAGAAGAAGAATGTCTTCAAGGGCCCAATGCATTCAAGGAAGCTATCTCAATAGAGTCCAATGTTACTATTGTGAAAACCCTTAATCGCCCATCAGACATTGATGATGATGGTAATGTTATAGATTTTGAAGAGCAATTAGAAGTAAATTTAGTATGTGAAAATTCTAACAATTCTAATTTAACTAAGCTTACAAAATGTTGCATTCAGATTCAATCCAATCAACTATTCTATCTGGTTGAGTATGTTATGTCAAACATATTGGTGAATCCAAAGTTTTCTTGGCTTCCATATCTTAAAGTAGTGGCATTTGTTCTACCTGAGGTTTCAAGATGAATTATTTTAATGCTTCTCCACTTCAAAACCCTGAAGTCAAATTTTCTCCAACCAAAGGAGAATGATAGAGAATAGGAAGAGATTAGGAAAGATATTAACTATTTGTGAATTGGGAATTATAATTAGGATTGGAAATTAATATTTTAAATTGATTTGTTTTATTTAAATTATGTTTTTCTTTTATTTCTATTTTCTACCTTTTATTTATTTGCTTTCTATGGGCTTGTGAGCCCAGGGTTTGATGAAGACACTCCCATTTCAAAACTTACTTCTTTTAGGGAGCTCTTTCATATAACAGTCATTTTCTAGGCTCCTATATATAGCCCTTTGGTATTGTGGTTGGAATCAGTCTTTTGAAGAATATTGATCATCTATGTTTTCTCTCTAAACTCTCTCTCCCTCTGTTCTTTTCCTTCTCACGATCTCTCTGTATTTCCCCCTCCTTCCTCTTCTCCCTCTACCCCTCACGATTTCTCTCTGTTTCCTCTTCTTCATCTACCGTCCTGCACCAATAAGTTATAACACAGTTTATAAATCAGCCATGTTGATGATGAACAACGTTTTAGTCCTTTAAAATAAATAAAAAAATTCTGGTCCTTTTCAGTAACACACTTTTGTTGTTGGTCCTTTTGCATTATTCTCTCAAATTATTGTTTTTTCCTGTCTTCTTTTCAGCTTATTACACAGCCACAAACTAATTGTTCTATATGTTTCTTATATATCTCATTCTGAGTTCTGATAAACGCTTTATTTTTATACTGTTTGAGTGGCTTTTTTTTACTTCTTAATTGTTCTATAAACTTGTAGCTCTTATAACTTGTAAGACTGTATACAGATGTTTATATTTTGTAAATTGTAAGAGGAATTTGTACTTAGGGTCTTGTATTGATTGTCTTTCTAGCACATGAAATCTGAAGCTCCGATGTCCTGGCTGAGTGTTGATCAGCTGAATGTCATCTAAAACCTGCCTATAAATATGTTTATTCGCTAATAAACATATATGTTAAGCCAGACTTGGAGTGAGTAGAATTGTATATAAAAGTAACATTGAACCTATGAGGGTTACTAACAATTCATGTCTTTTTTTTTTTTTTCAAATTACAAAATGGGAGTGTTATGTAATTATAAAAGTAAGGGGGATTTGTTAGTTAGTTATTATTGTTAGAAGGGAGTACCTGGCTAACTGACTCTATAAATAGGCCTTTTGAATACTATTGTAATGCTTTTTAACCGTTATTCTCTTCTCATCTCTCTCTATTCTTTTCTCTCTCCCTCTCTCTCTTCCTCTCCTTCTCTCTTCTATCTACCATTTAACAGTGGTATAGTGCTGGGAATTTTGAGAGACAATTGTTATTTTGTGAAGGAAAGTAAGTGTATGTTTGCTGCAACACAAGTAGAATATCTTAGGCATATAATTAGCAAAGGGACGGTAGCCACCCATCCCCAGAAAATTAAGGTTGTATTGGAATGGCCAGAGCCATCAACAATGAAGCAACTAAGGTCTTTTTTGGGGTTAGTAGGATATTATAGACGCTTCATTAGAGGATATGGAGAGTTGACAAGACCCGTGATTGATCTGTTAAAGAAAAATGGGTTTAGTTGGTCAGACAAAGCTGCTGCAACGTTCTGCAAGTTAAAAGAAACATTAGTTTATGTACCAGTTTTGGTGCTTCCAAACTTCAACAAGGTATTTGTAGTTGAGATCGATGCGTGTGGGTTTGGAATTGGGGCAGTTTTGATACAAGTAGCGCCAACACACTTGAGTTTATCGGTATATGAGAAGGAACTCTTAGCGGTGGTGCAGGCAGTTGAACATTGGCATCAATATTTGGAGGGAAGAAAGTTTGTTATCAAAACATCAGCAAAGCCTTAAATATTTGCTTGATCAGAAATTGAAAATTTCTTTTCAAATGTATTGGATAGCTAAGCTTATGGGATATCAATATGAGATTTATTATAAGGGAAATGATAACAGTGCAATTGATGCCTTGTATCGAATGCAGGGTCTCAGCTTCTGCAAATAACACTTTCGACAACCTCACCTGAACTTTTCAAGAAGATTAAGCAAAGCTAGGAAGAGGATCTAGATTTGAGGGCCTTAATACGTCAATTGCAGTAGTTGCAAAATGGTGCAGCAGGGAACTTTACTTGGGATGGACACTATCTAAGAAGAAAAGAAAGGTTGGTTATCAGTAATATTCCCTCCCTAAGGCAAGAATTGTTAAAATGGATGCATGCCAGTTTACAAGGGGGTCATTTAGGGGTTTAAGCTACTTACTAAAAGTTGAGAAGGTTGCTTTGGTGGAAGAAGATGTTCAATGAGGTGAGGGACTTCATCAAACAGTGCGATATATGTGCTCGGTGTAAATATAAAGCAATCGCATTTCTGGGATTATTGCAGCCACTTCCAATTCCAAGTAGGATTTGGGAAAGTATTACTATGGACTTTATAGAGGGCTTACCAAAATCCAGTGGGAAGGACACAATTTGGGTAGTTATTGATTGGATGAGTAAATATGTACATTTCATAGCTCTTTCCCACCTATATACAGCAGCAACCCTTGCACAGCAATTTTTAGAACATGTGTATAAGTTTCATGAAGTGCCAGTGGAGATTATAAGTGATAGAGGTCTTGTGTTCGTCAGTAATTTTTTGAAGGAATTCCTTAAGGCTTTAAAAATTGATCAAAAATTAGTTTTTGCTTACCATCCTCAAACGGATGGTCAATATGAAGTTTTGAACAGGGGATTAGAAACTTACTTGAGATGTATGTGCTGGGAAAATCCCAAGCAATGGAGTAGATGGCTTTCGCTAGCAGAATGGTGATATAATACCACATTTCATTCAACAAACAAAGGCTCCCCATATGAACTTTTATATGGGCAAAAGGCACCTCTGCATGTTCCATACCTTCCTAAAGATTCAGTGGTGGATGTGCTAATCAGGAATTTTGCAGCTAGGGAGGCAATGATTGCCATTCTTAAGCATCAATTGCATTGAGCAGCAAATAGGATGAAGCAAAGGGCTAATATGAAGATAGCTGAAAGGGAGTTCGAAGTGGGTCAATGGGTATTTTTGAAGAGCAACGATACGGGTATGTGTATCGGGTACGACACAATACGATACGTGAGATACAGCAATTTCTAAAATTTTAAGATACGGGTATAGAAATATATATATATATATATATATTCAATAATCTAACACATTAAAAACTAAATTAAACCATAAATAAGTTACAATAGCATAAATAATAAAACAATTTATAAGTATAAATAAGATGTTCATGATAAGTTACATTCCCAACAAGTATTAATACTATAATTTTCAATCTAAACTAATCTTCATCTTCATCTACATCCACATTAGTAACATTCCCTAGGAGCTCTTGTTCTAAATCTGGTTTATCTAAAGACAAATTTGCAACCTCAAGACCTCCTACCCTATCAAATGGCTCCTAATGATATCCATTAACCTCCTACATCCTAGTCACTCCACTGAAATACTTTTCATTCTTTCTTGATAAAAGACAAAGATTGGTATAAACATAAACGAAGTCTTTAGCCTTTTTTGAATTCAATTTGTTTCTTTTCAATGAGTGAATGAAAGAATAGGTACTCCAATTTCTTTCACAACAAGATGATGAACATGGTTGATGAAGAAGCTTTAATGCAAGCCATTGGAGCATTGGAGTTGAAGTACCATAATTTAACCACCAATCTTTAGATTCCAAATTCCTCCTATCTTGTAAAGAATCAAATAATGAATATACATCTGAAACTCCACAAAACATTGAAAACTCTTAAGGACCAATTTTCTCTTCCTAGAATCTCTAAGATACATATTAAAGCATTTGGTCCTCTCGGTTGAAACTTCAGTATCTAGATGAGGAAAAACTTTATTTGGTGCCACATCAAGCCATTGAGGAGTGTAATACCTATATAATATACAATAAAAACAATGAGAATTAAACTTGTTTAGCATAAAATTAAATGTGGAAAGTATATCAACAACATAAGTATGGAATATTAGTATAGCTTACCTAGGATTCAATAATGAGCAAGACAATGAAGTGGTGTACAACTCTTTGTCCAACGATCAATTATAATTCCATAAACAATTTCATAAAATCTTGAATGCTCAAAAAAGTTTTTTTTTTCATGCTTGTTTATTGATACCTTTATTTGTTCTATCATTGAATCCCACATATCATAAATCAAGTGAAGTGTAAGTTTATCCAGATCACAAAATCTAAGCATGTCATAAGTAGGTTTTGTGAAAGAGAAGATGTAATTAATCTTATCCCACCAAGAGTCATCAAGAATTAACTCTTTAATAGTATTAGTCTTTCCAGCATCATTTTCTTTATATGTATTCCATTCATCACTAATTATCATTGTGCAAAGAGATATTTTTATGAGCTTAAGCCTCTTTAGCATCCCAATGGTTGAAGCAAACTTAGTCTCAGAAATGGCAAGCAATTTCAAGGGCACAAATTTATTGAAAATGGCCAACCTCATGGAATGATTCATGATAAAAGTTCTAATAAAAATTACATCATTCCTGATTTGAGTGATCCAATGGCATTCTTCATATACTAATTCATTTGCCTCAGTGTTTTTAGCTGCACATATATTTTTTAACATGAGATTGAGTGTGTGGACAACACATGGTGTTCGAAAAATGTGAGGATATTCAGCCTCAATAATCTTGCTAGCAGCTTTACAAACAGGGGCATTGTTAGTAATAATTTGAACCACATTTTGAGATTTTACCTCTTTAATTGCCTGCTTGATCAACTCAGATATATAGAATTTGTCCTTGTATTATTTAGTCCTATCAATTGCCTTCAAAAAAATAGGAACCCCATCGGATACAGCCATAAAATTAATGGCCTTCGTTGTACATTAGTTCAGCCATATGTTACAATATTCACTCCCTTCTCACTCCAAGTTCTTTTTATTGGCTCAAGCAACCTTTCAACATTTGCCCTCTCTTGTTGTAACAAAAGACCTCTTAGTGCATTATAACTAGGAAGTTTAAAACTAAAAATCATATTGTTTGTAGCATATTGATAATAGCTAATGTAATATGGATTGCGTGCCAAATTAAAAGATAAATTACCTTAATAGATATTCTAGCAATTTCTGCACCCACATTTTCTCTAACTATTTGGTTGAAGGCTTTTTCCAAAGCACTTATCACCTTCTTTTTGCCTTGGTTGTACTCACTTTGAACACCTAAAGGAGATAAGCCTCTAGTTGGTGGTGGTAATGGCACTTCTTTTAGTTTTGATTTATTCTCAACCTCCTCTTGGAAATTTTTCCTTTCTACTAAACAATGAGCATCAACTTTGAGACACAGAAATTCCTTTATCAGATACCCTCAACAAATGCCACTTAACTCTAAAATAAAACTCTTGAAATTCACGGTTACAATAATTACACTTCCAATGCTTGTTTCCATCAAAATTAGCAGTTTCTCCTTCTCTACTTCTAACAATCAAAGTTACATAGGCTCACAAAGGGGTTCCCTCTTTTTGGAGAATATTACTATAACAATATTCAACAAAAGAAGTGAGCCTAAGATTACTAGTAGAACTAGAACTTTCATTTTCCATGATACCTATAATGGAGGAGCAACAAAACTAACGTATATTAGACTATTAGTGCATATAGAACAATTCTACTCATTGCAATATCATTTCTGAAAAAGCCAAAATTTTCCAAATAAATAAACACAGATTAACTTGACTGCAAGGAAATAGGGAACAATAAACACAAAGAACAATCACACTGATTGGAAAGCAAGGAACAACAAACAAACACCTAGATTATCTTGACTGCAAGGAAATAGGGAACAACAAACAAACACCCAAAGGCACATACTACAGAAATGAATTGAAAATTTGAAACACAAGCCGAGGAGACAAAGCATTCAACACTAGAAATCATATCAGCATTCAACACTAGTAAGAACTAAGAATTAGATCTACATTCAACATCGTTGAAAAATGATAATGACAATAAATTATTTCAACACAATTAATAGAGCGTCAATAATATGTGTAAAATTCCTTTTTAGCTTCAAGCCTACATCTACAAAATTCACAACATTTCTGTCTGATACTTTGGGATGAACACCAAACGTTGAATAATGTTTTAAGAGAATATTTAGTTATGTTCTAATGTTTATATAAATTTTATAACTAGATCTAAAGGGATAAAATGCAACTTTTCTTTGTTTAAACTCACAACATCCTTTAATTCAAAATTTAAACACACTTGCCACCAGAGAAGAAGATGCAACCTGCCACTTCCACTGGCCAGAGAAGACAACAGAGGAACAGAGCAGAGGTCGCTGGAGAAAATGACACAGCATAGTGGGAGAAGATGACGCAGCAGGCGACGCACAGCGAGACATAGCACCAGAAGCAGAGGGTGAGGGTCAAGGGAGAAGAGCTGAAGCAGAGGGCGAAGAGCTGAAGTTTTCAATAGATGGGAAGGTTAAATGCAAGACAAAACGATGTCGTTCAAGGCAAAACATTTAGCCTACCATTTCAGAGTCGTGTCCTAGCCATTTTGGTATGGACAAAAATGTTTCGAAACGTATGGAAGCAAAAATCTCAGTAGGCGTATTTGTGCTTCAGAGCTTCAACCCCATAGACAAATCTCAGTAGTAACTAGGAGTTCTCAAAAGCTTGCTCTTAGGTATTATGGACCCTACAGGATTTTGCAAAGGATTGGATCATTGGCCTATAAGCTGGAACTACCACAAGAATCCAAAATTCACCTAACATTTCACGTATCTCTTTTAAAGTTGTGTCCAGACCAATGAAGCACCGATACGGGTACGAGTATCGGGTACGACACGATACAATACGTGCGATACGACAATTTTTAAAATTTTAAGATACGAGTACGGGAATAATTATATATATATATTCAATAATTTAACACATTAAAAACTAAAGTAAACTATAAATAAACTACAATAACATAAATAATATCACAATTTATAAGCATAAATAAGATGTTCATAACAAGTTACATTTCATACAAACATTAATATTAGAAATTTCAATCCAAATTAATCTTCATCTTCATCTACATCTATATTAGTAACATTCCCTATGAGCTCTTGTTCTAAATCTGGTTCATCCAAAGATAAATTTGCAACTTCAAGACCTCCTGCCCCATCAAATGGCTTTCAATGATCTCCATTAATATCCCACATCTTGGTCACTCCACTAGAATACTTTTCACTCTTTTTTGATATAAGGCGAAGATTGGTATGAACATAAACCAAGTCTTCAGCCCTTTTTGGATTCAATTTGTTCCGTTTCAGTGAGTGAATGAAAGAGTAGGTGCTCTAATTTCTTTCACAACAAGATGATGAACATGGTTGACGAAGAAGCTTTAATGCAAGCCGTTGGAGCATTGGGGTTGAAGAACCATAATTTAACCTCCAATCTTTAGGCTCCAAATTCCACATATTTTGTAAAGAATCAAATAATGAATATGCATTTGAAGCTCCACAAAACATTGAAAACTCTTGAAGGACTAATTTTCTCTCTCTAGGATCCTTAAAATACATATTAAAGCATTTGGTCCTCTTGGTGGAAATTTCCGCATCTAAATGAGGAGGAACTCTATTTGATGCCACATCAAGCCATTGACAAGTGTAATACCTATATAGTATGCAATAAAAACAATGAGCATTAGATTTGTTTAATACAAAATTAAATGTAGAAAGAACATTAATAAAATAAGTATGGAATATTAGTATAACTTATTTAGGATTTAATGAATGAGCAAGGCAATGAAGTGGTGTACAAGTTTTTGTCCAACGATCAATTATAATTCCATATACAATTTCAAAAAATCTTGAATGCTCAGAAAGTTCCTTTTTTTCATACTTGTATATTGATATTTTCATTTGTTCTATCATTGAATCCCACATATCATAAATCAAGTGAAGTGAAGGCTTATCCGTATCACAAAATCTAAGCATGTCATAAATAGGTTTTGTGAAAGAGATGATGTAATTAATCTTATCCCACCAAGAGTCATCAAGAATTAACTCTTTAATAGTATTAACCTTTTCAACGTCATCCTCTTTATATGTACTCCATTCATCACTAATTATCATTGTGCAAAGAGACATTTTTATAAGTCTAAGTCTCTTTAGCATCACAATGGTTGAAGCAACCTAGTCTCAGCAATGGCAAGCAATTTCAAGGGCACAAATCCATTGAAAATGGCTAATCTCATGGAATGATTCATGATGAAAGTTCTAATAAAAATTATATCATCCCTGATTTGAGTGATCCAATGACATTCTTCATATACCAATTCATTTGCCTCACTGTTTTTAGCTGCACATATATTTTCAACGCGAGATTAAGTGTGTGGACAACACATGGTGTCCAAAAAATGTGAGGATACTCACCTTCAATAATCTTGCCAGCAGCTTTACAAACAGGGGCATTGTCAGTAATAATTTGAACTACATTTTGAGGTTTTACCTCTTCAATTACCTGCTTCATCAACTCAGCTATGTAGAATTTGTCCTTGTATTCTTTAGTCCCATCAATTGCCTTTGAAAAAATAGGACCCCCATCAGATACAGCCATAAAATTAATTAATGGCCTCCGCTGTGCATCAGTCCCCACCCATCTGTTACAATACTCACTCCTTTCTCACTCCAAGTCCCTTTTATTGGCTCAAGCAATCTTTCAACATTTGCTCTTTCTTGTTGCAACAAAGGACCTCTTAGTGCATTATAACCAGGAGGTTTAAAACCAAAAATCACATTGTTTGCAGCATATTGATAAGAGCTAATATAATATGGATTGCGTGCCAAATTAAAAGATAAGCCACCTGAATAGAACATTCTAGCAATTTCTGCACATAAATTTTCCCTAGTTGTTTGGTTAAAGACTTTTTTCAAAGCACCAACTGCTCTCTTTTTTCCTTGATTGTACTCACTTTGAACACCTAAAGGAGATAACCCTTTAGCTGGCGGTGGTAATGGCACTTCTTTTTGTTTTGATCTATTCTCAGCCTTCTCTTGCAAATTTCTCATCTCTGCTAAACAATCAACATCAACTTTGGGACACAGAAATTCCTTTACCAGATACCCTTAACAAATGCCACTTAATTCTAGAATAAGATCCTTGAAACTCACGGTTACAATAATTACACTTCCAATACTTGTTTCCACCAGAATTAGCAGAATCTCCTTCTCTACTTCTAACTGTCAAAGCTACATAAGCCCACAAAGGAGTTCCTTCTTTTTGGAGAATATTATTAGAACAATATTCAGCAGATACAGTGGGCCTAGGATTACTAGCAGAACTAGAACTTCCAGTTGCCATGACGCCTATGATGGAGAAGCAACAAAAAGAATAATATATATTAATCTAGTGCATATAGAACAACAACAGAGATAACAACAACAGTGTATACTTTATCTTCATCTGTGTATTTGCATTCACAGCCAAGCCAATTCAACAAGCCAGAGTACCATTAGTATAATTCTGTAAGTTCTTTGGTAAAATAAAAGCAAAAGACAGTTTTCATGGAAGTTTACATTTTTAACTAATATGCATAGAAATGCTTTATAGCAAAACACATGCATTTGCAGGTGCAAGTCCATAGCATATATCAAACTCTGAAAAGGTTCACTAGTTAATTTAAAAGACTCTAATTGCCCTTCCTGGTTAAGGGGACAACAAAATTAAAACCAGAAATTACAAACCAGTCCCACTCCATGGTACAGACTAATTTTTTAAGTAGGGAATTGAAGCAGATAACAAACCAGTCCCACTCCACGGGGCATTGAAGCAGATAACAAAAGCACATAACGAAGCTAAAGCACTGCATTCAATTTCAACGAAATGAACAAAAGCTTCTGACTCTGTAAATGAAAACGTGCCACAGCTGGAGAAGAAAACATTCGAGCTTTGAACAGAAAAAAACGAAACAGAAGACATTCAAGCAGCTTGAATCAAGCTTCAGAAAAAACAATGAAGACAGAAGACGACGGAGAAGAAGACATTCGATGGAGAAGAACTTAAAAAGACATTTGAGGTTAGGTCAATGACTTGCCACTGGAAAGAAGACTCACCTGCCACAGCCAGAGAAGATGACGGAGAAATGAATGGCTTGCCGGAGGAGATGAGCAAAATGGAGCGCGATGATGAGTAGCACGAAGCAAGGAGATGGCGAGAAGGAAAAAACGCGAGACCAGAAACCAGACGCGAGGGAGAAGGGCTGTCGTCAATAGGTTAAAGGAGGCAAAAACGGCGTCGTTTACGGTAAGAACGTTTCGGCACCGTTTCGAAGTCGTTTCGGAGTCGTGTCGAAACGTTTCGAAACGTACGGACACAAAAAACAAAACGTACGGGTATGTTTGTACCCGTACGGTACGCGTGTCCGTACTGGATACATATCCAGTACGGGTACGCGTACCTCCTCATTTGGCGTATCGATGCTTGAGGTCCAGACCCTTTAGTTAAGTAGCATCACCCACCTATAGATTGGCCAGCAACGCCTACAACTACCTTCCCAGAGAAGATACTGAACAAGCAGGTTGAAAGGAAGAAGGGAAGAATAATTACAAAAATTTTGGTGCAATGGAGAGGATTGCCAAATGAAGAAGCCACTTGGGTTCTATTGTTCCAATTTCAGTAACAATTTCCTACTCTTGATATACCTAACCCTTAAGGACAAGGGCCTTTTGAGGGGGGCATTGTTATGTAATTATAAAAGCAGGGGGGATTTGTTCGTTCATTATTATCATTAGAAGGGGGTACTTGGCTAGCTGATTCTATAAATAGGCCTTCTGAATACTATTGTAATGCTTTTTGACTGTTAATGATATCACCGTTATTCTCTTCTTGTCTCTCTCTGTTCTTCTCTCTCTCTCTTCCTTCTCTTTACCACTATCTAACAGGGAGGCAACCCTTTTACTTTCCTAACCCTACTAATCTCAATAAAGGTGCAAATTGAACCTAGGTCCTTGCATGTGTTATCAAAAACACATGTTAACACATAGAAACATGTGAACAAAATTTGGTTTGAACACTGCTAGATGGCTAAGAGAGATTAAAAGGTAAGGTAGAAAATAAATCTACTAGTATTCTAGAGCAAGAATCTCACTCAAGAAAGACTAATAGCCAAGGGAGAATCTCCAATGAAGAAATGAATTAAATTAACTCAAGATGATTCCTACAATGCTGAACGAAGGATATATATATAAGCAAAAGAATACACCTGTCTCCTAAAAACTAGATCCCACTACATAACTGACTCTGAAAATAAGGAATAACAGACCTGACAACTAAGCATAACAGACTCTATGTCCCTAAACTCTAGCAACACGTAAAACAAACCATAAAAGAAATAAAGTCTGATAAAAAAATAAAGTCTGATTAAAATCTATTGCTACTTTTGCTGCACACGTGTCCTCCTTCTCTGATAGGTAATTATAGGCTTATCAAACACCCACAAATTTGTAGATGAGCAAACTTGCTGTGAAATTGCATTTTTTGTGGCAAATGTGTAAGTCTGTTTCCTGCCTGAAATGAGCTTCCCTGCTTTTTTTTTCCCTTTGAAACACACACACACACACACGTATATATATTCCCCAACCCAATCTGTTAGCCCAGCCCATAGAAGAAAAGAAGGAAGCCTAAGCAGTGAGTTTTTGCACAGATATCCCAAATACCCCTAAATCAAACTCACCCCTTCATTTGGCCGAAGAAAAACCCTCCCCTTCACAATCACACACACCGGCAGAAGCTGTGGTGGTTATCGGCTCAATTTGAACTTTGAAGGCTCCTCCTCCTTGCACAGTGGTGGTGCCAGGTGGTTTCCAACATTGCTCTTGCTCCTACATCCTTCCTTTTGCTTCAATTGAAGCCTCAGCCTCAAGTTCTCTCTAGTCTGAATAGGTAAGTGTATGTGATTGCTGTTTAGTGTCAGGTACACCTTGGGTATGCTTAGAAAATGATGTGTTGACTGTTTAGTGTCGGGTACACCTTGGGTAAGTTTAGAAAAATGGTAGATCTTAGCTTCTAGAATTAATTTGTTACTGACTCATAATTTTAAAAATATTATATTGGTGTTGCCGTGCTAGGTAGATGAAATCTTTTGCTTATTGTTATTCTTAATATGATTTACTGAATTTGTGTGTGTGTGTGTGTGTGTGTGTGTTTTCTTTTAATAATTTTTCAGTGTTGTTCACTTCCTTGTTTTGAGACTTTGAGTCTTGGGTGATAAATTGAAACTTTTTCAAGTATGGATGTATTAATATTTGAATATGGTGATTTTTTTTTTATTTTATATTACAATTTAAGTATCATTTATATGGGAATATAGTAATAGATATTTATTGACATATGTAAACTCTTGTGATTTTATGAATCAAGTTTACCTCCCTCTCACAAGTTTATATAAACTTGCAAGTGTGACAACTCGGTCCATGCGCCTATTGTAAAGGACTTTATCAGCTTAGTTAGCTGACACCTTCCAATCTGTGCCTATTTTATTTGTACTATTTTGGGTTATTTTATAGTGTGGTGTGTCAGCAGTCTACATTTCATAGTCCCTCCCCACCCCCCACCCAAAAAAAAAAAAAAAGTTTTGAACATATTATGTTAAATTGATGATTCTTCTAGTCCCTCACTTCTGGCTCAGCTCTCACAATGCACAATGCACAATGCAAGCAATTCTAGCCTGATCTTGATATTTTCTTTTTAAAGATTTTGAGCTTTTGTTTGGATAGTAGTTTAGTGTAAATTGAATGATGTGTGTGTGTGTGTGTTTGTGTGTGTGTGTGTGTGTGTGTGTATTTAATGTTTTAATTTCCATATGGATTCAAATTTTTATACGTTCAACATTCACAGGCTGTCCGGACTAGTCTTATGTCTGGCATGTTGAAAACTGTCGCTCACAACAAAGACCATCCAAAGCCTATAAAGGTATTATTTAAGTTCTCTCCTGTAGGTGATTGATCTTAATGACATTAGGGTTCTTTATGCGAAATCTGTAATTTTTAGTTGAACTGTTCTCTGAGGAGCAATCTTCATGAATCCAGATTGAATTTTCATTGTAACAAAATAAAGGAATAGGCATTGTCTTTCTTGAATTGTTGCTACTCCTTATAAGAGCTGACATTTGGATTGTGATCTTATCATTTTGTTAATTCTATTGTATCATAACTTAACCTGCTAGATGCTTTAGATCTAGCATTTGGCTCCAAGCATAATGCTTAGCTAGAGATTCTTACAAATACATCATGTGGGACAGGATTTTATTTCTTTCTTGGTATTGATTTCATCTTATAGTTTCTTTGAGGGCTTTCTTTGTCTGATATGCAAATGGTGACAGCCCTCTTGTGCTAATGTTCTCTTCTTTTTTCCTCCCCCACCCCCTTTTTTGCTTTCTTTGAGGAGGATTCCCAATTTTCCTGCTTCAACTTTTCTCTCACTCAATAAATTATTCTTCTCTTATATTTTGTTTTTAAAAAAAAAAAAAACTTGGATGTCCTGGGTCATTCTTCAGATTTTTGTTGTTTATTTTGTCAATTTTGCAAAGGTTTATAATATGAATATCAACTTAATTGATGGCCTATGCATAAGTCCCTGGAGTTTTGACTACCTTGTTTGATGAAAGGTTTAAGATGTGAGAGTCTGCCGCCAATTGTATAATTACTCTATTGGTACTTCAGTCAAACAGTATAAAATTGGCATCTAAGGTTGGTTTGTTTTCTTTCTTTGAATGAGCTGATAGTATATCAGCCTTTATGATTGAGAAAGGACATAATTAAATTTTGCTTCCTGGTCTCTGATCAAAAGCGATTAAAACTTACGCTGCTAAAATTATCTAATAATTTTATTGCTGCATCATACATATCAATCAATTAGTTTTCAGTTCTTATCCGTCTCTGTTGTAAGCTTATAAGAAGAGATTTCTTATCATTAATCTTGGTTTAGATTTTTGAAGTTGGTGATGTAGTATTCTTGGATGACACAAAAGATGTTGGTGCAAGAAATTGTCGCCAACTTGCTGCAATATACTGTGGTGCTAATGCAGGATTTGAGGTATAAGTAACAACCACATGCCATTTTATTTGGTTCTTTGCTCTCTGAATCCAAGTTATTGAAGATTAAAGATTAAATGTACTGCAAACTACTTGACCAATCTGGGAATAAGGATGAAATCATGAAAGAACCACCATATCTATACTATGAATAATTTTCAAAAATTGTGTTCTCCAGAAGAGCTTAGAGATTACTATACTCTTTATAAAGCTTGTTATTCGAAATAAATATCAATTGCTCCTCACAATGAGCTCGTATTCCTTCCAGAGATGGCAAAATATATTGGATGATCATTCTTCTGAATTTTATCCAATGATATGCAGATTATTCATGGCTTGGTGGACAGAGTAATGGAAAAGAATGGGGTCCCTTTTGTTTTGCCTGGTGATAGAACGGGCTATTATATTGAGCAGTCAGATGTAAGTGTATACTGCATGGGATTTTCTCCCTCTCTCTCTCTCATTCTTCTGACCCTTTTTTCTCCAAGAAAAATTGATGCCGCATCTGATTACTTGGAAATGAACTCAATTCTTGTTGAAGGAGCCTGAGTTTCTTCCGCGTAGACAAGCTAGAATCATTTGCAGAGGAAAGCACATTGGAACGTTTGGCATTGTTCACCCAGAGGTACGTTGGTTATGAGCCCCAAAAATGCGTCCTCTCTATATAATATGGCCAGTTATTGGCGCATGATTTTGCAATCCCATTTTTTTCCCTTGCTAATTGGCCCGCGTGGGAATGATTATAAGGGAGGCATATGCAAAATGCATACTTTAGTTTTACCTTAAATGTCTCTGATCTGAAGGAAATTGACACTTCTTCTGCCTCTATTTAACATAATTTACAAGTTATGGAAGATCCTTTCAGGAATGAAGTACATAGATACACATCATACCCATCCCCAGGGTAATACCGCGAGAACCAACTATTGTACTTGTGTTCTTTCAGGTATTGAGCAACTTCGACATTCCTGATCCATGCTCCTTTGTAGAACTCAACGTTGAGAGTTTCTTATAGATCATTAGTTGCCAGAGTAAGTTTCTTCATTGTAAACTCTTTCCTTTGTTGTAGTGAGTCTGTATTGATGTACTTTTGTCTTTCAATATCTTCCTCCCCAACTACTACCCAATCTCCTTTCTGATAGTTTTAGTTAGGCTGATGTTGATTTCTTTGTAGGTAAATTGACACCTGTCACCTGGCTGATTGATTGCACTGTTCCTTCAAGCTGTGAATTAGGAAGCTCAACTGCATAGGTGAATGAATGTTCAGCTGCTTTCTGCATCATGCATTTTTGTTGTTGGAAGTTAAAGGTACACTTGTCAGGGGGAGTATATAACTTGCCTGCCCTAATTTAGGGCTGTTTGTTGATTTCATAATTGTATAATTTCCTTTATAAGTTTCTCTGTTATTTACGTTTTCAACTTTAGAAGCTATCAATTTATCTCCTAGGGATAATCTCCAATTGCTGAGCTTTGTTGAGAACATTTGATTTTGGCCTTAAAACAAAGGCTGATACACGTGAAATTTTGGTCAACACAAACCGTGAGTTGCAAAAAATTATGTCGTGAGCTGCATCTTTACCATTGACGTTATGTTTTCAACGGAGATGGGATATTGGTACAGTTTTAGAGAAATTAAGCAGTTTCTTAATCCTTTTTTTTTGGGGTTTCCTGCTGACCACAATAAATAAGATGACCCAAGAAATTTGTAATTTGTTATCACCATATGTAGATAAATGTGCAAACCCTTTAGGCCCTTGCTTTTTTGTCATGCTGGCGTTTTCGCTACCGATTTAATTCATTAACTAATATTTAACTGTTTATAGATGCCAAGTAGAAATGCCCTTCCACGTGAGAGGATCTAAATCCACTGAGAGGATCACCACAAAGATGGGCAATTGTCAACTTGGATGCTAATTACAAATTTTATAGTGCACTAGGGGTATCGGTATGCTTAGTAACTGTTTAAAGTGTTACTGATTTTACGTACTTCAAAGTCACCATTAGAGAGTTATTAACACAACTTCTCGTGTTACTGTAGCCCTTACTAGCATGCTCCAAAGTGTTATTGGCTCAGTGGAAAGCCTGTCACTCACTGTACTGTTACATTTGTATTAGTACATTTAATTCTTTAATGTGCATAGGAAAATTTATATACTAATTATCACCCCCCCCCCCCCCCCCCCTTTCTCTTGTTCAACTGACAGAGAAAATAGATACTTTAAAATTTACCAAAGAACGATCTAAGATCACAAAAGCCAATCAACTACTTTTTTGGGTAATAGGAAAAGCCAATCGACTGGTCACGTTGGCATATTTGGATGGGCAAACCTAAAATTGCCTAGTATTTCAAGAGTATACCTAAAGTTTGATATTAATTCAGGCTATTATATTGTGAGACCCTTATGTGGATGGGGACTCGGATCCTTTAAGTGGATTCTGTTTGAGCTTCATCCCTCTATTGTCTATAATATCCTATGTGTTACTTAGTATTGCACATAATCATATTCTCAAAATAAGAGTCTACTACTCAAATTGATGCCAGTCCTTAAATATAATCATGAAGTAATAATGCAGGATAGAGTACATAAGAACATTTAGACAACCACTTAATAACTACACATTAAAATTTGGGGAGTCAACAAGAAAAATATGGATCTTTTGTTTATGAAATTGGTTTTTAATGTGTTGGCAATCATTAATTGATTGTGTTTAGAAATAAATTAAATTATTTGATAAATTATGAATGGCAGTAATATTAATGCTTACTATCACATGATTATGAAATATGAATTGAGTGCCAAAAGTTGCTTCCTAAAGATGATGCCTTGTTATTTCATCCAAAAAAAAAAAAATGCTGTTTACCCAATGGCAAAAGTATTGTGCCCTTGAAATGAAAACTAATATCTAATATCGTGCGCCGTTGCCTCAGAAGAATAACTATCAGCCCTAGTAGAAAATCATAATAAGAATCAAGGTATGTTAGGAATTGTTGTGAATTTTCGTTTATTTTGAAATTGTTTGTTTTAAATGAAGTTTCATAGGAAACAAAAGAAGTAATTTGTATTTGACAAAATTATTTGATAAATATTTTTATCAATATTATTGCGTTTGACAAATCTTTAGTTAAAAAAAAGATATTTTTTACTGCCAAATTATTAAAAATGAAATGTATTTAAAAGGGAAAGTAAAACAAGTTAAAGGTAATTATGGTAACTAATAATTGAGTGAAAATGTCTACTTCAAAGGAAAAGTTATAATTTTCAATTTCTTTCTCACAATAGAAAATTTGCTTGTTATCACTCAAGCAACTTCTTTTCCCACCTCATTTGGAATAAGGACTTATTAAAGAAATAACTAGATTCTTCTCCATCAAAGGTTTGGCCAACCAAAAACTGCAACTGAAGTTTTAAATTTGGATGGATCTGCAACAAAAACTGCCTGCAAGAAGCTCGAGACTCTTGTGACTTCCTCAAACTATACCTTCACTTTCATGTTTCAAACATTTGTACTTATTCATAGAGCAATCGAAGTTTCTAACAAACCTTGAACGTTTTGCTTTCCTGTGTGGCATGTTAGCAAATTAGGGACTCCACAATCTTTTTCTGGGTCTATATATATGATTTATTACTGGCTCATGAAGCTTCGTGCCTTGCCTTCAATGTTATCAGCAATCATGCTGAAAACTATTATCACTCTAGCTGTGCTTGGAATTATCATCTTCCAACTATGTTCCCCATCTATAGGTATTACTGCTGAGAGAATACTCAGCAGGCTCCACCTGCCATCACCACTGACAGGTCCCGAGTCCCTAGTATTTGACACAATCGGTGGAGGACCTTATACTGGGGTTTCTGATGGAAGAATTTTTAAATATGAAGGAGTAGGAGCAAACGGTGGTTTCGTGGAATTTGCTTACACTTCCACAAATAGGTAAGAGTGTGCACTTCAAAAAGGGTTCTATTTGGGTAATGCTTTGGAAAACTTGAGTTCTCTTATTGCTGATTTTTTTTTAATGAAATTTATGTAAAGTAATTTTTATCTTATCATATATACAGATTTCGTAATAATCCAAGAGAGTCATGCCCTCATAAAATCAAGTCTACCTAAGCAAAATTCATTCTATTTCTATCCACCATGGGTTAGACTAAGTCATATTGGATAGAGTATAAATAAACGAGTCTGCTATACAACTCAACTCGGTAAAATATAATTGATTTCTTTTAAATTGTTTTTGAAAATTAAGAGAAAAAAAAAAGAGCGACAAAAAGTTTCTTTAAACTCCTACAAATATACACTCTTGGCCAGATATTCTTAAAAACTGAGATTATATGTTTGTTACGCTAAAATAATATTATTTGGGCCAAGCTGAATTTACGCACGTTTTGAAAGGAAAGCCTGAACACAATCCAAATTACATATATATATATATATATATATATATATATATATATATATATATATATATATATATATATATATATATATATATATATATATATAAGGCGAGTGGGACATTTGCTGAAATTATGTAATTGTTGGTGCAGGAACAAGACAATTTGTGATGGCATTGCAGACTTCTCAACACTTCAAGCAACATGTGGGAGGCCCTTAGGATTGGGGTTTAATAATCAGACAGGCGAACTATATGTAGCTGATGCTTATCATGGGCTGGTAAAGGTGCCTTCCAATGGAGGGCGTCCGATCCAACTTGTTGGAGCTGTACAATGCCGTCCTTTCCGATTTCTAGATGCTTTGGACGTAGACCCTACAACTGGAATTGTTTATTTTACAGAAGCCAGCTCTAGGTTCCAGATCAAGTAAATTTTTCCTTTATCTCACTCGTAGCACACATGACTGCATGCGCTATAGCTTGTAACTAAGTGTCTGTGAACTCCAGGCTCATGAGTATAATTGAACCAAACCTCGGTTCTGGCTTACATTTTGGGCCAATAAACTTAAATTCAAACCCAAACATTATCCTATACAACTTCAAGGCTTGGCTTTAGCCGATCCAATAACGATCCATTAAAGGCATAAACTTGAGCAATTACCTGACCTTCAATAATAGGTCTATATCAAGCTCGATTTAAAGTATAAACTATTATCTAGAAGTCCACTGGACTTCAACCCAAGCTTGACCTGGCCTAGTAATATATATACCTGTGATGTTAGGATTATAATTTGTAAATATGGACAATGATATATGTGACCCATAACTTCTGTAGAGAGATGGAGGCACTGCTAACCAGTGGTGACACTTCAGGAAGCCTATTAAGTTATGATCCTCACACCAGACAAACCAGAGTGTTGCTGAGGAATCTAGCTTTGGCAGCTGGGGTGGCAGTAAGCAGAGATAGTTCATTTGTGCTGGTTAGTGAGTTCATGGCCAACAGAATTCAGAGATTCTGGCTCAGAGGTCCTAGAGAAAATAGATCTGAACTATTCTTGCAGCTTGCGGGCAGACCAGATAACATTAAGAGGAATTCCAGAGGCGAATTTTGGATTTCAGTGAACACTCCTTTAGGACCACCACCACCCCCAAGAACTCCTTATTTGCCGCTGGGAGTCAGGGTTAATGAGGCTGGTTTAGTTTTGCAGATTGTGTCTCTTTCTCACATATATGGTAACGAAGCAGCCAGCGAAGTTCAAGAATTTAATGGGGCACTCTATTCTGCGTCCCTCTATGATTCTTATGCTAGCATTTTCAGTCCCTAGTGTTTCAAACTAACAACTGCATTGATATGCTTATGAAAATTAGATAATTAAATAATTTATGATCTATGCTTACATAAAGTCGCACTGGGAAGGCCTTTTTTTCTTCTAATCATTTATAATGTAATGTAATGTAATGTCATCATGTTGAAAATTCAATCTATAACATCAACAGTGAAACCAGGGGTGGATGAGGCACATAAAAAAAAAAATCTAAAATTGGCATTTATCCTTACCCTCGTCCCTTCTACTTCCTTTCTGCATAAAGTCTTCCTCATAATATGTGGTCCCCAGCAATATACAGTGGTACAGGACAAAAGGATCCTCTAAATTTTCATTTAAAGTAATTTCATCGCTAACAAGCAAGAATTTTTCTTAGGTGCACTGGGGGTATGATGCACCTAAAAAAATCAAAAGTCAAAATTAAATTTGTACAAGTGAGGTCCATGCGCAATATAAATGAAGTCCACGTATAGAATAAATCTTAACCGTTGAGTATATAAATGACATGACATACCAAATATATGTAAGAATTACTCAACAAGCAATGCTTCAGATGATAAAATGAGCCATT
This sequence comes from Erythrophleum fordii, assembly GCA_032878935.1. Taxonomy (NCBI): domain Eukaryota; kingdom Viridiplantae; phylum Streptophyta; class Magnoliopsida; order Fabales; family Fabaceae; genus Erythrophleum; species Erythrophleum fordii. Next base: position 2,555,311 of record JAVQMF010000055.1, read on the forward strand.
CACACTATGCAATGAGATAGCATTATTGGAGTTGATCAGTTTGAGAAGCTCCAATTGATGATTCATTTATGTAGTTTAGTGCAAAATTCTAAATAAGTTGTGCTCCTTATTCTCATGTTACACATAGTTTATTCCTTTTATTGACTAATGTACTTTCAATTATGGAGCAGGACAATAATCACCATATTCACACTATATATGATTTATCCAACCAACTTCAGTTTAGAGTTATAAACAATTTCATAATTACAGATTAGAAAATAAGTTTAAAGCAAACTATCTACTAAAGAACACAAAGAAAGACTACAAATTTTTAGATAAATTTTATGAGTCCTATACCACTACTAGACTTATGAAAAAGCACATCAGAAAGTTTACATACTCTTCATAACAGTTGAAAATTCTTGAAGGTCTTCAAACTTCACATTTGAGAGGCCTGCAAAAGAGGAATATTTATGTCAGAAAAATGGAATTTGGCCTGCTTAAGTTAATTCAAGTTGCAGTGCATTAAATAAAAATTTGGTTACCCTTGGCATAATCTATTGCAGATAGATCTTTTTTCGTGTTGTAAATTCCCTTTCTATTCATTTGTTCAGTCCTTTCAGTCAAACTAGTCTTCAGGTTTCCCATCTTTGTTCCAAGTTCTGAGGCAGTTGTCACAACCTCTAAAAGAAACAACAATCTATCTAAAGATCTGTCCAGTGAAAAACCTTTTACATATATTATCAACTAAGGCTTGAACAAGAATTTTGACCAGCAAATATTGAATTTGTTCCCTCCTTTCTTAGAAAATGTATATGCAGGAAAATGTCGAACTTTTACATGTAAAACGCCTATCTCAAAGGAATATAAGACATAAGGATTAAGGAAACAGAAAAGGTACCATTCTAAACACGCATTATTTGCCAAAATGTTTAAGATGATAGTAACACAATTTGAGCTTATGACTAGCTATGAAATTGAAAGAGGGAAAAATCTGGCTCTTCATGGAGATTTAATTAGAAAATGAGTTTCCAAATGAATCCACTAAAACATGGAGCCAACCCGCTGTATCCTAAGAATTTAGTGTCCTTTTGCCTGTTGTTAAACTGAACCAAATAGGCAATTTGCAGGAATTTTAGTTATTGGTGCGTCACGTGCAAAATGGAGTGGCATCTAATTAAGATGAAAAGCATTCAGTTTTATCAGAATTACTTTCCCGTGCTATAGGTCCATACTTGCTCAAGGTTGAAACATGAAAATAAACACGAGGAGAAGCTCATTAATTACCCTGAAACAACTCATGCAGGAAGTTTTGATCATGTAATTGTAATGCCTCATTGATTAACCCACTATCAGATGTAGACTGCCTTTCTAATGCTTGAACTTCTTGATTTAACATTTCAGACTCCTTACCAACCTGACATCATAATTTAACATCGAGATAAGTCAAATCGAGGAGCAAAAGAAATATCATCTGTGCACAAGAGACCATTACATATTATGCAATTTGCAATGCATTTTTTATTACCTCAGCTAGTTTCTTTCTCAAGGAATCTAATTGTGCCTCTATCTCTAGGTCAAAAAGTGCATCTCTACACATGGAGCCATCCTCAATTGATTCTTCCTGGAAGGGCATCTTTAAAAGACTTTGGTAACTAAACTAATTGATAAGATATAAAATACGGAAGCATTATTTCTCAACTAGTACACATATAATAATGTATTAAAAAAGAGGGCTGTTCAAAGACACCACCAAATACTAAACGAATTTCTTCTGCTATGGTACTTTTTTATTTCTTGTCATTGTTGTTGCCTTGTTGAACACAGATTTCATTTTTTTCTGTTATTCATTTTTGTCATCTGCAATTGCCAAAAATTTCATATGTACACTACACAAATATATGATCAGTCATTTGAGCAAGTGTTATCACAACTGGTGTCCAACATGGTAAATGCCTCTTCTATACACTTATTATCTATGCATGGCAGATGCTTTAAAGCTCATGTATCAGTCTTGAAATATGACCATGTGATCCTAGATAATATTGAATTAATAATCAAAGGCAAAACGATCTTGCGTCTTCAAAATCCATATTGCAGCCAGTAGTCTGCCATTCCAAGTGCTATGCCAGATTAATGTTCTTTATTTTATCCTATTCTTTTGTAATATCCTAAATTTGCGACGCTATAAACATAAATGATATGATTGCCTCTTTTCATTTCCAGTGGTGCAAGTCCAGTCAGCTTTATGCGCCCCCCTCCCCCCCCCAAAGAAAAAAAAACTGCATCATGATCCAATGCTATAGAATATAGATGCACTGCGTCAAATTAAGCCGAAGCTTGTAGCAAGAAAAGTACTGGCATCTAATTTTAACAAATACAGCATATCAAGATAAATTTTCCACGTCAGATGACCAAAAGGGCAAACCCCCAGCTTCAGATTTCTGCACAGGAAGGGGACATGTGATATATTAAAAGGATAGGGAGATAAATTAATGCTGAACATTCCAAAAATGCTACAGAAATAGCAAAAGTAACATGTTAGGTAAAGCAGGCAAGACATAAGTGCAGCAAAATTTTTTTGTTGCAGTTCTCTAGAACCAATTCCACCATCATGAGACAGAACCTACACTCTTTGGCATAACAAAACCTTGGGGGACAGAAAAACAGTGATGGAGGCAGTATTTCTCCCAAATAGCCAGCCTCTTGTCCAAAACTGCCTGAATCACATTGCGTATGCAATCAACACCCTGTAACAAATCAAATGAACAATCAAATATGAGCAGAAGAGGCATCACAACATATCAGTTCTAAGTAAATCTTTCTGCCCAGTCATACTTACACCATTCTAATTACTACATTTGTTCAGTTAAGAAAATAATTTAATCAGTAGAAAAATAAGATAAAACAAAATCATACACGAGAGTTATGTTCCCTGGTGCATGATAGGACTAACCTTTCTCAGATCTTGGGATCTTTCCGCACCTTCAGAGTTAAGCTTCGCCGATGCTTCTCTACAGGACACGAGGACAAAGGCAGAATTTCCACAGCCATGTTCCGAAAAAAAGAGAAGGGGGGGGGGGGGGAACTACAGAAGCGCTGAGTGAAAGAGACTTACTGACAGAAGAAATCGAAAGCATCATCTACAACATCGTCGACCGTGTTCAGAACTTCGTTGACGAAGAGTTGCGGATTCAGATTAAGCGAATCGAAAACGGCCTCACTTTCACTGCCTTCCATTCTCCACAGATACACTGGCACAGCAGAGAGAGGGAACAAAAATGGAGGATTTCCCGCCAAATTGGCTCAGGGACTCCGCTTCTGAATCGAGCTTTCAAAAAATTGAGAAAGAAAAGGACCCTGTGGAAAAGATATGGGGGGAAAGAAGGGGGCTCCGCTTGAGAACTATTTAAATTTTTGGACAAAAGTTTAAATTCACATACGCCTCCATCTTATTATGTTGAAAATAATAGCCACTATTATTTCGCCGCGTAACACGAAGCCAGCCAATGGACGGTCTTTATTAACTTGATATGACATTTGTTATTTGAGCAATTCTTACGTATACTTGATGCGCCACGTTATTTGTATACTCTATAGTTTAGATTTACTCTGCACGCAGGCCTCACCTGTACTACACGTGGACCCCACCTGTACAAATTCAATCTATCCATTGATTTACTTAGGTGCACCATACTTTAGGTGCACCTAAAAAAATTTTTTTATTATTTAGTACCGACTAATTTTGGGATATTTTTGAATTTAAAAAAAGAGAAGGAGATGGAATTTTTTATTTTAATATTTTTTTTTTAATAAATTTAGATTAAAGAAAATGAATGTTAAGTAAAAGATATACATCTTATTTGTTTATTTATTTAAATTTAAATAAAATAAATTTAAAAATTCATTCCGTTCTATTCTTTTCTTTTCTTTTTTTGGGTTTTAAAAGAGAATTTCCGAAAGATTTATCACCAAAACTTTTAGAGGGAAGAATTTACCATGAGATGTTCCCGATTTCTCAATCTCCTTGAGAAATTTTGGGTAGAGAAGCTGGGAAAGCAGCCTAATTTATCGATATGAAAATAAAATTTTGCAATGCTTTGCATTCATATAAATGGTTCACAATTAGAAAAATGATCTGATAATGTGAGCCTACTTTTAGAAACAAGGCTATGGTTTTCACTTCCTTAGGGAGGCACTCGAGTTTTGCATTCCTTGAACTTGAACTTGAAGCAGGAGATCAATCATATCTTATTTTTAAAATTTCATTTCATTTAAAAAGATCAAAGGCGACAAAAATAAATTATAGACCACTAAGTTGTGGAAATTTTAATACGAGTACTTCAACTCAATTTTTTTTTTTTTTTTGTGAGAACTCATGAATGATTTCACCATACTCATTTTACCAGTGAAAAAGATAATGTCATACAAGATTGGAAGATATAAAAGTAAAAGAAATATAACAAATAAATAGATAATAATAGATAAAATATAAAATAATTTTTTATCTCTATTTTTGAAAAAAATTAATTTGATAAATAAATAATAATTATAAAAATATAATAGATATTGTATAAATTATGTAAACAAAATCCGTTTAACCAATGGATCCGATGGTCATAAGAATCATAGGCCCTTAAGCTGTTTCATTATTATCGCTGGTTTGCACGGGCATCAGTACAACATAATTAGTGCTTTTGCCAGGTTACTACCGCCATCATCATCTTTGTTACTACACTCGCCTACAATTTACGTCATCCCTTTCTTCCATGCCAAACAATGTGTAAGCAGAGAATTGTATATGGAGTACACAGGTTGAATAACACACTTTCAGTTTAACTAACAAAATTGGGCTAATCCTTCAGTAAAAGTCCAAAAAAGAACAAATAAAAGCCACAGACAATAGTGTTTAATATGCAGAGAAAAAATTACAGCTATTGAGCTTTGGCAATATGATAAAATTACACATGATCATTTCCTAACGTTCCAACAGTAGCTGGAAGCAAAACTTATTCACTTGGTAGGAAAACACATACCAAGGCTAATTCATCAACTAGATGTTTTGAATATTCTGGAAGGTTATCAGCAAAACCAAATATTCCGAATTTGTTCTTTGAATTGCATCATTTGACAACAATGATTTTGATAGAGAATTTTTCTGAAATAGGAAGTTATTACTCTTCCACCCTAAGGCGATCTGAAAGCTTCACCAGCATAACGCACGCTTCCAAGTTCCTCCTCAATGCGAAGAAGCTGCAACAAAATTCAACACATTAATGAAGGAAAATGTCGTAATGCCAACCTTTTGCATTGTATTCAGCAACTGAAATATACAAAAGTAGTTGAGAAACTACTTCTTAGAGATAGCGCTGGATCTGTTTAAACAAAATTGAAAGTAAGGCATGCCAATTTAGTGTTCTGGATAATTCATGTTATCTGATCAAGTAGTTTCTTATGGTTCTGACTTCTGACTTCAGAGAATAATCAAATTGATTGTAGTAAAAAGTAGTTACATGAACAGGTAGTCACTTCAAAATTCAGAAATTTATTCCAACTCTGCATATTAATACTTGAATTGCTTGTTCTGCTTGTACATCTCTTATTTTACCAGGTCAGCCCAAAGCCCCAGTAATTGCAACAATGAAAATGTAGTCACATTTTTCTTTTTTAGTAAGAATCTGATAATGCTCAGAAGGATTCTTTAGTTTGGTAGCATTTAACCTATTTTGTCAACGGTCATGCCATAGACAGTCTAAAACCCTGACACACAAAGGAAGTAAAACATGATTTTAATTACCTGATTATACTTTGCCAATCGCTCACTTCGGCAAGGGGCTCCAGTTTTGATCTGAAAGACAAAACTGGAATAATCAACACCAAAGCACTAACATTTATGAAACACTTTAGAGTTCAAGAGTCAGGATAGGAAACCTGTCCACTAGCCAAACCAACAGAGAGATCAGCTATGAAGTTATCCTCAGTTTCACCACTCCGGTGACTAACCATGACGCCCCAACCTGCTGCCTTTGAATCAAGAGCAGCCTGAATGGATTCAGTCACCGTGCCAATCTGGTTAACCTGCAGACAAAGAATATAAAAATAAAATAAGCAAATTGAAGTGTTCAAAGGCGAATCCCCCCACTAGTTCTGCCACATGGACCTTGTTGTATCAGTTTGGATTATTAGACAGTGGATAAATAAAACTAATCTAAGAACAAACTGCGGAGATGGTTGGCAAGGAAAATTGTAATTACAGGTCAAAATCCTCAAGTGAAAATCCTAATATATATATATATATATATATATATATTAGGATTTCAGATCCAACACAGAAAGAAAAATTCTAAAGGTACGCTCACCTTCAGAAGCAAACCATTGCAAGCCTTCTTCCGGATGGCTTCAGCTATTCTCTTTGGATTTGTAACTAATAAATCATCTCCTACAAGTTGAATGTCAACGGAAGACAGTAATGAAGCCCATGACCCCCAATCATCTTGGTCAAATGGATCCTCAATTGACACAATGGGAAATTCTTTGACAAAGTCCTTGTATAGTTCACAAAGACTCTGGGCAGAATGAACATGAGTTCCATCATTTGGCTGTTTTTTAAAATTTAGATCATACTTGCCATCCTTAGTGTAAAACTCTGAAGCAGCAACATCCATACCAATTTTGATCTAGCATCATTGTAGTGATTTCTTAATTAATCAAGTGAATACTCAAATTACAGAAACAGAATGAAAAATTGAAACCAATGCCTACCTGGCCAGTATAACCAGCCTTCTCAATGGCATCAATAAGTAAAACCAATCCCTCCCTGTTATCCTGAACATTGGGAGCAAATCCTCCTTCATCTCCGACATTACAAGCATCTTGTCCATATTTTGCCTTGATTATTCCCTTTAAAACATGGTAAACTGTAACCACCGGAATAAATTAGAAGAAATCAATTGTCACCTTAAATGGATCACTCATGATTTCAAGTAATTATGAAACACATAACTATACCATAAAATTAGCCATCAGAATAGAAGCTTGCACCTATAAGTCTGAAGAAACAGTATCAAATGCATCCAGTTGAATACCAAAATGACAAAACACACACAGAAGAAATGTGGTTGCAGTCATAAAGCACTAGGTTCCTAACCTTCGCTGCCCATGCGGAGGGCTTCGGCAAATGAGGTTGCTCCAACTGGTAATATCATAAATTCTTGCATAGCCAGATTATTTCCAGCATGATTGCCACCATTTATAACATTAAAAGCTGGAACTGGCATGACAAGTTCCTTTGTTCCAGAAATCTCCTGGATGTGCTTGTACAAGGGCACTCCCTTTGCCCCTGCACCAGCTCTGCACACACTCAGTGAAACTCCCAATATTGCATTAGCCCCTAGTTTTGACTTGTTAGGAGTTCCATCTATTTCCAGCACGATAGCATCCACATCAGCTTGATTCCTTGTTAAACATAAACAGAAATGTCAAAGCTTTACAGCACAAATAAATATCATATTTGCATCTGGGGTGGCGGTTAATATAACATCAAATTTTCATTTTCCTTCTTTCTTTCTCTTTTTCTTTCAAATATATAGAGAGTCAGAAGATTACTTGATGGAATAAGAGTTCATTTCTAGAATAAAGCTAAAGTCGGAAGATTACTTGATGGAATAATAGTTCATTTCCAGAATAAAGCTGAAGTCGGAAGATTACTTGATGGAATAATAGTTCATTTCTAGAATACAAGCTATCCAAGAGCTGAGCATAACCCTCAGAAAGTGTTATGCAAATCACACTGAATAGCCGTCTAGAATCAAGATACAATGATCTAGCTCAAAATTATTTCAATATTCTTATATGGATTATATTCTATGAATGATGATGCTTCTAGAACCTCTCATACCCAGCTACGTCACGACATTAGTCATCCACCTTGTAATACATGTAAATAAATTAATAAAACACACATTTAACACTCTCAACTCTCAAGAATGACATTGAATAGGGTGATCTAATGTATAAGAAGTTCCTGTTATCTAACTGAGTCTCTACTTGATCCATTTAATTGACGGCTCAGTGTCAGGTGCAACTTATCCAAGTTAACAACATTAAGGTAACTTCCCAAACAAGAAAAAATAAATTGAAATTGATCACAGAACTCCTTCAGTTTCAACAATGTTCAAGGCATAATATCGGAGCCCAAATTTACCTGACATCCACACCAACAAGCTTGGGGCCCAACACCTCATTGATGTTCTTAACGGCATTGAGAACACCTTTACCTCCATAAACGCTTTTATCCCCATCCCTGAGCTCCAAAGCCTCGTAAATCCCAGTGGAGGCCCCACTGGGGACAGCAGATCGGTAAAGCTGGTCAGTGACAAGATCAACCTCGACGGTGGGGTTTCCTCTGCTGTCAATAATCTGCCTAGCCTTGACCGACTTCACCGTACTTTCCCTCGATACCCTGACTCCGGCCGATGGCGACGCGACGGTGACGGAGCTCCGGACGACAAGAGGACTCGATTTGAGAGGCGTAGGAAACGGGAGAGAGGTGGTGGAATGAGACTTAGATAGAGGGGAAGAAGAGATGAAGGGGGTCCGGAGAAGAGGTTTGGTGGGTTGAGGAGCTAAAGCCATATTTTTTCTGAATCCCAAGCAGAGACACTGAGGGAAGAAGAAGAGAAGGGGGGAGAGAGAGTTTTTAGGGCTTTTGTGTTGTGGGAGTGGCAGTGGGAGTGGTGGTATGTATACATGAAGGTAGGTGCGTGTGGGAAAGTCCGCCAGGAGGCGATGAAGGCAAGGCTGTCCTCTGTAATGGCCTTTGGAATAAATTAAAATACTGCCTTTGCCTTTTGGTGGTGGTTGGAGGGAGACGTGAGGAGCTAGAGTTAGGACTACAAGAGCGAGAGACAATGAATTGAGACATCAGGGGAAGACGGTGGGGGCTGGGTAGGTGTACGCATGCTTGCTTGCGTTTTGTAGCTCCAACTTTGGATCTTTGACTTATGTCATTAAAATTAATTTTTTCTAATAATTTTGAAAGCACTCCCATCTTGTATATTTAAGGGAATAAATTTTTATAGATACTGATCTCAAAATTTAAATCTAAATAATCAAAGTAAGTTATTAAGACAATCTTTAAGAGTTACTTACATACTTGATCGTGGTAATTAAATATTGGTTGTTACATGTATAGACAAGATTTTTCTATAAATTGATGTTAAGATTTGAGTCTTTTCATTGTTTTTATTTTTTGTTAATGATTTTTTTATTTTTATTACATATTAGAATTAGTTTGCACCTAATTTAACTACTTTTATTTTATTTTATTCACTCAAAAAGTATATCATTCACGTAAATTGAAAATTTTTACCCCAAAAACAAAATTCTTGCAGCACGATATTAAGAAATTGATCAAGTCATAAGATTCAAATGTTATTTTTTAAAAAGAATTTATCATTTTTTAATTTGAAATTTTTTAAATTAACAAAATTGTTTCCTGGCTCAGCCTATGATGAGTTGGACATTGAAGGGAATAAATATGAAATCAATTCTTCAAACTCAAAACTACTGCTTTGGATTCAAGATTTTTTCCACTCCCTTTATTTTTGTTAAATATAAAGTATGCCCAAATAATTCACATAATTTAATTGAGTTTGATATTAAATATTAGTTGAGTCACTTGTACTTAATTATTTATAAACACATTGATATTATTCGGAACAGCTTTGGCTCATGTGCCGTTAATTTTCTAATGACAATTTCACACAAAACTTCATTAGTGAAGAATTAAATAAACTTTGCTTTGATTAGAATCATCAAAATAAGCTTGAGTTCACCAAAATTTACTCATTTTTTAAACTTGTCTATTAATGTAATTATATTTTTACTCAATTCAGTTAACTCACTTGTTGTACCTCTATGGCCTTGCCCAGTTAATATTTTTAGAAAAAAAATTTAAAAAATTATAAATAAAAATTCATATATTATAAAATTTATAATAAAAATTTTAAATATTAAAATTATCATTAAAGACTATCATTATTATTGCATTTAAAAAAATTTTATTATTAATTTTAAAAAATTTACCATTAGTATAAGAAAATTCAAGACTTTCTTTATACTCAATAATAAATTTTTTAAAATTAATAATAAATTTTTTTAAAATTTACTAATAATAATAACAATCTTTAAAAATAATTTTAATTTATAAATTTTATAATATCTAAATCTTTCGTTGTAATTTTTTTAAAAATTTTCAAGCCTAAGGTGCTACTACTAACCAGCCGGACTAGCCTTCACCCTTCAGTCCCATCTTCCACATCAACCCATGCCAGAGAAGACCGAAGACGCTGCCTAACTCATGATGTGAGAGAGAGCATTAGAGATTCTGGGTTCACCCCTTCATTCATCATCTTAGGTTTCGCCATAGGCTGCCATCTGCAACAACCAACTTCTTCCGTCGAGTGCCTGCTAAAATAGATAGTATGTCCTGAAAGTGATTCTGGGTTTTCAACTTTTGCTATGCTTCACCTTTGTTTCAAAGTCTTTTTTTTTTTTTTTTACCTTCTCTCTCTCTCTCTCTCTCTCTCTCGTTACTCTGTTTCTAGCATGAAACGTTATTATACGTTTGGGGATTTCGTACCTACAAATCCGCATACTAGAACGTTCTTTAACAGTGTTCTCATCTTCTTTACACAGAAGGGCTCTGACGAGCGTTGAAATTCACTTCCCATTGGGTTTTGGTAATATCAGTAAAGAGCCATACTTAAGCGAGAAAGAAATATCCTCTTTTTTCCCCTCTAACTGCTGTTCAGCATCGAATTGGACATGACCCCGTGATTGATTTTATGTGAAATATTTCTATAGTTGGAGAAAAGCAAATTTCAGCTTATATATGAGGGGTTCTTTCCTAATTTGAAAGTTTCAAAATCTCAAAATTGGATAAACGGGGAATTTGGGGTTTAAGACTAATGGACTTCGTTTGGTTGGCAGAACATTGATTATGAAAAGAAATAGAAAATGTAAAAAGTTAATGAATATAATAAAAAAATAATGCTACTACATCTACTTTTTTAAAAATCTGAAATAATAACTATTATTAAATAATAATTATAAAAATATAATAAATATTATATGCAAATAATAAAAAGAATTATCTTTTTTATGGTTGATCCAAATGAGCTCATCCTATTTAAGATTGTAGCAGGTTGACTATTTTTTTTTTTAATATTTTTTGAAGTTAAAATAGTTGGTAGAGTAGGTTTAAAATCATAATCCGTTTAATTAAGTGGTTTATAAAAAACAACTCTATTTAATCTATAAGAACTCTATTTAATCTATAACTCATGGTGAACCAATCTAAGTGTACAAACAAAATTACTAATAAGAGGTCATATAATACGTCTAATTAAAAATTATTTTAAAGTTTAATTGTAAGAGTTTTAATTTAAATAACATTTTTTTGGGACTTAAAAGATCTAATATATCTAAAATTGATTCCTATCCTATCTTCATTTTTTTTTTTCTATTTTCAATGGCCTTGCACTAGTTTTATGAAAAACATAAAATTAAAAGTCAAATATATCATAAAAAATATATACTATTAGTTTGCATTTGTATATGAAGACAATAATTACGGTTTTTTGAGCTAAATCCGTGGATAGGAAAAAGAATTTTGCCAAATCCATGTGACAAGAAAAAATTACATCCAAATGCTATAGATGTTAAGAAATCGGCCTCATAGAATCCAACTTATAATAAACAATTTTTTTAAAAAAAATAAAAAGTTTGAAGTCGAAACCATTAGTTCCAACTTCAAGCAATTTTTTTTTTTAATAATATACTACATTGATCGCGGGATTTAAATCCCGTAAGCCAATTTCCCCATCCCCTTCCAATTTATTTCCCTTCCTCACCTTCTTCCTCTCCTTCTCCTTCTCTCATCAAGCTTTCCTTTTCTTCCATTCATCCCACATAATTCATCAGAAGTTCTCATTTCCTTTCATTAAGCTACTCACCACTCATGAGGTTGAAATTTAGTGAGCAAACTCTATTTTTTAGATTTTTGTTTGAAAGTTGAGACTGTTATATAAATTGGTACGAAGTTTTAATATTTGAAGACTTTTCATATTTCATTTCATCTTTTAGAAGAAGTTTTACAAAGTTGGTGTTATCTGGTCGTACAGACAGAGAGATAAGTGTTATTGTATTTAAGTTTCGTAATAATAATTATAAATATTTTGTTTATTTATTTTTACTATCAAACTTAAATCTTTTAAGGGTTAGTATGGGTAATATATTTTGTGAGGTTATTTAAGAAGATAAATAAATAATATGTATAATTAATTATATTGTTAAGAGACAAGTAAATTTGACTTGAAACATATATCTTTTTATGAAGAGAAGTAATAATAAAGAATGTGAAAATCATGGTTGAAAAAATTCGCCAAAAAAAAATAATGTGAATTTAACATGTGTGAAAAGTCTTTTTAGTAATATTTTAATTTGATTTATTATTCTAAATAAATTGAAATAGTTTTTTTAATATAAAATTTTTAATATATTGTTGTTTAAGTTATGGTTATAAATAATATAAGAAAATTTTGTCTAATAATATTATTCCAACTAAGATTTAGTAGCGCGTTGAGTTAATTTATTATTCTAAGTGAATTGAAATAATTATTTTAGTGCAAGTTTTTTAATAAAGAAAATTTATTATGTTATGCAAATAATTAGATAAATTATTTTTTGTATATTATAAAAATTAATCTCAATGATATTATGGTAGTGTATCGAAAAGTTATAAAGATTTAATAGTTTTAGACTTGGGAGATATAGTTTGTAAAATTATTCTAAGTTTATAAAATACATAGTAAAAAACTTTATTATAATTAAGTCTTTTCACAGTTATAATAATATATTTCCTAAGAATAATTTTTACAAATTTAATTAAGGTTCTTAACAAAATTTTTTTAATATTTTAACCCCATAAATTAAAATCTAAGTATAAAATTAATATATAAATTTTAAAATATAATAAATTTGTAAAATTATTCTAAGTTTATAAAATACATAGTAAAAAATTATAGTATAATTAAGTCTTTTCACAACAATAATAATATTTTTTTTAAGAATAACTTTTGCAAATTTAATTAAGGCTCTTAACAAAATTTTTTTAATATTTTAACTCCATAAATTAAAATCTAAGTATAAAATTAATATATAAATTTTAAAACATAATAAAGTATGTTATCATAGTTTGAACTAAAATAATTACAAGAAATCATATGACTTCTTCTATTTGTATTTTCATTTGGATTCATAAATATTTGTATTATTCCATTATTTCATTTTAAATGTCCCTATTATTATAATTAAAATAATTATAATTAGAAAATATCGTAAAATGATAAATATAGTTAATACAAGTTTGAATGAAGAGAACAATTAACATTACTATTACTATCAAATGGATTCTATTTTTTTAAAAAAAAGTAAGTTACAAAGTATTTATTTATGATTTAGTTTAAAATTGGTTTGTTAAATATAAGGTGTGTTATTTAAGTATATGTGTTAATTATCATTTTACGCTGTTGTTGTCTAATGAAATGATGATCTATACTATTTATTTATCACTAAATAAAATTAAAATTATATATTATTTTATATAATTTTCGTCAGCTAGTGGATTATTACTTTAAAATATATTAAACTATATTAGCTATGTAGTATGATTAAAAGATCTTACTGACAAAATGAAATACAGGAAAAATAATGAATAATACGAATAAGATAATTTGCATATATGCAAACGGATGAATGTTTGATGGCCCAGAAGGTGTAACATTTGTTTGCCTCAGAATGAAAGTAATGAGAGTTAATCCAGATATCACTCTAGAAAGACTGAAGCAGGTGGTTAGACAAAAACTACGACTTGTATAGAACCAATATGTGTCTGATCTTATATAGGTATCCAGCCTCTTTAAATCCAACACAATACCGGCCGTGTAGCTTAGAAGATGATGGTGATGTTTAGGAGATGTGGCAAATCGATGCACGATATCCATCCCAATTGACTGATGTCGAGTTATATGCTTGTATATCAACAAATGAAGTAGATCTGAACCTTGAAACACAACTTATGGATGAACAAGTTACTCAGACACTTCTATGCACAAGCAATATTCACGAGGCAATTGAACAAGTTTTCCTAGTTATTTCCTACCCTAGAGACATCCCTCCTGTTGACTACATGTCCCAACCAAGCTCATCCCGTCAAATGGTTAACAATTCTCAACCTTAATCTCTGCTGATAATGACAGAAGACATATTGGATGACTTTGAGGATAAGAAGGAATATGATGATGCTATGAATGTTGATTTTGATGATGGTGATGCTGATGATAATGATAGTGAGTCAAATGAGGAGAGTAATGTTAGTAGTGATAGTTCAACAGTAGAAGGGAGTATTGACAATAGGTACGCTGAGCCAGCAGCTACCTTTTTTTCACGGATCAATATAGAAGTAGCAAGTGGTCCCAAGTTTCCAAGTAGAGAAGAACTTACAGGATTGAGTGACAGCCTAGAGTTGAATGTTGGTATGCAGTATGCAGATGTAAAAGCATTACGACATGCAGTGAAACTATACTCTGTTCGAGTACATCATAGCTTCCATGTGTACTATTCCTGTAAAAAGAATGAAGAATATCGATGCATTCACTATGGGGATAGTTGCAAGTGAAGGGTAAGAGCTTGCAAAAAGGCAAATAGGACACATTGGGAGATTACCAAATACGAAGGCCCGCATACATGTCTTTCTACGTCGTTATCTCAAGATTATCCAAAGTTAGATTCAGATGTTATCTCATCCTGGCAATGGTCACTGACGAGCCTAAGGTTAAAGTTTCCTTAATCATGGAAAGGATGTAGAGTATGTTTGGCTACAACGTGTCTTATAGGAAAGCCTAGAAAGCAAAACATCACATCCTTGCTATTGCTTTTGGGAATTGAGAAAACTCATATGCTTTACTCCCAAGGTGGTTAGCTGCTGTTCAACATTTCATGCCTGGTTTAGTCATACATTTTTGCAACAAACAATGCTCACAAAGTAGTTCCAATTACCAACCCAAGGAAATGTTTCGTTGTGTTTTTTGGGCGTTCAAGCTATGTGTTGATGCATTTGCTAACCTCAAATCAATCGTGCAAGTTGATAGAACATTTTTATATGGAAAGTACAAAGGTACCCTACTTATGGTTATATCACAAGATGGTGACAAGAAAGTTGTGCCCCTTGCATTTGCTATAGTTGAGGGGGAGACACAGTCAGCTTGGTCATGATTTCTTTTCAATCTTCGGATATACATAGTAAAGGATAGAAGAAGGATATGCTTGTTGTCAAATAGACATCCTTCAATTTTAGCTACTGTTTCTGATTCCTGAGTTGGATGGCAACCGCCATATGGGCACTATGTATTCTGCCTTCGACATATAGCTTACAACCTTCGTAAAGCACACGGGACCAATTGGTTGAAAGAGAAGTTCATCAATATTGGGTATGAATATCAACGTCATGTGGTTAACAAAAAATTGGGTGAGATAGCAATTTTGCACAGTAGAGCGGCTAGTTAGATAGCTGATATTCCAAAAGAACAATGGTCAAGAGCATACAACGTTGAAGGTCGTCGATTTGGCCACATGACAACAAACTTAGCTGAAGTAATGAACGGTGTCTTTAAAGGTGTTAGAAACTTGCCAATTATCAGCCTTGCAAAGGCAACCCTATATTGAGTAAATAGATACTTCATTGAATGGGCTCAGCAGGTATATACTCAAATAACAGTTGGATAAGTATTTTGTCCCACAATTAAGCAAAAGATGACTGCAGTTACACAAACTGCCCCTGCTTGTGTTGTGCGCCAGTTCGATAGGAGAGCCGCAACATTCGAGGTTCAGGAGCCATATGACATACGAAATCGGCAATTTGGTCGGTGTTGCAAGGTCAACATACTTGAGTGCAAGTGCGACTGCGCTGAGTTTCAAATCAAGCACTTCCCCTGCCAATATGTCATTGCAGCTTGTGCCCATGTTGGGCTTGATGCACAGCAGTTTGTGGATCCGATATTTCGATTAGAAGCAAAGCTTTGTGCATACAGTTATGAATTTTGATCTATTGGAGATAAGGTGCATTGGCCTATCATAGATAGCCCAAAGTTGATTCCTAATCTGTCGATGATCCGAAAGAAAGGCCGACCTCGTTCATCTCGCTTTCGAAATGAGATGGATTGGTCGCAACTAGGACCATCTAACAAGTGTGGGTTATGCTAGCAAGTTGGACATAATCGTTCTACCTGTCCTAACAAGTAGCCAACCCTATCTCGGAGCATGACATAGATTTGTTGCTTCTTTATTATGTTTAGTCTATCTATCTTGTTTTTTTTAGGCAAATCGTATAAGTGAAATAACTTATTTAATGTAGATTTAACTACGTTCAGTTTAAAATTTTAAATAGTATGTGATGATTTATATAATAATAATAATAATAATAATAATAACCAACAACAATATATACAGATTAAAAACATTGAAATCTGACTATACAAATATCCTTTGAAATAATAGAGGATCTACTTTTTTATTTTGAAGGTTATAACAAAAAAATATGATTAATTTTTTATCCTTATAGGTTTACTTAATTTTTAATTTGCTCTTTATAATTTAAAAACTTGTAATCATATTCACATAGTTTAAAAAAATTGATTTAATCTCTATCTTTAAATTTCTATTTCTGTTTTGTTAAATTTATTGATGTAGCAGCCAATTTTGTATCATTTTGTTATTTTAAATATGCATAATTCAAACTAACTAATCCAAATCTTTCATATAGGTTATATTTACCTTTAACCCACAATTTACAAATAATTAATAAATAATAATAATATTTTATAACTTATTTTCACCTTTGGCATCATAATCATCACCTTTCACCTATCTTACCTTGATTTATTTTGAATTATTCATAAAAATTTAAGAATTTATAATTATGAATTATTATAAATATTAATAATTAGGTTAAAAAAGTAACGGTGTTATCATTCATGAAAATTTAAACATTCAAGCTAACCAAAAAGTAAAAAAAGAATTGAATTTATAAAACTTAACCAATTTTCATATTAATTCGTATATATACAAAAATATTAGCACTTATTATTATATAACTAAAAAGTATATATTAAATAAAGTTGTTGTCATCAAATGACTAAATTATTTGCATTAATAAATTATTTTGATTATTTCAACTTTCATTCTAAATTGCTATCTTGGACTAAAAGGCATAAACACTAATACATCTAACAAAAAAACATTTATTCTGTAAGAGTTCATTACATTTAAGTGTTTACAAGCTAAAATATACATTAAGTGCTTAGAGTTTATTACAGTTAGTTAAAACTTATACATATAAGTAAAACAATTTCGATACAGCGCATCGATGCTCTTTTCCATCAACTATACATATATCAGAAATAATGGCTACCAGTGCCACAACATGCTCGTCGCCTGTCATGTTGTGGTCACCCTTGGTCTACCACGTCTTCATGTTCTTCCCTTGGTTGATTGTTACCGGCATTAGTTGGAGGAGTGTTTAAATCAAATGTGGGGGAGGAAACTAGTTGGATCAGTTGTTGTGGAGTAATAAACCCTTGGTGCAATGAGCCCCCTCTTCAAAAAAGCAACCGCCATACGCAGCACTAAGCTCAGTTGGATCATCAAATAAGGACATGAATGACCCAAACTGCGCTAAATCAGGAGACTTAAACTACGACAATGGTGATGGCGGAACATAATAGGATGAACCAATGCCTTCAGGGTTAACTGGCATAGAAAAAAGTTTGATTAATGGTGCCAATTTCATGTTGTTGTGTTGCACCGCCTTCTGGTGTAACCCTTGTTATTGTACTTGGGCCCACGTGAGGTGGCTCATGCTCTGTAACGATGGGCATTCTAGTTGACATCTAACCATCACGTCTCTTGCTTGGCCTACCCCCTAGAATTTGTGGTTGTAGCAAATCAGGTGTTGGTGGAGAGGGGTGGGAAGCCATCATGAAACGTTATTTTCTAAGAGTGAGTAAAATGTTCTTTTGGTCTTCACTTACCTTTTCTCAAAACTCATAATACTTCATTGATGGCGGGTCGCAAATACTTAATCTATAAAGATCTTAAGCTATATCGGCCTGGCCAAAAAAAGGTACATTATTAAATGATGAGCTATTACAAAATAGGCAATGAAATGATTAATAACAATAGCCACCAACAATTTTACTTTACTGCGAAACCAGCCACACCACTCGCAGGATAGATCCATCGTCGTGTTCTTATCCAATACCATATCATATAATCTGACGTGCGATCCATAGGTGCAGTAGTGGGGGGAGCCTCAACAACGCGATTTTGCCATGAATTCCAAAATTCAACAAACGTCACGTGTTTTTCTGGCTAATATGTTGAGGTTTTTCTGCGCAACTGTAATGTGTGTAAAGTCCCTAAATTAACTAGAGGTGTCGGGATTGGCTGTTGCCGACCAAACTGGCATAACACCCGATCTGGGTGATGCCACTTAATGATATGGAAGCAAATAAATGGCACCGATGCTAGCCAAATGTCTCGACCTTCGAGGTAATATTGTGGAATGAGATCACGAACTCCATTTGCTTCATATGGTTGCCACATGATCTATTTACAACATATTAAAATGTCACAAAAATAAGCATATTAGTAAAAAGGTAATTTAGGATAATTTCAACCATGTAAATCAATCATACCTCATCATCTCGCATCGCATCTAATAATATTCGATACTGTCGTAATGCCATGTCTTGTGGACGGGGAGGTTTACCGACATTCTTCCATCTATGATCCCAACACATTTGTAGCAAAATAAGTTACCAAAAATATATTACCGGTAAGTGCTTAGACATATAAATACTTTTTAGATTTCTTAACTATTTTACCTAAAACCCAATGGTGGAAGCGCTGGATAAATTTCTAGCTCAGGATCTGGTTGTAGTGGTCTCTTTGGAGTTAACATTGGGAATCTATTCCATTCCTAAAGATGAAGAAGGGCCATACATCCACCTATACCTTGTTCAGTAGGGTTAGTTGCATTATAAAACTCTCTATACAAGTGAGCTAGTAATGCAAATCCCCAACTATATTGGTCGGCTTCCTCAAAATCCTCCAATAGTGATAAATACATTAAGTACACTTTATGGCTCAATCTGTCTGGCATCAAAAGACCTCCGATTAGTCTCAATATATATGCCCGTACATATTGTCGCACTGTGTCCTCATCTGCATCATCGGGTAACTGATTAAAGTTTTCCACCAACCAAGTAACGACCAATCTCTATCCATACATTTGATCATTAAGTGGTCTAATTCCAAGCAACCACTCACATGTATCCTTCTATAAATAATCTATTCAAGCAATAACGGGATTTCTAGTACAAGGTAACCTTAACTAGATAACAACATTCTCTAGAGTTATCGTGTATTCTCCTCGAGTGGTATGAAAAGTATGAGTTTCAGGACGCCATCTTTCTACTAGTGTCGGCACAAATGCAGGATTATACTCAAATTGCCCTAGCCAAGCTGCCTCATAGAAATCGGCTTGCTGTAAATAGTTAATAATAGCTGGTGGAGGTATAGGCAGCCGATCACTATGCATGACTCATCATGGATGAAGTAATCTATCATTTCCTCCCCAAACAGCTTGTGAAACATGCCTTGTCTGAAGATATAAAAGTGAATCATCTTTTGGTCTTGGCTGAATAACTTGTGACGGGCGTACCATTTTTTTGTTAGTCCTGCACAATCAATATAATAAATTAAACATTTTTTTACAATGTATTATTATAAAATTACTTGTTATAGATAGAAATATTTATTTTCAACTTATTATTTATAATTAATTACAATTAACCTTACTCTTAACATTAAATTTTATTATATATATTAATTATTTAATATAAAATAGATTAATTACTCACATAAAGAAAATAAATAAATATGATAATATAAAACATAAATAAATTAGTTACAATTTTATTTAAATTTTTTTAATATAAATATAAAAACAAAATAAAATTGTAACTTTATAAAATTATTTTTACTAACTATATATATATATATATATATAATTACTTTAAAATATATTTTTGTGCATGAGTGCTTAACAAAAAAAGAGGGAAATAAGCTCAATAAAAAAAGAAATGAAAGAGAATAAAATTAGTTAACTAACCTTTATTGTTTAAAAGAGAAAGATAGAAAGATGAATAAATTTATTAATAGAGGGGGAGGAAAGTTTCTAATTGTGTGGGATGGAAAAGGGAGAGAATGAGGGAGGGGAGCTTATGATTCCATGGGATAGGAGGGGAGAGGAAGAGTGAGAAGGAAGAAGAGGAAAGGGGGAGGGGGGCTTGGGCTTGGGGGGGAGTGTGGGATGGGAGAAGAGAGAGAGAGAAAGGAGGAAGGGGGGAGGGGGAATAAAATGGAGAGGGAAGGGAGGGTTGGGCTGGAGGGGGGGTTGGGAGAAGAACTCACGGGATTAAAACCTGCAATGCATTTTTAGGGTGCATTGAAGTCGGACCTATTGGGTTTGACTTTAGTATATATTTTTTTTAAAAAAATTGCTTGAAGTCGGAACCATTGATTCCGACTTCAAGCTTTTTATTTAAAAAAAAAATTGTTTATTGTAAGTCAGACTCTATGAAGCCGATTTCCTAGCATTTATAGCATCTAGTTGTAATTTTTTTCTGTCACCCGGATTTGGTGAAATTCTTTTTCCTATTCACAGATTTAGCTCAAAAAACCCAATAATTACACTATTGCCCAAAACAGATTCTCTACTTGGCACTAATACAGAGCACGCCATGCTTTTAGGGGAAACAATGTCATTTCTAGAGATTCTTCAACTTAGCACCAAGGGCCATCCGCATCGTTTTGACGTGATCAGAGCCATTCAAAGCTACCCCCTAAACGATGTGTATTGAGCTAGATTAATTGGTGAAAAATGCAGATCAAGTTCTTAAGCCAAGTGCCCTATTATATGGAGTGGGAAAGCAACACAATGAATTTCTTTGGGCTCCATCTTCATTCAGTGGCAGCAAGAAAAGCAAAGCTCCATTGTCTTCCACTTCATCTTTTCAGCACGTTTTTCAGCAAACATAACCACAGCTTTGTGTTTCAATGGTTGCTTTAATTGTTAAACGTTTTTTGCAGCAACGTTTTGAGTAATGTTTTCATCATCTTTAATAGTGTTTTTAGTTTAAGTCTCTAAAACTCTTCAGTTACTTATCATGTACTATATCATGATGGTTAATATACTGTATCATGTATGCCTTAATGTGCTTTGTTTATTATTTAATGTATTATGTGCTGTATCATGTATGTTTTATAAAAAATAATTGGGAATTTGGTGAATGAATGAAAATGAAATAGTAAGAACTATAGGCATGGACTAATCCTTTTAATCAATTTTATGTCTTACTATCTTTTATTTTTGTTTTACTTAATTTTAATTGCCATGGAGCTATTGTTAGATTATTATATCATTTAATTAATGATTTTGAAATATTTTAAATTAAATTAAATTATTTTATTTTATAATCTATTTTTGAATATTAAATTTAAAATATCTAAGTAATAGTCCTTATCTTTAGGAATTTTATTCTGTCAAATCTTTTGGGATAATAGGTACTTGGTTAAATAATTCACTCCTTTTTATGAGAACGTGATTAGATTTTAATGTTAGCACTTTTTTAGGGTTTATAATAAGAAAAGTCAAACACTAAACCATTACTATAACTTATATGGGATTGCGATTCTCTACCCAGACGCACTCTGGGCATGCAGTACCCAGAACAAAACGCAACCGTTTTTGCACTATTTCTACTGGTTCAAAGTTTCATCTCATCCGTCCAATTTTAAGCGATCATATCTATCCATTTGCCATACCAGTGCTCGCCATTTTAAGTACAGATCCTGATACTAACGCAAGTTCATCAAGTGCTGATGTGGGCATCAGACCTCGGCATTGATTGAGAATTTCACTTGAGCAAACTAATAGGAAGAAGGCAAGTATAAGCACAGCAGTTAGAATTAGATTTTGTTCTGCATCTGGCGTGAAGCTCTCGACTGTACAGGAGAGGGCGTAAACGGCGTAGAAGGGCGCTATCAAGGCATTGCATTTGGTGAGTTTAGATCAATGGAAAAAGTTACCTCTTGGAATCCGCTTCCTCTTTCCAGACGACTTCTTCTCCAATGTCAATTTCTTGCTCTTCCGTCGTCTTCAAGGTTCTAACAACAATGGTTATCCAATTGTCCACATTGTTGGCAAATATTATGCTGTTAATCTAATTCTGATCCTACCTATCCCCAATTCAATTGCTCCGTCTTCCATTTATTTGGCGTATACTGTGAATCTAATTCTGATCCTACCCATCCCCAAATTATTTGCCTGGTCCACTTGTAAAGTTAAATTTTAGAAGCAAATGTGTCAGTTAAATCAGATGGATTTATCCCTTTTTATTTGTCATTACTACATTTGTTGAATTAGTTTTTTGAGTGTTCCGATTCCAAGTTATTCCAAGTTAGTTCTTCATATGCCATGCTCTTGCAAGCATATTGCTTTAACTTGGAGTTTTCCCCCAATACAGGCAGCAAAGAGGAAACATTTTTTGACTCGAAGCCCTGGCTAGACTCAGACTGTGAAGACAATTTCTATAGTGCAATGGTGGTGAGGATCAATGCTTTTCCTTTTGATACTTCTCAGCAGAATATCTTAATTGATTTACTTGACCAATTTAAGAGATTATAGCCATGCTCTTGTTGAGTAGGAGGTCAAACCTTGCACTGAATACATGTGGAGGTCAGACTCTATTGTAATGGAAGTATGATAAGAAACTTTTTCATCCAATGAGCTTTGATTTCTTGATGTCTTTTTCATCTTTTTCCAGAGTTTACCCCATCTCGTGGCAACATTCCTGGTTCTATACCCGGATCATCTCCAATAGGAAAGAAGAAGAACTTGTTAGAGCTTTTTCGAGATAATATTAAAGATGACCATTATCTTGATGAAAACCGCTCAGATATCCAGAGCATGGATAATGGAAAGAAAGAAGTTAAGCCAAGTATAAATGACCTTCTTTCAAAATCTACACGAAGCACTCCTTATAACTCAGGGACTAACTCTGTGTCTACCACTGAACTAGCATGCTGCTGAAAATGCATTTGGAATTATATTGGATAATCTTGTGATATATAGATTTACCACTGAACTAGCATGCTGCTGATAATTTTGTGTCCTCTTCTTATATTTATTTGTATAGATTATATTGGAAAATCAAGTTCATCTTTTTCTGCAACGAAGGGTCAAACCAATTATATACTTCATCTATGGCTAGAAAAGGATAAATCTACTTTAAGACTAAGAAGGATAAATCTATTATGGATGGAGCTTGGCAGTCAGATTGAGAAGGCTGACTAGATAGAAAATGTCAATATGAAGGTTCTTTAGTTATTAGTGTCCCATAATAATTCTGTTAGCAGGAAAATAATTCATATTGAGGAAAGCACTGCTAAAACTGTAAACTTCCATTTTCAAGTGATGTGAATTACAAAATGATTTATAATTGAAGAATTTGTGAAGTTGCACATATATGGTAATGTCAGTATAAGGAAGTTGTGAAGTTGCATTACAAAAAAATTTCTATTTGATGTTGATTACAATTGTCTGGGGTTAGTACAACTCTTTTGATGGTTCTGAAATCTGCTGTGACTTGTCTCCCTTGTAAATCTGATTTCTGAATCTACATCTGCAGAGAGGAAAAGCAAATGAAGCAATGAACAAGCTCATGCACTATGAAGCCAAATGAAGTAATGAATAAGAACAGGGATATTGTAATTGAATGTCCTGAACTTCAACAGGGACTTGTACTAAGGAATGAACCTGTTGAATGTATTGTACTAAGTCTTACCATAGGTTGTAATAAATAGTTCAATGTAATGCAAATAGTTATCTTAATAAAGTTGATTCTTTTCTTGTCTTCTTTATAAAATTGTTATTTAATTATAACTATGTACCTTTTGATATATCTTTATTGAACTCCAATGATTCAAGGGATGGCATGAGACAATCATCTGATGCCTACATTTTAAAAGAACAAGAATCAAAAAGTTTTATGACAAAAAGGAAAATGAGCAGATAAATAAACTACAAATCTTACCATCAACATTTCAGTAAAAGTAAGATTACTCTCAGATGTTTGAGAGTATGTGTATAATGGCTGAGATGCATACGGTGCCTGCGTAGCATATAGTGCTTAAGGTAGGACTGAAGATGCATATAGTTCTCGAGGCATGATGTTAGAGGTGCTTGCTTGCATTTGAAGGTCCTAAAAGAGAAAAGTAACATTAAAATTTTGTGAATACTGATCATAAAATAGAAACATGTACACATGTCCATATCGATGAATTTTTAATTAGTGAAGTTATTCTTCTTCTTTTCTTCATTAAACACTCAACCCAATTCATCTGTTGTTTCTTTTTTCTAATGCCATCTTTTTTCTTGAATCCCTTTGGCCGTGCAACACACTCTGTCGATAGTATTGTGGTCACACCATCATCATTGTGTGGATTCTTTTGGCTCAAACGAAGCTCCGTTGTTTTCTTGCTCAATTTTAGAATACCTTGATGTACTAATGAATAAGCTTCTGGACAATCAAACACCTCTGTTGCTAATTTTATCATTATAGGATAGAGTTGTCTATAATGTTGTGTGCTTTCTAGTTTAGGATCTGTTTGGACCTCATTTCCTCTAATATCATGTATGACACTGGTTCTTGCTTCTTTTGTCCATCTTTTTGAAATATATTGTTCAGAGAGTTTTTTTACATCCTGCACATCATATACCTTCAAAGCATGATAGCACAATATACCAAAGGTCTCAAACTTTCGACAATTACATGAAATTGACCTATTACTGGGATCAAATTGAACTTTCCATTTTCCTACTTCATCACCATAGTAATAATATAGTCAAACAAAGGATATATCTCATTTCTATGTGTTATATAAACAGCAGCACATAAATCCCATTGTTCTTGGAACAACTCAAAGATAGGGGTGGTGTAAATTTTAGAAAGTTGCCATAGCATAGGGGAACTCTGAACAATCAATCGTGATAGTTTTTGTCGCAACTCGAACTCATGCTTTAGCTCACTATATCTCTTATCCTTGAGAACTTGTTCAACTTGTTTGAAGAATTGATTAACATCCAAGTTCTGTCTTGTACACCTTTTGATATCAGAATTTATACTTTCACTAAGTTGCATGCTTCGCATGCCAATTGTTAAAGCATTTTTCATATAACACCATGCCCATTTCTCCTTTACTTTGTAAACTGAACTCAACCATGAATTTTCATGCACATTGTAATCTGCCATCAAGCTACACCATGCTGCCTCAAACTGTGTATCCTCTAGATATTCAAACATACACTTCTTGAAATCCCTAAAAAAATTCAAACCTTCTTTCATCAAATTTCCCATATGCTTGACGCCATTTTGCATTAAGTGCCAAGTGCATAAACCATGCTTTGTGTCTGGGATCACCTCACGTAAGGCTCTTGCCATTGCTTGATCTTGATCAGTAAATATGGTAAGAGGCTTTTTTTCCTTGTGTGTCTCTAAAAAAGTTTCAAGTAACCACTTAAAAGATTCAACGATCTCATCATATAATAAGGCTACCCCAAAAATAACTCATCCTCTGTAGTGATTGAACCCTACAAATAATCCAAGTGGTCTATGGTCACGATTAATGCAATATGTTGCATCTAATGCAACCACATCACCAAAATAAGCATAATCTATTAACATTCTTACATCAGCCCAAAACACATTAGTTATTTGTTCTTCTAAATCCATCTGATATGCATGATAAAATAATGGATTTTCAGTAAACTATTGTTGGAAATATCGTAAAACACAGCCAGCTTCTCCATACACCATGCTCCTTCGTCGTTTTGATTTCAAATAGTTCTTTACATCTAATTGGGTATAGCCTAAATTAGCTCTTCCACCGGCATGCATACTCATCAACTGGAAAGATTCTTTTTGTTGAAGCCCAGCATCCTCCGCTAATTCAATCTCTTGCCCTTGCACTTCAGTTACTTTTACGTTGTGAAGCCAACATGCGAACTGTTTCTGGGATATAAAGTGGGTGATTATGCTCTTGGATAAATTCAGTGACCCTATATTTTCCATTCACCCGTGTAACTCCCATTATTGCCTTACAATTAGTCCTAGTCTCTTGCCGAGGTCGAGTGGTCAAAAAATCTCTTTTATCTTATCTTCGTAAACCCTCTTTGCAACAAACATATTTGTATGATGTTATGGAGCCATCTTTTTGACTTTTGCAAAGATTACGTTTTCTAACACCAAATCCGATTCTCCCACCATAATTAACCCAACATTACCATGCTTCCTCTACATTATCAAATTCTAAACCACGTCTTGGGGTCAAATCAACTTCCATTGTATGGTACCTGAAAAAAAGAAAAATTAGCATAAAGTGTCATTTCATTCATACAAACTTCCTTTAATAAGCAATAAGCAATATGCAATATCTAGATTTGTTCAATAGAGAAAACAAAAAAAAAATAATCACAACTAAGGGAGGAAAAAAAAACTCAACCACCACCTTGAAAAGAGCCAAAAATAACAACTTTGAGCTTTTTGAGTTAATGAAACTTCATATCCCCTTCCTCTGATAAATCACCCAGAATCTGCAAAAAAAAAAATCAAGTTTTAATGAGATGCAAATGATAGCAAAACACACATAACTTTAGCATAGACATTAATTTCTCTCCATTTCTAAAATTTTCTCTGGTTGAGATGTAGATTGCTGGAGAAGATAGGCTTGAAAATTGCCTTTGATTACATTCTTAAAACACCATTAACACTTTGTACCAAACTACATTCGGTTGGTTTTTGGCCACAAGTACCTTTTCTAGCTGAAAATCAAACTCTTTCCAAAGGTTCTTGTCGTCGTGCTTGAGCTCGTTGGCCACATTTGTTTTCCCGCCTAATGAAACTAATGAAAAAGATGCAAGTTTACGCAACGTTTCATCTGCTGTGAAATGGAGAGCCAAAACAACACCGTACTCAGAGCAACTTTTAATCAGCAGTAAACAAAAGCCCCAACGACGTCGTCCCTGCTCTGGGTAGCACGTGCCCAGGGAGAAGTCTGGGTAGAGAATCGCAATCCAACTTATATGCTTGTCAAAAAATTTCCTTTTAAGTTAATATTTCTTTTCTCTACTCCCTTCTTCCGTACCTTTTTTCCTTTTCCAAATCTGTGTGAATTAACTAAATTGGGTTCTATATCAAATATCTAATAACATAGCTAGAGATATTTAAATCAATATTTTTGTTTCCATTAATTATTATTTTGTATGACTTGCAATTTAATTAGTTGTTTTAATTAGATTGCATGTATGATTTAACATGTGGCATCAGAGCCTTATTTTGATAGCCTCTACCTGTTAGATTAGATGAATCATAAATTTATGGAAGAAGAGAAAATATGGAATTTCTCATATGAATTTAATCTTGTGAAATTTATTAATTTCAATTTATTAAAAATTAATTTTTTGGTCAATTATAGATATTATAGGTATTATGCTTATATATACTTGAAAGCCATTTTGAGAGGAATCTCGGTTTTCCGTTTTGGATTTTGGAAATTGAGAATATACTTGAGGATTTGTTCAAGTATTTGAATTTATGTGATTGATAAACTATTTAAGAAAATTTCCGAATTGTCAAGCAGTAGAGCCGCAAAACGACACTACTGTGCATATGTGGTTGAATTGTTTCGTGCATGATTTAATGTCGTTGCTGTGCATATAATGCACAAAAAACTAGAGCCCATTTTTGTCCGTTGCTAGTTTGGTTTTGGACTTATTAACTTTGGGCTTCTTCTGACTGATTAATTATGGACTTACATTTAAAAAAATATATTGGGGATGAATCCAGTGGTGCTATATAATGCTACTTTATATTAATTGCACGCTCACATGAATATACCATTAAGCCAGAAGCTCACATGTTTTGAATGATGTTTCATCACTTTCATTGTCATGCGTAGAGATGCCACTGACTAACGAAATTAAATTGGGGGCCCGCAGCTCATATTGGTTACCGTGCACCTTTTTAGATGTTTTTTGCATCCAATTTTGGATGCATCTAGTATTCAATTTTTTTTATCCTTTATTAATTTTGTTCTGACCCATAATTGATTTTTAGATCAAAATAAATAATGTAAAATTTTTATTTAAAGCTATTTAATTTTTCTAAATCATAAAATAAATGAAAATGATTTATAGGCAATTTTGACATATTAGAGAAGTTGTAAAAATTATAATTAGTACTATTTAATTTGTCTATGTTATGGAAAAATAATTTTAGTCAATTATAGGACTTTGTAAAATTATTTTAGAGTAGTAAATTTTATCTAAATTATACAAAATTATTTTTAGGCAAATTTTTAGCACATTTTTGGGATAATTCTAAAGGAAAAATTTTAATTAGTTAATTGCATATAGTTTAGATAATTAATTAATTAAATAAATTCTCAAAAAGAGAATTAGTTTTATGGTCATTTAAAATTTATCCTATTTTTGAAAAAATAATTTCACTCAATTTTGGTATATTTTGATTTTTGTTAGAAAAAATTCTTTGGTGCCATTTAATTTGTAACAACCCGGAAAAAGAAAAGAAAAGGGAAAAGAAAGGACATGAAATCTGGAAATTTTCGGAATCCAGAATCTGCCAAGTCCTCTCGCAATAGCGAGAAACGGTCTCGCTACAGCGAGAGAGCTAGTTCGCCATAGCGAAGGCGATTCTAGCTATAGCGAGTGCTGGCAGCAGCCCATACAAAAACCAGGGAGTTGCCCGCTGTAGCGGCGCCATAGCGAGAGTGAGGTCTGGAACTGACGCGATTTCGCCATAGCGAATGGTAAATTTTGCTATAGCGAAGGGAACTGGCACGAGCTCGCCGTAGCGAAGGTTACACCTCGCCATAGCGAAGCCAGATTACACGAGCTCGCTATAGCGAAGGTTAGTTTTCGCCGTAGCGAGAGTCGGTCCGGAATAGAGTAAATAGCGAGAATCAGACTTCATTAAACGCCCAAACTCATTTCTTCTCTCATATCTGCCCTAAGCTTTGACCCAAAGAGAGAAAAGAGGCGAGGAGAGTGTGAGAAATCAAGAGGAGGAGGAAGATTAAGGGAAAGGTAAGGTAACTTCTCCCATTTCTCTTCAGATTTCTGATCCCCTCCCTTTGCCCTCTTTTCCTGCGGTTTTATTTGTGTAAATGGACGGATTTTGGGTATGGGTCAGAAGAGGGAAAGTGGAAAACTCTTTTGAATCCTTGAGTTCTCTTTGAAAATGAGGTTTTCCACTACCATGGGAGCTTGAGAGAGAGAAAGGGGTAATGGCATTCTAGAGAGAGAACCCTAGGTTGTATGAGATAGAAGGGTTGCTCTAAATTAAAATTATAAGAGAGTAATTGCATGCTTTTGGTGTGTTTAGGCTCAAGTGAAACACCTCTATCAAGGTGTGTTTGTGAACCTAAGGAGGGAGAGGAGACATTGAAAGGAAAAGCTTGTGTTGGCTTTGGCTCCAAAGGTAGCTCTCTCTTTCACTCTTTCTTGTAGCATTCTTGGTTGTAATAGTCATTGTATGATATGTATATGCTGAATGTGTGGAATATGCCATATGCTATTGCTTTGATGCATTGAATGTCAATATGCTTGTATGTTGAAATGTGAGATTGCTCGGGTGAGGTAGTGCCGAAAGTCCCATGAGATGGGTGAGGTGAAGTCGAAAGTCCCTTGAGATAGGTGAGACAAGGCCAAAAGTCTCAAACGAGTGAGGCCGAGTCAAAAGTCCTTAAACTCAGGTGAGGCCATCCAAAAGTCCTTAAACTCGGGTGAGGCTAGACTAAAAGTCCCTAGAGCTTAAGTTTGGCATTGTTGTGAATTCCATAGCATGTACATGATGTGTTGGATGATTGAGAATAGCTAAATACTTATTCACATGCTTTGACTTGTTATATGCCTTGATTGCTTGCCGGATTGAGTGCTTGAGCTACTGAGATTCTCTGAATCTCACCCCTTTCCCCTCCCAACTAATATGCTAGGTGGAGCTCAAGGAGAACCGAGCACCCACCAAGGAGCCTAGGAGCATGCATAGTTAGAGATATTACTTTTTTTTGATATTGTGATGTATATATGATGTAAAGTGGTGCCAAATGAAGATGTGCCCACTATTTTTGAGATGTAAAGTTTGTAACACATGTAGAAATATGAAAGGATGATATATGAACTCTGTTATTAGCCAAAGTAATGGAAATGTGGGTTTTCACCCTTTTTGATGCATGAATGATATTGTGTAAATTTGGCCATAGCATAGTGAGATTTGAATGTATGATGATTTAGAGCATATGGACGTGTTAGATATACTAGTTTTACGCTTTTGAACTTGTCCATGTGGAGTGAGAATGTGAGAGAGGCTATTTGGACCCGTTTGGACCTTTGGGGTGCCAAAATCGGTATTTTCGTGAGCTCCGTCAAAATATGACCGGAAGAGCTCCGTTTGCCATGAAATTTGGCATGCCTCTAGAGTTTGTAGAAAGCTTCTTAAAAAGTTAAAGTGGGTAATATTCGGAGGATTATAAAATATTTGGGGAATTGTTGAATTTGGGAGAATTTAAGGGATTGATCATGTACTGTTCATCTAAATCAGAAAATGAAATCTGTGGCACTTTTAGACCAAATGGATTCCAAATGTTGTGAAATTTTATACACATAAACTAGAAAACGAAAGTGACTTGTAGGAACTGGAATCACCCAAATCGGAGGTCTGTAGAGGGAGATTGAACTGACTGAAGTTCTGTATCAGCATCAGTGAGCTTATCTGACCCCCATCACTGTTCCATCGATTTTCGGGGTGTAGGATCTACTGAACTGATCTGAACTTATTTGTTTCCTCTAGTAGACATCCGTATCTTTCCGAATTGGTATAATGTGCCCAGATTGGATTTTTGTGGATTTAGTTATGAATTTTCGAAAATCATGACAACAAGCTGCACCAGAAACAGTGACAGCTGGACCTTCCTCCCATTTTCGATGTCAAACTTGGTCCAAACCCAGAGATTGTGATTGGGAATGATTTTTAGTGTAAATTTGACACTTAGAGCTTTCCAGAAAGCTAAGGTTTGCTGCATTCACATTTTTCTACAATTTCTTATGATTTTCCAAACTTAGAGCCAAAATATGACTTTTGGGCCCAAGTGAGAAAATGTAATTTTTATAGTTTTCGGCTCTATACCCGTGGCCTATGGTTTGTTTTATACTATGTATGAGTCATCTATATGAAGTTTGAGTTGAGGATGCTTGAGATGGGTTCACAGGACCCACGGGATAAAAGATGAATATATGAAACCCCGGTTCATAGCATGTAAATGCCACGGGAGAGTAGTGACTCTTTGGAAATCATATGGAACCGAGCCTATGGAGAGGCTAGGTAGTGAAAGGAGATTAAGGTGTCACATAATTTGTCTAAATTATAAGTAATTGTGTTGGATAAATTTTTAGCACATTTAAGGAATAATTATAAAGGAAGAATTTTAATTATTTAATCACATATAGCTTAGTTTATTAATTAAATAATTTTTCATTCAGATAAATTTAATTAGTGCATATATATATAAATATTTAAATTCACATAATAGACCTAAACATTTTTGTTATTAGCATGTATAAATTAAATAGTAGTCACAATATCCTCACATATGCGTGCATACATTATGAAAATAAAATTGTATATGGATTTGAAAATATCAATTGTAATTAAGTATATAGTTATAATGTATCTTAATCCACAGATAAATAATTACACCTACATAATTAATTAGGACGGAATAAAAGTTATATTATGTTTTATAAATAGCCCATATGTATTAGGAAATATGAATGCATTCTAATTTCATCATTTATGATACACAAATATTCGTGTCTTTATTCACAAAGAGATTTTAATAATATAATTTTTGTGTTTGTATAACTTGTATTGATAAGCATGCATTTTATGATAAATATGATGGTTGATTTGCCTTCAATGTTCAATTAAGCATTATTAATGCTTTATATTACCTAGCAATAGATTTTACATCTCAATTGTTAGCAAATAATAACAAAAAAATTATCCTAAATAGAAGCAACTAGAGGGCTTGAAAAGGAGGATGTTTTCTCCCAATTGGGATGCCTTAACTATGACTTTTTCCTTTGTGTGGAAAAGCCTTCAAAACCTATAGATGATAAAGATAATATACTAAAGTGTTGTATGATCACTAGAAGTGATCAAACCATCTTAGAATGATGATAATCAAACAACACATTCAAAGTAATAATCATGAGTCTATACTAAAATGTAGGATAGTCAAGGAATATTTTAAGGCCATTAATGCTCAATTTGCTTCATCTGACATGTTACTTGGAGGTGTACTTATGGTGCAATTATACATAATGAAACTTAATATGATAAGAAGGGTAAGGTAACATATAATGTAAATAAGGAACCTAGCTTCTCAATTGAAGGTCCTTGGAATGGAGTTAAATGAATCCTTTTTCATTCAGCTAATTTTTAACTCTCTTTCTCCTCATTATATTACATTCAAAATCTCTTACTACACACATAAGGAGAAATTAATTGTTGATAAACTATTGTCCATGTGTGTACAAGAAGAGTAGACAAGAAGAGTACATGCTAATAATTAGTGAAAGAAGTGCTCCTAATGAAGTTCATTGTACAAGTGGCTTCAAGAAGAATAACTGTAAAAAAAATGGCAAGAAGAAGCACATACTTCTTATTCATGTGATAACAACAAAGTTGCAAGATGCTTTTTTTTATAAAAAGAAAGGGCACATTTAGAAGGATTACCCCAAGAGAAAGGCCTAGTTTGCAAAGAAAGGTATATATCTATGTAATGTGTATTTTAAATCTCATTTTGTTGATATTTATCAAGATACATGGTAGATTAATATTGGATTAATAATTCATATTTCAAATACAATGTAAGGATTTCTCAGCATATGAAGTCTACATCTTAGTGAATATAAAGTATTTTCTAACAATGGAATAAGCTCAAATATGGAGGTTGTTGGAACTTACCAAATAATTTATGTTCTAGCTATGTATTGGACCTTTGTATAGACATTTTATATTCCCAGATTTTCTAAAAATTTGGTTTTAGTTTTTAAATTAATTCCTTTGGGTTTTACTATGAATATTTTTGATTTATTAAAGGGCTTAGCTTTTATTGGGAAAATTTCCTTATTTAATAGTTTATTTAAACTTCATATTATTGTTAGTATTGCTTGTTCTTATGTTATTATGCATGGTAATAGCAGACTTAAGAAATGTATCATGAATGAAAACTTTATTAACCTGTATTATAAGAGATTAAGACATATTTCCATAGAGAGGATCAAAATATTAGTAAAGGACAAGGTTCTCTAATCTTTAAACTTTACAAATCTTAGTTTATATGTTGACTATATTAAGGGTAAGCAGACCAATAGGTCACATAAAGAGGCCAAAAGAAGTTTGGAATTATTAGAAATCATACATACTAATATATGCTGTCTTGATTTATTTTCAAATAGTTAAAAATATTTTATCTTTTTTATTAATGATTTTTCACGATATATGTACATCTACTTACTTTATAATAAAAGTGAGACATTAGATGCCTTTAAAGAATATAAAGCAAAAGTAGAGAAATAAATAGGAAAACATATTAAAATTGTAAGACATGACTAGGGAGGTAATTATTATGGTAGGTACAATAGTTATAGACAAGCACCCAGTCTATTTGATGATTTCCTTTAGGAGTATGGTATTGTAGCACAATACACCATGCCTAGCTCACGTGATATGAATGGTCTTACTAATATAAGGAATAAGACGCTATTGTATATAGTAAGGAATATGTTTAGTAATTCTAAACTTTTTGTTTTTTTATGAAGAGATGCACTTAAGACAACCATATATGTTCTAAATAAGGTTCCAACAGAGGTAGTGTCTAAAACACTCTTTGAAATTTAGAAATGATGGAAACTTATCTTGAATCATACATAGGTATGTGATTGTCTTGTTAAAGTAAGAGTGTATAATCTACATGAAATGAAGTTAAACCCAAGAACTATCACCGCATATTTTGTGAGTTATGTAGGAAAGTCTAAGGAATACAAGTTCTATTGTTTTTTGGATTCAATGAGATTTTTTAAACCTAAGAATACCAAATTTTTTGAGAATAATATAATTAGTGGGAGTGGTCAACTATATGACTGAGTCAATGAGGATGATCATATATAGCAAACTACTATTAGTTATGATAGAACATTTATTTTACATGATACCTATCCTACTATAGTAAATATAAAATATAACAAGGTTTTAGTAATCCAATTTGATCATGCAAGCAATAAAAAGTATCTTTACCCTACCATTAATGTTGAGGCACCTCATAATCATGTAGAGGTACCTCAACTAGTAGTAGAAGATACTTCCATTAAACAACCTTAACAAGTTAAATTAAGAAGATCAATTAAGATAAGAAAGGTGGCAATACTTAGTAACTACTTTATATATATAATTGAATCTAATTATGACCTAAGTGTTAAGAATGACCCTATAATAATTTCTTAGGAATTGAATGGTGAAAATTTTAAATTGTGGCATGATACCATGACTGATGAAATGGAATCCATAACAAACAATGATGTTTAAGACCTTGTAAAATTAGCTAATAGGGTAAAAAAAATTGGCTACAAATGGGTCTTCAAGGCTAAAAGAGATTCATTAGGCAATATTGAGTTTTACAAGGCAATGTTGGTTGCTTAGGGTTTTACTTAAAAATAAAGAATTGATTATAAAGAGACTTTCTCTCCTATATCAAAGAAGGATTCCTTCTATATCATCTTAGTGTTAATATCCCATTTTGATTTAGAATTACATCAAAATGGATCTTAAAATTGCTTCTTCAATGGTGACCTTGAGGAAGAGATATATATGAAACAATTTGAGAGGTTCACCTTAACCACCGATGATAATTTGGTGTGAAAGTTGAAAAAGTCAATTTATGATCTTAAACACACTTCACAATAATGGTATCTCAAATCCATGACATTATCAAATCTTTTGGTTTTGTTGAAAATATTATGAATTAATATATATACCATAAGATTAGTAGGAGTAAGATTATATTCTCAGTCCTATATATAGATGACATTTTGCTTACCTTAAGTGACTTAGGATTGCTACATGAGGCAAGTTTGATGTATTAAGATCCATAGAAATAGATTTTAAGGTATCTTAGAACTGTCACAAGAGACGTATATAAATAAAATTCCTAAATAATTTAGAATAAAAGACTGTTCACCTAGTATGGTATTTATAATGAAAAGGGACAAATTTAGTTTATTTCAATGTCTCGATAATAGTTGAAAAGGAAAGAGATAGAGAATGTTTTTTATGCTTCAGCAATATAGAGCTTAACGTATGCACAGGTCTATATAAAGCTTGATATAGCTTTTAAAGTAGGCATGTTAGGAAGATACTAGAGTTGTCTAAGGATTAATTATTGGAAAGCTACAAAGAAGATCATGAGGTACTAGTTATATAATCACTTATAAGAGGGTTGACAATTTAAAAGTTGTTAATTATTTAGACTCATATTTGGTAGGATGTCTCAACTTAATGAAGTATGATACATTTTTTTTCTAGTTGAGGGAGGCATCTCTTAAAAAAGTGCTAAACAATCATTAGTAGCTACCTCTATTATGGAAGTTGAGTTTGTTTTGGGTTTTAAGGCAAGTTCACAGACAATGTGGTTAAGAAATTTCATTGCTGGGTTTAAAATTGTAAACTTAGTGTTTAGGCCCATCAAAGTGCATTGTGATAATACAGTTGCAATTTTTTTGGCTAATAATAACAAGAGTAGAAGTTAAAGAAAATATATCGACATCAAGTATTTAGCTTTTAAAGAATGGGTTAGGGCTGATCAAGTGACCATAGAGCATATTCGAACAAAAGAAATGCTAGTTGATCTTCTAACTAAAAAGATGCATCTAAAAAGTATAAGGATCATGTTTCTTAAATGGGTCTTAGGCTATATTTGTCTTAATTGAGGTACGTAAATAAATGAAATTTATAAATTTGGTTTGTTATATCTATATATATTTATGTACATTTTTCTGTAAAAGATTAACAAACGTATAAGTTAGAACTTAAATGAACATTTAAGATTTATTCATGAAAGTTTTATATCCCATAAAACTAAAGACATGTTACAAGTAATTCATATAAGGTAATACTTGTTTGTTTAAAGAAATTATCGCCATGATTCTTGTAATATGTGTTTGTTTTATCGATAAACGTGTTATATAGCAAATTGAGTTTGAACCAAGTGGAAAAATGTTAGATTATTTTATTATTTAATTAATGATTTTACAATATTTTAAATAAAGTAAATTAAAATATTCTATAATCTATTTTTGAATATTAAATTTAAAATATCCAACTAATGGTCCTCACTTTTAGGGATTTGATTCCGCCAGATATCTTGAGACAGTGGGTAGTAGGTATTTGCACGCTAAATAACTAACTCTTTTTTATGGGAAAGTGGTTAGATTTTAACGTTAGCATTTTCTGAAGGTTCTTGATAAGTAAAGTCAACTAACAAACTATTACTATGACTTATATACTTATCAGAACAATTTCCTCTCAAACTAATATCTCTCTTCTCTACTCTTTTCTTCTTTGTTTTTGATCCTTCTTTGGATCTATTTGTGAATTAATTGAATTGGGCTCTACATCAAATATCTGATGGTATGGCTGAAGGTTTTTAGATCCACATTCTTTCACTAATTATTAGTTTGTATAACTTGCAATTTAATTGGTTGTTTTAATTATATTGATGTATGATTTAATAGCTATAAGTTAATCTTAATTTTATAATTGGTTATCATATTAAATCATTAATCAATGTTGAGCAAGATGATGTTGAGGAAATTGCGTGATAGACTTTTAACTTATTCAATGGCAATATGTGATTGCCAAGTTTCTTGATATATGTAGAAGGGAATTGAATTAAAAATTTTAATAGTCTTGTTTTTATATATATATATATATATATATATATAAAAGGAATTGAATTAAAAGTAGAAGAAATGCAACTTGTTGGAAAAGAAAGTGGGATCACTTTTGTATGTGTTTGTGTGTGTGTATATATATATATGTGCTATGAAGAATTGAACATAATCAAAGTGGGACCACTTGTGTTTAATTATACATATATACCCATAGAAATAATATATGCCAAAGTTTGTTCCTATAAAATACATAGACATAGCGAAACAATTTGCATGTGCTTATTTTTTTTTTTATTTGCTCCATTTCTTTATCTTTTAGATACTCAATTAACTTTATCTCCTTTTTTTTAAAAAAGATCATTCTGTGAACATTGATTTTACCCCTAGACTAGATAAAGAGTTTGATAATGTAGAGGAAGGATGAAAGTTTTGGGTTATCTATACTAGAAAAATTGATTTTAGAACAAAGAAATATACTTTTATCAATAGTAAGAAAGATAACTTCATAACTTCATACAGATGTATCCATTACAAAGAGGGAGGTTATTAGTGATGAAATGATGTGTTCTGGGGGCATCAATGGCTACGATCACATTGATCAAAGCTCAAATGGCCGCTACTATAACTACATGCACGACACGCTGTGGTTCGTAGATATTGCAAATGGAAGAGATTAAAACTTGCTAAATGATGTCATTTTTCTTACAAAGCATAGTGTGCTTATCTCCTTGCAAAATCTAAGATCTGGATGCGAAACAAAAACCTGGAAATTATTATTTGACAGCTAGAATGTACATCAATCTCTTGGAGTAAGCTGCTTATACTCTCTTAATTTTTTAAAGTTTAAAATAAACCCTTTAAATTTTTAATTTTTAACCATTAATCCCTTATTATTAACAATATTTATTAACTCATTAAGAAAAACAACTAAATCATATTAAATAAATACATTTAACATTTGGCATGAAATTAAGGATATTTCAGTAATTTTATCCAAGCTCAAAATGCATATCTTTACTCAAGAGGCAAAATGTCATTTTCTCATTAATTAAGACATGCAGCACTGCTTTAAATCCTCTACTCTTTTATTCCCCGTATGAAACCTTGGGTCATTTTCTTCACTACCATTGACGTTGTTACACTCAGACAATGCCTTAGCTAGACTACTACTTCTACAAATTTGACAATCCACTGAAGCTATTATACTCAAACAATGTCTTATCAGTTATTTTCCTCTTGAACCTCCAAATATAATTCAACCCCACAACGAACTTAGTGATGGCAGCCTCTGTCTTCTTGTTTGTGAAGAATAGAGTCTGCAATAACAAAACGTTTGTTTTGGGCACCAAATTTTGCTGCTCGAAGCTCTTCTCGCTTTGCCACTTTATCATTTTATGAGCTAATGCGACAACCAGATGATAATTCTGTTTTTTTCTTCATCATGATGATATGAGCTTTTCATCAATGTGCTAAATTAATTTTTATTAATTTAATTATAGATTAGCATTAATTAATTATTATAAAAATTATAAAATTAATTAAGCACTTAGTTATGTTTTCAATACCAAATCTAGAACAGATTGGGCCTTCGTTGATTATGTATAATCTATGATAAGTTGGATTACACATGGAATCCATCTAGTAAAACACTACAAAAAAACAACAAATTTGCGACAGAATTTAGCGACAGAATTTTGTTCTATCGCAAGTCCATCGCAAATCCATAGCTAATTTCGTCGCAGAAATTAACAATGAAATTTGTGACAGAAAATTTTCGTCGCAAATCAAGTTAGTGATGGAGTTCAGCGATAGAAAGTTCCGTTATTACTAAGCGTGATAGTCAATTACAGTTTTGTGATAGAATTTTGTGACGGAATATTTCGTCACTAATTTAGCGACGGAATTTCTGTCACAAATTTTTTCGTTACTAATTTGTCGCTAAATCCGTCGCAGATTATTTAAATATTATTTTTTAATGATTTATATGATATAATGACTTAAATATATATGTATATATGAAACTGTTGCAAATTAGTTAAATATTATTAATTGTGTGTGTGTGTGTATATATATTATAATTTAATAAATTATATATTATAATTATAATTAATAATTTAATAATTTCAATATGAAAATAGTAAAATGTAATAAATAGTAATGTGGTTAATTATTCTATGAGTAATAAAAGGTCTTCATTCATGTTCAAAAATTAAAAAATGTATAATTTATTTATTTTAAGTCATAAATTAATATAAATATAAAATATATTTAATTAACTAAAAATAGTAAAAAAGTTTGCAAATTTAAAATTATGATTTAAACAACTGTGTATAAGGAATGATTGAAAAAAGAATATAAAAAATAAATAAAAGTGAAATAAATATTTCACTCAACAAAATTCAAAAAATAAATGATATAAAAAATTATGACATGTCTATTTTTCAAAATTTTATAAATATTAAAAATGACTCTACTCAACCATTATCTTTCAATCACATCATCTCTCTCACCTCTTTGTGCTCCTAATTGGTTTCCTCTTTGTCATGGTGTAAACTCTTAGTTAAATTCACATATTTTTCATGGTGTTTTTTTATTTCTATTAGCATTTTTTTAAGTGATCGTCTCAAGGTTTTTCCTTGTTCGAAAAATAAGTATTTCTCTCATTTAAATGTCAAATCTCTCAAATTCTCTCGAAAAAAAGCAAAAACTAAATACCGAGAGGTGCAAAATCAAAAAAGAAATGAAGGGTATGATCTAAAATCTAATACATATTATATAGCTATATAGTTAGAGAGAAAAAATAATATAAAAGAGTACGTATCCAATTTACTTTATTTTTACATCTATTCCTTTTTTCCCCCAATCTCTTTTAATTACACTATATACAAAAACATAATTAATATCCTTTTTATTTTCTTTCATTTTCAATTGAGATTTGATTTTTGTTGGTTCATATTTGTTTCCAAATACATTTGCAATGATTTTTTATTTCCTACTTATGAGAGTCCAAGAGATAAGAAAGCTTTTTTTTTTCCCCTCCTAACAAAGGAAAAAAAACTTGTTAAGATGATTGTTCTTAACATAAAAATTATCATAATATGCTGTTAACTATGATTTACCAATCTATTAAATCTTGTTAAGTAAATTATTTAATTACCCAACTCCTAATTTATAAAAAAATAAAAATAAGTGTTAGTAAATTTAACTATAACATAATGTTGTATTTGTTAAATAATATGAAAAATAATTTTTTTTTGTAAACTACATAGTAATTTATGTCGTTAAATTATAAAAAGGTATGTTACATATAATTTTGTTAATGTAAAATTTTTATATAAATTATGAGTTTGTGACTTTTTTTTTTAATTTTCACTCTCTTAATAACTTATGTTGAGATTTGGCCTTAAGTATGAGTAATTTCTTTTTAACAATTCAATATTATATAATTGGACTTTAAAATAATTTTTCTTTTGTATTATATATTTATTGAGGGATTTGAAAATAAATATCTATAGAATTTTACCTAAATTTAGTATTTTAATATATACTTTTGTGTGTGTGTGTGAGTTGGAATTATATATTATAGTAGAAGAAAAGTTCGTAATTTATATTCTCTTAATTTACTTTGAAAGTTTTTTAATCCTGCTTAAATTGGAGTTAAACTCATATTTTTGTTAAAGTGTGTAAGTTTTTTTAATTTATATATAT
The DNA here is from genome assembly GCA_032878935.1 of Erythrophleum fordii. Taxonomy (NCBI): domain Eukaryota; kingdom Viridiplantae; phylum Streptophyta; class Magnoliopsida; order Fabales; family Fabaceae; genus Erythrophleum; species Erythrophleum fordii. The sequence goes on from JAVQMF010000055.1 coordinate 2,596,271, forward strand.
ATATATGATAATATGGAAGTTGTTGAATTTGATATAATGAATGAATATTGACCTAGTTATTGTTCGTGCTCTAACATTTTTTTATTATTTAATAACTCTTTAATTTTGATAATAAGTTTAACTATTATTACTTTATTATGAAATGAAGATACTTTTTTTACTTCAAAAAAAGAGAGAATAATTTGTGTTTATTGGGATGAGTAATTTTTTTTCCTAATAAAAACTTAGAAACTTGAAATTTAAAATCCATCATACTTTTATACTAAAATTTAATTGAATAGCATCCCTCCAAAAAAAATTATTTGAATAACTCATAAATCAATTTGATTAGAAGAAGATATATTTCTAGTAAATAGAATAACTTTTTATTTGTAATTTTTTACAAACTGAAAATAAAACAAATATGGTAAATTATCAAACTTATTTACAGAAATGAAAAAGGGTAATTTAAAAATAATAATAGCTAATATATATAGTATAGGGATTTATTTTTTATCAAGTTTTTTAATTAAAATTTGATGAGAATATAATTTTTTTAATAATAATATGATATATATATATATATGATTTTTATAAAAAGGTATATGATTCATTAATTAAATTATAGATTTATTATATTTTAATTAAAAATCATATATCTATTATGTTTAATTAAAAAAATTTAATAAATATTAGTATAGTCCGTAATTCCAAACTAGTAGTGTGATTAATTAATGGATGGCTCTTGTGCTTTTTTGAAATTGCAAAGGCCCAAGATCTTAATCAAACGAATACAATTCTTTATTAGAATACTTGGCAAGCCAGTGAATTATCAAATTATTAGAGAATCCTGCACTTTCAATCAGCACTATTCTGCAGAGGCCACGAGAGAGCAATTGTCAGATTTAAATTCCACATCCTTCAACCCCAGATCAATAGCCATAGGGATAACTGCCATTGCTTTGGCCACAAAACCTGATGAAGCCATATAAGAAGTGCTGCATAAGTATAAAATAGTGCCTTTAGAGCCAATACTTTTATATTTAATTCATAATAATTTATTAAAAAAATAATGTTGGTTTTTTTCTTTAAATTATATATATGTATATGGAGATTTTAAATTATTAACTGTAAGATCCATTTATAGAAGGCACTTCTTCCTGAACGCTCTTTCTCTAAAGCAGAAGATATTCAATAGTTCTATAGCATATGAGATCCTCCAATATTTCATATATTTTCTATTTCAATTTATGTCTATGGAATTCTGTTATTATTTTTACTTCATTAATTACAGGTATCCAACATGTGTGCCCTTATTTACAAGAAAATACTTCATTCTTAATTAGTGAATTTTCTCAAACAATTATTTTGTTAGTTTTGCATGTTGTTTATTTAAATTTTGTCAATTGTACTTTCTTTTTTTTGGTTTATAATTTTTGATCCTTTTTATTGGCTAATAGTTTTATTTTGTTGAATTTTCCAAAATTGATTTTAAAATTTTCTATTTTTTAATCAAATTCACTCATTGTTCAATGATATTAATTATATTTTGAACAAGTAAGTATACATTTTGATAAGCGAGATTTTAAAATTAAATGAATATAAATATTTCATAGAATGTTATCTTTTTTTACAAAATTTTGTATTCTTCATGAAAACAACCTTCATAAAACATTTGTCACAGAATTTCCTATTTTTTGTTGATAGTCAAATTATATACCTATTAATTAAATCACATATAACGATATTTATGGTCTCTTTCTAGTTTCCATTGCAACTATATTATTGGATATTAGTCTTAGTTGCCAACTTTGTTTACTTTATGTATATTCTGTCAGAACACATGTCCCAAAAACTAAAATCGACTCTAACACGATGATATTATAAGAAATTCAGTATTCCATTTGATTATTTTTTTAAAGAAACTGTTATCAAAATTAGTTAAAATAATAAAAATTAGTTAAAATTATTTTCTTAGTTTTTAGTTTAAAATGATGCAGACGCATTAGGCTTTCAATGTCAGCTTGTGGGCTTCCCAAGAGTTCACCCTCCCAATTGAATTTCAAAACAAATGCGCCTCCATAAACGAATCAAAACATTATCGCTCTGATCTTTCAATACAATTTTGACCCTCAAAAAAAATTTTTCAATACAAATTATTGTTATGAACAAAATTTGATAAATACAAATTTATTAAAAAATTAAATATCTTGTGTAATTAATGTGAAGGATGATAGTATTATTTATTTTTTAATATGACAATTGAAATTTAAAATATGATATTATTATTAAGTTATGTAAGTTAAAATTTAAACATGAGATATTCATCTTTGAAGACTAAGAGGTGTATCAAAACACCCCTATATGAGAGATAGCATGTTCAAAACCAATCAAGCTGATTGAACTAAGCTAAATCAAATAAATCAATCAAAATCCCAAAAAAAAAAAAAAACAAAATTAGTAGACTGGATTCTTTCAATTTCAATTGCTATGTCAATTCAACGTTAAATTATAAGTAGAGAGAGTAGCAAAAGAATAAGTGATATTAACAAGAGTTGGAAAAAGAAAATAAAAATAATTGAATTGATAGAATAAAAAATAATTGAAATTATGATAAACTGAATAAAAAAAGTATGTTCAAATCAATTTTTTATCCATTAAGATTGATTAAATAAGTTTGATTTTCAACTTTTAAAGGTAAAATAAAATTAAACCTGGGCTATTTCTTTCCCTTCCCCACTAAGCCTGACAAACAATTTTTATACATATTTAATGTGCAACTAATAAGTGAAATGAAGAATTATGCAATAAATAATAATTAAAATTAATTATTTAATTTTTTGTATGAGATTTAATTTGATATTTGCAAATAGTTGATCAATTGTAAAGATAATGAATAATTGAAAGAAAACATGACTTATACATTATAAGGAGTTATTATTTTAAAAAAATAAATTGATGAAAATAAATATTTAAATTAAGTTATATTTAAATTTTTATTATCATTAAATACCTAACAAATAATAAAAATGGTCAAATCACTTAAGAAAAAGTGAGTATAAATTCAAATTAAATAGATCATAATTTAAAATTGATTAGATGTTTCATTTTATAAAATCGATTAACCTAATTTAATTTGGGTTTAATTCAAAACAAAATCCAAGCAAATTTTTAAATACCCTTGATTAGAATACGTAATAGCATTAAGTCTCGAGCAGGATATCTATTTCAGAAGAAAAAAAAGGTTAGAAAAGAATGGATAAATAACAAAATATTATCGTATTCTTCGATTGGGTGTTTGCAATGAGATTAACGGAGATTAATGGCTATAGGGATGTCAACTGCATATTTTGAAGATTGCACAATAAATAAATTCAAATACAGCAAATAGTAGTAGTATTGCATAGGGTTTTATCCTTGAAGGTCACACCTAATGGCAAGTGTATAACACGATTTACGAAAAGGAATAAGTATATATAATTTTTAATTAAATTATATATTTATCATATTTTAATTAAAAAATTAGACCAAAAAAACCTAAATCATGTTTTAGTATATGTTAAAAAATTATATTTAAAATACATAATTTTAAAAATTATAAATTGTAAATTTTAATATTTTAAAAAATAAACATTTTAAAAAATTAAATTATTCATACAGTCAATAAAATTGTTTCCCCCTTTGCAATAATTGAATTTCCTTCAAATCATATCAAAAGGTCTCAATCACATAATCACACTAATATTAATTTTTATTGTTTTGGCCTTTTTTTTAATTTAATTTTCGGATAGAAATGGAATGACTTGATGGCGAGAGTTATTATTGGTTTTGAGCTAAGAATTGAGATGAGAGTCAGAACTGAGAAAAGGAGTCATCAAAGATAACGTAAGTTAATTCGACATGGACGAAGCCAAACCATCGATTTGAACCATACAATTGCAAAAGCACCATTTTTTTTTCTACCTAAATAAAATCAGCATCAGTCGAGCACCCCTTAGATTTGTTGTGACAGCAGAACCCCCTTCTGCAAATAGTGTCTTGGCTGGCAGTACTCCTCCTCCTTATCATTTGACCACCGGCTGATGTCCAACCTATGCCCCACGTCCGTTCGCCTCCTCCTCTGCGTTCTACAGTCGTTCCCCCCATAAAGTAGCGCCTGACTTCCAAGAAGCCCCCCACCGTCATTCAAGTTGTGGCGTCTCACAAGGCTCGCCGTTAGACGTCCTACAGGTCCCACTTTTAGATCATTAGCCTCTCTTTCCCTCCGATCTTCAACTGCGAACTACCAACTCAGATTTGTAGGTTTTCTTTCTCCATTTTTAAATTTGCTTTATTAAGTAAAACAAATTGAATAAGGTTGAGCTAGAACTACTCAGATCTCTTATTTTGGTAAATGAGTTAGATTATTTCTTACAAGTTTTTTAGATCTACAAAAAAAATCAAATTAATGAGTGAATGAGATCATTCAAATTTTTGTCTTGCATTTGCTTGTCCATCACGTCTCATTGTAAAGATTACAGCATACAGGGACAGGTCTTAGTAGTCATGCGTGCTTTTAAGTAATTCCAAATCAAATGCAGAAAAAAATGCAATCTTCTTTGTAGTTATGTGCAGAAAAAATGCAGTCTTCTTTATAGTTATGTGCAATTCCATAAAAATTTTTAAGTTATTTTATCATTTTAGGTGTGTATTCACGTACCTTGTAGGTGGAACTAATTTTATATAAAATGTTTAAATTATCTCTACCTAAATGTTGATGAAAATAAATGATGTTGCATAAAATTCATAATATAAAAATAGATAGTTTAGTCTCTTCCTATAAGTAATCCTTCATGAGTTCGATAAAATTATCATTCATTAGATTTAAGAGTTCAAATTTTTGCAAATAACAACAACAACAAAAACAAATATATGGCTGTGTTAATCCATCTCTTCCTTTGTTAGGAAAAAAAATTGAAGCACAATTATAGAAATAAATATTATAACAATTTTCTGTGCCCAAAAATTTTATATCTATTGTAACAATTTAGATAATATATATGCATTAATTGAGGATATAAAAAACTTTCAATTATCTATTTAAAACATGTTGAAAATATATCTTTAATTACAATCAGGAACTAATTGAGAACTATACGTTGCATTAAACATTAAAAATTAATTGTATAACTCACATATTAGATAATGATTTTTTATTAGGGACAATAATTCCTGTAATTTGTTTTAAAAAAACAATAATCCTTTGATATATTTTAATTTATTTCAAGTTCTCAATTCCAAGAGATAAAATAAATAAATAATAGAATGAGATAAGTCTATCTAAATAAATTCTATTTTTAAGTAAGGATGAACTCTTAAGTTTAAATCTCCATTAAAAGCTTCTCTCCTCCAAACACTACTAACTACATTAGAAGGGAGAGAAAAGTAGGGTTCTCCACATTTTGGGCTTTATGCTAATAGTGGGCCATTGCTTCCTTTGGGCCTTGAGGATAGAACCAATTGCATATTGTGCTTTGGGCAAAGTTGTAACGTTGGCCCAACTTCAAATGTAATAGTTTCAAAAACAAAAACCAAATTAAAAAGAGTCATAACCAAAATTTATATTTGATAGTTAAAAGCACTCTTTTTTTAAGATTTACTAAGCACAAATGCTTCTCAAATATTAATAGAAATATTTAGTAATTGATTTTGTTAAATATAAATTGTTCTGACTCACAACACTTGTAAAATTCTATTAAAGATAAATTTTTAAAATAAATAAAAAATCACAACAATCCCATACAACTTCATAAACAAGAAAACTACATAATTAACCCAACTTTTAAGAAAAATGGCCTATTCTAAATTAATATATGTATAAAAATTAGAAGAAACCAACATTATTCATTAGCTTTGGAATAATGCGGCACACCTTCTTCTTGGACTCTGCACTTTTTTTTTCTTTAAGTTTTTGTGTAAATTTTTTTTTTTTAAAGAAAACTATGCAAACTTGTTGGTAGGTCCCGAGATGCATCTACTTTAAACAAAATTGTCAAGTTGGTATTATATATGAAATACATGAATTAAATATAGAAATTGTACCAAGAATACTCTTTAGAATATTTTGATATTTTATTTAGTTAGTATTCTAACTAATTATTAAATAAATTTAGATGTTAATTAGATGGTTAACGATTAAAGTGTCATCAAATTTTGAGAAAATATGTTCTTTTCTCCTTATAAAATACATATCTCAATTATTTGACTTATGAATCTTATCTTATATTATCTAGTTTTTGAACTTAAGCCACATGATTTTAACCAAAAGTAGTTATACAGAAAATTTGAGAAATTTGTCTAATTAACATCTAAATTTATTTAATAATCAAGATTTTAAATTCATTGTTGCAGCTTCCGTGCATTATATGGCTGATAATCAAGAAGCCAAAGAGATTCAGCCCTAACTGGTTCATCAATTGGGTAATGATATCAATAACTTAGACCAGCATCTTAATTTCCTTTGTAAAATCATCAAATCAAATATCAAATAGTCTAAAATAGATGAGTTTGCAACACTCAAAATTTGAGATTTTTTTATTTATTTTATGTGTTTGAAATGTAATTCAAAGAGGAATTAAATTCTATTTTTTTTAATATAGGTTTTACTATGATTCTCAAATCACATAAGAAGGTATTTGATATATTATTATCTTAACCCTAACATTTTGAATGCCTATCTAAATTTAAGATATTTTTGATACATTGATATATAAGACGATAAGTATCATTTGAGATATCAAAGTATTATAGGATGACATTATTTTGAATAGTATCTCATACAATTCAATAACTATGGAGATTTTACATCACGCCTCTTTTAGTTTTGATAACTTTTGCAAATACAACTTATATTCTTTTTATGTCAATTTTTTATTATCATACTAAATATAGGCATCTTGAATACTATAATGTCTTATATCATAATATCTAAGATACTATGAAATGCCAAATAACATAACCACCTATCCTAAAATTAAAAGAATTTTACTATCAAGAATTCATTTAGTGACAAAGAGACATCTATTTTTTATTATTTCTTTGATATAACATTTTTAAAAAAGATATCATTGTAACCCTACCAGACTAATGGAATAGTATCACTTTAAAATATAATTCTAACAATTAAATTCAATGAATGAAAATTTAATTAAATTCTTGCCAAAATTGGTTCCCAACATACCCATCAAAGAATCCATGAATTAGAGGATCAGTGAGTCATTTCCTCTTAGCATTGACTCTAAATTTGTGTCATTTCAGGTTGCAATATACTTAGGAGTGTCCATTATGTTGGCATCCACCATCGGTGGATTGAGGAATATAATTGCTGATGCCTCCACATACAGTTTGTGACACCTCAATCTACTACCGCTACCTAACCTCTCAATAGGCTCGGTTCCATATGATTTCCAAAGGATCACTACTCTTTCGTGGCATTTACATGCTATGAACTGGGGTTTCCTATACTCATCTTTCACCCCGTGGGTCCTGTGAACCCATCTCAAGTATCCTCAACTCAAACTCCATATATACGACTCATACATAGCATGAAACAAACCATAAGCCATGGGTATAGAGCCGAAAACCATAAAAATTACATTTTCTCATTTGGGCCCAAAAGTCATATTTTGGCTCTAAGTTTGGAAAATCATAAGAAATTGTAGAAAAATGGGAATGCAGCAGAATTTAGCTTTCTGGAAAGCTCTAAGTGTCAAATTTACACTAAAAATCATTCCCAACCACAAACACATCGTTTGGACCAAGTGTGACATAGAAAATGGGAGGAAGGTCCAGCTGTCACTGTTTCTGGTGCAGCTTTCTGTCATGACTTTCGAAAATTCATAACTAAATCCTCAAAAATCCAATCTGGGCACATTATACCAATTCGGAAAGATAAGGATGTCTCCTAGAGGAAAAAAATAAGTCCAGATCAGTTCAATAGCTTCTGCACCCTAAAAACCGATGGAATATTGATGGGGGTCATGTAAGCTCCCTGATGCTAATATAGAACTTCAGACGGTCCAATCTCTCTCTACAGACCTCCGATTTAGGTGATTCTAGTTCCTACAAGTCACTTGGGTTTTCTAGTTTATGTGTATAAAATTTCACCACATTTAGAATCCATTTGGTCTAAAAGTGCTACAGATTTCATTTTCTGGTTTAGATGAACAGTACATGACCAATCCATTAAATTCTCCCAAATTCAACAATTTTCCAAATATTCTATAATCCTCCGAATATTACCCACTTTAGCTTCTCAAGAAGCTTTCTACAAACTCTAGAGTCATGCCAAATTTCATGGCAAACAGAGCTCATCCGGTCATACTTTGACGGAGCTCACAAAAATACCGATTTTGGCACCCCATAGGTCCAAAACGGGTCTAGATAGCCTCTCACACATTCTCACTCCACATGGACAAGTTTAAAAGCATAAAACTAGTATATCTAACATATCCATATGATCCAAATCATCATACATTCTATTTTCACTATGCTACGGCAAAAAATAACTACTACATCCATGCATCAAAGGGGTAAAAACCCACATTTCCATTACTTTGGCTAATAACAGAGTTCATACATCATCCTTTCATATTTCTACACGTGTTACAAACTTTACATCTCAAAAATAGTGGGCACATCTTCATTTGGCACCACTTTACATCATATATACATCAAAATATCAAAACATAAACTCATAACTAACTACGCATGCTCCTAGACTCCTTGGTGTGTGCTCGGTTCTCCTAGAGCTCCACCTAGCATATTAGTTGGGAGGGGAAAGGGGTGAGATTCGGAGAATCTCAGTAGCTCATGCACTCAATCCAGCAAGCAATCAAGGCATATAACAAGTCAAAGCATGTGAATAAGTATTTAGCTATTCTCAATCATCCAACACATAATGTACATGCTATGGAATTCACAACAATGCCAAAAATGGGCTCTAGGGACTTTTGGTCTAGCCTCACCCGAGTCTAGGGACTTTTGGATGGCCTCACCCGAGTTTAAGGACTTTTGACTTGGCCTCACTCGTTTGAGACTTTTGGCCTTGTCTCACCTATCTCAAGGGACTTTCGGCTTCACCTCACCCATTTCAAGAGACTTTCGGCACTACCGCACCCGAGCAATTCTCACAACTCATCACACAAGCATATTGACATTCAATGCATCAAAGCAATAGCATATGACATATTCCACACATTCAGCATATACATATCATACAATGACTATTACAACCAAGAATGCTACAAGAAAGAATGAAAGAGAGAGCTAACTTTGGAGCCAAAGCCAACACAAGCTTTTCCTTTCAATTTCTCCTTTCCCTCCTTAGGTCCACAATCACACCTTGATGTAAGTGTTTCACTTGAGCCTAGATACACCAAAAGCATGCAATTACTCTCTTGTAATTTAATTTAGAGCAACCCTCTATCACACACAACCTAGGGTTCTCTCTCTAGAATGCCATTACCCCTTTCTCTCTCTCAAGCTCCCATGGTAGTGGAAAACCTCATTTTCAAAGAGAACTCAAGGATTCAAAAGAGTTTTCCACTTTCCCTCTTCTGACCCATGCCCAAAATCCGTCCATTTTCACAAATAAAACCGCACAAAGAGAGGGCAAAGGGAGGGGATCAGAATTCTAAGAAGAAATGGGAGAAGTTACCTTACCTTTCCCTTGATCTTCCTCCTTCTCTTGATCTCTCACACTCTTCACGCCTCTTTTCTCTCTTTGGGTCGAAGCTTAGGGCAGATATGAGAGAAGAAATGAGTTTGGGCATTTAATGAAGTCTAAATCTCGCTATTTACTCTCTTCCGGACCGACCCTCGCTACGACGAAAATTAACCTTCGCTATAGCGAGCTCGTGTAATCTGGCTTCGCTATGGCGAGGTGTAGCCTTCGCTACGGCGAGATCGCGTTAGTTCCCTTTGCTATGGCGAGATTTACCACTCGCTATGGCGAAATCGGGTTAGTTCCAGACTTCACTCTCGCTATGGCGTACGCTACAGCGGGTAACTCCCTGGTTTTTGTATGGGCTGCTGCCAGCACTCGCTATAGCTAGAATCGCCTTCGCTATTGCGAACTAGCTCTCTCGCTGTAGCGAGACCGTTTCTCGCTATTGCGAGAAGACTTGGCAGAAATTCTGGATTCCGAAAATTTCCAGTTTTCACTTCCTTTCTTTTCCCTTTTCTTTTCTTTTTCCCGGTTGTTACATTTCTACCCCTCTTAAAAGAAATTTCGTCCTCGAAATTTAAAAGCTTACCTCAAGGGAATAATTCTGGATATTTCTGCCTCATCTCATCCGCCAATTCCCAGGTTGCTTCCTCAGATGTCAGACCTCTCCAGATCACTTTCACCAGAGGAATGCTCTTGCTTCTCAGCTGTTTCAGCTTAGCATCCATAATTCTCTCCGGTTTCACTACATAGGAAAGATCTTCCTGCAATTGCACATGCTCATATTCTATGACATGTGAGGAATCTGGTAAATACTTTTTCAATTGGGAGACATGAAAAACACTGTGTATTTGGGCTAGGTTAGGAGGCAAGGCTATTCGGTAAGCCACGGGTCCAATTTTCTCAAGGATTTCAAACGGACCAATGTACCTAGGACTGAGCTTCCTTACCCTCATTGACCGACCTACTCCCGTCATTGGAGATATTCGAATGAATACATGGTCTCCAATCTCAAACTCTAACGGCCTCCTACGCTTATCAGCATAGCTTTTCTGTCTACTCTGGGCCGTGAGGAGCCTCTTTCTAATCAATTCTATCTGTCGGGTGGTCTGGTCCACAATCTCAGGTCCTATCATACTCCTCTCACCTAACTCAATCTAACACAGAGGGGATCTGCACTTTCTCCCATACAAAGCCTCATAAGGGGCCATCTGGATACTGGAATGGTAACTGTTATTATAAACAAACTCTGCTAACGGTAAATACACATCCCAGTTCCCTTTCATTTCTAGCACACATGCCCTCAATATATCTTCCAATGTCTGGATGGTCCTTTCAGTCTGACCATCTGTCTGGGGATGATATGCAGTACTAAACCGCAATCTCGTCACTAAGGCATGCTGCAATGACCTCCAAAAGTTCGACGTGAACCTGGGGCCTCTATCCGAAACTATGCTATTGGGTACTCCATGAAGTCGCACTATCTCTCTGATATACAACTGGGCCAATCTATCCAGTGTATAGGTAGCCTTAATAGCTAAAAAGTGTGCAGACTTCGTCAGTCTATCTACAACTACCCATATAGCATCGTGTCCAGAGGATGTCCTGGGTAACCCCATGACAAAATCCATGGCTATACTATCCCACTTCCACTTAGGGATATCTAGAGGTTGTAACAACCTAGCCGGTTTCTGATGTTCTATCTTTACCCTCTGATACACTAGGCATCTAGCCACATACTCCGTCACATCACTTTTCATCCCTGGCCACCAGAAAATTCTTTTCACATCCTGATACATCTTGGTGGCACCTGGGTGGATAGTATACTTACTCTTATGCGCCTCTTCTAGAATGCTTTCTCTCAACTCATTCTGACTAGGCACACAGATTCTCTCTTGGTATACTATCATACCATCCTCAGATAACTTGAAATCTGAGGTCTTACCTTGGGTAATCTCATTCCTGATCCGTTTCAGGAACTCATCCTCTCTCTGGGCATCTAAGATCTGGGTCCTCAAGACATTCTCAATTCGGGTTTCACTCAAACACAATCTACCTGATACCACCTGACAAGAGAGGTTCAAATCTCTGAACTTCTCTAGGAGCTCCTACTCCCTAATCATTATATGGGCTATATAGATGGATTTTCTACTCAGGGCGTCTGCCACCACATTGGCCTTGCCCGGATGGTATTTCAACACATAATCATAATCTTTCAAAAATTCCATCCATCTCCTCTGTCTCATATTGAGTTCTCTTTGATCAAATAGGTATTTCAGACTCTTGTGGTCACTATAGATCTCTATAGTCGCACCATACAGATAGTGTCTCTAAATTTTGAGAGCAAACACTACGGCAGCTAACTCCAGGTCATGTGTGGGGTAATTCTCCTCATGAGGTCTCAACTGCCTCGAGGCATATGCCACTACTCTACCCTGCTGCATCAACACACATCCTAACCCTTTGCCCGAAGCATCACAATAAACCACAAATGGTTCACTAGGGTCAGGGATAATCAGCACAGGGGCAGTGGTCAAACAGAGTTTCAACTCCTGGAAACTCTTCTCACATCTCTCATCCCACACAAATGGTGTATCTTTCCTGGTTAGCCTCGTCAGTGGTAAGGTCATTCGAGAAAAGTCCTGAATAAATCGTCTGTAATACCCTGCCAAACTTAGGAAACTCGTAACCTCGGTGATCGTTCTAGGTCTATCCCACTGTAACACAGCCTTAACCTTATGGGGATCCACCGCAACCCCATCCCATGAGATCACATGACCTAAGAATCGCACCTCGGTCAGCCAAAACTCACATTTACTCAGTTTGGCATACAACCTTTTCTCTCTCAAGGTTTCTAGGACTAGTCTCAAATGCCTCTCGTGCTCCTCAAAAGATCGGGAGTACACTAAAATATCATCAATAAAGACCACCACAAACTGATCTAGATACGGTCTGAATACCCTGTTCATATAATCCATGAACACAGCAGGCGTATTCGTCAACTCGAATGGCATCACAAGGAACTCATAGTGCTCATATCTCGTTCTGAAAGCCATCTTAGAGACGTCTTCAGTTCTCACTCTCAACTGGTGGTAACCAGATCTAAGATCTATCTTAGAAAACATAGATGCCCCAACCAACTGATCTAACAGATCATCAATTCTAGGGAGAGGATATTTATTCTTGATGGTAACTTTATTCAACTCTCTGTAATCTATGCACAACCGCAAGCTACCATCTTTCTTTTTCACAAACAACACCGGAGCACCCCAAGGTGAAACACTAGGGCGGATAAACCCTTTCTCTAACAATTCCTCTACCTGCGCTTTCAACTCAGCAAGCTCGGCGGGAGCCATCCTGTAAGGAGCTTTGGACACCGGTCCAGCACCAGGCACTATGTCTATAGGGAACTCTAATTCTCTCTCAGGGGGTAGGCCACTGAAATCAAACTCTCTAGGGAACACCTCCGCGAATTCCCTGACAACTGGGATCTCCTCTATCCCTTCTTCTACCTCAGCCCGAATAGAGAAAAAGACTAGAAACCCTTGACATCCACACTCTAAATATCTCTCAACCTGGGCAGTAGTCATAAAGGATAACTCTGCTCTTACCCTAGGTATGGTCCCACAAGCAGGTAAGGAGATGGTTCGGTGTTCACAATCAAGTATGGCATTATTCGCAGCCAACCAGTTCATACCAATAATCAAATCAATTTCATGAAAAGGCATACAAACCAAATCAAGAGTGGTATGACAATGATTAAATTGGACAGTGACATTCAGGCAAGTATGGGAAGTGACCACGTGGCCTCCAGTGGGTGTAATGACAGATAAGTCAATGGGCAAGACACTAACAACAAGACCCAATTTCCTCACACAATTATAAGATATAAACGAGTGACTAGCACCCGAATCAAACATAGCAACTACAGGAAAGCCATTCACTAACCGCGTACCTCGGATCAAACTGGGAGATGCGCTGGCTTCCTGCTGAGTAAGGGCGAACACTCGGCCCTGGGTCTGTGGTCTAGGAGGAGGCGCTGTCTCCATCTGAGGACAGTGTCTAGCAATGTGACCCGGCTTCCTACACTTATAACATGTCACCAGAGACTGCTGGAAGGATGACTGACCCCGAGGAGGTGGTACACCTCGCTGCGGCCTTCTACTCCATGGCCCCTTGCCTCTTTTCTTGGTACTAGGGGTCAAACTAGAGCCCTCTTCTGGTTTCGACCTCTTTAACTCCGGAACCCTCTTCTGACTAGCCGTCGTCACAATAGGCATGATAACTTGTAGATTCGTCTCAATCACCCTACTGACCTCCACAAGAGTATTAAACTTTCTGATCTACTGTGGAGTGACTCTGTCGCTAATCAGGGGCCTCAAACCAGTCTCAAACTGCTCACATCTCCAGGGTTCATCATCATACCTCTGGAGGTAAGAGAAATACCGAGACAGCTCTATAAACTTAGCCACATACTGGTCCACAGTCATCTCATCAGTCTGTCTCAAACTCATGAACTCTATCTCTTTTTTTTTCCTCACTGAACTTGGGACATACTTCTCATAAAATTCAACCAAGAATGTCTCCCAAGTGATCGGTATGTTCTTGGTCTCCATCAGTGGTTTCGCACTCTCCCACCATCTATCAGCCTCCTTTTCTAGCATAAAGGTGGCTAACTGGGCTTTCTGCTCAGTGGTACAATCCATCACTGAGAATATCTTTTTAAGCTGCATCACCCAAGCCTCCGCCTTATCCGCATCCAATTCCCCGTCAAACAAGGGTAGATTGTTCTGCCTAAACTGCTTCAATACTTTTTGGATAGGCGTCTGGGTCTGTGGAGCAGCAGGCTCCTGGGGAGGTATAGGTGGAATGCTGGATGTAGATGGTTGCGGTCCAGGGGCATCCCTTCTGGCTTCTTTTTGCCTAGCTAGGGTGTTTTGCAGATGCATGATCATATCATGCTGCTGCTGGGCAATGTATCTCTGTTGCTCCAGCATCTCTTGGTGCTGGCCCATCATGGCCTCATACCGGTCAAGTCTATCCATGATGGCCTGCAGAGGAACTCTAGTCTCAGTAGGAACCTCTGGCTCATCTCTCTGAGCTCTGGGCAGTCTGCCTCTGCCTCTGCCTCTACCCCTGCCCCGTCTAGTCCTAACCATGTCTGAAAAGAAGTAGCAATCCTCAGTTCACAACACTATCACAACACATATACATAAGGATGCTACAACTTTCATGACCATTCACACCAAAAACCAGCAAATCATAGCATTCAAGAGCCTAACATTGAGCAAAAGTGCCTGAACCATTGCTCTGATACCAAAAATGTGACACCTCAATCTACTACCGCTACCTAGCCTCTCAATAGGCTCGGTTCCATATGATTTCCAAAGGATCACTACTCTTTCGTGGCATTTACATGCTATGAACCGGGGTTTCCTATACTCATCTTTCACCCCGTGGGTCCTGTGAACCCATCTCAAGCATCCTCAACTCAAACTCCATATATACGACTCATACATAGCATGAAACAAACCATAAGCCACGGGTATAGAGCCGAAAACCATAAAAATTACATTTTCTCACTTGGGCCCAAAAGTCATATTTTGGCTCTAAGTTTGGAAACTCATAAGAAATTGTAGAAAAATGGGAATGCAGAAAATTTTAGTTTTCTGGAAATTTCTAAGTGTCAACGTTACACTAAAAATCATTCCCAACCACAAACACATCGTTTGGACCAAGTTTAACATCGAAAATGGGAGGAAGGTCCAACTGTCACTGTTTCTGGTGCAGCTTTCTGTTATGACATTCGAAAATTCATAACTAAATCC
Source organism: Erythrophleum fordii (assembly GCA_032878935.1). Taxonomy (NCBI): domain Eukaryota; kingdom Viridiplantae; phylum Streptophyta; class Magnoliopsida; order Fabales; family Fabaceae; genus Erythrophleum; species Erythrophleum fordii. Next base: position 2,611,784 of record JAVQMF010000055.1, read on the forward strand.
ACAAAAATCCAATCTGGGCACATTATACCAATTCGAAAAGATACGGATGTCTACTAGAGGAGAAAAATAAGTTCAGATCAGTTAAGTAGCTCCTAGACCCCGAAAACCGATGGAATAGTGATGGGGGTCATGTAAGCTCCCTGATGCTGATACAGAACTTCAGACGGTCCAATCTCTCTCTACAGACCTCCAATTTGGGTGATTCTAGTTCCTACAAGTCACTTTGGTTTTCTAGTTTATGTGTATAAAATTTCACCACATTTGGAATCCATTTGGTCTAAAAGTGCTACAGATTTCATTTTCCGATTTAGATGAACAGTACATGACCAATCCATTAAATTCTCCCAAATTCAACAATTTTCCAAATATTCTATAATCCTCCGAATATTACCCACTTTAGCTTCTCAAGAAGCTTTCTACAAAATCTAGAGGCATGCCAAATTTCATGGCAAATGGAGCTCATCCGGTCATACTTTGACGGAACTCACAAAAATACCGGTTTTAGCACCCCATAGGTCCAAAACGGGTCTAGATAGCCTCTCACACATTCTCACTCCACATGGACAAGTTTAAAAGTATAAAACTAGTATATCTAACATGTTCATATGATCCAAATCATCATACATTCTATTTTCACTATGCTACGGCAAAAAATACACTACTACATCCATGCATCAAAGGGGTAAAAACCCACATTTCCATTACTTTGGCTAATAACAGAGTTCATACATCATCCTTTCATATTTCTACACGTGTTACAAACTTTACATCTCAAAAATAGTGGGCACATCTTCATTTGGCACCACTTTACATCATATATATATCAAAATATCAAAACATAAACTTATAACTAACTACGCATGCTCCTAGACTCCTTGGTGTGTGCTCGGTTCTCCTTGAGCTCCACCTAGCATATTAGTTGGGAGGGAAAAGGGGTGAGATTCAGAGAATCTCAGTAGCTCATGCACTCAATCCAGCAAGCAATCAAGGCATATAACAAGTCAAAGCATGTGAATAAGTATTTAGCTATTCTCAATCATCCAACACATAATGTACATGCTATGGAATTCACAACAATGCCAAAAATGGGCTCCAGGGACTTTTGGTCTAGCCTCACCCGAGTCTAGGGACTTTTGGATGGTCTCACCCGAGTTTAAGAACTTTTGACTTGGCCTCACTCGTTTGAGACTTTTGGCCTTGTCTCACCTATCTCAAGGGACTTTCGGCTTCACCTCACCCATCTCAAGGGACTTTCGGCACTACCGCACCCGAGCAATTCTCACAACTCATCACACAAGCATATTGACATTCAATGCATCAAAGCAATAGCATATGGCATATTCCACACATTCAGCATATACATATCATACAATGACTATTACAACCAAGAATGCTACAAGAAAAAATGAAAGAGAGAGCTACCTTTGGAGCCAAAGCCAACACAAGCTTTTCCTTTCAATTTCTCCTTTCCCTCCTTAGGTCCACAATCACACCTTGATGTAACTGTTTCACTTGAGCCTAGACACACCAAAAGCATGCAATTACTCTCTTGTAATTTAATTTAGAGCAACCCTCTATCACACACAACCTAGGGTTCTCTCTCTAGAATGCCATTACCCCTTTCTCTCTCTCAAGCTCCCATGGTAGTGGAAAACCTCATTTTCAAAGAGAACTCAAGGATTCAAAAGAGTTTTCCACTTTCCCTCTTCTGACCCATGCACAAAATCCGTCCATTTTCACAAATAAAACCGCACAAAGAGAGGGCAAAGGAAGGGGATCAGAATTCTAAGAAGAAATGAGAGAAGTTACCTTACCTTTCCCTTGATCTTCCTCCTTCTCTTGATCTCTCACACTCTCCACGCCTCTTTTCTCTCTTTGGGTCGAAGCTTAGGGCAGATATGAGAGAAGAAATGAGTTTGGGCATTTAATGAAGTCTAAATCTCGCTATTTACTCTCTTCCGGACCGACCCTCGCTACGGCGAAAATTAACCTTCGCTATAGCGAGCTCGTGTAATCTGGCTTCGCTATGGCGAGGTGTAGCCTTCGCTACGGCGAGATCGCGTCAGTTCCCTTCGCTATGGCGAGATTTACCACTCGCTATGGCGAAATCGCGTTAGTTCCAGACTTCACTCTCGCTATGGCGCACGCTACAGCGGGCAACTCCCTGGTTTTTGTATGGGCTGCTGCCAGCACTCGCTATAGCTAGAATCGCCTTCGCTATTGCGAACTAGCTCTCTCGCTGTGGCGAGACCGTTTCTCGCTATTGCGAGAAGACTTGGCAGAAATTCTGGATTCCGAAAATTTCCAGTTTTCACTTCCTTTCTTTTCCCTTTTCTTTTCTTTTTCTCGGTTGTTACATTTCTACCCCTCTTAAAAGAAATTTCATCCTCGAAATTTAAAAGCTTACCTCAAGGGAATAATTCTGGATATTTCTGCCTCATCTCATCCGCCAATTCCCAGGTTGCTTCCTCAGATGTCAGACCTCTCCAGATCACTTTCACCAGAGGAATGCTCTTGCTTCTCAGCTGTTTCAGCTTAGCATCCACAATTCTCTCCGGTTTCACTACATAGGAAAGATCTTCCTGCAATTGCACATGCTCATATTCTATGACATGTGAGGAATCTGGTAAATACTTTTTCAATTGGGAGACATGAAAAACACTGTGTATTTGGGCTAGGTTAGGAGGCAAGGCTATTCGGTAAGCCACGGGTCCAATTTTCTCAAGAATTTCAAACGGACCAATGTACCTAGGACTGAGCTTCCTTACCCTCATTGACCGACCTACTCCCGTCATTGGAGATATTCGAATGAATACATGGTCTCCAATCTCAAACTCTAACGGCCTCCTACGCTTATCAGCATAGCTTTTCTGTCTACTCTGGGCCGTGAGGAGCCTCTTTCTAATCAATTCTATCTGTCGGGTGGTCTGGTCCACAATCTCAGGTCCTATCATACTCCTCTCACCTAACTCAATCCAACACAGAGGGGATCTGCACTTTCTCCCATACAAAGCCTCATAAGGGGCCATCTGGATACTGGAATGGTAACTGTTATTATAAGCAAACTCTGCTAACGGTAAATACACATCCCAGTTCCCCTTCATTTCTAGCACACATGCCCTCAATTGGTATTGTACAAGATCAAGAGGGTGCAAATTTTATTGCCCGACTTACATTACAAAGGTTATCAAATCTAATCGACGTTTTATTTTAAAGATGATTTGGATAATGAGAGTTATATGCCTAGAGTTGTTAATTTATGCACTGAGAGCACTATTTTGCTTATGCTTATTATGTCACCCTCTCCAATTGATAGAGGTAATATTGTTGAGAATCTAATTGAGGTTAATGTGGGACCATCTTTGATAGGTATTGAGAAGTCAGTTGTTGAGTTGAGACGGTCTCAGAGAGTTTATAGACTTACCATACCAAGTGATTACATGTTACTTGCAGGAATTTGAATTTGATGTTGATGATGGTATAGATCCCATATCTTTTCAACAAGCAATGCTAGACTCTTATTCTTCTAAATGGTTGGAGGTCATAAATGATGAAATGGTTTCTATATATCACAACCATGTATAGAAACTGACTAAGTTACCAGATGGATTCAAATCTATTAGTTGTAAGTGGGTCTTTAAGACCATACAAAGTGTCACTAGTGAGATTGAAAGATATAAAGCTAAACTTGTAATTAAAGGTTATAATTAAAAAGAAGGTATTGCTTATACAGAAACTTTTTCTTTGGTGTCTACTAAGGACTCTTTCAAGGTAGTCATGGCTCTTGTTGCACATCCTAATCTTGAATTTCACCATATGGATGTTAAGACTGCTTTTTTGAATGGAGACTTGTATAAAGACATTTACATGACTCAATCAGATGGTTTTGTTAAACCTAGAAAAGAATATGTAGTATGCAAATTACGTAAATCCATCAATGGGTTAAAGCAAGCTTCCAAGTAATAGTATTTAAAGTTTGACAAGGTTATCACCTCTTTTGGGTTCATTAAAAATGTCTCAGATCAATGTATCTATTAGCAATTTAATAGGAGCAATTTTGTTATTCTTGTACTCTATGTTGATGATATTCTACTAACCAATAATTTAATGAATTTTTTGAATGAAACAAAACATATATTGTTAGGCCACTTTGATATAAAGGATCTTGGTGAGGCCTCTTTTGTTCTTGAAATTTAGATCAATTATGATAGATCTCGTAGCATTCTTGGTTTGTTTCAAGTAACTTATATTGATCGAGTGCTTAAGAAATTCAATATGGATTTCTATGCTCCATATGCTGTACCTGTTTAAAAAGGTGAAAGGTTGTCAAGGTTATAGTACTCTCAGAATGATGTTGAAAAGGTTGAAATGGATAAAATTTCATATGCTTCTATTGTTGGCAGCCTAATGTATGCTTATGTATGTTTTTGTCCAGATATAGCCTTTGTTATTAGTGTATTTGGTAGATACTTGAGCAATCTTGACAGGGATCATTAGAAAGTTATAAAGAAAGTTATGAGGTATTTGCAAGATACAAAACATTATATGTTAACTTTTAGAAAGTTTGATTCTTTTGAGATTGTTGGATATACTAATTCAGACTGATTGTTGGATATACAGATTCAGACTATGCATTATGTTTGGATGATTGTAAGTCAACTTTTGGATACATTTTTATGATGTTTGAAAGGGTTGTTTCATGGAAGAGTGCTAAATAGATACTCACAACTACCTCAACTATGGAAGTAAAGTATACGACATGTTATGAAGCCACTTTTTAGGCTATATGGTTGAGGAAATTGATATCTAGCATGCGTCTTGTTAATTCTATATTGTGACCTTTAATCATTTATTGTGATAGTTCATTTGCTGTGTGTTTTCTCTCAAAACCACAGAAAGTCTAGTTGTACTAAATATTTTAATGTTAAACTCTTATTTGTTAGAGAAAAAATTGCTGAATCTTAAATTTATATGGATCACATTTCTGATGAATATATGCTTGCTGATCTGTTGACCAAAGGCTTACCTATAGAAATACTTCAAAATCATGTAACTCATATGGATCTTGTTGAATTTTGATGTAACCTTTGTTTAGCAGGAGTTTGGGATATGTTCGTACTTATGTTTTATAGGTTTAAAACCATTTATGCAATTATGTTCTATTCAGATTATGAAACTTCGTGTTCATACATTTAATATCATCTTTTTTATTGGATTTAGTGATTTTGTGTTGTTTTGTATTTTGAATTTTAGTTGAGATTTAGTATAAATTCTAATATTCTATAATTTATTCTAAGTAATTGATTAATGTTATCTAAATGGAAATTTGATAAATTAATTTTTATTAATTTAATTATGAACTAGCATTAATTAATTATTAGAGAAATTACAAAATTAATTAAACAATTAGTTATATTTTAAATACTAAATCTAGAATAGATTGAGCCTAATTAATTATATATAATTTATGATAAGTTAAATTATATATAAACAAGTTCCAACCTACAATCTATTAATAGTTAGTGGTTTCTTATCATAAAGTTGGCTAATTGAGAAATATGAGTTAACTTGTATATTAATTAATAATTAATTTAATAAATTAATTAATTAATGAAAGTGATTGAAAAAGTAGTTAATTTTTTTAAAAACGCCCAATTACAAGGACTTTTTACACGATAACTTTAATAATAACATAATTCTCCTTCTCTCTTCTCTTACTCAATCACAGACTATTCAGAAAATCTAAGAGGATAAACAGGTTGCATTTTTTGCCTTTATTTTCTTTATAAATTATCATATCTATTCTGAAGATACCAAATATGACAAATCTTATAATTTATTTAATTACTTAGTCTCCCATTAATTGTTAGCACAATGGGGTTTTGATCGGATGGGTGAATACTGGCGGAAGTTTGAGAGGCTACGAGACAAACAAGGGACGCAATGCCCAAATCCGAAAACAAGTTTAATCCTTGCTAAAATGGTGAAAATTGACCTTACGAGCAATGAAACGACTGAATCGAAGCTTCTGTTCCATAAAGATCTGTCTTTTAAGTCATTTACCTCTTGCTTCTGCCAGAAAATTTTTTTCGGAAGCTCGTAGATTTTCTGGTCTCTGCCGATTGAAGAAGAAGCATCTCATGTTACTGTGGTGGACAGTTTTTAAACTGAGAGCTCGTTCATTTCTCAGTACAGATATGCATTTTGTTCCGTGGAAAATGACATTTTCGCCATTGGGTTAAGTTATGCGTTTTGTGCTGGCGAGAAATTATTAAAATATCTTTAATTTCATGTCAAACGCCAAATATTTTTATTTGATTTGATATGGCAATTTTTGCTGATGAATTAACAAATATATTAACAGTAAAAGGTTAATGATCAAAAACTAAAAATTCAAAATATTCATTTTAGATTTCGAAAAATCAAGAAATTATGTATAATTAATTCAAAATTTAAGAAAATTATATACACTTTGACATTATTTTAATATTATAATTCATGACCATAATTGTTATTGTTATTATTATTATTTTTTCTGAAATGTTAACAATTATTTTTGTTTCAATTCAAACGTTCTTTTTGCCACGAAATAACATTTTATATAATATATATAATGAATGAATTATTTGTTGCACAGCAGAAGAATTAAAAAAAATTTATAAAAAAAAAAAACTGAAAGGGAGAACCCGTTATTTTGAGGGCAGGCCGCTTCCCGTGAAGCAACAAAGAATCCTGGACCATATGTATAAGACTTTGAATTTAACCTTGCTTTGTAAATTTTAAAAATAGACAATGAATAAAAACATGTTAAAATATTTTACTCAAACTATAAAGAAATGATATAATTTCTTACGATATACTTTTATCTATGTTTGGTATGCAGTCAAATTGATTTTATATATTAATCATTATATATATATATATATATATATATATTGGCCAAATACATCAATCACTAAAAAAAATTGTGAGCGATAATTACTTTCTTCATGACAAGTGAAAATTTTTAAAAAATTAACAAATCATGACCGAGTCTTTTAAGGAATATTATCCACATATCATATTTTTATTAAACAATCTGATAACAAACAATTAAAAGATTTTACTAAATTTAGTCCTAATCATTGTATAACTCTACGATCATAATACCCTTCTATGTCTATCTCACTGGATCTTCCATTCCCATCCTGCTAGCTCCTAACAAATGAACTTCATGCATGGTAGCAGGTTTGGTATGATATCGTGGGTTTTCATTTCAATTGAATCACGACGCGAACCTTAAGGAAACCAGAAACTATAAACTAAACAAACTTCACTCATAATTTCTGAATAAAATTACAACGAAATGAGATCCAAGAATGCCACCTTGTGTTGTAACCGTACGTGTACGCATTAAGTAACGGTCCTAGCTGACGTGGCTCAACCTCCTTTCGCCAACTGGCAAATCCGTATTCACGTAGGACTCCGAAATTCCAATTTAACCCCTACTCCACCTTACTCGTCCCCCATGCCATTTTCGTAAATAACCCCAAACTCCAGACCCAATCCTAGAAGCATTCAAACTCCACGACCCCAACAGCAACCGTTTCCCTCTCTACTTATAAAACAGTTACAATTCCAGACTCGCACAACGTTCTCTTCCCCGCTGGCTCTGTTCATTCTCATAATTCTCTCAAATCAAATTCTAGGATTTTCTAAAACTCGGATTTCCTCTGTCTCCGCCGTGAAACGCCGTGATGTTTCGCGTAAGCAACACCGTGGTCGGTGTCCTGAACATACTGACTCTCCTCCTCGGTGTCGCCGCCGTCGGCTGCTCTATCTACATCCACGTCCGCGGCGCTGACGCCTCCGATTGCCAGAAAGTTCTGCAGTTGCCGCTATTGATCGGGGGCGTGTTCGTCACGGTCGTATCGGCACTGGGAATTGCGGGGTCGTTGTGCAGAGTCAATCTGCTTCTGTACACGTACCTGTTCGTGACGTTCTGCTTGATTGTAGGGCTTATCGTGTTCACGATCTTCGCGGTGTTGATAACGAATCAGAAGGTGGGGGAGCAGGTATCTGGGAAAGGGTATAAGGAGTATAAGACATGGAATTTCCATAACTGGTTGCAAAGGTATGTGCTGAACGACAAGAACTGGGGTGAGATCAAGAGTTGTTTGATGGACGCCCATGTGTGTCGGAACCTCGCCGTTGATGGTCACTCTCTGATTTACAAACAATTGACTACGACGCAGGTTAGTTTTCGTTGTTAATTACTTCCCAATATCACCACAAAAAAAAAAAAAAATTAGAAAAAGATGAAGATTCTTAAATGCTGGATAGGCACGATATAAAATGCACCTTTCCGTTTGGAAAATTGGAAATTCTACATCCATTCAGATATCATGCATGAATGCATAAGTTTTTGCAACTTTTGCTTGATGAAAACTATACAGAGTTTTGAATTTTGGTAATGGGTGCGATTATGTGAGTTTGTGACAGTTGGTAATTACATGTATATCTCCAAATTTGATACCTTCCTCTTTTGCATGAATTTTCTCAAATAGGCACGTTTTACCTTGTTGTTTTAGACTTAATATAGGTGTTCAATGAAAAATTATTTTTATACAATTGAATTTCAAAATCATGAGTAATTAACATTAGTTGGTGAGAGAACATGATTCAAGAGTTTTTCTATATAAGAGTAAAATTCAATCTAAAAATGACGTGATAAAATGTCTATCCAAGAAACAATACATAATTGTAAGATTCATTAATCAAGTAGACAACAAAGATGTATATCTGCAAATTCATGCTTGATATGTTTTTCTTTTTTGGTCGATTTCATGCTTAATATGTTTGAATGGTTGATTTTGTGTATTTACAGACTGGGTGCTGTAAGCCACCGGCTTCATGTGGATTCACAATGAGAAACGCAACGTTCTGGGAAGCCCCAAAGACAGGTCCAGCAGTGAACGATTCAGATTGCAATACTTGGAGCAATGAAGAAGACAAGCTGTGCTACGATTGCAATTCATGCAAGGGAGGAGTTCTGGCCAACATAAGGTACCAATGGAGACGTGTGGCCATAATCAATACGTGTGTACTTGTGGTGGTAATATTCATCTACGTCTTAGGCTGCTACGCCATCAGGAACAATCGATCCGATAAGTATCGCAGCAAGTACCTCAGAAACACAGGATACCCCTGAACTTGATGCCCCCCTACTATGGAATTTGGCCTTTTATATATTGTTAGGTACAGCTAGAATTGCAATTCATAGGATTATATTTGTGTTGTATTTTTACTGGTTTTTTTTTTCTTAAAAAAAAAAAAAATTTAATGGGACTTGTTTCAATTTTCAATTATTTATGTGATAATGATTTCATTTGAAGTGACATCCCTCGTGAATCATGATTAATGAGCTCAACTTGAATGAAGAGAGTATGTGTCTTTTTATCCTTAAATGATTTCCTATACATTCCTAATTTAACAGAACTCGTGAGTCATGAACACCCGGATCATGTAACGTGACTAGGAATTTTGGAAGTGCGTGTTGTCTTTAAGCAAAGAGAGGACGAGTGCTTGCCTCGTAGTGTATGCACAATTATATAGATCCAAAATAGTTTAGGAGACAAGCGATAATGTGGAATTTTGTTTTTGTCTTTTTTTTCATCCACCACTATGCGGATTTAGAAACTAACTTTTCAAGCTCAACTCTCATTCAAGTGACACACACACACACACACATATATATATATATATACACACACGTGAATTCCATATATATATATATATATATATATATATATATATATTTATATACACATGTGAATTCCATCCTTATGTCGTTATTCATTTATTTTTTAAACCTCTGTTTCATTTGTAGACCAAGAAAAGCAAAAAAGTTTAGCCTTTTAACTAGAAAACAAACATGCATGTACATGTGATTGCGCACAGTTAATTTAGTTTATTCATTTAAGTAGATACAATATTCAAGAATATCATATGAAATAAATAATAATTATATTTGAAAATTTTTTCTTACTTAATCAGCAAAATAGAGAATGCTGGCGAGGTATTTATTAATACTAGTATATCCATTTTGCATCTTGGATTCCAATTTTTCAGACCCTCTCAACTTACAGGAGTACTCCCTAATGTTTCGTGAAAATAAAATTTAATTTTGGATGAAACCTTATGAAACTCTTGATTGCAAAACAAGATGAAAAAATAAAAATAAAACTAATGGTAGATATATTTCGTAATTCATAATAATACCTTTATATTAATTATGTTTTTATAAAGAAATGATTTGAATAGCGTTTTACTTATTTTTCATTCAGTGAAAAGTGAAGACTATGCAAAAGAAACTAGTGAGCCTTCATAACACTATGAAGAGATTAGCCCCCAATTCTTATATATATATATATATGTATGTATAAGCAAAAATGGACTTTTGAATCTCTTAATTTGATTTGTTTTAATTTAATCTATTAACTTTATCTTAAGTTTTAATTTTATCTCTTAATTTCATTTGTTCCAAATTAATATCTTAGCTTTACTTCATGTTTTATTTTCATTATTGAATTTAATTTAATTTTTTCTAATTTAATCCTACACAAAACTTTTTTATTAAGCATCTTGATAGTGTTAAAAAGGAAAAAAAAAACATTTGAGTAATTTTTGAAGGTTAAAAAAATTAAAATAAAATCAAATTAAAGGACCAAAATAAAGTTGAAGTAAAACTACAGTTGATACATTCATAACTAATGATTTAATCAAGTAATATATCATTGAAATTTTCATACAATTTTGTTTCAAATTTAAAAATTCAATGTTTGAATAAATAGTCATGAATTTGGCATTAATTAAAGGTTTGAAATGAATGACTTGATCTTATATATCATTGTTCAATTTTTTAAAATTTCATATTGTCTTGAAAGTATTATCACAATGTTGTGAGATATTGAAGGAAATCAATTTATTGTAGGCATCTTAGTTCTTGATAAATTCATGCTCACATCTCAAATTCTGACTAAGAAGAACTATAAAATTTTATTATGCTACATTTCTAAACTCTCTATATGTTCTCCTTATTCCTTTCCCTAACAAAAGAGATTCTTACTTGTAAGCATAATTGTTGTTCATAAATTCATGCTGACATCTTAAATTCTGATAGAGAAAAGCCAATTTCGAAGGAAGTTTGTTATCCAATCATGATCCCTTCCAATATTTTTATTGATCACATATTTCAGTGGGTACTCATGGCTAAACTTGAGTCAAATCTGTACTTTAGATGTTTCATTGATGTGAAGAGGTACAGGAGATTTACAAAAGTCTTGTAAAATAAGAAAATATTTACCTGTACTGTAGAATGGTTTCTATCATTTTGCCATAATGGTATGAGAATAAATGGAACTGTAATGTGCCTCATAATTGAGTTTGTCAATAATATATTTTGACTAGTCCTTCCCTTTGCTCCCTAGTTTTTCTACGCCTATTTTCTCAATATTTGATGACCCTTGAAGTTGTTAGTTGTCACTATGGATATGAGATTGTTAAGGCATGGGATATCATAAAGTTCAAGAAAGTTAATTTCTCTGCCAAGTTCATTTGAGTAAATTAGTTGGTCTTGAGGATTCAAAGGCTATTTAGAGTTTTAATTATGCTAAATATTTTTATATTAATTGATTTTTGGAAAATATGTTTTATTGAGCCCAAATGACTATTACTATATTATTGTGGGCTTTAAACTCTAATCATAATTAGTGGGCTCAACTTGAATGAAGAGGATGTGTGTGCTTTTATCCTTAGGAAATGATTTCCTATACATTCATGAACACCCGGACCATGGGACGGCTTGTTGTCTAGAAGCAAAGAGAGCACAAGTACTTCCCTCCTTGTGTATACACATTTATACAGATCCAAAATAGTTTAAGAGACGAGTGACAATGTGGATTTTTGCTTTTGTTTTTGTTTTTCTTTTCATCGACCACTATGTGGATTTAGAAACTAACTTTTTAAGCTCAAGTCTAATTCAAATGACACTTTTTTTTTTAATCTACATGAATTCGATCCTTATATCCTTTATTTATTTATTTATTTATTTTTTAAACTACTGTGTTTCATTTGTAGTCCAAAAAAAAAAAATTTAACTTTTTAAGTGGAAATCAAACATACTTGTACATGGGATTGCTCATGGTTAATTTAATTCATTTATTTAAGTAGATACAATATTTAAAAATATCATATAAAACAAATTATAATTATATTTGAAGATTTTTTGTTACTTAATTAGCGAAACAGAGAATGTTGGCGTGGTATTTATTAATATTAGTGCATCCATCTAGCATCTTGGATTCCAATTTTTTAGACCAGCTCAACTTACAAGAGTTCGTCCCTGATGGTTCTTGAAAATAAAATTTAATTTCGGATAAAATGTTATGAAACTCTTGATTGTAATACAAGAGGAAGAAATAAAAATAAAATAATGGTAGATATGTTTCAGAATTCACAATAATACCTTTATATTAATTGTATTTTTATAAAGAAATGGTTTGAATAGCCTCTTACTTATTTGTCATCTAGTGAAAAGTAAGGATTTTTTTTTGGTCCAAAAGACGAATGTGAAGATTGTGAGCCTCCATAACACTAGTGGAGGGATTAGCGCCAATATATATACTAATTTTATTTTATTCTAATTTGATTTCTTACGGGACTCTTCTATCAAGTATTTTGACAATGTTAAAAGGAAAAAAAATATTTTAGTAGTTTTTAGAAATTGAAAGGATCAATTTAAAATAAAATTAAATTAAGAGAGTAAAGTAAAATTTGAAGTGAAAATACGATTCATGCATTCCTTACTAATTATTTAATCAAGTAATATACCATTGAATTACTCATACAATTTAGTTTTAAATTAAAGTTCAATGTCTGAATAAGTAGTCAAGAATTCAGCATTCATTAAAGGTTTTAACTGAATGACTTAGTCTTACATATCATTGTCCAATTTTTTAAAATTTCATATTGTCATGAAAGTATTATCACATTGTTATGAGATGTTGGAGGAAATCAATTTATCATATCGTAGTTGTCGATAAATTCATGATCACATTTCAAATGATAATAGAGAGAAACTATAGAAATTCCTTATGCTACAATTCTAGAAACTACAGAAATTTCTTATGCTACAATTCTAAACTCTCTCTGTTCTCTTTATTCCTTTCAAGGGACTCTTACTTGTAGGCACGATAGTTGGCAATAAATTCATGCTGACATCTCAAATTTCAATATAGAAAAGCCAATGCAGTGGAACCAAAATATATTGAATACTTTTTGAAATTGATAAAAAAAAAAACTATTTTGAGTCAAAGATTTGTTATAATTAAAAAATGTTTTAAAATTTTAATATGAAATAACAATGGAAAATAAACTAAGTTGTTTTTTAGTTGCATAAATAGTTACATGCTTGGTCGTTTAGTTATTATAACACATGTTATCATATATGACGCCTCGATTTGGAATACCCCAAATCTACTTAAATTTCAAGTAAGTTTGATAAGATATAAAGTTTTATTTAATATACAGAATTTTTTTTCAATAGAAATAGAAAGTAAATATTAAATAGAATGTGACAAAAAAATTACGTTTGATATGACCAGAAATTGAAACATAATATATTTACATATTTTTATTTAGTTGGATGAAATATGGATGGAATGAAAATATTTAAGGATAAAAGACAAAAATACCCTTTTGAATAAAAAAAACTTAAGAATTTTCAACTAAAATTCAATTAAAAAATTTTGACTAAATTTTAGTTTAAAATTTCTGACTTGACTAAGGTTTATTTGGTATTATTATTATTATTTTACATTTCAATATGAAATTTTTTTGATAAAGCAATCATTTTGAAAAATATCTCAACTTTAATAGCAAATAATAGATTTTACTTTTTTTTAAAGTATAACTATTATTAATTAGTTTTTTAATTAATTATTCTTATATTTTTATTATTTTTTCTCATTATTTTTTTAAAAGTACTATTAATTAACTTTTTAGGTTACAAAATAATATGTATTATAAGTAATTAATAGTTTAAAAACATTATATTATACTTTATAAATATTTACAATTTGTTATCCTTTTTTTCTAGTATTTCTAGTTTTTGGTTTTTGCCCATGAGGCTGAGTAGCATACAAAAAAGGAGCAAAATCAACCATTCATGATTTTGGCTTCAAAATAGGATCCTTGCACAACCACTTCTCATCATATGTTTTACGACACTTACCAGATTTAAGTTTTGTATTAGTTTTATTGTTAAGCCATGAATGATTGCAACCAAAAATTGAAGAACACTCACATTTCAAAGGGAAGAAGAGAGAGAAAGAGAGAGAGAGAGAGAGAGTGCTAGAGGTCAAAATTGATATACGATCATACAAGGGGCAAAATGGATATTTGTGGGATCATAGAAAATAATGTACACCTAATGTGTGATCACAAGAAACTAACATGGAAAATCCATTTTCCTTTCCATCGAGTTTTCGATCTACTAAATAACTTTTGTCTCAAGATTTAGTTTCCATTTCCATTTTTGAAATGTCACCAAACGGGGCCTAAATACATGTTTGCCATTTGAGCAATCCATTCAAAGCAAACTGCATTTTACACTCTTTTATTTAAATGCTACTGTGTTTTTGTTTTTTTTGGTTACTCTATTACATGTTATTTTCCTTTTCAATGTCCACAACCATTAAATTGAAATCTGATTCACATCTATTTTATGTCTTCAAGTAGACTCCCCATTTCAAAATAGCTTGAGTTTGGAAGTTTGTTATTTCTCTTTCTGATTTCAACCCTGGCCTCAATCCCAGGAAAAGAATACATTCTCTTGAGACAGAGAAAGCTATGAATTTGGATGGAAAATCATTTATAATATGATTATCATTTATTTTGGCACAATATAGTACGTTTGTTTGGAACTATTATGGATTTCTTTAAAACTATTTTTTTTATAGAGTTTCATAAAAATTACTATAAGAAAGAAAGAAGATAGTGTTTGATAAAATTAAAATACTATATCAAAATACATCAAAATAAGTTTATAAGAATAAGAGAAGTAATGAGAATAAGAAAAGAGGAGACTACAAAAATATAGGAAAGACGATGTTAGCTGTATTCTATGGTGCGGGTCAGTAGGATCTACGTCATCAAAGTAGCAAACTTGAAGAGGGGGTTCCAATATAGGGCGAGCTCCTTAAATATCCGAGAAAAGATACCATGAGATGGAGAAGGCAACTTGCTGAAGCTGCTCCGTTAATCAGCTGTGGAGTGTAAGTAAAAACGAGTATTGGGTAATATGATAATTAACAATTTTGAGGGGGTATCTTCATCTTAAAAAAAAAAAATTCTTTGCTTCTACTTTAAAGAAAAAAGTTCAAATTTCCTTCTTTCCCACAGTAAAACAATAAGTTCTATTCCTTCATGCTCCCACTTAAAACCATCTCTTATCTTTTAATGGATTGAAACTTTGTAATATGAAATTGCAGAGGAGCTGGAAGTAAACCTTTTGAAAGAAGTGCCTCCATGGTCACTAAAATGCAGAGCACCAATGTAGTAATCCTCTTGGAGATGTGTCCCCCTCCCTTTAAGGCATTAGTGCTATTTCAGAAGCTAGGGTTTGATAAGTTGGTAACTATCCCAAGGATGGGTTTTACGAGGGCTATATGGGTGGCCTGGAAATCAAATAAGCTAACCCTTGAAGTGATGGAGGAACACCCTAGTTTTGCCATCTCTTAGTGAATTACCTAAACAAAGCTAAATGGCTCTTAACAGCCGTGTATGCTAATCCCAGGGAGGAGTATAAAAAATGTCTTTGGGATAGACTTCAAGCTTTGTCTGTTAGTACCAATATCCTTTGGCTCTTGATTGGTGATTTCAATGACATTCTAATTAGAAGAGAAATGTGGGGGGGCTCCTTGTACTACATGCCGCTGTAACCTCTTTAAGGAAGGAATTAACGAGTGTAAACTCCCTGAACTTCACTCCTACGGCCACAAGGTCACTCGGAGAGGTCCTCTTATCCCAGGATACTAGAGAATTTTGGAAAAGCTAGATAGATGCCTGTTTAATGAAGCTTGGAGATTATAGTTTTAAGAAGCCTGTGTGAAGGTTCTAACCAAGCTTGGTTGCTCCAATCATCACACTTTCCTCCTTGAAATCCCCAGAATTCGCATGTCTAATGGCTGTAAACCTTTTTGTTTTGAAGCTGCTTCACTCACCCGTGAAAATTTCAGTGAATTTATGGCTAATTCTTGGAGGACAAGGGTGCCAACTTGTGATAACCTCTTGAATCTTCCGTTGAAGTTGATCGAATGGAATAAACATGTTTTTGGTAACATTAGAAAGAGGAAAAAACACACTTTGGCTAGATTAAACGGGTGTTCATAAGAAAAGAAGCTCCATCTCAAGACCGTACCCGGCGGTGTTCAATTATGAGAAAAATCTCCAAATAGAGCTTGATAAAATCCTTGAACAGGAAGAGATCCTTTGGTTACAAAAATCCTAATCCAAGTGGATTAATGACAGTGACCATAATACAAGATTCTATCATCTGAAAACCATAACCAAAAGGAGAAAGAACAAAATCATCATGTTGAAAAAGGAGGATGGCACTTGGGAGGAGGATAGCAAGAAGCTAAAAGAAATGGCTCTTGATTTTTTCAAGGATCTTTTCACTGAAGAGGGCTTGCACGCCAATTATGGTCATACCTATACCATCTTCCTCCCTGCAATGCTGAGGAGCTAGCTAGCCGTGCAAAACCAGTTATGGATATGGAGATAAAAGAGACAATGTTTGCTATAAGCCCCCTGAAGGCCCTAAGAGATGATGGCTCTCGCATTTTTTTTCCTCTAACATAATTGGGATTTTTTTTATTATGATATTTGCAGGTATATTAAATCCATCTTCAACTAGGAGGAAGACATATGCAGAATTAATAGCATGGTTCATGTGCTCATTCTAAGGGTAGAGAACCTAGAGTACATTAAATAGCTAAGGCCAATTTTCTTATACAATGTCATGTATAAAGTAATCCCTAAAATAATAGTAAATAGGTTCAAGCCTCTTCTCCCAAAGCTTATTTTGCCCAATCAAGTAAGCATTGTTCTAGGAAGAAATCTTTAGGAGAACACGGTGATTGCCCAGGAGCTTATACATACAATGTAGCGTTTGAGAAGTAAGCGATGCCTTTTTGTTATAAAGATACACCTTGAAAAAGCCTGCGATAGGATAAGATGGAACTTTATTGAGCACTTTTCTCATGATATCCCGTTGCCACTTTATCTTTTAAATATGATTATGGGATGTATCTCTTTTGTTTCTCTACAAATTTTGTGGAATGGCTCAAAGATGGAGTCTTCTAAGCCTAGTAGGGGCATTTGTTAGGGGGATTATAATATTCTCCTCCCATTTAAGAATTAATTAATAATATTTAAGCAATGTAAAGTAAATTAAGTAACATTAACAACATAATTAGGAACGAATGCATGACCAAATAACGGAGATTTAGTGACTTCTATACTTATAAAGTGTAAAGAAAGTTTTTTAGAATTTTTTGCTATTTGCTAGGAATTTTCAAGAATTTCCATGAATTATTTGGAATATTGTAATTATAATTGGGAAGCTAATTTTTAGAAACTCCAAAGGTTAAAAACAATATCATAGAAATATAAGAAAAATATTTATAAAAATAAAAATTTTAGGAAAATTTTGGGAAAAGTTTAGGGTTCAAAATACAATTACAATATTCCTTAGGGCCAAAATAAAATTTTCTCCAAAATAAAAATAGAGGAGTTAGGGAGAGATTTTTATATAAAAATGACTATGACAATTATTAGAGTGACCTTTATAACTGGAACTTTTGACAAATCAAAGCCTAGAATAAGAAAATTTGTTGACCATAAACATTCTATATCATACTTCTTGAAGAAGTCAATAAATGGGAAAGAGAAGGCATGATGTGCAACAGCCCATTTGCTTTTATAAATCCCTATTCCTCCTCATGTTCCTCTAGATTATACATAGAAAGGGAGAGAGAGTGAACGTTGGGAAATAGAGAGAGAGAGAGAGAGAGAGAGAGAGAGAGAGAGAGAGAGCACAGGAACAAAGGAAATGAAGGAGAAGACAAACTAGAGAAAGGAAGAAGAGAAGGAATATGAGTTTAAATTCACAAATTGAGAGGTAAGACTCTTTTGTCTTGCTGAGATCACCATCTTGCATGTTTTCTTTTTTATCTTCTTCGTATCTCTCTCTAGAATATGTTTTCTATCAATAATGAAATTATGAACTTGTTGTATGCTGGTTGTTTGGTGCTCTAAGTGAGGTTCTAGTTAAGAATAAATGCTTTTAAGGTGCTTAACAACCCTTAAAACCTTCATCTCACCATCATTTTCATCAACTCTCATTTTCCCTCTTTATGAGATTTCTTAGGTGATGCATTAAACTATCATTATCAGGATATAAATTGTCTTAAATGAGGTTCTTAATAAGAATATACGCTTATGTTATGCTCAGAACATGTTAAAAGCTTCATTTCCCACACTTCCATCACTTTCTTTATCTAACATGATTTTCATGGCAAAAATAGCATGTGACATTTTGAATCCTTATATCATGCTTTGATGGTTGTTTTATTCCCTTATGATGCTTGTAAGATGTCTAAAATAGCCTTTGGAATCGCAGAGATTAAATGTGAAAAATTTATGAAATAAATAGTAATTTTTGTAGAAGAATGCATGATAAGGAAGCTTTGACCAGTTAACCATTTATAGACTACCAGTTGATTGTCGGGTCCTTCATAAAAGCAATCACATTGTGAGTGACTAGTCGACTGCCTACCTGTACCTAGTTGACTAGCGCAACCCTAGGTAAAGCCACCCATTCTATATAACATTGGTCAACTGCTCCTTAGTCACCAATTGACTAATGGGCCAAAGCTAGTTGACCATTACTTTTGAGACAGTTGATCGATTTTAGCATTTTTGTGAACATCCAAAAATTTCTTTATAATATGAATGGTAGAAATGATGTCATATGATGTATTTAAGTGGTCTCTATTAATTCTTTTGAAACTTAAAAGTAATAACATTAAGTTATTATGCAAAATATATGGGATTGGATCCCATGAATAAAAGATGAAATTTCAAACTATTCCTATACATAGATTACTATACACCTTATAGTTCCTTGATTCCTATGCACGGAAAATGAAACTTCAAGCGATTCTTGTGCATAAAAGACCAATGCTGGAATGCCAATGACTATGATTTAATTGATTTGGATAACTTGGAATTGTAACCATAAAAAGACTTGATGTGGAGTAAGGACCTTAAAATACAAAAGAGATAGTAATATGATAAGACAAATTCCATGAGAATCTATTAGACTACTCTTTTACTTATTGTTTGTAAGCTTCCTATGATTAATGAATAACTTATTATATAAAGTGTTTGAGTAATGTATTAGATTGAGATAGATGATCTTTGTGAACCTTTTAAATATGAAATCCAAGAGGTTTCTTATTCATATTGGGCCATGGAATTGGAATTTGCTTTAATATTTGATTGATATGGACAATGTTCTTTACTAAGATGATTCCTTATAAGAGATTATCATTTATTGATTTTAGATAGGGTTTTCTGCTGGGACAAAATGTACCTATAGGGGATGGTTTGATATGGACAGTGTTTTCTGTTAGGATGAATCCCCTAAAAGAGATGGTCATTAATTGGTTTTAGCTAGGGTTCTTTAGTGGGACAAAAATTCTTATAAGGGATGACTTGATATGGACAATGTTTTTTGCTAGGATGAGTTCTCTAAGGACATGGTCATTAAATAATTTTAGATGGGATTCTTTACTAGGACAAAAAGTTCCTATAAAGGATGGTTAGATATGGACAATATTCTTTATTAGGATGAATTCCTTATAAGAGATGGTCATTGGTTGATTTTTAATAGAGTTCTCGGTTAAGACAAAAAAGTCCTTATAAGTGATAGCCTAATATGGATAATGTTCGTTGTTGGGATAAAATTCCTTATAAGAGATGGCCTATGATTGCTTATATTATGGATCCACTTTAGCTCTAGTATGCAATCATTATTCTTATGACTTAGGTGCAAATTTGACATATTACAAGATGATATGTATGGTGAGCTATATGATTATGATTATATTTTTTTGATTTAGCTGGTAATGCTAAATATGTTATATTGATACTTAAGCCATATTATATGCAGCTCATGAGTGGTATAATGACTTTATTGATCGCTTATGTACTTAGCTCCTAATTTGTAATATTTTATTTTGTTGCCATTATATGATTTGATTAGCTTTTATTTATGTGACACAACTCAATATGTTAAATTCTATATTAAATATATTGTCATGAGAATTTTATAAATATCTTGCAAGTATTGTTTAAGAAATTATGAAAAGCGCTAAGGAAAATGATCATTCATTTCCAATTATGCAATGATTTTAAAAATTGATGTTTGCATTAAGTAGTATAGGACATTGAATGTAACTCCTTTGAATATTCTCAAATTAACTCCACCATATTTCTAATGATGATGAAGTTATGTTTCTAATAGATGAAATTACGATAATTGCCCAATATACTAAATTGCAAGATTCTTTAATTATTATGAGATGTTAATAATAGGTAATATACATGGCTCGTTTATTATGATGTGATTATTGGCTGATTTATGTTGACTTGCTAAGATATGTTTTTCCATGCATTTCATTTGAGCTATATGTATAATGTTGGTTTTCTAATTAGACAAGAGATATGAAAAAAAAAATTGTTTTCTATACATGTGGCCGCTAAAACCATTATTCATTTTTAAACTTATTACTGCCTTATTGAAAATTTAAATGATTTTTGCATGTGCGGTCATGTGTTCAAATAATAAGAAGGTTGACAACTAAGCACATTGTAGAGGTAAATTAAATGTGCTTGATTAGGGTAGAGATAGGTCAAGTATGGGTAATTATTGAGATGAAGACCTCAATGGCTATTAAAGAGACCCAATTCATACCTCCAAGTCCTAATGTTCCATATCTAAATATTTATGTAGTTATTATGGAGTTCTTTTGATTATTTTATGATTGCCCCATAATTTGACATAATTACTATTTTGCTATGGTTTAGAGCCATGAAAGCAACTTTAAATATGTTTATATATGTTGGCTTATGTCTAGTTTGACTTGTGAGGGACCTTTTTTTGGTTTTTGTATGTATGTATATGTGTGTTCAATAATTTGGCATTAGACGGATAAGGCTTGTCCACTTTTATTGATAAGTTGGAATAAATATTATGAGAAGTTTAAAATTTTTATTCACACTTATTGTGTAATTGCCCTATTTAAATATCACTTCTTTAGCTTCCATGCATTCAAGAGATAAATGGGCTAAGTAATTATAGGGGGTTATAAGGATCTCCTTTCCCCTTACATTTTTGTTTTAGGAATGGAAACACTTACATATATCATTAAGGATGTAATCAACAATAGGGAATAGAAACCTATTAAAATTGGGAGGAATGGCCTAAAGATATCTCATTTAAAGTTCATGAATGATCTAATACTCTTTGGTAAAGTTGCAATAAATCAAATCAACTGTACTAGAGTGCCTTGCAAATTTATACTCCATATCAAGAAAAAAAGTGAATACTATAAAGACAACTATTTGCTTCTCAAGCAATGTCAATGCAAAGTAAAGAGAAAGAATTTATGAGATTTTAAGATTTAAAGTTGCAAATGACTTGGGTACATATCTTAGTATGCCACTCTCTTATGATAGATCATGTGTAAAGAATTTTAATTTCATTTTATTGATAACATAAAAAAAAAGATTATCTAATTGGAATTATCTTAGTATGACAAGAAGAGTCATACTCGCCAAATTGGTCATTATTCCATCCTAATTTACCTTATGATGGTGGCTAAAATTCCTAAAAACCAATTCGGTACACAAAATCTTCTTCGATAGAAAGGGAAAATGAATGTTGAATAGAATACAATTGAATTAATTGCGTTTAGTATGACAAAAAAGGAAAAAAGAATGCCTTTTCCTTTGTCTGTTTGGTAAGATGGAAATAGTAATAAAATAGAAAGTAAGTGATGACGAATAATACCAAAATACTCTTAAATTAAAAAAATAATATAATAATAGAAAGGTATGAAGAAAGAATGACAAAATTGTCTATTTTATTTTATTTTATTTTTGTTAGATGAAGAAAGTAGATACATTATTTTGAATTTTAAAATAAAATTTAATTATTTCTTTTCTTGTGTGTGTAAAAAATCTTATCCTAATTCTTCTCTTTTTTCTTTTCTTTTTTTTTTCTCCTTTTTTTGTTTATTTTTTTTCTCCCCCATCCAATACTTTGCATCTCATTTCCATCACTATGCATGGAAAATGACCAATTTTTCTTTTCTCCCTACTAATATACATGCCACTGCCAAATCTGTCATGTATGGTTAGGAAGCTATACATGCATAAAATTATGGTTAGCCATCAACCTAAGACATGGCTAGTCTAGCAGGCACATTCAACTATAGTATAGAAACCAATGCATTAGTATACTTGTGTTGCAACAGAAATGCTAATCCACTTCTTTAATGGTGATTGACTATGGTCGTCATAGTGAATGACCAAGGTTTGGCAATGACTCTAAAGGAGACCAATTGCATACCAATGAAGACTACAAATGGAGTGGAATGGACATATTCAAATATTTGATGAGGTGGTAGTATGATTAAAAGGGGCAACAAGGTCATTTCGTGAAATTGGTGCCATTCTCTGCCCCACTTACCACACAATAGGTTAGAAAGTTCCATGGAAGTCCACTTTCCATTTGTCTTACTTTTAGCATTACTAAATGACTCAAGGCAAATGATTCCATTTTATTTTCTTTTTCTGTCATCTTACCAAACAGAGCCTAAGACCCAAGAATAAGAAAAAACCATTTAGTCAATTGGCAACAAATGTATAAACTAAAACAAAACAAAATAAGGGTTTGGGCATGAAAAATCTTAGCAGCTTGAATGAGGTATGCCTCTTAGAATGTTTTAAAAACTAATGAATTTATTTGAAACAAGAAATATTTTTAAGACCAATATGAAATATTAAATATACTTTTAAGACCAAAATAAAAATTTTGCCCAAAATATATTGTTAGAGATTACATGTTTTTTATCATTTATTTTTCTCTTTATTAGCTTATATTTTCTTGATTAGTCCACTGTATTTTTTGCAAGTAATTATTAAAATTTACTTTAATTTTTTTAATTAGATGAATTAATAAGATTGATTGGGAGATTTTTATTTCCCTACTTCCTTATAAATGTAAGTTCTTTTGCTCTAATAGAACAATAAGAATTTAATGATCAATTTTTATGAGTTTTCCATATGGTATCAGATCGAAGACGCTTATCTATTCAAATGGCCAAATTTGGCTAACAAGAAGTATAGAAACACATCCTTCTCTCATTTTAGCCAAATTTATCAAAATTGAATTGAACCTGTCGATTCGACTAAAAAAAATTAGTGAATTGGTTCTTATTCTAGTTCAATTGGCTCAAAATACTCGTCAACAAAAAAAATCGATAAAAAAATGATTAAATAAGTAAAAAACAATTGAACCAATAAAAAATATACTGATAAAAAACTAGTCAAACTGGTCATTGATATTTTTTTAAAGATTCTTGTTTATAAAATAATATAATTTATCTTGGATATATCTAAAAAAATGAAAATAAAAAATAGTAAGATAAAGAGGGGGTTTAAACAAAGAAATTTAAAGAGAAACCAAAAGACGTATAATTAACTATTTTCGATACTTGTTTTCTATCATATTCTATCTCATAACAACATCTTTTTGAAATATCAATGTATTTGGCCAAAATTGCTTATTCCTCTTCCATTTGTTTTCTTTGTTTTTTAATAACAAGTAAAATATTAATATAATTTGAAAACTCTAAAAGTTTAATATTAATTACTTTTCAATTTTAATCATGGGTAGTTTTTATTTTTTAATTAAAAATAACTTCTCAAACATGATTAAAATTTAAAATTTATTAGTATTTATTTGTTATATCAAAATCCATTCATCCAAACCTACTTGACTCGGCCTCTTTTATAAGTCTACTAGTACAATTGTTGGAAATTCATGCCCACACATCTTACAACATTAGATCAAACCATAAGCATAAAAATAATGGAGAAATGTTAAGTTTGCTAATGCTAGTGAACAAATTTTAGGTTACTTATATAGTGTAAGTCTTAGTGCCCAAATAGGTAACTATTTTATTACTTTAAGCTCTCAAGCTAAGAGGAGTAGTACAAGGATTGTTGACTTAGGGGCTACTGATTACATAATTGGTAATGAATTTGTCCTTAAGAATTTTGTCCTTTGCTCCAAAAGATTGGTTGTTAAGATAGTAGATGGTTCATTATCTATGTTAAAGGCAGTGGGTTAGTAAAAATTTCAAAGGACTTAGACTCTTCATAATGTCCTTTTTGTATCTAAATTAACTTGCAACTTTATCTTAATTAGCAAATTGGTTAAAGATTGGTGATGTGTAACTAATTTTCACTTTAGGGGTTGTTATTTCCAAGAGTTGGCAATGGGATAGACAATTGGTAGTGTTAAGGAGCATATAGGACTCTATCTCGTCCAAACCATTGACAATCAAAGCAAAAGGAGTTATTCAGCTATCATTATACCTAATTGAGCAATGTTTTCATACTATAGGATGGGTCATCCTAATTTTAAGTATTTAAAGATGTTGTTCCAAAAATATGTGACATTTCTTTACCATGTGAAACTTACCATTTATCCAAACATGTAAAAGCCCATTACCTTCCTTGTTAATACCAACCTATCCACCCATTTGCCTTAATTCATAATAATGCTAGGAGTCCTTCCAAAATCTCTAACGTACTAGGTATGAAATGATTTATAACATTTATTGATGATCATACTAAACTCATTTAGGTCTATCTCATGAGGGAAAAGTATGAAATTCCTCAAAATTTCAAGAATTTCAACACCATGATCCAAAAGCAATTTCAAACCAAAATCCAAGTCTTCAAAATTGACAATGGGAAGGAATACCTAAATTCTCACCTTCAAACCTACCTTAACCGCCATGGAATCATCCACCAAAATTTGTGTGTTGATACATCTTAGCAAAATGGAGTTCTCAAAAGGAAAAATAAACACATATTAGAAGTTGCTAGGGTCATTATGATCTCTACAAATGTTCCTAAACACTTTTGAGGAAAGCCATCTTTACCACCATATACTTGATTAACAAAATGCCCTCCAAAACTTTGAATTTCAATACTCCCTACAAGTAACTCCTTTTGACCTACCCTCAAACCCATACTTTGTCCTCCTTACCTCTTACGTAATTTTGTTCATTCCTATAACAGAGGTAAGCTTGACTCTAAAGCTCATAAGTGCATATTTCTTAAGTACTTTTCTCATAAAAAGGGCTACAAATATTATTTTCCAATTACTAAAAAATTTTATATCACCTCAGACATGACCTTTTTTGAAAACCAACCTTACTACCTTGAAAACCCCATTTAAAATGAAACTCAATACATTTAAGACAAATGGGGTTTTTTGAGACCCAAGCATCTCTAGCCTAATGCTTAACCCATGACCAGACAAAACATGCCTAATCTCCTTGCACCTATCTCTTTACTTGATCTCCCTATACCCATCTTTTTGCCTAAAAGCCTCAAATTCATATCTCTCAAGACCTGATGACTCAAACTGATTCTAATGTTCATGAGGATTCTAGTGCCAAGGCATTTGAGAATTATATATAATGTATAAAACAAAAAGAAATTCAAGTGTACACTAAAAGAAAGGAGATGGAAGTTGTACAGCCTTGCATATCTCTAAGGTTTGACCATGAGTACAACTCGAGACCATATATGGATATTTTTGATAAATGTAATGCTAAAAGTTTGGATTTGCCAATTGTTTTAAGGAAAGGGGTTAGAAATTGCACCAAGCATCCTATTTGCAACTTTGTCATGATAAGCTCTCACCAAAATTCAAGTCCTTTGTGACTAGTTTCTCTTTTGAAATGCTACCTCAAAGTGTCTAGGAGGCTCTAAGTATACCTAAATGAAGATAAGCAATTAAGGAAGAAATGTCGAATCTTAAGAAAACTGGTACTTGGAAAATACTTGATCTTCCTCAAGGTAAAAGATCTATGGGCTATAAGTGCATATTCACTGTTAAGTACAACCAGAATAGAAGCATAAATTGCTACAAAGCCAAATTGGAAGCTAAAAAATTTTCTCAAACCCATGGTATAAATTACCAAAAGACATTTGCTCTAGTTGCTAAATTTAACACAATTAAATTACTTGCAGTTCCATCTAATTGCTTTCTTAAATGGGGATTTTGAGGAGGTAGTTTCTATAGAGACTCCTCCATGTGTTTATCCTTATAAAGGTAGCAATAAAGTGTGTAAATTGAACAAGTCCTTGTGTGGCCTTAGGTAGTTTCCAAGGGTTTGATTTGACAAGTTTACAAGAACAGTAAAGAATATGGTTATGTTCAAAGGTGGTCGATCATACCCTATTTTTGAAATTTTCTCCTAACAGAAGGATTGCAATTCTAACTATCTATGTTGATGATATAGTTTGTTACAAGTGACCTTGAGGAAGAAATAAAGAGATTAAAAGGTGCTCTTGCCAAAGAAGTTAAAATTAAGGATCTTGGCAAAATGAGTTTTTTTTTTTTTTTTTTTTGGGAAATGGAAGTAGCTCGATGAAGGAAGGAAATTTCAGTTTCTCAATAAAAATACACACTTGACTTCCTTGAAGAAATTGGGATGCTTCGTTATGAGTCAGCTGATACTCCTACGGCGTCCACTTATAAGGAAGGGCTTAAACAAGGTGCTCCTATTGATATCAGCAGATATCAAAGATGAAACTCATCTTTCCCACACTAAACTTGATATCTCCTTTCTTCTGAGTCTCGTCAATCAACATATGAATAAACTAACTAGAATGCCCACGGAAGATGTCCATAAAATTCTGAGGTAACTGGACAGTGACTCTTGGTAAGGGCATCTTTTATAAAAAAGGTGCAAATAGGAGACTTATCTTGATGCAAATTAGGTAAGGTCAATTACTGATAGAAAATCTACGTTTGGATATCATACTTCTGTATAGGGAAATCTCATCACCTAGAGAAGAAACAAGCTGTAATAGTTAGGAGTAGTGCTGAAACTAAATTTAAGGCACTTACTAATAGGATTTGTGAAATTTTATGGCTTAAAAGACTAATGGATGGTTAGGACTCCCTATGACTGAAACTATGAAGATATTCTATGACAATATATCTACAATCAATATTACAAAAAATCCTGTACATTATGATAAAAATGAAGCACGTGAAAATTGATTAATACTTCATTAAGGAAAAACTTGATGCTAGCGTTCTTATATTGATTTACATATCAACTCATAATCAAGTAGTTAATATTTTAACCAAGGTTTTGCCTCAGGGTCAAGTTTGAAAGATTAATTTACAAGATAGGAATGTTAGATATCACTCCCCAACTAGAGGAGTTGGAGATCACGTGTCTTTATCACTTGACTTTTCTCTCTATTAGATTTATTTTCTTGATTAATCCATGAGTAATTATTAATATTTGTTTTGATTTTTTTTGAATTGGCTAAATTAATGGGATTGATTATGAGATTCTTTATTCCCTACTTTCCGATAAATGTAGGTTCTTTTGCTACAATGGATCAATATGAACTCAGAGCTCAAGTTCTTCGAGTTTTCCACATATATTATTTGAAGTAAAAGAGATTAGTCTAGAAAGAAGAGTAACCACTTCAATAATAGAAGGCCATAGCATGAAAAATCATGTCGAAAAACATTTCCAATAATGGCAGATGAAAGCCCTTTCCTCAAAGATAAGGCGAATCATTGGGCCAAAGTAAAATCCACGACAACCGTGGTCTAGTCAAGTGGTAGTAAGCAATTGCTAGCAAACTAAATTAATTTTGAAGTCATAATAAGCACAGCAGGAACAACTTAGATCATTCAATAAAGTTGAGTTTGATAGCTTGGAGTTCATTAAAAGTACAACCATCAGAGAATTAAAAAATAGTTGTCACTTCACTTGAGAAAAGTACAAGCAAGGAACAAGAAGAAATAAGCTACCAGTGACGTCAATAGTTCAAGTGTCCAAGTCGGGTGAAGCAACATAGATGGGATATTGGGAACCAGCACTGAACCACAGACCCAGCCAGCTACTAGAGCTCCAAATCTATAATGGAAGAAAAATCAGACAGTAAGAAACAAGGGAAAAAAATACTTTTAATTTCTATAATTTCACTTAATTTTTAAGTTGGCCCTTATAGTTAAAAAATTTATAATTAGGTTCTTATAGTTTAAATAATTTTTAATTTAATCCCAATCATTATATTTTTTTTCAATATTGTCATATATATGAATTAATTTTACTGTATGATCTGCTTTTACCTCCTTTATTAGCATAAATAATACATGTTCAGAGTTTTAAGACAATAGCTAATTAGTTATATGAGCAAATTTTAACAGAATGCTGTCAAAATTTTAACAATAGAAACTAAATTAAAAATTTGTAAATTGTAAGAACTCAATTACAAATTTTTAAACTATAGAGATCAGATTAAAAATTGAATGAAACTATAAGGACTGAAAGTGTAATTTTCCCAAAACACAAACAAAGGGAAAACCTTAGGTTGATGTAAGTTGTCTCAATTCTCTTGTAACTCACCCAATTATAGATGCTCTACCCAAGCTCTTTGTTTTTTCGTTAAGAAAATATATGCAAGCTGCCAACGAGATTGCCACCTGCAGTAACAGACTGATGAAGTTAACATGCACACACACACATGCATACAGAGGATTGCGGATTGTTTCTGGGCCAGGGAGAGGGGAAAGGGAGCTTAAACGACTACAATTTTAATAACATCCTCTGATGTAATTATGATATGTAAGAACCTTAAGTACTCAGAAAAAACTTTCACCTAATTTGTCTTCATAAGCTATTAATAAATAAAATTACAAGAATGAGTTAAGATGTGGTAAAAAATGTAGTAACAACAACATAAGAAGGCATAGGCTAGGGATAAAACTTAAAAGAAGATCTCCTCATTGTAAAGTAGCATAATTTTATTTCCCTACTGTCTGCATGGATGAGAAGAGGAAGAAAATTTCAAGTATTCCATTTTACAATACAAGGAAGATATTTTACAAGGATTCCATTTTCCAATACAATGTGGTAACAACAACAGAAGGCATGGACTAGGGATAAAACTTAAAAATAGGTGGCTTCTCATTGTAAAATAGCATAATTTTACTTTCCTAACATCTGCGTGGATGAGAAGAGGAAGAAAATTTTCAAGTATTCCATTTTACAGTAAAAGGAAGATGTTTTCCATTTACCAAGTGCAGAAACATTATCTCAAAGCCTTGATGCATATAGCAAGGTCATGCTGCAATACGAGGTTGAAAATTATGCTTAATGGTTGAACATCATAATCATAAACTGAAAGACTGGTAGTCACAATACATGACCAGCACAATGCTGATCTCATATTCCTACAAAGCTTCCAATAATAGAACAATGTACAAACCTTAGAATCTCATTATCAAGATATAAATCAACTCCTACATTGCAATAACATAGTCTATGAAGGATGGGCGTATCTAGAAAGTGGTAGTTGACTTAAACATAGTTCATGGAGAATGGATTTGATATGTCTATGGCTTGAGAAAGTAAGAGATGCATTTATAAGGACAAGACTTATAAGTGTTTGCTATCATTTGACCCTTTAAGAATTAAAAAAAAAAGTATTTGCTATCAAG
Organism: Erythrophleum fordii; assembly: GCA_032878935.1. Classification (NCBI taxonomy): domain Eukaryota; kingdom Viridiplantae; phylum Streptophyta; class Magnoliopsida; order Fabales; family Fabaceae; genus Erythrophleum; species Erythrophleum fordii. Next base: position 2,641,731 of record JAVQMF010000055.1, read on the forward strand.
TTCAAAAGTACAAACATGACATAAAGACATTTTGCCCAGTCAGCAGCTTATCATTGACACCTGATAGCAAATATAAAAAAATGCAACTATGTTTTATCCTATTTCATATATATATATATATATATATATTATTCTTCAGTTCAACTATTTTTTTAATCAGAAAGTGGCATGTTTGTGATTTTTTTTTTTTTGTAGAAAAAAAAAGAAATGGTGTTATTTGAGAATATTATGCATATGATTGTAAATTATACACATACATATATAATATATGAAATTCAAAACAAACCTGAAATGCAGGTCCACTTTCAGCAGAATTCATAATACTCCAGCCACCCATGAAGGCAAAGAGGAACAATCTTCTTAGGATAACATCAGTTGGGGGAAGTTCAACAAAGTTGAGCAAGTTCTGAACCCAAGGTGGAGACTCCTCTACTTTCTTTTTCAATCTGCTTTTCAGATTGATTTTTGTTTTCTTCCTTTGTCTGAAGCTAGCCATCAGTAACTTTTCAAATGCAGCTTCTATAGATTCTTCACTTCTCTCATGTCCAGCATATTGTTGCAACAAAAAATTTCGTGATCCCCAAATTTCTTCCTCAGAAGCATCACGGCTTACACCAAGACGCCTGTAAGGATCCCAAACATTGGTTCGAGGAAACTTCTGGACATTACCTATAATGAAGAATATATATATGTATCAAAATTTTAATCCAATAAGTAGAACAGGAAGCACAGAGACTACAGCCAAGTATCAAAAATGAAAATCTTATGTGCTTATATGAATTACAATATAATTATATTCAACTGACTCTTCAACCTTCAGGCAATGTTCAATGATCCAAAATGCTTCTATTTTTTGCAAAACATTCAACAAGCTAAGCCAAAGTAGCTCATGACCCTACTCACTTCCACCCCCACCCATGAGCACCTCAGTGCCAACCAAGCCATGATTCACTGGAAGCAGCTGCATATCTTTGCCCCTTCTCCTTGTTAGTAACAAAGGGCAATTTACTAGCAACTAGTGGAAGAAAGGTCAATGCATTTAATTTTAAATAGAAACCAATAATCTTATGTTCATCTGAAAGAGTTGGGAATTAAAAAATGCATGACAGGAGGACTAGAAATTCATTGAATATCCCCTCAATAAAAGCCAAAGAAGCACCAAAACCATAAATGATAACTGTATTGGAGCTAACAGAATAAGAACCGATATTAAGAGAATGCAACCGGGATATGAGTAAATAAGCATATATGTTAGAGTAATTGCCAAAAAATTCTAATCTATAGATACCCAATTCTTCATATAATTCATGACAATAAATACATAAATGCGAATATAAATAATTTTTTTATTTTCTCAGCCTGACTGCTTAGTATATATCTACATAATTCTAATATATTTTAGTATGAATGACAATTTTTTTTAGTAGAATTAATATGAATTTTTCTTTTAGAAGGGTAAAATAGTGAAACAATGCACATCCTTCTTATATACTCACACACATACACACATTTCTCTAATGTGAGACTTGAAACCAAGGTCCTTGAGGACAGTAAAAAGCCACCACAAATTGGATTTAAGGACACATCAATGCTTCCTTTTACACACATTCTATTTAAGTACTCACAGATACACATTTCCTTGATATAAGACTTGAAATCCCAAGGGTAGAGTTAATATGGCTTTAATCTTAAATTAGAAAGCAATACCTCCATATGGTGTATCCACGGCACATCTAATACTTGAAACATTGCTAAATGTTGTCAGCTTCCTTGTATTATCTCGGAAGGGCCTGAAGACAACCAAATTCAGTCAAAGAAAAGAAAGATTAGAAAAGCAATTTCTTTATCTAGGGGAAGGAAAGTGGCTGATGAATCACAAGAAACCATCACATGTTTTCTTATTTATCTACTCATATAACAATATCACAAAATAAAATCAGCATCCCAATTTGAAATTTGTTGTGCATATATAGCATAATCAAGTAAACCAACAAAATACACACAAGCAACGCCAGGCACGCCAGAAAATGATAATCAAACAAGTAGAGAGAGAGAGAGAGAGAGAGAGAGAGAGAGAGAGAGAGAGAGAGAGAGAGAGAGAGAGAGAGGGTACAGTTTCTGGCCCAGGACAGCGGTGGCAAAATTGGCACTCGAGAGCGAAAGAGCAACCATATCGTCAGACGATAAGAGAACCCTAATTCATTAGTTTCGTGAAATCCATGGAAACTTTGAAAAACAGTTCAGAAATGGAAAGGGAGCCCAAGCTCCAGCACGCCTTGGGTTTTGGGTTGCTGGAGGAAAAGAAAGACTGAAACGATAGCCGATGACTTCTGTACTTTAGTGGAACCGACTTCCGATAGGGTACGCACCATCGCGCAGTGCGCACTTCCGTTTTTTGGCTGCATAACCCATTTGGACAGTAATAATAATGCTTGAAAAAAATTTATTAACATTTTTTCCTCTATTTTCTAGTTTTCACTATTGTTAATTTTTTTTTTTTTAAGTGGTGCTCAAGATTATGATGAAAAGATAGAAAATTTGTAGATAGAAGATGAGAAAAAAAATGAAAGACTAAATAAAAAAAGGAGGTCATGTGCATTCTTCAATTTTGAGGAATATGGAACCTTATTTTCAATGGGAGTTCTATTTTAAGATTAAATTCTCTTAAAACATTTCTGAGTAACATCCTATTGTATATAAAAGAGTACGACTTGAGGCCATTCTAGAGGGAAAAAAAATCATAAGAATATTCAGTTTAACCTTTAAAAAATTCGTTTCTTCCAATCCTTTAATTATAAGAATTGGGTTCGAGTTAATCTCTCCATCACTTCATATCTACATAAATATTCAAAAAATGGCCAAAAAATAGACATAAAAATAGGAAATTTTTAAATGTAAAACATTACATTAAGAAAGGGAAATATGACACCGGGTGAACATATTAGTATAAAGAAAAAGGAACTACTTTTGTTGAAGAATTGTTGAGTCAATTATCAGTTGATTACTTCGAAAAGACAATTCCATAAGGGAATTGAAGTGACAGTTTTAGAATATCTAAATAAGTTGACCCAGGAAAAAAAAAAAAATCTCTAAAGAAGTCGATGTCAATTTTTTTTGGGGATAAATCCAACATATAAACACCAGACTAATAAGAAACGGATATTCAATGACACATAATACGTGTTTATCCATCATTAATTTAGTGAACCTACACCAGATCTACTTAAAACATTTCAGGTATATTTGGTTAGATAATATAATAGTGATGAGAATATAAAATATGAATAGATAAAAATAAATAAAATATGTAATGATTATTTTATTTTTATTTTTAAAAAATATAATTTAATAGATAAAATAATAAATATAAAAATATAATAAATATTACATAAATTATATAAAAGGAATATATTCATGATACAGCAAACCAGCCGAACATTCTTGTTCCTATGACTATGATACATATAGAGGAAGCTGCAATAGAAAAAAAAACATATTCATATTTTCTCTTTATTAGTTTTATTAATTGTACATGGTCATGCCCATGACATAATGAGTTTTATATGTGGCACAAGTCTTCCTCTATATCCATGGATGGGGATGGAGGAACGAGATCTTCATTAAAGCTTAGAACTTTGGTTAAGTTCAGACAACTGCTTCCGCAAAACCCTTCCCATGACCTTATTTGATGCTGTCCGAAGAAGAGATGACAGTGGCACAAGTTTTCCTTTCTATCAATGGATGGGGCTGGAGGGACGAGATCTTCATTAAAGCTTAGAACTTTGGTTATGTTGAGACAACTGCTTCCGCAAAACCCTTCTCATGACCTTATTTGATGCTGTCCGAGGAAGAGATGATAGTGGCACGACGCGAGAAACCTGCAAAAATGAACATGATTTTAGAAAGCAAATTTTAGAGTAGATAATGGAAAAGATAGACACGTGGTGACTAATAGAAAATCAATACCCTGAACAATGGATTTAGTGTCTTTCGGAGAGCAGAATTGAAAGACATTCTTAATTGATGTAGGTCTGGTGTTGGGTTGTTTGGATTCTTGAATACAACGGCTATAACCAACTGCTCAGGTCCACCTCCTCTAGGTGGGATTCCTATTGCAGCTGTTTCCAGGATATTGCTATCAACTCCATTGCATACGCGTTCGATCTCAACAGAACTCACCTGCCCAAAAAGCAATGAGCTGATGAACAAACTATGGTCTCAAAATTATAGACACCAACACAGATAAAACATGATATGATACAGACATTACAATATGACAAAATATAAAGTCTCATGTTGTGTCTGATTCAAGGGTCGAACATGATCTATCTCCAATTTTTAAGTAATAGCACTTCAAAGAGTCGACACTTGGAGAACTATGATTTTAAATAATTGATCTCAAAACACTGTCCCTGTGTAAAGCATGCTAAAACATTCAGAAATTATATGCTTCAAAAATAAGAAATTTTCTCCCTAACTCTCATGCCCCGCACACACTCTATCTTAGAGAGCTAGTTTATTGAGCAAAATAAAAGGAAATAAGTATGAAATTCTTCATGACTAGAAGTTGGAGCAACAGGCAGCCTTTAAGTAAAAGTGTTGAGCAATTTATAATGGTCATAACCAAACAATCTCTATGAAACCAATTATTAGATTGTCTATTACAAAGATACACAAGATTATAATTTCATATCAAATAAACATCAGTAATCCACAAGAGTAACCTCTTTACAGCAAATAAGTACATCTTCACATAAAAGAAAATCAACGGCCACTATCTTGTAAGCCAAGGAACATAACAAGATTGATTTTTCTTGACAAAGTAAAAGGAATTGGAGACAAGAACAGGCCAATATAAACATAATATTACCAATAAATTCAATACACTAACCTCAAGAAAGTAAATACCGTCAGATTGTTAAATTTATCATGTTTTATGTCCCAAATTCTGGGCTACGCAACCTATCATGCTATACACTAACCATAATATACTATCTTGAAGCATTTTATGATAATATAGATTCATATCATAATTGAGCTTTCATGATTTGCTCTCCTTTGCAATTTTCTACAACTTGTAGATTATGATATGTTTCAGACATCAAAGTAAAAGACAACATGTAAACCCATATGCTTTAGCAATTACCCTTGACCACATGGTGATAAGTTATAATACCACTGGCAAACACTCAAATAAGGGAAAGGAGAATGGTTTTCTTCCTCAAACAAATTTGTGCTGGTTTGAGATGTGTGTTATTTCATTTAACTGATTCATCTACAATTGAAATATAGGCAAAATGCTTACCTTGATTCCCCCAAGGTTCATTGTATCATCTGCTCGACCATGCGCGTGATAATATCCTCTAGAAGTAAGCTCAAATACATCCCCGTGCCTTCGCAAAACCTGAGTCAAGAAACTCAGTACGACAATTCAGGTTCTGCAGACACCTGAATACCACATGCTAGAGGAGAAAAATATGCCTACCTTTCCATTCCATAAAGGCATGCCCTTAAAGTAGACACTATAATGGTCAGCATTCAGTAGTGTACTAGAAGACCCAAAAATGAAGGGTCCAAGGGCCAACTCACCAATTCCTGGAACATTTTGTGGCTGTAGTAGAGGGGGGAAAAAGTTTAAGTACTTAATTCAGGCATCAGTTTGTTCAAGAACTCAACATGAAATATTCTCAAACCTAAGACAGACTAAAGAAAAGGTCTTTTTTTGAGTAGACATAAATACCCAGTTACAAGAAAGGTTCATTAAGACTACAAAAATCCAATGTAACTCAGCAAATTCATGCACCATGCAAACCTTGAAAAAGTAAAAGACATCTAGTTATTAGGAACCACAAGCATGCAATAACTATAACGTCCACTTGCATATTAAAACAATACAGTAATCAATGTTTTGAAAACCACGCCAATTATGAAATTAGAAAGGAAAGCGGGTCACGATTTATTGATCCAACTAGGTTGAAACAGAAACTTTAAAATTACATGTTTAAATGAATATAAGAAAAATACATTTAAAATATTACATCAATGTAATTAATTAGTAAGTAAGTATTTATGCTAGCCAAAACTTAAATTGTAAGAAAAGTATTAGAGATATATAACATAAATATTTTTAATAATAATATCTTAATTCATAGATGCATAAACTTTAGGATATTAAATTTTTTAAAAAATGAATATAACTGTTATGTGATAATTTGGACAAGTTTAAAGATGTATTCAATGTTCCCTTTATTCAAAATATTAATTTTTTACTATTTTCTATTAGTACAATAAATATATTGGCATGAAGTTCCCATCACAAAAAGCAACTTGGCCTAATGACTAGCACCTTGGTCCTTGAAACGCCACAGTTGTTATCTGGTTTGACCATTATTGGTTAAAAGGGGAGAACCAAACTGGACCTTGAACTAAATCCTGGTTCAACTGGTCAAATCAGAACAGTCTAATACTCTAAACACAGAGGATAAGTGTGACAAGTGAAAATACTTCTTCCAGTCAAAAGTTGAGTGGTGCTTACAATGGGATAGCCATCATCGCCAAGAATAAACAAAGTGCAGCCCATCGCAGGTGTGCTGAAAGCAGCCAATGATTGAGCCTGCAGTAATGATCCAGAAACAAAGGCACCACCAATCTCTGTACCACCACAATACTCAATAATAGGTTTGTAGTGAGCCCTCCCCATCAGCCAAAGGTATTCATCTACATTAGATGCTTCTCCAGTGGAGCCAAAGCAACTACAACATAGAAAAAGCAATTGCATTTTTAATACATGAGCACCGGAAGCAATGTTTACTAATGGCACAAACAACAGCACCAGTTAAAAGACTACATAGCAATAAATAACATTTACATTTATGTGGTACTTCATTGCACAAGAGTAATAATTACTACCAAGACTCACCGGATGGAAGACCAATCATAGCCAGCTGTGGAATTTGTACTTTTCCAAGTCCGAACAAGACTTGGAATCACACCAAGCATTGTTACTTTAGCATCCTTAAACAGAGTACAAAAGCATTCAGCTAGAAGAAAAATACAAAGCAAAACATTCCTAATGACTAAACAAAAAAGAACATGGCAAGTTTAAATTTTAATGTATTTTGACTTTAAAAAACAGAATATCTAGGACCAGAAATACTTCAACGAATTTTGGACATTCCAATTTTCTTTGGGTCATTAGTATCATTTAATTTGGAAGTATGTTGTACACTACAAATTGTTATCTTCAAACTACACCAATGGCAAGGTTGCCAACTTTCACACCTTCACCATCAACTGCTGTCATAAAAGCTAATAGGGCCAATGTTACATTGAAAAACAATATTCCTATCATTGCAATTGTGGAAAACTAATATTAAATTGATTGAAGAAAGCAATGTCCGGAGTTAGAGTGTATTCTTAAAATTTGAATACTGTCAACATCACTCTGATATATCTGACAAAACCAATCTGTAAGATGAAAGCAATCATTGAAGGAGCGTTAAATTAATAATGAGAAATACAGGCATAGAATACTGCAATATTGTTGAACCAAAAAGCATAGAATACTGACATATAAGCATAGGAGAAAGAGTTGAGTAAAAATCACGCTCCTATCATTGCAATTATGAAAAACTAACATTAAGTGAATTGAAGAAAGAGCTGCCTGGACGTGGGGTTTATTCATAAAATTTGAATAATATCGACATCACTCAATGAGATATATTTGACAAAACCAATTTGAACAAAGGAAAGTAACTATTGAAGGAGAGTTAAATAACTACTTAACTAGTAATACTGTTGAACCAAAAGGCAAAATTGATTTGAACGTTTTAAGAGCTGCCCAATGCATGATACAGAAACATAGTCGTACTACCATCAGTTTGTAATTGAAAACCAAAACATAATATAGAATCTCTCCAGATAACCTGCTTACTCAGCAGCAAAAGAGCTAGGAAAGGTTCCACCTTATACTTTCTAGTTAATGAAGAAGTTTGGAGGGTCAACAGGCACGTTATGCATGAGTAGCAGAGAAGGCAAGAGAGAGATAGAGAATTAACATGCACTCTTATTAGATTTTATGATCGCATGTCTACTCAAGACAACTATTTTGACTGGTTTTGGATGGAGTTCATTTTGAAGTAAAAATTAAAAAGAAATGCTAATAACAGAACTCTTTTATGTAGGTGCTTGTTGTTCCACATAAACAGTAACTTCTGAGAATGAAGTAATAGGGGAATTGCACATATACACAGGCAACACAAGCTAAGGAAAAAATTGTAAACTTAAACAGAAGGATGAGCTGATACCTGTACAAACTTGGCAAAGCCAGTCCCAAGAGGGGATCCATTATATAAAGCCATTGAAGCGCCATTTATCAATGAAGCATATACAAGCCAAGGACCCATCATCCATCCAAGATTAGTGGGCCAGGCAACTATATCACCTTTACGAATATCTGAGTGGCACCATGCATCTGCAGCAGCTTTCAGAGGAGTTACATTGGTCCATGGAATCGCCTTTGGATCACCTACACCACCAACAAACTTATTTAATGCCTGTCAGGTGACATTAGATAAGCTTTTTAGCCAGCCCTTGATGTGGTTAATGAAGTCTTGGCATTGAATCAATCCTTTTCCCTCAACTCTCCTTGATCAATACAAAAGCTTTTGGTCTGATACTAAAACAAATGCTTTCAGTCTTTTTTTTCCCCCCCGGACAGAAAAAGAAGCTTTATTAGATAGGAAGAGAATTGCAAGAGAGAAGGATAAGACAACCTTCTAAAAGGAAAAAAGGGGGAAGGGGGATGAAAAACAAAAGAAAAAACATGAACTAAAGAAAATAACAATGCTACCCAATCCCTATTCATATCAGTCAAAGACTCTGTTAAAGCAACCATGAACTGAACACCCAAGGGAAGCAAGAGATACAGCCCTCCCCATAAGTCATTTAGAGTTGTTGAAGCATGCTTTCAGGCTAAAATTTCAAACCTATACCTGTTGTTCCAGAAGAAAAGAGAATGTTTGTAAATACTTCTGCCGGTTGTTCTACGGCTATAAATTCCTTGCCTCTGTATATTACATGACATGTATGAGAACGAAAATCCCAAATAAATTTCATAAACAACTGAACCTATACATGCTGAAGATCTGTCAAATCAGTTCTGATCATAAGCACATGCATGAGAATATTCAGAGCAACAACGTGCACATCACCTACCAAAATTTGATCCTAATACAGAATTCTATCATATTCAAGCATTTGATTAAATCAGGACCAAGGGACATACTTTAGACTATCAACTCCTTCCAGAAAATCACACCAAGAAAGGTCACCATTGCGCAATTTCATGCTAAATCCAGAGCCTCTGGTTGGGATGACTACAGCTACAGGCGACTCAGCATCCACAATTCTCCTGCATTTGTGAGGCAACAACTTGAGGCACGTTATTACTGAGAAACAAAGAAGAGGTGACAACTCAACTAAAGGGCTACTGCTCTAGCTAGTAACAAGGAACCTCACCTGTACAAGGGGAGGGTTTTGCCACCACGAGTAATGAGATCCTAATAGATGAAAAAGCGAGGGTGAGGGAAGAAAAAGCTGTGGAAAAAGTAAATAGCTGTCACACTGCAATAGGCTACAAATTGACAACTATGATAACATTAGTAATATCAGACAGGACATGTTATGAAAAATTGTAGAAATTCAGGGTTTAATTTCCTCTAAACTTATTTTATTGAATAAAATAACAAACCTTGTCACTGAAATCCCAACAATAAAAAATGATAACGCTTAAATCAAAGCTAACAATAAAATATTTGAAAACTCCTAGGACTCCTATCTTAAACAAAATTCTTAAAATAATCTCATCCTCATAGATTAAAATTTAAAATATAATTATCCTAAAATGAGATAATTAAAAAAACTAACAAGATAATGTCCTCTAGAATAAATCAAATACTAATATTTAAAAAGATACAAATACTAATAAAACATATTAAAATATGCTGAATTATACGTGCTGTGGAGCACATCTTCTTCACATTGTTTTCCAACACTCCCCTTCAAGTTGAGAAGCCCAACTTGGAGTATTCTTTCAGCATTGCCAATCATCTTCTCCGAGACCAAGTCCTACTTGAGCAAGAGTACTAGAACCCACAATTTTTTCTGCTGTATTCTAGTCTTTGTTTCCAAATAGTTTGTAATAACTCCCATTGGTTATTGGTAAAAGGATTGGTCTCAGATTGAATTGATTCCTCATTGGTCATCATTAATTCATGGGTCTCATTTCTTGGTCTTGTGTAGTTTCTAGCAAGACTCCTTGGTATGTCATAAAATTTTGCAGTGTTTACACCAAGGTCTTCCTTGTTTTTTAAGCTTGTAATCACTAGTTTGTGATCCCTTTGTTATTAAAGCAGAAGATTCAGAGATTGTAGGGGAATTTTGGGTTTTTGAGGTCAATTTTTTCCTACTTTCCTCCCTCTGACCCCCAAAAAAAAAAAAACTTCTCTAAGGAAAGGTAAAGGATCAAGGCTTATGATTCTCCTTTTGATCTCTTCAAAGTCTGAGTTGAGACCCAGAAGGAACTTGTAGATTCTCTTCTCCTCTTTGAGTTGCTTGAAGTAGGTTGCATCAGCCACACATGACCATGGATGCGTTTTGTATAGATCCAATTGCTACCAATTTCTTGTGAGAACATTGTAACATTGTGTGACTCCCATTTCACCTTGTAGAAAATCATAAAAAAATGCTTCAATTTCAAATAATATTGCCTTGCTTTTTTACTGAGGAATAAATCTCCCTTGTTGCCTCCCAAATTTCTTGGGCTGTTTGATACAACAGAAAGTTTTCCCTAATCTCAATAGTCATTAAATTGATCAGCCATGACATAATTAGGCTGTTTTCAGTTTCCTACTCCTTGTATCTGGGGTCACCAACATTTAGAGGGACAGCTACACCTGTGAGATACTTAGCCTTACCTCTCCCTTGAATGAACATAATGTTGGCAAGCCACAGAAATAGCATGTGATAATTATAGGTGAGGATTTGAGTGAACCATGGACAATGGAAGAGGAAGGCATGATACCATTGTGAGGAGATGATGAAGTCATCTCAAGTGAGGATGTATTTCCTCCTTGTGCTTTGGTGTTCATCCTTGTGAATCATCCTAGCTGGATTAGAGGGTTGTCAGGCATCGTCTATGCTATGATACCATATAAAAATTCAGGATTTTATTTTTTCTGAACTTATTTTATTGAATAAAATGGTCGAACATATATAGGAAAAGAGGCAAGAAACTTTGCTACTCAAATCCTAACAAAAGATAATGATAAGACTTAAACTAAAGCTAACGATAAAATATTTGAAAACTCCTATTATCTAGAACTCCTATCTTAAAGAAAATACTTAAAATAATGTTATTCTAAGAGATTAAAATTTAAAATATAATTACCCTAAAATGAGACAATTGAAAAAAAAAAACAAGATAATGTCTTCTAGAATTAAAAAAATAATATTAAAAAGCTACTAAATACTAATAAAATATGCTAAATTACACATGCTGTGAAGCATGTCTTCTTCATGTTATTTGCCAACAAAAATTAAAGAACATAGGAACATAGATGGCTTCCAAACAAACATTATTTGATATTTTCAAAACATCAAATGCCTAAAACATTGGAAAATCATTCATAGGATGGGTCAAACAAGATATTATTATTCAATCATGCATTATTGCTTGTAACCTGCAAAATATATCCTATGTTAAAGGCCCTCTCATCCACCCCCAGGGTAGAAAATATAATTTCTTCACAAAAAGAACGAGTTGCGCACAACATGAGACATAGGACAGCAATAGTGTTAGGGTTTATCAGCAGGAAATTTAGAGCTAGGGTCAGTTTGGTGGCTGTTTGGGTGCACCCAATAGTACCATCAGAAATAGGGTTTGGGTTTGACAGGTGTCAGGGCAAATCCAACAAAGAAACAATTGGTGTTTTGATAAGATCAATTTAAGCTCTCTGCCAAGGGAAAAAAGCTCTGCTAGTGTGTGTGTATATATATATATATACATAGAGAGAGAGAGAGAGAGAGAGAGAGAGAGAGAGAGAGAGAGAGAGAGAAGAAAACAGAATAATAGAGGAAAAGGAGGAGTAAAAAAGAACTAACATAAAGATACCGAAGAATCTATAAAAACATCCAGAAGTACAAGATTACTTATAAAGGCTACCAGAAGAAATCAGGAAGCCAACCTGAGTGAATATGACTTTTGCTTTTGATATTTTAAGCCTGGTTGATATTTCACGCGCTGCAAAACTATCAGCAATTGATACAACAACATAACCTGCCAGAACAATAGCCAGGTAGATAACCACAGATTTGACATTCATCGGCATATCAATTGCAATTGCAGATCCTTTCTCCAGGCCCAATGCTCGGAGTGCATATGCAACTAACCTACATTACAGAACCAATACACTTTATTTATGTATTTACTTTTCATGTTTGAATCAAAGAAACTAAAGAGTAACTAGCATTAAGGAAAATGAGAAATTGAGTATCATTATATTAAAAACATCAATCCTACAATAATTTTGGGAAATCCTGATTACAGTTTGCTTTGTTTCTATTTCAAAAAGCAGTCACTAGAACAACAAATTATAGAAAGCAAACCTCAGATAAATTAATATCATATATTGGGAACTCACTACTAACATTTCCTCACATCATGCTATTGAAGTCTAAGGAAAAAAGAGTTTCTCTTTCCCTCCTTTTGGTTAAATACCAATGAGAAACCGATCATATTTCTTGTTCAGTAGCTTTTTTATCAGATATATGTCTAAAAAGTGACAGAGAAATAATGATTGAATAATATATCCCCATCCACCAAAAAAAAAAAAAAGGAACTGTGAAGCAAGCTATGATTTCTAATCAAGAATGAAGGGGACAGAAGATATGAAAAAAGAGAAGCCATAGAGAACTGGAAGAATAAGTAATAAACTTAACAGATTCTGGGAGGAAACCAACTACAAAAGGAAATCTGCCAATATTTTTAACAGTAATCAAAACAAATGGGGGTGGTATAAAGTTGATTTAATGACTTTGCCGTGAAAGCAGCCACAACAGCCTTGGAAAAAGAACAGGGTAACGTTAAAGGATAAACTTAAATGCAATTTCATTTTGGGGGCATTTGCTATCAGGTTCTTCAGTTAAATTATGCCACTTGGAAAAGCACTTTGAAGGAATAAGGGATATTCTTCTGAGTCGGTCAAATATCCCCATCTTATGTTTTTATTGAAGAACCTAAATAGGAAACACCCAAGGAGTTGCATGTAAGTCTTGTCCAATGTTGAATTTATGTAACCACTTCATGGGCATAACATAGAGGTGTAATCAAATGAATCTATGTACTATCTTATGGTAACATATATTATGCAACTCAACTACAACAAGTAAGAAGCATAAAGAACAAAATCTTTCCAGCATACCAAACCTCTTCACGCAATTCTTTAAGTGTCACTTCGTGTAAAGGTAGGTCATCTTGTAGTTCATCACGCCATATTATTACTGTATCATTCAAACTTCTTCTGGAATTTATAGTTAAACAATTCTTTGCTGGATTAATAGATGCTTCAGGAAGCCATTGGCCACCTGGGTATGACAATTGGCTTTCTCCAGGGGGACTCTCTTGTAAGATGCATTTAGGTGGCACAGAAAATGATACATCTATCTCATCCAGCACAGTTCTCCAGTAAACCTGAAACAATATACAATAATAACAAAAAATTCAAATTAAAAGAAAATTTAATAAATTCAAACTCAATTTAGAGATTGTCTTAGTCGGACCTCAGGCTTTGAGACTGAAAACTTCTGGAAATCAGAAAAGCTTGTAATAGGATCCTTATATGCTGAACCCAAAAACTCTTTCCCCCTCCTCTCTAGTAGCTGGCCAACGTTTGTTAAAACAGCATTTGCCCTAATCACACGTGAAAAAGGGAAAAAGAAAAATGGAAAGCACTTCAGAACCTCTTATTTCATAACATATATTATTGCACACATTCAACAAAAATTTTACAGGTGCTCACAAAGAAAAACTATGTTTAATAATCTAATTCCATTGTTTAATAGTACTTTATCTTAATTTCATCATTTCAACCTTTATCAGTAACTCAGATTGTACATAATTGAAGAGATTTAAAGGTAAAGCATACCATACTAAATCATTATTATGGAATGTAAAATTGAAACTGGCATCCAACTCCAGCAAAATCACATCAACTTTTGAAATATGTAAAATCTAAATCAACCGCACCCTTCCCTCCGCCCTCCTTCTAAAAGGCAGGATGAACTAACTTCTTTTTATACTAATTATTGCCAAGTCATAATCCAAGTGACAGAATTATCCTCATACGTTCGTCAAGAGAACAGCTAAGGGACACAAATTGTAGTAAAGTTCTATCAAGCTTTCATTATTTTTTTTCAGGGAAACTTTACTTGAAACCTTTTCTCTGTGCGTACAACCACTGTAAAAAAAAGAATAATTTTTTCTCTGCTACTATCAGAGAAAATCAAATCCGACAAAACAGCATAACAGAACGGAAAGTAGTCTACTCAGTTCTCGGAAGTGCATACGGGTCGGGTATCCAAGCGGGCGGGTCAGGACCGTAGTTCTTGTAGCATCCATAGTACAACATCTGATGGAACGAGAAGGGAAGTTGAGGGTTGAGGATGCGCTTCGTGATGTTCTGCCACGTCGCCGGAGTTCCGACTCCGTGAATTGCAACAATTTCTTTAAGAATTTGATCAAGCGTCGCAGCATCTTCTCGTGCGATTCCAAGAGATTCAATATCGAAGGGAGTGATAGAGTCTAGCGATTTATAAGCCATTGCCGTCTTCACTAGCGTTACAGCCCAATAATGGAGTGGAGTGATACCTTTGAAGTTGGAAGTCGGCTTTGGTTAGCTAGGACACTACGCGAGGGACTCCCAGATGCCATGTGACCGTGATCCTTTCAGCGCGTGTTTGGTTTGGCGTTGAAAGGTAAAAAAATCACGGGTTATAATTATAAATATAAAAGTTATATTTTGTTATTTTGATTAAAATTATAGTTTGAGAAAAGTAAAAGCTGAATTAAATATGTATTTAGTAGGTTGGAGTACCAAAAAATAATATTAAAAAATATTTGTTATTTTTTTATATTGTTTGCAAAAATTTATGAATAAATTACTTAAATTTTATTTTTAAGCTTTGATTTAAATTATATTTGATATTTTAATTATTTTAAAAATATTATTCAAAGATATTTTAGAAATTTTTTTTTTATTTTCTTCTTTTCCATAAATTTTTTTTATTTTTTTAAAATTTAATTATTTTTATTGTCATATTAAAAATAACATTATATTAGAGTTCAATATTAATTTAATTATTTTTTGGCCTGAATCAACTTAACTCTTTTCACTATTTTATATTAAAATATATTAAAAATTTAATCACAGTTGTATGTTACAGAGAGTTAACTTTATTTATAAAATAATAATAATAATAATAATAAAATTTTACCCTATATATCAAATGGTAAAATAATTGAGTCAATTTTTTTTTAAAAAAATAAAGTATAATTTAACCTACTGATAAAATAGTTTACTTTAAATTTTAAATAGAGAAAAGTTACATTTAAAAGATTTAGGTTTTGCAAATTTACGATATCAAAAATTGAAATTACTTTACGAACCAACGTTTTAAGAGAATCATTACTAAAATTTTAAAAAAATTATTATCAAATATTAAAAAATTATAATTTAAATAATTTTGTAGTAATTTTTCTTCAATTTAATAATAACCTTTTTAAATCTTGGTAATTTGATTTTTAATGATAATTTTAATTTTTAAAATTTTTATTATAAATTTTATAAAATTTGAGTCTTTAAATATAATTTTTTTAAATACATATTCTTTGTAAGCTCACTTTAAGATAAGACAATAAAAATTTGTAAAATTAATCAGCAATTTCTAGCTTCTTATACAATACCATTGCGCTAGAAGCACAACTAAAAAATTTTCGAGTTTTCCTTCGCCTTCTCAAAGGTCATTAACCTATGAGTTTTTTTTTTTTTTGGGCAAAATTTCTTTTTATTTTATTTTTTGGTCCATCACCACCATATTTTGATTGTCAGCTCGTGGAAAAATTAAATGTATTGATATAAATAGTAACAATGATAAAAGTAATAATAATTACAAAAATAAATTATGTTAATCTCTTTTGAGATTTAATTAAATTATATTTATTTTTTTTGTTTTAAAAATGTATACTTAGTACTCCTGACATTTTAGTATATATTACAAAAATAATAATAGAACAAAGACTTTAAGCCAATGGAGGTGAAATTGACATGGTCTTTTTTTGCAAATAAACTTATGGTATCTTATTTTGGTTGTAAAGATAGTAGATTAAAATTTTAATTTATTTTCTTATGTCTAATAGCAAATTTTTAAATTAATTTCAATTTATTACTGAAAATTAGATTGATGAGATTTAGATAAAGATTTTCTAATATTAATTTTCTCTTTAAAAGAATGTTCATACCTTATTCAAAAAACAATATATTTTATAATATATTATTTAAATAAAACACTAGAAATTAAAATTACAAAGTTATTTTTTTACTTCTATGTTAGTAATAGATAATAAAATTATAGCACAACCAATATTTGTCAGCAACTTAACATTTAAGACTAAAGTTATCCAATTAAGCTACCAAATTTTAAATTAAAAAAAAAAAGAAAGAAAAGAAGAAAAAGAAAAAAGAGAAAAATAATAAACTTCTTTTTTTTTGGTGAGAGTTATACACATAATACATTGTGGGTTTAATGGGTTCAAATTAAAATGTCAAATAAAAAAATTACATAATACATATGTGAATTTAATAAATTCAAAATTTTGAGAAATGTAGGAGTATAACATCAAATATCAATATTACATAAATACAAATTTTGAAAAATTAAGGGAGGGCATATGCCCATGTTTAAACCAACATGACTCCATAGCTATAGGAACTTTTTTTTTTAATTTATTTTTTGTTAAAAAATTAAGTTTTTGCATGATATAAAACTTTGATTTTATTCTTAATATGATAATGAAGACAATTAAATTAATGTTAAACTCCAAGATAAGATAATGATTTCATTTTTAACATGACTATAAAGATAGTTAAATAATATAATTTTTTAGAAGAAATGTATATTGCATAAGAAGTCAATTTTATTGACTAGAAAATAAATTGAAGGGAAGCCAAACACAATTTTTTTAAAATAAGAAGAATATTAAATATAATTTAATCCAACTTTATAAGAAATTAGTGTCATTTACCCAAATAAAAAAATAAGTATTGATTGGGGTCACGAAAAACAGAAAATAAGGAGAAATATGTGTCTACTCATAATGGAATGAACATAATTCTAAAGTGGATTTGCATTGTAGGTGCCGTGCAAAGCTTTGGGGTGCTATTATATTTATTATCCTCTTATTTGTATTTTGGAAATTGATGAATTTCTTACGCTTTGTGTTGGTTCACTGTGTTATGAACGTAACCTATTTATATAATTTATGTAATGTTTATTATATTCTTATATTTATTATTTTATTTATCAAATTGTTTTTTAAAAAATAAAAATAAAATAATCATTTCTTATTTTACCTATTTCTACTTATTTACATTTTATATTTTTTTTACCGTTACATTATCCAACCAGACAGATTTTGTGTTTTTATTAACACCTTATTACATAGGGAGAGTTCTAATCCAACTTTTGAAAATATTATTATCGTAATTATGAAGCAAATTTTTTACTTCGGTAATGAAAATTTGGCCTGATTCGTGATTCAAACACGATATGTGGGAAAATCCTTGAAATTAGATATGACATTTATGCTGAAGAGCAAACACCCTACTGTCCTGCTCCTGCGGGATTTAAGAGTGGGATAAACATTGAAAATAAATATAGTTCTCATTTCATCTGACAATTAGCTGACCAAATTTGAATTTTGCTTATCAAAATTAAAGTAGGAAAAGCAGAGATGAGCAATCCTCTCTTCTTACCATTGTACAGCCATGACTTGGTTAAACTGCAAAATTAGTTATCATACCACTAGCTCCCGCCATTTTCAAATCTCAAAATTAAGATGAACTTAAGGTCAAGTGTTTGTTTTTTATTATTACCTCTTTTTCCACTCTCATCACCAAATAGCCTGACTATCAAGAGTTTGTTTTTCACTATTACCTCTTTTTCCACTCTTATCACCAAATGGCCTGACTATGGTCATGCAAATTTTAAATATACATATATATATATATGTCAAATAATAAAAATTACTTTTGATGAACTTATAAGTTTATTTATAATTAGCTTGATTTATTTATATTTAATTGACCGCCAAGCTAAAAAATTTTCTTGTTATGTATATGATCATTCTCTTCATTGGACTTAAGGAGAGAGGCAGCTCACAACATCCCAAAAAAGGAGAAAAATTGATGGATGTTGAATAAAGAATAATGAAAAACATTCAAATAAATAAGTTAGCGGACTTAAACCATGCACAAGACGATTTTCTATCTGCAAGAGGCCAGTGGGGAAAAATATCAGTCAGCCCCAGGAAGAAGTTTTCCGCTGGTTGTGCCAAGACGGCTGACTGCCGCTGGAATGACTCTGGATGGTGACAGAACCTCTGCAAATGATAAATTGTATGAATCTGTTCCTAATCTACTCTGCAACCACCCTTTGTTTCCAGAAAATCCATCAGCAACAATCCAGCAGTTCTTAAAACCGAGGTTGGTTAGCATTCTTGCAACTGTTTTTGCCGGGTCCGAGTACCTAAAAGTTTCCAAAAAGGAAAATATCAATGATGTAAAGGACCAGAAAGAATCCACGCAGTGAAAATGATGAAGACGACTTGAATGGTTTATCATAAGGAAGGAAACTTACGAGTCTATGATCACAATATTGGTGCCTTTGTTTATTTTCTTGAGATATGAAATCTTCAAAGCTGCTATTTCAGCTTCCACTTTCTTGACATTTCTGACCAGGCCTCTCAGCTTACTTGGTAGTTCTTCTAATCTGAATTATAGACAACAATTGAGTGATAGTAGGTGTATTTGATAGAGTTACAAGTCCTTTTGATGAGCATAGATAAGCAAATAAGCGCATAAAGCACAAATGAGGAATCTACTGTATCACTTACGGTATGGCAATCATCCTGTTTTTAGCACTAGAGGGAAGGCGAGGAATACCGGCCTTGTTCTTATCCTTCTCTGACCTAATATCGACCATAATGTAGTTTTGTGTAGATAAGAGATCAAGAGTTTGAGCAGGAGTAAGCTCACCTACATAGTAATAGAAGTAGAAGCATTAGCCCCAGAAGAGAAATACTATTGAACATAAGTTTCTCTATAATGTAGGTTGTGAAGCTTGCAAATTCACATTAACAAAATGTTTCTTTGTAATTCTCTTTGTTTCTTACTACTTGAAGACAAAAAGCAACTTGCATCAGAACACGTCAAAGCTACCTTTGTAACCACGAAGGTTAAAGGAGATGACAGACCAGATAGGAGGAAGCAGAAGGTACGCAAGAAATATTGCTCCAGCTGTTCCTGCTATCACAATAGGATCTGCAGAAGATATGGTTTCAACAGTTGTTGAAGCTATTGGCTTGGAATCTTCAATAACCTTGCCTGTTTGTTGTGCAGCATCAGCTACGGTCTGAAATCAAATGAAATATCCAGTACATGAAAGAAAGTTGAGAGACTCTTTTTTAAATATCAACGCAGTTGCCAAAATATCATCAGGTGAAAATTTTTACGATGAAGCTAAAATCAAAAAATGTTCATAGTATGCTTAAACTGAGCATAGTCAATACTTTCTAAACAAATCTGAAAGGAGAACCGTCATGGTGGCCAATTGAATCTTTCAAAGGATGTGGAATCCCAGATGCACTTGTCTCAAGAATAAAATCACTGTTCAGGAAGTTATATCTATTCAAACGCCTCCAAAAGCATCCTAGCAGTTTCAAGTCCTAAGGCAGGAAATTGGTTTATGAACATTTCCAATTTTTCATGTCACAGTCAACATTCCTCATTTAGAGTAAACTGAGACTCATAAGTGAAGTTTACGTCAAAACCAGCAGAAAAATCAACGCAGGATTGGCTTTTATCCAGCAATCACAAATATCTTCGCTCCCATGGGAATCAAGATTGCAAAAATCTGAATCCCATCACAAATCACATGGGAGCACAAATTCCGTAAATTGAAAAGGAAAGTGAACTAGCTTCAGGACACTGGTTTCTAACACAGCTTTAGTCTGGATAGCAAACAACATTATGAACAAGTAATGCATTACACAGAAAATTGACCACAACTAAGGTAAAAAAGGATCCAATTAACCAAACCTTAGCAGCACTGAGAACTGGCTCAGTATCAACACCGGAGCTTCGAAGTGCTTCTTGGGCCTTTTTGGAAGCCTCGGAGATGGCCGGGGAAGCAACTTTTAATGCCTCTTCTCCGGCCTGGCGTACAATTGGTAACGCCGTATCCAGGGCAGGCTTCAAAGCATTCCCTATAATTTCAAGAACACGCTGGGTCGTATCCACGAAAGCCGAACCCGCCTCCTGAACTTGATCGATCGTTTTCTCCACCTATAAGTTCAGAGACAACACAATTCCATTGAGATTTACAAAAACCTAAGATTTCTCCGATTTTGTAAAATTTCAGAAAAAAGTAACCGAAACCGAACGGAATTTACTTCCGTTAGAGAAGAGACGATCTGCTCCTTAGAGATGCTGAGAGCCTTGGCTTCACTGGGAGGAGGGAAGAGAGCCAAAAGTGAAATGGTGGTTGATGTGGGTAGTGATATACAGGCGCGTCTGAGTCGGGGTTTGGAGAAAGTGTTGACTGTGTGAGGTGAAGTTGAAGTTGAAGGAGCTGGAAGGTGAGGTCTAGCAGATGCTGAGGCAGCAGTAGCCATCTCCATCGTCAGCTTTGCCATTGCCATCACCTCTCACTGTAGAGATGGAAGCGGGGGGAGAGAGAGCGAGGGGCGCGCGAATGAGATGTGTTGATAAATGAGAGGGAAGGGGAATAGTAGCGATGAGAGATATGTGGCCAAAATCTGAAAAATTTGGCTGATGAAAATCGAAAGACCTTTACTCATTGGCTCATGGTGTCCACCTGTGCAGCATCCATGTTGGAATTTCAGTCCACGTGGCATCTTTTTGTAAGAGCTCACATTTCGCTTTTCAGTGGTGTTTTTTGGCCTCCAATTTTGTCATAATTTATTAAATCAGTCTGAATCGATCGGCTCAACTGATTCGATCAAGAAGCGGTCTCTAATCTAATTTGGTTACTCTAAAAAATTGGCTAGCCAAAATATTGGTAAAAAATTGATCAAAGTTGATTAAAATCGATTTAAACCGATACCTATCAATTTTTTTTTAATTTTTTTATATAATAGAATAATTTATTTAAAATAAATTTAATAAATTAAAAATAAGAGGCAAAAAAAAGTTAAAATATAAAGATTTTTTTTTTATAAAAGAGAGAATATAAAAGAAGTAAAATGTACATACTTGACTATCTTTTATACTTATTTTCTATTATATTTATGTTTTATTTTCTAGTAACATTTTTCTCTAATATTAAGGTATTTAGCCAAAATTATTATTTACTTTTTGTTTTTTATTTTTTAATAATAAGTAAAATCTTAATATAATTTAGAAATTATAAAATAATTTTTGTAATATCTTAAAAAATATTGAATTAGTGATCAAATATTTAAAATTTATTAATATTTATTTGTTATATTAAAATTTTAATATATAAAATTTAAAAATATATATTTAATTATTATCGGTTCGACTATGGTTCAACTACGATTCGACCAATAAATCATAAATCAGTATCTCCACTAGTTCAATGACTAATCCAATTCTAAAAATATTAGATTTTGTTCATTCTTATCCTACGACAAAGAATGTGGATGTTTGGCCTTTTTTTTTTTGTTTGTTGCGATAGAAATTTTTTATATAAAATTTTTTGTTACGATTCAAATATTTTCTATAAAAACTATATATGTATACATACTAATATATATATATATATATATATTAAAAATAATAATTTAGTTACAATATCTTAATTGTAATTTTCTTAACTATAATTAGGACTAATGTCTTAATTGCAATTTTGGAAAAATTTGTAGTTAGAAAAGATAGTGTTCTATTTGTGGTTTTTTTTAAATTGTGGTTATGACACAAACTAAAAAAAAAATCCTAACTTATGTTCTTCCCCCTAACAAAGCCCTCCTCAATTTTTGTTTTAGCATTAATAGGCCAAAAAAAAAAAAAAATCCTTACTCCCTCCCTTACCACATCGTCATGCATGGACCACGTTGTCAATGATAGAGAAAGCTGACAACTCCATCCCCACTGGTGTTCTAAAAGCTTTCCATCGCTAGTGCCTTGTTTGAAGCTACAATTTTCTTTGGCATTGTTCTCGCCTTATTATTCGCTCAAAGGTGAGGTATTTTCAATCTTACTTTTTAGATCTAGGTTTTATGCACCTTATCTTACCAGCCTTCTTTTGATGTAGCTTTTGATTTCTTTTTATTTTCATACTCTTTTATTTGTCTAATTCAAACGTATTTAATCATGCAATTTAGACTCAATATATCATTTATGTAAGAAAAAGCAATTGATGGTATATGACAAAACATCATACGGAGGCTAAGGGATAAGTCTAACAATAATGCCAATATGATATTAGGGATTAATTATTTTTTGTAAGAATCATACATACATTTTCTAAATTAGGTTGCTTCCCCATTGCTGGTTTAAAGGATGACGCATATAATTGTTATGTAATTGCATTTTTTATATTGCTTTCATATAGTATCAATTAAATATATTATTACTTTGTGAAGTAGTTCTTATGTTATGTAATTGCATTTTCTTTGATTAGATTAGTTGTCCATGTGGAAATGGCTACTTTAAATTTGACTATTTATCACTTTGTCTTTGAAATATCATTGAATAAGGATGATGGATCTTGTATAGGTTAGGTACAATGATTGAATTGATCCACTATTATTTTTCTGGTTATATTATTGACAATGGGATGTGGTAAACAATTTGTACTTTGCATTTATGTATAACGTTATAGATTTTGATGGTTTAGCATGAAGCTCAAGCTTGTAGGAGGTGACTCTGCTAGTGTGGTAATAGCTTATTATGAAAGTATTAAAGCATGTATCAAATAATATTTTTCTCTTGTATATGGTTGTAAGTATTCAAGCATATATCACATGATGATTTGCATTTTATTACATATTATTGTACTACCTCTCCTTGTTGGCTAAAAAGCTTTAACTTGTATTTGTTGATTTGATAAGGGAATTCTTTTCTTGTTCTCTAAATGATGAAAACTATCATGAGTTATGGATAAAATTCAATGAAGCTTCATTATCGTAGTTACATTGATAGACATCAACTTTGTTTTTACTCCAGCACCCTAGATTCTCTTATGATAAATTCTTTACTTTGATGAAGCATTTACTTTAATATTGCTTGCATTTTATGCTTGCAAATATAGGTGCTTGGGGGTACTATAATGTTTGATGAAGCTTAGATGAATTCTTCACTTTGAATATCCTTTTTCCCATTGCACTTTCTTGCTACATATAGTTGTTTTATGCTTTGTGCCTGTATTTATCTAAGCTTCATGGCCTATAGACATAAGCTCAATGTTTATGAATATGAGCACATAGAATGAAACGCTTTTTCACTTTTTTTTGGACCATATATGATGGATTTTTCTTAAAAGCTATAGACAATTGTTAAAGTGAGTCTTATGTGTCATAGGAATTTATTTTGTCTTCTAAGTCTAAAAGTCAAAACTAAACAAACATCTTTCTACTTTGAGATAAGATGAGCTGTGAATCTCATAAGAAGTTGGACTTGGATTGTCCTCTTGGTCTCATATACACCAAATGCCAATTTCTTATCCTCAGGTCTTGACTTGTGCATTTCAACCTTCAGTTCATTTCTTAATTGCATTTTTAGTTCAATTTTCTCTTTATTTTGATCTCAAATTTATTATTTGAAAATATATTTAGAATTAAAGCAAATGATAGCCATTATAATATATAAGCTGCTGGTTTTTTTTTTTTAAATTAACTTAGCAGCAGTTTAAGCCACTGCTGGAAAGTCAAGTTAAAACCGTAACTAAACCATGGTTTAACTATAGTTAGTAAACCATAGCTAAGCCTTGGTTTGACCATGGTTTAGCTAAAATTGCGGTTAAATAATAAGATAATCGTGATTTTCTAAAATCATAATTAAACTAGTCATTGTAGATAGATCTATTGTGATTTTAGAAGTGTGGCTAGGCTTAAAAATAATCGTGACTAAGACCTTTTTTTGTAGTTATATATATATATATATATGTATGTTTATATATAAACACACACATACATATTTAAGTACGCATATGTACATGCAAATACATACATGTGGGTGCACACATGTTCAATTGAGCATAGGTAAATTTGTACTTACATGCACAACCACATACATACTTGCCCACATATGCATGAGTGTACACATGTGCATTTCATGCATATGCATATCCACATGCAAAAGTATACAAGCACATACACACATGTGCCTGCTCACATACACACTAACATGCACATATATGTGAGTGCATTCATCGATGCATGTGAACATATAAGTTGCCCTTGATTGTGTCATATCACCATCTAATTATCACTTCTATTTATCATTGGTACCTTTTTTCCAAATAATCTAAATTAAAAGTTAAGAAATATGTCTTCTGATAAAACAAATAATACAAAATTTTGTTATAGAAATTTCTTTGAAAAAAGTTTTCATTACCAAACAAATGGAGCTAGGGTGAAATGGGAAATTACTTAATTGGGAAAGTAGTACAAGTAGTGTTCAAGCTATAGTATAACCTCACAAAAGTACCTATGTCTCTCAAATAAAATATCTTGCCTATCAATTAAACAAGAAGGTTACCTTTATTTCAAAAAATTAAGAGGAGAAAATAATTTTTTAAACTATTGAAATCATTTTAATTACCTAGGAAAGTAGTACAGGTAATGTTCAAGCTACAATATGACCTCAAAAAGTAGTCATGCCTTAAACAAAATATTCTTATTATCGACTAAAATAAAGTTGCCTTTATTTCAAGAAACTTAAAAAGGAGAAAATAGTTTTTGGAACTATTGAAAATTATTTAAATAATTTTTTTTTTTGGTTTGGATAAGGAGAAATAAAAAATTTAAAATTTTGAGATAATTTAAAAAAATTTAAAAGCATTTAAAAAATATTTGAAAATTTAAGATTTCCTTCTCTCTCACTTTTGAAGGATTAGTTTCTTATACCATTTTTGGTATACACACACATGTATGTGTATGTGTGTGTGCATATATGATAAGAGAGAGAAAGCATATCAAGCAAGAGCAAGAAAAAAAAAATCTTAAATCACAATTTAATAATTTAAATTAATAGAAAAATCATCATAAATATATAATAAGTTTCTTCCTTAACTTTTGCATTAAAGACTTCACTCAAAGGATCCATATTGGTTGTGAGCAAGCATTGATATTAAAAAAAAAAAAATCAATTGCATTATTTGCTTCCCTATAATATTGCCCAACTCTATCTTGATTGGATTTCTTCATCCAATTTTTGCAAATGTTAGTGAAAGTAGCATAAAGGTGATAAGAGTAACCTTTTGTCTCACAATGGTTTGATTAAGAATCACAAGGAGAATCCTAGTCTATTTCCATGACCGATGCATAGAAATCCAACACAAGGGAGGAGGTTCTTTTAGCAAGATTCTTTATTCTTTGTGTTCTATGTTCTTAATGTAAGGAAAAAGTACAATAAAATTCTTTTAGTTGTTTCTCTATTCTATTAACCCGTAGTATAACCCACCCTTCTTTTAAAAGCTTAGCATCATTCTAAATTCTAAATTAATTAACTAATTGGATTAGGTATTGGGTCATGGGTTAGCCCATTGTAACATCATAATTTCATAACTTATCTCATACTATTCTCATGCTTCACATTATGCAATTCATGAAGGAGCAAGGAAAAAGGATATAAAATAATGAATTTTTTAGCATTGCGCTATGCATAAATTTTTTATTCGAAGTCTCGTAGGCCATATAGACTCATGTATCATATTATCATATTTAATTACATAAATAAAACTCATTTCCATCACCAAAATTGGCTTAGAGCTCGTGTATAGCAAGGGGATACATAAAATTCATGAATGCAATTTTGGCCATAATTTCTATTTTTCTGTTACAAACTTTGAAAAATCATAATTAATTTTTAAAAAATTGAAATCATGTATTCTTTGCCATTATGGAAAGCTACACATATTTACTTTATGTTAAAAATATGTCAAAACTATGAGACACCACACAGAAGAAGTTTGACATTCAAAAAAGTGTAGAGGTTTGGCTGGCTACTGGTACTATCACAGCTTTTTGTTACAAACTTTCAAAATGTCCAATAAATTTCAAAAAAATCCAATCTATACAAATGATACAAATCTAGAAAGCTATAAATGTTAGCTAGAGGGAAAAAATAACTCCATACTAGTTTAGGTACACTTAGACCTCAAAACTCAATCAAACAATACCTGAGGTCAGTTTGAGCGCTTGATACTAGATAGAATCTTTAAAAATTT
Organism: Erythrophleum fordii; assembly: GCA_032878935.1. Classification (NCBI taxonomy): domain Eukaryota; kingdom Viridiplantae; phylum Streptophyta; class Magnoliopsida; order Fabales; family Fabaceae; genus Erythrophleum; species Erythrophleum fordii. The sequence continues at coordinate 2,668,497 of JAVQMF010000055.1, forward strand.
ATATCTTCCTCTCTAGACCTCAAAATGTGCTTCTAGTTGGCACAATTCACTAGAAATGTCTAGTTTCTTATTATAAAATTTTATGGCAATTAGATATCATTTGGGCCTTGAGTGATAGAAATCATTTTCTGATCAGTATAAACAGTAATATGACCAAAATCAGAATTTATCTCAATTTTGAAAATTCATCAAATATTCCATAGACTTTCGAAAATTCTACACTTTAACTTTCCAAAAAGCTCTAAATTAGCTCTAAATGCTTGCCAAATCTCATATTAAGAAGAACTCATTTGGACAAAAAGTGGTATAAGGTTCTAAAGTGGTCAAACTTTGCTCCATATAAGGTATCAAAATATCCAAATGGTCTCTTTTGATGTTTGACACCTCTTGGGTAAGTTTAAAAGCATGAATATGACTTGTATAAACTTTCCAAATAGTCCCAAACCTCATGCATATCAATTTGGCCATTCCACTTCCATTTATACATGTATTTCTAAGATGCTAGTTTGCTATTACATTTCCAAATAGTACATTTTCATATATATAACCTTAACTCATTCATACATGATACATTAACATATTTACACATGCTCATATGGTTACATAACAATTTCATCCAAGGATTATATCATATGCCATGTATATGGTTAAAAAAGAAGCAAAACTAGGCATATTCATATACTTTAATGCTAATATTTTTCTTCTAGCCTTGGTGGCCTCCATTACCTTACTCAATTGTTTCACCTAGCATGTTAAGACATTGGAGAGGAAGGAATGAGATTTAAAGAATCCCAATAACTCATCTCTCATTCAATCACATATAAAAGCATGCAATACAAGTCTCACAAATGCATGCATAGGCATATTAACATATGCAATCATTTAAGAAGTATTTTTGGTATTTGAAAAAGTCATACATAGCATACATAGGCTTGCCAAGTAAGTGGATTAGCCTCACCCATGTACTTGTAGATCTTGAATTTGCCTCACCCATTTCTTTAAGAGATTCTTGGACTTAACCTTATTCTTGGGAGTCAACCTCACTTTTGGGAGACTCTTTACTTTATCTCAACTAATTCTAAGGGTTTTTAGCTCATCCTCACAATGACTAGAGGGTTCTTGGCTTCACCACACTCAAGCAAACCAAAGCAAGTATTATAAATATTATTTAGAAACATAATGCATCATCATAGTACCATGGCATATAAAATCATACTAGAATACTTTTCATGACTTAAAATATACATACACACATTTAAGACAATGTAAGCACATATCTATACATGAGAGAAGGTGGAGAAAGTTACCTTGCTAGCATTTGTACATTTTTTTTCCTTAAGCCTTGAATCCTCTCCCTTGACCTCATGCATTCAAGAAGGTGGAGATCACTTTTCTTTGCCTAAACACATCATATGGAAGCTAATTATACTCTTGAAGCAAAGTCTGAGGCCACACAACTTGCTTAGACACTGGCTTGGCTCATTAGCCTTTTTATATTTCTAAGAATGTACCTAATGAAATAACACTTATTAAATAAATTCTAAACTCCATTCTTTCCTTTCAAATATGATTCTTAACTCCTTTTAAGCCTTTTGGAGTCATTACACAATTAAAATAAAGAACCTAACTACATGTTGCTTCTTTAGGTCATATTATGGAACATAAGGCACCAACTCACTTTCTATGGTTTCTAAATTTTTTCCAAGGCCTCCCCTCATCTTCACTCATCATATATGACTCAAAAATGGACTTAAAAAAAATTTAAAACTCTCCCTAGGTATGCAAACACCTCTTGGCTGAACCTAAGAAGAATTTTGCTCTCCATGGACTTTGCTTTATTTTCTTGATGGAGGAAGCACATGGGGAGACTTCTAGGATCTTAGAAGCTCATTTAAACTCTCATTTAAGCATAGAAATTAAGGTACTAAATCAGATTTTACAAGAAACATATAAAACCTTAGAATTTGCATCTTGAATTTCCATGGTTATTTGTTAATTCTCTTTGCATATTCTTAATCTCCACACCCTTTTTGCTAAGAATAAACCTTGATTCTGCCTAAAAACCAAGCCTCCTATAACTTCTTGAGAGGGACGAACCATAAGGAGAAGAGGAGCAAGGGGTAGCAACTATGGAAGAAGAAATTACCTTGTTTTTCTTTGTTTTCTCACTTGAATCTTGTCTTCTTTGGTCTCTTCTCTTCAAATCCGAATTTTCTCCTCTGTTCTTCCCTCAAAATAGATCTAAATACTTCAATAAAACCATAGGAAGAAAGCTCAAGCGGAGAGGAACAAGTTTGGAAGAAGAAGGAGCATAAAAATCCATGAAATTCTTTACTTTTTCCTTACTTTTTCTCTTCCTTTCTTCTTCTCCATGGTGAACCTAAGAGAGTTAGTGTTTTCTGTAGTTTTTAGGTAGAATGGGTTGTGCAAATTAAGGGGAGAAGAAATAAGAAATTTAAAGAGTGTTCAAAAAGCTTCTATTTTCTTAAAAATTCTAATTTTGCCCTTTGTCTTTGACATTTTCGTTTCTAACTCATTTTAGCTCCTTTTTTAGAACCATATTTTCCATTATAAAATTTAGGTTCCCAATTTAGTAAAATGATTTTGGAATTGCTCAAATCGAAGCTAGAACCTTTCCGAACAAATCAGTCAAAATTTAGGTTAACTAATGTTAGAAAACGTCCACCGGAGGGGTTTTAATTGTCCTAGGGCTTTCCATGGTTTTCAGGGCATCTGAGAACCCTAGAGAACTCAAAATTTTTATTTAAAAAGCCCTCCTATGTGAATTCCAAAATTTACTCAAAATGACGAAAATGCCCTTACGTTTCGTCAATCTTTTGTCACAATTCATTTTTTTTCATTCTAGCTCTATTTTTCTTTCCATCTGAGCTTGAGATTCTCATTTTTAGGAATCTAGAATGCTTCCCAAATTTTTTGGGACCTTAACTAAGTCATTTCGGGGGACTTCCTTTTGTATCTGGTGAATTTCGTTCATTAACGAAAAAATTGTACATTACGTTTCTCACATTTTCTCTCATTTTTAGAGAACCAGATGTTACACCAATTGTAAATGGCTCAAATATTCTAACATATCTCATTTGAATATAATGAGATGACAACATAGAATTTTTTTATTCTTTATAGACTTGTATATAAGGTGCTTTGTCATAACCACTTAAACACAACATTTAAGAGCTCTTATATTAGAAATCCTACAATTAGACCAGCATAGGAGATTACAACCTTTGAATATATATTACACATTTATTTGTGTGCTTTCAATCTCCTACACTTACCCATATACACTTTATTCATGACAGATCTAATTCCTTTTGAATTTAATCTTACTCAAATTGTCTTCTCACGTGGATAGTATCTATGCTCATGATGTTACTAAAATAATTTTATAATGAACATGCCTCATACATTAGCATAGTTATACCTATTTTAGGTAATTTTTATTTCATCCACATATCACTTAGATCAGAATTAACTTCTTTCTCGACAATAATCCTTTAAACCAAATTATCATAACTATAAAATGTATGCTAAAGTAGTAAACATTAACTTATCTCTTTATAATATTGCTAAATTTATAAAGGCATCAATAAAAGGATTTATTCCTTTCTAAGATTCACGCAATAATGAAACAAGGATCTATTCACTTGATTCCCTCTTGTAGTCATTAAGTACATGTAGTATGAAAATGCATGTTATAGTGTTTTTCTTATTTCATTAGAACATATGTTGATTTAATTTATTTATCAACACTATACAAATCTTAGTCTAAACACACATAATGCCTAACTTGAATTTTACCATTTTGCTCGTCTCTTATGGCACTTAGAAGAGAATTTACATCTAGCTATAGATATTATGAATGGTAGGAATCCATAATATGATCCATATAATTATATTTTTAGATCTCATCTTAACCTTCTTTTTCTTTTTGTCAAGGCAACATATTTATATTTTGTTCCTTTTTTGCCACTTTAGTGCTTTCTTTTCCTTGCATGACAAATACAGATATTTCATCTTTTCTCACTCCTCATGAACACCTAAGGCAGTTACTCATGTGAAAGAGCCAATCTCTTTAATCTATATGACATATTATCACATTGTGCATATATTATCATTGTGTATATATTATTTATGATTATGTCAAAATATTGATAATATAATAAACACATTTATTCATTCAACAATCTAGTTATATATAGGGTGTGATACTCTATATCCTACACATATTAGGAAACTTTACATGTTCTACATACATATCTCTAAATATGAGTTCTGTTAAAGGGTCAACTAACATTTTATATATAAAGATATATTGTAAAATAACACTTTTTTGTGCTATTGCATCTTTAACAAAATTATATCTTATGTCTATGTTCTTTGTCTTGCTATGATAATTAGGGTCTTTAGTATATATTATGGGTGTCTAACTATCATTATCAATTAACACTGGACTTAAGTCCTACTACTGATCCTCAAGTGTTATATGAACTTCTTTAGCCACATAACCTCTTATACTAGATGTGCAAAAAACTCTGTCTCTATGGTTGATAATGTTATGTATATCTGCTTCTTGCTACACTAAGATATAACACCATTATAAAGTAAGAATGTATATCTATAATTTAATTATTGCATATTTAGATTTTTGCCCTAATCTGTATCGTAGTATTGCACCAATCACTTCCTTGATAACATAATGAATAGTCATTAGTACCCTTTGAGTATCTTAGAATTTTCGTGACAGTTTTCTAATGTTTTTAACTTGGATTTAATTAGTACCAGCTTATAAGGCCAATCATATAACAAATATCCAATTTTATACATATCATTATATACATTAAATTGCCAATAACATTGAAGTAAAAGACTCTTTCCATAATTTTATTTTCAAATTTAGCCTAAGCATACATTTCACAACTTAGATGATCACTTTTTACTACAAAAATATTAATGGGTTTGTAGTCTTTAACATTGAATTGCTCAAGGATTTTCTTAATATAATTCTCTTATGAAAAAAGCAATTTACTTCTCTAAACAATTTCTTTAGATTTTAATGCCAAGCATGTACTCTGCTTCAACTATATCCTTTATCTCAAAATTTAAAGTAAGTTATTCTTGAATGTCTATAATAGAATCTAGACTAATCCTAATTAATAGTATATCATCCACATAAAGAGATAATATTATGACATTTTTACCAAACTACTTAGCATAAAGAGAGTGGTCTTCATCAAACAATTGAAACTTATATGAAGTTATTGTTCCATGGAATCTTAAATACTACTGTTTAAATTATTATTTTAGCCTATAAATAGACTTTTGGAGCCTACAAACTTTATACTCCATTTCTTTCTTCATTTGGTTTGATATAAATTTTTTTATTTAGTTTTCCATTTAAGAATGCATTTTTCACATTTATTTGATATAATTCAAAGTCCAAGCTTGGAACTATAGCTAGGACTAGCCTAATTTGAATTATATAGGCAAAAAGTGAAAAAAGTATCTTCATAAGCTATACATCACTCTGTGTATATCCCTTAGTAAGTAAGTATGCCTTATATCTTTCGATGGATCCATCTTCTTTTCTTTCTATCTTGAGAATTTATTTGTTCCTAATTTCCTTTTGGCTTGACAGAAGATCAACTAAGTCCTAAACATAGCTATCTTCATCAAATCTATCTCTTCTTCCATTGATTTTGTCCACTTTTCCTTACCAAGTGATGATAGAGTCTCTTAAATTGTATTTGGCTCCTTATTATCTTGTAAAATAACTATTACTATTATCCTTTCAATCTCAAAACGACATTTAGGTACACTCTCTCAGTTACTCCTATATAGTGGAATTGTTTGTGCAACATTCTTATATTGCACCAAGCTCTCACTGAAATCAACAAATCAAGGCACAACTATTTGTTTGTGGTTATCTTGGTCATGTGTCTCATAAGGAGATATATCCTCGTCAATCTCTCCTCTACTAAGAAATTCACTCTCTAAATCACTAGATTCAAATTTAGTTGTACTTCGATTTTTATTTTCTCTAATAAAAAGGTAACCTTTTAAATGTTCTAAATATATGATAAAGATATATTTCTTATCCTTAGGCCTATTTTTCCATGCTTATGAAAAGTATCATGAATATAAGTAGTTGACTTCCATGATCTTGAAATGCTTAAGCCTAGCTAAAAATTTGTTCATAATTAATAGGGTGTGAAAGTAGTTAATTCGAATGAGATATGGTTAAGTATGAAAGTAAGAATAAAAAATGCATCACCCTAATAAAAAATGGTAAATATACTTGAGCCACCGTTGACCTAATTATTTTGAGTAAGCTTCTATGCCTTTTCTCAGTAACTCCATTTTGTTGTAAAGTGTTAGGAGTTTTCAATTGTCTCAAGATTCTTTTCTTTTCATAGAGCTATTTAAGCTACTTTGACAAACATTGATGTCCACGATCAATTTTCAAAGCTTTAATTTTCTTATCTATTTAATTTTCAATGATATTCATATGATGTATAAAGCACTAAAGTACTTCTAACTTATAAGAAATCAAATAGACCTAATGATAAGCGTAAATTATAAATGATTTTCCTAAGATTTTATTGAGTAATTAAGTCTAATTTTTGTGGTTTTTATGCATCTAATGTTAGATTTAATCAATAATTTTTGGAAGTGGAAAAGCATTAGTGAATTAATAGGAAATCAAGCATATTTAATAAGAAACACAAACTAGCTATGTTAGTAGCATATGCATATATGAAGGAGAAGTTTTGTGCATACTAAAGCTGACATGTATAGGTTGTGTCAACCTACACAATTGTGTCAAAGAGCCTTAAATCAATATATTGCTTTTAATGTTACATAGGCATATTGTGTCATTGGGTGGTTTCAATATGGGATGCTCGTATTCAACTAGAAATAAGAGTTTTGTAAGGCTTTTTTGAATTTTTGAAATGGGAGGCGAAGAAAAGGGATAAGACACATAGATATAGAGGATAAGAAGAGATTCAAAGGAACACTGTAAGGATTTGCTAAAGATATGAAGTTTGCACTTGAAGAATCACTCAAATATGCCATTACTTCATTTTTACCCTTTTTTTTTGCATTTAGATAGTAGATTTATATAGTTTTAATGTTGTTTCATTGCTAATTAAGATTATGTGTAACTAGAATATATATTTGAAATTTAGATGAATTTGTTTATTAATTGAGTTAAACTTGAAATTCTCTTTTAACAATTTTAATTAGATTAATCTATTATCCTTTTTCTCTTATTCATGAATGGTTGGCCATCGTTTGTCTAATATATTGTGAGAGGATCAAGAGGTTAATTGCAATATAGATCACTAGAGTTGTAGATTTAGATGACAATTTTATATAGATATGAGTTGCATGTTAGCAGTTTGTGAGTATTATCTTGATTGATTCCTTGTACGTAATGGATTTATATTAGGTGTATAGTCATGTAAGTAAACATGGACTTAATATAAGTATGGTAATTTATTTTAAGAAAGAGTTTCATTTATATTAGTGGAATTACTATTAATCCAATTGAATTTAGTTGCAGGAGTTTATTCCGAGTGATACTTAGGATGTAAATAGAGAATTTTAAATTTCAAGACTTTTTTCATACATAGTTAGTACTTGTTTAGAGTATCTTATTACTTTAAATTTACATTTATTAATTTCATTTCAATTGGATAATTTAAATAGTAAGATAAGATTTTGATAATTGGCAGTAGATTTCTTTTCTTATGGGAATAATACTGTGCTTATTAGTTTATTACTTGCGTGACCCATATACTTATAGAATTGTTTACAATAAGTTTTTGGCATCATTTTCATGAAAGATAATTCAATATTAATTGAAAGATTTTTCTTATCAACCTATATATTTTATATTTTGTTAATCTTTTGTATTTTCTTAATTTTCAATTTTAGTTAATTTATAGTTTTTTTAAGTATTCTAGCATTATAAGTTGCTTATCTTGTGTTACTTTTCTTGAGCCTGAACCTAAATTTGAGCATATCCTTCATGTTAGATGATGACAAGCAGAGGCTCCACAAGAACCTTAACCAGTAAATCAACAAGAGGATCCAGTAAAAGATGTACCTCAACAAATCAAAGCTTCTCCTAATCGCCATCATAGACTTGTGCAAGATTATGCCATTCCATATGCATAAAGATTGAACAACAATATAATCAGCCTAATGGTTGTAGCAAATAACTTTAAAATTAAATTTAGGATAATTCATATGGTGCAGTAGAATGAATTTGGAGGAGGAGTACATAAGTATCCTAATGCATATTTGACTTGTTCCTGAGGATCTATGATATTATTAAAATGAATAAGGTTTCATTAGATGCAATAAGACTTTGATTATTTCCATTCTCTCTAAGAGACAAAGCTAGATTATAGTTGGATTCTATGTCTTCTCAATATTTTACCACATGGGATGAGCTTTCATAGGCTTTTATAGCTAAGTATTTTCCTCTGAGCAAAACTTCTAGATTGAGAAGTGAGATACAAAGTTTTCTACAACAAGATGGTGAATCTTTATATGATGCATGGGAGAGCTTTAATGACTTATAAAGGCGATGCCCATGTTATAGTATCTTGATTTAGATCTTTTATAATGGGCTAGAGTGTGAACTTAGGGTCAATTCAGATACTACAGCTTGAAGATCCATATTGGCCTAAAATGTTGATGAAGCAGTAGACATCATTAGGGAGATGGCTGCCAATCATTATAATTAGCCTTGTGAAAGGCATTCATCTAAGTGAGATACTAGTGTTATGGCGATGGAAGGCATCTATGCACTTAATAATAAAATAGATAACAAGTTTGATATACTGATGAAGAAATTTAATCAAATAAGTGCCAATGAAGTGTCAAATTCTCCATCCTATTTAGGTTGTGAACTTTGTGGTGGTGATCATCTTTATAGTGATGGCTAGAATAACTTCTCAGGGTCTTATGCAACTAATCAAGTGCAATATGTCTCTAACAATCCTATGCCATAAGATAACACTTATTTAGCTGCTTATAATCTTAGATGGTGCAATCATCCTAACTTATCTTAGGAAAATCAAAACTAAAATCATCCAAGAATTTAGGAAATCAAAGTGGACCATTTAGACTAGATTTTTAATTTAGGAATAAAAGAGTTTAATTTCAAAATGAAAATGTGTAAGGTGAGGAAGCTACATTTGAAAAATTCAGCAATGTGTCTTTTGATAGATTTGAGAGGTTTAAGAGGTTAGAATTCAAGTTGGATTAATAGACTAATCAAATAAAATTCTAAAAATGTAATTAAGTTAGTTAGTTGGATCATCCAATATTAGAACTCAAGGATACATGCCTAGAAAAACTAAGGTTACTCCTAAGAAGCAGTGTAAGGTAGTTATATTAAGAAGTGGTAAACCATAAGGTAAGAGTCCTAATTTGACAAAGCATTCTATTTAGTAGGATGATGTGGTTGAGGAGACACCATATAACAACCTAATTTAGATTAGAGATGACAAAAAGGAGACCACTAACCCACAAATACTAGCAACAATCAAGGTATATGTGTCTCTTATTCTATTTCCTTAAAGGCTAAAACAGTAAAAGCTAGATAAGTAGTTTGATAAAATTTTGAATATTTTTAAATAATTTCATATCAGTATTCCTTTTTCAGATGCTTTAGCTCAAACGTCAACATATGTGAAATTTTTAAAGGAAATTTTGTTAAACAAAAGGAATTTAAAGGATTATACTACTATAGAACTCAATAAGGAGTGCAGTACAATAATCCAAAATAAGTTGCCTTTTATACTTACTAATTTAGAGATTTTTTCTACTCCCTATGTAATTGGTTATGTCTTTTTGAATCATGTGTTGTATGACTTAGGTGCAAGTGTTAGTTTGATGTCTTTTTTAGTTGGAAGAGACTTGATTTAGGAGACTTGAAGTTTACAAATGTTACCTTGCAGTTGATAGATAGATCAATCAAGCATCTATTGGATTTATTGAAAAATGCCTTAGTAAAAGTTGAGAAATTTATTCTTCTTGTAGGCCTTGTAATTTTAAATATAGAGAAAGATACATTGATGCCTTTGATTTTAGAACACTAATTTTTTGCTATAGTTAAGGCTTTTGATTGATGTGAAAAATGGAAAACTCACTTTGAAAGTAGGTGAGGAAGTAGTTGAGTTTAATTTCTTCAAAGCAATGAAAAGTTCTAATGTAAATGCTAATGAGCAGTGCATGAGCGTTTATATGGCAAATGAATTTGTGTAGGAGATTAAATTGAAATCATTTTTTAATAACCCATGTAAGGCTTGTGTTTCATTGGCTACAACAATTCAAGATACTGACATTAGCATTGTCGTAATAGCTCATTCATTATAATCTACTTCTTTTATTCCATTTCATAAGGGAAATATGTAATGTCTGGTTTTCGTTAAACAACGAAAACAGGCGTGTTTTCAAAGTAAGTCTCTCAAAATAAATTAGTTAAGGTCTCAAAAAATTTGGGAAGCATTCTAGACTCCTAAAAATGAGAATTCCATGCTCAAATGGAAAGAAAAATGAAGCTAGAATGAAGAAACAATTTCTTACGAAAAGCTTACGAAACGTAATAGCACTTTCATAATTTTGAGCAAATTTTGGAATTCACACAGGAAGGCTTTTTAAATGAAATTTTTAAGTTTCTCAGGGTTCTTAGAAGCCTAGAAAATCATGGAAACCCACAGGACAGTTAAAACCGCTCAGGTGGATGTTTTCTAATGTCAATTGACCTAAACTTTGACTGATTCGTTTAAGAAGGTTTTAGTTCCGATTTGAGTGATTCCAAAGGCATTTTACTAAATTAGGAACCTAAATTTCATAATGGAAAAGATAGTTCTAAAAAAGGAGCTAAAACAAAGTAGAGAAGAAAATGCCAAAAACAAAGGGCAAAATTGGAATTTTTGAAAAGTATAACTTATTCCCACATATATATATATATATATATATATATGATGCACCCTTCTTCGCCCTTCATTATGCACGAGGAAAACCCTAAGAGAGAGGCGCACAAGAGAGGAAGAAGAAGGAGGAAGAAATCCAAGCTTAAGGTATGTTTCCATGGTAATTTTTCATGTTTTTCTTCATCCACACCTCCTTTCCTCCCTTCTCCTTGATTTTCTTTGATTAAAATGAAGTTTATAAATCTAATTCAAGGGAGAAATTTCGGATTTGAAGAGAGAAGCTTGGAGAAAGCAAGATTCAAGCCAAATTAAGCAAGGAAACTAGGTAAAACTACATCATATGGTTGCTATTTTGATTTCCCCTTCTTCTCCAATTCGACACACACCAAGAACCTTAGGAGGATCTGATTTTCAAACCCAACCAAGCATGAATCGTAGGTATTTGATGGAGAAGAACAAGAATATGCAAAGAAAATAACAAAATAACCATTAGATTTCAAGAAGTAAATTCTAAGGTTTCAAGTGTTCCTTCCAAATTCTGATTTTGTGAGATACTTCCTAGGTCTAATTAAGAGCTTAAATAAGTTCTTGAGACCCCTAAGAAGCTCCCCATAAGCTTCCTCCTTCAAGAAAACAAAGAAATCTCCAAGGAGCCCAAAAACCCCCTATGTCTTGGCCAAAGCATGTTCATATAGCTAGGGAGAGTTTTAAATTTTTCTAAGGCCATTTTTGAGTCATATTTGATGAATGAAAATGATGGGAGGCCTTGGAAAAAATTTAAAACTCACAAAAAGTGACTTGGTGCTTTAGGTTCCATATTATGACCTAAAGAAGCAACATGATGATAGACCCTTTGTTTTAATTGTGTGGTGACTCCAAGAGGGGTAAAAGGAGTCAAGAATCATATTTGAAAGGAAAGAATGGAACCTAGAAATTATTTGAGGGGTGTTGCTTCACTAGGTGCATTTATGGACCATAATGGGATTTATAAGCCAACCTAGTGTCTAAGCAAATTGCATGGCCTTAGAATTGAGTTCATAAATCTAATTGGCTTCCATAAATCGTGTCTAGGCCAAGAGAGACCATCTCCATAAAGAGGATGCTTGAAATCTAAGGAAAAAGTATGTGATTGTGTGCAAGGTAGCTCTCTCCACCTTCTCTCATGCATGGATATATGTTTAGCTTGTCTTATAATGTGTGTATGTGTATTTTCAAGACATGAAAAGTATGCTAGCATGATTTTATATGCCATGATTTCATGATATCATGTTATGTTTTCAAATGAATGTATAATGTTTATTGAGTTTGCTTGAGTGTGGAGAGGCCAAGAACTCTTGACCATGGTGAGGACGAGCCAAGAACCCTTGAAGTAGGTTGAGACAAAGTAAAGAGTCTCCTAAAACTAAAGTGGGCTCCTAAGAGTATGGTTGAATCCAAAGCTCTCAAAGAAAGGGTGAGGTAAGTCCAAAATCCATGAGAAAAAGTGTGAGGCCAATCTAAACACTTGGTGAGCTCTTGAATGTCTTGTACGATTTGTTCACATGCCAAGCTTGCTTCTTAAATGTTCATAACTTTCATTTTATCTATGAATGCATTTTTTAAGGTTTGCTTTATATATATTATATATGATTAAATAGAAGATGAGCTATTGTGATTCTTTAAATTTCATTCTTTCCTCTCCAATGATCTCACATGTTAGGTGGACCAAGTGAACATGGTAATGGGAGCCAACCACCTTAAAGGAAAGTGTTTGACAATCAAGTGCTTGAGTTTTACTACTTTAGGGCCATATTTGTGTCAATTGATGTAACCCTTTGATGTATATGATTTATGACCCCTTAGAAATATGTAATTATGATATTATGTGATGTATAAATATATGGATATGATGTATGAACCCTAGAACAGAATTTGGGTATGTAATACTAAGGTATGCATTTTGGAAAGTTTGATGTAATGTGTATATATATGGATGAAAAGGCTAAAATGAGATGTATGAGGTTTGGGACCATTTCGGTAGCTCACACAAGTCCTAAATATGCTTTTAGACTTGCCCAAAAGGTGCCAAGACTAAGGGAAAACCATTTGACAACTTTGGTACTCAATATAGAACCAAAAATGACCATAATGGAACCCTATATCACTTTTTGGCCAAATGAGCTCTTCTTGCTCTGAGATTTGACATGCAATTAGAGCTTGTTAAAATATTTTTGGGAAGCTAAAGACCATAATTTTTAGAGGTCTACAAAATATTTGATAGATTTTCAAAGTTGGCAATTTTTCTGATTTTAATCTGTTTGAAAATAAAATTTGTCAAGTAAGGCTTAAATGATGTCCAATTGCCACAAAATTTTATACATAGAAACTAGATATTCACAGTGACTTGTGCCAACTAGAAGAACCTCATTTAGACATCTAAAGAGGGAGATATGAATTTTTGAACATTCTGTCCAGTATCAAGAGTTTTGCCCGACCTGAGTTACTGTTTTATTAAATTCTGAAGTCTGGGCATGATGGACTAGTCTAAAGATATTTTTTCTCTCTAGTTAACATCCAAAAATTTTTAGATTGGTATCATTTGCATGGATTGAATTTTTGTGAAATTAATTAGGCTTTTTCAAATTTTTCTACAGAAATCTATGACAACATCAGAAGACAGTTTGACCTCTACACTTTTTCAGATGTCAAATGTCTTCTGTGGTGGATGTTATAGTCTGGACATATTTTTAGTATGAAGTAGACATCCGTAGATTCTCAGAATAGCCAAGAATACATGATTTTGATATTTCTAGAATTAGTTATGAATTTCCAAATTTGGTCAAAAAATGGGTCAAATTTGGCCGAATTTTAATATGCCTATTTTAAGTTTTCCTTTGAGTTCCATGAATTGTGGGCCACATTTTATAATCTAAATGATTTGTATTCATGTAATTAAATATGAGAATGTATGGTATGAACTCACACAGTCCACGTGATACCGAATGAAATTTTTATATACGACGCAAAGCAAGAAAATGCATTATTTTAATTCTCTTTTCTTGCTTCTTCATGGAAATTAAGAAGGTAAAGCATGAGAATATTATAGCATAAGCTAAAAATATATGGTGTTACAAAATAGGTTTGAAGACCTTGGCAAAGGAAAATTGCTTCCACTACCCTTTACTAAGAAACCCCTTACTTTAGAACTAAAACTAGTGCCCTCTCACTTTACATATGTTTATTTAGGAGAAAAATGATATTTATCATTGATTGTTTCATCACACCTTATGGACACTTAGTTGGATAAGTTGTTGAAGGTTTTTAGAGAGAGAAAGGATGCCATAGGGTAGATCAAAATTTGGCATTAAAGGATTAAGCTCTTCCGTTTGCAAGCATAGAATTTTAATGGAAGATAATCATAAACCTTCCATTGAACATAAGAAAAAACTCAATCATAACATGAAAGAAGTTGTCAGAGTAGAAATACTTAAACTCTTGAATGTTGGTATTATATATCTTATTTTTGACAATTCTTTGGTAAACCTTATTCAGTTGGTTCCCAAGAAAGGTGGAATGATGGTGGTTAAAATTGAGAATGATAATTTGATTTCTACTAGAACAACTATTAGCTAGTGAGTGTATGTAGGCTGTAGGAAACTGAGTAATGGTACTTACAGGAATTATTTTCCTTTACCATTCATTGATCAGATATTGGAAAGGTTAGCTAAATTTTGTGGACCTATTTGTGACATTAGCTACCTAATGCTTTGATTCCTTTTTATATATTCCTCATGAGTTGTACATCTACTTTTGGTAAGTTAAAATTGGTTATGTATCTTACTCTTGACTTTGCATGCTTATTATACTTGATATTGGACTATTTTCTGGCCTTAGGGTTGCTAAAAGTTATTCTTTGGGCTCAATATTTAAGGCTATTTGCTTGTTTTACTAGGTTGCTAGTTCTTCCTCTTCTTTTAGGTACCTTATGACACTGAGGAAGCATCCATGCCATGCATCAACTAGTTCTTCCTTTACCCTTACCAATTTAGATGGCCTCGTATTCCATGATGACACTTAGGAAGCTCATTATAATATCTTGGCATAATGACCTATTATTGTTTATAGATATATTGATGAGGACACTTCGAGCTAAATGGGCTTTTTAAAGGAAGTTAGATAGTTAGCCCAAGTCATTGGGTATAATCAATTCTTGCAAATTTGACCCCTTACTTATTTGGAACCTTACATTAGATTTTCTCAACTTATTTCCTTTGGAGTTCATTTTGATCACCTTTAAAGAAAAGAGGAAAGTCCAGTTTCACATGTTTGCTTAAGAGTTCACCTTTACTTTACCTAAAATTAGTAACATGCTTTCCTTTACCATTGATGGGATGTGATATGCCTTATTTATCACTAGCCAGAGTTGGTTATGGTAAGAGCTTTCTTTTGAGCTCACATATTACCTAGGCAAGTCAAAGGCAACTAAATTGTATTGACCTACATATCGCTATATGCAACGCTTTATGGCCTATTGTTTATTTGGTCACAGTGACAGCACTAAATTGTGAACTATTATAAGTTATTCTTTTTGCATTACATAGCTTCAAGGTCTTGAATTAATACGAAAGTGTGATTGCTTAAGCATTGGTAGCACATTGTGATGAGTAACATAGGGTTGATAGTTATTGGTTGTTTCATCACAAATATTGTTAAGTGTCTACAACTCTTTGGACTCTATTGATCTTTTATTGGCCCATATTTAAGGCAACAAGTGGATTGATATGCGAATGTTATATGCCTTGAAGTTTTGTGCTTGCTAGAATGAGGCACTAGTACTTCTTGATAATGAAGCTACTAGTTGCTAATAATGCAATAAGTAGCAGAACTATAAGGCCCAGCATCTTGTAGTTGAGTATGCTCCATTTATAGCTTAGTCCAGCACTACACCTTTTACTTTAGTCTCTTATATTGATATGTTTCATTAGTTGATGGAGGTGATGGAATGCCTTGGAGATAAGGTGCACTAGGATTTACTGAGCTTCATTATGATTTGGCATAACATGGTTAACACTTAGACGCGCTAACTATATAGATGCATGCTTCTTAACACCTACCTTCCCTAACCCTACCTGAGAGTTGACCCTTGTCCTTTTCAATGTCACATGTCCTTTGACTCTAGTTTATATTTTACTCCTTAACTGTATTGAAAACTACATTTCTTGCTGACCACGAAAAATTTTATGTGTGTTCGCAAGTGCACGGGTCGGATCAAGTAGTTCAGTGATAAGTAAAAGTATCGTTCCCATGAGAAATGACTTGAATGCAATTAGGCAGTGTACAACCTACTTTTATCCACGTTAAACAACCAATTATGAGATTCTTGACTTTAGAACTAATTTTAAAATAAAGCAAATTGAAAGAAAACATAGTTGGCAAAGAAAAGTTTGGTTAAATCTAAGGTTTTAAAATTACCCAGAGTCACTAATCCCTTGATGCTTCCTAAACTTAATTTCTTGTTTAATTGCAATTAATTTTCACCTTGTGGGTTAAGGGATTCAAAAGCTATAACCGTCCGTCAATGTAATTATAGCCCTACTCTCCCCTAAAATCTAAGTGTCCTTAGATTTAGGTTCGAGTGCATTAAGTACTATAACCTTCTATAAACCAATTAAGGCAATTAGGTATATTTCTATCCAAATTACAAATTAGATAATTCTAAACTTAATTTATCCAACTCTTAGGTCCAATCAAAATCCCTTTTTCAAGGTCAATTCCAATTACCCAATTCAATTCTAAGAGGTGGCCAATCTCAAAGAAAGCAATAAGCAAGAGAAGGATACACAAGACTCCAATTATCACAATCAACAAGATAATTAATGATCTAGTTCACATCAGGTTCATAGTGCTCTAGGTAAAAGGAATTTAGCTACACATAGCTAAATCTACAGTAAATCCCAATCCAATACATGGAGAAGATGAAAAGAAGCAAAGAAAGCAAACAAAGGAATGATAGAGATGCAGAAAGTGATGTTTCCCCTTTGATTCTTCCTCTTCCTTCACCCTTCCAAGCTTGGATAGCCTCAAAGATCACCCAAAATCGCCTCCCTGGACGACCAGACTTCTTCTCTGCCGCAGAATGAATAAACCCTAGCTCCTCCTCCTTCTTTTTTTATCTTAAAAATTGAAACTGTGCGTTTCAGGTCCGACCTCGCTATGGCGAGGAACGACTCTCACTATAGCGAGGTCTCATAAGTCTTCAGATTTCCGCTGCGCTCGCTACCTCCACGCTATGGCGAGTTGCTCTCTGGAATTTTCTATGCAACACGACTTCGCTATTGCGAAGTGTCCCTTTCGCTACGGTGAAAGTGCCATCTCGCTATAGCGAACTGCGGTCTCGCTGTAGTGAGATGACTTGTTCAATCTGCTTTTGCTATTTTCAGCTTCCTTCTCTTATGTTCAACTCTTTCTACATTTTGCTACTTTTCCCTGAAATTGAAATCAAATGTAAAGTGAGGCTTAAACTGATAAAAATATTACAATTACAATACTTTCTTTGATTTGTTTGATTGAGTACATTTTTAACCATATTAATTAAAAGAAAAGTATTTTACCTCCCTAATTTAGTGTCAAATATAGTCCTTTTGAATCCTAAATTAGGAGGTTATCAAACTCCCCCACACTTAAATCTTTGCTTGTCCTCAAGCAAATCTTAGAAAGAATTACGCCCAAGCAATCAAAATTTCAGATCCCCCCACACTTATAAAGAATCCAATTTCAGAAGCAGAAGCTCAGCAAAACTCAAATTGGATTTGAAAACAATGTACTCATAGTAACACCCTTATTTCTAAAGTGTGTGTGTGTTCAACAAGAGATGTTAAGAAATAATCAAGAAATCCTAAATAAGTTTTCCCAGCAATTTCAAGACCTAACCCAATCATTTGTACTAACTTCAATCATCAAAGCTCATTAAAAGGGGTCTTTATTATTTAATGTAGAATTATTTCCAGCAATTTTTTTTTCTCTCCTCATCAAATTACTTAATCCTTTTGACGCGAATGACAACATTGGTTATGAAGCCACCCGGTTACTCAGGTTAAAGAAATCCTCAGAGGGCTACTAGCATACTCTTAGTTTTATCACTGTTTGATGCGAAAGTCTACACTTTTTGGTGCAAACCCCCGGTTACTAAGTGATTTCAACCATTGGAGTAGAGAATCATTTTGTTTTGTTTTGTTTTTTTTTTTACACAAGATATCCCTTTCAACTGACAGTCAAGTATCCATCAGGAATAGATAAATTGGGGAAATCTAAAACAACTGGAAGCTCATTATAAGAAAAACTTGAATTACTTCAAAAATCATCTTATTGGAAAGTGCTCCTATTGTGGGTGCGTACTACAACTACATTACTCACTTTATCCATTTCAAGTTCGCTTAACCTCTACATTCCTTAATTAATATTCATCTAAAGTGAGAAAGGATGAATCTGATTTAACATATGAGCATAAGGAATATGGGCACTTGAATATTATTAATGGGAAGATGTTATTGTCAACTTATATCCACTTATCCTATATTTATCTATGTTTACCTTAACTCCCCCACACTTAAAAGTTACATTGTCCACAATGTATAAAATGGGAAAAATCAGAAGTAGAACAATAGAAATAGATGGGGGCGCAGGGAAGGGATGTAAAGAGGTAGGGAGAGACGAGACTCCCCTGATTGGAAGAGATAAGAAAGCAAAGGGATGCGTGTGAACAACTCCTTTATCTGAGAGACAAAAATAGACAAAATATACACAGCAAACAGTAAGTTGGCGTTAGAATTAAGAAGACAATTAAGAGCATAGCCAATTCAGGAGTTAAGAGCATAATCAGATACAGTTATCCATATACAGTTATCCAAAATATAAAATAAGGAAAAACAAAACAAAAACTGGCAGCTGGAGAGAAGGGTCCTAAGAATCAGAAGGCTCAGGTCGATCCTGAGGTGCAGGCTCCTGAGGGAGAATGATAACCGGGGTCTGAGAAGCCTCAGGAGGTGGTGGTGGAGGTGCAGGCATCAGGTAGTCCATAAGCATCTGTAACTGATCTTTCATTGATAGGACATGCCCTTCCAGCCTATCAATGGACTCTCGTGCCCAACTCTCAAATTCTGTACGATATGGGGCACCGTGTCCTATCGGCTCTAGAGTACCTAGGCGCTGCTGTGAGGGAGGAGTTGGAGATGCCTCAGGCTATGCCTGAGTAGGTGCTCTCGGCCTACGGGGCTGTCCTGGTGCATCCTTCATACTATCATATTTGAATGGCCCCTTTGGCTTAAATTGTGCGTCATTTTTAGAGACGCGGCTACCCCCCATGGTAAGTAATTCTATAAGCATATGAGGGTATGCCAGGCTAACCCTGTCGGACCTCGTCACTTGCTTGAAGTTTAAGTACATGAGACGAGGAATATTTACCCGCTGCCTAGTCATAAAACACCACGTCAGAGTAGCTCGTTCTTGGGTCATGTCTGATCCATGCGAACTTGTCAGTATGTTGCTTGTGATGAATTATAACCAGAAACGAGCGGGTTTGTTGAGTTGGTTCACCGGGTAGACCTTGTTAACCAGCAGAGCTCTCCCTTCTTCAGCAATTGTCGTCTCCACTTCTTCTAAAGGAATGGATTGAGGGTTCTCCATGTAGGACTGGAAGGCACAGTCTGGGACATCAGGCAGCTCATAATAGTCTTAGAAGACTTTCTCATTAATGCGCACCCAAGCCGAACGGTAATAGTATTCATCCTCCTCCTCCTCAGTATCCTCAAAATTGGCGTACAACTCTTGGATTATTAAAGGGATCTGATGCACCAGTTTCTTAGTGAATCCTTGCAACCCATGCCATTCAAAATCCAAGAAGGTTAAGTCCAAAATATGGGGTGCATAGTAACGGTCCTCAACAACCCCCCTGTCAGCAAAAAGCCGCTCAAAGTAAAATTCTGCCCGGGCAGATGCAAACCGATCCTTGTCATACACTTTCTTCTTCTACTTTGAGGATGAGGCTTCCGCAGTCTTAGTTTGTTTCTTAGGAGCCATAGCCCTGAAATTCAAACAAGAAGGAAAGATAAAAATCAGTGGCAGCATTCAAAGGAAATCATGGAATCAGGAAATCAAATGAATGCAGCATGTTTATACTAAGGGAAGACACAATTAAAAGCATCCAAAGGACTGGGACAGGAAAATGCATTTTTCTGGAAAAACCTTCAAACTCGCTATAGCAAGTTCGAACTGATTTTACACAGCGAGAATTAAACGGAGTAGAAGCCAAATTGAAGCCATCATTCTGCACAGAAACAGTCGACCAGCAATACCCATCCAGAAAAACTAACCAAATAACCCCTAAATACTCAAATCTAAGTAAAATAAATTGAACCCTAAAATGACCAGATTCAGCGAAAATAGCCAACAATTCAGGGGAGAAAGGGTTTAATCGATTTACTTGATGTAAGGAATGCAAGGGATGAGGGAAATGCGAGCCTAAAAGACAAGAGATTCAGTAAAATAGAGAATAAAAGAGGCTAGGAACTTCACCGCAATAGCGAGAATGAAATGACGGAATGGAGAAGAAACTGTAGGTTATTTTATTTCACTTTTTTTTTTTATATAGAGAGACTCGCCACTGCCAAGCAATAGTGAGGGCTTCTCTGGGGTAATTACCAAAAGCAAAGCTGCTGTCCTCGCAATAGCGAAAATTTCTTCTCGCCATGGCGAGAAGACTTGGATAATTACTGGTGACTGAATTTAGTACTCAGCCATGGAAATGCTGAATTCGCTGTAGCGAATGAGTTATCTCACAATGGTGAGAAAACTTCGTAAGAATTTATGCAACATTTTACTCGCCATAGCCAGGATACAGCGAAGATGTCTCTGGACTTTGTACCAAAATGCAACACAGAGAGCTCGCTATGGCGAGGTAATTTTCTCGCTGTAGCGAGAACACTTAATGTTGCAGATTGTGGCTCGCCACAGCCTGGCCATAGCGAGATACTCTGGTGTGTGTACCAGGAGTGGGACAAGCAGCCTCGCCATAGCGAGAGGGATGCCTCGCTATAGCGAATAATTTTTTTTTACTGAAATACTCCCTCAAATGCAACCAGATATAATAATAAATTACAATTCAAAGCATGGTTAGATACTCCCTATAAATATGTATGGTGCTGCTCCTTCTTGCCAATCCCTTGCTCCTTAATATCAACATTTTAACCTATAAAACACATAAAAAAAGAGAAAAGCATCAAACCCAAAAATGAGAAGAACTTTAGATTCAAACATAAAAACAAGAAGAAAACTTGGGTTGCCTCCCAAGGAGCGCTAAGTTTAAAGTCTTCAGCCAGACTATCCTGACGCTTCTATGAGTAGTCTTGGAGTTGCACATTTGCCTTCATCCTGTCCACCGGTCCACCAAGGTAATGCTTCAAGCGTTGACCATTTACCTTAAAAGTTTACCCACTTTTCTCATCTTGAATTTCAATGGCACCAAAGGTAGTGGTAGACACCACCTTAAAAGGACCCGACCACCTGGATTTAAGCTTTCCTGAAAACAACCTCAAACGAGAGTTATACAATAGCACTAAATCACTAGGTATCAAATCCCTTTTTAAAATCTTCTTATCATGCCAGATCTTTGTCTTTTCCTTATATAGCCTAGAACTCTCATAAGCTTGTAACCTGAATTCATGGAGTTCATTAAGGTTTAACAGCATCTTTTCACTAGCATCTTTATAATCCAAATTCAATTTTTTTATAGCCCAAAAAGCTTTGTACTCAAGTTCCAAAGGTAAATGACAAGCTTTTCCAAAAACTAATTGATATGGAGACATACCAATTGGTATTTTGTAAGCTATCCTATATGCCCATAAAGCTTCATCTAGCTTATCAGACCAATCCTTCCTATTAACACTTACTGTTTTCTCCAAAATTCTCTTGATCTCCCTATTAGATACTTCACAGAGGCCATTGGTCTGAGGGTGGTAAGCTAAAGCCATTTTGTGGTGAACTCCATATTTTTCCAGTAAAGATTTAAATAAGTGATTATTAAAATGAGTTCCACCATCACTAATGATAGCTCTAAGGGTGCCAAAACGAGAAAAAATATTCTTCTTTATAAATCGCACCACTGTTTGAGCATCATTGTGTTGGCAAGCTACCGCCTCAACCCACTTACTCACATATTCAACTGCCACTAAAATATATTATTGGCCTCTAGAAGAAACAAAGGGACCCATAAAATCTATTCCCCATAAATCAAACAATTCAACTTCAAACATATCAGTTTGAGGAAGTTCATGTCTTTTAGAAATATTACCAGATTTTTGACAAGCATCACAGTGAGAAACAAACACATGAGAATCCTTAAACAATGTAGGCCAATAAAAATAAGATTGCAATACTTTAAAAGCAGTTTTCTGACCACTAAAATGTCCCCTAAGTGGTGATGCATGGCATGCAAGCAAAATACCATGTTGTTTAATCTCAGGAACACACTTTCTAAGAATGCCATCTACACATCTTTTGAACAAATCAGGCTCATCCCAAATGTAAAACTTAACCTCATTCAAGAACTTCTTCTTTTGATAATAGTTTAAATCAGGAGGTAAAACTTCACAAATAATATAATTTGCTATATCAGCATACCAAGGTACATGTAGCAAATTAGCGGCCATAATGCATTCATCAGGGAAAACATCATTTACAAGCCTATTATCACTAACATGTTCAGAATCTAACCTAGAAAGATGATCAGCTACTAGGTTTTCACTTCCTTTCCTATCCACTATATGCAAGTCAAACTCTTGAAGTAATAAAACCCACCTAATCAATCTAGGTTTGGACTCTTTCTTTCTCAACAAATATTTAATAGCCGTATGATCAGTGTGTACTACTACTTTGACTCCTAACAGATAAACTCTAAACTTCTCAAAAGCAAAGACAATAGCTAACATTTCTTTCTCAGTGGTAGAGTAATTTACCTGAGCATCCACTAATGTCCTGCTGGCATAATAGATAGGATGAAAAACTTGGTCTCGCCTTTGTCCCAGAACAGCTCCTACTGCATAGTCACTTGCATCACACATAACCTCAAAAGGCAATGACCAGTCCGGAGCAACTATTACTGGTGCAGTTATTAGCTTCTGTTTCAACTCTTTAAAACTTTTCAAACAGTCATCATCAAAAAAGAACTTAGCATCCTTTTCTAATAGCTTGGTCAAGGGCTTTGAAATTTTTGAGAAATCCTTAATAAATCTTCTATAGAATCCCACATGCCCAAGAAAACTTCGGACTCCCTTGACACTAGTAGGAGGTGGCAACTTCTTAATCAATGATGTCTTAGCCCGATCTACTTCCAAACCCTCCTTAGATACCTTGTGTCCTAATATTATTCCTTCCTGCACCATGAAGTGACATTTTTCCCAGTTCAAAACTAAGTCAGTCTCCTCACACCTTTCAAGTACCTTAGAGAGATTCTTCAAACAAACTTCAAATGAATCACCAAAGACAGAAAAGTCATCCATAAAAATCTCCATGATATCTTCGATGAAATCAGAAAAGATTGATGTTATGCATCTTTGAAAGGTTGCTGGTGCATTACATAACCCGAAAGGCATTCTCCTGAAAGTAAAAGTGCCATAGGGACAGGTGAAGGTTATTTTCTCTTGGTCTTTAGGCGCTATAGAAATTTGGTTGTATCCTGAATAACCATCCAGAAAATAAAAATATTCCTTCCCCGCTAGCCTATCAAGCATTTGGTCAATGAAAGGAAGAGGAAAATGATCTTTTCTAGTGGCTGTGTTTAATTTCCGATAGTCCATGCACACTCTCCAACCAGTGACAGTTCTTGTAGAAATCAATTCTTTCTTTTCATTTGTCACAACTGTCATCCCTCCTTTCTTAGGGACGCACTGTACTGGACTAACCCACACACTATCTGAAATTGGATAGATGATTCCTGCATCCAGCCACTTGATGATTTCCTTCTTGACAACTTCCTTCATCATCGGGTTAAGCCTCCTCTGATTCTCTATAGATGGCTTATGATCATCCTCTAGTAGAATTTTATGCATCACAATGGAAGGGCTTATCCCTTTGATATCTGCAAGTGTCCATCCTAAAGCCTTTTTATGACTCTTTAGCACTTCAATCAATCTCTGTTCTTGATGAGAATTCAATGATGTAGAAATGATGATAGGAAGTGTCTCTAAATCCCCTAAATATGCATATTTCAGATGCTGAGGGAGAGGTTTTAACTCCAAAATCGGAGGTTACTCAATTGAAGGCTTAAGAGATGATGCTGAACGGGAAGCCAAATCTAAAGATTCCACTTGCCAATGCTGTTTAGCCCGAGTGGTTGAAAAATTAAGCACTTGGGCTACCTCATGACTAGCTTCAGCGT
Organism: Erythrophleum fordii; assembly: GCA_032878935.1. Lineage (NCBI taxonomy): Eukaryota > Viridiplantae > Streptophyta > Magnoliopsida > Fabales > Fabaceae > Erythrophleum > Erythrophleum fordii. The sequence goes on from JAVQMF010000055.1 coordinate 2,692,878, forward strand.
TCTCATGCTTCACTCCCATTAATAATGCTTTAATAGGATCTTGGACTATCATTGTATTAAATTGTTCTTGAGCTAAATCATCAATCACTGAAACTCTGAAGCAATTTTCAATATCTCTAGCATATTTCAGTGCTTTGTCCATGTTAAACACCACCTGCTCATCTCCCAATCTCATCATTATTTGTCCTTTCTCTACATCAATAAGAGTTCTAGCTGTGGCTAAGAATGGACGACTAACAATCAACGGATTATCTTTATCTTCTTTACAGTCTACAATAATGAAATTAGCTGGATATATGAACTCACCAACCTTCACTAAAACATCTTCAATTATACCCCGTGGATATGCTAAGCTCCGATCCGCTAATTGCAATGTTACTGTAGTAGGTCTTGCCTCACCGAGTTGCAATTTCTCAAAGACAGATAATGGCATAAGATTTACACTGGCTCCAAGATCACACAAAGCCTTACTTTGAAAGTGAGTACCTATTTTACAAGGCACAGAGAAGCTACCCGGATCTTTACACTTCATTGGAATCTGTGGGTTGATTATTTTGCTGCACTCTTCAATAAGTGCTACTATTTCAAATTCCCCAAATCTTCTCTTCTTGCTCAGCATCTCTTTTAAAAACTTGACATACTTAGGCATGTACTCCAATGCTTCTGAGAATGGGATATTTATATGGAGTTGCTTGAACACTTCCAAAAATTTTTAATATTGCTTATCTTCCACCTTCTTTTGAAGTCTTTGTGGAAATGGTAAAGGAGGTATTGGCCTTGGTAGTGTTTACAGTTTCTCTCCTTTATCAGCGTCTGCATGTTTTTTAACTTCTTCTCTACTCATTTTTCTCTTCTTTTCAACTGATGCATCCATACATTCTTCTCCTATTCTTTTATCATTATTTGTCTCCTCTGTAGCACTTTCACCCTTATCATCCTCTACAACAGCCTTTGATGTAGGTGTGTGGCTAACCAACCTTGGTGTTTGAACATCTGGCAACCCTTTTCCACTTCGAAGAGTTATGGCCTTACACTCTTCCTTTCCTTCTCTTCTAGGATTAGGCACCGTATCACTTGGTAATCCCCCTTGTCTTAATGAATTCATTGCTGAGGCTAATTGACCCATCTGCACTTCTAGATTTCTCAAGGAGGTGTCTACTCTAGCATTCACTTGAGCTTGCTCTTCGTTTTGCTTACTTTGAATGCTAATGAACTTAGCCAAGGCATCTTCCAGATTCGTCTTAGGTTCTTGAATAGGTGTATTTTGCCTCACAGGTTGAGCAAAACCTGGTGGTTGAGTAGGCTTAATGCTTAAGGAAGATGTTAGTTGATTCAGTGCTGGTCCATGCTTCCAAGAGAAGTTTGGATGATTCCGCCACCCAGGATTGTAATTATTGGAGTACGGATTTTGATTCCTTGGAAAGTTCCCCACATAGTTAACTGATTCTGAAGGTGCCAAAGGACAATAATCCACTGAATGTAAATCCCCACAGTTTTCAAAAGTAATTGGGGCCACCTGAGTAGAACAGACATTCACTTGCTGATTTCGCTGCACTTGAGATTCTAGCATATCAAATCTCTTATTTAAAGCGGAAAGAATAGTAGCAAGTGGAATAGAGGAGTTTTCTTGAGTATTGGCAACACTAGCACTCACCCTTCTATCACCTCCTCTTTGTACATAACTTTCAGATAATGTGTCCAATGCCTGAATAACATCATCCACAGGCATTTCATCCCAACGCCCATTTAAAATAGCATCTAACATTGTATCGGTTTGTGGAGTTAGACGCGTGCAGAAGTTCTGTACAATAGCACAGTCATCCATCCCATGGCTTGGGCATTGGCGAAGCAAATGCTTGTACCTCTGCCATGCAGCATATAAATGCTCATCTGAAGTCTGCTTGAAGTTGATGAGCTCACGACGTGCATCTGCTATTCTATTATTTAGAATGAAGCAAGCTTTGAACCTTGCTTCTAGCTTATCCCAAGTATCTATTGAACTCTCAGGTAGAGTCAACAACCACTCCTTGGCTTTTCCTTGTAGAGAGAGAGGGAATAGTCAAAGTCTTAGCACATATCTTGGTACCCCATTTTGCTTGAATGAATCGCACACTCCCATGAATGATAAAATATAACGGTTGGGATCTTTGTCAGACCTCTCACAAGTGAATTGTCCATTGAGCTACAACATGGAGATAATCATTGGCTTCAACTCAAAGTTAGCAGCTTGAAAGTCTGGCACTACTATACTAGATAGAGTGCCCTTCATAGTACGACCCACAAAGTCTTTTATGGACTGATTTGGATTCCCTTCCTGAGCCATTTCTTCACTCACCGAATTTGGAGTTTTAGAAGGAGATTCTTCAAAGTTCAAGTTTACCACAAGATCACTAATTTTCTTCGTTGTGCGCTTCTTCTTTGTAGAGGATTGCTTCGGCATGTACTGTGGTACCTATAAAGGAAAATTCAACTAACTGTATTACTTTTAAACAAAAAGGAATCAAAGCAAATAACAGAATGAAAATAAATTCTAACTAATTAACTAACTAATGCTTAATCGAGGACTACTAAAGATTATACACTTTTAACTGAACAATTAAGCCAGTCCCTGGCAACGGCGCCAGAAAACTTGACCACAAAAAATTTTATATGTGTCTGCAAGTGCACGGGTCGGATTAAGTAGTTCAGTGATAAGTAAAAGTATCGTTCCTACGAGGAATGACTTGAATGCAATTAGGCAGTGCACAACCTATTTTTATCCACGTTAAACAACCAATTATGAGATTCTTGACTTTAGAACTAATTTTAAAATAAAGCAAATTGAAAGAAAACTTAGTTGGCAAAGAAAAGTTTAGTTAAATCCAAGGTTTTAAAATTACCCAGAGTCACTAATCCCTTGATGCTTCCTAAACTTAATTTCTTATTTAATTGCAATTAATTTTCACCTTGTAGGTTAAGGGATTCATAAGCTATAACCGTCCGTCAATGTAATTATAGCCCTACTTTCCTCTAAAATCTAAGTGTCCTTAGATTTAGGTTCGAGTGCATTAAGTACTATAACCCTCTATAAACCAATTAAGGCAATTAGGTATATTTCTATCCAAATTACAAATTAGATAATTCTAAACTTAATTTATCCAACTCTTAGGTCCAATCAAAATCCCTTTTTCAAGGTCAATTCTAATTACCCAATTCAATTCCAAGAGGTGGCCAATCTCAAAGAAAGCAATAAGTAAGAGAAGGATACACAAGACTCCAATTATCACAATCAACAAGATAATTAATGATCTAGTTCACATCAGGTTCATAGTGCTCAAGGTAAAAGGAATTTAGCTACACATAGCTAAATCTACAGTAAATCCCAATCCAATACATGGAGAAGATGAAAAGAAGTAAAGAAAGCAAACAAAGGAATGATAGAGATGCAGAAAGTGATGTTTCCCCTTTGATTTTTCCTCTTCCTTCATCCTTCCAAGCTTGGATAGCCTCAAAGATCACCCAAAATTGCCTCCCTGGACGACCAGACTTCTTATCTGCCACAGAATGAATAAACCCTAGCTCCTCCTCCTTCTTTTTTTATCTTAAAAATTGAAACTATGCGTTTCAGGTCCGACCTCGCTATGGCGAGGAACGACTCTCGCTATAGCGAGGTCTCATAAGTCTTCAGGTTTTCGCTGCGCTCGCTACCTCCATGCTATGGCGAGTTACTCTCTGGAATTTTCTATGCAACACGACTTCGCTATTGCGAAGCGTCCCCTTCGCTACGGTGAAAGTGCCATCTCGCTATAGCGAACTGCAGTCTCGCTGTAGCAAGATGACTTGTTCAATCTGCTTTTGCCATTTTCAGCTTCCCTCTCTTATGTTTAACTCTTTCTACATTTTGCTACTTTTCCCTGAAATTGAAATCAAACGTAAAGTGAGGCTTAAACTGATAAAAATATTACAATTACAATACTTTCTTTGATTTGTTTGATTGAGTGCACTTTTAACCATATTAATCAAGAGAAAAGTATTTTACCTCCCTAATTTAGTGTCAAATATAGTCCTTTTAAATTCTAAATTAGGAGGTTATCACTTGCTATTTTATTTTAATACACTGCTGTTATTTAATTGATATCTTTATCTTATTAATATATTTTGAGTTTTTCATCAATCAAGCAGGCTTTTTATTCACCTTGCCCTTGATGGAATTGTAGTATCAAGAGGATGGTATTCTAACCCCTTTTTTCCTCTTTTTCCCTTTCACTTTCTTAACTTTATTTTATATTGAGGGCACTCTAGAATTTTAGTTTGGGGAACTAGTTAAAAATTTATTTAATTGTCATATGTAGAGGAGTCTAACATGAGTTCATTAGACTTGATTGCTTGGATTAGTATTTGAATCTTTTTTCTACTTAAGTTGATTCAATTTTGAAAATTTTTCTGCCATAACAAATTGATTCTGGTTTAATTGTGGAAATTGCTAGTGAGTTTCTAATATGCATTGCATAAAGTGTCATAAGCTGTGTATATATAAAATAAAAATAAAAATTCTAATTAACAAACCAATTAATTTCTTTTGTATAGTAAAAAGTTAAGTTTTAAGTAGTTAGAGCACTAGTAATGGTTCTATTCTTTTGATTTAAGCAACTTTAATTTGAAAGAGAGAGAGAGAGAGAGAGAGAGAGAGAGAGAGAGAGAAAGAAGAAAAATGTACAATAAAAAATAAAATAAATATTTTAGTGTGAATTAAATAGCCTAGATTATAAGTATGTATAGTATCTCGATTTTATCACTTAGTTAAAAATTGATTTGAGTAAATGAAGTGAGGGACAAGTCTTTACGAAAGCCTTCTAATACTACTAGCCTTCTTGTCACACTAGGAGAGATTTAAATTAGAAAGTTATTCTATAAATAAGGATTTAGATAGTTCTAAGATTAATTTTACATGATTGGTGCTATTGCATATTGACGTTGCTATAAATTTCATGGCTGAATTTTGAATCATTTGATTAATGTAGATGCATCAAAAAAATTTGTTAGCCTTAAGTTGTTGAATCCTGGATATGTTTAAGTATGAAGGGCCTGGTTAGTTGTATTAGCTTTCTTTTACTCAATAACAAGTAATGGTTTATACTTGGGGGAGTTTAATAAGCTGTAAATTATATATGTTTTTCCTAAGATTAAATTAAGTAATGAAGTCCAGTTTTTGTGATTTTTATGCATCTGATGTTAGATTTAATCAAGAATTTTGGAAATGGAAAAGCATGAGTGAATTAGCAAGAAATTAAACATATTTAGTAAGGAACATAGGCTAGTGATATTTATAAGCACAAGCATGAAGAAAGAGAAGTTTTATGTAGACCAAAGGTTGACATAAGTAGGTTGTGTCAACTTACATAGTCGTGTTAAATAGCCCTGAATCAATATGTTGTGTTTAATGTTACATAAGCAGACCATGTAATTAGGTGGTTTCGACATATGCTACTTGTGTTTGATTAAAAATGGAAATTTTTATAAGGCTTCTTCCAATTTCTAAAAGGGGAGCTAAAAAAGGGATGAGACATAGAGATATGAGGGAGGAGAAGAGATCAAGAGGAATATTTTAGGGATTTGTTGAATATATGAAGTTTACATCAGTTATTAGTTTCATTTTTACCTTTATCGTTTGCATTTAGATAATGGATTTATCTAGTTTTATTGTTGTTTCATTGCTGATTGAGATGATGTGTAACTATATTGTAAATCTAGAATTTAGATGACTCTATTTATTCATTGATTGAACTTGAAATTTTCTTATAAAGATTTTAATCAAATTAATCTATTATCCTTTTTCTTTTGTTCATTAATGGCTGGCCATTATTTGTCTAATGTATTGTGAGATGATTGAGAGGTTAATCGCAACATAAATCACTCGAGCAATAGGCTTAGATAATAATTTTATAAAGATATGTGTTGCATCTATGTGGTATGTAAGTATTATCTTGCATTGATTCCTTGTATATAATGAGTTTGTATTATGTATATAATCACAAAAGTAGACATAAATTTAGTATGAATATGATGATTTATCTCAAAAGAGAATTTCATCCATATTAGCATAATTGTCATTAATCCAATTGAATTTAATTGCAGGCATCCATTTCGAATGATACTTAAGACATAAATATATGATTCTAAATTTTAGAACCTTTTTTCATACATAGTTGGTACTTGTTTTGAGTATTTTATTGCTTTTAAATTTACATTTATCAATTTTATTTCAATTGGATAATTTAAATAGTGTGATAAAATTTGATAATTGGTAGTTAGTTTCCTCCCTCATAAGAATGATATTATACTCATCAATTTATCACTTATGCAACTTATACAAATGTGGAATTGTTTATAACACTTGACCCTATTGTAAATAATTATCAATGAATATAATGAAATACCTAGCTGCATATCTTACCCTCACATTCATTAAATTATATATATCAAAATGAATTAATTACAATGGATATTCAATTCTAATTCCTTTTCCAAATGATTTTATAATCACTTTACCTACTAGTGATTTTTAAACTACAAAATAAATCTTATTATTTCTTGTTGTGTTAGTCTACTCATTCTTTCTTAGCTATATGGCCTGTCACACCTGAAAATGTGACCACGTGGCGCCTTTAAAAAGAGATCATCAAAAGTAAAAAGCTCAAGAAATGAATAGGGTTTAGGAGTCGCCACCAAAATTTATTTTTGAAAAGGCCAAATTTTGGAAAAGCCATTTTTTATTTGAAAAATGGTCTGCGAACTAGATTCGGATTCGGGAGTCGATTGTGAGTGGGGAAGGTGTTAGGCACCCCACTACACCTATTCCTAAGAACGGTTACCCTAAGTCAGTTGTGCAAAATTAATATGGCCTCTATTCTATTTTAATTCTCTTTAAACAATCCCATGCATAGAACTGAAGGAAAGAAAAATTAAGGGAATAAAATTTAAGAGAAGAAAGAAAACTAAAAGCTAAACAAAAAGGAATTCGAATAAAATAAAGAAAAGGGAATAAAAGAAATTAAGGAAATAAAATTAAGAAAATAAAATTAAGGAAAAATATTTATTTACAATGATGGACTTGACCTAAGATGAGAACCTAGGGCCTACGTACCCTTATGAGGGATCAAAGTCCACGTAGTTCGGCCGAGATTATATTTGTTGGTTGGTTTTTTTTCTCTTTGTTTTATGTTTTGTTTTTGTTTTTTTTCTTGGTTTTTTTTTTGTTTTTATTTTTGTTTTTGTTTTTGTTTTTGTTCTTTATTTTTTTGTCTTTTTTCCTTTTTTCTTGTTTTTGTTGTTTTTCTCTTTTTGCATGTTCTTTATTTTAAATTTTTTATTTAATTTTGTCATTTGGATATTGTTTTTTTCGTGAAAAGACAGAGAAAGTAAATGACTTTTTCCTTTAGCAAATAAAATAAATTTTAAAATTGGTTGATGTGTTTTGATTTGCTAAAGGAAAATGTAATTTGATTTTTCTGTTTTTTTTCAATTTTTTTTATCATTTTTTTTAGTTTTATTTTTGCTTTTGTTATCTTTTTTATCTTTTTTATTTTTTTTTATTTTTCTTGTTTTTTCTTGTTTTTTGTTTTTATTTTCTTTATTAGTATTATTATTATTATTTTTATTTTGTCCTTTTTGTTTTTGTTTTCACCCCTTTGTTTATGTCTTTTTGATTTATTTTTTACTTTGTTTTTGTTTTTCATTTTCATTTTTTTTATTTACTTTTCTTTTGTTTTTGTTATTGTGTTTTCTTTTATTAATTTTTCTTGTGTGTTATATTTGTGTTTTCTTTCTTTTGTTTTTAGTTCCATTTATTTTTATTTTTGTTCATGTTTTATTTTTATCTCTTTTATTATCATTTTTTTAATTTTATTTTTGCTTTTGTTTTGGTTTTGTCTTTGAATTTTTTTTGTCTTTTTTCCTTTTTTCTTGTTTTTGATTTTTTTAATGTTTTCTTTTAGTTTGGACAAACCTTTGAGGAAAAGACCAGCTAAATTGTAAATTTAAAAACGTTTTATTATTTATAGAGAAAAACCCTTTCTTTAGTTTTGTTTGTTTGCTTTATTTTTTTTTTGTTTTAAAAGATTTAAACTTAATTCCTAAATATAAATTTGATTTTCTTTCTCTTGTTTTTTCTTGAAATTCTTTTGAAAACAAAATTACGTGTAGGCCGTCAAAACCTAAGACTTATTAAAATGCCAATTTAATACCTAATAGATACCAAGGAGGTTTATTACCTCACATGATCCTTAGGATTTCCTATGTGCCTGAGGAGATATAAAATCCCACACGGCTATTTTAAAAGTAAAGCGCGACGACATATAAAATAAAATAAAAAAAATAAACAAAAAGCATTAGAACAAGTAATCCGTGAGGGTGGGTGTTTAGTGTTCAACCATGATCTATTATGTTACTTTTAAACATATGTACAAGAGTAGAAGGAGAAATTATACAACTATAACTCAATTGCTTCTTATCCTTTTGGTTGGACTGATGATTAATTCCATGGGTGCTGTCCTGCCCAGTTTTATGTGATTCCGCCTTTTCATTCCCTTGATAGAATTGATGAAAGACTCTCCACGTATGATTCCACATGTTAAACAGTAAAAATAAACTGGCGTGAAAAAATGAATCATCAACTTAAAAGAAATAACAAACATTATATCTAATAATACATTTTGCATCAGACTCCAATAAGAAGCCAAACTATAGTAGCCACTGTCTTTTATCAGTATGTTGAAATCATATAAGATTGGCATACAAATTGGAAGAGTGACCCCAATTAATATGAGCATGAGATAGAGAATAAGTAATCACAGGAAGTCCAAACTCAATTCCATGTATAAGAATCCCCATCTGTTATATGTAACAAGATGGAACCAATTCAGAATTTGAGCCTAGGCCTGAAGCCATGCTGGGTCCCAGTAAAGGATGGAATAAAAAAAAAGTCAACACATGGGAAATAGAGTTGGTAAAATACAAAACCACGAACTAAGCAACTTAGCCAGATTTCCAATGAGCCACTCACAACCCAAGCAATCAACAAACAGCAACATAGCCGAAATTCATTGTTGGAACTTTAACCCACGTCTTTCATGTTAAGGCAATCAATGACTAATCACATGAAGATCAAACTCGAAACAAAGATTTAAAGCCAGTGTGCAAGCGTCAAATCAAGTGGGATTTCACTGTGCTTTAACGAATCTACTGGAACCATAAGTACAGTATGCCAAAATCCCATTGGCTTCATGACTCGACGCACTGAACAGCACTACTAATGCAGAATCAAATACCAACAAATCAATTGTCATCCGCTCATGTTTGTTTTTTTTTTTAGCACCAGAAATGAAGTCATTTGGGAACAAGCAAATTGTAAAGAAAAACTTATCCTATCACTGAACATTAAACACGGTAGTAAGCATAAAGAAACACTTAGCACTCCATAGCCGTGTAGACTCATAGAGCCAATTTCATTTACAAAACTTGTTGTGGTTTGAGCATGCGGAATAAATCCTACAGAAGTAGAATCCAAATGCAAAACCTATGCAAAAACACACACAAAGAAAAGAAGAAAAAAGGAAAGCTATAGCAAGCTTTGTTTGGATGTAAATCCAAACTTTCATACGAGTTCAAGAATCATCACTAAGCATTCATGAGTATATACGCAATCACATATGGACTGTTCTATTCCTCCTACACTACACAGCAAATGATTGAGGTTGCTCAGCAAGATAAGCTTCCATCAATATAAAAAACCAAACCAGACGATACAGAGGTAAGAAAAATTCTGAAATCAAGTCTTAACCAAAAACTCAGAGGAACCAATACCCAGTAGAAGTACAGTTAACGGATTTACCTCTAAGAAAATCGAGACGGTGAATCCTCTTCTCAGCTCTCCTCGTTGCTCTCTCTATGTGTTGCCTCAATGTGTCACTCTGCATGCGTCCCTGGTTTGCCGGATATCCCTGTGCTCCTTCTCGTTCCTTTTCTCCCCCTTATCAGCCTTCCTTCTCTAATTTCCTCCTCCAATCTAAAACTGACTCCCTGACGATGCTCCCCTTCTCGGCTCTCTCATCTCTTGTTTTCATCTCTTCAAGCTGAAAACCCCCCAAGCCTCTCACTCACGATTTTTCCCTCTTCTCCCGCTCTTCCCACTTCATCTCCACCGCTCCCTAATTCTCTTCTACTCCCACTCTTGGTTCTCCCTCTCTCCCAGTTCTCTTCTCCTCTGATTCTTCTCCTCAGCGTCTCGTTCTCTCGCTGAATCTCCTCCTAATTTCTCACCCCTTTGCTCTTTTTCGATTCCATAATCTCTCCCTGTTTCTCCTTCTCTCTAACCCGAAACCAATCCCAAAAAAGAAGCCCCTAACAGAACCCCTTTTTTTTGTGCGTCCTCCGCCCGTCGATCTCTCACACCATTCTTTCTCTCCAGATTGAAGATCCTCAAATCACTTCCTCCTTCCCTCCGCGAATCTCCCTGCGAAAATAAAAACCCCCTCTCTCCTCGAATCTCCTTTCGCCTTCTATCTCGATCCTCTTGATTCAAAAGCTCTCCGGCCCCCCCTAAGGCTCTCAGTTTCTTTTTTTCTCTCCAGTCCCTCCTACATCTCTTCCCCTCTCAGCCTCTGCTTCCGTCTTTTCCTCTCTGTGCTCAGAATCTTTTCCCTTTTTCCCGTCTCGCCTCTGTCCCCCCTCCCTTTGTTTTTCTGTCCTTTCAGCCTCATCCCTCCTTCCTCCTTTTTGCCCGTGTGTGGCTCTGCCTCTTTTCGAAGATAGAATCCCCAAGGGGGACCAAAGGGACCGGGTAGGGTTTTGGTTTGGGTAGGTTTTTTATTTTTTGAGTCGGGTAGGGTTTTTCAGAAGCGGGTGTTTTTTTTTTTAAAAAAAAAGGATGATGAGTCATGGGCTTCAAATTGGGTTACAGAGGTCCGAAAGGCTGCTGAAGGAATGGGCTTATTATTATTATTTTTACTCTCTCTTTTCAGCCCTTTTTTTGTTTGTTTTTGATATTTAGATATTGGGGCAAAGGGATTTGTTTTAAGTTAGGGCTTTGGAGTTAAATTTTATTTTGATTTTATTTTATCACTCTCTTTTTCTTGTTTTTTGTTTTTAATAATAATTTTTTTTAATGATTGGGATTTTTATCTTTTTTTTTTTTAATGAAATTTTGGCAACTATATTCAAAATTCGGGCCAAATCGTTTTAGCTGATGGGCTTGGGGCAACTAAATTCAAAATTTGGGCCAAATACAAACAATTTTTTTTTAATTTATTTGTTTTCTAAAGCTTTGTTTTTTTTTCTTTTATTTTTTTTTTTATTATTTTGTTTTGGTAATCTTTGTCTTCTTTCTTTTCTTCTCTTTTATTTTATTTTTTCTAATTTAATTTTTTTTTGTTATTGTTTTCATGTTTTTTTCTTTTTTTTTTATTTGGATTTTAGGGTTCTCTTTTTTTTAATGACCGTAAACACTATATTTTGTTCGGGTCACTCTTACCTTTTCTTTATTGTTTAATTGTCAGAAGGTAATCAAATTAGGTCAAACAAAATACGTGTTCTTATCTTTACTTGTTTCTTATGCAACAATATCAAAAAATTACATTTTCAATCTTAATGCCTAAGAAACAAGTAAAGAGGGGCAACTGTGAACACCGTATTTTGTCCAGACAAACTAAAAAATAATAATAAAAGCAAATTAGCAAAAAAAAAAAGATATAAAATAAAATAATGAAGAAAAGTCATTGTCACACCTGAAAATGCGACCGCGTGGTGCCTTTAAAAAGAGATCATCAAAAGTAAAAAGCTCAAGAAATGAATAGGGTTCAGGAGTCGCCACCAAAATTTATTTTTGAAAAGGCCAAATTTTGGAAAAGCCCTTTTTTATTTGAAAAATGGTCTGCGAACTAGATTCGGATTCGGGAGTCGATTGTAAGTGGGGAAGGTGTTAGGCACCCCACTACACCCATTCCTAAGAACAGTTACCCTAAGTCAGTTGTGCAAAATTAATATGGCCTCTATTCTATTTTAATTCTCTTTAAACAATCCCATGCATAGAACTGAAGGAAAGAAAAATTAAGGGAATAAAATTTAAGAGAAGAAAGAAAACTAAAAGCCAAACAAAAAGGAATTCGAATAAAATAAAGAAAAGGGAATAAAAGAAATGAAGAAAATAAAATTAAGAAAATAAAATTATGGGAAAATATTTATTTACAATGACGAACTTGACCTAGGATGAGAACCTAGGGCCTACGTACCCTTATTAGGGATCAAAGTCCACGTAGTTCGGCCGAGATTATATTCGTTGGTTGGTTTTTTTTCTCTTTGTTTTATGTTATGTTTTTGTTTTTTTTCTTGATTTTTTTTTGTTTTTGTTTTTGTTTTTGTTCTTTATTTTTTTGTCATTTTTCCTTTTTTCTTGTTTTTGTTGTTTTTCTCTTTTTGCATGTTCTTTATTTTAATTTTTTTATTTAATTTTGTCATTTGGATATTGTTTTTTTCGTGAAAAGACAGAGAAAGTAAATGACTTTTTCCTTTAGCAAATAAAATAAATTTTAAAATTGGTTGATGTGTTTTGATTTGCTAAAGGAAAATGTAATTTGATTTTTCTGTTTTTTTTTTCAATTTTTTTTATCATTTTTTTTAGTTTTATTTTTGCTTTTGTTATCTTTTTTATCTTTTTTATTTTTTTTCTTTTTCTTGTTTTTTCTTTTTTTTTTTGTTTTTATTTTCTTTATTATTATTTTTTTTATTTTGTCCTTTTTGTTTTTGTTTTCACCCCTTTGCTCTTTTTCGATTCCATAATCTCTCCCTGTTTCTCCTCCTCTCTAACCCGAAACCAATCCCAGAAAAGAAGCCCCTAACAGAACCCCCTTTTTTTGTGCGTCCTCCGCCCGTCGATCTCTCACACCATTCTTTCTCTCCAGATTGAAGATCCTCAAATCACTTCCTCCTTCCCTCCGCGAATCTCCCTGCGAAAATAAAAACCCCCTCTCTCCTCGAATCTCCTTTCGCCCTCTATCTCGATCCTCTTGATTCGAAAGCTCTCCGGCCCCCCCTAAGGCTCTCAGTTTCTTTTTTTCTCTCCAGTCCCTCCTACATCTCTTCCCCTCTCAGCCTCTGCTTCCCTCTTTTCCTCTCTGTGCTCAGAACCTTTTCCCTTTTTCCCATCTCGCCTCTGTCCCCCCTCCCTTTGTTTTTCTGTCCTTTCAGCCTCATCCCTCCTTCCTCCTTTTTGCCCGTGTGTGGCTCTGCCTCTTTTCGAAGATAGAATCCCCAAGGGGGACCAAAGGGACCGGGTAGGGTTTTGGTTTGGGTAGGTTTTTTATTTTTTGAGTCGGGTAGGGTTTTTCAGAAGTGGGTGTTTTTTTCTTAAAAAAAAAAGGATGATGAGTCATAGGCTTCAAATTGGGTTGCAGAGGTCCGAAAGGCTGCTGAAGGAATGGGCTTATTTTTTTTTTTTTTTTACTCTCTCTTTTCAACCCTTTTTTTGTTTGTTTTTGATATTTAGATATTGGGCCAAAGGGATTTGTTTTAGGTTAGGGCTTTGGAGTTAAATTTTATTTTGATTTTATTTTATCACTCTCTTTTTCTTGTTTTTTGTTTTTAATAATAATTTTTTTTAATGATTGGGATTTTTATCTTTTTTTTTTTAATGAAATTTTGGCAACTATATTCAAAATTCGGGCCAAATCGATTCGGGCCAAATCGTTTTAGTTGATGGGCTTGGGGCAACTAAATTCAAAATTTGGGCCAAATACAAACAGATTTTTTTTAATTTATTTGTTTTCTAAAGCTTTGTTTTTTTTTTCTTTTATTTTGTTTTTTATTATTATTTTGTTTTGGTAATCTTTGTCTTCTTTCTTTTCTTCTCTTTTATTTTATTTTTTCTAATTTAATTTTTTTTGTTATTGTTTTCATGTTTTTTCTTTTTTTTTTATTTGGATTTTAGGGTTCTCTTTTTTTTAATGACTTTTCTTCATTATTTTATTTTTTATATCTTTTTTTTTTTTGCTAATTTGCTTTTATTATTATTTTTTAGTTTGTCTGGACAAAATACGGTGTTCACAGTTGCCCCTCTTTACTTGTTTCTTAGGCATTAAGATTGAAAATGTAATTTTTTGATATTGTTGCATAAGAAACAAGTAAAGATAAGAACACGTATTTTGTTTGACCTAATTTGATTACCTTCTGACAATTAAACAATAAAGAAAAGGTAAGAGTGACCCGAACAAAATATAGTGTTTACAGGTTGCCCCTCTTTACTTATTCTTTAAGTAAAGAAATCGAAAATACAATTTTTGATATCTTTAGCTTATGAATAAGTAAATATGGAAACATATATTTTGTTTGGGGAGCTAATAGATCAAGGGGAGCTAACTTACCTGGAAATACAATTCTGCTATGGTGCAGAACTTTGAGTTGCCTATTCTGGAAAGATTTTGGGTGTCTGCTCTAGCAGGACTTTGGATATGCCTATTTTGGTAGAACTTTGAGTGCCTGTTCTAGCAAGACTTTGAGTGCGCCTATTCTAGTAGGACTTTTATTGGTGCCTATTCTGGTAGGACTTTGAGTGCCCATTCTGGTAGGACTTTTGGTGCCTGTTCTGGCAGGACTTTGGTTGCCTATTCTGGTAGGACTTTGGTTGTCTATTCTGGTAGGACTTTTATTGGTACCTGTTCTAGCAGGACTTTGAGTGTGCTTGTTTTGGCAGGACTTTGGTTACCTATTCTGGTAGGACTTTGAGTGCGCCTGTTCTGGCAGGACTTTGGTTGCCTATTCTGGTAGGACTTTGAGTGCGCCTATTCTGGTAGGACTTTTATTAGTGCCTATTCTAGTAGGACTTAAGGGTGCCTGTTCTGTGCAGGACTTTGGGTGCCTATTCTGGTAGGACTTAAAGGTGCCTGTTCTGTGCAGGACTTTGGGTGCCTATTTTGGTAGGACTTAAGGGTGCCTGTTCTGTGCAGGACTTTAGTTGCCTATTCTGGTAGGACTTAAAGGTGCCTATTCTAGTAGGACTTAAGGGTGCCTGTTCTGTGCAGGACTTTAGTTGCCTATTCTGGTAGGACTTAAAGGTGCCTATTCTGGTAGGACTTAAGGGTGCCTGTTCTGTGCAGGACTTTGGTTGCCTATTCTGGTAGGACTTAAAGGTGCCTGTTCTGTGCAGGACTTTGGGTGCCTATTCTGGTAGGACTTAAGGGTACCTGTTCTGTGCAGGACTTTTGAAATGCCTGTTCTGGCAGGACTTTAGTTTGCCTTTTTTTGGTGAATTTTTCTAAATTTAAAAAAACTTTACTTCATTCATCTAAGTCTTATGCAGGGTAATGCACCTATGTGCAATGCATGCAAAATGCTTGACTTTTTAACTAAACAACTCAACTTTGCCCCAATATCAATTAAGGTCATTGTAAGTGTTAAAAGTACGAGGTATGTAGGATGCTACAATTTATGGAATGCACATTTTTTTTTTTGCCCCAGCATGAACTATGGTCTATGTAATGTATGCAAGTATGGAATGTATGAAACAAGTGATGCTTGATGTTATGAAACGCAAATTTCCTTTTTGTTTGCCCCAATGTGAACTAGAGGCCATGTGATGTATGCCAATGTGGGCCGCATGAAACATGTGATGCTTTATTTTTATAAAATGCAAATTTTCTTTTTGCTTGCCCCAGTGTGAACTCGAGACCATGTGGCATATGCAAATGTGAAATGCATGAGACAGGTGATGCTTCCTTTCATGAAATGCAAATTTTTCTTTTGCTTGCCCTAGTGTAAACTAGAAGCCATGTGATGTATGCAAATATGGAATGCATGATGCATATGAGATGCAAATTGTTCTACTTCCCTATGTTTTTTTTTGTATGGATCTGGCAATATGTATGCAAGTTATTTTATTTTGTTTTTTTTTTTTTTGTTTTGACTTTTTAAGCTTGAAAATTTTTATTTCTAGAATATGCACAATTTATGCGAGTGACCCTAATTCTAAATGGAGAAAAAGATGAGGACATCATCTTTAAATATCCTTAAATTGATTTTGGAGTTTTGAACTCTTTTTTTTTTTACAAGATTACTTCAAAAGAAAGAGTAAAAGAGCATTATTTCTAACTATTTTTAGATTGATTTTGAACTTTGAACCTCTTTTTTTTCTTTTTTCTTTTTTTGTAAACAGAATCATATTGAGGGAAAAGGGAAAGAGAATGAACATTATATTTATTTATTTTTAATATCCTTAAACAGATTTTGAATTTTAAACTCCTTTTTGTTTTTTTGAAAAATGAATTAATAAGAAAAATGTGATCCTCTCATTTTTAGTGAATTGATGAGAATAAATGTGATCTTATTTTTTTTAATTTTTTAATTTGACTAGAAAGGAAAAATATGCTTTGTCCATGTACAAATTCAATGCAAGTATATGATGCATAAGAAATCTCAAAATTTATAAAATGTAGGATTTTTAGCCCTTTGCTTTTGGAAAAATTTTACACTCTTCATCTGCCACAATGAGAAAGGTTGAACTTTTGATTATCCTACCAAATTTGCCCTTTGTTATTTGGATGAGGAAATTTATTGACGCCTCTTGGCTAGCCAAAAATGCCCTTGAGAGAGTATCCTAAGCTAAGAAGACCCAAGGCTCTTGCTTTGACTTATGTCTAAATGAATTTTCTCCAAGTAATTTGTTTGCCATCAACCCTTGGCTATTAACTTACAAGGCACTCTCCTATTGTCAACTTTTCATCGTTAATGCTTGAAAGGTCAATAAGTGGAATTCACTCTTACTTTAGTTAACAATGTTAATACAATCATGCATGAAGGGATATAAAAACATGACTTTAAGAAGGAAAAAGGTCCTTAATGTTAGAGGGACGCAAGGGCTGATGAAGAAGGTGAGCATATAAAATGGTTTGGGAATGGAGAAATGAAATAGACAATGGCTTGGCGTAATGTGACAGAATGGGAAAATGCCTTAATTCTACACTTGAAGTATTCTCCTTTGAATAATAGAGAAGTGAGATGCTGAGCATATGGATATGATAGGATAGAAAGGAGCTTTACTTCTGGACTTGAACTCCTTTTGAAAGAAACAATGGATGTAGTGAAAAGAATCTGCATTGAACTAAACTTTTTGCCCCAGTTTCAATTATTTCGATTTTTTTATCATTCCCTTCAAAAAATCTGCCCCATTATTTTGCAAACAAGCTAAACCTCAACAAGGACTTTCGACATTTGTAATGTGGCCTTGGTAAAATGGTTTATGAAATAAGAGATATTAGGCTCAAGAATTAACATGCCCCCCTCAAATCTCCTCTTAATCTCCTTCTCCTATTGCTTTAACAAAATTCTATACTCAAAATTCACTTAACAAGAGAGGAAGTCTCAAGGTTGTAATGGGGTTTAATGGGTAAAATGTAGCTTAAGAAACAAAGGTGACAAGGCCCAAACATTCCTGTAAGTTCACAATGAGAATTTTGCTCTAGTAATTGCACCATTTTGGCAGGACCTTAGCTTATGATAGTTAACTCAATCTTTTCCTTTTAAAAGATATTTTTTGTTCAGCTCAACTCTCCTCCGGAGACCTTTCCCTTTTTTTTTTTTTTGACCTCTTGTGCTACATAAGACTCTTCTTTGGGAATTTTGCCCCTTGATTGCATGCTAAGGTGAAGCTCCCTTTTAAAAGCTTATGCTTTTTTTTCAAAATTTAATATGTGGGAGCTTTCTTTTTGAGAACTTCCTTCCTCTTGTGATTTTTCTTTTCTTCCTCTAATTTATTTCTTTTTTCTTCATTTAATCTTCTTTTTTCTAGAGGGAATCCACTATGATGCCAAAATTATTTTTTCTTTATGTGGAATTCTCATTACTTCTTGGGTTTGATTCATGTTTGGTATTTGAAGAATTTTTCAGGCCCAAAATGGTTAGCAAAGGTTGAGAAGTGTTTGGATGATTGAAAGAACTTGACCCTCTCTTGATATTTGAATTACTGGCATAAAAATTTGTTGAAGACTTCTCATCCCAAAGGTTATATGATTAGAGTGAAGAAAAGGAACATCACTCCTGGCTCAAATGGGGTGACTAGAGGTTACTTCTTTGTATTTGGGAAGACAAAGAATGCCTTATTTCATAGGTATAGCTTGCTTGTGAGACATGTATTCACTTTTAATTTGGTTTTTCCTCTTCCGTTTTTTGATAATTGAATTTGGGGCCTATAATTAGTTCCAGATTTAACCCTTCTTCACATCGATTAAATCTTTTCATAAGGAGTTTTGGACATCATATTTTTGGGTTTTTGGTTATTTAGAAATAACACGCAAGGAAAGAAGTGGTGTCAACATAATGGATGGAATGGACGGACACGTAAAAGGTGAGATAGAAGCATATGACTATTGTATTGACAAGGTTAAATCAAATAAAGTCCAATGAATCAACTTCTGTTAACTTTGGATTTTAGCTAGACAGAAGAATATCGAACAAACAAGCATTAACTGATTATGATATGACAATAACTTCTTTGAGAATTTAATCACCAAGAAATTCCCATGAAATCTTATTTCTTATGTCATTTTACCCCTTGTTCATGAAGAGGTTGCAACTCTTTTTTTTTATGTGGGGTGTCTCATTGCCATAGGATCAAGCATACAATCTTTTGACCAATGCCATTTTGAGTGTGAAGGTTAGAAGCTAGTGTAGGAAGCATCCTACTCTTGTGAAAAAGCTATTCAAATGAAGATTAGGCAAATAGCAAGAATCCCAAATGAGGCATATGGCAAATGTTTTAATTATGATTGTGTGTTTTTTATTTATAATTTTTTTTTTGCATGGTCAAGTTTGATAGGTGTTGATGAGTTTTGAGATGGATGGTTACAATTCCTTTGGAATGGAGAGGATGGTGGTGGGCAATAGTCATAAGCTGAAGGATATGGTGATATGGAAGGTTAGGAAGTGATAAGCAACCTTATCAAGACCCTTGACAACTTTTCTTTTTCCTAATCAAGTGACACACCTTTACCTTTTGCACTTATACTTCATTTTCTCATCTTGGCTATTCATGAGTGTAGCTTTTTACTTGATTTTTTTTTTTTAGATGAAGCTAATCTCTCCATTACAAAGGGCCAAGAATCATGCATTTTATAAATTTTCATATTTTCAACATGGAATGCCTTATGACAATGCACGAACGCAATTTTATTACTTGTTTTATTTATGAACTGATGGGTACATTTAGTATGAGAGCCTTTCAAGGTATAGGACCTTTATTTCCTCTAGGAAAATCATTGCCCCCAATTGACCTAAGAATAAAGTTTAAAATTTTCTCACTCAATATTACCCCAATGAAACTCCCTTCTATTTAAGGTTATTTGACCTTTATTTTCCTCAGATGCTTTATTGCATACAGGGATAAATAAAGTTGACAAATCATCTTAAGAGAATATACCAAATTCTACATAGATGATGTCTATGAAAAAGCACAACCAATCTTATCTTCTTCTAACAATTTGTAGAGTTATTTTCATATCCTCCACTTTCCTTTAAGACTTTCTTGTTTCACCATGAAGGGTAGGGTTGACAGAATCGATTTGCAGGGCATTTCAATTTTTTTTTGCAAGCAATTCAAATTGAGCTCTTAACTGGCTCGACTCATGTGTCAACTTGATCCTTATTTATCTTGAAAATAGCCACCGATATGGGGCCAAAACTTACTATCCCTATGTAAGTTACCCAGGATCAGCTTCTTTTGATTAATCAGGGAATTACTAGTATTAGTTAATATTTGCCCATGTTCCTCTAAGGGCTTATTAACCCATTGGGAGTCATGGCTTACCACTCATTTTAAAAAAGGATAATTTCTACACAATTGATGCTTAGAACTTTGGCTTTGATGATGTTTAGTACAAACACGCCAATTTAATGATCCATTGATCTATGATGGATTTATTGTTGCATACTTACTCATACAACATTGAGAATTATATCTTGGTAGGAGAAAAAAAGAAAAACTTTGTACTTCTTCTCGAGAAGCTTATTGCTTCATTAAAGAAAAAATAGTTGACAATCAATCCGAGAGAAATATTCTTATCTACACGATTGATGCCTTAAAATAATTCTAATCCCTACCCAAGACATGACACTCACTTGATGGTGCGACATACATATTATAATTTCTCGGAATTTTAAAAATTCTTTCCTTTTTTATGAAGGAAAATTTTATTTTATGGGGTGGAGGTTTTAAAGAATGAAAATGGGTTGTGTACTTATTATTTTATTTTATCTCTCTTTCTCTCTTTGTTTTTGTTTTTGTTTTTGTTTTTTTTTTTTTATGTTTTGGGCATGTATGAAGAAATGAATGCATGTTTCAGGTTTTTCTTCTGTGAGATCATAACAAATGTGATTATTAACCTTTTCAGGGTTGGAAACCCACTAAGTAATGGTTATTGCACTGATGCATACTGTTATCATAATTAATGCATGTCCAACTGTACAATGACATCTTGTTAACTACTTCAGTGAATAGTGACAATATGTCACCTCTCTTATGGCTTTTATTGAATGCATGAGTACAATGAGAAGAAAAAGATCAAAATGCTCCCCTTTGTCCTAACATGGGTAGACCCTAGGTTGAGATCAATGGTTTACAGAAGTCTGACTCTAACGGTTCAGGGGGTGTCTAGAGCTTGACTATTAGTGCATTTTTAGGATAGATCTATGACTCCTAGAACATTGGTTCCCAAATTGCCCTCACCATGAAGTGAGGATCTCGTTATATAAACTTGACTTTGAGAGAATAAAATATCCTACACAAGTCAAACCCATATAACAAGGCACAATTTAGGTGAGGTATTCATGATAGCTTCAGGAAGCACAAGGCTTCACAGGGAAATCAATATAAACCTCTGCTAACTTAAAGTGTATTAAGACTCGGGTACAGAGCCCATAATGTGTGTGAGATATTTGTGTCTCAGTGATGTGTGTGAAGGGAGCATTTACCTTCCATCCTATAGATTACCCAATCCTCATATGCTAAGCAGATTGACGGAACAAAAGGCAGAAAACTGTATATGCAGATATAAGCCAAAAGAAATAAAATATACAAATATGGTCATCTACCCTAAGATTTTATTCCTCATGTTATCTATCCTAACACATGTTATATATATAATCAATGAAATAAAGCAATGAGGCAAGCATGTGAATGGGATGTTATCTATCCTGATCATGTGAGACAAACAACAACCAAACGGGAGAACCAAAATAAAAGGAAGGCCATAACATTTTGCACAACAAACTTAACTTGGGCTTGACTCTCTAACTGTCCCCAGTGGAGTCGCCAAACTGTCACACCTGAAAATGCGACCGCGTGGCGTCTTTAAAAAGAGATCATCAAAAGTAAAAAGCTCAAGAAATGAATAGGGTTCAGGAGTCGCCACCAAAATTTATTTTTGAAAAGGCCAAATTTTGGAAAAGCCCTTTTTTTATTTGAAAAATGGTTTGCGAACTAAATTCAGATTTCGGGAGTCGATTGTGAGTGGGGAAGGTGTTAGGCACCCCACTACACCCATTCCTAAGAACGGTTACCCTAAGTCAGTTGTGCAAAATTAATATGGCCTCTATTCTATTTTAATTCTCTTTAAACAATCCCATGCATAGAACTGAAGGAAAGAAAAATTAAGGGAATAAAATTTAAGAGAAGAAAGAAAACTAAAAGCCAAACAAAAAGGAATTCCAATAAAATAAAGAAAAGGGAATAAAAGAAATTAAGGAAATAAAATTAAGAAAATAAAATTAAGGGAAAATATTTATTTACAATGACGGACTTGACCTAGGATGAGAATCTAGGGCCTACGTACCCTTATGAGGGATCAAAGTCCACGTAGTTCGGCCGAGATTATATTCGTTGGTTGGTTTTTTTTCTCTTTGTTTTATGTTTTGTTTTTGTTTTTTTTCTTGGTTTTTTTTTGTTTTTATTTTTGTTTTTGTTTTTGTTTTTGTTCTTTATTTTTTTGTCTTTTTTCCTTTTTTCTTGTTTTTGTTGTTTTTCTCTTTTTGCATGTTCTTTATTTTAATTTTTTTATTTAATTTTGTCATTTGGATATTGTTTTTTTTGTGAAAAGACAGAGAAAGTAAATGACTTTTTCCTTTAGCAAATAAAATAAATTTTAAAATTGGTTGATGTGTTTTGATTTGCTAAAGGAAAATGTAATTTGATTTTTCTGTATTTTTTCAATTTTTTTTATCATTTTTTTAGTTTTATTTTTGCTTTTGTTATCTTTTTTATGTTTTTTATTTTTCTTGTTTTTTCTTGTTTTTTGTTTTTATTTTCTTTATTGTTATTATTTTTTTTTTATTTTGTCCTTTTTGTTTTTGTTTTCACCCCTTTGCTCTTTTTCGATTCCATAATCTCTCCCTGTTTCTCCTCCTCTCTAACCCGAAACCAATCCCAGAAAAAGAAGCCCCTAACAGAACCCCCTTTTTTTGTGCGTCCTCCGCCCGTCGATCTCTCACACCATTCTTTCTCTCCAGATTGAAGATCCTCAAATCACTTCCTCCTTCCCTCCGCGAATCTCCCTGCGAAAATAAAAACCCCCTCTCTCCTCGAATCTCCTTTCGCCCTCTATCTCGATCCTCTTGATTCGAAAGCTCTCCGGCCCCCCCTAAGGCTCTCAGTTTCTTTTTTTCTCTCCAGTCCCTCCTACATCTCTTCCCCTCTCAGCCTCTGCTTCCCTCTTTTCCTCTCTGTGCTCAGAACCTTTTCCTTTTTTCCCGTCTCGCCTCTGTCCCCCCTCCCTTTGTTTTTCTGTCCTCTCAGCCTCATCCCTCCTTCCTCCTTTTTGCCCGTGTGTGGCTCCGCCTCTTTTCGAAGACAGAATCCCCAAGGGGGACCAAAGGGACCGGGTAGGGTTTTGGTTTGGGTAGGTTTTTTATTTTTTGAGTCGGGTAGGGTATTTCAGAAGTGGGTGTTTTTTTTTAAAAAAAAAAGGATGATGAGTCATGGGCTTCAAATTGGGTTGCAGAGGTCCGAAAGGCTGCTGAAGGAATGGGCTTATTATTATTATTTTTTATTCTCTCTTTTCAGCCCTTTTTTTGTTTGTTTTTGATATTTAGATATTGGGGCAAAGGGATTTGTTTTAGGTTAGGGCTTTGGAGTTAAATTTTATTTTGATTTTATTTTATCACTCTCTTTTTCTTGTTTTTTGTTTTTAATAATAATTTTTTTTTAATGATTGGGATTTTTATCTTTTTTTTTTTAATGAAATTTTGGCAACTATATTCAAAATTCGGGCCAAATCGTTTTAGTTGATGGGCTTGGGGCAACTAAATTCAAAATTTAGGCCAAATACAAACAAATTTTTTTTAATTTATTTGTTTTCTAAAGCTTTGTTTTTTTTTTCTTTTATTTTTTTTTATTATTTTGTTTTGGTAATCTTTGTCTTCTTTCTTTTCTTCTCTTTTATTTTATTTTTTCTAATTTAATTTTTTTTTGTTATTGTTTTCATGTTTTTTTTTTTTTTTTATTTGGATTTTAGGGTTCTCTTTTTTTTTAATGACTTTTCTTCATTATTTTATTTTTTATATCTTTTTTTTTTTTTGCTAATTTGCTTTTATTATTATTTTTTAGTTTGTCTGGACAAAATACGGTGTTCACATGGCCTACCATAGAGTGTCAAATATTTATATCTAAAACTAAATTGGAAGTAAAGGATAAAGTAAAGCAATCACATTTACATATATCATAAATATTGTCATAATTTGTGTCTAATACAATAAAGTTGTTTGAAAGAAAACCAAAACTATAATACATTATTCCATTACAAATGTCAACTAAATTATCATAGAATTTCTCATTAGCACCTAATTTGAAAATAAAGATAATAGAAGCTAAGTCTATCAAATCTCTAGAGCATATAAAATATTATGTAAGATAAAGGTTCATCTTTCATATAATGTTAATTTGCATGGTTTAATCCCTTTGACTTTAATCCTTCCATTATTTTCTATATAAAGTCATATGCTTTTGAAAGATAGCTTATAGTACTTCATAAATGATCCTTGATCTTTAGTACTGTAGTTAGTGATCCCTATGCCTACAATCCATAAAGGGTGAGATTTAGTTGTCAAGACAGTGCTATAAATGTAAGAAAAAAGAGGAAATTTAATGCATGGTGTTACCTTACTTTGCATAGTGCAATTATAAGCAAAATGATCCATCTTTTGACATACATAACACTTTACCTTGGCCATGACAAGTTTCTTTGCACCATGCTTACCTTTATTCTTAAATTCTTTCTTGGCCTTTTTGAAATATTGACCAAATATTTTGTTCTTATGAATGTGCTTTCCTTTCTTGCCCTTACACTTTGAAGTTTTAACAATCATCATATAGGCATGTCTAGAAAATCTAGTGACTTTTAAGTACTCATTCTTAAGCTCCAAGTGATGTGTTAAATGATGTGCAACATCATCAAAAGTGGTGAGACTTTCATTATGGTCAAGTTTACTTTCATATGCTCCCAGCATATAGGAAGAGATCATATGACAATATAAACTTGTTGTTTATCTAAGAAGACATGACTTGCTGACTTCAACTCTTGTATCATGTTTAAGATCTTTGTCAAATGTTACTTCATTATGTTATTTGGATGTAGCTTATAAGTATCAAATTTGATAGTTAGCTTTGCAATTTGGCTATACAATAACCACCAAACTTGTCTTTAAGGGCAATTTATATGGCTTGAGCAATGACAATTGTGTCGTGCAATCTCAAATAAAAACTAAATAGCAAAATAAATTCTGTAGATAATGGTGCAACCTAGGTCATTTCCTAAAGAGTTTATGCCTCAATTTGTTTATAGAGGAATTCTAAGTATTACTAATTGGAACTTTTTCAGGGTTTTTTTTTTAAATGCCAGGATTTAATTAAACTAAAATTTAATTGACAAGAATTAAAAACTTAAGACTAAATTGAAGTGAATAGTCAAGCAAATGTGGTAGCTAGCCTTGTATTGGACTCCTTAGAATTCAATCATCCTTGCTCCTCTTTTAGTGGACCAAATTTGGATCTAATTTCTTGCTGATTAGTGTATTCCTCATAAAAGCTCTTGAATAACCATCCAAGATTCAATTCATCAACTATTCAAGGAATTTGTAACTATAAGAAACCTTGAAAAATTAATCAATTGAATTAAGGACAAGAACACACTAAAGCCAATCCTAATTGATCAATAAAATTTGCTACACAATTCACTTAAGATGCTAATTAACCAATTAGATCAATTAATTCCTTAAACAATTAATTGCACAAAAATTTCAGTCACTTAATCCAACAACCATTGCATTAATTGACCTAAAATCAAGAAGAAATTAAAAGTAAATTGCACAGTACTAATTCTGGAATTTTTACAAACATATAATGATCATAATTAAGATTCAAATATCAAATTACACTCAATCCAAAAATCAATTCAATCCAGTAATTTCTAGCAATTAAATTCCTAAACCAATAAGCTAAACCTAGTCAAATTAATAAAGGAAATAATACTGAAATTAAAAGATTGAGCAAAGAAGTTTTTATCCAAATTGGTGAGGAGATGTGGAGCTCAAATCTTCATCCAAAAGAATCCTATCTTCAGCTAGCCACCAAAGGGAATTCAAGCTGTCATGGAGGTTTTAATCGGAGGAAAATTGATAAAGTCAGCTGCAGCCATGGATGAATCAACGAGAAATGCTTCCTCCTTTAGCTCTAGAGCTTTCGCTGTTTTACGTCATCTTTTTCTCCTCTAAGCCCGATGAATGCTTCAGCATTTTCACGTTCGAGTCACGTCCCAGCTCGCTTCTTTTTTTCAATCACGTGCCCTTCAGCTCATGTTCATGTGCTGCCTCACACTGAATACCTCACACTTACACTGTACACATTTTATTTTTTTTCTCCCAGCTCACACTTTCATTAATCCACGTCAGCCACAGCGAAATTAATCTCTAGCTCTTTCCCCGTCAGCTCCTTTAATTCAGATTCATACAAAACCACGTCATCTTCCACGTGATCTGTAGCTAATAATCTAGCTCGTGCAAGCTTCGTTAATAAACGTTAGCCATACTCCTCAGCTCCAGCCTTCTCTCGCTGACGTTTTTTATGCATGGTTCTGCTTCTAGCTCTAAGTGTAACTTTGGGCTATACTTGTGCCTTATTCCCCTTTCCCAGCTTGCTGAATACTCTCTGCTTCTTCCACGTGTTCCTTTGCTTGTTTCTTCAAGTAGTCTTCCATGTCATTCTTAGCTTCAGCTTGTGCTTCTTCCTTCTCCTCTATTTTGAGCCATGTTCAACTCGTGCAACCCGTAGCTCCCCTTGCTTCTGCCTTACGTATTTGGTCCTTCCTACTTCTCACCAAAGTAGAACCATCGGGTCTCTCACCTTCCTACAAACTTGTAACTTCCTTCTTCCTAGCCTCTTCTCACGTGAAACTCTCTTTTCTCTAGCCCACGTTCTGTTCACATACTCTGTTCTACTAGCTCGATCTTCCTTCATTTCTTTCCACACAAGCTCGAGTTCACTCCTCCATGCTTCTTATTTTAGCTGCTGCATTCTCATCATTGTGGCTGTCTCTTATTTGAGCATTACGTGGAGATGAAAGTGTGATATATGTGTGCAGATTATGTGAGCCCATGTATCGTTACTTTCTCCAGCTCTTGTATGAATTGAATCTACATGTGTAGCTTATTCTTCAACTCAGCTCTCATCCCATTCTTCACGTTTTGATTCAGCCAACTCCCCTGCCCATAGCTTCTTCTTTTCAACTCATCACGTGCTACTTTACGTTGCTCTTTTACTTGCTTTTCACGTCCCATGCAGCTACTGTTCACCTGATCTCTTTATGCCACATACATGTTTTTCTTTCCTCTTAATTCAGCTTCCAAGACTTATGGCTTCATACTCCTTTCCATGTGGTTCATTACTCGTGTGGAGTGTGTGAAAACTGTGGCATAGTTGCAACAATGCCAACATGTTGAACAGAGAACCAATGCATGCCACCTCTTCTCTAAACCAACCTCCTATTCAAGCTCCAATTGCCAATTGAAAAATCTACACACAAAAATAAGAAATTTTAAGTAGGAACAATTCAAAAAATTAATTAAAAGAAATTATGCAATAAAATTCAAGAATTTTGTAAATAAATTCCTTGAGTGCAGAAATGGCTATTAAAATGAAATCTTATATAATTGAACCCCTAAAGCCATATTTGGACACTAAAATGCTTAAGATAAGGAGAATAAAATATATATAAATCATGGTTATCAAATTCAAATTTTGATGGGCTCTCACGCAACCCTCAAAATAAAATTAGGTTGAACTAAATATGTAGCTAGTGGCATAACCAAGGTCATTTCCCTTGGAAATAGAGTTCAATGTTCAATTGGGTTTTCTAAATGTTAAAGGTCCTAAAAGCTATCTAATTTGGGAGTTTTTGATTGAATTAAACTATCTAAAATAAAATTGAAATAAAGTTCCTAAATTCTACCTAATTAGATGAATTATGGGTGAATGATGGTCTTATGACTAGCTTTGGAATCGTCCCTTAGTATCTACTATCCTTATCCTAATCCAATTATGATTAACTCTGGCCTAAGAGTCCCTAATTGTATTCATAACAAATTATCTTGGGTTACCACTCAAGATTCAAGAGATTAACGAAGTAATGTTGAATTGAGACTTCAATCCTGTATTAAATTGTTAATTCTTGTCTTTAAGATCAATGAACACCCAATTTGATTAATTAACTGATTAATTAGCCTCTGAATCATCATCTAAAGATGTTTAATTAACCAACTAAACACTAAGAAGTCCTCAAATCAAACAATTGAACACTCAATCTCTCACATGCATTTCATCAAACACCTTGACTGCATACATGGATAATTGTAAGAAATTGAAAAATTTAGTATTTAATCCAACCAATTAATCAATAAAAAGGCTTTTTAATTAGTGTATAACTAGCCACTAATTACAATTACACAAATTCTCTATCAAATACAACTTAACCAAGACAATATATGAAGGAGAAAAAGTGTAGGAAAATAGAAATCCTTAGCCAAAAATTTTGTATTCATCCATGGATTCAAGCTTGCACCAAGGGCTTTCTTCTTTGCTAGTCACAAATGGAGGCTTAGAGCTTTATGGAGGTGGAAGAATGGAAGATAAAATGAGTTTGCGTGGTGTGGATGGACGCTGGATGGAGAATGGACGAAGATGTGAGATGAAGGGAATGCGTATATCGTGTAAATGACGGAGTGTGCATATTTTTATTCGATCCAATGGAATCCTCCCTGATGCTGCCACAAGTGCCCTTTTAATCCTCTCACGTGGTTCATTAATTTGTCACATGCTCAGCCCTCTCATTCCTTCATTGCCTGTAGCTTGGATGTGTGTATGAGTGTGGGCCCCACTTCATTTTATTTTATCATATTCCATGTGAATTCTTTCTCCATGTGATTGCTTCTTGTCTTACTTCATTCGTAGCTTTCTCACGTGACTTCCATCATGCATGCTGCTTCGTTTCCTTAGCTCCCCTTCACGTTGTGCTCTTCTCATAAATCCAATAATGAACCACGTTGCTTCTTCTCCAACTTATGTGCTGCCTGTTCGTGTTAGGTTGCAGCTCCCAGTCCGTTCTCAAAGCTTTCTCTTCTTCATATTCTTCACGCGTTGCTTCCTTCTTTCGTGTTTCTTCCATTAACTCGAGCTCATGGCTTTATCTTTAAACCAAGCTCTTCCACGTCATTTGCTTTTATATATGTGAGTCCCTTCAGCTTGAGCCTTCTTTCCATGCTTCTTTTGTCTTGCTTTTCTTTTATTTTTCAAACCAGAACCCATATTCTTCTTCTTTAACTCGTGGTTATCTACTTCTCTTCTCTATTCAGCTGCTGCCTCTGCATGCATGGCTCTTCTTTTGCTCATTCCATATGCAACCCATAGCTTCATTCCTTTGTTCAACCACGTGGTTCTCTCTTGAACCCCTACCTCTTCCAGACCCACGTGAGCTTCTCACGTTTTGGAGCTCCCAAAAATTCCAGCTTCTTCATGAATTTGTGGCTGTTCTGCTTGAGTGTGTTCTCTTCATACAGCTCCTTTAAAATCTGCTCATGTAGCTTATTTTTCTCCTCATAAGCTTCTCCTTCTAATGTAGAACCTGTGGAACCATCAACTCAAGCCTCCAAAATCACGTTCATATGAGTATGCTTCTCCATTGTGCAGCTCATTTAAAATTTGCTCATCATGTCACTTCTTCTTCTCATAAGCATCTCATGCTTCTTCTCGTAGGTTCTTCCATTCATATACCCACACTAGCTGTTCTGAGTTTTCCATGAAAGCTTTTACTCTATTTCTGCATGTGTGTGTATTTTTCTGCTTGCCAACCCATAACCTTGTACGTGTTTCTTCTCCTCTGCTCCATGCAATGTTCGACTCGTGCAACCTATGGAAATCTTCTTGCTTATAGGCTGCTCTTTAATGAATCACATGCTTTCTTTCCTTGCCACGAGTTTCCTTTCAAGCTTCCCAAGCTCCTTCAACTCGAGCTTCCTTTTTCTCTTAAGAAGTGGCTTCTCCTCTTATACACGTTCTTCTCATCCTCTAGCTTCCTCAAAAATTTTCAGTTTTTTTTAACAAGGAAAAGATGGATGGAATGAAATGACTTTTCCTAAAAAATTTTTAGTTTTTTTTTTATACAAGAAAAAAATGGATTGAATGAAATGACTCTCACCCCACACTTAAATGTTACATTGTCCTCAATGTCAGCACACAATCCAGTAAACAGATAAACAACACAATATAAAGAGAGTGAAAGGAGAGAATACAACCGAATGGACTTGAAAATAGAGATTCCAAGGGTGGCTCAGATTTCCTTTGTGGCTAGTTAGCAACCTTTTATTACCTACAAAACAGAAACAAAACAAACTGTAATGCGAAAAAAAAAAGAAAACTAAATCCTAAACTACAAAGAACTCCATAAAAGACTAACTAATCATATGTATCAAAAACAAGAATTAAACCTACTTAACCAAGCTTGTGCAAGAAAAAGAAAAAAGTGTAAGAAAATTAAAGAAATCTTAACCAAAATTCTGCATTCTTCTCCAAGGGATTCCAGCTTTCACCAAGGATCTTCCTCCTAGCTAGCCATAGATAGAGATTAGAGCATCATTGGGTGAAGATGGAATGGAAGAATGGATGGGAACTGGCGTGGTGGATGGCTCTGGACGAAGTGAATAGGCGAAGGGTGAGACAACGTGAATGGAATGGACGAAGTATGGAATGCGTATATCGTGTAAATGACGGAGTGTGCATATTTTTATTCGATCCAATGGAATCCTCCCTGATGCTGCCACAAGTGCCCTTTTAATCCTCTCACGTGGTTCATTAATTTGTCACATGCTCAGCCCTCTCATTCCTTCATTGCCTGTAGCTTGGATGTGTGTATGAGTGTGGGCCCTACTTCATTTTATTTTATCATATTCCATGTGAATTCTTTCTCCATGTGATTGCTTCTTGTCTTACTTCATTCGTAGCTTTCTCACGTGACTTCCATCATGCATGCTGCTTCGTTTCCTTAGCTCCCCTTCACGTTGTGCTCTTCTCATAAATCCAATAATGAACCACGTTGCTTCTTCTCCAACTTATGTGCTGCCTGTTCGTGTTAGGTTGCAGCTCCCAGTCCGTTCTCAAAGCTTTCTCTTCTTCATATTCTTCACGCGTTGCTTCCTTCTTTTGTGTTTCTTCCATTAACTCGAGCTCATGGCTTTATCTTTAACCTAAGCTCTTCCACGTCGTTTGCTTTTATATATGTGAGTCCCTTCAGCTCGAGCCTTCTCTCCATGCTTCTTTTGTCTTGCTCTTCTTTTACTTTTCAAACCAGAACCCATATTCTTTTTCTTTAACCCGTGGTTATCTACTTCTCTTCTCTGTTCAGCTGCTGCCTCTGCATGCATGGCTCTTTTTTTGCTCATTCCATGTGCAACTCGTAGCTTCATTCCTCTATTCAACCACGTGGTTCTCTCTTGAACCCCTGCCTCTTCCAGACCCACATGAGCTTCTCACGTTCTGAAGCTCCCAAAAATTCCAGCTTCTTCATGAATTCGTGGCTGTTCTGCTCGAGTGTGTTCTCTTCATGCAGCTCCTTTAAAATCTGCTCATGCAGCTTGTTTTTCTCCTCGTAAGCTTCTCCTTCCAACGTAGAACCCATCGAACCATCAACTCAAGCCTCCAAAATCACGTTCATATGAGTGCGCTTCTCCATCGTGCAGCTCATTTAAAATCTGCTCATCATGTCACTTCTTCTCATAAGCATCTCGTGCTTCTTCTCGTAGGTTCTTCCATTCATATACCCACACCAGCTGTTCTGAGTTTTCCACGACAGCTTCTACTCTATTTCTGCATGTGTGTGTATTTTTCTGCTTGCCAACCCATAACCTTGTACGTGTTTCTTCTCCTTTACTCCATGCAATGTTCAACTCATGCAACCCGTGGAAATCTTCTTGCTTATAGGCTGCTCTTTATTGAATCACATGCTTTCTTTCCTTGCCACGAGTTTCCTTTCAAGCTTCCCAAGCTCATTCAACTCAAGCTTCCTTTTTCTCTCAAGCAGTGGCTTCTCCTCTTATGCACGTTCTTCTTATCCTCTAGCTTCCTCTCTAGCTTCTCTTTTCAACTCGAAGCTTCTTCTACTCCACGTTAGCTTTGCATGCTTTTTCTCTTGTAAATTTTCCTAATCAAATTGTACATATGAAGCCTTCATTTCTTCTTCAATTCAATTTCCATTCAAGCTCTAATTTTCATTGAAAATCTGCACAAAAAGAGTGGAAAGGATGAAATAGAAATATTCACAAAATTCATTTAAAAAGATTTATGTATTAAAATTCCACAATTTTGCAAATTAACTCCTATAGTGCAGAAAATGGCAACAAAAATCAATTATCTACCAAAGTAAATCCATTAAACCTTATTTAACCATTAAAAAGTTTAAGCTAAGGAGAATAAAATATATAAAAATCATGCTTATCAAGCAATAAAATAAGAATTATAATCACATCTAAAGTCATTAGCCATACTACTCTATATAATTATGTGAGCAATGTTGTCCTTCTTTTTATAAGTTTGAAAAGCTTTTAAATCTCTCTTGTGTTGAACTATATTTTTATGCTAAAGCTCTAACATGACATTTTTCAATAATTCCTTAATATCTTGCTCTTTAAGGATGTAAGAAACCTTATAGCACTAAATTTTCCAATTGTCACCCTTCAATTTGTCATTGTTATTAAGCTAAATAATGGTGTCTACACTAGCCATAATCACAATTAGATGATTATATAGACGCAATACAAAATAACTACATATAACACAATGTTATTTATATTTGCAATAAATTTTAATTAGACAAATAATGATATTATTAGATTCATGATTGAAAGTTTACATTTATCTTACTTCTATGAAATGTATCTTAAGAATATTATTATCTTTCTATCAAATTCATGTGTAAATATTGTTTAATTGTAGTTCTTAGATAAGCTAAAGTCTACCAGTCTAAAAACTCCTAATTTTTAGATGAGCCTATGTTTACCAATCTATAAACTCTCACTCAATAAGGTATTTCTCATATTTTCTATTTTATACATATATAGAGTATATTAACATCAAGACCATAACTTAAAAGAGACTTCATCCTAAAGATATTTTAACTTCTTAAATGCTTTCTAATCGGCCTTGTAATCAAAGACATGTTTGCAATTATAAAGATCATTTTGAGGCATATGAAAAGTATATTTTTCATGTTTGATCAATCCTTAAAAGTGAATACTTTTTTATTTGCACTATGCCTAAAAGGTTTTGCACTTTTTATGTTTGGAAATTGAGCAAGTAGAATGGTTTACTTAACATTCGTGGCAATATGATGTTCTTTTATGAGCTTTATCTTTGGTCCACATTGATTAAAGGATAAGCCTTTCTTGCTTTTATTTGGCTTTTTAAATTTCTTCTGAAGGTCCTCCTTGACTGATGCCCAATAATCATCATTAGGGAGTGAATTGATCAAACTTAAAATCCACAAGAAATGTCTTTCATCTTTAGGTGAGTTATAACATCTCTTACATGTATATGTTTGAACATTATGAAATATTTTTCCAAACATGACCATTTTTTATACTGACATATAGAGCATGATTTTAAAAAGTTTTAGGGACCAAAATCACTTAAAATTAGAGGGCACACACACCGTTACTCACCCTAAGAACCTATGCTTAAAAAATGCTAGAAAAATAAAAACTAAACTCCACTCTCTTAGGGTGGTGCATGGGTTCTACTTGAAGCTTTCCAGGTGGATTTAGGTTATGGAGTTTACACCATTGGTCTTCTCTTAACTTGATCTTGCTATTAAGACTTTCTAATGGCCAATAGGGAGTGGAGGTGAACCACACACATTACCCTTGAGAGTGGGTTTTGCGATGGCTCTTTGGTTTATCTTTTTCAAATTTTCAAATTTTTTTATTTTTGAACCCCTAACTCTGAATTGCCATATATCACTCATATTTCATCCAAATTAAATAAAATTGGTGTCTTTTGGAAATCTTGTAACAAGATATTTCCAATGTTATATGGCTCACACACTCAAATGTCTTACATAAAGAATGCTAGGCCTTAAAAAATGGCATTTCACAATGTCATTTTCTAACCTAAAGTTGTAATATCTCTCTAATCTCAAATTTGTTTTTACCTAAATTTAAACCACTTGTTACTCATCATATGAGGTTCATATTCTAGGAAAATTGTAGGCTAAAACAGTCTTTATTAAAAGTTGCCATTAAAGGGGCTATGAAGCTTCAAATTAGGTAATCATGTACTTTGGCACTTTTCATGAAATTAATCAATAATAACATGAATTTAACATGTAGGGACACGAAATTTGAGATGTGCGAGTTTTCCACAATAGAATATGTACACAATGAGCAATTACTAGGCTTGTAAATAAATAATAAAATTATTAAGTGAGATTACCTAGTTAAGTTAACAAGTTTTACTTTGGCAAGTATACTAGTCATTCCAAATAATATAATGTTTCAAGTAGGAGGTTGATCCCATAGAGAATGTCTATCTAAAGGACAAATTTATGTTAGCTTAAGTTACATCTACTTAATCTAATTAGTGTCTTAAGATAATCTTAGTCACTAAGGACTAAAAGGTAAAAAAGACTGTCACTACACTAAATGTAACCTAGTTTAGTGTGCATGAGACTCAACACTCTCTAGCCTAGAATTTAGATTCCAAAATTAACGCTTTTTGGGACTTATCATAAGTCAGCCAAGCTTTGATACCAGTTGAGGACTTAGTGCTTCCATGTATAATGAGAGAAATCTTTAAAACTTTCTCTTCCACAGTAGTTTTGATCGAGATCAATAGAGGAATCTTAGTGTATTTCTACAATGAATGCATCGAACTCCAACACAATAAGTGTAACACCATAAATTCTATGTCATTTTATGACATTTATAAGCTTCACATTATCATTTCCATGAGAGCACATGAAAAGGGAATGAAAATAATAGGTTTATTTGTGTTGTGTCATACTTAAAAATTTACAATCAGTGTCACATAGACCGTGTGAGCTCATACTATACATTCTCATATTTAATTACATCAAAAAAACCCATTTGCATCACAAAATCATATCCACAACTCATGGAAACTGAAATGGAGCATGGAACATGGAGGTTCATTCTCGGCCAGATTTGCTCCATTTTCTGACCAAATTTTGAAAAATCATAACTAAATCTAGAAAAATCAAAATTATGCAATCTTAGTCATTCTGGAAAGCTATGGATGTATACTTCACAATAAAAATATGACTAGACCATAAAATCCATCATAGAGGGCATTTGGCATCTAGAATAGTCCAGAGGTCAGACTACATTTTGGAACTGATATAGAATTCTGCAGAAAACTTTGAAAATATCCAATTAATTTCAAAAAAATCCAATTCATACAAATGATACCAATATGGAAATTTGTAGATGTTAACTATAGAGAAAAAATATCTCCAAACCAATTCAGCAAGCCTAAACCTTGAAATTTAAAGGAATAGTACCTCTGGTCAGGCAAAATTCCTAATACTGGACAGAATATTCAAAAATTCATATCTCCCTCTTTAGACCTCCAAATGAGGTGCTTCTAGTTGGCACGAGTCACTATGATTGTTTAGTTTCTTTGTATAAAATTTCATAACAATTTGACATCATTTTAGTCTCGTGTGGCAAAATTCATTTTTAGACAAAATGAGTAGTGTAGCAGACCAAAATCATAAAAATTGTCAACTTTGAAAAATCATCAAATATTCTGTATACGTCCAAAAATTATAATCTTTACCTTTCTAAAAATATCTCAATGAGACCTATTTGCATGCCAAATCTCAGATCAAGACTAACTCATTTGACTAAAAAGTGATATAGGGTTCCATTATGGTTAATTTTGGCTCCATATGGGGTACCAAAATTGCGAAATGGCTTTTCCTTGGTTGTGGCACCTTTTGGGTAAGTCTAAAAGCATATTTAAGATTTGTATAAGATGTCCAAATAGTCCCAAATCTCATGCATCTCATTTTGGCCATTCAACCCACACTTATGCACATTTCCATCAAACTCTCAAGTTGCATACTTTGGCATTACATACTCAAAATATATGCTAGAGGTCATTCATTATATCTATACCTTTATACATTACATAATGTCATATTTACATATGTCTCAAGGGTCATAGACCATTTACAATATCATATATATCATCAAACATCATTTTAGTTCTAAAAAGAATAAAACTAGGCATATGGTTGTCAATCTTCCTTCTTCATTATTGTTGGTTCCCATTATTATAGCCACTTGGTCCACCTAGCATATTAGAGTATTGGAGAGGAGCGAATGAGATTCAAAGAATCCCAATAGCTCATTTCCCATTCAATCATACATAATATGTGCAAAGCAAGAATTAAAAATGCATGCATGGAGAAAATAGAAGTCATGGACATTTAAAAAGCAAGCTTGGCATATGAACAAATCATACAAGACATTCAAGAGCTCACTAAGTGTTTGGATTGGCCTCACACTTCTCCTCATGGATTTTGGATTTATCTCACCCATTATTTGAGAGCTTTGGATTCAACCATACTCTTGGGAGCCCACTTTGCTTTTAGGAGACTCTTTACTTTATCTCAACTAAATTTAAGGGTTCTTGGCTCATCCCCATCATGGTAAAGAGTTCTTGACCTCTCCACATTCAAGCAAACTGAAACAAACATCATATATTCATTTGAAAGCATAACATGGCATCAAGAATCATGGCACATAAAGGCATGCTAGCATACTTTTCATAGCTTGAAAATACACTTACACACATTCTAAAATAAGCTAAACACATATCCATGCATGAGAGAAAGTAGAGAGAGCTACCTTGTGTACAATCACACACTTTTCCTTTAGAATTCAAGCCTCCTCTTTTGGCCACACACCCAAAAATTGGTGGAGATAGTTTCTCTTGACCTAGATACAATTTATGGGAGCCAATTAGGTTCATGAAACATATTTTAAGGCTACATAACTTACTTAAACACTAGATTGCTTTATAGGCTCCATTATAGTCTATAAATATACCTAATGAAGCAACACCTCTCAAATAATTTCTAGGCCTCATTCTTTTCTTTCAAATATAATTCTTGATTGCTTTTAAACCTCTTGGAGTCATCACATCACTAAAACAAAAGGCCTAGCATCATGTTGCTTCTTTAGGTCATAATATGGAACCTAAGACACCAAATTACTTTCTATGAGTTTTAAATTTTTCCCAAGGCCTCCCCTCATATTTATTCATCATATATGACTCAAGAATGGCCTTAGAAAAATTTAAAACTCTCCCTAGCTACCTTAACCTTGCTTGGCCAAGACTATACCCCTTTTTAGCCTCCTTGGAATTCTCTTTATTTTCTGAAGGAGGAAGCATGTGGGGAGAATCTTATGGATCTTAGGAGCTAATTTAAACTTTTAATTAGGCCTAAGAATTATCATATGAAATCAGATTTTGGAAGGTGTACACAAAACCCTAGAATTTACATCTTGAAATCTAATAGTTTTTTGATAATTCTCTTTGTATATTCTTAATCTCCACACCCTTTTTCCTTAGATTCATGCTTGGTTCTGCCTAAAAATCATCTCCTCCTAAGATTTTCTCAAGTGGGGTGAAATGGTGGAGAAGGGAACCAAAGATGACAATCATAGGAAGATAAATTACCTTATTTTCTTGCTTTTTCTCACTTGAATCTTGTGTTCTTTGAGCTCATCTCTTCAAATCCAAAATTTTCCCTCAATTTCTCTCTTAAAATAGATTTATAAACTTCATTTTAATCATAGGAAACAAAGGAGAATGGAGGATAAGAGGTTTGGAAGAGAAAGAGCATGAAAAACCATGAAAATCTATACCTTTCTACCTTGAATTTCTCTTCCTTTTCTTCCTCTTCTTGTGCACCTCATCCCCTAAGTTTTTCCTCTAGTTTTGGGCAGAACATGGTCGTGCATAATGAAGGGAGAAGAAGGGTGCATCATATATATAGGTGGGAGGAAGTTACACTTTTCAAAAATTCCTATTTTGCCCTTCATTCTTGGCATTTTCGTTTCTCCTTTGTTTTAGCTCCTTTTTGAGAACCATCTTTTCCATTATGAAATTTAGGTTTCCAATTTAGTAAAATGCTTTTGGAATTACTCAAATTGGAGCTAAAACCTTTCTGAACAAATCAATCAAAGTTTGCATCAACTGACATTAAAAAACGTCAACCGGAGGGGTTTTAACTGTCCTGGGGTTTCCATAGTTTTTAGAGCCTCTGAAAACCCCAGAGAACCCAAAAATTTCATTTAAAAAGCTCTCCTGTGTGAATTCCAAAATTTGCTCAAAATTAGGAAAATGTCATTACGTTTCGTAAGCTTTTTGTAAGAAATTGTTTCTTCATTCTAGCTCTATTTTTATTTCCGTCTGAGCTTGGAATTCTCATTTTTAGGAGTCTAGAATGCTTCTCAAATTTTTTAGGATCTTAATTGTCTCATTTTTGAGGGACTTCCTTTTATATTTGGTGAGTTTCATTCGTTAATGGAGAAACTGTATGTTACGTTTCTCGCGTTTTCTTTCATTTTTAGAGAACCAGATGTCACAATAAGGAGTATGGTCTTTTTAGAGAAGGTTTCTGTTCTTTAAGTTCTGTGTCCTCAATGCAAGGAAGAAGTACAATAAATTTTTTTAACTATTTTCTTTATTTCGTTAACCCACATTATAACCCATTATTCTCTTAAAAATTAACCATTAATTACTAATTAATTAATTAATTGAGTCAGATTATTAAGTCATGGGTTGGCCCTTCATAAACAACCTAAATATTCTAACATAAGCATTGAGAGAGTCTGTTTCAATCTCAAGGAAATATATGTTAGTGCTAGCTGTTTGCAATCTTTAAGGCCTATTTAGTGTGCAGAAAGACCTTTGATGGAAATGACAATGAAGAAGGGAATGACAATGGAATGGAAGTCTAAGCCCTAAATTATGTTCGATATTACATGGAATATAATAGAAATGTCATTCAATTTGTATATTTGATTAGATGAAAATAATGTGGGATTGAAAAAAAAATTAAACTAAAGACTAAATTATCCTTGGTAATATATATTGTTTTTAAAGAAAATGTAGAGCAGTGTGCTCTACTTGAAATTGATTAGCCACCATAATTGACGAAGCTAGCTTTTTCAATGGCTTTAGGGTGAACCATTCATTTTCCATTAGAGGGGCTCTATCAGTGACAAAGCATAGATTAATGGAAATTGATGAGTTGAGGAATGGAGCAATGAGTCTTATGGCAGAGGAGAGAGGCATTTATTGTGGATGGGAGAAAGGTTGTGAGTGGTGGAGTGATGATTAAAAATTGATGATTCTGGGGAAAATGGATTGATGGCACAAGAATTTTGTAACTTTGAAGGGAAGGAGGAATAGAAGGAGAATATTGAGTGAATAATAGTGATGCATTAAAAAGTGGGTGATCTTTCTTCTTCTCTTTTGAGTCTTCTTTATCTTTAACCTATGAATCATTATGCATTAATGGAGCAAAATGGTCAAATTTTTTCCTCGTTCCATGATTTAGCTAGCTTTCCATCATATTTATAGAGGAAAGCACACTACTATAAGCGGTGGAATTGGCTCTACCAAAGGAGAGGGAGTGTGTCCTACCAAACATGCCAAACTCAGGATTCCTTCTCCCTCCCCCTTTTCCTTTCCCCCTCTTCCTTTTCATGTACTAAATAGAAATCCTTCCCTATGTGACTAGACCTCTGATAAGTAATGTTCCCAACTTTACTTTTCACTGCAAAACCTCCCCTCTAATGGTCAATATGATCCTAAATAAATCCTCCATTTCCAATGGAACTACAAGGTGAAGAAACTCCATAGCTCTACTAACTCAGGAATCAAATATCTTTCATTGGAAAATTATTTCATTTGTACATTTCCATATCACCTAACAATAGTAAATTAAAAATAGTATTTTCAAAGGTAGGAAGAATGAGAATGGTTGGCTTTGGCTAGAGCTCATGTGCATGCATTTTAAGTTTCATTTTAACCATTCTATCATAATTAGAGTTGATAATATATTCAAATTCACAGTCTCGTCACTATTATTTTTTGTTTTATGACGATCTCACATTAAGAGTGTTCACAAATAATTAACACAAGACAAGTGATAAGATTCAACAAAATGCCTAATGTAATGGTTAAATACATATATGACTATCAAAATGTCATGTTTTATAGATTTCAAAGATTTAAATACACAATTTGAATCAATGCTTATGCAACATTATTATGGTCATATAAGCAATTAATAGGCATATTAATCATTGGCAGGCCGCCTATCTTAATAATTTAAAGTAAAAATTGTTTTAAAATTGAAACAATATTTAAAGGATTAAAACAAATATTTAATCTTTGAAATAGTAAATTATACAAATTAAATAATCAATTTACTCTAAATCTTATTAAAATTTGAATTTTATAAATAAAAATTTAAAATATGTCGATCCATTATTTGTATGAATAAGATTCAGGTAATTTTTCTTTTCAAAAAAAAAAATTATTATCAAACTTTTCTAATAAAAACAATACCCGTGGATTTTTTTTTATTAATTAATGAGTAAATTATACAAATTTTTCTCAAATTTTCTTAAAATTACACAAATTTTTTTATTTATTTTCAAATTATACACAAACTTCTTTTAAGTTTTTCTACAATTACAAGACCTCTCATGAGTTTTTTTTTTTTGAAATTACATTAATATCTATTTTTCAAGAAGATTTGTGTATATTTGGATAATAGAAGAGAGGTCTGTATAATTTCAATAAAATTTTAAAAAAAAATTGTGTAATTTATTTTTTGTCTTAGAAGAGGTATGTATATATTTTGAAAATAGAGAAGATATTTGTGCAATTTTAGCAAAACTCATGTAAGGTTTGTATATATTATAAAACTAGAAAGGATGTTTGTGCAATTTTAGCTAAACTTAAGAAAAAGTATTTGTAATGTACTCCAAATTAATATGATTGTCACTTTAATAAAAATTTCATGCATGTTATGCTTCTATTAACAAAATTTGGAAAGAAGTTAAATCTAAATTTTTTCTAATATGTGGCATTGAGGTTGTAACCAATTCAATCATTTGCACCACTTGCTAGTTTTTCCTTATTCCTAAAAGCATTTTAATTTTTATTTCTTTCACTACTTTAAGATATGTTTGAGAGTTTATAAAAAAATAGAATGAAATGAAAAATAATAGAATATAATAAACAACTAAGGAATAAAATAACAAATTATATGTCATTCTATTATTTAAAAATTTAGCAAGTGAAAGAGAGGAATAATTAATACAATGAAATGATTTATAAATTATTTTTTTAACATTACCCTTATAATTAAAATTGATTTTAACAAATTTTTAGATACAAAGATATAATTATAATTGTACCACATCTTAATTTCATTCTTTGTGAATCCTCCAATAATTTAGAGGGACAAAAAAATTTAAATTTTGAATAACAAAAAAAGTCTTTCTCTTTTATCATTCCATTCTATTCTACAAAAAAGCTTTTAATAATAATTTAACACATATTAATCATCCCATTCCTTGTCATCCATTCATGTAGATACATGGGATTTTCAACTTCCACTTGAAACATTTACTTTATGGTTGTTTCCTAAGACAATGATGGTGACGGGTCATTTGGTTATCCAGAATATATATGAGAATGGAAAAAAAGAAGAAGAAGATAATTTTATGAATAAAAAAGACTGTTATATCTTTAATTTGAATTTGAAATAGAATAGATATTATTACGTAATGATGAGTAATAATTTTAGAGGTATACACACAAATATGGAAAAAGAGTGTTTCTCCCTTTCTTGCAACCAAACGGCCCGTGTTGAAAAACTTGTTATTCACCACAATCTTCCATGGTTTCAATTTTTGTTTACATCTGCTTGTTTGCCTTGAGTTTATAGTAAAAGTTAGCTTGTCATGATGATTCATGAATCACAAATTATTAAAAAAAAAAAGAAATTTTTTAAAATTGAAATATAAAATACGTAAAAAATATTTTGATTTACTTAAAGTTTTTACTCTGTCAACCGTTTATAGTTTATGAAAAAATTTCGAGTAAGTTTCGCCTATAAAAAATAAATGTACTAAATTTACATCGAACGGAAATTAAATATGTAAGGTACATATATTTTTAAGATGAGACTCACAGTATTGATTTGATGGCTAGTAATCCGTGTAAGAATTTCTCTATTTCAAACCTCAACGAGTGAACTTGAGACTCCTTACAATTTTCGGGCTCAGCCCGAGAGGTGAAGGAGAATCAGGATAGAAAATTCAGTATATCATAGACTTTGAGGAAGGCAGTCTGCCAAGAGCTCTTGGTTCCTAAATTAATCAGACTACAGACCCAATTCATATGTTATCAAATATATACCATTCTAATCTATAGAATTTGAGAGAATTGACATTTTCATCTTCGACAGATACATATTATTTTAATTTAAAAATATTATTTGTTTTTTAATGAATATTTGGTCTTTAATATCATTGTTATGTTAAGTCTATTAATAAATAGTTAATTGAAATGTGTGATATGGCTTAACATGAAACGAGGCTGGTACACATAGAGAACAGCTTAAAGCCGTTATAACAGCATCAATAGGAGATGAGATTCTTTTGCGATTAGATCACCCACTTCCTGGTATGCCCATACCGCTACAAGAGAGTTCTTTCTGTACCATTCAACCGAACCTATGAAATGATCTGGCTTAACATGAAGTTAAGTGATAGTTGAATGTTTAGCTGTTATTGAAACATGTTATGATAAAATATTAAAATAATATATTATTATGGCTATTTTGAGTAATTTGATGCTCAATCATAATGTGTTTAAATGATAATTGGGCACTTAACAATTATATCAAGTTCACCTTAGACTATATTATTTGTATATGTTAAAGAACTAATGTAAGGATGATATTAAAAGTAAAATACACTTTGCAAGAGCTAAAATAAGATGATTAAGTTTTAGGAGACTATAAATTGAAAAGAAATGTATTTCTTAAGAGCAAAATATTAATTTGCCCATAGAATTCTCTCTCAATAACCAAATTTTCTTTGTTCTCTCTCTCTCTCTCTTTTCTTTCTTAGGGTAAAACTAATAGGATTTATGACCATACTAGATTAATTTTTGTCTGTCTTATCATATAAAAGCAAATTATATTAATTTTTCCTTA
The DNA here is from genome assembly GCA_032878935.1 of Erythrophleum fordii. NCBI lineage: Eukaryota > Viridiplantae > Streptophyta > Magnoliopsida > Fabales > Fabaceae > Erythrophleum > Erythrophleum fordii. The sequence goes on from JAVQMF010000055.1 coordinate 2,735,756, forward strand.
AGTTTAACTAAATTATATTTGATACCTCATTTGTTTTAAAACATTATTCGACTTCCTTGACATTTTATATATTAAACTTTTTCCATTATTCACTTTCTAACAATGAATTTAACTTTTTGCACTAGATGCGTTCTTCTTAAAAATCAAATATTTAGCTGCCTTTACCATTATATTAAAAAGAAAAAAATTAATCTTTTGATCTTTATGATTTATTTCGATTTTTAATTTGATCTTTACAGTTTCATCTTTTTTAAATCCACCCTTATATTTTCCTAAGTTTAAATATTAGTCCTTACATTTGTTTTCCACTGTAAATCCATTAGCGTCCATCTAATGTGTCTAATGGGAGATAAGGTGGAGAGCCATGTGGGTGCCAACTGTGTCGTATTTTTGACATTATTATATGTATAGGCACACAGATTGCTTGGGTCATCATACAACAACATGGCTACTTGTAATCTATTTCTATCTGTAGCTTATCTCCCTTTCACTTCACATATATTGTTAAACCCACCTGGACTTGGCTTGAAGCGGCTGAATGCATAATCTTTATCTCTAAAGCTTCTTCTTTAAAACTTGTAGGACTTCTTTGAAAGAATAATTTTATTGCTTGAACTTAAAATTTAATATACACTATCTCACACTTCTTCACTCCCTGGACACTTCACCAAATCCTCTACACTAACTTGACACCTCACATCACTCTCTAGCACATACTACACTTTATCTCACTTATGTATTGCTTTCCCATTTGTTGATCACAACTCCACTTGCCACGCTTTCTCTCTTCCCACGTTACACACCTTTCACTCTTTGTTCACTTAGTGCTTCACTTACTTTGCTACCACTCATTGCACATATGTTACATTCAACACCACTTTGTTGCTACACACATGAGTACACTTGCTGCAATGGAGACTCAAGCCTTTATATAGAAAAGTAGGTTGGCTAGTATACACAGTTTTCCTTCTACTACCTCTAATATTTAATCTTTAGATTTTTCTGAAAAATTTACCAACATTGCTACAAGATTTTCAACTAGTAACTTCTTGATACTAGTCTTGCTAGAAGCTTTTCATCTTTTCCTTGATGCATGTCTCCTTCTTCAGCTTCTACATACTGCCATGTTTTAAGTGCTTCAATGGAGATGCTTCTAGAGAGAGAAGTCGATGAGCCTTAATATTTTCTTCATTCATCTCGATAAGTATCTTTTGTACTATATTTTAGAATTTCAATTCTACAACTTCGTTATGTGAGGCTTTGCTCCATATGCCATTAGTTACTTTGAAGCGCAACACCTTTTATCTGCACAAGAATTTCTCTAAACGCATATTCTATGATCTAGTTTGCTGTTATTAAGTTTTGTGTTTATGATAACATCTAATTTATCTCAGGCTTTAGACATCTGACAGTAATTTGGTGAGTACTAGATTTGGTTTACACTCTTTGCTTTGCTGTTGCTGCATTTCAAATGAGATGTGGGGGAAAAGAGACAATGGAGCCCCAATGGATAGGCATAGGGAATTGTTAATTGTAATTAATTTGATTGATAAGTTTCCTATTTGCCTCCTTGCAGTTTCCTTTTCTTTAGGGATTATTTGATTTATTTCTTATTCTTTAGGGATTTGATTTAATTTCTCTAATTGTAATTATGACAGTCAAATCCCTCTCCCTCCCTTTCTCTTGTATATATTTGATATTCTGTACAGTGAATAAATCAAGCTTTTCACCATTGCTGCATATTTAGTTTTCATGGTATCAAAGCTTTTCTTGCATCTCTCCCGCACCTGATTGTTCATTTCAAAGAACAATCCAGACTTGCAATTTTCTTTCCACTGCAGTCCTTTTCTTTCCATTTCAGTCTCTGTTTGCCTCTGCTTTGTGCTTTTATCGTTCTCCGTCCACTCCACGCATGGGACCACCATGTTTGTCATCATCTTGTGACACTATCGTCAAAATTTCACGGCCAACGGAGCTTCCACGCATCGCCAGACCGTCGCTGGGTTGCCAAAATTCTAGTTTTCTTCATCTGTCCGAGTCGCTGATTTCCAAGTCGAGTTCTAAATGAGTTGAACTGGTTCCTAAGGTTTTTGGGTGTGTTCTTTCCATTTCTGGCCTCCATTTCTACCAAATCCATTTGTATTTTGAGTTATATCATTGCTATGGACAAGAATGATGCTACACAGCCTATTTTCGTACTTTTGAATAGATCTAATTACTGTCACAGGCTGGAGAGCATGTGGGGGTTCCTTAAAGGTCACAAGCTGTGGTGATATGTTATAGGTGACATAAAATATCCTCTTCATAATGAATTAGAAACTAATGCTAAGTTTGCTAAGCATTTGGAAGATTGGGATAGCAAAAATCACCAAATTATCACATGGTTTCGAAACACCTCCACCACCAATATCAATCAACAATTTAGACAATATGAGACTGCTAAAGAGGTATGGGATCATCTTGTTAATCATTATACCTCTTCCAATTTCTCCAATCAATTTCAGCTCCAGAAAGATCTCAGTGCTCTGAAGCAAGAACCTGGTCAACCTGTGTGAGTTTCTTGCCAAGATAGAATTTGTTTGGGATCAATTGGCATACTTCGAGCCAAAATTCAAGTGTGATAAAGATGCTAATACTTTTACATCTTACCGTGATTGGCTAAGACTTATTCAATTCCTAATGACACTTAATAATGATTTTAAGCCTATTCGCGCTCTCTATTGCACCAAAGTCCACTTTTTACTCTTGAGGATGCACTCCCTTAGTTGAAGTCAGAAGAAACTCGATTGAGACTTTTAAGGTGCGACATTGATATGGCTTTTGCTACGACTGAGAAAAACTCTAAATTATGTCATGGCTGTCTCCAGGCCAATCATCTATTCTCTGAGTGTCCTTTGATAAAATGTTAGACCTGTAAGAGAAAGGGACATATTGTTACAAATTGCTCTTCTTTACTTTGTCGTTACTGCAAGAAGCCTGGACATGTCATTGAGCACTGCCCTATTCATCCTCCCAAATTTGATCAGAATAAAAATTTCACACGACCTAGTTAACCGTCCAAGCTTGTTCTTTCCACACCTACTATTGTTGATGATACATCCACTTCTACAGGCACATCACCAGTTTTTAGTAACCTTGAGGCCCTTTTTAAGCAATTACTTTCTAGTACCTCCCCTCTGCCTACTACTTTAGATACTCCCTCAGGTAATCCTCCTTGGTACTTTGACTCTGCTTGTTATAATCACATGACTAGTAAGTCAAAAATCTTTTCTTCCTAGTCACCTAACACTACTACCCCTCCAATTAACACCACTGATGGCTCTTTGATGTCTGTTAGTCACAATAGTTCTGTTTCTTTATCCACGTTATCCCTTGATAATGTTTATTTTGTTCTTGCCATATCCTTTAATCTTATCTTTGTTGGTCAATTAGTTGATCTTGGTTATGATGTAATCTTTTCTGTTCATGGTTGTTGTGTGCAGGATCCTTGGACGAGACAGATCATTGGAACGGGTCCACATCACCTTGCTTATGTGCTACTTCCCCTACTATTTCTTTTGAGTTATGGCATGATCGTCTTGGTTATTGTTCTGTCCATAAATTGTCATCTTTAATTTTGAATGGTCTTTTAGGCAATGTTATTGAAAAATCTTTAAAGTGTGTTTCTTGTCAGATTACAAAACAACCTGTGTTGTCATTTAATAAAAGTATTTTTGCTTCTGAGTCACCTTTTGATTTGATTTACTCTGATATTTAGGGTTCTGCTCCTACTTCCTCTATGGGAGGATTTCATTATTTTGTCATCTTTGTTGATGATTATTCTCATTTTACTTGGATTTACATGATGAAAAATTGTTCTGAATTGTCTGTGATTTATATTAAATTTGTAAATATGATTCACACTCAATTTTCTAAACCTATCAAAATTTTCTAGCGAGATAATGCTATGGGATATCATGACTCCCATTTTCTTAGTTTTCTTAATGCACAGGGCACTTTATTTTAATACCTTTGCCCTTATACCTCCCAGCAGAATGGTCGAGCAGAGCAGAAACACCGTCACATTCTTGACACTATGTGAGCACTTATTATCTCCTCTTCTTATCTTGAGCGCTTCTGGGGAAAGGCGGCTATTCACGTTATAAATTGCATTCCATCCTCGGTTATTAGTAATATCTCTCCTTTTGAATGTCTCTACGGTACTTCTCCTGATTACACTGTGTTTAAAGTTTTTGGCTGTACTTCTTTTATTCTTCTTCCTCTTCATGAGTCTACAAAACTTTAAACTCGTGGTCGAATTTGTTGTTTCTTAGGTTATGATTCTGAGCATAAAGGATATCATTGTTGGGATCCTCTGTCTTATTTCATTCGTATCTCTCTCCATGTTATATTTTGGAAGCATGTCATGTTTTCCAGTTAATCTCAGTTTTCCTCTATTCCACCCACCTCATCTCCTCTTTTCATAGATCCCTCTGTTGATCTTTTTCCTTGTGATATAGGTATTGAATCCTCTGACCAGGTCACACATGCGTCTGATGACTCACCCTCCACCAATGACTCTGCCCCTCTTGAAGATCTTACACATGACGTGCCTTCTTCTTCCACCACCCGTGCAACACGAGTAAGACATATCTTCGTGATTATCACTACTTTTCTACTATTCTTTCTCTGAATGAACGTTAATCCTATAAAAAAGCCTCTAGTGATCCTCGTTGGCAGTAAGCAATGAAAGATGAATTACATGCTTTAGAAAAAATGCATACTTAAGACTTGGTTAAGCTTCCACCTGACAAAACTCTAATAGGAAGCAAATGAGTCTACAAAATAAAAACTAATTCTGATGGATCTGTGGAACGATACAAGGCTCACTTAGTGGCACAGGGCTTTACTCAGGAATACGGTATCGATTATGAGGAGACATTTGCTCCAGTTGCTAGTATTACTTTAGTCCGAAGTTTACTTACTGTTATTGCTGCCAAACAATGTGTTCTTCGTCAAATGGATGTCAAGAATGCCTTTTTAAATGGTGATCTAGAAGAAGAGGTTTATATGAGGCCTCCCTTTGGCTACACTCACTCGGGAAACAAAGTCTATCGCCTTCGTTGTGCTCTATACAACCTCAAACAAGCCCTCCGAGCTTGGTTCACCAAACTCAGCTCTACTATCAGTCAACTTGGATTCTCATGTAGTCCTCATGATATTGCACTTTTTCTTTGCAAAACTGATCATGGGATTATTCTATTGCTCTTGTATATTGATGATATGATTATTATTGGTGATGACATCACAGAAATTTAAGAACTCCAGGACTTTCTTAAGCAACATTTTAAAATGAAGGATCTTGGGAACTTAAGTTATTTCCTTGGCTTAGAAGTACTTCCCATGGTTGATGGTATTTCTCTTTCTCAAGTTAAGTATGCATTAGATCTGATTTCCCGAGCTCAAATTCCTAATGATGAAACTATAAATACTCCTATAGAACCAAATGCAAAGTTCACACTTACTGATGGCACTTTGCTAAAAAACCCCACTCGTTACCACGAGGTAGTTGGAAGTCTTATCTACCTTATGATGACTCGTCTAGATATTACATATGCTGTTCACATTGTTAGCCAATTCATGTCTACTCCTCGGACCACCCACTATGCAGCAGTCCTTCGCATTCTTCGGTATGTTAACGACACCTTATCTCATGGCCTACATTTCTCTGCCAACTCCTCCCTTATCTTACAGGACTATTTTGATGCTGATTGGGGAGGTAACCATAGTAATCGTCGATCTACCACTGGATTTTGCATATTCTTTGGCGACTCTCTAATCTCATGGAGAAGTAAGAAATAAACTTTGGCTTCTTGCTCTAGCGTTGAATTTGAGTATTGAGGGCTAGCGAAAACTACTTCTGAGATTCTATGGCTCTGGTGGTTAATTGTTGATATGGGCTCTTTACAAACCTCCTTCACTGATTTCTACTGTGATAGTCAGAGTGCCAAATAGATTGCTCGCAATGATGTGTTTCATGAACGGACCAAGCACATTGAAATTGATTGTCATTTTACACGACAGCATGTCACTCGAGGCATACTTCGATTACTTCCTATTCGGACATCTAAATAGTTAGCCGACCTTTTCACCAAGTCACATCAACCAGGACGTTTTCAGATATTAATGAACAAACTCAAGATGGCTTTCATCCCCCTATCTTGAGGGGGGATGTTAATCATAATTAATTTGATTAATGAGTTTTCTATTTGCCTTATTTTAGTTTCCTTTTCTTTAGGGATTATTTGATTTATTTCCTATTCTTTAAGGATTTGATTTAATTTTTTTAATTGTAATTATGATAGTCAAATCCCTCTCCCTCTCTTTTTTTTTTTTATATATATATTTGACATTCTGTACAGTGAATAAAAAAAAGCTTTTCACCATTATCGCATATTTAGTTTTCAGGAATCACATGAAATGCAGAGTTATATACTGTATGGCACACAAGGAAGAAAGGGAACCCTTACTCGATACAGGAATAAGGATAGACTAATTAACCTACCTTTGGAGAGTTACGGATCACTAGATTGCTAATAATGACCAATAGATAGAATGAAATGAGTGCTAAGATTAATCGTCTTTCTTCAAGGTGAATGGTCCACTTATAAAATCTGGTTCAAAGGAAGAGGGACACTCCTACTTTTGTTCTAGAAGGAGGGGCTTGAATAGTCTAAGCAAGTTAACCTTACAGCTTGAATAGTCTGAGCAAGTTAACCTTACTTTAAATGAAGGAATCATTCTCAACGAGCAAGAAGACTTAGCCAGGGTGAAGGAAGGGTCAAAGATACATAGCTCTCCACCTCAACTCTTGTTAGTCACCCAAGACTAAAGCAAATGGAGTTATAATGAAAACAAACCATAGGGACTAATTCTTATTCTTAGAAAAGTATAAGGATGGATATGAAAAAAATCAAACTATAATGATTAAATTAAAAATTGAAGTAAATTATAGGGATCGAAAGATTAATTTTCTTTATTCAAAATGAAATTATTAGAGTTTGACATTACAGTTATACACCGCTTTGGCTAGATATTTTAATAAACAACTAGCATACATCTTTTAGACATAAAAATAGCAAATAATGGCAGAAAAAAATAACAATATTGTAGACACTACAAAAAACATGTTTTTAATGATGACAAACATTTTTAGTGGTGACTTTTTTTACTTGACACTAAAAGTCATTGCTAAAAAAAATCTTTCATGTTAAAACTTTTAGCGATGATACCAAAAAGCCATTGTTAAAAATCTTTTGTAACAATATAAATGTTATCATAAAATCCTTTTTAATAGTTACTTAAGATAAGTTACCACTAAGAGTTTTTTGTAATAGCGAAGTTATCACCACAAAATGGCTTTAGTGGCAACCTTGTAAAATTGCCTTTAAAGTCACTTTTAGTTGTGATATTTTAAAGTTGCCATTAAATCCACTTTTAGTAGTGATCTTGTAAGGTTGCTATTAAAGTCATTGTTAGCAACAACTTTTGTCATTGCAAAAGCACTAATTTCTTTTCTTTTTTCTTTGAGAAAAACTAAAGTCAAAGAAAAAGTACCTATAGTGATGGCATTGTGAGGTTGCTACTAAAGTCACTTTTAAAGACAACTTTTTGTCATTGCAAAAGCATTAAGCTAAAAGTTGAGCAAAAGCCTTTTTTTTTTTTTGGAAACTAAAGCCAACAAAAAGTGGCTTTATGAAAATTATTTAAATGTTAATTAAAAACATAATTATAAAATTTATGAAATAAATTATTAAATGCTCTATAATATAAATAGTAAAAATAAAAATATTAAAAAAATATGACTATATAAATATAACAATTATATAATAAAACCTTTAATGTGCCCCAAAAAAAAAAGTTACAATGGTATCTTAAAATTCAAATATTTAAAAATATATCATGTCAATTTTTTTAATTCTAAATTGTAAAGCTCAAATGTTGAATTTTAAAACTTAAATCAATAATTTAATAATAAAAATTAATAAATGATATATAATACAAAAACTAATTTCTAGAAAAGTAGAGAGAAAAAGAACACCTTTATGCAGTGAAAAGAATGTCTATGTAACAAATTAATTTTATTAACAGAAAAATAAATAGTAGGAAAGATTTTTTCAATATACATTAAATGTCAAGGGAACTAGATGATATTTTTGAAATGAAAAGAGTATTAAGTACAATTTAATTAAACTTTAAGAGACACTAATGTGATTTATTCATTTGTGTGATACTGGAATATGTAAATGTAATGTGATGATTGATGATTTTATTACTACGAAATGGCTTAAAACTAGAGAGAAGCATCTTCCCTTGTTGTAGCATCATGGCATTATGATGTGATGCTCCTTGGTAACTAGGGGATTAATGCCACAGCACTACAGTAACTCTAAAAATTTGATTTTAATATTAGAGACTTCCTATTTCAGTTAGGTTTTTGGCGAGTGAGAGTTTTGAAGGCTTTGTACTATGTAAGGGAGGGTATTTTTGTAATCCTAAAGGTTATAATATATAAAGAAAACCCTAAAGAGTGTAGACACAAAAGAGAAAATCAAATTGAGAATTGAGATTTTGTGAGGTTCTCTTGTAATACCTCTAAAATCCATAGTAATAAAAGACTATCTTCAGTATGTATATAAGCATGATTAGTTGAACTATGATAACTTTGGTGTTTAGTATACTCTTTCTCTCTACTTTTCTTTTTGATTGTTCATGTGTGCGTATATGCATGTGTTTGGCTAGGTTGTTCATTAGGTGTTTTGAACTTAAGGAATTAAAATACCAATAGTGATTTAATTTACAATATTTTGTATCAAAGCTTTGGTTATTAGATTTTAGGCTAAGTTGATAGGGCAATTAGGAATTCATCAAATTCCAATTATGCAGGGTCAATTCAAAATTCAAATATGAGGGATAGGTTTTTATGAAATGTTCAAATTTGAAAATGAACATTAGCAATGCTTGTGCCAAGTTTGACAAGAAAGGTTATTGTTAGTCCAATCAAGGGTTCATAGAGCTCTTATTGGGAAGAAGCTAGACAAGATGGACGAGGAAGAATGGTAAGACTTGGATTAGATTGCCTTTAGCATGATTTAAATGTGTTTGGTTTACTTGATGACCTATGACGTAATGGAGGAGAAGACTACAAAAGGTTTATAGACAAAGTTAGAGACTTTGGTCATGTTTAAAACGTCATTGGAAAACTCCTTATGAAGTTGGACCTTTATCTTTTTATGATGGAAAAGGGCACTGACCTAAGGGAACATATTGCTGAGTTTAATAAGAATATCAATGACTTGCTACATGTGGATGTGAAAGTAAATGATGAGGATAAGGCATTAATTGTATTATATTCTTTATTACCTTCATTCAAACATCTAACAATTACGTTGTTGTTTAGGAAGGAGACAGTAAACTATAAAGAGGTAATTACAACACTTAAGTCTTATAACACTTTATAGAGGATAGATTAAGATAGTCCTTAAGAAAGGTTGGCTAGTTCTAAATGAGAAAGGGGTAGGGATAAGGATAAGGACAAGAAACAATACCGTGGGAAGTTAAGAGGGAGATTGAAGTCTAAAGGGAGGAAAGTAGAGAGTATGGAATGCTTTAAGTGTCACTAGAGGGGTCACTTTAAGAAAAATTGTCCAATGCCCAAAAAGAAGGTGGAAAAGGACAATGCTTCTAACTTAGTAGTGCAGTGATAGAAGTGTCAAAAGAAGAGGATCTCTTAGTGATTTCAATGATAGATAAATGGACATACAACTCAACCTAGACCTTAGACTTGACATGTTCTCTTTATTACACTTCATATGAGGAATGGTTTATCTCCTACAAACCATGTGATGCTAGTGCTATTGAATTGGGTAGTGAACTTTTAAGTAGGGTGCTAGGAATAGGATTAATGAAGACTAAGATGCATGAAGGAACAATATGAAGTTTAGAAAATATGAAAAATGTTCTAAAGCTCAAGAAAAATCTTATCTCGCTGAGTTAGTTAGAGCAGATTGGGCACAACTTCTCAATCATTATAGGTGGTAGAATTATAAAATTTACTAAGGGTGCTTTAGTAGTAATAAAAGGGAATTAAGTGGAGAACAACCTTTGCAAGTTCATTAGTAGTATGGTTACTAGTGAGGCATTCATAGTTTCTCCTGAGTTAGAAACAAATAACTCTACTTTATATCATATGCGACCATAAGAAATGAGGGAACTTTATAAAAGGAAGTTACTAAAGGAGTTAAATAGTGCAAGGTTGATGTCTATGAGTTTTAGGTGCTTGGTAAATGGAGCCGATTTCATTTTAAGACATCCTTATATTGCAATGGTGATATTTTGGAATATATTCATATTGATGTGTGCGATCTAACCCCTCTATTAGTGAAAGGTAGAGCTAAGTATTTTGTTATCTTTATAAATGACTTTTCTAGTAAATTTTGGGTTTATTTCATTAATAACAAGTCTAAGGTATTCTTAAAGTTTAAGGAGTGGAAAGTCAAAGCAGAGAAATAGACAAGTAAGTGGGTAAAATGCTTGCAGTCTAATAACGTTGGTGAGTACATATCACATAAGTTCAATGTCTTCTATTAAAAGGTAGAAAGAAACTTCACAATTTCTAAAATCCCATAACAAAACTATGTTACAAAATGTATGAATAGGACTTTTCTTGAACAAGTAAACACAATGAGAATATAGGTAAACTTGCCCGACCAATTTTGGGAAGAAGCAATCAACATAGCTTATTTCATCATTAATAAGTCACCTACTTTGTGATTAAAAAGTAGGTGTGCCAAAAAGGTGCAGTCTAAGAAAGAAATAGACTAGTTTATGTTCTATATCTTTGGTTGTCTAACCTATGCTCACATTTCTAGTGATAAGAGATCCAAATTGAATCAAAAGTCTAGAAAGTGTATCTTTGTCGATTATGAAAAAAGAAATAAAGGGTTATAGGCTTTAGAATCCTAAGAAGCAAAAGGTATTTATTAGCAAAGATGTGGTACTCGATGAATAGACTATTTTGAGGAACAAGGTGAATTACTAAAAAAGATACATTTAGGGACCCCAATGCTAAGGTGGAGTTGTTACCATAAACTAAGTTAGATGATGGTGAAGTTTTAAGGACGTAGCAATAACAAAATTATAGCATTACCATAAATAGATCCAAGTAAAATATCAAGCCACCTAGGAGGTATGAGTTTGATGATTTAACTTCTTATGCATTACTAACCAACTATAGTGAGCCCTACTCATTCTAGGAAGCAATTTTCGACTTGAGAAAGACAAGTGGATAGAGACTATGGTAGAAGAGGTGGAGTCTCTTCATAAGAATCATATGTGGAAGGTAGTTAAACCTTTCAAGGGTAACAAGCCGATCATGTGCAAGTGGGTTTATTGCAAGAAGGAGGGTTCATTAGAAAAGGATGGTGTATGCTACAAGGCAAGTTTAGTCATTAAGAGATATTTGTAAAAGGAAGGGGTGGATTACAATGAAGTATTTTCCTTAATAGTGAGACACACTTCTATTAAGGTGCTATTGAGTTTGATAGCCAAATTCTTGTATAAATTAAAGCAATTGCCTCATCAATGATAAAAGACATTTGATTTTTTTCATGATGAGTGTAGGCTTTAACATGTGTGAGTTTGATATTTGTGTATATTGCAGAGTTCTTGAAGATGAACCATATGTAAATATTTTAATGAGAAGCTGATAGCTACTAAGAGGATGATTGATGTATGTGAATTAAAGTCTTTGTTGAGTAAGCAGTTTGATATGAGAAATCTTCATGCTATGAAGAAGATTAATATGGATAGGAAAAAAAAAAGGAAGCTATGGTTCACATAGAAAAGCAACATTTAGAAGGTGTTGGAGAGGTTTGGCATAGATGAGGCCAACTGGTTTCTACTTTATTGGCAAGCCACTTTAAGTTGTCTAACTCATAGTTCCCAAGTAGAAACAAGGAAGGTGGTGATGATGTCAAGCATTCCATATACCAATTTAGATGGCAATCTCATGTATGCCATAATGTGTACTAGACTGGGCATGGCCCATTATGTGAGCATTGTCAGTAGGTTCAAGACTAACTTGAGGAACGAATGCCGAAAAGCAGTCAAATGGGTGCTCCAATACCTTAGAGGTATATATAATCCTGGGATACATTATGTTAGTGATGGAGTTTTTGTGATTGGCTTTGTAGATGCAGATTATACAAGTGATTTAGATGATAGAAAGTTTCCTACAAATTACATTTTCAAGGTAGTAGGTGGTCCTATCAACAGGAGGTCCATTCTTTAAAGTGTGATTGCACTGTTAACCACTAAGGTAGAATATATGGTAATTACAAAAGCGACAAATGAAGCTTTGTGGTTAAAGGGCTTGATTGCTGATGCGGGCTTGGCAAAGGAATCCCTCTAACAACTTTGTGGTAGCCAGAGTGCTATTGACTCTAGACAAAATACATTGTGATGAGGTTTCACAAAATTCTAAAGTTAGTTACTATAGGTGAGATCTTGTTAGAAAAGGTGCATACATCAAAGAATGTAATAGACATTTTAACAAAGGTACTACTAATGGAGAAATTCAAAAGTTGCTTGGACTTGCTCCAAGTCTTTCCTTACTAAAAATAGGTTGAGGCTTTAGGCGGTACTACTAGATCTCCAATTTAATCTTCGATGAGTGTTTTTCACTAAGGTGGAGAATGTTATGAAATGGCTCAAAACTAGGGAGAAGTATGCTCCCTTGCTACAACACCATGGTGCCAAGATGTGATACTCCCTAGTACAAAATCCAGAGAGGTTGGAATGCGAATTTAATATTAGGGACTTCCTATTTCAATTGGGTTTCGACTATGGAAGGGAGGGTATTCTTGTGATTCTAGATGTCCTAATATAAAGAAAACCCAAGAATCTGTAGACAAAAGAGAGAAAATTAGATTAAGAGTTGAGACTATCTGAGGTTCTCTTGAAATACCTAAAAGGTTTATAATAGTAAAAGATGCTCTTCAATATGGACGAAGACATAATTGGCCAAACTACTAAAACTTTGGTGTCTAGTCTACTCTTTCTGTCCATCTTTTTTCTTGATTGTTCATGTGTGTGCGTGTTTGGCTAAGTTATTCATCAGGTGTTTTGAACTTAGGATTCAAATTAGTACTCTTAGCGATATGATTTACTACATCTGTGTTTCATGTAATTATTGATCAAGTGGTCCAAGACTAATCGCATGGGGCAGCTGGGAAAGGCAAGACATTAAACCAGGTTATCATCTCAAGTGAACATTTAATTTGCCTAATTCTATGCAACAACATCATTTTCTGCTGGTATTTCTCTTATGCATGGATGGTTCAAATTCTCTTCATCTTTACCTAGAGAGTTTGCGATTGATAATATCCAAACAAAAAATATCATCTATGACTAAAACATTCTTCAAGTTCTAAGCAATATCCGATTATCATAGGTCTTCTCACTACAATGATTACCCGACAATTCACACACACATACATATATGACAGAAAAGTAAGCATCAATTTTCCTCTCAGAAATTTTACCCAAGGAGAGTGTATAGAGAGAGAAAATGTCTGATTCAAGCTTTGCCCGTGTCTACTCACAATCAATCCATACAGATCTAATCAATGAACTTTGACTTAGTGAGAGAGTTGTTTCTAAGACTGAAAAATTAAAGTTCAGATTTTGTTTAGAGTTAAATTAACTAAAATCCTATACAGATTAACTCCATCAAGCACGAAAACTTATTTACATAAAATTTATTATACCCCATTCCCCCTGACTCAAGTTTGCAAATGGAAAATTTTTAAAACAACATTTAACAGAATTGTTAGAACTTCTGCGAGAATCGTATCAAATTCTTATGTGATAGTGATTGTCTAATGGGTAGGATATATCTCTTGTGCATTAGGCCTTTCCTACTTGTTTATTCCTTGTACGACAAAGATTTGGGCGTTCTCGTGTGAGAGAGAGGTTATTCATTATATCTGTAAGCTCTGGGATTTGTAGTTTTCGGCTTTATCTATTTTGTGAAAATAAAAGCCACGCACTTTTGATCTCATTTTTTGCAGTGGGATCGATTTTGAATTGTCTTCCTTGTTTCCGTGGATGCAACCCTAGGCAAGATTAAACCTCGTATATCTTTCTGTGTTCTTGTTCTTATTATTGTCACTTCATATTGCGTGGCTGCCCCAGCAAAGACCATACATAGCCTGAAAGGGAAAAAGAAGTAGCAATGCTTACAACAAGAACCTTTTGTCCCGAAAAAAGAAAAGCAGGTTTAGATTGGGGCTCAGTAACAACCCAAATTATTTTTGTCCCAATAGGCATCCTTTCTGGCGTCTACACTATGAGATTTGTTTATTATCTTTGTTTTAAATTTTAATGTAATCAAAGCTCGATAACGTCATACCTCATGGGGCTCAACGTGCTATCTCCTCAGCATATGCCAGTTAGTGCCACAGCATTCTTGTCAGTCTTATAATTAATGTTATGAAACACGCACATTATTTAAAAAAAAAAAAGGAAAAAATTTCTTCGATCACTGCTAGAGATATATAGTTTTTAATTTGGTATTCCATATATCATTTTTTAGATTTAATATTTTAAACAACAAAATACTTACAATGTTGTCCTTTCTTTACGTGATTTTCATCTAAAATTTAACATCAAATTTAACAATTTGCTAATTTGGATATTAAAATTGTGGTGAGTTACGATGCTACATAAACAAATAACGTCTAAGTTAGTAGATTGTTAAATATGACACTAAAGTTTGGATGAAAATTAGATGGAAGAAAATCATATATAACAAGCATTTTAATGATTTAGAAACTATAAATATTAAAAAAATCTGTGAAAAATCAAATTAAAAATCTATCTATTTGTCAAGAGCTAAAATGTAGTTTTCCTCAAAAATATATATGTTGGTGTTCAAAACGTGTTCGTTACTTGTAAAAAGCATGATGTAACATTTCAAAATACACATGAACACTTTAAAAATTTTGTTTGTCATAATACCTATAATGTACATATTTCTTAGAACCAAGTCTAAACCAAAAAAAAAAAAAGGAAACTAAAATTTTCACCTATAAAGAGGATCTCTTAAGAAAGGGAACCTAGGCAAAACAAAGAATATGTGTAAACAAACTTAAAATAATATATCAAGAAAACTATATATATGATTCTTCTGAAGAATTTGCAGTGCACCAGAATTGAACGGTGTCTTTATGACTGAGGAGGAAAGAGCACACTTTGAGGAGCTAACAAGGACGACAGAGACACCCATTATGTGACAAATGCCCAATATTAGTGTTTTTTTTTTTAATTTGAATATGAAGTTAAAAGAAACATGTGGGTTCTGTTTGTTTTCAGGCTTTTGAGGTGTGAGTTTTGTTTGTTGGCTGTTGGAATTATGCCTCTTAGAGTTGTACTGGTTAAGCAAAGACACTGGGTTTTCAAATATATTAATCACAATAAAAGCAGCTTGTATCAGCTTATTCCCTTTGGACTTATCTTCAACAACTTGAACCATGGCTTCATACGAGATCATCATCACCACCTTCTGATAGGTGTCAAAGTACAATCTTGCCCTGCTCTTTTGTATGCATGTAAACTACTGTGGATTTTTCGTATGGACTTCCATCAATAATGAGCTAATATAAAAAAAAATCCTTGCCAAGTGTATGTGAAGTAAATAGACAGAACTATCTTGTTTTCTTTAGATGTTTGAATTGATGAGAATGAAGAAGAAAAGCAAAGAGAAGATTTGATTTAGATTTAATTTAATGAGAAAGTCTAAATTAAATCTTCCCTTCTCCTCAGTCAAAGGTACTTTGAAATTTTTTTTGTTTCCCATTGTAAACAACACAATGTAAGCCTTATCAAAACATTCAAGTTTGATATGGGGGTGAAACATGGTAGTTACATTGCAAAGCAATTCTTGATTTTGATTCCTCTAGGAAGCATTACAAGAGTGAGTCCTAATTACACTACCCGATTTAGAGAAGTGTATTCTTAAAATTATTCAGGAAGATACTAAGTTTCATGTAAATTATGAAATTACCCCTGACCGTAACACCAAAAAAAGTTGCAGAGAAATCGATGAAAGGGAACCAGACAAAATTAAATAAATCTGTAAAATTAATGAAACTGCAATAGGTTGGTAAAAATTATTGTTATGATTTCCAAATAATCCACAATACACTTACTAATTGAAGTAGTATAATCTGCCAATTTTGTCTCTTCTAATGTTTGTCTTCAACTTAGATGTAAATCACTAAATCAGCAGTAGTATTTATCAACGGCTTTAGGTCTCTAAAACGTTCCCAATCTAAAGCAGAGGTCTTTTTGGAATTTTTCTTTCCGATAAGATTCTACTCTTCTTCCCTTTGATTCATTTTCAAAGACTTCATGAATAAATAATAACATTTAAAAGAAGGAAAAAAAAACAAATCTGACAAACAACATGCCATTACCTCATCATCAATCTCTCATTGTTACATCAAAAAGCTTTTATTATTAGTTATCATCAGCTCATTTCTTCATTGCTAAAAAAACCAACCCTTTCTCCTACTCTTATGGAAAACCTAGAGACATCATCAGAATGTCCACTTTCTTCTCAAAACTCAAACAAAAACCATTCTTTAATGCTTCGTGAATCAGATAATAAGCCCTTTGTGATCACAGAGAGGAGGATCATGAAGGTTCCAAAAAGAGCAGACATGATGTTGAATGAGAGAAAGTACCTTGGGGTAAGACAAAGGCCTTCAGGAAGATGGGTTGCAGAGATCAAGGACTCCTCACAGAAGCTGAGGCTTTGGCTAGGAACTTTTGACAGAGCAGAAGATGCTGCCATGGCTTATGACTGTGCTGCTAGGCTTCTAAGAGGAAGAAATGCCAAGACAAACTTCCAAAGCTCTTCAGGGATGATCATGAACACACACGAGGAAAATTGCAGCTTTTTGGGTAAGAATCCAAGGGCTTACCAGATTCTTAAGCATGCAATCCTGAAAAACCGTCATGCAGTGCTTTCTTCCACAACCATGCCTTGGAAGAACCAGATCAATAGTATTATGAGAGACGAATTCGACACGCTTGTTGAAGAAACTATAGTTTGCTCCTCCAGCAGTTCTGAAGAAGGTTCTTCTTCTTCAAGGTGCTGTGGAGTTTCATTTGGGAGTTCTAAGGTTTATTCTTCTGTTGTTGTAGCTCCTTCTTTCAGTGCCTCATTTTGTCAAACAGATGATGGTCATGAAGAAACCCCACAAGAAGCCTTAATCGTATCTCACTCTACATGAAGCAAATTCTGGGTTTTATTGTAGCTTTTGTCATGTTATGTCCTTCAACGCTATCTAGCCTTATCTTCTGTTGTTGTAGCTCCTTCCTTCAGTGTTTCATTTTGTCAAACTGGTGATGGTCATGAAGAAATCCCACAAGAAGTCTTAGTCATATGTATACCTCACTCTACATGAAGCAAGTTCTGGGTTTTATTGTAGGCTTTTACCATGTTATGTCCTCCTTTCCACCCTACCTAGCCTTACGCAGTGTCTTCTTTTGTTTCCTTTCGTGCAAAGGCTATGTTACCCTTTTTCATTGCTTATCTCTCATACTTTGTGTATAGTACAAAAATTTCGTATCTCATCTTTCATATTTGCCTTTTGGAAAATCTTTCTTGTTTTCTTGTTTTTTTCTTGTGAACTCTCTTCATTGCTGGGTTGAGAAATAGGGTATGAAGGGTAGAATGGGTCATCAACTGCTAGATCATTCCTAAAAGACAAAAGAAAGGGAAAGAGAGAGAATGGAATAAAACCAAAACGATTCAATGGAAAAGCCCAACGACTTAATCATGCGCGGTGAAATTGGCAATTCGTGGCAGTCTCGCACTTGGCTAAATTTCTTTTCTATTTATTGATATAAAAGGAAGATCAAACTTGACACATTTTTCTCAAATCTCAACTCACTCAACAGCTCACTAGCATCGCGTTTCATAATATAAGGTAGGGGGAAATAAAGAAAAAAAAAACTTTTTAGATCAGTTAAATTTTGTCTGAACGTTTAAAAAAAGAGAAGAAACCCATTTTATTTGGATAAGCAAAATAATTATTATATTTAATTTATATCCAAATTATTACGCATTTATTATCTTTATTTTTTAGTAAAAGTATAAAGATCATTTTTTATTATTCTTTTTTATTTTAACATTTTTTATCCAATCAAATATACAAATAAAATAATATTCTTACTTCTTTTTATATCATATCAAATATAATTATTCAATTTTATTTATATTTTTTATTTTCCTACTTAACAATTCTATATACTATGCAGGCATAAATCTTTGATAGTGATGAACGTGCCTGTTAATTTTAATAAGCAAAAATAGAATTCAAAACTTTTTGTATCACCAATTGATCCAACTTTTACTAGCGTGGCAATTTTTGAGTCATATAATTCAGGAAGAAATTACAGAGTCAGACTAAACTTTAACTTATTATCTCATTAACCTGGCTTTGTAATTTAAAAGTAAGAAGGAAGTGGAAATGTCACTAAAAATTATCAAACTTTTCTTGTTTTTACATGTTCAAATAGATCAAATCTTTGCTTTCGTCAAATATGTAAAAGAACAAGAAAAACGAGAGACTAAGCCCTGTTTGGTAAATTATTTTTAGAATAATTTTTTATTTTTAAGAACAAAAAAACTTGTTTAATAATATATTTTTAATGAAATGTTTCGTAAAATAAAAAAATAGAATTTTGTTTTCGAAAACAAAAAAAATCAAAACATATTTTAGGTGTTTTGTAACCTTTATTTTGTAAAATCAAAAAATAAAAATAAAAAATAACTACTTTTCAAAATAATGATTCAAACGGCCTGTCTGATTCTGTTTTTATTTTATTATTTTTAAAATAGATATTTTTTAGAACAAATTTTGAGAACAAAAAAATTAAAAAAATTCGTTTGAATTATTATTTTGAAAAGTAGCTGTTTTTTATTTTTTTTTAATTTTACAAAATAAAGGTTACAAAACACTTAAAATATGTTTTGATTTTTCTGTTTCCGAAAACAAAATTCTATTTTTTTGTTTTACAAAACACTTCATTAAAAATACATTATCAAATAAATTTTTTTTCTTAAAAATAGAAAACTATTTTAAAAATAGTTTACCAAACATAATAGTTTTCTATTTTTAAAAACAAAAAAATAAAAAACTTGTTTAATAATATATTTTTAATAAAGTGTTTTGTAAAACAAAATAATAAAATTTTGTTTTCGGAAACAAAAAAATCAGAATATTTTTTTAGTGTTTTGTGACTTTTGTTTTATAGAATAAAAAAAGAATAAAAAATAACTACTTTTCAGAATAATGATTCAAATAGATTTTTAAATTTTTTTGTTTTTAAAATTTGTTTAAAAAAATATCTAATTTAAAAACATTAAAACAAAAATAGAATCAAACCCTACAACTTTCTCAAAGAAATTACAAATTTCTTTCATATTGTATTCACTAAATTTGTTTGCACGATATCAGCATTCAAAGTTTTCTATCCATGGTACTTACAAAAATGCTGCATCATGTTTTTAGATGTGTAAAATATTGATTAATTAAACTAGACTATATATATGTTTAATATATGAAATTAAATTTTAGCTAAATTCAAATAAAACTAGTTGAGATGAACTGACTATTTTTATTATATTTTTGAGCACTAATTCAAAATGAAATAGCATTTCGTTAGATATATATGCTTGGCATATGAAAAGAATATGCCTGTGATTACCTAAAAATGGAAAAAAAAAATAAGAAGAAGAAAAAACTCGAATGATCTTTTTTATCAATCAGAATCGACAAAATAATAAATTCCATATAAAAATTATTAAATATAATCTAATAATAAAATAGTTAAATAATTTTTAAATATCTTAAATTGAAACTTTTGGAACAATATGAAACAAAAAAATAGAATCACCAGTGAAGTACAACTCAGTGAGGACATGTTGTCAGCATATATATGTTCACAAATTTTGATGCATAAACAGGCCAAATCGTTTGCATCGACAATTGCGACATTTTGTTAAATTATATTTAATATTTTTAAAAAATTATATCTAATTTTATGATATTTCAATATATATTATAAAATTTTCTTTTAATATATTTTTGTAAAAAATTAATTTTATTTAATTATAATTTTATTTTTAATATTAATATAACAAAATTAATTAAATAATGTTAAAAATTTTAATATAAAATTGTAACTTTATTATTAATATGATAATAAAGAAAGTTAAATAATTTTTAAAAAAATTATATTATATAAATAATTTAATTTTACTTATAAAAAGAAATTTAAAATTGGATATAATTTTTAAAATAAAAATAACTATACATTATTTAATCAAATCTTAAGGGCCCGCTTGATAAGGAGAATTGGAGGAGAAAAAAAAATTAGATAAAATTTTATTTTTATTCTTATAATTATTTTTAAATATTTTTTAATAATAATTATTCAATTATTAAAAATAAAAAATATTTTAAATATTTTATATTTATAAAATTATTTTTTTTATTTTTATTCTCATTTCTATCTTTAACTTTTTATCGACCAAACGGATAAGAAAGGTTAATCAAACTTATTTTCTCGATATATGCTTTATTTTCTATTCCCGCTAGTCTTACCAGAAGGGACATAATAGAGAAGAGAAACGTGATCATTTTTTTTTCTTTGATATTATCTATATTTATTCACATAATGTTAGGACGAGGATAAAAGAATTTGCCTCAGGGAGCCAATTGTGCATAAATTAAAGGCCTACCTCATTATCCCTATCTCGTACATGACAAAAAGGCCATTGTCATGGTTTAGCATATAGCGGCGGTCATTTTCTTAGGTAGCCACGCTCTACCTATAGCCGCCACCAAAACACAGCATAATTTATATGGGGTTGAATCAATGTTGAACCACTTTTTGTTGTTCATTCACCCTCATCACGATAATCACTTTTTGTTGTTCATTCAACCTCATCACCATAATCACTTCCTTTGAATTATTTGCTCCAACATAGCAAACATGATTAGAAGAAGCCAAAGTGGGGCCATCACAATTATTAATCAGACTACATGTGATATGAGCATTATTATTTAGTATTTTTTTATTTAAACAAAGTTTCATTCCTGTTCTTTCATGTCAAATCACATCAACAGTTGCGAATAAAATGGTTACGAAAAGTTAGATAAGTAATATTTATCTAATTCATAAATTTTAATACTTTAAAATATAATATATAACTTTTTCAGGGAATTTAATTAGTTTATATTTTAAAATGATTGATACTTAATATACTATTAAAAATTGACTTCGGCCATTTCATTAGAAGGAAGGGGGAAAAAACGTCTGGCACTAGCATGTATGTATCAAACGTTTTTGTAGATTAATATATTAAATCCAAAATTATTAGAATTGTCAAAATGGACAACCTTCTGATTAGCATTGTTTATTTTGCAAAATAAACAGTTCATTTATTAAAAAAGTACTTAATTTTTTTGTAATGATAATTTTGATTTTGTAATGATTGGCAATTTTCAAAATCTATTTTCAAGTCGCAGGAGAAGCAAAAAAATTTTTTAAAGGAAAAGTAAAAATTTGTTACTTCTTCAGTGGAAGCCAAAAAATTACTTTTTTTTAAACATAAAAATGTTCTTGCAAAAAATTATTAATTATCTTATTATGCCTCATCATTTTTCACTCATAATCTCATTTTTTTTAATTTTTATTTCTTCTCTTACCCTAGTATATCGATTTTTGAGGTGCTTTGATGTATATTGTAATTTTATATGTATTTGTTTTGATTAAAATATTTTATATATTTGTTATGATTTTATTTTATTATATTTTAATTCATTAAAAAAACATAAATTTTATTAAGAACAACTATAACAGATATTCAAAATCATTTATCTATATTAATTACGAAATCAAATCTATACATACATTTTTTAGTAATTTGACAGTAAAAACCATTTATTGACAGATTTATTAAACAAAAATATTGATAAAAATATTATCAAATAATTCTGCCAAAAACAAATTATTTTTTCTTATTATATTTTTTATGAAGCTCTATTTGAAAATATATAAAATAAAAATTTTATAATTAAAAAAAATCGCCGCAATTCGAAAAAGATATTTATGCTACTCCCTTTACCCAAGCGAGTTGGGTTGCTTATTTGTCAACCTGATAATGAACTTGGCAACTCACCCTGACCCACTTAAGAGCCAAGCAGATCAGGTCAGGTTGGTCTGATTTGATAGATCTAAAATTAATATCAAACTTTTTGATTATTTGGAAAAATAAAGGCTAAGGTAGGTTAATTATTACTTGTTGGTGTAATATTAAAGTTACAAGATCACTTAATCCATTCAAATGATGGGGCTTGTGAACTTATCACCAAGTAACATCTATAGGTGGCCTGGAAGAGTTGTGCAATCACCAAGCTGAACCTTCAATTGATAAGAATAGCATCTGACTTTGGCTATACAAGTTAGGCAGAAGATAGTTCCTAGAGAGGAAAAAGGAAAGAAAAATCAATATAAAAAAACTAGAAATAAGAAAAAGAAAACACTGCATGAGAGAATTTTTAGATGAGTGATGAGCGAACAAGGAACCAAAAGAAAGAACATCCTCAGCTTGATGAAAGTTTTAGAACATAATTATGTACTCATTATTCCCAGAATCAAAATTTGTACTTTGCTTTATTTCCCATTTTGCCTGGATTTTCATCCCTGCTCTAGTTTGATTTCATTCAATTCACAATTCATATACAGGAATTTGATACCCCAGATTCCCTCATAATCAGCTGGGAGAATCTCTTGCAAGTTGTGCTCCACAAACTGTAGCTTTTCTGACTTTCTTGCAGCCAACACCAAGAGATAGAACAGTTAACTAGTGTGCAGTATAGCATTGCTTCCACATGGAACCCTACCATCCCAAAAGATACCTTTTCCTTTACAAGAAAGCAACAGGCAGAGACCTTTAAACCATCTGCTCAAGAAAATGACATTAAAAGTAATTTTACTCCCATGAGCTTCTTGAAAAAGCACCAAGACCATTACAATGAACTCCAAATTCGGTAAATGAATAGATAAAATTTCGGTGCTGTTTGAACTTAGCATGTCAAAATCAGTATATAAAGCATTGGAGTGACACCTCAACAGTAGCCTGTACAAAACCTAAAAAGAGGTGGCACCATGAACCACTATAAGTATCTTATCAACAAAGTCCAACCAACCAATTCAGACGCTCTCGGCAGGTTTCAATTGGGGAAGGCACATTGGCATCTATAGGGACTAGGATGGTTATGGATGGGATTTAAGTAAGTAAGGAACTATAATCCCCATCCATGGACTCATATTTAGTGGATAAAAAACTTAAGCCCTATCCCTTTTTTCATTGAATCCTTAAATCTTCCAGCATAGACCTGGATCCATTTATCCGAAAAAATTTCTAAATGGACAAAGTTTTCTAAAATTGAGAATTATTTACATAAAATCTATCCATATAAAATTACAACAAAGAACAAAATATCTTAGATAACTATTAATATAATTCAAAACTCATAGAATGTTGTATGATAACTTTTTATTTTTTCCTTTTTTTCCTTAATATACTAAATTGACTAATATGTATAAAAAATATGTATAATATATATATATATATAGGTCTAAAGTAGAGTAATCATACCAACCGGACCCAGAAATATCCATAAAAATCCTTATACCCAAACTCAAACTGATGCATTTTGTGATATCCACATGTATGAGTATTTTGCCCATTCCAAATAAGAAACCTTTTAAAAAAAAAAACCTTTAATACAGTTTTAAAATATTTGCTACCAAATTCTTCTATAAAAACATATCATGTAAAGGAACCTTTTTCAAAGAGTCAATAGTGTGGCGCTAGGATGTAAAAAATGTTCATGTATTATATTTTCACTAAAAAACTTGATAACAAACATCCAAAGATCTTGTCCTAAGAATAAAGTAAAATAACAGCTGATTAACCTCCTTTAACAACTTAATTAATTGACAACCAATGGCTGTTATTTTGCATTTTAAAAAAAAAGGTAAACAAAAAGCTATTGGACAAACTCAAGAATTCCACTCTACTAAAGTATATTACTTCACACAAAAACATAATGGAAAACATATAAGTTTGTGTAATAGATGGAGAAAGGGAGACCTTAACAACAAGCAAAAAGCTCATATAGCCTAAACAGACGTGAAACGAATCATATTAACACAAGGTAAAGATGAGAAAAAGTAAAGTTTTGGAGGTGGAAGAAGCTGCTTTTACTGATGGAAATTACGCTCGTAGAAATCCCAAGACGCAGTGACGTGGTGTGGTTATTAATGGTATAGCAGAAAACGGATCCTCAACCAATAAAAATAAACTAAAAGGATACTGTTAAACTGCTAATACTTGAATCGAACTTCTATATCGTGAGAGGAAAAAGCAAGAAGTTTACAATTCCGCAAGGAAATAGAAAGCCATGCCCAAAAAAAAGGGAGAAAATAAACATTTTGATCCTGAAAGACATGTTTCAATTATTTAGTTCTAAATTTTAAAAATACACGATTCAATCCTTAGAAATTTTTGACAAGCTGCTCATTAGTCTCTCATGAGTCAAAATAGGACCAAAACAAGACAAATATACTTGTTTACAATCAACAAATAGCAAGTAAAAAACTTTTAAAGTAATCGTATATTTCTAACAGTCAAGAACCAAATTGTTTTATCGTTTACGGGAAAAAAGCCCATTTCCTCATTTAATTATTGCAGCAGATGAAGAATTGCTCCGGCTAATACAAGTAGTATTAGATCTATATGCATTATATTGGAAGGGCAATCCATTGAATTATAGTTATTCGCACCATACACATCTCCTACCATGAATAACAACTAAAGTGTACGAAATTATCTAATCACACGTAAGCTAAAAGCAAACTCATCTAATCAAACCCATTGATGAAAAAGTGTAACACGAGTCGGCTCATCCAACAGTAGAATGAAATGAAATTGTCCACTCCCTCTTGTCAGACAAAAAAGGGCAAAAGAAATAGTTTCAAAAGAAATGCAGACTTGGAGAGAAAATTTTAATTGCTACATGAGGAAGAATTGCATGGAAATTATAATCAGCTCGTCCAGCAAGAGTAAATCCAGAGGAGATAGATTGCCACGGGTCAGGGAAAGGGAAAAGGAGAAAAAACTGAGAAACTGAAATTTAGCTAGAAGGAACGAAAGGTCAAATTTTAAAGGTTCTCCGTAGTTTCTCAGCAACGAAACAGAGCACATGGAAATTAGTGAGAGACAGAGACAGGGAATGAGAGAAAGAGGCAAAGTGAGCGCTGGATGCAGAGGTTTATCGACCGATTCATGCTTTGTGTTTTTCACACAACAAAATTCAGGAAGAGATCGATGAACCGCTGCCTCCAGTGACTTCACCCGTCAGCTTCATAATCACAAAATCACATGAAAAATCAAGAAATCCTCGTAATATACTTCTTCCCCTCAACAAACACTAAACAAAGTCACCTTGCAATTGAATAAGACATCAAACGCTACAGATCTGGGCATAGACAGAGAGTATACTATATAGCATGACAATTGAGAAGAAAAAAGCAGAGCCAGTTTTTCCCTTGAATCACAATCTACATGTTGAAAAAAATAAGAAAAAAGAGAATCCGAAGAACATGAACAATATATAATACTCTGATAAAGAGAAAGAGAGAGAAAAACATATAAACCAGGAATCTGTAGAGTCACCATTGCCGTAGGTGTCTCTCTCTCTCTTACTCATTCTCTCTCTCTTGCTTCACTCGTTTTTATCCATCTCTCTTGATGGGAGTCACAGATGCACAGTCACTTTTGAAGGGCAGGCATTGAGAATGTGTTTTGTTTGTATTCAGTGATGGAATTACCGTTTTGGCCCTCACTTTCTAAAGACATGTGATGGGTTTGATTGCGCTGGACCAATTAAAAAGCAGATATGCTATGTAGTCGAAACCCATAAATTAAGAAAGGTGGATCTGTCCCCCTACCCACAAGAAAAAAAAAATCCATATAATAAATAATGAAAGATAAGTTTTATATAATATTTTATCTATATGATAATGAAATAATAAATAATTAAATTGAGATTTAATTAAATAATTTAATATTATTTTTTAATAAATAAATTTTATTTTAATTTTTTTATTGAAAAATATAAATGATATAATAATCTAAAAAATTTTTTTGTGAGAGAGAATAATATAATTAGTAAGATCAATACTCTATTTTCAATGTATTACTTTTTCTCATATAAGAGAGAATCTGACCTTAGCGACGTGGCACGGTGGCTGAACAATGGTATAAAGTTTGTAATTTTACGTTTGACCGCTTTGCTTATCTTTTCCTTCTTTTTTTTTTCTATTTATTCTGTTTTTTTTCCTTTTCCTTTTTCTTTTGTACGACGTTTGGAGAGTGGAGACTGGGCAAAAAAATTTTAAAAAAATTATGTTTAACTAAATATAATACATCCAGTTATCCTAGTATAATCATAAATATGAGAATTAATGCAAAGGATGAATTAAAGTTGCATATGCTCTTTCCGATCCCATCATGATGTTTAACAATTAACACTACTAAGAACAACTTCTTTACAATTTTTAAGTCAATGTTATCCAGAATATAACAAATTAATTTTAAAATTTAACTTGAGATATATAGAATATTTTTGTTTTTGTATTAATTTTTAACTTTTTTTAATTTACACCGCATCTGACACATATCACCCACAAAACTTTTCGACTAATCAGGAATGAAAAAATATAAGAAAATCAAGCATGAAAATAGTCAACCAAGAATATTTTACACGCGCATCTTCAAGTTTTATTTTACCACCATAATTTGTTGTTTTTTTTTCTAAAAAGGAATATATATATAAACTAATCATCATGATTTATATAAAATTTTAAAACTTTATCCATTTTTTGCATTTCACAAACTTCTCTTGTTCAAATTAATATTAAGAAAATGAGACATTGAGAAATTGAGAGAATTTTGTGTATCGAGTTTCATTGGAAGAAGAAATATCGATAAATGGCTTAGTCGTCTCTTTCATTCATTTCCCTTCGAAATCAGGGGTCCCTGTGAGTCAGAGTTGGGGGCTATCATCAACAGTCATAGGTGGCAGCTCTCCTCCACCTCTTGATATCGTCTTTCTTTATGTCTTAATGGTAGATTTAAAACATTTTATGTTAGTTCTATGTTATGAATATGTGGAATTTGATGGATCCCTTCGTAAAGAAAATAGATGTAGGCGTCTTGTTTCAACTCCGAAAATGATAATGATTTTTAATCTTAGAGAGTAGAGAACTAGAGCTTCTATTTGTAATTTACAATTCAACAAGCTTATTATATATGTTTATATTTTATTGTTAGATCTGAAAATTCTACCACTATTGTAAGTGTCGTTGGATTATATTTAGGGTCGGATCTATAATTAAATTATTTGGGTTAAAATGAACAGGAGTAATTAGCATTTTAACAATTTTTCTTTCAATATAAGCAACTATACAATTTATTAAAAAAATATCTTTTATCTTATTCTTAAATTTATTTTTTTGATAATATTCATAATTGAAAATGGCATTTCATTTTTTGGAGTTGAGATTTAACTTGCAAAACTCTTAGAAGTCTTTTCAAAAAACAGGCAATTTTCCCTCAATTTTAAAAAAATTCCCGTTAATCATTTTTTTTTTTGGACATTTATCACTGGGAGAGAACCCCCCCCCCCCTCCCCACAAAAAAAAAAAAAAAACCAATTCGTCAGTGACTAAATCTATAGAAAAAGGAAAAAAAAATGTGTGAATCTTTAGAACAAAGAGAAATTTTGTGTAAAATGAAAAAATCCGAGAGATGGGAGTATAATTAGCTCATTACGATTGCTTCCTTATTGAGGTAAAGGAATATCTTAGAGAGGTAGTCAAATATGAGAGATCAGCAAAAAAGGACAAATGTAGGAGTACTCACTATAAGATTTACGAATGGTTGAAGGGCTGAAGAGAAAAGATCACATCACATGCTAGCTTGAGACTTTCTTTTTAGTTTTAACCAAGGAATCAAAGCCTTTTTCTTTTATGATATAAAGAGAAAAAGGCTAGCTAGCTATGACACTTTTTTCACCAAGCCAAAACACAATGAAGGCATGCATGCATGTACGTAATATAAAACCATATCTGCAAAAGTAAACCAGACCAGATAATTAGAAAAAAAAAACCTCCCTGCCAGCTTCCTCTACTCCCTTTCCGCGTTGTATTCCACTAATGACTCACACCCCGCTAAGCAAACTCAAGACTTAAACCATAATCACCATAAGCATCAATGCTTAAAAAATGAAGTTGTATAATAATCATATTAGATTCAATGTTATATATATATATATATATGTCTCCAATTACAATTTTCCTCCAATCAATTACTTGGTACACTAATTAATGTCCTACTGTAAATTTTTTTGTAGTATAAATTAAACATTATTTCTCTAACTACTTTAACATTAGGAAAAGGTCATGTGATATGCACTTAGTTAGAGATAACACCTATAATAGATGACAGGAATGTTATAACAAGGCAAATAATAAATTAATCAGGAGTCAATAGAGAAAATAAATTGATTGGTGAAAATTACAATTGGAAACAAAGATGATGATAAATAAGTAGAAATTTTCTTATATAATTTATCATGTTGAAATGCCAACATCTTGGTGTATCCCGTGAGTATATAAGACCACCATGGATCTCATCGCCATCACCACCCTTTACTCCTTATACACATTTCCCTCTCCAACAGTGGTATACCTACGTTGCTTCTGTATTGAGTGCGATGGCAACAGCAGGAGCTGAGCAGCAACAAGCAGGTGGAGGGGAAATACCGACGACGCTGAGTCCTAATCGTAGTGGTGGTTGGCGATCCTCTGGATCTATAGGACCATTCTTTGCTGTGATCTCTCTGCTTACAGTTGTCGCTGTTCTTTCTTGTTTTCTGAGGCGGATGTGGAAGAACCGAAGGCCTCCAACCCCGTTGGACAGAATCAAGGGTAGGGGGTGTTTGGGGTGGGTGAAGTGCATTTCTGGGGCCAAGGTTATGGTTTGTGAGGACACACAGAAAAATGATTGTAACGTTAACGTCAGAAATGGTGAGGTTGCTCTGCAAAATCCCAGCCACTTAGTCTGATGTTACTAGATACTATTGGTGAAGTTATTGTCCAGTTCTACTCTAGCTAGTTCACATTATTCTAGGAGATTTAGACTTAATTTTGGGTCTCCGCGACAAGTTATTGTGATTTGTAAGATAATTAAGGTCTGTAACATCCTCTCTCTAATTAGGAATCATTTAATAATATTTAAATAATTTAGCATAAATGAAATAATATTGAAAAATAATTAGAGTTTAATATAAGACCAAATAAGGGAGATTTAGTGAGTTTTATATTTAAAAAATATAAAGAAATTTTTTTGAATTTTTCACAAATTATTCGGAATAAAGTTCAATTAAAAATTAGAAAAAAATTATAAAATAAATACTTGAAAAGTTAATTTCTATAAAATTTTAAGGGTAGAAATATTCCTAGAAATAAAAGAAAAATATTTTAGAAATAAAAGACTTTAGGTGAAAATCTAGAGTTAAAATATAATTATTAAAAATTTATGACAAAAACATGTAATTTTTATAGGATTGAAATATAATTTTGACAAAACCAAAATGTAATTTTAGCCTTGGCCAAAAAGTAATTTTTCTCAAAGATTGAGAGATACAGAAATAATAAATAAGAAAAGTTGAGAATTTTAATATATATCTTTCTCTAAATAGTAATAATTTTTATACTTAATATTAAACAAATGAAGTATACTTTTTATCAGTTAGTACATGATTAGACTAACTTCCTTACAAAGTTAGTGAGCAAAATGTGCTGAGAAAAGCCAGATTTGGTGAAGATTCGATGAAGATAAACTTAGCTTTGTACAAGTCCTATTTAATGTAATGTTTCATTATTTCATTGCAGGAGAGGAAGGAAAGTCTGAGAACAGAGAGAGAGAGAGAGAGAGAAGGTGAAGCTTGAAGTTATAGAAGAGGAAGAACAAAAGAGAAAGGAGAAGGAACTTGAAGCAAATTCCAACCACAACCAAGATAAGACTTCTTGTTTTACTAAGAATCATATTCATGCCTTTATCTTCCTCGTCTCTTTCCCTTCCTCTCTCTTCTATCAAAAGAGAGTTTTTAATGACGTAGTCTTGAGTTAGCCATTGTAATGTTGTTTAATGTTTGGAATGGTGTTATTGCTGAGAATATATGCTTGTAGCATGCTTAGATTATCTATAAAGTTTCATCTAACACTATAAGAAAAACCAAAATTAGCGACGAAATTTTTCCATCGCCAATTTCATCGTCACTAACACATTTGCAATGGAAATAAAAATTCTGTCACTAATTAGTGATGGAAAATTCCATCACAAAAAATTTTTGTCGTAAAATGAGAGGATAACATATCCTAAGTCAGCGACAGATTAGTGATGAATAATCCGTCACTGATTAGTGATGGAATTAGTGACTGACAAAATTTCGTCCCTGAATAACGACAGCATATTGTCAAAATTCTGTCACGGATTAACGACAGAAGTAGTGATGGAATTCCATCGCTAATTAGCGACGAAATTAATGATTCGTCGCTGATCAGTGACGGAATTAATGACAGAATTGCATCATTGATTAGCGACGGAATTAATGACAGAATCATTCTGTCGCTGATTAGGGACTGATTTTCGTCGCTAATTCCATCACTAATTTTTTAAATTTTTAAAAATTTTAACCTGAATTTGATGTTGTATTTGTGTGCTGCTTGTCTAGAAAAATATGATAAAAGCACAATAAAAAAAATGAATTGAGAATAATACGATAATTGAATAATAAAATTAAGATTTAAATTTTGTCACCATCCAAAAAAGTACAAGAACACAACCATATTTAATTAATGTCAACTAATAGTTCTAAAACAAAGCATAGCAATTCTTAAACTAAAGTCTCAAACTACAGATATTTATAAATAGGGGATGAGGAATAAAATCTTTATGGAGGAAGACGATCATCTGGACTTGTCTTCTCAGGTACTAAGTTTTCTGGTGTAGGATCTACTGGAGCACACGACAATCACAGTTCAAGTTCTTGTAATCTATTTAGTGTTTGTTGATGTTGATCTAGTAGAGACAAGATTTGTTGATGTTTCTCTGTTATACGCTAATTTTGCTCTCTAAGTTCTTGATTCTCTTGTCTCAACGATGTTGTCTCTGTGGCAATCCTCTTATGTAATTCTTCTTCAAAATTCGAATGAAGTCTTGAGTTATGAACAAAAGAAGAGGTTCCACAGGAATAGCTAGCGTCAATATCGTGAGCCTCAGATCCAACCCCAAAGATGCGACCCCTCTTATTCTTACCACCTACAGCCTCTAACCATAAAGCAACTTCATCATCATCTTCTACGTCATTTGATGCTACGCCTGTTGAGTCCTAAGTAGAAGCTTTGGTATTCTTAAGCCTTAAGTAATCAGCCTGTTTAAGCAAACAAAGGAAGACAATTTTACAGTAAAGAAAACAACGACAATGCATTAAGAACAAAAAAGTATACACATGTTGAAACATTCTTTATGTCATATATAGTATCGAAATGAAATATGATCATATAATAAAGAATAAGTATTTTAAAACTACAAATATATTCATCCTTCACAATCAAGGCAATTAAATATTGGAATTGCACAATTAGGTGTATAGAAAGAATATGCAATGATGTTGATAGCCATGGAGACAATTGAATGAGTAAAAAATATTAAATAATTGGTAGCACAATTTCAATGATAATCAGAATAAAAAATCAAGACTTACACTGCAACAAGTTCTAGCCATTACCACGAATTCGTAATAATGAAAACAAAAAATAAGACTCACACTATAACTAGTTAAGTCTCTGTCCATTAACACAAATCTAATAACAATCAAAATAGAAAAACAAAACTCACATTATAGCTAGTCAGGCCTTCAACCATCAACACAATTTTAATGATAATCAAAACAAAAAAGTAAGATTCACATATTATCTGTCAGGCCTTTGGCTGCCAACACAAGTACAGTAACTAGTCAGGCCTCTGACCTTCAACACAAATCTAGTGACAATCATAATAAAAAGTAAGACTCACACTATAGCTAGTCAGGCCTCTGGCCATTAGCATAATCCCAGTGACAATCAAAACAAAAAGCAGAATTCACAGTACAGCTAGTTAGACCTCCTACCGTCAACACAATCCCAATAAGAATCAAAACAAAAAGCAAGACTCACACTATAACTAGTCAAGTCTTTGGCCGTCAGTATAATCCCAGTGAGAGTAAAATAGATAAACATATACATACATAAACTTCAGCTGCCCTATGGTCCACAAATTGACTAGTTGCCTCGTCATAATGTGTGTGCTTAAATAGTTCAAACATTGTAGGTGACCTTCCAAGCTGTGAAGTCTATAATTATTTATTGACATTAGTTATCTCATGCATTAAATAAATGATGATTGCATTTGAATTTAAATACTTACCAGTCTCCTCTTATGCTCAGTTAAAGGAATACTTCCCCCTTTATGTTGCATGCCTCCTGTGGTAGATGTCCAGTTGTTTTTAGCTGTTTGGCACACAACCTTGTTATTCTTCTAACTCCCAATAGCGCTTTAATTGGACCATTACATCATCTGGGATCCAATTAGGCGTGATACCCTTCTCCAAGTCTAATCGGACTCTGTGCATTGCATTTCGCAAGATGTCCCCACACTTTTTGGTCCAATTGTGTCTAATTGTTTGGTCATATTGTGGCAACCATTTATACTTCTTCTGCATAAACAATAGAAAAATCAAAACTAAGAGAAAATGAGAGAAAAAAAATCAACACATTATATATATAATAGGATAAGATATATACCGCCCATTCGTTAAACCATAGTTGCCTGACCTCAGGAGGTGTTACTTTCCAACTAAAACATGGATGTTCAAATTTTGCTTGAATTACAGGGAGAATATCATGAATACCCTCTTATAGGAGAAGCCTCTCTCACTACGCTCTTGTCTCTGTCCTTTATGGCTGTTGTGATCTTGAGAAACCAAAACCAGTCTAAAAAATAAGGCAAGCATGAGAATGAGATTCTCAGCTGTAGGTTTTGTCCTATTATTGGCGCTACAAGAATCCACATGTTTCAACAAAAGAGAGATGAAAGTATCAGAAGTCAACCACAAGCTTCAACAAAAATTGGTCACTCCTTCCTCACAATCACCAACCTCAGCTTTATCAGAAACCAAAAAGGTATGCACGAGACATTTGCTTTACTCATTTTCTCTTGAATTCTTGGCAATTTCCTCGGGAACCAAACAGTAAGGGTTTGTGTGTGTGGCAAGTGCAAAAAGGCATAGTTTTGTACCCAATTGAATATGGTAGAGACTTGAGAGGGGAGGAAGAGAGTAGTGATGCATTTGTGAAAGCTTTAAAGGAAGCTTGTGCAATGGAGAATGGGGCTAAACTGGTGGGAGGAGTGAAAGACCTAGGAGGAGTAGTTATTAATTTGGAAGGAGGAAACTACAGAATAAGGAAACCCATATGATTATAAACAAAGCCCCGTTGTAGCTTCAGACTCTGCTCCAATGGACAGGGGTGCGCTATTAATACCCCAGTCGTTCTTAGAGGTTTATGATACTATAAAGAATAATTTTGGGATTGAGATGTTGAAGTTACGCATGAATTAGTCTCTATCTCTCGGTCAGAGACAAGGAATGGATGTCGCTAGGCTAGGTGGAGGAAATTTACAGAGCTGGATAGATTATGTAGGCGCTCGCTGCTGCTTGTCAAAGATAACTAAATAACACTTGCTATGAAGCGAACAAGAAGAGCTTATTTTGTAAGAGTTTGAATATGGCGTCAAGAATGGAGACACTTTGATGTGAGGTTAGTTATCTCAGTCTGAGGAGGCGAGAGCCCTTCAATCCCACTCGGGCATGGGTGAAAGTTATACTGTAAGAGGTTTGGGTTTTCGAAGGGAACAATTTTTAAGTTGCTGAATTTATTAGAACAAAAACACAGTAGCAAAGTGCAAACAAAAAGCACAGAAATGGAGAAAACATTACTCTTACTCAAAAGAACCCTACTGGACAAATGCAAGAGTTTGTTTGACCTCTAATTGCTATCCAACAAACTAAGAACCTAAACTGAAATGAGATGCACAACACAGTAGATTCATTTGAGGGGTAGTCGAACAGAATGATAAAAATGAGCTAAACGAAATAGCAGGGACTAAGTTCACAACCTTACCCCGATCAACCATTCAGCCAAAGAAGAAAAATCTCCCTCCCAGCACAGCGACTAGAAACAAAGGTGGTAGCAACTGGAAGGAAGAGAAATTTGAAGAAAGAACATGTCAGAAGGTAAATGAAAGCTCGATAGAGAGTGCATCCCATATTCAGCAACAAATGAAAGTAATTATTGCACGAAATGGATAGAAGAAGATACTCACAGCTATTGTAGATGAGACTAACCAAGCAATGCTTGGTAGAGTTCAGGAGATTTGCCGTCAGCTTCCAAGGGTTGTGGTTATAGAGACCATAGGGTTTATTCGAGGTAGAAAGCAGAGCGTGGAGATTACAATAAACACTACAAAATGGCCTTGAACATGTTGGGCTTTCTCATAGACTTGGACCGAATTGCTTACACAGCCTGTGGAGCACGTTAGCCCTTCTATCCTTTTTTTTTTTTTCACTACCTCAATATTGGTGATTCATTTATTTTTTATTTTTTATTTAAAAAATAAAAATAATCTTTCAATTTTTGTTAGATAATATCAAGTTATTTGTCTATTTTTTGAAAATTAAATTACTTAGTTTATCACTTCTTTTTTTTAAGAATAACAAAATCAAGATAAAAATGCGTAATCAAAATATAATATAATATACTATTTTTTATTTTTTATTTCTTTCTAACTATATATTTAATATACATTTATTAATTAAATATAAAAGATCCATATCCATTATATTTTTCAATTTCACTTTTCACATTGCACAGTACAGAATAAATTTTTTATTTGATATTTTGGTATAAATTCATGCTCACATTCAAAAAAGTTATTTTAATATTATATGGATTATAATGTTCTTTGTACATATACGTCTGTTTGACTTGTCACAAAAGTGAGAAATTTTTTTTTTCAAATTTTATATAATATCTATTATAGTTTTATAAAACATTATTCTATATTATATGCTTTTTCTATTTTTCTTAAATAAAAGTATAGAAATTATTTTCTTCACTTATTGATATTTCATATTTTTTTGTATCATGTCATATTCTCTAATCCACGGAACTAGTGATCCTGATATGATTTTTTGTCAAGTGAACTAGATTATATTGACTTTTTTTTTTAAGGTTCAATTATGTCCATTTATATTTTAGTCAAAAAAGTTAGAATTGAATTAAAGCATAAGATAACATCTTGTTTCATATAAAATATATATAGTTTTAAAAAGTACAACAAATTTATATAATTTTAATAAAATTTATGAGAAATCTATGTAACTTACATTATTAAATGAAATTTCTTTTATTTTCTTCTCCATGTAATCCAATTAAGTTTGAATACATAGTCTTTGCTGAAATATCAATAATTAAATCTTAAGAACATATAAAACTTTGAAACATGTTTAATTTTTGTATGATATATTTTTTACATTAGTTGAGTGCTGCCTTTATTGTTTTATAAAACACAAAAGACATCCCTTTTATTATAGTCTTATTTTATTTATTAATTTTGATCATTATAAACTTTACAAACATATATAGTCATAAAAGAATCAACAGTGAATTTCCATTTCTTTCTTAAAAAAATTACAATAGATCAAAAAAATATTTATATTGAAGTATTTTTTTTAAAAAAAATTATTTTGAAAATTTTAAATATTAAAAATTTAAATTACACACAAAAATTATACTTTAGAGTTTTATGTTAATATTTTTATTTTTAGATTTTAACAATAATTTTTCAATTTAAAATCTTTTATTTTAAATATTTTCAATTTAAAGTCTTTAATTATAATGTTTCTTTCTTACTACCAATTTCCAGTTACAACTACAAAGAGGGTAGAAGCATTCATTACTAAATCATAGAATCAAATTTTTTTAAAGATTTTTCATGTTGGTTTATTTAAAACATATGTAATTTATATAAAAAATAAAAAAATATAATCAATATCAGTGTACTATAATCAGTCAATATCATCATAATTATAAACTTAGTCTTTATAATATTTTATATATATTGAGATAATTTCTCTATTACAATAATTTAAGATATAATTCAAAAATCAAATAAAAAATGCCATAAATATTAGATATAGTGCTAAGACAAACATTTTGATAAGAGCCTTGCAGATATACTAAACTCACAAACCTATTTGGCTTTAACCTTCATCATTTTTTAAACATTTTATTGTAGAAATCCAACATTCCTACCTTCGTACTTTGCAAACATATTTTTTTAAACCTCATATCAAAATTTTTTAAAATGCTTTTATAAATTTTCAACTAATTTTGCCAATCACGCGCACCATCAACTTTAACTTATTGATATTAAATTTATCTCATAGGTGAAGGGAAAAAAACTCAAAATTGCAGTCTAAAAATTTTTAACTAACATCATGCTCATAATTTTGTTTCCTTAAATTTAATAGAATAAACCCTCATGATGTAATAGGTGTGGAAGATTTTTTTTTTCTTTTTTTTCAACAGGAGTGGAATGCTTTCTAAAAATGTAAACATAAATCATTCTCTACCTTTCGCATTTGATGTTTCATAAAATTTAGATAAAATGCTCTAACTAAATGTTTCAATTAAAATTTTAATATTTTATGTCAACACAGATGTTTTTTTTCTTCCTTTTTATGTTTATTTTTGTATTTATAAATAAGATAGTTAATTGACTTACCAAAACCCTATTTGATAGGCTAAGAAGTGAAATGGAAAGGGATTCACAACCTTTAGCAATATTTGATAGCCAAATTTCAGAGAGCAAATGGAAACTAACTTCATTGTGTACTTTCAAGCATACTAGAGTTTGAATGCTTTGAAGTCAAAACAAATGATAACAAATTTGCCTTTTCTATGAATTTGCTCTCTCGTATTATCAAGAGATTAAAGACTCTCTTTAAAAAGGAGGGATGAATGGTATTTTATATTATATTTTGCATATTTTAAATTTTTATTTTTTCTAAAGATAATTCTATAAGAAATTCTAATTATTTATTTTTAACGTGGCTTTCTTTATTAAATAAAAAAATTTCAAATGATCCCTCCAACAATAAATATGCATAATACATACGCATAAATAGTGAAAAAGATTTGTTTTCGTAAGATGTTTTAAAAGAAATTAAAAAAATTATTTAAGTCTAAAAATTTAGAAGATAACTCTTGCATAGACAAAATCTAGAATAATATATTTAAAACTTAACTCATCGGGTTAGGATTAGAGTTAAAATTTGTTCACTTTTTAAGAAATCACGTATAAGATAAAAGAGTTCATTAGTAAAGTTACATTCATTTGAAAGTAGATAGATTTTGATTGGGAGAAGAAATAAGCAAGAGGCAGATAATGTTATTAAAGCATAGTAGACAAGTAGAGTTATTTTTTTTATTTGTAAAATCTTGGAAAAGAGACATATTGTTATTTTTTTTATGTTATTTATCTTTTGTATTTTTTGAATGAAATATCTATGTTAAATTAACATTTTGGTTCCTTAACTTTATTTAATATTTTAAATGGGTTCATTTACTATGAAGTGTCTCAAAATGGTCTCTTTATTTTATTTAATATTTTAAATTAATCCCCCAACTTCGAAGTGTTTCTACATAGACCCTAAAAAAGTTAACTTATTATGACAAAACTCTTAGTTTAATCACTTCAATTAAAAAAAAAAACCTATTATAAAATTTTAAATATTAAAAGATGCTTAAAAAATTTACTAGAATAAAATACTTCAAGAAATAATATTTATTTTAATATGACAATCCATCACTAATACTATTTCTATAAATATTTTACATTAACATAACTATCATTTTTTAAAATATTTTATTATAGTGAACATTTTAAATATTTTCTAGTTTTAAAAATTTTATAATAAGTGTTTTTTTTTGTTCAAGTAATTATACTAAGAAAGTACTTCTACATGACTTTTTTCAATAATTTTATCTATAAAAAGAATTTTTGTATATTTTTAAATTACTTTTTTCAAATATTTCATATTAAAAAAAAATTTCAAATTGAAAGGTTCTTCAAAAATTTTTCAAATTAGTCTCTTAATTTAATTTTAATATTAACAGACTAGTTTGAAACATTCAATAAAATAAAATTTAAAAGTCATGTGACTAATTTGAAATATTAAATAAAGTTAAGGAATCATTTTGAAACACTTCAAAGTTAAGGTACTAATTTTAAATATTAAATAAAATTAAGGGACCATTTTGAAATATTTCAAGGTTAAGTAACTAATTTGAAACATTAAATAAAGTAAAGAGAATAAAATACTAATTTAACCAAATATTTATTTGACTTTTATTTCTTTTTTTATTTTTTTTATTTTTAACTAAATCATTCCTTTATATACATTTGTTTAAATTATATATGATTTACATTTGTTAATTTTTTTTATTATTTGTAATTAAAAAAATATTTTCTACACTTATATTAATATTTCTAAATAAATTATAATTTTATTAACTTTTGAATACAAACAGTGACCTTTAATCAATAATAAAATAATTAAGTATATTAATATTTATCAAAATTTACTATTTTAATATTAAAATTATTAATATATATATTTAAACTATAATATATAAATTATTAAATTAATGAATAATATATATAATATTTAAATTATTATACCATATAAATTATTAACAAATTTAAATCATATTTTGCGACGGAGTTGTCACAGTAAATTTTGTGACAAAAATTTCTATCACTAATTCTGTAACAAAATTATTGACGGAATTTTCTGTCACAAAAATGCGTCACAAAATGTAAATAACCCATTCCAGCCATTAGGACGGAATTTTTCGTCACAGAAATCCGTCGTTAACAGTTTAGCAACGGATTATAGATGGAAAATTTTTTCGACGAAAGAAAATCCGTTGCTAATTCGGTAGAAAAAATTTGCGACGAAATTGTGACAAACTAGCGACGGAAAAAATTTTTATCACTAAATTCCGTTGCAATTTTGCTATTTTCTTGTAATGCATAACCATCTTTTATAGTTTCTATCTCTAAAAGTGTGTTATGATAACCTTTTAAATTCCCATATTTGACCTTGGCTTTTGCCTTGAATGATATATCTGATGTGTTTAGGTAGCTATGGCATGATTGAAATGAGTAAATAGTTTCATGAGACTTACCATCTCCGTTTTCTCTTCCTAAAATTCAAGCTGTGTTAAAAATGGCAACTCTTGATTTAGAAACTTAAAATTTAGTTTGATAATTTCTTTGCTATTCTTAGATAACTATAATATGATTGGAATGTTAGTTTAAGGTTGCTAAAGTCAAATATGATAAATCCATGCATGAACAGTATTTTTCAAAAGGATGCTTAAAGAAGAAGCTCAACCAATTGACCGATCATGGAATAATAGTCGACTATCAAGTCCCTCACAGAAAAAAAAAAAAGGAAAATGTGTGAATCTTTAAATCAGAGAAATTTTTGTGTAAAATAAAAAAACCCAAGAGTTGGGAGTATAATTAAGTCATTACGATTGCTTCCTTGTTGAGGTAAAGGAATATCTTAGGGAGGTAGTCAAATATGAGAGATCAGCAGAAAGAGGATCAATGTGGCAGTACTCACTATAAGGTTTGCGAATGGAGAGAAGGGCTGAAGAGAAAAGATCACATCACATGCTAGCTTGAGACTTACTTTTTAGTTTTAACCAAGGATTCAAAGCCTTTTTCTTTTATGATATAAAGAGAAAAAGGCTAGCTAGCTATGACACTTTTTTCACCAAGCCAAAACACTATGAAGGCATGCATGCATGCACGTAATATAAAACCATATCTGCAAAAGTAAACCAGATGATTTTTTCTTTTAAAAAAAATGGCTCTCTGCCAGCTTCCCCTACTCCCTTTCCACGTTGTATTCCACTAATGACTCACACACCGCTGAGCAAACTCAAGACTTAAACCATAATCACCATAAGCATCAATGCTTAAAAAATGAAGTTGTATAATAACCATATTAGATTCAATGTTATATTTAAAAACATTATATATTGAGGAAATTACTTACAATTATATACATATATATGTATGTATATATGTCTCCGATTACAATTTTCTTCCAATCAATTACTTTGTGCATTATAATTAACCCCTAATTAATGTCCTACTGTAATTTTTTTTTGTAGTTTAAATTAAACATTATTTCCCTAACTAATTTAACATTAGGAAAAGGTCACGTAATATGCACCTAGTTAGGGATAACACCTATAATAGATGACAGGAATGTTATAATAAGGCAAATAACAAATTAATCAGGAGTCAATAGAGAAAATAAATTGATTGGAGAAAATTACAATTGGAAACAAAGATGATGATAAGT
Source organism: Erythrophleum fordii (assembly GCA_032878935.1). Taxonomy (NCBI): domain Eukaryota; kingdom Viridiplantae; phylum Streptophyta; class Magnoliopsida; order Fabales; family Fabaceae; genus Erythrophleum; species Erythrophleum fordii. Next base: position 2,776,558 of record JAVQMF010000055.1, read on the forward strand.
AAGTAGAAATTTTCTTCATGTCGAAATGCCAACATCTTGGTGTATCCCGCGAGTATATAAGACCACCATGGATCTCATCGCCATCACTACCCTTTACTCCTTATACACAATTCCCTCTCCAACAGTGGTATACGTACGTTGCTTCTGTATTGAGTGCGATGGCAACAGTAGAAGCTGAGCAGCAACAAGCAGGTGGAGGGGAAACACCGACGACGCTGAGTCCTAATCGTAGTGGTGGTTGGCTTCCTCTGGATCTATAGGGCCATTCTTTGCTGTGATCTCCGCGCTTACAGTCGTCGCTGTTCTTTCTTGCTTTTTGAGACGGATGTGGAAGAACCGAAGGCCTCCAACCCCGTTGGACAGAAGCAAGGGGAGGGGGTGTTTGGGGTGGATGAAGTGCATCTCTGGGGCCAAGGTTATGGTTTGTCAGGACATACAGAAAAATGATTGTAACGTTAACGTTAGAAATGGCGAGGTTGCTCAGCAAAACCCCACCCAGTTAGTCTGATGTTATTAGATACTATTGGTGAAGTTATTATCCATTTCTGCTGATGCAGCTTGCTAGTTCACATTATTCTGGGAGAATTTAAACTTAATTTTGTGCCTCTCCTACAAGTTATTGCTGATTTGTAGGATAATTGAGGTGATGCGTAACGTCTCCTTTCTACTTAGGAATTATTTAATAATATTTAAATAATTTAATATAAATTAAAAAATATTAAAAAATAATTAAAATTAATATATGACCAAATAAGAGAGATTTACTTAGTTTTATATTTATAAAATATAAAAAAAATTGAAATTTTTTGGGATCTAATAGGAATTTTTTGGAATTTTCACAAATTATTTGGAATAAAGTGTAATTAGAAAATTAGAAGAAATTATGAAACAAATACTTAGAAGGTTAATTTCTAGAAAATTTTAAGGCTAGAAATACCCTTGAAATAAAAGAAAATTAATTGAGAAATAAAATGTTTTAGGTGAAAATATGGGGTTAAAATATAATTATTAAAATTTTATGACAAAAACATGTAATTTTCATAGGACTAGAATGTAATTTTGGAAGGACCAAAGCATAATTTTAACCTAAATCAAAAAATAATTTTTCTCAAGGACTGAGAGATAAAAAATAATGAACAAATTGAGAATTTTAATATATATCTTTTTCTAATTATTAATAATTTTTATACTTAATATTAACTAAATGAAGTAAAATTTTTATTCGCTAATACAGGATTAGATTGACTTCCTTGCAAAGTTGGTGAGCAAAACATGTTGAGAAAAGCTAGATTCACTAAAGATTTGAGGAAGACAAACTTAGTTTTGTATAATTCTTATTCAATGTAATGCTTTATCATTTCATTGAGGGAGATAAGGGGATGTCTTGAGAATACATAGAGAGAAAGAAAGAGAAGGTAAAGCTCAAAGTTACAAGAGAGGAAGAACAAAGGAGAAAGAAGAAAGGAACTTGAAGCAGATTCCAACCACAACCAAGATAAGACTTCTCGGTTTACTAAGAATTATATCCATGCCTTTATCTTCCTCATCTCTTTCACTTCCTCTTTCTTCTATAAAAAGAGAGCCTTTAATGACATAGTCTTGAGTTAGCCATTGTAATGTTGTTTAATGTTTGGAATGGTGTTATTGCTAAGAATATATGCTTGTAGCAAGCTTAGATCATCTATAAAGTTTCATTTAACCCATCTTTTATAGTTTCTCTCCTTAAAGGAGTGTTATGATAACCTTTCAAATTCTTATGTTTGACCTTGGTTTTGGCCTTGAATGATATATTTGATGTGTTTAGGTAACTATGGCATGATTGAAAAGAGTAAATAGCTTCATGAGACTCACCATCTCCATTTTCTCTTTCTAAAATTCAAGTTGTGTTAAAAATGGCAACTCTTGATTTAGAAACTTAAAATTTAGTTTGATAATTGTTTTGCTATTCTTAGATAACTATAATATGATTGGAATGTTAGTTTAAGGTTGCTAAAATCACATATGATAAATCCATGCATGAACAATATTTTTTTTCAAAAGAATGCTTGAATAAGAAGCTCAACTAGTCGATCAATCATGGACTAATGATCGACTATCAAGTCCCTCACAGAAGCAACAACATTATAAGTGACAAGTTGATCGTTTATCCGTGACCAGTCAACTAGTGAGGCCTTGGATAAAGCCACCCATTCTATATAACTATGGTCGACTGCCCTTTAGTCATAGTTGACTGATGAACCTAAGTCAATTAACTATTACCTCTAAGGCAAATGACTAGGGGTTGCTTAAACAAAACTCTCCATAACCTCAATAGTCAACCATTTCAAGTAATAATCGACTAGTGTTCATTAACCAATCAATCATTACCAAGGAAATAGTTGATTGGTCTTCCTTAAACCTTGGAAATTTGGGCCTTTTTCAATTCCTTTTAAGTTCTTGCATTATGGTTATGATGTTCTACGTTCTGACTTTTAACCTTATGATAATGATAAAGAAAAGTATGTAGTTGCTTTCACTAATTCCTCTGAAACCCTATAAGTTCTTAACCATTAAATTATAAACATTAAGTCCTTAAGCAAGAAAAACACATGATGGACCCCATGCCTAGATGACCCTATTTCCTTATGGACTATAATTTCTATACAGGGAAGACTACAAATCAAATAATGCCTATGTATAAATGACAATATCTCCATATATGTACTAATATTCCTGTAAACATAAGGAAGAACCCAAATGATACCTATGTATAGATGACCTTGGTTGGAAGATTAAATGTGAACTAAGTATTATTAAAACACTCAAGATTCTAAAAGATATTATAAAAATGGGTTCCAATGGAAACTATGAGCATTTTGACTCATGAGCTATGTACTGATATTTATGTTGATATGTATAATGATGTTTATGCTTATGTTTGTGCTGTTATACAAATATGTATACTTTAAGGAATTTTTATGAATCAATATTTAGCATTGTATCGCATCACAATTGTGTTTTTCTTGGGCATATTTGAGATATTTTTTAGGTCATTAATATCCAAGAGAGATGACACTTATAAGGATGATCTCCTTAGCTTCTTATATGAGATAGATTTAGCTTCCCTAAAAGGATGGTTAGCTTCTCTTCAAAAATGAATTTAGCCTCTCATATGAGATGGTTAGTTTCCCTATAAGAACAGTTAGTTTCTCTTCGAAGATAAAGAAAGAAACCTTAGCTATGCATGTAATGTGGATCCATTTTAGGAGACATCCTAAATAGCATATTTTATAATTTGGCTTTTCATCATTATTGGATACTTTAATGATTATCTTTTATAGATATGAAAGAGCTAAGGAAAATAATCATTTATTCCTAATCATATGGTAATTTTAAAAAGTTAGAGCTGCAATTAGTGCTATAAGACATTGAATATAGCTCTTATGATTATTTTAAAATTTATTCTACCTTGTTTCTAGAGATGATGGAGTCACGTTTCCATGAAATGAGATTATAATAATTGCCTAATATGTTGAATTGCAAGATGCTCTAATTTATGAGAGATAATAATGATAGTTGATATGCATAACTTGTTTATTATTATTAGCTAACTTATATTGACTTGCTAAGATATTTTTTACCATGCATTTCATTTGAGTCATTCGTATGATACTAGTTTTCTAGTAAGCCAAGAGTAAGTAAAAGAAAATATTTTATATACACATGGTAGCTAAACTATTATCTGTTTTCAAACTTATTAATATCTTGTTAATAATTTTTTTGATTCTTATATATGTGTGATATGGTGTTCAGCCAATCAGGATGCACAGTACTAGATATATAGTCAAAATCTAGTTGATGGTAATAGAGTTACTAGGCATCAGACCCCACAAAGGTGATTATTGATATAAAGATCATTATGGTGACAGAAGAGACACAGTTTGCCTTCCCTCCCCCAATCATGTCAGATCTTAATCACTAGGTCCCCAATGGCTTAGGACATAACCAATGCAGAGCCTTTTTTGATTATTTATATGCTCCTTCACTTGACTGTTTGTGATAGGTTAAAGGTACCTTTTGATTCTATATGCAAATATGTGGTCTTGAGTATTGATTAGTTGTTAGCTTTTGCTTATGTTTTTATTGATGGTGAAAAACCTAGTTAAGGTTTTTTACCTAAATTGCTAAAATAAAGTTTTATGATATCCAAGTTAGTATGTTATATGTTACATAATCCCTTTCTTCATATTACAACCCCATCAACATAAATTAAACTACTTCCACTATAAATAATTCACTCATAAGATAATTATTTAGTGTCTAATAAGTAAAGGGGTTACAATTTATATGCGACATTATTAGAAGTTTTGTTTGAAGCGAACTCCTTAAGGCCAATTATAGATATGGGTAAAACTACATATGATTTATATCACTTTATGCATATTCAATTCAATTAGATAGGTAATGCTAGTTTGACAACACTAGTAATTTTTTTAATAAACTAGGAAGATTAAATTAATATAACAAAAATCACATGAGGCTAGCAGAGAGTTCAAAAACAAAAACACAAGACAAATACAAGAAAGAAAATTATAAGTCCAATGATGGCACAAGCAAAAAGAGGGACAATAATAAGAAGGCAAGTACACTAAGCTCCATTGCAAATAGCTAGCGCGAAATTAATCTAGGATTGGAAAGGTGCCTTCAAACAAACATGGGTTTTCAAAGGGTGCCTATCACACTAAGTTGGGTAGTGATCATGAGTCATTTGGAAACACACATGAGTTTTGCTTAACCAAGGCCTCATTTGGTACATAAAAAATTTAGTGATAAAAATGAAAAAGAAAAGTTGAATAGAATGTAATGAAATAAATTATATTTGATATGAGTGAAAAATGAAATGAATTATATTTGTATTTGTTTGTTTGGTTGAAAAAATAAGAATGTAATGAAAAATAATAAATAAAAAAGACAAAAGTATCCTTGGTTGAAAAAGTACTAAATGAGATTATTGCTATATATATATAATTAATTGATTATTTTTATATAATTATTTATATTTATAAATTATCATTTTAATATAATAAAAATAATTTTGTTTTTTTAGTATTTTACATTTATATTAATTTAATAAACATTAATTTATTAATATATTTATATATATAATAAATATAAATAATAAATAATATATATAGGTATGCATATACATGCCTATGCATTGCAACCAATTTCAACTAATGAATTGGTCCAATGAATAGATTTTACATTAAATTTATCATTAGTTTTTTATTTATATAATTTATTATTTTTAATATTAAATATCATTAAAAATAAAAAAATATTTTAGAGGTAAAAATAATAATAATAACATTAATTAATTATTTAATTAACTAATTAATTAATCATGAATTTTTTACTAAATTAACAGCATTGTTCAACTTTCAACTGCAATTTCAATAAAAAATTTCTGATTGATAATTTGATTGGACAAAATAGTATTTTTTGACTGAAATTTAATCAAAAAATATTAAATTTTAGTTTAAAATTTCTTGTTGATAGTTTGGTCAAACAAAATTAGTTGAAAATTTTGACAGGCATCATTCTTTTTTTTTTCCCATTTCAACATAACTATTTTTTGACTAAATTTCAGTGAAAAAATTTTTAATAATAATTTGGTTAGACACAATAGTGTTTTTCAACTGAAATTTAGTAAAAAAAAAACACTAAATTTTAATTAAAAATTTGTGACTAATAGTTTGGTAAGACAAAATCAACAAAAATTCAGTTGAACATTTTGATAGTCAATATAATTTTTTTTAACATTTCAACGTTAAATTTTTTTATAAAATAATAAATTTAGAAAATATGTCAATTTTAATATCAAATAACAAAGAAATTAAAATTATTTTTATTGTCTTACATTTCATCATATAAATTTTTTTTATAAAGTAATAAATTTAAAAAATATGATAATTTTATAAAATATGAATTGTAAGGATGGAAAAATCATTATGCATCTATTTGAAAGCCCATCACAAAAAAGATAGAAGAAAATGTAAAGTTTCACTACAATGTTACTATCTTATATTTCCGCCTTTAATTCCTATAACTAAATGCATTTTATGGTATATTCCTTTTCACTTTCATTTTCTTTTGTGATAGCAAACGGGGCCGAAGAACTTAAGTAGCAAAAAAAGAAAGAGGAACTTCTATTGAAAGAGTTTTGCTCTTCAAAGGTTTAGAACTTCTGGTGTTATATTGGGCACTAAAACAAAGAAGACAAGAGTTCCAAGTAGATTAGATAATTTATCACCTAGTTTTCATAATAGTTTTATTATTTTAGTTAATTAGTCACTAATTTTATAAAATATTTTGATTAACTATGCAATTGAATGATGGGCTACTTATGGAAGCTCCACTCCACATTTATAACAATTAACAATTAGAACTTTTAGCTTAACATATAATGCATCAAGCTATGAATGTAGTTGGAACATGTTTGAGTAGGTTGATTTTAAACTTTTAACTTTTTCAATTGCACAACAAAGACCTAATGATTTGGTGTTTGTGAAGATAATTAATCTCTCAAAGCTGATAAAAAGGATGGTGACCACATTTATCTAAATGATATTGATGAAAGTAATGAGTGGTTAGTTAGAAACACAAGTGCTAAACCATATGTTGATAAAGATGTTGAAGATGAATTGGTGTTCGATAATGAAAGAGAAGAATTACATGGGGGACTATGGTAAAGGCAACAAGTGTTGGAGAATTCAATAATGAAAGAGAAGAATTACATGGGGGACTATAGTAAAGACAACAAGTGTTGGAGAAGCAAGCAAACAAACTAGAAGTCATGCAAAAAAAAAAAAAAGATAACCAATCAAAATCAATTAAGATCAAAGGGAGCAATGGCTTCAACTTCACTTGCTAACATTAAAGATATAGAGGCCGATTCAAATACGATAAAAGAAGATGCTGAAAGATCTAAATCCAATGAAGGAAGAGATGAAAGTGATAACAATTATGGATCTAAATTTGATAGTTCAAATGACTAAACTGATGGGCTTTAAGGCTTTTTTCTTTGTTCTACAAATTTTTTGGACTTGAGTGCACTTTATCTTTTGTTATTTCGTTAATGGCTTGATTGTCATGTAACTACTACATCTTTTGGGTTGTAAAGTTAACTATTTAACTTTAGACATATGGTTCAATGACTTTATAAATACACTTAATGTTATTATGAGTTATGATATAATTTAAATGATATTAGTGACTTAATTAATACATTTGATAATTATTATAACTTTATGACTTGATGATTATTCTATTTGATTAGTTAATTTATGTGTCAAATATTGTTACAAATTTATATTTATTTATTTATTCTTGTTTACATAACATATTTTTAGCATTTTACCTATCTTAGCGCCTTGATTTACTGGGGTGCATGCTTTTTTAATACCTTTCACCTAAAGCCTTTTGGAGGTCTAACACCCTTCATATTTGACTACCCATACTAGCCTTTGCTAAAAGTTGTCATTAGGAAAGGTTGCCACTAAAGCTTGTGGCATCTTAAACAATTTTGGAGCCCTCAGGAAACTTCAAAGGGCTTTAATAGTAACTCTTTTTCATTGTCACTAAATGTCTCTTCTGTGATAAGCTTTTAATTGTTACCATTGAAAAGTTTTAGGGTGACATTTTTGTTGCCAGAATCTATCTTTAATGGCAACAAATTATTTGTCACCATAAAATTCTAATTTTTTGTAGTGAAAAGCATCTATTTATAATAGGTTGTCAAACTAGGGTTTGAAGTGGATTAGGATTATAACACTCAATAAAATAATTAATAGAACAATATAACCCAGGAATTCTGCTAGGACTTGGAGTCTTTCTCTGATCTTGACCGCCAACTTGAGTTGTTATAGGGAACTTGGCCTCCTTTTTTTTTTTTGGTATTAGGTGTATTGGCTTCGTCACTTATGGACTTAGCTCATTTGAAGTGATTTGCGTAATTAATAGGGATTTGAGTAGTTTTGAGCTCAAGTGATTTTAGACTCCTCGTTTCGGCCTTTATTCTGTCTTCTTATTTAGGTTCCTGGTCCAACTGCAAAAAAAATATAAAATAAAAATATCCTAAAACATATACTATTTTTAAATTTCTCTCAACAAAATTAAATAACCCAATTAAATATAAAATTATTTTAAAATAGAAAGAATTAATATAAATAGGAATAAGTCCTTATAATAATGTAATCAAAATGTAAATAAAATAAGGGCTTATCAATTCTTTAGGAAAGAGTGCCAATTTAATGTATTATTTTTATGTTAATTTCATAGTTTACCAAAAGAAAATTGATCGAAACCTCTCCTAATTTAAACTAAGAAAAGATACAATAAAAGAATCCTCACAGCTAATAATATCTAGAGCATTATCAAAAAATAATCCGAAAACTCCACTTCTGCTATGAAGAAGGCATAACAATAACTACACTAATATTATCGATTTCTATGTCTTAGTACAAAGCCAGCTGCTTTCAATAGTGAATGTTATGGAGACAAAAAACACCTCAACTTTGCTGTGCCATACGCCTTGTGGGCGGAGGAGCAGCACACGGTATGGTTTATTTATACATAGATTAACAACACGTCTTTTTGTTTTTTGCTCATGGTACGTACTATGAAATATAGTATTAGTATTCAGGATTTGGATCTCTTCATTTATTAAAGAAATTGAAAATATCAAATTTTTTTAGAAAGAAATAAAAATACAATTTTAGAATCCAAACTTTGATTAGTGATTACGTGTAATTCCCGTAAAACACAGTAATGTTTAGCTTACCTAGAGCAATAGAAAAATTCAATCTATAGTTGAATTTTGGAGAAGGAACAGATCCCGCAATTAAGAGACACTAATAGGCAGGAGGCCAAAAGTACTAAGTCAACATGTTTGGTATATCTATCTATATATATATATTAATTATAAAATTTATTTATGTGATACAAGAATACTAAAGAACCAATCAGAATCGATCAAAAATTGATTAAATTAGTCAAAAATATTATTTAAACTAATTTGAAACATTTTTTTAGATTTTTTATTTAATAAAATAGTTTATTTTAAATAAATTTAAAAATTTAAAAATAAAAAACACTAAAAAAAAGTTGAATATGAAGAAATTAAAAAAAAGAGAATACAAGAGAAATAAAAAATATATATTTGATTATTTTTTGTATTTATTTTTTTATTATATCCCATCTTATAATAATATTTTTTAAAAAATATTAAAGTGTTTGGCCAAATTTATTTATTTTTATTTTTTAATGATTAATAGAATCTTAATATAATTTAAGAATTTAAGAATTTTAATATTAAATATTTTTAAATTTTAATAATAGATAATTTTTATTTTTAGTTAAAAATAATTTTTTCAAAATTTTAAAAATATTGAATTAATAATTAAATATTTAAATTTTATTATTTTTTATTTTTTATATTAAAGTTTTAATATATAAAATTTTTAAAAATATATTTAGTTATTATTAATTAAACCAGATCAAATTGTGAACTAATATATTTAATGTGTCATAATCTATTTAATTTTAAAAAGATTGTTTAATGGGAAGCATATGACGTGATGATGGGAATAAAGCTTCAGAATGCCCCTATCCTGCTGTACAATCTTAGGTTGTAATTGCATGTGAAGCCACCAACGCGCTTTCCGTTCTCAACCTCCTATTCTTCCTCTCAAACAAAACAAGTTAACCAACACCCTCATCCCCATTACACTAAATTAAGCCATTCCCTCTCTTCCTCCTCCCTCCCTCCCTCCCTCCTCTCCCCAACATTTCTGTGTTTCATTTTCTCGCATCGTAATCTCGATTTCGTGCAGTTTCTTCGTGTTACATTGAGATTATATATCTATTTGTTTACTGAAATTGGAAGTTCAAGATTAACATGTCAGCGCTTGAAGTTGATCAGCTTACTCAATTAAGGAACATTTTTGCACGTTTCGACATGGATTCTGACGGCAGCCTAACCATCCTTGAGCTCGCCGCGCTTCTTCGGTCGCTGGGCCTCAAGCCCTCCGGCGACCAAATCCACATTTTACTAGCTACCATGGACTCCAATGGCAACGGCTCCGTTGAATTTGACGAATTGGTCAATGCAATTTTGCCCGACATGAACGAACAGGTATTGGTGAATCAAGCGCAGCTCCTAGAGGTTTTCAAAAGCTTCGATCGCGATGGTAACGGCTATATATCGGCGGTGGAGTTAGCCGGCGCGATGGCGAAAATGGGTCAGCCCTTGACCTATCGAGAGCTGACGGAGATGATCCAAGAGGCCGACACGGACGGCGACGGCGTAATTAGCTTCAACGAGTTCGCCACTGTGATGGCTAGGTCAGCCTCTGAATCGTTTGGCCTTGCATTGTTATCTAGAGGATGATGATGTTGATTCTGGGCATTATAACGTTGATCCGAAAAAAAAAAAAAAGAAACCATTGGTAGATTCTTTAATTTCTTCGATGTAAAATGTTAAATGTATATTTGGTATGATGATTTTGTTCTACAATTTTTATTTAGAGGGTTGCTGGAAATTTATGCGAGCACTAACGTTATTTGTGCCAGAAGAGAAGATTCTTATCAGACTCTGATTTTCGCTACCCGAACAAACTTCCTTTTCCAATTCCATGTTACGGACCTGCCAAAAAAAATCTCCGATTCTATCTCTGGTTTGCAAGCAGAGTGAATTAGCCATTACTTTTTTTTTTTAATTGCTTTCGATATGAAAGACGTTTTAGGGTATTTTTAAAAGAAAATTACTAAAACTTTTCTTGATTTTTGGATTAATTTGCCTTCAACATTTAAATTGAAAAAAAATAAGACTTTTAACTTTTATTTTCTAAGAAATCTTGATCTTTAATGTAATTACCTCAAGCTTTTTGGATTTTTCCAAATAGCACTTAAATTAGACATGCTAGGATTATAGGTAAATAGAATCTTGTTGTGTCAATTATAGGTAAATTTAAAATAGCATATAAAGTAATTAGAGGTCCCCGCTAACGGCAGAGTTTGAACCTTGGATTAGGAGAATGGCCCTTTTATAAATATACTTTTTATATATTATTAGTTTTTGTAATGATAAGCTAAAATTTTAATTCGTTTTTCTTGAATTTGATGGTGAACTTTTTAAATTAATTTTAGTGCATTATTATTGGAGATTATATTTATGAGCTCTAAATGAAGATTGTTACTCTGATTCTAATTTTTTCATCAAACAATTTTTCATTTCCTATTCTAAGTCTAGAAAATTCATAAATCAACTTATCATAAATTATATTTTAATATAATAAAAACTATAATTAAAAATAACTAAAAGTATCACAAATTCACAAATAAACATTAAACTAATGCAACACAAAGAATGAATCAAAATTTGTAGCATTAATATTAAAAGGTGCAATATTAAAAAAATAAATTAAATAAAAAAATCTTAATAATTTAATAAATATGTGCAGTGTTTGACCTTTAATCCTTTGTCTTTATATACTTTGATAAAAAAATAAATAAATTTTACCTCTTTAACTTTAAGAGATATTTTATAATGTAATACAACTTAAATATTATAAAAAAGATTGAATGGCACATCTCAATTAATGTTTGAAATATGCAGTAACACAGAAAAAAAAAAAAAGGAAAGAAAGAAAAGAAGAAGAAAAAAAAACTCTCACCTTTGGGAAGAGAGAGAGTTATTTGTGAGAATAAAAAAAAAGAGGATATTTTAGTGGGGGAAAAGAATAACAATAAAGATTTTTTTTGTGAAAATTATATACATAATATGTTCATATAGGTTTATTGGGAGTAGACTAAAATTTCAAATAATTTAAAAAAAGTATATAATTCATTGGATTCAAAATTTTGAAAAATAAAGGACATAATATCAAAACATAATTATATATATATATATATATATAGAATTTTTAAAAACTAAGAGGGTTGGCTTCACTAATGGTCCATAAAATCGGGGCTGGATTTTTGCCTAGTGTAATGCTTGACTCAATTTAGCATTGGGCCAATTTTGTTAGGCTTAATAATGTCTGGCTCTGCTCGAGTTGGCCCAATATGTTATGAGATTAGATTGACTTGGTCGAGTTCGGCAAGACTTTTTTTGTTTGGTAGAAATTTATTATAAAAGATTAAAAATAACTCCTTAAAAAAATATTTATATAAATATATATATGATTACATCAATATACTTATCTGCGTGACCTAACATAGTTCGATCAATTTTTTTTTTTAACTTAAACTCAATTCGATCCAATATAACTCAATGAAATTGGCTAGGCCTCCAATTGTGCACCCTAGAAGTAATAATAAAAATTAAATAGACTAAAAGACTTATTTTATAAAATATAAAAGTAAAGAACCTATTTTATAATTTTAAAATTTATAAATCTACTTATACCTGATTCAAAATTTAAGAAAATTTTTATTTTTTAATTTTATATAGAGCTTAAGGACGAAGAAAAACCATTTTTTTTTAGGCGTAAAATTGTCAAAATGTGCCAACTCTTATACTTATTCAACTCGTTTAAAAGGGCAAACGATTGCTCCGACCTACAAAGATATTTTTTAAGAAAAGAAAATTACAGCAAGATCAGCATCATCACAGCAAAGGGGAGAAAGTAGGATACCAAAACTAGTGAAATCTACCAAGATTCCAACAGTCTAAAGCCTCATCATTGAAACTGCTAGAAGAATTATTACCATTTGACATATCCAAAACTGCTTCCAGCAACATGTTTGCATCTATGAAGGGGCTTCGACTTTGCAGCAAGCAAACGGTGAAACAGGTAGAGAAGAAGAAGCAGTAGCTCATGGCGTCTGTGTCTCCGTTGAGGGGCAGACACAGTGAAGAGGGCCAAGGCTCGACGGTTTCTGAAATCGCGCAAATGGGAATGACAGACTGGGGCTTTTGGCATTTTCATTCATGATTCGGGGATTGTAGGGTTTTTGAAAAATAATTTACAACTTTTAGTCAAATATTAACAAAAGAGAAAATTCATAATAAAACATTTTAACAATTAAAAATTTAATTTTAAAAAAATTACAATTTAATAACTTTTTAAGATCTGATAATAATTTTTTTAAGTTTTAATAATAAGTGATAATAATTTTAATCTTTGAGAATAATATTAATTTTTGAAATTTTTTATTATAAATTTTGATCAATTTTTCCTTAACAAAACTTTGATTTTGTTGAAGACAGGCTGTAACAAATAATATTTTCAGAAAAAAAATTTGCCTCATTAGTATCTAGCGATGGACAACTGAAGAAAGCGTAACCTCAATTGGCTTCTTATAAAGCCTCAGTATTCGTAGTATCTTCTGAAAACTATACGAGATTCTGGCAAGAGATCATAAAAGCTCTGTAAATGGTGATCATCATCGAACCTAGCCAACAAAGGATGTAAAGACAGACAGATAAAATGTCTACTTCAAAACTTTTTTACTGTAGTTTATTTTTGTAAAAGGGAAAAAGCAATATTGCAGTATATTACAAATGACTTTATTGTCATTTTAGTTTGAACGTAAGCTTATGATAATCTTGAAATGGTGAATAACTCTAAATGAAGGATTATGTTGAAGAATGTTTAAATAAATCATGTAAAATAAAATAATTTTTTACAATAAAATAAAAAAATAATTGTAGTGGAAAGAACACTTATGTGATAGCCTTTGCATTTAAATAAAATCACACAAGGGATTTTGTACTTTGCTTTAATAACAGTCGCTCTATGCACTCTCTCTCAACTCTTTGTGCCATTTGGATTCTTTGCACATCCATTGGACACGCAGGAAATGCGTATAATGTTTTGATTGTTCAGATTTGATTTAAACAGTCAAGGTTTTATTTATTTTTTTGGTCTTTTGATTTTTTTTTTTTTTGGGTTTAAAGGATGCAGAATGTAAAATAAAGAATTTTTCAATTGAGAATTAAAAAAATGATGAATAAGATTAAAAAAAAAAAGAAACCCTGACCTTTTAGATCTAAATAGCCAAGGTGCTCTGCACATCTAGATGCTTCTTTGTGTGAGTCTAATATTTTTCAAGTGTAAATTAGAGTTTTATCCTAATCTCTTATTTATAGATCTCTTCATAAGAGCTCCAATATAATATAACAATTATCCAATTGATAAGATATATCTAACTAATAAGATATAATTTTTCATTTTAAATTCAAATTTTAATTTTTAAATAATTAATTATCTCAACTTCTTTTGAGATAATAGCAAATTATTTTAATAACTAATTATGTAATATTCTAATTCAAAATTAAGATATGTGGTTGGATTCTGATTTATTCTAATATAGGCGGATAAATTTAACATTTCCCACTTATCTGATATGAGATGAATTCACACAGGGTCTTTTCTTTTACATTTTCATACAAAGTGCTTGTCGTACCTACTTGAGTACTATATTTGGAAGCTCTTATATTAGTAATCTCTTTTAGAAGCAACATAAGAATCTACTACTCTTTTTGTTTACTTGTTTTGTTAATGTATCCCAGATGCCTTTAGAATTGTCTATATACACTTTACATGCAATATCCTTAATCCCTCATGAGTTTTATTTACTCAAAGCCTTACTATTGTAATATTCATATGCCTTGTATCCATGCTTATAATGCTTCTAAAATAACTTCATAATGGACATATCTCAGATATAAGCATAGTGTATATATACTTCATCCAACCTTCCTTTGCCCATATATGATTAAGATCAGAGTCAATTACTTTCCTAATATTGTTCATTCAGGCCACATTATCATAACCCTTAGATATATACTAAGGTAGCATGCACTAACCCGTTACTTTATGATACTGTCAAAGTCATAAGAACAATAATGAAAGGATTATTTTCCTTTTGGGATTCACATAATAATGAAGTAGAGATTTATTAATTTGCTTCCCAAATTGCAATCATAAAACATATGCAATATGAAATGCATGTATAGTGTACCATTTATTCCACAAGAGCATATGCTGATTTTTTTTCATTTTACATCATACAAATCTTAGTCTAAGTACCTTTTGTCCCTAACCTAAGTCCTTCCTATCTGCTAACTTTTCATGGCATCTGGAAAAGGTCTTGCATATAGATGGGTATCCATAGTTTGATCCCTTATATGACACGTATAACTACAAGTATTATGGATGTTTCATCATAGCTTGCACCTTATAAGCACCTAAGGCAGTTACTTGTATGAGAAAGCCAACCTTATTAACCTATACGACGTACTACCATATTATATATGTGTCTACTACAACACATGGAATTAATAAATGAGAAAATAAACATTCATTTATTCCAAAAATCTATTAATACATTATGCTTGAAGACATTCAAATGAAGGAATACACATAATTTTACAATATGCTTTATAGAATAATTTCCTTCTATGCTATGATATTTTTAACATAGTTAAACTTTGTGCTAATATGTTTAGTTTTGCTTTGATACTTGGGATCCTCTATGTAGGCTATAACGATCACAATATAATAAGGTTGGATCTATTGGCCCAACAAAATATCCTTAACTATTTGATGAACTCTTTTAGCCATACGCCTATTGCATTGCAATAAAACATGTAATTGATTTAGCTTTCATAACTAATAGTGCTAAGCATGTTTGCTTCTTGCTATTCTAAGAAATGGTACTATATTCAACAAGAACATGTAATCAGAGGTGGGTTTGCCTTTCGGCCAAATCACCTTCTAATCAATATCTAAGTAACTTATCAATTGTAAGTTACTATACTCATAACACAATTTGTAATGAGTAGTACCCTTAAAGTATCTCAAGTTCCTTTTAACTGCTTCCAAATGCTTCAATCTATAGTTGGACTAAAAAATGACTTACGTGACTTACAACAAATGTCAAGTCATCTATTCATCATTACTTATATTAAAATTTTCAATCGTACCAAAGCATAAGACTTTTTTCATGTCATTCTCTCATAGGATACATTTTTAAATATAAATTGTAGCCTTTAGCCATGGGGTATTTATGGGTTTGTAGTGCTTCATTCTAAATTGCTTAAGAATCTTCTTGATATTTAACTGTTGTGATAAAGTAATCAAATTCTTATAACAATCCCTATGGATTGAAACTCTAAGGATGTACTTTGCCTAACCCATATCCTTCATTCCCAAAAATGATGGATAAACATCTCTTAATAAAGTTGATAAAAGTGAGATCATTAAAGCATATATTACTAAATTTGTTTTAAATCATTTTGCATACAAATAGCGGGTCTCATTGATCTTCTAGAAATCACAAAATGTGATTTTTCAATGAGATCTTGAATACCACTATCTAGATTATTGCTTAAACCTACAAATAGATCTTTAACATTTGTAATCCTTACATTTCTTACCTTTGGAACAAAACCTAAAGGTTATTCCATATAGATTTCCCTCATATAATTCTCCTATGAGGAATATGGTTTTTACAGCCATTTGATATAATTCCAAGTTTATACTTGTGATTATAGCCAGAATAAGTATAATCAAACTAAATCTTACAACAAGTGAGAAGGCATTTTCTTAGTCAATATCCTCTAGTTTTATATTTCCCTTAGCCACTAAAACAAGCCTTGTTCCTTTTAATAAAATTATCCAACTATCTCTTAATTTTGAGAACTCATTAGTTCCCAATTGCCTTTTGGCCTAACAGATAATAAACCATGAAGATATGGTTTATCTTTATAAACTTCATATCTTCTTCCATTGCTTTCACCTTATTTTCCTTAATAGGGCATAAGAGGGCATCTTGGGCCAAATTTAACTCTTCATTATCTTGTGAAGTAACTATTAACGATGTCACTTTAATCTTAAAATTTTATTAGGGAATGTTTCCTTGATTACTCCTACATGGCTATATCCCTTAGGGATTATCCTCTAGAGGAATTATTCTTCACTCAAATCATTAGGTAAAAATATAACTACTTGTTTCTCAGTTTTACTTATTGGCCTAGTATCTAAAAAAAAATGACACAGTCTTATCAATATCCCTTATGCTATAAAGTTTTGTCTCTAATAATTTGGCATCCTATGTTACAAGTTCTATTTCACTTTTTTTTTTTTCCCAAATGAAGACATAACTTATCATATATCTAAAAAATCTAATAAATGCATCTTTTGCCTTTTGGGCCTAACTTCCCATATTCATGGGAAAATTTATACATAGAAGTTGCTAATCCTGTTGGAAACATAAGTGTGTGTGTGGCTTATGTGTGTGTGTGAAAAGAAAAGAAGTCCCATATTGACTAAACCAAAGAGGGCCTTAGTGTATAAATACTAAGGTATGTTGGTAGGCTTGTAAAAGAGTCAAGAGAGGATATGGGCTCGTGCACTCACAATGATGGGCTAAAACAGTTGTAATCTATCCGTTTGCCCCCCATGCGTGTGAAATAAATGCGATCTGGGCACATTTTCACCGAAAATTATTTTGAAAAATCACAAAATAGTTTATACAAAATAGCTTACCAGAAAAGCATTATTTTTTAACAGTTTCGAATTTGAAAGGTTTGCTCTCTGAAACGTTAGATTTTTTTTTTTTCGTTTTGATTTCCAGTTAAAACTCATTCTTTGACCAATTTAATTTCCTTCATTTCATTGTCCATTGAAACGATTAGAAATGGATTTGGTTTGATTGCCTTGTCCTTGTCTTCCAACGTCCAGAAACAAAAAATCATTACTATTATAAGGAATGAATTCGTTGCCCAACGTTCAGTGTTTTAGAGCCTATAAATACCAAGCTCTAGAATTGGAAAATTTGCATCAACCTCACGGACACTCTTCGGAGCTTCTCCTTTCTTCCTCTCGGCTCTCTTGAGCTTCTCTTTGTCTCCTTTCTACCGTTATGTTGCCTTGCTCTAGCAAGAAGAGTCCGTTTAATCCTGAGGAGTTACCGACTTGTGGTGGAATAACTCTCAAAGACAGTGTCCTTGGGCACGACTCGGATTGATTTTTTACTAACGAATTTTCTTGCAGCCAACAATCTTAAGAGATAATTATGGCGTCACACATTGGTGGTCCTAATCCCAGTTTGGTTGGAGCTAATCCTGCTGATCAAGTTAACATTACGGCTGCATGTTCAAGTGGTTCTGAAGGCTATATTCCCACTGCTGTTCCTACCATACCAATGCCCAAACCATTTTCGGACATATCCAAAATTGAGGTGTTTGATAGGAAGAATTTTAAAAGGTGGCAAGAGCAAATCTTTTCTATCTTAGACATGCATGAGTTGCAGTAGTGCCTACTTAATCTCAACCTGCTCGCGATACTAATCAAAACCAGAAAACAACTTGGGAATATGCCAATAAGGTCTGTAGATACACAATTATTAGTACTTTATCTAACGATCTATTCGATGTGTATTGTGTCTACAAGGAAGCAAACATAATTTGGGACTTATTGATAGCTAAGTATACTGCTGAGGATGCTGGTAAACAGAAGTTTGTTGTTGGAAACTTCTACAAGTGGGAGATGAAAGAGGATAAGGACATTAAGGTGCAAATCAATGAGTACCATAAGCTGTTAGAAGAATTGCGTGCAGAAAAAATCAACCTCTCTGATGAATTCATTGTTGGGATACTGATCGAGAAGCTGCCAAAATCATGGAATGACTACAAACAACAGTTAAAACATAAGCAAAAGCAACTATCTTTGCCAAACTTCATCACTCACATCATCATCGAGGATACCAACCAGAGGGAAAGTCATGCTACAAAAGGAAAAGAGTTGGCTTCCAAAGCAAACCTGGTAGAGACAAAGCTTCACAACAAGAGGTATGGTGCTACATTTAAGAATGATTCTAAGAAAAAACCTGATTACAAACCCAAAGATTCTAACCCCAAGTTCAAGAAGAAAGGCAATTGTTTTATCTGTGGAACACTAGGCCATCATGCTGCTCAGTGCAAGAAGAGAGCTAAAGGTGCTAATCCTCCTAAGCCAAGTGCAAATTTGGTTCAAGGAGATGATGGTGATGATGATGACATCATTGCTACGGTTGTTTCTCAAGCTCTCATTATCACTAATGTGAAGAAATGGGTAGTAGAGTCTGGGGCTACCAGGCACATCTGTGCTAACAAAGAGATGTTTATCTCCTATAATCCTATTAAGGAAGGGGAAGATTATGTTTACCTTGCTAATTCTTGAACTGCCAAAGTTCTTGGGAAATGAAAGGTTAAACTCAAGCTCACATCTAAAAAGACCTTATCCCTCACTGATGTTCTTCATATGCCTGATGTTAGAGCAAACTTAGTGTCTGTAGCTCTGTTGGGAAAAGTTGGGGTTAAGGTGTCATTTGAATCTGATAAGATTGTAATAACAAAGAACAATGTGTTTGTTAGGAAGGGTTATTGTAACCAGGGGCTATTTGTTCTTAATGTTGAAATGAATGAGAATGCACCATCTTCTACTTATTTGAATATGTTTATGATTGATTCTTTTGATTTATGGCATGCACGTTTAGGACATGTTAGTAAACAATATTTAAAGAAAATGCGTAAACTTGATTTAATTAATGTGACTAAAAATAATTTTTTAAATAAATGTGAAATTTGTGCTGAGGCTAAATTAACCAAAAAGTCTTATTTTTTCTAGCCAAAAAGAGACTGAATTGCTTTCTTTAATACACACTGATTTGGGTGATTTAAAACAAACTATGACAAGAGGTGGAAAAAGATATTTTGTAACATTTATTGATGATTTTCAAGATATACTAAAGTGTATTTGTTGAGAAATAAAGATGAAACTTTTGATAAATTTCTTTTATACAAGGCAGAGGTTGAAAACTAATTAAATAGAAAAATTAAAAGAGTTAGGTCAGATAAAAAAGGAGAATTTTTTTTATTTAATGACTTTTGTGAAAAAGAGGGAATTATTCATGAAGTAACTCCTCCCTATTCACCTGAATCCAATGGTGTTGCTGAAAGGAAAAATAAAACTTTAAAAGAGATGATGAATGCTTTACTTGTAAGTTCATCTGCACCAGATAACTTGTGGAGTGAAGCTTTATTATCTGCTTATTTTTTACAAAATAGAATTCCTTACAGAAAGTTAAACAAAACACCATATGAATTATGGAAAGGCTTTATACCAAATTTAAAATATTTAAAAGTGTGGGGGTGTCTTGCAAAAGTTTTATTACCTGAACCTAGAAAGAGAAAGATTGGTTCTAAAACCTCTGATTGTATGTTTATTGGTTATACTGAACAAAGTGCTGCTTACAGATTTTTGGTTTTGAAAAGTGATATTTTAGATCACAATACTATTATTGAGACTAAAGATGCGGAATTTTTTGAAAACTTTTTTCCTTTAAAAGTTCAACATACTTCTCAAAGAGTTGAGAATTCACCTTTTTTCATGAACATAACTTGAATGAGAATTTGGTTGAAAGTTTAAGGAGAAGTAAGAGACAAAGAAAAGAAACTTCTTTGGAGATGATTTTTATACTTATTTAGTTCAAGAAGAACCCTCAAATTTTTATGAAGCTATTTCTTCTCCTGATGCTAAATTTTGGAAAGATGCAATTAAAACAGAAATTGAGTCTCTTAACCAAAATAAAACGTGGATTTTAGTAGACTTGCTATCAGGAGCAAAACCTATTAGGTGTAAATGGGTGTTCTAAAAGAAGTATAATCCTGATAGATCTATTGATAAATATAAAGTAAGACTAGTAGCCAAAGGTTTTTCACAAAAATAAAATATTAATTACTTTGATACTTTTTCTCCTGTTACAAGGATTTCTTCAATAAGAATTTTGATTACTTTGGCTTCAGCTCATAAGCTTTATATTCATCAAATGGATGTTAAAGCAGCTTTTTTAAATGGTGATTTAGAAGAAGAGATTTATATGAAACAACCTGAAGGGTGTGTTGTTCCTAAGCAAGAAAACAAAGTATGTAGACTTGTTAAATCTTTGTATGGTTTAAAACAAGCACCTAAATAATAGCATGAGAAACTTGATTAAGTCTTATTAAATTATGGCTTTTCTACTGTTGAAGTGGAAAGATGTGTTTACACAAAAATAATAAATAATGAGTGTGTGATTATCTATTTATATGTGGATGACATGCTTATCTTTGGTACTAACCTAGATGTAGTGGAAGAAACTAAATGCTTCTTAGCTTCAAATTTTGATATAAAAGATATGGGTGAAGCAAAAGTAATTTTAGGTGTTAAAATCATAAGGAATGAAAATGATATTTTATTATCTCAAGAACATTATATTGAAAAAATTCTTAAAAAATTTAGACATTTTGACGAAACTCCTTTGAGTACTCCTTATGATTGTAGCACAAAATTAGTAAAACATAAAGGTGATCCAGTGGCTCAATCTGAATATGCACAGATTATTGGGAGTCTATTTCATTTGATGAATTTTACTAAACCGGATATTGCATATGCTGTTTGTAGATTGAGTAGATATATCTACTGTCTAGGTGATGACAATTAGTTAGCTCTTGTCAGTGTTATGAGATATTTGAAAGGTACCATAAGTTATGGTATATTTTATAGTGAATTTCTCACTGTATTAGAAGGATGCAGTGATGCCAACTGGATCTCAGATTTAGACAAGATCAAATCCACTAATGGTTACATATTCACCCTTCGTGGTGGTGCAGTAACCTGGAGATCAGCCAAGCAAAATATATTAACAAAATCCTCAAGGGATTCTGAGTTTATTGCAATGGAGTTAGCTGGTACTGAGGTTGAGTGGTTGAAAAACTTCTTAGCAGATGTTCTGTTAGATGGAAAACCAACACCTTCGGTATCTTTACATTGTGATAGCTAATCAGCTATAGCTACGACTAAAAATAAAGTCTTCAATAGCAAGAGTAGACGTATTCGATTGAGGTATAATATTATAAGGGAGCTGCTGAAAAATGGTGTAATCTCAATCGATTATGTGAGATCAGAAGTGAATTTGGTGGATCCACTAACAAAACCCCTGGGGAAGAAACAAGTTATTGAAACATCGAGGGGAATGGAACTTATGCCAACTTGAAATTAATAGTGATGGTAACCTAACTTCTATGATTGGAGATCCCATGAAGGAGGTTTATATGGGAAAGAACAAGTCATATGTTAATTCTGCTAGCACTAAAATTGTTGTCCTTTCCTATGGTTTAAGAAAGTGCTAGAATGCATTGTTAGAGAGGCTGAGCAAAGCTCTTAATGATTTCATATTCCTAATGGATAGTGTGTTCATTGTAGATACACTTGATGAAATCACCTGGATAAATGTGAAGTGAGGCTGCTTCTATGAAACCATGGCGAAGTCTCTAGAGCATTCATCAAATACCAGGCACGTGCACAACCGTTTAAAGTGCAAAATCGTCGTTAATAGTAGAAACTGTAAAGGTATACTCTGACTAATAAAGCCTCTAGTACACAACAAAGATCTGTTGGTTCATAGAAATGTACGTTTCACTGACATTTCTGTGTACTAAGAATTGTTGGTCTAGGTCTGGTTCATAGTCGGAAGACACCAAATTCAAAACGTTTATACTCATAACAAAGCTCAGATAGTAATGATCTTTTTAACACACATGTGGGGGATTGTTAGAAATATAAGTGTGTGTGTGACTTATGTGTGTATGTTTAAAGAAAAGAAGTCCCACATTGACTAAACCAAAGAGGGCCTTAGTGTATAAATACTAAGGTGTGTTGGTGGGCTTATAAAAGAGTCAAGAGAGGAGATGGGCTCGCACACTCACAACGACGGCCCAAAATAGTTGTAATCTATCCGTTTGCCCCCCTACACGTGAAATAAATGCAATGCTAGGCACATTTTTACCAAAAATTATTTTAAAAATTCACAAAATAGTTTATACAAAATAGCTTACCAGAAAAGCGTTATTTTTTAGCAGTTTCAGATTTGAAAGGTTTGCTCTCTGAAATATTGGAGTTTTTTTTCTGTTTTGATTTCCAGTTAAAATTCATTCTTTAACCAATTTAATTTTCTTCATTTCATTGTCCATTAAAATGATCAGAAATGGATTTGGTTTGATTGCCTTGTCTTCCAACGTCCAGAAATTAGAAATCATTACTATTATGAGGAATGAATTTGTTGCCCAATGTTCACTATTCTGGAGCCTATAAATACCAAGCTCTAGAATTAGACAATTTGTATCAAGCTCACGGACACTCTTCGAAGCTTCTCCTTTCTTCCTCTCGGCTTTCCTGAGCTTCTCTTTGTCTTCCTTCTCTTGTTTTGTTGCCTTGCTCTGGCAAGAAGAGTCAGTTTAATCCTGGAGAGTTGCCGACTTGTGGCAAAATAACTCTCAAAGACAGTGTCCTTAGGCACGACTCATATTGATTTTTTACTAACGAATTTTCTTGCAGCCAACAAATCCTAAGGTCATAATATACTTAAATGAGGTGTTTTACCTATCCATAATTCATGAAATGCGAAGGTATTAGATTTAGAAGGTACTCAATTAAGTATAAAGGTATGAGATGATTTGCTTGCCATATCATGGTTTTAACTATTTTGAGTGAAGTTTTATTTCTTTGCTCTACAACTTCTTTTCATTATAGAGTATTGGGAATCAATAATCGTCTTATGATTCCCTTCCCATCACATCAATCCTTGAATTGATATGATAAACATTCACATATAGAGTTAATTCTTAATGTTTTATCCTTTAAATTTAATTAATTCTTTTAAAGCTCCAAACTTACAAAAGAACAAATAATTATGATTGTACTAAGTATGGTCATTATGAAAGTGATCAAATACAAGACTCTATGCCTTGCCCTTAGAGTTATGGAACCATATATTAAAGTGGATTAATTATGTTGAAAACAATCATGATGTCTTATCCCATAGATAAGTTGGAATTCACATTCAATTTTTACTTTTGAAGAGAAACAATTAAAATTGAGTTCTCTCAAATTTCTAAAATGTATAAAATATCATATAGGGTAAGTTTTATCCAACACAACTTTAATTTGAATGTAATGATGCCTTTTGCCTCTATAGATGCATTATTTCCTATATAAAATCGTCCACCCCGAGAAAGTAGTTAACATTTGTTAAATGATCCTATCTTTCCAAAACTAGGCCTTTGCCTTCTAAATAGACTTGCAAATCCCATTTTTATGCTTGAACTTCACTTTATAGGGTTTCTTGACCATAGCCTATTCAGATGTCTTAACTGCCTTATGATGCTTATCCTCAAGTATAAGATTAGTCTTGACCATAGCGTATTCAGATGTCTTAACTATCTTATGATGCTCATCCTTAAGTACAAGATAATCCTCAATGTCCTTTTAAAAAAAGACTTGACACTTTCATAATTGGTTATTTCGACCTTTACATATTCCTGGCTAGTGAGTAGGGATCTAATGACATCTTGCTCTTAGTGTTTATATGAAAGGTTGTGGCCAGCTAATTTTAACTCCTTTATCACATTTGGCATCTCTTTTAAATGCTACTTCATCATTTTATTAAGGCACAATCATAAGTGTCAATCTTATTGTTCAACATCATAAGTTTTGTAGTAAAAGTACTCTTAAATTTATCTTTTAGTATGATTCACAGGAGTCATTAGATACATCTCAAATTCACACCTGAGATAATTATTCACATCATTCAACATTGCTATATAAGCTATATTGTTTCCTTTTTTTAAAGCTTGGGAAACCTCTAGATATCTCATGTGTTGTTACATGTTTCCACACTCTAGCTCAATTATGACATGATTTGAAGTCTCCTAAAACGTCTTATTCCTTAAGAATTTATTAAAGCTTATAATGATAAATTCCATAATTCTTATCATTTAGCTTATCATCCTCGCTCAAGTTAGTAATGATAGTCCTCAAAGCTATTTCTTCTCTATACTTATCTATATTCATTGACATAGCACTAACATGCACAAAATACCTATGTTTGTTGCATATTGCAATTAAATTAATGGTGGTATATGGTTAGGTTCATAATCAAAAGTCTACATTTATTTTACTTTCATCACATACCATCTAAGTATACCATCACTTTTCTAACTCAATTATGTATAAACATTTATTTTTTTCTTTTTATTTATTTAAGTTCTTGAAATGAAAGCTATATCTACCAATTCAAGAACCCCCACTTGAATAAGCATCACTCAAGATGCATATTTCACATGTGTCATACTTTAGAATACTCAAGTTGTCTAATAAACAAGTTTATGTGTGTAAGGAATTTTTATATTTTGTCTATCAATTCACATTTTAATGATAATTTATTATTTTGAAATTTTAATTTAGACTTATAACTTACTTCAGTTGGTAGTACCTAGTCAATCTCACAATTGATCAACTTAAAGGAACCTTTCATATAAATTCCTCTCTCAAGTGCATTGTAGCCAAAATGTCGTGCACTTTTCATGTTTATTGTAGCACTCTTCTATAAGTGTTATCTCATCTATTCATATAAAAAAACAGAGCATTCTCTTGGTTTTCAAGTTTTCTTTCATAAGTTCCCAATATTTGTCATTAGGAAAGGAATTAATTATAATATTAACCTAAGAAACTTTTTGGATAAAGTCTTATCGCTTGTCTTAGCTCTATTTTAAGACAATGTATCCTATTTAACGAGCTTTTATATTCTTGTTCAATTTCCTAGCAAACTCTTGCAATCATTTTAGCTTATTAGTATTTTCAAAAACTAGAAGGAGCATTTTTTTTTTGTTAAGCCTATGTTTTATTATTGTTAGAATTCTTTTATATTTCTTAAGTTGATATTTTCCAACCATTTTAGAAAGAAGTATTGTTTAAGGTAAGTTAAGATATGCCACATAAAAAATTGCCATTTTGAACTTCCCTCATTAGTCCCAATATTCATGCGAAAATTTTAATTTTGGCATTTGAGAACCTAAGACCCCAAGTCCAACTAGGTAATCAGCTATATGAAAATTTTTGCTAACCTTTCTAAAGGCCTCATAAATATTAAAATAATATTTTCTCCTTTTGAATAACATTATTATTACTCAAATAATTTTAACAACATAATTATAAAATTATAAAATTTTTTAAATATAGATTCTCGACTATTAGATTTCTTATGTGTTTTACATGTATCTAAAACAGTTAGAAATATTTCTTAAATATAACCATATTGAATACCAACACGTATAAGTTAATTTTAGAAATTTCTTTTAGATTAAAAGCATCATAATTGGATATTGCACATGCCACCATGTGCTTTTAGAAGAGAGTTGCCAAAAAAATGAAAAATGAAAAACGAAAAAGAGAAAATGACACGTTAGACAAGACAACTAACATCCAAAAGGGGGTGACTTAGGTGTTTATAAAAACTTGGGTTATTTTCAAAATTCTTCTTCAAAGACTTTCTTGTTAAGATTGCTTTATAAAGTATTGTGCAAATAAAAGATTATATCAATAAAGGAAAACTTCATATTGATGCTTGAAGTATGAAAAAAAAAAATTTCTATTCCAAAAAATAAAGTACTTAACAATATATAGTTAAACTTGATGCAAACACTTTTTTCCAAGTAAATTAGAACAATTTTACAATCTCTTCAATAATTATTTTATTTAAAATAGATATAAAAGAATGTATCTAGTAAGAAATAATCAATACCTGATACAAAATATCAACTTAAAAGTGAAACATCAATTAGGTAACTTGAAATGTAAAAAGTATAAGGAAAGAGAAGGTTAACTCCAAGAGTTATCTCGGTTTAGCTCCAATCCAAGCCTACATCTAATCCCCAAGTTTTGAATTGAAATCTCTCCACCAATTTCTTGATTTTAATTAGGCACTTATAAGTATTTACAATATTCAACTTAATCTAGAATTGTTTCTCACTTTAAAATATAGCACACATATCTTTCTATAGGATAATCACTCAAAGAGCTCACCCATTCTTGTTTTCTCTCACAAGGGATACACCATCTTTGCCTTACAATGATTTTAGAAAAATAATATTTCTTATAAAAACTCTGTTAAAGAGTAGATTTACAAAACGAAACTCTAATAATTAAAATGATTGAGATGTTGCAAGATTTGTCTCAAAAATAGTGTTTTCTCTTTCTAAAGATCAAAAATAAGTTTAAGATCACAATAAAACTAATAGTTCTACTCTAAAATAGTATAATAAGAATCAGACCAAATCAACTGGTTCAATTGAAAACTGGATCCTAATTTTGTTCAGTTAGCCTAAAATATTGGTTAACTAAAAACATAATCAGAGGCTATTTAGCCAAAGAATCGATATAAAATTGATTGAACCTGTCAAAAACCAATTTGATTTATCATTAATTTTTTTCAATTTTTTAATAAAATAAAATAGTTCATTTTTAATAGATTTAAAAACTAAAAATAAAAGGCATTAAAAGAAAGAGGAGATTGAAACAAAGAGAAATTTAAAAAAAATGAATATAAGAGATATAAAAAGTGTATACTTAATTGTTTTTGTGCTTGCTCTACGTTATATCCCATCTTTTAGGAGCATTTTTTCAAATATCAAGATATTTGCCCAAAATTACTATTTATTTTTTTTAAATGATAAGTGAAATTTTAATATAATTTTGAAATTCTAAAAGTTTAATATTAAATATTTTTAACTTTTAATCATGAGTAATTTTTGTTTTTCAATTAAAAAATAACTTCTCAAACATCTTAAGAAATATTGAATTAATAATCAAATATTTAAAATTTACTATTATTTATTTGTTACATTAAAATTTTAATATATAAAATTTTAAAAAAATATATTTAATTATTACTTATTCAATCGTAATTCGACTACAGTTGAACTAATAAATCATGAACCCGTGCCTTTATTGATTTAATGACTGACTTGATTTTAAAAGCATTGCTCTGAAACATCTTTGGAATGGAAGGTCATACATATAGGGTTTTATGAAATATAGCCATTTGGGATAAGAAAAATGTCATTACAAATTTTTAAAAAACTATTCCCAGTTCTGCCAATCGACTATTGGGGTGTGCTAGTCAATTGCCATACAAAATAAAATTGCTAGCTTGAATTTCAAGTCAACCAATCAACTATTTGTCTAAGAATAGTTGACTGGTCATGTCTAGAAAGCACCGAGTGCCATTTTGGGCATGGTCGATTGATTAGTTTCAAGGCTAATCAATTTGTCTACATAGATGCAACTTCAAATGATCATATCTATCTCATTTTAGCCTTTTTTTTTTTAAGTGGATGAATTATTGTTAAAATGATCCTTGAGTTTATTGTCTAATGTAACAAGTTTCATTTAAAAACTCCATATGTTTTTGTGATATATGAGTAAAAGGGTGACCAAAGGTCAAAATATAATTTTGTGTAAGAATCATATCTTATTGTTCAACTTCAAATAATCATAACTTTGTATTTTAAACTTCTTTATGAGTGAATGACCTATCTTTTAAAAGTTATTTAAATTTATTTTCAAAAGAATAAGTTGCATATCAAATATCCATTGGTTTATGAATAGTGACCAAAGGTTAAACTAAGGTTTTGGGGGAAAAAAACCTATATCTCCCTATCTTTTAGATTCAAAGATATATTTTGAGAACCAAAATGTCTTATGCCAATAAATATGAATCTAAATCATTCAATTTTATATAAAACTTATAGTCTATGATAAATATACCTATTTGAATCCATGGTTATTTTGATACAACTAAGCTTCCAACTCTTCAAATCTTTAAATTCTTCAATTATTGAAATATCCTTTCTTTTTTTATGCTTGCTCTTTCTTTGAGTAAAACATGGTATTGATATTCCATTCTTTTCACATCAATGCTTATTCTTCTTTCTTTGGACTATCCTACATGAAAGATATTTAATGTAAAGACCCAACGTGCATGAATATATATATATATATATATAGGGAGTTTGACTTTTTCCATACCCAGTGCTCGAATTCTAAAACTACCACATAACACTCTTTTCTTTCTTTTGCAATTTTCTATTATCCCATATATACCCTCTTGTATCTACTTTAAGCCTGGGTTTTACATCATTTTGCCACTCAAACTTCTGCAGCACAAAACCCTTACCTACCTCCATCCTTTCAATCAGAGAAAGTAGCAGAAGCACACCAGAGGCGTCTGTATCTCCTTCTCTGTTCACTGTAAGTTGCTTCCTTCTGGTTCTTCGTTGCTGTTCAAGTCACTCCTTGCTACCATGTCTGTTTTTGTTGCTCCATTTCAGTCGTATTAAGTCATGTAAACTCATTCCTCAGACCTACTGCATGATGCTTCCTTATTTTAGTTCTATTTCAATACTTTCCCCCATTTTTTGGTTTCGGCGCTGCTGTATGCCTTTCTTGTAAGAAGCGAGCTGGTGGAAGTGTGGTGCAGACCAAGAAAAATTCCATGTAAGATTATGATTCCTAGTTAGAGCAATTGTGGTTTCTATTATATAGGAGTTTATATTTTATCCTCTCTCAGCATTATTGCTCTCAGTTTCTGCATGAATCTTCTACTACAAAACTAAGTTCCCTTGTGCTTCTTACTTGCTCACTTTCACTTATGCAGAATAGGTTTCTCTTCATCGTGCTCTGTTAATAGGATTGACAGCCATGGTGTAGTGTGAGCCTTCCCCATTTCTGTTGGCTTTTGCTTCGAGCTTCTTTGTGGATTAAGGGAGGTAAGGGCTCAAGACTAATGTGGTTTCATTTTTCTTTCTTCCCTTGAGTGAGTCTTATCTTTTAGGCGTAGAACTCATGGTAGTTCCTTAGGTGGTTTGAAAAATGCGATCAAGGAAACCCTAAACCCTACTACTATCTATATATATATACATATATGTATGTGCATGTTATGTAGGCTATAGAAGGTGTGAAATTGAGGAGGAGAAAGATGGAATTAGCCATTTGGAAATATATATATATATAGTGTGCTAGGATGAAGGATAAGATACCAATGGAATTTAACGAAATCATAGTTTTAAATTTTATTTTTCTTGCGAATTTCAATCAAATAGAGTAGGTTAATGAAGTTGTGAG
The DNA here is from genome assembly GCA_032878935.1 of Erythrophleum fordii. NCBI lineage: Eukaryota > Viridiplantae > Streptophyta > Magnoliopsida > Fabales > Fabaceae > Erythrophleum > Erythrophleum fordii. Next base: position 2,806,587 of record JAVQMF010000055.1, read on the forward strand.
GGGGGCATCATAACTATTCTCTTATTAGTAGAAAGAGGGATTTTTAGCCATTTGAAGTGCGTATTTTATTCTTGCTCGTTCTTATCCATGCTTCTACCTTGTGAGATATGGAAATGTTTTTTTTTTTAAAACAAGATAAGTTCTTTATGAGATAAATTGTAGTTATCCAAACTTTAAAATCTGGTGAACGAGTATTATAGGGTATTCAGGAGATTGAGTTATAGTTAAGAAGTGAGTAGGGAATTTCTGTATCATCTTGGAAGGTGAGTAAGTAATGCGGATCCTAAATAAATAGTATTAATCATTTTGTTACTAAGTTTTCTTGCAGTGCTCTAAATTGGATAGTCTATTTATGGAGTTACGAATTTGAATGCTTCGTCATATGTATGCTTACTGAAAATTGATTTGAACATGAAAATTTTACAAAATTTAAGTCTGTTTGAGTTATCTGGAAACTTTGGTATTGAACTTATGTGGAAGGTGCTCTGTCTAAAATGCTCTTTTGAGAAAACGTATTATTTTAAGAGATTATCTGCTCAGAACCCTGTAACTAACAGCAGTGGATGTTAGCCATGGTGCACTATGATCTATACCCCAGCTAGCAGGGGTGTTGCTAGCCCCATGTGGGTGGCTACTACACGTGGATTTGTTTTGTTTTCACAAGCAGAATGCTTTGCGTCTATGGTTATTTTCCCTACGAGCTATGTACTCTGCGTCTATTTCAATTGGTTCTGCTAAGATGCTTCCGGTGTATTTTAAGAAATAATTTACATAAGGCATGCTTTATGCGTTATATTTTTCTGTAACATGCCTTGTCCCTTCTATTAAGGGTTCGCATTACTTATTCATTAAGTGTCAAACTCACCTCTTTTTTTTAAAAAAAAAAATTCAGATAGTGGTGCAGACCCTAACCCACCCTCAGCAGCTTACTAGTAGTCGATATTTTGTTCATTTCTTTTGGCGAGTTCACAGTTGCTCATGTGGGTACATTTTGTTCATATGCATGTAATCTATTTTGTTCTGAATAGTGTAGAGTGTGGCTCCACTGAATCATAGATAGGGTATTCCCAATCCCCAAAAGTTTATTTATTGGTTAGAATTAATACTGGATGTTCCCTTTTGGATATATTGTTTTAGCTGGCTGATTGTAAAAATATTGGGAGGTCTAAATTATAGAGGAGACTCTGCCGAAATTTCTACAAAAAGTGATCTAAAAACTTATATGTTTTGTATAAAGATGATTCGGAAGTGACATCCATAGTTTTATTATATGAAGTTATGACTTGGATAAATTCTTTAAATTCTGAGTAGGATGTCAACCCAAATAGACTTTGTGTTAGGGGGAGGATTGTCTGTCTTCAGCGCCAACGCACTTAAATCTGTGGGGTGTGACATTTAACTTACAAATCAAATAGTTAATATAATTCACATTTATCAATATGTATAACATAATAACATTTAGTGTAAGATAAATGATCTTATCATGTATATGAGATTTTTATAATTCATATATTCAATTTAGAATATATAAGCTTTAAAACCTATTGAATATATTACAAGCAAATACATAAATAATAAAGCATGATTCAAGAATAAAGTATTACAAATTAATAATTAAACAAGTAAGCAAATATTAATACTATATTTTTTCACATATTTCATCATTAAAACGTATAATATAATTAGAACAGGAAATATCTTCTATAATCGTGCATGGCTTACAACAATCAAGTAATCACATATTTATAACTTATTTCTTACACATTTATTATTATCAAAACTTATAACATAGAATCTTAAAGCTAACATGACATTCCTACATGCACCTTGGGCAACACATGCATGTCACAAGTTATCTTCAGTGGCAATTTTGACACCTTTTGATCTATCATTGGCTTCCTTATGCCCTTCTAATTATGTTGGTACCTTTAAAGTGGCCAACACAACTTGAGGTGTCTCTCACACTTCGTATGTGAGAGTGGGGTTAAAACTTCATCTTCAATCTTTAACCTTCACCATTTTCCCTTATCTTTTAGAAAACCATGGTCATGTAGCCAAATATGGAGCCTCATACCTCCCTCATGTTGTGTCTAAATTGCACATAATTTATATTGTTGGAAAGCTTGAAGAACTGCTTTCCAAGGATGTATTGTTCATACACAATGATGGTTTATGGAGGGAATGTTCAGCCTTAAAAGTTGGCTAGTTGATCACCTTTTATATAATTCAAAAATTCAATTTCATTTCTTGATGGATTATCCAATTTGCCCTAAATTTTAATAATGAGTTCTACAACCTATTGGCATCATTTTCATAAAATTAAGGCTTAATGTGGTCTCTATTTTATTTCACCATTAATAACCAAGTTTGCTCTAAACTTAAAATTTAATTCAAATTGCACCATAATATTTGGCTAAAACTAACTATGCCTCATAAAAATAAATAAATAAATAAATGTATCCATTCGATATATCATATAAGAAAGGAATTAGTTTTTCATTCAAAACAAAAAGTTTATTATAGCACATCAAAACACCTAAATTTGAGTTCCAAATGTTTTCTTTTTCCTAACATTTTGGCAACACATACTCATTATTGTACATCATTCATGGCTTTCATGCCCATTTGAATTATTTTCTTTCATCTCATTATATTTTCACATATAGGTGACTTCATACATCTCTTCTATTTTTCATTAGGCATAATATGTTATTACATTCGCACAATGAAATCTAAAAACACCTATATAATCAACAAGATATACTAATATCCCTATGATATTTGCAATTTAAATCATGTAAGAAATTAACAATTCTATAACTTCATAGATAGGGATGACTATAGATAAGGGATAGAGGCCATCAGAACCAAAAGCTTTTATACAAATGTTGAATAAATCACATAAAATAAAATAATTCTCTAAAGTAAAATAAAAGAATAATTGCAATGAAAAGAACACTTATCTAATTACCTTAGCAATTGTGCAAAATCATACGAGTAACTTACACTTTGCTTTCACTCCCTATACCCTCTCTCTCAACTCGTCGTATAAGTCTAATATTTTTCGAGTGTATGTTAAAGTTCCATCTTGGCCTCCTATTTATAGACTTTTTAAGAAAAATTCCAATAAGAAATAAAAATTATCCAACTAATAAGATATATCCAACTAATAGGATATAACTCTAGTTTTAAATTTAAATACTAATTATTAGATAATTAATTATATCAACTTTCCCTTGAGATAATAACAAATTATCCTATATCTTAATTCAAAATTAAAATAGTCAATTAAATTAGCATTTATCCCTTCATGGGTAGATAAATCTAATAGAGAATTTGTCAATTAAGGAGTTTCAATATAGACAAAAAGTTTGACTTAAGGTACGATGGTGTCTACATTCCTAACTAGAAACTGATCTTTAATAGGATAGCCTTGCGTGATTGTAAAAATGCTAGAAGGATGACATTTCCATATAAGCTTGCCAAGGGCTCCTATAACTAAAACTGTAATATTTGACAAAGCTCTCTATTAACAATATAGGCCATAAATGAGTCTAAAGCCCAATATGGAAGGAACCAAGTTGGGAGTAGTAGAAAAAGGAAAACTCCTATATGGTTAACAGATTATTACACATGAACTAAATGAGATTTGAGGATAATTTTGAAGGGTAACATGGTAGTGGATTGTGTTAACTATTATGAGTAAACATTTTCAATTATTAGTGCCTTTTGTCATTTTTGTATTAGTTTTCTATTTCTATCATGTATATTTATGAATAGGATATGAATGATATAAATGGTATTGTAATGGAGTTTTGATCCTTTTCTTGAATTAAAGATATTGCTCCCTATTTTCTTTACTAAGTTTTATTGTAACTTCCTAGTTTATCTTTAAGTTAATTCATTTTTTGAATTTACTCACTATTTTTGGCATTTGAGTTACATGAAGCTATCAAATTGGTGCTTTCATTTTTTGTCTTTCATGCAGACAATATGCGTTATCCCTCCAATCCAACAAAAAGGACATGGTTGAGTTTAAGCTTCATACAGACTAGCATCTCACTTAAATGGAATCCACCATTTCTAACATGGAAGCCATGCTCTAAAAGCTCTTAACAATAAACAAGCCTTCTTCCTTGACACCTTTAGCTCCATCACCAACTTTGTTGGCTCTTCCACCACCAAGATTTGAGCTCCAATCAGATAGGTCACTCCTTAGAAGTATGTGAATCTGTTGGAATCATAAGATATGGAACTAAACAAAAGGCAAAGGAACAATTTAAGAAGCAGAGCTTGTTTTGCTCTATTACATTCACTAATTTTGTTATCAAAAGTTTTACAATTTGATTAAGTAATTAAATGCTTAACTATTCCTCCAAATACTAGGAATCATGATTCTAAAGAGAGGAAAAAAATTATGATATTTTCTAAAAATAAACGCCATTGACATTTAGTTTTTCACTAACTAACATATTGAGATCTACTGCAAAAAGTGGAAATGGACAAAAACAAAAAGCATGTGCTTAACATGTTAGAAAGGTATGTTCAACTTCATTTAGGATGGTCAACTTAACTTTAGGCACTCACTTAACTTAATGTAGGGTCCTCAACTTTGCCCATAGTTTGGTCAACTCTCCTGAGTATACTTAACTTAATTTAAATGTACTCAACTTTAATTGTATTCAACTTTAATTTAAACTAATTCACACAAATACTCCTCCTTAATTCCTTAACTCTAATATTCTCCTCCTTAACTTCAAAATTAGCTTAAAAGAAAACAAAGAAAATTAGAACTCCTCTTTGATGCAAGTGTTGGATTTGATGCCAAATCTTTCTCTCAAAGTTTTGAATTTATTTTTATGTAAGCCTTTGGTGAAGATGTTTGCTAGTTGATCTTCTATATTGTAATAGGGAAACTAAAATTCATTTTCTTTCATAGCTTCTTTGATCACGTGATATTTGATCTTGATATGTTTCATCCTTCTATGGAATACATGATTCTTAATTTGCTATCACATAGCATCTTTGTGTCACTGCTTCAAGGTATTCTTAAGTCATTTGGTATCTTTCTCAACCAAAGTGCTTGGTTTACAATAGTTAAAGCTACAATGTACTTTGCATAACTAGTTGATTAGGCAATAGTTCTTTGTTTCTTGGAACTCTAACACATACTTTCAGATTTAGGAGTGAAGAAGTATCTTGAAGTTCTTTTTATATCATCAAGGGGGCACTCTCAATCACTTATGTAAATTATATCAAGTTGAGACTAACAAATCTTTTATAACATATCCCATAATTCAAGAATCTTCAAATATATCCTAACACTTGTTTGGTGGCTGAGAGGTGGTTTTCGATTAGAGTATTCAAAATTCTACTAGAATGCTTATGACATATATTATATTGGGCCTAGTAATAGAAAGGTAAAGGACTGACTCAATTATGCTTCAATACACTAAAGCATTTACTAAATTTGACACATTGTCTTTACTTAACTTACTTACCTGAACTGCTATGTGCTCATAGTCTTAACCTTTCTTAGGGTCAATCTTCTCAGAATCTCTATGACATATTTCTTTTGAGAATTAAAAATATCTTAGAAAAATTGCTTTACTTCAATTCCTAAAAAATAGGACAGACTTCCTAAATCATTCATTTCAAAGGCTTCCTTCATTTATCTTATAAACAAATTGAGTAACCTAAGGTCACTTTCTATCACTAACAGATCCTTAATATAAATGAAAACAATAAGAATTTCATCCTTTTACTGTGAAGTACACAAGGTACCTTTACTATAACTCCTTTATAATGAACCCCAAATTGATCAGAATTATCAATTTTGTCATACCAAACTCTTGGAGCTTGCTTAAGGTCATAGAGAGTTTTTAATTTTGGCATACCAAGCTCTTAGAGCTTGCTTAACACTATAGAGAGTTTTCTTTAGTAGGTACATATTGCTGCTAGCTTTTGAAAAATCTTTTGGCTATTCAACATGGATTTCCTCCTCTAGAACTCCATTAAAAAATGCTAATTTGACATCAAATTGAATCAATTTTCAGCTTCGTTGAGTTGCAATTGGAAGGAGCAATTTGATGGTATTGAATCTTGTAACTAAAGCAAAAGTTTTATTGAAGTCTACACGTTGCATATGTGCATAACCCTTTGCGATCAATCCTGTTTTATGCTTGTTTATGGACCTATCAAGATTCAATTTAAATTTGAAAATCCATTTTGTACCAATCACATACTTGTTACTTAGTCTTGATACCAGCACCCACATGTTGTTTTTCTCATTCGTCATCAACTCCTCCTCCATAGCAATTCTCCATTCTATTGACTTTTAAACATCTTTAATGTTTGTAGGTTCTAAAAGGGTAACATTGCATTTGGTATAGATATCCTTAATAGATCTTGTCCTTTTGACTACATTATCTTAATCAAAGTCATTCTCTTGGAAAGTGCCAACAAGTTCTTTAGCAACATCTTCAATGTTTGAAACCTGATTGGAGGAAATAGCAATCATCTTCTTCCAATCTAAAGCTCCACTTTCATTAAACTTTATACTTTTGCTTATAATAATTTTTTGTATAATAGGATTAAAAATCTTATACCCTTTGAAAACATTATTGTAACCCACAAAAATACCAATTTTTTTTTAATCTTTGATCAAGTTTGTCCCCTCTAGCTTTAGGAACATAGGCCTAACATAGGCTCTTAAACACCTTAAAGTGAACTACAAATGGCTTTTAACCTATCTATGCTTCGTATGGGGTCTTCTCCTTCAAGGATTTGGTTAGAAGTTAGTTTTATAAATAGACAAATGCATTTACAACCTCTGCCCACAATTTTTTAGGCAAGTCTTTTTCAAATATGAGACATCTAGCCATATCTATAACAAATATGTTCTTCTGCTCAATCTACTATTTTGTTGTGGTAAGTAAGTTACAATGAATTAGTTATGTATACCTACTAAGCATTATTATGGTCTATTTCCTATTAAGCAGAAAATAAGCATGGTTAGTTATGCTATGGAGTTGCCTCCTAAAGCTAAGATTTATAATGTGCTTCATATGTCTCTCCATAAAGAGTATAAGGGCGTTGGTTCTCTACCAAAAGAGATTAAATTATCTAGAGAGAGGCCATTTGGATATGAAACCATCTCAAATATTAGCTAACAAGATCATGGAAATAAGGGATGAAAGCAGACAAGAAGTATTAGCGGCATAGGCTAACCAATCCAAAGAAAATGCTACTTAAGAGGATATGGAGACAATCAGAATGTTGCTTTCAACCTTTAACCAAGAGGATAAGATTAATGCTCAAGGGGGAGGCCTTGTTAGCAATTTATGCCCATCAAATGAGTCCAAAGCCCAATATAAAGAGAGTTGAGCAGGGACTAGCAGAGAAAGGGCAACGTGGTAGTGGATTGTGTTGCAACGTGTTAGCTATTAGGAGTAAACATTTCCTGTCGTTAGTAGCCTTTTGTTGTTTCTATATTAGCTTTTCTATTTTGGTCATGTGTGACTGTGAATAGGGTATGAATGATATGAATGGTATTCTTAAAGAGTTTTGATCCTTTTCTCAATAAAGGATAGTTCTCACCATTTTCTTTGCCACATTTTAATGTAATTTCCTTTTTTAACTTTGAATTAACTCATTCTTTGAATTTATTCACCATTTTTGGCTTATGAGTTAACTAAAGCTATCACTCTTAGATCTTTCTATCTTACTATTTTTAAGATGCCCTAATGTACATTCAAGAGTTTTTGATGTATTTGTATTTGATCTTAACTTCATCCATTTCCCTACTCCTAGACCTTGTGCCTATTTTGTAACAATATACCTGTATATATGCTAACCTTCTCATTAGTGTTGTGAGAAGGTAATCTGTATATTCATGTTTTAGATTATAAATCTTTTACTTTTTCACTAAAGATAAAATAAGTGCAAGGGTATGCAAGTGCAAGTAATGACCTTGAATATTCCCGCACTAAAAAGATAAAATCTCTTACTTTAAATCATTTCTCAATGAATTTTTTTAAAATAACTTGAATATCCCTGAACTATTTTTTATTTTAATGAAAAAGTAATGATCTTTTGATCTCACAACAAATTATTTCCCATAGCAGTTCAGCATGATTGTACTCAATAAATAGTTTCCTTCAATTATCCTCCAATATTGTTTGGTTTTGGCCGGAAGAGCATTGTTAAAACCCTGGATATTCTTAAACCCTAGCCCTCCATTTTCTCTGCCCCACCAGACGTTGCTAATTATATATACTGTTGCTGACTAAGTCTAGTAGTAGCCAACCTATGCACCAAGGAAGAGGTACGGACTGATTGAATTAAGACTCATTTCTCGCAGCTTGAGACAACAGTTTGCCTTTCCAACTTTCAATTATTGTTTCTAATTTCTGTACAACCTCTCTTTGCCTATCTATGCTACTTCTCAAATCAGAGATTTTTGTTCCCATATACTTACTCATTTTGGTCACAACTTTCACACCCATAGAATCAGCTATAAGCTTCCTGTTTCTTGAGGGGGTGTTTGAACTAAAGAGCACCTCACCTTTATTGCTGTTAACTTTTAAACCAGAAACTGAGATTGTTCAAGCTCCGAGTTGATGACTTGAATTGAACTTGCATTAGCTTTGCAGAAAAGAATGAGATCAACAGTACAAGAAAAGATCAGTAAGGGTAGTTCCACTTCAGCCAACTTTAAAAAATCCTCACAATTTTTTTCTGCTGATCTGGCTATAACAAGTCTGAAGGACAGAGCATTCATAGTAATTATGAAAAGGTATGGAGAAACCTTGTCTGACTCTACACATGGTTTTAATATGATCAGAAGGATGGCCATTAATTATCACCTGAAAAGAAACCGTCCTGAATCTGTATGAATCATATGACTCAGCATGATTTGAGTTTACAGTGTAGCATCACATCCCCCCTTATAAGCCACGTAACCTTTTTAAGTTTGAAATCCTTGAAGTTCGGTAGAGATTCCATGTTAGGAATCAGGGTAATGTAAAAATGTAAGTCTGATTAAGCTCCTAGAGAAGATATCCCCTGTTGTTGAGGAATGAAGATGATGGTATAGAAGATTAGATTGCGATGGATTAAAAAATTTTAATGAATTTAACAGGAAAATTACATCAAAAGACAGTGGCAATGCCACTATACTCATATACATGAAAGAATGAAACATTATAAATAAATTAACCACTCTGCTATGCTACAACAAATTATCGACGTATATTATTGACTATAACCTTCCATCTGATCTTAAAGTGGCCCCAGGAATTTGGGGCACTGCAGAAAGCTTCATTTGGCTTTGTTCCCCACATCTCTGGCATTTCTTTGTCAACTAGCGTAACTGGATGACCCATCTCTAAATTAAATATCTACAATCAACGAAAGAAGGTTGCCTGTGGAAAATTTTACACCTATGTTCTGAGTATTAATGCTACAGATACAAAAAAGAAGCGCCTTAATGGTGCTACTGCTGATAAGGATTGGCTTCAAATCGTTTGGATGCTTCAAAACGAGCAGTGTACCCAACTGTTGTGTGTCGTATCGATCTCTGTCTCACCATATCAATGTATTCTGGATCGCTGGTTTGCCCATCATTTCTTATCCACTGTATCATTTGATGGAGCGTAGGGAAAAACCTCATCTGGATGGAAGAATAGGCGAAATACGGAAGAAGGGAGGAAAAAAGCACAAGCAAAGTGATGAACCAGTAAGATGGGGAAGGAGCAAGAGCTTCAATGAAGACCTTATAGGCAGTGGTTGAAATGGAGGGATCCATGGCTCCATATGCCAAGAGGAATATGTACCAAAATAGAATGCTACCCCATATGAATATATGCTGTATGTATGTGAAGTAACTGATAGATAATGCCATTTGACAGTTGACCACCCAAACAACACAAGTGTACATAGTGGCTCCCAGGACTTCTAGGTCTACAATTTCACCACCCTTTCGGAAGGCTTGATGCTCCATCACTTTGGTGCAAAAGAAGAAGATGATAGTAGAACTCAGCAACCCGTTAAAAAGCCAACCGAGGATTCGTCTCCAGCTAAACAGGACATTTTGGATACCTTCTTGATATAATAATGGAAACTGTAATGTGAACAGCAAATGAAACAATGTTACTTGTTGTCTATATATGTATGAGGAAACAAAATTTATCAAACTGAATGCTTTGAAAATGTTACTGAGTTTAGGGGCTACCTTGAGACATAATCTAGCAGAGACATCCTGGTCAAACACTCCTAAGGCAATCACAGGAAGTGAAGTGAAGATTATATTGTATAGCGTCGAGAACCAATCATTGTAGGCTGCTTGCCCTGAGAATGATGCATACATCTCAAAGAAGAAGAGAGTGAACCCGAAGGCAATATTCTTGTAAAAGAAGTAGCAGATCTGCCAGAGAAAAAAAGAGAAGCGTGTCACAGCCAAGAAGATTGCAATCCATTGAAGGAATGTGCAGTAGGAGTAAGAAAAAGTAGCAGAATCACATGTTTAAAGTATTGATGTCAAAGTGGAATTGTCATAATTGAACTAAAACTTTACATTAAGTCACAGATTCAGCTTGAATATATAGCATTTGGAAGTTTAGATATTGAAAAGACAAGATTGTTACCATTTTTGATATCCTTCTATAACACCAATGTCCATGCACAAGAAGTAGGCGCTCTAGAAACCGAAATTGGGCAATCGCAATGTCACTTGACATGACTGCCTGAAAATTTAGTACAGTAAATGAAAAATAAGAATTCAAGAACCATAAAAAAATGGAGGGTTTAGGTAATAGAAAGGTAAGAAAAGAAATGGAAAACTGTTACCGGGACTTCAGTATAGAGAATTTACCTGCATTCCTTCAACACCACTGATACCAATGCCAATGTCTGCTTCTTGGAGCATTCCAACATCATTTGCCCCATCACCAATTGCTAGAGTTGTACTGCCAGTTTTAGTCTTAACCAGTCTTGTAACCTGCATTATTATAAATAAATAAATATATATATGGTTAAAATCACCATAGAAGACAAGCATTTATCTTTCTTAAGCTTAAAGAAACTCAGTCACATTAGCCATGTGTGCATGTCTCTGTGTGTGTGTGTGTGTGTGTGAAGAACAGGGAAAAGTATATAGAGATGAATTATGAAGTACTGAATAAAACTTACAAGTGCTTTCTGTTTGGGAGATGAACGACAGCATATAACAGATGCACAGCCAATGGCAAGTTCAAGAAATAAGTCCTTCACATCTTTGTGCAGTGCATACACAAGAGACCTCCCATCGATGATAAGAGCTAATGCCTCAGAGTTTTCATCTGATTTAGAAAGCAATGCCTTTCCCTCCTTTATCTGATGAAGAACACTTGCCTTAATTGCCTGTAAAATCAGGAAGATCCAATAAATCATTTAACAACTCATGGCCAGAAGTTTAATGGACAAAAAGACTACTCTATTGCATAGTGATATACTTATGTTCCTTTGCAAATATAGATCACAAAAAATAAACTGTGACCTATAAAGACTAATCATTTGAAGAATCACATGCTGTCAAACCTTGATGGATCATCAATTTTATTGAATGTTTCAAGTTAACAAGAAACAGGTCTATCAATACGCATAACAGTGCATATTCAAGCTAGACAAACACCAACAAAACCTAGCACAATACATGGTAAGCCAGAGCTTCCATAATTTTATATGTTTCATTTTGCAGGTTTTTGCCGTGGTTGGTTAACACTACCTATAGAATTTATGATCATCTCATGACATGCAAATATTAATGATAGTGGATAGAAGAATTAAGGGTTTAAAGGTTTACCACTTCAGCAGCAGACTTGTCCTCTGCTTTCTCCAGTGATTTGGCTTCTGGAGTGTCTGAGCTAATTATAATTTGCTTCATTCCTTGTCTTAGTAAACTGCAAGCAAATCTGCATTCACAGGAAAATTAACAAGATCATATTACTTGCACATATGATTTAAGAATTTATATATTTTCTTTCAACTAACCCAATATTGATTGCTGTCTCCATTTTATCACCAGTCAAAACCCATAGCTTAATTCCAGCCTGTGCTAGCTTGTCAATGCATTCAGGAACCTATCCGGTACAAATGAATGTATAATTCATAAGGACACAACATAATAGAAATGATACAAGTTCTCATGATAGTATATGACATGGCGAATTTCAATGAATGAAAGGATAAATTACCCTTTCCAGTACTAGCAATGCTGAATAATAAAGTATTTCTAGATTCAATCATTCAACTATTCAGTTACATAGTTGTAATAGGTGCTACCATGAACAGTCTGTCATGGAAAAAGGGAGATCCTTTACACAAGTATCTACATTCCTTTTCTACTCTAGTTCTAAAATGAAAATTGACATTTATAAGTAAAGCTTACCCCATTTTGAAGTTTGTCTTCAACTGCAGTAGCACCAAGCAGAATTAAATCCTTCTCAATCTTTTCTGCTACTTCCTCTATAATCTGCTCCCGATCTGCACTAACCAAGTTCTTGGCCTCACTGAATTCTTTGTTAAACTGATTATACTCTTCCTCATCAAGCATGCGATATGCAAGTAACAATGTCCTCAGGCCAGCATCGGCATACTCATTAATGTGCTTCTTAGTCTTCTCTTCAAACACCCTTCCATCCTTTGCAAGTCTTTCAAACATGACACTGCTTGTGAAAAAATAAAGACATTGAATATTTTGAGGGTCCAAGTCAAATTGGAAATGATACAGTGAGAGGGAAAAGGATTATTCTCTCTTCTATTAGTACATGCCCTACTAAACCCCCGAAGAGAGAGCAAAAGGGGAAAAGAATCCAATTACTGTTTTACAAAATAAATATCTTATGACTCATTCCAATTTAATCTGTAATGTGCAAGATTTAAAAGTAATGGAGAAGATTACAAACCTGTCAGCACCTTTAGAAAGTAGTAATAGTTTCCCCTCCTCATCTCTAACAATTACAGACATCCGCTTCCTTGCACTGCTAAATTCTATTACATTTAAAAGTTTGTAGGATCTGCCAAAATGGAAACATATAGTTAGATGCACAACTCAAGTCTCAATAGCAGATAAATATCAGATATAGACAATCAAGTCTTCATAAATAAAAACAAGAAACTGACCTTTCCTCCTTCATATTTGATTTGGGGTTAAACTCATGTATCGAAATGGCTGTCTGTGTCCTTTCATAAAATTCAAACCCTAGTTCTCTTGCGGCAATCACAAAAGCTGCCTCATCTGGTGATTCAGCTTCATATGAAACTTTACCAGTTTCTTCATCAACTTCAGGTATTGCAGTATGGCATACAGCCAGCAACCGAAGGAAGATCTGGATTTCATTTGCATGAGGCTCATTGAACCAATTTCCATTCATAATCCTTTCATCCATAAAACTAAACCCTTTAATGGATGGCTTTCCCACAACATGATCATCCTCATCTGACAAATTTTGATATAAAGGTGATCCTTTTCTTCTAGCTAGAGCTCTCTCAACTTCTGTAACTCCGCGACCATAAGCAACCCCGGCAATGGAACACTTGATAAATTCCATAGAATTGCAAGTTAAAGTTCCTGTTTTATCCGAAAGTATTGTATCAACTTGGCCAAGTTCTTCGTTCAAATTTGAGGTACGAGCATGAGCTGGCCTGTCAGTTTCTTCATAATACATTTGCACATCTTGGTTGATGAATATGCTCTGAAGAACTTTCACAATTTCTATCGACACATACAAGGAAATGGGAATCAAGTAACTATATAACATAAGTGCAGTCAAGAAATGCAAAACTGCTGCAACTGATGCCCGATTTGGGTCATAATAAACTGTGGTATTATCCGGTCTAAGATACCACCTTTTTGTTCTTCCATTTTCAAGGTCTTGCCTGGTTGAAATCCCAAAGAAGATGGACCCAATAAGAGAAATCATAAATAAGACAAAGAACAAGAAGTAGATTATCTTATCCATTCGTTTCTCAATTTTGCTTCTCTTTGAAGGAGGGTCTGTTGAATTCTGCATAACCTTTGTATCATGACCTGTAAAGATTACCACGCCATAGATAAAATCGGTATTCCTCAGCTTTGAGTCCCTAAGCAGAAGCTGCTGAGGAGCAAGAGGGTACTGTTGATCTTCAAACTCCAGAGTGCCTACGAAGGAGTACAAATTTGCATTTGGATCTTCACATTTGATCATAGCCTTGAAATTCTGAAAGCTTGAATCTTCTTGCAACTTGGAAGTTTCTTCCAGTGCTTGTTTCAATTTAAGGTTCGTTTCTCCATCAAGATTCATGGTCTCAACATAGCAAATGGCATCATCATAGCTTGACGAAAGCAAGATGAGATCAGCAGGAAAAAATTCATCTTTTTCCACCTTTACTATGTCTCCAACTTTCAGATCCCTCCATTTAAAATGATCAAAAGCACCTTCTCCATGATGTACTTTAACCGTTCTGTTATTCATCTCAATATCCTGACGCATTTATGAAACTACATTACTGACCTAAGCATTATCAAAAGTAACAGGAAAAAGTAATTAAGATATATTATAATGTTACTAACTCTCCGTTACAGAGTCTGCAAATTCTAAGTTGAAAATGAATCAAAGTATTTTCTTTAAAAAAATTTGTTTTTTTCCTGTTTCAGCATGAGACATTATATGTCCTGAAAGAAGAAAATGAATTAGACCCAAGTAGAATCTAGCTGAAGGAATGAGTTTAATGTAGAAGCCACTTTGCCTCCCTCCCTGGCCCCCCTTAACCCATATCAAAATTTTCCAAATCAAATAAAATTGAGTATTCTCGCCTAATAAAGTTCCCCAAGGAAAGGGGAAATAGCACATCTTATAGCAAGTGCCATTAGTCAATATATCTAATTGTGGAGTAATAATTATCCCATGTTCTAGTGAAAATGTTAGGGTCATGCCTGACATACTGAGCAAATGCCTAAAATTTTTAAGAGAAGCTCGAATGCTCAAGCACTTAACCTTTCCAGCCATTCGATAATTCAGGTTACTTGTTGAAATATTTCATAGCGCTTGAGCTTCTCTTAGCATTTCCCAATTTTTAAACTTCCTATCACCAATAATTATGTACTGACATATAAGCTTGTCAAAGTGTGAGTCCCACCAATATTCATTATTGGCTCCGTTTACAAATTTTCGAGTCAACCCGAGAATTTCTCAAAAAAGAACACAAAGAATAAACAGAGATTTACAGAAAATTACCTGCTGTTTCCGTTTCCAGTCTTCAACCATCTCTTTCACCATGGTAGCAACAACCACAACCACCAGAGGAACAACACTGCTGACGGCAGAGTAAGGAGAAACGGGGAAGAAAGACAAGATTGCACATACGAGGAAATAGAAGTTAGCAACCCTCCTAAATTGCTCGAACAATGATTTGGGAAGGAACGAGGCTAGTGTATATTTAGTGGTTCTCACGTAATTGTCGCCATAACCCTCCACGCGTTCTGGTTCGTTGCAATACACTATCCTCGAGAATCCAGGACCTCCGATAAGCGAATGCTCCCCTCTAAACGAAGCTTTCCCACAAGTAAACGCATGGATTCTGCTAAAGTGGTGCCTCCTTCTTCTACGACCAGCCATTTTCTTCAACTATAAAGCTTGAAACTTCGTATATGATTCAGCTTTTTTAAGTGATCTCCGAACACCCCACGATCCTCAAAATCCCAGATTTTCCAACGGATATGATTCAGCTTTTTCAAGTGATCTCCGAACACCCCACGATGCTCAAAATCCCAGATTTTCCAAAGCAACTTATGGAACCAATTAAAAGAAAAAAAGGCAATAATGTCTGGAATAAGTAATTTACAAAGAGGGGCGGGGGGAGAATGAGCTCTTGAACCAATGGGATTGTATCTTTAAGAATGAAGGACCCAAAAAAAAGACAGCTTCCAATCAACTTTGACACTCAAAAAATCCTGTAACTTTAGATATGATTTAGCCTTTTTATGGAAGTTCCGAACATCCTATGATCCTCAAAAAAGCAGATTTTCGAAAATAAAAGCAATTTAGGTGGGAAAGAAGTAATTTACAGAGGAAGGAAAACGAAGAACTATTGAACCAAAAAGACAGCTTCCAATCAAAGTGGGGAAATGGCAAAGCTCAGAATTATATCCCTTTCCAGACCTCAAACCCAGAACTGGTCAAAGAAACGGGGGAAACAACGTACTCTGTTTCCACCATATTTTTCTTTCATTGGGTTTGAAGCTGAAATGAGACAGCGATCCCAGTTTGACCAAGTTCGGTATTCAAAGGGATTGGTCTGAAAGGAATACAAATGAAAATTGACGAAGAGAGGAAGAAAAGACCAAATCTTTTTAAAGCCAAATTCAATTTAAGTATCTAACGTTAGCAACCTCAGGAGCTTCCCGGCAGATCCCAAAATTAAAAGGGAAAATTATCCCTTGATCCCTATAATTTTATTTAATTTTTATAATTTATAATTTTGTAATTTTTTATTATTTATTATTTATAAATTTTTTAATATATTTTTTATTATTAAAATTATAAGAATATTTGTTAAATTCTGTTAATATAATTAATTATATACTATTTTAATACATTAAATATATAGATCTATGTTAATAGAAAAGGTGAAAATATAAATAATACAATTAAATTAGTTTACATATATAATAAAATATTTAAAAATATATATTGATAAAGATTAAATTAATCATTATTTATATTACAAAGATCTAATTATAAGTTTTAAAATTATAGGGACCACATTAAAATTTAAATAAAATTCTGGGGTAAAAGTATAATTCTCTGAAGTCAAATCCCCGTCTCCCAATAATTGAGGAAATTTACCCGTCTTCTAGAAAGTCTATTAGCCGAAAATTCCCAGAAAGAAAGTCAGAAAAGGTTTTTTCTTTAAGCGCGTATTTTTTATTTGTTTAGATAGAAATTTAGTTCAGCCTAATCTCCCTATTTCAATCCATGGGCTTTCTATTTTTAACCTGTGAACGTAAAAAGGGAAAAAAAGAAATTGTTTCTTAAGATATTTTTCTTTTTTGATGCATTTCAGTTTACCAAAAGCTAAAGAATGGAAATAAATAAGAGAGTGAAAATCTTAGTTAAATTTGGACTCAGTAATTCAAAAAATCAACTAGTGTCCGTCATTCAACGAAATTTTCTAATGCTAAAACTTAGAAAGCTAGATTTGGTGGTTAATCCCTTTTAAGAGATCATCCAGTCTTCTAATCGCCTCTCGAGCACTAATGGAGGTGGAGGAGAATCTCGCTTGTACCATGACAACCTAACACATAATATTATAACAAAAAATCATAACAAAGACTTTGGGTTTATAAAATTTTTAGTAAAAGACTTTGTTACAATTGTGTGTTTTTAAATTATAACCAAAACTTTTTTAAAAATAATTTCTATAAATTTAAAATCTTTAAATGTAATTTTCTCATATTATAATAAGGTATCCTCATTGTCATTCTGTTAATTAATAAAAAAGGTAAAGTTATTTAATTAAAAAAAATGCACAATTGAACGAGCCAAGCAATAGGTAGAAAAAAATTAAGGATATCATTTTTTTAAAAAATAAAATATCATTTTAATCAAAATAATATTTTTTTGGTTTGGTAATCCATTGACTAGTAATATGAATTTAGCCATGTGTCTTTAATCCTAAAATAATATTATTTTGTATTGGAGTTAGATTTCAATACATCAAAAAAGAGTTACCAATGATTTTTTAAAAAGACTATTTTAATTAAAAAACATTTAGAGAACTGAATTAAAAGATTTTAATTATTACTAAATTAAAAAAAGAGAGTGATCTTTTAGTAATTGAATTATTAATTTATTTAAAATAATAATAAAAATTATGAGACCTGTGGCTGCTGGGAAGGTGAGATATGTTTTTGGTGACGTGTGGTTCCAAATTAACAAAAGTCTAGATAATGACGAAAGTAGAAGCATCTTCACATGCTCTGGTTATTATTTTAGTGACGATATTTATCCTATTGTCAATTGAATCATGCTACGCGCCGTTTCATCCAATGCAAGAGGTTTAATTATTTTATTTTTAAAGCACCGATTCTACTTTATAATACTAATAGCTTATTCGTTTCTCTTTTCAAAATGTTTGCTAATTAAAATATAGCGGCCGCCGAGTAGATTCATTCTATTTAATAAAGGTATGAAATTGTCAACCAAATATTTTAAAGACCTTTAATGTGTTTATATATGGGGAAAAACTATCTTAACAAATGTAACCTGTGAAAAAAGAGAAAACTATAAGATAGCCAACTAGCAAGGCCCTATAAAATTTTGTAATGATCTATGTTAGAAAAGGGCGTAGAAATGGAATCAAGAATCAAAATTGTAAGTTTAGATATATGTATAAATCACATTTTTTTCAAAAGCAATATTTGCCTTCATTAATTGCTACAAAATACCAAAAAAAAATTGTTTCTAGGAGTTATTCAAAGTAATTTAAAAAACTACACTCAATAATTATGGAATCTTCTTACCAAGAACAAAACTCTAAGGTGTAGAAAAAGTAATTGAAGATAGAATAGTCAAAAACCTTTTTCATCATCTTTTCTTATGATGCTCAGCATTTATTTATAGAACTTTGTTGAATTATCATGTCTATTATCGAAAACTCTTTTAAATTTGAAACAAGTCATGTTCAGATGCCTAATTATCATCTCAACAATCAGTAAACTATTTTTTTATTAAATTTACATAACTCTTTGTTGCCAAAAGGTATTTTAACTGTCAATTTTGCAAGTTCTTTGTTGTTACTAGTTGATCGATGTCCTCAATAGTCAACCAATAATTCAATGGTTAATTAATTTTGATGTTATGTACCATATTAGTCTACCAACAAAATTCATTACTCGACTAATGGCTTCCAAAAAGCCATCAATCAATCAATGGAAGCTATCACTCTACCAATGGCATCCAGTATCTCACTGAATTTTTTAAAACCTATCAGTCAATTGGTAATGTCTATTAATCAATTGTTGGCCCTCAAACTTCTATAAAACACTAGCACTATTGTTTCAAGGCTTGAGTCACTTAAGTTTTCCAAATTATCTCCAATAATTTCCTACTTAATTGAGAATATTAAGTGTCTTCTCTTCTTATAGACTTATGATTAAGAAGGGTATATTTCAATTTGGATCTTTTAGAGTAAATAGACCAAAGTCTTAACATATTGAGAGTAGGATATATCCTTGAACCACAAATCATATAGTTAAACCCAGAACTATCACACATATAAATCTAAATACTTTTATAACTACTTGCATAAATTTAGCACATGTTTAGCCATATGTACCTCTTAAATTTCATGAACATCTCCAAGAATTTATTTCGAATTTCTATAAGAATGGCTCCACTTTTGATGTTCATATAAGTGAAGTTCCTTAAACCTTTGTAAGTTTATCTTAACTTCAATAAGAGTATAATACTCACTCTCTAAACTTTATTTATGCACTATGTTTGAATTAATTGATAATTCTCTTTTGCCTTAGAGTCACTTATCAATAACTTGTTGTTACCTATTAAACCCCCTATTTAGATTTAATCTAAGAAAAGGTTAGGTTTCTATTATTAGTGACTCTAGGTTGTTGGCTTCAAGCCCATCCCAAATGATATCTTTCTTATCATTTCCTTTGATAATCCTTTTTATAAATGAATCCATCAAGTTATTATGTATTCTTACAAATTGAATTGTGATAATGCCATCACTAAGCAATTGTTAAAAATATTTATGACTCAAACTCATATGTCTAGATTTTTTATTGTATATTTTGCTATATGGCCTAGACATAGTAGCCTCATTGTCACAATATAAAAAGATAGTTGACATTGGTTGTGACTACAACTCTATTTTTATCAGCAAATTATTCAATCATTTAGCCTTTTTGCCTATAAAAGCTAAAGCTATGAACTTTGATTTTATAGTGGAATGAGATATACATGTCTATTTCTTTGATACCTATTAGATAGGCCTCTAATAATATATAATTAGACATTTACTTAATGTCTTGTGCGCTAGTCATCCAATTAATATCAGTATATCTTTCCAGTACTGTAAAGAAGTTATTATAAAATAATCCTAGATCTTTTGTACTCTTTAAGTACCTTAAGATCCTTATGATAACTTTCCAATGACCAATATTATGATTACTTGTGTACTTTGCAAGTTTATAAATAGAAAATGATATATATGATCTTGTAAAATGCATTGCATACATAAGACTTCCTATGGCAGTAGTATATTCAAATTGTGTAAGTAATTGTCATAACTCTCTTTTAGTTTTTATGATGCATCACAAGGCGTGTTTTCCTCTTTAATGTTCAAATATTTATACTTATTCAAAATTTTCTTAATGCAATAAGATTGATTGAAGGAAAAGCCTCTACCATGTCTTTTAACCTTGATACATAAGATGGTATCTATTTCCCTATGATCTTTCATCTCGAGTTATGAGGTTAGATATTTTTTAGTGTTTTTCACACCAGGCATATTAGTTTTGAATATTAATATATCATCCACATATAAACATGCAATAACTCCATATTTATTTGTAAATTTAGAATAAATATATTTATTTACATTATTATGCTTAAGACCATAGGATAATATGACTAAGTCAAGTGTCTCATGCCACTACTTTAGTGCTTACTTAAGACTATATAATAACCTAATAAGTGTGCACACTTCCTTTTCATTTCCCAGCAACACAAAATTCCAAGGATGTCTTTTCATCTAGTTTACCATTAAAAAATTCATTTAGTTCACCATTAAAAAATGTAGTCTATACATCCGTTTGATGTGTACTCAAATGGTAAATCGATGCTAATCCAAATACTACCCTAATAGATGTTATTATAGCCATAAGTGCATATATGTTAAGGTAATCTATGCCCTATCTTTGCCTATATCCTTTTATAATTAACATATCCTAACCTACTACGCCATAAAAAAATAGAAAACTCAATAATATAAATAGAACTAGAAACATTATTATTAATACTCAATTTTAGCATCCCATCATTAGACTAATCCTTCCCTACAAATACTTTGTTATTGGAGATTATAGTCTTATTAGAGTCCATGACAATCTTTAAACCCTTCTTACATAATAGAATTGTAGAAATTAAATTATTCCTAATATCTAGAACATGTAACACACTCAACAGGATCAACTCCTGTCTAAAAGCGAATTATAGTTCTACACTATCTTTCCAAGTATTTTTGCTATATTGCCATTTTCCATGGGAACTTCTTGTTCTTCTTCTATAATTTTGTATGTCTTCAGCTGATTTCTATCATGATTAGACATGTATGGTTACACCAGAATCATACCACCAATCAAAAGATTTGGAAATAGCTACCATGTTCAACTCATATATCATACTAATATCTAAATATGAAACCATGGCTATTGTTTCAATGTTTTCAATATTTACCATGTATGCAATATTAGCATGACCCAGCTTTTGTTTTTTTGTTTTTTCTAAATTTGCAATCTTTCTTAAAATGCTCATTCTTCCCACAATGGTAACAAGACATTAAAGTCTCTAGGTTTGTGTCCAAAATAATTAGGCTCAAGGTTTTTCCTCTTACTATTCTCAAAATGGGATTCATTACTTCCATCTATATAGTTAACCTTAGAAATAGATTCCAAATGCTTTTTTTTTACAAATTTTTAATTTCTTCTTCAATTCAAAAATCTAAAAAAATTTTCCACAGTAAAATTTTAAATAATATGCAACAATTTCTTTTTATAATTATTCCAACTTAGGGGTAATTTTGCAATTATTGCTATAACTTGCAATGACTTAAAAATGTTAACTTTCAAGTCCTTAAGTTTTGAAACAAGTACTTGTAAATCATGGACTTGATCTATGATGGATGTGCTATCATTCATAGAGTACACAAAGTAATATCTATCCCTTGTTGTTTGATGCTGTACTTAAATTCCAACGCATGCCAAATATTTTTGAGGGATAAGATTGAAGTGAATTGATCATACAGGCAATCAAATAGAGCATTCGATATGTGATCTCAGAACAACAATTCATCCATGTTTTTCTTCCTTTCTACCTTGATTTGATCTGCATCTTTGTTAAATGGTTTTGGAATCCGTTGTAGATTTAGATCTAAAACATAAGCAATCTTCGTTGTAATTAGGAAGAGTATCATTTTGTCCTTCCATATATTGAAATTTATGCCATTGAACTAATTGAGTTTGACAAAGTCTTAGTCATAACTTTGAAAGAGAACTTATTTGTTAACTCCATTGAAATACTACTTTAAGATTATTAGAAAATGATATAGAAATGGAGTCAAGAAATAAGATTTATAGGCTTTGAAACATGTGTAAGTTACATAATCTTTAAAGCAATATTTGCCCCAACTAGTTATTGCAGAGCATAGGCAAATTACTTTTAAAAGTTATCTAAAGCACCCTAAAAGATTACACTTAGCAATTATGGAGTCTTTTCATTAAGAATAAGACTCAAGGGTGCACAAAAAGTATTTGAAGATAAAATAGTCATAAAGCCTTTTTTTCTTCATCTTTTCTTATAATGTTTAGTCTTTATTTATAGAACTTTCCTAAACCATCATGCCTATTGAAAAGAAACTCTCTTTTTAAATTTGAAATCCATCATGATCAGACTCTTAGTGCTAAAAGACATTTCAACTATTAATTTGGCAAGTTCTCTGTCGTTACTAGTCAATTAATGTCCCTAACAGTTAACTATTAGCAATAAATTAATTTTGGTATTTTGTAACCCATCACTTAACTAATGGAATGCATTAGTTGACTAATAACTTCTAGAGAGTCATCAATTAACCAATGGAAGCCATCACTTGACTAATAACTTTCAATGTTGCACTCTGACTTTCTAGAACCTGTTATTCAACTAGTAAAGTCTATCAGTTGACTATTGACCTCAGACTTCTAAAAACACTAATATTATTGTTTCCAAGCTTAACTCACTCAAGTAATATCATATCACTTAAGTTTTCCAAATTATCTCCAACAATATATATTGTAAAATTATTGGATATTGGGAAATGTTGTCATTATGTAAATCTAAAAGAAGATAGAATATTCAAACTTTGTTTTATGTTAAAACATTAAAATTTGGTTGTGATGTCCCCTAAGAAAGCATGGTCATGCTTCCTTTACATCTAATTATCGAAGCAAAACAAGTCAAAACAGTGCATTTACAAAAAGAAGTCAAACAAATGGTTTAATTGGAGAATAATGATTTCAAAGCTACTAATCTATTAATAATAAAAACAAGATCTTCTAATATAAAAATAAAAAGTTTCCAATGGCTTTTGCTATTATAACCTTCCCAAGCATCACTTTTTCTTTTTTATTTCTAAGCATTTAACTTTGAGACAAGAAATTGTATTGATACCAAATATGAAAAAACATATGTAATTAAACATAAATGGATAAAGAAATAGTAAATTTCATTGCTTTTATGGTTACTGTTGGAAAAAATCCTTAATTATGTGGCCTGAAAATGAGAAATTAATAAATAATAATTTCCATTTAATTGGCTTATTTATGAAAATATGCAATTAATTTAATCAATATCTTAATATCATAATGAATCTAGTCCATTCATCTAGATACTTGATAGACATATTAGATTAAAAGTTGATAGATATAAATTTGTTTCTTCTTACCATTATAGACATAATCAATCTATCAATTTTTTGTGACCTAAAGTGGGTAAGAAGCTCAAAGGAGAGAAACCAATTTATGAAAAATAAGGTATGGTTAGAGGTTTAATGAGTATGCCTTCCACTTTGTCATCCATTTTAGGTATGTATTTCATTTTGGTATTAGAACTTTAGTGACTTCTACCTACCTAATTGTAAACCCTAATATGGTATGTATGATAAGGAGAAAGTATTTTCGATGAAATTAAAGATCTAAAATTTTTCTTGAAATCATGCATATTGATAATTGATTATGTCCATAATTCTTTTCAACTAATATGATTGTATTACGTTTATGATAAATGTGTATATGTTACTGTTTAGGTTCATGAAAACCGAACCACCATTAAAGTTTATGTTAAGATTTTTGAACTATTTGTTTTCTTGTATGTTCTAGATAGATTGAGAATTGAAATCATATTGCTATGATTATATATTAAATTGTATACCTAAAATGTTTGTTCATTATTTTTGGACCATTATGTTATTAAGAAAAAAAAAAAGCTAATAGACTTGTGACAAGATGTTAATTATTAGATTTTGGACTATAAATTATTGGGCTATTCTGAAACTTTTTCAAAATTATATTATGGCCTAGTAACATTTCATTATTTATGTTTTGGCCTAGTAATATTTTATTAATTATATGTTGACCCCAATATTTTTTAAAAGTATGTTTTAGCCTTTAAAGTTTTCAAAAATTACATTTATACCTTAGTAATTTCAAAAATTTTATTTTGACCTTTGAATTTTTGAAAATTCTATTTTTACCTCTAAGTTTTCCAAAAATTTTATTTTGGTCTCTTAATTTACTAAAAATTATGTTTTGATCAATAAATGTTCTTAGAACAAATTAATGGCATGAGAATTGTTTTGTGGTCAACAATAACATTAAAATATCATTATTTAATATTATATGCATGACTTATGTTATATATATATATAGTTTGTCATCACTAAAGTGGTCAAACTAGAATGATGATGATTATATAGTATGCATATATATAGTCATTTAGTCATTTATCCATTATATTAGTAAAATGCTAATTATTGAAAATAAATGGATAAATTGATGTTCACTTGCCACTAGAACTTCTAGATTTACCCAAAAGTAAATTATCATTATGTGATTAGTGAAATAATTGAGGTGGATTAGTATTTTAGTCAGATGCATTTGTATATCCAAAGATAACATGTATGTTTGGCTAAAATATTACATCATGATGATTTTTATGGCATTTACTTAATGATGGTATGTTATAGTTTCTACCTAAAGGAGAGTTATAATATGCACTAAATCTATTATGTGACAAATTAATGAGCATTTATGTGTTAATTACAGCTATATCACTTCATTTGCACATTTATTCTGTGACTATATTCAATGGATTAAACTTTTTTGAATGGTGTGAACAAGTCAATTTCTACTTAGGTGTTTTGGATCTTGACTTGGCACTGTCGAAAGATAAACTTGTCGCCATTACATATTTAAGCACTAAAGAAGAAAAGCTATATCATAAAGCATGGACACAGTCTAACAGGTTGAGCCTGATGTTTATGCGGATGACTATTACCAACAAAATTAAGACTATTATTCCACAAACAGAAGATGTTAAGGAATACCTTAAGTTTGCAAAAGAAAGATTTCATTCTGCAAATAAGTCACTCACTAGTATTCTTATGACATAATTCATAACCATGAGTATGCAAGGATACATCATTAAGATGACTAACATTACAGTGAGGCTAAAAACCTAAGGATGATGGTGGATAATTCCTTTTTAGTGCAATTCATTTTTAACTTGCTACCTCCTAAGTGTGGAC
Source organism: Erythrophleum fordii (assembly GCA_032878935.1). Classification (NCBI taxonomy): domain Eukaryota; kingdom Viridiplantae; phylum Streptophyta; class Magnoliopsida; order Fabales; family Fabaceae; genus Erythrophleum; species Erythrophleum fordii. The sequence continues at coordinate 2,832,186 of JAVQMF010000055.1, forward strand.
CATTCCAAATTAATTATAATACTATTAAGGATAAGTGGAATATTAGTGAATTGTCCAATACGCTTAATCAAGAAGAAACGAGACTAAAGAAAAAAGGAAGACATTTTATCAACCTTATAAGTCAAGGAGCTGGTAAAGCACTTAAAGCAAAATCCAACAAGTTTAAAAAGAAGAAGAAAAAACCTACTAAAGTTTCATAGGTGGCACATGCTATTGGTTCACAGGTTAATCAGAAGGAATGAAAGGAAGTAAGTGTCATTTTTATGGCAAGGAAGGACACCATCAGAAAGATTGTATAAAGTATAAGGCTTGATTTGAAAAAGAAAGATAAAACTAATGTTTATATGTGTTTTGAGTCAAACCTAGTTGAGTTCCTAATAATACTTGGTGGCTTGATTCTGGTGCTACATCTTATGTATATGATGTGATACTGGGATTCTATATGATCCAAACTATAAACTTAAATGAAAACTTTCTATTCATAGGAAATCATATGAAGGCTCCTATTGAAGGCATAGGGACCTATCATTTAATTTTGGATACTGGCCATTATTTGGACTTATTTTAGACTCTTTGTGCACCTTCAATTTCTGGGAACTTGATTTTTCTTTTAAAAATTGATGTTTTTGGGTTTTTTGTTAAGTTAGGATATGAATGTTTTAGTTTTTTTAAGAATATTTCCTTAGTTAGTTCTGGTATTCTTATTAATGGTTTATACAAACTGAAACATCATCATTGTTTTACTAAATCCCTAGCTTACTATTTATCATAATGTTGGAATTAAGCATAGCATTCATAATGAAAATTCTACTTTCTTATGGCATAAATGTTTTTATCATATATCTAATAAAAGGTTGGAGAGATTAGTAAAGAATGAAATATTTTCATATTTGGATTTTATAGACCTTGGCATATGGGCGAATTGCATTAAGGGAAAATAAACTAAACATTGCAAGAAAAAGGCCAAAAGAAGCACCTAGCTTCTTAGAATTATACATACTCATATATGTAGACCTTTTAATGGTTTATCTTTTGGTGAAGAAAAGTATTTTATCACCTTTATCGATGATTATTCACACTATAGTTATATCTATTTGCTTCATGAAAAGTTTTAAGTAGTTAATACTTTTGAGGTGTATGTTAATGAAGTTAAGAGGCAATTAGATAAAAAGGTGAAAATCATAAGATCAAATAGAGGTCATGAATACTATAAGAAACATAATGAAACAGGATAATATCCTAATCCATTTGCAAAATTCCTTAAGAAACATGGCATATGTGTATAGTATACTATGTTAGGCATACCTCAACAAAATGGTATGGCAAAAAAGCAAAATCAAACATTAATAGATATGGTTAGGAGTATGATGAGTAACTCCTCATTATCGAAATTATAGATGTATGCATTAAAAGCTGTTGCATATTATGAAATAGGGTTCTTAGTAAGATAGTTTCCAAAACTTCTTTTAAGTTAAGGATTGGTAGAAACCTAATTTAAGACACTTGTATATTTGGGGTTGTCCAGTAGAAGCACGCATCCGTAATCCACATGAAAGGAAGTTGCATTTTTGAATGATTAGTGGTTACTTTACTAGTTACCTAAAGAATTCTAAAGGATACACATTTTACTGTCCTAACCATAGTCCGAGAATTGTTGAAAGCGATGATACTAGATTCATTGAAGATGGCGAAATTAGTGGGAGTGATAAAATACAAAATGTGGAAATTAATGAAATAAAGGTAGATGTCCAACTACCCTTAAGTGTTCCCTCATTCATATCATTCCAAATGTAATTCTAGTTGTCGAACTACAAATTGACAATTTAAAACAATACTTAAGTAATGAAACACCCTATGACATAACCAACTTAAGATCATCTAATGTGAGGAACCATAAGAGATACCATTAAAAAGGTCCCAGAGACAAAGTAGATCGGCTATTTTAGATGATTATATGATTTATTTGCAAGAGCATGATTTTGAAATAGGAATCAATTTCATTTTCACAAGCCATAGAAAGTGTTGAGTTAGATAGATGGATTCGTGCCATGAAAGATAAGTTGAAATCCATGGAACAAAATAAAGTTTGGGATCTCATTAAGTTGCCAAAGGATTGTAAACAAGTCAGTTGTAAGTGGGTCTGTAAGACCAAATGTGACTTAAATGACAACATTGAGTGATATAAAGTTAAACTTGCTGCCAAGGGTTATACTCAAAAGGATGACATTAATTATAAAGAGACATTCTCATCGATCTCAAAGAAAGACTCATTAAGAATAATGTCATTTTTGATAACTTATCATGATTTAGAGTTGTACCAAATGGATGTGAAAACAGTCTTTCTTAATGATGGTCTTAAGGAAAAAGTTTATATGGACCAACATGAGGGTTTCTCAATTGTAAGGAAGGGTCATATGGCGTGTAAGCTTAAGAAGTTAATATATGGACTTAAGCAAGCTTCTCGACAATAGTATATTAAGTTCAATGATACTATCACATCCTTTGATTTTGAAGGAAACATTATTGACGTGTGTATATATCAAAAAATCAATGAGAGTAAATTTATATTCCTAATCCTATATATTGACAATATCCTACTTGCTACTAATGACTTAGGCATATTATGCAAGACTAAAGATTTTCTTTCTAAAAATTTTGAAATGAAAGATATAGGAAAGACATCCTATGTAATATGAATTGAAATATTCTGTAATAGATCACAAGGATTATTGGGACTTTCTTAAAAAGCCTATATCGAGAAAATTCTTAAGAGATTCTTTATGGATAAGTGTTCTGTTAAAATTATTCCCATTTAGAAGGGTGATAAATTTAGTCTTATGCAATGTCTAAAGAATGATGTAGAATGAAAGGAAATGGAATCTATTCCATATGTTTTTGTTTTGGGTAGTTTGATGTATGTGCAAACATATATACAACTAGACATTAGCTTTTATATTGGGATGTTAGGAAGATATCAAAGCAACCTTGGCATAGATCATTTGATAATTGCTGATTTTCATATATTGGTATCTGCTAATTTGGACATTTTGATAAATAATTGATGATATTTTGAGCTTTAAATTGGATATTATTTAGTTTAGAAAATAATTTCATCTTTTAGAATTTTGTTGAATAAATTAGGATTTTTAATGATTTTACTTTATTTTATTTCATTTTCTTAGATGATGATTTTATTTTATCTTATTTTATTTTAGGCTTTTACTTTTGTTTCTTTTTCCTTTTTATTCAGGGAATTTCATGCAAGGAATGCACAAGCCATTTACCCATTCATTGAGCTCTTCCCCTTACACTTTGTCACCCATCATCCACTGCACATATGGGTTCTACACTCACAAGAACAACAACACACTAACTCACTCATGCATGGTTCATGTAGGTAGCCCTCCACGTAGCATTACACATAACATAAACAGCCACGAGTTTATGAGGCCTATGAGAGGTGAAAGAGGGTCAGCCTTGCACTTCACTCTCATGCACACATCATTCTTTCATTCACTCTTTACCCATGGCACTCACATCCACCATCACACATATGAGTCATATATATACACTCACACCATGTACAGTTCACTCTTGTGTTCCATGCATGAGCTTCATTCCACATGGCTGCTCTGTTCGAGACACAAGTAGCTCTAACTTCACTTATAAACTACTAGAACCACACGTCTAGCTCTCTTGTTTGCATGTATGAAACCAAAACATCCCATGAATAGAGGAAGTAAGTGAACATCAAGAAGAGCGCTGCAGCCACTACATTTCCACCTACGGGTTAGATGAGAAAAACAAGTTGAATGAGTGAAGAGAAGTCATGTGAGTAAGAAGTGAGGAAGAAGCTAAGTTTGTGTGGAGTAGAATGCATGAAAGAAGCTACATGAGAGCAGAACAGAAGAAGAAGTAGGCTTGGTTTTAAGAAGGAGTTTGTCACCCATCATCCATTGCACATATGGCTTCTCTCTCTATATCAATTTTAATTATTTTATTTGCTTGGTTAAGCTTGTGAATGATTGAGATTGATGTAGTTTATGATTGATAGCTGGTTAGATATTGATTAGGAGAATTTTAAATGATTAATTGAATGAATTAAGTGCTAAAGTTTCAATTTCTTACAATTATCCATATATGCAGTTAAGGTGTTTGATGAAATACATGTGAGAGGTTAAGTGCTTGAATGTCTAATATGAGGATTCTTTGGAGTTTAATTGGTTAATTAGACATCTTAACATAAAAATTCAAAAGCTAATTGATTGATTAAGTACTCATTTAAGTGCTCAAAGATCTTAATCATAAGAATTAGTAATTTAATAGGAATTGAGGTCTCAATTAATATCAAATTGCTAGTTTCTTGAATCTTGAGTAGTAATTCAAGATCATTTACCAATAAACACAATTAAAGACTCTTAGACTAGAATCAATAATAATTGAATTAAGATAAAGATGGTAGATACTAAGAGATGAATCTAAGGTTAGTCATATGTCTATCATTGAACCATAATTCATGCAATTAGGTAGTTAGTCATTTTATTTCAATTTAATTCTAGTTAGTTTAATTAGATCAAAAACCCCATAAATTAGATAGTTTTAAGATCTTTTATGTTGGAGATTGTACCCTAGGCCAATCATTGTATTGTAAACATTGTACTTTATTAAGAATAAGAGTTTTTTCTTATTACATTATTATATTTTTGCATGTTCTATATAATAATATCCTTGGATAAATCATATTGATTATCCTAAATATCCTTAGTCGATCATCGTAGTGGGAATGATAATGAACAAAGACTAATATGATTTTGATTAATGATTATATGTTAATCATGTATAAAGAGACGAATCAAAATCATAAGCACTTGTTAGGGAACAAGATGTTGGATTAACCCGCTATGAGATAGCTACATAGATTAAGTTATAAACATATCATATGTATAACCATGTCATCGAGCCCTTAGACTTGAGATCACTATAGTTTCCAACATGAAAAAATACTAATTTTTTCACATAGTCAAAAGTCATCTTTAATCAGGTGATCATAAAAACTATGATCGGGTATAGTGAAATTCATATAGAAGAAGATGAATGGTCAAGATAGGATTAGTCCCTCTGATTAATAGAGAGATATCTCTGAGCCCCTCGATGAGTGAGATTGAGAAATGCATGACTGTGCTCGAATGGAAGGATTTCTATTTGTATTGTTAGTCTACACATAGAGTGAGAAAGTGACGATCAAGTAAGATCAGGATGACATTTCCATGCCTCATACTTGATCTATATATCGTGTGACAAAAAGGATGTGATAAGATTATATGATAGGTTGCATCAGATCACCGATCCTTATATGATTTGGGTAGTCACAATGTCTTGTTAGAGGCCGCTTGTGACTTGTGGGTTAAATAGTGTAATTAGCCCACTGCCAACGTCATATGAACCTACAAGGTCGCACACAAAAATGAGTCAACTCGAGTTAGAATGTCTAAATTTATTGAATCTGAAATTGCGTCTAAATTCAATGAATGTCACATTCAATTTATGGTAGAAGAATTTTATAAATAAATAAATATATATATATATATATATATATTTGATATATATATATATACAATTCATAAAATTTGAAATATATATATATTTCGAAATATATATATATGTATCCTTTAATTAATTTAAATCAATTAGTTTTAAATTCAAATTTATATGATAGATTTAAATTTAAACTAATATGATAATTTGAATTTAATTTATAAGATAAATTAAATATGAAAATAGTTCTAAATTTATATTAAATAATTGATTAAATTTAATCTATTAGATAAACTTAAATTTAAACTAATATATTTAATTATGATTTGATTTGATTTGATTTAAAATAATGTATTTTAAATTAATCAAACATATCTGAAACCCTAATATGATATCTCCATAATAATAAAACAGGAGGAGACTTGGGTTTCCTAAAATAATAAAAAAACAAAAGAAAAAAAAACCCTAGGAAGAGAAAGCGTACTGATAGTATACGGACACTGTATGGCTGCCTAGAGAGAGAGAGAGGAGAGCATCTTCTCTACCAAGAATGTGTACAGACATTGGTCAGAGGCGCTAACACGCTGTTTAAGTTGAGCAATCGTTCGTGTAGATACCGGTAGACGGAGCAAATCTGAAGATCAGTTCTTGAGATCCGACAGAAAAGGTAAATATTTCTAGATCTACTCGATTTAAACGACATTGATGGATCCATGGCAAGGGATTTGAGATTTTAATTTTTTGCTACTTGTCCCTGAATTCCCAACACTTTAACACTTAGAAACTTAATTAAACATTGAATTCCATTTCTAAAGGAGATAACTTAGGTTGTGCCACTAATTATAAAATTTAATCCAACCTAGTTTTATTTTGGGGGTTGCGTGACATGAACCATCATCATTATAAGGCTGCAAAGAAAGTATTAAAATACCTTCAAGGCACCAAGGATTACATGCTCATATATAAGAGATCTAATTAGTTTGAAGTGACTGGATATTCAAATTTAGATTTCAATGGATGTTTTGAGAGTAATAAGTCTACCTTTGGCTACCTATTTCTTTTATATGAAGGAGCAGTATCACGGAAAAGTGTCAAATAGTATTATGATAGAAGTAGAATTTATGGCATGTTTCAAGGCTACAATTCATGCATTTTTGTTGCAAAAGCTTTATTTCAGGACTTGGGGTAGTTGACACTATTACCAAGCTATTGAAAATTTATTATGATTACTCTATAGCAGTTTTCTTTCCAAAAATGACAAATACTCAAATGGTGCCAAACATATGGAATTAAAGTATTTTGCCGTAAGAAGGAGGTTTAAAAACAAAGTGTCTGTTCAACATATCAAAACTAATTTGATGATAGTTGATCCCTTAACAAAAAGTTTATCGCCAAAGACATTTATAGAACATGTGCACCTAATGGGTCTTGGGCGTAAAGAATGATGCTTTATGAAGTATTGGTACTCTAAGCTCAATTATGTGTTTTTGACTCAGAACGCTATCCATTTACTAATTATGTTAGCGTACACATGTTTTGTTATGATAGGAAAAACTTATGTGAACCATGACGAATTTATATTACTTAAGGACCTATTTTGATAAATTGCAGATATCATAATATATGGAAGGGAGTATGCTAAAAGGAAACTAGTATATGATTGCCATAGCTCACATTTTGCAAGATATTGAAATTAGATATTAATGTTGAATGTAAGGATTAGTTACACACTAATAATGGTGTTATTAAGAATCAATGTTGTTTAATTATTAGACCAAGTGGGAGAATGTTGAAAAAAAATTCCCTAATTATGTGGCCTGATAATGTGAAATTAATGGATAATAATTTTCATTTAATTAACTGATTTATAGGAATATGCAATTGATAATAGGAAATTAATAGGTAATAATTTCCATTTAATTAGCTAATTTATGAAAATATGTAATCAATTTAATGAGTGTCTTAATAAGACAATGAATCTAGTCCATTCATCTAGGTACTTGATGGACATACCATATTAAAAGTTAATTGATATAAATTGGTCATCTTCCTACCATTATGGACACAATTAATCTTGTGTGACCTAAAGTGAATAAGAAGGTTAAGGGAGAAAAACCAATTTATGAAAAATAAGGTATGGTTGGAAGTTTAATGAATATGCCTTTTGCTTTATCTTCTGTTTTAGGTATGTATTTTAGTTACTTCTTAAACAACAAGGTTCTCTCTATATACTAGAGCCCCTTCTATCATTTAATCAATGCTATTGTTAACATGCACAAGGCATACTCTTTAGCTTTTAAATTATAGAATGGTCCAATGGCAAGAAGTTATTGGCAAATTAGCCAACATTTTCATCCTAATTTTGTTTTTGTTCCTATGAAAAATCTACCTTTTTTGCTCTTTATTCAAACTCAAGTTTCATAACATATCATCATGTGATCCATATAAATTTAGCATAAGTATTAAGACTTCTTATCAAATATAAGGCAAATATTAATTCTCATTTTATACCATTTATTTCATTATTTTTACTTAACTAAGAAATTTGCGTTGTAGCATGTTATCAACCCAATGGCAAAGTGGAGAAGCAATGAACCTACATATAATATTGGATAGTAAAGCTTTAGCATACACTTTGATGATCAAGCTAACAAGAACCTTCCAACAAGAGAATATGAAGACTAAGTAAAAGTATGATCTGGATATGTAGGAGTTAACTATATTTATAGTTGAGAAACTTGGTAAGCCCTATGAGGATATTTCTGTCATTTTTAAGTGTCTAGCTAGTCCTAGCTAAAGAGAATAATTCCAAGCTATGCAACAAGTATCCTAATTGGTGATTAGGTGGTTGGAAAATTGGTAGGTTTCTAATGCAAAAAGCTTCACAAACAAGTATAATCGATGTTCATGCATAGAAATCAATGAGGCAAGCCTAGCCAGCTAAAAATGTGTATCATCAATTTCCATGAAAGGATAATTTTTAGTAGGCATATATATATATATTGTAATATTGACCTTATTTCACATGTAAGATATCTTAAATACTAGAATTGAATGACATGATATGCTATTAGATGATAACATGTTGGTATGTGACATAACACTTTGATATTACATCTTAATAAAAGGTTGTAATCTAATGATAGTTATAATATTTGTTATCTTATACAAAAGGATTGAGTGTGGTAAATTTTTCTCATATATTGCCAATTTTATTCTTTTTTTATGGTAATTAACTCTACAACAAATTTTACTTATAAAAAAAGTATTAGAAGCATGTCAAATATTATACACAAAATTTGAAAAAAAAATTACATTGTGTAGTTTATTTTTAATATTGATGAAGAAGGAATAGATTACATAATTTTTTAGTTATATTTCAATTCATAAATAGTAAAAATAATATACACTTACTTAAATAAAAGTTGAAAGGTTATATTTAGAAATTTAAGGAATAAATAGTATCTAATATGTGCAACCAAATACAAAAATCTTACATCCCTAAGATCTAAAACATCTCTAATTGTTATATCAAATATAAATATCATAAATATGATGATGATATCTTAGATTATAATATGTAAAATACCATGATATCTAAGATTACAATACACCAAGCAGCACTTTAGCTTTATAATCCATCAATAAACTAATTATTTATAATAGAAAAAAATTGAAAAAAAAAATAAAGAGAAGGAGTAGGCCCGTGTGTTTTGTTCACTTTGTTGAAGTGGCTTCTGAAGGGAAACCAAGGAAAAGAAGGGTAGAGCTTCCTGGTTATCACCCAAAGATAGAGGAAGATAAAGAAGACAAAAGAGAGAAAGAGATTGGTTCTTATTTGTTGTGTATTTTTGCTTGGGTTGAATGGGAAATACCAAATGACGCTATTACAGAATAAAACACCTTAGATCAACTAATACTTTATTGAAGCATCGAGTACGTTTGCAGTGCAATACAATCAACGACCTCTGTTCTATTGAATCATTGTCCATCTAACAGAAAATAAAAGAGTAATATTTGAAATTCTTTATTTCACATGGAACAATTCAATGTTATAATTACCCCCCCAAAAAAATGTAATTATTTGCCCATCCAAATCACACATCAAAGACACTGTCCTTCAAGAAGTAAATCAAAAGCTTTATTTATGTCCTTGAAGTCCACCTCATGTGTGACAAAATCATCCAATTGCAGTTCTTGTCAATTGTTGGGGGCTAAGCTTAATAGACAAGAAAGGTTCCCGAAAAACTAGTACTTTGTCATTACTATTTTTGCAGTATTATTTTATGCTATATATATTTGTTGAATAAAATTATAATTATAATTAACAATATAATCAATATATATACCATATATAGAAGGGATAGAAATTGTACATCAAAAAAGAAATACAAGATAATATATAAATGATCACCTTGTCTGTGTAACATTTAAGGAGAAATAGGATATGAGAATTGGGTTTCAGTCCCTAAATAAGGATCCCATGAGGCGTTTCCTACTTTGAAGGACTTCAAAAGAGCTAAGGCTCAACCTGGACCCTAGGTTGTCAACTCCCACAACTATTGTTTTTCCCTATACCTGAAGGCATGAACATCAGTTTTTCAACATTAAATTGCATAAACATATCCCCTTCAATTTACCATCTATGGTTAAACATTAGAACTCTGGCAAGTCCAATCACTCCATGTTCATGAAGTTGATGCCTTGGTGGAAATTTTGTCAATTAGTAGACACGAAATTTCAACTAGTTCGAATGGATTTGCAGGCTGAGAGAGAGAGAGAGAGACCTTTCGACAAGAAGCATATGCTTGATGCCCCAACAATGCCATCCCAACGCATTCGAAGCAATGATTAGCTCCTCCGCTAGTTATATCATTGATGACCTGTTCCACAGTCCACAGCCACAAGTATATCAATAAAACCATTAAACCCATAAATGTGCCTTGCATATTGCACTATTCAATTTAGTTTTGAAAAACCAACTTTTAAAGTTTTTTTTTGGGTGTTTAGCGTACTTAGAAATTTCCCTTTTTTTGGTGCATAAAATCATTTAGCAATGATTAACAGAACAATTTTCTCATCAATCGTTTTAGGCTATAACCCTTTCAATGAAGAGAAAATGAGTTTTTTTGTCCAAAACGTATCAAATACAAAAAAAATAACAACAACAACAACAACAATAAGGATGCATATTTCTAAAAGTAAGTTTTTAATTGAATATATTTTTTTAAAAAAGATGACATATTCTAAAATGCTTTTTACGAAATAAGTTTGCTAATATTTGTATATTTAGATTGCCTCATGCAGCCTAAATCTTTTCGTTTATCCCATTATGGCAAATAAAAATCTACTTTCTTTCTCTCTTGAAATAGACCTTGCTAATAAATTTGTCCCTTGGGAATGGATCGTCTGAAGTGCCTCTCCTCTAAAGTGACATTAAAACGATGTGTTTTGATTTATTGACCAAACACCACAACACCATGCGTGCTTCAGAAGCCAGAAAGTATAGCCACACGCGTACTCTGAGGTAGAAAACAGACAACGCAAAAAATAGAAAACAATGCCATAACTAGAAAACAGCGTCGTGTCCTCTGAGTTCATCCGTCAATCCTCTTATCAACACCTTCCTTGCCGTAGCTAAGCATAGCACTGCCAGTTTGAGGTTCATCCATGGCTTCGCTGCTGAGGTTTGTCCGCACTGTTCAAATATTCTTCGGTGTCCTTTTAAGGTTTGTCTTTGATGCCATGGCTTTAATGGTTCTTGATTTTGGTTTTCTGTTCACAAATTGAAGGTGCCTAAAGTTATTTGTGATACCCATTTGCTTTGTGGACATTTTAATTCGACATGCTGATCCACTTAACTCTGGTTCTTCATCTTATGGTTTTCTGATCCCAAATGCTATACTGAAAATCTCTTAGAGTCCATGATGCTATGATCTGTCTGAAGGCATGAATTATTTTGTAATTAATAGAGCAAATTTATATGACTGTTTAACATGAATTATTTTGTATGGATGTTCAATATGTGTGGCTCTGCATTATCCATTCCATTGCAATTTTTTCCCACTAATGTGGCGATATATAACATGTATGTTAATTGAATTGCTGAGCTTTTGGATATTGGCGCTCTGGAAATTAACTCGGCTATTTACTTATGAAAATGGAAGTGAATTTGCATTAGTTTTTTAGTTCTTTTTTAACAAGAAGTTTGCTTCTATATATGTATATATGGTGGAAGTAGGTACTCTTGAAGGAAAGGGTTGGAAATTGCCCTGATACTTCCTGCATGCCTCTGTTATGAGTTAATGCAAGTTTTCCTTGTGCTTTTTGTTTAGTCTGAGGATAAAAAAGGGAGCTAATGCATATTTTAGGTCTACTATGCACCTCTACTATTGTATACTTATTTCCTTGCAGTATATCCATCTTGTATGAAAAAGGAAGCTTTTATTTATGTAACTTGAACCCTTTTTTTTCTATTGATATATATCTTTTATAGGAGAATTTGATATATATCTTGCATAAAAAGATTGACAAAAAAAATTAAATTTAATGCATGGATTGCTCTATTTGCTCTTGGGAGGTTTTGCATTTTGGTAAAAGGCTATGGGAAAACCTCTTAGTGTCTGTGTTGTAATTGAAAATCATGTAGTTTTTTTTCATCCATCTCAACTTTTCTTGGCCTGTAATGTCTAGCTGTTGTGAGAGCCAAGAGGAACTGATGATGGAGAAGTTGAACCACAGGATGATGCTCCAAAAGACCATATGCAAGCATCAAGATTGAAATTTCTGTAAGAAGCAGTGAAGGGAGCTTGTGTCCAAGCTGAATTGGGTGCTATCAACTAAGAGTCTGTGATCAGGAGCTAAGTTGCTACCTCAGACTTAAGCCACTTTCCTAATGGTATCTGTGACCAATGGCAAAGTTGATGACCAAGTTTAAAAATTATTTGAGATTATATTCTGGTGATAATTGAAGACAACTATGTTGCTCTGTTGCACCACACAGCTATGCTGCACTACATATAGAATATGATATATGTTGTAATGGTGTAGTGAACTAGTACAGTGAAATACAAAATATGAATCATAATATATAGTACTATATTAAAATTGTAGTGATGTTGTAACTTTTAGATTTTGGATTTCTTTTATAGAATCAAGTTGTAAATTACAATTTGGATAAATACATGGCTATCTTAAACATACCAAAACATACTACAAAACACAAAAGTGTATCAAGTGTAACTTTTCAAAACCAATACATGGCTATCTGGAACATACCAAAACATACTACAAAATACAAAAGTGTATCAAGTGTAACTTTTCAAAACCCATATCTAATAATAAATGCTTCATATAACTTAATCTTCTTGAATCCTCAGTCTTTTTGAGTGCTAAGATGTGTAACTTTATATTGCTCATGTTGCGCCTATATTCTAAAAAACAAAAATTAGAACATCCAAAGTATGTACTAAGCAACATATTAGTATTTATTAAAACTTACCATTAATAAATTAGTATAACTAGTAAAAAATTCGCTAGAGGCTTGAGAGATGGTACTAATCACTGGAGTTATTGAATGAGACAATTCAAATAGAACTTGGCTTAGAGTAGCTTTGTTATACTGCCAAATGGAAAAAAAAATTGATTTATTTGATGAAAATAGAATAATTGATTAAATAAATAATGACAAGTATGATCTTACATACCATAGATGGTTGACCTTGATGCACATCAACACATTGAGATTTTTTTTTCTCTTTCTGAGATTCTCAATCCAACTTTTTTGGTGCTTCTTTCCCTTTCTCCCCTATTTCTTCTTGAAACCTTTTACTTGGGCCACTCTTCCATCACCAGTTGCATTAATCGTGGTGTCCTCCGTGCCATTGTCTAAACTTCTTTGGTGATTAAAAATCTTAAACATTTATTTACTCAACTCACCGATAGCTTTATTCACAAACAAGAATGCTTCTTTACTATTAGACGCTTCGGTTGCTAGTTTTATAAGTTGGGGGCAAAGTTGTCTATAGCATTGCGTAATGGCTAACCTACCATCTCCTTCAATCTCATAACCATTGACATCATGGATAATACCGCGTCTAGCTTGTTTAATCCACCTCTTTAAAATATACTGCTCAAGCATTAATTTAACATCCATGATACCAAGTACCTTTAAAGCATGACAACATAGCATACCAAAAGCCTCAAACATTTCATAACTATAATAAACAGAATTGTCACACCGATCAAATGAAACTATCCACTATCCTTTCTTATCAACCAATGTAATAATATATTTAAACTGTGACACCTCAATCTACTACCACTACCTAGCCTCTCTCTGGGCTCGGTTCCACATGATTTCCAAAGATTCAACACCACTCCGTGGCATTTGCATGCTATGAACCGGGGTTTCATATACTCATTATCTGCCCTGTGCGTCCCGTGAACCCATCTCACGCATCCTTAACTCAAACTCCATATATACGACTCATACATAGTATAAAACACCCCATAAGCCACGGGTATAGAGCCAAAAACCAATAAAATTGCATTTTCTCACTTGGGCCCAAAAGTCATATTTTGGCTCTAACTTTGGAAAATCATAATTAATTGTACAAAAATGGGAATGCAGCAAACTTTAGCTTTCTGGAAAGCTCTAAGTGTCAAATTTACACTAAAAATCATTCCCAACCACAAACACATCGTTTGAACCATGTTTAACATCGAAAATGGGAGGAAGGTCCAGCTGTCACTGTTTCTGGTGCAGCTTTCTGTCATGACTTTCGAAAATACATAACTAAATCCACAAAAATCCAATCTGGGCACATTATACCAATTCGGAAAGATACAGATGTCTACTAGAGGAAACAAATAAGTCCAGATCAGTTCAGTAGCTCCTACACCCCAAAAATAGATGGAACAGTGACGGGGGTCAAGAAAGCTCCCTGATGCTGATACAGAACTTCAGTCGGTTCAATCTCTCTCTACAGACCTCCGATTTGGGTGATTCTAGTTCCTACAAGTCACTTTGGTTTTCTAGTTTATGTGTATAAAATTTCACCACATTTGGAATCCATTTGGTCTAAAAGTGCCACAGATTTCATTTTCCGGTTTAGATGAACAGTACATGACCAATCCATTAAATTCTCCCAAATTCAACAATTCCTCAAATATTCTATAATCCTCCGAATATTACCCACTTTAGCTTCTCAAGAAGCTTTCTACAAACTCTAGAGGCACGCCAAATTTCATGGCAAATGGAGCTCATCCGGTCATACTTTGACGGAGCTCACAAATTTACCGGTTTTGGCACCCCATAGGTCCAAAACGGGTCCAAATAGCCTCTCTCACATTCTCACTCCACATGGACAAGTTTAAAAGCATAAAACTAGTATATCTAACATGTCCATATGATCCAAATCATCATACAATCAAATCTCACTATGCTACGGCCAAATATATACTACTCCATACATGCAACAAAAGGGGTAAAACCCTCATTTCCATTACTTTGGCTAATAGCCGAGTTCATACATCATCCTTTCATATGTCTACACATGTTACAAACTTTACATCGCAAAAGTAGTGGGCACATCTTCATTTGGCACCACTTTACATCATATTTACATCAAATATCAAAAGAAAGTAATATCTCTAACTATACATGCTTCTAGGCTCCTTGGTGGGTGCTCGGTTCTCCTTGAGCTCCACCTAGCATATTAGTTGGGAGGGGAAAGGGGTGAGATTCAGGGAATCTCAGTAGCTCAAGCACTCAATCCAGCAAGCAATCAAGGCATATAACAAGTCAAAGCATGTGAATAAGCACTTAGCCATTCTCAATCAACCAACACACAATGTACATGCTATGGAAATCTCAACAATGCCAAAAATGAGCTCCAGGGACTTTTGGTCTAGCCTCACCCGAGTTTAAGGGACTTTTGGATGGCCTTACCCGAGTTTAAGGACTTTTGACTTAGCCTCACTCGTTTGAGACTTTTGGCCTTGTCTCACCTATCTCAAGGTACTTTCGGCTTCACCTCACCCATTTCATGGGACTTTCGGCACTACCTCACCCGAGCAATCTCACATTTCAACATACAAGTATATTGGCATTCAATGCATCAAAGCAATAACATATGGCATATTCCATACAACAAGCATATACATAATCATACAATGACTATCATACCCAAGAAAGCAACAAGAAAGAGTGAAAGAGAGAGCTACCTTTGGAGCCAAAGCCAACACAGGCTTTTCCTTTCAGTTTCTTCTTTCTCTCCTTAGGTCCACAATCACACCTTGATGTAAATGTTTCACTTGAGCCTAGACACACCAAAAGCATGCAATTACTCTCTTGTAATTTAATTTAGAGCAACCCTCTATCACACACAACCTAGGGTTCTCTCTCTAGAATGCCATTACCCCTTTCTCTCTCTCAAGCTCCCATGGTAGTGGAAAACCTCATTTTCAAAGAGAACTCAAGGATTCAAAAGAGTTTTCCACTTTCTCTCTTCTGACCCATGCCCAAAATGCAACCATTTTCACAATTAAAACCGTAGAAAGAGAGGGCAAAGGGAGGGGATCAGAGTTCTCAGAAGAAATGGGAGAAGTTACCTTACCTTTCCCTTGATCTTCCTTCTTCTCTTGATCTCTCACACTCTCCACCCCTTTTTTCTCTCTTTGGGTCGAAGCTTAGGGCAGATATGAGAGAAGAAATGAGTTTGGGCGTTTAATGAAGTCTAAATCTCGCTATTTACTCTCTTCCGGACCGACTCTCGCTACGGCGAAAACTAACCTTCGCTATAGCGAGCTCGTGTAATCTGGCTTCACTATGGCGAGGTGTAACCTTCGCTACGGCGAGCTCGTGCCAGTTCCCTTCGCTATGGCGAGATTTACCACTCGCTATGGCGAAATCGCGTCAGTTCCAGACTTCACTCTCGCTATGGCGCCGCTACAGCGGGCAACTCTCTGGTTTTTGTATGGGCCGCTGCCAGCACTCGCTATAGCTAGAATCGCCTTCGCTATGGCGAACTAGCTCTCTCGCTGTAGCGAGACTGTTTCTCGCTATTGCGAGAGGACTTAGCAGAAATTCTGGATTCTGAAAATTTTCAGATTTCACTTCCTTTCTTTTCCCTTTTCTTTTCTTTTTCCCGGTTGTTACATAAACAATGGCGGAGTCTCATTCTTATGCTTCACACATGCAGCTGCATATTTGTCCCACTCTTCTTGAAATAAGTTAAACATTGGATAAATGTAAATCTATGCAAGCTAGCGCAACATGGGTGAATATTGACTTTTCAACCTGGATAATTTTTATCGTGAGTCAAATTCACATTTCAATTCATTATATCTCTTATCTTCTACCCTTTCAAAGTGTCTAAAGAATTGAATGATATTCAAGTCCGATTTCATCCAATTCTTTATATCTGAATTTAAACTTTCACTGAGTTGTGTACTTCGTATGCCAAGTGTTAATGCCTTCTTTATATGACAAGTAGCTCATTTTTCCTTTATGCTATAAAGCCGTGTCAACCATGTGTTATCATGCACCTCATATGTAGAAAGTAAGTTACTCCAAGTCACCTTAAATTGTTCTTCATCTTCATAACCATACAAGCAAGCCTTAAAGTCTCTTAAAAAGTGAGAGCCTTCTTTCATCAGATTGCCTAAGTGTTTAACACTATTTTGCATTAGATGCCATATACATAATCCATGGCATGTGTCAGGCATCACTTCATGTATTGCCCTCGCCATTGCTTGATCTTGATCAGTAAATATGATTTGTGGTTTCTTTTGATGGTGAGCTTCAAAAAAAGTTTCCAACAACCACTTGAATGGGTCAATTGTCTCATCATACAATAACGTCACCCCAAAAATTATTGCTCCTCTATAGTGATTGAATATGGAGGACAAAGCAAGTGGTTTATGGTGGCAATTCGTATAATTATTGTGTCAAGGCACATAACATCATCGAAGTAGGCATAATCAATACACATCCTTGCATCAACCCAAAATACATTAGTTATTTGTTCATCCATATCCATTTGGCATGCATAATAAAAACTGGGATTTTCTAATAGTTGCTGTTGGAAGTATGCAAACAAACAACTTACTTTCCCGTACATCAAATACCTTTGTCTCTTGGTGTGAAGATAAATCTTCTTATCCACGCGAGTATAGCCTAAAGTAGCTCATCCTCCTGCTTCTCTACTCATTAACTCAAATGATGATCTTTGTTGAAGTCTAGATTCATTTGCCTACTCAATTTGATAAGCCTGAACATTAGATACCTTACATTGAGATGCTAACATGTGTGTGGTTTTTAAAAGATGAAGTTCATGGTTATGTTCTTCCACAAAATCGTACAATCTAAATTTTTTACCCATGTGTGTGACTCCTATCCTTGCTAAGCAATTAGTTCTGGTCTCTGGTTGAGGATTGATTATTAGATGATCTCTTTTGTCTTTGTATCAAACTCCCTGTTTGCAACACACAAATCTGCATATAGTTACAGAACCATTCTTGTTTTGTTAGTGTATAACTTTCTAATTCTAAATCTAATTTTTTCATCATAATCAACCCAGAATTTCCAAACTTCTTCCAAAGTATCAAATACCATTCCCACTTTAAACTTCAAGCTTGATTCAAATTTACTATTTCCAGATGACGAACAACTAGGTGTACTTAATTCCTTGAAATTCAAATTCCATAATTATTTTAGAATATCATAAACATGCTTATATATTTAAAAAACAACAACAACACTTACATGGTGGAAGAGCCCTAATAAAGTTACAAATAACTTTCAAATTCCTTCTAAAGTCTCTCAATTAGTCTTGTAGACAAAAGCTAAATCAAAATAAATTAATCAATTAGTCTTTTTTTAATCCATATTAAATAGAGCCCATCAAACTTAATGTATTAGATGATAAAATAAATAGAACCTAGTAATTTCATATATAAGACTTTTGATAATGCTTAATAACTCAAAATTAAAATATTACTTCCAAAAAAGGAAAAATTAGAAATTTAACTTTATATAAGGTTTTTAACTCTGAACAAAGTAATAAATTTTTTTTTTCATACATAACCTTTTATAGTAAAAATGCACCATCCTACAAGAAAAGCTTTATATATATATATATATATATATAACAAAGAGGGATTAAATGGAGGGAACAATTGCAATGATATAGCAAGAAAGGAAAAAGTTAGATTTTATATTCAAAATGTGTGGAAAAATATTTTTTCTTACATTCAAAATATTCTTTATTATAAAAGAAGTAAAAAGCAAGCTTTTTTTTTTTTTACCCTGCATAATGCTAAGATTCAGAGAAATATTGTGACTAAGAAAAAATGGAAGCTACGTCAGATATTTTCCCCCACCTGCTGATGAAGAAATTGGTACCAAAAGGTTCCCAAATGCTTAATACTCCATTTGTTGTTGGCACCAAAACGTTCCCAAAAGCTGACAAAATGCAAGATGTGACTGGCTGAAGGAAAGAAATCCATTTGCTGTTTTATTTGAATAAGGGCGATCAGAACCATTCAATTCATCAACGGTGAGGCTTCTGCATGCAGCGTGTCTCAATCTTCGTTGTCCAAATGCCCAACGGACTGGATTAAAAGGTGTTTAATGAAATGGTGCGTTTTGTATTTAAAATCTGGCACCTATTCATTCTTTCGCGTGGCAAATTTTTGGTCGTCAAATCTTCCACTTCAAAGACACTTTACCCCCTCCCACTTCAGACAATCCGTTCCCCATGTTCCCTAGAGTTGACAAAGCCTGTGATTCTAACGCTCCGTTTGATATGATTAAAGAAGGTAGGAAGAAAAGGAAACTTTAGGTATAATGTTTATTTTTTTTATAATTACTATTCAAATATTACTTAATATTAATTATTAATTAGTATTTAATTATTAAAAATAAAAATATCAAAATTATTTTTCATTTTCAAAATCATATTTTTTTTATTTCTATTTTTATACTTAACTTTCTATATCAAAGGAGATACAAATTTCTTTCCTGAGTAATGAGATGTAAAAAATCATGAAATTAGATTTATAATCTATCTATAACATTAATTATAAAAATATCAATTGTTGATTTGGTGATTACCCATTTCAAATTTGTCTGGGTTCACATCCACCCTTATAAACCAATCAATTGCAATAGGAGGAAAAATAAAATTGGAAGCACATCGCAACATGTAAACCGTATAGATATGAATTTTTTTTATTTTGATATACATATATATATATTGAATAAAAAAAAGTCAAAATAAAAAAACAAATGATTGAGATGATAAAAAATAAAAAAATTAAAATCTAGATTATCCAGATCTAAGCAGCAAAGGATCTACTTCCAAACAAAAAAGTCTATTTTTACATTTTTTTTTTAAATTTTAGAGATTCAATTTTCCTTTTTTTTTTTTTTTTTAATTTTGTCCATCCAAAGTACTTGTTAAAGCAATTTTTTTTTTGTCATTACTTGTTAGAGCAATTCAAACATGTAATTTCAATTAATTTCTTTATTTTAGTGAGGAAAATAATCTATGCTGTTAATAATATAATCAAAGTTATTGAAGATAATTTAGTTATATTTTTTAAATTGTGATGAATTAATTATTAATTCTCTTAATTATATTTAAATTTTTTAGAATTGAAAATTTAAATAAATAACACACTCTAACTACAACTAATAAAATTAAATTTTATTAGTGCATAAATTAGACAAAGAATATTACTCAAATTAATATTTATGTATCAAACATAAATAAATAAAGTATAACAACCAAAGTCCAAATACGGAGGAAAAAAAAAAAACCCCAAACAAAACTACCATATGTTGTGAGTATACATATTGCTAATCCAATAGAGCCCAGCCCAAATATAGCAACTGTAGAACCTGCCTCCACATTTGCGATCCTCCAAGCAGCACCTACTCCTGAAAATGAAAGTTATGATCAACAATCAACAAATTGAATTAAATAGTGGTTAACGCTAGTGGTGATATCCAACAAAATAAATTAATTAATTTAATTAAATATTATAAATTTGTAATGCATAAGGAATAGCATGAGCCTTTTTAACATTAAACACAATTACTTTTTTTCAAACAAGTACCATTTAAATATTATGAGTTGTAACACATATATTTTAACTAGAGTAAGTCTCGGTGTTAGTAGTATGAGTATCACGCTCTAAAATAAAATATAAATTCAAATTAAAAAGAAAGTGAAAAAAAAAAGAACACACATCTGGTCAGTCATCAAATAGTACAAATGTGATAAAAGCTACACAATTCATACGAGCTATTACCTAGAGAAGCAATAGCAGTCGATTAATTTGATCCAAA
Source organism: Erythrophleum fordii (assembly GCA_032878935.1). Classification (NCBI taxonomy): domain Eukaryota; kingdom Viridiplantae; phylum Streptophyta; class Magnoliopsida; order Fabales; family Fabaceae; genus Erythrophleum; species Erythrophleum fordii. Next base: position 2,853,079 of record JAVQMF010000055.1, read on the forward strand.
AGAAATACTAAACAAAGTATTTATCGAAAAGCAATAAAATCTGAAACTCGGAGTCAAGGAAGCCGAATTCAACTGTACGAAGCTCCCCCAGAACGCCACGTGTCACCCATCTACAAATTCGGAACCGTTGATTCTGAGTTTCGTTCTCCAACGCCACGTGTCACGATGCTACAAACTCAGAACCAGTGGTTCCAAGTTTGTAGGCGTGCCAGGCTAGGGTAATGAAAAAGTAGAAGAAATTTGATTGGTCGAAAAAAAAAAGAAATGAAGGAAAAATCGACTGAACTCCCTTTATAAATGGCTTCGGCTTCCTTCTTCGAATGCAAATTCACTTCATATGCGTGGTGGGGTGCTCATGAGTCTGGAGATAAATTTTTCATCTTCTTGCTGTTGTGATCTCAGTCAAAAATTTTGAAGGCCTCTAAGAAAATTAAATTGAAGGTATGTAATATAATTTAGTTATTTATTTTGTTTTATATTAGATATAAAAAAATATTAAATTTAGTTGTTATTTAAAAAAAAAAAAAAGATTAGTGAAATAAAAAATTTTAAAAGTAGAAAATAAATATTGATGTAAATGGAAATGGAAATTATTTATATTAGTTTTTTATTAGTTATTTATGTTAGTTGTTTATTATTTTTTAATGGATAAAAAACATGGAGAATCATTTTATTTCATTTTACTGATTTTATTTTTTGTTATTTAATATTTCTTCTATTATTTGTATGAGAATAAATTGTTTATTTGGTATTATTGATATGTTGTGCTTAGGAGAGGTAAAAATATATATATTGAAAACTATATATAGGCAAAAAACTATATATTTAAAAAAATATGTTGAAAATGGAAACTATATATAGGCAAAAAATAAAAAGAGCAAAAGATGAAGCAATAAAGAAATGAAAAATGATTGAGGGAAAGAAAAGGGAATGGAAAAAAAATTGTAATTCAAAGATGAAGGAAATTTGAATAAATTATTAGTGAGATGGAAAAAATAAATAAGAAAGTATGAAATAATAAAGAAAGTTGATGATATATTTAATGATATATTTATAATAAAATATCCAAAAAAAGAAAGAAGAAAATATGAGATAAAATAATTATGTGAAAAAAATTTGGAGAAATAAAAGTGATGGAAAATAATTAAAATAAAAATATTAGAAGAAATAAATAAGTAATACATCTTGAAAATGACATTATAGTGTAGAAAAAAAATTTTAAAATGTAGTTATTATTTTTCAAAATAGCTGAAAATATACAATATGTATATATATATATATAGTTTCTATTTTTTAATAGATCTGGAAAAAAAACTACATATAAATCTAAAAATAAAAAGATAAAAGGATAAAGAAATGAAGAAATGAAAAATTGTTAAGAAAAAAAAAGAGAATAAAAAAATTGTATCTTAGAAAGGAAGGATTTTAGGAAAAAAATGAGTGAAATGGAGAAAAAAATAGTAAATAAACAAATGGGTAATATATATAGGATAAATGATCAAGAATTGGTAGAAAAAATTGCATTAAAAAAATGAGGAGAAATGAATAAGTCATGAATAAATAATTATATTAAAAGAAATACGATAAATAAATAAATAAATAATGCATATTGAAAATTACCTTATAGTGGGGAAAAATAATATGTTGCATTATTTATTAGGAAAATGCATTTAATACTATATATTATTTATTGCGCAAAAGTAGTTATTACTATTTATTATTCATTTATGTAAATTTTGTTACCTTAGATTATTTATTTATTATTGTCTATATATTGGCATGATTTTAGAAAATATATGCAAATATGTTGGAAGTAAAGGAATATTTAAAAAGGAAAAAAAGTGTAGGAACAAATAATTATATTGAAAAAATTAGGATATATAAATAGGTAATGAAATATATATTAAAAATTAAATGTGGGGATGATTAAATGAAACTGTGAATGTAGGAATTCAAATGGCAGTAAGAAATGAACTTGTTTGTTTTTATGCAAATGGGAGAATCTTTGATAGTGTTCAAGGTGCAACATTTCAATACCCCATCTCAAAATATATAACAGTTAGTACCAGAATCACATTAAACGCACTGAAAGATGCAGTAAATAACAAATTACGCCTTTCCCTTTAATGAAGTTGTGACTGAATTGATATATAGACTGCTAGCATCATTAAATCCTATATGGTACCAATTGGTTGTTTTAGAGGATGATTTTGATGTTCAGCGGATGTGGCAAGCTCATTCACTTTTCCCAAGGCAATTGAATGTAATCAAATTATATGTGAAAATCTCACTTACAGGCTCACAAGGGAGCTTAGAATTGCCGCCAAACTCCTCGCAACAATATCAGATCATCCCGAGGAAGACCATTTCTCAACTAAGCTCTTCCCATCTAGCTCTTTGCTTTACTGAGCCTCTTTCTCCAAATGGGTCTGAAGACAATGTGTTTGAGAATTTTGAAAATGAAGACGAATATAATGTTGAACTCGATCTCGATTATGATGATGAAGAGGAGGATGATGGTGAGGATGATGATGATGAGATTACTGAATTGGAAAATGATGGTAGATTAGAAGGCCAATATGTAGACCCTGCTGCTGCTTTCTTCTCCCAGGTTAATATGGCCTTAGCTAGTGGGGATGAATTTGAGGAGGTTTGGGATGGCACAAACTTGAGCATGCAAGACTTGTATATTGGATTGCAATATACAAGTAAAAAAACATTACGTCATGCTATAAAATTGTATTCTGTGAAAGCACATCACTCTTTTAAAAAATATTTGACATCTGAAAAGTACAAAGAATTCCAGTGCCTTAACTATAGGAAAGGATGCAGCTGGTGAGTGAGGGAATGCAAAAAGGGTAAGGGAAAAGGTTCGCACTAGCAAATAACAAAATATGATGGACCCCATACATGTTTGTCAGCGACTTTATCACAAGACCACTCGAAATTGGATTTTGATGTCATATCATCATGTATTGTTGGCATGGTAACTGAGACACCTAATATTTCAATCAGAACCATTATTAAACGGATGAAAAACTTATTTGGATATAAAATGTCATACAGAAAAGCATGGAAAGCAAAACATAAAGCCGCTGCAATTGCCTTTGGTAATTGGGAGAGCTCATATGGTATATTACCTAGATAGATGGATGCGATCCAACATTTCATGCCTGGGTCATATATTAAATTTGTGACCGAACAATGTCAAGTTGGCAATTCCAATAGTGAGATAGTTGCAATGTTCAAATGTGTCTTTTGGACATTCAAACCTTGTATAAGTGCATTTGATTATCTGAAACCAATAATCCAGATTGATGGGACATTTCTATATGACAAATACAAAGGGACTCTCTTGATAGCAACAACATAAGATGGTGATCGACAGATTGTGCCTATTGTATTTGCAATAGTTGAGGGTGAGACACAAGCAGCATGGTCATGGTTGCTTTTGAACTTATGTAGACGAGTGGTACGAGGGAGGTGTGGACTTTGTTTGATCTCTGATAGACATCCGTCAATTATACCTATTGCTACTAATCCTCAGCTTGGTTGGCAACCACCATATGGTTATCATGTGTTTTGTCTCTAGCATGTGGCTAGCAATTTACATACTCACTTTAGATCAACGGATTTAAAGTAAATATTGAAAACTATTGGTATATTCCTTTTTTCCTTAAGCAATTTACAGTAACCTCATTGTTTCACTGCCTATCAGACTCACAATGTTTGTGCTCAATAGGTTATGTGTATGAGCGCTGTTACATTGATAAGAAGTTAGCTGAGCTAGCCATTATTCATGAAGAAGCAGCTAAATGGCTTGCAGACATCCCAAAAGAACAATGGACCTGAGCATATGGCATGGAAGGACGTCGCTTTGGCCATATGACAACAAACCTAGCCGAATGCATGAATGATGTTTTCAAATAAGTCAGATCCTTACCTATATCAGGCATAGCTAAAGCGACATATTATAGGGTCAACTAATATTTCGTACAACGTGTTGAACAAGTTAATACTCAGATGTTTGCGGGTAATGTCTACTCCCAAAGCTTGATTAAAAGGATGGCAACAAAAGTGCAACAGGCATCCGCATGTTCTGTGCGAGCATTTGATAGAAATGCTCAATCATTTAAGGTGGAAGAGCCATATGATAAGATGAATCGGCAATACAGTCGGTGCTGCAAAGTTAGCTTGGTCGATCGCTTTTGTGATTATAGGGAATTTCAGGTGGAAAAGTATCCCTGTCAGCATATTCTTGCTGCCTGTGCTACTATTTCTGTAGACCCATACCAATACGTTGATCCTATTTTTTGCCTAGATACTATGCAGTGTGCTTATAGTAATGTTTTTCAGCCAATTGAAGGATAAGAATATTAGCCAAATCTCGGCAGTCCAAAGTTAGTCCCTAATCCATTGATGCTTCATGAGAGAGGTCGACCGCGAGCCTCTCGTGACCGAAATAAAATGGATTTTAGGGCATCAAGACAACCAGTTCGGTGTGGGTTATGTCGACAACCAGGACATAACCGAGCAACTTGCATACATCACCAACGTGATGACTACGAAAACTATATTGTACCAAATAATTGTAACTTAATTATACTAAATATTTATATTTCAAGATGTATGTGTATTAATTGAAATGTCATTCAACTTTCATAAAGAAATCAACTAGAATTAGTTTAGTGTGTTGTGCATATTTTTCTAAATTCAATTAAATTTATACATTTTAATTGACTATATACTATGTTTTTTTTAAATTTTGTTATAATTGACAAGTGCATTAACATCATGCCCGCTCCACAACATGTTGTACATCCAGGGCCTGAGGATGATTCACTATTATATTTACAAAGATTACATGTATCTGAAGCCATTTGGAATGGTCAGGTTAGATAAGTTCATTGCCCTTATTATTAGCATCAATATATTCACCGATAATTAACTATATTAATTAATAGGCTTTCTTTTTTTTATGGATTTTTAAAGGATAATTGTATTCGTCGCCCACGACGTGTTCAGCATGAAGATCATTTGGGTGATCCACCTCTGGCTATAGTGGAATATTTAAGGCAGGCTAGTTTTTACGGTGTAGCTTGACTTGACCACTTCGAGTACGATCCATCACTAGTCAGTGCACTTGTAGAACAATGGCACCCAGAGACACATACATTTCATACTACTCGAGGTGAGTGTATGATCACTCTTGAAGACGTTACTGTTCAGTTAGACTTACCATGCGAGGGCAACCCTATTTCTAGAGCAACAAACTGGTCATGGGCAGATACATGTGAGTGGCTCCTGAGCATTCGACCACCTGCTGAAAAGATTGATGGCTAGCGGCTCACTATTGCTTAGTTGGCGGAAAACTTTGCTAACCTACCTGATGATACTGAGGAGGAGGTTGTCTGGTACTTTGCTCAAGCCTATATACTTAGATTGATTGGAGGCTTTTTATTTTCAGATGGATCTAGCCATAAAGTATATTTAATGTATCTCCCGCTGCTGGATGACTTCGAACAAGCAGGTAGGTTCAGTTGGGGTTCAATAGTATTAGTTTACTTATACCGCGAGTTATGTAATGCAACATATAGAGATGAGAAGGGGATAGGTGGTTGCTTGACACTGCTACATTTGTGGGCATGGGATCGATTTCCAATACTCGCACCACAGAGGCCGTTGACCTCTGACCCTCACATAGAGGATTATCCTCTACTTCCCCCTTTAGGATTCAAGTACCTATTGGATAACTGTTATATTTATAAATGCATCTTCTTACATAGCCCTTATTATTTTTATTTTCCATTAATGACTGAAAATTATTACAGATGGAAGAATGTTAGACGACCTCCTCGTCCAGGTATGCGAGCCCTGAGTCAGTATCGAACCTTACTGAATGTTATAAGAGACAATGAGACTAGTTTTTTTTTCTCTTCCTTATGTTCATCATAATTTTAACATTTTTTGATATTTTATCTTTTCATCCGTGTTATTTCCAGATTATTTAGCGCCCATACCAGTCCCAAGATGTGCTTGACTTAATTCTCGTGTACTGTTTAGCATCGCCTGATATTTGGATTACTTCAGTGCCCCTCATATGCTTCTATATCATAGAGTGGCATCATCTTGATCGCGTCCTTCGCCAATTTGGTTGGCATCAACCTATTCCTTAGGCACCTGTCAGATTAGATTCTCTTCATGCTCTACAGCTTCACGGCAAACCCAAACCAACTAGAGAACAGAGCATAACGTCTTTGTCCAACAATGGTATAACTGGCAAAATGTTAAAGCGCAGTCTTCTATTATTGACGAGCCATTTGATCGCACATCTAAGTATATGAGATGGTACTGGTGATGTACTCGACGATGAATCCACCTCGTTAGCGCTGCAACTGGCTATGGGATACTTTTTTTTCATTCCTAATACATCTGATCTCTTACTTTTTCAATATATATATATATATATATTAGTATATATATGTATTTATTTATTTTACTTCCCTGTTATGTTGACATTCAAATGCTCATTTCTTTTTATATAGGCTGATTTAGCAGAAAGTCTTTATCACATGCACTTATAAGACCCTTTGCCTCCAAATTTCAACGAGATTGTAGGCCGAGACTCTAGAAATATATTATTGGCTCTTGGTGAACAACGCTTTTCACTGTTCTCCCAGCCTGCTGAACCAGTACTTGATTTGCCTCAACCTCAAATTCCAATTGGTTGACCAGGGAAGCGACATCAGGGTTATTTGTCATCCCAGCAGCCCACTGTTATAGGTCAGAGGCAGCAAATGGAAGAGCCAGTGTAGCAGGATATTAGTAGTAGCATGGCCGGTCCATATTCATATATTCCGACTCCAGTGCCTCAAGAGATTGGTATAGCCGGTCCATCTTTTTTTGTCCCAACTAGCCAATTTCGTGACTTTGTAGGATTCGTCCCTTCATATTTCCCGCCCTCGTCACAGTTTTCTCAGTTTGGAACACCCGAGCAGCAATTTGAAGGCTCAGGCTCATTTGTTGACCTTTTATTTGATACATCTGCATTCAGTGCTGCATACGCCAGTAGCTCCTTCAACCCTAGGGGATTTTTGCAGGCCTGATTTGTGACACCACATGAACCGATTACTCGAGTTGATTCCCCATGCGTAAATTTAGATTCTTTAGCCACGGTACAAGAGCAACAACAACCTGAAGAAATGAGACAGCAACAACCACAACGTGAAAGAAGGAGACCTCGTTGCAGTACCGGAAGTCATCTCTTATAGTATGTTTGTATAAATTTTTATATAATTTATTATCACATCTTATATGAATTCCGTAGCAACTTGCATGTCATTTTATTTCCTTTATCTTTATCAACTTAATTTTATAGTTTATAATTACAAACTTTAAAAACTTAACATAACTTTTCAATTGCAAATTTAAAAAAAAATGATTCAACTAAACAAAATAAAGACAAAGAAATTTATAATTTAAATTATTTTTTTAATTTGCATAATTAAATTTAAACAATCTAATTATTGGTATTACTAACCAAATCTATTTTAGTACAAATGATAACACAACCACTTGAAGTGATTAATCAATTTTATTTTTTATTCGCCAAATAATGAATCCTTACGTTCAAAAGTTTTTTACATTCCCTAATACTATAAAAATTTTACCAAAAGTAATAAAAGAAATTAGTCTCAATTTTTTTGTATAGATTAAAATATTTTTCAAAAAAAATTATTTTCATTTGTGAAGAAATATCATTAAATAAGTAATAATCTCCTAGTAGATTATAAAAAAATTTGTCTAAAAAACTTTATCTATCTTTTACAAAGAGTTATTACATCTAAATAATAGGAAAATGTATTATCTCTTAAGCAAATATCTCTTTAAATATATATTTTTAGGGATTAGAATCGTTCTAAAAATTTTATTATAAATTTTTGTATAAATCCTTAGTTTCTTTGAAAAATTTAATTTCAAGAACAAATTTAAACTAATTTTACTTCAATTTATTAAAATGTAAAAATATTTTACAAGAAGTATCTAGTCATGATTCCAATCAATTAATAAGACAAGTTGAGGTAAATTCTCCTTTTATTCTTCTTTTAATTATTACAATAAAAATAAATAAATACACATTTATTTTTTTGGGTATTTTTTTTTATTTTTTTTGTCTTTATCAGCTTAGTCTTATTGTTAATAATTGTTTATTTTTTAAAAATAAGTATTTATTTCTTATTCCTTAAAATTTATGTAATTTGTTATTATACTTTTATTATGAATTTCTTAAATTTATTATACATCAATTTTTTCTTACTTTTATTTATTTTTACTTGTTCTTTTTATTTTTTTTATTTTTGTCTTTCATTTTTTAAAAAAAGATGTTCATCAAATGTTTAATTATTCATTTTTAATTTTCTCATTTATTTATATTATTTAATTAGTTATAATAAGTCTTCAGATTTTATAATTTTAATATTTTCCTTTATCGAGTTCAAGCTGAGATAGAATTTGGACTAGTAAAATCTGAATTTCAGTAAATTCGGCTCCAACCAGTCCGAGTTCATTCTATTACTTTTTGGATATATATTTTTTCATGTATTGCGTTTGGATCATTATTTATTTTTCCTATTATTTTCCCATACATGAGCCCAATTCATACCTTATAAACAATATAATTTTTACCTATATATATATATATAATCTTTAAACTGAAATGAATAGTATTTACTATTCATAAACATTGTTGATATTAGATTTCTTTTTACTCATTTTTTTTAATTTGATTGATTAGTATGAATCTTCGTGCATTTATATGAGACCCCTTCTAATTAATATATATAATAAATAATCAATAGGACTACAGCATGCCAATCGTAGGCTATGATATTCAAATCATGGTCTCCAAATCATCAATTTAGCCTCATCAAATATTTGGTTCAAGTGTATGGAAGAATCAATTTCATAGAGAGATGCACTTTTACTTTAGAAAATAGTCTTAATATTATATCGTCAATTTTTTTTTCACATTTTTCCTTTTAAAAAAAAAAATCTAAAATGATTGTGCAAATTACAAAATTTTTGTTTTTGGTTGAGTTATCTACCATGTGTTGTGATGCAACTTACCAGTTGATACACCGTAACTAAGGAGGCATGCCCTCCCGGGAAGAATTGTGGGATCAATCTTAGTTAAGTGCACGTTTGGGTAAATATTAAAAAATTATATTTGTATAAAAATAATAATTTTTTGCTTCGTCTAAAACGTGATTTAAAAAAATGAAAACGCATGTCCAAACGTAATTTAAATTGGCAATGTTAACCATAGTTTACTCGTTGAAATTGAAATAAAGAGAAAATGGTATATGATGTCCCCTTTTAGGACTATGAATCTGGTACCATATCTAAGCATCCTACAAGACACCTTGAAGGACAGCTTTGAACAAAGATCGCTCTTCTTTGATTTGTAGTCTACACGCTCTCCACATTCTGGTAGGAAAATTGGAAGAATCACATCTCTTTTTTTTTAACTTCACCAGCATCTTCTCCTACACTTTCCGCAACCCTATTATAACATAAAAAAAAAAAAAAAAGCATTGTAACATGATCTTGATATCCAAAGCAATAAATGGATACACTAAAAGCCTCAGAAGTCATTGCCAAAGCCTAAAACCATCATACTGAAACTGAACAAACGAAGTCAAAATTGTTGCAAAATTTTCCATATATCGTTGTGCCTGTTACTCTTACTCAACCATCGAAAGACTGTAGATGTACTTTGCTCTTAATAAAGTCTTAATTAAATCCATGCTCTAAATTTAAGCACGAAACTGGTCTCTTAGGAATTCATTAGATTTCGAGAGCGAACTACCCATCAGACTACGAAGAGCAGGGATGAATTTTAAATAAAGTCATATGTAATTAATCATGTGAGAATATATTAGGAATGGAAGTGCTTGTCATGACTTTACACCCCACAATAATTTCTGAGAAAACATGTAAATTTAAGCACAAAAGTTTGGATTCATAGAGATACAACATATAAGTTTAGAAAATTAAACGTGGCTTAGCTTCATTTGGTGGCTAATATATATATTCAGATTCTGTGAAGGAACCAATAAATTTATTTATTTATTTTTAAATGAAGGAAAAGTCAATAAAAAGATTAAAGTGAAAAAATGCAAAAGCTCACCTGACGACCTCGTGACCCAGAATTCTTCAGCAAATTCTGGGAGGATCTTTCAACACATGAAAAAAGGCACCACAGTTGATTGAGAAAGAAAACATTATACAATTCTTAATAGAATATAAGAGAAAGAACAAATAAATAAACAACTGTCTTAAAAATCTATTGACTTTGAAAAAAATGTTAAAAATGACAAATTATTCGAAGAAACCTTCATCCTCCAGAATGTGATGTCATTGTGACAAAGAGACGAGCATATAATATGAATCCGAACTTCATGAGGCATTAGAGGTATTACAATTATGTCCTCAATAACTAATAGATCTCCAGGTTTTCCACAGACGACGGCTAGTGCTTACAATAAAAACAGAAGAGCTTTTCATATGTAAAAAACTATGAATGCCATTTCAATATCAAAAAAGCCATTTAGATGACCTTACCTTTGCATTGTATAGATTGTCCTTCACTGTTTATTGATAACTTTTAGTCCATGGCGATTCAAAACAATCGTTGAGCCTGTGTCAGAGACTTGGGAGTTTACCAAGCTAAAGCGTTAGTTGGCTAGAGCATTGCACAAAAACTGGGATTCACTACTAATCAGTATTTAAGGATATATTTCATTGGTTAAAAGAAAAAGCTCTCTCTTTCAATTCTCTCTCTCTCTCTAAATTTGTTAATCAAAATTTACAAGTTAAAGAAACTCTTATGTTTTCTTCTTGAAATAAAAAAAATAGTGATAACAATAATATCCTTTTAATTTTATCTATAAATATTCATCAAATTTTTTTAAAAAAATTAATCATAATTTTACATGATTTAGGGTCCATTTGGTATATTATAACAAAACTTGATAATATAAGTTAATACAAATATTATAAACTTATTACTTATTTGATGTAAATAATATATTATATAAACTTATACATTAAACCTCTTTTATACATCAAAATGATAAATAACTTAATCATGCCTTAGAGGTGAGATTATGCCTGAGTAGGTTTTGATGTATAGGACTTTATCAATACTTTTCAATTTTAACCCCTTACCCATGAGGGTATTCATTAGTTAAGTTAGGCCGGGTTTTAATCTAACTCGATAAGGACAATCATAGGTCGACTATTGCCATAACCCGGTGTCCTATCTAGTTTTGCGCCAAGCTTCTTTTTCTAAGCTTAATGCTTAGGCTTAATTGAGTTGAATTAATACTGGTTGGGATTATATTAATTGGGCCATTTTTTAATTTTTGGTAAAAATTATAAAGTGATCATAAAAAATAAAATTTTCATATAAATTTTTATAAAATTACATTTTACTATTAAAAAAAATTTCATATAAGTTCCTATAAAATAAATTTTAAAAAAGTTAATAGGATTGGGATGACCATGAAAAACTAGTTTAGTATTGAATTAAGTCTAACTAATTTAGTTTGAGGTTGTGTTAGATTGGTTTCTCAAACTGGATAAGTCATCCTTTTTTTCTCTTAATATTTGGTAAAAGTTATAAATTGATTTTTAAAAAATACAAAATTTATATAAATCTTTATAAAATTATATTTAGCCTCTAAAAATATAAATATTTTTTAAAAAAATTCATAAGATTAATTTGGGTTGACCAGTTAGCTAAAACTAACCAATATGGCCAACTCAACCCAATCTGCCTAAATTATTTTTTAACTACTTAATCTGATATGACTCAGAGGGATCAGGTCACCTAAGTCTCCCTGCACTATATGAAGTCTTATTCATCCATACTCTCTCTATAAAAATTAATATAACATAATAAATTTAGATAAATATAATATATTTTTTAAATGAAAGGTATTATTGTCAAAATGATTAATTTTTATTCTATCCAATATTATATAATATATCACCAAATAAATAATAATATTATCTTATAAAATACTTTATTTTATACTGTATCACATCAAATATTACATAACATTAAAATTTTATCAATTCTTATCATATTAGATCTTATATTATTTGGTTTTATCCTACACATTGTACCATTATTCTCTAATTATTATCCCAATTTATCTACATTAGGATTCTTTCTCTTTCAACTCTCTCTCTCTCTCTCTCTCTCTCTGAAATTCTATCCCTTTCTCTCTCTTTGTATCTCTCTTGATTTATTAATCAAAATTTTAAAAATTAAAGAAAATCCTATAATTTATTTTTTAAAAAAATAAAAATATCCTTTTAAATTCTCGCTCATTAATATCCCTATATATTTGTATTCAGATCCTCCCTCTCTTTATATCTTTCTCTCTCTAAAGTTGCTAGTAAGAATTTGAAAATTAAACAAAATCCTATGATTTCTTAAAAAAAAATATCCTTTTAATTTTATTTTATTTATAAACATTTTCATTAATTTTAAAAACTTGAATCATTTCCCTTAATCATGACTCTCCCTCTTTTCCTAGAATAATTAATTTAATCAAATTATTAGTTGACCCAATTATAATTTTTTGATTGATGCATTTGATTTTCTCAAAAAATCTTATTTAATTATATTTAACTAAGATAAATTAAATTTAAACAAATTTAATTAGAACAATAAAAATGTATAATGTTATTATATATAAAAATTTTATACCTATCATCAACTTTAATTCTTAAATGTTTTTTTAAAACATATTTTGTTGAACCGGTGAGCTAAAGATTGATATAAGGTGAAGAGTTATTGAAAGTTTGAAGATGGATCAATATTAGAGAATTTGTATGATGAATGAAGGTCTTCCTTATAATTTTTTTATGCTAACGATTTAATTTGACATATGCTGAATATAACAAAGGGAAAGAATGATAGCACCATCAAATAATGCACAAGCCACTAAAATGCCATGGCTATTGTTATTTTACTGACCATTGTGATTGGTTCTCAGCGTAGTCTTTCTCCACAGGTGGATGAGAGAAAGAGCTTGACTATAGTTAGCATAAGAAACAGTTTGATTAAAGAGAATGAGATAGCGGTATTCATGGCTCAGACAATGGTGCTGCCAAATTTATATCCAGCAAACTTATTTTCTGTGAAATTTAAAGCTTCCAAATTGTATTTGTACGATGTGTTTTTCCCAGTTCCCTTGAACTAGTTTATTAGTTTAAATATTTTGATTTATGCTCCATTTGGTTGGAGGATATAACGTAAAAATAAATATAAAATATAAGTAAGTGGGAGCAGATGAGATAAAAAATAATTATTTTACCCCTACTTATAAAGATGTAATTTGATGAATAGAATAATAAGTATAAGAATATAATAGCCATTATACCAATTATGCAAAGAGAATACTTTCATAAGGCAGTGAATCAAATGGACTGTTATTTTGTTGTGGAAATTCCTCTCCAGTTTATGCTGCATTCTACTTCTCTATGAAAAATGTCTTCCATTTGAGCCCTTGAGTGTTATTCAAGGCCTTCCCTATGAATCTTGGATGAAGACTAATTTAAGAAAATAACATGCATACTAACCACTGAGAGGATGAAGATTACAAATGGATCTGCAGCCTGTTTGAAATGCCACAGGTATTGATATGAAACAAATATTGGTTAATGTTGCTTTTTCTTCAAGGGAGTAAATATACTGCCAAGTATAAAGGCCTGGGATTAAAATTTATTTTTATACAATAGTAAAAACATTTTAAGATGATTATTTTTTTTCTATTATTAAATTTAGATATGGTTGCTTATCTTAAATTTATATTTCATGGCAAGATCAAATATATATCTTTATTAAATTTTCAAAATTTGGCTTATTATTTATTATCAATATTGTTATGTGGTGTTTCATCAATGATAATAATAGCTAAGGTTGAAAAATTATTTATATTTTCATGTTAAGTTAGGAAATTGTTTAAGTGATAAAGTTAAAATTATAAGTTAAGAATTAAATTTAATAGTTAGTCTTCATATTAGAATATTTTTAATCAACTAAGGTTAATCAACATTTTAATTCTAAAAATGAAATTAAAATAAAAAAAGATCAAATATGTATAAGACAAACTATAATTATATGACTTTTAGAAGTTAATTTTAAAGGATATATAAATTTTTCAATTTTTGTGATAGATTAATGGGAAAAACATTATACTTTAAGATTTATATATCAAAGTTATAATTATTCTATAGTTTAGGGGATTATATATATTTTTTCTAATTAAAGCTAAAAATTAAGATTTTAATTTAATAATTAATCTTTTATATAAGTATAATAGAACAAAGTTTTAAAATATTTTATATTTAAAAAGTTTAAATATGTATATATAGTTAAGAAACAACTACACTCATCATCTTGGGTATTAATACCTTATTTGGTAATTAAGACATCGAAAAAAATAAATTGAAATGGAATCATTTGCCTTGAATATATAGTTTGATATACTGAAAGCAAGAGGAAAATGGAAAGTCCGACTTCCATTAAACTTTCCAACATGTTACGCAGCTAGTAGATTAGAGGTTGGTGCTAATCCTATAAGATAGCCTTGTTGCCGCTTGTAATCATATTGCAACATCATTTGTGTGGGCGAATTTTAGAAAAGAGATTTGGTGAAAGGAATGGAGGTTGAGGGTTTGAAAGGGAAGAGGAGTGAAGAAGGATGGGCATGGTGGTGGATACAATGGGGAAGATGGATGCTTTGCTCTGGAAGGGATTCTAAGGAGTTGAAGGAAAAGGATTGTTTCAAATTTCTAACTTCGGCTACAGGGGAAAGAGGATTGGTTTTGGCTCTAGAGAGAGAGAGAGGAAGTGGAAGGGATAATCAGGTCGAGGAGAAGAAAAGAATGATAGAGAAAAGAAAAAAATGAAAAAAGAAAAAAAAAAGAGAAAAATTGATACATTATATTTCTTTTGAAATTAAAATAAAATATAAAGGCATTTGTTTATACACAAAAAAGAAATAATTAAAAATAATAATTAAATTATATAATTTAAAAATTAAAGTATTTTATTTATATTATTTTATAAAAAAGAATAATTTTGTCATTCTTTCCTCTTATTTTTTCATTTTTACATTATTTTTTTAATTTAAGGATATTTTGGTTATTTGTTATTATTTATTTTCTATTCCATCACCATTTATATCCTATCAAACAAATAAAGAAAAAGGCATTTCTTTTCCTTTTCTTGTTATACCAAACATAATGGATTCAATTGCATTCTATTTATTATTCTTTTTTCATTTTTATTGATAAAAGTTCTATGTATGAAATGAGATTTATGATTTTTTATAATGAATTGAGTGAGATAAAACTAAGTTGAGAATACAATCTATGAAAAATTGAACATATATAAATTTAATTTGATGTATATAACTTTTTACTTATAAATCGATTAAGGTAAAGAATTTAATTATGTTTGATTATTAAACATAAAATCATTAATATCTATGTTCTGTTCAAATAAGTTGTTGTATAATTTAACATATTAAATTTATAAAAATAATTATTTCGTTAAAGCATCTTTGCATGAGTTATGAAAATATTAATGAAATAGTTTTTTAAATTTATTTAACATAATCAAATGTATATTAATAATCATTTTATTCTTATTTTTATAATTTAATTATTTTAAATTAATTTGCTAGAGCAAGCAGGGTTATATAGTAAATTACATGCAAAATTTGTCTTAATAAAAATCTACTTAAAATAGTTATTAATAAAAACCCAATTTAGAATATCGAAAATTAAAATCATGGTTTCTTTATTAGTGGTATATCTTTCGTATGAGAGTTTGAACATGTATAAATTTAATTTGATGTATATAATTAATTTTTAAAATTTATTTAACATAATCAAATTTGTATTATTAATCATTCATAAACATTTAATTTATATTAAAATTTCCGATTTTTATAATTTAATTATTTTAAATTAATTTGCTAGAGCAAGCAAATTTATATAACTATATTATATGCAAAACTTGTATTAATAAAAATTGAATTAAAATAATTATTGATATATTATAATTTTTATACAAAACAAGTATTCAACCCTTTGTGAAGCATACCCATGCATGGCGTCGGTGAAACACTGGGAATCTAGCAATTTTTTTTTTCTATAATATGAATTATGAGATCCCATACGATCTAAATATATGATGTTGCAATATAATTGGTAAAGAGACTCCTTACTAGCAACACGTAATAAGTTTGATTGAAATTCCTTCGTCGTACGATCCAATGTGTGTTCTTGATGACTTTATAACTTTTGCATCTTCTTTAATTGGTGATTTAAATGATCACAAGATTCAGGTAGATTATTAGCTATTTGTTTATAACATGAAGAATAGATGCTTAAAAATTTATTCTTTTAGGACTTCTTTAATACCTAAAAAATTAGGTATAAAAATATAAATAAAAAAATTTATAGATAAAAAATATTTATAACATTTTTTATTTTTAATAATTAAATAATGATTAATAGATAATATTAAATAATAATTACACAAATAAAATTATCATTTCATCAATTTTTTTTTTCCTTTTTCTGTGTCTTGCAACGAACCAAACACGCAATTAGTATACATTTACTCAAACCTATACTTCTAACATGCTTGGTCTTCCAAAATGATGGTATGTCTAGCCTAATAAAATGATTATTTTTAACAAACAAAATCACTATAATGAAAGGTATTGTAAAATTATTGAAAGCAATCAAATTTATTTATTATTTATTATTTTAATTTTTTATCTAATCAGAATATATCAAAAGTTAATTAATTTAATTTGGTATGACATAAAATATACAAGATAAATCCATTAATTCAACTGAGGAACATTTGAACTAAATATTATAGTTGCAGCTATTATTACGCTGTCTTTAATTTTCCAAATGGTTTCACTCCTCATTAATACTTTAAAATGATTTCATCATGTTAATTCATCATCTATTGCTGTATTCTATCATATTTCATCAGTTTTTGTTCATTGTGTCATCTATTCAGTTTATTTATTTCACTTCATGTAATTATTTTGATATAGCATATCATCAATTGCTATAATATAATCACTTAGATTGTCAAAGATATCACAAAATAATAATTTCCCTACATATACTCATTTTGCTATAAATCGTGCATTGCACGTTACAGTCTATAGTTATTCCCTTAAAAAAAAAAAATACTGTCTCCCAATTACATGAAACAATTTGAAATGTTCCATTTCGTCTTATTCTATTTGCCATGCTTTTTACTATTATCACATTCTAACTGTACTATGAATATGATCAAATTGATTTTATTTTCTATTAATTTATTTTCATAATATTTTATTTTAAGAATATTTGATACGATATTTAGTTTATAATCACCGAAGAACATAAATATCATCTTCAATTTGTTGATGTGACATATTGTGCATCTCACAGGTCAATTTCCAATTATAATGTATAATTAGAAATGCTGTTAATTATATAATTAATTTTTTTTCTAATGGATTAATTTCATGTCTTAAAAAATAGATTTTATAATAATTATATAGTTTAATTTTTAATTTCTTTTGAATAGGGTTCAATAATTCACAATGTCTCAACGAGATGAATAGTGATAGTGTGCCATTGGCTAGAGTTGCATAATAAGATGTTATTCCTATTAGATGCCCCCATTTGGTTTAATATATTAATCGATTGTCACAACTCACAAGTTGCAACAATGTAGATGAATTTCATTTTGTGTACTTATTCTTGAACATTAGTAATTTTTATACTCATTTTATAATCAATATGCATAATTGATTATTCATACATATATTTTATTATCAATTTAATTTCATAAGTACATATTAATAATTTATTTATTTTTATACATAGTTATTTTATGAGACGCCCGTGCATCGCACCAGTCCAATGCTCTGATTTTTTAAGGTTTGTTCAATACTTATTTTAAATGCTTATTCAATATTTATCTTTATCTTTCATTTACACAAAAACAATTTTTTATTTCCTTCTTTGTCTCAAACTGATATATTAGATCCAATATCTAAACCAAATTTTCCCACCTTGTGCATCGTCTGGGCATATTAATACTAAGCTTATATTATTGAGAATTTATAACTTTCTCCAACTTAAATAAATAATTTCGGTCATAAGTGATCCACCTGCTGTCATTTTAATTTGCACAAAAACAAAAAATTGATTCGTTAAACATCAAACTTAAGCCATAATGTTGAATCATTAAAATGGTTCCAGACCGCACGTCAATTTACTCTGGGGCCGTAAAGAAGATCATTCTTGAAGGATCCATTCATAGACTTTCCCTAAAATTTTATTCTGTTTTCAAGTTTTGTACTAATTACAATATATAATGGGTCCGTTTTGTACCAAGTAATTCATCTTATCTATTGAGAACTTGGAATTAAAGCATATATATATATATATATATATATATTTGTTTTTTGCTTGTTTACTTAAACCCAAAAAGAAAGAAAAAATTACTTTTGAAAATTTAAATTTTACATAATTTATAATAAAAAATTTTAAAAATTAAAAATATTTTAAAAAATATTATTAAATTTAAAAAAATTACATCTTAAATAATTTTAATAATATTTTTTAAAATTTAATAATGCTTTTTTAAAATTTTAATAATAAATGATAATAATTTTTATTTTTAAAAATAATTTTAATTTTAAATATTTTTATAAAATTTGAATTCTAAAATTCAACTTTTTTTCCAAAAAAAAAAATCCTAAGCATGTGCATAACTCACAAGTGGCTACTCAGCACTCGGCCGGCCACTCCCCCTCTGGGGTTAAGACCAAGACCTTCCCCCTTCAACTTAGTCCAGCACAGCCTTCCTTCGTTTTCTACCAGAGGCGTACTGTTCCCATTTCTAATTTACTGTTCAAAAGATCTCTAATCCTCATTCCAGTATTGACACAGCGGCGGATCAATTCATATATGGAGGGATAAGAATTGAATACTACACTTAATCTTCGGAGAGAGAGTTTAGCTAGTCATACCTTATACTTCAATATATAATGGGTCCGTTTTGTACCAAGTAATTCATCTTATCTATTGAGAACTTGGAATTAAAGCATATATATATATATATATATATATTTATTTATTTATTTATTTATTTTTTGCTTGTTTACTTAAACCCAAAAAGAAAGAAAAAATTACTTTTGAAAATTTAAATTTTACATAATTTATAATAAAAAATTTTAAAAATTAAAAATATTTTAAAAAATATTATTAAATTTAAAAAAATTACATCTTAAATAATTTTAATAATATTTTTTAAAATTTAATAATGCTTTTTTAAAATTTTAATAATAAATGATAATAATTTTTATTTTTAAAAATAATTTTAATTTTAAATATTTTTATAAAATTTGAATTCTAAAATTCAACTTTTTTTCCAAAAAAAAAAATCCTAAGCATGTGCATAACTCCCTGTCTAGTTATATCTCCATTATAACAAAACTAATATACATTAAAATAATATATTAAATTAATACAGCGCAACAATTCCCCAATTTGTTCCTTTTTCTCCATTCCTTCGGTGGTTCCAACCTAGAGAGCCAGAACTCAGGCGACTTGCTTCTGCGGTTCTTGCACAATATATCTCCTTCATTGTATATCAAGCCCAGCGAAGTTGCTTGTGCCCCTCGAGTTTTATGACAAACGTAGCAAGCGCTTAACTTGAGGTAAATTGAAGAATTTTGTTGTGAATAGACTTCCTGGTTGCTTGATTTTGTCTGGACTCCCTCTTCCCCTTCTTCAATTTCCTCTAAGTGGCTGTGAGTTGCTTGGGTTTGGTGCATTTGTCTGTACTCTGGATCTGGAGATTCTGGACTCCCACTTTCCCTTTTCACCGAACTTGCTGCTCCGTATGGCTTGCGAATGACCCCCTTTCGGTACCGACGAATGGATACGGCGTTCGCAGTCCTAATGGACGAATTACGCAACACTGATATTGTTATCCTCCTCGAATGGTTGCAGATTCCCTTCCCAAATATATAAAATCTTTATTCAATTTATGGTCTGGGTTGCTATTGGTATCAATTTGACAGTAAATTCGTGATCATAAATGTCTTACAATCACGCATTTGTTTACAGCATACCTCGGTTCGCTTTCACAATGTCTAAACTCTAAAGAGAGCAGAGCTATAAGGTGGCCCATGTTTGCTATACCCAGTTTGCCGTCATCTCAATGACATTTAGAGCTTTGAAGCGAAGACCTTGGAAGAAATCTAGTTGTACAAGAAGAAATATAGGAACTCCCTATATATGTGGGCGTAAAAGTAACTCCATTGATGGCGTTGGCAAGCAGATGACCCTCTTATTCTTTGCATCCCGTTCTTCAAGTGTTCCAGCTTCCAAGATAGCCATTGCTCATTACCATTGTCTTGCTCAGATAAGATCTGACCCGAGGCCTTTGGACGATAAAGGGTTGATCAGAAGAGCTGAAGCTTGGTTTGTTAAGATTGTTTGTACTCTTTTTGTCTGCTCAGACTCATTGGATAGATTTTTGGGATATTTTAGAAAGCACTTGACTCCTTCACTTGTGTTTGAGGTTATTAAAAGGCTAAACAATCCGAACTTGGGTTTGAGATTCTTTGAGTTAAGTAGGGAAAGATTGAATATCACTCATTCCCTCTGGACTTATGATATGCTTTTGAGGTCCCTCTGTCGAGCTGGTCTCTACAATTCAGTAAAAATGGTATATGACTGTATGAAGTTGGATAGGCAAGTGCCTGATAGTTGGCTGTTGGGATTTTTGTTGTCATCTTATGCAGAGGCAGGCATGTTTGATGTTTCTAAGGAATTGCTTGATGAGATTAAGTCCAACAAGTTTGAAATACGTGCTGTTGTTTATAATGACTTGTTCAACATCTTGGTAAAACAGAATAAAGTAGATGATGCCATTACCTTATTTAGGGAGCATATGGGATCACATTTTCAACCTGAAACTTGCACCTTCAATATTTTAATGCGAGGTTTGTGCAGAGCAGGAGAAATTGATGAAGCCGTGAAGTTGCTCAATGACATGAGCAATTGTGGTTGTTCCCCTGATATAATTACATTTAACACTCTTATACATGGTTTTTGTAGAATTAATGAGGTCGATAGAGCAAAGAATCTACTAAAACAAGTTTATTTAAAAGGTCAGATTGCCCTTGATGTTGTTAGTTATACCACAATAATATCAGGTTATAGCAAGTTGTCTAAGATGGAGGATGCTGTTAGTCTTTATGATGAAATGATTAGATCTGGAGTTAAACCTAATGAAGTCACTTTTAATGTTCTTATTGATGGCTTTGGTAAGGCTGGTGACATGACATCTGCACTAGACATGTATGAGAAGATGCTCTTTCATGGTTGTGCTCCTGATGTTGTAACTTTCACTTCCCTAATTGATGGGTATTGTCGAATTGGACAGATGAATCATGGTTTAAACCTATGGCATGAAATGCATGCCAAAAATATCCCTCCAAGTTTATATACTTTCTCTGTTCTTATCAATGCTTTGTGTAAGAACAACAGACTGCATGAAGCCCGTGACCTTTTAAGATTATTGAAGCAGAGCAACATTGTTCCAAAACCATTTATGTACAATCCTGTCATTGATGGATTTTGCAAGTCTGGAAATATTGATGAAGCTAATGCAATTGTAGCAGAAATGGAGCAGAAGAGGTGCAAACTTGATAAGGTGACATTTACAATTCTCATTATTGGGCATTGTATGAAAGGAAGAATGCTTGAAGCAATTGGTATCTTTTATAAGATGTTGGCAGTTGGTTGTGCTCCTGATGATATCACTGTAAATTCTTTGAGATCCTGTCTTTTGAAAGCTGGAATGCCTGGGGAGGCTGCCCACATCAACCAAGCTCTATTAGAGAACCGGACCTTGGGCACTTCATCATTGAAAATTTTATATCATCCAAAGACAAATGCAGATGTGTCAATTGCTGTTCATTAAACTGTTTCATTAAACCAATGGGTTGACATGGACCTGCCATTCTTTTGCTGAGTACTGAGTGAATATGTTTAGCTCGTAGCACAAAGGTATGCAGTTATCAGGCAGCGTGGAGACTATCAACAATGGAATTTTCATTGTAAATCCCTTCAAGATTCTACTTATTTTATTGAACTTGTACTGAGTTTCAGAGATAATGCATGTCTATCAGTTATTGGCAGATTTTGAAAAGGCTTTAACAAGTGTCAAGCTTCACCATTCTCAAAATGACATAAATGTGGATCAGAGTCAGACACGAATTAGCTTGATCTTAAGAAGTAATAAGCTTGCTGGATGTCACTGCTGAGGTAAGGGGTACTATCTGGATTAAAAGGTTGCAGCATGAAGCTTGATATATAAACTGGCTAGCTCTTGAGTTTAAATTCTTATTCAGTTGAATAAGGTTTTGCAGTAACTTTTTGATTGTCCGTCCATTTTTTGGCTGATATCAATATAGCCAGTAGTATTGTAATTTTTTCTGAAATTACTAAAAATAATTCATGACCCTAGAACAGGTAAATTAATGGCCAAAAATGCTGTTTTTATGACTGTATATTGTTTTCTGTGAAGTACACCTTAAAAAATGCATGGTTGATTTGGTGAAGTAGCTTTAAAGTTTGTTTCATAGTTCATGATTTGTGGAATCAAGGGAGTTTTGTATCAGGCTATGAAAAAAAATAATAAATAAAACTTGGCAGCAAGAATGCACCCTGACTGTTCACAACTTGGTAGCGCATTATTAATATTTTATGATTATTTAGTGTTACAAAATAAAAGAGCTTTAGTAGGAAGGTGATACTCTGAGGGTATGTAATGCTCATAACCATTTGTTGCTAACTCTCCCTGTAAACAACAGCGTGTCTGTCTAATTCTCTGTCCTTTAAGATATTTTCCAATTCTACATCATCTGTAGTCATGTGACCGTAGGCAGCGTGCGTTCCCTGCGCACATCGCTGATGTACAGCATGCTTATGTACCATGAACATATGCATGTGTGCCTCGTCATTTTTTGTTTAAGCATGATAGACAACAACCAACAAACCAACACTTGCACATATATTGACCCTGATAAATCAAGTGGATCTTTGTTTTCTAAATATATCTGTTTTCTACATATACAAGTCAATGCCATTCTAAATGTATTTGCAATTTTTCAGTATGGGCCTTCTCTGAAAATAATATTATTAGTGTAAAATCAGAATTTATAAATTATAATATATATGTATGATTAAATATATTTTGGCCACTCTTCTCTATTTTTCCATTGACTCTAAATAAAGAAACCAATATGTATTCAAAGCAAGTATGTTGTGTGGTTTGCTTTATTTAATGAACCGAGTTTAGTTAGTGGAATTTATTGCGGTATATGCTTTGACTGCTATTGTTTAAGCTTTATGGAGGCTTAAACCTGGAATATTATGTTGCTCTAATTAAAAATAATTTTGTTAAGTTCTTGTTAGCACATGCTGTGTTAAGGTTAAAATTATAATCCTAAAGTGTTTGGTATGTGCATCCAAGTGTTACCGTGGATTGGAGATTCTTGGTTAGGCTTTGGTTCTTAACATTGCATATTGCTTTGAATGATAAGTGAAGTTTTGGTTCCCTGTTGCCTCATTGGTCATGCCATTGTTGCAATGCAGATTGTTCATAAAAAATTCTGGCATATACTGGTTGTTGCACTGTAGGTTGTTCAATTTAATGAGGGATTTAGCGGAAAGTTTAAATATGATTATATGTCATGTTTAGAACAAATTTTATCATGATTTCCACTGGCTTGTTGTGTTTTTCAGCAGCTGAGTTCTGTCAAATGAAATTGCTGGAACTTAGCTGGAAATTTTGGGCAAATAAAGATTCTAGTTTCAATAGCAAGGTGGCCATGGGTGTAATTGGTTTGCTGCTGCCTTGTTAACTGAGTTGCTGTGATTAACTGAGTCGTAATACCACTCTTCTTTTATCCCAAAAGACAGTGTAATTGGTTTGCTGCTACCGTTTATTTGATGATTGTTCTTTGGAGCTTGTTTTTATGTTTTGGTTCCCTTTTGTTTTTAAAATACTGGAATTGATCCCATAATATGCCTTCTCTATCTGATTCTTATTTTGCTCATTTAAAGCATATTTCCAATGTGTTTTGCATTGTGAATTGCGATTCCTACTCGGAAATTATTGTTTACATGCTTGTTCTGATGATTTTACAATTCTTTCTTTTATGTTGCTCACTTGAATCATAGTTTATGTAGTTTCAAATTGATACGGTGGAATATGCAGTGCAAAATATCATCCTACCGATAAATTAGTTGGTTATAATGGGATTGAGATTTAAGATATGCATAGAACTTGAGATTTAAGTTGATTATAATGAGATTGAATTAGTCACTTCATTTGGATCAACTTATTATTCCTCTTAAAATGCAGGCTACTGTGGTCGCTTTGATTGCATCCAAGAGCATTGCAGAGTTGTAAAATCTGAAAAGGAAAGGGAAGATGATTTGAAAGAGAGGGAAGGGGCTGATGTAGCTGCAACTAAATGGAAAGTGGAGATGATTCAAGCAAAATAAAATTCTTGTCCAATATGCTTTAATCTAACATGTCATTTTATAAATTTAGACATAATATCAAAAGAAGTAGACACAATTAATGCAAAATAATTATTATTAGATATGCAATCTAAATAAAAAATGAATAGTCCATTCTTTACAAAATTATGACCGTATAAAGT
Organism: Erythrophleum fordii; assembly: GCA_032878935.1. Classification (NCBI taxonomy): domain Eukaryota; kingdom Viridiplantae; phylum Streptophyta; class Magnoliopsida; order Fabales; family Fabaceae; genus Erythrophleum; species Erythrophleum fordii. The sequence goes on from JAVQMF010000055.1 coordinate 2,877,936, forward strand.
CTTATGAAGAAAATAAACAAACCATTATTCTTAATTTTTTTTTTTTTCAAGTAAGTCTATCAATGCTAAAACTGAAAGTAGATAACGCCAAGCAAAAGCCGCGTAAAGCACGTCATAGGACTCTTGGTAACAACGTTGCTGGTTTATATTCCCAGCTATTGGTGGGTTTATACTTTTAGTCAAATATTCTACTAGGTCTTGTTTGTTAGAAAGGTGCTTAATCCTCCTTCGTCATGTGTCATAACTGATTTATGCTTATTTAATTAAATCACTTAGTTTCCACTTGTGTTATTAGATAAAAAATTTCGCATGTCAGCTCGTTATCATCTTTAACAATATCAATGTTTATTTAAGTGTTTAATTCGTTCTAACCTAATATTGTGGGGACACCTCCTATTATCTATAATGACTGAGTAAGAAAAAAATCAAATTAGTAATAGGAAATGAATTAAAATCAATAATTAAATAGTAGTCAAAGTAAAGAATAAATTAAACTTCTAGAGATGATGGAACAGCTGATTACATAATTAGCAACCAAAAAGAAAAATTAGGTGTTACAAGTTTAACAATTTAGCTAAATATTTATTCCGTCATTTTCTCTTTTCCTTTATTCCGTTTCAATTCTCCTCCTACATATTTTATTACCCAACTACTTTAAGTGCTGCCCGCCTCGTCCTCTCCTGATCATATCTCTCATATCTCTAAGCTTCCCGCATTCTCCTTGTGCAGAGGCTATTTTGCGGTATTCTTGAATCATAAAATAAAACAAATGTATTGACCAAATAATTAAAATATATAAGTTCTGTGACCCAAGTTCCACGATTTCAGAACTTCCATTATCTTGATTGGCTCTGGTGCTGTGCAGATGTTGGTAGCATTAAATAACGGTCATGCTAGTGATAGGAGTACTTTTAGGGTACGCGTAAGTAGGAGAGTTAGTGGAGTGCAAATTGGCTTGGTAGGTTAAAGCATAATTTTAATTCAGTTTCTAACTTGGATTTAGTTCCCAAAGCTTGAAACTGCTTTAATATGTCCTTTTGAAACACTTGTATTATATTCAGGTAATTTCCCGGTCTCTATTTTGTTCTAATTGACTTCATGCTATCGATTTTTGGGAGTTGGTTCAAGGCTCATCGTAGTATCTTAGGTATGACATGACCAAATAATAATAATAATAATAATAATAATTTGGGGTGATTTTCCGTTTAAGTAGGCTGAAGAGTCGGGCCCACATTTTGTTCCATAGTACAATTCCTACTCTAACGAGTTCTAGCATGAAATTGGCTTGGCTGCATCTTGCAATTTGAGTGGTAAGCTCTCCAAACGTTGGCAAGTCGATATCATAGTTTAACATGAGTTTAGCTCGGTTTTTAGCTTGAAATCTAAAATTGAGATCTGCGTGAATTCTTGGTTCTTATCCTAACGGTTTTAAACATGGTTTGGCTGCGATTCTACTTTGATTATAGTGCCAAATTGTTGGCCATACACATGAACGCAGTCCTCCTAGTTTGATATAACTGGTTCTTCATTCTAGTTTGGAAGCCGAGTCTAATTTGTGTCTAACGTTTGATGGTTGTATTAACCACTCTTTAATATGATTATTGGTATGCTCCTACCTTAGAAGTTGAGCCTAAATTCTACCAAGGCATTTGATTGTTGTGATGTTGTTTCTAACGATGAATTCTGGGTCATTTGTAGCTTCAATTGGGATTCAAGTTTGGTATGAGCTTTATTTGATGTTATATTGTTGTTTTTTTTAGCTTGAATCTGGCAAGAGTTGAACTTAAATAAATTTTCATTTTCATTTTCATTTTCATTTTCCCTTTGGCATTTAAACTAATCGTTGTTGATGACTGCTTGAGACTTTTATAGTTCTCCTGTTTGAACTAATTGCATTTGAAATATATATTGGACTTGTATGTATCAAATTTACTTTTATTTTTCCTTCCTTCATCGTGTTTGTTAGTTAATAGTTGCTTTTAAAATGGTCTAGTAGATAGTCACCTGAGTAGATATGGTCAGTGGATTAGAGGGAGGATTATTAATAGGCAGGTCAAGAATTGATCGAGTTCGGTGATTAAATATGATGCTTTGTGGTTATTGACCATAATAATTAGGAAACCTTGATAGGGATACGTCCAATAGCTTGACAAGTATTAGGTACTTTCGTTAAAGATGAACTCACACGAGATAGCCTTAAAACGAAGGCTTTCTTCTTTTTCTGGGTAATAACAGAAATTTAAGGCCAGAAATTAAGATTTTTCTTAAACCTACAAATTTAGGGGGGCATACACCTAAGAATATAGATGTTGCAGTTAGCATTATGGCCTATGGTTACCAACTCTTAGACTCTGGTTAGCATTTAGCATCTGTTGAATTTTCGAATTAGGCTTGGGGTAGTTTGGTGGTTTATTTTTCTGTATGCCCATCCTCTGATACATGACATAATCACCTGGGGAATGCCTTTGCACTGGGAAGGTAGAGAGTAATAATCAACCAAGCTAAATGTAATAATAGGAATAACTTAATTTTGTCTTGGGGATTTAATAATGATGCCCATCAACCTTGGTGTTTTTAAAGTAGTTGTAACTATGCTACTAAAATGCTTATCGTAAGTATAGGAAAATTTGAAGAAGCATCTAAACTTTAAAGGGTGATGACAGAGAGGGTATAGACCGTGATAATGGTGGTATTCTCTTCCATTCATCGCCTGTTTGGGACCAGGAAATTGGAGGAAGACGTAGGCTTCTTTTAGTAGCACCAAGTAGAAACTGTAAGTTGATTGTTCTGGTGTTGTGCACTATTTGGTCAAATGATTTTTGTCTATAGTCTTGGGTTCTTATTTGAGGGCTTATGTTCTTATTTATTTACTGAGGGAATTCTGGGCACATTAGATTCTCTTTCAGAATTCATCTCAAGGTTGGGACCATTGTGTAGTATAAAGTTACAAAAATAGCTAGGGGAAATGAGCGATGGCATAAATGGAACACATAAATAATTGATTAAAATTGTTTTGACCAACCACTATATCCTGACTCTATTCTGAATGCTTAGGAACTTTCTTTTCCCGGAGTACTTGATTCATATATGAATTATGGAACAAGGTTTATGCATGGGGATTTTGTGAAACTCGTCCAAATTCCTATAAAATTGATGGTTGCATTGAATTAATTGGATTTGTTGAATTCAGTTTAGTAGCCCTCTTAAGTAGCCTTATGCTTTGTTTCCGGTATCATGTCAGATGAATTGTTATCAGTATGTTTGAGTAATTTACTTATTTTAGCAATTCTGGACATATGCCTCTAAGAGGAGTTACAAAATAAATGGAAAAAAAAAAATAAAGCGTAGTAGGGTGTAGAAGGATGAATATTGTAACTTGTTTCCTTGTTCTTTCTCTACTTTTTCCACTTAACTAATATTGAGGGAACTGTATTATGAAATTTTAAAGGATATCATGCTCACTTGGAAAGAATGATAATGTTTTTCTGTGGGAATGTTAGGATCAACTTCAACGTAGTGAAAGTAGCATGTAGCATGGGCAATTCCCTTTTTGCACAGTGAGATCGCTTATTCCCTGCGCGTAGCGTATTTAGCTATTTACTACAAGATGGATTGATATATCTTACACTGGTTGAAATAGCTTGATAGTTCGCACGTCAGTTGTTCTGTATGTAATAGTCTTAAGTGGATAATGTAATTATTATTATTATTATTATTTTTCTTTTGTTATCAATCATTCCCTTCTTTGAAACTTATGTCTGTTATGCCTTTAGTAGTGAATTGTGGTAGGAGGCTAGCTAAAGGATTATGAGTAAGGCAGAAAATACACTACTAAAATTCTAGAGTAAGAATCTCATTTGTAGAAAGTTAATGGCCAATAGAGAATTTTTAGAAATAAAATACTTCAATTAATTCTCAAATGATGATTACTAACTAATTGTAGGATATTTATAAACCAAGAATACTTCCTGACTTCCTAAGAACTAGCTAACAGATTTTGAAAATGGGAAACAACTGACTTAGTCGTATTTATTTAATTAAGAAAAACAACTAAAACAGAATATAAGCTGACCAATAACATAATACACTCTAATAGCTCTTATTTTCTAGCCACTTGTGAAACAAACCAGAAAAATAAATTCTACTAATAAAAATAAAGGCTAATAAAATTCAAATATGTTACTACTTGCTGTGCTCACATCTCTTCTTCCTCTCATAAGTAATTAAAAGCTTATCACGCCTCCCCCCTTCAAAATATACCTTGTCGTCAAGGTGAAATTGAGGGAATTGGGCTGCCATAAGATTATATTCTTTTTAAGTGGATTCTTCAAGTGGGCACTCTTTTGTAACACCATAATTTCTTAGCTCATTTCATTCTATATCTATGCTTCACATCATGTAACTCACATAAGAGACAAAATAATGGTATTAAAATAATGAGTATTTTAGCATTACGTCACATATAAACTTTTCATTTGGTGTTCCGTGAGCCATGTGAGTTTATGTATCACATTCTTACATTTATTTATATAGATACAATTCATTTCTATCACCAAAATTGGCCAAAAGGTCGTGTATGACAAAGGGAAGCATAGAACATATATTTGCAATTTTGCCCAAAAAATTTTTTTTTTCTGTCACAAATTTTAGAAAATCATAACTAATTCTAGAAAAATTGAAACTATGCATTTTTTACCATTCTGGAAAGCTACACATGTCTACTTTATGGTAAAAATATAACCAGGTCATGAATCATCACACAGAAAACGTTTGACATTCAAAAATATCCAGAGATCTGGCTGTCTATTAGTACTGTTACAGGTTTCTATAGCAAATTTCAAAAATATCCAATTAATTTTTCAAAAATCCAATTCATGCAAATGATACCAATCTAGAAAACTACAGATGCTAGCTAGAGGGAAAAAATAACTTCAAACCATTTCAGGCACATGAAGACCTTGAAACCCAATCAAACAGTACCTGAGGTCAATTTGAGCACTTGATATTGGGCAGAATCTTTAAAAATTCATATCTCCCTCTCTAGATATCTAAATGGGGTGTTTCTAATTGGCACAAGTCATTGGGAATGTCTAGTTTTTCTCTATAAAATTTCATGAAAATTAGACATCATTTGAGCCCTAAGTGGTAGAAATTATTTTTCAGACCTAAGTGAACAGTATCCCTGACCAAAATTAGAAAATTTCTCAACTTTGAAAATTCATCAAATATTTCATAGACCTCTGAAAATTCTATTCTTTAACTTTCCAAAAATCTCTCAATACGCTCTAAATGCATGCCAAATCTCATATCAATAAGAGCTCATTTGGACAAAAAGTGGTGTAGGGTTCTAAAGTGGTCAAATTTTACTCCATATGAGGTATCAAAATGTCCAAACAATCTCCTTTGATATTTAGCACCTCTCAGGTAAGTTTAAAAGCATAAATATGACTTGTATGAGCTGCCCAAGTGGTTCTAAACCTCATGCATCTCAATTTAGCCATTCCACTTTCATTTATACATGCATTTCCAAGATGCTAGTTGGCCATTATGTGTCTAAAATGCACATTCCCGTACATATAGCCTTAGCTCTCATTTATACATGACATGTTAACATAATTATACATGCTTATATGGTTACATAACAATTTCATTAAGGGATTACATCATATGCCAAGTGTGTGGTCAAAAAAGAAGTAAAACTAGGCATATTCATATATTTTGATGCCAATATTCTTCTTCTAGACTTGGTGGCCTCCATTACCTTGCTCAGTTGTTTCACCTAGCATGTTAAAATATTAGAGAGGAGGAAATGTGATTCAAAGAATCTCAATAACTCATCTCCCATTCAATAATACATAAAGTATGCAAAATAAGTCTTATAAATGCATACATTGACATATTAACATGTGCAAATATTCAAGAAGTATTTTCAACATTTGAGCAAGTTATACATAGCACACAAAGGCTTGCTAAGCAAGTAGATTAGTCTCACCCATTTATTTGTAGATTTTGGACTTGCCTCATTTATTCTTTAAGAGATTTTTGGATTCAACCTTACTCTTGGGAGTCAACCTTACTTTTGAGAGACTCTTTACTTTGCCTCAACTAATCTTAAAGGTTCTTGGCTCATCTTCACCATGTCTAAAGATTCTTGGTTTCATCATATTCAAGTAAAACAAAACAGGCCTCTAAGAACTCTGAGGAACTTAAAACTTTCATTTAAAAAGTCTTCATATAAGAATTCTAAAATTTGTTTAAAATGATAAAAATGTTTAAGGGTCATAAATAAGGAAAACAACTTGAATAGAATATAAGCTTACGAGTAATATAACAAACTCTAATAGCTCATATTTTTTAGCCACTCATGAAACAAACCAGAAAAATAAATTCTATTGATAAAAATAAAGGCTAATAAAATCCAAATATGCTACTTCCTGTTGTGCTGACGTGTCTTCTTCCTCTGTTCAGTAATTAAAGGCTTATCATATTGCTTGATATATATATATATATATATATATATATATGTTTTTTAACATAGATAGTAGGTTCCGATGCATATCTCTAATGCGTAATGATTTGGAAGTGAAGAATGTAACTGGTGAGATGAACTTATCCACATATTAACCTACGTCTACACTGAGCGCAACAGTGTTGAACTTTTTTAAAATGTGCCAATAAGATTGGTTCCTTTAGGGAAATCTCAAATAAATTACGTGATTATAGAACTAATTACTATTGAATTATTGTAGCTGTGAGTTCTGTAACTGAATAGGTTACATATATTACCCAGAAGAATGAGGTTGAGTGGTGAATAAATTGTTTTCTCCGTACATTTGTCCTTTTGATTGATTTTATATAAAAAAAATGTCAATACTTGATGAAACCCATAATAAACCTGCCAATAAAGATTGTAGAATATCTTACTTCTGATGTAATAAATTGGAACCACACCAGATATTTTGCATCAAGGCTAATAAAAAGGAAATATATGTTCAAGCTTTTGTTGTGTGTCAAGGAATTACTTGAGCTTAAGGCCTGAGCTACTAAACCTAGAACGGCTATCTTGAATTATGGTAGATACTTTATGGCATATTTACGTCTTAAAGACATATTGGATCCAGGCCAATTGTTCATCGGTGGACTTGCTAGTAAATGTTAATTTTTCTTCATTAAGGACCATGCCCTCCAGAAAGCCAATTACTGTTATCTTTTTATAGCATTTCAGTGAAATGAAACTGATGCTTTAAGCTAGAAATGCTTTATGATTGTCTCTGAATGCTGAATGAAGGTATATCTTCATGTGTTCATTTCTATTGGGCTTTTCCATGTCCTGATGCCCTTATATGTTTTTTTTCAAATAACAATGTGTTTTAAACACCAGGGTAACTTTAAGAATTCTGCTTCTTGCTCATATGTGCGCCCACATATTCATAAATCAAATTTTCACATCTCGAGTGTACCCTTGTTTAAGTAGGTATTAGTAGGAGCTTTCTCCTTGAACTGTTTTGTTTTTATGTTGAACGGATGCTCTGAATTGCATTGTCCTTGACCGTTTGACTATTTTTGTATACAACTCATTGTGCTACATTTGCCATGAATCTGCTATAAAGTCTTTTGGATAGCTTCATATAAAATACATGAGGCTGAGAAAATTTTTATTATGACCGACTGTGGTTCCCAATAGTATCTTCATATGACAAGTGGAAGCATTATATTCTTTTATTGAAATTAATTGATTTGGCGACAAATACAGACCGTGGATCATAAAGTTTTAAAACTTACACCTTAACTTAAATTTAAGGACCGAATTCTTTTAAGAAGAAATAATATAATGACTAAGTAAGAAAAAAATTAAATTAGTAATAAAAAATGAATTAAAATCCATAATTAAGTAATAATCAAAGTAAAGAATAAATTAAACTTGTAGAAATGATAAAAAGGCTAATTAAATAATTAGCAACAAAAAAATTTAGGCGTTAAAAGTTTAAAAATTTAGCTAAATATGTATTCCATCATTTTTTCTTTTCCTTTATTCCATTTTAATTCTCCTCCTACATATTTTGTTATCCAACTACCTTGAGTGCTACCCACCTTGTCCACTCCTCATCATATCTCTCATATGTCGAAGCTTCCCGCATTCTCCTTGTGCAGTGGCTATTTTGCATCATTTCCAATTGCAGCATGTTAGCATCTTCAGCCACTATTTCTTTTGTTAATTATTATTATTATTATTATTATTATTCATCGTGTCTACACCCCTCCCAACCAAGTGTCTTTTACATATTTTATTTCAGTGATGTTTCAGCCTCATTCAGCCAAAATAATTGGTCATGATGCAAATGAAATATCATAATTTTTTTTTAATACAATCTTTATACTACCCCAGCCCCAAATCCAGTTCACGTGCTAGCTTTGGGTAAAGGGAGAAATGAGCAGAAACTTGAACACTTTCCTCACCTTCCGTGTCTCTCCCTCATTTTCGGATTTAAGCCTTCTTTCTCCTCCATCTTATAAATCTCCAGCTTCCCCTCACTTCCGTTATTTCAGTGTGTTCGCTGCTTCTTTCCCCAGCCAAGGATCAGTCAGAAAAGTAGCAACTTGGTCTGCATCTCCAATCCCTCAATCTTTTGGTTAACAGCTTCCTTTGTCATTTTGTTCCACCTTTCTTTCCCTCTTTATGCTGCTGCTATTTCGTGGGGTTCACTGCTTCTTTTTCCAGTTGCTTTGAGAGTGAAATCGAGTATACCTCACCTCTTCTGTTATTGTTTCTTCTGTGCAACCATGGAGAAGGGAGTGTAAGCTTGATTTCGGCCAACCGTGGCTTAAAAAGTTGGAGTGAAGTCATCTTGAGCCATCCGTAATCCTCCACCATTCTAGTAGCCTCACTACCCGAGAGGCTCCCTGCACAATATAGATATTGGGTCTGAGTGTTCAGGACTAGGTTGGCCGAAAATTTATATCCTAGGAGCTCCTTTTACTCGGATAATTTGTTCACATGCAGCTTGGGTGAGCTACCCACGAGCTTGAATCTTCAAATTTTAGCTCATACAAAGTAAACTTCTAAACCTCTTGTGTTGAAAAACAAATGAAGAATAGCTTATGTTGTGGCTAGAATTAAAATAGGTAATAGATTAATTAAAGTAATTAAGATGGTAAATTAAGGAGTAACTATTGTGGGGAATGGGAAGCAATTAGGTAATAAGAATAATTAAGAAAAGTAGGATTTGATTTGGCATAGTTTAACTTAATACAATAAAAATAAAGTGGATAAGAAGATTCAAACTAATCTTTAGAACTTAAATGGAAAGTAAAATAGCTAAAATTAGACCAGGATAATCGTAGAGTAGGAATTAACTAATTAAAAGTTTAACTAAGGGAAGTAGTGAACTAATTAAATTAAAAAGGATATGTTGACACTAGTCTTAGAAATTCAACATAATAGGTTAGTTTAGCTAAAGTAAAGCTAACAATGAAGTAGTAATAAGATGAGATAAGGAAGTAAAGTAAACTAGTTAATTGGACTAAATGGATTGTTGTGATGATATTTCAGGAAATACTTACGTGTTCTTCTTGGAGGGTGTGACTAGAGCTCAGTGATGGAAGGACCCTTGACAATTGTTGTAAGTAAATTATAAAGTTTGATATGTTTTTAACTCTTTTTTTCATTTTTATTTCATTTACTTTTGTTTGCATTCTACATGTTTGTTGGGACAAACATTTTACGTAGTACCTCAATGTATTTATTGTTAATGATATCTAATTTTTTAGGCTTCAATATACCATATATATTGTGTTATCAAAATAAATATGAACAAACATGATGACTAAAACTTATTTTTGAAAGTTCAAAAGATGATAAGTTATTCTAATATGTTTTTATGAGTTTGTTTAAATGTTTCATGAGCATGAAGTGTTGTACTATTAGTTATAAAATTTTATTTTATTGTAGACTAGTTTATTTGGAAGATTTTAGCAAATGAATTATATTTTGTGTGTGTGTGTGTGTATAAGGGGATTGTGTAGAGCACTAATTGTTAACAGTAGTTTTGTTAATCTTTGATGTACATTGAATGTTGTCACATGGTTTCTATGACTGAGTATTTGAAGGATACTAAGTTGGATGCTATTTAAATATTCAAGAGTTTTAGGGATGCTGGTAAGCAGGGCAATGGTAGTAGCCTGCCTGTGATTCTTGCCTAAAGTGCCCTAAGACTGAATATATAGTTATTTATTTTCATAAGCTATATGTTAATATTAGTATACATTAGAACTTAGAGCTCGTTTGATAAGTGAAAAGTTAAGTATGAAAAGGGAAAGAGAAAAAAAAAAGTGATTTTGTATATAAGAAATACCGATAATACCCTTACTTTTAATGATTGAATAATTATTATTAGAAAGTATTAAGTAATCATTAAATAATAATTAGAGGAGTAAAATTGAGATTTCCTCCAAACTTTTCTTTTCTATCACTTTTGCCATTGCATTTTCTCATTTACTAAATGGGCTCTTAGAGTTTTACATAAACCTTTCTCATGAAGTGTTTTAACTAAATTGTTTTTAATGATTATTTTCTCTTCAATATTAAACTTTTAAATTTTTTAACTTAATTTTTAATTATTTGCTATAATCTTCTCCTATTAACTTTGTATGTTGATTAAAATATTATATGCATAAATGTTGATTGTATATTAATGCATTAATAATATAATAAACTAATTTTTTCACTAACTTAATTTTCTTAACTTTATATATATATATATATATATCAACTAATTCATATATCTTTTTATTTGAAGATTTATAAATTTGAATTTCTATAAAAAAATTATTTCATGCTCTTCCAATTTTTGTTATTATTATTATTATTATTATTATTATTACTCAAAACTTGTTTTTTATTTTGAAAAACTCTGTACCCTCTAGTTTCTTTTATTACCATGCTTTATCCTATTTTATTTTTTATTTATTGAGTATTGTGACTCATTCAATTATTTATTTTTGCAAATAAAAAAATTTATGCCTAATGTTCCTTTGGTGTAGTTCAAGAAAGTTGTTAGTGAAAAGCTAACAATCGAGTTGTCTAACGTTAATATTATCTTTGCATATATTTATTTGTACTCTAGAGTCAGGTTTACAAACTATAAGTAAGATTTCCTCCTTGTTAATTATGTTGTTTGTCAAATAGAAAGTGAGAGCAAAGCTCTCTTTTATAAATTTTGACTAATTGGTTGTTGTATACAAATGTGGGATGTACTACTTTTAAAAAGACACTTTGTTAAATTTTCTACAACAAGTCAACATAGTTTGATTTGATTATGACAATTGTAAAATCTTGAAATTTATAAAAATGAATGAAGTAACGGAATCATATTTGATTTGAAATTATTACCTATAAAATATTGCATGAAAAATCATATAAGGATTTGTTGTGATTAAACTTATAGATATAGAATTTTCTTGTATTTTGTGCCGATCACATCTCTATTTTGAGGTGTGATATTATCTAAGTTAAGGATATTACATACATTTATTTATACATTCATAATTGTGTCCAAACAAGAGAGTTTCATTGATATCTTGGCACCCATCTCTAAGAAAAAAACAACATATATGAATTTAGTGCATAACACATCACTTCACAAAGCCTCAATACCTTTTATACATTCCTATAATGATTATAATGATTGTATCCTACTACATCAATCTACTGTTAATAATAATAATAATAATAATAATAATAATAATAATAAGGATATTGTACTATTTCTATATACAAATAATTGTTTTGGAAATCCATACATCAAACAATACGAGCACCTAATCAAAATAGCAACAACAAAAGGTTATGATGGAGAAGGGCACCAAAAGAAGAGGCCATAGCTCCAGAGTGTATTCCGATGTGCTCATATATAATAAAAAATTCTTTATTTAACAAATAAATAAAAGGGATTATATTTATATCTAATATGAATGTCCTAAGTGTTGCTATGTTAACTAAAGTGTCAATCTAAAATTAAAAAAAAAAACATATTTAAAAAAAATTACAAAAAATATTATTTCACAATTATTAGATGTCCCATGTCTTCATCTTGCATTTTAATACTATGAAAAACTGCCCAAACATAATCATATTATATACTCCTTCCGATCTCTAATATAAGTCACTTATTAAAAAATTATTTTGGTCTAAAATATAAGTCACTTTTTTAAATTAGTTTAATCATTAAATAATTTTTTTAAATACCCTTAATTAAATAGAGAGTCATTAAGATCAATGCAATTTATTAATTATGGAAGTAAGTTCTTTAATTAGGGACAAATATAAAAAAAAATTATACTTTGATACAAATTCAATTAGTTAAATTATTTTTAACTAATTTTTTAATATCTATAAAATAGATATTAATGACTTATATTAAAGATCAGAGAGTATCAATCTTGATTTTAAAAAAATTTTAAGACCAAAATCAGTCAAAAAGGCTTAGGCACATGCCTGGGAACCATATAAAGGTTTTTATCCAAAAGAAAATTAAAATATTACAATGAAATGTTTCACGTTGCGCTGCCTTGTTGGCCAATTGAATTTTAGATTGGAGTTTCTTTCATTATTTTTCCCTTATCCTTATCTCTCTATTGGAGTGCTCGATTGGCAAATTGAAGGCTAGGGTGAGGTCCACGTGCCTCCCCCAAGATTGCATTTGCTACTTCTTCAGCCTCTTGTAACCTCTTTTTCCAAAATCTTTAGCTTTTCTCATAGTCGAACTAGCAACTTCGATGGCTCATTTCTTTTTCATTTTGCACCCAAATTGCCCATAATATATATTTTGGAAGGAGAAAACACCAGTGCCCAAAAAATAAATTCAATTTTTGTTTTAAATGCTTATTTGATTAACCCTAAATTTTAGATTCAAGTTCCTTGTGTTATGAGGGTCATATTGATGTAATTTTTGTGGCCTAAAACATTTTATTTTTAAAATTCCTAATAAAAGGTATGTAAAGAAGAAAAAAAAAACTTTAACTAAGACAACAACACCTTTTGTGGCACATGTAAAGGATGAAAGCGAGCAATTACGTCAATATTAATCTCTATTACAAACTAATGACCTCCTTGCTTCTTGTGGTGGTGAAGCTATTAGAGTCCTTCACGATATTTATATATATTCCAAATCTTTAAGGCCTACTGATGATATCTCAAAAGAATTACCAAATAGAGAAAATATAGAGATGAGAAAGGCTATTTTTAAAAAGAGGATTTACTCAACACATGGGCCTAATATCTCTGAAAAATGATTAGAGGGTTATAGTTCTAGGATATTTCAAAATTGGATAGATCATATCCTATAAAAAATGAATTATATCAATTAAATTTGAATAATACAAATTTAGTCATTTAAATTGAATTTCAAATAGTTTTGTTAATTCAAATAATTATCTAATTAATTCAGATAACTTGTTTAAATTTATTTAATGTATTTAATTAAACTTGTCTAATAATAATAATTACTATTAATTACTCAAATTAATTATTATACAAATTCCTATTATCAGAATTTATCTAATAATAGATAATTCTGTTTTAATTTAATAAATCCCTTTGTATTAGAACATTTCCAATAATAATTAATTAGTTTAATTGATTAAGTTTCCTTTATTAGAACTTATCTAGTTAAATTAATTAATAAATAAATAAATATTGTACGTCATGTGTAATATACTCCATAGTCATTTTGCCACAGACATCAATACCATAGGATTGAAAGGGCATGAGTCTTTCTTGCATCTGGGACATAACAATTGACCATCATCACTCTTGACTTTCCTTGCAAGAATCATATCACCACCCTTAATTTGTTTGTAGCTTGTGAATTATTCCAAGAGTTATGTAACTCCCACTCTAGTTGTAGACATATAATATCCATTAATGAGCATAACAAAAATGGTTAGAAGGTTATATTAATAAGTTTTTCTTGTAGTACGAAGTAACAAAAAGAAAATAATATTAATTAACGTCGTTTCCATCTGTAATGTTCACAAGCTTGGAAGACAAAAAATCATCTCTAACCGAGGCATTTGGCTAAGTAGATACTTGACCGTATCATTAAGATGGTGCTTATTGTGTCAAGCTCACTATACAGTAAAAATAGTAAAATTGGAAAACTAAGACAAAAAAGCAATTCATGAATATTTGCGCGGCAAATTATTTGAAAAGAATTGTGCAACCAAAAGAACATAAAATTTGCAAGTGTTGAAATCGGAACTTTGGTTTCACAGTAGCTAGTTTAGGAATGTCAAGATTGAACAAGATCTTTGAAGTATTCCATGAGTTCCATAGCTGGATTGGATTTTCGTTTATGCAAAGAATAAAGCAAGCAAATACAAATGGCAAGAATGACAACTTGTTCATAAAATAATTAGGTGCAATAGATAATTAAGTACGAACATATTCCTGTAATCATTGATTCTCGCAAGCTAAAACACCACTATAGCGGAAGGCCTTATAGATTAGTCAATATAATCTGAAACGGCTCAAGCATCTTCTGGAATTACTTTTTCCCTTGGTTTCCCACTTTGCCTGATGCGGTAATAATGTCTCTCGTAATAAATTGTCATCAAATCTAGTCTTACTGTAAATACCATTAATGATATTACATTTCAACTTTCAAGAAATTCTGGTGTTATTCAATGTGGTCTTGCTCTTTCATGATCATGGTAAAGACATTATAGTCACGAAGAGGTTGTGGCTTGAAGAATAAATAGATGACTGAAAGGACACAGTAGGCTTTTGTAGTCAAACAATGGCTTTTTTCTTTTTCTTTTTTTTCAATATGGACTTTCCTATATTCGCATGATTAACACGGTATTGTTTTCGGCATGTTACATAATTATTTAAAAAAAAAATTTGCAAAACTTATATATATCATGCCATAAGAGTATGGTAGACGCCTTATTACTCTTACTTTGATAGAAAAAAAATGGATCAAAATCTAATATTTATAACAGAATTTTGACCAATAGGATGCCTTGAATTTTTGGATTTAATAATATAATTAAATTTTGACTTTAGAACTCAAGGTATATAAGCTTGAATGATATCACGTTTTAGAGAGTTCGTCATACCGAATCCTTCTTTATATTATGATTTTAAGGCTGCTAGTTGAAGCATTACTATACACTGAAATTGCATCAAAGCTTAATCCACAATTTGTATTACTTTGTAGTTGGTCTAATATAGTGCTACTCATCAATTTTATTATATCTTTTTCTGACTAAGTAGGGGAACAGTGTGACTAATAATACATGGTGGGAAGATTTCCCTCATGACAGCTCAGCCAATTATGCAATTATAGAACCATTTTGGTTCTGCAAATGCAGATCCACAACTGGTTCTGCAATCGTTCTGCTCTAGCTCTGCAAATGCAGAACCACAGATGGTTTTGCATTTGCAGAACCAGTACTGTGATTTTGACTTAAAGAATTCCTCACATTTTGTGTTGGTCTTTGACAATGTGGTGGTTTACAAGTTACTGTGATTTTGACTTAACTAGTGCATCCTGTTGATTTTGCTATAAACCTAGTAGGCTAGATCATTTTACTTATAATAGAACTTACCAAAATAGGGAATTCCATAATTGCTTTTATCTTTGTCTGCAGGAAAATGACAGGATTTGGACAGGGCAGACATGATAGTCATGACCAAGTGACCTCTGTTCTGCTGCCAACATGATACCGTTTTAGAGAGAAATAGACCAAGGAGTGTGGGCTGCATATATTTCCAAACACTGAGAGGGAGAGAGAGTGGAAATACATAAGACCTATATGTGATATTATATTAACGCCAGAAAATGAGCAGATCCAAACTCCACATCAACCACTTTCACTACCACAGGCTGAAAGATCTGCACAGCTTCCCTCACAACCTATTGGAGGGCGACAGCAACATTCTTCACAGACGCAAACATCAAAGAATCCAAGCACAATTGGTATTTTCACAGTAGTTGATTTGTGGGGGTTCTCGAAAGGGTTAATTCTCGCTTGTGGATGCTGTTGGAAACTTGTGATTGGTGCTGGCTTGATTTCGTTGTAAGCACTATCCTGTTGTACTGAAAGTGATCTTTGCTATATATATATATAGCAAACAGGGACAAATTTCTGTGAGGAAAACGAATTGTGGAAGACAAGGATAACCCTTGAAGCAAATTTTGTGAATTTGAAAGTTCAAAAATGTTGTTTAGACGTTAAGCCCACTGGTTGTTGCTGGTAGTACTTTAAAAAAAAAATTATGTTTTGAATGCTTCAGTTGTTTGAGATAATTCAGAAAAAGTGACCCATGAATTGCAAGTCCTTCTCCTTGCGATGATGTCAATTTAAGTCCACTTTCAGCTGAGGTACTTGAGGATGAACTTTTTAGACTATTCTCCTTCCAATTCTAGTGAATATCAAGTAAGCTCTTCATGCACAAGTAAGTTTCTTCTAGTACTGCATACTTTTAATTTGGTTCTCAGCTCAGATGCCCTTAGGACCATGGATTTTCTCAGCAAGAAGTGATTTGATTTCCTTTGTTTTCTTGGGTTTCCTGACTGTTTATTCTTCCTGCTATTTGATGCGAAAAAATTTGATAACTTAGCACTCCTCATTTGACTAATCTGCCCCTACATTAGACGCATGCTGTAGCAAAAGAACTTCTCAAGTATTACTCCCACTCTTGCATTGGTTATTAGAGGAGAAGCTGAACGAATTGTTGGAGGGGTAAATCTACTGGTGGCAACTACTGGTCGTCTTCTTTATCATCTTCAAAATACAAAGGGAGTTATATATAAAAACTTGAAGGTAAATTTTAGATACTTTATACAGTTGTTTACCTCATTATAACTCACAGATACTTCATTACTAATTGAGTGACAAGCAACGTTAAAATATTAATGATTATCTCTTTAATTCTTCGAACTGCTTCGAGTTTATAATGTCCATCAGTAATCCAAGCAATTTTTATAAGCTAATGAATAGCCTGTGTAAAAACATTATAAGCTAAATAATTAGTCCTGAAGTGTAAAAAATTTGCTGCACAGGTCCCCGTTTATAATTATCCCTAAAAATCTTTTTGCCTTCTGTAAGTTTTTGCTGATCATAATATATGAACATGAGCTAGCTGTATGCTATTGTTTAGGGTATGTTCCCCAATTCTCTTCAGCAAGTTGCAGGCCATCCTCAATTGGTGGACTTGTTTCCATGTCCGAACTCAAATTGCCTGAAAAGCAACAAGACTTGATAAGATTGTTTTTTGTTTCTGGTATTGAAGATGGAAGAGGAAACAACTAAATCCTTGCTGTATGATGTTCTTGAACTTTGATGTTTTGGCTTTTGGAATGGAATGTTATATGTTCTGGTTCAGTCCAAAACCAAATTTAGATGTGTGTGCATGTGAGAGCTGTGTACGCAGGTTTGAATGGGCCAAACAATGTTTGAACTTTGAATTTGGTTCAGTCTCAGTCCAGAACCAGATTCTGGTTCTGGACAGCAGGGTTTTGTGATTATAGTATATGGCTCCAAAGTCAGAAATAAAACCATATTGTAGCTTGTCTGTGATTGTGTAATGTTGTGATGCACCCAACCTTCCTATCTCCATTGCATCATCCAAAAGAACTTCTTGTCCTTAATGAGCTAAGCAATACACGAAATTTCTTTTCTGTTAATTTTATTGTCTATGAAGATTGATGAAAAGGAAGATGTTAGTTTTAGAGGTTGAAATCTTAGACAACATCTCACTAGTTTCTGTGACGGTCAGGTTGTGATTGTAGCATATGACCTCTGATTCTTTTGCGGGTCTTAGAATTGAAAACTATCAATATTGTGAAGATGGTTTTAATTTGTATATTTATATTAGATAGGTTTATTTGTAAAAAGTTATTTTATTTTGGATATTTATTTTGTTTGAATAAATAAAATGAATTGTTAATGACAAGCATTTATTGTGAAAAGTTTTCTAGAAAGAAAAAGACAAAAAAAAAAAGGAGGCAAAAGCCAACCCATCGCAAATGGCTCATTCGGCTTGAAAACAATTCTTGAAGGGAAAAATTACTGTGAACAGTAAATTTCTAACTCAGTTTATACACACACGTGCATAAGACATAAGACATTATTTTTTAAAAATGCAATATAAATTAATAGTCTTAAAAAAATTAAAATGTATATGAGAAGTGAGTAAGTTAAACTCTTTTAGGGATCAGTAAGATACTCTATAAATATCTGTAAAATTTATTCATTTGGATCTAAGTATGAGATTTGTATAAATGTGTCAAGGATCTAATTAATAGACTCTATCCGAATGCATAGCTTTGAATTCTCACACGGCCACCTTTGGGCTTTGTTGGGCTTTGACAAATCCAAAAACGCAGATGTGTGAATAGTTTTAAAGGGGGAAAGAGAGGAAGAGAGAGAGAGAGAGAAGGCAAGCAGCCCAGCACAAATGATTTATGGAGTTCTCCCAAAAAAAGAAACCAAAAAAAAATTTACACGGATAATAAAATCTGAACTCAGATTATATATATACACACACACATATATATTCATTTATGAAATCTAGTTGAATTCAAGATAAATTTGATTTCAATTATCTGTATCAATATAGGTTTAATTTGTTTGGTTTCAAACTAACATAAAAAATAAGATAATTTTAAAAAATGTAAATACAAATTATAGTTTGAAAAAAAAAAAGAAGTTAATAGCGGGGGCCTGGTTTCTCTCCAGTCAGACGTAGGAACATCATCATCTAGTTAAGCATTTTACAGTTGTTTGCTTTTTTATTTTAATTAAAAGAAAAAGAAAAATATGCAAAATATCCTGACAGGACCATCGTGTTGGCACCTTAACTGGAGAGAAGGTGTAGCCTAACAAGTGTAGCCAAGTAGGAAGTGGAAAGTTAAATGCACCCAATTGCCTCTAGAAGGTTCAGAAAGTCTAATGGAAATAGGGAAAAGGAAAACATTTATTATGGTGTTGTTGGGTTATCATTGGAATGGATTATGCCCATATGGTGAGGTTGTGGTACTCTACAATAATATATCACACATTAAAAAAAAGGTTAAAAAAATAAAAATATATTAAAATTTTTTATTAATTTTTATTTTGTTTTATTTTTTTAAATATAAATTGTACATTTATTTATTAAATAAAAGATTAAATTCTTAAAATTAGGCCTTTTCTTTCCACTTAATGACACATTGGATTTGATGCACATTTACCTAAACTGCTTAAATTTGATCTGGGTGGTTTTTAAATTTTATTTATATATATATATATATTTAAAATTTTTTATTTTATAAAATGTAAAATATAGAATGAAAATAAGTTCATAATTGACAACTACAAAAAATAATATTTTATATAAAAAATTAAAAAAAAAGTTTTTTTAATAAAATCTGGACCTTCAGCATTACTAAATAACTTGAGAAACAATAGTTAGCATTACGTTGCATTCAAATCATCTCCCGTGCGAAGTTGTGCAATTTGTCTTAATTGAGCATGAAATCCATCCAACGAATGCCTCCTAGCCACATCCCACTTAACATCAAAACACAGCATAGATCAAAACGTAAAGATAAAGGCGGATTTTATTTAGAGCAAAATGTAGATACCACCAAAACAGCCATGGCGCAAAAGGAGTTCATTATCTTCCTCTATTCGTCTCTTCGGCTACTTCATGGTTAGATGTAGCCATGGTTTCAATGCTGGGCTTGATCATGGAAGGCACAGGTGGGTCAGCTCTCTATGCTTCACCCGGGTGCACTTTGGATCTTAACCTGCAATGCTTGGCAGAGTTGAGAGTTGAAGACAACAATGCATGTAAGATCTTAACCTAATTTTCATTCCTCTTGTTTTAAGCTTTTACCCTGAAACTCCTCTTGTTTTATGATCAACGAGATGAAGAAAATTAGTGAATATTATGATTCCATGATTAATTGGGATGTTGTGATTATTGTAATAAAATGGTGAAGGTTTAGGAAGAGTGCTTGGGACATGATAGAGGTCAATCGATGACCCCATATATGCTACATCTTTTAATTGATTACTATGCATTATAGTTGCCCAAATTTGGGTGCCATGCCTTGACCTATTGGCAGTTGTAAGACTTTAAAAGCAACACTTGCCTAAATAATTATGAGGTTATCCTTAGTGAATGGCTAGCTCCTTTTAGCTTTTTGTCTTGATGTTTAATTCATTAATGGCCTATTTTCAAGAACTATGAATCTTACAATACTTTAGGCTACTATTTCTTAAATTGAGATTATTTTTTTTAGAAATTTTTTATGGCATAGTATATTCATTTAATTCGACTAGGTGGGCAATTAAATTAACTTGCTTGATGTTAGTTGTATAAAATATATCTTTGTTTCAATCAAATCTCTGTTTTGCTGGCTAAATTGTCTTGCCAGCTAGATTTACATTAAATACTATAGTGAATTTATTAGCTTTCCTTTTTTGGTAATGACCAAAAGTTTAAATCTAAAATTTCATATACCAAGTGAGTAACCCGTGAAAGGAGGATACTAATATCATCTCAATTCAATCCTTTAAAGATATTCTTTAAAGAAATATCATCCGTAATGCACTATCAAATCTAGATGCTGTAGGACATACTCTAAGGGTAATGGCAGAACCTTTTGATCAAGTTTAGCCCTTTTCTCAGAAGTCAAATGAGAACAATTATGGTAAAAGAATGGTGGGTTCTATACCCTATCTTCTTAAAGCAAAATAATCTATTTTAGTATCTCAATTAGATTTAACAGAATCCCTTTTCTGGTATGTTTAGACAATTAGCCTATCCTCTTCTTAGCTTTCTATCTGTCCTGGCCTTTTAGGATTAAGGATTCTTTTAATCTTCTTGAAAAACTTTTTAATTGAAGAACTTATAGACAAGGCAAGATTCTTCTGTTATAATTATACTCCCTTACTAATACTTTCTGATGCATAGGATTTTTATGCAAGGTAAGTGTAGAGTATACTGGTATAAATAAGATAATCATAAAAGATTTGCTAAGAAAGATTTCAAAAGAAGAAAATTTTTTAGAAAGAAGTCATAGAAAATAATGAGAATCTTATTATTTAGCAAACTTTGATATAAAAAAGTTCTCTTACCTCAAGCTCAAGAGTGAAACACTTGAAATAACTAAGAGCTATTACAAATAGACAAACGAATTTTATAAAAGTAGGACAATAATATAGAAAAACCTTTTAATAAAGTTACTTTTACGGACTGAAAAGTTAAACCACACCTAAAAAGCAAACCAACATATTAGGATAATAATTGCACATAAGATAGTCTAGTAGTGGATAAGCCTTATCCCTTCTTTATGGGTTAATATAAAGGAGATAGGTTTGGGTCCTCAGAACTATCAATATCAGCTAGGTCATTTTTTCTGATTTTTCCAAAGTGCGAATTAAGCCATTCTTCAATTTTATCAAAGTCAATTAGCTCATTAGGATCTTGGGAATCTTGTATGTGTTTATCTTGATTTTGTGTAGGCTAAGATTGTGAGCATGATCCTCACAGAAAGTTAATCATTTTGGCTAAAGTCCAAACTTTAGTATTTGGAAGATTGATTTCTAGTAATCTTAGTTATGCTGAAATAAATTCTTTAGGAAATGGACCTAATGATGTGCACAATATAAATTTACTCTCTTGATAATTATTAATTTTACATAAAAACTCTTTTAGATATTTGAGAGCTTGATCTTTTTACTTAGGCAATTCAAGGAAAATGTTCCATTCATAAGCATAATTCCTGGTTAAGAGCATATTTTGCCTGTTCATCTAATAAGGTCGGTGAATGATGAAAATATCAGTAACTTTTTTGTTTGCTTTAGGATTATTCCACAGGTTATGTTATGAAATGATTTTTTGTAGTTCTTTTTACTACCAGTATAATGGTGAAAACCATTCAAGAAGGATCAAAAAATTAGAATCGCGGTTTTCATCTTGGTAAAGAAAGTGATAGATGAGAAAAGGTTGAAACTTTATGACTCCAGAGTAAAGGACGATGAAAGCCCATAGGTACCATAACACATCATCAATGATGTAAGTACGAATCTTAAAGAGAATTAGGAATGGAATCTGTGGATCAAAGTAGGATGGATGGACAGGAAGTGACAAATCTCTAAGATATGATAAAGGTAATAAAATAGAAACTTTCTGTAAGCTTCTGTGCTTCAACAGGGTTTCTGGGTTTCAGATCACATAGAGGAAAATCTTTTTTAAGTTAAGCTGAAAGCAAGAGAGAATGGTGGATGGTACAACCAAGGATAGAGTGAGCCATGAGAATGAAAAGAATTGGTTTTACAAGAGTGAGCAAATTTTCTAGCTGAAGTCTGGAATGATAGTCTGTGATAATATTTGTATGGCCTTTGATATGTTAAACTTTGAATTTGCAACATAAGAACCAATCTTTCCATTTAAATAATTGGTTATTAGGCAAAACTTTTTTCTTAAACTCCAAGATTTTAGGAAATGACACATTATTCATCTAAACCACAAATTCATAAAGGGTTGAGATGAAAGCTAAATTTTTTAATTCCTTTTTTTACAACAAGGATTTCTTTTTAAATAGCATGATAATGCTTCTCAGAGTCTTTGAATTATTCGCTTGCATGACTATAGTGAAATTGCTTTCCATCAATCTTTTCTATAAGAATAACTTCCCAAAAATCATCACTTGCATCTGTTTGAAGGATCCTTTTCCCTTTGTCAAGAATTTTTAAAGATAAAGGATTTTGAGAAATCTTTTTTAGATAGCTTACAACTGTTGTTTGCTCATGACCTCATGATAGGGGATTCTTCTTTTTTAAGAGTTTTAACAATTAGCTAGTGTGATTAGATATATGAGGGATAAAGTCTTTGATGAAGTTTATTATCCCGAAGAACTGTTAAATTTGCTTTATGGTGAAATTTTCATCAGGAAAAGTAAGTAACTCTTGAGCAATATGAAAGCTTGGGTAATAATGTCCATTGGACATATTCATTCTAAGGAATTCTATTTGGATCTAACCCAATTAGCTCTTATAAGATAATAGCATAATCCCATATTGTTTGGTGATATCCAAAAACTGTTGAAGAAATAGCTTATGATCCTTTTCATTTTTGGAATAAAGGAGTATATCATCAATGTAAATGAGGGTACTATAGAGAATAAGTTTAAAGATTTTTGTCTTGGCCTTTTGAAAGAGAAATGACACTACTTTGAGACCAAATGGTATAACTGTCCACTAGTACTAAGCATTAGGAATGCAAAATGCTATTTTGCACCTCTCAGAAGGTTCAATGCCTAACTGCCAGAAGCTAGTTTTAAGATCAAACTTTGATAACACTTTTGCATTTTTAAGAAGACTGATCTGTAAGCTGATCTTTGGTAGTAAAAATTTATTATTTTGAAGGAACATATTTAAAGGCTTGTAATTAATAACCAACCTTTTTTTCCTCATTTTTATTCTGATCTTTTTTCCATATAAAAAGCTTGACAAACTTAATCTGACTTAATGGGCTCAATAAGTCATTACTTCAATAAGGCAGCACATTCTTCTTTGGTTAGGGCTAAGTCATCTGGATTCATACCAAGGTGAGAGACTTTTATAGAATTAACATCCTTATTTCTCTTAAAGGGAAGTTGGATAAAGAATTCTTGATTTTTCCAGAGGGGAAGAAGGTGAGTGAATTGATCATGTGATTTTGGAGAAAATAGTAGTAATTAATCTTGAATGTCTTCATACCCAAGAAGAACATGTTGTAGGTTAAATATTTTAGAAATAATAGTGTATGGCTTAAAATTTTGCTTGTATTTGATACCTTTAGGTTGGATCTGTAGTTGTTTGACTTGGCAATAGACATCCATACTAATGAAAATATTTTTATAAGGAAGATTATTTCCAAGTACCTTTCTCCAAATAATGCAATCAAGGAAAAACATTATGCCAATCTTTTTCTTAGTGATAAGATCAACCATAAAAATCTTCCCATCTGTAGCACTAAAGTATTCAAAATGTTTTTTCCCATGCTTTAGGAGGAAGAATGACAGGATTCATTAGGCTCTTTAAAGCTCCTATATCCATGTAAGCAATAACAAGGATTAGCTTGTGATATTTACCTCGAAGAATTTGCATTTCAATGTAAGGCATAGGTGGTTCTGTTTCT
Source organism: Erythrophleum fordii (assembly GCA_032878935.1). Lineage (NCBI taxonomy): Eukaryota > Viridiplantae > Streptophyta > Magnoliopsida > Fabales > Fabaceae > Erythrophleum > Erythrophleum fordii. The sequence goes on from JAVQMF010000055.1 coordinate 2,902,114, forward strand.
TTTACTTGATTGGCTTAATTGCATGGCTAGGTAGAATAACTAGATTAGAGGAAATTGTCAGGTTTTTCTGAGATGATAGAATAATTAGAATCTATAAAGCAGTCTGAGTTTGAAAAAGGTAATCTTGATAAAGCAAAAACAATTGAATCATCAACATCTTCTTGTTATAAGAAAAGTTCTTCTATTTGTTTATCTTACTAGAGAGGAATGCTGGCCTAAAGCTGTTAAAGAAGCTTAATATCTTTCTTTAACTTGTTAAGACACTGCTTCACAAAATGACCTTTCTTCCTATAAATGTAGTAGTGATCCTTTCTTTTGTATTATATGGTTCTTCTTCTGAAAAATCATTTAGGCTTTTTATGCCTTTTTCTCCTAAAATTCTTATAACAAGCTTTGTGAAAGTGGAACTTCTTTTTTGTAGAGCAAGAGCATCTGTGTTTATCTTTGCATTTAATTTGGAGATAAAACTTCTTACAAACTTTTTAAAGTACCAATTTTCTTTCCATCATACAATCAAACATCTTATGTTGCTCACATAACTTTTCAAGTGTAGCAAGGGCAAGTTAATAGATTTCTCCTAAAGAGATATCTATCATGTCTCTTCAAAGTGACTAGATAGCTCTTAGAAGTTTTGGTTGAAGTTTTTCTAGTAAAAAGGCTATGAAAATATATCAGAGATTGACATTATTAAAGCCATTAAGCATCTAATAGTGTTCAGTCATCTTTTGATAATAAATATTAAGGTCTTTCTTCTTTAAAGAACAACAACACATCTAGAAATATTTGTACCTCTTTTGTTTATCAACAAGATGGAAGTCTCCTAAAAATTCCTTGTGAATGAATCCTAAGAGTGGATTAGCACTAAGAGCACAAGTATAATGAAATTGTCAATACTCCTTTAGGCTTTGAAATCATTCTTTGAGAGTCCCCATGAATCTGGTTGTAAATTCAATGAGAATTACCTCAAGATTAGCAACTGGTCTTGTCATTTAGAGATCAATCTATACTGAGAATTTATGTAATTTATCACTCCATTTTTTTAGAGAAACATCATCAAATGTAAACTATGGGACATGTGTAAGACAAGTTTGAGTCTGTGTATAATTAGGAGAAGTTTTTGTATAAGAATAATGCTTAGCATAATCTTCATATTCTAAATTGGATTCCTCAACCTTCTTAACAGGATTGGGATTGACCACATATAGAGTAGAGACATTGGCTCGATCATTAGACTCATTAGAATTAATTGGTTCTAATATAATTTTATCAGTATGATTAGAGTCAGCATTGGAACTATAATGAGTTACTATCGTTACAAGAGCAATAGTTCCAAAAGATTTATTATGCTTTGGCTGAGAGGATGGAGGTTTTATTTGCATGGGTTGTTTGTTTCTTTGATTAGTAGGTGGAGAATGCATTTTCTTTGGTGAAGAAAGTGGAGTATTGATTTTTAAAGATTTTAAGGGTTGTTCAAAAGGTTTGGTCCAAGAAGGAGAGGGCTCAAATTTGGTGGAATATTGTGGTCTTTAAGGAGGTTTAAGAATTCTAGTTGGAGATGGAAGTGATTGTTTTAGTTGAAGTTGGCTAAGTTAGCTTACACTGAGGTAATCTTCCTTACATCGGAAAACTTCATAATTCATTTAAAAACATTTATGGTGATTTGCCTCAAGAGGATAAGTTGAATATAAAGGTGAAGAATATGAATTATAGGCTGGAGTGTATAAAGAAGGGTAAGTGTTATAAATACTTTTGAAATGATCTCGTGCCAAATATTTCTCAATTTGGCCAATCTAATTTTTAAGCCTCCTAATTTCTTACTCTTCTTGTGTAAATACAGGGCCCATATATCCTATTGTGATAAAGCTCCTGAGTTCTACATCCAAGGATGCCACTTGGTGCTGTAAGCGGTCATATAACTATTGGACTTAAGTGGAAAGTCTATCAAGATGAGAATGAGTTTAAGTTGTCTGACTTGAAAAATTCTCTAATTTAAAATCAATTTGTTGAAGAACATGATTCTGAGTTGTAATATTATGAGTATGTTAGTTAAGGACTTCTTCAACTTGTGAAACTGGTCTTATGGCCCCATTAGGAGCAACTTCAATGGGATCAGAGTAATGACTTATAGCTAACATTTGTTTTTGGATTGATTCTTCTCTCTATATAAGGAAATTCTGAGTCATAAACTTTAGATGTGGATGAAAGCATCATACATATAATAGGCTCAGGTAACACTTGTAGAGTAATGAATGGTTCAGGCTTTATGACCTAGTTCCCTTAATAATTCATGAATAGACCAGGGCTTTGGCTTGAGATTTCTGATGCTAACCTATTTGGCTTAGGTCGGTCATCATCATCATCAAATTTGCCTTACATTGATAGGGTTGAACGTTGGAGCTATTGGAAATTATTAATGTTATCATAATAGAAATTAGATTTCAACCTTTTAAGGAATATCTATACTAGGTGAGGTAGCTTTTATCTTATCTTACATTTTATTACTTAACCTTAGTTTTTTTTTATTTTTGATTTTGAGGATGATCCCTAGTTAGTGGAAATCAAGCTTGACTAAGACTTAATTATGCAAAACTGCAAACTTCATTTTGCAACTTGAACATTTGATTGTTGATATAGTCCAACTCTAGCACATCCTATTTGAAGGCAAATTCAAGTTACATGAAGCCAATTCTAAAACAAGCATTTTAAGCCAAATTTAAGCAAAATGAAGACAATGCTAGTACAAGCCAATCAAAGAACAAGTGAAATATAGGAATAGATGAATTGTAAATGAAGCCAATTTTAGAACAAGCATGGATGAATTATATATCCATTACATTGTAAATGGATGAATACATGATAACTGTACAATATAAGCTAAATATATCTAAAAAGATTACTTGACAATTGTACAATATAAAGATTTCATGCTATGTTTTACATCATGTAAGTCCATATTAGTTAGAGAAAGACTATTGGGCTCTCTCTTTATAAAGTAAATCTCCCCATATGTGAACCTTATCTTGTTAGAATGTCCAATAGGAAGCCTTTTGATAAGGCTTAGAAGGCTTCTCATCTTTTAAAACTTGCCTAGACATATGTGGACCTATGAATGTTAAAGTAAGATGTGGCATATCTTACTTTATCACATTCGTGGATGATTACTCATAATATGGTTCAGTCTTTCTATTAGCTCACTGCATTAAAGCTTTGAATTGTTTTAAAGGCTTCATAGTAAAGATTAAGGATTAAAAAGAGAAGAGTGTTAAGGCTCTTTGTATTGATAGAGGCCAAGAATATCTCTTTGATCAATTCAAAGAATTTTACAAAGCAAAGGGAATACGTTGATAATTAATGATACTTGGAACTCTGCCATAAAATGATACTATAGAAAGAAGGACTCATACTATGTTAGGAATGGTTAGGTTGGTAATGGCTCAAGCTAACCTCCTAATCAATGCTCTTCTGATAGTGGCATATATCTTTAATCGAGTTGCTTCAAAATCAATCCCCTTCACTCCATATGAATTGAGAAATAGAATTAAGCCTATTTTGAATGGCTCACACTCTTAGGGATCTATAGGATACATCCACAATCCTTCTTATAAGCTTGGAAAGCTAGGCCCAAGAGCTAATAAGACTAGCTTCATCAGGTACTTTAAATATTCTAAAGGCTATGTGATGTATGGAGATCAGCCTGATGGAGGACTAACTGAGATCGAATCTTACAATGTTGAATTTTTGTAAGATAATTACCCTAGTATAGGTGAGATGAAAAGGGGTCTTGATCTCTATGAGGTAGAAAAACCTCAAGATAGTACACCCCAACTTTTTAAATTAGAAGTGGAAACATAACCAATTTTGAGATTGTTGAGAATAGTAGGAGTAGTTGAAACATGCCTTAGGATTCATATATTGGAAGGAGCAAGTGTGGAAATTTTCCACAAAAATACTTTGACATAAAAAGTGAGTCCTTCTTAAGTATATCCAGGGATACCAAAGAGCCTTCATCTTATATAGTAGTAATGAGCTCACCATTATCAAATAAATGGTTAGCTATAATGGAAGATGAAATAAACATATGGCTAAAAACCATGTGTGGAAGTTACTTAACCTACCAATTAGGCATAAAATCATTGGAAACAAATAGGCCTTCAAAATCAAATGCAAGGTTAATGGGTTAGTTGACAAATATAAGACCCAACTAGTAGTAAAAAGTTACACCTAAAAAGAAGGTGTTGACTATGAAGAGATATTTTTTCCTGTGGTAAGATTTGCATCAATTCAGCTCACCATGGCTATTTTTGCATATTTAGATTTGAAATTATTCTAAATGGATGTGAAAACATTATTTCTTAGTGGAAAAATAGATGAAGAGATTTATATGGATCAAACTATTATGTTTTAAGTTAAAGGACAAGAGCACAAAGTGTATGTGTCACTTAAAATGTGCCATTTATGGCTTGAAACAATTATCCAAAAAATGGTATCCTAGATTCCATCATGCTATTGTCTCAATAGGCTTCACGATGACTAAATAAGACCATTGTGTGTATATCAAGAGACTTGAGGTTAAGTTTTTCATTCTCTCATTATACATGGATGATGTCTTCTTAGCTAAAAATGACAAAGAGTTAATAGTTACTATTTAAAAGTAGTCATCCTCCATATTTAAGTAGAAAGAGATAGGCCAAGCAAATTATGTGTTTGGGTTAAAGATCTCAAGATATTGGTCTAAATGGTTTTTGAGTTTGTCTAAAGAAACATATATCAAAAGAATCTTAGAACATTTTTGTATGCATGACTGCAAATCCATCAACACTCTTGTGGAAAAGTTCCATTACTTTAGCATAAAGCAATGCCTTAAGACAAAAGAAGAGAAAAGACAGATGACTAAGGTGCCATATGTTAGTGTTATTGATAATCTAATGCATGTTATGTTGTGTACTCGAGCTGATATTTGCTTAGTAGTAGGAATGGTCAATAGATATCATACATTAGTTGTAGTGATGCTAATGGTTCTACAGATTAAGATAAGTTTAAGTCCACTTGGAAGAGGAGCCATTTCATGGTGTAGCAAAAAGCAACAATATGTTTCTTTATCCATGATGGAATCAGAGTATGTTGCATGTTCTATGATAGTGCAAAAAGCAATTTGGTTTAAAAGATTATTGTAGACCTTAAACATTACTAGACATCCTCATGTAACACAACTACTATAGCTTATACGAAAGATCTCAAGTACTATTGAAATACAAAGCATATAAATACTTGCTACCACTTTATCTATGACATCATCACACAAGGTCAGATTATATTAAGGCATGTCTCCATAATCAATATGATTGCTAACCCATTTACCAAACCAATAGTTAGAGATCCTTTTCAAAAGCATGTTAGGAGTTTAGGTTTGATGAGAATTTACTTATGTATCAAAATATTGATTATGCAATAAAAAAATTATTTTAAAGTTTTTGTTGACTCATATAAAGATTAATTATAAAAGCACACAACTAAGATTGTCATTAAGTTTTTAAATTGTCCTTCTCACATGGGAAATTGCCTTAATGCTAAAGAAGCAAGTAGGATGAGACTTAAAAGATCATCCGATACCATGTGATAATGATATCCTTATCGTCTAGGTGATGAGTAAAGATCCTTGTATCAATATTATGTTGCATTAGCTAAGTGCTAAGATGAAACTTTACAAGTTAAACATGAAGGTGTCCATACTTCATGAAGCTTGTATAAAGTTAGATTTCAATCTGAGTTATTTAAGTTAGTCTTTGTGATTAACCATATTATATATGGTGTAAGATAAAGTATCACAAGCATTGTGTAAGAGCTCTATCATAACATACAATTCATATTACATATGCTAGAATGCAATTGTCAAAAGGAAATGATTAAATAGATCCTTAATTCTTCATTGTATGAGCCCTATGGACTCTTAATCTACTTTTATACCTTTTGGGACTTATCTATATCAAGAAGTTGAGGTTACATGTTACTTTAACATGATCTCCAAGGATTAGGAGTAATATAGTTTAATGTAACATGACTAAGAAAGCAGCCTAATCCCTATAGATTGGGCATTCGAGGAAAATTCATCCAATATCACACATGTGATTTATAGCTTATAGCTTGGGTGATTATACAAACATCAATTGGGAATGTGACAATAAGTATAAATGCATAAGAAGATTCTACATGGCCCTTTGATTCGATGGATCAGAGGCACAAAATCAAGTGTGAATAAAATTATTTAGGTAATATCAAGACATTGAGTGGATGTTATGTTTGTTGGATGGTGACTTATTATAACATTATGTATTGGTATCTTGTATGACTATGAGAATAAGGCCATAAAAAAGAGAGATAGCATGTTGATGCCTATGTGTACGACCAAGAGAGCAAAATAATTGTGAGATGCGCCCACATAGCATACAACATTTGTTTATTAATTAATTTGTGTAATTAATTAATTTAATTAGATAAATTTTGATAAAGGAGACTTAACTAAAGTAATCAATTAGTATTGGATATATTCTAATATAAAGAGATCAATTGAATTTGAATAAAATTATCTATAATTATATAAGTTCTAATAATAGGGATTTGTATAATAATTAATATGCAATTAATTATTATTAGATAAATTTTAATTAAATATATTAGATAAATTCAAGAAAATTATCTAAATAAATTAAATAGTTATTGAATTAACTAAATTATTTGAAATTCAATTTACACAAACATCATTTGAGTTTTGTTAAAAATGCACAAATTTCTCCTATATTTGCAAAAAAATATATAAACCTCATCTATAATAAAAAATTACCCTATACTTTAATCTACTTTTAAATTTTTTTTAGTAAAATATCCTTAATTAACCTAAATACATGTTTTTGTGGAGTAAACAAACTTTAAATAGAAGGTATTTTAGTAAAAAATAAATTGGACTAAAGGAAAAAGTATTTTTGTTTTAGGAAAAGTTTGTGTAATTTATTTTATTATTTGATGTTAAACAATTTATATCAATAATTTTTACTTGATATTAACTTTCTCTCACTATTTCTTCATATTATTTATGTTTCATGTTCTTATTTATTTGTATGTCTTACTTGTATTGTTAATATTTTTTTTACATTAAAAAAAGCACTAAATATAATAATTGGTTATAGGATATATGTTTATCCTCTTAAGATTGGTTCTTCTCAACTAGGGCACTTTTAAAGTAGAGTAAACCATGATTCTATTGGGATTGACTTAAGATGAAAAGAAATATATGATTCCACAACACAATGAATCAAGGTGAGCCACATATTTATTTTTAAAAAATTTCAAAATGTATAGAAGTCTTCCAAAATTGGTCATCCCTCAACCAAGATATTATGTGTCATATTCTTTTACACTCAGACTGCAATGATTATGGATGTATTTTCCTCATTTATAAGAATTGGTTGCATAGTTTCAAATCAAGTTCTTTCATTAATCAACACCTTCAGAGATCTAAAGAGAAACCACTAAAATTGTAGTTGTCTAGATGATATTACGACCATGAAGGCTTGAGAACAAGACTGACTTCATGTTCTTTATCCAACCACATGTAAGATGTCCGAACTACATTTGCCATAGCCCTTCGCCAAAGAAAACTTTGAATCACTAATTAGTAACACAAATGAATTTCTATGTACAAGGAATGTCTACATAGATCTTTCTTACCTTCTAAACATCTTCAATCCAAAAACTAATCAAATGTTCAAAGTCACAGACCTTGTAGATTAGATTCCAAGTAGTCATATTTTTGGCAATCTTCATATGTGCATTTCTTATTATAATTATTTATTATAATTATGCAAGTATTGATATTTTATGGCATTGTATTTATACTGATTTATTCAATTAAATACTACAGTAACAACTAAGTATGCAGTTTTTCATGACAATATGAGACTATATCATTCTGATGCTCCACATTGACCCATACAAGGAATCAAGAAAGTTATGGAAGACTTCTTATTAAAAGAAAAGAAATGGATTTTTGATGTTATTATGTAATGTTGAGTTTAACATTATCTATACAATTGACTTGTGGATTTTTGATGTTGTGACTGGGGATCCTAACTCATGGCAAAAAGTTTTTCAGCTTAAGAATGTGCTATTGTTATATCAACTTATGCAAATGGTTAGTGACATGATAATAGTTTTCTATAGAGAATGAAGATGATTATGTGGACGAGAATAGTAGACATTGTCTATTTTATGTTGACTTCACATTCAAAAAGTTCAAGTTATTATCTAGATTTGTTGCCAATGACCTATTTTCGTTTCAATCCATTTCAGGACTCATGGAAATCTTTGCTAAAGTCAAATACTAATATGTTTCTCACATATTTCATCTCTCTATTCTGTTTTTTGAATATGTGTTTTAAATAATTTTGTCTATGATTGTCTTTTGCTTTACTGGACAATATTTGAAGAATGTAATATATCTTAAAACGGTCTTTTTATGTAAATGTTATTGTGGACATGAGGGATAAGTTTTAAGGTTGATTTTATATATGATGCAAGTTAAATATATTATAATTTATTTCACTTTCTCTAATTACTGTTCTTTCAATTTAGTCATTTTGATAATATTTTAGGAATATTTTCTGCTCTCATCTATCATTTAAATTATTTTTTATTTTAATATCATTCATATTTAGATTATTAAGAATTTGCAATAGAAAAATTTGTTAATACTTTTTCTCTACTTTGTTTAATATTATTTCGTTCATATTCTTAATTTTTTGTAATAATCAGTTGTATTAAAAAAATAAATAAATAATTTTAATATAATAATTTTGTTCATGTAATAATCTGAACGGCTTGCATACTAATTCTCATTAAAAAATAATAATATTAATTTATGAGAAAACCTTTCAAATCAATAACATGGAAACTAAAAAGTGGGGGAGGAGTTTACCCCAAAAAAACAAAAGTAGGGTAGGAAAGAAGTAATGTCCAAGGTTTGAATTTTTAATACATAATATGAAAAAAAAAATCTAGGTCAACATTTCATTCTTATTCTCGCTGACTTCGATTCCAAGTTTAAAATTTGTAAGCATTGGAACCATTTGAATAGTCTCCCTCTCCTTCTTCTCGTCATTCATTCGCCTGAGTCGTTTTGATTTCTGAATGATGCTTATGGTTATAACATAACCTCCTCTTATGCGTTTAATCCAACGCTTTGCAAAGCAATCAGGATTTGCATCTGACGGCTAAAATCACAAAATAATATTAATCCAAAACAGTTTTATCCTCTCACGATTCCGCCAAGGGAGTAACGCTCTCTCGCGCGTCATTTTCACGAGCCTCGAACTCCTCGGATGCTGTCTGTCCGGGTCTAACGTTACCGTTGACGCGCTCCATCCGCGCGTGCAAGATAACGTCAACGCGCTTTGGAGAGTGCGGTTGCCCTAATCGCGTGCGAGCGAGAACTTGTTCTCGTATCCTGCGAAACAATCATCGTGTCCTTCCCTATATTATCAACCATGTCCTCCCTCCTTCTCCCTCTCCTCTTGATCTTCCTGCTACTCGGATCATCGATCGGTTGGCTCGTCGTCTATTCGCGTGTTCGGCAGATTCAGGTTCTTCTTCCTCATCGGTTCGACCCCGTAAATCGGTGAGTTTGCTCTTTCTTTGTCCGTATTCGTTGCTTTGTTTCAGATCTGTAATTTCCCTTTCGTTTTATTCGATTTTTGGGTATTAATTGATGGTTTTATTGGATTTAAGGTGAAACGATGGACCCGATGGACATCATTGGGAAATCCAAGGAAGATGCTTCGCTTCCTAAAGGTACTTTCTCTTTTTTCTTCTTTCCTGTTTGTGATATTAAGTGCATGGTTAAGAATGTTATTTGCAGCCAATTTGTTTCCCACATAGGTGAACTTCGTCTGTTTTTTAAAATTGTTCTGATAAGGTCTGTTCTCTGGAGTGTCATATTATTTCGCACGCCCGATTAAGTTGAATTTGATGATTGGGATGACTTAGGGAGAATGACAATTCAATTATTGATGTTAGAGGCAATATAATTCTGATTTTCCGAGGTGCCCTGAATTGACCTCCTTCACTGACTCGAACCCTAAAGAGGGGGGAGGGGGAACTGAAAGAAAAGTGATGGCATGTTTTCCTCTCAACTTACTCATACAATTTTTTTTCAGTTGTACTGGGATGTCTGCTGTTTTGATAGGTGCAGAAAGTTCTATTTGTAACATCTTAAGAAGCTATTCTGATCAAATAGCTCCGTGGATGATCAAAGAAACTATTTCCTCTCAAAATTTGAGTACCGGGAGAATCTTTCTTGGACTGAAAATGACTATGGTTAAAACTTTCCAAACGCTTCCAAGTTTGGAATGTAGTTGATAACTAGTAAAGAAAATTAGCCTAGGATTCTGCTACACAAACGAACACTCTGACATAACAAACTATATAATGTATGTTTAAATGCAATTTGAAGTGCCATGACATATGCAATACAAGTGTCGGATAAGTATCAAACATGATATGGCTTTCCTTTTTGAAATATCGGTGCATTGTAGCTTACTAGACTAGTAATTGCTTTAATTGTACAACATGATGTATGGCATATTAATTCTACAGTTGTATCTCATTTTTCTTTTGTTTGAAAGTGTTTTCAATTTTTAGAGATTAAACTTAAATATCTGAAATTCTTCCTAGTGGCTGAGACATCTGCACTTGTTATACAAGCTACTTTCTATGAAAGGTTGAATATGATTTTTCAGCAAACTAAATGTAATATAACCATTTTTTAACTTCAGTCCGAGTGAGAATATAAAAGTCTTATTTCTGCTTCATGGCTGGACATAACGTCTCTAGTTAATGGCAAGACATAAGCAAACCATACTTAGGTAGAAGTAAATGTAATGTGTGTCTGAAATTAAGACTGGCCTTCTTTCTGATGCTTGTAAGGCACTGACATTGATACTGATTGTTTTTCTGCATAGGATAATTTTATAAAGTGTTGCTAATTTGTTTCCTATATTTTGGATGGGATTTGAGGCACAAATGATTTTGTTTTCTGGATAATGCACTTCGATTTTGATCGCTTACTGAAAATGTCATGATTTCTTGCCAGCAACTATGACGAAAATTATTAAAGAGATGTTACCCCCAGATGTACGCGTTGCAAGAGATGCTCAAGATCTGTTGATTGAGTGTTGTGTAGGTGAGTACTTTCATTCATGCAACCCTTGCTGCCTTCATTTCAATTATATTGTTTAAAATTATCTTATTTATTTATATTTTTTGACCCATGGGCTTTTCCTCATGGTTGTTTAGCATTTATCGAATATTTTCCATAGCAAGTGGTGCTTACTTTTGTAGGGTCGAAGTTTGGGTGCATATCTTAGGGGCACTGGCACATGAACTGATAAACATGCTATTCTGTTATTTGTGTCAAACTTTTGTATTTAAAATGGCCATCATGATATTTGCTTATTATTTCTTCTTGGTTGCATATAGTATTGGTTTGATAAAATGACATTTACAGTTGTTTTGACTCTTTCCGAGGGTAGTCTTGGTTCAAATGTGACGAAGAATGACTGAACTAGACCGTATTATCTGTCTGGAATTGCATAGAATGTTCCATTAAATATCATATGTGGTGATTAAGATCCTTTCTAACTCTTGTCTTCTATTTTAAATCTGAACATAGTGATAAACACTTTTTAAATCGTTGTGATTGAACTTCAATTCTGATGAATTGCTTTGAATAGCTTGTGACAATTAGGCTTCAATTGTGATGGTAGGTTTGGTACTTCCTGCTTTATATTCTTATTATACTCTTGTTACTTAATATGATTTTGTTGGTTGATTGATATCTTTGTAGAGTTTATAAATCTTGTGTCATCGGAGTCCAATGAAGTCTGTAGCAGAGAGGATAAAAGGACAATTGCACCTGAGCATGTATTGAAGGCTTTAGAGGTAATTTATCTATCATATATCTCTCAAGCTTGGCATGTGAATCCTGTTCTGGTTTATGATTATCTATTACTGTGTATATGGTCTCTACTGTTCATTTGTGTTCTTTCACTTGTAGCTTCAGTTGTTATGCTGATGCATATATATATGTCTTTTTAATTGTGAAATGACTTATTCTTGATTTTGTTCTGTCTTGTGGATTGACATTACTGTGATTTGTTTCCTTGAACATATACTTTGTTTCACTTTGATTAACATAGAGGCAATAGAATTGTCTTTCTCTGGTCTTTAGAATTTTAGGTAGTGGGCGAACTTGTTAGCTGTTGGAGGCAGCACACTTGTATGAAGGATTATGTCGTGTATTATATTACTTGGTTATTTAGAAAGTTTCATTTTGGTTGGTAGACCAGTGGTATGTTTGACTATGAGAGATGCTTCTGGATAATAGTAAACATGAGGGTGTTTGCTATACTGTCATTTTGACACTGTATCTTGCATGTTGGGTGGCATCCATGATGCTTGGTATCTCGGTATCCAAGATGGCAATGACTCCATTTTATGACCTAAAAACTATGAGGATCTCACATCACCCCACTCGGAGCTTTGTTAACTCTTATAATAACCACTTATATCCTTTCTATAACAACTTTCAATTGTCATACCAAACCTAGGTATCTTAAATACCGTAGTATCTTATACCTTGATATTCTATACCATGGAATGTGGGATAGTATGTATTAAATGCCTGTCATGCAACATTTTGTTTCTTCTCCATGATAAAATTTCAATCTAGTAAAAAAAAAAAAAAAAAAATTCAATTTCTTGGTTCCATACAGAGATTGATGTGCAAAAGGTGTTTTTGTTTTGTATATTTTAAACTTTGGTGCATTCTGATCTGCAACAAGAAATTTGCACCCTTTTCCATATCTTAAAAAGGATATATATTTCTCATCAGGTGTGTTGTTTCAATTTTATAACCAGTCCTGTACTGCCGAAGTATTGTCCCTCACATCTCCAACAACAAAATGTTTCAACCTGTATGGTAGTCCCTTATCTTGGAGACTTCATTGTTAGGATCTTTGGGATTATATACTTGTTGTTCCTTCAATATTATGATTCAGAATCCAAATGTCCGTTTTCTTTTTGTCTAAATCTTTTTTTGGAAGGTGAAGGCTTTTCTTTAGACTATAGAACTAATACAAATGAGCTGTTTCAGGCGCTTGCACAATAAGATTACTTCACTGCATTTGTGTGATGTGTTTTTGGGTTAAGAGATTCAATCATCTTTTCTCTGTTGTGAAGTAGGCAGATCTGGAATAGACTGTTTGGCATCTTTAATGAGCATGGGGTTTGTGTAGCTGATCTAGATCATTTTCTAGCTATTAAGTTCAATGATTGTGGTAGTGGTAAGGAGCATGTAAAGTCCTTTGGCAGAGTGCTGTTTATGCAGGCTTGAGGTGTATATGATTATGATGGAACGTGTGTTTTTAACCTAAAGTTTCTTCCATCACATCTCTGGGAAGAATTTTTGTTTGGTCTCCCTTTGGTTTCAGTAAATGGTATTTTAGGGGGTATCCCTTGTGGATTTACAAAGTGATTGGAGATTAAGCTCTTACCCCCCCCCCCCCTCTTTTTCAAAATATGTTTTGGGAGGATTCCTTGTCTACCATCATTGTATTGTTTTCTCTTCTCATCAATTAATTTTCTCCCTTAAAAAAAAAATTATTAGTGGCCTTCTGGTAGAATATACTTTGCTGGTTTACTGCAAAGAGTTGATAATTGATTATGCCAATAAGGCTCTTCGCTGCTATATATTTATGTGTGTATATTTTACTGTATTTGAATTTGTTTTCCATTTTTACAAGCACTTATATGATTGAAATTGTCAAGACTGGATGAATTTTACTAACACGTCTGATGTGATCTTTATTTATTGACTTGCTTGTGCTTTATTCAGGTTCTTGGATTTGGGGAGTATATTGAGGAAGTTTATGCAGCATATGAACAGCACAAGATTGAGACCATGGTAAATGTTTAATCTTTAATGTTTCGTTTGCATGTTGAGTCGGTAGAGTGGTATATAATAACTTTACAGGATCAAACACTTAATCTCCCCCCTCTCCTTTTTTGGGCGAGTACTGTTATCAAAAGACACTGAAAATGTTGGGTTTCCTTTTATGAGCAATTTTCTTTCTTTCATCTAATCGTCTCTGAACCAGTCAATTGGATGCTGAATGAGTGTTTAAACCTAACGGTCAGACTTTGGGAAGTGCTATCTCAAGGGAGCACCTGCAGACCTCATGGATGGTTCTTTAAAAAGGGTTTAAGCCAGTCAAATGTGGGTTCCTGTCTAGACCTCCTTGGTACGGGCTCCTTACCCTATTGATATGGTCTTTTGTAGGTAAATAACCCAGGAATGCTCCCAGATGACCAGCCTCCTCCTCCTTTTTTTTTTTTTTCCCTTCTTTCTCTACCCTTCCTCTTTTTTCTCTGCTGGAAAGAGGCAGATGAAAAACCTGGATTGGATTGGTTAGTTGACTGCTATACTGTCTACTGGCTTGTCTCTGGTACGGTCAAGAGCAGAGCTCTTGCTTTGTTTGGCTGTCACAATCAACGTCACCCATGACTTTCTTGTGGTTTATCTGTTCAACCTACACTTGTGGAGTAGTTAGTTATTTTATTGAACTCCCGTTAGGATGTTTAAATTTTAAAGTAAATTAATCATGGGCTTGTGTTTGTGACATCATGGTTTGGCAAGCGATCATTCATCTGATTTTTAGTGATGATGGTTTGGATTTTATTACCTCAATGTTCAGGGTGGTCACCCTCTACCTTATCCTTATTTTTGTTGCTACTGGTCCCTCACCTTGAGAATTGGGAGCACATGTATTATTTGTTAGTTAATTTGGAAAAGTACCAATGAGCTTTGGCTGATTGCAATTGGAGTCGACCGAGGGTTCGAAGTTTGAATACTAGCTGGAGCCAAACTCAGCGCCCAAAAAAAAAAAAAGAACTGGAAAAGCTAATTATGAAATCTGAACCATAAAATTACAGTTTACATTTTCGCTTGGGGAATGAAAAAGTATTTTCTGACTAGTTTTTGGGTACCTTTCAGCAGGACTCTTTAAAAGGAGGCAAATGGAGCAGTGCAGCAGAGATGACCGAGGAAGAAGCATTAGCAGAACAGCAAAGGATGTTTGCTGAGGCACGTGCTAGAATGAATGGTGAGGCCATTGCTTCCAAGCAGCCAGATGCTGACCAAAGTTTAGAGAGCTGACTTTAAGTAGGACCCTTTATTTTCTTGAAAGCACTAGCGAGCAGGGCATCTCACTCTTCCGTCGGTGCTTCTAATTTTAAATATTAGCTATGTACAAAAAACAATTCACTAGTTTGGCTGGCCTACGTGGATGTGCTCTCAATTTGTATTCAATCTATGAATCCAAATTTGTAAGCTAATGTATGTAATTAGCGAGAGTTTATCATAACCCTCCTCTCTGTAATTATCTCATTTACTTGTTGCATCTTCCGACCTGCTAACCACTTTTGGCTTGATTTTAATGATAGACACTATTTAGATTGATACATTTAGATTATTGAGCATCTCCAAAAAGTGGTTCTCTGTTTATTTCTTTTCAAAATGGCGACCTTAATTCTTGATAAGGCTCCTTCCGCATCTGAGCGAAAGTCTATTCCCAAAGCCAGCCTCCACAAATGAACAATAAGCTTCCGCCATACGAGGGTTTAATGAAATCTTATCCAAATTCTTGTGGTGAGCAATCCACGATTTTAGCTGGTGAAATGATGCCCCCTGAATGGACTTCTGATTAATTATTTGGTCAGTCTGCGGCTGATTCATGGGGGAGCAGCTTCTCTGCAGTCCAGTGAGTCAATTCCGGTCAGGCCATTTTCCCCTCTCTCCCCTTTTTATTTATTTATCTAAGTTTATTAAAAAAATGGTAATTTAAGTTTATTAAAAAAATGGTAAAAAAAGGATCAAGTGGTTGGATGAAGACTGGACGCCGTACGAACTAATGGAATAAAAACTGTAATGTCAATAGGATGGAATCTCTAGTCATTAATGATCAATATTAAGTCTAGGCTTAGTGAATTAGGATAAAATTTTAATAAATTTTTATAAAAACGTAACAAGTAACTTTTTTAAGTTTAATATGACATGATTCTTTTGAACAATTTATTATGTTATATCAGTTTGTATATCTTTGCCATATAATTGTTTGATAAAAAATATATTAAATAAATATTTTTAAAATTTAATATTATATAATTAAATTTTTTTAAAAAAATTTACTTTTCATTTTATTAAAAAAAATTTAATAACAAACGTGGAGAAAGAAAACGCACAATCAAATCTTTATGTCCGTTTGATTATCAAAGAAAAAAATAAAAACAATATTTATTATATTTTTATAATTATTATTTAATAATATTTATTTGTATAATTTTTTAAAACAAAGATATAAAATTATTTTTATTTACCAAATTAGTGTTTTATTATTTTTATTTCTAACCAACCATGTATCAAGCGAAACATTAATAAGATGACAGAGAGCTTGTCCCGGGAGCAATGAGATGTCAGCTTCGCAGGCAGTTGAAATGTAGAGTCGGCTCCCAACACGAGGCATTGGAATTCAGAAAGTCTTAACGCGAAGTCACTACAATGCCCCTCTGCTCCCTAAGACATGGATGGATGTGTTGCTGATGGCATGTCGAGTGTGCATACTGATAGCTTTGTATTTTGTTTGTTTTGGCTTTTTCATTTTTTCTTGAATTTTCTTTTCTCCTTTTTTTTTTTTAACCGCTTCTGGCATCAAGTCAAAAAGTTATGGTCAAGCCCAATCCCTACAACCTCGCTGCCCCCACCACAAAAGTGAAATATCAAACACATTTGTCTCTTCAGATTTAGTATGCATCTCTCTCCGTTGGGATATTTACTTTTTTTTCTCTATTAATTTTAGAAAAAAATAAATTTAGAGTGTACTAATTTAAATCTTTTAATTTTTTATTTCTTATCAATTTCAAGAAAAATACATGATGAGATATCTAATATCTACTTGAATGAAAGATCTTATTTAAATAAAAAAATAAAAAATGAAACGAAAAAAATAAAAAGGATTAAGATTCCAGTCTTTTTCGATGCCAATCTCTCTCTCTCTCTTTCTCTCTCACAGATCCTACCCCCTCTGCCTGTGGGACTGCCGGTGTTTCTTTTGTCTGGATTCTCTCGCATTCCATCAAATGACTAGAAACCAAAAAATTAATTAAAGCTTGATCCCCAAAAAATTATTAAAGCAAAAAGGAAGAAACCAGAATCTCTCTCTCTCAGATGCAGACAGACATTTTTAAGCATTAGCTATTCCTTTAATTTTCTTTCTCAGATGAAGACAGACATGGCTAGAAGCTCCCAAGACTTCTCCTCCAAGAGACACTTCCACTGGACAAAAAAGGTTGGAAACCAAGATGGTGATGAAGCCCCTGCTCCCACTTCCGAATCAATCGCAAAAATCATCGACAAAGAAGAGAACAAGAAAGACGAAAAGCCTATTGCAGCTTCTACTGTCGCACAAGCAACAAGGAGGAAGCTGCAAGCCGTGGCAGTTTCTAGGCTCCGATCTGTTCTCACAGTCTTCAATAAGAACCGTTCCAACTCGCCGTTCGGTCTCGGCCCTCGAGTCGTTGGAACCCTCTTCGGGAATCGACGAGGTCACGTGCATCTCGCGTTTCAGAAGGACCCCACCTCGCAACCAGCGTTTCTAATCGAGCTCGCAACGCCTATTAGTGGGTTGGTTCGCGAAATGGCATCTGGGTTGGTTCGAATCACTCTGGAATGCGATAAATTGAAGGAGGAAGAGAAGAAATCTGCGAGATTACTAGAAGAGCCTGTGTGGAAGACGTATTGCAACGGGAAGAAGTGTGGGTTTGCTACGAAAAGAGAATGTGGAGCGAAAGAGTGGGATATTTTGAAAGCTGTGGAGCCAATTTCAATGGGTGCAGGGGTTTTGCCCGGTGGGAAAAATGAAACTGGGTCTGAATCTGACGGTGAACTCATGTACATGAGGGCTAAGTTTGAGAGAATCGTTGGTTCTAGAGACTCTGAAGCTTTCTACATGATGAATCCCGACTGTAACGGAGTTCCTGAGCTCAGTGTTTATTTGCTTAGAGTCTAGAAGCTGCTCTGTTTTTACTTCTTAGTCACCCAGTCTTTTTTTTTTTTTCCTTTTTTGCTCTTTGTGGATTTTGAAGCAGTAGGTTGGCTTAGCTCTTCTTCAATCATGGAAATGGAGGTCTAAATAATCTCCAGGTTCTTGCTTTTGTGTTATTTTGGGAGATACAAGTAGTGGGGTTACTGTTTTCTGCTATAACAGTCATGCAGGCTTTAGTCAGAATGGGGGGAAATGGTGGGTGGGTCATAAAAATATGTATAGTTTTCCTTTCTAATCCTTTAATTAGTGATGAGACAAAGGAGGTTATTGCAAATCATGATTGTCTTCAGATTTTTATTTGGTTGATTTACTTTAGCAATTTCATTTCATCTTCTTGTTGAATACCAAATGGTGAACTACCCTCTTTTGCACTTTACAGCTCCCACCCCTCTCCTCCCTTTTTCCTTTATCTGCGGAACCAATGTGCCTTTTAGCTTGTTAATTCAAAAATCCCGTTGTTGAAGTGATGCTTCTAGTTTTGATTGGTGTTGTAAAGATTGATCTATAGTAAATATACAATTTGATTCTGAAAAATGTTTCTCTATGCAAATTAATCTTTTATAGTTTATAATTTGCTAACCGTGTATATTCAATTGACTAAATATATAATTTGATAAAATAATAACGAATTATAAATTTTGAAAGAGTGATTTGTGTGAAAAAAATAATTTAAGAAGTGAAGTGTTAAGAATTATATTTTTTATAGAACAAATTATGTATTTAGTTAGTAATCTGGTTTTTTAGGCTTGTGTTGATGGCTCAATCTCTCTTCACATACCATCAAATTGCTCTGATGACTTAGCAGATTATAATAAACTAATATCTCTGATTAAAAAATGTTCTTCCTTTCATTTGGATTTTATCATATCAGTTCTACTCTTATCCTGCAAATGGTACTCCTTTCTTCACTTTTGTGTAGGGGAAGATAGCCATATGAGGATCTCCTTCGCTCCTCCTCGCGTGTCTTGAATGATAACTCCATTATTACTGAGTACCCTTTGATCTGTTTGTTTCTGATGCAGCATGTGCTCTCAATCCCACAATTTCAGTATTTAGGGCTGAAAGTTGGGGTTGTTCCAATCATTGCTTTTGATGCACACATCTGGTTTGTGAAGATGATCCCAAGAAATCTTGTTAGACCCTAATCATGGACGTCATCAAAAACAATGTTTAAGAAAAAAAAAAGGAAAAATCCATACTCAGTTAATACTTACCTGCAAACCCATCATTTTCTCTTCCTCCCCCTTTTACTTTGTTTATACACTCGCCATTAGCTTTTCTTCTTGTTGACTGCTTTTTCCATTGTTTACTTCATTCAAAAAAATCTGAAACATTCTCATCAGTTTATATGACTCATAGTAGTTTGTGCAGAATGAAGCCATCTTGGAGCGATCGGATCCCCTGCAGTGGCCTCTCCCATGGCCTCTGCAGTGGGAAATCTGGACCGTCCAGATTGATCTGGACGGTCCAGATTTATTATTTTTTTTTTTAAGTTTTGAAAATAATTTTTTTTTATAAGATACAGAATGCAAAATAAAAATGATTTTTTAACTGTAAGTTTTAGAAAAAATAATGTTTTAGCATAAAAAAATGAAGAAAAAATATAAACCATCCAAATTTAGTTTTGAATGGTTCAGATTTTATTGGAGAGAGAATTGAGAGAGTGGTAATGGAGAGGATCTGAATCTCATCTTGGATGACCACAACCCCGAAAAGAAAACCCTATAGCTGGATAATTTGGTCATAATAGTGTACACTCTACGCTCTGATTCCTTTTCCCTCTCCTAGTTTTCAGGCTTTCAAATTTTTTATTGTTTTCCTGTAAGAAAAAGGGTAAAAGAGGAGGATATTATGTGGGTGACAGCTACTGCAAAATCCCATTGTTAACATGTCTTTCACCGAAACCAATGTTGTTGATCATCTACTCATCATTCTTCAAAAGATTCAAAAGCTCATTGTTTCACATAAAGTTAATTCGGCCACTGCTTTTATTCATTACTGCTTTAATTAGTGCACCAAATCCCCCCCCTAAAAACGTAGCACTAAAAAAAAAAAAAAAGATACAAGAATTTATAAGTGCGCATTAATGTCTGAAAGCTTTCAAAATTTCTCGCTTAGGCCATTGTGAAAGTCCAACTTGTTTCAAGCTCTATATATTTTTAGTTAATTGAAGGGTCTGTTGTGGCCTTTGCTGCTTACCTGTCAACCAGTTATTGGCGTTATGGCTCACCGTTTGATTTCTATTTAACAAAAAAGACCAATGAAAGCATGTGTGACGACCTGAGTGGGTGGGGCTGCATGTCATTATGGATAAAGTTAAATGGAAGAAGTACCTCAAGCTCACATTGTTGTACAATACTTGGCCAGTTTTGTGTTTTTTCTTTTTTTTTTTTTTAAATTATATCTAAAGATCTCATTTTTGTAAAATTTATAATAAAATATTTTAAAAATTAAGACTATTTTTAAATACTAAAATTATTACAAAATTTTACAAAAACTCACTATTAGATTTAAGAAACTTATTATTAAATTTTAAAAAAGTTACAATTTAAATAACTTTAGTAATAATTTTCTTAAAATTTAACAGTAATGTTCTTAAATTCTAGTAGTAAATGGTAATTTTAGCCTATAAAAATAATTTTAATTTTTAAATTCTTTCATTATAAATTTTATAAAATTTAGATCTTTAAATACAATTTTTCTGTTTTTAAATGTTTCAAAAATTGTACTATTATTAAATCAAAGAAGAGAATAATTTACTATTTAATAATCATATTGTAGTCTAATCAAATTTAAACCAATTTAATTAATTGATTTGAAAATATATTTGATATTAATTTTAATATATTAAAATTTAAAGTTTATTGTCAAACCTTATAAGTTTATATTTATATAAAATTTTGCATTATATGATTAATTATTTCTCTTACATACCAATTTACAGGGCTCTCCAAACCAGGTCCAATTTTTTTATTTATAGTTTTTTTCCATGAGAATAATGGCAAACCATAAGCCACCCACATTTTGTTCTTCGTGCTTGGTGCTACTTTTGGGCCTACATAATAAAGGCTTCGGCTACACCCACAGTACTAGATATTTTTCAAGACCAAAATAATAATTTTGCACTTTAATTATTTGCTACTTTAATTTTAATTTCTAAACATTATCAAATTTACAGGCGAATTTTTGAAAATAAAAGGCTCCTTGTACATCAAACACTCCAACATTCTTAGACTATTTGACAAAAGAATTTGCATGTGTAATAAATTTGTTACTCGTAAAATTTATTTTATGTGCTTACTAATTTTAATGATTAAAACTAAATAAATTTAAAAAATTATAAATAAAATTGTTAGTTTAGTCTATTCTTTCATTTAGCCAATTTATCTTGGTAGGTAAACTAAACTAATAAAAGAGTTATCGTGTACACATACATTTATTAGGTAAGTTTTAATTCTAATTTTCATGTGATTATTCCTTGTTAGCTTAGTCTACCTAAAACTTAGTTAAGAATTTTTATATTATTGCATAACTAATTTACTAATGAGGGATCTAAATGAAAACAAAAAAAAAAAACATATTTTATGAAAAGCTCTATAGTGTCTATAATGTACCCGTAACCTTATCTGATTGGTACTTTTGTTGTAATATTATCTATGTGAAGGGAATATATTTTGTGGCCAAAAATATGAAGATGATATTTTCACATTTATAAAAGTTGATAACATTATTAACTAAATAAGATATTAATATATCTCGAATATTTAAAAACTGCTCATTTCATTTAGCGCTCGGCTTCTAATTAAGTCGAAGTTGAGACAACTTTTGAATTGCCGTCGCTGCACATAAAGTTAATTCGGCCACTGCTTTTATAATAATAATAAAAATAAAAACAAACTAGCACCAAAAAAATAAAAAAATATATAAGAATTTATAAAGTGCGCATTAATGTCTAAAAGCTTTAAAAATTTTCACTTTGTTTGACTCACTGTAATGCAAGTATATTTTTTTATATTATTTATGTGATATGTATTATATTTTTATAATTATTATTTTAATCATTAAATTATTTTTTATTATCTGAAGGGTTTACTGTGGTCCTGCTGCTTACATGTCAGCCAGCTATTGGCTTTGTGGCTCACTGCATGATTTTAATTAAAAGTGGAATAAAAAAAAAACCAATGAAAGCATGTGGGACCCCCTGAGTGGGTGGGGCTGCATGTCATTATGAAAAAAGTTAATGGAAGAAGCACGTACAATACTAGGTCAGTTTTTCCCACTGTTCTAATATTTGAACTGATCATTGATTTAGAAAAAAAAAAAAAAAGTAATATACTATTTAGTAATTAGATCGTGATTAAATTATAATTTAATTTAATTAATTAATTAATTTAAAAATATGTTAAATATAATTTTAATATATTAAAATTTAAAATTTATTTATTTATATAAAATTTTATATATGGTTAAACAAAACCTATTGGCTACTTGGTGGGTTGAATCTAATTTTTGACCAATTTTAATTGATTTTTTCACATACTGGTATTTTCAAACTATAGTTTTACCATGAGAATAATGACAAACCATAAGCCACCAACTTTTTTGTCCTCGGTGCTACTTTTGGGCCTACATAATAAAGGCTTCTGTTACACTCAGATTATTAGATATATTTCTCAAGACCAAATTAATAACTTTGTACTTGAACTATTTGCCAGTTTGATTTTAATTTCTAAAAATTGTCAAGTGTTGTGTTTGGGTCAACTTTTGAAAATAAAAAGCTCCTTGTACGTTAAACATTTCAACATTCTTAGACAAAAGAATTTGCATGTGTAATTAATTTGTTACTTGTAAAATTTAATTTATGTGCTTACTAATTTTATTGACTAAATAAATTTTTAAAAAATTTATAAATCAAAATTTAGTTAAGAATTTTTTGTATTATTACATAACCAATTTACTAATGAGGGATCTGAATGAAAACAAAAACAACATATTTCATGAAGAGTTCTATAGTGCCTATAATGTACCCGTAACTTTATCTGATTGGTAGTAATATTGTTGTCTATGTGAAGAGGATATATTTATTTTTTGGCCAAAAATACGAAGATAATATTTTTCATAAATCTAAAAGTTGATAACAATGTTAACTAAATAAGATATTGGTGTACCTAGAATATTGAAAAATTGCCCATGTTTCATTTAGTGCTGGCCTTCAAAATTTTGAGAATTGAGTTGAAGATGAAACAAACAATCTTTGAACTGCCGTTGCTTTCAATGTATTTTTAAGATGACTTTTGGTACAAATTTGAGACAGTGAAGCAATTACACTTTATTTGGTATAATAGGTATAAAAATGAAAAAGGAATGACGACATAAATAGAATGGAATAATTATATATTTCATTTGGTATAATATGAAAAAGAATAAAAATGTTATTCTATTTATATGCTTGATTATTAAAAAAGGTATTAGAATGAAAAAAAAATGACTAAAAAATAACTCTTGCACTTCTACTTAAAAAAAAAAGTAATAATAATGACATTATGAATCTTACATAAATGAAATTCAATAATTACTTCAGATGCACATGCTTATTTAAAGGAAATGAATTCCTTCTCTTATTCTAAACAAAATTTGGCTACTAAACAAAATATAAAAAAAGATTTTTTTTTCCGTTTCCTCTACCCCATACTATCAAATGAGATGTTAGTTGTAGAAAATATTTCTTTGACGAAAAATCTGATCTTCATATTCATAAAATTAACTCAATTAGTAAAAAAGGTCTTTTTTTAAAATTAATTTTGGTTCGATTCTTTTGCAAATACTTTAAGAACAGATTTTAAATGCACTAATTTATGTGCTAAAAAAGCGCTTCTAAAATCATTTGAAAAGAGAAATTTAGTCTAGATAAAACTCAAAAGTTATCCGAAATACTATGGATATTATACCAAAAATACCCCAAAAAAAAAACTGATATCTTCAAGCTCGATTAATTATTCGGCTTACTTAAACACTAATCTAACAGCTGAAATTAACTTGTGTTTACTTGGTAATATCTATCTGTATGAAAAGAAATTGGGGTATCATTAGTGTAATATCACTTCAAAGTTTAGACTATTTGAAGAATTTATTGATTGAATAGGGAACTAAAAGAGTCTGTAAGGCATGCACAATGGAACTTGAAAATATTCATTGGATTATGTTTATGAATCCGAAGATTAATGACTTGATTTTGGTGTAGTAAATAATCACACCTCGTACTTCTTCCTACAATATAAACTGGACCAGATGTTATACATACTGAATACTCATAAAACTAAACAACAACAATATCATTTCTTGAATGAGTTAATAATAAAACCTTCTAAAGTTGGAAGCATAAATTAACAACTCAAGTCAAATCTTAAAAAAAAAATTGAATGTACATGTATAATAATTATTTTTCAAGTTTTCCCCATAGCTTCAATTTACAACTATCATGGGCTAACCTTGAATGGCCACGTGACATAAGCGTGCTATGATGATCTTCTCTTTCATATTGAAAACCAGTTCAAGGTTAGAGATGAGAGAAATATCTGTTTCACTTCTCTTGGGCTTCCTCTTTCACTTCAAATGTTGGCCTTTTGACGAGCAAATCCTGGCTGAATTATTAATAATTGAAGACAAACCACAAACAGTTGAGAACTCAAATGATCAGTTCGAAATAATTTCTATGCTATACGTATAATCTACTGGGCGAGATTCTAGAGAGTTTGAGCTCTTCAAACTATTTAATCGTCCTTGAGATTCATGCATAGTTATAAAATATTATTTTATTACAAATCTTGAGACAATAAAACAGTTGAGAACTCAATTTTTCTATATTTATTACATGATTTTTGGGTGTTGCACACACTGAATAAAGATATTATCATAATACTCTAAGATTCGTGTCACACAGGGCATGTCAAAATGAAAGTTAATTTTCAATTTCATAGATTGAACACGCCTTAAACACAACTTGAGCACAAATATTTAGAAAAAGAGATAGCATCCACAATATATATCGAGAGAGAGGCCCATAATGTTTTCGACGAAGCAAGATCCTCTCCTGCTTAGAAGATGTATTGGCCCGTGTCTTTTTCTCTCTCTAGACAGGAGAAAATTCCTTAGCCTTTTTGAAGGCTAAATAAGACTTTGTACAAGACCTATCATTTGTCTCATATCATCTAAAGTTTTTTTTAGTGTTTGTTTTTAAGAAACAAATTATGACAGAATATTCTGTATCACATTATTTATTTTTTTAGAAAAAGGAAATTCTACACATGATATAATTTTATTGGTGAACCCCATTTTGAGCAAGTGTTTTCCTTTTGCATGTGCTTAGCTATCTACTTGCATGTACCTGAAGAAGCATGGATGGGGGAGCAGAAGCTTCAGAAACGGCATGGCTTCTAGTTTTCCTCCCATTCAACGTGGTAACCGATGGACTGTTAGCTCCTGCGATGTCCCAGAAGCTTCGTTTCTTGGCAGCCGGAGCCGGAGCTGGCGATCGGAAACGATGACTCGGACTAGCCATCTTCGACTCAATAGAGTTTGCCTCCTTTGTCCGTGTCCTCACTGTTCCTACTACTTCAGCTTCTTTACAACCCTTCTTCTGCGAAAGCTCGCGTATAAGATCATCTTTCTGCTTCATCTTCAAACAATGCTCTTTCTTCATCCTCTCCATCTCTGCCTCTAGTGCTCTCACAGTACGTTGAAGTGCTCTAACGTCAACCTCGGTTCCTCCTATTTTCTTGGAGTCTGGAGTGAAACAAGTTTTAGGTAACAACGAGGTTCTGGGCTTTCGTTGTTTTGCACCATTTGAACAAGTGGGAGGAGTGAAAGTAGAAGTAGCTGAAGCAGAAGGTGGTGGTGTTGCAGCCAAAGAGTGTGCTTGGAGAGTCATGAGCTTCTGTTGATGGCGTGCTAGCTGTGTTCGTAGTTCCCTATTCTCTTTTTGCAGCTCAAGTATTAGCTTGGCTTGGTCTGTTTCCTTCTCAGGCAGTGCCGAAAAATCCTCATTTGCATCACATGCCTGTATATTAATCAACAATTTATCAGAACTTTGATACCAGATGATGAGAAATTTGTTAGTAGATGTGGTTTATAAAAAATTTATTGACTAAACTAATCATGGATGAACATATAATGCGTGTCTGATATGATATGTCTGTAGTCCACCTATTATTGATTTGATCTATTAATTTGTTGTAAGCTAGATCTATTTAAGAATTTTTCCACCAAATGAAAGAATTTGAATCAATAGACAATTGCACAAAGCTAGAATAATTTTCATATTGTCAGAGAAGTCCAGGGTAACAGAAAAACAGTGAATCTAGTGAAAAACTCTTAGGTGAATCTTCAAGTCAGTCGTAAATGAGGCGTGCTTGGGTAAATTGTTCCTAACATGTCATTCATGGATTACGCTCGAATGAGTTTGTGAAACAAAATTTAGGGTTCCACCATATCGAAGTTGTAGATTTTGTTGTTGGCTTTCACTAATTTATAAATATATTTCATAGATAATGTGGGAGGCAGCAGCTACCTCAGAAAAGCCCATTATAAATAGAAATATAGGCATGGCAAACACACATTTTAATAAGACTTCCACTTCTAATAAAATTATATGTGTCCTCATGATTGATTAGTCTGTGGTAGGAGAACAAGACACGACACGGACACAGACACAGACACAGCTCTTTTTCTTTTTTCTTTTTTATCTTTTAAGTGAGCATGCTTTATAGGATTTTTGGGAAATACTATTATGTTAATTAAAAATGGTAAGAGGAATTGACCTTTGGTCGGATCTCCTTGGCTCTGTCAGCCCAATGAAGGGTGTTCTGGGTTTCACCAAACGAGAGATTACTTGGGCTTATGTTAGCAATCATTACAGTGTTACAAGTACCTCCCAATGAATCCTTGAGAAGTTGAGTCAGTTTTGAATTCCGGTATGGTATGTGTTTCTTGTCCTCTACAAGAGCATTAATGCAGCTGCTTAGTGCCAGAAGAGACCGATTTATATTGGCACCCTCAAGAGATCTCACTGTTCTTTGATCTGTGGCAAGAGCTCTCTCTGACCCTGCAAGATCAATCAATGATAGCTTCCCTACTCGGTTAGTCATATTCATTGCACCATCTCTAACTTTGTATTCAACCACAACCTGAATGTAACAAATGAAGGAAAATCTTATTAGCAAGAAGCACTTGCCACATTGATGACATCCAGGCGGCATTGAGCATGTAAGTATCTTAATTTTTCAAGTAATTGAAAATTTAAACATGAAATGTATAGAAAATTCAACATTCCTATATAGGATATCTGCTGCACTTTTTCATATTTGATATATCTAAATGTCTTATAATTTGGATTTCAAGTATTTTGGAAACTTAAATTTCCATGTTCCAAACACCTAGTTCTTCATATTTCCTTATACATATCTATACTAACCTGCAATATAGCATGGGAACGGGAAGAAGTCTCATTTGCACGAGTTGGTTCGGTGGTTCGGTTCTGATTTCCTTGCTGAAGTAATGCCATCACCTGAAACAACCAGGAAAAAGGAAAAAAAGTACATATATGGCAATTGTACAAGGTTCAAATTGCTGTCTGAACTTCAATTTACCAGAAGAAGAGCAAAATATTACTTCATCTGTAGAATAAGCTCTATATTGTGTAAGACCTGCAGCCACAATCCCCTGTAATATGGAAAATGTATCAATCAGATATCTTTCAAGAGTTGAAATTAAATGAATACTAAGAAGAAAGGAGGGACCATTGAATCACCGAGTGAATAGCAAAGTTTAGCCATTCCAAATTGCAAATCTCAATTAACTTATTCATTTTCCATGTATCAAAAACATGATGGGTAAAATTAGTGGCATGTGAGAGTTTAGGGCCTGTATCATACTTGATGGATATCCTTTTTTCAAAGTGCTTCACTTTTTTTATTTTCTTGTAAAAAAAAAAGGGAGGTAGATTGGTTATTCTATATTCAAGACCAAACGATCCTTTGGTTTGATGCAGCTTGATCTAATCAGTTGAACTAACCTTTATAAACAAAAGTGCTTCACCTTAATTAGGTGAAAAACCGAAAACACCAAAACCTTTCCCCTTTAAGATGCATGAGTTAAGCATTTAAGCCTGGCAGGGGAAAGTCCATAGTCCACACAACAACTAGTACAGATGGCCTCTTCGAATATGAAACATACAAGTTAGCTTGATATGCTTATTAAATATCAAAGTTTTCCATTTATTATCAAGTTAAGACTGAATTTAACCTTGCATAATCTTTCAATGTGGTGGCACTGGAAGAAAGGAATGCCATAAATAAAACCCATCTATAATCTTTCAAAAGGCATTGATCAAATCAAAGCCATCAAGACGAATCCTACTTCTAGAACATCCAGATACAAATTCAAAAGTTGTTAACTTATAAGGCAAGTAAGAAAGAGGACCTGTTTATCTTCCCTAAGAACAAGAGGCCTGCCAGGGGAAAGCAAATCCCTGACATGTTCATTATAAACCTCAAGATAGGAGAGATGAACCACATGGTTTCCATCACAACTTCTCTGCCTGATTTTACTGAACAGATCCTTAATTGCCAAAACCATGACTCCTGGATTCTCCACTGTACCCAGCATTGTGTATGTTTTTCCAGCTCCTGTGGCACCATAGCAGAAAACTGACCCATTTCTCCCTTGCAGAACTGCCTCCACTAACTCTGAGGTCCTGAAAATTAAAGCCAATGTTGTGGGCTTTTTCTGTAAAATATTACTCTTGAGTACTAGACTAAATAGAATGGGTAGGCCCAATGCCCGGCCCTAGAAAACAAATTTTAAAATGAAAGGAAAAAATTGCAGTAGGAAAAAAAAAAGAATAAAAACGAAAAGTATAATACATCAATAAACAGTTACAGAACAATAATTCTACAGTGATTGTACAATGAAAACAAACCTTCCTTTAATATGTACATTGATTGAATTGATGGAATTTTGAATGCATGCTGAAAGTCCAAAAGCATGAAAAGATTTGTAAAGGAAGCCTATACTGCTTGCTTTTTCCTTTTCTCTTGCCCATACCCCATAGCAAGGCCTAAGATTTTCTTCTTTTTTCAGGTTTTAGTTGCCAAGATAAAATAAAGGAAGAAGCCAAACTCAAAGTCATGAATTTAGATTTTTGTATGACCTATCTTTACGAGTTCACCGAAAATCAAGTTTAAGAACGAGTTGACACGCTTTCCTAATCTAAACTCTTAAAGACGTCGAGTTTAACAAGTTGTTTTGTCTATGATGTCCTATGTGCTGAAAAACCATTAGTTTTAACCCTACAATCTTTCCTCTTTGGTACTCTTAAAAGAAATCAATAGTCTAAACAAGCAGAAGCAGAAACTTGAAATGATCGAGGAGGATGTGAAAAATGCAGATTTAGAAACAAGTAACATTACAGAAAGTTTCACATTTTGAAAATAATCGAGCTCAAGAGTAACAACTACGATAACAATTAATGATGATAAAGCAGTCATTACAGCATAAAGATCGGGATTTTAAAATTCAAAAACTGTACGAACTCACGTCGTGGAATAGACTTCCTGTTGAGTAGCCGATTCTGGAAACGAAGCATCGAAGGTGAAATGCCGTCCCCGAAGCCTGTTCAGCCTCAGGTAATCATTCTCGTTCGCGCACTCCGTCAGATAAACGTCGCGTCGTTTCACGACTCTCACGCAGCACCGCGACCCCGCTTCCTTCTCCTTCTTCGCCATTGGCCTTAGCCTCACAAACACTAGAATCCGATTCCCACTTTTGCCTGCCTTCTCCGAAACGACTTCCATTTTCTCCGATTCTCGCACAGTCTGAGTTCCTTCGTTCTCTCTTCGATCCATAGACCCCATGGAAAGCTTTCGAGCGACCGTGGTTGAAAATCCGACAATTCGATCAGTTCCAGATACCATATTTTCCTTCGCGTCCTCTGATGGCGGTTGGGGTAACACATATGTTCTGGTAATGGTCGAATTGAACATCGTGTTCTCTCGCATGACATTGTCGGGCTTTGGTTTTGTGTCTTCTTTTCTGAAAGAGGAGCTGCTCCTGAGAGATGCAGAGGCTTGCTTCTGCTGCTCGTAGAGGACAGTGAGAGCTCTCATCTTCTCCTTCAGCCCATGGTGTGGATTTCTCAGTGGAAGAGTCTTAAAGATATCATCTTCTTGATCTGCCCTGGTTCTGGTTCTGTGTTCTGGGTTTGGCTCGTTTTGACCATGGCTGGTTATGTGGGACCGAGTTGAAACCGGCATTCTCAGTTTTCTTACTATGTAGACATACCCAGATGCAAGCAGTGCTTGATAACCCAGAAAGCTCCAAACTTTACCAAGAAAACCACGAGAATCTCACTCGGGAGTCAAATACTGAAAATGAACAGTGATATAACTGAGGAACAAGCTGAACAGAGTGCAGAACCAGGCAATAATGGAAGAAGCAGAAGGAAGCGCAGGATTGTATTTGATTTGGAAATCAATCTTGTGTGAATCTTAGACGTTGATTTAGGACTTCGGAGGGAAATGGACGTCGACGATAAGTGAAGTTTTTGAAGGAGGGTGTTACTCAAACAAGGAGAAAAGTTGAGGGGCTCTAGTTATAAATGTTTACCGAATAAAGAATTTGAATTGTTTGCATATAACGGGCAAAATGTCAGCTGTAAACGGTCAGCTGTTGAGACTTGTGGGGTCCAATGCCAAATTTCCAAATGCATTGGATTTGGAATCCCCCTCTTTTGCCCATGAAAAATTTAACGTAGAGTTTAATGAACTGAAAATTTTAATTTTTTAAGTATTTAAAAAATTATTTACAAAAATTATATTTATTAAAAATATAAGTTTTTAAATAATCTTTTAAGATATTTGTATTAATTTATCTAATAAAAATATAAAATATGCTCATGTAATATTATGTTTTAAAAATTATTTGTTTGTTTTATTTTTAGTAAAAAAATTAATAAAAATATTTAAAATTTTTACCTAAATTTCATGTTTATTATTCTTAAACATTATAAATTAATTTTTAAATACAAAAAAAATTAAAATTTTTATATACCAACTAACATTAACTTCTTATAAGCAAGTGAGGAGTGAATTATACGGTGTAATTGAGGTGCATGGCTAGAAATACAGGCGGGAGACAAAGCTGAGGAGGTTATTATTGCCTTTCCCAAGAAATTGAATCTTTTGAAATTATATAATCTGAGAAAATATTATATAAAAATAAGAGAATGTATATAAAATTTATTTTTTAATACTCATTTTATTATTTTTTTTCTAATTATATTATATACAGAAGATCAGCCCTTCACTTGCTAAACCAAATTTGCCACCAACTTTATCCTTAAAAGACGGGAACTGTTTAAATTTTGATCTAACATATCTTCATACCCATATAAGATTATAAAAAGGTCTTAATTGACTTCTAAGCCAAACAATACACGTGATTACATTATTTGTTTAACCTCAAAATATTTTCTTTTCTTTTCTTTTCTTTTCTTTTCTTCCCATGAACTGAGTACATTTTGATTATTGCTTTAATTGGGCCATCATCAAATATTAATTACATGGGCCGAATAATATAAAGATCTTACGTTAATTACACGACACTTAATGCTGCCATATCTTAACTGACAAAGTGGTAAGAAACGATCATTAATAAATAATACGTGCAATTCAATAAATTAATTAGGCAAGTGGTACAATTATTGATCTTTTTTTTTCTGGTGAAGTTTTTATTATAAATATAAGGGTAGATAAGATTTTTATTATTTCTAGCAAAACACATTACAACATAGAATTATATTTAAGGAATTGCTAACTTCTCAAATGGTGCTGCTTATAAGAGATTACTATCATCCATATCTATATTTTGAACTAGTAAATTTTTATTTTTTAGTAAAAGATTAAAAAAATATGAATATTTAAGTCATTTTTTCATGATTTTATGTTTAGTGGGCATAGAAAAATAACTTAAATACTTTTTCATTAATTATGTTTTTACACACAAAAAAAAAAAAGACTTCAATACACCTTTACATCTTTTGTCTTATTTTACATCTTATTTACGGGAGGCTAAATTAAAAAAAAAAAAATCCATTTAGAAAGAAATAAATTTTTAAAAAATTACATGAGAAACCAAATTAAAAGATATTCTATTTGTTATAGACTAAATTAAGAGATAATCTATAAAGGATTAAACTAAAAATTGTCCTATTTAGAGGGACTAAACTGAAAAAATTTGAATGTTTAGGTCATTTGCCCCTCCCCTTTTTTTAAAATAAATATTTATAAAGGTAATGTAATTGAGTAATGTTTGTTAAAGTGGCTAGTTTTTTTTTTTTTTCTGTTTTCTCCTTTTTATCCCTTTTGGTGATGATGAAAATTGTGGCCAAATTCAGCTTATTGCCTTCAAAGGAAAGCCTTGAACAAGAGCAACCTGATTATGAGAATTTAATTATGCACGCGTCTAGTGGAGTATTTCATCATAATGTTCTCTTTTCATTGTTTATATTTTTTCCTTCTTTGCTACACCTTTCTGCTACATAATATCATCGTTTCATTTTTCTTTTTTCTTTTTTTAATTTTGGGTTTATAATTAAAAATAAAAATGTTGAGCGTCCCATGTTTAATTTACACTATCAACTTAAGAAGCCCCCATGGAAGCAGCATAGGTCATTAGCATGTTTTAATCATTAATATTATGATGTGATATTGTCATAAAATAAATGAAAGAAATATGAATACCAGAAAAAAAATTACATACTTCTTTTTTTTTTTGGGGTATTTTAAATGCCACAAAAGGGGTTACGCAATTTAGAATAATGCTATATTCGGTGCTTTTTGTAGAACCCTGACTACTCAAATTCTTAGCTAAGTGATGAGCCACTGTGTCATAATCTCTTTGAACAATATAATAATTTGCAAGAAAGACATAATTGTAACTATTTTTTTTATGGTTATAATTGTGACTTGTTGAAATAAAGAATGTGAGATTGTTGCATTAATGTGTTTCCTAGTCTCTGTTCTGTTTGTTTCATGTTAAAATATAAAAATGCATTTTAATTGACGACATTGGATCTTTGGTTATTGGACTGAGTCATTGGAGCCATACAATGGACTAAACCCAACTTTCTTCTTAACAAATAATTGCCCAAGGGGTACAAATACAGCCATGTGTTGGCTTAAACCTAAATTATTTTAGTGATATTAAAATTCTTAAACTTAATTTATAAAAACATTTAGTTAAAAATAAATAAGTATTGGTTATTACTTGTTGCCTTAAAAGTCATGAACTGTATTCTTTATAGACAACGTCAATTATCCAAGTGAAATAAAATCTACTAAATAATAGACACGTGTGACACGGTTTCTACGTGGGAGGGACCCAAATTAGTGGCAAAAGGCAAAGGGAAAAATATATTCAATGATTAAGATTTTACAAAATTTATAATAAAAAAAAATTTAAAAATTGAAATTACTCTAAACAAAATTATTATTAGATTTTAAAAGACTTAATACTATGATTTTAAAAAATTACTATCAAATTTTTTAAAAAATAAAATTTTAATATCTTTAATAATTATTTATTTAGAATTTAGTAGTAAATTTTTAAACTCTAATAGTAAATTTTAGTAATTTTAATTTTTAAAAATAATTTAAATTTTTAAAATTTTTTTATTATAAATTTTACAAAATTTGAATTTTTAAATATGATTTTTCGCAAAGAAAATCAAGTCCATCAAACTTTGACTTTACGAGCCATTTAGTTAGAAGATATAATAATGAAAGAATGTAAAAAATAGGTAGATAGAGATAGGTGAGATAGAAAATGACTTTTTTTCTATACTTTTAAAAATGTGATTTAATAGTTAAAATGTTGATTTAATAAATAAAATAGTAAGTATAAAAATATAGCAAATATTACACAAGTTATATAAATAGAATACATTCGCATTATAGCAAATCAATAAACTCTTTAGCTTTGAAAATTTGATTAACTAACTTTGAGAAGTCAACAAGCTACGGGCACAATGTGAAGCAGAGGTGTAGCACATTTTTGTTTAATCTATCAACAGAGAGAAATTGTATAAAAATTTCAAATTGCTTCCTATATTATTAGTTGTCCATCTTGATGCATTAAATGAGGAAAGGAAAGCAAGCCACTTCCACCTCTTTCGGCAGCCTCCATGACCATCATATTGGGGAAGCAAGAAGAAGAAATTCTTCTTGAATGAAAATAAAAAGAAGAAATTCTTTCTTGGAATAAACAAAAGAGAACTTGCTCTCAATGGCTATTTGTAGCTTTGAGATCAAAGCTTGATGAAATTTTCATCAAGCCTCCATATTTATAAAATTAAGAAAAGTCAGCAATAAAAGGAAAAGAAATGGAGCATCATCTTATCTTCATTAACAGCTATATAAAGCTTTGAAGATCAATGATGTGAGAAAAATTTTGTAAGAAAGAAAAGATAGAATTTCATAAAGCCTTTACTCCCATTCTCTTTATTCTTTAACCTTAACCTTTGACATTGTTTTGCTAAGAGAGCTTCTAATTTGATTTACTTGTAGTTCCTTATGTCCGTAAAATCTATTTATCTTTTTGCAATTTTTGGGTGAATTTGAGTAAAGTCTAACCTCTTGTAAAAATATTGGTAATAAACATTAGGAAAAATTATCTTGTAAAGAATTGGTGGTAAGCAAGAAAAACCATATACTATAATTGCTTATAATTTAAATTGTAAAAAAAATATTTTAAAATTTAAAAGGATTAAATGTAAAACAAAAAGGTATGGACTAAGATAATTTGGTGTCTTTTTATACCTTATTCTTGAATTCTTTTAATTTACTAATTTCTACTTTGTTTCTCAAAGTTTGAAAACATTTTGCATACAGTGATTTTTATGTTTAGAAACTTAGTTACTAAATCCTAGTATTTCTATTCTAGTTTTGTCATTAATTAATTGATTTTAGAAATTACATCTATTTAAATAAATCATCTTAAAATTCTCTTATTTGCCTAAAAAATGATTTTGTGCATAAATGTGCCATAGTGTTGTTGCACCAATTCGTACTGTATTTCATGGAATCAAAAAAGGTTGCATCTTATGTTTTACTATTTATTGTCTGATCATAAGCAATTGATATAATGTTTTCAAATCTTATCTATAAATAATTCAAAGACTCTTTAAATGTAGTCTACACATTTTATATTACCAATACTTTATAGTCACATATTGACTTGACCATTGAAGCTCATATTGGAACTAACACTCCCTATACTAGCTAGTATTTATCTTACAACTTATCACATGGGTCATCACACATAGCTTGGGGCTTGCCTAACTACTTGTAACCAATATATGACTCATCATTAATCTATTACATGCAACACTATGAGAAAATGTAAATTTAGTGAAGGAATTCGACACTATACACTTTCATTTTAGCAAGACAACATGAATCACCCATATTGGAGTTTGGATAAAGAAAACACTTATGCCAAATTCTGCAATTAATTAGTGAAGGATTATTGATGAAAATTTTCCTTATTAAATAATTTCCTTTTGATAAATTATTAGTAAAATCAATTCTCTCACTAACAAGTTATAAATTTATTTACATTTAATAGAGATCCTATGATGTTAATCCCTTGTTAATAAAAATATATTATGTTAGTGAGAGATATTCTCTCATTGATCCCTTAATAAGGGATTTTAAAATGAAATCATTAACTGCTAGATTGTTGTTGCTCTTGTACCATGGATAAATAATTTAAATTAACGTATAGGGAATTAGTTGGAAGAATTGGCTCATGTGGCGTCATAAATGTTACTTGCAATGATCCTTCAAGTTGCTACTCGGGTGTTCCAAACTGAGACATAAGCAATAAGTGCGGTTAATATGAAGGGCCAGATCCTACCAAGTCACTAAATTGGCTTCCTAGGATAGAAGAAGATGTACCGATTATACCAATATCTTAAGGCACCAGAGTCAGAATATATGAAGATGGACCGGCCATGCTACTGTCAATATCCTACTGCACCAACTCTTCAATTTGTTGCCTTTGTCCTATAATAGTAAGCTACTAGGATGATAAATAACCATGATGTCGCTTACCTGGTCGATCCATTGGAATTTGAGGTTTTAACAAATCGAGTGACGATTCAGCAGGCTAAGAGAATAGTGTGAAGTGTTGTTTACCAATAGCCAATAATATATTTCTAATGTTTCGACTTACAATTTCACAGAAATTCGAAGGTAAAGGGTTTTGTAAGCGCATTTGATAAAAGCCCTTTGCTAGATCAGTCTGCATAAAAAGAAAAGAGCATTTGAATGTTAGCATAATAGTGAAGTAAAATAATATATATATATATATATATATGTATACATATATACTAATATATACATAGAAAAGCAAGAAAGCAAATGCAACAAAAGTTGAAAAATTTACCGCTTAACTAGTCGCAACACTAAGGGGGTAGATCCATCATTGAGTACATCATCAATACCATCTCATATACTTAGATGTGCTATTAAATGGTTCGTTAGTAATAGGAGATTGCACTCTAGTTATACTATTATTAGATAAAGGTGTTATGCTCTATTTTTCAGTTGGTTTGGATTCTTCTACGGAGCTGTAAAGTATAGGGAGAATCCAATCTGATTAGCACCTAAGAGATTGGTTGTTGCCAATCAAACTAGCGAAGGACACAATCTAGATGATGTTACTCTATGATGTAAAAGCATATAAAAGGTACCAAAGCAATGCAAATATTTGGCAAAATTAAATAGTGCTCCGAAATTGATATAGGCGCCAAACAATTTGTAGGTAACATAGATGAAAAGATAAGATATCAATAAATATTAAAATTATGATGAATATGTAAAAGAAGAAAAAAAACAACTAACATAATTGTCCCTTATAGCATCCAATAAAGTTTGATACTGACTAAGGACTTGTATACCTGAACAAGGAGGTCGTCCAACATTCTTTCATCTGTAATGATTTTCAATCACATTAAGAAAATAAAAATAAATATAAAGACTCATGCAAGATGCATTTACATACATAAGTATAATATAATTTATACATAAAGCTTAAAGGAGTATAGGATACTCCTCTATCAAGTATCAAGAATCAACACCCTCTTTGGTGCGAGTATTAAAAATTGATCCCATGCCTACAAGTGTAATAGTGTCAAGCAACCATTTATCCCCTTCTCATATCTATATGTTGCATTGCATAGCTCGCGGTATAGATAAACTAACATTACTGAACCCTAACTAAACCTACCAACTTGTTCGAAATCCTTGAGTAATGGGAGATACATTAAATATATTTTATAGTTAGATCTATTTGGCAGTAAAAAGCCCTCAATCAACCTAAATATGTAGGCTCATGCCAATCGATAGACGACCTCCTCATCAGCATTTTGCTCATAGCCAACCAAGTAATCGAATACCAAAAAGTCACTCACATGTATTTACCCCTAGCCAATTTGTCAATGTAGAAATAGAATCTCTATCGCATGGTAGGCTTAATTATATAGCCACATCTTCAAAAGTGATTGTACTCAAAGTGTTCAAATCAAGCTACACTGCAAAAATCAACTTATTTCAAATATTTTATTATATCCAGAGGTAGATCACCCAAATGATCCTCGTGCTAAACACGTTATGGGCGAAGAATCTGATCGTCCGACAAACATACACAAATAACATGTTGCCTATTAGTTAATATAATCAATCATCAGTGAACATATTCATGCAATTAACAAGGGATTAAATTATCTCACCTGGTCATTCTAAATGGCTTCGGATACATACAATTTCTGTAGATATAATAGTGAATCATCCTCATGCCCTAGATGCATAATATGTTATGGAGCAACCATGATGTCAACGCACCTATCAAATTTAACAGAGTTTAGAAAAAACACAATTTATGGACGAATTCACATGTACAATTTTAATAGAGTTTAAAAAAAAAACACACAATATACACTAAACTAA
This sequence comes from Erythrophleum fordii, assembly GCA_032878935.1. Lineage (NCBI taxonomy): Eukaryota > Viridiplantae > Streptophyta > Magnoliopsida > Fabales > Fabaceae > Erythrophleum > Erythrophleum fordii. The sequence goes on from JAVQMF010000055.1 coordinate 2,940,383, forward strand.
TTCCATTTAATTCCTTTATAGAAGTTAAGTGATATTCCATTTGGTACACACTAATTTATAAACGCATATAACTTGATTTATAAACATTTAATACAATTTAATTATAAACATTTAGTATAAAATTGGTTTTCTCCTAGGTATCACGTTGACAATTTTGATAAGTCGCTCGATTATGTTTTGATTGTCAGCATAACCCACATCGAACTGATTGTCTCGATGCTCTAAAGTCAATTTCATTTCGGTAGCAGGAGGTTCGTGGTCAACCCCTTTCATGAAACATTGATGGATTAAGGACCAATTTCGGATTGTCAGGATTTTGTTAATATTCTTGTCCTTCGATCTGCTAAAAGACATTATTATAAGCATAATACATGGTGTTTAGGCGAAAAACAGGATCCACATACTAGAATGAATCTAAAAAAATGGTAGCATAGATAGCAAGAATATGCTAGCAGCGATACTTCTCCACATAAAATTCACTGCAATCATAGAAACGATCAATTAAGCTAACCTTGCAGCATTGACCATATTGGTGATTCATTTGATCATATAGCTCCTCCACCTTAAACGATTAAACATTTTTATTAAACGCTCACATAAAATATGCAGAGGCATGTTGCACATTTGTCGCCATCCTTTTTATCAAGCTTTGGGAGTAGGCTAAGCCCGTAGTCATCTGAGCATTAACTTATTCAGCATGTTGCACAACATATTAGTTAATTCCATAATATGTTGCTTTAGCTATGCTTGATATAGGTAAGGATCTAATGCCTTGGAAAATACTATTCATGCATTCAGTTAGGTTTGTTGTCATGTAGCTGAAATGACGCCCTTTTACATCATACATTCGAGTCCATTGTTTTTTTGGGATGTCTGCAAGCCATTTAGTTTCTTCCTCATATATAGTCACTAACTCAACTAACTTTTCATCAACATAACAATGCTTGTATACATAACCTATTGGGTATAAACATTATTATTACCATAGGAACTGAAACAAAGACATTGCATTTGGTTATTTAAAAAGAAAAACATATCAATGTTTTTCAATATTTGCTTTAAATCCAATGATCTAAAGTGAGTGTGCCATTTGCTAGCCACGTGACAAAGACAAAATATATGATAACTATATGGTGGTTGCCAACTAGCCTGGGGATTAGTAACAGCGGTTAGAATTGATGGATGCCTATCAAGGATCAAACAAAGTCCACACCTCCCTCATACCGCTCATCTACATAAGTTAAAAAGGAACCATGTTCATGCTGCTTGTATCTCTCCCTCAACTATTACAAATGCAATGATACAATTTGTTAATCGCCATCTTGTGTCATTATTATCAATAAAGTTCATTTGTATTTGTCATACAGAAATGTCCTATCAATCTAGATCATTAGTTTTAGGTGATCAAATACGTTTATACAAAGTTTGAACACCCAAAAACACATGCTTGAACATATCAACTAGCTCACTTGTAGAATTGCTTGCTTGACATTGTTTAGTTACAAACTTAATATATGACTCAGGTATAAAATGTTGAATCATGACCATCTATCTAGGTTATATAACGTATGAGCTCTCTTAGTTACTAAAAACAATTGCGACAACTTTGAGTTTTGCTTTCCATGCTTTCTGTATGATACTATATATCCAAACAAGTTTTTTATTTGTTTAATAATTTGTCTAATTGGAATATCAAGTGTCTTAGTTACCATGCCAACAATACATAATAATATAACATTATAATCTAATTTCGGGTGGTCTTGCGATAAGGTTACAGACAGACATATATGGGGATTGTCATATTTTGTTATTTGCCAGTGCGAACCCTTTCCTTTGCCTTTTTTCATGCCTTTGCATGCCAACTACAACCATTCCCATAATTAACATATTGGAATTCTTCATACTTTTCATATGTCAAATATTTCTTAAAGGTGTGATGTGCTTTTACAGAGTATAATTTAATAGCACAATATAATGCTTTATAGCTCAGATATTGCAATCTAATGTACAAGTCTGGCATATTCAAGTTCGTGCTATCCTTAACCTCTTCAAATTCATCCCCATTAACTAAGGGCATATTAACCTGGAAGAAGAAAGTAGTAGCAAGATTTACATATTGGGCTTTTGATCCATCATCATTTTCAAATTCATCAATCTCATCATCATCATCATCATCATCCTCATCATCATTATAGTCGGGGTCGAGTTCAATATTATATTTATCTTCATTTTCAAAGTCTTCTAATAAATTATCTTCGGAGCCATTCAGAGAACAAGGTTTAGTAAAACAAAGAGCTAGATGGAAGGAATTTGATTCAAAAATAGTTTCTATTGATATGATTTGATATTGTTGTGACAAGATCAACTACATTTTTAAGCTCACTTATGAGCCAATAAGTGAGATTTTCGCCTACAATTCAATTGCATTCAATTGCCCTAGGAAACATAAATGGGCTTGCCATATCCTTTGAACATCAAAATCATCATTTAGAACAATTAATTGGTACCATATAAGATTTAGTGACGCTAAAAGCCTATATATCAAATTAGTCACAAGTTGTTTCGGGGGAAATAGTAGTTTCTGACTCATTGTGTATTTCAATGCATCTAATATGATATTGGTGCTAATTGTTATATATTTTGACATAGTGTATTGAAATGTTGCACCTTAAGTACTATCAAATATTATTTTGTTTGCATAAATACAAATAAACTCATTTCTTTTGGTAATTTAATTTCTTACATTCGTAGCTTCATTTAATAATTCCCTCATTGGTATAAAGTAATTTCCAATATGCATATTTTAATCAATTTTTTCTTATATTTTTTTACACTCTTCTTTATTTAGTATAACGTAAGTTAAAGATACATTATTCACAATTAATATATATTTCATTACTTATTTATGTATCATAATTTTTTAAATATAATTATCTTTCCCCATATTTTCTTTTTTCTTTATGGATATTTTATCAAAAATTTATAAAATAATTATTTGATGTATCCTAATTTTTTAAATTTAATTAATTTCCACACTTTCTTATTTACTTTTTTCCAATTCGATAATTATTTATAAATTATCCATTCACTAATTATCTTATTATGCAAATTTTTTCCCTTCTAATAATTTTTTCCTTTTTAATATTCCTTTACATCCAAAATATTTCCATACATTTCCTAAAACCATAACAACATATACACAATAACAAATAAATAATTTAATCTAAAACAAATAATGCAAATAAATAATAAACAATAATAAATAAAATTGCTTAATTGAAATACACTAGTTCTCTCTATTTTTGCTATATTCAAAGTTAGTTAGGAATTTAATTTAATTTTTTTCATAATTAGTTTTAAATAACTTTTAAGATGCATTTTTAAATAAATTTTTTTCATATTTGTCTACACTCTTCTTTATTTAGTATAACGTAATTTTTAAAATGCATTTTTCATCATTAGTATATATTTTATTACTTATTTATTTATTCTAATTTTTTAAATATAATTATTTTTTCCCATAATTTATTTTTTCTTTTTGGATATTTTGTTAGAAATATATAAAATAATTATTTAATGTATCCTACTTTTTTAAATTTAATTATTGTTTTACACTTTTTATTTATTTATTTTTCATTTCACTAATTATTTATAAAATATCCTTTCTCTCTAAACTAGAAATTTTTTGTTAATTTTTTTTTCTTTCCCTTAATCATTTTTTTTATTTGTTCATCTTTTTCTCTTTTTAATTTTTTGCTTATATGTAGTTTTCATTTTCCTCATATTTTTGGAAAATTTCACCATAATTACTTCTTTACTTTTTCAATCAAAATTACTTTTAAACTATCCTTCTTTCTTTCTTCATAAATTTCATTATTTCTTCCTATACTACTTTATCATTTTCAAATAATCCTTACTTAGTTTTTCTTCTACTTTTTTTATTATTAATAAATTATTCTCTACATTGAATTTTTTAACCCTATTGACATTTTCTTCATTTACATTATTATACGTTTTTTATTTCACATATTTTTTCCCTTCTTCTAATTTTTTCCTTCTTCATTTTCTTTCATTTTATCTCCAAAATATTTCCATACATTTCCTAAAATCATAACAATATATAAACAATAACAAATAAATAATCTATTCTAATACAAATAATATAAATAAATATTAAACAATAATAAATAAAATTACTTAATTGAACTAAAATAGTTCTCCATATTTTTCTCATTTGAAAAATAATAAACAAATAACATAAATAAATAATAAACAAATAATGTGAATAGTTTTATTTTTTTCTCATTTTAAATTTTTTTTTCTTTTTTTTAATTTTCTGTTCAGGTGACCTTTTTTAATCACTGTAACCAAGCTTAATATTTTCTTCATATTATATAATATAAAACAACATAAATAAAAAAATTAAATATTACATACATCTTATTTTGTCTTTGTGCAACTAGATGTTAAAAGAATTTATTGCAGTCACAAATGAAGAAAATGAAAAACAAAATTTTCTCCTTGAAGCTAATGAACACGCCATGCCAGAGAAGAAGAATATGAAAGTGAAGGAGTGAACTGAAGTCGGCTTATAATGAAAATATCCAGGGGCATTATTGTAATTTTAAAATTTAACATTATCTTTTTTAATTTGTTTCCACCAATTAGAATTTTTCAAAATCTTCATCAACCAATCCATCAACGATACATGGCTCATTATCATTTTTTATCATTTGGCGTGATCGATTTAACTAAATGTTCATGCCAGCTAGGTGCCAGGCTAGACTCAACCATATGTTGCATATGAAACTTGGAACCATTTGTTCTTATTGATTCTAAATTTGTGGCTATCAACCACGTGTCGCATTAGGGTGGCACCATTGCAAGTCAAGCTCAGAGTCAAGGATTTTGAGTTTTGAATCTCGGATCCATTAATGCTAAGTTTGTCAAATTTATTGCTTTCTAGTAATTATTTTTTTAATATTATTTTTTGATAATACCAAATCATGCCTGTTACTTTTAAAATAAATACATTATAAGATTTTTTCATAAGACAAGTATAGAGTATCAATAAAACCTTTATGAGATAATTATAATCTAAGGTGAAAGATTTAGGTTTTCAAGAAGAGAAAGAATTTAGAAAGAGAGCATAGTAAAAATATATATGTTATTAATAGATAAACTTGCTTAGTTACAATTGAAAGGAGACACTCCTTCTAGTTATATAAAGGAAGCTCTAACAAACAAATACATTTTATTACATCATTGTATACCTCACTCAGAAATCATAATAAAAACATGACTGAAATTTAAAGTTATTTTAACAAAATTTGACAAAATTAAAGATAAAGCCAGCACATATTTTAAAGTTATATTTTATTATATGTTTGTAGCATTTTTTGTAAATTTATTTATTTATTTATATATTTTTCATATAATATATATATAAACATTAATATGACCATTTACGTAGCACAATATATGAAAACCTAATCCACTTCTTGCTAATATAATTTGTACTCTATCCGTAGTTTGGTTGTTCAAAACTTGGAGCAATCCAATTCGAGCTTAAGTTGGATCTTCTTTAAAATTTGACTTTAGGAGCTAGATTCATGAGAATTTTGAAATTTTGGGTACCTAATTTAACTAACATATATCTAATCAGAATATAAATATTATTATGCTATATATAGTTATATTTTTTGACATTAAATTACTAATATTCATTGCGTTTTTATATCAAACACATGATTAAACTCAAAATCTGTAACAATTATCTAAAGATGTCAGTATTAGGTGGCAAGATTTAATATTTTATAGTAATTAAATTTCAAATATATAATTTAATTTAAAAAATTGATTGCTGTGTTCTCACAGCTCTCCCCATACGATGTCTCAAGATTTTTTTTAATTCTCATTTTGATTAAAGAAAATTTCTATCTTTTGATTAAAAAAGGTTGAATCAATAAAACTTTCACTGAAACATAAAAGTTAGTCAATGAAATAATAATAATAATAATAATAAGTACCGACAAACCTAATAAACACAAATTGATGAATTCAACCTCAAGAATGCATAATTCCATTAAGATTGGATTTATATATATATATATATATATATTAGGTTTAACTGCGCATATAATTATATATTGATTCAGTGGCCAAAAAATATTATATATAGATTCAGTAAGAATATCAAAAAAGGTGTATTAAATTAGCCCAATCTACTACAAAGATGGATCGACCCGACCCGAATCCAAACCTTTCATTTGAGAGTAGGAATAACAGAAAACCTGAAGGCCTAGGGTTTAAGGAGAGCATAGTGTCGCACTGCTGAATAGAGAGATCAATAGAGCCGGAGAAGAGAAGGGGCTAGCTACAACCCCAAGCGCAAAAAATCAGGGCTCTAGAACCATTAGTTATGGCTGAACCAGAAGACAACCATCGCGTCTCGCTTGAGGATGGGACTAGGACGAAGAAGAAGAGGAAAAGGAATAGACCAGGGAAATCTACAACTGGGGAGCAATCGGAATCTCAAGAGGCAGAACAGCATGTGGAGGAAGAAGGCGAAGAAGCAGGAGAGAATAATGATGGGAATAAGGAATCTGCGAAGGAGATGAGTAAGAAAAAGAAGAAGAAGGATAAGAGGGCGAAGAGTGGTGAAAAAGAAAGTGAAGGGGAAAAGGGCGCCGATGAGAATGAGGAGGAGGAGGAGGATAAGGAACAGAGAAAGTTGAAGAATGTTGGGTCTGGAATTATGAGCACTGAGTCGTTTGCTTCTCTGGGATTGTCTGAACCAACTTTTAAGGCCATTAAAGATATGGGATTCGAGCATATGACTCAGGTTAAATTTTTTTAATTCCTTACGTACCGGCATTTGAACCAAAGCGATTTTTAGTTCTTTACTTTTATTTTCGCGCTTCGTTGCTTACCAAAGACAGCTGCAATAGGGGTTTATATTTGTGACAATTGGGTGGTAGAGTTCTAAAAGCTTCTCATTATTAATAATTTATTATTAGAAGTTCTTAGTTGCTCATTTTAAGCAATAACTTCTCAGCATAGGTGAATTTGATATCTCTCCTTCCACCTTCCTGCTGTTTTTAATTGAAAAATTGAAGGAGAAATATTTATTGGCTATGGGCTGGCTTAGGGTAGAAAGAAAACTTTTTCTATCCTACTCAAAGATGGGGTTAAGTTTTTCATCTTCCTCTTGCGGAAGCTTTTACAATTTGTATGGCAAGAATATTTGCAATTGGTATTGATCCTATATGGCTATGCAGATTCAAGCGAGAGCAATTCCACCACTTCTGATTGGGAAAGATGTTCTTGGTGCTGCGAGGACAGGTTCTGGAAAAACTCTTGCTTTTCTAATACCAGCTGTGGAGTTGTTGTACAATGTTCAATTCACTCCTCGAAATGGAGCTGGTGTTGTTGTCTTATGCCCTACTAGGGAGCTTGCAATACAGGTATAATGTTTGCTGAGATTTCTTTTCTGGCCCTGTGTCTGCAGTTATAATCTTTACTAAATTACTGATTACTGATGAAATAGTTTCTCAGCTCAGATGCCCTTAGGACTATGGTTTTTTCCTTTCTGCTTTTAGCAAGAAGTAATTTGGTTTTCATTGAAGTTCTATGGTTTTCTTGGGTTTCCTAATTGTTTATTCTTCCTTCTATTTGATGTTGTTTTGATGGTAAATTTTATAATTTAGTACTTCCCATTGACTACTCTACCTTTACTTTAGACACATGCTGTAGCAAAAGAACTTCTCAAGTATCACTCTCAAACTCTTGGATTGGTTATTGGAGGTTCAGCTAGAAAAGGAGAAGCTGAACGGATTATTAAAGGGGTAAATCTAATGGTGGCAACCCCTGGTCGTCTTCTTGATCATCTTCAAAATACAAAGGGATTCATATATAAAAACTTGAAGGTAAATTTTGGATATATTATTCATTATAATTTGCACATACATCATTGCTAATCCCGATGAGCAATGTTAATGATCACCTCTTTAATTTTTCATAATGCTTTGAGTGTTTATCGTTCATCAGTAATCCAAGCATTTTTATAAGCTAATTAACAGTCTGTGTAACACTGTAATGTTCCTCCTTTTAGGCAGCTTGGCTACCCAACCTCCAGTTAATTGAAACCCATGCCTTAAATAATTTTAAACTGCATGTTGGTTCACACTTCATCATTTATTTCTGTGCTTGAGAAGTCGGATAGCTGATCTGTCTGCATACTTTCCAACACTTTCCACATGCCCTTAGTCCCATACTACTGCTGCTTTCTTGTCTCCTGCTTGGCCTTATATTGTTTTGGAGGAATTGTTAAAAAAGGAAAGCCAGCCATTGTCTAGATGATGCATAATCATTGAGTACTGAAATCTTATATTTTATCTGGTGTTAGGCACCTGTCTTTTTCTAAATTGTGGATTGAATACTCTTGATATTAGGCTGTTTCATTCAAATATCTGAAAAATCAGTAGATATATGCTGGCAGTTATAACTATAGACTGTGGTTTTCTTCTTCCTCTTAATTTTTTCATGAATTTGCAGTGCCTCATGATTGATGAAGCTGACAGGATATTGGAAGCAAACTTTGAGGAGGAAATGAAGCAGATTATTAAAATCTTACCAAAGGTAGATATATGTCTTTCTCTTTTCACCCTATTGCTTCTAAATGGATTAGATTCTTGATTTGGAGAATACCAAATGAAAAAGACTTCAGTTATCATAAATATCAATATCCTATCCTTTACACACTGAGAAAAGTAAAAAAAATGAGAATACTACCTCATGGGTTCATTGATTTGAACGTCATTATGAGCCACTGCTTGCAGTTAACTTGCATTATTATAATGCTTGATGGTGTTGTATTTGCTAGTTGACTTTGTGACCTGGAAAGAAACTACACTTTTTTAATAATTATATGAACTTGAGTTTCAACATCTCATATTAAGATTTGATACATGATTATTTACTATTAGGAAAAAGTAAAGTATAACTTGCAATATTTGTATTTAATATGCGATTATTTACTGCAAATCACATTTAATATGTGATTATTTTGAGACTTTAATGTATTTATTTGTTTTCTTATTTTGAGGCTTTAATGCCTTTATTTGTTTCCTTATTTTGTTGGTTGGATCAATATTTTATTTTAGTTTTTATTATGTGATTGTAATCAAATCTTAAGTATTATGCTTTATTTATTCCTTTTTCTTTCTTGGAGGGTGCGAAGCTATCCATTCCTCCCTATATATTGTACGTCTGTTCAGATTTGAATAATAAGAGAATTAGAGCATTGATCTCTGAATTTCTTCATGGTATCAGAGCCTACAGGGCATAAATGACAAAATATGCTAGTAAAAAACCATACGTTGGTGGTTACCATAGAAAACTATATATTGATGGTTAGCCAAAACCAAGATTTCTACCTCACAAGAAGCCTGAGGAGAGGATGCTCAAAATCAAGATCCCCACTACAAAGTGAGGGAAAGAAGTCAGAGTCAGAAATCAAAATAAATATGTCAAGAAAGAAGAATGACAATGTTAGTTCTAAGTTGTTCTTAGCTTGTGGGAGAGTGTTGGAAATTATATTTGATATGTGATTATTTATTGCAAATCATATTTAACATCTGATTATTTTGAGGTTTTAATATCTTTATTTTTTTTTGGGGGAGGCTTTAATGCCTTTATTCGTTTCTTTATTTTGTTGGTTGTATCAACATTTTATTTATTTATTTTTATTATGTGATTGTAATCAAATCTTAATTAGTTCTTTTATTATGTTTTATTTGTCCTTTTTCCCTCCCTTTTCTTGGAGGGTGTGAATTCCCTCTCTCTCAATATATTGTACCTCTGTTTAGACTTGGATAATAAGAGAATTAGGGCATTGGTCTCTGAATTCCTTGAGATTCTAAGTATGCTTGGGCATCTGAATCATATATTTTAGGTTTTGGGCCACTGGACCAAACTAGAGGGGGTCTAGCTTGGTTTTGAGGTTGGTTCATGGTTTCTAATTTCTATATTTCCCATTTAATTTTTCCTTTTAATATATTTGTATTTATTAGACATAACTAGAAGTTTTATTTGTAGCATGTGAATTTACACTTTTAGCTAATGCCTTTAGGCTAATCAATTTGCTTCTCATTGTACAGAATAGGCAAACGGCCTTGTTTTCAGCCACACAAACAAAGAAGGTTTGTCCAACATTTTCAATCTTCATCATGCTCTTCCCCTGGAACAAAATCCTAATATCGGAGTTTTTCTAGTCATTTCTTCATATAAATGTGTAGTATCTTTTTGTTCCCAAACACTAGAAGTTGACACTGAATGATGTCTGCTATACCTGAAAGTGAGAATATGGGGAAGGCCAGCATATTGCTTTCATATTGACTCAGATTTGTAATTAAATATTTCTCTTAAATTACAGGTTGAGGATCTTGCGCGCTTGTCATTTCAGACAACTCCTATTTATATTGACGTAGATGATGGGAGAACCAAGGTAATGTCTCCCCCCTTCTATTATTTTCATAAAAAGTTTATTGTTCCATATTGCTTTGTAGTCTTTGACAAAATCCTCATTAATGTAGGTCACAAATGAAGGATTGCAGCAAGGCTATGTTGTTGTTCCTTGTGCCAAGCGATTAGTTGTTCTCTATTCCTTCTTGAAGAGATATCAATCAAAAAAGAAAGTGATGGTCTTTTTCTCTTCATGCAACTCTGTGAAATTCCATGCAGACCTTCTTAATTACATACAGATCGATTGCTTTAATATACACGGAAAACAAAAGCAGCAGGCACGTACCACTACCTTCTTTAACTTCTGCAAAGCAGAAAAGGGAATTTTGCTCTGTACTGATGTTGCTGCTCGTGGACTTGATATACCTGCTGTGGTATGTTTATTTTTCTTCCTAGGTTCTCTGAATATTTTTTAATGAAAAAAATGATTAATATGTATAAGACTTTTAAGATTTGCCCCCCAATTTGTAAGAATATTTAATTAAACAACCTAGCAACTCTGCCTGTTGGCCGGATCAGCTGACATCACAAAGGTTGGTACTTGGTAGCTTAATGATAACAAAATTTGGGATTCTGATCCACTATGATCCTTTGGTGGTTCATAAAGTATGGTTCAAATCATTGGAATGTACAACATTTTATAATTTTTCCTCCTTCTATGCCTCGTAGGACTGGATTGTGCAGTATGATCCTCCTGATGAACCCAAGGTATTTCCTGTTCTTTACTGATTAACATTTCATAATTATTTGTTTCTTGGTATTATTATGCATTGATGCAGAGTATAACATGGTTTTTACACTGCTGCCAGGAATATATCCATAGGGTTGGTCGAACGGCTCGTGGGGAAGGTGGCAAAGGAAATGCCTTGCTTTTTCTTATTCCTGAAGAATTGCAGTTTCTTCGCTATCTGAAGGTCAGTTTCCCTCTTTAACATCAAGGGATAATAAACAGACTGAACTACAAACTCCCAATGTTTGCAGGGTTCCAAAATAGGTACTTGAGGATACCTTGTTTAGTGTTGTGACAAGAATACTAGACAAGTGAAAGGCAGTAGTTGCTTCTTCCCCCAGGACCATGTCCCCTCCTCTTTCCAGGACATTAAATTTAGGTTATATCATAAAATTTTATATACATGCTAAATTTCAGGCAGCAAAGGTTCCTGTGAAAGAGTATTTATTTGATGAAAAGAAGCTGGCAAATGTACAATCTCACCTGGTACATTTCTGCTTCCTTCTTTTTATTTAAACTTTATCCATTAAAGCAACCAAATGCGGCTTATCATACAAAGGATTATCTGATTTTTGCAGGAGAAGTTGGTGGCTAACAATTATTATTTGAACAAGGAAGCTAAAGATGCTTACAGATCATATATACTAGCATATAATTCACACTCTATGAAGGACATATTTAATGTTCATCGCCTTGATTTACAGGTGCAGCTTTCACCTTATACTTGACATTATCATTTTTTTTTTTGGTTTCATGATTTCTAGAACTATATGGATATCTGTGTTTATTAAATATATCATAATTGGTTTATGTCTAATGTGATAGTTAAGAAAGTGGTACTATTGCCCCGTGTGTGTGTGTGTGTGTGTGTTACTGAAGTAAAATATCAAATGGCAACGCAAAGGAGGACTTCTAGTGTTCAAAAGTTATAGAGCACATTATATCATGCTAGTGGATGTCAGGATAAAGGTAGAGAGAGTATCTGTTTAGCAGTGACAAGTTTTCATCCTTTAATGTCTAGATACGATACTGAAAATTTGTTCAGATTGAGAACATGAATATATATTGACTAATCCTCTTACTTTCCAAAGAGGAAATCAGATGTTATTGATACCCTTCCTTGTTCCCTATACAATGGAACTCGCATACAAGGGTAAAAGGAAGAGTGACTATTGGAAAATTTTTGTAATTCAGGAATTTAAAAAAAACAAATTCTTGGCTGTCCATCTTGTGCATTGCATCTGAGTGGTAGTCTAGTTGATGATTGACAAATTGTTAAAATAGTTGATCATGTAGCACATGACAGTATTGGTTGCTGGACTTGAGTGCAGGCTGTTGCTGGTTCATTCTGTTTTTCAAATCCGCCAAAGGTCAGTTTAGGCATAGACAGCAGTTCTTCAAAACATAGGAAGAAAATGCGTAAGGTTGAAGGAAGCAGACATGGATTCAGCGACGGCAATCCTTATGGCAAAAGAAATACGGAAGATAACCGCCAATTTGTGAGGCATTAGCCGGAGCAATGTCATGGCTCTGTGCAGTGGATGTGATTTTCCCCTCCCCTCTCCACGCATCAGCCACACAGTTTTGGTAGGTCCTAAAATCTTATAAGATGGAATTTGTAACTTGGTCACAGGATCTTCTCAACTGGGAATAGATTTGCACATGCCTGAACTGTAATTTAATAGTTGTCATGATTAAAGCTGGTTTCTCTGACTTTTGTTTTTATCTGGGGTTTCCACTTTGTAATTTAGATTTTCTTTTGGCTGTAATTTCTACGATTGACTCGACGTAGTTAATTAGGAAAATAGTTGGTAATATCTTTTAGATCTTTGCTAGGAGGTTGTCTAAGAAAATTATGACACGTCGAGAATTTTTTTTGGGAAGCAATCAATAATATGATAATTAGCTCCCAAAAAGAAAATGTTAGCACGGAATGTTTTTATTAAAAAAACCGCCCATATCCTTCACAGCAGGAAAGGGGGGAGATGGTGGACGATGTTGGTACTAGGAACTGGACCCCTGCAGTAGAGAGCGAGTGTTTGGGGTTTATTCAAGTGGGTGTTTCCTTTTTTTGTTTAAAACCTCGTCTTCGTCGTAAATTGATCTTGATCTGTTAAAATTGACCTTTCTAATCTCCCAGTCCATAAACATAAATTCTTCGCATTGACTTGTAATTCCCACAAACGTAAATTACATGGAGTCTTGAGAAAATACAACACTACCCGCGAAACCAAAAAAAAAGTCATGATAACAAATAATGGAGTTCATAATTTCGCCTCGTTTATGAGCAAATCGAAAAAGTCAAACGGAGATCTAAAACTCTTGACAAGATCTAAACATAGACAAGCCTAAAACCTTGACAAGATTCAAGTCGAAAGCAGCCGAGTAATCAGAAAACATAATTAATCCCGTCCATTAAGAAGGTGGTAAAAAAGTAATAGTAGATTCATCAATTAAAACCGACTCAACTCTTGTTGAGGCCTTTAAAGCTAAAAAAAGAAGGAAGCTTTTTCATCACTTGAGAGCATGAGATTCTCACCTTTTAAAAGAGGTATGAGATATCTAGCTCTAGCTAGCTAAATTTTATGTTTGACAAGTATCTTGATGAGGGGTATTAAATTATGTATCAAATACATGCATCTACCTCAAGTTTATAAAATTAATTAATTATAGTAGAGAAATCACCTCTTTCATTAGCTACATGTGAAAAATGAAATTATGGTATCTTTAATTTAGCCCTCAGCAGTAGATTATTCTCCTTTTGACATGGATGCTTTCCTTTTAACTTTGTCCACTTTTATCTTCACATCTACATAGGTTTTCCCATGATGATGAAGTTGAGCAGTTTGATCCTTGTAGGCAATAAATTGATTAGATATAGTGTTGTTGGATAGAGATAAAGAGAAAAGAGGAAATGGGTATAAAGAGAGTTATCAAGTTGTTTTCTATGACAAGTATTTTCTAGCCTTAGTGATGGATGATAAGAAGGCGGAGTTCAACTTACTTACGCAAAGGGACATGACAGTGGATCAATATGTGACAAAATTCCTTCAATTATTTAGCTTCCTGGCATTACTTGAAACAATATGATGATGAGCCTTGGAGAGCGACCATGTTAGAGAGGGAACTTTTGCCTAAAACTTAGAGATAGAGTTATGTACTTGCAAATCAAGAACTTTGATGAGTTGGTTGAGGGGTGTAGGTTGGCAAAGAGAGGTTTTTTGGATATAAAAATTCAAAGGAAGAAATTGCAAGAGGGGAAGAGAGAACAAGAGGTGGAGTCCTCTAGGGGTAATAAGAAGAAAGGAAGAAGTAGCAGTAATGGATCTGGAATAGGAGGCCACTAGCTAGGAAACCCTCGAAGGAGAAACATGGGTTCCCTAAGGAGTTCAGTGAGCACGTCAGTGTTATGCAATAAGTGTGGGAGGAGCCACAAAGATGGACCATGCTTGGTGTGTTATATCCATGGCAAGTTGAGGAATTTTGCTAGGAATTGCAATGCACCATAGGAGTTTGCCTTGACCGCCAAACTAGTAACCTAGGGTCGAGCATTCGCTCTTTTGTAGTAAGAGGGTAGTAAATCTCCTAGCTTAATTTGAGGTACCCTTCTATTACATAATTGTATTGTAAATGATTTATTGGATTCCGGTGCCACACATTCCTTCATTTCATATGATTATTTTAGGTGTTTAGGTCTCAAGATTAGTTCCTGTCATTTGACTTATCTGTATCTACTCCTATGGGAGATTTTGTGATGTCATCTTGAGTTTTCTTGAATTATGTTGTTAATTAGATAACTATTGTACCATTCTTGATTTGATTTGCATTCCTTTACGTGATATTGATGTGATTATTGACATGGATTGGTTACCAATAAATAAGGCAATTCTTGATTGTACCTATAAGGCAATTTCCTTTCTAGCTTACATCTTAGAATCCTAATCATCAACTAAGCTTACTTGTATGTTTGTTGCCCAACCCGAGAAGTATCTTAAGTAAGGTTGTTAAGGGTTTTTAATTTTCTTTTCCTTGCATGTTAAGGTAAAAGATGGGTTAGAAAGTATACCAGTAATTGGGATTTCTCAAAAGTTTTTTCTAAGGAGATTAGTGGCCTTTCTCTAGAGAGAGTTAGAGTTTTCTATTGACTTAATACCTAGTACAAACATAATC
The DNA here is from genome assembly GCA_032878935.1 of Erythrophleum fordii. Classification (NCBI taxonomy): domain Eukaryota; kingdom Viridiplantae; phylum Streptophyta; class Magnoliopsida; order Fabales; family Fabaceae; genus Erythrophleum; species Erythrophleum fordii. The sequence continues at coordinate 2,955,807 of JAVQMF010000055.1, forward strand.
TTTAAGGCCTCATATAGAATGACACTTGTTAAGTTAGTAAAGTTGAAAAAGCAAATAGAAAAGTTACTAAAGAAGGGGTTTATTAGGCCGAGAATATCCTTTTGGGATGTAGTAGTATTTTTTGTTAAGAGAAAAGATGGTAGTCTTATATTTGGCATTACTTATAAGCAGTTAAACCAATTAACTATAAAGAAGAAATATCCTTTGCATAGGACTAATGATTTACTTGATCAATTGACAATAGCATCAGTTTTTTCAAAGATTGATATAAGGTCAGGTTATCACTATCTTAAGGTGAAGACTGAGGATATACCTAATACAACCTTTAGGATTAAAAATGGCTATTATGAGTTCCTTGTCATGTTTTTTGGCTTAACAAATGCCCCAACCATCTTTATGAATTATATGAATAGAATTTTCAGGCTTTGCCTTGATCATTTTATGGTGGTCTTTGTTGATGATATCTTTATTTATTTTAGGAGACCCAAGAAACATGAGAGCCATCTTAGAATAGTCTTTCAAATTTTAAGGGAGCATTAGTTGTATGCCAAACTTAGCAAATGTGAGTTTTGGTTGAATGATGTGAGATTCTTAGGTCATATGATTTCAGAATAAAAGGTAAAAGTTGGCCTTTGCAAGGTAAAGGCAATGCTAAATTAAGAAAGACCTAAGTCAGTAATTGAGATTCATAGTTTTTTAAGGTTAGTATATTATTTTCCAATTGGTGATATCTTTAACTAAGCTAACAAAAAAGGATCAACCTTTTATTTGGGATGATAAATGTGAGAGTGCCTTTTAGGAGTCTAAGGCTAGATTGACTTTTACAATTATTTTAGTAATACCCAACCCGGGTGAGACTTTCATTATTTATAGTAATACATTTAAGAAAGGTTTAGGATATGTCTTGATTCAGTAGGATAAAGTGGTAGTTTGTGCTTCTAGGTAGCTTAGGCCCCATGATAAAAACTATCTTACATATGGCTTAAACCTAGCGGCAGTTGTTTTTACCCTTAAGATTTAGAGACACTATCTCTTTAGTGCTAAGTTTGAAGTTTTTAATTACCATAAAAGCCTAAAATATCTTTTTAAATAGAAAGAATAAAATGTGAGACAATGGAGGTGAATGGATTTTCTTAAGGATTATGACTTATTTTTGAAGTATCATATAAGAAAGATGAATATAGTTATTAATTCCTTGAGTATGACTATAATGATACTTAAAGAGCAAAAGTTGATTGAGGTATTTAAAGACATGAACTTGTCCATTTCTATACACCCTCGCAGTTTTCTTTTGAGTGAACTTAGGATAGAAAGTAATCTTATAAGGCAAATTGGAGAGACTCAAGTATTGGATGAATTTTTAGGTAGCATTAAAAAGCCAATAGCAAGAGGTGAGTCTAGAGACTTCAATATTTTTGAGGTAGAGTGTGTATATTTAAGGATAAGGAGTTGAGAGATACCATACTTTTAGAAGCCCATAAGACTAGGCATACTATCCATCCATGCACTACTAAGTGTATGAGGACCTCAAGAAGAGCTTTTAGTGGCTTAGGATGATGTAACAAATTGTATTGTTGGATGCTTCTTTTGTCAAAAGGTAAAAATAAAACATCAAAGAACTTTAGATTTATTACAGCCCTTAAACATCCCTGAATGAAAATAGGATAGCATATCGATGGATTTTGTTATAGGTTTACTTAGGACATCCTTAGGATATAACTCTATTTGAGTTATGTGGATAAATTAACAAAGTCTGTCTATTTTTTTATTGATTAGAGCCACTTGTGCCTTAGATAGGCTAGTATAATTGCATGTCTATAAGATTGTGAGGTTGCATAATGTTCCAAACAATATTGTATTAGATAGAGACCTTAGATTCACATAGAAATTTTGGAGTTCATTGTAGGAAGCTTTAGGCACCAAGCTTGATTTTAGTACTGCCTATTGCCTTCAATCAAATAGCTAAACTAAGAGGAGAATTCAAACTCTTGAGGATATGCTTAGGACTAGTGCGCTAGAGTTTAAAGGGAATTGGGATTTGTGCCTATAATTAGTTGAATTTGTATATAATAATAGTTATCCTTCTAATATCTAGATAACACCCTTTGAGGCACTTTATAAAAGAAAGTTTAGGTTTCCTTTATGTTGGGTAGAATGTAGAGAGAGAGAAGTCTTCTAGGCCTTGATTAAGTAAATCAAACCTTCTATCAAATTGAGCTGATTAGAAAGAAATCATTGAACTATCCACGGTAGGCAGAAGAGTTGTGCAGATAAGAGAAAGAGACCTTTAGAATTTAATGTCAGTGACATTGTGTTCCTTAAGGTTACTATGGTGACAAGTATAAAGCACTCTTTAAGGTTAAGAAAGCTTAGTCCTCATTAACTTAGTACTTTTTAAATTCTTGATGGGATTGGACCAATGACCTATAAAATGGCCTCATCTTTTAACTTATCTCATATACATGATGTTTTTCACATATCCAACTAAAAAAGTATCACCTGGACCTTTCGCCCATTGTTGAACATGTAACTATGAACCTACAAGACAATATGGCCTATGTGGTTAAGTTTGAGAGGATTATGGATACAAAGATCAAGCAGCTGCATACCTAATGAAAGTGGTGTAAAAAGGATTAACTAATAGTGAGGCAACATGGGAGATAAAAGAGGTAATAAAGAAGGATTATCAAGTACTTTTTAAGTAAGGTATGTAAATTTTGATGACAACATTTAGAAAAGATAAGGGAGAAATGTAACATACCAATAATTAATTTAACTAAAATTTTAGAGAGAATAGAGGTTCTATAGAATTATAGAGGAAATTAATTTAATGTAAAGGTTAGTTAGTAAATTTGGAAAAAATAATAATTTAGCCTTATAAATATGATACGAGACTAGTTACCTCAAAAAGTAGAATTAGATTAAGTTGAAAATAATTTTTAACATAAGACCTTGTATTCCTTTAATTTTAAAAGTTGAAACCTAGCACCCATAGCCTATATCTGATAAAAAACATTGAAGCCTAATTAGAGCTGGCCTAAAATGCATCTTAAAGCCTTAAACTAAAACTTGAACTCATTTATTTTACTTCCCTCTAGCTTCATGCATGATGTAGTACGTAAGAGAGAAAGGGAAAAACTTCCATGGTGTCTATAAGATTTTGAAGGAAGAAAGAGGAATATTTAGCTCAAGTAACTTTAGAAAAACTTCTTCAATTTCTTTTCCCTTTTGTTTTAAGTTGAATATCTTGTGATTCCATTGTTGTTTATGGAATTGTAAGGTTTTGGATTTGAGGATTTTGGGGCTATTTGAAGCTTGAAGATGATGGAGAAGTGAACCTAAGGTATGGGTATGATTTTTCTTTCCATTTAAGGTTATTTTTCCTTTAAATCTCTCCTTATAGTTAAGCCTAGCATTTGGGCTTTATGTATATATGAGAATTGAAGACTCAAATTGTAAAGCTTGGTGTTTAGATGCTCAAGATCAAGAATTTATGGTCTTAAGGAGTTTAGTGAGGTGAGTTGCTGATTTTATAAACTTGAATGCATTAAAAATATATTGTCCCTTTTATATTGATGGAGTGTTTTGACATAATATAATTATGCTAGACTTAGTTTCTTTGTTTAGGACATCCCAGTAGCTAGTTAGGGAGCATAAACATCTTTAAGAAGTAATCAAGGTTTGATTCCATTCACATTTGTAGTATTATCCTATTGATTGCTTGTACCTGTGGTTATATAATGCTAATGATGAAGTTTGACTATTTATATTTGCTGAATATCGTGGATGGTGATAGTGTCCTAGTAGATAGAACTGTGATCATGCTCTTGTTGATGATTATGTGTTGTGATGATGTATCAAGTTATGACAATGCTCATTTTATGGGAAAAGATGCTATGATTGTGCCTTCCCTTAGTTATTGGCTAATGACTAACTGTGTTAATTTTTGATTACTAGTATTGGATAGTAATCCTTATTGCTCATTTGCTTTATGCAGGCATTACCCTCTTATGATTTTCTTATGTAAATCACCATTGTTGATTGTTTTGTGTTATAAGGTTGGAATTTACTTTGGTTATTAAGATTTTATAACTTACCTCAATTGGGGACTAAATTTTTAATTAAAGAATCCTTTAGTGGTAAAGGAAAGCAAGCAAATCATAGTTAGTAGTGTTCTAGCTTTTGCTTAGATTTTGGTACTTTCCTTTTTGTAAATAGATAATTGTAACTAATGAAGTTTATATTTAAGTTTTACTTTTGTATGGTTTGTCATGATGCATAATGTCTTGCCAACTATAAGATTGTTTATGCCTTATGCAATTGGGATTGATGTCCAACTAGGAGTTCTTTTGATTCTTTTGTATAAATGGTTCATTCATGTAATGGAAGGTAAAATCACTTATAGTTATGAAATCTTCTTTCTTTTTTAATTACAGGTATTGTTATCATAGAAATAAGGCTTGTGGTTGTGTATCAATTACTTTTATTTGTGTTATGGAGATCTTAGTCATGAGTTAGGAATGCAGGGTAGATATAGCTTTGAATCAGACTAAATCATTTAAAGAATTATAGATTTAAATTATGACATAGAAAGATTTAATCCTTGGTTATAGTAGTGTTAGGAAGGTTAATGCCATGAAAAAATTAGTATTTTAGTATTTTACCCAATTTGCAAAGCTCAGTTTGTGAATTTTAATGCAACTAGTCAATCAAGCACCAATGATCATTTAATTATTGAGGTCATCTTATTGATGTTGTTGACACTTTAACTAATCGGTCGATCGCTAGCTAGCAAGCAGTCAACTGAATGCTCTTTTAATTGAGCTATTGATTCTATAAGTAATTGATCGACTACCTACTTGCTAACAAGTAGTCGACTGGGTGCTTCCCAACTAGTTGATTGCTCTTCTAGAGTAATTGATTGATTGTTATAAGATTAGTTATCTTTTTCTAGGTAAAGTTCCAAGCTTTTCAAGGGTCGTTAAGAGAGGTATTAAGAATTCTAGGTGATATTAGAAAGATGAAGGATAATTGCTTGTTAAAAATCTTGTAAAGAATTTAAAGTAAGTTTAGCTAAGTACAAATTAGAATATAATTAACTAGAACTTGTTGTTCATAAATACTTAAATTAATTGAATTTTATTATTTGAGTATTGTAACAACCTTAACTATTAATTAAGTTAATTATGTACAATTGTGTTCTCAATCTATTACACTTAAGATTAAATTTAAATATTGAGTCAACAATATCCATATTCACTGTCAAGGCATACAAGAGGATTTATATTCTTAGGAAATCAAAATTCTTGTTAACACTTTTTATCTCATTCAAATTACCTTTAAAAAAGCATAGAAACTCTTACATATTAGATTACTAGTTATTGCTCATCACTAACATGTTAGAAACCACACTTCTATTATTGAATTAGAGGTTTTAGAATTTAAGCTACTGCTTAGAATGGTTAGGTTGCAGCCAATTTGCCCTTTATAACTTCTAAAAGCTTAATTTTACACTTATGCTACAACTTTAAGAACTCGCGCTGCGGTTGAACTCGAGTTTGGATCAATTTTCCCATACTAACACGATTTGTGCGTTAGCTAGAATATTTACACTGTGGCCACATACTTTTGTGCTACAACCAAATTTGCTGCTGAAAATTTTACTAGCTCATTTTGGCCATGATTCAAATACTTGTTTCACCCAAACACTCAAATAAATAACCAACAAGTTGCTATCATATGAAGATCAATCTTAAGATTTTTTAATGACTAAAAGGAAAAGATTTTAAAGGGTTATATCCCTCCAACCTCCATCCAAATACTTTACATAGACCAAGGATTTAAAAGCTAATCATACTAAACAAAATACATATCATATGAGCACAAGATTCATTTATAACAACAAGGCAAGATATAACTCTAAGTGGTAACCTCAAAATCCATAAAACACTAGTCAATGATTCCAAATCTTTTTAAGAAAATTTCAACTAACTAATTAGACTTGCCTATAGGCTCAAAACCTTGACACATTCCCAATTTCAAAATATGATTATGGCACTTCTTAATGTTACACATAAGGGCTTATGGTAGCAAATTGTATGATACGGTTTCTAATGACAACCTAATATCCTCAATACACCATCTAAGATTATTAAACCACTTTGAACATGTTTCAATTGATAAATTAAACTTGTCTGCATTCCTAAACTTTTAGTACAATCCCTGGTTCAAAATATAACCGTGTCATATCCCAAAATCACCCAACAATGACTTATGATCACAAAATTTGCTATGGCAACACAAAAAGTGATGAACCATTTCACATTCCCATGGTTCCTAAACCACAACCAAACTTATAGCCACCATTGATCAAGTATTGATATCCACTTTACACCTTATATGATAGCAAAATGACCATAATGACTACAAAATCAAAGAAGCAATCTAAAACTTTCAATTAACAATTCAAAATTCAAAATATACCTCTTAAATTCTTCAAAACACCTAGAGCAATTATAAAGTATATATTTAAACTAGCTCAAATATCAAAACCTTTTATACTAATAGTTCAAACATTAGTTTTACAATACTAAATATTTATAGGTCATATAATTTCAGGATACTCATTAAAAATCATCCAAATACAATTACAAGCACTAATTCCATGATGCCTCAAATTATATAATTAGTCCATATGCTTAGCAATGCATGATGCAATGTGGCAATTATAGAACATAATAATCAATACTAGCATGCTTACTATACAAATCCATTTAAATAAGGAATTCAAGCTAATACACTACTAAACCACATAGTAGGCTTCTATTAGCTTCTCTTTACTACAAAGTGTTACGAACGATTTTTCGTAAAATGTCAAAATTGAGCTGTATATAAGTAAATCCCTTGAAATGAGTGATTTAAGATCAAATAAAAATTTGATAAAATTTTAAATAATGAAAAATGAGGATTTGAGTCTCGAGTTGCCTAAAAACCAAGGTTGGAGTGATTCAAAAAATTTGTTGAAAGTCTAGTGACATTTTCATAAATATGGACACTTTTTGGAAAGCTCATAGGAGAGCTTTTTAAACAAAAAAAAAAAAAAAAGCTTTCTGGGATTCTCAGAGGCATTGAAAACCATGAGAGGCCCCAGAACAGTTAAAGCCCCTCCGGTATACGTTTTCCAATGGCAGTGAGCTTGAACTTTGACTGATTCGTTCAAGAAGGTTTTACCTCCAAATTGAGTGATTCCAAAGGTATTTTATACAATTGGGAACCTAAAATTTATGAAAGAAAATATGGATTTAAAAAAGGAAATAAAACGAAGCTAAAATGAAAATGTCATATATGCAGGATGTAAATGTCATTTTTTAAAACAAATTTGGTCTTGAAGCTTCTTATATTAGGTGTTCCATCTCCTTGCTTCTTCTAACTGACTTGAGCTTGTCCAAAACAAAGAAAAGGGCTGGAGAGAGGGATGCACCAAGAAGCCAAGGAAGAAAGGGAGAGATTTAAGGAAAAAGGTAAGAAATCTTAAGGATTTCCATGCTTCTTTTTGAAATCTTGTTCCTCTTCTCTCAAGCTTTCTTTCCATGGCTTTGATGAGTGAAATGGTTTTGTTTTGACCTTGAACCAGAGGGGAAGAGTTAGAGATTCAAAAAGGAAGCTAAGGCAAGAAGAAACACTCTTGAAGAAGGCTTGATTCAAGGTAATTTCTTTCCATTTGATTGCTTCTTCTTGAGTGTTTCGTCCAACTTGAGAGCTAGGGAGAGGGGGAGTTTCTAACTTAGAACAAGCATGGAACCATTGATTTAGGCTATGCAAAGTTGGAATATGCCAAGAAATTACAAGAGAAACCAATGAATTTCAAGTTAGGAAAGTGTAGAGTTCTTGAATATAATGCAAAAACTATTTTGATACATGAGTTTCCTTGCATGTGTGAGTGTTTAATTGATCTCCTAAGACCTCTAGGAAGCCTTCCAAGTGTGTCTCCTATCAAGAAAAAATCAAAAACCTTATGGGCTTTCTCCTCCTCCATAAGCTTGGCCAAGCTAGGATAAATAGGTTAATGGATGTTTTAATTTATTCTGGCCTTGGTTTAGGATTTCATATGATGGTAGAAGGTGAGAGAAACCCTTGGAAAAAATTTAGAAGCCATAGATTGAGAGATGAGGCAATGGCTTCCATAATGTAACCTTATGAAGTAATATTTACCTAGACTAGTGAAAGTGAGTATGTGATAGCTCCAAGGACCTTAAATGAAGTCAAGAGGCCTAGATATTGGAAAAGAATAAAGCCAAGCATTTGAATTATGATAGTTGCTTCATTAGGTCATTAATGAAACCATATTGTAATAAATGGAACAAAGTGTGTTCTTAAAAGTAAATTTAATGCTTTGACTTGTTTTCAAAAGTATAATTAAGTGTTATTTATGATGTCTAGGCCAAAGAAACCAAACCTCATCTAATTGTACTTGTGGAACCGAGAAAGGGAAGGAATAAAGCAAAGTAAGACTTGGATTTTCACCAGGGTAGCTCTTCACCTCATTCTTCTTACATTCTTGGTTATGTATATGTCATTGTATACTTGTGTGTACTTTTGTGTCTTGTGAACATGCCACTTTATGTTATGATGTTACATTGGTACCAATGTGCTTTCTTGAATATTAAGGATTGTGAAAATTGCTCACAAGGGTAAAGTGATGCTAAAAGTCCCTTGATGTGGGTGAGGAGATGCCAAAAGTTTCAAGGCATAGGTGAGACAAGGCCAAAAGTCTCATGGATGGATGAGGCCAAGTCAAAAGTCCCTAGATTAAAGGTGAGGCAAATTCAAAAGTCCTAAAAATGGGGTGAGACTAAACTAAAAGTCCCTAGAGCTCATTCTTGACTTTGTTGTGACCCTGTGGCATAGAAATGTGACTTTACATACTTTATGGTTATGTTAGCTTCCATACTTGTACATTTGACATGTGACATGCCTTGAATGTGTGTTTGAATAGGTGTATGAGCTATGAGATTTCATGAATCTCACCCTCTTCCCTCTTTTATCTTAATATGTTTAGGTGGTGCCCAAGAAGGGAAAAATGCAAGTCAAGGAGCTTGAGAGACCTTACTTTGGAAAATATATAGTTTTTCTTGTAATTAGATGTCAAAAAGGACATGTATATGCTATTTTTGAGATGTAAATATTTGGACAAATGTAAAAGTATATACATGTGATGTATGAACCATATTTGGTGTCAAAACAATGTAAATGTGAGATTTGGCTATGTGATGGCTTGCAAATGCTTATGTAGTCTTAAATGTGGAATGACCAAATTGATATGTATGATGATTTGGGTCACTTGGGCAGTTTATATATGGTGTATTTGAGCTTTCAAACTTGCCCAAGGAGTGCTAAAACATGTAAGAAGCCAATTGGACCATTTTTTACTCCTTTATAGTCTTAAAATGACCATAATGGTGAGCTATGGTCAAATCTGTCCAAATAAACTTCTTTTAGTTTGAAATTTGGCATACATATAGAGCTTGTCAAGAGTTTTTTGGAAAGTTAAAATACATATTATTTGGAGCATTGGAGAATATTTGATAAATTTTTAAAGTTGACAAATTTTCATGGTTTTAGTATTGTTACTATGCATTTAGTTTGAAGTTTTGCCTAGTGGCTATGAAATTTTATATTCATAAACTAGATATTCATAGTGACCTATACTAACTAGAAGCACCTCAATTGAATGTCTATAGAGGGAGATATGAATTTTTAAAATTTCAGATTAGTGACAGTAGTGTAAACTAATCTTGGTTACTGTTTTATTGATTTTCAAGGTCTAAATCCATCTTAACTGGTTTGAACTTATTTTTTAGCTCTAGTTAACATCTTTGTCTTTCCAAATTAGTATAGTTTGCTTGGATTGGATTTTTGTGAAATTAGTTATGAATTTTTAAAATTTATATCAGTAACCTATATAAAAAACGCTGGACATTCTGACCTTTACTACTTTTCTATTGTCAAACATGGTCCATATGAGATTTTCGTGGCTTGAAATTATTTTTAATATAAATTTAACATCTAGAGCTTTTCTAAAAGTTATGGTTTGCCTGATTTTGATTTTTTTAGAATTAGTTATAATTTTTCAAAATTGCTAATAGAAAACTAAAATTCTAACTCGGGGCTAAAATGTGAAATTCTTGGTTTTTAGCTTCTAATCCGTGGTTTATAGAATGTTTTGGGATGTTTATGACTTGTTTAGATGAAAAATAAATAGAGAATGTTATTAGGGAGTTCTCGGGGTCCACAAATCAAAATTTAAATTTTTAACTTTGACATAACCCAAGGAAATGACAATATTCTATTCCTTTTTCTTAGTTTTCTTTGGTTGCACATAAAAGTCACCTTGGATATGGGAATATAGCGTCTAATAAAGTATGGTATGACACTAAGAGGTTTGGTTTCTAAAAATGTTAGCTTATAACTAAGGTGAGATATAAAATCTTATTAATAAAAGGTAAATTCCATATATATATATATATATATAGATTAACCAACATAACACATTTTTATACAGAGAAATAACAGAAGTCTCAATATAATCAGTAAATGAATTAGTTAGATTATCAGTGACTACTATCTTATACTAGCAATTACATACAATATATTAATGGCCACAAACATAAGGAAAAGGCCATCCATAATACCAATTCCCTATGGAGCATACTCAAGGATGAGTGTATTCTATTAAATCTAGTCACAACTCAGTATTCAATAACGGCATAATGCACAGGTGGTAGCATGACTATAGCTCCATCAAGGACATGATCATGGTCTAACATAATTAAGTAGTTGACCAATCATTTAGCATAAAAAACACATATATGCAATAAATATTAGATTATAATGTACATAAACATGGAATTAAAAATCTCTAATTACCTTAATGAAGTCTAATTACTTTTCCTCTAACTACTAACACAATCTACAGGCCCACTAAGCCTAAGACAAGCATAGTTATCACCATTTAACCATCATTAGCAAAAGAACTTCTTATTCATTAATCAATTTTATCAAGAATCCATTAAAAACCACTTACCCATGTTTCTAAAGAGTCAATTGCACCAATTCAAGATTAAACCACCAAGAACCAATAATGTGTCACTCCTAACATCTTTATTTTTGTACACGTGATAGCCATGCACCAAAAATCAACCTAAATGATAAAATTTCAGCATGTATATATCACAAAATGACAAGAAGCACTTTCCCAATCTTCCATATAATTAATGATGTTAATTTGAGGCCAAAACAACTTGAGTCTACAATGGGTTACTTCCAATATCTTCATTTTTGCACAAACACCTAGCCATACACCAAAATCACCCTATAACATGAAATTTAAGCAAGGTTATACTATAAAATAAAGGCAAACACTTACATAATAGTTCTACTAACTCTAAGCTCTGAAAATCCTACAAAGAAGCATCAAAATCCCTAATTCTCAATACTTAGGGTTTGATGAAAAATCTCCAAATGACAAGTTCTTTAGTTTAAAATGTAGAGAAAGATGATGAGATCAAGTTTCCCTTCACTCACTTTGGCTAAAACTCACATCTTCTTAGCGGATTAGAGCTCAAAAGATGAAGAACCATGTCTCTCCTCTCTCTTATACATTTTCTCCCTTTTCCCTTGGTTGCCTGACAAGTAATTTGCTGAATAAATGGAGTGGGCAGCACTAATATTAGGGTTTTAAAGGAATATAGGCTAAATTAAGGGCTTTTGGTTTAATTAGGCTTATTTTGTCAGTGTTAGGGCATGATCATATGGGTTTGATTGAGTTTGGTTTCTATAAAACTAAAATTAAGCCTCAACAATTTGTTCTTGGCATAATTAAATTAATCATGGGCCTTTAATTAGTTTTTAACTTAATAAAGTTTTAAATCCACAATTGTATTTTATTTTTCACCAAAATTGATTACCAAATGACGATTATTTGTTTTAAAATTTTTGAAATAATCATTTTTCTTAAAATTCCTATTTTTCATAATTTTTCTTAATTATCAGAATAATTCCTTATTTTTCTCAAATTAAATCACTAATTCTTCATAATTCTGGTTAATTAATTTCAGAATGTTACAAATATACCTTTAAAATATTTAAATTCTCCTACTTTTCTTATGACTTAAAGACAAAGTAAGCTTGTGATGAGAGTTTATTTTAGTGTTATTAGTTAAATATGTTAAATTTAGCTTACTAATTAAGGTGGTACACCTTCATCAACACTATTCAACAGTAATCTTCAATAATCACCCATGTACTTGAATTTTCTTCAATTAGCACTAGTCATCAACTACTTTATAATAATCACTTATCAATTAAGCTTGCAATGATCATTGTTCGACTGCTATGTTTCTACTATTTGAATTAGATACTTTCTATCAACTAAATCCTTGAACCAAACTTTATTCACCAATTAATTTTTTATAATTTCCATTGTGTCCTTTATCATTTATCTTAGTCACTAATTTCCTCCATAGCAACTTTGTTTATCACTAAGAATACAAACTCTGCCTTTAGTACTATGCTATATCTATTCCTTGTCCAACCTTATCACTTATTCCAACTCTAACATCTATCTATTTGGGAACTTGTAACCTTCTTGTATAATCTTTTCCTACCTTAATCTTGATCCAAAGTAGTTAAGTCATAGCTTGTGTACATGTTACCTAGGGGATACCTATCGTCTAAGGCAATATATTTCATGTAAGAACCATGTCTTGTCTATGTGTTTATACAACTATGTCCTAGCTTAAGTAGTACTATATAGTAGTAGGACTTACTTGATTCTAAGTACCTAATGAATATGTTCGAGGATAAAGGACTTGAATACTTAAGGGATGTTCAAAAGTGGTTTTTCTATTACATTAGGAATGAGTGAAATTAGAAAAATGGCATTTTGCCTTTTATTTAGATACCTCATCCATTGTGGCAGAAATTGGAATATCCAACCTTAGGGAAGAGGTTTTGCCAACTTAGTCTTTGTTTTACTGTGGGTAAGAAAGGGGAGTTAAATGGAGATAAATAGTCTTCTCTATACTTTACTTGCCTTTGTAGCAAATGACTTTATGCAGTAAGCTTTTACTAATTGGTTTCTAATAGGGGTCCAATAAGAGCTGGTGTAGTTTTATGGCCTTTTCCTTTGGTTAAAAAGGAGCTTCACTACTTTACGACTATTATTAAGATTGTTTAGGTAGCTTTCTCTATTAGAAAAAAAAAACCATTTTTGCCAACATTAGCAAGCTAATTAGACTTTTTCCCCTACTTCTGATGATGTTATCAAAACCTTGCATGTTTCAAATTTCTTTGTAAAGTATTACTATTCAGCTTATGTGTTACTAGAATTTTGTACAGAATACATGAATAATAAGATGGAAGTCTTATGTTTTTTTGGATATATTCCTTTAAATGGTGTTCCTTTTTAGGCTTTTGTAAATAAGCTTAATTGCCTTAATCCAAAGCAAGGCCTAACATATCTATACTAATTAATTTAATCCAATGCTATGCCAAATGTATCCAAAATAAATAATAAGTCAAAGTAATAACTATTCTTACTAAACACCTTAATGATTGTATGTGCTGGCTTTGGGATTTTACAGCTTCCCAAGGGATTCTTTACATCTTCCCAATGAAATGCTTTGTCTTTCTACACATCCTTTTACTTAACTTACTTTATTTTTCTTTGATCTTTATTTTCCATTATATAAAGAGCTTAGTCATTTCTCTTTACCATAAAGGTTCTTATAAAGTTTAGAGAAGATGAGTTTGATAAGGTTGATGTAGACAATTGTTGATGCCTTCCATTCTTCCAATTTAAGGAGCATAAGGGTTGATTAGATGCACACTTTGTGCTGTGTTTGGGAAAAGGAAGCATCATTGATTAATCTCTATAATGAAAGCTGATCTCCTCATTTGCACATTTTTAAAGGTCTTTTAAGGGGAGATGTCTTTAGTTTTTTGCTTGTTGCTTAAAGTTTCTTTTTGGAATAGGTTTGGCTTTCTTTCACTACTTATGGCTTTGGCCTTAATCCTTACAAGGTTATCTTTGTCCAACAACATGGGGTAGTTAAGACTTTTGCTCTAGGATATTTGTAATAGGATTTTAAACCTATATGACCTTGCATCCCATATGTATCTTGCTTTTATAACTTTTGCGTTGAGGCTTTTGTAAATAAAAGATGTCAAATATTTTTGTTTATTTTGAGGTAATGGTGTGAATGTAATTTGATTGTACATAAATGATGTTTAATGCCTTTTTTCCTTTCAAGGTAATTTTTGCACCTTATACAAATGTATTTTGATCTTTTTTTTTTCCTTTCAATTTAATTTTCTTATGTATGTAAATTTCAATCTTAGCTTTCTCAAGAAGTCTCATTTTTCTCAATATTCTAATCCTTGTAATAATTATAGCCTTCCTTAGGGGCCACTTCATATCTCTTGTGACATGTAAAGTGTTTCCAAATGTTCTAATCCTTGGGTCTTTTTGTATTATATAAAGGGTTAAGGTAAATCTTTGTTATAATTAGAAAGGTTTCCTCCATGAATGAGAGGTATTAAGGTTAAGTCAATTAGCTGTTGAGGCTTTAGTTCCTTTCGACATGATAGTTATTTTCATCCAATGTTTTCTTTTCTTAAAAGGATTTGGGTCCTGATGATAGTAACAGTCATTCAGTTTATCCCTACTGAGATTGTTCTCAAATGTTAGGGGGTAATTGAAGGTGGTGATTCTTTACTTACTACTCATTTGCAGTGGAGCCATTAAGCTAAAGTTATTATGTTAGTTTATTTGTTCAAACTTATACGTTGAAACCATTTAAGCTCTTAAGATCGCTTTTTCCCTACTTCTCCTAATTAGTAACTTATCTTTTATACTACTTATAATATCTCATATTATTAAATTAATTAAAATGAATAATTAAGAATTTAATAAAATATTTAGATTAATTAATTAATGGTCAAAATGCATGTATTTTAATTATAGGTTATTAATTGATTATTTTTATTATTTTATTATTTAAGAAATTATTGAGATTTAATTTAGATGATAAAAATTTAATGAATTTGGAAAATAAGATAGGTGGGTCATCATATTATATTTTAATTGGATTAACAAAGAATAACAAAATAAAGAAAAAAGGCTTAATGGTTTAATTTAATTAAAATGAATAAATAAAAGGCCTAATAGTGTATTTAGAGTTACTAGAGCCTATTAGTCAATTTGAAATGGACTTTAACTCATGGTTCATAATACAAACCCACCTAATCACTTAATCGAAGTCAACATTTCTCTTCATTTTCTTGGCAAAGTCAACACCTAGAAAAAAGAATAACAAGAGAGAGAACTTAGATCTAAAAAATGAGAAAACTCAATGATGCAAGACTTTAAACTTCAATTTGCGTGGATTCAAGTAGGAATTAGCCAAGGTGAGTAAAGAAATAGTTAATCTACTCATTCTAAACTTTCTTTTAAATTGACTAGAATTTGAATTGGGTGATGTTGGATTTTCAAATTGTAGAAGCATACTGATTTGACTTTCTTGAAAGTTATTTGGATTCTCAAAGGTATAATTTCTACTTTATATACTATTTTATATTAATTTAATAAGTATTTGAATATTTAATTTTTATTAATTAAATTATGGTGGACACAATGTGTTTAATAAAATTCTTAAGAGACTTAGAAATGAGCTAAGTGGTAAATTAAGGTATAATTTATAATCTATATTTTTTTTCTTTTATAAACTTGATGAATTAAATTGGGTCATGGAAGCATTTTTTATTAATTTAGTATGTCGGAAAGATATTAAAGTAAGGTGCAAGTGTGCGAAGTGGCATATTATGGTAAAGGATTAACTCAGAGGACTTGGTTAATTGGTAAGTAAGTGAATCATATTAGTTTAATTAATGAACTGTGTTGCATTGAAATTTTTATATTTATAAATAAATAAATAAATATATATATTAATGTATTTTGTACATTGATAATTTCAGATTCTTTGGAGTTGTTTGGGTAATTGTTTGGGTAATTGTTAGCATCTTTGCAAGGTACCTAGTTTCCATAAACATAATTCCAAATGCTTTCTCATATTTTATAAAATGGATTGTGAAAATATTTGATTGCACTTCAAAAGCTTGATGGAGTTGATTTTATGGAAATGATAATTTACATATATGTAAAGTGATTTGATTTAATTTATAAAATGAAATGATGTTGTATTTTTCTTGAAGTAAAATGGTTTGAATTGTTATATGATGTTTTCAAACTATGCTCATGATTATATAAAATACCTTCTGGTGGATGCCCAAGGAAAGGGAATGTTATATGATGATTATGCTAGAACATATGGTTTTCATAAACTTTTTGTGGTAGATTGCACTTGGACAATGGTTGGTCTAAAATGAATTTATAAAATAAAAATGTTTTATTTTCTAGAATAAATTTATAAAAAAAGGATTATGAAAGCTTGATGTTTTACATAGCAAAAGTAAATGAAAAATGAACGTGTTTTATGGAAGGAAAATTGATTATGAAATGTTTTATGTTTGTGGCTAGAAATGTATGTTTTGTAACTTCATTAGTTACTGAAATTTTTATCTCATCTACAATTTTTCTTTAATTAGTAATTTTAGGTAAAAGGAAGGATCCCAGCAAAGGGAAGCATTGCAATGAGAATCTTAGTTGATTTATATTATGTTTGTCATGTGAAGACAAGACTATGTTATCAAGTTGTAAACATAGATTTATGGGATGTGTTACTTGACATGGATTATTTTTAGTTGTTACGTAGCAAGTTTATTTGTATTTAGATTAAATATGGATTTATTTGTTATAGATATATTGTAACACTTAATTTGAGATGGAGTGAATGGATTTTTGATAAAGATTGTGTAGCATGATTTATATATTAATAGTGATATTTGATTAAACATTGATCAATTAGCATGATATTGAATATTTAACTAGATTATTTATTAGAATATCGATATTTATTTCAATTAAAGAGCTTTCATAGGTGAACAATAATATTAATTGATTTAAGTTAGAATACTAAATATGAAATTAAAGTTAGGTGTTACACTACTAGTCTTATATTGATCTTCATAGGATTGTAGAAGATAATATTTTTAAAATCAAATTAGTCATTGAATTAGTAGAAATACTAATTTACAGTTTATTTGTTTAGTTGTGATTGAATTGGTAATAATTAAATATATATTTAAAATTTTATATATTAAAAATTTAATGTAATAAAAAAATCACAAAATGTAATTTTCTTTTTCTCTTATATATATATTTTGTGAAGAGTGAGAATGAGACAAGTTTATGAGGCAATAATTGGGTGGCTAGCTTTACACAAAAAATAGGACATGGAATTTGCACTAAGGAATTTGAAGATTACAACATGTGTAGACTTCTAATACAAACCCATAGGAATTTGCACTAAGAAAAGCTGAAGCCACCAAGTTACCATCTTTATTGATGAATTTGTAGTTATCTTTCTACATAGACCAACAAATCTATAGGTCTTGAAAACCAGTAGAGAAAATTGCATCACCAGATTTGATCTTAAGAACATAGGTCAAGTTGTTAGGGTTAGGTTCATTGATAAGTTTCATTAAAGAAAACTGCTAACTTGTCCTACATTTATGAGTTTCAAGCACTATGACTTGATCTCAAAGTTGTGGGTTTTGAAAACCACTGTGGAAGTGTCATTGTGGATGAGCTTCATTGCAAAAACCATTAACATGACCTATGTGTCATTTGCAGTAATCATGAAGCCAAACAC
Organism: Erythrophleum fordii; assembly: GCA_032878935.1. Classification (NCBI taxonomy): domain Eukaryota; kingdom Viridiplantae; phylum Streptophyta; class Magnoliopsida; order Fabales; family Fabaceae; genus Erythrophleum; species Erythrophleum fordii. The sequence goes on from JAVQMF010000055.1 coordinate 2,973,638, forward strand.
AAACAGCGATAGCTTTATACAAGGGCTTTAGAGATGTTTCACATTGGATAAATTCGAGATAGTAACATAGTAGAAACTTTATAAATAGCATGCCACACTCCTATTACACTATGTCTGGACTAGGTCAAGAAAGCCCATTGTCTCCAGTTTAGGCTAGTTTTATTGGTTGTTGACAAGTTTATTCAATTTTATGACTAGTTCTTTGAAAGGCCAATTTTAAGTGTCAATTGGACCGAACTTATAACCGATTCATTGGTTTTCCAATTTAGCTAGACTAGGTCAAGAAAGCCCATGGTTTTTCTTTTTTCATTTTTTCCCCCTAAAATTAGATAACTTGTTGGCCTGTCCAGTTTAGGCTAGATTTATTTGTTGTTGATTAGTTTAACTAATTTTTTACTAGCTTTTTAAAAGGCTTGATTCAATGGTCAAATAGACCAAACCTAAAGTCAATTCATTAGTTTTTCAATCTAACTAGTTAGTATGATCTGGTAGTCAATTCATTAGTTTTTTAGTCTAACTAGTTAGTATGATCCAGTTTTTCAAACTATGGTAAAATATATATTTGTAAAGTTTCTTTGTAAAAAGGTGTAAATCATACTTTGGAAGATGATCTTTCATAAACTCTTTGGCCAAGATGCTAAGTAATGAAAGGCATGCTTTTCATACAAATGTAAATGTACATAATAAGATACATATTTAAACATGCATTTTTGCAAGGCATATATATGAGAGATAGATCTTTTTTGAAAAGATGTGATTTACAAATAAGTAAATTGTATGTACTAAAAGGTATACCTTTGAAAAAAAAAAAAATCTCTTTTGCAAATTAAAAGTATGCATTTTGTAAACAGGACATGCCTTTAAAAAGATGTATTTTGCAAATAGGAAATATCTTTGATCTTTGATCAACCTTCTTGTAAAAGGTCGTACACTTTTTGGGTTGAAATCTTTTTCAAAGATTTGGTTGTTGCTCCAACCTTGGCTGAGATTTTGAATATTGTTTGTAACATGTGCTTAAGGCCCTTAGTCTCGCCAGGGTCTTAGTGTGAGTGGTGATATGTATCCAGGGCGTTGGTGTCACTAGGTCTTAGCGCATCAATCTTTCTTGGTGACAGGCACTCAAGGCCTTAGCTTTTACCAAGGTCTTAGCATATTGTTTGATGTGCTACATACTTGGGACTTTTTCTCCTTTTTGTAGTTTCTTGATTTATCTTTGCTCTATGGATTCAAAAGCTTAGCTACTCATATAAGCTTTATCTTAGTTGACGATGTAAAAACTATGTAATGGAGTTTGTAACATCCGGCCTTTCCATTTTGAAATTGACCAATACAACCATAGTTAAAATATAGTTTAAAAAGTGACTAAAATATGATTCTTTTTTCTGAAGTGTTTGAAATTGACTGAAATAAATTTCTCCAAGGACAAAAGTGAAAAAAGCAATTGTTTTGAAGTAACTCTTTGTCTAAGCTTTGAAAAATAGTTTCAAAACTTAGTGAAACATAACTTTCGAAGAGATGAAAACATAGCCTTTGGCTTTCCTATGTGAAGAAACATTAAGATTGTAAGCAATCAAGATATGGCTTTCTTATGACGAGTGAAATTGTCCTTCTTGGCGATGATGTTTACTCATGCAATATTTTGGTTTTCTTTCTTTGAGCAAGATTATCTTTCTAGTTTGCCTTAAGTGAGGTTTTTCCTTGTGATAAGCTATGTTATCTTTCTTGACCATGATATTTACTCATGCACGCATCTATTACTTTATAGCAATATTGTTTTTCTATAACAGGCAAGGTTATTTATCTTGTTTATGATATCATTATGGGTTTCTTGTTCCAAGCAAGATTATCTTTTTTGTTTGCCTTGAGTAAGGTTTTTCCTCTTGCCCATGATATTTACTCATGTATGAACCTATAGTTGGGTTTTTTTGCCTTGGGTGAGGTTGTCCACCTTAATAGTTTACCTTTTTGGCTTGTGATATCATAATGGTTTTCTTATGATGGGTGACGTTATCTATCTTGTCTATGATAAATTTATAACTATACAACAATATAATATCCTTACGACAAGTAGGTGATCCATCTTACCTTGATATCATTAATCCATTATTATGTAAAGATAAGGTATGCAATAATCTCTTATTATACAACTTTATAACTAAAGATAATATGAACTAGCTATTAAGTTATTTTATCATTGTAATTGTTGTACTACTATATCTATTGAGTTATAAATCTATTATTATCTTAGCTTTTTGACATGGCTAGGTTGAAGGAGACTATCCTATTCATTGGAAGTGACTGAACAATGGAAAAGAAAGCTAACTCCTCTACTTGGTGTGCCAAATGTTCTAGGTTTAGAAGATCACCATTAGAAGATGAAAAAAAAAAAAATCAAAGGGAATGAGAGATCAAAGATATGATGATTTTATAGTATGGCAAGACAAAGTAAAGAATATGTCTTTTAGGCTTAATAAGATGAAGTTAAGTGGAGTTGTATAACTCGTTATGCTGATGATCGTGTTCTTGCTCGTGTGTTGCTCTTGTTGTCTCACTCTTGTTATGTTTGTATGGGGTATTTATTCATAAATTTTATGAGTAATGGATTGATGATGATGATCTGGTGAAGTTGTTTAGTTGAATCATAAAAGTCATTTGCTTAGAATAGTTCACACTGTTCAGTTCAAAACAATTTGAGCAATCTGTTATATTGGTTCTTTGTTTGATGCTTGATGAATAGTACATATTAGGTCTTTTGTACTCTTTAAATATAGATTGGATGGGGCTGTATCAATTCAAATACTTATAATTAAGAGGCTACCATAACAATAGTTATCTTTTATTGGAAGAGAAAATAATTTATCCTATTTTTTTGGTCAATAGTCCATAGGTTTCTTTTGTTTTTTTGGGCATAATTATTATTCTTAAAATGATTACTTTTTGTTTATTTTAATTTTCAGCGTGGAACATAATTTTTAAATATATATGGTACTTTCGTTTATAGCCTTGTCTTTTAACTGGGTGGATCGTTTTGAAATATTTACAGGGTGGCTCTGCACGCTTAGCCTCGCCGGCGGTGGCCGCTGCCGTCCCGTCTCGTCTCAATTAAGAAGAAAATGAACACATTCATGAGCAGGGATAGTCGATACTGAAAAAAGCAAAAGTCGAGTTACTTAGCTTGTTTGCTTGTAACCATGCTTTGAAATCTATTTGTAAATTGATCCAATTAATATGACGCGAAATTCTGAGAGGAGGTTCCATTCCACCATGGACAAGCTCTTCCATACAACAAAATCAGTAACAAATTCTTCCACTTCCAGGTTTTCTTCTATCATATCTGCTCTTTGTTCTTTCTGGTAACAATTTGCCTAAGGTTCTGATTTTTGTTTTCCGTTTATAGGAATCTTCTTATATGAATTCTTGAGTTCTTTATCACTGTTATTTTTACCTTTTTCGTTTGTGACTGCGTGTTTTGGTCATTCTTATGGATTAGAGTGAAACAAGAGTTGGTTAAAACAAATACCCATTGTAGATTCATCTTGAAGAGCATTATAGATAATGTCTCGAATGAATTCATTCTAATTTTCTAAACTCTGACACTTCTTTTACCTGAATAGAATTATAGACTATCTATGTTACATGTAATACTTAGTACTGTCTTGTAGTTTTGTTTAGCCTTCATCTGTATAATAGCTCAATTTATTAGCTAATTAGACATATATATATACATATTAATTGTCATTCACTAATTAGACGCTTTTTCTTTTGTTTTTCATTTTTTCCCAGATTTTCTGGGAATTAATATTTTTTTTCTGTTTGCAGTTCACCTGGAGTACAACTATCAGGAGGTAAAAAAACTTCCGTACCAGTCGACAGCATTAGGGGTGATAGAATCAAACTTGAGAGGGGATGATGCTGAGGATCAGCAGTCCTTATCAGCTTCAGCTGGACTCCCTCAAGGATCACTCTGCAGACCATGGGATCGTGGTAACTTTACGAGAAGATCAGCAACCTTCAAATCTATATCATGGTTTGCTAAACCCAAGGTTGTATCTGGCTATCTACGTTATCATAGTCTTGTGTTCCTTTTCTCTACCCTTTTATTTTCTTTTTCCTTATACTTACTTAGTTCTTGTTCTCCTACTTAAGATTATAATCTTAATGTATACCTGCGTTTTGGTGTCAGGGTTATGATCAAATGCTTTTATCATATGTGCATTTCTCCAAATCCATGTGTTTTGAGAAAATGAAAGATTAATTGATGTTGTGACTCATTAAGAACTAGGGTATAGGTGAGATCAAGAGCATTGGCAGTTATGACGATGTGATTCATGTGTTTTACAATTTGGGGATGCTTGGGAAGTGTAAAATAGATCATTTGCTTTTCTTTTTTCCTTTTTTCCCCCTTCTAAACAATGAGTTTGTGCAAGACTTAATTGTTTGTTTAAAAAGAAAGGCCAGAATCTTGAGCGATTGATTTTTTCCACTTTTTACACTTCATATGCTTTAGGACAAGATGGTTTATTAATGCAACGTAGGTGCTTTGCATCTCACACTTTTGCCTGCCTTTTATCCTATATTTAGTGTTCAAGAAGCATCAGAAATTTTGTTGCTTTTTCCTATATGAAAGGATTGTCACTGAGGTGGTAATCACTGCTTTTCACTCCATTGAGCATCAGTACAGCTTACAGAAATAGATGTTATAGAGAAGGAAAGCATTTGGCAGTTACTGGGGAGGGCTTTTCTTGAGTTAATTGCATGTAAGAGCTGAGCTTGAGCAGTTCCTACAAACATATGGAGAATACAATGCTTTTTAAACCAGGCTTAGTTCAGTAAGAGGAAACAAAACAAGACTTGAAGACTATCATTTTCCTCTGCTGTGTTATTTTCATTCACCAAGGGATGTCAAGATTTATATTGAAGTAGAGTTTTGTCCTTGTTTGACTATATTGGTAAAGAGCGCTTACAAAAAGAACTGTTTAATTTTTTATTTCTGATGTTCTTTTGGCCATTTTACTTCTGATGTTTGCAGGCAGTGAGTGCTGTAAGTTGTGCTAGAAGAGGTTGGGTCAATGTGGATATAGACACCATATCCTGTGAAGTATGTGGGTCACACCTCCTTTTCTCTACACCAGCATCTTGGAACAAGCAGCAAGGCATGCTATTGTTGTCATTGTCTATATCTTGTACAATGCTATTTTTCTCATTGTTTGTATCCTGTACAATTTTGTAACAATCATTGGTTGTATTGGCTTCCTGACTGGAATGTGTTTTATTCAGTGGAGAAGGCTGCCCTGGTCTTTAGCTTAAAGCTGGATAATGGACATAAATTACTTTGTCCATGGATCAACAATGCTTGTGATGAAACGCTGGCACAATTTCCACCTACACCAGCTCCAGTATTAGTTGATAATTTTAGAGAACGTTGTTATTCCCTTTTGCAACTATCGGCTCTTCCTTGAATTTCATCTTCAGCAATAGAGTACATGGAAAGCCCACTACTGGAAGACTTTCTTGGACAATCTTCTATGCTCATGTGTGGAAATGGATCTGCCAGCAATTCTGAAATAGCAAATGTTAGCAGTCAACATGAAATGAAATTGTATTGTCAGGTCTAACATGTGTGCTTGAAAGTTTATAATTGCTTCTTATTTTAGTACGCAAAAGTTCACTTCCACTATTTATATATGATCTAGTATCTGTATGTTACTCCTTTTTATTACATTTTTTTTCCTTATGCTGAATGAATGTGCCAGCTTCTTATATATGAGAATTTGTCCATCCTACCTCTTTCTGTGACTGCTTGTAGACTTGTAGCATTTTGAAAACACTTAGGAGATGCTTCAAGATTTTGTGGCTTGATTACTGATTTTAGTAGTTGCTGTTTGCCAAAAGTGAACTTGGCCTGATCAACTATTCATTTGCATAATTGATTATAGGTGCTTTGCCTTTGAGTGATCATGAAAGAATTTTTTTTTTTGGCCAATGATCATGAAAGAAATGGATCCTCTGCTAATGTGATATTTGTCTTCTCATCCACCTTGGGTTCATCCTTCAATACAAATATTGGTTTACACTGGTTCTTGTCACCAACTCACGCATATGATATATGTACATATATCGATAAATTTCCCTTGTCTGGTTTATATTCATGAAAATGTCTTGATATGTCTGATAATTTCTTTACTTTCTCCCCTTTAAACGATGGCTAATGGTGTTTGAAAATTTTGCGGGCTCAAAAGCTTGTAAGTTTATGTGGTTGGAAACCTCGTTCTGTACCTTACCTAGTTAATTGCAAGTATGGATCAGATCAGTCTGTTTTGAATACAACTATTCCAGATTCTTCTCAATTAGTTGCTGATACAAAGAATAATGGCCTCATTGTCCATTCTACTGACACTGCTGAAAGTTTGGAAACAGATGAAAATTCCAAAAATTTAGGTAGAAACCAAATGGATCCCAATTCTGTAGTTTTAGATTGTAGCCTATGTGGAGCCACTGTTGGATTGTGGGCATTCTGTACCATTCCTCGGCCTGTTGAGTTTTTCAGATTCGTGGGATATACAGAATTGAATGTTGAAAATGCTACTGGGACTTACACTTCATTCAGTAAAAGTGATCCTGGAAGTAGGCAAGGCATAACTACCATGTTAGATGTTGCATCTTCATCAAAGGATAGATCTTCAAGTCTAAACATGACAATTGCTGGGGGTCCCCCACCAAAAGAGCAAAATTTCAAAGCAACAATATCTTTGCCTGTTATTGGTCAGAATTTAAGGGCTTGGCTTTCTTGAGTTTGATTTTAGAGATCATGTTTATGTCAAGGGAGGTGATGTTCAGTCTGACTCTCAGAAAAAATTAGATTTCAGGAGAAAACAGATTATGCAGTCAACACGTCTATTGCACAGCTTGTTCCTATGTTAGCTGAAACAAGGGAAATTTCAGATCATGAAACTGCTTCTCAAACTAGTTTTCATGATCCAGTTGTAAATGATGCTATTGAGAGTAGCCAGCATGCAGGACAACCTTCCAGTCATAAGGATAAGATGCCTATGCATAAAGAGGCTGATAGACTGAATACTTCTGCTGCAGGGAATTCCAGTAGCTCTAAGGTTAGAGATTCTTTGTATGTGGAATTGACAATTAAGTATGATGAAAGTAGAATTCATGACCATCTAGCGATTATTGCATCTGGTTATTGCAATCTGTAACAAAACTAAGGAACAAATGTGGTCTAAGACAGAGAAATTTTTTAGGAGAATTATAATAAATGACCAAAAAGTGAAGAAATTTATTCTTAAAAACCTGTTACCACTTGTTTTAGAATGATCACCACTAAGTTTAGCAACAATCAGTTGAACCTAGTGGTAATGGTTTTTAAAAATAATTTTTTTCATTTCTTGGTCCTTAAACGTAATTTTCCCAAATTTCTTTGTCTGATCTTTAAATAGTCTTGCATCTGGTATGGCATCTTGTTAGGAAAATCCCTGCTGATTATAATATTGCCTGCAGAAAGACTTGACAGGAGGTAAAGCACTTTCTGTTGAACGGAAGACTTTGGGTGGACAACTCAGTAGTCTTGAGAGTTATGGGGTCAAAGACAGAGTAAAGGATCTTGTGAACATGGAAGATGCAGAATGTACTTTAGGTAAGCACTATATTTAATAGCTCCTTGGTATTTGATCATTACCTTTGAATTGGAAAGGATTACTATCTATATACTTCTTTTGTATTAGTTTCACCTGCTCTTTTACTAATTTAGTGCTATAAAGTTCTTTATTCATTTATTTCTGCATTCCCTATAATTTCTTGATATAAAATTCTGATAAAGAGTTTTGTCAATTGATCTGTGTTTAGGCATGACTAAGTATAGTTGCCCGTCATCATCAGTTGATTGATGAGATGAATGAGTAATTTCAAATATCCCCTTTTTTTCCAGGAAAATATCTGAGACACATACCACCTGACAAACCAATGGAGTTTGATCCAAGCAGGCAGCATAGACACTTTTGTCCCTGGATTGCTTCAATGAATGATGAGGAACCGGGATGGCAACAAACATTATCTGCTTCATGTTGTCATAAAAATTGTTTGAATCCTTCACCAAATGGATTTCCTTCATCCACATCCATTCTTAAGGTATTTCTTGGAAATCTCGCTTATGTTTAATAACTGGATGGTTAGAATGGTAACTAGGCTATTATATGGCCCAGTAATCTGATGGATCGCAGCATGGTGGACAGGAATTCTTGGAATCACTTTACTGTATGTTTATTTGAACACAGTACAATTCCTTAACAAACAAAACCATTCTTGATACTTGAATGAAACCAAAATGCTGACATACATGGATTTAATATGCTCAACAAGAACCTGGGTTAATTCGTTGGTTTGTTTTTGTTATTGTAAGAGTAAGTGATGCTGATGCTGTTAAGTATTAACAGAACACAGAAACCATGAAGGTTTGGTTAAAATTAATCCAACTTTCTTATGTTACAGTTGTTTGCCAATATTGGTGGAAGTAGCCTCAAGCTGTTCCTTAGTAGTTTGTGCACTGAATATCAGGACACGTCTTTTTGCTTGTGGATTTGTCAGCTGAAGAGTTTCAGGTTCTTGCTATGTACCGTGTATGCAGGTGGATGATCCTATTAATTCAGTTAGAAAGCTGTTCAGGTCTCCATCTACGAAAAGAACGAAGTTGACTCACTTCTCAGGCCAAAGCACCGAGCATAGGTAGCTTGGGCATAGGAGATGTTGGGAATTCCTCTTCAAGTGTGGCATTTTTCATGGCATGTTTTCCCATTTAAAATCCTGTAACTAGTGTATTCGTTGTTCAAGTGGTTTTTTCCCCCCTCTTCCTATATTTGGCCAATTCCTCCCAGCAAAAGAAAACATTTTGTTGCACCTTGATGCATGTGATTCATGATTCCGGTGCCTTTGGGGTAGAGCTGTAATATTTGTTTTTTCCCCTTAATTTGCAATTTGCAACAAAAACAGCAGGCATTACATGGTCTCAGATTAATGGATGACAATGGAGTCTGGTGTACGATGTGATTTCATAGAAAGGAAATAAAGCAGAGAAGGGGTGAATATTAGTTCCTGTCACTCCACTACACCACAGTTTGTAACCACAACTTTTGAATAAGGGCGGTTGAATCCTCTCTCAGCTACGACAGCCCTCTTGTCTCCTATTAGCTTTGCAACCCTGTAATATCAAAATCACAATTTGATTAATAATATATCATAGATGTAGATTCAACCCCAGATGGAAGCAAGCACATATATTTGTTAGTGGTTATAATAAAATTAGTTATAAGCCCTCATTAACAATGTAAACTTTTGATTTGAAGTGGTCTTTTGATTCTTGCTTCCTTATATTTCTTAATAAAAAATAAGTTTTAAAACAAGGTATGAATTTCGTTCACACTCAAAGTCTGAAAAGCTTTCGTAAGTGTGTTAAAAATTATAATCAAATTATTTTTGAGTTTTTGCCCAACAATTTAAAAGAAGTAAATGTACTTCAAGATATGCATGAATAGGGCGGGTTTCTCTCGTGGACAAAATTGGGGTAAGGTTTTTCAAGAGTTTTGTCATTAGGTTTTCCATTCTCCAATAAAAGAATTTTTTTGAAAGACCTAATCATTTAATGCTAAATTGTTAAAAAAAATTAAAAAAAAAACACTTTCAAACTGCACAGTTTTGTCCTTCTTCCATGACAAACATGTAAATTACAGAATCACTCGGCTGGTTATCTCACCTGAAATAAGGAGAACCAGTATTCTCTTGTACAGTTTTGACCTGGCCAATCCTCTGCACAACCTCCATTCCTCCTACTACTCTTCCAATCACTAGAGTCGATGAATCCAATTCCGGCGAATCCTTTGTGGAAATCACAAACTCAGTTCCATTGGGTTCAATTCCAACCTCCTCTTGATCTATCTCTAGCTTCCCTTTTCTGGCAACTAGCTTCAACTTTGGAGGGGGTTTTGATGGATCTCTCACGATGATGCCTACACTTCCAGCCAAGTTCTTAGTCCCTGGGCATCTCTCGTACGTTCTCTCCCACTCTTCAACAAGACTCTCAGTTCCCAAATTGCTTCCTGTCCTCTTTGCAAGTTCAGCATCCACCCCATAGGATCTAAGCCCGCCATGTTTGACGTAGTTGGGCGTGATTTTGATGAACTCTTTTCTCCTGTAGCTAATGCCAGCAGCTCCACTAACAATCTTACTAAACCTGTTGTTGTAGTATATAAAATAGATAAAAATTTAAGTTCTTTATGTAAATCTCTTATCAATTTATCAATAATCAGAGAGGAAATAATACAAAAAATTTTTAAGTGTTTTGTTAGTAAGTTCTCCTATTAAAATATGTGAGCATTTTTTATAACTCAACGTTATACTTTTAACTTTTTCAGAAAAGGTTTTTGTATTGTGCTTTTATAGAAGAAGTTGATAGCAAATGCTTTAAAGTTGCGCCTAGTTTTTTCCCCTAACTCTAATAACTAACTTGAAGCTTATTTAGGGCAACAAGTATCCTAATGATAGATGCCTGGTTTTCTAATTTTACTAGGATACTAGAATATGAGCTGATAAAGCCAAGTTCCAAAACCATTATTCAAATACTTAAATAAAATCTAATTAACCCCAATTGTTCAAATTACAAACCATAATTCTATCAAATCTGATGCTGCATTACCTGTCAACTCCTGTAGGGACATCATCTCCATACAGCCCCATGGTAACGCGACCAGCAGGTTCACCATCAATGGAAATGTCAAAGAACACAGTCTTGGTGGGTTTTCTCTCTGTGCAACCACTTGCACTGATGGTCGAATTCTCTTCAGGTTGATCACTTTTTGCAATGTTTGTGAGGTTTTCTTCAGCTCTTAAAGTGGGTGGAAGTACCAGTGCCTGAGCACCCAGAAGAAGCAGCAAGCAAGAGTTACTGCAAATTGTGAGCTCTCGACGTGATAATCTGCATTGGAAAGATGGAGAAGTGGGTGGTGGCTGGAACTGTGAAGGAGATGATGGTGTTAGTGTCTGAGTTGGAAGATTGAATGGTTGAGAAGAAGATCGAAGTGCTTTATGAAGCCTTTGTAACATTGCTGGGTTTTCTGGGTTGTGTCACTGCTCTTCCATCTCGCTAGAGAGAGACTTCGGGATTTAGAAAAAGGAAAAGAGAGATGGGAATTTGACGGATAGAGTAATAGATACTCGAGATTTCGTGGATAAGAATCTTGGAAAATATGCTTTGTGTTTTATCTTGGTATTCATTTGGCCATTGCATATCGGACCAACACAATTTTGTGTGGGTCCCTGTGGTTATAGAGACGAAAAATTTAACCTGCTTTTGCTGATTGGCCCCCAACGAAGAATGTTTTTGCCGCGGACTCAGGATAGCTCAAGTAGTTAAGAATGAGAAGCATAAATTTTTTTTTTAAAATCATATTCTTTAACAGAAGCTCTTTTTTTCCTTTTGATAATTTTTATTAATAGATTAAATTTATAAAAATAAGGATATATTATACCTAAAGGTAAATCATAATGGCTGGTGGCTTGACCAGTTGAATCGTATGGAGTTGAATTTAAAAAAAAAAATGATACGCTGAGTCAAGTCACAACTAGACCGATTCCCTAGTTAGTTTAACTAACTTAGCCTAAATCAATCTTGTTTTATTAATTTTTTTAAAAAATATTATTTTATAAGAACTTATATAAAAATTTTTTGAGAGCAAAATGTAATTTTATGAAAATTTATATAACATTTTTATTTTTTTAAGGGTTGTTTTATAATTCTTATCAAAAATTAAAAAAAAAAAAGGCTAACTAATTTGAGAAATCAACTTACCTAGCACAATTAGACTAAATTGGAGTGGACCTAAGCATTGAATTTAAAAATGAATGCAAAATTGAGTTAAACATCATATTAAACCAATACTCAACTTGACCCGATTCATCCCAATCCATAATAAACTTTAATTATAATGTATACATGAATGCGGGCGCATACACATGTGCTATATATATTTATATATATAGAAAATAAAATTAAATAGGTATGATCTATTCAAAAGTTTCTATTTACTTCTTTCCCATTTGTGTGGTTATTAGGAAAAAAAAATCCTTTGCTCTCTCTTTATATTATATATTTAATATAGATTGTTATAATTAGAATCTTGAATTAACGACAGATTGAGTTTCTTTTTCCTTAAATCTTTTTTTTATCCACAAAAAGATGCTATTTCATTTGATAAATAACAATTTTAAACAAAATTAAAAATCCAAGAGTTTCAAATATAACCAACGAAAATAAATCATAAAAGAAAACCAATAAAATAATTCTCTATCATGGTTGTTGTGTACTAACATTTTGAAAGAAGACTAATTTTAATTTTTTGACATTAAAAAAAAAGACTAATCTTAAATCTTTAACATTTAAACTTGTCCAAGAAAAAAAAACCATAGACTGTGTCATGTCTTTCATACCAAAGAATTATTTTGTAATTTTTTATTGAGATGTTTTCTTTGCATGGTTTTTATGTTGCTTCATTTTGATTTTTTTTTTTTGGTTATGGTTTATCTTTATTATAACAAAAAATAAAGAATGTAACACAAATTAAAAGATTAAATTAAAATAATAAAAACTAAATTAAAATAAGTAAAGAAGTTAAGAAACAACCAGAAAAGTAACAACTATTTTTTACAAAAAAAAAAATTCCACATTTTGATATATTCTAAATATGATTTTTTTGGGGGTTAAGACTACTACATTATTTTCAGCAAAATACCGTACCTTTTAAGTATTTTTCGGAATTCATTTTTAACACTATAATCAAATAATAATTAATATTATTGTCATATATATTTTATTATCTAATTTAATTTTAAGTTACTATTGAGTTCACTTTTAAATTATGTTTAAGATTTTTTTTTAAATGCATCACACTGTTATAAGTAGGGGTGTACATGGGCAGACCCAAATAGGGCATCTAGTATACCCGATGCCCGGCCCGATTAAGACATCGGGCTTGTTTTTATGCCCGTAACCCGGCCCGGCCTGAACAAGCCCGATTTTAGGGCAGATTAGGGCGGCCCTAAACAGCCTGAAATTTTTTTTTTAATGAATTGATACTTAATATAAAAATATTTTTTTGTAGACTCATAGGCATATACTTCAAAATAATAAGCTTTTGGAATCTTCATGTTTTTATCAATAATAAAAAGATAGCTTAAAATTATCAAGCAAAATATAACTTATATTAACATAATTAACTTTAGGTAAATACGTGTATTTTCATTATTCAATAAAAGAAATGTCAGTAAGCATACACATCAATAATAAAAATAATTAAAAAATAAAAAAAGTTTAAATAGATAATAAAAATTAAGCATGTAAAGAGAATCAGATAAAATAAATATAAATAAATATATATATATATATATATATATATATATATATATATATATATATATATATATATATATATATATATATATAAGATGACAATATATTAATAATTAAAAAAATAACTATTAGGGCAGCAAGTTGGGCAGATGTCTGTACCCGTGGTCCGACCCGACCCGATATAGTTTGGTTTAAAATTTACTCATATATATTTTTAGCCCTGCCTAACCCGGCCCGATTAGGCCTGGCTAGGGGCCGCCCGACCCGATGTACACCCCCAGTTACAAGTAGAATTAATATTTCTTTTTTTTAATTAATATTTCATTTCTTTCGATTTGTATGTGCGATGCCGTTTATCGGACTTCAGCCCAGGCAGGGTTTTACCGTTGGTTCTTAGGGTTTAAGCCGCGACGATACCCAGAGTATAGATTCCATTTTCCTTTCAGAAAATTCGCTGGAAAATGGCAAACTCCATCACTTTCCTCTCAAGGAGACTCTACCGCTCGCTGCTTTCGATCCCCAAAACACCTCTTGATCTCTCACAACCTTTCTGCACCAACCATCTCTCCACAGACCACGAAGACGAATCTGATTTGGACCAGCTTCCCCTTAACCCGGACATCGACTCTCCCTCTGCCCATTCTTCTTCATCGGACCCATTGTCTTCGGACTCCAACAAGCAAAGGATTGTCTATGATCGGCCTCTCGAGAATGGCCTGGATGTTGGCGTTTATAAGGTGATTAATCTTGTACTTAAGACCATTTGATTTTTTTTTTTTTTCTGGTTTCAATTCTGGGTTTTGAGTGGTTAAGCTCTCATTGAGAGTTTTGGGTGTGTGTGAGTTTGTGTAGGCTATATTGGTGGGGCAGGTGGGGCATCCTCCATTGCAGAAGAGGCTAAGAAGTGGGACGGTGGTGACTCTGCTATCGCTGGGAACCGGTGGGATTCGCAATCATCGAAGGCCATTGGATAATGAGGACCCCAGGGAGTATGCGAACCGGTGTTCTGTCCAGTGGCATCGGGTTTCGGTTTATCCTCAGAAATTGGGAGATATCGTCATGAAACATGTTGTTCCCAGGTGAGGTTGTAGTTTTACACAAGAAATCCCTTGACACGCTCTACGACAAACCTGCAGGAGTACATGCTCTTGCATCATTTTAACAAAAGCACTATTCATTTGTGGAATGAGTATTTTCTGGGTGTGTAGATGATCGTTAAAATTTGTCACTATAATCTTTATCATTAGGCGATGTTAATTTCTGTTAAATGAGAGTCTGTTAAGGCCAAGTTCTAACGGGAAATCTTGTAATGAAAGAGAATGCGTGGTACATAATAATAGTATTACATTTTGCTAATCCTGTGACTTTTCTAGTTGATCGCTGCTGCTTGACATTCTGAAAAGAAGTTTGCAAGATAGTTTATATGCAGATGAGAATCATGGTAGAGGACATTAAGGAGTGAGAATTGGGGCTTTCACATATGTGCTAATTTCGGACTCTTCTGAGGAAATCAAGTTTTGTCATTTGTGTGGAATTGCTAGAAGGTGTGGTCTTTAGGTACTTTGGAATTTAGAAGTAAAATTGTCCGGTTAATTTCTTGTAAAGGAAAATTGTCCGACCATAATGTTAATCAAGCACTGCATAAGCCTTATAATCTTATTTATACTCTTTTGACCTTTTATAAATGTCTTTCAACCTTTATTTTAGATGCAACAGGAGTTTTGATTGATGGATTGTTCAAAGTTTCCTTCTATGAATTGGACTTTGGCAGCTTAGGTGGTTTTGTGGACTCATTCTAAAATTCATGTGAAAAATAGTTTAAAAGGGAGTTGATGATGATAATGAGGTGGTTTGAGGGTATTGTTCCTTCTGCTTGACAATATTAAGAAAACAAAGATGCTTCACCATGACACTTTGTCATTGGGATGAATAATTTATAAAACGAGTTTGCTTCCATGGCACCACTAATATTTGTGATTGGTTAATGCCATTGTGGATTAAGAGTGTAATATAATATTTGTATGTTGGTGACTGAGGTAGACACTCTCTTTCAGTCATATAATCGAGACACGTATTGGCTGCATGCTGGAAATTAAATTTTACTATCAACATTTAACTTCATTGTCCATTTTCTCTCTCTCTCTCTCTCTCTCTTTTTTCTCCTTGGTTTGATTACCTAGTGGGAATCCCATCTTAGATTTTAGAAAAAATTGTACAATCATGCCTTAAATGGATCGGGCATGCGTGGAAAAGACTTATAAAAGTTTCAGTAAAGAGAATAGATCAGATGAAAAGTAGTCTAATAGTTAGAGAGAGAGAGAGAGATCAAGAAAAATTATAGGTGAATCCATTAAGGAGAATTTAGATTTAAATGGATTGTCTAAAAACATGATTCACTATAGGATTTTAAGGCATCGTTTGATCTATGCTATTGACCCCATATAATGCGAAAAGAGTCACTATTGTTGTTATTGTTGTGGTTTTCTTATCTCGCTGCTTTGAGATACTTATATGCCATATGGACTAATGGAAGACATCCTAGATTGAGGAGACTAAAAGGAAGGGGTTGGGATTACCTGATTCCTGCATAGATGAACACATTTGTGCTCATTCTGGTTTGATAGGTGAAAAGGCTAACTAATTTGAGTGTGTCATTGGCTTTCTTTTGCATATTGTGCTACTTGAATCTTTTGTGGGAAAAACATTGTTTAGTTATCAGATTATAATTTTCTTTACCGTATTGCAAGTCAAAGATTGTTTTTGCTGTCTTTAATAGATTATTTTGTTGCTGGGTAGAGTTGATAATTTCTTGTGTTACCTAAATCTATCATAGCATTATGAACAATAAATGTCGAAGATAATGATTGATGCATTATTAATTGCAGTTCAATCTTATATTTGGAGGGAAATCTGGAGACTAAAGTTTTCATTGATCCAATAACTGGTCTTGTTCGTCGAATTAGAGAAATTGCAATTCGTCGAAATGGTAACTAACTATTCATACTGTACTCTATTTTATCTCGTTATAATGGAAGTACTAACTTGAAGGTACTTTCTTTAAATAATCCCCATGCTTATCAACAAATTCATTTCATATTTGATTACCTTTCTGCCTTTGATTCTAGATGGTAAATCCATAGATCATGGTGCTTTTTATTGATGAATTTAATATTTTTATTCTTGTATAGTTTTCCCCAATTTGTTCATGAGAAATTAGTAGCAAATAGATAGCTGTAAAACCAAGAAGCCTAATCAGTTATGCAAGCCATCTAACATCTTTGAAAAATTGATGGAGTTATGTCAAAAGCTTCTTACAGTCCTTTTTAAAAATAAATAAATAAATAAATTCCATTAGAACCAACTGATGGCAACTCAAGCCTTCCACCTATTCAGAAATATTTTATTTATTATCTCTGCTTGATCCTCTTTTCTCTCGCAAACTCACATACCCTAACATTAAATTTGAATGTTATTAGAAATTAGAGACCTAATACTAATAAGAGGAAGGGTAAACAATTCTCTTGAAGTTGAAAAAGGTAGGGGAAATAAGTACAAGATCCTTTCTCTCTGAAAACGTAATAAAATACTTACTTTAAATGCGCCAATGTTCCATAAACCTTAATCAGATGAGACGTCAAAATAACAATCAATTCCAGAGGATCTATGAAGAAAATTATTAAATAAAGTTCTGGCATTATTTGCGCTGCTCTGTTTGACTTGAAGAATGTGATAAGTTATTTCCACCATGATTCGGTATTTTTGTACATGAAATGTTGTTGGGAAAAACCAAATATTAGGGTGTAGAAATGGATCACTGGAGATTGTTAACGGTTGTGGGAGATACCATTTGGAGTGATTTTTGTAGTGTCAAACTTGAGATTTTGATGACAATGTCATGCTTGGTGCATTTCTTCTGAGAAGTGAATTCATTAAGTAGGGAATTGAAGATCTCACTAATATGGTTGTCTATATTAATGACATCGTCAATTCCCTAATTAATATGGTTGTCTATATGTTACTTTCCTCCATTAAACTAATCAACACTCGTTTCTGTGTCCATATATGTTACTCTGTTGCTTTCAAAATAAAGAAATTAGATTACTTGAGTTGTCAGATATACTCATGATATCTGCTCTTACTGAGGTTCCGATTGAAACTTGAATATTCTTCTGGAAACTGCATCTAGAGGCCAACATGAATTGTTTGCATAGATTATGCGAAATTCAGGATTTTTGGTAGTTTTAAGATTGACGAATGTTAAACTTATATTATCAAAAGGGGGGAAAAAAAGAAAAAAGAAAAAGGAAAAAGAATGCTTAAATGGGAGGTGAGGATAGAATATTTTAGTTCTTTACCAATGCTTTTGATGAAATTATGACTTTATGGACGCTGCAGGTCGACTTATATTTTTGGGCCAAGGTGGTGATTCTGGAGAACAGACAAAAAATCAGGCGAAAAATGTTGGCTATTACTAACATCAATGTTTGAACTGGGAATAGCGTGAGCTTCATTTGACAATGGAAAATTTGGGCCAGACTTCGAATGAATGCATAGACAATGGCTACATAACATCAGTGAAGCAAATTATCTGTGATTTTGTACTTCCTTTCTTTATATAATCCGAGGAATGTAGATTGCGACTTTCGTGGTTGTTAGGAGTATGCCATCCATTTATCAATTAGTGCAATTATTTCTAATTTATCTTCTTTGGAGGAATGGTAAATTCATGTTCCTTGAACATAAGTAAGTTAGATTTTTATGTAATGAATTTGTCTACCATTTTTTTAAGACTAGGTCTAACCGAAAATTCCTCTCATTTAAGTTGCACATAAGTGAAGTTTCTCAGCATCAAGTACTAATTAACCGCTCAAATATTCTTGCAATCCAAAAAAAAAAAAAGTACTAATATTCAAACTTCAAACCCTCCCGGCAAGGAGGCGCCCACTAATTTCTTGTATTCTATTAAATAGAACCAGCTAGTGAAATTGAGAACTTGATAAATGGGGCTAAACCCAACCACTGTTAGTCATTTCGAAGTTTTTGATATTATTGCTTTTATCAAAATTCAACGCCCATTTCAGCCCTACTGACTAGAATGTGCGGGAGATTTAAGAAATAATATTTTATTTTAAATAACTTTTTAGTTATTGTGTTTTTTATTTTATTGTATTTTAGTTATATATTTATTTCTTGGGCTTTTTATAAAATTCTTAATGATTGTATTATGGTTAATTCTGCCTAATTATTGATAAAATCTTAAATTCTCTCTTGCCTCCTCTATTATTCCCCCTCCATTTTCTCTTTCCACCCCCCCACCCCCGGGGGGGTTTCTCTATTATTTGCTGCTGGTTCTACATCATCCATTCCTGTGGAATTAATTTAGCACTTAGCATATGCAACAATAATTGGGTAAATAAAGAACAATATCATCCTTGAGAACAAAGATGATTGGGTTAAAATAGAGAGTATATGAGTAATTATCATACAGCCAAGGATCCTGCAAGCTCAGAATTTCAGTAAAGTGCAGATCATTGCCAGGAGAACCAGGGAGTTTGCAAGAAAATGAAGGAAAAGGCTTCTAAGTACGTGCTTTTTTTTTTTTTTTTATATTAATGGGATAAATAATAGTATTAATAATATTAAGTTAGCTCTCTTTCTCAGGTTCAATATGCTGGTTCGGTTCTAATACACGGGAAGGATATCGTAATAAGCTGCATGGCAGGGTTGCCATTGTTTAGTAACTCTGTTCTGTTCGTACAATCAAAAGAATAAAAAGTAAAAACTCCCCAAGTGGTCATCTATCATTTGCATTTTTCCTATTTTGTAGACCATTCTATTAAAGAAAAATAAAAAAATGTTAAAAAAAAATTGTATAAATCTAATTCCTTTCTTTCTCTCCACCCTTCCTTTCTCTTCGTTTTTATCTAAGACCGCCCGTATGCCATCACGAAAGGATCGAACTCAATTATCTAGCACTTTTTCGGTGTGAAAACTGTAAGGTCATTGGCCAGATCGTACGTCAATAGTGTCCCCCGCAATTGAGTGTTCCCAATGACCGTTAAAGCCGAATCCTTTCTCTCTCTAAACGCAAGGCAAACAACCCCTTCTTTTGGCCTTAACAGCATTTGTTCAACACTCAGCTTCAACGTAACAAAATTCTCACCTTCAATCGATCCATTCTCAAAATAAAACTCTATTTCTGGGTAAACGCTTGAAAGTTCATCCTCATAGCAAAACTCCAACCCCTCTGGTCCCACCCTGTGCGTAAAATTCCCCATCTTCCTCCTAATCTCTGACCCAAAAACACCATACGCTTCACTGGGTAAACGCATCAGGTTTGAACCCGTTTCTACAACAACCCCACCATCATAGTTCAGCCCATAGCCCCAAACTCTAGATGGAATATCCAGCATAAACCCATCAACCCCAATACCCACAAATTGCACAAAGTAATAATGAGGGTATCGATCCTTCTGCATCAGAGGAACCACAATGGAGTTTTTATCATAGTGTGCTTTTGGAGGCGAAGAGCCATAGAAACTCAAAAGAGAGGGTTTTTCCGATGTTAGGCACAGAGAAAACGCCTCTGCCCGGAGCTGACTCTGCAGAGACAGGGGCCCACGACCCAGCCCCAGAACTCCAGAAAAGTGGGTCCTGAAGGGACCCTCGTGAGAATCCCCACATCCCATCACGAATTCCTTGACGATTGTGTTGGAATGAACCAGAGTCAATATATCGCTCACCACTCTGCCTGAGGATCGAGATTGCTCTGCGTATTTGAGGTTGTACCGGCAAGAAGAAGAGCCTTGGGAAAACAAAAATACGTCTCGCATCTGAGGCATTCTGCAAGTGTCGGAGTCGCTGGTGAGCTCTCGGAGAGTGGTGGATGCGCGAAGATCGAAGAGAGGGCGGGTCTGTCGGTAGCAGCTGCTACAAGGCTCGCATTGAGCCCAAGTGAAATGGGTCGCTGTGTCGACCCGAGCGAAGAGGATTTGGGTTGGAGTTCCAACCCATAAGAACACTGCGTAGCCATCGTCGTTTGGGTACAAGTTCATTGTTGCTTCTTCCATTTGAGGATCATAGTGAAGATGCTGCTTCAGCGTGGCGGTGTTGTACAACGGAATTGTAAGGAGAGGGAGCGAAAGAGAATGGGATAAAGGGTTTGTTAGTAATACAAAGGAAGAAGTCAAGAGAATAGTGAGATTCAATATTATGTTGATCGATGGATATGGCATATTATTTCTCTGGTAGGTAATTGATGACCTAGATTTGAAAAAATTGACAATTGCAAGTTAACTTTTATACCCAGTTTGGAGTATAAATGGTGATAATGCAGAAAAAGTATCCTCTGTATTTGAGGCGGGGAAATGCACGAGGTAATTGGTGTATAATTGAAGGTAATATAAGAGAGGAAAGAAATAGTGATGGTGAAGGAAAGATTAGGAGGTACAGAAGAAAAGCCTTGATGCATTGCGTAGTTGGTGATAACAAGGAGAGGATTTTTATTCGTTAATATGATTCATACTTGCTTGGTTATATGCAGTGGTGTGTATTGCCCGATATGTTTCAGGGACTTGCCATCGCCTTAGTCGAGTCTAATTGGGTCGGATTAGACCGGATCAAAAATACAAATGATCAGAATTTTAAATAAAATTATATTAAGTCAAGTTGAGTTACGGACGAAATATATTCTACCCAATTTATTCTAATAGTTATTTTTTTTAATTATTAACATTTTGTCATCTTTTATATATATATATATATATTTAATTCTTATTTTATTTAATTTTTTTTACATATTGTAATTTTTATTATCTACGTAAACTTTCTCTATTTTTTAATTATTTTTATCATTAATATGTATACTTACTGGTATTTCTTTTATTAAATAATGAAAATATACATATTTATTTAAGGTTAATTATGCTAGTATAGTTTATATTTTATTTAATAATACTAAACTATTTTTTTTATTATTGATAAAAATATAAGAGTTCTAAAAATTTATTATTTTGAAATATATATCTATAAGTCTGTAAAATGATATTTTTATATTATAAATATTAATTCATTAAAAAAAAAAAGTTCAGGCCATCCTAAACCGTCATAGAATCGGGCTTGTTTGGACCGAGTCAACCATGGGCATAAAAACAAATTCGATATCTTAATTGAACAGAATATCAGGCTGATTAGATGTCCAGACCGGCCCTGCCCATGTACAACCCTAGTTATATGAAAAAAAAAAAAAAGATTGTCTTCACTGAGACAAAGAAATAACATTTTGCCAAGTTCAGGTTTTATATGTCTGCTTCATATAAAAAGCATGCCTTTAGTAACATAGGAGAATGGCCTCTTCGTGAACGTGCTAGTTAACCTAGTGGAGACAGCTTTGTCACTTTTAACCTAACGACTTTGCTTAGGTCTGTAACACATATAATATGATTCTATCTGAGTATCTGTGAGGATATTAGTATTTTCGCAAATGAATTAGTTTTTGTTTTGAATAAAAATCTGGCATATGTATTAGTTATTTAGTATCATATATTGTTGGTATTATTATCAACAATTAGATAAACTTAAAGAGTAAATGCATTTTTTTGGTCCTTAGAAGACATATGTTTAAGCGATTTGGTCCCTAAATCCTTACCTCTATCAGAGTGAATCTTTGAAAGTGTTACTTAATTCATGTTAATCCATCTATTAGACTACCTTGTTATCTCTTACCCGCCTTTTTGATGTGGCATGTTGTTTGCTAATGTGTGGTGTTATCTCCCTTTTGATCAACTAGAAATTCGTTACGCGTTATAATACATGGACACACTATGAGTAATATTGTCACAACAATTGCTGACATGTGTTTAACGTGTAGACGGATTTGTAAGAATAAAAAAAAAACAAAGATTATTTTAGCTTTAAACACACGTCAAATGCAACTTGGATGCATGCCAAACACGGCTTGGTCTCATACTAAACATGTCTTGAACGTATAGGCCCTAAGAAAATGGACAGGGAAAAAAGTTAGAATGAGAAACCATAAATTCCATCTTGATAAGATAATTGAAGTTTTATTATTATTACTTTGCTATACATTAAAATCTGAATGATATAGTTTAATGTATTTTCTTTATTCAGTAGATTTTTTTAAGAAAATAATAGTATAAGATAAATATATAAGATAATGGTAGTTTTTTTTTTTTTAGTATATCACTAATGAAAATTTTAAAATATCAAGATTTGAATATAACTATATGACAAGATGTTATATATATATATATATATATATATATATATATATATATATATATATATATATATATATATATAGAAAAAGAGAATAAGTATGGGGAATGTTAACCTCAACACTAGTGTGGTGATCAGCAATATCCACATTTGTTGAGAAAAGTGATGTTGCCACCTGCTATAATGAGCATGACTCTTAACAAAAGATCTACTTAGTAGTTAGATATGACTCCCACTATTTGCAAGTTGTGTGCACCAGGCAGAGGTAGAACACCTAACAACTTTTGCTTTGACATTGTTATCCGATTAGTGTTACCTAATTCATAGTTCGCCATGGTATATAATATAGGTATGGGATATATTAGTTTATATAACTCACATTATGAGGAAAAGACTTTGTATACTATTTTGACATGTAATACACTATGAAGTATACCAATTTATCTAATTCATATATTTAATAAATGAATAGCATAAACAAAAATGTTAATAATTATAATTCCATGATAAAAAATTCAATGCTTTAAAACTTGAACTTTGATCTCATAACTCATAAATTGATAATAAGCAATTAGAATCAAGTTGAAAGAAAACACAAATTCCAAATGCATTAATTAAAATATTACTTATCCATTTGTTTCTTTTTTTATTTTTCTAACACTCTTATTTGCTGTAAATCTAGATATTTGAGTTTACTGCATTATATATGTGCCAACTTTAGGAGTAGTAGAGCTTGCACACTATTTCAGTATGTGGTATGTTATAAAGTATGCTAGTTTATGTAATTCATATATCTAATGGATGAATATCATACACAAAAGGTTAATAACTATAATCACATGATACAAAAATCCACTACTTTAAAACTTAAACTTCAATCTCATAACTCATAAATTCATAATCCAAGTTTCAAACAAGAAAGAAAACACAAAAATTCCAAATGCATTAATTGAAATATTGCTAATCCACTTTTCCCCCCCTCATTTCCTCTAACACTCTCATTTGTTGTGAATCTAGTTATTTAAGTTTGCTGCATTCCATATGTGCAGACTTGGGGACTACTAAAACTCAAGCTTCCTTTTGATTGACTAGAATTTGAAGTAAAACAATTTTCCTGTACATCTTTTTGATGACTATTTTGGTTCTCTACAAGCTTACTTTCTAGTAATTTCCATATCATTTCCTCCAATTTTAAACTAGAATTATGTATGTAAGTATCTTTTGGCTCAACATTCCATTTTTTGTAAGGGGCAAGCAAATATTTGAATGAATAAACACTACCTTGTTTGCTTTCACATAATTAAGCTTGTTTCTCTCGGCACCATAAATGAAAGAGTAGGTGTTCTAAATTCTTTTAGCTGATAAACTCATAATTAGTTGGGAAAATACTTTTTTAGCAACCTTTGCTAATTCTAGAGTTTTTTTATCTATATTTAGCTCACCAATCTATTACATCCATTGTTACTGCATCAAATTACACTGCATACATAGCAAGTAGCCCTTTGCATAAGTAAAATGTAGCAAATTTCTCAGCAATAATTTTGCTTCATAATCATTGTCTATTATTTTTTCAAAGGCTTCTAGTACTCCTTTGATAATTTTTTATCTTCATTAGGAGGCTTTCTGGCCATGCCTCTAAGTGTTGGTAAACAAAGATAAGTGTGATTATAAAATCTTAATGTGAGTGCAAACCTAAGGCAATGCAATGCAAAATTTATCTTTCTCCTACCTTACTATCACAATCTCCTCCATTTCATTATAAGAATCTTTTTATCTGTAAAATTTTAATTCAATTAACAAATGATAAATTTAAAATTAAATCATTATAAATTAATATATAAATTCATAAAAAAGTGAATATGAACTTATTCACTTGCATTATTTTTGTTAGTTTACTAAGCATTACTATCCACCTTCTCATAAAATTCTCCCATTTTTAGTCCTTTACCATCACAAAATGTTATTAGCAAATACATTGGTTTTGTAACAATTATTAAACTCTCTTGTTCATCCTAAAATTCTTCATCTCCTATTATGTTAGCAACCAAGTACCCATGAGCTTCATTCTTTCATCTCCACTCTTAAGCCAATCTTTCCAAGCTTTAAGTACAATAATCGTGGCTAATGCTTTTCCATAATCAAAAAGTCTTTTTAATAGAACATAATGAGAAGCAAATTGAGTCTTAGCCATTTTCAAAAGCTCTATCCTTGAATTTGTTCTAAACATAGCCAAAGGATGTAAATGGTTGACAAAGTGTTTCATAATTTATTTGCCTCTTTTGTAAGTAGCTTCTAGCTAATGAAAAATTTTTGCAAAATCTTTCAAAATCATATTCAAAGTATGTACTATTAGCAAAATAATGGATATGCAAAAGATAAATAATATCCAAATATATAAAGAAAATGAAAGCACACATTCCTCCTACCTTTGCTTTGAAAGATTGAAGTTGTTTTCTTAAGTTGTTTGTATTTTGAGCATTTCAAAACTCTAGTTTTAATATACACCACAATAAGGCGATTTGATTGTTGCCAATGTTTATAAAGATTTATTTATGATATACTACTAGTGTTTGTAGGCGTAGGATGTTGATCCTTTCGAATTACATAGTTATTGTTCATCCATTTTAATTGGGGGAGAATTTTCTCTTTTTAAATTTTATAGTTATCTCTACTAAATTCAGGAACTTGAAAATTAGAGGTGTTCAAAGGTTGAAAAGTTGCATAAAATTTACATGCTATGTCAAAATTTAAGCTAATTAAATATCCATATAACATGTTATACCAATGCAAAACATGTCTTTCAAAACATGAGTTAGTAACAAATAAAACTATTTGTCGACCAAGTTTTATTTAATTATATTTATGTACAAAATATGATAAAACTAGCATATTATATCCCTTATCTTAATCCCTACAGGCAAATTAAGAAAAAAGATCATACTAAATATGATGACATTCTTGTGGGATAATGATTATTATATTAAAATATTAATTACAAATTAATGTCATTTCCTCTATGTGATTCCAAGTGTAATTTTAATACCTAATGTACAATACAAGAATAATTAAAGATGTTGTGGTTAATTTCTAATTAAATTAAAATTATACAAATCATATGACATCTTAATTAAAATCAAATTCTTGTATATAACTAAACATAAATGCATATAAATATTTCATAATGAGAATTAAATAATTAGTTAAATAGACAAAAATGTGACTAATTAATTAATTAATTAATTAAAATTCTCCCTTTAATTTAACCCAAATATGCCATAATCATAGCTTAAAAATTAATTAACTAAAATTAGGTATAAATAAAACCACACTGTAAATAATTTTTGACAAAAGGCCTGTTAATATTACCAAAAATTAACTTAAGTTACCCAAAATATTTTTTTTTTAATTTTTGGACTAAATTAAATGATACTGAATAATTTTAGACAAATAAATGGCTAAGAAAATAATTATTGCTCAAATTTTGAATACAATTGGCCTAAAACATTTTGCCTAAAACAACCCCAAAAATTAAATAATTTTTGGTCCACTAAATCTATCAAAAAATATAACGTAATTGGCCCATTAAAAGTTTTGTCCAAAGACTTGCCCAAAACCTGAAAAGCTAAAAGCCAAACTAGAAGGAAGCATTAGCCTAAATCAAAAGGCCCACATAGAATCATTGTTTTGAAATTTCTTTTTATTAGGATTGAAGTGTTTAAAAACTAAAACAACCAAATCTATTTTTTGGCCTAATTTTAATGTCAATATGTTACTCTAATGTTTCAAATATGGAAGCCTAGTAACATAGGCCCAAAACAAAAATAAGTGAAACATGTATTTCACCAAAAAGGTCCCAAAATGGTGTGGTGTTTTCATAAGGGGAAAAAACACACTAGAAGATTATACAAAATGATGCATTGTTTATGTTTAGTGATGAAATGATGTATTGTTGCCTTTGTCTCCTACCTTGCATCAGGTTATGCTAACTTAACCTAAATTGAATGTGGACTTGAATGAAAACTCGATTATATCTAATGTTATAGAGCTCCATTTTTTATCTTCTAAAGCATAAAATGTTCAAATTTTATGATGATTAGATTTCTAATGTCAAAATTGGAATTCAAAGCTCAAAATCAGCACTCAAATAATATAGAAAAAGTCACATTTTCAACTTTCAAGAATTCACAAGGTAAAGGCTAAAATGGCTCTGATACTAACTATTAGCAACATAATGGATATGCAAAACATAAATGACACCCAGCTATGTAAAGAAAATGGAAGCACACAATATCTCCTACCATTACTTTGAAGGATTGAAGTTGCTATCTTGGGTTGTTTGTATCTAAACACTTTAAAAGTATGGTTTCTCCCTAACGATGGTGTGTAAAATTTTAGAGTCTTGAGAAACCAAGTTTTGAGGACCCAAATATATATATCTTTGCACTTAAGTGTTCCTTCCCATTAAAGGAATTGAGGATTATGCAAATATAGTGGAATATTCTAAAGGCATGTAAACTAAAACCCAAGAAAGTGAGACCACTTAAAAAGAGTCTATTGCCAACATTAAAATGCACGCAATGACTACCATGTACAACACATGAAGACCAGAAAATATGCTTTTATACCTTCATAATTTTCTTTCTAGCAATCTTGCAATTAGTAGCATTATTAGTCACCATTTGAAGGACATTTACAAGCACCTACACTTCCTATAGCTTCCATAAAAAATTAGCAATTTCTTTATCTATTTTTTTAATTGTTGAAAAATCCCTTGCATGTAAAAACAATACTCCTCTACTATGTGCTATAATAACATTACTCAATGTTCAATTCTTATAATATCACCATTCATTAAAGACAATAGAAACATCAAGAGTATACCAAGTGTCCTTTACAAGATCTAAATCCTTTTCAATCTATCTTTTATATTCATCTAACAAAGTAGTCATTACCTTCTCATAAGAAAGAACTTTATACCATTTAGGATCTCTACTTATTGCTAACACTATTTTATTAAGTTAAGGATTTCTTGATACATTGAAAGGAATGCCATTAGCACACAAACCTTTCACAATTTTCATATCAACCATATCCCTTTTCATCATATTAAAATCTTTTTCAATAGGTTTAGTAGATGATTTATTAGACTCTATTAGTGCTGAATTTTTCAGAGATGAAGCAACTCCTAATTTTCAGCATTATGTACTTTTTTCTTAAACTCTTATATGTAGAACAATCCCTCAGCATCACAATACATATCTAAATTTTAACCTTTTTACCAGGTGGAGCACAAAAATATAATAAAGAATATGGTTATAAGAACTAGGAAATCAACACTTACAATGATTGTGTGTCAATATTTTTATCCTTTTGAATTTCTTCCAACACTTATGTATGTTACTTCAGTTTGTAATGGCTTCAATATTACCTCTGGTTAAACTTAAAGTGTTTATGGGATTGCACTTGCAACATTTGTTTTTGTTGACACAAATTGATTACTAACTAAATTTATTTCTTCTACTTCTTTTCCATCACTTGAATTTTCTTTTAAATTTAGAACTTTATCTAGATAAGTTGGTTCAACCCCCTTTTTGTCTTTTTCTTTTTCCAAAACCATAGGAGAAATTAGAAAATAAAATATGGCCTCCATTGCTGTCTTTGAACAAAATAATAAAGTGTCCTCTTTCATTGTTTTTAAATAAAACAATAGAGGAGTAAAGACTAAAGAGAAAAAAGGATTTGTTTATAACTTTATATATGACAAACCAATAAGGTGGGCAAACAATATATTTATTATTATTAAAATAATATATTGCAAAATAATATACATTAAAATAATTTGTTCATAATTATTGTAAATCAATCCTCTTGATTTGTTGTTGCAACAATATAAATGGCTTGTTTGGTTTAAAGGTAGAAACGACGAGAGAAAGGGAATGATTTGCAAAAAAGCATTTGGTTGCTAGAATTGGATGGAGGGTGTGAGTGAAGAATGGCCTATGGTATATGTACTGTAGAACATGGTGGGATTAACATTGCCAAGCCAAAATGGTGAAAAGTCAATTATGCCCTCATGCCATCAAAGTTCCAGATCTTCTCGGTGCTATCAGAGCTATAGATCTAGTTCAGCATTGTTTTACTTTAGATCTGCAATACATTTAAAATATTGGTGTAGATTAACATCTTAGATTTTCACAAATTTTAAACAAAGAAAAATGGAAGTTTGAGTATAGTTCAAATTTTTAAATCTCATATTAGTCCAAATTTGCACTTATATTTTTTGCAAGTCACCTAAATGGATGAAAATTTTGATTTCAACTAAGAACAATTCGATTACATATTCTTCGTCCTTTTCATTACTATCGCTTTGGGATTCAATAGTTGTAATAAAACAAGAAGATGATGGTAAGAAGGAATGGGTCAATAGGGCAAAGAGAGGCAAAGGAATTGTAGGGAGTGATGGATATGATGAACTCAAAGTTCGAGGAAGATGATGATGAGAAGGAATGGGTTGGTGATGGAGAAGCATGTATGACTTTGATTTTGCTGTATTTTTCTCTGTGGGTCTCTTCACCATTTTTGGGTTGCTACTTTGCTACTACTACATGGTAGGCAAAGAAATAAAAGAAGGTGAGAGTTTGTGAGGGGTTGAGAGCAAAAATTTGGAGAACAAGATGTATGAAGAATAGAGGCATTTTTGTCAATTCATCATTTAATATTTCTATTCTCATACTATTTTATGCAAATAAACATGTTCATGGCAATGTATTACATTTGCTTTTATGACACACCAAACATAAGCAACATAATACCTTTCACCTCTATATTCCTTTTTATATTATGTCACTTATAATTTTGTGAACCAAACAAACTCAAGATGTGTTGTTGAAGCAATATATTTGTTATGATTAAACTAAAATATATTAAAATAATATACATTAAAATAATTCATTCATAATTATCGACTAATCCTATTCATACTATTATCTCTTCTTTCTTATTTTCACTCCCCATGCATTTTTTATTAATTTTATCTTTTCTTTCAAAAATCAAAATTCGAAAGTCAAAATTAAAATCAATATCTCTTAATTCCCTATTTTCTCATTTTTTTTAAAATGCCATGAATATCTCCCTCCCAATGCCTAATGACTCATCTCTCCCTTTCCCTCTTCTTTCATTTAGGTTGTTTTATGAATATGTGCTTTGGAGTTAGACTTCGATGGTGGCGCCAATTTTTACTTTTGCTGAATTTGCTTAGACTTTCACCCATGATGAAAGATTAGACTTTTTTGGGTCCTTACTCTTCCATGGATGACTCAAAAGTAGTGAACCTAGTCTCCTTCTTGTCTAGATACTAACAAGACATTACTATTAGTACACTTGTTATACTTTCTTTCTTTGCTTTGAAATTGGATATTAACAAGATAAAAATTAGGTATGGGTATATGACATTTTAGTATGCAAATGACCACATTGAAGTCACACTTACCAGAATGGAGTTTGGCAATCCCCTTTCCAAATTAGGCAATAGTGTATCATATGACAAAAAAAACCCCAATAGGGAAATCATTACCACATTTGGTTCCTATTTAGGGAAAAGATGTTGATGAGTCAACATTTTGGACTCTTTTTTTATATTACATAGATGGAGTCTTTATCTAAATAGTTATTTAGATTAGAAACTCATGTTCCAAGCTATTAAGTGTTCTTTCCTTATCAGTGTCACATAGTCACTTTGTTCCACTTATGTGTAAGAGTTCCTTTTTATATCTACTTTCTTCATGACTTTTGCAACATTTATATAGTAATCTACTTTTTAATCTCCAAATGGAACACCTTTTATGAAGGGACTTATGGATGATTAAAAGGGTAAACCTTTTCATTTAAGCCTTGTCTCTTTCAAGGGCATCGAGATAGTGTGGGTGCATGACTTCTATTGGTTTAATGATTATGGTCATGCTTACTACCTCTAGTGTGAGACCATTGATCCTCATTTCTCCTTCAAGTAGCAACAACGACTAACCTTGTTTGTAATTGAGACATTGTAGGAAAAGGAAAACTCCACCATTTGGTGAGTCCCCATATACAACACCAATGATCAATTGGTTTTGAAAAAATGATTGCTCTACTAGTTTAGTTGGTAAAAGTCAAAGGGGAGAAAACAAGCAGGTGAAACAATTTGCACCTCTAATTCTTAAATTAGTGAGCTTTTAAAAGTAATTTAATAAAGTAACAAAAAGGTTTTAGTATCTGGGCTAGGGCTTGTCCCCTTATTTGTAGACTAAGGTGGCAATTATTTATGCAATTGGCTAGAAATAGTTAAGCGATTATGTCCCACCAAGTATTTGTTCAAAAAATGTAACGCCTAGTATAAGTAATGTGATAAACATACTTAAAGGGAGGTAAATAGATGTGATGTGTAGAATATAAAATTTTTACTTTTACTAAGGTGGAGGACCAATTGGTCTTCAAAAATTAAATGCTCAGTAAGTGGGAGATGTGAACAGTGTTTAATAAAAGACCAATGAATTCAATAAAACATAATTGATAAGTATATAAATTAATTGTCTTCACCAAGATTAAATGATGTTAATAATAATATGAAATATTAGAGTGAAGTGAGTAAGATTAGCATATTTGCAAATTGACAGATAAAATCTAGGTCCTTTAGAGATGGAGGACGTAGGTTTAATAACTTTAAAAAAAATGCAAAAGGAAAAGAGAAAGTACACAGAGATTTAGCTTGGTTCAGCCTTTTAGCCTACATCCAGTCCCTTTAAAACTTTAAGTGTTTTTCTGACTAAAATTAACAAATTTTTAGAGATGATGGTTTTACTTCATACGTACTCTCCACTAACACAAGATTTTACATAGCTAATCCTCAATTATATCACTTAGAATTTTACCCAGAATAACTAAAACAACTTTATCTATTTTTGAGATACTTTCAACACTCAAGAAACTTTTGCTTTTAGTAAGCAAATATATTAGACACTAAACAAAGATGTTGTTACAAGAATTTTTAAAGCACTTTGTCTCATTCTACTATTGTTCTTTTTCTTTGCACTTGAATTTGCTTGTATATATAGGTTTTGTCCATCTCCTAACCGTTAGATATAATTCTGATTATTTAATGTTCTTTTTGGTTGGAGCATTCTTATTTCGTTTCTAATGTCCAAAAACTTTCAATGTTACATCGACTATCACCAATGAAGTTCTTCCCAAGTAGTTCATCTAGTTAACTCATTATAAATGCTATTATGAAGTTCAAAACATGGGTTAGAGAAATAATTCATTTTTTTTCTATAATAATTAGAGATTGTCACAGCAAAAAATATTTCTATTTTATCCTTAGTTTACGCAAAAGTCATAACTCTTTTGTCATTTAATTCATTAGCTCAACTTGACTAGCATATAAAAACAAATACATCATGAATTGAGACAATACATATTGAACAAAAAAATAAGCAAAATGGGCCAGAGAACCCAAATGGGCTTTTATATAAATATTGATTAGGTTTTATTATCATTAAAATCTTAGACCTACAATTTTGGACCAACATAATAGTCAATTGTAAGGTGATAACTAATTATAGAGTGAATGTGGGCCTCAAGGCCATCGAGTTGACGTAAGCTAATTAACAATTAATCAAGTCCCAAAACTTGATTTGTCAATAAAAATGAAGATTTTTCTATCCAAAAGCTATAGAACACACTCTAAAAATCTAAACATAGATTTCCATACAACCTTGATTGCTACATTTATGTGTTCAAATGCGGCACTTATGTAGGGTCTGGATTGCCTTAAGTTGAGGTGCGAACATGAAGGAATCATTTTGGAAGAATCATGGCTGTGCAGACGATCTTACGCTACTCTAGCTGCCATGTCGCTCCAACGCACTGAAATGCAGCATTTTAGTTTGTCTCCCTAATTGCCATGAAGCAACTTGGAGCCCTGCATTTGTTTCTTTGTAAATGGCTTCTGCTGTGGATTTGCAAGGGTCTAATCTCTCACCTATTAAGCTTGCATATGCCATTTGCAAACCTACCTATGATTGTTTTTTCAAGTCATACGCCATACTTCTTAAAAGTTAAACCAATAGAGTTCTTAGTTTTATGACATGCAAAGTCTTGAGGGAGGGAAACTGGATTACAACATAATTGAGAATCACATCTCCAATAAAACCTTTTGACGAGTGCATCGTGTAGAAGCATAATTTCATACACAAATTAGACAAATTTCTCTTAACTCTATTTTTAAAAAAAATTTACAAATCACACTTATCAATCATGAAATTAAATTCAATACCTCATATTAAGTAATAAGCACCAAAGATAGACCAACACTTCTAGAAAGTGAATACTCTAGGGAAGACCATCTTTAAAAATCTTGCTATAGTTATTCAATACCTTATATTAAGCAATAAGCACTAAGAAGTACAGCATATGATTTAGAGCTAACCATAAACAAGGTTGCAAATGGCATATGCAAGCTTCATAGGTGAAAGATTAGCAACTTTTTGTGCAATTATTTTGTTATTTAATGGGTGTTCAGAATTGTAATGAAAAGTTATTCTAGGCATAGAAATCGAGTAGCCAAGCCAGTCTCGCACTTCACAGAAACCATGGTTTTAAATATATTATTGTTCATCAACACTCAACATTCATTATAGCATTATTAATACAATGCACAAATCTGCCCAGCCTTTCATTTGCATCTTCAATATCTGCAACAAAACCACTCTTATACAACTTTAGATTCAAAGCTCAACTTTTTTCATCCTCCAAAGAAACACTCTTATTTCCTTCCTTCACCTCTACCTTCTTCTTCTTCTTCTTCTACTTCCATTATATATGCAACAAAAGATGGGAGAAAGTACTCATCATCATGGGGAGCTACAATGACATCATTTTCCATGAGGGGTGGATTAGGAGTGATCATGGAGACGCAAAGACTATCACAGCAAAGGTGTACGGCCAAGGGACCCAAAGATTGGCGAGTTCATTTTTTCACTCACACCCTGTGAGTCTGGCTCAGCTATAACCCTTGCAAAACTCACACTAGATGCCATTCACGAAGAAACAAAGGTAGAGCTTTAAGTTGCTTCATGGCAGCTTGGGAAATAAATTGAAACGTCACATTTTAGTGCACTGAAAATTCGTGGCAATTGGAGCAACATTGGATTGTTTGAACGGCTATGATTCTTCCAAAATGACTCCTTCATTTTCGTGCCTCAACTTGAGGCAATCCGAACGAGTTCGACTTCCCTCCTGTTTGGGAGGGAAAATGATAGCATCATTTTGAATTAAATCCAACCATTCATGCAATCCTACTACTCCCATTTTGACATGTGTTTTCTGTCTCATTAATATGGAACCATTTTATGAGATTTCGGTCAAATACAAATTTGACCACAATATCAACCACTCATTCACCTTAGTTGCTCATATTACTCCACATGTCTCATCCCTACCCAAGCAATGTTTTACTGAGATATCAAGCCACCATAGCAAGGAGCCCCTATTGCCATTTTCAATTGTAAAGCCATCATTTTCAAGTTGTGGGTGACGACGAAGATGCGAAGACTGTCGAAGCCACCATTTTCTTCATTTTGCATTTAAAAGGTAAAAGATTTGCTTTTTATTCATGGATTTCATTAAATTTGCTTTGCAATTTACTTAATCCAATCTATTTGTTGGGATTTCAGAAAGCATTTCAACACTCAGTTCCTCTGAAGCATGGTGAAGACTTGTATTCTCATATTTGTTACAAGCTGCCAGTTAGACATGGATCATGTTAGACTCAATACCTTTGTTTCATTATTATTTGAATTTTTCATGAATATTATATATATATTTTAATTCATTGCAGCTTCTCCAAACTTTTCTTGTTTGGTTTCATTCACTGAGATCACTTTGAAAGTGAATATTGTAAATTTTGTTCACTGGAGAACTTTCTATGGATAGGAAGACTGTATACTGGAATTTGATCTGTGGATAGATTTTGAATTTGCATGCATTTTTTTCTATATGCTGCAAGATAAATTAGTCTATGAAAATTGCTTGTAAAATTGATCTGTTATGTAATAGAATGCAACAAGTGTCAAACCATATCAGTAGGGATTTTTATCAGTAGGAATTTTTAAGATTTGGTTGACAGGTTGTCTAAATAGGGAATTCTCCTTGGGTTGTCAAACTTTATGAGAGTATACATGAATCACTTGATTTGACTTTTCCCTGTATTGTCCAATTTTATTATTAGGATTTTTTTGTGAACTGTATTGCTCAACTCTTCTGTTGGGACTGGTCTTTTATTGGTAATGTGTCTAATTTGAGTGTGTCTAAGTTTGAGTATGCCTAAGTTTGGGATTGTTTTGTTATTGGGAGTGTGCCAAACTTGAATGTGATTAAATTTGAATGTGTCTAAATTCATTTGAAGTAGGATTGGTCTGATATTGTTCTATTATTATTTGTGGACTATGCCTATACAATAGGTCACTGTTGGGTGAAGATTACAAATGAATACTAGAGATAATGAAGACTACATCATATTGCAGCAGTGGCACCTAAGATTCATTGTAATTGTTTATTGATTGTGCCTATGCAACAAGTCACTGCTGGGTGAAGATTATAGATGAATACTAGAGATAATGAAAACTACATCATACTGTAGTAGTGGCACCCAAGATTCATTGTGATTGTATTCTATTGTGGTCAATGATAATGAAGATTACAGAAGACAATAGCTAAATAGAATGAAGTCACTTTCATATGTACTAATAGCTAAATGTTGATTGTATAGAAGGTCAATAGTTACTGTGATTGTACTTTGTAAATGAATGTAAAAAAGAGAATATTGTAACGAATTCTTCCATATGAATAAAATGCTTTCTTTCATTTTTCAATCTTTTTAGATGGAGTTTACAAAATATATCATACGTACTTCTTCAAAAAGACCTAGCCAATACAAAGTGAATCAAAATATGACTAAGCAAAATATACAAAGGCTAAAAGTAAAACTATTTACAATTAGATGTACTAAGACCATATCAATTATGTTGATTGTTGGAAGATGAGAAATTTCTGATGAATTCTATTGCATCAAGTGATGGGTTGTCAAGAGGTGCCTACATTAAAAAAATTAACACCCATTATATGATGGATACTAATTATGTAGCAACCTAATATGAATTCTTATATTGAATGTTCTCACCATCATCATTTCAGTAAAAATATATTCACCCTCATGGGTTTGAGGTTGTGTATAAGACACTGATGGTGCTGAATAGGATACACCAACTTGAGCCTGACGGGGTGCTTCACTAACCTATAAATATTACATATAAATATTAATTCTTACAAATATTACACATAACCCATAATTATTACAAATATTACACATAATCATCAATTCATATAAACAAGCATATTATTATTTACTGTAGATAGTATGACTTGTGAATTTTGTTCACTCGATTTTTTTCTTCTTCTCCTACCTGATTGCTCAAGACAACTCTTTATGCGCTTCCTAGTCTTTAATCCAATTCGCTTCTTAAAGCCCTTCATATGAGCAACACATTCACTTGTTGGTACTGTGGAAACACCATCTTTCTCATTCAGACTTTTTTGCATTAAACAAAGTTGCGATACTTGCTTGCCCAACTCTAACATGACATGTTGCACTAATGAGAATGCTTCTGGACATTCTAAAGTTTCAGATGCTATTCTTATCAACATTGGACAAAGTTGTCTATATCGCTGTGAGCTATCTAACCGTGTATCCTTAATGATTTCCTTCCATTTACATCATGAACCATACCACTTCTTGCTATCTTTGTCCACCTGGTGAGAATATATAAATCTAGAAGTATTTTAACATCTATATAATCAAAAACCTTCAATGCATGATAACACAATATTCTAATAGCTTTAAACTTCATACAATTACAAGTGATTGACTTGTAGGAAGGATGGAATCTCACTTTGTAATCTCTCTCTTGGTTTACCATTGAAATAACATACTCAAACACGAGCCCACTTTCATTTTTATGCTTTATAGAAGCTGCTGCAACTCGATCAAACTCCTCTTGGAAAGGCTTAAAGATTGTGGGTGTGTAAATCTGAACTAACTGTTGCAACATAAGCGAATTTTCCATTTTCAACCTCGAGATCTTTTGTCATGCTTCAAACTCACATTTCAATTCATTATATCTCTTGTCTTTTAATACCCTTTCAAAGGTCTTAAAGAATTTGACAATGTTTATGTTTGGGTTCATGAAACTCTTCACATCAGAATTCAATGATTCACTCAACTGTGTGCTTCGCATTCCAAGAGTGAAAGCTTTTTTCATATAACATGCTGCCCATTTTTCTCTTATGTTGTACATATGTTAAAGCCATTGATTATCATGAGCACCCCATTCAGCCAACAACATACTCCACCTCGCCTCAAATTGCAATTCATCAACATATTCGTACATGCACCTTTTGAAATCCCTTAAGAAATGTGAGCCATCTTTCATCAAGTAGCCTAGGTGCTTAACACCATTTTGCATCAAATGCCATGTGCATAAATCATATGACACCTCAGGCATAACCTCACACAAGGCCTTTGCCATTGCTTGGTCTTGGTCAGTAAAGATAGTACGAGGCTTTTTATGCCGATGAGATGCTAAGAAAGTTTTAAAAAGCCACTTAAAAGAGTCTATTATTTCATCATATAACAGTGCTACTCCAAAAATAACCAATCTTCTGTGATGATTGAAGCCACAAAATAAAGCAAGTGGTCTATTCTCATTATTCGTACAATGTGTTGTGTCAAGGCAAACCACATCACCAAAATAATCATAGTCAATTAACATCCTTGAGTCAGCCCAGAAGACATTGGTTATTTGTTTCTTTGTATCCATTTGATAAGCATGGTAAAACGAAGGATTTTCCAACAATTGTTTCTGGAAATAATGTAATAAAGCATCGGCTTCCTTATACATCATGCTCCTTTGCCATCTTCCTTGAAGATAATTTTTTACATCTTGGCGGGTATAACCCAAATTTTCTCTACCTCCCACATGCCGACTCATCAAGTCAAAAGCTATTTTTTGTTGAATCCCAGAATCTTCTGCTAATTCAATCTCTTGAGCTTGAATCATAGATATTTTTCGTTGCGATGCTAGCATATGAGAAGTTTCTACAAGATGAAGTGGGTGGTTATGCTCATCAACAAAATCATGAACCTTATATTTTCCATTACTGAATATCAATCCAATCCTTGCTTTGCAATTAGTTCTTGTCTCTAGCCGAGGATTAAAAACCTTAAAATCTCATTTGTCTTTCTTTCTCACCCCTTCTTTGCAACACACATATCTACATGATGATATAGAGGCATCCTTGTTCTTGTTAAAATATTGTTTCCTTACTCTAAATTCCATTTTTTCGCCATATTTAACCCAAAACAACCATACCTCCTCTAAGCTTTCAAACTCCATACCAAGTTTAGGCTTAAAATCTACCTCTACATAAGGATCCATAGAAGGATGTGTACCTGTAAAATGAACAAAGGTAGTAAACAACAATGATTTTTACATAAATAAAAAACACAAAATTAAATCTATTATTCTGTTTTCCTTTGCTTTTAAACTTTCTCCATTTATGAAATGAAATAGAAAAATGAAATATGTCACTTGAATATATGAAATTCAAAAAGAAATGAAATTTAGTTTAAGTATATTTATAAAAAAATATAAATCAATATTTTTTTTTTAAGTCTTAACCTTTAAAATATAGCATTTTATTAACCATTGAAGAATATCATTGCATTAACAAATGTTCTTTTTATCACAATATCCCCTAATATTTTCAATAAGTTAAACAACTACTGACCCAAAGGAACATATATAAACAGCCACTGTTTATGTAAATGAGCAATGTATAAAAACAAATATTGTGGTGCAAATACCTTCTTGTTACCAATGCTCTGTGTATTTATAAGGATGATGACAACCCAAAACAAACCTAAAGAAGAATCATATCATCAGAATAATAGTTATGGTAAAAATACTAAGTAAAAGCTATCCTCAAATATAAAAAAAACAAGCAAGACTTTCACTTTAACAAAAATCTTATCTCCAATGGCTAATCTCATTGTCAGTTTATTGAACAAAAATTACTGCCTTTACCTTCAACGAACTCTCCCCACTTGAACACAAAGCTTGCCTCCAAATGAAAATGAACAAGAAGATATCAAGATTTGAACATTCCTTTTTGAAATGCTAGCAACGATTTTGCTCCAACTCTCATCTGCCATGAACGTTGTTGAAGCAGCAAACTTTTGCCTCCAAAACGCACTTCCAGATAATGTGAAACGCAATAGATTCGAATATGCTTATTTCCATTTACTTCAACTCCAAAACGTAGTGTTTAGATATGAGGGGAGTGAGATGAAAATGCACCGTTTCATTATAAATCAGGCAGGAGACGCATGTCAGTATGAGAGCAGCTGGATTGCATGAATGGATAGATTTAATTCAAAATGATGCTGTCATTTTCCCTCCCAAACAGGAGGGAAGCCGGACCTAATCTGAACCCACTTATGTAATGCTTCACATATTTCAATGCATATTCCTTAAAAAAGTTTGCAAGTGTATATTGAAGTGTTGACAATATTACCTGCATGTATGTATTAAAAGGTATATTTCTTAGGACTTGATTATGGAGAATTTGAGCTTTTCATTGTCTAATCATCTCAAGAACCGCATAATGATATCAAAATTTGTGATAAAAAAATATTT
Organism: Erythrophleum fordii; assembly: GCA_032878935.1. Classification (NCBI taxonomy): domain Eukaryota; kingdom Viridiplantae; phylum Streptophyta; class Magnoliopsida; order Fabales; family Fabaceae; genus Erythrophleum; species Erythrophleum fordii. Next base: position 3,013,067 of record JAVQMF010000055.1, read on the forward strand.
TATAATCATGGATTAATTTCAAAAAACAATCAAATGGTGAAGAGTTTGAGCTTCAAAAAGCTCCACCTCTCCATATACCTCATCCTATTTCTCATAAATATAAGGTAAAGAAATTTGTGCGCATGCTGTAAAATTATATTCTTTTCTGTTTCTTTCAAAAACTAAAAAGCAAACAAAAACCTTTGGTTGGTTATTAGACTTGTAATTCCCACAAACTGTGCCATTAGATTTATAATTTAGAATAGGTTAGACTAGGCTTCGAGTTGGAATTTATTAAGGCCTGTTTGAAATTGTTTTTGTTTTAATGTTCTCAAAACATATGTTTTTTAAAATAAATTTTGAGAACAAAAAAAATAAAAAAATCCGTTTGAATCATTATTCTGAAAAGTAATTTTTTTTTTGATTCTGCAGAACAAAAATTACAAAACATAAAAAAAATGTTCTGATTTTTCTATTTTCGAAAACAAAATTCTATTTTTTTGTTTTACAAAACACTTCATTAAAAACACATTATCAAACAAATTTTTTAATTTTTTTTGTTCTTAAGAATAAAAAATTATTCTAAAAATAAGAAACCAAACAAGTCCTAATTTATTATTTGCTCGAGTTTGAATTCAAAAATAGGTCTAATATATTTGTAAATATATAAGTACTTTATCATATCTGCCATATTCATCCTTTATTCTATTTTTTACTTTTTAGTGAGTAACGCCACGTAATTAAATCTGCTTATATTGGTCCGAAGCGAGAATAACCGAAGTGACAGTGGCACCCACCACCACAACTTAGTGCACATACACACGGCAAAGTGAGGCGCCATGCATCTCCATGAAACCGCATAACAAGGACACTACATAGACGACAAAAAGAATCCTACAAATATATAACTTCATCAGTCCTGACGACACCTTACCACTTTCCCATCAAATGTCGTCAGTATATCATCAATTACATTATCGTAAAACGGCAACCTTCACTGACTCCAATCGACAGGACACTTGGAACCTAGGCCTTTATATGATTGAATTTTTTATAAATATGGAAAAAAAATTATCACTAATTAAAATATTATTTTTATTTAATTATTATTTATAATATAGTCTCAAGTGTTATGAAGTATTTAGATATTTTACCTTTCTTTTGTCGTCGAAACTTTCTGATCTATATATACAGTATCAAGTTGTGAACAAGTTGTGGATACTTTTTTTTCACATGAGAATACGAAATATTAAATATTAAACCTTTTTTTTCTTATAATTTGGTAAACTCTTTGACATTATACATAATAACGTAGTAGTAACTTAATCCAACGCAAACTTTTAAGATATGAAGTATGAGTGTTATTGTGAAGTTCACCTATAGGAATGGGATAATGGTGTATTGAAATTTTATTATCACACGTTCGAACACATTCATGAAGATGGTGTGCACGTTTGGTGATATTAATTGCTATCTAAGCCGTGATTCTATTAATTGGTCAGAAGAAAAAAACTTGATTATATTAGGTGTATTCATGGGAGGTTATGGGCCGGCCTTCAATTAAATAACACAATAAATGGAAAAAAAAATTTCTAAATATTTTTAGAATATTATATTATTTATACTTTTTTTAATTAAAAAAGCCTAAATAAAATTAAATGAAATCCTTCTACTAATAAAATAATTATAAGATATATAACTGAATTATATATTTAATTATTTGCTATTCCATTATCATATAAATAGAGTTTTGTATGAAACCTACAGTCAATTATTCACTGTAGTAGTATTATTGTGTAGAGTTTATTATATAATTTGATTCTATTTTACTAATTAGTGTATAAATGATGTGATAGATTGAGTATATGTGAAAATTTCTTTAATAAATCATATTATACTATATAATATATGTAGTTATATTAATTGACCATAAAAAAACTTGATTCTTAAATCTTATTTTTCATATATTAAAAAAAATTAAATATTTGGAATTAATTTTTTAATGCAAAAAAATTTAAAATGGCATCTCATAATATTTATATTAATTTATTTTATTATTTTAAAATTATTTTAGAAGAAAAGTAGAGCTCATCAAACATAATTTTAAAATACAATATCCTTAAAGAAATAAATAATATAAACTCAATAATTTTTATAAAAAAAAATTATATCATTGAAATAACTCAAGAAACAAGCGTCTTTCTTTCTATTTAAGAAAACATTCCATTTTAGAATATTTCTTATATATTCTAAATAGTAGATAGCAATGTTAGTTGAACTCAACATCATTTTTTTAGTTATATTGCCCTTATGTATAAACTTTTTACTTAGTATTATAGAGTTTATTGCTGTTTAAAACATTATATTCGGATCTTGGATTCCTTGAACATAGCTTGGATTTATATAAAGTAAATATTATCCATGACATTAATAAATGCCTTTGTTTATCAATTTTCAACTTAAGAGGATGAATATGACCACAGACACACAGGCTGTTTTACTGCCATGTGCTAAGCAACTATTTGATACGTAATACATCATTCTCTATTTTTAATTTCCCGATGACCGGGTTCTTGATGTGACATACTAATTAAGCTCTATTTTACATACAAACTCACCTAATTCCCCCTTTATTTAAAAAAAAATGTAGGCAAAGTGATAGATTTTATATATTTTAATGCTAGAAAAAAGTAAATTTATTTTACTTATGGACTTGATGAATGTAGAATGAACCATCGTAACGACAAATGTATACATTTTTGTAATAAACTTATGCTTGTATAATTACACTTTTATTTTGAAATTTTGATTGCTTAATTTAAATAAAAGTCCAAGAATAATTACAAGTTACACAAATAGCATTATTTTTTTTGTTTTCAGACTTTGACTCAAGTAATATAATCTTTAAACATATGTGTCAGAGAGTTTTTATGTACTTTTTAAATTTCTTTCTCATGTTTTCAAATTTTATACAAAAACAATATTTTATTATATAATATATAAATAAAAAAATTTTTTAAGTGTTTATTTTTATTATCAAATTTTTTTATTGAAAATATAATACCTACAATTTTTCTATAAAAATTTATCACATGATATTGTATTATAAAAATAAAAATATTTATTACTTTTATTTAAAAAATGTGATAAAATATCTATGAATTTAAATTTTTTTAAGTGAATAGATAGTAAAATTTCTTTTAAATAAGAAGAGAGAGTGTCACACTAATTTTTATCTATTTTTTAATATTTTTATTTTAAAAACACTTTGTTAATCACTCGTTTACTTACTTTGAGAGATCCAAATCCAAATATCTACAATGTAACTAATATTGAATATTAATGAACGAAGCGTACCATACCACGAAGCATCAAGCGAGGAACGGGTCCGAGTCTGTATGGACAGAAATTTTCAACTTGTGAAATTGATTCCCAACAATTATCATGGCAATCACTTTCTTTTATTTATTTTTTAAATTTATTTATTTATTTGGTGAAATTCATGTTAGCCAGTTGAATTCTTAGGAAGGCCAATTAAACTCGCAGTCAATCAACGTTCAACCAAAAAGCGTGAGGACTGGGCACAAAGACACCATCTTTATTTGTCAATTCTATAGAGAGACAGAGACAAAATCGCCTCAGAGGAGGGAGAGAGAGAGAGAGAATCAGAGAAAATGGGGGATGTGAGGAAAATAGTGGTGGTGGTGGAAGATGTGGAAGCAGCTAGAATTGCTCTTCAATGGGCTCTTCACAATATCGTTCGCTATGGTGATGTAATCACTCTTCTCCATGTATACCCTCTCACAAGATCCAGAAGCAAGAACAAAGATCGTCTTCTTCGTCTCCAGGGCTTCCAGTTAGCCCTTTCCTTTCAACACATCTGCGATACGTTCCCCAACGTAAGCCTCTTCCGTTTTCACAAAGGGATACTACGGACAATTGGTTTCATTGTTCTGAAATTCTCTTCTATTATAATTATTTATGACTGATTTGCTTTTGCAAATTAATGGGTATGTGCCATAATCTTAGGGTTGTGTTACAGACAAAGGCTGAGATTATTGTCACGGAAGGGGACCAAGAAGGGAGGAAAATCGCAGAAACTGTGCGACAGATTCAAGCTTCGGTGCTCGTCGTTGGGCTCCATGATCGTAGTTTTCTTTACAAGTAAGTCCCATGCCAATATCATATATTTGAAGTTTTGAGTCAACTTCAAGAGGGATATGGGAATTAAACTCGATTAATACCGCCCACAATATACTCATGATGAATGATGAATTGATGATGATGACCCGCTTTTAATATAGGGGTCCTCTTGGTTTCTACAATTTATAGCTTTTAGGATAAAATTCAAATTAGGCTTGTTCGGTGTCATTGTCATTTTGATGGGGTTGACGCGGGAAAGTTCTCTGGATTTGTTTCGGGGGAAAAGGAAAAAGGTAAGGTTCTGATTGAAAGGTCAACTTCTACCTCATGGATATTGGGGATTTCACCTTTTAACTTCATACCGAGGGACCAGTTTTACTCTTCTCTCTTGCTTGGCTTCTATAAGATTATAACATAGGTTAGTGGGACCTGGGTTTATTATTAATATTTGTCTACTGTGTTACTTCTGCTTCAACTTGGAAAGGGGTATCCTGTTGAGCTTCAGAAATTTGTCACAGAAAACTGTAGCATTTGCACGTGCCTTCTTAATGGTGACAAAAAAGGGCCAAAAGCTATTGTGCTCCACTCTTGAATAGGGTTGGAAAAATTATTGATAAGTTTGTTTAACTATCTTGATAGAATAGATTTACTTAAAAAAAAAAAAAATCTGCGAGACTGTGACTGTGAAATAACCTTGGTTGTGTCAAAAAATGAATGATCGTGTTCAACTTTTCCCTTAAATTAATGCCTCATTATAGCGTTTTTTATCAGGAATCTTCATTCAATGCTATCTATATATGGCAAATATAAGCTCTACATAAGTAGATACATATATTTGGAATTGGCACAGACTGACTGATGCAGTGGCTCCACCAAAAACTTGAAGAAATAATATATCCAACTGCATTTGGCACATACCCATTTGCATTTATTGTAGTTTGTGTCTCAATCAGATACTTAATGGCTTGCACTTTGTGTTATTTAGTAATTCTAGGAGAAATCACACAACTCAAAGCAGTGTTTTTATTCATTCGGCATACATAGGTTGGCAATGGCCCATGATAGTGTTGCCAGCAACTTCAACTGCAGAGTACTTGCCATCAAGCAGCCTCCTGCTTCACCATTGAGGCCCATGGTTTCCGCAGCAGCAGTGCTAGACAGCTCAACCAACATGGACTTTTCTCAGATCGATCTTTCTGGATTACAGTAAGTTTCCTGAAAATCCTTCTCACCACCACCATCACCTCTCAATAATTCGTCAACGTGTTAGATTTTTTATCTACCCACTGCCCAATAAGAGGGGAACAATTATTCAGAACCCACCTGCTCCCTCTTATTCAGAGGAAGGAAGGATTTTATTACACATAATTTTCTGAGAAATTTTTAGGTGACTGGGCTACAAATAAACAAATTTAATTATGAATAAATAGATAAACAAACATCTTCGAGTGGGTCTTATTGAAAAATAAATATTCTTAGCATGCTTTCATGTGAATTCATTTTTTATTCTTATGCTATTTATATTTTGTTCAGTAAATTAATTTATTTTTTTAGTAAACCTTATGTAATGTAGTTTTAAATTATACTTCAATTGATTTTTTTAATTTAAAGCAAAAATTACTTATGTATCAAAATATAAATAGTAATAATATTGAAATTTTACAGCATTACAGAATTATAATAAATATTTTTACTTATATGTCCATAAATAATTAATAATTCACTGCCTGTCTGCATCTTTTACAAGCCATTTCTACCGAACACACTTTCAATTTCTTAAACGTTGGACACCCAAATCAAAGCACTAGTTTAAATGATGTTTGTGCAAGTAGTGTGCAGGGGAGTTTTCACTCCCTACTCTGCAGTTAAAAACGGAAAAAGAAAAAAGGTTCTGATATTATGGAAGTGCTACTTCAGATGGTGATATTAAGACCACATTCATATGCTGACTTCGATGAAATATGCATTTGTAATTAGTTTCTTTGGGTGGTTTTCATGAGAAGACCTTTCATTTGAATATATTGATATTTTACAATCATACAATTATATAGTCAGAGAAAGAAAGATACAAATGATTAAAAGTAAATATAACATCATATCTTTTCTCTTTATCTTTTTCCAATTGTATTATATGCAATTAATTGTAATTGCAAACGCAAAATTTGAATTATAAATGAAGCAATTTAAGGGCATAGACACCCAGTTAAGATTTCTTAATGCAGAGGCAGAGCTCTAATAGACCAGTTTTAGAGTTGAATTGCAGAGTACCAGAAACCCCTCCACCAAAAATTCCATACCGAATCTGCCCCAACCCATCTGCAATTCTTTGGAGATCAAGGAGGTCTAGAAGAAGGGGAGAGACACAGCAGGGAAACCTACCCTCAAACCCAGATGATTGAATCACTTTCCTGCAGATTATTTAAAAACAAAATGAAATTAAATATGGTCCCAGAAACAATTTGGGCCATGATTTTTTCCCATTTTCTTTCATTTAATGCTCACCTGCCATGGTTATAAAAGAAAGAGTGCTGTTGACATAGGATAGCTTTTGTTGTTTGTGCCTATATTTTTCGTAATGTATTTTAAAAAAAAAAAAAAAAAATCATGTATTGACATTACTTTCTTACACATCTGAAGAGTGATATAGCATTTTCGTCCTTCATAGTCTTCATCTACATCTTTCTTATCTCTTTTTCTTTGGGACTATTCCTCGATTTGTACCTATCATCCTTGCGCAAGGACCTTGTTAATCCTTGCTGGGCAACGCTATGACAGTGGCGTTACACAATTTTCTGATCTGAGAAAGCACGTACAAGCCTAATTTATTGTTAAAAAAAGAAGAAGTAAATTTCATATATTTTCTTTGAATTTTGTTAAAATTGTATAGAATTTTTATCTACTCTCAAAATATATATGAACCTCTCTTAAAATAAGAAAGTTATCATAAAATTTAACCTAATTTTTTAAAAAATATATTTAGCTTAATAAAAGATGTTTTAGTTAAAAAATTAAAATTAAAGTAAAGTGTATAATAACATTTTATTTTAAGGAAGATCTGTATATATTTATAAAATAGAAAAAAAAATTTCTGTACAATTTCAACATAATTAAAAAAATTTGTATAATTTACTTAAAAAATAAGAAAAGAGCAATAACTATTTTCATAGAACAAAATTTTATGAACTTCCCACAGGTGTCTTATACATAAAGAATTGGAGTATGGCCATAATAATAATAATAATGTAGAGATTTGAAAGTTGTTTCACATTTTGATGAGCTATTATCCATATGAAATTGAAATTCACGCATGAAGATTTTAACCCTTGAAAGTGTTTCTATCATTCTGATCGTGGTATCTGGTAAAAAGTTTAAGAAGGTTCTTGTTGGCTTTTTGTTATGCTTAGGTGGGGCAAGTTAAACAGAAGTTCACAAGCCTTTCTCATGAAGCAGCGCAAACGAAGGACCCAACAAAACATTAGGGCGTGCAGCATCTAACTCCTTAAATAGTTTCTGATAATCCTATTAAATTTATTGTGAATATATTCTTTTTATATAATTTATATAATATTTATTATATTTCTATAATTATTATTTTATTTATTAAATTATATTTTTAAAAATAAAAATATAAAAACCATTTCTTATTCTATCTACATTTATCTATTCATTTTATATATATTTATTTCTTTTACATCATCTAAGTAAATACTGTTAAATACCTTTTTTATGAGTTGTGATATTATTGAATGATCCACTCTCCTTTTAATATAGAAAAGTTTTTAATTTACAAGAAATATGAAAATGTTTAATTTTTATTAAGGAAAAAAAGCCACTAAATAACGGATGGCTTAAGAATTTGGTCATTTTCTTTCTTATGGATGACATTCAAATGGAATAAAAAATATTTAAATTATCAAATGCTGGGTTATAATGGGTTCTTGAAACATCCAGAAGCCCTATCAACCTAGCTGAAGTCTCAAAAGACATTCAAATATGAAACTTAGGGCTTATCCAGTTGCCAATGACTAGGAAACAAAAAGAATAAGAATGTATTAATAGTTAAACAGTGTTCCATAATAGCTAAATGAGTTTTAAAAAAATTTACAATTCATTACAAGGAATTTTACTATTTTAAATAGAATAAATTATTTTTAAAAAATAATTTAATTATATTGTCTTTATTTTTATTATATATGTGTTTCTTATGAAATTAAAAGATAAATCAATCTAAATTCACTTGTTCAAAATAAGTTTTATATAAACTTACTAAAAAAATTGTTAAACTTTTTTTTAAGTTATTTATTTTATGTTAAAAATTATAAATTAATTATATATAGTATGTTTATATTTATTTATATATTTAATATAAAAGTTATTGTTAAATTAAATATTGTCAATTATTATCTTTTGATGGGTTAAATTGCTTTAGAAAGTTATTTTAGAAATATATTTCTCTTTTTAATAATTATTCTTGTTTAAATGATTTTAAAGTTTATTAAATTTAAACATAAACATTTTATATTAGTTACCTACATGTATAATATTTATTATATTATATAAGTAAATAAGTGATAGAGATTTGACTAAAATAAGTGTAGTTATAGTTTATTTTTTAGTTTTAGAAAAGGTATATATATTGTTTTTATAAAAACATAATTAAAGCAATGGGCTTCAAGTCATTTGTCTGTGCCTACTAAATGCATGGTTATAAGAAAATGACCTAAATATTTATATAAATTTATGTCTTTTGGTGAAAAATTAAGGATTTATTGGTTTGAAATGTAAATATGAAAAATACTTCCAAACCACTAGTGAGGAGGTTAGCAATCCTTCACCCCCCCCCCCCCCCACACACACCAACTATTGAAGCCATCTCGCAATGCATAGCATGCCATGTGTTTGGCTTTTTTTTTTTTTTTAATTTCAAACTTACTTGAAATTGTGGTTGTTTGCTCCATCCACTATTACAATCTCGACACGTATCCCTTTTAATCTCCCAAATGCTACATTGCATGAACATCCAGCTAGTTAAATTAGAAACAACCCCACATACTTAGTTTCATTTTGTAATTGGAGTGTTTTGGAAGAACCCTTATGTCTAGCTAGCATTCCATCTACCTTACATGAAGCTTTAGTGCCAAACCCTTACTATCATTCTCTTCTTATTCCCTTGTTGGAAGCTTTTGCTATGTTCTCTCTACCATTTTCATTAAGATAAGCTTTTATACATCATTAGCTCCAACTTCATTGATGAGTCATGAATATTCATATGATGCTAGCCATTGTTAATCTAAAGGTGGCTTCTTGTTCTCTCTTTTGCTTTCACTCTTACCCAAATATTTATATGACATTTTGCTTGTATTCTCTTGAAGGTTATTGACTTTACAATAATAAACTACTTCCCTTATTTTGCTTGGTTTCTTTGCTTGTTGAAATTGATAGTATGTAACTAACTTTTACATTATAAAGTGGTATTTTAAAACTTTGTTAAGCCTTTTTAGTCTTAAAATTGAATTTTATGGCAAGAGATGAGAGCATAATTTTTAACTATAATATGATTTTAATTTTGCATTAATAGATGATATTTTTAAATGTGGCATTGTTATTAATATTTACTATTTAATGCTAAGAGATGAAAGCTAATTTAATGATTAGAGATGATAATATTTCTTATAATCTGATTTTTTAGTGAGAGATGAAAGCTTAAAGTAAATTATGAACCAACTAGATTTAGGAATTGATTATTGTCTATCAATAAAGAATTGCATGCTTTTAAAATAAAAGCAATAAATAGATGCCAAAAATAATGAATATTGGAAATAGATACGAACACTAAAAATCTTACTTTTTAACTTGTCCTATTCATGTATACTTCTAAGGCACCCTAAAATAGTCAGTAATTGTTAAACTTTTATGTTATCTTCAATATATATTTTTGTTAATATAAATCAAACTTTTAAGTGATATATGAATATCTAAAGACTATATCAATTTTTCCTATGAATACTATGATAAACTATATAGGAGAAAATGAAGCATGTAACTTAGCATTTTTCCAGATACCAATCTTTTTGGTCAGATTAAAAAAGAAGTGATGATGGATCCATTTTATGGAGGTTGATTTCAAGCATAAACTCAATATGCAATCTGATGGCTTAAAGGCAGTATTAAAGCTTTGGGTTGAATATGGTGGGAAAATCAAATTCAGTGTGAGAAAAGCATCTTTCAACAAGAACAAGGATGAAGCGATAACATTAACTAGGTATATGTATTGCAAAGAGGGTGTTTGAAGAAAAGACAAAATAGATTTTATAACTATAAATTCTCAATTAGAAACAAGAATCAATTGCAAAGCAAGAATGAGATTGATGCTTATGAATGAAAAATATAAAGTGCATGATTTTGTTGAGGAATATAATCACCTGCTTCCTCTTGCAAAAACTATTTCTATGTTGGCATCACAATGTAAGATATTTTAAGTTTAAGCTTATGAGATTAATTTGATAAAGGATTATGGACTTCAACAAAAAGCCTCTTTTGACTTGATAAGTATGCCCACGGGGTGGAAGAGTGAATTTCAATTATACCCATTTGAATGCCAAAAATTATCTGAATGTAAGAAGACAATAAAGCATCATGTATAAGGAAATTGGTGTGTTATTGCAATATGTCCAAGTCTAATTGTTAAAAAATTCATCATTTTTTTATGCTTATCAAATGGAAATGAAAGAGCAAATAACTAATGTCTCTTGGACTAATGTAAAAATATTAATTGACTATAGTTATTTTGGTGATGTAGTATCCCTTAACATAACATATTATACTAATAAAGAAAATAGATCATTTGCATTGTTTTGTAGATTTAATCATCATAGAGGAATGATGGTTTTCAGGGTGGCATTGATATATGACAAGAGAGTGGAATCATTTAAATGGCTCTTTGAATTTTTTTTGGCAGCATATCGACATAAAAAGCCCCTTACTATCTTTATCGATGAAAATGTGGTAATGGCAAAAGTATTACATGAAGTGATGTTCGAGATGTTACATAGATTATGCACATGGCATTTGATGCAAAATGACATAAAGCACCTATGCTACTTAATGAATGATGGATCACATTTGTTAAGAGACTTCAGTGGTATATGTATGAATATAATGAGAAAACATGGTTTAAGATGGAATGGAGTAGGTTGTTGTTAGAATATAATGTTCATAATAACACATGGCTAAGATCAGTTTACAAATATAAAAGAAAAATAGGTGGCTTATTACATGAAAAAAGTTTTCTCCCTTGGCATGCGAAGCACACAATTGAGTAAAAGCCTGAAAATTCAATGTAAAGAGTTTTATAAATCCAAACTTGGACATCATTAAATTCTTTATGATGTTCGAAAGAGTGGTAAATGATCAGTGATACAATGAACTAAAATGTGTGTTTGAGTCATGCAAAAAAATTCGAAGATTGAAAATAGAGAATTCACTTATGTTGCAACAGCTTGCTTAGATATATACTCCCACTATTTTTGAGATGTTCCAAGAGGAGTTTGATCAACTCGCAACAACTTATATAAGCATAGGAATGAAAGTGGGTCCTTGTTTGAGTATGTTATTCTATGGTAAAAAAAGAGGGAGATTACAAAGTGTTGTTTCATTCTTCCATCAAGTCCATTTCTTCTAGTTATATGATGTTTGAGCATGATGGTATAGTCTGTTACCATGCATTGAAGGCTTTTGACCATATGGATGTTAAGATACTTCTAGATTTATATATTGTTATGAAATGGATAAAAAAAGTAAGGAGTAGTGTGGTTCATGATATCAATGGAAAAGAAACTATAGAAGATACATGGCTAAACAACACTTAACGATATAGACAACTCTGTCTCATGCTAATAAGAATAGCATATGAAATGTCTGACTATAAAAAAACATTTGTGTTAGTGTAGAAAGTCATGTTTGAGTTGGGCAAGTAAGTAATAACTCTTCATTTGAGTTAAAAAACTCTTAAGCATAAAGGTAAGGCAACTGTGTTACCAACTAGTAAATATATAACACGAGCAAAGGGATTCAAGCATCAAATCAATATAAAGAATAAGAACTACATGAAGGGATTTCTTAAGCATCAAGGGAGAAGAAGAAGAAGAAAAAGAAGAGCTCCACGTGTCCAAAACTCACAAGTCCAACTATCTCTGGTAAGTAAGGATATACTTGTTTATATGATTATATGTCAGTGATATTTTGGTATGTTTACAGGGAATTAATATTCATGCATAATTCTTGTAGTTGAATGTTGCACCTAGTTAGATATCTGTTGGTATATCCTATTCAACATTGCCAACACCCTATGCACAACCTTAATCTTATGAGGGAGAACTTACGTTCCTAGAGATAATGTTGGTAAAAACACTTAATTTTTTTAAAATAATATGATCTTGCTTTGCAATTAGTGGTCATGTTATACTTAGTGTTGTTTTTTAATGTAGGCACATCTTGATTATCTTATATCATCACTTGAAGCAATAGAGAGCAGTGAAAATTTCTCAAATATCAACAATCAAAATGTTTCATGTGTTGATTCTTGGTACATGCTACTAGTACATGTTTTGTAAATCACAATGATATTTTAAAATTTGTATATGAGAATGATGTAAATCAAAATGATAGTTTGACAAATGAAATCAATGATTTTATTCAAAATTATGTCTTCCTTACAATAATCTCTTCTTTACATTTACCACCTTACTATAATTATAATCACCAATAACCTACTATACAATGACTAATTACATTAACATTGTCATTATATCCTGTCTTAACTTTGGCTTTCTTTGCCTTTGTAGTTTCTACCTCCTCATGGTCTTACTTAATTTTGTCCACCTATATCCAATTAGAACAGTTGAACTTAAATCTAAACTGTATGCTCAAATTTCCTTGTTGTTGGGCTAGTTCACATTGCCTCATCAATTTCAATTTCAATTTCAATTTTATTCTTACTTGGTTTTAATAATAGTTGATCATTTGACTCCCAATGTGATGGTGATTGATCCACTTAATTAAAATAGATGGTTTAATAACTGATTTCAAAAGTATTTATTAGACTACTAAAAACTACATAAAATTGAACAAATTTGAAGAAAGTAACAATTTATTACAATAGCTTAAATAGATTTAAGACATTTATTTCAGAACATTATTTTAAATAAATATGTAAAATCCAGTTGTCAAGATTTCCAAGTTATGTTTTCCTGAGCATTGTTGGGATTCTGTGAATTTAGTTCCTATACAAGTCACCTTTCTCTTGAGTTTTAGGGTGTCTAAGTGACTAGATATTGGTGTCTAGTTGTTTTTATAGTTACAAGTTTTGTATACAAGCTAGCCATATAGTTAACTAAGTCCCTTCTTAATTTGGAAAGGAAAGAAAGATAAAACAACATTCATTTTTTGGTTAAGGTGGCTTTTTTTTTCTCCTCTACTTAGGATTTTATCCAATGACTGTCTTATTGTTGAAACAAAAGGAAAATGCCACCAAGCTAATGGTTTTACTAGAAGGCTAGTCCAAAAAGTATGTGCCTTTTCATAAAAAGCTACTAAAGAAACAATCACAAAATTTCTTAATCATATCCTGTAGAATAATATATCAACACTTAGTAATTAATTCTTTTTCCTTTTGGATACTCAAATAGCTACACACAAAAACTTCAAAATATAGATAGTAATGCATGTAGGAAACAATCCAACCACACATACACACATAAAAAGGCAAGCATCCATAATATATGATATTCAATAGAATTTATAAAATAAATTTTTAATGAGTTCTGGAACAATAAATTATGGACGTACTACTCAACCACTTTGTATACAAGCTTGAAGTATAAAATTTTTTCAATATAACATTGAACTTGCCACCATAACCTTCAAATTGGAACTTTACAAAATAGGTATTTCAAGTCAAGAGAAACAAGAATTGATAAACATATGCTTAGATTCACTCCAAAATTTTAAAACAAGTAGCAGCTTTAGATTATATGAACAGAAAGAATTTCATAGAAATAAGCCCTTCTAAAACTCAAGAACAAGTATACAAATTCAAAAGATAAATTAAATTTCCATAGTTAGTAAATCTACACCTAGTGAATCAATTTGTCATAAAGGAAAATTTGCTTGTTCTTGAAGCATCCATACATATAAGCCTAAAACATATGCTTAGATAAATTACTTTAATCAAATTTACCAAGGAAGCCTAATAAAAATATCATATAAGTAATATAGAGTACACACGCACACACATATGGATAGTGGTTACAAACTCAAAGAAGTTTATGCTATCACATATGCATCATAGCATGAAGGAAAATTGAATTTGATTTACAGCTGTATTCTCCCGTTGTTGTGGCTTGACCTTTTGGATCTATTAACAACAAACAACTTCTTTAATGGAAACTTGGGGTGGAAGCAATTTCTCAATTTTCTTCTTGAGAACACCATCTACAATCTACAATTATTCCATATAAAACCACAATAGAGTAGAGTATAGAACAAATCATAGTTTTCAACTTATATAAGAATGATTCAACCATCAGAGTTTCCATTATATGAAGGCAAAACATGAATGCCTTACAATAAAAAGTTTCTAGACATGAACTTTATATCAAAATTATTCAACCAGCAAACATGAATTCAAACATTAATGCTTAACAATGTCATTCTCTAATTCAAATGTTTGTAGTAACACAAGTGATCAACTAAGTGGAAAGCATCTATCTTTGCATATAATATGATTAAAGGATAGTGATATTCTACAAATTAGTTGCAATATAATAGTATAGGGATTGACATGCATGTTAGTATTATCATTGAACAATTGCGTAATTTCATCCTCTATTATCTTGCAATGCATAAGGAGAAATTGGAATTTAAAGAGACTAAACTCACCAATCCGTAAAGATCTATTTGTCATCCCATCCATGCTAGATAGATGAACAAAAGGATTGGCTTCTATTCTTGCCATTCTCACTACTTTAAAGCTTCATTGCTCTTCTATTCAAACAGATGAGGAAGGGTTGTTGCATAAGTTTTTTCTTCTTGCAATGCAACGTTAAGGAGATTAGGGAGACCTATGCCAAGATTACAAAGGAGGATAGAGCGAACAACCACAATTTCGATTAAATTTAGAATTTAAAAAACGTAACGTTTTACAAAATTGAAATGTTACATTTTGATGTAGTCAAATGTGTGTCATGCTATATGTCAATAGATCACTTTAACAACTAGGATTTTGTTGGCATTATAAGGTGGCACTGGTGTGTTAACATTAAAGAATTCAAAGGCTACGTACATGTGTGTGTTAATGTTAGAGAATTGATAAGATGATTTTTTTTTTCAACAAAATCCATCATTAGATTAATAATTTTTATCATAATGATTTGATCAATATAATAATTACGTTTAATTTAAAAGTTACATTAATAAAAATCATATCTTATAACAAAATATTAAGAGGTATAAAAATATTAAAATTTATAATAATATCAATTGATTTCTCGTTATCTGTACTAATAAAAAATTAATTTTGATTTAATATAGTAAATTTTTGCAAAATATAAAATAAAAGTAAAAAGAAGGAAAAAAAAAAGGCTTAGTTGGCAGTTGAGTTGGAGGTTCAACTGAATGGCTGAGTCTAGAAGCAAACTCGTTGGTGGTGAGGCCGAGCCAGAAGCTCTTGTTGATTCCACTTGTGGTTTTTTCGGAACCAGACCCAGCCGAGCCAACTAATCTGCCTTTCTATACTTCAAACTCAGTGATATATAAACGTGGCGTCGCGTCGAACTATGGTTAAGTTAAATGAAGCCGTCGCATTTGCGTTTCCAGCAATATACGTCAGATCCGGCTTCTTCTCTCTCTCTCTCTCTCTCTCTTCGCTTCTTTTGTCTTTCCTTCTCTCTTTCTCTCGGCTCATCAGATCCGGCTTCGGATCCACGCCGATCTTTCCTCCTTGTTTTTTCAGTTTCCATCTCCCTCCATTTTTCACTCTCTCTTTCCTTCCCTCTCTTCCTCTCATCCCCAATTCTGATCAAATTTCTTCACCCCAGTTGGCAGACATTCATTTTTGAGTCACTCTCACTGGCTCTTCGTCCCTTCCCAACTTCTACCTTTTCTGGCAATTTCTTGTTCTTGTCAAGTCTTTCGCTGCTTGTTGGGTTTCAGTAGCCTCTTCTACGTTCCCATTTCTGATGAATTTTGGGGTAAGGAAATTCCTACTATTACTCTCGTCTTACATGTTGGGATATTCCTACTATCCCAACATGTAAGACGAGAGTCTTGCTCTACTTTAGCTCACTTCTGCTGTGTTAGTTCTGCAATTTATTTATTTTTTTGTTTTCCAAGTTCTTATTAATAATTGTTTACAGCCTTTTTCTCTAGATGATGTTATATCTCTGATCTAATTCTGCAAAGGGCAGCAATGTTTTCCTGAATTCTTACCGTTTTCTCTTGTTTTGTTGTTGTTAGAATAAATTGCTATTGCTTTTTTCTTCTCTCTCTCTTTTCTTACAATCGTGCTGGACTGATCAGACAGGTGATAGTGGGTGGTAATCGCATGGACTGGAGTGTAAATAGTCAGTATAGAAGTTACAAAGGTACCTAAAAGTACTTACTCTGTTTTTGTATTCTTTCTCATTTGTAGTAATTGTATGCTTTAGACTCTGGGCTTTGCTCTATGCTCATCTTTTGTTTATTAAGCAATTTTCAAGTTTTCGATAGCAAAATGCAATCAAAATCCTTGATTTTCCAACTTTGTAATTTGGTTATAGTCTAGCAGTTTTGACATATTTCAAGACATTCATCCTGGCACATTATAACTAATAACCTGTCAGAACAAAGGAATAATTACCACAATCTTTGGGTTTTGGCTCTAAAACTTTTTTAGCTTAATTAGTTTTTTGTTTGTTTCAATTTCGTCCCTTAACTTCTAATTTGTGCCATATTGGTCTTTTTTTCTTCTTTTGTTACATTCATCAAGAACCATTTTGAAACATTAAATAAAGTTGAGAGACAAATATGGTGCAAATTGAAAGTTAAAGGATCAAATTGAAATAAATAAGTTGAGGGACCAAAATGATAGTTAAACCTACTTTAAAATGGCATTTTATTCAAGGACTGGCTAAGTCATTGCTCTCTCATTGGGTTTAGCAAAAATTATTTGCATCTTATGACTTTTATGCATAATATTTTGTTGCTACTTTAGGCAATCTTGATGGAAGTGGCAAGATTTTAGAATTATATTTTCACATGCAAGAAAAGCCATACCCTGACCATGAGAAACGTATTTTGTGAAAATGTGTCTGATGTCGCTTAAGTGAAAGAACCAATACAGTAGATTAATTTGATATTGGCATTACCAGATGATACAAACTATGCTATATGGACTGCAGAACGTACAGAAAACAAGGTTGTTAAGAAATGTATTTGTGATTTTAGCTTCCTGTAGTGGTAGTCTGTAATCTGGTTTTAATCATAAAAATGGTTGATTTAGCTCAAGTTGTTGGTACGTGTCAGGTTAAGAAGACACTTCTAGGTTTTAGACATCTCATTGAATTTTGAATATATTAGCATCCAAATCAAATGAGGCTGTGAAATATTGCTTCTAGGCTGATTATATTTATCATGACATTCAAAACCAAGGATAATGAAACAATTTTTTGCATTTTGTGTGTTATCAATTGATTCTAAAATAAAAAAAATTCACTATTTCTTATGGTTGCCTTTTTCAAAACTTGAAGTGTGCATCCTATGACTTTTTAAGTTCTTTTCTGCTCCTTTGAGTAGATGACCATAAATCAATGATGGAGGTGGCGCTCATCCCAAACATGGATCCTGTAAATATTGGCCTTGGCTCTTCAGAAAAGGCAAATCCTATAAATTCAGTAAAACCAAGAAAGAAAACAATGACATCAGTTTATCTGAAGTTCTTTGAGACAGCTGCTGATGGGAAGAGCCGGAGATGCAAGTTTTGTGGACAGACCTATTCTATTGCAACTGCCACAGGTATTTTTCATGTGCTGTTTCCTGTCATTGATTATTACCTTTCTTTTCTTTCCTAATTATCATGTGTATCTTTTTTATTGTTGAGGTTTGTCATAATATGCCTCAAGCCATTGTTATCAAGGCAAGCTAAGGAATTACCCATTAAATTTTTTATTTTAAGGAGATATTGAGAAGTTTTTGGCAGTACATCATGTAAATATTTACCACTACTTCCTTCCTTTCAATTTCTTGTTTCAGTATATATTTTAAGCCATGCCAATTTTAAATTGTATCAGCCATGTGATGAAATCTACCCATCAAATGTGCTTGCATCTGCATATACTAATTTTTTCTTTATTTGTGAAGGCAATTTGGGAAGGCATCTTGCCAATCGCCATCCAGGGTATGATAAGTCAGGGGATGCTGTTAGCAATCCAGTAACTCAGCCCACTGTTGTGGTCAAGAAGACTCAACCTCAAGGAAAAGCAAACCAGGTTGATTATGATCATCTAAATTGGTTGCTCATAAGGTGGCTTGTTATAGCTTCTCTGCCACCATCAACTCTGGAGGAGAAGTGGCTAGTAAATTCCTTCAAGTTTCTAAATTCTTCTATACAACTCTGGCCAAGTGAGAAGTATAGATCTGTGCTTTATGAAGTTTTCAGAAGCATGAAGGAAGAAGTGAAAGCATTTTTAGAACAGGTTTCTTCCAAGTTCTCCATCACAGTTGATTTCTGGACTTCTTTTGAACAGATCTTCTATATGAGTGTCACTTGTCAGTGGATTGATGAAAACTGGTGCTTCCAGAAAGTGCTTCTTGATATTTGTCGCATACCTTTTCCATGTGGGAGTACGGAGATATATCACTCCCTCATTAAAGTTCTTAAAATGTACAATATTGAAAATAGAGTCCTCTCATGTACCCATGATAATAGTCAAGGTGCCATGCACGCCTGCCATACTTTGAAAGAGGACTTAGATGCTCAGAAGGTAGGGCCATTCTGTTATCTTCCCTGTGCTGCTAGAACTTTGAGCTTGATTATAGATGATGGTTTGAGATCCACAAAGTCAGTAATTTCTAAGATCAGGGAATTTGTAATAGAATTGAATGCCTCATCAGCGATGGCTGAGGATTTTATTCAAATGTCGACAGCTTATCAAGAAGGTACTTGGAAATTTCCACTTGATGTTTCAGCAAGGTGGAGTGGAAATTACCAGATGCTTGACTTTGTTCGCAAGGTACCTTGTTATTTTTGACAACTGCTTTAATAAATGGACATGAGGATCACCATAGAACTTACCTGTGGATATTTTTTTTTAAAACAAAATAAAATCGGAAGGGTTTAATTTGAAGCAAATGAAAATTCACCATTCTATGATGAATTTGTATTTATCAAATTCTTGTTTGCAACATATTTACTTAGTCTATGATGCTAATCAGAAAGTAGTGGGGCGAATGGAAAAAGAAATTTTATCTTTGTAGTGCCAATATTTTGCCGGCCAAAACTATCAATGTTTTTTATGCTTGAGGTTTCTCATATTTATAGTGTCTAGAAATACTATAAAGAATTATTGTCAGATGTTCCAGGTGAAGTAGGCCTTTATGTAAATAGCTAGAGGGCACGGAGTTATTTTATTACAAAGATTTAACTATTAGCCAATACTATTGACAGGAAACCTAAAAACCACGTTAAGGAAATTAGCAGGTCATAGGGTTAAATGTCCATCGCATCTGTTACATGTGAAGCTTTCAAATAAAATAAATAATCCTTGTGTTCTTGATTATTACCTAAGAAGCATTGGCACTTCAAGAGAGGAGCTGTCTTTTTAGAACTTGTCATGTCTCTTAAATATACTTTTATATACTAATTGATGTGTTTATGCTTTTATCAATGTGTGTTATTGTAATGTTTTTAAGATATATCTGTATTCCTTGTGTCCTTATACTTTGATGATGTGTTGTGTCCATGACTATGCCTCATATAGTTTCAGTTTATACTATGAATAATGTGATTTTGTTAGAGACCTCACTCTCTAAAAGGGGATTTCTAACCAAGGATAATAATAAATTGGAAACTCCAATCAGGTGTTGATTTTGAGCTTATTGCAGTAAATATTCATCAAAAGAGGTACAGGAAAAGTTGTGGTTTTCCGCTCATAATTGTAGTTAATGTTTGTTTTGTGATAGGAAATAGTAGATATAATTGCGTAGTTATGGAAATTTGTTTTTAACTACAATTATGTACCATGTTATGACATTCTCGTGAGTAAGAGGATATCAAGATATCTTCTGATAATAAGGTAATATTTATGATGCAGGCAGGTAAATCTATGGATGCAGTTATCCGTAAATACGAGGAAACTCTTGGTAGTAGGATGATGTTGAGCTCTAGCGAAAAAAGTGTGGTTAGTATTGTGCATCAATATTTGGAGCCATTCTACAAGACCACAAATAATATATGCACAAGTAAGGTGCCAACAGTTGGCTTAGTCCTTTTCTTCATGGATCACATCTCAGAAACAATTGCTAACTGCAGAGAATCCCGCCATAGCCCAGACTGGCTAAAAAGTGCTGCAGAAGAAATGGCTAAAAAGGCCAGAAGTTACATTAATCAGGTTTGCAACATATTCACATATATGACAGCAATTCTGGATCCTCGAATTAAGGGAGAGTTAATCCCCGAGGGTTTAAACTCAGACAGTTTTCTAGAGGAAGCAAGAACCCATTTTACGAGAAATTATTCCACCACTCATTTCTCATCCATGAGTACTGGATACAGTGCTCAAGAAATTGAAGATGGAGGTGTTTCCTTTGCAGAGGAGATAGCTCGCAAGAAACGACGTGCAAGCATGAGCTCTGGCACTGATGAACTCAGTCAGTATCTTTTGGAGGCTCCAGCTCCAATACCCACAGATGTTCTAGAGTGGTGGAAGGTCAATAGTACACGTTATCCACGGCTATCTGTGATGGCTAGAGATTTCCTGGCTGTGCAGGCAACTTCAGTTGTGCCTGAAGAACTTTTCTGCGGCAAGGGTGATGAGGTCAACAAGCAACGATTCTGTATGTCACATGATAGCACACAAGCTGTTCTTTGTATAAAGTCTTGGATTCAGGTTGGCATCAAGTTCAAGTTTAAGTCAACTGAAATTGATTACGAGAGGTTAATGGAGCTGGCAGCTGCTGTTGCAACAGATAATAGCAATGCCAGTTCGGATAAGAAGCAAAAATAATCACACGGAAAACAGCTCTAAAATATGAGAATTGCTTGATTAACAAGCAATTCAATGTTAGTGTAGATTATATCTTGACTAAGTTCATTGTAATTTATCTTAGAAAAGGAAATTGGGTGTTCGATTTTTGAAAACTTATTGTTGTATGTGTCAGATTAGTATAATGTAGTATGTTGTACAGTTTATGATTTACTAACCTGAGAAAAATCAAATTAGCGTTCCTCGATAATGGAACTTTCGCCCTTCCTTTCCTCGCCTGTCTGTCATCCTCTGCACACCCCTGCATAGACGTAGAATATTTGTATCCTAGACATTTATTTTCATTAAGCTTCTATTATAATCGTTCTTTATTTGATATTTTATCCCTCCAAGGTGATTCTCTCACCTGCAAGAATTTCTAATTATTCAAGTGCTATTTCCTTGTTAAAGGTACCCCAAATACATTAAGTTGTAGAAAATTCTCTCCATTTGCTTTTTCTTTCATACAATCCAAAACGTTTAATAAGCGGAAATGGATCCCCTCATGTTAAGAATTGCTCATGTTGCACATGTTCTCTCACATATGCGGGACCCATTCCCTCTTCCCAAGAAAAAAAAAGAATTAAAAAAAAAAAAAAAGAATCAAGTTTGTGAGAGACATGAACAAACATGAGGAACTTGAACATGAGCAGATCCAAATCCTTAATAAGCCTACAAACGAGGCAAGGCCATGGCACTGGTACGTTTCAAGCATCATATAATAACTTCTTTATGGGTCATACGTGTTCGTTTAAAATTTTTTGGACATGGTAAGGATAAGACTTAAGAATAACTCATGTAAATGTTCGAGCGTTCTAGTTTTCAAAAACTACAAAGCACAAAGGTATTCAAGAAAATAATCTGATTAAAAATCGAGTTATTCTTTCAAGGCAGCTATTATAACTACTGCCAATTTTGGGGTTTGGTCTCAACTCAGACAAATAAATTGGAAATGTTGGAAGAATATGCGTCTCCCAAACTGTCGGGCGGGGGGGGGGGGGGGGGGGGGAATTGTACCGTTTGCTAAATAAAATTCCAGTATATAGAAAATTTTCATTCATCAAAATCGATTCCAAGCCCGTCATTTCTCTTGCCTACTTTCTCTACAGTAACAGGTACTCTCTTCGATATTCACGTACAATTACAGGGACACTAGTAGGAGGAACCTGCAGCAGGAAGAACAAATAGAAGATTGTGAAACAAATAATTATGCTAAAACAAAAGAGAAACAGATATTAGCCTCCTCCAACCAAAGGAAAATACGCTCCCTTTCAAAGGAAACAGAAACTTCAGAGCTAAGTGGTATAGTACGCATGCTACAAATTCTCGGAGCTCAATAAAAAATTAAAAAAAAAAAATCAGAAGCAGAGTTCGATAAATTATCACATGCAGGACAAAATTGCCAGCCTTCCCTGAGTGATGAGCTTCTTTCAGATAATGTCATACCCAGTATCCCCCCGGTCCCCGAAAAAGCATACAGACAGAAGACCAAAACAGATGGAATTCTAAATATTCAACTACACGTAGACTACGGATAATAACATTGAATTAAAAGCTAAAATTGATGTCATTAAAATCTGCACAGAAAAAGAGAAAAACTAATCCTGTGGTACTTTGAACCTTGTAAACAAAGTGATCACCCACACTGCACCATTGTCTAAGCTTGTATACGAATCAACTTACCATGCCATAATCTGTAACAATCATAGAGACATAATCTGAAGGCGTAGCATCATACCTGACAGTAAAAACAAAATCAGTGTCAACCTTTTTTTTTTTTTTTAGGGGGGTGGGGGGGGGTGGGAGGGGGAGGGGTGTTTTCACAAATAGAATACCTAAGATCTTACATCAAATTCAGAAGCTGCAAATTGTCTTTACTCGTCCAATTGTCCAAATAACTTACATCCATTCTCCCAGGAACCCTGGCAACAGCTTCTTGGCCACCTGCTAGCAATTTAAAAGTTGCTCAAATGCAGTTTCCAACTCCCTTTCAAACATAAGGTCATGCATTAACACCCCATTTGCAAAGCAGAAAGTGAATGAGCAAGAAAATGTCCACTTTTTAGCAATATTGATCATTCTAACCCTCCTTTTGATACATACATACCAAGCATGGACTCAAAAAGATGAAATAAGAAGCTGATGATGCCAACAAAACAAACTTACCAAGTTCATTAGAACATATTGAGTCAAGTTGCACTCTTTCATGAAACTTGTATGCTTCACAACAGACCAAGACAGGAACTCGAAATGCATGAGCCACCATTGCAACACATGCAGTTCCAACCCTTGAATATACAGTTCCATTAGACAGAATTCCAGAGGCCCCCAGAAAAACTCGTGTAACCTCATGCATGACATAGGAAACAGCATTTATATGAGTATACGTACAATTCAGGCCCTTGGCCAACAATCTACAAACTAAGGACTGGCCTTCAAGCTTTGGTCGTGAGTCTACCAACACAACACGGAACTGTTTCCCAAGCTCATGGGCATATAAAAGAATCATCTCAACAACACAAGATGATCCATATGTAAGAACAACATCTCCATCTCGAACCTTTGTGGCAGCATGCCTAACAATCACCTTATCAGCAAGAATGATTTTTTCATTGATGAACCGGTCAATATCAGAACAAAGAGTTGTTTTCGCCTCCGATTCAGAATGACTTGAAGGCAACTTGAGAATTCGACTCTTCACAAACCTTATCGCATTTCCCATGCTAATAGAAAGTGGTCTACATTGAGTTAAAAAAGAAACATAACTGCTGATTTTTGCAGTTAAATCCCTATCTAGGTTCTTATCACATGGTGTTGTGTAGTCTTTGATGGCTTCCTGAAATGCTCTTAGCATTGCAATACATCGAGCATTACCCCCTGATATATCTCCTGTCAAATAACATAATCCAACCTGAAGATAAAACAAGCAGATCGACACTATATGTCAGTGCCAATTCTTATGTTTATCTGCATTCATCTGATTTACGTTTGAGATTGAAGAACTCCTTTAACAGTTCTAAGTTCCAAAAAACTTTTATGTCAAATTCACACATGGATTCAGGTGCTCATAACAATATCCAAACAAACAACTTAAGTTAAAAAAAAAAAGTACAATTAGATTGTCAGAAAGAGACTGCAAAGCAGCAGACGTCATACTAGAACAAATGACTTGGTTTTTTTCCCTTTATGCATGGGAAGATGGAGTATCAGTAATACCTGTTCTAATTCATGAGAAGCAAGCATGAATGCTCAGATGAAAATTCCTTTTAGGCATAAAAAACAAAATAATAATAATTATAATAATACTCATTATCATTTTCAAAGAAAATTAAGAATCAATATGAAATGGCAATAATTAATTTAAGCACAACAATGCAAAGTTACAAGAGCATAAATTGTGGACTCTTAAACAAACAGAATACATTTTAACTTTCACCTTTCATGTTTGTATTCATCTTCAGATAATGGCCTAGTTTACTAACAGATCCATGTGCACTCCTTTGAACCAACCATATGAATTTCCCAAAACATACCTTGAACATAGCTGGATGCACTGAATCGAGTTGGAAAAACTTTAATTGAAGATTAGGAAGCTGATTCCCATGTTCATATTGTGGCAAATGCCGAAATAACTCAACTCTGTTTCTAGCCTCAGTTTGATTGACTACTGCATGCCTTTTAGCCTTTTCCACTCGGTTTTTGTCATCAAATTGCATTCGTGGAGGAGGCACATCTTTCTTCCTTTCTTTCTCCAGAGAACGATCACCTGCTTTCTTGTCAGCTGACACTGAAGATGCAGCAGGAGTACCATCCTTCTTTTGCAAAGAATGCTTCAAATTTTTGCCTGGGGCTGCTCTGCCAGAATCAGCAACCACTTTACCTCCCTCAGCTGGATAGACATTAATAATCAAAAGCATAAACCATGAGCGCAGGTTGTGGGAACCATATGAAGGCCAGCAAAGGACATAGATATCATTGATAAACAAACTTACTGATGAAAACACAGCAACTAAATCAGCAATTTACAGCATCAGAATGTCCATGATTAAAACAAATGTAAACTATCTGAGACCTTAAGAACCATCTATTATGACACTGAACCCCCTTATTAGCTCTTTCAAGGCCAGACTCCAGATAAATGATAGGATTATAACGAAATCATAACATCTTTACCCAATTTCATCAAGATGTTTCAGTAAAACAAAAGAAAAGAAGAAAAACAAAGCCACTAACACATACAATCCCAAAAAGCCACTGTGTGTCCAGGAAAGCACAAAAGTTAGTTTTCCTGAACTAAAATTTGATAAAAGTCATTGAAATATAGCAAGATTTAGTCTACCCTGCCACATACTATATAAAATTATATATGAAAAGAAAGAATAATTCAACTTTGATATATGACCAATTCCAACTTTCATCTTGATTTATAATGTAATAACAAGAACGGCCCAATACTGCAATACAGCAGGCAATTGCCAATATTAGAAGGAGAAGGGGGGAAGTACTACTGTATCATTTATTCGTATTACTTCATCACAAAGTTGTATCATCTTGAACCTTCCCCCCCGCCCCCCGAAAAAAAAAAAAAACAAAGGAAAAAAAAGTCGTATCATCAGCACATCTATTTAAAGGCAGAAAGTTTCACACACCTTTTGAAGCAGCTTTGGCAGCTCGTTGTGCCTCCTGCAAGGCCCGTCTCTCAGCCTTTGTAGGTTTCGTTTTCAGTGGCTTTATACTTGATGAGGGATCATGCTGTACTTCTTTGGCAACCTCTTCCCCCTTTTCTGCAGAAAATTTTTTTCCCATTATTTTGTCCATGAATAAGACAGACTGATACAGGAAGAACTTTCTACGTAAAATCAGCTATCTGTCAGAAATAAACCACATATACAGGAAACAACAACTCTAATTATCTGGAGAAAATCATGCAAGTCGTTACTATAGTTGACCTTCAAAGCCAACATCTTGATAGTTCTACTAATGAACATGGAAATCAGGTTAAATTATATTTTGACAATTCTATATATGCCCTATGTAAACTCTATTCTGTTTAATCGCGCTCCCAAGTGCTGAGTAGAACACAGTGGATCATCCGAAGTCAGATAATGATTAAACAATACAATATTTAATACTATCAACCCATATTCAGCTTGATCAGTCTAGCCATACGTTACTAACCATGAAATGCATTTATGCATCATTGCAACGTTGTCAACAAGCATCTAAACTCATGTGTATGTATGATAAATCGTTACCAGGGCCACCAGCGGGGTTTTCCACTTCCACTCCCACAGTGAAGTTATGTCCCACTGAATTTTCCGGAGGCTTCAAGGCCGACAAATCAAAACCTCCTCCCGGAAAACTCGAAGCAAAATTCCCTGAACTGCTGCGACGAAACCAACCCACGGTAGAGGAGTCCTCGGAGAACTCTCCATCGCCAAACCCGACACGGCTCGAAGGCGAGCCTACCGGCAAAGTTCCAAGCAGTGACACCGAGGGATTATAGCTCCCAACCGGTACAAAGTCTCCAGAAGCCTGCCGGCGAAATCCCGACTCAGGAACTGGCACGGCAGCAGTTCTCTCAGAAAGATGACGCGGCGGTGGTATTATCACTGGAGAGTCCAAGAGCGGTGGAGAAGCCGACTCAATCGCGTCAGGCTCGGCGCGGGATGGTTGTGGAGCGGTGGGAGCGAAGAAACCCACCCGCCTGACTTTTGGGCCGATCACCGTCCGGGGGACACGCCGTGCTTCCATGGGATCAATGTGTCGATCACTGTACTTGATATAACGAAGAATTGTGTTGGGTACACCAACGCGAACAGGATTCCGATGCCATTTAGGATTCCGATCAATCGAGGAATTAGGGTTTCTCCATTGAATGCCTATAACTAGCCCTTTACTCTTCAATTACCGTGATCTTATTAAAAATCGCATACAAATTTTGTTATTATTTATATAAAAATTAATTTACTTATAAATATTGGTTGGTGAAAGTTTTAAAATTTGTTGTAAAACTAATAAAAAAATAAAAAAATATAACCAAAATTATAAATAAATAAATAAATAAAAACATGTGAACAATCTTCATTTACTTTAATATTTTATACTTAGAATATAATTTCTATATATAAACTTTCACTTATAAATTTACTTATAAGTTATAATAGTATAAATAAAAAATTAATTTATATAATTATACAATATAACTATTTTGATGTTATAAGATTCATGTTATTAAATATGAAAAAAAATTTTAAAGAATTATTTTTTGAAAATGATGGATATCTATATAATTATATTATTTAGAACATTTTTTTAAAAATATTTATTAATAAATATGTGTTTTATTAAAAAAATTTAATGAGATAAAAATTCATAAAAAAGAATATACAATATTTATGATACTTATTGTATGCAAACTTATTAAAAGCCTTGCTAGAAAACTCCAATGAAATAAAATCTTAGTAAAAAAAAAGTATAATATATTTTTTATTCTCCTTCATAACAATATGTAAACAGTGTATTTTATTTGGACATTTTTAAAAAATACAAAAATCATGATTTTGGATTTTGAGTCATTAAAACAACTAAAAAATGTTATAATCAACTTTAATTTTAATTTAATTTTAAATAAATAAAATAATCCAAAAAATATTAAAAAAAAGTCCAAATATAAAATTAAGATCTTATTATTATTTTTTTAAAAAATCTAATTCAATTTTAAAAGAAAATAGTAAAAAAGGTCAAGAGTCACGGAGTTGTTTCGAAAGCCTAAAAATATTAAAATTTAAAAAGAAGGAAAAAAGGGTCCTCACAGACACCACTTCCCCCCATTCAGCTCCGTTCGCGGTTGATGAATAAGCACGAGATATGATGGAGAAGCAAGAAAGGAAAGTTTGAGAGAGATCGCATGCCTTGCGCCCAACCAAAAAACTGGAATGAAAGTCAAGGATTTGGGATTCGGATTTCCATCGTGCTTTTTGGGAGGAGATGATTCAAGCAGATTTGGGAAGTTTTTGGGGACCACTCTAATCTCAACTATAAGAAAGGAGGCGGCAGAGAACGAGAGGGGACGGATTTGCGTTGGGAATGAGTTGAACAATTGGGAGGCTTCTTGAAGGCAACGTTTCTTGCCCTTTTCTCCCCTGAATTTTGATTCCTCTGGGTGTGTCATTACTGTGTTGAAGAGGCTGAAAGTTAATATGAGAAAATAGGACGTTTGAAGTGAAGCACTGCTTTTTTTGTCCCCCGCTAATATGAAGTTAGGTTCAAATTTTGGGTTACCCGCTATTGCTGTGATTCCCTGCTACCAGCGTGAATGTTTTATATAATTTCCTTACTAATATTTACCAAGACATGCTTGCTGGATATACTATGGCTCTTTATGAGTCATGTTTGGGCTGAGGTTGACTTGCTGTGAAGCTCTGTATATGACCTGAAATTGGGCCTAATTCTTGCTTATATCCCTATGTAGCGTTTCATTGTTGGCCTGAAGATTTCAATTTAATTCCTCTGACATGTTCGCCTGGTAAATGGTGGTGATTTGCAATTGGCTTAATGTTGGAAATTATGCCTGGTGTATAAACTGGAGTTCAAATGCTTGTCTGCACTGTTAGCATGTATCCAATCTGAATTTTTTGCTAATGTTGTAAAGAAGTATGCTCATTTGGTTTTGTGCTTGGGTCCACCTACTTCCATGATGCTTCAATGGTAAAAAGAAGTGAAAATTTGTGTTTGAAAAATTGAATTAATCATAGGAATAGAATATCCATTTCAATATGGACCCATTTGATTGCTTGAAATACTTGAGGCATGACCTATGACTTCACCAAAATTCATTCTTGCTTACGTGCTGGACAATGACCATACTTGTGCCTAGCGCATTATGGGGATGTTGGTTTGAATTTCCAATGAATACACGTTTGAATTTGATGGACTTAATCTAAATTCACGATTGGACAAGAGTACATCTCCTAGTGCTTAACTAGGCAAAGTCAAATGAGTGCACTTGTTGCTCCCTCTCGAAGCTAAGGAGCTAAATTGTGGCACGTGCAATTGCTTTGGCTCAAGGTAAGTACGTATATATATATATAGTGGTTCTCTTCATGTTATGTACACTTCGTGGAATTGGCTCTTTGAATCTTGTTTTGAGTTTTGCTTTATGCTACATGCATTAACACTCACTTGATGCTGGATGTTTGATTTAATTTCTCTTTATTTGTTGTTGTTGTTATTGTTATTTGATTTTTATTGTGTGTTAGGTCACTTTTCTTAACAAAAATAAAAAATATTTTCAAAAATCTCAAAAAAAAAAAAAAAGAAAGAACATGAAACAAAGCAAGAAAGTGAGAATTAATTTGGTTTTTACAAATTAAAATATGCTAACTAATAGCAAATTGGTATTTTTTTTGGGTGAAGATTAAGTTATTCTTATTTTCCTACTCTTTTCACAAAAAAAGTAATTACAAATTACCAACTAAGTAACGTGTATTTTTATCCCATTTGAATGGCGTGGGTTTTGATCATTTCTTGAATACACAGGCCTTAGGTTACATTGTAACATCTCCAAAATTAACTACCTAACTAAAGTAATATAATGTAAATTAAATGCTTGGTTATTAATTTAATATGACAATGAAGGAATTCTTTAATTTTGGAATCAAGGAAAAATGAGGAATTTATTGTAAATGTAATCAAATTTTATGGCATCAATTAGGGATTTAATAGGAATTTTTAGGAATTTTTAAGAATTAATTGAAAATAATCTCAATTTAATAGATAATAAGGAGATAAATAATAAATACTTAAGAAATGAATTTCAATAAGGAGATAAATATAATTTTTCTTGAAACTAAATTATAGTTTCTTTGAGGCTAAAATAAATTTTGACCAAAATAAAATGTTGAATTCTTGACTAAAACTTGGCTAGGACAATGTAGTAGAAGCTTAGATTTTTTTTTTTAGGACTTTGCAAATGATACTTTTGAACGCCAATGGTTTCTAAAGAAAGCCATCCCCGTACGTGCGCGCGCGCTGTGTGTGTGTGTAGAGAGAGGGAGAAGATGCAGGGAGAACCTTCAAAGAAAGCAAATCGACTTCACCCATTATAAATAGCATCCTTAGCCTCCTTATTATCTACACACAAATACAATACTTCCACTCTCCTTATGTAACACCAAAAAGTAAGAGAGAGATAAAGCCTGGAAGAAGAAAAGGGGAATAGAGAGTGAAGCAAGGGAAAGAGCTACAGAGAGAGAAAGGGGAAGTAGAAATAGAAGAAGAAAAGAAAAGACAAAGAAGGAGGAGAACAAAGTAAGAGCACTCCCGTTCACTTGGTATATGAAGATAGTATGAGCATCATCCTTTATACTTTATCTTTTGTTCTCCATTTCTATTCATAAGATTTAGTTATAACATGAAGAATTAAACCTTAGGTATCCCATCCCAAAGCTCTTCGTCATACACACCCATGACTTTTAGAAGCTTTTATAGTGAAAAACACAGAATAAAAGTGTTTTGCATGGCCCAACTATGTGTTTTTACATGGCTTGTGGGAAAACCACTACTACATGCAAAGAACTAGAGAAAAATATGACTTAGCTGTATAAACTTACATGGGCCATGTTGTTCTATAGTCCAACATGTGTAAGAAATAGAGAATCTCATGTAAATCTTACATAGGCCATATAAATTTCACAAGAGTCATGTAAATCGTACATAGGCTATGTAAATTTTACATGGGCCATGTAATTTCATCAATAAAAGGAAAACGTAATGTTTTTGATATTTTGTATTGTTTAGTGAGATTTTGTGATATCTGAATAGAACTGATGCATAAATAGGTGCTTTATGTTATGATAAACATGAATTTAACATCTATGTAATATGAATCTTTGTATGTTTGTCTATTTTAATATACTTGGTTATCGTATTAAATTCTCTTGGAACTTGAAAAATTTAAGTAATATCTCCTTAATTACCTATAAAAAAAGAACATTTGGAAACCCATACATGAAAGACTACACTCTACACCTTCCTATGCATGGATGACCATAGTTTTAATTTCTGTGTATGGATGTCTGAACCATGAGCAATTCCTATGCATAAATGACTTTGATATTTGGAGTACCTTGATACAGACCTTATATAGATCTATTAAAATGTTGAAGATACTAAAAGACATAGTAAAAAGGAAAAATGGTTCTATCAAAATTGATATATAGGCAACTAATAATATTTATATCCTATATAATATACGAAAGCAAGCATATGTATGCTATATATATATATATATATATTATTCATACATGTTGATCCATGATTTATGTATTCATGTTTGTATATATGATTTGTGAGATAGATGAGCATATGAGAGCTTGAGAAATGTGATTTAGAATATAAATTTAAGTAAAGAGATGTTTATATAAGACTTTGTCATTATGTAACTATGCCTGACTGAGTATATGCTATCTGTTATTACATGATGATTGTTTGATATCCATTTGATTATATGTTTGAGATGAGTTTTTTTTTTTTTGTAGGTATAAGAACTTCAAATTCTTGAGGAATGGGCTCCTGATATGAGAAAGTTTTCAAAGATAGGATCCCATAAATTCTCAATTTTATAATAAGTCTATAAAAGATAGAGTTCTCGAAGGATAAGATTTTAAGAGATGGTTTTCATTAGCAAATATATAATTTTTGTCTATATGAGAGAAAGTATATGATCATCTGAAATTAATCTGAGGGTTAGAGTCTCTCATGGTTTGAAATCTCATTCTCCTAAGGACTAGGTTTTGACAAGGGGAGAGTCTCTCATGGTTTGAAATCTCATTCTCCTAAGGACCAAGTTTTGACAGGGGATCACGATAATTAGGAGGCCCTTTGTGGACTTCAAGTTTCAAGTTCCAAATTAAGGTTTATGAATCCACTATAGGGGATACTCTAGTGTATTTACTCTTGCCCATAAAGTAAAGATTCTGGTTATCATGATGACTAAGGAGAACAATCTTCCTCCTTAACAATATAAAAAACATAGGTCTTACACCAAATAGTATATGATGCTTAGTTGGTTATCTATAATTGTGAAAACCCAAACTTGTACAAGTAGTATGCTATACTTGATATATGGCTTATGGAAATGATTTCTTTATAGCTAGTGCTTTCAAAGTAGGATCATGCACATCTTCTTAGAAGGATATGAACAAAATGTACCTACTAAAGTACTATTGAAACTCTATAAATGAAATGATAAGGCATGCAATGTGTATCAAATTATATGATACACATGGATCAGGTACGAGGAAATGAGTCTGTTATGATCATGCTAAATTAATATCACTTAAAAGATGTCTTTAGAAGATTTAGCTAGAGTTAAGTGATATTATAAGCATATCTATGTTATTATATGTGGATGTAATTATGTGTGATATGTGATATACTATCATAAAATGCATATTGATATTAAATATTAGTTAGGCCTAAATTTGTGATATTTGGATATGGACTATTTAACATATTAATCGATATGCATAAATTGTTCTATTCAAGGTTGATATAGTTTGATCTGAAATAAATACATACATGTTTCATATGCTTGTATGTTTCTTAATATAAATTGTGCTACTAGATATATATGATCTTCTCTTCATATTTGATATGTTGTAATATATCTGCTATCCTTATATGCCATAAGCAGGAGGGAAAACAAAAAAAAAATGTTCTTGTCTATACGTGACAACTGATCCATTACTAGTTTTCAAAAATAATTGTATTATTGAGAATATAAATTTTCACTACACTTAGTAATATGTTCAAATAAGAATATCAATGTTGTTAAGGCTACATCAATAATAGATTGAAGTGCTAATAGTAGGTTAGGCTTTCAATATTTAGAGAATAGTGTTACGAAGATGAAGGAATCCTTTCTGTTGAATATTTGTAATAATATTAAAAGATACTTGTCACACCCGAAAATAGTACCGTGTGGCGCCTTTAAAAAGAAAAGAATTCGATTTAAAAAAAAACGAAAACTAAAATCAAAATAGAAAAAAGAAATAGGGTTCAGAAGTCGCCATCAAAATTTTAATTTTGAAAAGTCAAAACTTTGAAAAAATCTTTTTATTTAAAAAAGATGGTTTACGAACCAGACTTGAATTCGGAAGTCGATTGTGAGTGGGGAAGGTGTTAGGCACCCCACTACGTCCATTCCTAAGAACAGTTACCCTAAGTCAATTATGCAAAATTAATATAGCCTCTATGCTACTTTAATTCTCCCTAATAAAATCACATGCAAAATAAGAAATAACCAAATTAAAAGAAATAAAATTAAGAGTAAAAAGAAGGAAAAGAAATTAAAGAAATAAGATTAACAGTAAAATGGAAGAAAAGAAATTAAATAAAGAAAATTAAAAAAAAATGTTTATTTACAAGGGCGGACTTGATCTAGGATGAGAGCCTATGGCCTACGTACCCTCCAAGAGGGATCAAAGTCCACATAGTTTGACTAGAGACTGTGGTGGTTTTGTTTTGTTTTATTTCTTACCCAAGTATTTTTTGGTTTTTTTATTTGTTTTTGTTTTTTGTTTGTATTTTTGGTTTTGGTTTTGTTTATTTATTTATTCTTGTTTTTGTTTGATTTTTAGATTTGATTTTTTTTATAAAGAGAAAGAGAGTAAAAATCATTTAGATTTTTGCGAACAAAATAAATTTGAGATTAGTTAATGTGTTTTTAATTGTAAAAGGCAGGATTGATTTTACTCATCCCTATTCTTTTCTCCCTTTTTCTTTATTTTTTGTTTTTGTTTTATTTTTTATTCTTTTTCTTATCTCTTATCTCTTTTTTTTTTTTTAATTCTATTTTTGTCTTTTATTTTTGTTTTGTTTTGTTTATTTTGTTTTTGTTTTTTCATTTTTTAAAAAAAATTTCTATGACATTAAAAATTTTTTTTGATTTTTTTTGTTGACTTTAGATTTTTCCATAATGAAATTCTTTTATTAGATTTGGTTTTTGTTCTTGATTTTTTATTTTCTTTTGTCTTGATTTATGATTTTTGTTTCACTTTTTCCTTTTTTTCGGTTGTTCTTTTTTTTTTTTTTTTAATTTTTGATTGATTTTGTGT
Source organism: Erythrophleum fordii (assembly GCA_032878935.1). Lineage (NCBI taxonomy): Eukaryota > Viridiplantae > Streptophyta > Magnoliopsida > Fabales > Fabaceae > Erythrophleum > Erythrophleum fordii. Next base: position 3,047,586 of record JAVQMF010000055.1, read on the forward strand.
TATTGATCTTTTTTTTTATTTTGTGGATATAATGTGTATATATATTTTAATACTTTGTTTTGATATTTTATTATTATTATTTTTGTTTTCTTTTTCTTTTGATTTTTTGTTCCTGTTTTAATTTTTTGTTTGTTTTTGAAACTGTGTGTGTTGTTTTTTTATTTATTGTTAATTATAATTTGTATTTTATTTTTTTGTTTTTGGCTTTTTGTTTTCTTTTGATCAATTTTTTGTTGATTTATTATTATTATATATATATATATATTAAAAATGATCTTTTTATTTTTGAAAAAAATTTATTTTTAATCTTCTTGATTTGTTTAAAAAGATCAAATGTTGCCATTTGTATTTAAGCACAAGAATTTCTCCTTTTCATTTTTTAACCTTTTGCTTGTTCGAATGTTTTTATGTTTTTATTATTATTTTGTGGATATAATGTGTACATATATTTTAATACTTTGTTTTGTTATTTTATTATTATTATTTTGTTTTCTTTTTCTTTTTGATTTTTTGTTCCTATTTTATTTTTTTGTTTGTTTTTTTGTTTGTTTTTGAAACTGTGTACGTTATTTTTTTTATTGTTAATTATAATTTGTATTTTACTTTTTTGTTTCTGGCTTTTTGTTTTCTTTTGATCAATTTTTTTGATTTATTATATATATATATATATATATATATATATATATATATTTAAAAATGATCTTTTTATTTTTGAAAAAAATTTATTTTTAATCTTCTTGATTTGTTTAAAAAGATCAAATGTTGTCATTTGTGTTTAAGCGCAAGAATTTCTCTTTTTCATTTTTTGACCTTTTGCTTGCTAGAATGTTTTTATGTTTTTATTGTTATTTTTTTTAAGCCTTTTTTTGCTTTTCTTATTTTTTCATTTTTTTTAATTAAAGAAAAGGACCAACTTTAAAGCAAAAAAATTTTCTTTTAGATTTTGGAATGCCATTTTTCAATTTTTTAAGAGACCCTTTCAAGAAAGAACAAATCTTTAAGACTTCGAATAAATTTTTTTTAAAAAAATAATCTTCTTCTACTTTTTTTTTTTAATTTTTTTTTTGAAAAATTTTTTTAAAGGCTTTTTGAATGGGGCCATTGAAGCCAAAAATATAAAAATATAAATTCACGACTCAAAAGGCACTAAGGAGGCTTTATTGCTACATATGGCCTTTTGGTTCCTATGTACCTGAGAGGATATGAAATCCCATATGGCTGCACTAATAAAATAAAATAACCAAAAGTAAATAAAATAAAAATAAAAATAAAAGTAAAGAAAAATACACCTGGTAATTTGTGAGGGTGGGTGCTCAGTGTTCAGTATTCTGTATCACTATTAGGCATATTTACAAAATCCATATGAAAAAAGAGAAAGTACACGATTTACTACTTGATCCTTCAACACATTGTCCCTTTTCTGATGAGATCAATAGGGGCATTCTTGGGGCAGTGTAATTAGGCTCCTCCATTTTGCTCCATCAACGTGTTCACGTCACCAAAACGAGCAGCACATTCCACAGAAATGCAATAAAAACGAAGGGGAAGAAAACATTCTCAAGAGCAGAAATTTTTTTTTAGAGTTTCATTGCATCAATAATTCGAATTTAAACTAAAGCAATAAGATCCCTAGTGCAAACAATCAATATGATATAGGAATGCAATCCGAATTTATGCATCTTAAGATTCTAAGCCCCTGAGCATTAACGAGGCAACCTTTAATCCAAAACACTACAGAATCGAAGTAACCTCTGCATTCCATATTGAAATTTTATGATTAAACACTTAAGCCATTCCATTGGGCTTCACTCAGACATTTTATCGATCATGTACTAGGCATTTTAGGGAGTATATAGAAAACAAGATTTTACTCCAACCTCGACCAAAACAGAACACACATAACTATAACATTACTCGTAAGATCCCGTCGGGGTAAAAACCAGCAATCATACTATGCATCTCAAGAACAACCTCAAATTAATTGAAACAACAATTCAAATCTCCAAGGTTAAGCTACTGAAACAGATTCATGACTTATCAACCTTAATAGGGAAAAGAAAAAAAAACCATACCCTTCAAGGTTTACTCCTTCAGATTGATCACAGACACTGTCAGCTAATTCAAAGCTGCTAGGGATTGCTCTTCTTCTCTCGGAAGTCAGTGATTAGTGCCTCCTCCGATATCTATTTTTGCGAAATCAAACACTCAGAAAAATACTCCTCCTCGCGGAACCCTCAATTTCTCCCTTCAAATCGAAAATCTCTGAATCTCTCGCTTCCCCTTTCTAATTTGAAATCAATCCTAAAAAATAAAAGAAACTCTCCTTTCGAAAAAACAATCTCCGTTCCCTTCCTCTGGTTCTCGGACTCCTCTCTAGCCACCAAAGAAAAAACAAAAACCCCCTCCTCTCAAATTCCCTTCCCATTTTCTATAAGCGTTTCCCTTTCCCCCGCGTGGTCCCCCTTTCTCTGTACCTCTCTGCTCCACTAATTCCAGTGTGAGTTGCTCCATTCCCTTTTGCCTGGCCTACTCTCAGCCATTGAGGGTTGTACGAGTAATGGGCAGGAATGCTTGATGCTGGCAGATGCGAGAGCGAGAACGCCAAAGGGGGAGACCACGTCGCTGGGTTTTCTCCGTCTTGGGTATGTGGGCTTCTTAGGTTGGAGAGTCTAAAAAGTTATTGGGTTGAAGGAATGGGCCTCCGTTTTTTTGACTTTATTTTTTAGCCTATTTTCCTTTTCAATACGTGAGCTTTTGGGTTTGGAGGAATTGGACTAGAACTCTTTTCTGTTTACTTCATTTTTTTTGGATCAAAACTTTTTTGGTATTGGCCTTTGTTATTATTTTTTTTTCATCCTCTTTTTCTTGTATAGGGCCAATGGGATTTAGGAGAATTGGGCCGTGTGACACCTCAATCTACTACCGCTACCTAGCCTCTCACTGGGCTCAGTTCCACATGATTTCCAAAGAATCACTACTCTTCCGTGGCATTTGCATGTTATGAACCGGGGTTTCATATACTCATCTTTTGCCCCGTGGGTCCTGTGAACCCATCTCAAGCATCCTCAACTCAAACTCCATACATACGACTCATACATAGCATAAAACAAACCATAAGCCACGGGTATAGAGCCAAAAACCAGAAAAATTACATTTCCTCACTTGGGCCCAAAAGTCATATTTTGGCTCTAACTTTGGAAAATCATAATTAATTGTAGAAAAATGGAAATCTAGTAAACTTTAGCTTTCTGGAAAGCTCTAAGTGTTAACTTTACACTAAAAATAATTCCCAACCACAAATACAGCGTTTGGACCATGTTTGACATCGAAAATGGGAAGGAGGTCCGGATGTCACTGTTTCTGGTGCAGCTTGTTGTCATGACTTTCAAAAATTCATAACTAAATCCACAAAAATCCAATCTGGGCACACTATACCAATTTGGAAAGCTACGGATATCTACTAGAAGAAACAAATAAGTCCAGATCAGTTCAGTAGATCCTACTCTCCGAAAATCGATGGAACAATAATGGGGGTCAGGAGAGCTCCCTGATACTGATGCAGAACTTCAGATGGTTCCATCTCTCTCTACAGACCTCCGATTTAGGTGATTCTAGTTGGTATAGGTCACTTTGGTTTTCTAGTTTATGTGTATAAAATTTCATGATAGTTGGACTCCATTTGGTCTATGTTTGACATGGTTTTCATTTCTGAACTATATGAACAGCACATGACCAAACCATGGTTTTTTCCCAAATTCAACAATTCACCAAATATTCTCTCGTCCTCCGAATATTACCAACTTTAGCTTCTCAAGAAGCTTTCTACAAACTCTAGAGGCATGCCAAATTTCATGTCAAACGGAGCTCATCCGGTCATACTTTGACGGAGCTCTCAAAAATACCGGTTTTGGCACCCAAAAGGTCCAAAACGGGTCCAAATCCCCTCTCACACACTCTAGCCACTCATGGACAAGTTTAAAAGCATAATACTAGGATATATATCAAGTCCATGTGGTCCAAATCATCATACATTCAAATCTCGCTATGCTACGGCCAAATATACACTATTGCATTCATTCTACAAAAGGGGCAAAACCCTCATTTCCATTCATTTGGCTATAAACATAGTTCATACAATATCCTTTCATACATTTAAACTTGTTACAACCTTTACAACTCAAAAATAGTGGGCGCATATTCATTTGGCACCACTTTACATCAAAACACATCAAAATAACACTACATTCTCCTATACATGCTCATAGGCTCCTTGATGTGTGCTAGGCTCTCCTTGAGCTCCACCTAGCATATTAGTTGGGAGGGGAAAGGGGTGAGATTCATGGAATCTCAGTAGCTCATGCACTCAATCAAGTAAGCAATCAAGGCATATAACAAGTCAAAGCATGTGAATAAGCACTTAGCCATTCTCAAACTACTAACACACGATGTACATGCTATGGAAATCACAACAATGCCAAAAATGGGCTCCAGGGACTTTTGGTCTAGCCTCACCCGAGTTTAGGGACTTTTGGATGGCCTCACCAGAGTTTAAGGACTTTTGACTTGGCCTCACTCGTTTGAGACTTTTGGCCTTGTCTCACCTATCTCAAGGGACTTTCGGCTTCACCTCACCCATCTCAAGGGACTTTCGGCACTACCTCACCCGAGCAATCTCACATTTCAACATACAAGCATATTGGCATCAATGCATCAAAGCAATAGCATATGGCATATTCCACTCAACAAGCATATACATAAACATACAATGACTATCATATCTAAGAATGCAACAAGAAAGAGTGGAAAAAGAGCTACCTTTGGAGCCAAAGCTAATACTAACTTTTCCTTTCAATGTCTCCTCTCCCTCCTTAGGGTCACAATCACACCTTGATGGAGGTGTTTCTCTTGAGCCTATACACAATTAAAGAGCATGGAATTACTCTCTTAACATGGAATCATCAGAGCAAACTCTCCTACATACCAGAACCTAGAGTTCTCTCTCTCTCTCTCTAGAATGCCATCAACTCTTTCTCTCTCTCAAGCTCCCATGGTAGTGGAAAACCACATTTTCAAAGAAAACACAAAGATTAAAAGGTATTTTCCACTTTCCCTCTTCTGACCTATGCCCAAAATCTATCCATTTTCACAAATAAAACCGTAGAAAGAGAGGGCAAAGGGAGGGGATCAGAGTTCTAAAGAGAAATGGGGAAAATTTCCTTACCTTTCCCTTGCTCTTCCTTCTTCTCTTGATCTCTCTCACTCTCCACGCCTCTTTCTCTCCTTGGGTCGAAGTCTAGGGCAGAAATGAGAGAAGAAATAAGTTTAGGCGTTTAATGAAGTCTAAATCTCGCTATTTACTCTCTTCCGGACTGACCCTCGCTACGGCGAAAATTAACCTTCGCTATAGCGAGCTCGTGTAATCTGGCTTCGCTATGGCGAGGTGTAACCTTCGCTACGGCGAGCTCGTGTCAGTTCCCTTCGCTATGGCGAGATTTACCATTCGCTATGGCGAAGTTGCGTTAGTTCTAAACTTCACTCTCGCTATGGCGCATGCTACGGCGAGCAACTCCTTAGTTTTTGTATGGGCTGCTGCCAACACTCGCTATGGCTAGAATCGCCTTCGCTGTTGCGAACTAGCTCTCTCGTTGTAGCGAGACCGTTTCTCGCTATTGCGAGAGGACTTGGCAAAATTTTCAGATTTCGAATTTTTCTAACCTTCACTTTCTTTCTTTTCCTTTTTTCCGGTTGTTACATTTCTACCCCTCTTAAAAGAAATTTCGTCCTCGAAATTTAAAAAAACTTACCTCAAGGGAATAATTCTGGATATTTTCGCCTCATTTCATCCGCCAATTCCCAAGTTGCTTCTTCAGATGTCAGACCTCTCCAGATCACTTTCACCAGAGGAATGCTCTTGCTTCTCAGCTGTTTCAGCTTAGCATCCACAATTCTCTCCGGTTTCACTACATAGGAAAGATCTTCCTGCAATTGCACATGCTCATATTCTATGACATGTGAGGAATCTGGCAAATACTTTTTCAACTGGGAGACATGAAAAACATTGTGGATTTGGGCTAGGTTAGGAGGTAAGGCTATTCGGTAAGCCACGGGTCCAATTTTCTCAAGGATTTCAAACAGACCAATATACCTAGGACTGAGCTTCCTTACCCTCATTGACCGACCCACTCCCGTCATTGGAGATATTCGTATGAACACATAGTCTCCAATCTCAAACTCTAACGGCCTCCTACGCTTATCAGCATAGCTTGTCTGTCTACTCTGGGCCGTGAGGAGCCTCTTTCTAATCAATTCTATCTGTCGGGTGGTCTGGTCCACAATCTCAGGTCCTATCATACTCCTTTCACCTAACTCAACCCAACACAGAGGGGATCTGCACTTTCTCCCATACAAAGCCTCATAAGGGGCCATCTGGATACTGGAATGGTAACTGTTATTATACGCAAACTCTGCTAACGGTAAATACGCATCCCAGTTCCCCTTCATTTCTAACACACATGCTCTCAACATATCTTCTAATGTCTGGATGGTCCTTTCAGTCTGACCATCTGTCTGGGGGTGATACGCAGTACTAAACCGTAATCTCGTCCCTAAGGCATGCTGCAATGACCTCCAAAAGTTCGATGTGAACCTGGGGTCTCTATCCGAAACTATGCTATTGGGTACTCCATGAAGTCGCACTATCTCTCTGATATACAACTGAGCCAATCTATCCAGTGTATAAGTAGCCTTAATAGCTAAAAAGTGTGCAGACTTCGTCAGTCTATCCACAACTACCCAAATAGCATCGTGTCCAGAGGATGTCCTGGGTAACCCCATAACAAAATCCATGGCTATACTATCCCACTTCCACTCAGGGATATCTAGAGGTTGCAACAACCCAGTCGGTTTCTGGTGTTCTATCTTTATCCTCTGACACACTAGGCATCTAACCACATACTTCGTCACATCCCTTTTCATCCCTGGCCACCAGAAAATTCTTTTCACATCTTGATACATCTTGGTGGTACCTGGGTAGATAGTATACTTACTCTTATGCGCCTCTTTCAGAATGCTTTCTCTCAACTCATTCTGACTAGGCACACAGATTCTATCCCGATATACTATCATGCCATCCTCAGACAACTTAAAATCTGAGGTCTTACCTTGGGTGATCTCATTCCTGATCCGTTTCAGGAACTCATCCTCTCTCTGGGCATCTAAGATCTGGGTTCTCAAGATATTCTCAATTCGGGTTTCACTCAAACACAATCTACCCGATACCACCTGACAGGAGAGGTTCAAATTTCTGAACTTCTCTAGGAGCTCCTGATCCCTAATCATCATATGGGTTACATGGATGGTTTTTCTATTCAGGGCGTCTGCCACCACATTGGCCTTGCCCGGATGTTATTTCAACACATAATCATAATCTTTCAAAAATTCCATCTATCTCCTCTGTCTCATATTGAGTTCTCTCTAGTCAAACAGGTATTTCAGACTCTTGTGGTCACTATAGATCTCTATGGTCGCACCATACAGATAGTGTCTCCAAATTTTAAGAGCAAACACTACGGCAGCTAACTCCAGGTCATGTGTGGGGTAATTCCCCTCATGAGGTCTCAACTGCCTCGAGGCATATGCCACTACTCTACCCTGCTGCATCAACACACATCCTAACCCTTTGCCCGAGGCATCACAATAAACCACAAATGGTTCACTAGGGTCAGGGATAATCAGCACAGGGGCAGTGGTCAAACAGAGTTTCAACTCTTGGAAACTCTTCTCACATCTCTCATCCCACACAAACGGTGTATCTTTCCTGGTTAGCCTCGTCAGTGGTAAGGCCATTCGAGAAAAGTCCTGTATAAACCGTCTATAATACCCTGCCAAACCTAGGAAACTCCTAACCTCGGTGATCGTTCTAGGTCTATCCCACTGTAACACAGCCTCAACTTTATGGGGATCTACCGCAACCCCATCTCGTGAGATCACATGACCTAAGAATCGTACCTCGGTCAGCCAAAACTCACATTTACTAAGTTTGGCATACAACCTTTTCTCTCTCAAGGTGTCTAGGACTAGTCTCAAATGCCTCTCGTGCTCCTCAAAAGATCGGGAGTACACTAAAATATCATCAATGAAGACCACCACAAACTGATCTAGATACGGTCTGAATACCCTGTTCATATAATCCATGAACACTGCAGGCGCATTCGTCAACCCGAATGGCATCACAAGGAACTCATAGTGCCCATATCTCGTTCTGAAAGCCGTCTTAGAGACGTCTTCAGTTCTTACTCTCAACTGGTGGTAACCAAATCTAAGATCTATCTTAGAAAACACAGATGCCCCAGCCAACTGATCTAACAGATCATCAATTCTAGAGAGAGGATATTTATTCTTGATGGTAACCTTGTTCAACTCTCTGTAACCAATACACAACCGCAAGCTACCATCTTTCTTTTTCACAAACAACACCGGAGCACCCCAAGGTGAAACACTAGGGCGGATAAACCCTTTCTCTAACAATTCCTCTACCTGCGCTTTCAACTCAGCAAGCTCGACGGGAGCCATCCTGTAAGGAGCTTTGGACATCGGTCCAGCACCAGGCACTATGTCTATAGGGAACTCTAATTCTCTCTCAGGAGGTAGACCACTAAAATCAAACTCTCTAGGGAAAACCTCCGGGAATTCCCTAACAATTGGGATCTCCTTTATCCCTTCTTCTACCTCAGCCCGAATAGAGAAAAAGACTAGAAACCCTTGACATCCACACTCTAAATATCTCTCAGCCTGGGTAGTAGTCATAAAAGATAACTCAGCTCCTACCCTAGGTATGGTCCCACAAGCAGGTAAGGAGATGGTTCGGTGTTCACAATCAAGTATGGCATTATTTGTAGCTAACCAGTTCATACCAATAATCAAATCAATTTCATGAAAAGGCATACAAACCAAATCAATAGTGGTATGACAATGGTTAAATTGGACAGTGACATTTAAGCAAGTATGGGAAGTAACCATGTGGCCTCCAGTGGGTGTAATGACAGACAAGTCAAATGGCAGGACACTAACGACCAGACCCAATTTCCTCACACAATTATAAGATATAAACGAGTGACTAGCACCCGAATCAAACATAGCAACTACAGGAAAGCCATTCACTATCAGCGTACCTCGGATCAAACTGGGAGATGCGCTGGCTTCCTGCTGAGTAAGGGCAAACACTCGGCCCTGAGTCTGTGGTCTAGGAGGAGGCGCTGTCTCCATCTGAGGACAGTGTCTAGCAATGTGCCCCGACTTCCCACACTTAAAACATGTCACCGGAGACTGCTGGAAAGATGACTGACCCCGAGGAGGTGGCACACCTCGCTGCGGCCTTCTATTCCATGGCCCCTTGCCTCTTTTCTTGGTACTAGGGGTCAAACTAGAGCCCTCTTCTGGTTTCGGCCTTTTCAAATCCGGAACCCTTTTCTGACTAGCCGTAGTCGCAGCAGGCATGATAACTTGTAAGTTCGTCTCAATCACCCTACTGACCTCCACTAGAGTATTAAACTTTCTGATCTACTGTGGAGTGACTCTATCGCTAATCAGGGGCCTCAAACCAGTCTCAAACTGCTCACATCTCCAGGGTTCATCATCATACCTCTGGAGGTAAAAGGAATACCGAGACAGCTTTATAAACTTGGCCATATACTGGTCCACAGTCATCTCATCCGTCTGTCTCAAACTCATGAACTCCATCTCTTTCTTCTTCCTCACTGAACTTGGGACATACTTCTCATAAAATTAAACCAAGAATGTCTCCCAATTTATCTGTATATTCTTAGTCTCCATAAGGGGTTTTGCACTATTCCACCATCTATCAGCTTCCTTCTCTAGCATGAAGGTGGCTAGCTGGGCTTTTTGCTCAGTGGTACAATCCATCACTGAGAATATCTTCTTAAGCTGCATCACCCAAGCCTCCGCTTTATCCGCATCCAATTCCTCGCCAAACAAGGGTGGATTGTTCTGCCTAAACTGCTTCAATACTTTTTGGATAGGCGTCTGGGTCTGTGGAGCAGCAGGCTCTTGGGGAGGTATAGGTGGAATGCTAGATGTAGACGGCTGAGGTACAGGGGCATCTCTTCTGCCTTCTTCTTGCCTAGTCAGAGTGTCTTGCAAATGCATGATCATATCATGCTGCTGCTGGGCAATGTACCTCTGTTGCTCCAGCATCTCTTGGTGCTGGCCCATCATGGCTTCATATCGATCAAGTCTATCCATGATGGCCTGCAGAGGATCCCTAGTCTCAATAGGAACCTTTGGCTCATCTCTCTGAGCCCTAGGCGGTCGGCCTCTGCCTCTGCCCCTGCCCCGTCTAGTCTCAACCATGTCTGAAAAGAAATAGCAATCTTCAGTTCACAATAATATCACAACACTTATGCAAGGATGCTACAACTTCTATGACCATTCACACCAAATACTAGTAATTCACATACTTCAAGAGCCTAAACGTGAGCAAAAGTGCCTGAACCTTTGCTCTGATACCAAAAATGTGACACCTCAATCTACTACCGCTACCTAGCCTCTCACTGGGCTCGGTTCCACATGATTTCCAAAGAATCACTACTCTTCCGTGGCATTTGCATGCTATGAACCGGGGTTTCATATACTCATCTTTTGCCCCGTGGGTCCTGTGAACCCATCTCAAGCATCCTCAACTCAAACTCCATACATACGACTCATACATAGCATAAAACAAACCATAAGCCATGGGTATAGAGCCAAAAACCAAAAAAATTACATTTCCTCACTTGGGCCCAAAAGTCATATTTTGGCTCTAACTTTGGAAAATCATGATTAATTGTAGAAAAATGGGAATCTAGTAAACTTTAGCTTTCTGGAAAGCTCTAAGTGTTAAATTTACACTAAAAATAATTCCCAACCACAAATACAGTGTTTGGACCATGTTTGACATCGAAAATGGGAAGGAGGTCCGGCTGTCATTGTTTCTGGTGCAGTTTGCTGTCATGACTTTCGAAAATTCATAACTAAATCCAAAAAAATCAAATCTGGGCACACTATACCAATTTGGAAAGCTACGGATGTCTACGAGAGGAGAAAAATAAGTCCAAATCAGTTCAGTAGATCCTACTCCCCGAAAACCGATGGAACAGTAACGGGGGTCAGGAGAGCTCCCTGATACTGATGCAGAACTTCAGACAGTTCAATCTCTCTCTACAGACCTCCGATTTAGGTGATTCCAGTTGGTATAGGTCACTTTGGTTTTCTAGTTTATGTGTATAAAATTTCATGACAGTTGGACTCCATTTGGTCTATGTTTAACATGGTTTTCATTTCTGAACTATATGAACAGCACATGACCAAACCATGGTTTTTTCCCAAATTCAACAATTTACCAAATATTCTCTCGTCCTCCGAATATTACCAACTTTAGCTTCTCAAGAAGCTTTATACAAACTCTAGAGGCATGCCAAATTTCATGTCAAACGGAGCTCATCTGGTTATACTTTGACGGAGCTCTCAAAAATACCGATTTTGACACCCAAAAGGTCCAAAACGAGTCCAAATCGCCTCTCACACACTCTAGCCACTCATGGACAAGTTTAAAAGCATAATACTAGGATATATATCAAGTCTATGTAGTCCAAATCATCATACATTCAAATCTCGCTATGCTACGGCCAAATATACACTATTGCATTCATTCCACAAAAGGGGCAAAACCCTCATTTCCATTCATTTGGCTATAAACATAGTTCATACAATATCCTTTCATACATTTACACTTTTTACAACCTTTACAACTCAAAAATAGTGGGCGCATATTCATTTGGCACCACTTTACATCAAAATACATCAAAATAACACTACATTCTCCTATACATGCTCCTAGGCTCCTTGATGTGTGCTCGGCTCTCCTTTAGCTCCACCTAGCATATTAGTTGGGAGGGGAAAGGGGTGAGATTCATGGAATCTCAGTAGCTCATGCACTCAATCAAGTAAGCAATCAAGGCATATAACAAGTCAAAGCATGTGAATAAACACTTAGCCATTCTCAAACTACCAACACACGATGTACATGCTATGGAAATTACAACAATGCCAAAAATGAGCTCCAGGGACTTTTGGTCTAGCCTCACCCGAGTTTAGGGACTTTTGGATGGCCTCACCAGAGTTTAAGGACTTTTGACTTGGCCTCACTCGTTTGAGACTTTTGGCCTTGTCTCACCTATCTCAAGGGACTTTCGGCTTCACCTCACCCATCTCAAGGGACTTTCGGCACTACCTCACTCGAGCAATCTCACATTTCAACATACAAGCATATTGGCATCAATGCATCAAAGCAATAGCATATGGCATATTCCACTCAACAAGCATATACATAAACATACAATGACTATCATATCCAAGAATACAACAAGAAAGAGTGAAAAAAGAGCTACCTTTGGAGCCAAAGCTAATACTAGCTTTTCCTTTCAATGTCTCCTCTCCCTCCTTAGGGTCACAATCACACCTTGATAGAGGTGTTTCTCTTGAGCCTAGACACAATTAAAGAGCATGGAATTACTCCCTTAACATGGAATCATCAGAGCAAACTCTCCTACATACCAGAACCTAGAGTTCTCTCTCTCTCTCTCTAGAATGCCATCAACTCTTTCTCTCTCTCAAGCTCCCATGGTAGTGGAAAACCACATGTTCAAAGAAAACACAAAGATTAAAAGGTGTTTTCCACTTTTCCTCTTCTGACCCATGCCCAAAATCTATCCATTTTCACAAATAAAACCGCAGAAAGAGAGGGCAAAGGGAGGGGATCAAAGTTCTAAAGAGAAATGGGAAAAATTTCCTTACCTTTCCCTTGCTCTTCCTTCTTCTCTTGATCTCTCTCACTCTCCACGCCTCTTTCTCTCCTTGGGTCGAAGTCTAGGGCAGAAATGAAAGAAGAAATGAGTTTGGGCGTTTAATGAAGTCTAAATCTCGCTATTTACTCTCTTCCGGACCGACCCTCGCTACGGCAAAAATTAACCTTCGCTATAGCGAGCTCGTGTAATCTGGCTTCGCTATGGCGAGGTGTAACCTTCGCTACGGCGAGCTCGTGTCAGTTCCCTTCGCTATGGCGAGATTTACCATTCGCTATGGCGAAGTTGCGTTAGTTCTAAACTTCACTCTCGCTATGGCGCATGCTACGGCGAGCAACTCCTTAGTTTTTGTATGGGCTGCTGCCAACACTCGCTATGGCTAGAATCGCCTTCGCTGTTGCGAACTAGCTCTCTCGTTGTAGCGAGACCGTTTCTCGCTATTGCGAGAGGACTTGGCAAAATTTCCAGATTTCGAATTTTTCTAACCTTCACTTTCTTTCTTTTCCTTTTTCCCGGTTGTTACAGGCCGAAGCTAGATGTTATTAAAATGATTTTTTTTTTGGTTGATTCAGTTTTTAAAATGTTGGGCTCCTTCCTTAGGCTTTCTTTTTTTTGTTTGGGCTTAATGATTTTTGAATCTTGAAGAAAAAGGATTTTTTTTTAGATAGCTTTATTTTCTTCTTTCCTTTTTTCTTTTTTCCATTTTTTTATTTTTTTTCTTTTCTCTCTTATCCCTTTCTTTTGTTTTGAAAATTTTGATTAATTTTTTCTTTGTATTTCAATTATTATTATTATTATTATTATTTTTATATTTTTCTCTATATATATATTTTATACTTTTCTCTATATTATTATTATTATTATTATTTGGGTTAAATAACTTCTTTACTTTTGCTTTTTGAAGGTGTCCCATTATACTTTTTTTTTTAATTTGATTTTGTTATTAATTTATTATTTTTTTTACAACCTGCCTGGACAAAATACAGTGTTCACAATACCAACATATATTTTGTTCTATAGTTTAGGTGTGATCTATGTATTAGAATATTATTAATAATATTGAAATTTGATGAATGATATATATAAGAAATCATTTTTTTGACATACAGTAGTTAATTGAACATGAGATCTATTTTAGAATTTATATAGTTAAATAAAATAAGAGAAATTTTACAGTCAAAATTTTGCCATACTTCCACTATTCTAATACAATATTCCAATATTTAACACCTTGAAACTATAGGGGTACATGGTGGTATTTAAGTAGTTTATAAGGGAAATCTAGAATAGAATATATTTTAGAATAAGATGAAAAAAATTATGGTACCCTAAGTTTGTTTGATATGCAAGTCATTAAGTGACAATGGCATTAGCACTTATATGCCTGCATATTAGGATTGATGCTATGATATTTGCTTCACACAAGTGTAATTAAATTATTGAGCCTAATCACCTCAATAATGAATTACTTTGTTTGGGTAGGAAAAGCATGATATCAATAGAAAGAGGAAACTTTGGCAACAACCACAATGACATTACTAATATCATTGAAAGGATGGCTACTACTGTAAGAGGTTAAACTCCTGATATGACTAGGATATTTCAATCTATTTAAGAGAATGAGTTCCTAAAGCTAAAACAAGGATTGATGTCAATTGACCAGTATAAGGTTGAATTTGAGAAATAACCATATTTTTTCCATATTTAGGAAACCTCCTTGATGAAAAACTAGAAAAATAGGAAGTTTGAGAATGGTTTGAGACCTAAGATAAAAAATGTTGTAGCTATGTTTGAGAATAGGGATTTTGCTATGTAACAACCAGAAAAAAAAATAAAAAGAGAAGCTGAAAATTTTTGAAGTTCTGAAATTTTTCTAAGTCTACTAGCTATAGCGAAAAATGGCCTAACTATAGCGAATATACCTGTTCATTATAGCGAGAATGCTTCTAGCTACAGCGAGTGCGAGCATCCCATACAAAAACTAAGGAGTTCCTCGTAATAGCGTGCGTCATAGTGAAAACAGGGGTCTGGGACTGATACATGCTCGCTGTAGCGAAGGTTATTCTTCGCTATTCGCTACAGCAAAGGTTAGTTTGAAAAAGTGTGAAAAAAGAGAATTTGACTTCCTAAAGCATCCAAATCCTTTCTTTTTCTTTAAACCGACTTAGGCTTCAACCAAGGCAGAGAAAAGGGCTAAGAAGAGAGAGAGAGAGACCTAGAGAAGGAAAGAAGAATAAAAAAGGTAAACAAGCTTGAAATTTTCATAGCTTTTCTTCTTAGAGTTTTGTTCTTCTCTCTTTGCCCCCCTTCTTATAGTCATTATATGCTTATGTGTATGCTTGTATTGTGAGACATGCCATTTGATGTTGCCTTGATACATTGGTACCAATATGTTTATGTGTTGGATTGTGAAAATTGTTCGGGTGAGGTAGTGCCAAAAGTCCCTTATGATGGGTGAGGTAGAGCCAAAAGTCCTTGAGGATGGGTGAGACAAGGCCAACAGTCTTATAACTGAGTGAGGCCAAGTCAAAAGTCCTTAAAAATAGGTGAGACTAGACCAAAAGTCTCTAGAGCTTATTCTTGGCATTGATATGATATCATGGCATGAAAATCATGTGTTGTGTAATTGTGAATGGTTTGCATGCTTTGACCTATTTATATATTTTGATTGCTTCCTTGAATGAGTGTATGAGCTATTGAGATTCCATGAATCTCACCCCCTTCCCTCTCCTATCTTAACATGTTAGGTGGAGTTCAAGGAGATCAAAGTATACACCAAGGAGTCTAGTTGAGTATGATTAGGGGGTTGTGTAGCTATTTTGGTTCTTTTGATGTAAAGAGGTGCCAAAATGAATATGCACCTATTATTTTTGAGATATAAATGCTTGAGCAAGTATAGAACTATGTATGAATCATGTATATAGCCAAAGCAATGAAATTATGATATTTGGTTCCCTCGTGGCTTATCTGCAGTAGTGTATTTTTGCCCATAGAATAGTGAGTTTGAGATGTGTGATGATTTGGACCACTTGGGTATTTCATATAGACTATGGTTATGCTTTAAAATTTGCCCAAGAGGTGCTAGAGCATATATGAGGTCATTTGGTCCCGTTTTGAACCATAAAGGGTGTCAAAACTGCCAAATTTGTGAACTCTGTCAAGATATGACTAAATGAGCTCTTCTTGATATGAAATTTGGCATGTCTCTAGAGCTTGTTGAGAGCTTCTTAGGAGGCTAAAGTGGGTAATATTTGGGAGTCTAGGGAATATTTGAAAAATTGTTGAAATTGGAGAATTTTCTGGTTTTGGTTATTGTACTGTGCAACTAGGTCTAAAAATGAATCTGTGTCATTCATGAACCAAACAGTGGCCAATTGTCATGAAATTTTATGGGCATAAACTAGACATCCATAGTGACCTATAACAACTAGAAGCACCTCAATCGGAGGTCTGTAGAGGGAGAACTAACTTTCTGAAGTTTTGTGTTAGCATCAGGGAAGCCATCTAACCTTCATTACTGTTCCATCAGTTTTCAAGGTCTAATAGCTGCTGAAATGATCTAGACTTATTTTTTTCCTCTAGTTAACATCTTTAGATTTCTAAATTGGTATAGTTTAACTAGATTGGATTTTTGTGGAATTAGTTATGAATTTTTGAAGTTCATGACAGCAAGCTGCACCAGTACCAGGGACAGCCGGACCTCTATCTCTTTTTCGATGTCAAATATGGTCTAAATGCTGAGATTGTGGTTGGAGATTATTTTTAGTGTAAATTTAACACTTAGAAATTTCCAGAAAGCTATGATTTTATTGATCCCATTTTTCTAGAATTAGGTATGATTTTCCAAAGTTAGAGCAAAAAATTTGACTTTTGGGCCCATTTGAGAAATTGCACTTTTTTGGTTTTTGGCTTCATATCTATGGTTCATGGGTTGTTTTATACTATGTATGAGTTGTATAAATGGATTTTAAGTAGAGAATGTGAATGATGGGTTCATAGGACCCACGGGACAAAATCTGAGTGTTTGAATCTCGATTTATAACATGAAAATGCCACGACTTTTGTCATTTTTTTTGGAAATCATATGGAATCGAGCCTAAGTAGAGACTAGTTGGAGTTAATATATTATGGCGTTACATGCTGCATTTGTAAATAAGTGCACGATAATAGAAAATCCACTTAGCAAAAGTAGAAAACTAAAATAGAGCATTCCGGAAAAAGAAGGAAGGTAGAAAGTAAACAAAAAAAGAACTCTAAACCAAAGCTTAAACCTAATAAGGAGAAACAAACACTAGGAAATAGCATGGCTATTACCCGTACTAATCGTTGGAAGTTGCATGGTTGTAGACCATGCTATTATGGCAAAGGAGTGTGTTATAATTATGGAAAAGCCATGCCATATTACTAAAGAATGCCTATAGAATTGAGGAAAAGCACCAAATTAGAAATCAATAATAAAGGAGAAAGTCATGAATGATGAGAAAATAAATTAGTCTAATAATATGGAACTGGGTATATGAATATTAGTGTTTGATTCTAGAATAATATACTCTTTAATATTTAATAATTAGGTAGAAGGATTGAAAATTTGTTTATACTTGATATATTTGAATCACTCGATCATTTAGATAATCCCTGTTAGATGAAAGATAAATTATGTGGGTAATCTCTTTAAAATATGATGTTAGAATGTCACCTATAAAATTAACAGTCGGTAAAATCTAAAGGTGAACATAGTTAACTACATCAAAATTAGTCAACTATATAATTAAGATATAGTTGAGTCCAACCTAGAATAATTAATTAAGATGTAGAGGCAATCATAAAATGAGGAATTAAATAAGCCATAAGAACTTCAACTTTCTTAAGATAGACTTAGCAACATTGAGATGCATAATAATATCCCTATGCTAGTCTTGAATATGTGGTAAAAAGAATAGTACTATTTCTATATAGTTTGAGACTTATAAAAATAACCATTCCACTTTTAATTTAGAAATAACTACCATAATATAGGGATAATACTAGTTGTAAAGAGTTGATTTCAAGGAATTTAATGGTCTTAAGTGTAACACCATTATACCATAACTCATATTTATGTTCTAATCCATGAAATATAGGATTACTCAAGAAAAGACATGAAAATATTACATGTTCTTGCATTGCATAATGGATAAATCTTTCGTTTGGCATTCCATGAACCAAAGGAACTTATTAAACTCATTCTCATATTTGATTACACTAATAAAATGCAAAATCATCCAAGAAAGTGGCTTGGAACTCATACAAATAGGTGAAACATACCAATTTCCACAAATTAGCCACGGTCAGATTTTCAATTTTTTTGTCACAAATTTGAAAATTCATAACTAAATCTAAAAAAATCAAAATCCAACAAACTCTATCATTATAGAAATCTCTGGATGTCTATCCCATGGTAAAAATAATTTTAGTCCATGAATCATTAAGGGGAGAACGTGACATCCAAAAAGCTACTGAGGTCGCTGCTGTTTGGGCTATTGGGTCAGATTATTGATATGAACTTTCAAAATTCATAACTAATTCTAGAAAAATTAAAATTATACATTCTTAGCCATTTTGGAAAACTACACATGTCTAATTTATGCCAAAAATATTTTCAAGCCATGAAACATAACACAGAAAGCATGTGATAGGCGAAAAGGGGCAAAGATTCAGACAGCTACTGGTATTGATACAAGTGTTTGTTATAAACTTTGAAAATATTTAATTAATTCCAAAAAAATATAATCCATGCAAATGATACCAATTTGGAAAGCTATAAATATTAAATTTATGCTAAAAATAGATTCAGACTAGAGTAAGCACTTTTAGCCACTGAAATTTAATGGAATATTGACTTAGGTCGTGCTGCGCTACTATTGTTGTTCCAGAAATTTAAAAATTCATATCTTTTAACTCAGACCTCCAAATGAGGTGCTTTTAGTTACTACGAGTCACTGTAAATGTTTAGTTTCTGCCTATAAAATTTCATAGCCATTGGACCACATTTGCCTCTTGGATGACACAATTATACAATTGACCAAATGAACAGTACTGGTGCAAATCCGAAATTCTGATAGCAAATTTGAAAACTCATAGAAAATTCTACAAACCTCCAAATGACCTAATCTTTGGCTTTCCAAAAAGCTCTAGGAAAGATCTAATTGCTTGCCAAATTTCAAGTCAAGAAGAGGTCATTTGGTCAGACTTTGACATAAGGGGGCAAAGTGACATTTTTTTGTGTTAAAAGAGGGCTCCAAGGGTTCAAATTTGCTTCTCCTACTCCTAAGGCTCTATGAGCACATGGGAAAGCATCAACATAGGCTATCAAACATGGCTCAAATGTTTAACAACCCAGATTTGCAAAACTCACTCTCCCACACTAAAACATACACCATGTACATAATGCCAAAATCTTGCTATTCATAACAAAAACTTGCTACATTATTCAATATAGTTCTAATTCTCATACATATACAATATGTTCATCCATTTACAAGTATTCATAAGTGTATACACCATGTACATCATTAGATTACATTTCTTGACATAAAACGATGACAAAATGACTATTTCACAAGTCCTTTGCCAATTTCCCTATCTTCAAGCTTGGTGGCTTTTATTTCTTTGTTCACTTGATCCACCTAACATATTAGGATATTGGAGAGGAGGGTGTGAGATTCAAAGAATTTTAATAGCTCATCTCCCATTCAATCATGCATAAAGAAGGTAATACAAGTCTTAAGGATGCATGCATGGCATATTAATATAGAAAATGGTGCAAGATACATTATTGGCATTTACACAAAGCATACATAACACACTTAGGTTACCAAATGAATAGATTAGCCTCGCCCACTTTCTTCAAGGTTTTTGGACTTGCCTTACCCTTTTTCTCAAAGGCCTTGAACTAAGCCTTGGTCTTGGGAGACTTTCTCTTAGTCTCAACCACTTCTAAGGGCTCTTGGCTTATCCTCACCGAAGATAGAAGGTTCTTGGCCTCTCCACATTTAAGCAAACCAACGCAAACATTCTAGACATCATTTGAATACATAATGCAACACTATGGTTCCATGGAACATAGGCATCATACTAAAACACAATTCATAACTTAAAATACACATATACACATTCAAAGATAATGTAGACATTCATTCATGCATGGGAGAAAAGAGAGAGAGCTACCTTGGAAGCAATTACACACTTTTTCCTTAAACCTTGAGTCCTCTCCCTTGACCTCACACACCCAAGAAGGTGGAGATCATTTTTCTTGGCCTAGATATACCAAAAGAAACATGAATTATTTATGGAAACAAGCTTTGAAATTATACACACTTTACATGATGTTACTTTGGTTTATGGTTCCATTATGCTTCCATAAGGCACTTAATGAAGCAACTATAATAATTCATGATTTTGGCTCCTTTCTCTCCTTTAATCTATGATTCTTGACTCCATTTAGACTCCTTGGAATCATCACACAATTATTTTAAAGAGCCTAACTAAGAGTTGCTTCATTATGCTACATTATGGAGCCTACACTTCCATCTCAATATCTATGGCTTCTAAAATTTTTCCAAGGCTTCCTCTCATCCTCTTCCATCCTACATGACTCAAAAATAAGCTTAAAACAAATTAATACTTCCCCTTGGTACTCTTTCTAGCCTAGGCTGACATTATGGAAGCATTTGGGGTTTAAGAGGTTTTCAATTTTTCCTTGATGGGAGAGTCACTTGGGAGGCTTCCTAGGGGTTTTAGGAACTCAAACAAATACTCACATATGCTAGGGAATGCATGAATCAAATCAGTTTTTACAATGTGTTCAAGACTTCTTCACTTTCCTAACTTGAATTTTACTTGCTTTTCTTCCCATTTCTTTGAAATTCTTAGGTGCCCACATACTAAATCAATGGATTCTTGCTTGTTTTTGGACAAAAAATCCTCCCCCATAATGGTTCTATTTTTGGTCATGACTCTCACATACAAGAAGGAAGAAGAAGAAACAAAGCTACAAGGATATCTACCTTGAATCCAAGTTTCTATCAAGAGTCTCTTCCTTTGGTCTTAGTCCCCTTTTGAAACTCTAATCCTTGCCCTCTGGTTCAAGGCCAAAACAGAACTATTTCATCCACCAAAACCATGGAAATATGAAGTAAGAAGAGAAGAACAACTTTAAAGAAGAGAAAGCCATGAAATTCTTTGAATTTACCTATCTTTCTTGGCTTTCTTCTCCCTTCTCTTGTGCTTCCCTTTGTGCGCCTCTTCCAATTTCGTTTTAGACCAAAAAAACTTCGGTGGAGAGGAAGGAGAAGGGCTGGACGTGCTTTTAAAAGCAAAAGGGTAAAGTTAACATACTTTTTTAACTTTTCATTTTAGTCCCTAATCCATGGTTTGTCTGTTTGGTCTCATTTTAACTCCTTTTCAAAATCTGTCTTTTCCATCATATTCCTTAGGCTCTTAATCATAAGAATTGCCTTTAGAATCACTCAAAAAGGATCTGAAACCATTCCAAACTGTTCAGTTAAAGTTTTAGTCAACTGACGGTCAAGATTGCTCACCGGAGGGGTTTCAATTATTTTAGGGGTTCCTATGATTTTTAGAGTTTCTGAGAACCCCGAAAAACTCAAATTTTCCATTTAAACAGCCCTCCTGTGAGTTTTCCAAATTTTCTAGAAATTACAAAATGCCCCTACTTTCTTCAGCAAATTTTCTGAGCTTTTCTAGCTCTGGTTTTTGGGCATCTTAAATCTCAAATCCTTATTTTCTAATATTTAGAATTTTATCCTAATTTTAGTTGGCCACAAACCCTTCTGTTTCGGGGACTTCCTTTTATATTTGGCCCATTTATGACGTTTACGGAGAAACCGAATATCGCGTTTCTCACGTTTACGGAGGGACAGGATGTTACACTAAGAACCTACAAATTTTAGAGATTTAAAGGAATTAAACAAGTGATTTTAAGGAATTTCAAGGTATTTAAATGGTCCAAGGAATCAAAATTTTTTAGAGATTTAATGGAACCAAACAAGAGAAAGAGTTAACTTAGGATTATAACTTAGGTGAAATAATTTAACGATTTAGGACGTAATGACTGAGGAATTAAGGGTTTTTCAAGGGATTTAAAATCTTCTACGACCTTTTACTCATAGTATATATATGACTAAACTAAGAATTAAGTGTGAATGAAAGATTTAGATAAGAGAAACATAGAAGTAGAAACATAAAGGTTAGACAATTTCCATAAAATACATTAGGATTTTATAAGTTTAACAAGCCTTAGAGATTTCCTAAACAAGAAACAAAAGACCCTAATAGCATTTAAAATATATTTATGATTGTTTGAATAAGACAATTTTAAATTTTTTGGACAAAATTTGTAAAAGGGGGGAGAATTAAAACATCTCCATAATTAGCCACTTAATTAAATTAATATAGGGTAAATTAAATGCTTGGTTATTAATTTAACATGATAATGAAGGAATTTTCTTAATTTTGAATTTAAGGAAAATTAAGGAATTTATTGGGAATGTAATAAAATTTTATAGGTGTCAATTAAGGATTTAATAGGAATAATTATAAATTAATTGAAAAGAATATCAATTTAATAGGAAAATAAATGATAAATACTTAAGAAATGAATTTCAATAAATTTCCTAAACTTTTGAGAACTTAAAAATATAAGAAAATTATTTGAGAAATAAAAATATTTTAAAAAAAATTTTAAGGTCAAAATATAATTACTAAAAGTTTAGGGGTCAAAATATAATTTTAACCTAGACTAAAACACAATTTTTCCTATGACTAAATTACAGTTTTCTTAGGGCTAAAATACAATTTTGGCTAAAAATTAAATGTTGAATTCTTAATTAAAATGTGGCTAGGACAACACAGGAAAAGCTTGGAGTTTTGTGAAGACTTAGCATATATATTCTTAAATGCCAATGGCTTTAATAGAAAGCCATCCATATATGTGTGG
The DNA here is from genome assembly GCA_032878935.1 of Erythrophleum fordii. Classification (NCBI taxonomy): domain Eukaryota; kingdom Viridiplantae; phylum Streptophyta; class Magnoliopsida; order Fabales; family Fabaceae; genus Erythrophleum; species Erythrophleum fordii. The sequence goes on from JAVQMF010000055.1 coordinate 3,070,440, forward strand.
GTGAGAGAGAGAGACAAGAGGTGTAAGAGAGAGGGAGAAGATGCAAGGAGAACCTTCAGAGAAAGCAAATTGACTTTACCCATTAGCACCCTCAACCTTCTTGTTCTTTACACGCAAACACAATACCTCCACCCTGCTTCAATAACACAAAATAGGAAGAGAGAGAGCAAGAGTGAGGAAGAAGAAAGAGAAGAACAAGTAGTGGAACGAGGGAGAGAGCTACAAAAAGGGGAAAAAGAAGTAGAAACAGAAGAAGAAAAGAGCAAGAAGGAGGAAAACAATGTAAGAACACTCCCTTTCACTTGGCATGTGAAGATAGTATGACCATTATCTTTCATACATCATCTTTTCTTTTCTATTTCCATGGACTAAGTTTTAACCATAACTTGAAGAATTGAACCTTAGGCATCCCATCTTGAAGTTTTGAGTCATAAACTCCCATAATTAGCTTGATTCTTTGGTTTGTGTTTTATGTTTGATTGATATGTAATGGTGTTTACTTGGTTTGCATGGAAGAAATTGAAGGAGACATGACTTTTGGAAACTTTTATAGTAAAAAATGTAGCAAGGGAGTGTCGCATGACTCAGTTGTGTGTTTTTACATAGGTCATATGAAAATAGCTACTACATGTAAAGAACTAGAAAAGAACATGACTTGATCATCTAAATTTACATAGACTATGTGTAACATTTAGTTTCTCCGTAAATGTGAGGAACGCCATGTTCAGTTTCTCCGTAAATGTATGAAACACACTGGACATAAAAGGAAGTCCACTAGATAGAATGATTTGAGGTCTAATAAAATTAGAGCAATAATCTAAATCTCAAATAATGAAGATCCAAAATTAGAGGTGCCTTGAAAACGGAGCCAGAATAACCATACGAAATTTAAAAAAGATGCAATGGTATTTTTGTAATTTTGGACACTTTTTAGAAAACTCAAAGGAGAGATTTTTAAATGAAAAAAATGAGTTTGCCAAGGTTCTTAGGGGCTTTAAAAACCATAGGAACCTCTAGAATGGTTTAAATCCCTTCGGTTTACGTTTTAGAGTATTAGTTGACCCAAACTTTGACTTATTTGTTTTGGAAGGTTTTAAATTTAATTTGGATGAAAGCAAAAGCATTTTATGAATTAGAAGACCTAAATTTTATGATAGAAAAGATGATTCTCAAAAAGAAGTTGAAATGAGCTTAAACGAAGCAAATAAATGTGTAAGGGCAAAATAGTCATTTTAAAAAATTGTAAAAGAGGCTTCTTAAGTAAGATTACACCTCATCATCGTCTCCAAACTTCCATTATCAGAATTTTGAGTAGCTATAGCATGACATTAAGGGAAGGGAGAGAGAAGGAATTTAAGCTCTCGTTTAGGTAAGTAAACAACCTTGTTTTATCCCGCGCCAGTTATGAAAATTGTTTCTCTCTCTAGGAGCTCTCTGATGGTGATTTTCTTTTCTTGAAAACTTGAAAATTTAGGTCTGATCCAAGCCAAAAAGGAACTCTTTTCAAGAAATCAATCGGTGGAAAATAATCTACATGAAAAGGATTTCATTTTAAGGTAAGACTTTACTTGAAATACTTGCAAAATCTTATGTTTTCAAGCCATTTAAGCTTCAGTCTAGTGAAAAAACGTGAGGAGGAGAGTTTTCCTTCATGTGTTCTTAATGGAACCAAGGGTTATAGAGTGTGAGAATTAAGAAGATGCCATTGAAATTGAATAAGAAGCATTAGATTGTAAGTTAGCAAACCTAGGGATTTAATTGCACCTAGGCCAAGATGAAACTTCCTAGTAGTAATTTAATTTATCTAAGGATATATATGAGTTCTTAAGACATCTAGGAAGCCTTTTCAAATGCCAATTCCCTAAGAGAAAGCAAGCAAACTCCATGGGTGCTATATGCTTGCATAGTCTCAGCCAAGAGCTTTTTATACATCTACGGAGAGTTTTAAATTTTTCTAAGGCTAGAAAGGGATTAAATATGATGGAAGAACATCAAAGGAAGTTTTGAAAAAATTTAGAATCCTTGGTTTGTGAGATAAAGGTGTAAGTTTCATAATGAGACTTAAAGAAACAACTTGTATCTAGGCTCTTGGGAATGAACTTGTGATGACTCCAAGAGGCTTAAATAAAGTTAAGAGACCTAGAAGGAAGGAGAAAATGGAGCCAGAGTCTTGAATTCTAGTAGTTTCTTCGTTAGATCTTATATGGAACCATAATTGAACCATAGAACAAAGTAGCCTTCCATAGAGAGTGTATAATGCTAGAGCTTGCCTCAATAATGTAATTATGTCCTATTTAATGTGTTTAAGCCAAAGGAATCAAGCTCCACCTTATTACAAGTATGTGGCCGAAAAGGGGGATGAATAACCAAGGAAAAAGTGTTGAGTTCTTACTTCAAAATAGTTTTCTAACCTTTCTTTCATATATGGTTTGGATATTTGCTTGTCTTGAGTGCTTGTATGTATGTTTGTACCATGAGAAATGTTCCTAGCAATTGCTTACATGCTATGGTACTATTATACTTCTTGATATATGTTTATGTATGCAATATGGCTTGAATGGGTTAGATTGTGCCAAAAGTCCCTTAACAAGAGTGAGGATAAACCAAAAGTCCTTAGAAATAGGTGAGACAAAGTTAAAAGTTTTAAAAAGAGTGAGGCTAAGTCAAAAGTCCTTTGAAAGTGGGTGAGGTATGTAATGTCCAATTTTCGTTAAATGAAGGAAATGGGCACGCTTTCAAAGCAAGTCCCTTGAGATGAGTGATTCAAGGCCAAATAAAATTTGAATAAAATTTTAAATAATAAAAAATGAGGATTTGAGCCTTGAGTTGCCTAAAAACCGGGGTCGGAATGATTCGAAAAATTTATCGAAAAGCCAGTGACATTTTCGTAAATAAGTGCAATTTTGGAAAAGCACCTAAGAAGGCTTTTTAAATGAAAATTTTAAGTTACCCAGGGTTCTCAGATGCCCCAAAAACTATGGGAAGCCCCGAGACTGACGTCAGTTGACTTAAACTTTGACCGGTTTGTTCGAAAAGGTTTTAGCTTCAATTTGAGTGATTCCAAAGGAATTTTATTAAATTGGGAATCTAAATTTTATAATGGAAAAGACAGTCCTCAAAAAGGGGCTAAAACAAAGGAGAAACGAAAATGCTAAGAACGAAGGGCAAAATTGGCATTAAAGTGTTAAAGGAAGCTTTTTTCTTCTTCTTTATATGCCACGTTCTTTCTCTCCTCTCTAAGACCGACTTGCTTTTGCCCATTTTCAGAGGAAAACTCCAGCTTCTTAGGCGCATAAGAGGAGGAAGATTTTGGAGGAAGAAATTCAAGAAAAAGGTAAAAAAACTTTAAGAAATTCCATATCCTTCCTTCTTGAAACTTGCTCCTCTCCTCTTAAGCTTTCTTTCTATGGTTTTAATGGAGAGTTTGGTACTGTTTTGGGGGCAGAACAGAGAGGGGAATTTCGAAAATTGAGAGAGTAAGCCAATCAAGTGGAAAAACAAGCAAAAGGAAGCAAGAAAACAAGGTAAAACTTCCATTCTTCGGTAGTTTCTTCCTCCCCCTTCCTCTTGCATGAATTTGGCCACTATGAGCCCAATTCTTAAGGGCTATTTTCTGCCCAATTCATGGAGGGATTAGAGGTTTTAGATGGTAAGGATTAAGAAGGAACCAATAGAATCAAGAAAGGATCATTAGGAAACAAGATGGAACCATTAAGGATCCAAATGCCCCCTTGCAAATCTGATTTAACATGAATGTTCTTAGGCTTAAATAAATGTTTAAATATGCTCCTAAGATCCTTAAGAGGTTCCCTATTGCCTCTTCCTCTATGAAAATGAACAAAATCCCATAGAAAGTCATGAATTTAGAAGTTAGAAAAGTATAGAGCACTTAAGGGGCTTGTAAAAACTGATTTAATTCATAAGTTCCCTTGGCTATTTAAGTATTTCCTTGACCTCCTACAACTCTTAACAACCTCCCTAAATGGTTCCTTCATCAAGGAAAAATCAAGAAGCCATGAAATCCCATTTATGCTCTAAGTTTCGGCCAAGTAGGGATGGCATAGTTAGGGAGAGTTTTAAATTATTTTAAGCCCATTTTTGAGTCATATATGATGAATGAATGTGAGGGGAAACCTTGGGAAAAATTTAGGAAGCTTAGAGAATGAGTTGGTACTTTAGGTTCCATATTGTGACCTAAAGAAGTAACATAATGTTAGGCCCTTTGTTTTAATGATGTGATAACTCCAAGACGCTTAAAAGGAGTCAAGAATCATATTTGAGAGTAAAGAATGAGGCCTAGAAATCATTTGAGGGGTGTTGCTTCATTAGATGCCAATATTGACCATAATGGAGGTTGTAGAGTAATCTAAGATTTAAACAAGTTGCATGGCCCTAGAAATTATTTCATGAACTTAATTGGCTCCCATAATTTGTGTCTAGGCCAAAAGAAACTATCTCCACCAACTTGTGGGTGTGTGGCTAAAACAGGAGGCTTGAAAGCTAAGGAAAAAGTGTGTGTTTATATACAAGGTAGCTCTCTCCACTTTCTCTCATGCATAGATGTGTGTTTAGCTTGTTTTAGAATGTGTGTATGTGTGTTTTCAAGCTATGAAAAAGTATGCTAGCATGCCTATTATGTTTTTTGATGCCATGTTATATTTCAAATGATTACATGATATTTGTGTGAGTTTGCTTGAGTGAGGAGAGGCCAAGAACTCTTCCCCATAGTGAGGATGAGCCAAAAACCCTTGAATTTGGTTGAGACAAAGTAAAGAGTCTCCCAAAAGCAAAGTGGGCTCCCAAGAGTATGGTTGAGTCCAAAGTGCTTAAAGAATGGGTGGGGCAAGTCTAAAATCCATAAGGAGAAGTGTGAGGCCAATCCAAACACTTGATGAGCTCTTGAATGCCTTGTATGATGTGTTTCTATGCCAAGCTTGATTTTAAATGTTCATGACTTCTATTTTTCCCACACATGCATTCATAGAACTTGCTTGCACATATTATGTGTGATGGAATGGGAGATGAGCTATTGAGATTCTTGAATCTCACTCCCTCCTCTTAAATTTCCTAATATGCTAAGTGGACTAAGTGGACATGGCAATGGGAGCCAACCACATTGAAGAAAGAAGATTGCCACTCTTATGCTTGATTTTGGTCTTTTGATTCACAATGAGACTTCATGATGTATATTATTATTGTAAATAGTCTATGACTCCATGGACAAATGTAAAAATGATATTATGTGATAGATAAATGAATGAGTATGGTGTATGTATTCTAGAACATAAATTGAGTGTTTATGCCAATGTATGCATTTGAGAAAAGCTTGGTGTAATGTGTATAAGTGAGGGTGAAAAGGCCAAAATGAGATGCAAATGGTTTAGGATCATTTGGGCAGCTCCCCCAAGTCTTAAACATGCTTTTAGACTTGCCCAAAAGGTACCAAGACCAAGGGAAATCCATTTGGCAATTTTGGTACCCAATATGGAGTCAAAATTTACCATAATGGAACCCTATGTCACTTTTTAGCCAAATGAGCTAGTCTTGATCTGGAATTTTGCATGCAATTAGGTCTCATTGAGAGATTTCTGGGAAGCTAAAGATTATAATTTTCAGAGGTCTAAGGAATATTTAATGAATTTTCAAAGTTGGTATTTTTCATGGATTCTGGTATAGGTACTGTTCATACTGACATTTTTGTGTTTTGTGTCAACTGATAGCTAAATGGTGTCCAATACTTATGAAATTTTATATACATAAAATAGAGGTCATAAGCTTTTTGTGGCCACTAAGATCACCTCATTTGGAGGTCTGAGCAGAGAGTTATGCATATCTGAAGTTAACTGTCAGTACTAGTAGTGCCCTAGGAGTTCAGTTACTGTACCATAGGTTCCCAATTGCTAAACGTATCTGTTTCATTTTGGAATTATTTTTTACATCAAGTTAACATTTTTAGCTTTCTAGAATGACCAAATTTGTATAATTTTGATTTTTATATAATTATTTATGAATTTTAGAAGTTTGTATCAGTAAACTGAACAACAGCCCAAGTAGCTAGCGACCTCTGTAGATTTTCGGATGTCAAACATCCTATGTGATGAATGTTGTGACTTGTGTGTATTTTTAGTGTGAAGTAGACATCCTACGATTTCTAGAATGACCAAGATTGCATGATTTCGAATTTTTTAGATTTAGTTACGATTTTTTGAATTTGGGTTAGAAAATGGAGCAAATCTGACCGAAATTATGCTTGCTTATTTTGAGCTCCATTTCAGTTTCCATGAATTGTAGACATGTTTTTGTGATGTAAATGAGTTTTAATGATGGAATTAAATATGAGAATGTATAACATGAGTTCACACGGTCCACGTGACACTGATTGCAAATTTTGAAGTATAGCGCAACGTAAATAAACTCATTATTTTCATTCCCCTTTTTATATACTTTTATGGAAATAATGAGGTGAAGCTTATAAATGTCATGGAATGAGCTAAAATTTATGGTGTTACAAGATAAATCCAAAAGTCTTAAGAAAAGTGAGTGATGCAAAACCAATATTCTTGAGAGCCCATATATGTTATGTGTAAGTTTCTGGAACATGAAAAATATTATGCATATGGTCACTAGTAGCTTGAAAGCTATGCATGCATTCTTTGACATGTTTTAGCATCCATTATGTATGTTTGAAAGGGTTAAGAGCTATTGAGATTCTTTAAATCTCACTCTTCCCTTACATATGCCTAAACATGTCTAAGTGGATAAAGAAATGGAAGTCAACAAGCATGAGAAGCAAGACTTTGACAAATAGATAGAGAAATAAGCTTTATAATTGCATTATAATGTTAAAAATTGTAACCATGATATGTATATGTGATATAAACCATTGAACATATTCTAATGTATGTATAAATGGTGTATGTATTAATGTGGAAGCTAGATGAATGAATATGTATATTCTTGCTACCAAGGAGCCTTTATAAGAGGTGATATTCATGTGTATGTATGCAAGTGGTAAGGTGAGATTGAGCTCCATGATGATTTGGATCATTTAACATATTTTTATATGTTGTATTTGTACTTTTAAACTTGCCCATGTGGTGGTGGAAAGTACAGAAGAGCATTTGGTGCTTGAAATGCCCACTTTGAACTTCAAATTTGACCAAAAGATGAGCTGAACTAAAGTCTAACCAAATGAGTGAGTTTTTTTTCATGAAATTTAGCTAACAAGCAGGTTTTATTAAAGCTTTTCACAGAGGCAAAGAGCACTTAATTTGGAGTTCTAGAAAATTTATTATGATTTTTTACAGTTGGCCAAATTATGCAAAAATGATATAGTTATTGTTCATTTGGTCAGTTTACTTCTCTATGTCACATGTGGGCCAAATAAAGTCCAATACTCATGAAATTTTACAAATATAAACTAGACATCATAAACTTTCCATAGCCATCGAAATCACCTCATTTAGAACTCTGTAGAAAGAGAGAAATGAATTTTTGAAATTGCATGATATTACCGGTAACATAGCCTAACCTAAGTTACTTTTCCATCAATTTTCGTGGATTTAAGCCCATGACATTGGTTTGGAATTCTTTTTAATCAAAAGTAGACATCCACATCTTTGCAGAATGGTATGGTTTGCTTGACTTAGGTTTTTCGAGAATTAGTTATGAATTTCAAAGTTTGTATTAAAAGTTGGAATCTGAACCTGAGAGCAAACCATTGATTTTGTGAGATGTAGCTTAAAACCATAATTTCTTGAGATATTTGGTGATAGTTATGACTTGTATGGATATGTTATAAATAGAAAATGATATTAATGAGTTCATATGGTCCATGGGGCATAAATTAAAAAAAAAAAGACATTTTACGTAATGTAGATAAATACCATTAAATTTATTGCCTTTCTCATGTGAAGTGTATGATTTCTTGCATTTGTACTTCAATCCATATGAAATGCATTGAGATGGACAATGAGACCATGGTATAATAGTTAAGAGGTTAAGGTATTACACTATATTGTTCTTTAGACCAACATATGTAAGAAATAGAAAATCATAGTTTGGCCATTTAAATCTCACACGGGCCCTATAATTTCATCAACAAAGGGAAAATGTAATGTTTTGTGATATTCTTTGTTATTTTGTGAGATTTTGTGATATCTAGATAAATTGATGCATGAGTATGTGTTTTGTGATAAACATGAATTTAACATCTATATAACATGGATCTTTATATGTTTGTATATTTTAATATATTTGATTACCTTATTAAATTCTCTTGGAACTTGAAAAGTTTAATTAATATCTCGCTAAATTACTTGAGAATATTTGATGATCCATGCATTGAAGACTAAACACTAGACTTTCCTAAGCTTAGATGATTATGAATTTAATTCCCATGGATGGATGTTTAAACCTAAAACAATTCCTATGTATAGATGACCTTAATACTTGGAGTACCTTGATATAGACCTAATTAAGATATTAAAGATACTAAAAGACACATTAACAAGGAAAAAAGAGAGATTATATTAGAATTGATATAGGCAACTAATAATATATGCATCCTGTATAATATATGAAAGTAAGCATATATATGCATGTATACATGTTTAATTCATATATGTGTGCTTGCATATATGTTGATCCATTATGTATGTATACATGTTTGTATATATGATTTGCAATATAGATGAGCATGTGAGAGCTTGAGAAATATGACCTAGATTATAAATTTAAGTAAATAGATGTTTATATAAGGCTTTGTTATTATATAATTATGCTTGGCTAAGTATGTGTAATGTGTAATTATATGATAATTGTCTGATTTTATTTGATTATATGCTTGAGATAAGTTTTCTGTGGGTAAAAGAACTTCAAGTTCTTGAGAAATAGACTCTTGATATGAGAAAGTCTTTTAAAGCAAGATTTTATAAATTCTTAATTTTATAATAAGTCTTCAAAAGACAAAGTTATCGAGGGATGAGATTCCATGAGATGGTCTTCATTAGTGGAGATAGAATTTTTACCTATATAAGGGGAAATATATGATCATTTGGAATTAACTTGGAGGTTAGAGTCCTTTATTGTTTGAAGTCTTTTTTTTTTCTAGGCACTAGGTTTTGATAGGGGGTCACGAGGGTTGAGATGCCATTCGTTGATTTCAAGTTTCAGGTTAAGATTTGTTGATCCAATCTAAAGGACATGTTAGTATATTTACTCATGTATATAAAGTGAAGATTTTGGCAATTATAATGATTCAAGAAATAGTCTTCCTTCTTGATAACATTAAAAACTTAAGTCTCATACTAATTAGTATGATACATTTGGTGGGTGACATATGATTGTGAACACCTAAGCTTGTATAAGTGGTATGGGATACTTTATATGTGGCCTATAGAAATGATTTCTTTATAACTAGTGTATTTAAGGTAAGATTAGATACGTCTCCTTAGAAGAGTATGAACAAAATGTAGAGTATTGTTAAGGCCCCATAAATGAAATGATAAGGTATGCCAATGTGTATCAAGTTTTATGATACACAAAGATCAAATATGAGGAATTGAGTCTGTTATGATCATACTGAATTATTATTACTTAAAAGATGCCTTTGAAAGATTTAGTTAGAATTAAATGGTATTATATTGCACATCTATGTTATTATATTTGAATGCAATTATGTGTGATATGTAAAATACTATTATAAAGTGCATATTAATATTAAATATTAGTTAGGCTTTAATTTCTGATGTTTTGATATGACATATTTAACATATTAATTCATATGCAGAAATGGTTCTATATAAGGTTGATATAGTTTGAACATGATTTGAAATAAATACATACATGTTTTATAGATCTATATGTTTTCCATCATAAATTGTGTTGCTAGATATGTATGATCTTTTGTTTATATTTGGTATGTTGTGATATGTTTATTGTCTTTATATGTCATAGACAAGAGGGGAAACAAAAGAAAATGTTTTCTATATATGTGATAGTTGAACCGTTACTAGTTTTCAAAACTATTCATGTTCTTTTGTAGAATGTTAATTCTCACTACATTTAGTGATATGTTCAAACAAGAGAGTTAGTATTGTTGAGGCTAAAGAGATGTAGATTGAAGTGCTCAAAGTAGATAAGGCTTCCAATATCTAAAGAATAGTGTTATGAAGATGAAGGAATCCTATCTATTGAATATTTGTAATAATATTAAGAGACACCAATATATATTTTGTTCTATAATTTTAATGTTTAATCTGTGTATTAAAACATTATTAATAATACTTGAAATTTGATGAATGATAAATATATGCAATTGTTTATCTGACATATGGTAGTTAATTAAACATAAGGTCTATTTTATAATTTGTACAACTAAATAAAATAGAAGAAATTCTACAGTCAAAATTTTGTCATACTGCCACTACTCTAATACAATATTTGGATATGTAACAGCCTGAAACTAGGGGTTTATACATATTCTTAGGTTAAGTCCATTTTATAAATATTTTATTTTCTTTGTTTTTGTGAATATTATATTATGTTACTTTACTTTCTGTTTGTCATTTCCTCTTTCCTTTTGTTTTGCATTGGTTTTGATAGAAGGTAGTTTAAATAAAATAAAGGCCATCTCTATTTTGCATACTGCTTCTACGAATTAATTTTATGGGATGCTTGACACATTTTCATGTATAACCGATTCTTGAACTCATCTCTGATTTGCAGACCATCCTTTTCTATCCTTTTTTTTTTTAAGTATTTTCAAAATTTGACCTTTTCTAATTAACATTTTGGTGGTGACTCCAAATAAATTGGTTTTTAAAGTCATTTTTGGAAATTAATTTATTTTTTTTCTTTTAGCCATTTGTGTTACACTCAACTTTTGACAAATTGGTAGGTGTGACATAATGTTACTTTATGTTCTTGAGTCATCATATTACAATACCAATTACTAATTTTTCAAATGTGATAATTGGGACAATCTTAGTGAACAAATATGCTAGATTATCACATGAATAAATTTGTTAAATATCTATATTATCATTCTTTTGAAGGTCATGAGTGAAAAAAAAATTAATAAAACATGTTTTATTTTATCACTTTTAATATATTCTTTTTTCTAGTTGAGCTATGCATTATGTATTATCTTTGCATAATATTGTTGCAATCTTTTTAAAGTAAATCACACATCTTCTAAATATGTTGAGTTATTAACCTTATCTAAATACAATCTCAACTTGTCTTATACATTATAATTATTTCTATATAATTTGAAGAAGTAATAGCTAAAGTTTGTTATGTAGAGAGCTATGGTATAATTGTACCCTCATATGTAAATAAACAAGTCAAGCTTTATATAGATGAGATAAGTATCTTGCATAACTAATTAATTGTGATCCAAATTCAGTTAAATAAAATAACCCTACATTAGTGGCCCTTAGAGATATTGCAATAAATGCTTAATTCCATTCCAATGTCTTTTTTTAAAGAAAAACTAAATCTTACTAATAAACTTATAACAAATATAATATTAGGTCGTGTACTATTAACAAGATAAATTAATACTCCTATAACAATAAGATATGGAACTTTAGGACTAGGAAATTCTTCATCATTCTTTTAAGGACGAAAAAGGTCTTTATTCACATCTATCAATCTTACAGCCATTAAGGTACTTAGTGACTATGCTTTATTCATATAGAATCACTTTAAAATAATTTTAGTATAAACAAATTGATGAAAAAGAATTCCAATTGTTAAGTACTTAATTTATATGTCAAGACAAAATTTTGTTTTTCTATGATCTTTCAAATCAAATTGTTTCTTCAAATAATCAACTACTTTTTCAAACTCTTCAGAGACATATATATTAATTATGGCAAACTCTAATCCAAATTTCTTTACAAAAATGCATGAGGAAAATTAAATATTTTTTATAACCTTCCTTTAAAAATATTTTTAGAGATAATTATATCAAATACACAAAGGTTGTATTAATCCATTTAAAGATTTATGTAAAGTATTGAAAAATTTTTCTAAAAATCTTTACATGCTTTTGGCATTTTAAATCCTTTAGAAATTTTTATATAAATTTCACTCTCTAGTAAGTCATATAAATAAGCTATAATAACATTAAATGCATGTCAAGTTTTTCATGTATTGCTAAACTAATGAGATATTTAAGAGTGATTGCATCCATTACAAGAAAATATGTCTTTTCATAATCAATGCCAGTCCTTTTGTGAAATCCTTTATGCTATAAGTTGTGATTTATATTTGACAATTTCATTTTTATCATTTCATTTTTACACAAATACTCATTTGTAACTTACTGGCTTTACGATTTTAAGTGTTTAGACAACAGGTCCAAAAACTTCACATTTTGAAAGTGAATTTAATTTTGCTTGAATTATGTCTTTTCATTTTGACTAATATATCTCTATATTTTTCAACAATTTAGGCTCATTTTATTGTATTATTTCAACAATAACATTGTATAAAAAAAACATTGTCGACAGCTATCTTTTTGGTTTTATCTTTTTCCTATAGTACCATAATTTATCAAAATCTCTTCATTATTTTCAAGTACTTTAACATATCATAGGATTTTGTAATTAATTTTATCTTAGGCATTTTCTTAACTACCCGTTCTTAATACAACCATCTTAGTTGTTTTCACATTTCTTTTTTTTTTTTTGAAGGTTTTTATCCTTGAAACTAATTAGTCTATCATGCCTTAGGCGTGACTTACTTTCATTTGCACTAACCAATTATCCTACTAAGACATTACTTTGAATTGGAGCATTTTTAACTAGTATATGAGATTTGATAATACTGTTTAGGTTAATTAATGCATCTGGCAATTGATTTGCAATGTTTTGTAAATGCATTATTTTCTAAACTTTTAATTAACATTGCTTTGTATAAGGATCTAGATGAGATAATAATACTACATTCTATGTAATTCTTTTTCTAGCTATTTATTACTTCCCCTAATGTTGGAAAAACTATTTTGTCAAAATGACAATTAACAAATTATGCCATAAATATCGGGGGACTCATAACCAATATATATTCCTAGCTTTCTTTGGGGACTTACCTTTGTGCATTGTAGTGGACTAGTAGAAACATATACTGAACATCTAGAAATTTTAACATAGGAAATATTTGGTTCTTGACTAAAAGCCAATTGAAATGGTGAGAATTTATAATAATTTGTTGACTTGATGTGTATAAGTAATGCTACATGTAAAATCACATATTCCTATGTTGAAATAGGAAGTTTTGTTTACATAAGCATTGATTTAGTTATTAATTGGAGGTGTTTAATAAATAATTCTACTAAGCTATTTTGTGTGGACATGAGTAACAAACTTTTCAATTGTTATTCCAATAGACATATAATAGTGATTAAAAGTATGAGATGTAAACTCACTAGTATTATTAAAATGAATTGCCTTGATTGCATAATTTAGAAATTATGTTGTTAATTGAAATATGTAACGCCCGATATGTTATAACAATACAGAAACGGGCCAGTTTAAAAAGTAAGTCCCCTAAGATGAGCAATTCAAAATCAAATAAAATTTAGATAAAATGTTAAATAATAGAAAATGAGTATTTGAGCCTTGAGTTGCCCAGAAATTGGGGCCGGAGTAATTCAAAAAAATTGCTGAAAGGCCAGTGGCATTTTCGTAAATAAGTGTAATTTTAGAAAAACACCTAGGAGGGATTTTTAAATGAAAATTTTGAGTTGCCCAGGGTTCTCAAAGGCCCCAAAAACCATGGGAAGCCTCGGGACCGGTAAAGCCCCTCCGATGTACTCTTTCCGACGTCGGTTGACCTAAATTTTGACCAGTTCATTCGGGAAGGTTTTAGCTCCAAATTGAGTGATTCCAAAGGCATTTTATTAAATTTAGAATCTACATTTTATAATGGAAAAGACGATTCTCAAAAAGGATCTAAAACGAAGGAGAAACGAAAATGCTAAGAACGAAGGGCAAAATTGACATTAAAGTATTAAAGGAAGCTTCTTTCTTCTTCTTTATATGCCACGTTCTGCCTCCCCCTCTCTAAACCGACTTGCTTCTGCCCAATTGTAGAGGAGAACTCCAGCTTCTTAGGCGCACAAGAGGAGGAAGATTTTGGAGGAAGAAATTCAAGAAAAAGGTAAGAAACTTTAAGAAATTCCATATCCTTCCTTATTGAAACTTGCTCTTCTCCTCCCAAGCTTTCTTTCTATGATTTTAATGGAGAGTTTGGTGTTGTTTTGGGGGAAGAACAGAGAGGGAAATTTCGAAACTTGAGGGAGTAAGCCAACCAAGTGGAAGAACAAGCCAAAGGAAGCAAGAAAACAAGGTAAAATTTCCATTCTTTAGTAGTTTCTCCCTCCCCCTTCCTCTTGCACGAATTTGGCCACCATGAGCCCACTTCTTAGGGGCTGTTTTCTGTCCAATTTATGGAGGGATTAGAGGTTTTGGAGTGCAAGGATTAAGAATCTATCATTGGAAGCAAGTAAAAGCCATTAAATTTCAAGTTGAAAAAGTGTAGGGTGCTTGAATATAATTTAAGATCTGGATTGATTTAAGACTTCCCCATCATATGTGAGTGTTTGTTTGAGTTTCTAAGACTCCTAAGGGGCCTCCCAAGTGCCCCATCCATCAAGGAAAAATCTCAAACTCCATAGGTCTTTAATGTAGGCATAAATCGATCAAAACCCTTAGAGATAGCTAGGGAATGTTTTAAAGAGTTCCAAGCTTGATTTGGGACTTTATATGATAAAAGAAGATAGGAGAAACCCTTGGGAACAATTTAGAAGCCTTAGGTTGGGAGATGAGGCTATGGCTTCCATAATGTAACCTTATGAAGCAACATGGACCTAGGTGTGTGAAAGTGAGTGTGTGATGGCTTCAAGGACCTTAAATGAGGTCAAGAGGTCTAAATATGGTAAGAGAATGGAACCAAGAATTTTACTTGTGGTAGTTGCTTCATTAGGTCATTAATGGAACCATATTGTGACAACTAGAACAAAGTGTAGTCTCAAGAGTGAGTTGGGTGTTATAACTTGTTCCAAGAGTATAATTAAGTGTTGTTTATTATGAATAGGCCAAAGAAATCCAACCCCACCTCCTTGTGTTTGTGGAACCGAAAAGGGGAAGGAACAAGCAAAGTAATACTTGAATTTGCCCCAAGGTAGCTCTTCACCTTTTCTTGTTGCATTTTCTTGTTGCATATATGTCATTATGTGCTTGTGTGTATATTTGTATGTTTGAGACATGCCACTTGATGCTATGTTGCTATTTTGGTATCAATATGCTTTCTTGAATGTCTTTGAATTGTGGAATTGGCTCACAAGGGTGAGGTAGTGCCAAAAGTCCCTTAATATGGGTGAGGAGATGCCAAAAGTCTCATGGCATAGGTGAGACAAGGTCAAAAGTCTCTTGGATGGGTGAGACTAAGTCAAAAGTTCTAAAAACTAAGAGTGAGGCAATCCAAAAGTCCTAGAAAATGGGGTGAGGCTAAACCAAAAGTCCCTAGAGCTCATTCTTATGCTTGACATGAGTTTGTGACACAAAAATGTGAAAGTGGAATACTTCATGAATTGATTGATTGCATACTTGTGCCTTTGACATGTTGTATGTCTTGAAAATGTGCTTGGATAGGTATTTGAGCTATTGAGGTTCAATGAATCTCACCCTCTCCTTTCTCTTATCTCACATGATCTAGGTGGAGTCCAAGATCCAAAGGATGGAGGCCAAGGGGCTTAAATCTTCATCTCTTAGCACATTTTGCTAGTTTTGATGTATTAGAATGTCAAAGAATATATGTATATGTTATTTTTGAGCCATAACACTTTGAACAAGTGTAAAACTATGTAAAGTTAGTGTATGTATCAAGAATAGAGTTTAATGAATAGAATTGTGTGTTTTGACCACTTGAGAGCCCATTTATGCATGTATGTATATGGAAGTGGCATGGTGAATTTGAGTTGTATGAGGATTCAGACCTTATAAGGGACTTAATTGTGCTATATTTATACTTTCTAAATTGCTCAAATGTGTGTGGAACAATGAATGGCCCATTGGAACCAAATTGCCCCTTTATTGGAACCAAATTGCCATAACCTTGAGCTATGGAAAAGTCTGACCAAATGACCTCTTCTTGACTTGAAATTTTTCATGCACTTAGATCTTGCCTAGATCTTTTTGTCAAGCTAAAGATCACCTCATTTGGAGGTCTGTGGAATTTTCTATGATTTTTCAAAGTTAGCATCAGAATTTCGGATTTGCATCAGTACTGTTCATTTGGTCAGTTGTGAAATTGTGTCATCCGAGGGGCAAACGTGGTCCAATGGCTACGAAATTTTGTAGGTAGAAACTAGGCATTTATAGTGACTTGTAGCAACTGGAAGAACCTCATTTGAAGTTTGGAGCTAAGAGATATGAATTTTTGAATTTCTGGAACAGTAACAGTAGCACAACACGACCTAAGTCACTGTTCCACTGAATTTCAGTGGCCAAAGGTGCTTTCTATGGTCTGAACCTATTTTTACCATACATTTAACATTCATAGCTTTCCAACTTGGTATAATTTGCATGGATTATATTTTTGTGGAATTAATTGGACATTTTCAAAGTTTATAGCAGACACTTGCATCAGTACTAGTAGCAGTCCTAACCTCTGCCCCTTTTCGCATGTCAAACGCTTTTTTTGTTATGTTTCATAGCTTGGACGTATTTTTTACATAAATTAGACATGTGTAGCTTTCCAAAATGGTCAAGAATTCATGATTTTCATGTTTTTAGATTTAGTTATGAATTTTGAAACTTCATATCAGTAACCTAAACCAGTAGCCCAGACAGCAGCGACCCTAGTGAATTTTTGGATATCAAACGTTCTTCCCTTAGTGATTCATGAGATGAAATTATTTTTAGGATGGGGTAGACATCTAGAGCTTTCTGTAATGGTGAAGTTTGTTGGGTTTTGATTTTTTTGAATTTAGTTATGAATTTCTGAAGTTGTGACAGAAAAATTGAGATTTTGGCCGAAAATAATAGAGTGAATTTGATGTTCCCTTTTGAATTCCACGAGTTGTGGGCCAATTTTGGTGATGCAAATAAGTTGTATGTATGTAATTAAATATGACAATATGATATATGAGCTCATATGGTCCTTGTGACATCGAATGGAATTTTCATACGCGACGCAATGCGAAATAAGGCATTATTTTAATACCATTTTTCCATTCCCTTTTATGCAATTCATCATGTGAGACTTAGAAATGATAAAAAGTAAGCTAGAAATATATAGTGTTACAAAATACTTGAGCAAGTAATCTTGTAAATGCTAGGTCACGAGTTGATAATAAATACACATATGTTCATCTTGTAGATGCATATATCAAAATCATATAATATTCGAATGGTTTGCATGGTGGATGAATATTGTCCACATATGTCTTTCTGGATATGTTCAAGAAATGTAAGGGATTTGTTCCTAACTTTAGCTAATGATGGTTTAGTAATTAACTCACTTTGAGAACAAGCAGTATATATAAATTCTTTGAATTGAAGAATCTTCTATTCTTTAATAGATATCCATGTAAATTCTCAATAATTTTTTATATCCTAATTGATTCAAGATGGTCTAACTAGTCATGCCAAAAAATAAATATATTTAGATTTGTAAACTTTTGGTTTACTATAACATGGGTTTCAATTATACTAATATTTGTATAATACAAACCAGAAGACAAGGCAAATAATTTTTCCAATACACATTTCTTTCTTGATACAATACTTTTGACATATAGATATACAATATTTTTCTCATTTATAGTCTTAATTTAATATCCCTTGTAGTGAACATATTTGAAACTTAATAAATTTCATTGAGGCTTAGTAGAAAATAATATATTATCAATAGTAAACTTTGTTTCCCAAGTAATAATATAGTGACTCTTTTAGAATTTTTAATAGTTATTTACTATTCAATGTAGTATTGACAATAGCATAACCTATTATCAAATTTTAAAAAAGTATTTTTCATCTTATAAGTACTATCTATAGGACATATGTTTTCTCTCTAAATCTTGTGTCCAACCATAGAATGGGAAATATCCATAAAACAGAACCAATACACATTATGTTTATATATATATATACATATATATATATATATATATATTACTATACATTTTTATTACTCATTAATGATATAATATTGACTATTTCACAAGCACATTCAAAGTATGAAATATAGAGTTATTAAGTTTATTTGCACATACTTTCATAATATTTTACCTTTGAAAAAATTATCACTTTTAGTGCATGCATTCTTCCTTCGAATTATTACAAAGATTGCAGGTCCATTCATAGAATATTTTTCATCCAATTTTTGGTGAAACTATCTAGAAATAGAAATAAAAACTTTAGACATTTTACAAGAATATTTGATTTTCTTGCTTTAAAGTATTCTTAAGATTAATAACAATAAAATGAATTTAACATTAAATATTTGTAATAAGTATTTTTTTCTTATATAGACTAAGTTCAATAAATTCATGAAAATGTATTATTTTCTTAATTCAAGTGTCACATGTATACAAGATATTTTTTTTAAGTAATATATATATAAAATTTAATTGTAGATAAAGAATAAAAATTAAAGTATAAAATGAATATATTCTATTTTTGTTTTCTATCATAATGAAGGTTATTGGTCATATATAGAAATAAATTGTAATTGGCCTTCTCTCTTATGATCTTAAAATTTGCACATAAATTATTACAACAAAAGACATTATTATCACAATATGATCATTCAACATCTTATGGTCTTCTAGGTTTTATGGTCACTTTGGTATTATCAAGGTTAAAGAATTTATGGCCATTTGTATTTGTGGCTTCTAGCCATATTGTTGTCATAGCTCATAATTTTATTTCAATAACCATGACTAGTCATTATTGAAATGAGTAAATTACATAGAACTCTTTTAAATTTGACTGAAATTACACATACTTTTCCTCTATCTTTATAACCAATATAGACCTCCTTTAAGTTGTGTTGAAATTACTCAAGCCTCCTTTATATTTTTTAAAATTTCCTCGAAAAGAGTAAATCATATAAACCTATCATGTGTTTGCTAAAATTACTTCTCTTTTGTTTTTTGGGAAGATTTGTATATATTTTGAAAATAAATAGAAGATTTTTGTAATTTACTATTTATTTTAGGGAAGGTTTGTGTATTTTTTGAAAATAGAGAGGAGGTTTGTATAATTTTAGTAAAATTTAAAGAAGGTTTATATTAGTTTTGAAAATAAAAAAGAAGTTTGTGTAATTTTAGTAAAATTCAAGAGAAGTCTATGTAATTTGCTTTATTGACCTTTTACGATTAATTTGTGCATAGGTTATAAGTGGCTATCAAATTGCTTGTAAATATATTGAAATTAGAGAGTTTTTAAAGCCTTTTGGTGGTATGAAGTATATAAACTATTAGCCTTAAAAGCTATAGTTAAAAATCTTTTATAGCTACCAATTTATCAAAGTATGTCGCAAATTTTTCTATATATAAGAACTATTTATTTAAACAATGAATTCATTGATTATTAAATAATCAAAATCAAGTGTAATATAGCAATTGGTCATCTTGTCATGTTTAGCTTTATAGTTTCTAAGATATTTGCCAATATTAAAATGATATTATATTATAAATATGAATAAGTATTGAATTTTATAGATAATATGAAGTATTGAATTTATAGATAATATAAAGTGAGAATAAAAATTTTTTTATGTCTTTATATGATAAATAGTAAACTTTAAAGATTGAAGATTTATACCAATTTGATATTGGCTCATATTGATAACATGCTATAAAACTAGTAAAAAATATAAGAAAATATAATAAAAGTAAGAAAGAAAATTGAGAGAAAAAAGAAGTGGATAATTATCATTAACTTAGATATTTCATATTTATTACATAGTCTCCATTTATGCTGGCCTTTAACCATAAAAATAGATATATAAGTTACAATAATGTAAATAAAAAAATTAACCTATATAATCAGACAATATAAATCCTTTGGAAGTTATAAGATATATGTCATTAAATATATATATAAAAAAAAAGAGTCTAGAAAATTATTCTTTAGGGCTTATAGACATTCACATAATTATATCATTTACACCAAAATCATCTTTTTTTTTTATATATTTTTTTATTAAATCATATTAAGGGTAACTATAACTTTGAATTAATTCAAGATTTGAACAAAGATATTTAATGCGAAAAAATAAGAATACAAATGGATAAAATTTTTCTCTTTATGGATTAAAAGTTTCAATAGCTAAAATATAACTATCAATATATTTAATTAATTCATGAAACCAAAAATAAATAGAAATTTGACAAAAAAGCTTTTTACTTAATTTATTTCTAATAAAAACATATATAGATCATATCTCTCTCACATAATTCGTAAATCATACATAATTTTTTGCCATATAAAATTATTGTCCTTCCACTCCAAATTCTAAGTGAAAAATCATTTTTTTCAAACCCTACCTTATTGCATTGATTACCATTCATTTTCATTAAGGCATAATGTAACATCTAAGTTTTTGTAGAAACGAGGACTAAAGATTTTAGAATTTGGTTAAGTCTTTTCACTATAGCCAGGATGCCAGCTCGCTATAGCTAAGATGCCAACTCGCTATAGCAAGTTCAGGGCCATACAAAATCTAAGAAACTTCTTGCAATAACCCAATTGTAATGAGAACTGTTAGGAAGCTCTCGTAATAGCGAAATGTGTCTCTCGTTATGGAGAAACCTACTTAAGAAAATACTGAGGAAAAATTTTTAAATAGAAAAATTGAGTTGCCTAGGGTTCTCATAAGCGCTAAAACCCATAAGAACCCTTAAAATGATTTAAAACCCCTCCAGTAAACGATTTCGGCAAGAGGTTGACCCGAACTTTGACTAAACAGTTCAGGAAGGTTTTAGATCCAAATTAAGTGATTCCAAGGCTATTTTAGAGGTTAGAGAACCTAAATTTCATGATGGAAAGGACAATTTTTGAAAAGGAGTGGAAATGAGCCCAATGAGACAAAACCAAGAAATAGAGACTAAAGTGCAAAATGAAAAGTGGCAAAAAGTGCTTTGGTGTTTCTTAAAAACATCCAGAACTCTCCCTCACCTTTAGACTGACTTTTGACTGGCTGAAAATAGAAAGAAGCACTATTAGGGAGGGTGCACCATAGGAAGAGAAAAAGGGAAGAAAGACTCCAAGAAAAGGTATGAAAATGATGGAATTTCATGGTTTTTCCTCTAGCAACTTAAATCTCCTCCTTCCTACCTCTCTTTCTATAGTTTCATTAATAGGTTTGGTTCTATTTTGAGCTTTGTCCAGAGGGGAGAAGTTCAAAATTCAATGAAGGGACTAAAACAAAGGAAAGAGCACTTGAAAAAAAGCTAAAATTCAAGGTAAGTTTGTGGCTTTTCATACTTCTTCTCCCTTGCTCCTATATGTGTGAGTTCGGCCACTATATAGACAACCAAGAGGAAGTTATTTTTGAATGAAACCAATGATGAATCTTAAGAATTAGAGTATGGGAAACAAGAATATACAAAGAGAACAAAGAAAGAGCCAATGAAATGCAAGATAGTAAGGTTAAGGAATTAAGAACTTAGGCTAAAATCTAATTTTATCTAAGAGTTCCTAAGCTTAAGTGAGTGTTTGTATAAGCTGCTAAGACCCCTAGGGAGCTTCCCACATGCATCTCTCATTAAGGAAAACAACACTTCCATTGGTGCTAAGGAGAGTATTGTCTTGGCCTAAGAAGGTTGAAGCATCTAGAAAGTGTTTTAATAAGCTTCAAATTGCATCATATGTGATGGGAAAGTATGAGAGAAAGCCTTGGAAAAAATCTAGAGAGCCTAGAAAGTATGATAGAGGTATAGGTTCCATATTATAGCATAATAAAATAACACATAGCTAGGCTCTTTAAAATAAATTTATGATGGTTCCAAGGAGTCTAAATGGAGTCAAAATCCATAGATTAAGGGAGAAAATGGAGCCAAGATCATAAATTCCCAAGGTTGCTTTATTAGGTGCCTTATGAAATCATAATTGCACATTATGAGTGCCAAGACTATTCTAAAGTGTGTGTGGCTTTAGTAAATGTTCTAAGAGTGTAATTGGATCTCATTTCATGTGTTTAGGCCAAAGGAATTAAGTTCTACCTCCTTGTAGGTGTTTGGCCGAGAGAGAGGAAGAAATTACAAAGAGAAAAGTGTGTTCTTCTGTACAAGGTAGCTCTCTCTTTTTTCTCTCATACATGCTTGGGTGTTTTCTTGTCTTTGAATGTATGTGTATGTAATACTATAGATTCTAGCTCATCTCATGCTTTTGAATGGCATGATATCATAAAATACATAGGGTTCCATAGAAAAAGGAAGGGAAAATGGGATTTTTTTTCGCATTGCACTATATTTTAAAAAATTTTATTCGGTGTCACGTGGACCGTGTGAGCTTATAATATACTTTCTCATATTTAATTTCTTCATTACAACTCATTTTTATCATAAAAACATGCCTACAACCCATGGAAACCGAAATGAGGCATGAAAACTTGAAGAATATTTTCGGCCAGAATTGGCCTCTTTTCTGGGCAAATTTTGGAAAATCATAACTAAATTTAGAAAAATAAAAATCATGAAATCTATGTCATTATGGAAATCTTAAAATGTCTAAGTCACACTAAAAATATGTCCAGGTCATAACATTTATCACATAGGACGTTTGACATCCAAAATGGTCCAAAGGTTCGACTGAAATCTGTAACAAAATTTTGCAGAAAACTTTGAAAATATCCAATTAATTACACAAAAATCCAATCCATGCAAATAATACCAATCTAGAAAGATGTGGATGTTAAATAGGGAGGAAAAATATCTTCAGATCAGTTCATCAAGCCAAAGCTCAGAAATTGAATGGAACAGTACTTCTGGTCAGACAAATTTATTGATACTGGACAGAAACTTCAAAAATTAATATCTCCCTCTCTAGATCTCCAAATGAGATGCTTCTAATTGTCACAAGTCAGTGTGATTTCCTAGTTTCTCTGTATAAAATTTTGTGATAATTGGACATCATTTGAGTCTCGTGTGATAGAAAACAATTTCGGACCAAGTGATTAGTGTAGCAGACCAAAACCATAAATTTTTCCAACTTTGAAAAATCATCATTATTATCTTTATCTTTCCAAAAATATTTCAATGACACCTAATTGCATGCAAAATTTTAGATCAAGACTAGCTCATTTGACCAAAAAGTGACATAGGATTCCATTATAGTCAAATTTGGCTCCATATGAGGTACCAAACTTGCCAAATGGTCTTCCCTTGGTTGTGGCACCTTTTGGACAAGTTTAAAAGTATATTTAAGACTTGTGTGAATTGCCCAAATGGTCCCAAACCTAATGCATCTTATTTTGGCCAATCAACCCATACTTATACATATTTCCATTAAACTTCCACATTGCATATTTTGGCATTTCATACTCAAAACATAAGCTAGAGGTCATACAACATATCCATACATTTAAACATCAAATAATAGCATATTTATACATGTCTCAAGGGTCATAGCTCATTTACTACATCATATATATATATATATATCATATGGTACAATCATGGTCTTAAAGTAGCAAAAGCTAAACACATGATTGTCAATCTCCTTCCTTTAGTATTGTTGGCTCCTATTAGCATATCCACTTGGTTCACCTAGCAAGTTAGATCATTGGAGAGGAGGGGATAAGATTCAAAGAATCCCAATAGTTTATCTCTCATTCAATCATACATAATATGTGATTTGCTTTACAAATGCATGCATGGAGAAAATGGAAGTCATGGATATTTTAAAAGCAAACTTGGCATGTGAATCAATCATACAAGACATTCAAGAGCTCACTAAGTGTTTGGATTGGCCTCACACTTCTCTTCATGGATTTTGGACTTGCCTCACCCATTCTTTGAGCACTTTAAACTTAACCATACTCTTGGGAGCCCACTTTGCTTTTGGGAGACTCTTTACTTTGTCTCAACCAAGTTCAAAGGTTCTTGGCTCATCCTCACCAAAGGGAAAAGTTATTGGCCCTTCCACACTCAAGCAAACTCAAACAAATATCATGTAATCATTTGAAAACATAATATGGCATCAAGGATCATAACATATAAATGTATGCTAGCATACTTTCCATAGCTTGAAAATACACATACACATATTTTAAAGCAAGCTAAACACACATCCATGCATGAGAGAAGGTGGAGAGAGTTACCTTGCATACAATCACACACTTTTTCCTTGAAATTCAAGCCTCCTCTTTTGGCCACACACCCACAAATTGGTGGAGATAGTTTCTCTTGGCCTAGATACAATTTATGATAGCCAATTAGGTTCATGAAACACATCCTAAGGCTACATAACTTGATGAAACACTAGATTGCTTTATAGGCTCCATTATGGTCCATATTGGTACCTAATGAAGCAACACCTCTCAAACAATTTCTAAGCCTCATTCTTTCCTTTCAAATATGATTCTTGACTCTTTTTAAGCCTCTTGGAGTCATCACATCATTAAAACAAAGGGTCAGCACCATGTTGCTTCTTTAGGTCATAATATGGAATCTAAGACACCAAATCACTTTCTATGAGTTTTAAATTTTTTCCAAGGTCTCCTTTCATTCTCACTCATCAAATATGACTCAAGAATGGCTTTAGAAAAATTTAAAACTCTCCCTAGTTATGAGAACCTCTTTAGGTCGAGGCTATGGAGCTTAATGGCCTTCATGAAGTTTGCTTAGTTTTCTTGAAGGAGGAAGCATGTGGGGAGCATTTTAGGGATCTTAGGAGCTCATTTAAACTCTTATTTAGGCATAGGAATCATCATACAAAATCAAATTTTATAAGGTGCAATTGAAACCCTAGAACTTACATCTTGAAATCTAATGGTTTTTTGATAATTCCCTTTGCATATTTTTAATCTCCACACCCTTTTTCCTTAGATTCATTCTTGGTTCTGCCTAAAAATCATCTCCTCCAAGGGTTTTCTCAAGTGGGGCGAAATAGTGGAGGAGGGAACCAAAGATGACAACTATAGGAAGAGAAATTACCTTGTTTTCATACTTTTTCTCACTTGAATCTTGTATTCTTTGAGCTCCTCTCTTCAAATCCGAATTTCTCCCTCAATTTCTCCCTTAAATAAGATTTATAAACTTTATTATAATCATAGGAAAGAAAGGAAAATGGAGAATGAGAGGTTTGGAAAGGAGAAAGCATGAAAAACCATGAAATTCCTTACCTTTTCCTTACTTTTTCTCCTCCTTTCTTCTCCTCCATGGTGTGCCTAAGAGAGCTGGTATTTTTTTATGGTTTTTGGGTAGAATGGGTCGTGTAAATGGAGAAGAGAAGAAATAAGAAACTTAAAGTGTGTTCAAGAAGCTTCCACTTTCTCAAAAATTTTAATTTTGCCCTTCATTTTTGGCATTTTTATTTCTCCTTCGTTTTAGCTCCTTTTTTAGAACCGTCTTTTGCATTATAAAATTTAGGTTCCCAATTTAATAAAATTCCTTTGAAATCACTCAATTTGGAGGTAAAACCTTTTCAAATGAATCAGTCAAAATTCGAGTTAATCGACATTGAAAAATATTCACCAGAGGGGTTTTAACTGTCTCGGGGGTTTCCATGGTTTTCAGGGCCTCTAAAAATCCTGAAGAACTCAAAATTTTCATTTAAAAAGCCCTCTTGTGTGAATTCCAAAAATTGCTCAAAATTACAAAAATGCTATTACGTTTCGTAAGCTTTTTGTAAGAAATTGTTTCTTTATTTTAGCTCCATTTTTCTTTCCTTCTGAGCCTGGGATTCTCATTTTTAAGAGTCTAGAATGCTTCCCAAATTTTTTAGGGCCTTAAATACATCATCTTAGGGGACTTCCTTTTGTATCCGGTGAATTTCATTCGTTTACGGAGAAACCGTACGTTATGTTTCTCACGTTTTCTTTGGTTTTCGAAGAACCAGATATTACAGTGTGTATGTTTAAGCCATGAAAAATATTTTTTAGCAAGTATGTATATGCTGTGGTACCATGATGTTTGATTTATATGCTTAAATGATGTTTTATGAACATGTTTTAGCTTGTATGAGTTTGATGAAACTAAAAGTCCTTTAGTTAGGGTGAGGATGAGCTAAAAGTCCTTTAAAAGTAAGTGAAGCAAATACAAAAGTCCTAAAGAAAATGGGTAAGGATAAACCATTGTCTTGGCAAGCCTCTTATGATATATATGGCTTCTTGAATGCAATAAATATTCCATGTATGTTTATGAGTTTCAAGATAGCCATGCATGCATTTTTAAACTTTTTGCATTTATTATGTGTGCTTAAAAGGGAGTAGAGTTATTGGGACTCTTAGAATCTCACTCTTCCCTCCCCATTATCTAACATACCTAGGTGGATCAAGTGAGCAAGAAAATGGGAGACACCACATTTGAAAGTAAGGAGATTGAAAATAGAGTTAATATTTGTTCACTTTGTAAATATAGCATTGTCAAATGATATATTTATATGATGTATATAAGGTATATGCACTTGAATATGTGTAATTACATGGATATATGATGTATATATAGGAATTGGAAGCAAATGAATGATATGGTATGTTTTTAACATTGTATGGCAAGAGTGCATATGTATGTTCTTATGTATATCATCAAGTGGGAGAATGAGTTTATGAAATCTGAGTTTTGGACCCTTTAGACAAGTTTAGTAGGTTATTTTTATGCTTTTCCATGTGCCCAAGTCAGCCTAGGAAGTGTTAAAAGGGAATTGATATCATTTTGACCTATTAAGAGACTAAAAAGTGCCATTTTGCAATCGTATGGCACAATCTGACCAAATGGACTAATTTTTCTATAAAATTTGGCATGCAAGTAGATCTCATCTAGAGCTTTTTGAGAAGCTAAAGATCAAATTATTTAGAGCTTTAAAGAATTAGTTATGAATTTTTAAAGTTGCCAAAAATTTGCTAAATTGATATGGTTACTGTTCATATGATCAATTCTTTCTCTTCTATTATTCATGGGCCAAATGAAGTCCGATTACCTTGAAATTTTATAAGCATAAATTAGACACTATGAGATTTCCATAGCCATAAAGAGTCCCTATTTGGATTTATATTGAGGGAGATATGCATTTTTGAAATTGGAACTTATTGTCAGTAATGCAGTAGGACTTGTAGTACTATTCCATCGATTCTTGTCATTTTCTGGATCTAAGGCTATTTTTTCCCAAAAGTAGACATATGTAGCTTTCCAAATTCGTATAGTTTACTCGATTTGAATTTTTTTAAAATTAGTTATAAATTTTTGAAATCTATATCAGTAAATTGTATTAGAACTCTAGGACAGCCGGACCTATAATGCTTTTCTATTGACAATTGTGGTCCAAATGATATTTTCATGGCCTAAAAGTATTTTTAACATAAATTTAACATTTAGGGTTTTCCAGAAAGCTATAGTTTGTTAGATTTCAATTTTTTTAGATTTAGTAATGAATTTTCAAATCTGCGATAGAAAATTAGAAGTTAAGCCCGAAAATAAACATGCATTTTCTGATGTGTGGGGCTCCAAGTCCGAATTGCATGAGATGTTTTATGATGTTTATAACTTGTATAGATGAATTATGAGTAGAGGATGATGTTTAAGAATTCACAGGGTCCACGAAGTATAAAAGAAAAATTTTGAACTCCCTATGATGCGGAATATTGCATTGTTTAACGTTTTTTCTTCGATAATGGTTATGTTAAGGATGTGGAATCCTTGAAAAGGCATAAAGTAAGGCTAGAAGTATTATGGTATTGCACATAATATAAGAAAAGAGAACCATGACTTTATGATATAATAAAAATTTTAGACTTACCACCAAAAAACAAAAGAGAAAATTACTAATATGGACCATGAAATTAAATTGTTTATTTTCAATGATCTTAAATTTTAAAATTATTCAAAAAGACATACTATTTTGGGTGTTTAGACAAAAATGCCCTTAATGACCTAAGGTAGTAATGTATATAAAATTTAGTAGTAATATAAGTAAAAGTGACCAGTAATTCTTAAAAAATTTAATAGTAACAATATCACATTGTAACTAATAGACATAAGTAACATAAAATTGCTAAAAAAAGGTGATAATATATACAAAACTTGGTAGTAATATAAGTAAAAGTGTAATAATTGGGTTTCAGAAACTAAACTGAAACCGATAAATTGATATGAGAACACCCTAAAGTAAAGCAAATTGAGGCCAAATAAAATTAGACTGTTAATTAGAATATCTAAAAAATGTGATTAAGAGTCTAAGAATGGTCTGAAATCGGAGTCAAAATGGCTGAACGAATTTAAGGAATAACATAGTGACAATCGTAATTTCAAGTAATTTTTTGAAAACTCAAAGGAAAGAGCTTTAAATGAGAAAATTAAGTTTTTCGAGATCTTCAGAGGCCCTAAAAATTATAAGAACCCCTAGAATGGTTAAAACTTATCTGGTGTCCATTTTAGCTCATTGGTTGATCGAAACTTTAATTGGATGGTTTGGTAAGATTTTAAATCTAATTTTGGTGAAACTAGAGCCATTTTATTAATTAGAGGATCTAAATTTATGATAGAATAGACGGTTCTAAAAAAAAAAAGTTAAAATGAGCTTAATTAGAGAAACCAAATATTTAGGGACATAATTGAAAATTTCAATTTATTATAACTAGCCTCACCCTTCTTATATATCATGTCCCACCTTCTCCCTTCATCTAAACCAACTTTCATCTAGCCTAAAATAAAACCAAAAGCAAGCTTGAGTGGCACACCAAAGAGGGAGCAAGGGAGAAGAAAACAAGGCTTGAAAAGGGTAAGAATTTGTTACATTTTTATGCTCTTCTCTTCACTAAAGTTCTTCTCCTCTTTCTCTTTTCTCTTCTGATGGTTTTAATATTCTGAATAGTGGTGATTTGTGGCTAGTTTAGTAGAGGGAAGGGAGAGTTTGAAGGAAACTTTGGAAGCTTGAGAGTTCATTTGATAATTTTTAAGAAAATGTATGTTTACCATGGATAACTGGCTTCTTCTTGGCTTTCCTTTACATGTATGTTTTGGCTAGAATTATAGGACCATGTAAGGAGTTTGATTTTGATCCAAACTTGGTAGAAAATGGGGTTTTGAAGTACAAGGAATCATATGGAACAAATAGAAATCAAAAGGAAGCATTTGGTTGTAAGTTATGGAAATTATGGTTTTGATTGCACCTAGAGATTTATGAAACTTTCTAATGATGATTTAATTTATATAAAAGCATATTTGAGTTTGTAAGGGACCTAGGAAGCTTCATGGATGCCAAATTTCCTAGAAAAATAAACAAAACTCCATGGGTGCTCATTTAGGTGTATGTCTAAGCCAAGAGTAGTTCCAAGTACCTAGGGAGGGTTTTCATTGATTCTAAGTTTATGGATGGCCTAGATATGAATAATAAACACCAAATGAACCATTGATTTGAATTTAGAAGTCATACTTTGAAAGTTGGAAGTTTAGGGTTCCATTATATATAAAGAAGTAACTTAGTATTAGGCTTCTTAATTTGAGTTTGTGATGACGCTAGTGAGTTTAAATGAAGTCATGTGACTTAGATTGAGTGAGAAATTGGAGCCAATATGATGAAATGTATGAGTTGCTTCATTATGCTATAATATGGAATCATATGAATGCTATAAGTTAGAATTGGCTTGTGTAGAGTTAATGTGAGGTTAGAGATAGTTCCATTGATGTGTTTGTATCTTGTTTCATGTGTTTATTTAACCTCTTAGATGTATGGGTAAGTATGTGCTGAATTTTCATCATTTGGATTGACTTTTGACGCATGGCTTTTACATATGCAAAAATAGGGATGTTAGAAGTGACCTATTATGAATTCTTGGTGTTTTACCTTTATTAGTGCAATAGATTCTTTAGGAACTTGAGTAAGTGATTTCTAATAGATTTTTCATAAATAGATCAATGGATAAGAAACTCTTTTGTTAATAATGGTTAAATGATGATAATATACTTATCATAGGCTTAGTGGGCCTTTGGATTATATTGGCAGTTAAAGGAAGAGTAATTGGGTATTGAGATAATTGGGGGTTTTTCTAATTTCATGTATTTACTCATTTTAATCTTATATTTGCTGCACATATATAATTTTGAAATGCTAAATGATTGGTTGACTACTTGAATTGTTATTTTTTGGATCATGAGTGAGTCCTTAGTGGAGCTATGGAGCAGGTGCCACTATGTATTGTGCTTCAACTGAGTACTGAGTTGTGATCAAACTTATGAATGCATTGAGCCGTAAACGTCCTCGATAGGGCTTTTCCTTTTGTTATTGGCCATTAATATGTTATATGTGATTATCAATATGAGATAATAGTCACTAGTAGTTTAACTAGTTCATTTGTTAATGATATTGATGTCTTCGGTATGTTTTTCTATTTAAATGCATTATGTTGATTAATCTGTACATATATGTAGAATTTTCCTCATCTTTCTTACTAAGATTGTATATCTCACCCTACTTGTAAGCTAACATTTTTAGAAACTAGATCTCTTAGTAGCAAGGAGAAACTAATGAAAATCTATTGTGGTGGTTTAGTCATGTATAGCCTTGAATGCCCTATTTAAATTGGATTTGTATAGTAAGTATGCTAGCAATGCTTATTGTGTTGTATAATTACCATATTGCATCATGTACTGTCAGGTGTAGGAACTAATTTTATAATATAAGATATCATAGAATTGGTGCTTGTGATTGTGTTTGGATGACTATCAATAAGTACCCTAAAATTTTATAACCTCTAGATATCTAGCATTGTAAAATTAATAATTGAACTATTAATATATTCGATTGGGATTTTTGGGCTGGTTCATATATGTTTTTTACACCTGCTCAAGGTGTTTAAAAGAATTTATAAGGCATAGTCTAGATTGTGATTTGTTACTTAGAGATTGTAGAAGTAGCTCTTGATTGTTGCTATCATATAAGAAGTAAGATGGAAGTTAATGCTTGAACCATGGTTACTTTGGTCTGGCTATGGTTTAGGAGCCTTAGGGGATATGGTTACGTTGTTTTAGTTATATTAGTTGTGAGTCAATCCATCCCTCAGGCATACCATGGCTCATTTTACTGTCGTGAGAAGTTGTTAGGTGATTTTAGGGATGTTACATAGTTATATGTTGCATTTGAGGTTGTTATGGACTTTTGAGGATAAGGACATGTTTATTTGGTTTATTGAAACTTGTTCAAAATGGCCTCAGGTCAGTTGGTAAGAAAAATAAACATTTGAAGTTGTCACTCGTGGCTTCATGTACCCTTGTTATTATAATTGAAGTTAGAATGATTATGTTAGCTTTTAAATCCTTGAGTTAGGCAAGACAATTGGATGGAGATTATAGGAATGTGAACCTTTTAACAACCTTACCTTTTAGCCATTAAAAAATCTTAGGATTGATCTTGAAGTGGTAGCAAGTTATTAATTTGTTCATTTAAATGTTTGGGTACAACAATTTTTTTCAATTTGTGACTAAAATGAGCTATTAGTGTTCCAGTAGCGATTTTTGCCATAGCATAAAATTTTTTTGCCACAATGCAAAATCATTTAGAAGCTAATTTGGTTGCGACGAAATTGTGTCTATGTGAAAAAATTAGTTCAAACTTGAGTTTAGCCATGGCGTAAGTCCTTCAAGTCATGATGTATGTGTAAAATTTAGCTTTTAGATGTTCTAGAGGCTAAGTTGGCCGTGGCATAATCATTCTAAGCTGTGGCCTAAGTTTTGAAACCCTAAATTTAGGTATTAATTCTAAAATTTTACTATGATAGTGATGATAATGACTTTTAGTCCAACCTATATGAGTTTTTAGACTTTTTAGAGGTATTTTAGTTGAGACAAAAATTGTTATTGAGAATTTTGAATTCTTAAGAACAGTAATCTTGTTGTATAACTTGATAGTGAATATTGATTATTTAAATATTCCAATTTTCTTGTATTTTCATCCATTGCTAATTCATTGACCAAATTAGATCTTAAGTGCACTTGATTAAGAACACAATTATACTTAATTAGCTTAAGAAATAGTTGAGGTTGTTACCTCTGGTCTATCCCTTCTAGTGTTCATTATGATGTTTGAAAAGAACCACAACCTCAATATATATAAAAAAACTATTCATTGCACAGTTAACGATTCCAACTATTCTTGATAATCACACCACATACATAGCCTATTCAAGCGTTCTAAGATTCAAACATAGAGTTAGGTTGCCTAAACCATTACTTTGATGCCAACAAATGTCATATTATCATATATTATGTAACCTACCTTTTTGTGATTGAGACCTTGTTGATGAGATCCTAGTGGAATTGCCTAGATCTTAGGTTTCTCCAAGTTTTCTCAATTAAAGAATATCTTATCATAAGATAAAAGATTCTATCGATAAGGTCCTAAATTTTTTTTACTGGTTTTGAGACCTTGTTGACAAGATCTTCAATTTTGTTAACTACATTTATACCTTATTAACAACATAGTTTATCTTGCTAACAATATTTTATTTCCAGTTATGGTAAAGGAATACTCATTCTTTATAGTTATCTTCATATCATTTACTTGCAAAACATCAAAATGCAACAGTATCAATGCTTTTAGTAGAGGTTTTATAGTTTTTCCATAGGTGAGACAAAGCTATAAGGGTTAAAAATAGAATTTCCTTCTACTTTAATCCATAAACTCCATAGACACATTTGGTTTATCTCAATTGAACATAAGATAGGCTCTATTTGCCCAAGAGAGTCATATAACCATTTTTAGCCTTCTTTGACATAATATAGGTCAAGTTTCAAAATTTTATAATTTTGGCTATAATTTCAATTTATGCAAATTAGGTATTTATAAAAAGCTTATGATGAGAGTTATTTACTGCAAAAATTACAATTCAAAATAAGTACATTTGGTTTCTCAAAAATTTAGAAATTTGGAAACTGCATAATTTTTTGAAAATTCAAAAGAAAATTTTGGCCAAACTTTTAGTAATGCCAAAAGTTATCACTGTTAAAAGACACTTTTAATGATATTAAAAGTTTCAACACAAAAGTTTTGATCAATTAAAAATTTTTGCGCTAAAACTTTTAGTGATAACAAGTTCAGGTCACCATTAAAGGTAACCTTTTGATATAGTTATATTTCTAAGTATAATATGTTGTCGTAGCTTATTTGTATATAAAAATATTTTTTTAGTCTTATTAAGAATTTTATAGAAAGATTATATGAACTTAAAATATTTTTATGAACAAATAAGTTAAAAAATATATTATGCTTAGAAATATAAATTTATCAAAAATTAAATTTATAAAAGAATATATTTAATTATTGTTGGTACAATCACACTTTACTATGGTGAGACCAATAAACCCTGAATTAGTGTTTTCACTGATTGAATGACTAGTTTGGTTTTAAACATATTGCATACTTAAAAGATTATTTATTTATAATTTAATATCATATGAGAAAGTCTCTTTAGAATTATATATATATTTATATATCAATTTTTTAAAAAGAGTGTTATAATAAAATTCTAATTTAATCCTAAATTTTGTCCTTTTTTTTTCACCTTTCCAATATCTATTCTTTCATGTAATAAGGAAGAGTATCCCTCTCTTTTTATGGGATGATTAAAATAGATAATTATTAACATTTTAATAAATATTGTCCAAATCTATGAAATACTTAATAATTATCTCATAAAAAATTATATTAATTTAATTTAAATAATATCAAAGAATATATTTGTTATATAAACTTTTTCTTATTTATCTAACATTTATTGAAAGTTTCTTTTTAATTATTCCTTATCTATTTTTTGAAATTATCTAATCATTAATCAAACATAGTAGCATTATACATATGCTTTTTTCCCTCTAAATACTAATTCAAAATAAAGACTAAAATGTGTGAAGAGATATATTTTGAAAAATATATTTATAATAGCACTTGTTTGTGAAATGAAAAAGGTTTTTTTTTCTCTAAATTGGTTAAATGGAATAATTAAAAAATTTTATTCATTAAAATCTGCTACAATGTTGACAAGGAAAATATTTATACATAGTTTTAAAAATATTGTATATTTAAAAGTTATTTGTTCATAATTTAATATCGTATGATAAAATTTTAATTAATCGTTTAAAATTAAAGAAAGTATGTATACAGAGCTTTAATTAATTGATCAAATTTTAAAAAAATAAAGCAAATAATACATAAAATTAATTTTCCAAAATTAAAATTAAATTTAAAAATAACATAAAATAAGTCTGTCTAGTTATATACTTCTTTTGACAAATTTAAAACTCTATTACTTGTTTACTCATTTACACATATACTTTTCTCCTCTCTATTTATTCAATTCTTAGATTTACATTCTCTTCTTTGGGTCACCTATGTGTTTACTAAAAGTAACACTAAAATTTTGTCTACTTATTGTTTCTATCTCAAATTCAAAATCTCATCACTATTTTGCTTTACATCTACTTCGTTCTTTTTTGAAATCCAGATTTTAGCATTATATAATTATTAATCAAACATACAAAATAAATTAAATAGATAACTTTGTTATTACTATTTAATTTCTAAATATAATTACAATCTATAAATTATAAATTCAAGATTGCTTTTTTAAAAATTATAATAACCATGGCCTAAAAATTAATATTAAATTAATTTAAAAAATCTCAAGGAATATATTTATCAAAAAATTATTTTTTATTTATAAATTAATGACTAGTATTTTCTTTTAAAATTATTTATCCAATTTTATAAATTGTCTAATCATTAATGAAAAAAATAAAACAATAAATAAAACCATCACAAAATATAAAATTTTAAAATTTTTTAGTTAAGTTTAAAAAAAAACTAATAGACTATTATTTTTAATTTTTATTAATAAATTAAAATTTCAATTTTAGAATTCATTTTATTAATATATCTAAGAATTTATATATTTAAAATTTCAATTTTTGGAATTCATTTTATTAATAAAACTAACTAATTTTTATTAATTTTTTATTAATACATTAAAATGTCAATTTTTATTAATAAGCTAATAGATTATTTAACTCATTCTATCCTAATGTATCTTTCCCTTTTTAACGCCTATAGCAAACATAACGTACAATGTATTTGCCTCCAGCCTTGTTATTTTCGACATCTAAAGCAAAGAAAATAGAGAAGAGGCAAAGAGGAAAAAAATGAAAGAGAAGAAGAAGGGACAAAAGATTAAGCTTCATGCCAATCTCTTGTCATTTTAAGATTGATTTTAGCTAGGTAAGCCTCTTAATTTTGTATTTTATCTTCTTCTTTGTCCATTAATGCCCTAGGTGCTGATCTATGGAGGAAGCGTAAACTCTAAGTTTATGTTGATTTCTAATGAGAATGAGCAAAAGTATAATGATTTTTATGGATTTTTTGGTGAGGGCAGCATGGATGCAAATTTGGAACCCTAAATTCAATATTAATACTTTTATTGTTGGATGATGCTCTTTTAAGCTTAGTAGACCTTAAATGCTGATTGTTGATGTGCCTTAATGTGGTGATTTAGCATGAATTTCCTATTGAGGCAGCCGCACATATGTGAATTATAAAGGGATGGCATGAAGGATGGCTTATGTTTGGGATTAAAAGTTTTAAATGGTTTAGTTGGGACAGAAATCAAATGAGTAGATTAAAGAAAAAGAGTTTCAAAGAATATAAGTGATTATGGTATGTGTGTGGTATATAAGAGCTATTGATTGATGTTGAATTTTCTCTTGCTCAATAGGGTAAATTTCCTTAGGATGATTCTTAGACACTTTTTTGGAGCTAGAAGCCACTATAGAGGTAACTTGGAGTCATTTGTGTGCTGTGTATTGCACGTGGAAATGATTTAAGTGATGGTGATAAAATGAGCTTGATGGATAAGAATGTGATATCTCTCTACACTATGGACCTTAAGGGTGTGTCCTGGTAGAGTGGAGGATGACAAGTGAGATCACTTTACATAGTGGACCTCAAGGGTGTGTCTTACCCACCTCAGTTATTGGCCAACCACTAGATGATGAGGAATCAATCCTATTTATATCATTATACTTAACTCTAGCATTTATATGCATTTGGCATATTTTAATTATATCATACATTCATACATTGCATTCCATGTGCATGTAGGTAGAAATAATTCCATGGTTACTAAGATTTGAATATCTCACCCCCTCTTCTATCTTAGGTGAAGGTAGGTTATCTAGTAAGGAAAACCTTGAAGGCTAGTAGCAAGCAAGTCTAGGTCTTATAATGATATATGTAGTTTCCTTTGATTCTTTTGTAAAATACATATATGACATGTAAAAGCCAAGCATGGGACTTGAATTAATTTGGGAAATGTACCTATGGTAAGTGAAGGAAGATTTAAAAGGAAATTTAATAGTTTGATGCATTTGACTTTTACTTGTGTATGGTACATTGGTCTGACATAGATGTAATTATTTTAATTGGTGTTTTGTGGTTCTTGTGATATTATTATAGACGCTTAATATTACTAATTTGAATGCATAATAGTTGGTTGTGTTCTCTAAAGCTCTAAGTAGCTTGGTGACTTGTATGTGACACAAAGAACTTAGGTAGTCATATTTTGATCTAGAGATTTCTTGGGTGTTTAAGAAGTTCTAGTGGTCTTAAGATATGATTTGAAACTTGTTACAAGTGTTGGGGTGGTTAGTGATGACTTCTAAGACCATCAGTTGCACATATGTACTATTTATTGTCAAATTCAAAACCTAAACAGGGCAAATTCGAGAAGGGATGCATTTGGTAGAGTCTAGGTCTAAAATTTGGCAGATAGTTAGCAGATATTTAGAGGTTTAATTCCAGACCAAGATGATAACTTTTGGAGTTATATGGAATATTTTTTGAATTTTTGAAATTTAGGACAATAAGGGGGAGTTTGCAAAATTATCACCTATAGCAGTTCTATTGTAGTGCAATTTTTTAGGAACAAAAGATGTAGGATTGAGTTGAAATTTTTAGAGTATAAAGTAGACATGTAGAGCTTTAATTAAAGCCAAAGTTCGCAACCTTTAGAGATCCTTAGATTAGGTTATGAATTTTTAAAATTTGGAGTCTAATGTTCGTTTGATGTACACTAATGCTTTCTTTGAATTTGTGAGATATATAATAGTTTCAAGAGTGATATAGTTTTTGATTTGTATTAAAAAATACAATCGAGAATTTCTTAGTTTGTTGTTCACCTACTTAAACCTACAAAATAACTACTCACATTTTTGTTGAGTGCTTGAGTGCATCAGTAGTTAATAGCTATCAATTTTTGTTGAACTTGCCCTTTCTATGCTTGTGGTTTAGCATCCAAATGCATACATGTGTTAATTTTACCTAAAACAACTTAGTTTTATACTCCAGTTGTGCATGTGATAAGAACACATTTGTATAAATGCTAGTAATGTTCTTTAATATTACTATTTTGTGAAGGAGGGAGGTGAGAATGATACCACAGATTTTACACCAAATGTAGTCATAAAGCTTGGGAGTTTGAATTTGAATATTGTTTCTAATAATCATCAGAAATATAATCAGTTTAGCATACATGTACTACAATTAAGTATGCTTAATTCAATTGCATGATTGACTTCTACAAGTTATTGTTCTTTATGTTTAAGAATAAATATTCTAGATTCTTAATTAATTTTTCTAGTCAAGCAATTCTTGATTTTTATTCTCTTTGTTGTTAATCCAGCACTTGAATTTGGAACTTAAGTGGAATGGAACTCCTTTTGCATTAATACTTCGCAGACATCAATTAGATTATAGAAAGCATTGTTTACATATAGAAAGCTTCTCTTTTAGGCTTATTTTAATAGTGAAAGGCGTTTAAACAAAAAAATATCAAAATTAAAAAAAAAAAGATGCCTAAGATAAAATATTGAAAACAAAAATCTCAAAACTGAAGGCCTAAACATGTTTTTTTTGGGAAAAATAAGTGATCAGACTACCTTTGGCCATTTGCCATGATATAGATCTAAAAAAAATACCCAAATTAAAAAAATCACCTTAAACGGACTATCATGCTCAAAGTTATGGCTTTTTGAAGTTTTACCTTCCAATCTTTTATTTTCTTCATAATTTCTTTTCCAAACCCACATTTTTTTTATTTTCCATTACCTTCTAATCATTTAGTTGTGATGATTAGGAGTGGCTAATGCATTACTAGGAGAGTCCAGTTTTCAAGGTAGTGTGTTTCTAACAAGAACTTGAAGGATTATTTGCTTTATGTTTACATGAATTCAAGGTCTTATGATCATAATACCACCCAACTGTAGGCTACGAGTAGCAAGAAAAAGGCAAATAGGGCAAGGCAAGTAACAAAGCATACATGTGGTACTCGTTCATTTGTAAAGGTTGAGTAGTTTATGGTAAATACTTGTTTTGTACTTAAGGAGTCTATAAACATTTCTCTTTATGTCATTCCCTCTATGGTAACATGGATTATCGTCTAATGAATATTGTAGAGAGATCCTATCACCAAAAAAGTGGCACCCCTCGATTGAGTCTGGAAACTTTAACACATTTGTAAGAACAAAGACAGAGAGGTGGAATGGGTAGATTCCAAGTCACAAGAAATCTATATAAGTTGTCATAAATCACGAAACTTCAATTATTTATTCCATTGCCTCATTGTCCATGGCATTTATCTATTGTTATATCTCTAAAGGCATATTTAGGAACTAGTTCAATAGCAAGAAGTAGAAGATAATGAGAATCCATTGATAGGAGATCAGGTTTTGGCCACTGTGTTGGGGGAGAGGCCAAGGTATGTTATAGGAAAAAGATATGGAAAGAAACTGACAAAGAAGAGAATTGTGGACTCAGTTAAAGTGAATTCGAGGGTGTCAACAAGGATGGAACAAATGCAAGTTGAGATAGAGAGAAAATTACAAAAGGAGTGGGAAAGGTTGAAAGAGGAAATGCAAGCTGAGATGTAAAAGAAGCTTAAACAAGAATGTGCAACAATGGGATTAGTTGGAGATTCAAACTTAGTTGGCTAGCTTTATACCCACCATACAATAGGTACTTGTAAATGATCTTCTACCTTAATGTTATGTTAAATAATAACAATCTATGTTTAGTGTTATTCTTCATTAATAGGGATAGAATACTTCGACCAAAGACTCCTCTCATAAATAACCTAGGTGAAGAGAAGGTAGAGGTTTCACTAACGTATCCCAAGAATTATGGACTTATGTTTTTCTTTTTTTTTTTAGTCGATTGCCATTTTGGTGTATCAATTTATGCAATCACTTCATGTTCCAATTGATATTTTAAAATAGGTTATGACATGTAGGACATCATAAAAACACTTAGAATGCTAACTATGATATGAAATATTAGGAAATTAATGCCTATTGCTTTTTGTTTCTTATTTTTGTTTTAATTTTCATCAATGCTAATTTAGTTTCAATGTACATTATTCATTTTTAAAATATTAAAAAAAATCAATTTCCCTACCTTCAACAACGACAAATTGTCACTAAAAAGTTTGTTCTAATGTTAAAAACAAAATAATCGCTACTAAAGCTTTATTGTAACACTAAAAGTTGCTACTAAAGCTTAATTGCCATAAAAATGCCGTCACCTTTGCTTTTTGTGACCACAATTTCTTGCTACTAAATGCCTTTGGTGACGAGCATGATATCGTCCCCAAATATCTTTAGTGATAACAATATTGTTGTCATTAAATGTAATCTTTTACTCACAAACAGCATGTCATTGCTAAAAATCTTTAGTGACAACAATGGTTATGTTGATAATTCATTTTCACCTACACTAAATGTTGTTACTAAAGGTGTCCCTATAGTGACAAATGGCATTGCCACTAAATGTATATATACAGTGGCAACACTATCCTTGTCACTAAATGTTAATTTTTACCCATAATAATAGGTTGCTGCTAAATAGCAATAGTAGTGATTGTAGTAGTGTTACTAATTATTTTTACCCACAATAAATTTTTGTCACTAAAGGTGTACCTATAGTGACAACCTCTATTGCTATTAAATGCTCATATTTAGCAACGACATACAATTAGTAGGAAACAAATATATAAATTTAGTGGTGACTATTGCCACTAATGCCTTTTCATTTAGAGGCGATGCTTGTTTTAATTAAATTGTAATAAGCTTTAGTGACAATTATCTTCACTACTATATATTTGTAGTATTAGCTTTTAGTAGCAACACTTTGCCGCAATTAAAAAGTATTAGCGTTATTATAGTAAAGGGGCTGACAAGATATTGCCACTAAAACTCATTATTGGCCATATTTTGACTTTTAGTAGCAGCTAAAAGTTAATTTTTGTGCAGTGAGTATTATGCATGTTATTTGGAATGACAGCGTGATGGAGGAATTTAATATGAATAGAGGAATTTGTTAGGGTAACCCTCTTTCTCTTTACTTTATTCTTTGCATTATATGCCTCGGTCATTTGATTGAAGAAGTTGTTAGAAGAAAAGCTTGGAAATGTATTTCTTTGGCTCGAGCTGGCCCTTCCATATCCCATTTATTTTTTTGCAAATTATTTAATTATTTTTGGGGAAGCTTTTGTGGCGGAGGTAGAGGTCATGCTTAGGTGCATGGAAATTTTCTCTGCCAAGTTGGGTTAATGAGTGAACAAAGAGAAGACCAGGCTTTTTGCTCCAAAAATGAAAATCATAATGTACCTAGGCAGGTTAGTGAGGTTTTTGGTTTTTCTTTAGCCCATGATTTGGGTTACCTAAGGGTGCCTCCTCACCACAAGTGTGGGTCTAGGAGCACTTATTCTTTTTTTTTTTTTTTTTGATACATAGGAGCACTTATTCTTTCCTCATTGATAAAATACACTGTAAGCTGAGTTCATGGAAGGCTTAAAGGCTATCTCCTGCGGGGCGCATTACCCTTACCCAAGTTGTGTTAAATTCAACCCCTATTTATTACATGCAAACAGCCTTGATTCCTTCAAATGTCTGTAACGAGATGGAGAAAGTGAACCGAAGATTTTGTGGGGGTCAACAAGTAATCAAAACAAGATGCACCTTGTGGCATGAGCCCGCGTTTGCAAGTCGAAGGGGATCTTGGGATCCATCACTTTAAGTCTATGAACTCCGCCATGCTTATGAAGGTTGGATGGGGTTTAACGAAAAGAAGGGGATAATCTGTGGGCTAAAGTTTTGCGCTCTAAATTTAAATCTGGCAATGATTTAGTACCAATTGTCAGAAAGCATCACTCTGCTTCGAAAACTTGGTGTGGCGTTTGCAAGACCTGGCGGCACATTGAGGAAGGCATGGGATGCAACGCGGGGACAGGGGATAAAGTCAACTTTTGGTATAAATGGATTCCAGGGGTTTCTGCGTTAACTAACTACCCGGTTTAGCCTTTGAACGATGAGCTAGCTGATCTGTCAGTGATTGCACTGGTAAGGAATAATGATTGGAATTGGAGTATCATACAGGATTTCTTGCCTAATAATATCTGCTCTAGGATAGTTTCTGTTGATCCTCCTTCTACCTATAGTGGTTCTGACTCATCGTGCTAGCTGCCTTCTAAAGATAACATTTTCTCCGCGAAAACAGCCTATGAAATGCTTCAACCATCTTTCGGTTCAGTTACAAGGAATACGTGGAAGCAGATTTGGAGCTTAAATTGTACGCAGCGGGTCCGTGCATTCATGTGTGGCTAGTCTTGCATAAGAGGCTCATGCAAGGTTTTAAATTGCGGTTGCATTGCGATTACTGTGGTTGCGGACACTGCGGGTGTTATAATACGGGTTGCGGTCATTGCGGCTGTGATTTTTTTTTGAAGTTACACAAATTATTTTAAAAATGTATATAATCATTATAATTTTCATATACATAAATATATCATGCCTAACATCAATATTAATTAAATAAATCATTATTTTGAACAAGTATATCAATGTTACTTGAGAAAATTGAAAGAAAAAGTCAAATAATATAAAAGTATACTTACATTCTTATTACAAAGAGAGAATTAATATCACCACATTGTAGAATGTCGTGAAGGATCATAGTTCCCACTTTCACTTTCATTATCACATTGTCTTGCTCCCTGTCCAAAAACATAATCAACAAATCCTCCACCTGTATTCTCCATTTGCTGATAAGGAAAATTTGGTGCTTTGTGATAATAAGACTCTTGATAATTTATTGAAGGTTGATAATATGGTGGGACTTGAATCATTGGATAATGATCATGTGACATATGAGAAGGTTGTTGATAAAAAGGGGGATAATAACTTTGACTACTTTGAGATGAGCCACTAATGCCAAAATCACTAAAACTTTGTGAAAAATTAGAGGAAGAACTATCTTCTGGTACACCACTTTGCTGTCTTCCACCTCTTATAGATTGATGACCACTTCTTCTATTATTACCAGAGCCTCTATCCTGAAAAGATGTCATATCAACAACAAAACCCAAATCACGTATAATATATGGAATGTCTTGATATGGATTTTGTTCCCTTTCTTCATCTATGTCATGATCACTTTCTGCTGCATCACCACCATCACTACCACTATTGTTGCTTGGTGGACTCAAACTACCATCACCACCCTGACTATGACCTTCATGGGAACTTGAATCATTATCAGCCTCTACCTCTTCATCATCAGTATCCATTCTTGGTAGCCATTCTGAATTTTGAAGTCCATCCAATAATGGGCTTTCTCTCTCCTCAATCCATGGAGACAAGGGATCATCTTCTTGGAATATGTAATCAAGATTAATTGGATTGAAACTATTTTCTATCTCTTCTTGACTACGCCTCTTATTCTCCCTCATTTTTAGCTTCATATTGTAAAAGGTAAACACAAGTTTCTGTAATTTTTTATACTTGAGTCTATTTCTTGTCTTTGTATGAATATAGCTAAATGTGCTCCAATTTCTTTCACAATTTGAAGCTGAAGTTGTTTGGCTCAGAATTTTTATTGCTTTAAAGTTCAGGAGCACATGAACCATATATTATCCACCATTCAGCTATTTAAACAAATAATACAAAAATTTAGTCAACTTTGAATTATAAACAAAAATAATCATTTTGATAGAGTCACATATTGTACCATGTATACTTATAGATAAAAAATAAATTATATTTTACCGGGATCCATTTGAGACCATGCTCTTTGAGCTTGTGGCATTCCAAAGTTCTCTCTCTTGTCTCGAAAAAGTATTAACTATGCAACATCATATTAAATTTAATATAAATATATAATAATATATTCCAAATATTCATTATACAAAAAATAACTAACCTGATTTAGTGCTCTAATTGCAACATCCATATTTCG
This sequence comes from Erythrophleum fordii, assembly GCA_032878935.1. Taxonomy (NCBI): domain Eukaryota; kingdom Viridiplantae; phylum Streptophyta; class Magnoliopsida; order Fabales; family Fabaceae; genus Erythrophleum; species Erythrophleum fordii. The sequence continues at coordinate 3,113,948 of JAVQMF010000055.1, forward strand.
TTCTAATTTGGTGATTGCACTTCTGGTTCCATCAAATGTTTCTTTATAAACTGAATGACCATGCTTAACTCCAAATTGAAACTGAGGATTAAGAAAATAGCCTAAAAAAAAAAATAGACTTAATTAGTTAGTACACAAACATTCTTTTTTTGTGACAACATAATATATATATAGACTTACCTGCAGAATGTAAATCAGTATGTAGAAATTTTCACCTTTTATCTATCATGTCGTTATAAGTTAAGTGATAACGACAGTTTTGTTGTATAGATAGCTTTGCTCTATCTATAGCTTCATAGATAAAACCCATGGTTGATTTCTCATCACCGTCAACCAATCTTAACACTTCAACAATTGGCTCAAATACTTTTAGTATTTCATTGGCTTTGATCCAAAAGTCATTATCCAAAATTTTTTTCCTTGCATCTGTGCTGGTCCAGATTTTTTCTTGCCAAATTTAGACTTCTTAAACTTTTCAGAGTTGAACATATTTTTCAAAGCCTGCTTTTGCTTCATAAGAGATTGTAGTTGTAAGAATTGTGTAGCAAAGTGAGTAATGGCTGGACGAATAATATCTCTACCTCCAATATATTCTTTCATCAAATTCACAGTCCAAATGTGGTTATATATAAAGGATGTTATCATCTTTGCATCCTCTAACACTTTTTGTACATTACTCTTTTTTCCAATGTCTTCTAAACATAGATCTAAACAATGAGCTGCACAAGGTGACCAATAGAGATGTGGTCTTTTTTTCATTAATTTTTTTCCAGCTGCCTTTAAAGCTCCCTCATTATCTGTAACCACTTGAACTACATATTCTTCTCCAACTTTGTCTACCACTTGATCAAGTAACTGAAGGTAGTAATCAGTATTTCTACTAGCAACAGAAGAAACATCTATTGATTTTAAAAAAATAGTTCCCCTGCTACAATAGACAAGAAAATTCATTATATGCATGTGATTAATGCTATTAGTCCAACCATCACACATTATTGTAACACCTCTTTCCTTCCATGCACCTCTCAACCCATTTATCCATTCCCTCATAGATTGGTATTTAGCTTCCAAATACACATCTGAAATCTTATAAGGAGTAGGGAATTTAACCCCTATTGTACCTATCTCAGCAGCTGTAGTAATTAAATTATGCAACCAAGGAGAATTAGATAAATTCATCAAAAGACGTTCATATATAATAAGCTTTGATACTACTTCTCCTAATTTCTTCCTCAATGTTTTCATTAAACCACTAGAAATTTTTAGTTGTTTCATGCTTTTACTCCTCACAAGATCAATATTTGAAGATCTTAAACTAAAGGCAATATCTTCGGATCCTCTTGCTCTTGCATTAGAGCTTCCACCCTCTTCATACACATTTTGCCCTCCTCTGGTTTGTTGTCTAAATTGTTGTCTCTCTTCCCATTCATGATGTGATCTGATGCTTTCTTGGGTCGCATGCCTCATTTGCACTTCCTCATCAACAAATGCTTCCATTTCATCATCTTCATCACCTCTCAACCTTGCTTCAAATTCTTCTTTTCTTTTTTTTGAATCATTTTTTTTCCTTTATTATCTAAAAGGGGTTTCATCATACCTTATCGAATAGTAGTTGTAACTCTAAAACAACCAGCTACTTGTCCTTTAAAATGAGCAATATGCTGCTTCAGTCAAGTAATTCCACCCTTTATTACTTTCCCACAGAGTTTGCAAATTATGTTGTTTCGATTTCCAGCTACAGGTGTTCCAAAATGCCAACCGATATCATCACTAGGAGCACCTTCTAATCTTCCTGTTGGAAATTCTTCTCTTGGCGGCATTGTTTATATTTTATAGTACCTGCTAATCAAATGAAGTTGGTAATATAATATAATATAATATAACAAAACTAAAAGCACAATTAAATAATTAAAAAAATTAATCAATTAAACAAAATCAAAATCAAAATTCAAAGTTCAATAATAATAATCTCAGTTCCACCATTAACATTAACGACTCTTTTTTGAATGCTCGTATAATGATACGTATCAATCAGTAAATCATATATAGGTTCATAAATATATAGATGTGTTATTTTCAATGGTTAGCATTTTTATTTTCTCTTTTGATACACTAAACATTCAAAATTTAATGAGTTTATAGGCTAAATGACAAAGGCCTAAAGATTGGATATAATAGAAAGATGCATGGCTTAGTAATCTAAGAAAAAATATGCAATGCTCACATTTCCTTGTAAAAATATTATTTGTTTATGGTATAATCCTTTCTCTATCTTTGCTATTATAGTTTTCAATTAATTTGTTGACAAGAAAATTTAATCCTAGAAATAAATATTAAAATTTTCCCCAAAAAAAAAAGATTATGGAGTCTAATCATAGGAATAAATATTAATGAGTTTATTATATTTGAAAGACTGGTTATCGATTAGAAATTTTGTCCATAATTAAATCCATATTCAATACATAATAAGTATGTGTTTTAAATTTGTTTTGTCCTATATATGGTAAGATATCTCTTATTATATTATTTGTTTACTATTTATGAATAAATTAATGAGAATAAGAGTGAGATATTTGGGAAAATTACAGTGGTGCATTTTTAAATTTTAAAATTATTTTGAATGATTTAAGAATAAAAAAGTTAAATTAAAATTTGTGAACTATAATTTGTTTAAGATTTTTATCTTTGGTCTTTCACAATAATTTTAAAATTTAATATCTTTTAATATAAATATTTTTACCTTATATATATATATATTATATTTCTCACCTTAACCTTCCAATATAGTTCATTTTGTATGCATCTAAATTTCCTTAGCCTAATCAATAAAATACTAATAGAGTTATAAGGGTAATAATTTATTTTTAAATGTTTGGAAAATATTAAAAAATTTAATTTTTTTACAAATAAACTATAAGAATCAAATTAAAAAATCATGTAGACTATAAAAAACAAACAAAAAACTAATGTTTCTTATTATATGTCATGATCATTCAAATTAGTCCCCAGTTAATATAAAGTGGATTAATAATAAATTAATCATGATTGGGTTAAGTTATATTAAAGAATAATAAAATAAATAGTGGGTCAATGATTAATCTATCATGAGGTAATTTACTAAAATCTATGCTTAAAAGGTTTATTTAATGATTACATTTAACCACCAATGCAAACACTTTTTTTGGGTAATTTAATTCAATGAATAAGTATGAAGAAAAAAAAACTTAGTTTAATTTTAATATCTTTGTTATAAGTTTCTTTTATAAAAAAATAATAAATTATAGATAAATAGAATAATTTTTACAATTCAGTATTATATGATAAAATTCTTTTACACATATTATATTTTTATTAAAAATTTTAATAATATAGATATAAAAGAGTGTATCAAAATTTGATTCTAATTATAAACTTCTGCAACTAAAGCGAAACTTGATTTGGGCCTAAGTGTAGTAGAGTGGCTAATTGTAATATACTTTTGCATGCTAATTGTAATATAAAATGGGATCAAGCTTAGATAATAATTAATTAATAATCATAGTTATTCAGTTGGGTCCATGATTTCATCCCAAACTAATGCTACTATTTTTCAGAGTTCGAATATTTGACCTATCTCTCAAGAAAAGTGTGTTTTTAAACTTTCATAAATTGATGAATAGTGCCAATCTCTTATCATCTAACTTTTTTTTTTTTGATTTTGGGGCAATATTTTAATTTTTTTTTATTTTCTTGATAGAAAATGGCAATAATTTTTAGGCATTATTAATAAATTCATGAAAAATATCTTAACATTTTTTTCAACTATAGTATCTTTTTAAATTTATAAAAAAATATCTTAATATTACCTTTTTAAATAATCCCATTTTAATTAATTAGCACATTTTAACATATGTATATATTAATTAGCAATCAATGAAATCCATACTTATTATATATACATATGTTAAAATTTCATTTTTTTTTTAAAAAAATGCCATTATAGGGAGGCAGGAAATTTTTCTTTCTTGTTATTTTTTTTTTTGGAGTAAGAATGGACAAAAATGAAGGTTTAGAAGGATAAATTTTTATTTTTGGTGCAAGAGTTTAGAAGGATGAACTAGACATATACTTAAGTGTATGTAAATATTCTTTTAATTAAATTTTTTAAAATTTTAAAATATAAAATTAAATTATAATTATTTTCAAATTTTAAAATAATAAAAAGAGAAGTTGTAGGAAGTTAAATCTTTAGCGTTTTTAATGTTTTCTTCTTCAATAATAATTTATATCTACATGTTTTAAAAAAATTATTATTTTTTATTTTACTTTGGGAGACAAAAGAAAGCAAAGATCCCAAAATCATATATAATAATATAGATAATGCGCTATTGTTATTGCATTATTTTATGATAACTTGACTATTACAAATAAACTATTATAATTAATCACTTCATTAATAGTTATTTTCTTAAAAATTGTATAATAATTCATTTGTGTTTATTTCTATTGGTTTTCTAATATATTTTTATTTATTTTAAACATATTCGAATGACTAAACAAAGAATTATCATAATTTAAAACCCCCTCTCATCTTTTTTTTTTCTTTTAATTTATTTCTGTATATCTTAAATATATTTGTTCTTAACTCTGAAATATACATTGAATTCAAATGTGGATCAACTACAAGTTGCAACTATCAATTAGAGCATATATATAAATTATGGACCACCATCATACACTGAACCCAAAGCACGAAAAGCATATAAACTTGTGTATGCTAACAGCGTTGATATCAGAAATCATTCTATTTCAAAATTATTAATATAGTTTCATGCAGAATTCACATTTTACATGCTAATTTTGATATCTAAGAAATGAATATATATTATTCTTTAATGAGTTATGGATTGTGATTTCATTGATTACCATTTATTATATGTATATATATATATATGAAACCCATAAAAAGACCAACGGCAAACAAGCTTCAATATATATGTATATATATATATATATATATGAAACCAATAAAGAAATATATATTATACCTACTTTAATTTTGGCAGAACCATCCCATCCTAATAAAAGATATTTTATCAATCATAAGAATTTAAGAAGAGATATCTTAACACTTGTACTAATGAAGCACGAAATTCAAATCCTCTGATCAAGTATAGACCAGGTATGATGTTCAGGTCATGGATTCTGAGTAACGACACCCAGAAAAGCGAATGAGGGAGTCTAAGAAAGACTTTCATTCAGATAAATGGCTAGTTGGAGAAAGCCTTACAACCGAAGCAAGGTATGATGGGTGCCAACAACTTCCGTACCGTACACAGATATAGAATCATTCTTCGTACCTGGTCTAACTTCACAACCCTTCGCGGAGCGAGGAAACGCAAGAATGGACTCATTTTCTTGGTGCCATATTGACATTTTTCATTTTTTCAAGACATCCCAAGAATGTATAATTCAAAAGAAATAAATAAATTTGAATCTCTTTATTTTTTAATTTAATTTTTATCAATTTTTTTAAAAATAAATATATTATGTAAGACTTATTACTTAAGTAGTTTATATATTTTGCATTTATTATCACTTAAGTAATTTATATATTTTGTATTTATATCTTTTTAAAATTAAGAAAAATTAAAACAAAAATAAAAAATTCAAAATCAAAATCAAAATAAGTGAAGATGTAAAACAAAAGCTTTTAACATTAAAAAAATTTCATTCTTTTTTTTTCTTACCTTCAATTGTATCATCTACAATAAATACAAAAATAAAATATCCTATCCCTCGTATATCTAAATCTGTTCAAAGCTGTCCAAATCTTCAATGCATCTTCATCACGTGAAGGTCTAGCAAATTTCACATTAGGATGGGATGGTTCTGCCATCACAAGAAATAGCAAATTTCACACAAATCTCAACATATATCCTTTAAGACACGTAGCAAATTTCACACAAATCTCAACAGACACGTGGTTACTGATTTAATAATTTAATCAATTCATATAACAAGCTCAATCCAAAAATGCATTTGTTGAATTTAACATATAATGTTCTGGTCCAAGTCAGTTCACCTCATTTGTCCAATCTCGTTTTCCGGTGTGAGAGAAAGTATTAAAAAACAAAGTGCTCACATTTTTATTGATAAAAAATAATAGAAGCAAAAGTTATAAAAATATCGAACTGCTCCCCTCCCTTATTTAATGCTTCGATTTCCAACTCTGCAACTAGAAAAGGAACCAAAATGAAGAAGCGAAGCAAGAAGAAGATATGCATACCTTTGGGCGCTTCTCTGACTTTAGAGTATGGTTTCAGATCTCACTGGCTCCGCTTTGGGTGATATCACTAGCTTCGCTTCGGGTGCTTCAACCTTCAGGTATGGTTTCAGATCTCAAAACTTCAGATTCATCAAATCGAAGCCCTCTCTACTGATTGCTATTGGCTTATTGCTGCTTCTTGGCTTTTCTCTTTTGTTGCTTGGGTTTGGGAAAGTAAAGCTAGGGCCGGCCAACTACTTGTTTTGAGCTTTGTGTGTTACTGTATTTTTGGCTTTATATGATGCGCCGCAACGGAATCGCAACAATGTTCTGTTGCGGCCGCAACACCGTTATATTGCGGTCTATTATTGTGATTTCTGAACCCTCTACAATTGCGGGTTGATGTGAGCTGCATCCGCAATATTGCGGCCGCATTTTGTAATGCGGCCTACAATTTAAAACTCTGCTCATGACCAATGAATATAAAGCACGTTGCAACTTCTCTAATAGTGACATCTGTCCGTTATGTAGGAGTCATATCGAATTTGTTTTGCACTCTCTTAGGGATTGTTACCACATTAAAAAGTTTTGGCTGGCTTGCGCTGAACCTCGACATTGGGTTTCTTTCTTCAACACCAACTTACTTGATTGGCTGTCTCAGACTAAAATTGGGAAATAGCGTGGAATTCAGTGGAAGGTGTTTTCCGGTTTGGGCATCTGGAATATTTGGCTCCAACGGAATCGTTCGATCTTTCACCATGAGGATGTTCATATTGGCAAATTTTTGGTTAAAGTTCACGTGGCAACCAATGAGTTAAAGGAAGCTCAGAGCCGCCAGTATTACCTGAATAACACGAGAAGAGAAGCTTTAATTGGGTGGGTTTGTCCTATTAGAGATTGGTTTAAGTGCAATACTGATGGCTCGGTTAAGGATAGTGGATCTAACAGTGGTTGTGGGGGAGTGTTGAGGAATGCTGCAGGCAGTGGGGTGCATGGTTTTATTCGCAATATCGGTTGTGGGGGTGTTATTTGTTCTAAGCTTTGGGATATTTTATCTAGTATTGAAATGGCTTGGAACCATGGGATTAAAAAGCTTTGGTGGAAGTTGACTCAATGAGTGCGGTGAATTTTGCCCAGAAAGGTTGTGCTTCGATTCACCCTATGAGTCAGCTCATCAATGACATCAGAGGGCTCTTGAAAAGAGACTGAGTGGTTAGGATCAATCATACTCATCGTGAAGACAATACGCTGACAAATTGGATAGTTAATCAATCCTATGCCATAGAAGTTGATAATTTTAATAGACCTCTTGGCGGATGTTATCGTATTATTGTAGATAATGTCATGGGAGTTTACTTTTTCCGTGTTGTTGGTACTTAGGCTGTGTTAAGCTCTGCGAGTTTACTTTTCCGTGTTGTTGGGTACTTAGGCTGTGTTAACCTTTGTTTTTTTTTCCAAACAAAAAAGCGAAAGGCAGGAAAAAGGAGAAAGTAAGTGAAAAATAATAATAATTTACTTCTTCAGAAGAGGATTAATAAAAGGAGCAAAACCAGCGAGATTTTGGATTTTAAATTTGGAAAATTTTCATACTCATGGCTGATAGACGAGGAAGACAGTAGTCCCATATACAATAGATTGTGACTTTTACTATTTAGCATCCTTTTGCAATTAGAAGGGATTTAAAGTTTTTAAATAACAGAAATAAAAAAGGATTTAGAAAATTAAAAAATAGAAAAAAATTGGAACTCCACCTATCCTCAGGCCGTGTGGTTTCCTACATACTATATAATAGATTGTGATTTTTATAATTATCCTTTTTGCAGCGTAATTTTAGTATTTTACTAACAAGATACTGCAGACAGAAAATTTCAATCCTGCCCTGCTGGGCTGTCGACATAAATTTCTCATTTTTAATAAGAAATTAAATAATTCAGTATTAACAAAAAGGAAAGAAAAACCTTACGTTAGCAATGCCAACGGTCGCTGCACGTGTGTTATAAGATACATCAGACATTTTATTCTTGATATTATAAGTTATAAATAATGATGAAAATATAATAATAATTCTAAAATAGCATCGTAATCTTACACATTCAATTCTCTGTGTTACGTCATTTCAGCACGTGCGTTGTTATCAATTCAGTATGAAAATTTAAAAATTAAATGTAATAATTGATTAAATATTCAACAGTTACACAATTTACAGGCACTGTCAATTTTATTTTGTTCCGAAATATCTCCGTACTTTAATGTCCTTCTATTGTGCTATGGCTAGCCCTACGGCAGCCGAACTGAAAATTTTGATTACCTAAAATACAGAATTGAAGGAGTGTATCAATTATTAATGAAAATTGATTTTCAAAGTAATTTAATTTCTTTATTTTTGATGAATTGTCCACTACTTGCAGGAATTGTGCCCACCTTTACACTGTTTTTGGATGGGGAAGGGAAAAAGCAGAGGGAGAAAAAAGTGAAAAGAAAAGAGAGGAAAGAAAAAAATAATGAAAAAATATTATTTCTTTATGTGTTTAGATAAAGGAAGAGAAAATGAAAAAAGAAAAATATAAAAAAAATATGTTATTTTAAATATGATAATAATATTGTTATTATTTTAATTTTTTACATATATTTTTTAAAAACATAAAAATAATAAAAAAATAAAAACCAATTTAAAAAATATTCAAATGATTAGAAAAAATTATTTTTGAATAAGATAAAAATATTCCTTATTAAAAATACACATTTAAAATTAAAAAATATTAAAAAAATATTTTTTAATTATATATAATATAATATATATATATATATATATTAATATATATAATTAATTAATAATATATATATATATGCTGGAAATGCCTTGGATATATATGTCTGACTAAATGATAATCAGACATGCCCAGACGTCTATTTGCAGTCAGATGGCTTTTTTTTTTTTAAATTATACATATAATTTATTAATATTAATATTAAAAAATATATTATTAATTTATAAAATATATTTATTAAACATTATTTATAAATTATTATTATAATAAAATAAATATAATTATTTATTTCAAAATTTTATAAATATTATATATTAAAAAAATTATATACATATATATATATATATATTTTGTCCAGTTAATTTTCCCTCTACAGTCTCTTCAAATATGGAGAGAAAATTTTCGTGTGAATCTCACGATACTTTTTCTCTCAAATTTTCTCTTCTTCTCTGTTTTCTCCCTAAACCAAATGAAAGCAAATTTTATTTTCTCCTCTCTCCTTTCTCTTCTCCTCACTTTTTTTTCCATCCAAACACAACGTAGTGCCAAGAGTTTAATATTCTCATTACTATAATCAAAGTCTTGAATTTAATGATTGCAGTATTAAATCATTCTTTACAAATCCACAAATCAAATGTAACCTAAACATTGTTTGGCAGAAAAGCATGGCAGGCTTATGTTGAGAATGTGCTTCCGAAAAAAAAAAACAAATGACGAGTAAATATTTTGTACAGGTCAATATCATATAATTGGTTCTTTTTTAAAAAAAATACAGATTTTATCTTTAAAAAAAAACTTAATGAGAATCACCAAAAAATTTTCCTTGAGTCAAAAAGAAAGGGAATTAGCATTTTCTTTTGCCTTCCGTAATTAGAGCCACAACTCACTAGCATTGCAAGTTCTCTATATTTGAAGGTTGCAGAGACCTCAAACAGTAGTTACAAGTCACAAACCCCGAGCATATTTTTCTTAAAAAGTTGATGGAAATTGCTAAATTAAGTTAACTCAGTAGCCTCTGGTTATAACTCAAAAAAGTATTACATTCTTATACAAACAAAAAGGTACAACTATCTATGAAACGATGCATTTCATCAGTTTAAATCCTTGATCAATCTGTTAGTTTCCACTTTCAAGTTTCGGATGCTGAGCACTAGTTCATAAAGAGCCTCCAACTTGTCTCTATGAAGTTCCACAAACAGCCAAAAAGGTATCGAGTTCTATAAAATCAGTTTTATATTGCTAAAATTTTGGCCACAAGAATCTTACCTAAAAGAGGCCCTCTTCCGGAATCGTCTTTCTTAAGTTGTCTGCTACCTAGTGAGTGAGTTTCGCGAATCATATGGTCCACTGGTAGTGACTGATTTATCCCTTCCCAATGCTTAGGAACCATGGCAAATATCTTGCTCCATGATATTCAATTTGGAATCAAACGCAAATATCAGTATGACTCAAGCACATGTGGCATACAACCATGAAAAGGACTCTGGACAAAGGTTTTAGCTATGCCGGGTAAGCAGGTTTTTTATAAAAGATAGATAGACTAACCCAAATATAAAGATCCACGTAAGCATATTGGGGACACCTTTTAGTGGGACCCACTTCAAAGGTGCTAACATCTTCATCGCCGGCTTGTTGCACCTAAGAATATCTCAAGAATTATGAATGTGTTCCTACTCTTTTTTTCATCTGCCATTTATTCTTCACTTATTTTTGTCTTCTGATACAAATGCTGCATTACAAAAAGTGGCCAACATTTGCCTCCAAAGGCATTAAATTCCATTGTCTTGAAGAAAGTCAACCAATAGTTAGTGATGAGCTTCACTAGAATTCACGCTTTAACTTGGCTCCCTTGTAAGAAGATAAGAATGTTATGGTGGTGAAAAAATTAAAGATAATTCCTGAAATTCAAAGCCCAATTTTTCTAAGTTGCTTGTAGGAGACTTCATGATAGTCTGAGTGAGCTTCTTGGTTGTAGCTTCAGTTGCTACACTCACAGTTAAATAGATAAAAACTAGTCTTCCTGTAAAGAAAAACAATAATATCAGATCCCCAGGTATCTCTAATTTTTCATTATAAATTTACAACAACAACAACAATAAAGTCTTTTCCCACTAAGTAGGGTCGGCTACATGGATCAATCAACGTTATAAACGCCTATCGTAAATTATATTTTTAGACAAACAACTTAAATCTAAATCTCTCTTAATAATTTTTCCTATAGTTTTTCTTGGTCTTCCTCTATCTCTAATTATTGGACTATTCTCCATTTCATCTACTCTCTTAATTGGGGCTTCTATAGGTCCCCTCCCCACATGACTAAACCATCTAAGTCTCGATTCTATAATCTTTTCTACAATATGTGCGACTTCCACTTTCTTTCTAATGCATTCATTTATAATCCTATCTCGTCTAGTGTATCCACTCATCCAACGTAACATTCTCATCTCTATAACATTGAATTTATTCTTTTGTTGATTTTTTATTGCTCAACACTCAGTTCTATACAACATTATAAGTTTTATAACTGTGTGGTAGAATTTACCTTTAAGTTTGAGTCGTACTCTTCTATCACAAATAACACCGAAGCACTCCTCCATTTTATCCACCTCGCTTAAATCTTATGTTTTACATCTTCTTTTATTTCCCCATTATGTTGTATAATGGATCCAAGATATTTAAATCATGTGACTTATGATAGGATATATTTTCTAATTTTTAATTTTACGCTAGAAGTGGTGTGTTTCTTATTAAACTTAGATTCCAAATATTCTGTTTTACTTCTATTTAAACGAAATCCATGAGCTTCCAAAGCTAGTCTCCACCTATCCAACTTCTCATTTATTTCTTCTCTTGATTCTTCAACTAGGACAATATTATCTACAAAAAACTTGCACTGTGGCACTGATTTTTGGATATGTTCAGTAAGCACATCTAAGACTAAAGTAAAAAGATAAGAGTTCAGAGTTGACCCTTGATGTAGACCAGTAGTTATCAAAAAATCTTCTGTAAGTCTACCTTTTATTACTATATTTGATGTAACTTCATCATACATATTTTGGATTGCTCGAATCTAAGATATACGAACTACTTTTTTCTCCAAAACCTTCCATAAAATCTCTTTTGACACTCTATTATATATTTTTTCCAAATCGATAAACACCATGTATAAGTCTCTTTGATTCTCTCGATATCTTTCCATTAATCTTTGCAACAAGTATATTACTCCCATAATTGATTTTCCTGGCATAAAACCAAATTGATTCTCCGTAACTTGAGTCTTTTTTCTTAACCTTCGCTTAATTACTCTTTCTTATAATTTCATAATGTGGCTTATGAGTTTAATTCTTCTATAATTTGCATAATTTTGAATGCCTCCCTTACTCTTATAAATAAGAATTAAAGTATTTCTCCTCCACTCGTCCCGGCATTCTCTTAGATCTCATAATTTTATTAAATAACTTTGTGAGTCAACTTATACTTTTCACTCCTAAACCCTTCCATACTTCAATAGGTATATTATCTGGTCCCATTATTTTGTCATTCTCTATTCGCTTTAATGCTTCTTTTACCTCTAACTCACGAATCCTATGATAAAAAGTATAATTTTGATCCTCTTCTTTAGTGTCTAGCCTATTTGATCACAATAAAATCTCGTACTTTTCATTAAAAAGCCTATGAAAATAACCCTTCCACCGTTCTCTTATATCTTATTCCATGAACAAGACTTTTCCTTCTTCATCCTTAATGTATTTTCTTTGGATCACGTCTCTTGTCTTTCTTTCCCTATTTTTAGCTAATTTGTAAATACTTTTTTCTCCAACTTTAGTACCTAAATATTGATATAACCCATCAAATGCTCTCGCTCTCGCTTTGCTCACTACCTTCTTAGTGTTTTTTTTAGTTACCTTATATTTTTCCTAATTTCCATTACTCTTACTGTAACAACCGGGAAACATAACACCACACTTTATAACACTCTCTTTTAACTTTAACTTTATCTTGCACGCTTGCATCTTACCACCAAGATTCTTTATTCCTAGGTCTAAAATTTTTTAATTCACCTAATATTTCTTTTGCCACCTCTCTAATTTCTTTAGCAATTCTATTTTACATATCGTTAATACTTTCTTGTATTTCCTAAGATCATTTTTTCACAATACGTCTCTGTAAATTTTTTTCTTTATCTCCCTTTATTTGCCACCACTTAATCCTTAACACTCTATCTTCGCCTTTGCTTTTTACTCTCCTCTTAACTCTTATTTCTATAACCAAAACTTTATGCTGAGTAATTAAACTCTTTGCAGGTATAACTTTGCAATTTATACAAAGTTTTCTATCCAATTTCTGTATAAGAAAGAAATCAATTTGAGAATATACCCTTCCACTTTTATACGTGATAAGATGTTCCTTACGCTTTCTAAAATAAGTGTTAGATAATATAAGATCGAACGCTAATGAAAAGTTTAGAATAGTTTTACTCTCTGCATTTGCTTCCCCTATGCCATGTCCTCCATGAATACCCTTATACCCTGAAGATAAACTTCTCACATGACCATTTAAATCCCCTCTAAGAAGAATCTTTTCTCCTAATGGTATTTCCTAAACTAAGCATTCTAAGTCCTCCCAAAACTTTACTTTGTGATATTCTTCTAACTCTTCTTATGGTGCATAAGCACTAAGAACATTAAAGATTTTCTTTTTCACTACAAACTTTAATGTAATGATTCTATCTCCTAACCTTTTTAATCCACTACAATGTTTTTTTAAAACTTATCTATAATTATATCTATCTCATTTCTAAATTTAGCTTTATTAGTGTATCAAAGTTTAAAACCTGAAGTGCCTAATTTTTTCGTTTTTTCTCTTACCCATTTAGTTTCTTGTAAACACATAAAATTAATCTTCCTCCTTATCATAGTATCTACTATTTCCATTGACTTACCCATAAGTGTACCTATATTTCAAGTTCCAAAATAAATCCTACTCTCGTGAATTAGCTTCTTTACCTACATTCGTTCACGAAAATATGGGAACCCTTACTTATTTTTCACTACACCCAGGCATCGATGCAGTGGCTCTTGCTCATTTGTCACTATATTCGAGCTATACAACATGTTACTTCCAAGCAACGACCTAGCATTATGTCTAATATATCGATTGTCTATGTCATAAAAATTCGACAAAATTTTACATTGGCTGTCGATTGCCTAACACAATCCTTTTCTTTTTTCTGGGCTTGGGACCGACTATGAAAAAAATAATTTACATCAAAGCTCGTCATAGGCAGAGTTAATTTTTCATTATAAATTTATCAAGAAGAAAATATTAATGTTTCAGCAGTAACATAAGCTTCATGGCAATAAGCCCTCTCTTTTACATCATTATAACTTTATGTGCTAGTTTCATATCGTTATTGCTTTGATGCCATTGGCAAACTAAGGAAGCAATGGCTCACACTTACAATATGAGTTCACAAAGAAGAAAAACAACATTGCAAATGCTATTCATGCAGTAAGCCCTCCATGTGTGTATTGTTATTTGTCAAATAGTTAATAGAAATGTTACGGAAACTGATTTGCTAACTGTAAATACTGCAGAGTGAAGAAGAGGAGACCAAAACTACAATGTCACAAAATCAAATTAAAAGAGATTTTCACAAGTTTGAGCTTTTGATAAGTGGTGACAAACTGGGTGATTTTATTAAAATGGAGTTGTTACAGAATTAGTGAGGAAATACAAGCAGAGGCAGGCCATGCTCGAAGGGAAACTGATTGAACTGAAGGATTTGAAGGAAGAACAATCAGCTATTGCTCAACTGCGAAGGCAATTAGATGAAAAGACAGCAAAGTTAGACTTGCTTAACACAACCATTGCTTCTTTACAGACAGAGAGCAAAATTCTTCAAGAGAAAATAAAAGAGGGTGTGTTGGCAGAGAAGTAGCTAGATGTTGCCAAAAAGCGAATAAATGAGATGTAGAAGATAAATGAAGTTAATGTAGGCCTTATCAAGGAGCAGATACTGATGCTTCAATAACAAGTAACTGAATTTCAGAACTATGATGATTCTAGTAGGAATGCTTTGGTCAAGAAGCTTAAATCAGTCAAAGATGTTGAGCTAAAAGTTTTGGAATTGAGGAGGAGAAACAAGGAGCTTGAGTTAGAAAAGAGGGAAGTAGGAATGAAGTTGATCACTGCACAGGCAAGAATTCAGGTAAAAACACGTCATGAAGAAAGAATGCACATAATATTCATTCATTATTCTCAAGCACATACAAATTACTAGTTCAAATGATATGGGTTGCTAAGATTCTAAAACCGATTTGCAGCCGATGCATTGTTACTAAATTAGTTGAATTGTAAATAAATCTTAGGGATGCAAGTAATCTTCATTAGATACTATAATAAAACTATTTATGAGCCTTCATTTAACAACTTAACCTTTTGACTTGAAGCACTTTATTCATGGGCCTTCGTTTAATAACTTTAGTTTTCTAGTCGAAATGGTCTTGAACAATTTCTAGACTCAAGGCAAAGCCTTCCTTAGAATTCCAGAAACCGGTGTAATACCTAAAATATGAGTTGATTGGTATGAGTTATACTGTTAGGAATTGAGAATATACTATACGATACGAGTGATTAGGCTGCTTAACCATAAAAATTTACGCAGGCCTACATTAGAACCAAACAATAGTAGAAGGCATCAAAACCGCTTTGTCTTTAAATAATTTTTTCCTTGAAATATTGACGATTGCCATTATTTTCAAATAATACCAGTTCTTTCTAAATTTAATATCTGTCCTGTGTTTTCCAGTCTAAGAACATAAACATCATGACTCGAGTAAGACCAGTTTAGTACTTACCCTTAGTTATTGATGGGATTAACAATTTGCTTCTGTAGGGGAAAAAGTTGGCCAACATAAGAGAGGAAATAACTTGTTTAAGGCACGTCAAATGAAGAACTTTCAGAGCAAGTTGAAAGACTGCAGGAAAACAGATTTGACATGGTACAGGAACTTGTGTACCAACGGTGGCTTTACACATGCTTGAGATTTGAAGTCCATAATCATCAGAGACAACCTAGAAAGACCTCAATACATGATTACAGCCAGAACTCAAGCAAAGAATTATATATTAAAACTAATGCATCATCATATGAACCTGAACTCGATAGCGTCTCTTCTAATGCCATCTTGCTTGAGAGTGATGAAATTGATTCTACTACCTTGGAAAGCTCCTTCAGTAGTCAAAGTAGCAGCAGCAAGAATTCTAGTTTGCTTCGAAGATTGAAGAGATGGAGAAAAAGCAAAGGTGACTCCAAGGGAATTTCATCAAAAGATAGATCCTTTAAAGGAAATTCTCCAAGCAGCCATGGGCGCCTGATTCGAAGATTTTCCGTGTCAATGGCTCCAGCAGATAGTGATGATGAGATAGTGCAGAATTCTTCTAAATCTTTGGAGACACCAATTTACTCAATATTGAAGACAGTCTCATTCAGTGATTCAGTTAAACCATCAACTTACTATTATATGTCAGAGGCAGATGAGGATGTAATAACAGATGACAAGGAAACAAGATCTGGCCAAAGCGTGGAAGAGAGTTCTAGTATCACGAGCTGCAACAAACTTGAGGCGGAGCAATATGAGAAACCGAGCAATTCAAATGAATATGCAGGTGATAACCCTAGTAAATATGATACCATTGCTCAGAATGAAGGAAACAAGAATGAAATTGGTCTTTCAGAGGAACTACCTTTAAGCAAGGAGAAAGTCATTGCAAAGAATGACAAGGTTAAACTTAAAAACCAAGCGGTGCAGCTGGTAGCCTTCTTCTTCTTCTTCATTTTATTTATCCTACTAGCATATTTCCGAATAAAGTAATAGCCTGCTTATATGAAACTACAGTGAAACACTAACATGTTATCCCATTTTGAAAAGTTAGACAGCATTTGACCGTTGATATTCAATATCATGTTCCTAGTATTAAAAAGAAATGGATATATATTTATATATATAAAATATATAGAAGTATTGATATTGATATGAATAAAATATATCACATTACACGACAAATTATGTTACCTATTAAATGTAATTGAATTGTCGTGACGAATGTTGAATACATCTCAAATATGATACATTTTTATTCTCTAAGTATGGGTGCTTCGTAGGGAGGGTGAAAACCCAATTAGTTTTTTCTGAGTTTATATATGATGATATTTTTCTCTTAATTCATTTTCCATTCTACGTTGATTTTCATTTATTTTGATAAAGAATATTATTAAATTAACAATGGAAATCCCGTCGTGATAGGAACAGGACAAATTCCAATAAGACTACATTTCTTGAGTCTATCATGATATGCTTGTAAAACACAAGGTGGGGTAAAGCGCATTTGGTGATTGAACCCCAGGACTCCTATGTAATACTTTTAAACCTCTTGACTCTGCAAAACCAAAGACTCAAAATCAAACCTAGAAAGCTTTCACCTGAACAGGATATATGGCTTGATCAAATTGCTGAACACCATACTTGAATACACCACAGCACAGCTGATCCCTGCATCGATTCCTTCCTTCATAACGAATAAGTCTCAGTCTCAATCACCAGAATTCCCTCCTCCACGTGTACCCTTGCGTGTCTCCAACATAGGGCCCTCCTCCTCCCATCTGTCCCTCTCTAACACATTCTCTTCTCTTATGCTTACCACTCTCTTCTCCTTTCTCCCCCAAAACCTTCAGCTCTCTCCACCATGGCTGACAGTTATGCAAGCTCAGTCCACACCCAGAGAGCCACGGTTCCCACCAATATCTCATCCACATTTCTTCAAAGACTTCATGAGCATGCTCCGAACTCCACCCAACTAATCGGACTCTTGACGCTTTTAATAACCGGATCCGTCTTGCTCCTCCTTACCGGCCTAACCGTCGCTGGAACCTTTCTGGGTCTGATGTTTTTCACGCCTCTGATCATCATATCAAGCCCGATATGGGTCCCGGTCGGAACCGTTCTCTTCCTCGTCGTCGCGGGGTTCTTGTCCATGTGCGGATTCGGAATCGTCGTTGTCGCTGTGCTCTCGTGGATGTACAGGTACTTCCGGGGGCTTCACCCGCCCGGGTCGGACGGGATCGACTATGCTAGGAACCGGATTTACGACACGGCAAGCCACGTGAAGGACTATGCTAGGGAATACGGCGGGTACTTGCAAAGTAAGGTGAAGGATGCGGCTCCGGGCGCTTGATTCAGTAATGACCAAACCGGAGTTTACCGGTTCGGTTTTGTTTGTCAATCGCATCGCATTACATTGAACGTCGGACCGGGGTTTTTTAGCTCGCTCCTATTATGCTGTGTGTGTTTACTGTTTGTTTTCTTGGTCTGTTCATAAGAAAAGATTGTTTATTTATGCGTTAGACTTGCTTGGTGCTTTGATTCTGCTATGGGAACCACGAATAGAATCTATGCATAAGAAATTTTCGATGCTTTTTTTTTTTAATTTTATTTGCTTTTTATTATTATTGGTGAAACACGTCGGTCATGGAAAGAAAGGTTGGGGAAAGCATCTGCAGAAGGTAAAAGAAGCACGAAGAACGAGTAAAAAGAAAAAAGAATGAGAAAATCTTTTATGGACACATGACTGTTTGAGGGATTAAAATGGAATTTACAAGAATGCTGGTCTTATAAAACTGTGATCTGTTCATTTTGTCATTAGTGGAATCAGAATTAGAATTAGCAATCATGATCCTCCCTAGAGTGTTCTTTCTCATAACAAATCAGGATATTAATTTAACTAGTCTAAACTTATTTTTTTATTTTAAAAAATTAGTAAGAAAAAATATAAAATAAAAATAATTTTTTAATGTAAACTAAAAAAATAATATTTAAGTTTAAAAAAATTTGAATCATCTAAATTTTAATCTAAATAATTTAGATTTCATATGAGAGAGAAAGGCAGAAGATCTGCTTTTAGTGACTACTATATTAGAAGCAGGTTTTCACCGTATATATATATATATATATATATATATATTAAGAAGAAGCAGGTAGCGGGAGGGAAGAATTTGATGAAGATCCGTCCATTCCTTAACAAATTCTTGACTTGAAGAAAGACGCTATCCTTCTTTATGTTCATTTTGTTGTTGTCGTCCTCGTCCGTCGTTGTTGTCGTTAGTATTTTGGTTTGTTTCTTTTTGTTAATTAGATTATCTTTATAACTTCGTTTTCTCCAATTCATTTGTATTAATTTTTCAATTTAGAGATTATTACAGCCTTGAATATACAAAAATTACCAAAAATAGTTGTTGCTGTTTTCCTACATTTTCCTTGGTGAATTTCTTTATATTTAACAAATGGTATGCTTCAAAGCTGTTTGATGTTTCTTTCAGTGTGAAACTGTAGTTTATAATGACGCTGACAAGCGACTAGTAAGAAGTAGTAAGCAAGTTGTTAAACTTTTTAGTATTTTTTTAAGGTTAAAATACACAAAATTTCTTTTAATTTAGAGTCATGTGTAATTAACTTTTTTTCATCTTTAAAAGTTTATAATTGACCCTCCGAATTGTTAGTTAAATTGTTAAGTTAATTAATGGAGCTTCTCTACGTAAGATTATCCTAGTCCCCGTGGCCACAAGGGCAAAATGTTCATTTCGAAAATTGTCCCTCTCTTCTTTTTCCTTTGCATTTCAACTTCCTCTCCTCAATGTCTTCCCTTTCTGAAATATAAAAGAGCCTTTAGTTTCTACGTTATCAACTTCTTACATGGATTTGAGCTCTAGCAAGTAACCCATGCCCCTTTGGTGAAAGTCTACAAAAATGGTCGTGTAGAGAGACTTATAGGCACCAATATCATTCCCCCATCCTTCAACCCTTAAACCAACGTCAAATCCAATGATGTTCTAATCTCCAATCAATTTGCCATTTCTATTAGGTTTTTTGCTTCCAAAATCATCAATTCGAACCCTCTACACATCTACTTCCATGGCGAAGGCTTCGTCATTGAAAGCCCCTTCTCCCCATAGTACCACAACTATCTTAACTTTGTTGTCTCAAAGGCTAACATCATCGCTGTTTTTTTTAATTACAGAAGAGCCCTAAAACACCACATTCTAATTCCCCCACGATTATGGACTTTGCTCAAATGGGTTGTTTCTTATTTTTGCAAAAATGGTTTTGAAGAATTGTTGAACTGTTACTTATGACAAATCGATGATGAGCTTACGTAGGGTATGGGCCAAGGGTGTTTGTTGGAAGAAATTACATCGGTGGAGTTGAGGAAATTTATAAGTTGCATGAGGATGCGAAGCTTGAAAAATTACTTAATTACTATGAAAAAGTAGATGATGATGGTGGAGATAATGGTAATAGATTATATGAAGCCTATGGTGATATATGATTTATGCCTAATGAAACATGTTTTGGAAGTTGTAAAACTTACTACAAAGCTGATGAAGAAGAGGAACTAGTGAGGAGTTCCAACATTGCCCCAGTTGTAATAATAATGGGTTAATCTGCAACTTCAAAATAAAGAAAGGGAGAGGAAGAAGATGAGAAAGAGACACAATCTTTGAAAGGACCATTTTGCCTTTCTTGCCAAGTTAAATTCTACATGGAATAGGGTGATCTGACGTCGAGAAGCTCTGTTAATTGACTTAACAATTTGATTAATGGCGGATGTTAGTTGCACGAAATCAATAGTTTGGGAGATCAATTGTAAACTTTTAAAGGAGAGGGGGTTAACTGCACATAACCTTAAATTGAAAAGGGTTATGTACATTTTAGACCTTTTTTAAATATAAAAATTAATTAATAATCTTGGCGTATTAAGTCACTACCAGAAAAAGGAGATTTTGCAACAGTTGCATTGCAGTGGTTCCAAAAATCGTTACTAAAAACAATCTTTACAATGCTTCATACAATCATTGCAATTTTGTAGCAATTGTACAAAAACCGCAGCAAAATTGCATAGTTCCCCAAAAATACTACAAAAGCTGCAATAGTTCAAGTAATAGTAGTTGCAACCATTGCAATTTTGCAACAATTTTTTTAGTATTCATTAATTGAAAAACCACAGATGACATATCTCAGATTTTGGGAAGAAAAGATTTGAAACGTAGAAGCTATTGCACTGCAATGTTATGGTCCAAGACTCCAATGCCATGAAGACAGCCGTCGTCGTTGCCTTGCTATGTTGTTACCATCGTGCCATTGTCGATTTAGTCTGCCGTGTAGTCCACCATTTTTCAACTGCATCTTTTCCCTTTTTTTTTTTTAATTTTCAACTAATTTGATGTAATTTTTTTTTCAAGATTTTTTTCTCTTTTTTAAGATATATTGACTTCTTGTTAACTAAAAGTGGTTGATTTGTGCTAAAAACTTAGATTATTTGAATTTATCTGTTGATTTGTGAGTGTTTTTTATTTTTATTATTGTTATTATGCATATATGAAAACATTCTTTGATATTTTGATTTAGATTTGAGATCTTAAAAGCCCATTTCAACTTAATGTTTGTTTAGAACCCTGTTTTGGCATTGTTTATTTTCTCCATTCTTTGATATTGTTGATTTAAATTTGATAAATATATGTTTATCTTTATATTTTTTAGTCTTTCAAGTAGATTTATTGTAGATTTAAAATTTGTTTAAGTATTTAATTATTGTGAAGTGTAGTGGCTTTAAAATTAGTTTGACAAATTATAAAAAGTCAAGCTAACTATTTGGGTTTTAGATTAGGAAAATGTTAATTATGTATGTATTTGGACTTTATCTCTAAATTCACTTGCCTTTTTTTTCACTTTATTTTATTTTTTAACTTAATTTATTATGTTTATTACTTAGTCCCAATTTTTTCCCAAATCTTGTGTATGTTATTTGGTTATTTTTATACATATATAAAATAAATTTATTCTTGTTATAAAATAATGCTATGAATTTTTTTTTACTTAGAATATTATTTACAATAAAGTGTTACTATTTTCAGTAATAGATAAATCTTAGGTTGAGAGAGTTAGGAACACCCTTGAATATGTGAAAAGGCTAAATAGATTTTTGGATTTCGCATTTGCTTATAAAAGTGTTAAAAGCAAGATAAGTTGTCTATGTCCTAAATGCAAGTTTAAAAAATGGCAAATTAGAGATGTAGCATATGATCATCTGATTGTTAAACAATTTCTAAAAGGATATATTATTTAGCTTAAATATAGGGAGGTAAGCATAGTAGAAACTATATTTGAAATTCCTCCAAGGCCACATGTGATTCAAGATAGGATTGCTATTAATAACCTATACAAGACATGGTTAATGATGTATTTGGGCATCACCCTAATGATGAGAGTATGGGCAAAGTTGAAGCAATATCCCCACCATTGGATCAAATATCTTATGAGAGTCCAAATTTTTTTGAGTTAATTAGAGATGGACAATAGAATTTGTACAAAAGGTGTGATAAGTATTTGAAATTGTCTTTTTTGTTAAAATTATATCACATTAAGTGTTTATGTAGAATAAGTGATAAGGCAATGTCTATGATACTAAAGTTGTTAGTAGATGCCTTTAAACATGCAAATTGGGCTTCTATAAGGTTAAGAAAATCATCAACAAACTCCGGCTTCATTATACTAAAATTCATGCATGCCCAAATGATTGCATGCTATATTAGAGGGATGATGTAGATAAAGGTGCTTGTAAAAAATGCAATACACTTAGATAGAAATCAAAGGGTTAGAACATGTCCAATGGTAATAAAAAGAAATCAAAGTTGCTTGCAAAAGTCCTACAATACTTTCCACTAAAGCTACGGTTAGAAGTTGTTTATATCTTTTTAGACAATTGAACATATGAGATGGCATGCAATGGAAATGAGTTCTGATGGCATGATGAGGTATTTGACGGACTCTGAGGCATGAAATATATCTGACTTAATGAATCCTTAGTTCACTTCACATCCTCAGAATGCATGTCTTGGACTATCTATGGATGGCTTCAATTCATTTGGCACCTTGAGCATTGAATACAACATTTGGCTAGTGATACCTATGCCTTACAACCTCCCCGCTTGAATGTGTATGAAATAGAGTTTGTTCCTCTTTTCAATAATAATTCTTAGGAAATGAGCGCTAACAAATGATATAGATGCTTTTTTGCAACTATTAATAGAAGAATTAAAAGGGTTATTGAATGTCAAGGTTAAAACTTTTGATTCATATAGCAAGTAAGTGTTTAACATGCGTGCAACTCTGTTGTAAACTATTAGTGATTTTTCGAGCTTAGAAACTTTATTTAGGTGGAATACATATACTAGGTTAGATTGCCTATCTTATAACTTTGACATAAGTTCTCTTCAACTTTCTTATAGTTGAAAATGGTGTTTTATGGGTCATTGACGCTTTTTAAACCGAAGGTATAAATCTAGATTGGCTTGAAGTCTATTTGATGGTAGAAAAGAGAAGAGAAATCCACTTAAGGTAATAAGTGGATCAAAAATTTTAAGATAGGTTAAGAATGTTAATGTTGCATTTTGGAAAGATGTGGAAGTTGATGATCAGGCAAGAAGACCTTGAGTGCCTACTAGTGTTAAGGGAGAAACTCAATAGTGGCGAAAGAAAAGTATATTTTTTGAACTCCTATATTGGTTGAGCAATTTGTTATGCCACACTCTTGAGATCATGTGTATTGAAAAAATGTATATGATAATGTGATATTTACTTTAATAATTGAAACTAGAAAATTAAAAGATCATCTAAATACTCAGAGAAACTTATAAGAAATGAGGATCAAGTTTGATCTTTGGCTTAATGAAAGTGGTAGATATTCTCTAGCATTACTCATATTGACAAATGCTAACAAGGATGTCTTTTTGAAAACTTCAAAGCACATCATTATACTAGATGAATATTCAAGTAAAATTTCTAGATTGAAAAACTGAAAAGTCATGACTTACATATTCTTATGGAATAACTTTTACTATTAGCCATAAGAAAAGGTACCTAATAAACAAGTATCTACAGTTTTAAATGATTTGTGTTTATTCTTCAAACAATTATATAATAGAGTGTTAAATGTCAATAAGCTTGACCAACTACAAAATAGAGTTGTTCTTACACTTTGTCATATGAAAATGTTATTCCTACCTTCATTTTTCATGGTCATGGTTTATTTGATTCTATACTAACTTGAAGAAGCCAAACTAAAAGGCCTAGTCCAATATCAATGGATGTATCCTATAGAAAGATAAATTTGTATATAATTTGTTCTTAATTGTTTCAAATCTTCAAAATTTGCACTCATGGCTTATATACTCTATAAGGCACCTAGGGATGTTGAAATCTTATATACATAATAGGGCCTAATTGGAGGGCTTAATAGCTAAAAGTTATATGGCCTACAAGGTTCCTACTTTTTGTTTCAAGTACTTAGATGAATTTAAGACCATATTCGACAAACTTACATATGTTGATAATTAACCTAATGTTATGTCATCCAATGCAAGCACTTTGTTTCCACCTATTAGAAAACTAGTTGTTGGTTTTTAATATTTCACCTTTTCCCCAGTGGAGAAATTTCAAGCCCATTGGCATGTCTTTACCAACTATCGAGAAGTAAATCCCTTTCTTTAGTAAGTAAATTAAATTTATCAAAGTAAGTATTTCTTAACCACTATAACTCCTTAATTACATTGTATATTTTATATAGAGAATTCAAAGAACTCATTTGAAGACAATTAAGAAGCCACTCACGATCTTCTTTTGATATTGACAAGATGGTTCATAAAGAGTTTGTTGAGTGGTTTTTTTATCGGGTGATAAGCATGATTTTTATACATTTTATTCCTCCTAACTTAGTCATTTTAATAATCAAATATGGCTTTAGGGGTTTAATTAGATGGAATTTCATTTTAGTAGCCATCCTCTGTATTTTATGAATTAATTGGCAAAATAATTGATTTTAAATGCATAAATCATTTTAAATGAATTTTGTGATTTTTTCTCCTTTGTTTTTTTATGCAGATTTTGGGCAGTGGAATTTAAAGGAGGAAATTTATTTGAAGAAAGAATGGAGTTGAAGTGATCATGCATGGATCCTTGGATGAATATATCAAGGAAGGACCAGGAAGCACATGTCTTTGTTCAAGGCAGCATGAAGATAGAATGAATGAAAGGAGGAAGTTTAGAAGCAGCACACACAAGTAGATGAAACAAGAAAAACTGGGCACCAAAGAAGAAGAAAATCACGTGAAGCATGGCTGAATCAAAGCATGAAGGGCTGAAATATAAAGCCACGGGCAGAACAGAGCAAACAAGCTGGAGCTTCGTGCTTAGCTGAGCAGAACAAAAGAGAGGCAACGAAGAAGAGAACATGCACAGAGACTGGACGCTGGACTCGAACTGGACAGCAGCTGCATGAAACGAGTTGAAAAACGAAGAAGAAGAGGCACGAGCTGCTGGTCTAAAGAAACGCTGGAGCTACTGGAATCAAAATGCAGAAGAAAAGGAAGCAACGTGCTGGGCAGCTGGACGTGAACTGGAGCACGAGCTGGACGTGAAAACAGAGAGTTGAAGTCTAGAAGCAGCTGCAAAACTAAGGAGAAGCTCGAGTTAAGCGAGAAGAAGCAGAAGAAAAGCTGGAAATCACGTCTGGACAGCAGTAAAACGAGGAAGAGAAGCAGAAACAAATACACATGAGCTGCAACGTGGAACCCGACGTGAACATAAACAAAGAGGCATGCAGAAGCTACAGTAGCCAACATGGAATATTATATTGATGCTGGGGCCCACATTTTTACACGCACAAGGGAGCTTCAGATAATGGGAAGAGGCAGCACTTAAACGAAGAGTTAATCACGTGGATTAATGAAGCTTGAGAGCTGGAGATTTAGTGATCTGGAGGAGAAACTTAAACGTGGTTTCAGCGTACAAATGAGGAACAAAAAGCTGAGCACGTGAATTGATAAATGAAGCACGTGAAAGAGAGGAGAAATATACATCCAGACGCCACATTCGGGGGAGGTTATTTATCATCACGTCTCCATTCATCACACGCCTCCATCCACATTCCAGCCCATTCACGCCTTCTCCCCATTCCATCGTCTCTTTATATACGCTCAAACCCTCCATTCACCCACCTCTCACACACCCCACGCCTCATTCGCCTACGCCTCCATACACAGAACTTCATCCATCTCTCCATCTCCATTCCACACCAACATGAAGTTCTGATCCATCTTGAGGCTAGAAAGGGAGGAAGCTCTTGAGTAGAAGCTTGAATCCTTGGGGATGAACAATAAATTCTGGCTAAGATTTTCTTATTTTTCCTACACTTTTTCTTTTTTTTGTATAATCTCGGTTGAGTTATATTTGATTAGGAAATTGTGTAATTAATTAGTGGCTGGTTAGACACTGATTAGGAAACCTTTTTTGTTGATTAATTGGTTGGATTTAAATATGATTTTTCATTATTCTCTCTAATCTCCCATGTATGCCACGAAGGTGTTCGATGAAATACATGAGTGAGGTTATGTGCTTAAATGTCTATCTGAGAATTCCTTAATGTTTAGTTGGTTAATTAAACATTTTTGGATGATGAATCAGAGGCTAATTAATCAGTTAATCAATCAAATTAGATGTTCATTGATCTTAAAGACAAGAGTTAACGGTTTAATGCGGGATTGAGGTCTCAATTCAACATTAGATTGTTAATCTCTTGATTCTTGTGTGGTAACTCAAGATAACTTGTAATGAACTTAATTAGGAATTCTTAGGCCAGAATTAATCAAAATTGGAATAGGATAAGGATAGTGGATACCAAGAGACAATTCCTAAGCTAGTCACAAGCCATTATCATTTACAATTCACACAATTAAGTAGAATTTAGGAATTTTGATTCAATTTAGTTTTAGGATAGTTTAATTCATTCAAAAACCCCCCAAACTAGATAGTTCTAGAATCTTAGAACACTTAGAGAACTTAATTGAACATTGAATTCCAATTCCAAGGGAGATGACCTAGGTTGTGCCACTTGCTATATTTTTAGATCAACCTAGTTTTATTTTGAGGGTTGCACGACAAGCCCGTCATCGGGTAAGTACATATCCACATATTACTATTACCTTGATATGCATAAGCATAACAAAATTGTCTCATTCCTTTCAATTTAGAAATGAATCTCATTTAGATGATATACAATTTCTTACCCTAGGTCTAATTGGTTATGCAAAGAGATAAAGTGCATATAATGTTAATGGATTCAAATTTTGTTATTTAAAACAAGACTAAAGGCTAAAAACTCAAAATAGTGGAGTTTTTTGTGCTTTCGAGATAAGAAGTTATGGAAACAGTAGTGATGGCCATATATGATTTGGCGGTGTGCCTTATATAGAAAACTAGTAGAAATTATTGAATTAAATTATCATAGCCAATTTATAGCAACCTTGTTCAAGTGTATGTGAGCTAATACAACTAATTATAGAAGGATTGTAATGGATGACTTAGGTATTAAATCTGTAAACTTTGCATGTTTGATCCACATTAGTGACTGTGAAGATGATGAGCTATACATCATACTTTTAAAGGCTCAAATGGTTTATTTTGTATAAGATAAGTTAGATAAAGATTAGAACATTGCTATACATCTTAAGCCATGTGACCTATATGATATGGGTGAAGAAGATGAAGATACTTTCTATTAGTGTCAGCTATATCAATCTTAAAACTTAGAAGTATTATTTCTAGATGGAGAGGAAAATATACCATTGTCAAGGTGTTTAGATATGTTTATTTTTGTTGCTTTCATATTTTTCTTGATTTTTTTAACTAATGAAATCTTTTTATATTTTTAGAATTTTAAAAAATGAAGCAATTCTTCCATAAGACAATTAGTTCAGGTCAATCTTGAGAAGCCACTAGTGGTGGTCTTGTTGTACCATTAGATGATAAAGGTGGCCCTTTCACATAAGTTCTAGGAAGTTGTCCAAACAAGTACTCAACTTCCACCTAAAGTGAACATCTAAGATGATTTGAAGATAATGAAGGTTAGCTTACTAAGTTTAATAAAGCTTGGATTGTTGATGTTGTTGGTAAGTATGTCTAGATACACCAACGCATTGAAATTCAATGTCTTTAAATTTGTGTTCTAACATTGGTTTCACAGACAAGCATGGCACTAAAATAAGAAGACATAACACAATAAATGATGCTTGGTCACTTTCCCCTAGTCAGAAGGTTGTAATGCAATGGAACAGCCAAACTTAACTTATTAGAGATGGCAGTGGCTTGTTAGGCAAATTTTTAGGTACCATTGTTAAAGGTTTTACTATATTTCCCATGTGTTATAAGAATCAGAAGAAGGTGCCATTGGATTACAAGGAGAATGTATATGAATAGACTATTCAAGTAATATTACTATATATTAAAACCATTTCTATTATTTCATTTATATATCCTTGTTAACTTTTATCCTTAAGTTTAAAGGGTAAGCTTGATGTTTATACAAAAGGGCACAAAAAATATGCCTTAAAAGCACTTAGAACTAGGTGGAAGGATAAGAGATAAAGATTATAAGGAAAGTATATGATGGTGTATCTACTAGAGATTAACTAATCTTGAAGGTTGCACCTGGAATTTGTAGAGATTAGTGGGCATCATTTGTAGAGTATTGATTGAAACTAAAAACTCATATAACAACACTTTTTAACATTCTTAACCATTTACTGCTAAGCTAATAGATATGCTTTTGTCAATGGTTAGGAAAAGGCCAAAAAAAATATCAAAATAAGAAAAAATAAAAAATCCCACATACTAGAAGGTCAAAAAGCCTTGCGCGCCAAAAGCTATAGATGGTAAGTTAACATAGGTTGTAATAATCACTACTTGAAAATGTTATTTCTGTATGAAAATACTTGCTATGAATTTGTAATGGCTCAATATGGATGCATTGTCTCTAGGGAAAAAGTTTTGACAGCCAGTTCCAACTCTATCTCTTCATTCTATCGAATTTCACAAAGAAGTCAAACTTTTAAAAGAAGTAGAGATTTGTGAAACCTAAGAGTGGATACATGGTGATTTGGTTTCCAATCTTATTGTAATGGGTAATAAAAAGCTAAATGGGGCTTCTGTCAATGATGCAGTCAGAGTAATATTTGTATATGTTTAATTGTGATTATGGTTCATATTTGAAAATTTTGTGATTATGTGTTGTGGATTAGATAATATGTTGCTTAAAGTTTATAGAATTGAGAATAGTTGGCAATATTGTGAATATAGGTTGTGGAATTGGTTGTACTTAGCAATTTTTGTAATTATGATTCATATTTGGTAATAATGTGATTATAATTTTGGTATCAGATTCATATTTGAAAATATTGTGATTGTGGGTTGTTAAATCAACCTATAATATATAGGTTGTGGACTTGGTAATATGTTGCTTACAAGTTTGTGAAATTAAGAATAATTGGCAATATTGTGAATATATGTTATAGAATTGGTCATTTTTGGCAATTTTTGTAATGATCGTTTGTATTTGGCAATATTATGATTATAATTTTGGTAATATATTCATATTTAGAAAACTGATTGACTAGTTTTTACAATCATGAAATCATCATGCAAAGTAAGTAAGAAAGTGTCCTGGGTAAAGTTAGAAACTAACTTTAGGAAAATTGAAAATTTCTCATTAAAGTAGTACTCAAAGAGAACTTCAATCTCTTCTCCAAAAATTAAGGTTGTGTCTTTATTATGAAAAAATTTTTTATTGAAGTTCAAATTGTGACCCATATCATACTATATAGGGCAATTATCCGAGCATAAAATCATTGCAAGTAACTTGACCCTTTCAATTTCTTTCACTGGTATCAAAGCCATGTTATGCTCATCTTGATAGCTTTCCCATGGTTATCTTGACTAATTTAGAGCAAAAGTGTGCCAAAAAAATAATATGAGTTTTTTTCATAGTTTAAATTTCAAAGATAAGCCATTAATGGCAAAACACTTTAGAGACCATTATAGGCTACTGATTTCACACCATAGAAAGCCCATATAAAGATAAACTCAAGATTAAAATTTGAGAAGCCAAGACTCCATTAGAGAGAAATTTAGTTTTTATGTTTGGATTTTTCATGGTTGAACAATCCCTTTTTAAGGATAGCATTCCTCACATACAACACCATTGGCAACAAGCCATCCATAAATGGAAAGTTTATTCTATATGCTTTCCAATAAAACCAATATTGTCCAAATCAAATAAGAATCAAATGAGATATAAGGCTTTGAAATTAACCCTTCGAAAATGTTATTCTAGAAATTTTCTAAAACTTCAATATGTTAATGTTTGAAGATGAACAACGACAAACACTTTTAGGGGTAGTACGTGTGCCTCACCCCAACACCATTTGGTCTAAAATTGGCACCAATAAAAAGAAGAAGGCAAGAAGGAGGCAATGATGGTGTCATAATTATTGAAGCCACTGTGGAGGGTGACATAGGCACTACTTGCACCATCTCATACTCATGTAAAGCCCCTTCCCCATTATTTTTTTTTTGAATTTTTAAAGCAAAGAGAGAAACACAAGTGAAGGCATATATAGTGGAATCTTGGGCTATTTTTTAGCTCTAAAGGATCTTAAATTTAAGAGCTTCAATTTGATATATAATTTGTCCATTTTTAAAACACAATTGGTTATTATTTAGTGAATTTCTTACCTTAAGTGATTGATTTATGTATGAAAAATTCATTAAAAAAATTAATTATGAATTAATAATTTTTATTTCACCTTAATAATTCATTATGAACTAAAAGAGTTACATGAACTACAAAATGGATCCAAACTATAGCATCTAACAACATATCTACATTATAAGAGATCATTGGTTTGACATAAAGAAGCAGTACAAGAAAATTCTATATTCTAAATTGGTCCTAGATTTTATCAACTTACTCCCAGATGGCTACTATTGGACACCAATCAAGGCAAAACTAATAGAAAGGTATAAGCCTAATAAAGAAAAAAGTTGGAAAGGTTTAAATTTTTTTCTATTTACTATAAAGATAGAACTCATAGAAGATTGTCACATTGTTACAAATGTTAGGCAATCTATTCTATTCTCACAATTTCTAAATGGGAGAAGCGTACAAAAGTTTAGGCATAGTACACATACAAAAAAAGGATTTATCTAAAAGGGTTGATTGATTAATGTAATGAACGTAATTTTCGGAAAATGACAAAATGAGTCATATAAAAGCAAGTCCTCTGAAATAAGCTAGATAATGTCCTAAAAAATTTAGGTACAGCTTCAGACTCCTAAAAATGATAATCTAGGCCCAAATAAAAAGAAAAAAAGACTTAGGACGGTGAAACAATTTGCGACGAAAACTGACGAAACGTAATGACATTTTCGTAAATAAGTGCAACTTTTGAAAAAACACATAGGAGTGCTTTTTAAATGAAAAATTTGAGTTGTCCAAAGTTCTTAAAAGCTCCAAAAAACATGGGAAGCCTTGGGACTGGTAAAGCCCTTCCGGTGTATGTTTTTCAACGATGGTGAGCTCGAACTTTAATAGATTTGGGAAGGTTTTAGTTCCAATTTGAATGATTCCAAAGGTATTTTATTAAATTGGGAACCTAAATTTTACAATGAAAAAAACGGTTTCTAAAAAAAGAGCTAAAACAAAGTCGACATGAAATTGCCATTACAAAAGGATGAAATTGAAATTTTTGAAAAAGTGTATTTTTAGAAGCTCCCACACACTTTTCCCTTTTTCTCATACCTTTTTAGGCATGACTTCCTTTTCCCAAATTACAGAAAAATAGCAGCTCCTTGAGGCTCACCAAGAGAGAAAGAAAAGGAGGAAGAAAAAGGCAAGGAAGGTAAGGAAATCTAAGGAATCTCATGCTCCATCTTCCTCTAATCTTGTTTCTCTTCTTTTCTCCTCTCTTTCCATGGTTTATTTGAGATGAATGGTTATGTTTTGATCCAAAAATTAAAAGGGGAGTTCAAATTCCTTGTGATGGAATAAACTAAGAAGAAAAAGCTTGGAAAATACACTTGAATCTAAGGTAAATTCTCACCTTGGTTACTTCCTTCTCTTACTTCTTCTTGGTGTATATTTCAACTTAAACTAGAACCATATAGGGGGAGGATTTTCTGTCCAAAAACAAGAAAGGAACTAGGGTTTTAGACTATGAGAAAGAGGAATATGGCAAGAAATTTTAAGAAAAATCAATAGAAATCAAGTTATGAAAGTATGGTGTTTTTTAGGGTTTTAAAAATTCTGATTTTTATATGAATGTTTCCTTGGCTATTTGAATGTTTTCTTGAGCTCCTAAGACCTCTAAAAACTCTCCTAAGTGGCTCTTCCATCAAGGAAAAATCAAGAACTCTATGAACTTTCCTTGGTGTGTATGTTTCAGCCAAGCTAGGATAATTAAGCTAAGGAGTGTTTTAATTTGTTCTAGACTTAGTTTAGGACTTTATATGATGTTATAAGATGGGAGAAACCATTAAAAAAAATTTAGGAGCCATGGATTGGAAGATGAGATAATGGTATTTATAATGGTGCTTTGTGAAGCAACTTAATTTCAAGCCTGTATAAATGATTGTGTGAGGGCTCCAAGGACTTTGAATAAGGCTAAGAGGCCTAAAAATGGGAAAAAGTGGGATCCTAAAGCTTGAATTGTAAAGGTTGCTTCAATAGGCCATTTATAGAACCATTATGCCAATTATGAAACCAAGTGTGTGTTCAAAAATGAATTTAATATCTTGGCTTGCTTCAAGTGTGTAATTGTGTGTTGTTTATGGTGTTTAGACCAAGATAACACCAACCCACCTAGGTGCACTTGTGATGTCGAAAAGAAGGAGGAATAAGACAAAGGAAGGCTTGCAAAATTCAAGGTAGCTCTCTACCTCATTCTCCTTGCATTCTTGTGAGCATATGTATGTAATTGTGTGCTTGTATATGTTCTTGTGACTTGAGAATATGCCACTTGATGCCTTGATATTATATTGGTACCAATCTGTTTTCTTGAATGACCTTGGTTGTGGAAATGGCTTATAAGGGTGAGGTGATGCTAAAAGTCCCTTAATAAATGTGAAGAGATGCCAAAAGTCTCATGACATAGGTGAGACAAGGCCAAGACTCCCTTAAAAGAGTGAAGTCAAGTCAAAAGTCCCTACACCAAGAGTAAGGCAAATCCAAAAGTCTTAGAAATGGGGTAAGGCAAGATCAAAAGTCCTTAGAGCATGTTCTTGGCTTAAATATGGATAAGTGGCATAGAAATTGTGAGCTTGCATATTTTATGGTTGTTAGACCTTCCATACATATGCGTTGATATGTATATGCCTTAAATGTGTGTGTGAATGGGTGTTTGAGCTATTGAGATTCAAGGAATCTCACTTTCCCTCCTTCCATTATCTTGAAATGCCTAGGTAATGTCCAAGAAGTAAGGAATGCAAACCAAGAGCATTGAAAAGTCATACTTTGTCCATTATGTAGCTTGTTATGTATTTGAATACTAAAGTTACTTTGTACATATTATTTTTGAGATGTAATCTCATAGACAAATTTAATATGATGTATGACTCTTGTATAGACCATATGTGGCATGAAATCCATGGAAATGAGAATTTTGGCTTCTTGATGGCTTGACATATTTATGCACTCTTGGATGTGGAATGGTCAAATTGAGAAGTATGAGGTTTAGGACCACTTAAGAAATGTCTACAAGTCATATTTGTACTTTTAAACTTGTCCAAGGGGAGCCAAACCATTGGAAAGGCCATTTGGACAAATTGGACATATTACATAGAGCAAAATTAACTATTTAGATGAGTTATAACACTTTTTGTCCAAATGAACTTTTCTTAGTTTAAAATTTGGTATGCATTTAGAACTTGTTGAGAGATTTTTTGAAAGCTAAAGTGGGTATTTTTTAGAGATCTGTGAATATTTGGCGAATTTTTGAAATTGGAAAAATTTTCTGGTTTGGCCATTGGTACTGTTCATATAGTCTGAAATTTGTTCTATGTCAATCATAGGACAAATGATATCCAATTGCTATGAAATTTTATAGGCAGAAACTAAACCTTCCCAGTGACTTGTGCCAACTAGAATCACCCCATTTGGATGTCTAGAGAGGGAGATATGAATTTTTAAAATTGATATCCAATACTAGGTGCCCAGTCAAACCTATGTCACTATTTGATTGGTTTTTATGGCTTGAACAAACTTGGAATGGTTTGGAATGATTTTTCCATCTAGATAACATCCATAACTTTTTAGATTGGTATCATTTGCATAGATTAAATTTTTTTAAAATTAATAAGAAATTTTTGAAATTCATATCAGAAATTTACATCAATACTAGTAGCCAGTTAGACCCTTGTACCTTTTTTGATGTCAAAATGGTTTGAAATCTAAAGCTTTCCAAAACACTATAGTTTGTATGATTTTTATTTTTCTACATTTAGTTATGATTTTTCAAAATTGCCCCTAAAATCTGCTACATGTTATCCGAGAAGAAATAATGGAATTTCGGGGTTTTTCAATTGGAAACCGTAGATTGCTTGTTATTTTGAGTTGATTATGATTTGTTCCAATGATAAATAACTAGAGATTATTGTTGGATGATCCACAGGGCCCACATAACGTGAATTAAGAAAATTTACCCTAACACAACGTAATAAAAGTGCATTTTTTTCATACTTTTCTTTACTTTTGTCTTGTGAATATGTACCAATTGCCTAAAATGAAAGAGTATGATAATAGAAATATAAGGTATTACAATTAAACACATGAAATCTACCTACAAATTACCAAATATTCCACTAGATAATGATAGAAGTTATTTTAATTATAAGGCAAACGAAATACCTTTTAATAAGATGAAACATCTTTAGAATTCAATTTATTTAAATTATTGTTAGTGAGAAAATAATTAATGTTGATGTAACAAATACTACATGTTTGTTTTATTTGATAAATGAAATTTATTTTATACCTTATTTTTTAATAGTGCATATTATATTTTTATTACTATACTTGACAAATGTTTAATTGAGTAGGAATTCTTATACTAATAGACCTTGGGTCATTTAAGAACTATAATTAAGGGAAACATTTGCACATAAATTCAATGGAAAAATGAAGATATTTGTAAAGTACATGTGATGGAAGTAAGACGAATATAAACTTTTGATCATAAACCTAATGATGTTATTATTAGTCTAGTTAAAATTTATTGCAAACATATGGTATTATGTATATGGTTTTAATTATGTACTATGTTTATGTAGATATCTGAATTAGTGAATATAGCCACTAAGAATATTATGGTTGAGCTCAACAAAGGTGAGAAAATGAATGGTGATAATTGTAAAATATGGCACTGTAAATTTTTATACATTCTTGAGGAGTAAGATGCTAAAGTTTAATAATGTCATTTGAAGCTTAAACATGAAAATTCAACTTAGCATAGGAGAGATCTTAAGGCATATCCAACCTAGAAAAAGAAGGACAGTGTAGCTCACATTATAACACTAAGCTACATGGTTGACAATCTAATGTGTGAATATTAGTCTTATCCAATTGCAAAATTCATGTGGATTGCCCCAAAAAATAAGTTTGGTGGTATTTCTACAACTAATCTTAGAAGGCTAACTATTAAGTTTGACACACATAAATTACGACCAAATGATTTTATTAAGCAACATCTGAGAAAGATGTCAAACATGACAAGAAAGATGAAGTTTGTAACACCTAGATTTAATATTCTTAAACTAATGCTACTTTAAATAACAAATTAATCACATTTAACTGTGGGAGCAAAAATCTAAATTAACAGCACTAATTAAGTACATAATAACTCGAATCAATAATCTAAAGTCCTATATAGTATCATCATATTAAACTCTAATTTAAAATATTCAACATAAATCTCAAAATAAATCTAAATAGCAAAATAAACTAGATAAACTAAATATTATATACCAAATCTCTTTTTACATTATGAAATATAAACTCTACTACAACATTCTTAACAAAGTAAAATCAACTAAGATATTCACTATGGAACTTTCCCTTCCCAATATCTACCTTCTGATTTGGAAAATCCAAATTTAGAAAAATGTATATGAGATAAAAATTTTAGTAGTTAGTGGAGTTTTAAAGCGACATTTCTATCCATAAATGTAAAGTTTTTCACAAATAGTTTATTTTCATAAATGCATGTTTTCCTCAAATATATGTATTTGACTCAATAAGCTTTCATAATCACTTTCATTAAACATTTTTAATAAAACAAAACACTTATCCTTGAGAAAACATTTAGAATACAAGAAGTTAAGAAAATTATATGTTTATTCACAAAAAGGCAACCAGACATGTAAGAATTTTAACCACAACCCCCATTTCTAGGTGGCTTCGTAGTATAAGCTACATAATCATTCACTGACCTATCTCATACTGCATGAAATCTGTGACCTCAAATGCTAGTCCTGACTCAGTGCACTAGGATGCAGGCATGCACCACCTCATCCAATTATCATCAAATAAATATTTTTCTCAGAACTTTCACCTAAAGCATAATTCCTTAGAACTTTCATCCAAAGCATGACAAAGCATCAATTCATATGAGCATATGCTTAAAAACAACATATAGCATCATAAAAACATCTCACTTTAAGTATATAGTGACCCAATACATGTACATCATTTTCATTGCAAAAAAACAAAATCATAATTTCATCAATACTTTTCCTTCAATTCAACACATTAACTCATCAACTCAATGAATTTTTTTCTTAAGCATTTGAAGTGTAAAGTAAAACATTTCATAAATATCATTTTGTAAAACATGAGAATGTGTATAAAATTATATTTATAGATACTAGCTACCTCGATTGAAAGTCAAGTGCATACTTGCCAAGCCATCCTCCATTAATCACAAGTTAATGATCTATAATTAATAAATTAAAATACTTATATTAATATAATATCAATATAATATTCCTAACTAAACTAAATTAATTTAATTTGTAACAACTAAAAAAAATGAGAGAAGCTGAAAATTTTCGAAAGCTTAAAATTTTTTTAAGTCTGCTAGCTATAGCTTAGCTATAGCGAGAAATGGTCTAACTATAGCGAATGTACCTATTAGTTATAGCGAGAATGCTTTTAGCTATAATGAGTACTGGCATCCCATACAAAAATTAGGGAGTTCCCCGCAATAATGTAGGCCATAGCGAAAACAGGGGTCTAAGACTAATACATGCTTGCCGTAGTGAGGGTTATTCTTCACTATAGCGAGAGTTAGTCTGGAAAAGCATGAAAAAAGAGAATTTGACTTCTTAAAGCGTCCAAATTCATTCTTTCTCTTTTAACTAACCTAAGCTTCGACCAAAAGAAAGAAAAGAACTATGGAGAGAGAGAGAAACCTAGAGAAAGAAGGAAGAACAAGGAAAAGGTAAGCAAACTTAAGATTTCTCTATCTTTTCTTCTTAGAATATTGTTCTTCTCTCTTTACCCTCTCTTTCTATGGTTTTGATTGTTGACTTAGTTGGGTTTTAAGCTTGAGTCAGAAGAGGGAAAGTGGAAAACTACTCTTGAAGAAGGCTAGAACTCATTTATCTTTACTTCTTCTTCTTTTCTTTCCTTGAGTATGATGGTTCTACCAACTTGAGAGCTTGAGAGAGAAGAAGAGTTGGTGAAATTCTAGAGAGAGAGATAGAACCCCTAGTTTCTTATATGCTTTGTAGGGTTTGCTTGAAGAGCCCCTCTAGCTTTATAAATAATTATTGAGTTATGAGAGAGTAATTCCATGCTCTTTGTGTGTCTAGGCTCAAGAGAATTGGCCTCATCTAGTTGTAATTGTGAGACTAAGAAGGGAGAAGAGAAATTGAAAGGGAAGGCTTGTGTTGGCTTATAAGGTAACTCTCCACTCCTTCTTGTTACATTCTTAGATGTATATAATCATTGTATGCTTGTGTATATGCTTGTATTGTGAAACATGCCATATGTTATTGCCTTGATGCATTGGTACCAATATGCTTATGTGTTGGATTATAAAAATTACTTTGGTGAGGTAGTGCTAAAGTCCTTTGTGATTGATGAGATAGAGCCGAAAGTCCTTGAGGATGGGTGAAACTAGGCCAAAAGTCTCATAACTGAGTAAGGCCAAGTAAAAAGTCCCTAAACCAAGGGTGAGGCCATCCAAAAGTCCCTAAAATCAAGTGAGGCTAGACCAAAAGTCCCTAGAGCTTATTCTTGGCATTGATGTGATATTCATGGCATGGAAATCATGTATTATATGATTGTGAATGGTTAGATGCCTATTTGCATACTTTGACTTGTTTATATACCTTAATTGCTTCCTTGAATGAGTGCATGAGTTATTGAGATTCCATAAATCTCACCCCATTCCCTCTCCCATCTTAACATGTTAGGTGGAGCTCAAGAAGATTTAAGTGTACACCAAAGGACCTAGTTAAACATGTTTAGACGGTTGTTAGTTTATTTTAGTTCTTTTGATATAAAGAGATGCCAAAATGAATATGTACCTATTATTTTTTAGATGTAAATGTTGGAGCAAGTGTAAATGTATGTATAAATGATGTACAAACTATGTAAAGAGCCAAAGTAATGAAAATGTAGGATTTGCTCCCTTTTGTAGATTGTATACAATAGTGCATTTTGGCCCGTAACACAGTGAGTTTGAAATGTATGATGATTCAGACCACTTGAACATTTCATATATACTATGTTTATGCTTTAAAACTTGTCCAAGAGGTGCGAGAACATGTGGGAGGCCATTTGGACCCACTTTGAATTGTTTAGGGTGTCAAAACCGTCAAATTTGTGAGCTCTGTCAAAATATGACTAAATGAGCTCTTCTTGATATGAAATTTGGCATGCCTCTAGAGCTTGTTGAGAGCTTCTTGGGAGGATAAAGTGGGTAATATTTAGAGGTCTAAGGAATATTTTGTGAATTGTTGAAGTTGGAGAATTTTCTGATTTTGGTTATTGTACTATGCAACTAGATTCGAAAATGAATCTGTGTCATTCATGGATCAAACGGTGTCCAATTGTCATGAAATTTTAAGGTCATAAACTAGACATCTACAGTGACTTATAACAAGTAGAAGCACCTCAATTAGAGGTCTGTAGAGGGAGAACTGATCTTCTGAAGTTTTGTGTCAGCATCAGGGAAGCCATCCGACCTTTGTTACTATTCCATCAGTTTTTGAGGTCTAAGAGCTGCTGAACTGATCTGTACTTATTTTTTTCCTCTAGTTAATATCTGTAGCTTTCCAAATTTTTATAGTTTTCCTAGATTGGATTTTTATGGAATTAGTTATGAATCTTTGAAGTTCATGACAGCAAGCTGCACTAGTACCAGGGATAGCCTGACCTCTGTCTCTTTTTCGATGTCCAACATGGTCCAAATGTTGAGATTGTGGTTGGAAATTATTTTTATTGTAAATTTAAAACTTATATATTTCCAAAAAGCTATGGTTTTCTTGATTCCTATTTTTCTAAAATTAGTTATGATTCTCCAAAGTTAGAGCCAAAAATCTGACTTTTGGGCCCATTTAAGAAATTGCACTTTCTTGGTTTTTGGCTTTATATCCGTGGTTCATGGGTTGTTTTATGCTATGTATGAGTTGTGTAAATGGAGTTTGAGTAGATAATGTGAATGATGGGTTCATGGGACCCACGGGACAAAATTTGAGCGTTTGAACTCTGATTTATAACATGAAAATACCACGGCTTTTGTCATGTTCTTTGGAAATCATATGGAATCGAGCCTAAGCAAAGACTAGTTAGAGTTAATGGAGTTAATATCTTATGGTGTTATATTTTTGGTATCAGAGCAAAGGTTCAGGCACTTTTGCTCAATGTTAGGCTCTTGAATGATGTGATTTGCTTGTGTTTGGTGTGAATTGCCATTGAAGTGGTAGCATCCATATGCATATGTGCTTGTGAAATGATTGTGAACTGAGGATTACTGTTTCTTTTCAGACATGGTTAAGACTAGATGGGGCAGGGGTAGAGGCAGATCACCCAGGGCTTAGAGAGCTCAGCCAGAGGTTCTTGTTGGGCCTGAGGATCCTCTGCAGACCATCATAGAAAGGCTTAACCTGTATGAGGATAGGCCAGCACCAGAAGATGCTAGAACAGTAGAGGTATATTACCCAGTAATAGTATGATATGATCATGCCCTTACAAGATACCCTGGCCAGGTAAGAAGAAATCAAGAGAGAAGCCCATGTACCTCAGCTGTCCACCTCTGGCATTCCATCTGCACCTCCCCAGGAGCCTGCTGCTGCTCAGACCCAGACGCCTATCCAAAAACTGTTAAAGTAGTTTAGGTAGAATAGTCCACCCTCATTTGACGAGGAGTTGGATATGGATAAGGCGGAGGCTTGGGTTATGGAGCAGGAGAAAATATTCTCAGTGATGGATTGTACCACAGAACAGAAAGCTCAGCTAGCCACTTTCATGCTACAGAAGGAAGCTGATAGATGGTGGCGTAGCACGAAACCCTTGATGGAGACCAAGAACATACAAATAACTTGGGAAAGCTTCTTGGTCGAGTTTTATGAGAAATATTTCCCTAGCTCAGTGAGGAAGAAAAAAGATATGGATTTTATAGGCTTAAGACAGATGGATGAGATGACTGTGGATCAATATGTGGCCAAGTTCATTGAGTTATCTCAGTATTCCTCTTACCTCTAGAGGTATGATGATGAACCTTGGAGATGTGAGCAGTTTGAGACTGGGTTGAAGCCCCTGATTAGCGACAGAGTTACTCCACAGCGGATCAAGAAGTTCAATACCCTTGTGGAGGTCGGCAGGGTGATTGAGACTAACCTGCGAACTATCATGCCTGCTGCGGCTACAGCTAGTCAGAAGGGGGTTTCAAAATTGAAAAGGTCAAGACCATAAGAGGGTTCTAGTGTGACACCTAGCACCAAGAGGAGAGGCAAAGGGTCATGGAATAGAAGGCCACAGCAGGGTAAGTCGATGCCACCTCCTCGGAGCCAGTCATTCTTCCAGCAGTCTCCGGTGACATGTTTCAAGTATAGGAAGCCAGGGCACATTGCTAGACACTGTCCTCAGATAGATACAATGCCTCCTCCTAGGCCACAGACCCAGGGCCAAGTGTTTGCCCTCACTCAACGGAAGCTAGTGCGTCCCCCAATTTGATCTGAGGTATGCTGATAGTGAATGGCTTTCCTATAGTTGCCATGTTTGATTCGGCTGCTACTCACTAGTTTATATTGTATGATTGTGTGAGGCAATTGGGTCTGGCTATTATTG
This sequence comes from Erythrophleum fordii, assembly GCA_032878935.1. Classification (NCBI taxonomy): domain Eukaryota; kingdom Viridiplantae; phylum Streptophyta; class Magnoliopsida; order Fabales; family Fabaceae; genus Erythrophleum; species Erythrophleum fordii. The sequence continues at coordinate 3,155,258 of JAVQMF010000055.1, forward strand.
TTTTGCCATTTGACTTGTCTGTAACTACACTCACTGGAGGCCACGTGGTTACTTCCCATATTTGCCTAAATGTCACTGTTCAGTTTAATCATTGTCATACCACTATTGATTTGATCTGTATGCCCTTCCATGATATTGATTTGATTGTTGGTATGAATTGGTTGGCCACGAACAATGCGGTACTTGATTGTGAATACTGAGCCATTTCCCTACCTGCTTGTGGGACCATACCTAGGGTAGGAGCTGAGTTATCCTTTATGACTACTACCCAGGCTGAGAGGCATTTAGAGTGTAGATGTCAAGGGTTTCTAGTCTTTTTCTCTATTCAGGCCGAGGTAGAGGAAGAGATAGAAGAGATCCCAATTGTCAGGGAATTCTTGGAGGTTTTTCCTAAAGAGTTTGACTTTAGTGGCCTACCCCCTGAGAGAGAACTAGAGTTCCCTATAGACGTAGTACCTGGGGCTGGATCGGTGTCTAAGGCTCCTTACAGGATGACTCCTGCCGAGCTTGCTGAGTTAAAAATACAGATAGAGGAATTATTAGAGAAAGGGTTTATCCGCCCTAGTATTTCACCTTAGGGAGCTCTGATGTTATTTGTGAAAAAGAAATATGGTAGCTTGTGTTTGTGTATCGATTACAGAGAGTTGAATAAAGTTACCATCAAGAATAAATATCCTCTCCTTAGAATTGATGAGTTATTAGATCAATTGGCTAGGGCATCTGTGTTTTCCAAGATAGATCTTAGATCTGGGTACCACCAATTGAGAGTGAGAACTGAAGACGTCTCTAAGACGGCCTTTAGAATGAGATATGGGCACTATGAGTTCCTTGTGATGCCATTCAGGCTAACGAATGCACCTGCTGTGTTCATGGATTATATGAACAGGGTATTCAGACTGTATCTAGATCAGTTTATGGTGGTCTTCATTGATGATATTTTAGTGTACTCTAGATCCTTTGAGGAGTACGAGAGGCATTTGATATTAGTCCTAGAGACCTTGAGAAAAAAAAGGTTGTATGCCAAACTTAGTAAATGTGAGTTTTGGCTGACCGAAGTGAGATTCTTAGGTCATATGATCTCACGAGATGGGGTCGCGGTTGATCCCCATAAAGTTAAGGCTGTGTTACAGTGGGATAGACTTAGAACGATCACCGAGGTTAGGAGTTTCCTAAATTTGGTAGGATACTATCGACGATTTATTCAGGGCTTTTCTCATATGGCCTTACCATTAATGAGACTAACTAGGAAAGAGACACCTTTTGTGTGGGATGATAGATGTGAGAGAAGTTTCCAGGAGTTGAAACTCCGTCTGACTACTACCCCTATACTGATTATCCCTGACCCTAGTGAGCCATTTGTGGTTTATTGTGATGCTTCGGGCAAAGGGTGAGGATGTGTGTTAATGCAACAGTGGTAGAGTAATGGCATATGCCTCTAGGTAGTTGAGGCCTCATGAGGAGAATTATCTCACGCATGATCTGGAGTTAGCCGTCGTAGTGTTTACTCTTAAAATCTAGAGACATTATCTATATGATACTACCATAGAGATTTATAGTGACCATAAGAGTCTGAAATACCTGTTTGACCAGAAAGAACTCAATATGAGACAGAGGAGATGGATAGAGTTCCTGAAAGACTATGATTACGTGTTGAAATATCATCAGGGCAAGGCCAATGTGGTGGGCGGATGCCTTGAGTAGAAAATCCGTCCATGTAGCCCATATGATGATTAGGGAGCAGAAGCTCCTAGAGAAGTTTAGAAACTTGAACCTCTCTTGTCAGGTGGTATCGGGTAAATTATATTTGAGTGAAACCCGAATTGAGAATATATTGCGAACCTAGATCTTAGATGCCCAGAAAGAGGATGAGTTCCTGAGACGGATTAGGAATGAGATTTCCCAAGGTAAAACCTCAGATTTCAAGGTGTCTGAGAATGGTATGATAGTATACTGAGATAGAATCTGTGTGCCTGATCAGAATGAGTTAAGAGAAAGCATTTTAGAAGAGGCACATAAGAGTAAATATACTATCCACCCAGGTACTACCAAGATGTATTAGGATTTGAAAAGAATTTTCTAGTGGCCGGGGATGAAGAACGATGTGACAGATTATGTGGCTAGATGCCTAGTGTATCAAAGGGTAAAATAGAACATCAAAAGCCAGTTGGGTTGTTGCACCCTCTAGATATCCCTGAGTGGAAGTGGGATAGTATAACCATGGACTTTGTTATAGAGTTACCCAGGACATCCTTTGGACACGATACTATTTGGGTAGTTGTGGATAGACTGACGAAGTCTGCATACTTTTTAGCTATCAGGGCTACTCATACACTAGATAGATTAGTCCAGTTATATATCAGAGAGATCGTGCGACTTCATGGAGTACCAAGTAGCATAGTTTCTGATAGAGACCCCAGGTTCACATCAAACTTTTGGAGGTCATTGTAGCATGCCTTAGGGACCAGGTTGCAGTTTAGTACTGCATATCACCCCCAGACACATAGTCAGACTGAAAAGACCATCCAGACCTTAGAGGACATGCTGAGGGCATGTGTGTTGGAAATAAAGGGTAACTGGGATGTGTATTTACCACTAGCAGAGTTTGCGTATAATAACAGTTACCATTCCAGTATTCAGATGGCCCCTTATGAGGCTTTGTATGGGAGAAAGTGTAGATCTCCTCTGTGTTGGGTTGAGCTAGGTGAGAGGAGTATGATAGGACCTGAGATTGTGGACTAGACCACCCGATAGATAAAATTGATTAGAAAAAGACTCCTCACGGCCCAAAGTAGGCAGAAAAGCTATGCCGATAAGTGAAGAAGGCCGTTAGAGTTTGAGATTGGAGACCATGTGTTCATTCTAGTGTCTCCAGTGACGGGAGTAGGTCGGTCAATGAGGGTAAGGAAGCTCAGTCCTAGATATATTGGTCCATTTGAAATTCTTAAGAAAATTGGACCTGTGGCTTACCAAATAGCCTTACCTCCTAACCTAGCCCAAATCCACGGTGTTTTTCATGTCTCCCAGTTGAAAAAGTATTCACCAAACCCCTCACATGTCATAGAATATGAGCATGTGCAATTGCAGGAAAATCTTTCCTATGTAGTGAGACCGGAGAGAATTGTGGATGCTAAGCTAAAACAGCTGAGAAGCAAGAACATTCCTCTAGTGAAAGTGATCTGGAGAGGTCTGACATCTGAGGAAGCAACCTAGGAATTAAAGGATGAAATGAGGCAAAAATATCTAGAGTTATTCCTTTGAGGTATGTCTTTAAATTTTGATGACAAAATTTCTTTTAAGAGAGGTAGAAATGTAACAACCAAAAAAAAAAAAGCTGAAAATTTTTGAAAGCCTAAAATTTTTCTAAGTCTGCTAGCTATAGCCTAGCTATGGTGAATGTACCTGTTAGCTATAACGAGAATGCTTCTAACTATAGCGAGTGTGGGCATCCTATACAAAAATCAGGGAGTTCCTCGCAATAGTGCAGGCCATAGCAAAAATAGAGGTCTGGGACTGATACATACTCACCGTAGTGGGGGTTATTCTACGCTATAGCGAGGGTTAGTCCGGAAAAGTGTGAAAAAAGAGAATTTGACTTCTTAAAGCGTCTAAATTCATCCTTTCTCTTTTAACTCACCTAAGCTTCGACCAAAAGAGAGAAAAGAGCTGTAGAGAGAGAGAGAAACCAAGAGAAAGAAGGAAGAACAAGGAAAAGGTAAATAAGCTTGAGATTTCTCTATCTTTTCTTCTTAGAATCTTGTTCTTCTCTTTTTGCCCTTTCTTTCTATGGTTTTGGTTGTTGACTTAGTTGGGTTTTAAGCTTGAGTCAGAAGAGGGAAAGTGGAAAACTACTTTTGAAGAAAGCTATAACTCATGTATCTTTACTTCTTCTTCTTTGCTTTCCTTGAGTATGATGGTTCTACCAACTTGAGAGCTTGAGAGAGAAGAAGAGTTGGTGAAATTCTAGAGAGAGAGATAGAATCCCTAGTTTCTTATATGCTTTGTAGGGTTTGCTTAAAGAACCCCTCTAGCTTTGTAAATAATTGTTGAGTTATGAGAGAGTAATTCCATGCTCTTTGTGTGCCTAGGCTCAAGAGAATCGGCTCTATCTAGTTATGATTGTGAAACTAAAAAGGAAGAAGAGAAATTGAAAGGGAAGCCTTGTGTTGGCTTATAAAGTAGCTTTCCACTCCTTCTTGTTGCATTCTTGGATGTATATAGTCATTGTATGCTTGTGTATATACTTGTATTATGAGACATGCCATATTATATTACCTTGATGCATTGGTACCAATATGCTTATGTGTTGGATTGTGAAAATTGCTCGGGTGAGGTAGTGCTAAAAGTCCCTTGAGATGGATGAGATAGAGCCGAAAGTCCTTGAGGATGGGTGAGATTAGGCCAAAAGTCTCATAACTAAGTAAGGCCAAGTAAAAAGTCCCTAAACCAAGGGTGAGGCCATCCAAAAGTCCCTAAAATTAAGTGAGGCTAGACCAAAAGTCCCTAGAGCTTATTCTTGGCATTGATGTGATATTCATGGCATGGAAATCATATATTGTATGATTGTGAATGGTTAGATGCCTATTTGCATGCTTTGATTTGTTTGTATACCTTGATTGCTTCCTTGAATAAGTGCATGAGTTATTGAGATTCCATGAATCTCACCCCCTTCCCTCTCCCATCTTAACATGTTAGGTGGAGCTCAAGGAGATTTAAGTGCACACCAAAGGACCTAGTTGAGCATGTTTAGACGGTTGTTAGTTTATTTTAGTTCTTTTGATATAAAGAGGTGCCAAAATGAATATGTACCTATTATTTTTGATATGTAAATGTTGAAGCAAATGTAAATGTATGTATAAATGATGTATAAACTATGTAGAGAGCCAAAGTAATAAAAATGTGAGATTTGCCCCCTTTTGTGGATTGTATACAATAGTACATTTTGGCCCGTAGTACAGTAAGTTTGAAATGTATGATGATTTAGACCACTTGAACATTTCATATATACTATGTTTATGCTTTAAAACTTGTCCAAGAGGTGCGAGAACATGTGGGAGGCTATTTGGATCCACTTTAAACTGTTTGGGGTGTCAAAACTGCTAAATTTGTGAGCTCTGTCAAAATATGATTAAATTAGCTCTTCTTGATATGAAATTTGGCATGCCTCTAGAGCTTGTTGAGAGCTTCTTGGGAGGATAAAGTGGGTGATATTTGGAGGTCTAGGAAAAATTTGGTAAATTGTTGAAGTTGGAGAATTTTCTAGTTTTGGTTATTGTACTATGCAACTAGATCCGAAAATAAATATGTGTCATTCATGAATCAGACGGTGTCCAATTGTCATGAAACTTTAAGGTCATGAAACTTTAAGGTCATAAACTAGACATCCACAATGACCTATACCAAGTAGAAGCACCTCAATTGGAGGTCTGTAGAGGGAGAACTGACCTTCTGAAGTTCTATGTCAGCATCAGGGAAGCCATCCGACCTTTGTTACTATTCCATCAATTTTAGAGGTCTAAGAGCTGCTGAACTGATCTAAACTTATTTTTTTCCTCTAGCTAACATCTGTAGCTTTCCAAATTGATATATTTTTCCTAGATTGGATTTTTATGGAATTAGTTATGAATTTTTGAAGTTCATGATAGCAAGCTGCACTAGTACCAGGGACAGCCGGACCTTTGTCTCTTTTTAGGTGTCAAACATGATCCAAACGCTGAGATTGTGGTTGGAAATTATTTTTACTGTAAATTTAACACTTAGAGATTTCCAGAAAGCTATGGTGTGCTGGATTCTCATTTTTCTAGAATTAGTTATGATTTTCCAAAGTTAGAGCCAAAAATATGACTTTTTGGCCCATTTGAGAAATTGTACTTTCTTGGTTTTTGGCTTCATATCCATGGTTCATGGGTTGTTTTATGCTTTATATGAGTTGTGTAATTGGAGTTTGAGTAGAGAATATGAATGATAGATTCATAGAACTCACGGGGCAAAATATAAGCGTTTGAACTCCGATTTATAACATGAAAATACCACGGCTTTTGTCATGTTCTTTGGAAATCATATGAAATCGAGTCTAAGCAGAGACTAGTTGGAGTTAATGGAGTTAATATCTTATGGTGTTACATAATTCATCTACTTACCACCTTTTAAGAATTTTCTTAAGCTATTATCCTTCAATATCATAACCCAATCACACTAACCCCACACTTTAACAAACTACATCAAAATGTTTAACTAAACCACCATTGCTAAATTAATTGCTTTAAATATGGATTAAATAATTATAGATGTAAGACTTACATAAATTCCACTTCTAAGTAAAGTCTAATTCTACCTAGGCATGACATCAAACACTTAGTGTCCATACTTACTAATGATCATAAATTGAATGTCTTATTTCTAATTCAGCCCAAACAATTAGATTACTAGAGGGTGAATTACACATCTAATTACTCGATTACACACACAAATGCAAACATTCTTAATTATCGAAACCTAGATATTCAACATCAACTATTTCAATTTCTAATCAATTCAAAAGAAAACTAAAGATGAATAAAATAATTTATTCTTCTATTACCTTGGGTAAATCCTCTAAAGGAAATAAAAAAACCATACACAGTTGAGTTCAAAGCTTTGCATCAATGGAAGCTAGATCCCCTTTCTCTCACTAGTAAAAAAGAAGATGCCTCACTCATCAAATTCCTTTCTCTAAAATGGTCTAAGGGTGGTGTCACTTTAAGGGCACATTTTCATAATGGAAAATAAATAAAAGATAATATGGATAAATGATGTTAGGTGGATCTAATCCATTGGTCATGGATCTTGGGTTATGACCAATTAAAAATTCACCTTAAGCCTAAGTAGCTCACTTAAATATTTACTATTGGGATATAGTAATTTATTTAAATAATTATTATTGGGTTCTAGTAATTTATATAACTATTGAGCTCTTCATCTTTTTATTTTTAATTAATTAAACCATTAGGCCTTTTATTATTTTCCTTTCTTCATCTAAATCCAATAAATATTTTAGCTCATATATTATATTATCCAACATTCCATTTAATAAAATAATTTTCTACAATTTCCTCATTATTTAAATAATAAATACCCACTAAATCCCTAATTACCCAATTAATGAAAAATAGCTCTTACTTATCCAACATAATGATAATCACACCGAACTTTAATCCCATAGATAATAAATCAAAAAAATACTAACAAAGACCCATACTCCATTTTCACATGCCAAAATAATTATTTAATATTTAATATAAATTAAGCTAAGTAATAAATCCTTATTTAATGATATTAGTTTATTTAGAATTATAGATGTTGCAAAGTCAATCGACCATGTCCTTATTAATGAGCAACAAGTTCAAATTATCATAAGATCTTTTCTTGCTAGCTAGAAGCATATAAAAGTAGGCTTGACGTATAATGAGAGTATCACCACTTTTAATGATATTGCTCATCATTTGGAACTTGAAAAGAAGTGCCTAGAGGTAGCTAAATCCTCTAGTCATGTTTCCATAATAGAGATTATTAGGACTTCAAGACCTAAAGGCAAGTGCTTTTATAAGAAGAAAGGATCTAGCTAACATTTTATGAAAGGCAAGAAAGAGTTCAAGAAAAGAGACAAGCATGGTGGAAAGAAATTTGACATAGTCATAATCAAGTGCTATGCTTGTTAAAAAGGGTCATTTTATTTATGATTACACTAAGCAAAAGAAGGTAATACCATGCCATAAATTTTCACATTTTATTTATGTTTCATATATTGTTTTAATGGATGAATTTCATCCTTTGTGGATTGCAAACTCAAGAGCAACAAACTATATAGCCAAGGATTGCAGATCCTTCATGGAATACCATCAACTACCTTATAAAAATGGGTCATTTTACTCATAATTACATTAAGCAAAATAAGATAACACCATGTCATAAATTTCCACATTTTATTGAGGTTTCATGTACTATTTTAATGGATAAATTTCATCCTTTGTAAATTGTAAACTCAGGAGCTGCAAACTATGTAGCCAAGGATTGTGGATCCTTATAGAAGTATATTGTTGTATGTAAGAAACAATGTAAGAGTGAAAGTTAAAAGAATCGGAACATGCAAGTTAGTCTGAAGTGATAAAAAAACCCTAATCCTATATGATGTTCTGTTTACACTAGAATCTAATGGAATTTATTTTCCATAACTTCTCTTTCTAAATTTGGCTTTAATGTCAATTTTTATGATGGCTTAGTTGACATTTATAGTGGGATAACTTTTTATTGTACTAGATACAATTTATGACAATATTTATAATGTGTATAGACATAGTTGCTTTACTACATCTTTTACTTCCATTTGGTTCTCAACCATCTTCATGTAATGCCTAAAGCACCTAATGCTTCTAATCTTCATGTAATGCCTAAAGCACTTAATGCTTCTAACTTATAAGAGATCAGATAAATTTGACCATTTCACAAATAATAGTTAATGAACATGACAAAGTACAATGCTTTGTGTCTTGACCTCACACTCATTAAACCACATATATCATAATAAAATAATTGTAATGGATATTTCACCCTAATTCCTTTTCCAAATAGCTTTTTAGTTGCTTTATCTGCTAGGTAATGTTCGCATAAAGACATTTCTAAATTAGGAATTGATCCTAGTAATCCTTCTTTTGCTAATCTACTCATTCATTATCGACTTATATGGCCTAGCCTAGTATACAAAACATTCATTTCTGAAATTGAATTGGAAGCATAAATTTATATGGAACAAACTTTAGGTTTCATTGAAAAAGAAATAAAATGAAAGGTTTATAAGCTCTAAAGATCCATTTATAGATTGAAACAATAATTTAGATAGTAGTATTTAAGATTTCATCAAGCAATAATTCACGTGAATTTTAAATTATTAATGAAGACCATATTTACATTGAGTGGCTTGAAGTTAATTTTGTAATATTATTCCTTTATGTGTAGATGATATACTATCAATTAGGAATCTAGAGTCAATTTTAGCTATTAAAGAATTATTATCCTTGAACTCTAAGATGAAGGATATAGGCAAAACAAAATATATTTTTGGTATGAAAATCAAAAGAAATCATTTAAAGAAACTAATTTCTCTTTCATAAGAGAATTATATCAAAAAAAATTCTTGAACGATTCAACATAAAAGATTGTAAACCCATAGATACCCTTAAAGTGAAAGGTAAGAGTCTAAGTCATGAGATGTGTCCTCACACTAAATATGAAAAGAAAATTATAGAAAGAGTCCCTTTTCTCTAGTGTTGTTGCCAGCCTAGTGTATGCAATGATGTATATAAGACTAGATATTTGTTATGCAATTGGCCTTGTAAGCTAGTACCAATCAAATCTAGGTCAAAAGCATTGGAAAGCTATTAAGAGAATCCTAAGATACTTAAAGTGTACTACTGACAATGTGTTAGGTTATCAAGAAAGTAATTTGCACTTGGTAGGATACTCTAATATAGATTGGGGCAAAGATTATGATTAGCAAAAATTAACTTCCAAATGCATATTTTTACTGAATAATGGAGCCATATCATAAGATAGCAACAAGTAGACATGCGTTGCATTATCTACCATAGAAGTAGAGTTCATAGCATATTATGCAATAGTACAAGAGGCTGTATAACTAAGCAAATCTATGGAACATTTAAGAATCATTGATGGGACATTGAATCTAGTATTAGTGAATTATGATTGCCAAGTACATAGCGTATAAAAAGGACCCAAAGTATCATAGTAGGACAAAACATAGAACAAATAGCATAGAAAAGTGTTACTATACATTATATTTTTGACACACAAAATATTAGCAGGTCCCCTAACTAAATTCGTACCTAAAGATGTGTATATAGAATACTTAAAATATCTTGATATACATTGAATATAAAGTAACACATCTTATATAAGAACTTATTATTGCATGAATTCAATGTGTTTGTTTTATTCTTAAATATAATGTCATTGTCATAAATAATAGATATACAATGCGAAAGTATGTCATACAAGTTGAAAATGTTGGCTCTCACACACGAGCAGCCACCTTTGGTGCTCATGAGAAGTGAGTAAAGACATGACACTTGTGTTCACTATACTAGGCAGCGAAAGCATCAATGTAATAATGAAAAAACACAAAGTAAAAATGTCACATCAACAAAAAGAAAAAGAAAATAGTCAAGATGATATTCATAAATATAATTATATGGATCAAATTATACTATCTATAATACCTATAGCCAAATACAAATTCTCTTTTGGAATGCCATAGTAGGAAATTGGAATAATAGAATTCGAGTTAGATACTTATATGTTTAGATTAAGATCTGCATAGTATTAATAAATAAATTAAATTGAGATACACTCTTATGAGATAAAAGAAATGTTGTAACATACAATTTATATTGCATGTGGTTAATAGTCACAATTAGGAAGCAAGTGAATAGATTCTTACTTCATTGGTATGTGAGTCCCAAAAAAGAATAAATTTTTTCATAGATGCCCTTATTACTTTGACAATATCATAAGAAACTAAATCATTGTTTGCTATTGTATCATACATTCTATGGTTAAGATATATTCAACCAAAATGACTAATGCTAAAAAAGAGCATGATTCTAATCTAAGTAATATGTGGGTGAAAAGGAGATCCCTAAAAATATATATAACTATGCTAGTGTCTAAAACATGTCTATTATGAAGTTAATTTAGTAACATCGTAAGTGTAAATACTATACATATGAGAAGGCGATCTAAGTAGTATTAAACTTAAGAGAGATTAGATTTACCATGAATAAAATGTACATAGATAAATTTAGGATATTCGAGACACATAAATAAATGTGTAATATATATCTAAAGATAATAATCTCTTATACTGGTCCCATAATAGAATTTCTAATATAAGAGCTCTCAAATATGTTGTGCTCAAGCGATCATAACAAAATATCTAGTATGATAGTTAAAGAGGAGTAAAAAATTTTGTGCTGCTCATCTTATCATGTGCAAGTGAAAGATGTTGGATTATTGGGTAAACCCAAATCCATAGCAAAAGTCTTTAAAAAAATTTTTAATTAATTAATTATATTAATTATTTAGTAATTAATTAATTAATTAAAATTTTGAAAAGTTGAAATTCAAAATTAATTATCAATTATTATTTTATGAAAAATTAAATAAAAAAACTGACTTACTAATCTTTACGATCATTAAGTCACTAGGTAAAATAAGTGAGAAAATAATTTAAACAAAATTAGAAACTAACTTTAAAAAAGTTAAAAATTTCTCATCAGAGAAGCACACAACGGGTACTTCATTCTCTTCTCCTCCAAAAACTAAGGTTGTGTATTTGTTATGATTTTTTTTTTATGGAAATTCGAATTGTGACCTAAATCATACCATGCGAGGCAATCAACCGAGCAAATAATCTGCTGCAAGTAAATAACCCTGCTCTTCTCAGTTACTATCACCGAAGAATGCCGATTGATTAAGCACAAGGATACTTCACAACTTTACAGAAAGGGATCATGCCAATTGCCACAGTAGTCCTTGTCAATTATTGGAAAGTCAGGTTCTCTTTCTCTCTTTAACAGCTGGGGTAAGAAATGAGCTTAAAAATGCAATAACTATACATTATGCATACGTCACCTGACCCTATCCCTTGACCTTTTCTATGTTTTGGAAATGACAACGTTGTTTAAAATAAATGAATCGGACATAATCTCAATCTATCCTTGTCAAATAAACATATCGGAAAGAGTGAAGATATTAAGTTTTTAAAAATATTATATTTTTTAATTATAACATAACTAATTATTAAATATAAAATAATAGTTTATTAAATAATTATTTAAATTATTAATTTATTTTATAATTAATAATTTTTGAAAAAATAAATTTAATTTGTGTATAATTAATAAATATAATTATAGTAATAAATCTATTAAATAAATAAAGTATTATTTTATATTTAATAATTAATTATATAAGAATTAAAATATATACTTTTTTCAAAGATATAAAATCATCACTTAATTGAAAATCAAATCACGTCACAGTGTCTTTCGGCTCTGTCTCCCTTTTTGCAACCCCACATTCCCCACTAATCCTGCAATTAATGTTAGACGATTTGGAAGGGATTTCTGAAATATATCAAATATTAAAGGAGATGAATATTATCTTTAAAATGAAAAAAAATATAAAACATAACTTAAATAAATTTAAAAAATGAATATAATTTATCCTATATAATATATCATAAGCAAAAGTAATAGATGAAATCGGAGAAAAAAAGAAAACTATGATACTTACATCCTTATTTGCAATAATGTACAATTATAATGATTATTTAGAGAAAATAATTAAAATTTTAATAATTAATAACAGTGTTAACTACAAAAGTATTAAAATAGTTCGTGTCTACACTTTAGTGGTTGCATAATAAAATGGGAGCGTGAGCTCAGTAATTGACAGATAGTACAGAACTGCTGATTGGGTTATCGAGCCAATTTTCATTGAGCCGAACCGAGTCACTTTACTTGATATTGATTAAGCCAAATTTCTTTGACTTGGTCAAAAGGAGTTTTTCAGTTACAATGCCCGATAACAAATAACAAGTATATCAAGGCAAGGTTTCAAGTCTCACATAAAAAGATTAAATATGTGTGTGCGAGGATTCAAATAAACTGTATGTTGTTTGGATGATATTTGTGTTGGATATTTTATCCTTCAATATTTGATCCGAAAGAAAAAAGCATTTATATGTGGGTAAGTATTTCATTTAAAAAAAAATTGCTATAGCTGCATTTTTTTGAGCAATTTTTTTGAGATTAGTTTTGGTCAGATATTGTGCAAGTTTACCAGTAGTTTTTTTTAGAAAATAAAATTCCTTGATTATAAATTTTTTCTCTTGCTCATATTAATATAATATATTTTTACAAGAAATATCTAATCCATCTTTTCAAATCTTCTCAACTACTATACAAATTTAAGATTAAAGAAGCAAAAAATAAAAGGCTTATAAAATTAAAATCACTATCAATCTCACTAAAGTTCAAAAATCCAATTATACAAGCTACTATACAAGCTTACAATGATATATAAGTTTAAATTTACTATCGATCTCATTTTTTAGAAGTAGTAAGTTCTTGCACAGTCCAAATTGATGAAGTATATATACCTCACTAAAAGAAATAAATTGCATTTAGTTGGATTTGGGTACTTACTTAGATACAATGGAATCTAGATCTTGCTTGGATCTCTGCCTTATACAGTTTAAAAGGGAATCACCAACGGATTCCTATCTCTATTCCATAACAAAAGGCACAATAATCTCTATGGAGGACTTTTGTTTTGTGTGTTTTGATTCTCTTCTGAGTTTTAGAGAAGAAAATGAGGGGGAGAGAGATATAGTAATTTCTCTCTATTCACCTCTCACTTAATGCACAATTGAATAATTGGCACACAGTCTCCACTATTAGTTTTCAGAATATTTTAATTAACTTTAATTTTGAATTTCAAAAGTTCAAAATTTAAATGTTAATTAATTAATTGCTATTTAATTAATATAATATAATTAAATTCTTTTTAGTTTAGACTTTTGTTATGAATTTGGGTCAGTCCATCATGGACGCCTAATAAACTAACATCTCCTACTTGTACATGATAAGATAAATGACATAAAACTCTAACTTATTAGTCTTCTTAGACTTTAATTCTAGGTGCTCTATTGTGATCGCTTAGACATAATTTTAAGAACTCCCACACTAGAAACTCCATTATAGGACCAGCATGAAAGATACATCTCTTAGATATACTTTAGACACTTGTTCATATGTCTCGAATATCCTAGATTTACCCATATACACTATATTCTATACTTAACAACAAATCTAATTTCCCTTAAATTTAATTGACTTAGTTTTCTTTTTTCATATGCATAGTATCCACATTTATAAATTCACCAAAACTTCATAGCAAGTATGCTTTGGATATTAGCATAGTTGTGTATATTTCAAATGATCTTCCTTTTAACCCAGATAACAGTTAAATCAAAATCAACTACTTTCTTAACATTAATCCTTTAGATTGAATTTATCGTGATCATAGAATATATGCTAAACTAGCAAATATTGACTTAACCTCTCATGATATTATCAAAGTCATAAAAACATTTACAAAAGAATTTGATCATTTCTAGGATTCATACAACAATGAAGCAAGGATCTATTCACCTGCTTCTCAATTACAGTTCTTAAGAGCATGCAATATGAATTACATGCTACAGTGTTTCTCTTATTTCATATAAATGTATGTCAATTTGATTTATTTATCAATACTGTACAAATCTTGTTCTAAATACACACAATATCTAACTCAAATTCTATTATTTCTCTTACCTCTTATGGCACCTTGAAAGATATTTTTGATCTAGCTATAGGTATTATAAAAGGTGGGAATCCGTAATTCAATCCATATTTGTATCCCTATTTGAATCTTATCTCGACCTTCCTTTTCTCTCTTTTTGTCAAGGTAACATATTTATGTTTTGTGTTCCTTTCTATTCCATATTGGTGCTTTCACTGTCTTGTATGATAAATACAAATGTCTTATTTTTGCTTACTTGTCATGAGCACCAAAGGTGGTTTCTCACATTAAAAAGTCAACCTCATCAACTTGTATGACATACTACCATTATCTATATGCTACCTATGATTATAGCATAACTCATCTATTTAATCATATCTTAAGTTATACATTTGGTGTGATATTCTATGTTTTATGCTTACCCAGAGATTTTGCATCTTCCTTACGCATGTCCTACCTTGTACACATTATTGCATACAATGTCCAATAATGTTGGAGTAATGGACATTCTACATAATTTTCAATATAGATTCACTTTGAGGATATTTTTCATGGCTTTAACTATCTCTTTTTACTATAAGGATATTGATGGATTTAAAGTCTTTCATACTAAACTGCTTAAGAATTTTCTAATTGTAATGCTCTTATTAAAGAGCAATCAATTTCTTCAAGCAATTCCCTTGGATCTCAATTCTAAAGATGTACCTTGTTTTACCCATATCTTTAATCTTTAAATTTTATGGATAGCCATTCTTTAATGACCATTAAAGAATGTTATCAATTCTCAACTAATGGCATATCATCCACATAAAGGATAATATTACAAAGTTTTCTTAAAAATGCTTAACACTAATACAGCGATTTTCATTAATCATTTGAAATTCATGTAAGGTCACTACTTGATGAAATTTCAAATACCATTGTCTAGATGATTGTTTTAGTCCGTAAATGGATCTTTAGAGCTTAAAAGCCTTTTGTCCTATTCTTTTTTTATGGAACTTAAAAGTTGCTCCATACAATTTCTTCATCTAGTTCACCTTGTGAGAATTCGATTTTTTTATCCTTTTAATGTGATTACAAGTCTAAACTTATAACTATAACTAGGATTAATCTATTCATGCAACAAATGGAAAGATATTTTTAAAATATATAACTTGTGCACCTCTCAGCAATTTAATGTATCTTTTATCTCTTAATTAATCTATCTATCATTCTCTTTACCTTAAGAACCATGTGTTGTTAATTTCTTTTGAACTAGATTGATGGTCAATTAAGTCCTTGACATGGTTTTCTTTATCACCTCTATCTCTTATTCCATTGCTTTCATGCAATCTCCTTTAATAAGGCATGATTGAGCCTTTTGAATTGTGTTCAACTCCTCAGTGTCTAATAAAGTACCTTTAAGTGTTATCTCATTAATCTCAAAATAATGTTCATGTATACTTTCGTAGTTACTTTAAAATAGTGAAGTTATATATACAATGCTCTCATCTTGCACCATGCACCCACTTAGATCAACAAGTCAAGGCATAATTACTTATCCTTATTAAGTTGGTCTTATATCTCATATAGAGATGTATACTTATTAATATCATCCTTACTTAGAAATTCATTCTGTAAATATGGAATTCCATGGCTTAATTTCAATTGTACTTTCATCTTCATTTTCATCAATGAAGATATACCTTTTTTATTGTTCTAAGTATCTTGCAAAGATATATATATATATATATATATATATCTATATATATCTTACTCTTTGGTCTAATTCTTATGAGAATTATCATGGATATAAGTGTCTGACCCCTTAGGATGCTTAAAAACAACTTATCATTATGTCTACAAATCATAAGGTATGGAAGTATTTTACTTAAAGGGCACTCAGTTAAATTTAAAATGCATCAATTCATAATTCATTATCCCAAATAGGTAAGGTTGCTTAAGCCATTATTAACACTAATCATTTATGTAAGGTTTTTATTCATTCTCTAAGCATCTCCATTTGCTAAGAAATTTTAAGGAATTGTCCATTGTCTAATGATTCCTCTCTTTTCACAAAGTTCATTGAACTAATTTTGACAAAATAGTTGCATCCTTGGCCATAACTCAAAGGTTCAAGTTTGTCCATTTGATTCTCGACCATGTTCACATAATATCTAAAACACTCAAATACTTTTGACTTATGGGAGATTAAATGGACTTAACCATATTATGAATCATTCTCTTGCCCTTACTCTCTTTGGATCACAAATATTAGAATTAATTAATTGCAATAGATTTTAAGCTCCAATTCCTTTTCAAGTTTTTTTTTTTTAATTTGGTTTACTTGCTAAGCAACTTTCTTATAGTTTTACTTCTAAAATAGAAATGGACCACTACACCTCTTATTTTGCTAGTCTTTTCATTTTCTTCTCGCCTACAAAGCTAAGCCTAGCATATCATTTATTGATATTGAAAACTCTATTGAAAGTAAGGTTTTAGGTAAAGCATTCACATTTCATAATTATGTATAGCATAATAATATCATATTAAAGGAAACTAGAATTATGGCCCATGTTCTTTTTCTTATGTCAATCGATTTTTTAAGGAAAATTAACTCTAAAATCTCAAATTAAGAAAAGAAATGATAAACATTAAATTTTGTCAAATCTTTGAAGTATATAAAACACTGTGTAAGGTGGGATTCATCTTTTATACAAAACAATTTTGCATGTTTCGATCCCCTTTTCCCACATAAAGTAATATATCTTTGAAAAATAGCCAACAATATATTAGAAGAGATTCTCAATCCTTAACTATGTAGTTTGTGGCTTTTAATTCATGGCTTTTAATTCATTTTTTCAGCACAATTATAAACAAAGTGACCCACTCACTAACAAGTGTGATACTTGACTCTTACCATGCCAAGCTTTTTTTTACCATGTTTTTCTCTCTTTTAAATTCCTTATTGATGTTCTTAAAATGTTGGCCAAATCTTCTTTCAATAAAAAAATGTCATCTTTTTTGTACTTAGACTTTAAAGTCACAATAGTCTTGGTCTTATAAGCATTTTTTAAGGGTTTAGCAGCTTTCAAATACTCATCCCTAAGCTTTATATGATGAGAAACATTATAAAAAATGATGCTTTCTTTTGTGAGTCAAGTTCACTTTCATATGTTATGAGCTGATAGGAGGAGATCTTATGACAACATAAACTTACTGCTCATTAATAAGAGTATGATCGATTAACTTTAATTCTTGGACTATCAATCCTCTCAGTTTGGTCATACTTCACACTCACTATTGTCAACCATGTTACTCAGCATTAATATACAAGAAATTTTTTTTCTAATTGGAAAAATTCCATATCTCTGTCTTGCTGAGTTGTATTTCCATGTTTCAACCCTTATGCAACATTGTTCAAACGTTTCTTAGCATCTTATTCTTTTCTTGGATTCAAGAACTTTATATTGTTAAATTTCTTAACTGACACTATCTAGCTTATCTCTCTTGTCAAGCTAGGCAATGATGCTTCTAATAGCCATAATCATAATCTTATTCTTATATAAACAAAGTACAATTTGACTACATATACACAACGATATGTTTATATTTGCAGTAAATTTTGACTAGATCAATTGTAATATTTTATATTTCATAAGTTAGTATAGTCTGTAAAGATTGAAAAGAATTAGTCAAAGGGGTTCACAGGGAGAAAATAACTAGGTAGGACCAAAAAAGCTGATTTGAGCCTAATCGGGAGAAAAATGAGGAATTTAGAAAACATGAGAATCGACTTGAGAAATGAATATCTCTTATCACAATATTATAAAATAAGGTTAGTAGATTAACTGAATGAGATTGATTTGGCTAAATCCCTGAAAACTATGCAAATTAGGATCGCAAGTAGTAATAATTTTGACTTGACTTCTTTAGACTACTTTAAGTCCTAGTAACCTCTAAACAGATTTTTTTAATGAAGAAAATAGTCTAAAATTTAGTATAGAGTTATCAATTTCTGAAAATACTAAAAAGTGATCTCAAATGGAGGAATTAAAATGTAAGGATAAAATCGATCTTTTGGAAATTATTATAAAACTCTAGTTTTAAAATGCCTAACACATCCTCCCTTTTCTCCTCGTCTTCAAAGTAACATGTCAGTAGCTTCTAAGACCTTTCATGGTCGTATGAAAAAAGGGAGGAAAGAGAAAGAAAAGAAAGCCAAATAGATAAGGAAATATGCTAAATTTTTCTATGTTATAGTTGTGAAACTTCTTCTACTCTTCGTGTTCTTTCTCATGATGGTTTTGGTTTCTCAAAAAGGTGAAGTTCGTGGCTATCACTTTGAGTGAAAGAGTTCATTTAAAGAAGCCAATTATACTAAAAGAACCTCAATCAAAGACTCATCAACGTAAGGTATGATTCAAATTAAGAAAATTTGTATTTTTGTAAAACCCTAGCTCATGATGGTTTAGCTAGGCAAGAGAGAAAGAGAGAGAGAGTAAGCATGTATTTATTTAATGAAAACTTGGTGAAATCGAGGGTTTAGAAGGGTGAAGAGTAAGAATATGCAAAGAAATTAAATTAAAAACCAAGAGAAATGCATGTGGCTTCCTTTAGGATGTAGGTTCAGCAATAGGTGTTTCAAAATCCTAAAAGGGTTAGTTAATCCTTATAATACCATAATTAAACTAGAAATAAATTATGGATATCATAAAGCCATCAAATTCCTTATAAAACAAACAAAATTTCAAGATGAGGCTATGTAGTGTTATTTTTGGCCAAGAGAAAGAAAGAATACGTACGAAAGTTTTTAATTTCATTTCATAGTTTAAGATGCTTAATGGAGTAATATAAAGACTAGATGAACTATTAGTTTAAGAAAAAGAAAGGGATTTGATAATGTTAAGATTATGATACAATAAGAACCCTAACTTGTCCTAGAAATAGAATAAGTGATATTGCTAAGCTTTTAGACCTATTTTATTTATGAAAAATGAGTAAATTGAAATAGATAAATAATGGAAATTGCTACATGAAATGTGGCAAATAGAATAAGTAAGTTTAAAACACTTAAAGTAACCCAATTCATACTTTCAGCCCTAAGATGTACATATGTTGCTAGAGTGAGATTGAATATATCTTAATTGGTTCTTTCATACATTAATTGATGTACCTAAGCTAAGCAAATGGAACCGCACCAAAGTGTGTGTTGTGTGCGTGAGAGTCCATGGGATCAAGAGAAGGAGAACAAGGAAATTTATGGAATTTGCTTGGTAAGGTAGCTTTTCCTTCATTATTATATGTGTGGTTGGTTTGCTTGAGTTATTGGTCACTTATGTGTCTTGTTTGCAATTGTTTAGCTTGTTGGTTGTTTAATTAGACTATGCTATTACATGAAACTTACTTAGATTGTAAGAGGGATAGCTCTAATATTGGGTGAGGTTGGGGAAGTGAGCATGAATTTGCTTTACCTTTCGCCAAAAGTCCCTTAAAGGCATGAATTTGCTCTTACTTGAACCAAGAAAACCCCAAAAGCATGGATTTGCTCTATTGTATATAGATTGGTCATGATTGCATAACATTCATGCTTACTTCCATGTGATTAAGCGAACTATATGCATGTCTGAATGTTGGTTTAGTTACTTGAATTCCTTGAATTTTATATTTTTCTATCTCTACCAACCATGGCCAAGTGATATGCAAAGTAAGGATAAGGAAGAGCAAAATGCCTAGAAAGGCCTATTATGTCAAGAGATTTGGCCTAGGATATAATATTATATATGTGATCATGTAAACCTATATTTTAATGTAATGTAATGCATACATATGTAAAAGTGTTGGGCTAAGATTTTGTAACCCATAGTTGCATGATTGAGATATTGGAACATAGTTTAAGATATATCAAATGAGTTTATGTACACATCTTGATGTAAAATAGTGATTTTTAGTTGCAAGGAAAAATTCATGTGATGAACCAATTATATTTGATGCATGTATGGATTGAAATTTGTTCATGACAAAAAATGGCATTTTAGAATTCATTTGGTATATTTGGAAACCAAAAGTTTAATAATTTGAGATATAAAATGTATCTTTGCCCTTGATTACCTTAGTAGCCAAATTTGGGACTGAAATTTGGTGAACATTTAGAAGACATTTAAAGCTTTCTATAAAGCTAAAGTTTATAATTTTTAGAGCTCTATAGGATATTGAACGAATTTTTAAAGTTGACTCTAAAATGCTATTAAGCATTGGTACTATTTACAGTATGCAGATATGATTTTTCATGTTTTTTAAGAGATCAAATAAATTTATTTGGACCTAAAATGTTTATGTAAGTTCACATTTCAAGCTTTAAAATGACATCTAATTTGCCTTAATTGGAGTTGGAAAACTTAAGTGATGAATTTTTGAAATTTGAACTTTGTTATGTGCATTATAGCCTAAATGAGTAAATGGCTTCCTTTATGTAAATGATATATATGTACATGTTAATTTGAATGAAACTAAATACTTGAGCATAAATTTGTGAGATGAAATGATGAAAATATATTTTTGAATATTATAGGTCTATTTGATGTAAATAGTATTGAATTTTTGCTACTAAAGAGTTTGTTGGGATTACTTTTATTCTAAATGGATACACAATGGTACTAAATGAATGAAATATAGCATAGTGTAACATCAATAATGACAATATTAGATTCATCATCCGAAGTCAACATTTGGCATGCTTCAATCACATGTATTCTTAAAATGTCATTACTTTTCTATCAAATTTATCTGCAAATATTACTTTAACTATAATTCCTTAAATGAGCTTTTAGACTACTAATCTAAAAACTCCCACTCAATAAGATATTTCTAGCATTCCCTTATTAATTCATTAAATTTAATTCTGAGATAAGCCCAAGTCTTCAAGTTCAAGAACTCTCACTCAATAAAGTGTTTCCCTTCCTTCTTATTTATTAAATACAATGTACTTGTAAATTGCATTTATATCAAGCACATACTAGGGACCTCACTCTAAAGATGTTTATCTTCTCTAAAGATTTTCTCTCCCCCCATCGCAAGCCTATTTTAGATTGTTTTAGGCAATCACAGGCTTATTTCCAAGTGCTTGGTTTATTATAACATATTTCAAAAAATATGCCACACATATTTTATCAACATCTTACAATTAATTCTCTATTCATGTGCATTATACATAAAGTATTCTTGTATTTCTCATATATGATAATGAGAAATTAGAGTGGCTTATTAATATTCATGATAACACAATATTTCACATGGAGCTTAATCTCTAATACATACATATTAAATTATCAATTTCTCATTTTATTTTTTTTAATTTCTCCCTAAGGTCCTCAATAAGTGATGTTCACTAAACATCATCTAGGAGTACATTGATCAAACTCAAGACTCTTGATAAATGAAAAAGTTCAATCCTTTACATCTTTAGGTTAATCCAAATACTTCTCATTTTTGGATGTGTGGTTTTATTTATTCATATGTGCCCATATTATAAATATAAAATGTCCTTAGGTTCATAATAACTCATTTAAGGGAAATGAAATTCAATAATTCATAAATTTAAATTTTTATGAATTTTTTGACACATAAAATCATCATTTTATGTCCAAAAAATACTAAAACATGACCAACAAATAACCAGACATAAGCAAATATATACCAAAGTGAAGCTCAGGAATTTAGGAAGTTTTAGAGTCAATCATCAACCCCTAACTCCTTTGCACATGACACCACATGCTTCATGAAGGTTTCTAGTTCAAAAAAATTAAGAAAAAATAAAAGGAAGAGCTTCACATACACCTTAGGCGGTGCATGTAAGCCACGCACCACTTTCCACAATTACTCCAACAATAGTGATTCCAC
The DNA here is from genome assembly GCA_032878935.1 of Erythrophleum fordii. Taxonomy (NCBI): domain Eukaryota; kingdom Viridiplantae; phylum Streptophyta; class Magnoliopsida; order Fabales; family Fabaceae; genus Erythrophleum; species Erythrophleum fordii. The sequence continues at coordinate 3,177,536 of JAVQMF010000055.1, forward strand.
CATTATATTCCTCATGCCTTTTTCCTTTTATTATTACAAGTTTTAGGTTCAAAGGAGGTAGGGTGAGCCACACATATCACCCTCATGAGTGACCAAGCCACTTCATCTTCAACTTTAAGTTTCTTTCTAAGCTTTAAAATTTTAGAAATTCCAATTTTAACAAGGCTATTTTGAAAAGCCATATCTCCTTCAATTCTAGTTTGATTAATGCAAATTTAGTGTCATTAGAAAGCTTGCAACAAGATCTTTCCAATGACATATGGATAGCATAGATTCATAACTCGAGTAGAAAGTTATAGGCCTCAAAATTTGATTGCTTGGCCACTTTTTTTCCAGAAAATTAGTTTTTGGCCACCAACTTTAAATTGCCATATATCTCTTAATACTTATTTGTTTTAGGCTAACTCAATGGCATTGGAAAGGTTATTCAACAAGCTTTCCAAGGAAGAATGGCTTGTACCAAGTTATGGACTATAGGGAGAAGTATAAGCCCTAAAATTTGGCAATTTCAATATGATGAATTCGAACATTGATATTCAAATTTCTCTTCCATGGTTCCCCCTCTTTCTACCATTTTTACCACATAATCACTATACTATTGGCTTTATATGATGTTAATTATATGACCTAATTTTGTCTTTATTATAATCCACCATTAAGGGGTTCAAGGTTCAATTTTGTATTTCATACATTTTCAAACAAAAAATCAATATATTTGCATGAAATAATACAATATAAATGCATAATTAATCATTCGAGGACATGATATTCAATCTAACTACGTTTTGATACCAATGAAAGAAACGAATTGCATTTTGAGTTAGATCTAAGTACTCACCTAGATGTAATCGGATCTCGATCTTACTTGGATCTTTCCCTACACAATTTAGAAAGGAATCACCAATGGACTCCTATATCTATTTCACAATAGAAGGCACCATAATCTCTATGGGGGATTTTTGTTTTTTGTGTTTTTACTCTCTTTTAGGTTTCAGAGAAGAAACTAAGAGGAAGAGAGAGAGATAACAGTTTCTCTCCATTGACCTCTCACTTAACACAACATTAAACAATTGGCCCACACTCTTTTTAGTCACTTTTCTATAATATTTCACTAACTTTAATTTTGAATTTCAAAAATTCAAAAATTAAATTAAATTAATTACTATTTAATTAATTTAGTATAATTAATTAAATTTCTTTCAATCTAGAATTTTATTACGAATTTAGGTTAACCTATCATGGGTGGCCTAATAGTCCAACACTCACTTTAATAAAGTAATAAATTACAACACCTAAATATCTTCAAGATGTAAATCTTCACAAGGAGAGGCATCACTACATACAAATTTTATTGCTTCCTCTGATGCTGAAGCTCTTTTAATATTGACAAAGGATATATGCCTCACTTTCACAATATAACTCTACATTATTCTCTCATGAAAGTGAATGCTATCTAGGACCACAATCTAGAACCATCTTCCTTACAAATTAGAAGGGTAAAATTTCATACCTGATTCTTACATGCAATGAAGGAATCAAAATAATATTAATCTATTGTAATTGGATTTGATACTTTTTCCATCAAGAAATTCTAAAAAGCTTTACTTAAATTTTGTCCCAATAAAAAAAAGAAAGAAAGAAAGAAAGAAAAGGCTAAGAACATTACAATTTTCTAAAGATTACCTGCCATGTTTGATTCTCACCCTATTATCAGTTTTGTAAAGAAAGTTCCATCCATTATTACATCTTGTACTGCTGAATGAAAGCCTAGATATGGCTTATACCCAAATGAACTCTAAAGACCCTAAAGTAAATGAAATATCATATGATAAATTTTCAATAGGAAACTACATTTAAAAAGAAGGAAACATCCCTATAAGCTCAAATCTTTCCATGAAGATCTCCTTCATGAACATCCGAGTCAACTATGACTTATAACAGTTGAAGTTAACTAGGTACACTACTCGCAATAAGCTAATGAAGTAGAGAGTTACCAAAAAGACTATAAGGTGTAATATCCAATATTTTTATACTAAGCTAGAATCTAAGAAAAGGTTATGATAAGTGATGAGAGGAAGTAAAAGCCTAATTAGATGAGAAAAAAGATTTAGAAATGGTTAAATCTAATTTAGGGTGACTAAAAAGAGTTTTCACATTACAACAGGAAAAAATTAAGAATTTAAATATTTAGCAATTTATAAAGAGAATAAAATATTTTTTATTATTATATAATTAAATAAGGTTACCAAATCAACAAAAAATAATAAAATTAGTCAAACCTTAATTACATGCAAATCGAGGTAACTAGTGGTATAAGTGTAGGTTGAGCTATTTTAAACCACTGTGAACCTCAAATTTTTACTTTTTGAGTAAAGAAAAAAGTTAATAATGTATTGAGTAGAGTCATCCAAAAAAATAGCATTAAAATTGTAGAACATATGAAAAATGACTACAGGGATAAAAAAGTCAATTTAACCATAAAGCAAGAAAAATTAAGGATTTAGAAAATATAAGAAATGACTTGAGAAATGCATATCCCTTATCGTAATATTATAAAATAAGGTTAGCAAATTAACCAAATGAGATTGGTTCAATTAAATTCCTAACAATGTATAATGTAGGGCTCCTAATAACAAGATTTTAGTCTAAACCATTCCAGACTATTTTAAGTCATTATAACCCCTAAGTAAATATTTTTAATGAAGAAGAGAGTTTAAAATTTGGTATGGAGCAATCAGTTTCTAAAAAAACTTAAAAATGAGCTCACATGAAAGAATTAAAATGTAATGGCAAAATGGTCATTTTTAAAAAATTATAAACCCTCAATTTTTTATAAGCTAATCACACCCTCTTCCTCCTCATCTCTCCAACTGACTTTGGCACTCCAAAAAGGCTTCCATGATGGCATGAAAAGGGAAGAAAGAGAAGGAAATTCAAAGCCAAGAAAGGGTTAATTTTGTTGCTATCACCTTAAGTAAAATAGCTCATTTGAGGAAACCAATTATGTCAAAAGAATTTCCACTAAAAAAAAAGCATCAAAACAAGGCAAACTAGTACAACCACACCCATGTATGTGTATAAAATTGAGAAGAGTAAAGAGAAAGAATGAGTGGACTAGTTATTTAGTTAAGATTCTTGGCATGTATCAAGTAACTTACTCTTCCTTTCTTTATATGCATGTTGATTTGCTTGAGTTTAGATTACATTGTGTCTATTGGTTGCTTATGAGGTTATGTTTTATGATGTGTGTTTTTAAGATATTTTGAGTTAACTATGTTTTTATGTTTTTAATATTATATTTAATAAGGTTATTGCTTTAAGGAAAGGTGGCAAGGGGATTGAGCAAAATAATTCTCCATTAGTCTAAAGGAAAAGTTTGTGGAAGAAGGATTAAGCATAATAATTTTTCTGTAACCCAAAGGAAAGAGCCTAAGCCAAACTACATGTATGATATAGCCATATTTGAATTTATGCTATATGATGTTTTATGATATTTTATGATGTTTTTTACCATGCATGCTTGTATCTCCTTACTTGAGTAATTATAAGTATATATTGGAATTGGTAGAATATTGCTACTGAGATTCTCCCAAGAATCTCACCCTTTGTCTCCTACTAATCATAGCCAGGTAAAATGCAAAACAAGAAGGATGATGAGACAAAGGTCTAAAAAGGGTCAAATTCAACAAAAGTTTAACCTAGGACTTAGTGCTATCTATATGAATATGTGAATTCATGTTTTATGTAATGTAATAGTAACTTATGTAAAAGTGTTAGACAATGAAAGTATGACCAGTATATGCATGCATAAGACATTGGAACATGATTTAGTACATGGAAATCTATTAAGTTTACATACATATTTCAAGTGGTATAATGATTTTTAGTTGCAAGGCAAATTTTATATGATGATCCATTCATACTTGATGTATATATTATAATACCTAGTTTTTCAGAAACTAAATAGAAACCAATATTTTGATATAAGAGGACACTAAAGTAAAGTAAATTAAGCCCAATTAAGGATAGAATGCTAATTAAAACATCTAAAAATATGGTTAGGAAATTAAGAGTAGCTCGAAACTGGAGACAAAATAACTAAACAAAGTGAACCAAAAACTCAGTGGCAAAATCATAATTTCAGATAGCTTTTGAAAAACCTAAAAGAGGGAGTTCTAAATGGTAAAATTAAGCTTATTAGAGTTTTTAGAAGTCTAAAAAATTATCAGAACTATCAGAATTGCTAAAACCCTTTTGGTGTATAATTTAGGTCTTCAATTGACTCAAACCTTGATTAGATCATTTTGGATTGTTCTGAATCCCATAAATTTGAAACAAAATATCCTTAATAAACTAGAGGACTTAAATTTTATGATGAGAAGATTATTCTAAAAAAATATTCAAAATGAGCTCAAGTAGAAAAATGGAAATAGAAGGGCATAAAGGAAATTTTGGAAAATGTTATAAAACACCCTTTTTCTTCCTTCTTGTAACCATGCCACCTCCTTCTCCTTATCTTAGATAACCTATTTTTGCTCTAAAATAGAACCAAGAACGTGGAAAGAGAGAAGAAGGAAAAGAAAGAATCAAGGCTACCTGAGGTAAGAAAATATAGAGAATTTGCCTATTTTATCTTTGTAAATGTTTTTCTACTCCTTCTCTTCTTTCTTTTTATGGTTTTAGTTTTCTAAAAGATAGAGTTTTATGGCTGGACTAATATGAAAAGAAAAGAATTTGGAGAAATCATTGGTAGCACAAGAATCACCATTTGACAAGGAATTAAGCAAGGTATGATTTCATATGTAAAGCTTGCTCTTTCTTTATCTTCCATGCTTTCTCTTGTTCAGCCACTATGTGAGGATCCTAAATGGAATTGATTCTTGATTTAATGTTTAAGAGTGTAGAGATTAATATGGAACTAAAAAAAGCCATTAGAAAGCCTTCAGTTGCAAGAATTGATACTTAAGGTTTTGATTGCACATTAGGAAGTATGAAATCTTAGAATGATATTCCACATTATGTAAAAGTATAATTGAACTAAGAAAAGGCTAAGGAAGCTCCATAGGTGCCAAATTCAATAAGAATGAAACAAAAACTCCATGGAAGCCCATCCTAGTGTATGTCTCAACCAAGACCTATCTAGGGTACCTAGGAAAAGTTTTCAATAATTCTAAGGTTATAAATAGTTTAAATATGAATTATAAACACCAAAGGAATTATTGGTTTGAATTCAAAAATATTATTTTGAAAGATGAAAATTTAAGGTTTAATTACGTACAAAGGAGCAACTTAGTGTTAAGTTTCTTGAATTGAGATTATGATGGCTCTTATGAATTCTAATAAAGTCATATAACTTATATTGGGTGAGGTCTTGGAGCCAAGATATTGATTTACAAAAGTTTCTTCATTATACCACTTAATTAAACCATATAGAAGCCTAAGGTTCTAGTTAACTTGTATAAGGCTTAAATGAGTACAAGTATGGTTCCATTGATAATTGTGTGCTTCATTTGATATGTCTAAGCCAAACAAGTGAAAAATTACCCCAAGTGTAGGTGTGAAGCCGAGGGACCAAGCCAAGAAACAAAAGGGAACTAAGTTGAACCCTTGTATGAAGCTAATTCTTTATCCATTCTTGTATATGTGTGATAGTTGCTTGAGTGTCTTAAATTACTTGTATTTATTATTTGCAAATTATATGTATTGCTGATTGTTTAATGATTATATGCGATTGCATAACATTTGATTACATTTAAAATTAGTTTGGCTCTTAAATTGATAAGATTGTGCCAAAAGTCCCTTAAAATGAATGAGATGAGATCAAAAGTCTCAAAATGTAAGTGAGACTAAGCCAAAAATCTCAACTATGAGTGAGGCTAAGTCAAAATCCCTAAAAGAGAATGAAGCTAAACTAAAAGTTTCAAATTGTTACGTAAGGTTAGACTAAAAGTTATTAGAGCTCATTTTGCTTTTAATAGAGTCATGTGATCCTTAATGCATGCATATATATGTGGTTGTGCAACATGTATGCTTGTCTTCTTTAACCTTAAATATGCCATGTATGTGTGCTTAAATGATGAATGAACTATTGAGATTCTTTGAATCTTATTCTTTCTATATTTTCCCTAACCATATATATATAATTCTCAAGGAAGTAAGGATGGTGAGCAAAGAACTTAAAAAGATCTATTTTAACACTAGTTTAGGTTTTAATGTATATTCTTACATGTATAGTGATCTATATGTATATTTTGAGATGTGATCATTCCCATGCACTCAAAAACATGAGAATATGATGTACTCACTATTTTTGGAAATATATGATATTGTGTTATTTGATCATTTGAGTCCTTGAATTTGCATATGTATAATGGCTAATGGAAGTGTGATTTTGAGTTACATGGCTTTTGAGACATGTTGGACTAGCCATAAATGCTTCATTCAGCATTTAAAACGTGCTCAATTGGTAACATGGCATAACGTGACTCATTTAGACCCTTTTAATGCCAAAATTTTCATAAATTGAGCCACAATATGTCCATAAATAAAAAATAGATCAAATGTTGAAATTTGGCAAGCATTTAGAGCTTTCCACAAAGTAAAAGAATACAATTTTTAAAACTCTATAGAATTTTTTATGAATTTTTAAAATTGGCTGAAAATTGCAAATTTTTTGGTTTATTGTTCATATGGTCTAGCTGCAGTTTTTGTGGGTTTTGATGTTGATCTAATAACTCCTCTACTTCCTTTAGAGTATGTTCAAGAGCACCCAGAACTTATGGTGTTTTATAAGTAGCATCTCTCTAAAAAAGACCTTTAGATAATGAGTTAAAGAAATTGAGTTGATATTGGTATCCTCTACTAGGGGTATACTCTTCTATTGAAATTTTTACAGCAAATAGTTATTATTATAAGTTCTCTGTGCAACTGAGTTTGCACAAATCAAAGTTATGTAGAGTTATGATTTTTCAGAACTTGATTTATATTATGTGTCATAAGGCCTAAATGATGCATACCAAGGAACCAACGAAATTCCTGCTTCTTTTTGTGACGTCCCAAGAAAAACAAACTTATTTGGCATGAATTTAGAAAAATGTATAATAAAAATATTTATTTGTCCACAATTAGAATATTTTAGACTTTCAATGATAGTTAATTCCACCACTAAAGGTATAATTGATGTTAAATGAGAAGCATGGCTCGGGATTCATTTGTAATTTATAATGGTATGACATATATGAATTGAAATCCACTCATAATAAGAAGTGGCACATTAGAACTCATTTGGTACATAGTTGAACCAAAATTTTGACCATTTGTATAATAAAATGTATCTTTGCTCCTAATTGTCTTAATGATCGAATTTGAGATTGAAATTTAGTGGGTATTTAAAGAACATTTAGAGTTTTTTATAGAGTTAAAACTTTTAATTTTTGAAACTCTATAAAATATTTAAAAAATTTCTACAATTGGTCTCAAAAAGCTATTACAATAGTTACTATTCCCATTGCATTAGTTCTTATTTTTGCATAATTTGAGAGGCCAAATGAATTTAATTTGACTAAAAATTTTTACAGTAACAAGTTCATATTATAAGCTTTGAAATGACACTTAATTTGCATAAATCAAAATTAATTAACTCAACTTATGAATTTTTAAAATTTATATTTACTTATGTGACTATGGTTAAAATAAGCAAATGACTTGCTTTATGTAAGTGAGATTTATGTACATGTGGAACGGGAAGGAACTAAATACTTGAAAGTGACAATCTGAGATGAAATTGTGAAAAATTGTTTTAGGACATCAAGAGTCCATTTAATTTATTTAACAACCTGTACCTAATTGGACATATACTTGTATTAAATGAATGAAACATGGTGAGGTGTAACATAAGGCTTGTAGACCGATATGGGCTTTGTTTCCGAAAAGGATCGTTGTTGGTGTGGGCTTTCACTGCAGGTCATCGCTGGTGTGGGGACCTTGCTTTGCAAATGGGTGCGAGGGAGTACATGAGATCTGAAAGAGATGTGAATGGGAAAGGGGCGGAGCATAAGATCTCATAATGGTTTATAAAAATGCCCATTGTCCTAAGGCTTAACTGTGGTTCTTTGAAAACCATAATTAATCCATAAGGCTTAATTGCGGCTTTCGTTAAGCCACAAGGCTCGTTTTGAAAATTGCAGTCAAGTTATATTTCGCAACTAAAGTCTTTTTTCTTTTTTAAATAGTAGGTAATACCCACATTAGATATTTTACCCTTCAATATTTGGTCAAAAGAGAAATACAATAACAAATATCACTCACAATATTGTTTTTCATCATCATATTGCTCAGATTCCAAAAATGCCATATCATTGCCTTGTTTAGACTCCACACGTTTGGTCATAGTTGTTTTTGTTGTTTCCTTCATCTTTAATACACTTTTTTTTTCATATTATTATTTTGAAATTCATCAACATGATTTCTATTTATCTCAAATTTATTGACATCAAAATTATAATCATTATCCGTCCATGAAAAAAATTGTGATTTCAATATCCAAAAAGTTTCTAATGAGTATAGCATGCTATATATCTATCAAAAATAAATAAATAACTCTATTTTTTTCATTTAATTTGTTATATTATATTTTTTTCATTTAATTTGTTATATTCTTCAAAATAAATAATTGATTACAACACAATAAATTACATACCTTCTCCTTAAAATTTGAAAGTTGTAGGTTATATTATTATTATTTGGCATATAAACCAGGAGGATATAACGATTAATCAATAAATGCTGTGCGGTTCTGCATGTTTGTTATCTTTTAGTAGTTTTGGTGTCTTGAAACGGTACAATCCTATTGCCCTTTACTGCCCCTCCCCTTCTTCCCTACCTAAAAATAATTCAAGGACATTTCATCCTAAACTTCTTAAGCGAACACTTCACTGTTTTAATGGATTCCATTCAAAATTTAAAATGCACTATAAAATAGACACTTCTAGCAGTATTCTTCAACTTTTGTATCACTTCTAGTGGAATATGGAATCAGAAGCACGCGGATTGTTTGCAGTAACATTTGTTATTGCAGACGGTGCAGTAACATCAAAATGCTATTTTTTAATTAATTTTCATTTTAGTTTTGGATTTAAGGTTTAATAGAAAAGACAACATATATATATATATATATATATATATAAATTTGAGGACAAAAAATTTAATTGTGAAAAAAAATTACACTTTAAAATTTGACTTTTATAATTTTTAACTATAAATTATAGTTAAAATTTTTAAAATATAATTTTTTTTCTTACAGTTAAATTTGTTATCCTTAAAGTTATGATTTTTATCTCTCTTATTAAACCTTAAACCCAAAAGAAAAAATTAAAATTAAAAAACAACATTTGGCTGTTACTACATTGTCTACAGTAACATATGTTATTGCAAACGATCCACATTCAATTCGGAAATGTCCACATAGCATAAGGATATCATGATTCTTTACTTTGGATCCTCTAAAGTTTGGATCTACGAATTTCTTATTTTTATTAATCCAAAAGGTTCGACAAGGTTCGATGAATATTTGACATTGGCAATTTTGGTTTGTTGAGAAGCATGCAATTAAAGTAGATATAAAAATAAGAAACTTTACTATCCTATCCTTCTCAAGTGTCAAAGATGCAAGAAAATGTATACCTTCAGATTCTTCCACAAACAGAACTACACATGAAAGGCACTGATTTAATCTAGCCTCCTGCCCAGATCTAGTAGCTTGTGGTAAATGCCTGTGTGCAGCAACTTGAGAGTGTATTTGTGTATGTCTAGCAATTTGTGTGACAAGACATCAATAACATTCTTAAATGAGTTATCCTGCAAGAGAAATCATTAAACAATGCTAACCAGCTCATTCTTTGAGAATGACTAAAAATCAAATGGAAATGTTCAGAACTTTTGTTTTAAATCAAGGTTCACATAATGCAAGTAACGCAAATTTTGGCTAACATTTCTAGACCAAAACAGCCTGTTGATATACAGCTAAAACAGGGAATTCTGAAAGAAACCGATATGAATTTTAATTTCCTTGACGATGATGTTTGAAAGAACTTTTACCATTTTCTTAAATATATATATATATATATATATATATATATATAAACTAAATATTACACATTGAGTGTTCATATCAACCAATGATAAATTTCTTCCAAACATTAAGTTTTCATTATCGACCAATGACAAGTTTGAGGTCATGTGCTATCAAATTATAATTATCCTTAAAGTCTAGAGTTTCTAGATTGGACAGATCTCAAAGTTCATGAGGAATAGTCCAACAAGAGTAGCATGTGAAAGTCACAACGTTGACTAGGTGAACTAATGCACTTAGGGATTTTGTTTCCTTCGAAATCATTAGAACTGAGATCCAAGTGAGTTAAATGTTGCAACTCACATGGTAAAGAATCAAGATTACCTTTCAGTTTGTTTGAATGATTAATTAGGACATACAACTTAGTAACATGACCTATTAAATTATTACATGAAATTTCACTCCATTGGCAACAAACAGCTTCACTTTTCCTGGAGTTCTATCCTCAAACATAATGAATACATCAGATTTATTAACATGGGCAACCTTTAATTGTTGCTGATTACGATGACAATACATAAATTGTGATTTACCATCAGCAGTAGAAAATTTAACAGCACGTATACCTTACATATCTTTTATGAGTTAACACTCATCATTGAAATTTGGTTTACTAGCCAAGAAACATAAAAGAACAATTTTCTAATAGCACACACATGAGAAATACCTAATTAAGGATTAGATCTAAGAGCAACAATTAAGTTGCCTATGAGATCTATTTAAAACATTCAATAATCATACGACATCTAATTTAGCAAGGAAAAAAGATAGGCAGCAAATTAAAGTATAATCAAATTGAAAACTTGACTCCCCAAAGGCAATAGAGATCTAGATCTTAACAATGGTCAATGGAGAAGCCAATTGTTAGTTACACACAAATAATCCTCATAAACATATGCATCATTACTGTAACATCCAATTTTTAAATTGAACTAAAACTGGTACCTTAATGAAAGAAGGCCTCAAAGTAAAATGAATTAAGGACAAATAAAAATAGAATATTAATTAAAACAAAAAAAAAAGAGTTATGAATGATTAATGGCTCAACAACCGAAGCAAAAGTAGCTAAATAGGATAAACTAATATAGTAATGGTAAAATCGTAAGTTTAAACCAAATTTTAGAAATTTAAAGAAAAAAATTTTAAATGCCAAAATTAAGCTCATTAGGATTTTTAGAAGTCCTGAAATCTCTGAAAACCATAAGGACCATCAAAATAGTTAAATCCCTGACAACATATGATTTAAGATATCAGTTTATCATAATTTTAATTAAGTCTTTTTAGGTTGATTTAAATCTCAAAAATTTCAAAATAAATGTTTTTAATAAACTAGAAGACTTAAATTTTATCATAAAAAAGATGGTTTTCAAAAAAGATATAAGATGAGTTCAAACGAAGGAATTAAAATGTAAGGACGTAAATAGAATTTTTAAAATCTCCCTTTTCCCTTTATATGTGTCATGCCAACCCTCTACCACATTCTAACCGATATAGACACCTTTGAAACAAACCAAGAAAGGTGTGGAAGAGAAGAAAGAAAGAGGAGGAAGAAGGAGCAAGAAAGGTAAAAATCCATGCATGTTTTCACCTTATACTATTTACCAAACTTCTTCACCTCTTTAAGACCTTTCAATTGTTTGTTTTGGTTTCTTGAAAGAAGTATTTTGGTAGCTGACCACTTTAGGAAAGGAGGGAATGTGGAACAACTAATTGTGGCCAAAGAACCTCCATTTCAAGAACTTTCAAACAAGGTATAATATGAGTTAGAAAATTTGCTTTTCCCTTGCGTTTATTCTCTTCTCCATTTCACTTAAAGAGAGAGGCAAATGAGAGAGCCTTTGTTTAGTAAAAAACTTGATAGAAATAAGGTTTTGAAGGAAGTAGAGTAAGATTATACCCAAAAAAAAAAAAGTTATAGAAAGCCATAGATTTCAAGTTAGGGTACCTAGGATTTTAGTTGCACCATGGAAGTTATGAAACTCTAGGAAGATGTTTTAAGCTATCTAAGACCAAAGTTGAACTGGAAAAGAGCCAAGGATACTCCATATGTATCAAATTTTCTAAGAGAATGACAAAAACTCCATGTAGGCTTCTAAGGATACTAGTCTCGGCCAAGCTCTAGAACAGGCTAAGGAGTGCTTTGATAAGTTCTAAGGTTTTAAAAGATATAAATGTGATCAATAAATACTAATGGAACTACTATAATGAATTTAGGAGCCCTATTTTGAAATTTGAAATTTTATGGTTCAAAAAAGTCTAAAGAAGCAACTTAGTATTTGGCTTATCTAAATTTGCATATAGTGACCTTATTGAGTTCCATTAGAATTATATGGCTCATATCAAATGAGATTCTGAAACTTGGAAAGTGAATTATAAGAGTTGCCACTTAAAGAGCCTAAAATAGTTCAAAGTTGCATATTAAGTTTTAATAGGCTTAGATGTTAATAACATGAACTAGAATGGATCTTAATGAGTTATCTGGTATCGTAAATTAATGTATGTAGGCCAAGTTAGTTCAAGTCCATCAAAGTGTAAGTGTCAAACTAAGGAAAATCAAGGAAAAGAGAAAAGTCAAGTGCGTTAACAGTAGCTTAAAGTTCTAAACCCATAAGGTAGCTATATCTCCTTATCTTGCATGAATTTGAGTATTTGAATGAGTTGAGATACTTATATATTTGGTTACTTAATGATTTCATGAGCTATGTTTTGTATTATCTTTTATCTTGAGTTTTATGTATATATGATGCTATGTTTTGGCTCTTAGCTTTCTATAGTAGGAAATTAGGCGTAGTAACTCTTCCTTAATCTAAAGTTGAATTTAGTTAAGTTTAACTAGTATATTTTGATATCATGACTTGATAAAAATAGAAGTTTCATAGTAAACTTTATGTTTAAGCTATTTAATATACATGACCTACATACTTGCATTTTCTTATTGCATTCATTGTATACATTGATATGGATTGAGATGTGCTACTGACATTCTCCCAAGAATCTGTTTCCATTTATCTCCCACTAACCATGACATGTTCTTCAAGTAAGGAGAAAGAAACCAAGAAGAAATAAAGCTTTAAGATAGCTATTAAAGAGCCTTAATATGTATATGGTTATGATGTATCATTTAAGACAAGCTAGTAGTAAACCATGTTGTATTTTGTGAAGTATTGTATTGTGCGAATGTGAGATGACGAACACATGCTACTTAGATGCAAGAGTTTGTAATTTGAATATATTTTGTTACTTGAATGATATAAGGCACTTTGATGTATATTATGGAACCAAGGGAGTTGCATACATGATACAATCTATGATGATATGAAATAGCATTGTATGTATGAAAATGTGGACATGATGTGCCAATTAGTCCTCATTATAGGGTAAGAGAACATGATTTACCATAAAGTATACTAGTGGTTCCATGAGGCTATTTGGGTGTGAGATGGTGAATTTTTGTAATGACCCATATTTCATGTAATGGTTTCTATGGAAATGAAGAATGAATGAATTGAAATTTGTTCAAAACAAGAAATTGCAATTTAGAGACTAAATGGACCATTTTGCATCCAAATTTTTGTCCAAATGAGTCATAAATTACATCTATACCCTTGACAATGTAAATGATCTAATTTAGGGTCGAAATTTGGTGGACATCTAGAGAATTTATAAAACTTTCCAACAAGTTAAAAATGGAATTTTTATGAACTCTATAGAATATTTGGCAAATTTCTGAATCTAGTCTAAAATTATGGAATTATGCAAATATTATTTATGTTATCATGGCCTTAGTTTTTGTACCTTTTCAAGGGCCAAATGGATTCATTTTCATATGAAATTTTTACAACATGAAATTTATATTATAAGTTTTCTATAAACACCTAACTTTGCATAAATTAGAGTTATATAACTTAGGTTATGAATTTTTTAAATTTGACACATATGGCAATAGAGGTGAATTTGGGTTGTATGACTCCCTTATGCAATTAGGCTTTATTTGATGATCATATGGATCAAAAAATATGCGTCTATAAAGTTTATGAATTAAAATGATAAAAAAAAAATCTAATTTGGACCTCCAGAAGCTCAATTGACATAAAAATAGGTTAAAAACCACTACCAACAATTTTACAATGGTTGTATTTTTATCATCTTAAGAAAGAATTGATGTGATTAGATATATATAGCATGTTATGACCCTTACTACTCTAAGAGCAATTGTTTTAATCCCCATTAAGCCTAAGAATTGTAGTATTTGTTCAATTTAGTTGTTATATTATTATCTCTTTAAATTTTTTTAATACAAGTTATCATCTTTTTTTTAATCTCTCCTAACTCTCAACTCCCAAATAATCCTATCTAATCCTAACTTATACTTTCAAGAACATCCCACACCACAGAAACAGATGCCTTCAAGAGGTTTCTAAAAGTATCATGCTCAAAATGGGCTTCCGTACTCATTAGATTGATTTCATCATCCAATACTTTAAGTTTAATCTCTTTATTTCAGTGGAAGGAGAATCTTATAATTTTTTATTGCCTTAAAGAGGTTTGAGCTAAGGTAACAATTCTCTCCATATTGTTTTTAATGTGAGCTAAAGAATTATCTTTTATGTTGAAAAAAAGCAATGGAAGACAATTCTGTCCTCAAAGATTAAGATCTGTAGGAGAAGGCTAGTGCTGTCTCACCTATTATTTGCAGATGACTCAATCTTATTTTCCAAAGATAGTGCTTCACATTGTGAGATCATTATTAGTTGCCTCCAAAGATATAAAGCTATGAGTGGACAAAAGGTAAATTGCTTAACTTTCTTCTCCAAGAATTCTCCTCACCATTTCCAATCCCAGTTAGTTGCAATGCTTAATGTTAATCAAGTCGTATGTCAAGATAAATATTTTGGGTTTCCATCTTATATTGGTCATTCCAAAAGGAAACATTTAATTTCATCAAACAACATATGAGTCGAAGACTTGGAAGTTGGAAGGGCAGATTACTTTCTTCAGTGGGACATCTTGTGCTATGAAAACCTGTGCTGACTCCTGAATGTCTTCCCTATCTACTATGATGAGGAATTTTTGTAAGAAAGGTAATGGTGAGGAATGAGGATAGATCGAGTTGGATTCACAGCAAAAACGTTGTCTTTCTAAACATGTTGGAGGCCCATGTTAAAGACTTATGGGCTATGAAACTAGCTCTTCCAGGTAAGGAAGCTTTGAGAATTTTAAATATCCTGATTCTCCTTTCACTAGTATTTACAAATCGAGGTACTTCCTCTACACCCAAAAAAAAAAAAAATAGAAAGGAAAAAGGGTACAAACCCTTCATGGACTTAGCAAAGTATTCTTGAAGGACAAACAAGGAACCCAATGGAAAATAAGCAACAATTCAACCAAGGATATTGCTATTGGTACTCCATTTGTAGTTCAAGGGTCTAACAAGGTTTCTTCATCACTTAGTTACCTTGCTGACGAAGTTAAAAGTTTGTGGAAAGTAGATAAAGTCAGAGATTTTTTCAACTAGTCCGAAAGATGAAGTTACTAGAAGAGAGAAGACATAATGATTTGACATTCTTCCTAAAAGAGGGAGTTCTATACAGTGCAATTGCAGTTAAAACTCTCAACCAAGATGAGCCATAAAGAACAAAACTTCACTGTGGAAGAAACTTTAGAGGCTAAAGGTATCCATAAAACTAAACTCTTTCTTTGGAAGGATCTATATAATGGAATTACCACCAGGGAAACTCATATTAAAAGAGGAGGCTGTCAGAAATGACAGCATAACACATTATCTTCTGTCTACAAGCCAAAATGTGTGGAGCATATCTCCTCTAATGATCCGATTAGCAAATCTCCCTCAAGATTCCTTCCTCATCTCTCGATTGATTAATGATCATCGTGATCAAAAAGGCATGAAAGAGAAGATAGCTTTCCTCGCATGATACATTTGGATTTTGGATGGCAAGAAATGATTCCGTGTTCAACCATAAAAATTGTTGATGTGGCTATCAAATCCAAATTTGATTTTGATTTAGTAGCTAGTTATTGTTTAACGTATTGGGCTCTTTATGTGATTCTAAGTTGTATCTCTTTTGCTTTTCAACCTCTCAACATCCTATGCTCTGATTTGTTTTGCATAGTAGCTGTTCTCCCTTTCTCTTTTGACAAAACTAATAGAACAAGCTAGAACCCGTCTATAAATTTTTTGAAAAGTTTGATTGGAGATATGTTCACCCGTCCATTACACGGATACTAATATTGCCTTTATATATTTATAATATAATCACTGCAAAATATATATATATATATTTTATAACTTACCTAATTCCTTATTTGAAATTTTATATAGCTCCTCATAAATAAAATAATTATCAATAATATTTTTTATCAAATTTAGAAGTATTTATATGCAAGAGACCATTATTTTAACATTTTTATTTGTGATGCACTAAATTAAAAAATACTCACATATAAAGGACTAAATTGATAAAGTAATTTGATGGGAGACCAAATTAAAAAATATTTTATTTATGAAAAACTAAATTGAGAAAGTAACCCTACAAGAACTAAATTAAAAAGTAAGAACAAAATAAGGTTTTACTCAATAACAAAATTTTTGTGTAACCAGAGAGCTTAATTGCAATTTTCTCCTTTTATTTATGTAAAAGGATTAGAAGTGACATGCACTAATAATTTGCTCCTTCTAATGTTTTCAATTATTAAAGATACTAATCAGATAAAATCAAAGAATGTTAAAAATGAACAGTTTCAAAGTTTCTCAACTTAAAATTTAGAAAAGATAAAGTCATATGCCTCTAAGGTTCTGTCCAGTTTCCACTTGTAAGGGGTAAAATAGTAAGCAAGTTCACTGTTTAGCGGAAGCTTCGATCCATTTATTAACATTTTTAAACGAGAAATCTTTATGATATTATAGAGCAATCAAAATAGGACTTAATCAACCATTTACTTCTGTTTCATTTTATTATTTTTAATTTTTTTCAAAGGCACTAGAAGTAATTGCTACTTTTAAATATCTTTCCTTTATTAATTAATTATTGCTATAAAAGAAAAGGCTTGTTGCATTTTGTTTCACTTTCAAGGTATCGCTGCCACATATAGTGGCCACTGTAAAAGCATTATTTTTTTCGTGAGAATCACTTGGACTGCAAATTGGCTCACAGATACTGAACCCCTCAACTCAATTAGTGGAGCTAATAGCTTGTGCTTTTTTTTTTCTTTATTTTTTTTTGGATCAATGGCAATTTCAACATTAACTAAATAAACCACCATAAACCAGACCATCTGACTCTGATATCTTGAGATATGTAATTGATAAATAAGGAATTAAAAGGCTGGCTTAAGTGTCAAAAATTCTTCTTAAAAGTTTTTGTATTCGCCCCTTCTCTCTCGTACAGGTTGAGCAAGAAAGTTTGTTTTCCGCAAATGAAAAGGAATTGGAGATTGGAATTTTGAATAATATCAATTTGAAAAATTCGGAGAATGATGCTTCTAATGGCTCAGAGAGAACTCATTCTCTTGAATATGTGCTAATTCTTCGACAATGGGTGGGCCACTATCTTTTTTTCCTTCCTTTTTCCCCCACTTAGATGTGAACATTTACTAATACATTCAATGTTTGAAAAATTGGCATGCACGTTAGAATTAAGTCTTTTATTATCTATACTCTATATAGTCAATTATTTGGTTTTATTCATGAATTAGAAATTTTGGCATACTATTAATTTTCAAAGGCCTGATTCAAATTCTAACAAATAGAACACAATCAATTCCGCGTGAAAAACTTTCAGCCCAACTTCTCCAATGTATACGGCATGCTCGTAAACTTTACGCTTAGGCCATATGAGTTAAAAAAAAATTAATTTTAGATCATTCAATATTTTTTTAATAAAATATACCATTAAATTAAAAATTATCATAAGTATCATATTCATAAAATTTTACTTAGTAAAAAAAAAAAAGTGTAGAACCACAAAGAAATAAAGATAAATTACAGAATTTGACTGGATTGGTTTGCCCTACTTGTGATTTAAATTGTCTCATTCAATTCCTTTGTAATTTGTTTCATTATCATTTAATCACCTTCAGATACTTTTGTTTTTATTTTAAATCGAAACACTTAAATAAAAATTAAAATAATAAATAACTTTATTATTAAAAATATGCTATACTTACATCTCATTTCAATAACCTCTGAATGTTTTAAAAATTTTAAAAATATAAGTGAAACCAATATTAAATTAACAACAAAGCTACCTCCTTTTTCTCACATTTACCTGCATATTTAATTTCCAATCAAATATAGAAACAAAATGCTGCATGATGATGGAATGATAATTGAATATTCATTCATACGGATGTTGAATCACACTAAAAGTTTAAACCACATAAAAGATCAATTAAGTCATCTGTAATCCTAAAGTTACACAGTTAGAAATATAAAAAATATCTATAATATAAAAAGTAAAAATATATATAATTCATATCTTTTTTTATATCCATTTTTCTTTTTTTTTAATATATCTTTCTAACTCTATTGTATGGAGTTAATTTATAATTATAGAGAATATAAACTTGAAAAAAAAATAACTATTGGCCAAAACATAATATTAAACTATATTTTATAATTGAAAAAAAAAAAAACCAGCAAAAAGAAATCTAGTTATATCTGCGCGCACCAAACAAGATTTACCTGAAGGAATCACCGAAAGGCACACCGGCAATTCACTAACCCTGTACAATTTTCCACCAACTCAAAAAAAAAAAAACTAACTTCACCTGCGATCAAAATACACGAGGCTTGAAACAAGCCCGGAATTTCAGTGTGTGTGTGTGTGTGTGTGTGCTACCTAAATATGTCTGCTACGGTTGAACCAATCAGAGCTTTCGGTCGCGAGGCCGCACGAGATAAGCGGGCAAGGGACTGGCACGTGGCGACCTCAGAGGGATTTCGCTCATCTGCTTCCCGTTACAATCGTAGTAAATCACACCCGAGAAATCCAACGGCTCACATTTATCGCCCATCAGGATCGCCTTCTGCCACACGCCTCCGTCTCCCCACTCGCCTTCCGCCTCCTCGTCCTGCTTCTTCTTGCTCAGGCCAAACGACAGCGTTTTGTTGCTTAGGCTGCTCAGCAGCTTCTTCGGCCGAGCCAGAGGCGACTTCTTCGGTGACCTCAGCTCGATTTTCCAGTCGTCGCTCGCCGACGGCTTCCCGTCGGTCTTCAGCTTCCCCGATAGCCGATTGGCTCGCTTGGCTAACAGAGCCAAGACCGCCGTTATGGTAACGAGGAAGCTGCTGGAGTGGAGCTTCTTCGGCGAGTCCGGAGATGCGTGGACCATGGCTCCGAAGACGAGCGATGCGGTGTGTTTGGTGTCTGAGAAAGCGTTGGGTTTTTGTTTTCTGGGAAAATTGAAATATGTGGGTATTTATATAGGCGAGGGGAAGGGCTTCTGTAGGTGAGAAGTTCACGGCTCTTTGGGTTGACCCGATCTTTTAATTTAAATATTTTTGAACAAAGATTTTAACATCATAATAGGGGAATGATGGTGATATTATACACTGCACAATCTGTTTTAAAAGGCATGGATCTGGGACGTAAAGGTAAGAAATGATGACAAATTCTTAAGCGAATTCGCTTTATAAGAAATTAAATTAATTAAATTGATTATAAATGAATACATAAATATATCAAATTCAATATTTAATAATATATTTAGTTATAATTAATTTTATCTATTATAAATTGTATATTCATATTAGACAACCTCTAAATAAATAATATTGTAATAACTAGAATTTTATTTAACTGGATACGGACTTAAAATTTCTGGTAGGTCTTACCGTTTATGTGATGCTATACTAAAATTAAACTCAGTCAACGTTTTTTTGGGAAAAACAAATAATTTTAATTTTTTATTTAATTTTTTTATTATTGAGTTTATTAATATAACTTCATACATTGATGTTACGTAAACAATATAAGGAAATGTTGAGAATATGAATACTATAAAACGTTTGTTTTAAATCTTAACATCGTTGCCTATCATAGATATAATTTTATTTGTTATTTTATTTTTACTCCAAATATTTCATACCAAATGTGAAATTTTCTAACGAACTATACATGCCAAGTATATACCTAAAAGTTAAAACTTTTATTAGGTCACCAAAATTAAATTGAGGGAGGAACATTATTCCAACGAAAACAAATATGTTGGAGTATAAGACAATAAGAAAAGACCAAAACGCCAAAAAAAAAAAATTAGTCCTTGAGAGATGGGTAAACTTTTAATTTGGCCTTCACAATTTTTTTAATTTAATTTGTCACACTCGAAAATGCGACCGCGTGGCGTCTAACTTAATAATCAAAATTAAAAACTAAATCTGTAAAAAGAAATAGAGTACAAATAAATATGGTTCAGGAGTCGCCACCAAAATTTATTTTTGAACAGGCAAAACTTTGAAAAAGCCTTTTTTAGTTTGAAAAGTAGTCTATGAACCAGATTCGGGTCCGGGAGTCGATTGTGAGTGGAGAAGGTGTTAGGCACCCCGCTACACCTGTTCTTAACAACGGTTATCCTAAGTTAGTTGTGCAAAAATAGTATGGCCTCTATTCTATTTTAATTCTCCCTAACCAATCACATGCAAAGAACAGAAGAAAAAATTTAAGGAAATAAAAGTTAAGAGAAGAAAGAAAACTAAAAGCAAAACGAACAGAAATTCAAAGAGTAAAATAAGGAAAGAGGGAATAAAATAAAAGAAATTAAGGAATAAAATAAGAGAGAAGATTTATTTACAAAGGCGGACTTAACCTAGGATGAAAGCCTAGGGCTTACGTACCCTCCGGAAGGGATCAAAGTCCACGTAGTTCGACAAGAGAACCATATTGATTGATTGGTGTATATTTTTTCTTTGTTTTATGTTTTTGTTTTTATCTTTTTTCTTGGTTGTTTTTTTTTTGTGTCCTGTTTTGATTTGTGTTTTTGTTTCTCCTTTTTTGCAAAAGGACAAAAGAAATAAAAATTACTTTTTCCTTTAACAAATAAAACGAATTTTGAAATTGATTGATGTGTTTTGATTTGTTAAACGTAAATTCAATTTTGCTTTCCTTGCACTTTCAATTTTTTCTCTCTTTTTTCTTCATCATTTTATATTTCTTCCATTTTTCACTTTCTGTATCTCTTTTTATCATTGTTTTGTTTAATTTTTGTTTTGTTTTGTCATTATTTATTGTATTTTTGTTTTTTTTACCTCTGTTTTATTTTTATTTTTTTTTTGAGTTCTATTTTATTCTTTTTCTTTTTCTTTTTCCTTTTGTTTTGTTTTTGTTCTTTATTCTTTGCCTTTGTTTTTGTTTTTATTTTGTGTTGTGCTTTTGTTTTTGTTTTATTTTTATTTTTATTCTTTGCCTTTATTTTTGTTTTTATTTTGTGTTGTGTTTTTGTTTTTGTTGTTGTTTTGTTTTTATTTCTTTTTGTTATTATTCTTTGTTTTTATTTCTATTTCTTTTTTGTTTTTCTTTTGGTTTTGTTATTATTGTTTCTTTTTCTGGTTAATTTTTATTTTTATGTTCTATTTTTTTCTTCTTTCTTTTTGCCTTTGTTTTGTTTTTATTTTGTGTTGTATTTTTGTTTTTGTTTTGTTTTTATTTCTTTTTGTTATCATTCTTTGTTTTTATTTCTATTTCTTTTTTGTTTTTCTTTTGGTTTTGTTATTATTATTATTTTTCTATTTTTTCTTTTTCTAATTAATTTTTGTGCCCTTTTTGTTTTTGGTTCTATTTGTTTTTGGGTTTATTCTTTTTCGTTTTTGTTTTTGTTTTTTTTCTTTTTGTTGTTACTTTTTTTGTTTTGTTTGTTTTATTTTTCCTTGTTTTGTTTTTTTTTTTTTAATTTATTCTTGGTTTTTCTTTTGATTTTGTTATTATTGTTTCTTTTTCTAGGTAATTTTTATTTTTGTGTTCTATTTTTTCTTCTTTCTTTTCTTGTTTTTGTTCTATTTATTGTTTTTTGTTTGTGTTTGTTTGTTTGTTTTGCTTTGATGAAAAGATAGATAATAAAAATCATTTTTCCCTTTTTGCAAATAAAACGAATTTAAAATTAGTTGATATATTTTAATTTACTAAATGTAAGATTAATTTTATTTCTTTACCTTTATTACATTTTTAATTTTTCTCTTTTTTATCATTTTTTCTTGTTTTCAATTTTTTCTCTTTTTCTCTTTTTTCTTCTTTTTCTTTCTTTTGAAAAACAAAATTATATGCGGGCCATTGAAACGCAAGACTTATTGAAATACAAATTTAATACCTAAAAGATAACAAGGAGGCTTATTGCCTCACATGGCCCTTTGGTTTATTCCTATGTGCCCGAGGGGACAAAAAATCCCACACAGCAATTCTAAAAGAGAAAATAAAAATTAAATTAAAACAAAAATATGCACAAGCTTGCAACATTTATTTTGATTGTGTGTGCTTGTGTCTAGCCAGCTAAATAACATGCCTTAATACATTTCAAGTATAAGACAACAAACTCAAACCAATTGACTCTGCTATGTTATCCAATCCAGTTTCATCTGCTGCAGGGCAACCATCCCTTTGATCTTTGTTAAGTTCTTGGTAAGTCTCCTCAATCGTTTGACATCCTCGAGCAAAACTCATGCAAAAGAGATAAAAGGAGGAAGGGGGTTAAATTTTAGACAATCATTTGTTTTCCAAAAGTGATTAAATAAATCAATGCTTCAATGTTCAAACACATACTCATGTAAAAAGGAAGTCATGAAAATCAGCATGTCCGAAATTCATAAACAATTCAAGGAACATGTCATTGGCCTAAAACAACAAGAATGTGACCAGACTTTTTAGAGCAATAACAAACTAAGGCATCCATAATATCGAAAATTGTGCTTTGAATAGCATTTTAGCATCCCAAGATGATTGAATAAATCAGAATGCAAATCAGTCCCCTACAGCAATCAGAATGTATTTGTAACCATGATTTACATTTGCTAAAATCACGAGTGACCTTCAGACAAAATTTTATGCTCAATTCAAACCAAAAATCGATGTAGAGTCATGTTCAATAGCCTAGTTCTCATGGTTGCAAGCCAGAGTTCCTCAGGTGTTCTCCCTCGTGATGTCCGAGCAGCAAACAAACAGGACAACCAAAACAACCCCACAAAAGCATTGCAAAATGAAACAGCTTAAAAGCATTTCAAAATTAAAACTATGACTCCATCAGGCATAATATATCAGATTATCTACGCAGCAGTTTTTTTTTATCAGTGAAATCATAATAATCTAATACCTAAGCCACATTTCAGACTTCTTTCAAGCATTCCATCGAATACCTGTCAGACGTTCTCCCAGAAATGCATAGAGATGGGATTTTACACTTCACCGTAAGCACCTAATGCATGGTTACTACAACAGCATATGGTCCAACACTCAATATTGTATGTCAAACAACAAGGAAGTTTTAAATTGATTTCATTTTCATTAAACATTATCAACACCCGTAAACAGGAAATCTTCAGCACATTGCAATGATACAGGAATGAAGTAGAGATGAGGCAAA
The DNA here is from genome assembly GCA_032878935.1 of Erythrophleum fordii. Taxonomy (NCBI): domain Eukaryota; kingdom Viridiplantae; phylum Streptophyta; class Magnoliopsida; order Fabales; family Fabaceae; genus Erythrophleum; species Erythrophleum fordii. The sequence continues at coordinate 3,201,249 of JAVQMF010000055.1, forward strand.
TCATTAGAAAGGCTAATCAGTTGCAGAGATGAAACCAGTCAAGATGTTATTCAGCAATCCAAGACCAACCCATCCGCATCTTAGAAACTAACTGAAATCAAATCAATACCTGGCAAATCACGTTGTTCAACCTGGGATGCTTTGTTCTTTTTCGAATCACACCCGACTCCTTACTCTACTCTCCACCATTCTCTGCTTCTCCGTTTCTATCTGTGTGTGTCTGCCTGAGCATCGAATCCCCTGCTCCTCACTCAGTCTTGCCTCTTCTTCCCTCTCTGCGTCTCGCGTCCACCTCCTTTCGTTTGTGCCTTCTTTCTCCTCTCGCTTCTGCCCCTCAGTCTCCTCTCTTTTTCTGCTTCAGAATGTCTCTCCTTCCATTTGCCTCTCCCCGTCGATCTCTACTTTCCCCGTACTCGAGTGGTGCTCCTTCCTCATCCTCTCTCCGTCGATCTCTCCTTTCTGCCCCTCATTTCTTCCTCTCAATTTTTCCTCGGTCTCTTCCTTGGTTCCTCTTGATGTGAAACTCTCCAGCCCCCCCCCCTCAAGCTCTCTCCATCCTCTCCATTCTTTTTGGTCTGCTTCTCTCTATCTCCTCCTTTTTCTTTCGTCGCCTCTGCTTGTCCTCTTTTTCTTTTTGCGTTTTTCTCCTGCTTTCCCACTCCCTCGATTTTTCCCCTCCGTTCATCCTGGCGTCTCCTCTCTCCGTTTATGCCTCCTTTTCCTTTCTGCCCCTCACCTCTCGCCTCTCTCTGCGTCCGCCTTCTTTTATTCAAGAAGGCGAATCCTCTCCTTCTCTCTGTGTGCCTTCTCTTTTTCTGCATTTTGTCCGTCTGCCTCTGTCCTTTCTGTCCTCTCGTCTGGCCTCTCTCTCCCTCTCTCTCTGTGTTTTTGTACGTCTCCCCTTAGTGCCTCTGTGTGTGTCTGCTGCTTCTGTCTTTTCTTCTTTCCATGTGTCTGCCTGAGGACAGCATCAAAAGGGGGGACCAGCAGAGCGCCTAGGGTTTCCGTTTGGATCTGGGTTGGGCTTCAAGTTGGGCCTCAGACTTGGGTTCCATTTTTCTTTACTTTTTTTTTGTAGCCCAGTTTTTTTTTTATTGCATATATATTTTTTTCAATTTGATTTTATTATTATTTTTTGGCACATGCCCGGATAAAATACGGTGTTCACAGTTACCCCTCTTTACTTGTTTCTTAGGCAAAGAAATTGAAAATGTAAGTTTTAATATTTTTTGCATAAGAAACAAGTAAAGATAAGAACACGTATTTTGTTTGACCTGATTTGATTACCTTCTGACAATTAAACAAAAAAAGAAAAGGTAAAAGCGAACCAAACAAAATGTGGTGTTTACAGGTTGCCCCTCTTTACTTATTCTTTAAGTAAAGAAATCGAAAATACAATTTTTGATATCTTTAGCTTATGAATAAGTAAAGATGGAAACATATATTTTGTTTGGGGAGCTAATAGATCAAGGGGAGCTAACTCACCTGAAAATGCAATTCTGCTTTGGTGCAGAACTTTGAGTTGCCTATTCTGGTAAGATTTTGGGTGTCTGCTCTGGCAGGACTTTGGATATGCCTATTCTGGTAGGACTTTGAGTGCCTGTTCTAGCAAGACTTTGAGTGCGCCTATTCTGGTAGGACTTTTATTGGTGCCTATTATGGTAGGACTTTGAGTGCCTGTTCTGGCAGGACTTTGAGTGTGTCTGTTCTGGCAGGACTTTGGATGCCTATTATGGTAGGACTTTTATTGGTGCCTGTTCTGGCAGGACTTTGATGCCTATTCTGCGTAGGACTTAAGGGTGCCTGTTCTGTGCAGGACTTTGGTGCCTATTCTGTGTAGGACTTTTATTTGTGCCTGTTCTGTGCAGGACTTTGGGTGCCTATTCTGGTAGGACTTAAAGGTGCCTGTTCTGTGCAGGACTTTGGTGCCTATTCTGCGTAGGACTTAAGGTGCCTATTCTGTGCAGGACTTTGGGTGCCTATTCTGGTAGGACTTAAAGGTGCCTGTTCTGTGTAGGACTTTGGTGCCTATTCTGCGTAGGACTTTTATTTGTGCCTGTTCTGTGCAGGACTTTAGGTGCCTATTCTGGTAGGACTTAAAGGTGTCTGTTCTGTGCAGGACTTTGGTGCCTATTCTGCGTAGGACTTAAGGGTGCCTGTTCTGTGCAGGACTTTGGGTGCCTATTCTGGTAGGACTTAAGGGTGCCTGTTCTCCGCAGGACTTAAAGATGCCTATTCTTCGTAGGACTTAAAGGTGCCTGTTCTCCGCAGGACTTTGGGTGCCTATTCTTCGTAGGACTTTTATTTGTGCCTGTTCTTCGCAGGACTTTGGATGCTTGTTCTCCGCAGGACTTTGGGTGCCTATTCTTCGTAGGTCTTAAAGGTGCCTGTTCTCCGCAAGACTTTGGGTGCCTATTCTGCGTAGGACTTTTATTTGTGCCTGTGCTGTGCAGGACTTAAAGGTGCCTGTTCTCCGCAGAACTTTGGGTGCCTATTCTTTGTAGGACTTTTATTTGTACCTGTTCTTCGCAGGACTTTGGGTGCCTGTTCTCCGCAGGACTTAAAGGTGCCTATTCTTCGTAGGACTTTGGGTGCCTATTCTTCGTAGGACTTAAAGGTGCCTTTTTTTTTGGTGAATTTTTTTTTTAGTTTAAAACTTTACTTCATTCATCTAAGTTTTATGCAGGGTAATGCACCTATGTGCAATGCATGCAAAATGCTTGACTTTTTAACTTAACAACTCAATTTTGCCCCAATATGAATTAAGGTCATAGTAAGTATTAGAAGTACGAGGTATATAGGATGCTACAATTTATGGAATGCACATTTTTTGTTTTTTGTTTTGCTCCAATATGCACTTGATTCTGCACAAGATATGCCCAGGTGAAACGCAAGAAGCATATAAGATGCTTTATACAATGCAAAATGTTTGTTTTCACTTGCCCCAGCATGAACTATGGTCTATGGAATGTATGAAACATGTGATGCTTGATGTTATGAAATGCAAATTTCCTTTTTGCTTATCCCAATGTGAACTAGAGGCCATGTGATGTATGCCAATGTGGGCCGCATGAAACATGCGATGCTTTATTTTTATGAAATGTAAATTTTCTTTTTGCTTGCCCCAATGTGAACTAGAGGCCATGTAGCATATGCAAATGTGGGCCGCATGAAACATGCGATGCTTTATTTTTATGAGATGTAAATTTTCTTTTTGTTTGCCCCAGTGTGAACTCGAGACCATGTAGCATATGCAAATGTGGAATGCATGAAACAGGTGATGCTTCCTTTCATGAAATGCAAATTTTTCTTTTGCTTGCCCCAGTGTAAACTAGAGGCCATGTGATGTATGCAAATATGAAATGCATGATGCATATGAGATGCAAATTGTTTTATTTTGTTATTTTGTTTTTTTTTTTTTTTGACTTTTTAAGCTTGAAAATTTTTATTTCTAAAATATGCACAATTTATGCGAGTGACCTTAACTCCAAATGGAGACAAAAAGGATGAGGACATTGTCTTTAAACATCCTTAAATAAATTTTGAGTTTTGGACTCCTCTTTTTTCGAGATCACTTCAAAAGATGGAGGAAGAAAGGGAGCATGATTTCTAAATGCTTTTAGATTAATTTTGAACTTGGAGCCCCTTTATTTTTGGTAAACAGAATCATCTTGAAGGAGAATGGGAAAAGAATGAGCATTATTTTTTAATGTCCTTAAACTGATTTTGAATTTTAGACTCCTTTTTTGTTTTTTGAAAAATGAATTAATAAGAAAAATGTGATCCTCTCATTTTTTAGTGAATTGATGAGAAAAAATGTGATCTTATTTTTTTTAATTTTTTAATTTGACTAGAAAAGGAAAAATATACTTTGTCAATGTACAAATTCAATGCAAGTATATGATGCATAAGAAATCTCAAAATTTATAAAACGTAGGATTTTTAGCCCTTTGCTTTTGAAAAAATTTTACACCCTTCACCTGCCACAATGAGAAAGGTTGAACTTTTGATTATCTTACCAAATGTGCCCTTTGTTATTTGGATGAGGAAATTTATTGACGCCTCTTAGCTAGCCAAGAATGCCCCTGAAAGAGTATCCCAAGCTAAGAGGACCCAAGGCTCTTGCTTTAACTTATGTCTAAATGATTTTTCTCCAAGTAATTTGTTTACCATCAACCTTGGGCTATTAACTTACAAGGCACTCTCCTATTGTCAACTCTTCATCGTTAATGCTTGAGAGGTCAATAAGTGGAATTCACTCTTACTTTAGTTAACAATGTCAATACAATCATGCATTAAGGGATATAAAAGCATGACTTTAAGAAGGAAAAAGGGCTGATGAAGAAGGTGAGCATATAAAATGGTTTGGGAATGGAGAAATGGAATAGACAATGGCTTGGCATAAAGTGACAGAATGCCCTAATTCTACACTTGAAGTACTCTCCTTTGAATAATAAAGCAGTGAGATGCTGAGAATATAGATATGATAGGATAGAAAGGAGCTTTACTTCTGGACTTGAACTCCTTTTGAAAGAAACAATGGATGTAGTGAAAAGAGTCTGCTTTGAACTAAACTTTTTGCCCCAGTTTCAATTATTTCGATTTTTTTTTTTATCATTCCCTTCAAAAAAATCTGCCCCATTATTTTGCAAACAAGCTAAACCTCAACAAGGACTTTCGACACTTGTAATGTGGCCTTGGTAAAAGGGTTTATGAAATAAAGATATTAGGCTCAAGAATTAACATGCCCCCCTCAAATCTCCTCTTAGTCTTCTTCTCCTATTGCTTTAACAAAATTCTATATTCAAAATTCACTTAACAAGAGAGGAAGTCTCAAGGTTGTAATGGGGTTTAATGGGTAAAATGTAGCTTAAGAAAGAAAGGTGACAAGGCCCAAGCATTCATGTAAGTTCGCAATGAGAATTTTGCTCTAGTAATTGTACCATTTTGGCAGGACCTTGGCTTATGACAGTTAACTCAATCTTTTCCTTTTAAAAGATATTTTTTGTTCAGCTCAACTCTCCTCCAGAGACCTTTCCTTTTTTTTTTTTTTTTTGACCTCTTGTGCTACCTAAGACCCTTCTTTGGGAATTTTGCCCCTTGATTGCATGCTAAGGTGAAACTCCCTTTTAAAAGCTTTTGCTTTTTCAAAATTTGATCTATAGGAGCTTTCTTTTTGAGAATTTCCTTCCTCCTATGATTTTTTTTTTTCTACTTCCAATTTGTTTCCCTTTTCATTTAATTTTTTTTTTTCTAGAAGGAATCCACTATGGTGCCAAAATCGCCCTTTCTTTATATCGAATTCTCATTGCTTCTCGGGTTCGATTCATGTTTGGTATTTGAAAAATCTTTTCAGGCCCAAAATGGTTAGCAATGGTTGAGAAGTATTTGGATGATTGAAAGAACTTGACCCTCTCTTGATATTTGAATTACTGACATAAAAATTTGTTGAAGACTTTCCCTCCCAAAGGTTGTATGATTAGGGTGAAGAAAAGGAACATCACTCCTGGCTCAATTGGGGTGACTAGAGATTACTCCTCGTAATTAGGAAAGCCAAGAATGCCTAGTATCATAGGCATAGCTTGCTTGTGGGACATGCATTCACTTTTAATTTGGTTTTTCCTCTTCTATTTTTTTTTAATTGAACTTGGGGCATATAATTAGTTCCAGATTTAACCTTTCTTCACATCGATTAAATCTTTTCATAGGGAGTTCTGGACATTATATTTTTGGATTTTTTGGTTATTGAGGAAAAATGCACAAGAAAAGAAGTTATGTCAACATAATTGATGGAATGGAAGGATGCGTAAAAGGTGAAATGGAAGCATATGACCATTGTATTGACAAGGTTAACTCAAATAAGGTCAAATGAATTAACTTCCGTTAGCCTTGGATTTTAGCTAGACAGAAAAATATCAAACAGACAAACATTAACTGATTATGATATGACGATAACTTCTTTGAGAGTTTAATCACCAAGAAATCCCGATAAAATCTTATTTCTTATGTCATTTTACCCCTTGTTCATGAAGAGGTTGTAACTCTCTTTTTTTTTTATGGGGTGTCTCATTGCCTTGGGATCAAGTATACAATCTTTCGACCAATGCCCTTTTGAGTGTGAAGGTTAGAGGCTAGTGAAGGAAGCATCTTACTCTTGTGAAAAAGCTATTCAAATAAAGATTAGGCAAATGGCAAGGATCCCAAATGAGGTATATGGCAAATGTTTTAATTATGATGGTGTATGGTTTTTTGCATGGTCAAGTTTGATAGGTGTTGATGAGTTTTGAGATGGATGGTTCGAATTCCTTTGGAATGGAAAGGATGATGGTGGGTAAGAGCCATAAGCTGAAGGATATGGTGGTATGGAAGGTTAGGAAGTGATAAGCAACCTTATCAAGACCTTTGACAACTTTTCTTTTTCCTAATCAAGTGACACACCTTTACCTTTTACACTTATACTTCATTTTCTCATCTTGGCTATTCATGAGTGTAGCTTTTTATTTGAAATTTTTTTTTTAGATGAAGCTAATCTTTCTATTACAAAGGGCCAAGAATCATGTATTTTATAAATTTCTAAATTTTCAACATGAAATGCCTTATGACAATGCACGAACACAATTTTATTACTTGTTTGATTTATGAGCTGATGGGTGTATTTAGTGTGGGAGTCTTTCAAGGTATAGAACCTTTATTTCTTTTGGGGAATCATTGCCCCCCATTGACCTAAGAATAGAAGTTTAGAATTTTCTCACTCAATATTAACCTAATGAAAATCCCTTCTCTTTAAAGTTATTTGACCTTTATTTTCCTCATATGCTTTATTGCATACAGGGATAAATAAAGTAGACAAATCATCCTAAGAGAATATACCAAATTCTACATAGATGATGTCTATGAAAGGGCACAACCAATCTGGTCTTCTTCTGACAATTTGTAGAGTTATTTTCATATCCTCCATTTTCCTTTAAGACCTTATTGTTTCACCATGAAGGGTAGGGTTGACAGAATCGATTTGCAAAGAATTTCAATTTTTTTTTTTTTGGCAAGCAATTCAAATTGAGCTTTTAACTGGCTCGACTCATATGTCAACTTGATCCTTATTTATTTTGAAAATAGCCACCGACATGGTGCCAAAACTTACTATCTCTATGTAATTTACTCGAGATTGGCTTTTTTTTTATTAATAAGGGAATTACTAGTATTAGTTACATATTTTCCCCACATTCCTCTAAGAGCTTATTAACCCATTAGGAGTCATGACTTATCACTCATTTTGAGAAGGGATAATTTCTACACCATTAGTGTTTAGAACTTTGGCTTTGATGATGTTTAATACAAACAAGCCAATTTAATGATCCATTGTATGATGGATTTAATGTTGCATACTCACTCATACAGCATTGAGAATTATGTCTTGATAGAAGAAAAGAAGAAAAACTTTATACTTCTTCTCGAGAAGCTTATTGCTTCATTAGAGAAAAAACAGTTGACAATCAAGCCAAGAGAAATATGCTTATCTACACGATTGATGCCTTAAAATAATTCTAACCCCTACCGAAGACATGACACTCACTTGATGATGCGACATATGTATTATAATTTTTCGAAATTTTTAAAAAAAATCTTTCCTTTTTTATGAAGGAAAATCTTATTTTATTGGGGGGGGGAGGTTTTAAAGAATGAAGATGGGTCGTGCACAATTTATTATTTTATTTTATCTCTCTTTCTCTCTTTGTTGGTTTTTTCGTTTTTTATTTTTTGGTATGTACATGGGAAAGAAAAAAAAAGAATGCATGTTTAAGGTTTTTCTTCCGTGAAATCATAACGAATGTGATTATAACTTTTTCAGGATTGAAGACCCACTAAGCAATGGTTAGTTGCATTAATGCATATTTTCATCATAGTTGACGTATGTCCAACTGTACAATGGCATCTCGTTAAATACTCTAGTGAATAGTGACAATATGTCACCTCCCCTATGGTTTTTTATTGAATGCATGAGTACAATGAGAAGAAAGAGATCGAAATGCTCCCCTTTGTCCTAACATGGGTAGTCCGTAGGTTGAGATCAATGGTTTATAGAAGTCTGACTCTAACTATCAGTGCATGTCTTGAGATAGATCGATGCCCCCTAGAACATTGGTTCCCAAATTGCCCTCGCCATGAGGTGAGGATCTCGCTATATAAACTTGACTTTGAGAGAATAAAATATCCAACACAAATCAAACCCATATAACAAGGCATAATTTAGGTGAGGTCGTCATGATAGCCTCAGGAAGCACAAGGCTTCACAGGGAAATCAATATAAATCTCTACTAACCTAAGGAACACTCAGACCCGGGTATAGGGCCCATAACGTGTGTGATATGTTTGTGTCTCAGTGATGTGTGTGAGGAGAGCATTTACCTTCTATCTTATAGATTACCCAACCCTCATCCGCTAAGCAGATTGGCAGAACAAAAGGCAGAGAACTGTATATACAGATATAAGCAAAAAGAAATACAATATACAAATATGGTCATCTATCCTAAGATTTTATTCCTCATGTTATCTATCCTAACACATGTTGTATATATAATCAATGAAATAAAGCAATGAGGCAAGCATGTGAATAGGACGTTATCTATCCTAATCATGTAAGACAAACAACAACCACACGGGAGAACCAAAATAAAAGGAAGGCCGTAACATTTTGCACAACTAACCTAACTTGGGCTTGACTCTCCAACAATATCCCCAGTGGAGTCGCCAAACTGTCACACCCGAAAATGCGACCGCGTGGCGCCTAACATAAAAATCAAAATTAAAAACTAAATCTGTAAAAAGAAATAGAGTACAAATAAATAGGGTTCAGGAGTCGCCACCAAAATTTATTTTTGAACAGGCAAAACTTTGGAAAAGCCTTTTTTAGTTTGAAAAGTAGTCTATGAACCAGATTCGGGTCTAGGAGTCGATTGTGAGTGGAGAAGGTGTTAGGCACCCCGCTACACCTGTTCTTAAGAACGGTTACTCTAAGTTAGTTGTGCAAAAATAGTATGGCCTCTATTCTATTTTAATTCTCCCTAACCAATCACATGCAAAGAACAGAAGAAAAAATTTAAGGAAATAAAAGTTAAGAGAAGAAAGAAAACTAAAAGCAAAACGAACAGAAATTCAAAGAGTAAAATAAGGAAAGAGGGAATAAAATAAAAGAAATTAAGGAATAAAATAAGAGAGAAGATTTATTTACAAAGGCGGATTTGACCTAGGATGAAAGCCTAGGGCTTACGTACCCTCCGGAAGGGATCAAAGTCCACATAGTTCGACAAGAGAACCATATTGATTGATTGGTGTATATTTTTTCTTTGTTTTATGTTTTTGTTTTTATCTTTTTTCTTGGTTGTTTTTTTTGTGTCCTGTTTTGATTTGTGTTTTTGTTTCTCCTTTTTTGCAAAAGGACAAAAGAAATAAAAATTACTTTTTCCTTTAACAAATAAAACGAATTTTGAAATTGATTTATGTGTTTTGATTTGTTAAAGGTAAATTCAATTTTGCTTTCCTTGCACATTCAATTTTTTCTCTCTTTTTTCTTCATCATTTTATATTTTTTCCATTTTTCACTTTCTCTATCTCTTTTTATCATTGTTTTGTTTAATTTTTGTTTTGTTTTGTCATTATTTATTGTATTTTTGTTTTTTTTACCTCTGTTTTATTTTTATTTTTTTTTTGAGTTCTATTTTATTCTTTTTCTTTTTCTTTTTCCTTTTGTTTTGCTTTTGTTCTTTATTCTTTGCCTTTGTTTTTGTTTTTATTTTGTGTTGTGCTTTTGTTTTTGTTTTATTTTTATTTTTATTCTTTGCCTTTATTTTTGTTTTTATTTTGTGTTGTGTTTTTGTTTTTGTGTTTTTGTTTTGTTTTTATTTCTTTTTGTTATTATTCTTTGTTTTTATTTCTATTTCTTTTTGGTTTTTCTTTTGGTTTTGTTATTATTGTTTCTTTTTCTGGTTAATTTTTATTTTTATGTTCTATTTTTTCCTTCTTTCTTTTTGCCTTTGTTTTGTTTTTATTTTGTGTTGTATTTTTTTTTTGTTTTGTTTTTATTTCTTTTTGTTATCATTCTTTGTTTTTATTTCTATTTCTTTTTTGTTTTTCTTTTGGTTTTGTTATTATTATTTTTTTCTATTTTTTCTTTTTCTAATTAATTTTTGTGCCCTTTTTGTTTTTGGTTCTATTTGTTTTTGGGTTTATTCTTTTTCGTTTTTGTTTTTGTTTTTTTTCTTTTTGTTGTTACTTTTTTTGTTTTGTTTGTTTTATTTTTCCTTGTTTTGTTTTGTTTTGTTTTTTTAATTTATTCTTGGTTTTTCTTTTGATTTTGTTATTATTGTTTCTTTTTCTAGTTAATTTTTATTTTTTCTTCTTTCTTTTTTTGTTTTTGTTCTATTTATTTTTGTTTGTTTGTTTGTTTGTTTTTTTTGCTTTGATGAAAAGATAGATAATAAAAATCATTTTTCCCTTTTTGCAAATAAAACAAATTTAAAATTAGTTGATATATTTTAATTTACTAAATGTAAGATTAATTTTATTTCTTTACCTTTATTACATTTTTAATTTTTCTCTTTTTTATCATTTTTTCTTGTTTTCAATTTTTTCTCTTTTTCTCTTTTTTCTTCTTTTTCTTTCTTTTGAAAAACAAAATTATATGCGGGCCATTGAAACCCAAGACTTATTGAAATACAAATTTAATACCTAAAAGATAACAAGGAGGCTTATTGCCTCACATGGCCCTTTGGTTTATTCCTATGTGCCCGAGGGGACAAAAAATCCCACACAGCAATTCTAAAAGAGAAAATAAAAATTAAATTAAAACAAAAATATGCACAAGCTTGCAACATTTATTTTGATTGTGTGTGCTTGTGTCTAGCCAGCTAAATAACATGCCTTAATACATTTCAAGTATAAGACAACAAACTCAAACCAATTGACTCTGCTATGTTATCCAATCCAGTTTCATCTGCTGCAGGGCAACCATCCCTTTGATCTTTGTTAAGTTCTTGGTAAGTCTCCTCAATCGTTTGACATCCTCGAGCAAAACTCATGCAAAAGAGATAAAAGGAGGAAGGGGGTTAAATTTTAGACAATCATTTGTTTTCCAAAAGTGATTAAATAAATCAATGCTTCAATGTTCAAACACATACTCATGTAAAAAGGAAGTCATGAAAATCAGCATGTCCGAAATTCATAAACAATTCAAGGAACATGTCATTGGCCTAAAACAACAAGAATGTGACCAGACTTTTTAGAGCAATAACAAACTAAGGCATCCATAATATCGAAAATTGTGCTTTGAATAGCATTTTAGCATCCCAAGATGATTGAATAAATCAGAATGCAAATCAGTCCCCTACAGCAATCAGAATGTATTTGTAACCATGATTTACATTTGCTAAAATCACGAGTGACCTTCAGACAAAATTTTATGCTCAATTCAAACCAAAAATCGATGTAGAGTCATGTTCAATAGCCTAGTTCTCATGGTTGCAAGCCAGAGTTCCTCAGGTGTTCTCCCTCGTGATGTCCGAGCAGCAAACAAACAGGACAACCAAAACAACCCCACAAAAGCATTGCAAAATGAAACAGCTTAAAAGCATTTCAAAATTAAAACTATGACTCCATCAGGCATAATATATCAGATTATCTACGCAGCAGTTTTTTTTTATCAGTGAAATCATAATAATCTAATACCTAAGCCACATTTCAGACTTCTTTCAAGCATTCCATCGAATACCTGTCAGACGTTCTCCCAGAAATGCATAGAGATGGGATTTTACACTTCACCGTAAGCACCTAATGCATGGTTACTACAACAGCATATGGTCCAACACTCAATATTGTATGTCAAACAACAAGGAAGTTTTAAATTGATTTCATTTTCATTAAACATTATCAACACCCGTAAACAGGAAATCTTCAGCACATTGCAATGATACAGGAATGAAGTAGAGATGAGGCAAATCATTAGAAAGGCTAATCAGTTGCAGAGATGAAACCAGTCAAGATGTTATTCAGCAATCCAAGACCAACCCATCCGCATCTTAGAAACTAACTGAAATCAAATCAATACCTGGCAAATCACGTTGTTCAACCTGGGATGCTTTGTTCTTTTTCGAATCACACCCGACTCCTTACTCTACTCTCCACCATTCTCTGCTTCTCCGTTTCTATCTGTGTGTGTCTGCCTGAGCATCGAATCCCCTGCTCCTCACTCAGTCTTGCCTCTTCTTCCCTCTCTGCGTCTCGCGTCCACCTCCTTTCGTTTGTGCCTTCTTTCTCCTCTCGCTTCTGCCCCTCAGTCTCTCTCTCTTTTCTGCTTCAGAATGTCTCTCCTTCCATTTGCCTCTCCCCGTCGATCTCTACTTTCCCCGTACTCGAGTGGTGCTCCTTCCTCATCCTCTCTCCGTCGATCTCTCCTTTCTGCCCCTTATTTCTTCCTCTCGATTTTTCCTCGGTCTCTTCCTTGGTTCCTCTTGATGTGAAACTCTCCAGCCCCCCCTCAAGCTCTCTCCATCCTCTCCATTCTTTTTGGTCTGCTTCTCTCTATCTCCTCCTTTTTCTTTCGTCGCCTCTGCTTGTCCTCTTTTTCTTTTTGCATTTTTCTCCTGCTTTCCCACTCCCTCGATTTTTCCCCTCCGTTCATCCTGGCGTCTCCTCTCTCTGTTTATGCCTCCTTTTCCTTTCTGCCCCTCACCTCTCGCCTCTCTCTGCGTCCGCCTTCTTTTATTCAAGAAGGCGAATCCTCTCCTTCTCTCTGTGTGCCTTCTCTTTTTCTGCATTTTGTCCATCTGCCTCTGTCCTTTCTATCCTCTCGTCTGGCCTCTCTCTCCCTCTCTCTCTGTGTTTTTGTACGTCTCCTCTTAGTGCCTCTGTGTGTGTCTGCTGCTTCCGTCTTTTCTTCTTTCCGTGTGTCTGCCTGAAGACAGCATCAAAAGGGGGGACCAGCAGAGCGCCTAGGGTTTCCGTTTGGATCTGGGTTGGGCTTCAAGTTGGGCCTCAGACTTGGATTCCATTTTTCTTTACTTTTTTTTTTTAGCCCAGTTTTTTTTTTTGATTGCATATATTTTTTTTTCAATTTGATTTTATTATTATTTTTTGGCACATGCCCGGATAAAATACGGTGTTCACATAATTACTCTATCATTAATATATTTGTAATGTTGTCTTTTTATTTTATCTTCATCCAAAATTTTATGTCAAATTTGACATATTGTTAACTCAAGTACCATATTTAATATGTGAGTGATAGAAGGTCTACGTTGTAAGTATTTTTAATTATTAATGAAGTAAATTGAAAAAATGATATGTGAATGACAAAAATTAAAATTTACATATATGCTACACCAAAATAATTTTTTTAAGAAAAAATTTAAGTAGTTAGTAAAATTATTTAAGCTTTTTTTATTAGTTTTTGCAATTAAAATATTATATATGGTCATGATGGATTCTTTTTTTTTTTTTTGGGAAAGAGAGGCAGAGATAAACTACTTTTGTCCTTGAACTATATCGTCACAATCAATCTAATCTTTGAAAGTTTATTTACATTAATTTAGTTTGAATGTTTTAAAAAATGTATTATTTTAGTACTGACTTAAAACTAAATTTGTCATTGAAATTTTTCAAGATTTAAATTGAAGATAATATATTTCTTAGTTATAACTAAATTAATGACAATAGATAAATTTCTAAAAATTAAATTGATGTCATTAAAACTTTTTAGGAACTAATGTGATAATTAAATGTATTAATTACTCATGTATATTTTTAAATATATTTATTAATAATTATTTTAATTTAAAAATTAAATCTACTTAATAAAATTGGTGTCCATAAGCAAAAGAAGGGAGAGTCGAGAATATGAGAAAGGCAAGCAATAGAATGTGATTTCCAGGTGTTGTGATATCAACCATAAGGTGTGGAGGATGAGTCAACCAGGCGTGGTGAAGTGCGGTCGACGTTGACGTAGTGAAAAGGACTGCATCTAAAAAAAGAAATATATATATATATATAATTATATTTTCGACTTTTATAATTTAAAATTTTATAATTAAATTTTCATAATTTAAATAATTCTTAATTTAATCTCTATTATTATATCTTATCAATAATTTATTGTATATGTGAGTTAATTTTATTTTATTATTTTTATTTTTATTTATTTTATTAGTATAAATTATACATATTTAGAGTGTTAAAATAATATATAATTAGTTATATTAATAAAATTTAATAAAATATTAACAAAATATTAATAGTATAAACTAAACTAAAAAAATTTTAAATTCTAAAGATTTAATTACAAAATTTAAAATTATGAAAATTAAAAGTGTAATTTTTTCATATGTATGTATGTGTACAGCGCTAAGGTCAAGTCTTATTTTAATAATAGGGATTAAATTTAAAAATTTTAAATTAATATATATAGATATATATATATATATTCCTCATATATACGAAGGCCAAATTTTTACCTTGTGGGATTCTTGTGGTGTCAGCCGAAGTGTGCGGGGGATGAGTCAACTAGGCATGGTGAAGTGCGGTCGACGTTAACATAGTGCAAACTCCTCCATCAACTATAAATATAATATATATATATATATATATATGAAAAATTACTCTTTTAATTTTTCTAATTTAAAAATTTATAATAAGATCCTTATAATTTAAATAATTTTTAAATTAGACTTTATTATTATATTTTTGTCAATATTTTATCATATATATAAATTAATCTTATTTTGTTATTTATATTTTTATCTTTTTTAATATAAATTATATATATTTAGATTGTTAAAATAATATATAATTAATTATATTAATAAGATTTAATAAGATATTGACAAAATTTTAATAATAAAAACTAAATTAAAAAATTTGTAAATGATAAAGATTTAATTATAAATTTTTAAATTAACAATGAAATAAATTATAAGAACTAAAAACATAATAGAGAGAGAGAGAGAGAGAGAGAGAGAGAGAGAGAGAGAGAGAGAGAGAGAGAGAGAGAGAGAGAGAGAGCCCTAGGGCCAAGTGTTTAGCGGGCCAAGTGGGATGTGGCGTGATTATGACCTGCCTCTTTGTTTCAACTTTTCTTTGTACTAAAATATGATGCGTTCCTCATTTCTCTTGGTCCCACCAACTTGTGTTTGTGTGACACATTTTTCCTTCTTCTTATTATTAATACTATGATAAGAAAAACATTATCTTTTGACCGGACGGACAACTACAATTGTTTGTTGTGAATGGCTTGGAATGGTGCATGGTTCAACTAGATTCAGTTGGTTGATATCTTTAATTTAGATAGCCATTAGCAATCTTTTTCTAGGCCATGATATCTTTAATCTAGATAGCTTTTAGCAATCTGATTCAAGAATCAAAGGTCACTTTCTTTTCTTTTCTAAGATAAATTAAACTCCCATTTTTTAATATAGAGAGACGAACTAACTACAAACTAACATTATAAGAGCCAATAATAAACAAATTAATTTCTTCTTTACATTGTTTGTGAAGAAAATATTTAATGTCACTAGACATCATTAAAACTTGGACAGAAGCAATTTTTGTAAAGGTACTGTAAACTTACTGATAGCTGAGAAGTTGAATTCCGTAAGTTGTAAATGAGAAAGCTCCCAATGCAGGAGAGACAAACAAGCATGCCTGAAACTCGATACATTAGTTGTATATGAAATCTCCATAAAATTCTACAAGTATTGTAATCTTAACATTGTACAAAATCAGTGGTATTAATATAGTGTTATGGGATGTCTATATAACAACAAAATATACCATGACATAGTAAATCAAGTTCGAGAGTCCTAAAATATTATCATAGGGCCTAAATGACAAATAAAACTTGTCTTTCCTCATTAATAACTGTCCACTTCACGTTTAGAATTACATGGACTTGGCCTATCCCTTCCACTTTAATGATGAACTTCAGTGTTGACATAGTCTAAATTTTTATCTGAATACATTAGAAAAAAGATTAATCAGACTTGACATTTTCAATAAAAACACTTTTTTTAAAAATATAGTAATAGTCCAATTGTATAAACTATAGAAAATCATTTCTATTTTCCTTATCTGTTGCATATAAAAACAACACATAAACAAACAACATACATAACTAGATTAAAGCGAAACATATATATAGATATGCATCCACTTGTTGTCAATACAGTAACTATGATTGCTAGTCATCCTCAAGCCCAACGCCTTCCTCATATACATCCAGTTATTGTCAGAACTTCATGTCATGTGTAACATTCTGATTTCGTATCTTATGTATTATATATATTTACTTTAATTAATTAACATAAATCTGGTGGAATTATAACTTCTATTTCAGCTACATTTTCACCTTTTGTTTGAACATTTCATTTCTAAAAAGACAATGATAAAATCTAGTCAACAACAATAACAACAACAAAGCCTTTTTCCACTAAGTGGGGTCGACTACATGGATCAATCGACGCCATAAATGCCTATCATAAATTATATTTTTAGACAAACCATTTAAATCTAAGTCTCTCTTAATAATTTCTCCTATAATTTTTCTTGGTCTTCCTCTACCTCGACTTATTAGACTATTCTCCATCACATCTACTCTCCTAACGGGGGCTTCTATAGGTCTCCTTCCCACATGACCAAACCACCTAAGTCTCGATTCTACAATCTTTTCTACAATAAGTGCGACTTTTACCTTCTCTCTAATGCATTCATTTCTAATCCTATCTCGTTTAGTGTGTCCACTCATCCACCGCAACATTCTCATCTCTGCAACATTAAACTTATTTTCTTGTTGACTTTTTATTGCCCAACACTCAGTTCCATACAACATTGCAAGTCTTATAACTGTGCGGTAGAATTTACCCTTAAGTTTGAGTGGTACTCTTCTATCACAAATAACACTCGAAGCACCCCTCCATTTCATCCACCCCGCTTGAATCCTATATTTTACATCTTCTTCTATTTCCCCAGTATGTTGTGTGACGACCCTAGATTCTAATATCAGTGATTACAGCTAAATACACAATTAATAGATAATGATCAAGGTTTGGAGTCATCGCAATTAATTACATTAAGAAAATATAGGGGAAATTTAAACCTTGATATTACTAGGATCATCAACTAACAACCATAACGGGAACATGCATAAAAGGGGTTTGTACCATCATTAGAGGTTTAGGATTCATCCATTGATCAATTTCAACCAACAAAAATATCCCACCAATATACTCAAACTATTCCCTAACATTATCCTTACTGAAATTAAGGTTTCTAGGTCAAATATAGGAGTTTGGGGACCTGCGCCGCGACTTGGAGCTTTCCCGCCGCGGCTAAGTTAGGTTCTGGAGCTTGAAAACTGAGTTTTTAGACTTGCGCCGCGGCCTAGAACTCTTACGCCGCGGCCAAGTTGCTCTCGGGAATTTCCTGACTTTCACCGCGGCTATCTTGGATCTGCGCCGCGGCCAACCTATGTTACCTCCTGGGCGATTATTTTCACTCCGCGCCGCGGCGTCCCTCGCCACTGTCACTTCCTAGGCCGCGGCGAAGCCTTCCTAGCCGCGGCGTGATTCCCTTCTGTCACTAGTTTCACTATATTTCGCCCCCTACACTTCATTTCTCTTCTTAGGGACACTCTAAGGTCACTTCCCCTCATTTTATATAACTCTAATGGCATTTATCTACCTTATTTACTTAGCTATTCTTCCATTACCAATTCAAAACTTATATGCCCATTTCCGTTCTCTAATCACCCTCTATTAGCAAGTTTATGAAATAGCAACAATAGAATATACATGAATTACCAGCAACTATCCTTTAATACTCAATCAATAGGGGTTCCATACAATGGGGGTTCATACCAATATCTCAAGAGTTACATTTCCATTGACAACCATATTATAGGTCAACAAAGTTTACAGCAGATCATACGAATCCATACATCAAATACTAAGTCAAGAGGGGGTCTAACCCTTTAGTACATACATTCTCAATAAATCAAATGTTCAAGCCTACACTTGGCAATGCAGATACATGATGATGCTATACATTAAGGAATACAAAATTAGCATCTATACTAGCTAAGTCAGCCCAAGTGTAGCCATCTCCCCATAGGTTGAAGCTTATGGATTTTCATCCACTTGCTTACCCTTATCCTTACCCGAGGAACCTTCACCTGAAATATTGATCCTATAATACGGGGTGAGATATAAATCTCAGTAACCAAAACAATTCCATCATATAATCCAGTTTAATCAACATATATGCATGAATCAAAATCCATACCAGAATCATATCAATCATTTCAACAAATGAAACAATTAGGCTATCATGATTACTATCCCATACTAGCAATCATATAATTAACATGTTAAAGGCCATTAACACTGGGAGAGGCCCGTCCACGGCACCTACTCCCCATTGAGCACAACCAGGGCTCAGTGCATCTGGGATTGATCATACCCGGTGCCCGATCGTGGCACATGCACAGGTGGCAGCCGCACCACAGCTCCACCATGGACTCACAAGGTCCAATCATAATACAACAGATAGCCAACCAATTCATTCAGCAATTTCAAATCATTCATATACAGCAAATATGAAATTAACATAGATATATGCATGGAATTAACGTAAACCCCAGTTACCTCACTTGTAGATAATTGCAACAGCCACCACAAATCCCAAATTCGGATTCAAGTATCTCTCACCAGAATTCTCAATGTTTCACCCAAAATCCTAAGCAAATTCGTACCAAGTTAATACCCATAATATAAATAAGCTATGGGGGTCTCAAACCAACAAAGAAAGCATCAAAATAGGGGGTTTAAAGTCACCAAATACCAGCCCTAACCTCAACCTACGAATTTCACCAAGGAAACCCCCAACCACTCACTTTTCAGATTTTGGGTATAATGAAATCTCTCCAAATGAAAAACTAATCAGACCAAATTAAAGAGGAAGATGAGGGGATTAAGTTGTATAACTATTACCTTGGCCAAATCTTGCTCCAAATGTGACAAAAGATGGAATTAAGTTAAGAACCCTAGCCTCCTCTCCTCACCTCCGAATTTCTCTTCTATTTTTGTGTTTCAGCAAATGAAGAGAAAGGTGGCTGAAGCATTAGGGTTTTAGGTGGGTTTAAGTTGGGTCAAGGGGTTGGGTCATGGGTTGCTCCAAGTCCAAATCCAATTGGGTTTCAGATTTTTCTTGTTGGGCCAGTTTTTAATTGTTGGGCTGCATAATTCTGTTGGGCCAGTTTTCACACATTGGGTTGCTAAAGTTTAATGGGTTTTGGGCCTAATTTGAAGGGCTCAAGGGCTTGGGTCTGCACAAGGGTAATTGAGCCACTTAATTGGGCCTATACAAGATAAATCTTGGGCCTCTATCTCATTAAATTAGTTTGGGTCTACCTCTAATGCATTGGGCCTCCATCAACCTCTCATCATGATTCATTAATTTGGGCCCTAATGAAGTTTTTATTCCAATTAACTCTCAAACCCATATAAATAATTTATTTATCTAAAATACCTATTCACTAACTTGCCCAATTATCCTTTATTAATTATCCTTAGTTAACCTTAATCCATGATTAACACCTTAATTAATTTCGGGGTGTTACATGTTGTATGATAGATTCAAGATACTTAAATCGTGTGACTTGTGGTAAGATATGTTCTCTAATTTTTACTTCTACGCTAGAAGTGGTGTGCCTCTTACTAAGCTTACACTCCATATACTCCGTTTTACTTCTACTTAAACGAAAGCCATGAGCTTCCAAAGTTTATCTCCACCTCTCCAACTTCTCATTCATTTCCTCTCTCGATTCTCCAACTAGGACAATATCATCTGCAAAAAGCATGCACTGTGGCACCGGCTCTTGGATATGTTCAGTAAGCACATCCAAAACTAGGGTAAAAAGATAAGGGCTCACAGTTGACCCTTGATGTAGACCAATAGTTATCAGAAAATCTTCTGTAAATCCACCTTTTGTTACTACGCTAGTTGTAACCTTATCATACATGTCTTAGATTGCTCGAATATAAGCTATACGAATTCCTTTTTTCTCCAAAGCCTTCCATAGAACTCCTCTTGGCACTCTATCATATGCTTTTTCTAAATCAATAAACACCATGTGTAAATCTCTTTGATTCTCCCTATATCTCTCCATTAATCTTCGCAACAAGTATATTGCTTCCATAGTTGACCTTCCTGGCATAAAACCAAATTGATTCTCCGTAACTTGACTCTCTTTCCTTAACCTTCGCTCAATTACTCTTTCCCATAATTTCATAGTGTGACTCATGAGTTTAATTCCTCTATAATTTGCACAATTTTGAATGTCCCCTTTACTCTTATAAATAGGGATTAAAGTACTTTTCCTCCACTTATCTGGCATCCTCTTAGATCTCATAATTCCATTAAATAACTTTGTGAGCCAACTTATACCTTTCATTCCCAAACTCTTCCATACTTCAATGGGTATATTATCCGGTACAACTGCTCTGCCATTCTCCATTCGCTTTAATGCTTCTTTTACCTCTACCTCACAAATTCTACGGTAAAAAGTATAATTTCGATCCTCTTCTTCCGTGTCTAACCTATCCAATTGCAATAAAATCTCGTACCCTTCATTAAAAAGCCTATGAAAATAACCCTTCTATCATTCTCTGATATCTCGTTCTGTGACTAACACTTTCCCGTCTTCATCCTTAATGCATTTCACTTGATCCACATCTCTTGTCTTTCTTTCCCTACTTTTAGCTAACTTGTAAATACTTTTTTCTCCAACTTTAGTACCTAAAGATTGATATAACCCATCAAATACCCTCGCTCTCGCTTCGCTCACTGCCTTCTTAGTGTCTTTCTTAGCTACCTTATATTTTTCCCAATTTTCATTACTCTTACATAATGACCACACTTTATAACAATCTCTTTTAACTTTAACCTTATCTTGTACACTTGCATCCCACCACCAAGATTCTTTATCCCTAGGTCCAAAACCTTTTGATTCGCCTAATATTTCCTTTGCTACCTTCCTAATCTCTTTAGCCATTTCATTCCACATATCGTTAGCACTTCCTTGTATTTCCCAAGGTCCTTCTTCTATAATCCTTCTCTGTAAATTCTTTTCTTTATCCCCCTTTAGTTGCCACCACTTAGTCCTTACTACTCTACCTTCACATTTACTTTTTACTCTCCTCCTAACTCTTACATCCATAACCAAAACTCTATGTTGAGTAGTTAAACTCTTTCCCATTATAACTTTGCAATCCATACAAAATTTTTTATCTGATTTTTTTATAAGAAAGAAATCAATTTGAGAACATACCCTACAACTTTTATACGTGATAAGATGTTCTTCACGCTTTCTAAAACAAGTGTTAGCTAATATAAAATCGAACGCTAATAAGAAGTCTAAAATAGTTTTACCCTCTGCATTTACTTCTCCTATACCATGTCCTCCATGAACACCCTCGTAGCCTGAAGATACACTTCCCACATGACTATTTAGATCCCCTCCTAAAATAATCTTTTCTCCTAATTGTATTTCCTGAACTAAACATTCTAAATCTTCCCAAAACTTTACCTTATGAGATTCTTCTAACCCTACTTGTGGTGCATAAGCACTAATAATATTAAAGATTTCCTTTTCTACTACAAACTTTAATGCAATGATTCTATCTCCTAACCTTTTGACATCTACTACAGTATTCTTCCAAAACTTATCTACAATTATACCTACCCCATTTCTAGATTTATATTTACCAGTATACCAAACTTTAAAACCTGAAGTATCTAATTCTTTCGCTTTTTCTCCTACCCATTTAGTTTCTTGTAAACACATAAAATTAATCCTTCTCCTAATTATAGTATCTACTATTTCCATAGACTTACCCGTAAGTGTACCTATATTCCAAGTTCCAAAACGAATCCTACTCTCATGAACTAACTTCTTTAGCCACATTCGTTCACGAAAATGTAGTAGCTCTTGCTTATTTTTCACTACATCCAAGCGACGATGCAGCGGCTATTGCTCACTTCTCACTGTACTCGAGCTATACAGCGCGTTACTTACAGGCAACGACCTAGCCTTACGTCTAATATATCGATTGTCCATGTCATAAAGATTCGATAAAGTTTTACGTTGGCTGTCGACTGCCTAACATAACCCTCCTCTTTTTCCGGGCTCGGGACCGGCTATGACCAATAAAATTCGTCATAGCCAGAGTTCGATAAAATCTAGTCAATGATACTCAAAAGGTAGTATACTTCATATATCAAATACTCATATAATTACATTATTAAAGTTAAAACCACAGGCGGTAATAACACTATTCTAGCATTAGTATATAAAAATACAACTATCTTCTAGATTAGACAACCAAACATATTCTGGTGTCTTGAAACTACTATTATAAATGTCCAATAGAAAAGGTAAAATGCTTCCATCTTCACTTGCTCCAATCTAGGTGTTGATCATAAATACTGGGATCTAGCCTACTTCAAGCACTTCAATCTACTATTAGTCCACCTTGAAGCTTAAGCATAGTGTCAGCTAAACACAATTTCTTATTTTAACACATTACCACAAGAATTGAGAATTTACATTTTTAGTAAAAATATTGTTAGTTTCAATAACAAGTAATAGTTCAATTGCATAGACTATAGACACATGTTTCTTTTTCCCTTGTCTATGGCATAAAAAGATAGCAAGAACATGCATAATATACACAGTAGATAAAGGTTAAAGCACGTATATATATATATATATATATTTACTTGCATCTAGTTTATGGTTCTTATAAAAGCTGATAATAGTCATCATCCCATAACTGAATACATATTCAACGTATCAAAGAATTAAAAGAAACATACAAATGTGTTAAGCCAAATATATCACAACACTATGAACATTATTACAATACAAAGGAAGCATAGATGACCCATCCTTAAAAGTATTGTTTGTAGGAAGAATGTTTCTCCAAGTACTGCATCAAGTATCTTATACTACTTGTTACAAACTTACATTTTCAAATTCCATAGATAACATACCAAGCATTCCATATTACTTAGTATGAAATATAGATTTTCAATGCAATCAAGGAGGAAGAATTACTCTCCTTAAGCATCATCTGGACACTATAACACATTCATAACATATTATTAAGAAACATGATTGCCTAGCTTTTCTATCTATAGCATCCTCTAAAATGGATCCATAAAAATATATAATCTGAGGTCACCTCTCTTTCAAGGGTTATTCCTTGTTTCTCAGAGACAACCTCTATTAAGGTCTCTTACCCTTGAAAATTCTGTCTCTATTAATGGAGGCCATCTCCAATTGAAATTTCATCCTTTAAGAACCCTATCTCTTAAAGATTATTTCTAATTGGGATTCAAGAATCTCATTTCTTAGAAACCATCTCCTATTGGGATTCCATTCCTCAACAATCTTGTCTCCATCCTAAAATCCCTTTCTCTTAGTACTTCTAGATGAATTATTTCTTTATAGCAAACTTATCTAAGATATTCATTTGAAGATTAAAGAAAAATATGTAAAATTCGTACAGGCAAATTAAGGTAGGATCATTCAGTTGTAATCCTCTATCAATTTTAGAATCATCCATTTAAAGGAGATTAATTATATCAAGTAAGTGAAAGCCATGTAAACTATTTTGATTTTCCAACTAATGTGATCTAAATCATTTCCTTCCATTTTGTTATCACACTATATATATTTATATTGGAGTGATAATCCAAACAACTTTATTGCATGAATACTTAGCATTTATCATTTCCTTCATTTATCTTATATGCAACATATGAATGCAAACAATTAAATACACCACAAAAGGAGTTACAATAGTATAATATTAAGATAATTCAATCATATGGAATATATGTATACAACTAAAGTAAACTTAAAGCTTGAACAATCATAGTCATAAGTTAACTTTGCAAAGTCCAATGAAAACCTTTTCTTATTACTATGTTTATTTTTTTCAATGTCTTTTAAAATCCTTAGTCCATATCAAATTCTAGTCCAAGTTAAGGCCAAGGTCATCTATGCATGTGAATAATCCGTGGCTAAGCCATCCATGTATAAGATCTAGGTATACTCTTTGAAAGGGAATTTATCATAATGATTATTGATCCTAAGATTCTTCAAGTTCCAAAAGAATTTAACTAGGCTACCATGTACTAAAACATACAAAAGCAAACATGCATTCAAATATATAAAGGTTCAACTTATATAATTTGAGAAATCTCATTGTTTTTACTTACTTGAGAATCACACGGCCCATGTGAATTCACACAACCAAGCCATGTGATTTTACAGCTCATTTTGCATGTAAAAGGCTGAGGAAATATACAACCTATGAGTTGTTACATGGTCAAGCCATGTAACCTTCAAGTGGGAAGCCATGTGCCTTAGGTAGGCATTGCATGACCCATGCAAAAATGCATAGTCGGGCTATGTAATGACACCTTGTTTTGAAAATCATTTTGTAATAGTCATGTTTTTGTGTCCCTATCCCATTTTCCTATATGCAGTCAAGATAACTATAAGTATTTATTAGATAAACACCAAAAACACACACTAGATGTAGATGTGTGCAAGGATTCTAGGATTTCGTGGACCTTTAACTTTTCTTATAGCTTTCTATAAATCCATAGTATCTCTTTTAGGTTTCAAAGAAAAGAAAAAAAATATGCATATATTAAAGGTAATTCTAGCTACCCTTATATGCAAGACAAAATGAGTGTTTTTACCTTTCTCAACTTAACCTATCACTTAGAATGCATTTAGGATATATGATGCACCAAAGCTAGAGAATATAAATTTGTTAAAACCTAAGTGAAGTTCTACAATCATACAAAATGAGGTCACCAACAATTTCATAATCTATAAGTGTACTGGTTGCATTGTCTATCGAAGTTAGTCAGATAATAAAAAATGACTTCTATATCTTACCTATCATTGAAAATGATCACACATAATATGACTAGATTTCCTAATCCCCTTCCAAAACCAAGCCATTGTAGAATGGTTATTTAATAAACTAGAATAACAATCTCTATAGTATTTAAGCCTTAAACATGAAAAAAAAAAAAAGAATGTTAAAAGAAGGCCTCTAATTAGGCAAAGCTTACATGCTTGTTCCATTGAAGAATCAAATCCATCTAAGTAAGGCACAAGAGAAGGCTGAACCATATCATGCAACAAATAAATTAAACTCTCTATTCCTTTTTAATGGGAATATCAATTCCTTTTTGTTTATGTTGGATTAAAGGCATTGTTATTTTAATCATGCCAACCATATTATAGTAATTCAAAATTTGAAAAATATGTTTTTGAGCAAAAAAAAGGTTTTGAAATAAATTCTTATGAACCCATGATCTTCAAATATTTCTAGCTTATATATCTTTAATACTGATATGTTAATTTGGATGTTCTTGAGGAAAATGTTTTTGGGCTAGACCACTTTTTAAGCTCCTTAATGTTGCTAGCCCAAAACATTGAAAGAAAATGGAATTAAAATTATGGGCCTTTGAACCCATGAAAGAATTAAATCCTAAATCTGAACTTACTATCTACTTTATTTTTCTAACAAATACCTAGTATCACAAAGCAAAAATTGATGTGCAAAGATCATTATTCCCACTTACCCAAAGTGGATACCAGTTAAGTCAAGGCAAAGCAAAAAGGAGATGTTAGAATATCCCAACACCTATTACATATCAACAAGTACAATGTAGCAAAGGTAGAGCATAAAAGGAAGAAGAATAACAGGAAGGAAATCATGTTTCTCAATGGCAAGACCCTCTATCTCCTACTACTTTATTTTTAAATGAAATGCACTTCAAGTACATACAAAGAAAGATAAAGGAACAAAAGGCATTTTCAAAGCTTCTTTATTGTTTTCCCCTTTGCTCCTATCTACCTCAACCTTGGTTCATGATGAGAAAGAAGCCAAAACCACACTCTTTACATTTATTAAAGTAGAATTGAATGTTAAAGAAAGTTCTGTTGGTTGGTACACTCAATGATATGATTTTGTAGCCTTTGGAGATGATCTACGTAAGAAGGAAGAGAATACATATGTAACAGTTATCTCCTCATCATTGATATTTAAAGCAAGTTACATTGAAGATGAAAAAAGAGAAAACAAAATATGCATTCATTGAGAATATTCATCTTCATTGCACTATGCATATTGAGCTTATTGTGCATTTATTCCTCTTAGTGAGGTTTGAGCAATTTGTCTTAGGTGGCCTTAGTAAGCCTAATTCTTTCTCAATGAAAAATACTCTAACTATTTTGATTGTTTGGATTTCTAGGAAACTTGTAAAAATCTTAGGTTTCTTTGCGGTTATAAAAGCTTGTGGTTAGCCCCTAGTGATAGGGTTATCTCGTGTATAACTATAAAAGCAATTGTGCTGAGTACTTAAGGTTACTTTGTTAAATAAGCTATACAAGTTAAGTAGTTGACCCTTGTTGTAAGGGTTACCTTATTGTAATTGATTTGATTTCCTTGGCTATATAATTCTCTTATTGAGTGCTTGGAGAGTAAATATAAAACCACTTTAATCTAATCCATTATAAATCTTGTTGTGTGGTTTTTCCTCTTCCCTAATCTTCTAACTTATTGAACTTTCTATCTCATTTGAAGTAGGAACCTAAACAAATTTAATTTAATTGAAGTTCCTAATTTCATTGATTTCATAAGTTCATAAGAACTTGAGCACGTAACTCTCCACCTAAGTGCCAAATTTTTTTATCATTTGAACCACAAATCTCCTTCAACAATATTATATATTTTTTAATATATATACATATATATATAAACATATCAAGGAAATAATATAATAAATAATTATATATATGATATATATAATATAAAAATATCTAAACTAATATATATATACTATTTATAATTAATATTTTTAATTTGGTTAAATTTTTTTCATTTGATAAATTATTTTTTCTAATTTATAATTTCTAAATCCTTTATTTTTTTAATAATTAGTAAAATATTAATATAGTTTGAAAATCCCAAAATTTTAAAATAAAATATTCTTAAATTTTAGTTATGAGTACTTTTTATTTTTAATTAAAAAATAACTTTTTAAATATTTTAAATAACATAAAATTAGTACTTAAATATTTTAAAATTTATTAATATTTATTATATTAAAATTTTAATATATAATATTTAATACAAATATATATATATTTAATTATCACATATTTAACTACGATTGAACTATTAAATCATAAACTAATACTTTCACAATTTTACTAATCCAATAACCAATTTGATCTTTAAAATATTGATTAAAATAGTTATTAATATAATATCATAACGATCTATAATTAGGTAACTAAAATCTCAATTCTTATTAATGAACGCTTATAAAATTCTAAAAACTCACATCAAAAAGCCTATTAAAGATACAAATAAATTTTATATATATATATATATATATATATATTTCTGTTAGTTTAAATTTTTAAAATTAAAATAAATATGAACATTCAAAGCAACCTAAAGCCTACAAATTAGATTGCCCTGGTTTGCTGATTTTTCTTCGGGTGTTAGCTTCATATGTTTCTTCTTCTTGACACCAATAAAAGCTTGTGATTGTGAATAGCAATTTGGATATATCCCTCAACAAGAAAAACTATTACTTGGCAGTTTTAGTAACGGGAATCAAAATCTGATGTAAGAAAGATCACATCTTTAGTAAGTTATTGATTAGTGAGTGGTAGGTTACCTTCCAATTTTATTTAGGTGTATTTGCAACTACATAAGTTGATCAGGTCAAAAACTAGTCCGCGGTCATGCATAGCCTTACATACATATATATATATATATATATATATATATATATATATATATATATATATATATATATATATATATATATATATATATAAGAAAAAGAAAGAACAAAAACTCATTGGGCATGGAAGGGGCCAATTTATGCCGTGGATTCTGAACCACGGCTTTGCCTCTAGTGGTGTCAAGGGGCCATCTTCGGATTGAGTGATATTGAAACGTGGGGATCACTTGCTGAGTTAAAGCATGATTGCTCTTATTATTTTGTTTCTTTTTGTTTATTAGGGGTATTTGTCATTGTCAGTCTCCTCCGTCACCATATGTGACCCCAAGACCTAAGAGTAGTGCATTTTAAATTGATGGACTGAAATCATAGCATTAAACATAAACCAACCCCTAATTATATTAGGTGATTGCATTTAATGATAGCACTATTTTATTTTCAACATTTGGGATAATTTTATCTCTCAAGAGATTGAATTTCTTTTATCATTAAATATAGAGTAAATTATATTATTTTTTAAAAAAAATTTGGTTAAACTACATCTCATAATTTTTTTATTTAAAAAATATCATATAAATCTCTTAACTTTTGATATTTATTACAAAATTTTTTCAATAAATTTTTGTGTACAACATATGTTCTTTTTTATTATAAAATTATTTAATTATTTTTACTGTTATATTAAGAATAAAATTATATACACATATATATATATATATATATATATATATATATATATATGTTACTCTTAAAATACAAAGGGTATTAGGTGTAATTTAGTTAAAATTTAAAATTCAATCAATAAATAAGTAAAGTAAAACTTTTTAAAGTGTATATGTAATAATTAAAAAAAATTGAAAGACAAATATACTCTCTACAAAATTGATTTGCAATTTTTGTGTTTAACTAAAATATTTTTGCGAAAATTGTGATAAAACAAGATGTAAACATTAAAGATTACATATTTATACAAAGGAAATGTGGTAGTTACATCTCTTAAACACACACACCTTGGAGTAATGGAGTAGTTTAGCATTTCTCTCTAATTTATTTTGACTAAAATTTTTATTTTTATTTTTATTTTTTTGGGTTATAAAGTATGTTCAAAAATCTAATACAAAATCAGGAAAAGATATCATAACAGAAATACTAATGATAAGACTAAAAAATATGAGAATGAACGCAAAAGGATTAACAAATTTGATGGTCAAAGATAAAAAAAAAATTTATTAGTTTAGACTTGATTTCTATTAAAAGTATTCTCTCAATAAAATTTTAAAAATATCAAGTGAATTTATGAGAATATATTCTTAAAATCGTTCAAAAAGAAAATTTAAATACAAACAAAACCCAAAAACGCTCTTAAATCTTGACTAAAATATGAGAAAATATGAGGAAAAAAAACTATAGTTTAGAATCTCAAATTAAAGATATTTACATTAGAGGGTCCAAAATTTTAAAATTATTCTGAAGGATTGTAAAATTAAAAATTTTATTTAGAATCCTGAATTATAATTTTTTTATATAGTTTAAATTTTTAGTCCTAAAATATTTTGTAATAATTTCAAATTTTGAAATTTTTTAATATAAATATCTTTAACTTAAAATATTGAATTGAAATTTTTCAAAATGAAACCCTTGTCTCTATGCTAATACCGATTTTGATCCTCCACATCCGTAAATATTTTAGAGAGCCACATTGCCAAAATAAATAAGGTGGAGATTATGGGCTAGAGCTTTTTCTTTTTTGTGGTTCTCTCTCGAAACAGTTTTAAAGGCCTAAACCACGATAGGCCCAACTAAAGCTCTGAACTTTTAAGTACATGCAATCCTAGTGCAGAGGCCAATACTTTGAGGTTCGGCCCCAAGTCACGTATTTAATTTTAAATTAAAATTTGAATTAAAACTTAAGTTGAAAACCAAAATAAAGATTGAAAGTAAAGAAAAACAAAACAAAGAACATAATGAGATAATGAGAATCAAAAGGACTAGATCTTAACAAAATTTTTTAGGTTTGGCCCCAAGAAAGAAAAAAATTAAGTGTCTACAATTAAATTCTCTGATAAAAATATAATTAAGTAAATAAATATTTTTTAAATATCTAATTATATGGTTTTGAATTATAAAAATTTTTATTAGAATACATGATAGTAATACCTAAAAACTAGAACAAAATTTTCTCCAATTTAAAACTTGAAACTTTCGACAATTGTAATTTCAGCACAAAAGGTAGTTTGACGTGGAGTCTTTAAAACACAGGAGCGTTTTCTTCCTTACATATTATATATTCTTCTTGGAGGGAAATAACAAAGTATAGGAAAAATTAGACTAATTTAGTTATTTATTCTTTTAGCAAAGAGTAATTTATCCTTGGCTTTGTATATAGAAACCATATTTCTTTTATTTAATTAAACCTAAACATGCAAAAACTACATAGCCTAATTATAAAGTTGATTATTAACTTTAAAATATTACATAACACTTTCATAAACTTTGAACTAAAATAAAAATATTGAATCCCAATTAAAATTAAAATATAACAAAGCATCTTCATGAACTTTATCTCTATATTTCATCCCAATTTCCAAATCTCTCAAGGTATAGGCAAATTGTCTATACACTAATGTTTTTAGTCCTTAATTTTAAGGACTATAGTTAAAAATAATTTTTATATCTTTATTATTAAGTTATTCAATAAAAATATAATAAATGTAAAAAAAAAGTCTTTAAGAGACCAAATCATATACTACTAAATTATAAAAATTATATTTTTGTCTATAAAATTTATATACGTATCATATTATTATTAAAGAATTTATTAATAAAAATATAAAATTTGTACCTAAGTTTTTTTTTCAATCTCAATGAAGATCTATTTTTTTTTAATTTAATCCAAAATTTAAGAAGGTATTTTGCTATATTTTAAAGTTGATGCACTAGTTTTATAATTAAACCTTAGTTTAAAATGCAAATCATAGTCTTTTTTGCATTTTTTTTAACAACATATAGTTTGTATCTTAAGGGCTCATTTGATGCATAAAATATAAAAAAATAAAATATAATTACTAATGGAATGAAAAAGATAATTTTAAGAATAAAAATAATTGTTATACTCTTACTTTTAAAAAATAATAAAATATTATTAAATAATAAGTATAACAATATAATAAATATTTAAAATTATATAAATATAATATAAAGAGTATCAAGTGGACCCAAATATACCATAATTGTAAATTTGAGCCACATTGTGTTAGGACAAACTTGGTCAGAGACTCATCTTAAGAAGTATAAGTGCATGTTTAGTTTAGTGTAAGAGAGGGTGAAAACTATATTTGTAACCCACAAAATGCAAAAAATTAAACCACATTTTGAGGGAAGATAAAGTTAAACCAAACATATACTAATTAGACACCATGCAATTCCTATTTTCACAGCTTTCAAGAAAGAAAAAAATTATGTCATTGAAGTTTTCTTCTCTCTCTCTCTCTCTCTCTTTCTCTCATAAAAACCTTTTGTTTTTTTGAAAGTTTTTTTCTCTTTTTAATAAACATTAATCAACTTTAGTCTTTTATTTTAAAGATGATCAATTCTTTCTCCAAATAGTCTATATCAATAAACTCGATTATTTTAGAGAAAAAAAAATCCTACAAAAGACTAAAGTCTCAGAGAAAATTGGAATATGTGTTGCCTCTTCTTCATCGTCTTCAAGTTTTTTTCTTATTTTATTTTAGTTGTATTATAAGTAAAGTGTGTTATATAAGAGTTTGGATTTTCTTTTTTTTTAATATTTTGTTATTTGTCAATTTCAGAAAAAAAAAAAAAGACAGAAAATGCATGAGGTCCATCACTGAAACAAGTTTTATGTATTTAAATGAGACTTATTTAAGTAAACTTCACACATTTTATATTTTATTTTTAATCAAAATTAACTAAAAAATTACAAAAATAAAAAAAATAAAAAGAATCCAAATCCCTTACATAATTTTATCTTTAAGAAATGTGTTGCCTTTGATGATCGATGTTCTTGTTGAAGTTCCCTCAAGCGGGTTGCATGGATTGATTGATGCTATTCTTCCAATCATATAACTTTGTTCTATTTGGATATGTTTGTTGATTTGTTTGGAATCATATTTCTCTCAAAGTTAACTTTTTCAAGCATATAATTATTTTGAATAAATTATATAAATTCATTTTGAATTATGTTAAAATTATATAGATCTCATTTCTATTTCTAAAGTATTGACAAATTTTTTGAAATAAAAAATTATCTTATATTTTAGTCTAACTTTAAATTTGTTTGATCAAAATATATATCATTTATTTATAATTTTTTTAGCTTAAAAATATATATATTAAAGTTAATAAAGAATATTTTAGTAAAAAAATTAAAATTAAACTAAAGTGCAAGATAATTTTTTATTTTAATAAAAATTTATATATTTTCTAAAAATAAAAAAGAGTTTTGTATAATTTTTTTAAAAAATAATATAATTTATTCATTTTTATACCCTGCGATGCTTACGCTATTTGTAAATTGTAATAGGGCCAATCTTGTACGAAAGTTCTTTAGGAAAAAAAGAAAAGTAACAAAATTATGTCTGTATTCTTCAAATAAAAAGTACACAATTAAAACCTTATTTCTTTTTTACATTGTTCATTAAGAAAATTAACATAACTGATATATAATTTTGAAAAATTTTCATGCAAATTGATATCGCAATAATAGTAATAGGGTGTTGTAATTTTTGGGATTACTAAATAAAATATATAAAAAATTGAGCTTTATCAAAATTATGCTGAATTTAAAAGAGTTATACTTACATTACATTTATAATTATTATGGCCACCTTATGTGTTCTAATCAAATTTTAACAACTGATAGATATTATTCTAAACACTCATCTTTATATCAAAATATGCTTGTGGGAAATACTAATTATCCGATCCTCTTCTAACGTAATGATTATTTTTTAATATTACGGTGAGGTGCTATCGCTTACACACACTTGAACCAATCCTTTTTTTTTTGGGTGAAAAATTCTTTTAAAAGAAAAAATTTGCAGATTCATCCCAAAAAAGTAACAAAATTATGATTTAAACTTTAATTATTTGTCTAATCACACATTACATACTTAAATTTATTATCTACTATTACAACAACTCTCTGGGGATTAGTCAACAAGCAAGGTTGTTATCCAAGAAAATGTGCTAATTAATTTATTTGGATTTGGTTGTGGCCACCATTAAATGGCATATCCCTCCCTTTTTTTCTTGGACTAGGGAGATCATTGCCCTATCAGATCCCTTTTGCTCTTGGTTTCTTCAAAATAAAAATAAATCCATCCTTTAAATTATTATAATAATAAATTATATAAATTTCCTTTTATTTTTATTGAAATTATGTAAACCTTCTTTCTATTTTTAAAATAAATATAAATCTTTTTGAAATAGAAAAATATTTTACACTTTAATTTTATTTTAAATTTTTTGACTAAAATATCCTTCATTTAAATTTTTTTTAGTTTTAAAAAATTTATATTTAAGTTTAAAAATATATTTTATTCAAAAAATTTTAAATTAGATCAAAATATAGAATAACTTCTTATTTTTAAAAAAATCTATATAATTTTAACAAAATTTATAGAAAGTTTTTATAATTTACTCTTTTTATTATCTGCAAAGAAACTCTCAAACCCTACAAGAAACATTGCACTGTGAAACTACACAACATTTAAAACTTGTGTGTGTGTATATATAAATATATATTGAAATTAAGATCTCAAATTTTTGCATTTAGGCTTATTAATTGAATTGGCTTTTAAGGATATTTATTGGTCCGTTAGACTCTAGGAGTCAGCCCTAACCCAACCTAATTAAGCTTGGTTGGGTCGAGCTACGAGCGAAAACATATTCTGTCCAATCTGTCCTAATAGTTACTTTTTTTTGAGTTATTAACATTTTACTATTTTATTTTTTTAATTCTTATTTCATCTTATTCTTTCTGCATGCTGCAACTGTTATTACTTATCCAAACCCTTTTTACTTCTTAATTGTTTTCATCGTTGATATACATGCTTACTGATATTTCTTTTGTTGAATAATAAAAATACACATATTTATCTAAGGTTAATTATGCTAGTATAACTTATATTCTTTCTGCATGCTGCAACTATTATTACTTATCCAAACCCTTTTTACTTCTTAATTGTTTTCATCGTTGATATACATGCTTATTGATATTTCTTTTGTTGAATAATAAAAATACACATATTTATCTAAGGTTAATTATGCTAGTATAACTTATATTTTGCTTGATAATATTAGATTATTTTTTTATTATTTATAAAAATATAAAAGTTCTAAAAGTCCATTATTTTAAAATATATGCCTTTGATTCTATAAAAAAAAAATTTATATTACAAGTATTAGTTCATAAAAGAAAAAAAAAAGCTTGGGCGATTTTAACCCGTCTTAACCTAATGTAAAATTGGGCTTATTTGGGTTGAGTTGAGTTACGGACATAAAAATAAACTCTATATCTTAATAAAACCAATTAGATGTTCGGTCCGACTTTACCCATAAACAAACCTTTTGGGCAATAGTTGCATACATGCTTGAATTTGAATGTTAAGAGAGGGAATTGAAGTTTTTTATTGAAAAAAAAAAGGTTGAAAGGTCTCAATTATAATAAAACCAAAAATCAACGGCTATACCAAATTAAAACACCCAAAAGGAGAGGGAAAAAAAAAAAAAGATTTCAACAAAGCTTAAACTTCCCTGTGGATTAGGTGAAAATTGGACTGTAAGAAGGTAAATGTAGTTGTCAAACCCCGCAAAAATAATACCCACCATGTTGATATTGGATTCACATTAAGCGAATAGAAAATGAAGAATGTACCTATGAAGTAATTTTTTTAATAAAAAATTATTAAAAGGCATATAAATATATTAATTATGTTTTTCTATGATTTTTATTTATGATATATTTACATTTCTTTTTATGATTGGCTCAATGATTTACTCATCTCTCATTAACTGAATCTATCTATAATTTTTTCATTAATCAAATTTAATTATAAATTTCTTTATAAAAAATTGCAAAAAGTAGTATCTTTATGGTAAAATGTTTATACAAATTTCGTACCCAAAAAAATTGTTTAAACAAAATTTAAGGTTAAAAAACAAAGCTGCATAAGAAACCAACGATTACAGCAAACGCCCACGTAAGCATCCGATGTGAAGCAACGTGTGCTTCAATATATTCTATTCAGTTTAGATTAAAGTCAACTCTTTCTAGTAATTTCGTTAGGGTTATGAATATCCACAGTCACACAGCTTTATCAATGGTGCTGAGCTGGGCAGCTGCAAAACTGCTCAGTACTTCTATGCCTTCTATTTATTTTTATAATATATATATATATATATATATATTAAAATAAAAATAATTATCCTATATTATAAATTAATTTTAAATTTTTTAATCAAAATATCGTTCATTTAAACTTTTCAAATACACTTCATTTAAAATTAAAAAATTTTAAATAAAAAGTATTTTGATTAAAAAATTTTAAAATTAGATTAAAGGGTAAAATAACTTTTATTTTAAAAAATTTTGCATAATTTAAAAAATTTTAAATGAAAGATATTTTGATTAAAGAATAAAAATTTGATCAAAAAATTCAGATATCTTGTTATCTTCTTCTTCCACAGGATGACGTGCCGTGCCGTCACAGCCCCGTCACAGCTGATAACCACTTTGGATACCAATATATATTTTTCCATTATTTTATTTATTTAGCATCTCATTTTATTAATTGATCATTTCATTAATTATGAACATCAGCGAATTGAGTAGGCCATTTGGTTGGTGTGTCATATTATATCGAAACAATTATATATGATATCCTTGGCACCAAAATAGTAGCTAATAATAATAAACATTGGCAATTTTTTTTTTAAAGATATAGATAAAGCCAAGTGAATCATGCATATATATATATATATATATATATAAAGTTATGTAAATAAATAATAATTTGTCAATTTGTAGAGAACGTAACTGAGGAATGAATCATATTTCACATTTTTTTTTAGTAGATAATTTATTTCTCCTTTTGATAAATTAATACAGAAAAATTACATAAACATGAACAAGAAGATAAGAAGGGGCAAAAAAATGGAGAAGTGCGTAATGTGAACCTGATTAATGGTGCAATGGGTTTGGACCAGTTGGAACAAGGCGCGTCTGAGCACCATAACGCGGATCAATCTCGCTTTCATCCGCCGGTTCCGGCACGTGACTCCGGCGGTGGTGCTGCCGGTGGCGGCGGTGGTGGTCGTCGTGGCGGTGGCGGAGGAAAGGGGAGAAGTCAAATCTGGTTGCTAATAAGAGTTTCCTATTGCGAGGCACAGACAAGTGACGATGACCATTGTTGTTGAAGTTGTAAGTGAAAGTGAAGCAGGCACGACAAAGAATCAAGAAAAGAGAGAGCCATAGGATGAAACTAAGTAGAAGCTGGAGTCTGATCACCATGGCCATCAAAGGGTATATAGAGATTGCATGGAAAGAGAAAGTTTTGCAGAAAAATATTGAAGAAGAAGAAGAAGAGGGAAAATTTTGAAGGTGCTAAGAATATTGTTGCATGATAAGAAATGGTGGTAGGGAAGGTTGACATGGGGTGGGAAAAAGCTAACTAGCTTGCTTCCATAAGACTCTGAAACTTGAAAATTTTGATGATACTTTGTAAATAATGAAGGTTTTAGTGAGAAAATTGTCGAGAATTCTTGTTCCAATGAGGCTTCCTTTGCGTTCAAGGAAGAAAGGGGTCATTTAAGAGCATGGTGTCAAACCATGAATATTTCTTTTATTTTTTTTTAATAAATATAGTATTATGACCCCTTGACCAGGACAAGGACAAGCCTGTACTCTTTCAAGCAAGAGAGAGAGGGAGGAGGGACACATCAGAGAGTTAACTTTCTAGTAAGGATTGAGGGGATCTTTATGAAAACGAACGGTTTTTCAAATCATCTACTGTGAAAAACATGGACCTCCACCTGTCCCTTGAAAAAAAATATATATATTTCACAATTGTTATGCCATTTTGTCTTAGCAATCAAAATTTTAATAATTTTGTTGTTATAAATATTGCATTGTAGATTAAGATGATATGTATATTTAAATGAAAGAGTTTGATTTTATTGGACAATATACAAATTATAGTACAAGAATTTCTCAAAAAAATTGTTAAAATAAAAATATGATGATGACCATTATGACAGCTTGTTTAATGGCAGAAAGATGTTATTTTGACGTTGAATCTTTATTTTTGAAATTCAGGGCCTTCAATTTTAAAATAAACAACATAAACCAGTGCTCTTTATTACGTTTGACCTCAGCATGGTGAAGGTGGCATTAGATAATAAGAATAAGATGCGCTTCATGAAATAAATGGTAAACTAAATCCATTATACACGCTAAAGTTGCATAGGAGAAAACACTTGCTTCAATTAGACTACTTCATCTCTGTCTTCTTTCAAATTGTTTAATTTGTTTTGATTTACGCGAAACTCATCTGTTTCCATGGATCCCTTGTCTCTTCTGGGCATGTGGGTCTTACAATGTGTTTTCTCCCCTTTATTGCTTTGCTGTGTCACGATTGAGTAACGCAAACATGTTGCCTCCTCACAATACATACATCTACTACTTACCACAACTTTTTCAATATCTTGCATCCTGCTTTATTATTTGGGTAAATTACACACACTGTGTCGCTGGTTTGCTCCTTTGCTACTTAATTATTGTGATCATTTTTTATTTACATTTTTTTGGAAAAAAAACAAAGATTTTATTGTTGAAAATCTATTGACTTATACCCTCAACAAATATTGTATTTTATGAAAGCTATTGTTGACATTTCAGACTTTAAAACACTATACTTTTTTGCTAAAGATTTGTATAGTTGCTAATGACAAAGATAATTTTAAAACACTACAAAATTAATTATACTGATAATATTCACATAATTATGTTAAAAGCTAATTTATAAATTGCACGACGCATTCTAAGCCAGAGTAGAATAAACTGATTCGAGATAAATTGTAATACGAGCTTACTATTAAAAAAGAGAAGACCCTAAGTTTGAGCTTTCAAATGCTTAAATTAATGCTGAAGAGAACTGCTCATCTTTCTTTCTTCTCTTTCCATTTCTTGTGGCAATGAACATGGAGTGGCTTGTCCAAAATGATAGGCTCTTTGTCCGGTATAGTATTCAATGCTTGCCATTTTCTTCACGTGGGGTTGGCGGGGCCCACCGTTTATAAATTTATATATTTATTGGTAGAAAAATATATATACTTAATATATTATGTCATCGATACACAAATTAACAAAAACCAAATAATAAAAAAAAAACTCCATACACTACTTTAGTTATGGAATAATAGAATAATAGAATGTAAACATATAACTCAATATTATTTTATTATTAAATAGACCTTATTTTATTTAATTTAAAATTTTTTATTTAAAAAAATACAAATAAATAACATTCTAAATATATATAAAAATTCCACAATCATGAT
This sequence comes from Erythrophleum fordii, assembly GCA_032878935.1. Classification (NCBI taxonomy): domain Eukaryota; kingdom Viridiplantae; phylum Streptophyta; class Magnoliopsida; order Fabales; family Fabaceae; genus Erythrophleum; species Erythrophleum fordii. Next base: position 3,239,721 of record JAVQMF010000055.1, read on the forward strand.
CACAATAAAATTAACATTGACATCATGCATCTCTTTTCCAAATAATTTTTATATATACCTAATGCATCGTATCATTTATATACTTACCTGTTAAAATTTATTTTTTAGATGAACTCCACATATACTACGCATAGATCCCACAATACAAGTTCAATTATAGCATTTGATTTTCATAAATGTACCATACAACTAAGAGAATTTCCTCTTTTTCAAGCCAAGTTCAAAATTAGCACTAGTCTTGAGCATCCTTTTTCCACGCCAAGTTTCAAATAGAGTTGTTGGCCATCCAATATGAGATCTGATCTGATGATTACCAACTTAGACTTGCTGAGTCAAACGCCCATCAGTTCACTCCTTTAAATAATAGACGCACCCACCACATGCGCAACACCAAAAATGGGCAACCACACACACACAACACCACCCCCCCCCCCCCCCCCCCCCCCCCCCCCCCCAACACAACAAAAAAAAACACAACGGGTAGACCATCAATAAGGTTGAGCTTCTTTATGAAGAAGGCTAGATTCTTAAAAATAGTTATCAAGTTCTCTTATAAATCACATGTTGAAATCTTATACAATTTAGTATATTATTGACTGCTTCACAAAAGTTCAATCAGGTGTTATGATTTTATTGAAAAACTTAATAATAAACACTTTCTTTTTTCGGTTGATTGGCTGAAAAGTTCCCGCTCGAGTTCCACTCTACCATAATCAGGAACAAAAATTAAGTGATGAAAAGCAGATAAAACTAGGTTAAAGTCCATATGAGCAACACGGGCTCATATAACAGCAGTCTTAGCTGCCAAGAAGATCGTTAAATTTTGTAATGAAGCATCCCCCAATGACATTGCCAGAGATAGAACTGAATATAGCAATGCCATGAGGATAACTACTTCCTTGAAGCTTTCTCCAAGTAAAAATACAAGTCATCGTTAATTTTATTATACAGCACTGAAATAAAATGACAAACTAAATTCAAGGCAATGCACACCAAGAAAGCATCAGCATTTCATTAATCAAGTCTTAAGTAAGACTATTATTTCTCTCTCTTTAAGGAAGGAGAAGTGGCAGAGAGGCAATTTGGTACAAGGTTTTATCTTTATAAAGCAGCATAGTACAAGCCCTACCTTTACTAAACCATTGCAGATCACAACAAGTAATTTCTCACTTATGATATAAATGCTTTCATCAACCTTCCTCCCAGTCTACATCGTCATCCTCGTCGTCTTCTGCTGGAGCATCAGCTTCAACGTTCAAGTCATTGACCTTGTAATTCTCATTGCCCTTGCCTTTATAATTCAACCCAAAGCACAACTGATTAGACTCAAAATGATAGCCAGTAAAAAATTGGGTAAGAGGGAGACCCCCAAAAAGAGGAGAGAGAGAAAGGGGGTGGGGGACAAAAATTACAAAAAAAAATTCAGGAGACCATTAATTTTATTCAACGTAAATTCAGAATTTCCAGTGACAGCCACATTTCGAGGGGTATAAGTCTGCCCAGACCGGTAATGCACAAGACAAGTTACCCACCCGGAGGGGGGGTGCTAAGGAGGATTTAGTTCAAGGTTCCAAACACGATTCTGAGAGTCATTATTTGATGTGGAAATAAATTTCCTATAATACAGGGGAAGTCTCACTCACCCATTCCATAAGTTCTTTAGATTCTCACCAAACAAAAATTATTTTGCAAAGTGTGTACCAATCCCATCTCTACCACTACCACCATTGTCATCTCCACTACCATCTTCAACACACAGTTCCCATGGTTGCCACTGCAACTGTCCTGCTACCTAAATTAAATAATGGCTTTTGCCTCCACTATCCTCCAAATTTTTCTAAAATATCGAGTTTTTCCTATCCTACCTTTACCAAAGCAATTCATCAGCTCATCACCATTAACACCACTGCTATTGTGCCATGTGACCCAAATAATACTGTTGCAAGTTGCAACTGCCACTGTCACCACCATAATTACACCCTCTAACCAATCACCATGGCCAAACATAATAGTACTTCCAGTGCATACTGTGTAAATTTATTTCTCATATTAAGATTCCTGAAAGATTACTAAGAGCACAACCAAATTTCCATCACCCAATGCCATGTAATTATTTATAAGCATAAGTCATCAAAGTTTATCCTCAATTGCATTAATGTTGTCTCTTATGTCCCCCAAAAAAAAAAAATTGTTTTCAATATTCTCAGCATCCAATCTTAAAACAAGTTTCAACAATTTTTACAAACCTGTAGAACAAGACATACCAAACCACTGGAACATCAACCTAGAGTGCCAGACAACCAACCCAAAAAAAAAAAAAGGTCCATGGAGTTGCCTAAACCACATCCCACATTTAATAAATAATAATTACTTTCACTTCTACATATGCCCTTGAAATTGTTCTTGCCCATTTTAGATTTTTGGGTTCAACTGGTTTAACTGTAAACCAGATGTTGCACTGGTCCAACTACCGATGAGCCAAATAAGATCCAAACCCACTAAAGAGTGAAGACTGCCTGAACGGGGCAGTTCTAAGCAAAACAGTTGACCTGAAATCAGTTCTTTAAAAACCCTGCTTATACATATTTACGTAAATATAATACAGTAAAAGGAAAATGACTTTCGCATTATTTACACACTCATACATATCTGGAATGCTAAAATCCTCACCTTCTAGGATAAAACCATTCTATTTACTCATAATAACAAGAAAAATTTTTTTAGAAGGAGGAGTACTGCAGTCATTTTGAAAAAAAAAAAAAAAAAACTACAAATTTCTGGTTGGCAGAACTTAGGGGTTGAATATTAATACACTCTAGCCCTATGTACCTTTCCTTTATAGTACTCTAGAAACAGAGATTAACTACAAGATAAATTCCAAGAGTAACAAGCAATTTAAAGATAAATAACACTCCCATCTTCAGAATAGAGCCAGAGGATTATCCTACAGACAGCTAGGAAGCTTATCACGTGATAATCCTTTGGCACTCCCTCTTAATTTGTAACACTTATCCTAAAATAACTGATAGGTCTTCAAGATATACAAATCACATTAGTTCACATCATTTAATTTTTTCTCTATGCCATTATTTCCCAGAACGTATGATCTTCTCTCTGTCCCTATTGTGAATTCCATTCCCTATTTGAGATGTCCTTAGTTTGGTCTATGTCATGACTGGATTGTGGCAGATTCTCATTCTACTATCACTTCACTCTTGTTAAAACAAAGATTTCAGACCACCGTCAACCAAGGAAACAGCCCCAAAGTTCAGTTGGTCTTCTAGAATGATGACCCAAATTAGCTGCGATCCCTCACAGCCATCCATTCGCCCTCATCTTCCCCATAACAACTCACCAGCCCCAACAAATAAGTACCACCCTTACAGAAACCATCAATATTTAGCCTAGTCCAACCTCTTTGAAGAGACTACTAGCAGAAAAAAAAAATTTGTGGACTGAATGCACCTTAAAAGAGAGGTTTTTTTATATCTCTTTTAACTTTCTTTTCCTCACCTTTCTCTATAATTTAATTTCTATATTTTGTATTCATAGAAACTTCATCTTCTAGCTATTACAGGATGGAAAGCCAATCACATAGAATGTTCAAAACAAAGATGACATAAAGAAAAAGAGCATGCTTGTTAGAGAAATAGATAGAAAAAGGGAAGTGTATCAAGAAGGAGCGATAATTAAACGATGTAAGTTAATACAAAATTGTACTCCATTAAAATGACCTGACTACCCAAGAATTGTATGTGCAATTAAAACAGAGAATGGTTTTATTGTCAACACAAAATCTACACTCCAAACTTTTTTAAAGGGAGAATTATAATAAAGGACCAAAAAGTGAAGAAATTTATTCTTAAAAACCTGTTACCATTTATTTCAGGCTGATTACCACTGAGTTTAGCAACAAACAGTTGAACCTAGTAGTAAAGGTTCTTTAAAATAAATTTTTTCACTTATTGGTCCTTAAACATAATTTTTCCTTTTTTAAATAGTCTCAAAATGTTTCAAGATATTACTACTGAGTATTTATCATCTTTACTTGAATAGTTTACTACTTTCATATAACCCCAATAAGACTTGGTTCAACCCCCGTTGAACCCCTGACCCGTGACCTTCTCTGCTTTCTGAATCAGTAACTGATCTGTTACCTAGAACACTACCCTCACAATTTAGATGTCAAGTTTCCCATTACTTTGTTGTCGTGATTATCACTCTTGCGCCATCTAATAATCTTATATTGAGATAAAGAACAGATTTCTAAATTCTTTAAATAATTTCAAGGTTATATCATGCATTATGTAGATTATTTCAACTAATTAAAACTAAAAAAAATGCAAGGAAAAAAAGATCAAAACTCATCAATAAAAATACAAGCAATAACGCATAAATTAAAATATGTCAGGTTCTTTCTCAGGAGGGGTACCATATTTGCAAGAATTAGCAGTTAGTGTGCACAGGTCATGCAAGATTTCAAGTAACGATCCAAAATTTGGTCCTAATCACCATCAGAAAGACTGATAGTTACCTGCAATTGGAGCCTCCTCCCACTCAGTTTCATCATCCTCCTTGCGTTTTGATTTTATACCAACCTGACGATGGAATGTACTGCTGAAAGGATCCTCAAATTCGGATGTTTTTGACAATTCTTGTCTTTTCGCATCCTCTTCCAATTCTTTTTGTTTCTTGAGCAAAGCAGCATAATAAGCCTTAATGTATTCATCCTATAACAAGACAAAAAAGAGATATCTTAAGTAAATAAAACCATTCTTAACACTTATTGGGGGCAGGGGGTAAAGACTGATAGTAACAAACAACTATAACATCAAAGAAAATAACAGTTAATCTGAATGTACGAGCCTGCAGACTTTTTTTATCATCATGTTCGACTGTTGACTTTTTGTCATATGAATACTGATCTGCAGGGGAAGTTGAAGGCCCATCTATCTTTGTTTCCTGCTTCAATTCTCCACGCTGCTCCTTTGTAAGACTCATCCCTTGTTTAATCATCCATGGTGGCAAAACCTTTAGAGATGCATTTTCAGTTTCAGACTTAATATCCTCTCCCTTGCCTTCAGCCCCATTAAAGTCAACTACAACCTGTCCACATCCAGCAATAGATTACTTCGCAATTAAACTACTAGGTTCAGGACTGCCAAAATTAAACAGTTTTACAGAAATATCCATGATATAACTCGGAGAAAAGGCATAGAGCTTCAGATTTATTCATTTACTGCTTATTTCACAATATTTATCAAAAAGTGGAAACCAAACTACACATAAATTGCATTATTTTGTGCAATTTCAGAAAACAAATGCACCAAATCAGAATCCCAAAGATTGCAAAAAGTAGGTTAAACTAAAATTGTCCCAGTCCAAATTAACTTGTTAACCAACTAACAGAAGAAAGCATGGCCACAATAGTACAGTAGACCATTCTTATTTAAATTCACGCAAGGCCCACATAAGACATGCTACAGTGCGCCTGCTCAAGATGGGTTTTCTGTTAAAGCTCATGAAACTTCTACAAACAGTCATATCATATTGAAATGCTTACATACAAAAAGTACTACTTTCAAATAAAGTAAGCCATTGGTATTAAATATCCTTTTCATAGACAATATAAAAAGATTATATATCTTATACATAATGCATCCATAAAATTAGCAATCCTCTCATTCCAATAAATTTAAAAACTTTTCTGTAAAATATTTAACACATTAACACAATTTAAAGATAGTATTACCTTGTTGAGAAACCTATCTAAGTGGAACACCTAATGGATTAGGAATTTATCTTTATTTAAAATTTTTGTGGTTGATCTCTATCTTCAGATTATTATAGATAGAAGACAAGACAAGAGAAGAGGGGCTGCCACAATGTATGTGAGGCGTGGATGCAAGCCACCTCATTTACTATGTTTTTATTCTTATCTTAAATTTTACATGGTATTGCCTCGTTTGAGAGAATTGTAGACTTTCAATAGCTTATAGTTTTTAAGTCCAGAGTTCCTGAGTTCCAACCCCCTTTCCTCCGCTATATTTCAGTCAATACTGTCCACCCCTTTTCCGATGAATGAAACATACTTTGACAACCAGAAAAAAATTTTTAGCAAACTTTCGTTTGTGATCATTGTTCAACAATTAAGAGAGGGGGGGAGAGGGGGGGGGGGGGGGAGACATAACACAGTCAATTAAAGCCTTCAGCATTTGAGTTGTGTGGGCATTGAGTGTCTAGTGAGCAACCCAAGTAGTGGACGCCAATTGAGACTTGAGAGAAGGTCAAAGGGACTACTCAGTAAAAGTTTATAGAAGACTTCTAGGAGCTATGTCATTGTGATTAGATGACATGGCCAAGGAGAGAAGTTGGGAGAATGTCAAGGACCCACTCATGAGAAGCAAGTCAAAGCATTATGGAAACTGCTATTTTCCTATCAAGGAGACTGTCAGTTAAAGTACTAGCTGCTGTAAAGTTCTTGAGTTGTGTTTGAGTGTAAGAGTACAACCTTGTGAGTCACAATGCAGTTTCTAGGTATCCTGGTCTAAGTATGTTTTCCTTTTAAATTCGGCGCAATATTTAGGTGTCCTAGTCTAGATATGTTTTGCTTTTAAATTGGTTTTATTTGTAACTAGCTGAAATCCTAATGGATTAGGATTTTATCTTCATCTAGAATTTTTGTAATTAATCTCTATCTTCAAATTATTATAAATAAAAGAGGAGAGGGGCTGCCACAATGTGTACAAGAGTTCTACGCATATACAAGCCTCCCCATTCACCATATTTCTATTCTTATCTTAAATTTTACATACCCATTTGGGATAACAAAAATCAAGCAATAGTCTAACGACCAAATGATCATCCATGCTTCCAATAAATTTCAAGACTACCCATATTAACACCCTACCTAGTAGCATACTTATGAACCTAGAGATTCATTTATAAAAATCATATGTAGGCTAGAATTTGGACCAGGGCAACCGTAAATTTTTTTTTTTTAAATGATTGGACCAGGGTAACTACAACAACCATCAGCACTATTGTCTTAAACACCCCCTCCAAAAAAAAAAAACTATCATACATATAAGATCATCAAGTGACCTGGAAAGATATATTGCACAAACTCAAACCATGAAAATGTTACCTTAGTATCTCCACTGTAAGGCATTGGAGTTCCACCATATCCCAGACCATGAGAAATTTTAGATTCACCAATACTGCTATCTCCATTGGCTGCATGCCCAGAAGCTCTAGCTCGAGCCTCCCATGCTTGAAGACTGCCAAATTCTGGAACAGGCAAGTCTTTTACTCGACTGAGTTGGTCCATTAAAGGCTTGAGCTGTACCTGCACTAAGTTTCATATTTGTTAACTCAGACAACAACCGCATGCAATTTCATGATGAACAACTGCATCTAGACTGAAGCTAGCTAGCCAAAGTTAGAGTTAACACACAGTGCACAAGGAGTACCATAGTCAAGAAACATTACAAGTAAATTAAATTAAGGGTGAGGAACACCAATAAATTATGGCCAGTAGTTGTGATATCTAGAAAATATCATAAAATTTACATGTGATGAAAGGTACCTAATACTTGTGTGAATTCACAAAAATAAGAGCTTCTGATATTTGACATGACTCGCACATATCAAGGCACAATCTCAATGTCTCCACTATTTCCAAAACTCTTTTTTAATAATTTTTTTGGAGAATATTTAACATTATTTTATTATGTAACAATGTAATTATTATTTTAGGAGTTAGGATTTGTAATTTGGGATAGCTGGGGTAACTTAGAATTTAACAAGGGATTTGAATAAAGCCCTTAAGCTTAGTTTTGTGTTTGCTCGCTAGATCTAGGGTTAGAGTCGCACATATCTTTCCTTTAAATATGTGTCTATCCATTTTGTCAGTTGTAGTCGTCACCCTTGATTATTGAAATACGGAATTGATCCTTGAATTCTAAGAACTTTGTTCCTTTTCCTTTATTTCTCCTTCCCATTCTGCACCACCATGCTCTAACAAGTCCAACATATGATGCCAAATATAGAAATAAGCACCATAATAAAATTATAAAAGAACCTCCATATTTTGAAGCATGTCCTTTAACTTCTCACGCCGTCGTCTTCTTGCATTGTCATCTCCATCTCCCCCTTCTTGAGCAGCTAACTTGTCACTTTCTACCTCAAGTTTTCCATTACAACTTTCACAATGGAAATCTTCATCTTCAAAAGATATCAACCGCAGAGCATCCAAGGCATTATATCTAAAATAATTCAAATTCTCAAGTATTATGACACATAAATACATTTATATGAATAAGTATAATCAAAGTTATGATAATGCTATTACAATGAACATCCAAAACCTTTTTCCACAGTTTGGACATAGATATTCCTGAACTGTATTCTTGTTCTCCAATTCATCTTTCAACTTCTTCTTCATGCGATGCAGCCTGTACCTAACCACATCATAAATCTGCAACAAATTCCATCATAACAATGTCTATAAATGGTGTCAAAGAAAATAGCAAAATAATATTGATTTTCCCTTCTCTCTGCAATAGAAGGCCCAAATATAATTGATAAAGCTACATTCAAAGAAAAAGTGAGAAGGAGACAGACCTGTGCATAATCTAGACAACAATAAGAATGCGTGTGCAGCTTGACCTTTTCTTCTCCTTCTTTTGTTGTCAGTTGACCATCAGTTGTAGCAGCCACAGCAGCACTATACATTTTTGCACCTTTAGCAGTCTAAGAAAACCCAACAAGATATGACATAAATAAGTAGTTAACTACATGACTTTATACTATCACTGATAACTGACACTTTTGCAAAACTAAATGTGATAAATAATAAAACTCTGCCTGCATCATCAGAAGGAAGTTTAAAATTCTATACCACCAACTTAACATATTGTGCAGTGTTGGAATAAAAATAGGACACTTCAATCTTGCAGATAACACAGAGAAACTAGTATAATAGAAACCTTTGGCATAAGCTTAAACAAGCCTAGCTCTTCTTCAAGATCTAAAATGTCCAACAAGCTGACTAAGATGGCCAACTATATGCTGCAGATAAGCAATTCAAGTAAGACAAACAACTGCATTGTCAACAAAATAAATTTGAAAATTTTACATGTGTAGTGTGACTGGGAGGTTCAAGTCTGAGGACAGAAACAAAGAGCTTGAAGGAATGGATAGGCAACAATCCACAATAGGCATTTTATGGACTGTCACAAAAAAATTAGACTTAGTGGAAATTTCAGACAACAGGAAATTGATTATAACAAAACTGAAATGCTCTAGGGTGATGATAATAATCTTGTTTATTGATACTATTATAAGTTAACAATTGTGTCTGACTTCAGTGTTTGTTAATGGCGCATAAAAATCTTGTTACTTGAGTCATGTCAGATATATAAATAAAATCATTCATGGACTTTCACTTAATAGCTTATGCCTTTGGGATGAAGTGATATTTGATAAAGTATCAAAGCCTACCAAGAAGAGTTCAATCAATCCTTAATGTCCCATTCTTCATAATTAAATTAATATTTTAGCACAAGGTTAGAAACTCATGGCTTTCGTTTAAGTAGAAGTAAAACGGAGTATATGGAGTGTAAGTTTAGTAAGAAACACACCATTTCTAGCGTAGAAGTAAAAATTGGAGAACATATCCTACCACAAGTCACACGATTTAAGTATCTTGGATCCATCATACAACATAACGGGGAAATAGAAGAAGATGTAAATCATAGGATCCAAGCGGGGTGGATGAAATGGAGGAGTGCTTCGGGTGTTATTTGTGATAGAAGAGTACCACTCAAACTTAAGGGTAAATTCTACTGCACAGTTATAAGACCTGCAATGTTGTATGGAACTGAGTGTTGGGCAATAAAAAGTCAACAAGAAAATAAGTTTAATGTTGCAGAGATGAGAATGTTGCGGTGGATGAGTGGACACACTAGACGAGATAGGATTAGAAATGAATGCATTAGAAAGAAGGTGAAAGTCGCACCTATTGTAGAAAAAGTTGTAGAATCGAGACTTAGGTGGTTTGGTCATGTGGGGAGAAGACCTATAGAAGCCCCCGTTAGGAGAGTAGATGTGATGGAGAATAGTCCAATAAGTAGAGGGAGAGGAAGACCAAAAAAAACTATAGGAGAAATTATTAAGAGAGATTTAGATTTAAATGGTTTGTCTAGAAATATGATTTATGATAGGGATTTATGGCGTCGATTGATCCATGTAGCCGACCCCACTTAGTGGGAAAAGGCTTTGTTGTTGTTGTTGTTGTTGTTGTTTGATGGGCATATGCTTTGTCCACACTTCAAGCCCATATGCATTTGCTCAAGAGGCATATTAGATATTATAATAATATCACTCATAGACCTTCACTTAACATTTTAAGCTTTTCAATGAAAACAATTTACACAGGTCATGAACAGAACCATAAGCTTGACTATAGTTTGAGTCAAGCGGTACAAAGCTTTAAGGTTTTCATCTATCTTAACAGATTGCAAATTACCATGCATCCATCTTCCAAGTATAGAGTACACGATTGAAAACACCCCCCCCCCCCCAAAAAAAAAAAACAATTTTCCTAGTTGAAGGCCATTAAACTGGCACTAAACACTGCAAAGGGTATGAGTTTTGCTAAATTTCCTTTACAACTTATGTGGTAGATCCATATGTAGGTTCTAATGGCATGCTCTCTGTGCAGATGCATGTATGTTGGATAAGCTTCAGGTCTGAGATATTGATATCTATTTTCACATCCCATGTGGTAAAAGTTTCATTTTAAACTTTTTGGTAAACATAAAAGTTTCCAGATAACTTTGCCATGCAAACCTCAGTATAAGCAATAGAGGAAAGTAAAACCCCATTTTACCCCTACTTTGTAGCATCCATAAAGCTCCAAGATCATGCCACAAACTTGACAGAGACTTAGTATTCTGGTCCAAATGAATAACAGGAATAAAAATTAAAAGACGGTCAAAGGTTGTCTGTAACAATGTCAATTGTCTAACTTGAAGATTTTTCTAAGAAAAGCTGAACCAGAGTTTCGACTCTTGCTTCTGGTTGAGCTGAATTGTTATTTCATGAATTAAAGAGAAGAATACAAGGAAATAAATAGGGAGAGAACCTCATAAATGGCTGATTCTCACATCCCATGATACACGCGCTAACGGTCAGAAAAATAAAAGCCATACAGCTCCTACTTTTGACCGAACAGAAAAAGGAAAAAAAAAAATAACAAGACTAAATGGAAAGAAATAGAGTGCAGTGATCACATGGTTCAATGGAAAACAACAAAAATTTTTAATAGTCCATCAGGTCGCTCCTCCTTTTGCATATTAGCTAAATTAGCCCTACCTAGTCCATCCCTTTGGATTTTGAAGGAGGAAAGCTTAGGAAAAATATGAAATTGACACCAAAAAGAGAATACCGAACTATTGAATTAAAACCTTTCCCCTTATTTCTCTCCTTCTGTAGTTTTCAGTTACAGCTTTTCTAAGGATTAATAAAATCAAAATTAGACTCATCACTCATTAGTCTTCAGCCGAACAGTTAAGTGATGGAACAATATGCTATACTTTAAAATAACTTATTGATAACTGACTCTGCAATATAGGAACTTGATCAATGTAGATTACAAATTTCAAAAGAAAACTAGAATCATTTAAAGATATTGAGGTGAACAGACAACAAGGTTAAACACAAAAAACTTGTGATACTTAGATGTGGACTTTATTGGACTTTAAAATCGCTAATGAGTGTGCTTGGAAAATAAAATTGTAATAGTGTGCAAAGACTCGGCATCTTATGATTCAATCAGCCCAAAAGTTACCTCTCTCCTGTGATCTCGAGTAATGAACTTCTCTTCTTCAAAAAACCGCAAAGTACGACGAAGTTGTTTTGTGTGCAATTTAAGGTCCTTTGCCAAGTCTTCTTCTCTAACCCATTGCCGTCTGGACAGAAAAAGATCAACACAATGAACCAAACAACAAAAAAATGGACCTTCTATTCTTCAGCTACATATATTAAAGTTCAAACAATATTATCTTCTGCAATTCATCACCACCCCACAACGCACACAAGATTCCACACTCAGCAGAGACTAAGACCTTTATCTGATATTTAACGAACCCAAACACTGTCCGGTATCCACTGATCCTAGCAAATGAACTAGCATTGCCCTCATAAAAACACTGCCTCTCCTCTGATTTATGCTTATCGTGTTCTTCAATTTCACTAAAGAAGTTCGCGTCCATTTATTTTATTTTGTTTGCTTTCTTTTCTTAAATCATATCCTGCTTTCTGCTGCACTACTTTCAACAAAGGAAACAGAAAGCACAGCCTCAAAAGCGGATAAACAACAACAAAGGCCGAACCTCGTGAGCGCATCGAGCACCACTACAGCGATTCCTCTGTTATCACTCCGACCCGTTTTAGGCTGATTATCTCCTTTGCTCGTCAGATCATCGTAGAAGGCCCTCGCCGCTAGTTTAACCAGCCTACGCAGATTTACCGAAAACCATAAACATATTTGAAGTAAAAACTAAATCGAAAACCTTATTTCCCCTATTTAAAGAAAACATGGAATAGAAAAACACGTTTTAAACCATTTGATCAGGAGAGAAAACCGTACTTGTTGAAATGTTCGACCATTGTATCGATACAAAAACGAGAAAAATCAGGGTTTTAATGAAATCTGAGTCGTCTGCAGCATGCCGCATATGTTCCTCTCTGGGATTGAGTCGGGGACGGAAGATCTGAAATCGGATGTTGGCGAAGCCAATTTTATTTATTTGTTGTTTATAGATTTATAGATTTATAAATTATCGAAGAACCCACGTATTCTTCGTAATCCAGGGCCTGATGGCTTTATCACATGGAGAAATAATCATCTGGGCCCCTTCGGTACCGCATCGAAAGGATTTCATAGTTTAGATATGTAAGGTCGCAATATTTGGGAGAGAAAATGGAAAGTTTTTGGCCTGAATTTTGAGCAATGTTTTGTAAGACAGGCTTGTAATGCCTTTTCTGCCCATTATTCCAATTATTTGTCTCTTTTTATTTATTTATTTGTGGAATCCTCTCTTTATCTCTAAATATATGGTCTTGAATGTAATGTGTACTAATCTTTTTTTTTGCACTTATTATTAAATTTAGATTTTAGAATTTGTGTTAAGATAAGATTTTTTTTATTTTTCATTACTAAATTCAAATTTTGACATTTATAATAAGATGAATAAAAAAAAAACTAAAAAATAGCGTCCTAATCCTCTACACATAAAGGGTAGTGCACAACGCCTATGCAGCGATGGAACTACATCATTCTATTCATGTTGAGCCAATCGCGATCGTCCATCATGAGCAAATCTAAACCATCCACCAAAGGAACTCAAAATGCATTTTTTCATTAAATGAAACCGTACGTTTTGCGTAATGTAATTTGACAATACTGCAGACAATTTAAGTCGTTCATTTCACGCAGTCTCAGTTATCCATTCATAATGCCATAAAATTTTATTTTCAACCACGTTATGCTACATCTTCCTATTTTGCTTTCATCCTCCAGCATTCTATTCATTAGTGGCTGGAAAAGAACTTTGTTTTGCACCTTCCCATCTCATATCAACTCTAATTAATGACCAAATGAAAATTCTTTCTTTTCAATCAATACTCCAAATCAAATCTAAGAAAATTAAATGCATTTAAACCAAAACACAAATAAGAGAAAATCACTTACCATTATCAGAAATTTCGCCACTGTTAATGAAGGATGACTGTCATGAAGAGTGCACCTAGAGGGGGTGAATAGGTGCTCTCACAATTTTTAATGCTAATAATTTAATTAAAAATGTAGAACAGAAAACCTTGTAGATGAACTGAGATCTTGTCGACAGGATCTTAGAAATTTGACTTGTAAAGAGAAGATCAAGGAGGCAGGAAGAGATCTTGTCGACAAGGTTTAGTTCAGTGGCTGAAAAATTAAAAGGCAAGGTAAAGGAAGAGAAACACCTGGTATATCCTGGTTCGGTCCTCAAGACCTACGTCCAGTCCCCTTGATGCATGACAAGGGATTTCCACTATAATCTTACAGTATACAACCACAGAACCTAGGTTTTCAAGCTTACCTAGAACTTTTACAAATTTTGCAGCTCACACTCACACAACCTTCCTTTTTTTCTTCACAAGTGCCACACCATTCAAGACTCTTACAGAGTATTACTAATCAGCACAAATCTCTCAGAGAAGATTTTTACATGCACCAGACACTTACTACAGAGAATAAAAACAGATGAAAAAGGATCCTTTTTTTGTTCGCTGGTGTGTCTCTTTTCAGCAGACCTCTTGCACTTTTATAAGCATAAAAAAATAACCGTTGCTTCATCTTCTTCAGATTTGAACGTTTGAAATGAGTAGACTTTGAGTAGCAACCAGTTAGCATGATTCCAGCAGAACAGAGAGGCTTTCTCAGCGGAACAGGGAAGCTTTCACAGCAGAGCAGAAGAGCTTTACTTAATTGACTCTGAACTCTTTTCATCATTTTAGCATTTGGTCATCATGTCGAGGAGAGCCACCAGATTTATGTTTTCAATAAGAGAACAGAAGGGAAAGGGTTGACTGGTAACATAGCAGGAGTATGGTCAGAGTCAGCTTTTACCTTTTCAGAGTAACAGAACATAGATATACTTTCTGCAGACTACATAAAAAGCAACACCAAAAGTTTTACTTGATGGGCTTTTATCTGACTTGGGCTTTTGGAGTTATCAAACACAAAGGGTTGAGAGACTATTGGGCCAACAATCTCCCCCTTTTGATGATAACAAAAGCCAAGTAATAAAAGTTTCTCAGATAATTAAATTAGACCATAACTCCCCCTGAATATGTACTCCCCCTTAATAGAAGGATTTGTGACAGAAACCAAAGCACAAAGGCAAAAAAAAAGACATGAAATACCTTTAAATTATCAGTGTATATTGTCTGTTATCAGCAGCATATATAATCAAGATCAAAGTTAAGCATTAGACCAGTAGAGATATGTCCAGAATTTTAAATTTAAACAAATAACCAGATCACAGCAGCAGATATATCCAGGATTTAACCAAGTAACCAGAACAGCAGCAGATATATCCAGAATTTAAACAAGTAACCAGAACAGCAGCAGATATATCCAGAGTTTAAAGGTTACACAAAATTATTCTCCCCCTTTTTGTCAGCAGCAAAAGGGAGACAGAGTAAAGAGACATAAGCAATAGAAGAAATACAGCAGGAGGAGAGGGGCAAAAAGACACCATCACAGGCCAGTCAGCAGAGGAAGACCCAAGAAGTTAATGGCGCCGGCAGAGGGCTTTCAATACTTTAAGGGAGTCCATGATAGCAGTATCAATATCCTGAAGCCGATGATCAAGAACAGTGGCCTTAAGATTGACACTGGTCTTGGCAGCCTGGAGTTCCTTATGGACAGCCTGGAGATGTTGAGGAAGAGGGCCATAATCCTCAAGAAGGCTACGCATAGTGCCAAGATTAGCGGTGAGGTCACCCATTTGATCAGAAATTTGATGAAGCTGACCTTGAAGGGAATGAAGGGAAGTAGCAAACATTTGGTTAAGGGAAGTCTGAGCTTCAAGGATACGATGGAGCATATCAAGGGAGGCCGGGGAGGAAGAGGAAGGTGGGGCAGAAGTGGAGGGAGGAGCATGACCAGGAGAGTGAGGAGGAGATGAAGAAGCAGGGGCATGACCAGAGGGAGGGTGATCAGAGTGGGCCGGCGAGGTAGGGGGTGTCGTGGGGTCAGAGAGGAGTGGCATCAGAGGTGCGAAGCCATCGATGATCAACGAGAGTGTAGTGCATTAAGCGAAAGGTGGCTTCAGTGTAGGTTGTGTCAACAAGGATAGAGGGGTAGTGTTTCAAACTGACATGATGATCCTTGAAGACACGGGTAAGGAGCATACCATAAGGAAGACTGGCAGAAGGGTTGGAAATGGTAATGGATTCGGCCATGAACCGTAAAATCCAAGTGCCGAGATCAACAGGCGTGCGGTGGACGAGGCAGTATAGAAGACAGACGTCCCGTTTGTTGAGGGACTCTAATGAGCGAGAGCGGGGCAGAAGACATGTGCTAATGATATGGGCCATTATACGTCGTTCAAAGCTGAGTGCAAGGCCATTGAGGCGCCCGGGAGAAAGAAGATCAGGGCGCTCGACCAAAGAGTCCCGGGCCTCGGCATAGGTAACGGGAAAATCCTTGCCCCAAGTTTTGTGGAAAAAATAGGAAGGCCCCGAGAAGGAAATCCCCAAAAGCTTGCTGAGCTTCCTCTTGTTGAGTAATATCCGACGACCCTTAATAAAGGATTCAAGAGACAGATCGTCATCCAGGATGGACAGATTGGCATAGAAGAGGCGAACAAGATCTTCATAGACCTCTTCCTGAAGTTCGAGCATTTTGTGCCAGCCCATGGCCTCAAAAGGCTCCTTGAGATCACAATGGATGGATTGGAGTTTGGCCAGGGAGACGGTTCTGCCGCAGGCAACAGAGCGGCGACAAAAGTTGGATTCATAGCGGGCCTTTTCTTTAGGCGACAGAAAGTCTTCAGCATCGGCGGAATCACCGGAGTCAGAAGGAACGGTTTCCAGAGAGTCACTTGACGGCCGGTCTGGGGAGACACGTTTGAATTTCTTGCCTTTCCCGGAAGACGAAGGTAAGGCGGATCGTTTGAGGGGGCGAGCACCGGAGGTTTGTGGGGTGTTCGAAAGAGTGGGAGGCCCAGGAGGATGAGGGGATGACGCCGGAGGTGGTCGGGAGGGAGAATGGTGAGAGGAAGGTTGTTTGAGGGGGTCAGACGCCGAAGGTTGGGAGCGAATAGCCCGTCGGGATCGCCGGGAGTAGGTAGGGACAGAAGACGATGGGACGGGATGCTGGAGATCATGGTCTGTCGGAGATTGTCCGGATTCAGAGTCGGAGATAGAAATAGGAGTGGTTACTGGAGATTTATGGGCTATCGTCTTGGTACGAGGCATGGGGAGGCGACGGAGGAGCAAGATTGGGCGCTGCTAGGGTTCGAGGGGGTTCAGGGAAGAGAAAGCATGTGGTCAAATAGGGGGCAGATGAGACGGGTACTGAAGAGGCTAAGCCATCATATCAGGTATTAATGTCGGGAGAGAGAAGACAATATTTGGCTGACACTTGTGCCTTATGCGCTGCTTTTCATGAAGTTGCAGAAGAGAGAGACTATTGATTTGAACTATCAGACCATACGCCACAGCCTGATTGGAGAAGAAGGTGATACAGTGTTTTTGGCGCAGAACTTCATGGGCAATGGTCATTTGACTTTTTTTATGGCCTCAGAGATCTTGTCGACAAGGTTTTCGAAATTTTTAGGAAACATGTAGGATAAGTAGTTATATAGAATTTAAACATTGCTAATTATGCCCAAACTAGTTCTTAACATAGAAAATCGATGTTCTAGTAGAGGTTTGGTAAAAATATCAGCTAGTTGTAAATCAGTTTGAATATATTTTACCTCTATGTCTCCTTGCTGTACATGATCTCGAATGAAGTGATGTTTAACTTCAATGTGCTTTGTACGAGAATGATGTACTGGATTTTTGGTTAGACAAATAGCGCTGGTATTATCACAGAAGATAGGAATTTGCTTGTATGTAAGTGAAAAATCGGCTAGTTGTTGCTTCATCCATAAGAGCTGAGTGCAACAGCTCCCTACTGCCATATACTCAGCCTCAGCAGTTGATAAGGCAATGGAGCTCTGTTTCTTGCTGAACCAAGATACCAAAGCAGGTCCTAGAAATTGACAGGTTCCAGTGGTGCTTTTCCTATCAAGTTTATCTCGTGCGAAGTCAGCATTTGCATATCCTACTAGTTCAAATTTGTTAGATTTTGGATACCACAAGCCAAGGTCTTGTGTTCCTGCCAAGTATCTGAAAATTCTTTTTACAGCAATGTAGTGAGATTCTTTAGGATTGGATTGAAATCTAGCACATTTGCAAACACTATAAATTATGTCTGGTCTACTAGCAGTGAGATAAAGCAAGGATCCAATCATACCTCTATATGTTTTTTGATCAAAATCTTTACCTTTTTCATCTTTGTCAAGATTTGATGATGAACACATTGGAGTACCCATAGGTTTTGCATTTATGAAACCATATTTCTTGAGCAGCTCTTTGGTATATTTAGCTTGATTGATGAAGTTTCCTTTCTCGGTTTGCTTGATTTGCAGACCAAGAAAGAAATTCATTTCTCCCATCATACTCATTTCTAATTCTCCTTGCATAAGCTTAGAGAATTGTATTGATTCTAGTCTAGCAACTGGAGCGTAAGTTTCATCAAAATCAATACCTTCCATTTGAGAGTACCCTTGGGCCACAAGTCTAGCTTTGTTTCTTATGACATTTCCTTGCTCATCAAATTTATTTCGAAATACCCATCTTGTCCCTATTATTGAGGCATTTTCAGGAGGTTTTACCAAATTCCATACTTCATTTCTTTTGAACTGGTTGAGTTCTTCTTCCATTGCAGCTATCCAATCTCCATCCTTTAAAGCTTCTTCGGTAGTTCTGGGCTCAATTTGTGAGAGAAGAGCTAAGTTGTTTTGTTTGAATGAAGCTCTTGTTCTTAATCCTTCATTGGGATCTCCAATTATGAATTGCATAGGATATGAGGAGGAGTGTCTCCATTCCCGTGGAAGCTTCAAATCAGTTCTGGGTAGGGCAGAGTCTATAGCTTCAGGTTGATTTGCAGTTCCTCTTTCCCTGCCTATATCTTGTTGACAAGGTATGGGATCTTGTTGACAAGATCCTTGACTGAGCTCCTCTTCAACTTCTTTGCTTTTCCTTTCTTCTCCATCTGTATCAGTCTTTTCTTTTATATTTCGGGATCTGTTTGGACAATCTGCATTTTCCTCATCATCCATATTCAAGTTTTTCTTCAAGGAGTGGTTAGAATCATCAAATACTATATGAATAGATTCTTCAACTACTAAGGTTCTTTTGTTAAAAACCCTATATGCCTTGCTTGTTGTTGAATATCCTAGGAAGATTCCTTCATCACTTCTAGCATCAAATTTTCCTAACATATCTTTACCGTTATTATGTATGAAGCATTTACATCCAAAAGTATGAAAGTAGCCTATGTTTGGTTTTCTTCCTTTCCACAGCTCATATGGTGTTTTCTTGAGAATAGGTCTAATGAGACATCGATTTAAAATATAACAAGCAGTGTTTATGGCTTCAGCCCAAAAGTATTTAGGAAGATCATTGTCAATCAACATGGTTCTAGCCATATCTTGTAAAGTACGATTTTTCCTTTCAACAACTCCATTTTGTTGTGGAGTTCTTGGAGTAGAAAAATTATGAGTAAAATGTTCATTGCAAAAGTTTTCAAAGAGTTTATTTTCAAATTCTCCACCATGATCACTTCTAATACTAGAGATTAAATATCCTTGTTCTCTTTGGACTTTTTTACAAAAGACCTCAAAGTTCTTAAAGGCTTCGTCCTTATGAGCTAGAAACAAGAGCCATGTAAATCTAGAGTAATCATCAATGATAACAAATGCATAACTTTTTCCTCCAAAGCTTCGAGTTTGTGTGGGTCCAAAGAGATCCATGTGCAATATTTGAAGTGGTCTTGATGTAGAAACAAATTCTTTAGTTTTGAAAGAGGATTTGGTTTGTTTGCCCAATTGACATGCATCACATACATGATCTTTTTGAAAATCTAGTTTAGGAAGTCCTTTCACAAGATCAAGTTTTGATAGTTTGGAGATCACATGCATGCTTGCATGTCCAAGTTTCTTATGCCAAATCCAAGGATCATTACAGATGGAGGAAAGACAAGTTATATTCTTGGAAATAGCATCTTTAGAGGTAAGAACATAAATGTTTTCAAATCTTTGTCCAACAAACAGAGCTTTGTTATTATTGTCAGACACGATGCAATGTAAGGATTTAAACTCAACTTTATAACCTTTGTCACACAGTTGGCTAATACTTAGCAGATTATGTTTGAGACCTATGACAAGACACACATTATCAATGCAGCAATTTTCATTCAGACTAATTTTTCCAAATCCGATAATTTTGCCTTTACCTCCATCTCCAAAGGTGACAGAGCCACCATCTTTGTGGGTGAATGATAGGAATTTTGAGTGATCTCCTGTCATATGGCGTGAACAGCCGCTGTCCAGGAACCAGTCATTTTTTGATATCTTCCCTTTGAGACATACCTGCATGTTGAATCACTTTTTCTTAGGTACCCAAATCTTCTTGGGTCCTTTATGGTTAGTGAGTGTTAAGTCTGTAGAATCTGTGTTCTTGGGAACCCAGACTAGTTTTCCAGATCTGTTTTTACACTTTTGGCAAGTATGACTGAATTTTTTACAGTAAAAGCATGTGATAGCAGTTTGTATGCTATTACTTTCTTTGACAAAGAAATTTTTGTACAGCTTAACACTATCTCTTTTAATATAGCCTATACCAGTTTTATCAAACATGCACTTCTGCTGTCCTAACAGTAGCTTTAGGTTCTCTTCCCCTTTTACAAAATTAGCTAAATCCTTTTCTAAGATTTTAACCTGAGTTTTTAACTCATTTATTTCTTTTACAGTGGCTGCTAATTTTGCTTCCAAGTTACTTGCGTTCTTTTCTAAACTAGAGTTGATCTGAATAAGATTTTCATATTTTCCAAACAATTTTTCAAAATCTATTAGAAGATCATTGAAGTCATTTTGTAAATCAGAATTTTCTGTTTCTAGAATTACCTCATTCTCAGCAGCCATGAAACACATATTTGTAAGTTCTTGCTCCATCTCAGCTTCTTCTTCTTCTTCGTCATCGCTCCATGCAGCCATAGCCCTTTTTTTGACATGTAGTTTGACTGATTTTCTTTTCATGAATGGGCATTCTGATCTGATATGACCATTTCTCCCACATTCATAGCATGTAATCATGTTTTTGGCAGCTTTGTCGCGTCTTGTAGTATTGTTTGAGGAAGCACCTTTGAATTTTCCCATCAATCTTTTTCTTCTAGCATAGTTCTCTAACTTCTTCAAGAAGAATGCTATATCTTGTGCATCTATTTCTCCATCTTCTTCAATAAGCTGTTCTTCTTTTGTCATAGCTTGCAAGGCAAGAGCTTTTCGTTTTTGTTCTAGCTCATGCCTTTTTAGATGATTTCTTTCGTAGGCAATGAGGTGACCACGTAGTTCGTCAGGAGGCATTTCAGCAAGATTCTAGCTTTCGAGGTTATCTACCTTTGATTGCCATATGGGAGGAAGACATCTCAGAATTTTTGAATTTTTCTCCATACTTGAGTATGTTTTTCCTAGGGCCTTCAGATCTCCTACAATTTTAGCAAATATGTTGAACATTTCTTCAATACTCTCATTCTCCTTCATGTGAAACAGTTCATATTCATAAACTAGCACGTTCATCTTACTTTCCTTGACTTTGGATGTTCCTTCGTGCGTCATTTCCAGCTTTTTCCACATTTCCTGTGCTGTGTCACAGCTAGAGATTTTATCATATTCCTGGCCACTCACAGCACAGTATAGAATGTTGATTGCCCTGGCATTACTTTCTACCATCTTGATATCATCATCTGACCATTCATCTCTAGGCTTGTCGACGATTTCTCCTTTCTCATCTTTCTTTGAAGGAAATTTTGGACCCTTCTCCATGATTTCCCACACTCGATAATCTGTTGATTGAATGTAGATTTTCATTCTTGCTTTCCAGTGGGTATAATGATTTCCATTGAAGTACGGAGGTCTGACAGTTGAGAACCCTTCAAGAAAGTAAGACCCTTCAAGTGGTTGTTGACTCATTGTCCTGTAAAATAAAAGATCTTTTCTCTAGGCGGTTAAGCACTAAAATCAGTGAGACCAGGCTCTGATACCAAGTGAAGAGTGCACCTAGAGGGGGGTGAATAGGTGCTCTCACAATTTTTAATGCTAATAATTTAATTAAAAATGTAGAACAGAAAACCTTGTAGATAAACTGAGATCTTGTCGACAGGATCTTAGAAATTTGACTTGTAAAGAGAAGATCAAGGAGGCAGGAAGAGATCTTGTTGACAAGGTTTAGTTCAGTGGCTGAAAAATTAAAAGGCAAGGTAAAGGAAGAGAAACACCTGGTATATCTTGGTTCGGTCCTCAAGACCTACGTCCAGTCCCCTTGATGCACGACAAGGGATTTCCACTATAATCTTACAGTATACAACCACAGAACCTAGGTTTTCAAGCTTACCTAGAACTTTTACAAATTTTGCAGCTCACACTCACACAACCTTCCTTTTTTTCTTTACAAGTGCCACACCATTCAAGACTCTTACAGAGTATCACTAATCAGCACAAATCTCTCAGAGAAGATTTTTACATGCACCAGACACTTACTACAGAGAATAAAAACAGATGAAAAAGGATCCTTTTTTTGTTCGCTGGTGTGTCTCTTTTCAGCAGACCTTTTGCACTTTTATAAGCATAAAAAAATAACCGTTGCTTCATCTTCTTCAGATTTGAACGTTTGAAATGAGTAGACTTTGAGTAGCAACCAGTTAGCATGATTCCAGCAGAACAGAGAGGCTTTCTCAGCGGAACAGGGAAGCTTTCACAGCAGAGCAGAAGAGCTTTACTTAATTGACTCTGAACTCTTTTCATCATTTTAGCATTTGGTCATCATGTCGAGGAGAGCCACCAGATTTATGTTTTCAATAAGAGAACAGAAGGAAAAGGGTTGACTTGTAACATAGCAGGAGTATGGTCAGAGTCAGCTTTTACCTTTTCAGAGTAGCAGAACATAGATATACTTTCTGCAGACTACATAAAAAGTAACACCAGAAGTTTTACTTGATGGGCTTTTATCTGACTTGGGCTTTTGGAGTTATCAAACACAAAGGGTTGAGAGACTATTGGGCCAACATGTCAATGAACGTAAATTTACATGATTGCCAATAAGATCTAAAATGGTTCATGAATTTTTGTTTTATTTTCTCCTTCACTCATGACCCTTACTGCAAGGAACAGAACACAAGGAGGATGAAAGCAAAATGGGAAGAGAACAGAACGTGAGGAACAAAACGAGAACGGACAGTTGAGATTGCGTGAAATGAACGGTTTGGATTGTTTGTAACATTGTCAAATTACATTACTCAAAACACACATTTTGGGTTCCTTTGGTGGATGATTTGGATTTACTCACGACGGACGGTCGCGATTGGCTCAACATGGAGTGAACGACATCGTTCCTTCATTGCATAGGCACTCTGCTCCATCCTCTATGCACAAAGGATCAGAACACCTGAAGAACAACAAGCACGAATGAAAAAGAATAGGGCAAAACAGAAAAAAAAATATTGTAGCAAAAATCAAAAACCAAAAAAATGTAAAAGAAAAAATAATAAATAATAAATATTTATAAAATGTAATATAATATTTTTAAATTATTAATTAATTACAATACACATTATTCTATAATCTAAACAAAATTAATAGTACCTTTAGAAGAAATAATAAGAAAAAATAATAAACATATTATAAAAATCAATTATAAAAATAATTAATAGTAGTTATGTTTTAAGAAAAATAATAAAACTTTTATTTGGTAA
This sequence comes from Erythrophleum fordii, assembly GCA_032878935.1. NCBI lineage: Eukaryota > Viridiplantae > Streptophyta > Magnoliopsida > Fabales > Fabaceae > Erythrophleum > Erythrophleum fordii. Next base: position 3,263,356 of record JAVQMF010000055.1, read on the forward strand.
GCATTATTTTATATACCATAATTTGATAAGTATTATTTTTAATTTTATATAATTTAATTATTACTTTGAAAATAAAATTTTTAGGGGCAATTTTGTCTTTGTCCTAAAAAATTATAAATTTTTTCCATATAAGACAATTTTGTCACTCTCTCCCACTATAATTAAAAAAGATAAATTTTGACTACAATATCAATCAAATAATAATAATTCACTTTTCACAAATTTTAAATTTACAAAACTTTAAAAATGATACCCACTTTCAACATTGAATTTTGATTAAAATATAAAAATTAAATTTTATTATCGACTAAAATTTAGTTCTCATTAAAAAATAAAAAAATTAATAATGTTGAATATTAAAAATACTAAAGTATATAAATAGTAATTAATAAAATAAAATTTAAAAATTTTTTAAAAAATGACTATAGGATTAATAAAATTAAATTATAAAAATTAAAAAAATTGACTTATAATTAGTTGAAATTGATCCAACTAACTATCAATTAAACAATTATAACTAACACATAATCAACAATGCATATATAATATATTATAACAATGCAATGCATTATATATGCTTTGATATATACACATGTAAGAAATATATATTTGTATATTATTTATTATATATGTGTATGTGCGCATGGGGTGGTTTTAAATATATTAATAAATTAATGAATATTATATTAATATATTAAAATAATAGTTCATAAATATAAATAATTATATAAAAATGATAAATTAAATATAATCATATATTAATAAGTATATATAAATATAATATATATTAATTATGATTGTATATAAAAGAAATTATTTCTGTATTATTTTTTAGTCTAATGGCATTTTCAAGAGTTACCATTATTTATCTTTCATTATATCACTATTTCTATCTTACCAAATAACTAAAAGAAAGGACAATCTCTTTCTTTTTCTTATCATACCAAATGCAATTGATTTAATTACATTTTATTTCTATTTCTATCAAAGAGAATTTTGTGTAACAAAAGAGCCATTATTTTATATATATTATTTGAATTTTTAATTTTTTATAATTTTTTTCTTAAATTCATATTTGTATTTCTTAAACATTTAACATTTGATCTCTCTAGTTAGCTACAAACAAACAAAATTATGGTAGAACCAATTATTGTTATCAAATCTTAAAAATTTAAAAAGTATAAGAATAAACTTTTAAAAAAATACAAACTATAAGAACTATATTAAAAATTCAAATGAATTATAAAGCCTAAATAATTATTTTTTAAAAAAATAAAACTCATTTTTGCAATATATAAATTTATGTTTTAAAATAGGGATATACATGGATCAAATTTTAGCCTAATCTAGTGTTTCACTTGATTTAGCATTAGGTAAATTCTTTTAGGGCTCATTTGCCCAAGCCTCTTTTTTTTTAGTAAAAATTATAAAATAATACTCTAAAAAAATTAAATTTTCATATAAATTTTTGTAAAATCATATTTTACCTTTGGAAAAAATTAATATAAGTTATTATAAAATATTTTTTAAAAAATATATAAAGTTAAGCTAAGTCATGTTAAATTAGCTAATATAGTTGGTTCAGTGACAATCTTGCTTGGTTTGATCTTTTTATTTTTTTTGCTTGACTTAATATGACTGAACTCATCAAGTCAAGTATGCACCCTTATTTTAAGTGCTTAAACAATCCCACCTAATTTTTTTTTTTTTGGTGGCTTGACCCAATATGGTTGAACTCATCGAGCCAAATAGGCACCCTTATTTTATGTACCTAGTAATATAAGAAGTCACAAGGTTGACTTACATTAAAATATATATTAATGTTTTTAAATAAATAACATTATTAATAATCAATATTTTAATATTTAAAAATAAAAGTATATAGTAAGAGGTTAAATATCTTTTCATTTTCCCTTTATTTAAACAATGACTTATTTATTAGTTAGAATTTATTTAAATCTATATAATAATATATAATTTTGGAACTAAGACACTAAAAGGTCCTAAAACCATATACATTAATACAAGTGGTTTGGCATGCATTAAAATGCATGTTGATATTTTTAATTTATTTGTAAATAATTTTTTAAAATTAAATTATAGTATTTTTATATTTTACAAATAATAAAAGGAAGTAGTGAGAATATCCCATATGTATATTAATTAACTTTTCTTTTTATTTTTTATTTTTATTTAAGAAAAATTAATTATTTAATCTTTATAATTTATATTTTTTAAAATTGGTCCCTATGCTTTCCAAACCTTTAAGATTTGGTCCTATCACAACTTGTTTGTTTGTAGCTGACAATACAAGGGTTGACTTGACCACATATATATATATATAAACTAAATTAAAAATTCATATTAACTACAGAGCCCAAATGATTAATTTTTCCTTGTCATATTTTGTTGCCTAAGCCTTTTGGGTGAACTTATCTTGTTCTTTAGTCTTTAAATCAAGCAACAAAAGGATGACATTTTTGTTAGTTAAACCAAGTATGCCAAGGAGTTACTTAAAATATTTAGAATAAAAAAGCAAAACCAAGTGGCACTTTTATGAGCTCTTCAACAAAAATCGACAAGGATGAAGATAGTAAACCCTTTGACATTACCAAATATAAAGGTATGATTGGCTCACTCTTATATCTAACAGTAACTAGACCGAATATAATGTTTAATGTGTTCATGTGTGTTTGTTTTCAAACTTGTCATAAAGAATCTCATTTCACTATTATGAAAAAAGATCTTTAAATATCTTGTTGGCACTACTCAAATAGAATTGTGACATTTTAAAAATTCTATAGGTAACTTAATTAGTTATTTTGATGCCAACTTTGTTTGAAGAAAACCAATAGGAAAAGTACTAGTGGACCATGCTAACTTTTTGGAATTTTACTTGTACCTTGGTTTAGTAAAATGAAAAATAATGTGGCATTATTTACTATTGAAATAGAGTATATTGCAACTAAGAATTGTTGTGCTTAAAACAACAACTTGAAAACCTTGGAGTGTATCTTAAAGATGTCCATATTAGATGTGATAACTCTAGTGCTATTAATCTTGTCAAAAATCCCATTATGCATTCATACACTAAACACATTGAAATTAGATATCATTTCTTTAGAGACCATGTTCAAAAGAAAAATGCCATTCTTGAGTTTGTTCCCACATCATTTCAACTTGCTAACATCTTTACGAAGCCTCTTTCAAAAGAAAGATTTTGTGTTATAAGAAGGGAATTTGGCATGGTTAATTGTAATAAACTTGAAAATCTTATTGTTTTCCCCCATTGCACATTTATATTATTTCCATTATCCTTATTAACTTAAGCATCGGAATCTCCTTAAAATTTGTTCTGTAGGTACTCCATGGGTCTTTATCATGCCAAACTCCAAATGTATTTGCTTAAGAATAAAATTGTTTGAAGTATTAGAAAGATTGTGATGGATAATTTTGGAAGGATATTTTGAAATATAAAGTGTTTCTTGATTGGATCAAGTGTTTAAAAGGTCATTAGGAAACTTTAAGGGTTTGTAAAAGCTTGAAATTAGAGAAAACTGAATTGTTCTATGTCAGGATACACAATGGTTAATTAAGCCTTATAAATAGTCGACTACTCTTTTGGAAATTAAAGAAGTCATATTGAGTACCTCCAATTGATTAGACAAAAGCCCTGATTAACTACTCCTTTATAGCTTAGTTAAAAAAAAGAAATTGACAATTGACCAAACCTTGATACTAGCCGACTTCTTAATTTATTAGGCCAAACCTATCAATTTTGTGTCTTGATAGTTAACTATCAAAGATTACCAATCAACTACGCGAACCCTAAATGACTCATGTAAAATGTTGAAGCCCTAATTTCATTTTAGAATTTTCCTTTTCTTAACATTCAGTCTCTCTCACACACACACACCCTCTAAATCATTTCTAGCTAAACCCTAGCCATTTCCCTTAATATCTTTCATGAATTTCTTAAGATTTGGAAAAAAATAATCTTTGGGAGCAAAATCTCTTTTGGTTTTAAGTGTCTTATAAGAGATGGGTTAGGTTCTTCTTTAGGTTGTATTCTTCATTTGCTCTTTTCAAATGGCTACTAGAGGAAATCCCAAGAGGGTTAGAACCCAAAATGCTACCATAAGTTCATCTTCTTTGGGCTCTATATCTCTTTTCTCCAACTAAACCCCCCCAAAAAAAGAAGTATAAGGACTTATTTCAAAAGAAAGGAGTGTTGCAATATTGATCTGCCATATGAATCAATTATAATTGCCATCTTACAATTCCATGATATTGATCCTTTTGATAAAGATGTGGTGTCCCCTCACAAGATTGGATTTAATAATCTTCTTTAGATGCACTTTATAAAGCATGAAGCATAGTGAACTAGAAAGGAGGGAAGACTTGAGCACGCACTCCAAACTAGCTCTTATACTAAGGCTTGATATGCATTTGCATCCCCTACTCCTTTAGCTAGAGCTATCATTCTAGAGCCTATCATCCTTGCAAAACTCTATGCCATGAACATGAAGCTTAACTCTATGGAAAATATAATGAATGAAATACTTGATCATGTGAAGAAATTGGAAACGGCTAATGATGAGGACTCAGACTCTTAGTTCCTTATTTACTTGATTATTAGCCTAACTTTTTAGTTAGTTTAGCTGGATATTTATTTTTGTTTAGCTCCTTATTATCCCCCTTCCCTTTTATGATGATAAAAAGGGAGAAATGGTACAAGCCCCTTGGTGTTTTGGTTTAGCTGGATAGATTAGTATTGGTACTCTTTTGATTAACTCTTTTTAGAGTATTACCTTGGTTATATTTTTTTGTCTATTGGAAGAGTGCTAAATAGATTGTGTTACATGTAAATACTGTTATTAAGAAAGTTCTAATAAATTTGCAATGGATGTGACTTATTTTTGGGCACTTTCTAACGAGGAACTCTTATAAAGAATAAATTGATTTGGCTAACAGTTTTTCATGGATGCCTAATACTTTGCCAAAGTGTTTGTCATCACAAAAAAAGGGAAGATTGTTAATCTTATTACTTTCTAAATTTTAGAATTTTGATGATAATAAATAGCTTGGATAATTTTTTGAGGAATCAATTAAGTTTACCAAACTTTGCAAAGAATATCAAATTAGCCTTGTATAGGACTTAGAACATCTTATAAAAGGATTTGCAGAATTTATAGCTCTTAAAATTGTGTTTTAAAATCCTTAAGTTAAATAATGCTCTTTTTGAAATTATTTTTATTTTAAGGTTTATATGAGTTCTAGGATAAAAAAAATGAATTGTTTAGAAACTTTTGGAAAGTTTCCAGTCAATTAAGCATTGGCATCAATCAACTAGCCAAGCTCTAAGTGGCACTAAGTGTTCATTGAACATGACTAGTCGACCGACTATGCTTTAGTAATCAACTGAGATGCTTCTTGGTGGCACATATGGCCACTCGGCCATACATGATCTAATAGTTAATTGGTCAATCTCTTTATAACACTTAGAGTAGAATATATGCACCCAGTCAATTAGCTTTTTTTATAATAGTCGATTTCTTAATCTTATTCCTTCCCTTGCTTTTCAAAAATTTAAATTTTTTGAAAGGAAGTATGCGAACCAATGAACTGTCAAGCTTTATTAGTCAATTAATACTATATAGAAAAGCTCTATATAGCTTTTACATAACTTTTTTCATAACATTTGATATTCCTCTTATTTCTAGTAATTTTATTGGGATTTATACTAAACATAAAAGGTCATATGAACTCAAAATCATTAAGAAATCTTGTTTCAACCTGGTGTGATCATTTTTTAACTCTGAATCATCCCTTTCTTCTTCTAATTTAATTTCATTTGTAAATCTACTCTTTTGAAAGAGTTTTGTTGATATATTTTACTCCTTTCTTGTGGTGAGATTGAAATCTTAAGGACAAGGATTGTTCAAATGGGATTCAGATGAAAGCCTTTTATAAAGGTGAGATATTCATGGTTGAGTGACTCATTTAAGTTGTTTGGTATAGTGGCTTGCAAATGCCTATTGAAACTTTACAAATATAATGAAAATCTCAAAATTATTATTGGGAACTAGATTTAAGCTTAAAGCTTAGGTTGAACCAGGATAAATTTCTTAAGTTTCATCTCTCCCACCATTTCCTTTTTTATTTTACTACAATTTATTTGCTTGTATTGTTATATTGATTCGTACTTTCTCTATTTTTTTTTTATTTATAATCATCTTAAGCTTTTATTTACCTTAAGTTTATCTTGCATTACAAATCTCTCCTATTTTTTGGTACTACACACTTTTAGAAATTCTATTGAAAACTAGTCCTTTAGTTTAATTTTTTTAAAAAACACCAAATTCACCCATTTATTGGGTGCCTAGCCATTCCTAACACAATGAATTGTAGTTCTTCATATTAAATCACTCAAGGATGTTTCTTAATATTATTCTTTTCTAAAAGAGTAATTACCTTTTCTAAGAAATTCTATGGCTTTGAACACAAAAGATATACTTTGTTTCACACATATTTTTTATCACAAAATTTAAGGATAATTATTCTTCAATGTTTATAATGGAATCTAAGCTATTCCTACTTAATAGTGTATCATCTACTTAAAGGAAAAATATTACAACATTTCCATCAAACCACTTAATGTAAATATAATTGTTTTCATTGATCATTTAAAACTCATGTGAAGTGCCACTTGATGAAATCTCAAATACTATGGTGTAGATTATTGTTTTAGTCCATAAATGGACTTTTGCAACCTATAAAATTTATTCTCCCTTCCTTTCTTAATGAAACCCAATGATTGTTTCATATAATTTTTTTTTATCTAGTTTTTCATTTAAAAATGTGGTTTTCACATCCATTTAATATAATTTCAAGTTTAAGATTGCAATTATAGCTAAGATTAGTCTAATTGAATTAAATCGTATAACAAGCAAAAGAGTATCTTCATAATCTATACATTTTGCTATGTACACCTTTTAGCAATTAAGCGTACCTTATATCTTTCAATAGATCCATCTTATTTTCTTTTTATCTTAAGAACCCATTGGTTCCCAATTGGCTTTCAACTAGATAGAAAATCAACTAAGTCTCAAACATAGTTTGTCTTCATCAAATTTATTTATTCTTCTAGTACTTTTATCCACTTTTCCTTAGCAGGTGATTATAGAACCTCTTAAATTATATTTGGCTCTTCGCTATCTTGTAAATTAACTATAAGTGTTGCTCCGTCAATCTCAAAAAAATGTTTAGACATTACTTTCTCAATGAATTCTACGTAATAGGATTATTTGTGCAATATTCTTATTTTGCATAAAACTCCCACTTCGATCAACAAATTGAGGCTTAACTACTTATTTCCTGTTATTTTGATTATGTGTCTCATAAAAAGATCTATTCCTATCAATCTCTCTCTTATTAGGAAATTTATTCTTAAAAGATGTAGTATTTCTTAATTTAATTTCAATTATACTTCCATCTTATTTTCTCCAGTGAAAATGTAACCTTTTAAATGTTCTAAGCATCTAATAAAGATAAAATTTTGTACCTCTTAGATTTAATTCCCATGTTTATAAGAAGTATCATGAATATAAGCAACTAATCCCCATGATCTTAAGATGCTTAAATTTGGTTTACAATTTGTCCATAATTTATAAAGTATGAAAATAACTAATTTAAAAGGCACACAATTATGTATGGAGGTGGTAGTCAATAATGCATTACCCACAATAAGAAATGGGTAAAAGTACTTGAGTCATCTCTAACCTAACTATTTTAAATGAGGTTATATTCTTTTTCTTAGCAACACTATTTTGTTGTAGAGTGCCAAAAATAATCAATTATTTCATTATTTCTTTCTCTTCATAGAACTATTTGATTTATTTTGACAAATATTTACATCCATAGTTAGCTATCAAAGTTCTAATTTTATTATATATTTGATTTTCAACCATGTTCATATAACGTTTAAAACACTTTAGTACTTTTAACTTATAAAAGATCAAATAAATTTAACTATATCTCGAATATTCATCAATGAATGTAATAACATACCAATCTTCATATCTTACCATCACACTCATTATACCACATATATCATAATGAATTAGTTGCAATGTATATTCAACCTTAGTTCCTTTTCTAAATGGCTTTCTAGTTGCTTTGCTTGCTAGGTAATACTCATATAGTGACATATCCTGGCATTCTTTATTTTACTAGTCTACGTATCCTCTTTTAACTTATATGGCTTATGATGAATGCTAATTTTATATATATTAATCCTCCTAATTTAAATATTTTTAATGATTAAATATGACTTAAAGGATTTAATTAAATGATATTTGATTTTATTAATCATTTGTGCACTTTATGAATTAATTTGTAAAATTATTGGTTTTTAGTGCATAAATTCTATTAAATAATTTTGTAAATTTTTTTACTCAAAATTTTCTATTATTTTTGTAAATTTTTAATGGGTAAATGGAAATTAAATAATGGAGATTGATTTGGAGAAGAATTGAAGTTACAAGGTTAAATCAAGAGCCAAAGCATTAAGATAGAAGCTATACGCATGCAACCTAAAAGAGGGAATCATTTGTACAAATTTTCCAATTGATTTTTTTGAAATAAAAATGGAAAAAAATTTAGAGGAGAGTGTAGCTAATTGATGCTAAAGAGGCATGGATTTGATGCAAACTACATATCCACATGGAACCATGATCGTACACAGCATCATGTACTCGATAGGTTCTCTCAAGTTGCCATTTTGACACGAGTTCAAGGCATGGAATGGACTCATGGGATTACATATTCAGGGCATGAGAATCACCATCACACAATCACATGCACAAACTTCCCTTCTCACATAAATGATACACTCACTCATTCACATGCATTCTCTTAATCACACATGGCTTACGGGGCACTCTTACACACATTCCACACCACACACCCTCATACATTCAGTTACAGGACATGAATGAGAAGGAAGAAAAATATGATTCATGTGGCTCTCTCATCCATTATACACACATCTCTCAAACGTAGCATATATTCCACATGTCATGTTGCATTCACACAAATAGCATACACGGTTACTTACATGTCCCTCCATTCTCCATTCGCAATCAAAGTCCATACATGCATGGGCTAACATTTACACAAGGCAAGAGAGAATAACACATACATGGGTGAATCAAGAGAATGCCACATAGCTTTCTTATTCATGAGCACAAAGACACATACACCAAAATCATGCACACATTCATATATTCACATACACGTCCAACTACAGCTACACACACTTCATGACATCAATCATCATTCATGCACCAGTCACGTCCACGTGAGAAGAAGGCATAAAGACACCACACAAAAGGAAAGCCATGGGTTGTGAAGAGAAAACCACACATGCATGGCTGGCCCACATGCAAGAGAGATACATGAAAGGGAACACATGATAGAGGCTGAAGATACGGGGAACAAGAGGTAGAGATCAAAGCACGGTTTGATGCTGAATGAGGGTTTTATTTTGACGTGGAGGATGAATGGATAAAGGGTGATTAAAGAGAGAAACGCATCATATAAACACACTGGGGGCCCAGAACATGAGTGACATGAGGAGATGCACGTGATTCATTAAGGAGGAGCGAGGCATGAGGAGCTCATGTGGAGGAAATAAAAAAAGAAGAGGCTCGGGAAGGACGAGGAGGTAGGGGAAAGTATATGATAATGCAAGATCCATTTTCTTCCTAATTGCAAGCTCCATGGCCGTGACTATGCATAAGATTTGCTCCATTCATTCTTGGTCCATGGAAGCTTAATTGAATCTTATGGCTAGCTTGGATAAAGACTTGATTGAAGCTTGAATCCATGGAGATTATTAAGGGATTTGGCTAAGATATCTATATTCTTTTTCTACTTTTCTTATACTACTTCTTGTTCATATACTTGCTTGATTAACTTTGTAATGAATTAGGATTAGTGTTGTTTATAATTGGTGATTGGTTAGACATTAATTAGGAGAACGAGCAATTTGATGATTAATTGATCAATTTAAATGCTGAAATTTTCATTTAGTTCCAATTTTTCATATATGTAACAAGATGTTTGTTGAAATGCTTGTTAAAAAATTATACGCTTAAATGTTTGACTTGATGTTTATATGAAATTTAATTGGTTAATTGAACCCTTTAAGATGAAAGTTCAGGTGTTAATTTGATTAATTAATCATTCAATTTATGTGTTCAATAATCTTAATTACAAGAGCTAATGATTTAATATGAAGTTGAGATCTCAATCAACATTGAATTGTTAAGCTCTTGAATCTTGTGTAATAACTCAAGATAAACTACCATAAACACATGTAGAAACTCTTAGATAAGAACCATTGATAATTGAATTAAAATAGGGATAGTGAATATCAAGAGATAAATCCAAAGCTAGTCACATGTCCATTTCTTGCTTGCTAATTCATGCATTTTAGTTAGTAATTGGAAGTTTTAATTCAATTTAAATTTTAGTTAGTAAAATTCAATTAAATCCCCTTTTAATTAGGTATTTTTTATATTCCTCTTACACTTAGAAGGCTTAATTAAATATTGAAATTTATTTTTAAGAAAAATGATCTAAGTTGAACCTTATATTGTAAATCTTATTTAACTTAGTTTATTTGAGGTTACTCAACATAATTGTAAACTTATATGGCCCAGCTTAACATGTCAAGTATTCATGTCCAAAACTGAATTGGAAGCAGAGGATAAAGTAAATCAATCATATTTACATGTGATATAAGAATTGTCATAAATTGTGTCTAGCATAATAAAACCATATGAAAGAAAACTAAAACTATAATACATTGTCCTATTACAAATGTCAACTGAATTATCATAGAAATTTGTATTAAAATCTAATTTAAAAAGAGAAATAATAAAAGCTAAATTATGTCAAATCTCTAGAGTGTATAAAACATCATATAAGATGAATATTTGTTTTCCATGTAAAACTAATTTGTATATTCTAATTCATTTAACTCTAATTTTTGAATTATTTCTTACATAAAATCATCTGCTTTTAAAAGTAACCAACAATACTTTATAAAGGATCCTTAATCTCTCACTACATGATCTATGGTCCCTAAATTATAGTTCATAAAGGATGAGATTTAGCTATCAAGATAGAAACATAAATAAAATTAAAATGATTATGAATCATAAATAAGCGATATAGATCTCTTAAAAGCAACTACAATACTACCTATTAATCTTATATTAAAAAGGCAAAGTCAAACTAAAATACTTAACAAAGAAATCTATTACAAATGAATAAAAGATCAAATAGTTAATATTTTATACAAAAGCAAATAAAAGAAATTCAAGAGAGATTTGAAAAAGAAATTTGGGCCCTTTAATGCATCTTCAGATAGAAAAAAAAAATAACTCTATACATATAGAAAGAATTTTAGTGAAAAGAATATACTAACAAAAGTAAAACTTACATAAATAAATCAAAAAATATTATAATATTGTTAAAAAAAGAAAATCAAGAGTTATTAGACAAAAAAACTAGTAAAGTCTAGTGTGACGACCCTAATTTTTAAACATTATAATTAAGGTTAAATACATGATTAATAATCATAAATTGGGTTTATAAGGCATTACGACCAATTACCTTGTGAAAATACGTGGAAATTTGAACCTTAATGTTATTAGAGTCATCAATCATATGATTACAAGTACTTATATACATAAGGGAAATAAACATTTATTTATAAGCCTTTGATTCTATTGCCCATCAGTTATAATTCATCCCAATGTCTCTAAATCATCCTTTGAGATTACCATGTGAAAAACCAAAGTTTCTTAATTAATATAAGGGTTTCAGAACGTTCGACGCGGCTAATTCCCCTTAACTATGACCAATTCCCCTCAGCTTCACCCATTGTATCGTTATCGCCGCGGCGAGTCGGACCTTCATCGTGGCCAACCTACATGGCGCCGCGACGAAAAAGTTTCTTAGAACTTACCTCGCTCGCCTCTTACTATTGGCCGCGGCCAATTCCCTTGTTAGCCGCGACTAATTCCGCTCTGAAACACCTAGGACATTTTCACAAAAGTTCGCCACAACCAATTCCCCATTTCACCGCAGCGAATTTTTCTCTGGACGACTCCCAATTTAGCCTCTCATATTTCGCTGCGACGAATTCCTCTCTAGCGCTCTCCCTAGGCAACTTTGCCTCTATTAGCCTCGATTAACTCCATTTTAGCCGCGGCGAAATTTTTTCTGATCTTATAACTTCAAAAATCTAGTCTCATACTCTCCACTCTCCCTCTAATATCACCTTAGGGCCATTCTATCTTAATTTATGCAACTCTAATGGTAGTTATGTACCTTAATTACCCAACTAATCTATTATTACTAATTCAAGACTTAAATGTCTATTTCTACTCCTCTAACTATCCTATATTAACCAATTCATAGTTTAATAAACGCAGAATTTCATAAGCTTCCAGCGATTACCATTCAAGTATGTATATTTCATTAAAGATTTCATACATCACTAATTCAAATCAACAATCTAATAGATACCGTGATGACATTCCCAATAGTAAACCATATCATAAATTCAACAAAGTCCATACATCAGATACTATAGGTTCATACAACCTAAAACAAGCTATATTGAAACTTAACTCCTTAATAAATACATTCCAACTAATTAAATATACCTACACTTGGCAACATGAATACAGGATGATGCTATACAATAAGGAATACAGAATTTAGTATCTATACTAAATAAATCAGCCTAAGTGTAGCTTTCTCCCCACATGTTGGAGTTCATGGATTTTCATCCACTTGCTTACCCTTATCCTTACCCGAAGAACCTTCACCTGAAATATTAATCCCATGAAACGGGGTGAGATACGAATCTCAGTAACCAAGGCAAATTCCATCATACATTCCAGTTTAATTAACATATATGCATAATTTCACATAAGCATAAAAAACATACCAGTCATATTAGTAAATAAAATAATTAGGCTATCATGATTACTATCCCATACTAGCAATCATATTTTCACATGTTAAAAGCCAATAACACTGGGAGAAGCCCGTCTATGGCACCTACTCCCCATTAAGCACAACCAGGGCTCAGTGTATTTAGGGTTTGATCATAACCCGGTGCTTGATCGAAGCACATGCATGGGTGGCAACTGCGCCACCGTTACACCATGGACTCACAAGGTCCAATCACAATACAATAGATAACTAACCAATTCATTCAGTATTTCAAATCATTCATATACAGCAAATATGAAATTAAAACAAATATATGCATGGAATTAATGTAAACCCCGGTTATCTCACTTGTAGACAATTGCAACAGCCACCAAGGGTACAAAATCTCCTTGTAACCATAGCATCAGAGAATTACTACTCTAATTCATCATTAATAGTTGCAACAAGTACCCAAAGAATTTAAAATGCTAATGACTACCTAGGGAACACTTACCCAGTGACTACAAGTTACAAATTCGGATTGAAGTGTCATCTACCAGAAACCTCAATATTTCACCCAAAATCCTAAGCAAATTCGTATAAAATTAATACCCATATTATAAATCAGCTATGGGAATCTCAAACTAGCAAAGAAAGTATCAAAATGGAGAGTTTATACTTACCTAATGCCAGCCCTAACCTCAACTTACGAATTTCACTAAGAAAATCCCAAACAACCATATTTCAGATTTTGGGTATGGTGAAAATACTCCAAATAAAAAACTAATCGGGCCAAATTAAAGAGAAAGATGAGGGGATTAAGTTATATAACTATTACCTTAGCTGAATCTTGCTATAAATGTGAGAAAATGTAGAATTCTTGTCCCAAACCCTAGCCTCTCTTCACACCTTTGATTTTCTCCTTTGTGCTTCAGAAAAATAGGGAAGTGGCTGAAGTGTTTAGGGTTTTAGTTGGGTTAAGTTGGGTCAAATATGGGTCATGAGTTGCTTCAAAGATCCAACTCCTAATAGGTTTCAGATTTGAGCTTTGTTAGGCTAACTCTTATGCATTGAGTTGCTGAATTTTAATTAGATTTGGGCCAAGTTTGAAGAGTTCAAGGATTTGGGTCTGCACAAGGGTTATTGGGCCATCACTAAGTGCTCTCTCTTGAGCCAAGTCTTACAATAAAAAGGTTAGTTTGCACCTATAATTATTGGGCCTCTATTAGTCTTAACCTTGGCCTACTCAATTTAATTTGAGCCTAGATAAAGTTTCTATCCCAATTAAATCTCAAACCCATATTAATAATTTATCTCTCTAAAATCTCTATTCACTTAACTTGTCCAATTATCCTATATTAATTATTCTTAATTAATCTAAATCCATGATTAACACCTTAATTAATTTTAGGGTATTACATCTAGCAAGCCACCCACGAGGTGTCTAAACATTTATGTTAATAACCAAGCAAATATTAAAAGAAGAGAGCCTAAGATGGTCATAAATTATAAAGCACTTAACAAAACTCTTAGATGATAAGGTATCCAATACTTAATAAAAAGGATTTGATAGGTAGATTACAACATGCTTCAATATTCTCAAATTTTGGTATGAATTTAAGATATTACCAAATTCAAATAATTAAAGAAGATAGTACAAAATAGCCTTTATAGTACCATTTGGACATTATAAGTGAAATGTAATGCCTTTCAAAATAAAAAACGTCCTTTCTAAGTTTCAACATATAATGATGATATTTTTAGTCCTTACACTCAATTTACCATAGTGTATATAAATGATGTGTTAATATTTTCAAAATCAATTAGACAACATTTTAAACATTTAAATAAATTTTGCTCAATTATCAAAGAAAATAGGTTATAGTTTCTATCAGAAAAATAAAATTATTGCAGATTAAGGTAAAAGTTTTAGGATTTGAAATATACCAAGAAAACATTAGGCCTATCAGTAGATCAATAGAATTTTGTAGACAAATCTCTAGATAAAATTAAAGATAAGAATCAACTTTAAAGATTTTTAGAATGTCTTAATTATGTGGTAAAATGTATTCCAAATTTTAGAATTACATGTAAACTTTTGTTCTAAAGATTTAAGAACTCATAAATCACATAAATGATCAAAACCTTAAAGGTTAAGGTCAAAAGTCTACTTTGCTTAGGAATACTAAATTTAACAACCTTTATAATAGTAGAAATTGATGCCTTAAACCAAGGAGATGAAGGATTCCTTAAGCAAGTCCTTCTAGGAACTTCAAAAGAGCAAGTAATATAGTATCATTCAAGGACTTGGATCAATGTTCAAGATAAATTTCCTTGTTACCAAGAAGATAAGTTTCCAAGACAATAAGTTTTCTTTTAGGATGATGAATTAGTCATTTGCTTATTTGATGAACATGCCACAATGGAAGAAATTATTATAAATGAAATACAAAACTTGTTGGATATTTTGTTGGAGGATGACTTCATTTATAACAACAAAGATATTGAATTAACTAAGTTCATCGATAATAAGGAAGAAAAGCCTGAACTAGACTTAGATTAATTTTAGTATTTGTAATGACATTTAGTAATTTATTGATTCATTGTATTGGAAAGAATATATATAGATTAATACTCTAAGATGTTAAGAAATGCAAAAATTAAGGCCATGAACACTACAAATACTTAATAACTTGTCAATACTAAGGTTTATGGCTTGCTTGAGATGCATGTTAATGTGTGGGAAGAACTCTTAGACATATGGTTGCAAAAGGAAATGGTAGGACAAGTTGGACACTACAAAAAAATATTAGGCATCCATGCCTAAAGCAATCATTCACACAAAATGGTTTATCAACTATTCCTAATATAAAAAGAATATAATATTAATTTGATTTTATTCTACATTATTATTCAATTACTTTTATTTTAACTTTTTACATTTAAAGTTCAAATTGAATTGTAGGAGGCAGAGCAAAATCAAGAGGTCTAATACTAAGACATGTATGACTATGCCTACAAGAACAAGAAGACTGATTTACTAATGTTGTAATATAATAAGCATTTCTAGTAAGAGTTTTTATTAACTAAAGTATAATCATTTAACTCATTACTAAGATTTAATTATTCCTTTTCCAATGAGGTTGTTTTTATTATTAATGTGTTTATTCTAGATAAAAACAACACAAAGATGACACAGAAGTACTGAGAAGACTCTTTTGCATATCCTCCCAAAGATTTATACATATGGAAATAAGTTATGGGACTAAATACGAAATGACACACCCATGGTCTTAGTGACATAGGCCTAGATCTTTCCTCCCTTTTACATGCTTTATAGGCATAGATAGGTCACCCCCAACCTTATGTTTCCACACAAGTCTAAGTAAACATGTTGTTGGAGATAATTTTGAACATCTTGACCTAGTAGGTGGGCTAACATTTTTAACTATTTGATGGTGGATTACTTGCTTTCAATGCTCAATAGCCCCACTATATGTATTATATATCAATTTGCCCCCAAAGCTATCGATCTAATTTCAATGCTATGATTAAGTAATCTTGCTTAGCTTTCTTTTGTTTATTGGTGGGAGGGGTTAAATTGAATTCTTTTTAGTCAACATGAACAAGATTGGGCATTAGAGGCTATAAAAAATTATGTTGGCAAAACTATTAAGTAATAATCATGGAACCTTGATTAAATAGTAAAAAAGGTTGTGTAAGAAAATAGTTTTGCCAAGCAACTATGTTAAGTTTAAAGATTTGGTCTCCCTCCCCCCTCCAAAAGAAAAGAACAATGTTGTTGTCATTTTTTATGTATCATCCAACATTTTCATTTTTTTGATTGGCAAAAAAAAAAAAAACTCTTCACTTGATGTTGAATGTGTACTTTAGGTGAATATCATCTATCTTTTTTTATTCTTTAAGGATCTTTTCTTACATCTTGCTTGGTATGCTCTATTTTTCACCATAGATATAAGAATAGAAATAAAATTCCAATATGATATTTGTTTAGTTAGATCTTTCTATTGTCATTCTATTTAATTGGCAATCTCAATTTTGTCATTCAAATGAATCAAACTCCGTCCAGAAAATAATGAAATCAACGAGTATTCCAAGAAAGTATCTCCTAAATCAATGAAATGCATTCTTCCATTATACAATTATCACATTGTGGCTTTCTGTTCTAGCCATGATCTTGCTTTTGATCATGTTTATTTGCCTTAGTGCAGGTTTTACACCTTTATTACTCTTCCTCTTACTTGATTTTCTCTTTTATGGACATGTAGGAACACCATTTTTTTATCTTCATCTTGGCACTATGATCCTTTTCATCAGCTCTATCTTCCACCATTAGATTTGACTTTATCTTCTGCCTTCTTGAAATTCAAGACCATAAGAGAGCTTTGCCTTTCATTTAGGAATCCACTGCTCACAATATTCTTTTTCATTGTTTCTTTCTCATTGATCTAGTTTCGAGTTTTAAATCATCTCCAATTTTTGAATTTGTCTAATTTTCCTTGTTAAATTAAATTTGAAAAAAAAAACTTTTGTACAGCTTCATTCGGTCTGTAGGTGATTGTTATTTGGTCTTGGCATTAACCTATGATTTTTTGTTTAAAGAACTAGTTCTTTAAGTTTTAATTAATTGTAATTTCCTCTATACCGGTTAAGATCAAGGATGACACTCTCTTTGTTTTTAACAAATCATCAATAAAAGCAATGTGGTGGTGAATACTAGTTTAGGATCAAAAAGCATCCTTCTTTCTTTCAAAAAGACATAGGGATATTAAAATATTGTATGCTTCAAATGTCTTCATTTATTTGCTTGTTTTAAAATATCTTAGACTCGCAACTAGGCATATAAAAAAAAAATCTATATTGTTGCATTATTAGAATATCTTTGAATTAAAGGACTACATGGAAACTTTCCTTGGGATTGTTTTGCTTATAAATAATTTAATACCAAATTTGACAAGAAAGAAGTTCATAAGTTGTTATTTATTTGTCAAATTGTTAACTTTATCTACTCATGTTAAATTCACAACACTTGTAAATATATTAGATACTTGATACGATTCTTTAAGATTTTGACATAAGTAGATATTACTTTAGTATTAAATCCATACTTGATAAAAGAGGCGGAAAATGGTAAAATTTCTTATAATTTACTACATACACAATGGTTTAGCTAATTCTTATTTCTTTTACAATTAAGAATTGCCTTCATCCTTTTGGCATGCATCCACGTGTGCTTGCTTACCATTTATCATCATTTTGTCTCTTGGTATCACTTTCCTAAAAAGAAGATCATACTTCCTTAATTGTATGGCATTTTGCTGTGTTTTTGTTACCTAAGTTTTATCTAATTATACTTAAAACTTTTTAGATTCTTTGGAATTTTAATGGCAATTGACTTAGTATTAAACACTACCTAATTTTGACTTCCATTTTTACTCTATCTTTTAATTAATTATATGGAAAGGAGGAGGTTTAGGAAAATTTAAGTTATATTTGCCCATGTTCCAATTGCTTTTTTATCCTTATTAATAAGGCTAAAAGCTTAGTCTAGCTATCTTCCAATATAGGCATACAATCATTGTATTATATATACTTATGTAGACTGGTATAGTGGGAACATTTCATTATGCATGTATTTAGGCTCTAATGAGCTTATAACAATTTGCTTCCTATGAAACAAGTTGACCATGACTGTGCCTTATGCTAATGGTTAGTTTATACTTTGTGCAAGCCTCTTCCTTTTCTTCATCCATCATCACAAAGCAATAGGTCCTTGAGAGCATTTGCATTGATTTGATTATTACAAAAAAAAAATGCCCATTATGAGGTCTTTAAATGACCTTTTATTGCTCCATAGTGTGGAGATTAATACAACTGAAGTTGTTGGCTGGAGGGCAGGGTCAAGTGTATCTCCTTTAATCCAGATGAAGAACTTGGCATAATTATTGGTGTAATATGTGCAAGTGATTATTTCTACCTTTTGTTAAATGTACTGATTTTAAGCTTATCTTAGGTGATATGGAGGGATAGACTATTTATGTAATTGATTGTTCATGGTTTTATATTTTGATCCAAAAGTATAGATCATGTATGAAAGAATAGCAATTATGATTATTCTATTAATTTGTGATGTAATTATAATTTAGGATTTCATCACTTCTACATCTTCCTTAGTTGAAATACAAAGAGGAAAATTCTACTTCTTCCTTATCGAGAACAATGTCACTTTCAATATAAGCATATGCAACATATAGATATTTTTTTATATACAAAAAGAAAGAAAATAAACTACACAACAGCAGCAGCAATGTCAGCTTCCAGCAGCACACAAATAGCATCAGGAGAGACTTCGAACAGGGTAACTACTTGGTGAAAGCTCAGCGCCAGCTTTGGCAATGCATCTGCGGGCTTATTCGTGCTCCTACTGTAGGCCAGTACAGCACACTTCCAATCCCGATTCAGCATGGAGTTGATCTCATTCAGAAGGTCATTTTCCATGTGCTCATCATGGAAACCATAGTTGATAAGATGAACCACTTCTTGACAGTCACTCTCTACCACTACATCCTTGAAACCCATGTCCCATGCCACTTTAAGTCCCCAAAGCACCCCCTAAGCTTCAGCATTGAAACTACTACCTCGTCCTAGATTGAGGAGAAAGCCATGAAGCACCCTCCCTTCGCTATTCCGTAAAATACCTCTCGCAGCTGCTAGTTCTGTTGCAACACTCCAAGCTCCATCCACGTTTACTTTCATCGCGCCTGGTGAAGGTGGAACCCAAGCCTCCCGATAAGTGTTAGTCCCCTCTTTCACCCCAAGATTCTTACTCTTCCATCTGGTCCACGCCGTAGTCCTCACTTTCCATTCGAAAGGTTTAGCATTTCTTCTATTAAACACAAAGTCGTCCCGTGCGAGCCGCACATGTCGACAGGCTATCAGAAACCAAATTTCCCAATTTATATTCTCCATGCTAATCCTCTGTCCAATATTCCATTTAACCCAAGTAGCTAGATCTTTAATAGAAAAGAAATCTTTACTGAGCTCTTTTGGAGTCAAGAGCTTCCACATCTCTCTGGCCTGTGGATAGTCTCTTATAACATGCATGACGTCCTCATGGATTGCTTTGCGAATCACGCACTGACTTGACTCACCCAAACCATGTCGAAATCGCATCTCATTCATATGTAGTCATTTCTGCATGCAAAGCCAAAGAAAGGTCCTGCACTATTGAGGAACTTGAAGCTTCCACATCTTTCTCCAAATAGTTCTATCCCCTCTACCTTGCTTACTTCGTAGGCAACCACAAGATGATTTGATCAAAAACTCTCTATTTGAAGTCCACTTCCACTTAGGAATATCCTCCCTGTCAAGCTTCACCCTTAGACCTCTACCTGCCATCTTATTCAGAATTGTTTTGTGTAAGTAGGTACTGAGCAAATTCCAATCCTAATCACCTGAAGCTGTCACAAACTTTGCCACTTTTTTGTTCCCAACATCCTCAGGTAATTCTTGAATAGCATAGTTTTCAAGTTTCTCGGGTTGGGGTACCCAAGGGTCCTTCTAGAACTTAACCAGCTTGCCATTACCGAGGCTCCATACAAGCCCATCCTCCACTTTATCCCATTACTTCTTAATTCCTTGTCAAGCTCTAGAGCCCAATCTTCTATTATCAATTGAAGGAATCAAATCATCTCTGCACCTACACTTCTCTCTCATGAATTTCACCCAGAGAGCGTCTCTCCTTTTGATGAGATTCCAACCAAGCTTTGCCATATAAGTCTCATTCTGCAATTTTGCATGTCTGAGCCCCAAACCACCCTCTTCTTTCCTTTTACACACATTATCCCAAGAAACCAAGTGCACTTTCCTAGCGGACTCAGTATAACCCCACAAAAAATTCCTGCATTTTCCATCGATTTCTTTGTAAACCTCAGTCGGTAATGGAGCTGTTTGCATGGCATAGGAGGGAGTAGCAGATAAAACTGAACTTACCAAGGTATTTCTTCTTACAAGAGACATGGTATTCGCCTTCCATCTTGACAGCTTCTGGCCCATCCTATCAAGCATATATTGATACGTTGTCTTTGAAACTTTCTCATGGTGAAGAGGAACTCCCAAATATTTCCCTAAGTCATTTGTTGGAGTGAAGCTTAGGAATTCACTGATCTCCATAGCTCGAGAATGATGCACGTTGCTTGAAAAGAAAATCCTGGATTTAGAAGCATGGACTCTTTGACCCGATACTGCACTAAAGTCATCTAGGTAGGCTTTGACCACCCCAGCTTGATCCATGCTTGCTTGGGAAAAAAGAACTAGGTCATCTGCAAAAAAAAAAAAAAAAACAATAAGAAATTGCCACCCCATTTTTCTTTAAGCTAAATGGTGACCAATTGCCCAACTCCACTTCTTCTTGTATTAAATGAGCCAACTTCTCAATGACTAACACAAAAAGATACAGGGACAAAGGATCTCTTTGTTTAATTCCTCTTGAAGGACACTTTTCTCCATTCCACAAGATTTGCATTGTTGGGGATGAGATACATTCATTAATCAATCCTATAATATTTGAGGGTAACTTCAGTTCCTCCAAACATTGGGATGCAAACTTCCAACGAACTCTATCATGAGCTTTTTTACTATCATGAATATTATCAAATTGATTTATTATGTAGTGTTGTAATAAGATCTTACTAAGTATGAGACTAAATACTTCTCTTTTACTTGGTACTCGATTTTTCTAAGATGTTGGAGATTTGCAAATAATGTGTATGTATATATATATATATATATATATATTTTTTTTTTTCTACTCAACACAAAAATTTAAATGCTCTAAGCGAGATGCAAGAGTCTCTAACTAAGTGTATATATATATTTTGAAAGAGTTGAGGTGAGATAAATCACATCTTGGTTTTAGTTTATAATTTTTAATTTTTAAATCCATGTTGGAGGAAAAAGAAATAAAAATGCCCCCATTGGTATAAATTTGCAATGTATGATAAATATTTAAAAAAATTAAAATAGATAGTATAACATTTTTTTTAATTATTGGTAATTGGAAAACCATGTTTGAAATAAAAAAATATTTTTAATTATTTTTTTCTATTATTGGTAATTAAAATTCATTTTTAATTAAAAAATAAAAACAAATAACTCTATATATTTTTCTAAAAGCTCTCTTCAAAAGCTTGATTTATTCATAAGAAAGCTATATTTTGTAAGTTTTACAGTTATTTTAATAAAAACATTTATTACAACCATTATATCTTTATTTCTTAATGCAACATATCTTTAGCTACTATTATTGCTTCCAAGAATGGTATCAAAGTTTGTTTTCTTAAATTGATAAAGTTATATTATATCTATTTTATTTTATTTGTAAAATAGTGGAAACATTGGTAAACCTATAAGAGTAGTCTTGACAGTAAGTGTAAGTCCATTAATTTAGCCTAATAATGTCCTCATTAAGCCAAGAATAAAAGAAAATAATTTAAAATAAGATAGTATAAATATATTATAATGAGTTGGTTTAGGAAGATATTAACTTTGGATAGCAGTAGAAGTTTAATTTAAAAAAAACTATAATTTTACAACAAATAAAGGAGAATGCAATTATATAAAATATAATGAAATTAAAAAAATAAATGATGATCTTAAATAAAAGAAAGATAACTAGTTATAATTTATATAAACAACTAACAAACTAGTTTATGCTTACCTTATATATAAATAATATTTGATTTTTTTTATATAACTTAAATCATAGAAAGAGAAATAAGGATAACCAAAAGTAGACATATTATATATATGATATTAGAAGAGACTATAAAGAAATAAAAATAAATAAATACTTGGATGCATATAAGATTGATCCACGTAATAGTAAAGCCATGTTTTAGATTAAGACTAAATAAACTAGTCTTGATATGTTTAAGAGAGACGGCAAGAGAAAAATAAGAGTTTACAATAAGAGTAATATATACAAATCTTTATAAAGGGCAATTTATTTTGATTGTTTTCCTAACTATGAAGTAAAGAAAAAAGATTCTAATGTCATAAATGAATTAGTAATAAGAGTAGGATCTGATAACAATTGAAAAAATGAAACAACTTCAATATTAACACAACATAAGATAACTTTTAAGACAACAAGGACACATCGAAATTTTAAAGCTCTAAAAGAATTCCAAGGAAGAGAAACTATGATCATAAAAATAGGTGATTCATCTAAAATAGTAGTATTAATACCAAATTTATTAAAATATAAAGAGATAGAGTTTCCAACAATTTAGAAGTTTCCAAAGTTAGTAACACAAGCACCTCTAAAATAATTAGAAATAAGAAATGGAAAAGAAAGAAAATGGTTTTTCTTTAGTTTTATGGAAAAAGAACAAATAACAATAAGAGAAGAATGGTATGAAGATATATATTTTAGAGAAGACATATTTCTTTAAATGATAAAAAAAAATGGTATACATATAATAACCAAATATTTAGTCCTTTTGCAAAAAGTCATCTTTTAATAAAGACCACCATAATTAAAACTAAAAATTGAAATTGTAGGAATAATATATTAGTTACAGCAACATATATACCCTTAGAAGAAATAAGTATAAAGGTAGAAGGAGAAGAGATTATAACATCACTTCTAAAGATAATATATCCATAGAAAAATAAACGCATACAAAAAATTCAATAGCAAAACAATTATTCTAATCAAATTTTACATGCTATGAGTTAGTAATTGGAGAGAATAAAAAATAAATTAGATGAAAAAGACATTCAAAAGGTACCTTTAGAAGAAAACCAGTTAGATGCACAAAAACCTATAGTTAAATACAAAGCTATACCAATACAAGAAGCAAAGAAAATTATATTAGGAAAAATATATATATAAGAAGTTAAAGGAACAAATAATATTTTAGAAAAAAATAAATGAAAAATTAGATATAGGAAATAAAACAAAAAATGTTGTAAAAATTAGCACCATAACCAAAATGGAACAATAGTTTCAGGGCACTGAAAATATAACAGTAAATAAAATAAAAAGAAGTAATCATAATAATTATTATAATATGATAAAAACTATAGTCTAAAACCAACTATGCTAGATCTATAGTTTGAAGAAAGATATATTATGGTCGCCTTATCTTATAATGGAAGGTCCATTTATAAATGGAATATAGAAGGATATAGTGAATGCGAAATAAAAAATGTAGTTTAAAAAATGACGATGGTTGTAATAACTTACAAAATAGAAAATAATGATGATAATAATATATTTGATATATTAATTTAAGTATTTACAAAAAAGTTATAGGAAAATACATTGATTGAATCAAATAGACAAGAAAAAAAAAATTCACCAAAGTAGAATAAATGCTCAATGACAAGAAGAGAGATATTTAGATAATATTTGATTGGCTTATGCCATAATTAAATCTTTTATAAGAGAATCTATAGAAATATAAAAAAGATATTTAGAAGAGTTAATGAATTTAAGATGTCCAATTCTAGGTATAAAGATAATTTTATCCCAAAAATATTTCAAAGACAAGATGGTAATTTGGTTTTTTGGAAAGAAAAATTTATCTTAAGATTACCAAAACTATTTGTAAAAAGAGTAAGAAATGAAATTAAAAGTAGATAAAATAGAGCTATAAATTATAATTTAATGACATATGGGAACAGTAAAATTAAGGTTAAGCAATGAGATAAAAATGAAAAGAAAAATATATTTAGATAGAAAACAAGATATGTTAGAGTTAGGAATTTTTTGTAAACAATATAGATTTGAAAAAATAAAAGTTCCACCTATAAAAAAGAAAAATAAATCAAATGTTAAGATAGAATCTTTTTACAAACTAAATAAGAAAAATATATAGTAATTATTATAGTAAACCAAAAAAGAATTTTAAAACAAACTTCAAGGAAAAAAATAAAAAAACTGATAGTTTGCTATAAGTGTTGGACATTATCTTAATAAATGTAAGATAGGGAAAAAGGTTAGAAAATTAAATATAAGTGAAGAAAATAAGCAAAACTTTCTTAATGTTCTAATAAATGAAGATTTTACTTCATTTGATAAAAATAGTAGATAAAAGCAGTGATGAAGACATAAAAAACAATATTTATTGAAAATAATGTATATATTAGATATAGACTATAAAAAATTAGAAAGACCACCCATAATGAAGAAGGATATACAAAATAAGTTTAAAAAAAGAACTTCTAACAAGAGTAAAAGAATTATAATAGAAATAAAAAAATATCAAAATAAAAATAAAAGAGTTAACAGAAAAGAAAGCTTATAAAGATTTCGAAATATTTGAAATTAAAACAAAATTAAAAGAAAGAGAAAGAGAGAGTTTTCAAAAAGAAAATGAAAAAATAGAAGAAATTCTTAAATTAAAAGAAATACTTCAAAAGAGATTTATATAAAGAATACAAAAATTGACTTGTCAAAATAATATTATCAAGCTAACTTAATAATAAATAATGAATACTCAAAAAATCTAGTAATATTAATAGCTTAGGGAGTGGACATGAACTGTATACGGGAAGGAATATTAATACTTATAAAACATTATAAAAAATGTTAAAAAGTTTATCAGTAGCAAATAATTCAAAGCTAAAAATATAATGTAAATTATCTAACACTAATATTTGTAATAAATGATTATGTTTTGAAAATATTTTTATCCTAGTGAAAGATTTGAATGAACTAGTCACACTAAAATAACTCTAATAGGAAAAGTCACAAAAGTTTTAGGACAAGAAATAATTTTTGAATGGATAAAACTACCGTTAATGAAAGAAATAAATTTGTTAAAGGAAGATTTCATTTATAGGATAAATTAGATAAAAAGAAAACAAAGCTATATGGATTTTCTTCAAAAGGAATTACATCATAAAAGGATAGAAGAATAGATAAAAAATGTTAGTATACAAAAAAGAATAGGAGAAATCAAAGAGAAAAAAAAAAGCTCAAATTATCCAAATGCTTTTTGAAATAAGAAAAAAACATACAATAAAATTACCATATAAGGAAGATTTTAAAGAAAAAGATATATTCATTAAAGTTAGACCAATACAAATGAATAGAGAATTAATGGAATATTGTAAAGAAAGAGATACAACAATTATTGGATAAGAATGTAACTAGGCCAAGTAAATCTCGTTCGAGTTGCTTAGCATTCTAAATACAAAATCATGTAAAAATAAAAAGAGGAGCACATATATTAGTAATAAATTATAAACCTTTAAATAAAGTATTAAAATGGATTATAAATTCAATGCATAATAAAAAAGATTTAATAAGAAGAATAGTTAATGCAACAATATTTTCAAAGTTTGACATGAAATCAAGATATTATCAGATATAAATAAAGGAAGAAGATAGAAATAAATTAGTCTTTACAAATACCATTTGGGTATTATGAATGGAATATAATACTTTTTGGATTAAAAAATACTCATTCTGAATTTCAATAGATAATGAATTAAATATTTAATCCTTATACTAAATTTAGTATAGTATATGTAGATGATATTTTAGTGTTTTTAAACTTAATAGAACAATACTTTAAACATCTACAAGAATTTTATAAAATAATAAAGAGAAATGAATTAGTAAAATTCTTAGGAATGGAAATATACCCCAACCAGTAGAGTCATAGAATTTAGCAATAAATTTCTAAATAAGATTAAAGAAAAAAAATCAATTAAAAAGATTTTTAGAATGTTTACATTATATAACAAATTTTATTTCCAATCTTATAATAAAAATACAACCTTATTCCAAAGGTTAAAGATAAATCCCATAGAATCGAATCTTAGAGGTCAAAAAGCAAGTAAAAAATTTACCCTATTTAGGCATAGTAAATCATAAAATTTTTAAGATAATAGAAATAGATGCTTTAGATATAAGATTTGGAGGTATATTGAAACAACAAAAGGAGAATAGTGAACAAATAGTGAGATATCATTTGGGAGTATAGACAGAAACCTAATAGAAATATCCACCATTAGAAAAGAAATTTTATCTAAAATTTTATGTATTTCAAAATTTCAAGATAATTTGATAAATCAAGTATTTTTATTACAAATAGATTGCAAAATAGTAAAAAAAAATTTATAAAAAGATATAAAAGATTTGGTTTCAGAACAAATTTTTGCTAGATGGCAAAAAATTTTATCACGTTTTAATGATAAAATCAAATTTATTATAGGAGAAAACAAATTTTCATTTGATTTCCTTATAAGAGAATTTTTGCAAACAAAAACTTTTTTCATATAAGCTTCATTAGAAGAGGCTCTTCCTCCTATGGGAAAGAAGAGATAGAGGGATAACTATACAACTAACCACACCTAATAAGTCTACAACCAAAGTCTTTAAGCCTTTAAATTATGCCATCACTACATAGACATAAAACCTTCAAATAGTCATTAACTAGAAATCAACTTTTAAATGTAAAACCTCAATAATTAACCAAAGACTACATCTTACATGTGTGTCCTTTGGAAAATGAAGAATGTGGGAATAATATTTAAGATACTATTAAAGCAATATTCCTAGAAATAACAATAGAAGAATTATGAAATTTTATACCTTATAATTTTAAGAAAGATCATAAATATTATGAAATTGATATTAGTTAATTCTAATTCAGTTTTGATCAACTATCAAAAGGATATAACAAGTAGAGGATATTCATAGATAAAAATCAATAGAGTATTTACTTATAGCTCAAGGAAATAGTCACCCTTTATAGCAAAAAAGTTTTTAGTCAATTACCATCGTTTGAAGTATAATTATTATGATTCTAAGGAAGCATGGTATAATATATTTTATTATAGAAATTATGAATACTCATGGTTTACCTAGTTCTACAAAAAATGTCCAAATGATTTTCCCAATTGGTTTCTAAAATGGTTCCATGTGTTTGAACTAGTATAGAAAACTCTTCCTGAAATAATTGAAGCAAGCTATAAAGTTTTTAAAATAGCCACTAATTATAAAGAAGTAGAAAAGTTATTCTATTTCTTTTATCATTTCAAAATACCATGGGCAATGAGTAGGATTATGGGGAGTTCACCTATGCCCTACTTTAAATTGTTTAGCCAAAAGATCTATAGTGAAATGGTGAAAGAAATAAAATAAAAAATTTACAAATATAAACCAGGTTAACAATTGGATTAAAGCAAACATAGCTAGAATCAAAATAGAAGATCTTTTTATGTTTTTAGCCAATAAAAGCAACATCATGCTAAAGTTAGCCTCTATTCAATATTTTATTAACTTTGCCAAAAAAAATGTAAGAAATAACGTCACAGATAGCATATTCCTCAAATGCTAAGTCATGAAGTCAAGAGCTAGATGATTTACAACCACACATTGAAGATGATTATTTTAGATTAGAATTCAAATAGGAATTTAACTAGAAGACAACAACATGTGGAGTATGTCATACCTAGTTTAATCTCAATCACTTATACTTCTCTTAGTATTTATCTTATTATTCATACCTAATCACATACATTCATCGGTAATATTGGTCTGTTTATGTATCAAAAATGAGTTATATGGGTTTAATTTCATTTCTTTCTTTTCCTTATATCATAAACAAACTTAGTCTAACTCATCAAGCTAGAAATTACACATCAAAAGCATGCAAGCATTTATGGACTCGAAATGGTATGGTACACAAAATCTATACTAACTTCAGAACTGCATATCTCGGGTTATATAAATCTGATTCATGCAAATTAGGTGTCTTCAAAATTCAAGATGTAGTTGTAAAAATTTTAATTGCAAATGAATCCATTTGATCTATTAAAACCCATGGAGAACAAAAACTACCATGGGAAACAACTATAACCAAGCTCTAAATTTCAAAAATATATATCTTTGGCTATACAACTCCAATTTACACAAACTTAATGGCCATGGAAAACTTATGATGTGAACTTTATGCCTATAAAATTTCATAAACAACCAAGTTCGTTTGACCTTTCAAAGGTACAAAATATTAGAATTGACCAAATGAACAGTATTATAGCCAAAATAAAAATTCTGTAAAATTTCATAAATTCATGAAATATTCTATACAATCCAAAAAATGTTGATTCTTAACTTGTTAAAAAGCTTTATTAAAGGTGTAATTGTCTGCCAAATCTTAGATTCAAATTAGATCATTTGGACCAATTTTTTATATAAGAGTGATTTAAGTCTTTTTTAAAATCAATTTTGGGATCAAAATGAACCAATTGGTGTCCAATTAAATTTCTTCCATTGTGGACAAATTTCATCCATCTTAAGTGACATTTGCAACTATTTCATTGCATGCAAAGAGGTTTTAGATTAAAATTTAACCCTTATGCACCCAAATTTGCATACACACATAATGACATTACATAGGCAAACCTACGCATAATTAGGCATTTCCTACTACAAGGAGCCATATATTTACATTCTCATACTCATACATATATTTCCATTCATAAACATGATATTATACATTATATTGCATTAAAAAGGATCATAGGTACATCAAATGTAACAGCTATTCCATTCTTGATACATTAATAAAAAATTTAGTACATAACATATTCCAAATTCATGGTTTCTAACATCTAGTTCTTCTCAACAATCTTGCCTTAGCTTAGTAACCCTAAAACGGTTAATGGGAGTATGAGGGTGAGATTCCAAAAGAATTTCAATAGCCAATTTCAACCAATTCAATGTATGCATGAATACCATAAGTAAATATAATGTATGTGGTGCAAGAATACTATACATATACATCATGTAACTCAAATACATCATATAGCATAAAACTCATTCATTCTCTAGTCATGACATCATTATAAACTTATTAGGTCAACTAATCTCAACTCGAGGCGAAGGAAGAGCTATTGCGCTCAATTTTATGCCTTAGGGAGTTAGGAGTTATCATATTGCTTTTTCATACACATATAGTACTCATATAGCTTATTTGAAAAATATAATAAAACATTTTTTATGAAAAACATCAAGTAACAACACATACAAATATTTCAACTCATTTAAACATTCAAATGTATATAAGAAAGGGAGATAAAGCTACCTTAAAACTTGTAGAGCTCCAACTACTACTAACCCACTTGGTTTTAGCTTTTCCTTCGGCTTTCTTTCACTTGATACCCACACTTAAGGGATTTGAGCTAGATGGGCCTATATGTGGCAATTTACGAGGTAAATCAATCGATTAGGATTCATTCTAAACCTCATCTCTAGCACTTAATCCCATTAAAGTTTAATATGTATTTTAAGGCTAGTTTAGGCTCATTAATAAGCAACCCTTGGTTTCTCCTTTTAAAACCTTAAACTCTTGCTTGCTACAAGTATTATAGCTCTAAAGAACTCATTTGAATCATCATATAAATGATTAAAAAAGTCTAAAGTCATCTTTTTTTTAATCCAATTTAGACCTTAAAATTTTAACTTTTAATTTAGGGCTTCTAAATTTAATTTAATGTTTCCATAATTATTTATTCATCCTATCTAAACTTTTAAATTCATTAGAACTCAAAACATCACTCCCTAAATACATCATCTTCCTCTTGGCTAAGACATCACCTATAAGGAGCATACATGGAGTTTTGTTGCTTCCTTCTTGGATTTTGATGGAAATTCATATTCCTTGAATTTTCTTTAGTTTAATTATAAATTTACATGGCTTAAATTAGACTCTTAAAGTTCCATATCTCTTTAGGTACAATTAAAACCCTAATTTTTTTAACTTGAATTCTAAAACTTTTCAATCAGTTCCAATTGCATAATCTAATTCTTCATGCTTTAAAATCCTTGTTCCTATCTTGTTATGTCTAAATTCATCTCCTTTTAAATGCTCCTAAGGCTGGCCAAATGATTAAGGGAAGAAAAGGGCGAGGAGAAACAACAATTTTACATGATATCATACCTCATTTTTTTTTCATTCAAATGGAGAATTTGATACTATAATTTGTTTCTTCAAATCCTCTCATTCTTCCAAGGAAACAAGCATAAAGTGCTCCTTTCAAGAAGCTATTTTGCCTTGTTCTTCCTCCTCTCTTCCCCCTTTTTTGGACACCATTTTCAAACCTTTTGAATCTGGTCCAGGTTGGTTCTAATGGTTGAAGGAGCTAGGGTGGCTTTATGATAAGGAATGGAGGATATTTTAGAACTTGTTCAAAATTTCATCCATGGCCCTAAATTTTGATCACTCCGTTTAGGCTCATTTTGTATCTTTTTTAAGAACCATCAATTCCATATGACAATTTAGATTCTCTAGTTGATTAAAAACAATTACTTTCAAGTATATAGCATTCAAAACCTTACCAAATCATTCGGTCAAAGTTCAAATTAACTGAATACCTAAATCGTTAATTGTAAGGGTTTTGGTCATTTTGACTATTCTTATAGTTTTTAGAGCCTCTAAGAATCTTAAGGAATTTAATTTTGTCATTTAAAATTTTCTCTTTTGAGTTTTTAAAAAGTTATCTGAAATTATGATTTTGTCGTTATGTTATCGGTTTCTTTGTTTAGCCTCTTTTGCTCCAATTTTGGACCTTCATTAACTTGTATCTTCATTTCTAGATATCTAGATTATTATTCAATCTTTATTTTATCTATTTTCATTTTATTCTAGGATTTTCCTTTAGTATCTAATAAGCTCTAGTTTAGTTTTAGGAAGGCTGGATATTACATTTTTCTCCCTTAAATAAAATTTTATCTTCAAAATTTAGGGGTATAGTCACCATTTTGTATTCCTTGTACTTTTTGGGGCTAATTCCTCTTGGATTCTTTTATATAGGAAGTTTGAATAACTTGATGAAAGTAGTTTATTCCTCTGGTTTTCTTCTCATAAAGTATACTATGAGTTCATAATTTACTCTCTTAGCATTTGTGGTAAGAGGGCTATCTTTGATGCTGTTACTCGCCCTTATCTTGTCTCTGAGTAGAAGTTTAAATATTATACTTTTTCTATTTCCAGTTGATCTAAAATTTTGAATTATATGTAATGGACCTTTTTTTATTTAGTGGACTCAGTCATGTTTATATATAGAAACATGTTATCAGATACTGGGTCTCTAACCTTTTATTGTAACAACTTTCTATTTCATTTCTTTATTTTGCTATACTTATTCTAAGCAATTAAGAATCTTTTGCTATCTACTTTCCTTATGTAATATTTAGTCCACTATTTACTTTTACATTTTTCATGATCAACTTGTCTCATAGAGACCTATCTCTCTTTCCCATTGGAAGCCTTATGACTAACTAGCTATTGGGATCATAGTTCTTTTTCTAATGGGCACGTATTGGTATATTTTAGGGTCTTCATTTATTGCTATACTTGCTGTATAAGCCCGAAGTTTCCTTTTCTCTCTTTAGTTACTTGAGAGTAAACTTCAATCAGATTATTAATTTTATACCCAATTGTC
Organism: Erythrophleum fordii; assembly: GCA_032878935.1. Lineage (NCBI taxonomy): Eukaryota > Viridiplantae > Streptophyta > Magnoliopsida > Fabales > Fabaceae > Erythrophleum > Erythrophleum fordii. The sequence goes on from JAVQMF010000055.1 coordinate 3,295,861, forward strand.
ATAACATCTTAACTTTGGGCTCATTTTGTATCTTTTTTAAGAATTGTTAGTTCCACATTAAAACTTTGATCCTTTATTTTATTAAAAACATTTACTTTCAAGTTTATAGGATTCGAAACTTTACCGAATCATTCGATCAAAATTCAAGTCAACTGATAGCCTAAATCATCTATCAGAAGGGTATTAGTCATTCTGATTGTTATAATTTTTAGGGTCTCTAAGAAGTCTAAGGAATTTAATTTTATCATTTAAAACTTTTTTTTTTGAGTTTCTAAAGAGTTACTCGAAATTACGATCTTACCAATACGTTATCGGTTTCTTCATTTAGTCATTTTTGCTCTGATTTTGTGTTATTATTAATTTTGTATCCTCATTTCTAGATGCCTATATTATTATTATTCAATCCTTGTTTTATCTCTTTTTATTTTATTCTAGGGTCTTCCTTTGGTATCTAATTGGTTCTAGTTCAGTTTTAGGAAGATCGGATATTATAGAATATTTGGCAATCAGAAGGATAATCAAAAGGAACCTCAATAGTGCAAGATAGGAAGCAAGTAGCAGACAATGATAGATTTTGCAAAAGAAGTTTTAAAAAGATAATAATTAAAGCAAAATTGATTATATGAAGGGATAAAAATCTTACCATTTCTGAAATAACTGAAGTTATATCTATTTTTCTATTTCAATTCAAGAGAAGAGAGGAGCCGTGGTTGTCCCCCTCGGACCGCTTGAATCCCTATAAATGAAATACAAGTGAGAGATAAATATAATTGAAATATAGCCTATAAGTAATTTATACAAAGCCATTCAATTTTCAATTAAGAGTAGAGCAAAAAATCCCAAAGTGAATATCCTTCTTAGAATATCTCCAAAAAAGCCTCCAAGAGCTAGACTTATTTATAAGAAGGCTATATTATGTAAGTTTTACAATTATTTTAAAAAGTATTTGCTATAGCTATTATATTTTTGTTTCTTAATTTAGCATACATTTAATTGCTATTATCACTCAAAAAAATTTAAATACTTATGCCAGATACAAGAGTCTCTAATTAGATATGTACATATGTATATGTATATATATATATATATATTTATATATATGAACTGCATACTTTGAAAGAGTTGAGGAGCTATAAATCACATCTTAGTTTCAACTTTATAATTTTCATTCTTTTAGATCTATTTTGGAGGGAAAAGAAATATGAATGCCCCCATTGGTATAAATTTGGCAACATAGTAAATATTTCAAAAAAAATTAGAATATATATTTAATATTTTTTAATTATTGGTTATTTGAAACCATTTTTAAAATAAAAATAAAAATAGATTTTTAATGCATTTTTATATATTTTTCTACAATTTGTAATTCAAAAATTTTTTTGAGTAAAAATTATTATTTTATTATTATAAGTAATTGAAAATGATCACTTTATTATTATTGGACCAAAGTATTATTTTATTATTTGTAATTTAAAAAGATATTTTTTCAAATTTTAAAAAAATTAATAATAAATATTTTAAAATATTTTTACACCAAGACATTATGATTATTTAACTATTTTTTCTTTCTCTTCTTATATTGTTTTTATTTAATCTAACACAAAAATGGTACAAAATTTCATTCCTTTTCACAATATATTAAACATAGTTATTTTATTTTATCAAAATTTATTTTTATTTTCATTCTTAATTGCATTCTTGTTTCATAAAAAATTGTTTTGTAAACTAAATGAGTTCAAGTTATTATCATAGAATGAAACAAATTATATTTGACAATATATATATATATATATACCCAGACAAGTAAAGCTACCAATAATCCTCGACCTCAAGAGAAATCTAATAATAATCAATTAATATTTTGTAAACTAAATGAGTTCCAGTTATTATCATAGAATGAAACAAATTATATTTGACAATATATATATATATATATATACACCTAGACAAGTAAAGCTACCAATAATTCTCAGCCTCAAGAGGAATCCAGTAATAATCAATTAATATTTTGTAAACTAAATGAGTTCCAGTTATCATAGAATGAAATAAATTATACTTGACTATATATATATATATATCTAGACAAGTAAAGTTATCAATAATTCTCAACCTCAAGAAGAATCCAATAATAATCAATTAATATTTTGTAAATTAAATGAGTTCCAGTTATCATAGAATGAAATAAATTATATTTGACAAAATATATATATATATATATAAATATAAATTGTGATGAAGTTATATTGTAACTAAGTCAATTATTGTTCAGCTTTTCACTTAATTACGTGTTGATATTATTTATGTATTATTTTTGTTAGTATATATTGGTACAATTACTGTTTATTCATTTTTTTTTTGTGCATAGTATCTTAGGGGATTTCTGAGTCCTTGTAAATGCTGGGAAAACACCTAATTATGTAAAAAGGTGTTACTAGACATTTCATCAAGAAATTTTGGGTCGGAACGTAAACTTGCGCTCAACCTCCTGCGACTTAAAACAGAACCTATTCACCGTCCGATCAGAATCGTTCATATACGTACGGCAGAGGCTTGAACGACAACGATAGGGCACATCGTCCCACCACCAGGTGACCCAATGTCCCCAGCGGATGAGGTCGTCTATAAATGAGGCATCGCCTAGCCCGCTCAGAGGGGGACACCGAGCGAGAGAGTGCAGGACCTGGATTGTGCTTGCTCTCGAGCTCTGTATTCTAATGGCGAAGCCTCGCAAGTCGAAGAACGAAGATCCCAAGCCCGAGAATTCTGGCGCTGTAGTTCACCACCAAAAGCTCTGCCTCTCCATCGACATGGAGAAGCGTCTTGTCTACGGGTTCGTCTCTCACATTCTGCGTTTCATTTCACTTATTGTTGCACATAGTTTATATTTCTAGGTATCCTGGTACGAAATTGGTATCAGCTCTGTGGGGAGGTTGTAAATTAGGTTTTATTGGTGTAGAGGGCGCGATGGAGTTTGAAATTACCTAATCGATATTGAGGTGAGGTTTTGACTCTGGGATTTTGCAGGTATACTGAATTGGAAATTGCGGTGCCCGAGATTGGGATTGTTGGCCTGCACGCAGAGAATATAGGCATCGGAAACGTTTTGGTTGATGGCGAGCCGGCGGAGTTCGAGTATTATCCGCATCATCAGCAACAACTGGAGAATGAAAAGAGATGGAGCTCGGCATTTTCTCCTTGCTCGGCTGCAGATGTTGCAGGCTCGGTGTATTTGTCTGCGCTAGAAAAGGAACTCGTACCAAATTTACTAATTAATTGCTGTAAACCTTTTAAGACTGAAAGTGAACAGCCGGAGCAGCCCGTTTCTGAAAATGGGTTTCATTCCTCTGGAGAGGACAAGCAGGTTACATTTCCTTTCTCTACTCATGTTTTTCATCTGGTTAGACTGGAGACTTTAGAATTTTTTAATGCAGTCTCCTGCTTGGGTTCATTGCGACGTCTCACAATGATATTGCATTTGTTTTTTTTTCAAGAATCCCATGGCATTGATTTATTGGATTTTACTCCCAGTCTGCGTTCTTACATGCATTTATAGATTTCTATTAGAAAGCAGAAGATCGCATGTAGTTCAGTTCACTGTAATTTGTGTTCTTGGTATAGCTGATCAGAGGCTTGCGTTGTAAGTGGTAGATAATTATATATATATCTATAGAATAAATAAATAAATAAATATATATATGGTTTTTACCTGATTTTGCATTAAAAATGCACGAGACTGCATTTATGGCGCACTCTGTAAATCACTGATTAAGTCTGTTGTAAGTGTATAGTTAGCATCCTTCCCTGAAATATCATTGGCAGAATGTGCAAAATGAGTTGCTGTGGTGAGGTTTACTATTTGTGTTTTCTCATGTAGGTTGATGTTGGGTGCAGAATGTAAGGTTTGTACGAATTAACTATTGGATAGAGAAGGCAGAAACAGGGATCCACTTCAAAGATAGTGTTCTTCATACTGATAACCAGATAAGGAGAGCAAGGTGTTGGTTCCCATGTATAGATGACAATTCACAGCGATGCTGGTATGAACTATTTAACATCCCCATGTTTGTGTGTGTAACTGCCCGTCTGCATTTTGAAGATGATAATATTTTCCATCTACAGTTACTTAATGAGCTTCAAATCATTATTATTATTTCTATTTTAATGTTCAGTTATGATCTGGAGTTCACTGTTGCACACAATCTTGTGGCTGTCAGCACTGGAAGCTTACTATACCAGGTAGTGATGAATAATGTTGATGTTTTGGTTTTTTATCGTTGATGTTGAAAGCATGTGCAATACTATTTTGAACAATCAAATACTGTTTAGGAGTTGAATTCTTGAATTTGATTTGACAAGTATTACCTTCCTACCAAATATGTTAAAATTGCTTGTATTTCCAATCACAATGTCATTGGAAAATGTTTAGTAAGCAATTTTCCTGTGGCATAACCCAAAGTTGGGAAATGATAGGAAGGCTTTATCTGTTTTATCAGTTTTCATTTTAAGACTAGGATTTTGACTACTTTGCTGATATGTAGAACTGTAGAAAACACTAATCTGTAAAATGGGCTGAGACATGGATACAAAATTAACTGCTTATCATTTAAAATCATGGAAATGATTCTCTCTTCTATATGGTGAATGCACTCTTCTTCTACTTAATACTGAAGGTTGGGATGCCTAATGTAACATCTGAAGGAAGCATAAGCTATATCTGCTGCTGTGGCTATGTTTTACAGAACTGAATAATCTGGTTTTGCAGCCTATTGTTTGAAATATCTCTAAGAAGGAATATTATACAACTTGGATTTTAGATGTTATTGGATGTTGACATCATCCATTGCCCTGTAGAGCATCTGTAGAGCTAGCTTCTGATATTTCTTCTTTCCTTTTTGGATTCAGTGAAGCCATTTCCTTTTTCATTTTCTTTTTTCTTTTGGAACTGTCAAAGCTATTAGAAAAATAGAAATACTATTATTATTAGTAACTCCAAGTCAGCCATACAGGATGGTATCTGTACTATCATCGCTGTTATTTTGTTGATAATTGATACAACTCTACCATCCTACGGGCAAGATTTTGATTCCTGGCTGGTGTCTGATTTGCGGGGATAGCTTAGTTGGGAGAGCGTCAGATTGAAGATCTGAAGGTCGCATGTTCAATCCATGCTCACCGCATGCATCTCTGGGATCAAGGCCTTACTTTGCTAAAGTCCCAGTCCTTGGGACTTGGCCTAGTATTTTATGGCTTTTCACTTTGAAAAGTACATTTACCTATGACAAATTTTGGAGCAGCTCCATTTTTTGACCATTCAGGGAGAATAGTTACTAAGGGAAAATAGGACTACTTTCCTTCGAGGTGAAATTATTATGATTGATGTGAGTAATGAGTATATGAATGAAATATTGAGTAAGTGGATATAATAAGTCGCTTTAGTGGAAGCAACTAGGTCTTGTCATAGTAAATGTTCATTTGAATGGCATTGATGATGATGATTTGCAAAAGATGAAATTATGATTATTGATGTTCTCCTATGATTGATTATTTGTGTGAGCACATGAATAATAAACTAAGTAACTTCTAACTGCTACAATTTTAAGAAAAGTTACCCTAAGTAAAACCAACAGAAGGCCTCACCTTTGTAGATACACTGCTTAAATGAGATTGATAATGATTTTAGAGTGATGAACTTAAGGGCTCATTTGGTATATCGTATAAGACTTAATAGTATAAGCTAATATAATATATTATGACCTTGTCACTTGTTTGGTGCAAGTGATGTATTGTATAAATTTATCCATCAAACTTCTTTCATACATCAAAATGATGTGTAACTTAATCATGTCTTAGAAGGCGGGATTAGGCTTGATTAGGTTTTGATGTATAAGGTTTTATTACCACTTTCTGATTTTAACTCCTCACTCATGGGGATATTCATTCATTAGGTTGGGTTGGATTTTAGCCTAGCTCGACAAGGGTGATCATGGGTTGAGCATTAAAGTAGCTAGATGGTTGGCTCAATTTTGGGCCAAACTTCTTTTTTTAGGCCTAATGCTTGAGCCCGGTCAAGTTTAATTAGTACTAGTTGTGATCAGGCTAGTTGGGCTATTTTTAAATTTTTGGTAAAAATTATAAAATTATAAAATGACCCTAAAAATATAATTTTCATATAAGTTCCTGTAAAATAATTTTTGATAAAAATTATAAAATGATCCTAAAAAAATAAAATTTTCATATAAATCCATATAAAACTACATTTTACCACTAAAAAATTTTCATATAAGTTTTTATAAAATAAATTTTTTAAAAAGTTAATAAGATTGGGATGGGTCACGCAAAAATTGATTTAGTATCGAATTTGGTTTAATTAGTTTAGTATGAGATTAGGCTAGATTGGTTTTTCAACCTAGTTGAGCCACTTTTTTCTTTTTTAATATTTGGAAAAAGTTATAAATTGATTCTCAAAAAATAAAAAAATTTCATATAAGTTCTTAGAAAATTATATTTTATCAATAAAATTTTTATATAAGTTCTTATAAAATAAATATTTTAAAAAAAAATTACAGGATCACGTGGGAACATGACCAACCTGATTTGGTCTGCCCAAATTATCTTTTAGCTACTTAATCAGATGTGATCAGGTGGGATTAGGTCGCCATGGACTATGTGTAGTCATATTTATCTGTACTCTCTTTTTAAAAATTAATATAACAATAAATTTAGATGAATGTATTATATTTTTTAAGTAAAAGGTATTTTTGTCAAAAGAGTTGATTTTTATCCTATCTAGTGATATACTAAATAAATAATAATATTATCTTATATGATACATTATTTTATATAGTATCACACCAAATACTACATAGTTTTAAAATTTTATCAGGCCTTATCTTATACATCATATCAAACGGGCCTTGAGAGCATTGAAGGGAAGTTTTGTAAATGATATTGAAGGAGGAGACATGGCTCGGTATGTGGAATTGAGGAATTCATATGAAGAAGCCAAATTATGGGAAATTGAAAAGGAGTAAAATGATTTGGGTGGATTTTAACTACTCCTTTGGTATAGGAGTGTGGCAGGCAATTTACTAGGTGAGTGACTCCTTCCCCCAATTCATTTCTTTTGAAGAGGTGAATGAAGAGATATCTGTGAAGTTCCCTAATGTGAGTCCTTGAAGGATGTGTTTAATGTTTTGCTTGCCTTATCTTTTAATGAAGTGGCTGTTATGTATAGCCTATACTTGGGATGCTTGGTTTTCTACAAATTTGAATGATTAGGAGATAAAGTAGGTGGGAGACCAGGTGATTTTGGAGAGTGAATGAACAATGTATTTTTACTACTACTGTTGCTATTGCTATTGATGTTTTAGTTATTTATTACTTTGTGTTTATGTAGGGAGACTAGAGGTGGTGATATTACATACCTTAGACTATTTGGTGAAGGCAACAAGATATCTCTTAAAATGGCTTGTTTTTTAGTGGACTGCAATTGAGTTTGTCAATTGAGAAATGAGGAGGCAAATTTATAGTAGTGTTTTTTGTCCTTCATTCACTATGGTGTTTCTAAAGGAGTTACGAGGTTCTTATCTTCTTTGGTTTGGTGTTTGCTAGGTCATGCCAAATATGGTGTTCAAAATCGAACCAAACTAAGTAAACTAACACAAACCAAATCAAATTGACCAAAAGCTGAACAAATTTGAAGCAAAAAGGCAACTATGTCGATTTTTCAATGGTATGGTTTGGTTTGGTTTTAACTAATCTAAACTGAACCAAAGCCCTATGTAAATATATATATATATATATATATTTCATTAAAACCCAAGATGATGTTAGTAATGTTGAATTCTTGACTTGGGAATTTGGGATTGATTATTTATTATAAAATTATAGTTTTGAACTCTTTGTAGGGTTTTAGGCCTTACAAATGTAGAGAAAACACGTGTAGATTTGAAAAATTTGAGAATATAAACTTAAAACCAACCTGAATCAAAGCAACTATATACAAAACCGAATTGGTCTCCTTCTCTAGAAAATTGTCTTGTTTGGTTTTAGTTCAAAACCAAACTGCTTCGAATTTTTGAACACCCTTAATGCTAGCAATAGTTTTTATTGTTATGTTTGAAGGAGAATTATTGAAAGAAGAAAAAAAGAGGTTATGGAGAGTAATGCCTGGTTTTATAAACTGTACATTTGGTTGTTAATGAATTGGACAATATTAAGAGTATAGAAATGTTTGCCAAAGGGTTCTGAACCTTTCCAATTGGACTTTAGGGATTTCTTTGTCTTTGGAGGCATTCTTTTATAGTTAGGGTCTTTTCTTGTAATCTTCTCTCCTTAATTTTATTTGTTGCACCTAGTGGGTTTCTTGATGTGTATTGCTGTTGGATTACCTGGTTTAGTCATTGTGGCAGATCTTTATAAATGTTGCATTTCATATTAAAAAAAAAAAACAAGAGTACAGGATTTAGAAGCCACTCCTAATAAGCTAGTGCAATTCTTTTCAAGTGTGCTGATCTCACTTTAAAGGGAATCTTGGTAGCATTTAGCTATTCTGTTGACCTGTGATAGGGATTGAGTAGTATAGGATGTTTAAGTCTCACATCGAGTAGTATGAGATGCGTGGTGGGGTACTTAAGGAGAATGGTTCTTCTCCCTTAATAATCTGCTTTTAAGGGTGGGTTCCCATGTTTCCTTGGGTCATATCATTTGGTATTAAAGTTGGTTGATCAATGACATGGAAATGGTTGCCTGCGAAGGGTTCTTGCTAGCGAGAAGGTCGAGTGAAATATTGCAAATTATAGTCATTGGGACATCAGCTCTTTAGGGGTGGTGCTGTGATAGGGACTGGGTAGGATGGGATGTCTTAAGTCTCCCATCAAGTAGTATGAGATGTTTGGTGGGTATTTAAAGAAAGTGATTCTTTCCCCTTGACAGCATGCTTTTAAGGAGGGGTCTTCCATACCTCCTTAGATCCCATTGACCTATTAATTATTTATAGAGCCATCGATATGTGGCACACATAATTGTATTTGTTAGAGTCATGTCTATTCTGTTTGCAATAAATTACATGAGAGTTTGATGTTTGATGAATTTCCTCGTACCTCCATTTTTGCTTTCAAAATTATAGATAACTCTTTAAATTTTAAAATAAGATGACATTGATTTATTTTATGTTGAAATTTTAGAAAATAAAGGTTATGTAAATATAGAAACAAGGAGGGTTTTGTATATGATAAATGTTGAAATAAAGGTCCTTGTAATTTTGATTTGGTAGAAAAAAAATTTTAGAAGTTAGATAGGTTGTTCTTGCTCTAGGGCAGGGCGCACCACATTTAGTTGATACCTACCAACAAAGGATCACTGATAGGAATAGAACTGAAGATCCTATGGGCGACGCAGCTCGATCCTACTAATTGTGCCAGCCACCCTTCTTGCTTTTGATAATTTTGGTAAACCTTACAAGTAGTTTATATAATTATCTTAATGTCAATCAAGCTTGATGGCTATTAAATTCTTGTAGTTTGATGGACCTTTTCAGATTTATTGGTAGAATATGCCATATAGCTTGTGATTTGTGATTTTGTTGGCAAATTATGATTGTGTTTTTGTTGTAGAAGTTGTGATCTTCATCTTGCACCTGACATGACTTATGCATGTGTTTAATTACTTTAATTCTAGTCTTTTGCTATAAGAATCTGGAGCTTTTTCAAGGCATGATGTGTTTACTTGTCCTTTAAATAGTGCTGTATATGAACATGGGTGATGGAGGCAAATCTTTTATATCTTAAGTTCTATAGAATGGACTAGCCAAGTTAATGTACTGTCTAAGTGAAAAAAGATGTAATTCATAGTTTGCTTATCTAGAATTTTTAATGTTATTATTTATAGTTCTTCCAGTCTTAGTCTAGTGATGTTTAAATTACCTTTCTTTTATAAATATAATTGTTCAGGTTTTAAGCAAGGATAATCCTCCTCGGAAGACATATGTCTATAAATTGGATGTTCCAGTTGCTGCAAGGTGGATATCTCTGGTTGTTGCCCCATTTCAAATTCTTCCAGACTACCAAGTTAGTCAAGTATCTCATATGTGTTTGCTACCTAATCTATCAAAGCTACGGAATACTGTGGAATTTTTCCATAGCACATTCAGGTTTGACATATGTTAATTGCTATATTCCTGGCCCGGAAAAGGTTGCTTAACTTAAAATTGTATGTAATTGATTTTTTGTTGGTGAACAGTTGCTATAAGGATTACCTTTCTGTAGACTTCCCGTTTGACTCATACAAGCAAGTTTTCATAGAGCCGGAGATGGCAGTTTCATCATTAAGTTTAGGAGCTTCTATTAGCATATTTAGTTCTCAAGTTTTGTTTGATGAGAAGGTTATTGACCAGGTCAGCTCATTATTCAAATTCTGTCTTTTTAAATCCTTTTCAGTTAGATTCTCCCTGAGTCAATGCTCTTGTATCTAAAGTGAAGGCTGGGGAAGCCATTGGTGTGGAAATAATCATGTCAATCAACTAGAAGAATATCATGTCTGGACTTATTTTTGATGTACTTATGACTCATATAAAGATCATTCTGAGCTCGCAGTTCAACTCAAAATACCTGATAATATTATTTTTGGTTTTTAATTGATTTGACATTGCTGCACTTGGTTAGTACCTGAAGCTTGTAGGATGTGGAAGGTTGTTAAAATAGAGGTCATCTGATCCCTTTTTTTGAGCTAAAATGGGATTACTTTCAGAAACTTGAATTAGTCTGAAAATTTGGGGGCAGACTGATGTGCCACAAATGGCTTCTTCACTGATACTAGTTTGTTTAATACTGCCAAGCTATGCTGAGTTTTGAAGTGGTTTGCTAGGTCAGTTTCTGTTGATGGATGACTATCACTTATTAAGACTTTCTTTCTTCAACATTTGATTACTTCATTTTCCCCTCCACCAGTTATGTGTCTAGCTATTTCTGTTGTTCTATTTGTTTGCTAAGGATAAATGCTTTTGCTTGATGATATTTCCATGCATGCATTTTGCAGTGAAGTTTGACCTGTTTTCATGTTTAATCAGTTCATCAAACTAATTATCTTTCACATGGGAATTTTTAGCTGATAATTTCCCTGCTTCTTCAGCTTAATGCTGATCATAAGCTTTTGTTGTGACAGACTATTGATACGAGGATAAAACTTGCATATGCCCTTGCAAGACAGTGGTTTGGAGTGTATATAACCCCTGAGGCAACAAATGATGGTAACTTAGTGGAGTATATTCTTTTACTGCTTGATTGGTTTTTGGTGGTTTAAGTTCATGGTTTCTTCTGTGTAAACTTTGTGGAAATTGTGTTTCTATTAACGTGATTGATGTATGCTTGTTGTCAGAGTGGCTCTTGGAGGGGCTTGCTGGTTTTTTGACAGATTTTTATATTAAGAAACATTTGGGAAATAATGAGGCACGATACCGAAGATACAAGGTTGGTATTCTATTTTGGTTTATATTAATGAGGCACGATACTGAAGAGTTAATTTACATAGGGTTAGACTGTTCTAATATTATGCATCTATTTTGATTAAGTTATTTTTATTTCATTTTTGTTTTGTTTTAATTAAGGCTTATTTGTTTCTTAGTTGTTTTTTGGATAATGCTTTTATGCATTTTGGGATTATCTTAAGTGTTCTATTTTGATTAGGATAAAATTAGTTTAACTGTTCTGTTTAGATTAGGATAGAGTTATCTTATTTTTGAAAGTTAGTCTTCTAGTTGGAATAGGAATTTGCTCTCTCTTTTATTGTCTATAAATGTAACATTGCTTCTATCTAATAAAATAAGTTCAAAGAACTATTAAACCCTGAATTTCTACCCTAATTATACTTGAGTGCTCTCTACAACTTTTGGTAAATGATTGTAGCATAGCATTGGTGCTGGCCAGTGGTTTGAGTGGACATATTTGTTTTCCATAATCTGCTAGGTTGCATTTTTAGTGATTCTTTTGTTTTCTTTTGGGTTTAAAGTTTCTCTTTTTAAATTTCTAGTTTCAAGTAGACTTTTTCAGTTTCTGTCCTTGCGTTTTGACAAATTTGTTTTGTCTTACTTGTTTCCTCAATTACTTTAATTTCGAACATTGTGGAAGTCTGCTCTTTCTACTCGAACTGTCTTCTCATATTTCACAATATAATGACCCTAGTGAGTGTCTTACAACTGGCATTCAGTTTTTTGACTATTTTTTTTTTTGCCCTTTTCCATTAATATTTGCTCTGTGCTTCATCTGTTACATTTAAACTTGCTCATATATCTAAGGTGTCATTTGGTTGCATGCAATGTCAAGGGACTCTCTTTTCAAAGTTGCATACAATGTCTGTTATGCCTTTGTAATTATTACTTGTCATTATTCAATAATATCTATCCCTTTTTATATTCAAATTAAAGTAGGGTTACAAAAAATTTTTCTCATTAACAAAATCACCTTTTTCCTTTCTATTTTCCTTTCCATTCTGTATATCAAACGGGCCATAAGGGTACAAGTGATTGGAGGTGTTGTGATTTATGCCACTATTTGGTTTTTGGCCCATGGTTGTTTTAATGGGGCCTAAATGTCCGTTATGGAGAGAGATTGGTCAACCTTGTTATTTTTTGAGACTTTTTGGGCATGCTCCCTCTTTTTTTTTTTTTCTCTTTTGGAGGATATCTTATCATCTGCCATAGACATACTTATTTTTTTATCTAACAACATTTCTTTTATAAAATAGTTACTTTTATGCTTTGTTTAGTTAATTGCATCCTATCTAGTAGCTGATGAGCTTTATCTTATTAGTTAATGTGAAATGTTATATGCTATTTGCATTTTATATATGCTCATATGTAAATCAATCTGCAGGCAAATTGTGCTGTTTGTAAAGCAGATAATAGTGGAGTGACAGCTTTGAGCTGCTCAGCATCTTGTAAGGATTTATATGGAACACAGTGCATTGGTTTATATGGAAAAATAAGATCATGGAAGTCTGTAAGTTTTCCTTTTTTGTTTAGATAGCATCATGTCAGTACAGTCACCAATTTCCTTGTTTAGTATGGAATGATATCATTTTTTTATTGAATTTTATTCAGGTTGCTATTCTTCAGATGTTGGAAAAGCAGATGGGTCCTGAATCTTTCCGTAAAGTGAGGGTCCTTTCCATTTCTGATATTTTGTTTTTTCTGGTCTTTTTTAATTTTTTATTTTAATAGGAGAAATTTTATTAAGAAGAGAGGAGTATACAGAAAGATGGAAGATAAGAAATCCTCAAACAAAGAAACAAAAGCAGTCTGAAAACAAAACTATATATGTCATAAAACAATACAGCTGATCAATGAAGGAGAGCTTTCCAATCTCTTTGCATGTCAGAGATAGTGAATTTCTTAAAAAGACCATGCACAGAGCACCAAGGGCAAGCCATTAAAAAAAAAAAAATTCTATCTAGTAATAGATTTACAGGCAAAGAAACACCCTTGAATATGCAGGCATTCATCTCCAGTTAGACAACCCACAAAATTCCATAAATGGCACATTGCCACAAAATTTTGTTCTCCTTCTTGGTACCAAACCCCTTAAAACAAATTTGCAAGAACTGATCCAGGGTAGCAGGGCACACCCAAATCTCTCCAAAAATATCAAAGAGCCTATTCCAAAGATACCTCACTGCTAGACAGTGAAGAAATAGATGGGCTATAATTTCTGAATCAGATGTGCACGTAACACATGTTAGGAGAAATAGCCATATGGAGCCATTGAACCTGCAACATATCATTAAATTTTTATCCTTTTTGAGTATTGCAGACCAAACAAAAGATTTGACTTTAGAGTGAACTTTAGATTTCCAAATTTTCTTATCAAGGACAAAACTTTCCCTTGTAGGAGAATGAATAAGGAACTGAAAGTGGGATTTGCAAGTAAAAATACCAGAAGAATCAAGACTCCAAATTCTCATGTCTTGATTAGAAGAAAAAGGAACCATATCAATTAAAGACAATAGAGATTGAAGCTCTACACTTCCTCTATCATACAAATTTCTGAAAAAATGAAAATTCCAAGATCTACTGAAATTTCAAATGAAAACAAAGTTATTTATGAGAGAATTGTGCATTGAAGAAAGTCAGTATGAACGAGGAAAAGCTTCTGAAAATAAAATATTTCCCACTCAGATATCTTACCAAAATCTTATTTGTGAGCCACCACCCGCTTCTAAATTAATTAGTGGCCAAAGGATACATATCTCTTTGAAATAAATTTCTGAAGAAAATCAGAGTAAAATTATCTCAAATTGCTTATCATTCATGGAAGATACACAACCACATATATGGGAGGGATGGCTCCAAGCCTCCCACTCAATTCTTCAATATCAGCTAACAATAATTTGAAATAAAAGATAATAACTCAGCTATATATGAGAGTAATAGAAAATGAAGGATAACATTGACATATCAACCTAAATAAAAGGCATAGAAGACAGCTAGCTAAGGCACATAAATGGACACGGGATTTTCAACATTTCGTCTTAAGTTGGAGAGTATATGTTGATCATTTCTAACTGGAAACTTTGACTCTTCAAATTTAACTCTTGCCATTGCCTTAGTAAATTAGCTACTTGAGAATTAGTTGGTATGTTGGCTAACTCCACCAACCCTAATTCGATTTTTTCTATGATAGAGTGACAGTCAATCTTCACATGCCTAGTTCTATCATTTTAATAGGATTTCTAGCTATGCCAATTGTAGCCATGTTATCATAGAACTTTCATAGGCTTTTCAACACAAATTTTCAAGTATTCTCTTGAGCCAAATCCCTTCACATATCCTTACATCAAGTGTATGAATCTTGGTTTCAGCATGGCTTCTAGCTACTATAGGTTGGTTCTTGCTTCTCCAAGTGACCACGTTGCCTCATACAAAGGTGCAATACCTTGTAGTTGATTTTCAATCTGCAGTGGACTTAGCCCAATCAGAATCTAGGTGAATTTCAACCCTTTTATGCGTCTTTTTTTTTTTCTTTTGGGAAGAAGAGACCTTTGTTAGAATTCTATAAAGTACCTCCAAATGCTTCACATTGAGTTTGTTCATAAATTGACTTACAATATTTACAGGGAAACTAATGTTAGGCTTAGTGCCTTTAGTTCATTCTAGTATCTTATAGGAGTACTTTCTTGCTTGAAGCCAAGCTTGTAATTAGCTTCTATAGTAGTTTTTGTTGGTTTGCATCCTAACATTTCAGTCTCTTCTAGCAAATTCAGGATGTACTTCCTCTGAGAGATAGTGATACCTTTTTCAAATCTTGCCACTTCCATGCCTAAGAAATATCTTGGGCCGCCAAGATCGTTCACTTCAAATTTTGTTGGAAGAGACCTCTTCAAACTCTATCTCATTAGTGTAGTCACTTGTGATGACGATATCATCAACATATACACTCAAAATAGTAAGTTTTCTATCAGGTGTAAATTTAGTGAACAAAGAAAGGTTTGTTTAACCCTAATTATACCCATAACTTCTGACCACCTTAGTAAACTTGTCAAACCAAGTTCTAAGAGACTGTTTTAAGCCATATAAGGACTTATGAGTTTGCACACTTGGAATTGTTGCTTGACTCAGGTCTGGGTGGAATCCCCATGTATACTTCCTTTTTTGAGTTCTCATTCAAGAAAGTATTCTTCACATCTAATTGATGGAAGGGCCAATCAAGATAAGAAGCTAGCGATAATAATACCTTGATGGTGTTGAACTTGGCAATAGGGGTAAATATCTCTTGATAATCAATGTCATGGGTTTGTTTGAACCCCTGAGCGAGTAGCTTGGCTTTATGGCCAATGACATTGCTATCTAAATTGTATTTGAAGGTGAAACCACTTACAACTCATAGGTGTTTTCCTTTTAGGAAGCTTAGTAAGTTCTCAAGTCTCATTTCTCTCAAGAGCACTCATTTCCTCTTAAATAGCTGCTTTCCATTCTGGTCTTTTTTGCAGCATCAGAGACAATTTTTCAGTAGAAACATTTGTCACAAATGCTTGTAATTTGGGGGATAATTTGTTGTAGGAAATGAAGTTATTGATAGTGTGGAGTGCATGATCTTACCCTCTCTCAATACAAGAGGCACATCTATACCTTCTAAGTCATCTTCATGTTCAATACTTGGAATAGGAGGAGATATGTTGCCTTGCCCAGGGGGTTTGCATTGCTGCTTTATCATGCATTGTTGTGTTGTCTCTTAAACTATTTTTTGCCTTGAATACACCATGAGTTTCCTTCTATTGTGTGGCGTTAGGGTAGGTCTAGGCTTCATTGGGATTGTTCTTGTTTGGTTCAGGTTCATGGATAAATGTGGATGGTCGGATATTGGTTGAATCACCTATAAGTATGGAGGGTATACTTGGTGTTTTGGTCTTGGGTTCAATGACAATTAATATTGTTAGTACAATGAAGCATAAGCCCAAAGTCATACCTAAACAACCATTCTTGTATGTTCTGTGTCTCTCCCTAAGTGGCTGTCTTGGGGAAATATGGCTGGTTTTTGAAGAAAATTACATCCATATGGAGTAGAACTTTTTGGTGCTAAGTGAATAATACTTCTAACCCCTTTTTGTGGGAGAGTAGCCAAGAAAAATACACTTGAGAGCGTTAGGATCAAGTCCCCCCCCCAAAAACAAAAAAAAAATTATCATTGCGGACAAAAGAAGTGTAGCTAAAAACTGTTTGAAGTATGGCGGACATGGTTTGGGTATTTGGATAAGGAGTTTCTATTTTGTTGAGTGGAAGTTTAAAGTTCTAGAAGGCATTCTAACATGTCAAGGAAGTGGCGGTGAGCTTAGCTTCTCCCCAAAAAATTTTAGAGATATTAGAGGTGATCACGAGGGATCTAGCACCTCTCAAAAGGTGTCTATTTTCTCTCTCTACTACCCTATTTTTTTGGGAAGGGGGTATTAACAAAAGAATTTGTTGTATACTCCCTTAATTTGTAAGATAACTTCCAAGGATTGAATTGAAATAATCCTTGGCATTGCCAGATCTAAAAATTTTGATTTTAGTATTGACTTGGTTTTGGACAAGGGTACAGAGGTTTTTGAAGGTATTGACAACTTAGAATTTTTCTTTTAAGAGGTAAACCCATGTCAAACATGTATGCTCATGTATGACGGCTACAAATCACTTTGCTTTGTAGATATTTTTTGCTCTAGAGGGGCCCATATATCACTGTATTGTTGTGAATGGTTTGGTTGGTCTGTGGATTTGAGAGGGATAAGAACTTTTGACATGTTTGGAAAGTTGACAAACTTCATATTGAAAATGAGAGGGATTTTATTGATCAAATGGGGAAACATTTGCTTTAAATATTGGAAGGTGGGGTGACTAAACCTATAATACCACGACATAATTTAACTAGGCAAAGTGCAAGTGGACATAACTCTGTTATTTCTCTCCTTGTGTCCATAGATGAAGTATAGGCCAGCACACTGCCTAGCATAGTCAATCATCTTCTTGAATTCCAAGTCTTGAAAGTTACAACTACCATAATAGAAATTAGTCATACAATTAAGGTCTTTTGCAAGTTGGCTCATGGATAGCAAGTTGCAAGTTAATTTTGGGACTAAGAACATTCTTTAAGATTAAATCGTTTGATATTCTCACTAAACTAGTGCTACTGAATTTAGATGGGGACCATCAACAATTCATACTACTAAGTTCTCAGTACAAGGTACAAATTCATCAATGAGAGAAGCATTATCAGTTATATGGTTAATTGTTCCTGAGTCTACAATCCAAGTATTGGTTTTTTGAAGTTGGGTGCTTAAAGCTATGGAGGAGTTACTAGATTAAGCGACAACTCCAACCCCTACAATGTTGTCAGAAGAGGATTGGCCTTGATTGCCAAGCATTCTTTGTAACAACTCTAACTTTTCAAGAGGTTGGATTAATTTTGGGCTTTCTCCTCATTATTCACCCAATGGCATTCTTCTACTTTGTTTTCCAATTGGTTGGCCTCCCACACACTTCCTTTGTGTGTCTTGTCTTGTGATAGTGATGACACCAGGGCCTTCCCTTGCTTGTAATCAGAATTTTGTGCGCCTCGAACACTTAAGGTTGATGACTTAGAAACCATTTGTGAGCTTTGAGATCCCTAAGTCAACTTTTTCATGCTCTTTTCATGTCTAACTTTTGAAAAAACTTCCCTTAGGGAAGGAAGTGGACTAGTACCATAATTTTCCCCCTGACTTCTTCAAAATTGGCATTTAGTCTAAGAAGGGATTTGTAAATCCTTTCTCTATTATCTTCTTGTATTGGTTGCATCTACATTACATGATCAGTTATTGGTCTCAACCATATCCAGTTATTGCTAGTACCTTGTGAGGATAGTGTATTACTAGGTTATAACCATGAAGTCCCTAAATCTCAAATAAGGCTGTTCACTAATGAACAAGTTTCTCTAGCTGCCTCCCATATCTCCTTAGCGGTCTCATAGAGTAGAATGTTCTCTGCAATATCATTAGTCATAGAATTTATGAGCCAACGCATGATCATATTATTTTCAGCAACCTACATTTTGAATTTGGGGTCACTGACATTGGGAAGGAAGGCTGCACTTGTGAGGTAATCATCCTTTCCCTTGCCTAGCATTTACATCATCACGATTGAGTGAATGTGTGGTGATCAGAAATGGAGAGGTTTTGTTGACTCCATGGGTGATTGGTGTTGTGGTTTGGATGATGAGCCATGTTTCTTGACATTCATGGTCATCATGGATCCGAATTTTGTCATATGAAAATGTTAGGACTCTTTGGGCTCTAATACCATGAAGAAAATCGGAGTAAAATTGTCTTTGATTGCTTATCATTCATGAAAGAAACATGAATACATATATAGGAGAGATGGCAACAAGCCTGAGCCTCAATTGCTCAATATTAGCTAACACTAATTTGAAATAAAATATAACAGCTCAGCAAAATACAAGGAGTAACGAAAGGAAGGATAATGTTGACATATCAACCTCAACAGAAGACATAAAAGACAGCTAAATAAGGCACATAAATGGAGAGAATCACGGGATTTTCAACAATTTCCAAGGACTTGTATGAGTCACATCCAAAGCTGTATTGGATTGAAACTGTACTGCGAACAACCATATGCCATAAGGCATTCACCTCTGAAGGAAAACGCCAAAGCCATTTTGTTGATAAAGCAATGTTTTTGGACATCAAGTTTCCAAGACCTAGGCCACCTTCATTCCTAGATCTGCAACAAACGTCCCAACCAACTAGATGGACTCTGTTATCTTCTCGTGCTCCTGGTCACAGAAAGTTCATCATAATCTTCTCAATCTTATTGGCCACTCATCTGGAATCTTAAAAAGAGGCATATAGTAGGCAGGCATACTAAATAAACATGAATGAATTAGAGTGATATGACCACCTAAGGAATTTGTGATATACTGGATTGCTTTGATTGTCAATTTTGCTGCTTTTGGTGATTGCATTGATTTTCCCATGTTGGAATGTATTTTACCTGAGATTTGGACTTAGCTTCTTGTTATCTCTGTGTCTGTGGTAATCTGTTTTCCTTAGAGGGGATTCATATGTTGGGTGGTATACAGTATTTGTTTCCCTTTTCCTGCTCCATTTCTATCTTAGTTTCTTCCAATTCTTCTCTGTTCTTTTGATTTAAAATTGAACAGGGAGGGGGTATAGGTGAGGAATTCTTATGCTTAGATTGGTAATTCTGTTTGTTGTGTCCAATTTTTGTCCTTGACATGGATCTCATTATTTGTATTCAATATCACCTGGCACTTTTGCTTCACTCTGCCCCCCCTCCACAATGTGTTTTGTCATCACTCACCATTTCTGATGAGTGATTTATTCACGGTAATCTTTTGTCCTGAAGCCATACTCTTTGATGCTCAAGTTGTTATTTTGATGAGCCCTGGTATTCAAGGCTTATTCTGGAGTGTCCAGGGAAGACAATAGTGGATAGGAAGGCTGTAGGGAGGTTGTTATGTAACACTTTTGGGGTTTTGGGCAGATGTTGGCAGCAGACACGCGCTGCTCTCAATGAGTGGGTTTTTTGTAACTCTGTTACAGCAAAAGGTTTAAAATGAGGGAAGAATCAGAGTGAAGGGTTATGGTAAAATTCTAGAGAGGGTTTGGTGGGAGGTTGCTAGCATCTTGAAGGCCTAGCACTGTAATCTGTTTTCTGCATATCTTTTCCTGTTTCTGGTTTGCTATTTTTCCTGTGGCTTGCTACTGTATTTTCATTATGTTGGTTGTGTTATATTAAGTTTTTCTCTTTGTTTTCATCATTTTCCTTTGGTTTTGATGGAAACCAGAACAGAAACTGGGGAGTCTATATAAAATATTCAGAAAAACACTTACAAATAAGAAAAATCAGCAGTACACTGAGATCCTTGTGTTATTCGAGACAGTAGGAATCTCCCAAACACTCTCCTTAATATTTTCCGCTCCTCTCCTTTCTTTCTCCATCCTTTTAAGCGTCAAAACTGTCCCACAACTGTCTAGAACAGTTACAACACGTCTGCTGCCCCAAACTGTTCAAAACAGTTAATCAAGGTAGTCAAAGGTGAAAGTGCTCTTAAGGCGCTAGACCTCTTTAACACCTTGGATGAGAAAAACATATACTGTATAAACAAAAGGTAGATAAATGCAAATTTGGAATAACATTTGACATATAAATTAGTTATTCAAACATAATCATCAAGACATAAGACGTAAAATCATTAACTGCACTAATTAAGTCACTAATATCACTACTCAAGCATAATCATTAAGTAATAACTTGTACTAATATTAAGTGCACTTAAAAAATGATGATTTAAGCCATATGTCAGTATAAAGTTAACTAGTCAACCTTTACAACTCAAAATTTATTAGCCATGGTAGCCAAGTCATTCACAAAATAAGAAAAGATAAAGTGTACTACTCAAATCCAAAAAATTCTTAGCAGAAATTAAAAAATAGCCCTAGAGCCCATCAATTTAGTTAACCATCAGATTCAGATCCATAATTGTCATCACTTCCATCTCCTCTTTCATTGGATTTGTATCCTTCAACATTTTTTGTCTCATCTGAATCAGCCTTTATATCTTCAATGTTAACAAGTGAAGTTGAACCTTTTGCTGCCTTTCCTCTTGATTTGGATGAGATAGCTCTTTTGGTTTGGTTTCTAGTTTGTTTGCTTTCTCCTCTAACACCTGCGGCCCTTGCTATGGCCCTCCATGTTAATTCTTTATTCCCATTACCTGATATCTTAAATAATATTTTATAAGAAGAATACCTATTTTACCCTATTCTCAAATCTGAGGCTGAGTTGGACTTCTAAGATTGGGTTTTGTGGTTTCCTATTCTATTCTATTACTACTTTTAAATTTTTGGGCTGGGCTTATAAGCTAACCTTGTTGTTTTTTGCTTCCGCACACAAAGGCGCCTAAGGCATATGCTTGGAACAGCGCAAAAGGTGCTTTCCTTTCAATGCCTAAGTAAGGGCAGTGTCTCTCATGGTGTGAGGGGCACTAGCCTTGAGTAGAGCCTCACCTTGGTGCAAAGGCCTTTGACATCATTGCAGTTAATAACTACCTGAAACGACCCTGTTTCTTGCCAAAACTGCCTAAAAACTACCCAAAATAGTTACATAATTGTGTAGCCCTCTTTGTTGGCCCTTCTAAACACACCTCGTCCTGAAGGTGTGAACAAGGAAGTGGGAATTCCATGAATACCTGGTCCTTAAAGCTTTACCTTGGCACCTTGCCCTTAAGATGAGAGTTAAAAGTTGTGACTTGTGGTTTCTTCCATAAAAAATTTGCTCTATTTTCCTCAAGAAGCCCAATCTAGTAGCTTTTGGAATACCAACCAAGACCATAACCTCTTGCTCCGTCTTTCCCTTCTAGATTTATTGTATTTGTGGCGGTTAATGCCACAAGTGCATTTGTAGAAACTCTGATTTCATGGTTAGGATTTCCATTTTTTACTTTTGCAATTCTTCCTCCTTTTCATCAATGGTATGTTCTCCATTCCTTTTTTTCCTCGTCACAGACCAAGGGTACCTTTAGCCTTTTGTTCTTGTAACAATGTAACCGCTTGTTTTTCTTATCTCCTTGATAACAGAGCCATAGTTCTCTTCCCTTGGCTGCTTGTGCATCAATTAGCCTTTTGTATTTGTTATCGTACCTCATCGAGGAAGGCGGGAAAAATGTTCAATGAAGCTGCTTTCTCATTGTCCCTTGAGCACATATTTAGGTTTCGTTAGGTTAAAACATGATAGGATGCAAGGAGACATGGGAACCTACTCTTAAAAGTGCATTATCAAGGAGGAAGACTCACTCTCATTAAATAACATACCAAGCATCCCGTACTACTTAATATGGGTCCTAGGCATATCACATTACCCTGTTCCTATCATAGCACTATCCTTTAAAAGCTGACGTCTTGGTGGTTATATTTTGCGACACTTCACCTGCCCTTCTTGGTGGTCAAAACCCTTCATGGGTAGCTTTCTTTATGCTGTTAGCCAACCATCTTTGATACCAGATGATAGGACCCCAGTAGGTGTGGGGAACCCACTCTTAAAAGCACGCTATCAAGGGGAAAGAATCTCTCTCCTTAAGTATCATACTAAATATTCTATATTACTCAATGTGAGACCTAGGTATCCTATACTATCTAGTCTTTTCCAGAACATCTGGGTAGTTTGGGTTGGTTCTACCAGCCCAATAACTTGAAAATACCCCTTTGTAGGTTCTGCAATTTCAATATCTCTAAAACTCTTTAGGTCCTTGTTTATTTTGACATCATGGGCTCTAAGACCCAATTTTGCTTTTCTATTTTATGGGCCAGGTCCATCAAGTGCTTTAATAAATGTGTCAGATCATCCACAACTCAACCTCTTTTTTGAAAGCACCATTGTTTCCTCTCTAGCTGTCCCTCAATGGTGTTGAGAACCATCTGAATGGTGCTCTGTAATTTGTCACAGTATACTCTTGCTTCAAAGCTATCAAGGATTCAAGGATCCTCCTTGTTTTGGCCTTTCCTCCATTTGATCCACTTGAACATGTGGCATGATTGATTTCTGGATCTGTTGTGTTCTTCCCCTTCACAGTGTGCCCACGCAGCTCTGCGACTCCCTCTTGTATTTCCAGAAGGTACACTATGTAATTTTCTCTTAACTTTCCTTTCAATTCTCCCATCTACTTTTGTAAGTTCTCTACTCTCTCCTCCATTCTGTATTTATTATTCCCACTCCCTAGAAAATTGCTTTGATACCAATTGATGGAATCCAGAACAGAAACTAGGAATTCTATATAAAATATGCAGAAAAGCAATTACAAATAATAAAAGTCAGCAATAAACTGAATTTCCCAAGTTAGTTGAGACACTAGGAATCTACCAAACACTGTCCACAATATTTTTCCGCCCTCTCTTCTCTTTCTTCTCCCTTTTCCAAAACTACCCCACAACTGTCCAGAACAGATACAACACATGTTTGCAGCCTAAAGCTACCCTTTCCAAAACAGTTTATAACTGCCTAAAACCATGCGGTCTGTTGCCCAAACTGCCTAAAAACCACTTAAAATAGTTACATAATTGTGGACCTATCAAGTCCTCACCAAATTACCAATTTCGCTATATGAAATATGACAAGAAGTCTAAAATTCTTGTTATTACAAAAGAATTAAAGTACATAGGTATTTATATAGTAGGGGGGAAGCTATATGAGGAAGGAAAATAAATGACGGACAAATCCCTTATTATTAAGAATTGACAAATTAACTAATTTCTAGGATCAACTAATAATTATAAGGATTCTAATAATAATTACAATGATCAAGAAGGATCTGTAATAATTAAGGAAGATTTGTAACACTTCCCCTTAAGCTGGTGAGTGGATATTATCCATGCCAAATTTGATGATTATGTTCTGAAAGATGATGCAAGATAATCCTTTAGTTCGCACATCTGTGAGTTGACCACCAGTAGGAATAATGGGAGTACAAATCAGATCACTGTCCAATTTTTTTTTTCTTTAATGAAGTGTTAATCGACCTCAATATGTTCAATACGATCATGTTGCACCGGGTTATGGGCAATATTGATAGCGGATTTGTTGTTACAAAAAGGCTGCATTGAACCTTCCTACTTAATCTTTAAATCATCTAAAATAATTTTTAACTATAATAATTCACATATTCCTAGTATTGTTGCTCTGAACTCGGCTTTTACACTAGACATTGCTATCACATTCTGCTTCTTGCTTTTTTAAGTGACAAGCTTTTCACTTAGGAAAGTACACTACTTTGAGGTTGATTTCCTATCAACTAGAGATCCCACATAGTTTATTTCAGTATAGGCTTCGAGGGTCAGTCCCTCATCCTTTTTGAATAAGATTCCTTTCCCTGATATACCCTTCAAATATTGTAAAATTTTATGGATTGCCATGAGATGTGATTCTTTAATATTGTATATAAATTGGGTTACCATGCTCACAATATAAGCTGTATCAGGTCTTGTATGAGACAAATAAATTAATTTTCCCCCAAGTCTTTGATAAGATCCTTTATCAACCGACGAATTGGCTAGAGCCTCATAAAGTCTATGGTTTAACTCGATGGGTGTCTTGACCAACTTGCATTCCAATTCGCTTGTTTTTGTTAATAAATCCGATATATTCTTTTGCTGTGACATAAAAATGCCTTGCTGTAAGTTAGCAATTTCAATGACAAGAAAGTATTCTAGTCTGCCTAACTCTTGATGTCCAACTCTTTTATCAGCTGCCCTTTTAACAATTCTATTCCCTCCAAATCATCTCATATGACTATGATGTCATCCACATAGATTAATAGTGCAGTCACTCCTTCTGAGGATGAATGTTTCACAAATAAAGTATGGTCACTTTGACTTTGCTTATATCCCATTGTCAGAATAACTTTAGACAATCTCCTAAACTACGCCTTCGGGGATTGTTTTATCCCATACACACAGTGCCTAGTTCAATGTGGGAGTCGAATCCTAGTAGTATCTCCATATAGATTTTTTTCTCAAGGTCACCATGTAAGAATGCATTCTTGACATCAAACTGTTGGAGTTTCTAACCACAATTGGTAGCCACAGATAATAAAACTCTTACTGTATTCATTTTAGCAACTGGAACAAAGATCTTCATATAATTTATGCCATAAGTTTGATTATATCCTTTGGCAACAAGTCGAGGTTTATATGGCTTTAAGGTGTTATTTGAATTATATTTAGTGGTGAATACCTATCCATAACCAATGGGTTTCTTTCCTTTTGGTAATTGTATTAGGTCCCAAGTTTTGTTTTTCTCAAGTGTTTTCATTTCAACCTTCATAGCATGTATCTAATTCTCTTTATGCAATGCCTCAGATAAAGTTTTGGGAATAGGCATGGCATCTAGGCTAGTGACAAAGGTTTTGTGGTTACAAGATAAATGTTTGTAGGAAAGAAAAGAAGATAAAGGATGCTTAGTGCAATGCCTTTTGCCTTTTCGTAAAGCAATTGGAATGTTATAATCATTGTATACAAGAGTTTTGGAAATATTATCAATAGGCAAAGGTGTTACCTCAACATTGATAGGGGTGGAAGGAGATAGTTGGACTAGCTCTGGTTGGGAAATTAGTGTCTTCCTTCAAGAATAAACTTGTAATAAGCGAATAGAGTCTTGAGTTTGCATGGGTTGCAATTCTAGCATAGGTATGGTGATGGGTTGTAATGGAGTCTTAGATAAAGCATTTGCTGATAATCCTGAGAATTCAAGAAGAAAGAAATCTGTATTTGTATTTGTAATGAAGGAATGCTCCCTTTGATGAGGAGAAGTGTTTAAATATGGAGCTCCATTTTCAGCAAACAAGATATTAATAGAGACACAATTTCTTTGTCGGAGGTTGATAACACTTGTAACCTTTTTAAATAGAAGAATAGCCAATGAAAATACATTCGAGGATCTATTTTGGTCCCATTTTGGGGATGCATATGAACAAAGACAATACATCCAAATATTTTGGGAACAATATTGTTAGACACATTGAAATTTGGAAAAAAATCGTGTGAGAACTTGCATTGGGTTGCAGAAACCAAAACCCTGGGTAGGGATTCTATTAATGAGATGAGTAGCAGCTAAAATGGCTTTTCCCCAATGTTGTTTTGGAACATTGTTTTGAAACAAAGGAGCTCTTTTATTGGTTAAAAGATGACCATTTTTTTCCTCAGCTAATCCATTTTGTTAAGGTGAATGAATACACGAGCACTCATGTATTATTCCTTATGTTTGGAAAAAAGTAGATAGAGATTAATTGAAAAAATCCTTTGCATTGTTAGATTTTAGAAAATGGGAAATGTAAAATTGACATTAGATTTTTGTTTCAACTAGTAAATCTCGTTGCTCAAATGCAATCATCAATAAATGAAACTAATCATTAGGTTTCATAAATATTAGACACAATAGGGGATTCTAAATATCACTAGGAATTAAAGTTAAAAGAACAGAAGTTCTTTTATTATTGATTAGGAAAGAAGCATGTTTCTACTTAGCAAGTTTACAAGTTTCATAATGAAAAGTTTCAATAGCTAATCCCTTAAACAAAGAAGGAAACATTATTTTGATAACATGAAAAGCTGGATAACCTAGACGAAGATGATGTCAAATCTTATCCTTGTTAGATCTGAAAGATTTGGCGTTTTGGAAAAAAAATAAAAAAGGTGACAAACTTTGTAACTCTATTTTGTCCATTGTTCTCTTCAAGATAATACAAGCCATCTTTCTCCTTAGTACGTCCAATTATCTTGTTCATGCGTTGTTTCTAAAATACACAACGATTTGGGAAAAAAGCTACACTGCATTGAGAATCAATAGTAAGTTTTTGAATTGAGATAAGAATGATGCAGAGTTTAGGAATATGAAGTACATTCTTAAGTGTAAGATAGTTACTTACACAAACATCTCTTTGACCAGCCACGGTAGTGATTGATCCATAAGCTATGGTGATTTTTCAATTGCTGAAACAAGGGGTATATGAAATAAATTATTGTGAAGAATGAGTCATGTGATCTGTGGCCCCTATGCTAATGACCCATGAGTAAGAGAAAACTTTGTTATCATTTAAGACAAAATTAAAGACGAATGAAGTGTGAGAAGTACTTTAGAATACCAAAGAACAAGTGCCTGCAGGAGTTTTCTCCAATGATCCCAATAAGTTTTGTGACTCACAATTTCTTCTTTGTTGAAATCAGCAACAACAGAGTTTTCCTCAATGCTAGAATTTTTAGTTGCCATATGGGACTGACCAAATTCTTTCTTCATGGATTGAGGCTTATTGTGGAACTTCCAACACTTTTCCTTAGTGTGTCTAGGCTTCTTGTAGTAAGTATATTACAAGGTGTCTTTGTTGGACTGTTTTGATTGTTTAGTTTGCCCTCTTACTCCATGAGAATGCTACATAGAATGCTTGAACACTAGAGCGGGACTTTCTACTAGTGAGGTGTCAATCATTACACCCCTTCTTCCATCTTCTGCTAGCACAATGGCAATTGTCTCATTCAAGGCTGGTAACTCCTCCTTGCCATGTATTTGGACTTGCACGACATCAAATTCAATGGTCAATATAGTAAGAAATTCATAAATCCTTTCTTTTTCAACAAACAACTTAAGAATAGTTGCATCCTCATTATACTTCATTTGAATGCATTGGTAATGATCTATCTTTTGCCAAAGCCCTTTCAATAAATTTGAGCATTCAGTGACTGACCAATTGCCTTGTTTAGTGGTGGATATCTTGGTTTTAGTCTCATAAAATTGTGCTATATCACAAACCTTAGAGTAGGTTTGTTGAACAGTATCCCTCCTTAGTAGAGTGAAGGAATATGCATGTGTCACCAATCTCTGGTAATATAGAGTTGTATAACCAAGACATTATCAAGGAATCCTTTTCATCCTAGGCATCAAATTTGGGATCCCCTGGTTTAGGATTGGAACCTAGCAAATGGCTCAACTTGCCTTGTTCTTTAAGGAATGCGTAGACCAATTGAGACCATTTCAAATAATTCTTGCCGTGCAATCTATATGCAGGCTAAAGGTGTGGCAAATCACCCATAGGAACAGTGCGACTACTCACGGGTATGTTAGATCTTGTTAGTCACTATAGACTTATGGCCTGTTTGGTACCGCGTTGGAAAACCACGTTGAAGTATAAGCTCAAATTTGTTGCTTCTCATGAAACCACGTTTCGGATGCCCTCACCGCTTTTCCAAACATGCTATTAGACATGGTCAAGGCAGCAACACAACAGGGACAAAAAAGCGGAAAAAATAGTGAACAGAATCTATAACCTTGATCGTAAATAAAAGAACACCACTTTTGGAGGTAAAACAGAATTGGAGAACCCCTATGCAAGCTTCCAAAATGTTTGTCGACGTGTTATGGGTTGACGACAGCTGAGGAGGAGGTGTCAAGTGCCCTCATGTGCTAGTGCATGGGACTCACCACAAGGATGATGTGGCGGTGCACAGCAGCACCTACGGTGGTTCATGGTGGTCTAATCAATGCGCGGTGGTTCATGGTGGTTTGCGTTGATCAGTGAGGTTTGGGGTGGTTGGAGGCAATTGTTTATTTATTGTTCTGTTCGGAAGAAAGAATATGTGATTCAAGGATTGTGTATTCAATTTAATGATGAATTGCATTTCTATTTTTACATTAGTTAGATTAATTAATTAGAATGAATTAAAGTGGGTCAAATGAAGATTTAAAACAACAAAACCAGAAATCACAGTAACAACGAAAAGCCAAGAGAAAAAAAATGCCTAGAAATTCTAGGGCTCTGATAGCATGACAAGAGTCTAAATTCTTATTATTGCAAAAGAAGTAAAGTACATAGGTATTTATATAATAGAAAGGAAGCTATTTTAGGACAGAAAATAAATGACAGATAAATCCCTTACTATTAAAGATTGACAAATCAACTAATTCCTAGAGTCCACTAATAATTACAAGGATTCTAATAATAATTACAATAATTAAGAAAGATTTGTAATAATTAAGGAGGGTTTGTAGCAAAATCTTCAAATTATATGGGGGAATGATGATGACTGCATTTGTTAGAAACCCTGTTAAATCCATATATGCAAATTAAGAGTAAAATGCATTAGAAATACTTTTGAACCAAAATTCAATTGTATAACAAGTTCCATTTATGAATTTTCCCCTGATCTGATCTCTTAATTCTTACCAGTATATTTTACTCATGTATGATTTTAATCTAGTGTAAACATCTTAGTTTTAAATTAAAAATACTTAGCTGTAGAAAATAATTTGGCATATTTATAAATGGCAGCATGGATTACTACAAGGTATGCCATTAGTATATTGTACTTGTCCAGGGAAAAATTGAAAAAGTAGTAGTTATATATATTATATAAAAACCCAGGGAAGCCGTGGCTTGTGGACAGTGTGTGTCAGGACACTGTTTATATTCGTATAAGTATTATTCATGCACTGTTTTTTCTTCCCCTCCCCCTTTTTTTTGAAATTTTTTTTCCTGTGGGACCCATGGGACATTTTTTGAATTCTCCTTGCATCTTTTGGGGGGGGGGGGGTAGGACCTATTATACACACACACACACACACACAGAGGATGTGGCTGTTAGCTATACACAATGTGAAAAAAAATGTATTGTCTTGCGGTATCAATCATCAAATAATTTCAACTAATTACAAATAATAATTCTCTCTTTTGAACTTGGCTTCTTGCGCGTATCTTGAATTTTTAATTTTATTTAACTTATATAGTGGCTTTGATGGAGATTTTTTGTGATTTTTTCCTTGCATTTTACAAGCATTATTGTTGATTGTTGATCTGCCATCCTCCTTTGCTTAACCCCGTTTGTAATTTTTGTTGTTTGTTATTTAAATTTTTCCTTTGTTCTGTAGGTTATGTGCTTGATTGAGGGATCTGATGGTTATCATAATTGTTCATATTCCTTTTTTATCTGCAGATTTTGCAGACAATAGTTTCTCGGGCTCAAGATAAAACACGATCTGTGAAAACTCTTAGTACTAAGGAGGTAATTTGCTTCTATTACAGTAAACTCTGCAAACTATTTACTTGCACATAGTCAATCTAGAATTTTATAAAGGAGATAGAGCTGTAAAACACTTTCTATTAGCAAATTTATTCAAACAAGTTCAAACTCCCCCCTTTTTTTGCACATGGTCAAACACTGATATTGGTTGAGCCTTCAACATTTTATTATTCATGCTAGGTGTAATTGTTCTAGTAATTACTTATAGTTGCGTTTTATGACTGTTATCATCGTTGGGGGATTTATGGATCTATCTTAGATATAGAATTTATGAATTTTTATGTGGTATTAAGATGATTTATGATAATAAACCGTGAAGACATGTTAATCCATTATTTGTATTTAATACTCTATGTTAGAAGACACATGTAGATGCTACTTAACAGGACTCAGGATGCCCCTGGGAATTGTATGATACCATACTGGCTAGCATGCTGATTTTTGTTTATGGTATTTTTGATATTCTCTGTGATAATGTAGGAGGGGACTTATATGTACAAGCTGGGATATCTTGAGTGTGTAGTTGTGGGTATCAGAGTTTTTGTAATAGACAAAAAAATGATGTTGGAGCTTGGAGGAGTATGGAATAGTAACGAAAGTATTTCTTTTCATCAACTTAATGGAAATGTGGTTGGATCCATTTGTACTCTTTAACTAGATTCTTAGGGTTTTTGTTACTTCATTCTGTTTTAAAGCTTTTTTCCCCCCTTCTGATTGGAGGATTTCTTATTCTCCACAATTTGTACTCTCTTCTCTCTCTAATACAATTAAAAAAAAAAAAAAAAGAAATGTGGTTGGATCCTACTACTAGCATTTGATGGGAAATTCCTATTGGGCAAATAATGCTGGACTTTTTACTATGAGATGTTCAACTCTATACTATATTCCTATTCCTTTGCAAGTTTCTTGTTTAAAGCTGTCTTTGGAATCTATTTAAAAAAGATTGATATGATATTTAGATCTTTTCCGTGTTAAGAGATCAATCGTTACTGTTTGATGGAGTAATAAATTTTCAACTTTGCGCATGGAAAGGAGGGACTACATTAATTAAAATGTTAAATGTTATAGAAGTTGTGACATGACCTGCCTGAGATAGAGCTTTGGGACTTGGAAATAACAAATATGAGCTGAGATAGAATGTCTTAATTCTTTGGTATTTGCTTTGCCTGACCCATGGGGTTTAGTTCTGTCTATAAATATAATGTTGATCTGACAATTTTTTCTGTTTATTGATATCTTTCATATGCAGTTTCGACATTTTGCCAATAAGGTTGGAAATTTGGAACGTCCATTTCTCAAAGAGTTCTTCCCTCGATGGGTTGGTTCATGTGGATGCCCAATCCTAAGGTGTAATATAAGGATGAGACTTGTTACTATTCATTTAATGTTTGAATTTCCTTCTTTCCATGTGCTGACGTCGTACTCATTGCTGTTGTTAAGGATGGGGCTTTCCTATAACAAAAGGAAGAATATGGTTGAATTGGCAGTGTTGCGTGGGTGCACAGCATTACAAAATTCAAGTGTAGCAGTTCTTGATATTAATCCAGAAACTGAAAATCGAGATGGAGATACTGGATGGCCTGGGATGATGAGTATTAGGGTCTATGAACTTGATGGTATGTATGACCATCCAATTCTACCTATGGCTGGAGAAGCATGGCAACTATTGGAAATTCAATGCCACTCAAAGCTTGCTGCTAGGCGCTTCCAGAAGCCTAAGAAAGGTTCAAAGCCTGATGGATCAGATGATAATGGTGATGTACCTTCCATGGATGTGCGCTCCAGGTAGATTTGTTTCCATTTAACTATTGTGCTACTTATTATTAACACTCTGACATTGTTCTTTCTGTGATATGGCAGTACTGAGTCCCCTTTATTATGGATCAGAGCAGATCCCGAAATGGAGTATCTTGCTGAGATTCATTTCAATCAGCCAGTTCAGATGTGGGTAAGGATGACATGTTGGCAATAGCAGGCCTTCAATTCTTTCTAGTATTCTTATGGGTTCAAAGTCAACATTTTGCTGCACTACTGCTATTCTACAATATAGTGTTTGTAAGAATTTGGGTGGCGTAACTTATTGCATATGTTAATATCATTTTATCTGTTTTTCTTTTTGGATTTGTGCACATGATTCCTGAAGTTTTTATGGATGTAGATCTTTATATCTTTGTATTATTATCTAATTAAATGCACAATACTTTCCTTAGCTTTTCTTCAACATTCTTGGAGTTAGGATGTATATATGATGCTGAGTTTTCATACAATAAGATCATAAAATTAGTCTCAGGCCTCTATGTCACTTGTCCTTGGATCAATAAAACCAACCTTAAGCAGGAGGGATACCAGTTGCTGGTTGAGTTGTGCAATCCTGTTCAAGTATAAAGCAAGGCTGGTGTAGCTTTTGCAATCTGTATTTGCTTCTGTTTGACTATCTTCGAGACCATGAAGAGACCTTGCCTTCTGTGGCTGAAAAAATTTTCACTTTATTGGTTTGATAAGTCCTGGAGGGGGGGACCAATTTAGCAAATTGTATTTCATGGCAAACAGTGAGTACCGAGAGCCAATCTGGTTTGATTGCTTATGCACTGGTCTCTGGAAGCTATATGTATTTGTCTGGTTGGTCATTCATTTTTAGAGTTCTGGATATTTGAAAATATATTTATTGCAAACAATTGAATTCTCTTACTATGGTTGTCTAGTTGGTAGAAGAAAGAGTTAAGCAAGCATTGCTTGAGCTTTCCAAGTAGTGAAACAACTGAATGCAAAGTCTTACTTGTAAAGTTAAGAGATTGCATTCTGACCTGAATCATGTCTTTATCTGTTTCTAAGCCCTCTTTAGTTATTTGGACCTAAATTATGCTGCTGCCACTTGAACTGTGTCTTTATCTATGAAGAATACAACAAGGCCTAAATATATAAAATATGCAATATTAGCCTTGTTAGAAAGTAATCACACTTATTCTTTTATGTTGGAATCCCATAATTATGGGCTTATTCATTTTCTAATTAGACTTGTTTATCTCTTGGGATTTTAACATGGAAGTGAACTCATTTATTTCCCATTTTGTTTCCTTTGTATATGATGGTAATCAGACCTTAATTAGGTCCTTTATCATGCATTTCTTTCTCTGTTTTTGTTGTATTTTATTTGTTGTCTAATCTGGTCATTTAGTGTGGATTGTCAACAGCCCCCCCTCCTTTTTTTGAGATCCTAAGATCTCACTACCTTAATGGTGGCTTTATTTCTGGGGTTGAATGGCAGATTTGTTGCCACCTACTTCCCTATGTAATTTCGTCTCCCACTCGGAATAAAATAAGAATTTTAAGAGTCATTATTTTATGAAATTTTTCATGGTATGTGATATCGGTGGTTGGCATGAGAAAACTATAAATTTGTGGTTAGTGTAAGAAAGCCATACATCGATGTTTTGTATGAGAAAACCAAGACCTCTACCTTACAAAAAGTGAAGTGAGGATGTCCAAAACCAAGACCCTCACAAAGTGAGGTGAGGAAGTTAAAAAACAGAACAAGAAGACTGCATCTCACATCAAAGTGAGTTGAGGAAGAAGATTTGCACCTTGCTACAGAGTGGTGTGAGGAAGCCAAAAACCTACAACTTGAGTCAAAATGCCAAGAAAGAAGATTTACAATGTTAGCTTCAAGCTGTTCCCAACTTGAGGGAGAACATTGGAATCCCGCAATTATAGGCTTTCATTTTTTAATTGGACTTTTTTATCACATGGGATTTTAACATCATAGTGAATTTATTTATTTCCCATTTTATTTCATTTTTATGTGATTATAATTAGACCTTAATCAGATCCTTTATGATGCATTTATTTCTCTATTTTTTTAATATTTTACTTGTTATTTGATTGGGTGGTTTAGTGTGGACTGTTAACAATTTTTTTTTTAGATCCTAGGATTTTGCCACCTCTATGGTGGCTTTATTTCAAGGGTTGAATGGCAGATTTGTTGCCATCTGCATTCCTATATAATTTTGTCTCCCACCATGAATAAAATAAAAAATTTTAGAGTCATTATTTTCTTCAATGTTGATGTTTGTATTCTGTGTCTTCTATGGTTCATTTTTATATTTATTCTTTTGTAGTAGTGTGTATTTATTGATTCTAGATAAGTTGATATGCTTATTCAGATTAATCAATTAGAGAAGGACAAAGATGTTATTGCTCAGGCTCAAGCAATTGCAACCCTAGAGGCATTGCCCCAGATATCATTTGCTGTTGTAAATGCCTTAAACAATTTTCTCACTGACTCCAAGGTTTGATTGCTTTCAGTATTGTAAATTTTTTCAATAATTCCTTTTATATCCTAAATTAGTGTTCCTTTTTTTTTTTAATCTTTTCTGGGGGCTATAACTCAAGGCTTTTTGGAGAGTTCGAATTGAAGCTGCATTTGCATTGGCTAATACAGCATCTGAGGTATTTAGATGCTTGGTTACCTTATGCAGCATGAGTTTCTGAAATATCAAACAATTGCAAAGTATATGTTAGAGTTGTAAATGGGTTGTGAATCAAATAGTCCATTCTCGATTTAACAGTCTTTAAATGGAAGTTCTGATGTCTTGTTTGTTTTATCATATTAGGAGTCTGCTTACTTATAGAAATGCAGTTAAGAGATAATGAACTGAAGTCCAGTGTTGGCAAGTCTAGAGTAACTGGGAGATTAGTGATAGTAAAGTTCATGGATTGTAGGCTAAATTCAGAATCTGTAAAGTATTCAAACTCTGCTTCCTACTATAAGATTAGAGAACCGTTGACAAGAAAATGATGATAATTGTTTTGTTTCAATCATGACTTGACAGAAAATTTTGACTTTGTTTACTTGTGTAGCAGGATACTGATTGGGCTGGTCTACTCCATTTGGTGAAATTTTACAAGAGTCGAAGGTTTGATCCTGACATTGGACTCCCAAAGTAAGGCTGTTAAAATTGTGCTGTCACTTTCTCTTAGTTAACTTCACCAATATGAAGTGACAATGGTTGGTTGTCTACTACTCTTGCCAGGCCAAATGACTTTCATGATTTTGCCGAGTCCTTTGTTCTTGAGGTAATGCAAGGAGGTAGGATGTGTATCAAGTTATGCTTGATGTGATGTGATGTGATTTGATTGAGTGCTTACACTTGTTCTGAACATTGTGTTAAATGTTTTGATGGACCATCATACGTCGTCCCAATTATTTTTTTTTAATGCCTTCTTTTTCATCTTCTTCTTCTTTTGATATACTTGTTAGTGACATGTGATGCATCTGCTTTTGGTTTGTATTCTATCAATGTCTACCTCTGTTGACTACTTAAATGAGTTTGTCTAGCTGTTATGAAATTTTATGGTAGTGTGCAAATGTGCATATGGCAGGTTACCAAATTTTGTATCTATGCTTGTATTTAGTTATGTTCAATCAAATTTAACTTGCTATTACGATTTTTTTTTAAGGCCAAAGATAAATTGGTGATCTTTTATAAAATAGGATTTGGTATAATGCTAGGTTCTCAAGTTTGATCTTCATAATTAGATGTGCATGCTAATGGCTTCTGTGATTAAAAAATGGAGAATTTTTTTGAAGATTTTTCTGTGTTTATTCAATACTAGAGGCTCAGTATATATACAAGTATGTACCCATAAACAGGGAAAAGAATTAAGTCTAAAAATCTTTCCCCATAATTGACAGTTGACTTCCCCTATTAACTACACTATAATTATGGGATTTCAAATCCCATAATCATCTACAAATAATTATAGAATCTTTCCCAAACAATTTTCCATAAATCTCAGTTTTTCTCATGCTGGCCCTCAAGCAAGTGAATAGGTATTATCCATTCCTAGTTTGGAAATAGTTGCTTGAAAGGCCGTAGTATTTAGTCCTTTGGTAAGCACATCAGCAGGCTGGCCTTTGGTGGGGACATATGGAGTACAAATCAGTCCACTATCTAGCTTTTCCTTTATGAAGTGTACATCTACTTCAATGTATTTTGTTCTGTCATTTTGTACCGGGTTGTGTGCTATGCTTATTACTGATTTGTTATCATAGTATAGTTTTATTGTTCCATCCCACTTGATCTTCCAAAATGATCTGTAACCATAGCAACTCACAAATTTCCAGTGCCATGGCTCTGTACCCTGCTTTAGCCCTAGATCTAGCAACCACATCCTTTCTTTTTTTTACTTCTCCAAGTCATAAGATTACCACCAAGGAAGGTGCAATGGCCTGTAGTGGATCTTTTATCAACCAGTGAACCTGCATAATCAGCATGTGTGTATGCCTCTAGCTCCATCCTTGTATTTCTTTTGAATAAGATTCCACGTCCAAGAGTAGCCTTCAAGTAATGTAGTACTTGGTAGGCAGCTTGCCAATGTACTTGTTTGAGGTTGTGCATGAACTGGCTCATCACACTTGTTGCATATGCTATAGCAGGCCTTGTATGTCAGAGATAGATGAGCTTTCCCACCAATTTTTGATACGTTTCTCTGTCCACAGCAATGTTTTCATTGGCCTCTTCCAATTTGTGATTAGGCTCTATTGGAGTGTCTGCAGGATTACTCGCCAGCTTCCCACTTTCTCTCAACAAATCAGTCACATACTTTTGTTGTGAGATAAAGATACCTGGCCTTGAGTATACAACTTCAATTCCTAGGAAATATTTTAGTTTTCCCAGCTCCTTTATCTCAAATTCTTTGGCCAAACACCCTTTTGGAGTCTCCCTTTCTCTTTCATCATTCCCTGTTGTGGTCATATCATCACCATACACCAACTATGCTGTAATTCTCGCTGAGTTTGTGTGTTTGATGAATAAAGTGTGATCTTCTTGACATTGCTTATATCTAGGGGCTAGAATCACTCTTGTGAATCTCCCAAGCCAAGCTCTAGGAGATTGTTTGAGTCTATATAAGGCCTTTTTCAGTTTACAGACTTTGTTTATGTTGTCTCCAAATCCTGGTGGAATGTGAATGTATATCTCTTCCTCTAGGTCTCCATGAAAAAAGCATTCTTCACATCAAATTGTTGAGGATGCCAGTTGTAGTTTGTTGCCAAAGACATCAGTACTCTAACAGTGTTCATTTTGGCCATTGGTGGAAATGTCTCCTGATATTTCGATCCAAAAGTTTAAGTGTACCCTTTAGCAGTCTAGCTTTGTACCTCTGTTGGGAACCGTCTTCCTTGTACTTCACTGAGAAAACCCATTCACATTCCATTGGGTTTTTTCCTTTAGATAACTGGACAAGCTCTCATGTCTTATTTTTCTTGAAATCTTCCATTTCTGTTTTCATAGCCTGCCTCCATTCTTCCTTGGGTGATGCCTCCAATAGAGTAGTGGGAATCGAAATGGTGTATAGGCTAACAAGAAAATTTTTATGAGATGAGCATTTTTCAAGTGATACAAAATGAGAAAGTGGATACAGTGGATGCTTAGTATGTTCTCTAGTTCCTTTTCTAAGGGTAATGGGAATTTTTAGGTCATTATTTTCAGGTCCATTTAAAGAATTAAAGCTGGAAATTGTGGATACCTCATTTCCAGGGTCAGGAGTAGAGTCTTGGACTTGCATTGGTTCAAGAGTTGGAGCTTTCCTCCTTGATTACAGCTGCAAATTCCTCAGAGAATCAAGAACAACATTATCCTCAGTAACAGGTGCAGTACTTGGGACAGGATCGAGTAAGCATGGTTTAGGACAAGGTTCTGTTGTTTTGGTGGGGTGAGAATATGGACTCAATATTTGGATGAGGTCACGATATGGATTCTGTGTTGGGCTTAGGTACATTGAGCTGGGAAATGGAGGGTAAGTCAAGTAAAAATGAATCAACGTCCTAATCTTCCTTAGAAGCCTTTCCCCAAAGATGAGGTTTAGAAAAATAAGGAGTATTTTCTTTAAAAGTGACATTAGCGTGTATGGATCCTCTAAGTTCCTACTTGTAAATTTCCTGTAAAGTTGAAGAGAGATAAATGCAGTGTATGAGGCCAAACATTGAAAGAGAAAGAGAGTGGGAGTGTATGCACTCCAAATCTTGTGTCTATCTCTCTCCAACTTTATGGAGAAATTTATAACTAGAAACTTTAGAGGATCCAAACTTGACATCAATTGAGACAGAATCTTTTTGTGGGATGATGATAACATTTATATCCCTTTTGAGTTGGGGAGTACCCTAAAGAAATGCACTTGATGGCTCTTGGATCTAACTTTCCTCTATTTTGAATGTGAACAAATGATGTGCAACCAAATATTCTTGGTGAGAGGCTGTTTGTAGTGTTGAGGTTAGGATAGAATTGGGAGAGTACCTCCATATGGGTTTTATTATTAAGCACCCTTGAGGGTATTCTGTTTATGATGTAAGCTGTACTGACAGCTTCCCATGGTAAGATTTTGATACACTGGTCTGGAACAAATAGGCACAGGTTGTGGTTAAGAGATGGCCATTTTTCCTCTTTTTCACCCATTTTGTGGTGGGGTGCTGATTCAAGATGATACATGTGTGGTCCCTTCCCTTTTGAAGTAAGTTGACAGGGTTTGGTTAAAATAATCCCTTGCACTATCAGCCTTCATCATCTTAATTTTCTCTCCTAACTGATTTTGGGTCATGGTGTGAAAGGTTGGGAACACATCACTCACATCTGATTTATTTTGGAGGAGAAAGATCCAGTAGATTCCAGTGCAATAATCAATTAAAGATACAAACCATCTAGAACCAGAAGTATGGAGGATTGTATAAGGACCCCATATGTTGCTGTGAATCAAATAGAAAGTAGTAGAGCTCTTACTATTATTGATAGGAAAATGTGCACATCTATGTTTGGCAAATTCACAGACATCACTGAAAATTTTCAACACGCAGCCCCTTGAACAAAGAAGGAAACATGATTTTCAAAGTTGCAAAAGAAGGGTGTCCTAGGCAACAATGATGAAGCCAAATCTTATTTTTAGTAGAAGAGGTTGTAGAAGGAAATAACAAAGATAATTTATTCTAAGTAACATTAGGATTTCTTGATGTCTCAAGGTAGTACAACCCATCTTTCTCCTTAGCAAGCCCAATCCTCTTCCCCAAAGCCTGGTCCTGAAAAACACAGTAGAATAAAAAATCACATTGCAATTCATATCTTTGGTAAGTTTTTTGTAGAGGTAGGATTGGTAGACAGCTTGGGAACATGGGGAACGTTTCGAAGAACAAATGAAGAATTAATTTGGATATCTTCTGGTCCCATAACAGTGATCAAAGCCGTTAGGCAGAGAAATTTTCCTATTGCCAGGACATGGAGTGTATGTACTAAACTGATGAGAAGAGTGAGTCATATGGTCAGTAGCTCCTGAGTCAATGACCCAAGAACCTGGAGTAGACATATCATCTGAGACATTGAATCGATGGGAATAAGGAGTTTTACCTGAATGGGCTGATAAACAAGTAACAGTATTACCCTTGGGGCATTTCTAGGCTTTTCCAACAAGCTTTTGAGCTTCTCTATTTCCTCTTTGTTAAACCCTTCTTCATTTTTCCTCCTGGTTTGGCTGCTGTGTCATGTGTACTTGTCCCTGATTAGAGGCCTCAGACACTGTAAAACTGGATGTCGCAGTTACTTCAAACATGTTGATGATGTAACTGTCGGTCAGGTCTAATGGAGGATTAAAAGACAG
Source organism: Erythrophleum fordii (assembly GCA_032878935.1). Taxonomy (NCBI): domain Eukaryota; kingdom Viridiplantae; phylum Streptophyta; class Magnoliopsida; order Fabales; family Fabaceae; genus Erythrophleum; species Erythrophleum fordii. The sequence goes on from JAVQMF010000055.1 coordinate 3,335,602, forward strand.
GTAGAAAACAAGGAATTTAAGAAAGTTGGACAATGAAGGTCCTAGACGAAGGCAAGAGCTCTGTTCAGGACAGAGTGAAACTGGGGAAAAAAGGCACAATTGATACTGTGTTTGTGGGTGAGTAAGAGATAGGCAGAAAGGGCATACTGATGCTCTGTTTTGGGATGAGTAAAATGGTTGGAAAAAGACGCACTCACAGGGATACTGACTTTTTCGAAGGGAAAAAAGGAGAACTCTTAAGGGGATTCATAGTAAAAAAAAAAAATGCGAGAAAAATCATTAGTGAAGGCTGATCAAAACTCCCCCTGGTACGAGGCAATCAAAGGTGAAAAAAATAGGGAATAACACAGGCAGAGGTCAGGGCAATAAAGGTCGAGACAGATGATAAAATAGTCAAAGCAAAAAAGTCCCTGTTTCAGAACAAGTGAAACAGAAAAAGAAGAGCACTTTGCTCTGTTCCAGAACCAACGAAACTGAGTGTGATAATCAGCAATTAAGGCTGAACAAACAAATTTCCCCTTGTCAAGAATGCTCTGTTTCGTGTATTTGAAAACAGAAGAGAGAATGCACACATGCAGGGACAATTTCTCTGAAAACAACTGGAGAAAAGAACACCATGGTGGTTCAGAACTATGTACCCACAAAGAAGTCAGCAATGAAGGCTGAAAGAACTCCCATGGTCACTCGAACGCACTAATACCATGATGAAAAATGGAGAATTGTTTGAAAATTTTTCTGTGTTTATTCAATACAAGAGGCTCAGTATATACAAGTATGTGCCCATTAAAAAGGGAAAAGAATTAAGCTTAAAATCTCTCCCCATAATTGACAGTTGACTTCTGCAATTAACTGCACTATAATTATGGGATTACAAATCCCTTAATCATCTGCAAATAATTGAAGAATCTTTCCTAAACAATTTTCCATAATCCCAGTATTTCACACAGCTTTGAAGAACATTATGTGGCTGCAGCAAAAGATATGATATTGCTAGCAGCAGAGTAAGCTGGTGTCTGTATATGTGGATCATAAATCTTTTATACTTATCTTTCCTGTAGAATGGATAGATATTGACCTCCAAACTTAGTTACATATGCTTATGTAAGAATATTTTGTACTAATACTTTTGTTATAATTGTTATTATTATTATTTTGAAGAAGCTTATAGATAAAAAATTATATTACAGATTATTGATACCCTTAGAGTGTAATTTTTAGTCATCATGGTGATAGGGAAGGGTTCTTGTTCTTGCCTTGCCTCATGGACGGAGTATCAAGGCCCCTTTCTATAGCATATATTATTAAAACAATTTTTGAGCCAACACCTTGACATGGCATTAGAGTCTTGCCTACCAAATGGTCTAGAATTTAATCCTGGTTTCTTCTGTTTTCAGTATAATTAAAATAAATTTCAGAGCAGGTTAGGATGGGCTTATGTTTTGTCCATTCTTCAAGCCTAAAGGGTTTTTGTATTGGTGACATTTTAGAGGGAGATAAATAAGAAACCAATTTTGGGCTTGTACCTAACAGGTTAAGCTTGGGTTAGTTGATTCTTTGACATATGATAGTATTGGTAATAATATCAGTTGTTGATAATAATATTATTTTAATAAGGTTAGGATTGATGTAAGGCTGTGAAACCTTACTCATTTGCATAACTACTTCATCACAAAACTGGAATGATATATGATGCAGTTTTATGAAACATATGAAGGTAGATAACATCTCTTGGCATGTATGTTCAGTTTTGCAGAAAGATATTATGTATTGTACACTGGACATATTGCTTTCTTCTTACACTATTACTTGAGTAACTGTTTTGTTAATGTTAGTCCGAATCTAGGTTTTACTTAGAATAGGTAAATGGTCCAAAATTTCATAAAATGGTACTTTTTCACCACCTGAAATAACTTCATAAGATGTTAATATGCTTGGAAAAACACATGAACAGACTTATAGCTCATCATTGAGTATTTAGAGGTGGGATTTGATAATGTGATGCTATTGATTTCAATAGGTTAAATTCCTATTTTGGTCTTAAAAGTATATTTAATATTTCATATTGGTCCTAAAAGAATTTTTTATTCCAAATGAATTCTTAAGTTTTGAAAATGTTCCAAATAAATCCTAAATCCTAGTGGCTAGCATTGTTAGCCTCTCTCCATTAAGTTTGATGTGGCACCTTGATTGGGATTTTTTTTTCTTTAAATCTTAGTTGGCTGCCCATGAGGCATCTTTTATTTTCATCCTCCCTCTCTTTTTTCCCTTCTATCAATGGCGAGAGGAGGAAAAAAACAAAAAAACCCAAAAACAGCAATCAAAATGAATTGTTGAAATCATTGCAAGATAACTACAACATATATTACAACAAATTGCATTGATATTTATGTCAAATTGTTGATTAATTCAAATGCAATTTCAAGGATTTCTAGGGTTTTGATTGATAACATGGGCACTCTGATTCAAAGTTGTAGAGTATGGATTAATAGTAAATTGCAAAATCTATGGGTTTAATTAATATCAAGTTCTTTCATTGTTCAACTCTAATTCCACTGTGGGATTTGTTAAATTGTTCCTATGAAGTCTTTAGCTTCTTTGTGCTGCAAATAACCTATTTCCATTGTAGACCTTTTGTAAACTGTTTGTCTTTGCTTCAGATATGCTACCTTTTTTCTCCAATGGCCAGTTTCCTATTTTGCAGGAGAATCAAATATATTTCCTTATGTGTTACTTTATTTTTTGTCCGTTGTTTGTTTTTTTTAAAAAAAATCCCATCATTAGTATAGGTTTCCTTGATTTTTTGGTTGTCTTTGGACTGTTGCTGTGAGCCTTTATATATTTGGTACTTGTTCTCATGTGCTGAGTAAATCAAATTAATGAAGTATTAGGTTTTTTCACATGGTACTGCAGCCTCATGAGGCTTGATTTTTTCAAATGGCCAAAGCCTGGCCAACAAGAAGTACAAAACGCATGGTTCTGTCATTCGTCGTTCCGTGTGAAACATTGGCTTCACAGTAATAGGAAGCCAAGTGTGCTTTGTTCCCAAACAAGTACCATGGACAATAGCACATGCCCTCTCATCGTTCAGAGGGCAACAATCGGCCAGAACTTAGAATTTGGCAACCATTCGCCTCCCCTTGCACTGCTACATCACTCTACTTGTCGTCCCATGTGTCGACATGTGAGGGCATGTGAGCCACCATCTTTCACCGTTGTTCGCCCAGAGCTAGTCGACTTAGCCTCCGCTACTGATCTGTAGTGTCTATTGATCCTACCCGAGACCATAGATGAAGCCACCATATTTGAATCAAAATTTTCCTTCCATGAGCAATTAGAGTTGCATCAAAGGCTTTTTTGACAATAAATCTCAATCTCCAATGACTCCAAGGGTAATGTAGGGGCTGGGAACAAAGCTCAATCAGGTAAATTTTCTATTGTACACTCAAGTCCTTGAGAATAAGTGGGTAGTAGATTCAGGAGCCTCTGACCACATAACTCACTATACTACTCTTTGATAAAATAAATCCTTGAAACTTTTAAAGGTCAAAATTGCTGATGGGACTTTAACTCAAATTTTTGGAATTGGAACCATCACCATATCAAAAGATTTAATTTTTAAAGATGTGTTGCTTATTCCTAAACTTGCTTGTAATATCCTCTCTGTTAGTAAGCTCGTGAAAGATAACAATTGCAAAGTCAATTTCTTTGATGGTGGTTGAGTTTGAAGACTTTGCATCCAAGAAGATGATTGGTAATGCTAAAGAGGTTTGTGATTTTTATTTCATGGGTGTTAAAGGTTTAAATAATTGGAGTCTTAATACTAGTTCTGATTTAGAAGTGATTTTATGGCATAATAGACTAGGTCATTCTAATTTTCAGTATATGAAAAGAATGTATCCTAATCTCTTTAATAAAGATGCCACTATTACAAATTGTGAAACATGCCAACTTGGCAAATACACCAAGGCTAACTATCCCACTCACAGCTACAAATCCTCACATCCCTTCCACCTTATTCATAGTAATGATTGGGGACCTTTTAAAATTAAAGGCATTGCGGGTAGTAGGTGGTTTATGACTTTTGTTGATGATCACACAAGGATTGCTTGGTTGTTTCTGATGGGAGAAAAATCTGAGGTGCCTACCATATTAAAAAAATTTCACCAACTCATTAAAACACAATTTCAAACTAATATAAAAGTCTTAAGGAGTGATAATAGAAGAGAGTATATTAACATGTCTTTAGGAACCTACCTCACTAAACAAGATATCCATCACCAAACCTCTTGCTCCCCCACACCCCAACAAAATAGTATAGCTAAGCAAAAAAATACACATATTCTTGAAATAGTTAGAGCCATTATGTACACAATGAATGTTCCCCACTAGTTTTGGGGAGAAGTTGTCACCACATCTGTCTACTTAATCAATAGGATGGCTTCTAAGGCTCTTAATTTTCAGACTCCTTGTGTCACACTCCTTAAAACTTACCCTACCACCCATCTCATCTCCAACATACCCATGAAAGTCTTTGGATGCATTGCATTTGTTCACCTTCATCACAATAGCAAGCTTGACCCAAAGGCCACTAAGTATATTTTTGTTGGGTACTCATCATCTAAAAAGGGTTATAAGTGTTACTCTATCTCTCAAAATGTTTTGTCTCCATGGATGTCACATTCTTTGAGAGACAACCTTATTACCCCAAAAACTCCATTCAGGGGGAGACTTACCATAATGAATTGTGTTTCTCCTTGTTCTTCCCCTACCATCACTACCACTGGTCCTGAATCCGAGATTATACTGCTTGTGAACCTGAAACAGAAACCAGCAGTATTATTCTTGAAATCAGCGCTATCCCGTCCCCTGAAATCAATAATAATCTTCTGAAAACAGCACTGGTTCTGGTATTGACCAGCCCAGGCAACACACTCAAACTAATGATGAGTTTGATGAGTTAAAAGAAACTACCATTACCCTTAAGTTTTCTCAAGAAAAAATAAAACTTGTGACAACAGCCTCTACTCCTCTTGAGCAGCACCAAGAAACCCCTTGCCCAAGTTCAAGAATTGATGAAACTTGGAGTGGCCCATTGCCCTAAGGAAAGGTACTAGATCTTGCACTCAACATCCTATTGGGAAGTATGTATCTTACAAAAAACTATCTGCTGCTTACAAAACTTCTGCTACTAAAATTTCCACTTAGAAAATTCCCTAGGATATTCATGAAGCCTTAAGGCACAAGGAGTGGAGGAAAGATATGCAAGAAGAAACGGAGGCACTCAAGAAAAACAGCACTTGGGAGTTGGGCAACCTTTCCCATGGAAAACGTCCCATTGGATGCGAGTGGATATTTAGCCTAAGTACAACTTGATGGAAACATCAATAGACATAAGGCAAGACTTGTTGCTAGGGGATTCACGCTAACCCTAAGAATAGATTATCAAAGAGACGTTTGCTCCAATGGCAAAACTCAACTCCATCAAAGTTCTTGCTTTTCTTGCTGCCAATCTTGATTGGCCCCTTCACCAATTAGACATAAAAAATGCCTTTCTGAATGGGGACTTTGGGGTGGAAGTTTACATATCTATGCCTCTTGGCTTTGAGGGTGACAGAGATGTGAAAGTGTGCAAGTTGCAAAAATCACTCTATGGCTCAAGCAATCTCCTAGAGCTTGGTTTGAGAGGATTACCAAAGCAATTAAAATGCAAGGGTACCACCAAAGTCAAGCTGATCACACTATCTTCTCAAAGGTCTCTCCTAAGGGGAAAATTGCAATTCTTATTGGGTACATAAACAACATCATCATCATTAGGAACTACACAAAGGAAATTATCAATCATAAGAAGGCTTTGATTAGGGAATTTGAAACCAAGGACCTTGGGCTTTTAAAATATTTTTTGGATATAGAAGTAGCGAGATCAACTAAAGGCATTTGTATCTCTACGAAAATACATGATTGATTTAGTTACAAAGACTGGTATGCTTGGATGTAAGTTTGCAGACACTCCTATGGAAGCTGATGATAAACTTAAGTTTGCTAAAGAAAGTCCTTCTGTTGACATAGAGATTCCAATGATTGGCGGGCAAACTCATTTACTTCTCTTACACTCGACTTAACTTATGCTGTCCAATTAATGTCATAAGTCAATTTATGAACAAACTTTGTGAGTTTCATCTTGATGCTACCTATAGAATTGTAAGTTACCTTAAACTAGCCTGCGGAAAGGGTATTTTCTTCTAAAAGAATTCTTGTCCTACTATGAAAGTGTATTGTGATGCGGACTGAGTTTGATCTATTAGTGACCAAAGATCTACTACAGGGTATTGTACATAACTTTGGGAAAACTTGGTTATTTGGAGAAGCAAGAAGCAATCTATAATTGTTCAAAGTAACGTTGAAGCCAAATACCGAGTCTTGGCTCATGGAATTTGTGAAGGGCTTTGGCTCAAGCACCTTCTGAATGAACTTAAGATCGAGTGCCAAGGTCTTGTGAAAGTTTTAAGTGACAACATGGTGGCTATCAATATTGCAAAAAATTTGGTCCAACATGAATGGAGCAAACATGTGGAGATTGATCATCACTCCATTAAAGAAAAAACAGATTCTGGGATTTTTTTACTTTCTTATACACCAACTAAAACTCAAGTCATGGATGTGTTAAGAAAGGCTCTATCTAAAATCAGAGTTGAAGAACTTGGGTGTAAGTTGGGGATGATTAAAATCTATTCCCCAACTTGAGGGGGGTTATTGGTTTTTGCGTCAAATTTGCTACCTTTTTTCTCCAATAGCTAGTTTCTTTTTTTGTAAGGAGAGTCAATTATTTCCTTTTATGTTACTTTATTTTCTATTCATTGTTTTTAATTTTAATTTTAATTTTTAATTATTATTAATATTTTTTTAATCCAATGATTAGTATAGGTTTCCTTCCTTTTTTGGCTTTTTAGACCATCACTGTGAGCCTTTATATGTTTGGTCCTTGTTCTCATCTATTGAGTAAATCAAATTAGTGAAATATCAGTTTTTTCACATAGACCTTTATGCATGTTGAAGGTGGGGAAATCTGGGAGGGTATAGCAAAGGTAGAGTTGGCAATCAGTAAACAATATTATAATGTTTGAATAGATTGAAAATTATAATGTTGAGCATGAATTTGATGCAAAAGAAGAAAACAAAGATGTAACCGCTGAAGTCAAGAGGGTGCGGCTTTGTACATGTCAAGGATAGAATAGAAAGAAGGGAGCAAGTAGATGCCCTTAATCTCAAAATGCTTAGATCCACATGATATGATCTACTTATTGTTGGAACATCAATGATGGGCTTAATCTTTCCAATGTATACAATTAACCCAGTTTAGGTTTGAAAGGACATCATGAAGTAGTAAAGACGATTTTTGGAACTGCTGGAAAAAAATTCTAAGGGATCTCCCTCTGGTTCTAGACTAATGATTTGAAATTTACAACTGAATATTGAATGCCATTTGTTTAAAATCATCTTAGAGCTTACAATCTCGACCTTTGTTGTGCCTTTGATAAAGTTGATATATCTAAAATGGCATGGATATTCTGCTCACCTGCTAGATCTTAAACTCTATTTTATTTGTTAATTAAATTTCTGACCCTTCTATATTTATTCAATTTGATTCTTTTAGGCTATTCCACATGCTGTAGCTATGGTCAGAGCCGCTGACAAGAAAAGCCCAAGAGAGGCTGTGGACTTTGTTTTACAGCTATTGAAGGTTATTGTTTACTGATTTTGCTGCTTGCTTTAATTTGGTCATTATAGCAACTTCTATGACGAATTCAACAATGACAACCATGAGACAAAAGAAAATAATCATGATATATTTATGGTATATTATATGTGTTAATTTATACTCATTTACAGTCTGAGGGCCCAGATGAGAATATATCTTGTTTCAGATATATTGAACTTCAATGATTTTATGTTGCCCTTGAAACTAATGGACAAGCGCTTTGAGCTGTCTTGTTGCTTTGCATTTATTTGGTTGGATTTCATATTTATAATTTAATATGTTAAAATACGTTAATTTTAAATTTGGAGATGTTAATGACTGCAACATAAATGTGAAATTCACTGAAAATGAAGAGTTTTTATGTAATTAAACTTCAATGATTTTATGTTGCCCTTGAAACTAATGGACAAGCGCTTTGAGCTGTCTTGTTGCTTTGCATTTATTTGGTTGGATTTCATATTTATAATTTAATATGTTAAAATACGTTAATTTTAAATTTGGAGATGTTAGTGACTGCAACATAAATGTGAAATTCACTGGAAATGAAGAGTTTTTATGTAATGCATCATTTTTGGCTGCTTCTATTGCCATACATATATGGCTATACCACTGTAGTTATACTTGATTATGACACCACTCATCCTAGAAACCCAATTTGGGTTCATTAATGTGCTTGTATTAAAGTGAGATTGCTATTATTTGAGAAATTGCCTCTTGATTTTGCTTATCTTAAAATCCTGCCAACTTCTTTGTGGCTTATTTATACCCTATTTGTGGCAGTACAATGACAACAATGGGAACCCTTACTCTGATGTGTTCTGGCTCGCTGCATTGGTCCAGTCAGTTGGAGAGCTTGAGTTTGGGCAGCAGGTTGATGGATTTAATTATTCTTGCTGACCCATGGTTGCCAGACTGCTGTTGCAACTTTCTACTGGATAATATACTGTTATGAGCTTGCCATTTGTCTTTTGTCTTATTATTCTAGTCTATTGTTGTCAAAATTGTGCAATTTACTATTCAAATCTTATGATTCACAATGAGTCATAAAGCCATCAACTGCCAATATGGCAGAATAACCTGAATCTATTCAGAAAAAGTGTGAAGGTTGATATCATCTGACTTGTGAAGTTGGGGTTCATCTTGACCTGGTGCAACTCAGCTGTTACATTCTTTTCATAGTTTCTAAGCAGCCCATAACTAAATATAAGTAGTTTAGGGTCAAAATAATACATAAGCTTATTCTGATTGATTGTGACAGCATATGGGGTATTAAAAATTTCTCCCTTCACTGCCTATGCACCCATAAACTATGCTTCCTTTGTAACTCCAAAAATCTCTTCTCAAGCAAGTAAGTGCATGTTTGGATTGGCGTTGGAGAGAAGAAAATCACGTTTGTAACCCATCAAATGCAGAAGCAATAAAAAGATGCTTTATCAAAACGTGGTTTTGAAGCAACGAAACGCTGAACCAAACATAGCATAAACCTTCTTCCTACAGAAGCTAATGAATTGTGCCTCTGCCTTTTATCTTTGTAGGTGACTTTTCTATTATTGAACGTAGAATTTTTCTAGAATAGTGAGTTGGTCTGGCAGTGTTGTACTGTTTTTAAGTGTTGGTTGAGACTTCTATACAGAAAGCAAAGAAGAATATTAGTTGGGACTGTTTCAAGAATCAATTCATTATGACTTTATGACTTACGAGCTGACCTATGACTCATGGTTGAGTACTTCTGTTAACTCTTTGGTTAAATATACTATCTTGACTATTTTGGTTCATGTTATAGGTATATATGTATTTCACAGTTTATATTTCAAGCAGTTTTTCAATTTATTATTCATTCTTACAGTTCAATGCAATATACGATTTAGAAGTTGGCCTTCCGATTTGCAACACGTATCACATTTTGACATCTATGGTCTAGTCAAAGATTTCTATGAATGAATCAACCAAATCTACAAATGTTGTGTTAAAAGTATTATGTTAGTTAATTTGTTAGTAACAATGACTTAGATATTTATTCCTTGAACCACCATGTGAAGGGTGTTATTACCTCCTTAGATTAAATATTGTTGTTCATATTCTGGTATGAAAACAATGAATCTTTATGTTTTGTATGAGCAGTTAATATATAATCTGGTGTAATTGATACGATCCACACCTTCTTTGCCTTAGTTCCATAAAATTAATAAACTTGATTACATAAATTGTCTACTATATTGGCTATCTTTCTGACCCTAAAACTAATGACAGAGTATTCTCCTTTTATCATCACTCCTGAAGCGCATTGACCGACTTTTACAATTTGACAGGTCTACTAACTCATTCCATGCTAAGTACAGTGTATTTCATCAATTTGTTTGTAATTATATCTTACTCATCTGGAAATGACTTGTACCAGGCTCATGCCAAGCTACAATGGAGTCTTGACAATCAGTTGTATACGAACCTTGACACAAATTGCATTAAAGCTTTCAGGGTTCATTCCTCTTGTAAGTGTATTCTTATTCTGCATTAAAATGCTCTTTGAAGGTGTGCATCATCATATGTAATGCTTGAGATTTACCACAGGATCGTGTCTATGAACTTGTAAAACCTTTTCGAGACTTAAAGGCAATGTGGCAAGTTCGAATTGAAGCAAGCAGAGCACTCCTTGATCTTGAATTCCACTCCAAGGGAATTGATGCGGCATTACTATTATTTATCAAATATGTGGAAGAGGAGCCTTCCCTAAGAGGTTGTGCATCCTTTCAGTGAGCAGATTCTTTTTTTTCTGCAAGAGTTTCTCATCCCATGTTCCTTGATGGTTTGTCTGTCATTTTCATCTTATTCTCTCCTTGGTCATTTGTCAGCAAATTTATATTCCTTGATTGCAGGGCAGGTGAAACTGGCCATTCATGTTATGCGGATATGTCAGATGAGAATTGGACTGAACTGCAATGATGAAATTTCAAGCCAAACTTTTGTGGCTTTGCTTTGTTTGCTTGAAGGTCATATATCATTCAATAATGTCTTTCTCCGTCACCATTTGTTCTGCATATTACAAATACTTGCAGGAAGGTAGGCATATGTGTACTACATAGTCCTTGTAGAAAAAATTTATTCAAGTAGATAGATAAATGTGATTGACTTATTGATTAACTAGTTAATCTTTTGTATGGATATTGCATATATCTGCTTATGACGAGAGTGATGGTTTAGAAATTGAGAGATTTTGTTTTCCCATTTGCACTGAGTGGCTTTTCAACCTTTCTTTAAAACAAAAAATCCTTGAGGGAAATCTTTTTTCCTTTTATATTTTTTCTCTATATAGCTGTCCCTCCCAGCTTACCTTTTTATAGTTATCTACTTTGACGATATATGCAATTACTTAAATTAGTATAATTTGAATTTTAGTATAAAATTTGTGAGAGCTGTTGTTTGTGAGTAATGCTGATCAATCATCTAATTTAATTTAAGTGGAAGAGTATTTTTGTTCAACATGTTTCAAGTGCTCTGGTATTTGAAGGTTAGGTACTTCTTAGTTCTTGGTAGGCTCTTTTGGTGCAATGGTTGTGGTGCTTTGCCTGTCTTCCTCATAACCTTGGTATAGATATTCGATTTTGCTTTTAACCTAATATGAAATCAACCTGATATGGAATCCTGTGTTTTATATTGATTTTGGTACGCATGTTGATGAAGTGAACTTGAATGGAGCATGCTGGATTCCCTACTGAGAAAATGTTGTCTGTAACCATTTTCCTCTTCTTGGTCTTGATGGTCTTAGATGCTGTTACCAGTAGTATATGATTTGTTGAATGTCTACTTTTAATTGAAGGCTTCCTGTCTTATATCTGAAGTTTCTTTTCTTAGTATGTTTTGGGGAAAAAGGAAGCAAACTGACAATGAATGTAAACTGTGCTTCTGTCCTTAGACCACCAACTCTACATGGGGTACCCAGAGAAAATAAAACGTTGCAAATGAGTGTTGTGGAAAATTGCAACTATCAGAGAAACATACTTGTTCTTGATCCAGAAAGTAAACCTCCTGAATTGCCTAGCTCAACGCAAAACCTGACACAGGATTTGGGCATGGCAGAGGGTTTGAAGGAAACACTCCATGAAGCTCCTAGGGATGCAACCCCTGAACCTCCTAAAGATGTGCATGTTGAAACTCAAAAGGAAGTACCCGTTGAGGCTCCCAAAGAAACACATACAGAACTGCCACGGGAAGCACCAATGGAAGCTCGCAATGAAGTTCCCAAGGAAGCTGATACTGTATCCAATGGCCAAGAGCGGAAGAAGCCAGTTGTTAAAATCAGGGTCAAGCAATCTTCTGCTGCCAGTAGGGCTGATACTGATAATCAAATGGTTGAACGATCTTTAGGCGGCCATAATGAACTTGATCGTGCAGCTAGCAGTTCAGTTTCTGTAGATGCACCCCAAAGGAACTTTGGAGAGACTGTGAGCGTCAGTAATCACAATGTTGAGGAAGTTAATTCTTGGCATGATCATGGTTCACGCTTGACTGCTAGCATTGGTAGTGCCAAATTCTTGAGCGATGGTGATGAATCGGTCAAAGAACTCCAATGTACTGCTGACTCAAGTGTTGTTTATTCACCTCGGCCTTTGGATCCATCATCATCAAGCATTATCCAGGACAACAATATTGATGCTGATGCACGGCGATTTGTTAGCCTCCGAGCTCTTTCAGTTGCAAGACCTGATCTTCATGGAGAGTCATTGGCCAGAGATGTTTCTTTGCATGGCAAAGAAAAGAAGAAAGGCAAGGAAAAGAGACGGAAGCGGGAAGACCATAAAGGGCACCAAGATGATCCAGAATATTTGGAAAGAAAACGGTTGAAGAAAGAGAAAAAACGCAAGGAAAAAGAGATGGCAAAACTGCAGAGTGATGAAGCAAAGAGATCTTTGGTGGACTTGTCAAGGAAGAAAGAACAACCTGAGCCTGAATTTACTGCACAACAACTGAAAGCAGTTGAACCTAGTGTATCTAAAGCAGAAATCAGAAGGGTTGATACCAAACCTGAAGCATCCGAAGGTACTTCTGCCACGCCAAAATTTCGAATCAAAATTAAAAACCGAGTGCTCAGCAAGTCATAGAAAATTCAATTTGCCCCTTTATTCATAGGAGATATTGGAATGAAAATCAAAATGCCCTTCATATTTTTTGGGTTATGTTTTTCTTTTCCATATCCACCAGAGTAGGAGTGGAAACAATCGAGGTACTGGCTCTAATTGTTGATTCAATGAGCTTAACTTGTTGTCTGTCCTTTCATCTAGTCTTGTCGAAGAGATATATGATTGCAAATAACAATCATAGTATTTGAACTTTAATCGATATACAGGATCATGCTTTCCCAGTGCACATATGGGCCTGTATCTATATCTGGAGTTAGTGAAGACTAGTTACTCAGGATTGAGTTCGTAAAATTGTAATTTTGGCTTCGGATGTATATTTGTAAGGATATTGTGTATTGTTCTCTCGAATGATCTGAATATAATGTCAAAGTACGTAGTTTCCTGGGTGAGTAAATACTTGGTGTTTCATGTTGGGGTTCATTGCTATTAGATTCGTTACCATGATCATTACCACAGATGTTTCCAGAGATTAATCGAATTCTTGGTTAAATGTTTAGACAGAACTTGTGATTTTTTAGATTTGTTTATTAGGTTCTTTAATAAATAAATTAGACGCAAATACCTTTTATAGCTAAGTACTTAGTGATTGCCTTTTTTTTTTAAAAAAAAAATCTTTACCTGTTAGAACTCTTTTAAATGTATCCTATTAAGTTTTCCAATAATAGGATACATGTAAAATAGTTTTATCCTAGTTTTATTTAAAATGATAATTCAAAGATGGGCATTGCTGAAACCTAGTCCGTCTGGTTTGTTGAATTGTCAGTTATGTAAATGTAAAAAGAATACTGAAGGAAAAAGGATTACATTGTTTATGTTTGGTGTGGTATAAAAAAAAAAAAACAAAGGGAATACATCTACGTTTGTCTATTTGGTTGTATAAAAATAATGATGAAATTGTATTATGTAGGAAGACAAAGACAACTTTTCCCCTATTAAAAAAAACACTGATTTGTATATATATATATAAAAAAAAAAAAAATTCCCCCATATTCCCAAACCGCAGTCGTTCTTCTTCATATTGCCGAGAACGTTTGGTGCGACAACAGCGGCAACGCTCTCTTAGTCGAACCTCATTGGCCTATATAGTATATGGTTTCAAATGGTCACGCTTTGTGCTTGTTCGGCCAACAGTATATAGCTCTTGAAAGTGGAAATGGTGTGATGTTTTCAGTCCAAGACCAGTGGTGTTTTCGGTCTGTCTTCGAGTGTCACTAGCAAATTGTTAGATTTATTAGATTACCTGGTTTTCGACACTGGCAGCGACCTCAACTGGTTCCTGATGCCCTGTGCCGCCATCTTTGAAGATGATACTGTCGCATGCTGTTTTCAGTCCAGTGGCATTGATGTTTTTGGTCCAAGGGCAAAAAGGAAATTTTACATTTTTGGCTCCAACATTTGTTATCATTCCTGCCTTGTTCTGTGCTGCATCCATTTGCATTGATTCAAAACAAATGCATGTGATGCTTCAAACCAAACACGCAAAAGCAGAGGAATCCCTTGCAATTTCCCTTCTCAACTTTGAACCAAACGCGCCCTTAGTATTTTGTGATTGCCTCATTCAAAAATAAGTAAGTAAATAAATAAATTCTTTGCATGTCAAGTCTTGTTATTGAACCTGATAGAACGCATCTAAAAGAGTTTTATCTAAGTTTTATTTAAAACGAATATGCACAAGGATGGGCATTGCTTAATATTAGGTGTCACTACGAACTGTGCTTCATAGTCTGGGAAAATCAAGTTAGGTACGTGGCAGATAGGTGCTAGACCTGCTTTGTTAATTTCGTTCGTCACCTCTAAAGGATTTTCCAAGTAACACAACACTTATGGAACGGATAATTATAATTAATTTGGAGAGGTTCAGGTTCAAATCATTTAATTTATATCTTTTTTATGACATGCCACGAAGGATTGGACAAGAAATTTTACAAACTATCCAAGCTCTCGCCGAATAATCTTTAAGGAACCAATTTGTGCTTAACTTACAAATATGTACTTGGCACTAAAATTGAAGTAATTAAACAGGGAAAAATCAAGACTTTTCCTAAATTCATTCAGATGAACATCCTCAAAGGAATTTTAACTTACTTGCTCAAAGAGCGTTTCTCCCTTTTTTTGGGAGATTGGGAGTGGATTGACCAAAATAAATGAATTGATCTAATCAAGACTGATCAAAATCAACTAATTAATTGGATTAATTGAATAAAAATTTGGTAGAATCAAGTTAATCAATTCAGTTATTAGATACCTATGTTAAATATTTCAAGTAAACCAAACTGAGTGATCAGAATTATACAATATTTGAATTTTATATTTAATTATAAACTAATAATTAATAATATATCTAACTATCTTAATTCTTCAAAATCTTGACTAGTATGTAGTTGATTTAAATTTAAAGTTGTGTTGAACTTTTTTTTTAATGTGAATTTCATTGTTGGAAATGTCTATTTTTATATTTGAGATTAAAAAAATTTAATGTTAAATTTTTTAAATTTTATAGCAATTTTTTGCCTCCAAAATTGATCACCCAATTTAATTCACACTGACTAAAATCATATTCAATTCCTTCAATTATGACCAAATTCATGGAATTGAATAAATGAGAATTTTAGTCATTCAAAGTTCATTGCTTGAAGTGACCAAATTGAACCAATTTGATATGTTACCCTCCCTTAAATGGAAGCAACTATTTAACCTAGCTTTTACCCTTATCGTCCAACTCTATGGCTGATAATCACGGTAGAAAGAAGAATAAAAGAAAAATAATTTTGAGATAAAGAATTTGACCCCTTGAGAAATTGAAATCTCTATCTTTAAAGGATTTTAATATCCACGTTATTCATGTATATAATAATGATAAATTAGTTTTATACATAAATTAACTTTATTTTAGTCGTACAAATATATTTAATATGTTATATTGATCATAACAATTATTTTAAATAAATTATAAATAAATTTTAGAGCTTGGCCGCTGCTTCTAACCATGACATATTCACTTTTGTTTCTTTTCCTACTCATCATTGTTTTCTTTCTTTCTGTCTCTTCTAAAACATTGTTATGTCCTCACAGTATCAAAAGAGTATTTCTTTGTGTTATCAAAGCATTTGGTTAGACAAATCACACAAAAATTGCAACCATATAAGCAACTAATTTCAGTTACAACTTTGCGAGCAGACTGCATCTTCTTAGCAGACTGATTCAGGCTGTTTGCTTCATGGAATGAACTTTTGTGCACGCCGCATCACCTCAAGGGCCAAACGCACCTATTCGCATTTAGTGAAACAGTGAGTTTGACGTTTTCTTTTTCTCAAATTTGAGCCATTTGTTTGTGTCAATTTCAGCCATCCTTTGAAGCCTAAAACGTTGCATTTTGAGCAGCTTAAACCCCTTTTAATGCAGCATTGCGCCATTTCACTAAGCGCAAAATGATGCATTTTAACCCTTGAGGTGAGGTGGTGTGCACAATTTTGTTCAATGAAGCATACAATTGGGATCAACGCATCAAAATGGTGTGTTTTGAAGAGTAGCACCACATGGGAATCCACTCATTTACAACCTCTTTACTCACTTACCCAAAAGAAAAATATGAAAAAAAATATATACATGTTCTCTTTCATAATATTCTCCTTATCCAAACAAGGAAAGGAAAATTGGAGAACAATTCCCAATACGCAAATGTTCTCTGAAAGTTGGATCGATTTGATATAGTAGCCATGCTGATTTGGTCCAACTCAAGTATTTGAACCCATGTCTACGATTACAACGCTTCAAGAAAATATCCAGTTCAACAAATGGGGTCGAATATAGAAAGGGGTCATGGGATAACGTCTAAAATGTCCGTCAAATATCAAGAAGCATCATTTGAAAAGTTCAATCCAAAACCTAATGTCTATTTACCGAAAATTTTTATAACTCAGATATGAAACCCATATTTAGTTACAATCCAGACTGAAGAATCCATAACCATAACAAATAAAATTTCGACCTTTACACATGTCTCAACAAAATTTAACACCAGGAGAATTCCATGTTTCAAAAAAAGAAAAATATACATATATCGAATTTGGGTGAAACTGAGCTTTGTTTTTCTAGTTAAAATAAAAAATGCTGAGTTGGCATAATATTAACAGTAGATGAGAAACTCACTTGATTGAACAGTAATTTTCTGGGAAAATTTACAAAGTGAGAGAGTAATCGCTGTTAATAGTAATACTTTATGAAGCTTCTCATATGCAAGTTCAATCTCGAAGATCGTATCTTAAAATCAGGGTCGGTGTTTTCATTATGGAAAGGACATTCCAAGTCTAAGTCTGATGCTTTGGGCGACTTACTGCGCCTAACAATGGTGGCTAACTTGTCACGAATCACAATTCAGGATCCACACACTGCGTCCATCTTTATCTTTGTTCTCTGGCCTCTGAAAAAAGTAGTTTAGCCATCGCTGACTTCTCTATTGCTTAAACAGTCGAACGTAGCAGATAGCCAGTAGGGTGTACTGAACTGATGCCTCAGCTTCCTTTGGTATGTCTATGGCTACTCAGAATTTATTTTATATAAAGGAAAAGGGTTTTACGATTTATGTATGGTTACAAAATATTACCTTTTTTAAATTCTGAAAAAATTATACAAATCTCGATCAAAAATTCAAATCCCACGTACACTCGTCCTAGAGCAGAAAACTTCTTTCTTCCTCCACGTTGCTTTACTCTTTGCGCGCATCAATAAGTATCTATGCAGTTAGTTAATTAATTAAAACTTGCCCTTCTAATTAAGCTCCATGACGTGTTATTCATTTGACATAACTCTGAGTTCAGAGGAGAAAAACAAATAAAGGGCTCATAATGATCAAACTCAGTTCAATCTTAAACCAAAAGAAAAAAAGAATAAAATGATACAAAGTGAAAGGACGAACATTAAATTTCTTGTGGCTAGCTTTAGATTTCTGAGTACTTGGAGTAGGATCAAATAAAAAACCCTGGGCACGGAAAAGAGTGAAAAGATGGTTCTACATATATATATATATATTAATAAGATTAAACAAAACAATAAAAGCGGTGGCAGGAGGAGGGTGGCTAAGTCAGCTACTAAATACATGTTACTGTTACTGTCTGTCTGTTACTGACCTTCCATGCTTAAAAGTGTGCATTGAAAGGGATTCCATGCTTAAAAGTGTCATTCAGCAGCACATTTACCAATAACATGTGCTGCTGTCCAAAATATGCTTGGAAAAGTCTGATTCAAAGAAGAGTTTTGTTAAATTAATTTTAAAATATTTTTTAATGTAATTTTAAAATTTTTTATTATAATAATTTTAATTGATTTAAATATATAAATATGTATTGTGCTCACATATATACAAATAAAAATAAAAATAATCTTATTTTTATTAAACTTCACTAAATATATATACATATTTATTTATATTAATAGAAAATATTTTAGTAAAATATTTTAAAATTAAACTAAAATATAACACAATCTAATATTTTAAAGAAAAGTCTGTATATATATTAAAGATAAAAGAAAAGTCCACGTAGTTTATATACTTTAATTTTTGAAGAATAGAAAAGAATCACAAAATGATTGTTCACTCTATTAAGCTTGCGAATTTCCTTTTTAATTTTGGTTATTGTACTTATTTTCTCCTACTATATTTGGAAAGTATTCCCATTTTAAATTAGGTTAGCTTTCTTTATAATTTGGCTAAATCACACTATTTTTTTCCCAAAAATTATGTGGCTCCCTTGACAATTTTGCTATATATTATAAAATTTTTTCTTCAACTTACTTTTAGTCAAAGAAATTAATTTTTTTTATACAATACAAAATTATGATTTGATTTTTAATAGATAGTAAAAGTAGATAAATGCTTTTAATTTTTGAAAGAAATATATTTTGAGTAAAAAATTTTAGATTTTTAATAAAAATAAAATAAATTAAAAATAAGTGTAATTTTTAAAATAAATGATATTATGTATTTTTTAAACAAACTTTAAAGAGAGATTGGTATAATTAATAATATAATGTTCCTGATATAATTTTAGTATTTACAATTACGCGTAAAAGGAGTATACATGTAACCTCGCGTAAGATTTGAATATTCTAAATTATTTTAGTTGTTGGAGAAAGAGGTAGGCGTGGTGGGGCCACAACACGCGCACACAAAACTCTTTTAGCATTGATGAGTAGTGTTTTGTGGTCGTAGATGTGACTTTTTAATGATGTCATCATAGTGTGAAAAATTATTAATTACACTACTCAATCACTAAAATTATTACTTGAAATACTCTTTTTTTTTTTTTTTCAATTTAAAGGAAGATGGAGTTTGGAACTTATATATATATATATTTGTAAAATATATATATATATATATTTATATTTTTATTACAAATTCTTTAATCAAAATATCATAATATATAATTTTTTTAATTAAAAGATGATAATTATATAAGTTTTGCAGATAATTATATAATTTTTTAATTAGATTATATATTTATTATATTTTTACTAAAAAATTATATACTTATATTTTGATTAAAATTTTAATAATAAAGATATAAACAGTGATATCTAAATTTAATTTTTCCTTTTTTTAATTTTAAACAGAATGCAGGTTACTAGCCTTATGTTCTGCAAAGTATACAGGGGATATGAAATTTTAAGGGGGGAGGACGTGGGTAAGGGTGTGATTTGGGAGGGGTTTAAAAAATATATATTATAATATATTATTTAATATATTTTATTTTATTATATCATATAAAATAATATTTTTTAAAATAAATGTTATTAAATAGTATATTAATGTTTTAATTTAATATATTATTCTATTTTAATATTAAATATAATT
Organism: Erythrophleum fordii; assembly: GCA_032878935.1. NCBI lineage: Eukaryota > Viridiplantae > Streptophyta > Magnoliopsida > Fabales > Fabaceae > Erythrophleum > Erythrophleum fordii. Next base: position 3,355,343 of record JAVQMF010000055.1, read on the forward strand.
AATAAATAAATTATTAAATTATGATTTTCTTAATAAAGTTACATTTCTAATTATAGTTTAATTATCTTTAACTTATTCTCATAATGAAAATATTTTCTTAGTTTTGTAAAATTAAGAATCTTATACCAGAAAAAATACCTCAACTTAGTTAGATGTGTTGATTTATAATTAAAAAAACAGCCTTTCGTGTTATTTTTAAATAAATAGAAATCAATAATAACAAAAGATAACATATATTTATTGAAATAAATTATATTCATGCGGAATTGTAAATATTGCATACATCAACAAGAAAGTCATGCACACATACTACAAGAAAATCAAGTCTCAAAGATTTAAGGCAAGGAATTAAGTAAATGGACTCCTAATTGGAAGGGAATTAAATCATTTGAGAAGATGCCTATCCTCTGATCAATATCGAAGGGATGTAAAAAACAAAATGTATAAATAGCAAATATCTAAATACTATCCATCAACATCAGAAGAGCAAAATATCGATGATGAAGGGCAAAATACAAATATGCATTAACAAAATGGTTCCTTTTGGGCCACAAGTTGACTCTCATAGCCTAAGTAAAAAGAAGGGTGAAATTCCTGCTTAGATCCTAACCGATCAATGCTTCTTTATGATAGAAGAAAACAACATCTTTCATTTCTCCTCATTTCTATGAGTTTCCAGGCCAATGGAAGTATCAAGTTGACTATGTTGAATATGAACATTACGTGCCCCAAAAGCTCATCAACCTTAACCAATTCAGGATCTGCTACAACTACAAGAATCAGTTGAACCTTAACAAGAGAGGAATCCTCCGTCATTGCGATCGGTTCTTCCAGTATAGATGGAATTTCTGTTTAAGCTCCTCGGAAATCTGAGACAAGTTGTTGCCATTCCTTCTCTCTAGAGGATAGTCTAAAATTCATAAAATCTAAGTCCTCCAAGAATATAAATCCTTGTTTCCTTATATCATCCACTTAAGTCGTGACCTCCTTAACAGAGGCATAGAGAGAAAATTGCTTCTGGCTGATAGCCTAAATTTCTTGGACTAGCTTAATGATCTCTGGTCCAATAGAGACATTCTCCTCTTACAGACAAGCTACTTCCTTATGAATTCTAGATAGTCACTCTTCCAACTTTTCAACATTCTCAGTAGCATTATCATGGCGAGCCTTCATGGAACAATATTCTCCAAACAATTGGGCCTGGCTGGCCAAAAGTTCCTCCAAACAGTTTGATTGAGCTTTGACTTCATGCTTTTAAGAAGAATTAATGAACATTTTGGCAATCAGAGAAGGCAGAGCTTTCTGAATGGAGGGAGAATGGTAACCCATTTAGTAGGGAGTAGGGATGACGTTTCTAAAAGCTAGGTAATGGTGGATCTGATCACAGCTAGCTAGTCACTATTGGCTAGAGAACCAATAAACATATCCATTAGACGCTTGGTAAAATCTAGCACCAAGAGTACAGATGATGTAACCAGAGTGGATGTGGAGGATGGCTCGAAAACAACAACGACATCGGAGGAAGAAGGTATTGCAACACCTAGATATGATAAAACAGAGGCAACAACTTTCGAGGATTGCTCATCTACTTTGTTTTTCTTTGGGGATTTGTCTAGGGGCCTTTGAAAGAAGTGCGAACCTTCATCTTTAATTTGTCTCACGGCTTGGCGTAGGGAAGAAAAGTAGAAAATTAGAAGTAAAACCTTAAAAGGAAAAAAGAAGAAAAATGGAAGAAAGAAAACCTTTGAGGTAGAAATATGACTCTTGAAACTTCATTGTACGCCTTTCATAGCAAAAGAAGTGTTAGCTTCAAAAGGCTTTGTGATTGCGCAAAACTTATATACCAAGGAGATAAGAAGCCTTGACTAAGCCTTGCAAATGTTAAAATACTAATAAAAGAAGAGCATATTGGGCTTTTGCTTTTTAGCCGAAGAAAGGGCAAAAGGAAAAGAGTGACTTGAGCAGAAGGCCTATTTTTCAAGAGATGGAAGAGAACTCATGGTTAGGAAAAGTGCATCAGAAATAGTAAAACCGCTCAAGTCAAAAATTTGATTGATCGCTGTCTTCCACCATGAGTTAAAAGAAGGCAAAAATACTACGACCTAACACAAAACTACATAATTCAAATTTCTTTAAACTCTTTTTCACAGCCATCAAAGCATCCCCAGAGCCATTTTAGGAAAGAGAAGCAGAAGTAGGATAATTTTAAAATATTTTCTATCACATCCTTTTACAGGTCATATTAAAACCAAGATAAAAGGTTCAAGGAATTTACTTTACTAATAATCTATTGCGCTAGGATAATGCTTTTGCTTTTAAGATTACCAACGAAAATCAAGATAGAATCTTGATAATGTTTGATGAAACTCTCCACTAAATCACGCCTCCTCCATCAAATAAGTAGTTAATACATTAACTATCCTAATCACATGAGGTGAAAAGCTTTTTTGTGAATCTAATAACAATGTTCTTGATGATTTTTCAAAGCAACATTCTAAAAGTGTCTCTACACTATGGCAAAATTAGAGAAACTCTTAAAGGATCAAATTTTTTGGTGGGAGAAACTCCTCTTAACGTGTTGTAAGAGGGAATGGCAGCCTTAAGAGGATTGTTAACTCTTCCTAGGGTTTCTACTCTCTTTCAATCGAAACTCCTAACATATTAGGAGTAAGACTATTTACCAATATGCCTTTTTGCACTTTAGTCATTTTTACATTACTTATATTGTGTATTACCTTTTAGATCTATATTATATTAGTAGTGAGAATATAACTCTTTATAATTAATAATTAGAATTCTAATTAATTAATTTAATAACTAAAACTCCATCTAATTTATAAATTACAATTAAATAATTCTTTTTTTAAGAGTGATATCTAGTAATATATTATGACCCCTAATATAATGTGAATTTATTTGCAAATCAATGAACCTTTCTCGTTAATGTTTAATGGATAATCACATTCCTCTATTATATGATACTTCTTCATGAATTTGTTCAGGTATAGATGCCATGTCAAACCCTAAATTCATGACATGCATGATAACTAAGATAAGGAATCTAATTTCTCTTTGACTTCACCTTATCTTATCCTTATTAAATGAATCATTTTTCTCTTTCACTTAGTGATAGATCCCTAAATAGTGCACTCATATATCTTCATGCATGTGACATTATATGCAATGACTACTTATAGTTTAACTCATTGCTAGAGCCAAAATCTAATAGTATCAAAATATAATATAATAACTCATTTCTAGAGCCAAAATCTAATAGTATCAAAATATAATATACCAGTTAAGAATATTGATTGACATATTAGTGAAAAAAACTCCATAGCTATTTTTGGTGGGTTAGTTCAATGTACTCACACTTATTATGAGCACTCACATACTAACTTTAATGTTACATATATGAATGATCTAGGGATAGGTCATCCTTATTTGTATGAGCAAATCCAACCATGTCTTAATCTTACTAAATTGTTATTGCTTTACATTATAATCCTCAATTAAAAATTATTTAAGACTTATGTTTTAACAGGAACATAAATTCTCTTAAGATGATCAAATTATCATTTATGTTTCCTATCTTTAAATCTAAGGACAATATCACATTATTAATAATGTTAATATAATGCCAATACTTTATTAATAATAAAATAATAACTATCAATGATTGCCTTTTAGGGCACTTACACTAACGGATTCAAATCCCACTCTTGTCCATAATCCTTGGAAAAGAAACGAATGTTAGGACAACTTAAAGAAGTCCAAATTACCTTGCATAGTAGTTAACACTAAGATTTTAAGCCTAGGTTTGTTATTTTGAGAACAGAATGATGCATCTATAATCAAATTTTATGAAATAAGATAAGTTGCTTAAATTGGATGAACGAGATCATTCTTGTTGAAAAAAAGGAAAAGCTCAAAACCAAGAAGGACCATAAAGTCCAGTTGAGAAGGGAGTAAAGTCATATGGCAACTTGAGCTGATTGTTATACATCAAATTGAAGATTGCATAGCTTCAGGATTGATTAGCATATATTTGGCAATAGGCTTCACCTTAACAAAAAAGGGTTAGAGGATGTCTATAACCCCTAAAGAATTGATTATCAAGGGTAAATTATCATGTTTAATAGCATATATTCTATAACTCCAAGGAATTTATATTATATAATTATGTAGATTAATTTTTCTATTTATGATATTGTATCTTATAAATTTACCTTTGTGGTTAAAATTTTATAAATAGAAGCTATATACAAAATATGAAGTATTCATATGAATGAAAATTATCAATTTCTTTCTCCTATCAATTTTATTTCTTTTCATTAGTTTTGCTATATATTGTTGTTGTTGTTTCTTCTTTTTCTACTCTTATCTTCTTGTCTTTCTTTTCATTTTATTTTCTCTCAACCTTCCTTTCTTTCCCTTTATGTGTGAACCTCCAATCTGTAATTTTTAGCTTCTTGAAATGCTCTATCAACTCAATTTGAAATTTGGAAGCTTATTAAGTCACTTTAGTCTTGAATCTAAGTTGCTAACTTATGAGTATTAATTGTGTTATAGCTTTATTATTTATCATCATCATCATCATCATTCTTATAGAGGTAAGTGAATATGTAATTTCAATTTCTAACATTTTATTTAAACATTATATTATAAAAGTATAATTTTTTTTAATAGGATATGAAATTTTTGAAGAAAAATTGACATCAAAGCAATGATTTTTATATAAATCTTATAATTCTAATTTTTAGCAATAATAAATTGAGATAAATTTAGAAGATTTGATATCAAATCCAAAAAAATGAATTAAAATTTCAACCTATGAAGAGTGTATTTACCCAAAAAAAATGTGTCAACTTCACCCCAACTTGAAATCTTGGCTTCACCATTGCATAAAAAACACCAAAAATAAAAAAAAAAGGAAAGCATGGATCTGATATGTTAGCAATTTTAGAGTGTAATTAGACTACACAATTCTCTCAACTCCAGGCCACCACCAAATACATAAACTTTATAAATAGGGATATAACCCATTGGAGAACATGCAGAACTACCAAGGAAGTAAGGGTGCACACCAGCTCGATTTTGTTAGTTAAATTGGGTCAAGTTGATCTAGTCCAAAATAAAAAAAAAAATCAAGGTAAGGTTAGGCTAGGTTGGTTGTGTCGACAAGTCTAGCTTGGCTCGATAAGATGAGTATATAATATATATATATATATATATATATGAAGATAATGACCAAAATGAAAAGAAAAAATTGTTATGCTATTTTTTGATTTTAACAAAAAATTTTCAAACGAATTTTATAAATTATAAATACCCAGGGGGTTAAGGCACTTGGCAGGCCCTTTCTAAGTATAATATTATATTCAAATGAAAGAAAATGAGATAGGAAATATATATTTTTTGAATTTGAAAATAAAAAACTCAAAATTAAAATAGTAAACATGCTTTCTTATAAAAAATAAGTACGCAAACCATCTTTAGTTGTTTGCATTATGTTTATCTCATACAATTACCCAAAATAAAAAACCCTAATCAGACCACCAGCCTTCGAGTTATCATTTTTTAAAGTTCTACTCTCTACATTTGTGTTTTCTTTCTATTTTCTCTTTTGAACACATGTTTTTTCATTTTTACTACATAAATGTTGTAAAAACGTGTAAAAATAAGTGGTCATATATAAAAAATAGTCAAATGAATATAAAGATATAAGCACTCAATATTTTGAAGTCCTTCAAATTGAAAAAAAAAGAAGAAGTTTGGTCAACTTTGCCCACCCAACTTGGCCATACCTAAGCTAGGTTAGTCACTAGCCTAAAAAATTAGGCTTGGTGACAATAATGAGTCAAGCAAAAACTAGTCCTAGTTGACCTATGTGCATCCTTACAAAAAGCTATAAATTGAGCAATATAAAGCATTTTGCAACATATATAAAAATCTTTTAAGAAACTTACATTACAACTACTATTATTTTCTAATTATTTACTTGTTTTATTTACAACTTTATTTATAACTTCCAATCCAAATTTTCATTTAAATTGTTGTCAATTTCTTTCATAGTATTTATGTTGTCAATTCCTTTATTTTGGAGTTTGTATAGTTCATTTTTATTAAATTAAGTAATTTTTATTTACAAACTCTTTATTCTTATTGTATCTCTAACACTCTAATCTTAAACTTAGCTATGTTTAGAACCTAGGAGATCCTTTTTTTTTTAGGAGAATTTACCGACTTAAAAATGGGGATTAAAAGTTAATTTTTCAAATACCATTTCATAGTCAAGTCATATTGACTTGCTAATTGATCCCAAAAAAAATAAAGATGCCAATACCCACACACACACACACACACACACACACACATATATCTATGTACGTAAGTTGAAAAAGGCTACAAGATCAAAAAAGTGAGCCCGTGACATTTTAAAATAAGGAGTTTATAAGGAGGGTTTGACTTGGGAGGTCAAATTTTAATCAATAAATCCCTTCAAAATTTGTATAAAATGATTTTTTTATCATCAGTCACACATCCTAAAATAATTTAACAATTGAAATGGTCAAACTCAAAATCATTTAAAATAGAAGACCCAGATCTCCCTATTTCACTTTCTGAGGCTACGTTGCTATTACAACCCTATATTTGACAAAGTGAGGTGGATCCCTTCCACTTCAATTCCATTCTCGAAAAATGAACAACAAAATTTAAAAATAAAAAATGGAGAATGTGAGAGATTTCAGTATAACTCAGAGGTTCCCCATTCCCATACACAAAGTGAAGGAAGCATAAACCAAATCTCGCATACCAATATACATACATGTTGCAGTCACAAACAATGTTAGTAGAGGTTACTGTTAGTTTTGTACGTACATGACAAAAGAGCCATTGATAGTACTAATTTCTGCCAAACCCTACGTATCAGAGGCTGTTGTGAAATCTAGCTCGAATACTCAATCTTCAGTAGGAGTACCACCACTCTATGATTATTTATGGCTGTATCTTCCTTTCACAGATTTGTCCCCCTCAATTTCCCTTCGTTTCTTTCTCATTTCTTTGCAAAGAAAATCAGAAGCTTTCAGCAAAACAGTTAGTATAAATACTTTAAAATAATATATTATTTTCCTTATTATTCACCTGAGAATATTAGCGATGATGAGGGTCATTCTTAATTTGTTTACGTCTCTAACTACTGCTCCCCCATTTCCATTTTTTGGAGCAAGAGTTTGCAGGGAAAATGTGCAAATGCTCTCAGGTCAGTTTCACAATATATGCTTTCCTCTCTCTCTCTCTCTCTCTCTCTCTCTCTCTCTCTGTGTGAAATATGATGAGAAAATGTAATTAAAATTGATAAACTAGTGTGATAGCTGAAGTAGCGATTGGTTTTGTCACATTCATTACCGCAAAGTAAGAAAAAACTTTTGTTTCTGTGTAATTCTCATTGCACTATGATTACATCGATTCAGAGTGCAAGGTGTTGTTGATGATAAGATAACCTGAAGTTGATGGGAAGAAGGGCCAAAAGATCACGACTCCAAGGTAACACATATATCTACTTATATTTTTGTTAATTTCTCCTCAGCAATTTTCTTTCGTTCTTTATTTCTGGTTTCTTGGGTTTTGTTGAAGTTATCAAAACTAACACAACCTCCTCTAATTTCATTTCATCTTATACACGCATGAACCTTTATTCTATTAATATAATTATTAACAAAACTTAACCTTCGTAAAACTAGGCGAAAAACTCTCACGAAGTTTCATGAACCTTCCTACTAATATGATTATTAACGAAACTTAAACCTTCGTTTGTCTAAAAACCTCCCATAACTTAATTAGAAAGGCCAAACTAATGCTATTTGAAATAATTTTTTAAGATTTTAATGTGTTCAATACCAATATATAAATTGAAATTAGAAACAAAATGAAACATAAAACAAGGCCGTTCTTATTTATTTTAGTGTATTTTACACCATAAGAGACCAACTATTGTATGATTAATCACGTTGTATGCTGATTATATAGACAACTATCTCAATTGATTACACAATAACTATATATTTATTTATTTTTAAAAATAAAGTCTAGGTTGGTTAATCCTATTATAATATGATTTTTTCCATTTATATGAGAGATTACAAAAAAATAATGACAGATGTCCCTCTGTTCCTTTCTGAGTCGTTGCAAGAGTTTTTGGTGGACCCAAAAAATGAAGATATGCTTTTTGTACATGGGCCTGGTTCAAAATATGAAAAACTTAGCCAATGTTAGAGTTGGCGGAAATCTGATAACTGATTTGTCAGCTAGCTCATCCCGTGGTAAAAATTGTAAAACACTACAATGAAAACGTGAACAGAGCAAAACAAAACAAAACAAAACAAAAGCCTTGAACTAAATATAACTATTAAACTTTAATTAATAAAACAACCAAACTTTAATTATTTATTGAATATAAAAAAAATTTAAACTTTTAAATTCTAATTAATCAAGTTAATCCTCAAGATAGTAACAAACTTTTAACATTCATGGTCTTTGTCATTAGTGAGGGCCAACACAGACATATATACAGAATAGCAATTTATACTAAAGTTGGATTATTTTAACGAGTTTTTTATGTTTAAAATAATATAATCCAATTACTACAAGTTAAATTAAGCCTCAAAATCAGATAAACTCGCAAGTTGCACAAACTTGTCACTTGCGTCCCGCGTACGAAATTTCACGTTTCCCAATTTACAAATGCACACCCTATTATGAGATAGATTTCAAGAAGATGCCAATATAACTAAACGAGATAATCAGTTTCACTATCTCTACTGCTCATATTGCATTGATATATATATTACAAACTGTTACAATATAGCATTCTAAGATGATGCCACATAGCAAGTAAAAAGATTATACAGAGAGGATGAAAAATTCTTATGATAGAAAGAACTACAGCTTAGCATGAAATGAATTTCATATGAAAGAAATGGAGAGAATAATAATCTAATAATCTATTGGAGATCACGTGCATGAGAAGTTTGTAGGGTTCATAGTTTAATATTCCCCCTCAAACAAGATGGTGTAGATCACATTTTGACTTTGTCATGTAAATACCAGAATTGTGAATATGTTAAAACCTTAGTCAAGCAGTCAACAAGTTGATAAGAAGAAGGAACATAACCAATAATGAACTGATTTGCTAGAACTTGATCTTGGATAAAATGTACATTGATTTTAATGTGTTTTGCTCGGTCATGACTAACTGGATTTGTTGCAAGTGCACTTGCACTTATATTATCACATCAGGCCATAGGAGTAGTATTTAAAGTAAAACTGATCTCTTTTAACAAAGATTTGATCAAGATGATTTCAGCTACTAGATTCGCAAGAGTTTAGTACTTTGATTCAGTGCTTGATTGAGCAACCACTTTCTGTTTTCTAGATACCAAAGACACAAGTGTATTATTGAGAAACACACAATATCCAGCAATCAATCTTTGGTCATTAGGACAGGAGGCCCAATTAACATAAAAAAATCCTACAATATCCATTCTATCTGACTTTTTGATATGTATACCATGATGTATAGTTCCCTTTATATATCTTAAAACATGTTCTGCTGCTTGCTAGTGAATTGAGGTGGGTTAGCTAAGGAACTGACTCAATTTGTTTACAGTAAAGGAAAGATCAAGTCTTGTGTTTGTTAAATACTGTAAACCACCAATCAAGCTTCGATACTCTGAAGGAATTTTCAACAAATCTCCATCCTAAATTGATAGTGTTTTGTTAACTATCATTGGAGTAGGACATGGAGTAGCGTCTGCCATCTTGAATTTCTTCAATACATCTAATGCATGCTTTCCCTGACTGAGATAAATACCTGAACTATCTTTAAAGACTTCAAACCCTAGGAAGTAGTGAAGAGACCCTATGTCCTTTAGAGAGAAAATATGATGAAGTTTTTAAGTCAAAGTTAACAATTCTTTTGTATCTTTCTTGTCACCAAAATATCATCCACATATATTAAGACAATGATGATCATTTTTTGTGATTTTAAAAAGAACATAGAAGTGTCTGCTTTGGCATTCTATTGAAGTAATGTCTCCCTGAGTTTGTTAAACCAAGCCCTAGGTGCTTGTTTAAGGCCATAAAGTGTCTTTATTAACTTGCAAATATACTGAGGCTGTTGAGGATCTTCGAAGCCTTGTGGTTGAGTCATGAAGATTGGTTTGCTGAGGAAGCCATTGAGGAAAGCATTGTTTATGTCTAACAGTTTAATTTCCTAATTTAAGTGTACAACAATAGCCAAAATCAAACATATTGTTGATGTTTTGATCACTGGGCTATTTGTTTCACCGAAATCAACTCTTGGTTCTTGTTGAAAACCCTTAGCTACAAGCCTTGTTTTGTGTCTATCCATTGAGCCATCTATTTTGTACTTAGTTTTAAAATCCCATTTGCAATCAACTACATTATATTGATTGTTATAAGGCACCAAAGTCCATGTTTTATTGTTAACTAAGGCTTGAAACTCTTTTTGCATTGCTTCTTTCTAGTGGGGTGATTTCAAAGCTTCTTCAGCACTTGTTGGTTCACCTTCAATGTTTAATTCGACCGGAGTAAAACCAATAAAGGGATATCTAGGTTTGGAGATTCCTCTTTTGCTTCGAGTAACTATGTGATGCTTCTGTGTAGTATGAGCGCTATCCATTTTAGTAATGTAAGTTGTAGCAGTCGCTTCTTCATTTATGTCTTCACAACTCTGAGTCTTAGATGTTGTATTTTTGGATTTTGAATTTGAATTTTCGGATTGAGGACATGCTGAAAAATTGTTATCAGGAGACTTATTTGGACATGAACCTTCTGAGTTACTTAAGGAGATTTCAAATGAATAAGGCAATGTATTTTTTGATGACAGGTTGTGGGTTGGAGAGCTTTGATGCTATTGCAGAAAAAGAGGAAAGAATGCTGTCGAATTGACTAAGATATCAGAGGATTGTTTTGTGTTGAGAAAACCTTGTTGAAAAGGAAAATCCTCTTCATTAAATATAACATGTCTAGATATATAAGTTTTTCAATCCCTTTATGAGTTGCTATAACCAAGAAAAATGCACTTTGTTGTAGGAAATTCCATCTTGTGTTGATCGTATGGTTTGAGATAAGGGAAGTGAGAACATCTGAACATTCTAAGATTCTTATAATCTAGATGTTACCTATAAACTTGGTAAAATTGAGTGTCTTTCAAGAACTCGTGTTGGTAATCGATTGATTAGGAAAATAGAGGTCTAAAAAGTATCCCACCAATGCCTTAGTGGCATCTTGGCTTGTGTTAGAAGGGTTAAACCAAGTTCTATTATGTGGCGATGTTTGCGTTATGCTCTTCCATTTTAAAGAGAGGTTAGAGGACATGAATGTTTGAAATTTATACCATAATCCTACATAAGAATTGTGAAGCTTCTGAACTCTCCACCCCCAATCACTTTGTCAGGCTTTAATTTTTTGTTCAAATTGATTTTCAACTAGTCTCTTAAACTGGATGAATGCATGTAATGCTTCTCCTTTCTGTTTCAGTGGATATATCTAAACTAAATATGATCATCCAAGAAGTGAATATAGTATTTGTAACCATTTTGAGAGATTATAGGTGAAGGCCCCCAAAGATCCATATGAATTAAATATAGGGGATTTGAAGCATGAGAAGTAGAAAGTTTGATGCGAAGCAAGTGAGACTTTCCAAATTGGCAAGCTTCATAAAAGAACTTGTCCTCATTATCTTTAATTTTGACATTACATATATCTAGTATTTGTGACAATATATGAGCTGAAGGATGTCCTAATGTTTGAAGCTTGGGAAGGAATTAATTGTACAGAATAACTTAGTTTTTGAATACTACAGCTTGGATTATTCAACTTGTAGAGTCCTTCCTTGATTGTCCTTTGCAGCAGAAGCTCCCCTGTCACTTTGTCCTTTACAAAGCATTCAGATGGATGAAATTCAAGAAACATGTTCTTATTGTTTACCAATCTTGATACGCCTAGTAAATTCTTGGTGACATTAGGAGCAAATAGAATATTCTTTAAATACAAAGGTTTTGAAGCAGCAATAGAAGAATTTCCCGTGTTTAGAATTCTAAAAGTTTAACCATTGCCAACTGTTGTTTTTGTCTTACCATCATAAGGAATTGCTTGGTCAAGCTGACCATAATCATTTGTGATATGTGAGTTTGCTCCACTATCCACATACCGCATTGGATCCTTTAAGCATGAAGGAGAAGCAACATAAGCCGTTGGGTTATGTTCACTAATATCTCTATTGGAAATTGGTGGATTGCCCATGTACGTTCTATCATATCGAAAAAAGCATGTCACAACTATGTGCCCAGATTTGCCACATACTTGGCAGGTTGGTCTTCCATTTCCCTTGTTACCTCTTCCTCGTGATTTACCACCTCTCACATTGTGTTGAAAAAAGCCTTTCCATTGTCCCTGAGGGATATCAAAGTTAGTAAATCTATTTTTAGATTTGGTGTAGGCTATATTAATAGTAGGTTGACCAATGCTTAGATTGCAAAAATTATTGAGTTCCTCTAAATGATTTTCAAAGGTGAGCAATGAAGTTTGTAACTTCACCCAAGTTAGATCCTCTTTCTCCAAGAGTTGTACCACAATAATATTATATTTGGCATTGAGACTAGCTAGTGCCTCCATGATTAAATCATTGGTGGTAATTGGATATCCAACTAAGAACACGTTGTCAGAAATAGTTTTTAGTTTGTTCAAATATTCCTCCATCTTGATGGACCCTTTTTAGGTTTGTTATAGTTCATTCTTAAAGAGTGTTATATAAGACCGAGTGCTTGCTCCAACAAGGTCTTTAATAGCTTTCTATAGTTGCAGTGAAGTTTGGCAGTGAAGCAATTTGGATGCTACATCAATGGTTATAGTGTTGTATAACCATCTAAGGAGAAGCTGATCATTGGCTATCCATTTTTCATATTCGGGATTCATCCCTGCATCATCAGGAAGAACCTTCAGTGTACATTCTTTGGTTCTATAGAGGAAACCATCCAGTTGATTTCTATGAATGATATGAAGTGTAGTTGATTGCTAGAGTAAATAGTTGCCTCTATCCAACTTGATAGAGCATGTTTGCGAGAGAGTTGTCATAAAGGGACTTGACTTAGTTAAAGCAATTGATGAAGAATTGATAATCTGTTGATTGGTGTTTGTTTGTTTATTTGTAGTAGCAGAGGTGGCTGAAAGAGACTAATCTTGAGATGCCATGGTGTAACCTAAAGTCATGTTGGGCTCTGATGCCAAGATAGGTTTCAAGAAGATGCCAAAATAGCTAAATGAGATAATCAACTTCACAATCTCTATTGCTTGTATTACGTTGATATATATATATATATATATATTACAAACCATTACAACATAGCATTTTAAGATGATGTCACATGGCAAGAAAAAAGATTATATAGAGAGGATGAAAAATTCTTATAACAGAAAGAGCTACAGCTAAGCATGAAATAGATTTCACATGAAAGAAATGGAGAAAATAATAATCTAATAATCTGTTGGAGATCATGTGCATGAGAAGTCTGTAGGCTTCATGGTTTAACATTATGTATAAATCACAAAAGCCCAATCTAGCAACAAAAATTAATCCAATTAATAAGATCCAATTGTATTTTTTTTAGGTAAAAGACAACAACAATACTCGATATAGTGATCTAGCGAGTTTAATACAGACAATGTAATTCAGTTATTTATATATATGAGACATGAATTACTGGAAAATTATTGTAATAAAATCCTTGTATCCTATCTTACCACTTGAAACTCCATCGATAGTTTTATGGATGCTTGTAGCAAGTTATATTAAGAGTGCGTACCTAGGATTAGCACCATCGGGAATCTCTGTGGGTTGATTATCACTTGTTGGTTTAAGATAAAGCATAAAGTGTGCCAAACTACTTCCAAAAGTACTCTAGTTTTAGAAAGGTGACAATGCTCTACCCTGTAAAAACTGAGAATACAACATGCCCAAAATAGTAATGTGAACCTTGTTCTTTGATTGTCATGCTCCTCTTTTGATCAGAAAGAAACATACTTGCCAGTAGTCTCTGTGCAATTGTCTCTCCCAATAAGGTCTAATCCTTGTCTTTGATTTTTAAGTTTTTCTTATATTGTTGAATATGCAATATTGCCTGCTAAGACGGTGAATCATTTCAATTGCAGAATAAGGATTGCAAGATGAATCTTTAAAACATTTTTTATTTCTGCATAACCAAATGACATAGAGTGTAATAATCCAAATTTCATATCCCTTAATTCCAAAATAAGTGAAGATTTGTTGATTTTCCAAACATCAGTAGTTGTAGGTAAAGATATTTTGTAATATTTGATTAGTTCATAATCATAAAGATCCAAACCAAATTGCACAAACAAAAGGATAATGTAAAAATATATGGTTAATTGATTCATTAGGATGTTGGCAAAAAGGACAACTCCTCTAAATTTGCAGATGATGCTAATAAGGGGTTAAGGTTAATAGGAGGGTATTTCTTAAAAGCTGCCAAAGGAATAAGAAGATCTGAAATGGTAAGCAGAGTTTTAATAGCTTATCCCAAGGTGTAAAATTCAACTGATGGTGAGGATTATTATTTTTTATGAGTGTCTTATCACCATATGAAACTGTGCATTGTCTTGAGATATTACTTATCCAAATTAATTGATTTGGCTAGCTAGTTATTGGGAATGGCTTGCACACAATTTGATGTACCTAATCTGGGAAATAAATTTGATTTAGGCTTTGTATATTCCATTGGAGCCGATCATGTAGAATAAGATCGCCCACCATCTCAAATGAGACTAAAACTCCGAATTGCATAAGCCACCATCGTTGACCAGATATAGAAATACTCTAACCATTTCTAGTTTGTCATTAAAGATTATCATAGATCAGTGGAGCATCTTTTTGAATATTTTTCCAAGTCTAAGAAGTAAACGAATGTGAATTTAGACAACCATTATTTCTAAGAATGTAATATTCAGGGCTTAGGATTCTCTTAAAAAAAAAAAGCTTGAATTCTTTGCTAGTAGAGCTTTATTAAAAGTTGTTGTATCGTTTAACCCAAGGCCTACATCATAGAGGGGATGATAAAGCTCATACCATTTTAACAAGGTATATTTTTTGTTGGGTACTTAAGTAACTCTAAAAGAAATTTGCCGCCATCATATCAACTATACGATAGTATTTTAAAGGCAATTCAAAGTAACAGAGGTATACTAACACAAAGGTCATTATTGACTCGATTAATATTAATCTACTTGTTTGAGAAAATACTAATGATTTCCAAGCTTGTAATTTTCTTGATACCTTATCTACCACCTTAAGGCATAATTCAGACTTCCTTATCCTAAATTAATATATGTGCCCAAATATTTGCCAAGCCTTGAAGCAAATTTAACACCAATGATTTTTGACATGACCTTCTTCTTTTTATGTGGCATACAAGGACTAAACATCATAATTGATTTACCTTTATTGATATATTGCTCTGACAATCTACTATAAGATTCAAGGATTTCTTTTACCCTGTAACACATTGGTTTTGTAACTTGGATAAAGAGTAGAGTCTTATCTACATACATGAAATGTATCACCTGCTCAGAGGGCTAGGAAATTTAAACACCTTTCCATGAATTCTCCCACTTAGCCTTTGCTATCATACGTCATAACACATTAGCACACATAATAAACAAGTATGGAGATAGTGGATCATCTTGTCTAAGACCTTGTTGGGGATGAAAATGATTAGTCGGATGGCCATTAACAATAACTTGGTAAGAAACAGTATTGATGCATTGCATAATACATTGTGTCCAATGGGGTGGAAATTGCATCTTTCTTAAGACTGATTCAAGGAAATTTCAAGATACTTTATCATATGCTTGCATAAATGTCTAATTTAAATGCACACCAACTAGTTTTATTAGTTCTCATAGTTTGTAATTTATGAATTAGTTCCAAGGCTAGAATGATGTTGTTAGATATTAATCTCCCTGCTAAAAAAGTATTTTAATTTAGAGATATCAATTTTATAAGGACCTCATTCAATCAGTTGCAAATGACCTTGGAAATAATTTTGTAAATTACATTGGATAAGCTAATGGGTCTAAAATTTTTCAAAGATAGGGACTTGTCACATTTTGAAATTAATATAATATATGACTTATTCAAAGCTTTTAAAAGGTACCCCTTCCAAAGAGATATAGGACCATAGACATTAAATATCCTCTTAGTATATCCCAGTAACTTTGATAAAATTTCACACGAAGCCCATCTAGTCCCAGTGCCTTATCTAATTTTAACTGAAAAATAGCTTTCTCTATTTCCATTATTGTTATTGGAACTAATAGAACCTGATTATGACAAGGATTTCAAATGATATAGTTTTATCATTAACTGATCCACTGATGGGTCTAATTGCTTAGTAAAAACTAGTTGAAATATTCCTTTAATGTTTTCTCAATCCTGTGCAAGTCTTGAATCCAATTACCCTCATTGTCTCTAAAACTTGAAATCCAATTATTTATCCTCTTTTTTTTTTTTTTTTTAAAAAACCAGATTGTGAAAGTATTAGTATTCTGATCCCCATTTATTAAGAACATATGCCAAGACTTTTGGGCTCACATGCTCTCCTCACAGTCATACCTAAATTCTAGTTGTTGATAACACTCTCACTCTACTTTTTCCAAATCCTCACTTGGGAGTTTATCTTGAATATTTTTTTAATTTAATTTTAAAGTGACTAATCTATTGATTAATGTTACCCACCTAAGTTTTATTTCAAACTTATAAAGCTTGCTATAGTTTACTCAACTTACTAACAAATGATCAAGCATGTGAACCCAAAACCCATTCATTCCAAAAATTGTTTACAACATCCTTACATTGTGGAAGTTTGAACAACAAATTTTCAAACCAAAATGGGCATCTAGAAAATAAGGGAGTTAACTCATTACAAAAATTAAGGAGGGCATGGTAAGATGTTGCATATGTTAATGATTGTAAACCTGAGCACAAAAGAAGATCAAGCTATTGGAGATTGCATAACACACGATCTAGTTTGGCCTAAACTACCTTATCCTTTTGCTTATTATTAGTCTATGTGTACTAGACTCCACTAGGCCTAATGTCAGTAAATTGACATATATTTATCATATCTTGATAAGGACCTATACCTTGTATGATAAAGGCACACATTTTTTCTCTTTTAAGTACAACGTTTGATTAAAGTCATTAATTGTAACACTTAATCCTAATTAACATCTCACTTACAAATTTAATAAAAACATTAAGCTAATTGATTCACATATAACCTTAATAACTCTAAAAATGAAAACTAATTAAACTTTTTATTATAACAAACTATTGAGATTAAGGTCTAAAGCAACCCTAAATTGTAATACAAGATTATGATTAAGTACTTAAACTAGCAAAAAGAAAAATCAACTCCTAAAGCAACCCATTAAATCCTTAAGACATTTATCTAAGACCCTAAATTAAATTCCTAATCAAAACCTCACTAAAAACCTCTTAAACAACTCTTAAGACATAAAATCACATATGATGCAATGGCCTTACAAGGCCATGCTACAATGCCCCCTGATAGAACTAAAAGTGCAAAATTTTTGCATAGCCACAGTGTATGTGTCTCTACTTAAACCTTGCTACAATGCCTCAAGGCTAGTTAAGGTGTCATCACTCTGATAGTGCGACATTGCAATGTAATAACATAAACTTAGACTCTCGAGAGAAAAACCCTGCGTGGCACTGCAATGCAAAGGAGTTACATCGTGACATCCAAAGCGAGGGTTCGAAGAAAATCAATGCTAAGGTAGTTATACACTTACACAAACTCCTAACTTAATTAAATAGACATGTGACATCTTAATTAAATAGACTTGTGACGTCGCAAATACCTTTAAATGGACCTTCTAATGATGTAAAAACTTAGGGACAAGTGATCAAACATCCATGCGCTCCTCCAAGTAACAAATTTGCAAGGAGGATTAGAAGAATAAACCATGGTAATAGAAACAAATTTTGGACTAACAACTGACATACCTAAAATCACCAATACACAATATTTAACCTTAAACCAAATTTCACAAATTTCAAATGCTAAAAGAAGGTATTCTCAACCTTTGGAACCATAAAACACTTGCAAATTCAAAATCTGACCATATTACTTCCTTACCTATACAACTCACAACCAGTTACTATTATGCCATAACTCTTAAAATTATCAACATGACTAAATAGATACATGTTAATACCACACAATACCATTAAAGTTGAAATTTCAAATATCTATATAATCCAACATAAAATATAAGTTAATTCAAAGTATATCATAATTACTTATGAGATCCCTTTACAAAAGTTTAGTATCATTTAAAATCTTATCTATCACCCTCACATATACAAGTCATCAAAAGATATTAGTTCTACACTTGGCATATTATATCAATAGTCATAAGTTGGTTACAAGTTATCAAATATATGAACCAAAATGTAATCTATTCAAAAAGTTAGCCTATGCTAATCTCATTAAGCCTTCGATTACTTGTCCTTGATGGAGCTTGAACCTTCACTTATAAAACATTAGTCCACAATTGGAATGAGATATAAAATCTTAATAACCAAGAGCAACTTCAATTTATATTCATATAGGCAAACAAGTATAAAGTTGTACGTGGTAAAATCATCAATTTATCATGTCTTATTCAACAAATCAAAACTAGCGAGTTTGACCACAAATCTCACAATCATTGGTCAATAACTCTTAGTGGGCAAAACAAACTGGTGGGGTTTACTACATCCTACCAATAGCCAAAACACACTTGTAAAGTCCACATGCTATACATCCTACTAGAACAAACCTGAGAAGTCCACGATAGTCATCATAACACACTTGCGAGGTCTATGATGAAATATATACATGTAGTCAAACTTAAACATGGTAGTACATAAAGCACCAATAAGCATATACAAGCTATAAACATGGTTTTACAACAAATATAAATGAAATTAAATCTTAGATACCTCAAGCAATAAATTCCACTTTCAAAATAACCATAACTAGGAACCAAGAAGAAACACAAGGCTATAACAACTTTGAACAACCAACATATACATCAACCTAAAGGGACTTTTACCTAAATTAAATCAACAACCCAATAACTATTTAGTTTCAACTTACCCAAGCTTTAAAATGTCACAAAACACCTATTTAAGTTAAGAATCCAAACTAACACAATGAGTCAACCTTTCTTTTTAAATTTTTGCACATGAAAATTCACCCATAAGAAAATCAGCCATGAAGATGAATATTGAGAGTAACATTACAAATGGAGGGAGTTTATTTATCCAATAGATGATTAAGCTTTTTCTTCCACAAATCCAACAAAATCTTCAAATCTATTAACCTAGAGTTCCATTAAATTTCACCAAATCAACAAATATTCGATTCAAATGAAAGAAGAGAAAGAGAGAAATATTTTTCTCTTCATTTACCTAAGTCAAAACTCACATCTTCACATTAGATTAGAGTTCCAATGTACGAAAACCCCCCTCTCTCTCTCTCTTTGTGAATTTCTCTTTCCTTGAACTGAATGGGAAAGTGTTGTTGCTGAAATGAGGGGACTTAAGGTTTATAATTAGGTTTCTAGTGAGTGGGTCATGGGTTGAATCTTAGATCTAGATTTGGGCTATTTTGGTCATAGACTTGTATTGATTTTTAATTTGGCATCCTCTAAATTCTATTTTTAGGCCTCTCTAATTACATTTAACTAAATCTTGAAAATTAATGGGCTTCAATTAATTTTCTTAGAATTACATATTTACTTTCCATTTATTTAAAATTTTAGCCCATAAGCAAATTTATTTTTTTAAAAAAAGTTAAATCCTAAACTAATTATTTCCTCCTTAATAATTTTTCTGTTTATTTATTTCCTTATAAAATTCTCAATTTAATTATTTTTCTCCAAAAAAACCTTAATTAAATTATTTTCTTTCAATAAGCTATATTAATAAATTTTGAAATGTTATACTAATAGCTAACCCAGGCCCATTAAGATATGATGTAATCAATTTAAACCAATCCCACAGTATGTATCGGTTAGATAAATCAAGGAATCCATAAACAAACGTAATATAAAAATATTGACCTTGAATTGATAACCCGAAGATGCAGCCAATGAAGGGTAAGGTGAAGCAAATGACAGTCACAACCATCCTAGCAAGCCAAGAGCAAACCCTCACTTCGCCCATTCACATCATGACCAAAGACTTAACTAAAACCAAAAGATCTAAGCCTATTGGAAATAGTAGCTAGTGATTATTTAGTTTTCAGCAAAAACCACAAAATCTGAGTTATATTTATATGTTAACATATGAAATTGGTAAACTGTCATATCTATTCCAAGGCCGAGGCAATTCTAACTTAAGAGTAACATGGCGATCTTAGAAGCTATTTTGGAAAAGCTTCCAAAAACCCTTTAGAGTGATTTGCTGATGATTCCATAAAACCCTCCACTTTTAGAATTGAGTCCAGAAAAGGCGTTAGTTTACGCTTAATCCTCCAAGAGAAGGGAATTTCTCTTTGTCTTCACATTTTGCAGGATGATTAAAAAAAAAAAAGGAATAGTGGAGGTGCCTCACATTTCAATGTCTGAAGGGTACGCCTGTGCCACCTCATAGTAACTTGTAATGTAGAAGAATTAACTTGGCCATAGGCATTGCTAATTATTGCACAAGAAGCATACAAGTAGGGGTGTTGATTGGCCTGATACGCTTTACAGGCCTGCCCTAGCCCGATTTAACTAGGTCAGGTCGAGCTAAACAAAAAATAAAAATGGGTAGAATTTTAAACAAAGTTATATTAAGTTAGATCGGGTCACGAGCAAAAGCATGTTCTGCTCAACTTGCCCTAATAGTTGTTCTTTTTTAATTATTAATATCTTGTCATCTTATATATATATATATATATATTAATTTTTATTTCATCTGATTCTCTCTACATATTACAATTTTTATTACTTATGCAGACTTTCCTTACTTCTTAATTGTTTTCATCATTAATGTGTATACTTACTGATATATCTTTTGTTGAATAATGAAAATACACATATTTATTTAAGGCTAATTATGCTAGTATAACTTATATTTTATTTAATAATAGTAGACTATTTTTTTATTACTGATAAAAATATAAGAGTTCTAAAGGTCTATTATTTTAAAATATATATTTATGAGTTTGTAAAAAAATATTTTTATATTAAAAGTATTAATTCATAAAAAAAAAGCTCGCCCCGCCTTAACCGAATATAAAATTAGACTTGTTCAGGTCGGGTCAGGTCATGGGTATAAAAACAAGTTCGATGCTTTAATCAGACAAGATATCGGGTCGACTAAATATTCGGCCTGACCCTGCCCATATATAGCCCTACATACAAGTACCACCCCATTAAAAAACGACCATGAAAAGGAGTAATTGGCAGTAATTGGCATGAAGTCCAATTTGTTAGGTAAGAATGTTGCAGACCGAGCCCAATAAACTAGGGATTCCTTATTCTGCAATTTTACTGGGATAAGATTCCAATCAGCATCCAAATTGATTAGGTTTCTGAGACAGAATCCAAAAGCTTGCTCTATTTGAAGCATTTGAGTAGCCCAGTCCGTAAACAGGATCTAAAACTCCTATAGATCCAATCGTATTGATCTAAAGGAGTTTTAGCGTGAGATTCATTTAATTTGTATATGTTTTAGTATATGCCCATTAATTGCGATATGTTGTTTATTGAAAGTTGGTATATTTTTCGATGCACATTAAAAAAAAAAAAATTGAGTGCATTGTGTAGTTAGTAAGGACAGCTTATCATACTAATGGTGGCTCTTAAAATATGTTGATAATATTTTATTAATTTGTTGATAATCAATTATTAATGATGATATATAATTATCAGCATTTTAAACGAATGATAAGATGTTATTAATCATAATCATATTAATAAATTTAATTTTTTTAATCTGCACCGTCATTTTTATTAAAAAAAATTATAAAATTTAGCTGCCATGTGTAACAAAAGGAAAACCTCAATCCATTTATCATATAAGTAACGTTGCCCCTCCATGAAGTGGATGATCAATACATACTGCAAAACGCCTCACCCATTTTTTTTTTATTAAGATATTGTAAGACGTTGCCCGAATTATTCTTCATATTAATTTTAAGGGCTCAATTATTGTTTGTCTACCTTCATTTGTCCAATAGAATGGTTTTTTTTTAATTTATCTATTAAATATTTTTTATTAGAAAATTTTGAATAAAATTTGTCATAGTTGAAAATTTCTATTTATTAATTCATTAGGATTTTGCTTTTAATTTTTGAGATTATTTAATCTTGTAATTTTATTCTAAAGCTTAAACCTAAATATTTAATATTATTTCTAAATTTTAGTTTAACTTCTTTGTATTTAATAACTATTCTAGCTTTTTCTCTTCTTATTTTTGTGTAATTTCTTACCATAAAAGGAAAATTGAAATGTGGACTATTTACAAGGTCAATTAATTTTATTTCTAGTAATTTTTGAATTTAAATTTTGAGTTTATTTATATCTTATTTAGTATAAATCATAAATCATAAATTTAATTTTAATTATTTTATTATGATCTTTTAATTTTAGAGAATAATATTTAAGATTTGTAGACCATAATTTATTAAAATTTTTTTAATATTAAATATTTAATATCAAGTTGATTTTTTTACTCTCCAAAATATCTATGCATTTATACAAATGACATCTTAATGGGACAAAAATTTACCATTCTTTGAGTGATTTGATGGGTAACGCGGCATGACGTGCCAATTGTACTGTATAATGACTCGTTCTACTTCGGCTAAAGATGTAAAGAAGCTAAGTAGAATAGCTCTGTACTTCATATTCGTTCCTATCCAAACTTTTTGGTAGATATTTTACGTGCTCATTTTTACAAGCTCCATAAAAACTTTGAATTATAGAATTTAGCCAGCTGTTGTTTTCTGCACCGGAGTCTACTGCTTTTACATCATTTTGTTGTCAAATGTCACGATTGCATCATATTTTGAATATTATTCCAGGTAATCGATTTCAGGCTTATCCCACTGTAAGACTGTTGATTGCTTGTCATAGCAACAGCAATTTTTCATCTTCATCCAAGTTCTGTGTTTTGATGATTCCTTTTCCAGGTAAATTCATACTTTTCAGATTTGTCAAATCATAGAGTAATCTGGTGATAAATTCTTACTAATCTGGAGAAGCCTGATAAACATATGGTAAATGATGGGTACAAACTATTTTTCATCCATATGGTATTGTAAAATCTGTACTTGCTTTTTGGTAGACGGGCTTCTTGACATAGCATCAAAAGACTCTTCGTTGCAAACTCATCGAAAGGAAAATTGCAAGAGTAGATAGAGAAGAACTAATGTGAATATAATTCGGAAAAACTTAATCCCAACGAAATAATTTATATTATTTATGAAAATGAGCTTTTAGTCATAAGAAAAATGAAATTAAATGTTTTTATATTTATTTAGTATTTGAAAATTTTATTATAATAATGGACAATCAATCAATTAAAGGCTCTTTCAAAGATAAAATATATGAAGAAATTTTAAATAATTTTATTTGCTAATATAGATTTGATATTGAACATTTGAAAGTAATTAACAATTTTTTTACAAATCATTTAAGTAGAAATTCAAACAATGCATAGGGAAAAAAATTCTGGAAAGAAATATTCTAAAAGGGGAAGAGATTCATCAACCCCAATATCACTTTCAAATACCAAGTGTTAATCGTACACAGACACCCTCCTTACAATTTTATGCTCCATTAACTTTCAAAATTTACTAACTTCTATTCAAGAACTGTGGACTCTGTTTTTCAAAATCCTTGGGATCTCAACAAAATCTAGTCTTTTAAAAAAGTACTGCAATAATAAGAACAATTGGTTTTTCCTTTTCAAACTTCTAAAAGAAATGATAGATCAGGAAAAATCTGGATTAATCCAATATTGATCCACAAAATTTTATTTTTGTAACTTTATTTACAAACTTTTGTAGGATTTGTTCAAAAGTTTGAATGTTATTTAATAACACATTTTTTTTTTTGAGCTCTTCCTATTATAGAGTCTTTCTATTTTCTAAGAAATTACCAAGTATCTTCTTACAACACTCCACCTAAATAATCTAAACATTTTTCTTTAGCCCATGCATTTTTGTATTTGTTATTATAATAGATAAAGATTGCACTCAATTATCAATAACTTATTCATATTAATCATAGAAAATATTTCTTCGATCTAAATATGTATCATTTACAACTATTGGGTTATTTTAATCATTCCTTGCTATTTGTAGTTGAAATAAAATCATTATTATTTTGTTTAATGCTTACATTTTATATAATCTAAATTTAATAAATAAAATTCAATATCAAGTTAAGAGGGTGCAGAAAGTAAAAATAAACTAAGACATTTAAAAATGAAAAAAAATCTAAATCTTCAAAGTTAACATCAACTCTGTCTTACTAGAATCAATTATCATACTTATGGGTCAACTACAACCTAAGTTTAGGTATTGCATAAACCAAACCCTATTCATCAACTCAAAATCCCTTTAGAGGTCCCTAAAAGAAGTTAAACTATTATCCTAGCTTTATATATAATATTACTTCTACAAAATAACTTGTGTAACGCCATTCATACATGTCTAAAGACTATCATAAATTCACATATCTTATTTATTCAAAAATGTAAATATAAATGTCACTTATTCTATGTTTCAATCATAATTACCTATGAAGTTCTTAAAAAAGGACAAAATAGCTTGTAATACCTAATCTAAGGCCTAGATTTGATAGTACTATATCACTTGAGCAAAATAACCAAAAGGAAAATCTAAGAAGTTTTACATCAATAATTCCAAAAATACCCAAAAGTAAACTTAAACTAAAAATAACTAACTTGGCAAGTTTGGTTTAACTCTTGGCCAACTTGTCCTTATCTCAACTTGATCTTTCACTTGAAAAATATGTCCCATAACAAGATAAGATAATAAAATCCTAATAATCAATAGTAAAGTTCAATCACATGTAAATAGAAATCAATAGTATACATATGAAATTCATTTTAGCATGTTAAATTCAACAACACAGCATATATCAGACATTGGCCAACAACTTAAAGGTAATGAGCATAGCAAGGCCCATAAAGGAGTATAGCAAGGCCCTAGATTGGAACATAGCAAGGCTCTAGGAACATAGCAAGGCCTCCTCGACATTTTCTCAACTATTGAAATATAATTAAGTCCATGTTAGTACAATAATCCAATAGCTAACTCATTCATGCATTTAATTTACCAAAGTATCATCATGTAATAGTCATTAAGACAAATTTCATAAATAAAGGTTACTACCCACTTACTATTAAGCTATTGTCACCTTCCACACTTGTCCCTCAACGCTACTAATCATATAATAAAAAATATGTTACATTAATTTCATAAATCACCTAATCCCAACAAGTAAAATCTCAAAAGCTGAGTAATCTACCTCACTTAAGTTCCTCAAAGTCTTAGTTCCTTAATTTTGCAGAAGACACAACTTCCAATTAAATAGGCACTCCTAATTTTTGCATATAAAAAGGAACAAAAATTTTGGGCTCACTCCTCTTCTCTTTTTCTATTAAAAGCTTTTCAAGAACTTCAAATCTATTGGCTTGAGCCAAAGGACACATCTCCTTCCTCAATCGAAGCTCTAAACATCCGAATAGCTTACTTTTTCTTCCCTCGCGTTTTTAGCATTGTGGGTGTGATTGAGGGAGTGTTTCAACATGTTTTGCCATGAAAGGAATTAATTATTGGGGTTAATTAAATGTTTTAGTGAGTTGGGTTTGGGTTTTGAGTCCAACGGGTTATAGGTTTTAGCTTATTTCCTCAAATTTAGGCTTTATAAGTTGGCCCTTTAGTCTAATTACAAGAAAAATGTTATTAGAAAATAAAATCTATTTCTAATTTAATTTATTTTAATCTAAAAAGTAATTGGGTCCTAATTCTTTTTTCTTAATTAGTTCCACTAAATTGCTAATTGAATAAGCTCAAGCTTATAACTAATTTATTTTTCCTTCATGTCCTAAATTAAATATTTATAGGTCCAATTTTTTGTTAATTTTTCCCTTATTAAGCCCTTAATTAATTATTTTCCTCTAAAATCTCTAAATAAATTCTCTTTGTCTTTAACAAATTTGATTAATTAAATTAGAAATCCATAATTTTATTTATTATCCAAATTAATCATTTTTGAAATATTACATTTTTCCCCTCTTTTAAGAAATTTGCCCTTAAAATTTACATACCTTGTGGAAACAATGTTGGATAGTTCTTTTTCATAACCTTTTATCTCTTTATGTTTCAGCAAAGCAAGGAGAATGAGCGCTAGTGGGTAAGTTTTGGGGTATTTATAGAATGGAAAGTGATAAGTGATTGGTCTAATTAAAGGCAAGTTCGCAACCATTGATTTAGTGGCAAGATCTCAATCATCATTTGGTATAATATGGTTGGTCTGAATTGTAGAAAGATCCCAACAATTCATTTGGTGTCACATGATTATATAATGATTGCTTGATAGATGAGTGGCACCACTTGGAAGGACCTAATTGGTAGGATATTTAAGTATAAGATAATATAATCATTAGATGGATAAAGTTGCCATTTGAAAGAATTTGTTAAGTGGGATATCTACATAGGAAATTTCACTCATAATTATTTATTCCATTAATATTAAAATTTTTTTTCCTAAGTAGCTTATAAATATTCTAAAAGTAAATTTTACATTTATGTAAGATATCACAGTAGGACTAAACCTTCTAAAGTATAATTTAATACCTTTATTTTTCTCAATTATACTTTTGCATCCTCTTCTCAATCTTAATTAAATATATTCCTTTATAAATCTTGATTCACTAAAGCCTTAATAAATCTTGATTCACTAAACAATGTTAGACATTTCTCCCCTTCTTAAGGAAATTTTGGTTTAAAAATTCAATTACCTTACTCTAATGGTGTTGGTCACAACTTCTTTATTCCCTCTTAAGTCTCTTCCACCCCATTCTAAACAAGGGAATACTCTTTCTTTTAAAGCATCTAAACTAAGTATCTATGTAATATGGCCAATTCTCTCGTAAAGAGATCAAATTCCATCTTTATAATTTACAAAGGATTTGTTCCTAGTAGTAACTAGAACTTCTCATAAGTTATATTCTCCTGCTCCTAGTTATAATGATCTCTTGTCTACATGGGTCTTTTGTTTGTTTTAAATTATAAGTAATCTCTCCCATAGTTCCATCTAGCATACAAGGACTTACATAAACATCATAGGTTTCACTATGTAGTATACACATCTCACATTGTTATTTCACTAATCCATCCTTGAATATGCTGAATTCCTTAGATTTTGTTTCTAATACTTGAATTTTATTTTCACTTACATAAACATCTTAGGTTTTGATCCATTTAATCACATTAGGTCTTAGCTTATTTACATACAAGCTACTAAGATATGGGAATGCTTTAAGATTTAACTTATGGAGTTTCCTATTAATTAATATTCCTTAATCATCTTTACAGCCACTAATTATGAGTCCTTTACTCTAGATATCAACTATTATGCTATCCTTTCTCAAATGGTATTCTAAGGTAAAATCCTAATCTTTATGAATTTTACTTGTCTTTTCTATCTTCACATTTTAGTTTTTCTTTTAAGATCAAGCTACCATTTTAGCTCTTATGATTGTTGCCTCGTAATGGTTAGATTTGTAAATAACCGAAGCAATTTCAATAACTACCAATTCTAAGGCATGGGGAGAATAATTCTCTTTAGGTGATCTTAACTATTAAAGGCATGAGCTATTAGTCTACCTGGTAACACATTTTAACATTTCATCATAGGTATTACTATAAATTATAAGACTTTCTTTGGGGTCAGAATTGATTAAAACTGGGGTAAATATTAGCCTAACTTTCAATTCTAAAAGACTAGCCCTATGGTCATTTTTACTGCATCGCCCACAATAGTAAGACAAGTAGTGTTTAAAGTTTTAAACTATTTGCTTCCTTATTAGAACAAGTAGGCTTATTTTGGCTACCAATATATCTATCACTTTATGACTTAAAATTCATTCGATACTTAGATAAGCAAAAGAGGTTAATAGTCACCTTTCCATATCTAGTCTAATTCTTAAATTCTTCTTTTGTCCCCAACAATAAAGTTATCAAGCATTTAACTTTTTCCTTAGAGCAAAACTCATTATATACTCATATCAACTAGCACTGAATTTTGGTGGTCTAGAAAAATTCAAGTAGCACATATAATCTATCTCACATTGATATGTCTCTTACACTAAAATGTTTCTTTAATTAACCAAATTCAACAAGTTATCATGTAATGCTAATAAATTGCATTCCATATACATGTTATAAGCATAAATCCATTTATGCAACTCATATTTTTAAACTTTCTTAGAAGTTGTTTCCCTATCATAATTCCCGTTCTAAGAGTACTTATATTTGTTTCTTTAGCTCTTATGGACTCAGCTTGAGCCATCCAATAGGGAACTTTTAGAGTTAAGACATTTGTTAGATAATCAGTCCATAGTAAAGTCTAACTTTTTTTTTTTTTCAAGGAAAAATCACTTTATTCCTTCAAAAAGACCTAAAGGTATATTTCAACTACTTCTATATCATTAGTCTCATCTTTGGCAATCCTCTTCGTTTGGGTGGAGATAAGGTAAAGCATCTTAATCTGCATTTAGGGTTAGATATATAGGTATATAAAGAAATAAATTTCTCAAAATAATCTATGATAGTACTAGTGGTTAGCAATCCATCCATACCTACCATAACATCCACATTGGTCAAAGAAAGACCTACTAATTCTAGAGTGGCAAATCTATTCTCTAGTTATATTCAATAATTCAAACAAATGTCTTGAAATAGCTATTTTTTTTTCTTCAGTATGTATAAGCTTAAGAAATCTAAATAGTACAATACTGACATTTATCTCCAAATCTCATCATAATCAAAAGAAATAAGAGATTCTAAAGTTAGTTAATGCATTTGTTAGGTAATTCTATATTAACCTTATACATTAGGTCAAATTGAAAAACTAATAATTCCTTTTTCTTGGAAAGGGCTAAACTTTGCCTTATATCATTTCTTTACTTTCACTATGGTTGCCCTTCATTTAGGCCTCAAACTATTGTGGAATAGTATTAGTAGCTGTGGCTTACTTTACAACCTGAGTTGAATTAATGCTACTACATTTTTTAGGCTTGTTAGAATTCTTTCTAATGCCTCCTCCTAGGTTCCTCTAATTTGAGCCATCTAATTATACACATGCAATCCTCATGTCATGGCAAGAGCTAATTCCTTTGTGGTTTCAAAGGTAATACTAAACATATAGCCATTTATAACCATTCATTCTACCCAGCATATCTCTAATTATATAGCATGGTAGTTCAATTCCAAGCTTCTCAATCAATGTTGAATTTTCTCCATAAATAAAGTGGTCTCTCATAATTTACGATTACATTATCAAACACCTTTCACTCTAGCATCTTATAATATGTAGTACCAGATGCTAAATCTCACACAATCACTTATCTTTGCTTATAACTATTTATTTCTTTTAAGCCTAACCACAAAGACATTTAAAACTAAGAGTTAAATTCCTACATGCCTACATTCATATTGAATCAATTTAATTAATAAATACACTATATATCTTGTAGAATTTGTTTACATCCTCCATCTAATCTCTTTGTTTTGACTTTCCTAGGTCAAATCATTTAGTCTTGTGTATACATGACCATTAAATTAATTTTAATTGCTCACCACCACTAATCCATAATCATAGGAAACCTATCTAATTTTTCTTGAATTTAATCACTAACATTGAATGAAGCACTAAGTAATCAATCATATTCCTAGCTTAATTATCTCTTAGTTGGGTCTCTTGTACTACTAATGGAACCTTTGTAGCCTAAGTCTAGGATGAACCTTCCCATTTACAAGTATTTCAAATGCAACACTATTTTCCAAAATAGCACCACATATTATATTAAATACTAATCCTTAAATAATCCATTAACCAACATCATATCTAATATTCCTCAAGCTGAACCATAATATCATTCAAAGCTAAAAATTCAATCACAATTTTACAACCTGTACATGTTTTATAACACAACTATTCACCATATAACAAGGTACCAAATCATATTTATAGAAGTCACCACTTATTCTTCTCAAATTTACCTATAAGGGTCCTCCAATGCACTGAAAGCTAATCATGATCCAAATTTAGAGCATGTATTTCTTAAGTAGGCTCTAATACTAAAATGAAATACCTAATACTCTATATAGTCTAAATTTAATAAATAAGGTTTAATATCTAATTAAGAGGGTGCAACAGGTAAAAATAAATTAAGACATATAAAAATGTGAGGAAATCTAAATCTTTAAAGTTAGAGTTAACTCTATTTCACTTACAATCAATTCCAATACCTAAGAGTCAACTACAACCCAAGTTTAGGTGTTGCCTATACCAAACCCCACTCATCAGCTCAAAATTGCTTCAAAAGAGCTCAAAGAAGTTAAACTATTATCCTATCTTCAACTATAATATTACTTCTATAAAATAACTTAAGTAATGCCATTCATATAGGCATAAAGACTATCATGAATTCACATATCATTTATTCAAAAATGCAAATATAAATGTCCTTATTTCATGTATCAATCATAATTACCTATGGAGTTCCTAAAAAAGAACAAAATAGCTTGTAATTTCTAATCTAAGGCCTATACATGATAGTTCCATATTAATTGAGCAAAATAACCAAAAAGAAAACTTAAGAAGTTTTACATCAATAATTCTGAAAACATCTAAAAATAAACCTAAACTAAAAATAACTAGTTTTGCAAGTTTGGTTTAATTCTTGGCTAACTTATCCTTACCTTAACTTGATCATTCACTTGAAAAGTGTGTCGCACAATAGGGTAAGATCATACAGTCCCAATAATTGATGGTAAAAGTCTAATCACATGTAAATGGAAATCAATATTAATATCATATATATGAAGTTCACTTTAGCATGTTACACATGAATGCCATGAATGAGTAAATTCAACTACACAACATATATTAGCCATTGGCTAACATCTTAAAGGTGGCAAGCATAGTAAGGTTTGTAAAGGAGTATAGCAAGGCCTCAAGGTAGTCATATTAGAGCATAGCAAGGCCCCTTAGACATTTTCTCAATTATAAGAACATAGCTAGGCCCACAATAATCCAATAGCTAACTCATTCATGCATGTAATTTACCAAAGTGTCATCATGTAATAGTTATTAACACAATTTCATAAATACATGCTGCTACTCACTTATTATTAAGATATCATCACCTTTCGCACATGTTCCCCAAGCCTAACAATCATATAATTAGAAATATATTACATTAATTCCATAAAACATCTAATCCTAATAATTAAAATCTCAAGAGTTGAGCAACTTACCTTACTCAAGTTTCTTGAAGTCTCAATTCTTTAGTTTTATACAAGACATAAGTTCCAACTAAATTGGCACACCTAATTTTTGTACATAAAAAAAGAACTAAAATTTTTAGGCTCACTCCTTCCTCTTTTTTTTAGCTAGAAGCCTTTCAAGAACTTCAAATCTATTGGCTTGAGTCAAAGGTCATGTCTCTCCCCACCCCCCCCAAAAAAAATTGAATCTTTGAACGTTAGAGCAGCTTACTTCTTTTTCTCTTATGTTTTCAGTGTCATGTATAAGACATAAGGAGTGTTCTAGCATGTTTTGTTGAGGGTGTTTTAATGTGAGAAGAAATTAAGTGTTGGGATTAATTAGATATTTTAGTGAATTGGGTATGAGTTTTAGGTCAATGAGTTATGGATCTCAACTTATTTCCTCATATCTAAGCTTTATGAGTTGGTCCCTTTAGTCCAATTACAAGAAAAAGGCTATTAGGAAATAAAATCTATTTCTAACTTAATTTATTTTAATCCTAAGCGTTAATTCATTAATTCATTTTTCTTGGGTTGTTCCACTAAATTGCTAATTAAATAAGCCCAAGTCTATAACTAATTTATTTTTTTGTTATGATCCAAATTAAATATTTACAGGTCTAATTATTTTTATTTTTTCCTCATTAAACATTTAAGTAATTATTTTTCTATAAAATCTTTAAATAAATTCTCTTTGTCCTTCATAATTTTGATTTTCTAATTTTATTTATTATCTAGGTTAATTATTTTTGGGGTGTTATAGTTTATCTTGAAAGGCTTGCATTTTTAGGTTTTACAAATATTTGTTCATACTCCCTTTGGGTGTAGGGTTTTGTTTCTAGGTCTAAATCTAATGTATCTTCTCTTCTCCTATTGTTCTTGTTCCTTTATCTTTTAGAACAGAAGTGCTCTATAAGAATATTAGATTCTCTATTAAATTCAAATTTATTAGTTTCAGAGTTGAAGCTTTTCTCTTCCTCTATAAAATTTAATTGCACATTTTTTTAATCACTACATACAATTACAGTATCATATTGAAGAAAATAATAATAGTTATTAATTTCAAATAATTCTTCACTTTGGGAATAAAAATCTTAAATAGTTTTTGATAAAAATTCTCTTGAAAGTAGTAATATTAATATTCAATTAAGAATCTAGCATACTCAAATTCTTCTTTACTTGTTTTTGGATTAACTTGAGATTTTTTTCCCATCTAGAAGTTTGGTGTCTAATTAAGAATGTTCATAACCTCATTATAATTTTTTAAACTTAATTTCTTGAAGAAAAATATTTTTTAAAACCGAGAATTAACCTTTTACTAACTCAATTTGAGCTTGGCCAACGTGAAATAGAAGATAATGAACGCACTACTACTACTTATTTACGCAATTTAGTAACTTTGCGTTGCTATTTCCAAAAGTAAATTGATCCGTGGATGTCAATATTATTAGGTCTTACTCGCTGCCATATTGGCTAAACAGGAAGTTGAAATACGGTTCAAATTTATTCCTCTACATGAAGCCTATGTAGCAATGGAAGATGTGCAAGGTACGTACTTGTACTAGTTTTCATCCCTTTTAACAATTTTATTTCCCTTCTCTAATCGATCTAATTTCACTTTTTCATCTATTAATTTAAAGAAACCCATCGGTCACAATAGATCTGTAAGGTGCAGTATTCTTTGTAATACTCTTTTTTCCACCTTTATTTTGAAGTTCGCATGCTTAATCTGTAAGATTTTGTATCCAATTCAAGTCAAAGCTAGTTGTTCCATTGGCTTGCTTTGTTAACAGCAGGGTATGGCTATGCATGGGGGTTTGCTAAACCTTTCAGCTATTTCTGCTCCCTTTTGGAGTTTTTCTGTATTAACGAATGTATCAAATATCTTTGTCAATTTCGTCTGCCTTCCATGTGCTTGACTATTTGTCCAACCCATTAACTAGTGTTTAAAACTTCATCCGTATTTTCCAGTAGCATGTAGAGAGAGATGCTGGATAAAAATCCCCAAATATTTTCAATCACATTAAATGATTCATGATCAGCCCTCTAATAGCTTGACTGTGAAATATAAGAAAGTCACAAAATATTTGTTGCAGTGCACTACTAAACTGGCTCTTCTGATTAAAATTACTTATATGCTTATTTAAATGTTAAGTAAAAATCAATGCAGGTTCTGTTGTCTCAGCTTGCTCAAACTCTTTCCTATGCATATGCATCTTTGCATTGTCTTTTGGATTGCCTCAATGGCCGCAGAGTAAGGTGAGTAATTATCTCGTGTTTATGAAATTAAATTTTGCTTATGAAAATTAATTATCGAGGGCTCATTATGGTGTGAAATATGGATGATGCAACATACCTATTTTCTTCTCCATGTTCACCCCCGTTTTCTTTTAGATGTCTTTGCCCACACGTATTGATTTGCAATGTGTGATGTTCTCTTCTGGTTATTATCTGTTTTTCACTCTCTGCTTGGTTAATCTATGAGCACTTCTATGCCGTTATCTGGAGAAAAAGGAAATTGGGCCGTATCAATTTAAGGAGATATCCTATATTATTTTGATCTTGCTTTGGTCCAAGACACGCATTAATTTCTTCTAAAAGGAAGTATTATGATTCTTCATTTTTTATTAGGATGCACATAGCCTAGCCCTGTCCAATATATATATTTTCACTAGCTTTGCCCCACTTGACTTGGCCGAATAACACCAAGCCCGCTGGGCCATTGGTTAGATCAATACTTCTATTTTCTAGTAATATGGCAAAACAAAGGGATGATGATAATCAGTTAGGTTTAATTGCTCAATGTTTTGGACAAATATTTTCAACATTATAATAAATCAATGAGCTTGAAGCCATGTAATATTTGTCCAAGCACTAATCACTTTAAACATATATATATATATATATAATCGTAAATTCTTTTCAAGCTTATGGCAAGAAGGCTTAGTTAGTACTCATTTAGAAGAAGCAGTGCATAGACCTTTCTGATGTAGCAGCATATATCAATGATTGCCCTTGGTAATTAATTGAGTGGTAAGTGGAAAGCTAGGGCTCATGGACTTAAGAGGATTAAAGAACTGATAAGAAGGTTCTTTGAGAGCTACAATAAACCATTCTGAAATGTCCAGGTGATTTTTGGTTTTATGATAGGTAGTGATTTGAAGGTTGTGTTTGGCGAGAGATTAAAGTAAGCATATGAAGAGAAGCAAAAATGGAGAGGAATGAAAGATTTTTTTTTTCTTCTCTTTTTTACTCACTTGTTAGTTAGTGCTTGAAAGATATGTTAGAAATGGGAAGAAATTCGTACATACGTCTATTGTAGAACCAAGTAGTATAAAGAGATAGGAAGAATTTATTACAGTAAGTGTGACAGTCAATCTTAACACTAGAAATATCAATTTTGATGAATTTTTATGAACTTGCACAAGTAATTATTAATTAATACATATATGTATATAAAACTTTTTAATTAAAAAAGAGTTATCTATGACATTGATAAAGATTTCATTGACATCAATTTAGTCTCCATAAATTTATTGTCATCAGTTAAGTCATGACTAAAATGATATATATATATATATATATATATATATTAATAAAATACATAATTTTAGTCCTAATCCTTAATTATTATTTATTCCCATCAATTTAGTTAAGTTTATATTTTTTAAAACATTATGACTAAATTAATGAAAATAAAATTTTAAACATTAAATTGATGATCTGGTAATATCTTTCAATGATTAATATAATAATTTATTAAAAGATTAAAAAGAGAAAGAAAGGGAACGAAGATGGAAAGCCACACGTTGATTACAATATTATAAATTCTAATTTCTTCCCCCAGTTATCAGATTCCACTTCCTTCATCCAAACACATCACTCTCTTTCATTAGATTATTTTGTTGGTGTGCACGCATTATATATCCAACTTTTAATACTACTATAAGTTTAATAGAATCTTTACTTCTTTTGTATATAACACTTGTATTGTACCTACTATGTCATGCTTAGTGTATAGACTTTTTTTTTATTATTTTTAAGAATGATGGTTCTCATATTTGGCAGATTTGAAAAATATCCTCAAAATGTTGCCTCCTTTGAAATGCAAAATTTCAAGAAATTCATAAATTTTAATTTCAATGGATGAAAATGTTATATTTCCGTGACATAAATATTTTTGCTTAGATAAAAGTACGGCTCACTATCACGACTTTTAAAATCATTACCTTATATCACCTCTCATGTACAACCACCTACCCCTCTCGTTGTTGTTGATGGCGTCTGCGCCACCTCTACCACAACTCTTACTTCCACTATTGGCATCACTCCTTCTATAACTACATTATCATTGTTACTTCTAACGCTATAACTATCACTATCATCACAATTATAATTAAGTTTTTGATTAAAAAAATATTGAGTTATAAGTATGATAAGTTTTTTAATAAAAAATAGTTAAGAGTACTTTTAAAAATTTGTCTATAACTCCTACCAACGTTGTAACTGAATCAAACTATTTTAATAATATTTGTAAAAATCACATTCTACTTTTGCAAGAGTAAAAGATCTATCCTCACCAGACACTCTGTGTGGAGTATGAATTTTCTCTTTTTCTGCCTTGCTTTGTGGAAGAGCAATTCTTACATACATTCGATGCGCTACGTCATTTGTACACTTTACAGTTTAGATTTACTCTGCACGCGGGTCTCATCTGTACTACACATAGACCCCATTTGTACAAATTCAATCTCATTTATTGATTTACTTAGGTGCACCATACTCCAGGTGCACCTAAAAAAATTTCCTTGTGGAAAGGTGCACAAATATTTTAGAATGAGGATTGAAGTGTGCCTAATTTTTTATTTTTAATGAAAAACTCTTATTTTTTTAGCGCATATTAAATACGAATCCTCCCTTTAAAACATCTCGATCCAATTTACTTTTACGTTAAAAAAAAAAAGTTGAAAAGTGAGAGACAGATTGAAGGGAGAGGGTTAGATTAGGTGCACTGAAACAATTCCAGAATAGTACTGATATGCCATTATTTTGTAGCACTAATGTCTAATAATGCTTTTGAGCTTATCCTAAAAGAAGGGGTCTTTTTCTATGCACAAGGACTGCACTGACTCTTTGCTTTTTGGTTCAGCTAACCTGCCTAGCTAGTTTCCCAGGGTGTTTTCCACTTGTATATTGTTGCAGTACCAGTCAAAGACAACCCCATTGGCCATCATCCATGGCCACTAAGGGTTTCTGTGGCGTGATATATTATATATGCACACACTGTTCATGCTTAAATCCTAGGGCTTGTTTTTGTCATATAAGTAGAGATTTTCGTAGTAATTAAGTACTATAATATAGCCAGGTTGCAGACAATGATAGAAATATCTAGGGTTTTTTCTATTTCTGGTATTTTTTTCCACATTCTTCCCCTGTAGTTGCTTAATCAAATCAATGGAAATAAAATATTGCTGCTGCTTCAGGGGATGGATCTTAAAAAACTAATCACTGCTTTGAGAAAAGGTATGGATTTTGCTATAAACAGCTGCAGTACAGTACTGTAGGGCATCTTAGGGTTCCAATTATTTTTTCCTAAATAAAATGTTTAATATCCTTACTTTTTGGACTGAATTTTTCAGTTCTTCACATGAAAGTGTGTTTTTGTATTGTGGGTTTTGTAATTTTTTGCACAATAATATCATCTAAACAGATCTTGGCTGCATCGTCTTTAGGGTACTCCAGATCTGATCCAGGTTTTAGGGCTTAGCTTAGTTCTCTTTTCCTTTCATTTTCGCTGGTTTTGGTACCACCATTCTATTAATGTGAGACAGGAGAGACTACAGGAAAACACCGTGTTGAATTGAAGGTCAGATTAGGGTTGAAGATTTTCCCTTTTTGCTCTCTGTTAGAAGCCTGAGGACGAGCACTGTAGCCAAGAATCTTGAAAAGAGGGAGAAAGAAATAAGGAAAGAAAATTTGCGTTATCTAATTCTAAACTGAAAAAATATTTTAAAAACTTCTTACATACTTTTTCTCTGTTTAGCTGAAACTAGAGGAGTGCAAGTGCTCAACATATTTAGGATCCTTTGTCTCTGTTCTTTTGTTTACTCTTGACCAGCGTGCGTTAACAATCAGGTAGTTAATAAGAAGAATTAAGTTTCTATTTTATCACATATTGAATGAAAAATTAATACTTAAACTAATAATTTAGTTAAAGACTAGATTTAGGTACAACTTTTTATATATTTGTTATTAGGTTATTTAATAAAAATATAATATGTGTAAAAAAATTATTTACAAGATCGAATCATATTACATTGAGTTTATAAAAATTATATATTTGTTTATAAAAATTATATATTTCTCATATTTTCATTGAAGAAATTGATAAATATTTTTATTGAAGAACTTAATGGTAGATATATACAAATTATATGTAATTTTTTTCCTTTAATTAATCCTTGAATTGTTAAATTTATGTAGTTTTAAAGGTTGCATGTCAATACCTTTGGCATACAACAAGTTTGTTATTAAGTAATTATTAAATTTTGAGGATTAATACTCAATTGATATAATTCTTAAGGGTCTAATTTTGAAAACTAATACTAAATAGACCAAATTCTTAAATAGAGGAAAAGGGCCGAGGAAAGGAGGGAACACAAAAAAATTGAATGCATTTCAAGCTCTCCATAATTAATCTGTGGTAGATGGGGGATGCATATAATCATTAAGGAAAACAACTGTTCGTTTTGAAGTTCTACAAATTTGGCTTTGGGCTGTATGATTCGAGTGCGAAGCTCGTAAAAATCATCTTCGAGAAATATATCTTATAACAAAATATCATGTCATATACGAAGTAATATGCTATACGTTATACATTCTTATCACGAAACACTCGTCAGAGAATTGTCTTGTCATGCTGAATTGATCAATCACTATTTGGAAAGGAGCCACATATCCAAACCAAAAGCTAACCGTTAAAATTTCTGGCCATGAATTGGTATCCTAAATAAATTGAATAATCATAACAATCCCCTTTTACATACACATTTTTTGAGACGTTTGCATCCTCTACAGTTCAGGGCTAATTAACGCCGTGGAATCAAAAGGAAAGAATCAGTATTAGAAAGCAATTTTTAATATTAAAATTTTTAATTTTTTAATTACATTTCGTTCAATATTACGTAAGATTCATTTTATTTTTTTAAGTGTTTATGGCATAATTAATAATATTGTTAAATTGCCTTTTAAAGTAGATGAATGAGGATAGATATCAAGTAAAGCTTCAAAAAAAAAAAAAAAAACGAAGTCTTTTATTTTATATTTTTTGTCTAGCTTAAGTCCCTCCTCCCCCCTCTCTTGGGCTTACACAACTTACAATCACAATTTTGTTTAAAAAAACAATTTTCCAGCTGCAATGATACATATTATTGTCTCGTTGGTGTTATTTAGTTCATGTGGCTTACTTTGTTATTATTATTGTTCTTTTTTTCTTGTTCAACTAAAATGGAGATACTTGCTTTCAATTATGTGCGCATGAGCCTATATGAGAACTGTGCCATTAGCATTATTATATTAGGAAATCTTACGTTATGCATAATAGTAGAAACCCTCATATAATGAAGTTTACATATGTTTATTTAGTGTTAGCCTTTGTCATTATTCCTAAAATCACGGTTATTCAATCTTAATATATATGCTAATATATTTTGGCCCAGAAATATTCTTTCTTCTTCCTTACTACTCCAACACCATATTTAGGGATCCTTGATATCATTATTATTCTAAGAAAGATCAAGATTGCTTTAAATATATTAATCATATGAAATTATCAATTTTAATAATTATGTAACTTGTTTTACTAAATGTTTAATTATATATAGTCTGTTTTGAGCCGCTTATATTGTTCCTTCTTCTGCAATTGGGTTCCAGAATTATCAATAAGAGAGGAAGAAAAGAGTAAAACTCAAGGTGGTCACAATGCAATTTTTCCTAGGGATTTTCTAAAAGCAATCTCATCGCTTTTAATAATTCGCAAGTCTCCTTTTTCCTTTTACTTTATAGTTATCGAACCTGTTGAATCCACTTTTTGCTTTAATATTATTAGTGCTTTAGAATTTCTGGTTACTAATTAGAGAACTGATTTCAGATATTCAATCTATCCTCAAAACTAATCATAACTTTGGAAAAAGCCAGCTTGATTTATTAATCGTGCTTCTCCCTACGAATGATCAGATTTGTTTCACCTTCTTTGTCTCTATCCCACTAAGAGCCAAGTACTAACAAGGCACATGCAACGCCAATCAGTGGGCCATCAACTTGGTCTTGACATCCAGACATGGACAAAACTTAGGTAGAAACTCTTTCAAGTATTTATTATCAAATCTTTCTATAAAAACAGAAACTATTTTAAAATAAATTATGCAATGTTAAATTGTAAAAACTATAATTTCAGGTTGTTTTTATAATAATAAAGATAGAAAAAAAATGTACCTAAGTTCATTCTAAAATTCAATTACAGAAACAGAAGTAATTCTGGCTTTACTTCTCACAAATATCTACTGGGAGGTATATTACTAATTAACTTAGCTTAAATGAAGTCTGGATTTTTAATTTTATTTTTTTGGAGCCCTGTAGGGCATAATTGTCATATTATCAGTTTTATCTAGTGCTTGAAACAGCAAGTTATGTCAATTTCATGAGTATTAGTGTGGACGTTTAGCAATCTAGTCACAAGTGTTTGGTGAATTTGTTAGTATTATGACTAGAGTCTGTCTGACAGATTATTGCCACTTTATGAGGCAAAAATTGTAAATGAAATTAGACATTCTGACAGTTTGATGGATAAATTAAAGGAGGTTAATTCACCTCTAGATATTTCAATTCATTTTCTTTTTAAAGCAATAATTTGACTGACTATTTCTAATATCCATCACTAATAGTTGCTTCTTATTCTAGCTACCCCCAGTCACCAACAAGTTTGAAAATAAACATTGTAATTAGATTTTGGCAAATAATTAGTCTTCGCTAAAGAAGCATGAACACTCACGTGGACACCAATACTATAAAATTTGAAATGTTTGTATATAATTTAAAGTGTTATGTCATGTCTAACATAAACGTATACCACATGTTTCGAACCTGGAGACGGTTCCTTTTCTGAAGTGTTTGTGCTTCATGAGTTTTTGTTGCTCTTAATCTACATAATTTAGCTGAGAAATGTAATTCTAATGAAATTTTATTATGTTTGCCTAGAAAATGCTTGTATCTGTTTTC
Organism: Erythrophleum fordii; assembly: GCA_032878935.1. Taxonomy (NCBI): domain Eukaryota; kingdom Viridiplantae; phylum Streptophyta; class Magnoliopsida; order Fabales; family Fabaceae; genus Erythrophleum; species Erythrophleum fordii. The sequence goes on from JAVQMF010000055.1 coordinate 3,396,311, forward strand.
CAGGGCTTCATAACCCTTGGCATGACAATATGCATGCATGCCTGGGTCGTGATGCCTGTACTGCTATATGGAAGCATTGCTTTTCCTTCTTTGTTTGATTACTAATTTGCATTTTTAGGCTATGAAAACCTGCCTTTGCTTATCCTATTCTAACTGAGCAGAGAGACCAGTTGATGGTTAGTGTATATATCTAGTGGATGGAAATTTTTGGCTTCTCAAATTTCATTATTTTAAGAGCATAACTTATCCACTAATACCATATATATATATATATATATATATATATATATCATTTTGAGAAACCTAACATCACACAATTGGAAAAGAAACAGAAGCACAAGATAATATTCTGTTAAAAACTTAAACAAGTACCATATAATTATTGTAAGCATCTTAATTTGTTAAGATTTTTTATATTTGAGGTAGAAGTATATGTTTTCATTACAGACCTGTCATGTTAATCAAGTCTTAGAAGTTTCTCTGTGAGTATGATAATATGATTTATAGATTTCTTCCTTTGCAAATACTTCCTCTAGAGGGTTCACATCTTATACTGAGAAGAGAATACAAATATATATATATATATATATATATATATATATATGTCTCAATCCTGGAGTTAGCCAGGTAAGTTCTGAATCTTTATCTCCTAGTGCCTCTACAGGCCTGCAAGTTTTCTTCATTAGGAATTTGAGGTACAAGGTGGCATATAAAATTATACTGTATATGTTTATAAAAAAAAAATTATTTCCTGGAAATCTAAATGAAGTTTTGCAACCAAAGCACTTCCAATACCCATTTTACTAAGTTGGTTATCTCTTGCCAAAGTGATATACCTCTTATCCATATAGTACTTTCTCAATTGGAGCTGTTGATTTCCTCCAAACCCTCTGATTTTAATATCCATGAAATTTTGTTAAAATTTAAGATTTTAAATGTGTTATAAGTTATTCCAATTGCATGCTTAGTTTCATCTGTTTTATTTAATTAAATGCTTGTTATAATGATCTAATAATTCAATAAGTTAATTACACTTAGGAATTAGCTACTCACATACAAGAAAACATATATAAACTGGAGAAGTAATCCTATTCGTTTTCCAAGGATGATTCCACAAAATGAAAATCTGAATTTATTAGCAAATATAATTACATTAATACAAAGAAGAATAGAAAAACGCACGCACACACGCGCACATATATATATATATATATATATTGAAAACCCAGCTCTCTATGCCAAAAGATAAATCTAAAAATTGGTATATTGATGCATCTTGAATCAAAGCTGAAAAAGAAAAAAGATTAAGTAGTAATTGTTCTTATAACACTCCCATTAGATATTAGTAGATTTAGCATGTGTCACTTGGCTGATACGTAAAGTCAGTAGAAAAAAGACAAGCAGATTTTATAGAGCTAGCATAACAATCATTTACCAAAACTTATTTCCCAGATCCTAGAAAATAGAAGATATCTTACTACAGTATTACATGCCAGAAGGAAAGTAAAGAATCACACAGCATGGTTGTAAGTGTTTATTCAGCTAAATCATCAAAGGTGGATATGCAACGATGATCCAAATTATAGCATAAGGTTAATTAGATGTGATTGTTGTAGGACTCCCAATGTTTTCCCAAGGTTCCCAAGGACTGAAATTCTGCAAATTGATGCTGCAAACAATTTTACGGAGTAATCAGAAAAAATACTATATACGTTTAATCTGTTCTGAAGATCTGCTATAAGTTGGAATTAATAATTTGCTGAATGTGAAGCTATCTTAATTATATAACTGTCACAAATTCAGAACTTACTTCATGAAGGAGTCCGGTGTTATGCAGTGAATTAAAAATCATGGATGGGCTCCATTTGCTGATCACCAAAGAATCATCATTTGCCATATCATCATCATCCACAGTCCATAAATTCTGTCTAATTGCTTGAGAACTTGGTTCTTCGGCCTCAGTCGTCACATTTTGGCTCTGACTGTTAGATTCTTCTCCCTTTTCCAAGAGGTTCCAAGAACCCCATTGCTTTGATTCATCATCATCTGCAGCTAGTTGCCTGCTTCTGATCTTTTGCTTTGTTCTTTCTCTTGCCCTTTCTCTTGCCCTCAACCTCAACTCCCTAGCAAGAACATGGAATGGACCCTTTCGATGAGAAAGTTTAATTTTTCTCCTAATTGAGGGAATCCCCTCTTGATCTTCATTTTTAGCACTAACTACAACCTCATCTAAGCCAGATACTCCTTCACATTCTGAAGTTGAATTAGACGCACTGTGATTCTTGCCTCTTTCTAGCTGCTTGATCCCCTCCTTTGCTTGGTTAAGCAGCCACTCCACGGTTTTGCTGGCCTTGTCAAAGCCTAGCATGTCTTGCAGCCCAAAAAACCTCTTGGCAACGTCAAGGGACAGCCTCATTCTCCGATCCCTTGGTCCCCTTGCTGTGTTAATCTTGCTGTGCCGATCTCTCTTGTTACTATTGCGACATCTTCTTATTGGGATCTGCTTTGTAGTTGTACTCCCCTTACTAGGAATTACCTCCATGTCAATAACAGGTTCAGCTAGAGATTGGTGGAAAATTCCATTATTGTCCTTAAAGGGCGAAGAGAAGAAGGGAGGAAAGGTCAAAGGAGGAGGAGGAGGAAAAGAAGGTGTTGTTGGGGCAAGAGAGTTTGGTGGCTTGGAAGTTGGGTTGCTGTCATTGCGAAAAAGTGGTGAGCAGCAAAATGGTTGCTGTTGTTGGTCAGAATACAAGATTGGGTCAATATTGCCGTTTGAGGAATACATATCTCTGTAGCTTGCAAATATTGCCCCAGATATAACCCTACCCTTGCTCGGGACTCTGTTAAAGCTTAAAACTCGAGAACGACGTGTTTGATCAAGAGTGGCGGTAATCCTTTTCAGTTTATATTAGTTTGCCTGTTTCCCTGCAAGTAAAGGATATATTATGTTGTATTATTTTATATTATATTTTACACACACACACACACATATAATTTGAGAAAGAGAAGAGAACCATATGTCTCACAGTTCTTACCAAAGCGTGAGACAGCTAATTCTTTGGAGCTGCACAGCTAATCGGTGCAAATTAATGACTAATAGAAACTTATCAAAATATATAGGCGTAAATTTTATCATTTAAAACACTCGCTTTGAAAGATTTCTATCAGCAGCTGATTGTACGACGAATTGATATTATTATATATAGATAGGAATTTTTCTACCTGTGTGTGCTTGTGTGTGAGAGAGAGATTGTAGAAATGGCTTGTTAAAGCTAGTATTTTGAAAAGACAGCACAGACAATAATACCTTGGGCATGAATGCTGAATTATGCGCTCGCGCGGGAGAGAGAGAGAGGTGCTTGAGTAAAGAAGGGGGTGTAAGGCATATGAAGAACCTCAAGAAGGGTAACTTATCGCAGACTATATAGGAACAACCTCTTTCTATTTTTAATTAACAATTACTGGTTTCTTTTGAGCAAAAAATTGAGGTGTTTAGAATTAAGCAGTGAGTGGATAGAACAAGTCCCAGTGAGTGCCACTTCACGTGGCTCGCAGGTGCGACTTGACAGGGAACTTAAACCCAAGTCCTTTTCCCTCCACTCCCCTCTCCCCCCCACACGCCCCTTGGAATTAATTAGCCTCTCATTTGACCTTTGCATGGAGTTCATATTCATCTTTGTCCCTATGTCACTGTCTTTCTGTGTGACACCCACCTAGAGTGGTGGTGCTAAGCAGTGGGATATCACATGCCATGACTTTTTAAGTGAAGATTCACATAACACATTCTATAATTTCATTTCTTTCTTAATATTATTCCCTTTACCCTTCTCTTATTTAGCATTACAATCAACCATGACTTCAGATTTTTACTAAATTTTCATTCTAAAAAATTTTAAGAATACATTTTTTTACATTTATTTTTTCTTAGAGTTTGTCTTCTCATTTTCATGAAAAAGATGTATTTTTGGATAAACAATGCTACATTATTTATTGATCACTCTCGTTTGTTATGTACAACTCATTCATAAAGATTTTTTTTTTTTGATAAACAACGTCTATTATGTTATTTATTATATTTACAATTAAGTAAGAGATAATAATAAAAGATACAACTGGGATAATAATATGATAAAACTTTTTGATTAATATTGTACAACAAATTTATTTATGAATATGATCCATGAATAATATGGTAAGTACAGCCTATGCCTCAATTCAAAAGGTTTTACATCATTAACGCTTTGTTTGGATGGGGGAGGAGGAGAGTGGTGGGAGAGAAAAGAGGGGAAGAGAAGCTGAAAGAAGAGAAAACTAGTAAAAAAATATATTTTTCTCATGCGTTTGGATGGGAGAGAGAGAAAATGAACAAAAAAAGAAAAAAAAAAGTTAATTTAATATAATAATAATTTTGTTGTTATTTTAAATTTTTATATATATATTTTTTTAAAAATAAGAATAATAAAAGATTTAAAAACTAATTTTAAAAAACACATATTTAAAATTTAAAAATATTTTAAAAATATATTCTTTAAATTAATTAAATTTTATTGTATAAAAAAATATCTATAAATTATTATTTTAAAATCATAAATATTAATATTTATTTTAAAATTTATTAATATTATTTAAATATATATTAATTAATTTAAATATAATATATAAATATAATAAATATTATATTATAATATTATATATATAATATATAAATATTATATATTTAAAAATATAATATTATATATATATATATATATATATATGCAATGCATTATCCAAATGGGCAATGTATTGCCCTGGACATTGTTCAACTGCATTGCAGTGGGACAGTTTGTGGTCTGACTGTATTGTTGTGGCCAAATTACAATATTTAGCCACAGTATTGTCCAACTGTAATTCAGCCACAGTATTGTCTGACTGCATTGCAGTCCAACAATTTTTTTTTTTTAAATTAATAAATTATATATAAATTATTAATTTTTATATTAAAAATATATAATTATTTTGTAAAATATATTAATTAATTTAATAATAAAATTAATTATAATATTAATTTTTTAACTAACTAATTAAAATGTTTAAATAATTTTATTAAATATATATTTATTATTTTTTTATATTTTGAGAGTTGGACGTCATTTTTTTTCTCCAATTTCTCCATTTCAGAGAGAAAAAAAAACACTGGAACCCATCATATTTTTTTTTTTATTTTTTCTCTTCTCTCTAGTTTTCTTTTCGAATCAAATGAGATAAAATTTTATTTTCCTCTCCTTCCCCTCATTTTTCTTCCGATCCAAACGCACTGTAAAGAATCCTCAAAGTTACGTATTTTATCATCCATTCTCATATCTGTGATTGTCATCCATAGGTAAATGAGACTGTTACTGACCTCCACGTGTCTGTGTGTCTAACCCTAGCTAGCAAAAAGCAGACAGAGCAGAGTGTGAAGTACAATTATTATTGTTTTATCTCCAAAGGGTGATGAACTGTGAAGCCTGCCATAGGAGGCAATGCTTCCTTTGACTGGGGGGGCTGAAGACTTGAGTGAGGATGTCACTTTTGACAAAAAGAGAAGTGCCGTCACTCACTCTCTTTCTTTGTTCGTGTCTATCTATCCATGATACTCTATGTGGGAATGTTCTTCTGCTTGTTGGGTTCCATCCCCCCTTGCGTGGTTATCGTTTTAGCTGCCTTTCCCTTTCATCCATATATATCTCAAGAGCCTCTCTCTCTCTCTTCTTTCTCTCTAGCTAGCTAGGAAGCAAGAAAGAAAGAAAGAAGAAATGCTTGTGCTTGTACTTTCCCAGTGCCCATAACACAAAACCTATCTCAGCTTATTTCAAAATGGCAATAATAGTCTAGCTCTCCCACAATTGAAATTAAGCCATTTTGGTAAACCTGAAAATTCGTTTCTTTTTTGGTCTATTTTTCCATATATACATGCCGTCCTCCTCATTTATATCTGTCTCTGTCTCTTTCTCTGTCTGTCTGTCTGTGTGTCTCGCTTTCTCTCGCGTATAGCTATAAGTATAATAACCGATGCTTCTTGCGACCACTTGAGAGTTGAGATGGGCATAATTACAAGGACCACATGGTATATAGCATATCAAGGTTGTTCCGGGGTTGCTTTCGAGCTGGAGATAACTATGAGACAGGGAAGCATTGGTGAAAGTTGGACATATATGTTAGAGGTGCTTTATTATAGGAGCCCATTATAATATATAAAACTCTACATAGTACAGATTCACGGATAAGCTTTTTTTTTTTTCGGGGTCTTTATAACAAAAACAAAAACCAAAACAAAAAAAAAAGAAGAAAGAAAAGAAAAACAATTGGCAGTTGAAAATTGAAATTGCAAGCCACTACTTTTTAAGCTCTATATTCCACTTTTCAGAAGTTTTTTATTTTGGGTGTCTTTGCTATGAGAACTTAATAATTAGGATCTTTGTGCCATATTTATTTATTTATTATACTTTTTGCGCCACCTTTTCAGCATTTCACAGGTTCTGATGGGAAACGAAGCCCATGAAGCTTACTTTCTCTCATGCTAAAAATTTGTGATTTATGATTTCTCCAACCGGCGATATGGATGTGGGCCAGAAGAAAAGACCTGGCTAGACATTAGTGCATATTTCATTTAACACATACTATTCTGGAAACTTTACATAGAGGAGGCTCTGTTAGCACCTGATGAGGTGGCTAAACAAAAATTTTCATCGGAATATTCCCTTGGCTTTATATATTGTTTGTTTTATGATGTAGATAGATGCCAACAGGGAAGAATATTTCTTTGGTCCATCTTTCGGAATGTTAGCCTTAGGTTTTCATTAATATATATACATATACATATACATATACATATATATATATATATATAATGTGAAGTTGTCTATTAACCAATCTAAAATCAATTAATTAAATATTCTTGCATTATATTGTTTTTTTAATTCCCCTTATGATTTGATTAGATAGCCCTAAAGCTTCCTTCGCACCCCTAGCAGGGCATTAATTAATTAGGATTATTTACATTTATCATTCAGAAAGTGCCACTTAATTTTAGGCTCTTGAGCTTACGAAATTTTTTGATGAGATATGATATATATAATTTTTTTAAAAAAGTAAATTGTTAAGTGTAAGTAGAAAATCTTATAGAAAATTGATTTACTGAGAGCTATATAAATGAATTTTATTGATCGCAAACTTAATATTTTAAAATTTTGAATTAAGATGTGGTATCAAAATCTATAATAAGACAATAAGGCCTTGGCTTGAGATATGTTTGTGGGCTCCAGAAGGGAAAGATGTGTGGGCTACAACATCAAGCTTGTTCTTAATAATATAATACTAAGTTATAAAAATATTTACATGTTGTATATTTTTATAAAAAAATTATTGATAATTACTTAAAAAGTTATGTCAAAATTTTATTCGCACGATAAATGTCTGTCGTCCTGCAATATATGCCACTCGTTGCCATAAGAATAATATGTCCCTAATTAATCTAAACGGGCTTTAATTAGAACCTGAATTCTGATGCTTCAAACTGACCCTTCCGGAGTCTTTTGGCTAAATTTAATTAGCTCTGTAAAAGAGTACTGTGAACCCAAATAAGTATAATGGCGTGCGATAGCGCATGTCACTTGACAAGAAATGCTCTCCCCCCTTTTGCCCTAAAGCAATTCCAGAGATGATTAAGCCAACAAGAAATTCCTCTACTTTTTTGATATGACACCTTATCCCTATTATTGTTTGCTTTAACGTTTTGATTGTCCTGTAACAATAATGGGCAGATTCATAAACTGTTTATTCTATCTTAAAAGTCACTAAATAGTCAGGCGCATAATTTGATCTCTTGTGCAAATGAAAAAATATAGATCTTTCTAGAAAGTTATACAAATAGAATATTAGAAATAAGGGAGTATGTCTTCCATGAAATATGTAAAGAATTTACTAGTAAGTCATTAGGCCTGATTAAATATTAAAAAAAAGATATAGAAAATTAACCAAAAACGTGATGTTTAAACATGAGCAAAGTACGGGACCAAAATTTTTCCAAAAAAAAGGAGCATAAAATTGATTTGGTGTGTAATAACTTAAAATTTTAATTTTTATTTACGAAATTAAAGTGTTTTTAGTTAAGAATTTTAAATAAAATATAAAATGATAATTTAGTTGGAAAAATTTAAAATATTGTTTGGTAAGTTTAAAAATATAAAGTAGAACTTAGCAAGAAAATTAAGAAATAACACCAATAAAATTAAAAATAATCTTTGGCCAGAAAATAATGTTTAATTAATTTACAAATTTTTTTAGCCTAAAAATTGTCTTGAGAAGTCATTTTGACGCCTGCATTTTACTTGATGTAATTCTTTTGTTCTCATAACCTTGGTGTAAGATGCATGCATTGAAGATAATTTTAAAGGGAATTTTACTCCACTTTCATCGTGAAAAAAATGATCATTTTCGCATCATTTTGAAATTGGTAGAAGAAATTTCAGTACTCACCTCTTTTCCTTTTCTTCTTTTCTTTTTTATTATTCTTTCTTTATGACTTCTTTCAATTTTGTCTTTGCTAGAAAAAATATCATCACCCTAACTTGTGATTGTGATTAATATTGATTCGATTAATATTTATGCTTGATGCTTTGACTTGGTGAATCTAATATAAGGGATATTTTTGAATGATAATATTCCCTATCTAGATCTTTGATATACCTCAACACATTTTAATTAGTGACTCATTTTGCAGGCCTATAAAGCCATAAGTGTTATGATTGTAATAGATTGGTCAACACCGAAAGGATGATGAGAAGTATAAAAACATTTAATACATGGGTGTAATATAAAAAAATGTATAAAATTTATGTTTTTGTCTTTTTGAATAAACGTGGCCATTATGTTGGGTATTACATTATTTCAATGAATATTATTTATCTGATTTAGATATAACTATCATGTTTTTCTATGGCAACACTCACTTGTGCCATCTAGACTTGAGTTTCAGCGGAGGCTGCTATTTTTTTTGGTGGCGCCACTTAAGCTAACTTTTAGTAGTGATTGAAATTGTCGTTGAAAGATTTCTTTTCTATGGCAGTGCTCAAGCATTGCTACCATAGCCGAAGTTTCAGCGGTGATAACTGTCATTATTAAAAGTCTTTTTTATTCTATAGCCACACTTAACAAGCACTCCCTAGGTTGACTTTTTGTGGTGGCTGAAATTGCTGTTAAAAGTTTTATTTTGTATTACATCACTTAACCATCATTATTAAAGCCAAACTGTCAGAGGCAATAATAGTTGTCAATAAAAGTCATTTCATTTATAGCAAGATTAATGGTCACTGCTCAATTTTCTTTTAGTGGCGATTAACACTTAAAAAAATGGCTTTCAGTGACAAGAAAAGTCAATGCTAAAATTTACCCAATTTGCTTTTAGCAATGATTGACATTGGGAAAAAATTACTTTTAACGGCAACAAAAATTGCTGCTAAAAATTTTTAGTAGTGACATCTACATTTAGTAGTGACATCTGTACTATCACTACTAAAACCTCTGTAACAAAAGGTTTTATGTGGCAAGAAAAAATGTCACCACCAAAAATGATATTTAGTAATAATAGAAGTTGTTAATATAGATATATAGTGACAACTATAGTAGTAGCCAATAAGGACCAATTAATTTAGGGTGGATAGATGTGTTGTTATTGAAAATTGACTATTTGTAGTGATACATTTTGTTGCTAAAGGGACTCTCCTTTTATCCTTTTATCGGTGATATTTATTACTGTAAAATTTGCCTTTTTTGGTAATATAAGTCCTTAGCACTAAAAGATGGACTTTTAGCAGTGTTAGGTGTTGTTGCAAAAAGAACCCTAATTAATGGTGACACATGTTGTTGCTAGAAGAAGCCTTTTAATGGTGACCTTTATCTTGGACCTAAAAGGAAACTTTTGGTGACAATTATTATTGTCGCTAAAAGTCCTAGTGCTTCAATGGCAAATTCGAAGAAAGATATCTTGGAATATACAACTTAATAATCCAATAACTAAAATTTGTTTAATAATTTGGCAAATATAAAATTTGTACAATTTTAAAATTGTTTGGACTTGGTCTTTTAGCAATTTTATTCAATTGTTTGGTTTACGTGCAGTAACCATAACGATGGTGAGATGGATGAATTCAATGTGGCAAGAATGATTTTATTTGGGATTCCTCTTAACTAGGCTTATTTACAGTATTGTCTGTCTATACTTGTAAATGAGGAAATGTATAGTCTTAGGAAATGAATGAATGTAATTTTCTTATGGTTTTGAAAAGGAGAGTGAATTCTTATTCTGTAGATGGCTTTGAGGGAGACTAACAATCCTCCTCTTTTTTGTCTATGCAAATTAAGTTACTAACATTTTGAGTTAATTTTCCCAAGTTTTGAGTAAGATTGAGAAAAGGTTTTTTGAGATGCATACATCCATAAGATCTTTATTGGCGATCTTATCATTATAAGTGTCCATACCTAAAGTGTAAAGTATGAACATTTATATTGACTTGAAAGTTGTCTAAGATTATGGATGTATAGCCCAGATGACGCTTGTGCCATTCTAGCTCAAAAGTAGGATATGTAACTTGAAATATTTACTAACTTGCTTTACATGGTTGAAGAAGAGGAGGTGTCGGGTCTCCTTTTAAGAAATCTATAAAATGAGAATTCACTTTCCTTTTTGTGATGAGAAGAAATTGCATTCCTTCATTCTTTTTAAGCCGACACATTTCCTCTTTTTCAAGTATAGATAGATGATATTGCAAATATGCCTAACCAAGTAGAAGCTTAGATAAAATCAATGTTGCCACATTGAATTCATCCATTTGATCATAGTTTATGAATATTGCATGTAAACCAAACAATTGAATAAAACTACTGACAAAATTTAGTTGCCATTATAATTATGTTTAGAGTAAAATCAAATCAATACTAAAACCCCTAGGTAGCAACCAGTATTTTACCTAGTGATTTAACATATAATGGAGCTTGAAAAAACAAGATTACAACCTATTGAGGGTCATAGAATAGCAAATGTCATATTTAATCACATTTTTCCAAGTGAATGTTAAGGAAAAGGAAAAGAGAAGCAACCTGAGGATTGACTGTAGTTGGTCAAATAGAGTTATATATATATATATATATATATATATAAAAATATAAATATATATATATTTATGTATATTTTGTCTTGTAAATAGAAATATGCAAACTTGTGTATGATAGTCTTTTGTAGCTTAACTTTCATGTGAGAGTCAATTAATAAAAAGTGGCACTTACTTGTTACATATATTACCAATATTTAATTGCAAAAAAAGATCACATTTATTAATTTATTTATTTAAAAAAAGTGAATAGTATGAGTGAGGCAAAACCACATGGCTTGTAGAAGAACCATGACTGAGAGCATTAAACTTATCCTTTAGGAAAATCCACATGGCTTGTATGGTTGAATAAGTTTTATATTTGCACATCAAGTTATCAGCCATGCAACTCAGCATCATTATGCAAGCTATATTGTCTTTTTTTTTTTTCCCAAGGCCTAAAATGCCTATTGATCTTTCTTATGTTGAGCTGAATTTTCATACTCAAGCTCTAACATAACATTATTCATTGACTCTTTAGCATCTTACTCTTCAAAGATATATGAAACTTTATGGTACCAGATTTCTTAATTATCACTATTTAATTTATCACGTTTATTGAGCTTATCAATAATGTTTTTAGTGGCCATAATCACTAATTCAGATATCTACTTATAAATAACACAGAATAAAAAACATATACATAATATCCTATAGTTGCAATAAACTTCAACTAGTCTAACAATGACATTATTAGGTTCATCATAAAAAAATCTATGTTTATCTTACTTCCATCACACTTATCCTATAAATGTCATTTTTTTAAATCAAATTAATGTGCAATTTTTGATTAATTATAGTTCTTTGATGACCCTAGTTCTACTAATATAAGGATCCCCACTTAATTGAACATTTCTCAATTACAACATTATAATAAAATATGCAATATTAAATAAAGCATAAATACAAAAGTCACATTTATCAAATAAAGCAAACATGTAGTTTTGTTACATCATTACTAATGCTTTCACATGTGAAATAAACTACATCTTAAGGATATTTCATCTTTTGAAAGGGTATATTGTTCTTCTTGTGATTAAAACAATATCTATAACTATATAAGGCATTATTTGGTAACTCAAAAATAAAGACTTTGCATGTTTGATTAACCCCTTTTGATGAATTCCCTTTTCACTTGCACTATGCCTAAACATTGTACACATCTTATATTTGGAAATTGAGAAAGCAGAACAAATTGCCCAACATTCATAATAATACAATGTTCTTCTATAAGCTCTACTCAGTTGCATACTAATACAAGTTTAAAGTTTTTCAGTCTTCTTCTTTATTAGGCATATATATCTCTCTTAGTTCTAGCTTACTGGTGTCCAATAATAGTCATCAGAGAGCGAGTTGATCAAGTCTAGGACCCATGTGAAATGTGGAAGTTTGTTGCCTTATATCTTTACGTCAATCCAAAAATGTTTCATGTATTTGATATGTTGTTGGACGCAATGATTTGGGTCCATTTTGCAATTTAGGTATATCTCTAGGTTCATAATAACCTATTATAGTGAAATAAATTTGTTAATTCATAATTCAAAATTTTTTATGAATTTTTTTATGCATAAATACACCATTTTATGGCAACAAAATGACTAAAAAAAATCAATAGTTGTCCAAATATAGGCAAATTATTTACCAAAATAAAGTTATGAATTTATGGATTTTTAGAGCCAAAAACTAACCTCACATTTTTTAGTACTATCATATCTTGTAAGTGAGAAATATGGGTTATAAACTAAAAATGAGAAATGAGAAAAATAAGGAATAAATTTAATAAAGGATTATTAAATTAAATAAAAGATTATTTAGGAAAATAATTCTATTTATGAGTTTTAATTAATTAAGTGGGAAATATGAGGAAAATGGGACTTTATGGAAAAAGTATAAAGGAAATTAATTAATTTTAGGTGTTTATTTAACTAATTAGTTAATCTAGAGAAATTAGTAATTTTGCCCTAAAAAAATTACTGAGAGATTATTATTTTCTAAAGCTTAATTTAAATTATGTTAATGGAGCCTTAAAATAGAGGACTAAGTAAAGGCCCAGTTAAAATAAAGAAAGATTGATTAGAAACTTATAAGCTCGCTTGGCCCATGACACAAATCCATTAACCAAACCTCACTCTCTCTCCATTTTCGTTATGTACGATTCAGTGGCCAGGAAAAGGAGAAAAATGCAAGAGAGGGAGAAAGGATTTGGGTTGCATGTGTGGATCTAGATTTGAGATTGAAAACATGACTTTTGGTATAAGTAAGTGAAGAGAAACTTGATTTATTTTTCTTCCTATATATTTTGGCTTGATTAGTCTGTGATTTTTGGTTTGGTCATCGCTTGTAGAATCGTAAATTGTCAGATTTTGAGTTTTGGAAGAAGAGGAAAGAGAAGCAAGCCTAATATATTGGTAAGTCTAACCCTTCCATTTTTGGTCTTATTCTTTTTAAAATCCATTTTAAAGTTTGAGTTTATGGAAGCTTTGTTTATATATGCGAATTTTAGGGGAGCCCATTGGTGAAGCTTAGTTTTTAGTGCTAGAAGATAGGCTTTAGAACTCTAGGAAGTTTGGATAAGGTAAGATTACTTGATTTGTAGTGATTTTGATTGTTAAGGCTTAGGGAGTTCTTGAATTAATAAGTGTATGTTTGATATTTATGGTTGTTCTAGCCTTCAGACTTTATTTGGTAGGTGTTAATAGCTAGTTCATTTGTAGAGCACAAATTGAAGGTAATTAGGGTTAATTCCATTCATATTTATTATGAAATCATGTTTAATAGCTTATACATTCATGAATGTGTTTATATGATGCCATGATTAAGTTTAACTATTGTGTTATGTTTTCATCATGGACCTTGATGCGTTTTTTAATGACTATTGTGGACCATGATGTGTGTTTCAATAGAATGGGAAAGTCTTGGGTCTTGACGTGTGTTCTAGCTACTTGTGGAAAGTTGTAGACCTTGATGTGTGTCATACCCATTGATAAGTTATTGCCTAATGAATATATTATATGTTGCAATGACAGTATTGTACCATAGTAATGACACTGTTATCAAACTTTTCCAGTATAGTTGATTGAATATGGCATATTTGATGATTTATGTATGTTAAGCATTCATCTTGATTGTTCTATATAAATGTGAATGGAATTTGCTCATTAGTTACTGAGATTTCATATCTTACCTTGGCTGTAGGCTAACTTTTCAAGTGAAAAATCCTTTAGTACAAGGGGAAACAATTCAAGTGTGGATAGTGATGCCTTAGTTTTGTGTTCCTTTTATGTGCTTGAGCTCTACATACATGAAATTTTGCATGGAACCAAAAATTTGAAATTAAATTATAAGTTAGAATTGTAGAAAAACTATGTTTGAGTATCATGAGTTCACTTGATGTATTTAGTAGTTGAATTTCCACTGCAAAAGGACTTGTGATGTATACTTCCACTTAAATGGACATCCAATTGTATAAAGTAAATGAGATATGGTAGGGTGTGACATTATTTTTGGGCTTAGAATTGTCAGCACTATCTTTAGGCCATTGAGAACGTATGGTGACAACTTGGTTGCTATTTTCTTGACTAGGAATAATAAAAGTCAAAGTCAAAGTAAGTACAATAACATTAAGCACTTAGTTATGCGAGATTGTGTTAAGGAAAATAAAATTATCATTGAATACATTAGTAATGAGTTGATGATAGCTGATCCTTCAATAAAAGGCATGCCATAAACAGTGTTTAAGCATTATATATTTAGAATGTGACTTGGTTTCATATTGAGTTTTGATGTATATATTATACGTCATTCTTAATAAAAAGCTCTTATTTAGTTTGAGTTGTTTTTCTCATTTATATTTCAAGAAAAACAACATCAAGAGGACCCAAAATAAGTATATAATATATTTATTAAATTATAGTGGGTTGAGAAAACTAAGTGCATCGTGATACGTAGAAGGTAATACTTGCTTATAAAGGACTGTTATGATTCATGTATTTGGTTTTCTCTTTGGAATATAAATGTTCATGATATGATAAGTCATTAAGTCATCCAAAACAAGTAGAAGAATGATAGCTGTTGCTATTTTTGGAAAGCTAAATGTTGCCATATCCTTGTTGGCAACAATTTTGGAACCTTTTGATATAATGGAATGAAATATTCCTTTACATTGTGGATCTTGGCATCTTTGATGGGAAGATGCCTATCAAGTTTTCCTATAAATACAAGGTCCCTAGTCTTCTTTTCTACATGTTTCATGATACATTTCTGATATAATATGCCATCTATAAGTGAGAGATAGGAGCTTGAAAGCACCCTATATTCATAGCTTTGAGATATCATAAGCAATGGCTGGAGATTAGTTTTTATTTTGCGTTTTGGTTAAATTGGATATTACCATTGTTTTGTATATATGCATCTTGCTGTCACTTAACAGATGGACTAATTTGCAATAGGCTAGATATTTAAGAGAACTAATTTGTGCACTTCAAAATATTCAAGATTAAAGCTAAATGAGTTTACAAATTCAAAGACTAATTCATTAATTTACTCAAACTCACAATTGTATCATTAGACAAGAGTGAAGTGGGCATTTCTTTAATAACAAGATGGACATCTTTTTGACAAGAACAAAGAGGAAAGAGAAAGAAAACTATATAAGAGAGGAAAAAAAGAGAAAAAGAAAGAACTAAAACTAAGTTAGTAAAAAATATTTAAAAAGATGCCTCACATGCTCTTGATGGTGAAAGCTATAATAGAAATGGATGCAAAGAATACTTCGAAATGTTAAGAAAATTTTTTAAAATGATTTTAAAGATTAATGACAAAAATAACATTTTGACATGTGTGGGTGTGTGTGTGTGATTTATTTAATTGTGTCATGCTACAAATGTAATTTCCTTTTGAAAATGATGGATTGCATCATCAAAGATGTTTTAAAAGAATGGTTTTACTAACTATTTTCATTAAAGCATTAGTATAGGATGCATTCATTAGCCATGTTTTTTGTAAATAGTATTATTATATTAAAAAAAAGGTTGTTTTCACACAAAAAATGTGATTACAATTGTTGAAAAAATTGATTTTTTTTAAAAAACAAAAACTATTTGAAATGGAATTGCCACCAAAATTTTAATTACATTAAAAGAAAAAACTTTTAAAAAATAATTTTAAAGTAAAAAAAGGGGTTGTGAATAGGAGATGAGTTTAGGAGTCAATGTACGTGAAGAAGTTGTCAAAAAATTAATTTAGTAAAATAGATATGCGATCAAAATTTACTTTTAATTACCTTTATCAAACACATGCAAAGATAATACAAGAAAAAAAGAAAAAGAAATTATAAAAATTAAATGATCAAATAAAAATAAAATGTTTATAAGGGTGAACTTGACTTGAGATAAAAGTCTATAGTCTATAATGATGCAGAATCAAAGGGGTGGCCCAATCTTCATGGCGTAGGTTAAGTAAAATGATGGTTCGAGATTTGACGGAAGCAAGTGGCCAACCAACGTTAGAGGAACGTTGACCTGCGACTTAGACTGCACGCCTAACCACAAACATAATGAACCAACCCACACAATGACGCACCCGGGTCGAAGCACGAATTGGGGGCTTTTGTGAATTTGAATCACCAACCTAAGGATAGGTTAACAAGACAAAGGCTTCACAAGAGTAAGGGAAAGATAACTCTCACAATTTGGAGACAATACTCAAAATAAATCTATTACTTCAATCATTGTCCAAAAATTGAATACAAAGATGGTCTATTTATAGGAAAAGGAAATCCAAACTTGAATACTAAGCAAACGCTAAAAGTAAGACTTAAGAAACTTTCTAAAACATAATTCCCAGGGTTGTGCACTGTTCACGTGCACTGTTCATTCGAAAATAGAAAGAAAATAACCTAAATAAATGGAAACAAATCAACCCTTAAAAGAAATGGAAACAAATAATTTTGAAATAATAAGGAAATAAAACTTTCTAAAAACTTAATTGACCACATGGCCTTATTCAAATTACTAAAATAGAAACTAATTAATACTAATGGGTTGGACATCTTGCGTTTGAAGTACTATTTACATCCTCTAGCTTCAATTGGGTCTTTAAGCATCAACTTGGGCTTGAATAAGCATGACTAAGGCTCCATTTGCTTCCTCAATGCATGCACTAACATTATGGGCTTCTAATTCAGCAAATTGAAATCCAATTACTCTTTGTAGACGTTTAACTCTTTCTTTTGTCATTAGGCCATCTATCACTAAGCCCTTCTTCACACGAGCATCCTTCTCCACATGAGTCTGGTTCATATCATCCTCCCCCTCTTGAAAAGGAGTCATCCTCGACTCTTCAAAGTCTACACCAAAATAAGGGGAAAGGTCAGAAACATTAAAAGTAGCACTTACACTATACTTACCTGGTAAATCTATCTTGTAGGCATTATCATTAATTCTCTCTAGCACCTGGAAAGACCCATCTCCTCGAGGTATAAGTTTAGACTTTCTTTTGTCAGGAAACCTCTCTTTTCTAAAGTGCAACCAAACCAAATCTTCTGGTTCAAAGAAAACCCTCTTTTGCCCCCTTATTAGCATGTTCTACATATTGTTGAGTCATCCTCTCAATGTTTTGTTTTGCTTTCTCATGGATTTGCTTAACAAACTTAGCACGTTTCTATCCATCCATATTGATTCTTTCTGTTATATTATTGATGACTCGACAATCAATGCACATTCTCCATGTGCCATCCTTCTTAGGCACAAGCAATACTGGTACTGCACATGGGCTAAGGCTCTCCCTCACATATCCCTTTTCCAACAGCTCTTGCACTTGTTTTTGAATCTCCTTGGTCTCTTCAGGATTAGCTCGGTAAGCTGGACAGTTAGGCAAAGGTGCTCCAAGTATAAAATCAATTTGATGTTCTATCCCTGTAATTGGTGGCAACCCAGGTGGTACCTCTTCGGGAAAGACATCTTCATATTCTTGCAAAAGAGACACAACAACACTAGGTAAAGTAGATGTTAAGTCATTAGTATTCAACATAGCCTCTTTATAGATAACTACTAGGAGGTTTTGTTAAGAAAACAAAGCTTGTTTGATCTCACTCTTCCTTGCCACTAACAAACTTTTCTCTCTTTCTCCCTCTTTCTCTCTTTTACCTTTAGCTCTCTCTCCCTTTCCTCTATCCTTTCTTAGCGTACCCTATTTTCTTTTCTCAATTTCACTCTCCTCTTTTTCAGAAACTTTTACACACTCACTTTCTCTTTTTTCTCTCTCTTGATTTAATCTTTTAACACTTGCTTTGGTGACATAAGAAGGAGGGTTATAGGTTCCCCTCTAAGTACAAAAGAATAACGGTTTAGAAAACCATCATGTGTAACATGCCTATCATACTACCAAGGCCTACCTAACAAAATATGGCATGCTTTCATTAGTACAACATCATAAAGCACTTCATCCCTATACTTGCCAATTGAAAACATTACCTTAACTTGCTTGGTTGCCCTCAATTCTCCACATTCATTGAGCCATTGGAGTTAGTAAGGCCATTGATGCTTGAAAGGAGATGAATTCAACTTCTCCATTAGCTCGATGCTTGCCACGTTGCAGTAACTTCCTCCATCTATAATCACACCACATATCTTCCCTTGGATTTGGCAACGAGTACAAGTTCTTTCTTTGCTCATCCTCTTTCGCCATCATCTGGGCGCTAAGGGCTCTCTTAGTTACAAGGAGGTCTCCTTCTACATACTCTCCATCTTCATTTTCCATGAATAACTCTTCTTCCTATGTTGTTTCTCCTTTAGTTTCCCACTCACTAAGGTTGTTGATATTCATGGTTCACTTGTTAGGACATTCACTAGAGATGTGTCCTCTCCCTTAGCACTTGAAGCATATTATGTCTCGATTTCTTAAAGGATTAGGCCCACTTTGAACCTTCTTGGGTGGTGCAGCAAGCTTTTCTTCTTTCTTTAATTCATTCCCCTTTGAATTTGAAGTAGAGGGAATATCTTTCTTTGGGTTATTCCTCCATGAGTTGAAGGAAGTTAAACTGGAGCTCTTCCATGCAATATTCTTCCTTTTGAGTTATTTCTCCACCTTGGCAGCTTGGTGCACTAAGTCATGAATCTCAACATAATGGTACATCTCCACAACATTGGCTATGTCACGATTGAGGCCATTTAAGAAACGGGTTATTGTTGCTTCTGGATCCTCCTCTACATTAGCTCTAATCATGGCCATTTGCATCTCTTTATAGTACTCATCCACACTCTTGGATCCTTGAGTAAGGTGTTGAAGCTTATTGTGAAGTTCCCTTTGAAAATAGGATGGAATGAATCGCCTTCTCATGCTAGCCTTCATCTCCTTCGATGTTGAGATAGGGCGCTCCCATATCTAACTCGTTTCTTTTGCATCTGGTCCCACCAAACAAGAGCATAATCAGTACTCAAGAGCATCTATCTTTACCTTCTTACCCTCAGAGTAGTTATTGTAACACCCCGAAATTAATTAAGGTGTTAATTATGGATTAAGATTAATTAAGGATAATTAATAGAGCATAATTGGGCAAGTTAGTGAATAGGTATTCTAGAGAGATAAATTGTTAATATGGGTTGAGAATTTATTTAGGATGGAGATTTACATCTAGGCCCAAATTAATTAAATCATGATAAGAGGCTAATATAGAGGCCCAATGAATTAGAGGTAAACCCAAACTAATTTAATGAGATAGAGGCCCAAGATTTATCTTGTATAGGCTCAATTAAGTGGCCCAATTACCCTTGTGCAGACCCAAGCCCTTGAGCCCTTCAAATTAGGCCCAAAACCTATTAAACTTCAGTAACCCAATAAGTGAAAACTGGCCCAACAGAATTATGCAGCCCAACACTTAAAAACTGGCCCAATAAGCAAAATCTGAAACCCAATTGGGTTTGGACTTGGAGCAACCCATGACTCAGCCTTTTGACCCAACTTAAACCCATCTAAACCCTAATTGCCTCAGCCACACTTTCATTTTTCTGAAACTCAAGAGGCAAATTCGGAGGTTGAGAAGGAGGCTAGGGTTTGGGGCAAAGATTCTGCATTTCCACACACTTAGAGCAAGATTTGGCCAAGGTAATAGTTATAGAACTTAACCCCCTCATCTTTCTCTTTAATTTGGTCCGATTAGTTTTTCATTTGGAGAGATTTCATTATACCCAAAATCTGAAAAGTGAGTGTTTGGAGGTTTTCTTGGTGAAATTCGTAGGTTGAGGTTGGGGTTAGTATTAGGAGACTTTAAACCCCCCATTTTGATGCTTTCTTTTATGGTTTGAGACCCCCATAGCTTATTGGTATTATGGGCATTAATTTTGTACGAATTTGCTTAGGATTTGGGTGACACATTGAAAATTCTGGTGGGAGATACTTGAATCCGAATTTGGGATTTGTGTTGGCTGTTGCAATTGTCTGCAAGTGAGGTAACCGGGGTTTACAGTAATTCCATGCATGTATCTATTTTAATTTCATATTTGCTATATATATGAATGATTTGAAATGTTGAATGAATTGGTTGGCTATCTGTTGTATTATGATTGGACCTTGTGAGTCCATGGTGGAGCTGTGGTGCGGCTGCCACCCGTGCATGTGCCACGATCGGGCATCGGGTATGATCAACCCCAGATGCACTGAGCCCTGGTTGTGCTCAATGGGGAGTAGGTGCCGTGGACGGGCCTCTCCCAGTGTTAATGGCCTTTAACATGTTAAATATATGATTGCTAGTATGGGATAGTAATCATGATAGCCTAATTGTTTCATTTGTTGAAATGACTGATAAGATTCTGATATGGATTTTGATATATGCATGTATGTTGATTAAACTGGATTATATGATGGAATTGCTTTGGTTACTGAGATTCATATCTCACCCCGTGTTGTGGGATTAATATTTCAGGTGAAAGTTCCTCGGGTAAGGATAAGGGTAAGCAAGTGGATGAGAATCCATGAGTTCCCACCTATGGGGAGATGGCTACACTTGGGCTGACTTAGCTAGTATAGATGCTAATTTTGTATTCCTGAATGTATAGCATCATCATGTATCTGTATTGCCAAGTGTAGGCTTGAACATTTGATTTATTGAGGATGTATGAACTGAGGGGTTAGACCTCATCTTAATTTGGTAGTTGTTGTATGGACTCATGATTTCTGTTGTAATTGGTGCTGACATGTAATATTGCTTATCAATGGAAATGTGACCCTTGAGACATTGATATGAGCCCCTAATAGATGGAACCCCCATTTATTTTGTATTAAAGGATAGCTGCTGGTAGTTCATGTATATTTTGTTGTGGATACTTTATGAACTTGCTGATGGAAGGTAATTAGAGGAAAGAAACGGGCATATAGGTTTTGAGTTGGTAATGGAAGTATAACTAAGTAAATAAGGTAGATAAATGCCATTAGAGCCATATAAAATGAGGGGAAGTGACCTTAGAGTGTCCCTAAGAAGAGGAATGGAGTGTAGGGGGCGAAATAGAGGGAAAATAGCTACAGGAGGGAGTCACGCCGCGGCCAAGAAGGCTTCGCCGCGGCCTAGGGAGTGACAGTGGCGAGGGACGCCGCGGCTTGAGAAATCTCGCCGCGGCGCAGAGTGAAAATAATCGCCCAGGAGGTGACAGAACGTAACCTCGCCGCGGCGAAAGAAGTCCCGCCGCGGCGCGAGTCGAGGAAATTAATTAAGGAGGTTACAGTAGCAAAACTCGCCGCGGCGCCACATAGGTTGGCCGTGGCGCAGGTCCAACTCGCCGCGGCAATAGTCAAGAAAATTCCAGAGAGTAACTGGGCCGCGGCGCGAGAGATCTAGGCCGCGGCGCAAGTTTAAAAATGTGGTTTTGAGCTCCAGAACCTAACTTAGCCGCGGCGGGAAAGTTCCAAGTCGCGGCGCAGGTCCCCAAACTCCTACATTTGACCTAGAAACCCTAATTTCAGTAAGGCTAATGTTAGGGAATGGTATGAGTACATTGGTGGGATGTTTTTGTGGGTTGAAATTGATCAATGGAGGAATCATAAACCTTTAATGATGGTATAAACCCTTCTTATGCATGATTCCGTTATAGTTGATAGTTGATGATCCTAGTAGTATCAAGGTTTAAAATTTCCCTATATTTCTGCAAAGAAATTGATTGTAGCAACCCCAAACCTTGATCACTAATTATTATCAGCATGTTTAACCTTAATTATTGAGATGTGAAACTAGGGTCGTCACAGTTGGTATCAGAGCAATGGTTCAGGCATGTGTGTTTGATTTACATCTTTGTTGTTAGAAAACTTGGCAATCATGATGCATGCATGATAGGAATAGGAACATTGTGGCCTGATGATAACTCTCATACCTATATATCTATGTATCTGCCATGGGTGGAGTGTGTTTTGGTTGCCTTGGGCTGTAGCTTAATGGGGAATGCTTGTGGTTGTGCTTGTAGCTTTGAAGAGTTAAATGGCTACTCGTAGAGAAACCACTGAGATGTTAAGAGAGATGCAAGAGGCCATGGCTGCCATGGCCAACCGAATGAAGGAACAAGCTGAGGCCCATGAAACTACAGTGAGGGCAATGACTGATCGGCTTCAAGAGCAAGCCGTGGCCCATGCAGCGACTGTGCAAGTGCTGCAACAACTTCATGAGAATATGAGTAAGCAAAACCAAGAGGTGCCAGTGAGAAATCGTGTGGGGGCTGGTCAAAACCCTGGTGTGGGAGAGGATGGTGACCTCTCTGTGGTGTTGTCTAAGTTCCAAAAGGCTAATCCTCCATCATTTTTGGGGGAGTTAGACACTGAGAAGGCCGAGAAGTGGCTAATGCAAATAGAGAAGATCTTCGGGGTTATGACTTGCACCACCGAAGAAAAAGCAAAGCTGGCCATCTATAAGTTGGAAGGTGAGGCAGAGCACTGGTGGAAGAGTGCCTCTAGATTATTGGTTGCAAGGGAGATACCCTTGACCTGGGAGAGCTTTCAAACAGCATTTGAAAGCAAATATTTTCCCCCATCAGTGAGGGCCGACAAGGAAGCTGAGTTTAACTTCCTTGAGCAAGGGGATATGAATGTAGACCAATATGCGGCCAAATTCATTCAGCTGTCTCGCTTCTCCTCCTACCTGAAAAGGTTTGATGATGAGCCCTGGAAAGCTGAGAAATTTGAGAGAGGCCTGAGACCGGAGATCAAGGATAAGATTGTATCCTTACAAATCCGTAATTTTGATGAACTAGTGGAGAAGTGCAGAGTGACAGAGAGGGCCATGATGGAGACTGAGGCCAAAAGAAAGAAGACCCTGGAAGGAAAACGTGACCGGGGCATGGAGCCCTTTAGGGGTGTGAGCAAGAAAGGAACCCATAGTGGGAGTAGCTCTTGGGGAAGGAGACCACCCCCAAGGAATGTCCCTCAAAGAAGAAGTATGGGACCACCGAGAATTGCAATGAGTGCCCCACCCACTTGTGCCAAATGTGGGAAGAACCACGGGAACGGGCCTTGTCCCGTGTGTTACAATTGTGGAAAGCCGGGACACTATGCGCGAACTTGCACAGTGTCACGTGAGTCGGCCTCATCAATTAAGCCGCCTATCCAAGGAAGGGTGTTCGCCCTTACGCAGCATGAGGCTAGTAGATCCCCTAGCCTGATCCGAGGTACATTGCTTGTCCATAATCATGTCGTAGATGCATTGTTTGATTCGGGTGCGACCCACTCATTCATCTCATATGACTGTGTTAAGCGTCTGGGTCTTAAAATTAGCTTGTTGCCATTTGAATTATCTGTGTCCACCCCTACTGGATATTCTATGATTACATCTGATGTATGCTTAAATTGTACTGTACAATTGGATAGCCGTTGTACTACCCTTGACTTGATTTGTATCCCTTTGTGTGATTTTGATGTAATCATTGGCATGGACTGGTTGTCTGCTAATAATGTGATACTGGACTGCAACCGTAAAACTGCTTCCTTACCTGCAAACATACCTGGAACTTGTCCTGTGACTGAGCTTACTTGTGTGTCGGCCGCCCAAGCCGGGAGGTGCCTTAGGCGTGGATGCCAAGGGTTTCTAGTATTCTTTTCATTGCATGTTGAAGTTGAGGATGGGTTAGAGGATATACCTGTGATTGGGGAGTTTCCTGAGGTTTTCCCTAAGGAGTTTAGTGGACTACCTCCAGAGAGAGAGTTGGAATTTTCTGTTGATTTGGTACCCGGTACTGGTCCAATCTCTAAGGCCCCGTATAGAATGGCGCCTGCTGAGTTGGTTGAGTTAAAGAGTCAATTAGAAGAGTTACTTGAGAAAGGGTTTATTAGGCCAAGTGTGTCTCCATGGGGAGCACCAGTTTTATTTGTCAAGAAGAAAGATGGTAGCCTTAGACTTTGCATTGACTATAGGCAACTGAACCAAGCGACTGTTAAGAATAAATACCCTTTACCCAGAATCGATGACTTGCTTGACCAATTAGCTGGGGCGTCGGTCTTTTCAAAGATTGACCTTAGATCGGGATATCACCAACTTAGAGTCAAGGCTGAGGATGTACCTAAGACAGCCTTTAGGACTCGATATGGCCATTATGAATTCCTAGTTATGCCTTTTGGGTTAACCAATGCCCCTGCCATTTTCATGGATTACATGAATAGGATTTTTAGGCCTTATCTTGACCGGTTTGTGGTAGTGTTCATTGACGACATTCTCATCTACTCTAAAAGTAGTGAAGAGCATGAAGAGCATCTTAGGATAGTTCTTCAGACCTTGAGAGAGCATCAGTTGTATGCTAAGTTGAGCAAATGTGAGTTTTGGTTGCGGGAGGTCAAATTCCTAGGTCATGTGATAACAGAACAAGGGGTAGCGGTAGATCCTAGCAAGGTAGAGGCGGTACTGAATTGGGAGAGACCCAAAACGGTGACCGAAATTCGTAGCTTCTTAGGTCTAGCCGGCTACTATAGAAGATTCATTAAGGGATTTCTCAGTTAGCCATGCCTTTGACCAAATTGACTAGGAAGGACAAACCATTTGTGTGGGATGCTAAGTGTGAGAATGCTTTTCAAGAGCTTAAGGATAGGCTTACCACTGCACCTGTGTTAGTGATACCTGACCCTAAAGAGACATTCACAGTCTATAGTGATGCTTCTAAGAAGGGATTAGGGTGTGTCTTAATGCAACAAGGTAGAGTGATAGCCTATGCTTCTAGACAACTTAGACCCCATGAAGAGAATTATCTTACCCATGACCTGGAACTAGCTGCTGTAGTTTTTGCCCTTAAGATTTGGAGGCACTATCTCTATGGTGCCCAATTTGAGGTGTATAGTGATCATAAAAGTTTGAAGTACTTGTTTGACCAAAAGGAGTTGAACATGAGGCAAAGAAGGTGGATGGAATTCCTTAAAGACTATGATTTTTCCTTGAAGTATCACCCAGGGAAGGCGAATGTGGTCGCCGATGCCTTGAGTAGGAAATCTATTCATGTGGCAATGATGATGCTTAGAGAGCAAAGGTTGATTGAGGAGATGAGAGATTTGAATTTATCAATTTCAATGAACCCTAGTAGTCTTCTTTTGGGAGAATTGAGGATAGAAAATGACCTTAGAAAAAGGATTAAAGAGGCCCAAGAGTTAGATGCCTATTGGGGAGGAATTAGAGAGCAACTGGGTAGTGGTGAGGTCAAGGATTTTGACCTATCAGAAGATGGTTTGGTGAGGTACCAAGGTAGAGTGTGCATACCTAAGGATGAGGAGTTGAGGAACATAGTGTTATCAGAAGCTCATAAGAGCAGGTACACCATTCATCCGGGCACCACTAAGATGTATAGGGATCTTAAGAAAAGCTTTTGGTGGCCTGGAATGAAGTCAGACATAGCAGAGTTTGTGGCTAGGTGTCTAATTTGTTAGAGGGTTAAGATTGAGCACCAAAGACCCGCAGGTTTGTTACAGCCTTTAGAAATTCCAGAATGGAAATGGGATAGTATATCCATGGATTTTGTGATGGGTTTGCCTAGAACATCCTCGGGGTATGATGCTATTTGGGTGATCGTGGATAGATTGACGAAGTCTGCCCACTTTCTACCTATTAGAGCTACTTATCCTCTAGATAGACTAGCTCAACTGTATGTTCGTGAGATTGTAAGGTTACATGGTGTTCCTAATAGCATTGTGTCAGATAGAGACCCAAGATTCACATCAAAATTTTGGCGGTCTCTACAAGAAGCTTTGGGTACTAGTCTTAACTTTAGTACTACCTATCATCCTCAGTCTGATGGACAGACTGAGAGGACCATTCAAACCCTTGAGGACATGCTGAGAGCTAGTGTGCTAGAATTGAAAGGGAGTTGGGATGTGTACTTGCCTTTAGCTGAGTTTGCTTATAATAATAGTTACCATTCCAGCCTTCAGATGGCACCATTTGAGGCACTTTATGGGAGAAAGTGTCGGTCACCCTTGTGTTGGGTAGAGTTGGGTGAGAGGAGTCTCTTGGGTCCAGACATAGTGGACCAAACCACCCATCAAATAGAACTCATTAGAAAGAAATTGTTGGCTGCCCAGAGTAGGCAGAAGAGTTATGCGGATAAGAGAAGGAGACCCTTAGAATTTGAGGTAGGAGACCATGTGTTCCTTAAGGCTACTCCGGTGACGGGGGTAGGACGGTCTATCAGGACAAGAAAGCTCAGTCCTCGTTATCTTGGTCCTTTCCAAATCCTTGAAAGGATAGGACCAGTGGCTTATAGAGTTGCTTTACCTCCAAACCTGGCCAGATTGCATGATGTATTCCATGTGTCCCAACTGAAAAAGTACCACCCGGACCCTTTGCATGTCATTGAGCATGAGAATGTGCATCTACAAGATGATTTATCTTATGTGGTAGAACCGGAAAGGATTGTGGACTCAAAAGTCAAACAGCTGCGTAATAAGGACATCCTCCTGGTAAAGGTAGTATGGAAGGGACTTACTCCGGATGAAGCAACTTGGGAAACAGAAGAAGCAATGAGGAAGGATTATCCTGCATT
This sequence comes from Erythrophleum fordii, assembly GCA_032878935.1. Classification (NCBI taxonomy): domain Eukaryota; kingdom Viridiplantae; phylum Streptophyta; class Magnoliopsida; order Fabales; family Fabaceae; genus Erythrophleum; species Erythrophleum fordii. Next base: position 3,423,468 of record JAVQMF010000055.1, read on the forward strand.
ATTTGAGTAAGGTATGTCTAATTTTGAGGACAAAATTTCTAAAAGGAGGGGAGAATGTAACACCCCGAAATTAATTAAGGTGTTAATTATGGATTAAGATTAATTAAGGATAATTAATAGAGCATAATTGGGCAAGTTAGTGAATAGGTATTCTAGAGAGATAAATTATTAATATGGGTTGAGAATTTATTTAGGATGGAGATTTACATCTAGGCCCAAATTAATTAAATCATGATAAGAGGCTAATATAGAGGCCCAATGAATTAGAGGTAAACCCAAACTAATTTAATGAGATAGAGGCCCAAGATTTATCTTGTATAGGCTCAATTAAGTGGCCCAATTACCCTTGTGCAGACCCAAGCCCTTGAGCCCTTCAAATTAGGCCCAAAACCTATTAAACTTCAGCAACCCAATAAGTGAAAACTGGCCCAACAGAATTATGCAGCCCAACACTTAAAAACTGGCCCAATAAGCAAAATCTGAAACCCAATTGGGTTTGGACTTGGAGCAACCCATGACCCAGCCTTTTGACCCAACTTAAACCCATCTAAACCCTAATTGCCTCAGCCACACTTTCATTTTTCTGAAACTCAAGAGGCAAATTCGGAGGTTGAGAAGGAGGCTAGGGTTTGGGGCAAAGATTCTGCATTTCCACACACTTAAAGCAAGATTTGGCCAAGGTAATAGTTATAGAACTTAACCCCCTCATCTTTCTCTTTAATTTGGTCCGATTAGTTTTTCATTTGGAGAGATTTCATTATACCCAAAATCTGAAAAGTGAGTGTTTGGAGGTTTTCTTGGTGAAATTCGTAGGTTGAGGTTGGGGTTAGTATTAGGAGACTTTAAACCCCCCATTTTGATGCTTTCTTTTATGGTTTGAGACCCCCATAGCTTATTGGTATTATGGGCATTAATTTTGTACGAATTTGCTTAGGATTTGGGTGACACATTGAAAATTCTGGTGGGAGATACTTGAATCCGAATTTGGGATTTGTGTTGGCTGTTGCAATTGTCTGCAAGTGAGGTAACCGGGGTTTACAGTAATTCCATGCATGTATCTATTTTAATTTCATATTTGCTATATATATGAATGATTTGAAATGTTGAATGAATTGGTTGGCTATCTGTTGTATTATGATTGGACCTTGTGAGTCCATGGTGGAGCTGTGGTGCGGCTGCCACCCGTGCATGTGCCACGATCGGGCACCGGGTATGATCAACCCCAGATGCACTGAGCCCTGGTTGTGCTCAATGGGGAGTAGGTGCCGTGGACGGGCCTCTCCCAGTGTTAATGGCCTTTAACATGTTAAATATATGATTGCTAGTATGGGATAGTAATCATGATAGCCTAATTGTTTCATTTGTTGAAATGACTGATAAGATTCTGATATGGATTTTGATATATGCATGTATGTTGATTAAACTGGATTATATGATGGAATTGCTTTGGTTACTGAGATTCATATCTCACCCCGTGTTGTGGGATTAATATTTCAGGTGAAAGTTCCTCGGGTAAGGATAAGGGTAAGCAAGTGGATGAGAATCCATGAGTTCCCACCTATGGGGAGATGGCTACACTTGGGCTGACTTAGCTAGTATAGATGCTAATTTTGTATTCCTGAATGTATAGCATCATCATGTATCTGTATTGCCAAGTGTAGGCTTGAACATTTGATTTATTGAGGATGTATGAACTGAGGGGTTAGACCTCATCTTAATTTGGTAGTTGTTGTATGGACTCATGATTTCTGTTGTAATTGGTGCTGACATGTAATATTGCTTATCAATGGAAATGTGACCCTTGAGACATTGATATGAGCCCCTAATAGATGGAACCCCCATTTATTTTGTATTAAAGGATAGCTGCTGGTAGTTCATGTATATTTTGTTGTGGATACTTTATGAACTTGCTGATGGAAGGTAATTAGAGGAAAGAAACGGGCATATAGGTTTTGAGTTGGTAATGGAAGTATAACTAAGTAAATAAGGTAGATAAATGCCATTAGAGCCATATAAAATGAGGGGAAGTGACCTTAGAGTGTCCCTAAGAAGAGGAATGGAGTGTAGGGGGCGAAATAGAGGGAAAATAGCTACAGGAGGGAGTCACGCCGCGGCCAAGAAGGCTTCGCCGCGGCCTAGGGAGTGACAGTGGCGAGGGACGCCGCGGCTTGAGAAATCTCGCCGCGGCGCGGAGTGAAAATAATCGCCCAAGAGGTGACAGAACGTAACCTCGCCGTGGCGCGAGTCGAGGAAATTAATTAAGGAGGTTACAGTAGCAAAACTCGCCGCGGCGCCACATAGGTTGGCCGCGGCGCAGGTCCAACTCGCCGCGGCGAGAAAATTTCAGAGAGTAACTGGGCCGCGGCGCGAGAGATCTAGGCCGCGGCGCAAGTTTAAAAATGTGGTTTTGAGCTCCAGAACCTAACTTAGCCGCGGCGGGAAAGTTCCAAGTCGCGGCGCAGGTCCCCAAACTCCTACATTTGACCTAGAAACCCTAATTTCAGTAAGGCTAATGTTAGGGAATGGTATGAGTACATTGGTGGGATGTTTTTGTGGGTTGAAATTGATCAATGGAGGAATCATAAACCTTTAATGATGGTATAAACCCTTCTTATGCATGATTCCGTTATAGTTGATAGTTGATGATCCTAGTAGTATCAAGGTTTAAAATTTCCCTATATTTCTGCAAAGAAATTGATTGTAGCAACCCCAAACCTTGATCACTAATTATTATCAGCATGTTTAACCTTAATTATTGAGATGTGAAACTAGGGTCGTCACAGTTATGGCATGAAAATATTTGCTCTAAGTGCATCTCTCACTCCAAGTATGCTTCTGGATCACTTTTGCCTTGAAAGGAAGGGATTTTTATTTTAACTCCCCCAAGGCCTTCTTCTTCATCTCTAGGCCAACTTGGTGGTCCTCGTTGTCGGTTGAGTGGCCTCCTTCTTTGCTGGACCTCCTTCTCTTCATACCCTTCATCATAGCTCTCCATGGCGTCCTCATGCTCACGGTCATGTCTACGTGCCATTTGAACCTATCTTTAGTTAGTTTAAGTAGTCCTCTGACCAGAACTACTACCCTCCACTCGATCTAGGCATTCATGGAGACCCTCTACCTTCTTATCAAGCATCCTCTCAAAATGGCTCACAATTGCTTGCATTTGCAATGGTGCTAACTCAAGTGGATTGTTCTTTGATTCATTGCTTTCATGAGCAACTCTTTTTTCTCAGTTATCTGCCATGTTAGGGGAAAAGAAACAAGAAACAAAGTATATTGGACCTCACAATCACACCCTCACGTGTTTCACTCAAATAAGAGATGACACTCCCACACGTGTTTTCTCTCTCTTATTGGCTTTTTCTACAATGATCTTACCCACCCTTGCCTTTTACCTCTGAATATCAAATCCCAAGCTCTTATGTTACCTAAGACCTTGTCAAGTGATCAAAGACTACCAATTCTCGATTCACCAAGGTATGTGCTAGTGGATGGTATGAAAAGTCGTGTTTGGCGCATACAAGTCACAAGTAAGGTTAGGGTTTGGTTAGGTTAGGGTTCCAATACAAAAAAGGGAAGATTTAACCATCTAGCAATGCAAGATCAAGTTTAAAATGCCAAAGAGCCAATTGCAATGATTCTAAAAAAGATATGAGAAATCAATAGAGGATTAGATTAGGAAAGTTCAAATCAAAGGAATAGGAAACAAGTTGAAGTCACAATAGGAAAGTCCACAACACAAGATAAAAGGAAACAATATAGGAATAGGAAAGTGGATCACAAAAATTAGGAAACAAATGGAAGAGGAAACAATGCTGATCACAAATGAAAGAAATCTGATCACAATTTTTTTTCTTTTTTCATTTATTTTTTCACTTTTTTTTTGGCTAACCTTTTTTTTTTCCTTTCTTTTCTATTCCTTTTCCTTTTTTTTCTGCCTTTTTTTTGGGATCAGATGAAAGAGAATCACAAGATCACACAATAGGAAATAAATCAGATCAGAAAATGTTACCACTAAAAATGACAATAACTCCCTCTATAGGGGTTTGAATAGATAAGGGAAAAACAACAATGTCCAGAAAAACAAAAATGTTTCATATTACAAAATAAATGGCTCTTGTAGCATAAAAACCAAATTATGAACACTAAGGATCAAATCTAGAAACAAGGGAAGGTAGAAAGGTTAGTATTTTTTTTTTTAATAAAAGGTAGCAATGAATGGATATGGAAAAGGAAAAAAAATATAGAGGCTAGAAAAGAAGTAGAATGGTGGATGATGAATGTATGATAGACAACCTACTGTGTAAACCAAGGCTCTGATACCAAATGATGCAGAATCAAAGGGGTGGCCCAATCTTCATGGCGTAGAATAAGTAAAATGATGGTTCGAGACTTGACAGAAGCAAGTGGCCAACTAACGTTAGAGGAACATTGACCTGCGACTTAGACTGCATGCCCAACCACAAACACAATGAACCAACCCACACAACGACGCACCGGGTCGAAGCACGAATTGGGGGCTTTTATGAATTTGAATCACCAACCTAAGGATAGGTTAACAAGACAAAGGCTTCACAAGAGCAAGGGAAAGATAACTCTCACAATTTAGAGAAAATACTCAAAATAAATCTATTACTTCAATCATCGTCCAAAAATTGAATATAAAGATGGTCTATTTATTGGCAAAGAAAATCCAAAACTTGAATACTAAGTAAACCCTAAAAGTAAGACTTAAGAAACTTCCTAAAACATAATTGCCAAGGTTGTGAACTGTTCACATGCACTATTCATCTAAAAATAGAAAGAAAATAACCTAAATAAATGGAAACAAATCAGCCCCTAAAAGAAATGGAAACAAATAATTCTGAAATAATAAGGAAATAAAACTTTCCAAAAACTTAATTGACCACATGACCTTATTCAAATTACTAAAATAGAAATTAATTAGTACTAATGGGTAGACATCTTGCATTTGAAGTACTATTCACGTCCTCTAGCTTCAATGGGCTCTTTAAGCATCAACTTGGGCTTGAATAAGCATGACTAAGGCTCCACTTGCTTCCTCAATGCATGCACTAACATTATAGGCTTCTAATTCAGCAAATTGAAATCCAATTGCTCTTTGTAGATGCTTAACTCTTTCTCTTGTCATTGGGCCATCTATCACCAAGTCCTTCTCCATATGAGCATCCTTCTCCACATGAGTCTGGTTCATATCATATAAATTGTACAGTAGGAATAAAAATCCATGTAGTTCAAATGTGAAGAAAGTTTGTGTCACTTGGTTGGTGATTATTAGTATTTTTTGGTGAAAAGTTAAAAAAAATAAAATTAATTTTATTTTGCAATTAAAACAATTAAAAATTGTTTTTTTTTATTTTAATTTCTAAAACCTAACAAATCTCTTCTTTCTTTAGATTTTAAAAATTTTTTCAAATATAATTTTTGAAATTTTTAAATTTGAATGAAAATTTATTTTTAACTCTAAAATGAATCTTTGATTTTATTTTTTTTGAGAAAAAGTATAACCTATAATAATCGATTTTTCAAGAACTAAATTTAAATCAATAAATTGATATGAGAACACACTAAAGCAAGGCACATTGAGGCTAATTGAGAATAGGATTTTAATTAGAACATTTAAAAATATAGTTAAGAGCCTAAGTATTGCCTTGAAAATGGAGCCAAAACGGCTGAATGAATTAAAAGATAAACGTAGTGGCAAAATAATAATTCTGGACAACTTTTTGAAAATTCAAAGAAGGAAGTTTTAAATGATAAAATTGAGTTCACTAGAGTTTTCAGAGCCTAGAAAATCATAAGAATTATTGGAATAGTTAAAACCCTTTTGGTTTATGATTTTTGTTGTTAGTTGACTAAAACTTTGACCCGATCATTTGGGGTTTTGAATCAAATAAATCTGAAACCAAAGGCATTTAGTGAATTAGAGAACTTTAATTTCATGATAGAAAAGATGACTTTAAAAAAAGAGTTGAAATGAGCTCAAACGGAAAACCAAAGTTTAAGGAACATAGTTGGAATTTCTAAAATATTATAATTAGCCTCCCCTTCCTTTATATATCATGCCACCCTTTTCTCTTTATCTCCATCAACTCATTTTGGCTCTAAAATAGAATCAAAGCCAGTTCTAAGTGGTGCATCAAGGAGGGAGAAAAGGAAGTAGAAACAAAGCCTAAAAAGGTAAGAATTCATGCTCTTTTTATACTTTCCCTTTTCCAATGTTCTTCTCTCCTTTCTCCTATCTCTTTCTATGGTTTTAAAGTCCTGAATAGTGGCATTTTGTTGCTAGTTCAGTAGAGGGAAGGAAGAATTTGGAGAAAACTTTGAAAGCCTAAAAATGCTCATTTGATAAGGAAACAAACAAGGTAAGTTGCTTCTTGAAAAGCTTGCTTCTCTTCATTCTTTCTATGCTTCTTCATTTTGGCCAGCTTAGGGGGACTATGAAGGGAGTTTGTTTTTTGCCCAAACTTAATAGGAAATAGGGTTTTGAAATATGGAGAATCATATGGAATATAAAAAGAATTCAAAAAGAAGCCATTGGTAGCAAGTTATGGAAATTAGGGTTTTGATTGCACCTAAGGAAATTTAAAGCTTTAAAATGATATTTTAGACCATGTAAGAGTATATTTGAGTCCATAAGAGATTTAGGAAGCTTCATAGGTGTCATTTTCCTAAGAAAAGCTAACAAAACTCCATGGGTGTAGTCTCAACCAAGGGGTAAAGGTAGTACCTAGGAAGAGTTTTTTTTTATTCTAAAAATAAAAATGATTTAGATATGAATTATAAATACTAAAGGAACCATTGGATTGAATTTAAAAGTTTTATTTTGGAAGATGAAAGTTTAGGGTTCCATTATACATAAAGAAGCAACTTAGTGCTAGGCTTCTTGATTTGAGTTTGTGATGATTCTAATAAGTTTAAATGGAGTCATATGACTTAGATTAAGTGAGAAATTAAAGCTAATATGATGAATTATGTGAGTTGCTTCATTATGCCAGTAAATGGAGGCATATGGATGCCTAAAGCTAGAATTGGCTTATGTAAGGCTTGTGTGAGGCTGGAGATGGTTCTATTAATGCATTTATATCTTGTTTGATATGTTTAGGCCAAGCAAGTGAAGCTCCTTCCAAGTGTGTGCGCGAGGCCGAGAAGAGGAGCTAGGAAACCAAGGGAAAACTTTGTGCTTCATCGAGAAAGGTAGCTCTTTATCCATTTTTATATGCTTATCTTGGTTGTTTGATTGTCATTAATTGCTTATATGTATGTATGGATTATATATTATGTCTTTTTCTATTGGTTTGATGATTTGATGCAATTATGTAACTTGATATCCATTGGAAATGTGAAATGGCTCTTAATGGTGAGGTTGTGCTAAAAGTCCATTGACTTGGGTGAGGTGAAACCAAAATTCCCTAAGTGTAACACCATATTCATTTCCCTCATCTCATACTATTCTATCTTGCATTTCCTTGGTCTCGCACATTTACTCAAAACAAAACAATAAAATAATTTTTACGTTGCGTTGTGGATAAATTTTTCATTTCATATCTTGTGGATTATATGAACTCATCCATCTTATTGTCATATTTAAATACACAAATACAACTCAAAACCACCTTATGAAGTGGCCAAGAACTCAAGCTCATGAAACATTTACACAAATTTTACAAGTGCAGCCTTGGGTTAGTGTGCCAATTTTCTGTTATCAATTTTGAAAATTTATAACTAATTATAAAAAAATTGAAATCAAGCACACTATATTATTATGGAAAGCTACAGATATCTACTTTATGTAAAAAATAAGTTTAGACTAGAACAAGGACGTTTAGCCACTAGATATTGATAGAATAGTAACCAAAGTCACCTGTCACTACTAGTACTATCATAGAAATTTAAAAATTCATATTTTCCTAATCAGACATCCAATTAGGGTGACCTTGGTGACCATAAAAAGCTTATCATATCTAGTTTATTCCTATAAAATTTTGTAAGTATTAGACTTCATTTGGCCATCGAATGATACAAGAGAAAAAACTGACCATATGAATAGTAACTATATCAAAACAACTAAAATTTGGCAACTTTGAAAAATTATAATTAATTCCATAGACTTCTAAACAATCTAGTCTTTAGCTTCCCAAAAAGGTCTGGATGAGGTCTCTGTGCATGCCAAATTTCATGGGCAAATTCGTTCATTTGGTTAGAATGTGCTGTAAGGATGGAAAATGACATTTTTTTTGTGTCTTATAAGGGTCTCAAATGGTCCAAATCTACTTCTAACACATACATGGCCACTTGAGCATGTGGAAAAGTATCAAAATGGTCTACTGAACATGTCCCAAAGGTGCACCAACCCAAATTTCCTAAACTCACACTCTCACCCTAAAGTATACACAAGAACACATAAGTCATATCTTGCCATTCAATGCCCAAAAATTGCTATATGATACATATGACATCAAATCTCATTCATACATAATATATTCAGATATTTACATGCATTCATGAGGTCATAAATCATATACAACAAGGGATTACATCATATGCCATTCATATGGCTACAAAATAGACATTTTCACACACTTTGTTGTCAAACACTCCTCTTCAAGCTTGGTGGCTCCCATTTCTTCTCTCATTTGGTCCACCTAGTCATGTTAGACAATGGAGAGGAAGGGATAAGATTCTAGAAATCCTAATAGCTCTTCCTTCCTTTCAACCATACATAAAGAACGTAAATCCAAGTCTAAAAATGCATGTATAAATATCATAGAACATATAATCATTTATAAAACATCTCTAGCATTCAAGAAATCATATAAGACATGCATAGACTTGCCAAACAAGTGGTTTAGCCTCACCCATTCTCTTTAAGGATTTTGGACTTTCCTCACCTATTTTCTTAAATGATTTTTGACTAAGTCTCACTCTTTATGAACTTTTGGCTTTGTCTCACTCATAATTGAGGGCTCTTGGCTCATCCTCACCATTGCTAGGGGACTTTTTGCTTTACCACACTTAAGCAAACCAAAGCAACTTCACAAAGCATCATTTGAATGTATAACAATAATATCATGGTACCATGGCATTTAGATACATGCTAAAACATTTTTTATGGCTCAAAACATACATACACACATTCAAAGACAAGATAAACATCTACTCATACATGAGAGAAAGAAGAGAGAACTACCTTTGTCATAAATGCACACTTTTCCCTTCAAGAATGTGATGACCCTAACTTCTATTCATTGTAATTAAGGTTAAATATGTGATAAATAGTCATAAATGGGGGTTACAAGACATTATGACTAATTACATTGAGAAAATGCGGGGAAATTTGAACCTTAATGTCATTAGAGTCATCAACCATATAATTACAAACACTCATGTGCATCGGGGAAGCAAACATTTATTTATAAGCCTTTGATTTTATTACCCATTGATTTCGACTCACAAGAATCTTCTACCAATGTTTCTAAGTCATCCTTTGGGGCTACCATATGAAAAATCAAGATTTCCTGGTTAGAATGAAAGCTTGGGATCATTAGTCGCGTCTAAATGTCCTTACGCCGCGGCCAATTGCTCTCGGATTCATTGTTTTTCTTTATAGATTTTGCCATGGCTATCACCACTATGAGTTGGACCTTCGCTGTGGCTAACCTACATGGTGCTATGGTAAGGAAGCCTCCTAGAACCTACCTCGCTCGCCTTTCACTATTGGTCACGGCTAATTCCTCTTTAGAACACTTGACAAATTCTCATTAAAGTTCATTGCGGCAAATTCCTTTTTAGCGGCGGCGAATTCCCCTCTGGACGACTCCCAATTTTGTCTTTCACCTTTCACCGTGGCTAATTCCACATTTCGCCATGGTGAATTGCTCTCTAGTACTCTCCCTAGGCAACTTCGCCTCTATTGGCCATGATTAACAATATTTTGGCAACGGCAAAGTGCCTTCTGATCCTACAACTCCTAAAATCTTATTTCATACTTTCTATTCTCTATCTAAGGATTCTTTAAGGCCACTCTCCCACTTGTTATGAGATTCTAATAGCGTTTATCTAGCTGATTTACTCCATCCATTGTATCATTACCAATCTAACATTTAAATGTGGATTTTCTTACTCATCCATTGGTCCTATATTAGCAAATTTATAAATTTTTCACAATGGTTATTCAATCATGTTTTCATAAGATAATTCATGCATTGCCAGCTCAAATCCACAATCCATATATCACATGATTTCATTACTCAAATAGTCAGTTAAAACATAGGTTTATAAGCCATAATAAGTGTCATAAACTCATACATCCATCAACAACTAATATGAAGCCTATTTCTTATGATTACATTCTATGTTATCAAAATACAAACTCCTATACTTGGCAATATAGATACATGATGATGTTATACAAAGGTTAGCAAAATTAGCATATACTCTATTCCACTTGCACTAAGTGTAGCTCCCTACACTAGGCCTTAGCTCATGGATGTTCATCCACTTACTTGCCCTTATTCTTACCCAAAGAACCTTCACCTAAAATATTTAATCCCATGAAATGGGGTGAGATGCAAATCTCAGTAACCAAGGCAATTCCATCATATATTCCAGTTTAATTAACATATATGCATGACTTCACATAAGCATAAAAAAACATACCAGTCATATCAGTAAATGAAACAATTAGGCTATCATGATTACTATCCCATACTAGCAATCATATTTCCATATGTTAAAGGCCAATAACACAGGGAGAGGCCCGTCCATGGCACCTACTCCCTATTGAGCACAATTAGGGCTTAGTGCATCTAAGATTTTATCATAACCCAGTGCTCGATTGAAGTATATGCACGGGTGGCAGTAGCACCACAGCTCCATTATGGACTCACAAGGTCCAATCACACATAACAGATAGCCAACCAATTTATTTAGCATCAAAATCATAATCATTCAGCAAATACGAAATTAAAATAGAACATATGCATAGAATTAGCGTAAACCCCGGTTACCTCACTTGTAGACAAGTTGAGAAGCTACAACAATATCAAAATCCTCTTAAAATCACAACATCAGAAAAATGTTCATTTTTTATCAATCCATTACTATCTCATTCATCATGTGTGGCAATAACCCAATGCTCAAAGAATTAAGTTACTAATAGTTATCTAAGGGATATTTGCCCAATCACCAAGAGCCTCAAATTTCAGATTTTACCTTAGACTAGAAACATCAATATATCATTTCAAATTACAGGAAATTTCGCACAAAATTAAGGGTCATACTATAAGTCTACTATAAGGGTCTTAAACCAGTAGAAAATGCATCAAAATGGAGAGTTTATACTTACCTAATAACACCCTTAGCCTCAACCTACGAAATTTCACCAAGAAAAATCCAAACACCACATTTTAGATTTTGGGTATAGTGAAAATACTCCAAATGAAAAACTAATCGGGCTAAAATGAAGAGAAAAAGAAGGGGATTAAGTTATACAACTATTACCTTGGTTGAATCTTGCTTTAGAAGTGGGAAATGATGGATTTCTTGCCCCAAACCCTGGCCTTCCTTCAAACCTTCTAATTTTTCTTTTGTGTTTCAGCAAAATGGGGAAAGGGCTGAAGTGTTTAGGGTTTTAGTTGGGTTAAGTTGGATCTAATGTGGGTCATGGGCTGACCCAAGGGTCCAATGGCAAGTGGGTTCTGACTTATACCTTGTTGGGCTAGCTCTAATGTGTTGGGTTGCAGAAATTCAATTGGGCCAGACTAAGTGTGAGGGACTCAATTGATTTAGGTTTGCTCAAGGATTATTGGGCCAATTACACGGGCTTATGCAAGTTGGGTCTTAGGTTTATAATTCATTAGATTGAATTGGGTTTGCACCTAACTTATTGTGCCTCCATTAACCTCTTATCATGATCTCCTATATTAATTTGGGCTTAGATGAAATTTCTATCCCAATTAAATCTCAAACTCACATAAATAATTTATCTCTTCAAAGTTTTCATTCACCTAACTTGACTAATTATCCCATATTAATTATTCTTAATTAACTAAAATATATGATTAACACCTTAATTAATTTTGAAGTGTTACAAAGAATGCTTCCTCTCCCTCGCCCAAACATATAAAAGAAGGTGGGGCTTGATGCCTTTGGCCTAGACACAAAATATGGAAGCCAATTACACTCTTGGAATAAATTCTAAAGCTATATATTCATTTCAAAAGCTAGGTGATTCATATGGCTCTTTTATAGTTCCATAATGCTCCTAATGAAGCAACCTTAGAAAAACATGATCTCGTCTCCATTCTTTCCATCCATCTATGATTCTTGACTCTTTTTATGCCTTTTGGAGTTATCACACAATTAATTTAAGGAGTCTAGCTAGTGTTGCTTCTTTAAGCCATAATATGGAACTTATGATACCATCTCACTATTTATGGCTCCTAAAATTTTTTTAAGGCTTTCTCTCATCCCCTCCCATCATATACGACTCAAAATCAAGCTTGGAATGAATTAAAACTACTCCTTGGTGCTTCATTGATGGGTCTATCATGTAACCCTCAAAATAAAACTAGGTTGAATTAGATTTTATAGTTAGTGGCACAACCTAGGTCATCTCCCTTGGAAATGGAGTTCAATGCTTAATTGAGTTTCTAAGTGTTAAAGGATCCTAAAAGCTATCTAAATTTGGGGGGGTTGATTGAATTAAACTAAGTAAAATGAAATTGAATTAAAATTCCTAAATTCCTAATTACATGAACTAATGAGGTGAATGATAGACTTGTGACTAGCTTTGGATTCATCCTTTGATTTCCACTATCCTTATCCTAATCCAATTGTGATTAATTTTAGCTTAAGAGTCCTTAATTATGTCTATTAGCAAAGATCTTGAATTACCACTTAAGATTTAAGAACCTAGCAATTTGATGTTAATTGAGACCTCAACTACCATTAAATTACTAATTCTTGTGATTAAGATCTATGAACACTTGAATTGAATTATTAATTGATCAATTAGCTTCTGAATTAACACCCTAGGATGTTTAATTAACCAACTAAACTCTAAGAAATCCTTAAATCAAATAATAAAGCTCATAATTTCACTCATGCATTTCATCAAACACTTTTGTGGCATACATAGGAAATTAAAGGAAAGTGTAAAATTCAGTGTTTAATCTAACCAATTAATCAACAAAAAGTATCCTAATTAGTGTCTAACTAGCCATTAACTATAGACAACACACATTCCAAATCCAATACAATCTTAACTAAGAGAATATAAGAAAAGAAAAGTGCTGAAAAATTAAGAAAATCTTAGCCAAAAAATATTGCTCATCCATGGATTCAAGCTTTAGCCAAGGATCCTCTCCAAGCTAATCATAGATGGAGATTAGAGCTTTATTAGAGGTGGAATGGAGTGGGAATGGAATGGGAAAATGGCATGGAATGCCTCTGGATGAAGAAATGGACGAAGGGCGTAGGGTGAATGTGACGTGATGGATGAATGTTGAAGTGTGCATCTAGATGATGTGTGAATGGCCTCCTCCCGAATGAATGGAATGCGTGTGATTTTAACATGAATCCTCCTCCCTGATGCTACCATGAGTGCATTTTTAATTCCCTTATGAGTAGCATGTGCATCTTATTCTCTTCCCTGGATGATTTATGATAGATTAAGGAGCGTGGCATGAGATGAATAAACTCCGTTGATCTAGAGTTGCCCGTGTGTATTTTTCTCCCAGCTACATTATTATTTATTCATTTATTTTTCTCCCAGCTACACGTGGCTTTTGTGCTTCTCTTTTTTACATCAATTCCACTCCTCAGCTCTCGTTATTCCATGTCTTCATCTGCTACCTTCTCATCCAAAAAGCCCATAGCTTCTCTTCTCTATTCATCACATTCCATATGGTTCATTTGGTTCTGCCCATGCGCGGTTCTTCCATGTTATTTCTGCTTAGACTTGTGCATTCAATTGATGATGTTCACGTGTTCTAGATAGAGCATGGATGGATTGATTCAGATGGATGAGTAATGTGTGAATGGCATGAATAGATGGAATCATGTGATCCCTCATTCTCTCTTGGATTTTGCCTTGCCCGAACCTTTATTTCTCTCTTCATGTATTCATTTTTAAGAGTCTATGCACGTGCTTTCTTTTTCTCTAGCTCATTAGCTCCCACGTGGTTTTGCATTTATTCCTCTCTCGTGACTTCCCACATTTCTTTACTCGAGCTTTTTATCCTCGAGCCATCCTATGTAAATATTCTGCATGTTACAGCTACTTTTCCTTCTTCGTCTAGCTCTCAAACAGAGGCTGCTTCCTTCACTCGTTCTGCATGTATGTGTTTAGCAACCCTTCGCATTGCTTCTCCCAGCTTATAGCACTTACACATAAATGTAATACCATAACTTCTAGCTCATATCATGCCATTTATAAGCTTTGTATTATTAATCCCACAAGAGCATATGAGAAAGGGGATGAAAATAATAGACTTTTTTTGCGTTGTGCTATATCTAAAAATTTCAATTCAGTGTTATGAGGACTGTGTGCGCTCATACTATATTTCCTCATATTTAATTCCATTATTATAACTCATTTGCATCACAAAAACATACCTACAATCCATGGAAATCGAAATGGAGCTCAAAATAAACAAGCATATTTTCAGCCAGATTTGCTCTATTTTTTGATCCAACTTTAGAAAATCATAACTAAATCTAGAAAATTCAAAATCATGCAATCTTGGTCATTGAAATCATATACATTCAGTCATTCTGGAAAGCTACAAATATTATTTTGATACTAAAAATAATTCCAGAATAAAATAGATACATTTAGACATTTGGAACTGATGGAACAGTAACTGAGCTCCTGGAGCGCTACTGATACTGACAGTTAACTTCAAACATGCATAACTCTTTGCTTAAACCTCCAAATGAGGTGATCTCGGTGGCCACAGAAAGTTTATGACCTCTAGTTTATGCACATGAAATTTCATAAGCATTGGACACCATTTGGCCATCGAGTGACACAGAATTTCCCCTCTATTCTCCCTTCAAAACAGCCTTCAAAACTTCAAAAAAATTCATGGAGAAGAAGAGGAAAAAAGAGGAGAAGAGATTGGTGGAGAGAAAGCATGAAAATAAGCAAAATTCCATACCTAAAGTCTTGAATCTTTCCTCCTTCTTCCCTTCTCTTTGTGCGCCACTCTCTAAGGGTTTTGCTTTTGATTTGGGGCTTGAAATTCTGAAGTGCAATGAGGGAGAATGTGAGGTGCAACCTATATATAGCTAGGATAAAGTAACTTTTTCAAAAATTCTCCTTTTGCCCTTTATACTTTGCATTTTTGTTTCTCCTTCGTTTTAGCTCCTTTTTTAGAACTGTCTTTTTCTTTATAAAATTTAGGTTCCAAATTAAGAAAAATGACTTTGGAATCACTCAAATCGGAGCTAAAACCTTTTCGAACGAATCGGTCAAAGTTTGGGTCAACCGATGTTGGAAAAATTACACCGGAGGGTCTTTATTGGTCCCGGGGCTTCCCATTGTTTTCAAGGCCTTTGAGAACCCCAGAGAACTCAAAACTTTCATTTAAAAAGCCATTCTATATGTTTTCCAAAAAGTCCACTTATTTACGAAAATGGCATTGGCTTTTTGGTAAATTTTTTGAATCACCTCCACCCCGATTTTTGGGCAACTCAAGGCTGAAATCCTCATTTTCTGTTATTTAAAATTTTAACCAAATTTTATTTGGCCTTGAATCACTCATCTCAAGAGACTTATTTTGAAAACGTGCTCGTTTCCGTCGTTTAACTAAAACCGGATATTACAATTCTCTTCCCTTTTTAAAAATTTCGTTCTCGAAATTTAGATAACATACCTCATGGGAAGAGTTATGGATATTTCTTCCTCATGTCATCCTCTAGTTCCCAAGTGGCTTCCTCAGGAGATAACCCTTTCCAAACCACTTTCACTAGTGGTATCATCTTATTGCATAACTACTTAAGTCTAACGTCCACGATCTGATCTGGTGATACTATGTATGATAGATTATTCTATAACTGCACATTCTCATATTCTATGACATGTGAGGGGTTGGGTCGGTACTTTTTCAATTGGGAAACATGGAAGGCATTATGGACTTGGCTTAGGTTCGGAGGAAGGGCTAGTTTGTATGCCACAAGTGCTACTTTATCAAGAATTTGAAAAGGACCTATGTACTTTAGACTGAGCTGTTTGCTTTTGATGGACCAACCTATCCCTGTGACTAGAGACACTCTAATGAAGACATGGTCTCCAATTTCAAACTCTAACGGCTACCTACATTTATCTGCATAACTTTTTTGTCTACTCTGGGCCGTCAAAAGTTTCTTTCTGATGGTCTCTATTTGTTTGGAGGTCTGGTCCACTAACTCTGGGCCTATGAGGCTTTGCTCTCCTAGCTCAACCCAACACACTGGGGATCTACACTTCCTCCCATACAATACCTCATACGGTGCCATCTGTATACTTGCATGATAACTATTATTATAGGCAAACTCCGCTAGAGGCAAGTATGTATCCCAGTTCCCTTTTATTTCTAATACACACGCCCTCAACATGTCCTCTAAGATTTGGATGGTTCTCTCTTTCTGTCCATCTGTCTGAGGATGGTAGGCTATGCTAAATCTAAGTCTGGTGCCTAGAGCATCTTGTAATGATCTCCAGAAATTCGATGTGAACCTGGGATCTCTATCTGACACTCTGCTCCTAGGTACACCATGCAGTCTAACTATCTCCCTAATGTATAACTGGGCTAACTTATCAAGGGTATAAGTGGCTTTCATAGGTAAAAAGTGTGCTGACTTTGTTAACCTATCCACTATTACCTATATTACATCATACCCCGATGATATCTTGGGTAAACCCATGACAAAATTCATAGCTATGCTATCCCATTTCCACTCCGGAATATCTAGGGGCTGAAGTAACCCAGCTGGTTTTTGATATTCTATTTTTACTTTCTGGCATACTAGACATCAGGAGACATACTTTGCTATATCTGTTTTCATTCCAGGCCACTAGAACATTTTTTTCAAATCCTGGTACATTTTATTACTACCTGGATGAATGGTGTCTTAGGTTCCATATTATGACCTAAAGAAGCAACATAATGCTAGGCCATTTGTTCTAATGAGGTGATGACTCTAAGAGGCTTAAAAGGAGTCAAGAATCATATTTGAAAAGAAAGAATGAGGCCTAGAAATTTTTTGATGGGTGTTGCTTCATTAGGTGCCAATATGGACCATGATGGAACCTATAGAGCAATCTAGTGTTTCATTAAGTTGTGTAGCCTTAGAGTGTGGTTCATGAACTTAATTGGCTCCCATAATTTGTATTTAGGCCAAGAGAAACTATCTCCACCAAATTATAGGTGTGTGGCCGAGAGAGGAGGCTTGAAAGTTAAGGAAAAAATGTGTGCTTGTATACAAGGTAGCTCTCTCCACCTTCTTTCATGCATGGATGTGTGTTTAGCTTATTTTAGAATATGTGTATATGTATTTTCAAGCTTTGAAAATTATGCTAGCATGCCTTTATATGCCATGATGCTTGATGCCATGTTATGTTTTCAAACAATTACATGATATTTGTATGAGTTTACTTGAGTGTGGAGAGGCCAAGAACTCTTCCCTTTGGTGAGGATGAGCCAAGAACCTTTGAGCTTGGTTGAGACAAAGTAAAGAGTCTCCCAAAAACAAAGTGGGTTCCTAAGAGTATGGTTGAGTCCAAAGTGCTCAAAGAATAGGTGAGGCAAGTCCAAAATCCATAAGGAAAAGTGTGAGGCCAATTCAAACACTTAGTGAGCTATTGAATATCTTGTATGATTAATTCGTATGCCAAGGTTACTTTTAAAATGTCTATGATTTCTACCTTCTCCATGCATGCATTTGTGAAACTTGCTTTACATATATTATGTATGATTGAATGGGAGATGAGCTATTAGGATTCTTTGAATTCATTCCCTCCTCTCCAATGATCTACATACTAGGTGAACCAAGTGGATATGCTAATGGGAGCCAATAACACTAAAGGAAGGAGCTTGACAAGCTTATGCTTTATTTTGTCTATTTTAGAACCATAATAATGATTCAAGATGTATATGATGTTGTATATGTATTATGAACCTTGAGATATATGTAGATATACTATTATGTGATGTTTAGATGTATAGAAATAATATATGACTACTAGCACATGTTTTGAGTATGAAATGCCATGCTATGAGAATGTAAAGTTTAAAGGAAATATGCATAAGTGTGGGTTGAATGGCCAAAATGAAATGCATGAGGTTTGAGACCATTTGGGCAGCTCACAAAAGTCTCAAATAAGCATTTAAACTTTCCTAAAAGGTGCCAAGACCAAGGGAAATCCATTTGGCAATTTTGGTACCTAATATGGAGCTAAAATTGACCATAATGGAACCCTATATCACTTTTTGGCCAAATGAGTTAGTCTTGCCCTGAAATTTGGCATGCAATTAAGTCTCATTGAGAGCTTTCTGTGAAGCTAAAGATCATAATTTTTGGAGATCTAGAGAATATTTGATGAATTTTCAAAGTTAGAATTTTTCATGGATTTTGGTATGAGTACTGTTCATACTGGCAGTGAAGTTGGTATCAGTAAACTGAACAACAGCCCAGGCAGCCAGCAACCTCTGTAGCTTTTTGGATGTCAAACGTCCTGCGTGATGAATGTTGTGACCTGGACATATTTTTAGTGTGAAGTAGACATCTTAAGTTTTCTAGAATGACTAAGATTGCATGATTTCACATTTTCTAGATTTAGTAATGATTTTCCAAAGTTGGGTCAGAAAATGGAGCAAATCTAGCCGAAAATATGCTTGTTTATTTTGAGATCTATTTCAGTTTTCATGGGTTGTAGGCATGTTTTTGTTATGCAAATGAGTTTTAATAATGGAATTAAATATGAGAAAATATAGTATGAGCCCACACGGTTCTCGTGACACCGAATTAAAATTTTTAGATATAGCGCAACGCAGAAAAAGTCTATTATTTTCATCCCTTTTCTCATATGCTCTTATAGGATTAATAATACAAAACTTATAAATGGCATGATATGAGCTAAAAGTTATGGTGTTACATTTATTGGTATTAGAGCAAAGGTTCAGGCTCTCATTGTGGGTGGTGGCTTGTGTTTTTGAGTTGCCTATATGCATATGAGCTTGTTTGGATGAATTGAGTGTGTATGATGGTGGAAGTGTTCCCTAGCTCATGTTACAGTTTGTTATGATGTTTCAGTATGATGGTGAACACTAGGAGAGGTCGGCCCCCTAGCCAGGCTCGTGCTGATGAAGCCAAGCCTAGTGATCCAGTTGCTGGAGCCCTTCAGTCTATCATGGCTCACCTGGATCAGCAGCAGGCCGTCATTATGCAGTTTCAGGAACAGCTTGCTGAGAGAGATAGCCAGGGCCCTACACCTACTCCTCCTCAGCCACCTCTACACTCAGACCGTCCCGAGCATTCAGGGGCAACTCACCCAAATGCACAGCCACAGATGCAGATATTTGGCCCCGATTCCACCAGCTCAGACACCTCCTGTACAACAACCCTTTACCAGAAAGGTGATTACACAGTTCAGAAAATTCGGGCCTCCCACCTTTGATGGTGAGATGAATGCAGATAAAGCTGAGGCCTGGATTATGGCATTGGAGCAAATCTTTGAGGTGGTGGAGTGCACGTCTGAGCAGAAAGCCAAGATGGCTGCATTCCTATTACAGAAGGAAGCAATTTCCTGGTGGAATGGCACCGAGCTGATCTTGAAAGCGAGGGATGCCCCGATTACATGGGAGGCATTCCTCGAGGTGTTCCATGAGAAATATTTCCCCAATTCTATTAGAGATGAGAAAGAATCAGAATTCATTCTATTTAAGCAGACTCCAGGGATGTCCGTGGACCAGTATGTGGCAAAGTTTGTTGAGCTCTCCAGATATTCCTCTTACCTGCAGAGACATAATGATGAGAGATAGAGGGTAGATAGATTAGAAAAGGGCCTGCTCCCTGAGATCAGAGATAGGGTGGTGCCACAGAGGATTAGGCACTTCAACACCGTTGTAGAGGTATGCAGAGTCACAGAGACGAACCTCAGGAGATTGCAGCCTATCTTCAGTGCTAGACCACCTTTTCCCCTCCCTAAGCCCAAGAGACCTAGAGAGGGTTCCCAACCTGCAGTGACTAGCCAGAGAGGTGGTAAAGGTCAGTGGAACCAGAAGGGTAAGAGACGAAGGACTCAGTCCAGCAAGGGCAGTGCACCCATTACATGTCCTCAGTGTGGTAGGAATCATAGTACTAGACCGTGCTATGCGGGGCAGAATGTGTGCTTCAGATGTGGCAGGCCAGGGCACATAGCCAGAGATTGCACTCAGGCTCCTCTATAGGCCCCTTTGCAGATTGCACAGCCGGGGGAGATGGCTCCTCCTCCCAGACCACAGACCTAGGGTAGAGTCTTCGTCCTATCCCAACAGGAGGCTAGCAGGTCCCCGAGTCTTTCATATCAAGGTACTATTAAAATAAATGATTTTTCTGTAACTGCTTTATTTGATTCGGGTGCTAGCCACTTTTTCATATCATATGACTGTGCTAGGAGGTTGGGTATGAGTATGCATACATTGCCATATGAGTTGCATGTTTCCACCCCCACAGGAAATCGAGCCATTACCTCCCATGCTTACTTGAATTGTGTGATTCAGTTTAATCATTGCCTAACCACTCTTGATTTGATTTGTATGCCCTTCATTGATATTGATGTGATTATTGGCATGAACTAGATGTTTGTAAATAATGCCACACTAGATTGTAACCACAGGTGTATTACTTTACCTTAGTGTGGGACTGTGCCTAGTACTAGGGTTGAGTTATCTATCATGACCACCACCTAGGCTGAGAGATCTTTAAGGCATGGTTGTCAGGGGTATTTGGTCTTCTTATCAGTTCAGGTCAAAGTAGAAGAGGGTATAGAAGAGATTCCTGTAGTGAGGGAGTTCCTAGAGGTATTTCCCAAGGAAATTAGTGGATTACCCCTAGAGAGAGAGGTAGAGTTTCCTATAGATATTGTACCTAAGGCAGGTCTAGTGTCTAAGGCCCCGTATAGGATGGTTCCCACCGAGCTAGCAGAGCTTAAGAAACAGATAGAAGAGCTGTTAGTGAAGGGTTTCATTAGACCCAGTGTCTCATCATGGGGAGCTCTAGTCTTATTTGTAAAGAAGAAAGACGGGAGCCTTAGGCTATGTATAGATTACCGGGAGCTCAATAAGATTACAATTAAGAATAAGTATCCTCTCCCTCGCATAGATGACCTTCTAGATCAGTTATGGGAGCGTCAGTGTTTTCTAAGATAGACCTCAGGTCGGGATACCATCAGCTTAGGATAAAGGCTGAGGATATTCCCAAAATAGCTTTTAGAACTAGATATGGGCACTATGAATTTTTAGTTATGCCTTTCGGGTTAACGAATGCACCCGCAGTCTTTATGGATTACATGCAGAGTTTTTAGGCCATACTTAGATAGATTTATGTAGTATTCATTGATGACATCCTCATCTACTCAAAAAGTAGAGAGGAACATGAGCAACACCTAAGATTAGCCTTAGAGACCTTGAGAGAGAGACAATTGTACGCTAAACTTAATAAATGTGAGTTCTGGCTCACTGAGGTTCAGTTTTTAGTTCATGTCATCTCCTAGGCAGGGGTCACAGTAGATCCGCATAAGGTAGAGGCAGTATTGCAGTGAGAGAGACCTAGGACAGTGACAGAGATTAGAAGCTTCATAGGTTTAGTAGGCTATTATATGAGATTCATTCAGGGCTTTTCTTAGATAGCGATGCCACTGACTAGGCTTACTAAAAAGAATGTGATGTTTGTGTGGAATGAGAAATGTGAGAGTAGTTTTCAAGAGCTAAAGCACAAGCTGACCACGGCCCCAATTTTAATACTCTCTGACCCTAAAGACACTTTTGTAGTATACAATGATGCCTAAAAGAAAGGGTTAGGATGTGTGCTTATGCAGAAAGGCCAAGTGGTAGCTTATGCTTCTAGACAGTTGAAATCGCATGAGGAAAACTACCCTACACACAACTTAGAATTAGCTGCCGTGGTATTTGCTTTGAAAATATGGAAACACTACTTATATGGGGCAGCTATAGAAATTTACAATGACTACAAGAGCCTCAAATATTCATTTGAATAGAAAGAATTGAACATGAGGCAACGGAGATGGTTAGAATTTCTGAAAAATTATGATTTTACATTGAAGTACCATCCTGATAAGGCTAATATGATAGCTAATGCCCTAAGTAGAAAATCCATACACATGGCCTGTATGATGATCCGAGAGCAGGAATTGATTGAGAGATTCAGAGACATGCGTCTCTCCTGCGAGGTGTGTTCAGGAAAATTGTTAATGAGTGAGACCCGAATAGAAAATGACCTGAGGGATCAGATAAGAGAGGCCCAGCAGACATATAATCATGTAAATAAGATTAGAGCCCAAATAGCACAGGGTAGTGTCCAGGAGTTCAATCTGTCTGAGGATGACATAGTAAGATATAGGGATAGACTGTATGTGCCTAGGAACACAGAACTTAGGGAAAAGATATTAGATGAGGCACATAAGAGTAAGACACCATTCATCCGGGTAGTAATAAAATGTACTAGGATTTGAAGAAAATCCATAAGGAGAAGTGTGAGGCCAATCTAAACACTTAGTGAGCTCTTGAATATCTTGTATGATTGATTCGCATGCCAAGGTTGTGTTTAAAATGTCTATGATTTCTACTTTCTCCATGCATGCATTTGTGAAACTTGCTTTGCATATATTATGTATGATTGAATGGAAAATGAGCTATTAGGATTCTTTGAATCTCATTCCCTCCTCTCCAATGATCTAACATGCTAGGTGAACTAAGTGGATATGCTAATGGGAGCTAACAACACTAAAGGAAAGAGCTTGACAAGCTTATGCTTTATTTTGTCTATTTTGGAACCATAATAATGGTTCAAGATGTATATGATGTTGTATATGTATTATGAACCTTGAGACATATGTAGATATATTATTATGTGATGTTTAGATGTATGGAAATGATGTATGACTACTAGCACATGTTTTGAGTATGAAATGCCATGCTATGAGAATTTAAAGTTTAAAGGAAATATGCATAAGTGTGGGTTGAATGGACAAAATGAAATACATGAGGTTTGGAACCATTTGGGCAGCTCACAAAAGTCTCAAATAAGCTTTTAAACTTGCCCAAAAGGTGCCAAGACCAAGGGAAATCCATTTGGCAATTTTGGTACCTAATATGGAGCTAAAATTGACCATAATGGAACCCTATATCACTTTTTGTCCAAATGAGTTAGTCTTGCCTTGAAATTTGGCATGCCATTAAGTCTCATTGAGAGCTTTCTGTGAAGCTAAAGATCATAATTTTTGGATATCTAGGGAATATTTGATGAATTTTCAAAGTTAAGATTTTTCATGGATTCTGTTATGGGTACTGTTCATACTGGCAGTTTTGAATTCTGTGTCACTCGATGGCCAAATGGTGTCCAATGCTTATGAAATTTTATATTCATAAACTTGGGAGACTCTTTACTTTGTCTCAACCAAGCTCAAAGGTTCTTGGCTCATCCTCACCAAAGGGAAGAGTTCTTGGCCTCTCCACACTCAAACAAACTCATACAAACATCATGTAATCGTTTGAAAACATAACATGGCATCAAGCATCATGGCATATAAAGGCATACTAGCATATGCTAGCATAATTTTCAAAGCTTGAAAATACACATACACATATTCTAAAACAAGCTAAACATACATCCATGCATGAGAGAAGGTGGAGAGAGCTACCTTGTATACAAGTACACATTTTTTCCTTAATTTTCAAGCCTCCTCTCTCGGCCACACCCACAATTTGGTAGAGATAGTTTCTCTTGGCCTAGATACAAATTATGGGAGCCAATTAATGAACCACACCCTAAGGCTACACAACTTAATGAAACACTAGATTGCTCTATAGGTTCTATCATGGTCCATATTGGCACCTAATGAAGCAACACCCCTTAAAAAATTTCTAGTCCTCATTCTTTCTTTTCAAATATGATTCTTGACTCCTTTTAAGCCTCTTGGAGTCATCACCTCATTAGAACAAATAGCCTAGCACCTTGTTGCTTCTTTAGGTTATAATATGGAACCTAAGACACCAATTCACTTTTTATGAGTTCTAAATTTTTTCCAAGGCCTCCCCTCACTTTTATTCATCAAATATTACTCAAGAATGGCCTTAGAAAAATTTAAAACTCCCCCCACCTACACAAACAAGCCTAGGCTGAGACATGGGCTTCCTTTGGGCTCCTTGCAGTTCTCTTGCTTTTCTTGAAGGAGGAAGCTTGTGGGGAGCATCTTTGGTGTCTCAAGAACTCATTTATACTCTAACTTAGACCTAGGAAGCATCATACAAATCTAGAAATTGGAAGGTGCACTTAAAACCCTAGGTTTTGCATCTTGATTTCTAATACCTATTTCTTGGTTTTCTTTGCATATTCTTATTCCTCTCCATCAAATGCCTAAGAATCACCTTTGTTTTGGCTAAAAATATGACTCCTTAGGTTTGTCTAGGTCTAGGTCGAAATGCTCAAGGAAGGGAGGAAGAAGACCAAGTGGAAGAATCACAAAATACCTTGTTTTCCTTGGATTTCCTTGCTTGTTCTTGCTTTCCTTGGCCTCTTTACTTGAAATTCAAACTTTCCCCTCTGTTTTCCCTTCAAAACAGCCCTCAAAACATCAGAAAAATTCATAGAGAAGAAGAGGATAAAAGAGGAGAAGAGATTGGTGGAGAGAAAGCATGAAAACAAGCAAAATTCCATATCTAAAGTCTTGAATCTTTCCTCCTTCTTCCCTTCTCTTTGTGTTCCACTCTCTAAGGGCTTTGCTTCTGATTTGGGGCTGGAAATTCTGAAGTGCAATGAGGGAGAATGTGAGGTGCAACCTATATATAGCTAGGATAAAGTGACTTTTTCAAAAATTTTTATTTTGCCCTTCATACTTTTCTTTTTCGTTTCTCCTTTATTTTAGCTCCTTTTTGAGAACTGTATTTTCCCTTATAAAATTTAGGTTCCCAATTAAGAAAAATGACTTTGGAATCACTCAAATCGGAGCTAAAACCTTTCTGAACGAATCAGTCAAAGTTCGGGTCAACTGACGTTGGAAAAATTACACCGGAGGGTCTTTACTGGTCCCGGGGCTTCCCATGGTTTTTAGGATCTCTGAGAACTCCAGAGAACTCAAAAATTTCATTTAAAAAGCCCTTCTATGTGTTTTCCAAAAAGTTTACTTATTTACGAAAATGCCACTGGCCTTTTGGCAAATTTTTCGAATCACCCCGACCTTGATTTTTGGGCAACTCAAGGCTCAAATCCTCATTTTCTATTGTTTAAAATTTTATCTAAATTTTATTTGGCCTTGAATCACTCATCTTAGGGGACTTGTTTCGAAAACGTGCCCGTTTCTGTCGTTTAACGAAAACCAGATATTACACACATCTTCTAACTCACCAGAATAGAGCATTGTGAATGGTCATGAGTGTGAATGCATTAGCTTGAGCAATTGGAGTGAGCTGAAACCTTTTCTCTAGCCTACGTTCTACTCTTGCCATGTCTTCATTTCTTGTAGCTTTGTGTGTTTCTATGTTTTTGCCTTACATGTGAGACATTGATGCTGTGGCTTCCTTCTTGAGTCATGCATGTGTATTAATGTTGAGTGAAGGGTTGCTCGAGTATGCTTCTTCTCTTACCATAAGTTTGCTTCACAAATCAGTGGCTTGCTCTGTTCTTTATTTTCCTCAAACAAAATCCACGTGTCATGTGTTGGATGTGGAAGGTTCTTCTCTTCTTTAAACCAAATTCTCATTCAAGCATCATTTGCTCATTAAAATCTGCAAAAAAGAATGAAAACCATTAAGTAGAAATACCCAAAAATTATTTAAGATTAATTTAAGCATTAAGATCCAATAATTTGCAAATTAATTCCTCAAATGTAAAAATGGCCAATTAAATCAAATTCCATTAAATTGCATTTATTAAGCCATATTTAATTGTTAAAATGACTAAGTTAGGAGGAATAAAACATATAAAAATTGCATTTATCAAATTCCCCTACACTTAAACCTTTGCACTCTTGGGCAAAACTTAAAATCATAAGGAAAAGCTAGTGGAATGGCTAATGGAGAAGGAAAATGAAAATGGAAAGTGTAGAAAGTTACAAGATAGAGAATGATCAAAACTTATCAACACTTCAACAATCCAAGCTAACTTCACTTGCTTCAAGAAATAAGCTCCATGGCAATTTCATTTGAAAAGAATGAATTAAAATGCATAGCCTCTCACATGGATTGATGTTTACTCTCAACTCTCAAGTGTTTAGGCAATGTATATCACTCAAACTGCACCTATCAAGGTTCACTACCATAAGCTTGTCAAGCTTCTAAATCTCCACCACCTATGCCAAATGCAAAGCATAAATCAATAGGACTTATTCAAGGTTGTAAGGGGGATAAGGAGATGAAATGAATGGATATAAGAACAAACAAATAGATACCTTAGAACCTCAAGAGCAATCAATGGAGATTTATGATAAAGAAGAATGTGCATTCAAGGCCTTATTTCCCACAAGTATAGGCAACTACAAATTCAATTCAAAAGACTTCTTTCTTTTGATTTTCAGTTGCTTCCTTTTCTCTTTTTTTTTTCATTGCTTTTCTTTTGTTTTTTTTTTTGCTTTTTTATCTCTTCTTTTCTTTGCATTTTGAACAATGTCCTTAACTTTTAATAACCATGGCCTAAATGGATGCAAAGTATACATTCATCTATCCTGGATAAGTGTAATGCTCCTTGAAATCCCTAAGGCATCTTAAAAGAAGGTGGAAAACATTTTTTTTTTTACTTTTCATGGCTATAGGCTAACAAGAAAAGAAAACCAAGTCCTAAGTGGCTAAACAATGGAAAGAATGTATGTAAGTTAGCTTTTTGGCTCACTAGCTACAAAAGAAAGGAATGCCTTATCACTTTCATGCATGCAAATGCAACTGTGGTCTCAACAAAGAATCAAGACAAGTTCTAGAATGAAAGCAAAGATAGGTGAATGCACACTAGAAATGAACAGATACGGCTCAAATTCTCACCAGCTAATGGCTATCAAATAGTTGATTGAAATCAAATTGATTGCCGCTTTCACTTGAATTTAGACACAAGATCTATCACTTATCATGTCTAAGTGAATCCAAGCTATAAGCATCTCAACTTGCAACTTTCATTGGGAATTTTTTAAAAAATCACACTATTTTTCAAAATTTTTCTCAAAAACTTTAATTTTTTTTTTTTAACAAAACAAAGCAAAGAGATGAAGATGAAATGGAATGAAATGACTCTCCCCCCACACTTAAATGTTGCATTGTCCTCAATGTCAACATATAGTCCAATTAACAGATAAATAACACTACATAAAGAGTGTAAAGAGAGAGTATATAATTAGATTAACTTGAATCAAAGATCTCAAGGTAGGCTTAGATTCCTATGTAGCTAGTTAGTAATTGTTTATTACCTACAAAACAGAAACAAAACAAACTATAATGCAAAAAAGAAAAGAAAACTAAATCCTAAACTATGAAGAACTATATCAGAGACCAACTAATCATACACATCAAAAATCCAAATTAAAACTACTTTATTCCTTCTTAAATTAAGAAGTTTAAGTCTCACTACTTTAAAGCATTTTGATTAATCATTCAAGGATGATTCATGGGCTTCCTCAACCATCAGTAGTCTTAGAAAGTCAAATTTAGCATATTCACAAGCGGTGAAAGAAGGAAAATCAAATTTAGGAAATTTGAAACTAAAGAAAGGAAATTTGAAATCAAATTTAAACTTTGAACTCTCTAGAAATCTATTTCAACCAATAAAATCAATTGGACTCTCATCAGTAAGAGTCATAACATCAACAAAAAAATCTAATTGCAACTTCTCACAATCTTTCAAGTTCAAGGCATTTGACAATTGCTTAACCTCAGTTGGGAGAGTCTGTTGATTGTTGGGAATTAGCTCACTGACTTCAAGAATTTGTTCTGGACTCTTAACAAGTGAAATAGTATCTTCCCTAACCACAGAGACATCAGTAGGCTTACAAGATTTTAAACAATGATGAATAACAAAATCTAGTCTCTTTCTAGTATCAATAACAGCACAAGCATCAATAAGATTTTCAATATCAGCACTCTCTCTATGCATGCTCTCATCAACACTAGTATGATCAGAAGAATCAGTCTTATCAACAATTTCAGTGCAAACATAGGACTCTTTGGATTCAACAGATTTATCAAACTTTAAAAACTCATCAATCTCAACACATACAGGACATGTATGCATATCATCACATAAGCACTTAAAATTAGAGTCTGATTCATCCCCAACAAGTTGTTCAACAATTTCATCATCTATAATCTCATCACATGCCACATTCACTATTTCATCAGTCACATCATTACATGCCAGTGAGGAATCTTATTGATCGGTATATGTGAGGAACTCACTAGTTTCAATGAAAGAATTAATTTGAAAGCATATATCATATACAAAGGATCCAGTGCACACAAAATCAAGAGATGCATTCAAATCAGCTATGTCAAATGGTCTAGATGGCATGTTGTCCCTAAACTTAGAAGATGCATCATCAATAGGCTTATCAACTAATTTCACACTAGGAATAGAATGATCATCACATTTTAAGCCACCCCCACACTTATCTACTACCCTAGACTCAACAGAATCATTATTAACAGGTTCAGACATGAATTCATCACTAGACATACCAAGTGAATCAGTACACAAAAGGTCATTAGCATCACAAAAAGTATCAGTTTTGCTCAATGTATTACCACAATCAATCAAATCAGGAGATTCAACAACAATTTCCTTGTCAACATCATCATCATGCAATTCAGAATCAACAACATTGTATGCATTAGTAGTCACAGTGCTATCATTTATACTAGAATCAATTCCAACAAAATGAAAAGTATTAGAAGATGGAAGGATATTACCCAGTGAATAGGACTCTTCCTCCTCTATACATTCCCTTCTAATTTGCTCTTCAGTTAATTCATTAGCACTTGAAGTTGGTTAATTCATTTGAATTCCCAAATCCTTTATAATGTTGTCAATCTTTTGTTGATTTTCAAGATGCCACTATTCAGTTTCTTGTTTGAATTGAAGATGGTGGGCATCCCTTTGCTGGATTCAAAGATCAAAGGCTTCCAATTACTGCATCATCCTCTCTTCCCAACTTGGTTTCCTCTGGACCTCTTGTTGCATGTACCCCTCATAATAATTGTAAGGATGATATTTTGGCTCTTGCATATTGTAACTATGGTATGGCTCAGAATGATGGTGGTAATTATGGTGTACTTCATATGGATTGTGGTATGGTTCAATGTAATTAGAGTGAACTTCATAGGAATGATGGTGTGGTTGGTAGCATGATGGTTGGAATTGTTGATATTGTTGTGCTTATTGTTCTTGTCTTTGTCGTTCAAGCAGGCCTTGAAGCATTGACATGGCTTCATCCAACTTCTGAGAAATCCTATACTCTGCACAAGAATCATAAACACCTTGATTAGAATAATGAGGATCCATTTAAAGTAAAAAGTAAAATGAGTAGTTCAATCAATTTCAGTACAAGAAAAATTACTAGCAAACTGCCATTAAAGTTAATTCTAAATCAAGAAAATAAAATTCAAATGAAGATAAGACCTACTTAACAATCAAGAACACTTCAAAGTAGAGGTTAATCACACAAAATAAACTCAAAAAAAAAAAAAATAAAGAAATTAAATCCAAGAAAATTGAAAATTTTTAAAAAATTCGAGAAAATACTAAAAAATTAAAAAAAGTACCTTAAACGTTGGAATTTGGCTAAAAAATGGTGCACCTAATAATTATACTATTAGTTTTGCTCAAAACACCCAAAAACCTTGGAAAACAAAGTTTGAGAATTTTCTGGGCACTTTAAACAAAAATTCCAATAAGCAGACAAGTTGATTTAAGTAACTGAAATGATCCAAATCTAAGCTTAAAATAGGGGAAAAAAATAAACAAAAACAGAACCAAAATTGAGCTAAAACAGAATAAAAACACTTAGAAAACTTTCTCAAACAATTGAAAATCCAATTCCTCGGCAATGGCGCCAAATTTTGACAGGTCTGTCATGCAACCCTCAAAATAAAACTAGGTTGAATTAGATTTTATAGTTAGTGGCACAATCTAGGTCATCTCCCTTGAAAATAGACTTCAATGCTTAATTGAGTTTCTAAGTGTTAAAGGATCCTAAAAGCTATCTAAATTTGGAGGTTTTTTGATTGAATTAAACTAAGTAAAATGAAATTGAATTAAAATTCCTAAATTCCTAATTGCATGAACTAATGAGGTGAATGATAGACTTGTGAGTAGCTTTGGATTCATCCCTTGGTTTCCACTATCCTTATCCTAATCCAATTATGATTAATTTTGGCTTAAGAGTCCCTAATTGTGTCCATTGGCAAATGATCTTGAATTACCACTCAAGATTCAAGAACCTAGTAATTTGATGTTAATTGAGACCTCAACTACCATTAAATTACTAATTCTTGTGATTAAGATCTATGAACACTTGAATTGAATGATTAATTGATCAATTAACCTCTGAATTAACACCCTAGGATGTTTAGTTAACTAACCAAACTCTAAGGAATCCTTAAATCAAATAATAAAGCTCATAATTTCACTCATACATTTCATTGAATACCTTTGTGGCATACATGGGAAATTAAAGGAAAGTGTAAAATTTAGTGTTTAATCTAACCAATTAATCAACAAAAAGCATCCTAATTAGTTTCTAACTAGCCACTAACTATAGACAACACACATTCCAAATCCAATACAATCTTAACTAAGAGAATATAAGAAAAGAAAAGTGCTGGAAAATTAAGAAAATCTTAGCCAAAAAATATTGCTCATCCATGGATTTAAGCTTTAGCCAAGGATCCTCTCCAAGCTAATCGCAGATGGAGATTATAGCTTCATTGGAGGTGGAATGGCGTGGGAAAATGGCGTGGAGTGGCTTTGGACGAAGGAATGGACGAAGGGCATAGGGTGAATGTGACGTGATGGATGAATGTCGAAGTGTGCGTCTGTATGATGTGTGAATGGCCTCCTCCCAAATGAATGGAATGCATGTGATTTTAACATGAATCCTCCTCCCTGATGCTGCCATGAGTACATTTTTAATTCCCTTATGAGTAGCATGTACATCTTATTCTCTTCCCTGGATGATTTACGATAGATTAAGGAGCGTGCATGAGATGAATAAACTCCCTTGATCTGGAGTTGCCCGTGTGTATTTTTCTCTTAGCTATATTATTATTTATTCATTTATTTTTCTCCCAGCTGCATGTGGCTTTTGTGCTTCTCTTTTTTACGTCAGCTCCACTCCTTAGCTCTCGTTATTCCACATCTTCATCTTCTGCCTTCTCATCTAAAAAACCCTTAGCTTCTCTTCTCTATTTAGCATATTCCATGTGGTTCATTTGGTTCTGCCTTTGCGTGGTTCTTCCATGTTATTTCTGCTTAGACTCATGCATTCAATTGACGCTGCTCACGTGTTCTGGATGGAGCATGGATGGATTGATTCAGATGGATGAGTAATGCGTGGCACGAATAGATGGAATCACATGATCCTTCATTCTCTCTTGGATTTTGCCTTGCTCGAGCCTTTATTTCTCTCTTTATGTATTCATTTTTAAGAGTCCATGCATGTGCTTTCTTCTTCTCTAGCTCGTTAGCTCCCACGTGGTTTTGCATTTATTCCTCTCTTGTGACTTCCCACGTTTCTTTACTCGAGCTTCTTATCCTCGAGCCATCCCACGTAAATATTCTGCATGTTATAGCTACTTCTCCTTTTTCTTCTAGCTCTTAAACAGTGGCTGCTTCCTTCACTCATTTTGCATGTATGTGTTTAGCAACCCTTCGCATTGCTTCTCCTAGCTCATAGCACTTACACATCTTCTAACTCACCAGAACAGAGCATTGTGAATGGTTATGAGTGTGAATGCATTAGCCTGAGCAACTGTAGTGAGCTGAAACCTTTTCTCTAGCCCACGTTCTACTCTTGCCATGTCTTCATTTCTTGTAGCTTTGTGTGTTTCTATGTTTTTGCCTTACATGTGAGATGTTGATGCTGTGGCTTCCTTCTTGAGTCATGCATGTGTATTAATGTTGAGTGAAGGGTTGCTCGGGTATGCTTCTTCTCTTCACCACAAGTTTGCTTCACAAATCAATGGCTTGCTTTGTTCTTCATTTCCCTCAAACAAAATTCACGTGTCATATGCAGGATGTGGAAGGTTCTTCTTTTTTTTTTTTAAAATAAATTCTCATTTAAGCATTATTTGCTCATTAAAATCAGCACAAAAGAATGAAAAGCATTAAGTAGAAATACCCAAAAATTATTTAAGATAAATTTAAGCATTAAGAACCAATAATTTGCAAATTAATTCCTCAAATGTAAAAATGGCCAATTAAAATCAAATTCTATTAAATTGCATTCATTAAGCCATATTTAAGTATTAAAATGACTAAGTTAGGAGGAATAAAACATATAAAAATAGCATTTATCATTCATCTAGCCTAGGCCATGGTTATGCACAAAAAGGAGAAGCAAAGAATTTGTCTTGTTTTCTTGATGGGAAATACATGTGGAAAGCTTCTTAGGAATCTTTAGAGCTCATATAAACATTCATTTTAGCTTAGGAACTCTTATATCAAAATAGAATTTTAAGGAAACACTTGAAACCTTAACTTTGCTATCTTGAAATCTAATGGTTATTTGATTGTTTCATTTACATATTCTTGTTCTTTTCCTTCATTTTCCTAAGATTCACTCTTGGCTTGGCTAGAAATTTAACTCCTTAGGGCTCGTCTTATGTGGGTCGAAAATCACAAGAGAAGGAACAAAAAGAATCATGCATAAAGTGGCAAAATACCTTGGTTTTTTTGCTTTCTTTTGCTTGTTCTTCTCTTTGGATGGATTTTCCTCTCCAAACTTAAAAATTCCCTCCTTGGTCTGACCTCAAAACAGACCCAAAAGCTTCAATAAAACCATAGGAAAGAAGGGAAGATGGAAGAGAAGGAATTTGCTAAAGAGAAACTAATAAAATCCATGAAAACCCATACCTTTTTCTTGCTTTTTCTTCTCCCTTTCTCTACTCCCTTGTGCACCTCACTCCCTTGCTTCTTTCTTTGGTTTAGGGTAAAAATAAAATGAGCTAAGTGAAGGAAAGACTGGGGCGTGGGGTATATATAAGTAGGTTTAAGCAAAAATTTCAATTATGTCCTTAATTTTGGCATTTTCGTTTCTGGTCCGTTTTAACTCTTTTTTGAAAACCGTCTTCTCCATTATAAAATTTAGATCCTTAATCTTATAAAATATTTTTGGAATCACTCAAATTATAGCTAAAACTTTCCCAAACGAAAGGGTTAAAGTTTAGGTTAATCGACGTTAGAAAACATACATCGAAGGGGTTTTGACTGTTCTAGGACTTCTTATGATTTTCAGGGCCTTTAAGAACTGTAGAAAACTCAATTTTTCTATGTAAAAAGCCCTCCTATGACAATTCTAAAATTTGCCCAAAATTACGATAATGCCATTACGTTACATAGCTATTTCGTTAATTTCTATCTAATTATTTTAGCCTCTGTTTTAGGGTACCTTTAGCCTTTTAATTCCATTACTTAATATCTAAATCATTATTCTAATTTTTTCTGGACCTTGACCAATTCATTTTAGAGGACTTACTTTAAAAACGCATCAATTTCTATCGTTTTTACGAAAACTGGACATTATACTAAGTAAGGGTGAGATAAGTCCAAAAGTCTCAAGGAATGAGTGAAGCTAAGTCAAAAGTCTCTAAAATGGGTAAAGCTAATTCAAAAGTTTTAAATAATTGGATGAGGAAAGACCAAAAGTTCCTAGAGCTTGTTTTTAATCTTGATGGATTCATATTATTTCATAAATATGTTTATGTTGGATATTTGGATGCTTATGAGGCATGCTTGCTTTCTTTGACATGATAACATGCCATGTACATATATTTGAAGGGTAAATGAGCTATTGGGATTCAAAGGATCTCACTCTTCCCTATATTATTTCTAACCATGTTTAGGGAAATCTTAAGAAGCTAATGATGAATGCCAAGGACGCTAAAAAGCATGAAAACTTTGACAATAGTTTAGGATCTTATGTATTTTGGTGCACAAGAATGGTTATATATATTATTTTTGTGATGTAAACTCCCTCACATATATAAAAGTATGAGATTAGAATGTAAGTATCAATTTTAGTTGTGAAAATGTGAGAACATGTATTTTAAGTTTATATGTGCCATGGAAAAAGTGTGTATAATGCTAAATAGAGGAGTGATTTTGAGTTGTATAATATTTGGGACCTAATGAGATGGTCATATATGTTGTATTTCGTGTTCGGGACATGCTCAAATGGTCACATGCATGGAAAAAGCTCATTTTGAACCATTTGGTACCATATATGCACTAATTTAAGCCACTTACTATCCCTAAACCAAAATTTGATAAGATGAATAATTTTTTTGGATGAAATTTGATAAGTAATTAGATCTCATTCTGAGCTTTTCATAGAGCTAAGGATTATAATTCTTGGAGTTCTATAGAATTTATTATAATTTTTTAAAATTAGTTGAAAAATATAGAATTTCCTGGATACTGTTCATATGATCAGTTCTAGTTTTTACAAGCATATATTTGGCATTATAATCTTTCTATAGCCACTAACATCACCTAAATTGGAGCTATGTAGCTACAGATATGCATGCTCAAAGTTTCAGGTTTAATGGTGCTTAAAATTCAGATATGGTTACTGCTCCATTAGATTTTTGTAGCCCAAATGAATTTGTTTTGATATGAAATTTCTACAACATGTAGTTAATGTTATGAGGTTTCCATAGAGTCCTAATTTTCTTGATTTGGGGTTTTCTAACTTAAGATATGAATTTTTGAAATTAATGGCTGCAATATGCATCAATGTGAAATTATAGAAATGTGGTAAATTGATATTGACTTAAAAGCCGAATTCCTTACTCCTTTTTGTGATGTTTCTGATTAGGCAAATGTATTAAGGGTGAAATTTGAGATTTAAATACAAAAATCATGCATTTAAGCTTAAATAGAGAATTTGAGCCTTTAATGTTAGTATTTTCCGCTGCTAAAAGTGTTAGAAATAAGGAAAATAATGTTATAAATTTTGTGCTATCTCATTATAGTATGACATAACCTTTCACATCTTTTTTAAAGAAATAATTAAGGGCTTTAAAACCATATTTAATAAATGTGTTGGGTCTCATTTTTGAATTTGTATCTTTTTTTTTTTCAAAATTAAAAGAAAGTTTCTTCTTTAGGAGACAAGTTTTCTTAAAGATTGAAAATTATTATCTTTTTATTTTTTTTGAAAAAATATGGTTTTGATACAAATCATTGATTAATGAAAATTTTTTTGTACGACATAATTGTACGTAGGTAAAACCTAAGCACACAAAAGATTTCAAACAACATTTATTGATTGACACTCTTCATACATGAAGAGAATTAAGTCCGACATGGCAACTTTAAAAATACAAATAAACATAAATATAAAAAATGTTACAAGCAATTGTGTGTGCTTCTATTAAGCCAAATATCATATTATTTCAACTACATATTACATTAATAACACATTACATGAATGAAATAACACAAAAAAGCTAGGGAAACCTTTTATTTGGCATTTCTTTTAGTCTCATTGTAGAGCTTCTCACATATTTTCACTCCACTAAGTCATGGTACTCAAATGTAATAAAAGCATCAAGGAAGTTAGTCTCTATAATAGTAATTTTCCTTCCTAGAATGAACAAATAGTGAATGTGTAACATCCGATTCTCTGAAAACAAGAGAAAACGTGAGAAACGTAATGTACGGTTTCTCTGTAAACACACAAAATTCACTGGATACAAAAGGAAGTCCCCCGAAATGAGATAGTTAAGGTCTCAAAAAATTTGGAAAGCATTCTAGACTTCTAAAAATGAGAATCCCAGGTTCAGATAGAAAGAAAAACAAAGCTAGAATGAAGAAATAATTTTTTACGAAAAGCTTATGAAATGTAATGGCATTTTCATAATTTTGAGTAAATTTTGGAATTCACAAAGGAGGGCTTTCTAAATGAAAATTTTAAGTTCTCCGGGGTTCTTAAAGGCCTTGAAAATCATGGAAAGCCCTGGGATAGTTAAATCCTTTCCAGTGGGCGTTTTCCAATATCGGTGTACCTGAACTTTGACGGATTTGTTCAGGAAGGTTTTAGCTCCGATTTGAGTGATTTTAAAGGAATTTTACTAAATTTGAATCTAAATTTCATAATGGAAAACACGGTTCTAAAAGAGGAGCTAAAACAAAGGAGAAATAAAAATACTAAGAACGAAAGGCAAAATGGAAATTTTTAAAAAGTGTAACTCCCTCCCACATATATATATATATATATGATATGCCTTTCTTCTCCCTTTATTATGCACGAACATGTTTTGCCCAAAGCCAAAGGAAAATCCTAGGGGATGAGGTGTACAAAAGGAGGAAGAAAAGGAGGAGAAATTTAAGGTAGAAAGGTATGGATTTTCATGGTTTTTCATGCTCTTTCTCTTCCAAACCTCTTCTCCTTCATTCTCCTTTATTTCCTATGATTATAATGAAGTATATGGATCTGTTTTAAAGGAGAAATTGAGGGAAAAATTCGGATTTGAAGAGAAGAGCTCAAATAACACAAGATTCAAGTGAGAAAAAGCAAGAAAACAAGGTAATTTCTCTTCCTATGGTTGTCATCTTTGGTTCCCTCCTCCTCCATTTCTCCTAACATGAGAAAAACCTAGGAGGACTTGATTTTCAGGCAGAACCAAGGGTGAATCTAAGGAAAAAGGGTGTGGAGATTAAAAATATGCAAATGGAATTAACAAAAAATCATTAGATTTCAAGATGCAAGTTCTAGGGTTTCAATTGCACCTTGTAAAATGTGATTTTGTATGATGATTCCTAGGCCTAAATAAGAGTTTAAATGAGATCCTAAGATCATTAAGACGCTCCCCATATGCTTCTTCCCTTGAGAAAACAAAGCAAACTCCAAAGAGCTCTATTTCCTCTATAGCCTTGGCCAAGCAAGGATAGCATAGCTAGGGAGAGTTTTAAATTTTTCTAAGCCCATCCTTGAGTCATATATGATGAATGAAAATGAGGGGAGGCCTTAAAAAAAATTTAGAACCCATAGAAAGTGAGTTGGTGCTTTAGGTTCCATATTATGACCTAAAGAAGTAACACGTAGTTAGACTCTTTGTTTTAATTATGTGATGACTCTAAAAGACTTAAAAGGAGTCAAGAATCATATTTGAAAGGAAAGAATGGAGCCTAGAATTTATTTGAGGGGTGTTGCTTCATTAGGTGCATTTATGGACCATAATAGGGTTTATAGAACAACCTAGTGTCTAAGCAAGTTGTGTGACCATAGAAATTGTTTCATAAACCTAATTAGCTTCCATAAATTGTGTTTAGGCCAAGAGAAATCATCCCCACACTTTTGTGGGTGTGTGGCCAAAGCAAGGGAGAAAATTTCAAGAGAAAAAGTGTGTTATTGTGTGCAAGGTAGCTCACTCTCCACATTCTCTCATGCATGGATGTGTGCTTAGCTTGTGTTAGAATGTGTGTATGTGTATTTTCAAGCTATGAAAAGTATGTTTGCATGATTTTATATACCATGATTTCATGATGACATATTATGTTTCATATGATATGTGTTTGGGTTTGCTTAAGTATGATGAGGCCAAGAACCTTTAGCCATGGTGAGGATAAGCTAAGAACCTTTAAGATTGGTTGAGACAAAGGAAAGAGTCTCCCAAAAGCAAAGTGGGCTCCCAAGAGCATGGTTGAGTCCAAGCATACATTAAAGAATGGGTGAGGCAAGTTCAATATCCATAAGAAATTGGGTGAGGCCAATCCACTTGTTTGGCAAGCCTTTGTATGCTATGTATGATATCCTCAAATGATGAAAATGCTTCTTGAATATTTACACATGTCAACATGACTATACATGCATTTATGAGACTTGTTTGCATCCATTATGTATAATTGAATGAGAGATGAGCTATTGGGATTCTTTGAATCTCATTCCCTCCTCTCCAATGATCTAATGTGATAGGTGGATCAAGTGGACAAGGTAATGGAAGCCAACCACCTTGAAGAAGAGAGCTTGACAACCTAATGTGTAGTTTTTAGTTCTTTAAGGCCATATTTGTATCAAAGCATGTAAACCCATGATGTATATGGTCTATGACCTCTTAAACATGTGTAATTATGACATTGTGCCATGTATGAATGAGAGAATATGTTATGTAGCCACTAGAATGTGAATTGAGTATATGATGGCAAATTAGCTCAATGAATGGTTTGATAGAATTATGCAAATGTATGGATGAAATGGCCAAAATGAGATGCATGAAATTTGGGACCATTTGGGTAGCTTACACAAGTCTTAATCATGCTTTTAGACTTGCCCAAAAGGTGCCAAACCCTAGGGAAAGCCATTTGGTTACTTTGGTACCTCATATGGAGCTAAAATTAACCATAATGGAATCTTATGTCACTTTTGGCCAAATGAGTTCTTCTTGATCTGAGATTTGGCATGCAATTAGAAGTTGTTGAGAGGTTTTTAAAAAGCTAAATAACATAATTTTTTAGAGGTCTATAGAATATTTGATGAATTTCCAAAGTTGAAAAATTTTTTGATTTTGGTTTGCTGCACTATTTATTTAGTCCAAAAATGAAATCTATCACACAGGGCTCAAATGATGTCCAATTACTATGAAATTTTATAAAAAGAAACTAGACATTCATAGTGATCCATAAAGACTAGAATCACCTCATTTGGATGTATAGATAGGGAGATATGGATTTTTGAAGATTCTATCCAGTATCAAGAATTTTAGCTGACCTCTGTTATTGTTTGATTGGATTTTGAGGTCTTGGTGTGCCTGAGCTGGTCTAAAGTTATTTTTTTTCCTCTTTCTAACATCCACAGATTTCTATATTGATATCATTTGCATGGATTGGATTTCTGTGGAATTAATTAGACATTTTCAAATTTTTCTGCAGAAAGTTAGGACAACACCAGTGGATAGCTTGACCTCTGGACTTTTGTTAATGTCAAACGTCCTCTTTGATGGATTTTGTGGTTTGCACATATTTGTAGTATGAAGTAGACATCCGTAGATTTCTAAAATGGCCAAGAATGTATGATTTTGAGTTTTTTAGAATTGGTTATGATTTTTCAAATTTTGGTCAGAAAAGAGCCAAATCTGGTCGAAAATGGATATGAATATTTCATGCTCACCTTCGTGATTCTTGAGGTGTAGGCCACTTTTAATGATGTGAATGAGTTGTATTCATGTAATTAAATATGGGGATGTGATGTTTGAGCTCATATGATCCACGTGACACCGAATGGAGTTTTTATACGTGACGTACCGCTAAGAAATGCATTAAAACAATGCCATTTTCTTGCCTCTTGTATAAATTGCTTGATGTGAGGCATAGATGTAGTTTGAAATGGGCTAGAAATATATGGTGTTACATTTATTGGTATTAGAGAAAAGTTCTAGGCTGTCTCGGATTGGATTTGGCTTGAGGATGTAGCGATAGGGCTATGTAAAAGGCATGAATAGATAAGTAGAGCCTTGTATGTGACATGTTAGGTGTGTGAGGATAGGTTGTGGCTTTGTTCATAATGAGTAAGTTGTAAGATAGTCTTAGAGTAACTAGTAGACATCGAGAAAGGGTGGCCTCTAGAGTAGCTTAAGCAGAGCTAAGTTTGAGCAGAGCTAAGGGATTCGACAACTAGAGCTTGATATGATGTGATAGCTCGCCGAGATCAGTAGTAAGCCCTAGATATAAATAATGAGAAATGATCTTGTTGATATGAAGAGACTTGCTAGAGAGAGTATGTGAGGCCTAATTCTCCTGGTAGCCATACTCAGGCCATTCCCAGCTGTCTTGCGTAATGTACAGATGAGTAGTGATGCAGCGTAGTATGAGATGAGACTGTGGTTACACATGACCAGTTTAGAGGGGAATGAGAAAGAGAATTGCTCCCTTACCACAACACCCAAATATTTAGATGAATTTTAGAGCCTAAAAAGCAAATTCCCTTAGGCCAGAGGTTGAGTTACGAGCTACATCCTAGAGCACGACAGCCCTAAGATGACAATTAGTTATGTATGAGTGAAGCAAGAGGTAGAACCCTTTAGTTTGATGATGGGCTAGATATAGAGGCAATAAGGCTTGGGCTGATAGCTAAAGATGAAATTCCAATCCATGAAAAAGCAAGCCAATTAGAGGCCGTTAGCCGCAGCCAATTATCTTAGATAGCAGCGAGGTAATCTATAGAGTTCCTCGTCGCAGCCAATTAAGAAGTTAGCCAAGGCTAATACTCAGATAGGAAAACTAGGGTGAACCCGAGGCTAGTGAGCCATGGTGAATGATATGTTAGCCATGACGAGTGACAGTATGAATGCCT
Organism: Erythrophleum fordii; assembly: GCA_032878935.1. Taxonomy (NCBI): domain Eukaryota; kingdom Viridiplantae; phylum Streptophyta; class Magnoliopsida; order Fabales; family Fabaceae; genus Erythrophleum; species Erythrophleum fordii. The sequence goes on from JAVQMF010000055.1 coordinate 3,464,236, forward strand.
TATTGGTCATATTTAAGTCAACTTGAGGAATGAACTGATAAAGGATTAGTCAATCCACACAGAGCGGGAACCCCTAGTATAAGTAAAGAAAAAGAGTAATGAATAGTCATGGAAGGTTAGTAAAAACTCGTGGGCTTAGTAGTTGAGACTAAAGAGAGAGCTCAACATAGAGAAAGTTAGACACAGAGATAATGAGGTTATTGTGACCCACCTACAAGGCATTGACTCCAACCTAGAGTGCTACCCAGTGAGACATTGAATGATAGAATATTAGTGTAGCCTCAAAATAACGTAAGATAACACTACCAGTAGTAAGGCATATAGTGAGTGGCCTAGAAAGGTGTACCTCATAGATAACACCTATAGGTAAGTATAAGTAGCACAGTAACAGAGGCTCAGAAAGGAATGAGGATAGTTAGTAAGCTACAGGTCCGATTAGATGGCTAGCCTAGGCTAAGCATAAGCTAACACCTGGAGGAGATACTAGTAGCATCGTTCCAGTTGAGATATGTAAATGAAAGGCTCAGTGAAAGTTCTCCCTGGATCTAGAAATGAAAGATGAAATATTCTAAGTCAGGGAAACTACCCAGTAGTGGTTAGCAAATTCCCCTAGATAAACCCCTTTAGTCATAAAGTATAGTAATAAAGGAAGTGAGGAAGAGCTGAGAAACTAGCTACAAAAAAGATGCCCTCGCTTTAGTCATGATTAGATGAGTAAGCTAAGCCCAGAAAGGTAAATAAATAGGAGTCCAATAGTTAGTTAGATGAGTTCCCTAATATGAAAATAATATAGGGTTAAGGCATATAAGTGATTAGAGTACCCAGTAGAGTATAAGTTTTCAGTAAGATAGAGTTTGGACATTGAGAGCTTGTGTCCTGGATTGGGTTATCAAAACCTTAGAAATAGTATACTCTGCTCCTGGGGATGAAATTAAAGAGGTTGAACAGAGAGAAAGCCCAACTTTGATCTGAACATAGAAATAAGATAAAATAGATAGTTAATGTCTTAGTACCCTTAGGGAAGCTCGAGGGGGCTAGAGACTACCTAAGAGGGTGAGCCTTGTTTTATGTAGAGAAAGAGTATAAGCTGAGAGCACCATAGAATAAAATTCCTGGGATTATATAAAATAGAATTCTTCTTACCAAGGGATGGTCTAGTTAAAAGCAGAGTAAGAGTATGAACAAAAAATAGACCCCTTTGATGTTACAGAGAGTAAATAAGTGAAGGAACCCTGGAAAAATACAGATGCTCTTGAGCATAGAAAAACCTAAATTAGCAACAGAAACAACCAGTAGTAAAACATCCTTTTACCTAAGTAAGAGGATAAGAAAGGTAGAAAGAGAAGATATTACAATATTTAAGCCGAGGATATATTAGGTTGAGAATAAATATTCAGTTAATGTACTTGAGTACTTAAGAAAGCATATCCATCCTTCGTATAGATGCCCTTCTAGCATGATAGCGCTTGAAGTAAAAATAGTAAGGCAATACAGAGAAATCTCAGGATGAAATAAAGGAAGAATCTTATTTTCCCTGAGCACTTTATGAGAATAGGGTAGATAAAGAAAAGTAAGAGAGGAATACTTTAGATTATTGGGAAACTTGCAATATACAAGTGATAGTGGCTTTGAACTCAATCATGAGACGCCTATGTATTAGAGTTTAATGTTATGATTTGCTTGCAATAGAGGCTACATGATATTAGGTCTGGCCAACCTAGTAGTAATGTGGCTTAAGTGCATAGCAAACGACGACATCAATCACCAAAGTGTCCCGATAATCGAAATGTATTCTAGTTAGCTAGATAACAAGATAAGTTAGAAAAGAAAGGTAAAGGGATTCTAATAATATCATAATAATAAGGAAAACATGTAGAAAGGGATCCCTAATAAAGGATGTTTAGATTCAGTATGTATAGCCTGAGTCCCTTATAGTATGTATAAATGGAATAAATAGGGACCAGTGTATTGCCTTTCTCTTGCCAGAGATGTTAATCACACTTAGTGTGAGATGCCCTAGTGCCAAGGCATTTAAAAGCAGAACGTGGGCATAGTTAAAAACTGTAGGACATGAGAGGAAAGTTAGAACAAGCATATGTAAAGTAAGTAAGTCAATAGAGTAAGAAAAGGAAGCCCAAGCAAAAAGGGCTAAAGTGGGAATCTGATGATCTTATGAGGAACGATGAGTGAAAAATTTAAAATGCTCCCTAGTATCAAAATGATGGTATCATAGAGAATTAGATGACACAGAATCCACTTCACACGAAGAGCATGAAGCACCTTTGAATTTAGCCTCAGCTATTATGAGCGATGGTAATTGGACTTAGTAAACATGTATTTTACTATTAAATACAGTAATCTTATGCTTTGACGTCTCTCAGAGACAGATCACAGTAAATCTCAGCATACAGTGGGTTGCAATAGACCCTAGCAGGGCTTTGAGAGGTCGCAGTAGACCCAGGGGTCATAGTAGATCCCATAGAGTTATAGAGAGCCCTAGCCACAACATGATAGTTCTCTGGTAAGATGACGGCCTAAGATAGTTTTTATAGAGCAGTTAGTCTCAGAGACCAGTACAATTTCAATTAAATTTTATCTCAGAAACTAGAGATCTCCTAAGTCTGGTAGACTGTTGCCACATAAATATAAAGATTTTACTCAGACAGTTAAACCACTGACTAGCTCTCTTTAGAGATGAGCATAGTGTATGAGATGAGGAAAGCAAGAAATTAGCCTTCCAGAGTTAGAGCTAAATGAATCACTACTTAGCAGATAGCAGCCCTGATTGAGGGATAGAGAGATCCCTACATACTAGCTTATGTATTCAGAAAGGGTTCAGGTGCAGTTTTTATATGAGGTAAGTGGTATAGTATATCTCCAATGAGTAAAATTGTGAGAATAGCTAGCATCCCATTAAAGCCTAGCAGTAGTCAGTGGTAGTAGCTCTTCGGTGCTACTATGAGACACGCATGTTAGGCCTATCAATATTGAAATGAGGGACTACAAAATGCCACTATAAGCGAGCGAAGAAAACGAGAAAGAGTCCCGGCCTGCAGAGACAAATGTAGTAATAAATAGAAAAGCCAGGATCAGTAAGAGCAGAAACTCCTCAAAGGAGTTGTAAGCCCAGTAAGTAATTGAGATGTAAGGCCTGTGACAGAAAGAATGTGAATTGTAATCATAGGATGAGCTAATAAGGAAGAACACAGAGATAAGCAGTGGACGATACATGTAAATAAGTAAATAGATAGATAGAAACCTCTGATGGCTATAATGATCAGAAAAGATAATGAGATGTTATGAGAAGCCATTCAAAGAGGATATGGGAGATATGATATGAAATAAGTTATCTCCCAAGATATGTAAATGAGTCCACTAAAAGAAATATTAATCCTTGCGAACGGGTTAAGAATAACCCAATATAATTAGTAAGCTTTCCAAAGATAGGCCTTCAGAGTTAGAAATTTCTTTCCCTTATGAAAAGAATTAGCTAGTACATTATAGTAATAGAGCTCTCATTAAGAGCTAGTATGAAAATTCTCTGATTGAGAGAAAATTCGAACGAGTGAAATCACTAAGAAAAGCGTATAGAGTAAGGAAGAAGGGAAAGGAAAGAACAGTCAGCCAGAAAAGAAAATAGTAAGAAGAAAGCATACCCCAAATTTAAAGGATAAAATTTATTTAAGGGGGGAGAAATGTAACATCTGGTTCTCTAAAAATATGAAAAAACATGAGAAACGTAACATATGGTTTCTCCGTAAATGAACGAAATTCACCAGATACAAAAGAAAGTCTCCCAAAATGAGATAGTTAAGGTTCCAAAAAATTTGGGAAGCATTCTAGACTCCTAAAAATGAGAATCCTAGGCTCAGACGAAAAGAAAAATAGAGCTAGAATGAAGAAATAATTTTTTACGAAAAGCTTACGAAACGTAATGGTATTTTCATAATTTTGAGTAAATTTTGAAATTCACATAGGATGGCTTTTTAAATGAAAATTTTGAGTTCTCCAAGGTTCTCAAAGGCTTTGAAAATCATGAAAAATCTTGAGACAGTTAAATCCCCTCTGGTGGACATTTTCCAATGTCAGTGTATTTGAACTTTGACAGATTCGTTCAGAAAGGTTTTAGCTTTGATTTGAGTGATTCCAAAGGCATTTTACTAAATTGGAAATCTAAATTTCATAATGGAAAAGACAGTTTTAAAAGAGGAGCTAAAACGAAAGAGAAATAAAAATGCCAAGAATGAAGGGAAAAATGAGAATTTTTAAAAAGTGTAACTCCCTCCCACCTATATATATGATGTGCCCTTCTTCTCCCTTCATTATGCACAACCATGTTCTACCCAAAACCAAAGGAAAACCCTAGGAGATGAGGCACACAAGAAGAGGAAGAAAAGGAGGAGAAATTTAAGGTAGAAAGGTATGGATTTTCATAGTTTTTCTTGCTCTTTCTCTTCCAAACCTCTTCTCCTTCATTCTCCTTTATTTTCTATGATTATAATGAAGTATATGGATCTATTTTAAAGGAGAAATTGAGGGGAAATTTTGGATTTAAAGAGAGGAGCTCAAACAACATAAGATTCAAGTGAGAAAAAGCAAGAAAATAAGGTAATTCTCTCTTCCTATGGTTGTCATCTTTAGTTCCCTCCTCCTCCATTTCACCTAACATGAGAAAAACCTAGGAGGACTTGATTTTTAGGTAGAACCAAGGGTGAATCTAAAGAAAAAGGGTGTGGAGATTAAGAATATACAAAGGGAATCAACAAAAAACCATTAAATTTCAAGATACAAGTTCTAGGGTTTTGATTGCACCTTGTAAAATCTGATTTTGTATGATGATTCCTAAGCCTAAATAAGAGTTTAAATGAGCTCCTCCGATTACTAAGAGGCTCCCTATATGCTTCTTCCCTTGAGAAAACAAAGCAAACTCTAAGAGCTCCATTTCCTCCATAGCCTCGGCCAAGCAAGGATAGCATAGCTAGGGAGAGATTTAAATTTTTCTAAGCCTATCCTTGAGTCATATATGATGAATGAAAATGAGGGAAGGCCTTGGAAAAAATTTAGAACTCATAGAAAGTGAGTTGGTGCTTTAGGTTCCATATTATGACCTAAAGAAGTAACATATAGTTAGGCTCTTTGTTTTAATTATGTGATGACTCCAAGAGGCTTAAAAGGAGTCAAAAATCATATTTGAAAGGAAAGAATGGAGCCTAGAATTTATTTGTGGGGTATTGCTTTATTAGGTACATTTATGGATCATAATAGGATTTATAGAACAACCTAGTGTCTAAGCAAATTGTGTGACGTTAGAAATTATTTCATGAACTTAATTGGCTTCCATAAATTGTATTTAGGTTAAGAGAAATCTTCCCCACACTTTTGTGGGTGTGTGGCCAAAGCAAGGAAGGGAATTTCAAGAGAAAAAGTGTGTGATTGTATGCAAGGTAACTCTCTCTCCACCTTCTCTCATGCATGGATGTGTGCTTAGCTTGTGTTAGAATGTGTGTATGTATATTTTCAAGCTATGAAAAGTATATTAGCATGATTTTATATGCCATGATTTCATGATGACATATTATGTTTCATATCATGTTTTGATGTGTGTTTGGGTTTGCTTGAGTGTGGTGAGGCCAAGAACCCTTAGCTATGGTGAGGATGAGCTAAGAACCCTTAAGATTGGTTGAGACAAAGCAAAAAGTCTCCCAAAAGCAAAGTGGGATCCCAAGAGCATGGTTGAGTCCAAGCATGCATTAAAGAATAAGTGAGGCAAGTCCAATATCCACAAGAAATTGGGTGAGGCCAATCCACTTGCTTGACAAGCCTTTGTATGCTATGTATGACATCCTAAAATGATGAAAATGTTTCTTGAATATTTACACATGTCAACATGACCATACATGCATTTATGAGACTTATTTGTATTCATTATGTATGATTGAATGGGAGATGAGCTATTGGGATTCTTTGAATCTCATTCCCTCCTTTCCAATGATCTAATGTGCTGGGTGGATCAAGTAGACATGGTAATGGAAGCCAACTAGCTTGAAGAAGAGAGCTTGACAACCTAATGTATAGTTCTTAGTTCTTTAAGGCCATATTTGTATCAAAGCATGTAAACCCATGATATATATGGTCTATGACCTCTTAAACATGTGTAATTATGACATTGTGCCATGTATGAATGAGAGAATATGTTATGTAGCCACTAGATTGTGAATTAAGTATATGATGGCAAATTATCTCCTTGAATGGTTTAATAGAATTATGCACATGTGTGGATGAAATGGCCAAAATGAGATGCATGGAGTTTGGGACCATCTTGGCAGCTTACACAAGTCTTAATCATGCTTTTATACTTGCCCAAAAGGTGCCAAACCTAAGGGAAAGCCTTTTGGTTACTTTGGTACCTCATGTGGAGCCAAAATTGACTATAATAGAACCATATATCACTTTTTATCCAAATGAGTTCTTCTTGATTTGAGATTTCGCATGCAATTAGAGGTTGTTGAGAGGTTTTTAAGAAGCTAAAGAACATAATTTTTGGAGGTCTATAGAATATTTGATGAATTTCCAAATTTGACAAATTTTCTGATTTTGGTATGCTGTACTATTCATTTAGTCTGAAAATGAAATCCGTTACACAAGGCCCAAATGATGCCCAATTGCCATGAAATTTTATACAAAGAAGCTAGACATTCACAGTGACTCGTACCAACTAGAACCACCACATTTGGATGTATAGAGAGGGAGATATAAATTTTTGGAAATTCTATCCAGTATTAGGAATTCTAGCCGACCGCCGTTACTGTTTGATTGGATTTCTAGGTCTTGGCATGCTTGAGCTTGTCTAGAGTTATTTTTTTCCTCTTTCTTACATCCACATCTTTCTATATTGATATCATTTGCATAGATTGAATTTTTTTGGAATTAATTAGATATTTTCAAATTTGTTTTCAGAATGTTGTGACAACACCAGGGGATAGCTTGACCTCTGGACCTTTTCATATGTCAAATACCCTCTATGATAGATTTTGTGGTTTGGAAATATTTTTAGTATGAAGTAGACATTCATGGATTTTTAGAATGACTAAGAATGTATAATTTTGATTTTTTTTACAATTAGTTATGTTTTTTCAAATTTTGGTCAGAAAAGAGCCAAATCTAGCCAAAAATGGACATGAATATTTCATACTCCCCTTCATGATTCTTGAGTTGTAGGTCACTTTTAATGATGCAAATGAGTTGTATTCATGTAATTAAATATAAGGATGTGATGTTTGAGATCATATGATTCACGTGACACCGAATGAAATTTTATATGTGACGTAATGCTAAGAAATGTATTAAAACAATATCATTTTCTTGCCTCTTGTATAAATTGCTTGATGTGAGGCATAGATATATTATGAAATGAGCTAGAAATATATGGTGTTATAGAATGTCTACATTCTCAATTAAAAAGTTATATGTAAAAGGGGAATCATTAAAACCAAAGAATATGTTTAGAATTCACACCAAATTATTAAGCAATTCTAAGAATTTTGCATAATCCAAAATAACAAGAAAGTGTGCATAGATTTTTTAATCAAGGTGAAGGCAAAGTATGCATAATATCAACATTAAATGCATCTCTTTGGGTAAAACTAGGTACTTTCGTCTGCAAAATGCAGAGATTTAGAAAATGTTTCCATGGACTCCATAGAAAAAAAATTCAAAAAAAGAAAAAAAGTGAATGAATAATATTTGTACGAAACATGTACAAATATATACAGTGTATGCACAGGGTTAGTACGCAGCCTCATGTAGAGTCGCACAGTAACCCGCTTAGCTACAGTGTAGCTTCACCACAATTTATATATATATATATATATATATAGATTTAGGCACACCATGAAATCAAAATTTAGGTGCATAATTCTAATGTCAAGTGAACATTCAAACCACATTTCATGTCAAAATTTTTATTCCTTAAATTAAGCACTCAAGATTCATCAACCAATATCCAAATCATGGCTAAAGTGTATTCTTGCTTTTAGAAAAATTATTATTATTATTATTATTTAAAATGAATTATGATTTAAATAACTATTTGGTAGAGTTAGGGTGATATATTACATGCTACATGTCATTTATGTAATTAGTATGTGTGTGTGCGTGAATTGTGTGCTCTACATAATTAATTAAAATAAATGCTTAGCCCAAATTAAAAATAAAAAATTACTCCTATTGAAGTTTGTAGCATTATATTCCATGTCATGTGTGCACTCGTGAGCATATTCTCTACACCTCTAAAGGAGTAGTGCCTTATGCCACTCTTCCAATCTTAGACATTCATGTCTTCATTTGTCTCTCATCATGCCACGTGGCCATACTTACCAAAATGTATCATTCTAAATTGTCTTTCTCAATACTACATTTCTCAACCTGCCTTCCTCAATAGCATTTCTTAGACCCTATACGTTCCTAAAGCATTCGTGAAGAGATGGAAGTAAGGCTGACTCGCATTTGTTTGAAGAGTTTGAGAAAAGATATATATATATATATATATATATATATTAGCTCACATTTCAGTATTTGGATGGTCGGGATGAAGCCTCCAAGAACTATCTCCAAATCATCTCTTTTTATATTTTCCAAACAATTAGGAACAATATCTTCACACAGCTATGACTCTTCAACCAATATCTTATGATCTGTCACAGGAGTATCATTCTTTCTTTGATTGGATTTCAGATAAAGTTGACTTACATGTTGGGCTTTGACAAACCTTTATAATTTTGAAGAGTAATTCTTTAATGATATGCCGCAGAAGTATCCTTTATTGGTTTAAGCATGTATTTTTAATGTCCTTTTATAAACATTTGATTATAGACTTTTCATTCAGCTTAGCAATGGAATAAAGTTTGTCTTAAATAATTTAGACTTCATTTATGTCCTAAATACCATTCTCCAAGAGAACAAAGAGCAAGTACATTGTGAAAGACCTTAATTCAAGAAAAAGAATTTGATATTGAGTACTTACGATTTGAAAGGGATCAAAATCTTGGCGCAAGAAAGAACTAAGGACATAAGTAATTAAGTCATGTGGCAATTCTTACACTAGATTTCAAAATTGGAATCTCTATGTTTTTCTTGAAAATAGTTTGATAATCCAAGAGTAATAACTCATAAAGTAGGCAGGAGAACAAAAAGAAATGATTTTAAAAAAAGACAAACAACTAACTTTTCATGTCCAGCCATGATATGTTATGGAGAACCAAATCTTTTCATCCATTTTTTGTAATTTGAAATTATCATAGATGCAGGACTTTAGTGAATTATACATGTAACCACCCTTAGACAAGCTGTCCATGGAATTAGCATAATAACTAGTGAGTGATTGTGCAGACAATAATGCCTCCAAATGTAATTCTATTGGGTAGTCAACAAGGAGGACAATGGAACCAGGAACATAAGTACCCAAGACATCACTCAAGGCAGGTGAATCACCTTTACCTCCATCTCTTCACAAATGCTTCAAGCAATGTATAGGGTCTAAGAAATGCTATTGAGGAAGAGAAGCAGAGAAATGCACTGCTGAGGAAGACAACTTTAGAATGCCACATTTTGATAAGTGTTGCCACATGGCATGATGAGAGAAGGATGATGATGTGAATGATTGAGATTAGAAGAGCAGCATATCGTGTTACTTCTTTGGAGGAATAGAGAATTCGCTTGCATGTGCGCGTGCGCATATGCATTGTATAATTTTCTTTAATTTAAATAGATGCATTTTGAAAATAGGTATATTATTTAATTTTCTGATATTTTGGTGCTTTATATAGTTATTTTAAATAAATTATATGGTCTATATATGAGATCAGATCATCTCCCGTGTGCAGAATCTCCAGTGCCTCTCCTGTGAGCTATCCCAGCCCTTGCTTTCATCTAACGGCATAGAACGAAGCAGCGTGTTTAGGACTGAAGGTCAAAATATGGGAGTGGCTTCTCTCCATTTTGAGCGCTAAATGGAGAGTCAATTTGAAGCAATCCTTTCAATTGAATTTATCCAACCGTTGCACTGCTAACACATGGCCTGGGAGTCAAAACGCAACATTTCATTAAACTAGAATGCTGCGTTTTGGTCCAAATCCTGTAAACGAAGATTGTAGCCATCCCTTTGTATATCTGCTAAGATGTTAACACGTGACTCTCCTTTTCTTAAATACCCAATGCGATTTTCTCTTAGTACTACGTTGGACAATCCTCCCTCTAATGACATTTGCATTTTGAAGCTCTTCACCCTCTAATAGCGTCTACGTTCCACGGATCTAAAGCCATGCATTTGATAAAGATGCTCTACGTTGTGGTATGCTAAAATTTAGTCCCTCTTACCGTTCTTGATAATTTTTTTTTTTATGCCATTTTTACTTCGAGTCAGTATCAAAGTGCTTGGGGCAGAAGAAAAAAATTTTTGCAGACAACAATGAAGGGCTGATTACTAATAGCTGACGATAATGTAAGGGCACTTGCAACTTGTGTTGTTATTAATTATGATGAACTTCTTTTTAGTATAACATGTGAACAATGTTTGATTTATTAGCTTTGTGGGAATTTGCGTTCATTGCACGGGATTACGTTATTCTTAAGGAATAAATTGCAAGAAGGTCATGGATGATTTTGCATTAGGTTTGAAAGAAGTGGCCACATAGGCTCATCAAACCATAGAATATTGAGCTAAGTGGGGCTACAACACAGCACAGAGGAAGTAGAGCATTTGAAAGCGTTGTTAAATAGAACAAAATACAGAAACAAAAGAGTTTGTATATTGTACTAGAAGAGTTAAAGAGGAAAGAACATCTACATAAGAATAAAGCAGAAGACTGCAAGAGATGTTTACCCATGAGAATAAAATGCTCAAGATTCATAAAGCTGCAGCATTTGAGAACATCAAAGAGTTGAACATTTTGTCATAGAAACACTTATAAGAGGAAGACAAACACGACCCAGTTTCCCCCTTCTCGACCAAGCACCCATAAGAGGTTTCTTGTAGAAGCATCCATAAAAAGGAAGAGGTTGCTGCATTTATATCTAGCTTTGTTTGAGTTCTGTTGATTTTGGTATGCATGTTGTAGAAATGGTGCATTTTAACCTTAGTAGATGCGTGTTCCTTTTTGGGCCGTGGAATGAAATCAACGATCGCAAGCTTTGCATGGGAGACGCACTTGATGACCTTCTCATGGGAGAGGATCCAAACTCTCTGTATATCCTTAGTTCGAATTTAAATAAATATATTTATAAAATAGATATATTAAATAATTATTTAATCAAATACTGATTATTTAATGAAATTTGACTTTATTGAATACTTTGCTCATCCTTCCACCTAACTTGATGAGCCAATGCACGAGTGACTGCATGCTAAGCGCAACCAAAATAGATTCTTCACTCTCAAATATATAATAATACATAGGATGAACAATTGATAGATTATTTACTAGTTCTAAATTACAGTTGTGACACTAAACATACACATACAAAAGGGGGGTTGTTTGAAAGATTGGAATTAAAAGTAAACAAAATTAATCAACACAACAACAAAATTATACAAATCTTAATCAATAACATATTTGAATAAAGGGATTTCTCATTTACAGCTTGTGGATTGATCATCGGCGACTAAAAATTTATTCTTATTCAAAAATTTAACTAAAAAATTATGTACAAGCTAGATAATCGTTTTTCTTCCTTGAGTTCATTAACCTAGCCTTGCACTAAAGTTAAATTCTTGTTACTAATCAATTTGGTATGAATACATCCTAATCATACCAATAATAACATTATGACTAAGGGAAGGTTAAAACCAAATAACAATTCACCCAGCATGAATTATTTAATTCGTTATATATTTTTTTAAGGCAAGCAATGAAAACTATGATCATAATCGTCTCACCTAGTTGCTAATTTCACAAATGACATAACAATTATGGATTATGCAACTAGTGTAGCATTCAATCACAAGAAAGATTAACTACTTAGCTACTTTCAAAAATTGAATATGTAATCATATGAAATTAAGACAAAGAAATACATAAATTTGAAATTAGAACAAATTGCAATTCAAAACATGTGTCTCCCCATCTTACAAAACTAAAGTATAAAATTCCCTTTACCCAAAAAGAAAAAATTAGCTCTTTATGATAAATATAAAATGAAAAAAATAAAAAAGAAGAAATTCTACCTCCAAACAAGCTCGCTTCTAGCTAGCCTTAGACATCCTATTTAAAGCCAAAATAGTAGGGAATAACTAAAATTCAATGACCAACAAATCCTTCAATTATCTATTAAAAATAAGGAATTATCTTAATTCAATTAAAATTCAATTTTTTGATTTTGTTCTTTGATTTAGCCTTCTATGATACCAATATTAGGAAGAAAGCATCTCTAGAAACATTCCAAGGAAGAGAAGTGGAAGTAAGGTAATTTTAAAATGCTTTCTATTATCTAGAACCCTCTTGTAAGTCATATTGGAATCAAAACAAAAGATTCAAGAAACTTACTTTACTATTGACCTATGACACTAAGATGATGCTTTTGCTATTTAAGATTACTAAAAGAAAATTAAGATAGGGTCTTGATTCTATTTGATGAAACTCTCCACTAGATCATGCCTCTTCCACTAAATAAGTGGTTAAGCATGTTAACTATTCTAATCATATTAGGCAAAAAACTTTCTTATGAATCCAAGAGCAATGTTCTTGATGATTCACAAAAGTAACACAAGTATATTCTAAAACTAAAGGAACTCTAAAAAATCAAATTCTTAAGTGGAGAAACTTCTCTTAGCATGTTCCAAAAGGCAATGGCAACATTAAGGGAAGTGCTAGCTCTCCTTAGGGTTTTTATTCTATTTTAAATGAAACTCCTAGCCATATTAAGAGAAAGGCTATTTAATAATATGCTTTTTTTGCACTCCCTCTTGTATTACCTTCTGTTGTGTGTGACCCTTTAAGTTTATATTACATTAGTTGTGAAAATATAACTTTTTATAATTAATAATTAGAACATGTTTTAATTAATTAATTTAATAATTAAAACTCCTAATTTGTAAATTACAATTAAGTAATTCTTTTCTTCTCACATATCATAAGTGATATCTGGCAATATATCATAACCCTTAATATAATGTGAATTTAGTCACAAATCAATAAAACCTTTGCTATTAATGTTTAATACACAATCATATTGCTCTATTACATGATCTTCTCTAGGAACTTGTTTACGTATATATGACATGTCAAACCTTAAGTTCATGACATGCATGCTTTTGGATGACGATTTAAATAACAGAATTAGAAACTGCCTTTTCTAATTTCTCTTCCTCTTGCTATGGCCATAAACTTCGTCTAATCTCATCCTTATCAAATGAAGTTTCTCTTTCTTTCACTAAGAGTAATATATCCCTAAGTACTACACTTACATGTCTTTATGCATGTGACATTATATCCAATTACTACTTATAGTTTAATTCATTGCTAGAGCCAAAACCCAGTGTATCAAAATATACTATACAACATAATAAGATATCAATGGTCACTTAGATCAAAGGAGAATTGCACTACACAAACTAAGAATAGCTATTGATATATTAGTGAAAAACTCTAATAGCTATTCTTAATGAGTTTGTTTAGTGTACTTATACTTATTATGAACACCTACATGCTACTCTTAGTGTCATCTACATAAATGACCTAAAGATAGGTATCCATATTTGTATAAGCAGATTTTGCCATGTGTTAATCTCACTAGATTATTATTGCCCTAAATTATGATCCTTGATTAGGAACTATTTAATATTAATGTTTTAACAGGAACATAAATTCCCTTGAGATAATTAAATCATCATTTATGTTCCCCTTCTCTAAATTTAAGGATAATATCATATTAGTAATAATGTTGATATAAGCTAATACTTTATTAATAATAAAATAATAACTATCAATGGTTACCTTTTAAGGCACTTACACTAATAATCTCTCATTTGCACTAAAGCTAATGATTCATGTATCTAATACTCATCTTTTCAAAAGGTTTCTAAAATTGTTTTTGGTTTCCAATGCAACAGTCTTTGCATAAAACAAAGCCCACAAGTCAAGTTATGGGCTAAAAAATAGACATTACCTCTACTAATATGCCCAAACATTGAATCTTGACTTCTAACTTATCTACTCCTTTAAAACAACTTTATTTTAACTTAAGTCCTTCATGAAGTTGTAGTCCTAAGGTGTAGATGGTTTTGGGCTTTTGAATTGCTTAATTCCAACATTGGATGCCTTAGATGCATTCTTTTAGAGAATTAAAGGTTGAGCAAAAATTCTACTCCTATCAAGATTAAGACAACTTTTTAGATAAGACTTTAGGACCACATTTATAGGCCTAATAGATGTAGATTATAGCCCATAATACTTTTCCAAAAGGATCAAGATGTCCTTTACAACTTCTTTGAAAAATTCATTCATATTCTAAACTTTTAACCTAATGAAAAACCTGAAAAAAAAAAAACAATAAATGTTAGAAACATAAAATGTTGAAAATTTCTAATTTGAAGTTTAATTACTCCCAGTTTCTAATTTATGTCATAAGCACAAATATCAACATTAATAATCATAATAAGACAAAAATTATACTAAATAGACGAATTATAAGGAGAATAAAAATGTACAATATTTTATCTATCAAATTCCTTAACACTTAGTTTTTGCACATCCTTGGGCAAACTAGGTGTCAAGTTGAACATATCTAAATCTCACTTAACACATTATCACAAATGCATAGGCTATTTAGTTTAAACCTAAATCAAATGCACTAACCAAAATTTAAAATTGCAACAATATCAAGTAAACTAAACCCAAGCATACCCATTTCTTTTCATATCTATGCACAAGTGCTTTCGATCAATCACATTAACCTTGCAACTAACATAATCCATCCACGCATAACTTATCCATCAACCATTCCTCTTTACTACTACAAATTGGGTAGCAAACTAGGATGCTCTTGAAAATGAGTGCATTTTACGTTCCATCTCATTTCATACTTGTGTTTGTGAGTGAGTACATTTTACGCTCCATCTCAACATACCACATGTGTTGATATTTTCTTCTCTCTCTCTCTCTCTCTCTCTCTCTCTCTCTCTCTCTCTCTCTCTCTCTTATATTGTTGTCATTAATTACCCTATTAGCTTAAACCTAAATTTAGGTCTAGCTTAAGAGAAATAGTCTAAAGATTCATCACACATTCCTTAATTATACTTCACTACTAAGTCCATTTCAATTAAATACTAGGGCTTAATAATGCTTAACCTTATTTTACAAACCACATTGCTACATTTTTAAACTAGGTGGTGTATATATAACAAAAGTTCTAATTAAATCCTATACATCATTCAAATAACTTAAGTAAAACTCATGTATGATCAATTTTCACATTAGAAGTCAACTAGAGCTCCTAAAAATAAATGAAAAACAACTATTTTTTTATTTGAATTAAGAAAATAACCTAATTCACTTAAATCCCCTTCCTCACACTTAAAACTTACACTGTCCCTAACATAAGGCACACAATCAAAAAATCTTGGACATGTAAAATTGAAAGAGATAGAGTAAGAGAGCAAATTTAATGCTGGCATGGTAGCAACTGTTGGGTTGCCTCCCAAATAGTGCCTTTGTTTACTATCGTTGGCTTAACATTTCAGTCCTACTTCGTCAAAATACAAAAGTCTTCCAAGCTAAACTTCTTATATTGTATGCTCTTAAAAATTTTTATAAAAAAAACTTAAACCTATGCCTGTTAACCTTGAATACAATGTTAGTTCTTAAGCTTCTCATTTCAACTACGCCATAAGGAAACACAATAACAACTTTAAAAGATCCAAATTGATGAGAATATAAATTACTAGGCATTAACTTAAGTTTCAAATTGTAAGCAAAACTTTTTGTCTAACCACAAATTGCTTCCTAGCAATCATCCTATCATGCATTGCCTTGGTCTTATTGTCATACCTTATTTTATAACACTTTTCCTACTACAAATACCTCATATAAAACTTAGAGGAGTCAATGAAAACCTGCACTAATTAAATTCATACAATTTCACTATTCATTAGGTCAATTCCAATCTCTTATCTAACTTTGAAAATACACAATTAATTATAAAAAAATCGTATGAGGTCGATTCGGGGCTCTGCTTCAAGCTCTCTAAGCCCTTTACTAGCGAAAAATACTTACTTAGTAGAGCACATATAAATTCATATAAAGTTGCCCCTACAACAAACTGGACAGTTTTACCCCTCATTTGACATATTATTATTATTATTTTGCCTTTATATAAGCATATGCATTTTTGCATTTTAGGCTCACCAGTCATATTCTATTTACTCAAGGGTTAATTATATTCATGACTTTCCATTCCATACCTAAGTACCTTATAGTGTCATAACATAACCCATACACGCAAAAATCTAAAATATTTAATTATATGACAAAATGTGATACATAAAAGTAAGGTCCTCAATCTATTACTCCACACTCTTTTGCCCTTTCTTTGCTTGAACTCAGACCTAGCATGGGTTATATTTAGGGTAAGATTATGAAATCTCAGTAGTAGTAAACCAATCTCATTCACAAGCAAGCATGTAAGTATATAATATAATGCCAATCAATGTGCCATATACCACATAGTAATACAAGGGATTTCATACAAGGCCAAGCACAATCTAAGCATACATATCTCATCTTGTAACATAAATGACAACTTGACATAGCATACCACTAATCATTATACAAACATACAAGCTTAAGGAAAGAGAGAGGAAAACTACTACCTTAGCAAACTTTGCTCCTCAATCCTTGGGACTTGGTTTACTTGGTTTTGGAGTTCTTAAAACAACATCAAACCCTATAATCATAATGATAATTCATCACAATCAACACATAAACTTTAACTTCTAAAGTATTATGACCCTTTTAAACTCATTGGAACTATTGGAATTGGAAAAATCCAACTCCTTACCTTCCAATTCACTATGGTCGCATAGTGCGCATTTCTTGGCCAAAATTTAGAAATTTTATTCCATGAGTTTTGGGGCCTTTCCCATAGATATTCCTAGCTAAAAACACCCTTTTGAATCCATTGGAATGGATAAAATCATCAAATTCCAGCCCCAACATCACGTTTCGGTCATAACATAATCTAGCTCCGTTTTAGGCTTAAAAGTGAGTTTCTTTGGTTCTAAAAATTCCATAGCCTCTTCCTTTATGTTTTAGGACTTGAAAATTGGTATAAATGACTTTAAGACATTAGGAAAATACAATAAAAATTTTGGGAAAATTCGGACAGCATCTCCCTATGATTTCTATTTTCCCAAAAGTTATAATCTTTGTGTTTTTCAAAGTCCCAACACATAACAACAATAACTAAGTTCATATGGCATTCATGTTCAACATATAAACTTCATTTCAAGGCCTTCATATTCAAAATATAAACTCCATTTCTAATGATTCATATGCTGTCCAAAAGTGACTCATAGCTAGGGTTTAACAAGACTAACTTAAACCATATGATTTTCAAGTGGAAGGTGGAGAAAACTTACTCTTTAAACTTAATCCTTGCTTTCTTTGCTTTTCTCACTCTAAGATCCTTTCTCTTCCCACTTAGAGAAACATTCCACCTTGAAGAAAAGATGAATATGCAGTTGCCCTTTGGAGAAAATGGTTGGAGGATGGAGAAGAAAAAGAAATTTGGTGAAGAATGGTGGTAATTTTGCTTGGTTTCACTTTTTCTTCCATTTTTTCTCCCTTTCTCTCTCTCTTCACGTTTTTGTTTCTTTCTCCCTTGTGTGTGGCATGAAAATGGTGGAATGGAGGTGAAGGAGATGAATTTAGATGAAGTTAAATGGTCATACTAAATTTGGACCCTTGGATCAATCTTTTCAAGATCAAATCTTAACCTTCTATTCCTTTTTCTTTTGCTTTTCTAATTTCATAACTAAATATCTTCTTCCAAAATTTCTTGGCCACACACTTGGACACCTTTTCTTAGCCCTTAAGTTAGGAATAGTAACCATGGTTAATTTCCTTAACTCAACCATAATCAACTTTTAACTCAACCATAGTTAGTTTTTAACTTAACTATGGTGAATTCTTTAAAATAACTAAAATCCTTTTCTTCTTTCCCTTTTATTTTATATTTACATTTGAGTTTCATCTTCTCTAAAACCCTAATTATATCTTCTTTCCTCTTTTGGGCCTTTAGAATAAACTATTGGGCCTTACAATAGTCTAAAAATTGGTATCCAGACCTGATTAAGGTTTTATGGTACAATACATACCTTTAGACTTTCTAAAATTTATAAATATTATTTCTTCTACTTTCTGGCCATACTAAGCTTCAAACATGAATCAGGGCCCCTTAACCTCAATCCTCATAAATTTTGGTGTCAATCGGACACCTGGGTCTATAGGTGTAATTTTCACCGTTCTATATTATGATTGTGCTATAAAATTTTCATTTACTGCAATTCTATTCCTGAAACTCCTTAAGGGTTTCTTAGCCCTTTAACTATTCATATTTCTATAGTTGTTACAACTTTCTTTTTCTATTTTGCTCATGGCTACTAATTGGGATTACCAGATCCCGAACTGGATCTTGCCCGGCCATCCAAACAACTTGGCATCATTGGACCCATCTCATCAAATAGAGTTTAATCGTGGGTCTCGGATTTCTGAGATTCTTGTCCGATTTTTTGATATTCGTGCCTAAAGCCATGAATAGAGGGTGAAACTAGGGTTCCTTGAACTTTCAGGCAATTTATACATTTTGCCCAGTATATAACTTTTCTTTGCATTTTAATCCTTGGCTCTTTCATACTTGACTTTGAAGACTCTTCGGGACCTTTTTTCAATCCCTTTTTTTTTTTTTTTTTCTATTTTGGCCTCTGCCCTTGATTCATTATTATTTGCGGTCTAGAATATTATTATAATTTTATTGGACCTCAACTTACTCTATTTGAGGGGCTCCCTTTTGTATTCGGTGAATTTTGTACGTTGATGTAGAAACTGTATGTTATGTTTCTTATGTTTTCTTACGTTTTCTTGGATTTTTAGAAAACCGGATGTTACACTTATCCTTATAGATTCTTGAATTCTTATATGCTTTAAGTCGCATCTCTTCCAATTCTTACAATTGCAACTTCCTTTGCTTTCTAGCTTTGTCCATATCCATTTTGCAACTCCTCATCACCCAATAAGCCTTATGCTCTAGCTCTACAAAAAGGTGCCATGACTTTCCAAAGACCAATAGATAGGGAGACATCCTAATGGGCATCTTATATGATGTCCTGTGAGCTATAAACCAGCATCACTAAGGCTCCAGTCTTTTTTATTTGGTTTCATAGTCTTTTCCAAGATGGATTTGACTTTTCTATTGGCCATTTGTTTAGGAGTGATATGGTGTAGATTTTTTATGAATAAAACCATACTTCCTTATCAATGATTCCACTATCTTATTACAAAAATGGATTCCTTGATCATTGATTATTGCTCTTGGCATTCCAAACTTACTAAATATGTTTGACATGATAAAACCTACAATAACTTTGGATTATTAGTTTTGGTGGCCTTTGCTTCCACCCATTTAAAAACATAATCAACTATAAGCAATATATATAAAAATCCAAGAGATGAAGGAAATAGACCTATAAAATCAATATCCTACACATCAAAGAATTCACAGATAAGTATAGGTGTTTGTTGCATCTAATTTCTAAGGAATATATTTCCTCCCCTTTGACATTGTTCACAATTCTTATAAAAAACATAAACATCATGAAATAATGTAGGCTAATAAAAACTATTATCTAACACCTTCCTAGCTTTTCTCTTAGGTCCAAAATGACCTCCATAAGCATAAGCCTAATAGAAAGTAAGGATAGATTGAATTTTAGAATTATACACACATCTTTTAACTATTTGATCAGAACAATATTTCTATTAATATGGATAATCTCACACATAATACTTTGCCTCACCTATTAGTTTGTACTTTTTAGCTTTACTCATATTATTAGGTAAGGTCTTACCAACTAGATAATTTACCAAATCTAAATACCAAGGAACCATACATCAAAGAGCAAATAAATGCTCATCAGGAAAGAATTCTTGTATGAGCTTGGGATTTTCTTTTCTTACCAACTAGCTTAATGAATCTACCATAAGATTCTCCGCCTCTTTCTTGTCTTTGATCTTAAGATCAAACTCTTCTAATAGAAGAATCCATTGGATGAATCTAGGCTTTAACTTATTCTTTGCCAATAGATGCTTTAAAGCTATAAGGTTAGAAGACACAATCACTTTAGAACTAAGTAAATAATCTCAAAATTTATCTAATGCAAACATAATAGCCAAAAGTTCTTTTTTGGTTGTAGAATAATTGTAGAATAATTGCACTAAGTCAAGTGTCCTGGATGCATAATGAATAAATGAGCTTACTTACCAACATGTTACCTTAAAACTACTCCAAATGCATAATTGCTTTCATCACACATTATCTCAAATGGAAAACTACAATTTGATGGTTGAATTATGAGAGATGTGGTTAATGTAGTTTTTAGCTTGTCAAATGCTTCCTTACACTCCTAACCAAACTTAAAGGGCTCTTTTTTCTACAATAATTTGGATAATGGTGACACAACTAACTTTACTAATTCTCATTTTATTCATATATGCTCAATTTTACAATAAGTCATTGTTTAAAGGAATTAAATGGCAAAATATGCTTGTAAAATTTTCCTCTCTTTCATAAAACTGACTAACTTGGTATGATAGTATTTCATCTTTATTACACATGAGAGTAAGTTAGATTGGAGTCAACACTTAAAGAGGTGGTTTCAAACAATCTCTACTTACTCTTGTTGTTACTTTAAATTTGCTTATGACCTAAGCTTAGTCCTTATTCAACATATAATATATCAATAGCTCGTGAAAACATAAGCTACGCTCATTACTTCACATAAAGCTTGTCATAACTTAGCATAAATTTAAACATTTATGTTATCATGTTCTTGATCATAACATGTCCAAAATGACTAATAACCTAACTTACCTTTTAGATAAAATTTTGTTATAGTTTTCCTTATATTTTCAAGGGTTCAGACCATCCAAATGGTTACAAATCTTAGTTAAAACCTAGTTATAAATTAATCATATATTACGTCATCATTTTCTAACATAATCATGCACCTTAGGGCTTAATTAGCAGTTAGTTCACTTAGTGCAATTTCCATCACATAATATATCAAATTATGTCTTGCTAAGCTTAGGAATACATCATTTTGGCTTTAATGACAACATAAACTAAATTTACTCATCTTGTCATCATAATCTCAAAGGTCATTTCCATACATCAAGTATGATTCATAACATACTAAATCTTAAATTACATCATTATATATAAGGAATCTTAGTCTGATTACATCATGTTATCTTTCATGCTATCATAAGATTTAATATACATTATAACATGTTCAATTCATCATAGGTTACATTAAAACTAGCTAAAATTTGCATCAAATCCTCCGCTGAATTCTCAACCTCAAGGTTCCAATTCTTTGTATTAGTCTTTTCCCTTGTTACTTTCTTCACATGGTTTTGGTTAGTAGTGGATGTAGGGGAATAAGATTGAAAGAATCCTTGTGGCAAATTCCAACATTTTAAGTATACATAAATTTCACCTAAGTAACAACGAAGTAAGTACATACAAGAAACTATCTCATCAAAACTAAAGAATGGCTTACACATAAACTAGTAAACGTCTAAATACTCATGAAAACATACCTGTCTAGGCTACTCTTGGTGTAGGGAAGAATTCTTATGCTTAACTCCTTTGCCTTGCTCATATTGGATGCCATAAGGCATACTAGCACAATATAACACATACAAATTATAGACAACTAACTCTTTTAAAAACATATTCAAGCATAAGTATATAAGGCATATGAGCAACTAAGCACTCAAACAAACAATTATGCATAATAAGAAGGAAGGAAATTCTACTTGGAGGGATCTTAGTCTAATGTTAAAGCCACTAAATTCTTTTACTCAAAACTTTGCTTTTCTCATCCACACATAAGCAATATGGGCCAACTTTACTTAATTTGCCTAAAATGTCAAATTAGGTATAAATATGGTCAGCTAATGCATAATCAAGCCCATTTCATCTTTACATAGTACTAAATATAGATTGAAACCCATTCCTTTCTCCACTTACCCTTCATTTAGGGCTAAAATTAGGGTTTTTCCTAGGCACTTTTTTAAAACTAAATTAAACTTCTTAAATTCATAAATATGACCATAAACAACAATTTTACTATTTATTTGGTTATTTATATTCATTTAGTCATTTTCTTCAATTGACATATTGAGATATTCTGATACAACTTTGAACTACAAGTGTCATGTCTTTCTCAACATCTTAGCTTCATTTTCATGTCATATATGACTCATTTAAATCATAAGAGACTCACTTGGACATCCATAATCATGTTCAAACACAATCTCTATCCATATGGTCAATTAGGCCGTTCTGTAAGCTTAATTTTCAGCATATCAAAATTATGAGTTTTTGGCACCAAACTTCATTGAAATCATCTCTATAATTTATAATTAAGCCTCTTTTATCATCAAAATGGAAAAAGAAACATCATAGCTATAAGGTTTTCCATTTGGCCAAAAATGATCACACATGTTTCAGACTTGGTTTTTCCAAAGTTTCAAACCAAATACAAATTATATTCAATATTTTCACCATCATAAACACAATTTCACTAAGAAAAACATTACACCATCTTTCTCTATCTCTAACTAAAATTTGTTGAGTTTCCAATTTACACATTTTCATGACTTGAAAAACTTACCTTGTTTGAAAGAGTTCTTGGTTGAATTTTTTAGTGTAATTATATCTTTCAAAGGAGCAAATTCTTCCACTTGGACAGCCACCAACTTTGATCTTTCAGGATGGTATTTGGGTCGAAAGAAAGCCCTCATGGAGTAGAAGAAATTTCATGACTACAAGAAAATCAAGAATTGCCATATATGTAAAACTTTTATTAATTTTTTCTCTTGTCCTTCTCCTTATGGCTCCATTTTTACCTCCTTTATGCTCAATTTCAACTAGTCCATAGCAGTGAAGAGATGAGGAAGATGAAGGGATCATATTAATAAAAAACTAATTATGATAAACACTTTTACGAAATGACAATTTTGCTTTTATATGGCTTTTTCTTTTGTTTTAACTTATACTTCAGTATTTTCTAATCCAATTTGCTCCTTACATATTTTCACTTGCTCTTTTACATAACATTTATAAATTTAGGATTCCTAGTGGCATAAAATAGGTTAAAACTACCAAAATTAAGATTTTGCCATGGCTTTCTCAATTTACATACAATCCAAATTTTGACCAATAATGACCCCTTTGGTTAATCTACTCATCTTATTTTATCATATTTTAATGAAAAATATTATATTCTCTTAATACATTTCAAGCTATGAAAACCCTTAATTTTCCATTGTTATAGGGCCAAATTTGCTTTTCCTTTTACCCTTATTTTGTGATTTAACTCAGTTTTGGCTCATTTTTCTCATCTTAATTAGGCTTTTAGTTCTCCCTATATTTATTTTATGATTTAGCTAGTTATATAAAATACAAGATATGACAAATGGAAAGGCAATCTTTGAAAAATCTTGAATGAATTTGAACCTGCATGTCCAAGAAAAAGACATACTTCTTGCACACTCAAAGGATAAGTAAAATTCACAACTAAATCAACTTTAGCTCTATCAACTTCAATTCCCTTACATGTGACTACATGACCTAAGACAATGCCTTGTTTAATCATAAAATGACACTTCTTAAAGTTTAAAACAAGGTTTGTCTTGATGCCTTGTTTTAGCACACAAGATAAATGATCTAAACAAATATTAAATGAGTCAGCATATACGATAAAATCATCCATGAACATTTCAATGCAATTTTTTATCAAATTTGAAAATATGCTTATCATGCATCTTTGAAATGTACTTGGTACATTACATAGCTTAAAAGGTAACCTCCTCAATGCAAAAGTCTCAAATGGACATGTGAATATGGTTTTTTTTTTCCTAATCCCTAGATGCAATTACAATATGATTATAACCCAAATACCCATCAAGGAAATAATAAAAAGACTCACTTGCTTATCATTGCATTTAACTTGTCGTAGTTGATGTACATCCTTAATCCACTAACAACTCTTGGTGGAATGAACTCATTATCTTTATCTTAAACCACTGTCACTTAGACTTTTTTGGCACAACTTGTACTATGCTTACCTATTCGCTACCTAAGATTGGAAATATAATGCATGCATATAATAGCTTCAAAATCTCCTTTTTCACTATCTTTATCATCTACAAATTTAATCTTCTTTAAGCTTTTTTGCTTGGTTTAGAACTATCTTCCAACAAAATTTAATGATACACATTAATGGACTTATACCTTTTGATGTCAACTATAGTCTAACTAATTGCTATTTTATGGTCCTATAGCATTCTTAAAAGCCTTTCTTCCTATATAGGTCTTAAGTTCTTTACAATGATGACTGGTAATGTCTCATTATCTCCTAGGTAAGCATGCTTTGGTGGTTATAAAGAGGTTTTAGCTCCAAATCCAGTGCTTGCTGTAACAACCCTAATTCCTAATGATCGTGATTATGATTAATTGTATGATTAATAATCATAAATCAAGGTCTAAAATCATTAAAATTAATTAAATTAAGAAAAGTGAGGGAATCTGAACTTTGATATTATTAGAGTTATTAGCGAAACCATCATAACTATTCGAGTCCACTAGTGATTCTAGTTATTAATTAAAACCTTTGATTCATTTCACTATTGATTTCAACTCATAAAACCTCTTATAAATATTCTTAAGTTATTTCATAACACTATCATAATAAACTTCAAGGTCTCTAAGCTAAAAATAAGAGTCTGGGAACTTTCACTGCGACTTGGACCCTTCTCGTCATGACTAAGTTGGTTATTGGAATCTAAAATCCAAGTTTGGAGACACACGCCATGACTTGGTACATTTGCGCTACAGTATAAGTGGCTACTAGAGCTCAAAATCAAAGATTCAAACCTTGCATCGTGACTTAGGCCTTCCATGCTATGGCAAAGGTGGTCTTAGGACCTACTACACTCTTCTCGAGCACCATGGTGAGGCTCTTACTATTCACACTCTTAGTGAGTGTTGCAGTAAGTTAGAGCCTCGCCATGGCAGGATAGCTTCCTAGAAGTCTCCATCCAATTTATTCGAATTGCACCATAGTGGAAGTACCTGCGTAGTGGTGAAGTTGGATTTTGTTACCCTTCTTGGGTAAAATTTTCGACTTGCGTCATGGTGGAAAATCTCGCGCCATAGCGCTCCTCACCTTTGACTAATTGTTGGTCATGACTTAAGGTGTTTTGGCCGTGGCTCAATTTCCTCCTACACCTAAACTCTCCCAATTTCATCTTAAACATTGCAACACTCCCTTTAATGGCATTCTAAGGTCATTCTACCTTAATTTATAAGGTTTTAAAAGTATCCAATCACCTAATTTGCTCAGTATATCTATTATCACCAATTCAAGACTTAGGTATTGATTTCTACCCATCTATCCACCATATATTAGCAAATCATGGACTTTAACACAGGGGATACCAAAAGCCACTACTATTATCCTTCAAATGTAAATCCCAATTGAGGTTCCATACATTGCTAGTCTAAGTCAATATTCAAGGCAACACATGATTACATTCTGAGATAATAAATCATATCTCAGGGTTATCAAGGTTCCATATCAAATTGTAAGCAAATGGATACATCAGATTCCATGATAATTATATTACACAAGTAGTCCCTATACTTGGCAATTCATTATGCAATGCAGCAAATATATAAAACTAGTATTCTTATTACACAGACCCAATTTAACAAGATTTCTAAACCTATGTGCTACCAAACCATACAATAAGCTTCTATTAATCTTTCTTTGCCACTAAGAGGTTCAATCCTTGAAAATGTTAACCCACAATCGGAGTGAAATATACAATCTCAATAATAAAAGGAAAATTTCATATATATGTACAAATTAATCAACATAATGTATTTTCATATCTTTAAATACCAGAATTATCAATTCAATTAGCAAATGAACTAGTTGAGTTATAAGTAACAACTATGCCCATACCGGCAATCACAACCTAGTGCCCGATCGAAGCATGATGCACGGGTGGCAATCACATCACAACTCCACCAAGGATGCTCAGTATATCTATTATCACCAATTCAAGACTTAGGTATTGATTTCTACCCATAAATCTACCATATATTAGCAAATTATGGACTTTAACACAGGGGATACCAAAAGCCACTACTATTATCCTTCAAATGTAAATCCTAATTGAGGTTCCATACATTGCTAGTCTAAGTCAATATTCAAGGCAACACATGATTACATTATGAGATAATAAGTTATATCTCAGGGTTAGCAAGGTTCCATATCAAATTGTAAGCAAATGGATACATCAGATTCCATGATAATTATATTACACAAGTAGTCCCTATACTTGGCAATTCATGATGCAATGCAACAAATATATAAAACTAGTATTCTTATTACATAGACCCAATTTAACAAGATTTCCAAACCTATGTGCTACCAAACCATATAATAAGTTTCTATTAATCTTTCCTTGCCACTAAGAGGTTCAATCCTTGAAAATGTTAGCCCACAATCGGAGTGAAATATACAATCTCAATAATAAGAGGAAAATTTCATATATATGTACAAATTAATCAACATAATGTATTTTCATATCTTTAAATACCAGAATTATCAATTCAATTAGCAAATGAACTAGTTGAGTTATAAGTAATAACTGTGCCCATACCGGCAATCACAACCCAGTGCCCGATTGAACCATAATGCACGGGTGGCAATCACATCACAACTCCACCAAGGACTTACTCAGGGTCCACAACAACAACAATGAAGTAGCCAACAATCATTTAGCATTTCAAAATCATATAAGTACAATAAATATCATATTAAAATGAGCATATACATAGAATTAGGAAATTAACCCCAGTTATCTTAATGAAGCCCAATTACTTTTCCTTTAGCTACCATTATAATCCAACTGCACACCAAGCTTAAACACAAGTATAGTTATCATCAATTTACTTTCATTGATAAGGAATTTCCTATCCATTGATCAAATTCATCAAGAATCCCTCAAGAATTACTTACCCAAGCTTCCCAAGAGTGTATTGCACTAATTCAAGGTCAAGCAATCAAAACTCACAATAGGTCACTTTTCACATCCCCATTTTCACACATGAACAAGGCATACACCAAAAATCAACCTAAATGATAAAATTTTAGCATATACAACTCACAAAATGGTTGAAGGCACTTAGCCACCAAGATGCTCTAAATTCGAATTTGGTGTTCCCCACACCAGAAACCTCAAGATACCTCTCAATTTTCTTGGTAAATTAGCACAAAATTAATGCACATATTATAAACAAACTATAGAGGTCTCAAACTAGTAGAAAATGCATCAAAATGAGAAGGAAACACTTACCTAACAATAATCCTAGCCTCAACCTCTGAAATTCCACCATGAGAACACCATACAACATATTTTAGATTTGGATGTAGGTGAAAATGCTCCAAATGAAAAATCAATTAGGCCAAATCAAAGAGGAAAAGGAGAGGGTTGAGTTATATATCAGTTACCTTGACTAAACCTTACTCTAGAAGTGGGAGAAAATTTATTTATACCAAGAACCCTAGCCACCTCTTAGGACCTCTTAATTTTCTTATGCCTATTGTGTTTCTATAGTATGGTAGAAAGGAAGAGGGTTATCTCTTAGGGTTTTAGTGAGCAATGGGCTTACCCATCAGTGTAAAGTCCACTTAGGCCCTTTCTTAGTTGTTGGGTTGTGGTTTAAAGAATTGGGTTATAGAACACTTGGAGTTAAAAGGAAAATGTGTTGACCCAAAGGCTCAAAAACCTACTTGGGTTTAGGTTTTTAGTTTGTTGGGCTAAGCTTGATGAGTCCATTTAAGTTGAGTCTGAACAAAATAAATGTTGGGCCTTTAAGAAATAGAATTAGATCTCCCTAAGGCTAAGATTAGGCTTCTACATGTAGCCTAGAGCATAATTAAATTAATCATAAGACCTAAATTTGTGTCCACCTCTCTTAATTAATTTCCTTAATTAAATCCAATATTAATTCCTAATTAATCATAATTATCCTTAATTAATTTCGGGGTGTTACACTTACACCATAAAAGGTAACAATTTCTTATGAAAGTATGGAAATTCCAATTTGCTAATGTGATACCTTTATGAAATAAGAGGTAGTGGCTGTAATGCCATAATCATTTCTTCAACTGTGGAACCCAATGGTCACTCTAAACCTTGACTAAGCACCATTTTTAGCTTATTTTTATTACGCAAATTAAAAGCCTCATATGCAAACACATCAATTGCATCAATAGAAAGCTAGATTGAACATCATTACTAGGGCACTTATGTCACACCTTGTGTTTTCTAAATCTTTAGATATCAAAGAAAAGGTTAAAAACCATAATAATTAGGAACTAAAGGTTTAAATAAGATGAAAGGAAATAGCAAGAAAAGTGAAAATGGAGCCAAGGTGGCTAAACAGAGTAAACCAAGATATTAGTGGCAAAATTGTAATTTTGAGTAAAATTTTGAAAACTCAAGAAAAAGATTTTTAAATACTAAAATTAAGCTTACTAGAGTGTTTAAAGATCTTAAAAACTATAGAGACTATCAAAATAGTTAAATTCTTGATGGTGTACGGTTTATGATGTCAGTTAATTACAATTTTGACCGAGTTTTTTTAACCTTTTTTAAATTCTAAAAATTTTGAAATAAATATTTTTAATAAATTAGAGAGCCTCAATTTTCATATGGAACTAGTGGCTTTTGAAAAGGATTTAAGACAAGTACAAATAAAAGGGTCAAAGTTCAAGGATGTAAAGGAAATTTTTAAAATTATTTAAAATATCCCTTTCTTCCATTTTATTGCGACCACGCCACCTCCTCCTTCATTCCACCGACATATTTTCTAACCTAAACCAAACCAACCTTGGCATGAAGAAAAGGGAGAAAAGAAGGAAAAATGGAGTTAAATAGGTAAGCATAAATGTAAAATCTCATGCCATGGTAGTTAGCAAACTTTTTCTCCTCTTTAAACTCTTTTTAATGGTAATTTTAATTACTTGAAAGAAGGATTTTAGTGGCTAAACACTTGAGGAAAGAAGAGAACTTAGAGTAATTAATTGCAGCATAAGAACCTCCATTTGATAAGCTTTCAAACAAGTATGATATGAGTTAGAAAATTTGCTTTTCCTTTGAGTTTTATCCCCTTCATGTTCAACCCAAAGAGAGAAACTAGAGAGGGAATTTGAGTTCGGTCAAAAATTGATGGAAATAAGGGTTTTAAAGGGACTAAAGAAGATTATGTAAAAAGAGTCGCCTAGGAAACTATAGAAACCAAATTAGGCCACCTAGGATTCTAATTGCACCATGGAAGTTATGGAACCCCAGAAAGATATTTTAATCCACTTAAGACCACACTTATACTACAAAAGAGCCAATGATACTTTATAGGTATCAAATTCCCCAAAAGAAAGACGAAAACTCCAGCTAGTTATTAATGGTGCATGTCTTAGACTAATGATGGCTAAAGCACCTAGGGAGTGTTTTGATAAATCTAAGGTTTTAAGAGGTTTAAATGTGAGCAATGGACACTAATGCAAGCATTGGAATGAATTTAGGAACCCTATTTTGAAAAGTGAAATTTTAGGATTTATAAAGAGCCTAAAGAAGTAATTTGGTATTAAGATTATTTAACCATGCATGTGATAACCCTAATGCATTCCATTAGAGTTATATACCTTATATCAAGTGAGAATTTGAAGGCCCGAAAGTGAATTGTGAGAGTTGCCACTGAAGAGACCTAAAGTAGTTGAAATTGTTTTTCAAGTTCTAATAAACCTATTGTCATACCTCACTATATGATGCCTCTCCTACTACAGATGCCTCATATAGAACATAGAAGAGCCATTGAAAATCTAAACTGATGAAAATTTTCTTTCCTTTTTTTTTTCAAAAGAGCTTCCTCATACAATTTTACTATTTATTTGGTCATTCCTAAAATATTGTCCAACTTTGAAAACAAGCAATTAATTATAGAAAAATCGTATGAGGTCGGTTCAGGGCTTTAATTCAAGTTCTCTAAGTCCTTTACAAGAGAAAAATACTTACTCTACAGAATACATATGAATTCATATAAAAATGTCTTTACAAAAATCGGATGATTTTTACCCTTCATTTAACATAATATTATATTTATATTGATTTGTCCTTACATAAAGGCATGCACCTTTGCATTCTAGGCATGTTAGTCATACTCTTTTTACTTAAGAGTCAAGTATATACATGGCTCTCTATTACATACCTGAGTACCTTACAACACCATACCATAACTCATACATACAAGAATCCAGGATACTTAATTACATGACCAAAATGTGATACATAAAAGCAAGGTCCTCGGTTTTATGCCTCCACACCTTTTGCCCTTTCTTTGCTTAAGCTTGGACCTAACATAGGTTATGTTTAGTGTGACATTATAAAATCTTAGTAGTAGTAAACCAATCTCATTCATAAGCAAGCATGTAAATACATAGCATAAGGTCAATCAAGGTGCCACATACCATATAGTAATACAAGGAATTTTATACAAGGCCAAGCACAATCTAAGCATATATGTCTCATCTTATAGCATAAATGACAACTTGATATAGTATAACACTCATCATTATACAAACATACAAGCTTAAAGAAAGAGAAAGGAAAACTACTACCTTAGCAATTTGGCTCCTCAAGCTTTATGACTCGGTCCACTTGCTCTTGGAGTTTCCAAACAATTATTAAACCCTATAATCATAATGATAATTCATTACAATCAACATATAGACCTAAAATCCTAAAGTAATATGGCCCTTTTTAAACTTAATAGGACCATTGGAATTGGGAAAATCTAACTCCTTCCCTTCCAATTCACAATGGCCGAATAGTATACATTTCTTTGCCAAAATTTAGAATTTTATTCCATGAGTTTTGAGGGCTTTCTTATAGGTATTTCTAGCTAAAAACACCCTTTGGAATCCATTGGAAAAGATAAAATTATCAAATTCCAGCCCTATCAACACGTTTTGGTCAAAACATAATCTAGCTCTGTTTTAGGCCCAAAAGTGAGTTTCTTTGGTTCTAAAAATTCCATAGCATTTTCCTTTATGTTTTATGGCTTGAAATTTGGTATACAAGACTTTAAGACATTAATAAAACACCATAAAAATTGTTGGAAAAATCGGATGGCATCTCCCTAACATTTTCATTTTCCCAAAAAATTATAATCTTTGTGTTTTTCAAGGTTCCAGCATACAACAAAATGGATGAGCTCATATGGCCTCTGGAGCCAATATATAAACTCCATTTCTAGGCCTTCATATTAAACATATAAACTCAATTTCTAATAATCCATATGCTGTCCAAAAGTGACTCATAGCTAGGGTTTAACAAAACTAACTTGAAACATGTGATTTTCAAGTGCAAGGTGGAGAAAACTTACTCTTTAAGCTTAATCCTTGCGTTCTTTGCTTTCCTCACTCTAAAATCCTTTCTCTTCCCACTTAGAGCAACATTCCACCTTGAAGAAAAGATGAATATAAAATTGCCCTCTGGAGAAAATGGTTGGAGGATGAAGAAGATGAAGAAATTTGGTGAATAATGGTGGTAGTTTTGCTTGGTTTCACTTCTTCTCCCACTTTTTCTCCCTCTCTCTCTCTCTCTTCACATTTTTCTCTCCTTCTCCCTTGTGTGGCATGAAAACGGTGGAATGGAGGTGAAGGAGATGAGTTAAATGAAGTTAAATGGTCATACTAAATTTGGACCCTTAGATCAACCTTTTCAAGGTCAAATCTTAACCTTCCATTTCTTTTTTCTTTTGATTTTCTAATTTCATAACTAAATATCTTCTTCCAAAAATTCTTGGCCACACACTTGGATACCTTTTCTTAGCCCTTAAGTTATGGATGGTAACCATGGTTACTTTTCTTAACTCAACCATGGTCAACTTTTAACTCAACAATTGTTAGTTTCTAACTTAACCATGGTTAATTCTTTAAAATAACTAAAATTCTTTTCTTCTTTCCTTTTCATTTTATATTTACATATGGGTTTCATCTTCTCTAAAACCTTAATTATATCTTTTTTTCTCTTATTCGGCCTTTAGAATCAGCTATTGGGCCTTGCAACAGTCCAAAAATCAGTATCCGGGCTCGATTAAGGTTTTACGGTACAATACATACCTTTAGGCTTTCTAAAATTTATAAATATTATGTACTCTACTTTCTAGCCATACTAAGCCTTAAACATGGATTAGGGCCTTTTACCTTAATCCTCATAAATTTCGGTGTCAATCAGACACCTGGGTCTATAGGTGTAATTTTCACCGTTCTGTATTATGATTGTGCTATAAAATTTTCATTTATTGCAATTTAGTCCCTAAAACCCCTTCAGGGTTTCTTAGTCCTTTAGCTATTTCTATTTCTATAGTTGTTATAACTTCTTTTTTCTATTTTGCTCATAGCTACTAATTGGGCTAACCAGATCCTGGACCGGATCCCGCCCGGCCATCCAGACAATGTGGCATCATTGGACCCGTCTCATCAAACTGAGTTTAACTGTGAGTCACGAATTTTCTGGGATTCTTGCCTAATTTTTTGATATTCTTGCCTAAAGCCACGAATAGAGAGTGAAACTAGAGTTTCCTGAACTTTTGGGCAATTTATACATTTTTCCTAGCATATAACTTTTCTTTGCATTTTAGTCCCTGGCTCCTTCATACCTGACTTCGGAGACTCTTTGGGGCCTTTTCTGATCCCCTTTTTTTAAATCTATTTTGGCTCTAATTTTAGGGCACCTCTAGCCTTGACTCATCATTATTTACGGTCTAGAATATTATTCTAATTTTATTGGACCTCAATTTACTCTATTTGTGAGACTCCCTTCTGTATCCAGTGAATTTCGTATGTTGATGGAGAAACTATATGTTACGTTTCTCGTGTTTTCTTATATTTTCTTGCATTTTTGAGGGACCAGATATTACACCTATGTGGTAGTAAAATGAGTTAGAATGAGTCTTGATAATTTATTTTGTATTGTAAATTGATGTATGTAAGCCAAGCTAGTCCAAGCCCATCATTTTGTAGGTGTCAACCTAAGAAGGAACAAGAAAAAAGGAGGGAGCAAGGCTCCTAGTCTCATAAGGTAGCTATATCTCTCTATCTTGCATGCATTTAAATGTTTGAATGAATTTAGATGCTTGAATATTTGGACGCTTGGCACTTTTCATGAGCTATGCTTTGTATTAACTTCTATCTTGAGTTTCATGTATACATGATGCTATGTTTAGCTCCTATGGCTTCTAACTCTTTATATTGGGGCATTAAGCATAGTAGCTCTTCCTTGGCCCAAAATTGAGCTTAGTTGAGCTTAGCAAGTATGTATTTATGACATGGCTAAATAAGAATTAAAGTTTCATGCTAATTCTCATGTTTAAGTTACTTAAGGCATATAGCCTCTATGAATGAATTTCCTCATTTGCATTAATTGTGTGCATTGATATGGATTGAGATTTGCTATCAAGATTCTCCCAAGAATCTCACCTTCTATATCTCCATTAACCATGACAAGTATTACAAATAAAGAGAAGGAAACCGAGGAGAACTGGAATCTTAGAAGGCATAAATGGAAGCTTTTTATATAAATGGATATTCATAATATATAGATATGCTTGATGTATAATATGAGATGAGTTAATGACTAACTACAATGTATATAATGATGGCGTGCAATATAATCTTTGTGGAAGTTTCAGAATGTCCTTGTATATTATTTTGGATACAAGAGTTGAACTTGGAATAGAATTTGCTACTTGATGGGATATGGTAGTATGATGCATAGTAAAGCACCAAATGGATAGCAATATAATGTATATTATGATGATACGTAGTAAACATCTCATGTACAAGATTATGAATATGAATATATGCCATTTTGATGTGAATAGAAGTATATGGAACTTTATTTGCTATGTTGTGCACCATGGGCTCCATGTGCAATATAGGGTGTAAGAGAGTGATTTTTAGTAACTAGTGTTATTTCATGTAATAGTTCCCACAGAAATGAAGAACGAATAGATTAAAATTTGCTTGAAATAAGATATTGCAATTTAAAGGCCAAATTGACTACTTTAAACCAAATTTTGGTTTAGATGAATCATAAATTGGACATTTACTCTTGACAACACAAATGATCCATTTTGGGGCTAAAATTTGGTAGACACGTAGAGAATTTATAAAGCTTTCTAACAAGTTAAAGACGGTATTTTTTTGAACTCTATGGAATATTTGGAGAAATTTTGAATTTAGTCCAAAACACTTGAATTATGCAGTTTATGCTATCATGGCTGAGTCAAATGGATTCTTTTTCACTTAAAATTTTGATAGTATAAGGTTTAGATCATAAGCTTTTTGTAGACACCTAATTTAGGTAAATTGAAGTTATATAACAAAAGTTATGAATTTTTGAAACTTGACCCATATTATGTTAAAAGAGGCTAAAAATGGCTATATGGCTCTCTTATGCAAATGGAGCTTGTCTTGTGTTCAAATGGGTAAAAACAAATGAGTCTATGTAGTAAGATGACAAGAAAATCCACTTTGGACTATGGAATAAGATGACAAGAAATCCACTTTGGACCCTTATATGCTTATTTTAGGTATGAAGACCTTATAAAATTGCTGTTAAAGGTTTTGCTATGGTTATTTTTTGTTGCCATTAAAAGTAAATTGCATGGAAATGACTTTATAGAGTATGATATGACATTTTTGGCATCAAAACAGAGGTTCAAGCATTTAGCTATGGTTAAGGCTTGAGGATAAGGATATGTGTTAGGTGTTTGGCTTTCCATAGAAGTTTGGATGTGTGTTTGTGGCATATAGGTAAAGTTATGTATTAAAGTTTCTAGTTGGCCCTAGATAAGGATGATGAATATTAGAAGTGGAAGGCCAACTAAAGTAGAGCTTTTGGATCCTAAGTCAGTAGCTCTATAGGGTATAGTGTTTTGCTTGGAGCAATAATAAGTGATGATGTAGCATAAGCAAGAAGTAAGAATATAGCTACAAGAGAGATTAATGTAGAAGGGGAATTGAGAGAGTTACTCTCTTAGCCACAACATCCAAAGGACCTAGAGAATTTACAAGCAAATCCCTCAAGCTAAAACCTAAAGTCACCACTCTAGCTAAACCCTGACTAGCCTCGCTTCACCATTTAGCCAATGAATGATCGATTTAGAAATTAGGGCCCCTTAACTAATGATAGTGAGCTGAATGTAGAGAAAGCTTAGGCTTGGATACTGTAGTCAGTAGATGTTCAAGGTAAGGGAGTGTATATCAGAATAAGAGGCCTTATTGGCCATATTCAAGCAAAAAAAAAAAAAAGAAGTAGAATATGTGGGTGAAATACAAAAGAGCCAGTTAGAGACCTTTAGAAATAGACCTAATGCTTATAGAGGATAGGTAAGTGATAGAAGAGAAATAAGCTTAGTATATGAGCCTACGAAAGAGACTAAAATGTTTTATGATTGAGTCCAAAGGTACAAAAAGACTAAAAACTAGTCTGTAGTGATGTTGTTAGCTCACAAAGTAGCGAAGGTTGCAGAGATCGCCATTAAGGTGTTGACTTCAACTTAGATTGCTTCCTTGTGTGATAGTAAGGAATGGGCTAATAGTATAGGCCTAAGACATGCAAAAATGTCATAAGTACACATGAAGGAATGATATAAGTTCACAAAGAATGTATGGGTACATAGAAAAGGTGTACCTTAGAGATGTTATACCTTAAAATGAACGTAATTAGCTTAGTGTCAGATATTCAATGAATCTCAATATTTGAGGAAACATTCAAGTTACCCACGTTTACAGTTAGATCTTGAGAAAAGGTTAAGAGCAATAAGGTAAACCTAAGGGATCCATGCTGTATTCTAGAATGAGCTAGTTGGATCCATGGTAAGTTATTACCTAGGAAATTTTAGGAAAACTTTAACAAGGAAGGTGTCTTAGGGTAAGTTTTGAGTTGTAGCTTGAGAATGATAATGAGTAGAAACTCATATATATGATAAGATGAGTAGAAAAAGAACCTTAATCTAAAACCAAAATGGCCTAGAAAAATTAATTAGAGGAAGGTTCTCTTTAGTATGAAAAGAAGAAGGCAAAAAGCAATGAGATTGAAGACCCTCCAATTAGTCAGTTACCTTTCAAGAGAATAGAACCCTTGATTTAGTAACTATAGGGACATAAGGAAAGTGATGAAGAGTTAAAAAGTTTGTACATAAAACAAAATACCCTAACTTTAGTAGTGACTAAGGAGAATTAGTAGATTAAGTATAGTAAAAGCAGACATAGCATATGTAACAACCCTAACTCCTAAACCCATTAATTAACCTTAATTGGTCTCTTAAACATGTGTGCTTAAGGATTAAACATTATTAATAGTTTGTTTACAAATGAAAACCTAGGGAAATTTGAACCTTTTTAATTATTCCTAATCATCAAATAGGTAAGCAAGAAGATTCATGACTAAAGGATACTAAAATTCTCTTATAAGATCTCATTCCATTTACATTTAGTTATGAGAGACATATAACTCATTTACATTAGTTTACAAGTCAACACATGACATTACCATATTGGAAACTAAGGCCTTAGGTAGTGACTTGGAGGAGTTTGGCCAAGGCCAAGTTAGTTTCTGGAACTCTTAAAAGCTTTAGAATGCACTCACACCATAACTTAAACACTCCTTACCATGACTTGGTTCCCTATTGGAGCTATTTTTCTAAGATGCGTAATTTTCACCATGACTTAAAACTTCCACATTGCAGCAAAGCTCTCCCTTAGGTTTCATTATTTAATTTTTCATGATTCTCACCACGCGGGCTCCCATTATGCTATAGTGCGATAAGCTACTAGAACTCAAAAATCCAATTTTTTCTCAAGTCTTGCCATGGTGCCATGTAGGCTTGTTGTGGCGAGAGACCTCTTTGGAACTCTCCCACGCATTTTGTTTTATGCTTGCCATGATGAGCTCCCTTTGTGTTGTGGTGAGATTGCTTTTGGGTACCCTCTAAATTCTATTTTTTTCTGTGTTGCACTATGCCTTAACCATCTGTGTCATAGCCGTTCTAGCTTTTGTTACCTCGAAATACATTTTGGTCACAACTTAAGTACTTTGAGCTGTGACTTTACTCTCTTCTGATCTTATTCTCTCATTTTCACACTCTCCAGTGATTTACTAGTAACACTAAATGAACTTCAGGGCCTCTATAACTAACATATATGGTTTTTAATAACCCCCCAGCCCTTATATACCTCCATTCACCAATCCTCATTGTTTGGGGATTGAAGGATGGTCCACTTTGATTTAATCATTATTACATATCAGTAAGTTTACAAAATCTTAACAACAATAGGTACCTAAGCCTTTAATAACATCATTCAATTTATATCCCAATAGAGCTTCCACATAACATTACTTAGGATAATCATTCATTGCATAGAATAGTTATACTCTCAAGTGAAATCATTCTTTCTTAGCAATAAACCATATAAGATTATTCTTAGGTACAAGCATCAAATTACAGGTGATATAAGGTCTAACTTCCTATTAGTTACATCATTGATTACAAAACATCCAAAATACCTACACTTAGAAATATGAATACATGATGATGGTATACAAAATAAATCACAAAAATTAGCATCTATTCTAAGTCAAAATGGTCTAAGTGTAGAAATCCTACACAAGGCTTCAAATCTAAGATGTTCAACCATTTACTTCCTTTTTTCCTTACT
Organism: Erythrophleum fordii; assembly: GCA_032878935.1. Lineage (NCBI taxonomy): Eukaryota > Viridiplantae > Streptophyta > Magnoliopsida > Fabales > Fabaceae > Erythrophleum > Erythrophleum fordii. The sequence goes on from JAVQMF010000055.1 coordinate 3,502,373, forward strand.
TAAGAAACCTTTGCCTAAAATTGTTAGTCTATTAAACAGGGTGAGATATGAATCTCATTAATTAAAGGAAAATTCCATACATATGTATAATTTAATCAGCATAAATGCATATCAAACATAGTTACCAGAAGCATCATCATAATCAATAAATGAATTAGTTGGATTACTAATGACTACTATCCCATACTAACAATTACATACATTATATTAGTGACCAATAACACAGGGAAAAGCCCATCCATGGTGCCAACTCCCTATTGAGCACAATCTGGGCTTAGTGCATTCATGAGTCTGATTACAACTTGGTGCTTGATTGAAACACAATGCACGGGTGGCAGTCACACCACAACTCTATCAAAGACATGCTCACAGACCACAATAACAATCAAGTAGCCAACTAATAATCATTTAGCATAGTAAAACATATTTTATAGCCAATATTAGATTAAAAATGCACTTATGCAAGGAATTAAAATTCAAACCTCGGTTACCTCACTTAATTGCATAAAGCTCTGAAGCCAAGATAAATTCTCAACCCTTAAGATATCCTAATGTATCTAAACCAATTTCTAGTTAACATCAGACACAAAAATTAGTTACCTATCATTCTTAACATCTTAAACATTTAAAAGGCACTTACCTAGACTTTTAATGAGACTTAAATTCATATGTGAGCATTCCCACACCATAAACTTCTACATTCCACTTAAACCAATTTCCTAGCTAACATCAAACACAAAAATCAGTTACCTATCATTCCTAGCATCTTGAACATTAAAGAGGCACTTACCTAGACTTTTAATGAGATTTAAATTCGGATGTGAGTCTTCCCACGCCACAAACTTCAACATTTCACTCTAAATTTTGGGTATTTTTACTCAAAATCAAAGCCCATTATGTAAGTAAGCTATTAGGGTTAATATTCAATAGAGAATATGTTAGAATGAAGAGAAGATACTTATCTAACAATCCCCTTAGCCTCAAGCTTCAAAAATTCACAACAAACCACCAAAAGAGCAAGTTTCAGATTTAGGTGCTGAAAAAAAATTCACTAAACTAAAAAACTATTCAAATTTTACTAGAAACTATTCAAACTAAAATGTAGACAATAATGAAAGGAACAAGTTTCATATGGATTACCTTGGCCAAATCTTGCTCTAGAAGTGAGAAATAGTGGAAGAATGCAGAAAAATCCTAGGCTTCCTCTTAAGGTGTGAAAATGCTCTTATGTTTTGTAGCCAATACTCATTTCAGCACACCAAAATAATGAAGGCAACTTACACTTAGGGTTTTAGAAGGTAACGGGTTGACCTAAGGGCCCTTATTCCAATTAGGTTCAGAAATTTGCTTATTGGGCTATGGATTGAAAGGTTAAGTTGATGTAAGTGAGTTAGGCCTTCATGAAAATGAAGGTTGGACTTCTATAGTTGGTTCTTAACATGGATACCTTGATTATAGCCCCCAAGTATTAAACACCCACCTTTATTTAATTAATTTCCTTAGTTGACCCAAATCTATAATTAAATCCATTTTTATCCAATAATGGTCAAAAGTTATTATTTACCTTGAAACCCTAAAATTCCATTTTCTTTAAATTCCTTTTACTTATCCCATAATTTCTAATAATCTATGTTAATAAATTTTAGGGTGTTACATTCTTTTATTTTTTTAGGAATATTCAAGAAGTGTTGAATAATCCTTCCTCATTTCTTCTTCCATTTCCCACGTAACTTCATCCGGAGTTAGCCTTTCCACATCACTCTTACCAAGAAGATATTCTTACTACACAGCTGTTTCACTTTTGAGTCCACTATCCTTTCTGGCTTAACCACATGAGATAAGTTATCTTACAAATGCACATTCTCATGCTTAATGACATGTGAAGTGTCCAAGTGATACTTTTTCAATTGAGATGCGTAGAGCACATCATGCAATTGGGCTAAATTTGGGGGTAAAGCCATTTTGTAGGCTACAGGTCCTATCCGCTCAAGGATTTGGAAAAGACCAAGGTGATGAAGATTGAGCTTTTTTGACTTTATAGACCATCCTATGCCCGTCACCAAAGTGACCTTAAGAAATACATGGTTTCTTGCCTCAAATTCTAAAGGTCTCTTTCTCTTATTCATATGACTCTTTTGCCTACTCTGGGTAGCTAGCAATTTCTTCTTAATGAGCTCAATTTGGCTAGTGGTTTAGTCCACTATGTCCAGGCCTAAGAGGCTTCTCTCTCCTAGTTCTACTTAACACAAGGGTGACTTATACTTTCTCCTATAAAGTGCCTCAAATGGCACTATTTGGATACTGGAATGGTAATTATTATTATATGCAAACTTGACTAAAGGCAAATACACATCCCAATTTCCTTTTAACTGAAGCACACTAGCCCTAAGCGTATCTTTAAGAGTTTGAATAGTTCTCTCAGTCTATCCATCCAGCTAAAGGTGGTATGTAGTGCTAAAGTTAAGACTGGTGCTAAGGCTTCTTTTAGACACTGCCAAAATTTTGATGTGAATCTGAGGTCGTTATTCGACACAATGCTATTAGAGATGTCGTGTAACCTTATGACCTTATGAACATAAAGTTGTACTAGTCTATGTAGAGGATAAGTGGATTTAATAGGTAGAAAATAGACAGACTTCATCAATCTATCTATAATCACACAAATAACATCATAACATGAAGATGTTGTAAGCAAACCATCACAAAATCCATAGATATACTATCACATTTTCATTTCAGAATCTCTAAAGGGTGTAACAATCTAGCGATTTTTTTATGTTTAATCTTAACCCTATGACAAACTAGGAATCTAGTAACAAAATATGCTATGTCAAACTTCATTCCAGGCTACTAAAAAATCTTCTTAAGGCTCTATACATCTTAATGGTGCGCAAGTGAATGGTGTACCTACTCTTATGAGCTTCAAACAACACTATATTTATCACTTCTTCATCCTTGGGTATGCACACTCTACCTTGATGCCTTACCAAACCATCATCCAATAGGTCAAAGTCTTTGACATCTCTATTCCCCAATTGCTCTTTAATCCTACTCAAATGCTCATCTAGCTCTTAGACCTCTCTAATTCTTTTTCTAAAGTAATTTTCTTTCCTTAATTCTCCCAAAAGAAGGCTACTAGGATATATTGAAATAGACAGGTTCAAGTTTCTCAATTCTTCAATCAACCTCTACTTTTTAAGCATCATCATTTCCATATGGATAGATTTCCTACTCAAAATATAGGTGACAACATTTGCCTTTCTTGGATGATACTTTAAGCAGAAATCATAATCCCTAAGGAACTCCATTTACCTCTTTTGTCTCATGTTCAATGCCTTTTGGTCAAAAAAATACTTCAAACTTTTATGGTCACTGTAACACCATAACTTTATAGCTTGTCTCATGCTACCTTCATATCTCATACCATGTGTTTCATGAGAAAGCAAGGAAAATGACATTAACATAATGAGTATTTTTGCATTACGTAGCGTATGAATTTTTCATTTAGTATCCCGTGGATCATATGAACTCATTAAACTCATTCTCATATTTAATTACACTAATACAACTCAAAACCATCCAAGAAAGTGGCCTAGAACTAGTGCAAGTGAAGGGATTACATGAAATTTAAGAGTGTAGCCTCGGGTAGAAATTCTAGCTTTTTGTCATAAACTTTAAAACATCATAACTAATTCCAGAAAAATCAAAATCATAAATTCTTTGCCATTCTTGAAAGCTACAGATGTCTACTTTATGATAAAAATATGTCTAGATCTCAACAAGGGCTGCTAGCCACCAGAAATTGATAGAACAGTACTAGGGGTCGACTGTCATCCCTGGTACTGACCTCCAATTTTAAAAATTCATACCTCCCTGCTCAGAGGTCCAAATGCGGTGATCTTGGTGGCCATGAAAAGCTAATCATGTTTATGCCTATAAAATTTTATGAGCATTGGACATCATTTGGCCTTCCAATGACATAGCCTAAGTTTCTAACCATATGAACAGTATCTATATCAGTTCAACAGAAAAATACCAACTTTGAAAAATTATAATTAATTCCACAGAGCTCTAAATAATTTGGTCTTTGACTTCTCAAAAATATCTAGATAAGATCTATATGTGTTCCAAATTTTATGAAAAAATTCATTCATTTGGTCAGATCTTGACACTAGGTTGTGAAATGGTCAGTTTTAAGCTTCACAAAGGGTCCAAATGGTCCAATTTGAGCTCCAAGGCAACCATGACCACTTGAGCATGTGGGAATGTACCAAAATGACATTCTAAACTTGTATTAAAGGTGCATAAACCCAGAATTTGAAAACTCACTCTCTCACCCTATGCCATACACAAGATTACATAAGGCTAATCTTGCCATTCCATACCCAAATTACATTACATCATATATATAATATTAAATCTCATTTGTACATAATACATTAGCATAATTACACATGTACATGAGGTCATAGGACATATACAATAATGGATTACAATATTTGCCATTCATATGGCCATAAAAAAGCAAAATCAAGGCACTTTGTTGTCATAGTCTCATCTTTCAACTTGTTGGCTTCTATTGTCTTATTCATTTGGTCTACCTAGCATGTTAAGGCATTAGAGAGGAAGGAATGAGATTCAAAGAATCTTGATAAATCATCTCCCATTTCAATCATACATAAAGTATGCAAAATAAGTCTTAAAAATGCATGCATGGACATATTGAAATGTGTGAGCATTCAAGGAACTTCTTTGGCATTTAAACAAGTCACACATAGCATACATAGGCTTGCCAAGTAAGTGGATTAGCCTTACCCATTCACTTATGAATTTTGGACTTACCTCACCCATTTTCTCTAGGAGGTTTTGGCTCAACCTCACTCTTGAGAGACACTTTGCTTGGTCTCAACTATTTTTAAGGGTTCTTGGCTCATTCTCACAATGACTAAAAGTTCTTGGCTTCTTCATACTCAAGCAAACCAAAGAAAATATGTTAAACATTATTTGAAAATATAATGCATCATCATGGTACCATGGAATAAAAACTCATGCTAGAATATTTTTTATAGCTTAAAACACACTTACACACATTTAAAGACAAGTCAAGCATACGTTCATGCATGAGAGAAGGAGGAGTGAGCTACCTTTGTTGCAACCACACACTTTTCTTCTTGAAACAATGCTCCCTTCCTCGGCCTCACACATATAAGGGTGTGGAATTGGTCTCTCTTGGCCTAAACACAATTTGTGGAAGCCAATTAGGTTCATAGAGTCATTTCTAAAGCTATACATCTTCTTAAACACTAACTTGGTCTAATAACCCCTTTATGGTTCCAAAAATGCACCTAATGAAGCAACACCTATCAAATGAGTTCTAGGCTCTATTCCTTCCTTTCATTTATGATTCTTGACTCCTTTTAGGCTTCTTGGGGTCACCACAAAATGAAAATAAAGAGCCTAACTACATGTTACTTCCTTAAGTCATATTATGGAAGCTATGACACTAGTTCATTCTTTATGCCTTTTAAAATTTTTCCAAGGTTTTCTCTCATCTTTACTTATCATATATGACTCAAAAATAGGCTTGAAAAAATTTAAAATTATCCTTAGGTGTCCCAACCATGCTAAGCTGAGCTTATGCTTCCTTTTAGCCTCCATGGAGTTTGCTTTGTTTTCTTAATGGAAGATGTATGTGGGGAGCCTTCTAGGGATCTTAGGAGCTCATTTAAACATTCATTTAGGCCTAGGAATCATGGTATTAAATCAGATTTTTCAAAGAACACTAGAAACCTTAACTTTGCTATCTTGATTTTCCATGGTTCTTTTGTTGTTTTCTTTACATATTATTCTTCTCCTCCCTTAAATTTCTAAGATTGATCCTTGGTTTAGCTAGAAATTTGACTCCCTAGGGCTGGCCATATGTAGGTCGAACCAAGGAAGAAAGGGGAGAAGAAGTAGCTACAATGGGATGGAAATTTTACCTTATTTTTCCTTGTTTTCTTGCTTGATTCTTCCTTTCTTTGGCCACCTCTCTTCAAATCCGAATTTTTCCCCCTGTTCTTTCCTAAAAAAAGATCCATAAATTTCAATAAAACTATAGGAAAGAAGGGGAAATGAAGGAGAAGAGGTTTGCTAAAAAGAAAGCATGAAAAAAATAAAGAAATCCATACCTTTCTACCTTGTATTTCTCCTTCCTTTCTCCTCCTCTTGGTGGGCCTCACTTTTAGGGTTGTTCCTTTGATTTAAGGCAGAAACTAAATGAACTAAATGAGTGAGGAGGTGGGGCGCCCTATATATATGGGTGGGGTTTAAGAAAGACTTTTCGAAAATTCTAATTTTGCCTTTTCGTCTTGGTATTTTCGTTTTCAGTTCATTTTAACTCCTTTTTTAGAACAGTATTTTCTATTATAAAATTTAGATTCCCAATTGAATAAAATACTTTTGGAATCACTCAAATCAGAGCTAAAACCTTTCCAAATGAATCTGTCAAAGTTTAGGTCAATCAACGTTGGAAAACATCTATCAGAGGGGTCTGAACTATCTTGGGGCTTCCTATAGTTTTCAGGGTTTCTGGGAACCTCGGAGAACTCAAAATTTTCATTTAAAAAGCCCTCTTGTGTAAATTCCAAAATTTACTCAAAATTACAAAAATACCATTACATTTTGTAAGTCTTTCGTTCAATTTCGTTTTTTCATTCTAGCTCTGTTTTTCTTTCCATATGAGCCTGAGATTCTAATTTTTAGGAGTCTAGAATGCTACTTAAATTTTTTAGAACCTTAACTAATTCATTTCGGGGGATTTACTTTGAAAACTCATCGTTTCTGTCGTTTAAGGAAACTGGACATTACAATCACTATATGCCTCGAATTAGGCACCATAAAGATAACGCCTCCAAATCTGAAGGGCAAAAACTACAGTGGCTAACTTTAGATCATAGGTAGGGTAATTTTCCTCATAAGGTTTAAGCTACCTAGAAGCATAGGCTATTATCCTACCTTGTTGCATCAAAACATAATCTAAACCCTTTTTAGAGGTATCACTATAAATCATAAAGGTTTCTTTAGGGTCAGTTATCACTAATATAGGTATGGTGGTCAACCTATCCTTAAGTTCCTGAAAAGCACCCTCACACTTAGCATCTTACATAAAAGGTTGATCTTTCTTAGGTAACATTACCAGAGGCATGGCTAATTAGGAAAATCCTTTAATGAACCTCCTACAGTAGCTAATTAAACCCGAGAAACTATGGATTTTGGTTATTGTTTTAGGTCTCTCCTAATTCAATACCGCTTTTACCTTATTAGAATCTATTGCTACCCTTGTTTTGAAATCACATGGCCTAGGAACTTCACCTTTTGCAACTAAAACTCACATTTGCTGAGTTTGGCATACAACTAATACTCTTTTAAGGTTTAAAGAGCCAATCTAAGATGCTCCTCATGTTCCTCATTACTCTTGGAATAAATAATGATATCATCAGTGAACACTACCACAAATAGGTCAAGGTATAGACTAAAAAACCTATTCATATAGCCCATAAAAATAGCAAGGGCATTGGTTAACCCAAATGGCATAACTAAGAACTTATAATAGTTGTACCAAATCAAATCCTAAAAGTAGTTTTAGCTATGTCCTCTGCTTTTCACTTTAAGCTGATGGTACCCAGATTTAAGATCAAAATTTAAAAAGATTGATGTTCATGCTAATTGGTCAAGTATATCATCAATTCTAGGCAAAGGGCATTTATTCTTGATGGTTACTTAGTTCAATTGTCAATAGTCAATGCAAAGTCTAAGACTACCATCCTTTTTCTTAACAAATAACACTAGTGCTTCCCATGAAGGCACACTCAACCTGATGAACCCTTTTTCAAGCAACTCTTCTATTTGACTTTTCAACTTAACAAGCTTAGTGGGCACCATTCTATATGGAGCCTTAGAAATTGGTCCTATACTAGGAACTAAGTCAATGGAAAACTTTAAGGCCTCATTTGGTATAAGGGATTAGGTTTTGATAGAATAGGAATGGGAAATGGAATGGGAATGGAAAGGAATCTTATACCCCATAGTTATGTTTGGTATGATAGAAAAAGAAATAGGAATGTTTTTACTTTTTTATACTTAGATAAAAATGACATAAAAATACAATGAGAAGAGAATTAAAAAATTAAAATATTTTTAATAATTATAAAATATAATAAAATATTTTATTTTTAATTACCAATAATAATAAAAAATAATGAAATAACATTTTAATTTAAAATTTTATTTTTAATTTACTTTTAATAGAAAAAAAAATTATCTGAAGAAGAACAAAATAGTCTTAATTTTTATTCTTCTACTCAGTAAAACTCTCTCCCACCACAAATCAATGGAATGAACTCTCCCATGTTAGTGGGAGACAACTCTCCTAGAGAAAGAAGTCTCCTGCCTACCAAACATGTCTTTCTCTCAATCCCACTCTCTTTCCCTCTCCATCATTCCACTTTCTCACTAACCAAACAAGGCCCAACTCTTTCTCTCTAGGGGTAGCTACTAATCTCTTTAGGGTAAACTTCCAAGAATTCCCTAATCATAGGTATATCCTCTAACTCATCCTCAACATCAACATGCAAGGAAAAGAATACTAGAAACCCTTTGAAACCATGCCTAAGGTATTTCCTAGCTTGGGTGGCAGACATACAAGTAAGCTTAGTCACAGGACATGATTCAAGTATATTAGCAGGTAAGGAGATAGTCTTACGATTGTAATCAAATATCACATTATTAGCTGACAACTAATCAATACTAATGATCACATCAAAGTCATGAAAAGGGATGCAAATCAAGTTAAGGGTAGTATAATGACTATTCAATTGTACAACATAAGTTAAATAGACATTAGATGTAATCATGGGATATCCAGTAGGGGTAGATACAGATAATTCGAATTCTAATAGGCTAATTTTAGGAGCTAAACATTTAACACAGTCATATGAGATGAAAGAATGGGTTACACCTGAGTCAAACAATGTATTTACAATATAATTATGAATAAGAATAGTAGCTTGGATTAGACAAGGGACTTACTAGCCACTTATTGCGTAATTTCTATAATGAACGTAATTTTCATAAAACGACGAATTGAGCAGTATAAAAGAAAGTCATCTAAAATGAGCTAGATAATATCTTAAAAAATTTAGATAGAGTCCTAGACTCCTAAAAATAATAATTCTAGGCTCAGACAGAAAGAAAAATAGAGCTAGGATAGAGAAACAATTTGTGATGGAAATTGATGAAACGTAATGGTATTTTTGTAAATAAGATAATTTTTGGAAAAAACACATAGGAGGGATTTTTAAATGGAAAATTTAAGATGCCCAAGGTTCTTAGAGGCCCCAAAACCATGGGAAGCCCCAGCACTAGTAAAGCCCCTCTGGTGTACGTTTTCCAACGTCGATGAGCTTGAATTTTGACGAATTTGGTCGATAAGGTTTTAACCTCAAATTGAGTGATTCTAAAGGCATTTTATTAAATTGGAAACCTAAATTTTATAATGGAAAAGATAGTTCTCAAAAAGGAGCTAAAACAAAGCCAAAAAGAAATTGCCATTACAGAAGGATGAAATTAGAATTTTTGAAAAAGCATGTTTCTAGAAGCTCCTACACACTTCTTCCTTCTTCTCCCATCTTCTTAAGCACGAAATTTTCTGCTAAAAAAATCAGAATATGATATGCTCTCTTAGGCGTACAAGAAGGGGAAGATGAAAAACCAAGGCAAAGGTAGGTAAATTTATGGAATTTCATGCTTTTTCTTCCTCCAAACTTGCTCCTCTCCTTCCATGCTTTCTTTTTATGGTTTTCTTGAGATGATTGGTTCTATTTTTGGTCCAAAACTTAGAGGGACAATTCAAAAATCTTGGAGAAAAGCAAACCAAGAGGAAGAGGCCTTGAAAATAAGCTTGAATCTAAGGTAATTGCATGTTGTAGTTGCTTCTTCTCCTTGCTCCATGGATGTGTATGATTTCAGTCAAGAACTCTCCATATAGGGGGAGGTCTTTTTCCCCAAAAACAAGAGAGGAACGAGGGTTTTAGACCATAAGGAAGAGGAATATGCCAAGAAATTCCAAGAAAAACTAATAGAAAAATTAAGTTAAGAAAGTGTGGAGTTTTCTAGGGTTTTGAAAAATCTGATTTTGTGTGAATGTTTCTTTAATTATTTGAATATTTTCTTGAGCTCCTAAAACTTCTAGAAACCCTCCCAAGTGGCTCTCCCATCAAGGAGAAATTTGAAACTCCAAGCAGCCTTTCCATGGTACTAGTTTCGGCCAAGTTAGGTTCAACGGGCTAGGGAGTGTTTTAATTTGTTCTAGAATTGGTTTGGGACTTTATATGGTGTTAGAAGAGGGGAGAAACCATAGGGAAAAATTTAGGAGCCATAGATTGAAAGATGGAATAATAGTGCCTACAATGGTGCTTTATGAAGTAACTTGGGTTTCCAATTGTACAAGTGAATGTGTGAGGGCTCCAAGGACCTTAAATGAGTCCAAGAAGTCTAGAAATAATAAGCGAATAGAGCCTAGAAATTGAAATAGGAGATTTTCTTCATTGGGTCAATTATGGAACCATTATGCCATTTTTGAAACTAAGTGTGTATTCAAGCTTTAATTTGGTGTCTTGACTTGCTTCAAGTGTGTGATTATGTGTTGTTTATGGTGCCTAGGCCAAGAGAACATCCACCTACTTAAGTGCACTTGTGAGGTCAAAAAGAGGGAAGGAAAAGATCAAGAAAAGTTTGCATAAATCTAAGGTAGCTCTCTACCTTATTCTCTTTGTATTCTTGTGTGTATATGTATATCTTTGTGTATTTATGTATACTCTTGACAATTAAGAATATGCCACTTGATGCCTTGACATTACATTGGTATCAATGTATCTTCTTGAATGACTATGGTTGTGGAAATGGCTCATAAGGGTGAGGTGATGCTAAAAGTCCCTTAATAAAGGTAAGGAGATGCCAAAAGTCTCATGGCATGGGTGAGACAAGGCCAAAAGTCTCTTGAAAGAGTAAGGCCAAGTCAAAAGTTCCTAGGCCAAGAGTGAGACAAATCCAAAAGTCTTAGAAATGGGGTGAGGCAAAACGAAAAGTCTCTAGAGTATGGTCTTGACTTAAATGTGAATAAGTGGCATGGGAATTATGACTTTGCATACTTTCTGATTGCCATACCTTCCATACATATGCTTTGACATGTATATGCCTTGAATGGGTGTGTGAGCTATTGAGATTCTTAGAATCTCACCCCCTTTTCCCCTTCCATCTTGAATAGTCTAGGTGGCTCACAAGAAGCAAAGAAAGCAAGCCAAGAGCCTTGAAGGGCTATACTTTAAACCTTTTGTAGTTTTCTTTGTGTATAAATGTGAAAGTGATATTGTACATGTTATTTTTGTAATGTAAGACCATGAACAAATATAATATTATGTATGAATGATGTATGAATCTTGTATGGTGCCAAGACAATGGAAATATGAAAATTGAACACTTAAGTGCACACTTGAATGTATGTATTCTTGGGTGTGAGATTGTCAAAATGAGATGCATGGTGTTTGGCACCACTTAGGCAGTTTCTACAAGTTATATTCATACTTTTAAACTTGCTTAAGAGGTGCCAAACTCAAAGGAAGACCATTTGGACTAAAGTGATATCTTATGAGAGGCAAAATTTGTCAAATTGGTGAGCTATGCCACTTTTTCTCCAAATGAGCTTTTCTCAGTCTAAAATTTGGCATGCATCTAGAGCTTGTTGAGAACATTTTAAAAAGTTAAAATGGGTATTATTTAGAGGTCTATAGAATATTTGGTGAATTTTCAAAATTAAAAAATTTTCTAATTTTGGTTCAGTGCACTGTTCATTCTGGTCTGAAATGAAACTCTGTCACTCATGTGGCAAATAATGTCCAATTGCCACAAAATTTTACAAGAAGAAACTAAACTTTATCAATGACTTGTGCCAATTAGAAACACCTCATTTGGATGTCTAGAGAGGGAGATATTAATTTTTGAAGTTGCTATCCAGTATCAGGTGTCTAGTTAGACCTGTGTCACTATTTGATTAGTTTTCAAGGCCTGGAAATGCCTAGATTAGTTTCAAGTTATTTTTTCTCTCTAGTAACATCCCTATCTTTCCATATTGGTATCATTTTTATGGATTGGAGTTTTTTAGAATTAATTGGATATTTTTGAAGTTTATGACAGTAGGCTATATTAGTACTAGGGATAGCTAAACCTTTGTAGCTATTTCATTGTCAAACATGGTCCAAAGCCTATGTTCATGTCTTAGAATTATTTTTAGTGTGAATTTAACATCTAGAGCTTTCTATAAAGCTATGGTTTGTGGGATTTTTATTTTTCTCTATTTAGTTATGATTTTTCAAAGTTGCCCTTGAAATCTGCCATTGTACAGCCATGGGAAAAGAATGAATTTTGGAATTTTTGACCCTTGATCCGTGGTTGATGCCAATTTTTGAAAATTTTATGATTTGTATGTATGGAAAATAATTAGAGAATATTGTTGATGAGTTCATGGGGTCCTGGAAACTAGAAATGAAAAATTTATCCGCTACGCAACGTAATTAAATTCATTATTTTAATATATTTTTTGAGATTTCTTGAATGAATTATATAGTCTCACTTGTGATACAAGGTTCAATGTTAGAATATAAAATGGTATTACAATTTCAAACACCTATCTTTATGCAAGTGGTTTGACAGATGAAGCTGACTCTCGTGACATCGTACAAGTCTGTGCATAGTATCTAGACTTCATATAATTATAGCACATAGGGCATGGTCCATTCCTATGATTCTTCTCACACTTGTCACATACTGATGGGACACTTACTGAAGTCTTTGGACGTCCTATATTCTTCCTTTAAGTAATATTTTGTGGGGTTGGCCTCCTATCCCAAGAGCTACTACCACTATTGATTTGCTTCTTGTTTCCACCCCCAAAAGGGCTCCATGCCTTGGTCACCTTTACCCTCCATTAATGCCCTTTTAGTCACCTTACACTGTTCCACCAAATCATTAAAGCTACGAATTTATAGGAGGGCAATCTTGTCCTTTAACTTAAGTTTAAGGCCTCTTTTAAACTTGTTAGCCTTTCATGGTTCATCATCAAACTATTTCAGGTATGAGGAGAAATGGGATAACTAGATAAACTTGGCTGCATATTGATCCATATTCATCTCACCTTGCTTAAGGAAATTGAACTCAGCTTCCTTATTAGTCCTCATTAATGGTGGAAAATATTTGCTCTCAAAGGTGGTTTGGAAAGTTTGCCAAGTCAAGGGTATCCCTCTTAAAGTCAGCAGCCTAAAGGCACTCTACCACCAATATTCTACCTCACCTTCTAGCTTGTAAATGGCCAACCTAGCTTTTTACTCAGTGGTGCATGTTATAACTTCAAAATTTTTCTCTAGTTGCATCAACCATCTTGGTGTCCAAGTCCCCTAAAAATGACGGAGGATTAACTTTTTGAAACTTGGCTAATACAACCAAGATATCATCCTCTCCCCCTTGGTGCCCACATCAAGGCACTAACTCAATTTTCAACTGGCACTTCCTGATCCTATTTGTTAACAGTCTCATATAGTTGTTGTAGCACTTGAATAGTAGCTACATAGGCTTTAGCTTGCTCTTGAAGGTGGTCAGTCATTGCCCTCACAGTAACTTCATAAGCCTCAGCATGCTCCCTTATTCGATTGGCTATTGTAACTATGGCCTCTTGCACTTCTCTCAACATCTTAGTAGTTTCATGACAGATGGGCATAATATCCTGTAATGCCATAAGCACAACTAGAAACTCCCCATTAAGTTACAACCTCACGGGTAAGTCCAAGCACAACATCACCCATATCAAGTACATACAGATAAAATGATGTTATCAATCCATATTGTCCCTACTCCTAGCATGCATGCATCATATTTGCTAAGTTTTCTAACCACAAATTTTAAAGATTTAGCATAATCTCCTTAACCAAGGCTCTGATACCAAATGTAACAACCTAAACTCCTAAACCCATTAATTAAGCTTAATTGGTCACTTAAACACATATACTTAAAGATTAAACATTATTAGTAGTTCATTAAAATATGAAAACCTGGGAAAATTTGAACCTTTTTAATTATTCCTAATCATTAAATAAGTAAGCAAGAAGATTCATGATTAATGGATACTAAAATTCTCCTATAAGATCTCCATTCTATTTACATTTAGTTATGAGAGGCATAAAACTCATTTACATTAGTTTACAAGTCAACACATGACATTACCATATTTGAAACCAAGGTTTTTAAGCTAAAATAGGAGTTCAGAGACTTAGGCCACGACTTGGAGGAGTTTGGCCATGGCTACATTGGCTTCTAGAACTCTTAAAAGCTTTAGAATACACTTATGCCGTGACTTGGTCCGCTATTAGAGCTATTTTTCTAAGATATGCAATTCTTGCTGCGACTTAAAACTTCCATGCCACGGCAATGCTCTCCTCTGGACTTCACTATTTAATTTTTCACAATTCTCATTACGGCGAGCTCTCCTTGCATCGCAGTGAGATAAGACTAGAACTCAAAAACACAATTTTTTCTCGAATCTCACCACGGTGAGCCTACATGGCGCTACAACGAGAGCCCTATTTGGAACTCTCCCAAGAATCTTGCTTAATGCTTACAGCGGTGAGATTACTCTCGGGTACCTTCTGAGTCTACTTTCCTATGTTATGCCATGACTTAACCTTCTGTGCTGTTGCGCTCCTAGCTTTTGTTACCTTGAAAATACTTTTTGGCAACAACTTAAGTACTTTAAGCTATGACTCTACTCCCTTTTGATCCTATTCTCTAATTTTCACACTCTTCAACCATTTGCCACCTACACTAAATGAATTTTAGGGCCTTTATAGAACATACATGGTTTCTAATGACCTCCCAGCCCTTATATACCTGCACTCACCAATCTTTATTGATTAGGGATTTAAGGATGGTCCACTTCAATTTAATCATTATTACATATCAGCACGTTTAAAAAATCTTGATAATAATAGGTACTTAAGCCTCTAATAACATCATTCAATTTATATTATGTAATACCATATCTTTCTAGCTTTTCTCATGCAATTCACATGCTCCATAACATGCATTCTTAGGAGTTGTAAGAAAATGGGATATAAATAATGGATTAAATTTGCGTTGCGCTACATATGAAAATTCCATTCGATGTCACGTGGGTTGTATGAGCACATACTATACTTTTTCATATTTAATTACATTAATTCAACTCCTTTGCATCATAAAATTAGGCCTACAATTCATGGAAACTGAAATAAAGCATAAAATGTGGCTATTTAATTTCGGCTAGATTTGGCCCTCTTTCTGATCAAAATTTGGAAACTCATAATTAATTTTAGAAAAATTGAAATCATACAATTTTGGCCATTCTAGAAAGCTCTAGATGTCTACTTCATATTACAAATACGCCTAGGTCATAACACCTATCATAGAAGACGTTTGACATCTAAAATAATCTAAAGGTCAGACTGTATTCTGAAGCTATTATAGAATTCTGTAGAAAATTTTGAAAATGTCCAATTAATTTCAAAAAAATCAAATCCATTCAAATGATATCAATATGGAAAGCTGTGGATGTTAGCTAGAGAGAAAAAATATCTCCAGACCAGTTCATCAAACCCAGATCTCAGAATTTAATGGAACAGTAACTCAGGTTGGGCAAAATTTCTGATACTGGATAGAATGTTCAAAAATTCATATCTCCCTTTCTAGACCTCCTAATGAGGTGCTTCTAGTTGGCATGAGTCATTGTGAATGTCTAGTTTCCTTGTATAAAATTTCATAGAAATTGGACATCATTTGGGCCTCATGTGACAGAATTCAATTTCAGACCAAAATGAATAGTGCAGCAAACCAAAACTAGAAAAATGGCCAACTTTGAAAAATTCTCAAATATTCTATAAACCTCTAAAAATTATGATCTTTAACTTCCCAAAAAGCTCTCGATGAGGCCTAATTACATGCCAAATCTCAGATCAAGAATAACTCATTTGGCTAAAAAGTGACATAGGGTTCCATTATGATCAATTTTAGCTCCATATGGGATACCAAAATTACCAAATAGCTTTTCTTTGTCTTTGGCACCTTTTAGGCAAGTCTAAAAGCACATTTAGCACTTGTGTGAGCTGTCCAAATGGTCCCAAACCCCATACATCTCATTTTGGCCTTTCCCTACACACATATGCACATTTCCATATTATGAAGTCATCTTTGCCATACATACTCAATTTCTATTCTAGAGTTCATACATCATATCTATGCATTTATACACCATATAATATCATATTTACACATGTCTCAATGGTTAAAGACCATTCACAACAACAATATACATCATGGAGCATTATTATGATTCCAAAAAGATAAAAGCTAAGTATATGATTGTCAATTTTCTTTCTTCAATGTTGTTGGCTCCCATTACTATAGCCACTTGGTCCACCTAGCATATTAGGTCATTAGAGAAGAGGGAATGAGATTCAAAGAATCCCAATAGCTCATCTCCCATTCAATCATGCATAATATATCAAAGTAAGCATTAAAAATGCATGCATGGACATAATACAAATCATGGACATTCAAGAAGCAAGCTTAGCATGTGCACAAATCATACAAGACATTCAAAAGCTCACCAAGTGTTTAGATTAGCCTCACACTTCTCCTCATAGATTTTGGACTTGTCTCACCCATTCTTCAAGAGCTTTGGACTCAACCATACTCTTGGGAGCCCACTTTGCTTTTGGGAGACTCTTTACTTAGTCTCAACCAAGCTTAAGGGTTTTTTGGCTCATCCTCACCATGGTGCAGAGTTCTTGGCCTCTCCACACTCAAGCAAACATCATACATTCATTTGAAAATATACATGACATCATGAAATCATGACATATAAAATCATGCTAGCATACTTTTCATGGCTTGAAAATACACATACATACATTCTAAGACAAACTAAACATACATCCATGCATAAGAGAAGGTGGAGAGAGCTACCTTGTACACAATCACACACTTTTTTCTTGGATTTCAGGCCTCCTCTTTCGGCCACACACCCACAAATTTGTGGAGATGGTTTCTCTTGGCCTAGATACAATTTATGGAAGCCAATTAGGTTCATGAAACAATCTCTAAGGCCATACAACTTGGTTAAACACTAGATTGCTCTATAACCCCTATTATGGTCCATAAATGCACCTAATGAATCAACACCCCTCAAAAAATTTCTAGGCTTCATTCTTTCCTTTCAAATATGATTTTTGACTCCTTTTAAGCCTCTTGGAGTCATCACACCATTAAAACAAAGGATCTAACATCATGTTGCTTCTTTAGGTCATAATATGGAACCTCAAGTACCAAGTTACTTTCTATGAGTTCTAAATTCTCCTCTCATTTTCATTTATTATATATGACTCAAGAATGGGCTTAGAAAAATTTAAAACTCTCTCTAGCTACCCCAACATTGCTTGGCTGAGACTATGCCCCCTTTTGGCCTCTTTAGAATTCTCTTTGTTTTCTTAAAGGAGGAAGCATGTGGGGAGCATCTTAAGGATCTTATAAGCTCATTTAAACTCTTAATTAGACCTAATAATTATCATATAAAATCAGATTTTAGAAGGTGTACACAAAACTCTAGAATTTGCATCTTGAAATCTAATAGTTTTTTAATAATTCCCTTTGCATATTCTTAATCTCCACACCCTTTTTCTTTAGATTCATGCTTGTTTCTACCTAAAAATCATCTCCTCCTAGGGTTTCTCAAGTGGGGTGAAATGGTGGAGAAGGGAACCAAAGATGACAACCATAGGAGGAGAAATTACCTTTTTTGTTGTTGCTTTTTCTCACTTGAATCTTGTGTTCTTTGAGCTCCTTTCTTCAAATCCGAATTTTCCCCTCAATTTCTCCCTTAAAAAAGATTTATAAACTTCATTTTAATCATAAGAAACAAAGGAGAATGGAGGAGAAGAGGTTTGGAAGAGAAAGAGCATGAAAAACTACTAATTTCCATACCTTAGGCCTTTGATTTCTCCTCCTCTTTGCCTTCCTCTTGTGTGCCACTCTCCCTAAGGTTTTCCTCTGGTTTTGGGCAGAACTTGGTCATGCAACATGAAAGGAGAAGAAGGGTGCATCATATATATAGGTGGGAGGAAATTACACTTTTCAAAAATTTCAATTTTGCCCTTCGTTTTTGGCATTTTCGTTTCTCCTTTGTTTTAGCTCCTTTTTTAGAACCGTCTTTTCCATTATGAAATTTAGGTTCCCAATTTAGTAAAATGCCTTTGGAATCACTCAAATCGGAGCTAAAACCTTCCCAAACGAATTAGTCAAAGTTTGGGTCAACTGACGTTAAAAAAATCCATCGGAGGGGTTTTAATTGTCCCGGGAGTTTCCATAATTTTCAGGGCCTTTGAGAACCCCAGAGAACTCAAAAATTTCATTTAAAAATCCCTCCTATGTGAATTCTAAAATTTGCTCAAAATTATGAAAATGCCATTACGTTTTGTAAGCTTTCCATAAGAAATTGTTTCTTCATTCTAACTCTATTTTTCTTTCCGTCTGAGCTTGGGATTCTCATTTTTTGGAGTCTAAGAATGCTTCCTAAATTTTTTGGGACCTTAACGACATCATTTTAGGGGACTTCCTTTTGTATTCGATGAGTTTCATTCGTTAATGGAGAAACTGTACGTTATGTTTCTCATGTTTTTTCATTTTCAACGGACTGGATATTACATATTCCAATAGAGCTTCCATATAACACTATTCAAGATAATCATTTATTACATAACATAATTATACTATTAAGTGAATAAGTAATGATTCTTCATTAGCAACAACCCATATCAGATTATCCTTAGGTACAAGTATTAGATTACAGGTAATATAAGGTCTAACTTCCCATTAATTACATCATTGATTACAAAACATCTAAAATACCTATATTTAGCAATATGAATGCATAATGATGCTATACAAAATAAATCACAAAACTTGGCATCTATTCTAAGTTAAAATGGTCCAAGTATAGAAATCATACATAAGGCCTCAAATCAGGGATGTTCATCCACTTACTTTCCTTTTTCCTTACTTGAGGAACATTCACCTAAAATTATTAGCCCATGAAACGGGACAAGATATAAATCTCATTAACTAAAGGAAAATTCTATATATATGTACAATTTAATCAGTATAAATGCATATCAAATAGTTTCTAGAAGTATCATCATAATCAATAACTGAACTAGTTGGATTACCAATGACTTTCTAGAAGTATCATCATAATCAATAACTAAACTAGTTGGATTACCAATGACTACTATCCTATACTAGCAATCACGTATATTATGTTAATGGCCAATAATACAGGAAAAGGCCTATCCATGGTACCAACTCCCTATTGAGCACAACCTGAGCTCAGTACATTCATGAGTCTAATCACAACTTGGTGCTTGATCGAACCACAATGCACGGGTGGTAGTCGCATCATAGCTCCACCAAGGACACGCTGTCATACCTAGATAACCTTTATCATTTTCATAAGAAAAACCATGAGTTGATAATGTTATTATTTTGATTAGTCTACAAGTTCTTACTTCGTTGTAGGGAAAATGGAATTACTAAAACCTCAGCTTGCTCATAAGGCACAACCATGCACTAATATATATTACGTATGTTCTGTCATTTCAATCCACCCAAGAAACCCCTGTACAAGCTTAACCATGGTCACCTACTATTATTCTAGAATTGCTTTCAAAATCATGATAATCAGTTTCATGCAAATGCAATTATAAGAGATTATTTGTACATGGAGTTTGGTAGCCCTAATAAACGTCGTTGGTAACTTATGGTAAATTCCTCATATGTAATATTTATATAAAAACCAAAGGGAGGTTAGTAAACAACACTAATTATTCAACTAAAGTCATACTTTTAGCATTTAGCATTATTCAGGGAAATTACAACGAACTACAGTCAATACAATCTTCAAATTGGTTCAGTTATCCTCCGTCGGTTGGACTCCGTCTGTAGTATGGATATTACCTGAAAAATAGTTAGCTTTATAATGAGATATAATCCCAGTAGATAACAATGAATTCATGATTTACAAATATAAAGAACATTGAATAAGAATAATTCGATGCACCATTCGATGCAGGAGCATGCAAATCTCAAGGTAGTAGGGTACATTTGTTTGTTAGGCTCTTATACTACAGTCATTGGCCAATAACAGTGATATAGTACTCAAGAGAGTCACATTAGTGGGTATATATGTAGCCATGCATAGCATATGAAATTTAGAAAATCATTTAGTGCAATTATGCATGTAAACAGACAAAATGCCATGTTAACTACCTGTTTTGTCACTGTTGTTTTGCCACGTTATTCCTTAGCTCTTGCTGTCCCAATTGCCTTCCTAAATCTCAATCATGCATTGTCTTAATTAAGAACAAGTCATGGTTAATATTTATATTGCAATTAAATTACTAATCCCCCCCCCCACGAAATTCCTAAACCCCTTTCGTTAGTTGATGATTGGAATTCCTAATTGTAAACAATCACATCTTCATTTTCTTTTTCTTCTCATTAATTAATTGCTATCTAAGTTATTCATGTGTGGTCCAGTGCTTTGAAATTAAATCTTTAGTTCTTATTTTCAATCTTGATTCTCTAATTCACCATACAAATTTACACTATAATAGTAAGAAATGAAAGCTACCATAGTCTCAATTTAACTACATTGTCAGACCTGTTTTTGTGAAATTTATTTCCTCCATTAAATGACCTCAAAAAATCATAAAAATTGGTATAATGACCCCTTATTATGTTAATTGTAAGCCACATAAAAATGTTTCAAGAATTCCCAAGGATAGCCCTCAAACGCCTACTGTTTTGGCCACTACCTCAGTTGAGCTTGCTATACACTGCCCTTGCTGTTTCTCGCTTTTTTATTCTACCAAATGAGCTCAGAAAATTCTAAGAGTTTGTAGAACTAAAGTTATACATCTTAGATACCTCTTCACCAAATTTCATGCACTAATTCCTACTTTTACCCATTTAATAAATTTTTTTATGAAATCAGCCCCAAGCTGTCCCATCCAGAAGCTAAGTTGAATTAGTAGGTTGTTTCTTTAATCTACCTTATTCCAAAAGTTCTGTAATTTTACAGATTTTAAGTAGAAGGAATGGATGACCTGTTATAAAATTTTTAGCTCTAAATCATTTTCTAACTAATTCTTCAAAAGGAAAAATGTTCTAGTCCAGACTAAGGAAGCAACTTAGAACTTACCTTTTATGGAGTCCTTGTACCTTGGTTCATCTTTCCATCTCTCCTCTTCTATGGCTGTCCAAGTTTCCTTCTCCCCTCTTAACATTACTTCCCTCTACCTAAAATGGATTAAAGTGGATGGTGATCCTCATAATAGCAGCTCATGCTTCTCATCATTCATTCGGTGTAAGCATGAGGTGTCAAGGGTGAAGCTTCCAATTTCTTGTTCAGTGTAAGGCTTAGTGGCATCATGCATGTTTCTTATTCCCCCACTAAACTCTATATGAAGATGATATCTAATTCTACTACTGGACACTCTAATTGCCATGACTGAATGATAATTAAATATGAAGGCAATGCTTTGGACAGTGCAAGCATGTGATGGCTTCCCTTGATTTGATTTTCTTGATTTGTCTTCCTTTCCATTCTATGATCGATGCTATCTATGTGGCAGCCTCCCCTCCATCTTATTCCCACCTAATACATGTATCATATATAGCATTTAACTCCCATAGCAATTGCAAAATTAGAGCACTAACCAATTTCCAATTGAATATACATATATGTGAGTGGAGGTGTAAGCATGAGGTGGCAAGGATGAAGATTAACTTTAGTTTTTTCTTACTTCCTTTCCTACTTGATCATCCAACCATGTGTCTCTTCCTCCCATTCTCCACTCAAATGTTGCCTCTTATATTTATCCTAGCTTCTCCATGGTTGGACACACCATTTAAGTCAATCAAATATCATCTACACACTCATATGCACATGTTACACATAAGGAAGCATGAGGTGTCAAGGGAGATTGTGATTTAATTCTTTTGCTACTTCATTTTCTATTTAGTTTACATGTTAAGTGGCAACACATGAGATATATATTCTTTCCTACATTAAGCTACATTAAATGGATGCTTTCTCCACTTCATAGTTGGGATTATTTCTATACCTTATTATTTTAATGGTTGCATACACAAATATCTTCGGTGGAGCCTTTCAAAAGTAGGTTTATAGTTCTCTTATTTTATTCTTCCTCTATTTAGTCTCTCCCCCACCGTGCATGCTAGGTGTCTCTAGTTTAGGTTATATAGGCTATTCATTTACATGCAATTGCCTATCACTTCCCCTACGGCTAAAGGATTTAGCAACACTAAAGGCAATATGTATATATATGTCATGATGGAAGCATGAGGTTTGTGTGTGTACTTAGTTCATTAGGATTTCTTCCTTATCACATTCATTTAGTCATGTATATGTTGGTAATCCAAAGACTCATTCCAAGATTTTGGTAGTTTTAAGCTTACAATATACAAGGCTAATGGGGTTGTTACTTGGCCAAGTACACATACTCACATCCCTATGTAGGTGGAAGTAAGGAGACGCTACCATAAGTGGTTGCAAGCTTGTCTCAAAGTATTCCTACTTACTCTCATATTAAACAAATGAGTGTGCTATTATCTATTTTAGGTTTCCTAGCATCTACCCTCCTCTCTAATATTTATTAAGCAAGTTAGTTCCTCACCAACTTTGATCTTATAAATAGTTACAGAAAATTTAGAATGTGACACACGTTCACAGTCCACAACAACAATCAAGTAGCCAACTAATCATTTAGAACAATAAAACATATGTTGTAGTAAATATCATATTAACAATGCATATATGCAAAGAATTAAAATCCAAACCCTGGTCACCTCACTTAATTGCATAAAGTTCTGAAGCCAAGATAGGTTCTCAACCCTCAAGAGATCCTAATGTATCCAAACCAATTTCCTAGTTAACATTAGACACAAAAATTAGTGACCTATCATTCATAGCATCTTGAACATTTAAGAGGCACTTACCTAGACTTTTAATGAGACTTTAAATTTGGATGTCAGCTTTCCCACACCATAAACTTCAATATTCCACTCTAATTTTGGGTATTTTTGCATAAAATCAAAGCCTATTATGTAAGTCAGCTATTAAGGCCAATATTTAGTAGAGAATATTTCAAAATAAGGAGAAGATACTTACCCAACAATCTCCCTAACCTCAAACTTCGAAAATCCACAAGAAACCACTAAAAGAGCAAGTTTTAGATTTGGGTGCTAAAGAAAAATTCACTAAACCAGGAACTATTTGGATTAAAATGTAGACAAGAATGAGAGATATAAGTTTTATATGGATTACCTTGGCCAAATCTTGCTCTAGAAATGAGAAATGGTGGAAGAATGTAGAAAAACCTTAGGCTTCCTTTCAAGGTACAAAAATGCTCTTATGTTATACAACCAATACTCACTTTGCATACCAAAATAATAAAGGCAACTTACACTTAGGGTTTTATATGGTAATAGGCTGACCTAAAAGCCCTTATTCCAATTAGGTTTAGAAATTTGCTTATTGAGCCATAGGTTTAATGGTTAAGTTAATGTATGTGAATTGGGCCTTCATGATAACTAAGGTTTGTGTCATACCTACATTTTTCATATGTTCTAACTTATAGTGTTGAAGGATCTTTTACTACAAATAGAAGACCCTATTGACAAGGTCTTGAATTCCACAGTGCAAAAATCCAAGATCCTAGACCTAGGAGATCTCTATTAGCATACCTAGGGGATTTCTATCTTATATTCATGGAAATGCAGATTCATAACTTTGTTCTTCTAACTAACATACAATTTCACATCCTGTTATGAAGAAATGGAAGCTACCATAGTTACAATTCATCTAAGTTTTTCGACCTATTTTTGTGAAATTTGTTTCCCTCATCAAATGACATCCAAACATTATAATAATTTTTAGAATGACTCCTTATTATGTTAATTCTAAGCCACTAAAATAGTTTTTAAAAACTCCTATGGGTGACCCCTCAACTAGTGCCATTTATACTACTATCCTGTTTGCACTTGCTGTACACTATCCTTTCTATTTTCTAATTTCATTACCCTATTATTTAGCTACAAATTTTATTTTGTATATTGCAAGAAGTTTCATTTTTTTTATTAATGGGAGTTCTTAGTATCGGTTTATATGGTTCTAATGAACCAACATTAAAATTTGAAACATTAGCTAATCAATTGTATCTTATGGCACTGAAAATAATATTCTATATTGGATTTCTTAGGATTCGTAGCCACGTGCTCTAATCCTCTGAGCTACAGGCCCCACCTATCTCCACTGGATTTCTTCCCCAGGCAGTAATGATAGTATCTTGTACCTGAATTGGTGGCTCACTTTTTCTAAGTAATGGGAAAGAGGACTAAAACATGCCACTGAAAGATGAATGGATTAGATTAAATTGGAAAATGAAAAGACTTGTGCAAGTTATACCTTTTGTCACAACTTTGCGAAAAATTGTTATGAGTTTAAAGAATTCTAAGGCTTTCTAGATCTAAGTTTATATGTCTTGGCTACCTTCCTATAAAATTTCATGCATTAATTCCTTCATTTACCTATTTTACAAGATTTATTATGAAATCTACTCAAAGCTATCGAAGCTAAGTGAAATTAGCACATTGTTTCCTTGATCTAACCTGTTCCAATAACCCTGTAACCTTCTAGACCTTTAATTCGAAGGATGGAGAACCCATTATAAAATTTTGGACATAGAAATCCCATGATAACGATAATCAGTTTCATGCAAGATTAATAGTTAAAGTTACTTTTCCATATCAAGCAACACTTCAACTAAACATCATTGTCATCTTAAAGTAGAAGTTATATATGCATAATTATCCTACAAATACATAATAGGGGATTTTAAAATAACTTTACATACTCAAAACTCAAATCATTCATTAGCATTTTACGCTACACAGAGGATTTACAAAATTGGTTATAAGAATAACTAGTTAGTTTACTAGTTCGCTTGTCTAGTTTCTACTTGTTTGGCTTCGTTTAAGGTATGACTAATACCTAAAAATGGTTAGCTTTATAATGATATAAAATCCCAGTAGATAACAATGTATTCAAGAAGCATACATATAGACAACATTGAATACTATCCAAGATACATTTGATGCATACTTCAATGTAGGAACACGTAATATCTAGATGGCAACGTATAATGGATCATTGGCAATGTACTTCAATCATTAGCCAATAATAGTGATCTAGTACTTATAAGAGTCACCTTAGTAGACATTAATGCAACCATACACAGCATAGGAAATTCAAAAATTTATCTAGTGCAATTACATAAACAACAAAATGAATATAGTGTTAACTATCTATTTCGTTACTGTCATTCGGTCAAGTTATTCTTTAGCTCTTGTCATTTCGATTGCCCCCCTAAAATTTTATTCATGTATTACTGTGAATAAGAGCTATTAATGATCAAAATTTAAATTAAAACTAAGCTACTATCCCCCCTTATAGTGGTCTAAAATTTTCTTTTGTTAGTTGGAAGTTAGAGTTCTTAATTTGCAACTATTTACATTTTCATTTTCTTTTAGTCTCATTAATTAAGTACCAATTGAATTACTTGTGTGGGGTTCATAGCCTTAAAGTTCAGCCCTTATCATGCCATTTTCCTAATTGAATTGAAAGCATCCTTAATGAAAAACCTTATGGTTAATACACTCATATACATATACTCCTTTCATTTTGTTCTCTTGGCTTCATTTGGATTTAAGGGAGCAAAATTTAGTTTCTTACCTTTAAGTGTCCGTAGCTTTCTCCCAAGCTTCTCTAGTATTTATTTCCTCTAAACTTTATGGCTATCCCTATAACAAAAACATCTTAATTCAGAATTTCAACTGGTTGAAGTGGAAGGATTAAGGAATTTAGGAGTTTTCCTATACTCACTTCTAATGAATGTCCTTGAAATCCCTTCCTAAGTTCACGATTTGTCCTTGTCTTGCAATTCCATGGTTATCTGGATATTTGTTCCCTTCTTCCCCTTCTATTATCAGCCTAAGTGAATTAAGATGGGTGGTGATTATCACAAATGGACAACTTATGCTTCCTACCACTATTTGGATTCAATTAAGTGATTAAATATTCATTCTCTCCATTCTTTGTTCAGTGCAAGGTTAGGTGGCAACATGTGGCATTCTATTTCCATTTAAGTTACCTATTAGATATGATATTCAACTCCCACGGTCAAACCAGAATGTGAGCACTAACCAAATGCAATTGTAGATATTATATATACATACATATATATACATGGCATAGTGGAATCATAAGAGGTCAGGTACATGTGATTTGTTTATTTAGGAATTTCATTTGCTATCCATGGTTGCTTGCTAGGTGTCTTCCTCTTCTTGATTACAATTAAGCATTGCATTTTTCGCTACCTCATAGCTATCCCATGGCTATATACAGAATTGAAACCATCCGAATGTCATCCTTATACATATATAGATACATTTTGCATAGTGAATCATGAGGTGTCTTTGATTTGTTTATTGAATTCCTTCTTCCATGGCCCATACCACCATCCAAGTTGAGTGCCTTATGTTGTATTGTTTAAGTTGTTCAATCTTATGTAATTTCCTATCCCTTCCCACGGCTACATAGAGTATCATACATTGACCAAGAAAACAATGAATATGGAACTATAAGTGGGATGTCAAGGTGTCATTTTTTTTGTCCTTATTATCTTTGATTCGTTGGTTTCTCCTTAACCCACTTGTTCGACCATGTGTGTGTGTACTAATAATTCTATGACTCCTTCCAAGATTCATGTAGGTTTTTGCTTATGATATACATGGCTAATGGGGCTGTTACTTGACCGAATATATATACCTATAGTTCAATATTGGTGGAAGTAAGGAGATGCTACAATGAAATGGTTGCAAGCTTGTCTTGAATTTTTCCTACATGCTTCCATATTAGGCAATTTAATGTGCCACCATTTCTTTAAGGTTCCCTAACATATATTCTCCTTCTAGTACTAATTAAATAAGTTAGCTCTTAATTAACCTTGGTTAATTCTCTAGTATTTACTTAGGGTTGTTCTGTGCTATTCCTCTTTTGTTACTTTAGTTACGTTAATAGACACAAAAAATTTGAAATGTGATAATTCCTCCCCTTTTAAAAGTTTCTGTCCTAAAAAATTTATGTGCCTTATAAAAATAATGTTGGATAACACTTTCTTAAGTCTTCTTCAGTTTCCCAAGTAATTTCGTCTGAGAATAGCCCTTTCCAGACCACTTTCACTAGTGAGATACTTTTATTTCTAAATTGTTTGATCTACCTATCTATTATTTCTTTTGGTTTTACAACATAAGATAAATTATGTTGCAAATGCACAATTTCATGCTTTATGATGTGCAAAAGGTCTGGCTGATATTTCTTTAACTGAGAGACATGAAAGACATTATGAATCTGGGAAAGGTTTAGAGGAAGAGCAAGTCTATAGGCAATTGGCCTTATTCTTTCAAGAATTTGGAAAGGACCTACGTAACAAGGGCTGAGTTTCTTAGACTTCAAGGATTGACCCATGGCTGTGATTGGAGTTACTCTAGGAAATACGTGGTCACTAGTTTCATATTCTAGGGGTCATCTTCTTTAACTAGAATTTCTTAATTAAGGTTGAAATTAAGTAATTAAATATGTAATTGGATACCTAGTGATGTAATTGGTAGAGTTGGATTGATTGTAACATTCATGGCTATGATAGAGTATGTTGTAAACAAGTAAAGCATTTATGTTAGTTTCCTATGACCATGCATACTTGTATTGTTCTTGCAAAATTATCTTATGCATATTTTACTGATTTGAGTATAGCTATTGAGATTCTCTCGAATCTCACCTGTAATGTTCAGTTTTCGTTAAACGACAAAAATGGATACACTTTCAAAGCAAGTCCCCCGAAATGAATTAGTTAAGGTTCCAAAAATTTTAAGTAGCATTCTAGACTCCTAAAAATGAGAATCACAAGCTCAGACGGAAAGAAAAATAGAGCTAGAATGAAGAAACAAATTTGAACGAAAGGTTGACGAAACATAATGGCATTTTTGTAATTTTAAGTAAATTTTGGAATTCTCATAAGAGAGCTTTTTAAATGAAATTTTTTAGTTCCTTAGGGTTCTTAGAGGCCTTGAAAACAATCAAAAGTCTCGGGATAGTTAAAACCCCTCCGATGGACGTTTTCTAATGTCAGTTGACCTGAACTTTGACGGATTTGTTTGGGAAGGTTTTAGCTCTGATTTGAGTGATTCCAAAAGCATTTCATTAAATTGAAAACCTATATTTCATAATGTAAAAGACAATTCTTAAAAAGGAGCTAAAATGAACTAGAAACAAAAATACCAAGATGAAAGAGCAAAATTGAAATTTTTGAAAAGTGTTTCTTAAACCTACCTATATATATGAGGCGCCCCATCTCCTCCTTCATTTAGACACAATTGTTTCTGCCCTAAACTAGAGGAGAGAGCTAGGGTTTAAGGCACACCAAGAGGAGGATAAAGGAAGGACAAAAACAAGGCAAAAGGTATGGAATTTCTTGGTTTTTTATGTTTTCTCTTTAGCAAACCTCTTCTTCTTCATTTCTCTTTCTTTCCTATAGTTTTAATGAAATTTTTGGATCTATCTTGAGGAAAGAACAGAAAGAAAAATTCGGATTTGAAGAGAAGAGGTCAAGCAAAGGAAGAAACAACCAAGAAATCAAGGAAAAACAAGGTAAATCTTCCTTCCATGGTAGCTATCTCTTGCTCCCTTCTTCTCCTTGGTTCATCCCACACATGGAGCTTTAAGAAGGCTTGGATTTTATGTAGAACCAAGGGTGAATCTTAGGAATTTAAAGGAGGAGAATAAGAATATGTAAAGAAAATTAATAAAGAACTATGGAAAATTAAGATAGCAAACCTAGGGTTTCAGGTGTCCCTTGCAAAATTTGATTTGATATAATAATTCCTAAGCCTAAATGAATATTTAAATGAGCTCCTAAGATCCCTAGAAGGCTCCTTATATGCATCTTCCACCAAGAAAACAAAGCAAAGTCTATGAGTGCCAAGAATAAGCATAGTTTTGGCCAAGAGGGTTCCATATACCTAGGGATAGTTTTAAATTTTTCTAAGCCCATTTTTAAGTCATATATGATAAGTGAAGATGAGGGGAAACCTTGGAAAAAATTTAGGAGGCCTAGAGAATGAATTGGTATCATAGGTTCCATAATATGACCTAAAGAAGCAACACTTAGTTAGACTTTTTGTTTTAATTGTGTGATGACTCTAAGAGGCTTAAAAAGAGTCAAGAATCATAAATAAAAGGAAAGAATAGAGTCTAGAACTCAATTGATGGATGTTGCTTCATTAAGTGTATTTAGAAACCATAAATGAACCATAGGACAAAGTTAGAGTTCCAAGTAGATGTATGGCCTTAGAAATGACTTCAAGAACTTAATTGGCTTCCATATATTGTGTTTAGGCCAATAGAAACAAATCTCACACCTTTGTGTGTGTGAGGCCAAGGAAGGGAGAGCATTTTTAAAAGAAAAAGTGTGTGGTTGCAACAAAGGTAGCTCACTTCTCTTTCTCTCATACATGAATGTGTGCTTAACCTGTCTTTGAATGTGTGTATGTATGTTTTAATCCATGAAAAGTGTTCTCGCATGTGCATATGTATTGTGGTTCCATGATGTTGTAATATGTTTTCAAATGATGCCAAGTATGTATGCTTGGGTTTGTTTGAGTGTGGTGAAACTAAGAACCCTTAACCATGGTGAGGATAAGCCAAAAACCCTTAAAATTGATTAAAATAAAGCAAAAAGTCTCCCAAAAGTGAGGTTGAGTCAAAACCTCTTAGAGAAAATAGGTGAGGCAAGTTTAAAATCCATAAGAGAATGAGTGAGGCTAATCCTCTTATTTATTGTAACACTCCAAAATTAATTAAGGTGTTAATCATGGATTTAGATTAATTAAGAATAATTAATATGGAGTAATTGGGTAAGTTATGTGAATAGAAATTTTAGATAGATAAATTATTAATATGAGTTGAGATTTAATTAAGTTAGAAACCTTATCTAGGCCCAAAATTAAAATTTAATAGGCCATAGTTAGAGACTAATGGAGGCCCAATAATTTTAAGTGCAAACTTAACCTTTTAATATGAAACTTAGCCCAAGAGAGAGAGCACCTAGTGATGGCCTAATCTAATTTAGTGAGATACGGGCCCAAGACCCAACTTACATAAGCCCTTGTAATTGGCCCAATACCTCTTATGTAGACCTCAACTAAGTGGGCTCTTGAAAACTTGACCCAACCCAACTAAAAGTCTGAATTGTTGAAATTGGTCCAACAAATTACAACTTCAGCCTAATAATTAGTGGGAGCCCAATAAGTCCTTGGGCTGATAGGTTGACCCATAACCCATTTAGAACCTAACTTAAAACTCTAGAAACTAGTTTAGCCACCCCCATTCTACAGAAACACAAGAAACAAAAGGGAAATTCGAAGGTCCAAAGGGGAGGCTAAGGCTCTTGACACATTTCCACCATTTCCCACTTATAGAGCAAGATTTAGCCAAGGTAATAGTTATATAACTTAATCATCTCCTCTTCCTTTTCAATTTGACCTAATTGACTTCTCATTTGGAGCATTTTCACTATACCCAGAATCTGAAATGTGGTTGTTTAGTATTTTTGTAGTGGATTTTCAGAGGTAGAGGCTAGGAGGGATATTGGGTAAGTGTAAACTCTCCATTCTAATGTATTTTCTACTAGTTTAAAACCCCCATGGTTAATTTGTACTATAGGTATTAATTCTGTACGAATTTGCTTAGGAATTAAGGTGATATATTGAAGTTTTTGGTAGAAGACATATTCAGTCCAAATTTGGGGATTTGTAATGGCTGGGTGAGCATCCTCTGGGTAGCCATTATTATTTTAATTCTTTGGGTACTTGTTGCTGCTGTACATGATGATTTAAAGTAGTAATCTTCTTATGTTATGGTTATAGGGAGATTTTGGCATTACTGGTGGCTTTTCAATTGTTTGCAGAGTGAGGTAACCAGGGTTCATGCTAATTCCATGCATATGTCTGTGTTAATTTTGTATTTGCTGCATGATTATAATTTTGATGGTAAATGATTTGGTTGGCTATCTATTATATGTGATTGGACCTTGTGAATCCATGGTGGAATCGTAGTGCGGCTACCACCCGTGCATGTACTTCGATCAAACACTGGGTTATAATCAGACCCCAGATGCATTGAGTCCTGGTTGTGCTCATTAGGGAGTGGTTGCTATGGACGGGCCTCTGCCAGTGTTATTAGCCTTTAACATATAGAATTGTGATTGCTAGTATGGGATAATAATCGTAGATAGCCTAATTATTTCATTTACTGATATAGTTGGTATATTTTCTGATGCTTATATGAAATCATACATATATGTGAATTAAATTGGAACATATGAATGGAATTTGCCTTGGTTACTGAAATTTGCATCTTACCTCATTTCATGGGATCATACTTTCAGGTGAAGGCTTTTCAGGTAAGGATAAGGGAAAGCAAGTGGATGAAAATTCATGAGCTCTAACCATGTGTGTAGAAGGCCACACTTAGACTAGTTTAACTAGAATAGATGCTAAATTTTGTATTCTTTTTGTATAGCATCATCATGTAATCATGTTGCTAAGTATAGGCATTTATATTTTGATTACTTAAGATGTACCTATTAAGGAGTTAGGCCTCAACTTAGCTTGGTATTGGATGTATGAACTTATAACATCTTATGTATGAACTTTGTTAAATTTATGATATGGCCTACTATTGGAAATATAATTATATGATACATTAGGTGTTGATATGAACTAATGACGTATAGAATCTCTAACGGATTGTGTTTCGAATGATAATTATTGATAGTTCATGAATTCTTGCTGTCATTACTTTATGAACTTGCTGATATAGGGTAGTTGGAGGAGTAGAAATTAACACTTAAGTCTTGAACTAGTAATGAAAGATAAGCTGGGTAAATTAAGCTAATGAAAGCTATTAGAGCCCTACAAATTATGGTAGAATGGCCTTTGGGTGTCATTGGAGGGAAAGTGGAGAGTATGAAACAAGACTTTAGAAGTTATAGTACTAGAGAGCAATTCGCCATGACCAATAGAGGCGAAGTTACCCAGGGAGAGTACCAGAGAGCAATTCGCTACAGCAAAATGTGAGAGGCCAAACTGAAAGTCATCCAGAGGGTAATTTACCGCAGCTAAATGGGAATTGACCGTGGTGAACTTTTGTGAAAATGTGTCAGACATTCCAAAAAGAAATTAGCCGCAACGAAAGGGGAAATTAGCCGTGGCCAATAGCGAGGGGCGAGTGAGGTAGGCTCTAGGAGGTTTCCTCATTACAGCGCTGTGTAGGCTAGCTGCGGTGAAGCTCTAACTCACCTTGGCGATAGATATAAGGGTGAACCCAAGAGGAATTGGCCATGGCTAATGGTTTTAAACTCTCATTCTAACTTAGAAATCTTAGTTTTTCCTATGGTAACCTCAAGCGATAACTTAGAAACATTAGTAGAAGATTCTTGTGAATTAGAATTAATGGGTAATAGAATCAAAGGCTTATAAATGAGTGTTTGTTTCCCTTGTGTACCTAAATACTTGTAATTGTTTGGTTGATGACTCTAATAACACTAAGGTTCAAATTTTCCTACATTTTTTTAATGTAATTAGTCGTAATGTCTTGTAACCCTAATTTATGGTTATTAATCACGTATTTAACTTTAATTACAATAATTAAAAGTTAAGGTCATCACATTTGGTATCAGAGTAATGGTTCAAATAATTGTGTTTGATTTATAACTTTGTAGTTAGAAAACTTGGCAATCATGATGCATGCATGATAGGAATAGGAACATTGTAACCTGGTGATAACTCTCATACTTATATATACCTGCTATGGGTGGAGTTGTGTTTTGTTGCTTTAGGCTGTTGCTTAATGAGGGATGCTGGTGGTTATGCTTGTGGCCTTGCAGAACTAGATGGCTACACATAGAGAAACAACTGAGATGCTAAGAGAGACGCAAGAGGCCATGGCTACAATGGCCAACCGAATGAGAGAACAAGAAGAGGCCCATGAAACTACAGTTAGGGCAATGACTGACTGGCTTCAAGAGCAAGCCAAGGCTCATGCAACAACTGTGCAAGTGCTACAGCAGCTACATGAAAACATGAATAAGTAGAATCAGAAGGTGTCGGTGGAGAATCGTGTTAAGGCTGGTCATAACCCTGGTGTGAGACACCAAGGGGAGGATGGTGACCTTTCTATTATGTTGGCCAAATTTAGAAAAGCTTATCCTCCATTATTTTTAGGGGAATTAGACACTGAGAAAGCTGAGGGTGGCTGATGCAACTAGAAAAGATCTTTGAGGTTAACCTGCACCATGGAACAAAAGGCAAAGTTGGCCCTATACAAGTTGGAGGGTGAGGCTAAGCATTGATAGAGGAATGCCTCCAAATTATTGATTGCAAGAGGGATACCCTTGACTTAGGAAAGTTTTCAAATTATTTTTGAGAGCAAGTACTTCCCACCATTAGTAAAGGCTGATAAGGAAGCTGAGTTTAACTTCCTTGAACAAGTGGACATGAATATGGATCAATATGCAACCGAGTTCATCCAATTGTCTTGCTTCTCCTTCTACTTGAAATGATTTGATGATAAGCCATGGAAGGCTAAAAAATTTGAAAGAGGCCTGAAACTGGATATTAAAGACAAAATTGTATCTATACAGATCCATAATTTTGATGAATTGACGGAGAAGTGTAGAGTGATGAAGAGGGCCATGTTAGAAAGTGAGGCCAAGAGGAAGAAGACCATGGAGGGTAAGCATGACCAGGGCATAAAGCCCTTTAAGGGCAGAAGTAAGAAGGGAGCCAACAGTAGGAGTGGCTCATGGGGTAGGAGACCACCCCCAAGGAATGTCCCTCAAAGAAAAAGTATGGGACCACCAAGAAGTGTAGTGAGTGGCCTACCAACGTGTGCTAAGTATGGGAAGAACCATGGGAATGGGCTATGCCCAGTGTGCTATAATTGTGGGAAGTTTAGACACTATGCACAGACTTGCACGGTGTCATGAGAGTCGGCCTCATCTATTAAACCACCTACCTAGGGAAGGGTGTTTGCCTTTACGCAGTAAGAGGATAGTAGATCCCCTGGTTTGATCTGAGTACTTTATTTGTCCATAATTATGTTGCAAATGCATTGTTTGTTTCAGGTGTGACTCACTCATTCTTCGTATATGACTATGTTAAGCGTCTGGGTCTTAAAATTATCCTGTTGCCATTTGAATTATCTACGTCCACCCCTACTGGATATTCTATGATTACATCTTATGTATGCTTAAATTGTACTGTACAATTGGATAGCCGTTGTACTATCCCTGACTTGATTTGCATCCCTTTATGTGATTTTGATGTAATCATTAGTATAGACTGGCTTTCGGCTAATTGTAATGTCCCGTTTTCAGTAAACGATCGAAATGGGCACGTTTTCAAAGCAAGTCCCCTAAGATGAGTGATTCAAGGCCAAATAAAATTTGGATAAAATTTTAAATAATAGAAAATGAGGATTTGAGCCTTGAGTTGCCCAGAAACCAGAGTCAAAAGAGATCAGAAAATTTACCGAAAGAAGTAGGGGCATTTTTGTAATTTTTGAAAAATTTGGAAAACTCATAGGAGGACTTTTTAAACAAAAAATTTAAGCTTTCTAGGGTTCTCAGAGGCCCTGAATACTATGGGAACCCCTAGAACAGTTGAAACCCCTCCGGTGAGTGATTTCAGCTGTCGGTTGACCGAAAATTGATCGAATGGTTCGAAATGGTTTTAGATCCTTTTTGAGTGATTCCAAAGGCAATTATTATGATTAAGAGCCTAAGGAATATGATGGGAAAGACGGATTTCAAAAAGGAGTTGAAACAAGCCCAAACGAACAAAACTATGAAGAGGGACTAAATTGCAAAGTGTAAAAGTTGCTTAAGTGAAACCCTAGCGTATAAAAACGCCCCTCCTTTGCTCAGATCTCCTCTCCCACTCTCTCACACGTTAAAACAGAAGTGAGAAGGGCTGAGAGTGGCGCACAAGAGGGGAGGCCAAGGAAGGAAGAGGAAGCTTTGAAAAGTGTAAGTTTTAGCCACTTTTTCCTACTCCTTACCTTGTTAAACCTCTTCCCCTCCTTTCCTCCTTTCTTCCTATGGATTTAGTGAGATGTTTGGTTCTGTTTTGAGCCCAGAAATGAGGGGGAAATTTCGAAATTCAAGGAGAGGGTTGAAGCAAGGAAGAGAACTCTTGAGAAAAGCTTGGAATCAAGGTGATTTTTCTATCTTGGTTGCTTCCTTTTTCTTGCCCTTTGTGTGTGGAGTTCTGCCAGAACAGAACCATCTTGGGGGGAGGCTTTTTGTCCAGAAATAAGAAGGAATTGTGTGTTTTAGACCATGAGGAGTTAGTAGATGCAAGGAAATTGGAAGAAAGGCTAATGAAAATCAAGTTAGAAAAGTGTAGAGCACTTAAAGGGATTGTAAAAACTGATTTAATTCATGAGTTCCCTTGGCTATTTAAGTGTTTCCTTGACCTCTTACAACTCTTAACAACCTCCCTAAATGGTTCCCCCATCAAGGAAAAATCAAGAAGCCATGAAATCCCATTTATGCTCTAACTTTCGGCCAAGTAGGGATGGCATAGTTAGGGAGAGTTTTAAATTGTTTCAAGCCCATTTTTGAGTCATACATGATGAATAAATATGAGGGGAAACCTTGGGAAAAATTTATGAAGCTTAGAGAATGAGTTGGTGCTTTAGGTTCCATATTGTGACCTAAGGAAGCAACATGATGTTAGGCCCTTTGTTTTAATGATGTGATGACTCCAAGAGGCTTAAAAGGAGTCAAGAATCATATTTGAGAGTAAAGAATGAGGCCTAGAAATCATTTGAGGGGTGTTGCTTCATTAGGTGCCTTTATGGACCATAATGGGGATTATGGAGCAATCTAGTACTTAAACAAGTTGTATGGATTTAGAGAATGTTTCATGAACCTAATTGGCTCCCATAATTTGTGTCTAGGCCAAGAGAAACTATCTCCACCAATTTGTGGGTGTGTGGCTAAAAGAGGAGGCTTGAAAGCTAAGGAAAAAGTGTGTGTTTGTATACAAGGTAGCTCTCTCCACCTTCTCTCATGCATGGATGTGTGTTTAGCTTGTTTTAGAATGTGTGTATGTGTATTTTCAAGTTTTGAAAAGTATGCTAGCATGTCTTTACATGTCATGATCCTTGATGCCATGTTATGTTTTAAATGAATCCATGATGTTTGTATGAGTTTGCTTGAGTGTGGAGAGGCCAAGAACTCTTCCCTTTGGTGAGGATGAGCCAAGAACCCTTGAGCTTGGTTGAGACAAAGTAAAGTGTCTCCCAAAAGCAAAGTGGGCTCCCAAGAGTATGGTTGAGTCCAAAGTGCTCAAAGAATGGGTGAGGCAAGTCCAACATCCATGAGGAGAAGTGTGAGGCCAATCCAAACACTTAGTGAGCTCTTGAATGTCTTGTATGATTGATTCACATGCCAAGGTTGCTTTTAAAATGCCTATGATTTCTACTTTCTCCATGCATGCCATTGTGAAACTTGCTTGCACATATTATGTGTGATGGAATGAGAGATGAGCTATTGAGATTCTTGAATCTCACTCCCTCCTCTTAAATGTCCTAACATGCTAGGTGAACCAAGTGGATATGCCAATGGGAGCCAACAACACTAGAGGAAGGAGATTGACATTCATATGTCTAGTTTTTGCTTTATAGAACCATAATGATGTTCAATGATGTATATGAGTATTGTAAATGGGGTATGACCCTTGAGACATGTGTAAATATGATATTATATGATGTTTAAATGTATGGATATGATGTGTGACCTCTAGAACCTATTTTGAGTATGTAATGCCAAAGTATGCAATATGGAAGTTTATTGGAAATATGCATAAGTGTGGGTTGAATGGCCAAAATGAGATGTATGAGGTTTGGGACCATTTGGGCAGCTCACACAAGTCTCAAATAAGCTTTTAAACTTGCCCAAAAGGTGCCAAGACCAAGAGAAATCCATTTAGCAATTTTTGTACCCAATATGGAGCCAAAATTGACCATACTGGAACCCTATGTCACTTTTTGGCCAAATGAGTTATTCTTGCCCTGAAATTTGGCATACAATTAGGTCTTATTAAGAGCTTTCTGGGAAGCTAAAGATCATAATTTTCGGAGACCTAGGGAATATTTTGTGAATTTTCAAAGTTGGCATTTTTCATGGTTTCTGGTATATGCACTGTTCATACTGGCAGATTTGATTTTCGTGTCACGCGATGGCCAAATGGTGTCCAATGCTTATGAAATTTTATACACACAAACTAGAGGTCATAAGCTTTCTGTGGCCACCGAGATCACCTCATTTGGAGGTCTGGACAGAGAGTTATGAATTTTCGAAGTTTGCTGTCAGTAACAGTGGCATCTCCAGAGCTCAATCACTGTTTCATCAATTCCAGATATCTAAAAGTATCTGTTTTATTCTGGAATTATTTTTAGTATCAAGTTAAAATCTGTAGCTTTCCAAAATGACTGAATGTGTGTAATTTAGATTTTTTTAGAATTAGTTATGAATTTCAGAAGTTTACATCAGTAACCTGAATCACAGCCCAGGCAGCCAGCGAGTTTGTATCTTTTTGGATGTCAAACGTCCTGTGTGATGAATGCTGTGACTTGGACGTATTTTTAGTGTAAATTAGACATCCTAAGCTTTCCAGAATGACCAAGATTGCATGATTTTGAGGTTTCTAGATTTAGTTATGATTTTCCAAAGTTTGCCCAGGAAAGAGGCCAATTCTGGCCGAAAATGGATCTCCAAATTTACATGCTCCATTTTGGTTTCCATGGGTTGGAGGCATGTTTTGGGGTCTAAATGAGTTGTAATAATGAAATTAAATATGAGGAAGTATAGTATAAGCTTACACGGTCCACGTGACACCGAATTGAATTTTTTTGGATATAGCGCAACGCGGAAAAAGTCGATTATTTTATCCTCTTTTTTATGTGCCCTCATGGAAATCATGATGTGAAGCTTATAAATGGCATGTAATAGAGCTAAAAGTTATGGTGTTACATTTATTTACACATACAGAGCCCTCACGAGTATTGTCCCTTCCTTCCCGGTTCGTGGGTCTTTGACCCTGCCTTCCCGGTTCGTTGGGCTTTGTCCTTTCCCGTAGGAAAAGCGCGCTCGTGAGGGGGAGGATTCTCCCCACTTATATGGGCTAGCCACAGGCCCCTTCCAGCCGATGTGGGACTTTACAATCCACCCCCCTTTTGGGGCCGACCCGTCCTCGGGTAGCACATGGGCCAGAATTGCTCTGATACCAACACATACAGAGCCCTCACGAGTATTGTCCCTTCCTTCCCGGTTCGTGGGTCTTTGACCCTGCCTTCCCGGTTCGTTGGGCTTTGTCCTTTCCCGTAGGAAAAGCGCCCTCGTGAGGGGGAGGATTCTCCCCACTTATATGGGCTAGCCACAGGCCCCTTCCAGCCGATGTGGGACTTTACACTAATAATGTGATACTTGATTATTACCATAAGACTATTTCCTTACCTACAAATATACCTGAAACTCGTCTTGTGATTGAGCTTACTTGTGTGTCTGCCACCCAAGCTAAGAGGTGCCTTAGGTGTGGTTGCCAAAGGTTTCTAGTATTCTTTTCATTGCATGTTAAGGTTGATGATGGATTGGAGGATATACCTGTGATTAAGGAGTTCCCTAAAGTTTTTCCTAAGGAGTTTAGAGGACTACCTCTGGAGAGAGAGCTAGAATTTTCCATTGATCTAGTACCCGTTACAGGTCCCATTTCTAAGGCCTCATATAGAATGGCACCTATTGAGTTAGTTAAGTTGAAGAGTCAACTAGAGAAGCTACTTGAGAAAGGGTTATTAGACCAAGTGTGTCTCCATGGGGAGCATTAGTGTTGTTTGTCAAGAAGAAAGATGGTAACCTTAGGCTTTGTATTGACTATAAATAGTTAAACCAAGCAACCATCAAGAATAAATATCCTTTGCCTAGAATTGATGATTTACTTAATCAATTAACTGGAATGTCAATCTTTTGAAAGATTAACCTTAGATTGGGATATCACCAACTTAGAGTCAAGGCTGAGGATGTGCCTAAAATTGCCTTTAGGACTCGATATAGGCATTATGAGTTCTTAGTTATGCCTTTTAGGTTAACTAATGCCCCTGCCATTTTCATGGATTACATGAATAGAATCTTTAGGCCCTATCTTGATTGGTTTGTGGTAGTGTTCATAGATGATATCCTCATATACTCTAAGAGTAGCGAAGAGCATGAAGAGTATCTCAGGATAGTTCTTCAAACATTGAGAGAGCATCAGTTGTATGCTAAGTTGAGTAAGTATGAGTTTTGGTTGTGGGAGGTCAAATTCCTAGGTTATGTGATATCAAAACAAGGGGTAACGGTAGATCCTAGCAAGGTAGAAGTGGTACTGAATTGCAAGAGACCCAAAACAGTGATCGAAATTCGTAGCTTCTTAGGTCTAGCTAGCTACTATAGAAGATTCATTATGGGATTTTCTCAGTTAGCCATGCCTCTGACAAAATTAACTAGGAAGGACTAACCATTTGTATGGGATGCCAAGTGTGAGAATGCCTTTCAAGATTTTAAGAATAGGCTTACCACTGCACCCGTGTTAGTGATACCTAACCCTAAAGAGACATTCACAATCTATAGTGATGCTTCTAAGAAGGGATTTAAGTGTTTTATGAGTTCTTAGTTATGCTTTTTGGGTTAACTAATGCCCTTGCCATTTTCATGGATTAGATGAATAGAATCTTTAGGCCCTATCTTAATCAATTTATAGTAGTGTTCATAGATGATATCCTCATATACTCTAAGAGTAGCGAAGAGCATCTCAGGATAGTTCTTCAAATATTGAGAGAGCATCAGTTGTATGCTAAGTTGAGTAAGTGTGAGTTTTGGTTATGGGAGGTCAAATTCTTAGGTTATATGATATCAAAACAAGGGGTAGCGGTAGATCTTAGCAAGGTATAAATGGTATTGAATTGCGAGAGACCTAAAACAGTGACCGAAATCTGTAGCTTCTTAGGTTTAGCTGGCTACTATAGAAGATTCATTAAGGGATTTTCTCAGTTAGCCATGCCTTTGACAAAATTAACTAGGAAAGACCAACCATTTGTGTGGGATGCCAAGTGTGAGAATGCCTTTTAAGAGTTTAAGGCTAGGCTTACCACTGCACCCGTGTTAGTGATACTTGACCTTAAAGAGACATTCACAATCTATAGTGATGCTTCTAAGAAGGAATTTGGGCATGTTTTAATGGAACAAGGTAGGGTGATAACCTATGCTTCTAGGAAACTTAGACCTTATGAGGAGAATTACCCCACTCATGACCTAAAGCTAGCGGTTGTAGTTTTTGCCCTTGAGATTTGGAGGCACTATCTCTATGGTGCCCAATTTGAGGTGTATAATGATCACTTTAATTAATTTTACGGTGTATGATTTCAATTTGTCTAGAATTAGTTATGATTTTTCAAAGTTTATAATAGTAAGCTAGAAATTCTAGCCGAGGCTGCACCTAGTATTTTTATGCATTCCATCCTCTTGCACGAGTTTTAGGCCACTTCTTTGGATGGTTTTAAGTTGTATTAGTGTAATTAAATATGAGAATGAGTTAAATGAGTTCATATGGTCTACGGGATACCAAATAAAGAATTCATTTACTATGCAATGCAAAGAAATTGATTATTTTTATTGAGTTTTCCTTCTTCTTCTTGTATAGCAATGGAAGGAAGCTTAACATGCATGTGGAATGAGTTCTAGAATTATGATATTACATTTATTGGTATCAGAGTAAAGGTTCAGGCTCTTGATGTGAGTTGTGGCTTGTGTTTTTGAGTTGCCTAGATGTATATGAGTTATTTGTGGATGAATTGAGTGTGATAATTGTGAAAGTGTTCCCTTAGATGCTAAAGTATGTTATGATGTTTCAGAGCCATGGTGAACACTAGGTGAGGTTGGCCCTCTAAAAAGGCTCATGCAGATGATAGAGCCGAGCCTAGCGATCCAATGGCTAAAGCCTTACAAGCTATCATGGCTCATTTGGATAGCAGCAGGTCGTGATCATGTAGTTACAAGAACAGCTTGCTGAGAAAGATGGCCAGGGCCCTACACTTCCTCCTCTATAGCCACCTCACCACTCAAATCATCCTGAGCATTTAGGGGTGACTCACGTAGATCTGCAGCCACATATACAGATGGTTACCCTTACTCCACCAGCTCAGACACTTCCAGCTTTAGAGCGGCCCTTTACTAGACAGATTATCACTCAGTTCAGAAAATTCAGGCCTCCCACCTTTAATGGTGAGATGAACATAGAGAAAGCCGAGGCTTGGATTATGCAGTGAGAAAAGATCTTCCAGGTGATAGAGTACACATCTGAGTAGAAAGCCACTATGGCTATTTTCTAGCTAGAGAGAGAGGTAGATTATTGGTGGAGGGGCATCGAGCCTATTTTGAGGGTGAAGAACCTTTTGATTATATGGGAGGCATTCCTCCAGGCCTTTTATGAGAAATATTTCCTTAACTCAGTTAGAGATGAGAAGGAGTCAGAGTTCGTACTCTTGAAACAAATAGAAGAGATGTCCATGGACCAGTATGTGGCCAAATTTGTAGAGCTCTCTAGATATTCTTCGTATTTACAAAGGCATGATGATGAGCATTGAAGAGCAGATAAGTTGGAGAAATGTTTGCTCCTTGAGATCAAAGATAGGGTAGTTCCATTAAGAATTAGGAACTTCAATACCCTAGTTGAGATATGCAGGGTGACTGAAGCAAACCTCAGAATGATGCAGCCTACCTCCGGTGCCAGACCACCCTTCCTTGAATCAGAAAGACCTAGAGAAGAATCACAAGCCGCAGTTACTAGTAGGAGAGGTGGTAAGAGCCCGTGGAATAGACGAGGCAAGAGAAAGAGAACTTAGTCCAACAAATATAGTTTTGTGCCTATAGCTTGCCCCCAGTGTGGTAGAAACCATGGAAACAGACCATGCTACGCAGGGCAGAATGTGCGTTACAGATGTGGTAGGCCAAGACATATGGCAAGGGACTGCACACAAGCTCCTCAGCCATTCATTTAGTAGAGGGAGATGGCTCTTACTCTCAGACCCAGGGTAGAGTCTTTGCCCTATCATAGTAGGAGGCTAGCCGATCCCTGAGTCTAATCCAAGGTACTATTAGAATAAATGATTTTTTTGTAATTATATTATTTGATTTGGGTGCTAGCCATTCTTTCATATCATATAACTGTGCTAAGAGGTTAGGTCTGAGTATGTATACACTACCATATGACTTGTATGTATCTACCCCCACAGGAAACCGAGCCATTACCTCCCATGCTTGTTTGAATTGTATAGTCCAGTTTAATCACTGCCTTACCACCCTTGATTTGATTTGTATTCCCCTTATTGATATTAATTTGATTATTGGTATGAACTGGATGTCTGCTAATAATGCCACACTAGATTGTAGCCACAGATGTATTACTTTACTTAAGTATGGGAATATACCTAGTATGAGGATTGAGTTATCTATTATGACCACCTCCCAGGTTGAGAGGTCTCTAGGGCATGGTTGCCAAGGGTATTTGGTTTCTTTTTAGTTTAGGCAGAGGTAGAAGAGGGCATAGAGAAAATTTTGATAGTGAGAGAGTTCCCAAAGGTATTCCTTAGAGCGATTAGTGGATTACCCCTAGAAAGAGAGGTTGCGTTTCTTATAGACATTGCATCTGGGGCAGGTCCAGTGTCTAAGGCCCCTTATAGGATAGCTCCCACCGAGCTAGTTGATCTTAAAAAATAGATAAAAGAGCTCTTAGAGAAGGGTTTTATCAAATCTAGTGTCTCACTGTGGGAAGCTGCAGTCTTATTCGTAAAGAAGAAAGACGGGAGCCTTAGATTGTGTATAGACTATAAGGAACTCAATAAGATAACCATTAAAAATAAGTACCCTCTCCCTCGCATAGACGACCTCCTAAATTAGTTAGTAGGAGTGTCGATATTTTCTAAGATAGACCTCAGGTCGGGATACCATCAACTTAGAATAAAGGTTGAGGATATTCCCAAGACA
Source organism: Erythrophleum fordii (assembly GCA_032878935.1). Taxonomy (NCBI): domain Eukaryota; kingdom Viridiplantae; phylum Streptophyta; class Magnoliopsida; order Fabales; family Fabaceae; genus Erythrophleum; species Erythrophleum fordii. The sequence goes on from JAVQMF010000055.1 coordinate 3,545,827, forward strand.
GTATTTAGAACCAGATACAAGCACTATGAGTTTTTAGCTATGCCTTTCAAGTTGACGAATGCACCTACAATGTTCATAGATTACATGAATAGATTGTTCAGGCCATACTTAGATAGATTTGTAGTTGCTTTTATAGATGATATTCTCATCTATTCAAAAGTAGAGAAGAACATGATTAATATCTGAGATTAACCTTAGAAACCCTGTGAAAGAAACAGTTGTTTGCTAAACTTAGTAAATGTGAGTTCTAACTCACTAAAGTTCAATTCCTAAGCCATGTGATCTCCCAAGTAAGGGTCGTAGTAGATCCCCATAAGGGAGAAGTACTGTTACAATAGGAGAGACCTAGGATAGTGACAGAGATCAGGAACTTCCTAGGTTTAACAGGCTATTACAGGACGTTCATTCAGGCCTTTTCTCAGATAGCGATACCACTAACCAGACTTACTAGAAAGAATGTGTCGTTTGTGTGGGATGAGAAGTGTGAGAAGAGTTTCCAAGAGTTAAAGTATAGGTTAACTACTACCCTAGTTTTAGTACTTTTTGACCCTAGAAAGACTTTTGTAGTCTATAATGATGTCTCTAAGAAAGGATTAAGATGTATGCTTATGCAAAAAGGCCGAGTGATAGCTTATGCTTCTAGACAATTAAAACTTCATAAAGAAAATTACCCCACACATAACCTAGAGCTAGCTATAGTGGTGTTTACTTTGAAAATATAGAGACACTACTTGTATGGGGTAACCATAGAGATTTATAGCGACCACAAGAGCCTTAAATATCTATTTGAATAGAAAGAATTGAATATGAGATAGCGAAGATGGTTAGAATTTTTGAAAGACTATGATTTCACATTGAAATACCATCCCAGTAAGGCTAATGTGGTAGCTAATGCCTTGAGTAGGAAATCCATACACATGACTTGTATGATGATTTGAGAGTAGGAATTGATTGAAAGATTTAGAGATATGAGTCTTACATGTGAGGTGCATTCAACAAAGTTATTAATGAGTGAAACCTGAATAGAAAATGACCTGAGGGATCATATAAGAGAGGCTCAGTAGACAGATGACCGTGTAAGTAAAATTAGATCTCAGATAGCCCAGGGTAGTGTTTAAGAGTTCAATCTGTCTGAGGATGACATAGTGAGATATAGGGATAAGATGTATGTGCCTAGAAATATAGTGATCAGAGAGAGAATATTAGATAAGGTATATGAGAGCAAGTATACCATTCATCCAGGCAGTAACAAAATATACCATAATTTAAAGAAAATGTTCTGGTGACCTAGAATGAAAACAGACATAACAAAGTATGTCTCCTGATATTTAGTGTGTTAGAGAGTTAAGATAGAGCATCAAAAATCAGCTGGATTACTTCAGCCCCTAGATATGCTAAAATGGAAATGGGATACTATAACAATGGATTTTGTCATAGGTTTACCTAGGACATCATCAGGGTATGATGCAATATGGGTAATAGTAGATAGATTAATAAAGTCAACATACTTTCTAGCTATGAAAGCCACTTATACCCTAGATAAATTAGCTTAACTGTATATCTAGGAGATAGTTAGATTACATGGTATACCTATAAGCATAGTGTCAGATAGAGATCCTAAATCCACTTCAAATTTTTAGAGATCATTATAGGATGTTCTAGGTACTAGGCTTAGATTTAGCACAATCTATCACCCACAGACAGATGGACAGATGGAGAGAACCATCCAAACCCTAGAAGACATGTTGAGGGCATGTGTTTTAGAGGTGAAAGGAAACTAGGATATATACTTGCCTCTAACGGAGTTTGCCTATAATAATAGTTATCATGCAAGTATACAAATGGCACCATATGAGGCATTGTATGGGAGGAAGTGTAGGTCTCTGATGTGTTAGGTTGAACTAGAAGAGCAGAGCCTAATAGGCTCAGAGTTAGTGGGCCAAACTTCTAGACAAATTGAGACCATTAGAAAGAAACTGCTAATGGCCTAGAGTAGACAAAAAAGTTACACAGACAGCCGCTAAAGTTTGAGGTTGGAGACCATATTTTTATTAGAGTGTCTCCAGTCATAGGGATAAGTCAGCCCATAAAGAGTAGAAAGCTCAATCCAAAGTATATAAGTCTATTCCAGATTCTTGATAAAGTAAGATCTGTGGCTTACAGACTAGCCCTTCCCCCAAACCTAAGCTAAGTACACAATGTATTCTATGTTTCATAACTTAAAAAGCACCAGCTCAACCCCTCACATGTCATAAAGTATAAGAATATGCAGTTATAGGATGATTTATCATATATAGTATCACCGATGGTAAAAGTGATTTGGAAGGGGTTATCTCCCAAAGAAGCTACCTGGGAGCTAGAGGAAGAGATAAGAAAGAAGCATCCAGAGCTTTTCCCATGAGGTATATTATCTAAATTTCGAGGATAAAATTTATTTAAAAGGGGAGAGAATTGTAATATCTAATTTTCATTAAACGATGAAAACAAATACACTTTCAAAGTAAGTCCCCTAAAATGAATTAGTTAAGGTTCCAAAAAATTGAAGTAGCATTCTAGACTCTTAAAAATGACAATCATAGGCTAAAATGAAGTGAAAAATAGAGTTAGAATGAAGAAATGAATTTAAATGAAAGGTTAACAAAACGTAATGGCATTTTCATAATTTTGAGCAAATTTTGGAATTCTAATAGGAGGGCTTTTTAAATGAAAATTTTTGAGTTCTCCAGGGTTTTCAAAAGCCCTGAAAACCATAGGAAGCTCTGGGACAGTTAAAACTCCTTCGGTAGATGTTTTCCAATATTGGTTGGCCCAAACTTCGACGGATTCATTCGGGAAGGTTTTACCTTCGATTTGAGTGATTTCAAAGGCATTTTATTAAATTGGGAACCTGAATTTCATAATAGAAAAGATGATTCTCAAAAAGGAGCTAAAACAAACCAGAAACAAAAATGCCAAGACAAAGGGGTAAAATTAAAATTTTTGAAAAGTGTTTCTTAAACCTTCCTATATATATGAGGCACCCCATCTCCTGCTTCATTTAGGCATAATTGTTTCTGCCTTAAACTAGAAGAGAGAGATAGGGTTTAAGGCACACCAAGAGGAAGAGAAAGGAAGGACAAAAAACAAGGCAAAAGGTATGGAATTTCTTGGTTTTTTATGTTTTCTCTTTAGCAAACCTCTTCTTCTCCATTTTCCCTTCATTCCTATGGTTTTATTGAAGTTTTTGGATCTGTTTTGAGGAAAGAACAGAGGAGAAAATTTGGATTTGAAGAAAAGAGGCCAAGGAAAGGAAGAAATAATCTAGAAATCAAGGAAAAATAAGGTAAATCTTCCTTCTATTGTAGCTATCTCTTGCTCCCTTCTTCTCCTTGGTTTATCCCACACATGGAGCTTCAAGAAGGCTTGGATTTTAGGTAGAACCAAGGGTAAATCTTAGGAATTTAAGGGAGGAGAATAAGAATATGCAAAGAAAATTAACAAACAACCATGGAAAATTAAGATAGTAAACCTAGGGTTTCAAGTGTCCCTTGCAATATCTAATTCGATATAATAATTCCTAGGCCTAAATAAATATTTAAATGAGCTACTAAGGTTCCTAGAAGGCTCGCCATGTGCATCTTCTGCTAAGAAAACAAAGCAAAATCCATGAGTGCCAAGAATAAGCATAGTTTCGGCCAAGAGGGTTCCATATACCTAGGGATAGTTTTAAATTTTCCCAAACCCATTTTTAAGTCATAAATGATGTAACACCATATATTTCTAGCTTAATTCTTATCATTTCTAAGTCTCACATGATGAATTGCATAAAAGTGAACGGAAAAATGGCATTAAAATAATGTCTTATTTCGCGTTGCGTCACGTATAAAAATTTCATTCGGTGTCACGAGGACCATATGAGTTCATACATTAAATTCTCATATTTAATTACATACATACAACTCATTTGCATCACCAAAATTGGCCCACAGCTCGTGGAATTCAAAAGGGAACATCAAATTCACTCTATTATTTTCGGCCAAAATTTCAATTTTTCTGCCACAACTTTGGAAATTCATAACTAAATCTAAAAAAAATCAAAATCATGCATTATTAGCTATTATAGAGAGATAAACATGTCTACTTTATGAAAACAATATTTCCAGGCTATGAAACATAACACAGAAAGCGTTTGACACGCAAAAAGGGGCAAAGGTTGGGACAGCTACTGGTACTGATGCAAGTGTCTGCTATAAATTTTGAAAATGTCTAATTAATTCCAAAAAAATCCAATCCATGAAAATTATACCAATTTGGAAATCTATGAATGTTAAATTTATGGTAAAAATAGGTTCATACCATATAAAGTATGTTTAGCTACTAAAATTCAATGGAACAGTGACTCAGGTCGTGCTATGCTACTGTTACTATTCCAGAAATTCAAAAATTCATATCTCTTAGCTTAGACCTCTAAATGAGGTGCTTCTAGTTGCTACAAGTCAATATGAATGCTTAGTTTCTACCTACAAAATTTCGTAGCCATTTTACTATGGTTGCCCCTCACATGACACAATTTTACAACTGACCAAATAAACAGTACTGGTGCAAATCCAAAATTCTGATGCCAACTTTGAAAAATCATAGAAAATTACATAGACCTCCAAATGACCTGATCTTTAGCTTTCAAAAAAGCTCTAGGCAACGCCTAAGTTCATGCAAAATTTCAAGTCAAGAAGAGGTCATTTGGTTAGACTTTGCCATAGCTCAAGATTATGGCAATTTGGTTCCAATAAAGGCCATTTATTGTTCTACACACATTTGAGCAACTTAGAAAGCATAAATATAGCACAAATAAGTCCCTCATAAGGTCTAAATCCTCATACAACTCAATTTCACCATGCCACTTCCATATACATACATGCATAAGTGGGCTCTCAAGTGGCCAAAATACACAATTCTATACATTAAACTCTATTCTTAATACACACACTAACTTTACATAGTTTTACACTTGTTCAAAGTGTCATGGCTCAAAAATAACATATACATATATTCTTTGACATTCTAATACATCAAAACTAGCAAAATGTGCCAAGAGATGGAGATTTAAGCTCCTTGGCCTCCATCCTTTGGATCTTGGACTCCACCTAAATCATGTGAGATGAGAGAAAGAAGGGGGTGAGATTCATTGAACCTCAATAGCTTATACATCTATCCAAGCACATTTTCAAGGCATGCAACATGTCAAAGGCACAAGTATGTAATCAATCAATTCATGAAGCATTCCACTTTCACATTATTGTGTCACAAACTCATGTCAAGCATAAAAATGAGCTCTAGGGACTTTTGGTTTGGCCTCACCCCATTTCTAGGACTTTTGGATTGCCTCACTCTTGAATCTTGGGACTTTTGACTTAGCCTCACCCATCCAAGGGACTTTTGGCCTTGCCTCACCCATGCCATGAGACTTTTGGCATCTCCTCACCCACATTAAGGGACTTTTGGCACTACCTCACCTTTGTAAGCTATTTCCACAATTCAAAGACATTTAAGAAAGCACATTGGTACACAAATGGTAACATAGCATCAAGTGCCATGCCTAAAACATACAAATATACACACAAGCACACAATGACATATATGCAATAAGAAAATGCAACAAGAAAAGGTGGATAGCTACCTTGGGGAAAATTCAAGTCTTACTTTGCTTGTTCCTTCCCCTTTTTGGTTCCACAAACACAAGGAGATGGGGTTGGATTTCTTTGGCCTATTCACAATAAACAACACTTAATTATACTCTTGGAACAAGTTATAACACCCAACTCACTCTTAAGATTACACTTTGTTCTAGTTGTCACAATATGGTTCCATTAATGATCTAATGAAGAAACTACCACAAGTAAAATTCTTGGTTCCATTCTCTTACCATATTTAGACCTCTTGACCTCATTTAAGGTCCTTGAAGCCATCATACACTCACTTTCACAAACCTAGGTCCATGTTGCTTCATAAGGTTACATTATGGAAGCCATTGCCTCATCTCCCAACCTAAGGCTTCTAAATTTTTTCCAAGGGTTTTTCCTATCTTGTTTTATCATATAAAGTCCCAAATCAAGCTTGGAACTCTTTGAAACATCCCCTAGCTATCTCTAAGGGTTTTGATCGATTTATGCCTCCATTAAAGACCTATGGAGTTTGAGATTTTTCCTTGATGGATGGGGCACTTGGGAGGCTCTTTAGGAGTCTTAGAAACTCAAAGAAACATTCACATATGATGGAAAAGTCTTAAATCAACCTAGATTTTAAATTATGTTCAAGCACCCTACACTTTTCAACTTAAAATTCAATGGCTTTTACTTGCTTCCAATGATAGATTCTTCATCCTTGCACTCCAAAACCTCTAATCCCTCCACAAATTGGACAGAAAACAGCCCTTAAGAAGTGGGCTCATGGTGGCCAAATTCGTGCAAGAGGAAGGGGGAGGAAGAAACTACCAAAGAATGGAAGTTTTACCTTGTTTTCTTGCTTCCTTTGGCTTGTTCTTCCACTTGGTTAACTTACTCCCTCAATTTTCAAAATTCTCCTCTCTGTTCTGCCCCCAAAATAGCACCAAACTCTCCATTAAAACCATAAAAAGAAAGCTTGAGAGGAGAGGAGCAAGTTTCAAGAAGGAAGGATATGGAATTTCTTAAAGTTTCTTACCTTTTTTTTAAATTTCTTCCTCCAAAATCTTCCTCCTCTTGTGCACCTAAAAAGCTAGAGTTCTCCTTTGAAAATGGGCAGAAGCAAGTCGATTTAGAGAAGGGGAGGCAGAACTTGGTATATAAAGAAGAAGAAAGAAGCTTCCTTTAACACTTTAATGCCAATTTTGCCCTTCGTTCTTAGCATTTTCGTTTCTCCTTCGTTTTAGCTCCTTTTTTAGGACCGTCTTTTCCATTATAAAAGTTAGATTCCAAATTTAATAAAATGCCTTTGGAATCACTCAAATTGGAGCTAAAACTTTCCTGAACGAACTGGTCAAAGTTTGGGTCAACCGACGTCGGAAAGAGTGCATCGGAGGGGCTTTACCAGTCCCGGGGCTTCCCATGATTTTTGGGGCCTCTGAGAACCCTGGGCAACTCAAAATTTTCATTTAAAAATTCCTCCTAGGTGTTTTTCCAAAATTACACTTATTTACAAAAATACCACTGACCTTTCGGCAAATTTTTTGAATTACTTCAGCCCCAATTTCTGTGCAACTCAAAACTCAAATCCTCATTTTCTATTATTTAATATTTTATCCAAATTTTATTTAGCCTTGAATCACTCATCTCAGGGGACTTGCTTTTCAAACTGGCTCATTTCTGTGTTTTTACAATATACCGGGCGTTACAAATGATGAATGAAGATGAGGGAAAATCTTGGAAAAAATTTAAGAGGCCTAAAGAATGAATTAGTGTCATAGGTTCCATAATATGACCTAAAGAAGGAACACCTAGTTAAGCTCTTTTTTTCAATTATGTGATAACTCCAAGAGGCTTAAAAAGAGTCAAGAATCATAAATGAAAGGAAAGAATAGAGCCTAAAACTCAATTGATGGATGTCGCTTCATTAGGTGTATTTAGGAACCATAAATGAACCATAGGACAAAGTTAGAGCTCCAAGTAGATGTATAGCCTTAGAAATGACTTCAAGAACTTAATTAGCTTCCATATATTGTGTTTAGTGTAACGTCCAATTTTTCGTAAAATACCGAAATGAGTCAGTTTTCGAAGTAAGTCCCTTGAGATGAGTGATTCAAGACCAAATCAAATTTGGATAAAATTTTAAATAATATAAAATGAGGATTTGAGCCCTGAGTTACCTAAAAACTGGGGTCGAAGTGATTCGAAAAATTTGTCAAATGGCCAGTGGCATTTTCGTAAATAAGTGTACTTTTTGGGAAACATACAAGAGGGCTTTTTAAATGAAATTTTTGAGTTCTCCAAGATTCTCAGAGGCATTGAAAAATATGGAAAGCCCCAGGACAGTTAAATCTCTTCCAATAGATGTTTTTCAATGTTGATTGACCTAAACTTTGATCGGTTCGGTCGGTATAGTTTTAGCTCCAAATTGAGTGATTCCAAAGGCATTTTACTAAATTGGAAATCTAAATTTTATAATGAAAAAGACGATTCTCAAAAAGGAGCTAAAACGAAGTCAAACCAGAAATGCCATTGCTAAGGGTAAAATTGGAAACAATTTTAACAAGAAGCTTCTTAAACTCACGCCCTCTCTTGCCCCTCATTTTCCTCCATCTTTCTTCTACCTAGAACAAAGAGGAGAATTAGTTCTCTTAGGCGCACAAGAAGGAGCACTCTTGGAGGGAGGAAAAAGCCAAGAAAAGGTAGGAAATTCCATGGAAAATCTAGCTTTCTCCTTAGCAAGTTACTTCTCCTCCTTCTCCTCCTTATTTTTATGGATTTGATGGTGTTTTTAAATCTGTTTTAGGGGCAGAATAAAGATAAAAAAATTCGTGTATGAAGGGAGGCAACCAAGGAAAGTGAAAAGCAACCAAGAGAAAGCAAGAAAACAAGATAAAACTTCCATTCTTTAATAGTTTCTTCCTCCTCCTTCCTCTAGCACGAATTTGGCCACCATGAGCCCAATTCTTAGGGGCTGTTTTCTACCCAATTCATGGAGGGATTAGAGGTTTTAGATGGCAAGAATTAAGAAGGAACTAATAGAATCAAGAAAGGAGCATTAGGAAACAAAATGGAACCATTAGGGATCCAAATGCTCTCTTGCAAATCTGATTTAACATGAATGTTCTTAGACTTAAATGAATGTTTAAATGTGTTGTTAAGATCCCTAAAAGGTCCCCCATATGCCTCTTCCTCCATGAAAACAAAAAAACCCCATGGAAAGTCATGAACCTAGAAGTTGGAAAAGTGTAGAGCACTTAAGGGGATTGTAAAAACTGATTTAATCCATAAGTTCCTTTGGCTACTTAAGTGTTTCCTTGACCTCCTACAACTCTTAACAACCCCCCTAAATGGTTCCCCCATCAAGGAAAAATCAAGAAGCCATTAAATCCCATTTATGCTCTAGGTTTCAGCGAAGTAAGGATGGCATAGTTAGGGAGAGTTTTAAAATTTTCCAAATCTATTTTTGAGTCATATATGATGAATGAATGTGAAGGGAAGCCTTGGAAAAAATTTAGGAGTCCTAAGCTTTCTAAAATAACTAAGATTGCATTGTTTTGATTTTTCTAGATTTAGTTATGATTTTTCAAAATTTGCCCAGAAAAGAGGCCAAGTCTGGCAAAAAATGAATTTCCATTTTTCATGTTCTATTTTGGTTTCCATGGGTTGTAGGCATATTTTTAGGGTGTAAACAAGTTATAATGATGTAATTAAATATGAGGATGCATAGCATGAGCTCACACGGTCCACGTGACATCAAAATGAATTTTTAGATACGACGCAACGCAAAAATATTCCTTATTTTCTTACCCTTTTCATGCAAAGCTCAAATGATTTATGGTATTAAGTTATGTAAAGACATGCGATGGGCTAGAATTTATGGTGTTACATTTAGGCTAAGAGAAACAAATTCCACACCTTTGTGTGTGTGAGGCTGAGGAAGGGAGAGCATTTCTAAGAGAAAAAGTGTGTGGTTACAATAAAGGAAGCTCACTTTTCTTTCTCTCATGCATGAATGTGTACTTGACCTATCTTTGAATGTGTGTATGTGTGTTTTAATCCATGAAAAGTGTTCTCGCATGTGCATATCTATTGTGGTTCCATGATGTTGTAATATGTTTTCAAATGATGCTGAGTATGTGTGCTAGCATTTGTTTGAGTGTGGTGAAACCAAGAACCTTTAGCCATGGTAAAGATGAGCCAATAACCCTTAGAATTGGTTGAAACAAAGCAAAGAGTCTTCCAAAAGTAAGGTTAAGTCAAAACCTCCTAGAGAAAATGGTTGAGGCAAATCCAAAATCCATAAGAGAATGGGTGAGGCTAATCCACTTACTTGGCAAGCCTATGTATGTTTTGTATGACTTGTTCAAGTGCCAAGAATGCTTCTTGAATGATCATACACTTCATGATACTCATGCATGCATTTTTAAGACTTGTTTTGCATTCTTATGCATTATTGAAATAGGAGATGAGCTATTGGGATTCTTCGAATCCCATTCCCTCCTTTCCAATGTCCTAACATGCTAAGTGGATCACATGAGCAAGGTAATAGAAGCCATCAAGTTGGAAGATAAGGGTTTGACAACAAAGTGTCTAGATTTTGCTTCTTTATGGCTATATGAGTCCCAAATGTTGTAATCCCTTATTGTACATGCCCTATGACCTTATGTACATATGTAATTATGCAAATGTATCATGGACAAATGAGATTTAATGTTATGTGTATGGTAATGTGCATTTTGGGTAGTGAATGGCAATGTAAAGAATGTGTGATCTTGTGTATGGCATGAGGTGAGAGAGTGAGTTTTCAATTTTTGGATTTATGTACTTTTGAGACAAATTTAGAATGTTATTTTGGTGCATTCCCACATGCTCAAGTGGTCATGGTTGCCTTAGAACTCAAAATGGACTATTTGGACCCCTTATATGACACAAAATGAGCTATTTTGCAACCTAATGTCAAGATCTAACCAAATGAAGGAATTTGCTCATGAAATTTGTCCTATATATAGATCTTATCTAGAGATTTTTGGAAAGGCAAAGACTAGATTATTTGGAGCTCTGTGAAATTAATTATGAATTTCCAAATTTGGCTTTTTTTTGCTGAACTAATGTAGATATTGTTCATATGGTCAAAAACTTGGGCTGCATCATTCATGGGTCTAATGATGTCCAATGCTCATGAAATTTAACAAGAATAAACTAGACATGATTATCTTTCCATCGCCATTAAGATCACCCCAATTGGAACTCTGAGCAGGGAGATATGAATTTTTGAAGTTGGAGGTCAGTACCAAGGATGACAGTTGACCTCTAGTACTCTTTCATCAATTTCTGGGGCTAGTAGCCCTTGTTAAGGTCTAGATATATTTTTACATAAAGTATACATTTGTAGCTTTCTAGAATGGTAAAAAATGCATGATTTCAATTTGTCTAGAATTATGATTTTTCAAAGTTTATAACAGTAAGCTAGAAATTTTGGCCGAGACTGCACCTAGTATTTTTATGCATTCCATCCACTTGCATGAGTTATAGACCACTTCCTTAGATGGTTTTGAGTTTTATTAGTGTAATTAAATATGTGAATAAGTTAAATGAGTTCATATGATCCACAGGACATCGAATGAAGAATTCATCCACTACGCAATGCAAAGAAATTGATTATTTTTATTGAGTTTTCCTTCCTCTTCCTATGTGGTAATGGAAGGAAGCTTAACATGCATGTGGAATGAGTTCTAGAATTATGGTGTTACATCCACCCTATTTCTATTCTTCCCACTAACCAATATTAGGTGGAAGTACCAATGCTAGCAAAGGAAAAGAAAGAGAATGATATCGGGATTAGCCAAACATTATGGACATTATATGTATATGATTTTGTTGTAATGTTACACTAAAAGTATATGTTAAGTTGTACTTTCTTAGTGATATATTATGGACTAGTATGATGTTAAGAATGATATATAAACTACATGATAATGTATGTCCAGATATTATTATTATATGTATTTTTCATACCTGTGAGTTATGGGCTAAAATGTGACTATTTAATTGTTTTGATAGCTAATTTATAAGGAGAAATTCTATTGGATTTTCCTTATAATGTGGTGTAAGTTTTTAGTTTTTATTTATTAAGGTAAATTGGTAATAAAGGATTACCAATGCATTATTTGCTAAAATGGAATGACATGGAATTACAGAGAAGGTATGTGATTGTATTTTGAATTTTTGGATTTAGTATTTTACCTGCATGAGTGAAAGAACTCATTGTTGAACCATTATATCCAAAAGAATAGCTAAATAGTTCAAGTGTTACATTGATGATTAGGCATATCATGTCAGATGCATACTAAGTGTTTGATGTATTGCCTAGGTGAAATTTAAGTTTGTGATAGAGGTAGAATTAAGATAATTTTTATACTCCATAATTATATATATATATATATATATCTAATTCTACTAAATTAATTACAATGGTTTGGTCTGATTATTGGAAGACAAAGTGTTGGATCAAGAGAGGTGAGGCATGTTTAGGAAAGTATCTAGGTTGGAAAGGTCTGTGCTCATTGTAAATAGTAGAATTATATAATATTGGAATTTAATATATTAATATATTTAATTTAATGTAATTATTGCAGATACTTAGCTAGAGACTTTTGGTGGATTGCTTGGCTTATGTCTCTTTGGCATTTAATTAAGGTAGCTAGTATCTATAAATATAATTTTACATGCATTCTTATGTTTTACAAAAGGATGTTTATGAAATCCTTTACTTTACACTTCAAGTACTTGAGAAAAATATTCATTGACTTGATGATTTAATATGTTGAATTGAAGGAAAAGCATTGATTAAAATATGATTTTTGCTCTTATATAATGAAAATGATATACATGTATTAGGGTCATTGTAGACTTGAAGTGAGATTTTTTATGATGTTATATGATGTTTTCAAAGGTATACTCATATGAATTGATACTATGCCACGCTTTGGGTGAAAGTCCTAAGAAATTATGCTTTGGATAAAAATTCTAAGGAAAATATTTACTTGATGATGATAGGATGAGATGGTGCGCGCTTGTATCCTAATGCACTAAGGTGGGGCTACTTTACAAGGTCACTAATCTCACACTAGCATGAGACAAGTGAGTGAATGGCGATGTAGCTCATACTATGAAGCCACTTAAAGATGGGGCTATGGTTGATAATCCCACCTATCTGGTTGCTTTTCTGTGATGAGCATATGGTTTTCTTAACTTTTTGTGTTCTAAAAGATTTTGCAGGGATAAATGTTTTGTTTTATCAATAGTGATTTATGAAAGCTTGCTGAGTCACATAGTAGATATTTGATACATGCATGCATTGTTTTAATATAAGCTATTTGTGGAAAGCTTTATATTTATGGCTAGGAATGTCACTTTAGAAATCTACTAGCTATTAAGATTTTATCTCATCTATGCTTTTTCTATATTTGGCATTTCTAGGTCAAAGGCCAATAATGGCAGGAGAAGGATTTATAATGAGTATCTTAGTTAAATTTGATTAGTAGAGATGATGTAATTGCAATACTTTGAGTTGTAATGTAATAAGATAATATTATATAGTACTTTGGTTTATTTCAGTTTGGATTTACTCTTTATAGATTATGTTGGATAATTACTTTAGAGATTATAAGAGGAATTTAAATTATGGATATTTGGATTGTTGATTGAGTTGATTCTTTATTTTAGAATATTATTATGGTTTTTAGTTTTCATAAATATATATTATTGAAAAATTTATAAATATTATTGTATTAATTATCTAGAATTTATGTGTTACGGACACATCTAGCTTTATTAATTCTCATCTTACACCTTTAAGTTTCATACTATAATAAATTACTAATTAAATGAACTAAACAACATAAAATACTTGAAAATTTTTCTTTACTTTTATAAAACTGACTAACTTGGTATGATAGCATTTCATCTTTATTACATAGGAGAGTATGTTAAATTGGAGTCAACACTTAAAATGGCATTCTCATACAATCTACATTTACTCTTTTGCCCTAGAATAATTACTCAAAATTACATAAATCTAATTATAACTTAGCATATACTTAAATATTCATGTTATCATATTCTTGGTCATAACATAACCAAAAAGGCTAACATCCTAACTTACTTTTATGAAAATCTTTTGCCATAGTTTCCCTTATATTTTCAGGGGTTTAAAACATCCATATGGTTGCAATTTTCAATCAATATTTGGTTATAAACAAATCATATATTGTATCATCATTTCTTGACATGATTATGTGCTTTATGTAACACCTCTTCTAATTACCTATTTTTAGTGAATTTTTTTAACTCTAATGAAAAATTCTAATTAATTTGAGTTTAATTACTTTCTTTTTATTTTAATCGTTCCTTCATGATAAAAATTTCTCTATAGTGTAGTAGAATACAAAAATGATGAAAATAAACTATAATTAATACAAATTGTTTAAAGGTTCCAGCATAGAGATCCATATAAGTACATACCAAAATATAATATTAGGGATTTAGTCTACACTACCTAAAAAGAATCCCCAGGTAGCCAAAAAGAGATTGTAAAGGTTATCCCCAATTCACAAAAAGTCAGTGCCAGTGACTGGGGCACAAATCATGGATATGGTAAAGCTTGAGGTTCAAATCCACCCATTGGGAGTGAATGAGATTCAAGCTTTCTTGGGGGCCACAAAATACATGTGTACAGCACGAACATCATCATCACATGATATGATTTATATGTTGTGGATGACAAAGACCCATCCTCGATGCAGGAACTAGATCCATTCCACCTAAAGTTCTAGAGTCACACGGTATATTGGCATCTAAGAAAAAAATAAACCACAATAGAGTAAGAAATAATTTTTCCCCGTAAAATAGATAGGATTAATATAACATAATATTCATGAAAAAATGCCAAGTACAAATTTAACAAATAGCAATTAATATATGTAGAGAACTTTACAGAAAATAATAAAATCATTAGTTTACAAAATAACTTAAATAGAAAAAAAATACTAAATTTTATAATATTTAACAAGAATATAGTATAACATAACGAATAGCAATAGAGGATATTATACAAACATATAATGAAGTATATCATGTGAATCTCTAAGTTTTGCACATGTAAATATAGAAATATAGAAAGCAAGATATCAACATGCACAAAATACAGAAAGCAGAAAATACAACAATCAACAATTGTCAAGCTTGACCATTAGGCCTTGGAGACTGCTAGGCTCAATATCCAGATTATGTCGCATTGGCTTGGCAGACTCAATACCCAAATTATGTTGCACTGCCATGATTTAGCAGGCTCACCCCTGCTTCTTTTACTAAGGCGTCCTTCAGTGGGTACCAAGGAAAGGTCATATAAAAATGTTACAATAATATGTCATCCAAGCCATCATTTGATCAAGACATAATAGATATATTTGGGAAAGAATTGCCTTGCACAACTCCATATGTAATTAAATAATCCCGATAGCGTAATAGTATGCTAGAGTCCAGAAAAATAATATTTAAATACTTAAAATTATCATTTCACTTTTCTAAGTTTAGATTTATCATAGGCCTATGCGGTGTCCAAAATAGTTCAAAAATTAGGGTCCAATATCAAGGTACATAATAAAGTCCAATATAGCTATAAAAAGGTTCATCAGGTATATGAGAGGCTCAATAACACCCAGTTAGTCCAGAATAAGTCCTAAAATATCCTAATGACCCTCACTAGTCCTAATTAATAATTTAGATATTTTTAAGTATCTTTCTTAATTAAGATTGGACATCTAGCACAATAGCAGGTATCTAGTGGCCAACTCTAGCACACACAGGGCTCATCCCCTAAATAAGGCTACTCTACCAATTATATATATATATATATAATGGCTAGTCCTTTACCAAATAACCAATATTCATAAAATCATACAATAATCAGCCTATTATCCATGTCAAGAAATCACAAATGGGCACCAAAATTTACAAAATAAATATCAGTATAATTTAGATAGCATATAGAATATATTAGACCATATAAATCATCCAAAACATATCAAATAACATAAATAAAAATTTAAGAATTTCTTGGTGTAACGAACATAATTTTCGTAAAATGACAAAATGAACCGTATAAAAGCAAGTCCTCTGAAATGAGCCAAAATAATGTCCCAAAAAATTTAGGTAGAATCCTAGGCTCCTAAAAATGATAATTCCAAGCTCAAACGAAAAGAAAAATGAAGCTAGGATGGTGAAACAAATTGTGACGAAAACTAACGAAATATAATGGCATTTTTGTAAATAAGTGCAACTTTTGGAAAAACACATAGGAGGGCTTTTTAAATGAAAATTTTAACTTGACCAAGGTCCTCAGAGGCTCTGAAAACCATGGGAAGCCCCGGGACTAGTAAAGCCCCTTTAATGTAAGTTTTCCAATAGCGGTGAGCATGAACTTTGACAGACTTATTTAGAAAGGTTTTAGCTCTAATTTGAGTAATTCCAAAGGTATTTTATTAAATTGGAAACCTAAATTTCATAATAGAGAAGACGGTTCTCAAAAAGGAGCTAAAACAAAGGCAAAATGAAATTGCCATTACAGAAGGATGGAATTGGAATTTTTGAAAAAGTTTGTTTCTTGAAGCTTCCACACACTTCTCCCTTTTTCTCCTCCATATAGCACAACTTTCCTTTGCCTAAAACACAAAAAAAGGACTAGCTTCTTAGGGTGCACAAGAGAGGGAAAGAAGGAGGAAGAAAAATGTAAGAAAGGTAGGTAAATCTATGGAATTTCATGCTCCTTTCTCTTCCAATTTTGTTTTTCTCCTTTCCTTCTCTCTTTCTATGGTTTATTTGAGTGAATTGGTTCTGTTTTGAGTCCAGAACAAGGAGGAACAGTTCAAATTGATTGAGGATAAGAAGTCTTGAAACCAAGGTTGAATTTAAGGTATTTCATGGTTTTATTGTTTCTCTTCGTTGCTTTTTCCTTGTGCATAATTTCAGCCAAACCAAAACCAAATGAGAGGGAGGTTTTCTATCCAAAAACAAGAGGGGAACTAGGGTTTTAGACCATGAGGAAGAGAAATATGGCAAGAGCTTACAAGAAAAACTAATAGAAATCAAGTTAGAAAAGTGTGGGCTTCTTTAGGGTTTTGGAAAACCTAAGGCCTCTAAAAACCCTCCGAAGTGGCTCTCTTATAAAAAAAAAAATCAAGAAGCTTGTGAACCTCCATTATGGTGCTAGGTTTGACCAAGCAAGGTTCAATGGGCTAAGGGATGTTTTAATTTGTTCTAACCTTGGTTTAGGATTTTATATGATGTTAGAAGATAAGAGAAATCATTGGAAAAAATTTAGGAGCCATGGATTGAGAGATGGAACAATGGTGTCCATAATGGTGCTTTGTGAAGCAACTTGATTCTAAGCTTGTGTAAATGATTGTGTAAGAGCTCTAAGGACTTTGAATGAGGCCAAGAGACATAGAAATGGAAAGAAATGGGAGCTTAGAGCTTGAATTGTAAAGGTTGTTTCAATAGGCCATTTATGGAATCATTATACTACTTATGGAACCATTATACCACTTATGGAACCAAGTGTATATTCAAGAGTGAGTTTAGTGTCTTGGCTTGCTTCAAGTATGCAATTGTGTGTTCTTTATGGTGTTTAGGTCAAGAGAACACCAACCCACCTAGGTGTGCTTGTGAGACCAAAAAAGGGAAGGAGAAAGACTTAGAAAAGCTTACATAAATTCAAGGTAGCTCTCCACCTTATTCTCCTTACATTCTTGTGTGCATATGTATGTCTTTGTGTGCTTATGTGTGCTCTTGTGATTTGAGAATATGCCACTTGATGTCTTGAGATTGCATTGGTACCAATGTGTTATCTTGAATGGTATTGATTATGAGATTGGCTCATAAGGGTGAGGTGATGCCAAAAGTCCCTTAATGTGGGTAAGGAAGTGCCAAAAGTCTCAAGGTATGGGTGAAAGTAGGCCAAAAGTCTCTTGGATTAGTGAGACCAAGTCAAAAGTCCATAACCCAAGAGTGAGGTATATCCAAAAGTCCTAAAAATGGGATGAGGCAAAACTAAAAGTCCCTAGAGCTTCTTGATGACATGATTGTGAAAGTATGGCATGGAAATCTTGAAAATGTGTATTCATGATCCAAATGGCTTGTTTATTTGTACACTTAATGTATATATGCCTTGAATGAGTGTGTGAATTAGTGTGTGAGCTATTAAGATTCTAGGAATCTCCTCCCTTCCCCCTTTCCACTTAAAATGTCTAGGTGGTACCCAAAGTCAAGGAAAGCAAGCCAAGAGCCTTGAAAAGCCATACTTGTTCCTTATGTAGTTCCAATTGTAATTAAATGTCAAAGTTACTTTGTACATATTATTTTTGTGATGTAAGACCATGAACAATTGTAATATGATGTATAAATTTTATATGGACCACATGTGGAATGAAATCAATATAAATGTGGATCTTGGTACTTTGATGGCTTATAGTTACATGTGTATTCTTAGAGGTGAGATGGTTAAATTAAGATGCATGGGGTTTGGGACCATTTGGGCAATTCACATAAGTCATATTCCTACTTTTAAACTTGCCTAAGAGGTGTCAACCATTAAAGGAGGCCATTTGGACAGATTTGGTATCTCATGGAGCAAAAATGGCCATTTTGGTGAGCTATGTCACTTTCTATCCAAATGAGCTCTTGTTGGTCTAACATTTGGCATGCATCTAGAGGTTGTTGAGAGCTGTTTGGAAAGCTAAAGTAAGTATTATTTAGAAGTCTACAGAATATTTGGAGAATTTTTGAAGTTGGCAAATTTTCTAGGTTTTGGTCAATGTACTATTTATATAGTTCGAATTTTGATCTGTGTCAATCATAGGGCAAACAATGTCCAATTGTCAGAAAATTTTATAGGGAGAAACTAAACCTTTCTAGTGACTTGTGCCAACTAGAAGCACCTCATTTGGATATCTAGAGAAGGAAATATGAATTTTTGAAATTGTTGTTCTATTCTAGGTGTACCTCTAGACCCATGTTACTATTTGATTCATTTTCAGGGACTAAATCTCTTGGATTGGTCTAGAACTATTTTCCTCCTCTAGTTACATTTGTAGCTTTCCAAATTGGTATAGATTGCATGGATTATATTTTTGTGGAATTAATTATAAATTTCAAAAATTTATATTAGTAAGCTATATTAGATTTCTAGATAACTCGACCTCCCTACATTTTCTATTGTCAAACATGGTCTAGATGAAATTTCATGGCTGGAAATTATTTTTACTATGAAGTTAACTCCCAAAGCTTTCCAAAAAGCTATAGTTTGTATGATTTTGATTTTTCTAAATTTAGTTATAATTTTTCAAAATTGCCCCTAAAATTTGTCACTGTACAGCCGCGAAGAATGAAGGGAATTTAGGAGTTTTTGACTCTTGATCCATGGTTTGTACTAAGTTTTGAGAATGTTATGATTTGTATTAATGGAAAATAATTAGAGAATGTTGTTGGTGAGTTCATGGAATCTCGAAGACGCGAAATGAAAAATTTATCCACTACATAATGCAATTTAATTCATTTTTTCAATGCATTTTCTTAGGATTTCTTTGAAGAATTGTATAATCCCACTTGCGCGGAAGAGGATCAATGTTAGAAATAATATAGTATTACACTTGGTCAACACTTTTTCTTAAAAATTTGACTTTTTATAAAATGACCCATAATTCACCAAAATTTTATGATGAGCCTTATTTTTAGTGTAGATTATCCTAATTTCGTTAGATTTTAGAGAACTCTTCCTTGGCATCTCTAGTGGTCTTTGGTGAACCTATGTACCAAAAAGAGTATATGATTTTACTTCATTTTCATGTCACCAAATAGCCATACATATATATTTAAGAGAGATGAAAAAAGCCCTCAATCAATATCTAGAAATTCTATGTATATTCTACAATTTTCTCAAATTAAAATTTAAGGGTTTCTTGCCAAATTCTTCATGAAAATCAAAGTTATATTAATCTATCTCTTCCTTAAGCTTCCTCCCATTATTCTCCCATTTAATTTATCTTCAATTTCTCCCATGTCTTCTTGAAATACAAAGTTTCATGGTTTGTAGAAAATTTGCCAAGAGTAGGAATTTTCTTGAATAACATAAATTTATAAGCCATATATATAATTTCTTCATCTTTTCTTAACTTGAATTCATGAAAACTGTAACAATGGGCATTTTTATTGAACTGGGATCAGTATGTTAATACAATAGGACCCTAAAGTAAATTAAATAAGGGTATGATATTAATCAGCATGTCAAGAAACATGGATAGGAAATCATACATGAAAAGAAAACGAAGTTAAAATAGCAAAACGGAGAAAAATAACTTATTAGTGGCAAAATTGTAATTTTGAGCAAATTTTAGGAAACTTAAGAAAAATAGTTTTAAGCCTAAAATTAAGGTTATAGGATCTGCAGAAGTCCTATAAATTATAAAAATAGTTAAAATCAGTTAAGGCCTTTTCGAAGTGCTGAAAGGATCAAATAGTGCTGAAACTTTAGATGAAGTTATTTTTCACTATTTTAAGCCATTAAAACCCTAAAATTATTGTTTTTATGTGAAGGAACACCCAAAATTTTTTAAGAGCAGTTAGATCCTGAAAAGCCTGAAAATTGAGCCTAAACGGAGTAAATAGATGCGCAGGGACAAAATTGTCATTTTGAAAAGTTATAAAAGAGGCTTCTTAAGTAAGATTAACCTCATCATCTTCTCCAAGCTTCCATTTTTAGAATTTTAGACCAGCCATGGCGTGACATTAAGGAAAGAGAGAGTGAAAAAGTTTAAGCTTTTGTTTAAGTAAGTAAACGACATTGTTTCATCTTGTGCTAGTTAGGACAGTTATTCCTCTTTCTAAGAGCTCTTTAATGGTGGTTTTATTTTTATTGAATACTTGAAGATTCAGATCTAGTATAAGCCGAAAAGGAATACTTTTCAAGAAACCAATCGGTGGAAACTAATCTACACCAAGAGAGTTTCGTTTTAAGGTAAGACTTTACTTGAAATACTTGCAAAATCTTATGTTTCCATGCCAAGATTTGGCCTAGAGAGAGAAAGTGAGGAGGAGATTTTTTCCTTCATGTGTTCTTGATGGAACCAAGGGTTTTAGCATGTAAGGATTCCATATCTAACATTAGTTTTCCTTGAATCATGAAAAGATGCAATCTAGACCAGGATTGTGTAATGGTTCGGCCTAGGCTTCTTCAATGGCTAACCATGTTATTTTTTATTCTTAATTAGTATATTTAGATTTGATGCAAGGAATAAGAATCTAAGCTTAGAATTGATTGAAACTTTGAAATGTGCAAGTTAGGGTTTTATGGTTCCATATTCAACCAAGAGCAATTTTAAGGGGTTAGGAAGTTGGTCAATGGATTCTTGGACTACAGATAGTCTTCAAATGATATAAGAATAATAATAGAAGCATTAAATTGAATTTAGAAACTAGATTTTAGAAGTTGGAAATTTATGGTTCAAGAAAGAGCATTATGGGAACAATTAACTTTAGGCTTGTGTAACCAAGCTTGTAATGCTCCTAATCAATCTTAATATGGCTATGTGAATCATGAATGATAAGATTTTGAAGCCTAATAGTTGAATTCTTGAAATTTCCCCTTGAAGCTTAAGGTTACATAATGTATTCCATTACGTAAAAAAGGTAAAAATACCAAATGAATAGTACCAATGACCAAATAAATAGTAATTATGAAATTTGTGGTTTAAATTATGAATTTTTAAAGTACATATTAGCTTAGAATTTGAGCTTATTGGAACCCTAACCTCAATCCTAAGTGTTGAACCAATTATGGGAAGTTAGAATCAAAAAGAGATTTCAAACATTTAAGCCCTTGATTATGATCAAATTTAAGTATTTTAGATTGCATATTTACCACCTAATAAGCAAGTGTCTTGAAAGTATATAAAAAAGGAGTTTCAAGTTTAGTTAAGTGGCCTAAAACATAGATAAAAGCTATAGAGACTTAAGAGAAATAGTTATGAGCATTAGATATTGATAATATGTTTATGTGTTATTTTAGGACAAACTAGTGAGGCTTTACCTCATTATAAGTGTAAAGTTGAGAAAGAAAAAAAAATAGAGCCAAAAACAAAATAAAGAAATTAAAGATTTTTATTGGATTTTCACCATTTATCCAAGGTAGCTTACTCTTCCCTATCTAGTTGCATGCAAACTTGTTTAACCTTGATATGCATTGTATTGTAGTTGTTGTTCATGACAGTATATGCTATATTGCATTACATCCATTATATGGCATGTTTTACATGTTATGTTTAATAAGTTAAGGCTAAGAGATAAAGAGGGGTAATGGGAATGAACACAGTAGTTCTCTCAAACCCAAGAGCAAAGCCTAAGCTGAGCTGAGTTTTATGGCTATGATTGAGTATATTGAATACATGTAAAGTATATATGTTAGTTTTTAGATGACCATGCATGCTTGCATTGTTTTTGCTTAACTGTCTCACGCTTATTATAGGTTATTTGAGTATAGCTATTGAGATTCTCCCAAATCTTACCCCTATCTCTATTTTCCCATTAATCAATTTTAGGTGGAAGTTCCAGTGAAAACAAAGGAAAAGAGAAAGAATGATATTCAAATTTATAGAAACATATAAATGTTTTGTATCTAATTTTGATGTAATATGCAAAGAATATAAATGAATTATGTTTAACTTCATCATGCTATATTATGTATACTGGTATCCTATAAACAATGATGTATAACTCTAGCTTGAGTTATTTCATTACAGTTGATGTTCTATGCTTAGGTTGTGGTATATGACTCTGAGATTATTTGTATTCTCTTATGTCTATGAGATTGGGCTGTATTGTGACCATTTAAGTGGTTTTCATAGTTAATTTTATAAAGGGAAACTCTGCCAAATTTTCCTTAGAATATAATGTTGTCTTACTTTTAATGGCTAAGTTATTTGGACATGGAATTTATGAATAAGGCAAGTATATGAATTTTAGATATTTTGAATCTAGTATTTTTCACTCATCAGCAAATGGTCTTATTATTGAACCATAATAGTTAAATTATAGCTAAATAGCTAAGGTGTTACATTTTTTATATCAGAGCTATGGTTCAGGCATTCTAGTATTAGTTCTAACTCGTGGATGTGATTTTTCATTTATGTATAGCCTATACATGATGCTGTGGTGCTGAAGTGTGGCATATGTTTATGTTTTATGTCAAGTTATGTTGGAATAGTATCAGATGAAATGGTGAACACTAGGAAAGGTAGACCTTTAGAGTTTCTAGAAGAGAGCTAATTGATCCTATGGCTGGAGCCCTATAGGCTATGGTAACTCACCTGGATTAACAGTAAACTAAGATGTAGAAGCAACAAGAGGTCATTATGCAACTGTAAAAGAGGCTTTCCGAGAAGGAAAACAAAATTCCTAATCCTTCCTAATCACCATACTCAGACCATTTTGAAATGTTTTGCCTAATGTAAAGACAGGCAATAATATAGTGCAGTATGAAGTAAAAGTATAACTGCAAAGGAAATGAGTTTAGAAGGAAAAACGAGAGAGATTTACTCCTCCTAGCCATGACACCTAGATGTCTAGATGAATTAAAGAGTTTAGAAAGCTATTCTATCAAGATAGAACCCACAGGTATCACTCCATAGAGCTCTGATAGCCCTAATTCACCATCTAGCTAATGAATGAGTAACACAAAATGTAGAATCCCTTAGCCTTGATGGTGGGTTATAATGTAGTTACATAAGGTGTGCCAGGCAATAGAGTGTATTTCAAAATAGAAGGCCTTGTTGGTCATATTCAATCTAATGTAGTAAATGAATTGCTATGGGTAAAATAGAGAAAAAAAAAAAAGTTAAGACCCATAGTTTGAACAAGATAAAAGATAGATAAATGACCCACTTAATAGGCTTATAGAAAATAAATAAGTGATAGAAAAGTAGTGGGCTTAGTGCATGAGTCTAAGAAAGAAAATAACATATTTTAAAATTGAGCCTAAGAATGTTTAAGATTGAGTAGCCATTAAAGTTAAATTGTTAGGCATAGAAGTAGTAAGGTTGTAGAGTCTCACCCATAAGGCATTGACTTCAACCTAGAATGCTACCTTGTGTGATGGTAAAAGATGGGTTAACAATGTAAGCTTAAGACATGTAGAACATGTCATGAGTATATATGCAAAGGACTAATATAAGAATATAGAGAATGTTGTGAGTACACAAGAAGGGTGTACCTTAGAGGTGATACCCTAAAATGAATGTAATTAGCTCAGTGTCAGAAATTTACAAAAGACAAAAAGATCAAAAAGAAAAGTCTAAGAAAGTCTAATAACAGCATACAGTAAGCCTATGTGAGCTAACTAGATCCATAGTAAGTCGCAGCCTTAGTGAGATAAGTGCCTTAGGCTAAGTGTAAGTTGAAGCCTAAGAAAAGAAATAAGTAGAGTTTTACATGCAAGCCAAGATAAGTAGAAAAGGGAGCCCTAATCTAAAGAGAAAGTAGTTCAAAAAGATAACTAAATAAAGGCTTCCCTTAGTTTGATAAGAAGAAAATAAGATGTGATAAGATGAAGGACCACCCAGTTAGTGGTCAGCAACTTTCCAAGGGATAAACCCCTAATTTAGTAATTATAGAGATATGGGGAAGTGAAAAAGAGTTAAGATATTAGTACATAGAAAGAGATACCCTCACTTTAGTAGTGACTAAAGGAAAGTTAATAAAGTGAGCAGAATAAAAGCAAACGAGTAAAAATTTAGCACTTAGTTAGATAAGCTTCCTTAATATGAGATTGGTACTGTAATATCTAGTTCTTTGAAAATGAGAGAAAATGTGAGAAATGTAATGTACGGTTTCTTTGTAAACAAATGAAATTCACTAGATACAAAAGGAAGTCCCCTATAATGAATTAGTTAAGGTCCTAAAAAATTTAAGAAGCATTCTAGACTCATAAAAATAAGAATTCTAGGCTCAGACAGAAAGAAAAATGGAGCTAGAATGAAGAAACAAAATTTGACAAAAGACTTACGAAACATAATGGCATTTTTGTAATTTTGAGCAAATTTTGGAATTCACATAGGAGGGCTTTTAAAATGAAAGTTTTAAGTTCTCTAGGGTTCTTAGGGGCACTGAAAACCATAGGAAGCCTCGGGACAGCTAAAGCCCTTGCGGTGGATGTTTTTCAATATCGGTGCACTCGAACTTTGACGGATTCGTTCAGGAAGGTTTTAGCTCCGATTTGAGTGATTCCAAAGGCATTTTACTAAATTTGAATCCAAAGTTTATAATTGAAAAGATGGTTCTCAAAAAGGAGCTAAAAAGATTTAGAAACGAAAATGCCAAGAACAAAGGATAAAATAAGAATTTTTAGAAAAGTCTTTCTTAAACCTCTTATATATATAAGGTGCCCTTCTTCTCCCCTCATTTACATCGACCAAATTCTGCGTAAAAACCAGAGAAGACTCAAGGGTGGAAGGCACACAAGAACAAGGCAAAAACTCAAGAAAAAGGTAAGAATTTGTTATAATTTCCTAGCATTCTCTTTAGGAAATTTCTTCTCATCCTTCTCCCCTTTCTCCCTATTATTTTTTTTTTAAATTTTTGGTGCTATTTTGAGGTCAAAACAAGAGGAAAAAATTGGATTTGAAGAGAGGAAGCCAAGGAAAGTGAGAAATAAGCAAGAAAAGCCATAGAAACAAGATAAAATCTTCATCCTATGGTAGCTACTCCTCCCCCCTTCTTCTCTCTATTTCGCCCCATATATGTAGGTACAAGAGGGCTGGAATTTTGAGGAGAACTAAGGGTGAATTCTATGAATTTAAAGGAGGAGAGTAAGAATATGCAAAGAAATTCAAGAAAATGTCATTGATTTTCAAGGTAGCAAACCTAGGGTTTCATAGGTTCCCTTGAAAATTTGATTTGATGTAATTATTCTTAGGCCTAAATGAATATTTAAATAAGTTCCCAAGATCCCTAGGAGTCTCCCCATATGCATCTTCCATGTAGAAAACAAAGCAAGCTTCCATGGAGGCTAAATGGTGCATAGTCTCACCCAAAGGGGTTGAGACAACTAAGGAGAGTTTTAAATTCTTTCAAGCCCATTTTTGAGTTATATATGATGAATGAAAATGAGGGGAAACCTTGAGAAAAATTTAAGAGGCCTAGAGAATGAATTGGTGTCTTAGGTTCCATAATATGACCTAAAGAAGCAACATGTAGTTAGGCTCTTTGTTTTAATTGTGTGATAGCTCCAAGAGGTTTAAAAGGAGTCAAGAATCATATATGAAAAGAAAGAATGGAGCCTAAAATTTATTTGATAGGTGTTGCTTCATTAGGTGCATTTTTTGAACCATAAAAGGGTTTATAGGCTAAGTTAGTGTTCAAGGAAGATGTGTAGCCTTAGAATTAATTTCGTGAATCTAATTGGCTTCCATAAATTGTGTTTAAGCCAAAAAAAATCATTTTCGCACCTTTATGTGTGAGGCTAAGGAAGGGAGAGCAAATTCAAGAGAAAAAGTGTGTGAATGCAAGCAAGGTAGCTCTCTCTACCTTCTCTCATGCATGGATGTGTGTTTACATTGTCTTTGAATGTGTATATATATATTTTGAGTTATAAAAAGCTAAGAACCCTTAAAGTTGGTTGAGACAAAGTAAAGAGTCTCCCCAAAGTGAGGTTGACTCTCAAGAGTAAGGTTAAGTCAAAAACCTCTTAAAGAAATAGGTAAGGCAAGTCTAAAATCCACAAGTGAATGGGTGAGGCTAATCCACTTACTTGGTAAGCCTATGCATCTATGTATGACTTGTTCAAATGCCAAGAATGTTTCTTGAATGCTTACATATGTTAATATGTCCATGTATGCATTTTCAAGACTTGTATTGCATACTTTATATGTGATTGAAAGGGAGATGAGTTATTGGGATTTTTTGAATCTCATTTCCTCCTCTTTAATGTTCTAACATGCTAGGTGGACCAAGAGAACAAGGAAATGGGAGCCAACTACTTGAGAAATAAGAGCATGACATCAAAGTGTATAGATTTTGTTTCTTTAAAGCCATATAAATGGCAAATACTGTAATCCATGGTTGTATATGTTTTATGATATTATGAACATGTATAATTATACTAATGTATCATGTACAAATGGAGTTTAAAGGTTGTATGTATGGAAATGTGTATTTTGGACATGTGATAGCAAACTTGCATTATGGAAATGTATGTATAAATAGAAGAGGAATAGTTAAATTAAGATGCATGAGATTTGGGACCACTTGGGTAGCTTATACAAGTCATATTTATGCTTTTAAAATTGCCCAAGAGGTGTTAAACATCAAGGGAAGCTATTTTGGATACATTTGGTATCTAATATGGACCAAAATTGACCATATTAGAAACCTATACCACTTTTTATCCAAATGAGCTCTTTTTTATCAAAGATTTGGCATGCATTTAGAGCTTGATGAGAGATTTTTGGGAAGCTAAAGTGTATAATTTTTAAAGGTCTATGAAATATTTGATGAATTTTCAAAATTAGGAAAAATTATGAATTTGGTTGGGGTATTGTTTACTCAGGCCTGAAAATGAATTCTGTCACTTAGGGTGTAAATGATGTCCAATTGCCACAAAATTGTACAGAGATAAACTCTACATTGCCAATGACTTGTGCCAACTAGAAACACCTCATTTGGATATTTAGAAAGGAAGATATAAATTTTTGAAGTTTCTATCCAATATCAAGCATCCAGACTGACCTAGGTTATTGTTTGATTGGTTTCTATACCTAGACGTGCCTAAACCGGTATGAAGTTATTTTTTCCCTCTAGCTAACATTTTTAGATTTCTAGATTGATATCATTTACATGAATTATGTTTTTTTGGAATCAATTAGATATTTTTTAATTTCATAGCCGAAACTTATATCAATACCAATAGCTAGCCAAACCTCTGTAGGTTTTTGAATGTCAAAAATCTTCTATGTTATGTTATGTTTCATGCTATTGACATATTTTTAGCATAAATTAAATATGTGTATCTTTCTAGAATGATAAAGAATACATGATTTCAATTTTTCTAGAATTAGTTATGATTTTCCAAAGTTTGTGATAGAAAAGGAAAAAACTCTGGCCGAGGCTACTATCATGAATTTTATGTATTCCCTTGCCTTGCACGAGTTCTAGGCCACTTTTAGTGATGAATTTGAGTTTTAGCTATGTAATTAAATATAAAAATGTGATACATGAGTCCATATGGCCCACAAGACTTTGAAGAAAAAATTTTATCCATAACAAGGTGCATGTACATTCATTGTTCTCATGCTACCTTTCTTGCTTCATTATGAAATGCATAGGATAAGACCTAGACATGGCATGAGGCAAGCTAGATAAATATGATGTTACAAGTACAATGTAAAAGCACACAAGTAGTGAAAGTACTAACTGGAGCAAGTTTCCAATAAAGTAGATTTAAGACATTAAGGATATGTGACCTGAATCGAGTTAATAAAACCCTAAAAATTAGTAAACTATTCTCCTAATGGTGAAAGTAGAAAGTCTAAGCAAAAGGAGAACCTAGTCCCTGATCAAAGTGTAGAGAGAAGCTAAGGGAAGCAACTAGTGCCTCAGTGCTCCCAGGGAAGCTAAAGAAAGTTGAAAGTTACTTAAGTGGTAAGTTCCAAGACATAGAAAAATATAGTTGTATAAGCTTAAAAGTTCTAAGGTTTATATGAAAAAAGTTTCTTCCAAAAGGAATAGTCTAGTTAATAATAGAAGATGAGAATAAGATGAATTAGACCCCTCAATCTTTATAAAAAATAAGTAAGCAAAAGTGAACTTAGAAAGTATGTGACAATGTTAGAGCCGTGGACATAATAAATTGAGAACAGATAAAAATTTAACATGAATGAGTACATTAGAAAGCACTATTGTCCTTGGTATAGTTGTTCATAAGATATGACATAATGCCTTAAGTAGAGATAACTGGGCAATATAAAATAACCTCAGGTTAGAACAGTAAATTATTTAAGAGATTAAAGAAAGAGTTTCCTTTCTTCCTTAAGGCCTTGTTTGGTTCAAAGGAGAGGAGGGGAGGGAAGGGAAGGCATTTTAATGGAGAGGAGGGGAGGGGAGATATATTATTTGGTTCAGGAGGAGAGGGGAGAAGAACCCTTATATATTTTAAAAGTAATGATAATACAATTAATTATTCTTTTATTTTTAAAAATTTAACATTTTCATTACCAAATTAAACAAATGTCAAAAATTATTTATAATTATAATTATTTAAAAAAAGTTGTAAACAAATAAAACTAACTAAATAATTATTTTAACAAATATATAATTTAATATGTTTTATTTCATGAAATTAGAATGCATCTGAGTTGGGAACATTGACATGTTTACTTTTTTTTCAATATGGCAATATACCTGTGTTAATTGGTACGTTAAAATTTCTTCTCAACCATACTTATAAAAATTCTATGAAATATGAAATTAATAATCAAGACAAGGGCATTTTAGTCTTTTTCTCAACTTTCCCTCCCAATCCCCCCAAATTGGAGGGATAAGAGAGACCAAACAAGGCGAGGGGAGGAGAATCCCTCCCCTCCCCTCCCCTCCCCTCCCCTCAAACCAAACAAGGGGTGAGTGCCATATGATATAAAGAAAGATATAGAGAAGTAACAAAAGGGTACTTTAGATTGTTGGAAAACTTGTAATATACTAGTGATAGTGACTTGAACTTGGTCATGATGTGCTTATGTATTAGTGATTAATGTTATGGTTTGCTTGTAATGATAGTTACATGATATTGAGTCTGGCCAACTCATTAGTAATGTAACTTAAGTGCATAACAAATAGTGGTATCAACCATAAAGAGTGTCTCGATAATCAAAAAGTATCCTAGTTAGTTAAGTTAAAGGATAAGCTAAATAAAATGAAGCTAAAGGATTCTGGTAATCTGGAATTATAAGAAAAAGTATTAAGAATGAATACCCAATATAGAATGATGTAAAGGGAACATACTTGTAGCATTAGAATTTTAAAAGCTAAGTAACATGAGTTCAGTATGTATAGTATGAGTCCCTTATGATATAACTGAATAAAATGAAAAGGGACCAGCATATGGTACCAATCTTATGAGAGATGTTAGGCACACTTGATGTGTGAGATGCCCTAGTGCTAAAGGCACTTGAGTGAAGAACATAGGCATAGTTAGAAATTATAAGATAAAAGAGAAAAGACAAAATGAATATATGTAAAGTGTAAGCCTAGTTTGCATATCAGTCAAAGAAAGTAAAGTAACAAAAGCTAGTAAGAGTGAAGAAAGAAAGCATGATAAAAAGGCTAGAAGTAGGAACCTAATGATCCTATAGGAAGTAGTAAGTGAAAGCCAAAATACTCATAAATATTATTACTATGAGATCAATAGAGAGGCAAATGTTACAGAAGCCACTTCACATGAAGAGCATAGTAGACATTTGAGTTTAGCCTTGAAGATTATGAGTAATGATTGCCAGACTTAGCGAGTATGCATTTTACTTACAGATACAGTGATTTTAGGCTTTGAAACCTCTCAGAGATGGATTATAGTAGATCCTAACACAATATAGCAGGTTGTAGTAGACCTTAGCAGGCCTTTGAGAAGTTGTAATAGATCCTGCAGAGTTATAGAAAGTCTACAGTTATAATATAGCAGTTCTCTTGGGAGATGATAGCCTAGGATAGTTTTTACAGATACATTTAGTCTTAAAGACCAGTACAGTTTTAGATAGTTTTTGTCTTAGAGACTAGAGACTTCTTAGATCTAGTAGAGTATTACTACAGAGATATTAAGGCTATACTCAGACAACCTGCTCACTAACTAAACTTCTTTGATAGATGAGCACAGTATATGGGATAAAGAAAGCAAAAAGTAGCTTTCCAAACTTATAGTTAGATGAATCATGTAACATCCAGTTTTCGTTAAACGACGGAAAATGGCACATTTTCAAAGCAAGCCCCCTGAGATGAGTGACTCAAGGCCAACTAAAATTTGGATAAAATTTTAAATATTAGGAAATGAGGATTTGAGCCTTGAGTTGCCCAGAAATCAAGGCTAGGGTGATTCAAAACAATTTACCCAAAAGGCCAGTGGCATTTTCGTAAAAAAGTGGACTATTTGGAAAACCTATAGAAGGGCTTTTTAAATGAAAGTTTTGAGTTCTCCGGGGTTCTCAGAGGCCCTAAAAACCATGGGAAGCCCCGGGATCGGTAAAGACCCTACGGTGTAAGTTTTCCAACGTCAGTTGACCCGAACTTTGACCGATTCGTTCGGAAGGGTTTTAGCTCCGATTTGAGTGATTCCAAAGCCATTTTTCTTAATTGGAAATCAAGATTTTACAATGGAAAATATGGTTTTAAAAAAGGAGCTAAAACGAAGGAGAAATAAAAAGGCAAAGTATGAAGGGCAAAATGGGAATTTTTAAAAAAGTCACTTTACCCTTGCTCTATATAGGTGGCACCTCACACTCTCCTTCATTCACTTCAGAATTTCCAACCCCAAATCAGAAGCAAATCCCTTGGAGAGTGGCATACAAAGAGAAGGGAAGAAGGAGGAAAGATTCAAGACTTTAGGTATGGAATTTTGCTTGTTTTCCATGCTTTCTCTCCACCACTTTCTTCTCCTCTTTTTCCCTCTTCTTCTCCATGATTTCTCTGAAGTTTTAAAGGGAGAACAGAGGGGAAAGTTCAAATTTCAAGTAAGGAGGCCAAGGAAAGCAAGAACAAGCAAGGAAATCCAAGGAAAACAAAGTATTTTGCAATTCTTCCACTTGGTCTTCTTCCTCCCTTCCTTGAGCATTTCGACCTACACTTGGACAAATCTAAGGATTCAAATTTTTAACGAAACCAAAGGTGATTCTTAGGTATTTGATGGAGAGGA
Source organism: Erythrophleum fordii (assembly GCA_032878935.1). Classification (NCBI taxonomy): domain Eukaryota; kingdom Viridiplantae; phylum Streptophyta; class Magnoliopsida; order Fabales; family Fabaceae; genus Erythrophleum; species Erythrophleum fordii. Next base: position 3,577,465 of record JAVQMF010000055.1, read on the forward strand.
ATAAGAATATGCAAAGAAAACTAAGAAAAAGGCATTAGAAAGCAAGATGCAAAACCTAGGGTTTCAAGTGCACCTTTCAATTTCTGAATTTGTAGGATGCTTTCTAGATCTAATTTAGAGTATAAATGAGTCCTTGAGACACCAAAGATGCTCCCCACAAGCTTCCCCCTTCAAGAAAACCAAGAAAACTCCATGAATGCCATTAAGCTCCATAGCCTCGGCCTAAAGAGTTTCTCATAGCTAGAGAGAGTTTTAAATTTTTCTAAGGCCAGTCTTGAGTCATAATTGATGAATGAAAATGAGAGGAGGCCTTGGAACAAAATTTAGAACTCATGGAAAGTGATTTGGTGTCTTAGGTTCCATAATATGACCTAAAGAAGCAACATGGTGCTAGGCCTTTTGTTTTGATGATGTGAGGATTCTAAGAGGTTTAAAAGGAGTCAAGAATCATATTTGAAAAGAAAGAATAAGGTCTAGAAGTCATTTGAGGGATGTTGCTTTATTAGGTGTCAATATGGACCATAATGGAACCTATAGAGCAATCTAGTGTTTCATTAAGTTATGTAGCCTTAGAGTGTGGTTCATGAACTTAATTGGCTCCCATAATTTGTGTCTAGGCCAAGAGAAACTACCTCCACTAAATTGTGGGTGCGTGGCCAAAAGAGGAGACTTGAAAGTTAAGGAAAACGTGTGTGTTTGTATACAAGGTAGCTCTCTCCACCTTCTCTCATGCATGGATATGTGTTTAGCTTATTTTAGAATGTGTGTATGTGTATTTTCAAGCTTTGAAAAGTATGCTAACAAGCCTTTATATGCCATGATGTTTGATGCCATGTTATGTTTTCAAATGATTACATGATATTTGAATGAGTTGCTTGAGTGTGGAGAGGCCAAGAACTCTTCCTTTTGGTGAGGATGAGCCAGGAACCCTTGAACTTGGTTGAGATAAAGTAAAGAGTCTCCCAAAAGTAAAGTGGGCTCCCAAGAGTATGGTTGAGTCCAAAGTGCTCAAAGAATGGGTGAGGCAAGTCCAAAATCCATGAGGAGAAGTGTGAGGCCAATCCAAACACTTAATGAGCTCTTGAATGTCTTATATGATTGATTCACATGCCAAGGTTGCTTTTAAAATGTCTATGATTTCTATCTCCTCCATGCATGCATTTATGAAACTTGCCTTGCATATGTTATGTATGATTGAATGGGAGATGAGCTATTGGGATTCTTTGAATCTTATCCCCTCCTCTCCAATGATCTAACATGCTAGGTGGACCAAGCAATTGTGGTGAAGGGAGCCAACAACCTTGAAGAGGGACAATTGATAAGCTTATATGTTATTTTGTGTAGTTTGGAACCATAATGATGGTTCATCATGTATATGATGTTGTATATGTATTATGAACCTTGAGATATATGTAAACATACTATTATGTGATATTTAGATGTATGGAAATGATATATGACCATTAGCACATGTTTTGAGTATGTACTGCCATGGTAAGAAAAATTAAAGTTTGATGAATATGTGTATAAATATGGGTTGAATGGCCAAAATGAGATGCATGAGGTTTGAGACCATTTGGGTAGCTCACATAAGTCTTAAATAAGCTTTTAGACTTGCCCAAAAGGTGCCACAACTAAGGGAAGGCCATTTGGCAAATTTGGTACCTCATATGGAGCCAAATTTGACCATAATAGAATCCTTTGTCAATTTTTTGCCAAATGAGTTATTCTTGCCCTAAAATTTAGCATACACTTATCTCTCATTGAGAGATTTCTGGAAAGCTAAAGATCATAATTTTCGGAGATCTATGAAATATTTGATGAATTTTCAAAGTTGGGATTTCTCATGGATTCTGGTATGGGTACTGTTCATACTGGTAGTTTTGAATTCTATATTACCCGATGGCCAAATGGTGTCCAATGATTATGAAATTTTATATGTATAAACTAGAGGTCATAATCTTTTAGTGGCCACTTAGATCACCTCATTTGGAGGTCTAAACAGAGAGTTATGCATGTTTAAAGTTAACTGTCAGTATTAATAGAGCCCCAGGAGCTCAGTTACTATTCTATCAGTTCTAGATGTCTAAACATATCTGTTTCATTCTAGAATTATTTTTACTATCAAGTTAACATTTTTAGCTTTCCAAAATGACCTAATTTGTGTGATTTATATTTTTATAGAATTAGTTATGAATTTTTGAAGTTGGTATCAGTAAATTGAACAACAGCCCAGGCAGTCAGCAACCTCGGTAGCGTTTTAGATGTCAAACGTCCTGTGTAATGAGTTTTGTGAACTGGACGTATTTTTAGTGTGAAGTAGAAATCCTAAGCTTTCCAGAGACCAAGATTGAATGATTTCTAATTTTATAGATTTAGTTATGATTTTCCAAATTTGGGTCAGAAAATGGAGCAAATCTGGCCGAAAATATGCTTGTTTATTTTGAGCTCCATTTCGATTTCCATGAATTGTAGGCATGTTTTTCTGATGAAAATGAGTTGAAATAATGAAATTAAATATGAGGAAGTATAGTATAAGCTTACACGGTCCACGTGACACCGAATTGAATTTTTTAGATATAGCGCAACGCAAAAAAATGTCTATTATTTTTATCCCCTTTCTCATATGCTCTTGTGGGATTGATAATATAAAGCTTATAAATGACATGAAATAAACTAAAAGTTATGGTGTTACATTTATTGGTATCAGAGCAAAGGTTCAGGCTCTTATTGTGGGTTGTGGCTTGTGTTTATGAGTTGCCTATATGCATATGAGCTTGTTTGGATGAATTGAGTATGTATGATGGTAGAAGTGTTCCCTAGCTTATGTTACAATTTGTTATGATATTTCAGTATGATGGTGAACACTAGGAGAGGTCGGCCCCCTAGCCAGGCTCATGCTGATGAAGCTGGGCCTAGTGATCCAATTGCTGGAGCCCTCCAGTCTATCATGGCTCGCCTGGATCCGCAGCAGGTCGTTATTATGCAGTTACAGGAACGGCTTGCTAAGAGAGATAGCCAGGGCCCTACACCTACTCCTCCTTAGCCACCTCCACACTCAGATCGTCTCGAGCATTCAGGGGTGACTCATTCAGATCCACAGCCATACATGCAAGCTGTTGCCCCGATTCCACCCACTCAGACACCTCCTGTATAGCAACCCTCCACTAGGAAAGTCATTACCCAGTTCAGGAAGTTCGGTTCCCCCACTTTTGATGGTGAGATGAATGCAGATAAAGCTAAGGCCTAGATTATGGCATTAGAGCAAATCTTTGAGGTGATGGAGTGCATGTCTAAGCAGAAAGCCGAGATGGTTGCATTCCAGTTACAGAAGGAAGCAATTTACTGGTGGAAGGGCACTGCGCCTATTTTGAAAGCGAGGGACGCCCTGATTACATGGGAGGCATTCCTCGAGGTGTTCCATGAGAAATATTTCCCTGATTCTATCAAAGATGAGAAAGAATCAAAATTCATTCTATTTAAGCAGAGTCCGAGGATGTCCATGGACCAATATGTGGTGAAATTTGTTGAGCTCTCCAAATATTCCTCTTACCTGCAAAGATATGATGATGAGAGATGGAGGGCAGATAGATTAGAAAAGGGTTTGCTCCCTGAGATCAGAGATAGGGTGGGGCCACAGAGGATCAGGCACTTTAATACCCTTATGGAGGTATGCAGAGTCCCAGAGACAAACCTCAGGAGATTGCAGCCTATCTCTAATGTTAGACCACCTCTTCCCCTCCCTGAGCCCAAGAGACCTAGAGAGGGTTCCCAGCCTGCAGTGACTACCCGAAGAGGTGGAAAGAGCCAGTGAAACCGGAGAGGAAAAAGAAGGAGGACTCAGTCTAGTAAAGGCAGTGCTCCACCTATTACTTGTCCCCAGTGTGGCAGAAATCACAGTACCAGACCGTGCTATGCAGGGCAGAATATGTGCTTTAGATGTGGCAGGCCGGGGCACATAGCCAGAGATTACACCCAGACTCCTCTACAGGCCCCTTTGCAGATCACATAGCCAAGGGAGATGGCTCTTCCTTCCAGACCATAGACCCAGGGTAGAGTCTTTGCCCTATCACAACAAGAGGCTAGCCGGTCCCAGAGTCTGATCCAAGGCACTATTAAAATAAATGATTTTTCTGTGACTGCATTATTCGATTCGGGTGCTAGCCACTCTTTTATATCATATGACTATGCTGAGAGGTTGGGTCTGAGTATGTCGATATTGCCATATGAGTTGCATGTATCAACCCCCACAGGAAACCAAGCCATTACCTCCCATGCTTGTTTGAATTGTGTGATCCAATTTAACCATTGCCTGACCACTCTTGATTTGATTTGTATGCCCCTCATTGATATTGATGTGATTATTGGCATGAACTGGATGTCTGTAAATAACACCACACTAGATTGTAGCCACAGGTGTATTACTTTACCTGAGTGTGGGACTGTGCCTAGTATTAGGGCTGAGTTATTCATCATAACCACCTCCCAGACTACGAGATCTCTAGGGCATGGTTGTTAGGGATATCTGGTCTTCTTTTCAGTACAGGCCGAGGTAGAAGAGGGTATAGAGGAGATTCCCATAGTGAGGGAGTTCCCAGAGGTATTTCCCAAGGAAATTAGTGGACTACTCCCAGAGAGAGAGGTAGAGTTTCCCATAGACATTGTACCTAGGGTAGGTCCAGTGTCTAAGGCCCCGTATAGGATGGTTCCCACCGAACTAGCAAAGCTTAAGAAATAGATAGAAGAGCTTTTAGAGAAGGGTTTCATTAGACCCAACATCTCACTGTGGGGAGCTCCAGTCCTATTTGTAAAGAAGAAGGACGGGAGCCTTAGGCTATGTATAGATTATCGGGAGCTCAATAAGATCACTATTAAGAATAAGTACCCTTTCCCTCGCATAGATGACCTCCTGGATCAGTTAGTGGGAGCGTCAGTATTTTTAAAGATAGACCTCAGGTTGGGAAACCATCAGCTTAGAATAAAGGCTGAGGATATTCCTAAAACAGCTTTTAGAACTAGATACGGGCACTACAAGTTTCTAGTTATGCCCTTCGGGTTGACGAATGCACCCGCAGTCTTTATGGATTACATGAACAGAGTTTTCAGGCCATACTTAGACAAATTTGTAGTAGTCTTCATAGATGACATCCTTATCTACTCAAAAAGTAGAGAGGAACACGAGCGAGGAACACAAGTAGCACCTGAGATTAGCCTTGGAGATGCTGAGAGAGAGACAGTTGTACGCTAAACTTAGTAAATGTGAGTTCTGGCTCATTGAGGTTCAGTTTCTAGGTCATGTCATCTCCTAGGCAGGGGTCGCAGTAGATCCCCATAAGGTAGAGGCAGTATTATAGTGGGAGAGACCTAGGACAGTGACAGAGATCAGGAGCTTCCTAGGTTTAGCAGGGTATTATAGGAGATTCATTCAGGGCTTTTCTCAGATATTGATGCCACTGACCCGGCTTACTAGAAAGAATGTGCCGTTTGTGTGGAATGAGAAATGTGAGAGTAGTTTCCAAGAGTTGAAGCATAAGTTGACCACGGCCCCAGTTTTAATACTCCCTGATCCTAAAGAAACTTTTGTAGTATACAGTGATGCCTCTAAGAAAGGGTTAGGATGTGTGCTTATGCAGAAAGGCTGAGTGGTAGCTTATGCTTCTAGATAGTTGAAACCTCATGAGAAAAACTACCCTACACATGACTTAGAGTTAGCCGCAGTGGTGTTCGCTTTGAAAATATGGAGACACTACTTATATGGGGTAGCAATAGAAATCTACAGTGACCATAAGAGCCTCAAATATTTGTTTGAACAGAAAGAGCTAAATATGAGACAACGGAGATGGTTAGAATTTCTAAAAGATTATGATTTCACATTAAAGTACCATCCTGGTAAGGCTAATGTGGTAGCTGATACGCTTAGTAGAAAATCCATACACATGGCCTGTATGATGATCCCATAGCAGGAATTGATTGAGAGATTTAGAGACATGAGTCTCTCCTGCGAGGTGTATTCAGGGAAGCTATTAATAAGTGAGACCTGAATAGAGAATGACCTGAGGGATTAGATAAGAGAGGCCCAATAGACAGATGACCATGTAAATAAGATTAGAGCCCAAATAGCCCAGGGTAGTGTTCAGGAGTTCAATCTGTCTGAGGATGACATAGTAAGATACAGGGATAGGCTGTATGTGCCTAGAAATACAGAAATTAGAGAAAAGATATTAGATGAGACACATAAGAGTAAGTACACCATTCATCCGGGCAATAATAAAATGTACCAGGACTTAAAGAAAATTTTCTGGTGGCCCAGGATGAAAACAGACATAGCAGAATATGTCTCCCGATGTCTAGTATGCTAGAGAGTAAAAATAGAACATAAAAAACTAGCTGGATTGCTTCAGCCCCTAGATATTCCAGAGTAGAAATGGGATAGCATAGTTATAGATTTTGTCATGGGTTTACCTAAGACATCATCGGGGTATGATGCAATATGGGTAATAGTAGATATGTTAACAAAGTCAGCGCATTTCCTACCTATGAAAGCCACTTATACCCTAGACAAGTTAGCCCAGCTGTACATTAAGAAGATAGTGATACTACATGGTGTGCTAGGAGCATGGTGTTAGATAGGGATCCCAGATTTACATCGAATTTTTGAAGATCATTACAGGATGCTCTAGGCACTAAACTTAGATTTAGCACAGCCTACCACCCTTAGACAGATGGACAAACGGAGAGAACCATCTAAACCTTAGAAAACATGTTGAGGGCGTGTGTATTAGAAATAAAAGGGAACTGGGATACATACTTGCCTTTAGTTAAGTTTGCCTATAATAACAGTTATCATACAAGTATACAGATGGCACCGTATGAGGCATTGTATGGGAGGAAGTGTAGATCCCCAGTGTGTTAGGCTGAATTAGGAGAGCGGAGCCTCATAGGCCTAGAGTTAGTGGACCAGACTTCCAGACAAATAGAGACCATAAAAAAGAAACTTCTGACGGCTCAGAGTAGACAGAAAAGTTACGCAGATAAACGTAGAGGGTCGTTAGAGTTTGAAATTGGAGACCATGTCTTCATTAGAGTGTCTCCAGCCACAGGAATAGGTCGGTCCACCAAAAGCAAAAAGCTCAGTCCAAAGTACATAGGTCCTTTCCAGATTTTTGATAAAGTAGGACCTGTGGCATACAGACTAGCCCTTCCTCTGAACTTAAGCCAAGTCCATAATATCTTCCATGTTTCCCAATTGAAAAAGTACCAGCCCGACCCCTCACATGTCATAAAATAGGAGAATGTACAGTTACAGGATGATCTATCATACATAGTATCACCAGATCGGATCGTGGATGTTAGACTTAAGCAGTTACGGGGAACTTTTTAAAAAGTCACTTTACCCTAACTCTATATAGGTGGCACCTCACACTCTCCTTCATTCACTTCAGAATTTCCAGCCCCAAATCAGAAGCAAATCCCTTGGAGAGTGGCGCACAAAGAGAAGGGAAGAAGGAGGAAAGATTCAAGACTTTAGGTATGGAATTTTGCTTGTTTTTCATGCTTTCTCTCCACCACTTTCTTCTCCTCTTTTTCCCTCTTCTTCTCCATGATTTCTCTAAAGTTTTGAGGGCTATTTTGAAGGGAGAACAGAGGGGAAAGTTCGAATTTCAAGTAAGGAGGCCAAGGAAAGCAAGAACAAGCAAGGAAATCCAAGGAAAACAAGGTATTTTGCAATTCTTCCACTTGGTCTTCTTCCTCCCTTCCTTGAGCATTTCGACCTACACTTGGATAGATCTAAGGATTCAGATTTTAAACTAAACCAAAGGTGATTCTTAGGTATTTGATGGAGAGGAATAAGAATATGCAAAGAAAACTAAGAAAAAGGCATTAGAAAGCAAGATGCAAAACCTAGGGTTTCAAGTGCACCTTTCAATTTCTGAATTTGTAGGATACTTTCTAGGTCTAAGTTAGAGTATAAATGAGTCCTTGAGACACCAAAGATGCTCCCCACAAGCTTCCCCCTTCAAGAAAACCAAGGAAACTCCATGAAGGCCATTAAGCTCCATAGCTTCGGCCTAAAGAGTTTCTCATAGCTAGGGAGAGTTTTAAATTTTTCTAAGGCCATTCTTGAGTCATAATTGATGAATGAAAATGAGAGGAGGCCTTGGAACAAAATTTAGAACTCATGGAAAGTGATTTGGTGTCTTAGGTTCCATAATATGACCTAAAGAAGCAACATGATGCTAGGCCTTTTGTTTTGATAATGTGAGGATTCTAAGAGGTTTAAAAGGAGTCAAGAATCATATTTGAAAAGAAAGAATAAGGCCTAGAAGTCATTTGAGGGATGTTGCTTCATTAGGTGCCAATATGGACCATAATGGAACCTATAGAGCAATCTAGTATTTCATTAAGTTATGTAGCCTTAGAGTGTGGTTCATGAACTTAATTGGCTCCCATAATTTGTGTCTAGGCCAAGAGAAACTACCTCCACTAAATTGTGGGTGCGTGGCCAAAAGAGGAGACTTGAAAGTTAAGGAAAACGTGTGTGTTTGTATACAAGGTAGCTCTCTCCACCTTCTCTCATGCATGTATATGTGTTTAGCTTATTTTAGAATGTGTGTATGTGTATTTTCAAGCTTTGAAAAGTATGCTAACAAGCCTTTATATGCCATGATGTTTGATGCCATGTTATGTTTTCAAATGATTATATGATGTTTGAATGAGTTGCTTGAGTGTGGAGAGGCCAAGAACTCTTCCTTTTGGTGAGGATGAGCCAGGAACCCTTGAACTTGGTTGAGACAAAGTAAAGAGTCTCCCAAAAGTAAAGTGGGCTCCCAAGAGTATGGTTGAGTCCAAAGTGCTCAAAGAATGGGTGAGGCAAGTCCAAAATCCATGAGGAGAAGTGTGAGGCCAATCCAAACACTTAATGAGCTCTTGAATGTCTTGTATGATTGATTCACATGCCAAGGTTGCTTTTAAAATGTCTATGATTTCTATCTCCTCCATGCATGCATTTATGAAACTTGCCTTGCACATGTTATGTATGATTGAATAGGAGATGAGCTATTGGGATTCTTTGAATCTCATCCCCTCCTCTCCAATAATTTAACATGTGAGGTGGACCAAGCAATTATGGTGAAGGGAGCCAACAACCTTGAAGAGGGACAATTGACAAGCTTATATGTTATTTTGTGTAGTTTGGAACCATAATGATAGCTCATCATGTATGTGATGTTGTATATGTATTATGAACCTTGAGATATATGTAAACATACTATTATGTGATATTTAGATGTATGGAAATGATATATGACCATTAGCACATGTTTTGAGTATGTACTGCCATGGTAAGAGAAATTAAAGTTTAATGAATATGTGTATAAATGTGGGTTTTATGGCCAAAATGAGATGCATGAGGTTTGGGACCATTTAGGCAGCTCTCACAAGTCTTAAATAAGCTTTTAGACTTACCCAAAAGGTACCACAACTAAGGGAAGGCCATTTGGCAAATTTGGTACCTCATATGGAGCCAAATTTGACCATAATGGAACCCTATGTCACTTTTTGGCCAAATGAGTTATTCTTGCCTTGAAATTTGGCATGAAATTAGCTCTCATTGAGACCTTTCTCAGAAGCTAAAGATCATAATTTTTTGAGATCTAGGGAATATTTGATGAATTTTCAAAGTTGGGATTTTTCATAGATTCTGGTATGGGTACTGTTCATACTGGCAGTTTTGAATTCTGTGTCACTCGATAGCCAAATGTTGTCCAATGCTTATGAAATTTTATATTCATAAACTAGAGGTAACAAAATTTCTGTGGCCACCAAGATCACCTCATTTGGAGGTCTGAGCAGAGTGTTATTTATATTTGAAGTTAACTGTCAGTATCAGTAGCGCCCCAGGAGCTCAGTTATTGTTTTATCAGTTCCAGATATTTAACGTATCTGTTTCATTTTGGAATTATTTTTACTATCAATTTGACATTTTTAGCTTTCCATCATGACCTAATTTGTGTGATCTAGATTTTTATAAAATTAGTTATGAACTTTTGAAGTTGGTATCAGTAAACTGAACAACAGCCCAGACAGTCAACAACCTCCGTAGCGTTTTGGATATCAAAAGTCCTGTGTAATGCGTTTTGTGAATTGGACATATTTTTAGTATGAATTAAATATCCTAATATTTCTAGAATGACCAAGAGTGCATGATTTCAAATTTTCTAGATTTAGTTATGATTTTCCAAATTTGGGTCAGAAAATGGAGCAAATCTGGCCGAAAATATGCTTGTTTATTTTGAGCTCCATTTCGGTTTCCATGAATTGTAGGCATATTTTTGTGATGAAAATGAGTTGAAATAATGAAATTAAATATGAGGAAGTATAGTATAAGCTTACACGGTCCACGTGATACCAAATTGAATTTTTTAGATATAGCGCAACGCGAAAAAAGGTCTATTATTTTTATCCCCTTTCTCATATGCTCTTGTGGGATTGATGATATAAAGCTTATAAATGACATGAAATAAGCTAGAAGTTATGGTGTTACAATTCCCTACCCAACAGTAATCAAGCCTGACCAAGGGAAAGAGAAATCCATCTATGCCAGAGTTATGTATTTAAAAAGGGGTCGGTGTAATTCTTTATGATAGGGTAAGTGGTAGGCCATGTCTTCAATAGCTGAGAATATGAGAAGTCAGTATCCCACATGAATACAATATTAGTCAGTGGTAGTCACTCTTCAATGCTAGTGTGAAAAGCTTAGAGTCATGCTAGTCAATTATAAAATTGAGAAACTCAATAGTACTTACTATAATATCCGACATCTTTAAAACTAGACTGAAATCGATGAGATTATAAAAGAGGACCCCATAATAAAATGATTAAAGGCTAAATAAGATTAGAATAATAATCTAGACATTTAGAATGAGAATATAAAGCTAATGATGGCCTAAAATCGAAGCAAAAATGACTAAATGAAGAAGCTAAAAACATAGTGATATTTTTGTAATTTTGGATAACTTTTTAAAAACTTAAAGGAGGGAGCTTTAAATGGAAATTTTGAGTTTCTCAAGGTTCCTAGAGGCCCTAAAAATTATAAGAACTCTCAAAATGGTTAAAACCCTTTCGGTGTGTAATTTGAGATGCCAATTGATTCGAACTTTGATTGAATGGTTCAGTAAGATTTTAAATCCAATATGGGTGAAGCCAAAGGCATTTTATGTACTAAAAGACCTAAATTTTCATATAGAGAAGACGGTTCTAAAAAAAGATCTAAAACAAGTCTAAATGAAGTGATCAAAGTTACGAGACATAATGGAAATTTAGGAAAATGTTTAAAATATCTTTTTTCCTTCTTAAATCAAGCCAGCCACATCCCACCACCTCCTAAACCAACCTAAGACACTCTAAAATAAAACTAAGGGTATGCCAAAAGAAGGAAGGAAGGAAGAAGAAAGAAAAGGCAAGAAAGGTAAGATTTTAGCCACTTTTTCATGAGATTTTCTTCATCAAACTCCTTCTCCTCTCAAAGCTTTTTCTATTAATGGTTTTAGCTTTTTGAAAGGAGTAAGTTTATGGCTGAACTTTGGAAAGAAGGTGAAGATTTGAGGAAATAATTTATAGCATCAAATTCCTCTCTTGTTAAGTTTTAAGTAAAGGTAAGCATTGATGGCTAAAACTTGCCTCTTCTTGGTTCTTTCTTCATGTGTATGTTCGACTTAACCTAGAGGAAGATGAAGGGAGATGATTCTTGACCAAAATAGATTAGAAGCAAAGGTTTTAAGGTATGGAGAGTTAGGAAATGCAATTAGAATCAAGAAAGAAGCATTAGAAAGCAAAGTAGAAAAATTAGGGTTTCAATTACACCTTAAGAATTTTGGAGCTTTAAGAGGATAACCTAAGCTATATTTAAACATGTCTAGACTTTATAGAAAGCAAGGAATATGGGTATGTATCATTTTCCCAAAGAAAACAAATAAAACTTCATATAGCTTCATTTATGTGTGTGGTTCGGCGAAGAAGAGAATGGGTAGCTAGGGACTGTTTCTTTGTGTTTTAATGAATTTAAAGACTTAGATATGATAAATAAGAGATTATGGAAACATTGGATTGAATTTAGGAGCCATAGAATAGAGGTTGAAATTTTAAGAGCATAAATGAGGTTAATAAAACAAGTTAGTTCTAAACCCCTTAAACCAACTATGTAATTATTCAAATGAGTATCTTGAGAATTCTAAAACTTACAGAAAGTAAGAGTTTGGGGTTAGGAAAGCAAGAACCCAAGGTTGCTTCATAATGGACCAAAGCTAGCCTTATGTTGCATATTGAATTCTAATAAGATTAAGTAAGAATCATGAAGCTTGAATGAGTTCCATTAGATTAATTTGTCTTGAAATTCACATATGTAGGTCAAGATAAGCTAAACTCCCTTACTTGTGGAATGTCAAGCCATAAAAAGTAAAGAGAAAAGCTAACCTTAAAGGGTTAGTGGTGGATTCAAGATCTTAACATCACAAGGTAGCTTTCTCTCCACTTTTGCATGCAATTGAGTGCTTACATGAGTTAATATGCTTGTGTGTGTTGTCGCTTGATCCTTTCATGAAGTATAACCCATTATGTTTTCATATAAGCTTTATGAGCACCTTATGTTTATGAAAGGCTTATGTAATGGCTCTTAGCTCTCCATGGCATGGAATTGAATGCAGCCGCTCTTCCTTAGCCCCAGGTTTAGATTGATATAGCTTAGCTGGTTTTATAATGTTACCATGGCTAGAAATGAATGAGTTTCCATGTTATATGATGTATATGAATTACATGATGTATGTGCATAACATTCTTGCACCATATACATTGCATGTACTCATAGTATTCTTGCTTGCATTGATCTGGATGAGTTATGCTATTGAGATTCTCCCGAATCTCACCCCCTATGCTCAACTAACCATTTTAGGGTCTCCAAGCAAAGGTCAAGACCAAGAAAGATCATAGATAGTAGGAAGTTATGTATTTAAATCCCATCTTGTGTTAGAAGTTAGGTATATGTATACACATGATGTTTTACATGTACCATGACACACTTATAATGTATATGTGAGTGTTACTTCCTATTTAATGATAGAACCATGTGTAAAAGTATAAGAATGCCAATGTATAACTATTTGTGACAATGTATATGTATTATGGTAGAGTTTTACTTATGGGAAGAATGATGTATATATGTATTTTTGGGTATTCGAGGGTCAAATTTTATTCCACCTTTTTTGGAATGATATGGAATGGTTAGAGAAGCCATTTAGGATGGAAGAAATGTGCATAAAGTGGAAAAAACCTAATTGGACACCAAATGGTCCAAATTGGTACCTAAAATGGTGTTAAATTTGCCATAAACAACTCCCACATCAAAAGTGGCCTAGATAACCTAGTTTGAGCCTAAGACTTGGTATGCATTTAGTCCCCTCCTAGAGCTTTTTGTCAAGCTAAAAATCATAATTTTTGGAGTTGTACATAATATTTTACAAATTTTCAAAATTGGACAAAGATTTCTTAGTAGGCATGTACTGTTCACACAAAACAGGTTTAAAGTTTCATATTCTTTAGGGGCTAAATGAAGTCTAATGCTCATAAAAATTTATAAACATAGCTAACATTATAATCTTTCTAAGGCTACTGAGTTTGCATAAAAAGGAGTTGTATAGAGGAAATTATAAATTTTTGAAGTTAGGGATCTGATTGTATCATAGTACTATAGTAGCCATTGATATATAATGTGTTTCATGGGCCAAATGAGTTTAGATGCTTTTGAAATTTTTACCACAATTAGATCTCATCTTGAAATTTTTGTGGCCACTGAGAGCACTTTAAGTTGTGTAGCTCAAGATATGCAACTTCAAAGTTTAGGTCTATTACTTGCCTTTATTTCAAATTTATGTTGTTGTTCTATTGTATTTAACTAAGCAAATAGTGCCTAAAATTATCCTAGCATGTAGTTCACATCCTAATCTTTCCATAGACACTTAATTTGCATGATTTGGAGTTATATAACCTAAGTTATAAATTTTCAAAGTTAGTGCAAATTTTAGGACCTATGTTGTTATTTCGGATTCTATGGGGAATTAAGGGGCTTCACGAGCTATGCACCATAATTTAAGTATAAACAAACTTTTTTTATGATAAAAATGAGTTAAAAGAAAGAAAGAATTAAGTTTGGACCCCTATAGTTCGAAATGACTTGTAAATGACTCAATTTTGGTGTCTAATTTCATGTAAATGGGTGTGATTCTTGTATTTAAGCTTCATATGTGTATGAATATTGTATACCTGGTTTTTGTTAAACGATAGAAACAGGTGTGTTTTCAAAGTAAGTCCCTCAAAATGAATTAGTTAAGGTCCTAAAAATTTTAAATAACATTCAAAACTCCTAAAAATGAGAATTTTAGCCTTAGACAGAAAGAAAAATGGAGCTAAAATGAAGAAACAATTTCTTACAAAAAAACTTACGAAACGTAATAGCATTTTTGTAATTTTGAGCAAATTTTGAAATTCATACAAGAGGGCTTTTTAATGAAATTTTTGAGTTCTCCAAGGTTTTTAAAGGCCTTGAAAATTATGGGAAGTCCTGAGACAGTTAAATCCCCTCCGGTGGACGTTTTCTAATGTCAATGTACCTGAAATTTGATGGATTCATTCAGGAAAGTTTTAGCTCTGATTTGAGTGATTCTAAAAGCATTTTACTAAATTGGAAACCTAAATTTTACAATGGAAGAGACAGTTCTAAAAAAGGAGTTAAAACGAAGTAGACACGAAAATGCCAAAAATAAAGGGCAAAACGAAAATTTTTGAAAAGTCATTCTTCCTCTACCTATGTATATAGGGTTCCCCACTCTCCCATTCACTTAGCCTCATATTTTTCTACCCCAAACCATAGAAGAAATCCTAGGAGAGTGGCGCACCAAGGGAAGAAGAAGAGGAGGAGAAATCAAGGCTTGAAGGTATGGAATTTTGGTAGTTTTTCATGCTTTCTTCTTTCCAAACCTCTTCTCCTCCATTCTCCTTTGTTTCCTATGATTATAATGAAGTTTATAAATCTATTTTAAGGGAGAAATTGAGGAAAAAATTCGGATTTGAAGAGAGAAGGCCAAAGAACACAAGATTCAAGTGAGAAAATAAGGAAAAATAAGGTAATTTCTTCTTTCATGGTTGCTACCCTTTGCTTCCCTTCTCCCTATGGTTTGCCCCTTTCAAGAAGTCCTAGGAGGGCTTGGTTTTTAGGAAGAAACAAAGGTGATTCTTAGGAAAAAGGGAGTGGAGATTAAGAATATACAAAGAGAATTAACAAATAACCATGAAAATTCAAGATACAAATTCTAGAGTTTCATATGTTCCTTGCAAAATTTGATTTGATACCTTGATTTCTATGTCTAAATGAGAGTTTAAATGATCTCATAAGATCCCTAGAAGCCTCCCCATGTGCTTCCTCCATCAAGAAAACAAACCAAAGTCAATGAAGCCCAAAACCATGCATAGTCTCAGCCTAAGGGTGTTAGAGTACCTAAAGATAGTTTTAATTTGTTCCAAGCCCATTTTTTAGTAATATATGATGAGTGAAGATGAGGGAGGCCTTGGAAAAAATTTAGAAACCATAGAAAATGAGTTGGCCTTATATATTCCATAATATGACCTAAAGAAGTAACATGTAGTTAGGCTCTTTATTTTGATTGTGTGATGACTCCAAGAGGCTTAAAAGGAGTCAAGAATCATATTTGGAAGGAAAGAATGGAGCTTAGAATTTATTTGATGGGTGTTGCTTCATTAAGTGCATTCTTAGAAACATAAAGTGGTTAATGAGCCAAGTTAGTGCCTAAACAAGTTGTGTGGCCTGAGAATTAATTCTATGAACCTAATTGGCTTCCATAAATTGTGTTTAGACTAAGAGAAATCATTCCCATATCTGTGTGTGTGTGAGGCCGAAGAAAGGAGAGGGAATTCAAGAGAAAAAGTGTGTGCTTACTTCCAAAATAGGTCACTCCTCATTCTCTCATACATGAATGTATGCTTAGCTTATCTTTGAATATGTGTATGTGTGTTTTAAGACATAAAAATTATTCTAGCATACTTTCATATGCCATGGCACCATAATGATCCATTATATTTTCAAATGATATTTGTTATGTGTGCTTGGGTTTACTTGAGTGTGGTGAGGCCAAAAACCCTTAGCCATGGTGAGGGTGAGCTAAGAACCCTTAAGATTGGTTGAGACAAAGTAAAGAGTCTCCCAAAAGTGAGGTTGACTTCTAAGAGCAAGGTTGAGTCCAAGAACCTCTTAAAGAATGGGTGAGGCAAGTCCAAAATCTACAAGTGAATGTGTGAGGCTAATCCACATACTTGGCAAGCCTATGTATGCTATATGTGACTTTCTCAAATGCCAAGATTGCTTCTTGAATGCTCATGTTATGAAATATGCCCATGCATGCATTTTCAAGATTAGTTTTATATCTTTTATGTGTGATTGAAAGGGAGATGAGTTATTGGGGTTCTTTGAATTTCATTCACTCCTCTCCAATATTCTAACATGATAAGTGGACCAAGAGAGCAAGAAAATGGGGAGCCAACCATATGAGAAATAAAAGTATGACAATGAAGTGCATGGGAATTGTTCCTTTAAGGCCATTTAAGTGATAAATGTTGTAATCTATTATTGTATATGACCTATGACCTCTTGAGTATGTATAATTATGTTAATATGTGATGTATAATTGAGGGATTATGTTATGTGATCATTAGAATGTAAATTATGTTATGGCAAACTAGCTTCTTGAATGGTTTTGAGCAATTATGTATAAATGGAAGCGGAATGGGCAAATTGATATGCATGAGGTTTGGGACCATTTGGATAGCTTATACAAGTCATAATCATGCTTTTATACTTACCCAACAGGTGCCAAACATCAAGGGAGGTCATTTGGACACTTTGGTATCTCATATGGAGTAAAAATTGACTATATTGAAAACCTATACCACTTTGTCTCCAAATAAACTCTTCTTGATCTAAGACTTAGCATGCAATTAGAAATTTTTTAGAGCTTTTTGGGAAGCTAAAGTGCAGAATTTTTAGAGGTTTAGGGAATATTTGATGACTTTTTGAAGTTGAGACAAATTCAGATTTTGGTCATGTTATTGTTCATACTAGTCCGAAAATGATTTCTATCACTCCGGGGCCAAATAATGTCCAATTACCATGAAACGTTATAGGAAGAAATTAAACATTTCCAGTGACTTATGTCAGCTGAAAGCATCCCATTTAGATGCCTAGAGAAGGAGATATGAATTTTTAAAGATTCTGCCCAGTATCAAGCATTCAAACTAACATAAGGTATTGTTTGATTAACTTTCGATGCCTAGAAGTACCTAAGCTGGTCTAGAGTTATTTTTCTCCTCTATCTAACATCTGTAGCTTTTCATATTGGTATCATTTACATGGATTGGATTTTTTTAAAATTAATTAGATATTTTTGAAATTTGTAGCAGAATGTTATGACAGTACTAGTAGCCAGCCAAACCTCTGCATATTTTTGAATATCAAACGCCTTGTTTGTTGTGTTTCATGGCCTAAACATATTTTTATAATAAAGTAGACATGTGTAGATTTTTAGAATGGCAAAACATGTATAATTTTGATTTTTCTAAAATTAGTCATGATTTTCCAAATTTTGTGACAAAAGTGAGAAAATTTTGGCCGAAATAATATATATGGATTTCATCTACTCCTTTGCTTTGCACGAGCTCTAGGCTAATTTTGGCAATGAAAATGAGTTGTATCCATATAATTAAATATGAGAATATGATACATAAGTTCATATGGTCCACGTGACATCAAATAGAATTTTTATACGCGACGCAATGCTAAAATATTCATTATTTTTATGCTATTTCCTTGGTTCTTCCATCAAATGCATGATGTTAAACATGGAGATAGTATGAAATGAGCTAAGAAATTATGGTATTACAAATATGCTAAACAAGAACTAGTTATAGCACTTAATCTCAAGTAGATAGAAAGAGTAAAGCAAAGTTCAAGTTTAAAAAGGCAAGTATAGTAGTAAGTAAAGAAACTGGGACAACTAAAAATAAAAGCTCCTTAAAGGAGCTACGTTCCTAGTAAGTGTCAAAATATAAGGCCTATGATAGAAAGAGATATAAACCTTGATTACGGAATGAGCTAGTAAGAGAGAAGGTAAGAGTAAATTTTAGTTAGCATATGTTCCCTAAGTTAGTTAGCCTATGTTTTAATTTATTTTTAATTTCTCCCATGGCTTCTTGAAATACAAAGTTTCATGGTTTGTAGAAAAATTGCCAAGAATAGGAATTTTCTTGAATCACATGAATCCATAAGACATATATATGATTTCTCCATCTTTTCTTAGGTTGAATTCATGAAAATAACAAAATTCCTCCTTTGTTCTTGCCATGGTCGAAACATGAAGAAGAAAATAAGAGAAACATTCATGGAAGAAAAACCAAGAAGAAGAGAGTTCATCTATATTACCTTGATTCCATAGTGTTTGTTTCTCTCCAGTAGCTTTTGTTCCTTCCTTCCTTTTCCTTCTCCTTGTCTGAGCTTTCCTTCCTTCTTTTTCTTCTTGTCTAGGACAAATTGTGTGTGTAAGTGTGTGAGGGTGGCATGAAAGTGTGTGTGTATGTGTTCTTGTAAATTTTATTTACAAATGGATGGTTATAATTTGTTATTTTTTTATGATGTTAAATCTATGCCTTTAGATTTATTGAATAGTTATGATTTAATCTAGATTTTAAAGATTTAATATGGGCCTTTAAATTGGATCAAGGATTGTGATTTGATCTTAAAAAGTAAAGAAATCTAAGACATTGGATTACGTCTACAGTTAAGATCGCATCACGTTTTACGGATAACTATTAGCGATTAGATTTTAACTACGATTAAATCTTAATCGTGGTTACTTTTTTGTAACTTGTAAAGATAAAGTTGCATTTATTACTACTTAAGTCAGCATCTATGTCATTCTGATGTCAACAATAACTTTTTTGTAATATGTGAGACTTACTAAGATTTATTAATGTAAGCCTGTGTCATTGCTTTGTAGTTCATGCAGTCTCTAGAATCTTCTTACACATGGCACCACATCACCCTTTTTCCCTACTCATGGCACTACATATGTGACGATCCTAACTTCAAATCATAGTAATTAAGTTTAAACATGCGATTGATAGTCATAAATCAAGGTTTAACACCATTTAAATTAATCAATTTAGGAAAAAGTGAGAAAATTTGAACCTTAATATTATTAGAATCATTACCCAAACATTTACAAGTATTCATGTACATGAGTGAAACAAATCTCCAATTAAAAGCCTTTAAATCTATTACCCATTGATTTTTAACTCTTAAAAACCCCTTACAAGTGCTTTTAAGTCATCCCTTGATGTTGCCATAGGAAAAACCAAAGTTTCTAATATAAGAGTTTCAGGACCTTCACCATGGCTAAATACTTTCATGCGCACGGCCAAATGCTCTCACGTTCGCTTCTTATAGCTTCATAGTGAGTTAGAGCTTTGTTGCAGCAAGAGGACTCCCAGAGCCTACCTCACTCACCTCTTACTATTAGCCATAGTCAAATCCCATTTTTGCCACCGCTAATTCCTCTCTGGAACACCTGGGACATTTTCACAAAGTTCGCTATAGCCAATTCCCCATTTCACCTCAATGAATTACCCTTTGGATGACTTTCAATTTGGCCTCTCACATTTTGCTGCAACTAATTCCAATTCTTGTCGTGGTGAATTGCTCTCTGGTACTCTCCTTAGGTAACTTCACCTCTATTGACCGTGGCTAAGACTATTTTGGCCGTGGCAACATACCTTCTGATCCTACAACTTCTAAAATCTTATCTCATACACTCTAACTCTCCCTCTGATGACATCCTAAGGCCACTCTATCTTAATTTATGGGACTCTAATAGTTTTCATTTTCCTAATTTACTTAACTTATCTATCATTACTAGTTTAAGACTTAAGTGTTAATTTCTACTCAGCCAACTACCATACACCAATAAATTCATAGAGTAATGACAACAAGAATTCATGAGCCAACAATAATTATCATTCTATACATGTTCCATTAGAGATTTCATATATCATTGGTTCACATCAACATCTAATGTATCACATGATTACATTTCCAATAATAGAACATATCATAAATTCAACAAAGTTCATAGTAGATATAACAAGTTCATACATCGGATACCCATTTAATAGAAGGCCTAACCCTTCAATAAATACATTTTAAGATGTAAACATACAAACCCCTCCACTTGGCAACATGAATGCATGATGATGTTACAAAAATAAATAACAAAATTTGCATCTACTCTACTCAGATTAGCCTAAGTGTGGCCTCCTCCACATATGACTAGAGCTCATGGATTTTCATCCACTTGCTTCCCCTTATCCTTACCCAAAGGGCCTTCACCTGAAAGTATGATCCCATGAAATAGGGTGAGATACGAATCTTAGTGACTAAGGTAATTTCCATTCATATAATCCAATTTAATTAACATATATACATGAATCAAAATGAGCATCAGAATCATATCAGTCATATTAGCAAATGAAATGATTAGGCTACTATGATTACTATATTATAATAGCAATCATATTTCCACTTGTTAAAGGCCAATAACACCGGGAGAAACCTGTCCACAGCACCCACTCCCCAATGAGCACAACTAGGACTCGGTGCATCTGGGGTCTGATCATAACCTGGTGTCCGATAAAAGCACATGTACTGGTGGCAGCCGCACCATAACTCTACCATGGACTCACAAGGTGTAAATACAATATAATAGATAGCCAATCAATTCATTTAGCATTTCAAATCTTTCATGGATAGCAAATATAAAATTAAAGCAGATATATGCATGGAATTACAAAATCCCCGGAAACCTCACTTGCAGACATTTTTCTGGAGAACCAACAACAATGCTACCTCAGCCCAGCCACTACAAGAGTAAAATTTGGATTGAATGTTTCCTCTACAAGAAACCTCAATGTATCACCCTAAATTCTAAGCAAATTCATATAAAATTAATATCCATACTACAAATCAACCATGGGGGTCTTAACCAGCAGAAAATACATTAAAATGAAGAGTTTATGCTTATTTAATATCCCTCTTAGCCTCTACTTCCGAAAATCCTCTAAGAAAATACCAAATAAACACATTTTAGATTTTAGGTATGGTGAAAAAACTCTAAATGAGAAGCCAATTAGGTCAAATTGAAGAGAAAGAGAAGAGGATTAAGTTATATAACTATTACCTTGGCTAAATCTTGCTCTAGGAGTGGGAAATGGTGGATTCCTTGCTTAAAACCCTAGCCTCCCTCTCAAAGGGCGAAAATGCTTCTTGTGTCTGTGTTTTAGCAAAGTGTGGAGGGGCTGCATATGTTTAGGGTTTTAGTTAAGTTTAAGTTAGGTCCTAAATAGATTATAGGCTAACCCAAAGGTCTAATTCCAAGTAGGTTTCAGATTTAAGCTTTGTTGGGCTAAGCTTCATGAGTGGGGCTACAGAATTATAATTGGGTTAAGCCAAATTTTAAAAACTCATTTGATTTGGGTTTGCATAAGGGTTGTTGAGCCAATCATAAGAGCTTATATAAGTTGAGTCTTGGGCCTCTATCTCACTAAATCAAATTGAACCATCACTAGGTGATCTCTCTTGGGCTAAGACTCACAATAGGAAGTTGGGTCTGCACTAAATTCATTGGAATTTCATTAGTCTCTAACCATGGCCTACTTAATTTAATTTAGACCTAAATGAGGTTTTTAACCCAATTAAATCTCAAGCCCGTATTAATAATTTATCTTTCTAAAATTTTCATTCACATAACTTGTCCAATCATTCCATATTAATTATTCTTAATTAAACTAAATCTATGATTAACACCTTAATTAATTTTGAGTGTTACAACATTAGCACTTCCCCTGCTCAATGGTGCCATGTCAGCACTTCCCCAGTTAGAATTTACAAAATTACCACCATTTCGTCGATATATCCTTTAGTAGGTTCTTCATAATATTTTATTTAGCTTGCATTCTCTGATTTCTCTAGTATATTTTAATATAATTTAGGGCTACATGGGTCCCATTTAATATCTCCAACCATATATTTTTATTATTATTTATTTTTCTAATATTTTATTTTTTTAAGGTTTAAATGATCATTTTGCCCCTGATAGTAATGTAACAAACAAGCACCTCTATTTGTTTTTTATTTATATCTTCGTCTTAACTTCATATCACTGAATTCCATCACCACCATTTGGTAAATCTTTTTGCACAAAATCTCCTAAGATAGTTAACTCGAACTTAGAGGTTTAGTTCGTTTCTGTATAAGTTCTTAATCATTTGGTGCCCTTTTCTGATCCTAATGATTTTAGAATTTTACAGAACAAATTTTATAATTTTTTGCGCATTATTTTCTAACTATTGATATGTGTATATATATATATTGGACTAATTCTGATTTCCTCTTTCTTCCATAAAAATTATCAAAATTCGTCTAGGTGACAGATGATGATTTTGCCCTTAGGCCCCCTAAACCCCTCTAAAATCTCAAAAATTTCTATGGGTCCTATTCAATACTTTTCATATGTGAAGTTACTTTGTTCAAATTTATTTTATTAAAGTTTAATAAATTCATTACATAATATTCTAAATAATTTGAAAATCTTAATTTTTAGGGATGTTACACTTTAGGGCTCAAATAAAAGCTAGCTCAACTTGTCAGTATTTTCTAAATTTTTAGATATTAAAATAAAGCTAATTAACGTGATAATGAGAGACTACAGGCCTAATAAAATGAAAGGAAAAGGATAAAAGAACAAAACTATAAAACAATAGGAAAAAGGCCCAATTAAATCGAAAAACAAGGAAAAATCATATATTTAAATATAATGAGATTTAATATGAGATACTTATATCCCTCATTACAATATGATATAATAAGACTAGTAAATTAACTAGATCAAGTTAGAATAGTTAAATCCCTAAAAGTGTATAATTTAAGCTTCCTAATAGTGATATTTTTACTGAACATTTTCAAACTATTTTAAATTCTAGAAATTCCAAAGTAGATATTTTAATAAACTAGAGAGTATAAATTTTAATATGAAATAGACAATTTTTGAAAAAGTTTTAAAATGAGCTAAAACAAAATGGTCAAAATATAGAGGCATAAATGAAGTTTTGAAAAAAGTTTAGAATATGTTTCTTTTCTTCATTATAAGTCACGCCAACCCTTTTCTCCTCCTTAGAACTGACTTATGTCATACCATCACATAATATATATAATTTTCATATTACACACATCCTTTGGTGGCAAATAACCAAACCTTTAGTAGCGGAAATTATTATTACTAGAAGTGTTAAATGGTTCAATAATTCATACATGGATTTTCTCCATTCTAACTCTCAAATTCATACATAACTAATTTGAGCAAAATGACCACAGAACTCCTAATAATATCCAAACTTTGAAAATTCATAACTTGAACTATATAACTCTGATTAATATAAATTAGGTATTCTTGAAAAGCTTATGATATGAACTTTATACTATAAAAATTTAGGTAAAAATGAATCTATTGGTTCCTCAGAAAGCATGAAACCTAAGACTAATGCAGAATAAATAGTAAGTTCATAATTCAAATTTTCTAGTATAGATTCAAAAATTCATCAAATATTTTATAAAACTTTAAAAAAATGTAAACTTTAACTTGTTAGAAAGCTCTATATGTTCTCTAATTGTCTACCAAATTTTAGCCCTAAACTAGGTCATTTGGACTATCAATGGTAAAAGGACATTTTATGGCTCAAATAGACAAAGTTTTAGTTCCAATTGGTACTAATTGAGCTCTAAAATGTCATTTCTTATTTTGAGCAAATTTCAATTTACAAATGCATCATGTATGGCTGATCCATTATGTAAAAATGGCCTTGCAACTAAACCACCATCCTACATGCAAGAATACACATGAACCTCAAGGAACCAAATATGTCAATTCACATTATATTAGGTCTTACAAGCATTCAATGGTCTCTACATCATAGTCTAGTGCTTTTGAATATGTTTGCCTCATATTCATATATACAACATCTCTTAAACTAAATTCCATTGTCAAAAGTACTCTTCCCAGGCTTTTTGCTCATCATGCTCTCTTCCTTGAGTTTTTCCTTGCCATAGTTATTGGAGATATGGGAAAGTGAGGTTCATGGAATCTTACTAGCTAATTCAACATTCAAATACATCTATGGTTCACTTAAGCATTGTGAACACCGTATTTCGTCCGGGCAAGTTCCAAAAATAATAATAAAATTAAACTAACAAAAAGATTAAAAAAAAAAAGGAAATGGAAAGTAAAATAAAAAAAAAGAACTAGGAAAAAGAAAAAAAAAAGATAAAGTAAAATAATAACAAAAAAAATTCAAAAAATATAATTATATACATATATATATATATACATACATATATATATATATATATATAAAGAGAAAGGGGAAGCCCAAAACAAAAACAAAAAAAAATTGAAAAAGTCCAAATCATAAAAAAAAAAAAGGAAGAAGGGAAACCAAAAAAAAATCAGAGTTTATTACCTACAAATAATTTGAAAAAAAGTCAAACAAAAGTCCACTAGCCCAATACAAAAAAAAAAAAAAAAAAGAGACAAACAAAGCAAAATCAATTAAAAAAAAAAAGGACTCTTAACTTTGCTTCCTTTTCTTCTGAACGAAAGCCCAATACCAAAAAATAAAAATAAAAATAAAATTGATCTAAAAAAAAAATTAAAGTAAACAAATAATTTCAATCCATTTCTTTTAGACCTAAAGGCCCAAACATGAAAAGAAAAAATGGGCTAAAAAAAATAAAGAAAAAACGGAGGCCCATCATTTCAACCCCAACCCAAGTCTGAAGCCCAAAAACCACAACCCCAACTCAGAATTGGGCCAAAAATGAAAAAAAGAGGCTCAAAGAATGAAAGCCTCGTATTCAGGATCCGTTTCATTAAACCCAGCCCAAAGAAAAAGCCCAAACCCCCCCTGATACCAAACCCTACCTAGTGGTCCCTTGGTCCCTTCTGGAGGCTGTCCTCTGGCAGACAAAAAGGCACAGACACACACAGACAAGGGAGAGAGGACAGAGGCAGAAAGGAGAGTGGGGGAGAGACGCAGAGGCACACACGGAGGAAAACAAAGGGGAGGAAGCACTGAGAAAAAGGGAAAAAAGGGAGACGCACAAATGAGAGAGAGGGGGGACAAAGGCAAGATGAAAAAGGGGTCAAAAAGGCAGAGGGAGAAAGAGTAGCAGAGGAGGAGGATGGAGTGAGAGATACGGAGAGAGGAGCTGAAGGTTTTCGGGCTGAAAAGACAGGAGGAGAGAAGAACAAAGAGAGGCATGGGGGTTCTGGGTTGATGAAGGAGAAGAGAGGCCGAAAGCAAGAGAATCGAAGAAGAGAGGGAGACACTCTGAGGCAGGAGGGGGGACCGAAAGAGATTATCCCTCCCCGGCGTGCCTCTTCCCTAATCCACGGGGAAGCCAGGTCGAGGGAGGGGTTAAGAATATAAAACACGGAGGGTGAGAGATTCTCGAAGCGAAGGGCAAGAGAGGATGGAAAGAAGAAGATTGAAGCAGATAGTAGAGGAGGCAGCAAGAAAATGAAAAGGAGAGATTAAAAGAAGAGATTCGGGAGAGAGGAAAGGGGATCCTCGAGTGGAAGAGTGGAGAGCTTGAGAGAAATCTGAAATTCAGAGAAGAGGGAGACGAACAAGAACGTATGGACGAATAAAAAAAAATAGAAGGAGCTTTTGGCTTCAGAAGGAGGGGATTTGAATCAGAGAAAAGGAGAAATTGAGAGATTAAAAGGAGAGAAATGAAGAGGGGGTGGAAGAGAATAGGAAATGACGGGGAGACTCAGCAGGAGTAAAAGAGAACCAGGGACGCATGCAGAGAGACACATTGAGGCAACACATAGAGAGAGCGACGAGGAGAGCTGAGAAGAGGATTCACCGTCTCGATTTTCTTAGAGGTAAATCCTTTAACTGTACTTCTACTGGGTATTGGTTCCTCTGAGTTTTTGGTTAAGATTTGATTTCATAATTTTTCTTACCTCTGTATCGTCTGGTTTGGTTTTTTTATATTGATGGAAGGTTATCTTGCTGAGTAACCTCAATCATTTGCTGTGTAGTGTAGAAGGAATAGAACAGTCCATATGTGATTGCGTATATACTCATGAATGCTTAGTGATGATTCTTGAACTGGTATGAAAGTTTGGATTTACATCCAAACAAAGCTTGCCATAGCTTTCCTTTTTTCTTTTTTTCTTTGTGTGTGTTCTTGCATAGGTTTTGCATTTGGATTCTGCTTTTGTAGGATTTATTCCGCATGCTCAAATCACAACAAGTTTTGTAAATGAAATTGGCTCTATGAGTCTACACGGCTATGGAGTGCTAAGCGTTTCTTTATGCTTACTACCGTGTTTAATGTTCAGTGATAGGATAAGTTTTTCTTTACAGTTTGCTTGTTCCCAAATGACTTCATTTCTGGTGCTAAAAAAAAAACAAACATGAGCGGATGACAATTGATTTGTTGGTATTTGATTTTGCATTAGTAGTGCTGTTCAGTGCGTCGAGTCATGAAGCCAATGGAATTTTGGCATACTGTACTTATGGTTCCTGTAGATTCGTTAAAGCACAGTGAAATCCCACTTGAATTGACGCTTGCACACTGGCTTTAAATCTTTGTTTCGAGTTTGATCTTCATGTGATTACTCATTGATTGCCCTAACATGAAAGACGTGGGTTAAAGTTCCAACAATGAATTTCGGCTATCTTGCTGTTTGTTGATTGCTTGGGTTATGAGTGGCTCATTGGAAATCAAGCCAGTTTGTTTGGTTCAGGGTCTTGCATTTCACCAGCTCTGTTTCTTGCGTGTTACTTTTAATTTATTTTATTTAGTCAATCTTTTGCTGTAATGCAACATAGCCGTAGATATAGGCTCAGGTTCTGAATTGATTCTATCTTGGTACGTATAACGGATTGGGAGGCTTGTATATGGAATTGAATTTGATCTTCATGTGATTACTTGTGTTATATCTCATGCTCGTATTAATTGGGGTCACTTTTCCAGTTGGTATGTTGCTCTTGTACGATTTAGGTTCTGTTCATATATGGGATATTAACATATTGCTGAAAGTTGGTACCTGCTGCCCCACTATTTTTAGTCTCATTCCTTACTAGAATCTTATGCAGAATGTCTGATTAAATATGGTGTTTGTTATTCCCTTTTGAGGGGATATTTCTTTTGAATGCCGGCATTACTGTTTAATGTGTGGGTGCATATTGATGCATTGATTTGATTATTCCTGGAAAGCAAATGGTTGTTTAGAATTTAACCCCCTCCCATCCTTTTTATCACTTTTGCATGAGTCATGCTTGAGGATGTTAAACGCTTAAGGAGACTTACCAAGAATTGAGCAAAAATCAAAGAGATGGTTGCGCTGCAGCAGATGAAGCTGGATTGGATAGCATAGAAGAGTCAATTGGTTTGAGTTTGTTTTCTTATACTTGAAATGTATTAAGACATGTTGTTTAATTGGCTGGACATAAGCACACAATCAAAACAAATGTTGCAAGCTTGTGAATATTTTTGTTTTAATTTAGTTTTTATTCTCTCTTTAAAATTGCCGTGTGGGATTTCATATCCTCTTAGGCACCTAGGGATAGACCAAAAGGCCATGTGTGGCAATAAGCCTCCTTGGTGCCTTTCGAGCCTTGAATGTACGTTTAGTGTTTTGGGTTTCAATGGCCCCAGCAAATGATTTTTCAAAGAAAATATTTCATGAAAAAAAAGAACAAAAAGGAAAAGATTAAAACAGCTTTTTACTAAGAATAAAAGTGAACTTCAAATACTTGCCTAGTCCTTTCCTAACGTTTATTTTGCAAACGTTTGAAAATTAATGTTCTAAAGATTCAAAGATAAATTTTTCTTTAGAGATTGTTTTTTTGGAAAAAGTAAGGAGTAAAAATAAAAGGATAAAAAGAAAACCCAAAAAGATTTTCAAAAAAAATATATATATATATATATATATAAAAAGATAATAGTAGGAATTGAACTTTTCTAAAGATTAGGTACTTTTTAATAAGAATATATTTCATAAACTCAAAAAAGAAAAATCTATCTTGTTTACATAAAGATATATATAACAATAAAAAAGGGGACAAAAAAATGTGTAAAGAATAAAATCTAACAAAGGTGGAAAAATAAAAGAAATCAATCAACAATGAAAAATAAAAATAAAAATTTAATAATAATAAAAAGCTTTAAAGAAAATAGGAAAGATGAAAATATTTTTAATGTCATAAAGAATAAGATATAAAGAAGAAAAAAGAAAAGAAAAAACAAGGAAAAAAATAAATAACTAAAAAAAAAGAAACAACAAAAATAAAAACTAAAAACAAATAGAACTAAAAACAAAAAGAAAGAAGAAAAAAAACAAAATAGAACACAAAATAAACCTAAAAAAAAGAACAAATAGAAAAACAAAAAAAAACAATAACAAAACCAAAAGAAAAACCAAAAAGAAATAAAAATAGAAAAACAAAAATCAAAAAAAAAAAAAAAGTAACAAGACAAAAAAAACAAAAAACAAAAAAAATAAAAGCAAAATAAGACGAAAAAAAGAATAATTAAAAAAACAAACAAAAAGTGAAATGAAAATGATAGAAAAAAAAATGATAAGTAAGAGGAAAAATTGAAAATGCAAGAAAAATTAAATTAAATTTTTCTTTAGCAAATCAAAACACATCAACCAATTTCAAAACTTGTTTTATTTGTTAAAGGAAAAAATAGTTTATTTTGTTTGTCTTTTCGCAAAAAAATACCTAAACCAAAAATTAATTAAAAAAATAAAAAAAAAATAAAGAACACAAAAAGCAAAAAAACAAAAAAAAAAAGAGAAAAACAAAAACAAAAACAAAAACAAAATAAAATTAAAAAACAAAACGAGAAAAAAAAAAAAAGAAAAAGAAACTTCAACCAAATACAATTTCCAGCCGAATTACGTGGACTTTGATCCCTCATAAGGGTACGTAGGCTCTAGGCTCTCATCCTAGGTCAAATCCGCCCTTGTAAATAAACATTTTTTTAATTCTTTAATTTCTTTTATTTTATTCCCTTTTCTTTATTTTATTCTCTGAATTCCTTTTTGTTTTGCTTTTAGTTTTTTTTTTCTTCTCTTAAATTTTATTCCCTTAAATTTTTTTCTTCTGTTATTTGCATGTGATTGGTTAGGGAGAATTAAAATAGAATAGAGGCCATATTAATTTTGCGCAACTGACTTAGGGTAACCGTTCTTAGGAATGGGTGTAGTGGGGTGCCTAACACCTTCCCCACTCATAATCGACTCCCGAATCCGAATCTGGTTTGCAGACCATTTTTCAAATAAAAAAGGTTTTTCCGAAATTTTGCCTTTTAAAAAATAAAATTTTGGTGGCGACTCCTGAACCTTATTTATTTGAACTCTTTTTACTTTTAATTTTAATTTTGATTTTAATTTTGGTGCCACGCGGTCGCATTTTCGGGTGTGACAGTTTGGCGACTCCACTGGGGAGTAGTTAGAGAGTCAAGCCCAAGTTAAGTTAGTTGTGCAAAATATTATGGCCTTCCTTTTATTTTGGTTCTCCCGTTTGGTTGTTCTTTGTCTCACATGATTAGGGGTAGATAACATGTCATTCACATGCTTGTTTTATTAGCTTCATTTCATTAAATTTGTATATAATATATGTTAGGATAGATAACATGTGGAATAAAACCTTAGGGTAGATGACTATATTTGTATATGTTACTTCTTATTTCTATCTGCATATATTTCTCTGCCTTTTATTCTACCAATCTGTTTAGCAGATGAGGGTTGGGTAGTCCATAGGATGAAAAGGTAAATGCTCCTCTCACACATCACTGAGACACAAACATATCACACACGTTATGGGCCCTATACCCGGGTCTGAGTGTTCCTTAGGTTAGTAGAGGTTTATATTGATTTTCCTGTGAAGCCTTGTGCTTCCTAAGGCTGTTATGAAGACCTCACCTAAATTGTGCCTTGTTATATGGGTTTGGCTTGTGTAGGATATTTTATTCTCTCAAAGTCAAGTTTATATAGCAAGATCCTCACCTCATGGCGAAGGCAATTTGGGAACCAATGTTCTAGGGGTCATAGATCTACCTTAAAAAATGCACTGATAGTCAAGCTCTAGATGCCTCCTGAATAGTTAGAGTCAGACTTCTGTAAACCATTGATCTCAACCTAGGGACTACCCATGTTAGGACAAAGGGGAGCATTTTGATCTTTTCTTCTCATCGTACTCATGCATTTAGTAAAAGCTATAGGGGAGGTGACATATTGTTACAATTCACTGGAGTAGTTAACGAGATACCATTGCACAGTTGGACATACGTTAACTATGATGAAAATATAAATTAGTGCAACTAACCATTACTTAGTGGGTTTCCAACCCTGAAAAGGTTAATAATCACATTTGTTATGATCTCACAGAAGAAAAACCTTAAACATGCATTCATTTCTTCATATACATGCCCAAAACATAAAAAATTAAAAAATTAAAAAAAAAACAAAGAGAGATAAAATAAAATAATAAGTACACAACCCATTTTCATTCTTTAAAACCTCCACCCCATAAAATAAGAGTTTTCCTTCATAGAAAAGGAAAGAATTTTTAAAATTCTAAGAAATTATAATAAGTATGTCACATCATCAAGTGAGTGTCATGTCTTGGGTAGGGATTAGAATTATCTTAAGGCATCAATCGTGTAAATAAGCATATTTCTCTCGATTTGATTGTCAACTGTTTTTTTTCTCTAATGAGGCAATAAGTTTCTCGAGAAAAAGCATAAAGTTTTTTTTTTCTTTTCTTATACCAAGACATAATTCTCAATGCTGTATGAGTGAGTATGCAACATTAAATCCATCATACATCAGGGATCATTAAATTGGCTTGTTTGTACTAAATATCATCAAAGCCAGAGTTCTAAGCATCAATTGTGTAGAAATCTCCCACTCTCAAGTTGAGTGATAGCCATAACTTCTTATAAGTCAATAGGTTCTTAAGAGAGTGTGGGAGATCATTAACCAATGATGATAATCCGCTGATTAATTGAAAATCTAATTTTGGGTACTTACACAGGGATAGCAAGTTTTGACATAATATTATGTGTCAATTTTCATAATAAATAAGGATCAGATTGACTACATAAGTCAAACTAGCTAAGAACTTAATTTAAGTTGCTTGTAAAAGAATTGAAATTCCTTGCAAGTCAGTTTTTTTTTTTCAACTCTACCCTTTATGGTGAAACAATAAAGTCCTACAAGAGAGGAGGATATGAAAATAACTTTAATTGTTGTCAAAGAAAATCCAAATTGGCTAGACTTTCCCGTAGACGTCATCCATGTGGAATTTAGCTTATTCCCTTAGGGTGATTTGTCAACTTTATTTATCCCTGTATGCAATAAAGCATCTGAGGAAAATAGAGGTCAAATAACTTTAAAAAGAAGGGAGTTTCATTGGGGTAATATCGAGTGAGAAAATTCTAAACTCTATTCTTAGGTCAATTAGGGGCAACGAATTCCCCAAAAGAAATAAAGGTTCTATACCTTAAAAGGCTCCCATACTAAATACACTCATCAGCTCATAAATCAAACAAGTAATAAAATTGCATTCGTGCATTGTCATAAGGCATTTCATGTTGAAAATCTGGAAATGTATAAAATACATGATTCTTGTCCCTTTGTAATGGAAAGATTAGCTTCATCTAAAAAAAATTTCAAATAAAAAGCTACACTCATGAATAGCCAAGATGAGAAAATGAAGCATAAGTGCAAAAGGTAAAGGTGTGTCACTTGATTAGGAAAAAGAAAAGTTGTCAAAGGTCTTGATAAGATTGCTTATCACTTCCTAACCTTTCATACCACCATATCCTTCAGCTTATGACTATTGCCTGCCATCATCCTCTCCATTACAAAGGAATTCGAACCATCCATCTCAAAACTCATCAATACCTAAACTTGACCATGCAAAAAAAAAAAAACCACACACCATCATAATTAAAATATTTGCCAGATACCTCATTTGGGATCCTTGCCATTTGCCTAATCTTTATTTGAATAGCTTTTTCACAAGAGTAGGATGCTTCCTACACTAGCCTCTAACCTTCACACTCAAAATGGCATTGGTCAAAAGATTGTATACTTGATCCTAAGGCAATGAGACACCCCATAAAAAAAAAAGAGTTGCAACCTCTTCATGAACAAGGGGTAAAATGACATAAGAAATAAGATTTCATGGGGATTTCTTGGTGATTAAACTCTCAAAGAAGTTATTGTCATATCATAATCAGTTAATGCTTGTTTGTTCGATATCCTTCTGTCTAGCTAAAATCCAAGGTTAACAGAAGTTGATTCATTGGACCTTATTTGATTTAACCTTGTCAATACAATAGTCATATGCTTCTATCTCACCTTTTATGCGTCCTTCCATTCCATCAATTATGTTTACACAACTTCTTTCCTTGCACGTTTTTCCTAAATAACCAAAAACCCAAAAATATAATGTCCAGAACTCCTTATGAAAAGATTTAATTGGTGTGAAGAATGGTTAAATCTGGAACTAATTATATGCCCCAAATTCAATTACAAAAAGAAAATAAAAGAAGGAAAATCAAATTAAAAGTGTGAATACATGTCCTACAAGTAAGTTATGCCTAAGATGCAAGGCATTCTTGGCCTTCCTAAATATGAGGAGTTATCCCTAGTCACCTCAATTGAGCCAGGAGTGATGTTCATTTCCTTCACCTTAATCATGCAACCTTTGGGATGGGAAGTCTTTAACAATTTTTTATGCTGGTAATTCAAATATCAAAAGAGGGGCAAGTTCTTTCAATTATCAAAACACTTCTTAACTATTGCTAACCACTTTGGGCCTGAAAAAAAAAATTCTTCAAATACCAAACATGAATCGAACCCAAGAAGCAATGAGAATTCTGCATAAAGAAAAAGCAATTTTGGCACCACAGTGGGTTCCTTTAAAAGAAAAAGATTAAATGAAAAAAGGAAACAAATTGGAGGAAGAAAATAAAAATTACAAGAGGAAGGAAATTCTCGAAAAGAAAGCTCCCACATATTAACTTTTGAAAAAAAGCAAAAGCTTTTAAAAGGGAGCTTCACCTTAGCATACAATCCAGGGGCAAAATTCTCAAAGAAGAGTCTTATGTAGCACAAGAGGTAAAAGAAAAAAAAAGAAGGAAAAGTCTCCGGAGGAGAGTTGAGCTGAACGAAAAATATCTTTTAAAAGAAAAAGGTTGAGTTAACTGTCATAAGTCAATTGGTCCTGCCAAAATGGTACAATTACTAGAGCAAAATTCTCATTGTGAACTTACATGAATGTTTGGGCCTTGTCACCTTTCTTTCTTAAGCTACATTTTACCCATTACACCCTTGAGACTTCCTCTCTTGCTAAGTAAATTTCGAGTATAGAATTTTGTTAAAGCAATAGGAGAAGGAGATTAATAGGAGACTTGAGGGGGGCATGTTAATTCTTGAGCCTAATATCTCTTATTTCATAAACCCTTTTACCAAGGCCACATTACAAGTGTCGAAAGTCCTTGTGGAGGTTTAGCTTGCTTGCAAAATAATGGGGCAGATTTTTTTTTTTGAAATGAATGATAAAAAAAAAATTCAAAATAATTGAAACTGGGGGAAAAAGTTTAGTTCAAAGCAGATTCTTTTCACTACATCCATTGTTTCTTTCAAAAGGAGTTCAAGTCCAGAAGTAAAGCTCCTCTCTATCCTATCATATTCATACTCTCAGCATCTCACTTCTCTATTATTCAAAGGAGAATACTTCAAGTGTAGAATTGGGGCATTTTCCCATTCTGTCACATTACGCCAAGCCATTGTCTATTCCATTTCTCCATTCCCAAACCATTTTATATGCTCACCCTCTTCATCAGCCCTTGCGTCCCTCTAACGTTAAGGACCTTTTTCCTTCTTAAAGTCATGTTTTTATATCCCTTAATGCATGATTGTATTGACATTGTTAACTAAAGTAAGAGTGAATTCCACTTATTGACCTTTCAAGCATTAACGATGAAGAGTTGACAATAGGAGAGTGCCTTGTAAGTTAATAGCCCAAGGTTGATGGCAAACAAATTACTTAGAGAAAAATTATTTAGACATAAGTCAAAGCAAGAGCCTTGGGTCTTCTTAGCTTAGGATACTCTCTCAGGGGCATTTTTGGCTAGCCAAGAGGCATCAATAAATTTCCTCATCCAAATAACAAAGGGAAAATTTGGAAGGACAATCAAAAGTTCAACCTTTCTCATTGTGACAGGTGAAGAGTGTAAAATTTTTCCAAAAGCAAATGGCTAAAATCCTACATTTTATAAATTTTGAGATTTCTTATGTATCATATGCGTGCATTGAATTTGTATATAGACAAAGCATATTTTTCCTTTTCAAGTCAAATTAAAAAAAAATTAAAAAAAATTAATTAAAAAAAAAAAAGATCACATTTATTCTCATCAATTCACTAAAAAAAAAGGGGATCACATTTTGCTTATCAATTCATTTTCCAAAAAAACAAAAAAGGAGTCTAAAATTCAAAATCAGTTTAAGGATAATAAAAAAATAATGCTCATTCTCTTTCCCCTTTCCTTTAAGCTGATTCTATTTACAAAAAAAAAAAAAAGAAACAGAAAAAGGGGTTTCAAGTTTGAAATCAATCTAAAAGCATTTAGAAATAATGCTCCCTCTCTTCCTTCTTCTTTTGAGGTGATCTTGAAGAGAAAAAAAAGGGAGTCCAAAACTCAAAACTCATTTAAGGATGTTTATAGATAATGTCCTCATCCTTTTTGTCTCCATTTGGAGTTAAGGTCACTCACATAAATTGTGCATATTCTAGAAATAAAATTTTCAAGCTTAAAAAGTCAAAAACAAAAAAAAACAAAAAAACAAAATAAAATAACTTGCATATCATATGCATCAGGCATTCCATATTGGTATACATCTCATAGCCCATAGTTTACACTGGGGCAAGCAAAAAGAAAACTTGTATTTCATAAAATAAAGCATCACATGCTTCATGCGTCCCACATTTGCATACATCACATGGCCTCGAGTTCACACTGGGGCAAGCAAAAAGAAAACTTGCATTTCATAAAATAAAGCATCACATGTTTCATGCGTCCCACATTTGCATACATCACATGGCCTCTAGTTCGCACTGGGGCAAGCAAAAAGGAAATTTACATTTCATAACATAAAGCATCACATGTTTCATACATTTCATACTTGCATACATTACATAGACCATAGTTCATGCTGGGGCAAGTGAAAACAAACATTTTGCATTTTATAAAGCATCTTATATGCTTCTTGCGTTTCACCTGGGCATATCTTGTGCAGACCTCAAGTGCATACTGGGGTAAGAAAAAAAAACAAAAAATGTGCCTTCCATAAATTGTCACATCCGACATACCTCGTACTTCTAACACTTACAATGACCTTAATTCATATTGGGGCAAAGTTGAGTTGTTAAGCTAAAAAGTCAAGCATTTTGCATGCATTACACATTTCATATAGGTGCATTACCCTGCATAAAACTTAGATGAATGAAGTAAAGTTTTAAACTTAGGAAAAATTCACCAAAACAGATACCTTTAAGTCCTACCAGAATAGGCACCCAAAGTCTTGCACAGAACAGGCACAAATAAAAGTCCTACGCAGAATAGGCACTAAAGTCCTGCCAGAACAAGTACTCAAAGTCCTACCAGAATAGGCACCCAAAGTCCTGCACAGAACAGGCACAAATAAAAGTCCTACGCAGAATAGGCACCAAAATCCTGCACAGAACAGGCACCCTTAAGTCCTACCAAAATAGGCACCCAAAGTCCTGCACAGAACAGGCACCCTTAAGTCCTATGCAGAATAGGCACCTAAAGTCCTGCACAGAACAGACACCTTTAAGTCCTACCAGAATAGGCACCCAAAGTCCTGCACAGAACAGGCACCCTTAAGTCCTACGTAGAATAGGCACCAAAGTCCTGCACAGAATAGGCACCTTTAAGTCCTACCAGAATAGGCACCCAAAGTCTTGCACAGAACAGGCACCCTTAAGTCCTGCACAGAACAGGCACCCTTAAGTCCTACGCAGAATAGGCACCAAAGTCCTGCACAGAACAGGCACAAATAAAAGTCCTACGCAGAATAGGCACCAAAGTCCTGCCAGAATAAGCATCAAAGTCTTGCCAGAACAGGCACATCCAAAGTCCTGCCAGAACAGGCACATCCAAAGTCCTACCAGAATAGGCAAACTAAAGTCCTGCCAGAACAGGCACTCAAAGTCCTACCAAAATAGGCACATCCAAAGTTCTGCTATAGCAGACACCCAAAATCTTACTAGAATAGGCAACTCAAAGTTCTGCACTAGAGCAGCATTGCATTTCCAGGTAAGTTCACTCACCTTTATCTTTTAGTGCCCCAAACAAAATATGTGTTTCCATCTTTACTTATTCATAAGCTAAAGATATTGAAGCAAATATGCATGTCATACAATTATAGCCAAACCATAATTCATGCTTTAAGGAACCCCTATGGCTCTATCAAGAGCAAATCTATACTCTAAGGACTTTCAGCCTAGCCATACCTAACATTCAAGGGCTTTTGGTTTAGTTTTACCTAGTTTTAGAGACTTTTGACTTAACCTTATCCATATTGGAACTTCTAGCCTAGTCTTATTTATATTTACGGACTTGTAGCCTAATCTTACATATTATTAAGGGACTTTTGGCATAGTCTTACCCATCAAAGAGTTAATCCAATCTTAAATGCAAATGAATGTCATGCAATTGCATATTATACTCAAACAATAAAAAAATCATATAATTTGCAAATAATACATATGTATGGAATTATCAAGAATAAAATTGAGTGTATGAGAATGATCATATATCAAAGTATACATATACATCACCATAAGTGCAATAATTTGCATTGAAACTTAAACTTGTGTCAAAACAGATCTTCTTAGGCTCTTTGCTCACCATCTTTGCTCCCTTGAGAACCATCTAGACATAGTTCGAGAAAACAGGGGAAAAAATAAGATTCAAAAATTTCCAATAGCCTATTCATCATTCAAGCATACATATAAGGCATACTCAAGGTAAAATGTAATACCTTAACTCCGCCTTCAAATCATATCACATAGGCTTATTTTAGACACAATTACATGAATATCACGCTTGCAAGTAGCGAAAATTTCCATAATTTAAAAGCCATTTACATCATTCTTGGTTTTAGGGACCATGTGGACTTACAAATTTCATTTCTATCTATAACATATCCATTCATATCATAAACATCATAATTCATCCCAAGAATCTCAAATTTGGACCACATTTCAAGACAACCAAAATTTGCTCTTGGGTTGGTGTTCTAGATTTCTAATATGAACTTTGGAAATTCATAACTAATTTTAGAAAAATCAAAATTATGCATGTGATAGCTTTCTAGAAAGCTCTAGACATTAACTAACAATAAAAATAATTCCAGATCAAGATAATAGTATTTAGCCCACTAAAAATAATAGAACAATACATCAGGTCTGTTCTTAGATAGCCATAGGACTCGGAATTTCAAAATTTTGCTTTTCCCTCTATAGAGCTCTAAATAAGGTGCTCTTAGTAGCTATGGAAAACTTGTGATGTCTAGTTTATGTTTATAAAATTTCATAAGTATTAGACATCATTTAGCCCATGAGTGACATAGAAACACAAATTGACCATATGAATAATAACTTTGACAATTCTGTATAATTTAGCCAATTTTGAAAAATTATAATAAATTCTCTAGAGCTCCAAATTAAGTGCTCTTTAAATCTATGAAAGGTTCTAGATAAGACCTATTTGTTGGCCAAATTTCATAGAAAAACTCATCCATTTAGTCATACTTTAGTTTAACTCAAGAAATAGTCAAAATTGAAGTCTATAGGGGTTCAACATGTACCAATTGCCTTTCTCATCTTTTCACAACCACTTGAGCAAGTTTAAAAGCATAACTATAGCCTATAGAAGCATGCCAAATGGTTCACATCATCATGGAGCTCATTCTCACCTTGTCATTTGCATTTATACACATACACATTATGGCATATGGGTGGCAAAATCTCACATATTCATTCATTAGACTTCAAAATAGATACATACATCATATTTACATATATTTAAACTTGCTCAAAGGTCTACATCACATGTATATCATGTGGTTACAAATCTTGACATCAAAATGCCTAATATTCTTCTTCATTGTCAAAGTCTTGCTCTTCAAGATGTTTGGCCTCCATTCCTTGGTCCGCTTGGTTACCTAGACATGATTAGACATATGTAGAGGAAGAGTAAGATTCAAAGAATCCTAATAAATCTATACCCTTTCAAACATACATAATGGAAGTATTTATATGTCAAAGAATGCATGCATGCCATATAATCTACTAATGAACATACATAAATCATTTTACTTGTCATATAAACTCATACATGGTAAATATAGGCTCTCAAGGGCATTGGTCTAATCTCACCCAATTTCTTTGGGACTTTTGGATTTGCCTCACCCATTTTCAAAGAAATTTTGACTTAACCTCACTCTTCTTGAGACTTTTGGCTTTGTCTCATCCATTCTTAGGGACTTTTAGCTCATCCTCACCTATACTAAGAAACTTTTGGCATAATCATACCCATTCAAGCCACTTTGCATATATAAACATATTTTAAGAAGCATAATGGTACATAACATGTAATCAATGGCTAGAAATATTTCTTATAGTTCAAACATACACACAAGCACTCAAAGATGAATAAACATCCAAGCAATGCATGTGAAAAAGGTTAGAAAGCTGCTTTGAGGTAAGAAAACAAGCTTTTCTCTTTAATTCTTCCTCCCTTTTTTAACCAAACACATGCAACTAGGTAAAACTTGATTTTGTTGACCTAAACACATCAAATGAGACATAATTATATCATTGAAGTAAGCTCTAGCCTTAAGCAAACTTTATATATGCCTGCTTTCTCATATGACTCCATTATGGCTCCATACAAGACACAATGAAGCAACCCTTAGAATTCATGATCTTGGCTCCCATTTCTTATTCATTCTAGGTCTCTTGACTTTATTTAGACTCCTTAGACCTATCACAATTTTAATTCAAGGAGCTTAGATACAAGTTGCTTCCTTATGTCTTAAAATGGAGCCTACACCTCCATCCCATAAACTATGATTCCTAAATTCATTCCAAGGCTTCCTTTGATGTTCATTAATCATATCTAGTCCCTTATATAACACTATAATTCTAAGACTCATCTCACATTATATGTAGGCTTATTTCCATGAAGCATAAGGATTTCTTAAGGAAAAGTCATAGAAAAATACAAATAAATCACGTTGTGTAGCGGATAAAATTTTCATTTAGTGTCCTGTAGACCATATAGACTAATCCATGTCATTTTCATAGTTAATTACACTAATAAAAATAAAAACCATCCAAAGAAATGGCCTAGAACTCCTGCAAGTGGATGGAATACATAAAAACACTAGGTGCAACCTTGGCCAAAAATTTCAAGTTACTGGCATGAATTTTAAAAAATCATAACTAATTATAAAAAATTAAAAATCATGGGTTCTTTACCATTTTTGAAAGCTACAGATGTCTACTTTATGTTAAAAATATGTTCGGACCACAACAGGGGCTACTAGCTACTAGAAATTAATGGAATAGTACCAAAGGTTAACTATCATTACTAGTACTATTCTCCAATTTCAAAAATTCATATCTCCCTATTCAGAGGTCCAATTGAGGTAGTCTTAGTGGCCATGGAAATCTTATCATATCTAGTTTATGTCTATAAAATTTCATAAGCATTGTACATCATTTGGCCTTTGAATGATACAACCCAAATTTCTGATCATATGAACAGTGTCTACATCAGTTTAGCAGAAAAATGCCAACTTTGAAAAATCATAATTAATTCCATAGAGCTCCAAATAATCAATCTTTGGCTTCCCAAAAAGACTTAGATAAGATCCATATGTGTGCCAAATTTCATGGACAAATTTGTTCATTTGGTCATATCTTGATGTTGGGTTGCAAAATAGTTCATTTTGTGTCATATACGGGGTCCAAATGGTCCATTTTGAGTTCTAAGATAACCATACAAGTCTAATATTGCTCCTCAATGTCCAAAATGCACTATATCATACACATAACATTAAATCTAATTTGTACATGATATATTTTCATAATTACATATGTGTATAAGGTCATAAGACACATAAAATAATGGATTACAATGTTTGCCACTCATATGACCATAAGGAAGCAAAATCTAGGCGCTTTATTGTCATACTTTCATCTTCTAACTTGATGGCTTCCATTACCTTACTCATGTGGTCCACCTAGTATGTTAAGACATTAGAGAGGAGAGAATAAGATTCATCTTCATAAAGGTTAATTCCCTCAAGCCAAAGGTTAAGTTACAAGCTACACCCCTTAGAGCCCTAATAACCTCCTAATTTAGGATTCAAAAGGATTATATTTAACACTAAATTAGGGAGGTAAAATACTTTTTTCCTGATTAATATGGTTAAAAGTGTACTCAATCAAACAAAACAAAGAAAGTATTGTAATTATAATATTTTTATTAGTTTAAACCTCATTTTATGTGTGATTTCAATTTCAGGGAAAAGTAGCAAAATGTAGAAAGAGTTGAATACAAGAGAAGGAAGCTGAAAATGGCCAAGGCAGATTAAACAAGACCTCTCGCTACAGCGAGACCGCAGTTCACTATAGCGAGATGGCATTTTCGCCGTAGCGAAGGGGAGGCTTCGCAATAGCGAAGTCGTGTTGCATAGAAATTCCAGAGAGCAACTCGCTATGGCATGAAGGTAGCGAGCGCAACGAAGACCTGAGCACTTAAGAGACCTCGCTATAGCGAGAGTCGTTCCTCGCCATAGCGAGAGCGGACCTGAAACACACAGTTTTAATTTTCAAGCTTAAAAAGAAGGAGGAGGAGCTAGGGTTTGGGAATTCGGCGGCAGAGGGAGTTCTGAGCGTCCAGGAGGCGATTTTGGGAGTTCTTTTGAAGGCTCTTTAAGCTTGGAGGGTGAAGGAAGAGGAAGAATTAAAGGGGGAGCTCCACTTTCTGCATCTCATTCTTCCCTTTGTTTGCTTTCTTGTTCTTTTCATTTTCTCCATGTATTTTGATTGGGAATTCTCTGTAGATTTAGCTATGTGTGGCTAAATTCCTTTTTACCTAAAGCACTATGAACTTGATGTGAATTGAATCACTAATTGTCTTGTTAATTGTGATGATTGGAATCTTGTGTATCCTTCTCTTGCTTAATGCTTTCTTAGGGATTGGCCACCTCTTTGATTTGATTTGGGAAATTGGAATTTACCTTGAAAAAGGGATTCTAAATTGGACCTAAGAGTTGGATGAATTAAGTTTAGAATCATCTAATTTGTAATTGGGATAGACATATACCTGATTACCTTAATTGGTTCGTAGAGGGATATAGTATCTAATGCATTCTAACCTAAATCTAAGGACACTTAGATTCTAGGGGAGAGTAGCGCTGTAATTACATCGATGGACGGTTATAGCTTCTGAACTCTTAACCCACAAGGCGATAATTAATTGCAATTGAACAAGAAATTAAGTTCTAGTGAGCATCAAGGGAATAGTGACTCTAGGTAATTTCAAACCTTGGATTTTATCTTAACTGCCTGTGCCAACCAAGTTTTCTTTAAATTGATTTGTTTTAAAATTAGTTTTAAGTTCATGATTCACTTAATTGATAGTTTAACGTGGATGAAAAAGGGTTATACATTGCCTAATTGCAATTAAACCTTTCCTCGTGGGAATGATACTTTTACTTATCACTGAACTACTTGATCCGACCCGTGCACTTGCGAACACGCATAAAAAATTTTCACGATCAAGCCCATTAGCCTAAAGGTGATAACTAGTTATGCATGAATGAAGTAGGAGGTAGAACCCTCTAGCTTTGATGATGAGTTGAATGTAGAAGCTATGAGGCTCGAGTTTTGTAGCTAAAGATGAAGTTTCTAATTTATGAAGAAGTAAGCTAATTAAAGGTTGTTAGCCATAGCCAATTATTCTAGGAAACAGCGAGGCAATATAAAGAATTCCTCACCACGGCCAATACTTAGACAGGAAACTAGGGTAAACTTGAGGCTAATTAGCCGCAATGAATGATGTGTTAGCCGCAACAAATGATGCATTATCTGCGGCGAATGGTAGTATGAAATGCCTTATTGGTCATATTTAGGCCAACCTGAGAAATGAGTTGCTAAGGGATTAGTTGACTTATAAAGAGCGGGAACCCCTAGAATAAGTAGAGAAAAAGAGTAGTGAACAATTACGGAAGATTAGTAAGAAATTAGTGGACCTTACAGTTAAAATCGAGAAAGGACTTAATGTCAGAGTGAGTTAGACACAGGGACGATAAGGTTGTTGAGACTCTCCTTTAAGGCATTGACTCTAGCCTAAGCTGCTATCCTGTGAGACACTGAATGACAAGATATTAATGTAGCCTTAAAATTAACATAAAATAAGGCTAACAGTAGTAAGGCATATAATAAGTGGCCTAGAAAGGTGTACCTCATAGGTAACACCTAGAGATGAGTATGAGTAGCCCGGTAACATAAGCTTAAAAGAGAATAAGGATGGTTTAAAAAAATACTAAGTTATTGTAAGCTATAGGTCTAATAATATAGGCAGCCCAGGCTAAGTGTAAGCTAAAGCCTACAGGAAGTGACCAATAGCACTGTCCAGGTGAGACATATAAAAGGAGAAATTAAATTGACTAAAAGCTCAGTGAAAGTTCTCCCTGGATTGAGAAAGGAAAGATAAGAAATTTTGAGTCGAGGAGGCCACTCAGTAGTGGTTAGTAAATTCCCCTAGATAGACCCCCTGAATTGTAGAGCACAGTGATAAGGGAAGCGAGGAAGAGTTGAAAAACTAGCTATGGAAGAGATGCCCTCGCTTTAGTAATGACTA
This sequence comes from Erythrophleum fordii, assembly GCA_032878935.1. Taxonomy (NCBI): domain Eukaryota; kingdom Viridiplantae; phylum Streptophyta; class Magnoliopsida; order Fabales; family Fabaceae; genus Erythrophleum; species Erythrophleum fordii. The sequence continues at coordinate 3,620,690 of JAVQMF010000055.1, forward strand.
AATGAGTAGACTGAGTACAGAGAAGTAAATAGACAAGGGTTCAATAGTTAGTTAGATGAGCTCCCTAATATGAGAATGATTTAGGGTTAAGGCACATAAGTGATTAGAGCACCCAGTAAAGCATAAGTTTTAGTAAGGTAAAAATCCAAACATTAAGAGTACGCGTCCTAGATCGGGTTAGTAAAACCTTAGAAATAGTATACTGTACTCCTGGGGATAAGGCTAAAGAGACTAAACAAAGAGAAAGCCTAGCTCTGATCTAAACATAGAAATGAGTTGAGACAAATAATTAATGCCTTAGTACCCTTAGAGAAGCTTGAGTGAGTTAAGGACTACCTCATAAAGCGAGTCTTTGTATTATGTAAAGAAAGAGTGTAAGCTGAGACTATCATAGAATGTAATTATTGAGATTACATGAAATAGAATTCTTTTTACCGAGGGACAGTCTGATTAAGAGCAAAGCAAAAGTAGAAGAGAGAGTAGACCTCCTTGATGTTACAGAGAGTGAACAAGTAGAGGAACCCAAAAAAAATGCAGGTGCTCTTAAGCGTAAAGAAACCCGAACTATCGATAGAGATAGCTGGTAGTAAAGCATCCTTTTACCTAAGTAAAAGGATAGTAAAGGTAAAAGAGAGAGAGAAGATATAATAGTGTTCAAGTCGAGGACATAGTAGATTGAGAATAAATATCAAATTGATGTGCTTGAGTACTTGAAAAAGCACACTTGTCCTTGACATAGATTCCCTTCTAGCATGATAGTGCCTGAAGTAAAAAAAAACAATTAGGCAATGTAAAGTGATCTCGAGATATAGTAGAGGAAAAGTTTTATGTTCCCCGAGCATCCTATGAGAATAGGGCAGATAGAGAAAAGTACGTGAGAAATACTTTAGATTATTGGGAAACTTGTAATATATTGGCGATAGTGGCTTTGAGATCAATCATGAGGCACTTGTGTATTAGTGTTTGATGTTATGGTTTGCTTGCAACAATGGTTACATGATATTAGATCTGATCAACCCAGTAATAATGTAACTTGAATGCATAGCAAACAATGACATCAATCACTAAAGTATCCTAATAATCAAAAGGTATTCTAGTTAGTTAAAGAACGAGATAAGTCAAAAAAGAGAGGTAAGAAAAACATGCATAGAGGAATCCCCAGTAGAGAATGTTTAGATTCAGATAGTATAAGTTTAGTATGCATAGCCTGAGCCCCTTATAATATATGTAAATGAAATGAATAAGGATCAGTATATAGCCTCTCTCCTGCTAGAGATGTTAACCACACTCAGTGTGTAAGATGCCCTAGTGCTAAGGCACTCAAAAATAGAATGTGGGCATAGTTAGAAAATTACAGGATATGAGAGGAAAAGATAGTTGAGTACAACTAAAGTAAGAAAAGAAAGCCCAAATAAAAAGAGGCTGAAGTGGGAATCTGAGGATCCCATAAGGAGTGATGAACAAAAATTAAGGTGCTCTTAAGTATTAGTATGATGGGATCCTAGAGAATCAGATGACGTGGAACCCACTTTGCACAAAGAGCATGATGTACCTCTAAGTTTAGTCTCAGTTATTATAAGCAATGGCCACCGAACTTAGTGAGCATATGTTTTACTATCAGATACAGTGATCAGGCTTTAACGTCTCCTAGAGATGGAACGTAGTAGATCTTAGTATATCACAGTGGGCTGCAGTAAACCCTACTAGGGCTCTGAGAGGTCGCAGTAGACCTAAGGATTATAGTAGATCCCACAGAGTTACAAAAAGCCTCAGTCACAGCATGATAGTTCTCTGGTGAGATAATGGCCTGAGATAGTTTTTACAGAATAGTTAATCTTAGAGACCAATATAGTTTCAGTTAGCTTTTGTCATAGAGATTAGAGATCTCCTGAGTCTGGTAGACCATTGCTATAGAAATATGAAGGCTTTACTCAGATAGTTAGACCACTAATTAGATCTCTTGAGAGATGAGCATAGGATGGGATGAGGAAAGCAAGACAGTAGCTTTCCAGAGTTAGAGCCAAATGAACCACTAGCCGATAAACATTCACCCTAACCGAGGGATAGAAAGATCTCTATATGCTAGACTATATATTTAGAAAGAGGTCAAGTGTAGTTTTAAATGAGGTAAGTGGTACAGTATATCTTCAGTGATTGAAACTATGAGAATGACTAGCATCTTAATAGAGTTTAGTAGTAGTCAGTGGTAGTTGCTCTTCAATACTAGTATGAGACATATATGTTAGGCCTATCAATATTGAGATGAGGGACTATAAAATGCCACTATAAGTAAGCAAAGAGAGTGAGAAAAAGTCTTAGCCTACCGATACAGATGTAGTAGTAAATAGAAAAAATGTGGTCATTAAAAGTAGAAACTCCTCAAAGGAGTTATAATCCCAATAAGTAATTAAAATATGAGGCCTGTGATAGAAAGAATTGTGAATTATAATTATGGGATGAGCTAGTAAGAAAGAATGCAGATATAAATAGTAGACGATACATGTAAATAAGTAAATAGACAGACAGAAACCTCTGATGGTTGTAATGATCAGAAAAGAAAATGAGACTTTATGAGAAGCCATTGGGAGAGTATACAAGAGACTTGATATGAAATAAGTTACCTCCCGAGATGTGTAAATGAGGTCATTAAAAGAAATGTTAACTCTTGCAAATGGGTTAAGACTAACCTGATATAATTAGTAAGCTCTCCCAGGATAGGCCTTCAGAGTCAAAAACTTATATCCCTTATGAGAAGCACTAACTAGTACTCTATAATAATAGAGCCTTCATTGAGAGCTAGTAATGAAAATTCCCTAGATAAGAGAAAAAACTCAAAAGAGTGAAATCACTGAGAAAGCATATAGAGCCAGGAAGAAGGGAAAGAAAAGAAGTAGTTAGCTAGAATAGAAAAGAGTAAGAAAAGTGTACCCTAAAATTTGAAGATCAAATTTATTTAAGGGGGGAGAAATGTAATATCCAGTTATCTAAAAATGAGAGAAAATATGAGAAATGTACCATATGATTTTTCCATAAAGGAACAAAATTCACCTAATACAAAAGCAAGTCCCCCGAAATAACTTAGTTAAGGTCCCAAAAATTTGGAAAATATTATAGACTCCTAAAAATGAAAATCCTAGACTCAGATAGAAAGAAAAATAGAGGTAGAATAAAGAAATGAAATGTAATGAAAAGTTAATGAAATGTAAGGGCATTTTCATCATTTTGAGCAAATTTTGGAATTCACATAGGAGGGCTTTCAAAATAAAAATTTGGAATTCTCTAGGATTCTCAGAGGCCTTAAAAACCATGGGAAGTCTCGAGACAGTTAAAACCCCTCTGGTGGATTTTTCCAACGTCGGTGAGCCTGAACTTTGACAAATTTGTTCAAGAAGGTTTTAGCTCTGATTTGAGTGACTCCAAAGGTATTTTACTAAATTGTTAACTTAAATTTTATAATAGCAAAGACAGTTCTAAAAAAGGAGCTAAAACAAATTAGAAACGAAAATGTCAAGAACAAATGACAAAATTAGAATTTTTGAAAAGTCTTCCTTGAACCTCCTTATATATATGAGGTGCCCCACCTCCTCACTTCATTTAGCCACACTTATTTCTACCCTAAACCAGAGGGAAACCTTAAGGATGAGGTGCACAAGAGGAGGCAAGAAGAAGGGGAAAAGCAAGGCAAGAAAGGTATGAAAATCTTAGTTTTTCAAGCACTTTTCTTTACCAAACTTCTTCTCCTCCTTCTCCTATTTCTTTCCATGGTTTTATTGAGGTTTTTAATGCTATTTTAAGGTAAGAACAAGAGCAAAAAATTCGGATTTGAAGAGAGGAGGCCAAAGAAAGTGAGAAACAAGCAAGAAAAGCCATAGAACCAAGGTAAAATCTCCATCCTATGGTAGCTATTCCTTCTCCCTTCTTCTCCCTATTTTTTCCCATATATGTAGCTGCAAGAGAGCTTGAATTTCACGTAAAACCAAGGGTGAATTCTATGAATTTAAGGGAGGAGAGTAAGAAATGGCAAAGAAATTCAAGAAAAGGCCATTGATTTTCAAGGTGGCAAACCTAAGGTTTCATGGGTTCTTTTGAAAATCTGATTTAATGTAATTGTTCCTAGGCCTAAATGAGTATTTAAATGAGCTCCCAAGATCCGTATAAGTCTCCCCATATGCATCTTCCATGTAGAAAACAAAGCAAACTTCTATAGAGGCTAAATGATGCATAGTCTCGGCTAAAGGGGGTTGAGAAACCTAGAAAGATTTTTAAATTTTTCCAAGCCTTTTTTTGAGTCATATACGATGAATAAAAATGAGAGGAAACCTTGAGAAAAGTTTAGGAGGCCTAGAGAATGAATTGGTGTCTTAGGTTCCATAATATGACCTAAAGAAGCAACATATAGTTAGGCTCTTTGTTTTAATTGTGTGATAACTCCAAGAGGCTTAAAAAGAGTCAAGAATCATATATGAAAGGAAAGAATGGAGCCTAGAACTCAATTGATAGATGTTGCTTCATTAGGTGCATTCTTGAAACCATAAAGGGGTTAATAGACCAAGTTAGTGTTTAAAGAAGATGTATGGTCTTAGAATTAACTCCATGAATCTAATTGGCTTTCATAAATTATGTTTAGACCAAGAGAAACCAATCCCACACCTTTGTATATGTGAGGCCGAGGAAGGGAGAACAAATTCAAGAAGAAAAGTGTGTGATTACAACCAAGGTAGCTCACTCCTCCTTCTCTCTTGCATGAATGTATGCTTGACTTGTCTTTGAATGTATGTATGTGTATTTTAAGTTATGAAAAGTATTTTAGCATGAGTTTTTATTTCATGCTGCCATGATGTTACATTATGTTTTCATATGATGTTTATTATATATGTTTAGGTTTGCTTGAGTGTGGTGAAGCCAAGATCCTTTTGCCATGGTAAGGATAAGCTAAGAACCCTTAGAATTGGTTGAGACAAAGTAAAGAGTCTCCCAAGAGTAAGGTCGACTCCTAAGAGTAAGGTTGAGTCAAAAACCACTTAAAGAAATGGGTGAAGCAAGTCCAAAATCCACAAGTGAATGGGTGAGGCTAATCCACTTACTTGACAAGCTTATGTATGTTATATATGATTTGTTCAAATGCCAAGGATATTTCTTAAATGCTTACACATTTTAATATGTCCATGCATGCATTTTCAAGACTTGTTTTACATCTTTGATGTGTGATTGAAAGAGAAATGAGCTATTGGGATTCTTTGAATCTCATTCCCTCCTCTCTAATGTTCTAACATGCTAGGTGGATTAAGTGAACAAGATAATAGGAGCCCACACCTTGGAAGATGAGAATATGACAACAAACTGCATGAATTTCGTTTCTTTATGGCCATATGAATGGAAAAGTGGCTTTGTATATGTATATTTTGAGATGTAAGCTCATGTATGAATGTAAAATGATGAATGACTCTTGTATAGACTACATGTGGCATGAAATCAATAGAAATAGAAAGTTTGACTTCTTGATGGCTTGATGCATTAGTGTAGTAATGGAAGTGGAGTGGCCAAATTAAGATGTATGAGGTTTAGAACCACTTGGATAGTTCATACAAGTCATATTCATGCTTTCAAACTTGTCCAAGAGGTGCCAATCATTAAAGGAGGCCATTTAGACATATTCGGTACCTCATATGGAGTAAAATTGACCATATTGGAAAGTTATACCACTTTTTGTCCAAATGAGCTCTTCTTGGTCTAAAATTTGGCATGCATCTAGAGCTTGTTGAGAAATTTTTGGGAAGTTAAAGTGCAGAATTTTTGGAGGTCTAAGGAATATTTGATGAATTTTCAAAATTGGAAAATTTTCTGGTTTTGGTTTAGTGTACTGTTCATTCTGGTCTGAAATGCAACTCTGTCATTCATGGGGCAAATGATATCCAATTGCTATAAAATTTTATAGGATGAAACTAGACCTTCCCAGTGACTTGTGTTGACTAGAAAAACCTCATTTGGATATCTAAAGAGGGAGATATAAATTTTTGAAATTTATGTCTAGTATTAGGCATCCAACCAGACCTATGTTATTATTTGATTAGTTTTCAAAGCTTATACATGCCTAGACTGGTCTAAAGTTATTTTTTTCCTCTAGCTAACATCCATAGATTTTTAGATTAGTATTATTTTGATGGATTTGATTTTTTTGGAATTAATTGAAAATTTTTGAAATTCATAGTAGAAATTTGTATTAGTTCTAATAACCAGTCAAACCTTTGTACCTTTTTGAATGTTAAACATCTTTTACATGATGTTTCATGACTTGGACATATCCTTATCATAAATTAGACATTTGTAACTTTCCAAAATGATAAATAATGTATGATTTCAATTTTCCTAGAATTAATTATGATTTTTCAAAATTTGTGACAGAAAGCATGCAATTCTAGCCGAGACTACACTATAGAATTTTATATGTTTCTTGCACTTGCACGAGTTCTAGGGCACTTTTGGTGATGGATTTGAGTTGTATCTATGTAATTAAATATGAGAATGTGATACATGAGTCCATATGACCCACAAGACTCTAAAAGAAAAAATTATATGTAGCGCAACGCAAGAAAACTCAATATTTTAATGTCATTTTTTTTTCTTCCCTATGTAATGCTTGGCATGAGACTTAAAATTAGCATGAGGCAAAGCTAGAAATCTATAGTGTTACAAATAATAAAAATACCTTCTTAACAAGAACAAAGCTTACTAGGCAAGTATTTTATTTCTAGAAACATAAAGAAGAACCCTCTAGCTAATGTGAAACTCTTTCCTAACAATCAGTATATCATGAACTGCCTTAGTCTTCTCCTTGTATATGCATAAGTTCTCATAAGCTTCCCTTCTAATTTCCTTAAGCTCTTGTAATTAAAGCTTCCTTTGGTACTTGCCAAGTCCAAATTGCACTTCTGATCGCCCAATATGATCTATGTCCAATCTCCATTGACAAATGACATGCCTTGCCAAAAACAAGTCTGAAGGGTGACATGCCACTGGAAGTCTTGAAGGTGTGTAGTATGCCCATAGTGCATCATCCAATCTCTTGCTCTAATCCTTTTGATTAGGTTGCACCATCTTCTCTCAAATGTGCTTGACTTTTTTGTTAAAGATTTCTACTTGGACGTTCATTTGAGAGTGATACAAAGTAGCCACCTTATGCATCATACCATACTTGCTAAGTAAGCCCTGCATACTCCGATTGCAAAATTGAGTGCCTTAATAATTGATAATGGCTCATAAGATCCTAAACCTATAAAAAATGTAAGACCTAACAAAGGAAACCACTACAGAAAAGTTATTAGTATGAGTGGCGATTGCCTCAACCCACTTAAACACATAATCCATAGCCAATAAAATGTAAAGATAATTAAGTGAAACAGGGAAAGGTCCCATAAAATCTAAACTCTAAATATAAAAAATTTCACAAAATAATAGGGCTTGTTAAGGCATCTCTTGCTTCCTAGAAGTGCTACCCACAAATTGACACTTAGAGCACTTTTTACAAAACACATAGGCATCAGGGAACAGGGTAGGCCAAAATAACCCACTATTTTACAGTTTCCTAGTGTAACACCCCAAAATTAATAAAGGTGTTAATCATGGATTTAGATTAATTAGGAATAATTAATATAGGATGATTGGGTAAGTTAAGTGAATGGGGATTTTAGAGAGATAAATTATTAATATGAGTTTGAGAATTAATTAGGATAGAAATTTCATCTAGGCCCAAATTAATGAATTATGATAAGAGGCTAATGGAGGCCCAATGAGTTAAGTGCAGACCCAATCCAATTTAATAAGATAGAGGCCTAAGATCCACCTTACATAGACTCTTATAAGTGGCCCAATAACCCTTGTGCAGACCCAAATTCTTGAGCTCTCCAAACTTGGCCCAAACCTAATTAAATTTCAGTAACCCAATGCATAAGAGTTGGCCCAATTAAATTCTGCAGTCCAACACCTTAAAACTAGCGCAATAAAGCTAAAATCTGAAGCCCATTTAAAGTTGGACCTTGGAGTAACCCATGACCCATCTTAGACCCAACTTAAACCCAATTAAAACCCTAAACACTTCAACCTCTTCCCTATTTTTCTGAAACATAAGAAGGAATTTCAGAGGTTTGGAAGGAGGCTAAGATTTGGGGCAAGAATTCCATATTTTCTCACATCTAGAGCAAGATTCAGCCAAGGTAATAGTTATATAACTTAATCCCTCATCTTTCTCTTTAATTTGATCCGATTAGTTTTTCATTTGGAGTATTTTCACCATACCCAAATTCTGAAATAAAGTTGTTTGATGTTTTCCTAGAGGAAATTCGTAGGTTGAGGCTAGGGCTGGCATTAGGTAAGTGTAAACTATCTATTCTAGTGTATTTTCTACTAGTTTAACACCCCTATAGTTGATTTATAGTATGGGTATTAATTATGTACGAATTTACTTAAGAATTTGGGTGATATATTGAAGTTTCTGGTAGAAGACATACTCAATCCGAATTTGGGGATTTGCGGTGGCTGGGTAAGTTTTATTTAGGCAGTATTAGCATTTAAATTTCTTGGGTACTTGTTGCTACTGTTAATGATGAATTAGAGTGGTGATTTTCTGATGCCATGGTTATAGGGATTTTTGTACCATTGGTGGCTGTGTAAATTGTCTACAAGTGAGGTAATTGGGGTTTACATTAATTCCATACATGTACATGTTTTAATTTCATATTTGTTGTATATGAATGATTTGAAATGCTGAATGAATTGGTTGGCTATCTATTGTATTATGATTGGACCTTGTGAGTCCATGGTGGAGCTGTGGTGCAGCTGCCACCCGTGCATGTGTTTCGATCAAGTACCGGGTTATGATTAAACCCCAGATGCACTGAGCCCTTGTTGTGCTCAATGGGGAGTAGGTACCGTGGACGGGCCTCTCCCGATGTTATTGGCCTTTAACATGTGAAAATATAATTGCTAGTATCGGATAGTAATCATGATAGACTAATTATTTCATTTACTGATATGACTGATACGATTCTGATATTGATTTTGATTCATGCATATATGTTGATTAAAATGGATTATATGATGGAATTACCTTGGTTATTGAGATTCATATCTCACCCCATTTCATGGGATTAATATTTCAAGTGAAGGTTCTTCGGCTAAGGATAAGGGGAAGCAAGTGGATGAAAATCCATGAGCTCCAACATGTGGGGAGAAGGCTACACTTAGGTTGATTTAGTTAGTATAGATGTTAATTTTTGTATTCCTTATTGTATAGCATCATCTTGTATTCATGTTGCCAAATGTAGGCGTCTATATTTTGATTAGTCGGACTGTATTTGTTAAGGAGTCAAGTCTTGATATGGCTTGGTTTAGGTTGTATGAACCTATACTATCTGTTGTATGAATTTTACTGAAATTATGGTATGGTATACTGTTGGAAACATAATTATGTGATGTAATAGAAACTGATATGGATCATTGATATATAGAAGCTCCAACAAAATGCATATGAGATGTTAATTGTTGATATTATATGAATCCTTGTTGTCATTAACCCATGAAAAGGTTGACATATGGTGGTTGGGTGAATGAGAATTAGTGCTTGAGTGTTAAGTTGGTCATGGTGGAATAGCTGGGTGAATAAGGTAGATAAATACCATTAGAGTCATATAAAATGGGAGGAAGTGATCCTAGGGTGTTTCTAAGAAGAGAATTAGAGTGCATGGGGCGAAATGTAGGAGATATAGCTACAGGAGGGAGTCACACCACGGTTAGGAAGGCCTCGCCGCGGCCTGAAAAGTGATAGTGGCGAGGGACGCCGTGGCTTGAAAAATCTTGCTGTGGCGCAGAGTGAAAAAAAATGCCCAGGAGGGTGACAGAATGAAACCTCGCCGCTGCGCAATAAGTCCTGTAGCAGCGCAAGTCGAGGAAATTAATTAAGGAGGGTACAGTAGCAAAACTCGCCGCGGCGTAGATCCAACTCACCGCAGTGATAAGTTATCCAGTGATTCCTGAGAGCAACTTAGCTATAACGCAAAAGATCTGAGCTGCGGCACAAAGTTAAAAACTTAGTTTTCAAGCTCTAGGACCTAACTTAGCTACGGCAGGAAGGTTCCAAGTCGCAGCGTAGGGCCTCAAACTCCCACTTTTGAGAAACCTTAATTTCTTTAATGCTAATGCTAGGAAATGATATAGGAACCCTTGTGGGAGGTTTTTGTGTGTTGAAATTGATGGATGGATGAATCACAAACCCTTAATGATGGTACAAATCCTTTTATACATTTTTCCATTTATGGTTATTTAGTTGATGACCCTAATAACATCAAGGATCAAATTTTCCCTATATTTGATTAAAGTAATTAATTGTAATGATTCCAAACCTTGATCATTGATTATTAATCATGTATTTAACTATAATTACCGGGGTTAGAAGTTAGGGTCATCACACCTAGCAGTATGCTTAGCACTAAAACCCCCTACATGCAAAAGCGTGGCAAAAAGTTAAAACAGATTCAGACTCATTATTAGGAATAATAATCTGATTACTACAAATGTGCCACAAGTAGGGGTCATCCCAAATATAAAATCTAGCATCATAACTCAACTTATCTAACTGATGCTTATTTAAATGTGCAGGCAACTCAGATGCAACAATGAAATTAATAATATCAGCATGCCAAGGAATGCATACATTCATAGCACATAAAGTATCATCAGCGAAACCATTAGAAATAGGAAAAATGTTTACCAAAGGCTCTTCAATCTTGCTAAGGTAATCAGCTATCCAATTCTCAGCTCTACTCTTATCTCTGATCTCAAAATTGAACTCTTAGAGTAAAAGAACCCATCAAATCAATCTAGGCTTGGCATCGTTCTTTTTCATCAAGTACCAGATAGCTACATGGTCAATGAAAATAATAACCTTAACATCAAGCAAATACAATTGCAAGGAGCTCCTTCTCTATATTAGTGTAGTTCGCTTATGCAACATCCAGAGTCCTTGAGGCATAAGCTATAATGTGTTGCTTTTTGGTGCACCCATTATGCTAAAGCTACATCCAATGCATAGTTGAATGCGTCACACATCAACTAGAATGGTAAGTCCCAGTTGGGCGTGTAATGTCTAATTTTTGTTAAACGACAAAAATGAGTGTGTTTTCAAAGCAAGTCCCCCAAAATGAATTAGTTAAGGTCCCAAAAAATTTAAGTAGCATTCTAGACTCCTAAAAATAAGAATCTCAGGCTTAGATAGAAAGAAAAATAGGGCTACAATGAAAAAATAAAATTGAACGAAAGACTAACGAAACGTAATGGTATTTTTGTAATTTTGAGCAAATTTTGGAATTCACATAGGAGGGCTTTTTAACTAAAAGCTTTAAGTTCTCCAAGATTTTTAGAGGCCCTAAAAATCATGGGAAGCCCCAGGACAATTAAAACCCCTCCGGTGGATGTTTTCTAACTAGAACTTTAACAAATTGTTTTGGGAAGGTTTTAGCTTCGATTTGAGTGATTCCAAAGATATTTTACTAAATCAGGAACCTAAATTTAATAATAGAAATGACAGTTTTCAAAAAGGAGCTAAAATGAATTAGAAACAAAAATGCCAAGACAAAAAGGCAAAATTAAGATTTTTAAAAAGTCTTTTTTAACCTCCCTATATATAGGTGTCACGCCCCACCTCCTCACTCACTTAGCCATATATGTTTCTACCCTAAACTAGTGGGAAAACCCTAAGAGTGAGGCACACAAGAGGGAGAGGAAGAGAAGGAGAAAAGCAAGATAAAAGATATGGAATTTCTTGGTTTTTCATGCTTTCTCTTTAGCAAACCTCTTCTTCTCCATTTCCCTTTTCTTTCCTATGGTTTTATTGAAGTTTTTGGATTTGTTTTGAAGGAAGAATAGAGGAGAAAATTCATATTTAAAGAGAGGAGGCCAAGGAAAGGAAGAATCAAATAAGGAAAAACAAGGTAAATCTTCCTTCCATGGTAGCCATCTCTTACGTCCTTCTTCTTCTTGGTTCATCTTACACATGAGAAGCTACAAGAGGGCTTGGATTTTGGGCAGAACCAAGGGTGAATCTTAGGAAAAGGAGTGTGGAGAATAAGAATATGCAAAGGGAGATAACAAAAGAACTTTAGAAAATCAAGATAGCAAAGTTAGGGTTTCTAGTGCTCATTGAAAAATCTAATTTGATACCTTAATTCCTAAGCCTAAATAAGTGTTTGAATGAGCTCCTAAGATCCCTAGAAGGCTCTCCATATGGATCCTCCATCAAGAAAATAAAGCAAACTTCCATGGAGGCCAAGTGGCACATAGTCTCGGCCAAAAGGGATTAAGGCACCTAGGGAGAGTTTTAAATTTTTTCAAGCCCATTTTTGAGTCATATATGATGAGTAAAGATGAAAGGAAACCTTAAGAAAAATTTAGAAGGCCTAAAGAAGGAATTGGTGTCATAGGTTCCATAAAATGACCTAAGGAAGCAACATGTAGTTAGACTCTTTGTTTTAATTGTGTGGTGACTCCAAGAGGCTTAAAAGAAGTCAAGAATCACAAATGAAAGGAAAGAATAGAGTTTAGAACTCATTTGATGGATGTTTCTTTATTAGGTGCATTTTGGAACCATAAAAAGGGTTATTAGGCTAAGCTAGTTCTTAAGAAAGATGTATGGCTTTAAAAATGATTCCATGAACCTAATTGGCTTCTATAAATTGTGTTTAGGCCAAGAAAAACCAATTCCACACCCTTTTGTGTGTGAGGCCAAAGAAGGGAGCATTGTTTCAAGAGGAAAAGTGTGTGGTTACACCAAAGGTAGCTCACTCCTTATCTCATGTATGAATGTATGCTTGACTTGCCTTTGAATATGTATGTATGTTTTAAGCTATGAAAAGTATTCTAGCATGTGAGGATGAGCCAAGAACCCTTAAAAATTGTTGAGACCAAGCAAAGTGTCTCCTAAGAGTGAGGTTGAGCCAAAACCTCCTAGAGAAAATGGGTAAGGCAAATCCAAAATTCATAAGTGAATGGATGAGGCTAATCTACTTAATTGACAAGCCTATGTATGCTATGTATGACTTATTCAAATGCCAAGGATGTTTCTTCAATGCTCATACATTTCAATATGTCCATGCATGCATTTTCAAGACTTGTTTTGCATACTTTATGTATGGTTGAAATGGGAGATGAGCTATTCGCATTCTTTGAATCTTATTCCCTCCTCTTCAATGTTCTAACATGCTAGATGGACTAAGTGAACAAGGTAATGGGAGCCAATAACTTGAAAGATGAGAGTATGACAAGAAAGTGTCTTAATTTTGCTTTTTTATGGCCATATGATTAGAAAATATTGTAATCCTTTATTGTATATGTCCCATGACCTATGAACATATGTAATTATACAAATGTATCATGTACAAATGAGATTTAATATTATATGAATGATATGGTGCATTTTGGGTATAGAATGACAAGACTAGCCTTGTGAAATCTTATGGATGGCATGGGGTGAGAGAGCGAGTTTTCAAATTCTCGGTTTATGCACCTTTGAGACAAGTTTCAAATGTCATTTTAGTGCATTCCCATGTACTCAAGTGGTCATGGTTGCCTTGGAGCTCAAATTGGACCATTTTACAACCCAATGTAAAGATCTGACCAAATGAATGAATTTGCCCATGAAATTTGGTACATATATATATATATATATCTTATCCAGAGCTTTTTAGGAAGCAAAATACTAGATTATTTGGAGCTCTATGGAATTAATTATATGTTTTTAAAGTTGGCATTTTTCTGCTAAACTGATATAGGTACTGTTCATATGGTCAAAAATTTGGGCTGTGTCATTCATAGGTCAAATGATGTTCAATGCTCATGCAATTTTACAAGCATAAACTAGATATGATAAGATTTCCATGGCCACCAAGATCACCCTAACTGGACCTCTGAGTGGAGAGATGTGAATTTTTAAATTTGGAGGTCAGTACTAGGGATGATAGTTGTCGACCTCTGACACTATTCCATAGATTTCCTATGGCTAAGAGCCTGTTGAGGTCTAAAAATATTTTTACCATAAAGTAGACATCTTTAGCTTTCCAAAATGGTAAAGAATTCATGATTTTAATTTTTTTAAAATTAGTTATGATTTTTCAAAATTTGTGACAGGAGGCTGAAATTCTAGCCGAGGCCGTAGCTATGAATTTTATGTATTCCCTCCACTTGCACGAGTTCTAAGCCAATTTTGTGAAAGATTTGAATTGTATCTATGTAATTAAATATGAGAATGAGATATATGAGTTCATGTGGCCCACAGGACACCAAATGAGAAATTTATTCCTTACGCAACGTAAATTTATTCATTATTTTTAATGTTCTTTCCTTGGAATCTTGTGAAATTCTTGGAAATGAGCTTGGACAAGGAATGAGATGAGCTATATAATTATGGTGTTACATTTATTAGTATCAAAGCAAAGGTTCAGGCTCTTGATGTGGGTTATGGCTTGTGTTGATGAGTTGCCTTAATGTATATGAGTTATTTTCGGATGAATTGAGTGTGTGATGGTTGTGAAAGTGTTCCCTTTGATGTTAAAGTTTGTTATAATGTTTCAAAGTCATGGTGAACACTAGGAGAGGTTGGCCCTCTAGAGATGTTCATGGAGATGATAGAGCCAAGCCTAGTGATCCAGTAGCTAGAGCCTTATAGGCTATTATGGCTCACCTAGATCAATAGCAGGCCGTGATCATGCAGTTATAAGAACGGCTTACTGAAAGAGATAGCCAGGGCCCCACACCTCCTCCGTCACAGCACCTCACCATTTAGATCGTCCTGAGAATTCAAGGGGGACTCACCTAGATCCACAACCACATATCCAGATGGTTGCCCCTATTCTACTAGCTCAGACGCCTCCAGCCCAGGAGTAACCCTCCACCAGTAAGATTATCACTTAGTTCAGAAATAACACCAAGAGACCTTGTTGAACATAGAAGTAGACCTGATGAAGGATATGGTGCTAAGTTTCAAGCCCAAGGACATGTTTTGCAAATTAAAGCCCAAGAGTTCAAGTCAAATGTGCCTAAAGATCCATTACAAGGCATAGGAGGCCCAATAACAAGAGCTAGGGCCAAAGCAATGAAAGAAGCCTTCAATTATTTAATTCATAACTTAGAGCCCATTCATTTAAGTCAAGAGAAGGCCCAAGAAGATGTAAAGGGTGTGATCATACTAACCATTCTACAAGAGGAGTGCCAAGGCCTAATTGGAGTCCAATTGCAAGAGATTAAGAATCATGTGACAACCATGTGATTTTTAATGAAGCATGAGCATCCCATGTGACAACTTAAAGAAGTTGATTAGTTTTGACTAGGATTCTTTTTGAAATTTTGTTTTTTATTATTTTATTATTTTTTGAACTTGGTCAAAGAGCTTATCTTGGAGATCAAGTTAAAATTAGTATCCTAATCTAATTCCTTAATATTATGTATTATTTAAAATATTTTTAATTAGAGTTTAGAGTTTTACTTTAATTACGACTCTAGAAATTTTGCCTATAAAAGGCTTCCTATTATACTCTATTTTAGATCATGAATGAATTTGAGTATTATTCAATTATCTGTGAGGTTTTTGCTTCTTTGTGTTCTCTGGGAGTTCACGTGACCTATCAAAGGATTGGTCTTCCTTTGTGGCATCTTGAGGCTAGGGTTCTAAGAGACAAATTCTCTTAGGGTTTTTCCTTTGACCAACATTCTTATTTGCTAGCCGGTCTCGGATAAAGTGTCATCTTGTTAAAGGTTCCTAGGACAAGGTTCCTAGAGGGTCTCTCATCACATACACCATTAGATACGTAGCACCAGTCCACGCACTATCAAACACATTTAGTCACATGCGCATTTGAGCTTGAAGAGAAGAACGTTGCATCATGAGTTCAAATTCTAATGTGAATGATGCTTTGTTTTGGTGAGAAGTAGGGAGCAACAATCATGTGAAGTACACGAGTAGAAAGAAGAAGCGTGGTACTGATTTGAAGACGTGGAAAATGAAGTTTAGAATATGAGAAAGAATAGAGTAGCATGTGATGAAGAATAAAATAAATGAAAGAATGTGAGAAAGGGGGAGGCTAAAGGAAGCACGTGAAATTTTACAAAAGAAAAAAAGGTGGGGTCCACTAATTAAAAAAAGAGAGGCAGAACACGTGAGAGCTTTAATCATTCCAACATTCATCTCAACCATTCATTCTATGAAATCAACCCGTCTATTCATTCATTAAGAGATCCATCCATCATCATATTCCACGCTACATTCCATACTCATGCCAATCATGTCATTCCACATGCCCCCTTCATCCATCGTATCACGACATTTGCGTCATTATTCACTCCACTTTTTGTCCAATATTTGCCCTCTTCGTCTTTTCCATTCACAGAACACACTCCACGCCACTTCCTCCATTCTCCTTCTCTATTCCCACTCCATTCTTCCATGGAAATGAAGCTCTAATCCACCTTGAGGCTAGCTAGGAGGAAGATCCTTGGTGGAAGCTTGAATCCTTTAGAGAAGAATGTAGAATTTTGGCTAAGACTTTCTTAATTTTCCTACACCTTTTCTCTTTCTTGTATTTGCTTGGTTAAGTAGTATTGGATTGAGAATTTATGTAATTGTAATTAGTGGTTGGTTAGACACTGATTAGGAAGCCTTTTTGTTGATTAATTGATTAGATTGGAATCTAATTTTCATTATTCTCTAATTTTCCATGTGTGCCACGAAGGTATTCGATGAAATGCATGAGTAAGATTATGTGCTTGATTGCTTGATTTGAGAATTCCTTAGTGTTTAGTTAGTTAATTAAATATTTTTGGATGATGAATCAGAGGCTAATTAATCAGTTAATTAATCAAATTAGGTGTTCATTGATCTTAAAGACAAGAGTTAACGATTTAATGTGGGATTGAGATCTCAATTCAATATTACTTCGTGAATCTCTTGATTCTTGCGTAGTAACTCAATATACATTTGCCGTGGACACAATTAGGGACTCTTAGACCAGAATAATCACAATTGAATTAGGATAAGGATAGTGGACACCAAGGGATGATTCCAAAGCTAATCACAAAATCATCATTCACTCATAATTCATCCAATTAGGTAGCAATTAGGAATTTTAATTCAATTAGATTTTACTTAGTTTAATTAGATCAAACCCCCCCAAATTAGATAGCTTTTAGGACCTTTAACATTTAAAAAACCCAATTAAACATTGAACTCTATTTTCAAGGGAGATGACCTACGTTGTGCCACTAACTACATATTTAGTTCAACCTAGTTATATTTTAAGGGTTGCGCGACGAGCCCATCAAAATTTGGCGCCATTGTTAGGGAATTTAGAGTCTTAATTGTTTGAGAAAGTTTTCTAAGTTTTTTTGTTCTATTTTAGCTCTATTTTGGTTCTGTTTTAGTTTGATTTTTGTTCTGTTTTAAGCTTGGATTTGGTTCATTTCGGTGTTGCTCATTAACTTGCCTGCTTGTTGGAATTTTCGTTTGAAGTGCCCAGAAAATTCTTAAACTTTGTTTTCCAAGGCTTTTGGGTTTTTTAAGCAAAAAAAATAGCATAGTGATAAACACATATTTTTATCTATTTTATTCTCCTAAACTTGGACATTTTAATGATTAAATAAGGCTTAATGAATTTACTTAGATGGAATTTTGTTTAGTAACCATTCTCTACACTTTACGAATTAATTGGCAAAATAATTGATTTTAAATGCATAAATCATTTTAAATGAATTTTGTGGATAATTCTATTGAATATTCTTCATTCTTTTGTGCAGAATTTTTGATGTGCAAGTAGCTTGAATGAGCATTTGATTAAAGGAAAAGAAGAAGCTCTCACTTCCTTCTTCCCTAGCTCATGCACAAGTTGTACATTCACTCTCACGTTGCATCAGGTCTAGCACATCATCCACGTTGGCTCCACGTTGATTTATAGCAATCCACGTCTACACTTCCCGCAACATTAATCCCATGTGCCATCTTATACACGTGAGAAGCATCAAAAGAGGAAGAAGCTCAAGGCTTGCATGAGCTAGATGCAGAACCATTTGCTCATACAGCAACTAAAGAATAGAGTTGAGTCTTACGTGGGTGAGAACAGAAGTAGAGAGGAAGTGCAGCAGCTGAATAGAGAAGAAGCAAAACACAAATCAGTAGCCAACGTGAAGAATGAAGAAGGGAAACAAAGCCATGCATGCAGAGGGAGCAACTCGTCCAGCACGTTGCCACAGGTTCTGCACTCACACAAGAAGTTGCAGCACTTACATGAAAGCCACGAGGACAGAACAAAGAAGAAGACTCGTGGCAAGACAAACTAGCAGCTACAAAACGCGAAGAAGCTACGTCTGGAAAGCAGCATGAACAGAGGAATGAACGTTGCAGGCGAAGAAGAAGAGGCACGAGCTGCTGGTTTGAATGAAAACGCTGGAGCTGGGCAGCACGTGAAATATGATAAAATAAGATGAAATGGGGTCCACACTCATGCATAATAGCTTCAGACAATTTGAAAAATGAGGGCTGAACACGTGAATCATTAAGTGTGCACGTGAAGGAGAGCATTTTCAGATCCAATTCTCATCGTCCATTTATCATTCACTTTGTCCACGCCCAATTCAATCATCACGCCTCATTAATCCTCACTCCTCCGTCATTCGCCTTTCACACACATTCCAACACATCATTCACCACATTCCCATTCACGCCCATTCCATCATCCATTCACTCCATCCCATCGTGACTCTACGCCTTCATTTGCAGAACCATCTCCATTCCATTCTCCACCTCCATCTCCACGCCAATATGAAGTTCTAATCCACCTTAAGGCTAGCTAGGAGGAAGCTCTTGGAGAAGCTTGAATCCTTGGAAGAAGAATGCTAAATTTTGGCTAAGATTTCTTTAATTTTCCAGCACTTTTTCTCTTTCTTGTATTTGCTTGGTTAAGGAATATTGGATTGAGAATTTGTGTAATTAATTAGTGGCTGGTTAGACACTAATTAGGACATTGATTGACTGATTATGTGATTGAATTAGTACTGAATTTTCTCAATTTTCTATAATTTTCCAAGTATGCAATCAAGGTGTTTGATAAAATGCTTGTGAGAATTGATGTGTCTAATTGTCTATTTGTGGATTCCTTAGTGTTTAGTTGGTTAATTAAACACTTTTGGATAGGGATTCAGAGGCTAATTAATCAAGTAATCAATCGATTCAAGTGTTCAAAGATCTTAATCACAAGAATTAGTAATCTAATGAGAGTTGAGGTCTCAATTAACATTAAATTGCTAGTTTCTTGAATCTTGAATGGTTATTCAAGATCATTTGCTAATGAACATAATTAGGAACTCTTAGGCCAGAATTAATTATAATTAGATTAGGATAATGATAGTGGATACCAAGAGATGATTCCTAAGCTAGTCACAAGACCATCATTCACCATAATTCACCCATTAGGTAGTGTTTAGGAATTTTAATTCAATTAGATTTTACTTAGTTTAATTCAATCAAACCCCCCCTTTAGTTTAGAAATTTTTAGAGTCTTTTAACACTTAGAAACTTAATTGAACATTGAATTCCATTTCCAAGGGAGATGACCTAGGTTGTGCCACTAGCTATATTTTTAGATCAACCTAGTTTTATTTTGAGGGTTGCACGACAAGCCCGTCACATAGCTATTAGGTGTACTATTTTTTGGCCAAATTCTAGCGTTTAAGACACTTTTTTGAATTTTTTAGTTTTTTTTTAATTTTTTTAGGAATTTTTCAATTTTTCTGGATTTAATTTCTTTATTTTTTGTGAGTTTGTTTTTTGTCATTAACATCTGTTTAGAAGTGTTTTTCATAGTTAGGAAGTTATTAACTTCCTTTTATTTTTATTCTCTTGATTTAGGATTAATTTTGGTCATATTTTGTTAGTGATTTGTTTATGCTGAAATTAATTGTGCTTCTCATTTTTTCTTTTCTTTAAATGGATCATTATTATTCTAATCAAGGTGTCTATGATTCTTGTGCAGAGGATAGGATTTCCCGAAAGTTGGATAAAGCCGTTTCAATGTGTCGTGGTATTCTTGAACAACAAAGACAAGAACGACAAGCACAACAATATCAATAAGTCCAACCACCATGTTACCAACCATACCACCATCCCTATGAAGTTGACACCAATTCCATTGAACCATACTACAATCCATATGGAGTACACCCAAATTACTACCATCATTATAAGCCATACTATACCTTTTATATGCAAGAGCCAAACTATCATCCTTACAAATACCATGAGGGAAGCACGCAACAAGAGCCCCAGAGGGAACCGAGTTGGGAAGAGAGGATGATGCAGCATTTGGAAGCCTATAATCTTCAAACCCAACAATTACAACGGTTGCAACTTCAAAACCAACAAATAATGGATAACATTATGAAGGATTCAGGATTTCAAATGAATCAATCAACTTCAAGTGCTACTGAATTAACTAAAAAGCAAATTAGAAGGGAATGTATAGAGGAGGAAGAGTCCTATTCATTAGGTAACATCCTTCCATCTTCTAATACATTGCAATTTGTTAGAATTGATTCTAGTATACATGATAGCACTTTGATTCCTTATGCATATAATGTTGTTGATTTTGAATTGCATGATGATATTGTTGATGAGAAAATTATTGTTGAATCTCCTGATATGGTTGATTATGGTAATGCATTGAGAAAAATTGACACATTTGTTGATGTTCATGAATCCTCGTGTACTGATACACTTAGTATGTCTACACCTAGCTGTGATTATAGTGAAAATTTCATTTCTGAACCAATTGATGAATCTGTTGACCCTAGGGTAGTAGATAAGTGTGAGGATGACTTAGAATGTGATGATCATGCTATTCCTAGTCTAGGATTGGTTGATAAGTCTGTTAATGATGCATCTTCTAAATTTAAGGATAGCATACCATCTGGACCATATGACATAGTTGATTTAAATGATTCTCTTAATTGTTTGTGTGTTGGATCCATTATATGTGATAGATGCACTCAAATTAATACTTTCATTGAGACTAGTGAGTCCTTCACATATTCTAATCATCATGATTCCTCACTAGCATGTCATGGTATGACTGATAAAACAGTGAATATAGCATGTGATGAGAATATAGACAGTGAAATTGTTAAGCAGCTTTTGTTGTTGATGAAGTAGACCCCACTTTTAAATGCTTGTGTGATGATATGCATACATGTCCTGTGTGTGCTGAGATTAATGAGTTTTTAAGGTCTGATAAGTCTGCTAAATCCATAGAGTCCTTTGCTTGCACTAAAATGATTGATAAGAATGATTCTACTAATCATACTGGTATTAATGAGAACATGCATAAAGATAGTATTGATATTGAAAATTTTGTTGATCCTTGTGTTTTTATTGATACTAGTGAGAGACTAGATTCTGTTATAGATTATTGTTTAAAATCTTGTGAGCCTACTGATGTCTCTTTGGTCAGGGAAGATGTTGTTTCTCTTGTTGAGAGTCTTGAACAGATTCTTGAAGTTGTTGAGCTAGTTCCCAACAAATCATAGACTCTCCCAGCTGAGAAAAATCAACTGCCAGATACCTTGGATTCCTTGAACTTAAAGGACTGTGAGAAGTTACAATCTAATTTTTCTATTGATGTAGTGACTCTTATTGATGGGAGTCTAGTAGATCTCATTGGTAGATAAATTTTTAGAAAGTTCAAAGTTTCAATTTGATTTTAAATTCTCTTTCTTTGGTTTTAAATGTCCTAGATTTGATTTTTATTCTTTTCTTGGTCCTGAATATGCTAAATATGACTTTCCTAAACTACTGATAATTGAGAAAGTCCATGAGTCATCACTGAATGATCAATCAAAATGTTTTAAAGTAGTGAGACTTAAATTTCTTGAATTAAGAAGGAATAAAGTAGTTTTAATTTCGATTTTTGATACATATGATTAGTTAGTCTCTGATAAAGTTCTTTTTAGTTTAGGATTTAGTTTTCTTTTCTTTTTCGCATTATAGTTTGTTTTGTTTCTGTTTTGTAGGTAATAAAAGGTTACTAACCAGCTACATGGGAATCTGAGCCACCTTTGAATTTTTCGGTTCAAGTTCATCTGGTTGTATTCTCTCTTTTCACTCTTTATATTGTGTTGTTTATTTGTTTACTAGATTGTGTGCTGACATTGAGGACAATGCAACATTTAAGTGTGGGGGTGAGAGTCATTTTATTCCATCCATCTTTTCCTTGCTTTGTTAAAAAAAAAATTTGAAAATTTTTGAAAAATAGCGTGATTTTTTTTTAGTTTTTCTGTGAAAGTTGCAAGTTAAGATTATTATAGCTTAGATTCACTTAGACATGACAAGAAATGATCTTTTGTTTTGATTCAAGTGAAGTGGCAATGAATTTAATTTCAATGAATTATTTGATAGCCATTAACTGGTGAGAATTTGAGCCTTAATTTTTTGATTTTGGTGTGTTTTCACTTTAGAACTTGTTCTGATTCTTTATTAAGACCACATTTGCATTTTCATGCATGAAAATGATAAGGCATTCATTTCTTTTACAGATAGTTAGCCAAAAAGCCAACCCTACATTCATTTATCCATTGTTTAGCCACTTTGAACCTTGGTTTTCTTTTCTTGTTAGCTTATAGCCATTAAAAATGCATTCCACCCTGTTTTAAGATGCCTTAGGAATTTCAAGGAGCATTACACTTAACTAGGATGAGAAAATGTACACTTTCCATCAAGTGAGGCCATTGTTAATCAAAGTTGAGGAAAAAATTACAAAAGAAAAGAAGAGATGGAAAAGAAAAAAGAAAAGCAAAAAAAAGAAAAGAAAAGAAAAGGAAGCCATAGAAAATCAAAAGAAAGAAGTGCTTGAAATTCATTTGTAATTCTTATTATTAGTCGAGAATAAAAGGGCCTTGAAACACATTCTTCCCTATCTTAGATTTCCATTGATTGCTCTTGGAGTTCTAAGGTGTCTATTTGTTTGTATTTTCTTGTTTATCCATTCATTTCATCTCTTTAGCCCCATTACAACCCTTAATAAAGTCCTCTTGATTTGTGCTTTGCATTTGGCATGGGTGGTGGAGACTTAGAAGCTTGACAAGCTTATGGTAGTGAACTTTGATAGGTGGAACTTGAGTGATCTACATTCCCTTAAATACCTGAGAGTTGAGAGTAAACACCAATCCATGGGAGATGCTATGCATTCCAATTCATTCTTTTCAATAAAATTGCCATGGAGCTTAATTCTTAATGCAAGTGAAATTAGCTTTGATTGTTAGAGTGATGAAGAGTTGTGATTAGTCTCTATCTTGTAACTTTCTACACTTTCCTTTCCATTTTCATTCTCCATTGGCCATTCCACTAGCTTTTCTTTATGATTTTGAGCTTTGCCTAGGAGTGCAAAGGTTTAAGTGTGGGGGAATTTGATAAGTATGAATTTTATATCTTTCATTCCTCCTAACTTAGTCATTTTAATGATCAAATATGGTTTTAAAGGTTTAATTAGATACAATTTGATTTTATTATCCATTTATGCACTTTATGAATTAATTCACAAAATTATTGAGTTTTAATGCATGAATTTCATTTAAATAATTTTGTGGATAATTTTACTCAATAATTTTCATTCTTTTGTGCAGATTTTTGTTAGACAATTAGAGTTTTGAAGAAGAATTTGTTTTAAAGAAGAGGAAAGAGAGCCACAAACTAAAAGGGTTACAACCACATAAAGAAGAAGTAAGGAACATAACGTGATAAGGCTTGGGACTAAAAGAAAAGAACCATGCATGGGAGTATATCAAAGAGAAAACATGAGAAATTGGCCATGGGATGAGTAAAAGAATCACGTTGGAATGAAGGAGCTGAAGCAACGTGATTTTGAAGAAGAAGAAAGCCACGAGTTAGAGAGTTGAAGAGAACGATCCACGAAGCACTTGAATGAAATGGAGGAAGAAGCAATGCAAGCTATGGATTGGATAGAGAAGCTTTCATGTACAAGAGCAGCCACGTGAGAACCTTGAGCTTGGGTTTACATTGAAGGAGAAGGAAAGAGAGGCTCGAGTTTCTGTTTTGAGAAAGAAGAAGTTTAAATGAAGCTGGTCATGAAGAACGAAGAGGAATGAGCTGAACGAAGACACATGGGCTAAAGGCAAGACATGGAAAGAAGAAGAAGCCACGGGTTCTAACGCAATAACTGCATGAAGAAAGCTACACATGCATGAAAGGAAAAGTGTGAAGAAAAGCTATGGGTTTTACGTGTATAGAAAGGAGAAGAAGACCTGAAGAAGAAGAAGTTATGGGTTGGGAGGATTAAGGACGAAGGAGATGTAACTAAAGGAAAGACACACACCATTAGATATGTAGCACCAGTCCATGTACTATCAAACACATTTAGTCACATGTGCATTTGAGCTTGAAGAGAAGAACGTTGCATCATAAGTTCAGATTCTGACGTGGATGATGCTTTGTTTTGGTGAGAAGCAGGGAGCAATAATCATGTTAAGCACACGAGTAGAAAGAATAAGCATGGTACTGATTTGAAGATGTGGAAAATGAAGTTCAGAACATGAAAAAGAATATAGTAGCATGTGATGAAGAATAAAATAAATGAAAGAATGTGAGAAAGGGGGAGGCTAAAGGAAGCACATGAAATTTTACAAAAGAAAAAAAGGTAGGGTCCACTAATTAAAAAAAGAGAGGCAGAACATGTGAGAGCATCAATCATTCCAGCATTCATCTCAACCATTCATTCCATGAAATCAACCTATCCATTCATTTATCAAGAGATCCATCCATCATCACATTCCACGCTACATTCCATACTCATGCCAATCACGTCATTCCACACACCCCCTTCATCCATCGTATCACGACATTCGCGTCATTATTCACTCTACTTTTCGTCCAACATTCGCCCCCTTCGTCTTTTCCATTCACAGAACACACTCCACGCCACTTTTTCCATTCTCCATCTCCATTCCCACTCCATTCTTCCATGGAAATAAAGCTCTAATCCACCTTGAGGCTAGCTAGAGGAAGATCCTTGGTGGAAGCTTGAATCCTTTGGAGAAGAATGCAGAATTTTAGCTAAGACTTTCTTAATTTTCCTACACCTTTTCTCTTTCTTGTATTTGCTTGGTTAAGTAGTATTGGATTGAGAATTTGTGTAATTGTAATTAGTGGCTAGTTAGACACTGATTAGAAAGCCTTTTATTGATTAATTGATTAGATTGGAAGCTGATTTTTCATTATTCTCTAATTTCCCATGTATACCATGTAGGTGTTCGATGAAATGCATGAGTAAGATTATATGCTTGATTGCTTGATTTGAGAATTCCTTAGTATTTAAATGGTTAATTAAACATTTTTGGATGATGAATCAGAGGCTAATTAATCAGTTAATCAATCGAATTGGGTGTTCATTATTCTTAAAGACAAGAGTTAATGATTTAATATGGGATTGAGGTCTCAATTCAATATTACTTCATTAATCTCTTGATTCTTGTGTGGTAACTTAATATACATTTGCCGTGGATACAATTAGGGACTCTTAGACCAGAATAATCACAATTGAATTAGGATAAGGATAGTGGACACCAAAGGATGATTCCAAAGCTAGTCACAAAACCATCATTCACTCATAATTTATCCAATTAGGTAGCAATTAGGAATTTTAATTCAATTAGATTTTACTTAGTTTAATTAGATCAAAACCCCTCAAATTAGATAGCTTTTAGGACCTTTAATATTTAGAAAACCCAGTTGAATATTGAACTCCATTTCCAAGGGAGATGACCTAGGTTATGCCACTAGCTACATATTTAGTTCAACCTAGTTATATTTTGAGGGTTGCACGACGAGCTCGTCACCTAACTCCTCAATAAATACATCCTAAGTAATCAAAATATAAAAGCCTACACTTGGCAACATGAATACAAGATGATACTATACAATAAGGAATATAAAATTTAGCATCTATACTAAATAAATCAGCCTAAATGTAGCATTCTCCCCATATGTTGGAGCTCATGGATTTTCATCCACTTGCTTCCCCTTATCCTTACTCGAAGAACCTTCACCTAAAATATTAATCCCATGAAACAAGATGAGATATGAATCTCAGTAACCAAGGAAATTTCTATTCATTATATCTAGTTTAATTAACATATATGCATGAATCAAAATCCACATCAGAATCATATCAGTCATAGTAGTAAATGAAACAATTAGGCTATCATGATTACTATCCCATACTAGTAATCATATTTTCATATGTTAAAGGCCAATAACACCGGGAGAGGCCTGTCCACAGCACTCACTCCCTAACCAGCACAACCAGGGCTCAGTGCATCTGGGGTTTAATCATAACCTGTGCCCGATCAAAGCACATGCACGGGTGGCACCCGCACCACAGCTCCACCATAGACTTACAAGGTCTAATCACATTACAATAGATAGCTAACTAATTCATTCAGTACTTCAAATCATTCATGTACAGCAAATATAAAATTAAAATAGATATATACATGGAATTAAAAGTCTCAGCTACCTCACTTGTAGATAAATTTGCAACAGCCACCAATGGTACAAAAATCCCCCTATAACCATAGCATCAGAGAATTACTACTTTAATTCATCATTTACTATAGCAACAAGTACCCAAGGAATTTAAAATGCTAATGACCACCTAGGGAACACTTACCCAGCCACTACAAGTCCCTAAATTCAAATTGAAATGTCATCTACCAGAAACTTCAATATTTCACCCAAAATCCTAAGCAAATTCATACAAAATTAATACCCATACTATAATCCAATCATTGGGGTCTCAAACCAACAGAAATACCTCAAAAAGAAGAGTTTATACTTACCTAATGTCAGTCCTAGTCTCAACCTACGAATTTTCACCATAGAAACACCAAATGGCAAGTTTCAGATTTTGGGTGTAAGTGAAAGTGCTCTAATTAGAATATGAATTAGCTCAAATTAAAAAGAAAGATGAGAGAATTAAGTTATATAACTATTACCTTGGCTAAATATTGCTCTAGAAGTGAGAAAAGGTGGAAATATGCCAAGAACCCTAGCCTCTCCTTTGGACCTCTAAATTTTGTGTGTCTCTCATGGTTCTGCAGAATGGGGGTGGCTAGGTTTGTTTTTAGAGTTTAAGTTAGGTCAAATATGGGTCATAGGCTGCTCCAAAGATCTAACTCCTAATGGGCTTCAGATTTTAGCTTTGTTAGGCCAGTTCTCATGTATTGGGTTACTGAAATTCAATTGGGCCAGACCAAGTTTGAAAGACTCATTTGATTGGGTCTGCTCAAGGGTTACTGGGCCAATTACATAGGCTTATGCAACTTAGGTCTTGGGTCTCTGATTCATTAAATTAAATTGGGCCATCACCAGATGCTACCTCTTGGGCCAAGCATCACAATAAAAGGTTGGGTCTGCACCTAAAATTATTAGCCTCCATTAGTCCCTAATCTTGGCCTACTTAATTTAATTTTGGCCTAGATAGGGTTTAACTTAATTAAACCTCAAACTCATATTAATAATTTATTTCTTTAAAATTTCTATTCACTAACTTGCCCAATTATCCTCTATTAATTATTCTTAATTACCCTAAATCTATAATTAATACCTAAATTAGTTTTGGGGTGTTACAGTACCTCACGATTGTGTCGTGCAATCTCAAATAAAACTAGGAAGCAAAATGAATTCTGTAGTTAATGGTGCAGCCTAGGTCATTTTCCAAGGAGTTTGTACCTCAAATTGCTTATGAAAGAGTATTCTAAGTATTAACAATTAGAACTTGTTTTGGGGATTTTGAATTTTCTAGAATTTAATTGAACTAAATCTAATTGACAAGAATAAAAAACTTAAGACTAAATTGAAGTGAATAGTCAAGTAATTGTGGTAGCTAGCTTTCAAATGGACTCTCTAGAATTCAATTATCCTTGCTTTTTTTAGTTTACCAAATTTGGATTCAAATTCTTGCTCTCTAGTGTATTCCCTATAAAGGTACCTTGAATAACCATCCAAGATTCAATTTATCAAATATTCAAGGAATTTTGCAACCACAAGAAACCTTGAATAACTAATTAATTGAATTAAGAATTAGAACACACTAAAGCCAATCCTAATTGATCAATAAAATCTACTGCACAATCCACTCAAGATGTTAATTCACCAATTAGATTAATTAATTCCTCAAACAATTAATTGCACAAAAATTCCAGCCAACCAATCCAACAATCATTGAATCAATTAGCCTAAAATCAAGAGGAATTTAGAAGTAAATTGTACAGTATTAATTCTGGAATTTTTACAAACATATGATGATCACAATTAAAATTCCAAAAATCAAATTAAGCTCAATCTAAGAATCAATTCAATCCAGTAATTTCCAGCAATTAAATTCCTAAACCAATAAGCTAAACCTAGTCAAATTAATGAAGGAAATAATGCTGAAACTAAAAGATTGAGCTAAGAAGTTTTATCCAAATTGGTGAGGAGATGTGGAGCTCAAATCTTCATCTAGGAGAATCCTATCTTCAGCTAGCCACCAAAGGGAATTCAAGCTGCCATGGAGGTTTTAATCGAAGGAAATTTGATCGTCGAAGCTTCTGCCATGGATGAATCAACGAGAATTGCCTCCTCTGGAGCTCTGGAGCTTTTTGCTATTTTTTACATCGTCCCTCCTCCCTGGAACCCACACTTCAGTGTTTTTTTCACTCTCTTTTTCATTAATTAATCACGTGCCCCGCAGCTAAAGTCATGCCTCTTTCACGTCAGCCTACGGATGGAAAAATAATGATCAAATGTAACATCTGGATGAAATGGTGAATGGATCGAGTAACTTAGCTCATTCATATGCTTCAATTACTCCTCACGTTGTATGCATTATTTTCCTTCATCTCTCGTTTCATTTAATCCTACATCAGCCCACGTGTTCCTTTGCTGAAGCTGCTTCTTCGTATGTTAATTTCAACTTGAGATCATTCAAACTTAGCTCCAGCTCACTTCATTAATCCACATGTTCAGCTTCACGTTCAGCTTCTACATGTGTGTGCTTATAAGCTTCCACTTCTTCATTCAAACCAGAATGTGGCTTCTTCATTTTTCAGCTCATAGCTTCCTTCATACATTTTCAGCTCCAGCGTCCTTCTTTGCTCCCCTTTCACGTCATGTTTAGCTCATGTAATTCGAATTTGCTCTCACATCAGCCCTCTCTACTCGCCAGCTCCCAGCTCACTAAATACTCTCTGCTTCTTGTAGTTGCTGCAGCCCGTGGCTTCCACGTGCATGTTCTTTTTGAATTCACGTCAGCTCTACATCTCGAGCTGGTGCTTCATGGTGTTCTGTTGCAGCTTCTTACTTCATTCATTTGCTGAAGTGTGTATTTCTGCTTGCTAACTCGTACTTTCTGCACTTGTCTCTGTGTTATTTCTGTAACTCCCTGCTTTATGTTTAAACGTCTTCTTCCTTTAACCCGTAACTATCCTTTGCTTACATGCACATACAGTCAAGCTGTTCACGTGATGCTTCTTCCGTGCGACCCATAGTTTCTTCTTTTCAGTTTGTGTTTCCTCCTCTGCCCATTCGTGCCTGCTTTCCTCTGTTTTGCCACTTGAATGTTTCACATAGAACTCGAGCCCAGACTTCACATGTTTTCCACGTTAGTTGCCCCTGCATGCATGGCTTTGCTTCATTTTACACCTCTATTGCCCAAGTCATTGCTTCTTGCTTTCTTTGAATCCAGAAAATGGCTTCTTCTCTTGTAGCTTCTCCTTTGTGCAGCTCCCTTTCCTCTGTTCAACCACGTCTCTTCCCATATGAGTAGCTTCTGTTTTGCTCAAGCTTGTGTAGCTCCTTGCTCTATCCAACTAAGTCATGGCTCTTTCTTCCTCTCTTGAACATGTGTTGCTCTTCCTCTATTTCTGCATGTTCTGTATCGGCTCAAGACCTATGGCACTTCCTTCTTTTGTTCACATTTAGCTCGTGTAGCTTATCTCTCAAGCAGTGGCTTCTCCCTCACACACACATGTAACTTTTCTCCTTTCCATGCAATTTAGGAAGCCCAATTAAATCTGCACCCAAAGAATGGAAGCAATTAAGTAGGAACAAATTACAAAATTATTTAAAAAGAGATTTATGTATTGAGAATTCAAAATTTTGTAAATTAATTCCTAAATTGCAAACATGGTCAATAAAATCAAATGTCATTCAATTAGATTCCTTAAGCTATATTTAATTATTAAAAAGCCAAAATTAGGAGAATTAAAGGTATAGAAATCATGCTTATCAAATTCCCCCACACTTAAGCTTTTGCACTCCCAGGCAAAAGAAAACTAAAGCTCCAAGGAAGAGATAATGGAAAGGAAATCAAGAGAAATGGAGTTGTATAAGTCACTTAGCCCAAGGAAGCTCAAAGCAAATCAATAGCTCAATTCTCCAAGTCATGTCACTTGCATCAATGCAACAAGTACCATGGCAATACACTTAATCAAAAATGAAATGCAATGAGGGTCCCTCACTTGGATTAGTGTTTATCACTCTACTTTTTAGTGTTTAGGATGAAGTGCTTACTCTCAAATTCTATCCCATCTAACTTTACTACCATAAGCTTGGTAATCGTCTACATCTCCACCTCCAAAATCAAATGCCAATGAATGAATCAAAAGGTCTTTATTATGGTTGTAATGTAGGATAAGGTATGAAACAAGCAGTAAACAAAAGAATAAAGGAAATTCAAAAAGCAAATGGATGCTTAAAAATCATCAAGAGCATTAAAACAAGAATAAGGATGGAGTAAAAGTGCATCTTAAGGCCCTATCAACCACAAACAAAAAGATATGCACTAAGAGAACTACTTTACTTTCCTTTTTCTTCTTTTCCTTTTTCAACTTTTTTTTTGTAGTATTTCAAATGCTTTTCTTTTGCTTTGTTTCTTCTTTTTTTTTCATTTATTATCATCATTTTTTTTTTGCAATACTTTCGAAGAAGAACAAACAAATGGCCTATAAATGTTGTGAAAAATGCACCTCCACCGACCTTAACAACATACAATGCCCTTAATAATTGAAAGCATCCTAATCAAGGTAGGAGGAACATTTATTTAGTTTTCATGGCTAAAAGGCTAAAAAGGAAAAAAAATATAAGGCTCAAAAAGGGAAAAACAAATGGATTAAACACAAGTAGGATAGCTTTTTGGCTCTAGCTAAAACAAAACAACAATGAACGCCTTAATCCTTTTCATGCATGGCAAATGAATAAATATGGCCTTGAATAAGATTCAAGCCAAGTTCTAGAGTAAAAGTAAGATAGGGGATACACACTAGAAATGAATAAGCAATAGGTTCAAAAATTTCACAAGGTAAATTGACCATCATCAAATTTTATTAAAGCAAAGCTAATTGCCACTTAACTTGCATTCTTAACACAAGGCCAATTCCCTATCAAATCAAGATATATCAAAGCCAGGATCCCCTCAATGCTAGCAACATACGCAAAAGCATAGTTTTTAAAAAAAAAACTAAAAAATAACACACAACTGACTAAAATCCTAGAAACTAGAAAAATCAATTAACCAAAGGAAAACAAAACTAAAAATTTTTATTTGTATCCCCCCCACACTTAAACATTGCATTGTTCTCAATGCCAGCATACAATCCAGTAAATAGATAAAAACAACACAATATAAAAGGGGAAAGGGAAAGAGTACAACCGAGGTTCAGGGTGGGTCATGAAGTTAGAGCTCCTCCTTGTCACCCCTTGGAACTCCTTCATAAAAGTGTTTGAGCCGATGTCCATTAACTTTAAATTTAGCTCCCGTCTGCTTATTCAGAAGCTCAACTGCACCAAAAGGGAAAACATCAAAAACTACATAAGGACCTTCCCATTTAAAACGAAGTTTACCTAGCATAAGCTTCAAGCGGGATTTATAGAGTAGGACTTTTTGGCCGATAACAAACTCTTTCCTTGCAATCATCTTGTCATGGAATGCTTTTATCTTTTCTTTATAGATCCTTGCATTGTCATAGGCTTCCAATCTAATCTCTTTAAGCTCTTGTAGTTGGAATTTTCTGTGAGATCCTGCTCTATTCAAATCCAAATTGCATTTCTTTACAGCCCAATAAGCTTTGTACTCCACCTCTACTGGTAAGTGACACGCTTTTTGAAATACCAGCTGATAGGGTGACATGCCAATAGGAGTCTTGTAGGCAGTCCTATAGGCCCAAAGGGCATCATCTAGCCTCTTACTCTAATCTTTCCTATTCGGCTGCATTGTTTTCTCCAAAATTTGCTTCACCTCCCAGTTAGAAATTTCTGCCTGGCCATTTGTTTGAGAGTGGTATGGAGTAGCTACTTTATGCATAACACCACACTTGCTAAGCAAGCTATGCATACTCCGGTTGCAAAAGTGAGTGCCCTGGTCACTGATAATGGCTCTAGGAATACCAAACCTGCAGAAAATGTGAGAGTGAACAAACTCTACAACCACAAAAGAATCATCAGTCCTAGTGGGTTTGGCTTCCACCCACTTCGAAACATAATCAATAGCCAATAGAATGTATGAAAAGCCAAACGACGTAGGAAAGGGTCCCATAAAATCAATGCCCCACACATCAAAGACTTCACAAAACAAAATGGGATGCTGTGGCATTTCATTTCTCCTAGATATGCTGCCTGTTTGTTGACGCTTGACACATCTTTTACAAAAATCAAAGGCATCACAAAAAAAAGTAGGCCAATACAATCCACTATCTAGACTTTCCTAACTGTGCATTTTTTACTAAAGTAACCTCCACATGCAAGTGTGTGACAAAAATTCAAAACAGAATCAAATTCTATATCAGGCACACAACGTCTAATCACTTGGTCACTAAATAGTCTCCACAAATATGGATCATCCCAAATATAATACCTAGTTTCACTCCTAAACTTATTCAACTGATGTTTAGTCAAATCAACAGGCAATTCAGAAGTAGCTAGGTAGTTTACTAAATCAACATACCAAGGATAAAAACTATGCACAGCACACAAAGCTCATCAAGGAAATCATCATCAATAGGTAGGGAATTTATCTTTGGAGCTTCAATTCTGCTTAAGTGGTCTGCCATTAAGTTTCCAACTTCACTTTTATCCTGAATGTCAATGTCAAATTCCTGAAGTAAAAGCATCCATCTAATCAATCTTGGCTTTGCATCAGGCTTCTTCAGCAAGTACTTCAAAGCTGCATGATCAATAAAAACAATGACTTTAGTATCAAGCAAATAAGATCTAAATTTATCCAAAGCAAAAATAATAACAAGAAACTCCTTTTCTGTGGTTGTATGATTTGTTTGGGCCCCATCCAGAGTCTTGGATGCATAAGCAATCACATGGGACCTCTTATTCACTCTCTGGCTCAAGACTACACCTACAGCAAAATTAGATATGTCATATAAAAGCTCAAATGGGAGGGTCCAATCAGGGGGTTGAATAATGGGTGGGGAAGTCATGTGTTTCTTAAGATCATCAAAAGCTGTTTTACATGCATAATCAAACTGAAAATCAACATCTTTTTGTAACAGCTTAGACAATGGCAAAGTAATTTTACTAAAATTTTGAATGAATCTTTTATAGAAACCTGCATGACCTAGAAAAGACCGGACCTCCCGAACATATGTCGGGTATGGTAAAGAAGTCATAACATCTATCTTAGCTTTATCAACCTCTTTGTCCTATTCAGAAATAATATGACCCAATACAATCCCTTTTCGAACCATAAAATGACATT
The DNA here is from genome assembly GCA_032878935.1 of Erythrophleum fordii. Lineage (NCBI taxonomy): Eukaryota > Viridiplantae > Streptophyta > Magnoliopsida > Fabales > Fabaceae > Erythrophleum > Erythrophleum fordii. Next base: position 3,654,529 of record JAVQMF010000055.1, read on the forward strand.
TTTTTAAATTAAGTACAAGTTTCTTCTCTATGCATCTAGCTAGGACTCTATCCAGGCTACACAAGCAATTATCAAAAGAGTTCTCATATACAGTGAAATCATCCATAAAAATTTATATACAATGTTCAAGGAAATCACTAAAAATAGAAACCATGTGTGACGACCCTAACTTCTAATCCAGATAATTATGGTTAAATACATGGTTATTAATTAATGATCAAGGTTTGGAGTTGTTACAATTAATTACTTTAATCAAATATAGGGAAATTTGATCCTTCATGTTATTAGGGCCATCAACTTAAACAACCATAAATGGGAAAACATATAAAAGGGTTTGTACCATCATTAAGGGTTTGTGATTCATCTATCCATCGATTTCAACACCCAAAAACCTCCACAAGTGTTCTCATATCATTTCCTAGCATTAGCATTAAAGAAATTAAGGTTTCTAGGTCAAAGGTGGGAGTTTGGGGACCTGAGCCACGACCTGGAACCTTTCCGCAGTGGCTAAGTTAGGTCATAGAGCTCGAAAACTAAGTTTTTAACTTTGCGCCGCGGGCCAAACCTTTTACGCTATAGCTAAGTTACTCTCGGGACTCACTCACCACGGCGAGTTGGATCTGCGCCGCGGCCAACCTACGTGGCGCCGCGGTGAGTTTTGCTATTGTATCCTCCTTAATTAATTTTCTCGACTTGCGCCGCGGTGAGGTTTCATTCTGTGACCCTCCTGGGTGATTTCTTTTTCGCTCTGCGCCGCAACGAGATTTCTCAAGCCACAGTGTCCCTCGCCACTGTCACTACTCAGGCTTGGCGAGGCCTTCCTAGCCGCGGTGTGACTCCCTCCTATAGCTATATCTCCTACATTTCACCCCCTACACTCCAGTTCTCTTCTTAGGGACACCCTAAAACCATTTACCCTTATATTTTATGGCTCTAATGGTACTTATCTACCTTATTTACGTAGCTATTCTACCATTACCAACTCAACACTTGAGTACTAATTCTCACTCACCCAACCACCACATGTCAGCCTTTTCATGGGTTAATGATAGCAAGGATTCATATACTATCAACAATTAACGTCTCATATGCATTTTGTTAGAGGTTTCATAGATTAATGACAGCAAATATATTTTGGTCACAAGGTGCATGGGGTCAATGCTTAATGTTCATATAAAATCAAATCACTTATCCATTGTTAGCCAATTACAATCATAATGTTCAACCCCATGATAATTAAATTACATATACAGTCCTTATACTTGGCAACTCCTAATGCAATGCAGCAATGATACAAAACTAGCAACTTAGTTACAATACAATTTGACAAGACTCCTAAACCTATGTGCTACCAAACCATTTAATAAGCTTCCGTAAATTTTCTCCTTACCATTATGAGGTCCGATCCCTGAAAATGTTAGCCCACAACGGGGTGAGATATACAATCTCAGTAACAAAAGGGCAGTTTCTATATACATGTACAAGTTAATCAATCCAATGCAATTTCATGTCATCAATACCAGAATCATCAATTCAATTTGCAAATGAACTAGTTGAACTACTAATAATTACTGTCCTATACCAGCAGTAATACCTAACATGTTAATGGCCAATAATACCAGGAGAAGTCCATCCACGGCACTTACTCCATCATGAGCACAACCAGGGCTCAGTGCATCTAGGGTTTGATCATAACTCAATGCTCGATCGAAACACATGCATGAGTGGTAGCCGCACCACAGCTCCACCATGGACTCACAAGGTCCAATTACAATAACAATCAAGTAATCAACTAGTCATTTAGCATTTCAAAACCAAGCATGTGTAACAAATAACAAATTAACATGAGCATATATATGGAATTAGGAAAATAGGCCCAGTTACCTCAATGAAGCCAATTACTCTTCCCTTAGCTACCATAATAATCCAAATGCACATCAAGCCTATAACAAGCATAATTATCGTCATTTCTATTCAACAAATCAGATATCCAAAGAATTGAACTACTAATGATAGCCTAGAGGTTACTCACCTAATTACCAAGGGATTTAATTTTGGGTTCCAACTTTCCCACACCAGAAACTACTATAGTTCACTCTAATTTCTGGGTAATTTCACATGAAATCAAAGCCCATATCATAGGTCAACTATAAGGGTCTCAAACTAACAAAAAATGCATCAAAACGGGAGGGATATACTCACTTAACAACACCCATAGCCTCAACTTTCGAAAATCCACCATGGAAGCACCAAAATTCGCATTTCAGTCATCAAGCCCAGAAAATTCAGTTTTCCACCATTAATTCCTTGTAATTTTGCACAATAACAGAGCCCATTATGATAATCCATCCTTAGGGGCATTTTCCAGCAAAGTAATACACAAAATGGAAGGGAAATACTTACTTAATCATCCCTCTAACCTCCAACTCTGAAAATCTTGCAAGGAATCACCCAACACTAAGTTTCAGATTTGAGAAGAAGATGAAAATGCTCAAAACCAAAAATTAATTGGACCAAAATGAAGAGGAGGATGAGAGGTTCAAGTTATATATAACTCACCTTGGCTAAATCATCCTCTAAAAGTCAAAAATGGAGCTTCCATGTTGGTAGAACCCTAGCCTCCCTTAAACCTTCGAATTTTCTCCCTTGCCTCTTGTGTTTTCTACTGAATAGGGAGGGAGGCTGTTGACCCTTTAGGGTTTTTTAATGAGAGATGGGCTAACCTATTAGCCTAAGGTCCAATTGGGCTCATCTCTAGTGATTGGACCATGGTTTAATGAATAGGCTACAGAAAATTTAGAGCTAAAAGTGGAATGTGCTGACCAATGGCCCAATTCCTTGTGGGTTCAGATTTTTATACTTGTTGGGCCTTTGTTTAGTGAGGTGGGCTGCAAAACACTTTGAGTTTAAGTGAAGTATGCTGACCTTAGGGCCCAAATTCTGGTGGGTTCAAAGGTTAGTGTTAGTTGGGCTGAATCTCATAAGTTGGGCTTCAAAGTTGTAGTTGGGTCAGGCCAAATTTCAAGAGCCAATCTAATTTAGGCCTACATAATGTGCGTTAGGCCAACTCACATAAATTGGGTCTTAGACCCCTATTCTACTAAATCAGATTGGGTCATTACTAGGCAATCTTTCTTAGCCCAAGTCTCATGATAAGGAGTTGGGCTTACACCCAAAATTATTGTGCCTCTATAAATCCTTATCCATGGCTTATTCAAATTAAATTTTGGGCCCCAATTAAGCTTTAACCCAAATGAAATCTTAAACCTATATTAATAACTTATTTCTCTATAAATTTTTATTCATAAAGCTTACCCAATTATTTCATGATAATTATTCTTAATTAGTCCAAATATATTATTAACATCTTAATTAACTTCGGGGTGTTACACCATGTACCGTTGGAAAGTTCCAGGGGCATTGTAAAGACCAAAGGGCATTCGTTTGTAGGCATATGTTCCAAATGGGCATGTGAATGTCGTCTTCCCTTGATCCTTCAGGGCTATGCATATCTAGAAATACCCTGAAAATCTATCCAAAAAATAGTAGTGAGATTTACCAGCTAAACACTCAAGCATCTGATCAATAAAAAGGAGGGTGTAATGATCTTTTCTAGTGACTAAATTAAGCTTTCTATAGTCAATGCAAACCCTCCAACTATTTTGTACACAGGTAGGCACCAATTCATTATTCTCATTCTGGACAATTGTGATCCCTAATTTCTTTGGAACCACCTGCACAGGACTAACCCACTGACTATCAGAAATAGGATAAATAATACCAGCAGATAAAAGTTTAGAAACTTCCTTTTTAACTACATCTAAAATAAGTGGGTTCAGTTGCCTTTGAGGTTGCCTTACTGGCTTTGCCCCATCTTCCAACAGAATTCTGTGCATTCATGTATCAGAGCTAATGCCTAGTATGTCAGCTAAGGTCCACCTTATTGCTTGTTTTCTCCTCCTTAAGACCTCTAAAAGCTTCTCTTCTTCCTCTGGAATAATGTCACTGGCTACAATCACCAGAAGCTTCTCATCCTCTTCCAAATAGGTGTACTTGAGGTTGTCTGGCAGTGGTTTGAGCTCTAAGGTGGGAGCTTGCTTAACCGATAGTATGAGTTGTTTGATTTCAATCTCTTCCATGCCAAATGCCTATTCAGATAACTCACAGACAGAAGAAACAACTTCCCCATCTTTGGGAATATCAGTAGTATAGAAAGAATCAAAAGAATCAGCAATCAAGTGAATATCAGCATCATGATTCCCTAAACTATCCATATCAACATGCAAAGAATCATCAGTACCAGAAAGATTAACAAGACCAATAAAATCAATAGATGTTCTAGATGAAATAGAATCAATCTGATCAGCAATAGATTCCTTAGAGTTAATATCATCATACAAGCTCAAAAATTCATCAATTTCTCTACATATAGTACAAGAATGAGAGTCATCACAATTGTGTCTCAAAGAATCATCAAGATCAGTAATATCATAGGAATCAGTCAATAAACTATCCTTAAAATTAGCACTAGCATTATCAACTAGCATATCAATCAGACTAATACTAAAAATAGAGTTATCATCACAGGGATGTTTCATGGCATCAAATATATTAAATTGTATCACATTGCCAGCAAACTCCATTTGAAGAGTACCTTCATGCACATTTATAATTATTTTAGCAGTTTTTAGAAAAGGTCTACCTAAAATGAATGGGCCATGTCTACTAGATTTATATCTATCATCCTCCATGTTAAGGACATAAAAATTAGCTGAAAAAATCAAATCCTTCACCTTGACCAGAACATCCTCCAACACTCCTGAAGGATAAGCAATGCTCCTGTTTGCCAGCTGCACAACCACTCCGGTAGGTTTCAGCTCTCCCATCTACAAAGATGAATAAACAGATTTAGGCATAACATTTATAGCAGCACCAAGATCAATCAAAGTATCAAAAAATTCAAAATTCCCAATGGTGCATGGAATTGTAAAAGTGCTTGGATCTTAACACTTAGTGGGCATTGTTGGCTGTACGAGTGCTGAAATATTCTTGCCAAAATTGACTTTTTGATTCCCTCTTAGATGCCTCTTGTTAGTACATATTTCCTTGAGAAACTTGGCATATTTAGGGATGGTTTTGATTGCCTCCAACAAAGGTATATTGACCTTAACCTTTTTGAAAGTCTCTAGAATTTCTTTTTCCACATCTGCTTCAGTCTGCCTCTTTCCCAAGGTAGGTTTATGTGGGAAAGGTAAAATTTTCTTTGGCTCTTCTTCTTTGTTAGGCTCATTTGGTGTGACATGTGTTTTTAATAATGCCGGCTCTGATAAACACATATTTTATCTATTTTCATCCTCCTAATTTAGTCATTTTAATAATCAAATGTAGCTTAATGCATGCAATTGAATGGAAATTGATTTTATTAGCCATTTTTGCACTTTAGGAATTAAACTGCAAAATTCTTGAATTTTATTGCTTGAATTCCTTTTAAAATAATTTTGTGGTTATTTCTACTTAACACTTTCCATTCTTTTGTGTAGATTTTTATGGGCTTTGAACACAATCTTGAAAGCCACTAGTTGGAGAGTAAAAGAGAATAAAAATTAAATATATTAGAAGCAAGCAAGAAGGAGAAGCATGTGCAGAATTTTAATATGAATTGGGAGATTGAACAAGCATTTGATTTAAAGAAGAGAAAGGAATGATTAAAGAAGCATGAGCTTGAGCTAAAGAGAAACTTACGTGCAAAACAGAGAAGAAAACGTGGAAGTCTGGGCACAAAGGAAGAAGGAAATCATGTGGAGAACAAGCAGAACAGAACATGCAGCAGAAAGCTTGACGTGGAAAGAAGGCAGCTCGCAAACTCCAGTAGAAAGAGAGAAGAAAACCATGGTTCTGGTTCGAAAAGAAGCTGGAAATCACGTCTGGACAGCAGCTAAACGAAGCAGATCTAAGGCCACGAAATGAAGTTGCTGGAACAGGGATGAACGTTGCAGTGAAGAAGAAGAGGCACGAGTTGCTGGATTGAATGAAGATGCTGGACCTAAGGAAAAGAGGACGTGATTTCAGCGCTAGAATATAGAGCTGGGAGCTTTGTGCTTGGCTGAGAAAGAAACAAGAAAATGAGTTGCAGAATCACGTAAAAGCTGCAGAATAGAGAAGAAGCCACATGCAGAAATAAGAAAGAATAGAGCTACGAGTTAGCAACACAAACACAGAACACATGCAGAAGTTTTGGCGTGAGGAGCATGAAGAAACAAATGACAACAGTTTACAACTCGAGCAGCTCACAAACTCCAGCAGAAGCAAAACGAAATGAAGATGCAGAACCAAAGCCACGAAGAAGCTGCAGAAGTTACGTCTGGGAAGCAGTAACGTGGGTGCATGAGCTGAATAATAAAGTGGGGCCCATCTCATGCATAATAGCTTCAGGCAAATGGAATAAGATGCTGAGCACGTGAAGTCATTAAAGAAACACGTGAGAAGGGGCTGGACATCACGCCATTCGTCCATTCATTCAGAATTTTATTCCACGCCATACACAGCACACGACGTCTCCATTCATCACACGCCTCCATCCAGAGTCCAACCCATTCACATCTTCTCCCCATTCCATAGTCTATTTATTCACGCCTGATCATACTCTCGCCTCCCATTGAGGGACACCTCCATCCAATCATCAACCATTCACCCACGCCTCCATTCATCCATCTCATCCATTCTCTCCATCTCCATTCCATCATAACATGAAGATCTAATCTCCATCTTGAGGCTAGCAAGGGATGAAGCTCTTGAGTAGAAGCTTGAATCCATGGATGAACAATAAATTCTGGCTAAGATTTTCTTATTTTTCTTACACTTTTTCTTATTCTGTACAATCTCGGTTGAGTTGTATCTTATTTAGAATTTGTGTAATTAATTAGTGGCTAGTTAGACACTGATTAGGAAACCCTTTTTGTTGATTAATTGGTTAAATTTGAATTTGATTTTTCATTATTCTCTCTAATCTCCCATGTACGCCACGAAGGTGTTCGATGAATTGCATGAGTGAGATTTTGTGCTTGATTGTTTGATTTGAGAATTCCTTAGTGTTTAGTTGGTTAATTAAACATTTTTGGATGATGAATCATAAGATAATTAATTAGTTAATCAATCAAATTTGATGTTCATTGATCTTAAAGACTAGAGTTAACGGTTTAATGCGGGATTGAGGTCTCAATTCAACATTAGATTATTAATCTCTTGAATCTTGAATGGTTATTCAAGATCATTTGCTAATGAACATAATTAGGAATTCTTAGGCCATAATTAATCACAATTGGAAGAGGATAAGGATAGTGGATACCAAGAGACAATTCCTAAGCTAGTCACAAGACCATTATCCACCCACAATTTATCTAATTAGGTAGACATTAGGAAATTTGTTTCAATTCAGTTTAGGATAGTTTAATTCAATCAAAAACCCCCCAAATTAAATAGTTCTAGGACCTTAGAACACGTAGAGAACCTAATTAAATATTGAATTCCAATTCCAAGGGAGATGACCTAGGTTGTGCCACTTGCTATATTTTTAGATCAACCTAGTTTTATTTTGAGGGTTGTACGACGAGCCCGTCAGGCTCATCCATGGTAGTGGTATCTGAGGATCCCTAAACTTCTTTTCCACTCCTAAGAGTGATGGCACTAACATTGCTATTATTCCTTGGATTGACAATAGTTTGAGAAGGTAATTGGCCCGAACCTTGGCTTTTTATCTCATCGAGAGAGCTAGCCAACTAACTAAACATATTCTCTAAATGCTTGTTCTGATTTTTCATGTTAGCCATTTCTTGTTTGTTTCTAGCCTCATTTTGATCCATCTTTTCCATGAGTTGCTTCATCATAAACTCCATACTGTTATCTTTTATGGGTTCCTCTTGGATAGGAACTGATTGCCTAATAGGTTGGGAATACTGTGCACTCGGTCCTGCAACATTGTATCTATTTTGCTGTTGCCCTCCCCCATATCTCAGGTTAAGGAGATCTCTCCATCCTGGATTGTATGTATTAGAATAGGGATCATATTTTTGCTTCCCTTGTTGCATTGGCCTGACTGGAAACATCCCAGCACAAGCCTCTGCCTTATCCTTTAACATAGGGCACTGATCAGTAGCATGTGTGGCCAAACAGCATATATCACACAGCGGTCCTACCAAGGTAATAGAGGTAGATGTCTATCCAGATGCATAGCACTGTGGATAAGAATATGTCTGAGTAGGGTAGGACTGTGGTGCATAAGTCTGAGAAGGAGTAGAAGATGACTGCTGTTGTTTTGAGCTAAAGCAAGCTAACGAACCATAGTGGTTAGCTCATTCAACTGACTCTTAACTTTAGTATCATACTGTGAAGTACCCAACCATTTACTCCTCTTGCCATCTGCATTGATCTAGACCCAAATTGCTGAGCATTCTGAGCCATCTTATCAATCAACTCCCAGGCCCTTGTAGGTGTCAATCACCTAAGGCTCTACCAAAGGCAGCATCAATCATGTTTCTGTCCATGTTTAACAGTCCCTCATAGAAGTACTGAATAAGCAACTGATCAAAAATTTGATGGTAAGGACAACTAGCCAGCAATCTTTTGAATCTTTCCTAGTACTTATACAAAGTCTCTCCACCATTCTGTCTAATCCCACATATTTCTTTCCTTATTAATGCAGTGCGAGATACAGGAAAGAATTTCTCCAAGAAGAGCCTTTTCAATTGGTCCCAAGAAGTAATGGCACCGGGAGGTAGATAGTACAACCAATCCTTGGCTAAACCATCCAAGGAAAAAGTAAATGCTCTGAGCTTAATTTGTTCTTCTAAGACACCCTGTGGCTTCATTGTAAAGCATACAACATGGAATTTCTTCATATGTTTGTGAGGGTCATCTCTTGCAAGTCCATGAAACTTAGGAAGTAAGTGAACCAAATCAGATTTAAGCTCAAAATTTGCATCTAAATCTGGATATTGTATACAAAGATTTTGATAATACACATTAGGAGCTGTCAATTCTCTAATGGTTCTGGCATGCATGTTATTATTCAAATTTGCATTTACATTCAAGTTAGCTTGAACATGCATATTCCTGTTAGCATTCATTTGATCTTGTTCAGCCATATTATCACCAGCAAATTGAAGTACACAATCAATTCCTTGCACATAATCAAAAGCAGAGGAAATAGAACTACTAATTCCTACACTATCCTTGTTCTTTCTAATCCTTACTTGCCTTCTAAAGGTTCTTTCAATTTTCGAATCAAATCAATTAATTTTTCACCAGAGCTTCTTGTCACACAACAATTAGACAAGCAAAAACTAAGAAGGAACACAAAAATCAACAAAGAAAAATTAAAACAAAAAATCTAGAGAAATTAAAAAATTCCTTGAAAATTCGAAAAAATACTAAAAAAATTAGAAAAAGTGCCTCAAACGTTGGAATTTGGCCAACAAATAGTGCACTAAATAGCTTTGCTATTATTTATGCTCAAAACACCTAAAAACCTTAGAAGACAAAGCTTAAGAATTTTCTGGGCACTTTAAACAAAAGTTCCAGCAAGCAGGCTAGGTGATTCAAGTAACCGAAATGGTCCAATTCCAAGCTTAAAACAAGGAAAAAAGATAATAAAAATAGAGCAAAAATAGGGCAAAAATACTAAGAAATCCCTTCAAACAATTAAGAAACTAAACTCCCTGGCAACGGCGCTAAATTTGAAGATTGTGTCATGCAATCTCAAATAAAACTAGGAAACAAAATGAATTCTGTAGTTAATGGTGCAGCCTAGGTCATTTCCTAAGGAGTTTGTACCTCAAATTGCTTATGAAAGAGTATTCTAAGTATTAACAATTAGAACTTGTTTTGGGGATTTTGAATTTGCTAGAATTTAATTGAACTAAATCTAATTGACAAGAATAAAAAACTTAAGACTAAATTGAAGTGAATAGTCAAGCAATTATGGTAGCTAGCTTTCAAATGGACTCCTTAGAATTCAATTATCCTTGCTCTTTTTAGTTTACCAAATTTGGATTGAAATTCTTGCTCTTTAGTGTATTTCCTATAAAGGTATCTTGAATAACCATCCAAGATTTAATTCATCAAATATTCAAGGAATTTTGCAACCACAAGAAACCTTGAATAACTAATTAATTAAATTAAGAATTAGAACACATTAAAGCCAATCCTAATTGATCAATAAAATCTAGTGCACAATCCATTCAAGATGCTAATTCACTAATTAGATTAATTAATTCCTCAAACAATTAATTGCACAAAAATTCCAGCCAACCAATCCAACAACCATTGCATCAATTAGCCTAAAATCAAGAGGAATTTAGAACTAAATTGTACAGCACTAATTCTGGAATTTTTACAAACATATGATGATCACAATTAAAATTCTAAAAATCAAATTAAGCTCAATCCAAGAATTAATTCAATCCAGTAATTTCCAGCAATTAAATTCCTAAACCAATAAGCTAAACCTAGTCAAATTAATAAAGGAAATAATGCTGAAACTAAAAGATTGAGCAAAGAAATTTTATCCAAATTGGTGAGGAGATGTGGAGCTCAAATCTTCATCTAGGAGAATCCTATCTTCAGCTAGCCACTAAAGGGAATTCAAGCTGCCATGGAGGTTTTAATCGGAGGAAATTTGATCGTCGAAGCTTCTGCCATGGATGAATCAACGAGAATTGCCTTCTCTGGAGCTCTGAAGCTTTTCGCTACTTTTTATGTCATCCCTCCTCCCTGGAACCTACACTTCAGCATTTTTTTCACTCTCTTTTAGTCAATCATGTGCCCCTCAGCTGAAGTCACGCCTCCTTCACCTCAGCCTATGGATGGAAAAATAATGATCAAATGTAGCGTCTGGATGAAATAGTGAATGGATGCTACTGCCCGAGTAACTTAGCTCATTCACATCCTTCAATTACTCCTCACGCTGTACGCATTATTTTCTTTCAGCTCTCATTTCATTTAATCCTACATCAGCCTACATGTTCCTTTGCTAAAGCTGCTTCTTCGTGTGTCAATTTCCATGTGAGATCATTCAAACTTAGCTCCAGCTCACTTCATTAATCCACATGTTCAGCTTCACGTTCAGCTTTTGCATGTGTGTGCTTATAAGCTTCCACTTCTTCAATCAAACCAAAATGTGGCTTCTTCGTTTCTTAGCTTATGGCTTCCTTCATACATTTTCAGCTCCAGCGTCCTTCTTAGCTCCCTTTCACATCATGTTTAGCTCATGCAATTCGAATCTGCTATCACATCAGCCCTCTCTACTCGCTAACTCCCAGCTCACTGAATACTCTCTGCTTCTTGTAGTTGCTGCAGCCCGTGGCTTCCACGTACATGTTCTTCTTGAATTCACGTCAGCTCTACATCTCGAGCTGGTGCTTCATTGTGTTCTGCTGCAGCTTCTTACTTCATTCATTTACTGGAGTGTGTATTTCTGCTTGCTAACTCGTACTTTCTGCACTTGTCTCCACGTTATTTCTGCAGCTCCCTGCTTTATGTTTTGACGTCTTCTTCCTTTAACCCATAACTATCCTTCAGTTGCATGTACATATAGTCAAGCTGCTCACGTGATGCTTCTTCCATGCGACCTATAGTGTCTTCTTTTCAGTTCGTGTTTCCTCCTCTGCTTATTCATGCTTACTTTCCTCTGTTTTGCCACTTGAATGTTTCACGCAAAACTTGAGCTTCTTCTTCTTTTCTCTTTGCCCAGACTTCACGTGTTTTCCATGTTAGCTGCCCCTGCATGCATGGCTTTGCTTCATTTTACACCTCTGTTGCCCAGCCTATTGCTTCTTACTTTCTTTGAATCCAAAAAATGGCTTCTTCTCTTGTAGATTCTCCTTTGTGCAGCTCCTTTTCCTCTATTCAACCACGTCTCTTCCCATATGAGTAGCTTCTATTTTGCTCGAGCTTGTGTAGCTCCTTGCTCTATCCAACCAACCCATGGCTCTTTCTTCCTCTCTTGAACATGTGTTGCTCTTCCTCTGTTTCTACATGTTCTGTATCAGCTCAAGACCCATGGCACTTCCTTCTTTTATTCACATTCAGCTCATGTAGCTTATCTCTCAAGCAGTGGCTTCTCCCTCACACACACATGTAACTTTTCTCCTTTCCATGCAATTTAGGAAGCCCAATTAAATCTGCACCCAAGGAATGGAAGCAATTAAGTAGGAATAAATTAAAAAATTATTTAAAAAGAGATTTATGTATTGAGAATTCAAAATTTTGTAAATTAATTCCTAAATTGCAAACATGGTCAATAAGATCAAATTTCATTCAATTAGATTCCTTAAGCCATATTTAATTATTAAAATGCCAAAATTAGGAGAATTAAAAGGTATAGAAATCATGCTTATTAGTACCCGTGGCCAAATGCTTCTTATTTATTCTTATTTGCTTAATGTGATTGTTGTTCCCTGTTTCTTACCAACACAGCACGTTCTAGAGCTTTTAAAAATTCCAGCTTCTTCATGAATTCGTGGCTGTTCTACTCGAGTGTGTTCTCTTCATGCAGCTCCTTTAAAATCTGCTCATGCAGCTCATTCTTCTCTCTTTCACCACATAGCTTCTTCATGGATAGTCCAAACATGATGCAACATGGAGCATGTGTGAAACCCATGCCTTGTAATGTTCTTTCTTAGCTCGTGTTGCTTCCTCTATTCCAGCTACGTTTCTTCTTTTCCTGATTTCGTGAGTGCTTTAAGCTTCTTTGTTCTAGTAAGCTCATAGCTACCTCTCCATGTCTAGAAACAATACCATGCTTCTATTATTCCTTTCTCACATCAACTCCATAGCTTCTTCTTCCTTGTAAACTATCACTTGAGCCTCTTCTGTTTTGCTTGTTCTTCCTTCATTCTACAGCTCATTCCACGTGATTTGATGGGATTGCTAAATGTGTAAGTGAGTGTTGGTTTGCTCTCAAATGCTGTGCTTGTGAGTCTCTTATTGCTTCTTATGTTTTCCTCCATGTCAAAATTGCATGGTGTTTGAAGCTCATCCCTTCTCTAAATCAATTTACTATTCAAGCTTTAATTTCCCATTGAAATTCTGCACAAAAATTAAGAACAATTCAATAGGAAAATTCACAAAATCATTTAAAGAAAGTTATGCATTAAAATCCTAAAATCTTGTAAATAATTTCCTTGAGTGCACAAATGATTACTAACATCAAATTTTACCTAATTAAACTCCTCAAGCCATATTTGCTCATTAAAATGCTTAAGTTAGGAGAGTTAAAACATATAAAATTCATGCTTATCAAGGCTCCTCAGTAATTTGTACAATAGAGGGAGATGGCTCTTATTCTTAAACCTCAGACCTAAGATAGAGTCTTTGCCCTGTCACAGCAGGAGGCTAGTTGGTCCCTGAGTCTAATCCAAGATACTATTAGAATAAATGATTTTTTTATAACTATATTGTTTGATTTGGGTGCTAGCCATTCTTTCATATCATATGACTATACTAGAAGGTTGGGTCTGAGTATGCATACACTATCATATGACTTGCATGTATCTACCCCCCAGGAAACTGAGCCATTACCTCTCATGCTTGCTCGAATTGTGTGGTCTAGTTTAATCATTACTTTACCACTATTGATTTGATATGCATGCCCCTTATTGATATTGATTTAATCATTGGCATAAACTAGATGTCTGCAAATAATGCCATACTATATTATAGTCACATATGTATTACTTTACTTGAGTATGGGACTGTACCTAGTATGAAGACTGAATTATCTGTTATGACCACCACCCAAGCTAAAAGGTCTCTAGGGCATGGTTGCCAGGGATTCCTAGTCTTCTTTTCAATTCAGGCTGAGGTAGAAGAGGATATAAAGGAGATCCTAGTAGTGAGAGAGTTCCTAAAGGTATCCCCTAGAGAAATTAGCGGACTACCCCTACAGAGAAAGGTCAAGTTTCCTATAGACATTATACCTAGGGCAGGTATAGTGTCTAAGGCCTCGTATAGAATGGATCCCATTAAACTAGCTGAGCTTAAAAAGTAGATAAAATAACTTTTAGAGAAAGGTTTTATCAGACGCAATGTCTTACCATAGGAAGCTCCAATCTTATTCATAAAGAAAAAAGATGGGAGCCTTAAACTATGTATAGATTACAAGGAGCTCAATAAGATAACCATTAAGAATAAGTACCCTTTCCCTCGTGTAGATGACCTTATAGATTAGTTAGTAGGAGCATCAATTTTCTCTAAGATAGACCTCAGATCAGGATACCATCAACTTAGAATAAAGGTTGAGGATATTCTCAAAATAACATTTAGAACCAGATACGGGCACTATGAGTTTTTAGTTATACCTTTCGAGTTAATGAATGCACCTGAAATGTTCATAGATTATATAAATAGAGTGTTTAGGCCATATTTAGATAGATTTGTAGTTGTCTTCATAAATGACATTCTCATCTATTCAAAGAATAGAGAAGAATATGAGCAGCATCTAAGATTAGCCTTGGAGACCCTAAGAGAGAGACAGGTGTATGCTAAACTTAGTAAATATAAGTTCTGGCTCACTGAAATTTGATACCTAGGCCATGTGATCTTCTAAGCAAAGGTCGCAGTAGATATCCATAAGGTAGAAGCAGTATTACAGTGGGAGAGACCTAGGATAGTAACAGAGATTAGGAGCTTCCTAGGTTTAGCAGACTATTACAGGAGGTTCATTTAGGGCTTTTCTCAGATAGCAATGCCACTGACCAAGCTCACTAGAAGGAATGTGCCATTTGTGTAGGATGAGAAGTGTGAGAAAAGTTTTTAGGAATTAAAGCACAAGTTAACCACGGCCCCAGTTTTAGTACTCCCTGACCCTATAGAGACTTTTATAGTCTATAGCGATGCTTCTAAGAAAGGGTTAGGATGTGTACTCATGCAGAAAGCCCGAGTGGTAGCTTATGCTTCTAGACAGCTAAAGCCACATGAAGAAAATTACTCTATACACGACCTAGAGCTAGCTGCAGTGGTATTTGTTTTAAAAATATGGAGACATTACTTATATGAGGTAGTTATAGAAATTTACAATGACCACAAGAGCCTTAAATACTTATGTGAACGAAAAGAGTTGAATATGAGATATCGAAGATGGTTAAAATTTTTGAAAGACTATGATTTTACATTGAAATACCATCCCAATAAGGCTAATGTGGTAACTGATGCCTTGAGTAGGAAATCCATACATATGGCATGTATGATGA
The DNA here is from genome assembly GCA_032878935.1 of Erythrophleum fordii. Classification (NCBI taxonomy): domain Eukaryota; kingdom Viridiplantae; phylum Streptophyta; class Magnoliopsida; order Fabales; family Fabaceae; genus Erythrophleum; species Erythrophleum fordii. The sequence continues at coordinate 3,669,774 of JAVQMF010000055.1, forward strand.
TCCAAGAGTAGGAATTGATTGAGAGATTCAGAGATATGAGTCTCTCATGTGAGGTGTATTCAAGGAAGTTATTAATGAGTAAAACCCGAATAGAAAATGACCTGAGGGATCAGATAAGAGAGGCTCAGCAGACAGATGACCATGTAAGTAAGATTAGATCCTAGATGGCCCAGGGTAGCATTCAGGAGTTCAATCTATCTGAGGATGACATAGTGAGATATAGGGATAGGCTGTATATACCTAGAAATATATAAATCAAAGAGAGAATATTAGATAAGGCACATAAGAGCAAGTACACCATTTATCCAGGCAGTAATAAAATATGTCAAGACCTAAAGAAAATGTTCTAGTGGCCTGGAATGAAAGCAAACATAGCAGAGCATGTCTCCCGATGTTTAGTATGTCAGAGAGTTAAGATAAAGCACCAAAAACCAGTTAAGTTACTATAACCCCTAGATATCCTAGAGTGGAACTGGGATAGTATAGTAATAGATTTTGTCATGGGTTTACTTAAGACATCATCAAGGCATGATGCAATATGGGTAATAGTAGATAGATTACCAAAGTTAGAACACTTTTTAGCCATGAAAGCCACTTATACCCTAGACAAATTAGCCCAACTGTACGTCAGGGAGATAGTTAGATTACATGGTATACCCAAGAGCATAGTTTCAAATAGAGATCCCATATTCACATCGAATTTTTGGAGATCATTATAGGATGCTCTAGGTACAATGCTTAGATTTAGTATAGCCTATCACTCATAGATAGATGGACAGACGAAGAAAACCATCCAAACCTTAGAAGACATGTTGAGGGCGTGTGTCTTAGAAATGAAAGGGAGCTGGGATACATACTTGCCTCTAGCAGAGTTTACCTATAATAATAGTTATCATGCAAATATATAGATGGTACCGTATAAGGCATTGTATGGGAAGCAGTGTAGGCCTTCAATATGTTGGGTAGAGCTAGGAGAGCAAAGCCTTATAGGCCCAGAGTTAGTAGACCAGACCTCTAAACAAATTGAGACCATTAGAAAGAAACTTATAATGCCTAGAATAGATAGAAGAGTTATGTAGATAGACATAGACGGCTATTAGGGTTTGAGATTAGAGACCATGTCTTCATTATAGTGTCTCTAGTCACTGGGATAGGTTAGTCCATTAAAAGTAAAAAGCTCAGTCTAAAATACATAAGTTCATTTCAGATTCTTAATAAAGTAGGATCTGTGGCTTACAGACTTGCCTTTTCCCTGAACCTAAGTATAGTACATAATGTATTCTATGTTTCATAACTCAAAAAGTACCAACCTAACCCCTCACATGTCATAGAATATGAGAATATGCAGTTATAAGATGATCTATCATACATAGTATCACTAAATCGAATCGTGAACATTAGACTCAAACAGTTACGAAATAAGACGATACTACTGGTAAAAGTGGTTTGGAAAGAGTTATCTCCTAAAAAGGCTACTTGGGAGCTAGAAGAAGAAATGAGAAAGAAGTATCCAAAGCACTTCCCATGAGGTATGTTATCTAAATTTTGAAGACGAAAATTTTTTAAAAAGGGGAGAATTGTAATGTCCCATTTTCGTTAAATAATAGAAACAGGTGCATTTTCAAAGCAAGTCCCCTAAAATGAATTAGTTAAGGTCCCAAAAAATTTAAGTAGCATTCTAGACTCCCAAAAATGAGAATCCCAAGCTCAAATAGAAAGAAAAATAAAGCTAGAATAAAGAAACAAAATTGAACGAAAGATTTATGAAATGTAATAGCATTTTTGTAATTTTGAGCAAATTTTAGAGTTCACATAGGAAGGATTTCTCAATAAAATTTTTGAGTTCTCCAGGATTCTCAAAAGTCTTAAAAATCATGGGAAGCCAAGAACCCTTAAAAATTGTTGAGACCAAGCAAAGTGTCTCCCAAAAGTGAGATTAAGCTAAAACCTCTTAGAGAAAATAGGTGAAGCAAATCCAAAATTCATAAGTGAATGAGTGAGGCTAATCTACTCACTTGGCAAGCCTATGTATACTATGTATGACTTATTCAAATGCCAAAGATGTTTCTTCAATGCTCATACATTTCAATATATCCATGCATGCATTTTCAAGACTTATTTTGCATACTTTATATATGGTTGAAATGAGAGATGAGCTATTGGGATTCTTTGGATCTCATTCCCTCCTCTTCAATGTTCTAACTTACTATGTGGACTAAGTGAATAAGGTAATAGGAGCTAACAACTTGGAAGATGAAAGTATAACAAGAAAGTGTCTTAATTTTGCTTCTTTATAGCCATATGAGTAGCAAATATTGTAATCCTTTATTGTATATGTCACATGACCTCATGAACATATGTAATTATGCAAATGTATCATGTACAAGTGAGATTTAATGTTATATGAATGGTATAGTGCATTTTGGATGGAATAGCAAGACTAGCCTTGTGAAATCTTATGTATGGCATGGGGTGAGAGAGTGAGTTTTCAAATTCTAGATTTATGTACCTTTGAGACAAGTTTAGAATGTCATTTTGGTGCATTCCCACGTGCTCAAGTAGTCATAGTTTCCTTAGAGCTCAAATTGGACCATTTGAACCCTTTGTAGAGCTTGAAAATGACCATTTCACAACCAATGTCAAGATCTGACCAAATGAACGAATTTGCCCACAAAATTTGGCACATATATAGATCTTATCCAGAGCTTTTTAGGAAGCAAAGACTAGATTATTCAGAGCTCTGTGGAATTAATTATATGTTTTTAAAATTGGCATTTTTTTATTAAACCGATACAGGTATTGTTCATATGGTCAAAAACTTGGGTTGTGTCATTCATAGGCCAAATGATGTTCAATGCTCATGCAATTTTTCAAAAATAAACTAGACATGATAAGCTTTCCATGGCCACCAAGATCACCCCAATTGGACCTCTGAGCAGAGAGATGTGAATTTTTAAATTTGGAGGTTAGTATCAAGGATGATAATCGACCTTTGGTACTATTTCATAGATTTCCCATGGCTAGGAGCCCATGTTGAGGTTTGGAAATATTTTTACATAAAGTAAACATATGTAGCTTTCCAAAATAGTAAAGAATGCATGATTTTGATTTTTTTAAAATTAGTTATAATTTTTCAAAATTTGTGGAATTAATTATATGTTTTTAAAATTGGCATTTTTCTATTAAACCGATACAAGTATTATTCATATGGTCAAAAACTTGGGTTGTGTCATTCGTGGGCCAAATGATATTCAATGCTTATGTAATTTTATAAGAATAAACTAGACATGATAAGATTTCCATGGCCACTAAGATCACTCCAATTAGACCTCTATATGGAGAGATGTGAATTTTTAAATTTGGAGGTTAGTACCAAAGATGATAATTGACCTCTAGTAGTATTTCATAGAATTCCCATGGCTAGGAGCCCATGTTGAGGTTTGGAAATATTTTTACATAAAGTAAACATATGTAGCTTTCCAAAATAGTAAAGAAAGCATAATTTTGGTATTTCTAGAATTAGTTATAATTTTTCAAAATTTGTGACAAAAGGCTAGAAATTCTAGCCGAGGCTGCAGCTATGAATTTTATGTATTCCCTCCACTTGCATGAGTTTGAAGCCACTTTTGGTGATGGATTTGAGTTGCATCTATGTAATTAAATATGAGAATGAGATATATGAGTTTATATGATCCACGGGACACTGAATGAGAAATTTATCCCCTACGCAACATAAATTTATTCATTATTTTTAATGCTTTTTCCTTGGAATCTTATGAAATTCTTAGAAATGAGCTTGAATAAGGAATGAGGTGAGCTATATAATTATGGTATTATAGGGCAACTAAATGATAGGCATGGAAGTCAACTTCTTCTTGAGCTCATCTCATGCTTTCCTACAAGCATCATTAAAAGAAAACACCATATCTTTTTACAACAAATGAGACAATGGCAATGCTATCTAGCTAAAGTCCTTAATAAATCTACAATAAAACCTAGCATGCCCTAAGAATGATCTCACTTCCTTAACACATATGGGGTACGGGAGAGATGCAATCTCTTCTATCTTAGCCTTATCAACCTCAATGCCATGCTCAGACACAATGTGACCCAAAACAATCCCCCCTATGCACTATCAAGTGATGTTTCTCAAAATTCAAAACAAGGTTTTTATCAATGCATCTTTTCAAAACTTTGTCTAAAATATGCAAGCATGCATCAAAAAATTGCCATACATATTAAAATCATCCATGAACACCTCAATGCAATCCTCTAGAAAGTCACTATATGGAAACCATGCATCTTTGAAATGTAATAAGGGTATTACAAAGTCCAAAAGGCATATGTCTATATGCAAATGTTTCAAAAGGGCATGTAAAAGTAGTTTTATCTTAATCTTTAGGGGCCATCACAATTTGAAAATAACCAGAAAAATCTATTAAGAAAATAATAATAAGATCTAGCAACTAGTCTCTTTAATATCTTATCAATAAAGAGGAAGGGGTAGTGGTCCTTCCTAGTCACTTCATTTAACTTCCTATAATCAATGCAAACACACCAACTATTCAGGACCCTAGTAGGCATTAGTTCCCCATTCTCATTCTTCATGACAATTAAACCAATTTTCTTAGGAACTATTTGCACAGGACTAACCTAAACACTATTAGAAATATGATGAATGATACTAACAAATAAGAGTTTAGAGACTTCCTTTTTTACCACATCTAAGATCAATGGATTGAGTTTCCTTTAAGGTTAGCAAATCGGCTTACACCTTCTTCAAGAAAGATACGGTGCTTACACATGTTAAGACTAATGCCTGGGATATCCACCAAGGTCCATTTGATAGCTCTCCTCCTCTGCTTCAACACCTTCAAGAGCTTCTTCTCTTGATCAACATCGAAGTCACTTGCCACTATGACCAGTAATTTCTCGCCCTTTTCAAGGTACACATACTTCAATCTAGGTGGAAGTGACTTAAGCTCTAAGGTAAAGGCCTTTTCCACTGAAGGAATGAGCTTGCTTAACTTAAGCTTCCCCACACTTATCACCTATTCAATCATATCACAACCAACAAAAATATCTGCCCTAGCTTGAGAAGCATCAGCAATAGTGGAAAGACAAAGAGAAGAACAAGAAGTAGCTACATCATTAACCTCTATCAAGTTAGCATCATGATCAACAACACAACCAGCACTATGCAAAATATCAATGGACTTACTAGACTCAACCAAATCAGTAATCTCATCACAGCATATAGAAGATTTAATATACTCAATGCAAGGCATAATCTTATCACTAGACTCAGCGCTAGGCTCTAATTCATTAAAAGCATTCAACAATAGTAGAGCCTCAATGGCTTCATAGTCTATACACTCATGAGAGCTACCAGAATATGAACAATTGAAAGAATCATCCAATCTAGCAATATCATAGTACTCAGATACCATATCGTCTGTAAAGTCTATCCATGCATCATTAATAAGTATATCAATCAAACTCATCCCAACACAAGCATTATCATCATTAGGGTGCCTCATAGCATCATAAAGGTTAAATTTTATAACTTGTCTAGCAAATTCCATACTCAAATAGTTATCTTTAACAATGATAATATTGTTTATTATCTTAATGAAAGGTTTACCTAAGGTAAAGGGTGGGCGTCCATAAGCACTATCCTCTCCCATATCTAAGATATAGAAATTAGTGGTAAAAGGTAAGTCTTTTACCTTCATAAGTAAGTCCTCTAACATAACTTTAGGATAGGCTAGCCTTCTATCTACAAGCTACACAATGATTCTAGTGGACTTGAGCTCACAACCTTGCAAAGATGCAAACAACGACTTAGACATAACATTAATGATAGCACCTAAATTAATCAAAGCATTTGGGAAATCTAAGTTCCCAATAGTGCAAGGGATAGTGACACTCCTTAAATCTTTACACTTTATAGGCATAGGTACTAATAGTTGAAATAAAGTTTAGATATGTCTTCCCAAGTTAACTTTTTCATTGTCCTTAAACTTCCTCTTATTGGTGCAAAGGTCCTTGAGGAATTTGGTGTACTTTGGAATTTGCTTGACCATATCAATCACTTGGACCTTCTTGAAGATGTCTAAGATCTCTTTCTTATTCTTAACTTCCTTAAGCTTATTGGTTTGTGTCACCCTAGTAGGAAAGGGTAAACTCTTTCTCCTGATCCGCTCCTTTTCTTCTTTCTCTATCTTTAATTGCTTTTGTGGCACTATTTTTGCTAACCCCGACTTACCTGCATTAGAATCAAAGGAACGTGCATCATCAACACAATCAGAGGAAGCATGCAAAGCACAATCATTAGAAGAAGCATTAAAGGAAGAAAAAGAAAGGTTAAGAGAAGAAGGAAAAGAAGTGGATAGCTTCTGTGGCCCTTAAACTTCCTTGCCACTTCTAAGAATGATGGTACTAACATTCTAGTGAAGTTCATGTGCTTTTTCCTAGGCCTTTGAACTTGTGGATCCACTCTTGATGAAGAAGCTTAATAATTAGGGTTCACCACTATAACAACCCTAATTCTTAATTATTGTGATTAGGCTTAATTATGCAGTTAATGATCATAAATCAAGGCCTAAAGTCATTACAATTAATTAAATTGAGAAAAAGGGAGAAAATTTGAACCTTAATATTATTAGGATTATTAGCCAAACCATCATAGTTATTTAAGTCCATAAGTAATCCTAATTATGAATTAAGAACCTTTGATTCATGTTACTACATATTTCAACTCACAAAATCCTCTTATAATGTTCCCAAGTCATTACATAACCTTAACATAGTGAAATCTAAGGTTTTTAAGCAAAAATAAGAGTTTGGGAGACTTAGGCCATGACTTGGACCTTCCTCGTGACACCTAAGTTAGTTATTGGAACTTAAAATCAAAACTACGAACCTTGCACCGTGACTCAAGCCTTCCGCGCCATGGTGAAAGTAGTCTCAGGACCTACTATTCACACTTTCATAATTGCATTGCAATGAGTTTGTGTCTCACCATAGTGAGAAAGCCTCTTGGAAGTCTCCAAGCTTGCCTCTCGATGCTTGCCATGGTGAGCTTCCCTTGCACTATGGCGAGTTTACTCTTTGTTACCTCCCTGGGTAAATTTCTCGCATTGTAACACTGCGAGGCATCTCACACCATGACACTCCTAACTTCTGGATCTCCCTTGGCCATGACTTAGGTAGTTTTGGTTATAACTCAACCCTCTACTATACCTAAACTCTCTAAATTTCATCCCACACATACCAGACCTTCCTCTAACAACATCTTAAGGTCATTTTACCTTAATATGTAGGGTTTTAATGGCATCCTACTATCTAAATTACTTAACATACCAATTTTAATCAATTCAAAACTTAGGTTTTGATCTCTACCCATCCATCTACCATATATCAACAAATCATGGATTTTGACACAAGGAATACTAAAAGCCACTACTATTATCATTTAAATGTAAATTCCAATAGAAGTTCCATACAATACTAGTCCAAGTCAACATTTAAGGTAACACATGAGTACAATCTCTCAAATAATAAGTCATATCTCAGGATTAACAAGATTCTATATTAGATATAAATGAGTGCATACATCAGATTCCAAACTTGTATAAGATCTAGCTCCCTATTACTTACATCATTGTTTACCAAAACACCAAAATACCTACACTTGGCAATATGATTACATGATGATGGTATATAAAAGAATAACAAAATTAGCATCTACCCTAAGTTAAATTAACCCAAGTGTAGCATTCCCCACACAAGGTCTTAGCTCATGGATGTTTATCCTCTTGCTTTCCTTTATCCTTACCTGAAGAGCCTTCACCTGAAATAGTTAGCCCATGAAATGAGGTGAGATGCAAATCTTAGTAACCAAATGTAAATTCCATTCATATATACCAAATTAATCAACATATATACACTAAATCAAATAAGCATTAAAAAACATCATAACATCAGCGAAATGCAATAGTTAAGCTACCGGTTACTACTATCTCATACTAGCAACCACATATAACATGTTAAAGGCCAATAACACTAGGAGAGGCCTGTCTATGGCACTAACTCCCCAATGAGCACAACATAAGCTCAATGCATACAAGAGTTTGATCATAACTCGATGCCTGATTGAAGCACGATGCATGGGTGGTAGCTACACCATAACTCCACCATAAACTCACAAGATCTAATTACAACATATCACATAACCATTCATTTAGCATTTAAAATAATACATGTGTAGTAGATATAAGATTAAGTTAAACATATGTAAGGAATAAAAATTAACCCTAATTACCTCACTTTGTAGATAATCTTTGAAGGTTAACAATAGTGCTAAGATCACCCTATAATCATAAAATCAAAAAATTACTACTCTTAATCATCATTTATAGCAACAAATCAAATACCCATAAAATAAAACTACCAAGGACTACCCAGAGGACACTTACCTAGCCACTAAAAGCTCCAAATTCGAATTTGGTGTTCCTCACACCAGAAACCTCAAGATACCTCTCAATTTTCTGGGTAAATTCATAAAAAATTAATGCCTTAATTATAAATCTACTATAAAGGTCTTAAACTAGCAGAAAATGCATTAAAATAGGAAGAAAACACTTACTTAACAACACACCTAGCTTTATCTCTAAAAATTCACCATGAAAACACCAAACAATAAGTTTCAATTTTGGATGGAAGATGAAAATGCTCCAAATGAGAAACTAATCAATTCAAATTGAAGATGAAAAAGAGAGGATTAAGTTATGTATAAGTTACCTTGGCTAAATATATTCTAGGAGTGAGAAAATGATGGAATTGTGCCAAGAACCCTAGCCACCTCCCAAGACCTCCAGATTTCTTTACTCTTAAAGTGTTTCTGTAGAATGGAGTAAGGAAGAAGGGTTTTTAAGGCTTAAGTTAGGTCTTGGGCTGACCCAAAGGCCTAAATCCAAGGGGGTTTAGATTTTTAGCTTATTGTGCTAAACTTTATGGGTTGGACTGCAGAACTTTTAAGGTTGGGAAGGGAATGTGTTGATCCAATAGCCCATTATCTATTTGGACCCATTTCTCTAAGTTTTAGGTTAAGGTTAAATGGGCTCTTGTCTCACTAAAATTCATTTATAAGTTTTAAGCTTCTTAAAATTGAGTTAGGCCTACAAAAAACTAGTGTTGGGCTTTCCTACTTAACTCATGGCATAATTAAGTTGATCATATGGTACAAATTAATTATCCACCTCTCGTGATTAATTTTTTCTAATTAAATCGATATTTACTCTTAATCCATCATAATTATTCTTAATTTTTGGGAGTTACAACCACTATCTGAGATGGGAACTATCTTGAACCTTAAGTGTTCCTCTCATTAAATGAGGTAGCAAGTTGCCAATCTAAGTGTCTAACTTATGAAACCCTTGCCTATATTGCATGTCATTCTATTGCATCCTTTCCAGCAATTGTTTAAACATTTTTTCTAAGCCACTATCCCTCTTTAGCTCCTTAATGGGAATATATTGCCACACTAATTAATTGCTTGGTCTCGCAATATTAAACCTTGATTCTGATTTCCTTCCCTATATCTCAAGCTGAGGTGATTTCTCCATTCTAAGTTATATGTATTGGAGAAAGGGTTGTACTTCTATAGTTATTATTGCATTGGCCTAGAAGGAAAAACCACATTGCATGGCTTAACTTTGTCTTCCAACTATTGCCACTGGTCAGTAAGATGAGTGGCCAAGCTGCATATGCCATATAGCGAACCAATAAAAGCGGTAAAAGCCATAAAAGACTGAGCTGAGTAGCTCTAAAGTAGAAAACTACAACTCTGAATACTGAGAACTTAAGAAGCATATGCCATATGATATAATGTACAAGGATGAGAGAAAGAACTCTAACTTTGACTTAAGGTGAGTTGCTTCAACATAGCATGAGCTTTTTGAAATTGCTTGTTCATCATAGGATCACTTTGAGGAACATAGACTTCATTGATCCACTATAGTTTTGAATTGTTGACCATTTTATGTTATCCTTGAGATTAGATCCATGGCCACTTCGCGAGCCTAATCCACCAAAACACCTTCAGAAGTTGCATTTAGTAGACACTAATCCATAGGTAATAGATCTTCATAAAAATATTAAATGAGTTGATGGCTAGGGATGCCATGATATAAATAGCTAGCACAAAGTCTCTTAAATCTTTCCCAATATTCATACAAAGATCCTTCTTGCATCTGTCTTATCTTATAGACACTTTTCTTGATTGGAGTTATTTTAGAAATAGGGAAAAATTTCTCCAAGAATATACGCTTTAGCTTATCCCAAGATCTAATGGCATTTGGTTACAAATAATACATCCAATCTTTAGCAATCCCTTCCAATGAGAATGGAAAAGCTCTAAGCTTAATCTATTCCTCAATCACACTTGTGTTTTCATGGTAGAACAAACTACATTAAACTCTTTCAAGTGCCGAGTGGAATCTTCACCTGTAAGACCATAAAACTTAGGAAGTAAGTGGATCGATCCATATTTCAGCTTAAAATTTGCATTTTCATTAAGTTCAGGGAGTTGAAAACATAAGTTCTGATATGGCACATCCGAGTAGGTTAATTCCCTAATTATTTTACCTACAGGGTTAGCATGATGTGCATTCACATTAAGATCTACCATAGCTCCCAAATTTGCATGCATGTTAAGGTTCCCAAGCATATTAGCATTCAAATTCCTATTCTCATGTAAAGCAAGATTAAGATTATCATGCAAGTTGGCATTCAAATTCTCTTCTTCACCATGTCTAGCCATGTTTACATGAGGAAGATCAATTTCAACGACCAAGTCATGCACAAGTTCAAAACCAATCGCACGTGAACTAGAACCTGCTAAATTGGAAACAAGCTTTTGAATTCTCAGTTTTTTATGAAAAGTTCTTTCTATTTCAGGATCCAATTCACTCAATTTATCATGTGAGGACCTTGTCATACACTAAACAAGTACCAAAAATTCAAAAGAAAGTTCATGAGAAATTGCAAAGATCAAGAAAAAAAATTCTCTAAAAAAATAAAAGAAAAATCGAAAAAGTGTCTTAAACACAGGAATTTGGTCTAAAAATAGCAAACCTAATAACTTTGCTATTACTTATGCTTAACTCACTAAAAATCTTAAAGATTCCAAGTTTCACAAATTTCTAAGCAAGTTACACAAAAATTCCAACAAATGAACAATTCAAAGCAATAACCGATTAGCACAAATTCCAAAGCTTAAAATAGAGCAAGAACATAACAAAAAAAATAGAGAAAAATGATTAGAGAAACACTTAAAAACTAGAACTTAAACTAAACCATTGCTCCCTGGCAACAATGCCAAAAATTTGACTAGCCTTAGTCATGTTGGCTATTAATTAACTAGGTCCAAATTAATTTTGTAGTTAAGGTCAACCTAGGTAATTACTTCTAGGGAGCAAGTTGTGGGCTTTCTTAGGTTTAAACTTTTAAGTGATTAAAGATGCAAAAAAAAAGACCTAAACTAAATTGTAAGATACTAAACTCTAAATGCAACTAAATTTGCTAGAATACACATTAAACACTATTAAGCTTACGCAGATGCATCACAATAACTCTAAAACCTATTAATTGATGAAACTAACTTAATTGAATGCAAAATGACTATGATTTAGCTAATGGAAAAAACATAGAATACGTGCAATTGTAGATGAAAAATATCTAAAATGCTATGAAAATGTTATGAAATTAGACCTAAGATGATAAATTAATTATGCACTAACTAGCCTATATGATCATGACTTAATTATACTACCAAATGAAATGCAATATGATAAATGCAATTCTAATATGATGAATGCAAATACAATTTAAGGGGGATTTCGTTGCAAGGGAATTAAATTATAAATTAAATGAATTAAACTAAGTCAAACTAACAAGTTAACCACTAATTTTGAAATTAAAGGTGATTTTTTTCTTTTTACTAATTCAATTATGTTAGGGGACAACTAAGGGTTGGCTAAGAAAACTTAGCTTTCCTAACTCAATTTTAATTAATTAGACTTTAGAGAAGTGAATTAAAGTATACTAATGGATTTGATTGCAAAATAAAGACTCAAGGAACTCTAAGTACAAATAAGTGTAATTCAACTTATCTAAACATAAATTGGACCCTTAAAATGTGGAATTAAGACTAAACTAATCCAATTTGATGATGCAAGACCAAGTATCAATTAAATTTAGACTAATAACATTAACCCAAATTAAATTGAACTTAAATTTTATTCCAAAATTAAAATTCCAATAGCATTACAATCTAAATTCATCATCCAAAACATTAAATTTTCAACCCATTTTCCAATCTAATCTAAGACAAATGATAATTCTAACATAGAACTAGATTGAACATATAAAAACTATTTAGAAATTCTTAAAACTAAGAAGCCTAAGTCTCTTAAATTGAAATAGGAAAATGAAGAAAAATGCTCCCCTAGGTCTTTAATCTTCATTCCATAAGCTCAAACTTCATCTCTTTACCTCTCCTTAATCACCTCCCTCCTTGGTTAAGCTACCATGAATTTTTTCCTTCCTCCAAGTATCAAGCAAGCTTTAGCCATAGTGGAATATGAGTGAAAAGATGGCATGAAGGTGAGTGGATGATGGTGAGGAAACCTAGAAACCTAGGTTTTCATGGAGTATGGAATGTGTGTAGCTATAAGAGATCTGGGGAGGAGAGGAAGAGGATGATTAAAATGTAAAGAGAAGAAAGAGAGAGGAGGGGGCAACTAAAGAGCTGTGATCTAATGGCTAGAATAGTAGGTAAAGAGTTTTAGAGAAATCCTAGCTATCAAGTTCTAAATAGATGAATAGGATAAAAGATAAAAAGAAAAAGAATAATTCCCTTGATTTTTTTCATGAAGTGGTTTGCCCATTATACCGTTAATGATCTTCAAGAATGTCTTTCAAAACCTTAACCATTAGATGACTCTTAAAGCCCAATGCTTAATCTCCACCATAGAATTTCATTAATTGTACTTCTATAGCCTAAAAAGTCAAAGTGCACTTATCAGTGTAGGTTAGGTCTAAAATATATTCATGTAACATGCAACATAACCTAGGCCCAAAAATAAAATAAAGTCTAAGAATGCCTAAAAAGAGGCCATGTGGCACCATATAAGGGGAGAAGAGGAAGAAAAATAAAAATTACAAAATAAAATGTAATGGGAATTAACAAGAGCTTCCCACTTGGAGGAGAGAGAATGAATGGAAAAATATTGGTATTTTATTTAAATTCAAAATTCCTCCAAATAACATTTACAATTTCTAAATTAAATTCTCTAAAACTAAAGTTCAAAATTTGGGAAGTAAATTAAAGAATAGAGAATATTAATTCTCAACCAAAAATTGAAAATTCTAAAATATTTACACTTTTGTCCCAAAATTTTTAATATTTATACTTTTTCCCTAAAATGTCCCATAATTCAAATAATGCATTTTAGACCCGAATTAGCTCAAAATCATAGATAAATGTGGGATAAAATATATAAAACTTGGGGCTTATCAATGGCTCAAAACAGTCAGCAATTTGGTACTAGGATGATGTAGCCAGTAAGAGGTATTAATGAGTTGTAGGCTCTTTAGTACGACCAAACCTGGTAAAAAATGTAGAATACTTTAGAAGAGCTTTCCTCTATGGTTAGACAGATGGCTTTAGTTTAGAGGTAGACAATTTCCTATCCTCTATAGCAGGTTTCTACATTTACAGCTTTTATTGAACCTTTTTATGGTATTTACTTCTTACCCACACATACTACTGATCAATGCCCACAACTAGACAACTAAGTTAAGACTTATGTTGGGATCTTTTTAGGAAGACTAATGCAACAAGAACAATACAGATATGATCTATACTCCTACACCTATAATCTAGAGCGTAGAGATCACCTAAACTTGAGATTTGGAGGAGGATAACAACAATAGAAGTATAGTGCTATAGGGCCAAGTACACATCCTTCATAGCCTATGAGACAATCTATTCCCATACAAGAAGAGTTTGGTAAAGGAAATAGCTTGGAAGATATGATGAAATAGCATATGGAGAGGCTTCAATAGAATGAACATCAATATAGACAAAAAATACAAAACATTCAAATACAAATTGGTTAGTTAAAAACATCAATAAATGAAATTAAAAGTTAAAGATCTGGGAAATTACCCTTACAGACAGTGGTTAATCTCAAAAGTAGTAATGTCAGTGCCATCACCCTTATGAGTGGGAAGGAAGTTCAAAGGCCCTTAGATACTATTACCACAGATAAGTCAATATTAGTTAAAAAAAACACGTTGCACTAAATAAGTTTAAAAAGGAAAATGAGTTAAAGAAGATTTTGCCTTTCCCACATAGACCTACCGAGGGGAAGAGATGAGCTAAAGCAGAACTTGAGAATGAGATTCTTGAGACTTTAAGAAAGTTAAGGTCAAGATACCTTTGCTAAAAGCTATTAAGACCATCCCTAAGTACTCCAAATTCCTTAAAGAAATGTGTACCAACAAGAGGCAGCTAAGAAGGAATGAGAAAGTCAATTTTGGCAAGAATGTTTTAGCACTAACATAGCCTGTGATGCCTACTAAGTGTCAAGATCTATGAACTTTTACAATACCATGCAATATTAGCAATTTTGAGTTTTCTAATGCTTTAATAACCTTGGTGCTGTTATTAATGTAATGCCTAAATCAGTGTATTCATCTTTAAAGGTAGGAAAATTGAAGCCAACTGGAGTGATTGTGCAGTTCGTAAACCGAAGCATAGCTTATCCTTTGAGAGTGCTAGAGGATGTCTTAAAGGTAAAGGACTTAATATTTCCACCTAATTTTTATATTCTTAACATAGAGGATAATAGATATAGGTATCATGGTCACACATCACTCATTCTAGATAGACCTTTCTTAAAAACTGCTAAGACAATCATAAATGTTCATAAGGGTACTCTTTTATAGAGTTTACTAACAATGTGATATACTTTAATATCTTTGATGCGATGATACATTTTAATCTAGTCTTTAATGGCTTAAGAAAGAAGAAGAAGAAAGAGAAAGGAAGAAAGAGCTAAATAGGTAAGGAAATATGCCTAATTTCATACTTCACTAGTGAGAAACCTTACTCTTCTCTTCAACCCCTTCCTAATGGTGATTTTTTTTTTTTTTGAAAAAGTGACTTTGGTAGCTAACCTCTTGAGGAAAAGTGGAGGTTTGAAGCAACCAAATATAGCATTGAAATCACCATTCAACAAACTTTCAAATAAGATATGAAATAAGCCAAGATGTTACTATTTCATAACTTATTTCTTTCATCCTCAATTTGGCCTAAAGAGAGAAAGATAAGAAAAAGCTTTTGTTTAATGAAAAATGGACGGAAACAAGGGTTGAGAAGTGAGGAGAGTAAGATTATGCAAAAAAAATTACATAGGAAGCCATAAGGAGCAACTTAGGGTTCCAATTGTACCATAGAAGGTATAGAACCCTAGAAAGATGTTTTGAATCATCTAAGGTCATACTTGAACTAGGAAAGAGTCTTAGACATCCTATATCTATCAAATTTCCCATGGAAGTGGCAAAACTCCAAAGTTGTGGTGTGTGTACATATGTCTCAGCCTAGGGGTGGATGGGGCACCTAAGAGAGTGTTTTAGGAGTTCTAAGGTTTTAAGAGATCTAAACATGAGCAATGGACACTAATAGAACCATTACAATGAATTTAGAAACCCTATTTTAAAAGGAAAAAATTTAGGTTTTAAAAAGGGCTTAAAAAAGCAACTTGGGATTACTTATTTAACCATTGATATTTTGATATTATTGTATTTTATATTTCCCTTATTTAGTCTTATTAATAATTCATAGTGGCTAATTAAATGACTTTGGACTTATTTTATATTAAGCGGGGTAAATTTAGATTAATGAACTTTAAATGCATTTTTATTACATTTATCCAAATGGAGATCCAATTATTTTTTAATTATATTTTGCAAGATAGAAGATTCCTAAAAGTATTAGGATAGTAGACTCCTAAAAGGATTTAGACATTATCTTATTAAATCCTAAGAGGATTTGGATATTTTCTTATTATTACTTCTAGAATGGTATTAGATTTCTTGATGAAGAAGGTAATGTCATCTATTTAAAAAAAAAAAAAAGACATCACTAGAGAATACACACTCCATCTTCTCTATTTCTCATTTTTGTTTTCTTCATTTCATGGCTTTCTAATTTTCTTAGTGATCAATCTAGAGTCTGAACCTGATTGAGAACTTGAGTCCATGTTTGTATAGAACTTTGGTTTGGATTTTGATTTCAAAAGCATTTTGTTTTTATTTTCTTTGTTTTTGTATAATTATTATCATTCTTGTTAGATGATTTTTGTTGCATGTATTCTGATTCATTTGATCTATCTGAGAATGTTTTTTGATTCAATCAATTGAGTAATGAAATAAATTTATTCTAAACCATGTTAGGATTCTGCGTGTGTCTTTAGTTAAGTATGAAATAGTGTGGCTTCATATTGTTGATAGAAGCGCAATTGCATTCTGATTAGCAATACGAACCAATTAAAATCATAAACAATATTTTAGGAACATTAATAAACTAGTAACAATGATAAGGAAATATCAAACAAAGAATTCTAGATTGGTTATGCATCATTCTAATTAAGTTTCATTTTCAATAATTGATTTACTATTTGGTTTAATTAGTGCAATTTTATATTCGAACCCTCAATCATTGCAATTCTATATTTTTGTTTCCTAAAATAATTTATTTGATTAATAGCTTTGTGAGAGATGACCTGGTGAGTATTATACTACAAACCAACAAACATTCACTAATCTTGGCCAGTTCAACTGTAAGTGAACAATAATTTCTTTACCAAGATTTTGGCGCTATTGTCAGGGAGTCAGGGAGTCAACTAATCATAATCAATTAGAATAAGAAATTATTTAGTTTCAATTTTGATTTTAGCTTTTATACTTAGTGTTTATGGTCAATTTTCAGTGTTTTTGGTGTTCTGCGACTATTCTAGGCAATACTGGCATAAAGGGTGACTAACTCCAATTAAATTGAAACTTTGTATATGGGTTCTAGGTATTGTGATGAATCAAATTCATAGCTATGCTATGTGTTAGGTCACTTTTTGACCGAATTCCATTGTTTAGACAACTTTTTCAAATTTTTAGTATTTTTTGCTTTAATTTTTTGTGATTTTTCTAATTTTTTTGAATTTATTTTATTTTTTTAGGTAATTTTTGGGTGTTTTATTTTATTTTATTTTATTTCATTATTGGTTTTTGAAATGACCCTCCAATAGAGATTTGGTTGAGTTTAATCTGGAGATTGATAGGAGTTTTCACATGTAACTTAAAAATCATAAGATTAAAGAAGCCGTGACTACTGATTTGATTTATGAGGTAATAGACAATATAGGAAGTAATTGCGAATTGAATTAAGATTTTGATTTTGATTCTAAAGTAGTAGATATGGCTAGGAATAATGATAAAACTCTTAGGGAATTGGTTGCACCTGATGTCAATTACCAACTAATGTGTATTCAATATCCTGAACTTGATGCTACTTTTGAACTTAAATCTGAATTAATATATTTGCTTCCAAAGTTTCATAGTCTTGCAGGTGATGATCCTCACAAGCATCTCAAGGAGCTCCACATGGTTTGTTCTACTATGAAGCCACAAGGAGTTTCAAAAGAGCACATTAAGCTTAGAACATTTCCCTTTTCATTGGATAAGGTGGCAAAAAATTGGCTTTATTATCTTTAACCTCAAGCCATCACTTCATGGAATAAATTGAAGAGGATATTTCTAGAGAAATTCTTCCTTGCCTTAAGAACTACTGTAATATCTTAACTTCTTAACCTTTAAACAAATGCCATATATTAACATGAATGACACAGGGAAGCAAATTGACTATATGAACAATACCTATACCAATTCTGCATAATTTGGCTAACTTTAAAAAATCATAATAAATTCTTTAGAGCTCCAAATTGAATGTTCTTTGGCTCTGTGAAATGTTCTAGATGAGACCTACTTGCTAGCCAAATTTCATGCAAAAACTTATCCATTTGATTAGACTTTGGTTTAGCTTAAGAAATGGTCAGTTTTGAAGTCCATAATGGGTTCATAAGATACCAAATGACTTTGTTAACATTCCATAACCACTTGGGCACATCCAAAAGCACAATTACTACATATATGATCATGCCAAATGGTCTAAATCATCATAGAGCTCATTCTCACCTTGCCACTTGCATTTATACACATGCACATAAAGGCTCATGGGTGGCAAAAACTCATGTATTCATTCATTTGGCTCCAAAATGGATACATACATCATATTTACATACATTTGAACATGTTCAATGGTCTACATCATATATACATTATATGGTTACAATTCTTGACAACAAAATACTATTAAAAGGCCTATTTCTTTATCCCTTTGTCAAAGTCTTACTTCTCAAGATGATTGGCCACCAAGCTACTAAAATGCCTTTCTAAAAATTCCATTCTTGTCCCCTTTCTTGGCTATTTCCTTTTAATCTTAGTTTAACTTCTTTTTTAGAACTGTCTTTTCCATCATAAAATTTAGATCCTCTAACCTATAAAATGCATTTGGTTTCACTCAAATTGGATTTAAAACCTTTTCGAACGAATAGGTCAAAGTTTAAGTCAATCAACATTCTAAAACATAAACTGGAGGGGTTTGAACCACTCTAGGGGTTCTGATAGTTTATAGGGCCTTTGAGAACCCTAAAAAACTAAATTTTTTCATTTAAAGATCCCTCCTTTGAGTTTTCTAAAAAGTGCCTAAAATTACAAAAATGCCACTACCTTTCATTTGATTTTATTTAGCTACTTTGGCCTTGGTTTCTAACCATCTTAAGATTTGTATCCTCATTTTCCATTATTTAAAAAAATTTTCTAATTTTATTTGGCCTTAAATCTTCCTATTTAGGGGATTTTCTTATATAATTGGTCTGTTTCTAACGTTTTCAAGAAAATCGAACATTACAACTGCTGTCGTTCGAAAAGAGATTAGTGGTATTAGATAGATGAACAGAGAAACATTGTATGAGTATTGGAAGAGGTTTAAAAAATTATGTATAAGCTGTTTTCACCATCAGATCAGCGACCAACTTTTGATTAAGTACTTTTATGAAACTTTGCTACCCATAGATAGAAGTATGGTTGATGCAACTGCAGTGGAGCATTGATTAACAAAACCCTAGCTGTTATTAGAGACCTCATTGCGAATATGGCACAAAACACATAACAATTTGGCACTAGAATAAATACACCAACCAAAGGTGTAAACAAAATCTATGTCACTCATATGGATCAACAAAGAATAGAAAATAAACTTAAGAAGTTAGCTTCCATGGTTAGACAGCTAGCACTCAGGCAAAGACAACCTCAACAACTCCCTGCACCTTTGCATGGTATTTGTTCATTAACCACACATGCCATAGATCAATGTCTCTAGTTGCAAGATAATACAGAATCATGTGCTGGCATCTTCCCTAGTATTGAAGCATAGGCTAGACTGCTCTTAGAAAAGCTTGAAATCAAGGTAACTTCCATGGCTTTCTTTGCTTATTCTTTCTTATTCTTCATGGGTGAAATTCTGACCAACCCTAGACCACCAAAGGGGGGATAATTTCTAGTCTTTGCAAGGAAGAAACAAGGGTTTTAAAGTGTGAGAAACAAAAATATGCAATTAGATTTAAAAGAAAAGTTTTGGAATTCAAGTTGTATAACTTAGGGTTTTTGTTGCACCTAGCCATTCTTGAAGCTTTTGAAGAGTAGTCTAGCCTATATAAGAGTATTTATGAGTTCTTAAGACATGTAAGAAGCATCACAAGTGCCAATTCCCTAAGAGAAATCAAGTAAACTCCATGGGTCTTTAAGTAGCTACATGTCTCAGCCAAACCTATAACAAGTACTTAGGGAGAGTTTTAATTAATTCTAACAATGAGAATAGCCTAGATATGATTAATAAACATCAAAGAAAACATTGGTTTGAATTTGGAAATCATGATTTGTGAGATAGAGGTTTAGAGAGCTAAGTTTCGATCCTAGGACCTATGGGTTATAGGCCTACCACACTTCTATTGCTTCTATTCTATCGTCAAAGTCTCATGGTTCAAGATGTTTAGCCTCCCTTCCTTGGTCCACTTGGCTCACTAGACATGGTTAGATATATGCAAGGAAAGAGTGAGATTCAAAGAATCCCAATAGCCCTTTTATCCTTTCAAGCATACATATATATCATGTTTTCAAGTCAAAGAATGCAAGTATGTCACAAAAGCTTCTAAAAACATACATAAGCATATTTCCATGTCACATAAGTTGATACAAACTAAACATAGGCTCTAAAGGATATTAGTCTAACCTTACCCAATTTTCTTGGGACTTTTAGATTTGTCTTACCCATTTTAAGGGAAGGAGTATTCAAGGGAAAAAGCTTTAAATCTTTACATTTTTGCTAAATTTTTCCTTCCTCCTTTGCTCTCTTCTTGTACGTCTCTCTTGGCTGGTCTCTCCCCTAGTTTGAAGCAAAACTAAAGTCGGTTAAGAGAGGAGGAGAAGTGGGACGTGTTTTATAAGTAGCAAGGTTACTTAATACTCTTTTACAAATTCCTATTTTGTCTCCTTTTCTTGGTTCTTTCTATTTGGGCTCATCATAACTCCTTTTTAAGAATTGTCTCTTCCATTATGAAACTTAGGTCCTCTAATTCAAAAACTACCTTTGGTTTCACCTAAATTGGATTAAAAACCTTCCCAAATAAATCGATCAAAGTTTTCATTAACCAACACTTTAAAATGTAAACTGAAGGGGTTTTAACCAATTTAAGAGTTCCTATGATTTTTAGGGCCTCTGAGAACCCTTAGAAACTCAATTTTCCCATTTAAAGATTCCTCCTTTGAATTTTATAAAAGTTGCTCAAAATTACAGAAAATGTCACTCTATTTTTGTCAATTTTTATTTAGCTTTTCTGGCTCCGATTTCCTAGTAGCTTGAGCCTTGTATCCCTATTTCTAATTGTCTAGATTATTATTCTAATTTTATTGGGCCTTTAATCATTCAATTTAGGAGACTTCTTTGAGTAATCCACTTAGTTTATGGATTTTAAAATGATAGATGTTACAATACCTACTAAACGCAAAGATCCTAGCACATTCACCATTCCTTGCACAATAGGGAATATATAGTTCAATAATATTATGTTAGATTTAGGAGCTTCTATTAATGTAATGCCTAAATCTATGTATTCTTCTTTACAGATTAGAGAATTGAAACCTATGGGAGTGATGATTCAGTTAGCAAATGAAAGCATAGTGTAATGTCCGGTTTTAGTTAAACGACAGAAACATACACGTTTTCAAAGCAAGTCCCTTGAAATGAAGTAGTTAAGGTCCTGAAAAATTTGAATAATATTCTAGACTCTTAAAAATGATAATCCTAGCCTCAGATAGAAGGAAAAATAGAGCTAGAATAAAGAAACAAATTTTGATAAAAAAACCTACGAAACGTAATGGTATTTTCGTAATTTTGAGCAATTTTTGGAATTCACACAAAAGGGCTTTTTAAATAAAATTTTTGAGTTCTACGGGGTTCTCAGAGGCCCTAAAAACCATAGGAAGCCCCGGAACAGTTAAATCCCCTCCGGTGGATGTTTTCCAATGTCAGTGTATTCGAACTTTGACGGATTCATTCAAGAAAATTTTAGCTCTGATTTGAGTGATTCCAAAAGCATTTTATTAAATTGGAAACCTAAATTTTATAATGGAAGTGACGATTCTCAAAAAGGAGCTAAAATGAAGGAGAAACAAAAATAGAAAGAACAAAGGGCAAAATTAGAATTTTTAAAAAAGCCATTTCTTCCTACCTATAAATAGGTGGCGCCTCACACTCTCCCTCATTTAGCTTTAGATTATTCTGCCCAAAATCAGAAGAGAAACCCTAAGAGAGAGGCGCAATAAGGGACGAAGAGAAGGAGAAGAAAATCCAAGCTTAAGTATGTTTCCATGGTAGTTTTTCATGCTTTTCTTCATCCACACCTCCTCTCCTCCCTTCTACTTTGTTTCCTTTGATTAAAATGAAGTTTATAAATTTGATTCAAGGTAGAAACTCAAGGGAATTTTCGGATTTGAAAAGAGGAGCTTGGAGAAAGCAAGATTCAAGCAAAAATAAGCAAGGAAACTAGGTAAAATTTCATTCTATGGTTGATATCTTCACTCACCCTTCTTCTCCATTTCACCTAACCTTAGGAGCTATAGGAGGATCTGATTTTTAAGCCAAACTAAGCATGAATCTTAGGTATTTAAAGGAGAAGAACAAGAATATGTAAAGGAAATAACAAAATAACCATTAGATTTCAAGATGCAAATTCTAGGGTTTTGTGTGCACCTTGTAAAATCTGACCTTATGTGATGATTCCTTGGTCTAATTAAGAGTTTAAATGAGTTTTTAAGATTTCTAAGATGCTCCCCACATGCTTCCTCTTCAAGAAAACCAAGCAAATTCCAAGGGAGCCATTAAGCTCCATAGTCTCGGCCAAAATGAGATTCTATAGCTAGGGAGAGGTTTCAATTTTTCCAAGCCCATTTTTGTGTTATATATGATGAATGAATATGAGGGGAAGCCTTGGAAAAAATTTAGAACTCATAGAAAGTGAGTTGATGCTTTAGGTTCTATATTATGACCTAAAGAAGTAACATGATATTAGGCCCTTTGTTTTAATTGTGTGATAACTCCAAGAGGCTTAAAAGGAATCAAAAATCATATTTGAAAGGAAATAATGGAGCCTAAAAATTATTTGAGAAGTATTGCTTCATTAGGTGCAATTATGGACTATAATGAGGTTTATAGAACAACCTAGTGTCTAAGTTGTGTGGCCTTAGAATTTGTTTCATGACCCTGATTGGCTTCTATAAATTATGTCTAGGCCAAGAGAAACCATCTCCACAAGTTTGTATGTGTGTGGCCAGAGCAAAGGAGGGAGTTTTAAAAGAAAAAGTGTGTAATTGTGTGCAAGATAGCTCTCTCCACCTTCTCTCATGCATGGATGTATGTTTAGCTTGTCTTAGAATATGTGTATGTGTATTTTCAAGCCATGAAAAGTATGCTAGCATGATTTTATATGCCATGATTTTATGATGACATATTATGTTTTCAAATAAATTTATGATGTTTGTTTGAGTTTACTTGAGTATGGAGAGGCCAAAAACTCTTAACCATGGTGAGGATGAGCCAAAAACCCTTGAAATTAGTTGAGACAAAGCAAAGAGTATCCCAAAAGCAAAGTGGGCTTCCAAGAGTATGGTTAAGTCTAAGAATCTCTTAAAGAATGGGTGAGGCAAGTCCAAAATCCATAAGAAAAAGTGTGAGGCCAATCCATCCACTTGGCAAGCTCTTGGATGCTTTGTATGATTTATTCACATACTAAGCTTACTTCTTGAATGTTCATGACTTCCATTATATCTATGCATGCATTTTCAAGACTTGCTTTGCATATATTATGTATAATTGAATGGGAGATGACTTATTGGGATTCTTTGAATCTCATTCCCTCTACTCCTATGATTTCACATGCTAGGTAGACCAAGCGGACAAGGTAATGGAAGCCAACCATTTTGAAGAAAGGAGATTGACAACTTAATGCATAGTTTTTAGTTCTTCAAGGCTATAATTGTGTCAAATGATGTAATCATTTGATGTATATGGTTTATAACCCCTTAGATATGTGTAATTATGATATTATGTGATATATAAATGTATGGATATGATATGTGAACTCTAAAATGTAATTTGGATATGTAATGCCAAGATATGCTTTGTGGAAGTTTGATGTAAATGTATATATGTGTGGATGAAAAGGCCAAAATGAGCTGTATGGAGTTTGGGACCATTTGGGTAGCTCACGCAAGTACTAAATGTGCTTTTAAGCTTGTCTAAAAGGTGCCAAAACCAAAGGAAAATCATTTGGCAATTTTGGTACCCTATATGGAGCCAAAATTGACTATAATGGAACCCTATGTCACTTTTTAGCCAAATGAGCTCTTCTTGATCTGAGATTTGGCATGAAATTAGAACTTTTTGAGAAGCTTAAGACTATAATTTTTAGAGGTCTACAGAATATTTGATGAATTTTCAAAGGTGGCAATTTTTCTGATTCTGGTCTGCTGCACTATTCATTTGGTCTGAAAATGAAATCTATTACACAGGGCTCAGATGATGTCCAATTGCTATGAAATTTTATACAAAGAAACTATACATTCACAATGACTCATTCTAATTAGAAGTACCTCAATTGGAGGTCTACAGAGGGAGATATGAATTTTTAAACCTTCTGTCTAGTATCAAGAGTTTTACCTAACCTGAGTTACTGTTCTATTAAATTTTAAGGTTTGGGAGTGATGAACTGGTCTGGAAATACTTTTCCTCTCTAGTTAACATCCACTAATTTTTAGATTGGTATCATTTGCATGGATTAAATTTTTATGAAATTAATTGGACATTTTCAAAATTTACTGTAGAAATCTGTGATAGAATCAGGAGGCAGTTTGACCTCCGGACCTTTTCGAATGTCAAAAGTCCTCTGTGATAGATATTATTATCTATGCATATTTTTACTGTGAAGTAGACATCTGTAACTTTCTATAATAACTAAGAATTTCTAATTTTAATTTTTCTAGAATTAGTTATAATTTTTCAAATTTTGGTCAGAAAAGGGGCCAATTCTGGCCGAAATCTAATAGGCATATTTTGAGTTTCCCTTCATGATTCTTGAGATGTGGGCCATATTTTATGATGCAAATGAGTTCTATCCATATAATTAAATATGAAAATGTATAGTATGAACTCACATGGTCCACGTGACACCGATAAAAATTTTTATACACGATGCAACGCAAGAAATTACATTATTTTAACTCCTTTTCTTGCTCCTTCATGGAAATTATGAATGTGAGACATGTAAATATTGTGATATAATCTAGAAATATATGGTATTACATATAGCCTACCCTACAAGAGTACTTGAAGACATTCTAGTAAAGGTAAAAGATTTAATTTTCCTTGCTAATTTTTATGTTTTAAACATAAAGGATGATAATATACATGGACATACACCACTGATTCTAGGTAGACTCTTGAAAACTGCTAAAATAATAATTAATGTGCATAATGGTACTTTATCAATGGAATTTTGTAACACTATATTCATATAGCTCATCTCATATCTTATCTAAGTTCATTTAAGAGAAATACACCACATTCTTAAGAAAAATACTTCAAAATATCCAATTAAAGTGATGTTACATCAGGTATAAATTTTTCACTTGATGTCTTGTGGACCATATAAACTTATCCATGTTATTTTCATATTTAATTACACAATTACAACTCAAAACTATCTTAAGAAGTGGCCTAGAACTCGTGCAAATGAAGGATTCACATGAAATTCAATGATGCAGCCTCCTCAAGTAGAATTCTAAATTTCTGTCCTAAACTTTGAAAACTCATAACTAATTCTAGAAAAATCTAAATCAAACATAATTTACATTTTACAAAGTTACAGATGTCTACTCTATGCTAAAAATAATTCCAGACCACAACTAGGATTGTTAACTACTAGAAATTGATGAAACAGTACCAAAGGTCCCCTATCATTACTGGTACATCCTCTAACTTCAAAAATTCATATCTCCTAGTTCAAATGTCCAATTGAGGTGATCTCAGTGGCCATGGAAATTTTATCATGTCTAGTTTATATCTGTAAAAGTTCATAAGCATTGGACATCATTTGGCCCTCTAATGACACAATCCAAACAATTGACTAAATAAACAGTGTCTACATTAGAACAACAGAAAACTGCCAACTTTGAAAAATCATAATTAATTCCATAAAACTCCAAATAATCTAGTCTTTGGCTTCCCAAAAAGCTCTGGATAAGATCTATATGCAAATTTCATAGGCAAAATTGTTCATTTGGTCAAATTTTGACATTAGGTTGCAAAATGGTCACTTTTATATCTCATAAGGGGTTCAAATAGTCCATTTTGGTTTCTAAGGCAACCATGGGCACTTGAGCACATGAGAAAGCACCAAAATAGTCTACCAAATATGTCTTAAAGGTGTATACCCATAAATCAAAAACTCTCTCTCACCCCAAGCCATACACAAGGATACATATACTTTAAGTTGCCATTCACTATCCAAAATTTACATTATCATTCATTTTGCACCAAAACTCATACATACATCAAACATATGAGTAATTATACGTGTTCAAATGATTATACAATAATTCCATCATAATATTACATCATTTTCCATCCATATGGCTACAAAATAAGCAAAACTAGACATTTTATTATCAATCTTTCATCTCCCCACTTGGTGGCTCCCATTACCTTACTCATTTGGTCCACCTAACATATTAAGACATTGGAGAAAAAGGAATGAGATTCAAAAAATGCCAATAGCTCATCTCCCTTTCAATCATACATAAAGAATACAATTCAAGTCTTAAAAATGCATGCATGAGTATAATGGAAAGTATGATCATTCAAGAAGTATTCTTGGCATTTGAACAAGTCATACAAAGCATACATAGGCTTGCCAAGTAAGTAGATTAGCCTCACCCATTCTCTTCAAGGTTATTAGACTTGTATCACTCTTTTTCTTAAAGGCCTTAAATTAAGTCTTGCTCTTGGGAGACTCTAATCTTTGTCTTAACCATTCTTGAGGGTTCTTGGCTCATCCTCGCCATAGCTGGTGGGTTTCTTGGTTTCACCACACTCAAGCAAATTTAAGCAAATATACTAAGCATCATTTGAAAACATAATATGACATCATGGTACCATGGGATATGGGCATATGCTAGAATACTTTTCATGGCTTAAAAGACACATACACACATTCAAAGAGGAGGTAAGTACACATTTATGCATGAGAAAAAGAGGATAAAGCTACCTTTGTTGCAACCACACACTTTTCTCCTTAGAATTGCACTCTCTTCCTCGGCCACACAATCATAATGATTTGAGGCTTGTTTCTCTTGGTCTAAATACATAAAATAAGAACTAATTATGCTCTTTGAACCATTCTCAAAGCTACCTATCTACTTGGAACTCTAACTTTGTCTTATGGTTCATTTATGGTTCCTAAATGCACCTAATAAAGCAACATCCATCATTTGAGTTCTAGGCTCTATTCTTTCCTTCCATTTATGATTCTTGACTCCTTTTAAGCCTCTTAGAGCCATCACACAATTAAAACAAGGAGCCTAACTACATGTTGCTTCTTTAGGTCATATTATGGAACCTATGATACCATCTCACTTTCAATGGCTTCTAAAATTTTTCCAAAGCTTCCTTTCATCCTCTTCCATCATATATGACTCAAAAATAAGCTTGGAGTAAATTACAACTTCCCCTAGGTGCCCTAAGTCTCTTAGGCCGAGGCTATGCTTCTTGTTGGCACCCTTGGAATTTTATTTATTTTCTTGATGGAAGATATATGTGAGGAGCCTTCTAAGGATCTTAGTAGCTCATCCAAACACTCATTTAGGCCTAAGAATCATTGTATCAAATTAGAATTTATAAAAGACACTTGATACCCTAGGTTTTCTATCTTGTAATCTAATGGTTCTTTTATTATTTTCTTTGCATATTCTTATTCTCCACACTCAGTTCCCTAAGATTCACCCTTGGTTTTGCCCAAATTACATGCCTTTTTGAAGTTCCCTAGGTTGGATGAACCAAGGAAAGAAGTGGAGAAGGAGTAGTTGTAATATCCAATTTTCTAAAAACTAGAGAAAATGTGAGAAACGTAACGTATGATTTCTCTATAAACGAACAAAAGTCACCAAATACAAAAGGAAGTCCCCCGAAATTTGGTAAGCATTCTAGACTCCTAAAAATGAGAATTCCATGCTTAAACAGAAAAAAAAAAAAAAGAGAGATAGAATGAAGAAACAATTTCGTACAAAAAACTTACAAAACGTAATAGTATTTTTATAATTTTGAGCAAATTTTAGAATTCACACAGGTAGGCTTTTTAAATGAAATTTTTAAGTTTTCCAAGGTTCTCAGAGGCCCTGAAAACCATGAAAAGCCCAGGATAGCTAAAACCCGGTGGACATTTTCAAACGTCGATATACTAGAACTTTGACGGATTCATTTAAAAAGGTTTTAGCTCCGATTATAGTGATTCTAAAGTCATTTTACTAAATTTGGAATCTAAATTTCATAATGGAAAATATGGTTCTCAACAAAGAGCTAAAACAAAAGAGAAACGAAAATGCCAAAAACGAAGGACAAAATAGAAATTTTTGAAAAGTCTTCCTCCTCCGACCTATATATAAGTGGTGCCTCATCTCCTCCCTCATTCAGCCCATTTTTGAGTCATATATGATGAATAAAAATGAGAGGAGGCTTTGGGAAAAATTTAGAACTCGTAAAAATTGAGTTAGTGCTTTAGATTCTATATTATGACCTAAAGAAGCAACATCTAGTTAGACTCTTGGTTTTGATTGTGTGATGACTCCAAAAGGCTTAAAAGGAGTCAAGAATCATATTTGAAAGGAAAGAATGAAGCCTAAAATTTATTTGAGGGTTGTTGCTTCATTAGATGCAATTATGGAACCATAATGAGGTTATAGACCAAGTTAGTGTCTAAGAAAATTGTATGGCCTTAGAAATGAGTCCATGAACCTAATTGGCTTCCATAAATTGCGTTTAGGCCAAGAGAAAACTTCCTCACACTTTTGTGTGTGTGTGTGGCCGAAAAGAGGAGCTTAGATTCAAGAGAAAAAGTATGTAATTGTGTACAAGGTAGCTCTCTCCACTTTCTCTCATGCATGGATGTGTGCTTAGCTTATCTTAGAATGTGTGTATGTATATTTTCAAGCCATAAAAAGTATACTAGTATGATTTTATATGCCATAGTTCCATGATGACATATTATGTTTCTAAATGATGTTATGATGTTGATAAACACATATTTTATCTATTTTCATCCTCCTAACTTAGTCATTTTAATAATCAAATGTAGCTTAATGCATGCAATTGAATGGAAATTGATTTTATTAGCCACTTTTGCACTTTAGGAATTAAACTGCAAAATTCTTGAATTTTATTGCTTGAATTCCTTTTAAATAATTTTGTGGGTATTTCTACTTAACACTTTCCATTCTTTTGTGTAGATTTTAATGGACTTTGAACACAATCTTGAAAGCCACTAGTTGGAGAGTAAAAGAGAATAAAAATTAAATATATTAGAAGCAAGCAAGAAGGAGAAGCATGTGCAGATTTTGAGAGGGTTTCACGTGAGGAATGAGCAAGAGAAGATCCATGCACACAGAGGCAAAGCAGAGAAGATTTAAAATAAGTATAGAGCAGAACAGAGGGGAAGCAAACGAGGGGTTGCTAAACACATACATGCAGAATGAGCTTGGTTTTGAAGTAGCAAAGTGAAGAAGCTGGCTCGAGGTTCTACTCGAAAGAAGCTTGCATGGAAGCAGAGCACAATGAAGCACTAGCTCAGGACGTTGAGCTGCACGAAGCTCGATACATGGAAAGCATCAAGAAGAAAATGAAGAAGCTGGAAGAAGCTACGGTTAGCAAGTTTTAAACGTGGCTGGAGCTCGAGGGAGCATGAAGAAGTTATGATGGACAGCAGCTGCGTGGAATGAGTTGAAAGAAGAAGGAGCAGAAGACGCGGAAGTCTGGGCACAAAGGAAGAAGGAAACCAGCGTGAGAATGACAAGCTACTGGAGTAAAAACGTAAGAACACGACGTGGGAAGTTTGCATGGAGGGCTGGACAGTTACGAGAGAAGCTGTGGTTTCTGGTTTGGAAAAGAAGTTTAAATGGAGCTCAACATGCAAGAAACAGCACGAACAGAAAATTGAGGAAGAAGCTACAGAATTTACGTGCTATGGCTGGAGCTACGCATGGAATTCAAGTGGAATATATTATAATATAAAATGAAGTGGGACCCACACCTCATATAATCACATAAGAAGGCTTCAGGCAATTGAGATAAAAAGGGCAGCATGAGAGGAGCTGGGCACGTGACTTTTAATGAGGAAGGGATTCGCACAATCACGCCATTCATGCACACCCATCCAGATTCATCCAACGTCATTCACTTAATCAGATCCCATTCACGCTAAAACCCTAGCCGTCATTTGTCCATTCACTCATCCCTACGCCTTATTAATCCTCAAGCCCTAGCCGTCATTTGTTTTTCACCCATCCTTCGCCTCCTTCGCCTTCGTCCAGATTCACCACTCCATTCTCATCCATTCTCCACTTTTCATCCACCGAATGAGGCTTTAATTCATCCATCTTGAGGCTAGCAAAGGAGGAAGCTCTTGAGTAGAAGCTTGAATCCTTGGGGAAGAAGCAGAATTCTGGCTAAGATTTTCTTATTTTTCCAGCACTTTTTCTTTTTCTTGTATAATCTCGGTTGAGTTATATTTGATTAGGAAATTGTGTAATTAATTAGTGGCTGGTTAGACACTGATTAGGAATTATTTTTGTTGATTAATTGGTTGAATTTGAATCTGATTTTTCATTATTCTCTTTAATCTCCCATGTATACCACGAAGGTGTTCGATGAATTGCATGAGTGAGATTTTGTGCTTGATTGTTTGATTTGAGAATTCCTTAGTGTTTAGTTAGTTAATTAAACATTTTTGGACGATGAATCAGAAGATAATTAATTAGTTAATCAATCAAATTGGATGTTCATTGATCTTAAAGACAAGAGTTAACGGTTTAATGCGGGATTGAGGTCTCAATTCAACATTAGATTGTTAATCTCTTGATTCTTGTGTGGTAACTCAAGATAACTTGTAATGAACTTAATTAGGAATTCTTAGGCCAGAATTAATCACAATTAGAATAGGATAAAGATAGTGGATACCAAGAGACGATTCCTAAGCTAGTCACAAGCCCATCATTCACCATAATTCATCCAAATAGGTAGTGTTTAGGAATTTTAATTCAATTCAGTTTAGGATAGTTTAATTCATTCAAAAAAACCCCCATATTAGATAGTTCTAGGATCTTTTAACACTTAGAAACTTAATTGAACATTGAATTCCAATTCCAAGGGAGATGACCTAGGTTGTGCCACTAGCTATATATTTAGATCAATCTAGTTTTATTTTGAGGGTTGCACGACAAGCCCGTCAGATGTGTGCTTGGGTTTGCTTGAGTGTGGTGAGACTGAGAACCCCTATCCATGGTGAGGATGAGCTAAGAACCCTTAAGATTGGTTGAGACAAAGCAAAGAGTCTCCTAAAAGGAAAATGGACTCCCAAGAGCATGGTTGAGTCCAAGAATGTCTTAAAGAATGGGTGAGGAAAGTCCAATATCCATAAGAAATTGGGTGAGGCCAATCCACTTACTAGTAAGCCTTTGTATGCTATGTATGACTTTCTTAAATGATGAAAATGTTTCTTAAATGCTTCCATATGTCTATATGACCATACATGCATTTATGAGACTTGTTTGCATCCATTATATATGATTGAATGGGAGATCAGCTATTGGGATTCTTTGAATCTCATTCCCTCATCTACAATGATCTAACATGCTAGGTGAACTAAGTGGACAAGGTAATGGAAGCAAACCACCTTGAAGAGAAGAGATTGACACTAGTATGTATGTTTTTTGCTCTTTGAAGCCATAATGATGCCTAATGATGTAAATTATTGTTGTAAATGGTCTATGGTCTTTGGAACATATGTAATTATGATAATATGTTATGTTTAAATGGGAGAATGTATTATGTGACCACTAGTATGCAAATTGAGTATGTATGGGCAATGTAGCTTCTTGAATTAGTTTATGAACTTATGCATGTGTGGATGAGATGGCCAAAATGAGATGCATGAGGGTTGGGACCATTTGGGTAGCTCACACAAGTCTTAATTATGCTTTTAGACTTGCCCAAGAGGTGCCAAACACTAAGAAAAGCCATTTGGACATTTTGGTATCCTATATAGAGCCAAATTTGACCATAATGAAACCCTATATCACTTTTTATCCAAATGAGCTCTTCCTAATCTGAGATTTAGCATGCAATTAGAGTTTGTTGAGAGCTTTTTGAGAAGTTAAAGAACATAATTTTTAGAGGTCTAAAGAATATTTGATGAATTTTCAAAGTTAAAAATTTTTTTGGTTTTGGTCATATCACCGTTTATACTGATCTGAAAATGAAATCTGTCACATAGGGCTCAAATGATGTCCAATTGCCACAAAATTTTATACAGAAAAACTAGACATTCCCAATGACTTGTGCCAATTAGAAGCGTCTCATGTGGATGTCTAGAGAGGGAGATATGAATTTTTAAAGAAACTATCCAGTATCAGAAATTCTAGCCAATCTCTGTTATTATTTGATTGGATTTCGAGGTCTAAGCGTACCTGAACTGGTCTGGAGTTATTTTTTTCCTCTATCTAACATCCATAATTTTCCAAATTGGTATCATTTACATGGATTGGATTTTTGTGGAATTAATTGGATATTTTCAAAATTTGCTACAGAAATCTGTGACAGCACCAGTGGATAGCCTGACCTCTAGATCATTTTGCATGTCAAACGTCCTGTGTGTTGGATGTTCTGGTCTAGACATATTTTTAGCATGAATTAGACATGTGTAAATTTCTAGAATTGGCAAGAATTCATGATTTTAATTTTTTTAGAATTAGTTATGATTTTCCAAAGTTGTGATAGAAATGAGCCAAATTCTGGCCCAAAATATGTATGTATATTTTAAGCTTCCCTTCGAGTTTCATGAGTTGTAGGCCACATTTCATGATACAAATGAGTTGTATCTATGTAATTAAATATGAGAATATGTTGTATGAGCTCACATGATCCACGTGACATCAAATGAAATTTTTATACATGACACAACACAAGAAAATTTATTATTTTAATCCTTTTTTCTTACTCCTTTATGGGATTGATGATGTAAAGCATAGAAATGTTATGAAATAAGCAAGAAATATATGGTGTTACAGTAACTACCATGGGAATAAAATTTTACCTCATTTTTCCTTGATTTCTTGGATGATTCTTCCCTTTCTTGGCCTTCTCTCCTCAAATCTAAAAATTCCACCTTTGTTTTGCCCTCAAAATAGATCTAAGAACTTCAATAAAACCATAAGGAAGAAGGAAAAGTGGAGGAGAAAGAGTTTGCTAAAGAGAAAACATGAAAGACCAAGAAAATCCATACCTTTTCTCCTTGTTTTTCTCCTTCCTTTCTTCTCCTTCTTGTGCGCCTCACCCTCTTGCTCTCTTCACTGGTTTAGGGTAGAAACAAAATGAGCAAAATGAAGGAGGAGGTAGGACGTGTCCTTATATATAGCTAGGTTAAGAAATAATTTTCAAAAATTCTAATTTTATCCTTTTGTCTTGGCATTTTCCTTTTGTTTCCCTTATGAAATTATGCAAAATTTTCTGATTCCAAATGGGGAGGAAAGTGGGGCACCACCTATATATAGGTAGGGAAAAGTGACTTTTTCAAAAATTCTAATTTTGTCCTTTATACTTTGCATTTTCGTTTCTCCTTCATTTTATCTCCTTTTTTAGAACCGTCTTTTCCATTATAAATTTAGGTTCCCAATTAAGAAAAATGCTTTTGGAATCACTCAAATCGGAGCTAAAACCTTTCCAAACGAATCTGTCAAAGTTCGGGCATACTGACATTAGAAAACGTCCACTGGAGGGGATTTAACTGTCTCAGAGCTTCCCATAGTTTTCAGGGCCTCTAAGAACCTCAGAGAACTTAAAACTTTGGTTTAAAAAGCCCTTCTATGTGAATTTCAAAAATTGTCTAAAATTACAAAAATGCCATTACGTTTCGTAAGATTTCTGTCAAAATCTATTTCTCCATTCTAGCTCCATTTTTCCTGCCATCTGAGGCTAAAATTTTCATTTTTAGGAAGATAGAATATTACTTAAATTTTTTGGAACCTTAACTAATTTATTTCGGGGGACTTGCTTTAAAAATGTGTTTATTTTTATCGTTTAATGAAAATCAGACATTACAATTCTCTCCCCTTTAAAAAAATTTTGTCCTTGAAATTTAGAGAATATATCTTATGGGAAGAGGTCTGGATATTTCTTTCTCATACCAGCCTCTAATTCCCAGGTGGCTTCCTCAGGATATAAGCCCTTCCAAACCACTTTCACCAGCGGTATTGTCTTATTCCGTAACTGTTTGAGTCTAACATCCACGATCCGATTTGGTGATACTATGTATGATAGATCATCATGTAACTACACATTCTCATATTCTATGACATGCGAAGGGTCAGGCTGGTACTTTTTTTGCGAGAAAACATGGAATACGTTATAGACTTGACTTAAGTTTGGAGGAAGGGCTAGTTTGTATGCCACAGGTCCTACTTTATCAAGAATCTGGAAAGGAGCTATGTATTTTGGACTGAGCTTTTTACTCTTAATGGACCAACCTATCCCTATGACTGGAGACACTCTGATGAAGACATAGTTTCCAATCTCAAACTCTAACGGCCGCCTACGTTTATCTGCATAACTTTTCTATCTACTTTGGGCCGTCAAAAGTTTCTTTCTAATGGTTTCTATTTGTCTGGAGGTCTAGTCCACTAATTCTGGGCCCATAAGACTTCGCTCTCTTAGCTCAACCTAACACATTAGGGACCTACATTTCCTCCCATACAATGCCTCATATGGTGCCATCTGTATACTTACATGATAACTGTTATTGTAGGCAAACTCCGCTAGAGGCAAGTATGCATCTCAATTCCCTTTCATTTCTAGCACACACACCCTCAACATGTCCTCTA
The DNA here is from genome assembly GCA_032878935.1 of Erythrophleum fordii. Taxonomy (NCBI): domain Eukaryota; kingdom Viridiplantae; phylum Streptophyta; class Magnoliopsida; order Fabales; family Fabaceae; genus Erythrophleum; species Erythrophleum fordii. Next base: position 3,704,715 of record JAVQMF010000055.1, read on the forward strand.
AGGTTTAGATGGTTCTCTCTGTTTGTCCATCCATCTGAGAGTGATAGGCTGTGCTAAATCTGAGTCTAGTGCCTAGAGCATCCTGTAAGGATCTCCATAAATTCAATGTGAATCTAGGATCTCTATCTGAAACTATGCTCCTAGGCACACCATGCAGCCTAACTATCTCCCTGATGTACAGCTGAGCTAACTTATCTAGGGTATAAGTGGCTTTCATGGGTAAAAAGTGCACTAACTTTGTTAACCTATCCACTATTACCCATATTGCATTATACCTCGATGATGTCCTGGGTAATCCCATGAAAAAATTCATAGTTATACTATTCCATTTCCACTCCAGGATATCTAGGGGTTGAAGTAACCTAGCTAACTTTTTGTGTTCTATTTTCACTCTCTAGCATACTAGACATCGGAAGACATACTTTGCTATGTCTGTTTTTATCCGAGCTACCAAAACATTTTCTTTAAATCTTGGTTCATTTTATTACTACCTGGATGAATGGTGTACTTACTCTTATGTGCCTCATCTAAAATCTTTTCTCTAATTTTGTGTTTTTAGGCACATACAGCCTATCCCTATACCTCACTATATCATCCTCAGACAAATTGAACTCTTGAACACTACCCTAGGCTATCTAGGCTCTAATCTTATTTACATGGTCATCTATCTACTGGGCCTCTCTTATTTGATGTCTCAGGTCAATTTCTATTCGGGTTTCACTCATTAATAATTTTTTTGAATACACCTCACAGGACTGACTCATGTCTCTGAATCTCTCAATTAACTCTTGCTCTCAGATCATCATACAGGTTATGTGTATGGATTTCCTACTCATGGCATCAGCTACTACATTAGCCTTACCGAAATGGTATTTTGGTATGAAATCATAATCTTTCAAAAATTCTAACCATCTCCATTGCCTCATATTCAGCTCTTTCTATTCAAATAAATATTTGAGGCTTTTGTGGTCGCTATAAAATTCTATTGTTGCCCCATACAAGTAGTGTCTCCATATTTTCAAAGCAAACACCATTGCGGCTAATTCTAAGTCGTGTGTGGGGTAGTTTTCCTCATGAGGTTTTAACTGTCTAGAAGCATAAGCTACCACTCGGCCTTTCTACATAAGTACGCATCCTAACCCTTTCTTAAAGGCATCACTGTATACTACAAAAGTTTCTTTAAGGTCAGGGAGTACTAAAATTGGGGTCGTGGTTAACTTGTGCTTTAGCTCTTGGAAACTACTCTCACATTTCTCATTCCACACAAATGGCACATTCTTTCTAGTAAGCCAAGTTAGTGGCATTACTATCTGAGAAAAGCTCTAAATGAACTTCCTATAATATCCTGCTAAACCTAGGAAGCTCTTAATCTCTATCACTGTCTTAGGTCTTTCCCATTGTAATACTGCCTCTACCTTATGGAGATCTACTGCGACCCCTGCCTGGGAGATCACATGACTTAGAAACTGAACCTCAGTGAGCTAAAGCTCACATTTACTAAGTTTAACATATAACTGTCTCTCTCTCAGGGTTTCCAAGGCTAATCTCAGGTGCTACTTATGCTCCACTCTACTTTTCGAGTAGATGAGGATGTCATCTATAAAGATAACTATAAATCTGTCTAAGTATGGCCTAAAAACTCTGTTCATATAGTCTATAAATACTACGGGTGCATTTGTCAACCCGAAGGGCATAACTAGAAACTCATAATGCCCATATCTAGTTCTAAAGGCTATCTTAGGAATATCCCCAGTTTTTATTTTGAGTTGATGGTATCCCGACTTGACATCTATCTTGGAAAACACTTATGCTCCTACTAACTGATCTAGGAGGTCATCTATGCGAGGGAGAGGGTACTTGTTCTTAATGGTGATCTTATTGAGCTCTCGGTAATCTATACACAATCTAAGGCTCCCGTCTTTCTTCTTTACGAACAGGACCAGAGCTCCCCATGGTGAGACACTGAGTCTAATAAAACCCTTCTCTAATAATTCTTTTATCTATTTCTTAAGCTCTGCTAGCTCGATGGGAGCCATCCTATATGGGGCTTTAGACACTGGACTTACCCTAAGTACAATATCTATAGGGAGCTCTACCTCTCTCTCTGGGGGTAATCTGCTAATTTCTTTAGGGAATACTTCTAGGAACTCTCTCACTATAGGAATCTCATCTATACCTTCTTCTACCTCAGCCTGAACTGAAAAGAAAACTAGATACCCTTGACAACCATGCCCTAGAGATTTCTCAGCCTGAGAGGTGGTCATGACAGATAACTCAGCCCTAGTACTAGGCACAGTCCCACACTCAGGTAAAGTAATGCACCTATGGCTACAATCTAGTGTGGCATTATTAGCAGACATCCAATTCATACTAATGATCACATCAATATCAATGAGGGGCATACAAATCAAATCAAGGGTGGTCAAGCAATGATTAAACTAGATCACATAATTCAAGCAAGCATGGGAGGTAATGGCTCGGTTTCTTGTGGGGGTGGATACATGCAATTCATATGGCAATGTATGCATACTCAGACCCAACCTTCTAGCACAGTCATATGATATAAAAGAGTGGCTAGTACCCTAATTAAATAATGCAGTCACAGAAAAATCATTTATTCTAATAGTACCTTGAATCAGACTCGAGGCCCGGCTAGCCTCCTGTTGTGATAGGGCAAAGACTCTACCCTGGGTCTATGGTCTGGAAGGAGGAGCCATCTCTTTCAGCTGTGCAATCTGCAAAGGGGTCTATGGAGGAGCCTGAGTGCAATCTCCAGCCATGTGCCCTAGCCTGCCACATCTGAAGCACACATTCTGCCCCGCATAGCACGGTCTGGTACTATGATTCCTACCACACTGGGGACATATGATAAGTGCACTGCCTTTGCTGGACTATATCCTCCATCTCTTGCCTCTTCAGTTCCATTGACTCTTTCCACCTCTACAGCTCATCACTGCAGGCTAGGAACCTTCTCTAAGTCTCTTGGGCTCAGGGAGGGGAAGAGGTGGTCTAGCGCTGGAGGTAGGCTGCATCATCCTGAGGTTTGTCTCCATTACTCTACATACTTCTATAAGGTTGTTGAAGTACCTAATTCTCTGTGGCACTACTCTATCTCTAATCTCAAGGAGTAAGCCCTTCTCTAGCCTGTCTGCTCTCCACCTCTCATCATCATGTCTCTGTAGGTATGAAGAATATATGGAGAACTCTACAAACTTTGCCATATATTGGTCCACGAATATCCCCAGAGTCTATTTAAATAGAATGAATTCTGATTCCTTTTCATCTTTGATGGAATTCGGGAAGTACTTCTCATGTAACACTTTGAGGAATGCCTCCCATGTGATTGGGGCATTCCTCACTCTCAAGATAGGCTCAGTGCCCTTCTACTAGTAAATTGCTTCTTTCTGTAACTGGAATACAGCCATTTTGGCTTTCTGCTTAGACGTGCACTCTATCATCTCGAAGATTTGCTCTAGCTCCATAATCCAAGCCTCAGCTTTATCTGCATTTATCTCACCATCAAAGGTAGAAGGCCCAGATTTCCTAAACTGTGTAATAACCTTTCTGGTCAAGGGCTGCTGCTGTGTAGAAGGCGTCTGAGCTGGTGGAATCGGGGCAACAGCCTGCATGTGTGGTTGTGGATCTGAATGAGTTACCCCTAAATGCTTGGGATGATCTAAGCATGGAGGTGGCTAAGGAGGAGTAGGTGTAGGGCCCTAGCTATCTCTCTCAGCAAGCTGTTCCTGAAGGTACATGATAATGGCCTGCTGCTGATCCAGGCAAGCCATAATAAACTGTAAGCTCCAGCTATTGGATTACTAGGCCTAACTTCATCAGCACGAGCCTATCTAGAAGGCTGACCTCTCCTAGTGTTCACCATTGTGCTGAAATAATATAATAAACTGTAACATAAGCTAGGGAACACTTCCACCATCAAACACACTTAATTCATCCAAAAATAAGCTCATATGCATCTAGGCAACTCATAAACACAAGCCACAACCCACATTAAGAGCCTAAACCTTTGCTTTGATACCAATAAATGTAACACCATAAATTCTAGCTCATTTCATGTCATTCTTAAGCATTCTATCATGATCTATATAGGTTTCCCATAGAAAAAGTAAGGAAAATGGGATTAATTTCACTTTGCGTCATATCTAAAAATTTATTTCGGTGTCACGTGGACCATGTGAGCTCATGCTAAGCATCCTCCTATTTAATTACATTAGTACAACTCATTTTCAGCCCAAAAACATGCCTACAACTCATGGAAACTGAAATGGAGCATGAAATATTGAAGTTCATTCTTGGCCAGATTTGCTCTATTTTCTGACCGAATTTTGGAAATTTATAACTAAATGTAGAAAAATTGAAATCATGCAATCTTTGTCATTATAGAAATATTAAGATGTATACTTCACAATAAAAATATGTATAGACCATAACAATCATCACAGAGGACGTTTAACATCCAAAATAGTCCAAAAGTTTGACTAAATTCTGGAGCTGTCACAGAATTCTGGAGAAAACTTTGAAAATGTCCAATTAATTCCACAAATATCCAATCCATGAAAATAATATCAATTTAAAAATATGTGGATGTTAACTAGAGAGAAAAAATATCTCCAGATCTGTTCATCAAGCCCAGACTTCGGATTCAATGGAACAGTACTTCTGGTCTGGCAAAATTACTAATACTGGACAGAAATTTCAAAAATTTATATCTCCCTCTCTAGACCTCTAAATGAGGTGCTTCTATTGGCACGAGTTACTGTGATTTCCTAGTTTCATTATATAAAATTTCATAGTAATTAGACATCATTTAGGCCTCGTGTGACAGAAAATAATTTCAGACCAAATGAAGTGCAACAAACCAGAAACCATGAAAATTGCCATTTTTGAAAAATCATCAAATATTTTGTAGCCTCCAAAAATTATGATCTTTAGCTTTCTAAAAATTTCTCAATGAGACCTAATTGCATACCAAATTTCAGACCAAGACTAATTCATTTGGCCAAAAAGTGACATAGGATTCCATTATACTTAATTTTGGCTCCATATAAAATACCAAAATTGCCAAATGGATTTCCCTTGGTTATAGCACCTTTTGGGAAAGTCTAAAAGCACATTTGAGACTTGTGTGAGCTACCCAAATGGTTCCAAACCTCATGCATCTCATTTTGGCCATTCAAACCACACTTATGCACATTACATCATAATTCCATATTGCATATTTGGACATTACAACCTCAAATTGTATTCTAGAGCTCATACCTCATATCCATAGCTATAAACATCACATAGTAGCATATTTATACATGTCTCAAGGTTCATAATATATTTACAACATCATATACATCATGAACCATCATTATGGTTCTAAAATAGACAAAATAAGGCATAAGCTTGTCAATCTTTCCTCTTTATTGTTGTTGGCTCCGTTCACCATAGTTACTTGGTCCACCTAACATGTTAGACCATTAGAGAGGAGGAGATGAGATTCAAAGAATCCCAATAGCTCATCTTCCATTCAATCATATATAATATGTGCAAAGCAAGCCTTACAAATGCATGTATGGAGAAAATGGAAATCATGGACATTTTTAAAATAAGCTTGGCATGTGAACACATCATACAAGACATTCAAGAGCTCACCAAGTGTTTGGATTGACCTCACACTTCTCCTCATGGATTTTAGACTTGCCTCACTCATTTTTCAAGAGCTTTGGACTCAACCATACTCTTGGGATCCCACTTTACTTTTGGGAGACTCTTTCCTATGTCTCAACTAAGCTCAAGGATTCTTAGCTCATCCTCACCAAAGGGAAGAGTTCTTTGCCTCTCTACACTCAAGCAAACTCAAACAAACATCATGTACTCATTTAGAAACATAACATGGCATCAAGAATCATGGAATATAAAGGCATGCTAGCATACTTTCCATAGCTTGAAATTACACATACACACATTCTAAAACAAGCTAAACACACATCCATGCATGAAAGAAGGTGGAGAGAGCTACCTTGTGTACACCCACACACTTTTTCCTTAGTCAAGCCTCCTCTTTCAGCCACATACCCACAAATTAGTGGAGATGGTCCCTCTTAGCCTAGATACAATTTATGGGAGTCAATTAGGTTCATAAAACATATTCTAAGGTCACACTGTAACATCTGATCCCTCTGTAAACGTGAGAAACGCAATGTTCGGTTTCTCTGTAAACGGCAGAAATGGGCCAGATACAAAAGGAAGTCCTTAAAATAGAAGGAACTGGGGCCAACTAAAATTATAATAAAATTTTAAATATTAGAAAATGAGGATTTGGGCCTTGAGTTGCCTAGAAATCAAGGCCAGAGTGATTCAAAAAATTTGCCAAAAGGCCAGTGGCATTTTCGTAAATATAGATACTTTTTGAAAAACACACAGGAGGGCTTTTTAAATAAAAGTTTTGAGTTCTCCAGGGTTCTCAAAGGCTCTAAAAACCATGGAAAGCCCCGAAATAACTAAAGCCCCTCTGGTGGACGTTTTCCAACGTCATTGTGCCCGAACTTTGACAGATTCGTTCGGAAAGGTTTTAGCTCCAATTTGAGTGATTCCAAAGATATTTTACTTGATTGGGAACCTAAATTTTATAATGGAAAAGACGGTTCTCAAAAAGGAGCTAAAACGAAGGAGAAACAAAAATGCAAAATATGAAGGGCAAAGCAAGAATTTTTGAAAAGTGTAAGTTATTCCCACCTATATATATGATGCACCCTTCTCCTCCCTTCATTATGCACGACCAAGTTTTGCCTAAAACCAGAAGAAAACCATAGGTGATGAGGCTTACAAGAAGGGGAAGAAAAGGAAGAGAAATCAAAGGCTTAAGGTATGGAAATTAGTAGTTTTTCATGCTCTTTCTCTTCCAAACCTCTTCTCCTCCATTCTCCTTTGTTTCCTATGATTATAATGAAGTTTATAAATCTTTTTTAAAGGATAAATTGAGGGGAAAGTTTGGATTTGAAGAGAGGAGCTCAAAGAACACAAGATTCAAGTGAAAAAAAGCAAGAAAACAAGGTAATTTCTCTTCCTATGGTTGTCATTTTTGGTCCCCTTCTCCACCATTTTGCCCCACTTGAGGAAACCCTAGGAGGAGATGATTTTTAGGCAAAACCAGCATGAATCTAAGGAAAAAGGGTGTGGAGATTAAGAATATGCAAAGGGAATTAACAAAAAATCATTAGATTTCAAGATGCAAGTTTTAGGGTTTCAATTACACCTTATAAAATCTGATTTTGTATGATGATTATTAGACCTAAATAAGAGTTTAAATGAGCTCCCAAGATCCCTAAGACGCTCCCCATATGCCTCTCCCTTAAGAAAACAAAGAAAGCTCCATAGAACCTAATATGCTTCATAGCCTCGGCCTAGATGGGTCCTCCTAGCTAGGGAGAGTTTTAAATTTTTCTAAGGTCATTCTTGAGTCATATTTGATGAATGAAAGTGAGGGGAGGCCTTGGAAAAAATTTAGAACTCATAGAAAGTGATTTGGTGTCTTAGGTTCCATATTATGACCTAAAGAAGCAACATGGTGCTAGGCCTTTTTTTTTATGATGTGATGACTCCAAGAGACTAAAAAGAAGTCAAGAATCATATTTGAAAGAAAATAATGAGGCCTAGAAGTCATTTGAGAGGTGTTGCTTCATTAGGTGCCAATATGGACCATAATAGGAGTTATAGAGCAATCTAGTACTTAAGCAAGTTGTATGGTCTTAGAAATTGTTTCATGAACCTAATTAGCTCCCATAAATTGTATCTAGGCCAAGAGAAACCATCTCCACCAATTTTTGGGTGTATGGCCAAAAGAGGAGGCTTGAGTCCAAAGGAAAAAGTGTGTAATTGTGTGCAAGGTAGCTCTCTCCACCTTCTCTCATGCATGGACGTGTGTCTAGCTTGTTTTAGAATGTGTGTATGTGTATTTTCAAGCTATGGAAAGTATGCTAGCATGCCTTTATATGTTATGAGTCTTGATACCACATTATGTTTTTAAATGAATCCATGATGTTTGTATGAGTTTGCTTGAGTGTGGAGAGGCTAAGAACTCTTCCCTTGGGTGAGGATGACCCAAAAACCCTTTAGCTTGGTTGAGACAAAGTAAAGAGTCTCCCAAAAGCAAAGTGGGCTCCCAAGAGTATGGTTGAGTCCAAAGTACTTAAAGAATGGGTGAGGCAAGTCCAAAATCCATGAGGAGAAGTGTGAGGCTAATCCAAACACTTAGTGAGCTTTTGAATGTCTTGTATGATTGATTCACATGCCAAGGTTGCCTTTAAAATGTCTATGATTTCTATTTTCTCCATACATACATTTAAAAGGCTTGCTTGCACATATTATGTATGATTGAATGGGAGATGAGCTATTGGGATTCTTTGAATCTCATCCCCTCCTCTCCAATGATCTAACATACTAGGTGAACCAAGTGAATATGCTAATGGGAGCCAACAACCCTAAAGGAAGGAGATTAACAAACTTATGCCTTGGTTTTAGCCATTTTGGAACCATAATGATGGTTTATCATGTATATGATGTTGTATATGTACTATGAACATTGATACATATGTAAAGATACTATTATGTGATATTTAGATGTATGGAAATGATATATAACCACTAGCACATGTTTTGAGTATGTAATGTCATAGTATGCAAGTTTAAAGTTTGATGAATATGTGTATAAATGTCGGTTGAATGGCCAAAATGAGATGCATGAGGTTTGGGACCATTTGGGCAGCTCACACAAGTCTTAAATGTGCTTTTAGACTTACCCAAAAGGTTCCAATACCAAGGGAAGACACCATTTGGCAAATTTGGTACCTCATATGGAGCCACATTTGACCATAAAGGAACCCTATGTCACTTTTTAGCCAAATGAGCTAGTCTTGATCTGAACTTTGGCATGCAATTAGATCTCATTGAGAGCTTTTTGGGAAGCTAAAGATCATAATTTTTTGAGGTCTATAGAATATTTGATGAGTTTTCGAAATTGGCAAATTTTATGGATTTGGTCTACTGCACTATTCAGTTGGTCCGAAATTGTTTTCTGTCACACGAGGCGCAAATGATGTCCAATTGCCATGAAATTTTATACAAAAAAACTAGGCAACCACAGTGACTCATGCCAACTAGAAGCACCTCATTTGAATGTCTAGAGAGGGAAATATGAATTTTTGAAATTTCTATCCAGTATTAGTGAAATTGCCCAACCAGAAGTACTATTCTATTGAATTTTGGAGTCTGGGCTTGATGAACTGATCTGAAGATATTTTTCCTCTCTAGATAACATTCATAGCTTTCCAGATTGGTATCATTTGTATAGATTGGATTTTTTTAGAATTAATTGAATATTTTCAAAGTTTTCTGCAGAATTCTATAATAGTTCCAGATTTCAGTCGGACCTCTGTAGCTTTTTGGATATCAAATGTCCTAGTTGATAAATATTGTGACTTGGACATATTTTTAGTGTGAATTAGACATCCCAAGATTTCCAAAATGATCAAGATTTCATAGTTTTGATTTTTCTAAATTTAGTTATGATTTTTCAAATTTTGCCCAGAAAAAGGACCAATTTTGGCCAAGAATGATCTTTAAGTTTCCATGCCCCATTTCGGTTTCCATGAATTGTAGGCATGTTTTTGTGATGTAAATGAGTTATAATGATGGAATTAAATATGAGAATGCATAAGATGATCTTACATGGTCCATGTGATACCGAATGGAATTTTGAGACCCAGCGCAATGCTAAAATGAGTATTATTTTCCTTGCCTTTTTCATGCAAAACTCACATGATTCATGATATTAAGTTATGTAAAGGCATGAGATGAGTTAGAATGAGCTAGAATTGATGGTGTTACACACACAACTAGGTTAACTACTAGATTGCTCTATAACCCTTATTATGGTCCATATTTGCACCTAATGAAACAACACCCCTCAAATAATTTCTAGGCCTCATTCTTTCCTTTCAAATATGATTCTTGACTCCTTTTAAGCCTCTTGGAGTGATTACAACATCAAAACAAAAGGTCTAACACTATGTTACTCCTTTAGGTCATAATATGGAACCTATGACACCAAATCACTTTCCATGAGTTCTAAAATTTTTCCAAGGCCTCCCTTCATTTTCATTCATCAAATATGACTTAAGAATAGCCTTAGAAAAATTTAAAACTCTCCCCCACACATAAAACCCTCCTTGGCCTAGACATGTATAGGTTTAGGGTTTCTTGGAGTTATCTTTGTTTTCTTGGAGGAAGAAGCTTGTAGGGAGCATCTTAGGTGTCTTAAGAACTCATTTAAACACTTACTTAGCCCTAGAAATCATCATATAAATTCAAAAATTAGAAGGTGTACTAAAAATACTAGGTTGCATCTTAGAATCTAATGGTTATTTTGTTGTTTTCTTTGCATATTCTTGTTCTTCTCCATCAAATAGCTAAGATTCATGCTTGATTGGGCTTGAAAATCAGATCCTCCTATCATTCCTAGGGTTAGGTAAAATGGAGAAGAAGTGTGATGAAAGGTATCAACCATAGAGTGCATTTTTACCTTGTTTCCTCGCTTAGTTTGGCTTGAATCTTGATTTCTCCAAGTTCCTCTCTTCAAATCCGAACTTTTCCTTGAATTTCTCCCTTGAATTAGATTTATAAACCTCATTTTAATCCAAGGAAAGAAAGGAGAATGAAGGAGAGGTGGTGGAGATAGAGAAAAGCATGGAAAACAACCATAAAAACATACCTTAAGCTTGGAATTTCTTCTTCTTCTTCTTCTTCTCTCTTGGTGTGCCCAAAACCCTAGCTCTCCCTTCTAAAATTATGCAAAATTTTTTTATTCCAAATGGGGAGGAAAGTGGGGCGCCACCTATATATAGGTAGGAAAAAGTGGCCTTTTCAAAAATTTCAATTTTTCCCTTCATATTTTGCATTTTTATTTCTCTTTCATTTTAACTTTTTTCTTAGAACCATATTTTCCATTATAAAATTTAAGTTCCCAATTAAGAAAAATGCCTTTAGAATCACTCAAATTGGAGCTAAAACCTTTCCGAACAAATCCATCAAAGTTCGGGCATACCAACGTTAAAAAATGTCCACTAAAGGGGATTTAACTGTCCCAGAACTTTCCATGGTTTTTAGAGCCTCTAAGAACCTCAGAAAACTCAAAACTTTGGTTTAAAATGCCCTCTTGTGTGAATTCCAAAAATTGCCAGAAATTACAAAAATGCTATTATATTTCGTAAGATTTCTGTCAAAATTTATTTCTCCATTTTAGCTTCGTTTTTCCTTCCGTCTGAAGCTAAAATTTTCATTTTTAGGAGGCTAAAATGTTACTCAAATTTTTTGGGACCTTAACTAATTCATTTTAAGGGACTTGCTTTGAAAACATGTTTTTCATCGTTTCATAAAAACCGAACATTACACTAAAGGACTTTTGGTATCACCATACCCATTCAAGCCAAAATACATTCATAAACTTATTTCAAGATGTATAATGATACCATAGCAAGTAAGCAATAGCTAGAGGCATTTTTCATAGTTCAACATACACACAAGCACCCAAAGACAAATAAACATCCAAGGCATGCATGTGAGAAAGGTTAGAGAGTTATCTTGAAGTCAATGTCACACACTTGTCCCTTGAACTTGTCTTCCCGTTTTTGTACAAGCTCATGGAATGAGGTGACACTTGATTCTCTCGGCCTAGACACATCAAATGAGACATATTTAAATTGTTCGAATAAGCTCTAGCTTTTCACATGCTCTATGCTATGCTACTTTCTCATTTAACTTCATTATGGATCCATTCAAGACAAAATGAAGCAACCCTTAGGATTTAGGATCTTGGCTCCTATCTCTCATTCAATCTAGGTCTCTTGACTTTATTTAAACTTCTTGGAATCACCATAAATTTGTTTCAAAGAGCCTACATACAAGTTGCTTCCTAATGTCTTAAAATGGAACCTAAACCTTCATCTCACAAGATATGGTTTCTAAATTTATTTCAAGGGTTCCTTTGGTGTTCTCCTATTATATTTAGTCTCTTCCTAGCCTTAGAACAATTTAAAACTCTTCCTTGGTACATGGTTATGTTTTGGCTGAAAATATGCAAGCATATAACATCCATGGAGTTTCCTTCACTTTCTTTAGGGAATTGGCATATGTGAGGCTTCCTAGGTGTCTTGAGAACTCATTCATACTCTTAGACAACCTAAATTATCATTAGGAAGCTTCTTACATATCATGGTGCAACAAAATCCCTAGTCTTGCTAACTTAATTTCTAATGCATCTTATTTGAATTTCTTTGCATATTCTTGTTCCTCACACTCCAAAATCTATGTTTCTTCCTTGGTTGGCTCAAAAATCATCCCATAGAGAATGGGCTCTAAGTTGGCCAAAACTCAATGGAGCAAGAGTAAACAAGGAGAGCATGAAAGGCTACGGAATTACCATATATTCAAGCCCTTTTCAAGAGTTCTTTCTATTGCTTTAAGCTTCTCCATGAAATTCTGGATTCTCTCCTTCGGACTAGTCTCAAAATAGCCCCATATGAGTCCTAAAAACCATAGAAAGGAAAAGGAGAAGGAGAGGAACAACATTAGTGAAGGAAGAATTATGAAAATCCAAGGTTTTCTTACCTTTTTTCCCAAGCTTTCTTCCTTCTTTCTCCTTTCTCCTTATGCATGTTTCTCTACTATCTCTCCTCTATTTTGGCTAAAACTAAAGTTGTTTAGCATAAGGAGGAGGAGTGGGACGTGTTATATAATCAAGAAGCTTCTTGAAATTCTTCTTAAAAATCTATTTATATCCCTTTTTTCTTTAGCTTTTTTGTTTTAGGCTTATTTTAACTCCTTTTCAAGAACCATCTTTTCCATCATAAAATTTAAGTTTTCTAACTTATAAAATACCTTTGAAATTACTTAAAATGAATCTAAAATCTTCCCAAACAAAGAGGTTAAAATTCGGGTCAACTATCATTTTAAAACAGAAACTGGAGGAGTTTTGGTCATTTTAGGGGTTCCTATAGTTTTTAGAGCCTCTTAGAACCTCGAAAAACTCATTTTTCCCATCTAAAAATCCCTCTTGTGATTTTTTTAAAAAGTGCCCAAAATTATGCAAATGCCACTGTGTTTTCAACAATTTTATTGAACTATTCTGGTTCTAGTTTTCAGGTATCTTAGGCCTTGGATCCTCATTTTTCATTATTTAAAATTTTATTTTAATTTTATTTAGCCTCAAATCTTTCTATTTAGGGGGACTACCTTTTATAATTGACTTATTTCCATTGCTTACGGAAGACTGGATGTTACACATTGTCTAGACTTCTTCAAAAGGATGTAGATTTTAATTTTTATGAGTCATGCAGATTAGTATTTAATGAGTTAAAAAGAAGGCTAACCACCCCACCTATTATGACGACCCTAACTTCTACTCATTATAATTAAGGTTAAATGCGTGGTTAATAACCATAAACCAGGGTTACATGACATTAAGACTAATTACATTATGGGAATATAGGGAAATTTGAACCTTAATGTTATTAGAGTCATCAACTATATAATTATCAACACTTACGTATATCAGGGAAAATAAACATTCATTTATAAGCCTTGATTCTATTACCTATCAATTTCAACTCATATGAATCTTCTATCACTATTTATAAATCATCCCTTGAGGTTACCATATGAAAAACCAAGATTTCCTAGCTAATATAAGGGTTTCAGGATGTTCGCTGCGGCCAATTCCCGTCGACTTCACCCCTTGCTACAGTGAGTTAGACCTTCGCCGTGACCAACCTATATGGCGCTGTGGCGAGGAAGTCTCGTGGAACCTACCTCACTTGCCTCTCATTATTGGCCGTGGCCAATTCCTCTCTAGAATGCCTGGCTCCCTTTTTGCAAAAGTTCGCTGCGGCCAATTCCCATTTAGCCATGGTGAATTACCCTCTGGACGACTCCCAATTTTGCCTCTCCCATTTCGCCACACCTAATGGCACATTTCGCCGCAGCGAATTGCTCTCTGGTACTCTCCCTGGGCAACTTCGCCACTATTGGCCGTGGCTAACTCCATTTTAACTGCAGTGAATTTCCTTCTACTCCTACAACTCCTAAATTCTTATCTCATACTCTCTACTCTCCCTCCAATAACACCCTAGGGTCCCTCTACCTTAATTGTGAGACTTGAATAGCCTTCATTAGCTTAATTCACCTAGCTAATCTATCCTTACTAGTTCAAGATTTAAGGGTCAATTTCTTTTCTCTAATTACCCTCCATCAGCAAGTTTGTAGAGTAACAATAACAGAAATTCATGAACTGATGACAATTAACATTCGATACACATTCGATTAGAGGTTTCATACAAGATTAAATCACTTATTCATTGTTAGCCAACTATAATCATAATGTTCAATCTCATGATAATTAAATTACATATACAATCCCTATACTTGGCAACTCATGATGCAATGCAGTAATGATACAAAACTAGCAATCTAGTTACAATACAATTTGACAAGTCTCCCAAACCTATGCGCTACCAAACCGTTTAATAAGCTTCAATTAATTTTTTCCTTACCACTAAGAGATCCAATCCCTGAAAATGTTAGCCCACAACGGGGTGAGATATACAATCTCAGTAACGAAAGGCAAATTCCATATATATGTACAAATTAATCAATACAATGCAATTTCCTATCATTAATACCAGAATTATCAATTCAATTTACAAATGAACTAGTTGAGATACCAATGACTACTATCCCATACCAGCAATCATACACAACATGTTAATGGCCAATAACATCGAGAGAGGTCCGTCCACGGCACCTACTCCATAATGAGTACAACCAGGGCTCAGTGCATTTGGAGTTTGATTACAACTCGGGCTCGATCGAAGCATATGCACAGGTGGCAGCCACACCACAACTCCACCATGGACTCACAAGATCCAATCACAATAACAATCAAGTAGTCAACCAGTCATTTAACATTTCAAAATCAAGCATGTGTAACAAATAGTAGATTAACATAAGTATATACAT
Source organism: Erythrophleum fordii (assembly GCA_032878935.1). NCBI lineage: Eukaryota > Viridiplantae > Streptophyta > Magnoliopsida > Fabales > Fabaceae > Erythrophleum > Erythrophleum fordii. The sequence continues at coordinate 3,719,790 of JAVQMF010000055.1, forward strand.
GGAATTAGGAAAATAACCCAATTACCTTAATGAACCCAATTACTCTTTCCCTAACTACCATAATAATCCAAATGCACATCAAGCCTATAACAAGCATAATTATCATCATTTCTAATCAACAAATTAGATATCCAAAGAGTTGAACTGCTAATGATAGCCTAGAGGTTACTCACCTAATTACCAAGGGATTTTAATTTCGGGTTCTAACTTTCCCACACCAGAAACTATCATAGTTCACTCCAATTTCTGGGTAATTTCATATGAAACCAAAGGCCATATCATAGGTCAAACGAACAGAAAATACATTCAAACGAGAAAGAGATACTCACTTAACAACACTCATAGCCTCAACCTCCGAAAATCTACTATGGAAGCACCAAACAACAAGTTTCAGTTTTTGGGTGTGGGTGAAAATACTCCAAATGAAAAACTAATTGGGCCAAATTAAAGAGAAATATGAGGGGATTAAGTTATATAACTATTATTTTGGTTGAATCTTGCTCTAAATATGAGAAAATGTGAAATTTTTGCCCCAAACCCTAACCTCTCTTCACACCTCCGATTTTCTCCTTTGTGCTTCAGAAAAATAGTGAAGTGGCTGAAGTGTTTAAGGTTTTAGTTGGGTTAAATTAGGTCAAATATGGGTCATGGGTTGCTCCAAAGATCCAACTCCTAATGGGCTTCAGATTTGAGCTTTGTTGGGCCAGCTTTTATGCATTGGGCTGCTGAATTTTAATTAGGTTTGGGCCAAGTTTGAAGAGCTTAAGAATTTGGGTCTGCACAAGGGTTATTGGGCCATCACTAGGTGCTCTCTCTTGGGCTAAGTCTCACAATAAAAAGGTTGGTCTGCACTTATAATTATTGGGCCTCCATTAGTTTTAACCTTGGCCTACTCAATTTAATTTGGGCCTAGATGAAGTTTCTATCCTAATTAAATCTTAAACCTATATTAATAATTTATCTCTCTAAAATATCCATTCACTTAACTTGCCCAATTATCCCATATTAATTATTCCTAATTAATCTAAATCCATGATTAACACCTTAATTAATTTTAGGGTGTTACACCTATCATCCAACCACCCAATTGGGAGTTTTCATTTCAATTGATGTGTGATGCATCCAACTTTGTTGTGGGTGCAATTCTTTCCCAAATGATAGACAAAAAGTCTCATGTGATCTGTTATGCATTGCGCACCTTAAATGAGAGTCAGGCTAATTATACAACTATTGAAAAGGAGCTTTTAGTTGTTGTTTTTGCTTTAGATAAGTTTCATTCTTATTTGCTTAGTTCTAAAGTTATTGTTTATTCCGATCATGTAACTTTAAAGTTCCTACTCAAGAAACTTGATACAAAATTGATACTCATTAGGTGAATGCTACTCCTACAAGAATTTGACATAGAAATTAGAGATAAGAGTGGAGTAGAAAATCTTATGGCTGATAATTTGAGTAGAATACCTCACTCTTCAAATTCATTTACTATCAAGGATTGTTTTCCAAATGAACAATTATACTCATTACATGGTAAAGATCCCTGGTTCGGTATACCTATAGCAATCATCAGTGATCAAAGCTCCCACTTTTGTAACAAAAATATGCAAGCCCTCATTTGCAAGTATGGTGTGCTCCATAAAGTAGCTGCTCTCTACCATCCACAAACGAACGGTCAGGCAAAGGTTTCAAATAGAGAGATAAAATAAATTCTGGAGAAAATAATGCAACCTAACAGAAAGAATTAGGGTATAAGATTGGGGGATGTACTATGAGCTTACCATATTGCCTACAAAACTCCTATGGGCATGTCACCTTATAGGTTAGTTTTTGGTAAAGCATGTCACTTACCAATTAAAATTGAGCATAGAGCCTATTGGGCGATAAAGAAGTGTAATATGGATTTATCTCAAGTGGGTTCTCAAAGAAAATTGCAACTTCGAAAGCTTGAAAATATTTGGTTGGAGGCTTACGAAAACTCTAAACTTTATAAGAAGAAAATCAAGGTTGTACATGATAAGATGATTAAAAGAAAAAAGCTTCATATTGGTGAAAGAGTCATCTTTTACAATTCTCTTCTAAAGCTTATGCCTGGTAAGTTATGTTCTAAACGGATTGGTCTATTTGTGGTTACTTATATTTTTTCTTATGATGTAGTTGAGATTATAAATTAGTCAACCAATAAGCACTTCATGGTGCATAGCAAAGGCTTAAGCATTTTTATAAGGGATTGCAAGAGCATGCAGCAGAGGAGCTACATCTTTATAACGCTTCATACACTTAAACCACTAGGTTGTATTTCTTTCCCTCCTCTTTTCCTTTCTTGTCTTCTCTTTAATTGATAAATTAGATTGATGTTACATTAAGGACAATATAAATATTAAGTGTAAGTGGGGAGAAATCATTCATTATGCTTTCTTTTTGGTTTGTTTTTTGGTATTTTCGTTATTTTCTTATTTTTCTTGCAAAATGTTTAGTTTTAAAAAAAATTAAAAAAAAAAGTTAAAGCAATTTAAGTTTGGAAGTATTTCAACATAATTAGGAATCAATCTTGTTTTCTAGAATTTAAGTAAATTAGTAACGAATTTGAATTCAATGGATTTCATGTGGTAGTTTTTAAACCTGTGAGGATTTTGGACCTTCTATTATTTCTTTCTTATGAGAGCATTTGCTTATCATGATTTTCACTCTATAACTTGTATTGATTCTTAATTGAAACTACATTTGCATAAGAATTTATAAAAATGATTAATGAGTTCTTTCTTTTCTTCTTTTATTGTAGAATGAGCTAAATAACTATCCCACCTATACTTTATCTTTTGGTTTTGTTCCTTTTTTTAGCCCTTTATGTTTTCTTTTTACCCCCTTTAGCCCATGAAAAAAAAAATTCACTTTGTTTAGGACACTTTTGATTATTAAGAGTATTATATCTTCATAAAGTGGATGGATATGCAGTGCAATTTTGTATCAATTTTGAGTTGATTAATTTGTTCTCTCTAGAGATATGTCAAAAAAAATAACAACAAAAAAGAAAAAAAATAAAAACAAAACAAACAAAAGCATGAAAAAAAAGAAATGATGAAATTAAGAAAAGAAAATTACATTGATTTTTTGTTGAACATGTATTAGTTTATGGTTTGAGATGCACATCTATTCCATTTTAAGTTCTTTTTTTTAATTGTTCTTGATGATTTTAAGTGTCCTCTTTATGTCTCTTATTACATCCTTAGTTCTTTTGTTTACATTTGTTTTATACCTTAGTCTAATTACAACCTTGAATAAAAGTCCTTTTAATTTATGAATTGCTTGTGACTTAGTTAGTAGAGATTGAGAAGATATATAAGCATATGATAGTGATGTTGTGAAAAGTTGAATTTGAGAGGAACGCTTAACTTAAACACTAGAGAAAATTTGAGAGTAAACATATAACCAATAAGGAGCTACCACTTTGATTCATCTTTTTTATCAATTGGAATTGCCATACTACTTGTTCTTCCTTAATTAGTAAGAAAGATTGTCTTTGACTATTGAATATCTAGAAAGTTTAAATTGTATTTAGCTTGGTAGTTTTGTATTTCAGTTTTATTTTCCTTTTTTTATCTGTTTGTGTTTTTCCTAGAAGTGCAAAAGCCTAAGTGTGATGGAATTTAATATTTTGATATTATTATATTTTATATTTCCCATATTTAGTCTTATTAATAATTCATAATGGCTAATTAGATAACTTTGGGCTTATTTTATATTAAGTGGGCTAAATTTAGATTAATGGCCTTTAAATGCATTTTTATTATATTTATCCAAACGAAGACCTAATTATTTTTTAATTGTATTTTGCAGGATAGAAAATTCCTAAAAGGATTAGGATTGAAAACTCTTAAAAGGATTAGGATTGAAAACTCCTAAAAGGATTTGAATATTATCTTATGAAGTTCTAAAAGAATTTGGATATTATCTTATTGTTACTTCTAGAATGGTATTGGATTTCTTGAGGAAGAAGGTAACGTCATCTATTTAAGGAAGAGAAGACATCATTAGAGAATATACACTTCATCTTCTCTATTTCTCATTCTTATTTTCATCTTTTCATGGCTTTCTAATTTTCTTGGTGATCAATCCAAAGTCTAAACCTGATAGAAAACTTGAGTCCATGTTTGTATAGAACTGTGGTTTGGATTTTGATTTTAGAAGTATTTCATTTTTATTCTTTTTGTTTTCATGTAATTATTATCATTCTAGTTAGATATTTTTGTTACATTAATTCTAATTCATTTGATTTATCTGAAAATGTATTTTGATTCAATTAGTTAATTATTTAAATAAATTTATTCTAAACCATGTTAGGATTCTACGTGCGTCTCTGGTCAAGTGTGAAATAGTTTGGCTTCATATTATTAACAGAAGCATAATTGTGTTCTAATTAGCAATACGAAACAATTAAAATCCTAAATGGTAGTTTAGGAACATTAATAAAAGAAAATCGAAGGATTAAAAATCAAACCAAAGGTATTTTTAGGTGACAAGGATAGGAAAATATCAAGAGAAAAATTCTAGATTAGTTATGCATCATTCTGATTGAGTTTTGTTTTTAATAATTGATTTGCTATTTGATTTAATTAGTGCAATTTTATATTCTAATACCTAATCATTGCAATTTTATTTTTTGTTTCCTAAAATAATTGATTTGATTAATAGCTTTATGGGAAACGACTCAGTGAGCATTATACTGCAAACCAACAGAAATTCATTAATCTTGACCAATTTGACAACTGCGAGTGAACAATAATTTCTTTACCAACTATACGTATGATTGCCCTAATGAGTTTTATTAAAGTTATATGGCTCATATCAAGTAAGATTTTGAAGCCTAGAAATTTAATTATGAGAGTTGCTCCTTGAAGGGCTTAAAATGGTTCAAAGTTGCATTTCAAGTTGTAAAAGATTTATGAGATAGTAATGTAAGTTAGAATGGATCTTGATGAGTTGTTTTGCATTGTGAATTAACGTATATAGGTCAAGCTAATCCAAATCTATCAACTTGTGTGTGTGGACTTGAGAAAGAGCAAAGTAAAAGGAAGGAGCAAGGCAGTTACTGGTAGCCTAGTTCCATAAAGTAGCTATCTCTTCCTATCTTGCTTGTATGTTTGATTGCTTGATAATTTCATGAGTTATGCTTTGAATTAGCTTTTATCATGAGTTTTATGCATGTATGAAGATATGTTTGGCTCCTAACTCCTCATAGCAAGGAATTGATTGCAGTAGCTCTTTCTTAGCTAAAAGTTAAGCTTAGTTGAACCTAACTAGGATGTTTTGATGCCATGGTTAGATAAGAGTTAAAGTTTCATACCAATTATCATGTTTGAGTTACTTGAGGTATATAGCCTCCATACATGCATTTCTTCCTTTGCATTCATTATATGCATTGACATAGATTAAGATTTACTGCTGAGAATCTCCTAAAAATCTTATCCCTTTTATCTCCCACTAACTATGATAGTTTCTTCAAGCAAGGAAAAGAAAATCAAGAAGAAATAAAACTTTAGGATAACTATTAAAGAGCCTTAATGTGTATATGATTATGATGTATAATTTTAAGACAATTTAGTAATAAGCCTTATTGTAACTCATGAAGGATTGTATTGTATAAATGTGAGATAAGGAACATATGCTACCTAGATGCAAAAGCTTGTAAATAAAACATATTTTGTTACTTGAATGACATATTGTACTTTGATGTATATTATGGAACTAATAAGTAGCAAACTTGATGTATGTTATGATGGAATGAATTACACTTGATGAACAAGATTGTGATAATGAATATGTGCCTATTTGGTGTCTTTGCCTAGGAATAAAACATGTTTTGCCACATTGTTTATAGATATTTCATGTGGCTAGTTGTAAGTGAAATGGTGAAATTTTGATGCTAGCCATATTTCTTGTAATAGGATCTATAGAAATGAAGTATGAGTGGATTAAAATTTGCTCAAGGGAAGAGATTATATATTAAAGTTCAAATGGACCACTTTAAAACTAAAATTTAGTCGAAATGAGCCATAAATTGTATCTTTACCCTTGATAGCTCAAATGACCTAATTGAGGGCTGAAATTTCATAGATAATTAGAGGATTTATAGAGCTTTTTAATAAGCCAAGATGGTCTTTTTCTGAGGCATATAAAATATTTGGAGAATTTTTTAATCTAGTCCAAATATGTAGAATTATGTAGTTACTATTTATAATATCATGGCCTTAGTTTTTGTGAACTTTTAGGGGTCAAATGCATTTATTTTCACTTGAAATTTTGATAATTCATATCATAAGCTTTCTATAGATGCCTAATTTTCATAAAACAGAGTTATATAGCCAAAGTTATTAATTTTTGAACTTTGAACATTAATATGACAAAATAGATCAAAATGAGCTATATGACTCTTTTATGCAATTAAGGTGCATCTTATGATCGAGTGGACTAAAATAAATATGTATATGGAGGTTGTGAAGTGAAAAGGAAATTAAATCAAATTTTAACCCCTATAATTCCATTTAACCTATACAAAGGGCTATGAAACCACTGCCATAAGTTTTGTAGTTATTGTCTTATGGTAATGGCTGTGGTTTGAATATCAAAGTAGCTATAAAGTATATGTTATGATAGTTAGTTTAAGAAATTCTAACCTTCCTTGTATGCCAAATTAAATGTGAAGGAATTGAAGAATGTTGCGTTGAAAAGCTAGAAGTTGAAGTTCAAACAATAAATGTAACAACTAATATGTATATTTTTAATCAGTTTAATTTAACATTAAAGTGGTGATAAGATTCCCCATCTAAATTGTATTTTCTTTCTCATGGCTAAATGAATTGAAAAGGGATAAAGAATTACAATAAAATAGAAAAACTAAGAACTTTGGGTGTGAAGGCCTTAAAGGAAGTTGATTTAGGTATGGACTTCTTAGCTTATTAAAGGTCTTAGTTGTTGAGAAAAATTAACATGTGGAAACACCTTCAAGCATTTAGATATGCCCTTTATTGAGACTATTGAGCCTTGCCATTGTTGTGGAGTATTTTGATTCTAGCTTGACAAGTAGCTACTTACCTTTCCTTATATATTTACTTTGAACTAAATTAGCTATATGTTAATTAAGAATGAGCTAAGGTGAGATAGAGGTTGCTTCCTATGGTGTCACATCCCGTGTTTCTAAACACTAAGACATCATAAGAAAGGTTGATGAGTATGATAATGAGGGACTAAAAGTTTAGATAAGATGAAAGGAAAGAGCAGAATGTGCCTAAATGAAGGAAACTAACATCCTAGTGGCAAAATGATAATTTTGAAAGAATATCAATACTATGAAAGCAAAAATTATTTTCCCCTGATTCAAAGTTAAATATGGATAATTACAATCTATAGAAGGGTTCGAGTATCCATAGGTAGAAAAGACCTAGTTGATAGTCCAGAAGGACTAAATTGCAAAGATTTTGAGAATTTTGAGGTAAAACAATAATTATTAAAAACTAGCAATATAATGATAAAATAAATTATTTTATAGCTAAATAAGGTTAATTGAAGTTACCAAAGGTTTCAAAACAATTAAAATAGGCTAGAGCTTCAATAATACTTATACCGAGAAAATCAGTGGCATAATGGAAATTTAAGCTATTTAAAGTCACTACGGGCCCAATAATTATTTTTCTAAGTATGAGAGGTAACATAAAATATGGAGTTTAAGAGTTAGATCAATTTTAAATTCAAAATATGTGTATTAGAGCTTAAATATGTCACTTTTGGCCTTGGAATCTATGCACCCACTTAAAGTTAGCTTTTTCCTTTTTTTCTCCCCATCAAACTAGACCTAAGTAGTGAAAGGAGAGAGAGAAAAATGCAACCATGGATGCTCAAGAGAGAGAAACAAAAAAGCTTGCATTTTGATAAGGATTTTCACCTCTTTTCACTTCCTCCTAGTTAGCAAAATTATTTCTCTCACTAAGAGCTTCATTTTGATGTAAATCTCATCCCAAGATTCCTATTTTTATGGCTGACTTAAGGCTTAAGTTTAGATTTTGGGGATGCTCCTTTGAAGAAAAAGCTTGAATGTAAAGAGCTTTGCACACCTATGTGTATCTTGTTACAAGATCTTCGATTTTGTGTTGAATGCTAAAGCCCCATGTTTCATCCATGGTGGTGTTAAAAACATATGATGTTTCTCTTGGTTGTTTGAATGATTTAAAAGCATGAATGGGTGTTTTAGCCATTGTTTCTTATGGGTTCAATTGAAATGATTGGATTTATGCATTAGGTGTTCTTGTATGTGCATGGGATGGTCAAAGAAAGATAATATAGGAGAGATGGATTGTTGCTAGAATTAAGGTTATTAAGGCTTAATGGAGTATTTTTAAAGATGGAAATTGAGTTAGAATGATGCGCATTTCCATGGATATGCATTCTTGAATTTTAATCATATATGGAGCTTAAGTTGAAAATTTGAGATGTTATCACAGAATTGTGTTGTTAAGGCTACCCAAACAAGTTTTATATAATTATTATAAGTTAATCATGTCATGAAAATGAAGTTAGAATTAAGAAAGCCCAAGAAAATGAGCAAAACTCCCTTAGCCCCTTTATATGGCATAAGTTCGACAAAGCATGGTTAGAGCACAAAGAGAGCTTTCATGGATTCTAAGGTTTTAAAAGGCCCAATTATGATAAATAAGCACTAATGGAACCATTGGGTTGAATTTAGAAGCCTTACTTTAAAAAAAGAAATTTTAGGATTTAAAAGGTGGCTAAAGAAATAAGTGGCCTTAGGGTTGTGTAATCACGTATATGATGGTTCCAATAAGTTCCATTATATTTATGTGGCTCAAAACAAGTGAGGTTTAAGAGCCTAGAAAGTGAAATCTAAGAATTGTTACTTAAGGAAGCATAAAGTAGTTTAAATGCCCTTTTGAGTTTTACAAACTCTATATGGTAGCAATATGAGTTAAAATGTATCTTAGTGGGTGCTTTGTATTGTAATTGATGTAGTTTGGGTTGAGCCAATGCAAACTCACTTTGGGTATGAATGAGTATAGGAAGCATATGGCAAAAGATCAAAGAAACAAGAAGGATTTGGGAGTTAATGGTAGCTTAAAACTCCTAACTCCACAAGGTAGCTTTTTCTCCCTAACTTGCATGCATTTGAATGCTTGAATAAGTTAAGATACTTGTGTATGTTGTTACTTGATTTATTCTTGATTTGTGCTTTGATATGCTTTCCAGTATGAGCTTTATACTTGAGATTGATGTCTTTTTGGCTCCTTGCTCACTATAGCAGAGAATTGAGCACAATAGCTCTTCTTTAGTCCAAGGTTGAGCTGAGTTTAGCTTAGTTAGTATGTTAAGATGACATGGCTTGTTGACAAATAAGTTTTTATACTAAAAGTTACATTTGAGTTTCATAATACATAAGAACCACATACTTGCACCACTTGCATTGCATTTTCTCATGGCATTCTTGTGTGTATTAATTTGGTTAAGATTAGCTATTGAGATTCTTCCCAAAATTTCACCCATGTCGCTTCTACTAATCATTTCAAGTTTTCCAAGCAAAGGAAAAGAAGTTGAGAAGGGCTAGGTAAGTAAAAAATGATGTAACTTGAAATTTGACATGTATATATGCTTAATGTATGTGATAGACCCAAGTGGATAGCAAACATATGTTTGAATGATAAACCCTTATGTATATGACAAGGTTTATAATAGAAACATGTATATGAATTTGAGAACATGATTATGAGCTAAGTTGATGCATGATATAGCCAATAGTTCATAATCTTGTATATATGAAGCAATAACGTTTATGTGTATAATTAGATGTTGGATAGTCATATTTTGATGTAAGTTTTATCTTATCCATTGGGTCATATGTAATGGATGCTTAGGATGATTAAAAGTTGCTCCAAATAGGAAAGTGCAAATTAGAGACCAATTGGACCATTTTGGAACCCAAGTTTAGTCTAAATAAATTATAAATTGTATCTTTACCTTTGATAGCCCAAATGACTTAATTGGAGTTGAAATTTTGCATACTATTAAAAAAATTTATAGAGCTTTCTAGCAAGTTAAAATGAAAATTTTTGAAGTTACACAAAATATTTTATGAATTTTTTAATCTAGTTCAGAACACTTGAAATTCTACAGTACTTAGCACTTATATAGTTTATGTTTTTCATGTTTTTAAGGAGTTAAATGAAATTTTTTTCACCTAAGATTTTGATAGTAGATAGCTTTCATTATAGTCTTTCCATAAACACCGAGTTTGCATGAATCGAAGTTATATAGAATAAGTTATAAATTTTTGAAAGTTAGCCCATAATATGTCCCAAGAGGCCAAATTAAGAAATATAACTCCTTTGTGAATGTGGGTCTTGGATGATGATTCCTTGAGTCGAAATAAATATGTCTATGGAATTTATAGAATGAAAGAGAAGGAAATTTTAATTTTGACTCCTATAGCTCCCTTTCACATTTAGAAATCTTATGGGAATATTGCTAAGTGTTTGATGTGATCGTATTTTAAGCCTATGGAAGAAAATGATATGAGAATGACTATGCCTTTGAATATAAACAATATGGAAATGACTATATAGAATATTAAGACTAAGGCAACATGTTGTTGATAAAGTTGAAGATCTTGTCAACAAGGTCTTCAAATTCAATGCCTAAGATTGAAGATCTTGTTAATAAGGTCTTAGATTCAGTAAAAGAAAATGTTGGACCTTGTTAACAAGATCTATTACTTTACAACAAGATGTTCTTAAATTGAGAAACTTAGAAAGACTAGATCCTGTCAACTCAACCAATATCCTGTCGACAAGGTTTTCTATAGCACATAATATGTGATGATTATTACACATGGTATTTAATGATGAGCTTAGATGAGACAGAAGTTACTCCTTATGGTATTTGATGTTAAGCTTGGGTAAGATAGAGGTTGCCCCATATGGTATTATTGATTATAAGCTTGGGTTGAGGCCGATGTTTCTCTCCGATGGAAATAGAATGTTTAAACTTGGGTTAAGACAAAGGTTGCTCTTCCTTTGTTTATTAGCCAATATTTTAATATGCTTATATGTATGACATCCTTATGATGAGATTTTTCTAACATAACATTGCTTTCATATGCTAGTATAGTTAAAGTCTATCTTATGATGCTTTAAATATAGGGAGAATTATATTTAAGGACCTAAAGTCAATAAAATTTATTTTGAAAGACCAATTACCATTGTTTTAGGATTGATTACCATTAATTTTAATAAAAAATAGTTAAACCCAATTATAACAGGTCTTTTAAAATAAATTTCTTTAACTCTGAATCCTCCATTATAATTCTCTCTTAAATATATTTGGAAAGATAAGTTAGCTACTAGGATATCCATCTCACCCTTACTTAAGTTGCTACTGTACTTTTTCAAGAAAAGCCTCAAGTAAAACAAAGAAGCCACAAGCCGAAAAGTAAAACTCGGGCTGTTTGTGTGTGAACATATGGATTGTGTTCCCTAACCCCCTTTGTAATAGAGTATTTTTCCAAGAAAGGGTTGTACATATGATTTATGTAATCTGTTAGATGCCTTTTTGGCTTTATTTTAGAGGATATACTTGTAAATAAGCATGAATACCGATATAAAAAGGTAAATAATATTTTAGGAAATTATATATAGTACATTGCTTTTGTTGTATCTAGTTAAATGGTATTAAAGACATATGAACTTTCATGTATGTGTAAAGTGTGAATGTAGTATTTTCATAGTGACAAAGAAAAAGGGATTATGTTGATGTTTAACATTTATATTCTATATTTGTGAATTGGCATGGTAACTTTTTATCATTAGTCCTTGAATCTAGTTCCAATGGCTTAGGCAATTTTATTTTGGTGTTTTAAGGTTGTTGGAGGTGGTTTGGAGTTAGTTGGACTTAAATTGTGAATTTTGGATATATGGAACCCAATTGGTAAGAAGACAAGAATTTTTAGCCTTGTATGTTTGGGTATAGAATGAGGTTTAAGGTAGTCATATTTTATTCTTCATGTTTTATTTGGATTTTTGTGCATAAAACATATTTCTTTAGGTACTTGAAAATTGCTCAAGGCAGTTTGATGAATTTAGGTGTATAACTCAACTTAGGCATACTATGAGGTAGCCAAGGATAATGTTCTTGCTATCATAAGCTTTTCAACATGGTATAGGGACTATGATAGGTCCTAACTAAATATTCTCCATAGTTTTAAGGAGCTCTAGGTTTATACATACTTAATTAGATACTTATAACTTGTTGGAAGAGGTGTTATTAGCTTACAGTCTTCTAGAATTGGTTTTTGGGTGGCATCTTGCTCACTTGAATTAGCTAGTTTGTTATCATTTTACTATTAGTGCTATCATGTATTATAGGAATTGTTTTGGTCAAGTTTTGGGGCAGCTTATGTACTCTAATGGTGAACCTAGGTATTTAAGAAAGTAGGTAAAAGTTATAACTTGAAATCATGAAGAAATAGTTAAACTAAAGCCCAAAAATAATGAAGCATTAAATCGTCCATTTTTCTATCATGAGCAAGTTCAAAAGATGGATAATTAAATTGTATATATTAGTAAGTCATAGGAACTTTTCTTTGGACAAGTCCCTGAGTATAAGAGGATTATAACTTATTTTATTCTTCCTTTGAGCCTTGAATGTGGAGACCTTAGTCCTGATAAATTGTTAAGTCTTAAAACTTGCCTAGAAGGTTAAATATTTTGTTGCATGTGCAAAAAATTTTAAGGGCCAAGGGCTGTACTTATTCCTCTCTTAACGGGATTTTTAGTCATTTAAATTGGAATTACATGAATAGAACTATTTGGGACATCATAGCAAGCATGATGGAGGTGTTAGGTATTCTCTTTTAAATGGTTAATAGGTGTTTAATGAAAGTAAGCTTAATTAAACAAATTCTTATATCATATAAGAAGCATTAGTGATAATATTAATAGTAAAGAAGAACAAACCAATAGGAAAAGCACATTCTTATACCCTGTTATTGTTGCAAATGTGGTGGTATTGCCAGGTCCAAGTGAATTATTAGCTTCAAAATTTACCTCCACATAAAATAGTGCATACATAAAATTAAAGTGCTTAATATGAGCAATATAAGAGTACATGGAAAATTACAATATGATATACCATTAGATTGTACATGATCCAATTGCCTTTTTAAATTCACAATAATATTTGTAATATCCTTTAAATGTTGTTGGTTTGCTCAATAAAGCATCACGTCACTTCAAGTCACTCCAACTCTAAATGTACAAGGAGGTTGTAAGTAGGAGTGTTCATAGGTTCAATTTTGGATTAAAATTAAATTGAACCGACATTATCAGTTTAGCATTTTTTTGGATCTTGTTAATTTGATTTTTTTAAAAGATTTTTTTTTTGTAATATGTAAATTTAACTTCTAATATGATGTATCTCTTAATATTTTAACAAATAATAGTGTTAAAATAATTAATTATTATATATCATATTTTATAAAAAAAGTATCCCTCATAATTATGTTCAATTATTCTATAGTTGTAATTGAATATCATATGTAAAGACAATAAAATAATAACATTTTTAAGATAACTTATTTGATAAATACATATAAATATAAGTAAAGTAAAAAAAATTATTATTATTATTATTGATAAAAGCCTTATACATGATTTGGACTTAGTTACTAGAAATAAAAAAAAAATTATTTGTTTAGTTTTAATTGAATCAAACTTGACAGAACTCAAGAATTGAACCAAATTAATTAGTTTTATAATGTCTAAAATCAATTTTAGTGTTTTCTAATAAATTTAGTTTGATTTTTATTAATTTGATTTGGTTTGATTCAGTTCAATTGGTTTGAATTGGTTTTAAACACCTAGTTGTAAGATAGTGTTAAGTGCCCTTTTATGTACTTATACTTGCACTTAGAGTGAGACCATGACAATAAACAGGTGTTTTCATAGTTTGTCCATTGGTGAAAGCAGAATTTTCATTGAAATATCCAATTTTTGTAGACATACCACTCCTTAATCCTACTTGGAAAGAATTAACCATATTTTTAGCATGACATACCTTGACATAATAAAACTTTAACAGATTTGTTAGACCACATGAAACTAACCATGAGAGGGGGCAAACTGTGGACAGATTTGCTTACAGGCCAAGGTTCTTAAACGCGTCCTTGACCGTTTGCAACTCATGGGTACAATTTCTTGAGAAAAGAGTGATAAGATTTAATCCAAGATTATTTACACAAAACGTGATCGAGCACAAACGGCCTTTCATACTATTTAGAGGGTAACAAAGTATAAAGGATGAATAGATACATAAAGTCGCTTTTCAAATTTTCAGAATGATCAATGAAGGCGTTATATTATGAAAGTAACACGGTATGAAGGCCAAGTTTATACATGAAGCATACTAATTAATCTTGTTACGTAATAACCTAAAGAAGTGGTTCGCCCAAAACCACCTTGCATAGCTAGTATCCTTTAAACAATCCACATATGAAGACAAACAAAGGGTCAATGAGGCTAAGAACTGATTTGATAAAATAAATAGCAGTAAAGATAAAATTTCAAACAAATAATCAATGGCAAAGCACTGTGTCACTGCTTCTGAACAATTAGCTAGATGGAGCACGGAAGAGAGGAAGAAATTATCGAGTTTCTCCAATGATCCCTTCTTGAGTAAGTGAAATGGAGGACAACAATTGCAATATGTTTCCTTCTTGAGTGACCAGAGAGTAAGATTTTGATAAGGAAGAAAATCAAGAAAAAAATGAACTTGTGCAGAACCAATTTGTCCGCAATCTTGGTGGAAATCGATTGGCTAATACCCCATACACAAACTGAAGAGTAGGAATGTGACAAGGAATTCAAAAGAGGAAATGTTGAATCTGCCACTGTCTTCACCATGAAAATAAGGAGCAAAAGGGTAAGAATAGGTAAAACTGGGGTTGCCAAATGGGAAGAAAAAAAAAAGGAAAAAAAATGGAAGTATGATACAATGGACGCAGCTCAAGGAGCGTGACACACTGTTTATAACTTGTGAAAAGTGCCATCTTTTTTTTACTTTTTTTTTCCATTCAATCTGCTTATCTAATTGGATTTTAGCCCAATCAAAGTAAAAAAGTGGTCCTTCTTCTGGTGATCTAATTAAATAATAGTCCAAAGAAATCGGCTCAATTGACATTGAAACAAGTTAACCTCCTCTCTTGAAGATAAATTTAGCCGGGACTGCATTCTCTTAGACAAGAAGCTTGTAAATGTTTTTAAAATAAGAGAGATAAAAAACGAAGAAAATGAATGAAAAAAAAACAAAACAAAACAAAAATCTCACATGCTGCCTCAGGCTTTGAAAAAATCCAAACTTAATTTAGCTAGTCGGCACGTGGAAGGCACGCGGGCCCTCGAAATCCCGCCAGTATTTCCCGCCCCAGTCCTACGGAGACATGCTCATCAAGTCATCATATACATTGCTCATACTTTATAAAAGCTAAGGTTCATCTGTGTCCTGCTTCACAGTCGAAACCCTATCTCAGCCATGGATGAAAATCTTGAGGAGCAGAACAAGCTGCCTGAGCTCAAATTAGGTATCATGAAACCAACAGAAAGAAATTTCTGCTCAGACGCTGATTTCTTATTTATTTAACTTATTTTCTTTGTGCTGCTGTTAGATGGAGTTTCTTATTATTATTATTTTTTCTGGTTTGTAATTGTTTCTAGATGCTAAGCAAGCCCAGGGGTTTCTATATTTTTTCAAAACCCTACCTCATGTAAGTATTTTCGTTTCCCTCTTTGTTCTACTAATCTCTCAAAATGGATATGGCACTATCGGGAGGGTGTTGTAGCATTTATGGAAAATTCCATTTTCCCTTTGATTGCTGAAAACAGGGCCCCAAAACAGCTTAGGGTTATCAGAATTTTTGTAGCTCTCTTTTAAAGTCGTTTCTTTTACAACGTCACCGTAAAAACTATATCCTCATTATTGTGCTTTGTTTTTTTTGTGTTTTCTTTCTTAGTAAGGAAAATTATTATGAGTAGACTGTTTGTGTTTTGTGTTATTTAGTGATAGGGATAGGGATAAAACGATGAAAAAACAAAATAACTGATGATTTTGCTAACTTTTATCATATGTGATGGAGTGTGAGGGCATAGTTAAGTTTAATTATTTCTTCATTTTCTCAAATAATGCCATCTAAAATGTAAGACACATGGAACTACAGGCTGGTAAATCAAGTTTTTTTATTCTCTTCTTACATTAATCTCTGGGTTTTGGCACATGTTGTATATTGGTACTAATCATTTGCCATTTATTCTGTTTATTTGCATGTCTGTTGCAGGATCCCAGGGCAATTCGGTTCTTTGATCGCCGGGTAAGTTTATGGCAGGCATTCGTCTGTGTCATATTGGATCATAAATGCTTAGTAATGACTTGGTCAGTAAATGTCATGCATATCTGAAAATTTTGAGAGGCATCTTGTGGTCGCCAAAGCTTCACAGTGTCTTTCTTTTGTGGGCTGACTAATAACTGATTGATGGTATTTAATGAGACATCTTCCACCCCCTCCCCTTCTTAAATATTAGGCCTTCTAACTTTTGAATCCAGAAATAATTTGAGAACAGTAGACCCTACATTTTTTAATGCTTATTCACTCTGGAATTTAGCTATCTATTATTCAAAGGTGAAGCTTTTCAGAAATTGAATTTGCATTTTTTAGATATGATGTATAATGATTATTCATCTTAAAAAAAACTACTTCATGGAAGCAGAATTATTGAATTATCTGACTAACAACCTTTTAGCTGCCACATCAGTTCTTTTCTTTTTCTTTTATCTTTTAAAGAGTTTCTGAAGTTTATTTTTGTTGTAAATTATCAGTAAGGCTTCATGGTGACTAGAGTTATATTTATGCTATGTTAATGGGATGCTTCTGGTTTTCTTTTCCTTGTTCATTCTGCATGCTTTATGATGATCATCAGTGAATTAGATATCCTTTTTAAATTATCCAGGACTACTATACTGCTCATGGTGAGAATGCAACTTTCATTGCTAAGACCTACTACCATACTACTACTGCATTAAGACAACTGGGTAGTGGATCCGATGGTGTTTCCAGTGTCAGTGTCAGTAGGAACATGCTTGAAACAATTGCCCGAGATCTACTTCTCGAGAGAACAGACCATACTCTTGAGCTCTATGAGGGTAGTGGCTCTAACTGGAGACTAATCAAAAGTGGAACACCTGGTAATATAGGCAGTTTTGAAGACATTCTGTTTGCTAACAGTGAAATGCAGGATTCCCCTGTTGTTGTTGCACTATCACCCAACTTTCAAAGAAATGGATGCACCATTGGATTGGGATTTGTTGATCTAACTAAGAGAGTACTTGGGATGGCTGAATTTCTTGATGATAGTCACTTTACAAATGTGGAGTCAGCATTGGTTGCTCTTGGTTGCAAGGAATGTCTTCTGCCTATGGAGAGTGGCAAGTCTAATGAAAATAGAATGTTGTGCGATGCATTGGCTAAGTGTGGTGTGATGTTAACAGAGAGAAAGAAATCCGAGTATAAAACCAGGGACCTGGTACAGGATCTTGGCAGGCTTGTTAAAGGTTCAATTGAACCAGTTCGTGATTTATTGTGTGGGTTTGAATTTGCACCTGGCGCTTTGGGAGCATTATTGTCTTATGCAGAGTTACTTGCAGATGAAAGCAATTATGGAAATTATACTCTTCAAAGGTACAATCTTGACGGCTACATGAGGTTAGATTCTGCCGCCATGAGGGCACTTAATGTCCTGGAAAGCAAAACTGATGCAAACAAAAATTTCAGTTTGTTTGGTCTTATGAATAGAACCTGCACAGCTGGAATGGGGAAACGTTTATTGCATATGTGGCTTAAACAGCCTTTATTAGATGTAAAAGAAATTTATTCCAGGCTGGATGTAGTACAAGCATTTGTGGAGGATACTGTGCTTCGTCAAGATCTGAGGCAACATCTTAGAAGAATATCAGACATTGAGCGACTGGTGCGAAATCTTCAAAAGCAAAGAGCTGGTCTGCAACATATTGTAAAACTTTATCAGGTAGAAGTTTTCTGTCTTTTATTGTTGCTTTTAAAAAAATTTTACCTGTTGCTGCTATGGCTGTTAGAATTGTACTTTCTTTGTGGTCTACTTCCAAAATATCTAATATTATTCCTGAGTCCCAACCCCTTTTTATTTAGCTGTTGAGATTTTGGCTAATAGGAAAAGAGGCATGCTAAAATAAAGTGTCAACCCCGAATTTTGGGGCCTTATTTTTCATTTTTTCCAAAGGTGAGAACTGAGAAGCTATTTGTTATTACTATTATTCCAATACAGCTTAAATGTCATCTAGAAATTTTTTTACTCTATATATGTATTTGCAGTAGTATGCTTTGTAGCCTAGGTGCTTAGCTTACAAACATTATCTCTTTATAATTGATGTTATAGATGACTGTTTATTGTCCATATTAGGTTAATGATATGGCAACTTTGTAATTCTATTCTTGTCTTTGAGTGCAGTCTTGTATAAGGCTACCTTACATTAAAAGTGCGCTGGAAAGATATGATGGACAGTTTTCCTCAATGATGAAGGAGAGGTATTTGGAACCTCTTGAGTCATGGACTGATGATGATCACCTAAACAAATTCATTGGTCTTGTAGAAGCTGCTGTTGACCTTGATCAACTGGAGAATGGGGAATACATGATTTCTTCAAGTTATGACTCTACACTAACTAAACTGAAGGAACAGCAAGAGTCACTAGAGAGTCAAATACACATCTTGCACCAACAAACTGCTAATGATCTTGACCTGCCAATAGATAAGGCATTAAAGTTAGACAAGGCCACGCAATTTGGACATGTCTTCAGAATCACAAAGAAGGAAGAGCCAAAAATAAGGAAGAAGCTCAGCACTCAGTTTATTGTATTGGAGACCAGGAAAGATGGAGTGAAGTTTACCAACACAAAGCTAAAAAAACTAGGGGATCAGTATCAGAGGATACTTGAGGAGTACAAAAACTGTCAAAAAGAGTTGGTAAACAGAGTAGTTCAAACTGCAGCAACTTTCTCTGAGGTAAGTATTTATGTTGCATCCATTGCTATTTTGTATCATGTGCTCTTGATGAAGAATTCTCATTCTGCAGGTGTTTGAGTCTTTGGCTGGATTACTTTCTGAATTGGATGTCTTACAAAGCTTTGCTGATTTGGCTTCTAGTTGTCCTACTCCATACACAAGGCCTGACGTCACTTCATCGGTACTTATTTAATGGTTATCTTCTACTTTCACAATATTTGCAGTATGCTCTTACTGCTGTTTTCCTTCTCTTTTGTTCCCCCCACGATTGTCATCTTGTCTGGAATAGGATGAAGGAGATATTATATTAGAGGGCAGTAGACACCCTTGTGTTGAGGCTCAAGACTGGGTGAATTTTATACCAAATGATTGCAAGCTTGTAAGTATTCATGAGATCTTTGGAAAAAGAACAAGTTTTGCATTTTATATTGAAGTGTTTCGTTGATTTCTCTTTTTTGGTCACAAATCAGATCAGAGGAAAAAGTTGGTTTCAAATAATAACGGGGCCTAATATGGGTGGGAAATCAACATTTATCCGTCAGGTGCTTATCTCCCATACCACTTTAGCTGAGAAATTAATGTCTATCCTATTGATTACTCGTGCTGATATTGAATATGACCATCAACTGTGGGTGTCTAGCACATCTGTGTATTTGGTTCCTCAGTCCTCACCTACACTTCAGAGTTCAGATGCTTACATCCTTGCTGCCTGAGCCCAAAGCATTAGTTAACATTAAGTTTTATTTATACATAGGTGGGTGTGAATATTTTGATGGCACAAGTTGGTTCTTTTGTTCCTTGTGACAAGGCCAGCATATCTGTCCGTGACTGCATTTTTGCTCGTGTTGGTGCAGGTGACTGCCAAGTGAGTCCTATACCATATTATCCTATACATCGGGATATTGGAATAGTAGCATAATTTCCTTTGTAATAGCTTGATCTGAGAATTTTACTCAACATAAAGCAACTGATTGAATAGCTCTCATTTTATCTCAGAGTTAGATATTTGTGTTTGAAATGCATAGAATTGAGTTTTCTTCCTATTATATCACTTCAAATTTAAATTGTCAATTATCAGAGACAATAACATTTCTGAAACTGGTCAAAATGTGAGTGACTATTGTGGTATTGCCAACTGCCAAGTCATCATTTTTATCCAATGTTATTTATAATGTCATTCTATTCTTTTAGAGGGTTTAGCTGGACAAATTGCAACTAAAGTTTATTGTCCACTTTGTAAAATAAACTTTTTCTATGATATTAGAATTATATCCTTACCATGAAGTTCTGAGAGTGCTTGTTACTATCCCCTCAGCTTCGTGGAGTTTCTACATTTATGCAAGAGATGCTTGAAACTGCATCGATATTAAAAGGAGCTACGGACAAGTCCTTGATAATCATTGATGAGTTGGGACGTGGAACATCAACTTATGATGGATTTGGTTTGTTTCTTTCTTGGAGCTCTCTTAATGAGCTGTTACCATTTCTTAAATTTGAGTTTTAATTACAAGGATATGATGGATAACACAACTTAGATTCTTACATTTTTCTTGCATTTTTCATGAATGACTCTTATGATGGCCAAAACCTAAAATAGGGTCTCAAACTATTTAAATAGATTCCTTCAAGATTTTAAAAAATTCATACGGAAACCACATTTTCTAAGATTAGTGGCATGTTGGCTTGAGTAAAATACTTTGTAATTGAGGGTAAAAGTGATAATTAATACTTGATCTGGAAAAGCCAACATCTTTCTGTAATTAAAGTGAAATATTCATCAGAGTTGTATGTGTAAGCTAATAGAGAGTAGAAATACAGCTTATAGATTAAAAAGGGAAACAAAAGAAACTATAACGAAAGGATGTTGCTTATTGCTGCTATATAAAGGATTTTACTTGTGTGTTGACTTTTATGAGTATTGAATTGATAACAAAAAATATATTGAGTGTGTTTGGATATGGTAATTTGAGGGGGGAAGGTAAGTTTTTTAGGTATTTGAATTAATTACAAAATTTCTTGTTTGGATTAGAAGGGAATGAATTTTTTAAATATTAAGGTAATTTAATTAAATAATTCTGAAGAATTTGAAATTTCACCAAACTAGGTGGAATTTTAGAATTCCTTCTCCCCCCTTTTTTGAAGGGTTAGTTTCGTGTAACATTTTTAAAACACACATACACACGTATATAAGCACACTTGCAAACGTATGTGTAAGATTATCCTAACTAGGGATTTTAAATACAAGGTATTTATATTGCAGCAATTTTCTTACTCAAAATTTCTGGGCATTCTAAATTACATAATCAGATTATAGCTTTAATTTAATGTTGAAATCATTCGTTGAAAATGACTGGATTTACATTGGATTCTCCTGGATTCTGTCTGGTTTATTTATATACTTATTGCTGCGCATGCCAAAATAGGCATATCATGGTCAGTGCATTATATTAAGTTTTTGGTGGTGCACAGGTCTGGCCTGGGCCATTTGTGAGCACATTGTTGAACTGATTAAGGCACCTACTCTGTTTGCAACCCACTTTCATGAACTGACTGCTTTAGCCCTTGAAAAAGTAAATGCTGATTCACAGGGTCAAATTGTTGGTGTGGCAAACTATCATGTTAGTGCACATATTGACTCATCAACTCGCAAGCTGACTATGCTATACAAGGTAAATGCATTCCAGAAATTCTTTTCATATCCCATGCTGCCTTTATTGCATTGTCTGTGTGAAGTGTTCTCAATGGAACTAGATTATCTTAATTGATAAGTTCATCCCATTTTCCATGGCAAAAATAGAAGTGGTAATTCATGTGGTGGAGCTCATACTATGCTTAAAAATAATCAGAAAGGGAAAAGAGAACGAACTGGACCTTACAGGCCTGAAGCAGACTTTATTAGGTTCTATCTGGCACTACTTTATTAGGTTCTATCTGGCACTTATTATTGTCATGATTGAAATAATATTTATTGGCCACCTTGAATAAAACCCACTTGAGCTTGAAATGCCCTAAGACCAGAGTTATCTCTATAAGGAATTGTCTTGATTTAGTGGGTTCTTGGAGGCATGTGATTTTCTATGATAAAATAAAATTTCTAAGATTATCTTTTGGCACCTGTTAGAGATGAACTATTACATATACCTCAAAAAGGAAAAAGGAGTTTAAAATGTCAAGTTACTGCTGATATAAAGCTATATCAAATTAACTTTACCAAATTTCTCATCTGAAAAGCAAATAAAAATTTCCAAGAGTATTAACTTACAGTTAACTTTGCTTATAATTGAAAATCCTCTTTCTTTACTCACCAACAGTACATATCTTTAAATGCAATGACCATGATTCCAGATGGGAAAGAAGAGACCCAATTTCCTGAACAACAGATCATAAACAGATTCCCCATCCATGCCTATATAACTTGGGTACAGCGAAAACAATATTGTTGTTACTTTAGTTTCCATTATTAAAGTCTGTTTCCAATGCGGGAATGTAGTCATATAAATCTAAGAAGAGCTTTAGCAAGCTGAATGATACTTGAAAGACTTCCTTCATTGATTATGTACTGCATCCATTTAAAGCAGTTGACACACTAGTTGATCTTCATTTGACAATGTTCTTATACCATCTTAAGACGTTTGAACCCCAAAGTTTAAAAATTGTAGTGTCATTATTAAAAAACAATCTGCATTTGCATCAAGCCAATTCATGCTTTCTCATGTGATTTTCTTTTCCAGGTTGAACCAGGAGCTTGTGATCAAAGTTTTGGTATTCATGTTGCTGAGTTTGCAAATTTCCCAGAATGTGTGGTTGCTCTAGCTCGAGAAAAAGCTGCAGAATTGGAAGATTTTTCTCCATCTGCAATGTACTTAGTTGATGGTACAAAGGAGGTATAACTTGTAGTGTTTTTATGTGGTTCATGTTAAGATATCAACATTCTTTTCCTCAAAACAACGAGGATTAAAAAATAAGACCAAATTCCAGTCTTGTCCACTAGCTTGTAATTTTAAGAGAGAGAGAATTACCTATCCTTATATGAAGCTATAAGATAGCCTCTCTTGCCCACGTGCACACACATTTCTATTTGTTTGTCTATATTCTTCTAGTAGTTATATCTCTCCAATTCTTAAAATGACTTGCTTCCTCTTGCTGACAGTTGTAGACTTACAAGAGATGTTCTAGTGCCATTCCAATGCTACCCATGTTCTGCAAATTTTTGTCTCTTGTCTAAATCAAGTAACATCCTCTTAAGTTTCCTAGTGAATAAGGAGGTAGTAATTTTAAATTGTTTCTTTGAATTCTGGTGTTAGCGGTGGCAGGATCTAATTGGGAAAACTTATTCAAGATATTAGCTCGCCAATGTATGAAAATGCTTGGAGCATTCTTAATTTATTCATTACAGGGAGAAATTTGTTCCTCTTATAATTGAGTCCATGCTTATATATTGCATAGAGGATGTCTCTGGTTATCATACTCAACTTGACACATCCCTTTGTATTCAAATTTCAAAGGATATCACTGTCACGTGTGCCTCTTTCTTTGCTGAGCTACTTTTCCTTTTTAATTCTTTGACCGTTTGGATGTTCAATGTTATCTTGTTAAGTTGAAGGAAAGAGTTGTCTGACCAGTCTTTTTGAAAAGCATGTCAATTAGTTATTTGAATATTATTTGATCTTTTCCATATTTACCGAAGTTAAAGCATGCAATTTAAAAATTGTAATGATTACAATTTACATTATGTTAAAGAAACCTACTTGGTTGGAATGCATGGTTTTAATTTTGTAGATATAATTTGTAGGCGGGTACTAAACGTAAGAGAGAGTTTGAACTTGATGAGGTCTCTAAAGGGGCTGCAAGGGCTCGCCAATTTCTTGAAGCCTTCGCTGATTTGCCGTTGGAAACCATGGATAAAATGCAAGCTTTGCAAGAAATAAGGAAGTTAAAGGATGATTTAGAGAATGATGCAAAAAACTGTTGCTGGCTGCAGCAATTCTTGTAGTAATTTTGAACATCGGAGTTTGCTGGCAGACCTATTTATGACGTGAATTTTGAAGAGCCTGCTGCTGTACATGATCTGTTGACGTGTCCAATGGGTTCCAGTAAGGGCAAATTTTAGATAGTTCTTTGGTATTTGCTATCATGTTCTTCAATGAAATCATGACTCTGAAAATTGTTATTTCAAAAAATTTTCCATGTTTTTGTTGTTCAAGAACTTGATAGCAAACAAACTCTACATGAAGTTTTATCCTTCTGGTTCGGTGTTTAGTGGCTGCGTTTCTGTGTAGGTTTTGTGGGCGAGCGTGGAGCTTCTGGCGCAGCCTGTGGCGCGTCAAATGGGAAATGGATATTCTGTTTAGCTTGGTGGTTTGTATTTTCTTGTTAGTTTTAGCAGGTAGAAGAACGTGAAGGAAATATTGTAGGCTTGCCTCGGTCCCTGGAATATTTATGTGGCAAGAATGACAGAATCTGTTCCCTCTGAAATTTCTAGCGTTAATGTTATATCATTGAGACTGGACACGTATTTGATGGCTGGACATAGTGAAAACAGCAGAACGTAATAGGAATACAGATCTGATGAATTCATTTCATCCGAAAATCTGCAAGTTCCTAATGCTCTAGGGTGGCTTATGTTACGCAGAAACCTTGATTTTTTCCGAATAATTAAAAATCAATTTATAAAAATAAGATGATGTATAAATAATAGAATTATTATATTATTTAGGATATAAACAATATTTTTATGTTCAAATAGCTGGCAAAATTTTAAATGTATTTTTAAAAAATTACCCCTATGTACCAAATATTACTTGAAAATGTTAGATGGCTTTGAGTAAATGCTATGTTAGAAATTTAGTGTCCAAATTCGTGTTAGACAAAATTATTATACTTATATGCGTTACTTTTAAGAAAGTTGGTGATTATCCCAATTTTATTCTTTTCAATTTTTTTTTTTTAAGTCAGTGGTTGTGCGACTGACATCTCAAAAAATCGGTGGCACTAACACCGATTTAAGCTGGTCACTTTGGCAAGCTACACAGCTGTCTAAGTGTAGTGTGCCAAAACTAGTACTAGTCACTTGAGGGAAAGTTGATTGCTTTAGGGCAAACACACTAAACCCCCTCCCCAAAAAAAAAAAAATGTCCACTAGGTCCTGCGGCTTCTTTTCTTGCTTCTCTTCTCAAATTCTTTCGTGTCATTGTGGTCTAGGACTCTTCCTTTAAAGTCCTTACCAAAATCAGCTTGTACTGAAGGGAGTCTCACTATCTCCAAATTTTTTTATCCCTTTCAACATCACACATTTAAGTAAATGCCATTTTCTTTTTCTAATATTTTTTAACGATAAAGCTTTTTTTTCATTTCATTTGATATATGTATATGTAATTTTACTTGTAATCATATTACTAGTTTACTATAATTTTAGTGTAGCAAGTTTTTTATTCTATTTGTTTTATATAAATATCATACTGATTGTGACAATTTTGTTAATGTGTATATTACTGCGAGAAATTTTTTTGGTTATCTCAACTATGTAAATATGTTATCACTTTTTCAGTCTGTTTACTTGTATGTTCTTGTTTTATTATGACAATTAAATATTTATTTATGTTTTCTTTTTGTATGTAATCCATGTGTTTTGCAGTATGATAACTGATTAGAAAATTTTGACAATTTATTTATTTTGATTCTGAACATAAAGAGGATAAAAAATTTTGTGGAGAATTAGTAGTATAAGCTAGTAAGCATTATCTTTATAATTTATAATTTATAATTGTATATGTATAGAAACTTATTTCAATTGTACATATCTTGAATGTATAAGAAACAGTTATTATGAATATTATTTGAATTTACATTTGTATACACCTATTGTCTATGAGTTTGCCCAACGTGTGTACTCTTATGTTATAATTGATACTTGATAAGTTGCAAGTATATTAAAGCGATGACTAGAGTGTAACATGACATCAACCTAGGGCCAAAGAATGACTTACTTTTGTACTTTCAAACACAACACATATTGCAAATTATATGGCTTGACCAGGTAAGATTATATAATTCTAATAATGAAGTTTATGGTTTGTTTATTTATGTAACACATCTTTGATTTGATTTAAATAATGTTTGCAATGCATTTCACCCTATTGTGCAAGACAATCAGCTCTTTTGCCTACAACGTGTCATACATAGTGATTGTCTACTCAATCAACTACTAGCCATTGTTAACTATCATTAGCAAGCCACCTTGTATACTCTGGCTCAACTTGGACAATTCAAGTATAATCTTTCATTGGTGTCAACACTCATGGAAAGATAGCATCCTAAGACCTATACTTACCAAACCACCCATAGAGAGACCACAATCACTTTAGGGGACATTGTTGTGTAGTTAGACCTCCCTTGTAAGGGGTTGCCTATTTCTGGTTGTACAAACTACATTTGGATAAGCACCTATAAGTGACTTCTTGGAATCAAACTATGAGATGATAAACTCTATAGGTAAAGGCTAGTCATTAGTTGGCTAGCCAAGTACTTCAACCACCTACTAAAGGGTGCAAATGATGATATCCAATGCTTTGCCCATGCCTAAATACTCAAAATGATAAACAGTTGTCTAATATTGGATAGATCTTGTTATAAGGTTTATTTGATGTACCTACTATTGATTTGGGATTTTAAACAAGCCAGCTAATACAATTGGAGATTCGCACTATTGACTTACTTGTACCAAGAGCTTTGCAATGCCCTCAACTCTAAAGAGTAAGACATAAATAGATGCCTAACATTACTCCACTTCTGAGCATAAGAAGGATTCCTAGTGCTAGCACCATAGAGATCTCTAATGCCAAATCCTTATATGGATATTTATCTTTTACTATCCCTTTTAGGCTTCAAGTAAAACATTTACTAACAATTTATAGATACTACCATGGCTCAATTGGTCACATTCATTTGGTTTCAATTTATTAGTTATTTCCCTGCTAATGTATTATAATGTGTTTGCCAATAATCACATATGAAAAAAAGTAGGATGACCTCCCCATTAAGTGCCATGTCCTTGCTATAGTATAAGATATTATTGGATATAATGTGGGACAATGAGATTTGTCACCATACATGGATGATTCTTCAATAGATAATCTCTTTATATGTTGTGTTTATTATGACATTTTGATGTGTTATGCACAAATCTTTGGGTAACCATATGAATCACAATGTACATAAGCTTTTCCTAGAATATCGCTTGGTGTCTCTAGACA
This sequence comes from Erythrophleum fordii, assembly GCA_032878935.1. Classification (NCBI taxonomy): domain Eukaryota; kingdom Viridiplantae; phylum Streptophyta; class Magnoliopsida; order Fabales; family Fabaceae; genus Erythrophleum; species Erythrophleum fordii. Next base: position 3,747,178 of record JAVQMF010000055.1, read on the forward strand.
TTTAACTAGCTTTGATCCCTCTCATTTTCTTTCATATCGTAAAATGGCACCACCTAAATCGCATGTTTCACTAGTTTAATCAACAGTAGCTAGTCCCAATTCCTCTAGTTAATTTGGGAGCTTACCATAGATTATAGTTACGAGGAAAAACTTTGACAAATTAGCAAGAAGAGCACTTGAACTTCATTGAGGCATGAAATGTTTGGTGAGATACTTTGGCTCAAGCATCTAGGGCTATAAAGCCTTCAAATTGCACCTCTGAGTACATGCATAAGTATCAGAGATGTACTGCATAGTAGATCTAGTCTATAAGCAATGTTGCTGTCTTTGTGATAAACTTCTCAACACTTGTTATCCTTGTTATTTTTCTTTGCTTAAAACATAATATCTCATCATTTAACATTTAATTTTTTTTCCCAAGATGATATAACCAATGACCTATATAGGCTAAATGTTCATGACTTTCTGCTAATGGACTATCATGAGTATTGGGAAAGGGTGAGCCAAAACTAAAGATAAACATCTTACTTGCTCATAAGGAACAACATGATGGTCTCCTAGCTTGCTTCATCAGTCTCTGATTTACCATGTGTAACACCATAATTCCTAACTCATCTTATACTTTTAAAAGGTATGATATCATGAATCATATTGATTTTCCATGGAAAAGCCAAAAAAATAATTATTATTTTCGCGTTACATCGTATCTAAAAATTTTATTTTCGGTGTCACGTGGACTGTGTAAGCTCATGCTATGCATCCTCATATTTAATTACATCATTACAATTCATTTACATCCCAAAACACATGCCTACAACCCATGGAAAATGGGAGTTTATTTTCGGCTAGAATTGGCCTCTTTTCTGGGCAAATTTTAGAAAATCATAACTAAATCTAGAAAAATCAAAATAATGCAATATTGGTTATTCTAGAAAGCTTAGGATGTCTACTTCACACTACAAATGTGCCCAGATCATAACACGTATCATGGAGGACGTTTGACATCCGAAAAGTTACAGAGGTGGCTGGCTGCTTGGGCTGCTGCTCAGATTATTGATACAAACTTCTGAAATTCATAACTAATTCTATAAAAATAGAAATCACACACATTCAATGATTTTGGAAAGCTAAAATTGTTAACTTGATACTAAAAATAATTCCTGAATGAAACAGATACGTTTAGCTATCGGGAACCTATGGAACAGTAACTAAACTCCTGAGGTGCCACTGGTACTGACAGCCAACTTCAAAAATACATAACTCTTTGTTCAGACCTCCAAATGAGGTGATCTCGGTGCCACAGAAAGCTTATAACCTATAATTTATGCATATAAAATTTCACAAACATTAGACACCATTTGGCCATCGGGTGACACAAAACACAAAACTGCCAGTATGAACAGGGCATATACCAGAATCCATAGAAAAATTTTAACTTTAAAAATTCATCAAATATTCTATAGACCTCCAAAAATTATTTTCTTTAGCTTCCCAAAAAGCTCTCAATGATACCTAATTGCATGCCAAATTTCAGAGCAAGACTAACTCATTTGACTAAAAAGTGACATAAGATTCCATTATGGTCAATTTTGGCTCCATATTGGGTACCAACATTGCCAAATGAATTTCCCTTGGTCTTGGCACCTTTTGGGTAAGTTTAAAAACTTATTTAAGACTTCTGTGAGCTGCTCAAATGGTCCCAAACCTCATGCATCTTATTTTGGTCATTCAACCCACACTTATGCATATTTCTATCCCAACTTTAAAAATTTATCAAATATTTTCTAAACCTCCAAAAATTATATTCTTTAGCTTTCCAAAAAGCTCTTAATGAGACCTAATTGCATGTCAAATTTTAGATCAAGACTAACTCATTTGGCTAAAAAGTGATATAGGATTTTATTATGGTCAATTTTGGCTCCATATTGGATACCAAAGTTGCCAAATAGATTTCTCTTAGTCTTGGCACCTTTTGGGCAAGTTTAAAAGCTTATTTAAGACTTGTATGAACTGCTCAAATGGTCTCAAACCTCATGCATCTCATTTTGGCTATTCAATCCATACTTATGCATATTTCTATCAAACTTCCATAATGTATAATTGGACATTCAAAATTCAAATTGTATTCTAAAACTCATACATCATATTCATGGTGATAAACATTACATATTAGTATACTTATACATGTCTCAAGGTTCATAATATATTTACAACATCATAGGCATTAAGATATATAAGTATAGTTGCAAAATGGCTAAAACCAAGGCATAAGTTTGTCAATCTCCTTCCTTTAGTATTGTTGGCTCCTATTAGCATATCCACTTGGTTCACCTAGCATGTTAGATCATTGAGGAGAAGGGAATGAGATTCAAAGAATCTCAATAGCTCATCTCCCATTCAATCATACATAATATATGTAAAGTAAGCTTTTCAAATGCATGCATGGTGAAAATGGAAGATATGCATATTTTAAAACAATCTTGGCTTGTGAATCAATCATACAAAACATCCAAGACCTTACCAAATGGTTGGATTGGTCTCACACTTCTTCTCATAGATTTTGGACTTGTCTCACCGATTCTTTAAGAGCTTTGGACTCAACCATACTCTTGGGAGCCCACTTTGCTTTTGGGAGACCCTTTACTTTGTCTCAACCAAGCTTAAAGGTTCTTGGGTCATCCTCACTAAAAGGAAGAGTTCTTGGCCTCTTCACACTCAAGCAAACTCACACAAATATCATGTAATCATTCGAAAATATAACATGGCATCAAGCATCATGGCAATAAAGGCATGCTAGCATACTTTTCAAAGCTTAAAAATACACATACACACATTCTAAAATAAGCTAAACACACATCCATAAATGAGAGAAGGTGGAGAGAGCTATCTTGTATACAAACACACACTTTTCCTTTAGGATTCAAGCCTCCTCTTTTGGCCACACACCCACAATTTGGTGGAGATGGTTTCTATTGGCCTAAATACAATATATAAGAGCCAATTAGGTTCATGAAATGATTTCTAGGGCCATGCAACTTACTTAAACACTAGGTGGCTTTATAACCCCCATTATAGTCCATATTGGCATTTAATGAAGCAACACCCCTCAATTGACTTCTAGGCCTCATTCTTTCTTTTCAAATATGATTCTTGACTCCTTTTAAGCCTCTTGGAGTTATCACATCATTAAAAGAAATGGCCTACCACCATGTTACTTCTTTAGGTCATAATATGGAACCTAAGACACCAAATCACTTTCCATGAGTTCTAAAATTTTTCCAAGGCCTCCCTTCATTTTCATTTATCAAATATGACTTAAGAATGGCTTCAGAAAAATTTAAAACTCTTCCTAGCACCATGGAATATGCTTGGCCAAGAGTATGGCATTATTTGGGCTTCTTGGAGTTCTCTTGGTTTTCTTGAAGGGAGAAGCTTATGGGGAGCATCTTTGGTGTCTCAAGAACTCATTTATACTCTAACTTAGACTTAGGAAGTATCACATAAATTCATAATTTGAAAGGTGCACTTGAAACCCTAGGTTTTGCATCTTGAATTCTAATGCCTATTTCATGGTTTTCTTTGCATATTATTACTCCTCTCCATCAAATACCTAAGAATCATGCTTGATTGGGCTTAAAAATTAGATCTTCCTATGGTTCTTAGGCTAGGTCAAAATGGAGAAGAAGGAGACATTAACATAGCTACCATTGAATGCATTTTTACCTTGTTTCCTTGGTTAGTTTGGCTTGAATCTTACTTTCTTCAAACTCTTCTCTTCAAATCCGAAAATTCCCCTCTGTTCTTCCTTCAAAACAGCCCTCAAAACTTCAGAAAATTCATGGAGAAGAAGAAGGAAAAAGAGGAGAAGAGATTGGTTGAAAGAAAGCATGAAAAACAAGTAAAATTCCATACCTAAAGTCTTGAATTTTTCCTCTTTCTTCCCTTCTCTTTGTGTGCCACTCTCCAAGGATTTTGCTTCTAATTTGGGGTTGGAAATTCTGAAGTGAAGTGAGGGAGAGTGTGAGGTGCCACCTATATATAGTTAGGGCAAAGTAACTTTTTCAAAAATTTTCATTTTGTCCTTCATACTTTGCATTTTCGTTTCTCCTTCGTTTTAGTTCCTTTTTAAGAACCGTCTTTTTCATGATAAAATTTAGATTCCCAATTAAGAAAAATGGCTTTGGAATCACTCAAATTGGAGCTAAAACCTTTACAAACGAATCTGTCAAAGTTCGGGCACACTGACATTGGAAAACGTCCATCGGAGGGGATTTAACTGTCTCGGGGCTTCCCATGGTTTTCAAGGCCTCTGAGAACCCCGAAGAACTCAAAAATTTAATTTAGAGAGCCCTCTTGTGTGAATTCCAAAAATTGCCTAAAATTAAGAAAATGCTATTACGTTTCGTAAGGTTTCCGTCAAAATTTATTTTTTCATTCTAGCTCCGTTTTTCCTTCCATCTGAGGCTACAATTCTCATGTTTAGGAGGTTAGAATATTACTCAAATTTTTTGGGACCTTAACTAATTCATCTTGGGGGACTTGCTTTGAAAATGTGTCTATTTCCATCGTTTAATGAAAATCGGACATTACACCATGGCCACAAATTCCAAAATGTAGGCCAAGCAAGAGATGTAAGGGTTACATATTAGCTCGATTGCCCATTACCACAAAGGAGGGATGAAATCATGACAACATCGATGTAGCAACATCATCTACACCAATTAAAGGTGTCACTTCCCCTTCCTATACCCCAGCATCGGCACAGTAAGATGTTGGCATAGTCGATTCATCTTTTTACATCCCAACTGACCAATATGTAGACCTTAAAGGTGGTGGTCCCTTTTATTATATGTTGCCTTCGTCATTGTCATAGTTTAGAGCTTCCAAACCCTCACAATTTAAGTTATTCATGTCACTATTTGATGATCCTACAATCATTAATGTTGAGTATGATAGTCAATTTTTTTAACTTAAAGGATCATCGTATTAAGGGTTCATGATCGCACAACAATTGATTCTTTTAGTTCATTCCTTTAGCTTAGATTTAAATTCTCCACAGATTGTCCCTATGAACAACCCAGTAAAACAAGAACAAGAAAAACATGTAGGGCAAGGGTGATTGTAATGTGCAAGATAGCACTAGAAACCATTATGTTTAATGTATAGAATCAAATAAATTAATTTTGTGTGTAGTAAAAAATGGACTTAGTGATATTAATTTAATTTATCACAAATGCAGTATCATATAACTAACTACAAAAGAGCATAAAATTATTCTTAATTTTTCCCAAAGTAATTTTTTACTATATCTTCATACAATTTTCTTCATTGTTCTACTTTCATTTATTTAGTACGAAACAATTGCTACTTTATTAGGAATGATTATTTACTATATAATTAACATGTAATACATAATTAACTTATATCACATAACTAACATTTATTACACTTATTACCTAACTAGCTCATATTATATAACTAACATTTATTACCTAACTAAATTATATCACATAACTAATATTTATTACGTGGTGTAAATGGGAAATCGGTGGCTATGCCAATGACTTTCCTTCTAATTTTTGCTTGATATGGATTTGAAAACTTAATTTTGACTATAGTAGGATTTGGCTCAAAAAATCATGATAGATTGTATATTTATATCCATGTCAGTGCAATTCCATCCAAAATAAAAATCTACCATTTTCTTATGTCACTTTCCTTTTTTTATGTACATAAAAGAGCTTGTTTAATTTCTATTTTCAAAAGCAAATTTTGATTTTTTTAAATCAAAAAGCAAAAAAATTGTTTAAAAATAACATTTTCAATAATTGTACTTTAAAACAAATATAGAATTAGTATTATAGGAACAAGATACTGAACATTTGAATTAGTTCTCCAAAACAATGAAAACATCAAAAAAAAAAGGACAACTATTTTCACTATGTAAATTGTAATACCTTAATCTCTTAGCTCTCAAACAATTGTCCCATAAGCTATCTTAACATATTCCATGTATATTGGAAGAAATTTGTAAGAAAACATATACTTTCACCCATGGAAAATTGCACAATTGGGAGGCCACATACATGATTCATAGCTCTAAAGATTATAGGAACTCATCAATATCATTTCCTATTCATAACATATCCAATCAAATCATAAGTATCATAATTCATCACATGCATCTCATGTTTGAAGCCATATAGCAAAAAAACCAAGTTTTGCTCTTGGATTGGCATACTAGATTTCTAATATGAACTTTAAAAATTCATAACTAATTCTAAAAAAATAAAAATCAAGCAAACCATATTATTTTAGAAAGCTCTAGATGTTAACTCATGGTAAAAATAATTCTAAACTAATGCACTAGCATTTAGCCCATAAAAATTGATGAAACCATACCAAAGGTCAAGCTGCATTACTAGTACTATCATGCAACTTCAAAAATTTGGTTCTCCCTCTACAGAGCTCTAAATGAGGTGATCTCAATGGTTATGGAAAGCTTATGGTGTCTAGTTTATTCTTATAAAATTTTATAAGCATTGGCTTCATTTGACCTAAGAGTGATATAGAAATATAAACTGACTATATGAACAATATCATTACCAATCCTGCATAATTTAGCTAATTTTGAAAAATTTTAATAAATTCTCTAGAGCTCCAAATTAGGTGTTCTTTAACTCTATGGAAAGCTCTAGATGAGACCTATTTACTGGCCAAATTTCATGTAAACATTCATTTATTTGGTTAGATTTTGGTTCAACTCAAGATTTAGTAAATTTTGAAGTCCAAAATGGTTCTTTAAAACACCAAATGATCTTCTTATAGCTCCATGGCCACTTAGGCACATCCCAAAGCACCATTACAGCCTAGGAAAGCTTTCCAAATGGTTTAAATTATCATGAGGCTCAATCTTACCATTCCACTCACATTTATACACTGCATACATAGACTCATTGGTGATAAAAACTTACATTTACATACATTTAGCTTTAAGATTGATACATACATCATAATTATATACATTCAAACTTGTTCAAATGGTTACATCTCATATACATCATATGGATACAATTATTAACATAATTAACACATCTATTTCTTTACTCTTTTGTAAAAGTGTCATATTTCAAGGCCTTTGGCCTCTATTTTTGAATCCTCTTGGTTCACCTAGGCATAATTAGGCATATGGAGGGGAAGAGTGAGATTCAAAAAATCTCAATAGCTTTTTACCCTTTCAAACATACATAATGGATGCTAAAACATGTCAAAAAAGACATGCATATCATACAAGCTTCTCATGAACATCCATAAAACATTTTCTTGGTCATGTGAACTCATACATATCAAACATAAGTTTTCAAGGACATTGGTCTATCCTCAGCCAACTTTCTAGAGACTTTTGGATTTGCCTCACTTACTTTCAAGGAACTTTTTGCTAAGCCTCACTGTTCTTGAGACTTTTAGCTTTGTGTAATCTAATCCTAGGGACTTTTACCTTATTCTCACCCATGCTATAGGACTTTTAGCTTAACCATACCCATTTAAGCCAAAACACATTCATAAACTCATTTCAAAATGCATAATGGTACCATACAAGTAAGTAATATCTAGAAACATATTTCATAGTTCAAACATATACACAAGCATTCAAAGACAAATAAACATCCAAAGCATGCATGTGAGAAAGGTTAGAGAGATACTTTGAAGCAAGAACATCACACTTTTCCCTTGAACTTGTCTTCCGCTTTTCGACCAAGTTCATGGAATTAGGTGGCACTTGATCCTCTTAGCCTAGACACAACAAATGAGACATGAATTACTCATGGGAACAAGTTTTAGTCTTATGCAAGCTCTATGCAAAGCTACTTCCTTATATGGCTCCATTTTGCTTCCATACAAGACACAATATAAACAACTAGTGGAATTCAAGATCTTGGCTCCCTTTTCTCCTTCAATCTAGGTCTCTTGATTCCATTTAGACTCATTGGAGATATCACAAATTTATTTTAAGGAGTCTAACTATAAGTTGCTTCTTTATATCCCATTATAGAGTCTACACCTCCATCTCATAAACTAAGGCTTTTAAATTTTTTCAAGACTTTCTTTGATATTCCTCTATCATATCTAGTCTCATTCTAGGCTTATAACAATTTAAAACACTCCCTAGGTAGCCAGACCTCTCATGGCTAAAACACTAGCATCCTTAGTGCACCCATGGAGTCTGCTTCATTCTCTTTAGGGAATTATTACATGGGAGACTTCCTAGGTGTCTTGAAAACTCATTCATAATCTTAAACAACCTCAATTATCATTAGAAAGTCTCCTACCCATCAAAGTGCAATAAAATCCCTAACTTTGCTAATTTGTTTTCTAATGACCTTAATTGGATTTCTTTGCATAATTTTGTTCCTCACACTCCAAAATCTATGATTCTTCCTTAGTTGGGTCAAAAATTATCTCCTCTTAACTGGGTCTAGATGGGACGAAATGGTCATGGGAGAAACAACTGAGAAGTAAGACAATCCATGATAGTTACCTTGTTTCAAGACTTTTTTTAAGGGCTCTTTCCATTGCTTCAAGCTTTTTTTTGAAATTCTAAGTTCTCTCCTCTAGACCAACCCAAAATAGCCCCATATGAGTTATAAAAACTATAAGAAGGAAGAGGAGAAGGAGAGGAATAACATTAAGGAAGAAAGAGCACGAAAAACTAGACATTTTCTTACTTTTTTGTAAGTTTTTCCTTCCCCCTTTGCTCCCTTCTTGGATGCCTCATGAAGCTAGTCTCTACTCTATTTTTAGGCAAAACTAAGTCAGCTAAAAGAAGAGGAGAAGAATGATGTGTATATATGAAGCAAGTTTCTTAAAATTATCCTTTAAAAATTTTATTTATGTTCCCTTTTCTTGGCTTTTCGTTTTAGGTCTATTTCAACTCCTTTTTAAAAATATTTTTTTCATCATAAAATTTAAGTTCTCTAACCTATAAAATACCTTTAGAATCACTCAAATTGAATCTAAAATCTTCCCAAATGAAAAGATCAAAGTTCGGGTCAACTGTTATTCTAAAATGTAAATCGAATGAGCTTTAATTATTCCGGGATTTTCAATAATTTTTAGGGCCTCTGAGAATCACGAAAAACTTATTTTTTTTCCATTTAAAAATTCCTTCTTTGAGTTTTATAAAAGGTGCTCAAAATTACGAAAATATTAATGCATCTTTGTTAAATTTCATCTAGTTATTCTAACTCTATTTTCAGGGCACCTCTAGCCTTGGATCCTTATTTTTCATTATTTAGAATTTTCTCTTAACTTTATTTGGCCTCAAATTTTTCTATTTAAGAGAATTCCTTTTATATCTAATAAGTTTCATACGTTTATAAAAAAATCAAATGTTACACAAATATATGGCACTTATATATAGCATTGGAATTCCCAAGAAGGTTAACAAACCTACTTCTAATGCTGTTGATGCTAAGAAATCTTAGAAGCCTACTTATATTAAAAAGGTATCGAGTGTTTAACTTCAACTATAACACCAATGTTAGGAAAGAAAACGTTGAATTTGAAGGATATATATAGTTTGGCATAGAAACTTGGACAAGGGCAATTTCGAACAACATGCCTCTATCTATGTGTAGAGAAGGCAACTAGAAAAGAGTTCACTAATCCATGGTCAAGAAAAAGTTAACCACACAAGAGGATTTAAACCATGTTACTAAAAGGGAGACTCAAATAAAGCACCTTAAAGCTTATTAGGATTCTTTACATTTAGCAAATAAATGCATAACATGCAATTATAGAAAAATATTTTAAAAAATAATGAGTAGATAAAAAGAGAAAAAGTAAGCCTTATGCATACTCTCACTCTTTTGTGTCACTCTCTTTCTTACTATATACGATGTAATACTACATATGATACATAGGCCTTTAGAACTTGATAGGTCACCCCTATGTGATTCAAATAGTTTAATGTGAGACTAGGGGTGTTCAAAATTGAATCAAATCAACTGAATCAAAATAATAAAAATTGATCAAAATTGATTAAAAATTAGTCTAAATTGGTTTTTAGCTTGTCAAACCAAATAGTTCAGTTCGATTATTAGTTTTTTCAAGCTTAAAACTGAATCAAACCAAAGCTATAGTTTTTTTTTTTCCATTTGGCTACTAGAGGAGACCCACAATTTTGACTTCAATCCCACCCAACCTAAGCATCCATGAAATTTCTCTTTAACATTTGTTTGCTAGGGCTTGCAGTCAGGGAGAATCAATACAGTCGTCATTGTCATCGCCATCAAGGAGAGTTGATTCATTCATTGCTATCAAGTTGTCGAGATCAAGTTGTCATTGCCTTTAAGGAAAGCTGCTTTAGTTTTGCATTTTAGTCTTGCCATTGCTACTTTAGTCTTGCATTTCAGTCTACACACAATTTGAGTTTATCTCTTCCATGCTATTCAAAAGGAAGGAATTGGAAATTTGGAATGGGATATTGGGATTGCAAGATAAAGGAGTTAAAGTGGAGTTGTGTTACTTGTAGTGTTATGTTTGTGTGCATTATATGCAAAGACAAAGAATAGAGTTGAGACTTAGGACCACATTGATATTTGATTACTTTATTAAGTGTTTGATTACTTTATTGAGTTTGTGAAGACAAAAGAGGGACCATATTCACTTTGAGATGTTAAAAATATTTTGATTTCATTAACTACTTTATTGAGTTTGTGTTGTTTGTTGTGTTATGTGCTGCAATGGGTACATGCAAATCTTTTATTAGCTAGGCACATTAAAAAATTGGTAGGAGAAATTTGTGATAGGGAAAAACTTTATTTTTAATTTTATATTCACTATTAAAATTTGCTAATGATTTACATCTTTCTTGCATAGAGATTATTTTATTGTAACAAACAATCTTGTAAAAAAGAAAAGTTTGTCATACATTTCTTAGTTTAGTTATTATGACTAAATTTGAGGTAAATTTTTCAAATTAGATTATTTTTTTAAGTTTGGTTTAGTTGTGATGTATTTTCTAATATGGTGAATTATTCATTTGCAAATTAATAAATTATAGTAAGAAAGATATATGGAGCTATTGGATGTTATTGATTATGGGCATTCTAATACTAACAAGTTAGAATTAGTTTAAGAGTATTCTGTGACTTATGTTGTTGAAGTTGTTACCCTTAATGATTCTACACCTTTCATTTTAGTAAAGCTTTCCAAAAAGACAAAAGTGAAGACAAGCCAAGCAAGAGAGAAAGAGAAAGAGAAGTGTAACATTTTTTACCTATTATGGTACTAATTAATTTGACTATGGGTGAATTATTCATAGTGGAAGTCATTTGATTTATGTTAATAGAGTCATAACATAGTAAAAGGGATTATGTAGCATATAATATACTAACTTGGTTATCATTGAACTTAAGTTTTAATTGGTGAATAACCTCAATTAAGGTTTTAAGTGTTAATACATCATAAATAAAAGCTTATAGCTAATCAATACTTAGCACCTTATATTTACATGTACACATCAAAAGATATCCTGAACTATCATAAAAGATCAAGTGGGGGAGCATATATATATATATATATATAATCAAAAGGGCTCCATATTAGCTACGTCCTAAACCATCAAAGAACCTAGTGATTAAGATTCAGCATGAGCAGGGGAAAAGGGACAAGCTATGTCGCCTCGATCACTATGGTGGCCTTTATATCAATATTCACCTTTACTAGTCCAATGCCTGGTAAATCTATTATATCCACTCAATTTTGACTATATATCTAGTAGTGGGCATCTTAATTAACTAAACACATTATTACACAAATATAATAATCATAAAAACTCTTAGCGAGACAATAATAAGTTTTAAAACAAATAATGGTTCAACTACCATGTGTGTGGAAAATATTTTCTTTTACTTTCTCTTATCTTAGTAGAAAACTAGTATCATATGTATAACTCAAATGAAATGCATGGTAAAAACTATCTTAACAAGTCAATATAAGTTAGCTGGCAATAATAATTAAGCCATGCATATTAGCTATCATTAAAATCTTTCAATAATCAAAGCATCTTGTAATTCATCACATTATGCAATTATTATAATGTTAGCTTCTAGAAACATAATTCTATCATCTTAAGAAATATGGTGGAGTAAATTCGAGAATATTTATATGAGTTATATTCAATGTCCTATACCATTGAATGCATACCTAAGTTTTTAAAATTACTATATAACTAGGAATGAAGGATTATTTTCCTTAACTCTTTCATATCTATAAAAGATAACCATTAAAGTATCCAATAATAATGAGAAATAAAATGATAAACATGTTATCTAAGACGTCTCTTAGAGTGGATCCACGTCACATGCATAATGAAGGTTTCTTAGTCCATCTTTGAAAGGAAGCTAATCATCCCTATAAGAAAGCTAACTATCGCATATAAGAAGCTAAATCCATTTTTGAAGAAAAGTTGACCATCTCCATCCAGACGCTAAATCCATCTCATATAAGAAGAAAAGGAGATCATCCCTATGAGAGCCATTTCTCTTTCATGTTAACGATCTTATAAAAAATCCCAATATGCCTAAAGAAAAACATAATCATGATGCAGTAAAATGTTGAACATTTATTCTTAAAAGAATAGCTCATTAATTCATATAAATTCCCTAGAGTATGCATATCTATATATAAGCACAAATATTAGCATAAATATCATCATAAATGTCAACACATTGCTTATGAATCAAAACTTCTCCTAATTTCCACTGAAACACATGCTTACAATATCTTTTAGAATCTTAAGTGTTTTAATGGTACTTAATCCACATCTGATCTTTTGAACACTGGTCATCCATACATAGGTATCATTTGGGGTCTAACCTTTTATGTACATGAATATGGGTATACATGTATATATGGTCATCTACACACAGGCATCATTTGATGTTTAGTCTTCTATGTATAGAAATTATAGTTTATAAGGAAATACGTCATATATGCATGGGGTCTATCATATATTTTTCCTACTTAGGGACTTAATGATTGAGAACTTATAGGGTTTCAAAGGAATTAGTGAAAGCAATTATATACATTTCTTTATTATTACAAAGCAAATAAAATAAAACATAGAGCATCATAACCATAACTTAAGAAACGAAAAAAGAATTGAAAATTCCCTTAATTTCTATGATTTCAAGAGGACTGGTTAACCATTTCCTTGGTAGTAATCAAGTGGTTAATGAACACTAGAAAATTGCTACTTAGGAAATAGTCAACTGTCAAGGCTAAAGGGAGCTTCATTTTTCAAACAACCCCTAGTTGACTATCTCAAAATGGGTATCTTTATCCATGATTGACTAATGACTAAAGGGCAATCAACTGATGTTATACAGAATAAGCATCTTTATCCACATACTAGACTAATCAACTAGTCATGGATAGGTGATGAACTGGTCACTCATAGTGTTGTTACTTCTGTGAGGGACTTGATAGTCAACTACTGGTCCATGATTAGTCAGTTGGTCGAGCTTCTTCTTCAAGTGTCCTTCTGTAAAATTACTATTCATGCATAGATTTTTTGTACCTAACCTTAGTGACCTCAAACAAAAACTTCAAACATGTTATAAGCATCAAAGTACTGCAAAACAATTATGAAACTAAATTTTTTAAGTATCCAACTCAGAAGTTACTATTTTTAACTCAACTTGAGTTTTAAAAAGAGAAAATAAAAATAGTGAGCCTTATGAAGCTTTTAACTCATTTCAATCATACAATAAACTATCTAAACACATTAAAGACATCATTCAAGATAAAAACCAAGATCAACTATAAAAATACAAGAGGTTACCATAACACCCCTTTAGAGAGAGAGACTATAAGAGATGGGGTATATGAAGTTTTTTAGATAATCTAATCATGTTACAAGCATATATTATCAACAAGAACACCATTCCAAGTATTAAATAACATTAAAGTGACTAAGTCAAGACTACACCATTAAAGGCTCTTTCTATGGAGGAGAGAGAAAGTGATGAAGAAGATAAAGGCAAAGGTATAGTTCTCAGTAAGACAAGAAGTCTTATCTAATTTTTGGCTTAAAATATGCATTAGGCTCCTTCCTTTTCCAATTCTTCTTCTTAACTCTCTGTGTGTGTGCACGCATGCGCTTTTGGTTTTAATCAAATGAAAGGAAAAGGATGGATGGATTAAACAGAAATGGTACAAAATGCCTTTCAAATCTATGGCATATCCTTTCCTTTAAACTTTGACGCACATTTTTAATTCATTGACTTTGTGAGAAAGTTAGTGACTTAAACCTTCTAATAGATGAATTTTATTTGGATTTAGTTTATACTAAATATAAAATTTATTAATTAAGGAAAAATGTATATTAAAATTCCTATTTTCTAAGTCCGTTATTACTATAACATTAGTTTATTTTTTAGAGTTATATTTTGGCACAAGCTAAAATTATACTTTAATCTTCCCAAAATTACATTTTAGTGTAGTGACAATTATAAATTTTTGCCTTAAAATTTTTCTAATTATATTTTGACCCCTAATATTTTACCTAAAAAAATTTAATTTCCAAATATTTTTCTTACATTTCTAAAGTATTTTTTGTCTTTAGATTTTTTAGAAATTAACTTCCCAAATATTTATTTCATAATTTCTTATAATTTTTTTAATATAAATTAATTCCAAATAATTCATAAAAATTCCTGTTAAACCCTAGAAAATTCTAGAAAATTTCTTTATATTTTATAATTATAAAACTAACTAAATCTCTATTATTCAGTCATACATTATATCCTTATTATTTTCTTAATAGTATCTAATTTGCTTTAAGTTGCTTAATTGTTATTAAATAAATCCTAATTGGAAGGAAGATGTTACATTTCTCTCCACCTTTTAGGAATTTTGTCTGCAAAGTTAAAATTACCTTATTGGAATAGCTCTGGGCATTTTTCCTAGATTTTATCCTCCATCTCCCATATAGCTTCCTCTAGGGTTAGCCCTTCCTAAATAACCTTGACTAGGGAGACCTTTCTATTCCTCAAGTGTTTCCTAGTTAGTTTCCATAATCCATATAGGTCTTGGTTGAAAAGATAAATTCTCTTTGGCCCACATTAACTCTTCCTGTATGACATGCACTAAAAATTCCAAGCAAAAGGAATGGCCTTATGGGTTAGTCTAATTAAGGGTAAAGCTAACTAGGAAAATCTTTGGATAAATTTCCAATAATAACCTACTAAACTTAGGAAACTTCATATTTCTATAACTGATTGGGATCTATTCCATTCTGCAACAACTTCTACCTTCTTAAGGTCAATAGATACTCCTTCTTGTAAAATCACATGTCTTAAGAATTTTACTTCTCTTAACCATCACATGTCTTAAAAGTTTTACCACTCTAAGCCAAAATCCACATTTCTCCATTTAGCAAACAATTGTTTATATTTTAGTCTTCATAATACCATTCGGAGATGCTTTTTGTGCTCTTCTTTTGTCCTTGAATAAAACAAGATATTGCATATGAACATTCCTTCGAATTAATCTAAGAAAGGCCCAAAAATTCTATTCATGTAATCTATAAATACCACTGGAGCATTAGTTAATCTAAAAGACATTACTAAAAGTTGTAGTGTCCATAACAGGTCCTAAAAGCAATCTTAGGTATGTCTTTTATTCTAACCCTAATATCATGGTAACATAACCTTAGGTCAATTTTTGAAAAGATAAATGCTCTTCTCAGTTGGTCTAAAAGATTATCTATCTTGAGAAGTGAGTACTTATTTTTAATGGTAACCTTGGTTAGTTGTCTATAATCTATGTACAATTTAAGCCTATTAGTTTTCTTCTTCACAGATAGCACAGGGACACCTCAGGGTGAAATAGTAGGTCGAATAAATTTCTTAACCAACAAGTCTTCTATTTGGACCTTAAGTTCCTTCAATTCTAAGAGAGACATCCTATAAGGCATTATAAAGATTGGTCCTATCCTTGGAACTAAGCCTATGGCAAACTCTGCCTCTTTTTCTAGATGGAGGATGGACATCTTTGAAGGAAAAACTTTTAGGCATTCATTTACTACTAGGATATTACTTAATCCAGAGTCCTCTTTTTGTTCTAAAGACTTATTGTAAATGATTCCATAAGTATATACGTTGCACAAATAATAAATTGATTAGTATAGTATCATTGCCATAAAAAATTGATAATTTAAAATTAGCTTAATTGGTAAATAGGTTCATCTAAATTGTAGATAGAAGAATCTAGTTGCACATAATGAAAATCAAAATAATAATAATAATAATAATAATAATAATAATAATAATTAATAAATAAATAAATAAATAAATCCATATTTGAAAGCTAAAGAAAAGATAAAAAGAAAACAAATCGACTAAAGTGATAATCTGTCAACAAGAACTTCATATCTCTTCCTATTTCTAGTGAATCTCCAAAACACTCCTTTAGGGTGTTCTTAAGCCTCAATTTGCATCTCTAGGTCTCATCCTACCTTCCTCCCTTAAAAATTCAAAACTACCTCACCAAAAACCCAAATTTTAGTCAAACATTTGCAGCTTGTGTCAAGACCACTCAATTACATGATTTTCCCATGTTTCTCTCTAGTGTTTTACTTAGTGTGAATCTTTCACACACAACTATAGCTTGCCCATGTTAGCACTAGTTTGCTCAAAACTACCCTATTTTATATGTTTGTGCTCACCAACACAACTAGTCCATATTTCTTGTTGAATATGCTTGATTTCTTGCTAATTCACTCTTACTTTTCCACTTCTGGATATTCCTGATTAAATCTAATATAAGATACATAAAAACCCAAAAATTAGATTTAATTACTTAGTTTAATCTCAGGAAAAGTAAAAATATTTTTCCCTTATCAAGACTCTAAGGTAGCACACTGTATACCTACTCTATCAATCTCTATACTCATAAAATTAGTAATAAGGTGGGAAATTTTTTATTTCAAAGTGGGTGAAAAATCACTACCTTATGGAGACAATCTATGGCCACACTATTTTAAGTTAACCATTCCATGTCGAAGATAATATCAATAGAGTAGATAAACAAACAAAATAAGCAAAAAAGTTTGATTTTTATTTTCACCTATAGGAGTGGAAACATTCAATATGAAAGGTAGATCAAAAACATCCAAACCTAATCTATTCACGCAATCAATAGTTATAAAGAAGTGTGTAGCTCCTGAGTCATACAATGCAAGTAAAGGAACATTATTAAGAAAACATATTCGTTGTATAAGATTACACAATTTATCCACTTCTTTATTACTAAAAGTAAAGGCTCTCCCTTTCGTTAGAGGCTTTTAAGTCAGAGCTTTCACTTCTAATGCCTTTCCTTTATTTTACAGGCATTCCTTCAAGAAGTGTCCAAGCTTTCCACAAGTGTAGCAAGCATTTTGCCCAACGAGACAAGGTTTGTTACCATGCATTATACTGCACCTAATTCATGTAGTGGTTATCAAGTTCTTTACAACTTGCTGTCCCTTCCCAAAGTTAAACCTAGGCTTCAAGTTTTTCTTTTGGGCATCTCATACCATGTTCTTATTCCAAAATTGTTTCTTTTGTCTCTTATTTCCTATCTCTATCAAGTGCTTCTCAATGGCCTTAAACTTGTCAATTAGGGTAGCAAAATCTTATATCCCTAGGGTGATCACAACTCCCTTGATCTCTGGCCTTAATGTTGCTTCGAACTTTCTTACCTTCTAACTTCATCTAGATTTTGTTTCAAGTGTGATGAAATTTAATAAAGACTCAAACCTAGCAATGTACTAATCTAGTGTCATGCTCCCTTAAATCAATCTTAAGAACTCTATCTCCTTCTCATGCTTAACAATTTTCACAAAATACTTCTCAAGAAAAGTAGTTTTAAAGGCTTCCCAAGTTATCTCAATTTGCTAGGCCTCTAAGGTTCGCTTGGCCTCCTTCCACCAAGTGCTAGAATCTAAAGTATGGCATTAGAGTAAACACAAAGAAAGGAGATTTTTTTTGGAAGATTTAACTTGAAAGGATTCAGATTTGTCAATCAATACAAATGCATTTTTGGAAAGATGAAGTAGTAATGATATGTTTGGTCTTTTGAATACCATTTTTTGAAAGATGAAGTAGTAGTAATATGTTTAGTCTTTTGTCTATTAATAAAAGTGCATTTTTGCATTTTTTTGGAAGATGAATATCATTTTATCTAAACTGGTTCTTAGGAATTCAATGATTAAATAGAAATATTCTTACTTCTATCACAAATTATTTTATTTGGATATAAGAATTCAAAGTGATCCAATATGGTAAAGATAGCATTGTCCCCCTCCTAATTTACTAGCAAATTGTTGACGACAAAGTGATCTAACATGGCAAAGATAAAATACTATAAATGGCTTTTAAATCAAATTACTTGAAAAAAAAAACATAGAATTAGCTTAATCAAACCAAATCAAATCAAACCAAATCGACTAAAAATTGAAACAAATTGATTACAAATAAAAATAAAAAAGGTCCACCACTTGAAAGAACTAATTAGATAAGTTCAGTCTAGTTTTGCCCAAAACCGAATCAAACTAAACTTATGAATACCCCAATATGAGACTGATGCGGTCATGAAATTGCTCCAATATAAGAAGATTAAATTCTTTTTTTTTTTTTAGACTCTTGAGAGATACTCAACTTACACATTTTTTTCGTTTTATCATGGAAATAACATACACAAACCTCTACTGAAACCAAAAGATAACCAAAATACACTTAAAGATAACATTAATTTCTTTTTATTAAAATTATGAGTTGTTAAAAAGTGTATTTCTTAAATTTTTATTTCAATATTATTCATCTTGTATTTAGAATTATGAATTTAGTTTATGCTAAATTTAAAAAACAATGACTATTTTATATTAATTAGATACATATTAAATAATACTTGTTATATAATATAAGTAAAATACATATATAAGTATTTTGTTGAAAATAAGTAAAATTCTAGTTTATCTTTTATTATAAAAGAAGTTAGAGTAACACTTTTTTTTTAAGAAAGTATAATTTTTTAAAACAAAAATGAGAATTATATAATTTAAGTATATTTTAAAGAAAACATATATATAATTTACCCATAAAACAATTTGAGTCGACCAAACAATCCATGGACTTTGAGTTGGTGGTATTTAATTGTTTTCAGAGTTAAAAAGAATTTGAACCTTTAAGGCCTTATGCAATTATGCTCTGTCTATTTTTTATGCATTTCTTATTGCAAGAATTATAAAGTGATAAGCGTAGACACAAAATACGTTATCATTTATCACAAATGGCTTATCATGTGTGAAAATCATTACAAGGATTTTAAAATCAAGTTTGATTTGTATGAAATATTTTCATAATAAAATTTTAAATATACTAAGATAATATGAGAGTAAAATATGCTTAAAATTGCTCTAGGAGAATTCAAGTCAGCCAAGCAATCAACAAATTCTAACTTAGTGGTATTGAAATTATTTTCAAAATTAAAAATTTCAAATTCTAGTTCCCATTTAAGTCAAATTAAAAAAAAAAAAGGAAATTGGCCAAACAAAAACAATTAGCAATTTCCCCCTATGTTTTTCTCTGATCCACACCTAAACTCACGAATATTATATTGCCCTATGCCTGTCTTGCCCCAAATTGTTATCATTCATTTTGTTTAATATATTAATATCATAATAGAAAATAACACATCTACAATCTCATGTGTAATACGATAACTAAAATTTATTATAAAAAATTATAATTAGCTTTTTTTTTTCTTTAAAATTACTAAAGCTAAATTCATATATGCACTATCACAATAATTTATCGGTGATATCTCTTTTTTCATTCAAAATATTGTCATCTTATGTCTTATGCTTCTAAATATTTTGAATATTACCAAACTTTTAAATATCAACAAAGCTTTTGAATATTACCAAACTTTTAAATATCAACACAGTAAACATAGTTTTTTTGAAAATCACCAAAATATGTGGATATAAAAAATTTTGTCCATGATAACCATGATTTTTATTAACTTTAAATTAATTTCTTAGAAAATTAATAAATTAATTTAAAATTAAAATTAATTAACTTAATCTACCATATACCTATAATTTTCATTATATACAATCACAATAATTATTTATATTTTTTTATCATTTTACAAACTTCAAAACATACTTTTATTATGAATTTGTATTTTTTATTAATTATGAGATGAAATACAATAAGCATTTACTAAACGAGGCAAATTTGGAAAAATGTCCTTTTTTTTTCGAGTAGTAGCCCATAGTTTTAAAAAAATGAAATATATATATACACACACACATACCGGGCTCAGGGGCTGGTTCTTGAAAATACATATGATTATGTTGATGGTTTCTTCTTCTTAGAAACAATCATTTTAATATTCTATTTTTTTATTATTATTTTGCTACCTTGCAAAGTGTGCATCTCTTTTTCAATGAATAAAACAAGTGGACAAATAAAATGATAGAATAGATGGTTCTTATTTAAGTACATTAGTTACTCCAATACATACTCTTAGACAACAACAATAATAATAATTTCATGAATATAGGAAACATTTGATACTTCATATTCTCATTTGGCCATTTTGAGAGTTTAAAGACATTAAAAATACAATCAAGATGCTTAGAGGCTTAGGATGCATAAATTTTATGCACATCACTTTCTATTTTGCAAATATAAAGATCTTACACCTTTGAATTCTTAAGTTTAATTGATTGTGTATTTGCTTTTAAAAAACTAACAATTATTATGTTGAATGTATGAATCTTAAATATATATATATATATAATATTTAAAATGTAAAATATGAAATTATTAATGGCCAATCTAAGGTTCTTGTTGGAATATATGGGCCATCCATGATGGGCTCACTTATAAACCAGTAACTCAATTCAAGTTAATTAATTATAAATTAATTAACTAATTTCAACTTGAAAAAAGTTAGTTTTGTGGGTTACAAACTAAAAGTGGGAAAAACTAAGAAAGAAGTAACCAACATACAAAATTTTAATGTACATTAAAAAACTCTCTCAAGATGAAAAAAACATTCTCTCTCTATGTCTCCCTTCTAAAAACACAAAAGATAAAGAGAAAAAAGTGACGACTTTATGTAAAATTTACACACAATCATTCTCTTTAGACTATTTTGCCATGAAAATTTGATTAGAGTCTATCTCATGATTTTGATCCAAACCGCTTATGGCAGGAATTCAACAACAAATGTTTTTGCTACAATTAAGTACCCCAAATCCTTTCATAGGTATCAAATCTTGGTTGGGTTCAATTTCTTATTCCCTAAAGTAGATGCTTCAAAACTATATTTCTAAAAAATAAATATTCAAACAACCCATTTTCGAGGGACAACATTCCCTCCTCAAGATACCTTTGGAAAGTTCATTCTACAAGGTTTCCAATGGTATAAGTTTTTTCCAATTTCAATAAGAAATGAAGGAAATATGGCTTCACAAAATTAGCTTTTCAAAAATAGAATTCTAGAAAATTTGGAATTTTTTCTAAGGTTGATGAAGAAGGAAGAAGCCTATTCTCTTACTTAGGGCATGTGGTTCAACTCCAAGTCTTCTTTCCCAACTGAAGATACCAAATGACAAAGAAATATAAGAGGAATCAAAATGTTGCAACTTCATCACCAAATAGTCTCCAACAGTGACATATGGGTGTTCCCATTTTTCAAATTTTTAGTCATTTTTTAAGGCAATATCCTTCCATGGGGGATATAGGGATGCATGCCACACCTTTTTTTTGGGTATTTTTGTCCCTAAAAATTTCCTTAAATCATGCTTTACAATATGGTATAGAATTTGGCTATGTTTAGACAACGTTTGATAGTGTTCATACACATATTGAACACTTAAGAGATTGTATAACTAACCTAAAGACAAAGAAACTTCTCATAGGTTTTAGATTTGATCAATTACCTCCCGAATGATGATTATTAGATATCAATTCAAAAGGACTTTAGGGAGAAATTTAAAAAGCTAAATAAAGACTAGAACTTATCCCTTAATCACTGTGCATCAAAGATAGAGCTTATAAAGGAATATCGTGCTATCACAAATGTTAGTGAGCTATTCTACTTTTTTATTTTTCTTTTAAATATGAAAAATACAAGAATTTTTTTAAATATAATGCATATGAAAAGAGTATTCACTATAAGAGATTGATCAAACATACTAATCATATTTTTCAATATATGTTAAAGTAACCCTTGTAATTGGAAATAGGCCTTTTATAACCAAAGAGAAGATATTTTGAGAAAATAAACCATCTTTAAGATAAGATCTCCTTAAGTGTGATTTTGGTACTAACATAATTTGTGAATGCATCATATATATAGTGGAAGTTCTTGGATTGGTAAATTTGGGCTAATCTAATAATTAAATTTTGAAGAATTTAATAAGGAAATATGAAAAATATCTTGTTGAGTGAAAGTTCTTAGATTAGTAGCTAATGTTCATAAAAAAACTATAGTTCAAAGAATATTATGCATATGAATTTGATAGGAAGATAACAACATTATTAGAACATATGTGATGGAAGTAAGACAAAAATAGGCTTCGGATCATGAATCTGACAATGTCATTATTGGTCTAGTCAAAGCTTATTACAAATATATGTATGTAATACTGTGTACATGTAATTATTCTATGTTATATCTATATAAAAGTCAAATTATGATTATAGTTACTAAGAACATCATTACTTAGCTTAATAAGAGAAACTAAATAACAACAATGAGGAAATTTGACGCTTTAAGGTTTTTATATCCTTAAAGAATATGATACTAAAAAACTATTAAACAATGTTATATAAGAGTCTAAGCATAAAATTAAAGCTTAGCATAAGAAAGATCTAGAATTTTTTTTTTAAGCTTGGAAAAGGAAGGACAATATTGTTCACATAATAATGCTAAATAATACGACTAATGACTTTAATTGTGAATATTGATCTTACTTGACTACTTAAGCCATGAAGATAGCCCTTAAGGACAAGTTCTATTATTCTTCTACAATCAAACTAAGAAGGCTGACAATCAAGAAATTAAAGTTAACTAGCCATATCCTTATTGATAAACAATAAATTTATTCTATCATAAGATCTCTTCCTATCAACTGAGAACCTAAGAAAGTAAATTTGACTCACAAGAAAAGCATCACTATTTTTTATGATATTGCTCATCATATAGAGCTTAAGGATAAACACTTAAAAACTGTTAAATTCTTTAAGCATGCTTATATAACTAAGATTATGATGGCTTTAAAATCTAAGCACAATAAGGACAACACTTTCATAATAAGAAAACATCAAGCCAACATTTCAAGAAGAGCAAGAAAGATTTTAAAAAGAAATGTAAGTATGATGGAAAGAAGTTTGACATGATCAAAGTTAAGTATTATATTTGTCAGAGAGTGGATCACTTTACTCATGATTACACTAAGCACAATAAGACTCCCATAAATCGTGTAGTTAGAGATTAAGGATTATGCATGGAATACGATCAGTTGCTTTTCAAAAGCAAATGGCTTCATGTAGGAAATAATACAAAATTTAAAATTAAAGGGATCAAGACATACAAATTAGTTTTGTGTAAAAAATGAACTTTTATTTTACATGTTGTTTTGTATACATCTTTATTATTTCTCTTCTTAAATTAAGATTTAGTGTTAATTTTTCAAGACAAGTCCATTGACCTTTAAAATGGGATAACATATACGATTTTAGTTTTCTTTCAGATGGTTTTATTTTATTTGGCATCATTATGAACATGATTACTTTATGTGATACTCTACTTTCTATCTAGCTTTGGATATGAACAAGTGACACACTAGGCTAGGCCTTATAGGCAAAGAAAGAATAAGTAGACTAGCAAAATAAGACATGCTAAGATCCATTTCTAGTTTAGAAATGTCACTATAAGAACATTGCCTAGTAAATAAAGTAGTTAAAAAGCCATTTGGAAAAGAAACTAATGTTGAATTCCATTACAACTAATCCATTCTAATATATTTGGTCCAAAGAATGTGAAGGCAAGAAATAGAGATCAATATTTTATAACATCTATTAACAATTATTCACAATATGGTCAAAGCCCATTTAATCTCCCATAATTTAGAAACGCTTGAATGCTTTAGATGTTACATGAACATGGTTGAGAATAAAAGATAATAAAATTAAAACTTTGATTTCTAACGAAGGATGTGAATATTTATCATATTAGTTCAAAAAGCTCTGTGAAGAGAAAGAAATCTTGAGACAATTGACAATTCCTTAGCACTCCATAATAAAACAGAGTTATTAAAAAAAGAAAGAAAACTTTACTCGAAGTGTTTGAGTCGATGATGGCTCAAGCATTCTTACCCATTTCTTAGTAAAATGATGTGTTATTAATTGATGCCTTCATACATAACCAAGTGCCTTTTAAATTAGTTACTTCCACAACCTATGAATTATGGACAAATAGTAAACTAGTTTTAAGCATTTTAAGACTATAGGCTTAATTACTCATGTCTATGATACTTCTAGTAATTATGGGAATTAAGAATGTATCTTTACTAGATACTTGAAACTATCAAAAGGTTACATTTTCATTGGTAAAAACAAAAGTTGAAGTATAACTGAAATTAAATCAAGAGATACCATATTTTTGGAGAATGTATTTCTTAGTAAGGGAGAAATTGACAAATATAGATCTCTTTATGAGACACATGATCAAGATAGCAAGAATAAGAAGTTCTACCTTAACCTATTAATCTAAGTGGGAGTTAGGAGCAAGATAAGAATGTTACACAAACAACTCCACTATTTAAAAGTAAGCACAAGAGTGTGCCCAAATGACGGTTTGATATTAAAGAGGCAATATTCAAAGGTACCTAACAAGACAATAAGGAGCCAAATATAGTTCAAGAAGCTCTATCATGCCTTGCTAAAAATGATTGGATAAAAACAATAGAATAAGAGATAGATTTGATTAAGATAAATTACGCCTAAGACTTGGTTGATCTTCCATCAAGTTGAAACACAATAAAGAACAAATGGTTCTCAAAATAAATAAAGGTAGATGGATCAATTGAGAAATATAAGTTAATAAGGGTTATACACAACAAAAAAGGTATAGACTTTGAAAAAAAAAATCTCACCTATTATATAGTTTATTTCAATTAGCCTTACAATGATACCAAATGGATATGAAAACCTCATTCCCAAATAAAGAACCAAATAAAGAAATGTACATGGAAAAACCATAAGGTTCCATGAAAAAACAATTAAGTGTAAAGTTTATAAGCTCCAAAGGTCTAATTACAGACTAAAACAACCATGTAGATAGTGTGGTATTTTAGGATTTCATCAATTAGTAACTTCAATTACAAACGAAAACCACTGTATTTATATTAAGCAACTTAAAGAAAATGTTATGATACTTTTCTTTAATGTAGGTGATATACTATTAGTCTGGAATAGTCTAAATTCTATAATAGCCATTAAAGAATAGTTATCTTTGAATTTTAAGATAAATAATATGGGTAAAGCAAAATATATTCTTAAAATTAAGATCAAAGAAAATCACTCAAAAAAATTGATTGCTCTTTCAAAAAAGAATTATATTTAGAGAATCTTTAAGAAGTTTAGTATGAACAACTATAAACTCATTAATATCCTTGTAGTAAAAAGGAATAGTCTAAATCATGAGATATATCCTTAAACAAAATCTACATTGAAAATTATGGAGAGAGTTCTTTACTCCAACATTCTAGGCACAATGTATACAATAATATGTACAAGGTTAGACATTTATCAATAATTGACCTTGTGAATTAGTACTTGTCAAATCCCATTCAATAGCATTAGAATGTTGTCAAGAGAATCCTAAGATAATTATAGGATATTGCAAAATATGCACTATATTATTAACAAAGTGGTTACACTTAAAACATAACCCAATATGAATTGTAGAAGATATCTAGATGTGTGAAAATCAACTTTCGAATATACATTCTTGCTAAATAATGATATCATATCTTAGAATAGTAAGAAGCAAACATGCATAGTTATTCATCATCGAAGCAAAGTTCATTGTATGTTCTACTACAATGCAAAAGGTTATATGGGTTAAGAAGGTTATTAGGGATTATTAGTGGGACATTAAGTTCACCATTAATCAACAACAATAGATGAACCGATAGCCTATACTAAACACCCTAAGTTTCATAACAAGAGTAAGTGAAAAAGATCAATAGCACAGAAGAGTGTTACTTTACAATATATCTATGCATAAAATATAATTTGATCCTCTAACAAAATCGATGCTTAGAGATGTGCATAAGAAAGATTTAAAGTCTATTGGTATGCATAGAATATACAATATCACGCCCTATATACAACTTAATTGTTGAATAGACAAAAGTGTTATGCTATAACCATAGATAATATATACATAATGATGATGTTATTAGGTTACTCGATGCTCATAGGAATAGCAAAAGTTTAAAATTTTGATAATTGAAACCCTTTGCCAAAAATATGTCCACAAACATAGATCAAAATAAGACAAGAGAATTACTTTCTGTTTGAGCTACAATTAGAATCACAAGCATAGATTTAATGATCTATGCCTTTACGATATTCACACAGAATAAGTGTGAGATGTTAAAATATATAGACCGTTCGTATTGGGTTTGACTTGTAACCTAGTAACCTAATTCAAGTTAATTAATTAATTAACTAACTAATAATTATTGAATATTAATTAATTAATACTCCATTTTATTTTATTTGAATTTAAATTTGAAGAAAGTTAGTTTTGTGGGTTACAAAATAAAAGGAGGAACAACTGACAAAGAGGTTACCAACATACAAAATTTTAACATACATTAAAAACCTCCTTCAAAATGAAGAGAACATTCTCTCTCTATGTCTCCCATCTGAATACACAAAACTCAAAGAGAAAAAGTGATCCCTTTCTATAAAATTTATACACAACCATTCCCTTAATAAGACTATGGCGTCATTCCTTTTTAAAAAAATAAAATTTATAAATGATCCCCTAAAAGATAAATTTTACATATTACTCTATGTTAGAAAATTTATACACACACACAAAGCGAGACGTAGATCCATTAATTATTTTAAATCTTACAGGTCTTCTTATTTCTATTCCAAGTTTTTTAGTTTATAGAATTTTCAAGGAAAAATTAATTAATTAATCCATTAATTAGTTATATTTATTAATTGTTAACATTTCATGTTTAAATATTTAATGTTTATAATTAATTGAATATTTATTGTAATTACTCTTAAACATCTATATAATTTTTTCTTAAATTTTTTTTTTTTTTACTTCCACACCAACCTTTAACCAAACAGAAAAATATGTGGGATTTCTCCTTTACTTGCCAAGATATTAAAAATATCTTCTTCTTCTTTCTGTAATTATTCACGAAGGATGAACTAGAAACAAAAAAAATTAGAAATATCATTTGCTAGTATATCTCAGGTGGATGATTACAAAGACAATATTTAAGTGGTTTCGAATCTCTAGTTTTGTCACGATGCTTTATGTGATTTGAGATAGGCTGAATATGACTAATTTTCTGGAGGCAATCACACATGAATTATTGCGGCCTTCTGTTACGTATTGCTCGGAATGATATTTGGGTCAACAATTAATTTATCTTCTAAATTCAATCAAAACCGAGGGTAAAAGATTTAGAATAAAATTAGAGGTAAAAATTTAGAATTTGAAAGATTAAAAAAATTAATATATTATGCTCACATCTCTAAACAAAATAGGAACATTTAATTTTGCAAAAAAAAAAAGACAATAATTTCTTAATCATTATTAAATTCAAAATTTATACATATCGTTTTAAATTTTTATTATAAGATAAGATATTTTGATATAAAATTTATTTAAAAACGTCAAATTTCTTTTAATTGATTATAATTTTATAATGTGTTGAATAGAAGAATTTTGAAATCTCTTTTATAAACTTTTAAATCCAAGCATTATATAAATTTTTTATTTTATAAAATTATGATGTGTTAAGAGGAATTTAATTTGTTTTAACCCACGAAAAGATAGATATAAGAGTAAATTACACTAATATTTTTTATGATTTGATTAAATTAACTTAATATTGATTTTTTATTTTAAAAATATTATTGACTCCATTGATACTCTCTCTCTCTCTCTCTCTCTCTCTCTCTCTCTCTCTCTATATATATATATATATTAATTTACCTTTTACTAATAAAGTTAACTTTTTGCATAATATGTAGTTTTAAAAAAAATTATTTAGTTATTTTTACTATAATTTTAAAATAAAATCACAATTTTATATTATTTAAAAATTAATTTTATTGAAAAATATTTTTTTGATAGAATAAAATGAAATTAATGAAAAAAAATTATAATATATATTAAATATGAAAAGAATCAAATTATATTTTATAAATAATAATATCAAATACAATTTGATTAAATTTACAAAAGAAAATTTAGTCTAATTTATTGGAAAGAAATGATTACATGAGGACCCAAAAGCAACACCACTTGGTTCTCTATTCTATATTCTGTAGTGTTTAAAAATATTAAAAATATTAAAATGTAAATAAATAAATTTAGATCATTTAAATCATATCTGAATAGTTTAAATATAATGAGCATCCTCTGCCTAACTTCCAAACTCTAAAAAACATGAAAAATATGTATCAAATCAACTTGTTACCTTTTGAAGGTATAGAAAATGAAAATTATTTTGGGCCAAAAATAGAATATAAACATTGATAATGTACAACTGTCATTGATTTTGAAATTATTTCTGCTACCGCTCCCCTTATAATCCAATTGCCTTGTGGGTTGTTGGTTGCAATTAGCCTTCCTTTCTTTAGGCACACTAATAATAATAAAATTAAATTAAATTAAATTTGATAACTCAAGCGTATGAAATACAATTGAAGATAAATTTAAAAAAATAGAAAGAAATAAGTTTTGTGCACATTTTTGCCTTTTTATGTTATTCTCTTTTTTATTATATATGGTGTCATATTAAAAAAAAATCCAAAAATAAATCAGTTGCTTTAAGATTATCAGTGAGGACACTATAACGTGCTTAAGATTTAAAAGCTATAGATTTACATCTCTCACATTCATGGCTATTGGCGCAGCCAAAAACTAAAACAGTTTACGGGAGCATGTATATATGTATACAGATGTGTGTGTGTGTATGTGAGACTTCAACAAGTTTAAAATTTTAAAAGATATTGAAATATAATATTAAAATTTGTTGAAATTTGATCTATTTATTGATGGGCTAAATTCATAATACAGTAACTCAAGGGTTTAGATTAATTAATTAATTCAATATAATATTAATTATTCTTTAAATTAGTTTATTTTTTATTTTAAAAAAGAATACTGGTTGTTAGTTTTATTATGAAAATTATTTATTTCTTTGAAAAAAAAAATAACAAATTGATGTACCAAAAAAAAAAAAACTTAAGCATATATTGAAAACTCTTGAGATAAGAAAAAATGAGTGACAATCAGAAAATAGAGAATAAAGAAAAAAAAATCTTTTTTTCTTTTTAATTTTCATCTTCTTCCTCCTTGGACCATGATGCATCCACCGTGATATAATAATTGGAATTCCTTTGATAACTTCAATCCAAATCACATGATATGGGAAGATTTGACAAAATCTACTTCCTTACAAGTAAGCAACCCTAAATTTTTCCCTCAAAATTTAGTATTATATACATAAAAATTTATAAATTTTGGGGAAAAAAAAAAAAAACTACCCATCTTCAGGCTTCACCACTGTGCATTGGCATCAAATTTCCTTAATATCATCAAGGACGGACCAATTAAATAATGTCACTTGAGTCTTGAGTTCCAAAATATAGCCCATGGAAGGAATTTTGATAAATTTTAGGGTATATTTAAGAGTTGATATTAATCCAATTTAAATTTTGTTTGTGGGATTCAAATGTCCAGTCTACTTAGATTGATCTAAATTCTTGGATATGCTTTTAGAATATGTTTAAACGTGCAGTAAGTTTTTTTTTTTTCTTAATTTTCTATAATGTTACTTTAACAAAAATAAAAAAAATTTGTATAGTTAAATCTTTTCTTAAACATTCGTCGTAATTATGTTTGGCATTATATTTTATATTTTTATATGAGCGATGGTATTTGTTTAAAAAAATATTAATTTACTTTTAAAAAAATTATGTTGCTATTTGAAAGCAAAAATTCTATATTGGTTAAATGTGAATAAAAAAAATCAAAGTATTGAAATTTTTTCTGATATGTTAATACTAAATTGACACTAATAATGATAACAAATTGTATTTTTAGGCCTTATAAAAATACTTGTTTTAATTATTTTATCTTAAATTTTAAAATTTTAAAAGTTTTTAATAGGTTATTCATTAATTTTCCGCTACTCAATTATGGTAAATATAACAAATAAATATGTCATATAAGGATTTTTTGTTTTTTAGGAATATTTCCCCACCCATTGGGTGTGAGACTAAGATCCCATTTGGATTGGTATTTGTAGTTCTGGAAGCTCATTTTTAGTAAAAATGAAAGTAGAAAATTTTACTTTTATGCAAATGGAGGTTTAGAAGCATAGCATGGTTTTGGAGGAAAACACTGATCCGAAACTAAACGAATGGGTAAATTTCACTAGTGGCAAATTAAATTTCAAAAAAATTACAATAAATGACCAAGATATTATAAAATTTATAATGAAGAACCTTAAAAATTAAAATTATTTTTAAAAATTATCATTACTATTAGATTTTAAAAAATTTTGTTACCAATTTTAAGAGATATATTATCATTAAATGTAAGAAAATATTGAACTTTCTTATATTCAATAACAAATTTTTTAAAATTAATAGTAAAATTTTTTAAAAGTTAATGATAATAATAATCCTTGATAAAAACTTTAATTTTTAATAACTTTTATTATAAATTTTATAATATTTGGATCCTTAAATATAATTTTTCTTTAAATTCCAGCTAATGATCCCCTTCTCAAATTTATCCCTTACTTTTGTACTCCTACTTCCTCTTTTGTTCACCATCTGAAAGGAATTATGGATCTAAATACTTACTTGTTGTGGTGGAGATGGATCTTGCCAAATTTGTCTGTCCTACGCGATTTGGAAGGGAATCACAAACGAACTTTGATCTCTTTTCCCAATGGGAACACCATAGCCTCCAAAGAGGAAGAAATATGAATCCTTTCTCAATTCTGTCTTCTTGTCAGAAGTTTGGAAGAGGGAGAGAGAAGGAGTTGTTTGTTTCTAAAATCTGATCTTGTGTCTACTGCCTACTCAGCAATTTCTCCCACTTTAAAAAATAAATAAAACCCCCCAAAATTTGATAGCCAACCCATGGTTATTTTTGTCACCATGCTTTATGTGATTTGAGATCGTCTGAATAAGACTAATGTTCTCAAGGCAACCACACAGGAATGATTGCGACCTTCTGTTAGGTATTGCTCCGCATGATATTTGAGTCAACAAGTAATTTATCTTCTAAATTCAATCAAAACCAAGGGTAAAAGATTTAGAATAAAATTAGTGGTAAAAATTTAGAATTTGAAATATTAAAAAATTAATATACTATGCTCGTATCTCTAAATAAAACAGGAACATTTAATTTTGCAAAAAAGAAAAAAAAAAGAAAATATTTTCTTCATTATTATTAAATTCAAAATTTATAGGTAGAGTTTAAAATTTTTATTATAAAATAAGATATTTAGATATAAAATTTATTCAAAAACTTCAAAACTTTTTAAATTGATTATAATTTTATAAGGTGTTGAGTAGAAGAATTTTGAATTCTCTTTTATCAACTTTAAATCCAAGTATTATGTAAATTTTTTAAATTTATAAAATTATGATGAGTTAAGAGGAATTTACTTTGTTTTAACCTATGAAAAGAAAAATATAAAAGTAAATTATACTAATATCTTTTAAAATTTGATTAAGTTACACTTAATAATGATATTTCTTTTATTTTAAAAATATCATTGACTCTGCTGATAATATAGAAATATATTAAAATTGTTTTCTTTGATTTGCTTTTTATTAATAAAGTTAATTTTTTTCATAATATGTATGTTTAAAAAAATAAAATTAGTTAGTTATTTTTATTGTACTTTTAAAAATAAAATCACAGTTTTATATTATTTAAAATATTAATTTCGTTAAAAAATAATTTTTGATAGAATAAAATTAAAATAAAGAGACAAATTTTATAATATTAATTAAATATCAAATTAATTAAAGAATAATTTATAAGTAATAATATCAGATATAATTTGAGGGTTAGTCTAATTTATTTAAAAGGGATGATAACATGATTGAAGACCCGAAAGCAACATGGAAACTATCTACGAAGTTAACACGTGTCACCCTTTGAAGGTAAAGGTGTAGAATATCGCCCTGGATAATCTACAACTGTCATTGATTTGGAAATTATTTCTGCGACCACTCCTCGTATAATCCGACGTTCTCGTGGGTTGCCTGCACCAATTAGCCCTTTTTTTTTTTTTTACGCACCCTAATAATGATAATAATAATAATAATAATAATAATAATAATAATAATAATAATAAATTAAATTTAAATATTTTTATTTAGTAAAAAATATTTAAAAAATGCAGTTAAAAAATAGAAAAAAAGTAAATGAAATGAAAAAAAAATGAACTCTATATATATTTTTAATTTTACTTCTTAAAATCATACTCTTTTTCTCTTATATATAATATAATATTATAAAAAATCGAAAAATAAATAAATTACTTTAAAATTGTCGATCAGGACACTGTAACATGCCTATGATTTTTAATAGTCCTAGATTTACATCTTTCACATACATTGCTAGTGGCGCAACTAAGAATTTAAAGTTAGTGTGAGCAAATATATAGATGAGTTCAATTAATTTAAAATTTTAAAATATATAAAAATATAAAATTAAAATTTAATATTATATATATAGAAATTTTTAAAATTTGAAAAAAAAATCTACCTATTTTCACTATAGCATTTATATATGTCTAATTTTTCATTAAGACCTAAGTAAGCCTTCTATGTCAAAGAGATTTATTAGGCTTTTCTTTGTTGACATTAAATTTATGAGTTATTTTTATTTATATACTTTTTTTACTCTAATTTTATTTAATATAAAACTTTTTCACACTCTAAAAGATTCACGGGGGCTGGAGAAAGTATCATGCACTGGGGAGGTCTATATTAAACTTAAAATATATATATATATATATATAAGTGAGTTTAATAACAATTGCTTAATCCAAAATTATATAACATTAGATTTATAAGTTTTTTTATTTATATATTCCTCCTTTACTTTTTTTTTTATTATATTAAAGGAATTGAACTCTTAATATTACTCATACTCCCATTCTAACTTTATCATTTAGACTAGCCTTAAGTAACTTACTCTTCCCCTACTTTAACTATATCAAATGTATAACTCCTCCTTATTCTCATTCTCACTTTCGGTGATTCTCACTTTCAGTTAACCCTAACATCCTTTAGCGTCAAATTTCCTTAATATCATCAAGGACGGACCAATCAAATAATGTCACTTGAGTCTTGAGTTTCAAAATATAGCCCATAGAAGAAATTTTGATAAATTTTTAGAGTTATTATATTAGAGTATATTTAAAAGTTGATATTAATTCAATTTAAATTTTGTTTGTGGGATTCAAACGTCCACTCTACTATTTTAATCGATCTAAATTCTTAGATATACTTCTAGAATGTGTTTAATCGTTCTGTAAGTGTTTTCCTTAATTTTTCTAAAATGTTATTTTAACAAAATAAAATTTTATTGTATAGTGAAATTTTTTATTAAACATTTGTAGTAATAATGCTTGATATTATACTCTATATTTTTATATGAGCGATGCTATTGGTTTAAAATATATATATTAATTTACCAAAAAGAAGTATGTTGGTTTTTGAAAGCAAAATTTTATATTAGTTATATATGAATAAAAGAAATCAAAGTAACCAAATTTTCTGATATAATAATATTAAGTAGATTTGATTATGGGTGAAATTTATTGAGCTAAACTTATAAAATTAGACTTGAGTCTGAATCAGTTAAAATTCGATCGAGTCCAATCTGATTCACAAAAGTTGAATGAAATTTTTTTTTTTTTTAAAAAGGCATATTCCTCCTAAAACATACATAAAACTAAGTGACGCGTGCTTATCACTTAGCTAACTTTGACAATTGGCATCCGAGGGGGGATAATTGGATTAATGCAATGATAAGTGGTGGACCCAGTGCATTCATATGGGAGGATAGAGGATGAGATTGATGCGACATCAAAGGTTAGATTGTCAAATTTTGTGATTTGAGTCATAATAAAATATTAAAATTATTAATTAATAATAAATATATTTATTATACAAATAAATTTAATTCTAATTCATTTTATATTTAGATCTTTTAAAAGTGATTTATTTATTTTTAAATTTATTTATTTTTTTACGTCAAACTTAATAGGCCAAGCAAACTTTTTTATTTATAATCAAGCTTAACACTACATAGCCACTAATAATTCAAAATATTGTATCTTTAAATCTTAAAAGATACATGTTTTAATTATTTTGTTTTATATCTTAAAAAGTTAAAAGTCTTTAACTCTCTCCGATACTCTTTCATCAGTCAAACAAGATAAATAAAGCAACTAAATATATTATATAAGATTTTTTTAAAAAAAAAAATTCTTTTACAAGTATTTTCTCCCACCTAATGGGTGCGACACTAGGCTGTGTTTGGATCGGCAAAAGAAACATCAACGTGAATGCATTCTGTTTCGCAAATGACGTTTGGTTCGTTGTTGGCGATTATACGGGATGATTGAAATAATTACTTCCTGCATCAGTAATGCACTTGTACAGCACAGGAGTTGGAGGCTTCGTTACACGCTTTCCATTTTTGCCCTTCTTCGTCCCCTTTCCATTGGCTGGCTTGTCGGTCACATCAAAGCTTGAGGCAATTAGCAATCTCAAAACTAATTGAAAGGTCCTTTGTTTCACATGATGAACAACGCTCTCCGTTTGGCTGTGCGCGTCGGTATTTTTTTTATAAAATTTGTATAATATTTATTATATCTTTACATTTATTAGTTTATTAATTGAATTATTTTTTAAAAATAAAAATAAAATAATTATTTTTTTATCTCATCTACTTCTATTTATTCATAATTTATATTTCTTTTATTATTCTTTTACCATTATGTCCCACCAACTAAACAGAGTACAAGTTTTAAATTTGACGTTTTTCTTTTTTTAGGCTTATCATGTTTTTCTTCGATTGATTATTGAATCTAGTTTGTGGTTGCATCTGGGTTATTTTATTCTTGGGAAAATATGTTAAGTTCAAAACTTGTTCAAAGCTTCACGGTGCTCCCATGATGGAAACGCCATTTTCAGCCATGGAGAAACCGTTTTCAGTTGCGTTTGGGTTTAATTTATCATGTTGTATTCAGGTTTTAGATATGGACTTTTCGGTTGTATTTTTGGCCATGGTGGATTCGATTTATCATGTTGCATTTAGATTTCAAATCAGGTTTTTTTTTGGAATCCCAATTTGAAATTGTAGTTTAAAATTTAGTTGAACTATCTTCTTGAATCCCAATGAAGTTTATGGAACTAAAATTTAATTGTAGTTTGAAATTCTAATTTCACAGTGAGAAATAGAATCCGAATTAATGAAATAATTTTATCTTTTTGGGGTTAGGGGCAATTTTTTCATTTTAATGGCATTTCATTCTATTACAACACTATTTTTATATACCAAATAAATAGAGGTAAAAATATTTTTTGTTTAGTCATATCAAATATTGTTAAAATAAATATAATCACAAATACAATCACATTGTCCAACATTCAATAACCCAAATGGGTCTTAAAAACCCATTTGGATTGACATTTGAAATTCTCGAAACTGTTTGTGGTCCAAAAACGCAGGTTCCGTTAAATGTAAAAAAAAAAAAGAGTCCCTTTGGTTCGTATTATTTTCTCCGAAATCATGATACACTTCCAAAACTCCATTCGCACAGAAGTAGTAAATTTCTGCTTTGGTGGCAAATTGAATTCCAGCCAATAGTCCCCTTCTCGATTTTAAGAGTAATTACACATTCAACAGTAATTTCGATAAATAATATCCATTTTCCTAAAATTAAAATTAAAATTTAAATATAAATAATAGTTATCCAAAAGCTAAGATAACATACATATTTTTATTTATTTTAATACTAGTACCAAAAGTTAAAAAAATTGTTACAACATTTATATCATTTATTCAAATTTATTTAAAATTTAATGAAATGACATAATAGGGATAAATCGAACAAAGCAACATAAAATTCATACCATTTGCGGTAGTTAGACATTCAAAAATGATTTTGATAAATAATATCAATTCTGCCAAAATCACCTCTCAGATAAAAATTTTTAAATATAAATTATGGTGATAAAAACTCATCTTTAGCCAAAATTAAGTTTATAAATCAAGTTAACCAAAAAACAAGTTTGTACTTCTTCAACCTACACACACACTAATATCATCTGGGGTACATTTTGGTCGCTTCTCACTTGCGCAACAGGCTCAAACTTTTAACACTGTAAAAATTCTCAAATGTTAAATATGTTCTATCACTTGAACCACCCACCCTTTTAGATAGATGCTATATGAAAATTGACGAGTAACTAAAAATTTAAAAAATTAAATTATATTTTAAGAAAATCTGAAAATTACATTCTCTCTTCCAAAAATATATGAAAGTTTCAGATTCGAACAAAGTATAGCAGAAATTTTGAGTTTGATACTACGTGGCCCAAAACAACGGGAAGTTGGTGAGCACTCTAATCATTGTATTGTTATTTTTTATATTTATAAAATAAGGAATAATTTATGCTAATCCTTTCTAAAATTTGACTAAACTGATGGATATTTTTGCTCTTTTAAAAATATACTCAGTTATATATATATATATATATATATATAATAAAAACCTTTTTTTTTTCCATTCATTTTTATAAAAAATTAATTAATTTTACATAATATAATATAATAAATGCTAAATATTTATTTAACTAATATAAACTAATTAATTTAAAATTTATAATACATTAAATTTCCAATTTTTAACCCAAAACAAATAAAAAATAAAAGTTTAATAATGTACTTTCGATAAGTTTTCTTTTAAATGAAAAAAATTAATATTATCTTTAAAAGGTATTAGCGTAAGTTTGAAAACGAAAATTTTGTTTTTGTTTTTGTTTATTCTTTGTTGAGTACTTATTAAGACTTAAAATTATGATTAATTATGAAACACTCCCGGCTAAAAAACTTTTTTTTTTTTTTAATTTCTCTTAACTAAAAAACTGCTAACAATATCTTCACTAACAGTTGGGCTAATAAGCTAAAATGATCCTTTTCAAACCCTCTCAATAACAAATTTTTTATGCACACGTCACTTTCTCCTATATTTAATTTATTGGTTTCTTGACCTTATCTTAATTATAAAGAATAAAAAAAATAAAAAACCTAGTCTTCTGTTAAACTGTAGTCGTCGCTCCTTACCTTACACAGACACACACACACACACACACACACACACACATATAGCCACACGCGTTTGTCTAATTTATTTTGAGCACCAACGTATACTATTGTTTCTCTCAATAATGAAATAACATTTTTATAAATTTAATCCTTAACTTTTTTTCTATACCAATGTTTATAAGATATTATTAATTGCTAATTAATTTTTTTTGTTAATTGATATTATGACTTCAACTTTGTTTCTCTATAACCTATGTCATCTGACGATTATCTAATCTTATACGTACCGAGGGTTTTATATGTTACAATTTCCATATAATTTATTTTAATACAGCATGAAAAGTATATATCCAATTCAATTTTGTTTATATTGGCATATTCTTAAGAATAAGAAATAAGATATTGTACATATAAATAAGACGCACTCCTTTTAATATTTAATTAAAATATGATGGTTAATTATTAAGTGGTAATATATCTAATGGCATAAGAACTTGTCCAACTATAATCTAATAATTAATTTTGTTATCTGTCACTATAACCCCTTATTATTTGGTTATAATTAAGAATGCATTTTCTCTTCATATCTATTAAAATGACTACTAATTCTGTTCCGTGTGTACTTTAATTCAATTAATTTACCTCTTGAATGAGAATGTTAATCAGATATATAATTTTGTTATATGGATAAATATCTATAGATTTGATAATAATCTCCCACGGCCCTAGACACACATAATTACATTTAATTTTTTTAAAATAAATTATTTTTTGGTGCTTAAATTACACAGCTTTTATTTTAAAAAATTAGACACCTTTTCTCTAGATTCAAAAGATATGTTACATTAATTTTTCTTGCAATAAAATATAAAACACAGTTATATCTATTTTGACTAAATATTCCTATTTTGTTACTTATATAATATAACAAATATTAAACATATATTTCATCAATATAAAATAGTTATTTTAAAATTTAAAATAAATACATTATGATTTTTAGCATAAAATAAATAATATAGTGTTTAAAAAAATATTTTTTTAATAAGTTATACTCTTAATAAAAGATATTAACATTATCTTTAAAGATATTTTGATTATTTTTTAATTTTAAAATAGATTTGTGTATATTTTTATAATAAAAGAAATTATTGTATAATTTTAATATCTTGACAGAATCATTTACTTTTTTTATAAATTATTTAAACTTTTTTTATTAAATTAAATACATTGACTTTGACTTTTTAGTTAATCCTTCCCAAATATGATAATTATTTTTATTCCTCAAAAGAGGTGAAAGAACTCCTTTTATACTTTGCGTTATTTGTAAATACTGTTTAAAATTTTTAGAGTTAAAAAATAAATCTCTTAATATTTATAATGCAAAAATTGGCTTTTCTATATATTTTATTCTTAATATTGTTACTTCATACGTGACTTTTGACTTTTTCAATTAGACATGTAGGCATTAGGACAAATAAAAATTTATCACATGAGAAAGTTTAAAATAATATATGAGGTAGTCATATTAAGCGTAAAATAGACAAAAAATTTTGTTCTTTAAATTGTGAAAGTTAAGACATTTATTTTTTTTATTTTAAAAATTTAAGAAAGTATTTATGTGAATCAAAATTTTTAAAAAGAATTTTCATTTTTTGGTTTATTTATTGCATAAGAATATTATTTGTTTTGTTTTGTCTTGTAGTTACAAACAATCTATGTATATGCATCCCCAAAAAAAAAAAGAAAGAAAGAGACAAAAACGATATATATTTGGTTATTAATTAATTAATGGAAAGATAAAAGGTAAAGCAAATATTATTTATCCATTTCAGCCTAAAATTTCCTATTTGACTTGAGATATATCTGGCCCAAAAAAAAAAGAAAAAAGACTTTGAGATATAATAAAACCTAAGGTTTATCAATTTATATGGCATGACATATAATGTGCCCTTAGATGGATACAAGAAACAAACAAATAGGATGCATGCATTAATTAAAAAAAATGCAAATAAAATAGGATGCATTGCCCTTTTTTTCCTTTTTGCTTTAAATATTACAACTAGAAATGTCAAAGTTCATAATTAAGTTTGAACTCCGAAAAATCATTACTTATTTGTGCATGGGTCAGGTTTTGTCAGGATGGGTCTATCATTTTAGAGAAAATTATGCAGAATTTCTTTGTATTTTTTAAAATTATATAAATCATTTGTTTATATTTGAAAAAAAGATACATTTTTCGTTTAATTTTAAAATTTTAAAATAATATATCTTCCATAAAAAAAATATAAAAGAATATTTTAGTTAAAAATATATATTTACATTAATAAATGATATTTTAATTTAAAATTTTATGTAATTTTAATAAAATTTAAAATAATTTTATATAATT
Organism: Erythrophleum fordii; assembly: GCA_032878935.1. Lineage (NCBI taxonomy): Eukaryota > Viridiplantae > Streptophyta > Magnoliopsida > Fabales > Fabaceae > Erythrophleum > Erythrophleum fordii. The sequence goes on from JAVQMF010000055.1 coordinate 3,787,283, forward strand.
TATTTATTATTTTAATATTATTATATGACCAAAATTGATGATGGTAAACTAGTCATTTCAACCCTCCAAATTGATTAAGAAATGATAAAAGAATCGGTGAGTGCTCAAATCAAACGAGGTGGTGTCGTTTCGGTTTTGCTTTGCCGTGAAAGCTAAGACTTTGAGAAGTTGAAAAAAACAAGAGGGTTAAACTGTGTATGTGAGGGATAAATGCCCTTTGGTTTTATATTCATGAAAGAGGTTATTGCGATACCTTTCCTTCTTCAAATGGCGCCCACTGAAACTGCAGCCTTCGTTTTTCCTCTCACGACGTAGAATCTCCTCAAACTGCAGGCACAAATTCAGGAATTTTGTTCTTTTTTCTCTTTTTGAAAATCAATTTTATATTTTTCTCTGATTTGATTGCGCTTGATTATTGAAATAAAGGAATGAGGGAGAATATGAGCTGGCGGAGAGTATTGAAGTCTGTACAGGCCCTCGCAGCCCATACCCTTCTCTTCTCCTTTACTCTTTTGCTCGTCTTCAAGCTCGATCACGTAGTCTCCTGCTCTTGGTGGTCAGTACTTGCTCTATTCTTATCTAGGGAATTTTTACTTTATGATTAATTTCGGTATATGGCGTAGATGAATTTGATTTTGATTTTTGCCGTTTCTATTTTATAATTGATATAAGGGGTTTCATTTTGCTCGACTTTGATTATCAGTGTCCTCCGCGACCTTTGATTATTTTATTGAGGCGTGAACCGGGTCGGTATGAGAAAATTCCTATTTCTGTCTTCGTTGTTGCTTTGTGGGCAGTGGATTTGATGAAATGAATTTTTTTTTTTTTCACTCGGAGGCAAGACGGGATTCATGACTGTTACCTGAATGAGTTTCTTGCATGTTAAAAATGTGTGTGGGAGAAAGAAGAATTCTTAATTGGTTGAAGCCGAATTTAGTGTCTTCTGCATCTCTGTTGCGTGTTGTAACTGGATTTTGACCTTCTAAAGTTTTGAAAGAAATTTGCAGCGCAAAATTGAAGAGAGATAGACAGGGCGGGGTATACCCAAGTCAGTCAAGTGGGTCCCATATGTACTTCATTCCTCTCTCTGTGTTTCTCTTCAATAGTATCATGTAAAGTACTTTGGAGCATCTAAATTTGTAAATAACCCAAGAAAACAGAATTTTGTTAATCATACTTGGCTGTAGGGTAAACTTGCTTCTTTCTGATTACTACACAGCTGTATTCGACCAAAAGTTGGCAAAGTATAATCATAAGTTTCCCCCATAACATATATCTGCCATAGTATAAAATTGTAAATCTATAACAACGTTTAGAGGTTCTGAAAACGCATATGGCACAAATCTAGAATGTCGCCAGTTGTTTACCATGATGAAGGTCTGTGATGTCTATCGCCGTAAGAGAAATCTACCATACAAATGGCTATAAGAATTCTAAAATGCACTACCATAATCATCGTGACCTCATTCATAGAAAAGGCAGATCTTGAGCATTATTAGCAGTGTTAATTTGAAACATTTTCCTTAATTTGATGCTATGCAGTATCCTTTATTAATAAAAAATGTTTCCCATTTGTGCTCCTAACCCTCACCTGTTGGGAGCATGTCTGCAACCGTTGTGTTTTTCCTTGTTCCTCCATTTCCTTGGTTTTCTTTTTTTTTTTTTTTTGGTTTGGTTCTTTTTTTTTGGGGGGGGGGGGGGGGGAATGATTTAGGACTCAATAAAAAAATATACGTAACTTTGAAGAAGGGTGGGGAACCTTTTACATTATGAAAGCATATAGTTGGCTAAAGATTCACTCTTAAACTTTGTGGTACGATGGTTGTGATTATAATCAAGTGCAAAACAGGCTGATGGCTAATCAACATCTTTGGTTGTAGGGGTTTTCTTAACACTAGAAGATACTATGGCTATTCAGATATAAGAGTTCAGGAGCACCCAAGATGCTGGCTTCTAAAAGGTTTCAAGAATCAGTGTTGTAACAGGAAAAAATGTAAATAATATTAGAAACCTAATGAATCAAATGAATCCATTTTTTTTAATTTTTTGGTATCATAATAGTATAATACTTGTTAGACCAAGATAACCAAAGAGTATGTAAGCTTTTGCTTCAATTGGAATTGAAAGTATGTCTGCTCATTGCAAAGCTACCAAAATGATCTAGTGACATATTTAGAGTGGGACCAGCCTTTGGGTTAAAAGTTTGACCGATTTTAAAGATTCCTAAGATGGTGGATGTTAGATGGTACTATATCGTCTTTCAATTTTTTGTGCCTCAAAACGTCAATAATATTTGGAATTGACTACAGGATTCAATCAAATAATCACAACCCTACTTCTGAAATTATTTATATAACTACGCCGTCCACAATTTTCAAAACAATTTAGTGTAGGGATGACCGAGAACACTATTATGGGGGTAGTTTGGTGTTAATTATGTTAAAATCATAGTCTTAGCAAAGGAAGAGTGGAAAAAATGTATGAAATCATGGAAGTTTATAGTTTTCTGTGGAAGTTCTATTAATTGCTAAAAGTATGGAAGCTTTTAGATACTAAAGATAGAAGGCAAGGTACACATAGTGGATTCTGAGAAGGCAGTGATTATTAATTACTGATTTCATTTTTAATATGTAGGATAATATTTTTCCCACTATGGATGTTTCATGCTGTTGTGGCTCGAGGAAGGTTCTCATTACCTGCGCCATCAGTTCCACGTAATCGACATGTATGCAATTGTTATCTTTATTACAAGTTCAAACTTCTAAATCAGTAGTTTCTTTACTTTTGCTATTGAGGATATTGGGCAATGTGGTTTGCGAACCATGAGGTCGTGTATTGTAATTTGGCTATCTTGTGGCACATCAAAATTTGGTTATCGGCCCCTCTCTATCTCTCTCTCATATTATTATCCAGTAGACAAACTTTTTCTTTTTATGAGTAAGATTAGTATATAAAATTCTAATTTGCTATTTTGTAACAGTGGGCACCATGCCATGCCGTTGTCGCAATACCATTGCTTATTGCATTTGAATTGCTCCTTTGTATATATCTTGAGAGCTTATATGGTACATCACCTACCCCTGCCTTTGTCTTACGTAATTATGGATTTGATTAATTTTCATGCATTCAGTTTGTTGCCTGTGCAGATTGTTTCAAAAGAAATATTAAGTTGGTATTCTATGTTCATCTAGTTAGACTGATGCGGATGAATTTCTCCTGTTAAACTGTCAGCATTATACCATGTCCTAGTGTCTTGACATGAAATTATTTTGTTGTACTGAAAGAGTTGAATCCCTGTGGTGATTCTTATGCAAGATATTTGATTGTACTAAATTAATGCATTCTCTTTTGCACAGTTCATGGCTTTGCAGCTGTCAATCTGAAGATTGTGTTCCTTCCCTTACTAACATTTGAAATCATTATTCTAATTGACAATTTCAGGTAAATTCTTGAGAATAATTTCCTCAAACCTTATTAATTGACTTCTTGTTTTCCTTTTATTTTTGGGGGAAAAGAGGGTGCGGGGCTGTTTCTTGTTGTATGCACTGCAATTTTTATATGAACTGATATATTCTATACAGTTGTATGAAGTATGGACACTTAAGAAAAGGAGCCATGCTAAGTACTTGTGTTAGACATGGTGCAACTGTATATCCAATGCTGTTGTATGAATTATGGACACTTAAGAATAGGCGTGATATCTGTGTCCCAGACATGCTATATACTCATGTTAGACACAGTGCAACGCATCATAAAGTACATTGCATCGCAGTGTCCATGCCTGTGTTAATGTCTGTCTATGCTTCTTAGCAGCTGTCAGAATTCCTTCTCTACTTTGTTTAAGTTTGAAGTTTTCAATAACTGATCCACACCTTTGGGGTGTGTTATGATATGATTTAGCTTGAAGTGATCAACACAAACTTTTTCTTCTCTTGTTCCTTTTTTTTTCTCTCTTTTTTTAAATCCCTTGCATAGGGAGTTATTGAATCTTCAAATGAGTCATTTAAAAACTTTTAACCTCTAATGCAATTTCTTTCAACATAATTTATTAATGGGGGCTCATATTCATCACATATTTCTCAGCTAGTTGTAACCAATGTTTGTTATTTGTGCAGAATGTGCAGGGCTCTAATGCCAGGAGACGAAGAAAACATGAGTGACGAGGCAATATGGGAAACACTTCCTGTAAGGATTTATGTCACTAAATTGTAGAAGAAAAATGCATCAGATGTGGGCCATTTTTTTTTTCCTAATGGATGTCTTAATTTTCATGTCATCATCCATGGTCTTAGTTAAATTTTCTAATAGACTTAGCAGATTAAAACAGATAAGAGAAATAAAAAGAATGTTGTTTTTGTGCTGTTCAAGCCTGGAAACCTTTTGCCAATGATAATGTAATAATTTTATTTTATTTTGGGGAAAAGTCGTACATGCACCAGAATTGTTCTATGACTTGTATCAAATAACTGCTTGTACCATGCATTGATCAGTTAGGGAATGGTAGTAATTTTAGGAAATATTCTTTCCTTATAATTTAGTCAATCTGTTGTTGACATATGACAATCAATCATGTTTAACAGCAGTAGCATGCAGATATTGGCTTGTAAAAGATTTCTAATTGTTTTATGCATGAAATAGAAGTTGCCCACCTGTAGCTGTAGCTGTGACGCTGTCATGAGCATTCCTTATAATTTATATAATTTTGATTGTATTTCTTATAGTTAATTGACATTAGCTGATTGGCCAGATGTCTAGCAGGAATATTTCTTTTCTCAATTTTTTCTTTGTTTTCTAAATCACATGATATGGCTTCTTGCTTGCCTCTTTACATTTGGAAAAATATTTTCTAAATATTGGAGGGGGACTATTGGAACTGAAGCTTTAATGGTGACTGGTGCAAGAGCATCAATTTGGAACAGAGAGGAGAGAGAATTTGAGGAAATTCTATTCAGGAAACATCACAATATCACACTATTCAGATTAGCCCTATTGATCCAGTATACTCAACCGCAAGGGGCCCACCCACGAACAACTTCATAACAGACTACCCATTGCTAACTCTTTTATTTACCATCTATATTTATTTACTATTTATGTAAATGCCATGTAACAGTGACTGATATGATAATGATGTGGGTTGACTTCCTTTTTTCCCCCTTTAACTTTTTTTGGGTTGGTAGAAATGTTTAAGTACTTTTTATTTGGTGCAACTGAGATGTTTGAATACCTTATTAATGCTCTAATTGGGTGGTTCTATTTGAAATCATGTTGTCTTCATTGTCAAGTTTTTTTTTTTTAAAAAGCATGCTTGTAGTCTTCATTTACGTTCATATCTCTTTCTATCTGCCTCTCTCTCTCTCTCTAGACAGCATATAAACATATATATGCATGCTTATCTTGTTCCTGGTCTTGGGGGGGGCTACATTTGTGTCTTATTATAATCTTCTAAGTCTTTCCGTGGTTATGTTTCTCGTTTTTTTCTTCTAAGTGATATTCATTAGAAGTCATTTAAAAGTTTTTAATGTTTTTCAATAACGTTATAAACATCATGATCTTAGTGGAGTTTATTCTTGAATTACATGGTTGTTAGAGGTTCATAACAAGATTTTAATATTTTTTGTTTTTCTGTTTATAGCACTTTTGGGTTGCAATCTCAATGGTTTTCTTTGTTGCTGCTACAGTCTTCACACTCTTAAAACTATGTGGTAATTTCATATCTTCTTGAGTCTAGCTGATGAATTTTATTATGTATTCTCTATATTCCTGGCTTATTTTATTTATTCCCCCAGTTATAACAATGCTATGATTTCTTGATCACTTGCAGAATATTTTTCAGATATTGACATATGAAAGGCATCACTATATATTTTGCTATATCCTTGCATAGTATTTTAACTTCCAAAACCTTTGGCTTATGTTAAAGAAATCAATTTTGCTTGACCAAATACTAAATTTCAGTTTTGCGGACTTTTCTTGATAAATAAAATGGGATTTTTCTATGGATTAAAAGCCCATATAATGAACCAGAGTTAAGTAGATCTGGTTATCTGGATATCAAACAATGAAGCAAAATTATTTTATTTTATTTTTTAGAAACATCATTAAGTAACATGGTCAATTTTTTGTATTTTATTTTTATGAAAAAACTTGAAAATTATAACTTCAAATGTACATTATACATTGTATTGCATTAAGCATGCCACTTAGACTGGAACCTATACGGTGTATGTATTGATTTCTAGTCAAGCAATGGATGATTCATCAATGTAAAGATATGAAATTGTTTCACTTGATACAAAGTGTAGTTGTAACGAGAAATACAGAATCTGTGTCATGTATTTTTGACCATTTCGGCACATGTTATCACATCTAAGTGGCTGCTATTGCTTTTTGGTCTCTTGTTCTTATACGATCAAGTTATTTTACATTCAGATACTCATCTTAATATGGGGAATTTTTTTTCTTGTCTAATCCAGGTGATGTTGGTGCTCTTCGCTGGTGGGACTTGTTTATTAACTTTGGGTAGGACTCCCGTGTTTCCTGCTGTGTGACATACTTTGCAAGTTTTGTACAAGGTTTTGATTGACCTACCTTACTGCAGTATTGCCGAGTGCTTTGCCTTTCTTGTCTGTACAAAGTGGTCCAATCCAATCATTCATCGAAATTCTCGCTCAAGAGAAGCCAGTTCATCTTCTAGTACGATTAGATATCTTGACTGGAATAGTGGATTAGTAGTTTCTGCAGAGGAAAATCAGCATCAAGCGAGAATGTGTGGCCTGCAAGACATAGGAGGTCATTTCATGAAAGTTCCAGTTATTGGATTCCAGATTCTCCTTTGTATGCGGTTAGAGGTATGTCATGTTACTAAATTGTGTTCTTGGCCAGTTATCGAGATATCATATTGAGAGGTCCTAGCTGTTTTGAATTTCAGGGAACACCTGCTAGTGCTAGATATATACCACTTTCAGTTCTCTTCTCTCCTCTTTTTCTGCTGCAAGGTGCTGGTGTACTGTTTGCTGCATCTAAGTTGGTGGAGAAAATTATACATCTGCTACGTAGTGGAGCTGGTGGAGGAATATATTATACATTTTCTTCAAGCGCTCATGATTGCTTGGGGTTCTTGCACCATGGTTCTAGGTAATGAACTCCCATGATTACTATTGAACATGATAAATTCAATGTGAATGTCCACTAGGGTAAAAGTTTTCATTAAGGAAAGTAGTGATCTTGCTGAATTACCATATGCATGTCATTACTGCGGCTGCATCTGACATTTCCTAGAGGCAGGTTATTGGGTTGGTGGTCAATTGATGAAGGGAGTCGGGAAGAACAGGCACGGTTGTTCCAAGAGAGAGGATCTGGGTAAGGATTATTTCATTTCATTTGTAATCTTTTGAATGTATGCGTGCATGCACACACACACACACACACACACATATATACACACATTTATGAAACTAGGTTCAGCTAAATTTATTCTTACCACCATTGAATAACTGTCTATAGGATATTCATTTTTTCTTAAAACAAAATCCACTGTTAGATTAGAAGTTCTTAACGTGAATATCATCCTCACAAAATTTGACATTAATCCAAAGTTGTTTTAACTTTTAACATATAATATACATTTCAGTTGTAGCAACGTGTTAACTAAGATTGCATACTTATGATTATCTAGTTTTTATGAAATTTAGCATGGAAGATCAACACAGTGACTGCTTCTTAGCCAAAGTTAGATCAATCAAATTCACTTCCTATAATGAAATATTAAAGAGTGTAATGTGTTAATTCTCACATCGGTGTCAATTGATCCCTCTGCGCGTGTGTGGGTGTGTACATTCATCAGAGAAAGCATGCATGTTCATGCAATGTCTTTTCTTTGAGCAAATTTTCATTTGTTGGTAATATTTGACCATCTGTCTATAAATAGTTTTAAAAAAATAGTAGAAATACAAAATCTGCTAATAGGATTGCATAGGATCACAACAAAAAGTTAAATCTTAGTAGAGGCTTGATGGAATTCTCTAGTGAATTGGAGCATTGTGATGTAATGGCTTTGATGGTTATTGATAGTAATTGCATGATCATGGATACTTTTAACTATTGGTGTTCAAGTGCATCTTGTGTTTCGTATCTCTTGGAAACTTTGTTTTTCCATATCCCAAAAGGGCTTCTATTAATTATAATATCACAACTATCTTGTGCCTACTTACATTATCAGTAATTTAAGGCAATCCTGATCTAAACATGTTTGCCCTTTTAAACAATTAAACTTCAAATTTGGGCTATGTAATTTCTTTTTCTTTTTTTTTTTGGGGGGGGGGGGGGGGGGACTGGGATAGAAGAAAAAATTGCATCCTCAGCTTGATCTGTATATAAAAGTTATGGGAGTTACCTGAAACCTGTGAGGCTGTTTCTAGGCCAATTCATCTTTAAAAAGTATGATAGTTGAGATTAACTTATTGGGGTTATTCTGCTTTCTTAGCTGCAAAATTTTAATTTTCAAAGTTGCACACAAGTACCTGTTTTACTATTACATTTTACAAGAACTGTCCCATCCTATCATATTAAATGTGTAAAGGATCTCCTTTTTAACCCTATTTTAGTGATACAAGGTACGTCTGGTATAGATTCTCCTGGCATTTTTGTTCTATTGATCTTTGTACCTTTGGCTTGGAGAATAGTCCAATAATTAGAAGTAGAGGAAGACCAAGAAAAATTATAGGGGAAATTATTAAAAGAGATTTAGATTTAAATGGTTTGTCTAAAAATATGATTTACGATAAATGTTTATAGCGCTGATTGATCCACGTAGTCGACCCCATTTAATGGGAAAAGGCTTTGTTGTTGTTGTTGTTATTGATCTTTGTACCTTTGGCTACCCACTGTGCAGGTATAACACTTTCAGTGGTTATCCTCCTGATGTTGTTAAGAAAATGCCTAAAAAGGATCTTGCAGAGGAGGTAATGATAGTTTTGTAGCATATTTGTATATAATATTTATGATGGTACATTTAATCCTATGGAGATATATTGTTATAGGGGTTGCAGCTCGTTTGACACTATTACTGGTTTTAGTTCTTTATGTTCGTCTGTCATCTTTTCTGGGCATGAAACTTCTCAAGAAGTCAATAATTATGCAATTTTATTAATTAATGTGCTCAACTTTTTTTATGTCAGGTCTGGAGACTTCAGGCAGCTCTTGGTGAGCAGACAGAAATTACAAAATACAGTCAACAGGAGTTTGAGAGACTTCAGAATGTAAAACTTCTTTCTTTGATGAGTACTTTGTACCAACTTGCTTGTGTGCGATGTACATGTTGAAGTTTCTTAAATGATGTTTTGAGAAACTATCTGCAAGAGTCACCATGTGCAATTTAAGATGCTTACATGTTTAACGAGAGTGCGAATTAGTATCTTTACCTAGGATTTTAATTGAATTCTAAGCCTATGTAAGCAAATCGTACTGTTCATTTTCTGAAACTCTTTTATAACTGGTGGTATCTTGTTTTATATGATGTCGTGAATTAAAGTTTCATTATCAAATATAGCAAGTGGAAATGATGACTAGGTTGAGGATAAAATAAACCTTCCAATAATATGCCTTGTAGTGATATAATACTAGTAGTTATGCTCTATATATGATAGCTAAGATTGCACATTCATTCACTCAGTGGGTGATCCTATAATCCAGAAAATGAGCTCGCACAGTGTGCATAAAAGTAAGGTGAGGGTAAAATCATAGAGGAAGAGTGATGGAGATAAGGCTGGGGGAAAATTAAGAAAATGGAGAGAGTAGAGAATCAGGACTACTTTGGAACCGTTAAGATCAAATAGTGGAAATGGAAAATTGTCTCCTGCTCTCTTTAAAAAATATTAATGCCTCAAATGGGTATCAAGGTTTGTTAATATCATCTGGTTACAAAAAATTTCTGAATATATTGTCACTGCTCTTGGCGGTTTCTTTGCTTGAGTCCTCCATTTAATATTCTTTATCAAGTTCTGTTGGTGACCCTAACATTTATGTTTACATATTGTCTTGTGTGGATCAGGAGAAAGTGCTATGCAGAATTTGTTTTGAGCGGGAGATTAGCATTGTATTGCTACCATGCAGGCATCGTATCCTCTGCAGGTACTTTTGAATTCATGGTTGTGGCTTATTTTATGGTCACTAACACTTATTTTCCTTGCATTCATACTTTGTCCTTATGCCTTATTGTGATGAACTGCAGCGCTTGCTCTGAGAAGTGTAAGAAGTGCCCAGTTTGCCGTGTCTCTATTGAGGAGTGCTTACCTGTATATGATGTTTAGGTGTTAGCTTGGCCAGCTTTTTGTTTAAGACCATGGAAGAAGGGGCACTAGAGAAGGTAAAAAAGAGTTCAACAGGATGAATATGTGGTATAGTTTTGGCAGCGATATCGATGCAACGCAAAGTGTTTATCTAAATTAACACATCAAGGTGTAGGAGGAAATGACCATCCAGGTGATTGGAATTTGATTTTAGCCCCTTCTGTAATTTGTATATACTAGATTCTTTCAGGCTAAACGAATGTGATTGGTAACAATGATGAGTTGTAGAGATTGTATATATTTTTTATTTGGATGAATGGGTTGTAAGTTTTTCAATCACTTGTTGAAGCTTCCTCTATAATCTTTAACCGCATTTTAGGCTGCGGGAATTTTTTGTTTTGTTTTTTAAACATGTACAGACTTGATCATTGATGGAAGTAGCTTGGGCTCCGTGCATAGTTGCTTAGGGGCCCTGTTAAGATGGATCCCCTCTGCATTAGGCCTAAATTGGCCTCATTTATTTATTTATTTTAGGGGTTACAAAGTTTATTTATAAAGATAAAATTTATATATGTGAGGATAAAAATTTTAAGTGGAAGGATAGTTAAAATTTTTAAAGTTTAATTTACCTTACAATTAAAATGTACAGTTAAAATTTTTATTTTTATAAGTATAATTTTTACTTTCACAAATAAAATTTATAACTTCTAGAATAAAAAAAATTTAAAAATGACTAATTCTTGCTGAATACCCGCCTTGCGGATCTGTCCTCGCCCCGTGTCCGTAGGCCAAAAAATAAAAAAAATAAAAACAAAAATAAAAGGAATTAAGACTCTATATAGAGAGAGAGAGAGAGAGAGAGAGAGCAGGCTTTATTTTTGTTAATTTTAAACGATTTGACTCAAGTTAAAACTGGTACAACAATCAGGTATGATGTTTGGTAAGGATACTTTTAATCTACTTCATAAATTAATTATACCGGCAATTAAAATTAAGATATTAATTACCTAACAATTAGTGAAATTAAGATATTTTTATCTTCATCTTCATTTTCCTCTTTTCTTACTTTATATTGTTATCCAATATTTTAAAAATTATATTTGTTATTGAACTAATTAAAGAACAGTTTATAATTTAATAATTTAATCATGGTCAAATTGAGGTAAATCATTTTTTAAAATATATATAAAAAATATGCATATATATAGTTTACAATAAATTAATATATATAGTAAAATAATATTTAAAATATATAGAAGTATTAAAAAAATAAAAATTAGCTCAAATATTTTACATATGACAAATTTATGTTAAACGAGTTAGAAAAAAATTCACTAAATATCATAAATCACTAATTAGTTTAATGTCAAATCTAACTAAATTTTGATTGATTTAGTCATTTATGATTGACTTTAGAGATGATTTTAGGAGTTGAATCAATTAAAATTAGAACAATTCACTAACTTTTTTAATCAAATCAATCTGTTTATTCCAATTTTTTAACCTGTACTTTTACCTTTCTATTAAAGAATGCAGTCTTTAAAAGGGCAAAAACCAAATTCACTCTATACAATGACAAATTTATCTGCTTGATTTCAGGGAACAAACCAAGTTATCCCCATTTCACATCCAAGGTAACTACATCAAGTTTATATCCTCAGTTTCAACATGAGCTTTTGTTGGAAAATAGAAAATCGTTAGAATCTATTGTAGATTATGATTATGTTTGGGAGTTTATGAGAAAATAGAATTGATTGGTAAATAATGAAATGGCAATGAGTGAAATGGCAAGTTATGTATCATTCTATTGCTTGAGAGTTTAACATGTGAAGGGAGTGAGTACTTAATAAAATGGAATGACTTATAAATTATTTTTCAATATAATTCTTACAACTAGAATATGATTCTAGCAAGTTTTTAGCTAAATATGATATAAATATAATTATACTACTTGTTTATTCTATTCCATCCCAAACTTTTCAATTTGGATGAATTAAAAAAAATTGGATTTTAAATAGTAAAGAAGAGTCTTAGAGTTCCTCCTTTGCCATTCCATTCTATCATAAAAATAACTTTCAAGCAATGGTTTAATCCATGTTAATCATTCTATTATTTGTCATTCTATCCCTAGTCATTTATCTAAACACACCAATAGGCTACATGGTACGTTGTATGTACACCAAGACTAATTTGCTAATGATACAAAATATTAAATGTTCATAACTTTATAATCATTTGATTGTCTTAAGCAAATGACTAATTGTTTTGACACTTTTGTTTTGCAAAATCTATATAATACAAATGGAAAAAAAAATATAGGTCCAACAGAGGACATAAGAAGAAAATGCAAGCATATAAAGTGAAAATTTTTAAAACTTATAACTCAAAACTCGGTGGTCTGTAACATCCGGCCTTTCCATAAATGTAAGAAACACAATGTTCGATTTCTCCATAAACAGGAGAAATGAGCCAGATATTAGATATCCCTTTTTTTTAGATATCGCGCAACGTGAAAAAGTCTATTATTTTATTCCCTTTCTCATATGCTCTTATGGGATTGATGATATAAAACTTATAAATGACATAAAATGAGTTAGAAATTATGGTGTTATATGGTCCATTTGGGGCTTTTTTGCATGATTTTGGATAATTTTTTGAAATGAAGGTAATGTAATTTGTTAAAAGCGGTTTTGCCCATTTATTTTTTTTAAAAACACACTTTTATTATTTTAATTTTGAGATTTTTTATTTCAACTCCAAAAATGCACATTTTTCATTTTATCATCTTTTATCTTAATATAATATTTACACCTAAAAGAGGACTTGTAGATGCCTTAACTCCTTAACTTTTTATACTTTGTAAAATATGTTTTAAATTTTTGGACAAAATTACAAAAATATCTCCTGAAAATAGAATTTTCATTATCCTTATAAAATTACATATTGGCCCCCTAAAAAAATTAACTTTTTATTATTTGATTTACTATAATCGACCACCTTGAGTTAGGTTGGCTAGCATAGACACGGCCAACTAATGCCTAACCTAACCTAATTATATAATTTGGTCTAATTCAACCCTTTTTTTATTCTTGGACCAGCCTTTTCGTCAGGCTAAGCATATTGGATTAGTTAAGTTAATGTACTCCTCTATTTGTATACAAACACAATGAATATTTCATATTTTCTTCTTTTAGTATAAGAATAAAAATAGAAAACAATTAAGAATAAATTAATAATTTTATTCTTAACTTAGATATTTAGCTTTAATTTTTGAAGATTAATTAACATATGAATTAATTTTAAAAAATAAAAAAAAATCATATTTGCACAAACTAACTCAAGTAAATAGAGGAGTACAAACCTGGACAAAAGTCCTTATGTTTTTCTTCTTGTCAAAATAATATATTTTAAAAAAAACTCATTGTTTAAAATTATTTAAAGGTTTGACTTCAAATTTTTACTTAAAACATTTTAAAACATTAAATTTATAGGCCAATCCGCTTATATATCAAAGTTAATTTTTTTCAATATGAAAATTTTCATACATACTTGTATCCACTCTAATTCTAATATCGTCTCATTTAAAAGCAATTTCAGTAAACCTTTTTACTAGGTCTATATCTTCTAAATTTAAAATTTTAACTAAATAAAATTAGTAAAGTACTTTTGTCTTTCATCTTTTTCAATCACCCTATCCGCTGTTTTCAGCCAATAAAAATAGAATTTCAATGATTTTAACAGAGAAACAACTAATTCTACCATTAAAATTATATAAATAAATTGTTATATGAGATATACATTCTATTACCTACTATAATAATATTATTATGTAAGATTTATTATATGATTTGGTTCTACTTTACTAGTTAGTGAGTAAACATAAAAATTTCTCTAGGACAATAAAAGGAGTAAAGGAATTATAATAGAACTAATAAATAGGGGTTGATTGTAATTTTTTTTCCACCCCCCACCAAAAAAAAAAAAGGAAAAAAGTGAACTTCCCATCCAACTAAGTATCAAATGTTTAAAGCACATGAATTTATTTTTTAGTTTTAATTTAGTTCTTAATTTGAAATTAAGAAATTAAAAATAACATTAAAATTTTTATAAATTTGGAGACAACAAAATTATGTTTAAGTTTTTATTATTTAATTTAAATCCATCTCACAACTACATGAACATAAAAATTGAAATCTCACATATAATAACGCAAGCAGTGTGTGTGTGTCTATATATATATATATATGATTATTATGCATGCATAGAATTTTTTTTTTTTCTTTTAGAGCTATTAAATTATATATTTTATTCTTCAAAACTACGAACCCTATAAATTATGGAGTTTTATTACTTCCGCAATTCACATCACTAACTTTATACTACTTTTAAACTTATTTTAATAGGTAATATCTTATTATAACATATTATTTATATGTTTAATATCATACAATATGTATAAAAATTATTAAAAAAATAGATTGTGATCCAAACGTTAAAACGGAGAAGGAAACTATTCCCAGATTGCAAATAATAATGATAATCCATGGCGTGCAATTTTTCTTCAGTGCTAGTATAGAAAATTAGAAATATCAAACCAATGATTACCCTTGCAGTGTGATTCCAAATAATACCAATTAGCGAATTTCTTTTACTAATTAAGGCAGATGAGAATTGAAAGTACTACATTCAGGCATCTCCTTTAATATAGTCTGTGAAATCCCGTTTATATCTGTATCATAGATTTGAATAGTCCTCCCATTACACTCGCAAAACCGCCCAATTCCTACCGTTGCAGAGGAACCCGAGAATTAGAGCTACAATTTCTGGGTCCAAGGCCTGAAACTCCCATTAAGGTTGATTTTTCCAGAGATTTCGTTTGTTATCGATTGGTTCGGTTGTTCATCCTTGCCGATCCAGATGGGTTCATGCTAGGAACTGCTCCAGAGTTCCTAACTTTCTATATCCAGGTACCGTGCTGAGAACCCATTTATTGGATCTTTACGATATTGGGATTGACTGTGAATCAGTAACTTTTTCCCTCTTCCCCCCTGTCTATTTGGTCGCTGAGAAAATGCTGGGGATGAACGTTATGAAATTTTGGATCTTGTATAAGATTTTGTTATGGTGACTTGGTGGGTTCTTTAGCTATAGTGAGAGAAGTAGTAGAGCAGGGTCGTCTGAAGTGGAGTTCCTGCTTTTGTGTCCTTTCAGGAAGTATGAAGTTTGAAAGTTGATATAATTTTCTCTATATCTCTTTTGGGTTTGAGCTAATTACCGAAGTACACCTTATATTACTTTTCCTTTTCCTAAAAAGAGTATCTTAACCGCAAACTAATGCATTTTTTTTCTGGGGTTTCTTTTTTAGGCTTCAAGTTTTCGGTTAAGTAGAGACGATCAAGAAAACTTGAAAGTGTGAAATTTTCAGTAAACTTTTGTCCACAATGAAGATTCTGCTGGTTTTCTAGCGGGGAATGGTTACCAGGGATGAAGCGGAAGCCCTTTTGACTTACAAAATCTCGTATTAGTGTTTTGAAAACATGAGCCAGTCTACTGCCTTTTCTTTTAAAACAGAACTGAGTCCAAGTATTGACCCGGAATCCTTACAGCGGTGGATTGTTGCCTTTTGTGCTATAAGGTTTGATCTTGAACAAGGTCAGCTGGTGGAAGAGTGTTATCCACCTGGCTGTCTTACGCACGAGGAGGAGCTGGAGATTGCTTATAGTTCATTTCCAGACTCTGTTTCCCAGCATAAAAATCGCTCAAGCATTCATGATTGTATCTTCTTTTTCCGATTTTGTAGGCGCCTAAAATCTCAAACTGGCAATGCTACTCATTCTGAGATAACTGAAGTTGACAAGGAGTTTTCTCCGAAATCAATGGACAAAAACAATCTTGGCAGAAGATCCTCAAGTAGCAATAGTGTGAATGCTTCTAGTTACATGTATGGTTATGTCTTTAATAGACAGAGACATGATGAGAGGCTAAAGCGAGGAGGGGAGCAGAAGTCTGTGGTCATCTTGTCCCACTGTCCTTATTCTAGTGTGTTCAGACCTTTGTTACAAATTATAGGTCCCTTGTATTTTGACATTGGTAAGAAAGCCCTGGAGCATATTGCTACATATGTTTCAACATGGCCAGCTCCTATTCCTGGTAAGCTAATGGATCTTCCAATTGGGAATGCAACTCTTAAAGTGTACTTGCCACCTGCTCATAGCTTGCCCATGGAAAGTGGAGAATCTTTCGAGGAGTCTGCCTCTTCTGTGGCACCTTTTCTGCCCAATAATCAGTATATCCCACAAGGTCTTTTTCATGATTCAGATATTTTTGGTACATTCCGAGGCCTTTTATTGCAACTTTGGTTGTTATGGGAGTTGTTACTTATTGGTGAACCTCTTCTTATCATTGGCCCCACACCTCCCCAGTGTTGTGAAGCTGTCGCCAGTCTTGTGAGTTTGGTTGCACCTTTACTTTGCAGTGTTGATTTCCGGCCTTATTTTACCATCCATGACCCTGAGTTTGCACGCTTAAACTCCCTAAAAGAAGGTGAAACTTTCCCCCCGGTGGTTTTGGGGGTGACTAACCTTTTTTTCCTTAAAGCTCTCCGTAACATACCCCACATTGTTTCAGTTGGAAGCCCTCCTCATAATTCAAACAGGCTTACCCTTTCCACTATGTCTTCCACTGGCAGAATCTCTGGTAGAAATGAAAGTCTTGGGATTCAACAACTTTCTCTAAAGAAGTTTTCTCCTTCAAGTATATTGAGTGCAGTTAAGCTGCGGAGAGATGGTCCTCTTTGTCTCATGACAGAACATAAGGAAGCCATTTGGAGTACTTATTCTGCCACAACCAAGCCAGACACTTCTATCTTAAATAGGCTAATTGATGCTGGGATGTCACCAAGGGTTGAAGAGTCAATGTCAGTTGTTAACAATGAGATATTACGCAGGCATTTCTTGGAGCTCACTACGAATTTTTTGGCCCCTTTTGGTCCATATTTTAAGACCACTACACCATCAGAAGGATCTTCTCCTTATGTAGACCCTCCCTCTCTACCTCCATTTAATGCTGAAGAATTTCTTGCAAGCTTATCTGCAAGAGGTCCAGGGAAGTTCTTATTAAAGCGAATGAGATCTAACTGGCTTGAGTTATACAGGTAGTGGATTTTGTTTGCCATATTTGTCATTTAATACTATTTGCCGCCTACCTCTTTTCTTGTATTTTACAATATAACCTTGCTTCTTAAATCTTTAGCCCTTTAATTTTTGGAATTGATATTTCATTTGCATGATTTAACAACTTTGAAATGAAGATGTTTGCATGTTCCCATCAGGCGATTCCTGAAGGGACCCAACTTTATGCCATGGTTTCGGAGGAGGCAAGCGGTTGCTGAACAAGAGCAAGACAGATTGTGGAGGCATGCAAGAATGAAAGCTGACATACAACAGCTTATATCTAAAATGACTGAGCTGGAAATTGTGGATTCCTTCAATGCTATAGAGAGACATCTTGTTAAAGAAGTTCAGGTAACCTGCCCTTCAGCGGTCCTCCATTTATGATATGTTATTGATTGTACCTTTCTCATTGTCAAACATGAATGAAAGATGCTCTATCTACATGTATTTAGTTAGTTATTGTTTTCAAGTATTAAAGCATTTGATTTTTTTTAATATAATTTTTTATATGGTATCCAATAATACAAACTATTAAATTGAAAAGCAACTAAATATCTTAATACTGATGCTTGAAGCACCAGTATCTGATTCTGTGTGATGATGATCCAGCTGTTTCCCTTTCTCTCTTTTTGCCTTCTGAGTACTCGAGTATCATCACATACTTATATATTACTCTCTTTGGTTTTTCCTTGAATGGAGTGAAAAAGTTAGTTTTACCAATCGTGAATTGATGTTACTGTGTCTGGGATAACAGGCATTTGCTTATGCAGGTTTCAGATTGTGTTGAGGACCTCTTTAGGGTTGATGTTAGTGATTTTTCCAGTATGGAATCTCGGGGCATTAGAGTAACTTGATTGTGAATTTTTCTAGAAGAATCTACATCAATCAACAAAGGATTTTTAAATAGCCCTCACTTCATTCTTGTTTTGACAGTAAGCATTTAGGCTTATATTTCTATAGTTTGTGATACCACATGTGAAAGAGGTTAATATTTTTGAAATCTCACTTCTTATGATGAACTTGTAGATAGATATGTATAACCTATAACAAGCTAATATTTTTCTACTCTTGTAACTGTTACTTTAATGTCCTCTTAAGAGGAAATGCAGAATATAGCAATAGACTTTACATATCTTAAGTTGTTTTCTTTTGTTTAAGAGAAAATAGGGGGAAAAAAGGATAGGAACATTCTTGTAAGTAGATGATTCATGTTTTTGCTTGGAGATCAATCGTTTTTTCGGTGGCAGAACTGGTTATTTCTCTGTTCAATAGCTGTTATGTTCCTCAGGAGGATTGCACTGTATAATTTTACATTTCTGTTCTTTGACATTGCCGGTTAATTTTCTAGCGGTGGTCCTAGTATGTGGCAATATGCTCATGCAATTTTGATAGGTAACATATTTGGATTGAGATTATAAAGAATGAAAGTTGCCAAGGAATTTATTTGTAAGGATAGTGAACAAGACAAGAACATTGACATCGTGGTGTTGAGTGGGTGAATATTTAGGGTTTATGGATTAGCCTAATGCTTTATTTATGAGAAATGATAGCTGCTATGCTGATCTGGATTTTGTCATATATTTTGGTTTACAAGCTTTCACTGCCACTCATTTTGAGTTGAACCTCTGATTTTGGTTAGTCAGAAAGAAGCCACAGTAAAACTCTTAATCTTCTGTTTCGCTAGATTTTATCCAATGAGAAAGAAAATATTTTTTATTTAAGTGATTCCTTTACACTGAAATTTGTTTACTGGTATTCTGGCTCTAAGACAGTGAGCATAAATTTTGTGAAGACTTTTAAACCTGATAATGTGCTAGACTAATAGCACAATATGATTTGTACTAGCACCCATGGTCTAAGTAGTTTGTTGTTGTAGGATAAAAGTGATGTCATTGTATTAATGTTTATGTGCTAGTGAGTTTCTCGTCAAAAGTGATCTTTAGACTCCTAGAGTAAGAATTACAAGTGAAAAGTGATCATTAGAAGCATTTGAAGTCGTAGGGTTGAGAACATTGGGGTTGGCTTAGAATTACGGTATTAGAAACATATTCCGTGTATTGATAGATTGCATGTTTTTATGAGGCTCTGAAGAAGAGATTGTGAAATGTGAAACTCAAACTTGCTAAATTGTCTTGAGAATCCAAGACTCAGAAAATGCATACGAATTGCCTGATGGTTTATTGTATCTTGTATCTTATTTTATCCCAGGCATTGTGTGAAATTTTCTACAAGAATGGACAAAATGGAGTTCCTGTCAGTCAGATACCATGAGCCTTAGGCTGACGGGGTATCATTTGCTCCATTTGTCTTGCTTTTTGTTGGCTGAGCATGCCCTTACTTGGGTCTGAACAAGAGTTTCAATAATTTCGTATAATATACTGTGCATGAAGGTTTATATTCATTGCATAATCCACTGAAGGATATTCTGGGCCTTACAATAGGATTGATTTAAATGTAAATGAAACATATTTGGTTATTTTATATGTCTGTTAATTGCAATTTCCAGCTGCAGCAATCTGGAAGGGCTAGTGTAGATTCCCTAGCAAGTTGTCAGAAACTAAGGGCAGACCTTCAGACTGTTTTCAGTTTGCTTTCAAAGGACATGCAACAACTGATGCTTTCAAATCCACAAAGGGCATCCCTTCTACAAGGAAGTTTTGAATGGACAAAACTTCCCGGGCGCCCACTAATACAAGTTGGGGTTTTATCTTCTTCTACACCCAGGTAATAGGAAAAGCATGAAACACATTGTCTCAGGTATATAGGGCCTTCTTAACTCTGAAGGACAAACCATCTGATTGAGAAGTTCTGACTTCTGACAAGTCATGTGGTAAGTGATTCACAGAATCTTATTTTTCTTTGTTACTCATGCAACTCAATAGGACACATTTGCTGATTTTCATCTTTTTCTTCAAATAAACAGCTGTGCGATAACCTCAATTTTTATTGATTAATCCTCTCCAGAAGCAGACATGGGATAACTTCCTTGGTAAACATGCATTCAAGTTGTATTATTTTAAATTTGTGAGGTTTTTGTTAATTGCCTTTCTTGGCGGAAGCTGGAACTTCATATTGTTTCTATTTTGAAGGATCAAACTGTAAATTAACAACTTAGTGTGATAGCTTATGGTGGTGGTTTTTCTTCCAGATTTTCTACTGCTTAAAAATTTTCAATTTATGCAAGGGGGTGTATCTCGAGTCAATTCATTAGTTTAGAGTTTGTCCAGACTCCCTTCTTATTCTTTGAAGAGAAAAGAGAGGGGAAAAGAAAAAAAGTTTCTTCTTGAACATCTCGTAGCTAGAATGTTTAGAGCACCAAAAGTAAGCTGTTAATACACACTGCAAAACTTTTGACTGAATGGCATACATTGATCACTCTACAATTTATGTGGAATGGTCAATCGGTCACTTTAGTCTTTTAAATTTGGTTATTGTTCATTCTGGGTTTCCTTTGTGACATGATTTTTTGTCTGTTATACTTTCTATTTGTGGTTTCAGGGTGTTATTTTCAAGTCCTTGGCTCATTGCACCATCCGTGTCTTTCTAACAATTCTAGTAGCTTATAGTACTTACAAGTTATCATTGATATTAAGAAGATGCAACTGTGGAAAAAAAAGAAATCTTTTGTACATGTGGTGTACATATATGCAATGGCTTATTCTTGATCCATACATGAGATCTACATGTATCTTGACTGTTGCATGTATATATACATAGTGTACGCATGAATTTCTAGCGAAGTGTAACGCTCAGAGATTATGCTTGAAACGCAGAGAGAGAGAGAGAGAGAGAGAGAGAGAGAGAGAGAGAGAGGGGTTTGAAAATGGGCTATTGAAATAACCTTCATTCTTTGCAATATCCATCACACAGTCTAGTTTAAAGTAGGAAAGGTTGGTTATTTCCGGTATGGAAATTGTACTATATATTGGGGTTTGTTCTTAGTAGTTTTCATTACGTTCGTGTTAACGAATTCTGAGTGGTGAATTTCCTAGCTAAAATATCCAATACTCAATCCTGAGATATCTCTTTTCAGACTTTTATTTAAATTTCAAGAAAGAAGAGAAAATTGTTTTTGTAATTCAGTGCTGGATTGCCGATGCTAGGTATTATCCAATGCTTCTATTGCAAATTAGAACTGTGGGATTTCATCCCTCGTTGGAAAAAAAGAAATATAAATAAGTAAATAGAAATTCCACTTACAGACTGAATCAGAGAAATATATTATAAATGCATATATACGTTTTGAATTACAGTATGTCCTCTTATGTTTTTGGTAATGGTTGTTCTAGTAGTAATATTGTGGTGGCATATGATACGTTAAGGTTTTATTCTATAGGCCTTTATAGATTTGAACAAATTCAGCAGTACCAAACCACCAAAACTTATTTCATTCAAGATGTAGATTCATTTAGGGAAAGTGACAAGTATGTTGTTAAAAAATACATTTTTTATTTTACACAAGACATACAAAATAATGTTATTTCTTTGGTGCCCTTACAGTTTACAACAATGATTACTCTCTGACAGGTACCATGTGTTCATTTGATTGGGACACATGGCAATGACAGACATGTAAGATAATTGAATTGTAAAATGAAAATTACATTACAGTCAAAGAGATAGGAAAAATAGTTTATTGTATTGACATTTTAGTCTCAAATATTTTATATTTTATATTTATTAACCTTCGCCTTTAGTTTGATAAAATTTTTAGCTGACTCTTCCAACTATTTTTATTTTTCCAATAACCTCTTAATTCCTCCGCAAATCTTATGTCTATTTTCTTTATTTTTTCAATAATTTTAAATTAAGTATAAATTGATAAATTAAGACTGATTTTGAACAGCTATGCTTTTTTATTAGAATATTATTTTTTAAATACCATTTTAAATTTTTATCATTTTTTTTTAGTGTGTTCAGAAGGTTCCTGACAATTCTATTTTTGATCTGATGATTACTTCAGCCACCAATCAAAAGAAATTTTATGCGCATTTTGATTTGTAGAAGGAAAAGCAACCAAAAAAAAAAAAAAAAGGCCAACACAAAAACACCTAACGTAAGTGGCTAACAAATCAGAAATGTTAATCCGGCCCACACACCCAAAGACAACTGAATTTGACATTAAATTAAGATTCTTGCATTTTTTTTTTTTTAATCTCTCAACGAACAACATCTAAAAGCTTAAAGATAGACTCGTTTGGAGTGAAGACACTTCATGCTAGCCAACTTTGCCACAATCTGAGCCATGGGTTCGCTCCGCCATTATTCAATCATACACAAAATTACAAATGTTTTTGCCCCACTTAAACTCCATTTTGATTCTCTATAGGTGTGATATTTTTTAATTTAATTTTTTATAAAATTATATTTTTAATTTGATCTCTCACAAATGAGATATTTCTCAATCTAGTCTCTTATATATGAATATTTTTCAATTTAATCCCTTTATAAATAAACTGTTATCAATAATATATTTATGTTAATCTAACGTAAATGGACATTATTCATCACTTATCAAAAAATAATTTACATGTCCACATTGGTTAATTTCATTTGTAATAAATTGATAAAAGAATATTATTGATAATAATTTTATTTGTAAATAATTAAATTAAAAAATACCTATTTTTGAGGGACTAAATTAAGAAAGTAATTTTATGAGAGACTAAATTAAAAATATTTTATTTACGAAGAATCAAATTTAAAAAATAATTTTATAAAAAACTAAATTAAAAATTACTCTATTCGCGATGTGATTTTACTCGTTTTTGCTCATAGAAAGAGGTACACTTATGGCCCAGCACCTGTTTGTATTCGCGTTGTGGGCATGGACCGTTATTCCTTATGTTTAGCCCACGTAGTTTCTTTGGGTCATTAGCTAGCTTTGGGCCAGTCTCTTTTGATAATTGATTACTGAAGTCTTCCAAAAAAAAAGAGGCAAACGGGTCGGATCCTAAATCCATCATCCATGTAACTTGAAACTCCGCAACAAAAATCCATGGTAGCAGTTCCCCGCCGACGTTGCGTTAAACCTTCACTGGTTGTTACTTTCCGCTGGGACCATCTTCAGTTACTGGTAGTCTAGGGTTCCTGAAGCTGTGCCTACGCTAGCTAATTGAGAGCTTCCAGTCTCTTTCAACCCTAGTTTACATAATTATAGCTTTGTTCGTTGGCTTCACTAACACTGAACAGTATCACGAATCTTCCTTGTAACCGTTCGGTTCAATCAGTTATTCTTGTTTTGCGTTTTACACAATGTTGGACGAGAGCAAGTTTGACGTCCATTTGAAATTGTGGGCGCTTCGAATACCTTGCCAACTATGCAAGGTTGCCACTCGAATACTCAATGGGTATTCAATTCTCCGTTTACGGTTGTGTGTTCTTTCTATTCGAGTATGTGGGTAGGAGCGCGTTTTTATGTGTTCTGCTATTTCTCATTCAAGCTTGATTATTGTGCAGTTACTTGCTTGACAAGCCCCGAGTTAAACCTATCAGAGAAGATCCAACATGTGAGAAAAATCGTTACCTTGTATTATCTGAGAATGTTCAGAATCAAGGTATGAATTTCTGAACGCATACGGTACCCTTTGAGATAATCCTTAATATATCCTTTTCTTATATATTCACTAATTACATTGAAGTATGACGAATAAGAAATATTATTTTATCCATTGTCTAGTTTATCTATATAATGCTTTTGTCACTCTTCATCTTGCATTTACGTTTGTCAGTTAGTCTAGCGTAATAATCTACCAGTTGCGAGAAACATTTGGTATGAAATCTATTTGAGCATTAAAACATTAACTTACCTGGTCTTTTTGCGTTAACTGTGTGGTCTCCTGGTCTTTTTATAATCTATTTTTATGGATTGACTATAGTTGATAGTATGTAATTGTGAAAGTATTCTGCAGTTTTAGGCTTTATTGTATGCATGTCTGACACTATTACTACTAAAATCTCATTATAGTTTTTAATATCATGCTAATGCTAAAAATAATTTTCACAAGGAAATGTTTTTGTTGTTATTTAGTGCAGTGTTGTCAATGGCATCTGCCATGACCGCTATTCCTCAATGGCATGGCAGAATTTGAAGAAAATGTAATGGCATTTCCATGGCGTGGAGGCCTTTACATGGTGATGCCATGGTGTAATGTAGAAATTAAATGTAGGACAGAATGTTTTCTGTCAAATAACTGTTGGCCTCCCAAGATGGAGGGTATATGATGTATGTTGGTAATTTATTTAGTTAAATGATGACATTATTTGCACGGAAAATATTCTTTGTATGACTATTTTATTAATTCTTTTTTCCTATTTTCATTAATTATGTTATATAAAATTTTTTGGAGTATTTTTTTTTAAGGCTGCCATGCCATCTGCCATGGTGGCATGGTGGCTTTTGGCCTTGTTGCCATACACCATTGACAACACTGATTAAGTGTTACACATACAATGCTCTGAAACCAAAATTTTGTTCCATTAAATGTATTCAAGTATTATCACTAACATCTCCTAAGATTTCTGTTTCTTTTTCCCACATTTACTTGAGAATCTTGGATGAAGTTTTCTGAGTAGGCCTTAATTTCTTATTCTTGAGAATGCTTGCCTGTACTTTTGTTTTGTGATTCTTGTATCATATTTATACTTTCATTAAACATTTTCATCTGACTTAACTGTGGATATGGGGCAGATTTATCTGGTATTCCAGAGCAAAAGCTTGATGAGCTAAAGGGCTTGTGTGAGATTGAAGTTTTGCCCTATTCATTGACACTAGGGTATTCATACTGGACTGCAGGTGAGTGCGCTATTCTCCCAAAGCACATTGCAGATGCTAAATTTTAACAACTTCCCCTCCTTTTTTTTTTTTCCCCAAAAAGTAGGAAGAGTAAGCACCTTTAGATCTATGTGATTCCCTTGCCAACTATTTTGTTTGATGAAGTGGGTTTTTTTTTTTAATTTCTTGGGACTCGAGATTTTTTTTAATTGATTGATAATAAATAAATTTGTGCTGTAGTTTATAATGTCTGGAAGTCTATGGGTGGATGATAACTCTTATGAATATTTGCTTTGCAGTATCTTCTTTAACACATGCTTTTGGCAAAATTTTGGGTTTTCCTTTGCACTGTTGAGCAACAAATGTAATTTCAAATTTGTAAGCCCTTGTCTAGCATGGTAAAATTTGTTTGCATTTCACTCTTTATATTATTTTGTTTGCATTCACTTCGAAATTTTAAGGATAAATTACAACTAAAAAAACAATAGAGGATGAAACTTAAAAATATTTGAATAAATATATATAACAATTTAGTTATAGTGTAACAACTCTGGTAAGCATTTTACATTTGTGACTTTTGTGCCAAGCTGCAGCATCTTTTTCTGCATCACAATTGTCAGATCTTATCCCTGGACTATTAGCTAAATTGCCTGATTATAATATTTGTAATGATTTCTATGTTTCATACAATATACTTACTCTCCTTTTGCTAATGTTTAAAATTGTCTGATTAATTTCTGTATTTGTAGATCATGTGCTGAAGCAGTTACTGCCTCCTGGAGCGGAGGTGCCTTCATCATTTGAAACAATAGTTAAGTATTCAGTTCATTTTGACATATCTTACCATTAATATTTTAACCGGTCTGGGTTCTACTCTTCTACTATATTAATAGACCTTTTTGTTTTGTTTTGTTTTTTTAATCTTTGTACATGTGTTTTGCAATGAACCTAGTGCACATACTTTATTAATTCTTTGATTTTTTTCTTCTTTGGAGGGTGGTGTGAGCTTATTGACTGTTAACAGTAAGGTCTCTTTGGTCAGTCACTGATGGTAAACTAACATTTGTGCTACTTTTGCAGGTCACATTGCTCACTTAAACTTACATGATGAATTACTCCCATACAAGGATGTTATTGCAAAGGTTATATATGATGTATGTTAGACTATTTCTGGCTTTAGCTGTAACTTGTTTTTCTGCTTATTTGGGTACTTAATGCTATGGGATGCACAAATCATGCTGAGTTGTTACATATGGAGATGAGATGTTTCTTTTAAGAAGATTATCTCTCTTTCAAATGTTCTTTGAATAATCAGTATTACTCCTTTTTTTGGGTATATAAATATA
This sequence comes from Erythrophleum fordii, assembly GCA_032878935.1. Taxonomy (NCBI): domain Eukaryota; kingdom Viridiplantae; phylum Streptophyta; class Magnoliopsida; order Fabales; family Fabaceae; genus Erythrophleum; species Erythrophleum fordii. Next base: position 3,813,864 of record JAVQMF010000055.1, read on the forward strand.
ATGATTGCAGCAATGTTGGAACTTTCAGCTTTTAAATCTCTGTTATCATATGCTTGTTTTATTTCTAGACCTGTCTTACTCTGTGAGAAGCTATTCTTTGGTTAAATTAGGCGTTAAAATCATGTATCTATTGATTATGACTGATTTTAGTAATGATATATCGGTCTTCAGATCTCTGCATGTTGGTTTGTTTGCTTAAAGCCAAATGGATGACCTGTTTGAACAGAGCTTATATAAGTGTCTTTATTTAAAATTTCTAGGGTCCTCACTGGACTAAATTTTCACCAGTACTTAAGAGTCAAGGAATTATCTAAAAGCTCTGAGTTTTATATATTGATGTTTACATTGATGCTGATGCAAAAATAAACGAACTCAATATTTATAACGTTTATCATATAGTTATTTTTTGAGTGTTTGGACAATAAAAAATCAACAAGAGAATAAGCTCAATGTTGCAAAGATGAGAATATTGTATTGGATGAGTGGATACTCAGACAAGATATTAAAAATGAGTGCATTAGAGAGAAAGTTGAAGTCGCATTTATTGTGGAAAAAAATTGTAGAATCGTGCCTTAGATAGTTTGGACATGTGTGGAAAGGACCTATAAAAGTCCCAATGAAAAGAGTAAATCAGATAGAGAGTAGTTTAATAGTCAGAGGTAGAAGGAGATCAAGAAAAACTGTAAGTAAAATCATTAAAAAGGATTTAGACTTGAATAGTTTGTTTAAAAACATAATTTATGTTGGATATTTATGGCATTGTTTGATCTATATAGGCAACCCACCTAATGGAAAAAGGCTTGTTGTTATTGTTGTTGTTGTTGTTGTTGTTGTTGTTATTATCATACAGTTTATTTTATTATATGCATTCCTTCTACTAATGTTTGTGTATTAAGAATTTGTGCAGAAAAATTATCCAAGAATCAAAACTGTTGTTAATAAAGTTGGAACCATTACAAATGAATTTCGTGTGCCCAAGTTTGAAATTTTAGCAGGAGAATATGATATGATTACAGAAGTGAAGCAATATGGGGCCACTTTCAGGCTAGATTACAGTTTGGTTTATTGGAATTCCAGATTGGAACATGAACACAAAAGGTTGGTTTCTCAGTTCCAAGCTGGGGAGACCATTTGTGACATGTTTGCTGGAATTGGTCCCTTTGCTATTCCTGCGGCACAGAAAGGATGCATTGTGTATGCAAATGACTTAAATCCAGATAGCATTTACTATTTGAAGATTAATGCAAAAATCAATAAGGTTGATGATTGCATTTGTGGATACAATATGGATGCAAGAAAATTCATCGCCCACTTGATGGAAGTGCCAAAGTCTGAGATTAAATTAGAATCTAATGTCCCCATGCTGAAGACTTGTGAAACGTGCAAGATACATGACAATGCTGAATCAAATTCAGGAAATGAAGGGTTAGCTGGTAATATCTTTGTAGTCAATAAGTGCAAGTATCAGTAAGTGTGAAATAAATAAGAACATGTTAATTGATCCTAATATTTCCATTGTAGTTGATACAGATGATGTTGGAGATAGCATTAACACTGATGTGGAGGATGTTCAAGGTTCAACAAGGCATGTTGCTACCTCTGTAACTGCTGCTAAAAGAACTTCTGATAGTTTTCAAAAAGGTATTGTGGCGACATAGTAAAACATCAGGCTGCTGCTAGATGCAGCAGTTACTTCATCTTATTGCGCATCATATATTTCTATGATCTTCAGTTCCAAACTTAAGAGACATATAAAACCTTATTGTATAACAGTCTTCCTTCTTCTGGAAACAAGTATTGATACTCATATTCTGTATGATTGAAACTTGAAAGTAAAACTTACAATTATTTTCATTGTGGCAGAAAACAGAAAGGCCTATGTCACATGTATCCCTGAAGATGGTGGTAGAAAAGGAAGCACAAACAAGAGAATGAGAGGCTCTGAGATCTCTAATACCAAAACGTGGGAACATATTGACCATGTAATAATGAATCTACCTGCATCTGCTATTCAGTTTCTAGGTAGGGATGCCATCTGATGTGACTTTTTTTTTTTAATAACTCGTTAAGCCCTTTTTACCCCATGGGTGAGACCTTTTGGTGCAGAAACCAAAGAGAAACAAAAAAAGAAAAAAAGAAGAACACTCTTAAACGACTCCAATATTTGATTTGTCAAGATCAATAACAGAAAGGTAAGGACTATAACTGATTAACTGCCTATTTATAGGCAGAAACATGACTCTAGGCCCAAATTGCTAAAAGAAACCCTGAGCCCCAAAAGCTTTATTCAAATCCCTAAATTGAACCCTAATTCCTAAATCAGAAAATTTCATCAACAATATCGAATTGAAAGGTTTATTTAAGAGGCATCTACATCACTTTTATTTTCCTCATCTAATAGGAGCTCGCCTTTAGCTTCTTGTTGGGTGACTCTACTAATTTAAGGTGCTTTAGAATTTAGTTTGATTTAGAATTTGATGTGACTTTTACAGTTTTTTATATTCACCCTTAATGAGAGTTTTATATCCTTGTGATTTATCTTTGTGATGGATAGATCCTTGGCGATCTGGATGAGGTCTAACCTCCTTATAAAAGCTAGCCCTCATAGTCTAGACTGATCTTTGTCCATGTTCTTCTTTCTTGGCTGTTTTTCTGTGTGCTGTATTCTGAATGATTAGATCCATCTTTTACTAGCCCCTCTCTCTCTCTCTCTCTCTCTCTCTCTCTCTCTCTCTCTATATATATATATATATATATATATATAGATTTTTAGACAAATATCTGATATCAGACGTATGCTGCCAGATGCATTCAGGGGATTAATCCAGAGGAAATATTGGAGAGGACATCTACCATGGATCCATTGCTATTGCTTCATTCGGGCAACTGAAACTCCTGAATCTATAATAGCTGTGAGTTCATTTTTCTTGTGGTGTCGCTTGCTCTCCCTCAAAAGAAAATTTATAATTAAAAAAATAAAGAATAAGAAGAAAAAAATAATAGTCACCTCACTATGTTGTGGTTTTGAAGATCTTCTGCCAGTTAAGATTGCTTTAGGCATTTTGTTTCTGTTAGATAGTCGGGATGTGGACACTGATTGTATCACAATTGCCTATTGCCTGTTAAACTTGTATTCTAGTTTAGCATAGTTTGTAGTTCTGGTAGCCTTTAAGGAAATATTTTTCTATATTTTGTTTCTTAGTAATTGAGGTACCTTTTATTCGCTCGGACCGTTAGTTGAACTCTTTTGCAGGAAGCAGAGTCTGCTCTAAATGCTCAGATACAAGACTCAAGTTTTCATAGGGTTAGGGATGTGGCTCCAAACAAGGTATTGACTTCTATAATTCCTTGATACATAGAACATGTATAGTTACCCACTAACTGCTCTCTTTTTCTTAATTATGCAGGCAATGTTTTGTTTAAGCTTCAGGTTGCCAGAAGCATGCTATAGGGAAGATGCTCGCTAACATTATGCTTGGTTATGCTGCTAAGTAGAGATTAGCTTTTTATAGTTTAATACCCTTCTCTTCAGGGTTCAACTGGGTCAATGCTTATGCATGGGCGGGGATATGACATTCCTATCTGATTCAGACAAGCATATTAAATTAAAAAAAGAAAAAATCAACAAAAAGAATATGCCAAGGCTTTGAGACATAGAAGAAGGCTGACCTAATTATCTCTTTTTTTTTTTAATTCATTTTTCTTGAGATGTGTTGTATTCTATTACATTTTTTAGATGTCTAGGTATGTTTTCCAAGCAATGATTGCGGAATTTACTTCTGGTTCTTTTAAGTGAAACATTCCTATTGTAGTTTGTTCTTTCATGCACAGGCCACAGGGAATTGTGTTAGCATTATATTTTGCATTCTTGAAAACAAATTGTAATGAATAAATTAACATGTTTTTTTGAACCCCCGTTGGGGTCGTATTGTAGTGGCCTTACACCATCAGATGAATATATTTTCTCTTGCCAAAGACGGGATTTTTATATAATTATGATCCACTCTTATGAACACACACATATATGTGTGTGCTAGGATTAGATATTGAACCAGATCAAAGCATTCCAAGAAAGGAAGATATGACAGGGCGGAATAAGGATTAGCCGATTCGAGGTGGTGTTTCTGCTGCGTTTGTTCCATGTGAAGTATTAGACCAAAGTTACGCTTGCCATCGCAAATCGAGGGAAGGGCGTTCCTGAAACTGCTTGGAAAAAAAAAAAATCAGCGAAATTCAAAAGCCATTTAATAAAAGATGTGTGGTTACGGGGAATTCTGAGCGGGAAAACAAAATCCCATACTTTCATAATATTAAAGCAAACCGTCTGCAGGCACTGTATAGAATAATGTCATGCTCAAACATCACCTGCAATAATGCATTAAAGATGACAGACTGGAATCTCTAGACAGACATCTGAGAATCTGGCGATACCTCGTGTGAAAATAACACATGAAAATTGTGTAAATTTAGTCTATCAATTTTTGATAGATTAAGAGCGAGGTTGACTAAAAAATTAATTGGCATGTGAATGTAATTATTATTCATGATTTAGTCTCAAATTTTGTTTTACATGTTCAGTATATCAATTTTTAATAGAGGAATCTACACAAAAACTCTACAATATCACTTCATTCTTGCATACTAATTGAATTTCCTAATGTTTGGAATGCAACTTGGACGCCCTTTTGTTAAGAGTTATGCTTTGTGAAGGCAAAGCTCCATAAAGGACGCAAGAAAGGATAAGGATGAAGAAGTCCAAGTGTACACGGAAATTGATGTTGGAAAGTTGGCGATTTGACGACTATATTCAAGTCTCGTCAATTAGCAGTCAATGGATTCTTTAGCCAGCCAATTGTCTTTCTCCATTTTTGGTCCATAAAGGAGTCTCTGTTTTCCCTTCACATACAAGACAAGTTGTCACTGAGTAGCAACTCCACTGAAAGCAGCGGCACTATAAATATAGTACGGAAGCAGAATAAAAGGAGCAATTAATTGGACATTCTACCAAAATACTTTAAGAGGGATTTTCAAGTTCAGGTTTATGTTTTAATTTGGTATTACGGTCATGGTCAAGACTTTGTGAATGAATTTGTTGCAGAGAAAAGAGAGAGAGAGGGAAAAGAGCGAATGAGAGGAAACAAAAAAGGAAGTGAGTCCTATATACATTTTTTCTTTTCGTGTTATGTTTTCTTTTTCTCTAAATTCAAAGAAAACTTTATAATAAAAAATTCTAAAAAATATTTATATAGGGTTACTTTCTCAATTTTCATTACTTCTATCTTCCCTTTCTCTTCTAAATTGACAGTTTTATTTTTAAATTGAGATATCTCAATGCTGAAATTTTTTTGTCATATTATTTTCTCTTATTAATTGAGCTAACTTCTTTTTATTGAGATATATACTTTATACAAAGGAATCTTTTCTCTCTAAAGAGCATTTGATTGGTTAATATACTATCAGGCCTTTGAGGGAGACACTTTGATTGGCCTTACAAAACTTCCCTTTTACCATTTTTATCATTATGATGTAAGAGCTTCACTATCCTGTGACACATGCTGCCATTATCCGGCGACTCTGCCATTCCACCATAACTGTGTATAACTGAATAACTAAGGAACGAATCTTTGATCCTTTAATTTCCTCCTGTCCACATTGGAATTTTTTTTAGACCTTTTAATTCTTAATTTTTTAGCTTCCTTGTGAAGGTACTGAAACAGAAAGATAGCTCCATGCCTATAAATTTTGGTACCAAAGAATCATTCCTTCCCCCTCTCTTTCTCCCATTTGTCTCCCCTCTATTTGAGTTTTGCCAATATTCTTGCATCTTAGCCAGTTTTAGAGAAACACCATTTAAAATTCTTCAAAAATGGCACTAGAAAATGTAACATATTGCAGGTACCTAATGGCATCGCTTCTTGTGTTCTTTACTATGGCCTTAAGTGGCTCTTTTGTTGGTGTAAACTGGGGAACCATGGCAACCCATCAACTTCCACTAAATAAAGTGGTTAAGATGCTTAAGGAAAATGGGATTGAGAAATTGAAGCTGTTTGATGCAGAAGAGTGGATTATGGCTGCTCTGATGGGGACTGATATAGAAGTAATGCTGGGAATACCAAATAGCATGTTGGACCAGATGGGCAATAACCCGAAGGTTGCAGATTCTTGAAAATGTCACCAATTACTTGTATTCTGGCGGAGTCAATATCAAGTTAAGTATAGTCATCATCATCATCATAATCAGTATGTATTCCAAATTCCATATTCATGATCACATATAGTGTTTCTCTGTCTTTTCTTATAACCCCTTCAATAGTTATCATCTTCCTTCTATATTGTGACTGTATGTTGATTTTCGTATTTTTGGTTTTTGTTCTACTTTCTAAAGATTGGCGGACTTTATACCATGTTTCTTTCGAGATATATTCTGTCCTCTTTTCTCTTGAACTATATATAATAGAACTAATTGTTTAAAGATTCTTGTAAGAAAAAATGAGTTTAACATACCTCTAGTTGGTTTTGGTGCTTCATTCTAGGGGTAATAATAACATCCTTTTTCATCTTAGAGTATTGTTGGAATAAAATTCTAAATGTATTGAGTTAGTGTAAAGAATTAATTTTTTAAGAAAGAAAATATAATTTTGAACAAAATTTTAATATACCTTTAAAAACATTTAAAGGAAGAGATTTAGTTTGGACAAAACTCAAATATGTTAGCCATAATAAGGAAAAAAAAAAACAGACTAAAATCCAATTTAGTCCTCTTAAGATAACCCCAATATCAATTGATTCTTGAGAATTTGGAAGAATCAATTTATGCAGCTTCTGTTCAATGTTTGAAGCTATACTTAAGCCCTTCTTTTAACGTTGGACTGTGTGTTGCAATGTCATTTTTTGCAGGTATATTGCAGTGGGCAATGAACCATTCCTCAAAGCATATAATGGCACCTATCTACATTCAACATTTCCCGCTCTTAAGAATATCCAAACATCACTCAACAATGCAGGCCTTGGTTCCAAGATCAAAGCCACAGTTCCTTTCAATGCTGACGTCTGTTATTCCCCAGACTCAAACCAAGTGCCTTCAGCTGGTGACTTCAGGCCTGAAGTACGAGACCTCATACTTAAAATAATCCAATTCTTAGACTCAAATAATGCACCTTTTCTAGTCAATATCTAACCTTTCCTTGGTCTTTATAACAATGATCATTTGCCTTTTGATTATGCATTCTTTGATGGAAGCAACAGGACTGTTAGAGACGGTACTTCACTTTATACCAATGCAATTGATGCCAATTTGGATACTCTTCTATGGACTTTAGACAAGGCAGGTAATGGAGTGTGAGAAGATATTTTTATTATTTCTTTTGTTATGCAACAGTATAATATTATTTAAGAATTACGAGATTTGTAATTTAGAACAAATGAAGTAGCTTAAGATTTAATTGAAAACTTGAATAAAGTCCTTGTGCTTGGATTATTTTAGCTTGTCAGGCTTAGAGTTAGGTTAGTTCATATCTTTTTTTTTTTTCCAAAAACTAGGATCCTATCTCGTGCACATGTACAGGATGTTCAAAAATTTAAAAGGGAGGGAAAAAGAGAAAACAAACCAAGAGGAAAAAAAGTGAGTCTCACATGTGAACAAATTATGAATAATGCCAAAAAACCAAGTTTTATTATATAAGATAAGTATATGTCTAATTAACAGTTAAGGATATCTTCAAACTTTGTCCAAGTTAAATTTTCTCCTCAGTAATTTTAAGGGCACGCTCTCCTACATCAACTTTATTTATTTAGAATTATGCTTTCAAAAGTTCTCCGTAGGGAAATAAAAACCCAAGTAGAACTGATCTTTGAATTTGGCAAATTTTGTTCCTTTTTCAGGGTACCCTGAAATGGAGGTGATAGTTGGAGAAGTTGGGTGGCCAACTGATGGTAACAAGAACGCCAATGTCCAAAACGCAGAGAGATTCAACCAGGGCTTGCTTAGACATGCCCTTAGTGGGAATGGCACCCCTAAAAGAAAAGGGACAATAGACTTGTACCTATTCAGCCTCCTTGATGAGAATGCCAAAGGTGTTGCTCCTGGAAACTTTGAGAGGCACTGGGGGATTTTCCAGTTTGATGGGAAGCCAAAGTATGAACTAGACTTAAAAGGTCAGAATAATAAGAAGGGTCTGGTTGGTGTTGAAGGTGTCAAGTATATGGAGAAGCAGTGGTGCATTTTGAACCCAGATGCTACTGACTTGGATGACTTGCCCAAGAGTATTGACTATGCTTGTAGCCGATCAGATTGTACTGCTTTGGGCTATGGATCTTCTTGTAATAATCTAAGTCTCCAAGGGAACGCTTCTTATGCCTTTAATATGTATTATCAAGAGCATAACCAGGGTGATGGGGACTGTGATTTTTCTGCTTTGGCTACTATAACTGATGAGGATCCATCAGTGATGATTGCTCATGCTTCTTCATCTTTGTTGATGCATGAAGGGCATTTAGATATGCTAAAGAGAGCTTTGGGAATATATACAATGGTTATGTTTTTGCTATAGCTCACAGATTTAGGAAGCCGTGAAATTTTTGTTTTTTTTAATTAGGGGCTTGCTGTTAGCATGTAATTTTTCTTTTATAAATTAGTTTTTGCGAGGTTATGATGAGATTATAATTACACATTTTTTGATACTTTTTTCTTACTTTTACTCGATGGACCAATTAATATTAAGACACTAGATGATGCTATCTTAGTTCATTATATTGATAAATAAATCTGATTATATCAATCTAATAAATTTATTTTGACAAAAATTAAATATGATTTTAAAAATTAATGTCTAAATATTTAAAAATTCAATTTTTAAAAAAGCCTAATAAAGAACCTGACATGTGTTGTTAATAATATTTTAAAATTTTTACTCCTTACCGCTTATGAAGCGAGCTAATATTAGTTTGCTCAATTTTAAGCATAATTCCTTCAAAATTTGAACACTTATGAAGCGAGAGCTTTGAATTCAAATTGGGTTTTATTGGCATTTTTTTGCTAAAGGGCATCTAAAAGGGGTTTTGAATTTTTTTAATGGATTTGTTTGGAGGCTTATTATGCCTGCTATCTCTTTAGTATGCTAAAGTTTCCTCAAATTGCAATTAGGAACCTTGGCCATAATTGCTTGTTCGGTTCTCTATCTCCAGCTATTGAAAATCTACCTGGCATGCAATACTTGTAAGGCCAATTGGCTTTCATCCTCCTTATTTTTCTTATTCAGAGTCCCTTTTCTTTTTTAATACTAGATTTAAATAGAATCGGTTAGGCTTTTCATTCTTTTATTAGGTTGGGCACAACCTGAATAGGAAAGAAAAATGAACTTGGATCTATATTTTTGGATTTGGATCCTCTGTAGTAATTTCAAATAAAGTTTTTAATGTTAAATATAAAATATGGGTATTATAAGTTCATTTTTTTCATATATATGAGGTAAAGCTTATATTGAATATGTAGTGCTGATATTTTGTATTTAACTTTAATAACTTCACCTTCAGACATTGTAAAAGATCCAAATCCCTCTATTTTTATGGTATGCATATACAAAAATTTAGTCCATTTTTTATTCTCTTATTCCCAACTTTTGATTTTATTGATTCTTTTATGTTTAAGAAAACCCAATTGAACTAAAATTTGATGGATCATGGTTTCAATCTACTTAACTTTCAAAACTAGTCAAAGAAAAAATTAGTAAAAAACTAACTAAATTAGTAAACACCGATTGATTTGGCATTAAATTAGTCAAAAATAAGTTTTTAATTTTTTTTCCGAAATAGAGTTTTGTCATTTAGCAATAAAGATTTATAATGTTTTACAAACTTTACTCAACTCATTTTATATAGATTTGTTATGTAAATAATTTAACTATTTTTTATATTTATATTTATTTTAAATATTATTTTACAATATATGTATTAATATAATTATAAAATATTATATTTATATTTAAAAAAGAGAATTCAATCTTAATTCAATTACAATAACTTTTAAATCATAAATCACTTCTTATCTTTTTTCAATATCTGGTTCAATTTTAAAATATTTTTAAAACGTTGAACATTTTTATTGTAGGGGTCAAAGTCCATGCTTTTGTTAAACATATTTTGCTTCACAGTTCATAATTAACGGCCACCATGGATTATAAAATTTTCCTTATGCCTACCCTAACTTAAGTTGCCTTGGTCCCTAGCCTTCATAATTCAGACAGTTTCCCCTCTCACTGGTTCTGATTCTATAATATATAATTTTAAATTCTTTATAATGATATACTATATATGTGTATATATATATATATATATATGTATTATATAGATTAAACTATTTTTTTGCTTCTTATAATTTAAAATTTTATAATTAGGCTCTTATGGTTAAAATTTTTTTAATGTAGTTATTACCATTAAACTCTTATCATTGTTAGATTTTGGTTACATGGCTAATCAAATGTTATATTTACACTTTGAATGCATACAATTTATATTAACAAAATGAGTAAAAGTACATAATGAAATGAAATAAAATCAACTGACATGTAAAGCATGCTATGCAACTTATATTAAGTGGCTGAGTGAATTTGCATAAATTATACATATTTAGATTACTAAAATAACACATGATTTATTATGTTGTCAGAATTTAATAGCATACTTATAAAAATTTAATTACAAGGACTAAATTAAAATGAGTGAAACTATATGAAACCAAAATAATAATAATAATTTAACCTATAATATTATATAATATTTTACGTATTATATATTTATTTTAAAAAATATATACGTATATAAATTGGGACTCGGCTCTGTTTGTAAAAATTGAGTTTTGAATCTTTTTTTTTTTTTCGGGTCCAAGCTCAACTTTCAAACTTAAATGTAAAATCCAAGCCGAATTGAATAAAATTGGGTTTTAGTAGTCCCGCGAACTAGGCCTTTGCTCACCGTATCAAACACTACTTCCCCTGCTCTAGTTTCTGATTCTTCTTTTAGATTTGATTGAATTACATAAATTTTTATTAAGATTTGTTAAAATTATATAGGTTTTTCATTTTTAAAATATATATGAATTTATTTTAAAATAAAAAATTATTTTATTCTCTAATCTAATCTTAAATTTTTTTATTAAAATATTCTCTATTTATTTTTTGTTAGTTTGATATGTGTGTGTGTCAAAAATAAAAAAAATTAAAATAAAATTTAAAATTGAACTAAAGTATAACATAATTTTTATCTTTTAAAAAATAAAAAAATTTATAATTTTAATAAAATTTAAAAATATTTATATAATTTATTTTATAAATTTTGGGTCTTGCTAAAATGAAGTAGAGAAAGGCTCTTTCTGGTATTAGAGTGGTTTAATTTACGGAAATTGTTTCTACAAATTTTTTATGGGGCTATTAAAATTTGCTGTTAAACAAGTTAACGAACAATAATTATTTATTCTCCGAGGGTTTTACCTCATGGCGCACTAAACGTAAGCGTTAAAATACTTTGTTATAAGGAATCATCCCAATCTCGCATTTTTGTTTACTTCTTGTTCTTAAGATCTTGTGCCTTTTTGTACCCAAAAGAATAATTATTTACTTGGCAATTCCCTTTGCTTCTCTTAAGCAAGAGAAAGTAGGGGTAGTATATAGATATTTATGATGCATAAATTCAAGTTACTTGTTCAATTCAATTCATTAAAATTACAAGAGTAAATAATACAAACATTCTCCAAAATTTTTAAAATTATATAATTTTTTATTTTCAAAATACACAATTTAATTTAATTTCAATTTTTTTTATTAAAATACTATTTGTTAAGCTAAATATATATTGGTGTTTATTTTTGGCAAAAATTATAGGTCATACTATAGGTAATCTAAATGTTCTTACCTTTATTATTGTTTTTCACGGAATTATATCTAAATAGCATAAATAAAAATAAAAAAGAATAGACTTTATTTTAATTAAAAAATATTGATTGTATTACATAGGTCTTTTTGAATTTTTTTAAAATTATATAAATTTTTTCTCTATTTTTAAAATATATATAGATCTTTTTTAAAATAAAAAAGTATCCTACACTTTATTTCAATTTTAAATTTTTTGAACTAAATTTTATTCAAAAAAATTTAAAATTAAAATAAAATGTAGGGTAATTTTTGTTTTAAAAGAGGTCTATGTATATTTTAAAAATAGAGTGGAGATTTATATAATTTACTTAAAAAAATATTTGTATTTTGTTTAATAGAAGACATTTTAATAAAAAAAATTTAAAATTACATTAAAATATGACATAAATTTTTGTTTTTAAATAGGTCAGTGTAAATTTTAAAAATAAAAAAGATTCATGTAATTTTTATAAAATTCAAAAGAAATATGTGTAATTTATTCAAATTATAATTATAAATATAATAAATAGGTCAAATTAGATTTAACTTTGAGTGAATGTTTATAAATGAATTATAGATATCTAATTAATTTATCAACTAGATCCACTACTAGCCTAGCCAATTAAATCCACCCACTACCTAAAGAATATGAAAAAATTATAGTTGATGATATTAGGCTCAAGATATTTATATTAAAAAATTTTAAATTTTAAAATTATTCTAAAGAAACCTAAAGTGAAAAATCTTAATTTGGGAGTTTGAACTGTAACTTTTATATTAAAATTACATTTTTGTCTTTAAATATTTTAAAATAATTTTAAAATTTAAAATCCTTTAATATAAATATCTATAACTTAGAGTACTTAACTATAATTTTTTTAAAAAAATATTTATGTTGCACGACCAACTCAGCATTATAGCAACAATGCCGCCGCCCGCTGCACTTAATCGCACTCTGCAAACGCAAAGTCCTGATTGGGAGTTTCAGTGTTGTGTATCGTTGTGATTTAGCAAGAAGATACAATATAATTGATCCAATTTGGTTTACATTTAGGTCAGTAATTATATATTATCCGAATATTACATGATACAGAATCAGAACACTTTACAATATTAATTATAAGGCTAAGTGCATATTTGGATAAGTTTTTTTGTTTTTCAAATCACGTTTCGGGCCAAAGCAATAAGGTATTGCTTCAAGCAAACGCAGGTAGACAAACATAATCTTTAAGCATACTATCGTTTATCCAAACACATTACAAGACCAGTCAAGACTGAAGAGGCATTTGGATTTGCAACGCAGGAAATTGAGAGATAATGATGCTCAGCTTTCATCAGCGTTGGGAGATGGTGGTTTGTTGCTATTTTCAACCCAGACTTGCTTTCCTTTTTTAAATTCATGTCAAACCTCAGACGAAACCTTTTTTTTTTTTTTTTTGATAACAAAATGGGAGGGAGGGATGGCGCTTCCAGTTTCCGGCAGGGCCGAAGTTCCAGTGGCTGTGTTGCCCGGGCGTGACCTTAGTGCGGGCCCTCGCAGGGCCCATGGACCCTGACCCCGTAGTGGACCACCAGACCCCAAGAGTGGGGGTGGGGGATCTCCCCATAATGTCAAACATCCGACAAAACTTTAGCCATTACATTTTCACACATTAATTCAGATGTAAGGCTAAAGGCTAAAGCTATTTTTTCATTCAAAGAGTAAATTTTGCTAATTTTTTTTAAAAAACTTGATTAAATTATATTTAATATTTTTTATTTTAAAAATTACACACAAATATTACAGAAATAATATCTTCAATTTATTTTTAATATGATAGTAAAGACAATTAAGTTAATATTAAACTTTAATATGAGATGGATCATAATATGATAGTAAAAATAATTAAGTAATTTTATTTTTTAAAATAAATGTATATTGTATAAAAAGTTAATTTTATTAACAAAAAATAATTGGAAGGGAGTTAGATGTAACTTTTTAAGCAAGAGAATATCAAATATAATTTAAACAAACCTAATAAAAGATTAATAAAATTTACTATTTGAAAAACATATAATGTGAGTTTAGAGAAGTTTGTAGGCAAAGACAAAATATTTACAAATAATAAAGGAAATTATCTTCATCAATTTCTTGCTAAATTCTCTCACTTAGGGATTTTCCCCTATCAAAATCCTCACTAAAAGTCTTTTTAAAAGTGGACTTTTCTCTTACTAATCGCTAACGGCTTAGTGAGGGAATGCCCTTTCCAAATGCTTAGAATTCACCTGTTGTTTCCTTGGTAAACTTGGTAAACAAAAAATTCCCTTGCTAAGTAAATAAAGAAACACAAATTTGGTGAAAGTGTCTATTGCCATTCCCTTGCCAATCTCTCATTGGTCCCTTGCAATTCCTTCACTATTCCGTCGCCATCTAGTCATTATTCCTTTGGCAATTCATCATCATTCCCTAGTTATTTTCTCTCTAATTCCTCATTATTCCATTGCTATTTTTTTAAATTGCAATGTATTATTTATTTCATCTTCATTCCTATATTGAATCTACAATAAAATAGTATTACAAAATATAAATAGCTAGTCAAGTATTGAAATAAAGATATATATGATAAAGTGATAAATATGTTATTTTACATTTATATTTTCTTTACAGTTAGTCTATTTATTATAATTTATATCTTATTATGGTTATTGGTGCTGATAATTGTGTTTAGGACATAAATTAAGAATTAAGAGTATTTAAGCTTAAAATTATAAAATTTTAACATTTTATATTTCTAATCTTTGTTGCTTGTTTCAGGTTTTTCATTGGGTTAGAAGGCCAGAATGTGAATAAAGCTTTCAGAGAAGTTGTAGAGGATATCTCAAACTTTCTAAAATAGTATTATAGGCCAAAATCCACGTCCGTTTAGGCCTCCAGACATGGTCCTAAAATCTAATATGAAAAGCTATCTTAATCCTAGTAGGAGTAGGATTTCTGCTCAACCTCTTATTCTTTAAAAGATTGTATTTGAGGCTTTTGATGTTAAAATCAGATGATTCAAAAGTCTAAAACCATCTATGCATCCAAGGCTACAACTTTTATAGGAGTTTGAGTCGAAATAAGGCCATTTTAAGAGTAGATAAATTGGGAAGTCGAGATTCTATATTTGGATGAACTGGTCAAGGTAGTGTAGTTTTGTGGGCCTTTTTCTTGTGTGCAAGGTCCAGTGCGTCAGAATGTTAACATCTACAGCTATATCCTTCATAAAGGGAGCAAATCTGAAGAGGCTTATATCTAGTTCAAAATAAGGGGCTAAGTGAGACAACAAAATTAAGAAACTGAATCATATTTTAATTAGGATAACTTCTTATCATTGGGAGATGATTAAGGGCATTTTTGGAAAGTAACCTAAAAATTTTGATAACCCTAGATCAAAGGTATTTAAATAAAAACCCAGGGGGAAAAGAACACTTGCGCCACGATTAAGAAAGAGCTTTAGAGAATAGTTGTGACACCAAGATCTAGAATTCCGTTTGAAAATTTCTCTACCATATTTTTCTCTCTTTTTCTATTTCTCTTTTCTATTTGATATGGACTCCTTTTTTTTTTTCCTAAGAATTTTAGTTTTGGTTATGAGTAGTTAAACTCTTTAGATCTGGAGTTTGGATGGAGATGTTTATGGATTATGTTGGAATTTACAATATTTAGGTGTTAACCTTTCTTCTAATTAATTTATTATTAAGTTATAATCTATTTGCAAATTGCTTACTACTGTTTGTGAAATCTAATCTATAATGAGATGAACTAAAAGGTGAATTACTATAAGAGGTCACCTAAATAATAGATTCAAGTTTAGATTTTATAGAGATATAGATCTTATGTAGGTAGAATTATAACCTGCATCCATGCTAAGTTTCTACATGTAGGCATACACTATATTCCAGAGAGTTTAAAGAGTCTACATAGAGCTTATAATCATAATTGTACATATAGGATTAGTATAAATACATGTGTTTTATCTGAAAAGAAAATTACATATGCAAGGAATTAGTTATGAATTAGGATAGAAGTTAATTGCATGTGTTACTCTTAATTCAATCACAAGAAGTAAATATTGAAATCTAAACTTTAAAGTTTTTCATAATTAATTAGTCCAGTTATTTAATTTCATGCTTTCAATTTATTTCTTAGTTAGTAATTTATTTTATTTAATTTAGTAGATTATCTAGATAATAATAATAATTTAGAAATTTAGTACTTAATTAACTTTTCTTGTGGAATGATACTCTACTTATTTTTTTATTACGTATGTGACCTGTACAGTTGCATTTTATCACCAACAACTTTTTGGCGCGGTTGTCGAGGAGCACATAATCAATATCAATTTGATAATTATTATTATTACTTTACAAAATTTTCTTTTTTTCTACCTTTTTTATTTTTTTTCTTTATTTCATTTTTATTTTTGTTTTCCTTACTTTTGTTTTTCTTGTTCCTTGAGTATCTCCTAACTTGCTATTCTAATTAATTCAGATTTTTTCTCTTTCTTTTTTTTACATTTGTTTTACTCATTTTTTTTAATTTCTGGTTAATTTATCCTTTCCTTTTTAAATTTTCTTTTGTGTCTATGTACTTTGCTAAATGGTAGTTTGGTGGATAAAGCTTTAAGGATCAGTAGTAGAGTTTAACAATATTAGGAAAATCCCTTATTACTTAATATTTTCTTTGACTCTTGATTATTTTGCATTGGTATGAGTTATTTAGGGTTTTAGGGAGTTTTAGAAGATTATTCACCCATACACATGCTCTGTCAATTGGTACAGCCTTATACTTGAGCAATAATAATAATAATTAAAAATTAAAAATTTTAACTAATAAAACTATTTTTTTTTGTTTTTCTTCTTCCTTACCTGTCCCTACTCCTTTCCTCATTTTAGCCCTATGTTTTCCTCCCTCACTTTCCCTCTTCACTTGTTGATTTCAATTGCATCTTTGAGTGGGCACTGAAAAATTGACTAACATGTGTGAATGGATGGTTAAGAATCCCATGATTGCAAGTTTGTCATACTCTTCCAAGTGAACTTTTCATCTTGCACTACATCCAACAAACTCATGGGTCTTTTATTCATGAGAAAGTGTTGAAATTCTATACCCAATGGTTGATGATTTTGCAAATCCCTTTGTACAAGAAAGTCCTTAGTTGCAAATCCTAACTCAATTCATGATTATTTTATTTGTTTTCTTGGGCATGATGAATTGCTTTTAATGGGTGTGATTTTATGCTTTGATTTCAATGAATAATAGAATCCTTTAATTATGAGCCTTAAGGCAAGTTTTGGAAATCGAGTGTCTTTTTCCATATGATCAAATTTCTTACTTAAAATTTAGAGATCAGTACATATATTTTAGACGGGTTCTTTTTATATTATGTATAATTTTGATGGAATAAGTTCTTTGATTCATGTTTTAAATGGTGTTTCTTCAAATTTATTAGGGAGGATTCTTTTGCATTATTCTTTGGTACAAATCTTGCTTAGTTTAAAGTTCATGTTTATGCCACTTATTCCATGTTAACTCTTTTGTGTATGTAAGGCATCATGGCACATGAAAGGAACCTATAAATTGGAGGAAGTTTGGCTTAATAGTTATAGCAATACATTAATGATTATGTATGCCACGTGTCTCTAATTTATGATTAGCCAAACTCTTTATCGAAGCTCTCTCTCATTGAATTGGATAGCATGTCCTATTCATTAGATATTATGGTTTGTTTATGTTAAGAAATGTATACATTTTATCTTCATCTTAAGTGCCTATAAGTTAGCTTGCATGACTAAGCTATATTTTACAAAATATATTCCATGACTTTAATTTTAAGTTTGAGGGGCAAGGAGTTGGCCTTTAAATTTTGGAAAATTTAAAAATTTTTAAGGAGTTTTGTTGAAAATTTTTGTGATTTTCATAAAAATTTTTCAAACAAATTTTTCTCGAAATCCTTTTTATTTTGATTTTTTTTTTTATAACTACTTAGTTGGGTAGTAAACTTTCATATATTTATATTGGATTAGTATAATGATATTAGTTATTGATTGATATAAGTGAATATGGAATATTTGAGAAAGACATTGGATTTTTAGTTAAATTATTAAGGGATGAAATTTCTTGCTCATTGAATAAAATCAATACACTTATGCCATGTGTAATATCCTCCTCCCAATAGGAATTTTGTTATAATAATTTTGCAATTTTAAGATAAATTAACTAATATTAGAAAATATTCAGAGACTAAATAATGACTAAATAGTGAATATTTAGTGAAAAATAAACTTATATAACATAAATAAAATTTTGTGGAATTATCTGAATTTATTAAAAATTTTAGAGAAATTTTAAGGATTTATTTGATATTTTTCCAAATTATGAAATAGGATAGAATTGTGAAATAATTACTTGGGAATTTAATTCTTAAAAACCTCCAAGCCTAAAAAGGCCTAAAAAAAAAAAATATAAGAAATGAATTGTTTGCTTGAATGGCTATAAGAAAGGAATTTAATCCTATTCATTTGAATGGCTATTTTATATGCTAATTAAAAATTATTAGGAAATATGAGCCCTTTCTAAACCTTTTTATATAGCTTGGAATCTTTATTCAAGTTACCTATTTTAATCCTTTTGGAGGCCCAAGCATAAGTAACAACTAAGCTCTTAATAATTAGTTTTTTTTTTACTATAGACTATATGATTGGACCTTATGCATAAATGATTTTACTATAGACAATGCCTATGCATGGATGACCTTATATAATTCTTATACATAAAGGACTAAACTCTGAATGATACCTACGTGTAAATGGCCAGTCTTTGTCATATACCATGATTGCTATACACAGAGGACTAAACTTCAAATGATACTTGTGTATGGATGACAAACTCTGAATGATACCTACATGTAAATGGCCAGACTTTGTCATATACCATGATTGCTATACACGGAGGACTAAACTTCAAATGATACTTGTGTATGGATGACAATTCTTAAGGAATACTAGATATGGAATATTAAAACCTTTAAGATACTAAAAGATATCATAAGAGGAATGGGTTCCATCAGGAACCATTAGGAGAAACTAGGAGCATTTATTATCTATATGTTGTGTAATGATACATGTGCTAATACATATGTTCACTTTGATGCATTTATCTGGATTGATGAGTAATTCTCTTGAGAATAGAACTCTCCAAGCATAGCATCATAAACGTGTTTTAGACATATATGAGATTTTGAGATTTTAGTTATCATTAACATCAAAGAAAAATGATTCTTCAAGGATAATCTCCAAACTAGCTTCGTTTTAGAGATGTTCTAGCTTCTCTTCAGAGATGTACTGTGTGACAACCCTAATCTCTAATCCCTATTTCTAAGGTTTAATACATGATCAATAACCATAAAGCAAAGTTACATGATATTAAGACTAATTACACTATGAAAATACGGGAAAACTTGAGCCTTAATGTGATTAGAGCCATCAATCATACGATTATAAACACTTATATTTGTAAGGGAAACAAACATTCATTTATCAGTCTTTGATTCTATTACTCATCATTTATAACTCACTCTAATATCTTTACATCATCCCTTGAGATTAGTATATGAAAAACCAAGGTTTCTTAGTTAATATAAGTGTTTCAGCATGTTCGCCGCAGCCTAATTACTCTTAGCCGCGGCTAATTCCTTTTTGTTTTATCCCTTTCTTCATATCGCCGCGGTGAGTTGGACTTTCACTGCCGCCAACCTACATGGCGCCGCGGCGAAGAAGCCTCCTGGAACTTCCTCGCTCGCCTCTTGATATTGGCCGCGGCCAATAATTTGCTGTCGCCAATTCCTCTCTGGCATGCCTAGCTCATTTTTGCAAAATTTTGTCGCAGCCAATTTCCCATTTCGCCGTGGCGAATTTCCCTCTGGACGACTCCCAGTTTTGCCTCTCGCATTTCGCCGCAGCCAATTACATATTTCACCGCGGCAAATTCCTCTCTGGCACTCTCCCTAGGCAACTTCGCCTCTATTGGTCGCGACCAACTCCATTTTAGCCGCAGCAAAGTGCCTTCTGGTCCTACACTCCGAAAATCTAGTCTCATACTTTTCACTCTTCCTTCATTAACACCCTAAGGCCCCTCTACCTTTATTGTGGGGTTCAAATATCCTTCATTAGCCTAATTTATCTAGCTAATCTATCTTTACTAGTTCAAGACTCAAGGGTCAATTTCTTTTCTCTAATTACCCTATATCAGCAAGTTTGTAAAATAACCATAACATGAGTTCACAAACTATCCGTAGCTATCACTTGATACCCAATCAATGGGGGTTCATAGCAATATGTCAAGATTACATTTCCAATAACAAGCTATATCAGAGTTCAACAAGGCTCATAGCAGATATCATAAATCCATACATCAAATACCAATTTAAAGTAAGGCCTACTCTTCAATAGGTACACATTATATTATCAAAATACAGACTCCTACACTTGATAATACAAATACATAATGATGCTATACAAGACTTAACAAAATTAGCATCTACTCTATTCTACTCAGACCAAGTGTAGCTCCCCCACACGGGGCCTCAGCTCATGGATATTCATCCACTTGCTTACCCTTATTCTTACCCGAAGCACTTTCACCTGAAATGTTTAACCCATGAAATAGGGTGAGATATAAATCTCAGTAACCAATGCAATTCCATCATATAATCCAGTTTAATAAGCATATATGCATGAATCAAAATCAACATCAAAATCATATTAGCCATATCAGTAAATGAAACAATTTGGCTATCATGATTACTATCCCATACTAGTAATCATAATTTCACATGTTAAAGGCCATTAACACTGGGAGAGACCCGTCCATGGCACCTACTCCCCATTGAGCACAACCAGAGTTCAGTGCATCTGGGGTTTGATTATAACCCGGTGCTAGATCGAAGCACATGCACGGGTGACAGCCGCACCACAGCTCCACCATGGACTCACAAGGTCCAATCATAATACAATAGATAGCCAACTAATTCATTCAACATTTCAAATCATTCATATACAGCAAATATGAAATTAAACCAGATACATGCATGGAATTAATATAAACCCCGGTTACCTCACTTGTAGACAATTTGCAACAACTACCACAAGTACAAAAATCTCTCTATAACCATAACATCAAAGAATTACTACTCTAATTCATCATTAACAGTTGCAGCAAGTACCTAAAGAATTTAGAATACTAATGACTACTTAAAGAATACCTACCCAGCCACTACAAGTCCCAAATTCGGATTGAAGTACCTTCTACTAGAAATCTCAATATTCACCCAAAATCCTAAGCAAATTCATACAAAATTAATGCCCATTTTATAAATCAGCTATAGGGGTCTCAAATTAACAAGGAAAGCATCAAAATAGAGGGTTTAAACTTACCTAATGTCAACCCTAACCTTAACCTACGAATTTTCACCATAGAAACACCAGACAACTACATTTCAGATTTTGGGTATGGTGAAAACACTCTAAATGAGAAACTAATCAGGCCAAATTAAAGAGAAAGATGAGGGGATTAAGTTGTATAACTATTACCTTGGCTAAATTTTGCTATAAATGTGAGAAAATGTGAAATTATACCAAGAACCCTAGATTCTCCCTCTCACCTCTGAATTTTCTTTGCATCTTGGTGTTTTGCAGAATGGGGGAGGTGGCTGGTCAGTTTTTAGGGTTTTAGTGGGATTAAGTTGGGTCAAATATGGGTCATAGGTTGCTCCAAGGTCCAACTCCAAATGGGCTTCAGATTTTAGCTTGTTGGGCCAGTTTTAAAGTGTTGGGCTGCAGAATTTCTTTGGGCCAACTCTTAAGCATTGGGTTGCTGAAGTTTAATTAGATTTGGGCTAAATTTGAGGAGCTCAAGAATTTGGGTCTGCACAAGGGTTATTGGACCACTTATAAGAGTCTATATAAGGTGGATCTTGGGCCTCTATCACATTAAATTGGGTTGGGTCTGCACCTAACTCATTGGGCCTCCACTAGCCTCTTATCATGATCTATTAATTTGGGCCTAGATGGAATTTCTATCCCATTAAATTCCTAACCCATATTAATAATTTATCTCTCTAAAATTCCTATTCACTCAACTTTCCCAATCATCCCATATTAATTATTCTTAATTAATCTAAATCCATGATTAACTCCTTAATAAATTTTAGGGTGTTACATACTGTGAAACCTTATTTATGCATGTGGTGTGGATCCACTTTGAAGGATGCCCTAGATAACATGTTTTTATGACTTTATTTCTTTATACGATGGAGATTCTAACAATTATCTTTCTTTGCAGATTCAAAAAGCCAGGGAAAGTGATTCTTTACCTTTAGTTGTAAAATGACTTCTAAAACTTAGGTCTATGTTCATTGATATAGGATATTAAATATAGTACCTGCGGATACTATTTTTAATTAGGCTATATTTCTAAAGATGATAAAGTCATATTTCCATAATGGTTGTCCAAAATATGCTAAATTTAGATTATGTTTATTAGAAGTTTAAATGACGACTCATGCCTTGTAATAGTCCATAATGCTATTATTTGATAATATTATACCATGTTCACTAATGGCTTTTAGCTACAATTTGATGATTTATGAGTTTGTTATTAGTTGGTATGACCAGTTCATATATTTATATGATGTTATATATTTACTTGCTTAATACTATGCTTTCTTAGATACATAAGAGAAATGAATTGTTTTTTGCACATGCAGCAATTGAATCATTATCCATTTTTTATTTGCTATTTTCTTATTGAAAATCTTTATGATTCTCATTTTTTGTTCAAATAATCATGATGCTTAAGACACGATATGTCATAGATGTTGTGTGGATAACCATAGAGATATTAGGAGTAAGACCATTTTAAATTGTTCTTAACATGAAGATAACCATTGTCATGGAAGAAAATCAACTAGTACCTCCCCCACTGAGTCCACCTACTTGAGCTAACCATGTAAGTTAGTTTTCATTAAGTACATATGATAGCTCTATAAGGCTAACTATAATATGTATGACTGAACATCTCTAAAAAAGTGGGTTAATAAGTCCCACTACTTGAAAATATTTTGAAGTTATCCAAAAATAATTGTGTGACATTTGCTTACTTTTACCTAATAAGATAATGAGTTAGCTTTTGCTTACACTAGAAACAAATTATTATTATTATTATTATTATTATTATTATTATTATTATTATTATTAATTAGGTCAAATAAATATCTATCTTAAAGGGTTGTAATATAAGTGGTATTAGAGCGATTCATTTAGCCAGTACCTAAAAGGGTCTAGATAGAATTAGAAAGGACGAGGAGTCTTAGCAACATAACTTTGTTTTGATACGTAGGTAAATATAAATGATAGTGGTACCAACACTTATGTATTGTATATCATTACTTGATGTCATAAAATTCTTCATAAGTAGAGTAAAAATTTATTGAGCCTAATCATTTTTGTTTGTGTAGAAAAGTTATGACATTAGGAAGAAGGAACAACTATAAGGGCACTAGTTGTGATAATAGTATGACAAATGCCATTGAGAGAATGGCTGTTACTTTGAGGGAACAAGTAGAAGCAATTGCTATTATTATAATATTTCTAAGTTTCCTGACTAATTAATTAAAACTAATATAATTATTAAGAATTATTTATACGAATTTCTAGTAGAATTTTAAGGATTTAATTAAATTATGAGTTTTAGGAACTTTAGAATTTTATTAGGACTATAAAAAATTTTAAGGAATTTTTTGAAAATTTTTATGGACTATTATGAATCTTTTGGAATTTATTAGAATTCATTCCTAAATGTCAAAGAATAAATAATTATGAAATAAATGCTTAAGGAATGAATTTCTAGAAACTAATTGGAACCTTAAGGGCCTTATAATATAAGAAAAATATTTAGGAAATAAAAATATTTAAATGAAATTTAGAAATCAACATATAAATGTTTAAAGTGTAATTTTAATTAAGGACTAAAATATGATTTTGCTCAAATTAAAAATGGTGGAGATAGGAAAAGATCTTTATATCAAAATGATTGCATCAACTATTAGAACAACTTTCATAAATCATAACATAACTTTTCATCTTGTTCTATCAACCAAAGTTAATAATATAGCTTGCTTGCAAATAAAGTTGTGTGAAGATCTTCCTGAGGGAGTTAGCTATCTCCCCTTCTATAAATGCTCTCCCCTTTGGCACATTAGTTGCACACAAAATTTCCTTACCCTTATTCTACCAAAATCTCAATAGAGAGGAAGAGAGAAATAGAGGTTGAGAGGGAGTGTAGAATTAAAGAGTGAAAGAGCATGAAAGTGACAGAGAAAGAGTGGTCTTGTAGAAGGGTAAAAAAAAAAGGAAGGAGAAGAACAAGGAGTGGAAGCAAAGCCACAAAACTAGAGGTAAGAGCACGTACCATCTTCTCCCTCTTCTCTTTTGTTTTCAAGCTTTTGGAAAGGAGTAGAACACTCTATATTGTTATCTTGTAGTTAAAATATGATTGTGGAACTTTGTTTGTGTTACTTTGACCCTTGAGCTACTTAAACCATAAACCTTGCATAAATTCCTCCATAAGGCTTCCAACTTAGAAATTTTGGTTGAGGGCTTCCATTCCTTGATTTTGGATGGTTTGGCATCTTAGTAGTTACCTATAAACATAAACTTTGCAAGAGAAAACATTAGAATTCAAAAAATGGCAAAGGTTAAAAATTGGCTGCTTTGGTGAGACATAAAATAGAGCATTTTATGCTTTATATATGCCACATCACCCTTGAGGCAATGTCGTGGTACCATCTATATTGTCTAAAAATCCTAGACAACTAAAATTTGACTCGTGCCACAGTCATAGTCCCTCTTTTTTGTTGTTTTGAGTATTTTCTTACATGTTTTGATTAGTTTTAATGATGCATGATGCAATACAAGTTTAGAAGGGTTTGAGGGACAAATAAATAGACATAAAGGATGAGTTTTTAACTCGGGTTGTACATCACATGGTTGATAATTTATTGAATATTTCTCATATGAAAACATATGTGAAAGAAGTAAGTATGAAATGATTGTTGTATATGTTATTATGTGAATTGTTTGTATAGGTTTATAGAATAGTTTAGTCTTGGGGAACCTCAAAGCTAATTAGAAAGATAAGGAATTAAGTATATTCCAAGAATAAAGAGAATATATATATGCTTAAAGACATATAAGATTTCTATATAATCATAATTAAGACTTTTATATGACCTATATCTTGACTGGACATGGACCTATTTATAACCCAAATGACTAATTTGGACATATTTGTACCTTGAGACTCAAGAGCATAAACAAGGACCTTAAAAGACATTGAAAATAGAAAAGTTGCTATAAGAGTTATAGTTCCTTAGGAATTTACTATTATTAGATATTCTTATTAATAATCCTATATGTATATCATCTGGTCTATATGACCAATTCTTTATGAATCTTATTATTGATTGAAATATATAGGTTAAATATTATAATACATATATGCATGTCTGTACCCTAATCAAAATATACTAATTTGAATTCAATACCCATAAAGAAAGAATATATGTGATCTATTTTGTGACTTTACTAAAATTTAGTGAAGTTGAAAGGATAATTGAATAGGGACCTTAAATATGACTTGGATAACCTAGAATGTGATTTAATTAAGAGAATGATCATGCATGTGATGTTAATACTAGTAGAGATATGATGATTACATACATATGGCCTAGATATATGAATATTGACACGTTTATGCATATGGATGTTAATGTATCTAATTGCATTATATGTGGTATAAGCATGCATATGAGAACAATTCTTGTAGGTGAAGCATCTTTAGGATGAAGATAAGGCTTTTAAGGGATTAAATCCTAATAAAGGTTAATCTATATAAAAAGTGACAACTCTCTATCTATATAAAGAAGAAAAGGTATGATAATATGGAAACAAAGGGGTTAAAGTCCTTCTTAGGTTTTTGTCCCATTCTTTTTAAGAAAAGGTTTTGACAAAAGAGTCATTAAAGGTGAGAAGGCTTTCATATAACTTCAGGTTTTAAGTTTTAAATTGTAGTTAGTGGATTCACACTAAGGGATGCCTAAATTATGTTTACTCTTATTCATGTTGTGTTGTTTAGATGATCATAAAGATCAAGGAGAAAATTCTTCCTTTTTTATGGCATCAAAAAACTATGTCTCATACTAAGTAGTATGAGATGTTTAATGGGTTATCTATGATTATAAAAAACTAAGCTTGTAACAAGTAGTATGGGATGCTTGGTACTAGACTTAAGAATTAGTTTTCTTTAGCACCAGTGCTTTCCATGTAAGATCATTTGTGTCTTCTCTTGTAATAAATAGTATGAGATGCTTGGTACTAGACTTAATAATAAGTTTTCTCTAGCACCAAGACTTTCAATATAGATCATCTATGTCTGCTTAGGAGGGTATATATAATGGCATAATATGTTAAAGCTTGCCAATATATAAAAGGTTCAAGTGGTATAACAAAGATGATTAATTGAGCCTAATGAGACTAAGCTAAATTAACATAGCTTGAAAGATATTTTTTGTGGCAACACATGATATAGTGCTTCATATATGTATTATAATATCTACATGCAATTATGTATTGATTGTCATGAGATGCATGATATCTAAAGACGATAATCAGCTTGATAATAAAGCAAATATATGCATCATTATGTTTATATGTGATCATGAATGATATGTTGATCATCATGTGTACGCTTATAGTAATCATGCCATAGATAGTGACATATATAATATAAGGACCATATTAGTTCATATGCAGAGATGATTTTATTGAAAAGGACAAACACAATTTGGAATTAATATGCACATATACATTTCATATAATTTGATATATGTCTAATCTCTTATCTCTGCTGTTATGTCGTAATGTGTTTGTTCTGTTTATATGCTATAAAGAAGAGGCGAAGTGAAAGAAAATGTTTTTTACACCTTTGGTAGTTGGACCATTACTAGTTTTTAAAAATAATAAGTATATTTATTAAGAATATAAATCTTCACTGCATTTAGTAATATGTTCAGATTGAGATCAAGCTCTTATTGTTTAAAGCTAACTATAAATAGAACACATGGCTGATAGTTAAAGTGTAGTATAATGAAGATAGAAGACTTTATCTATTCCACTAGTTGATTTGTAATAATAAGTAGGTGGTGTTCACTTAAAATTAGGAAGTTGTACCATTCAATGGAGTTGTAATTTTAATAGATGAGTGAACTTATGATGTAAAGAATAAATAGTTGAATGTTTACGAGGTGAGTTTTGGTATTTACATATCTAATCAAGTAAGAAAAATTCTATGCTTTCAAAATTCCATCATAATTCTGGAACATAAGTAAAAGGTTTAGCAGCACCTTAAAAGTGAGAATGTTTCAACTTCTATAAGGGAACAACTTGGTGCCACTAATCGATTGATTCAACAAATATAAAAAAATGGGAATGACAACTAGGTTCTAGTTACAGAAAATGGAGAGGTGGCACCAAACACTTAAATCCCAGTAAATAAGAATAACGATGTGGCACAAAATCCAATACCACACCTAAACTATAAAGGCCTAGTAAAGTTCAGAAAGGCCAAGCCTCTGTCTTTCTAAGGAGAATACAAACCCTCTATGGCATATGAGTAGTTAGAGGAGTTAAAGAAAATCTTTGAGATGCTAGGGTGTATAGATGCCCAAAAAGTGATATTCGCCACTTATATGCTAGTAGGTGATGCAAACAACTAGTGGAAAGAGTCCAAGTGAGGTACGAAGGCCTAAAGAAACAAAATAACTTAGGAAGTGTTTAAGATTGCCTTTTTTTTAGAAATACTTCCTAAAGAGTGTAAAGAATAAAAAGGAATAGTGATTAGGAAGTTGTGATCGCTTTAGAAATCCAAAAATTTACTAACCTAATGAACAAGTGTAAGGTGATTGAAAAGCATCTCATGAATGCAGATAAGGAGAAGAAAAAGAAATAATTATAGAATAAAAATAGAATAGGGAATGTTTAGCTTTGCTAAAGGGAAACAAGTTGATAGGAACCTTACATCCATAGTTTGCTTCAGATGTAGAAAAGCACATAGGAATAAGTCTTGTCTTATAAGATGAAATGTTTGTTACACTTGTGGGAAACATGGCCACTTTTCATATGACTGCATACAAAACAAAGGGAAGGCACCAAAAGGGAAGATGCTAACCTAAAAATTGTTCATGAAAAGGGAAGTCTTTACTATAAGTGGGAAAGAAGCTGACCAGTCTCCTAATCTCATGCAAGGTACATGTTTTATTAACAATATTCCTTTATTGCACTATATGATTTGAGAGCTATAACTCCTTCATATCTATTAATTGTATGAAGAGATTAGATTTGAATGTTTTTGACTTACCTTTTGAACTACATGTCTCCACTCTTATGTGAATGAAATTTAGTACATCAATTGCTTGTTTAAATTGTCCTATTCAAATTGAAGATAGACCCTTTTATTACTTATCTTGTTTGCTTACCTTTGAGCAATATGGACATTACTTTTTAGCATGAATTGGTTAACTAAAGACAATGTCACCATAAACTATTTCTAGAAGGTAACACTACCTTTAGCTAGGTTTACTAGGAAAGAAAGCCTTTTGATTAGACCTCTAAGTGTAAGAATAGTTTCCAAACTTTGAAAGAGAAACTAACTATCACGCCTATCTTAATAATTATTGACCCTTAGGGAAATTTAAAAGTCTATAGTGATGCCTCTAAAAAAGATTTAGGACATATGCTTATGCAAAACAAGATGGTAGTAGCTTATGCCTCTAAGCAACTTAGGCCCTATGAAGAAAATTAGCTTACTTATGACTTAGAGTTAGCAGCAGTGGTATTTGCCTTGAAGATATAGTGACATTACCTCTATGGAGCTTACTTTGAAGTTTAGTAACCATAAGAGCCTTAAATAGTTGTTTGACTCGAAAGAATCAAATATAAGGTAGAAAAGATGGATGGAACTTATTAAACATTATGATTATGAACTTAGTTATCATTCAAAAAAGGCAAATATAGTAGCAGATGCTTTGCGTAGGAAGTCCCTACAAATTGCAAGGATGATGATTAAGGAAGTCAAGATGTTGGAATACTTTAAAGATATGAAACTTTTCATAACCATCCTACCCCATAGTCTACATTTAAGTAAACTTAAAATTAAATGCGATCTAAAGATTCTGATTAGAAAGGTCCAAAATTTAGATCTATCCTTACAAAATCAATTAAGACGTGCAAAAATTTTTTGTAGCATCCAATAGAACCATTCTATTAAAGGAAGGATGTGTGTTCTAAGCTAGGTTAAACTTAAGAAGAAAAATTTGAAAGAAGCCCATAAAAGTAATTACACTATTCATCTTAGTTCTAACAAAGTGTATCAAGATTTAAAAAAGATGTATTGTTGGCTAAGAATGAATAAGGAGATTGTTGAATAGGTGGCTAAGTACCTGTGTGTCAAAGGGTTAAGATAACGCACACAAAACCCTCAAATTTGCTCCAACCTCAACGGGACAATGTCATCATGGATTTTTTAATGGGACTACCTAGAACCTAGACTAGTGAGGATGCTATATAAGTAATTATAGATAGGTTAACCAAAACCACCCATTTTTTGCCCATTAAGACTAAGTACTCTTTAGATAAACTTGCCTAATTATATCTCTAAAAGATTGTGAGGTTACATAAGGTTTGATCTAGTATAGTATTAGATTGAGATGCTAGGTTTACATGTAGGTTTTGGGGAGCATTACAAGAAACTTTAGTGCCAAACTGCATTTTAGTATAGTTTATCATCCCCAAATGAATGGTTAGTTAGAACAAATAATTTAGACCCTATAAGACATGCTGAGAGCTTATACCTTAGACCAAGGTGAAAGTTGAGATAAAGATCTACCATTAGTAGAGTGTTCTTACAACAATAATTACCATTTTATTATTAAAATGTTACCCTATGAAGCCTTTTATGATAGGAAATTTAGGTTGCCACCATGTTGGTTTGAAGTAGAAGAAAGGAAATTCATAAGGCCAGAATTGATACAAGAGACCTTTGAACAGCTTAAGATGATCTAAAAAATAATGCTTACTCCTTAGAGTAGGCAAAAGAATTATTCTGACAAGAGAAGGAAACTCTTAGAGTTCGAGGAAAGAGCAAATGTGTTTATGAAAATCACTCCTTCTATAGGTGTAAGTAGATCCCTAAAATCCAAAAAATTTGAATCCCAAATGCATTGGACCTTCTCAAATTATCAAAAGGATTGGATCTGTTGCTTACTAAATTACATTGTTACCTAGATTGTCCAATCTTCATCCTAGATTCCATGTATCTCAACTTTGAAAGTATGTTCCTAATCTTTCACACATTATAAAAGAAGAATCAATGCAATTCAAAGAATATCTATAATTTCAACCCAAGCCTATGCAGATTATGGACATTGACCACAAACATTTAAGAAATAAGAGTATCTCCTTAGTCAATGTCATTTGGGAAGGGCTAACCCCAAAAGAAGTCATGTGGGAAATGGAAGATAAGATGAGGGAGAAATAATTAGAACTATACCATTAAGGCAATTTTAATTTTTATATATAAAATTCCTAAAAGGTGAGAAGAAATATAACATCTTTCTCCCAATAGGAATTTTTTTATAATAATTCCATAATTTTAAGACAAGTTAACTAAGGTTAGAAAAAAATTCAAAAACTAAATAATGATTAAATAGTGAAGATTTAGTGAAAAATAAATTTATATAACATAGAGAAAATTTTTTAGAATTATCTAGAATTTATTAGAAATTTTAAGAATTTATTTGGCATTTTTTATAATTATGAGACCCTTAAGGCCAAAAAGGCCCTAAAAATATTAAAAAATTTTGAAAAATAAAAATATCTAAATGGCATTTTAGATTAAAATATAATTATTAAAAATTTAAGATTCCAATTCATATTTTCATCTAGAACTAAAATACAATTTGGGTTAGGGCTAAAATGTAATTTTATTTGTGCCAAAATATAATTCTTACATAAAAAACAAAGTTGTTGAAATAATGAGTTCCAAGAGTTAAGAATTTTAATATACACTTTTGATGCCAGAACCAGATGGCTTTATGCAATTTGAGAGACTATAAGAAATTATCCTTTTACAAGAGATGCTTCCACTTCAACAAATTCCCAGCTGCCCTAGCCTTTTCTGTCTAATAAGTGACAAATTTTATATCTAGTACTAAACAATAAATGCAAGTTAGTCAATTGACTTGCTTAAGAAGATTTGAAACATGTAGAGAGAATAAGTGGCGCGATATGCTAGAGATTTGGGAGACTGAAAGTCAAGCATTCATAATTAAACCTCTCCTTCTCTAAATTCTCTTTGTTCATCGAAAGTAAAAAAGGAAGAGAGGGTAGAGAAGAGTGTAATATCTCCAAAATCAAGCCTTTAATAATTTTAATACTAAATAAATTACAAAAAATACATATTTAGGTAATAATTACATGAAACAATGCAGGATTTTTTTTTGTTCTAAGTGTAAGGGAAAAAATGATAAATTTATTAGTAATATAATGAAGTTTTATGGTGTCAATTAGGGATTTAATAAGAATTATTAAAAAATTTTAAAAATTATTTATACATTAATAAATAATAGGTAACTAAATAATAAATAATTAGGAAGGGAATTTTAATGAATTCCTTAGACTTTCTAAAAGTATAAGAAACTTTTTAGGAAATAAAATATTTAGGTAAAAATTAAAAGTTAAAATATAATTATAAAAAATTAAGAGTAAAAATATGTAATTTTTGCTAGAGGCCAAAACATAAATTTTGCCAAAAGTTAGGAGATAAAAGCTTTGACTCTTCCCCCCTGAAGAAACGTAGGACTTGGAGACGACCTTATACTTACTTGCGTACACGACAAAATAATAATAATGAAGCATAAAATAAAACAAATTGTAATAATAATAATAATAATAATAATAATAATAATAATAATAATAATATCTTAAAAATAAATGGATTAAATAATAATAAAATCAAATATTATATTTAGAGAAATTAAAATTTATTTAATACCCTATAAGCTTCAATGAAATATTTTACTCAGAGGCATTAAAAATACAATATATAAGTTAAATTTATGAATAGTAAATTTTATAAGAAAAATATAAAAAACTAACATTTATAAAATAAAGGTATAGAAAAATTATAATATATATATAT
Organism: Erythrophleum fordii; assembly: GCA_032878935.1. Classification (NCBI taxonomy): domain Eukaryota; kingdom Viridiplantae; phylum Streptophyta; class Magnoliopsida; order Fabales; family Fabaceae; genus Erythrophleum; species Erythrophleum fordii. Next base: position 3,846,099 of record JAVQMF010000055.1, read on the forward strand.
ATATATTTTAATCGTATGAACAAAGTATCAAGATTCCAAAAGGCATATAGAAATAATATATATTGTAATAATAATATATGCAATATGTGACCTACAGAGAAGCTTCACATGTTAAAGAAAATTATATTAACACATGCGAAGGAATATATGTCATCAAAAGAACGTCCTTTCCATAAAAATCCTCCACGTTAATTCAAACAATTAATGAACGGATTTTAAAATAAGCGAAAGCAATGTGCAGGGATCTAATCTACGCTACATGTCCGAAATTCAAGAGGCTTGTGTGATGTAATGAGGTAAAATCCCAACCTTACTCCTCCATTCTTACGTGGCATAATCCAATGAAGTATCAATGAATGTATAAAACAAGCTGCTTCTCTTTTCGCCGGGGGGCAAGCGTCAGCAATAGTGAGAGGAGAGAGACAGTGTGAATAGTGAAAGAAAGAGAGAGACTAATTCGGACATAAAGGGAGAAGCGTGAGTAAATTGAGAAACTAAAGAGTAGCAGAAGTGAAAAGGGCGGAAGAGAGGAGGACGAAGGAAAGAAAACAAAATAAAAAATTTATGTGGGAATTTTTACAATTGAAAGAGGAAGCTTATTTGGAGTTAAGAGCACACCTCAATCTAAGTATAGAGCTTAGTTATTTTTTTTTATCATGTATATATATTAATTATTTTTTATCATGTATATATATATATTGCTTAATTCACTAGATGATGAGAATTAGAGAATTTATCATTAAATGCTGAAATTTATTATTAAATATTTGGTTATTTAATTTATGAATTTATTATTAACTATTCAGTATATTTAATTTAAGAATTATTATTATTATTTTTTTATGTTTATTTTATGAGTTATTGGTTGCTTTTATAAGTTCATTTAAAACCCTAAAAATTTAATTTATATAATATCTCATTTAATCTCTAAGCAAAGAAATATCTTTGATCCCATGCATAGATGATTAAAAAATGAACTGTTCTTAGAGATAAACAATCGTAATATTGAAATATGTTGATTCATATGCATAGATGTCTAAATCTAGAATTACTCTTATGTATAGGTGATCTTAGCATTGGGAATACTTTAACATGGACCTGACAAAGGCTTAATTAAAACACAAAAAACATCAAAAGACATTATGAATAGGAAAAATTTGTTTCATTAGAATTTGTACAAACAACTAGTGATTTCCTAGATAGCTTTAAGAGCATGCATAAAAATATTTTGAGAATTATCTATTTATAACTTAAACTTTTATTTATTGATTATGATTCATGCTCTTGTTGACTATTGATGCTCTATATTACAAGAAATAATTTGTACTCATTATAATATATGACCTAAATAATTTGGAATGTGAGAATTTAGAAATAATAATACATGTGCATATATCTTGTGTATTCAAATGTTGGTTTTGTGATAAATACTTGTCTATATGCTATCATGTCATCATAAAATGTACATATATCTAGTTTCACCTTCCATTAATAACAACAATTTCCCATATCAATACCTTTGGTAGCGAATTTTTCCGTTATTAAAACATCAACTCTTCAAAATTTGCACAAATAATTATCCTCATAAAAAAAATTCCCAAATTCATACCACACAAGTTTGTTGAACTCAGAATATCATAAAATAAAGCTAGAGAATCAAATTCCATTTCATTATTCAAATTTTTAGCTTTGCTCCCTAGTTTGCCTCAACTTTAAAAAATCATAATTTGAATTACAAAATTTGGATTTGTATAAATTAGATGTCTACAGAAAGCTCAAGATATAAATTATATGCTGTAAAAATTTTAGGCAAAAATAGGTTCATTAGGCCATGAAAAATCAATGAAATAGTAATTGTTATAGTATTCAAACATAAACCAGAACCCAAACTTTAGACATGCATATCTTTGGTTATAGAGCTTTGATTTATGCAAACTCGATGGTTATGGAAAGTTTATAATACTAAATATATTCTTGTAAAGTTTTATGAGCATTGGAGTTCAATTGTCCCCTCAAATATATAAAAAATTAGATCTAACTATATGAATAGTGTCCAATAAGTTTTGCAATTTTCAGCCAATTTTAAAAAATCATGATAAATTATACAGAGCTCCAAAATTTGTGTTCTTTATCTTTGTAGAAAGCTCTAAATGAGCTCTAAATTCTTGTCAAATTTCATCTAAAAATTCACTCATTTGGTTAGATTATGGTTCAAGGGTAAAAGAGGGCTCAAAATGGTGCAACTTGGGATCCAAATAGTTGAAAATGGACTCCTTCAACTCATATGACCACTTGAGCACATCTCAAATATCAAACACAATATAAATAACAAATACAATATGTGCCAAAAGCTATGCATCTCAAAATTACTATCCTACTTGTCCTAATGCACATGAAAATCCAAGAACCCATATGGTCATTTTACACAATGCTACATGTTTACATCCAAAAATATATTATATATCATTATCTCATACTTTTGGATATGTGAGAATGTTTACATCTCATAAAATACATATGCATCAATGTTTGAGTAATAGTATACATTAAAATATAAATCATTGTCAAACTATGGCCTTTCAATCCCTTTGCTCACCACTTTTGCTTCCATGACGATTACCTAGACATGTTTAATGGAAATATGGAGAAAAATGAGATTCAAAGAATCTCAATAATTCATTCACCCATTAAGCACACTTATATGGCATACTTTTATATCAAAGAAAAGCAAGTATGCATAATAGACATTCAAATTTCAAATAAATTATATATATGAAATCATATAGATCTACCAAGGTAAAAACAAGCTCTAAGGACTTTTGGTCTAACTTTACCCATTCATTTGAGACTTCTGGTTTGGCCTCACTCACTTTTAAGGATTTTTAACTTAGTCTCACTCACATTTGAGACTTTTAACCTTGTCTCACCTATATTTAAAAACTTTTAGCATAACCTCACCCATCAAAAGTCATTTTAATTTCGAATGCATTCCAACATTATATATTTGCATAAAATCATCAAGCCAATACAACAAGCACAAATTACAATTCATGAAAACATAAGCAATCAATGACATTCAAGCAATCAAGATAAGCATATAAGAATAGATGAAAAACTACCTTTATGTAAGAACTCAAATTAATTTCCCTTTGGTTCTTAGATTGTCTTTTCGATCTCACACCTACACTTGAGGGGTTTTCACTTACTTGGCCTAGATACATCAAACAAAGTACAATTGTATCAATAGAACTATATTTAGACTCGATTAAGCCTTACATAAGTTAGCTTTAACTTTAGGTTTCCATATAGCTCCATTTAGTGGCATAGTGAAATAACCATTACAAACCAATATCTTGGCTCCAAAATCTCCCCCAATATAAGTCATATAACTCCATTTAATCTTATTAGAGTCATTATAAATTCAATTCAATGAGCTTAACTCAAAGTTTCTTCTTTATGTATAATGAAACCCTAAAATTTTTACCTTTCAAAATAAGACTTCTAAATTCAAATTAATGATTCCTTTGGCATTTATAATTCATATCTAGACTATTTTTATTCTTAGACTAATAATAATAAAAAAACTCTCCTTAGGGACTTTAAATGGGTCTTGGCTGAGACACACACCATCCTTGCCTTCCATGGAATTTTTGTTTTCTTTCATGGGAAATTGGCATCTAAATGAGATCTTTAGCCTCTTCTTAGCTCAATTACTTACATGGTTTAAAACATCATTCTAAGGCCTCATACTTTCTAAGGTATAATCAGAACCCTAAGTTTCTATTTTTGCATTCCATGGCTTCTTAATTTGTTCTAATGACAAAATCTTAACTTTCACATTCCAAACCTTAATTCCTAGTATGGTTTTATCAAAAACCAACTCCCTTCACCTCCTTCCTATGTTGGCCAAACCTATGGAGTGACAGAGAAACAAGGAAGATCAAATTTCCCTAACCAAAACATATACTAAATGAAAAGGCTTTCCATGGTGATTGTTTTGATGTGTTTGGTTCCTTGTTAAAAGCTTTTTCCTCCTGAATTCATATCCAAAACCTCATCTTTTGAAATGCCAAGACCATGAAAAAAGAGAAGAGAAAGAATGGAAACTAGGCAAAAAGAATATCATAGGCAAATTCCTTAAGCTTTGTGACCTTAGGTGGCTTTAATCTTTCTTAGCTTTTAGTGCTTCTTGGGATGCCTTTTAGTTTGGTTTAGAGGTGTAGATTTTTGGCTAAAGTGACGAGAAGGAAATAGGGTGGTCATTTTATAAGGAGGAGCTAAGATTTCTTAAAAGAAAATTTCTCATTTTGCCCCTATTATTTAATTTCGTAGTTTAAGTTCATTTTAACGCCTTTTTTAGAACCATAATTTCCATCATGAAATTTAGGCTTTTAGTTTATTAAACACCTTTAGTTTCAAATTAATTGTATTCAAAATAATCCCAATGATTCAGTCAAAGTTTTAGTCAATCAACATATAAATTATAATCTGAAAGGGTTTTAACTATTCTGATTATTTCCATGGTTTCTAGGCCTCTAAATATCTTAATGAGCTCAATTTTATCATTTAAAACTTCTGTTTTTGAGTTTTCAAAAAGTTGCTTGAAATTATAATTTTGCCACCACATTTATCTCTTAATTCATTTAGTCATTTTGGCTTTATTTTCGAGCTATTCTTAGACACTTATCAATATTTTTAGATATTCAAATTAATATGCTATTCTCAATTAGCCACAATTTGCTTTTCTTTAAAGTGATCCCATATCATTTTATCATTTTCTGTTTAGTTTCTGAAAAACTAAGTATTACATATGCTATGGTTGAAATGAGTTTTTATAGGTAAAGAGAAATTTCAGGATAAAGATAGGATTCTCAATGAATAAACTTCTATTAAAAGATGGTTTTTGAAGATGGGATTCTATGAATTCCTAATTTTATAATAATTCTCCAGAAGATAGGATTCTCAAAAGAAAAAATTCCAAGAAGAGATGGTCTATATCCATAAAGGTAGATTTACTATTTATATGAAAGGAAGGATATGATCATCTAGAATCAACATAAGGGTTAGAGTTCCTTAAGAATTAAAGTCTTACTCTCCTAGGAATAAGTTTATAATAGAAGGTCACAAGAGGGTTGGGTGGCCTTCATATGACTTTTTGCTTAAGATTTTATGTTAAGGTTTGTAGATCCACTCTAAGGGATGCCCTAGTCATATTTACTCTTATCAATGGTAATTTTGTTAATCATAGTGACCAAGGAAAATAGTCTTTTTCCTTAAAGATGCTGAAAACCTAGTTCTTACACCACGTAATATGGGATGCTTGGTGGATTACCTATGATTGCGAAAACCCAAGCTTCTACAAGTAGTATAGGATACTTGATACAAGGCTTATGGATATATTTTCATTATAACTAGTATTTTTAAAGTAGGATCATCTACGTCTCCTTAGAAGGACATGTACAAAGGATACTCACTGGAGTACTATTCAAACTCTATGAATCAAGTAATGATAATGACATGCCAAATTTTATTGAATTTATGTAATACATGATTATAGATATGAGAAACCAAGCCTGTTATGATTATACTAAAATCATACTTATGAAAGATCTTGTCATAACCATGTTATTATATCTTATTGCAATTCTACATGATATATTGATTTCCATGCAATACATGATGTTTGCCTGCACTTAAAAATTTAATATCATGCTATTATAATATAGTTGAACATGTTATATATATGGCTACATATTTTGCATGATTATGTCTTAATACATGAGTATTTTTGCATATGTATTTGTATGTTGTATTATATTTGCTATTCTTATATGTCATGGATAAAGGAATTAAAAGAAAAAAAAAATTTTATACATGTAGCAACTTGATTATTACTAGTTATCATAATTAAATTATGATCTTATTGAGAATGTAAATTCTCGTTACACTTGACAATATATTCAAATAGAAACTTTAATTCAAAAGATGCAGTGTTGTCAATATATTAATATGATTGAGATAGATAAGAGTCAAGTCAACAAGGGCATCAATATCATGATATAAGACCCACTAGACAACTTGCTTTAAGAATGCCAACCAACGTAGGTCACACCTGAGGATTGGCTAGAAAACAAGAAGATGATCGAGGTAGAAACTTAAGGGAACATGTCCCTTACAACTTTAACCACAAGACGCCATAAAAGTTGATCACTCCCTTGATAAGTCTAGTTTGTATTCTCTAAAAAAAATAAAGATAGCAAAAGCACTATTTCTTTAAAAGAAAATTTTCATTTATCCTCCTTTAAATGCATTACAATAAAAGCCTATTTATAGGCAAACAAAACTTAGAATCCAAGAATCCCTTTTGTAATCAAGATGTAATGGACTAAAATCCCTTTCACAATCAAGATGTAATGGACTAACTCAAAAAACTTTGGCCCAAGGCCTTATTAACCAAACCTAATACTAAACAAAAACTAATTGGGCTCTTATTTAAATTGGACATAATTCCAACCCAAACAAAAAGCAAAACACACTGATCCAAATATTTAAGTCTTAATGCCACTTGCATTCAAGAACAATCTAGACACCATGCTCATGCCTAAATCACCATCCACATGTGCACATGGATAGTTCACAAGCTGAGGTGTTTGAGAGAGTGGTGCCATGTTATCTTCTATGTAAGTAATCTCCTTAGCTTTCAAATCAATGATCAGGTCTTGAAGTGCCTATTTCATTTATTTGGCTCTTGCTCTTATTTTTGGGTCTCCAATTCCTTACAATGGATCTTAAACTTTAAACTCAAGCCCTTGAACTCCATCTTGAACGTCCTTGGTCTCTTAAGCACGTACAATAACTTGATCACCATGCCAAGCTCCTTGATCTCCATCATATCAACTCTAACAAGTTAAAACAACTACATAGTGGTTATTATAGAATACTTAAAGTGATAATAATAAGACATCAATATATATCTAATGGTCCTGTTTAAGAACTAATTGTACTCACAAACTAATTGTACTTTTATATTTTAGTAACTAAATGCTATAATGATCTCATTTGTAATTGTGTAACTTATGAATATTAGGTGTATGAAATTAGTTACTTGATATATAGTAAAAAAAATTAATACTCCAAATTTTGCTACTTTGATAAATAGTTAAGAAGCATAGCAGTCTTTAAAGTAAAGGTGTTATACAGAGAACTTAGAGAAAGCAAAGAGAGCGAGAGAAAAGCAAGATAGTAGCAATAAAGGAGAAGGAAAATGAAGTTGAAGGAAAGAGACTTAAGTCTAGAAACTTAAGGCAAGACCTCTTATCTCATTTAAAACCATGTATGTATTGTCTATCTCTTCCTCCTCCCCTATTTCTTATTCTAAAAGAATGCTCTTCAATGGTAAAACTTTGGATTTGTTCTCTTGTGGTTATCTTATGCTTTCGGTAATGATTTTGCTAAGATTAGATACTTATGATATGCCTGATTATGTGCCTATGTCTTCTTTTTCATCATCAAGTTCTAACTTCTCTCTCTAATGAATGTTGATGATAATGCTTGAAACTCCATTTAATGTTGTTTTATACTTCAAATAAGGTCTTTGCTAAAGCTAGATGCTTGTAATGTGGTTAAAACTCCCTAAAAGCTTTGTCTATTTCATTTTCTTCGTCTTCTCTCTTTAGAGAGATTTTCATGGCAAATGTAACGCCCGGTATGTTGGAAAAACATAGAAACGGGCCGGTTTGAAAAGCAAGTCCCCTGAGATGAGTGATTCAAGGCCAAATAAAATTTGGATAAAATGTTAAATAATAGAAAATGAGAATTTGAGCCTTGAGTTGCCTAAAAATTGGGGCCGAAATCATTCAAAAAATTTGCCGAAAGACCAGTGGCATTTTCGTAAATAAGTGTAATTTTGGAAAACACCTAGGAGGGCTTTTTAAATGAAAATTTTGAGTTGCCCAGGGTTCTTAGAAGGCCCAAAAATCATGGGAAGCCCCGAGACCGATAAAGCCCCTTCGGTGTACTCTTTCTGACGCCGGTTAACCCAAACTTTGACCGGTTCGTTCGAGAAGGTTTTAGCTCCAATTTGAGTGATTCCAAAGGTATTTTATTAAATTTGGAATCTAAATTTTATAATGGAAAAGACGGTCCTAAAAAAGGAGCTAAAACGAAGGAGAAATGAAAATGCTAAGAACGAAGGGCAAAATTGGCATTAAAGTGTTAAAGGAAGCTTCTTTCTTCTTCTTTATATGCCACGTTTTGCCTCCCCCTCTCTAAACCGACTTGCTTCTACCCATTTTCAGAGGAGAACTCCAACTTCTTAGGTGCACAATGTAACAACCGGGAAAAAGAAAAGAAAAGAAAAGGGAAAAGAAAGAAAGTGAAAGCTGAAAATTTTCGAAGTCCAGAATTTTTGCTAAGTCTTCTCGCAATAGCGAGAAATGATCTCGCTGTTGCGAGAGTGCCTCCTCGCCATAGCGAACATGATTCTAGCTATAGCGAGTGCTGGCAGTAGTCCATACAAAAACCAGGGAGTTGTCCACTGTAGCGTGCGCCATAACGAGAGTGAGGTCTGGAACTGACGCGAGTTCGCCATAGCGAATAGTATATCTCGCCAAAGCGAAGGGAACTGACACGAGCTCGCCGTAGCGAAGGTTACACCTCGCCATAACGAAGTCAGATTACACAAGCTTGCTATAGCGAAGGTTAATTTTCTCCGTAGCGAGGGTCAGTCCGGAAGAGAGTAAATAGCGAGATTTAGACTTCATTAAACGCCCAAACTCATTTTTTCTCTCATATCTGCCCTAGACTTCGACCCAAGGAGAGAAAAGAGGCGTGGAGAGTGAAAGAGATCAAGAGAAGGAGGAAGAGCAAGGGAAAGGTAAGAAAATTTCCTCCATTTCTCTTTAGATTTCTGATCCCCTCCCCTTGCCCTCTTTTCCTACGATTTTGTTTGTAAAAATGGATGGTTTTTGGGCATGGGTCAGAAGAGGGAAAGTGGAAAACACCTTTGAATCTTTGTGTTTTCTTTGAAAATGTTGTTTTCTACTACCATGGGAGCTTGAGAGAGAGAAAGGGTTGATGGCATTCTAGAGAGAGAGAGAACTCTAGGTTCTGGTGTGTAGGAGAGTTTGATATGATGATTACATTCTAAGAGAGTAATTGCATGCTTTTGTGTGTCTAGGCTCAAGAGAAACACCTCCATCAAGGTGTGATTGTGAACCTAAGGAGGGAGAGGAGAAATTGAAAGGAAAAGCTAGTGTTGGCTTTGACTCATAAGGTAGCTCTCTCTTCCCACTCTTTCTTGTTGCATTCTTGGATATGATAGTCATTGTCTGTTATGTATATGCTTCTTGTGTGGAATATGCCATATGCTATTGCTTTGATGCATTGAATGCCAATATGCTTATGTGTTGAAATGTGAGATTTGCTCGGGTGAGGTAGTGCCGAAAGTCCCTTGAGATGGGTGAAGTGAAGCCAAAAGTTCCTTGAGATAGGTGAGACAAGGCCAAAAGTCTCAAACGAACGAGTGAGGCTAAGTCAAAAGTCCTTAAACTCGGGTGAGGCCATCCAAAAGTCCCTAAACTCGGGTGAGGCTAGACCAAAAGTCCCTGGAGCCCATTTTTGACATTGTTGTGATTTCCATAGCATGTACAATGTGTGTTGGATGATTGAGAATGGCTAAATGCCTCTTCACATGCTTTGACTTGTTATATGCCTTGATTGTTTACTTGAATGAGTGCATGAGCTACTGAGATTCCCTGAATCTCACCCCTTCCCCTCCCAACTTAATATGCTAGGTGGAGCTCAAGGAGAACCGAGCACACACCAAGGAGCCTAGGAGCATGCATAGATAGATATTACTTTCTTTTGGATATTTTGATGTAATTTTGATGTAAAGTGGTGCCAAGTGAATATGCGCCCACTATTTTTGAGATGTAAAGGTTGTAACAAGTGTAAATGTATGAAAGGATATTGTATGAACTATGTTTATAGCCAAATGAATGGAAATGAGGGTTTTGCCCCTTTTGTTGAATGCATGAAGTAGTGTATATTTGGCCGTAGCATAGCGAGATTGGAATGTATGTTGATTTGGACCACATGGACTTGTTATATATCCTAGTTTTATGCTTTTAAACTTGTCCATGAGTGGCTAGAGTGTGTGAGAGGCCATTTGGACCCGTTTAGGACCTTTGGGGTACCAAAACCAGGAAATTTGAGAGCTCCGTCAAAGTATGACCGGATGAGCTCCTCTTGCCATGAAATTTGGCGTGCCTCTAGAGTGCATAGAAAGCTTCTTGGGAAGCTAAAGTTGGTAATATTCGGAGGTCTAGAGAATATTTGGTGAATTGTTGAATTTGGAAAAATTTAATGGATTGGTCATGTACTGTTCATATAAACCAGAAAATGAAATCTGTGGCATTCTTAGACCAAATGCATTTCAAATGTGGTGAAATTTTATACACATAAACTAGACAACCACTGTGACCTATAGGAACTAGAATCACCTAAATTGGAGGTCTGTAGAGAGAGATTAGATCGTCTGAAGTTCTATATCAGCATCAGGGAGCTCATCTGACCCCCGTCACTGTTCCATCAGTTTTTAGGGTATAGGAGCTAATGAACTGATCTGGACTTATTTTTTTCCCCTAGTAGACATCCGTAGTTTTCCGAATTGGTATAATGTGCCCAGATTGGATGTTTGTGGATTTAGTTATGGATTTTTGAAAGTCATCACAGAAAGCTGCACCAGAAACAGTGATAGCTGGACCTTCCTCCCATTTTTGGTGTCAAACATGGTCCAAATACTGTGTTTATAGTTAGGAATGATTTTTAAATTTAACACTTAGAGATTTCCAGAAAGCTAGAGTTTGCTAGATTCCCATTTTTCTACAATTTCTTATGATTTTCTAAAGTTAGAGCAAAAATAAGACTTTTGGGCACAAGTGAGAAAAGTGCATTTTCTGGTTTTTGGCTCTATACTCGTGGCTTATGGTTTGTTTTATGCTATGTATGAGTCGTCTATATGGAGTTTGAGTTGAGGATGCTTGAGATGGGTTCACAGGACCCACGGGGCAAAAGATGAGTATATGAAACCCCGGTTCATAGCATAAAAATGCCACGGACTAGTGTTGATTCTTTGGAAATCATATGGAACCGAGCCCAATGAGAGGCTAGGTAGCGGTAGTAGATTAAGGTGTCACATTTTTTGTATCAGAGCAATGGTTCAGGCACTTTTGCTCGATGTTAGGCTCTTGAATGATGTGAATTGCTGGTGTTTGGTGTGAATGGTCATGGAAGTGGTAGCATCCAGCATTCCACCTGTACCTTCCCAGGAGCCTGCTACTCCACAGACCCAGACGCCTATCCAAAAAGTGTTAAAGCAGTTTAGGCAAAATAATCCACCCTCATTTGACGGGGAATTGGATGCGGATAAGGCGGAGGCTTGGGTGATGCAGCTTAAGAAGATATTCTCAGTGATAGATTGTACCACTGAGCAGAAAGCCCAGTTAGCCACCTTTATGCTAGAAAAGGAGGCTGATAGATGGTGGGAGAGTACGAAACCCCTGATGGAGACCAAGAATATACAGATAACTTGGGAGACTTTCTTGGTCGAATTTTATGAGAAGTATGTCCCAAGTTCAGTGAGGAAGAAGAAAGAGATGGAGTTCATGGGCTTGAGAAAGACGGACGAGATGACTGTGGACCAATATGTGGCCAAGTTCATAGAGTTGTCTTGGTATTCCTCTTACCTCCAGAGGTATGATGATGAACCCTGGAGATGTGAGCAGTTTGAGACTGGTTTGAGGCCTCTGATTAGCGACAGAGTCACTCCACAGTGGATCAGGAAGTTTAATACTCTTGTGGAGGTCAGTAGGGTGATTGAGACGAATCTGCAAGTTATCATGCCTACTACGACGACGGCTAGTCAGAAGAGGGTTCCGGATTTGAAAAGGCCGAAACCAGAGGAGGGTTCTAGTTTGACCCCTAGTACTAAGAGGAGAGGCAAAGGGCCATGGAATAGAAAACCACAGCGAGGTGTGCCACCTCCGCGGGGCCAGTCATCCTTCCAGCAGTCTCCGGTGACATGTTACAAGTGTGGGAAGCCGGGGCACATTGCTAGACACTGTCCTCAGATGGAGACAGCGCCTCCTCTTAGACCACAGACCCAGGGCCGAGTGTTCGCCCTTACTCAGCAGGAAGCCAGTGCATCTCCCAGTTTGATCTGAGGTACGCTGTTAGTGAATGGCCTTCCTGTAGTTGCTATGTTTGATTCGGGTGCTAGTCACTCGTTTATATCTTATGATTGTGTAAGGAAATTGGGTCTGGTTGTTAGTGTCTTGCCATTTGACTTGTCTGTCATTACACCCACTGGAGGCCACGTGGTTACTTCCCATACTTGCTTAAATGTCACTGTCAAATTTAACCATTGTCATACCACTCTTGATTTGGTTTGTATGCCTTTCCATGAAATTGACTTGATTATTGGTATGAACTGGTTGGCTGCAAATAATACCATACTTGATTGTGAACACCGAACCATTTCCCTACCTACTTGTGGGACCATACCTAGGGTAGGAGCTGAGTTATCTTTTATGACTACTACCCAGGCTGAGAGATATTTAGAGTATGGATGTCAAGGGTTTCTAGTCTTTTTCTCTATTCGGGCTGAGGTAGAAGAAGGGATAGAGTAGATCCCAGTTGTTAGGGAATTCCCGGAGGTTTTCCCTAGAGAGTTTGATTTTAGTGGCCTACCCCCTGAGAGAGAATTAGAGTTCCCTATAGACATAGTGCCTGGTGCTGGACTGGTATCCAAAGCTCCTTATAGGATGGCTCCCACCGAGCTTGCTGAGTTGAAAGAGCAGATAGAGGAATTGTTAGAGAAAGGGTTTATCCGCCCTAGTGTTTCACCTTGGGGTGCTCCGGTGTTGTTTGTGAAAAAGAAAGATGGTAGCTTGTGGTTGTGTATTGATTACAGAGAGTTGAATAAAGTTACCATCAAGAATAAATATCCTCTCCCTAGAATTGATGATCTGTTAGATCAGTTGGTTGGGGCATCTGTGTTTTCTAAGATAGATCTTAGATCTGGTTACCACCAGTTGAGAGTGAGAACTGAAGACGTCTCTAAGACGGCTTTCAGAATGAGATATGGGCACTATGAGTTCCTTGTGATGCCATTCGGATTGACGAATGTGCCTGCTGTGTTCATGGATTATATGAACAGGGTATTCAGACCGTATCTAGATCAGTTTGTGGTGGTCTTTATTGATGATATTTTAGTGTACTCCCGATCTTTTGAGGAGCACGAGAGGCATTTGAGACTAGTCCTAGACACCTTGAGAGAGAAAAGGTTGTATGTCAAACTTAGTAAATGTGAGTTTTGGCTGACCGAGGTGCGATTCCTAGGTCATGTGATCTCACGAGATGGGGTTGCGGTGGATCCCCATAAGGTTGAGGCTGTGTTACAGTGGGATAGACCTAGAACGATCACCGAGGTTAGGAGTTTCCTAAGTTTGGTAGGGTATTATAGACGGTTTATTCAGGACTTTTCTCGGATGGCCTTACCACTGACGAGGCTAACCAGGAAAGAGACACCATTTGTGTGGGATGAGAGATGTGAGAAGAGTTTCCAGGAGTTGAAACTCTGTTTGACCACTGCCCCTGTACTGATTATCCCTGACCCTAGTGAACCATTTGTGGTTTATTGTGATGCTTCGGGCAAAGGGTTAGGATGTGTGTTAATGCAGCAGGGTAGAGTAGTGGCATATGCCTCGAGGCAGTTGAGACCTCATGAGGAGAATTACCCCACATATGACCTGGAGTTAGCTGCCGTAGTGTTTGCTCTTAAAATTTGGAGACACTATCTGTATGGTGCGACCATAGAGATCTATAGTGACCACAAGAGTCTGAAATACCTGTTTGATCAGAAAGAACTCAATATGAGACAGAGGAGATGGATGGAATTCTTGAAAGATTATGATTATGTGTTGAAATATCATCCGGGTAAGGCCAATGTGGTGGCAGACGCCCTGAGTAGAAAATCCATCCATGTAGCCCATATGATGATTAGGGAGCAGGAGCTCCTAGAGAAGTTCAGAGATTTGAACCTCTCTTGTCAGGTGGTATCGGGTAGATTGTGTCTGAGTGAAACCCGAATTGAGAATATCTTGAGAACCCAGATCTTAGATGCCCAGAGAGAGGATGAGTTCCTGAAACGGATCAGGAATGAGATTACCCAAGGTAAGACCTCAGATTTCAAGTTGTCTGAGGATGGCATGATAGTATATCGGGATAGAATCTGTGTGCCTAGTCAGAATGAGTTGAGAGAAAGCATTCTAGAAGAGGCGCATAAGAGTAAGTATACTATCCACCCAGGTGCCACCAAGATGTATCAGGATTTGAAAAAGATTTTCTGGTGGCCAGGGATGAAGAGCCATGTGACGGATTATGTGGCTAGATGCCTAGTGTGTCAGAGGATAAAGATTGAATATCAGAAACCGGCTAGGTTGTTGCAACCTCTAGATATCCCTGAGTGGAAGTGGGATAGTATAGCCATGGATTTTGTCATGGGGTTACCCAGGACATCCTCTGGACACGATGCTATATGGGTAGTTATGGATAGACTGACGAAGTCTGCACACTTTTTAACTATCAGGGCTACTCATACACTGGATAGATTGGCCCAGTTGTATATCAGAGAGATAGTGCGACTTCATGGAGTACCTAATAGCATAGTTTCTGATAGAGACCCCAGGTTCACATCGAACTTTTGGAGGTCATTGCAGCATGCCTTAGGGACCAGATTGCGGTTTAGTACTGCATATCACCCCCAGACAGATGGTCAGACTGAAAGGACCATCCAGACATTAGAAGATTTGTTGTGGGCATGTGTGCTAGAGATGAAGGGGAACTGGGATGCGTATTTGCCGTTAGCAGAGTTTGCTTATAGTAACAGTTACCATTCCAGTATCCAGATGGCCCCTTATGAGGCTTTGTATGGGAGAAAGTGCAGATCTCCTCTGTGTTGGGTTGAGTTAGGTGAGAGGAGTATGATAGGACCTGAGATTGTGGACCAGACCACCCGACAAATAGAGTTGATTAGAAAGAGGCTCCTCACGGCTCAGAGTAGACAGAAAAGCTATGCTGATAAGCGTAGGAGGCCGTTAGAGTTTGAGATTGGAGACCATGTGTTCATTCGAATATCTCCAATGACGGGAGTAGGTCGGTCAATGAGGGTAAGGAAGCTCAGTCCTAGGTATATTGGTCCGTTTGAAATCCTTGAGAAAATTGGACCCGTAGCTTACCGAATAGCCTTACCTCCTAACCTAGCCCAAATATACAGTGTTTTTCATGTCTCCCAGTTGAAAAGGTATTTACCAGACTCCTCACATGTCATAGAATATGAGCATGTGCAATTGCAGGAAGATCTTTCCTATGTAGTGAAACTGGAGAGAATTGTGGATGCTAAGCTGAAACAGCTGAGAAGCAAGAGCATTCCTCTGGTGAAAGTGATCTGGAGAGGTCTGACATCTGAGGAAGCAACTTGGGAATTGGCGGATGAAATGAGGCAAAAATATCCAGAGTTATTCCCTTGAGGTAAGTCTTTTAAATTTCGAGGGCAAAATTTCTTTTAAGAGGGGTAGAAGGGAAAAAGAAAAGAAAAGAAAAGGGAAAAGAAAGAAAGTGAAAGCTGAAAATTTTCGAAGTCCAGAATTTTTGCTAAGTCTTCTCGCAATAGCAAGAAATGATCTCACTGTCGCGAGAGTGCCTCCTCCCCATAGCGAACGTGATTCTAGCTATAGCGAGTGCTGGCAGCAGTCCATACAAAAACCAGAGAGTTGCCCGCTGTAGCGTGCGCCATAGCGAGAGTGAGGTCTGGAACTGACGCGAGTTCGCCATAGCGAATGGTATATCTCGCCATAGCGAATGGTATATCTCGCCATAGCGAAGGGAACTGACACGAGCTCGCCGTAGCGAAGGTTACACCTCGCCATAGCGAAGCCAGATTACACGAGCTCGCTATAGCGAAGGTTAATTTTCGCCATAGCGAGGGTCAGTCTGGAAGAGAGTAAATAGCGAGATTTAGACTTCATTAAACGCCCAAACTCATTTCTTCTCTCATATCTGCCCTAGACTTCGACCCAAGGAGAGAAAAGAGGCGTGGAGAGTGAAAGAGATCAAGAGAAGGAGGAAGAGCAAGGGAAAGGTAAGGAAATTTCCCCCATTTCTCTTTAGATTTCTGATCCCCTCCCCTTGCCCTCTTTTCCTACGGTTTTGTTTGTAAAAATGGATGGTTTTTGGGCATGGGTCAGAAGAGGGAAAGTGGAAAACACCTTTGAATCTTTGTGTTTTCTTTGAAAATGTTGTTTTCTACTACCATGGGAGCTTGAGAGAGAGAAAGGGTTGATGGCATTCTAGAGAGAGAGAGAACTCTAGGTTCTGGTGTGTAGGAGAGTTTGATATGATGATTACATTCTAAGAGAGTAATTGCATGCTTTTGTGTGTCTAGGCTCAAGAGAAACACCTCCATCAAGGTGTGATTGTGAACCTAAGGAGGGAGAGGAGAAATTAAAAGGAAAAGCTAGTGTTGGCTTTGGCTCATAAGGTAGCTCTCTCTTCCCACTCTTTCTTGTTGCATTCTTGGATATGATAGTCATTGTCTGTTATGTATATGCTTCTTGTGTAGAATATGCCATATGCTATTGCTTTGATGCATTAAATGCCAATATGCTTGTGTGTTGAAATGTGAGATTTGCTCGGGTGAGGTAGTGCCGAAAGTCCCTTGAGATGGGTGAAGTGAAGCCGAAAGTCCCTTGAGATAGGTGAGACAAGGCCAAAAGTCTCAAACGAGTGAGGCTAAGTCAAAAGTCCTTAAACTCGGGTGAGGCCATCCAAAAGTCCCTAAACTCGGGTGAGGCTAGACCAAAAGTCCCTGGAGCCCATTTTTGGCATTGTTGTGATTTCCATAGCATGTACAATGTGTGTTGGATGATTGAGAATGGCTAAATGCCTCTTCACATGCTTTGACTTGTTATATGCCTTGATTGTTTACTTGAATGAGTGCATGAGCTACTGAGATTCCCTGAATCTCACCCCTTCCCCTCCCAACTTAATATGCTAGGTGGAGCTCAAGGAGAACCGAGCACACACCAAGGAGCCTAGGAGCATGCATAGATAGATATTACTTTCTTTTGGATATTTTGATGTAATTTTGATGTAAAGTGGTGCCAAGTGAATATGCGCCCACTATTTTTGAGATGTAAAGGTTGTAACAAGTGTAAATGTATGAAAGGATATTGTATGAACTATGTTTATAGCCAAATGAATGGAAATGAGGGTTTTGCCCCTTTTGTTGAATGCATGAAGTAGTGTATATTTGGCCGTAGCATAGCGAGATTGGAATGTATGTTGATTTGGACCACATGGACTTGTTATATATCCTAGTTTTATGCTTTTAAACTTGTCCATGAGTGGCTAGAGTGTGTGAGAGGCCATTTGGACCCGTTTAGGACCTTTGGGGTACCAAAACCAGGAAATTTGAGAGCTCCGTCAAAGTATGACCGGATGAGCTCCTCTTGCCATGAAATTTGGCGTGCCTCTAGAGTGCATAGAAAGCTTCTTGGGAAGCTAAAGTTGGTAATATTCGGAGGTCTAGAGAATATTTGGTGAATTGTTGAATTTGGAAAAATTTAATGGATTGGTCATGTACTGTTCATATAAACCAGAAAATGAAATCTGTGGCATTCTTAGACCAAATGCATTTCAAATGTGGTGAAATTTTATACACATAAACTAGACAACCACTGTGACCTATAGGAACTAGAATCACCTAAATCGGAGGTCTGTAGAGAGAGATTAGATCGTCTGAAGTTCTGTATCAGCATCAGGGAGCTCATCTGACCCCCGTCACTGTTCCATCAGTTTTCAGGGTATAGGAGCTAATGAACTGATCTGGACTTATTTTTTTCCCCTAGTAGACATCCGTAGCTTTCCGAATTGGTATAATGTGCCCAGATTGGATGTTTGTGGATTTAGTTATGGATTTTTGAAAGTCATGACAGAAAGCTGCACCAGAAACAGTGATAGCTGGACCTTCCTCCCATTTTTGGTGTCAAACATGGTCCAAATACTGTGTTTATAGTTAGGAATGATTTTTAAATTTAACACTTAGAGATTTCCAGAAAGCTAGAGTTTGCTAGATTCCCATTTTTCTACAATTTCTTATGATTTTCCAAAGTTAGAGCAAAAATAAGACTTTTGGGCACAAGTGAGAAAAGTGCATTTTCTGATTTTTGGCTCTATACCCGTGGCTTATGGTTTGTTTTATGCTATGTATGAGTCTTTTATATGGAGTTTGAGTTGAGGATGCTTGAGATGGGTTCACAGGACCCACGGGGCAAAAGATGAGTATATGAAACCCCGGTTCATAGCATAAAAATGCCACGGACTAGTGTTGATTCTTTGGAAATCATATGGAACCGAGCCCAGTGAGAGGCTAGGTAGCGGTAGTAGATTAAGGTGTCACACACAAGAGGAGGAAGAAATTCAAGAAAAAGGTAAGAAACTTTAAGAAATTCTATATCCTTCCTTCTTTAAACTTGCTCCTCTCCTCCCAAGCTTTCTTTCTATGATTTTAATGGAGATTTTGGTGCTATTTTGGAGGCAGAACAGAGAGGGAAATTTCAAAACTTGAGGGAGTAAGCCAACCAAATGGAAGAACAAGCCAAAAGAAGCAAGAAAACAAGGTAAAACTTCCATTCTTTGGTAGTTTCTCCCTTCCCCTTCCTCTTGTACGAATTTGGCCACCATGAGCCCACTTCTTAGGGGCTATTTTCTATCCAATTTATGGAGGGATTAGAGGTTTTGGAGTGCAAGGATTAAGAATCTATCATTGGAAGTAAGTAAAAGCCATTGAATCTCAAGTTGGAAAAGTATAGGGTGCTTGAACATAGTTTAAAATCTGGGTTGATTCAAGACTTCTCCATCATATGTGAGTGTTTGTTTGAGTTTCTAAGACTCCTAAGGAGCCTCCCAAGTGCCCCATCCATCAAAGAAAAATCCCAAACTCCATGGGTCTTTAATAGAAGCATAAATCTATCAAGACCCTTAGAGATAGCTAGGGGATGTTTTAATTAGTTCCAATCTTGATTTGGGACTTTATATGATAAAAGAAGATAGGAGAAACCCTTGGAAAAAATTTAGAAGCCTTAGGTGGGAGACGAGGCAATGACTTCCATAATGTAACTTTATGAAGCAACATGGACCTAGGTTTGTGAAAGTGAGTGTATGATGGCTTCAAGGACCTTAAATGAGGTCAAGAGGTCTAAATATGGCAAGAGAATGGAACCAAGAATTTTACTTGTGGTAGTTGCTTCATTAGGTCATTAATGAAACCATATTGTAATAAATAGAACAAAGTGTAGTCTTAAGAGTGAGTTGGATATTATAACTTGTTCCAAGAGTATAATTGAGTGTTGTTTATTGTGAATAGGCCAAAGAAATCCAACCCCACCTCCTTGTGTTTGTGGAATCAAAAAGGAGAAGGAACAAGTAAAGTAAGGCTTGAATTTGCACCAAGGTAGCTCTCCACCTTTTCTTGTTGCATTTTCTTGTTGCATATAGATCATTGTGTGCTTGTGTGTATATTTGTATGTTTGAGACATGCCACTTGATGCTATGTTGCTATTTTGGTACCAATATGCTTTCTTGAATGTCTTTGAATTGTGGAAATGGCTCACAAGGGTGAGGTAGTGCCAAAAGTCTCTTAATGTGGGTGAGGAGATGCCAAAAGTCTCATGGCATGGGTGAGACAAGGCCAAAAGTCCCTTGGACGGGTGAGGCTAAGTCAAAAGTCCCAAAAACCAAGAGTGAGGCAATTCAAAAGTCCTAGAAATGGGGTGAAGCCCAACCAAAAATCCCTAGAGCTCATTGTTATGCTTGACATGAGTTTGTGAGACGCCAATGTGAAAGTGGAATGCTTCATGAATTGATTGATTGCATACTTGTGCCTTTGACATATTTTATGCCTTGAAAATATGCTTGGATAGGTGTATGAGCTATTGAGATTCAATGAATCTCACCCCCTCCTTTCTCTCATCTCATATGATCTAGGTGGAGTCCAAGATCCAAAGGATGGAGGCCAAGGAGCTTAAATCTCCATCTCTTGGCACATTTTGCTAGTTGTGATGTACTAAAATGTCAAAGAATATATGTATATGTTATTTTTGAGCCATGACACTTTGAACAAGTGTAAAACTATGTAAAGTTAGTGTATGTATCAAAAATAGAGTTTAATGAATAGAATTGTGTATTTTGACCACTTGGGAGCCCACTTATGCATGTATGTATATGGAGTGGCATGGTGAAATTGAGTTGTATGAGGATTTAAATCTTATGAGGGACTTATTTGTGCTAGATTTATGCTTTCTAAGTTGCTCAAATGTGTGTGGAACAATGAATGGCCCATCTGAACCAAATTTGCCCCTTTATTAGAACCAAATTGCCATAATCTTAAGCTATGGCAAAATTTAACCAAATGACCTCTTCTTGACTTGAAATTTTGCATGCACTTAGATCTTGCCTAGAGCTTTTTGGCAAGCTAAAGATCAGGTCATTTGGAGGTCTGTGGAATTTTCTATGATTTTTCAAAGTTGGCATCAGAATTTCAGATTTGCACCAATACTATTTATTTAGTCAATTGTGAAATTGTGTCATCCGAGGGGCAAACGTGGTCCAATGGCTACAAGATTTTATAGGTAGAAACTAGGCATTTAGAGTGACCTATAGCAACTAGAAGCACCTTATTTGGAGGTTTGAGCTAAGAGATATGAATTTTTGAATTTCTGGAACAGTAATAGTAGCACAGCACGACCTGAGTCACTGTTCCATTGAATTTCAGTGGCTAAATGTGCTTTCTATGGTCTGAACCTATTTTTACCATAAAGTTAACATTCATAGCTTTCCACTACCTTGGTGCAAATTCAAGCCTTACTTTGCTTGTTCCTTCTCCTTTTCGGTTCCACAAACACAAGGAGGTGGGGTTGGATTTCTTTGGCGTATTCACAATAAACAACACTCAATTATACTCTTGGAACAAGTTATAACATCCAACTCACTCTTAAGACTACACTTTGTTCTATTTGTTACAATATGGTTCCATTAATGACCTAATGAAGCAACTACCACAAGTAAAATTTTTGGTTCCATTCTCTTGCCATATTTAGACCTCTTGACCTCATTTAAGGTCCTTGAAGCCATCATACACTCACTTTCACAAACCTAGGTCCATGTTACTTCATAAGGTTACATTATGAAAGCCATTGCCTCATCTTCGAACCTAAGGCTTCTAAATTTTTCCCAAGGGTTTCTCCTATCTTCTTTTATCATATAAAGTCTCAAATCAAGCTTGGAACTAATTAAAACATCCCCTAGCTATCTCTAAGGGTCTTGACCGATTTATACTTCCAATAAAGACCCATAAAGTTTGGGATTTTTCCTTGATGGATGGGGCACTTGGGAGGCTCATAAAGTAGACATGTGTAGCTTTCCAGAATGGTCAAGAATGCATGATTTTGATTTTTGTGGATTTAGTTATGAATTTCCGAAGTTGTGACAGAAAAAACTGAAATTTTG
The DNA here is from genome assembly GCA_032878935.1 of Erythrophleum fordii. Classification (NCBI taxonomy): domain Eukaryota; kingdom Viridiplantae; phylum Streptophyta; class Magnoliopsida; order Fabales; family Fabaceae; genus Erythrophleum; species Erythrophleum fordii. The sequence continues at coordinate 3,867,726 of JAVQMF010000055.1, forward strand.
GCCGAAAATAATAGAGTGAATTTGATGTTCCCTTTTGAATTCCACGAGTTGTGGGCCAACTTTGGTGATGCAAATGAGTTGTATGTATGTAATTAAATATGAGAATGTGATGTATGAACTCATATGGTCCTCGTGACACCGAATGAAATTTTCATACGCAACGCAACGCGAAATAAGGCATTATTTTAATGCCATTTTTTCATTCCCTTTTGTGCAATTCATCATGTGAGACATAGAAATGATAAGAAGCAAGCTAGAAATATATGGTGTTACAGCAAACATGGAACATTTTATGTTGAATCCTTAGATTAGGTTTTGAATGGTGTTTTGCTAATGTTTATAAAGTGTTTAAAGTGATCATTAGGGTCACTAAGGTTAGAAAAATGGAAGAACTTATGAGTGAACAGTGTTCTACACATGAACAAGAGGAAGAAGAAGACGTAGCATTGTAGTGCTAGCCATTCTCTCTCAACAAACAAAACATGCATAGCATCGTGGCACCACCGAGGCATATTGTGGTATTGCTTCAGTAAAAATGAAAAAAAATGTAAAATTAATTTCTTTTTTTGGGGATTTGCTTCTAATGGCTATTTTATATGCTAATTAAGAATTATTAAGAAATATAAGCCTTTTCTAAACCTTTTATATAGCCTAAAATATTCATTCAAGTTGCCCATTTTAATCCTCTTGGAACCTTAAGCATAATTATGAACTAAACATTAAAAAAATTATTATTAATAATTGGGTAAAATAAAAATCTATCATAAAAGGGTGTTACACCATACCTAGGATAGATATTTTCTATAATCTAGAGTATGTTAATTGGTCTATTTGAGATTCTTAAACAAGAGTCAAGAACTTCTTTGATTCTTTTTTGAGACAAAATCCTAGGTCTAGTACTTCTCTCACAAATAATTTTGGCATTATTTCTATAATTTGAGCTATATATGAGCCTTATTTTTGTTCTTATATAATCACTAGTGCCTCGTCGAGTTTTTATTGATATGCATTTATTACACTTTGATATATTCTTTTCTAATTATCTACATTAATCACCTAGCCTATAAAACCAATTTTTATTCCTTTTTTAAGGAGTATTATAAGTACTTTGGTTTTATTTGCTTTGAAAAAGATTATTCTAAAGGCAAATAAGGTGGAAGCATTTTGAAGTAAATAGGGGTAAGAGATTTTTTGAGATGAAAAGAAATAGATTTTGTTATTTTCTTGAGAAACATGCATATTAAGTTATGAGAAATAGCAACCAGACTCATGTAGAGAAGGATGCTTGTGTGGAGAAGGACTTGGTGATAGATGGCCCAATGACAAGAGGAAGAGTTAAGCATCTACAAAAAGCAATTGGACTTCAATTTGCTGAATTAGAAGCCCATAATGTTAGTGCATGCATTGAAGAAGCAAATGGAGCCTTAGTCATGCTTATTCAAGCCCAAGTTGACGCTTAAAGAGCCCATTGAAGCTAGAGGACGTGAATAGTACTTTAAATGCAAGATGTCTAGCCTATTAGTATTAATTACTTTATATTTTAGTGATTTAAATAAGGCCATATGGTCAATTAAATTTTTAGAAAGTTTTATTTCCTTATTATTTCAGAATTATTTGTTTCCATTTCTTTTAGGGGTGATTTGTTTCCATTTATTTAGGTTATTTTTTTTCTACTTTCTGATGAACAGTGCACATGAACAGTGCGCAACCTTGGGCATTATGTTTTAGGAAGTTTCTTAAGTCTTACTTTTAGAGTTTGCTTAGTATTCAAGTTTTGCATTTCCTTTGCCTATAAATAGGCCACCTTTGTATTGAATTTTTAGACGATGATTGAAGTAATAGAAACTATTCTGAGTATTTTCTCCAAATTGTGAGAGTTATCTTTTCCTTGCTTTTGTGAAGTCTTTGTCTTGTTAACCTATCCTTAGGTTAGTGATTTAAGTTCACAAAAGCCCCCAATTCATGCTTCGACCCAGGTGCGTCGTTGTGTGGGTTGGTTCATCGTGTTCCTAGTTGGGCATGCAGTCTAAGTCACAGGTCAATGCTCCTCTAACGTTGCTTGGCCACTTAATTCCGTCAGGTCTCGAACCCTCCTTTTACTTAACCTACGCCGTGAAGATTAGGCCACCCTTTTGATTTTGTATCATTTGGTATCAGAGCCTTGGTTTACACAGTAGGTTGTCTATCATACATTCATCATCCACCATTCTACTTCTTTTCTAGCCTCCATATTTGTTCCTTTTCCATATCCATTCATTGCTACCTTTTATTAAAATATATATATATATATATATATATATACTAACCTTTCTACCTTCCTTTGTTTCCAGATTTGATCCTTAGTGTGCACGATTTGGTTTTTATGCTACAAGAGCCATTTATTTTGTAATCTGGAAAATTTTTGTTATTCTGGACATTTTTGTTTTTCCCTTATCTGTTCAACCCCTTCCCTTTTGAGATTTTGGACAATTAATAGGTCAATCCTAAGTTTCAGAATCTCAACTTTCATTTCGTTTTAGAATCATCAAATTCGGAGTTCTCTAGAGGGAGTTATTGTCATTTTTAGTGGTAACGTTTTTTTATCTAATTTGTTTCCTATTGTGTAATTTTGTGATTCTCTTTCATCTGATCCAAAAAAAAAGAGGCCAAAAAAAAAAGGAAAAGGAATAGAAAAGAAAGGCAAGAGAAAAAAAAGGTTTGCCAAAAAAAAGTGAAAAAAAAAAGAAAAAAAATTGTGATAAGATTTCTTTCATTTGTGATCAGCATTATTTCTTCTTCCATTTGTTTCCTAATTTTTGTGATCCACTTTCCTATTCTTATATTGTTTCCTTTTATCTTGTGTTGTGGACTTTCCTATTGTGACTTCAACTTGTTTCCTATTCCTTTGATTTGAACTTTCCTAATCTAATCCTCCATTGATTTCTCATATCTTGGATTTTTAGAATCATTGCAATTGGCTCTTTGGCATTTTAAACTTGATCTTGCATTGTTAGGTGGTTAAATCTTCCCTTTTTCATATTGGAACCCTAGCCTAACTAAACCCTAACTTTACTTGTGACTTGTATGTGCCAAACACGATTTTTCATACCATCCACCCACACATACCTTGGTGAACCGAGAATTGGCAGTCTTTGATCACTTGACAAGGTCTTAGGTAACATAAGAGCTTGGGATTTGATATTGAGAGGTAAAAGGCAAGAGTGGGTAAGATCATTGCAGAAAAAGCCAATAAGAGAGAGAAAACACGAGTGGGAGTGTCATCTCTTATTTGAGTGAAACACGTGAGGGTGTGATTGTGAGGTCCAATATACTTTGTTTCTTGTTTCTTTTCCCCTAACATGGCAGATAACCAAGAAAAAGGAGAACTCCTTGTAACTAGGAGAGCCCTTAGCGCCCAGATGATGGCAGAAGAGGATAAGCAAAGAGAGAACTTGTTCCATACTCGTTGCCAAATCCAGGGGAAGATATGTGGTGTGATTATAGATGGAGGAAGTTGCTGCAATGTGGCAAGCACCGAGCTAGTGGAGAAGTTGAATTTGTCTACTTTCAAGCATCAATGGCCTTACAAACTCCAATGGCTTAATAAATATGGAGAATTGAGGGTAACCAAGCAAGTTAAGGTAATGTTTTCAATTGGCAAGTATAGGGATGAAGTGCTTTGTGATGTTGTACCAATGAAAGCATGCCATATTTTGTTAGGTAGGCCTTGGCAGTATGATAGACGTGTTACACATGATGGTTTTCTAAATCGTTATTCTTTTGTACTTAGAGGGGAACTTATAACCATCCTTCCTATGTCACCAAAGCAAGTGTTAGAAGATCAAATCAAGAGAAAGAAGAAAAGAGAAAGTGAGTGTGTAAAAGTTTTTGAAAAAGAGGAGAGTGAAATTGAGAAAAGAAAATAGGGTAAGCCAAGAGAAGAGAGAGGAAAAGGAGAGAGAGCTAAAGGTAAAAGAGAGAAAGAGAGAAAAGTTTGTTAGTGGCAAGAAAGAGTGAGATCAAACAAGCTTTGTTTTCTCAACAAAACCTCCTAGTAGTTATCTACAAAGAGGCTATGTTGAATACTAATGACTTAACCTCTACTTTGCCTAGTGTTATTGCGTCTCTTTTGCAAGAATATGAAGATGTCTTTCCCAAAGAGGTACCATTTAGGTTGCCATTAATTAGAGGGATAGAACATCAAATTAATTTTATACTTGGAGCACCTTTGCCCAACCGTCTAGCTTACCGAGCTAGTCCTGAAAAGACCAAAGAGATTCAAAGACAAGTGCAAGAGCTGCTGGAAAAGGGATATGTGAGGGAGAGCTTTAGCCCATGTGTAGTACCAGTGTTGCTTGTGCCTAAGAAGGATGGCACATAGAGAATGTGCATTGATTGTCAAGCTATCAATAATATAACGGTAAGATATTGTCATCCTATCCCTAGGTTAGATAATATGCTCAATGAATTAAATGGCTCCACTATCTTCTCTAAAATTGATTTAAAAAGTGGCTACCATCAAATTAGGATGAAAGAATGAGACGAATGAAAAATTACATTTAAGACTAAACATGGACTTCATGAATAGTTAGTTATGCCTTTTGGCCTCACTAATGCACCTAGCACATTTATGAGGTTAATGAATCATGTCTTGCATGCATTCATTGGTAAATTTGTGGTAGTTTACTTTGATGATATCCTTATGTACAGTAAGACTTTACATGAGCATGTAGATCACTTGAGACAAGTCCTAGAGGTTCTAAGAAAAGAAAGATTGTTTGGCAATTTGAATAAGTATGATTTCTGCACTAATAAAATTATTTTTCTTAGTTTTGTTGTGAGTGCTGAGGGGGTTGAGGTTGATGAAGAGAAAATCAAAGCCATTTAAGATTGGCCAACCCCTACCACCATCGGACAAGTGAGGAGCTTCCATGGACTTGCAAGCTTTTATAGGAGATTCGTGAGGGACTTCAGCTCGCTGGCAGCCCCTTTGAATGAGTTGACAAAGAAGAATGTTCCATTCAAGTGGGGAGAAGCTCAAGAGAAAGCCTTCCAAACTATCAAGGAGAGGCTCATACGTGTACCTTTATTAGTCCTTCCAGATTTTGGTAAGATTTTTGAGGTTGAATGTGATGTTAGTGGAATTGGCATAGAAGGTGTACTCAAGCAAGAAGGTAAGCCCATTGCATATTTTAGCGAAAAGCTAAGTGGCCCTACTCTTAACTATCCTACATATGATAAAGAGCTATATGCTTTAGTTAGAGTGTTGGAAACTTGGCAACATTATTTATAGCCTAAGGAATTTGTCATACATTCTAACCATGAGGCTCTAAAACATATTAAGAGCCAAAACAAATTGAATCAAAGACATGCTAGTTGGGTTGAATTTATTGAATCTTTTCCATATGTGATTAAGCATAAGAAAGGTAAGGAGAATATTATTGCTGATGCACTTTCACGTAGGTATGTTCTTCTTTCCATGTTAGACTCTAAGGCTCTTGGTTTTGAGTTCATCAAGGAATTATATACTAATGATGTTGATTTTGGTGAAGCTTTTAACTATTGTAAGCCTGGAGTTGGTTAGGAAAAATTTTACTTGCATCAAGGATTCTTGTGTCGTGTTAATAAGCTTTGCATTCCTAATTGTTCTATGCGCATGTTATTAATGAAGGAAGCACATTCAAGAGGTTTAATGGGACACTTTGGCATTGTTAAAACCTTTGATGTATTGAATGAGCATTTTTATTAGCCTAAGATGCGTAGGGATGTTCAAAATCTTATGGAGATGCGTTGTATGTCATAAAGCAAAATCTAAATTAAATCCCCATGGACTGTATACTCCCCTCCTTATTCCTAGTATACCTTAGGAAGATGTTTCCATGGATTTTATTGTGAGATTACCTAAGTCTAAGAGGGGAAGGGACTCTATTTTTGTTATGGTGGATAGGTTTTCTAAAATGGCACACTTCATTGCATGTCATAAGGTTGATGATGCTTCTAATATTGCTCATTTGTTCTTTCAGGAAGTTGTGAGGCTTCATGGGATTCCGAGGACTATAGTGTCAGATCGTGATGCTAAGTTTCTAAGCTATTTTTGGAAGACTTTATGGAGCAAGTTTGGAACTAAATTGTTATTCTCTACTACTTGTCATCTGCAAACTGATGGAAAAATTGAAGTTGTTAATAGGACACTATCTTCTTTGTTACGAACTGTGATTAAAAAGAACCTAAAGAATTGGGAGGAGTGTCTACCACATGTCGAGTTTGCATACAATAGGGCTGTTCATTCCACTACTAAATATTCACCATTTGAGATTATATATGGTTTTAATCCTCTTGTATCCATTGACTTAGTTCCTTTTCCTTTGCAGGAAAGAATCAATATGGATGGACAAAAACGTGCTGAGTTTGTTAAGCAAATCCATGAGAAAGCAAAACAAAACATTGAGAAGATGACTCAACAATATGTAGAACGTGCTAATAAGGGGCAAAAGAAGGTTGTCTTTGAACCAGGAGATTTAGTTTGGTTGCACCTTAGAAAAGAGAGGTTTCCTGACAAAAGAAAGTCTAAACTTATGCCTTGAGGAGATGGGCCTTTCCGGGTGCTAGAGAGAATTAATGATAATGCCTACAAGATAGATTTACTAGGTGAGTATGGTGTAAGTGCTACTTTTAATGTTTATGACCTTTCCCCTTATTTTAGTGCAGACTTTGAAGAGTCAAGGACGACTCCTTTTTAAGAGGGGGAGGATGATATGAACCAGACTCATGTAGAGAAGGATGCTTGTATGGAGAAGGACTTGGTGATAGACGGCCCAATGACAAGAGGAAGAGTTAAGCGTCTACAAAGAGCAATTGGACTTCAATTTGCTGAATTAGAAGCCCATAACGTTAGTGCATGCATTGAGGAAGCAAATGGAGCCTTAGTCATGCTTATTCAAGCTCAAGTTGATGCTTAAAGAGCCCATTAAAGCTAGAGGACGTGAATAGTGTTTCAAATGCAAGATGCCCAGCCCATTAGTATTAATTAGTTTCTATTTTAATGATTTGAATAAGGCCATGTGGTCAATTAAGTTTTTAGAAAGTTTTATTTCCTTATTATTTCAGAATTATTTGTTTCCATTTCTTTTAGGGGCTAATTTGTTTCTATTTATTTAGGTTATTTTCTTTCTACTTTCGGATGAATAGTGCACATGAACAGTGCGCAACCTTGGGCATTATGTTTTAGAAAGTTTCTTAAATCTTACTTTTAGGATTTGCTTAGTATTCAAGTTTTGGATTTCCTTTGCCTATAAATAAGCCACCTTTGTATTGAATTTTTAGATGATGATTGAAGTAATAGAATTATTCTGAGTATTTTCTCCAAATTGTGAGAGTTATCTTTCACTTGCTCTTGTAGAGTCTTTGTCTTGTTAACTTATCCTTAGGTTAGTAATTCAAGTTCACAAAAGTCCCCAATTCATGCTTCGACCCGAGGGCATCGTTGTGTGGGTTGGTTCATCGTGTTCGTGGTTGGGCGTGCAGTCTAAGTCGCAGGTCAACATTCCTCTAACGTTGGTTGGCCACTTGCTTCCGTCAGGTCTCGAACCCTCCTTTTACTTTACCTACGCCATGAAGATTGGGCCATCCCTTTGATTTCGCATAAAAAATGCTATGCATTTTTATATTGATTGTATTTTTAATTTTCCCTTGAAAGACTTATAACGTTTGATGATAAGGAAGATGATAGAAAAAAGTTGATATGCATTGAAAAAATGTATAAAACTCCTATTGTGATAATTAGATCAAAAATCTATGTTAAGGAATGTGAGAGAGAGAAAATTGATTTGTTTTGAAGAATTGCAAAATGCAATCCATTTTTTTTCTCTTGTTCTTGTATGAGAGTTGAAAGAAATGAAAAGATATAGATTTGAGAGAGATGTTTTAAAAGTAAGGGATTGAGGTAAAAGTAAGAAAGGGTACTTTCTTTCTTATACTTATTGATACTTCCTTGAGTTTTGAACATTATTTTCTCTTAATAATTTGATTGTAATTACCTTAACCTATATGGCCTTATTACAAATTTTAAAGACCATTTGATTTTTGAGTTATATTGGATCTATATTAGTGGAGAAAAGGACAATAAGTAAGCATATGAAGCTTTAGGGAAAAATGATCTAGTAGATTAGTTGATGAACCCTATTTTAAGGTTTATGTCTAGATAATTACATAATAAACACACACACATATGCATGCACGCACACACACACACACACACACACACACACACACACACACACACACACAATTTTTTTAAAATTTGTGCTTATTCTTTATCTTTCCCTATCTTACATGTTGATTGATATATTTAAGTGCGCACGTGCGTGCACACACACACACACACAAAATTTTGACTTTAAATTTGTGCTCATTCTTTATCTTTCCCTATCTTAGATGTTGATTGATACATTTAAGTGCACACACACACATACATTCATGAGTTAGAAAATCATTTATTAATTTTTTTGACTTTAAATTTGTGCTCATTCTTTATCTTTCCCTATCTTACATGTTGATTGATACATGTAAGTTGAGTCGTGGATCCAATATTTCTATAAGAATGTTGACTACTTGATTGTATAATTTATGTTTTTGTTAGGCTTTACTTGAGGATGAGCAAAAAATTAAGTTTGGGAGAATTCGATTGATATATTATTTTACATTTTTATTCTCCTTACAATTAACCTATTTAGTATAATTTATGTCTTATTTTGATTATTAATACTAATATTTATGTTTAAGACAAAAATTAAGAACTAGGAGTAATTAAGCTTAAAATTAGAAAATTTCAATATTTTATATTTCTAAATTTTATTGCTTCTTTTTTACGTTTTTTATTGGGTTAGAAGTCCAAAACATAAATGAAGACTTCAAAGAAGTTATAAAAGACATCTCAAGCTTTTCAAAATGGTATTATGGGCTAAAATTGATGTCCATTTAAGCCTTTAAACATGGTCTCAAAGTTTGATATGAAAAACTATCCTAATCTTTGTAGGAGTAGCATTTATGCTTGACCTCTTATTTTTCAAAAGACTATATTTAAGGTTTTCAATTTTGGAATCAGATGATTTGAAAGCCTAAAACCATCTACACTTCCAAAGTTGCAACCTTCATAAGGGTCCGAGTTAAAATAAAGCTATTTTGAAAGAGTAGATAAGTTAGGAAGTTGAGATTTTGTATCTGGACAAACTAATTAAGGTAATGTCAATTTTTAACCCATAACTTAAGCTATGGGCCTTTGTTTGTGCAAGGTTTGGTGCATTAGAAAGCTAACATCTAGGGTTACATCTTTCATGAAAAGAGGAACTTTTGAAAAGGCTTATATTTAGTATGAAATAGGGGGCTAAAGAAGATAACAAAATTAGGAAACTAAATCTTAATTGAATTAGGAAAAATTCTTATTATTAAGACATTATTAAGGGTATTTTTCAAAAGTGATATAAAATACTAGGTAATCCTAGATTAAAAGTGTTTAAATAGATGCCTAAGGGCAAACAAACACTTGTGCTATAATTGAGGAGGAGCTCCAGAAACTATCACGACATTGAGACCTAGAATTCCATTCATAGACTGCTTTGCCATATTTTTCTCTCTTCTTCTATTTCTCTTTTCTATTTGATATGACTCTTTTTTTGTTTTTAATTATAGGATTTTAGTTTTGATTATGAATAGCTAAACCCTTTAGATCTAAGGTTTTGATGGAAATGTTTATGGATTATGTTTGAATTTAGAATATTTTGATTTTAACTTTTCTTCAATTAATTTATTATTCAGTCATAATTTATTTGCAAATTGCTAACCATTATTTGTAAAATTTAATCTATAGTGAGATGAATTAAAAGGTGATTACTATAAGGAATCACCTAAATACTAGATTCAGGTTTAAATTTTACAAAGATATAGATCTTGCCAACAAGATTATAGCATGTATGCATGCTAAGTTGCTACATTTAGGCATACATTAAATGCCAAAGAGTTTAAAGGGTCTACGTTAGAGCTTATGATCACAAAAGTAGATGTAAGACTTGCATACATATACATGTTCTATCTCAAAAAGAAATTAGATATGCATTAAGGAATTAGTTGTGAACTAGGATAGAAATTAAATTACATGAATTATTCTTAATTTAATTACAAGAAGTAAATAATGAAATCCAACCTTTGAAGTATTTCATAATTAATTAATTTAGTTCTTTAATTTCGTGCTTTCAATTTGTTTCTTAATTTTTAGTTCATTTAATTCAATTTAGTGGATTTTTTAGATAATATAAGTAATTTAGGAAATTAGCACTTGATCAACCTTTCTCATAGGACGATAGTCTACTCATCTCTTTATTACTTGGTGATCCATACACTTGCATATTATCACCAATTATAGCAAACAATATATAAGTTAAAAAAAATAATTCATACAAAACTCCTAATTATCATTATTTGTGTCTTCTTCTTCTTTGTTGTACAACACATTTTTCTTAAGATCATTCCTTACAAGTAAATGTCAACTCATTGTTTGCAATGAGTTTTTATGAGCTTCACAAATCCTCAGGGAGTGTGGAAATTTCACGTAGTCACTAATAATTAGAAAGGGTATTTGTTCCGATCTCACAAAATTTGTGATGTTGCTACTGCATGTAACTCCTTCATTAAATTTCCATATCTTAATTAGATTTAAATAGTTTTTTTTTTCTTAATTTTATGTGTAGTGGAAACTAAAACTTACATAGCATGTAAGGGAAGAGATTATGCATCCATTCATACATATCACACAACTACTTTATATTACTACATTAAGTCAAACTAGCTATAATATATTACTCGAGTATTTAGACAAGTGAAACTTATTAGCCCTTTTAATTACAGTGTTCCGTTAACAGTCAAAATATTATTTACTAGCTCCTGAAATTTTATATATATACACAATAAAAAGAACTCCATGGGGGTTTACACTATTATACTAGCTAGCTACATTTGATCTAAAGGCTTTAGGTAAAAGGTAGTGGCTATAAGGTTGAAAGTTGTGGGGTCACTAAAGGCACAGGAGGGCTATCATCAATATCTATGACTGAGAGTATATCGAGTAAGACTTGGACTGTACCTACCTTAGGGATATTGACATATACCCACTTAACCTTAATCACACATCTCATGACTAGTATCTTCTTTATGTAAACATATTATCTAAACAATAGGTGAGAATTCAAAAATCATTAGTAAGACAAAATAAAATTTTGAAAACAAGTAATGATCTAATTACCTTGTATGTAGAAAACATTTCTCATTTACATCTCTTGACTACTTGAGAACCAATCAAATCAAGCAAAATATTTAAACAAATAGGCATCAACTCATTAATATTTTTAGATACTCAGGATAACCTATTCTAAAGCATAATCATATAGTAATATCTTACACTAACCATACAGCTCAACCTACCATATTAATCTATATAAACTATATAGTACACAATAATCTATACTCATAAGCAATGGCAAAATCATCAAGCCATTACCTTTTAATAAAGTCTATTTAATCACATCTAGAAATCACTACTTAATATAGAAAACATTCTATAGGTACCATACCATATATTCCATATTACTTAATGTAGATCTAGGTTTTCAAATATAAAGGCGTCATATTAGATATCTTATACTACCTAATATAAAATGTAGGTTTCTAGCATTTTAAAGACTGAATAACCATTTTTCTTATCGCTGTATATCATAGAATCTATTAGTATAATCAACCATATACATATATTTGCAAACTAGGGCATCCTTTATCGGTGGATTAACTAACTACAAGCAATTGAAATCCATGAAGGACCTTTTTCCCCCCAAGACCATGAATTAAAACATGATGATGACAACAAATGATCTTTTTCCCTTCATTACATACTAATTTCATTCACATAATCATGACTTTCACTTTCATTTCCTACATATCAAAGTTTAAGACAAAGCCATCTACATATCTAATTCGTAAGAGTTGCAAGCAATGTCAATTAACCATATTTAATGCTATATGTAATAGTTGCCGAATAAATATGTCAAACAAATCATTATAATCATCAATAATTCTCATTGATTACACAAGAATTTTAACTCAAGAAACAATTTAAAATGAACTAATTTCATGGTTACAGAAGTTTTATAACCAATATGTATGCATAGAGGTAAAATCTATAACTTAAAGAATGCAAAATAGTAGAACTGTTAAAATCACATAACCCCACGTACTTTTGCACTAGAGGGGACGTGCAATTCTCTCAAGAGTAGGCCATGTTGTACCACACGACCTCCCAATAAACTTTCTGGGTTCTAATTATGGCTATGCTCTGTAACACCAGGGGACAATGTCTAAACACCTTGTTTTATGTAAATAACCTTATTTATCATCCAAGCCACAAATTTCTCTAACAAACTACCCTTAAACCTTTATACAACCATAAAAGCAACTCACATGCATAATTTTTCAGCATAACTAATGGTTTTAATTATGCCAAAATGATTTTTAAAGATTCCATCATGTTAGCTTTCATGCATCCATATGTTTGAAGGTTTAGAGAAAAATGAAGCAAATGAATCATACTTAAACATCATTAACTCAACAGCTTATTTAAATCAAAGAATCATATAAAATTTCCCTATTTCTACAGTTCTAATATAATGAAACTATATGATGAAAGAAGAGAAGGGGAGAAAGATGAGAGGAAGAGAAAGGTGAGATGAGAAGAAGAGAAATGTAAGGAAGATAAGATGCTACAATCACACAAATCTCAGTAAGACAAGGAGATGTTTGTCTTACCATGTTGGTTTCATTAGCCTCCCTTTTTCCTTCACTCCTTATTAAGTAGTTTTAAAATGGTAGAGTTTGGAAGTGTTTGGATTTTAGGTTGATTTCACAAGTTGGATGGATAGTTTATATAGAAAAGTAAGGTGGCTAACTTTGCTTAGGTCGTTTTCTCTCTTTGGATGCATCAAAAAATAGAGAAGAAAAAATATGAATCATTTGTTAGAGATTTTTCTTTTGGTTTACATGCATTTCAATGCACAATATTAGAATATAAAGGGAGATTTAAATAAGGTGATAGTTATGGAAGTTGTTCGTCTAACTATAATGGTTGAAATGAGCTAATCCCTTCATCCATAGCCTATCAAATTTCATTTAGCTAAAATTATAACTTTGGCATGGAAAAATTATAATTTGGCTTGGCTAAAATTATATTTTGGCCCTAACTAAAATTATGCTTTTGAACCTTAAATTTTAGCTAATTGTATTTTGACCTACAATTTTTGCCTAACTATTTTTATTTCCTAAGTTTTTTTTTTATATTTTTAAAGCTCTAATGACTTAAGCATTTATGAAAATGTTATTTTCTAAGTATTTGTTTATTAATTTGCTATTATTTAATAATTTGATTTTAGTTCCAAATAAATCCTAAAATCCATAAAAATTTTAATTCAATACTTAATGACTTCAGAAAATTTTAGTATCATTTCCCAAAGTTCATAATTTATCAAATTCACTTAGTAAGGCCTTGTTATCTTAATTTAATGGTCTCTAATTTAGTGATTTAATTTAATAATATAAAAATTCTATTTTAAAGATGTTTCAGGTATATGTCTTAACCACGGGAATATGTATAGGTCATTGTTGGGTGCAAATGTGATGAGTTGCTCCCTGTCTTCTATCAAACATACGACCAAGGTTATAGAAGATGGCTCAGCAGTCTAGCTAGGAACAGAAGGTAGTGCTACACCTACCATGATCATTAGGAAAACAAATTAAGGACATTATATTGGATATGTTTAAACAATATGAAAAAAGAAAGGAAAACACCTATTGCCTCCTAAACAAGAGAATGACCACCCATTGACACCACTAAAGTATCTAGGATAATAGATTTGGCCTATGGGTAGCCAAATAGTTACTAGGACTATCTGCAACTTACTTCCCTTCCCTTGGCAGCCTCTACCCTTTAGCATCATAATGTACACCTAAAAATTATACTCAGCATCAATATAATAGTCTAAATTCAAGCCAATAAAAAATGGTGACAGTTGTTTCTAAGTAGTTTGGCAAAGTAGCAAAGTTGACAAAAGGCTTCTTATCCCCTTGCTTTCTATACTTGGAATCCTTGTAACCAAATTTGAAGCATATTTGACCTTTGATAATCATCAAAGCATATTTGACCTTCTGTTTAGTATTAGCATGGATGATCTCAGCTTTATTTCCCATTTTATGAAAAAGAATGATGCATAGCACAAATTACAAAATTAATGGAGTGGGATATTAAGGTGTAAGCTACCACCATGCCATGCTTGTTCAGATAAGATTATAAGAAGTTGAAATGTTATGTTACCAAGGATTATATCCAAGTCAAGGTTAATGTGGTTACAACAAGAAGAGTGAAGAAATGAAGCAGTCAAACTAGAAAAAGACAAGGAAAAAAACAAACAAACAAACAATGTTACACAAATAGCCAATATACACCAAAAATCTGAGACCCCCAAATAGAAAATATTTTTGGGCCTTCAACTCTTCACTTCTTGTGAACAAGGGAAACCAAAACATGGGACAAAAGAACTATTAGTAGAATAATGTTGTAGGGAATCTTAGTCCCGTCACAGGACGTTGTCTTTAAAAATTAGTTTGCTTTCATGGATATCCCCTTAGATAACACATATCCTTCCTGATATGAGCTCAAGGACACAGAATTGCAGGAAAGGGAAAGTTGCAACCCAGACATAAAGGGGAAGAAAGAATGTGGTCATACTTTCTTATGTCTCATCAAAGAGCAAATGAACCTTTATATATACTAGTAAAAAGTTGAACGTTGGAGATTTTAAATAAGAGTAGCGTCAATAATTTAAAAAAGATTTATGAGAGGAGGTTACAGAATTAATAGAATTAAGAGAGGCTGTTAATATTAGAGATTAAAGAAGGTTTATTAGAAGAACTTACAAAATTAATGGCATTAAAAATTACCAACAAAAAAATTTGAATACCAATGATAAAATTAAAAATTATGTTGTTAATTTTATAAAGTAAACATTTCAACTTTTCTGAAGGTCTCATTTAGTTAAGTAATTTTTTTTGCAAAAACTTTTCCTATCACATATTATCTTGCGCGCAAGAAAAATTGGTGGATTTCAACTAAGTTAAGCCCAACTTGGCCCACTCTTGTGCACGTGAATCCATCTCTTTTCTTAACTCTTTTACTAGTCCTGTAACATATATTAATATATATATATATATATATATATATTCAAAACTCTCTTAGTTTTAGCGATGTGAGATTTGGTCTTTTTAAAATACTTTTTTTTTTAACTCTTACACTCAACAAAAACAAATCAAGATGACTTAATGTCTAGGTGAGAAAATGAGACATTTGCAACATAGTTGAGCACAAAGTTTTCGGCAACCTAACAATAAGAAGTGCCAAAAATCCAACTTAAACCAAGTGAGAAAATTAAGGCTTCAATTCGGCCAACATGCTAAAGAAATAAAACAAAAGGACTAGAAGAGAAGGGAGGGAAAAAGTCACTGAATGGATTTAGCCAAATAGCTACATAGCAACCACGGTGGCAATCCATACAACAATGGTGAATGGATTTAGCGAAAGAATATTTTCTTATTGATAATTTGCTGAAGAAATTTACTTAGCAAGAGAAAATTCTATTGTTATCCCCTCGTTAATTGGTTGCTAAAATAGTACATATCTCCATGCCTTCCCCCCCGCGGGCCCTCTCTCTCTCTCTTTAAATTTAAGGGAATCAGTAAGCGATCTATATCTTCTTGCGAATCCAAACTGTCCCTTGCTAGTTTGCATTTTTCTTATATTAAAATCGATTTAATGATTTGCTTATGCTTTATTCTTTCCTTTTTCTTTATATTGTAATTGAAATTTCGGATTTTGTTTGAGATAAATAATTTTAAGAATTTAGTTATTTATGATGATCTAACATGAATGTACACAACTTAATTATATATATAAATATATATATATATATATATATATATATATATATATATATATATATTATTTTAATTTAATTAATAGCAAATGACACTAACTTTGTTTAAAGTTTGGTGAAATTATATGTTATAAGAGAAAACTAAATATATTTTTATTTTTATTATCAAATTTTTTAATAAAATGACAAATATATAAATTTTACAAATAAGGATATGAGTTTTACAACTCATTATTACTTGATTGGATTTTTTTTACATATGTTCTATATTTATTAAAAAAATTTAATGATAAAGATATAAATAATTACATTTAAGTATAATCTTATTTGATATTCCTTTTGTGTCAAAAATATCTCTTACTCCCTTGACATTAAAAATATATTGCAAAGTTTTTTTTAATTTATTTTTTGTCAACAAAGTTAACTCTCCATATAATATTTTTTCTAAAAGTAAAATTATTTAATTATATTTACTATTATACTAAAAAATCATACTTTCATATTTAAATTTAACATTAATTTAGTTATTTTTACTAAATCATAATTTTGTATTGTGTAAAAATTAATTTTATAAACAAAAAATAAATTCGAATGAACCTTTTTGTAACGTATAATAAATGTCATGAAAATTAAATGGTATTTTTAAAATAAAAAATTAAATATAATATAATGAAACCTTAAAAAACTTTAACGTAATTCACTCTTTAATTAAAGATAAATTATTTCAAAGAAAATTCAAAACTACTGATCCGAAGAAAACAACGAAAATTTGAAAGGTAGATGATGTGGAGGAAGCAAACGCCCCGCATGGAAGCCAGATGTTCTCCAATTCTCCAGATGTTCTCCAATTCTCCCCGGCAGAAAACGCCAACCATCGGGGGACCCACACGAAACAGCTCCAGCGTCGTCACTCAGGCAAGATCAAGTCGGTGCTCTCTAGAAGATACACGTGTACTCTATTTCAACCACAGTTTAAAGCGTAAATTTCTAGGGAAGCTTTTGGATTTTATTATAATTGTATCGATATATTTTTATTTTGTAAAAAATAAATATTTTATTTTATTTTCACGTTTTTTAATTAAAATATCTTTTAAAGTCAAATTTAAATTTAGACTAACTGTAAGTATTTTAATTAAAAAATTTTAAAATTAAACTAAAATTTATATATATTTTAAAAATAAAAAAATATTTGTATAATTTTAATAAAGCTCAAAACACAAGGATGTATAATTTATTGTATTTTGAAGTATACACTATAAACCAGCATGCCACCTGCCGCAAATTATCACCTTCTATAAACTCAAGCTAAGTTCCTTTTTAAATTATATTAACTTTTTTCTCAAATTTATTTAAATTATAGTTGAAATTTTTTATTTTAAAAATTAAAGTCAAATTATTTATTATTATTTTTTCAATAAAGCTAACATTTTATACATTATAAGTTCTTTTTTAAAAAATAAAATATTCAACTATTTTTATTGTTACATTAAAAATAAAATTAAAATATTCACCCAAAAAAATTACAATCTTATGTTAGAGTTTAATATAATTTAATTGTCTCTATTTTTATATTAAAATTAACTAATAAAAAATTAAATTAGACAAAAAATATTGGAATTTATATCAAAATGATATAGAAATTAAGTATAAATTTTAAACAAACAGAATATTATATATATATATGTATATATATAAGCCTAATTTCCCTAAAAGATAAAAAGTTGCATTATAAAATATATACAAAAATTATTTATTTCAACAAAAATTTGTATACGATATATGAAAATACAGACAATATAGAAAGCAATTATAAGTATTTCAGTAATACATTAGTATATAAATTTAGTATTAAAAATTATTCACATAAAATGAGAACTAAAAAGACAAATTAATCAGACCTCAGAATATTTTGAAAGATTTAACCAATAAAGCCAAAAAAAAATTTAAGAATCTCCGCATCAAAGCATTAATTCCTTAAAAAAAAATGTTTTGCAAAAAATGCTACTAAACTTTTTCTTTCACATTAAGAGGCAATACCAGAAACTGCAAAAATATCTTTTACTTAAGAGGAAGAAAAATCAATCAGAGTGCTCAGTAATACTTAATCTGAAAATATAGTTTTTTGTTTTCTCAAAAAAAAGCTAGATTCGTTTCTTCAAACAGAGGCGAAGCCAGAAAATTTTGTACCAAAATATTTTTTATGAAAAAATTTATAAATGTCATATTATTTGCACGTGTGCACTCACACGCATATATATAAATGAGATTTAGTTAACACTTGATATGATATAAATGTGTAAAAAAAAAAATCAATGATTTTATTTTTGATTGATGATAGATTTTTAAGAATATCATATTCTTTTACTTATGATATAATTAATTATTAAATATGGAACAATATTTTATTAAATAATTACTTAAAATATTAACTTATTTAATAATTAATAATTCTTAAAAGAATTAATTTTTTATATAATTAATGAGTATGATTATAGCAATAAATATATTAAAATACAAAAAATTTTATCATATATTTAATAATTAATTATGCCATAATTATGAAATATGGTATTCCTAATAATATAAGATTGTCACTCTTTATTCTTAGACATCTTTCAACCTATAAAACAATAATAACTAATTAATTTTAAGAAAAAAATTATACAAAAATTTATTAATAAATTGATAAAAATAATAAAATTTATTTATTAAAACGATGTATAGTCAGAGATTGAAGATTTGCCAAGATTGAGTGAGTTTATTTTTTAAAACTGTATATAATGAGAGATTGAATATTTGTAGAGATTTGATAGGTTGTAAAATATTAACCAAAACAAAATAAAATTTTAACCAAGACAAGAATAGAAAATCTACATAGATAATTGTTTAAACACTTGGGCCTCGTTTGTTTCGCTACAATGCAAAAGCATTCTCTTTACATAGTTTGTATGATATTTATTATGCCATTATAATTATTACGCTATCCATCAAATTAATATTTTAACTATCAAATTATCCTTTTAAAAGAAAAAATAAAAAAATATTTTTTATCTCACCTATCCTTATCTATTTATATTTTACATTCTTTTTATTTTTACTCCTCTAACTAAATAGGCTTTTGTATTTCAAAACCAACATTAATGATAATATAAGTTAGATAGAGCACAAAGTGGGAGTCAGGTGTAACATCTTAGCTTTTAGAGTATTACTCTTTATATTGTAGAATTATGGTGGAGTTTTTGAATGTTGATATTTTATTTTCCTTGTTTAGTTTGGTTTCTTAAATCCCAAAAAAAATTACTTATCCACATGTCAATTAACTAGTATCATATATTTAATATTTTTATAATTACAAAGCTATTTAGTAACATTAATAATGTTCTAGCATTAGTATATAACTTATCTATAAACTATAGAACTTGAACATAAATTAATGTCATTTAACTATTCTTACAATCATCGAACAGAATAAATAAGGTTACTATGTCTTCTTTATGCTACAATCTAGATCCTAAAAGGCCAATCTACCTCAAGTACTCAAATCTATTATGAACTTCAAATCAGGAGATCCTAAGTCCCTTTTTGAACACATTATCAAGTGTAGCAAAAATTTACATTCTCAATGAGAACACAAATAGTTTTGGAAAACAAATAATGATCTAACTGTCATGTGTCCAAAAAATATTTTTTTTCTATTTCCTTGTTTAAAGCATATAAAGATAGCAACATATCACAACAAACAAAAAACATTCAACATGATGATACAGAAGAAAACACATTTATATGTGTCTATGTACTTAATATATTCAGACTATAAATATATATATATATATATTATGAAATCATCTCTACATGTAAAGCCACATGTTAAACTTATCATATTTAAGTATCATGCACTTCATGACAGTCAATATATAATTGCATGTAGATATCATAGACCATATATGAAGCACAACACCATATGTTTTTGCAAAGCATTTCTCAAATAATATTAATTCAACTTAGTCACATTAAGCATAGTTCATCATATCTATTGTATCACATAAACATGGTACGTTCCAACGTGCTTATCATTTCATTCATAAGACCTTACCATGGTTTATATAAAATAGTATTTCAATAAGTACATTATCATGTCATTTGCCTCCTAGGAACATAGATGATCCTACAAAGCATTCTATATTACTTGTGTGAAACCTAGGTTTCCAGTACTATCAATAAAGAAAATTGTTTTTCTTAGCTTTATGATCCTATATATGAAAATAAACATAACTAAGGTGTTCCCTATAATGGATTCATAAGCCATAACTTGAAAGCTGAAGTCACCTGGAAGTCTTCCAACCTTTAGTGACTCCTTATCATAACCTTGTTTCTAAGAGAATGAGACTAAACTTGTAAGGGACCTTAAACCTTTTTGTTCCCACATAATCATACCTTCCTATTCATATAGATTGAACTTTTATCTCTATTGATAGAGACCATTCTCTTGAAATTTCATCCCTTGAGAATTTTTTTTCTAAAGACTTATTAAAAACTAGGAATTCACATAATCACATCTCCAAAACCCATTTCTTATCAAGAGTCCATTCCTTCAAAACCCTATCTCCATCCTAAAATTTCTTTACCTATAGGAAACTTGTTCCAATGGCCATAACATGCAATAATTATCATACCATCCAAACATGCATAACCTAGTGTAGTTATACAAGAGCATAGTCACATATAAGCGTCATATCACATAAATTTATATTATAGTTTATCCAAGTCATGATTCGCAATCTTAGGAATTACATATATAATCTACCAGTATCAATTCTTTTCTTTATGTATAATAATTGATCAAACAACATAATATAGGTAATCATACAAACTAGTGTATCTTCATATTTAGAGGATATATCATATAACATAATTATGAAATATATGCAAGGTCATCAACATATATTTGACTATATATGAGATAAATTCGACTATATTACCTAACAATGAACCATACAACAACTGTATATATTGCTTATTTCATATCTTGAATCAATCACAATATGTAGAAAGAACTAGTAATGCAAATAATAATATATTTGCAAGGTTATTAACAAGAATATCTAAGAATAGTAAACTCCTAAGGGAACCATAACTCTTATTATGGATATTTCTATTTTAAATGTCTTTCAGGGTCCTTATCCATGTCCTTGAGTTTTAGGGTTCAAAGATAACCATATCAGTTCTTTAAGTCCATGTATAGGTCCATGTCTAGTTTAGGTCCAAATTTAGAAAAAAAGCCTAAGTTATATAAAAGTCCCAATCATGAGTATATGTTTATCAAGGTTACAGTCATACTCTGGCGTTAGGGAATTTTAAGTAAATAGAAATCTTATATATCTTTAATATATATATATATATATATATATATCCTTCATATTAAAAAACATGTTTAATTCCTTTAACTTTGTGATTCCCCAAGAATAAACTATCTCAAAATAGTTCTCCCATTTAAGAAGTCTAATGCCTAAGCTAATTATAATACATGCCAAAAATTTCAAGATGTACATATATGTTAGGAGATCATTAAAATAAGGCAAGTTACAAATTTATTCTTTTACTCGTCTTATACGCTTCTAATTAACTCCTAGAACATCTCTAAATATGATTAAGAACAATCCCTCACAATTCCCCACACAAATATGTCAAAACATAGGAGAAATCATGAAAAAATTCAAGAAAATGTGTCTAGCGCCATGGCCTTAATTGCGTTATGTGAAAAACAAAATAGAGGATGTTGGGTGCCATAGCCTCAAGCCTTGTTTCAAACAAATTCCAAATTTAGTTTTTATCTGAATTTGAAAAATTCATATCTCCCAATATACAATTCCTAAAATTCTAAAAATTGTTATGAATTCTCTTTGATATGTTAACTAACTATAATGGAACTTTTAGAAGCCAACAAGCTCATTTGACCCCTCAAAATTTCTCAAATTACAAAGTTACCCAAAATGGCATACCATGAAAGATAGGTCACCTTTAGGCCTATTTTTTTGTTTTTGGGGGGGGGGGGGAAACCAACTCCAAAAATTATGAAATTAAATAGAGTCCCTCCATGTGTTAGGCATAGCATATCCAAAATTCAAGGTGAACCAAGCTAGGATGGCACTAAACCAAAGTTTACAAAATTTAGGCTCTTAGGGAAATTTTTGACAACATAACACTATATTCATAAAATCACCCATGATCATACATATAACCACTTTATGCACCCTAAATCATCATAGTATGATTATAACTAAAAGAGGTCCTCAAAGCAAGCTTATAAGTGATTTAAAATCTCATTGAACCCTTATATGTTTTTTTTTAAAAAAAATTATTTGATATTTTAACTTGAACATATTGAATCTATACAAATACTTTTGCATTTTTTTCTTCATTTATTTTCTTTCCTTTTTTTCTTTTTTCTTTTTAAATTTTCTCTTATATATATTTGTTCTCTTTTTCCACTTTTCCTATGCTTTTCTCTCTACATGTCAACCAATATGAGGTTGACACCTATCCTAGGTAGTGTGCTTATCCATTATTACATGTAGTGGAGGACTTAAAAGGATCATTGCAAAATACCAATGTTACTTGTAGGGTCATTGCCTCATCATATTCAACCTAATAGAATATAAAAATACTAATTTTTTTAATTATTTGCTTCCAGGTGATTGTGGAACATTTTCTTAAATTTTATAAAATTCATAAAGAAACTATTAGTTAGCTTATAAAAAGCACCATTAATGCAAATACTATTTCAACATTTATCAAACTTTTTCTTTTTTTATTTTTTAGTTATTTCACTTCGAAGTAGAATTTAAATTCAATATCCTACATACAACTTCAACACTATTTAATCAAACCTCATTATTCATTTAGCTAAAATTTTCAATGATCCCTTTTTGTAATATTGTTAATATTAACATTTTTTATTTTCTCATAAAAAATTTGTTCTCTTTTTTTTTTTTCCAAAAATAATTTGTAAGCTCGATTGGATTACTTTTGTTTTGAATGCTAATTGGACATTCTTTTTAAAAATTGTAGTATGCAATTTTATCATTAAAAAAATTTATACACAATTTCTTATATTTTTACTCAATGGCAAAACCAGGACCATGGGTTAGTAAGGGCAAATTTTTTTTTTACCAAAAATTTTCTTATATTCTATCTTTAAAAAATTACTTTTAATGTTTACCAGTGAACTTTTGGATTACATTAAGTTTAATTTAACTCATTAACAATATCCTAACTTCCTCTTAAATTTAGAAACATGTTTGAATTTAAATGAGTAATGAACCAAAAGTTACTTTTTTTAATTAATATTAAGAACTTCAGTACCTAAATACTAATAAGAATATAGATTTATATCTATTTAGTGCTTATATAATACATAACAAAAATATACTAAGAAAACATCATCACTCAATAGCACATAATATTTCAATAAAAAATTCAACACATTTTGAAACCAAACAAAAATTGTGTAATAAAACTTACAGATTTATCATCATCAATCTGCAAAAAATTATATTTACAAAGTATTGCAAATGCTATTTTATTCAACAACATAAAAAAGTTTTGTAGTAACTTTTTTTAAAAATATATATTTTTATAAAGCATGATTTGAACTCAAAGAAAAATGCAAGATGGGAGGAACACAAACTATAAAGAAGCTAAAAATAAAAGAAATTGAGTGGGGAGCCAACAAAGAAAGAGAGGAAAAGCTCTATATAAAATCTAACCAAACCTTGATTTAAAAAAAAAAAATCTAACTAAACCTATTGGCAATTTGGCAAAAAGAGGATAAAGTGAAAGAGAAATGGCAAAAGAGGAAGAAGTGTTGAGAAAAAATAAGAAAATGAGAAAGAAATGAAATGAGATGAAGAAAAAGGAAAAAAATACGTGTGTGAATTTAATGAATTCAAATTAAAATGTCACATAAATAAAAAAAAATGCATGGATTTAATAGGCTAGAAATCTAATAATAAAGTTTTCTTTTTTTTTTCTTTTTATGAAAGTAATATACATATTACATTTGTGGGTTTACCAGATTCAAATTAAAATTTCTAATAATTAAAAAAAAAAACTATATAAGGTAGTTATGTAAGGTATAGATCTAGTTGGTTCAAAATTTTATAAAATATGGGGCATAATCTCATAACATAATATTATATATAGAACTTTGTAGAAATTAAAGAGACATCTATCCCCTCAAATATAAGTGACTTTATTACTATTTTTGTTATCAGATTCTTCTATTAAAACATTATAAGTATATAATTTTTGTAAACAAATGTATGGTCTTTAATTAAATTATGTACTTGTCATGTTTTAATTAAAAAATTATACATTTATTATATTTTAATTAAAAAATCTGATAACAAAGATATAAAAAACTATATCTAAATCATCTACTACTAATATAAAAGTAAAGAACTAAATTTGTAATTTTAACTATTGACATTTTATTTAAATAATATACTATATAAAAGTATAAATACTTTTGAATAGGATATAAAATAAATTTTGAAGAAAAAATTGACAGCAACAATCTTTAAAGCATTAACAAATTGAGATTAATTTAGAATATTTGCTATCAAATCAATAAAAAATGAATTAAAATTTAAAATTATCATTCTAGTTATTAGTATAAGATACAAAGAGGATATTTATCTTTTAACCTAAGGTCTTGGCTTTCTCACTATATAAAGCTAGCTTTATATTCAACTAAAATATATTAATAGGTTTGCATGTCAAGTTTTTTAATTTATTATTATTTGAAAATTGTATTAAAAAATATAGTAAACTTTTTTGCAATTTGTTCTCCATCAATTAAGTTAATTTTTTTAAGTAATATTCATTATTTCCAAAAATGCAATTATTTAATTTTCTTTATTACTTCATTAAAAAAAAATCATAATCTCATGTTGTGTTAAAAATTAACACTTTGACATAAAATAAATTGGATGAAAGATTTTTGTAATATATATCAAAATGTTAGGAGAACCAAATGTAGTTTTTAAAACAATAGGGTATCAAATATAATTTTATCAAATCTTAAAAGGGATTAGTATAATTTATGCCCTTTTTTTAAAAAAAACGAATGTTTAGTATGTTTCAGAACGTTAAATATTACATTTTAAAACTCATATTCATTATTAAATTTTGATTTATGTCTGTTATAAATTTAATACTAGCGATATACATTTTAAATATTTTAATTAATTGAGTATCTTGTTAAATCAGGATCAGTTTTTACTGAATCAATACTAATAAAGATATTTATCATATTAATTAATAGTGAAAAATCACTTACAAAAATAGTTTAGTGTATAATTATTAGATTAAATTCTAATCAAAATAATTCTTCATTACATTTTCTTAAAAGCCCCAAATATTTAAATAAATTCATATAAAATAGTTATAGAAAAAAGAGAAAATCTTTGACTAAAATTTCCATTTTTTTGGGGCCAGAACTAAAATCTCCAAATGACAAAATTGAAATTTCACTTTTTTTTTTATAAAAAGGAAAATTTTCACATATTCAATGTTAAACCTAATTATGATTACCTTATGTAAGATATAAATTGATTTAAATTATGTTGTAGACATAAATGAATTAACTCAGTCATATATAAAAGAAGACAATCCATCTTTAGTAACTTGTGAAGAAAATAAATAAAATATTAAATATACAAAGAAACGAAATGAAAAAAGAGTAACATTATTATAGGATGAAGATATCAAATGTTTAAACCTTCCAATATATTAAAAACATAAATAATAAAATTCTCAAATTAAAATTTTAAATATATCTTATGTGTTCTTTTAAAATTAACAATGACACATTGGATCATAATAAAATATATATATATATATAATTTCTTATTTCTTTGTTATTAAATGTTTTTATTGAAACGTGATAAATATATAATTTTTAATTAAATTAAATACTTATTATATTTTAATTAAAAAATTATATCATTATTATATTTTAATAAAAATTTAATATAAAAAATAATATAAAAATTACATCTAAATTTAATCTATAAAAAAATAGCGATGCAAAAAACTAATTGTGATATTATTCAATTGTTATTGTTACAAAATAATTAATTAATTTCTTATTCTTTGAAAGAGAAAAAGCGAAAATAAAAAGTGAAAAAGGAAAATTGTTAGTTTTCAGTTTTCACACACTGGCTAAGAGCCCCCACACGGATCAAACATGGGCAGAGAGACCAGAGAAGTACTATAAAAGGGAAAGAGAGATATCATGATGATGATTCCCAGACTCTGCCTCTCTTCTCTGCTTTAACTGAACCTCTCACTCGTCACCCTCGTCGTCCTCCCCTTCTCTTCTTCTGCGACCGAAACGCTTCGTTTCGTTTCGGGCTCATCCCGATTCCTCGTATCCGGATTTTCAGATCATCGTCTGCTTTGCCATCTCTGAAAACCCTAAATTAATCTATCAGATTTCGCATTCCCGATCTTAACTGCAAGTGTTGGTCTTCCTGTGCCTTTTCTGCGCACTGTTTTATTGTGATCGTACTGCAGGAATTTGATAACTGGTTATAGATAGGCGTTGGCTCTCTGCTTAAGGTTGTTCTGGGCTGGGATTTGAAATGGCGGGTGGAGGGAGCAGGAGGGAAGAGGCACCGGTGATTAACAGCAGCAACGTTTTTGCAGCGCTTGGCAGCTTGACGAAGAAGAAGAAGAAGTCCCAGAAGGAGCAGGGCTCGTCGAAAAGCCAAGGCGGCTCCGCCGATAAAGAGCCAGCAAAGGAGGAGGTTTTTTGGGCTCCGGCGCCACTAACGGCGAAATCGTGGGCTGATGTCGATGACGAAGACGACGATGACTATTATGCCGTCACACCTCCTCCTGAATCAGTTTGGAAAGCCTCAGCCGCTGCGCCAAATTCGAAGACTTTGAGTGAAAGCGAGGCTGCTTTAGAGGTGAGAATATCTGAGTCTTATTATAATTTTTTCCGATTTTAGCTTAAGAGTAAATCTTATACGGTAGTGTATCTGGCAATGGATTATTTTTACTGAAGCTCGATGGAGAATCATTTGAAATAATTATTATGATGCAAATTATTATCAGAACATAGGATGCTGTTTTGGACGAAAATTGGCTTGAGCCGTACTTTTATGCAGTTAAGGTGCCTTGAGATAAATGGGAATGTAAGTGTTTTTGACAGAGGGATTTATCAGTTAGAATTCTGATTGGTTTGGTGTAATTTCTGATTTTCTTTTTGGTTTTATTTAGTGACTGAAGTTGAATGGATTTATATCTTTCAGTTTCAGGGGACAGACTTTTGTGTGGAATGTAGAATGATTTCACAAAATTGTCCTGAAAACAAAGAATTTTCAAACTTCTTGTGTTATAAGTATTCTCCTTTATCTATATATTATCAGCTAGTTTTGTGGGACATAAAGCGCCTGAAAGCTTCATGTATTTTTTCCTAATTCCTGATCCCTATCTAATGGAAACTTTCCCGTAATCCGGAAATGGAGAGAGCATCCTATCTTTTCCTACGTACACAAATAAGATGCTTATAATCAATTTAATTACGTTGCTTTAGAGTTTTATCTACAATGAATGTACAGATGTTATTCCATTTGTCGAGCTTAATGCAATAACTATCAATCCTTTTAAAGTAGTTGTATATTCATTCTATATTAACGGCTTCATGATACTTCATCTGTTTTTTATGCATTTAATAGTCTTATTTCTGTCGGCTTGCTGGTTTGATTGCTCTATAATGGTAATACAATATATATATATATATATATATATATATATATACACGCATACACGCGCACACATGCTTTTCCTTGTATGTATCTGATCAGCCTGATCTTATAATATTATACATCTGTTGTGTTACTACAACGGACAACTAATATAAAAGATATCACATAGCTTGCAATCATTTATGGACTGGCTCAGCACATGATATGTTGATTTAGGAATTAATAAAAAATGGCTTATGTGGACTTTTGATTTGATGAAACATAAGCTGAATCCATGTTAATGGAAATGGTAGGATGACCCTTGTAAAATATCCAGATTCTAGTATTGCAAGATGGTTTGTTATTGATTGGCAAAAATAAAAGGTGATGCCATATAAATTAGTTGCTGGAGCATCTCTATAAGCTCTAGCAATAGGCTTATGACTCATCATAGTCCATATGGACCTGGTTAGTTTTAGTTGTGAAGTTATGAACCCCTCAAACCAGGCAAACAATTATTAAGCCGGGTTTCACATTGAAATGAAGGAGGCATGTTTATGACAGTTTGTATTTTATTAGCATATCTAGCCCCTTATTATTAAAAAAATAGAAAGTACAATTTCGTTACATGCTAGAATTTGCCATAAATGCTCTTTGTTTAATTCTTTTTTCCCCTTTTTTCTTAACTTATTGGGAGAGGGAGCAGAAATAGTAGTATTTAAAGAGCTTTATGTCAAATCAGGGGCACAATGCTGACAAATAATATAAAATTGCAAAGATGAATTAAAGCTTTGTATCAACACCACAGTAATAATCTAACTTAAATAAATATGAAGCTAGTGCTCTATGTGTGTGACTGTGTGCACACACATATGTGTACACCATGTGAGATGAATTGAGTAACATGCAGTAACTGGTAGACTTGCTGAATGTTTAAAACCAGGAAAGTGAGAGTGAGGAAGAAGGTCTGGATGATGCTGAGGATGATGTTGAGGAAGAACATGAAAATGAACCAGAGGTCCCAGTAGAAGCTGAGCCTGTTGTTGCAAAGCCTCCTGAATCTTCTTTGACTACCAAAGAAGCTGAAAGGCAACTTTCTAAGAAGGAATTGAAGAAAAAAGGGCTTGAAGAGCTTGAAGCAGTTCTGGCTGAGCTGGGATATACACAAGGAGAACCCAGCGGCCAGGATGATTCCAATGGTAACGTAGCACTTCTATTCATTTGCAATTATTTTTAATCTTATAATTCTTCTACAAGTTATATAGAGCTAAGTGAAATTTGATAATTAATTCCTTAAAAAAGCTCTGTTATTCAGGTGGTTGAACGATATGAGACGTTCTTTTACAGTTGTAAAATTGAATTTATGTCTATGTTTGTCACTAAATCTTCATTACAAGAAGTAGGAGTTCCATTCATTTCCTTCTTATACTATCTCCCCCCTTTTTTTTGGATGTTCTGATATATATATATATATATATATATATATGTATGTATATATTAATCATTTTAAGATGTAATGAATACTTAAAGTGCTTTATACCATTACCATTGTTTTTAACCGTTTCAGGTTGGTAGATTGCTATATGTAACATTCACTATTATTATGAAGCCTGAGAAAAAAAAATATAGATTTGCCCCCATACATTTGCAAGCATCATTAATTGTAGTCCTGCTAAAATGATTGATTACTTGATAAGAATTTTTCTTTTGTTTTTTTTTTTTTTAAATCTGCACATCAAATTTGCAGGTCGTAATAAGAAAGAAGAGGATAGCAATGGTGAGGTGGAAAAGAAGGTGAATGCTACTGGGGAAAGCAAAGGTGCAAGAAAGAAGAAAAAGAAGGATAAATCTTCAAAGGAGCAGAAAGAAGCACAAGACCAGCCTGATGGCGTGGATATTGGAAATACAACTTCTGAAACTGCTAGTACTGAGAAGGCAGAGGATGCATCTGCAGTTGATATTAAAGGGCGGGTTAAGAAAGTTGCTTCTATGAAGAAGAAAAAGTCAAGCAAGGAGATGGATGCAGCTGCGCGTGCAGCTGCTAATGAGGCTGCTGCAAGGAATGCGAAGCTCGCTGCAGCAAAGAAAAAAGAGAAGTCACACTACAATCAGCAGCCAGTGCGGTAAACTGGCGGGCAAGACATTAGTATATTTTCCTTGTTTTCTTTTTTTTTTTTTAATGTCTTTTTCATTTTGCTATCTTTCTTTATCACATATGAGCATGTGCTCCTTGTTCATTTGCAAGTGCAAAATAAACATTGGTAGCTGTTCAGGTTAAGTTTACTTCGAGCAAGTTATTTCTGATTTTACTTGAGGAGAATAGGAATATATGTTGTTTATCTCTTCGTCTATCTTCTGCTCTTGGCAGTGCCATCTTATACCAAATCTTGTCTCTGTTTGTCCTTGGAGTCTAGATGAAGCCTGCAAGTATATCTTTGATAACGAGTTCTTGTACGTTCGTAATTTTCTGTTAACAATAATTGTTTTAGTTTAGGCTAGTGATTATATACCAACCTTAACTCTGACAAGGGAAAGTGCTATTCGATCCTGATGGATAACGAAATCCCCAGTTATAGGAAATTTGAAAGAACTGCTGCAAACCAAATGACTAGACTCCCTCCAGTCAACTGTGTTATGTGTGGAGGAGGAAAGAATTAATATATATGTCATAAAATGATGAAGGGAAGTTTTTGAAGATGATTTGATCATTAGTTGAGAGATTTACTATAATATCGAGATAGGTTGAGCTAGGATTGATTGACCAATAATAAAGACAAAGGAAGTTAAGTATAAAAAAAAAAAAAGAAAAAAAGCGATTTTATAAATAAAAATTAATTATAATATTTTTATTTTTTAATGATTAAATAATAATTAATAAATAATATTGAATAATAATTGAGTAATGATTGTGGAGATAAAATTATTATTTCATCAAAATTTTGTTTTTCTTTTTCGGTCTCCCACAACAAACCAAACATACCGAAACTGAAAATGGGCATAAGTAAAGTTGGACAGAATCAAAATTCGTGTGTTCGGTTTCAAATATTAACAAGGAAAGGATCAGGCATTTGGAAAGTGCATATTAAACCTATGTAAAAATGTTCTTAAATATATTAGGATAAAGAATATAATAATTCTATTTAACAACTTTTATAATAAGTTTAATGATCTTATTAATTAGTAATACGGCTATTATGTCATAAATTGTTTCTTTTGAATATTTCTAAATTAATGTATTAACGCAGTACAATAGTGAAAAGACAACTCCCTGAGACAACTCGCTTTTCTCGTGATGCTCGATAGATTGTTTCAGAGCTGCATTTGAGATCCATAGTGGATTGATTATATTGAAGTCAGTAGGCCAAGACAGCTTGAGTTTGGAGGCAAATTATCAATAACCTAAATGAATTCAAGTCTAAACATTTGGGAAGGGGTAGGCCACCATTCCTAAGGTCTATATTTCCTTCAGATGGGGAGGTTGATTCTAGTGGTTCAGTAATAATGTGTATATGCTTACCTGACTCTGCCGCACCAAGTTTCACACAAGCTTTGTTCCTTGGTTCAGATTAATTTAGCTGATGAGATGACACCTAATGCTTCCAAGGGTTTAATTCGATTTGGTAGGAGAACTGTTCGAGATATCTTAAGATGGAATTAGGAAAAATTTTAAGGAAAGTAGATTAACAAAATGATTTGGAAATTTCTCTCAGATTTTACCAAATTAAGGCACGTGGTAATATCGTTGTGCTAGTGAAACAAACTTCAGTATAGCATAATGGCTTTTTTTTTTTTTACTGGTAGTAAAGTGAAAAGGTGCAAATTACGTGGTGATAAATTGCAT
Source organism: Erythrophleum fordii (assembly GCA_032878935.1). Classification (NCBI taxonomy): domain Eukaryota; kingdom Viridiplantae; phylum Streptophyta; class Magnoliopsida; order Fabales; family Fabaceae; genus Erythrophleum; species Erythrophleum fordii. Next base: position 3,899,321 of record JAVQMF010000055.1, read on the forward strand.
TTCATTGATTTCAGTGTAATTAAACAATAATTATGGGTCTTTCTACCACCTCTGTTTTTCTATTCATCCCCTTTTGATTAAGTAATAATTTGTTCCAGGATAGGAACATGAGGGGGTGGGGTTTGTGAAAAGACGAGTGGGATTTGGTATTTTATTGTAATTTGGGTACATGTTTTTCAACTAGAAGAGATTTTTTGAAACACATGATTCAGGTGATATTAAGTTGAAAAAAAAAATCATTTTTTAAATTTTCATTAGAGAGAATTTAATAATAGGCATATAAAAATTATATCTATACTTTTTCCTTTTAATTTTTTAAAGTATTTAAAAATTTATTTTTATAAAGTTCAAGCACAAGGTATACAAGAAATAATATCTTCATATAATATAGAATACATAAAATATATGAATTTAAAAAATTTTCATATTTATTATATATAATTATTTTTTAAATGTTTCAAAAACTAAAATTTTTGCATGTCATTAAGACCTAGACAAGTTTTCATGCAGGAAAAGACATTATCTAAGGCTTACCAATGTTGTTTTATCAATTTTTTTTTATAAAACTTTGTTTAAAGTTTTTATTCATCGCGATTGAAAATATTTATTTTTTAAAATTTGCTAAGTTGATCAGGCAAGAGAATTTTAGATATCATAAGGAGAGGTAGATGTGTTGATGTTGGATTTAGTGATGTTTATTGGCTTGTTAAGCTTGAAGAGCTTGCCTTAATCCGACCTAATTGGTTGGGTCAAAAATATAATTGGGTAATATTTTAAACAAAATTATATCAGATCAGGTTGGGCCAAGTTACGGATAAAAACATGTTTTGCCCAGCTTGGCTTGTAGTTACTTTTTTTTTTTAGTTAAAAATATCTTGTTATATTATACCTTTTTTATTCTTATTTCATCTTACTTTCTTTGCATGTTGTAGCTTTCATTATCTATTGAAATCATCTCTACATCTTAATTGTTTTTATTATTGACGTGCATGTTTACTAATGTTTCTTTTATTAAATAATGAAAATACGCATGTTTACCTAAGACTAATTATATTAGTATAGTTTGTATTTTACTTGATAATACTTGACTATTTTCTTATTGAAATTATTTTACTGATAAAAACATGAAGGTTCTAGAAGCCTATTATTTTAAAATATGTCTATGAGTCTATAAAAATATTTTTTGATATTGTAAATATTAGTTCATAAAAAAAAAAAATTGGCCTAAACGGCTCTAACTCGCCCTATCTTAACATAAAATCGAGCTTGTTTGGACTAAGTTAAATCACAGGTATAAAAATAAGTCCAATATCTTAATTGGACTAGGCATTGGGCCTACTAAATCCCCAGCCTAACCCAGCCCTACCTTACTCATGAGCAACTCTAGTTAAATCCAATGGCTTAAGAAAGGATTGACAACTCTAGTCTTTAGCTAGCATTTGGATCCCCCCAGATGTGAATTCTATTGCACCACGTGTAGTAAGGTGTTTTAACTTTTTTTTTTTTAAATTTTCGAGGGTTTGAAGTTTAATAAAAAATATTAGAATTATAATTATAGAGATAATAATTTTATTTGTAAGAGAATATTACACTTTAAAAATTTTAAAAATATTACAACTTCAAAAATTGTAATTGTCACAATTAAATTTTTTATAGATAAAATTATTGTTCTTACTACTATAATTTTTTTTCTTTCCCATTAAATTTTGTGGTCCTTACAAAAAAATTAAAATATAAAAACAAAAATAAAACACCTTACTATATGTGAGGCAATAGGATCTCTCCTACATGAGATGGTGTGAGTAGTTAGAAAGAGTTTCAAATTTGATCATTTGTGTGGTTACATAAATGAATAGATTCTTGGGAGAATTAGAAAGAAAGACCCAAAGTTAAAGAAATTTATTCTGAAGGATCTATTACCACTGGATTTTACTATTTTTTGTTAAAATCAATAGTAGTAAATCCTAAAAGATAATATGTCTTTTAGAATAAATATTTTTAGTTGTGGGTCCTTAAACATAATTCTCTCTAGAGTCTTTCTGAAAATTTAGTGAACAAAATGGAAAATTCATCAAATTAAAAAAAAAAAAGAAAGTGCCTACTATGCGAATTAAATATATCATATCACTTTGACCAAAGTTAGTGAAAATTTTTTAGACAGATATAATCTAAATAAGATAAAAAAAAAAATTAATGTAAACATTTTAAGGCTAATAAATTTTGATTATTAGTTCTTATTAATTTATTAAATCTATTTAGGTAATTATTTATAGAGAAAATTACTTAGATATTTTTTAAATTTTGTTAAAATTATATATGCTATTCCTCTGTTTTTAAAAAATATATTTTAGTTTAAATTTTTATTTTTTTTAACTAAAATACCATCCATAAAAAAAAATGTAAAATGGTTAACGGATGATATTTTAGTCAAAATTTAAAATTAGACTAAATTGTAGCAGAATATTTTGTTTTAAGGAATATTTGTATATATTTTAAAACTGAAGGAGAGGTCTATGTAAATTATGTAAAATTCAGGAAAAGTTTGTATAATTTACTCTTATTTATTTAAAAGTTTATCCCATTCCAAGTAACAAATTAATTGGGTCTAGACTAATTTGACTAATTCAACTTATAACATGGCAAATCGATGATCAAACTATGAGTAAAGGGAATCTTCATTTGCCCCTCAATTGAAGGGATCTTTAATTTAGACTAATTAGATTTCAAGTTTTTTTTTTTAATTTCAATCATCATTTTTTAAAAGTTTATAATTGGAAAACTGTTATGATTTTGTGTTTTGTTTCATTTTAAAAAAACAAAATTTTTGAGAAAAAAGGTATGAAATCTAACTGTCCACATCATTCTAAACCATTCAACTCCTCAATTGAGGCTATCCAATTTCTCACGCTAGTTTAATTTTAATAGTTAGGCTATTTTTGCAATTGAACCGATTTGGCCTAAATTGACCCAGTGATTGGATTTGTGACTTGGATTTTGGAGTAACTGAATAGGATTCGATTTTTTTTGTGTAAAAATTAATTTATCAATATCATTTTATAAAAATGTAATAATATTTTTTTCTATAGTTTCATATTTAAATATTAATTTATCAAAATAAAATATATTATATGATTTAATATTAAATTTTTTCTAAATATATTATACTATACTTAATTTAAAGAGTCCATATGTTTTTTTGGTTCCCAAAAAGATACACGTTTCAACCAATTGATACTTATATTTTACCTTTACACAATTTAGTCTATGAAAACTTCTAACTTGCTATTTATTAGTCTCTTAATAGCAAAACGCCAAAATGCATAGAACTCACAGAACTTGAGATCATATGCATAAAACTCCCATGACTTTCAAAAGCTTAAAATGGACCTTCCAATCTCTTGATGTATGAATAACCTTTGCCATTAGTAGGTCCCCTAATTTACTAATCGTAGTGTTACGTATCATATTAATTTGACCACATAGCAAATGACTTGTCATTAAGGGCAATTTAGTCATTTTGCCTAAGTCTAAGATGCACAACTTCATATCATGTTCAAAAGGGCAAAAGGTTATTTTGCCTAAGTCCATTTTGCACAATACTCTCTTCGTTCTTGTTAGGGCACACTATTCTCACTCCATCTTGCCTTTCTTCTCCATTTCTCACATCGTTGATGAATTTTCACATTTGAATTCATTCTCCACTTCATTTTTGCACATGGAGTAAAATGTTGTACATTCTCTCACAGTGGACTGCTCATCATCTTTGACTCTTACAGTTGCTCAAACCAATTTGCAAAGGTATCCACTCTTTCCCCTTCTCTGTCTTCCTCCAATGTATAAATAATGGTTGGGTAATGGGCTTGTACATATGAAATTGTGGTTCCATTGTTTTGTCACCTTGTATTTATCCATGCATTTGAATTTGTCACTTCTTCATTGTCTACCATGTGCTCCCTTATGCTAAACAATATTTTTTTTAAAAAAGCTCTTTGGTAGTTGAAAATGACCAAAATAACCTTGGAGGTTCAACAAGGAGAAAAACTTGTGTTCTTACCATGCATGTGTTGGAGGGAAGAAGACTATTTGTAATATCATGTAATTTAATTAATTGGAATTATAAAGGAAATGGGATGAATGATGGAATTACAGAGGAAACAAATTTAATTATTGTTTAATTAATTAATTTGGAAACTTTGATAAAATATCCTAAGAAAATTAATTAAAGCCCATTTGCTTATGAAATTAAATCAATTAAATTAGGAAATAATTTTAATTATAAAACTCCTTATTTATTAAGTTTTGGGTCTGAAAACCCAATACTTATAGCCCAAATATGATAAAAATCCTAGAGTCCATTAAAAGCTACCATAAAAAAAAAAAACATTGCTTATAGCCCAATCCTCATTTAGACCTATTTCATTTGCTTCCTTCAGCCTCTTGCATGAATAGAGCATAAAAGAAAGAGAAGCTGTATTGTTGTTGAACTTTGCAAGCTTCTAACGACACAAGGATGAAAATATGGCTTAGGTGAGTAAAGAGAAACTTTTTTCACTCTTCTTCCTCTTCATTTTGATTTGAACAATTTATAATTTTGTTGCCATTTGCCAAATTGTAGGGTTTGGAGTTTGTTAGTTTTGGAGTGATTTTGAGCAACTAGAAGAAGGAAGAGCTAAACTAAGGTATTAGTATAGTTTTCCCCCCCAAATCACTTCTTTTGATTGAGTTTTGTGGGATAGTGTAGGTATGTGCAAAAATCAAAGGACTTATTGGTAAACCTTGGACATTTGGTGCTTGGAGTTGAGGAAGTGTGGTCTAAAAGGCTTAGTGAGGTAGTTATCGATTTTGTAGATTATAACTTGCTAAAAATATAGAGCTGGTTCCATGGTTTAAGCTCAACTGTTGGTTCTTGATATGTTCTTAGGCTTGGTAAGGCTTAAAGCATCTACTTGTATTGATAGCAAATTAGGAGGTGGAAGCATCTTTGTGAGGTAATTCCATCTATGAGTGTAGTTATATGTTAATTGATCGCTTGTATATGTGATAAATTGATGTCAATGATGAGTTTGACTATTTATATGGTGATTTATGATGGATCATGATCATGTCCTAGTAATTAAGGCTGTGATCATGCTTCTGATTATGTTTATGTGTCGTAATCACGTGTCAAGCTATGATTATGCTTGTTTTAAAAAGAGTTGTTGTGATCATGCCACTGCATGAGTTATTGGCTAATAGCTATGGATATATACATAGTTACTAGTATGTGATAGTAATAATTTAATAGTCAAACTTACTCATTTGCTTAGTGCATGGATTGTTCTCTGTGATTCTTTAATGTTAAGCATTATAATAGCTTATACTATAACATATGTTTGAAATTATATTTTGGTTATTGGGATTTATGGCATACCTAGTATTTTCCAAACCCTTAAACATCAAAAGAAAGGTTGATAACCATGATAATAAGGGATTAGAAGTTCAGGTAAGATGAAAAGAAATAGTAGAAAGGGTGAAATTAAAGCTAAAATAACTAAACGAAGTAAACCAACATACCAATTATCCAAATCATAATTTTGATTAAAGTTTTAGAAACTCAAGAAAAAGAGTTTTAAATACAAAAATTAAGCTCCCTATGACTTTCAAAGGTCTTGAAAACCATAAGGACTATTCAGAATAGTTGAATCCCTAACGATGCACGATTTAAGGTTCTAATTGACTATAACTTTGACTAGACTTTTTTAAACTACTTTAAGTCCCAAAAATTTCAAAACAAATTTTTTTGATAAAGTAGAGAGCTTAAATTTTAATATAGGAAAGACAGTTTTAAAAAAGGATACAGAATAAACCCAAATGGAGTAAATTAAGCAAAGGGATGTAATTGATATTTTTAAAATTGTTATAAAAATCTTCCTCCACCTTTATTAAAGCAAGCTAGCTACTTTTTCTCTTCATAACCAACATTTTAAGCTCTGAACCAGACCAGCCATGGCATGGAAAAGAGGGAGGAAAGAGAAAGAAAAGAAAGGCAAGGACAAAGCCCAAATTTCATGGTATGTTAGTTAGCAACTTTTCTCTCCTTTTCAAGCCCTTTTTAATGATGGTATTAGCTTCTTGAAAGGATGAGTTTGGTGGCTGCCCACTTGAGGAGAAGAGGAGATTTAAAGCAACGAATTATAACGCAAGAATCTCTATTTAACAAGCTTCCAAATAAGGTAAGATACAAGCTAAGATGTTGTCATTTCAATTGTCTTCCTTTTCCTATATATTTTGGCCAAGAGAGAGAGGGATAGAAGGAAACTTTTGTTTGATGAAAAATGGATAGAAAAAAGGGTTTAGAAGTAAGGAGAGTAAGAATATATAAGGAAAATGACAAAAGAAGCTTTAGAAAGAAAGATATGGCCATTTAGGGTTCCAATTGCACCATGTAAGATATAGAACCTTAGAAAGATGTTTTGAATCATCTAAGACCAAACTCAAACTAGAAAAAAATCATAGATATTCCACATCCATCAAATTCCCTAAGAAAATGAAAAAATTCCCTTAGGCTTTATCATGTGCATAGTCTCGGCCTAAGGGGGAAAGAGTAGTTAGAGGGCTCTTTTATGAGTTCTATGATTTTAAAAGGCTTAAATGTGAGCAATGAACATTAATGAAACCATTAGAATGAATTTAAAAGTCTATTTTAAAAGATGAAATTTTAAGGTTCAAATAAGTTTAAAGGAGTAACTTGATATTTGGCTTGTTTGAACCTTCATGAGAGTCATATGAATCATATCAAATGAGATTTTAAAACTTAGAAGTTAAACTAAAAGAGTTGCCATTTAAGGGGACCTAAACTAGCTTGAATATGCATGTTAAGCTCCCATAGGCCTATGTAGTAATAAAAATAGTTAAAAGGGGTTCTAATAAGTTGCCTATATTTAAATTGATATTTTTAAGCCAAACAAGAGCAACTTCCTCCTTGTGTGTATATGAACCCAAGGAAGAGCAAAGTGAAGAAGATAAAAATCAAGTAGTTAGTGTTGCATTAGAGTTCCTAGCTCTATGAGGTAACTATCTCTCCCTATCTTGCACCCATATGAATGTATGAATGAATTGAGATACTTATATGTTTAGTTGTCTGATGATTTATAAGTTATGATTTGAATTAACTTTTATCATAAGTTTTATGCATGTATGATGTTATGTTATACTTATATGTTTAGTTGTCTAATGATTTTATAGGTTATGATTTAAATTAACTTTTATCATAAGTTTTATGCATGTATGATGTTATGTTTGGCTTCTAGCTCCCTATAGCAAGAAATTGAATATAATAGCTCTTCTTTAGCCTAGAGTAGATCTAGCTAGTATATTTTTATGCCGTGGTTAAAAAAGAGTTAAAGTTTCATGCCAATTCTTATGTTTGAATTACTTAAGGCATATGGCCTCCATACATGTATTTTCTCATTTGCATTTATTTATGTATTGATATGGATTGAGATTTGTTATTGAGATTCTCCCAAAAATTTCACCTTTTCTCCCTTCCATTAACCTTAATAGGTGTCAATAGCAAGGAAAAAAATTTAAAGAAAGACAAGAGCTTAAGGAAGTTATATAGGAATTTTTGATATACATATGTATTCATTGTGTATTTAAAACAAACTAGTAGTAATTATAAGATATACAATAATGATGATGTATAATGATATCCCATGTACAAGCTTGAGACTATATATACACATAAGCTACTTAGATGCCAAAGCTTGTAATTAGAATATGTTTTGTTGCTTGAATCACATATGGTAGTTTGATGTATATTATGGAACCAAGGAATAGCCAACTTGATGTATTTTATGATGGAATAAAATGGCACTTTATGAATAAGGTTGTATTCATAAATATATGCCTATTTGGTGTCTTGACAAGAGAATAGAACATGATTTGCACTTTTGTATCTTTTTGGCTCCTTATTGCTATTTGAGTGTGAGATGGTGAATTTTTATAGTGAGTCATATTTCATGAAATGGTTCTTATAAAAATTAATATAAATGAATTAAAAGTTTCTCAAGAGAAGATATTACAAATTAAGGTCCAAGTGGACCACTTTATAACCAACTTTTAGAACCAACTTTTGTTACTTGAATGACATATGGTAGTTTGATGTATATAATGGAACCAAGGAGTAGCCAACTTTGTGTATTTTATGATGGAATGAAATAGCACTTTATGAATAAGGTTGTGTTCATAAATATATGCCTATTTGGTGTCCTGACAAGAGAATAGAGCATGATTTGCATTTTTGTATCTTAGTGGCTCTATATAGCTATTTGAGTATGAGATTGTGAATTTTTGTAGTAAGTCATATTTCATGAAATGGCTCTTATAAAAATCAATATAAATAAATTAAAAGTTACTCAAGGGAAGAGATTGCAAATTAAGGTCTAAATGGACCACTTTAGAACCCACTTTTAGTCCAAATAAGTTATAAATTGCATCTTTATTCTTAATAGTCCAAATAATCTAATTTGGTGTTAAAATTTGGTGAACATCTAGAGAATTTATAGTCTGACAAGCTAAAAATGACATTTTTCTGAGCTTTATAGAATATTTAGAAAATTTTTGAATCTGGTCTAAGATTATGTAATTATGCAATTACTATTTATGCTGTCATGGCCTTGGTTTTCATGTACTTTTAAGGGTCAAATGAATTTATTTTCACTTGAAATTTGATAGCATAAAGTTTAGATCATAAGCTTTCTGTAGACATCTAATTTGCATAAAATGGAGTTGTATAGTCAAAGTTATGAATTTTTGAAATTTAGACCTTAATATAACCAAAGAGGTCAAAATGAGTCATGTGACTCTTTTATACAATTAGGCTGCATCTTATAATCAAGTGGACCAAAACAAATATGTATATGAAGTTTATGGATTGAAATGAAAAGAAATTCAAATTTTAACCCTAATAGGCCCATTTACCATTCATAAAAGTTAAAAACTGTTGCTAAAAGTTTTTGCAATTGTTACATTTTTATTGCCTTAAGAGGAATTAATATGAGTTAGCTATATAAAACATGTGACACTTTTTGGTATCAGAGCAAAAGTTTAAGTATGTTAGCTATGGTTAGGGCTTAAAGATAAGGAATATATGTTAGGTGTTGGCTCTTTCGTGGAATTTCATATGTGTATGTTGGTGGTATATAGGTCAGTTATGTATTGAAAATTCTAGTTAGCCTAGATAGAATGATGAGTACTACAAGTGAAATGCTAGCTAGAGTAAAGCTTGTAGGTTCTAAGTCTATAGCTCTACAAGGTATAGTGTTTTGCCTGAGGTGAAAACAGGTGATGATGCAACAGTTGGAAGTGAAAATGCAACTGCTATAGAGGTTAGTTTTGAGGGAAACTGAGAGAGTTACTCCCCTCAACCACAACATCTAGCTGACCCAAAGAATCTAAAAGCTAAACCTTCAAGCTAGACCTATAGGCACCATTCCAAATAAACCTTGTATAGCCTCAACTCATCATCCAACTAATGAATGATCAATTGAGGAAGTATGGTTCCAGGCTTATAATGGTAAGCAAAATACAAAGAAAGATTAGGCTTGGACTATGTAGCTAGAGAGGATATTTAGGGTAATGGAGTGCATTTCAGAAAAGAATGCCTTGTTGGCCATATTCAAGCTAAAAAAGGAAGGAGAAAAAGTAGATTATTATGGGTCAAATACAAAAGAGAAAGTTAGAGACCCTTAGAAATAGACTCAATGATCATAGAAAATAGATAAGTGATAAAAAAGTAATGGGCTTAGTATATGAGCCTAAGAAAAAAGACTTAGATGTTTTATGACTAAGTCTAAGAGTTTAGAATGAGAATGTTAGTGTACATGAGTAGTAAAACTTGTAGAGACCAACTTTGAGGCATTAACTCTAACTAAGATTACTATCTTATATGATAGTAATGGATGGGCCAACAGTGTGGGTCCAAGACATGCAAAAAATGTCATAAGTATGTGTAAAAGAATGACATAAATGCATAAAGAATATATGAGTACACAGAAAGGATGTGCCTTAAAGGTGTCCCTAAGATGAACATAACTAGCTCAGTGTCAAATATTTAGAGAATTTTGATATTTGAGAAAACATTTAAGTTACCTAGGTTTACAGTTAGATCCAAAGAAAAGGTTAAGATCAAAAAAGAAAAACTTAAGCGATCTAGTGGTAATTATATGCTAAGTTAATATGAGCTAGCTAGAATTATAGTAAACAATTATCCAAAAAGTTTCAAGAAAATCCTTAGCAAAGGAAAGTAACCTATGCTAAATTATAAGTTTAAGCCTGAGAATGGTAATGAGTAGAGACTCAAATGCAAGATGAGATTAGCAGAAAAGAGAACCTCAATTTAAAAATGAAATGGCTTTGAAAAGTAATTAGAGGAAGGTTCTCTTTAGTTTGAAAAGAAAAGGATAAGAAGCAATGAGGTTGAAGACCACCTAATTAGTGGTTTGTAACTCTCCAAGAGATAAGGCTCTTAATTTAGTAATTCAATTACACAAGGAAATGAAGATGAGTCAAAAAATTAGTACATAATAAGAAATATCCTTGTTTTAGTTGTGATTATGGGGGAGTTAACAGATCAAATAAGGTAAAAGTAAACATAGAATGAGAGTTAGAACCCCATAAAATGAGAAAGATAAGAATTCACCACTAAGTTAAATGAGCTTCCCTAGTACGAGACAGATGCAATGTACAAAGTACATGAATAGTAAAGTCAATAAATGTAGCATAAAGTAGCTAGTAAAGTAGATTCAGGATATTAAGGGTATGTGACCTGAATCGATTTAGTAAAACCCTAAGATCAATAAATTATGCTACTAAAAATGAAAGTAGAAAATCTAAGAAAGAAAAGAATCTAGTCTTTGACAAGAATAAAGAAATGATTTGAGGCAAGTAATTAATGCCTTAGTATTTCTAGGGAAACTATAGAAAGTTAAGAACTAACTAGGTTGGTGAGTTCCACGGTACAAAAAAGTAACTGTGTAAGCTCAAGAGCTATAAAAAAGAGTTAGATTAGGGTTCACTTATGATAAAGTTCCTTTTAAAATGAATAGTTCAATTAAAAATCAGAGGATGAGATTAAAATGAATTAAACCCCCCAATCTTTATAAAAAGTAAATAAATTAAGGTGAACCCAGAAAAATATAAGAATGCTTTTGCATATAGATAAGTACAAAAATAATGAAGAATTAGTGAGCAATAGATATAGCTCTTTCATATGAGTAAATTCATAATAGAAGTAAAAAGGAAGAATGTGAGAACTTCAAAACCAAGGACTTAATAAAATCAATTGTAGATGAAAATGCAATGCGAATGAATGCACTGGATAGCACTGTTGTCCTTGGTATGGTTGTCTATGAAGTATGATATGGTGCCCTAAGTAAGGATAACTGGGCAAAAGAAGACAGGCAGAGGGTGGCATTATGATTAGTAAAAAAGATTAGAGAAAGAGTTTTCTTCTTTCCCAATTGCCACATGATATAAAAAGGTCATAGAAAAGTATATTTTACACTATTGGGAGGCTTGTAATATGCAGACAATAGTGGTTCAAGCTCCATCATAATGTACCTATGTATTAGTGATTGATGTTGTGATTTGCTTGCCACAGCGATTACATGATATTAAATCTAGCCAACTCAATAATAATGTAACTTAAGTGCATAGCAAGTGATAATATTAACCATAAAGAGTGTCTCAATGATCGAAGAGTATCCAAGTTACATTAAGGGATAAGTTAGAGAAAAAGAAGTTAAGATATTCTAGTAATGCTGAACCTTTAAAAAAGAGTATCAAGAAAGAATTCTAGATGTAGCATAATGTGAATGGAATGTGCCTAAAGTACTAGAACTTTAAGAACTAAGTAATACAAGTCTAGTATGCTTAACATGAGTCCCTTAGGAAATAACTAGAGTGAAATGTTAAAAGGACCAGCTTATATTACTTATCCTATAAAAGATAATTTGACATAGTTGATGTGTAAGATGCTTTTTAAGATATAGAGTACACTAGTGCTTAAGGCACTTGGGTGTAAGATATAGGCATAGCTAGAGATTACAAGATAAGAGAGAAAAGATAGAATGAATACATGTAGAGTGTAAGTCTAATTTACATCACTAAGTAGTATAAATAAAGTAAGTTAAAGTAAGGTAAGCTAGTAAGAGAAAGAAATAAATTATGATGAGGTTAGAAATGGGAAACTAATGATTCCATAGAGAGTAGTGAGTAAATGCAAAAATGCTCCCAAGTATCATTATTATAGAATGTTAAAAAGATGAGAAAGTTGTATAGAATCCTCTTCACATGAAAAGCATTCAGAAGAACAAAGCAAGTATCTAAGTTTTGCCTTAGAGACTTTGAGTGCTAGTTGCCAAACTTAGTGAATATAAGTTTTATTCACAGAGATAGTAATCTTAGACTCTGATATCTCCCAGAGATGGATCAAAGTGGATCCTACCACAGTATAGTGGATCGCAATAGACCTTAGTAGGGCTCTAAGAGGTCGCGGTAAACCTAAGGGTTGCAGCAGATCCCATAGAGTTACAAAGAGCTCATACTAAGAGTTACAACAAATCTCTTGAGAAATGATGGCCTAGGACAGTTTTTACATATTGGTTTAATTTCAGAGACTAGTACAGTTTTAGACATTTTCAGTCTCAAAGACTAAATACCTCTTAGGTCTGGCAAATTGTTACATCAGAGTTATTAAGGCTTTTCTCATATAGCTAAGCCACTGACTAAACTTTCCCAATAGATGGGTACAGTATGTGGGATATGAAAAATAAGAGAGTAGCTTTCCAAAGTTAAACCACTACCCCAACAATTATTAAATCTGGCCAAAGAAAATAGAAAGCCTTATACATAAAAGTATAATATTACAAAAAAGGTCAGGTGCAATTCTTATAATAAGGTAAGTGGCACTTTATACCTCTAGTAGCTTAAGCTATGAGAAAATGGTATACCACATAAATGTAGTGTTCATAAGTGGTAGTCACTCTTTAATGCTAATACAGAAGAGTTAAAAATCATGATAAGTCAGTAATAAAGTTGAAAAGTAGAATAGTGAATAATCTCCGATAGATAAAGAAAGTAAAAAAGGAAACTTCAGAGATAGATGACATAATGAAAGGCAAGTACATTAGTAGAAAAAGGAATGAGGATGCTTAAGAATATAAGCTCATCAGATAAGCTATGATCTTAGTAATTAGTCAGTGTGCAAGGCCTAAGATGGGAGAAAAGACAAATTTTATGGGATGAGTTAGTAAAAAAGAATATAAGAGTAAATAGTAGCCTAAATGTTTAAGCAAGTTAAGTTACACAAAAAGGAATCTTTAAGGGCTCAGAATAAGTAGAGAAACATAAAGAGATAGTGCAAAAAGCCATTAGAATAAGGTATTAAAAAATCTATGCTAGTAAGATATTTCCAATCACAGATGTAAGTAAGTCCACTAATTACAAAAGCTCAACTCCATATGAATTGATCTCAGACCAATTTGATACAAAATGGTAAGATCTCCCAATTTTGAATATATGTATGGGGATAAAAGGTCTTATTACTAGAAATAGTCCCTCACATGTCAAGAACTAAGAAAGCAAGGAATAAGCAATCATAAGCCCTATAGAGATAACACTAGAGAAAGATAATAACTCATGATAAGATTAGAAATTGTTAGTGACAGAAATTCTCTAGCAAAATATATCTGGAGGGGATTAGTCCTTAAGAAAAAGTAAGTAAAGATAGGCAAATAAAAAGGAAAGACCAGCTAGAAAAAGTACAAAAAATGTTGGATAATAACTATATCTCCAAATTTTGAGGATGAAATTTATTTAGAGGAGAGAAATGTCATAGCCAGTGTATCCCAAATCCTTAGATATCAAAAGAAAGGTTGATAACCATAATAATGAGGGACTGAAAGTTCATGTAAGATGACAAGAAAGAGCATAAAGGATAAAAATGGATAAACCGACATGCTAGTGGCAAAATCATAATTTTGGGTAAAATTTTAGAAACTCAAGAAAAAGAATTTTAAATACCAAATTGAAACTTACTAGGATTTTCAAAGGTCTTGAAAACCATAAGGATTGTCAAAATGATCAAATCCTTGACAATGTATGGTTTAGAACTTTGGTTGACTGTAACTTTAATTGGACTTTTTTAGATTGTTTTAAACTCCATAAATTTCAAAACAAATTTTTTTAATAAAGTAGAGGTACAAATTTTAATATAGAAAAAAATTTTAAAAAAAGATACAAAATGAGCCTAAATTGAGCAAATTAAGTAAATGGATGTAATTGATATTTTTAGAATTGTTATAAAATTCTTCCTCCACCTTTATTAAAACACGCTAGCTACTTCTTCCCTACATAACTGTTATTCTAAGCTCCAAAACAAACCAACTATGACGTGGAAAAGAGGCAGGAGAGAGAAAGGAAAGAAAGGCAAATAAGATAATGAAAAAGCCAAATTTCATGGTATGTTAGTTAGTAATTTTTCTCATCTCTTCAAGCCCTTTATAATGGTGGTTTTAGCTTCTTGAAAGGATGAGTTTGATGGCTACCCAATTAAGGAGAAGAAGAGATTTGAAGCAACCAATAATAGCATAAAAATCTCCATTCAACAAGCTTTCAAATAAGGTAAGATATAAGCCAAGATGTTGCCATTTCAATTGTCTTCTTTTTCTTTTATATTTTGGCCTAGAGATAGAGGGAAAGGAGGAAGCATTTGTTTAATGAAAAATGGATAGGAGAAAGGATTTAAAAGTAAGGAGAGTAAAAATATACAAGGAAAATAGTAAAGGAAGCTATAGAAAGAAAAATATAGCCACCTAGGGTTCCAATTCCACCATAGAAGATATAGAACTCTAAGATGTTTTGAACCATTTAAGACTAAACTTGGAATAAAAAAGAATCATAGATATTTCACATCTATCAAATTCCCTAAGAGAATGACAAAAACTCCCTTATGCTCCATCACATGCATAGTCTCGGCCGAAGGGGAAAGAGTAGTTAGTGTAACAACCCTAATTCTTAATTATAGTGATTAGGCTTAATTGTATGATTAATGATCGTAAATCAAGGTTTAAAGTCATTATAATTAATTAAATTAAGAAAAAGTGAGAGAATTTGAATTTTGATATTATTAAGGTTATTAGCCAAACAATCAAAACCATTTAAGCCTACAAGTGATTCCAATTATTAATTAAAAGCTTTTGATTCATTTAAACACTAATTCTACCTTACAAAATCCTCTTATAAGTGTTTCCAAGTCATCACATAATACTATCATGAGGGAATCCAAGGTTTCTTAGTTAAAATAAGAGATTAGGAATCTTTATTGCAACTTGGACCTTCCTTGTTGCAGCTAAGTTGGTTACTAAAAAAAACCAAGTTTGGAGACTCCTGCCGTGACTTAGTATACCCACATCGCAGCATAAATGGCTACTGGAACTCAAAACTAAAATTTTTCATTTTGCGCCATGACTCAGGTTTTTCACTTCATAGTGTAGGTGCTCTCGGGAACCTACTATTTAAATTCTCGCCACAATGAGTTTTTCTTACTCCATAATGAGTTTGCTCTCCTTTACCCTCCTAAGTGAAAATCATGGACTTGCGTCACTGTGATGCGTCTCACGCCACAGTACCACTAGATTTTAGAACTCCCTTGGCTGTGACTTAAGTGGTTTTGGTTGCAACTCTACCCTCTTCTACACCTAAACTCTCTAAATTTTGTCATACTAATACCAGACCTCCCTCTAGCAACATCCTATGGTCATTTTACCTTAATTTGTGAGGTTCTAATAGCATCTTACTATCCAAATTACTTAGCACACCAATTATAATCAAATTCAAAACTTAGGGTTTTCTCTACCTATCCATCTACCATATATTAGCAAATCATGAACCTTGACATAAAGGGATGTAAAGGCTATTACTATTATCATTCAAATGTAAATACCCACAGAGGTTTCATACATTACTAATTTAAATCAACATTTAAGGTAATGCATGATTACAATCTCAAATAATAAGTCATATCTTAGGATCAGCAAGGTTTTATATTAAGTATAAATGAGTGCATATATCAAATTCCAAATTTGTATAAGGTCTAGCTCCCTATTAGTTATATCATTGTTTATTAAACACCAAAATACCTACACTTGGCAATATGATTACATGATGATGCTATACAAAAGAACAACAAAATTAGGATCTACCCTAAGTTAGATTAACCTAAGTATAACATTCCTTACACAGGGTCTCAACTCATGAATGCTCATCCACTTGTTTTTCTTTATCCTTACTCGAAAAGCCTTCATCTGAAATAGTTAGCTCATGAAATGGGGTGAGATACAAATCTCAATAACCAGAGGTAAATTCCATTTATATGTACCAAATTAATCAACATATATGCATTAAAACAAATAAGCATAAAAAACATCAATCATATCAATAAATAAAATAGTTGAACTACCATTGATCACCGTCTCATACAAGCAATCACATACAACATATTAAAGGCCAATAACACCAAGAAAGACTCATCTACAATGCAACTTTCTTATTGAGAACAACGAGGGCTCAGTGCATTCATGGGTCTAATCACAACCTGGTGCCCAATGAAGCACAATACATGGGTGGTAGCCATACCACAGCTCCACCATGGACTCACAAGGTCCAATCATAATATAGCATATAGCCAACTATTTATTTAGCATTCAAAATCATACGTGTACAATAGATATAAAATTAAATTGAACATATGCAAAGAATAAAAAATTAACCCCAATTACCTCACTCTGTGAACAATTTTTTGAAGGCTACCAGTAGTACTAAGATCACCCTATTATCACAATATCAAACAATTACTACTCTAAATTATTATTTATAGTAGCAAACTAGATACGCGTAAAATTAAATTATCAATGACTATCTAGAAGACACTTACCTAGCTACCACAAGGCCCCAAATTCGGGTTTGGTAATCCCCACACCAAAAACATCATAATACCACTTCAAATTCTAGGCAAATTCGCACAAAATAAAGACTTATTATAAACACTATATTTTGTTTGGGTCACTTTCTCATTTTGTTTATTACCAAAAGGCAATTAAATCATCCTAAACAAAATATGTATTCTTATCTTTACTTGTTCTTTATGCAAAAATATTAAAAATTACATTTTTAATCTCCTTGCTTAAAGAACAAGAGGGGCAACTGTGAACACTGTATTTTGTCCGAACAAGTTCAAAAAAATAATAACAAAATTAAATTCGCAAAACATAAAAAAATAAAAATAAAAGAGAAGAAAAGAAAGAAAACAAAAATTAAGAGAAAATGAAAAATAAAAGGAAAAAAAGCCAAAGCTTTAGATAACAAAAAATCAAAAAGGAAAAAAATCATAAATAAATAAAAAAAGGAAAAAGAAAGGAAAATTTTAAAAGATAAAAAAAGTTAAAAAAAATTCCAACCTTAGCCCAACAACAATGAATGGCCCAATACAATAAAAAATGTTAAGCCAAGATAAATGAAACAAAAAAAGATCTGTTTATATTTGTCCCAAATTTCGAATTTAGTTGCCACAAGTCCACAAAAAAAAAAATGAATGAAATAAAACAAAATAAAAAAAAATCTCGATCATAAAAAAAAATAAATAACAAAAATAAAATTCAAGTCCAAATCCCTAGCTTAAAACCCATCCATCTGGCCCAATACTCAAAACAATCAAAAGCCCAACAACATCTGACATCCCAAGAAAGAAAAAACAAAAAAAACCAACAAAACCATCAGGGCTCAGTCTGGGTTCAAAAAACAAACAAACAAACAAAACCTTACCTAGCCCCTTCTCCTTGGCATGATTCTGGGAGACCACATTCAGAGGTCACGGGTAGGGAGAGGACACGCAACAGCAGCAAATGCACAGAGATGATAGAGACGACTATGAAAAAGGAAACGTGCAGAAGGGCTTGAGGATGGCAGGAAAATGCAAAGCAGAGTATGAAAATGGAAAGTGGTGGGCTAGCAGGGTTGACCTCCTCTCCCGTCCCTTTCATTGTCGGAGGCCGAGAAAAGGAAGCACGAAAACAGGAGGAAAGTAGATGGAGGCACGAATTGAGGAAGGGATGAGGAAATTCGAAAAGAGAGAAATTGAGGGAAAATGGGAGAGGAGTTTGGAGGATGGGAAACCGAGAGGAAGAGGGGTCTGGAGAAAATGGGTTTTCGGAGATAGGGGGAACGAGAGATGTATGACCATATGCAGGTAAAAAGAGATGTATTTTGTATTTTTGTTTTTGTGATTGAATGACCTGAGCTCATACAGGATTGGGAACTTTCATCATGGAATTGGAGTTAATCTCATGACTCACATTCCGATATTGCCCATGGATTCTTTTTTTCTTTTATCTTGTATATTTTGAATAAGAAAATTTCTGATTAATGATGTTTAGTGACTTTGGTTGGCTAATCTCTTTAAGTATTTGGGATAATAATTGTTGATTATTGTTGATTGTTGTCTGCACAAATGGTTTTCAAGCCAACCTATAATGTCTTTGTAATTATGCCTTAATTATGAAGTTGATATAATTCTTGGAGGTGCTCCCCTTTCTCACAGTTGTTCGCCTTTTGTTGCATGTGAGCCATGTATTAGGAGAGGCTTATTGGGAGCTAAACAAAGATTGGTGAAACGACCAAGATGGAGCTTCACTGGTTCATCTCTTGTTATATAAAAATGTTTATGTAATATGATATATGCTTAACATGAGGGTTAACTGGATACACTTGAAAGCACACACAAGCATAGTTGTTTACTTACAAATATCCTGTTTATCTCCTACCTTGGGTATTCCTCTTATTTCCTTTTATAAATTTCTCTTTTAGAATCGTCGTGTGGGAGTTCTTAGCCTTTCAGACATGTAGGGCTACTTGGGAAACTGTGTGAGACAATAAGTCTCTTTGGTGCTTACTGGATCTTTTATTTTGTGTCTTAATGAATTTTGGGTTCCAATGACCCTGTTCCCCATTAATCTTGTTTTCAAAACTCAAGGAAAAAACAAAAAAAAAGAAAAAAAAAAAAGAAAAGAAAAGACAAAATCAAACAAATAACAAAAAAGAAAATAGGAAAAGCAAGTGAGAAATTAATTTTTTAGACTTATATAAACTTTTCCTATAGTTTCATTTTAACAAAAGTATATTTTGCTTAAATAAACAAAAAAAAAATACAAAATATATATTAAAAAAAATAAAAAATCCAAAATCAATCATCCAAAAAGAGGGGAAACAAACAAACAAAACAAAACAAAAATCAAGAAAATTAAAAATGAAAATGCAAAAAGAAATTAATTTAAAAAGCCCCAAACATCAAAGTCAAATATAAAAAAAAAACAAAAACAAAAACAATTGAAAATGCAAGAAAGGCAAAGAAATAAAATTAATCTTACTCTTAGCAAATCAAAATACATCAAACAATTCTAATCTCATTTTATTTGTCAAAAGAAAAAGTGATTTTTATTCTCTTTATCTTTTCATCCAAAAAAGTAACAGTAAAAGCTTAGTCATTTAAAATTAAAAAAAATAAAAACAAGAACAAAAATAAAAAATAAAAAAGGAGAAAAAATGAAAAAAAAATCCAAAATTAATTAAAACAAAGGAAAACATTAGAAATTCAAGAAAAGTAAAATTAAAGTTACCTTTAACACATCAACCAATTTCTAAATTCATTTTATTTGTTAAAGAAAAAAATAATTTTTTTTTCTTGTCTTTCCACCAAAAAAATAATAATAAAAGCTTAATTGTTTAAGATTAAAAAAGGTAATATGAAAAAAATAATTAAAAAAAGGGGGTAAAGAAAACAAAAAAACAAAAAAAGGAGAAATAAAACAAAAAAAAAGCAAAACAAAAAACAAAAACAACAACAAAAACAAAAACAAACCAACATAACTTTTAATTCGAACTACGTGGACTTTGATCCTTACCGAATGGTACGTAGGCCCTAGGCTTTTATCCTAGGTCAAGTTCGCCCTTGTAAATAAAATTTTCTATTCAATTTTCATTTTTTTTAATTTCTTTTTTTAATTTTGTTTTTTTCTAATTTTATTTCTTTAATTTCTTTCTTCTTTTTCATTTTTAATTTCATTTCTTTTATTTCTATTTCTTACTTTGTATGTAATTTGTCAAGGAGAATCAAAATAAATTAAAGGCTATATTGATTTTGTACAACTAACTTAGGGTAACCGTTCTTAGCGATGGGTGTAGTGGGTGCCTAACACTTTCCCCACTCATAATCGACTCCCGAATCTATTTTTTGGTTCGTAGACCATTTTTCTTATTTTCCAAATAAAAAGGCTTTTCCAAAGTTTTATCTTTTCAAAAATTAAAATTTTGGTGGCGACTATACTACTCACTTTTAATTTTGATTTCAGTTTTTATTTTCTTTAAAAATTAAATCAAAATTTCTTTCCAAAATTAATTTCTTTTTAAAAGCGCCACGCGATCGCATTTTCTGGTGTGACACTTATATTATAAGATAGCTATAGGAGTTTCAAACTAGCAGAAAATGCATCAAAATGATAAGAGGATACTTACCTAACCACCCTCTGATGGTCGTGTCGCATAACCTAAAATAAAACTAGATTGGAAAAGAATTATAGTTGATTGTGCAACTTAGTTCATTTCCTAAAGAGTTTTTGCCTTTAATTATTTGTGAAAGAGTATTTCAAGTATCATTAAATGAAATTTGTTTATGGGGTTTTGAGTTATTGAATTTTGATCAAATTAAAGAAAAGTAACAAGAACTAAAAGCTTAAGAATAATTGTAGTTAACAACTAGGAAAGTGTGGTAACTAGCCTTTAGATGGACTCCCTAAAATTCAATTATCCTTGTTCTCTTTTTAATGTACCAAAACTGGATTTAAACTCTTGTTTCCCAGTGTATTCTCCATAAAGACTTTTGAATTACCATCCAAGACTCAATTCATTAATGATTCAAGGATTTTGCAACTATAAGAAACTTTGAATAATTAATCAATTGAGTTAGGAATAAGAACATACCAAAACAAATCCTAAATGCTCACTAAAATTTGCTGAACGATCCACTTAAAATGTTAATAAACCAATTTGATTAATAAATTCCTCAAGTGCAAAAATTGTATAAAAATTTTAGCCACTTAATTTAATAACCATTGCACTAATTGGCCTAAAAACAAGATAAATTTAATAGCAAATTGTACAGCCAATAATTCTAGATTTTCTACAAACACTTAGGCATTAAGATTAACATTTCAAATGCAAGATTACAATCAAACCACAAATCAATTTAATCCAGTAAATTCCAGCCACTAAATTCCCTAATTAATAAGTTAAACCTAGTCAAATTAACAAAGGAATCAATGCTGAAATTAAAAGATAAATAAAGAAGAGTTTATCTAATTTGGAAATGCAATTTTGGAGCTCAAATATGCATCAAGGGAGATCTAATCTTCAGCTAGCTACTAAGGGAATTTCAAGCAATCATGGAAAGGATAAATGGAAGAATTTTGATGGAAGGAGCTATAGCAATCGTGGAGAAGATGAATGAAGAATTTTTCTTTTGTTCACATCCTCTCATTGCATTAAAACCTAGACCTTATCCTCATTCCCTTTTTTTCACGTTCACCCCTTATAAATGAAAAACCAATCAAGTCAAATTGAAAAGAAAAAAGAGAGGATTAAGTTTTATGAAGGTTACCTTGGCTGAATCTTACTCTAAAAGTAGGAGAAGATGAAATTATGCAGAGAACCTAGCCTCCTCCTAAAACCTCTAAATTTCCTCTTGTTCTCTTCGTGTTTCTGCAGAATAGAGTAAGGGAAAAGGGTTTTTAGGGTTTAAATTGGGTTATGAGTTGACCCAAAGGCCCAAATCTAAGTAGGTTCATATTTTTAGTTTGTTGGGTTAAGTTTTATGGGTCTATTTTAAGTTGGGTCTGCACAAAATCAATGTTGAACTTCTAAAAAATGGAATTGGATCCCCTTCTAAGGTTAAGATTAGGCTTTTACATTTAGCTTAAAACATAATTAAATTGATCATAAGACCCAAATTAATGTCCATCATGTAATACCATATTATTTCTAACATTGATCCCCTGCTTGCAAGTGAAATTATACAATTTATCGAAGAAATCCCAAGAAAATACATTAAAATAATGAATTAAATTGCGTTACGTAGCGGATAAATTTTTCATTTCGTGTCTCCGGGATCCCATAAACTCACCAACAACATTCCTTAATTATTTTCCAGTCATACAAATTACAATATTATCAAAACTTATCACAAACCACGAATCAAGGGTCAAAAACCCTAAAATTCTTGTCATTTATCATGGCTGTACAGTGATAGATTTTAGGGGCAACTTTGAAAAATCATAACTAAATGTAAAAAAATCAAAATCACATAAACCATAGCTTTTTGGAAAGCTCTAGATGTCAAATTTACATAAAAATAAGTATCAGCCACGAAAATCCCATCTGGATCATGGTTGACAATAAAAAATTTAGGGAGGTCGAGCTATCCAGAAATTTGATACAACTTACTAATATAAATTTTGGAAATTCATAATTAATTTCACAAAAATCCAATTGATACAATCTATACCAATTCAGAAAGCTATAGATATTAAATAGAGGAAAAAAATAGTTCTAGACTAATCAAAGAGCATTCAAACTCTGAAAATTAATCAAACACACCATGGGTCTGGAGATGTCCTTAGAATAGAATAGCAACTTCAAAAACTTATATCTCTCTCTCTAGGCGTCCAAATGAGGTGTTTCTAGTTGACACAAGTCTCTGGGAAGGTCTAGTTTCTCTCTGTAAAATTTCATGGCAATTGGACATCGTTTGCCCCATGATTCATATAAAACAAAATTCATACCAGATGAACAGTACTAATGGCAAATTCTGAATTTTCAGCCAATTTCAAAAATTCACCAAATATTCTCTAGACCTCCAAATAATATCTACTTTAACTTTTCAAAAATCTCTCAACAATTTCTAGGTGCATGCCAAATTTTAGGCCAAGAAGAGCTCATTTGGACAAAAAGTAGTATAGCTCACCAAAATGGTCAATTTTTGCTCTATATGAGATACCAAATCTATCCAAATGGCCTCCTTTAATGTTTGGCATCTCTTGGGCAAGTTTAAAAGAATGAATATGACTTGTGTGAATTATCCAAGTGGTTCTAAATCTCATACATCTTGTTTTGACCATTTCACACCCAAGAATACACAATTATCACAAGCCATCAAAGTGTCAAATTTCACATTCTCATTGATCTAACGCCACATAAAAGCTACATAATATTCTTACATCATATTACAATTTCATATGGTCTTACATCTCAAAAATTACAAGTACAAGCTCACTTTGACATTTCATTATAAGTAAGGTTACATAATAGACAAAATGCAATCTCTCAAGGTCTTTAGCTTGCACTCCTTACTTCTTGAACATCACCTAGGCATTTCAAGATAATAGCGGGAAGGAGAGTGAGATTCCTAGAATCTCAATAGCTCACACATCTATTCACATACACATTCATGGCATATACACATCAAAGCATCAAAGCATATGTATGGAAGGTCTAATAACCATAAAGTATGCAATGTCACAATTTCCATGCCACTTATTTACATTCAAGCCAAGAATATGCTCTAGAGACTTTTGGTTTTGCCTCACCCCATTTCTAGGACTTTTGGATTTACCTCACCCTTGGTCTCGGGACTTTTGACTTGGCCTTACCCTTTCGAGATTGTTGGCCTTGTCTCACCCATACCATGAGATTTTTGGCATCTCCTCATCTTTATGAAGGGACTTTTGGCATCACCTCACCCTTATGAGCTATTTCCACAATTAATGATATTCAAGGCAATACATTAGTACCAATGCAATCTCAAAACATCAAGTGGCATGTTCTCAAATCAGAAAAGCACACACAAACACACAAAGATATACAAGAATGTAAGGAGAATGAGGTGGAAAGCTATCTTGAATTTATGCAAGCTTTTCTTAGTCTTTCCCTTTCCCTTTTCGACCTCACAAGTGCACCTAGGTGGGTTGGTGTTTTCTTGGACTTAGATTTAAGCTTGTTTCCAAGACCTCTTCCTCTTGGTTTGCTTCTCTCCAAGAAATTCGAACTACTCCCTTAGATTCTTTTTCTTGATTTTTCTCCTCTTTTTCTTCCTCTCTTGGTACGCCTCAAGGAGTTGTTATTTTTCTGTATTTATGGTAGAGGAAAGTTGTAACATCCGATTCTCTGAAAATAAGAGAAAACGTGAGAAACGTAATGTACGGTTTCTCAGTAAACAAATGAAACTCACCAGATACAAAAGCAAGTCCTCCAAAATGATGTAGTTAAGGTCCTAAAAAATTTGAGAAGCATTCTAGACTCTTAAAAATGAGAATCCCGGGCTTAGATAGAAAGAAAAATTGAGCTAAAATGAAGAAACAATTTCTTACAAAAAGCCTACGAAACGTAATGGTATTTTTGTAATTTTGAGCAAATTTTGGAATTCACATAGGAGGGCTTTTTAAATAAAAATTTTGAGTTTCTTAGGATTCTCAGAGGCCCTGAAAACCATGGGAAGGCCCGGGATAGCTAAAGCCTTTCCGGTGGACATTTTCCAACGTCGGTGTACCCAAACTTTGATAGATCAATTCGGGAAGGTTTTAGCTCCAATTTGAGTGATTCCAAAGGCATTTTATTAAATTGGGTACCTAAATTTTATAATAAAAAATAAAGTTCTCAAAAAGGAGCTGAAACAAAGGAGAAACAAAAATGCCAAGAACAACGGGCAAAATAAGAACTTTTGAAAAGTGTAACCTCCTCCTACCTATATATATGATGCTCCCTTCTTCTCCCTTCATTTTGCACAACCGAGTTCTGCCCAAAACTAGAGGAAAACCCTAGGGAGAGTGGTGCACAAGAGGGAGGCAAAGAGGAGAGGAAATTAAAGGCTTAAGGTATGAAAATTTAGTAGTTTTTCATGCTCTTTCTCTTCCAAACCACTTCTCGTTCATTCTCCTTTATTTTTTATAATTATAATGAAGTATATGGATCTGTTTTAAAGGAAAAATTGAGGAAAAAATTTGGATTTGAAGAGAGGAGCTCAAAGAACACAAGATTCAAATGAGAAAAAGCAAGAAAATAAGGTAATTTCTCTTCTTATGGTTGTCATATTTGGTTCCCTCCTTCTCCATTTTGCCTAACATGAGAAACCCTAGGAGGACTTGATTTTTAGGTAGAACCAAGGGTGAATATAAGGAAAAAAGGTGTGGAGATTAAAAATATGCAAAGAAAATTAACAAAAAATAATTAGATTACAAGATATAATTTCTAGGGTTTCAATTGCACCTTGTAAAATCTGATTTTGCATGATGATTCTTAGGCCTAAATAAAAGTTTAAATGAGCTTCCAATATCCCTAAGAGGCTCCTCATATGCATCCTCCCTTGAGAAAATAAGGCAAACTCCAAAAAACCTCATTTCCTTCATGGCCTTGGCCTAAAGAGGTTTGTGTAGCTATGGAGAGTTTTAAATTTTTTTAAACTCATTCTTGAGTCATATTTGATGAATGAAAATGAAGAGAGGCCTTAGAAAAAATTTAAAACCCATAGAAAGTGAGTTGATACTTTATGTTCCATATTATGACCTAAAGAAGCAACATGTAGCTAGGCTCTTGGTTTCAATTGTGTGATGACTCTAAGAGGCTTAAAAGGAGTCAAGAATCATATTTGAAAGGAAAGAATGGGGCCTAGAATTTATTTGAGGGGTGTTGCTTCATTTGCTTCATTAGGTGCAATTATGGAACCATAATGAGGTTTATAGGTCAAGTTAGCATCCAAGCATGTGTGTGGCCTTAGAATTAATTCCATAAACCTAATTGGCTTCCATAAATTATGTTTAGGCCAAGAGAAATCATTCCCACCCCATTGTGTGTGTGTGGTCGAAGCAAGGAAGGGAAATTCAAGAGAAAAAGTGTGTAATTGTGTACAAGGTAGCTCTCTCCACCTTCTCCCATGCATGGATGTATGCTTAGCTTGTCTTAGAATGTGTGTATGTGTATTTTTAATCTATGAAAAGTGTTTTAGTATGACTTTGATTCCATGGTGCCATGATTTTACAATATGCTCTTATATGATGTTCTTGATGTGTGCTTTGGTTTGCTTGAGTGTGGTGAGGCCAAGAATCCTTAGCCATGGTGAGGATGAGCTAAGAACCCTTAAGATTGGTTGAGACAAAGCAAAGAGTCTCCCAAAAGCAAGATGGGCTCCCAAGAGCATGGTTGAGTCTAAGAATCTCTTAAAGAATGGGTGAGGCAAGTCCAAAATCCACAAGTAAATGGGTGAGACCAATCCACTTGCTTGACAAGCCTTTGTATGCCATGTATGACTTTCTTAAATAATGAAAATACCCCTTGAATGTTTACACATGTCAATATGACCATACATACATTTATGAGACTTGTTTTGCATCCATTATGTATGATTGAATGAAAGATGAGTTATTAGGATTCTTTGAATCACATTCCCTCCTCTCCAATGTTCTAACATGCTAGGTGGATCAAGTGGACAAGGTAATGAAAGCCAACCACCTTGAAGATGAAAGATTGACAACTTAATGCATAGTTTGGATTCTTTAAGGCCGTAATTGTGTCAAATGATGTAATCCAACAATGTATATAGTTTATGACCTTTTAAACATGTGTAACTATGATATTATGCCATATATGAATGAGAGAATATGTTATGTAGTCATTAGAATGTGAATTGGGTGTATGATGGCAAATTAATTTCATTGATGGTTTGATGGAATTATGCATATATGTGGATGAAATGGCCAAAATGAAATGCATAAGGTTTGGAACCATTTAAGCAGTTCACACAAGTCTTAAATATACTTTTAGACTTGCCAAAAAGGTGCCAAAATCAAAGGAAAGCCTTTCGATATTTTGGTATCCTATATAAAGCCAAAATTGACTATAACGGAACCCTATATCATTTTTTACCCAAATGAGTTCTTCTTCATCTGAAATTTGGCATGCAATTAGAGATTGTTAAGAGCTTTTTGGGAAGCTAAAGAACATAATTTTTGGAGGTCTACAGAATATTTGATAAATTTTCAAAATTAGAAAATTTTCTAGTTTTGGTTATATCACTATTCACTCAGGTTCGAAAATGAAATCTATCACACAAGACTCAAACGATGTCCACTTACCACAAAATTTTATACAAAGAAACTAAACATTCATATAGACATGTTCCAATTAGAAGCACCTCATTTGGATGTCTAAAGAGGGAGATATGAATTTTTAAAGATTCTATCGTATCAAGAATTCTAGCCAACCCTGTTGCTTTTTGATTGGATTTTGAGGTCTCGACGTGCATGAGCTGGTCTAGAGTTATTTTTTTCCTCTAGCTAACATCCACAACTTTCTAGATTGGTATCATTTGTATGGATTGGATTTTTTTGGAATTAATTGAACATTTTCAAAGTTTGCTACATAATTCTATGACAGAACCAATGGACAATCTGACCTCTAGACCATTTCGAATGTCAAACGTCCTCTGTGATCAGTTTATGGTCTAAACATATTTTTAGTATGAATTAGACATCCGAAAATTTCCAGAATGGCCAAGAATTCATAATTTTGATTTTTCTAGAATTAGTTATGATTTTTCCAAAGTTTATGATGGAAATGAGCCAAAGCTGGCCGAAAATGAATATCCATATTTTATACTTCCCTTTGAGTTTTTTGAGATGTAGGCCACTTTTGATGATTCAAATGTATTGTATCCATGTAATTAAATATTAGAATGTGTTGTATAAGCTCACACGGTCCATGTGACACCGAATGGAACATTTGTACACGACGCAGCACAATTATATGCATTATTTTAATGAACTTTTCTCACTTCCTTCATGGAATTAATGATGTAATGCATGAGAATGTTATGAAATAAGCTAAAAATATATGGTGTTACAAAATTTGTGCTATATGAGGGGGAGAAGAGACAAGAAGCTTATGAAACATTCAAGAAGCTAACTTTTCCAAAAATTCTAATTTCGTCCTTTCATAATAGTAATTTTGTTTTAGTTTCTTTTTAGATCATTTTTTAGAACTGTCTTTTCTATTATAAAATTTAAATTCTCAATTTAATGAAATACCTTTGAAATCACTCAAATTGGATCTAAAATCTTTCCGAATAAATCTATCAAAGTTTGGGCTCACCACCATTGAAAAACGTACACTGGAATTATCATTATGTTTTCGGGGCCTCTGAGAATCCTAGATAACTCAAATTTCTTATTTAAAAAGCCCTCTTGTGTGTTTTTCCAAAAGTTACACTTATTTACGAAAATGTCATTACATTTCGTCAGTTTTCATCACAATTTGTTTCACTGTCTTAGCTCTGTTTTTCTTTCTATTTGAGTCTGGAATTATCATTTTTAGGAGCTCAGGACTCTTCCCAAATTTTTTGCGACATTATCTAGCTCATTTCAGATGACTTGCTTTTATACGGCTCACTTTGTCGTTTTACAAAAATTACGTTCATTACACACCTCTCTTAATTTATTTTTCTAATTAAACCTATATTAACTCCTAATTCATCATAATTATCCTCAATTAGTCTTGGGGTGTTACAATTAGGAGGTGCTTTCATGATTCTATGGTTTTAAAAGACCTAAATGTGAGTAATGACCAATAATGGAACCATTGAAATGAATTTAAAAGCTATACTTTTAAAAGTGAAATTCTAGTGTTCAAATGGGCCTAAAGAAGCAACTTGATATTTAAATTATTTTAAATTTTATGTGCCAGCCCTAATAAGTCCCATTAGAGTCATATGGCTCATATCAAGCGAGATTTTGAACCCAAATTATAAGAGTTATCATTTAAAGGGGCCTAAACTTAAATATGCATATTAAGTTCCCATAGACCTATGTAGAAATAAAAAGAGTTAAAATGGGTTCTAATGAGTTTCTTATATTGATGTTTCTAGGCCAAGCTAATGTAACTCCCTCCTTGTGTGTGAATGAACCAGAGGAAGAGCAAAGTGAATAAGAGAAAAATCAAGTGGTTAATGGCACATTAGAGTTCCAGCTTCGTGAGACAGCTATCTCTCCCTATCTTGCATCCATTTGGATGTATAAATGAGTTAAGATACTTATATATTTGGTTGTTTGATAATTTTATAAGTTATGATTTGAATTAGCTTTTATTATGAGTTTTATGCATGAATAATGTTATGTTTGGCTTCTAGTTCCCCGTAGCAAGGAACTGAGAGCAGTACCTCTTCCTTAGTCCAAAGTTGAGCTAACTAGTATGTTTTTATACTATGGCTACATAAAAGTTAAACTTTTATGCCAATTCTCATGTTTGAATTACTTAAGGCATATAGCCTCCATGTATACATTTTCTCATTTACATTCATCATATATCTTATAATTACTACTAGTTTGTTTTAAATACACAACAAATACATATGTACCTCAAAACTTTCTAAACAACTTTCCTAAGCTCTAGTCTTTCTATGATCTTTTTCCTTGCTATTGACACTTACAAAGGTTAGTGGGGGGAGAATTGGTGAGATTCTTGGAAAAATCTCAGTAGCAAATCTTAATCCATATCAATATATATATGCTACTTAAATGCCAAAGCTTGTAATTAGAATATGTTTTGTTACTTGAATGACATATGGTAATTTGATGTATATTATGGAATCAAGCAGTAGCCAACTTGATGTATTTTATGATGGAATGAATTAGCATATAGAACATGATTTGCCCTTTTATATCTT
Source organism: Erythrophleum fordii (assembly GCA_032878935.1). Lineage (NCBI taxonomy): Eukaryota > Viridiplantae > Streptophyta > Magnoliopsida > Fabales > Fabaceae > Erythrophleum > Erythrophleum fordii. The sequence goes on from JAVQMF010000055.1 coordinate 3,929,175, forward strand.
AGTGGCTCTATATGGCTATTTGAGTGTGAGATAGTAAACTTCGTAGTAAGTCATATTTCATAAAATGGTTCTATGAATGAATTAAAAGTTGCTTAAGGAGAAGAGATTGTAAATTAAGGCTTAAATAAGCCACTTTAAAACTAACTTTTAGTCCAAATCAGCCATAAATTACATATCTACCCTTGATAGCCCAAATGATCCAGTTTGAGGTTAAAATTTGATGAATACTTAGAGAATTTGTAGGACTTTCTAACAAGCTAAAGATGGTATTTTTTTTTAGTTTTATATATTATTTGGTGAATTTTTTAATATAGCCTAAGATTATGAAATTATGCAAATACTGTTCATGCTGTAATAGTCTTGGTTTTTGCGTACTTTCAAGGGTCAAATGGATTCATTTTTACTTGAATTGATAGTATAAAGTTCAGATCATAAGCTTTCTGTAGACACCTAATTTGTATAAAACAGAGTTGTATAACTCAAGTTATAAATTTTTGAAATTTGGACCTTAATATAATCAAAGAGGTTTAAATGGGTTATATAACTCTTTTATGCAATTGGGGTGCATTTTATGATCAAGTAGATTAAAACAAATATGTATATGATGTTCATGGATTGAAATGGAAAGAAATTCAAATTTTGACCCTGATAAGCCCATTTACTATACACAAGGGCTAAAAACCGCTGCCAAAAGTTTTGTAATGGTTCCATTTCTATAGCCTTAGGAGTGAATTAATATGAGTTATCTATATAAAGCATATTGTGACAATTTATATCTTACCTCGATTGTGAGCCAACATTTAAAGTGAAAGATGTTCTTGCAGTGGCAAAGAGAAGCCATCCGAGAGTCAGCCTTAATATCATAGGTATGTGGGCTAGTATTTTGGATTTTATACTATGATGTGTAACATCCGATTTTTTGAAAACAAAAGAAAACATAAGAAATGTAACGTATGGTTTCTCTGTTAACAAATGAAATTCACCGAAGACAAAAGGAAGTCCCCTAAAATGAGCTAGTTAAGGCCCTAAAAAATTTAAGAAGCATTTTAGACTTCTAAAAATGAGAATCTCAAGCTCCAACAGAAGGAAAAATGGAGCTAGAATGAAGAAACAATTTCTTACAGAAATCCTATGAAACATAATGGTATTTTCATAATTTTGAGTAAATTTTAGAATTCACACAAAAAGGCTTTTTAAATAAAATTTTTTAGTCCTCCAAAGTTCTCAGAGGCCCTGAAAACCATAGAAAGTCCCGAGACAGTTAAAACCTCTCCGATGGATATTTTATAATGTCAGTATACCTGAACTTTAACAGATTTGTTCGGAAAGGTTTTAGCTCCAATTTGAGTGATTCCGAAGACATTTTACTAAATTGGAAACCTAAATTTCATAATGGAAAAGATGATTCTCAAAATGGAGCTAAAACGAAGGAAAAATGAAAATGCCAAGAATGAAAGGCAAAATGAGAATTTTTGAAAAGTGTAACCTCCTTCCACTTATATATATGATGCGCCCTTCTTCTCCCTTCATTTTGCATGACCAAGTTCTGCCCAAAACTAGAGGAAAACCCTAAGGAGAGTGGCGCATAAGAGGAAGAGAAATCAAAAGCTTAAGGTATGAAAATTTAGTAGTTTTTCACGCTTTTTCTTTTCCAAACCTCTTCTCCTCCATTCTCCCTTGTTTCTTATTATTATAATGAAGTTTATAAATCTGTTTTAAAGGAGAAATTGAGGGGAAAATTTGGATTTGAAGAGAAGAGCTCAAAGAAGACAAGATTCAAGTGAGAAAAACCATGAAAACAAGATAATTTCTCTTCCTATGGTTGTCATCCTTGGTTCCCTCCTTCCCCATTTCGCCTAACATGAGGAATCCTAGGAGGATTTGATTGTTATGTAGAACCAAGGATGACTCTAAGGAAAAAGGGTATAAAGATTAAGAATATGCAAAGGGAATTAACAAAAAACCATTAGACTTCAAGATATAACTTCTAGGGTTTCAATTGCACCTTGTAAAATCTAATTTTGTATGATGATTCCTAGGCCTAAATAAAAGTTTAAATGAGTTTCTAAGATCCCTAGAAGTCTCCCTATATGCTTCCTCCTTCAAGAAAACAAAGCAAAGTCTATGAAGTCGCAATTCCTTCATAGCCTCAGCCTAAAGGGGTTTAAATAACTAGAGAGAGTTTTAAATTTTTCTAAACCCATTTTTGAGTCATGTATGATGAATGAATATGAGAGGAAGCTTTTAGAAAATTTAGAACCCATAGAAAGTGAGTTGGTGCTTTAGGTTCCATATTATGACCTGAAGAAGCAACATGTAGTTAGGCTCTTTATTTTAATTGTGTGATAACTTCAAGAGGCTTAAAAGGAGTTAAAAATCATATTTGAAAGGAAAGAATGGAGCTTAAAATTTATTTGAGGGGTTTTGCTTCATTAGGTGCCATTATGGAACCATAATAAAGTTATAAGCCAACCTAGTATCTAAGCAAATTGCATGGCCTTAAAATTGAGTTCATAAATTTAATTGGCTTCCATAAATTGTGTCTAGGTCAAGAGAAACCTTCCCCACACTTTTGTGTTTGTGTGGCCGAAGCAAGGAAAGAAGATTCAAGGGAAAAAGTGTGTGATTGTGTACAAGGTAACTCACTCCACCTTCTCTCATGCATGGATGTGTGCTTTACTTGTCATTGAATGTGTGTATGTGTATTTTTAAGCCATAAAAAGTGTTCTAGCATGACTTTGATTTCATGGTGCCATGATGTTATAATATGCTTTTATGTGATATTTAAGATGTGTGCTTGGATTTGCTTGAGTGTAATGAGGCCAAAAACCCTTAGCCATGGTGAGGATAAGCCAAGAATCCTTAAGATTAGTTGAGACAAAGCAAAGAGTCTCCCAAAAGCAAGATGGGCTCCCAAGAGCATGGTTAAGTCCAAGAATGTCTTAAAGAATAGGTGAGGTAAGTCCAATACCCACAAGAAATTAGGTGAGGCTAATCCACTTGCTTGGCAAGCCTTTGTATGATATGTATGATTTTCTTAAATGATGAAAATATTTCTTGAATGCTTACACATGTCTACATGACCATACATGCATTTATGAGACTTGTTTGCATCCATTATGTATGATTGAATGGGATATGAGTTATTAGGATTCTTTGAATCTCATTCCTTCCTCTCCAATGTTTGAACATGCTAGGTAGACTAAGAAAGTAAGGATATGGAAGCGAACCACTTGAGAGATGAGAGTATGACATTGAAATATATGAAATTTGCTTCTTTAAAGCCATAATTATGTCAAATGATGTAATCCAATGATGTATATAGTCTATGACCTCTTAAACATGTGTAACTATGATATTATGCCATGTATAAATAAGAGGATATGTTATGTAGTCATTAGAATGTGAATTGGGTATATGATGGCAAATTAGTTTCATTGATGGTTTGATGGAAGTATGAATATATGTGGATGAAATGGGTAAAATGAAATGCATGAGGTCTGGGACCATTTGGGTAACTCAAACAAGTTCTAATTATACTTTTAGACTTGCCCAAAAGGTGCCAAACCTTAAGGAAAGCCATTTGGTTACTTTGGTATCCTATATGGAGCCAAATTTGACCATAATGGAACCCTATGTCACTCTTTGGCCAAATGAGATCTTCTTGATCTAATATTTGGCATACAATTAGAGCTCATTGAGAGCTTTAATTTTTGGAGGTATACACGATATTTGATAAATTTTCAAAGTTGGCAAATTTTTTGGTTTGGTCATGTTACTGTTCACTTAGGTTCAAAAATGAAATCTGTCACATAGGGCCCAAATGATGTCCAATTGCCACAAAATTTTATATAAAGAAATTAAACATTCCTAGTGACTCGTGCCAACTAGAAGCACCTCATTTGGATGTCTAGAGAGGGAGATATAAATTTTCAAAAGATCAATCTAGTATTAGGAACTCCACCCAACCTCAGTTATTATTTGATTAGATTTCGAGATTTGGGTGTATATAAACTAGTCTAGAGTTATTTTTTTCCTCTAGCTAACATTCATAAATTTCCAAATTGGTATCATTTAGATGGATTGTATTTTTTTGGAATTAATTGAACATTTTCAAAATTTGCTACAGAAATTTATGACAGCACCAGTGGACAACTTGATCTCTGGACCTTTTTGAATGTCAAACGTCCTCTGTGATAAATTTTATGGTCTGGACATATTTTTAGTATGAAGTGGATATCTGTAAATTTTCATAATGGCTAAGAATGCAAGATTTTGATTTTTTTAGAATTAGTTATGATTTTCTAATATTTGTGACAGAAATGAGCCAAAGCTAGCCGAAAATGAATATCCATACTTTATGCTTCCCTTCAAGTTTCTTAAGGTGTAGGCCACTTTTGATAATGCAAATAGGTTGTATTCATGTAATTAAATATGATAATATGTTGTATGAGCTCACATGGTCTAGGTGACACCGAATAGAACTTTTATACACGACACAACGCAAAAATATTTATTATTTTATGCTATTTTCTTGATTCTTTCATGAGATGCATAATGGAAAGTATAGATATAGCATGAAATGAGCTAGAATTTATGGTATTACATTATGAACATAAATGATGATTGTAGTGTGGATATGATCTCTTGTACGACGTCTATGTATCATGACTTGCCAAGTATAGGATTCTTCATCTTTTATACTTATAAAGTTGATACTCCCTCTTCAAATGGCTCTATTGATTCTTTTGTATATGGTTCATTGATATGGATAAGAATTCTTACTTTAATATGAACTATAATCATGATTAACTTTGTAGATTTACCTCTTTTCTTGATGATACAAATATTTTTGTTATGGAAATATGTGTTTTACCTTGTACATGAGTAGTGTTAAATAGATGGTTATACTCAAGTGTACGGTGTTGTTAGTTGGATTGCATTTTATGGTTTTTGACTTGTATAAAGGTATGATTATGGTGTATGAATATTAATATGACAAGGTTGGAGATGGTTAAAGATAGACCATAGAAACTCTTTAGGTTATATTTTAATCTATTAGGGTTTTAATTTTAGTGATACCTTTTAATGGGTACTTGGATGTATTGAAATTTGCTTAAAGAGATTGTGTAGGCTTGGAAAAGCTAGAGTGCTAAATGGTGTATTTAAAGTGTTATTTTAGCCTTTAAGATTTAAAACCAGGCAATTTTAAAAACATGCGCACTATAAGGCTTAAATAGTTAAGTTTTAGTGTAGGTTGTGGCTTGACGTTAGACCCTATATAGATGTCTTAGCATGTTAAATTTGGTAGGAATTAGAGTAGGATAGAGTCACCAAACCATCTCTTGAAGTTCAAAAAAAACATGGCTTGAAGTTGGAAATCTCAAGCATAGCAAGCTAGGGTTGTGCTGTTTAGCACGCCCTTTAAGCAGTAGCTAATTCACTGGCATGGCCTAATTGTGCTAAAAAGCATAGCCATTTTCTACCTATACCTTTGTGGCTTAGCTATTTTGCTTGTTTTTGCTTCATTTCATTCCCCATTCACCTCATATCTTGTACTTGTTAAGCTCTAATTAGAATAAATGGAAGTAATGAGATTCCTTAAATGTTTTTGTAATAAGTAAGATTAAATTGAGAAATTATTTGGGGGAACAAATCTATAAATATTTCTTGTAGTTAACTATATCTTAAGCCTCCATTGTCAAGGTTTTATCAGGTTCATGATTTTAAGTTTTCAAATAATTGCACTTCCACTCAATATTTGGTATATTTTATTAATCAAACTCATTTTTACTAGCTTATTAGTGTATTAGGTGTTACACCATGTATAAGGAATATGACATACACTACCTTTAGTGTGTTTGAGAACACTTATTTTTTTAAAAGCTTTGGATATGGGAACTTCGCTGACATTTGGTTCAAGTTTGGAGATGAAGACATCAAAGCAATTACCCCAAGTGAGGGAGACAAGGATGTGATGAAAATTTTTAAGAACTTGAAAATAAAGCAATGCATAGTGTTAAAAGTATATGTGGAGTATGGCATTGGTGAACCCAATGAGTAGGCTTTCTCATTAAGCTTAAATCCTTATGATGTAACGAACATAAATCTCGAAAACGACGAAATAAGTCATATAAAAGTAACTCCTCTGAAATGACCTAGATAATATCCAAAAAAATTTGGGTTGAGTCCTAGATTTCTAAAAATAATAATTCTAGGCTCAGACAGAAAGAAAAATAGAGTTAGGATGGAAAAATAATTTGCGGTGGAAACTGACAAAACGTAATGGCATTTTCGTAAATAAGTGTAACTTTTGGAAAACCACATAGGAGGGCTTTTTAAATGAAATTTCTAAGTTACCCAAGGTTCTCAGAGGCCCCAAAAATTATGGGAAGCCCCAGGATTGGTAAAGCCCCTCCGATGCATATTTTTCAACGTCAGTTGACCTAAACTTTGATCGATTCATTCGGTAAGGTTTTAGCTCCAAATTAAGTGATTCCAAAGGTATTTTATTAAATTGAGAACCTAAATTTTATGATGGAAAAGACGGTTCTCAAAAAAGAGTTAAAACGAAGCCGAAACGAAATTGCCATTACAGAAGAGCAAAATTGAAATTTATGATTTCTTGAATGTTCTAAAGAGTTCCACACTTTTCTCCCTTCTTCTCCTCTTTAATAAGCACGACCCTTTCTGCCCAAAATACATAAAATCTTCAGCTCTCTTAGGTACACAAGAAGGAGGAGAAAAAGAGGAAGAAAGCTAAGGAGAAACTAGGTAATTTCATGGAATTTCTTGCTCCATCTTCCTCCAATCTTGTTCTCCTCTCTTCCTCCTTTCTTTCCATGGATTTTTTTAATGATTTGGTCCTGTTTTGAGGTCAGACTAAGGAGGGAAATTTCATGTTTCGAGAAGAGAAGCCAACCAAGGGAAGAAACATCCAAGAAACTAAGGAAAAACAAGGTAAAATCTCATTCCTATGGTAGCCCTTTCTTATCCCTTCTTCTTGTATGTTTCAGCCTACATAGGATGGGATAGGAGGAGCTGGATTTTGGGCAAAACCAAGAGAGAAACCTAGGGAAAAGAGTGCAAGGATTAAGAATATGGCAAAAAATTCAAGTAAAAATCAAAGGAAAACAAGTTAGAAAAGTGTAGTGCTTTCTAGGGTTTTTCAAAATCTGATTTTGTGTGAATGTTTCATTGGCTATTTGAATGTTCCCTTGAGCTCCTAAGACCTCTAGAAAGCCTCCCAAATGGCTTTCCCATCAAGGAAAAATCACAAAGTCCATGAACCTTCCTTATGTTGCATAATTTGGCCAAGCTAGGTTCATTAGGCTAGGGGATGTTTTAAATTGTTCTAACCTTGGTTTGGGACATTATATGATGTTAGAAGATGGGAGAAACTATTGGGAAAAATTTAGGAGCCATAGATTGGGAGATGGGATAATGGTATCCATAATGGTGCCTTATGAAGCAACTTGGTATTTCAATGGTACAATTGAATATGTGATGGCTCCAAGGACCTTAAATGAGTCCAAGAAGTCTAGAAATAACCAGAGAATGAAGCCTAGCACTTGAATAATATGGAGTGCTTCAATAGGTCATTTATGGAACCAATATGTCCATTATGGAACCAAGTATGTGATAAGCTTTAGTTTAATGTCTTGGCTTGCTTCAAGGATGTGATTGTGTGTTATTTGTGATGTCTAGGTCAAGAGGACCTTACTCTACCTAAGTACTCTTATGAAACCAATAAGGGAAAGGAAATTGCAAAGTGAGCTTACATAAATTGAAAGGTAGCTCTCCACCTCATTCTCTTGCATTCTTGTGTGCATATGTATATGTTGTGTGCTTGTATATGCTTTTGTGATTTGAGAACATGCCACTTGATGTCTTGAAATTGCATTGGTACCAATGTGTCTTCTTGAATGACTATGGTTGTGACAAGAGCTCATAAGGGTAAGGTGATGCCAAAAGTCCCTTGATGAAGGTGAGGAGATACCAAAAGTCTTATGGCTTGGGTGAGACAAGGCCAAAAGTTCCTTAAATGGGTGAGGCTAGGTCAAAAGTCCCTAGGCTAAGAGTGAGGCAAATCCAAAAGTCCTAAAAATAGGGTGAGGCTAAACCGAAAGTCCCTAGAGCATGAAAGTGGTCTTGACATGTGAATGTGGCATGGAATGGAATTCATTGCACACTTTATGCTTATATAGTATGAATTTGATGTATGTATGCCTTGAATGTGATGTGAGTGGGTGTGTGAGCTATTAAGATTCTTGGAATCTCACTCCCTTTTCCCCTTCATTCTTGAATTGCCTAGGTGGTGTTCCAAGTCAAGGAGATGCAAGCCAAGGATATTGAACATCTTTATTTTGGTGTATTATGTACTTTAAGTAGTGGTTGAATGTCAAAGTAATGATGCATGTAATGTTTTTATGATATAAGACCATGAACAAGTGTAAAATGATATATGAACATGATGTAGACTTTATATGACACTAAAAGTAATGGAATTATACAAATTGGCTCCTTGATAGTTTGATGTAACTATGCACAAATGGATGTTAAGAGACCAAAATAAGATTTATGAGGTTTAGGATCACTTGGGCAGTTTCTACAAGTCATATTTCTGCTTTAAAACTTGCTCAAGGGGTGCCAAACTCAAGTAGAGGCCATTTGGTGTAAAGTGACTCTTGATAGGAAGCAAAAATGACCATTTCATGAGGCTATATCGCTTTTTGTCCAAATGAGCTCTTCTTAATTTGAAATTTAGCATGCACCTAGATCTTATTGAGAGCTTTTTGGGAAGTTAAAGTTGGTAATTTTTGGAGGTTTGTGGAATATTTGGTGAATTGTTGAAATTGAGATTTTTTCTGGTTTTGGTCTTTGGTACTGTAGCATTGGTCTGAAATTAAACTCTATTACTCATGGGGCAAATGATGTCCAATTGCCACAAAATTTTATACAAAAAAACTAGACACTCCTAGTGACTTGTTCCAACTAGAAACACCTCATTTGGAGGTCTAAAGAGGGAGCTATGATTTTTCAAAGATTCAGTCCAGTGTCAGGTGTCCAACCAGACCTTAGTTACTGTTTGATCAAAATTCAAGGTCTGTATGAGCTTGAACTAGTCTAGAGTTATTTTTTCCCTCTAGCTAACATCCCCAGATTTCCAAATTTGTATCATTCACTCAATTTTTAATTTTGTGGAATTAATTTGGACATTTTTGAAATTCATATCAGTAAACTATAACAGCATCAGGACCCAGTCCGACCTCCAGCCCATTTCGCATGTCAAACGTTTGGTGTGTGGGATGTTATGACTTGTAACTATTTTTAACATAAATTAGACATCCCAAGCTTTCCAAAATAACTAAGATTACATGATTTCAATTTTTCTAGATTTACTTATGATTTTCCAAAATTTTGGACAGAATAATGGCAAATCTGGCCAAAATTCAATGAGTTCCATTCATGCTCCATTTCAGTTTCCTTGAGTTATGAGCAAGATTTTGTGATGCAAATGGGTTGTAATAATGTATTTAAATATGAGGATACATGGTATGAACCTACACGGTCCACGTGTCACCGATTTAAAATTTTTAAGTGTAACACAATGCGATTAAATCTATTATTATTGGTCCATTTTCCATGTATCCTTATGAAAATGATGATAGGGAGCTTATGAATGCCATAAATGGGGTTAGATATATATGGTATTACATTTGCAAAATTAGAAAATAAGCAAAAGGTGAGGGCCAAAATGGAGGATGAAAGATAAAAAGAGTAGAGGGCTAAATGGAGGCTTAAGGATAAGAAGAGCAAAGGGTTAAAATGGAAAATCAAAGATAAGAACAAGAGGATAAAGAGTATAAGGATGTTGTAATATCCCATTATTCTAAAAGCCTCAAACTAAGGAGATTCTAAAAGAAAGTCCCCTAAATGAAATGCTTAGAGGCCAAACAAAATTAAAGTGATTGTCTAGGTAATTGAAAATGAGGATATAAGGCTAAAATTGCCCAGAAACCATAACTAGAATAGCTAAACAAAATTAGACAAAAAGGTAATTGTACTTTTGTAATTTTTGGCAACTTTTAGAAAACTCAAAGGAGGGATCTTTAAATGAAAATTTTGAGTTTTTCGAGGTTGTCAGATGCCCTAAAAACCATAAGAACTCCTAGAATGGTTAAAACTCCTCTTGTTTATATTTTAGAGTATTAGTTAACCAAAACTTTGACCAATTCGTTTGGGGAAGTTTTAAATCTAATTTGGGTGAAACCAAAAGCATTTTATGAATTAGAAGAGCTAAATTTTATGATGGAAAAGACAATTCTAAAAAAAGAGTTAAAATGGGCCCAAATGAAAAAAATCAAGAAAAAGGACAAAATGAAATTTTTTTAAAATGTGTTATAACTTCCCTTGCTTCTTATATATCATGCCCTATTTCTTCTTAGTGCCTAAACCAAGTCTTCCCTGCACTAAAATAGAAACTAAGCAAGTCTCAAGAGGCACACAAAAAGGGAGGAAGAAGGGAGGAGAAAACTAAGTAGAAAGGTAAGAATTCAAGACTTTTTCCTTACTTCTTGCTTTATCAAACTCCTTCCCCTCATTCTTCTCTCTTTTTATAGTTTTGATGATTGATTTAGGGTTGTTCTATGGCTGTTTTAGGAAGAGGAAGAGAGACTTTGAAGGAGAGATTAGAAGTAATTGAAAGCTCCTTGGAAAAACTAGAAAACAAAGTAATTCTCATGGCTTGTCTTGTTTCCTCTTGCTTGCTCTTCTTGTGTCCATTTTTTACCAACCCTAGGCCCATCAAAGAGGGAAGGATTTCTATTCATAGCAAGGTAGAACAAGGGTTTTATGGTATAAGGAGTAAGAATATGCAATTGGAACTAAAAGAAAAGCTTTAGCAATTAAATTATGTCATCTAGGGTTCTTATTGCACTTAGCAATTTTTAAAGCTTTCTAATGATAATCTAGCTTAAGTGAAAGTATATATGAGTTCATAAGTGGTCTAGAAAGATTCATAGAGGCCAAATTCCCTAAAAAAAAGAAAAAAGAAAACTCAATGAGCTCTTATAGGTATACATGTCTCGGCCAAGAGAGGATGATGCATTTAGGGAGACTTTTGTTTGATTATAAGGATAGAAATAGTCTAGATATGATTAATAAATACTAAGGGAAGCATTGGTTTGAATGTAAAAGCCATGGTTTATTATATGGAAGTTTAAGTTCCTTTTTAAGAGATAAAGAAGCAACTTGAGTTTAGCTTCTTGAATTGAAATAGAGATGACTCTAGGGAGTTTAAATGAAGTCATATGACTTAGATTGAGTGAAAAATTGGAGCCAAGATCATAAATTCTAGGAATTTCTTCATTATGCTCTTATATGAAACCATAACCCTGCCATGAGTTAAGATAAGCTTACATGGAGTTTACGTAAGGCTAGAACTTGTTCCAATGATGTAATTGTGGCTCATTTCATGTGTTTAAGCCAAGCAAATCAAGATCCTCCTAGGTATGTGTGTGAGGCCGAGAAGGGGAAAGGAAAATCCAAGGAAGAAAACGTGTGTTCCTTGACTTAAGATAGCTCTTTATCCTTTATTGTATATATTTCTTAAATCTTTGCATGTATGTTTAAACCATGAGATATGTTTACAACCATTGATTACATGCTATGGTACCATTATACTTCTTGAAACATGTTTTGAATACAAAAGGGCTCTTAATGGATGAGGTTATGCCAAAAGTCCCTTAGAATGAATAAGGAGAAGCCAAAAGTCCTTAAGAATAGGTGAGAAAAAGCCAAAAGTCTTAAAAAAGAGTAAAGCTAAGTCAAAAGTCCATAAAAGTGGGTGAGACAAATTCAAAAGTCCCAAAAAAATTAAGTGAGGCTAAATTAAAAGTCCTCAGAGCCGATGTTTGATTTGAATAAGTTTATGTGACTTGAAAAATGATTATGTATGTTTACTAAAAGCTTTCATTGCATGCTTGCATGTATGTTAAAGGGTAAAAGAACTATTGGGATTCTTTAAATCTCACTCTTTCCCCTATTATGTCTGACCATATCTAAGTGAGCCACATGGAGTAAGGACTGGGAGCCAAGCAACTTGAAGATGAGACCTTGATAATAGAATAGGAAATTTATGCATTTTGATATCAAAGTCTGTATGTATATAAAGTTTATAAGATGTAAACCATTGAGCACAAGTAAAAGTATGTAATTATGATGTATGAATCAATTTTAGAACCAAATGTATGAATATGTGGACTTTTGACATTCATGAGCTCTAATGTACATGTGTATATGAACAACTAAGAAGGTGATTTTGAGTTCCATAATAATTTGGACCATTTTAAATGTTTCTATATGCTATATTTATACTTTTAGACCTACTCAAATGGTCATGGTATGGTTAGAAGACCATTTGGCATCATTTGAATCCTTTATGATTCCATTTTTAACCATTTTGAAGGCCTAAACCAAAGTTTGACAAATAGATGGATTTTTGCATGAAATTTGGCAAGAATATAAGTCTTATATCGAGCTTTTCATAGAGCTAAAGAATACTATTTTTGGAGCTCTAAAGAATTTATTATAATTTTTTAAAGTTGGCTAAATTATATAGAAACTGTCACTGTTACTATTCATGTGGTCAATGTAGTTTGGTGTCACTCAGGGGCCAAATGAAATCCAATACTCATAAAAAGTTTATAAGCGTATAGTAGATATCATAAGCTTTCCATAGCCACCAAAAGCACCTAATTTAGAGCTCTATGGAAGGAGAAATGAATTTTTGAAATTCCAAATTTGCTGTAGAACAACAACCAGACCCAAATTACTATTTAATCCAATTTTATGGGTCAAATGGGGTTGTTTTGATCTGAAATTTTTATTATGGCAGCTAGATGACATCTTGAGCTTTCCAAAAAGCTATATTTTGTATGATTTGAAATTTTTTAGAATTAGTTATGATTTTTCAAAATTCATATTAGAATATGAAATTCAATAAGAACTGCAAAGTGTGATGTGATTTTGAGATGTATGCCTTGGACCCAAGTTTTGAGCTTCATTTTGTGATATTTCTAATTGAACAAATGTGTTAAGGATGGAAAATAAGTTTGGTAAGCTCACATGGTCTATTAAGCCAAGAATGAATTAATCTAGCTTTGAATGACATAAATATCAGCTGCTAAAGGTGCTAAATTCATGAAAATAAGTGTTTTAAGCCAATTACATTACAAGATAAGTGCTATATATATGGTGTTACAAATGCTAAGGAGAAGGTGAAGTCTAACACTAAGGTTTATATGAGTGGGTGTGAATTTCCTAATAATTACACTAACTAGCCTAACTTGCTCTTTGAAAATAGATGTGGAGCAGTTGAGGAGGAAGTTAATCACTGTATGGGATATGACTAAGTTGAGTCATCAAGCGACGCACCAACTAAAGGTAAACATGGTATTGCACTCACAAGAGGTGATAAACAAAGTCAACCATATGCAGAACATGTTACAAAGGATCCTATGCAACCTAATGATTATAGTTCCAATTGGGACAAAGAGTGCATTCTGAACACAATGATAGTTTTAAGTTGGTAGGCCTGGATGGATCATCTAATGAAGGCCAATCAAGAAGAGGATGGAGACATCCTAAATTTAATGAAAAGATAAATTCTAATAGACCAATCAATCTTTAAGTAGGTATGATGTGACATCCTAACCTTTAGAATGCTATGGATCTTATTATTTTATCTGAGTGGTAAAGCTGTGGTGGAATATTAAACTAATTTTTAATTTCCTAAACTTTATTGTTTGGGTATTTTGTCACCAAAGAAATATTAAAAGAGACTACTTTAATACTTAGCACATGACCCACATGATAATTCACACAAAACTACTTTTCAATTGTAAAGTTCTACAAAGATTCCTAAATTATACAATTAATCATATTTTCATGTCATGATAATATTATTACTATCATCCAATAATAAGGCCAAGTGTAATTTATCTTTTTATTTTATGATCTACCTATATTTGTAATTTCTTAAAGCCAGTAAGTTAATTTACTATCATCCTAGTGTTAAAGCAAATAGATGTCTCTTTCTGAATACATTACTAAGTATAGCGAGAATTTATATTCTTAGTAAGAACACTATCAATTTTAGAAAACTAGTAACGGTTCATCTACCTTAGGTACAGAAAACATTTTCTTTTGTACTCCTTTGTCTGTGGTATATAAAGATAGTAACTTATTATAGCATGCTATATATAGATAGATGACTATATATATATATATTAAGATGCATATAGGCAAAACACACACACACACACACACACACATATATATATATATATCATGTCTCTGCATAACATGCCAAACTTACCATATCCCAATATCATACACTTTATAATAATTAATTGATAATTACATACTAGTACAATAACACACAAATGAAGTACAATGCCATATATTGCCACAAGGCATTTCTTTACAATATCATATATTGGCACAAGGCATTTCCCAAGTAATATTAATTCATCTTAATCATGACAAGGTTAATCCATCACATTTGTTCTTGTAATAATCGGTTTATCTGAAAAACTAAACTAAAATTGATAACTTGATATTGGATTATCCTAAAGCAAGGCAAATTGAGGTCAATTAAGATTAGGATGTTAATTAGAATATTTAAAATTTTGATTTAAAGCCTAATGATAGCTCATAACCAGAGCCAAATCGGCCAAATAGAAAGATATAAAAACCAATGGTAAAATTGTAATTTTGAATTACTTTTTGAAAACTCAAAAGAAGGAGCATTAAATAGGAAAATATAAGTTTTCGAAGTTCTTAGAGGCCTTAAAAATCATAAGAATCCCTAGAATGGCCAAAACCCCTCTGATGTATATTTTAGATCATTAGTTAACCAAAACTTTGACTAGATGATTCTTTAAGATTTTAAATCTAATTAGGATGAAACTAAAGGTATTTTATGAATTAAAGGATCTAAATTTCATGGTGGAAAAGACAATTCTTAAAAAAGAATTGAAATGAACTCAAATGAATGAAACAAAGTTCAAGGGCAAAGTTGAAATATTAAAAAGTTGTAAAACCCTAGTTCCTTCATATAAATAACCCCCTCCACCTTCTTCTCCTGTATTTGCACGAAACTTTTAGCTTTAAACCAGACCCAAAGAACACCTTAAATAGCACCAAAACTCAAGGGAAGTTGAAGTCACCTAAGTAAGGAAACTTAAGGAATTTGCCTAAGATATTCTTATTGGCTAGTTTCCATTCTTTCTCCACTTCTTTTCCATGGTTTTGACATCTCAAATGAAGGTGTTTTGAATCTGAACTTATGGAGAAAAGGGCATTTAACAAGGAATGAAACACACCAAATTAACCATCATAAAAAGCCATTTCATTTTATATATATTTTGGTATGGAAGAGTGCTCCTCCTTGCTTTTCTATCATCTTATAGGTTTAACCACCATGGGAGGAACATGGAAGGGGCTGGTTTTTCATTGAATCATATTAGAAATTAAGGTTTTGGAATGTGGAGACTAAGATTTGTCCATTAGAACAACGTAAGAAGCCATGAAATACATAATTGAGAAATTAGGGTTCTAGTTGCACCTTAAGGAATATGAAACTTTCTAATGATAATTTAACTTATGTAAGAGTATAATTGAATTCATAAGAGACCTAGGAAACTTCACAAGTGTCATTTCCCTAAAAAAAGAAAAACAAAACTCCATGGGTGGCAAGTTATGTGCATGTCTCAGCCATGGATGATTTCAAGCACTTAGAGAGAGTTTTCTTTGATTCCAAGGATAGAAATGGTCTAGATATAAATTATAAATACCAAAGGAACCACTGGTTTAAATTTAAGAATCATATTTTGAAAGTTGAAAGTTTAAGGTTTCATTATACATAAAGAAGCAACTTGATGCTAAGCTTCTTGATTTGAGTTGATGATGACTCTAATAAATTTAAATAGAATCATGTGACTTGGATTGAGTGAGAAATTGGAACTAAGATGAGGAATTATTTGAGTTGCTTTATTATACTCTTGAATGGAGCCATATGGATGCCATAGGCTAAACTTAGTTTGTGTAGGGTTTATATGTGGCTAGAGATGGTTCCATTGATATATTTGTGTCATGTTTGATATGTCTAAGCTAAGTAAATCAAGCTTCTCCTAAGTGTGTGTGTGTGAGGCCAAGGCAACGAAGCAAGAACCAAAGAAAGAACTTGTGCTTTTTGACTAAAGGTAGCTCTTCATCCATTCTTGTATGCATATCTAGGTTGTTTGATTGTCATTGATTACTTGTATGAATGTTTGAATTATGTAACATGTCTATTGCTATTAGCTTGATGCTTGATATCATTATGCCTCTTAAATTACGTTTGGAATGTGTAATGGCTCTTGATGGGTGAGTTTATGCCAAAAGTTCTTTGAATTAGGTGAGGTGAAGCCAAAAGTCTTAGGCCAAGGTGAGATAAGGCTAAAAGTCTCAAGAATGAGTTAAATCAAAAGTCCCTAAAAAGTGAGGGAAGCTAAACCAAAAGTCCCTAGGGTTTGTTTTTTATCTTGATGGATCTATATAACTTTGAAAATATGATTATATTTGACATTTGGAAGCATTTGATATATGCTTACTTTCTTTGACATGATAACATGCTCAATATATATGCTTAAAAGGGTGAATGAGCTATTAGAATTCTTTGAATCTCTCTCTCCCCCATTTTATGTCTAACCTTGTCTAAGGACTTCTCAAGGAACAAAGAATGGAGGCCAAGAAACTTGAATTATGTTACTTTGACAATAGAATAGGATTTTGTGTAATTTGATGTCAAAGTATGGTTGTATAAGTTGTTTATGTAATATAAACCTTCAGTCATATGTAAAAGTATAAAAATATGATGTATGTACCATATTTGGAGGCAAATGTGCAAGAACATGAGTTTTTGACATGTATGTGGCTTGTAAAGTGTGTATATAAATTTAAGTGAAAGAATAATTTTGAGTTCCATGATATTTTGGACTTAATATGATGGCCATACATGATGTATTTTATGTGTTAGATGTAACACCATATGACTTTAGCCTTCCTCATACCTTTTCAAGGATTCCACATCCTTAACATAGCAAATCTTGGAAAGAAAGCATTAAACAATGCAATATTCCATGTTATGTGGGATTTAAAATTTTTCGTTAATACTCCGTGGACCCCAAGAATTCTTAAACATCACTTTCTACTCATAATCAATCTATACGAGTCATAAATATCATAAAACATCTCATGCAATTCAGATTTGGAGCCCACACATTAGAAAATGCATATTTGCTTTCGGGCTCAAATTCTAATTTTCTGTCACATATTTTAAAAATTTATAATTAAATCTAGAAAAATCAAAATCTAACAAACTAGAGCTTTATGGAAAACCATAAATGTTACTTTATGCTAAAAATACTTCTAGTCCATAAAAACATCATTTGGATCACATTTGACAATAGAAAAGTAACATAAGTCCAGTTGTCATGGTGTTCTGATATAGTTTACTAATATAAAATTCACAAATTCATAACTAATTCTACAAAATCCAAATTAATCAAACTATACCAATATGGAAAGTTACAAATGTTTACTTTAAGGAAAAAATAGCTCCAAATCAGGAAAGTAACATAAAGCTAACAAAAATTGATGGAACAATATTAAGCATCCTGCTGCGTTACTAACAGTAAGTTCTAGTTTCAAAAATTCATATCTCTCTCAATATGAATTCAAATCTAATGCTCTTTATGGCTATGGAAAGCTTATAATTTCTAATTTATGCCTATAAAATTTCAAGCAATCGGACATCATTTGACCCATGAATGATAGAAAAGAAGAAACTGACCATATAAATAGTATATATGCCATATCTATAAATTTTTCTAACTTTGAAAATTTATAATTTATTCTCTAGAGCACCAAATAAATACGGTTCTTAACTTTAGAAAAAGCTCTAGATTTGAGTTAGAGTCATGCTAAATTTCATGAGAAAATTTCTCCATTTGGTCAATTTGTGACATAGGGTGCCAAAATAAACTTTTAAAGCACCAAAAGGGATCAAAATGAAACTAAACGAGAGAAATTGTACTAGTTGGTTAATGCATGTCTTAAACCCGAATTCCATACTTCTTTTTGGTGATGTTTCTATATGAATAAGTGTATTGAGGATAAAAGTTAAGTTTGGTAAACTGAAATGGTTCATTTAAACAAAATGAGATAATTTTGATAGTTAATGATGATATTTTCCACTACTAAAAGTGTGGAATATATGAAAAATGAGGTTATAAGTACAATGTGATGTAGAATTTGTGCCATCTTAATATGGTATTACAATTGTACCGTATAACTTGGAACCTACTAACATACTTCATTATTTTTAAAACCTTAACATATCTCATACCTCATGTAAATCAGTACCCCAATAAGTATATTGTCATATCATAATATTATGCATGCCTTTCTAAAAAGATACAAATGATCGTACTTTAAAAGTACTAGTAAACGAGAAAACTATTTCCCAAGTACTACACCAAGCATCCCATATTACTTGGTATAAGACTTAGGTTTTTAGTGCCCTTAAGGAGAAAACTAATAAGAACATTATCAATTTTAAAAAACTTGTAATGGTTTAGCTACCATATGTATAAAAAATTTTCTTTTGCATTCCCTTTTCTATTTCATTTAAAGATAGCAATATATCATAGCATACCAGATACAAACAAAAGATTGCGCATGCACACACAGACACACACACACACATTAAGATGCATATAAGGAGTCGCACACACACGTGTGTGCATGCACACACATACATATCATGTCTCTGCATATAAAGTAACATGCTAAACTTATCATATCCTAATATCATGTGTAACATCCGATTTTCTAAAAACGAGAGAAAATGTGAAAAACGTAACGTACGGTTTCTCTGTAAACAAACAAAACTCACAAGATACAAAAGGAAGTCCTCTGGAATGAGATAGTTAGGTCTCAAAAAATTTGGGAAGCATTCTAGACCCTAAAAATGAGAATCTCAAGCTCAGACAGAGAGAAAAACGGAGCTAGAATGAAAAAATAATTTCTTATGAAAAGCCTATGAAACATAATGACATTTTCATAATTTTGAGTAAATTTTGGAATTTATATAGGAGGGCTTTTTAAATAAAATTTTTGAGTTCTTCAGGGTTCTCAGAGGCCCTAAAAACTATAGGAAGCCCCGGGACAGTTAAATCCCCTCTGGTAGACGTTTTCTAACGTCAGTTGACCCAAACTTTGACCGATTTGTTCGGTAAGGTTTTAGCTTCAATTTGAGTGATTCCAAAGGCATTTTTCTTAATCAGGAACCTAAATTTTATAATGAAAAAGACAATTCTCAAAAAGGAGCTAAAATGAAGGAGAAATGAAAATACAAAGTATGAAGGACAAAATTGAAGTTTTTGAGAAATTGAAAGCTTCTTGAACACATTTTAAGTTTCTTATTTCTTCTCCCCTCCATTTGCATGACCCATTCTGCCCAAAAATCATATAAAACACCAGCTCTTTTAGGCACACCATGGAGGAGAAGAAAGGAGGAGAAAAAACAAGGAAAAGGTAAGGAATTTCATGGTTTTTCATACTTTCTCTTTTCCAAACCTCTCCTTCTCCATTCTCCTTTCTTTTCTATGATTATAATGAAGTTTATAAATCTATTTTAAGGGAGATATTAAGGGAAAAATTCTGATTTGAAGAGAGGAGCTCAAAGAACACAAGATTCAAGTGAGAACAAGCAAGAAAACAAGGTAATTTCTCTTCCTATGGTTGTCATCTTTGGTTCCCTCCTCCTCCATTTCGCCCCACTTGAGAAAACCCTAGGAGGAGATGATTTTTAGGTAGAACCAAGCATGAATTTAAGGAAAAAGGGTGTGGAGATTAAGAATATGCAAAGAAAATAACAAAATAACCATTAGATTTCAAGATGCAAATTCTAGAGTTTTATATGTACCTTGTAAAATCTGACCTTATGTGATAATTCCTAGGTCTAATTAAGAGTTTAAATGAGTTCTTGAGATATCCAAGATGTTCCCCACAAGCTTCCTCCTTCAAAAAAACCAAGAGAACTCTAAGAAGGCCAAGGAAGCCCATAGTCTTGGCCAAAGAGGGTTCTTGTAGTGGGGGAGAGTCTTAAATTTTTCTAAGGCCATTCTTGAGTCATATTTGATGAATGAAAATGAGGGGAGGTCTTGGAAAAAATTTAGAACTCATAGAAAGTGATTTAGTGTATTAGGTTCCATATTATGACCTAAAGAAGTAACATGATGCTAGGCCCTTTGTTTTAATGGTGTGATGATTGCAAGAGGCTTAAAAGGAGTTAAGAATCATATTTGAAAGGAAAGAATGAGGCTTAAAAATTATTTGAGGGGTGTTGCTTCATTAGGTGCATTTATGGACCATAATGGGGGTTAGAGAGCAATCTAGTACTTAAGCAAGTTGTATGGCTTTAGAGAATATTTCATGAACCTAATTGGCTCCCAAAAATTGTATCTAGGCCAAGAGAAACTATCTCCACTAATTTGTGAGTGTGTGGCCCGAAAGAGGAGGCTTGAATCCAAAAGGAAAAGTGTGTAATTACATGTAAGGTAGCTCTCTCCACCTTCTTTCATGCATGGATGTGTGTTTAGCTTGTTTTAATATGGGTGTATGTGCATTTTTCAAGCTATAAAAAGTATGCTAGCATGCCTCTATATGCCATTATTCTTGATGTCATGTTATGTTTTTAAATGGGTACATGATATTTGTATGAATTTGCTTGAGTGTATAGAGGCTAAGAACTCTTTCCTTTAGTGAGGATGAACCAAGAACCCTTGAGATTAGTTGAGATAAAGTAAAGAGTCTCCTAAAAGCAAAGTGGGCTCCCAAGAGTATGGTTGAGTCCAAAACTCTTAAAGAATGTGTGAGGCAAATCCAAAATCCATGAGGAGAAGTGTAAGACCAATCCAAACACTTGGTGAGCTCTTGAATATCTTGTATGATTTGTTCATATGCCAAGTTTGCTTTTAAAATGTCCATAACTTCCATTTTCTCCATACATGCATTTATAAAACTTGCTTTGCACATATTATGTATGATTGAATGGGAGATGAGCTATTAGGATTCTGTGAATCTCATCCCCTCCTCTCCAATGCTCTAACATGCTAGGTGGACTAAGTAGCTATAGTAAAGGGAGCCAACAACAATGAGAGAAGGAGATTAACAAGCATATGCCTAGTTTTATTCTTTTGAATCCATAATGATGCTTCACAATGTATATGATATTGTAAATGGTCTATGACCCTTGATACATGTGTAAATATACTATTATGTGATGTTTAAATATATGGATGTGATGTATGACCTCGAGAACCTATTTTGAATATATAATGCCTAAGTATGCAACTTGGAAGTTTAATGGAAATGTGCATAAGTATGGGTTGAATGACCAAAATGAGATGCATGAGATTTGGAACCATTTGGGTAGCTCACACAAGTCTTAAATATGCTTTTAGACTTGCCCAAAAGGTGCCACAACCAAGAGAAAGCCATTTGGTAAATTTGGTACCTCATATGAAACTAAATTTGACTATAATGGAATCCTATATCACTATTTGGCTAAATGAGTTATTCTTGATCTGAGACTTGGCATGAAAATAGGTCTCATTGAGATCATTTTGGGAAGTTAAAGATCATAATTTTTGGAGGTTTACAGAATATTTGATGAATTTTCAAAGTTGCCCATTTTTTAGGTTTTGGACTGTTGCACTATTCATTTGGCCTGAAAATGAATTCTATCACACGAGGTACAAATGATGTTCAATTTTCATAAAATTTTATACAGAGAAACTAGACATTTATAGTGACTCATGCCAACTAGAAACACCTCATTTGGAGGTCTAGAGACAGAGATATGAATTTTTGAAATTTCTATCCAGTATCAGTAAAATTGTCTGACCAGAAGTACTGTTCCATTGAATTTCGAGGCCTAGGCTTAATGAACTGATTTGGAGATATTTTTTCTCTCTATTTAACATTCATATCTTTCTATATTGGTATCATTTGTATGGATTGGATTTTTTTAGAATTAATTGAAAATTTTTAAAATTTTTTACAGAATTCTGTGATAGTTCCAGAATTCAGTCGGACCTTTGAACTATTTTAGATATCAAACGTCCTCTGTGATGAATGTTATAGTCTGGGCATATGAAATAGATATCCATAGCTTCCCAAAATGACCAAGATTTCATGTTTTCAATTTTTTTAAATTTAGTTATGATTTTTCAAAATTTGGCCAGAAAATGGAGCAAATCTAGCTGAAATTAAACAAGCCCATTCATGCTTCGTTTCGGTTTCCATGAGTTGTGGGCATAATTTTGTGATGAAAATGAGTTGTAATTATGTATCTAAATGCGAGGATGCAAAACATGAGTCCACACGGTCCACGTGACACCGATTGAAATTTTTAAGTATGACGCAACATAAATAAACCTATTATTTTCAGTCCCTTTTTCATGTGCTCTCATGCAAATGATGATGTGAAGCTTATAAATGTTATAAAATGAGCTAGAATTATAGTGTTACATCATGCACTTTATGATAATCAATGCATAATTACATACTAGTATAATAACACACAAATGAAGTATAATACCATATATTGACAAGGCATTTTTGTACATTACTATATATAGGCACAAGGCATTTCTTAGGCAATATTAATTCATCTTGATCATAACAAGCTTAGTTCATCATATCTATTATATCGCATAAACTTGGTACCTACTAGCATGCATCATCATTCATATAACCTTAACATATCTCATACCTCATGTACATCAATACTCCACTGAATACATTGCCATATCATACCACTGTGGATGCTTTTTTAAGAAGATGCAGATGATCTTAACTTGAAAGCATTGGTAAAAGGGAAAGCTATTTCCTAAGTGCCACATCAAGCACCTTATATTACTTGATATGGACCTAGGTTTTTGAAATCATAAGTAGCCCACCAAGCATCTCATACTACTTGGTGTGAAACCTAAGTTTTTAGCATCGTTAATGAGAAAAACTACTCTTCTTAATCATTATGATTATCAAAACATATCATCACTTTCATGAATAAGAGTAAACATAGCTAAGATATTCCCTAAAGTAGATCCACAAACCTTAACTTGAAACCTAAAGTCACATTAAGGTCTTCCAACCTTCAGTGACCCCCTATGATAACCTTGTTCCTAAAAGAATGAGACTTAAACTTGAAAGGGGCTCTAACTCTCTTTATTCACATATGATCATATTCTTTGGCTCTATTGGTGAAGACCAACTTATATTGAAACTTCATCTCTTGAAGACTCTATCTTTAAAGACTTTTTCAAAATTGGGAATTCCAAATCTTTAAAAATCCTATCTTTTAAAAACTATCTCATATTGGGATTTTATCCCTTGAGAACACTATCTCCATCCTAATATTCCTTTATCTACAACAAACATGTCTTAATAACAATAATATGCAATAATTATCATACTATTCAAACATGCATTACCTAGTGCAATTACATAAGAGCATGGTCAGATATAAGCATCACATTCATAATCATCTGACCATTTAATTTATATTCTAAGTTATCCATTTTATATTTTGTGGTTAGTGTACAATTATGTTTTTAGACATAAACAAGCAATTTAACATCAATCAACATAATCAGAGATCCTTATTTAACAACACATAGGCAAACCATAGATAACCTATCCATGACTTGTGATTAACAACATTCCAAATCAAAACATGTCAATCATTCAAATTATACATGCTCTTAAGTCTATTCTATGAAATTGTACTTATTGGTTGCCTACATTGATTCTAATGAAACTATTTTCCGATCATTATAACATTTAGTGTCTTAAGTGTCTTAAATAGTCTATATACTGATCCATATCATAATACATTATAGCTAAGGTCACCTATGCATAGGCATAATTTAGAGTTTAGTCATCCATGCATAGAAATATTGGTCAAGGTATTTCATTTGTTATAGTCATCTAGGTATAGGCAAAGTTCATAGTTTAAACATCTATGCATAGGATCCAAGGAAACATCCTTGCTCAAGGAATTAATGATATTAGTATTTGAATTAAGTTTTGTAGGGTTCCAAGAAAATTTATAAAAGCAAAGTTTCATTCTTATACAACCACTACACAAACATACAATGATTTTACTAACTAAATAGCTTAAAATTCAAGAATTTCATTTTTTTAGGAGTCCACATAGTCTATGGAAAGGTGCATGAATGGACAAGGCAACTCTTGATAGAAAAATACAAACAAACAGCCAAGAAATGCATGGCTCATGCATTTTGCCATGGGCAGGCCATACACCCCCTCCAGTTTCAGGCTGTGTGGTAGCACATAGCCTGAGCGCGCGAAACTAGGTTTTACGCATGAGGTTAATGGTGTTCATATTATATATGATGATCTTTTTGTAAATATTTTATTCATAATAATATTTAAGCCTTAGATTATTTCTCTTTTCTTCTTTTTGAGTGAATGAGACAAAGGTTGGTAGTGTTCAAATTATATATGATGATGCTTTTATTCTTAATTAGAATAATGGTCATGATGGTAATAATACCTTTTTTTTATTCATTCACCCTATTTTACTTTGTTTACTCATTTTAACATAATTTATAATGCAAAAAACAACTTAGTATCACTCATTCACCTTGTGCCTTGGTTTACTAGATATCATATAGTACCATGTTTTATTTTATTCAATTTTTTATTATGGTACTAGGTTTGAATTATGGCTATGATACTTCAAAATGATTACTAAAATGAAATCAAGTAAATGGAAAATTAATCAAATGGAGGAACTTTGATATGTTCTTATTTCTACAAATGCAAAGCTTATGCTCAAAACTTAGAAAATATTCACTAATACCTATTATTACTAACTGATCTAAGGCTTATCACTAGCACCTCTTATAGGGTTTTAGTTCTTAAAATATTTTGTTGGTCAATGCAATATATGCCATAAATTTGCTATTTTATTAAATCTAACTTGTTATATGTTGTAGAGGTTACAGGAAATACTAAAGGGGATTGAATGTGACTACAGGTTCTATATTAGGAATTTGTACACCAACTTCAAGCTTAAATATAAAGGTAAAAGCTTAAAGGATAAGTTGTAGAATGCATGTCAAGCAGGAACCAAGTACAAGTTTGATCATCATATGAAATTGCTGCATTAGCTTGACCCTAATGCTGCCAGTTGACTGAAAAGGTATGATCCCATGCTATGGAGTAAGCGCCTTCACAGAAGGACCAAATTTGACATAATGCAAAACACCATTGTAAAATCATTCAATTCATTCATATTGGCTACAAGGGATAAGCCAATCATCACAATATGCGAGATAATTATGAGGATACTCATGAAAAGGACTGTTGACAATGAGATAAGGACAAGAATTAAAAATTCTTGTATATTATAGCTTTTGATATAATTGCTAATTTTTTGCTGAATTAGTCAAAGCCAATTTTCTCTCCGACCTCCTCTTTTATTTAATAGCCTAAACTAGGTTACAAAGGGTAGAAATAAGCTTAGCCCATTAATAGCCTAAATACATTAGGCAATATAATAATTAAAATATCAACTAATCCTAAAATAAATAAAACACAAAAAGAAACATGATGAAAAACAAAGAGCACCTAAATAGCAATGGAAGAAAGCCAAACAAGAATGGAAAGCAGCAACCATAGAGAAAAAACACAATTACCAATACTCCCTCTTTAAGTTAGAAAGTAAAGATTCTGTATTCCTAGCTTACTAGTTAAATTCTCAAATTTAATGTGTGGCACAGATTTAGTAAAGAGATCAATTACTTCAAACTGAGTAGGTGTGTGGCAAAGTTTAAAAATCCCATTTTCTATTTTCACCTTGATAAAATATAGGTTAAGTTCCATATGCTTTGTTCTGTCATAATACATAGGGTTCTTCATTATACTAATTGTGGTCATGTTATCATACGATACTTTCATAGATGCTTCAACAAAAATTCCCAATTTAACCAAAAGATGCTTTAACCATAACCCTTCACAAATCCCTTGTAATAATGCCTTGTATTTAGCTTCTGCACTATTCCTTGCATAAGTACTTAGTTGTTTCTTACTACTCTAGGGAACTAAATTACCTTATGCATAAGTATAATAACAATAACCTGAGGTAGTTCTCCTATCAATAATGAAGCTTGCCCAATCAACTTTAGTATATGCTACCACACTTCTCTCAGTTCCCCTTTTAAAATAAATATCCTTTCCTGGTGTCACCTTCAAGTACCTTAAGATTCTAAAAAAAAAAAAAAAAAGACTTTACTCTCTATAGGCCTGTTTCTAAACTAGTTAACTATACTCACTAAGAAACTAATATCAGGATGGGTATGAGACAAGTAAATTAGTTTCCCTACAAATCTCTAGTATCTCCTAGTGTCCACTA
Source organism: Erythrophleum fordii (assembly GCA_032878935.1). Taxonomy (NCBI): domain Eukaryota; kingdom Viridiplantae; phylum Streptophyta; class Magnoliopsida; order Fabales; family Fabaceae; genus Erythrophleum; species Erythrophleum fordii. Next base: position 3,955,732 of record JAVQMF010000055.1, read on the forward strand.
GTGAATTGTCCTCTTTAAACCCTATCTTATATATGGTTTCTGTGGGAATCTTTGTTAACTTACAACCTAACATGCTAGTCTTTTCTAGAAGGTCAAGGGTATGCTCTCTCTATGTGATTACAATTTCTTCTTTTGAACGGAAAACTTCCATAACAAAGAATACCTTAAGTTACCTAGCAACTTAATTTCAAACTATTTTACTAAAGCACCTTTTAGCCATCAAATTTCTTCTTCAAAATCACTAGTCAATATTACATCATCCACATAGATAATCAAAACATATATTTTACTTTTAGGAGAGAACTTGGTAAATAGAGTATGATAAGATTGACTTTAATTATAATTGTAACTTCTAATAGCCTTTATGAATTTGTCAAACTAAGCTCTTGAAGACTACTTAAAGCTATAAAGAGATTTGTGCAGTCTATATGCTTTTATTTTTCTCTTATTTTCAACATCAAAACTAGTTGGTATTTCCATATACACCTTTTCATCTAGATCTCCATCTAGGAAAGCATTCTTCACATCTAATTGGTGAAGTGGCTAACCTAAATTTGCAACCAGTGAAAGGAGAACTTTAATGGTATTAAAGTTAGCCATAGGAGCAAAAGTCTCCTAATAATCCACTCCATGAGTTTGAGTAATCCTTTTTTGCCACTAGCCTTGCCTTATGGTGATTAATGCTCTTATTAACATTATACTTTATTTTAAACACCTACTTGCACATTACTGGTTTCTTTTCTTCCAAGTTCCATTCTTCTCAAACACATTAACCTCCTCTTAAACAACCATCCTCCATTTAGGCTGTTGTAAAGCTTCATCAACAATGTATGGTAATTTCTCCTATAAGAGATTAGCAATAAAGGTATGCATTTTGAAAGATAACTTGCCATAAGCAACATAATTTCCAATATGATGAAAAGTACAAGACCTAATCCCTTTTCTCAATGCAATGGGAACATTTAACTCATCAAACTTGGAGGAGACTCATAGTGCTACCCTTGAAGTGTGCAAGGTTCTAACTACTTATTTTCTTCCTCCTTAAGTAAACCTATAGCTCTTTTTGTTTAGGACTCTCATTCTCCTTATTTCTCTTAGGTTTAAGGTGTAAAATAGGTTTAGGGAGTTTAGGGGTTGTGATAATGGAAGAGTTGTAACACCTTAAACTACTACCGCTACCTAGCCTCTCACTGAGCTCGGTTCCACATGATTTCCAAAGAATCACTACTCTTCCGTGGCATTTGCATGCTATGAACCGGGGTTTCATATACTCATTATCTGCCCCGTGGGTCCTGTGAACCCATCTCAAGTATCATCAACTTTAACTCCACTTATACTACTCATACATAGCATAAAACAAACCATAAGCCACGGGTATAGAGCCAAAAACCAGAAAATTTTCATTTTCTCACTTGGGCCCAAAAGTCATATTTTGGCTCTAACTTTGGAAAATCATAAGAAATTGTAGAAAAATGGGAATGTAGCAAACTTTAGCTTTCTGGAAAGCTCTAAGTGTTAAATTTACACTAAAAATCATTTCCAACCACAAACACATCGTTTGGACTATGTTTGACATCGAAAATGGGAGGAAGGTCCAGCTGTCACTGTTTCTGGTGCAGCTTTCTGTCATGACTTTCGAAAATCCATATCTAAATCTACAAAAATCCAATCTGGGCACATTATACCAATTTAGAAAGCTACGGATGTCTACTAGAGGAAAAAAATAAGTTCAGATCAGTTCAGTAGCCCCTACACCCCGAAAATCGATGAAACAGTGACGGGGGTCAAGAAAGCTCCCTGATGCTGATATAGAATTTCAGTCGGTTCAATCTCTCTCTACAAACCTCTGATTTGGGTGATTCTAGTTCCTATAAGTCACTGTGGTGGTCTAGTTTATGTGTATAAAATTTTACCACATTTGGAATCCATTTGGTCTAAGAATGCCACAGATTTCATTTTCTGGTTTGTATGAACAGTACATGACCAATCCCTTGAATTTTCCCAAATTCAACAATTCCCCAAATATTCTCTAGACCTCTGAAAATTACCTACTTTAGCTTCTCAAGAAGCTTTCTACAAACTCTAGAGGCACGCCAAATTTCGTGGCAAACGGAGCTCATCCGGTCATACTTTGACGGAGCTCTCAAATTTTCCGGTTTTAGCACCCTAAAGGTCCAAAACGGGTCCACATAGCCTCTCACACATTCTCACTCCACATGGACAAGTTTAAAAGCATAAAACTAGTATATCTAACATGTCCATATGATCCAAATCATCATACATCCAAATCTCACTATGCTATGGCCAATTATGCACTATTCCATACATGCAACAAAAGGGGTAAAACCCTCATTTTCATTCATTTGGCTATAAACATAGTTCATACAATATCTTTTCATACATTTACATTAGTTACAACCCTTACAACTCAAAAATAGTGGGCACATCTTCATTTGGCACCACTTTACATCATATTTACATCAAAATATCAAAACAAAGCTAGCAACTAGCTAACTAAGCATGCTCCTAGGCTCCTTGGTGTGTGCTCGGTTCTCCTTGAGCTCCACCTAGCATATTAGTTGGGAGGGGAAAGGGGTGAGATTCAGAGAATCTTAGTAGCTCATGCACTCAATCCAACAAGCAATCAAGGCATATAACAAGTCAAAGCATGTGAATAAGCATTTAGCTATTCTCAAACTACCAACACACCTTGTACATGCTATGGATTTCACAACAATGCCAAAAATGGGCTCCAGGGACTTTTGGTCTAGCCTCACCCGAGTCTAGGGACTTTTGGATGGCCTCACCCGAGTTTAAGGACTTTTGACTTGGCCTCACTCGTTTGAGACTTTTGGCCTTGTCTCACCTATCTCAAGGGACTTTCGGCTTCACCTCACCCATCTCAAGGGACTTTCGGCACTACCGCACCCGAGCAATTCTCACATTTCAACACACAAGCATATTGGCATCAATGCATCAAAGCAATAACATATGGCATATTCCATACAACAAGCATATACATAATCATACAATGACTATCATATCCAAAAATGCAACAAGAAGAGTGAAAGAGAGAGCTACCTTTGGAGCCAAAGCCAACACTAGCTTTTCCTTTCAATTTCTCCTCTCCCTCCTTAGGTTCACAATCACACCTTGATGGAGGTGTTTCTCTTGAGCCTAGACACACAAAAGCATGCAATTACTCTCTTATAATTTAATTCAGAGCAACCCTTCTATCACATACAAACCTAGGGTTCTCTCTCTCTCTCTAGAATGCCATCAACCCTTTCTCTCTCTCAAGCTCCCATGGTAGTGGAAAATCACATTTTCAAAGAAAACACAAAGATTCAAAAGAGTTTTCCACTTTCCCTCTTCTGACCCTTGCCCAAAATCCATCCATTTTCATAAACAAAACCGTAGAAAGAGAGAGCAAAGAGAGGGGATCAGAGTTCTAAAGAGAAATGGGAGAAGTTACCTTACCTTTCCCTTGATCTTCCTCCTTCGCTTGATCTCTCACACTCTCCACGCCTCTTTTCTCTCTTTGGGTCGAAGCTTAGGGTAGATATGAGAGAAGAAATGAGTTTGGGCATTTAATGAAGTCTGATTCTCGCTATTTACTCTCTTTCGGACCGACCCTCGCTACGGCGAAAATTAACCTTCGCTATAGCGAGCTCGTGTAATCTGGCTTCGCTATGGCGAGGTGTAGCCTTCGCTACGGCGAGATCGCGTCAGTTCCCTTCGCTATGGCGAGATTTACCACTCGCTATGGCGAAATCGCGTTAGTTCCAGACTTCACTTTCGCTATGGCGCACGCTACAGCGGGCAACTCCCTGGTTTTTGTATGGGCTGCTGCCAGCACTCGCTATAGCTAGAATCGCCTTCGCTATTGCGAACAAGCACTCTCGCTGTAGCGAGACCATTTCTCGCTATTGCGAGAGGACTTGGCAAAATTTCCAGATTTTGAATTCTTCTAACTTTCACTTTTTTTCTTTCCCTTTTTCCCGATTGTTACAAGAGTGGTTCAAAGGGATCATCATAGTGTTTAGAAATAGTAATAAAAGGTGCAAGGTTGTAATAGGGAAATTAAGATAGATTTGAGAAGATTAAAAGCTGTAATGGCTAGTTAAAGGGTTAGGTAAAGGGAAATATATATGAAGAAAACTCCATTTATCTTGACTCTTCATCTAAATGAGTGTTTTATGAAAATAAGGTTGGGTTTTAAGAAAGGTCACATCCATGGTAATAAAAAACTATTTGGTGATAGGAGAATAACATTTATATCCTCTTTTGGTCGGAGAATAACCAAAGCAAACACATTTAATAGAATTTAGATTAACTATCCCTCTATGGTAGATATGCCCAAATGCTATGCAACCAAAAATTTTTGTAGGCAAAGAGTGAATGGTATAAATGCTTGGGTAGGATTTTAAGAGTTAGCTATAAGGAGTGACATATTTTAAAATTTTTAAGGCAAGTTTATTTATGAGGTAAGTAGTTGTGAGAATGGCTTCCCCCCAATAGGTTTAAGCATATAGGATGCAATCATTAAGGATCTAGTAATCTCTAAAAGGTGTCTATTTTGTTGAGGGCTATCAACACATGAATTTTAGTGTAAAATACAACTTTTTTCTAAAAAAAATTCACCAAGGATAACACTAAAAAACTCTCTCCCATTATCAATTCCAAGTACTTCAATGTTGATATAAAATTGGTTTTTAATTAGAAAGTAAAAACCTTTAAACAAGAAGAGTACTTTTGATTTCTCTTTCTTAAGATAAGTCTAAGTGATGCAAGTATGGTCATTAGTAAATGTGACAAAAACATTTGGCCCCTAAAATGGTTTTAACAAGCGCCACCCATCACTATGAATTAAAGAGAAAAGTTTAAAGGAAATGTAGGGATGAAAGGATAAAAGGATCTAACATGTTTGGACAAATGGCACACTTCACAATGAAACAAATGAGAATTTTTATTAAATAATTTTGGGTACAATCTTTTGAGATATTCAAAACTAGGATGACCCAAATATAATATAAAATCATCACATCACTAACATTGGTTCTAACAAAAAGAGCTACAGAATTATTATTAACATTGATCCTAATCGTCTTCCCTAAGACCAAGTCTTGATATTTGCAACCACCAAGGAAAAAATTAGCAACATAGTTTAATTCCTTGGAGAGCTTGCTAATTGAAACTCCGCCACAAGTAAAGTTGGGGACAAAGAGAACCATTTTTTGGACAATAAAATCACTCAATTGAACCTACCAATTCTAGCAACTTTTAAGAAAAAGCCATTAGTAATTTTTACAATTAGCTCTTACCTACATAATACAAAATTATCAAGGCATGAAAAATTACCTATCATATGATCAATGGCACCAAAATCTACCACCTAAGTATTACCTTACTAAACTCATGTGTTTAGTACAATGGAACAATTAGCTAACTAAGCTACAAGACCTACTCCTACTACTTTATCATGTTAAGTTTATTACCCAAGCACATAATGTAATAATTCAACAAATTCTTTGTTAAGTGATTGACTATTGGATGGCTTTTCGTCTTCACTAGCCACAGCATACACCTTCACTTCTTGCTTTTGTTTCCCTTTAAAATTATTAGGTTTGTTATGTAATTTCCAACACTTGTCCTTAGAGTGTCCAACCTTGTGGTAATGTTTACACTAAGGTTTATTATGAATTTTTAGTGAAAAATTGCTTAAGCCCCAACTGAATGCTTTAAAATGCCAAGTGTTAGTGTTTTTCTATTTTCTTCTATTTTAAACCTAGGGAAGACTTCTCTAAGAGATGGTCAAGGATCAAGTCTCAAAATTTTACTCCTGACTTCCTTAAATGTGTCATTTAGACTAAGAAGGAATTCATAAATCCCTCTCTCTTCCTTTAACTTCTAAAAGTAGACAACATCAACATTACATGACCACGTGTGTGTCTCATAAAGATTAAGTTGCTGCTCATGTTTAATAAGTATGTGGTAATACTAAGTAACGTTATGCTCTCCTTGCTTGAACTCCTCAAGGAAACTCCCTACCTTAAAAATCATAGCTCTATTCTTAATGGAGAAGTAGCTTTCTCCTATTGAATCCCATATTTCATTGGCAAATTTGTAAAGTAAGAAAGTCTCCCTAATCTCAAGTGTCATTGAGTTAATCTACTAGGCTATCAACATACTATTGTCAGCCATCTAAGTCTTGTGCATTGGATCACTTACCTTTGGACCAGGACCAATTAGGTAGCCTTCTTTTCTTTTACCTTTGATGTACATCATGACACTGGAAGACAATTACAGATAATTATCTCTATTGAGTTTATGGTCTATTATGACAATGGGTAGAGTCATAGGTTATTTGGATAGCTATTAAGATGGAAAAATTACCCTATTAAAATATCTCATTAAATAACTCATACTACTCAATGCTAGATTTTGGCATCCCATACTACCTTAGTCTCCATCAATTCCCTTAGAAAGCCAACTTTCTAGTAGTTATACTCTATGGCTATTCACTCAATCTTCCACCTACTAAAACCTTTCACAAGTAGCCTTTTCTAGAGCCATCAACCACTAACTCTAGTACTAATTGATGTGCAACCAAGCAAGGTAGGAAATTATCCCCCAAAAGATAGCTATTGGACTGAAAGAACTACATTACTTAAGTATCCCATTGAGCAACTCATAGTATTAGATGTGAGACTTCGATATCTCATATTACCTTAATCTCCATTTTTAAAAATTTCCATCAACTCATCCAAAACCAATTTCAAACCTCTATTAAAGTTCCTTGTTCTAACAATGGCGAGGAGTATTTTAATACCCAATTTGATACTTATTTAAATGAGTATGGTATAAATCATCAAAGTTCTTATATCCATACCCCCTAACAAAATGAGATTGCTAAACAAAAAAATGGGCATCTTTTAAAGGTTACCTAGTCCCCCATGTTCACTATAAATGTGCCAAAATTTTTTTGAAGAAAAGTCATTCTCACTTCAGCCTACCTTATAAACTAAATACCTACTAAAGCTCTTGATTTTCAAGGCCCTTATACAACTTTTCTCCATCTTTTCACTCGTACCTAACTCATCTCCACCATCTAAGGCCACCAAGTGCATCTTTGTTTAGTACTCTCCATCTAAAAAGGGATATAAATGTTATTCCCCAACCTTAAAGAAATTATTTATCTTTATAATTGTTACCTTCTTTAAAGAACAACCTTACTATTCAAAAACCTCCATTCACGAGGGAATATTAATCATAAAAATGAATGGAGTTTTTGTATTGAGGAAAATCCTTCAGCTCATTCTCTTCCCTGTGAACCTGAAGGCATAAAGTTAATTATTGGTACTACTCCCCTTAAAGCCGAAAGCAATGAGCTTAATTCTAATACGATACTTTTGACCTTAAGCCTAATGTTTCTTCTGACCCAGAAATTGACCCAAAACCAAATCATCCACCTAATTAGGCTACTCAATAGAAGGAACTCTTAACCTACTCCAAAAAGCAAAAGGCCCAAGAGGTAAAGGATGGTCCACCTTTCCAATAAGACATCTCCTCTATTTTAAGTCTAGTTATGATTTCTCAAGATAAAACTAATTTAAATATTTCTATTGCCTTGAAAAAAGGAATAAAATCTTGTACCAAGCATCCCATTGGACACTTTATCTCTTATAATAAACACTCAAAAATAGAGGTTTAAAATCGAGACATAAAAGGTTAACTTGATCCTATGAAATAAAGGATTACATCCTAACTGATATAGTGTAATTACCAATGATAGCCATAGAGGTTTGGATTGAAGACAAGCTTCAAAAGGTTGATTCACAACTAAAGAAGAGAAACACCACAAACAATAGCCAAAAAAGGGGGAAGGAGGCATAGGCTAAACCCTCCGTTGATTGATGACTAATTTTTAGCTAACACAAAACCAAAAAGAAGGCTTTACATGCTCTCACCTATTGGCCTATGGACAATGTTGCAAAAACTCCAGTATAGCACATAAGGGCTCATGTGGTAGTCGAAGAAGCTTCAGTGACTAGGTATGGGCCAACTAATGATGTTTGAGGTGGTTTCAAGGGTGTTTGTCAAATAATGACCAGGCATAGTGATTAAAATGAAAGCACAATCACTAGGAAAGATTTACAACTATACAAACCTAGTGTTTTTGCCTTTTAGACTCTAATATCATGTGAAGAGAAAACTCTTTGTAGAGAATGTAATCAATGAGTGCTAATCTATATGAAACCTAGTATTTATAGGTTAAGTAGAAAAAAAACCATAAGAAGGAAGATTTGTTTTAAAAAGAAAAAAGCCCAAAAAAAAGGGTGTCACACTATGAATAGGTTAGGAATAGTGCGAAAAAATTTGAGTTTTAATATATCAATAAATAATACAAGAAAAGTCATTAAACTCTAGTAATTACAGGGAAACTACAACCCTATATACAACAAGAGCACAGTTATCATACATTTAGCATTTACACTATATATTAATTCCAACAATACACTTTTATTAGATACAATGCAACACATAACTTGTAGACGACTTTAATTTTTTTTGTATCCGTGTTCATGCGGCATCTTGTGTTAGTGGCATTGCCCATGCTTCTAAGAGATTTGGCTTTTTGATATTTTTTATTTTTTGGCTAAGAAGTTATACTTGCACGTTGATTCAGGTCTTGCATGCCTTTGCAACTGAAGGAGCCCATTGTACTAAAGTGCAGCAAAGATTGAACAGTTCTGATTTGAGTCCCAACCCTTATTATTATTATTATTATTATTATTATTGTTAGCGTTGCTGCTTGGCTCTTCAAATGTCGTTACTGCAGTCTGGAGCAGATCTGTTACAAGCATGAAGCATTCTTTCCCCTGCATGGATTGGTCCTAACACTCAAATTTGTAAGTTGTAACCTTCTTCAATTTTTCGTCCTGCTATGCAAGTTTGGAGTGCATACGAAGACTAGACGCATGATCTCTTCCTTCCTTCAAATGCTCAATCAGCAGCTGCTGGCATTGCTGGTCTGATTGAGAATTTATGATCGTCAATACTCACTTATGCCCTTACAGCTGCACCAACCCACCGTGCACCATCTAGACCTCCTATATCGAACACATCAGACTTGAATGGAAAGCTAGATCAACATTTATAGTATAGTGAACAAGACATTTTTAGCAGCATTATGGAGCATAAATTCAAGCCTCTACTTAAACCCACCTGTAAAGTGCACCGTACAGTTCTGTTGTCTACTTGCTTCGGGCTTAACAACTAGGAAGCTTGTGCAATTTTGTTGGAAAAAGAAAATCATTTGTTTTTGCAAAGGGATTTTTCCCCCTTTTAACTTGTAAATCGACTGGTGGATTTACGAATTTGCTATGAAATAATGAGTTGATTATGTAGTTGGTGCATTTCATTAATTTTTATTTTAAAAATTAGGTTATTTTAATTTTTACACTCCAAGAAATAGGTTTTTCAATCTATTTCATCATTAATTAATATCATTAGCTCATATGTGAGCCTGAATTGAATATATTAACATTGGGATAAATAAGAGCTTTGCTACGTTAATTGTAACAAAGTAAATGACACAAGAAGCAATAATGTTAAGAGTAAAATAAATAGAACCACGTATTTATTAGAGTATATAAGATGAACTAAAAAAAATCTGTTTTTTCAAATTAAAAGTTTAAATAAATGTTTAAAAGCCAATAATAAAGTTCTATTATGTCATTATATTATAATACATGAATTATTAATTTAAAATTTTTAAAATATAACTCTTAGATTGGATACATGTAAGTGGTTTAATGAATGTATCTAAAATTAATATAATTTATATTAGGTATATGGTTATATTTAGCAGGTTGATGTAAGCCAAGGCAAATTGAAAACACTGGCAAGTTCTTTTTTTTTTTTTTTTAATGAAAGAAAAAGCAAGACACAGGTAAGTTCTAAACAAATCTTTTCTTTCATGTAAACATTTCTTCCTTTTTTCTAACAAACCATCCAATGAATGAAAAGTCAAATGCTTTCTTTGCAAGCATTATCCTGTCCTGTTAAACACAATTGAAATTTTTGGTTCCTTAATAAACATTAAATTCGCCTTCTCTGTGAGAGAAGTATGCGGTCTGGATCATTCAAATTGTATTTGAATAATTCAGATCTTAATTTGGTCTTTTTTTTATTTTGTGATTTTTTTAAATTATAAAACTATTTTTATTCTGTATCTTATTTTAAAAAAATAATTAAAATAACAATAAATAAATTCAAACCATTCGAATTATATTTCAACAATTTAACACAGTTCATGTTACAGCAGCACTCTCTGCTGCAATTTTCCCAGCAGCAGAAGTTCTGCTCTGAACACACATTTTGCTGAAGCTAGTTCTCACTGAAATCACTTAATCCCAGCAAGTCTGATCCATTTGTTTCTCGTATCCCAGAAAAGGAACAAACATGATTACATAGCCCGAAAACCTTACAGACATGCCCCCATTACCCAAAGAAGACATCTTCACTCTTGTTGGGCTAAACTCCATAAGCCTAACACATGTTTGGATACCAAGTCACGTTACCAGTATAGAGCATGCTTTGTCCGTTCTGGGCTTCAAGCCCATAACACTATAACAAACATAAACATATGCATTTCCCTAATGGAAGTAAAACTAATCATGAATGGGGTTTTAGATTTCTGTTTTGTCAATTTTTAGAGTATAACCAAATACTCGATGAATTCATTATATAAATTCCGTGTGTTTGTCTATATATATATATATATATATATATATTGTATTTGTAAGATATTTTTTTATTTGATCTTTCATAAAATTATCTTTTCAATTTGATATATTATAAATAAATATTTTTTAATTTAATCCCTTATAAATAAAATTGTTATTAATAATATCTTTTTATTAATTTAGTATAAATGAAGTTAATAATAGATCAATAGAATATTATTGATAATAATTTTATTTGTAAGAAAATAAATTAGAAAAATACCCATCTATAAGGGATGAAATTAATAAAATAATTTTATAAATAATTAAATTAAAAAATATTTTATTTATAAATGACTAAAACAAAATTTTAATTTGTAGAAATGTGTATGTAAATTTGCTTACATTCATGTTCTTTTGCGTCACTTACAAATAAAATTGTTATTAATAATATCTTTATATTAGTTGAGTATAAATGAAATTAATAATAAATTAATAGAATATTATTAATAATAATTTTATTTATAAAAAAATAAATTAAAAAATTATACATTTATAAAAGATAAAATTAATAAGATAATTTTATAGATAACTAAATTAAAAAATATATTATTTATAAATGATTAAAACAAAATTTTAATTTATATAAATATATATATACATATATATATATATATATAAACTTGTGTATATTCAAACACAAATTTTTTTTTTTCACAATACTTTTCATGAAACTCTATTTTTTTAAAAAAATTATTTCAGAGTTAGCAAAAATTTACTAACTCTAAAAATGTGAAAAAAGAAAAATCTCAAATTCTATCTATTTGAGTGTAATTTCAAATTCTTCCAAATTTGCCTTACTAAAGTACCTCAATAATTTAAAAATCCTATCCCCCTCATACCAGAATTATTTAATGAAGTAATTCAAAAACCTCCAATAATTACTTTCTCCCGTTAAATTATCTCAACCAAATGCAACATAAGTAAAACCCAGATTTAGATAAAAAAAAAAATTATCTCAAGATAATTATTGAACAAATTTATTGCTAATGTAAGAGATAAAGATTCTTATACAAGGAAATATTTATTTTAATCTCATAACATTAAAAAAATTAAATATTATTGTTATTCATATTTCAACAAATAAATATCAGTTATTTAAATTTAAGATACAACTTAACCCTAATTTATAAATAGATTATATATATACACTCATTATATAATTAAATATAGTTCTAATTGTTTAAGTACCGAGGATAAACATTTAACATATATTAAATGATTGATAAAACGATGACTTTAATGACTAGTTTGATATATAAGTATAAAATTAAAAATAAAAATAAAGTAATGTTATATATAGAAAATATTTTATAATATTTTTATTTTTAATAATTAAATAATAATTAATATATAATATTAAATAATAATTATTTAAACAAAATTAATATTTCATCAAATTTTTATTTTTATTTTTTCAGCCAACAAATCCGCGGACACGTACGGTTCATAAATTTTCACTCAAGTAGCACTTTTTCCAAAACAAACGCAGAAGAATCTGGTACCCAGTCTCTCCTTCCTTGAATGGCTCCCGTTGGTCGTCTTCCCACCTACCAAATAAAAAGTGACAGTACACGTAACGTTGATGAAAGCTAACTACCTTAATACCTCGTTTGGTCTGAGGAAAAAGAAGAAGAATTTTATCTAATATACATTTTATAAAAATAGAAAAAAATTATTTTTATTCCCTAAGTACATGAATTTAGGATAACTATTATATTTAATTTATACAAAATCTATTATATTTTTATTGTCATTAGTTTTTTATATTTCAATATTTTTTTAAGTAGAGATACAAGAGTTATTTTTCTATTTTTATACTATTTTTATTTAATTAAATATACATATAAAATAATATTTCTATCAATTTTTATATTATAATAAATATAATTATTCCATTCTATTCATATATCATTTCTTTTTTATTTTCATACCTAAAAATTTTGTTTGTCAGAACAAATTAAATCGGTGGCATTAACACCCTCAGGGTGTGGTTCATTATCTAAAAATGCTGTTAGCTCTAATGATGAAGAAAAAATAAATGCTATAAATGAAGTAGAAAGGTTGCCAAAAAAAAAAATGGTGGTCCTCCTGCTTACAGTTTTGTGGCCTACAATGGGGTCAAATTTAGATGCAGTATGCCTCATTGAATCTTGGAATCTTTTAGGCAAGGACCAGTTTGTTCAACTTTGCATATATTTCAAAGTTCTTTAAAGTTTAAGGCCTCAAGTCATGAATTATGAATTTTAAAATTTGCATAGAATAATAAAATATTAAAATTTGAACTCTGTGGTTTCAAAAGGTGGTAAGGTCAATTATGGTTTGCCCAACTGTGATAACTAGAACTAGACCTAACTGTGCATTACTTTGATTCCTATTTTGTAATTTTGTGCTACATTTTTTTTATTGCAGAATGTTGAATTAAAAGTCCAAAAAAAAAAAAAGACGACTTTTAGTCAAAATTAAGAGTCCAAGCGGGAGTCCTGTTCCTGTCCTATTCCTCATCTTAGTCAGCATTTTTTATTGCAGAATGTTGAATTAGAAGTCCCAAGGAGGATTTTGGTCAAAAAGATTTTAGTTATGTCAAACTCAAAAAATAACTTTAAAAGTTATTTTGAAAACTTAGAATTTACCACCTAGTTGAGTTAATATCAATGTTTTTATACTTGGGCCAAAACTCAGTGCGTTGGATTTAGTTAATGGACCAGGAGCCCAATTGATAAATGTCTATTAATGGGCCACGTTTTTAACGAATGTTGTCATAAACTAATCTAAAGTGTTTCATCCGCCGGGTCTACTCGTTTTTGAAAGAAAATAAGTACAAGTCCTTGAAGTATTTTAAATGTCATTGTTGATTTCCATTACTATCTTTCATGCAGGGGACCAACTGGCATTATCTAAAAACAAAAACAAAAACAAAAACAAAACAAAACAAAAAATGCAGAGCATTTAAGAAGGAAAAAATTATATTTAAGAACTGAAATCTTATAAAGTTTATAATAAAATATTTAAAAAATTATTAATTATTCCGAAAGACCATAATTACTATTAATTTTAGAGGATTTATTGTTAAATTTAGAAAAATTTCTACTAATTTTAAAAAAATTTATCACTTTCTTAAACTTAATAATAATTTTTTTAAATCTAATAATAAATCTTTTAAAATTTGATTGGAATTGTGATATTTGAAAAGTGATTTTAATTTTTAAAATCTTAGAAGGAGCCTGTGCTATTAGCATGGGTCCCAATGTAGCAAAAAAAACTTAAAATTTAAAAACAAATTCACAAAAAAAGAACAAAAACAAAATTCAAGACAAAGGAAGCTGTTATTGTTTTGAAGCTAATGAACACTGACGGCTTCTTACAAAGTTTTATAAATATATGAATTTTACAAAAAAAAAAATTTAAAAATTTAAAATATTTTATTATAAATTTTATAAAATCTAAATTCTTAAATATAATTTTTTTTAAGAAGATTGTCATTCTTCTTTAAATTGTCAAACAAGTACACTCTGGCACAAGCTGCAATAGTAGGGAAAAAAATACAGAAAAAGACCACTTGGCCTCTTACCATATCTGCTATAATTGAATATTTTTCAAGAAGAACACCTGCTATAATTTAATATTTTTCAAAAAGCGTCAGAGAAACTCAAAAAAGGCGCCCTCTCGAGTATTGCTCAAGCTTTTCACTTGAAGAAAGAGAAACACTAAATCATTGAAGAAAGGCTCTTGCATTTATTGATAAAGAAAGGTGCAATGGCTGTGGTTTAAAGAAGCATCTATTGAAGATGCTCTCTTAGCCGTTAAAGATGATCAGACGCTCTCTTAACTGTTAAAGATGATCAACCAAGAGCAAGGATGAAGTTGTAAGAAATGGCTAGCTTTCTATGATTAGTATTTAAGAAGGTGATTGATAAAGAAAGAGACAACAACCAATGTAAAGAAAGAAAGAAAAATATGTGAAGTATTATGTTTGTTTCTTCACCTACTTAATTGAGCTTTCATTGTCATTAGAACTCTTGGTGAGATTTGAACTTGTAATTTGAGTGCTTTTAGTGAATACATTTTTCATTTATATTATTCATAGTCATAAAAATCAAACTGAACTAAAAAAAATTCATAAATCAATCAATACAACTAGTTCATTTAATCTTTAAAATCAGTTAAAGAAAATAACAATCAAGAACGGGATAAATTGGTTAAAAACTAGTAGAATTAATAAAAACTAACCAATTTAGCATTGAATTAGTCAAAAATTAATTTTAATTTTTTGTTTAAAATAAAATTTTGACATTTCATGATAGAAATTTATAATATCTTATGAATTATACTTAACCCATTTCATATGAATTTATTATTATATATAAAATATTTTAACTATTTTTTATATTTTTAAATGTTTGTATCTATTTTAAGTATTATTTTATAATATATGTATTAATTTAATTGTTAAAACTATATATATATATATATATAGAGGTTAAACTTTAGTTAAATTATAGTCGGACTAATGAATGATTCTTTTTAATGTTTGATTCAATTTTTAAAACATTCGTATTATCCTTCTTGGTAATTTCTTAGTAAAAGTCTTAGGATTGAACCTGTTTATTAGATTTATCTTGGCTATTATGCTGAAAAAGTCTGAAATAGCTAAACGTAAGTATACATTGTCTTGTTTCTAGCTGTAAAACTTGTGAACCTCGAAAATTACCTTAGCGATTAGATAGTAAATAGTTGAGTCTCTGAAAAAGGTTAAACTATTGTACTATAATTATCCATTTATAATAAAATTTCTTTATTTTGTATTCAAAAAGTAAATGTAAACTTTTCTCAATCTAAACCACTATAAATCATGTGGTTTGTTCTTCCTCTACTCTTACTTTTACGTTTTACATTTAGCTAATCTGTCTAAGTTTTCTTGTTCATCCGTTTTCAAGGACCTAGTTGTTCAGATGATTTTCAAAAAGCTAAATATTTTTAGAAGAAATTTCTTAAAAAGCCAAACTTAACTCCCTTCTAGTGCTCTTCTAAACTAACACGGAAGATAAATTTCTTCCATCTCAATTTTTCACGAAGATTAAAAGAAGTATGACAATCTCTATATTTGTAAAATTTAATTAATACTAAGTAAATTTTGAAAAAAAAAATGCAATCTTATAATCAAATACGTGATTAAAAATAAACTTATATAGAAGTTGATTAATATAAATTACAAATGCACAAATATTAATACAACAAATTACTCCCACTCCGTTTCTACATAAGCCTCTTATTTTTACCTCCTTATGAGACAATCTTAGGAAGAATCTCTAGGCACAGACAAGATCGTCATGTATATATCCATAACAGTAAAAGGGCAGGTGATGGGTCCAGTAGACACAACATTATCAAATACATGAGTCCGGTACAGTACATGGTGTGCAATTATCCAAGTACCAGGCCCTACTGATGCTGGTGTATATAGTCAATGCAGAATTCATCTTCAATTGTCGGCATGAATATGTGAAATTGAAGTGGCTTCACGAAGAGCCTCCGCAGCTTCAACAAACTCAAACCTACCCTTGATATGGAGCCCCACAAGCAATATATTACTTATACTATATATATATATATACATATGACTTGGGTGGTAAATATAATCTTGAAATAAATGGGATTTGATGGATGATTTAATGAGATTGCCAAGTTGGTTCTGTTCTTATCTGTCACTCAGTTTGATTTTAATCTCATTCTCTCAACCGTCTTACTTTAATGCAACCATATATGCTGCCTTTTCACAAATTGATTACCTCGCTAGTTAGTTAGGCTTTCTACGTCCTCCTTCCGGATTGGAGACTTCGTGTGATGAAGTAAACTCTAGCTTGTCAACATTACTGCTTGATTTCATGAACAAGGTGCCTTGCTTGTTTGATTCTTTTCTCTTTTCTTTCAATAGCAAACAAGAGAGAAATTTTTAGCAAACCTAGTTTGTTAACGATAAGCTTAACCTAAACAGATTTTTGTCTTCAAAACACTGTTCATAAGTTAAATAACGTTGTTTACAAGTCACAGTATATGGTAACATTTTTAATTTTCATTATTGTTCTTGGGTCCCATGTATCTGCATAGAATCTATCACCTAGTTCATTATGAGTAAGATAAACATTTCGCATTGCAACATGTGTTCCCTTGTGGTAAGAGCACGCAAATTTATCGAACGAACAATACAGGCAGATATAATGTTAAGATAATCAGTCAGCCAAAAGAAAAAAAAAAAGTTACAAGATTAGGTAGAATTACACTGCACCATGTTTTCCAACATGCACTCCACTGGATTGGATTGGGCAGGCCGCATGTAAATTGATTATTTTAGTGCAAAATTTGAGACAGCATTAGGCAATTGAGTCACTTCCATCCAATCCATCACTTTTACAAGCACATGGGACAACCCAATTCCATTTTGACATTAACTCCCCAATTTCTAAACCTAATATTAATTAAGTTATTACGGAAAGTAAATTACCTTTTTTATGCCCAAAAAAAAAGTCAATTAGTTCAGTTGTATTCAAAATTTTTAAATATTAATTACTTAATCACAACAACAACAATAATAATAATAATATTAAGTGACAAAACAATCCATATTGTTGCATTATTGATCTGCTTATGATAAATTGATCCAATTTTATTAATGTAGCCTAAAAAGAATTAAGTAATTAATAGTAATTAATCAATTAATAGTAATTAATCAATTCAATTAATTAATATTCAAATTCTTTTGAATTTTGAAATTAATTGTCAATTAATGGGTTTCGAATTAGAGGGAAAAATTGATGATTAATAAAAAAACCACTTTTGATCATGCAAAAGTGGATATAGGATATATATCAAAATCTGTGAATGGGAGTTTTGAAGAGAAGATGGAGTTTTTTTTTCCCCAAAAAAAACACAAAGGGAAAAAAAAATATCCTCCATTCTCTTACTCTTCCTCTAAATTTGGTGTCTCTGTTATGAAACAAGAACAAAGTTTGACTTGTAATTACATTCATACTGTGTGGAGCAATAAATCTTAGAAAATCCATTTAGCACAAGTAAGTAGCCAAATTCAATATTTGCCTTCATTAGTATATCAGAGCCTCATTGGCTCAAATTATTATTTTTCTATGGTATACGCATGATGGTTGTATTGAATTACATGAAGTTGTCGTAAATTTTTACAAATTATAAAACGTTCAAAGTTTGAGTTTTAGAGATTGTTAATGGCAAAAAAATTGTAGAAACCCTCAGAGGCCATGAAATTCACACTATGAAAAGCCTATATAGAGAGAGGAATTTGTAGTAAAATGTTGAGAAAAAATCGAACTTCCATTAGAAAGAAATCACAACTTTAATTTTTTATTTTACCACGATCAATCAATCCATTTTTAAGGGTGTTAGCACAAAACACCATTAGGTGCAAACCTTACACGAATGGAACATTTATTAAACAAGTTTTTTAATGCCATTAAATTTGTCTAAAACAAATGAAAAATGAGTGAGACATAAAGTTTTAAAGTTGGTCCCTCAAACACCTAAATCAAATATTTGTTATAATATTGGCCTTGTAAGCTCGAACTAATCAAATTTAGGTCAAAAATATTGGAAAGCCGGTAAGAATCCTAAAATACTTAAAGGGTACTACTAACTACAAGTTATGTTATTAAAGAAGTGATTTATGCTTGGTATAATACTCCGATATAAATTAGGGCAAAGATCTTAATGAATGAAAAATCAACTTCTTGATATATATTCTTAATAAGCAATGGAGTCATATGACAGAGCAACAAGAAATAAACATGCATCGCATTATCTATTATGAAAGCAAAGTTTGTAGCATGTTCTGCAATGATGTAAAAGGTTATATAGTTAAAGAGATTCTTAGAACATCTAGGGAATACTAATAGGACATTGAGTCTAATATTGGTTAATTGTGATAGTCAAATAGCCATATCTTATACAAAAGGCTCCAAGTATCATAGTAAGACAAAACACATAAACACAAAATATAATTTTCTTAGAAAAGTAATAGCACATAGAAATGTTAATATACTATACATTTCTATACATAAGATGTTAGTAGGTCCCTTGGCAAAGCTTATATCTAGAGATATGTAAGCAAAGCATGTAAAATGTTTTGGTATGCATATAATATAAAGTAACACACCATATATAAGATCTCATTATTGAATGAAAAGATATGTTTATTTCATTCTTAATATAATGCTATAATCATAGACAACATATAAACAATAGGATAGTTCATCATACAAGTTGATAAGGTTAGTTCTCTCACACAATTAACACCTTTAGGATTCATAAAGAGTGAGTAAAAATGAGACAGTTGTGTTCAACATGTGAAGCAATAGAAGCGCAAATATGATGGAGAAAGAACAAAAAATAAAAATATGTTTCATCAATTAAAGGAAAGAAAGAGGTTGATATGAGATTTAAAAACATAATTATATGGATTATATTATGAAATCCCATCATCTATGATACCTATAACCAAATACATACTCTCTTCTAGAATGTCATAAGAGGCAAGTGGAATGATAGAATTTAAGTTAGATACTCTGTGCTATGATCTATATAGTGTTAATAAACAAATCCAATTGACATATGTTCTTATTAGATAAAAAAATATTATAGCATGCAATTCATATTGTATATGCTTAATAACTGTAATTAAGAAACAAGTAAACATATCTTTGTCTTATTACTATATGAGTCTCAAAAAAGAACACTTTTTTTTTTGTATAAATGCCTTTATGACTTTCACAATATCATAAGAATATAAGTTATTGCTTGTTTCTTTAGTATACATCTTACAGTTATAATAAATTCAATATAAATTATTAATGTTAAGAAAATAGTTATTTCTAATCTAAGTGATATGTAAGCAAAAGGAAGATCACTTGAGATATACACAACTATGTTAGGGTCCAAAAAAATTCAATTATAAAGTTAATTTAGTAGCATTATAAGTATAAATACTATACATATGAGAAGACAATATATGTAATATTGAAACTCAAGAAAGATTAGATTTGTTATGAGTAAAATATATATGGATAAATTTAAAGCATTTAATACACATAAATAAGTGTATAATATATTTATCTAATGGTAGTAGACTCTTACGATAATCGTATAATAAGATTTTTAGTACAAGAGTTTTTATATATTGTGCCTAATTGACCATAGCAAAGCACATAATATGAAAGTTCAAAAGGAGTATAATATTTTGTGATGTTCATTCCATTATATGCACAGACTATTGGGCTGCGATCCAAATCCATTAATGTAATCCAAAGAGAATTGATTGATTAATTAATGGTAGCTAGTTAATTAAATTAATTAATATTCAAATTCTTTTGAATTTTGAAATTAGTTGTCAGTTAGTGGGTTGCAAATTAAAGGGAAAAACTTATTATTAATTAAAAAAACTCACTTTTGATCATGCAAAAGTAGATATACGTCAAAAATTATGAATGGTAGTTCTAAAGAAAAAGACAAAGTTTTTTCAAAGAAAAACATAGAAGAAAAAGCTTCTTCCTTCTCCTAGTCCTCCTTTGAATTTGGTGTCTTTGCTATGAAACAAGACAAAAGTCCAATTTATAACTATGCCTATACCGTGTGGACCAATAAATATGAAAAGATCTATACATTAAAAGTAACTACCCGAACCTAATATTTTCCTCTACACATTCATGATAATATCACTTTTAACAAGGCTATAGAAAGTGTAGCAGTGCCGGAAAAAATGGATAACCGCTTGGCTTAAAAACAATAGCCACTTTCGAGGCGAGAAAAATCGATAATTTGTAGAGCAAATGATAAAGTCATCTACGCATGAAAAAATTTCAAACATTTAGGCAAAATGTGTTTGGGTCCTTTACGTTATTGTCTTGATTCGTGGGATAGTCCATTTAGCTTACGTTTGGGTCCTTAAAGTTATGTGTCAAAAGTAATTCTTTTATGAAAAAAGTTACTAAGAAATAAATAAAATGGGTTACGATACATAAAACGAGAGAGAGGGGAAGAGAACTTTAGAGTAAATTAATTTTTTTAAAGTAAAATATGATTTTTTTTATCTATTATAAAAATTTACACAAATCTTTTTAAAAGTAAAATACAATCAAATTTAAATTTTGCCTCCACTAATAAATAATAAAGTATTTTTTAATACACTTTCATTTTTTATATTGTTTTTTTCAAATGATAATTACCTTTATCTACTAGCAGGGGAACCAACTTTGGCTTTACGTGTGCTGCTATTAAATAATTAATGAAAAACGACTTCTATCTAAAATCTAGATTTTTTTTATATTAAGGCCCATTTGGTACATGAAAAATTAAGATAAAAATAAAAAATAAAAAAGATAATTTTATAAATAAAAAATATTTATAATATTTTTATTTTTAATAATTAAATTATTATTATTATTAAAAATATTAAATAATAATTACAAAGAAAAAATTATAATTTTCTCTAACTTTCTTCCACTTTTTCTATTTCCTTCTTTCTTTCGGTGCAAACCGAACGCCGTAATTAAAAGAAGGTGGGTTTGGTACAATAATAGATAGGGTAGTGAAACTAAATAACTTTAGAAAATTTTAAATTACCTTCGTGTAGGAAGAAAACAATTTATGTTAATCAGAAGGAATGCAAATTGAAAACGCCTGCACGCAACACAAAAGTACAAAGATGAAGCTGTTACCCGTGCAGGGTGCAGGAGCATCATAAAAAATACAACGCCCATAGATGATCGAAGCACATGCTTTTACTTTCTTTTATGCCACACAAAATGTGAGAAATGAATTAGATTAAAGATGATTATATTCAAAAAATTTTAAGTTTTAAAATTAATTAAAAATATTTGAAGACAAAATTTTAATTATATAAAAAATTTATAATTTAAAATCTCAAGTTTAAATTTTTATTATTAAATTTTTTAAAATAATTTAAACTTTTAAAATTTTTTAATATAAATATTTTTTATTTAGGATTCTCTATTATAATTTTTTTCAATGGACCCACTTTTAATTTCAGAACTCTCTTCTTTTATATGAAGCACCAAAATATATAGCATTTGGATTCTTTGTTATGCAAACTACACCAAAATTTTTGTTATTTATTTATTTTCAATTGTAATTATATATTTTAATTTTAATTTTTTATTCTAAAAGAAATAAAATGTAAGATAAAGATCAGTTTTTAATTTTACAAACTAAAAAAAAAAGAATATTTCAAATTAGAACAATAAAAATATAGCCTGTATTTACATAGTAAAAATTAAAAGAACAGTGGAGGATTTGGATTAAAAAAAATCAATAACTAAGATTATTACGCATCAAGCCATTTTCAACTATAAAGCGTCAACTTCTTCAAGACTAGTTTGGTCTGTATCAAAATAAATAAGATTAGTTTGAGGGCGCATCATTTATTGTGACGTCTTTCACAGTAGAGGTGTTATAGCCCTAAAGAGAATGGTCGCTCCCTTTTATTTATTTTTTATTTTAAAAAAATTTTACACATCTTTACTTAGATAATATAGTAGAGGATTTTTTCTTTTAGGATTTTTTTTTCACTACTTTGGTGACAAAGAGGGTTATCATAAGGAAAGCTGCAACTTAAGTTATGATTTTTTTTTTTTAAGATTTGTATATGATTGTCAAGAGATATATTATACAGATCTTTGAAGTGTATTTAACAATTGAGTTTTAACTTTCCGTACATTTACTTTCAGTGGTGGCTTAGAATTTCAAGTTAGCAAGGGCAAAAACAATTCAAAATTTTTTATATTGCATTTAAAAAAATTTACTTTTATAGTATATTATTTAAATAAAATATTTTTTAAACTTTTGGATCAAACTAGATTTAATTTAACTCACTAATAATTCTTGTATTTCTCTTAAATTTAGAAACAAGTTTGAGTTTAAATGAGCAGTGTAGTAAAAATTACTTTTTATATTAATATCAATAATTTTACAAACTAAATATCTATGAGGATATAGTTTTCTATTTACTCAATACTCATATAATACATAATAAAGATATACTAAAAAAATATATCAGCACTTAATAACATCGTAATAATTCAATGAACCATTCAAAGTATTTTGAAGGAAAAAATTTATTTTATAAAACAAAAAAAATTATAACTATCAATTTGTCAAAAAATATATTAACATAGTGTTGAAAATAGTATTTTATCTGACAACATATAAAGCTGTGTTGTATTTAATAAAAATATTTACGAAGACAATTCGAACATAAAAAATAGGGTGACATGGGAAAAACATAAATGATGAAAAAGTTAAAAAAACAAACGAAAGATTGAATAGCGAAGCACCAGGGGAAGAATGAAGAAGTACGATATAAAATTTAACTAAAGCTATAGATAATTTAGAAAGAACAAAAAAAAAGAGAGAGAGAGAGAGAGAAAAGTGAGAGAAAATGATAAAAGAGAAAGAAAATTTGGGAAAAAATAGGAAAATGAGAAAGAAAAAAAAATAATAGAAGAAAAAGATTAAAAAAAAATACATGTATAGATTTAGTTGGTTGAAATTAAAATGTTAAATAATAATAAAAAATACATGTGTGAATTTAGGAAACTATAAATCAAATAATAACGGTTTTTTTTTGGGTGAATATTATATGCATAATACATATATAGGTCTATCGAGTTCAAGTTAAATTATCCAATAAAAAAATAAGATAGTCATATAATAGGCATAAATTTAGTAGACTAAAAATTTAAAAAAATATATATGAAAGTGTAATATCATAACAGAGTACTTCATATATATATATATATATATATATAAAATTTTAAAAATTGAGGAGACATCTACCCCTTAATATTTGTGGCTTCACCATTGCTTATCCTAATGAAAAAAAAAAAAGAGACTTTGTTCACTGCTTTATTTTAAAAAAGTCTTAAAATAAAAATCATCTCAAATATATTCAAAATATTATTAATTTTTTATTAAAAAATATCACTTATTTATATTTTTCTAATTTTTATTTTAAATATTATTTAACCTTAAAAATTATTAAATTTGTGAGAATTCTTATGTTTATTAATATATATTTAATAAAAATATTATTCTTAAAATTAAATTATTATCTTTAAATATGATAATTTTAAAAAATTATTTTAAAATATATTCTATGTAATTAATAATTTAATTTTTGTTTAATTTAAAAATTAAATTATTTTATATTAATCAAATATATATTTAATATTTATTATTATATAAATCATAGACATGGGAGTGTTGCATATCTTTTAATTTTAATGAAAGAAAATATGATCTTTCAAAGAGATCATATAATCTGAATATCTCAATGAAAAAGAAAGGAACTTATCTTCTTTTTAATTAGTTTCAATTTAATTTTTTCAAAAAAATATTTTGAAATTAAAAGTTTAATTGCACGAAATTAATATGTGAAATTGTACTAAAATAAAAAGAAAGAGTTTCGAATAAAAACTGGTAAACTACCAAAGAAGCAGTGGCATGAACACGAGGCTTACTTTACAAGTAAAACACGTTTTTGTTTTTGAAAAAAAAAAAGTATATATAATTATTTATATCTTTATTATTAATTTTTTAATTAATAATATCATAAAAGTGTAATTTTTTCAATTAATCATTTAGTTTTTTAGTTCAATTATATACTTCTATATTATTAAAAAAATATACACTTATTATATCTTAATTAAAAAATCTATAGTATGATATAAATAACTACACTTAAATCTAATCCTCTATTTTTACTATTTACCAAGAGAGATCCTTTTTTTTTTTTTTGGGGGCCCGCCAGAGAAGCCCTTCAATCCCGCCACAAAATCACAAGAATTGAGCAATCCTATAACTTGAATATATATCTACGCACACACACACACTAGGAAACAAATTTAAACAACCCCGTGCTCTGTGCGATGCATCGGTCCATTCACTAACTTTACATATAGACTAATTTCAAATTCCTTTTTATCCAGAGAAGATACATTTTATTCCATAAATTATAATTTAATAGTAAAACTAATATAAAAAATTAATAAAACATTTTTTGTGAAATTTAAAATATAATTAAATGTTCTATAAAAGTAGTGTTTCGTTTTCAGAAAAATGTTTTGTTATATTTTAAAAATCATGCAAATATTTTGTAATGTTTTAAAATTTATATATTAATTTTATAACTAAGTTATAGTTGATTCTGTTTGATTTAAATTGGCTTAAAAATGAAAGTAGTAGTTTTATTTACAATTTTAGTCTCTCATGTATTAATTAATACTATTGTGATTTAGTTGAATTAATAATTAATGACTAATGATATGTAAATTTATACATAGTTTCATTACTCCAATAAGCTAGTTTAGGTCAAGACAAATGTGCAATGTGACTTTCATTTCTGTAATGTTTCTACAAGATTACGAAATTATTCGAAGTATAAAAGCATACTTTAATAACATTACTTTTTTTCACTAAAATTATGACTCAAAATATCACAAAATAAATTAACTAGATAATAATAAAACTCAAAGATTAAATCACACAATCAAAACTTTTATGAGGACAAATTAATTTTCCATCAAACCTGAACACCAATAAGAGACAATACAAAATCATATTTTGGATTTTCCATACTTATATCAAGGGGTACCCTAAACTCTTATTTTTCTTTCCCTATGTGTGAGTCTATATTAACTTTTTTCGCTTAGGGTATGGAACCTATCTTAATCCCATATTTATCTCTTTAAGAAGAGACTTTATGTCTCATTCGAAACATATTATTAAGTATATAAATAAAAAATAAGATAAAATAATTATTTTTGATATGATATAAAAAATGAATGAGAATGCTATTGTATTTGTATATTTAGTTGAATAAAAATAATATAAAAATAAAAAAGAATAATTATATCCCTATTTAAAAATAGTATCTGAATAGATAAAAAAGTAATAATAATAAAAGTATGATGAACTTTGTATCTATTAATTATAATAATTATTATTAATTCACATGTTTATAAAAATAAAAATAAATTCTTTCTTTAATCCTACAAGATGCATACCAAATGGAATTATTTAATAAATTTCTTCTTTTTTTTTTAAACCTCCTTCTATCAAACAGAACATTAGTAAAATATAAGGAACTAATAAGATATATTTAAGGATATAATCACTTTTTTTGAATTCAAATAATTTTAAATATTAATTATTAAATAATTAAATATTTTAATGTCTTTTGAAATAATAATTAATTATTTTATAATATTTTAAGTAAAAAATAAAATATTTAATTAGATTAAAATTTATCCACGGAGTGAATGGATATATCTAACAAAACCAAAATTCTTGTTCAACAAATAATATATTATTATTATTATTATTATTTGTTAGATCGACTCATGTATCCGACGATGCAAAGTGAACTCACCGGCATTACACCACATTGATTGTATGGGAATTGAAGACCTAGTGCAATGAAAGATCCGTACGTCACGTGGTACGTCATTTTATCAAACTGGTTGGCAATAAAGTTCTAAAAAGTTCAGCCAACAAATAAAAGCTTGCAAAGTCAAATCTAATCTTATTTTCTAGTGAAAAAATTATAATAAGTATTTACATTAAATTTATCTAACTCTGTTTAATTAAAAAAATTATAACAGTATTCATCTGAATTTAATTTGGAGAAAGTATTTTTTTCCTAGAGTTTGAGGTTATTGTTAATTTTGTTTCAAAATTTTATTTTCTGCCAATTTCATTCTATATGTTTGCTAACAAATTTAATGTCATCTTCAATGTTAGCTTTATCAATTAAATTAATAAAAATTGATACTATATCATTATATTTGAATTAATGATTATTATAACATATTAAGGTGGATTATATATTATTTACATAAACATTACACTACCTAATCTTATTACTCTCGTTAGGCAAAAATTAGAAACAATGGTTATGGGTTAGAATAATGAAATTAGGGAATGTAATCTTTATGTAAATATTATATAATCTATCTCAGTATCTTTTGATGAATATCAATTGTTATATAATGACACATTGATTTTTATTAATTTAATTAACAGAGTTAGCATATAGAATGACAAAAATAATTTTGACAAATATATAAAGTAAAATTAACACACACAAAAAATATTTGAGACAAAATTAATAACAAATCTAAACCTTTAAAATGAAAAATATAGTTTTGCTTTTAATTTTTGCCGTGACCTTTAATTTTTACCGTTGTCCTTAGCTCGTTGTTTCAAAAAATGGGTACCACAGAGAATGGGACCACAAGAGAAATCAAAATGCCAATTTGCAAGATAACGTACTAGACAATAATTAATGCCATTGTTTTCCAACTGTAAACTGTTACCCACCTTACAAACTTATCCTTAATAAATTCAACTAATAACCATATTGCCATTGGAGTTTGATGTGACCAAATAGAGAGGAAAAAAAATTAGTTGAGTATCTTAAATGAAAAATATTTATATTAAAGATTTTAAATTTTAGAATTATTTTAAATGATTAAAGTATTAAAAATTTAAATGGTATAAAAAATTATAATTTATCATTTTAAGTTAAATTTTTAAAATAATTTTAAATTATAAAACATTTTTAACTAAAGATCCTTAATTATATTTTTCTAAAATAAAAACATGCCTTGTTTGGTATCATTATTAAAAATAAAAAAAAAATACGTTTTAATAATTGTTATTTAATAGTATTTAACAAAATTATTTTCCACCAACAGAATTTTTTTAAATGGACTTTTGGTATATTAAATGATAGGTAGAATGAGGGTACGAAGCTTCTTGGAAAGTAATGAGTGCGAGGACCTGGCCCAAAGGGTCAAAGGTCAAGCACCTCATCCCCGAATACAAGACAAGCTTGTTGGTTTACCTGCCCCAATCCTTTCTGATTTCAATTTCTAACTAAATTCTACTTCCTTCATCTTTATACTTTGGTCACCAAATATTATTATCAATTTCATTTTTTAATGATCTTTTATACTACTACTCTTTTTTTTGGTTAAAAAAAAAAAGAAAAAGAACTTGTAGAATTTGCTGTAAATTAAAGCCAAATGATTAAAAAAATAGATTATACAGATTTTTCTTAAAATTTG
The DNA here is from genome assembly GCA_032878935.1 of Erythrophleum fordii. Classification (NCBI taxonomy): domain Eukaryota; kingdom Viridiplantae; phylum Streptophyta; class Magnoliopsida; order Fabales; family Fabaceae; genus Erythrophleum; species Erythrophleum fordii. Next base: position 3,983,690 of record JAVQMF010000055.1, read on the forward strand.
TTGAAATTATATAAATTATATTTTTCTTAATCTAATTTTAAATTTTTTAGTTAAAATATATTTTTAAAATAAATAAAATATTTATATAATTTCAGTAAAATTTATGAAATTTTTGTGTAATTTAATCAAAAAATAAATACTACTTAAATGTAAATTTTAGATATTTATTATCAAATTATTTAATAAAAATATAATATATGAATAATCTTTTTTAACTTAATTTCATGTTATTCATTTTCTAAAATAATTTTTTGTATTATAATTTAATTTAAAAAAAGTTGACAGTCATTAAAAAAGTTACATTTAAGTTTTGCTTGTTAAATTTTTTTTTTTTTGGGCTATATGATATACCGAGAGGGCATTTTGTTTTACAATATCAATATGCGATCATCTAAACACGAAATAAATTTTAAAAAATTCAAATATGCCTTGAGTCTAAATAAATATTTAATTGGAAACATAAAATTAGTTTCTAAATTAAAATAAGCCCTCGGCAATATTATAATAATGGCAGGAAAGGACTTCACCAAACTCTTAACTAAAGTAATGACAAAGTGGGAATCCATGAAAAAGTTTAATTTATTGAAGAAATCAAACTTTTCTTTAAAATATTTTAATATAATTCTTTGATGACAAGATGAAAGAATTCAAAGAAATTTTGAGTTGGTTTTCCTTTGGAGAAGGAAAGGATTGTTGACCACAGAAATCACCTACATGCATGCTTATTCTTGAAACCATCGGCCTTTGTTTTTAGAGTAAATTAGATTCGCATCCCATGTTATTATGTAGGGTCTACATGATGAGATATTCAAAATAATAATTTTTTTATACTTTTATATAAATATATAGAGAGTCTTGTGTTATTGCACGATGCTTATATGATAAGACATTTAAAATAATAAATTCCTTATACTTTTATATAAATATATAGATAGTCTTATGCTATCGCATGGAATCCATATGATAAGATATTTAAAGTAGTAAACTCTTTATACTTTTATGTAATGTATAAATTATATATTTATATATATATATATTTTAATTTTTAAAACATATATAGGTCTATTTTGAAATAAAAATTATTTTATACTTTAATTTAATTTTAAATTTTTAACCAAAATTTTAATTTTTTTTACTAAAATGTTCTCCATTCAAAATTTTAAAAATTTTTTAGTTTTTTTAAATGAAACGTATTTTAGTTAAAAATTTTAAAATTAAATTAAAATAAAAATAACTTTTGTTTTAAAAAGTTTTGTATATATTTTTAAAATAATTTTTTTATAATTTATTTTTCATTTTATTTTCCTATGGGCCATACTTTCCCTATCATTTAGGTCACATTTATTAATAAAAATGAGGGACTAACAAATATATATGTGTATATATATATCATATTAAAAAAATTTGAGAAATCATTTTCAATATTTCATAGTTGAAAGACAACTGTTTTATTTATGAATTTAAACGATAGACAAATAAATTTCAGTTCTTAATTTGATTTGAGAACCCTCACGCAAATTTAATACTTCTTTTAACAATTCAAAGGGATTTAACTTCCTCTACACTCAGTCCCTCGAGAGAAAATAAACAAGTTAAATTGAAGTACAAGGATCCTATAAACTCATATGCCTTAGTTTAATATATTTTTATTATTATTAAAAAAATAATGAATAATTGATTCTTGCTGATCAGCGATGATTAATTCATTGTGTATTTTATTCTGTATAATGCTCCAACTATTTTAAAAGATCTTCTTTATTTTTTTTTCCAATCCAACTTCGTCAAGTGTAGATCAGTTCTATATGATGATACGATGTTAATATGCCAATATTAGATACTAATTAATTAGAGTAAAAAAGGTATAATTTTCCTAGAGAAAAACTTATTATTTGAACTAAGACCTGCAATCTATTGTTTTTAACATATATATTTTCTTATATCTTTTTGGATCAATTAGGATGAGCTTGCTAATTTTCAATGGAACACTTTCAGGTTATGGTTTGTTACAAATTTTATAGAATGAGCTTTTAAGAGTGGAAGTTATGATAATTTCATTTATGAAATCGTTTTAAGTAGTTTCTACACTACTTATGGAGGGAATTTTAAAAATGGCTTATTAACTTCTAAATATCCATCTTACATTAACTTCTAAATATCCATCTTACTTATTAAAACTTTAAAATATTTTATGAGAAGTTTGGATTATCTCTACATACTTGGTGTTTATTTTTTAAAAAAATTAACAAAAAATGTAAAAAAAAAAAGAAGAAGAAGAAGTGAGGAATATCCAAACTCATTTAAGAGAGAGTATAAAACAATTCAGATTATTTGCTCACTTGAAGGCAGGGAGCGTTTAATGTATCTGAATTATGTAGATTTAATTTTTTTTAATTTTTAATATTAGTCATTATTTTTTTAAATTGATAGTTAACAAATTATTTTTATTATTTATTCTATAATCTTTAAAATAAAAAAATATCAAAATATAAAAAAATTTAAATTTAAACTGTTTAAACCGCATTTAAACAGTTCAGATGCACTGAGAGGATTAAAGGGCATGGCAAGGGTCAAACTGAAAATACATGATACGTCATTTAAACTTCCACGTTTAGGAATATGTCACTCGAGTAGACTCTTGGGCTAAAATAATTGAATTTAACAATAGAAAAATAGAATAGTAGAAAGAAAATGAAAGAGGGATGGAAAAGGACGATATGGTAAATACGGGAGAAGCATTGGAATGAAACTTTGAACGAGAGGCGGGAGGGACAGGTCACAAGGGTGAATACTATATATAACAGAAACGCCGCACCATTTTCCTCCTGTGTAAGCTGGCCCTAACGTCTTCCCTCTCTCCTCTCTCTCTTTCTCTCTCTCTCTCTCTGCCTTTTTGAAAGCTTGAAACTGAATTAGCAGGGTATATAGACTTCTTTAGGGGAACCCGAGGAAGGAGATCGCACACTTTCTGCAACCTTGGAGAAAAATAGGGATTTACAGATTCGAAAATGACGCATTAGCCCTTTTGTTATCCTCATTTCACCCTTCCTTTATTTTCTTCTCAAAATTCGATTTCGCGTTCCTTTGGTTGAGCGGCTCTGGTTCTCTCTGCCTCTGGGTTGAGTAAGGTACGGGCTTTTTTTTTTTTTACTTTCTTCTTATTCTTCCCTTTATTCCACTGCCTCGTTTTCTCGTCTGATCTAGCTGTAGGGTTCCGAAACTATTGCGTGTTGCTTTCTTGTTTGGTTGCCCAGAAAGAGGAGGTATGGTTTTTCAAAACTTTGTTCTGGTTTCTTTTGGTCTTCCTGAGCAATGGAAGATCGAGGTCTAAGAAATAAGAACAAAATCTTTTTTTCTTTCCTTTAAACATTTCTCGGTTGCTCAAAGCGGTACTGAAGCTTGTGATTTTTTTTGGTCTAAGAAATGAGGGCTGGTTTACGTTCGTCTGTGAATTTGGATTTAAGGGGTTGAAGTTTTTTATCCATATTGCAATGTGTATGATTTTCCGTCTTTCGTGTTTGATTTCCTTTGGGCTCCGTTGAAAAGGTCTAATGTTTCTCCCTGAAATACTGGCTTCTGATATTTCTTGATTCAAAATCAGATCTATATCGATTTTTGCTGCGGTTTTGGTAATAAGTATGTGTCTGTTTGTTGATTGATTAGTTTTTACTTTCTGTTCAAAGATTCACGATCGTTCTTGGCCTTTTACTGTGGAATCTGACTCAAGAAAATGAATTTGCTATATAGGTAGTAGTCAAGTTTTCTAATGTGTATGACTTTGATTTGCAAACGCAGAATTGATCTCCCTTTTCGTAAAACACAGTTTAATTGGGAATTGGGTTTGATATAACCTTTTTTTTTATTCTTCAATTCCTTCTGGTCTGACATTAGGGAGGACTGAAAGTGGAGTACATGATAAAAGTAAGATGCATGTTAGCGCTTTGGTTCTCCATGCAATTTGAGGATGGCAACTAGTTAAAGATGTAGGTTGAAGTTCTCTGTAGGTGCTGAGCTTAAAACAAGAAAACATAAAATGAAAAGAGACTACCTGGAATCTATTCTGGAAAAGTTTACGGAGAAAGTTTTCAATGACTTCTACGCGGGATCAGTGCTTGTTCTCTTTACATAATATTAGAAATTAGTTCGATTTCATTTTATTCAGTTATTTACCAAAAAATTATTGGTGTCACTTTCTTTTGTGTGTGAGAGATTTATTGATTTTTATGGTTGATGCATTTCCATAGGCTTCTCCAGTTTCTTCCCTCTTAATTTACAGTGTTTCCTTTACCACTTTTTCTTTCTTTCCACCTTCTTTCCTTGGTGGTGGGAGAGAACAGATATATTATATATATATATATGTATGTATATATATTTTAAACTCATTTTGATGTGCATGCAGCTGTAGAATTCATTATGGTGGCAACTGCTGCTACATCTTCATTTTTTCCTGTTACTTCACCATCACCAGACTCTGGTGCAAAGACTGCCAAACGTGGTGGTGGGCCTGTGAATCTTGGAGGACTCAAATCAAAACCTGCAACTTATGGTGGCTTGCAAGTTAAGGCAAATGCCCAAGCCCCTACCAAGATCAATGGATCAACGGTTGCTACATCTGTGGAAGGCACAAAGCATGAGGATGATTTGTCATCACCTGCTCCAAGGACTTTTATCAACCAGTTACCTGATTGGAGCATGCTTCTTGCTGCTATCACAACAATTTTCTTGGCTGCAGAGAAGCAGTGGATGATGCTTGATTGGAAACCAAGGCGACCTGATATTGTTATCGACCCTTTTGGAATAGGAAAAATTGTTCAGGATGGTCTTGTTTTCCGACAGAACTTTTCTATTAGATCATATGAAATAGGTGCTGATCGAACAGCATCTATAGAGACATTAATGAACCATTTGCAGGTATGCTTCTACAAAAGGACTTTAAATTGTATTTGAAGGCACTTTGATGGTAGGTAGACAGTTTTAAAGATCAAATCGTTATGCAGTAGGAAAGATATATAGACATAATTAGCATATAGTGTATTTCCCTTATGAAATTATCTCTGTTATTTGTTTTGCAACAGGAAACTGCACTTAATCATGTAAAGACTGTAGGGCTCCTTGGTGATGGCTTTGGTTCCACACCAGAGATGTGCAAAAGAAACCTAATATGGGTAGTTGCTAAGGTGCAGGCTGTGGTTGATCGTTATCCTACATGGTAAGTCACCTAGACTCACCCTTAATATATGTGATTTGCCCAGGTATCAGCTGTTATTTATAATCTATCCTGTGTTGCTTTTATTCATATGATCTTTACAATGAATGATGACCCCTTGCAATTTCTGACTGAATTTTGGCACTGCATTTTTCTGTAAATTATGAATCTAGTTCCACAGATTGGCTTGATAATTGAGATTTAACTGTGAATCTAATAATACTAGTGAAATTCTTTTGGGATGACAATGGATATGAGGAGCATAAGCTTTATTCAAGATGCACTGCTGGAAGCCCTCTGTCTTAGGGCTGTCAATCTGGATGTGAAATGTAATATAGTATAAATTGTGATTTGGGGATCTAACCTTGTATTTAATTATGGTAAAAAGTTGATTGCATATACAGACTTGTGAAAGACCTAGTCAAAGCAACTTATACAATGACTACTTGGCATTCTGCTTCAAACTCATGCTCCTTGTTTTTGGTGTTAATTTTGTTCACAACTTGTATACCATAGGACCAGATTTTTTAAGTTTTTAGACAAATTTGGATGCTTGAATGGAGGGGAAGTTAACTATTAATTAGGATTATTATGGGAGAGTTACGAAACTTCATCTGAAGTTGTGGGAATCTTTGCTTGCTTTTAAGGGGTGATGTTGTTCAAGTAGACACTTGGGTTTCTGCATCCGGAAAGAATGCTTTGCGTCGTGATTGGCTTGTGCGTGACAGCAAAACTGGTGAAACACTGACAAGAGCTTCCAGGTAAAAACCTCTTTCAGAAATTTTCCTTTCCTCCTGCTGCCAACAACAGACATGTTTTGAACTTTGAATGTGTATTACTGAGTGATTGGGAATTGTCTAGAATTTTGCTAGCTTATTATGAAGTTATGGGTACTGTTGCTATCTCTTAATACACAGTTTTATCATAATTAAAATATTAAATATTCTTATTGCATTTATCATGCATTTGGTAATCTTAATAAATGCAATGAACTACAAATTTGAGCATATTAGTTTTGAATTTTTTATAGATGAAGCTCTCTCATTCTACCTACAGTTCTTATATCTTCTTTGTTCATGATGAAGTATAAGTCTTTAGCTTGTATGCATGCAGCGTTCTGAAGATAGACAGGGTAACTTCTAAATGTGTTTCTGATCTGCTCGTTTTGGTTTTGATGATATACAGTGTTTGGGTTATGATGAATAAACTGACAAGGAAGCTATCTAAAATTCCGGAAGAGGTGAAAGGGGAGATAGGGTCTTATTTTGTGAATTCTGATCCAGTTGTAGAAGAGGATAACAGAAAACTATCTAAACTTGATGACAACACAGCAAATTATATTCGTTCTGGCTTAACCGTAAGTCAAGTTTGTTGACTGTTTTTGCACTTTGTTATCTGAGATTTATTTTTTAAAATTACCTAGATTCTATTTTATACTAATGTTATACGCTAATTGTCTTTGTTTTCAGCCTCGATGGAGTGATTTAGATGTCAATCAGCATGTTAACAATGTGAAGTACATTGGCTGGATCCTGGAGGTAGTTTTCTGTACTATTGTTCTTTTCAGCTCTCATCCTTGTATCTCTCTTTTCTCTCTCTCTCTCTCTTTTCTTTCTTGTAGCATGTGCTGACCATGAATATTATTGATCATAATTGTTAGGACAAATTAAAGACTTATTAGTTAGGTTTGTTTGACCGGAACCGGGCATTTTGAAGATGTAGCTTCCTAATCCCATCTGTTAGGGAGTAAGCCATAAGTTGCAATCCTATTAAGGGACCACACCAGTTTGTTTGTTTATACTTTATATATATGCTTTCGAAGTTATTTGAGGACGGAACAATGAATTAGTGGCATTTGATGCCTCATGGAAGCAGTTAACTCTTGTTGCTTAGTATTCTTGGAGATCAAAATTTTGATATGTTTATCTTGTGTTATAGTTTGTCGTACATAAGGTTTATGAGGACTTTTAACCTGAGGATTTTGTTATGATTCCCACAGGGTGCTCCACAGTCGATCTTGGAGAGTCGCGAGCTTTCTGCCATGTCTTTGGAGTATAGAAGGGAGTGTGGTAGAGACAGTGTTCTCCAGGCCCTTACTGCTGTCTCTGATGCTGATGTTGGCGATTTAGCTCACAGCGGAAACATCGAGTGCAAGCATTTGCTTCGACTTGAGGATGGTGCTGAGATTGTGAGGGGTAGGACTGAGTGGAGGCCTAAGTATGTGAACAAATTTGGTGCTGTGAATGAAGCTCCGCGGAGAACACCTGACGTCTATAATGGCTAATGACTAACACTGGTCCTGCCTCTTTTGGACATTCTTGCTTGTGTTTGTCCGATCTACATGTCATTATATGTGCCTTCTGATTTGTCTTTCTTGGGTGGGTATGGGGGAAAAGTGGAAGGGATCTCATTCTCTTTGTAATTATTTCTCTCTCTCAGTTCCATAGTCCATTTTATTTGTCTTAAATATTTATTTGTTTCATTGTAATGAGTAGGCATGTATATTGTAACTTTTCTTTTGTTCCTCTTGGTCCTTCTTTGGAAGGTACAAGTTTGCTTGTGAACAAAGCACAATTATTATTTGTATGTATAACCTGTTGGCGAAGAATGATTTTGTGTGATACCGATTTGATTGCGTGATCCAGCTTGTAATGCCACCCTCCCACATGGGAATTGTTGGGTGCCATTTGACTATAAAGTTTTTGCACTCTCTCTCATCGTGTCATGGTATTATGAGTGGGCCTTGGATGTCCATGTGCTGTCTTAAGGAGCATTAGTACTAACACGAATAGGGAAATGACACAAATATGAATATCTTGACATAACATGATGTGTAATATTGAAATGTATTTTGAAGTGTCGCATGGTCTGTGATATAAATGTCGGTCATATATTGAACACAATACGTTTCTGTTTCTAAAGTATTGTTTCGTGGTGTGCAGTTGGTTTTGATCTTTCACCTTTGACTTTGGGTCCTGAGCCGCGGCCTTTAATTCTTCACTACTGTTTTTAACTTTGAAGGCCCAAAATCCTCGATCCACGCACATCCTTGCTTAATTTTCTGGTCTTAGTTGTACTGGTTTGATCGTCCATTTATTAGGGGTTACACGGTAGCTAAGGATTTTGATCCTGCAACTTTCAAGATGGAATAACTGGGTGTTTCGGATGACAAAACTTGAGTGCATTTGTTATGAGGATTTTTTCTTTAATAGATTTTTTTTGGAGGAACCAACTATGCAGTAAGAATGTAAAAATATAATAACAAAACATTCGAAGTTTTATACCCAGAATATTTTTTCTAGTTTTAGATGAAACCAATAGATAGTTCAAGATTTCAAGGCAGTCATGCAGGTACAAAGATAACTAGTATGAGGTCTCTAGATGAATAAACCATAAATGATACTACATTCACAATTTTACATAGAAGAAAATTTGGATAAAAAGTTTTAGGTGTTTGTTATGAAATTTTTTAATTAAAAAAATGGTAAAGTATACTTTGATCTGTTTATACTTTAGTACCTTGTAATTTAAAAGTTTGCATTCAAGTAATTTATGATTTAAACCGTTAGGATATTGATAATCTGTAATTTTATTTCATTCTCTTTTTTTTTTTATTTTTGAATCTATTAAAATTTGTCCTAGATTATTATTTTTTTAAAATAAATTCTAATTTTCTATATATTAAAGGCCAAAATTCTTATATTGGCCAATTGAGATTCTAAACTCACTACAGACATCACAATATCTCTCAAATTTTATTCTTAAATGAAATCCCTAATTTTGTTCTTTAATTTTGTTATAAATTTGTTATTTTCTTATGAAATCTGCAATTTCTTATGTGTTAACAACTAAAATTCCTTCCTTAACCAATTGAAATTCCAAATTTAACATATCTTTCCTGAATTTTGCTCTTAAAATTCCAAATTTCCTAATGAAAATCCTAAATCCTATGTAGCCAAAGCTAAAATTCTTCCCTTGACCAATCAAAATTCCAAATTCAACACATGTAACGTAATATCTTTTCTAAATTTTGGTCTTAAACGAAATCCCTCATTTTGCCCAAATTCCCAATTTTCAAAGAAAACTTTTAATTTTGTCTATATAGTTTGAGAAAATGAGGACATTTTAGAGGTCATTTGACTTGTACCTGCTCTTTTCTGCTCAAAAGGTCATGGAATGAAATCACAAGTACTAGCAGTCTAAATCACAAAGTCATTCAAATATAAATTTTTAAATTATATGCTATCAAAATGCAAATGAACCTAACCATATGGTACGAAAGTATATTTTATGCTAAAGAATAACATGTAAAGGAATTTGTAATAAACAAATATGTAATTCTAAGACATAAAAAAAATATTTATATGCCATATTTTTTTAACCTGTATCAAATTTTAAGAATGTTTACAGTTTGCGAGGCTGGGCAAATGTAAGAATCAGACAAGAACTATTCTTGCTTTGTTGTACGAAGTTCTTGTGTGATGGGGAAGGCCTTATCCTGAGTAAAATACAGTAAATTTGAGGTTCGAAAGGACATTATAAATGTCTGTGTATTTAGTTTCATGATAAAGAAGAAAACAAAAGAGAAAAAATAAAGAAGGTGTGGGTGACGTAGGGAAGTGTTAATAACATTTCTCTTTCAAGTTCATAGATTCTGTGACTGGGGAAACTCACGGGATTATGATATGAATATGTGCAAACCATTTCCACTTCCGTGGCTTTCCCTTCACCACGTAGTTGAAGAAATGCAAACTTTTTTTAGTTTTTGGCTTAATGACAACTATATGTGACAATTAGATGAGGGTGATAAGGTTCACGGACATGGATGTGACTTTTTATCTCTTGGATTTTATTTTAAGACACAAAATTTTTTTAGTATAATTATTTATATTTTTGTTATTAAAGCTTTTAATAAAAAATGTATACTGTTTTAATAACTGTATAGTTTTTATAATTATACATCATATGATTCTTTTTTTTTTTAAATGTTTATACATGCCATCATTTTATTAGAGAGCCTAATGGTAAAAATATAAAAAATTATAACTAAGTTTAGTCTATTTTAAAATAATTATACTCTCTTCTCCCTTGATCCAAAAAATGTAACTTATCTAATAATTTATATTAGTAATTGATTTTAATTGAAATTGAAATTGAAATCTTTTAATTTTGAGACTATCTGAACCGAAACTCTTGAATTATATAAAACTTTATTGGCGTTAATGATTTGAAGGGAAAAAATTGATAACAACTTTGCATTTATTTATATATGTGAATTAATTCTTGAAATTTTTTATGTATTAGAAGTCGATTAGCACAAAAAAATTAAGTATAAAAATTAAAATAAAAAGTGTGATTTTAGGATGAAAAATGACTCTCATCCTTGTATGTTTAAAAAAAGTAATAAAAATAAATATTATTCAATAATAATTATAATTAAAATAATAAATATTATACACAATTATAAAATTAAAACTTATTTTCAACGTGTATATCAAACAAGCCTTTAGTGTCAACTGTCTTTACAGAAATAAAGTGTTGCACAAAGTAACATGAAAAATGCAATTTTAAAAGAAAAGTATGTATGGCATCTTTAAGAAGAGTAGTACAACCTTCAAAGAATCCAATTTGTGCCAAGATAACGTTAAAATATGGGTCATGTGTTGTGTTGGAGAATGATAAGAATTTTAATTAGCACATTTTAAAAGAAAGAACAAAATTCACACAAGTGATGAGTGTTTCGGCTTGTGCTGTGATTGTGGAAAATAGGGTCTCACTTTTCTAAATTCAATGAACGGTAAAATTTCTCTTTTCATGATTATGCCCAAAGCTTTTACACCTTTTAAAAGGGACAAAAGCACATTATTATAAACTTAAATCTGACTCATAAACTCACTGTTGTTTATAAAAAAGGTAAAAAAAAAAAAAGTCATCTTCACAATCACCACAATTCATTCCTTCCATCTTCATCAATTTGGTACATATTTTCAGGCCTGAACAACATTTTAGCATAGCTGTATATATATGATCAAGATATTTTCAAATTATATATATATATGTAATTTTACTTCTGAAAAAGCTAAAAAAATTTTGATGGCAAAATTAACAAATTGAATCTAAATTAATAAAGTGTGATAAATTTTTCACAATATATTGCAAAAGTTAGAATTTAGAAAAATATAATTAGGCTATTTACATGTAGGAGATTTTTTTAAAAGTTACTTAGTATATTCTAGTGGTGATTTTTTTTTTAATTTTCCTTGAAAAAGGTTTAGATTCAGGTTCCTGCCAATGTAAACAGACTTGCCTTGAAAACTTTCTTTGAATAAATTTTTTTCACAAATTGAGATAATTTTTTTGTAATTTATAAACTGAGATAATATATATATATATATATACATATATAATATTGTTATTCACGTCAATGAAAAGACAAACATTTTTTATGGTTCTTTTTTATATTTAAAATGTATTAACACATGACTGAACTAATATTGTAAATATGGTATTATAAAAAGGTTAATTACTCTTTTGATTCTTATAATTTTATTTAATTTTTATAATTTAAAAATTTATAATTTAATAAATTTTTAATCTAGTATCTGTTATTAAACTTGGATTGACATGCCGTTAAATCTTAACTATATAGTATAAATGACATCACATGCTACGCATATGAATAAATTTCATTCCATCATTTTCTTGTATTCATTTTATTGTTATAAATTATGCATATTTATAATCCTAAAATGATATATAGGTGGTTGTATCAATAAATTTTAACAACGCTATAATAAAAGTTTAATTATAATAACCAAACTAAAAATTTAAATAATAACAATTCAACTAAAAATTAAATTTTAAATTATAAAAATCAAATTAAAAATTAAATATAAAAATTAGCAGCTAAATCCTTTTCCTATTCTTCTCTCTGACCACTCTGCCGCAGAAATTGGGCCCCGAAATTCATTCATTAAATAATCCGTACGAAATTTATGAGCCAAGAACTTTTTGGACCGGGCAAAAGAAGAAGTTGAGAAGATCAAATAAATTAAACCAAAAAAAATTATGTATAAACAACATGGGCAGTAAATTGAATTCATCACCCTTTTCTTTTTGTAGTATAATGTAATAATGTAACTGAGAAAAAGATCTATTGGTGTTCGCCAAAAATAGTGTTTAACATATTTGTTTAAAAATTCTGGGTACATTTACAATTAAAAGAGTATGGAACTATGGATGCCTAAAGAGGGTAATACTTCGTACAATTGTACTCCTATTATATACAATTGAAATACAATGCTCTGTATTAAATTTTTTATTTAATACTGTGAATAATCTTGGAGAGAATAATTTCTTCATACTTTGTCCTTGACAAACAGGAAGAAGTTTACATTTTCGTAAAAATCTAGATCAAGATAAACAAGATCGTGGGTCGAGTTGATCTTGATAGGCCAGAAAAGTTTCCTTAATCATGTAATTACAAAAAGAAAACAAAAGAAAAAAATGAAAAAAGGTACATAGATATACTATATAGGGGGGACAAAAAAAGATATACCCACTATTATTAGTGTGCTTTATTTACCTTAGAAGGTACATAGACTTAAGGCTGGGACTGCTGTATCCACAGTTTAGAGTAATATGTCGCATCGCTTATTCTCTTGAATCGAGGAAAGCCCATCCTCAGTCGGTACTACCACCATTCATTCATGGCGATCCTCGATCGTGGAATTCCCCAGATGGGGTCTCCACTCTCCCCCTAAGCACGTAAGCAAATTCTGAAGCAAACTTTATTAGATCAAAATCCATTTTCTCACACCACATTTTCTGTCTTCACTACCCCAAAGAATTAAAAGAAAAAAAAGAAAAGAAAAGAAAAGAAAGAAGATCCTGCTCAACCAACAAACCCATCTTCTTCTTTCTTGATCTCTGTGGAAAGAAACCATTAATCACCTTCTCTGACTTTACATCCCAAGTGGGTTTCCCTCAGAAATCAGGTTGGCACCGTTTCGGCTTCTCTCTCAATCATTGAGTTTGTGTTCTTAAATGTGCTAATTTGAGTGATGTTCCTTACAGTTAGGAGTGATTTTGGATTTTAACTGAATTGTTATCCTGGGGTGGTTGTCTTTTTTTCTAGTAATGGTAGTGCTTTAGTGATTCCTCAAGAGGCTGAGATTCCTCTATATTTTCTGCTAATTTTAATTCCAGATCTCGGTATTTTCTCCGACTATTGTTGCTGTTACTGCGAGTTTTGGAATTTTTTGGGTTTTTACTGCTTCCCTTCCCGTTTATTTGTTTCCAAAAATTTGTAAAGATGAACTTGATCTGGCTTAAGATTCGGCTAGTGCGTCTGAGAAAGACTTGTTATGGTGTTCTGTTAGAACCTAGTGTAGCTATACTTTTAATTGTTGTTCGTAGTTGAAAAATAATGGACATGTTGCTATATGTGCTGAATTCAGTAATATTTCTTTGGACAAATTTACAAACGTGAGTTAGATTTGGCTGGAATTCGTTATTTACATTTCTTAATGGACATTCCACTGCTGTCTTTGGACTAAGTTTATTATGATTATATTCAGTTCACTTGTTCCATCAGCATGGGACAACTTCCAGTTAAGTTTAGTTGTACCTCGCTCTTCATGTGGAAAGAGTAGTATTTCTCTATTGATCTTGCTTTATTTAGCTGAAACCATCTTTAAAAACATAACAGGTCTATGGTCGTAATTTTGTTCTGGTATTCATTGTCGTATAATATTTGTTCTAGTATTCATTGTCAAATAATATTTGTTCATCCTGTTTCTTCTGTTCTTACTGATTTGTGCTCTGATATAATCTCTAAATTGGTCTTAGTTAAATGTCTAAAGGTCTCAAGCACGCCTTGCTTTCCATAATTGTAGCTGTGCCACTGAATGATTACATTAAGTTTGTACAATCTTAGGGTATGTTTGGTTGGAGGGTTTTGGAGGGGAGGGGAGGGGAGGGGAGGGGAGGGGAGGGGGAAGGGAGGGTATTTTTTAAATTTTAATTTACCATTTTGCCCTTTTTAATTTTTTAATATTTAATAAAAATTAAAATAATTTTTTATCAGAAATTAAAAATAAAAAACAGATTAGAATTTATAATTTTTTTAAAAAATTATTGATATAAATAAATTTTTTTATAAAAAATAAAATTAAAATAATATAAAAGGTAAATTTGTCCAAATATAATTACCTCTCCTTCTCTCCCCTCCCCTCCCCTCCCCTCCGTTGAACCAAATGGAGCCTTATGGTCAACTTTGAAATCAACATAAAGAGTGCACAGAGTTGGAACATATTTTTACAGGAGGTCAAGTTTACAAAACCCTGAATTGGAAATATGTTTGTTGCTAAAAATGATTAGTTGGCTGCAGGTGTTCTCTGTGCTAGGATTGCAGCACTGTCACCATGTTAAAGCAAATTCTGAGCAAATTGCCTAAGAAGGTGCCAAAATCTGATCCATCTGATTCTGCACGGGGTGATTCTGGGAATTCTACAAGTTTTGGGAATGTCTTTCAATGTACAAATGTAGGAAGTACCATTTCAAGCAAATTAAATGTTGTGAAGCGGGTATCTTCAGTGGTTTTCCCAGCAAGCATGAGTGCTGGAGTGGAAGCAGTTGACCCCAATTTATCCTTCAAAGATGTTTCAAATACACAGAAGCAAAACCTGCTTATTAGTAAGTTGAATCTTTGCTGCAAAGTTTATGATATGAGTGATCCTGATAAAAACTGCACAGAGCAAGATCTTAAACGTCAAACATTGGTAGATCTTGTTGATTTTGTTTCATCTGGATCTGCAAAGTTTACAGAACCGGCAATTGCTGCAGTGTGTAAAATGTGTTCGAGTAATTTGTTCAGGGTTTTCCCTCCCAAGTTTCGAACTAGTTCTACCAGTGGTGAAACAGAAGATGAAGAACCAATGTTTGATCCAGCCTGGTCTCACCTGCAAATTGTTTACGATCTACTCCTCCAATTTATTAATTACAACTCTCTTGATATGAAGTTGGCAAAAATGTACATTGATCATGCTTTTATCTTAAGATTACTTGACCTTTTTGATTCCGAAGACCCTAGAGAAAGAGATTGCTTGAAGACAATTCTGCATAGGATCTATGGCAAATTCATGGTACACAGGCCTTTTATAAGGAAATCTGTTAGCAATATCATATATCGTTTTGTTTTTGAGACGGAACGCCATAACGGAATTGCTGAGCTTTTGGAGATTTTTGGGAGTGTAATTAGTGGGTTTGCCTTGCCATTGAAGGAGGAGCACAAGATATTTTTGTTGAGGGCTTTGATTCCTCTGCACAAACCGAAATCTTTGGGTATTTATCATCAGCAGCTAACATATTGTGTTGTACAGTTCATAGAGAAGGATCCAAAACTGGCCAGCACTGTGATAAAGGGACTATTGAAGTACTGGCCAATAACAAATAGCCAAAAGGAGCTAATGTTCTTGAGTGAGTTGGAAGAGGTTTTGGAAATGACTAGCATGGTCGAATTCCAGAAGATTATGGTCCCACTGTTTCAGCGCATAAGTTACTGCCTAAATAGTTCTCATTACCAGGTAGTTTCTTCTACTACTCTGTACATCTGTTTAGCTGCATTTTTATGTAAAAGTCAGCTTGTGTCTGTGAATAAATTTTGTCCTATTGTAATAGCATCTTTTCTTCACAAAGTGAAGAGAATATTTATATGGTTGCTATTTGGTAAGGAGCTGGAAGTTGAGACATCACCTTAATCTTATCAACTAACTCGATGTGTTGACACTTGACCTCATATTTTTCCTTGTTCTAGCTAATCAGATTAATTTATTATTCTTCTCTACTTGTTTAGAGCCTTTTTCATTGTTCTGGTTCTTGTTCTTCGTATTTTTAATTCTTGAGCTGGTTGAGTCAAATGCATTGCATAGCTTTTGGGAAAAGAATAAACTTAGATGTAGTTTTTAAGTATTTGCTATCAAATTTTTCAATAAAAACAAAACATGTGGAGGAACTTCCTTTAATGAGTTAATGGTGTGGTGCTAGGTTGTAAAAAATGTTCACGTGTTATATTTTCTATTCGCAAACAGCTAATCAGTTTTGCCATAGTCTTGTTCTTTTGGAAATGACTTAGTATTTTGGATATAAACATTGATTTAATCTCCTGGGATCGTCCCTCATAATTTCTAATTAGACGGAGTTAGGTCCTAATGTCTCTTTGAAGAATACTAATCAGGTAAATTACTTCTTCTATATCCAGGTGGCTGAGCGAGCCCACTTGATATGGAACAACGAGTACATCCTTAATCTCATCACACAAAACCGGCAGGTGGTTCTGCCTCTGGTGTTCTCCGCCCTTGTACATAACACCCAAAACCACTGGAACCAGGCCGTGCTGAACCTGACTCAGAACGTTAGGAAGATTCTCTCACAGATGGACGAGGACCTGGTACTTACCTGCCAACGTAAGTTGGAGGAGGAAGACTCGAGGTTGAGCACAGCAGCCGAGAGGCGGAGAATAACATGGGAGCGCCTGGAAGCCGCCGCAGCTGCCAATGTGCAATGTGTGAGCGGGGGTGGTGGTAGTGGTGGTGGTGGTGGTGGTGGTGGTGGTGGTGGTGGTGATATAATAGTTCCAGTGAAACCTGCTGCTACATGCTCAGTGGCCTGCTGCTAATTGCTTGACAAGCAAACCAAACCATCTATAGACGTGAAGGTTGTTTCTAATTACATAGTGATGGGTTATTATTATTTAATTTTTCCTTTCTTACTGAGTTTTATGATGCCTCTATAGGGTTTTGTAAATTTTCTAAGTATGCATATTGAAAATTGTGGTGAGGGGTTGTTGGTTAGGTTCTTCACTTTTCTTTCAAAAAACTGGTGAGTAGGTGAATTCCTTTGCTTTCTGTTTTGGGCTGTTTGTGTGTCGGTGGCTTATTCGTGCTTTCAATTATTTGCATTGTCAGCACCCTTAACCTTGACTCTTTCTTAAGTGGTCCCCACCTTAGGCCCCTTCTCCTCACTATCTTCCCTGCAATTTGCAGCACTCTGTTCCTGATTGGAGTGACATTGCTGCATTCATAGACCTTCTACGTGGATGAATTTTCCACAGTAGCTGGATCAAAATTGATTATGATTAAATATCTAAGAATGTAGGAGTTACATTGGGACCTTTTAAATTTTTGAAGATTCTAAACCTGTTTGATGTACAATGAAAAAGAACAAAATGAAAATGAAATGAAAAAGGTAATTTTACAAATATAAAATGTTCTTCATGTTTTTTATTTTAAAATGTAATAAAAACTGTTGAATAAAGATTATAATACTACTATAGACATTGTCTTTTATCAGGATAATCAAAGGGGGTTGCAGATCGTGTCAATTTTAGAAGAAAAAAGACTTGACGTGTGGGGTTTAAATGTCAGTTCTTGGCATTTTGTGACCCTCTTTTGACGTGGACTCTTAAAATTAGGAGGTCCCAATTTGGAAAATTTTCATATCTTTATATATTTATTCATGAATTTTCTTGTTCATCTTCTATTTGTTTATCGGTTTCATTTAAGAATTTTTCTAATATATCTTCTCTCCGTATGCCTAAAGAAAATTTTCATTCATGTTTATATCTCCGACCCAGGCAAGCTGTATTAATAATTAAGGTAAGCTATACTCTGTTCCTTTAAAAGTAAAGGAGGTCTTACATTGACTTTTTTATTTTTATAATTGAAAATGAGTTATAATTTTACTTATTTTGATTAAATATTTTAATATCTATTATTAATATAATATAATAAGTATTAAATATTTATATGATTAGTATAAAAATAGTTAATTTTTAAATTTAAAATAAATGAATTTTATAACTTTAAA
The DNA here is from genome assembly GCA_032878935.1 of Erythrophleum fordii. NCBI lineage: Eukaryota > Viridiplantae > Streptophyta > Magnoliopsida > Fabales > Fabaceae > Erythrophleum > Erythrophleum fordii. The sequence goes on from JAVQMF010000055.1 coordinate 4,001,760, forward strand.
CAAAAAATAAATAATATCAAAATAAAAGTTTAAAATTTCTTTAATGAGTTATATTTTTAATATAAGAAATTAGTATTATTTTTAGTTATATTTTAGTTGTAAAAATTATTTTAATATATTTTTATAATAGAGAGAAAAATTATAAACTCTAAAAAAATAATTTATTTTAAATAATAATAATAATAAAAATAATGATGATGATAGGTTCTCAAAGATTTAGGCATAAGTATATTTCAATATTTATATGATTAGTATAAAAATAGTTAATTTTTAAATTTAAAATAAATGAATTTTATAACTTTAAACAAAAAATAAATAATATCAAAATAAAAGTTTAAAATTTTTTTAATGAGTTATATTTTTAATATAAGAAATTAATATTATTTTTAATTATATTTTAGTGTTAAAAATTATTTTAATATATTTTTATAATAAAAAAAAATTATAAACTCTAAAAAAATAATTTATTTTAAATAATAATAATAATGATGATGATGATGATGATAAGTTTTTGATTTAGGTATAAGCATATTTCAAAACAAAAGTAGGTGTGTGAAGTTTTATTGGGATGTCTGTACTTTGACCTATTGCAACCAACCTCTAATTTTTAAATATTTTAATCATTTTTTTTATATCAATTTGCTTAAATGGTGTCTTTTTCCATCTCTTTGCACAGAGATGCTGTCTGACCTTCAATTTTTCATTTGTTTTGGCCTAAGATTTGGACAAGTCAACTCACCTTTTGATAATCAATGCCCTAAGTTTAAGCTTTTTTTCTTTAAATATATACATTATTTTATTCTATTTAATTTTACTTGTTTTTTATTCTTTCTCTTATAAAAATTTGAGGTCCCTGCAAAGATCTGCATTCCTATAGGGAATGGTAATAGATATTGAGGAAACAGTTAATGGTGGAAACAAAGCGAAGAAACAAATAAATATATACATGATTTGAAATTGTCATCCTAATTTGAATCAATGATGTATATATTTATGACATTTTAAAAATAGAAACGGTTGTAACTATGGCTTACTTTTTTTTTTTCTTTTTAAAACAGCCTTAATATGAAAATTTCTTAAATAGATTTAACATATAAGAAAATAAATTAAATTAAACATATATTTATTAAACATAATTAATATACTTACCTATATGCACGGTTAGATATTTTTAGAATTAGGAATGCATCATCCAAAAAGAGAGTCCATCCACATATATTTTATTCACCCAAACCATTTCCGTAGTTAAAGTCATAATAGCATTCATTACGTTTAAAGAAGGATAAAAACCCAAAAAAAAAAAAAAAGATAGAGAGATATGGAGGGAACTTATTTGCCTAGCAATAGTAATAATTCCAGTTGGGTCCCTCTGAACACATGGGATCATCTTCCTCCTTCAGTACCACATAAATTACGAGTGAGTGAGTGAGGATCTGAGAACTTACTCTCTGCTTTCCGCTTCTGTCTGTTTGTTCATTTTTTGTGAATCTAAATCTTCTCTCTTTTCAAGAAACTATCGTCACAACACAAAAAATCAAAATGCATGCACCTCCTGCTTATCAAGACGAACATGTTCGAAGAAAAAGGCTGCCTTTATGCTTGGTTTGTATCCCTTTTGTTGCTTTGTTTTTTCTTGTTACCAACTTTTATCATTACTGCTCCCACTAATTACATACAATTATTGTCCACACTTGATGGTTTTGTTTCATCAAATCATTCTTTAATTCTTGTTTTTTTGCAGTGTGTTGCTGCTTCTGCTGCTATGAAACCTCTATCTGCTGCTGCTGCGCTTAGAAACATGACCGCATGTTATTGGCTTTGGGATAGTTGAGTGGTTCTTCTAGTAATTAGAAATGCTTCTCTTTGTTAAACAACACCTTAACTTTTCTATTTCACTTTTACTTTTTATCCTCAAAGGCTTTGGGTTGTAATAATAATGATAATTATTGAACAGGGTCCCTATCTACAGTTTTTGCCCCAGCTAGTGCTGTTTTTCAACATTTAGCAGCGAAAGTTACTCCGTTCTCACAATTTGCGGAGCCTTTTTGGATTTTATGTCGGCAAAAACCTTTCTCATTGCTCTGCAACTCTCGAACTGGGGACGAAGTATATAATATTATCAAGACCCACTTTTTTTTTTTCTTTTTTTCATTGAGTTAAGCTTTGAATGTATAATACAGGAGAAATTTTTTGTAAAATATATTCTAAAAATAAATATATCAAATCAAGATACCCTAATTGCTCGAATATATTTTAATAATTTGAATTTTGAATTTTTAAATTAAAAATTATAAAATTAAAGTAAATCCGCTCAATCTATAAGTTAGCTAATGAATTTGAGGGTATATGTTATAGGTATTTTATATGCCAAATATTCTTATAAATCTAAAATAATCTAATATATATTATCAAAACCTACGTTACTAAGGCCACATGATTTTAAGGGAAGCTGACAATAATTGGTAAAAAAATATTTAGTTATAAAAAGAAGTTAAATAAAAAAACTTCTAGATATTCATCATCTTACTAAAGATACCACTGAATATTAGCGCATACAAATTATCCCTCTTCCCTTAGCTCATATAAGAGAATTTTTGGGCCTGTTTGAAATTGTTTTTGTTTTAATATTCTCAAAATAGATGTTTTTTAAAACAAATTTTGAGAACAAAAAAATTAAAAAAATTGTTTGAATTATTATTTTGAAAAGTAGCTATTTTTTATTTTTTTTTGATTTCGCAAAATAAAAATTACAAAACATCAAACAAATATTCTGATTTTTCTGTTTCCGAAAACAAAATTATATTTTTTTGTTTTATAAAACACTTCATTAAAAACACATTATCAAACAAATTTTTTTATTTTTTTGTTCTTAAAAACAATAAACTGTTCTGAAAACAGAAACCAAATAGGCCCTTTATCTCTAACACTCTAAACAATTTATCACTCCGCAAAACTAGGTTATCTTCTTGTTCTATCATTTTCTCAATGTCAATAATATTTAAATATTAAAAATAAATTTTTACAAAAAAATTAATTAGCATACTTAGTATTTATAATTGGTTTGATTTACCTAACTCAAAATTTATCTCGAATCAATGATTTTTTGTTTTTGACTATTGAAAACTCTTAGTTTTCCATCTCATCCCCCGTAGAGGATTGTTTGTTGCCTTACACGAGTCAAACATTGGTCTAGTTTAGTACCCGACTCAATTTTAATTAAATTTTAAAATTAAAACTCAATGTTTGAACCAAGCAATTACCTTGAGCTGGCTAAGGTCTTTTTTTTTTTGGCTGTAACAATTATAAAATAATTATTAAAATTTTTTTTATAAAATTATATTTTATTCTTATAAAAAATAAAATTTTTATATAAATTTTTATAATTTTTTTAAATTATATGATTAGACCAGACCACACTAATGGGGCTAGTAGAATTGGCTTGATACCAACCCAACTCTAATTTTTTTAAACCTAATTAATATATGATTAGATCAATTGAGTAACCGACCCAAATAAACAACCCCTATTACCAATCGGGATTCAAAACACAGGCAAGTTTCAAAGTTGACGTTAAAGGCATTATTATAGAGTCGATTTTTTTTTAATTTATATAAAATATTTTTTTATTATTATAAATACAATTTTCAAAATAATTTAAGCATAAAAAATTTATGCCGTCAAAAGTTGAAGATCTCCGTAAAAATCTCTTGAAAAGAGGCAGGAAGAGGTTGACGATGAGAGGCAGGTGCTTAGTAGTGGTAGAGCCCAGCAGTTCTGTCTTGATGCTATCATGTAATATAATAAAAAAACAGGATGCCCCTAAGGTCATACATAACAACAACAATGATGATGGCTGTCTTTTCTGACCTTCGGGGGGGTCTCTCTTTTATGTCGTATTAAAGTAGCCTCTCATTCAATTCAGGGACAAACTAAGCCCAGTCTGAAATTGTTGTTTGGATCAATCTTCGTGCAATCTGACTCACCCATCCAACACTCAAGAAGGCCATGGAATTAACAAACATCTTCAAAGATCCATACAAAGTCATTAGACCCACTCGGTGCTAACCTAGGTGATTAATATATAATGGATACACGAATAATATTAAAGGGTTTTTTTTTTGGCCAACAAATAGTAATAAAGGTTTAAATTGATCTAATATACCCAAAAAAAAATTTAATAAAAATTGAAGTGTGTCAAAAGCCTCACCATTTGAAACCCGTCTCAGACAAATTTTTATTGATTTATTGTAGAGTCAAATGATACATTTATGTATTTAAATTTTTTTAATTAATTCTACACAGATTTTACATAAGTCAGCATTCAAGATAAGTATAAAAAAGTAAAAAATATCATCAAATTATAAGTTTGAAAAAGGTATACTTAAAAATTATTCAAACAATTCATTAGCTAGAATATCATATTAGGAGCAGCACCTAGAATTGGGATGAAATTTGAGGGAAGCAAGTGGCCACATTAAAACCCCAAAACTGTTATTTTCAGACTCCTTAGATTCACACATATCTGACTCCTTTCTTCCTACTATTGATGTATTATACACAAATGAGGATAAAGAATGATAATTAAATTACATTATTTGATGCAAGAGAAACCGTGAAGAGAGTGAGAAAGGAGTGGTGGTGTAGAAGAACGTTACTCTTAGCAGCCAAACTCATCCGGATGAGATCAACATTTATCTTCAATTTTTGCAGGATATAACAACAAATGGGGTGCAAGTTTAAGAGACTAGGCGTATACAGAAAGAAACCGAATTTTAAAGCTACACAAGCCTTAAAAGTGTCAAGATTTCTACTTTCTATCCAGATTGGGTTGAAAGAGGGCTAACAACAAAATTAAAGTGGGTTAGCGCATGCATTTTGAGATTTATCATAAACAACAACCTTCCAGACAGATCCTAATCATTTTCAACCTTTAACTGAAGAAAAAAGGTAGTGCCACAACTTTTAATCCCATTAAACAAAGAAAAATAGAAGATGCCAATTTTGTCCCAGAACTGATGAAAAGTTGTCCCACAGATCAATGGCTCGATGACACCGTTCTGTAATTTTTGTGGTTTGAGAGTTGTGATAGCATTTCTCATGATTGACTACTAGTACAACTACACCAACGAAATGCGAATTTTGAACTCTGAACCCCCTTCCGTCCCAACAAAATCAATGCGTCATGAGTTCAGAAGGTGTACATGCAAACGAACGAAGTTAAAACCGAGGTCAAAAGTATGGACACAAAGTTCACCGCATTGTTGTCAAGAATATTGAGACCTGAGATCTTTTTAACCGTTGGTCCTGGCTTTCCAACAATCTGCAAATGAGGTAGAAAATTTTCACATAACAAATATCTAACAAGTGACCAAATATAGAATGAATGCATTATGCTAGTAGCAGGAAAGTATGCTTTCTTGGGGGTGTAACTAAATTTACCTTATTGCGAACAGTGCAGAATCCACTGAATTGCAATGTTGCACCCAACAGAGAGTCAATTACACTTCCACATAGTCCTGCCAGGGTGGAGATTGGTATGACCAGTAGTTGCTTAAGGGCTATATCAGAATCGCATCTGGTAGTCAAAAGTCCCAGAAGAACAAACGACAGTCCAATGACACTGCCTGCAGCTGCAGCCGCTAGAAGTCCTGCTTTTGTCACACCACCATTTGTGCCCCTCCGAACAGGCTAACAATCATGTATCTGTATTAAATTGAAAGAACAGGATGCCAAATACAAGTAAAGAAAAATCCATGCATGTACAGTTGTGACCAAGAGATTATTCACCTTAAAGGTAGTGATTAGACGTGGTTGATCCTCACTGAGAATTCCAAGCTCAGAAGACCAAGTGTCCCCATTGCAGCAGGAATAATGGCCTATGATGCCACCAATAAGAGAGGTAATCAGAGCTGAGTCTTTAGAATTTAAGCACTTATCTTGCCCTTCTGTCAATTTCCATACAATTATGACCAAAACTGCGGCAATGCCACTATTGGATAAAACTTGTATCCTGAAAAACAGCAGCAGCGGAATTTCATCAAAAAGTTGCATTTTTCACCTTGTATTTGATAGCAGATATGGTGGGAGTTAGTTGCAGGTTACAAGGTTCTCGAGTGGGCTTGATCAGATAGCAAATAAATAGTAGCAACAATAATAATTTTATACTTTTGCCCAAACTTTAATCAAGATTTCGAATAGAATCGTAAATATAATTATACTTGTGTGCACATATATAAATTAAACTCATAAAGAATTATGAACTATTATTTTATTAGTGCTGTTAAAGGTTGCTGCCATGACCACCATGGTAGAAAGGTGTGGCGACCAGAAGCCCATCTGCCATAAACCCTCCAAGGCAGGGTGACCTCCCTCTGGCAGTGCTTTGGTGCCTGCCGTATGCACTACGAAAATGGCATATATGTGTGTCCACCACAGTGAGGAACAGCAATTTTTCTCATTGATTATCATGTCCTCCTACCACCAGCCAAAGGCCTAATGATTTTATAAGTAAATGTGGATTTTGTTACACTATGTCAAAAGATATCGCAAACTAAAAGAAAAACTCTGTACACTCACTCATTCCTCAACCATATTGCTCCACCTTGGTCAACCAACACAGGGGATTCCATTGAGTCTCCTCCTCCTTGAAAGCTTCACACACCTTGCCAATGTCCTCAGAGTCAAATTAATTTTGTCTGTACTCTTCCCATTCTTACTTTCTTGACTATCTACTGTCCTGTTCTTGTTTCTATGTCTCTCTCAATTTTTCAGTTTCTATTGAAATTATGGAATCTATTTTGTTCGATTTTGCTTCCTTTTTATATGTTTATATGTGTCCTTCATATATTATTTTTATTTTATTTAAATGGCAATGAATTGTGAGCCCAACAAGCGAAGCATCAAATTCTCAAACTTATCTTGTTTAACTAAATAAGTTAATTATGTTGTTCAAAGTCATTTACTTAATAAACAGAGGAAACTATATTTTACCACCTTGAGCTAAGGCTTAATTTGTACATGAATTTTAAAATGTAACAAAGCACCTCCTTGAACTTTGGACTAAATTAAAATTAATTGCAAGCAGCCAAATGTTACATTTATATTTTCATCCTATCTCGATATTGTTGCGTGAAAATTATTGAGGTGAGGAAGCAGTCTCTTTTAGTTAATTTTAAAGGGGATTTAATATTCCGATTTTAGTCCAAAGCTCATGGAGGTGTTTTGTTAAATTTTAAAGTTGGTGTACTAGTTTTGTAATTAAGCTTTAGTTCAAGAAGGTAAAATGTCCCTTCCCCTGATAAAATAAGCCTAGCAACTTTGAGATTTTAAGAAGCCCTCGAGTATCTCACGAATATAGGGGCCGGGAGAAAAAAAATCCCCTTACCTATATGCATATAGTTTTGAAAGAAGCTATTTTCCCTACGGAAGGTACTAAATAAGGAACAAGAATAAGGAAAAATGGTATTTTCACACCTCCCTTTACATCTACCCCTTTATGAATGATTTAGTACAAGAGAATAAATTATCCAACTCAGTTTTTGCATTAAAACACTGTTTGTGAGAGGTGTAAAAGTGACGCGAAACTAATACAACAACACTAATTACTAACACTCAACCAAGAGAGAGGACAGAGAACAACACACCAATTCCTTTGTCCACCCTCTTTGAATTCAGGATCAACTTTTCGCTTTCTATCCTCTCCCATCTTTGTGAGCTTAGACGAAGTGAAAAAGAACGTAAGCAGCATAGCTCCAAATCTTTATGAAAAAGAAAGAAAGAAAATTAGCACCAGCAAAGAGACGTTAAATCTACGCGATAAAAAGAGCAGGATATAAAGAAAAACAAAAATCCTAGATGAGAGGAGGCACCTGTATCCTACAGAAATGTGAATGGCCATAACGAGGAAACCCGAAATCGCTCCAGAAAGGCTGAGTGATTTTCTTTTGTAAGCTCTAGTAGCGATTAAGAATGAGAGTAAGATGGCGAAGGATGGTTGAAGCCATTGAACGCTTTCCATATTCTTCATCATTACCAATTAGCAAAGAAGGATCAGTGACGATCGGCTTCTACCTTCGAAGTGAGCTTTGGCATCGCCCAAGGCTGAGAACTCCTCGTGACCATCAAGTGCTGAGGCAGAGAGTTTGACTCCAGATATCTTCGCTGTGATTCCTCACCGTTGCCAATAATTTGTTGTGTCGTCTATTTATCTTCCCAGCTGAATGAGCGCGACTCACACGTGAGTCGTGTGCCTATTTTCCTAACTAAATTAGATAGTTAATATTTTGGTTAAATCAGCGTTTTAATTTCTTAAAATTATTTATTATTTTGTTTTGGACTCTTTAAATTTGTCTCACCTGTATCATAAATTAACCCTTTATAAGATCAATTTGACATGAAATATATTTAAAAAATTAAGTGAAAATAATAAATAAATTTAAGAGGAAAAAAAAAACTATTTTAACAATGATCTGTTTCCTAAAAAGTCCTAGAAATTTCTTTTGGTTACGTTTTTATTTGGTGAATTTCTATGGTAACATTTTTATTTATTTATATTAGAGACAAAGGCCTTTTTAAATAAAAAAAACTCTATTATGTAATCAGAGACATTGGGCAATCAGATGTAAGCATGGAACTATTGCTTGTATCTTTAGCATTATAGCATGCATAGAGAATGGAAACAAGGGTTAGATTACAAGTCGACAACCTCTACGGCTCATGATTCTGTACTGATTTTCATGTCAACGGCATTAGCGTGAATAGACTCAAGAGACCTCTTTAGTACGCTGGTTAGGAAAATTTATTGAGAATCAAGAGGTTTTAAATTCAGACCCGTGTATCCAAATGAAAAACCATGAACCATCATTCCCATGAGTTCATCCAAATTTTTATTGAACAAATTAACTCATTAGTTCGACCAAACAGCCATAAGCCTCATCAAATCTAGAAATGAATTTTTCTCATAGTAATTCATTATGGACCCAAAAAACATTAAAAAAAAATTATTACCATGGACCAACAATTGAATGAGAAACTCTTGCACACACATGTATACATTTGCAAAATCTGACATGTTAATCACACTTGCACAGTAAATCTAAGACTATTACACACATGCGTAGGGCATACAAGAACTTCTCTAATTTAACAGTTAAGGTATTAAATGGTCAAATTTAGCTCGGTAGAAATGTATAATATCTACATATAAGCCAATGGAATGACACATTGCTTGTTGAAGCTTGCAATGCGAAGCAAGTAGCAACCGTGGCAGCAACCATACTTTTGGATCACATGCCTGTAAAAGACTTTCTCTGATGAATTCCGCTAACTTGAAAAAGGCGAGCATAGATGATCGCAAATCAGCCAAAAAGGATAGTTGAGACAGACAAGAGAGGAGAGCAACGCAGCTAACCAAATCTTCCCCTTCCTCTTCCCCTCCCCCATCCCCTTCCCCTTCCCCTTCCCCTTCCTCTTCCCCTTCCCCTTCCCCTCCCCCTTCCTCCATATGCCATTTGATGGCTGCTATCATCTCTTTCATAATCGAACATACTCATTCTAATATCTTCCGCATTAGCTTCATGATAACCCCTTTGTACCTGAACAAGTTGCATAAATGACATTGGAAGAAGCATAGCAAAAGTAGAAAAAAGAAAGTGAAGGATAGACAAGATAACATAACAAAAATAGGGAACATTAAGATGCTGACCTCAGAATGCTCCAAATTTAATTGATTCTGAAGCTGCCAAGCAAGATTTTCATCACAACTAATATCAGGAACCTTGTCTTTCATTGGAATTTTTGCCTGAAATTTCCCATTTTCATATTCTTCCAAAGTAAATACAACTGGATCTTCTTGCTTCTTCTTGCCCCGATGTTGCCGACCCTTGTAGGGCCGATCATCCTGATTGGGGTAATTCAGTTTCTGAAGTAATTTCTGGGCAGCTGCTTGATTTTGAACAGGAACAGATTCCACAACTATATGAAAGAACAAGCACCAAGATCACAATACTACAACAGGAGAAAAGGATCAAATAATAAAAATAAAAAGGGATCTAAGCCAATCCCGCAACTTAAGTTAGATAGTTAACCTTTGGCACCTTAAATCATTTAAGGCATGCTAATAATTCTAATTTTATATCATTCGAATATTTGTTTCATGATCAATTCATTCTCAATGACTATTTGTCTCAACATTGATGCTAAGAGAAGCAGAAAATCTTGTGACATTCAATCTGCCAACTTGGAATGGCAATCTATGCCTATAACCCACAACCCACCCCATCCATCCCCCAATTATGCCAATCCTACCCAGTCGATCAGGAAGAATCACTTCATGGACAGGTTCAGATTGAGTCCAGCTTCCTGATAGACATTACTGAGAATCCATTCCATTGGATAGACCCAAATTTTTAAATAAAAATCCAGTGAAAATCCTAGGATTTTGTAGCCACGATCTTCTATGAACCTTTCACTCTTTTCATTTCTGCCTCTTCAAGAAGAAACATAATACTCTCAATCATTTTCTCACTTTTCTGCATTTTACCAAGAAAACCAGATAATCAGTTTCCTACTCTCCAACATTTTTTTGGGGGGTTAACTTTTGGCTCTGACTAGATTCGAACTTTGATCCTTCAGACTTGGAGACGACTCTAGTACCACTTAACTAGAGCTTTATGGTTCCTACTCCAACTTTACTTCAAGCACTTGTTGCTGCTATGTCTTGCTCAATTTTATTTTTCTTCCTCCTTTTCATTCTGGTTTCCCTTTTCTTCTGCAAAGGCATCATCAATGATCACCTTCCCATTTCCCTATTTTGTTTCTGATAGAAACTAAAGTAATATAGGATGCTAAAGTCCCACATTGAGTAATACAAGATGCTCAATGGGGTGTACTACTCAATGTGGGACTTACGTATGGTGGTTCTCCTACCTCAATAATTAGCTTTTGAGGGAGGGTTCCCAACCCTGCTTAAATGCCCATCAATTAGTATCAGAACTGGTGGTTGGCAACTTTAGAAAGGGCTACCTATAAAAGGTGTTGATCGGCAAAAGGACAAGTGAAGTGTTGTCGAGTAAAGTGTCACAGAGTGTAACCACCGGGATGGTGGCTTTCCAAGGGCAGCCAATTGATAGAGACCAAAATAATATGGGATGCCAAAATCCCATGTTGAGTAGTATGGGATGCTTAATGGGATAATTAAGTAGGGTGGTTCTCCCATTTCAATAGATAGCTTTTGGAGGAAGGTTTCCCTCCTTTCTTAAGTGCTCATCAGCTTCTATCACTTGTGCTTAAGAGGGACATACAATGTGACATCATCCATTGTAGAAGGTGCAACTCAAGATGATTTGGACGAAATCATACATCATCCTCTCCGTCTCAATTTTCTCCTTTTTGTTCAATCCACTGCCAACAAGCAAACTCCAAGCTCAAAACTACGTCTCAGTTTTCTTGATCCTTCTTGGTTTTTGAGTACTCTCTTGTTTGGCAATGAAAGTATACCCATCAACCTGAAAAGTTCTTGGCTCCTTCACAATGTGGTTTGACATGGTTCAGGCTCTAGTTGTAACAATCCTATATTATAATTTGATAGGATTTGATTACATGTGAGTGTTTTCCGGATCCAGATTTAGTTATGATTATGTTAAATTCAACGTTGCTTAATATTAACTCTTTTTTTTTTTGGGAACTCATAAAATTAAACCAAATCAGAGTTTAGTACAGTGACCACAAACCATGGTGGTCCCGTAAGGCAAAAACAATCTTGGCATTGCTTAAAATTAACTCTTGAATAATTATCTGCTCAACATATGCATAACTAACTCTGCTGCACTTTATCTTTGCATAGCATTAAAAATTGTCATTCATTCCCAGATGGGTTCTCCTTGGTTCAAATTATTTTTTACGTCTATATTTCATTCCCATAGAAAAACATACATAAACTCTAAGTAACATAATTATAATCTTATTTGATTTATAATATTCAATTACAAATTAAAAATAACATTTATGGGGCAATAGGAGCATTGGACGGATTTAATACCCACCTACAACCCCATCCATAAACTGCATGTTTACAAACCTACTGCCAACCCTTTTCCTAGGGGATTTATAAGTTGTGCATCAGCATATGAAATATATTATATTGACACTCCTCTTTCACTTGAGAAGCATGAGCAACACAGACTAACAGTCAATTATATCAATTCCAGGTGAACCTTAAGATTACCAAACCACACCAATAGAAAGTAATTAGTGAAAAGAATTAGAGAAATACAGCACCTTCTTTTGGTCTTGTCCCAGAACTGCTAGGCTTTTCTTCCGCTCTTTCTGGAGGCAATCTAGATTTTAAATTTATATCCACACTATGATCAGGGTATTGCTGGCTACCAGCTGACCTCATCTCAGTTTTGCCAACCACAGCTATAGGCTTACTAGTTCTAAAGTTAGAATCTCCATAACCTGCAGGAGATCACCTTCATTGTCAATTCTATCCCACTATTCACGTGTTTTGAAGCGCATGCAATTCATTCGGTGTCTGAATGTCTATTAACAGTTTAACACAAATAAGGCATCCATAATTTATTCAAACTTTGAATTGTAACATCAAATGGACCTCACACAAGTTAATAACAAAATGGTGTGTGTTCATCAATGTTCCAAGTGACTGCCGGTAATAAGAATTGTTAATTATGGAGGACAATGACTAATACCCAAAACACACAATTAAATGAGAAAAAAACTAAGTGCAGCCAAATGCTAATAGCAGGTCCACCATTGCTTGCAAAAGATACATACTCTAATGGAGAATAATGATTTACAAATGAATAAAACAGTCAGTAGACTGATCAAAGAATCACTCCTAGCACCAAAGAGTAGTGGATATAGTTCTTTTTTATACCAGCTTTTTCTAGAGAGCAAAATGACGCAGGTTTTAGTCCCCAATCCTGGTTCGAATATTTGACCCCAGGCAAACCTTGTATTATCAAGTTTGGACGTTAAGAAGTTAGAGACCTTCATAGATTATCAGGCCCAATACCTTATTCAAGTATAGACAATGATTGACCTTGTTAATGCACTAGTGGAAGTCCTGGCAAATTTCTTATACTTTTTAGTTTTACTCTCAAAGAAAAGGGAGAGGACAACACCAATGTGCTTTTGAGCCAAACTGACCTGAGGAAGATCCAACCTGCAGCTTCACAAATTGAGGAGGACGGCTTGTATCATTTTCCTCTAGCTTCCTTAAAGATGATCGAGAGAATCCTGAATATTTTTGGTGCATCTGCCATTCTTCATACAGTGATTGAACAACACCTCCTAATACAGTCAATACTTCAGAATTCAAACAAACTATACCGCTACAAATTACAGCTTTATCTTCCAAACGAATCTGTCAAATAGAATATGAGAACAATATTAATTAATAAAAAGTGATAATAATTCATGAACAAACACATAGTAAGGATACATATAGCAAACAAACACATAAAAGAGAAAGAAAGAGAGAGCAATAGATCAAGCATATACTGTAGTAGAAACCTAGAAAATACAACCATATCAATGAACAAAAATACATAGGTTAATGATAATTAACAAAAACATAACTGTATCAATTAAAATATTCCAAACAAGCAGCTACTGATGAAAAATTTCATTGCCAAATTCTGTATGCCAGGAATCTTCTAACAATTCTTGTAAACAAGACATTGTAATACAAGTTATACTTTTCCCCCCAAAGGAAAAAAAATATGACAACTATCAGCAACTCTTTTAGTGCTAACAGGTAATAATGCTCAGCTCAAAGCATAAAATACCAATATTCACTTGACTCCACATATATACACTCTGGGGCTTATTACTACTATTGTCCCTTTTCATGCAATAAATAGTGAGTTTACAAAACCAACAATTTCATATTTGCTTTTCCAAATTATGATTGCATTATTGCACATACAAACCATAAACCAGAACTTCCCAACTTAAACTGAAAGAACAATAAATCCCTAAGAACTTTAAAGCTTTAAAGTGCAGAAGACCATCAAAGACACTGCCACAATATCTCAAGCATTCCACTGATTCTCAACAGAATTAACCAATCGTTCAAGCAATATTCCCTGAACACCTCAGTCACCATAAGGCCAACTCCTCCGCAAATAGCATTGGGAAAAAGAGTGGGGGTCGGGGACCAGATTACCTTTCTTCTACATCAATATTCACTAACAGACTAAAAGAATGACATCACTAAAATTCGAAATGAGCTTTAAATTCCAGCTATTGCCTCTTCTACATCCAAGCTACTCATTTGAAATGAGCTTTTCTCAATCATCATATATGCTTTTATTGCCAAAAGTAAACCAAACTTTGGATTCAATTCCATCGTATCTTATTTCAGAAATAAAATGTTTAAAATTTCAGATTTCCTTGCCAACCAAATTACCATCTTTAAAGTTTCCACATTAACAAATTTTGAATTTTGACAAGGGCACACATCAGAATATTTATCGACCAAGTTTTCTTTTTTTCCCCTGAAACTCAAGTTATTGACGGTTGTCAAACAATATTTAGAATTACAGACAAAAATATTGATTTACCGAGACATTAGACAACATATTTAGAATTCTAATCACAATAATACATGCCCTATAGTAATATATGATTTCCTTGAAACTCAAATACACAACATGTTTGGGGAAACCAGCCTGATTAAGATTATATATGTCTAATATAAAAACAAAATATAATTACTACATTATATCATCTCTCTTATCTACAAGGTAAAGCAAGTGTAACAAGAATTTCAGTACCTTAGTACCAGGAACCACATTGTCAGGTATAAATGGGATGTGGGAATATTCTATAGCAGTAACATCGGAGTGCCCATCTGTGAGACCTAATCGAAGAAGTCGCCGACAACCTGAGCTTCTTGAAAATTCATCCACACTGCTTTTAGAGATGTCCCTTACTGAAGATATCTGCTCAAACGATCCACAACCAAAAAGTCATGAAGTAAAGACAGGAAGTAAAAGTCAAGTAACTCTAAAGTTATAAGATTCAAGAAAACCAGTTCCCAGTTCCAACAAGGCAGTATTTAGTTGATGGGATGGGTATAATGTAACAAAAACAAAAGCGAAAAAAAATTTACTTTAAGCAACACCAATCCATAATTTTCAAATTTTCATTCATTAATAAATCTACATAGTATCTAAAAAGCAAGAAATCCCACAATTTGATTCGTCTACTATACCAAAGAAGCCAAACATAAGCCAGACAGAATTCAAGCGAAGGTGGAAATAAGGGTAGTGATTGCCTGAAGGACTTTGGGGCCCTGAAGATAAGAAGACTTGCGAAGAAGAGGAGGGTCGGGCAAGGACTTGCCTCCGATTGATCTAAGGTCCAAATTCAAGAGCTCCGACTCCACAGAATCCAGCACATTCGTTCCATCAATGGCTAGAACGGATTGGATGATGATCGTAGCCTTTACTTGCTGCAAGTCTCCGAAAAACCACCCTCTTGTTCTTAGGGCTTCTAACACCACTTCTGATTCGTCCCATGCATTCGAACTCCCCTCCATCTTTAGCGCCACACCATATGGCTGCGACCCTCCTCACTTACATCCTGAATGAATTCGCGAAGGAAACACCATCCTTAAAAGAATGTAAAAGTTTCACAAATTTGGGCCAACTAAATGTGATTGGGCTTCCTATTGGGTTGAGGTTACGGCCCATTATTTTTCTTGTCTATGGTTTAGGTTGATCTCAAATCCAAGTTGTCCTAGATGGGGCGTTATTTTTGGTGTTGCCAAAAGGAGTATTTTTTTGATTTTGTACTGACTAAATTTTTTTTTCTCTGTAATTTCAAGAGCATTTTTTTTCATAGAAAATTTTAATCAAGTTGAAATAAAAAAAAATGAAAAGAAAAGATATACTTTTCGTATTTTAGTTTTATTTGAAGTTTCACTTTTATCTTTTAATTTTATTTAGTTTCAATTTGATACTTTAATTTTATCTTAAACTTCACATTCTTCTTTTAATTTTATTTGGTTTTAATTTATTTTTTAAATTTTATCACTAATTTTACTTTCATCTATTAATTTTATTTTATCTCAATTTAGTTTTGTAACTTTCAAAAATTACTTAAATATTTTTTCTCTTAAACGCCATCAACTTAAAATACTTAATAGAAAAGTATTGTGTGACTCCTTCCATAGTAATTTAACTCTAATAGCTTCTTTATTAAACAACCTGATAATATTAGAAAGAAGAAAAATTTTGAGTGAACTTTATTAGTTAAAATATTAAATTAGAACAAAATAAAATTAAAATACGAAAGTCAAATATAAGATAAAATTAACTATATTAGAATAAAATAAAATTAAGAGATAAAAGTGAAATTTAAGATAAAGTTGAAGGATAAAATTGAAATAAAATAAAGTTATGAGATGAGAGTAAAATTCAAGGTAAAATTAAGGTATTAAATGTATATTTTAGCCAAAGGAAAATAAATTGAAGTAATTAGGAAAAATTTTGACAAATATTTTTTAGTATGAATTTGACTTTTGAAAATTATATTTTAGAGAATAAAATATGAATGAAAAACTTTTAATGAGAAAACTAAGAATACTTTTATAAATTGATATTAGGATAATTGTATACTAAAATTTAATCTATTAACTTTATGGTTAAAACTAAAAATAAATCTGTATTGGCAGTCTTGCCCTTTCGTTCCTCTAAGGTGTAAGTAGTGAATTTTTTCCATTATCGTACAATGTGGCATTTCATTTGACATACCACGTCGCTCTTGGTAATGTCGCTGTTGTTTGGAGTCCGGACATGTGAGTAAGATATCATTTTTGTTTAAAAAAAAATAAAAAGAAAAATAGGAAATAAGTGAAAAGAAAAAAGTGAATATTAATATATATTTTTATTTTTTTATATTATTTATTTTTTTCTTTTTAACATAATGATTTATTTAATAGGAGGGATCTAAGTTATTATTTTTATTGTCACATACTAACTTATGGGTATTTTTGTTGATTGTACTTGCTTGTAATAATGTTTCTATGCAATTATGCATCACGTATTTCTAACAACTAACATTTCGGTGGTTATAATTAAATTTGATGAATGGAACTGCAAGTTTATTTTTGTTAATCTATAAAAATTAAAGATAATACAAATTTTTATGTAAAAATAAATCTCAAAATTATGTAGCGATCGGGTCTAATAAAACCGATATATTTCCAACCACTAATTTTTTTTTTTTTTTGGGTTCCAGTCATCAACCAGTAGATGGATTCATTGAAAAGTAAGCTCGGTCCTTCAATTTATCAATAAATTATCAAGTAAATTTAAATTATAAAATATACTAACTTCCTTAAAATTTTAGTTAAATTATACTTGATATTTTTATTTTTTTAAAAAAAAATATTATACAACTCTCTTGACATTTGATACATATTGCAAAAACTTTTTTTCATTTTTTTTTCAACAATTAAGTTAATTTTATGTACATTAAAAGCTTATAATCTTATTCATAAAGTAAAAATAGCTAAATTAATGCTAAATTTTAATATAAGACTATGATTTTATTGTGACCCTAACTACTGATTTTATTTTTTTAGAAGAAACGTATTCCTCATTGATAGAAAATAAATTAGATATAAATTTTTGCAATGTAATATATATAAAATGTCAAGATTATATTTTTAAAATATAATATATATCAAATCAAATAATATTTTTTAAAACAAGAAAAACATCAACTATAATTTAAACAAATATCAAGAACAGTTAATATCATTTATTTTAGGATGGTGCGCAAGATATTGGCGTTAAGAGAATGATAAAGAAAGAATGAGAAAGTTTAGTTTAGCCCAATGAATTTCTACTTTTAGTTATAAAGAAAGAATGAGGAAGTCTCTACTTTTAGTTAAGAAGAGTAATAGGGGCTATTGTAACTATCAGTATATGTTATGTATATTTGGAATGGGATGACAGTTTTCTAAGAATAGCAACTAAATTGTAAGGTATTGTCCTTATATTTAGGATTTGTGTCCTGGTATACATAAGAACTAATGCTAATTGTTATTTAGGGAGTATTTGGTTGAGAGTTTTTGGAGGAGAAGGGAGGGGAGGGGAGAGGGATAAGGTGTTTGGTTGAATTAAATAAGGAGGGAGGGGAGGGGAGAGAAGCCAAATTTGCCTCCCTCCAAATTGGGGGGTTTTGGAAGGGAGGGGAAGAGAGGGGAGGAGAAGGGTGAGGTGGGATATTTTTAAAATTTTAATTTATTTTTTTACCCCTTTTAATTTTTTAATATATTAATATTTAACAAAAATTAAGATAATTTTTTTATCAGAAATTAAAAATAAAAAAAGATTAAAATTTATAATTTTTTTAAAAATTATTGATATAAATAATTTTTTTTATTAAAAAAAATTAAAATAATATAAAGGGTAAATTTGTCCAAACACAATTATCTCCCCTCCCCTCCCCTTCTGAACCAAACAATAATCTCCCCTTCCCTCCCCCCTCCTTCCAACCAAACAAAACTCATTAAAACTCCTCCTCTCCCCTCCCCTCCATTGAACTAAACGGAGCCTTAATCTTAAAGTTTTGTGATATATCATTTATCTTGAAAGCCTTATTAAAGTTGGTTAAATCACTTTTGATCTTGCGATTAATATGTATGCAAGGTTTACATAACAAAATAATTAAATAATTTTTTTTAAAAGACATGCATATTGTAAAAAAAAGTTAACCTCGTTGATGTTAAAAAAAAAATTGGATGAAAATTTTTTGGAATCTAATATATATAAAATGTCAATATTATATTTTTAAAATATAATACATATCATATCAAATAATATTTTTAAAACAAGAAAAATAACAAATATAATTTAAGCAAATATCAAGATTAGTTAATATAATTTATTTTAGGAAAGGAGCATCCTACTTGATGCACTAGATATTGGCATCAAGAGAATGATAAAGAAAACAATTCCCTAAATTTGGAAATGCTGTAAATCCACACACACTTGATAATTCTCTTTTAGACCAAAATTACAAAAATGAAAATGTTGTAAAGCAAAGGAAGGAATGACCCTCAATTTGTAAGGCGCTTTACTACCCTTGCTCTTCCTTGTTCTAACTACTTCTCGTCTTTCTTAGTAAAGAATTTTAAAAAATAGTTAATATAATTAATAGAAATAAATTAAATAAGAAAATTTTATAATATAATATATATCAAATGTCAAAAAAATTAGATAAATTTTTAAGACAAGAAAGGTATAAAATATAATTTAATCAAATATTAAGAAAAGTTAATATTATTTATTTAAATAAAAATATGTAATTTATTATACATAAAAAAAAATATAATCATGGTAAACTATAAAATATAGACTATTAGGCTTTTAGACCGTACTACAATGAAAAAAATATAAATTCCCCCCATGCACAGCCGTGATTGTTTATTCCCTAGATGCAACGCTGACATTTTTTTTTTTTAATTTGAAGGGTTGAAAAAAAAATAACAAAACTGTGACCCATTTAGAAATTAAAAAAAATTAGTTCACTATTGCTAAACAACTATGAAGCTTGAATAAAAAAAATAATTTAAAATGGGTTATGGTTGCTATGTGTCAGGGGCAAAATTTTAACCCTAACGACTGGATAACAACTGACACATAGCAATGTGTAATTGAGCCATTTGGATTATGCTACCACATGGATAAATATGACAGGTTGATTAATGAAACATTATCATTAATTTTTTTGGTCCGTTACTCTCCATCTTTAAAAGCCTTCCTCTCCCTCTCCCTCGCCTCTCATCCCCACCACCGTGCCTTCATTTTCTTTCTTACTTTGTCTTCTGGGTCTTTCCATTTTCCTTCATCCCCCTTCATCTTTCCAATTTCTATCCCAGTAAATCTTCACCCATTTTTTTTACAGAGGCAATGTCTCATAGTGTAAAAGGAGAGTGACTTACAAAAGGAGAAGGAAATAACGCAAATCTTATTCACAAATATTATAACAGGAGAAGTGGTCCCAAGTGTCTACAAAGATTATATACCTGGTATGTAGTTAAATGCTTTATTTTGTTGCTTAAAATGTGATTATATTATAGTTAAATTTTAAATTTGTGATATATATATATATATGTTTTCATTGGTATTATTTGGATTGTAAGTTGAATGATTTTTTACTTAAAATGTGGTTATATTGTAATTAAATTTTTAATTGTTTTTAATGATGTGAAATAAATTTAAAATTATATAATATTTGTTAACATACAAATAAGATTGAAAAAATTGAATGTTTAGGGTAAAAAAATATAATGTGAAAAAAATATATAAAAAATGATATTGTAAAAGTACAAGTATGAAAGGATTGTTCATTGTGTAATATAATAATAAGATATTAAGAAAATATAATATGAAAAAAAATTAAAAAAAATGTTCTACAAAACATAACATGAAAAGTATTGTTAAAAAATATTACAAAAGAATTAATGTATTGTAAAAAAATATCATAAAAATGATAATATGTGAAAAATTAAACATAAAAAAATGCAATTATTAAATAATTTGTTAACATTGTATAATATTATAATAAAATATTATAAGATTAGACAAAATATTATTAAAAAATAGAACAAAATATAATATGGAAAAAATGAAAATGTTTTTAAAATATAATATGAAAAAGTATTGTGAAAAAATATTGTAAAAGAAATAAAGTATTGTAAAAAAAATTGTAAGAATTATAATTTGGGAAAAATAAGAAAAAGTATAATATTAACAAAATAGAATTGTTAAATAATTTTTTAATATTGGATAATATTATAATAAAATAGTATAATATTGGATAAAATATTATGAAAATATTATATGTAAAAAAATAAAAATGTTTTAAAAAATATAATATGAAAAAGTATTCTGAAAACAATTATAAACGAATTAAAGTATTAGGAAAAAATATTGTAAGATTTATAATGTAGAAAAAAATGAAAAAAGTATAATATTATAAAAATAGAATAATTAAATAAATTTTTAATATTGGATAATATTATTATAGTAAAATATTATAATATTGGATAAACTTTTAGTAAAAATATTATGAAAGTATAATATGAAAAAAAAACTAAAAATATTTTTAAAATATAATATGAAAAAGTGTTGTGAAAAAATATTATAAGAAATAAAACTATTGTAAAAATTATAATGTGGGAAAATTATTAAAATATAATATTAAAAAGTATAAGTATGAAAGAATTTTTTAATAGTATATTAATTGAATATGGGAAAAATATATTAGTTGAATAAGGATTTTAGTTATTTATAGATTTTGTATAATATTTTGGATGTTAATGGCAGTATTGCTTGGATTGGCAAAATAAATAACAAGAAAAAAGTTATATGCTTAAATTCAAATAGAGAAATATGCGAAATCGAAGAGGGTGCAATATTGATATTTGATACGATTGATGTAATAACTGTTAATTCTAATATTTCGTTGAAGAGGTTAAAAATAAGATGTTGCAGAACAGTTACAGTTAGGCACAAATCAATGTGTTTCAATTGATGTATAAGCATCCAGTATCACTGAGGCTCATAAAGTATCGAGCATGTAAGTTGATAAGGGATGCCAACATCCAAGTGATATGGGTGGCAAATGCAAAGTTTCTATCACAATTTGGTTCAGTAGAGTTGTATGCAGAAATATCATTAAAGGAAATTGACTTAAATATGGTAATTCAAGTAACAGTTGATTATGTGCTGTACCCACTCCCATCCTCCAGCTACATTAATGTCATAGATGATCAGTCTGCCTTATTTAGGATATACTTTATAGACTTTGGTCAATTCCACATCAAACACATAATAATTCAACAATATCCAACTATTGGTTTGTTTGACTATACCTCCCATCCTAGTTCATCTTATCCACGAGTTGATCAAACCTTACAACCAAGTTTGTCATATGAACCAATTGGTGCCTCTTCTTCTAAAAGAAACAGAGGGCATAATAGATGAATTTAAGAAAAATGATGAATATGATGTTACTCCTTACTATTACAATAATAGTTGTGATACAGATGATGATAAAGACATCAATTGCGTGGATGTTGTTACTCTCATAAATATTTATAATGACTCAACAGTTTTGTTCTTTAAACAGATAGATGCATATGGTGCAAGAGTTCCTGACTATACTAAATTTGAGGAGGTGACGGTAAATATAAATGATAGCCAAGAGTTACATGTGGGCATACTATATAATGATTAACAATCTTTTTGTTGAGTAATAAAGGTATACTCGGTACATGCACATCACACTTTTGAGGTGTTCCATTCCTTGAGAAAGTACGAAGAATACTGGTGCCTTTAATATAGACAAGAGTCATGTAAGTGGAGGGTCAAGACCTATTATCGAAAGAAAGGAAATTATTAGGAGATAACAAAATACAATGAGTCTCATACATGTGTTTCAACACCATTGTCACAGAACCACCCAAAACTAAACTTTGATGTTATTTCAGTATACATTGTATCAATGGTGATTGAGAATCTCAAGCTATCAATTCGAGAGGTCATTGAGCGGATGCATTCTATATTTAGATACAATATTTCATATAAGAAGGCGTGGAAGGGAAACTATCGAGCCATTTTACATGCATTTGGGAACTGGGAGAAGTCTTATGTTTTGTTACCTAGGTGATTGATTAGCTGCTATTCAACATTTCATGCCTAGATCATACTATGATTTTATGCATAAAGAACGTGTACCGACGAGCGTAGCTAATGATGAGTCAACCATATTTCATCGAGTATTCTAAACCTTTAGACCGTGTATTGAGGCATTTGACTACTTGAAACTGATGATCTAAATAGATGGGACATTCCTTTATGGCAAATATAAGAAGACCATACTAATTGCCAGCTCACAAAATAGTGAGAAGAATATTGTCTTGCTTGCTTTTGCTATAGTAGAAAAAGAAATATATGAGACATGGACATAATTCTTGTTTAACTTTTAAACACATGTGATAAAGGATAAAGCTTGATTTCTGACTGGCATGCTAGTGTCTTAGCTGCCATAGCCAATTGGCACATATGGTGGCAGCCCCTATAGGCTTATCAAATGTTTTGCCTCTGACATTTGGTTAGCAATATCAATAAGACATTTAGAATGTCATGGTTGAAGAAGCTACTCACAAAAATTAGTATATTTCGCCATCACTTAACCTTATAAGTATTTGTTTAATACAAATGGTCTAGCTTTATAGGAGCTATTAATTATCCTATTTTTCCATGTATAGGTTACCTGTATGAGCAGCATAGAATGGACAAAGAATTAGCCAACATACGCTAACTCAACTGCACGTTGTTAATTGGATTAAGGAGATACTTAAGGGCCAATAGCATCGAGCATATGATGTTGATGGTAGATGGTAGGGCCATATAATAATAAATTTAGCAGAGAGTATAAATGTGATTTTTAAAAAGATTAGGTTCTTACCCATGCTAGGGTTAGTTCTAGTAACATTTTACAGGTTAATCAGGTATTGGGTCTAATGAGTGGGAAAGCGAATGTACATATACAAGCAGGAGAAGCCATATCTAAGGATATCAAATTAAAAGCAGTTAGAACTTGAAGAGTATCAACATGCGCAATCTATGGATTTGATAAAAAAGGGTCAAGGTTTGAGGTGAAGGAGTCATATGATCTAACTAATCAACAATTTGGTTAATCTTGTAAAGTTAACTTAGCAAACTGTACATGCGATTGTAGTGAATTTCAAACTTTGAAATATTCTTATTGAATGAACAACTACAATTATTTTGCTATGTATTTTGACAAGTATTTATCAAATATCTTACTATGTATTTTAGTTATATATTTTGACATGTACTAATCGAATATTATGTTGCATGGTTTTTATAAGATAGTATTATATCTGGCCAAAGACATGTTGTCCATCCAAGTCCAGAAGATAAGTCATTATTGTATCTCCAGAATGAGACACGTTTCTTAGGTTATGTGGCTTAACAAGATACATTATTGATGTATTTTGGAGATCGAATATTTAACATGTGATTATTATATTGTTTATGGAGGTTCACCCTTTTTTCCTCTAACAGTCAGATAACATTTTTCAACTATGCTAAGTTGCTCATAGTTCACAATTAGAATCTCCCCCACCAAGCATAGTGTCACATCTTAGAGCTGCTGACTTCTATGAGGTGTCCTGACTCATAGCACTCAACTTTGATGCTTCACTTGTTTCAGCACTTGTCGAGCATTGGCGCCAGAAACATATACTTTTCATAACATCCAAGGTGAGTTTACTATTACACTACAAGATATGGTTGTGTAATTAGGTCTTTTGGTAACATGTCTCCCTATCACTAGTTCACTGAACTTCAACTAGTAAAACATTTGTGACATTCTTCTTGGGATTGAGTCACCTGAGGAAGAATTTAATGTCCAAAAATTAAGCATTACTTGGCTCACCAACCACTTTGAGGCACTTCTAGAGAATGCGGACGAGAATGAAATAATACATTTTGCTCATGCCAACATATTATGTTTGATAGGTAGGATCCTCATACTAGATATGTTTGGACATAGAGTTTCCCTTATATATTTGACATTCTTTTAAAACTTTCATGTAATAGGCCAGTTCAGTTAGGGCTCTGCAATGCTAGTATACCTCTACAAAGAGCTGTGTAATGCCACCAATTACAAGGAGGTTAATGGTGACTACTTGACATTGCCTTACTTATGAGCTTAGGACCAGTTCCTTAGGCTAGCACCTGAGAGGCCTCCATCTTGAGACCTTCACCTCGATGTATAAGATATGCTCCTTCCATTTGCTTATAAGTATGAAACCTATTCTGAGCTGAATGCTTACTATATGGTTCACATTGCTTATATAAATCATAATTAACCATTATTTCCTTATATACATCTTACAAATGGCAACATGTGGGCTAACATCCCCCTTGGAAAAAATTAACAACATAAGATTATAGAGTATTGTTAGATCTGATAAGGGCTGATGAGGTTTGACACATTCTTACCATTATTGCATAGCTACCTCGGTGATACCATATCCTTACATGCTTTAATTCGTTATTTGCATATTATACGACGTCCATATGATGTAAATGATGTACGTTAGTTGATACTTGACTATTGCCTGGTCTCTTCAGACATATAGTAGCATTTGTGTCACTTATTTGCTTTTATATTGTCGAGTGGTATCATGCTGATTGTGTGTTTTGACAGTTTGGTATGATGCAAGCCATACCTCGTACTCTCTATGATTTAAAAAAAGTCCATACACTCACACTCAAAGGCAAGACTTGGACTGGTAAAAAGAGTATGAAAACTTCATGCTTGCATGGTGGAGTCGACAGAATACTTTGTCACTTACATTGATATCATTAGAGCCTCTAAATTGGTCTTCATAATACATGAGATGGTACTAGAGGATTACCCACCAGTGGAACCACCATATTAGTGATACTCAAGGTTTTTGTGGTAATTTTTAGAGACCTATCACAGTTATTTTGTAACATCCCTAAAAATTAAGATTTTCTAATTATTTAGTATTTTATGAAATGAATTTATTAAGGCTAAATAAGATGAATTGGAACAAAATAACTTCGTATATGAAAAATATAAGATAAATAGGACCTATAGAAATTTTTGAGATTTTAGGAATATTCAGAGAGTTAGGGGCAAAATCGTCATGTGTCACCTAGACAAATTTTGATAAATTTTTTCTAAAATATGAGGAGTCAAGAACTAGCCCAATATATATATATATATATAGTTAGGAAATAATGTGCAGAAATTTAGAAAATTCATTATGTAAAATTCTAAAATTGCTAAGATCGAAAAATGGCCTCAAACCATTAAGAGCTTAAATGGAAATGAACTAAACCCCTAAGCTCGAGTTAATTGTCTTAGGAGATTCTATGCAGAAAGATCAGTAGTGACAGAATCCAGACATGTGAAGTTAAGATGGAGACATAAGTGAAAAACGAACAAAGGTACTTATCTATTGCATTATTACCAAGGACAAAATAGTCATTTAGACTTTAAAAAAATAAATAATAATAAAATATAAGATTAAACACATTAAATGAGACCGACATAGCTCTAAATAATATTAAAATATAGCAAAGAATTCAAAAAATACAAGTCGAATAAAATATTATAGAGAACCTACAAAATGATACATCAATGAAACAGTGGTATTTTTGTAAATTCTAATGAGAAAGTGTTGACACAGCACCATGAGTAGGGAAAATATTGATGTGGCACCATAAGTAGGGGGGAAATGGTGATGGTGTCATGTGTAGGAAATTTTTGGATACTACATAAGCTATGGAGAGATGACATTGGCTTACACTAGTAAATTTCACATTTTAAGAAAAAGTTATTGCTGATGTCATTGCTAACACAAGATGACATAGTTGTTGACTCAAGCAGTAATAAATGCAAACTTATCTTCACAAATTACGAAAAGATAACTATAGTAAAATTTAATCATAATTAAAATCTAACGACTAATATTTATCTGTAAAATGTTATGCAATCTTAATTGGTAATGCAATCCAATGGCCTAGATTTTTCTACTTTTTAAGATCAAATCACAACCCTTGGTCTAATCCAAAGGTTGACATTTAATCTCTCATTTCAAGGCTTAATCTTAACCATCCATTTAATCCAAAGGCCAAGATTTTCTATCTTAAAACATATTTAATCTCAACTATCCATTTATAAATAAAATTCTCATGAAAACACACACACACACATACACACATTCATGCCATAAACACATATACACCCATTCGACTATAGCAAGGAACAAAGGGAGAAGGAGAGATCGACCAAGGAAGAAGGAGAAGAAAGGAGGAAAAAGGAAAGAAAAGCCACCAAGGGAAAAGAAACATCGACAATTCAAGGTAAAAAAGATAAACTCTTTTCTTCTTGGTTTTTTTTTTCTATTTTCTTCTATGAATCTTCCCTTCTCTTTTTCTTCATGATTCGGCTGTGGCAAAAGCAAATGAGGAATTTTATTGTTTTTATGAATCCGAGCTAAGAAAAGATGGAGAAATCATATACAAGGCTTATGGATCAATGTGATTCAAGAAAATTCCTATTCTTGGCAATTTTTCTACAAACCATGAAACTTTGTATTTTAAAAAGCCACGGAAGAAATTGAAGAGAAAATAAATGGGAGAATAATAGGAGAAAACGTAAGGAAGAGATAGATTAATATAAATTTGATTTTCATGAAAATTGTGATAAGAAACCCTTGAATTTCATTTTGAGAAAAGTGTAGAATATACATGAAATTTTTAAAAATTGTTTTAGGATTGTTGTTCATCTCCATTTGAATATGTATGTATGACAATTGGTGACATGAAAATGAAGCAAAATCACATATACTCCTTAGTACCTAAGTTCGGCCAAGATCATTAGAGATATCTAGGGAAGAGATTTTTAAAATCTAACTAAATTAGGTTAATTTACCCTAAACATAAGGCTTATGAAATTTTGATGAATTATAGATCATTATATAAAAAGTCAAATTTTTGAAAAAAAGTGTTGATTAAGAGTTTCTTGAATTTTTAGTTATGTTATTTGATGTGTCATGGATGATTTATGTGGTTTGATATGTTTTAGATGCTATCTAGATTATGTTGATATTTGCTTTGTAAATTATGGAGCTCATTTGTGATAATTAAAAATTTATAAAACATTATATCAAGAATAAAATATACGATAAAGATATGTTCTGGATTGTACTACTTGTTGTACTGATATACTTCTTACTATTTGACTTCATGAATAAGGGTTATTTGGTAAAAGATTGGCATATATATATATATATATTATGGCAAAGTTGTCGAATGAGCCCTGTGTGTTTCAAAGTTGGCCATTGGATAGCTATTGTACTGCTAGATGTTCAATTTTAATTAAAAAATATAGTTAAAATATCTAAAATACTAATTAGGACTAATAAGGGTTATCTAGATATTTTGGACCTATTTGAACTTATTGGGCTTTATTGAGTCTTTCGTATACTTGAATGAGTTTTTTTGGTTATACCAGACTTTATTCTGTATCTTGACATTGGGCCTTGATTTATGAACTATTTTGGACACCAGAGGGGCCCCAAGACAAATTTGGACTTAAAAAAGTGAAAAGATAATTTTAAGTATTTAAATATAATTTTTTTAGACTCTAATACATTATTATGCTATTTGGATTATTTAATTATATATAGAGTTGTGTAAGGCAGTTCTTTCTTAAATATACCTATTATGTCTTGATTAAATGATGGTTTATATGACATATTATTATAATATTTTTATATGACTTTCCTTGGGTACCTATTATAAGACATTTTAGGAAAGGAAGCAAGGGTGAATTTGCTAAGTTATGGTAGTACAACATGATCTGGGTATTGAGCCTACCAAAGCCAATGCAACATGATATAGGTATTAAGTTTGATAGTCTCCAAGGCCTAATAGTCAAGCTAAATAATTGTTGTTTATTGTATTTTCTATATTCTACACATATGGATATCTTTTGACATCTTACGATAGATGAACTTTGATTCTATTGATATCTTACATGTATTTAAATCACGTTCTATTGACATATGCAAAATCTTGAAGTTTTCATGATGTTGTTACATGTTAGTACAAAACTCTCTATTACTCTCTATTTTCATTATTTCGTATACATGTTAAATATTACGAAAAGAGTATATTTTTCTATTTATGTTATTTTGTAAATTAATTATTTTTTGTAAAGCCTTCTATTTGTATTACTTGCTGTTTGTTAAATTATTACTTAACTTTTCTTCATAGATATTATTTTCTATTAATCCTATCTATATTATTGAAAAAATTATTTCTCACTTTGTTATAGTTTATATTTTTTTTAGATGCTTGTCTATAGAATAACCTTAGAAGTCTAGGTAGAATGGATCTAGTTTTTAGTATAGGGATGGATGTTTGTCCTCCACAACATTAAAGTTATCCTGTATGATGAATTAGATCATGTGGTACCATTTATACTCATGGCAACAGATGAGGAGAATCCTTCATTCCCAATGGGAGGGATGCCTCCTTTGTTTCTATGAATAGAAATTTCGACCTAATCCTAATATGACATTTTTGTGCAATATGAGACTAACTTTTTTAGTTCTTTTGTTATTTGGGGATTTTATTTTTAGGTAGTTATAGGATAAATTCCCAGTGATATGATGTGGTATGTATTTATATGACCCCGCTCTCCTACATCTAGACTCTTGACTATACATAATGACAGTAGTTTTATTTTCATCACGTTTCATGATCCATTATGTTGTATAAGTTAGTTGACACATAACAAAGAAGTTCTATAAAAAAATGATAACTAAATTGAATTAAATTAAATTGTCTTAAAGATAAAGAAATATATAAATATAAATACAACATAAATGAAATACGTAGAATTTAAGGAAGGTGTTACATATTTTACTTTACTTTCCCCATACATATTACATATATGATTCTTGATTTTTTTTTTTGACAGGCCAATGTAGTTGACTATTTATGACTATTTACTGTAGATGACCCTTCACCGCTTGGTCTTATTGTGATAACTAATTATACTAGCATTCTCGATGCATTTGGCGAGCATTGAGACATAGCGATTTCTCAAGCTACTCCTCTTATGCCTTAGTTATTTAGGCCATAGCTTCCTCTAAGTTACACAATAAAAAGAAGTCGTGGATTTATATCTACTAGAATACCTATGGTGGATGATTAGGCTTATTGTGATTCTGCTCCTGGCGTTGGCACTGCATCTACGATAACTGGCCTATCTTTTCATACATCGATATAGATGCAGGCTCACCATGATACCACTAGTCTATCTTCTTTTCTAGTAACACAGACACAGGCCCATCATGACACCGCAAGTCTATCTTCTTTCATGCCACTGGTATATTTTGTTGATTTTATAGGTACTAGCTCTTCATTTTATATATCATGTGGCTTTGTCCCTCTTATACCTATATTTTTAGACTAGGTAATATCTACTTTTGCATTTGATTTTAGGTCTTCTGCATATGGTGGATTATAGCAAGCGAGATATATCACATCACATTAGCCAATTCCTCTAGTTCGATCCTCCAACTTGAATATGAATCTCGTGCCATACCAACAGGTGGAAGATGAAAGAAACAATGATAACAAAGAAGGTGAAGATGAAGCCAGGGATAAAGAAGAAGCCGAAGAGAAGGACAAGGAACATGAGGCAAAAGAAGAACACTATCCTGTTTGACGATGAGACCAACAATTAAGAGCATAGACTTGATGTGGCACAGGAAGTTATTTTTTTCAATAGTATACTTTATTTTATTTTTGTACTTGTGTATTTATATTTTAATTCATTGTTCTAGATTATAACTATTTCATTTCACCAATTACAAAATTTAAATTACTTCAATATCAAGTTCAATAATACCTAACAAATGTGATTAATTCCTCATCAAATTTTTAAATACTCTTTCTTATTTATTTAGTTTAAAAGGAAATTGAATTAACCTTTAATTTTTTATTTTAAACAATTAACCTTCATTTTTTTTAAATTAATTTTATGATTTTTATGGTAAATAATTTTTTACCTATTATAGTTAATATTTTCATTACATAAATCACTACACCTAAAAATTTTGGACAAAAACTAATTTCAATATTAGATTAAAAAAAATTAATTTGGGGGTCACGACTAACAAAAAATCATGATCCCACTTTTCAAAATAAAAAAAGTAAATCAATAATAAAAAATGTTTATATTTTATTTGGGAAAAAAATTGCGACTGTACATAGGGCAAAATAACAATTTTAGTTTATTATAACTTTTTCTATACATATTTTAGTTCAATATTTCATATCATAACTTTATTTTTCAACAATTATAAAATTTTCATTACTTTAATATTGAGTTCAACAATACTTAATGAGTATATTTAATTGCTTATCAAATTTTTTAAAAGTCTTACTAATGATTAAGTTTTAAGGAAATTAACCTTTATTTTTCTTAAACCATTTTATAAAGTTTAAAGGAATTAACATTTAATTTTTCTTAAATAGTGGTCCTTCATTTTTCTAAAATAATTTTATTTTTAAATAATTTTATCAAATTTAAATTATTTAACATTTAATTTTTTAAAAATACTTAACCTTTATTTTTTAAAAACATTTTTACAAGTTTCATTTTTTATAATTTTATAAACCTTATAATTGATATTTAAATTAATTTTTTTAATATCTTCATTTATAAAATTATTATATTAATATAACTAACTTCGTTATATATCAAAAATAAATTTTTCAAATCTCTCAAAGAAAAAAATTTAAAATTGGGTCACACCTTTTAAATATGAAAAAAAATTAAAAATTGGGGTCACAATTACTTTCCAACCGTGATCTCTCAAATTTAAAAAAAAAAAAAAATCTTTGTGTTATATCTGAAAAATAAAGAACAACGACTATGCATATGGAGAATTTATAATTCTTCCTATTGTAAAACGGTAAAAAAGCATAGACTATTAGAGTTTATTTGGTTACTAGACTTGAGCTGATAAAAAGAAAAAGGGAAAAATGATTCCTTTAAAGCCCCGTCTTTTCATTTTCATTTTTATATCTAATTTTTGTATATCAAACAAATCCTAAGTAAGCTGTTTGGTTGTTGGAATGGGGTCCTTTCTTTCATTTTAGAGTGTTCTCATTTTATCGTACCAAGCAACTAGGATTATTCCAGAAAAAAATCAAGAGAAAGGTTAACTCCTTCATAGAATTTAACATAGATAGACAAAAATATCCTTAATTGCCACCGCTATGATTGTTATCATAACTATTATTATTACTATTATTATTATTTTTATTTACATGCTCAATAATTTGATCATCCAAACAGACGTTATAATAAATGACGAGGGTTCAGCACCTAGCTCCATCCCAATGTATATTTGCCCCTCGAACAAAAATTTGTTGCAACCAACTTTCGATTGTTTAATATTAAAATGAAAGATATTTTCCACCAGGAAGAAAAAAAGGTCACTTACACAGAGTACGGACGTGGAGTGTATATGGACCTCTACCAAGGACACATCTCTGTCTACGGCTACGTTATTGAATGCAATGCCATCTCACTCACATGCATCCATCAATAATTTCCCACAACCCCCTTGCCTTGCCTTGACCTGAAAAAGCGACCGAAACTTTTTTCATGTATAAAAATCGCCGGGAGCTGAATCAGGAAAAATAACATGCACAAAATGTGCTCCATCAATATATTATGTATTTTTATTATCAACTATTATAAATTATAAATAGTACGACTAATAATTTTAGATTACGTGTTATTATTTTTTAAAATTTTTTACTTAAAAAATTATATAAAACCCTATACAATTGAATAGAATTCAAAATTAATTATATGTTATTTCTTAAGAAGTGAAAGATGAAAAGTTATATATAATAATAAAAAAATCACTAATCCTTATCATAAAAGATTTATGCTGTATTTGATAAGCTAATGAAAAATTAAAAAATGATAAAATATCAATTTTATCTCTATAATTATTATTTAATATTATTTATTAATTATTATTTAATAATTAAAAAATATTATATATTTTTTCTTATATCAAACTTTCTACCTCAACGTTTTAAAGATAGTTTCTTCACTGAAAATTTTTAACTTTCTTTGAAATAAAGTCAATTTAAATATTAAAAGCACATGCTCTAAAATGGTATTGAATAATGAG
Source organism: Erythrophleum fordii (assembly GCA_032878935.1). Lineage (NCBI taxonomy): Eukaryota > Viridiplantae > Streptophyta > Magnoliopsida > Fabales > Fabaceae > Erythrophleum > Erythrophleum fordii. Next base: position 4,034,605 of record JAVQMF010000055.1, read on the forward strand.
TAATTTGAGCGGGGTAGTGATGGGTATTAAATTTTGTGAGACACGGGTAGGGGCAGATCCACGTGCCTGCACTCCCAAGAATAGCAGCCGTTGGATTTGGATTAGTTATCACGGTCACCTGTCCTTTGGAGTTGTTATGCACAATTGTTTATTATGATTTATAGCTTGATTTGGAGAGTAGCCTTTTGGAGGTATTTGGGTCACAAAACTAATTAAAACTGGGTCACCTCTCAACTATCCTTTCCCCAATTTCAGCCCTGACGTTTGAGTCTCAAATCATTTGTCAAACAATTGCTTTCCACGTTATTAATTGTCACTAACAATTTAAATAATTACTACAGCATACTGCTCAGCTTGACCAGTATTATTCAATTTGAACAATAATTTTGATCTATATAATTTTAATCATTTATTTTTTATTTGATAAAAATTAAAAAGATTATCTTCATCTTGAATGTTTTTTTTAAATAAAAAATAAAAAAAATGAACGACTAATATTATAGAAAAAACAATGAAGATGGAAGATGAAGATTATTACTCAGTTTGAGTAACAAAGAATCTAAATACAATGCAACGTGGCAATATTGGGCTTGTTTGAATAAATTTTTGGAGGAAAAGAAACTATTTATATTTTAAAAAAGTATTTATTTTGGTTAAGAAAGCCAACATAGTTAACCAAATATATATATATATATATATACATATATATACACACATTAGGCATATGGGATATTAAGGGTTTTGTGGATAATTAATTTTTAAAATTTTTGTCTCATATGGTTTGAACTATAATCACTAAAAAAACCACAATCATTATTTCAATGTGAATTCACTATCGTCAAGGTAGATGTAAATAAGGACAGAATTCCTTAGAAAAAAACATTGTTTTGTATACTTTTTCCTTGTGTCTCACTTCTGTTTTGAAGAGAAGTTGTCATTCTTTTCCTTCGTTAAAATCAGTTTTTGGCTAATTAATATTAATTAATTAATCAGATTAATTACTAATTAATTAATTGAGTCTAAATTATTACATCATAAATCAACTCATGATAAACAAGCCAAATTCTATGAGGATACCACTAGTCCTCCACGAAGTAATGGTGGGCATGGAGGCTTGCGCAAGCGAAAATGACAGAGGTGCTAGTTTCAACATAGATGACAAACACCGACTCACCTTCCCGTGAAAGTTTCACTCCAAATTTAATGCTATGAATCACAAACAGAAACAGAAACACTCATCCCTCTTCACGTTTCACGACTACAAGCTTTCTCTCATATCCTCTACATATTGCTTCATTCAGCCAAATGGGGATTCTATGAGGAGTTCCGCATCATTTCATGATCCTATATATCCTTCTCCCTCTGTCTTTTATCTCTCTTCTCTCTAAAAGAATCTTTATTAATTCTTGCATTATTGCGTTTTCAATTTTCATTTTGTCACAAATTAATAATAATTATGTACTATTTTCAGTTTTTTGAAGTAGTACTTTATGACAACAAATCGAGTGGGATTAAAAACAAGGACCATTTATTAATTTACCCCAATCATTTTTCCCAACTAATTTTTTCTCTATTAAGTTCTTTTTCCTAAGGATGGATATACTTATTAAGATATAATAATAATAATAATAATAATAATAACAATAATAAATTCAGAATCAACTAGAAATTTCGACGATAATGACCGACGTCTTCGTTGAATTAAATGATCATGAGGCAATTTAATTAGACCGCATATACGGTGGGCTGGCTAGGGTCAATGTTTAATTCATTAGAAATTTATTTTTCTGCCAAATATCCCAAGGTTGCTATTCATATATATATATATTCTTTTGGGATATCTCATAATTTTAAATTAAAACAGGAGAATAATGAATATGTTCTTAATTTATTTAGATATAAAAAAATATTATGGAGTCCCATGTACCTTTTGTAAGACAACAACTTTCGGTTATTTAGACATTAGTGAGTAGTTTAGACATTGACGTGTTGCTTAAATCAATTAATACCAACCAAATTTAGATGGTAGTTGTAAGACATTTGAAGAAAGATTAATTTGTAACGAGTTGGATATTTTTAAATATTAATTCTTAGGCTCTAAAAAATTTGAAGTCTAAGATTAAGTGAGTTTACAAAATTTGAACTAATCCATAAATTTGCTCTAAATATAATGTAGCAATTTTTTCTAATTATTATTTTGGCTTGTGTCTTTGTAGGTTGCGGCCAATGTCTTATTTTGCCACTGCAAATAGGATTGACACGACTTATAATGTGATATAGAATTGTTAGATATAAAAATGAAAAGAAAATATGAACATAAATAGAATTAAATAATTATGTTTGATATGATATAAAAAAACAAAAATATCATTCTATTTATATATTTAGTTGAATAAAAATAGTGTAAAAATAAAAAAAAAAAGATAAAAAAAACCTTGTATTCTTACTTAAAAATAGTATTAGAATAGAAGAAATAATAATAGTAATAAGAGCATAATAAGTTTTACATAAATTAATCATAATAATTATTTTTAATTTGTATGCTTATGAAACAGGAATAAATTTATTTTCTAATTTTACAAAATATATAATAAGCAAGATTATTTAAACGATTTTTTCGACTTCTCTTTTTACCTCATTATTGGCATAGGTATAGCTCAATTGAGAGAAATCAACTGTAGTAATATAAAGTTTTTTTTCATTTGATTCTTGTCAAATAATCTATTTACTTTTTAAATTTCTAATTAAAAAAAGAGTTTATTAGCATATCAACAATTGTAAAAGCAAGACCTGAATTATGGTCAATTCACAGAGTTTTACATGATCTGATATACATCCGTGTGTTACCCTACCCTAAATCAAAAAGTTTGCTTAAGAACTTCTTAGTAAAAGTGAAAAGATTTCAACATTTTAATCAAGATTTAATTTGATAACTAATTTTTTTCAACAAATAAACTAATGAAATTCAAAATAAATTAAAATAGGGAGCCAGGTAGTTCGTAAATATGAAAACATAAAAAGAAAAAAACTACCCTATTAGGTATTTAATTTTTTTTTCTAAAATTACCCTTATATTACTGTCTTTGCTATTACTTATTTGATTTCTTAGTGGAAGAGTAATTTTTTATTTAATATAAAACTATTTAAGTCATTTTTTATACATAATAAATTTAAAATAGAAAAAGGAGTTAAACACTCTTGTATACATTTTATTTTTTAGTGCAAAAAATAGAGGTACTTCGGTCAAATTCTTCTACATGGACAATATGAAAATTACAAATCTCTAAATAATTTGTGCGAAATATTTAGTGTAAGAAGATCACATTTGTATTGGAAAAAAAAAGAAAAAGATCACATTTGTAAATTTTTAATTAATTTTTACCCTCTCGACCTCCTGAAGATTGAATTGGTATGAAGGATAGTATTCGGTCTTTATATTTCAAGTTTATAAAAGGAATTAATATATTAAATAATTCAATTAAAAAATAAAACTTGAAAACTGGACATAGAGAAAGCTAATAAAACGTGAAGGTTGTTGCCGTTATTAGGTGCCACGTCAGAACTACTTTGCCTCAAATTTGGGATCTTTCCTATTTGCAGTTTAATTTGGATTTCTTTTACTGGAAAGGTTGTTTTGTTAGATAAAAAATTAAAAGAAAAAGTAATATAGATAAGTAAAAGTATGTGTAAGATTTATTTTTTCTCTTTGTTATTCACTATTTTCTTTTTATTTATATTTCTTTAACTAAATAATATTCTTCTTACACCCAAACATAAAATGAGCGGGATGGATTAGCAATTTTCTCTACCCTTTATAAATTATAACCTTCATAAATTTATAGTTTTTTATTTTAAAAGATTACATTATTTTTAACAATAAAAAATGTTACACTAATTTTTTCTTTAATAAAAAATAAGTGACTAAAATTATATTGTTTTATAATATAATAATTATTAAATATGTATTTCTATGCATAAATAGTTATTTTTTATATTTATAATAAATTAAGTTTATATATTTTTTTTCATAGAAAAAATTATACAGTTTACATATCTACAAAAAGAGAGAGTATTTATCTAAAATTTATATCTTCCCAACCGTTTTATTTCAAATGCTGGAACGTAATCCCCAGATTCTCCACGCGCATTCCTCATGCACAAACACACGCTCTCCCTAGTACGCAGAGTTGAGTTGAATTTTAATATATTAAATTTATTTATTTAAGCTTTGGCACTCACTTAAGTGGATCTTTATTTATTTTTCAATAAGCTTCGTGACATATGGGTCTTAAAATTGACAGACATGAGCGTGGAATAATGTAGCATGTCACAATCGCCTTAAATCAATAATCTTGAAATAATTTATTGATGTCAGTATTTTATTTAAAAAAATTAAAGGGTGATTGAACTCAAATTTAAACTAAAGTAACATTGGTCAAAGTTTAATTATAAATTCAAAAATATGTTAAATATTTTATATTAATTATAAATGTAAAATTTTAATTTACAAAAATATATTAAATATTTTATATTAATTCTCAAAAATTTTATTTTTATAATAATTATTTAAATATTACTTAATATTATTTATTGATTATTATTCAATCATTAAAAATAAAACTATTAAAATTATTTTTATTTTTATTTTTATACTTAACTTTTTATGTAACAAATTCAAAAAAAAAAAAGTTTTCTCTTAGCGAATTGTAACTTTTTTCAACTTTATTTATCTTTTCCCCCTCCAAAAAACAATTTTGCACGGATTGCATAGTATAGTAAATATTGCAGATTTTTCCGGCAAAAAATATGCAAGACAAATAGTTGAGAGATAAAATATTAATTTGCCAAGTCAATATTTTGTTATCAAAATTATCAAATATGAAATAATATACTAAATTGAATGATCTATAATAGACTTGATTACGTGTCGGGCTTATTCAAAAATCGGTCAGGTTCATAAAAAAATCTGCAATTTTTATAGGTGGGGGCTCGAGCCTGGCCCGACACTGTTTGAACAATACTGGGCTGGCTCAAGCCGGTTAAAATCGGGCTTGGCTCGAGCTGGCCCGTTCTGAGCAACTCTTTTTTTATATATATATTTTTATCTTTTTTTAGTTTTAAATATTATATATATTTCATTACTTGTTAGACATACTTTTTATTTTTATTTTAAATTTAAAATAACATATTAAAAATTACAAAAAATTTAAATAACTTATATATATATATTTATATCTATATAAGATAGTAAAACCTCTCAAAATAATAATTTTTCTAATAATATTACTATTAATAATTTATTTTATTTGAATTATAATTTATTCATAATAATATATTATACAATAAGTAAAAGTAAAAAAAATAATAATAATCATATATGTTATATAATTCATTTTTACTTATATTTATAGTTATAAATAAATGTTCTAATAATATTATTTATTAATAATATATAAAAAATAATTATAATACGGGAGGGTTCGAACTCGGGCCGAGTTTTAAAAAAAGTCTAAACCTGACCCTTTTTATATTCGAGCTTTTTAAAAACGGGTTCATTTTTTTTTTTTTGGGCTCATATCCATATTTTTTGGCCCGAACCTATCGGGCTGGCGTGGGCTTCTCGGCCTATGATCAAGTCTAGTCTATAACCTATGATTTCAAATAAAACATTTTATCTATTGTCAAATAGAAAATAAAGTGAAAATCTATAGGTAGTTGTATGCAATAGAAATGGAATTGACTAGCAATTCATAGTTAGATGAATCAATCATAGTAAACATATTGGAAACAAGTTGTATCAATAACTTGAAATACATGATATTATAATAATGGATATCATCATTAAAAAAAAACTATATATCAAATACTGCCCATGAGAACCTTTTCAGGCCTAGTAACTTATAGGTATAATATTATGATAAACTCTTCCAATGTAGTTCAAATAACACAACCAAAGTATAGTATTTAATCAAAACTAATTTTATAACTATTTAACTAATAATGATTAACATAGTGCTTCTATATATATTTAATAGTCCACAATGACAAAACTCTGCAAATCCAAATATACTTTTATAACAGTAAAAAGCATGAGAGACATATTTATTGATGACCTGAACTATTTTGTCTTGTACATTTAAAGAGAATAAATTTTATTTATCATTATTTTTTAAGTCAATCTCATTATTCTTGTAAAATATAGAAAGAGAATAATATAAAAAATAAAAGTATAAATAAGACTTACTTTTTTTTTGTATCATTCTTTATCTTCTCTCATTCTTTTTCAAATTCTAAAAAAGCTCTACAATAAAAAATTATAAAAAAATAGACTTGGTTAACTTTGCAAGAAAGCATCCTTAATTGAAGCGAGTAGGGGAGACTATAATACCCAAGCGCGTGTGATAGCATCACAACATCCGCGAAAATTGTCTTTCCCGCGGCTATTGAATGAGGTCCTCGCTCCGTTACACCACCAGCATCCCACTTTAACGTAGGCAACCAACTCAGCCAGTGAAGAAAGAAGAAAGGTCGAGGGCGGCCATTAATGCTCAGCTCAACAACCAATCCACTCTTGCAATTTAGGAGTAGTAGTACTACAGACACGTACACCCGTTCTTACCACATTAGTGCATTCTCTTTCTCCCTCCTCCTCATCTTCTTTGGTCGTGTTTGGGAGAGAGAGGCGCCGTAGATCTACAGTGCGCGCCATGTGGAACTCCACCAAGAACGCCTTCGCCCGATCGGCGTCGTTTAGAGAGGACGTGGAAGACGAGGAGGCGCTCCGGTGGGCCGCACTGGAGAGGCTGCCGACGTACTCGCGAGCACGCAGAGGCATTTTCAAGAACCTTACCGGTGACAAGAAGGAGATCGATGTGAGCGAGCTCGAGGTACAGGAGCGGATGCTCGTTTTGGAAAGATTGACTGATTCCGTTGACGGTGACCCCGAGAAGTTCTTCGATCAGATGAGAAGCCGATTTGACAAGTAATTTTGTCTTTTGATTTTACTTGGTTAGTTGCCGAGAAAATGTAGGATTAGAAGAAACTGATGCCAAGTCAGTTATAATCTCTCAGTGTCTGAGTAATCCAACAGTAGATCATAGCTTGTGCGCTGCCACATGTATATACTAACTACCATTTAGTGCTAATCTTCTGCTTGTTCTTTTTTCAATTATGATCTCATTTTGAGTGTTTAAAGCTCAAAATACGACTACGGTATGAAAATATTTGTCTTCCAATACGCTGATTCTTATGCTTCTTTACTTTATACTTTCGCTTTAGCTTAACGGTGAGAATACTAATTTTCATTAATTTTTTTACTCCATGAATGGTTTCTCTCAGAGTAAAGTTGAGGTTTCCGAAGATTCAAGTTCGATTTCAACACTTGACGGTTGAAACTTTTGTCCACGTTGGAAGCAGAGCCCTGCCTACGATTCCTAATTTTATCTGCAATATGGCCGAGGTGTTTTCTTTTTTCTTTATTTGATTTCGGATCGTTTTGATTGGGCATCTGTCCAATCAGGGGTTTTTTTTTGGTCATATAACATCGAAGTTTTCTAATTTGCTTTCTTTTTGTCGTTTAGGCTCTTTTAAGACAGTTGCGAATATACAGAAGAAAGAGAAGCAAATTGACAATTCTAGCCGACATCAGTGGGATTATTAGACCTTCAAGGTATGTCGTGAAAGATTTTCAATCCTTTAGAAAGTCTGGGTGAATATCATGGTTTTGTGGCATCCTTGTTTGTCCTAAACTATGTCATTAAAATGACAAAAGCTATTTATCCAGGTTACTTTGGTTCCTTCACACAACTAATTGTTGTAGATAAAACATAAATTTTGTGAATCAAATTTTCTTTGCGTAAAAATAAGTAAAACATTTCCTCCAAGCAATTTTTGAATGTTAGGTTTCTAACTTTCTATATCAAAATTAAAAAAAAAAAGATTTTAAATTTATTATATATTTAAAATTGATGGATTTCTTCAGTCGTGTTACTTAGCATGTTTGTGCATCATGTATTAAATACTTACTTACATTGAAATTAGACAAAAACCTTAAATTGAAATTTGTTTAACTCGATCACATTGGTCTTGTTCTTCTTAAAGATTGACACTACTGTTGGGTCCGCCAAGCTCTGGAAAAACGACACTACTATTAGCTCTTGCTGGCAGGCTGGGACCTGGTTTGCAGGTACTCAGATTTTTAATTACCTTAAGTGAGGTAGAATTGGACTTGCTATTTAAGCCTAATCCCGTGCATACTCATCATAAGTTAAGCAAACGGTTCTTTGGAATTAATAACTGACCTAATAACCGGAGCTACTATGTACGGAGGCTTTTCTGCACTGCGCTTGCTTGTTATCCCTAACAGATTCACTTTCGTGTATAATGAGGTTTTGGATGGATACATTCTTTAATTTTTTTCACATGACAAACATTCTAAATAGTCTAATTGACTAAATGACTAGACTAGCCTATAATACTCCACTTTGGACTTGTAGCTTATTTTTTTCTTCTTCTTCTTCTTCTTCTCTTTTTTTTTTTTGGTATGCCCTTTGAAGATGTCAGGGAGCATCACGTACAATGGACATGGTCTCAATGAGTTTGTTCCTCAGAGAACAGCTGCTTATGTCAGCCAACAAGACTCACACGTGGCAGAGATGACTGTAAGGGAAACTCTTGAGTTTGCAGGCCGCTGTCAAGGCGTTGGATTTAAACATGGTATGCTTTTAAGAGGCCATGTTAATTTGCACATTTACATGCTGAATTCTAAATTCTCAAATCTTAACAGATATGTTGCTGGAACTCGCCAGAAGAGAAAAAAATGCTGGGATAAAACCAGATGAAGATCTTGATATATTCATGAAGGCAATTCCTATAATGTTACTTTTCTCTCTAAAAGTTTCTTTAATTAGTGGACACTAATAAATTAAATATAATTTTTTTCTGTAGTCTTTAGCTCTCGTTGGACAGGAAACAGATCTTGTGGTGGAGTATGTCATGAAGGTACTCTCTAAATGCTGTTAGCCTGTTACTCCTGAACTCACAAAGAACTGCCTTAGTGATTATGAACATAAATCTCTTTCCTCATATTGTGGGAGTAATATTTTTATTTACTTACAAAGGATATTTTGCTTTATTAATGTCCCTATTAATGCCGTTCTTTTGACTGTGGCTAGCGATTTGAATGATGAAAAATATTTCTTAGTATGTGTTAAAAAATGAGATGTGTATTATGTCTGATTTGTTTGGCTATTTTCTTATTTAGTTCTATAATTCTTCTGATGTACTAAAATATTTCTGACAAAGATATTAGGTATGGACATATGTGCTGACACATTGGTAGGAGATGAAATGCTCAAGGGCATTTCAGGGGGCCAAAAGAAGCGCCTTACAACAGGTATGTGTGCGTGTAGCTTTGAGTCCTGTATCACCAAGTTAAACGCATACACAGGCTTACCACCTGATGTGTGATTACCAGGTGAATTACTGGTTGGTCCAGCAAGAGTGCTGTTCATGGATGAAATATCAACTGGTCTTGATAGTTCAACTACTTATCAAATTATCAGATATCTTAAGCATTCGACCCGTGCACTTGATGCAACCACTATCATATCTCTTCTACAACCACCTCCCGAGACATATGAGTTGTTTGATGATGTCATTCTTCTGTGCGAGGGTCAAATAGTGTATCAGGGACCCCGTGAAGGTGCTCTTGAATTTTTCAAATTGATGGGATTTAGTTGTCCCGAGCGAAAGAATGTGGCAGACTTCTTGCAAGAAGTGAGTAGTAAAGATAGTAGAACATAGCTTCCTACTCTGTAATCGGTATGCTTTTAGTCATTGCTCAAGTTCTGGTAAACAGGTTACATCAAAGAAGGACCAACAGCAGTACTGGTCCGTTCTCGACCGTCCTTACCGGTACATTCCTGTTGGGCAGTTTGCGGAAGCTTTTGCCTTATATCGCGACGGAAAGAATTTGTCTGAGGAACTAAAAATTCCTTTCAATAAACGCTTTAATCATCCAGCAGCCTTGGCAACCTCTAGTTATGGAGCGAGAAAGCTTGAACTTCTCAAGACCAGCTTCCAATGGCAGAAGCTACTGATGAAGCGGAATTCATTTATTTATGTTTTTAAATTTGTTCAGGTAATCTTACCAGTGTGCAATCTACCGTCAAAGCCAAAAAAGTTGCCGATTTATATAGGTTTTGTTATAAGGTAACTAGTGGTATGGTCACGCAAAAAACGAACAATTAAACCAGAGATATATATATATATATATATATACTATTTTTTATGAGGAAACTTAATTTTAATTTTTCATTATTTTTTTCCTTATGTCGTCTTTTAATGTCATTGCATGCCTTTCTCTCTTTATTTCATATTTTGACTGTCCATCGGCGTCTGTTTCTATTTAATTTTACCCAGTTTCATACTGTATATTTTGAAAATATTAAAGGATTTCTCAATTCTGGTTATCGACTTCAATTTCTTGACCGTCATTGACCAGTTTATTAATTGATGACTTATTTACTTACACTTTGTGATTATAAAACTATCTTTTGTTTCGGTTTTTAACCAATTACATGATGGATGCAAGGTTTTTATAGTTGATCTTGAGTACTATGTACTATTTTCAGCTTCTCTTGGTTGCTTTGATCACAATGAGTGTTTTCTTCCGGACAACAATGCATAAAAATACAATAGACGATGGAGGTTTATATCTTGGGGCACTGTACTTCTCTACGGTAATTATTCTCTTCAATGGTTTCACGGAGGTGTCAATGTTGGTTGCAAAGCTTCCAGTAATTTACAAGCACAGAGACTTGCACTTCTATCCTAGTTGGGTTTTCACACTCCCTTCTTGGGTCCTCAGTATCCCAACTTCCCTCATGGAGGCCGGATGCTGGGTGGCAGTCTCGTACTATACGATTGGATATGATCCTGCAATTTCTAGGTAAATCTTGTGTTCACTCCGTGTTGTTGTATATTATGACAGTTTATAATGAGTGACTGTTATATGTACTTATGCTTTTTTTTTTCTTTTGGGGCTAATAACTATAATATGTGTTTCTGGATCTGCAGATTTTTTAAGCAGTTTTTGCTATATTTCCTTCTACACCAGATGTCAATTGGTCTCTTCCGTTTGATAGGATCCTTGGGCCGGAATATGATCGTAGCCAATACCTTTGGATCCTTTGCCATGTTGATTGTGATGGTTCTGGGAGGATATATAATTTCAAGAGGTCAAATAGGAGTTGCAATCTTTACATGTTTTTAAATTTATTTTGACTAATTAATTTTTCCAACTTAAAAGCTTCTCCTTTTGGGCAGATCATATACCTCGTTGGTGGATATGGGGCTTTTGGATTTCTCCTTTAATGTATACGCAAAATTCAGCTTCTGTAAATGAGTTCCTTGGGCATTCCTGGCATAACGTATAATCCTTATTCCTTAATAATTGTTATCAGCCGTTACATTTTCCTTGCAGTACCTTGAAACTATCATTCTGGCTAGTTGAGCAATGCATATGGCTTTGTTACGAGGTTTTAATATAATTTTGTCTAGCTGATTTTACTGCTTTGAAACACGTACTGTGTTTTCTCGTTTTGTAGAGAGCTGGAAATCATACCACCCTTCCATTGGGTAAAGCAGTATTAAGAGCGCGGAGTTTGTATCCAGAAAGCTATTGGTTTTGGATTGGTGTTGGTGCAATGGTTGGATATACAATTTTGTTCAACACACTATTTACAGTATTCCTAGCTTGCCTTAATCGTAAGACATGTTCCTCTATGAACAAGTCCTCTCATAATCTAATATTACTTTGCCTTCTGGTGCTGCATGGACCCGAAATATTAATTTTAAATAATCTCTTTAATAATTGCTTCAGCTTTGGGAAGGCGACAAGCTGTCGTCTCAAAGGAGGAGCTGGAAGAGAGAGAAAAGAGAAGAAAAGGTGAAAGTGTTGTTATTGAGCTGAGAGAGTACTTGCAGCATTCAGGATCAAGTGGTTTGTAAATTATACATTGCATTTTTTTCCTTTTGTATTTTTCTGCTTCTATATATAATAGGGAAGTAACATGTTATCCAATTGTCTTTTTTTTCAGGAAAACATTTTAAGCAAAGAGGAATGGTTCTCCCATTTCAACCTCTTTCAATGGCTTTCAGCAATGTTAATTACTATGTGGATGTCCCTGTGGTGCGTAAAAATGACTTCATTTTTTTATATTTGTTTTTCTGTTCGTTAGACTAATTCCTGTTTCATTCAAATATTGCTTCAGGAATTGAAACAAGAAGGGATATTAGAAGACAGGCTGCAGTTGTTAGTTAATGTTACGGGAGCTTTTAGGCCTGGTGTGCTGACAGCATTGGTTGGAGTTAGTGGTGCTGGAAAAACCACTCTCATGGATGTATTAGCTGGAAGAAAAACCGGTGGAACCATAGAAGGGGGCATATATATATCTGGTTATCCAAAAATACAAGACACTTTTGCAAGAATTTCTGGCTACTGTGAGCAGACTGATGTTCATTCTCCGTGCTTGACTGTCTTGGAATCACTATTATTCTCTGCCGGGCTTCGATTACCTTCAGACGTTGGCTTGGGGATACAAAAGGTAAAAAATGAAAAATAGCATAACTTTTTCCAATACCATCGGCACATAATGATTTTTTGGGAATTTTGATGGTCAGGCTTTTGTTGAGGAGATAATGGAGCTTGTGGAGCTCACTTCCTTGAGTGGAGCACTTGTGGGTTTACCTGGAATTGATGGATTGTCAACAGAACAACGAAAAAGGTTAACCATTGCAATTGAACTGGTTGCCAACCCTTCTATAGTCTTCATGGATGAGCCCACATCAGGGTTGGATGCTCGGGCTGCAGCCATCGTGATGCGAACTGTGAGGAATATAGTAAATACTGGGAGAACTATTGTGTGCACAATTCATCAGCCTAGCATAGACATATTTGAATCCTTTGATGAGGTATTGTCCTTAAAAAAGAGCTTTTTCAGATTTGTTTCATCCAATAAAGAGTATTTGATGCTGGACTCATCAATGGGCAACACGGCCTCTCTGTGTCCCTCTTAATGGGAGGGGCTAACTTTATTGTGGATGCTGTTACAGTTTTTATAATAATATCTTTCTATCATGTTTTTCTGTGAAAACTATCCCTGTAGCTGTATTATCTTTTCTCTAGGACCAGTTATTCTATAAATTATCCAATCTGATCAATGTTTTGAGAGAGCATATATTGCCCATCTTGAATTTCTCTAGCATTTCTATCTCCTCACTAGTTCAATCATTTCCCAAAATATTTTGCAGCTTCTCTGTATGAAGCGTGGGGGAGAGCTAATATATGCTGGTCCTCTTGGCCCCAAGTCTTGTGAGCTAATAAGTTATTTTGAGGTCTGCTAATGCACACTTAGTTCTTATGGAATAATTCATATATTGTTGAGTGGTGATGGAAAAATCCTCATTTTTTTTTGTATGAATAATTCTTCTGTAGGCGATTGAAGGAGTTCCAAAGATCAGAACTGGGTATAACCCTGCTACATGGATGCTGGAGGTTACTTCTTCACTGGAAGAAAACCGGCTGGGAGTGGACTTTGCTGAAATCTACCGAAGATCAAGTTTATTTCTGTATATGCAATTTTTGTTTCAATTTCTCTACATAAATTTGCAGTTATCTATGCAACAGCTGCTTTCTGTGTCATGATATACTGTCTTTATTTATATTTTTCAGACGAAACAAAGAGTTGGTTGAAAGCTTGAGCAAGCCAAGTAGTAATTCAAAAGAATTGAATTTTCCTAGCAAGTACTGTCGGTCATATTTTGAGCAGTTCCTTACTTGTCTCTGGAAGCAAAATCGATCTTATTGGCGTAACCCGCAATACACTGCTGTTCGCTTCTTCTACACTGTCATCATCTCATTGATGCTTGGAACTATATGCTGGAGATTTGGTGCCAAGAGGTCCTTTTCTTTGCGTTTTATATTCTTCCGTGGATTTTCTATCTTCAAGAGCATTCTGGCTCAAAAATGTTGGGAAACCTTAGTGTCCGTTGTTCACTATTAAGATCCGTCTTTACAATCTGGTCCTGCTAGTGGCAGGTAGCCATGATTTACCCCATAGATGTGTGTTTCTATGTTTGTTGCTCAGTGCACCAAAAAAATGAACATATAAAGCCCTTCAAGGCAGAAGCAATTGAAAGAGACATCATTTTTTATGTTGAAAAAGCTAGGTCAAGATGCCATGGAGACCAATTTTCCACGTTAATACATTTAAGATTTTGAAGTGAGTGATCGACTAATAATTGAACTTACAGAAGGAAGAACCAAAAAGAATTGGGACGAAGGCTGTTACCATGATATCTGGTGTCTTCTTGAATGATTGTTTAAGTTGGGTTGCTATATGCTAATATTATTGTAATCTATAGTTGATTAATATAACAGATTCAAGATTCAATGCTATTTCAACCTCAATATCTACCACTGGCTCTAATGTACTTGCACATCCTGTGATTATCTCATCTTACTATTTTCTGAAAAGCCGATTTCCTGTATCAACTGACTACTTTATTTTGTATTTTTACAGGGAGACGCAGCAAGATATATTTAATGCCATGGGATCTTTGTATGCAGCAACCCTCTTTATTGGCATCACAAATGGCACGGCTGTTCAACCTGTTCTCTCTGTTGAAAGATTTGTTTCATATCGAGAAAGAGCTGCAGGGATGTATTCAGCTTTACCATTTGCATTTGCTCAGGTTTATTTTTAGTAGTACATATCTTTCTACGCTTTAATTCGTAAAAACTGCCGTTTCCGAAAGTTGGTTAATGTGTTATGTTTCATTATGCAGGGTGCTATTGAGTTTCCTTACGTGTTTGCCCAGGCTATCATATACTGCTCAATATTCTATTCCATGGCTTCCTTTGAATGGACTGCTGTTAAGTTCATTTGGTACATATTCTTCACGTATTTTACCATGCTATATTTTACCTTCTATGGAATGATGACCACGGCTGTCACACCAAATCACAATGTTGCTGCCATTATTGCCGCTCCATTTTATATGTTGTGGAACCTTTTCAGCGGTTTCATGATCCCTCACAAGGTATGGCAACTCATTGCTTTCTTACTTGTTTAGTGTCGATTTTTTTTGTTGATTCTGGGATAACTGTTAAGAAATTAATGCTTACATTTAAAGTTGGACCATGAAATGCGTAAATTAAAATAACTGATTTGTTCTTCGAAACCACATTTTTCGTACTGGTTTTTGGTAAATATATTGGCACCCGTACAGGCTATTTAAAACGTTATAAAGTCACTGTATGGTAGCGTTGAAGAGTTTCAATAGTTTACGCGAGTTATAGTTAATCTTATGTGCTATCGTGTAAACGAAAAAAAAAGAAAAAGAAAAAGTTACAGCCCTTAATTATCTCAATGATTCATTGGGAATTTATTCGATCAACATGTTCGAGTTTTGATTAGTTTGCCTCCCAATTATGATATCTCTTACTTATATTGTTACAAATGGGAGTTCGTAGATTTGAATCTTAGGCCTCCAAACTCTTGTAAGCTATTCAAATTCGCAGGGAGGGAAATTAAAAAAAAAAAATGCATATGGGGATGAAGTGTGCTACACCATTTTTTGAGAGGCAAAAAATTGAATCTTATATATAATGATAAAATATTGTCAGTTTCTAAATCATACTAGAGACTGCTTCACCATACAAGGTCTAATTTTTTGGAAGTGCTGCCCCTAATTCCTATAACATAGTTCAGTTCCTGCAAATCCTTATCACCTAATAGTTTAATAAGATACTTGGAAATTGTTACTTTGAAAAGCAAAAGGTCTCCTAATCTCACATGCAATAAATTATATCCTTTGCTTAAGAAAGCGTGAAGTAACAAGACATGCCACTGCTAGCTAGATCCATGGCAGACCTTAAATAACTGATTCCCTGTTCTTACCCTAGCAATTTGATTGCCATGTTTTAGTAAACACATGAAATTCTTACTTGTCTTTTCTTCTACCATTTATTAATTTGTTCTGGTCCTTTTCTCAGAGAATTCCTATATGGTGGAGATGGTATTACTGGGCAAACCCTGTAGCTTGGACTCTCTATGGCCTCGTAACTTCTCAGTATGGTGATGATTATAAACTTGTGAAGCTATCTGATGGAATCAACTTGAAACCCATAAGGCAGGTGCTCGTAGATGTGTTTGGTTATAAGCATGATTTCTTGTGCGTTGCTGCTATAATGGTACCTGGTTTCTGCATATTTTTTGCAATAATATTTGCCTTTGCAATTAAATCCTTCAATTTCCAAAGGAGATAACAGGATGGACTTGCATGCCGTAAGAGTTATGGTATTAAGTTGTATCGCAGTTTTCCAATTAATTAAGTCTGACATTTGTATAGTAAACGTGACTAGCTATAGCAAAGAAGTGTGCTTTTATTTAGGGTTTGTAAACTAATAAGAATACTTTTTCAAAAATTGTTTTGTTCTATACAATTCAAATCAAATTTATTTTTTAAAGAGACATTATTAATTGTCGCAAATGTGTGGAATCAAGTGGAAATTTTTATTATGCCTTTGCTTATTACAAGTGCAAACACTTCTATTATCGTGTCATATCATAACCATATTGAATATTGACATCCATGCACTCTCGGAAAATGTTTCGATAATGGGGCTGTGTGGCAAAGTCTACATGTGTCACTCAACTTGGAGGTCAGCTGGCAAGTCTGAGTGGAAATCACATTGTGTGCACTGCCCTTAAAATCTTTTTAATATGAGATCTAATGTTAGTTGTGGTGGCATTTGAAAATATATGAAATATATAGTTAGATCCATGGAAATAGCCTAAGTAACCGTAGTCATGCTGCAACGCTTATGCATGGAACAGGTTACTGATCAGGATTTCGTTTGTCATCTCTTTTTCCTCCTTCTGTACCAAATTACAAATAGCCTTAAAAACTCATTAGGTGTGATTTCATTTTGATCAATTCGAGCAAGCAGAAGTTTTCATATTTGATTTTCTAAGCAATCATATCCCCAAGAAAGAGAAAACCCCAACAAAAGAACTTGCTTCGAGTAAGATCTTAAAATCCTTGAACTTGGATGGTATGCATTTAACCTACAATGTTGGAGTATCTTATTTTATTACAAAAATATGTATATATCTCTTATCAGATTTTCATCCCTACTGATTATTTTGAAAAAATTTAATCCAAATTGATAGAGTAGACAATAAAATCCCAGAAATCATATTACAAAATCTCACGATAAAAAATTTTATGATAAATTTAAATTGAAAAATAAAAAAGAGAAAAGAAAAAAAAAGTTAATTTAAACATTCTCCTTAATTTAAATTCGAATAAAAGGCTTTCTTATCATTCTCTTTAATCTATAAATATAACTTTCCTCTTTTGTGGGTTGGGGAAAGGTAACGAATATACGAGAGGAAGGAGACAAATAAATTAGAAAATAAACCTGCCGTGTTAGTCTCAATTGATCATCGACATGTTACAACATTAAAGAATTAATAAGTTTCTTATATCATTCAAATTATTTCTTGTCAAACTTAAAGATGGAGACATCTGTATTCGAATTCAAACGTAGGATGCAATTTTTCCTTGTCAACAGTCAAGCATTTGACTTTCATGGGTAAGATTGAATGTCAAAGGAAAGATTAATTTATTTTCTGTTTACTTACCAAATTGACAAAAGAAAAAAAAGGCTTAATAAACATAGAAAATAAATGTTCAAGGAAGATATGATATATCATTTAATTACTTCAAACGAGTACTGATAATAGCAATAGTTATTGACTTTTTTGTTCGGTTCTTGGACTAATTATGTATTTACTAATTAATGGCGATAGCTGTGAAGGGTCTTGAATGGAGCATCCAAAGCCAGATAGACACAGAAACGACAAAATTGAGACACAGAAAGAGCCAAGAGAGGTTCTGAAACACGGTTCCAAAATAGACAATAGCAGGCTCCTCTCTGTCGCATCCAACATAAGACAAGACCTGGTCAAAACTCAAAGGAAATAACCTTCTTTCTCTCTCTCTTTCTCTCTTATATTTCCTATAAGACCACTTTTTATGGGATATAAAAATACATATTCAGAACTACTAGCATAGATGGTTGAAGAATGAACTCAATCTCTCAATCCTTCAAGAAAAATCCCATCCACCTCAACCACCACTTAATCCCCTTGGACTTCAAAACCGTTCTCTCCATACCCGACTCCCACCAATGGACCCTATCCACGGACCACCCGGTTGTCGAGCCTTTTCCATTCGGATCCCCTCCCCTCATCAACCTCTCCGACCCCAACGCTAAATCTCTCATAAGACGTGCTTCTGAGAAATGGGGTGTCTTTCAAGTCACCAACCACGGCGTTCCCATCACCCTCCTCAGAGACCTTGACCTCCAAACTTGGAACTTATTCTCCTTACCCACTCACCGGAAACTCTGCGCCCTCCGGTCCCCGGATGGCGCCGCTGGCTACGGGTTGCCTCGCATTTCGGTGTTCTTCCCGAAACTCATGTGGTCGGAAGGGTTCTCGATGGTAGGGTCTCCGGCGGAGCATGCCACCCAGCTTTGGCCTCATCAGCCGGCACAACTAGAAAATTTCTGGTACGTAACATTATGTTATGAGGTCGTTGTTTCTCAGTTGGGTTCATATTTAATAGCTAGAAATATTGGATTCTAGGAGTTTTACTTCAGAAACATAGACAGTGACACAGATACAATATAATATAGACCTGACAAAGCAAAATATATAGGGTTTAGGTGAAATTTTAAATTTATCTTAAAAACAAAAGTTGCAACCAAACCAAGGAAGGTTTGAAATCACCATATTGATGTTGTTTTGTTGTTATAGACTATAGTGATCAGAGTGTTATTGGCATCAGTGTATATAGTTTATACTTTATAGGGTGTTTTGTGAAGAATTGCTGCCACGTATTGAGGGTGTGGTGTGCAATGCTCGTCGTTTCGTTTGTAGTATAGCTATGGCTTATATATACATATATATAAAAATATATATATATCTAAATCTAAATGGTTGTATGTTAGTTTTTCGGTATTAATTACTTTTGGCCTCTCCCCAGATTAAGTCTACCGTTGGAGTAATTTTAAAGGCTCATAAAAATCATACTCATTGATAAAAAAGATACCTTTGAGTGTATTGCTTCGTTACTATCTATGCTTAAGGATGGAGGGTGGACGAGTGTTTGGTTTATAGCTAAGTGAGGTGGCATAGTGTGAGTGGGAGAAGGAGATTACGCCTGGTTGAGCAAAGCATATACTCGTGTTTTCACATATATAGAACATGGTCATGCACCACCATGCATTGTCTTTCACGTAGCTCCTCCCCCTAATTCCCCTGTCTTTGTTTAGGCTTCAGATCAGAGTATCCCATGTATAGGCCCCTAGGTCATACCTCTCTTTTGTCCTTACTCATGCTTTTATCTTCGTTTTAATTATTATTTTTTTTGTAAAATAACCCCACTTGTACCGATGGTTTGTGATAAATCGCTCTCTCATCACTTAATTATACTATTTTTTATTATAAAAGTTACATAATTCTAAAATTAAACATATTTATATTTGAACTCATTTTTATCAAAATACTCTTAAATTTATAAAATAACTAATTTTTAAATTTAATAAACTTTAAAATTTTTTGATAAAAATAAATAATTGTTAAAATAAATAAGAAAATATCTATAAATCAACTTAAAAAAATATAACTAATTGAAAGACAATAATTAATAATGTTTGATTTCAACAATAGTATGTACATTAAATATATATATTTTTGACAAATTTGATTAAATTTTAAAGTAAATTAGGTTTATTGTTTTGAACAAAAAATAATTAACAATCAAAAAAAGTTTTTTCTTAAATTTTTTAATGTTATTTTTAATAAAAAAATAAATTTATTGATTATTAAGAATATTTTTTAATAGCAAAAGACATTTATTATGACATGTTGAAGATCTAACTCTACTAAGTAATTAAAGTTTCGAACCTGGTGGTTGGTAATAGTACCGCAATGGCGGAGGTGATGTGGCGTAGCATACATAATCTAGTACGTTGTCGTTTTGCTGTGTAAATTGCAAACCTTTAACCTTAATGTCACCGATCACCCACTCTGTATCATCATCTCAATTACTCCTAATACCAAATTGCTTTTCTTTCCTGTAAATATTATTTTTCCACCACTGCCCCTAACATAGAACCTTGGTCATGAAATCACTGCTCACCTTTAGCTACATAAAAATAAAAGAGATGAATTAAAGTTTAAAGTTTAAAACAAAATATAATATTTTTCTAAATTCTTGAGTTAAAATGAAAATATTAAATTTTAATTAACATTAATAGCAAGAGTTTATGAGATTTTAACTATAAAGATGATACTTGTCTTAACTCAATGTTAAAATTGCAAAAAAAAAAATTTTAGTTTAAAAAGTTAATTAGGATTTAATATTTTTATTTCAGTATTAAAACTGTTTTGTAAGATTTTAAAGTGTCTTAGTTTAAACGTGATAAAATGTAATTTTTCTATAATAAAAATTAAGTGAATTATAATTATATAAATATTTTGGGGTGAGTTTGTAAGAAATTTTGTTATGAATCCCTAAGTCTCCATATGGATGATTTGTCTCATGACTAGTGAAGTGGATTGGTTGAGGTGTACATCTAAACACCTCCCAGCCATAACATTTAAAAAGAAATCAAAATAATAAGGTTAAATTAATATTTTAATCCTTTAAATTTATTCATTCTTTCATTTTGACTTTTTAAGTTTGCTTCATGTCAAATAAGTTTTAACTTCTAATTCATATCACAGATATCCTAAATTGTTGATTTTGTCTTTCAATTTAACAAACATAAAGATGCAAGTCAGTGCTGTCTAGACAGAACTAACGATTTAAGATAGATATATATATATATATATATATATGATATGAATTAGTAATAACAGGACTAATTTAACACCAAAAGAAAAACATTTAAACAAACAAATTAATCAAAACGATAAATAAATTTAAAAGATAAAGAAACTAATTCGTCAAATAATACTAATTTTGAGGCTAACATGAATTTTCATCAACTCTTTCTAGCTAGCGCTATTTTTAATAAAGTTATGAATTTTCCTTGTCTTGGGGTGCAGCAATGTAATGGAGACGTACCAGATAGAGATGAAGAAAATGACAGAGAAAATCATCGAACTGATGCTGGGCTCAATGGGCTTAACCCTAGAAGATATCAAGTGGTTCAATCCCAATAACAAAGCCCAAGCTCTGCTTCAACTGAACTCATACCCGGTCTGTCCAGACCCGAGTCGGGCTATGGGCCTGGCCCCACATACAGACTCATCTCTGCTCACAGTTTTGTACCAAAGCAGCTCACTTGGGCTACAAGTTCTGAGAGAAAGCATAGGGTGGGTGCCGGTGCACCCAATCTCCGGTGCACTTGTTGTGAACGTTGGTGACTTGATGCACATACTCTCCAATGGCAGATTCAAGAGCACTTTGCATAGAGCAGTTGTGAACAAGAAACAACATCGTATCTCAGCTGCTTACTTCTATGGCCCACCAAGTGATGTGAAGATATCACCATTGATGAGCCTCACTGACCATCATCACCCTCCACTCTATTCTCCAGTCACATGGAAGGAGTACCTTGATACCAAAGCTAAGCATTTCAACAAAGCACTTGAACTCATAAGGAATGGAATGGACTAGTAGTTGCACAGTCTGATTTACACAAGATAGACTCATCAAACTAATCATGAAGCGATGTTTAAATATGTCACATTAATGCAAATCTCACTGATATGCATATATCTCTCTACATTGTTAACTTATGAATTGTGTTTAACATTTCTACTAAGTAAATTATATCTCAGGCGAAAGGTGGAGTCCTCTTTGGCATTGCTAGGGTCATGTCTAACATTCTAAGGTCACAGCATCTTTTGAGACCAAAAGAGTTGCCAGCAAAGAGGATCGGTGGTTAAATGCTTTTTTTTTTTTTGAAAAAAAAAACTCTGTTCTATTGTAAAAGCTTTAAGTTGACTTTTCTTAATTTTAGGAAAAGTTATATATTGGTCTTTAGAGGTCCATTTAATTTTTAATTTAGTTTTTATAGATTAAAAATTTATAATTGAATATTTACTGCCTACAAATTTTTTAATTTAATCCATACTTAAAATTATATCAATATTTTGTTAAATTTTACTGATATAACTAATTATATACTATTTTGATACTTTGAATATAGATGAGTATATATATATAATTTAAGTTAACAAAAAAAGATAAAAATAGATAATAAAGTAAAATTAATTCATTGAGAAAATATAATGGCAGAGATTTAATTAAAAGTTATTTAAACTATAATGGTGTAATTATAAATTTTTAAATTCAAAGGACTAAATTAAAAATTAAATAAAATTATAAGGACTAAAAGTAAAATTTTTCCTTAATTTTAATTGAATCAATTTATTTTTTAATATTAAAAATCATAAAAAATTAAATTTTACATGTAAATATTTATTATAATTTAGTAAAAATATGATAAATAATTTTTAAATTTTTTTTTTTAGCATTGCATGATTGGTTGCTCTAAAAAAGTTTTTCACACAACGATGAAATTTTATTGAAGTCTTGGTCTAGCTAGAATACCCTTGAATCCTTCCAACTTCGTTTTGTCCAGATGATAATGAAAATTGATCGCGTTGCAGTTCACTCGCTTAGATGAATGTCATTTGAACCATATAGACTTAGAAATTACCCTACTTAGTTAAATTTGGAGAGAAAGATAATTGAGGAAACAGATCATATGACTAAAGCATTCAGTTAGGTTTTGTCGCGATGTGCTGCTATGATGTGAATCATTCAAATTAAATTTGGATAGTTTAAATTTTTTTAAAAAATTTTAAACTTTTTTTTTAAATTTATTGATTTTTTGTTTTAAAAGAAAGAAAACATGAAAGCAGTTTTTCAACTATAAGCTTAAACAAATAATAATTGAGATTTTTTAAAAAATAAAATTTAAATGGTCAAAATCATATTAGTGAAAAACAACACCAAAATTTCAACAATAGAGAAATTGGGATCCTACAGGATATCATTTATTTACCTGTATTTGTATAAGAGAGTCAAATGCAACATCATTTTGTTACCATATGAAAAAAAAAAACTAAGACAAAAATTGTATTATCTTTAAATGTTTAAAGATAAAATTGACTCAATTAAAGTACGGATAATTGCTAGGGTCATGTCTAATGTTCCAACGTCACAACATCATTAGAGACAAAAAGAGTTATTGCAGGGTTGCACATACTATCTGTTAGCTTAGTCACATAAGGCTGAGCCAAAAGAAAATTTGGATAGATTGAGCCAGGTTAAGCATTGAGTTAACAATATTAGTTTAGTATAATTTTATATATTTAAAAAAATTGTAAAAATTTATATTAAAATTTAATTTATTTTAAAAACAAAATATAATTTTACAACTGAAATAAAAATTTTATTTTTTTAAGAGTTATTTTATAATTTTTACCCAATTTTTTTTTAGAAAAAGTGACAAACAATCCTAGAAACCAATTTGACTCGACTTAATATTGAATTAAACTAGGTCAAACTGAAGCACCAAATTTTAAAAAAAGTACTGTGATACAAAACCAAACTAGACATTGAATTAGGTTTAAAACCTCAGTCCATAAACACCCCCAGTTGCCAACAAAGATGATCACCAGTTGATTTCTTTTATTAAATCTCTATACTACTGTAAAAGTTTTAAATTAACTTTTTTAATTTTAATTGAATCAATGTTAATCTTTAATATTAAAAAAAAAATTAAATATAACTTGTACATGTCCATTATCATGCTTTTTAAATAAAAATATGATAACTATTTTTTTTTTTTTAATTTCAGTATTGTATGATTAGGTATTCTAAAAAAAAATTTCATACACCAATGAAATTTTATGGAAGTCCTGTCTAGGATACACTTGAATCCTTCCAACTTCATTTTGTCCAGATGATAATGAAAATTGATCGTGTTGCAATTCGCTCGCTTAGATGAATGATATTTGAACCATATAGACTCAGAACTCACCCTATTTAGTCAAATTTAGATCACATGACTAAAGCATATCACTTATTTACCTACCTTATATATCTTCGTATACAAAGAGAGTCAATTGCAACATCATTTTGTTACCACATGAACTAAACTAAGACGAAAACTGTATTATTTTTAAGTGTTTAATGATAAAATTGACTCAATTAAAATTAGGACAAAAGGTATTTTAAAGCCAAGTGTATATTTAGATTGAGAAGAATGAAAGGAAAGAGATCAGAAGGGAAATTTTAATTGATATTTCATTTAAATATAAATAAATATCAAAATTAAAATTTCACTTATCTTCTTTTTTCCCTCCATTATCAGCAATTCAAACATATCCTTAATTTTATACTTTGTTACGGGTTTAAGGTAGATTCAAGAAAGCGTTAAATAATCTTGTACAGTGTCCACAAAATGATCAAAGCAGGTGAAAGGCGTTGGCTTGTGCTTTCATCAGACAATTGAAACAAGATCTCGCTATCTAAGGGGTTCCATGTCCACTAATAGCCATCAACTAGAGTTCAAACTCTGCGACAAGAAGAAAATACTCCTAGACAATTTCTTCGGGAAAAGGAGAAAGTATTTGCTGAAAGGGCAATATATAGGTATATACTATAAGTAACAGAATATCATCTCTCAGTAAAGTTATAAAAACTGTGCTTCTGAGGTTTAGTACTTTCATTATATAACATTTACTAAGTCTAGACAAAAGAACTGTGGAGCATTTTTTGTCAGAGTGGTATGCCTAGTATGTGGGTTAACGGGGACTGGGTCAAAAGCCCAAACATCCCTTTCACTGCTAAATAAGTATATATACATATATGTGAGGACCCAGAAAGACCTATAAAGAAAAACTTTGATAATTGAAGGTATACCTATATTGGAGGTACCATTACGAGGCAAGACGCCAGTCACTTCCAAAACTTGACATGCTTGTCATGACTAGCTGAAGCCACCAACCCAGTAGCATTTGATACAGCCAAAGAAGATACAAGCTTGTCATGTGCACGTATAGGCATTGTCTTGTTCTCACCGAAGTTCCAAAGCTCAAGAGTCTGAAATCATCATGATTCCACATATCAAAAAGAAAACATCATGTCAGCAAAAGAAGAAAATGCTTACAGTTCAAAGAATAAATAACATTTATGTTTCTGGACAAAACTGTATAAAAATGATAAGATAATAGATAACTAACCTCATGGCAGCCAATAACCAACAAAGGACAGGAAGGATGGAAAACACAGGTGTTGAATTTCTTTCCGGATGCGTTCAACTCATGGATGCATTCCCCTTTGTTACCAGATCCAACTGTCCACACTCTTACAAAGTCATCACTCACAGATGCCAAATATTTGCCAGAAAAATCCCAGCACACAGAATGGACAAGGTTTTTATGGCCCTAAAATAAGCACCAAAACGAGATTGATTATTAATGAATAGTTAAGAAATTCATTACAAGAAGGGTGGGGAAGCTGGTGGATAATTTCCAAATCATATTGAAGGGGGGAAAATTGCAATAACTTAAAATTCCAAATATCAGCTATATCAATCTCCTGTAAGACCAGACACAATACTCTTTCACCAACAAGTTGCACAACATAAACTCCTCCAATTCACAATTAGAAAAATAACAATTAATATCTTTTTCTTGATTGAATTTGTGCAGTCACATTAATTGGAATAAGTGATATTTACGGCCAAACGTCAGTGAAAAAACAACATTTAAAATATGCCAAGCAAGAAAGGAGGTAGCCATAGAAAACTTGGTAAAAGTTTACCTTGTATGATCATTAAAAAATCTTCAGTATTTGATGGAGATATTCAATTTAATTATTGGAGAAGTTACAGTAATGATAAAACAATCAATCACCCCAGCCAGAAACAGATCACAATGAGATATGAGACAAGAAAATATTTGTCAGCTTGAAACCTCAATGCAATTAAATCTCAACCCTCTACAATAAAACATCCACAAAAATCCATGGAATTTCGTCATTATACAGTATGCTGCCTCACCCTCTATTTTTCTAAGCTGAAAACACCTCAATCTATCTTACCTGACTGACAATATAAAAAATACAACAACAAAATTAATCGAAAGTTTCAAAATGGAAGTGTGCTTAGGCACATTAAAGGCAGCTGAAGGAAAATTTAAGGTTAACACCTTGAATTATGTAGCAAATGAATCCAAGACTTGAAAATATATGTTTGAGCCATAATGTCCTTCAAATGAATATGACAATCTCATTTTTTGCAAGGTTGAATTCAGTTTAGCTTTTTTTTTTTGTGAATAAATAATTCACCAAAAACCCAGAAATATAAATGGGAGAAATGAAATGATCATTAAATTTTTCCTAGAGAAGCCTAACATAAGGCTAACATGTTAATAAGGTTAATACAAAACTCAAACAAAGATTCACACCGAACCTGTAATTTAAGTCTGCAAACCAGGGTTTCTACATCAAGAATAGATATGTGATTATCTACTGCAGCAGCAAGAAGCCTTCCCGAAGAAGGTTGAAATCTCATCTGAGTTGCACCACCCTAACAAAATGGAGGACAACTAAGTATATGCATGAGAAGGGGGGAAAATTACGTTGGGATCTGTTTTACAATTTATATTGAGATTAATAAGCAGTATTTATACCTTAAAAACCCCAGCACAACTACCGTTCTTAATACTCCAGTATCTTATCTCACTGTGATTATCACAAGAGAAGATGAGGTCCTCTTTGCTAGGGTGAAAGTCCAGTGACTTTACAGTTGTTGAGTGTCCAGTGAATGTGCGAAGTGAAAAACCAGGCTGCAAAGTGTAATACAATCTCACCAATGACCATATGTAATATAACAGCACTGAAACACATAAGAAGATTATGCATGATGCACCTAACAGACTGAAGAAATCGTGAAAGGGAAAAACTATATTGACAGGATTCATATCACAAGATGAACTAGTAGAAACTTTTAAACTAATTAAATTTTCCCGCCATATACAGCCTATCTTGTCAGAGGATTGAGTAAAAGATTTCCCTAAGCCAATTACAACAGACCAGATCTTCCTTAACTAATTTCAGTTCACATGATGCATCAAAAAGTAGGTAAAAAACTGTTGTCTTAAGAAGTGAATCGAACCATGTGCTAGGTGTAAGAAAGTAATAGTTGATCAGAAACAAGATTTTAAAACTTCCCATCAATAGAGTTCCAAGTTCAATTTAAAATGATCAGTCCATTTGTAAAGCATCCGAATCAGGATAAGATTTCTTTCAGAATCTGTTGCATATATGGACACTGAGGTTAAGTTAAATGATTTCAAATATGTAAGGATGAAAGTAAAATAGATTAGCTGCAATCAACAACATATGTGGATATCGAGAAAGATAAAAATTCAAACAGGGTTTTCCCATGAACTTCATAAATAATTAGGATTATTGTAAAAGGTTTCTGACAATTTGAAATGCTAATAAAGGAAGAGGGGATATGGGGGCACGTGAACACACACACATATATATAAGACAGACAGATGAGGGTATGATTAATACAAAATAACATATATGAAGTGACAATAGACATGGGTCAATGTTGAAAAGAAAGACATAGTGATTTCTCAATACATTTTTTCATAATTAAATTATTTAACTTCTCAATCTCTCAATCTCAGTCCAAATAAATTCAATTTTACTTTGATTAATTCATATTTGAATTTGACCTTTCAACTGAAGAAAAAGGATCATAACTAACATTATCAGAATCCCAAACCCTAACAGTTTTATCAGCTGAGGATGTAGCAATGTGTGACATGCTTGGACTAAATCGTACATCAGTTATCCATTCAGTGTGCTCTTCAAGTGCAAACTTGAAATCAAATGAGTCTGTACACCATAATGAAGCCTGCATCACAAAATAACAAAGCAGACAAATTGATTTCTCTGTTTTACAACAAATCCAAAATCATGAATAATAAAATTTCCATTAATAACTAATTGTAGCATTTCTACTTAAATGGAGATCACAGTTGAAGAAACACAGCAACTACCTTTTTATCATGGCCAGCAGTAGCAAGCAACTTTCCATCAGATGAGAAGTGACAGCATTCAACTTGATGTGTACTTGCCATTATAAGGTTGATCTCCTTAAACAAGAATCCTAATGCACAGTAAATCATTAAGTTTGAAAATCACATGCTTATATTTGTAGTCAGGCAATTGATCCAACCAATAGAGTGCCCTAGGTTTTTTTTGGGAAAAATGCAAATACCCTCCTTCAAATTAGGATCACTTACAAAATACTCCCTCAACTTTCAAAACTGAAAAATACACCCCAAACTATTTCCCTTCACGATTTAGATCCTTCCATCCAGTTTTTCATTAACACCATTGACTGAACTGCCACTTTAACCTCTTTTAATTGTCACATGCCATTGGTCTACAATGAAATCCCACCAAATTTTGCACCCCAAAATCACTCTAACTGCATCTGAGAACCCTCTCATCCAACATTTTCTAGTGATTTGAAAACCAAAAGGTAGTTTTGAGGTGTGGAACTCAACTTGTAGATAAGTGGGAGCATACTGCGTGACAATGAAAGAGTCTTAAGTGGCATCTCAGTTAATGGTGTTAGCTGGAACCAGATAAAGGTTGCGTTTGGTTGCTGGAAAACAGTGTTAAAGGAATGGAATGTTGTACGGCATTCCTGCGTCATCTCCGTTTGGTTACAAGAAAGCCAAGGCAGCGGATTCCATTGATTTAGCTCCATTCCATCGTATGCAAGAATGAGAATTCCACCCCAAAATTGATGGAATGAGGAAGGAGGCGAAGGAATGACACTCTTTGGACAAAAAATATTTTTCATTTTAACTAAAATCAGTATAGCAGATAAAAAACGCACTCCCAAATATTTTTAATTCATATATTATTTTTATTTATTTAAATATTTTTTACTTCATATATTATTTTTAATTATAATATTTTTTAATTCATATATTATTTTTATTTAATTAAATAAAAAATAAAATTATATTCTATTCCTTTACATGATATACTAAATATATTTATATAAGTTATAAATTTTTTTTATTTCTTTTTATTTATTTTTATTCTATTCCATCGAATTCATTTATAACAACCAAACATGTCTTATACATTATAACATTCTTTTCTATTCCCTTCCATTCTTTTTCATTCCTTTCCATTCCATCTAATTCTCGTAACCAAACACACCCAAAAGGATTTAACTCCTGAAGGGTGATAGTTTAGGGGGTATCTTTTGGTTTCAAAAGTAAAGAGGGCGTTTGCAAATGACCCAAAGTTGAAAGAAGGTATTTGCATTTCTTCCCTTTTTTATTGTTATTATTTTTTTCCATTCATCCTTTCGGGGGGAGGGGAGCATGGAGGGCAGATAGTACAATAATCAGAAACTATCATAGCTTTACCAGATCTATTTCTAGGGTCTGCATCATCAGAAGATAAGAATGACTCAACATTGTCACCCAAAGATCCATCAGCCAAAAGACGGTCCATGTCTGCCTGCAACATAATCAGTTATCTGACTGCAATATTAGGGTGACACAATCATTACAAAAAATAAATAACCACAAATTAGATTATCTGCAACAAGAAGTCATAGAGAAATTATCATATAGAAGTCTGACCAATTGATTCTGTGCCGATGTGAATGAGCCCAAACCATCAGAACTGAACATAAGCGATGACTTAGGAAAAGAAACATTCTGTTGCAGAGTTGGCACTGACATTACATCTACTGTTTGTGTAGAAGGGGTTGCCGGTGAATTACTAGATGGTCCTGTGGTGTTTGCAGTTCCAGAACTATTGGCAGGACCTGAAGATGATGCTTGCTTTCGCTTTCGCCCACTATGACTTTTGGAACCCTTAAATGAACAAGAACTAATTAGGAAACCTACATATGTTTTACACACTATGCAGAATTTAATTCACAGGTAGCTGATTGAAAACCTGCTCATTTCCTTGAAATGTACTAGGCATGCTGCCAGTACCAACCATTTTGTCTTGCCGCTCAAGATTCTGAGACTGCCGGCTTGAAAGAATATGCTGTGAATATTGTTGAAGTTGTTGACTGCTCTGTTGCACTTGCTGCAGCAGACAAAATTTAATAGATGCAGAGAATACTTCCGAACAAGCTTCTTAGAATAGTGACCGTGACAATTAAGTTAAACTAAGTGTGTCGATGACTAATGAACCATACTTGTATTAGTATTACTGTCCTTGTATTTAACCTAATTTATGATTATAAATAGACACACAAGGAGCCTAACTAAGCAAGTCAGTGATCCCATTCAGATTCTTCTTCGCCCGCCCCTTTCTTATTCTCTGTTAACATAGCAGAGCTACAGTATCACCCCTTGAATCCCAAACCAACCTAAAAAAAAAAGGGTGGATTTTGTTTGAAATCCTTCTCCAAGCAAAACCCCTGAAGGAATTTCATAGCTAGAAGCCACAAAAATCATAAAAAACAGTGGCCATGGGAGCCATGCAGGTTAAGGCTCCAGGGACAGTATTGTGAGGTGGCAACATTGAACTAACATGGCAGGGGAACAAAAAGGTGTGTTTTGGTGAGGGCTAGGGTTAGAAAGACTTGATCTTGAGTGGGTCCGTGCCTAAAAGGCACTTTTTACATTTTGCTAGGGTCAAAAAGCTTTTTTTTCCCCGCTTTTTTGAGTTTTGAGCATCAAAGATGTATTGAAGACTTCAGAATTACATTCTCTTGCTGGGTGCCTTGGTGTGCAACTCGAGTAATAGAAACAATCTGGGAGAAGGTCAAGGGAATTACTCAAGAGAATTAGGTCACGGACTTATGGGAGCTGTATCAATATGACATTGCTAAGGAGGGCAGCTGGGAGAATGAGGCTGCTTATGGGAAACAAGTCAAAATATTAGGAGTTATTTCTCTACCAAGGTCATCAAAAGAGAGAGTATTAGTAGTCGAAGTTCTTGAATTAAGGGTGAATTGAAACGTGAACTAGTTAATCATGATTGAGTATGGATGTGTCATAGTTACAGTTTCTAATTATTTGTGTTTAGATTTCATTTTAATTGGGTTTTAATTGTAACAAGCTGAAGCTTGAATAATTTTCAACTTGAGGGGGAGTGTTAAATTATTGTCTATAATGGCTAGGTCAAAATAAGTATTTTGATGACAAGTGGACTGGCCTAGCACTTGCTGATATTGCGCCCTGGTACTTGACCTAATTTATGATTATAAATAGACACACAAGGAGCCTAGCTAAGCGAGTCAATGATCCCATTCAAATCCCTCCCCCCCCCCTCTCTCTCTCTCTCTCTCTCTCTCTCAAGCTCCGTTAACAAAGCTCAAAGGCAACAGTTTCTGAAAAAATAGACTAAAAAGGGAGGAAAAATTAATCCAGTCCAGGCACAGGTGTAGGTGCAGGTGATACCTTAAGTAATGTATTTGAGTCTGGCTGAGGCAATTCAGAGCAACAAACTTGCACAGGTGTTCCAATATTAGGAACTAAATCACCAACAGGATTAGGCATGCCATCTTTCCCATGACCCGTATTTTGATTATTAAGAAGCATTCTAAGTTTCCAGCTATCCAGATTGTTGACAGATGGGGCCACTAAATTCTGCTGTGCTTGTAGCATAAGTTGCTGCTGTAGTGAAAGTTGATTGAAGGACTGTGGAGACTGCATCAAAGTATTCTGCTGGAGAAAGCCAGAGCAAAGCTGATTCAGTCCCTAAAATAATTGATATCTAATTAGAATATGGATTGCTAATGACAGCTACAATGTCAAAATTATAATTTTTTTTCAAAGAAATCAAAAACATAAAATTTTAGTATTAAATATTTAGTGGAAAACAGAAACAACATTGATGCACCTAAATTATATAGGAAGATGTAGTAAAGGAAGAAGCCAACCCCATCAAGTGGAAAAAGATTTCTTTATTGTTTGTTTATGTAATTAAAGGAAGAGGAAAAAGCACGACAGGAAACCTAGCCTATGTTCTATACCTTCCCAAAGTGTAAGAAATTTGAAGCAACAGATTGCTTAGCAAACTTAAAATCACATAAATAAACCAATTTTAGCTATTTCCATTTCACTCTGACTTCTCGGAAGTCAGAAATCAGAATCCATACTAAACCATATACCAGAGGCCAACCATGTCATCCTGTACAAAAAAACAAAAGTTACAGTGGGCTCCCTAAACATGAAACCAGACCCATCCTTTATCAGAAGGAGAAGGTCCTTTTGTGTTCTATAAATTCTCTTCGTTAGTGTAGACAATATCTGAGAGAAATTTCCCATGAAAACCAACATTCTCAAAATCAATAGACAAAGATGGTAAATATTCGTATA
Source organism: Erythrophleum fordii (assembly GCA_032878935.1). Taxonomy (NCBI): domain Eukaryota; kingdom Viridiplantae; phylum Streptophyta; class Magnoliopsida; order Fabales; family Fabaceae; genus Erythrophleum; species Erythrophleum fordii. Next base: position 4,067,106 of record JAVQMF010000055.1, read on the forward strand.
ATGAACAGACAACATTATCTATCAAGGATGCTGCAAGGATAGATAATATGCTAACCAATAATATTTTCAGCAGTAACACTGCACCCAATAAGTGCATTCTATCCAAATATATACAGCCTAATAGTTGAAAATGGCCACATCCATGAACCAAGAAAGATGGACCAGAGGGAAAAAAGCATATTAACCAACACAATAAACAGTGTGACAGTTTTATCAAGGAGAATTATGTCAAGTAAGTCTTACTGCTAAAGGCCATCCTTTCAGAGTCAAATTGCTACCACCTTGATTTGATCCTAAAAAATATGAGAATAATTGTCAAACCAATAATCAAATACAATTTCTATAATCATACAATTAAAATAAAAATGCGATCAAAGATAGATCAATAATGATCTGGCATACATTGCAACAATGCACCAAATGTCAGATCTGACAAGAATGGTAAGCAAGGAATAAAATGTCTTCTTCATTTTTTATAAACAAGCAATAATATAACATAATGGAGATGCTGTTTCAGTTAGCCAGGAAACGCTTCAGAAATGCCTTTGGAAGTATTATTTGCACCAAAGAAAATGGGAACAATTAGATACTTATGGAAAATTATAAAAATAAATATAAAATCATGCATTATATCTTTATGAACATTACAAATTTGTCTTTAAGTAAGAAAGCAAGGCATAATATTAGATAATTAAAGGCCTCAGAAGATAAGGACATATACATGCTTTTAACTGATGAGAATTATTTAGAGTTATGCAATGCAAATGAGCATTAAAAATTTGTCTTTACATCAAATAATTCCGGTTCTTTGAAGATAAGGCCATTTGTATGTGAAAACATTTTCACATATAAGAACCCAATGTATAATTTGTCAGGTATAAACTTTGGACAATACAACTCTTGATTAGCTTAATAACATTTAAATTAAAAATATTCTTCAAACCTATCAAGAATCATGTTATCCAATATCTCAAGCTGTTACGAGAATTCCTGTGAATGATTGCATCTCTGATGTACCCCCTACCATGCAAGCCTTTTCAGCTTCAATGGTAGACAAAACATAGGCCCATGACTACCTTGTGCTGAAATTCAATTAATCAATTGATTATCAAGATTTTTTTTTTTTGGGGGGGGGGGGGGGGTGCATGGTAAGGGCGAGGGGGATTTGGAGAGGGAGGGGGAACCAAAATCTTAACCATTTTGTCAGTAATAATTTGATATAAGGTCAAGAAACATTTCACCCAAAAATTTTGGATGTTCAGGAAATGAATATTTATTTACATTCTTGATGATACATTATATAATTAGTTAATTGAAAATGTACTAAATGTATAACCTCACTCTAGAAAACATTATCCCCAGCCAAAGAATAGTAAAGAATAGCAATATAAATCAGATTATACAAGGAAGCCGTAACCAGAGAGGTGCAGTCACAGTCAGGCTGTCAAAAGCTAGAAGAAGAGGACTGGGGAGACAGTTAAAGTAGATCACAGATCTGAAGACAGTTATCCGAGTGCTTCAGTTGCTCCAGCCTTGAGAAATTTTTGGATCATTCATGCTTGACTTACCAACAAAATACTTTCACCAAGTTCTAGAAACACATTATAATTACACAACCAAAAAAACTTGGAAATTTTCTGGTGCTGCATACATTCCCTGCAAGACTGATATTTCGCATGCTTCCAGTAGCGGATCACAATTTATATTTTTGGTGAAATAATGATTCTCAAATACCATGTAAAAACACGTACAGATACCCCAGTCAATAATTTCCAGGTGACAAGGGATAGCTCAATAAGTTAGCATTCCAATGAAAGGAATGGTTTTGAAACTTGAAAAGCCATATAACAAACATCAAATCACCTCAAAGATCCCTTGTTGAACTCATCAAGTTTGCATATTAAAACACTAACCGATAAGAGCAGACATGGAAACAATAAGTTTGATTTTAAACTATAATCAATACCGTGAACTCTCATCAAGGATCCTTCAGGGACAGCAGCAGATTGTGTATTCGTCATCGGATTCATATCAGTCTTTATGTCCTGTCAAGATGGAAAATGCAAAATATAAAAGTTTGAAAGAGGTTCAACACACATCAAGACAAGGATGATGATTACAATTACTTGTGTAGATGCTGCAAGTTGCTGGTTACGACTCTGAGCTTGTTGAAGATTCCCTGGTAAGCCCCTTGGTGCACCAAGCAATGTTTCCCTGCAAACAAAATCCAACAACTTAGAAACTCAGACCAAATGGAGAGAAGTACCCAGAATAAAACGACCAAATGATAAATGTTCTGGTCAAAAGAAAAATGATTGATAATAAAGGCACCCTGCAGGCTGTCCAACAGTTGCTGTTGTTGCTTTCAACAATGAGGCATGAATTGGGTCAAGAAGTTGACCTGCATCACCACCGGTCTTTTGCTGTGTAGAAAATGGCATAAACAATTTAATACTAATAAATTAAAAACAATGGGAGTATATCAGAATCTCAAAAATACCTTGACAGTTGCATCATCCAAGGCATCTCCCTGGAGAGGAAATTTCAACCTCTCCTCGTACACTTTTGTCGCCATGGCATTTACAGTTGCATGGTTCTGCCTCATCAAAGGATCATTGCTAATAGGACCAGTGGCACTACCTCTAACAATTTGGGTCCCGCCCCTACATTGCTGCTGGTTTAGTTGCTGTTGGGCATGCCTCTGCAAAAAGAGCTGCATTTGCATTTGTTCATGCGGATTTGGCTTTTTATGCTCTTGCTCTTGTTGCTTCTGGATCTCTCGGGCCTTAGTTTGTTGACTCTGTCAGTTTCAAATTTATACTGAGCTTGTTTATGATTCCATACTACATACTCAACATAGAGAAATAAGGCCTCAGCCTCTGCACAGAAATTGAAGCATAAGGTAGATAGCATAGCATATATTCATCATTTTCTGATGGTGACAAACTCTTCTTGTGTGTGATGTAAAACTAGAAATCTTACTCATCTTAACCCACATAAAATAGTAAGCATAAAGGGAAAGAGTGCCTATTAATTGTTGACTCTAACAACAAAGTATATAAAACCACTCCAGTAGAAAAGTTAAAAGATAAAGGCCTAATGCGGACACTTATGAGCATGAATAAGAAACATACACTTTACCTGGGCTTCCACTGCTACAGGCGGTTAACAACACTTACAAGTGGAATGTACAAATAAAGCAAACAAATGAAAATTGATACCAGGGAATATAATCACAAGAGAAAATAAAATAAATTCACATAAATGCAAAACCAAATGCCCACCTCAATGTAAGATAATGCTGCCTCTGAGTGATTCTGATCTTTGCTGGCGCTGCTGGCAATAAATATGTCCCAGAAGACAGACCACCACTCAAAAAGAAAACCGCTAGGTGCATCTATAGCTGGAGCATATGACCAAAAGGAGGGGTCATTGAACAAATTGCTAGAAGAGCATATCAAATTTCTTTCCAGGAAAAATTTTGAATCTTGATCTTACCTACAGGATCTGTTGAGACATTCCCTTCAACCTGAAATGCCCTTGCAGTGGCATGCAATTTTTTCTTCATGAGATAATCGAAGATATACACATCTAACCTGTCCCCCAAAAAGGAGTCAAGAGTACAAATTAGAAAGCAAATAAGTATTAAATAATCAAATTGATAGCAAGACAATCTGGAGATAATGCCTACACCCAAAATGAACCATATGAAGCCTAACAAAAGCAGACATCAATCCCACAGAACTTGACACCTGAACTAAGTAAGGAGGACTGTAGAGTATTTAAAGTTTTGAAAACGACAGATAAGAAAGACAACTCTCCAATTTTACAAATTCTGGATAAGAAAATGAGATAGAAAACATCATGCAAAGCCAATAGTGAAAAACATAATTAATGGTTTGGATAAAAAATTTTCATCAAAAGAAAAGGGGAAATTAAAAGTCCACAAGACTGAGCGTAAGCATACTATTTCCCTTAGAAAAGCTTAATTTCTTAGAGCTTAAGGAAAAGAAAGATGGAATAAAGAACTGAAAACATTTGACTAAAAGATTAAACTTCTTTACTTCCACTCTCCTTGACCTGCAACCAAATTGAACACACGGGAAACATTTTATAGCAAGTTTGGGCCCGAAGGATTGGAGAGAGTCTATGTTTGGAAATTAATAACAAGTCAAACAAGTGCAATACATGCAAGCAACATAAACTCAAAATTATTAGCCAAAAGAAAAATCTCAAAGTTAATTCCAGCATGTCATCCTCAAACAAGTGTATGAAAAGTTAACTAGCCAAAACATATTAAGAATTCAAAAACCACAAAAAAAAAAAAAAGAAAGCCTGTTTTAAAATTCTATATAAATTAACTAAAGCCACCAAGTAACGAAAGGAAAAACCACTTCAAAGAAAAGACATAGCTGAATACCCAAATGCGTGTAGTGTATAAACTGCCCATTCAATGGGAGAAAAAAAGAACTACAGAAATGACAGCATCATCAACACTGAAACCAAACCCTAGAACCAAAACTTCAGCAAATGGCTGGCACCGCCTATGCCAGCAATGAACAAAACCCAGAAAATAAAGATTCTGTAGGATAACAAGGAACCAGAAAATTCTAGCAAGAAAAAAAATAAAGTGTAGTAAATCCAAAAAAATAACAGGGTCCTCACATTTTATCGGCTTCCCAGATAGTGTGAGACATAGTTTCAACAAGAAAATATGATTGGAAGTGTTACTTGGAAGAGTAGCTGCAAGTGTGACTACGCTGCGGTTAGAAATAACAGTGCAAGATTATGTGTTTCCCGCTACGCTCTCTGTGACACAAAGGTCCCTGTAGATGATGCCGAAAGAACCCGAAAGACAGCATATTATTATTCCCTTTCACCTCCTTTTACATGAAAATCATGGGTATTTGATAATAATATATAATATTTATCAAAATAGTATTTCATTCCTGTTTTTTGGGTCACTCTACACACACGCACTTGTTTCCCGCGCACCAATGTAAGAAAAATGTTTGGTAGGCCTTGAAATTTCTTCGCACGTGTGCTGGTTGTTGTCGCATTAAAGGCAAAGGCGACACCTTTTTCATTTTCTATTCTTTCCCGATAGGGATCGAAACTCACAAGAGCTACTGACCCACCACCTGTAAATGAGTAACTGACGGCAATTTCAGAAGTATTAATTAAAAATGTTAATAGGGTTATATTTGGTATAGAAAAAAAATAAGAAAATAAAATAGAACAAAATTTTGTAATGTAAAAGTATATTTAATATAATATGAAAAAATAAAAATATCTTTTATAATACAAAAATAAAAATAAAATGTAAGCAAACCATTAAAACATTTTTGGAGCTAAAAATATTAAAAATTACATTTTTTCATTATCATAAAATAAAAAAAATATTAAAATTGATAATTTTAAGCTGAACATATTTATAATTTTACATTAAAGAACTTTAAATTTTAAAATTATTCTAAATGATCAAAAAATTAAAAAAAAATTAATTATACTATAAAATTATAATTCAGGATATCAAATTAAAATTTTTTATCCTTAAATTTTTTAGAATACTTTTAATATTTAAAATTCTTAAATCATATTACTGTCATTTAATACAAAATAATATTTTTGTTCTATCTTAATTAATAACTTTCTTTTTTAACTTGAATGGAATAAACAGTGCCATAAAACAGTAATTTTAGAATCCATGAATAATTGTATCTCTAACATACGGAACAACATTTCCTTAGTTTTTATTTCTCTCTTCTTTTTCTCACCTTTCTCTTCCAACTTATCAAACATTTAAATAATGACCTTTTTTTCTTATTAATGATAATGAATTTAGAACAAATTATTTCTTTTGATATAAAATTGGGTTCCTGTACAATTTTTTTATTCTAATCTAAACTTAAATAGTGAAAGAAGCATGAGTATGAAATATTTAAGATTTTCTTTATTATTATAATTAAAATTTATTTTAAATATATGGTTAATATTTCATAAAAATTACTAAAGCTAAACTTCGATACGTGGAAGACGGCAATATAATAAGCTTTTCTGAAATTTAAATGTGTTTATTTGTATGAATTCTTTTTCTAATTGGAAGCAAGTGATCATGCGATGTGCTTTTAAGATTTTCATGTAATGTACTTTAAATGGTAAAGAAATTGTCCGTGTTTATTTTCTCGAAGGGGATTAAAACAGATTATTTCACTTCCTCCTTGTTTGTTTATCGTGTATTTTAATGTTTTAACTTACGTGTTGTTAACTAAGAAACAAAAACATCAATTGTAGAGTATTAGATCATATGCATCAAGATAATGAAGAAGTGGATCCAACACATTCAATAGTCAATTTTAGATCGAACACTTGTTCAATGATTTCATCTTACATGTTGTTAACCAAGAAACAAAAGCATCAATTGTAGAGTATTAGATCATGGTTACAAAGAAATGGACCCAAAACATTCAATAGTCAATTTTAAATGGAACACTTGCTCAATGACTAAGAAACTTCTAGCAATCTTTGTTGTATATTTTAAAGAGTTTTTAACTCATCTAGACCTCAAGTCCACATTCACATGAGACCTAAGTTCAAGGGAAACAATTTTATCAAGTACATTGAATGAAACAAAGTCTAAAGAGTCAAGGTGGGATCAAAATTAATTATGGACAAATTTTTTATATTTTTATTATAATTCTAAAGCATTTTACTTAATTTGAGTGTTTTCTATATAATATTTAATATCAAGAATAAATAAGGCAATTGTAATAAACAAAGTAAGTACTTTGTTTTTCCAACAATAAAAGTAGTTGTATTATTAATATATAGTAGGTTTGTTATCATTAATACTACTTTTTGATCTAATTGTCATTATTTAGCTATAAATTAATGAAGAAACACTTCTCTGTATTAAGACGGTTGTTTTTAGCTATAAATGATCGATTTGATTGTGAAAGAGAAAATACCTTTTGGTTTTTTGAAATTTGACAAAGCCATTTATCTACCAATTTCTTATGAGTTTTCTAAAGAAATTATCTCAAATGTTTATTATTCTTCCTTCCCCTTCTTAGGGTGTGATGAATCAACTTGGTATTCTTAAATTTATCATTCAAGTTCACTAATTCTTTTTTTTTTTTCTTTTTTCTTTCTTTTAGTTGTATTTCAAAATTGTTTCAACCCCAACCAGTCCTGGATTACATCATTTGCTTCCCCGAAGGAATCCTAGCTATTTGACACATGATGTATGTTTAGCTTTGTCAAACAAGCTAGCCATGAAAGGAGCAGGGCGGGCTCGCTCATTTATTAATCGATATCCAATGAATAAACGTCCATACTCGCACGTTATAGCGCACAGGCTAGCTCTCAAACGATCTAAATTAGTCATTAATTGGCTACCCGTTTATATCTCCCTTTATATATATATTTCAATTTTTGGTAAGCAATAATTTAAAGTTAGATAATAATGAACTTTTTTCTTTAAAAAATTGTATAAACACTATAATGTCATGTGTATTTAACATAATTAATATCATTAAACATTAAATATAATACTTTAATTTTTTTGGATTAAGTGGCTAACTAGATTTACATTTAAACAAACCAATAAATACAAAGCCATAGCTGGTTTAATGGGAAGCTCATGGGTTTTGACCCATTTTGATAGTATTATGTGCAATACAACACTCTAGCAAGCCAGCAAATCAATAAAAGAATGAACTATCATATTAGTTCCTCAAATATGCTACTATTATTAATTTAGTCCTTAAAAATCTATTACTATTAATTTAGTTCCAATATTTTAAAGATACATAATTTTTTTCATTTCCCTAACTTCCTTTAGAGAAAACTTACAAAATTGATGATATAGCCTTTTTTTTTTTTTAACATGACACACGACCAGCAAATATAAACATTTAGCAGAAGCTAACACATAAATTTAAAACAATGTACACCCACTTTTGTATTGGAATGGTAACATTAATAAAAATTAGTCACCTAATTTTACCTATATACTAGCTTTCTTGCTTTTGTTTCCCTAGAGTCTGCTTGAATCCATAAATGCAAATTAACTTTTTTATGGGGTCTGTAGTGGAGATAGCCCAAAATGCATTTACTAAATCTCTAACAAGCTGGAAGAAAGCAAGAATCAGGTTGGTTTGGGACTCACGGCAGCTCATTTGGTCAATAAAGCCTTAATGGAAAAACAGATCCGGCTAGTAATAGAGAAACAAAGTTCCTTACATGGTCAAAAGGATTACAGTTAATATTGAGAAAAATTATGATTAAGGATTTTAAGTTAAAGACATTTATATTAAAAGACTTTTAGTTTTAAAATTGTTATTAAGGACTCAAAAATTAAAAAATTTAAACTGTATAAGAAAATTATAATTTAAAACCTTACATTTAGAATTTTTAACCCTTGGTTTATTTAGAATAATTTCAAAATTCAAAGTTATTTAATATAATTATTTTTAACTTGAAATTTTTAATTGTAATTTTTCTTAAATATTGCTTCGACCCCTCATATATAGAGAAGCACCTTTAATTTAGGTTTAGTACGAGGAAAAGGAATAAAATGAAATTAAAAGAGAAAAAAAAAAGATGAGATAAGAAATAATAATTGTATCTTTACTTAAAAATAATAATAAAAATAAATAAATAAATACTATTGAATAATAATAACTAGAGCATAATGGATTTTTTTAAAATTTTTTTATTCCCCCAATCTTCTCTGCTAGGTACCCAACAGGGTAGTGGCTTAAGTATTAATCACTTATGTGGAAATATCTGTTTAGATAGTAACATGACCCCTCATTCTATTGATTTGGTGCTTGACAATATTTGGAAAGCGAGGAATAAACGGTGCATGGAAGGCTGTTTAATTACGCGGCATGATTGTTAAAGGCAGTGTTTTAATGCAAGAACTTACTGAGTCTCAGATGTCTGGTTCTCGACCACAGGGGACTCGGCCTCATTTTGTTTCAGCATATATAGGAGGAAGCAAAACAATACTGCGTTTTTGTTTTAATTCCAAATGGCATTGTATTCATGTTTTTGCAGATAAGAGGCTTTCTTTATTTTTTGGCATTCCTGGGAATGGGCAAGGGCTTTTTGACGTAAATATATAGAGAATAAACACAAAATAAACATATAGATAACCAACAAAATTATTTTTGTGGATGTGTAACTTTTACTGTTTTATAAATTTTTTAACAAAACGAATTTTTATTTTGTTTTGTTAAAAAATTTTAAAAACATATTAAATATTTTAATATAAATAAAATATTATTTTTTATTTTTAATATTAAAAAATAGACTTTTACGTAAAATAATAAAGTTGAAAAGATAATAATATAAATTCTCATCCTATTCTTTTAATTATTTCATCATTCTATCCATTACGAATTTTTACCAATAATTATTTTGAATTTTAAAAAAATTAAAGGCCTTAAACTTATTATTAAAAAAAAAAAAAAGATTAGAGCATCTGACCATAAAAAAATTTACTTAATTTTGGTGAAAGTTATATATATATATATATACACACACATACACACACATAATATTAATAATAAAAAATTAAAATATTTTTCTTACAAATTTAAAACAAAAATATATTAATATTTCTCAAAATACAAATATTTGAAGATTACAAAATTTAAAAATTGATATATATAAATTAAAAATTATTTTTTTTTCAAAATACAAATAAAAATAATTTATTAATAGTTAAAAATTATTATATAAAATTTAAAAATAGATGAATTACAAAAATTTTAAGAATAAATTTTTATGAATTAAAAAATTAAATACATTATAATTTTAAAAATTTACAACTTTTAAAGATTTAGATGGGTATGATATAACAAAAAAATTAATTTTTTGAAAAATATATAAATATTTTAAAAATTATTGAATATAAAAAATTATTATCATTTTTTATAAAAATATATCAATTATAAATTATAATTAATTAAAAAAATTTTAAAAATTATATATGTTGCAAGCATCCCTTTAAAGTTACAAAATTTTTTTTTTTTAAAAAATTAATAGGCTCTGCGTCCCAATTTTATTAAAAAAAATTTATAAAACAATAAAAATTATACATCTACAAAAATAATTTTGTTGGTCATCTACGTGTAAAAAAAATTAATAGGCTCTACGTCTGAATTTTTATTAAAAAAAATTTATAAAACAATAAAAATTATACATCTACAAAAATAGTTTTGTTGGTCATCTACGTGTTTATTTTGTCTTTATTCTTTATATATTTACGTAAAAAAGCGTAAAAAAGCCAATGGGCAAGAGTATGTTTTTCTGCTTCTTGCACTCGAATTCAATTAACCAAGTGGTCCCATCATTAGAATGGGCAATATGGCACTGCTGTCTGGCCCTCTTTACGTAAAGCCGTACCTCAGGAAGTAAATATACCATCTACCGGTAATACTTTATCTGTTAATAATTTATTAAAAAAAATGCTAAACGTCTTTTAATCTCTTATAAATTTGTGTGATAAAAATACCCTACCCCCAAAAAAAGACAGAAAATATCACTTAAAATATGATATCACGTCTTTTTTTTTTTTGGCTGAGACATCCTACACACGCGCTAGTATATTAAATATTTTGAATAAATTATATAAACAGTCTTTAAATTTTATATAGATCACATTTCTATTTTCTAAATATATATTTTTATTTAATTTAAATTTTTTTGACAAAATACTCTCTATTAACTTAAATATATAAATATATATTATATCTAAATATGTACAAATAGAAATAAAAAGTAAAATTTTTTAAATATATAAAAATAAAAATAAAAATAATATATTTTTTTCGGTTAAATTTAATAAAAATGTATTTAGATTAACTGAAGGTATTTTAGTCAAAAAAATAAAATTAGACTAAAGTATAGCATAACTATTTGTTTCATGGCAAGTTTACGTATGTTTTAAAATATAAAGAAAAATTTATATAATTTTAATAAAATTTAAAACAAACTTATATAATACTTTAAATATTTTAACCTCCTGAATGAAAAAAATTTAAAAAAAAACCTTGAATCTAAGGCCCTGTCAATTTGGTACATCATATAAAGTTGAATAATATAATTTATATTAATATAATTCAAATTTATATAATATTTAGCTTGTGAAAAAAAACAATCTTGTACAAATTATCACCCAATATCTTTCCACACCCACAAAGTATTAGTGTTGATAAGAAATTTTATGCAAACTTTATAATAAACATCAATATAGCCCCTAAAAGATTGACTTAACAGCTAAAAAAAGTGTGCTATTTGCTCTAGCCACTTGGGTTTAAGCCTTATGAGTTAGTACATTTGACAATTTATTCTTCTAAATGCAACAAGTCAATATGAAAATTGTTAGAAGTCATTGACTTCTCTTTCTTTTCCATCAAAAAATTAGGAAAAGAAACATTGGTTTTTTTTTTCTAAATCTAAAGGAAAATAAAGTACCTAAAAAAAGTATAAATAATTAAATAATTAAAAGTTCATGGATAAAATATTAAAAAAATGAAGAAGGAAGCTGACTTAAGACTAGTATAAATAGGAGTTGAGAAGCGAGTGAATGGCGTGTATGGTGTAGTGAGTAGCAAGTGAAGGAGTCAAGTGTGTGTGAGTGGCCATGTAAGTGAGAGAATTTAGTGAATGTGGCAATGAAGTGTAAGGCGGCAAAGTTTGAGTGAAAGAAATAGAAAGGAAATTGTGCAAGTGTTGGAATGTTGGTAAGGTGTCATATTTTAGTGTATAAAATTTGTGAGTTAGTAACAAAAGTTCCAAATTCATCTTGCAAAATCTACAAGTGGTGTTAAAGTGTGATTTGGTTCAAATTCTCTTAACTAGGTGATCAAGCTACAAGGTTCATGTGTGTTCAAGTACACAATCCAGGATTGTCGTACAAGAAGATTAAGTGATAATACAATTAGGGACTCTGAAGACTCTTGATTGGGTTGGGGATTAACACAAATTAAGAAATTCTTCTGTGTATTACTTGATCAAGGTACTTGAGTATTTATACAGAAAGAATGAAGCTATTCTAAGAAAAAAAATATGAGGAAACAAAATAAATCAGAAATAAAATCTTATCAAATCTCTAACAATTAGAGAACTAAGTTGTAGGGTCAACTACATAATTACAAAATCACAATAATTAATAATAAAGAAATAAAGACTGATTACTAACACTATCCCTCAAACTGGTGAGTGGATATTATCCATTCCAAACTTGGTGGTGATGTCTTAAAAGATGGCACTAGATAATCCCTTAGTAAACACATCTACAAGTTGACCTCCATTAAGAACAAAAGAAGTACAAATCAAACTACTATCCAATTTCTCTTTGATGAATTAGTAGTTTATCTCAATATGCTTAGTATGATCATGTTATACTGGATTGTAAGTAATATTGATGGCAAATTTATTGTCATAATAAAGTTTTATCGGGTCTTCCCACTCAATCTTTAAATCTTCCAAAATTATTTTTAACCATAATAGTTCAAATATTCCAAGTACCATGGATCCAAACTCAGCTTTGGTACTTGATCTCACAACCACATTTTGCTTCTTGTGTCTCCAAGTAATGAGATTTCCTCTTAGAAAAGTGCAATATTCTAAGGTTAATCTCCTATCAATAGGAGATCTTGCATAATTAGCATCAGTGTAAGCCTCAAAAGTCAATCCCTAACTTTTTTTAAATAAAAGTCCTTTCCCAATGTACTCTTCAAATATTGTAATATTTTATGAACTATTTTGAAGTATGACTCGATTGAATCATATATAAATTGACTCACAACACTCATAACATAGGCTATATAGACCTAGTATGAGACAAGTAAATAAGTCATCCTACAAGTTTTTGATAAGAACCCTTATCAACTGGTGTATCTTCAGAAGCTTTAAAATAGTCTATGATTCAACTCTATAAGTATTTTTACGAGTTTACATCCCAAATTGTCTGTATCTGTCAATAAGTCTAACATGTACTTATGTTGGGATATAAAAATGTCTTGCTATGAATGAGCCACTTTAATGCTAAGAAAGTATTTTAACTTACCCAATCCTTTGATTTCAAACTCTTTTACTAGTTGCCTTTTTAACAACCCAATCCTTTCATGGTCATTTTCCGTAACTATGATATCATCCACATACGCTAAGGGTACGGTTATTTCTCATGAGGCTGAATGTCTCAGAAATAAAATATGATTACCTTGACTCTACTTATATCTCATACCAATCATGGCTTTAAAGAATTTGCCAAATCATGCTCATGGAGATTGTTTTAGCCCATAAATGGCTTTTTAAGGTTACACACAATGTCCAATTTATCTTGAGAATTGAAATTTAGGGGAATCTCCATGTAATTTTCTCCTCTAAGTCACCATGCAAAAAGGCATTTTGACATCGAACTGCTATAATATCCAACCCAGATTAGCAGTTACAAATAATAATACCCTTGTTATATTCATTTTTGCAACAGGGGTGAATGTTTTCATGTAGTCAATGCTATATGTTTGGGTATATCCTTTTGTAACAAGTTGAACTTTGTATCTTTTCAAGGTATCATCTGAATTTTATTTAGTGGTAAATACCCAATGACATCCCACTAATTTCTTTCCTTTTGGCAACTATACAAGATCCTAAGTTCCATTTTTCTCAAGTACTTGTATCTTAACCTTCGTAGCATGAACCCAATTCTCATTTGTGAATGCCTCAAATAAGATTTTAGGAATAGGAATGACATTTAGTATATTGAGAAAGGCTTTGTGAGTAAGAGACATATGTATATAAGAAAGAAAAGAAGACAAATGATATTTTGTGAAAGTTCTTGTGCCTTTGCGTAAAGTAACAGGAATATCACAATCATTATGATCTATATTATTAGTGGATAAAGAAAGTACCTCAACCTTGTAGGAGCATAAGAGAATGATTGGACTAGCTCTGGTAGAGAGGTTAATGCCTTTTTTCAGGAATATACTTGTAATGGATGAGTAGGATCTTAAATTTGTTTTAGCTACAATGAAGGCCTAAGTGGGTTATCTGGTAATAATTGAGGCTCAGGTTATGGTGAGATATTGGTGGGTAATGATAGGAAATCAAAAGGAAATAAGTCTTCGGATTTATTCTAGATAAAGGGATCAGTAATTGTGTTACCTTGATTATGGAAGTAGAAATCAAATTCGACAAATGTGACATCAGCAGACACATAAAATTTTCTTATAAGGGATGATAATATTTGTAACCTTTTTTAGTGGAAGAATATCCAAGGAATACACATTTAAGTGCTCAAGGATCAAGTTTGGTTCTATGGTGAGAATGCATATGGACAAATGCTGGACATCCAAAAACTCTAAGTACAAGGTCATTAGATGCATTGAAACTTAAAAAAAAAAATTGTGTGAGAACCTGCATGAGACTTTTGAAATCAAGCACTTGAGTGGGAAATTGATTAATAATATAAGTACCAATTAAATTAGCTTCCCTCCAATATTGCTATGAAAACTTTTTTGAAACAGTAGAATCCTTGTACTGGCTAGAAGATGACCGTTCTTTCGTTCGCTATCCCATTTTGTTAAGGTGTATAAACGCAAAAGGATTTATGTATTATTCATTTTTCATGAAAAAAAGGTAGAGAGAAATTAATTAAAAAAGTCCTATGCATTGTCATATCAAAACCTCTATACTCTTTTTCCAAATTGAGTTTGAATCATATTATAAAAATTACGAAATATAGTGCTTACATCAAATTTTTGTTTCAACAAATAAATCCAAGTCATACTAGTGTAATCATCAATAAATGAAATAAACCATCGAGTTCCAGAAATTTTAGAAACATGGGCCAAACCCCATATATCACTCTGAATCAAACTAAAATGGATAGAAGTTCTTTTATGACAAATTGGAAAAGAAGCATGTTTATGCCTAGCAAGTTCACAAGTCTCACAATATAAGGTTTCAATTTCTAATCCCTTGAACAAAGTAGGAAACATAATTTTGATAATATTAAATGACAAATATCTAAGTCGAAAATGGTGAAGCTAAATCTTATCTTTATTGGATTTGAATGACTCAAAATAAAAAAATATAGGTAACAAACTCTGAACTTTATTGCATCCATTATTTCCTTTAAGATGATACAACCTTTCCTTCTCCCTAGCAGGTTCAATCATCTTTTTCATGCCCTATTCCTAAAATACATAATGAGAAGGATAAAAAGTCACATTGCAATTAGAATCAATTGTAAGTTTTTGGATAGAAATAAGATTGGTGCAAGGTTTTGGAATACAAAGGACATTCTTAAGCACAATATTAATATTTAAACACACATCTCCTTAACTAGCCACGGTAGTGATCAATCCATTTGCTGAAGTAATTTTTTGATTACTAAGGCAAGGAGTATATGAGAAAACATGCTAAAAAGAATGAGTCATATGGTTAATGGCCATAGAGTCAATGACCCAAGAGGTAGAAGAAGCCTTATTTGAGACATTAAAAATGGAATTACAGGTAGATGAAAAGTGAGAAGAAATACTTAAGAAAATCAAAGAATTAGTACCTATAGTAGGTGGAGAGCTTTTCTCTAATATTCCCAAAAGACTTTGTAACTTCTTAATCTCTTCCTTATTGAAATTAGCCACAAAAGAGGTATCTTTATTGCTAGAACCGGTGGTCACCATATGAGCTTGGCCAGGTCTCTTCTTTATATGTGGAGGCTGACCATGGAGTTTCCAGCACTTCTCCTTAATATGGTGAGGCTTCTTGCAATAGGTGTACCACAAGGTGTCCTTATTAGATTGTTGAAAGTGCTCGGATTATTCTTTTGCTTCATCAGAATGTGGCCTAGAAAGTTTGGAGAATAGCAAAACTCTCTAATTGTAGGGCATCAATCATGACACTCCTTCTACATTCCTTAGCCAAGACAAGAGCAATGGCCTCATTCAAGGATGGTAATTTCTCTTGTCCTAGTATTTGAACCTTAATAGCATCAAAGTTAATATTGAGATTGGCAAAGAATTCAGAAATCCTATCCTTCTCTATAAGATGCTTAAGAATAATGTCATTTTCACTATATTTCATCTAAATACACTAATAGTGATCTAGTTCTTGCCAAAGATTTTTTAGGAGATTAGAATATACAATGACTGACAAGGATTCCTATTTGGTATAAGTAATTTTCATTTTAATATAATAAATTTGCACTATGTCTTGGACTTTGGAGTAGGTTTATCGAATAGTCTCTTATATCTCTTAAGTCGAACGTAAGAATATACAAGTATCACTGATGTTAGGTGACATAGAAAACAATAACCAAGTTATGATCATAGAGTCTTCTCCATTCTAAGCAGCAAATTTGGGATTGCTGGGTTTTGGACCAGTACCAAGCAAATGACTAAGCATACCTAGCCCTTCAAAAAAGTGCAAACCAATTGAGACCACTTTAGATAGTTCTTGCCATTCAATCAATATGTCACAAAAATGTTTTGTAACTTCATAAGATCAGAAGAGTTGCCCATGGATGAATTAGAAGGGTGGCTGGTGACAATAGACTCAGACATGGTTTAAAACATAAGGGAATAGCAAACTCGTGGAATATATGGATAAATAGTAGCCAACAAGTGGTAAAGAATCCACATAAAAGGAGAATGAGTATACATAAACCACAAAATGACCGAACAACACTGGGAATAGATGCAGTAAGGTGAGGCAACCAGATTTGAAAAAAAGATGGCCAGAGATTTTGTGTCACGTGCTCGTACATGCTGGCACATAGGGACACTCCAGAAAACCTATGACGGCACGTTGGAAGGCCAAACAGGGTTCGGTCACCAAAAAAATGCCAATCAGCATAGTCTAATATCTGTGGCAATGGGAGGATTGAGTAGCTTTGCTCAAAACACAAAGAGGCAATAATATTGAAAGCTACATAAAAAAAATAGAAAGAAAAGCCTAAAAAAAAGTAGATGTTCTAAGAACCCTAGGGCTTTGATACCGTAACATAAATTGAGAAATTCTTATGTGTATTACTTGATCAAGGTACAAAGGTATTTATATAGAAAGAATGAAATTATTCTAGGAAAGAAAACTATTTGAGGAAATAAAATAAATCATAAATAAAATCCTATCAAATCTCTAATAATTCCTAGGGTCAACTACATAATTACAAAATCACAATAATTAATAATAAGAAAATAAAGATTAATAGCTTATAGGGATCGAGACAACTTGGTGAAAGTGCTAGGCGTTATTAAAGTTACTATGGCAGATGTGGCATTAACTACTTGCTTAGTTGAAAGGTTAAACAATGACAACTATAATACATAGAGTGCTATGCTATAGTTAAGGTCTACCTTGAAAGTCAAAATCTTTGAGATCGTATTGATAGAGACGGAGTGACACCATTGACAAATCCTAATGATTTGATGAAGTGGAAGGTAAGGAAAAAAGGGCTATGTATGTGCTTGCCATTATTGTAGAACCATAGTTCATTAAACATATCAAAGGAGCAAAAACATTGAAGGAAGCTTGGGACGCACCAACTATACTTTTTGTAAAAGCAAATGATGCAATGTTGCAAATGTTAAAAAATAAGTTGACAAAGGTACAATAGAAAGATATATCAATAAGTGAATACTTTTCTAAGGCTAAATCCATTGGTGAAGAAATTTCAAAATTAGATTTGCAAAATTCTATTACTAACAATATGAATGTGGAGAACTATTATTGTGAGGTTAAATCCAAAATATCATAACCTTGTTACAACCATAAGAGGTTGGGCTAAGGAACCAACTCTAATTGAGTTAGAATGTATACTAGCCAACCAAGAAGCTCTAGACTCACAAATGTCCAAAGTTCATTGAAAGAAAAGGAGAAAGCTCTCTTTAGCAAAAAGAAAGGTTGACAAGAGGAATCTTGCTCTAGAAAAAAAATGGGATGATAAGTGGCACCCAAATGGTTGGCAAAAAAGCCTTCATAGATGAAGATTGTATCAAGGGAGAGGTTGCCCAAACTCAGGAAATACTAAAGTGAAGAAGGAGTGACAAAGAGACAATAGATGCTAAAACTAAGGAAAGAAAGGCCATTTTGCCAAAAATTGTAAAGCAGCTTGTGAAAAGGAAATGCTACAACTGAAAATTATAATGAAGAAGAGTAAGATTTCCAAGCAATCTTTATGGCTACATAAGGTATAGAAGAAATTGTAGCATTCTATATTAAATAATTGCAAGAGGATGTAGCATTGGTCATGATAAGTGACAAGTTTGTCAATTACGAAGAAGATTGGACATTTGATTCAAGATACTCAAATTATATGACTAAAGATAAAGAAAAGTTGACAGTAATGTCAAAATACATAAGAGGTCAAGTTTTTGTGATTACAAACAACTCGAGACTATTAATAACCCATGTTAGCAATACTGTGATCATCCCCCAATATAATTTAAAGATATAGTTGTAAAATATCTATTATGTGCCAAGAATGAAAAAAAAAAATCTCTTATTAGTGTCACAACTAACATCTAATGGCAACTATGTGGTGTTCAAGCTAAAGATGTTAAAGTATACAGAAGTTTGAAACCCATTAACACATTAGTCATGGAAGGAAGGTGTATAAAGTCAGTTTACGTAATGTTGGCATAGGTGGCTTACGTTGACAAGATATAAAAGAATGAGAAGATAGATTTATAGCACATTAGGCTTAGCCACATCAGCTATCACAAACAAAAGATGAAAATGAATAAGGCAATGCTTTAGGGGCTCTTTTAGTTTAAAGTTTAAGATTATATAATCTGTGTAGGAAGCCAATATAGTAAGGCACACTAGTTACCATATACGGAATCTAATTTTTGGGCTAAGGTGCAGTTTAAGCTAGTACAGTTAAACATACTTAGACCAATAAAACAACCCTCGATTAGTAGATTTCAGTACATGATCATGTTCATGATGACTACTTAAGGTATGTGTGGGTAGACTTCATGAAAAAGAAGTCAAAAGCAATATCTAAATTTAAAATCTTCAACGAGAAAAATGAAAATGAAGTTTGCCACAAAATATTGTGCCTATGTACTAACAGTAGGAAAAAATATATGATTAAGCAGTGTAATGAGTACTTATGACAAAATAAGATTCAATGGCAACTGGCTTGGCTAGGAACATCACAACAAAATGTAGTTGTAAAGAGAAAGAATCAACATTCGGTAGAGATATGTCAAAGCATACCACATGCAAAGAATGTACCCCAACATGTTTTAGCAAAATGCATGAAGACCACTATTCACATTAATAACAAGTTTCCCCAAATGAAACTTTGCTTCATGACACCTTATGTAAAGCTTGGGAAGATTAAACCCACAATAAGTCATTTTCAAGTGTTTGGCTATGTGTGATATGTTTTCACACTTAACCATATGCATAGCAAGTTTGATAAAAAGGCAATTTATTGCATATTTGTAGGTTATGATAATCAATGGAAAGGTTGGTAGTGTTGTGATTCAACCACCGACTATTGCTATGCATCTTGCAATGTAGTATTTGATGATATGTCTTCATGGTGGTTCCCACAAGTTACATCACTTCCTAATTTGAAAGAGATTGAAAAAAAGGTTGCAACAAAAGATTAAACAAGTTAGAAAGTAACAACGAAGTGCAACCAACTTTTGAAAAAGAGGTGGAATCAATGACAGAAGATGATGTGAGAATTAGGGGCCTAGTTGGTAACCCCTATGAAAAGCAATTACCTTTACATATATCTTGTACACTGTTTATTATATTATTATAATTATTACTCAATAATATCTCTTCTCCTTTTTTATTACTTTTTCAAAGTAGAAATACAAAGATCATTTCTATCTTCAAAATCACTTTTTTCATTCCCTTCACAATCACATATCGTTTATATTCTACACGCCAAATGGGCCATAGGTACGTAAGGAAGAATCCTTTGAAAACAAGAGGTCACATAGTAAGAGAAGAAGAAAGACTAAGTCAAATAAAGGAGCTAGAAAAATTAATTGAAGAAGAGATTCCTCAGCCACTACAACTGCAAAGATCAATGAGGTAAAGGAGGCAAAATCTAACATATGCTAATACAATAGTCATAGAAGATGGTAGATTTAATGAGCCAACAATATATGAAGCAGCATACTATAACAAAGAATGGAGGAAAGCAATAGAAGAAGAGATTTACGCCTTAAAGCAAAACCAAACATGGGAATTAGTGCCAAGGCCTAAAGACTTACAACCTATTTCCTACAAATGGGTATATAAAGTGAAGACTCCTTTCAATAGATCAATGGAGAGATATAAGGCTTGACTAATAGCAAACAAGTCCTCCAAGAGATTGCTTATGAAAAAATGTTTAACCCAATGGCTAAAATTACCATTGTACGTAATGTTTTTAAAACTAGACCGGTTATTGAACCGATAAAACTAGTGGTTCACGGATCATTGGTCAAACAGTGGTCGAACCGGTAATAATTAAATATATATATATATATATTATATTAAAAATTTAAGATAATAAATAATAAATAATAAATTTTAAAATATTTTATGATTTATTATACATAAAATAAATTAAACATAACATAATTTTTAATTTATTTAAAATATATTTACATAATTTTAATAAAAATTATATGAATCTTATTTTTATTTGTTATCTATTATATTAAAACTTTATAATTCTAAATAAGTTAACAATGCATTCATGGTTAAGGTTTGAATCATTTTTGGTTATTTTAGTTATATTTTAGTTTAATAGTCTTATATTAAATATTGTGCAATGAAACTGAATACGTTGCCTAGATCAATGGTTGGAATTGCTTATGTTTAATGGAGGCACGTAGGTTCGAGACGCATCACTGTCTTTTTGTTGTGCTAAAATAGAACAATAACAAAGAACTTATATTAAATATTGCTTAATAAAACTGATGATGCTTTCTGGCTTAGTGGAGGCGTTGCAACTCTGATGCTGGACACACAGGGGTTCGAGACGTGCTGAAGCCGATTTTGCAGAATATTATTTCTGAGAGCTGCAGACTCCAACTTGGTTATTGACTAACTGATAGAGTACCATGGAGCGCTTATGACCACCTTCCAGGAGACCGTGCATGGCATAACCATCAAGGAAGGCTTGGACAAGTTGCTGAACGTGAGCATCAATTTTCAAACCATGTAGAAAGTTTCTATTTTAGTTTTTGAATAAGACCATGTGGTCAAAACTTATGTTTAAAAAATAAGTTAGTTTCTTTTCTTTTTCTTCTTTATAGTTTCTTTCCTTTTTTTATGGCACCATTATTAACTTTCCAAATTCTTGTAATAAATAGTGCCATCTTTTAAAGAATTATTTTTAGAAACTTTTAGGTCTTCCATTGCCTATATAAAGGCATCATATGTACTTAGAAAGGGAGGAATAAGATGAATAAATAAAATTTTCTTTTCAAGACTTATGTTCTATTTGTGTGAGGTTCCTCTTGCTTTTTTTGAGCGATGGAATGAATTCAAGCCAGACTTATCAAAGGAGTGGTCTTCCTTTGTGGCGTCTCAAGGCTAGGGTTCTAAGGAACAAGTTTTCTTAGGGTCTTACCCACTTGACCAACTATCTTTGTTTATATGTGTTCTTATTCTTTATGAGTTCTTTTGTCTTCAATTTATGTGATTGTGCTCTTGAATCTTGCATGATCCGGGTAATATTGTCAAAAAGGAGGTTCATAGGACAAAGTTCCTAGGGAGTCTCTCATCACTAACTTTGACCGGTTCTGTGCCAAGTCGGTTCTAAGGTTATTTCGGACCGGACAGGAGGCCGGTTCACCGATTTTTCGGTTGAACCGGCCGGTCCAATTCGGGTTTAATAACATTGATTGTACGAGTACTATTGGTGCTTGTTTAAGTAAGTCTTGGCAATTGTGGTACATGGATGTGAAAAATGAATTTTTTGCACAGAAAACTAGATTGAGATGTCTATATGAATAACCAAGAGGGTTTGAGAGCAAAGCCCATCCTGGCTATGTTTGCAAGCTAAAGAAAGTGTTATATAGGCTCAAACAAGCATAGAGAGCCTCATATGAAAAGATTGTTGAGTTTCTAATGTAGAGTGAGTATTTAATCGCACTAGCAAATTCAAACTTGTTCGTTAGAATTTAAGGAGACAAAATAGCAATAATACCATTATATGTAGATCTCATCATCATTAGAAATGACGAAAAAAAAATTTGTCAAACATGAGCCAATCTATCAACATGCTTCCAAATGAAAGAGCTTGAAGAATTGAACTAGTTTCTAGGACTCGAAGTTGAATGAAGTAAAGAAAGATTATTCCTATGTCATAAGAAGTATGTCAAAAACCTCTTACAGAAGTTCTGAATGTTGGATTGTAGGCCTTTCTCAACCCCAATGGAGGCAAATGCAAAACTATCCTCAGCAAAAAGGAAGAACTTATAAAATGTCATAATGTACAGACAACTGATGGGAAATCTGATTTATTCAACATTGATTCGTCCAAACACCACCCACACTATTGGAGTAGTGAGCCAATTCATGTGAAGTCCAAGGAAACCTCAATCAGAAGCAATATGACAACTTTTGAGGTATGTTAAAGATACCTTAAATTATAGTATATTCTATAAGAAGTGGGTCTCATGTAGGTTGAAAGGATAATGTGATGCTGATTATGCCAATAAGCATTATATGGGCCACTTAGATATGCATTCGACCACCAGATATGCATTTGATTTAGGATCAAGCGTATTATCATGGACAACTTATAATAGCTTTACCTAGTATAGAGTCTGATTACAGTTGCAATAGTCACAACGCAAGAATGCACTTGGTTGATACTAAGGGATTCAAACCAGTCCAGGGAATATCTAGGGGAGTTATATTGTGCTAACACATCGGTAGTCTACTTAGCGAAAAATCTCGTATTCCATGCCAGGACAAAGAATGTGAAAGTTTATTATCACTACCTCCAAGAAAGTTTCGGAGGGTGATATTGATACAAAGTATGTTGACACAGACCACCGTCTATGAGAATGGAGTCTGGAGGCAAAATAGCAGAAAAATAAAGAGAATGAATAAAATATCACTGGTGGTGAAAGCTCCAGACCCATATAAATAGGAGTTGAGACTTCAGACCAATATAAATAGGAGTTGAGAAGTAAGCGGGGTGTGACGTGCTTGAGGTGTAGTAAGCAGCAGGTGAACGCGTCAAGTGTGTGCAAGTGGCCGCGAAAGTGAGAGATTGAGTGTGGCACTATAGTGTGAGGTCTTGAGTGAAACAGAGATGAAACTGTGCAAGTGTTGGAGTGTTGGCAAGGTATCATATCGTAGATAAGGTTTGTGAGTTAATAATGAAGGTTCCAAGTTTATCCTGCAAAATCTACAAAAGGAATGTATTTAAGACCATTTAGAAAAAAAAAATCTCAATTAACGTCAATCTGATCTAATACTCTTACCGTACATGGAAAAAAAAATTGTATATTGACAACTTGAGAGACGGTCATCTTAACTTCAGCAAAACTAGTATTGAAGAATGGGTCAGACATAACCCTCCAATTAAAATTCTCTAAAATCGTAAGAAAGAAAATTATAATTGGAAGAAAACATGGGGGACCTCAGTGCCAGATGGAATATTATTAATATCCATTATTGCAACTCTCCCCCTTCTAAATCTGTTATAAGTTCATCCTGAATTCTTAATATTCTAACATCTTGTGACTCCTGAATTCAAAACGATGAAAACTTCCCTTCCACCCTAAAGATATCAAAGGAAGAAAAAGGGTAATAGTACAAGAAGCAATAGAAATAAAGATACGGATGGACAAAGGATTATTATTTCTTGAAGTCATCCTTGTCATCAAGGGAAATTGGTCTGTTCCTCCAAAACACAGCAAGAGCACTGCCCCCAATCTGCATCACAACAGTGACAACCTAGTCATCAGTACATTCCTAAATCCTAAAACAAGGATTGGACAGAAAAAACGATGAAACATTTCGAGAATGTGCAGGAAAAATGGAACATATCATACCGCCATACAAACAACACTAACAGCAGAAGGAACAGCTACAAGTGGGTTTGAAAAGTGCTTCTGAGCAAGCAAAAATCCCAGTGCAGAGCTCTGCAGATATACCAAAAGTTAGAGAAAATGATCGAGCATAAAACATTACCTAGAGCAGTTACTTATTTTTCGTGAAAGAAATCTATGGCATATCAAATCAGCTTCAACATCCTTTGAGAAATATGACCATGTAGTGCCTATTATTTTACAAGAATAACTTTTAGGTAGTCCTAACATGTTTGTCTTTTCATGATTAGTTTGGTCCACTTTTTGTTGTTACAGGTCACCCCTTCATGAGATTGGGTTTATCAGCCTAACATCCTGGATGATGTGGTTTGATGGATCAAGAACCAGGGAAGCTGCTGGAGCCGGGGTCTTACTTGTGTTTCCCCGGAAAACTAGCTTTCTTTCATGTTGGACTTTAATTGCTCTAAGAAGAAAGTGGAGTATGAAGCGCTTATTATTGGCCTACAAATTTTGTATGAGGTTGGTTGGGGCCGGTAGGCTGCATTTCATTTTGTTTTGGGGGCCGATGTCCCATTGTGCTGGAATCATGCTAATCTATCAGTCTATATTGTTTCTTGCAAGACACTACTTGGGCAAACTCAATTATGTGTGCCCTGATGTTCACTTTGGCACAGACAAAGAAACACCAGTTGCGGTGGGTTCTCCTTGGGGTATGAGAGCCTAACCAAAGGCTTAAATTGTAAAGTGATGAGTTATGATTGGTTTTATTTATATCTCTAACATGTGCTGTCACCAGAAAGCCTCTTCGGCTTGAAGTATAACAAAGCACACGTCTAACATACTCTATATTGAAACTTAATCCACTAACTGAGCACATAATATAGAATTAAGTAAAAGCAACATAAAACATATACTAAAAAAATAAAATGATTATAAGTGAATAGGATGAACTCAACGCAGATAAAACAATAAGGTATGGAGAAGGGGTTTACCTGCATCCCACACTCTATAGATATTGTGCGGGATGTTGATTCACCAAATGAGATTTTCGAAATCCAATAGCCAAGAGCAAATGCAGCACTATGTAGAATAACAACTGGTAATATCAATTGTGTGCCTTGACCTTTCAAGATATCTGCAACTTGCCCAATCTGAAAAGTTAATACATGTCAAATTTCAATGCAAAGCAACAATCACTATATCAAACTACAATAAAATGAATTGCTAAAACTATTGAAGATTAGTACTGATTGCTGAACTCCGCCATTTAGAGTTAAGTACACTCACTGGGCTAGCACAAAGGAGAGTGGTCAAAATGACTCCTATCAAAGGCGTAACCGTAATTATCTTTGAAGTGAACTTGGGGAAAAATTCATTTGCCAACACTGTCACATAAAGAAATATTATTAGAAAATCGGCCAAAGTCATGGTGAACTAAACCTTACATCAAGTGAAAACAACCTGAAATGTGCTACTATATGGAAGTTCCAATCTAACAACTCTTTAAAAAAATTAAATTGATAGACCCATCTCTTACCTCCCACAATTGTTGGAACTAAAACAACTTGAAATGTGCTCATTGCCAGGCCCTGCCAACCCCCCCCCCCCCCCACCCCCCAAAAAGAAAAGGGAAAAAAAAAAGAGTGAAAATTACAATTGAAAGAGCGACAAAGTATCTTGTCAATTATCCAATGGAATATTATGATTGTCAAATATACTTGTTTTTTAAAAGGACAAGATTTAGGTAAAATTTTTTAGGTACTTGCTATTAGGTTCTCCAATTAAAATATAACATTGAAACATTTTTTATAGCTCAATACCATATTATTGACTCCTTAAATAGGTTTCTCCATATGTCATTATCATAGTGAAGAACCTAATAGCAAAGAGCAAATAACTCTACCTAACTTTTATCCATTTTAAAAAAGCTTGCAGACAGCAGGCAGGTACTATGGCTTTTAAACAAGTGTTCCAACATCTCGTCATGCCAAATATGTCAGCCCCAACTTACAGCGGCATCAACTGGAACAAGTTGACCAGCAAGAAGCTTTGTGAGGAGTGGTGTCATTACAATAGCTCCAATAGTTGAACACCTATAGAAATATAAAGAACAACTTAGAATAATATTAAAAGCTAAGAGCTGAAAACTATTATTCTCTTCATTAATTACACTAATACACACATATATAAAATATCAAAACTACCTCTTCCCAGTACAAAATAATAGCAACCTTCTCATTCATTTAGGAATTGCAAACTGTTTTTATTTTCCTTAAAAAATAAACAATATCACAGTACCAGAAACCCTAGCTTGTGAATCTTATCTCTCAAGCTAAAGTTACTTTGTAATACAGTTGCTTTGGCAAACTCAAAAAATTTACATTCAAAAGTGTTTTTAATTTTTATAAATCAGTATCATATGTCATGTTAATTTATAAATTTGCATACAGACATCAAAACTTTAACCTTTACCTGCCAAAATTAAACAATGCAACAAAGCTCTGACTAGTAACTATTGTGACATATTAATCCAAATTTATCTATCTCTTCTCTAGTTAGTAACAGGAAACATAGATAAATAATTATATTAAAATATATAAGGACTAATTCTCAATTTGTACCGTACAGGTAAAGCAAGATAGGATAGCCATTGCTGCTGCTTTTGTTTAAAACAATGCAGTGCAACCCGGACATCCTACTAGCTCTAGATCACTTAAATCAAAACTTCATGAATTAAACAGTTTTCAAGTTCAAGTTGAAAGACAAAGTTTTACCGCTAGGAAAAGAGAGACAGCCAAAACTGACATTAAATATGTATGCAGGTCAAACATACGTTGTCATTAGAACAGAAAGAGCAACATTTCCCTTGGATATGTAGGTAGCAACATTTGATGCCTGACCTCCAGGGCAGCATGAGACCAGAATAAGACCAGTTGCTAGAGGGGCCGAAAGTTTCAGAGTCTGACAATGAGATAGAAGATGTTAGAAGATTATGCAAAATAAGGGTTCTTACAATGCTTAATACACCAGCTAGCTGTCTGATAAATTGCAACATCTTACAAATTATGGACACCAATTGTCATAGCACATATTTCTTACAGAAGGTAAGAATCATAGGATCAACAAGTAAGAGTGACAGAGGACCAAAAGAAACTGAGCTGCAGTCTTACAAGGTTATTTCATTATTTGTAATTAACATGTAACAAGAAAGGGCACTGCAATCCCCAACAAATAAGTGGATAAACTAAATCCTTGTCTACACCAATAAAATATAGGATTTATTAAAGACCAGGAGAGGCGTAAACAATAAACTATTACTGATGATATAAGTATTATCAATACTTCCATTCCACAAGAAAAAGGAACAAAATAAGAACATTGCCATGACAATAAAGGAATACCATTGCAATGACAAAGCCTAACATGGGTTTGACAATATATTGTGCAAGAAATCCTACACCCACCTGCAAGGACAAAGCAATAACCTTAGACAGCGGAAATGAACAGTAATTTGCTTTGTTTTTGGTAGTGTTTGTCCCTTACAGTCCATGGATTTCGTAGACATCGTCTGAAATCCTCAAATGTCAATGTCAAGCCCATGGACAGCATAAGGAAACCCAAGCCAAGGGTAAACAGGTCTGTCTCCAGCCAAGTTACCTGGAATAAGACCATAACATCATAGCAATAAATCAAACGTTGTTTCTTTTTAAGAAAAAAGTAGCTGAAAAAGACAGAGTTACTACAGCAGCTGGCTTGTAAATGCCAACAATAGCCCCCAAGATGACCTGTCCATGGAAGTGAGACAACTATCAAACTACTGACCAAGCAAGAAATGCTATGAAAAGTTTGAGATACCGGATAGAAGACCATCGTTAAAGTTTAAGACGTACCCACACAGGAAAAAGAGTGGTTAAGGTTTCAATTACTCTCTCATACTGGCTCATCCCACCAGCACTTTCGGGAAGATTTCCAGATATGTCTGTTGTAGACTTGCACAAAACTTGAGAGTTCCTAAACCTAGCAGTTAACAAATCATTGTCATTTTAAATCAAGTATTTGAAAGAAGAAGACAGAACAAAAGATTTACCAGACATTGCATGTCTAAAAAGAGGTAAAATTATAGTTGAGGCATTTTACAAGCAAAGCCCTTTTCTGACCCAGCGAAGAAACAAAGCCTGAAACTTAGCAATGTTCAATATTCTTCAATGCATAAAGTTCAGAATGGACTATAATTTTAATAATTAATTAATTTGATTTTACAACTTACTTATAGATCAGAATATGCATTCGAACCTATTCTTAAACCCATCAATTGGACCAAAAAAAAAAGGTTTTTGGAATCAGGAAAGCAAGCTGGAAGATTTTTCCTTTAAACTAGTATATGCCATGTCAGCCTTTTTCTTATTTTTTTCTGACGTGGAAATAACATCACAACAAGTCCATATAGTAAATGTGCAAGGAAATCTAAAAACTCAATAGATACCTTGACATTTGATTGATTGACGGAGTTGCTGCAACAGCACCAAGTGGAGCCTTCAACTTGCTTCGGATTGCAGGGCTTCTTCCATCAGGCAGAAAAATCCCCCCTTTTACATCTGAAAGACAAGGGAAAAAAAGCATAGTAAGAAATTTCAATTCTGAGTCCAACAGACGACACTTCCTAACAGAACCCAACAGTATCGGGCGTTGTCTACGCAACACCACGAGCCAAAAAAACAAAAAACAAAAAAAATCAAAACGAGCCCAAGTTCAAGCATACCCAGGTGGGTATGATCATGAGGCTTCCAAGTAGGAGTGGAAGAGACTGGATTAAGCAGAGCATCACATGCCCCAAGCTTGTAGTCTTTGAGAATGATTCTGGAAATGGAAGCCATAAAAGCGGCAGAATAGTTATCAAAGGCGGGGGAAGCTAAGGATTAGGGGATTTGAGTTCAAAGAGTGCACTAGAACATGGATTCTGTACGATTGATATCGAAAGGCAAGTCGCCCTCCTGGAAGTTTACTCCAAAATAACAATGTTGGAGATGGGATATTTTGAGGCTGTCGTGAAAACCGATGCCCCACACAGTATCCTCCCTGCCTCATCCATATTTATTACTATTCACTTCCACAAAGACTAAGCCTATCGATTACAATTTGCAAGTTTCTCAAATTAGAACTGACTGTTTGAATTTCTTTTTTTTTTTTTTATCTAATTGAATTTTAATAACTCTTCTTGTCGTTTGTAATTTGTATCCATTAATGCTTATGGTTTTCTCCTTTATGACACGTGGGATCCATTACTGATATTTGTGGCTGAATTTCTCATAAAAGTATATAAGCCGTAAAAAAAGAAAAAATTAAATATTTTAAAAAATTAAATTATTTATATTCTCTCACATAAAAAAATTAAATCAGATAAAATAAGATTTATCGACCAATAAAATAATATCAAATTATATAATTCCATCTTATATTCAATTATTCATTATTTTATTTTAATATAAATAGAATATTATATGGGATACGCATTTTATTATTCACTATAATATTATTATTGTATAAGGTTTATTATATGATTTAGTTTTATTTTATTAGCTAATTTATAAATAATGTGATACATTGGGTGCTTATAAGAATTTCTCAAAGTGAAATAATTGAAAAGCTTTTTTTTTCTTAAATACAAAATATGGATGAAAGCCATCTAATGTCTAATTTGGATCCCCTCAATGGAGTGATTCCTTCAGTCACTCAATTAAACAATTTGGATCATTTAGATTCAATCTAAATGGTCTAAATTTCTAAGTTTTTTTTTTATCTCAATTATTTTTTTAAAAATTCTTAATTAAAAGATTGTTTTATTTTGTATTTTGTTTCCTTGTGACCTTATGTGCGTAAGTAGCATCTCATATGGTAAGTTGGCACTTCGAAACTTGTTCTTTAATGCTTCCTTCTTGTACTTAATTATCCAGTAGTATAAGTTAACCTTCTACTTCTTCTTAAGGCGATAGACTCACAATACGTCTCTTTAGGTCAAAATGTGAAGACTCATGTTTTGAGGGAACAGAATAGTCTCAATAATGTGAACAACGACCCTATGATCAAAAGATAAGGCTTGAACACTTACCTTTGCACCTCTAAGTAGATCTGGTCACCCCATTATATAGTTCACCACTTCATTATACTTCACCTTCAATTCTTTTGTCCAAGAGCAACCCCAAAATGAAAGTTCTTACATTTAGAGAAAGACATATCAAACAATTGCCCCAAATTCCCAATTCCAATGGCAACATATTTGCCATTTATCACTGATTTGATTGCTTTTCCCATCCCCATCACCATAAGATTAGTGTAAAACATTCTTACAAGATTTTCATCCACTGGTTCGTTGATAGAGATGATGAGGAACCAATTGAGAGATTTGAAAGCATTCTCAAAGTTGTAGTTTATTTGAAGTAAAACTTTAAACTCTATACTCTAAACTATTGCAATTAGCTTAAGAGTAATATATATATATATATATATATATATAGCTCATCGCTAGACAAAAAAAATGCTAGCAAATCTTCTAGTGATTGTAGATGAAGAAGTGGTTCAGTACCTATGCCTTTTTCTTTCCTCTTTCCCATAGCAACTACCTTTTTCATTGTAACAAGTCTCGTTACTTCAAAAATTTTAACATTTGTGAACAAGCGTTGCTCCTTCTTTGAAGATTTATCTTTACTTACTTTGGAGTATATTTATTTTGTATTAAAAATGATAAATTTATTTTATTCAAATTTAAACAAGTAATCACTATTTATTGGTCAAACACATATTTAATATTTATTTTATTATATAAGTAATAAATTAAAAAAAAAAAGATAAAAATAAGTCAAGTTTTTCTATCTTTCATCAATTTCTATTGTTACTCTCTTTAACTCTTTCTCACTTTAATTCAACTTCTATTTTTACTTTACTTAACTCTTTCATGCCTCAATTAGACTTTTGCTCTCCTTAACTCTTTATTTGTCTCAATTCAATTTTAGTATTATTTAAATCTTATTTGGAGTCACTTTGTTAATATGTATAATCTTTTTTATATAATATATATATATATATATATTATTCTGTTAAATTGAGAAAATCTCTTTAGTTTGATTAAAAAAAATAACTCATTGAAAAAATCAAAATTATTCTCTAATGTTTAAAAGAAGTTTATTATATAACACTTCCTTTTATTATAAAAATATACATAATCTTTTTTTAAATTAAAAAAATAACAAAATTGTATTTAAATATAATATTGATTTTTTTATTAAAAGTATAATTTACTAAAAATGTATCTATCAAAATTTTATCTTAAAGTTATTTATTTTGTATTAAAAACAATAAATTTATTTCATTTAACTTTAAAAAAGTAATTATTATATATTAGTCAAACACATATTTAATATTTATTTTATTATATAAGCAATAAATGTAAAGAAAATAAAACTAAAGATAATTCAAATTTTTTTATTTTTTCTCAAATTTTATGTCTCTCTTCAACTTTGATTTTTACTTTTCTTACTTTTCTTTGTTTTAATTCAACTTCTATTTTTACTCTTTTTAAGTCTTCTATGTCTCAATTGAACTTTTGCCTTTATTTTTTTTTTAAAATTTTTATTTATTTTAACTGAATTTTAGTATTAACTAAATCTTATATAAAATCACTTTGTTAATATATATATATTGTTAGGTTAAGTGCACCTCTTAAATTTGATCTAAGAAAAATAACTTATTGAAAAAATTTAATTTATTATCTAATGTCTAAAAGATGTTTAATTTATATAACATTTTTTTATTATAAAAATATACACAAACTTTTTTTAAAGCAAAAAAATTAAATGTAATATTAATTCTTATTAAAAAAATAATCCATTAAAAATATATCTCTCAAACTTTTAATTTAATGTCATTTATTTTGTATTAAAAATTGATAAATTTATTTCATTCACATTTAAAAAAAGTAATTATTATATATTAATCAAATACATATTAATATTTATTTTATATATAATTAATAAATATAAAAATATATAACTAAAGATAACTCAAATTTTTTTATTTCTCTTCAATTTTTATCTTTATTCTTTTTAACTCTTCCTCGCCTCAACTTTATTTTTGTTTCCACTCTCTTTAACTCTTCCGTGCTTCAATTGAATTTCTGTTTTTACTTTCCTTAACTCTTTATTCATTTCAACTAAACTTTATTGGTCTTTAAGTCTTATCTAAAATCACCTTATTAATATATATATTTATATATTTTGCATACCATTTAAGTCCAAACATAAAACATAATTCCAAGTAACCCATGCAAAATAAAGGTCAAGTAACTAGTTGCTCATAAAAGTACATAAAAAGTGAAAAAGTAAACAAGCAAACAAAGATACTTTAGAGTATCATATTATTTATATTCTCTCAAATGAAAAAGTTTAAATCAAACAAAATGAGTTATTTTATTATAATTAGATCTCACATTTAATTATCTATTACTTTACTATCCACTATAGTACTACTATTGTGTAAAAACTATATTATGATTTAATTCTATTTTATTAATTAGTATATAAATAACATGATATACTAGGTGTTTCTAAGAATTTCTAAAAGTGAAATCATTGAAAACATTTTTTAATACCAAATATGGATGAAAGCTGTCTAAGCTCTAATTTGGATTCTTTCAATTGTTTAATTGAGTAATTCGAATCATGTAGATTTGATTTAAATAGTCCATGTTTTTAAATTTTTTTATTTTACTTTTCATCTCAATTATCAATTTTTAATTCACAATAAGATTTTTTTTTTTTCATTCTGTATTCTACTTTATTAGAAAAAGAATTTCAAAACAAATTAAAAAAAAAAAAGCAATCTAGACTATTGTTTAATCTTTAATTGAGGGGATCCAAGTCGTCAAAAATCTTTTTGCCTAATGTTTGATTAGATGTAAAGAGATAATTTCTCTGGCAAATTCAAATTTCATTCCAAAAAGAAGAAAGTACAAATAAAATTATGAGGCCAATTACAGCATATTAACTT
Source organism: Erythrophleum fordii (assembly GCA_032878935.1). NCBI lineage: Eukaryota > Viridiplantae > Streptophyta > Magnoliopsida > Fabales > Fabaceae > Erythrophleum > Erythrophleum fordii. Next base: position 4,100,192 of record JAVQMF010000055.1, read on the forward strand.
CATCAATCTCTTGTTTACAATCATTCAAATTCCCAGAAAGAACTAATGAATGAGGGATTGGGGAAAATATTTTCATCTTGACAGGCAAATGTTCTTATTAGAATGTTTAGCAAGTCAATTTGCAACTTGATCAATAGATCTAGAAACCCAAGAAAAAAAAATAAGAAGAAAATTGCTTATCAAGGTGGATAACATATTTCACAATTTGCTAACATTTCCAATGTGGACAAATAGATGTAGAATTAATAATTGTTATTAGTTCTTTATTGTCAAACTCAATTTTTACTTGTTTTAAATCTAAATCCAACGCCATTTGAATCTCTTTTAAGAAAAAATCAGTCAAAATGATGTTTAGTAAGAAAAATAAAAGGGAATGTGCCTTTTTTTTTTTCTCCCACTCTAGGGAATCAAAACTGATTCTTGGTAAATAAAGCAAGATTATCGTTTTGTCCTCTTGAATATAACAAGTAATAGTTAAATAATTATTAAATAAATTAATAATTAATAAATAAATAGAAAATTAAAAATTAAAATGAATATATAATTATAAAAATATATAATTATATAATATATAAATAAGCTTAAATTAAATATAATACAAGATATATCATAAAAATAAAATTAAGAAAATGAAAGTAATGATTTTAGGATATTTATATTTTTTCTTAGATTTTATTAAAATATTAAAATTGATTTTTTAAAAAATAAAAAAATAATAAAATGAGATTATATTTTTCTTATATTTTTTGTTACAAATGAAATAAATAAAATTAAAGTTTTAATATTTTTTAATGAAAGGTATCATTATTATTTGGTCAGTTTCTTTTTCTATTATTTGGTTTTAACAAACTAAATTAAGATATGAAATATAATGTCAATTTTTTTTAATATCATATCAAATATTATGATAAGTCATATGATTCTATTTGATGAAGGCTTATTTCTATTTTCATTCTCATTCTTATTCTTATTCATAAAAAGCATTTCATCCACCTACAAGGGCTTAGAAAATACTCAAACTATCAAACAATATTCACATATGGATGGGGGATTTGAAGCTCCACCTCCTTAAAACTTTTAACGTTAGGGTACCATCTCAGGTTTCAAAATCAAAGTAATTTTGTGGTAAAAGATTTGATATTCTTTTAGTAGACTCTTAAAGTTTATAAATTAAATTTATACAAAAAGAATTTTCTGATAGTCTTCATCTATTCTACCCGAAGATTCAAAGTTTTGTTTTCAGAATTAACCGTTTTTCTATTCCTAATTTCTTGGGAAGTGACGTTAGAGGATGACTGCTGGTGATTTTTCATGTTTAACGTGAATTTGCGATTCGTAGTCAAGCATGTCAAAGCGCAAAGAGGAGATATATATATATATATATATATATATAGATAGAGAGAGAGAGAGAGAGAGAGAAATTATCAATATCAATAATAAAAGAAGGTTTGTTTTAATTGTGAAATTATTATTGTAACTTTTATAATGATCTTTTGAAGCATGGAAGAAATATAAAATGTCTTAATTTTAAGGCTAAATTGCGCATAATTCACTTGAATTTTGTGTCAAATATAATTTTTTTTTAATTTTTAAAATTTTGACAATGAATTTTTCAAAATTTTGAAATTTGTATAGATAACTTTCATATTATTAATTAATTCGTTATTTTATTAATGACTTGATAAGAAGTTGCCTATACATAATTTGAAGTTAAATGAAATTATTTATACTTAACCTAAAATTTAAGGGAGTTATTTATATAAAAAAATTTAAAAAAATTTATTGTTACTAATGCATTTTATTAGTGAAATAATTGGCTAACTAACAAGTATGGGAGTTATTGTACAAATTTAACAGTTTAAAAAAATTTATTGTCAAGTTTTAAAAATTAAAAAGGTTATCTATACATGACTTAAAATTTATAGAATTATCTACAATTTAGCCTAATTTTAACAATTAAACTTCATGTTATATAACCTCCACGATTAGTCTAATAGTTAAAAAGGTGTGCTTTTTATTTTGACATTTCAAGTTTAGACATTAGAGTTAGTATTTAAAAAAATTTATTATTCTAAATGTATCAAAATAATATGAGAGTGCGCTTAGGGTTGTATGGACGAGCCAAATTTGAGCTTTTTTTTCTTCTTGTCTAATTTCACAAGTGATCTTAAACAACTTGATTATTAAACAAGCTAAGTTTGAGACCATTGGGTTTCAACTCATTTATACTCCTAGGTGTCTTTAATATGCATAGGGAACGATGTATTCTCATTTGGCATACAAGCTATTATGAGAATATCCACCCCTACAACTAAACAAGAAAAACTTCTGGTACGTTTGGTATTAGGGAGTAAAACTTTCTTAAGAACGACACTATTTGAAAAAGGTAAAAAATGTTTATTATACTAATGTCATTATTATTAAGCAATACTTGTCTTTTTTTTTTTTTTTTTTTAAAAGTATGGATATGAGTATTATTTCCTATTTCAACTATTTATTTTTTTTCTATTTCTTTAATCTCTTTTTTTCATATCAAACATAGCCTTAGTGTTATATTGAACATAAGGGTAACTTACTCTTCTTTCCCTTGAGAAAATGCCAAATTACACAACTCCCTTATCTATTATGAAAATGATTAGACTTAGTTATAATTTCTTATATCTTTATTATTATATTCCTCAATAAAAGTATAACATGTGTAAACAATTTTTTTAAAAAGATTTGTGACTTTGAGTTATAAAAATTATACAATTATTTGCAAAACCCATATATTTGTTATGTTATTATTGAACACCTTGATAGTAAAGATATAAAATTGTACCTAAGTTTTTTCCTTATAAAAATATATACAAATCTCTCTTAAAGCACAAAAATGACTAAAACACTTTTAATGATAATATTAGTTTTTTAATTAAAAATATAACTTATTAAAAATATATTTTTTATACTTATATTTTAATTTTATTTATTTTGTGTTTAAATCTATAAATTTAAAAAAGGAGTCAATTATGTTAATTTCCCTTGAAATTTGACTAAATTACAATTAATACTCCTTTTGTTTTAGAAGTTACACTAAGCTCCCCTAATATTTTGATATTTATTATAGAAACTTCACCTCTCATTTATTTATTTTGGTCAAAGAAGCTATTTCTTTACAAAAAATGAGAGTATAATTTTTTTAACATGACAATAATAACAATTAAGTAATTTTATTTTTGGAAGGAATGCATATTATATAGAAAATTAACTTCATTGATAGAAAATAAATTTGATGAGAGATAGATGTAATATTTGAAATAAAAGGAATATCAAGTATAATTAAGCCCAATCTCAAAAAAAGGCTAGTATATTCTTTAAAAAAGGGATTATTTTATTTTGATAAATATATACTTAATATTTATTATATTATAAAAGTAAAAAAAATAGAAGTATTTTGATAAAAATATGTGTAACTTTAGTTTATCTTTGATTGGAGAAGAGATCAATATACTAAATCTTTTGATTTTAAAAGGGAAAATACAATTTTTTAAAATTAAAAAAACCGTATAATTTAAACATATCTTAAAAGATAGGAGATTACTTTACCTAAATATAAGCTTCTACCCTATCATTGATATGTGACAAGTTGTAAACCAATAAAATTATTTAATGGTTCATATTAAAGACTAATAATGTAATAAAGTAAAATTTAGAAAATTCACTAGTAGCTCATCTCCAATATTAGTATATTTTGCTTGACTTCAATCAGTGCGCGTGTTGGTTTTACACCGATACAATATCTTGTTCTTGCATAGTTTTATAGTTACATGCACCTTTTCTTTTTGACAAACAAATTCTTATAATTTTCAAGCAAGATATATCATAATTAATGAAAATTTACTAATAAGAGATACCAAACAAAATTTGAATCCTCTGTATCTCTGAAACAATTCGATCTTGCCACCTCTTATCCATAATCTTGCAATCTCATACAAGAGAATCAAAATTATGCCAACTCTTTCTTCTTCCTCTCGTTGCTTTACTCCCTGGATTTCCAAAACTATCCCTCTTGTGCCTCTGTCCAATCTACACATCATAATGGGTAATAACAAGGCAAAACCAAAATTGTGAAACTGGTAAATGATAATCTTCCATTTCAACCTCAACTAAATGTTTACGTGTAAGAATGCTTTAAAGTTATTTTTTGTAAATTTTTTTTACAAATCTTAGAGAGAGAAAAAATGATATAAAAGAGTAAGAGTAGATCTATTTTCTCCTTTTTCAACAATTCTATTTGTTTTTCTCTCTTCTCCAAAATTACAGAAAGAAAGAGAGGATTTGTACTCAATGTTCGTTCCTTGAGATGCTAACATTAAAAAAAAAAAAGAGTTAAATACCTCAAGTTGAAAATATTTATGTTAAAAGATTTTAAAATTTAAAATTAATCTAAAATATATATACACAAAAAATTTAAAATATACAAAAAATTATAATTCAAAATCTTAAGTTAAAATTTTTTGTTTTTGAATATTTTAAAATAAGTTTAAAATTTAAAATTTTTAATATAAATATCTTTAATTTAAAATTTTTAATTGTATTTATTTTTTTAAATATATCTACTACGCATTTTTTGTAAGCTTTTCATGAACCATCTATTTAAAAAGCAAAATTAAAACACGCGAAGAGAGAGAGAGAGAGAGAGAGAGAGAGAGAGAAGAGATTGACGATGTTTCTGATAAGAGTCACATGGGGCCTCTATGAGTACCTGATCTTGGTTCCCCAGTGTCAGCCATTCCCTCTGTCACAAGAAATTCAATTATTTCATATCGGAACTCGCATGCGGCAAGTTGCCGTAATTCTTTATCAACAGTTTGTAGCCAGTGGCTTATTTGTCATACCGATTATTGTGCAGTTTTGTGATGTTTTTATCGTAGAATTTATGCATCTTTGTTAGTTTGGTTTATACCAATTTAAACCATTTGTCCAATCCAATTGAATAAAGGGATTGAAATTTTAAAAAAAAAAATAGCTAACTAATTGATAAATTGACAGAATCAAATCAATAGATTCAATTTTAATCGATTTGGATTGAATTAAATATTTAATTTAAAAAAATTAAAATTTTGTAATTATTGTAAAATTTGAAAAGTTTTTAATTTTAACGATAATAATAAACATATCAGATTTTACATCACAATAAAAATAACATATAAAAGAAATAAAGCATGGGCTAGAATTATCTCACTAAAACAGAAATTGATAAACTGTATAAATTATTATGTTATAATTAAGATATTTAAAATATAAAAAAAAAGTTCGATTTGTTTCTTTTTTTAATAGAAAGCAATTTTTTTAAACATTTATGAAAGGTAGTACGTAAAGGCTGCCAAACGGAATTTACAATATAATCCTTACAATAATCATATAAATACAATAATTATACAATCATGATCTTGCACTACGTTTTCGAAAATGTAGAGCAGCAAGAGCAAGATACTTCCAACTATAGCAACAGTCTTAGGAAGACAGGAGGGCTTTCTAACCAATGGTCTATTTAGATGTGACAGATGAATGTACGCAAGAAATCAAAGTCACAGTCTCAATAAAGAACTTCCTTTATATATGGCTAGCCAAAAATTAAACCCGTATCAGAGTATGTTTGGTTCAGTTTTTATTTTTTTTAAATTGTAATTTTGACTAAAATAACAAAATATAACTTTTACATTTTGTGGGTTGCAGATCGTGGTTTGGGAATCTCCAAAAGTATTTTCAAACATAACATTAATAGATTTAATTTCCTATAAAAAATCATGAAGCCAAAATAAAAACCATCCGATTCATAAGAAAAAGGGCCAATGGACTATTAAGTGGAATAATGAAAGGCCATAAATCTTATATCCTCCAATATAGTTTCTCCATATAACAATTTCTAAAACACAAATTAATAATACATTACAATGATCATGATGATAAGTCTTCTAAATAATAAGTATCACCTTTTCTGTATTATTTGTAACATACCTTGGAACTTTAATGGTGATATATGCTCTATGAATAAACCTTAAATATGTATTTGGATTCAAATTCAAATTCAAATGTTTGTTAATCTCATTTTATATATATATATATATGAAAAATAGAGATAACAAATCAAAAATGTAATTTCATCATTTAAATGTACCTTAACTAGACCAACGGTGATAAATGTGGTCTGAGACTCATACGAAATATGTGATTCTTAAACTCTTTCAATTGTATCTTTTTAGTTAAAGGATTAACAAGCAATTTTGCTTTTCATTTAAATATGTTCTACGATGATTTGACTAACTTTGACCTGTTCCTTCAAGGTTTAGTATTTTATGTTGATATGTTTACTTTGATTATTTTTTTGTTATTCTTAACAAAAAAAAAAAAAAGAATTACAACTATATTGTCATATAATACTTTAATGGGCTTGGAGATTGAATCCACAATCTGAAGCCTAATAATAAAATTCTTCAACCATATTCCTTGTGAACTTGTCTCAAAATAAGAGATAAAATCAACTTTTATTGTGGATGTCGTAATCAAAGATTGTTTCACACTTTTTTATGAAATGACTCCTTTAGCAAGCATGCAAATATATCTAAATGTTGATTTTTTGTGTCCATGTATTTTGCTAGATTGGAATTTGAATAATTAACAACTTTTAAACTATTGATCCTTTTATATATAAGCATGTAATTCTTTATAGGTACCTTAAGACCTTCTTTGCAACTTTTCAATGATCCAAGCTTAGATTGCTTCAGTATCTTTCCAACATACTTATAGCAAAAGTTATATTTAGCCTTATGCATACTTGGGAAATCACCAAGCCTCCAATTGTTGAGGCATATGAAATATTCTCTATCCCTTTTCTTTCTAAATCATTTTTGGGACATTGGAACAAATGAAACTTGTCCCATTTCACTAGGGGATCTGCACTTGATAAATAATCTTTCATCACAAAACATTTAAGAACTTTATCAATATAAGTTTTTGGTGATAATCTCAAGATACATTAAGACTTGTCTTCATGGATCCTTATGCCTAAAACATATGATGCCACACCTGTATCTTTCATTTCAAAGTTCTTAAATAAAGTTGTTTAACCTCATGCAAGAGCCTTAAGTCACTGTATACAAGTAATATATCATCCACATACAGCACTGAATAAATAATCTTACTCTTATTGACCTTATGGCTTATACATTGATCAATGATGTTCTTAACAAAATAGAAAGCTGTGATTAATTAAATAATGGAACTTCAAGTACCACTACTGAGAGACTTATTCGAGCCTATAAATGAACTTCTAAGCTTACACACCATGTTTTTATTGGCACTTATGATGAATCCTTTAAGTTAATTTCATATATACCTATTCCTTAAGATTGCCATTGAAGAAAGCCATTTTTATATCCACTTGGTGTAATTGCAAATCAAAGTGGGCAACCAATGCCATGATGATACGAAAGAAATCCTTTTGACATAGGAAAAAAGGTTTTTTAGTGGTCATTTCCCTCCTTCTATATGAAACCTTTGGCAACTAACTTAGTCTTATAGCACTCAACATTACTTAGTAAATCTTTCTTGTTCTTAAAGGCCCATTTATAGCCAATGGACCTGGCTTCACTAGGCAATTTTAAATGTTCCTAAACTTTATTACTTGCCATAGATTCCATCTCATCTAACATAACATCATGCCACAATTTGGAATATACACTATTCATAACTTGTGAAAATGTAATATAGTCATTTTCAACATCTACATCATAGTCAGACTTAAGTAGATACATCATATAATTAGTAGAAATTATCAGTTTCTTGGTTATAGTTGATCTTTTTAATTTGACCTTCTGTGAAGGTTGAGGATCTACAATAGAAGGATCTTCAACCATAACTTAGGGTACCTCTTTAGCATTATAAAGAGCCTTAACTGGAATAGTAGAAACTATTTGTTCTAGATTCTCTTAACTAACTACATGATCGACTTGAACTTGTGAAATATCATTATGCTTAATCTTCACCCAAATTGGATAGGCATTATACAAAACTATTATTCCACTACCACCAGTAGTTCCAAGAATGAGATCATCTTCAATGACTACATCATGAGATTCATCAGTCCCATTAATGATGTTATTATTAGGAAACTAGTCATTTTTAGACTCTACAAACTTAGAAGTATGTGAAGGGCAGTAAAATTTATAATTCTGAGACTTTTTTGCATGGCCTACAAAATATGCAGTAATAATCTTAGGATCTAACTTCCTCTCTTGTAGATTGTACACTTTAACCTCAATAAGATAGCCCTATATGTATAAATTGTTTAAACTAGGTTTCTAACTTTTTTATATTTCACAAGGTGTCTCAGAAATAGCCTTTGTTGGAACCCATTGAGAATGTGCATGATTGTTTTAAGTGTTTTTCTCCATAAAGAGGTAGGAAGTTTGTGGTTGCTTAGCATATTCCTCACCATGCCCAATAGATGGTTACTTCTTTCTACTACATTATTCATCTCAAGTGAACCAAGCATAGTATATTGTGTAACTACACTATGCCATTCAAGAAACTTAGTAAATGGATTAGGTGCTTGTCTTCTATAGGTGTACTTACTAAAATACTTACCTCCTTTATTAGACCTCACAATCTTAATTTACTGGATTGTTTCTCTAACTCAACTTTATATAGATTTTAAAAGCATCAAATGTAACAACCCTAACTTCTAATCATACTAATTAAGTATAATCACGTGATTGATAATCAATACTTAAAATCTAAAGCAAATACTAGTTTACTAATAGATGAAAATGTGGAAAAATTTGAATCTTTTATTAATTAATAATAACTATTCATATAAATAAGGAGATCTAAGTTCATAGGAGATTTAATTTCTTATTTAAGACTTCCAATGCATCCTCAACTGAAACTAGAAGCACAAAATTCCTATATATATGTTTATAAGTTATTACTTATCATTAATATAGTGAAAACTATGATTTAGAAGTTAAATTAGGGGTTTGAGGACTTAGGCCGTGACTTAAAAGGACTTTGTCATAGCCAAGTTGGCTACTGTAACCTCTAAAAGTATTAGGAAATACTTATACTATGACTTGAGCACTTACAGCTGTGACTTAATTCGATTCTGGAACTAAAAATACAAAATTCTCTAATTCTTGCCATGACTTAAGTTACCCATGTTGCGGTGAGGTTTCCCCTTTGGCCTTACTATCCAAAATTTCTCAAGTCTTGTTGTGGTGAGACTACTTAATGCCACGACGAGTTTACACATTGTAATTTTGTTAGGCAAAATTTTGCGATGGCATAGCTTAATCTTGTAAAACTCGTGGGGTAAACCTTTTGACTTGCAGCATGGTGTGATGTGCTCCTCATTTCTGTAAGGGTCCTAGTTGTGACTTAAGTAATTTTGGCCATGACTCAATTTACATATGATCTCAAACTCATTAATGCTCATCCCAATTGACCTATAACTTTCTTACTTCAACCTAAGACCCTTTTTGAGGTTAAGATACTATGCTTTTAAGGCTTATAATCCACATAATTATTAGATAATTGATCTTATGTAATCCGTGGACTCCAAAATCAACCACACCAATACAACCTTATATTATATCAGCACCCCTACCATTATGACAACAAAAGTTAGCTGACAAGCTTAAATGGTAACCTAAAATACTCACTGCACCACTAATATCCTCTAATCACTTAGAGCAAGTTTCTATTTACTAAATACACATGATCCTACCCTCAAATCTCTAAAGCAACCTCAATTACAAAAGATGACTATGGCATACCTTAGATCCATACACACATCACATACATGGTAATAGAAGTGCACAGATTAAAATTTAAGTTAGACATTCATTCAATGATCTAGCCATATCCTTGAAAGTACATAACAGGTTTAGTACATTCATAACAATTCATGTTTGCTCATTATCAAGCAGTTACATCAAATTCCATATAAGCTAAACCTAACCTACTAATGGTTAATTCATTAGTTACAAAAGTATTAAAATACTTACATTTGGAAATATGAATGCATCATGATACTATACAAAATAAGTTATAAAAAGAATAACATCTCTACTAAATTAAGCCTCCAAGTGTAGAATTTTCACATAAGGTCTTAAACTAAGGATGAACATCCACTTGTTTCCCTTTTTCTTTAATCGAGGAACCTTCACTTAAAATAGTTAGCTTATAAAATGGGATGAGATGTGAATCTTCGTAACTAAAGGGAAAATTCCATGCATACAAGTGAATTAATGAACAGAAATGCATTTTATACCAAAAAAATACCAAAATCATTAATTCAATTAGTGAATGAACTAGCTATTAGTGACTATTATTCCATACTAACAATTACATATAGCATGTTAATTTCCAATAATGGAAGGAAAGGCCCATCCACTGTGCCAACTCTCTATTGAGTATGCCCATGGCTCGGTGCATTTTATAGAGTTTGGTTAAAACTCAGTGCATGATTATAGCACAATGCATGGGTGGCAACTTGACCACAGCTCTACTAAGGATACAATCACGGTCCAAAACAATAATCAAGTAACCAATCAATCACTTAGCATAGAAAACATGTTTGTGCAGCATTTATAAGATTGAAGTGTACATATGCAAAGAATAAAAATAAACTCCTGGTTATCTCACTCAGTTATGTCAAATTCTTAGAATACAAGATTGATTTCCAACACTCTAGATGTCCTAAGTTACCAAAACAAATTTTCAAATCATCATCCATTATAGAAATCAACTACTCATTCATTCCTAGCATCAAAACAACTTAAGAATCACTTACCTAGTCTCCAATGAATTTCGAATTTAGACTTAGTCTTCCAACACCTAGAAATCATAATGTTTCACTTCAAAGGTTGGCAATTTCACACATAAATAGAACCTAATATGAACATCAGTCTTTAGGGCCAACTTCTAGCACATAACACATCAAAATAAAGAAGAATTACTTACCCTTTTAGCTTTAACGTTTGAAAATCATGCAAGAAACCATTAAAACATCCGATTTTTTATTTGGAGATGAGGTGAAAATCTATTAAACTAGAAATTAATCATACCAAAATATGAAAACAAACGAGAGGATTAACTTTTATATAACTCACCTTGGCCACATCTCCCTCTAAGAGTGCAAATTAGAGCTACAATGCAAAGAAACCCTAGCCTCTCCTCAAATGTGTGAAAATGGAGTTCTCCCTTGGCTAAACAATTGTTTGGTTTGCAGAATAAGGTGAAAGAAGCTAAGCATCTTAGGGTTTTGAATGAATTTGGACTGATCCAAGAGCTTATGATCCACTTGGGCCCATAGTTTACATATTGGGCTATATTTACATGGGTTAAAGTAAGTCCAAATAGATTGGGCTTCCATTAGCAAGTTAGGCTTCTATAAATGATTTTTACTATAATTAAATTAATCATAGGACCCAAATATTAAATGTTCACTTTCACTTAATTTTCTTAATCAAACTCAAACCCACTATGAAAAATTTATTTTCACTCAATAATGGCCAATAATTATTATTTGTCTAAAAGTGCCCAAAATAATCTATTTCCTTAAAAATTCTTATTTTTTATATTCTTCCTAAATTTCTCATAATTATTCCTTAATTCTTTATAACCACTCCTAATTAATTTTGAGATGTTACATCAAATGCCTTACTTTTATTATAAAGTAGGTAGTTATAAAGAATTTTGACCACTAGAACCTGGATTAGGCTTGCGAATATCAGTTGTATTGTCTCTAATAATTCATAACTTCTTTTAGTTCCTTCATGTGACACATTGGTTTGCTTCCTTTTTATGTAGTCCACACACAAATCAAAGTTAGTAAAGTCCAAGGATTTAATAATCTCATTCTTTACTAATTGCTTAATTGTCTCTATGAAGATGTGTCCCAATCTCTAATGCCATAAACTAAAAAAATTTCTTATTCATGGAATAATATGTAACACTCATATTGCCATGCACAAATATTAAGGTACTAAGGATATTTATGTTAGTATAAATCTAATAAAGACCACTATCGAAAGCAATTTTCCAAATGGATATTGAATTTTTAATTAAATCAATAGCTGGTCAACAAATATTTAATAAAAAACCTAAGAGAATAAGTTTAGAAACAGAAATTAAGTTCCTAGAAAAATTTGGAACATAATATTCAATATGTAACATGTTATAAGTATTTAATATGGTTATAGAGAAAAATAATTAAATAAAGAATTAATATGGAAAATAAATTTATTTATGGGTTTTAATTAATTAAGTGGAAATTTAATGAGGTACTTTAAGAAAAATTGATTAGAGACCATTATTCCTTAGGACTTTGGTTTAAATTATGTTAAAAGAGCATTAAAATAGAAAATAATGAAAAGCCTAGTTGGACCTATGACCCATAATCCACTTGAACCTATGAACCATGACCCAACTTACTCAAATATCAAGATTAACCTAACTCTTTCTTCCTCATTTGTTTAGACACACACATGCATAGGAGAAGAAAAGAAAAATGAAGAGAAGAGAAAGGAAGCTTAAGGGTTGCATTCAGAGCCATATTTGGGGGGAAAACATGACTTTTAGTTTAAGTGAGTGAAGAGAAACTTAGGGCCTGTTTGAAATTGTTTTTGTTTTAATATTCTTAAAACAGATGTTTTTTAAAACAAATTTTGAGAACAAAAAAATCAAAAAATCCGTTTGAATCATTATTATGAAAAGTAGTTATTTTTTGTTTTTTTTATTTTGCAGAACAAAAATTACAAAACATAAAAAAAATGTTCTGATTTTTCTATTTCCGAAAACAAAATTATGTTTTTTTGTTTTACAAAACACTTCATTAAAAATACATTATCAAATAAGTTTTTTTATTTTTTTATTTTTAAAAACGAAAAACTGTTTTGAAAACAGGAAACCAAATAGGCCCTTAATCTACTATTTCTCCTTTTCATTTTGGTCTGATTGGTGTATGATTCCAATGCCATTTAAGGAACCATAGGTTGATGGATTTGGAGTTTTTAAAGTGCTTTTGGTAGAGAACAAGAAGGAGGAGTGAACCTAAGGTATTAGTTAGTATATCCCCTTTATTTTTGGTAGTATTCCTTATAAAATTCATCTTGAAGCATGCGTTTATGAAGCCTTTGCTCTTATGTGCGAAAATTTAAAAACCCATTGTTAAAACTTAGGACTTGGTGCTAGAAAGAGGGATTTAAGACTCTAGAAAGCTTGGGTGAGATAATATTGCTTGATTCAATAGAATCTTGATTATTAGGAATAAGGGTTCCCTTGAACTAATGAGTATATCTTTGTGGTTTATGGTTGTTCTAGGCTTGGAATTATACTTAAAAGATACTAGTTGCATATTAGGTAACAAACAATATTGTTAGAGGTAACCAAGGCTTAATTCTATTCATATTTGTTGAGAAGTTATGTTTAATAGCTTGTACATGCATATATATGTACATATGATGCCATGATTAAGTTTGACTGCTTGTTTTATGTATCATCATGGACCTTGAATAGTTTTCTGACTACTTATAGAGGCCTTAGATAGTGTAGTCAAGTTATTGGCTAATGACTGTGTTATATAATAGTAGTTGTATTGTTATCAAACTCACTTATTCTAATTATTTGAGCATGGCATATTTGATGATTTCCTTATGTAAAGCATTAATATTGTTTGTTCAAAATAAATGTGAATGGAAATGGCATATTGGTTACTTAGATTTTATATGTAACCATGATTGTGGGCTAATCATTTTCAAATGAATTGTGATATACAATGGCAAGTGTAGGATTTCATTGTATTTTGTATATGTAAATGGCTTTTAGATCTCAAAGGATGCTTGATTCTTTTGAAAATGGATGTCACATGTAATTAAGGTTTTTTTATAGGTTGCCTTGCAAAATGATGGTGGATGATATGTATGGGTATCTCTTTTAACTTGAATGGTCCTTTTGGATGTCAAACTTTCTATGTCATTCTTGGTTGTTAGTAAATGCCCTACGATTAGTTTTATGATGGTTTGAAGTGTTGAGGCAACAACAGTTGTTGTATGGAAGGTGGAGGTAGGAAGTCATGGGGTCAAATTTTAATCTATTGAGGCTTAAGACGTGGTTGTACTATTTTGATGATGATTTGGAATATTGAAAATTGCTTGAGGAGAGTTGGCTAGGTTTGCAGAGGGTTGGAATGCCAAAATGAGCACCAAAAGTGCCATCTTTGGCATGCTTTTAGGCCTCATATAGAGGTCCTAACATGCCAAATTTGGTGACTTTTGGAGTAGAATAGGGTCTCCAAACAACTAGGAAAACTTAGACAAAATTTTAAGGTCATTTTCACTATTTCTGTAATCCATATAGCCTACCAGTGCCACTGTGCACGATCGTGTAGAGCTATCTTCTGCATGGGGAGGCCAAAGATGTACAAAACCGTGTGTATACCTTTGCACAAGAATATGTAAGTTTCAGTTAGTTTTACTAGATTTTTTTCTGCTACACTTTAGGTTAAGCTATGGTTAGATTAAATATAAGTTGTTAGGTTTCTTTTGAGTTTCTTTGGCATAGTTTAAAGTGACTTTGTTAATGTTTAGAGGAAGAACTTTAGGTTTTGAAGCATAATTAGTTGCTTCATAGGCTGGTAACTTAACAAGTGTCAAGGTTTCAATTGGGTTTATATTTTTAAGTATTTTAGTAATTTTTCTTCTGTGGGAATTTTAGTTTACTTTATTAATTAAACCTATTATAATTTAGCTTATTTTTATGCTAGGTGTTAAATTTTGGTATTAGAGCAATGGTTTAGGAGAATCTTGCACAGAGGTAGAATGTTAGCTAGACACTTGACATTTATATCACACATTTAGTTTAGTGCTAGTTTGAATGCATATTTAGCTTTGTGATTTGAGGTTGTATATTTAGTATTAGCTTGAAGAATTAGATTGTTTGTAAATTTTTAATCTTTGTATGAGGTCTAACTTGGGCTTTTTATTATCGTTGCATGTGGTATTGCAGGACCTCATGGCTATTAGAAGGGAAACCAATGAGACGGTATGTAACACCATATTTATCTAACTCATCTCATCTCATTTCTAAGCATACCTTCTTGAATAACACAAGTTCTTAAAAAAAATATATTAAAATAATAGATTATTTTTGAGTTAAGTCGTGGATAAAATTTTCATTTCATGTCTCGTGGATTATATGAATTCATCTATCTTATTCTCCTATTTAAATACACACATATGGCTAAAAACTCGAGCTCATGAACTATATATATAAAAATCACATGTTCAGCCTTGAATTGGTGTGCCAGGCTTTTGTCATGAACTTTGAAAAATCATAACTAATTCTAGAAAAATTAAAATCAAGCACACTATATTATTCTAGAAAGTTACAGATGTCTATTTTATGCTAAAAATAAGTTTAGACCAAAAGAGGAACGTCTAATTACTGGAAATCGATAGAACAATACCTAAACTCAGTTAACACTACTAGTGCTGTTACAAAACTTCAAAAATTCATATCTCTATACTTAGACATCCAATTGGGGTGATCTTAATGGCCATAGAAATCTTATTATGTCTGTAAAATTTCATAAGCATTAGACACTATTTGACCCTTGAATGACACAGGAAAAGAAACTGACCATATGAACAATAATCATATCAGAATAACTAAAATTTGACAACTTTAAAAATTCATAATTAATTCCACAAAGCTCCAAATAATTTGGTCTTTAGCTTCCCAAAAATATGTTATAAGATCTATATGCATGCCAAATTTCATGAGAAGATTTATCCATTTGGTCAAATTGTGCTATAGGGTTGCAAATTGGTCCATTTATGCTTCTTAAAGGGTCACAAAAGGTCCAAATTTGCTTCCAAGGCTTTCATGGCCACTTGAGCACGTGGGAAAGAACCAAAATGATTTATTAAACATGTCTTAAAGGTGCACTAACCCAGATTTCATAAATTCACTTTCTCACCCCAAGGCATACACAAGAATATACAAGTTTCATCTTGCCATTCAAAGTCCAAAAATTGCTATATCATTCACATGGCATCAAATCTTTTATATACATCAAATATCTATGTAATTACACATGATCAAATGGTTATACAACATATTCATCATGGGATTACATCATATGCCATCAAAATGGTAATAAAATGAACAAAATCACATACTTTCTTATCAATCCCTTTTCTTCAAACTTGGTGGCTCCCATTCCTTGGTTCACTTGGTCCACCTGGATATGTTAGACAATGGGGAGGAAGAAATGAGATTCTAGGAATCCCAATAGCTCTTCTCCCTTTTAACCATACATAAGGGATGTAAATTCAAGTCTAAAAATGCATACATGGATATCATGGAGTGCATAATCATACATGAAATATTTCTTGCACTCAATAAGTCATATAAAACATACATAGGTTTGCCAAGAAGATAGTTTAGCCTCACCCACTTCTCTTGGGACTTTAGACTTGCCTCACTTATTTTCTTAAGGGACTTTTGACTAAGCCTCACTCTTTAGAGACTTTTAACTTTGTTTCACCCATTCTTAGGGACTTTTGGTTTATCCTTACCCTAGTTAAAGGACTTTTGGCTTCACCAACTCAAACAAACCAAAACATGTTCATAAAACATCAATTGAGAGCATAACAAAGCATCATGGTACCATGGCATATAGATACATGCTAAAACATCTTTCATGGCTTAAAACATGCACACTTACATTTAAAAACAAGATAAACATTCACTCATGCATGAGAGAAAGAAGAGAGAGTTACCTTGGTTACAAATACACACTTTTCCCTTTTGCAAATGCTTTCTCTTCCTCGTCTACATACTTATAAAGAGGTAGAACTTGATTCCTTTGACCTAGACACATTATATGGAAGCTAATTACACTATTGGAACAACTTTTAAAGCTACACATTCATTTGAAAAGCTAAATTGTTCCTATGGTTCATTTATGGTTTCATAATATGCTTAATAAAGCAACACCCATAATCCACGATCTTGGTTCCATTCTTTCCTTTTATCTATGGTTCTTGGCTCCCTTTAGATCTCTTGAAGTCATTACACAATCCATTTGAGAAGCCTAACTACATGTTACTTCTTTAAGTCACAATATGGAACCTATGGTACCATCTCACGTCCTAGGCTTCCTAAAATTTTTCCAAGACTTCCCCTCATCCTCTCCCATCATATATGATATAAAACCAAGTTTGGAAGAAATTAAAACACTTCCTTGGTATTCCTTCTATGCTAGGCTGAGGTTAGGACTTTATATGGCACCAATGGAGTTGTTTTGATTTCTTTGATAGGAGAAGCATGTGGGAGGCTCTCTTGATATCTTAGGAACTCATATGAACTCTTAAACATCTTAATTTATGGCTATAACTCATCTTACAAACTAAGGTGCAACTAAAACCTTAACTTTTCTATCTTACAATTTTATAGTTTTTTCTTTGTTTCCTTTGCATATTCTTATTCCCCTCACTCAAATTCTTAAGATTCATCTTTGGTTTGGTTAGAAATTTAGCTCCTCTTAGCTATCTATATATGGGGCAAAAAGCTTAAGAAGAAAAACTATTAGGAATTTTGGGACACACAGCGAAAAATTAAAACCTTGAATCCTTTCTCATGTATTCATCAATGTCGTTTAAATTAAGTAGATCTAGAAATATTTATCTTTGTTACGTGATATTTCTTTTACCGTCAGATCTCAGGAACTAATCTTTAAATTTACTCCCTCTACTGGTATCCACATGAACGGTTACTTAACTTGAATGGCATGTTAGCGCCTCTAACCAATGTCCGTACACGTTCTTAGTAGAGAAGACACTCTTTTTCTTTCTTTCTCTAGAATGCCATATAGTGTTTGTACACTGTCCGTTCGCTTTTTCTCTTTAAGGTTTTTCTTGTCATTTTAGGAAACCTTGGCCTTCTCTTTTTATATTTATTATAGAGATGTCTCATTAGGGTTTCAAATATATTTGATTAATTTAAAATACATTATTTTAAATCAAATCAAATCAAATTTTAATTAAATAAATTAGTTTAAATTTAAGTATATCCAATAGATTAAATTTAACTAATTATTTAATTTAAATCTAGAACTAAATTTAAATTTAATTTATCTCATAAATTAAATATAAATTATCATATTAGTTTAAATTTAAATCTATCATATAGACTTGAATTTAAAACTAATTCATTTAAATTAATTAAAGGATATATATATATTGAACATATAAATATATATACATATATATTTCAAATTTCATAAACTATATATATATATATATATATATCAAATATATATATTTATTTATTTATAAAATTCTTCCATCCTAGATTGAACGTGACATTCATTGAATCTAGATACAATTTCAGATTCAATGAATTTAGACATTCTAACTTATTCTTATGTGTGACCCTGCAGACCCATATGATATTGGCAGTGGACTAATGATACTATTTGACTCACAAGTCACAAGCAGCCTTTAGTAAGATATTGTAACTATCCAAATCATATAGGGATCGATGATCCGATGCAACCTATCATATAACCCTATCATATCTCTTTTGTCACATGATATCTAGATCAAGTATGAGGTATAGAAATGACATCTTCATCTTACTCGATTGTCATTTTCTCGATCTATATACAGACTGATAGTATAAATGTAAACCCTTCCATTCAAGCACAGCCATGCATTTTGTAATGTTTAATTTTTGTTAAATAACGAAAATGGACATATTTTCAAAGCAAGTCCTCCGAAATAAATTAGTTAAGATCTCAAAAAATTTGAGGAATATTCTAGCTTCCTAAAAATGAGAATTGTAGCCTCAAATGGAAGGAAAAACAGAGCTAGAATGAAGAAACAAATTTTGACGGAAACCTTACGAAACATAATGGCATTTTCGTAATTTTGAGTAATTTTTGAAATTTACATAGTAGGATTTTTTAAACCAAAGTTTTGAGTTCTCTAGGTTCTTAGAGGCTCTGAAAACTATGGGAAGCCCCGAGACAGTTAAATCACCTCTGATGGACATTTTCTAACGTCAGTGTGCCTGAACTTTGACGGATTCGTTCGGAAAGGTTTTAGCTCTGATTTGAGTGATTCCAAAGCCATTTTTCTTAATTGGAAACCTAAATTTTATAATAGAAAAGATGGTTCTAAAAAAGGAGCTAAAACGAAGGAGAAACGAAAATACAAAGTATGAAGAGCAAAATTGGAATTTTTAAAAAAGTCACTGTAACAACCGGGAAAAAGAAAAGGAAAGGAAAAGAAAGAAAGTAGAAAGCTGAAAATTTTCGGAATTCAGAATTTTTGCTAAGTCTTCTTGCAATAGCGAGAAATGGTCTCGCTGTCGCGAGAATGTCTTCTCGCAATAGCGAACGTGATTCTAGCTGTAGCGAGTGTTGGCAGCAGTCCATACAAAAACCAGAGAGTTGCTCGCTGTAGCGTACGCCATAGCGAAAGTGAGGTTTGGAACTAACGCAAGTTCGCCATAGCGAAGGTCGAAACTCACCATAGCGAAGGGAACTGATGCGAGTTCGCTATAGCGAAGGTTAAGCCTCACCATAGCGAAGCCAGATAACACGAGCTCGCTATAGCGAAGGTTAATTTTTGCCGTAGCGAGGGTCAGTTTGGAAGAGAGTAAAAGGCGAGAATTAGACTTCATTAAACGCCCAAACTCATTTCTTCTCTCATTTCTGCCCTAGACTTCGACCCAAGGAGAGAAAAGAGGCGTGGAGAGTGAGAGAGATCAAGAGAGGGAGGAAGAGCAAAGGAAAGGTAAGGAAACTTCTCCCATTTCTTCTTAGAACTCTGATCCCCTCTCTTTGCCCTCTCTTTCTGCGGTTTTGTTTGTGAAAATGGTTGGATTTTAGGCATGGGTCAGAAGAGAGAAAGTGGAAAACACCTCTGAATCTTTGTATTTTCTTTGAAAATGTTGTTTCCACTACCACGGGAGCTTGAGAGAGAGAAAGAGTTGATGGCATTCTAGAGAGAGAGAGAGAACTATAGGTTCTGGTATGTTAGGAGAGTTTGATATGAAAGATTACATTCTAAGAGAGTAATTGCATGCTTTTGTGTGTCTAGGCTCAAGAGAAACACCTCCATCAAGGTGTGATTGTGAACTTAAGAAGGGAGAAGAGGAATTGAAAGGAAAAGCTAGTGTTGACCTTGGCTGATAAGGTAGCTCTTTCTTCCACTCTTTCGTATTGCATTCTTGGATATGATAGTCATTGTATATTTTTGTATATGCTTATTGTGTGGAATATGCCATATGTTATTACTTTGATACATTGATGCCAATATGCTTGTGTGATGAATTGTGAGATTTGCTCGGGTGAGGTAGTGCCGAAAGTCCCTTGAAATGGGTGAGGTGAAGCCGAAAGTCCCTTGAAATAGGTGAGACAAGGCCAAAAGTCTCAAACGAGTGAGGTCAAGTCAAAAGTCCCTAAACTCGGGTGAGGCCATCCAAAAGTCCCTAAACTCGGGTGAGGCTAGACCAAAAGTCCCTGGAGCCCATTTTTGGCATTGTTGTGATTTTCATAGCATGTACAATGTGTGTTGGATGTTTGAGAATGGCTAAATGCTTATTCACATGCTTTGACTTGTTATATGCCTTGATTGCTTGCATGATTGAGTGCATGAGCTACTGAGATTCCCTGAATCTCACCCCTTCCCCTCCCAACTTAACATGTTAGGTGGAGCACAAGGAGAAGCAAGTGCACACCAAGGAGCCTAGGAGTATGCTTAGTTAGATATTACTCTATTTTGATGTATTTTGATGTAAAGTGGTGCAAAATGAATATGTGCCCACTATTTTTGAGATGTAAAGGTTATAACAAGTGTAAATGTATGAATATGTAATGTATAAACTATGTTGATAGCCAAATCAATGGAAATGAGGGTTTTGCCCCTTTTGATGAATGAATGAGATAGTATATTTTTGGCCGTAGCATAGTGAATTTGGAATGTATGTTGAATAGGACCACTTGGACATGTTATATAGACTATTGTTATGCTTTTAAACTTGTCCATGAGTGGCTAGAGTGTGTGAGAGGTCATTTGGACCCATTTTGGACCTTTCGGGTGCCAAAGTCGGTATATTTGAGAGCTCCGTCAAAGTATGACCGGATGAGCTCCTCTTGCCATGAAATTTGGCATGCCTCTAGAGTTTGTAGAAAGCTTCTTGAGAAGCTAAAGTTGGTAATACTCGGAGGTCGAGAGAATATTTAGCGAATTGTTGAATTTGGGAAAATTTAATGGATTGGTCATGTACTATTCATATAAACCAGAAATGAAATCTGTGGTATTCATAGACCAAATGGATTGAAAATGTGGTGAAATTTTATACACATAAACTAGACAACCACAGTGACTTATAGGAACTAGAATCACCTAAATTGGAGGTTTGTAGAGAGAGATTGAACCTTCTGAAGTTCTATATCAGCATCAAAGAGCTCACCTGACCCCCGTTACTGTTCCATCAATTTTTGGGGTGTAGAAGTTACTGAACTGATCTGCACTTATTTTTCTCCTCTAGTAGACATCCGTAGATTTTCAAACTGGTATAGTGTGTCCAGATTGGATTTTTGTGGATTTAGTTATGAAGTTTTGAAAGTCATGACAGTAAGCTGCACTAGAAATAGTGACAGCCGGACCTCCTTCTCATTTTCAATGTCAAACATGGTCCAAACCCAGAGATTTCAATTGGGAATTATTTTTAGTGTAAAGGTAACACCTAGAGCTTTCTAGAGAGCTAAAGTTTACTAGATTCCCATTTTTCTATAATTAGTTATGATTTTTCAAAGTTAGAGCCAAAATATGACTTTTGGGCACAAGTGAGAAAATGTAATTTTCTGGTTTTTGGCTCTATACCCGTGGCTTATGGTTTGTTTTATGCTATGTATGAGTTGTATATATGGAGTTTGAGTTGAGGATGCTTGAGATGGGTTCACAGGACCCACGGGGCAAGAGATGAGTATATGAAACTCCGGTTCATAGCATGCAAATGCCACGGATTGGTGTTGATTCTTTGGAAATCATATGGAACCGAGCCCAGTGAGAGGCTAGATAGCGGGAGTAAATTAAGGTGTCACAGTCACTTTCTCCTCCCTATATATAGGTGGCACCCCACTTTCCTCCCCATTTGGAATCAGAAAATTTTACATAATTTCAGAAGGGAGAGCTAGGGTTTTGGGTGCACCAAGAGAGAAGGAGAAGGAGAAGAAATTCCAAGGTAAAGATAGGTTTTTATGTATATTTTCATACTTTTTCTCCACCAATTTCTTCTCCTCTTCTTCCCTCTTCTTTTCCATGATTTTTTCAGAATTTTTGAGGGCTGTTTTGAAGGAAGAACAGAGGGGAATTTTCGGATTTGAAGAGAAGAGCTTGAAAAAAGCAAGATTCAAGCCAAACTAACCAAGGAAACAAGGTAAAAATGCATCCTATAGTTGATATCCTCCATGGCCCTTCTTCTCCATTTCGACCCACATGTGTTTTGCCCTAAGGAGTCAGATTTTTAACCAAACCAAGGATGATTCCTAGGTATTTGATGGAGAGGAATAAGAATATGCAAAGAAAACCAAGAAATAGGCATTAGAAATCAAGATGCAAAACCTAGGGTTTTAAGTGCATCTTCTAATTTTTGAATTTGTATGATGCTTCCTAGATTTAATTTAGAATATAAATGAGTTCTTGAGACACCTAAGGTGCTCCCCACAAGCTTCCTCCTTCAAGAAAATCAAGAGAACTCCAAGAAGCTCAAAGGAAGCCTATGTCTCGGCCTAGGCTTGTTTGTGTAGGTGGGGGGAGTTTTAAATTTTTCTAAGGCCATTCTTGAGTCATATTTGATGAATGAAAATGAAAGGAGGCCTTGGAAAAAATTTAGAACTCATAGAAAGTGATTTGGTGTCTTAGGTTCCATAATATGACTTAAAGAAGCAACATGGTGCTAGGCCATTTGTTTTAATGATGTGATGACTCCAAGAGGCTTAAAAGGAGTCAAGAATCATATTTGAAAGGAAAAAATGAGGCCTAAAAATCATTTGAAGGGTGTTGCTTCATTCGGTGCCAATATAGACCATAATGGAAGTTGTAGAGTAAACTAGTGTTTAAGCAAGTTGCATGGCCCTAGAAATCATTTCATGAACCTAATTAGCTCCCATATATTATATTTAGGCCAAGAGAAACTATCTCTACTAACTTGTGGGTGTGTGGTCGAAAGAGGAGGCTTGAAAGCTAAGGAAAAGGTGTGTGTTTGTATATAAGGTAGCTCTCTCCACCTTTTCTCATGGATGGATGTGTGTTTAGCTTGTTTTAGAATGTGTGTATATGTATTTTCAAGTTATGAAAAGTATGCTAGCATACCTTTATATACTATGATGCTTGATGCCATGTTATGTTTTCAAATGATTACATGATGTTTGTGTGAGTTTGCTTGAGTGTGTAGAGGCCAAGAACTCTTCCCTTTGGTGAGGATGAGCCAAGAACCCTTGAGTTTGGTTAAGACAAAGTAAAGAGTCTCCCAAAAGTAAAGTGGGCTCCTAAGAGTATAGTTGAGTTCAAAGCTCTTAAAGAATGGGTGAGGCAAGTCCAAGATCCATGAGGAGAAATGTGAGGCCAATCTAGACACTTGGTGAGTTCTTAAATGTCTTGAATGATTAATTCACATGCCAAGTTTGTTTTTAAAATATCCATGACTTCTATTTTCTCCATGCATGCATTTATAAAGCTTGCTTTGCATATATTATGTATGATTGAATAGGAGATGAGCTATTGGGATTCTTTAAATCTTATGTCCTCTTTTCCAATGATCTAACATACTGGGTGAACCAAGTGGATATGCTAATGGGAGCTAACAACACTAAAGGAAGGAGATTGACAATCTTATGCCTTTGTTTTAGCCATTTTGGAACCATATTTATGTATCTTAATATCTATGATGTGTTATATGCATAATGAACCTTGAAACATATGTAAATATACTATTATGTAATGTTTAGAGCCATGAATATGATGTATGAGTTTTCAAATACAATTTGAGTTTTGAATGTCCAATTATGCATTATGAGAGTTTGATGGAAATATGTATAAGTGTGGGTTGAATGGTCAAAATGAGATGCATGAGGTTTGGGACCATTTGGGCAGCTCACACAAGTCTCAAATAAGCTTTTAAACTTGCCCAAAGGGTGCCAAGACTAAGGGAAATCCATTTGGCAATTTTGGTATCCAATATGGAGCCAAAATTGACTATAATAGAACCCTATTCACTTTTTGGCCAAATGAGTTAGTCTTGCTTTGAAATTTGGCATGCAATTAGGTCTAATTGAAAGATTTTTTGGAAAGCTAAAGAACATAATTTTCGAAGGTCTAGAGAATATTTGATGAATTTTCAAAGTTGGGATTTTTTTTGGATTCTGGTATGGGCACTGTTCATACTGGTAGTTTTGTGTTTTGCGTCACCTAATGGCCACATGGTGTCTAATGCTTATGAAATTTTATATGCATAAGGTAGAGGTCATAAGCTTTCTATGGCCACTAAGACCACCTTATTTGGAGGTCTAAGCAAAGATTTATGTATTTTTGAATTTTGCTGTTAGTGGTAGTGGCGACCTAGGAGTTTAGTTACTGTTCCATAGGATTCCAATAGCTAAATGTATTTGTTTCATTCTAAACTTATTTTTAGCATTAAGTTAACATTTGTAGCTTTCAAGAATGACTGAATTTGTGTGATTTATATTTTTATAGAATTATTTATGAATTTTAGAATTTGGTATCAGTAAGTTAAACAACAGCCCAGGCAGCCAGCGACCTCAGTAGCTTTTCAAATGTCAAATGTCCTCTATGATGAATTTTGTGGTCGGGGCATATTTTTAGTGTAAATTAGACATCCTAAGAGTTCCATACAGACTAAGATGGTATGATTTTGAATTTTCTAGATTTAGTTATGATTTTCCAAAGTTAGGTCAGAAAATGGAGCAAATCTGGCCGAAAATATGCTTGCTTATTTTGAGCTCTATTCCAGTTTTCATGAATTGTAGGCATATTTTTGTAATGTAAATGAGTTATAATGATGGAATTAAATATGAAAATGTACAACATGAGCTCACACAATCCACGTGACATCGATTACAAATTTTTAAGCATAGCACAATGTAAATAAACCCATTATTTTCATTTCCCTCTGTATATGCTCTTATGGAAATAATGAGGTAAAGCTTATGAATGTCATGAAATGAGCTAGAATTTATGGTGTTACATTTATTGGTATTAAAGTAAAGGTTCAGGCTCTCATTGTGGGTTGTGGCTTGTATTTATGAGTTGCCTACATACATATGAGCTTGTTTTAGATGAATTGAGTGTGTATGATGGTGGAAGTGTTCCCTAGCTTATGTTACAGTTTGTTATGATATTTTAGTATGATGGTGAACATTAGGAGAGGTTGGCCCCCTAGCCAAGCTTGTGCTAATGAAGTCGGGCCTAGTGATCCAGTTACTGGAGCCCTTCATTCTATCATGGCTAGCCTGGATTAGCAGCAGACTGTCATTATGCAGCTTCAGGAACGGCTTGCTAAGAGAGATAGCTAGGGCCCTACACCTACTCCTTCTCAGCCACCTCCACACTCAGATTTTCTCGAGCATTCAGGGGTAACTCTTTTAGATCCACAGCCACACATGCAGGCTATTGCCCCGATTCCACCCATTCAGACGCCTCCTGTACAGTAACCCTCGACCAGGAAAGTCCTTACCCAGTTTAGGAAGTTCGGGCCTCCCACCTTTGATGGTGAGATGAATACAGATAAAGTTGAGGCCTGGATTATGGAACTAGAGCAAATCTTTGAGGTGATGGAGTGCGCGTCTAAGCAAAAAGCTAAGATGACTGTATTCCAGTTACAGAAAGAAGCAATCTACTGGTGGAAGGACACTGAGCCTATTTTGAGAGCGAGGAACGCCCCGATCACATGGGAGGCATTCCTCGAGATGTTCTGTGAGAAATATTTGCCCGATTCTATCAGAGATGAGAAAGAATCAGAATTCGTTCTATTTAAGCAAACTTCGGGGATGTCCGTGGACCAGTATGTGGCAAAATTTGTTGAGCTCTCCAGGTATTCCTCTTACTTACAGAGGCATGATGATGAGAGATGGAGGGCAGATAGATTAGAGAAGGGCTTGCTCCCTGAGATCAGAGATAGGGTAGTGCCCCAGAGAATTAGGCACTTTAACACCCTAATTGAGGTATGCAGAGTAATGGAGACAAACCTCAAGATGATGCAGCCCAGTTCCAGTGTTAGACCACCTCTTCCCCTCCTTAAGCCTAAGAGACCTAGAGAGGGTTCCCAGCTTGCAGTGACTAGTCGGAGAGGTGGAAAAGGTCAGTGGAACCGAAAGAGTAAGAGATGGAGGACTCAGTCTAGTAAAAGTAGTGCACCTATGACATGTCCCCAGTGTGGCAGGAATCACGGCACTAGATTGTGCTATGCGGGGCAGAACATATGTTTTAGATGTGGCAGGCTAGGGCACATAGCCAGAGATTGCACTCAAACTCCTCCACAGGCCTCGTTGCAGATCACACAGCCCAGGGAGATGGCTCCTCCTCCTAAACCACAGATCTAGTGTAGAGTCTTTGCCTTATCACAGCAGGAGGCTAGCAGGTCCTCAAGTTTGATCCAAGATACTATTAAAATAAATGATTGTTTTGTAACTGCTTTATTTGGTTCGGGTGCTAGCCACTCTTTCATATCGTATGACTATACTAGAAGGTTGGGTCTCAGTATGTCTATATTGCCATATGAGTTATATGTATCTACGCCCATAGGGAACTGAGCCATTACCTCCCATGCTTGTTTGAATTGTATGATCCAGTTTAACCAATGCTTGACCACCCTTGATTTGATTTGTATGCCCCTTGTTGATATTGATGTGATTATTGGCATGAACTGGATGTCTATAAATAATGCCACACTAGATTGTAGCCAGAGGTGTATCACTTTACTTAAGTGTGGGATTGTGCCTAGTACTAGGGTTGAGTTAACTGTCATGACCACCTCCTAGGCTGAGAGATCTCTAGGACATGGCTGTCAGGGGTATCTAGTTTTCTTTCAATTCAAGCTGAGGTAGAAGAGGGTATATATGAGATTCATATAGTAAGGGAGTTCCCAGAGGTATTTCCCAAGGAAATTAGTGGATTACCCTCAGAGAGAGAGGTAGAGTTTCTAATAGACATTGTACTTGGGGCAGGTCTAGTGTCTAAGGCCCCATATAGGATGGATCCTACTGAGCTAGCTGAGCTTAAGAAACAAATAGAGAGCTTTTAGAGAAGGGTTTTATCAGACCCAGTGTTTCATCGTGGGGAGCTCCAGTCCTATTTGTAAAAAAGAAAGATGGGAGCCTTAGGCTATGTATAGATTACTAGGAACTCAATAAGATTACTATTAAGAATAAATATCCTCTCCCTCGCATAGATGACCTCTTAGATCAATTGGTAGGAGCGTCGATGTTTTCAAAGATAGACCTCAGGTTGGGATACTATTAGCTTAGAATAAAGGCTGAGGATATTTCCAAAACAGCTTTTAGAACTAGATACAGGCACTATGAGTTTCTAGTTATGCCCTTCGAGTTGACGAATGCACCAGCAGTCTTCATGGATTATATGAACAGAGTTTTCAGGCCATACTTAGATAGGTTTGTAGTTATCTTCATAGATGACATTCTTATCTACTTAAAAAGTAGAGAGGAAGATGAGCAACACTTGAGATTAGCCTTAGAGACCTTGAGAGAGAAACAGCTGTATGCTAAACTTAGTAAATGTGAGTTTTGGCTCACTAAGGTTCAGTTTCTAGGTCATGTGATCTCTCAAGCAGGGGTCACAGTAGATCCCCATAAGGTAGAGGCAGTGTTACAGTGGGAGAGACCTAAGACAGTGACAGAGATCAGGAGCTTCCTAGGTTTAGTAGGATATTATAGGAGATTCATTTCGGGCTTTTCTCAGATAGCGATGCCACTGACCTGGCTTACTAAAAACAATGTGCCGTTTGTGTGGAATGAGAAATATGAGAGTAGTTTTTAGGAATTGAAGCACAAGTTGACCACAGCCTTAGTTCTAGTACTCCCTGACCCTAAAAAAACTTTTATAATATACAGTGATGCCTCTAAGAAAGGGATAGGATGTGTGCTTATGCAAAAAGGCCGAGTGGTAGCTTATGCTTCTAGACAGTTGAAACCTCATAAGGAAAACTACCCCACGCACGACTTAGAGTTAGCCGCAGTGGTGTTTGCTTTGAAAATATGGAGACACTACTGATATGGGGCAGTAATAGAAATTTACAACAACTATAAAAGCCTCAAATATTTATTTGAACAGAAAGAGCTAAATATGAGGCAATGGAGATGGTTGGAATTTCTGAAAGATTATGATTTCACATTAAAGTACCATCTCGGTAAGGCTAATATGGTAGCTGATGCCTTGAGTAGAAAATCCATACACATGGCTTGTATGATGATCCGAGAGCAGGAATTGATTGAGAGATTCAGAGACATGAGTTTCTCCTGTGAGGTGTGTTTGAGAAAATTATTAATGAGTGAGACCTGAATAGAAAATGACTTGAGGGATCAGATAAAAGAGGCCCAGTAGACAGATGACCATGTAAATAAGATTAGAGCCCAGATAGCTCAGGGTAGTGTTCAGGAGTTCAATTTGTCTGAAAATGACATAGTAAGATATAAGGATAGGCTGTATGTGCCTAGAAACACAGAGCTTAGAGAAAAGATATTAGTGAGGCACATAAGAGTAAGTACATTATTCATCCAAATAGTAATAAAATGTACCAGGACTTAAAGAAAATGTTTTGGTGGCCCAGGATGAAAATTGACATAGCAGAATATGTCTCTCGATGTCTAGTATGTCAAAGAGTGAAAATAGAATATCAGAAGCCAGCTGGGTTACTTCAACCCCTAGATATCTCGGAGTGGAAATGGGATAGCATAGTTATGGATTTTGTCATGGGATTACCCAGGACATCATCGGGGTATGATGCTATATGGGTAATAGTGGATAGGTTAACAAAGTCAACGCACTTTTTACCTATGAAAGCCACTTATATCCTAGATAAATTAGCCTTGCTATATATCAGGGAGATAGTTAGACTACATGGTATACCTAGGAGCATAGTTTCAGATAGAGATCCCAGATTCACATCGAATTTCTGGAGATCATTACAGGATGCTCTAAGTACCAGACTTAGATTTAGTACAGCCTATCACCTTCAAATGGATGGACAGACGGAGAAAACCATTCAAACCCTAGAGGACATGTTGAGGGCATGTGTGCTAGAGATAAAAAGGAACTGGGATACATACTTGCCTTTAGCGGAGTTTGCCTATAATATCAGTTATCATACAAGTATACAGATGGCACCATATGAGGCATTGTATGGGAGGAAGTGTAGATCCCCAATGTGTTGGGTTGAGTTAGGAGAGCAGAGCCTTATAGGCCCAAAATTAGTGGACTAAACCTCTAGATAGATAGAAACCATCAGGAAGAAACTTTTAATGACCCAGAGTAGATAGAAAAGTTATGCAGATAAATGTAGGCGGCCGTTAGAGTTTGAAATTGGAGACCATGTCTTCATTAGAGTGTCTCCAGTCACAGGGATAGGTCGGTCAATTAAGAGCAAAAAGCTCTGTCCAAAGTATATAGGTCCTTTCCAGATTCTTAATAAAGTAAGACCTGTGGCATATAGACTAGCCCTTCCTCTGAACTTAAGCCAAGTTCACAATGTATTCCACATTTCCCAACTTAAAAAGTACCAGCTCGACCCTTCACATGTCATAGAATATGAGAATGTGCAGTTACAGGATGATCTATCATACATAGTATCACCAGATTGGATCATGGACGTTAGACTCAAGCAGTTACGGAATAAGATGATATCGCTGGTGAAAGTGATTTGGAAAGGGTTATCTCCTGAGGAGGCCACCTGGGAACTAGAGGATAATATGAGAAAGAAATATCCAGAACTTTTCCCATAAGGTATGTTATCTAAATTTCAAGGATAAAATCTTTTAAAAGGGGGAGAATTGTAATGTTCGATTTTTATTAAACGACGGAAACGGGCACGTTTTCAAAGCAAGTCCCCCGAAATAAATTAGTTAAGATCTTAAAAAATTTGAGGAACATTCTAGCCTTCTAAAAATGAGAATTGTAGCCTTAGATGGAAGGAAAAATAGAGCTAGAATGAAGAAACAAATTTTGACGGAAACCTTACGAAATGTAATGGCATTTTCGTAATTTTAGGCAATTTTTGGAATTTACATAGGAAGGCTTTTTAAACCAAAGTTTTGAGTTCTCTAGGGTTCTCAGAGGCTCTGAAAACCATGGGAAGCCTTGGGACACTTAAATCGCCTCCGGTGGATGTTTTCCAATATCAGTGTGCCCGAACTTTGACGGATTTATTTGGAAAGGTTTTAGCTCC
Organism: Erythrophleum fordii; assembly: GCA_032878935.1. NCBI lineage: Eukaryota > Viridiplantae > Streptophyta > Magnoliopsida > Fabales > Fabaceae > Erythrophleum > Erythrophleum fordii. The sequence continues at coordinate 4,130,726 of JAVQMF010000055.1, forward strand.
GATTTGAATGATTCCAAAGCCATTTTTCTTAATTGGGAACCTAAATTTTATAATAGAAAAAGTAGTTCTCAAAAGGGACCTCAAACGAAGGAGAAACAAAATGTAAAGTATGAAGGGAAAAATTTGAATTTTTGAAAAAGTCACTTTCTCCTCCCTATATATAGGTGGCGCCCCACTTTCCTCCCCATTTAGAATCAGAAAATTTTGCATAATTTTAGAAGGGAGAGCTAGGGTTTTGGGCACACCAAGAGAGAAGGAGAAGGAGAAGAAATTCCAAGGTAAAGGTAGATTTTTATGTATGTTTTCATGCTTTTTCTCCACCAATTTCTTCTCCTCTTTTCCCCTCTTCTTTTCCATGATTTTTTCTAAAGTTTTGAGGGCTGTTTTGAAGGAAGAACAGAGGGGAATTTTCGGATTTAAAGAGAAGAGCTTGGAGAAAGCAAGATTCAAGCCAAACTAATTAAGGAAATAAGGTAAAAATGCATCCTATGGTTGATATCCTCCATGGCCCTTCTTCTCCATTTCGACCCACATGTGTTCTGCCCTAAGGAGAACCAAACCAAGGATGATTCTTTGGTATTTGATGGAGAGGAATAAGAATATGCAAAGAAAATCAAGAAATAGGCATTAGAAATCAAGATACAAAACCTAGGATTTTAAGTGCACCTTCCAATTTTTGAATTTGTATGATACTTCCTAGGTTTAATTTAGAGTATAAATGAGTTCTTGAGACACCTAAGGTGCTCCCTACAAGCTTCCTCCTTCAAGAAAATCAAGAAAACACCAAGAAGCCCAAAGGAAGCCTATGTCTCGGCCTAGGCTTGTTTGTGTAGGTGGGGGGAGTTTTAAATTTTTCTAAGGCCATTCTTGAGTCATATTTGATGAATGAAAATGAAAGGGGGCCTTGGAAAAAATTTAGAACTCATGGAAAGTGATTTGGTGTCTTAGGTTCTATAATATGACCTAAAGAAGCAACATGGTGCTAGACCATTTGTTTTAATGATGTGATGACTCCAAGAGGCTTAAAAAGAGTCAAGAATCATATTTGAAAGGAAAGAATGAGGCCTAGAAATCATTTGAGGGGTGTTTCTTCATTAGGTGCCAATATGGACCATAATGGAGGTTGTAGAGTAATCTAGTGTTTAAGCAAGTTGCATGGCCTTAGAAATCATTTCATGAACCTAATTGACTCCCATATATTGTATTTAGGCCAAGAGAAACTATCTCCACCAACTTATGGGTGTGTGGCCGAAAGAGGAGGCTTGAAAGCTAAGGAAAAAGTGTGTGTTTATATACAAGGTAGCTCTCTCCACCTTCTCTCATACATGGATATGTGTTTAGCTTGTTTTAGAATGTGTGTATGTGTATTTTCAAGTTATAAAAAGTATGCTAGCATGGCTTTATATGCCATGATGCTTAATGCCATGTTATGTTTTTAAATGATTACATGATGTTTGTGTGAGTTTACTTGAGTGTTGAGAGGCCAAGAACTCTTCCCTTTGGTGAGGATGAGTCAAGAACCCTTGAGTTTAGTTGAGACAAAGTAAAGAGTCTCCTAAAAGCAAAGTGGGCTCCCAAGAGTATGGTTGAGCCCAAAGTTCTTAAAGAATGAGTGAGGCAAGTCCAAGATCTATAAGGAGAAGTGTGAGGCCAATCCGGACACTTGGTGAGCTCTTAAATGTCTTGAATGATTGATTCACATGCCAAGTTTGTTTTTAAAATGTCCATGACTTCTATTTTCTCCATGCATGCATTTATAAAGCTTGCTTTGCACATATTATATATGATTGAATGGGAGATGAGCTATTGGGATTCTTTGAATCTCATTCCCTCCGCGCCAATAATCTAACATGCTAGGTGAACTAAGTGGATATGCTAATGGAAGCCTACAATATTAAAGGAAGGAGATTGACAAACTTATGCCTTGGTTTTAGCCATTTTGGAACCATATTTATGTATCTTAATGTCTATGATGTTGTATATGTACAATGAACCTTGAGACATATGTAAATATACTATTATGTAATGTTTAGAGCCATGAATATGATGTATGAGCTTTAGAATACAATTTGAGTTTTGAATGTCCAATTATGCATTATGGGAGTTTGATGGAAATATGCATAAGTGTGAGTTGAATGGCCAAAATGAGATGCATGAGGTTTGGGACCATTTGGACAGCTCACACAAGTCTCAAATAAGCTTTTAAACTTGCCCAAAGGGTGCCAAGACTAAGAGAAATCTATTTGGCAATTTTGGTATCCAATATGGAGCCAAAATTGACCATAATGGAACCCTATGTCACTTTTTAGCCAAATGAGTTAGTCTTGCTCTGAAATTTGGTATGCAATTAGGTCTCATTGAAATCTTTTTGGAAAGTTGAAGAACATAATTTTTGGAAGTCTAGAGAATATTTGATGAACTTTCAAAGTTAAAATTTTTTTTGGATTCTGGTATGGGCACTGTTCATATTGGTAGTTTTGTGTTTTGTGTCACCCGATAGCTAGATGGTGTCCAATGCTAATGAAATTTGCATAAAGTAGAGGTCATAAGCTTTCCGTGGCCACTAATAACACCTCATTTGGAGGTTTGAGCAAAAAGTTATGCATTTTTGAAGTTGGCTATCAGTAACAATAGTGCCCTAGGAGTTCAGTTACTATTCCATGGAATTCTAATGGCTAAATGTATCTGTTTCATTGTAAAATTATTTTTAGTATTAAGTTAACATTTTTAGATTTCTAGAATGACCAAATGTGTGTGATTTAGATTTTTATAGAATTAGTTATGAATTTTAGAAGTTGGTATCAGTAAGCTGAACAGTAGCCCAGACAGCCAGCGACCTCAGTAGCTTTTCAAATGTCAAACATCCTCCATGATGAATTTTGTGGTCTGGGCATATTTTTAGTTTAAGATAGACATCCTAAGCTTTCCAGAATGACTAAGATTGCATGATTTCTAATTTTTTAGATTTAGTTATGATTTTTCAAATTTGGGTTAGAAACTGGAGCAAATCTAGCTAAAAATATGCTTGCTTATTTTGAGCTCCATTCCAATTTCCATGAATTGTAGGCATTTTTTTATGATGTAAATGAGTTATAATGATGGAATTAAATATGAGAATGCATAACATGAGCTCACACTATCCACGTGACATCAATTACAAATTTTTAAGCATAGCGCAACTCAAATAAACCTATTATTTTCATTCTCCTCTTTATATGCTCTTATGGAAATAATGAGGTGAATCTCATGAATGTCATGAATTGAGCTAGAATTTATGGTGTTACAAATTTCTCAGTCTTACTCATTGAGGGGTCTAAAGATATCTCTCTATTAATCTGAGAGACAAATTCTATCTTGACCACTCATCTTCTTCTACATAAATTCTGCTATGTACGATCATAGCCTTTATGATCACCCGGTTAAAGATGACTTTTGACTATACCAAAACATAGTGTTCCTTATGTTAGAAACTATGGTGATTTCAAGTTTAAGGGCTCGGTGACACGATTATATATGAGATACACTTATGACTTAATCCATGTAGTTATCTCATGACGGGTCAATCTAACATCTTGTTCCCTAATGAGTACATATGATTTTGATTCGTATCTATATACATGATTAATATATAATCATCAATCAAAATCATAGTCTTAGTTCATTATCGTTCCCACATTGATGATCGACTAGGGATATTTAGGATAATCAATATGATTTATCTAAGGATATTATTATATAGAACATGCAAACAATATAATAATATAATAAAAGAAAACTCTTATTTTTTAATAAAGTAAATATTCATAATACAATGATTATTCTAGGGCACAATCTCCAACAAGAACAAGAAAGAACAAGTATGAAAATAGAAAAATACTTGGTTTTCTTAGTCTTTTTTGGATGCTTCTTCCTTTGCTTAGATTCTCCTCTTGAAATTTGAAATTTCCCCCTTGGTATGACTTTAAAATAGACCAAAAAGCTTCAATAAATCCATGGGAAAGAAGAGAAGAAGAGGAGAAGGAATTTACTAAAGAGAAATTAAGAAAATCCGTAAATTTTCATACCTTTAACTTGCTTTTTCTTTTTCTTTTTCCTCCTCCCTTGTGCGCCTCACTCTCTAGGTCTTTTCTCTATTTTAGGGTAGAAATGAAGTCGATTTAAGAAGGAGAAGAATGAGGCATGACATATATATAGGTGGGTAAATAAGATTGTTATAAAGAAATTCCATTTATATCCCGTAAATTTGGCATTTTCATTTCTTATTTGTTTTAGCTCTTTTATGAGAATCATCTTTTTCATTATAAAACTTTGGAATCGTTCAATTTGGAGATAAAACCTTTTTGAATAAAAGGGTTAAAGTTCGAGTCAACTATCGTTATAAAATATATACTAGAGGGGTTTTAATTATCCTGGGGCTTCCTATGATTTTCAGGGCCTCTAAGAACCCCAGAAAGCTCAAAATTTTTATTTAAAAAGCCCTCTTATGATATTTCAAAATTTACCCAAAATTACAAAAATGCCATTACATTATGTAACAATTTTGTTAGGTTATTTTAGCTTCTGTGTCATGGCACCTTTGGCCTCTTAATGTCATTACTTAATGTTTAGATCATTATTCTAATTTTTTTGGACCTTAACCAATTTATTTCAGAGGACTTACTTTTAAAACGTGTCTGTTTTTGTTATTTTTACGAAAACTGAACATCGCATGGTGAAGGAAAAAATATTGTGGGTTATGAAGTGCGTAATTGAATGGAAGGATTTGTTAGCTTTCTATAAACTTTAAGGGGAGAAAAAGCATTGGTGGAAAAAGTGGTGAAAGATTATTGACTACAGAGGGGACACCCTTCATTTAGGATTCATTTCAATAGGCTTTCTATGATAAATACTTTTTGGCTTTGGTGATGGATGATAAGGAGGTAGAATTTACTTAGCTTGTACAGGAAGATATGACCATGATCAATATATATTGAAATTTATTTAGTTGTCTAGGTTCTCATCATATGTGAAGTGATATGATGATGAGCTTTGGAAGGCAATGAAGTAGAAGAGAGAGCTTTGCCCTGAGCTAAGGGAAAAGATCATGGCCCTAAAGATAAAAAGGTTTGGTGAATTGGCTGATACAATTAAATTAACAAAAATGGGTTTGTTGGAAATAGAGGCATAGAAAAAGAAATCACAAGAAAGGAAAAGAGAAAAAGAGGTGGAGTGCTCTAGTGGAAGTAATAAGAGAGAAGGTAATAGATCCTGGATTTGGAGGCCCAATATGAGAAACAATCTGAGGAAAAGGAACCCAACCCTTTTAAGGAATTCAAATAGCATCTCTACTACATGGAGTTAGTGTTTTAAAAATCATATGAATAGATCATATTGGGTATGCTACAATTGTTGCAAGTTGGGCCATTTAGCTAGGCATTGCATAGCATTGCGAGAGTTAACCTTTAACACTAAGCCATTGACCTAAGGTAGAGCATTCATGTTTATGCGACAGGAGGCAAATAAATCTTCTAGTTTGATTTGAGGTACACATTTACTACATAATTGCATTGTAGATGCATTATTTAAATATGGTGCTACTCACTCCTGTATTTCATATGAAAATGTTAAGTGTGTGAGTTTGAAAGTTAGCTCCTTACTTTTTGAGTTATCTATATTCATTCTTACTGTAGGTTGGGTTGTCACATTTAGAATTTGTTTAAATTATGTTGTTTAACTTGATGATTGTTATAATACCTTGGATCTTATTTGTATTCCATTACATGACATTGATTTAATCATTAGCATGGATGGGTTGTTAGCAAATAATGCAATACTCAATTATACTCATAGGTTGGTTTCTTTGCTAGCTTACACCCTTAAACTCCAATCTTCCATTAAGCTTGTTCACTTGTCCACTACTTAAGTTGAGAGATACCTTAGAAAGGCTGCTAAAGGTTTTTAGTTTTCTTCTCCTTATAGGCTAAGGTAGAAGAGGGATTAGATGACATATATATGGTTAAAAAATACTTTAAAATTTTACCTTGAGAGATTAGTGGCCTTCTTCCAGAAAGAGAGTTATAGTTCTGTATTAACTTAGTTTTGGGATTAAGTCCCATTTCCAAGGTTCCATATAGAATGACACCTATTAAGTTAGTAGAATTGAAGAAGCAAATAAAGGAGTTGCTAAAGAAAAGATTTATTAGGTTGAGTGTATTCGCAAATGTGTGCTAATATTGTTTATGAAAAAGAAGGATGGTAATATGAGACTTTGTATAGATTATAGATAGTTGAATCAAGTGACCATTAAGAATAAATATCCATTGTTTAGGATAAATGATATAGTTGACCAATTAGTAAGAGCCTCAGTGTTTTTAAGGATTAATTTGAGATTAAGTTACCACCAACTTAAGGTGAGAGTGGAAGATATACCGAAGATTGCTTTCAGAACCTATTATGGACATTACGAATGCCTTTTGGATTAATGGATGCCCTAGTTACTTTTATAAACTATATGAATAGGATCTTTAGACCTTATCTTGGTCAATTTATGGTAGTTTTCATTGCCAATATACTCATGTACTCTAGGTGTGTAGAGGAGCATGAGAGACACCTTATGATAGTTTTGTAAACATTAAGAGAGCATTAGTTATATGCCAAACTCAGCAAGTGTGAGTTTTAGTTAAGGGAGGTAAGATTTCTAGGTCATGTGATTTTAGAATATAGGGTAGGAACTAATCCTAATAAGGCAAAAGTGGTGTTGAATTAGGAAAGATGCAAATCAGTGATTGAGATCCATAACTCCTTAGGGTTAACAGGCTACTATAAGAGACTTATTAAGGGATTTTCCCTATTAACATCCCTTTTGACTAGACTAACTAGAAAGGCTAACCATTTGTTTAGGATGGCAGATGTGAGGACACCTATTAAGAGCTTAAAGTTAGGTTAACCTCTATACCTATTTTAACTATACCTAACCCTAATGAGCCTTTTACCATATATAGTGATGCATCTAAGAAGAGTTTAGGGTGTGCTTTAATGCAACAAGATAGATTAATGGCTTACGCCTTTAGGAAGTTAGACCATATAAAGAAAACTATCTCACACATGATTTAAAATTAGTTGCTATAGTCTTTGCCTTTAAGATTTGGAGGCATTATATATATGGTGTGAAGTTTGAGGGTTTTAGTTACCACAATAAACTTAAACATCTATTTGATCAAAGGGAATTAGATATAAAACAAAGGAGATTGATAAGGTTCTTAAAGCATTATGACTTTGTCTTCAAGTATTATCTAGGAAAGGCAAATGTGGCCACCAATGTTATGACTAGAAAATATATACATATAGTTATGATGATACTTTGAGAGAAAAAGTTGATAGAGGACTTAAGGGATATGAGCTTTTCTATCTTTGTACATGCTAGTAGCATATTATTGAGTGAGCATAATATAAAAAATGACTTTAGGCAGCAGATTAGGGGCGCCTAGGTACCTAATTAGTTTCTAAAGGGACTAGAGAGTAGATAGAGTAGGGTGAGTCTCGAGAATTTGATCTTTGTGAGGATGGGTTAGTAAGATATCAAGGGAGAGTATGTGCATGTAGAGATGAAGAGCTGAGAGATACTATTCTTTTGGAAGCTTATAAGAGTAAGTATATGATCTATCTAGGTACCACTAAGATATATTATGATCTTAAAAAGAGTTTTTAGTGGTTTGAGATGAAATTCAACATAACTAGTCATGTTTCAAAGTGTTTAATTTGTCAAAGAGTGAAAATAGAATATCAGAAGCCAATAGCATTGTTATAGCCTTTAGACATCTTAATGTGAAAATATGATAGTATTAATATAGATTTTGTTATGGGTTTGCCTAGGACGTCTTTAGGATATGATGCTATCTATGTCATTGTAGATTAATTAATAAAGTTTGTCTATTTTCTTCCTGCTAAAGCAACATATCCTTTAGATAAACTAGTATAACTTAATGTCCAAGAGATTATGAGGCTGCATAGTATTTCACATAGTATAATGTTAGATAAAGATCTTAAATTTACATCAAAATTTTGGAGGTCATTGTAAGAGGCTTTAGGGTGTAGGCTAAATTTTAGTATTACCTACTACCTTCAGCTGGATGGATAGACTAAAAGGATGATTTAGGCTCTTGAGGATATGTTGAGGGCTAGTGTCTTAGAATTTAAGAAAAACTGGGATGTGTACCTACTTTTAGCATAATTTGCCTACAATGATAGCTACAATTCTAACATTTAGATGGTATTTTATGAAGCTCTTAATAGGAAGAAGTGTAAATCCCTTTGTATTAGGTTAAGCTCGATTAGGGGAGCCTTTTAAGACCTTATTTAAGGGATCAAACCACCTCGTAGATACAGTTTGTTAGAAAGAAATTGTTGGCTGCTCAAAGTAAGTAGGAGTTATATTGATAAGAGAAAAAGACCATTGGAATTTGATGCTGATGACTATTTTTTTTTTTTTAAAGATTACTCTGGTTATGGGCATAGGATGATCCTTGAAATCAAAATAGCTTAGTCTCCATTATTTAGGTCCTTTCCAAATCCTTGATCAAATTGGACTACTGCCTATAGAATTGCTTTACCTCCAAATTTGTCCCTAATACACGATGTATTCCATGTATCCTAATTGAAAAAGTATCATTTACACGTCTTCACATATCATTAAATTTGAATATGTGCATCTATAAGACAATTTGTCTTATATGGTTGAGCCTAAAAAAGATTGTGGAAACTAAGATTAAATAGTTGCGTAAAAAGAATTTCACCTTAGTAAAAGTGGTGGAAGGGATTAAAACTTAGTGAGGCAATTTGGGAGATTGAAGAAATTATAAGGAAAAACTATCTTGCATTGTTTTAGTAAGGTATGTAAATTTTGAGGACAAAATTCCTAAAAAAAAAGAAAAAATATTACATCTTATAAATACTTAATATGGTTATAGAGGAAAATTAAATAAATAAAGAGTTATTAAGAAAAATACATTTACTTATGTGTTTTAATTAATTGAGTGAAAATTTAATGAGTTACCCTAAAAAATATTAATTAGCGATGATTGTTCCTTAAAACTTAGTTTAAATCATGTTAAAAGAGACTTAAAATATAGAAAAAATTACATCTAAGGACCCATATTATATAAAATTTACAATAAAGGACCTTAAAAATTGAAAATTGTAACGTCTGGTATTTCGTGAAAATACCATAATGAGTCAGTTTGAAAAGTAAGTCCTCTGAGATGAATGATTTAAGGCCAAATAAAATTTGTATAACTTTTTAAATAATAAAAAATGAGAATTTGAGTTTTGAGTTGCCCAGAAACTAGAGTTAGAATAGTTCAAAATATTTTCTAAAAGCATAGTGGCATTTTTGTAAATATGAGCAACTAGGAGGTCTTTTTAAACAAAAAATTTAAGCTTTCCAGAGTTCTTAAAGGCCTTTAAAACTATAAGAAGCTCTATGACAGTTAAAACCCTCCAGTGTACATTTTTGAATGTCAATTAACACAAACTTTGACCGACTCGCTTAGGAAGATTTCAAATCCAAATTGAGTACTTCCAAAGCATTTTATAAGTTTGAAGGCCTAAATTTTATGATGGAAAATACGATTCTAAAAAAAGAGCTAAAATGAAGTTAAAACAAAAATGCCATGCACACGAGACATAAATGCCATTTTTTTGGAATAATTCTTTCTTGATTCTTCTTTTATTCAGGCATCCTACTCCTCCCTCATTCTAACTAACATTTCACTTGCTAAGACTAGGGGAGAGCTCATCTAAGAAGGGCACACAAAGGAGGAGGAAGGGAGAAGGAGAAAATCAAGGAAAAGGCAAGAAAAACTAAAGATTTTCATGGCTTTCCTTCTCGAAACCTTGTTCTTCTCTCTTTACTATCTCTTTCTATAGTTTTAGTGAATGATTTGTTTTGTTTTGAGCTTGGTTTAGAGGAGGGAGATTAGAAATTCAAAGAGAAGGAAAAGGCAAAGGGAAACACTCTTGAAGAAGGCTTAAATTCAAGGTGAATATCCATATATCCTTGTCTCTTCTTCCTTGCTTCTTGTATATGATGCTTTGACCCTATACAGAACAACTAGGGGGAAGGAGTTTTGACCTAGAACAAGCAAAAATCCTTTGAATTAGTGTGTGGGAACTTAGGAAATGCGAAGAAAATGGGAGAAACACTAGTGAATTTTAACATAGGAAAGTTAGGGATTCTTGAACATTTTGTAAATTCTGTTTTGATCCATGAATGTTCTAGCCTATGTAAGTATTTTCTTGAGTTCCTAAGACTCCTAAAAAACCTCCCAAGTGTAACACCATGGATTTCTAGCCTTTCCTCATGTTACTTCTAAGTCTCATATCATGAATTACACAAGAAAGTGAGAAAATAACATTAAAATATTGATTATTTTAACATTGCATAGTGTACAAATTTTTCATCTGATGTCTTATGGACCATGTGAGCTCATATATCATATTTTCATATTTAATTACATAGATACAACTCAACCATCATCAAAAGTGACCTAGAATTCATGTAAATGCAAGAGACACACAAATTCCATGATATAGCTTCAGCCAGAATTTCACACTTTCTGTCACAATTTTGAAAAATCATAACTAATTTTTTTAAAAAATAAAAATCATACATTCTTTACTATTCTAGAAGCTACAGATGTCTACTTTATGTAAAAATATGTCTAGGTCATGAAACATCACACAGAGGATGTTTGACATTAAAAAATGTATAAAGGTTTGAATAGCTATTAGTACTGATACAGATTTCTGGTGTAAACTTAAAAAATGTCCAAATAATTTCAAAAAACTCCAATCTATGCAAATGATACTAATATAGAAAGCTAAAGATGTTAGATAGAGGGTAAAAATAACTTTAGATCAGTCTAGGCACATTTAGATCTCGAAAACTAATCAAACAATAACCTAGGTCTGACTGGACACTTGATATTGGACAAAAAGTTCAAAAATTTATATCTCCCTCTTTAGAAATCCAAGTGGGGTGCTTCTAATTGGCACAAGTCACTAGGAAGGTCTACTTTCTCTTTATAAAATTTTGTAGCAATTGGATATCATTTGCCCCATGAGTGACAGAGTTTCATTTCAGACCTGAGTGAACAATGCACTGAACCAAAACCAGAACAATTTTCAACTTTGAAAATTTATCAAATATTCTATAGACCTCCAAAAATTCTGCACTTTAACTTTCCAAAAACCTCTCAACAAACTCTAGATACATGCCAAATTTCAGAACAAGAAGAACTAATTTGGACAAAAAGTGGTATAGGTTTTCAATATAGTCAATTTTGCTCCATATAAGATACCAAATATCTACAAATGGCCTCTTTTGATGTTTGGTACCTTTTGGGTAAGTTTAAAAGCATGTATATGACTTATATAAATTGTCCAAATGATTTCCAAACCTCATGCATCTCAATTTAGCTATTCCATTTCTATTATTACACAAATACATCAAACCATCAAGAAGCCAAACTTACCATTACATGCTTAATTTACATTGTATCATTCACATAACATGATTTTTCATTTGTACATGATACATTAACATAATTATACATGCTCATAACATCATAGGTCATATACAACAATATATTACAATAATTACTACTCATATGGCCTTAAAGAAACCAAATCCATACACTTTGATGTCATACTTTCATCTTCTAAGATGTGGGCTTCTATTATCTTGTTCACTTGGTCCACCTAGTATGTTAGAACATTGGAGAGGAGGGGGTGAGATTCAAAGAATCTTAATTGTTCATTTCCCTTTCAATCACATATAAAAAGATGCAAAACAATTCTTGAAAATGTATGCATGAGTATCATGAAGTGTGCAATCATTCAAGAAGCATTCTTGGCATTTGAACAAGTCATATGTAACACCATACATTTTTAGCTTACTTCTTATCATTTCTAAGGCTCACATGAGGATCTACTGCGACCCCGTCTCGTGAGATCACATGACCTAAGAATTTCACCTCGGTTAGCCAAAACTCACATTTACTCAGTTTAGCATATAATCTCTTATCTTTCGGAGTCTCTAGGGCTAATCTAAGATGCCTCTCATGCTCCTCAAAAGATCTAGAGTACACTAGGATATCATCAATAAAGAAAGCATATTGATACCAAAATAGCAATATAGCATCAAGTGGCATGTCTCAAACATACAAATATACACACAAGTACACAATGACATATATGCGACAAGAAAATGCAACAAGAAAAGATGGAGAGCTACCTTGGGGCAAATTCAAGTGTTACTTTGCTTGTTCCTTCCCCTTTTCGGTTCCACAAACACAAGGAGGTGGGGTTGGATTTCTTTGGCCTATTCACAATAAACAACACTTAATTATACTCTTGGAACAAGTTAGAACACTCAACTCACTCTTAAGACTACACTTTGTTCTAGTTGTCACAATATGGTTTCATTAATGACCTAATGAAGCAACTACCACAAGTAAAATTCTTGGTTCCATTCTCTTACCATATTTAGACCTCTTGACCTCATTTAAGGTCCTTGAAGCCATCACACACTCACTTTCACACACTTAGGTCCATGTTGCTTCATAAGGTTATATTATGGAAGCCATTGCCTCATCTCCCAACCTAAGGCTTCTAAATTTTTCCCAAGGGTTTCTCCTATCTTCTTTTATCATATAAAGTCCCAAATCAAGCTTGGAACTCTTTGAAACATCCCCTAGCTATCTCTTAGGGTTTTGATCGATTTATGCCTACATTAAAGACCTATGGAGTTTGAGATTTTTCCTTGATGGATGGGGCACTTGGGAGGTTCTTAGGAGTCTTAGAAACTCAAACAACTACTCACATATGATGGGGAAGTCTTAGATCAAACAGGTATTTCAGACTCTTGTGGTCACTATAGATTTCTATAGTCACACCATACAAATAGTGCCTCCAAATCTTAAGAGCAAACACTACTGCGGCTAACTCTAAGTCATGTGTGGGATAATTCTCCTCATGAGATTTCAACTGCCTAGAGGCATATGCCACTACCCTTCTCTGTTGCATCAATACACATCCTAACCCTTTCCTCGAGGCATCACTATATACCACAAATGGTAAACTAGGGTCAGGAATGACTAGCACAGGGGCAGTGGTCAATCGGAGTTTCAACTCCTGGAAACTCCTCTCACATCTCTCATCCTACATGAAAGATTTTAAATTATGTTCAAGTACCCTACACTTTTTCAACTTGAAATTCAATGGCTTTTACTTGTTTCTAATGATAGATTCTTAATCCTTGCACTCCAAAACCTCTAATCCCTCCATAAATTGGACAGAAAACAGCCCCTAAGAAGTGGGCTCATGGTGGCCAAATTCGTGCAAGAGGAAGGGGGAGGGAGAAACTACCAAAGAATGGAAGTTTTACCTTGTTTTCTTGCTTCCTTTGGCTTATTCTGAAGGAACTTAATATGAGACAAAGGAGATGGATGGAGTTCCTAAAAGATTATGATTATATATTGAAATACCATCCGGGGAAGGCCAATGTAGTGGCCGATGCCCTAAGTAGGAAATCCATCCACGCTGCCCATATGATGATCAAGGAGCAGGAGCTCATAGAAAAATTTAGAAATCTAAACCTCTCTTGCCAACTAGTATTAGGCAGACTAGTTTTGAGTGAGACCCGAATTGAAAATGAGTTGAGGGCCCAAATCTTAATTGCCCAGAGAGAGGATGAATTTTTGAAACAAATTAGGAGCGAGATCTCCCAAGGTAGGACCTCAGATTTTGGGATATCTGAGGATGGTGTGATAGTATACTAAGATAGAATCTGTGTACCTAATAGTAATGAGTTGCGAGAGAAAATTCTAGAAGAGGCACACAAGAGCAAATATACTATCCACCCTGGTGCCACCAAGATGTACCAGGATCTAAAAAGAATCTTCTGGTGGCCAGGAATGAAGAAGGATGCCATGAATTACGTGGCAAGATGTTTAGTGTGCCAGAGGGTTAAAATAGAACATCAGAGACCCGCTGGGTTGTTGCAACCCCTAGATATCCCCGAGTGGAAATGGGATAGCATAGCTATGGATTTCGTTATGGGGTTACCTAGGACATCCTCTGGACACGATGCTATCTGGGTAATGGTAGATAGATTGACGAAATCAGCACACTTTATAGCAATAAGGGCTATTTATTCATTAGATAGATTAGCCCAGTTGTATATACGTGAGATAGTGCGACTTCACGGAGTACCCAGTAGCATCGTATCAGATAGAGATCCCAGGTTCACGTCGAACTTCTGGAGGTCATTACAGCATGCCTTAGGGACTAAGTTACGACTTAGTACTGCTTACCACCCCCAGAGAGATAGTCAGACTGAGAGGACCATCCAAACTTTAGAGGACTGCTGAGGGCATGTGTGTTAGAGATGAGGGGTAACTGGGATACATATCTGCCATTAGCTGAATTTGCATACAATAACAGTTATCATTCCAGTATTCAGATGGCTCCTTATGAGGCTTTCTATGGGAGAAAGTGTAGATCTCCATTATGTTGGGTTGAGCTAGGGGAGAGGAGTTTGCAGGACCTGAGTTAGTGGATCAGACTACCCAGCAGATAGAATTGATCAAAAAGAAACTCCTTACGGCTCAGAGTAGGCAGAAAAGTTATGCCGATCGGAGAAGAAGGCCGTTAGAGTTTGAGATTGGAGACCACGTGTTCATCCGAGTGTCTCCAGTGATTGGGGTAGGTCGGTCTATGAGGGTAAAGAAGCTCAATCCTAGGTATATTGGTCCATTTGAAATTCTTAAGAAAATCGGACCCATGGCCTACCGGATAGCCCTACCTCCAAGCCTAGCCCAAATCTATAATATCTTTCACATCTCCCAATTGAGAAGTACTTACCAGACCCCTCACATGTCATAGAATATGAGCATATTCAATTGCAGGAAAACCTTTCCTATGTAGTGAGGCCAGAGAGGATTGTGGATGCCAAAGTGAAACAACTGAGAAACAAGAGCATCCCTCTGGTGAAAGTGGTTTGGAAGGGCCCGACGTCTGAAGAGGCAACTTAGGAACTAGAGGATGACATGAAATGAAAATATCCAAAGCTATTTCCCTGAGGTACGTATTTAAATTTCGAGGATGAAATTTATTTTAAGGGGGGTGGAAAATGTAACGCCCGATATGTTGTAAAAACACAGAAATAGGCCGGTTTGAAAAGTAAGTCCCCTAAGATGAGTAATTCAAGGCCAAATAAAATTTGCATAAAATGTTAAATAATAAAAAATGAGGATTTGAGCCTTGAGTTGCCCAGAAACTGGGGCCGGAGTAATCCAAAAAAATTGCCGAAAAGCCAGTGGCATTTTCGTAAATAAGTGTAATTTTGGAAAAACACCTAGGAGGGCTTTTTAAATAGAAATTTTGAGTTGCCTAATGTTCTCAGAGGCCCCAAAAACCATGGGAAGCCCCGGGACTGGTAAAGCTCCTCCGATATACTCTTTCTGATGTCAGTTGACCCAAATTTTAACCGGTTTGTTCGGGAAAGTTTAACCTCCAATTTGAGTGATTCCAAAGGCATTTTATTAAATTTGGAATCTAAATTTTATGATAGAAAAGACGGTTCTCAAAAAGGAGCTAAAACGAAGGAGAAACAAAAATGCTAAGAACGAAGGACAAAATTGACATTAAAGTATTAAAAGAAGCTTCTTTCTTCTTCTTTATATGCTACGTTTTGCCTCCCCCTCTCAAAACCGACTTGCTTTTGCCCAATTGTAGAGGAGAACTCCAGCTTCTTAGGCGCACAAGAGGAGGAAGATTTTGGAGGAAGAAATTCAAGAAAAAGGTAAGAAACTTTAAGAAATTCCATATCCTTCCTTCTTGAAACTTGCTCCTCTCATCCCAAGCTTTCTTTCTATGGTTTTAATGGAAAGTTTGGTGCTGTTTTGGGGGCAGAACAGAGAGGAAAATTTCGAAACTTGAGGGAGTAAGCCAACCAAGTGGAAGAACAAGCCAAAGGAAGCAAGAAAACAAGGTAAAACTTCCATTCTTTGGTAGTTTCTCCCTCCCCCTTCCTCTTGCACGAATTTGGCCACCATAAGCCCACTTCTTAGGGGCTGTTTTCTGTCCAATTTATGGATGGATTAGAGGTTTTGGAGTGTAAGGATTAAGAATCTATCATTAGAAACAAGTAAAAGCCATTGAATTTCAAGTTGAAAAAGTGTAGGGTACTTGAACATAATTTAAAATCTGGGTTGATTTAAGACTTCTCCATCATATGTGAGTGGTTGTTTGAGTTTCTAAGACTCCTAAGAAGCCTCCCAAGTGCCCCATCCATCAAGGAAAAATCTCAAACTCCATAGGTCTTTAATGTAGGCATAAATCGATCAAAACCCTAAGAGATAGCTAGGGGATGTTTCAAAGAGTTCCAAGCTTGATTTGGGACTTTATATGATAAAAGAAGATAGGATAAACCCTTGGAAAAAATTTAAAAGCCTTAAGTTGGGAGATGAGGCAATGGCTTCCATAATGTAACCTTATGAAGCAACATGGACCTAAGTGTGTGAAAGTGAGTGTGTGATGGCTTCAAGGACCTTAAATGAGGTCAAGAGGTCTAAATATGGTAAGGGAATAGAACCAAGAATTTTACTTGTGGTAGTTGCTTCATTAGGTCATTAATGGAACCATAGTGTGACAACTAGAACAAAGTGTAGTCTTAAGAGTGAGTTGAGTGTTCTAACTTGTTCCAAGAGTATAATTAAGTGTTGTTTATTGTAAATAGGCCAAAGAAATCCAACCCCACCTCCTTGTGTTTGTGGAACCGAAAAGGGGAAGGAACAAGCAAAGTAATACTTGAATTTGCCCCAAGGTAGCTCTCCATCTTTTCTTGTTGCATTTTCTTGTCGCATATATGTCATTGTGTGCTTGTGTGTATATTTGTATGTTTGAGACATGCCACTTGATGCTATGTTGCTATTTTGGTATCAATATGCTTTCTTGAATGTCTTTGAATTGTAGAATTGGCTCACAAGGGTGAGGTAGTGCCAAAAGTCCCTTAATATGGGTGAGGAGATGCCAAAAGTCTCATGGCATGGGTGAGACAAGGCCAAAAATCCCTTGAATGGGTGAGGCTAAGTCAAAAGTCCTAAAAACCAAGAGTGAGGCAATCCAAAAGTCCTAAAAATGGGGTGAGGCCAAACCAAAAGTCCCTAGAGCTCATTCTTATGCTTGACATGAGTTTGAGACACAAACATGTGAAAGTGGAATGCTTCATGAATTGATTAAGTGCATACGTGTGCCTTTGACATGTTGTATGTCTTGAAAATGTGCTTGGATAGGTGTATGAGCTATTGAGGTTCCATGAATCCCACCCTCTCCTTTCTCTCATCTCATATGATCTAGGTGGAGTCCAAGATCCAAAGGATGGAGGCCAAGGAGCTTAAATCTCCATCTCTTGGCACATTTTGCTAGTTTTGGTGTATTAGAATGTCAAAGAATATATGTATATGTTATTTTTGAGCCATGACACTTTGAACAAGTGTAAAACTATGTAAAGTTAGTGTATGTATCAAGAATGGAGTTTAATGTATAGAATTGTGTGTTTTGACCACTTGGGAGCCCACTTATGCATGTATGTGTATGGAAGTGGAATGGTGAATTTGAGTTGTATGAGGATTCAGACCTTATGAGAGACTTATTTGTGCTCTAGTTATGCTTTCTAAGTTGGTCAAATGTGTGTGGAACCATGAATGGCCCATTGCAACCAAATTTGCCCCTTTATTGGAACCAAATTGCCATAATCTTGAGCTATGGCAAAGTCTGACCAAATGACCTCTTCTTGACTTAAAATTTTGCATGCACTTAGATCTTGCTTAGAGCTTTTTGGAAAGCTAAAGATCAGGTCATTTGGAGGTCTGTGTAAGTTTCTATGATTTTTCAAAGTTGGCACCAGAATTTCGGATTTGCACCAGTACTGTTCATTTGGTCAGTTGTGAAATTGTGTCATCCGAGGGGCAAACGTGGTCCAATGGCTACGAAATTTTGTAGGTAGAAACGAAGCATTTAGAGTGACTTGTAGCAACTAGAAGCACCTCATTTAGAGGTCTGAGCTAAGAGATATGAATTTTGGAATTTCTGGAACAGTAACAGTAGCACAGCACGACCTGAATCACTGTTCCATTGAATTTCAGTGGCTAAACGTGCTTTCTATGGTCTGAACCTATTTTTACCATAAATGTAACATTCATAGCTTTCCAAATTGATATAATTTTCTTAGATTGGAGTTTTGTGGAATTAATTGGACATTTTCAAAGTTTATAGCAGATACTTGCATCAGTACCAGTAGCAGTCCTAACCTCTGCGCCTTTTCGCATGTCAAACACTTTCCGTGTTATGCCATAGCTCAAGATTATGGCAATTTGGTTCCAATAAAGGGGCAAATTTGGTTCCAATGGGCCATTCATGGTTCCACACACATGTGACTAACTTAGAAAGCATAAATAGAGCACAAATAAATCTCTCATAAGGTCTGAATCCTCATAAAACTCAAATTCACCATTCCACTTCCATACACATACATGCATAAGTGGGCTCCCAAGTGGTCAAAACACACAATTCTATACATTAAACTCCATTCTTGATACATACACTAACTTTACATAATTTTACACTTGTTCAAAGTGTCATGGCTCAAAAATAACATATACATATATTCTTTGACATTCTAATACACCAAAACTAGCAAAATGTGCTAAGAGATGGAGATTTAAGCTCCTTGGCCTCCATCCTTTGGATCTTGGACTCCACCTAGATCATATGAGATGAGAGAAAGGAGAGGGTGAGATTCATGGAACCTCAATAGCTCATACACCTATCCAAGCACATTTTCAAGACATGCAACATGTTAAAGGCACAAGTATGCACTCAATCAATTCATGAAGCATTCCACTTTCACATGTTTGTGTCTCAAACTCATGTCAAGCATAAGAATGAGCTCTAGGGACTTTTGGTTTGGCCTCACCCCATTTCTAGGACTTTTGGATTGCCTCACTCTTGGTTCTTAGGACTTTTGACTTAGCCTCACCCATCTAAGGGATTTTTGGCCTTGTCTCACCCATGCCATGAGACTTTTGGCATCTCCTCATCCATATTAAGGGACTTTTGGCACTACCTCACCCTTGTGAGCCAATTCTCAGTCTCCATCACCTAGGCCTCTGCCTTATCAGCATCTAACTCACCATCAAACATCGACGGATTGTTCTTTTTGAATTGATTCAATTGTTTTTGGATGGATGGCGGAGCTTGAGCTGGTTCTTGGGGAGGTAGGGGTGGAGCACCGAAAGTGGAAGGCTGGGGTGCACCGGAGGTGGATGGCTGAGGTACACCAGAGGTGGATGGCTGAGGCGGAGGTGGAGGAGGAGCCTCTCTGCTGGCTTCTTCTTGCCTAGCTAGGGCTTCCTGCAGCTGTATAATCATCTCATGCTGCTGCTGGATCATATATTGTTGTTGGGCTATGACGTTATCAAACTGCTCAATCCGCTCCTTGATAGCCCGCACTGGATCCTCAGACTTAACCTCAGGTTCTTGAGGTGGTTTGCCTCTACCTCTGCCTCGGCCTCTCCGAGTCTCAACCATCTTTACTAAAAAGAAAAACCATAGCCTTTAGCCCACAACATAATTTTACCACACTTACATAGATATTCCACCCGAAAACCACCCAAATACAAGCCAACTATACCATTCAAGAATCAAAGGTCAAGTAAAAGTGCCTGAACCTTTGCTCTGACACCATAAAATGTAACACCATACATTTTTAGCTTACTTCTTATCATTTCTAAGGCTCACATGATGAATTGTATAAAAGGGAATGGAAAAGTGGCATTAAAATAATGCCTTATTTCACGTTGCGTCGCGTATGAAAATTCCATTCGGTGTCACAAGGACCATATGAGCTCATACATCACATTCTCATATTTAATTACATACAAACAACTCATTTGTATCACCAAAATTGGCCCACAACTCGTGGAATGCAAAAGGGAACATCAAATTCACTCTATTATTTTCGGCCAGAAACTCAATTTTTCTGTCACAACTTCATAACTAAATCCAAAAAAATTGAAACCTAACAAACTTTACCATTATAGAAAACTCTGGATGTCTAACCCATGCTAAAAATAATTCCAGCTCATGAATCATTAAGGGGAGAACGTTTGACATCCAAAAAGTCATGAGGGTCGCTGTTGTCTGGGCTACTGGTTCAGGTTACTGATATGAAGTTTCAAAATTCATAACTAAATCTAGAAAAATGGAAATCATGCATTCTTTGCCATTTTGAAAAGCTACACATGTATACTTTATGAAAAAAATACTTCTAGGCTATGAAACATAACACGGAAAGCGTTTGACATGCGAAAAGGCATAGAGGTTAGGACTGCTACTGGTATTGATGCAAGTATCTGCTATAAACTTTGAAAATGTCTAATTAATTCCAAAAAACTCCAATCCAAGAAACTTATATCAATTTGGAAAGCTATGAATGTTAAATTTATGGTAAAAATAGGTTCAGACCATAGAAAGCACGTTTAGCCACTGAAATTCAATGGAACAGTGATTCAGGTCGTGCTGTGCTACTGTTACTGTTCCAGAAATTCAAAAATTCATATCTCTTAGTTCAGACCTCCAAATGAGGTGCTTCCAGTTGCTACAAGTCACTATAAATGCCTAGTTTCTATCTACAAAATTTCGTAGCCATTGGACCACGTTTGCCCCTCAGATGACACAATTTCACAACTGACCAAATGAACAGTACTGGTGCAAATCCGAAATTCTGGTGCCAACTTTGAAAAATCATAGAAACTTACACAGACCTCCAAATGACCTGATCTTTAGCTTGCCAAAAAGCTCTAAGCAAGATCTAAGTGCATGCAAAATTTCAAGTCAAGAAGAGTGCAAAAGGGAACATCAAATTCACTCTATTATTTTCGGTCAGAAACTCAATTTTTCTGTCACAACTTCAGAAATTGATAACTAAATCCACAAAAATCGAAACCAACAAACTTTACCATTATAGAAAGCTCTGGATGTCTACCCCATGCTAAAAATAATTCCAGCTCATGAATCATTAAGGGGAGAACGTTTGACATCTAAAAAGTCACGAGGGTCGCTATTGTCTGGGCTACTGGTTCAGGTTACTGATATGAAGTTTCAAAATTCATAACTAAATCTAGAAAAATGGAAATCATGCATTCTTTGCCATTTGGAAAAGCTACACATGTCTACTTTATGAAAAAAATACTTTCTAGTGCAATTTTATGAGAAATACTTTCCCAGCTCAGTAGCAAAAGAAGATGCAGTTCATGGGGCTGAGACAGACTGATGATATGACAATTGGTCAGTATGTGGCCCGATTTATTGATCTGTCTCGATACTCCTCCTACCTCCAGAGATACGATGATGAACCTTGGAGGTGTGAACAATTTGAGACTGGTTTGAAGCCCCCTGATCAGAGACAGAGTGACTCCACAGAGGATCAGAAATTTTAATGCCCTTGTGGAAATCAGCAGAATGATTGAGAATAATTTGAGGGATATTATGCCTGCTGCCATAGTGTCTAGTCAGAGAGGGGCTCTGGAATTGAAGAGGTCATAACTTGAAGAGGGAGCTAGCTCTGCACCTACCAATAAGAAAAAGAGTAAGGTGCAGTGGAGTAGGAGACCACAAAAAGGGAAGAGGCCACAACCCCTGAGAACTCAGTCATTCGTTGCCCCACAATCCACAGTGACCTGCTACAAGTGTGGGAAGCCGGGGCATATTACTAGAAACTACTCTCAGGCACATTCAGCACCTCCACTCAGACCGCCTCCTCCCAGGCCACAAGCCCAGGGTAGGGTGTTTGCCCTTTCTCAGCAGGAGGCTAGTGCGTCTCCCAGTCTTATTCGAGGTACACTTATAGTGAATGATTTTCCTGTGATTGCTATGTTTGATTCGGGTGCTAGTCACTCGTTTATATCTTATGACTGTGTGAGACGTTTGGGTCTGGCCATTAGTACTCTACCATTTGATTTATCTGTCACCACACCCACTGGAGGCCACATTCTTACTTCCCATGCTTGTTTGAATGTCATTGTCCAGTTTAATCATTGTCATACTACCATTGACTTGATTTGTATGCCATTCCATGACATTGATTTGATTGTGGGTATGAACTAGATGACTGCCAATAATGTTGTCCTTGATTGTAAACACCGTACTGTATCTATACCTTCTTATGGGACCATACCTAGGATAGGAGCCGAGCTATCTTTCATGACTACTGCCCAGGCTGAGAGATACCTAGAGCAGGGGTGCCAGGGGTTTTTAGTCTTTTTCTCTATACGGACCGAGGTAGAAGAAGGGATAGAGGAGATCCCAATCGTTAGGGAATTCCCAGAGGTTTTTCCTAAAGATTTTGATTTTAGTGGCCTACCTCCTGAGAGAGAGATAGAGTTCCTTATAGAGATAGTGCCTGGGGCTGGACCGGTGTCCAAGGCTCCATATAGGATGGCTCCCACCGAGCTTGCTGAGTTGAAAAAGCAGATAGAGGAGCTATTAGAAAAAGGATTTATACGCCCTAGCGTGTCATCCTGGGGAGCTCCAGTATTGTTTGTCTTAGGCTTATCCCACTGTAACACAGCCTTTTCCTCCTCTTGTGCACCTAAGAAGCTGGAGTTCTCCTCTGCAATTGGGCAGAAGCAAGTCGGTTTAGAGAGGGGGAGGCAGAACGTGGCATATAAAGAAGAAGAAAGAAGCTTCCTTTAACACTTTAATGCCAATTTTGCCCTTCATTCTTAGCATTTTTGTTTCTCCTTCGTTTTAGCTCCTTTTTTAGAACCATCTTTTCTATTATAAACTTTAGATTCCAAATTTAATAAAATGCCTTTGGAATCACTCAAATTGGAGCTAAAACTTTCCCGAACAAACCGGTCAAAATTTGGGTCAACTGACGTCGAAAAGAGTACATCGGAGGGGTTTTACCAGTCCCGAGGTTTCCTATAATTTTTGGGGCCTTTGAGAACCCTGAGCAACTCAAAATTTCTATTTAAAAAGCCCTCCTAGGTGTTTTTCCAAAATTGCACTTATTTACGAAAATGCCATTGGCTTTTCGGCAATTTTTTTGGATTACTTCGGCCCCAGTTTCTGGGCAACTCAAGGCTCAAATCCTCATTTTCTGTTATTTAACATTTTATGCAAATTTTATTTGCCCTTGAATTACTCATCTTAGGGGACTTGCTTTTCAAACCGGCCTATTTCTATGTTTTTACAACATATCGGGCGTTACATCATACATAGGCTTGCCAAGTAAGTGGATTAACCTCACCCATTCACTTATGGATTTCAGACTTGCCTCACTGATGGGCTCATTGTGCAACCTTCAAAATAAAATTAGGTTGAACTAAATATGTAGCAAGTGGCACAACCTAGGTCATCTCCCTTGGAATTGGAGTTCAATGTTTAATTGGGTTTTCTAAATGTTAAAGGATCTTAAAAGCTATCTAATTTGGGTGTTTTGATTGAATTAAACTAACATAAAACTAAATTGGATCAAAATTCTTAATTTCTACCTAATTGTATGAATTGTAGGTGGATGACAGACTTGTGACTAGCTTTGGAATCGTCCCTTGGTATCCACTATCCTTATCCTAATCCAATTGTGATTAATTTTGGCCTAAGAGTCCCTAATTGTGTTCATTGGCAGATGATCTTGAATTACCATTCAAGATTCAAGAGATTACCAATCTAATATTGAATTGAAACCTCAACCCCACATTAAATCGTTAATTCTTATTTTTAAGATCAATGAACACCCAATTCGATTGATTAAATGATTAATTAGCCTCTGAATCATCATTCAAAAATGTTTAATTAACCAACTAAATACTAAGGAATCCTTAAATCAAACAATCAAGCACATAATCTCACTCATGCATTTCATTGAATACCTTCGTGGTATACATGGGAGATTAGAGGAAATTGAATAATTCAGAACTGAAATTAATCAATTAAAATAACAATTGCTTTCCTAATTAGTACCTAACTAGCTCTTAATCATATACACAAATTCTCAATCCAATACTACTTAACTAAGCAAATACAAGAAAGAGAAAAGGTGTAGGAAAATTAAGAAAGTCTTAGCCAAAATTCTGCATTCTTCTCTAAGGGATTCAAGTTTCTCCAAGAGCCTTCTCTTAGCTAGCCACAAGGATGAACTAAAGCTTCATTGGGTGGATGGAAATGGAGGATATGGCATGGAGTATGTTATGTGAATGGAAAAGATGAAGAGGTGGAGTGATGGGCGTGTGTTGAATGACGATGGGTGAATGGATCTGGATGAAGACATCATGAATGGAATGGATGGATTATTCATGTGCTCCCCTTTGCCTCATTCTCACATGAATTCTTTATTGATTCCACGTGCTTAACCATTGATCCATTCCTCGTAGCCTTTTTTTCTCTTTGCATGAATAGGTGTGGGCCCCAACGTAATGCTACATGATGAAGTGTTGAATATATAAAATAAAATCTATACTTTATGCTTCTTTATTCTTTTTCCACGTTGGCCTTCATGCAGCTACATTGCTTGCTTCGTTGTTCAACTCCTTCGACTTTTTCGTGTTCTCTTCTTCCCCTTGCCCGTAGCTAAATCCAGCTTATTCTCTTTATGTTTCTCAAACAGGCTGCTTCTTCTTTGTTTATTCTGCAGCTTTCCCATGTCGTGTTTCCCAGCTCATTCTTCTTTCTCTACCCATAGCATCTGCCTTGTGTTTCACTCCTTGCTCTCCTTTAATTCTTCTAGCTCAAAGCTTCTTGTTTCAGCTGCTTCTTCATGTTGTTCTAGCTCATGCAAGCTTCCACGTCTTTTACGTGTTAATCTCCATGCAAGCTTTTTCTCTATTTCATTTAGCTCGCCCATCCAACTTGAGTGCTACCTTAACGTGAAACCTGTAGCTTGTGTCTCTGTTTTTGCATATATTTGTTACGTGGAAGGTGTGTGTTTGTGTGCTACAACATGGAGTGCATGTGAGTGACGTGAGTAAAGAGTGAATGAAATAATGGTGTGTGCATGAGAATGAAGTGCAAGGCTGACCCTCTTTTACCTCTCATGGACCTCCCAAACCCGTGGCTGTTTGTGCAAGTGAGTTAATGCAACGAAGCTAGCATGAGTAAATTAATGTGAGTGCTTAACATGGCTGGAATGTACTATCTTAAGAGAGGAGAAATATGATTATGTGCCGCGTGAGGGAGCCCAATTCTTCTCCTTCTCTTCTTTAAATCAATTTATCATTCAAAGCTCCAATTGCCCAACAAAATCTACACAAAAGAATGGAAGAGATGAAATAGAAAATTCACAAAATTCATTTTAAATGATTTATGCATTTAAAATCAATTATTTTGCCAATTAATTCATAAAGTGCAGAGAATAGCTACTAAAACAAAATTTCATCCAATTAAACCCCTAAAGCCATATTTCGAACTAAAATGTCTAAGTTAAGGAGAATAAAATGTATAAAATATCATGCTTATCACTCACCCATTTTTTTAAAGAGGTTTTTAACTCAACCTCACTCTTGGGAGACTCCTTACTTTGTCTTAACCAATTCTAAGGGTTCTTGGCTCATCCTCACTATGGCTAAGGATTCTTGGCTTTACCACACTCAAGCAAACCCAAGCACACATAATAAACATCATATGAAAGCATAATGTACTATCATGGCACCATGGAATAAAAGCTCATGCTAAAATACTTTTTATATCTTAAAGAACATATACACACATTTAAAGACAAGTCAAGCATACATTCATACATGAGAGAAGGAGGAGTGAGCTACCTTAGATGCAACCACATATTTTTCTCCTTGAATTTGCTCTCCCTTCCTTGGCCTCACACACACAAAGGTGTGGGGTTGGTTTCTCTTGACCTAAACACAATTTATGGAAGTTAATTATGTTCATGGAATTAATTTTAAGGCCACACATCTTCCTTAAACACTAATTTGGTCTATTAACCCCTTTATAATTCCAAGAATGCACATAATGAAGTAACACCTATCAAATAAATTCTAGGCTCCATTCTTTCCTTTCATATATGATTCTTGACTCCTTTTAAGCCTCTTGGAGTCATCACACAACTAAAATAAAGAGCCTAACTATATGTTATTTCTTTAGGTCATATTATGGAACATAAGACACCAATTCCTTCTCTAGGCCTTTTAAATTTGTCCCAAGGCTTCCTCTCATTTTCACTCATTATATATGACTCAAAAATAGGCTTAAAGAAATTTAAAACTCTCCCTAGGTATCCTAACCCTTTTAGGCCAAGATTAGGAAGCATTTAAGCATTAATGAACCTTGCTTTGTTTTTTACATGGAAGATGAATATGGGGAGATTTTTAGAGATCTTAGGAGCTCATTTAAACATTCATTTAGGCATAGAAATTAAGGTATCAAGTTAGATTTTACAAGGAACATATGAAACCTTAGAATTGCTATCTTAAATTTCCATGGTTATTTGTTAATTTCCTTTGCATATTCTTATTCTCCACACTCTTTTTCCTAAGATTCACCCTTGGTTCTACCTAAAATCCAAGCCCTCCTATAGCTTCTTGAGTGGGGTGAACCAAGGAGAGAAGAGGAGTAAGGGGTAGCAATCATGGAATGAGAAATTACTTTGTTTTTCCTTATTTTCTCACTTAAATCTTTCCTTCTTTGGCCTTCTCTCTTCAAATCCGAATTTTTCCCTTTGTTCTTCCCTTAAAATAGATCCATATAATTCAATATAATTATAGGAAAGAAAAGGAAATGGAGAAGAAAAGTTTTTCTAAGGAAAGAGTATGAAAAACTACCAAAAATCCATACATTTTACCTTTGATTTCTCCTCCTCTTGCTCTTCCTCTTATGTGCCACTCTCCTTAGGTTTTTTTATCTAGTTTAGGGCATAAACATATGTGGCTAAATAAGTGCAGGAGTGGGGTGGCCTATATATATAGTTGGGAGGAAGAAAGACTTTTTAAAAATTTTCGTTTTGCCATTTGTTCTTGGTATTTTTGTTTCTAATTTGTTTTAACTCTTTTTTGAGAACCATCTTTTCTATTATAAAATTTAGGTTTCTAATTTAGTAAAATACCTTTAGAATTACTCAAATCGGAGCTAAAACCTTCCCGAACAAATCTATTAAAGTTCAGGTACACTGACATTGAAAAATATCCATCGAAGGGGTTTTAACTGTCCCGAGGCTTCCTATGATTTTCAAGGCCTATGAGAATCTCGAAAAACTTAAAAATTTTATTTAAAAAGCCCTTCTATGTGAATTCCAAAATTTATTCAAAATTACGAAAATGCTATTATGTTTCGTAAGTCTTTCATCAAATTTTGTTTCTTTATTCTAGCTCATTTTTCTTTCTGTTTGAGCCTGGGATTCTCATTTTTAGGAGTGTAGAATGTTAATCAAATTTTTTAGGATCTTAACTAATTCATTTAGGGGAATTTACTTTGTGAACGCACCCGTTTTTGTCATTTAACAAAAACCAGACATTACACCAAGTTCTTCTCCCTTAAAGGAAAAATTGCAAAGTCCATGGGTCTATAATGCCTCTATTATCTCATTCTAAAGGGTTTGGAAGGGTTAAGGAGTATTTTAATTTGTTCTAAACTTGGTTTGAAACTTTATGTGATGGAAGAAAGTGGGAGGAACTCTTGGAAAAAATTTAGAAACTATAGATTGGGATATGAGGCAATAGGTTCCATAATATAGCCTTAAGAAGCCATTTATATCTAAGTTCTTGGAAATAAGTGTGTGATGGCTCTAAGGACTTCAAATGAAGTCAAGAGACCTAGATAAAGGAAGAGAATGGAACCAACAATTTGAATTATGGTAGTTGCTTCATTAGGCCATTAATGGAACTATTAGGTAACCAATAGACAAAGTATGCTTCTTAAATGTGTGTTTGATACTTTGGCTTGTTCCAAGAGTGTAACTAGATGCTATTTTTTGTGTCTAGGCCAAAGAAATCAAGCTTCACCTAGTTGTGGGTGTGAAATCGAACAGGACAAGAAATAACCAAGAGGGAAGCTTTTGTTTAATTGCCAAGGTAAGTTTCCATCCTTTTTTTGTATGTAATATGGTTGTATGAATGTCATTTGATGCATGTATATATGATGGAATCTTAAGAAATACCATATGCTATTACTTGACTTTTGTGGTACCATTATGTTTCTTGATTGCCATTTGATTGTGAAATTATGCTCTATGGGTAAGGTTGTGCTAACAGTCCCTTGTGATGGGTGAAATGAAGTCAAAAGTCCCTAGGAATGGGTGAGACAAGACCATAAGTCTCTTGAATGAGTGAGGCCAAGTCAAAAGTCCTTAAACCAAGGGTGAGGCTAATCCAAAAGTCCTAAAAATAGGGTGAGGCTGGACCAAGAGTCCCTTGAGCATTTTCTTTTGCTTTGATGCATTGTTATGACATGAAGAGTGGAAATGTAATGCTTTTTGAAAATGCTTATGACATGCTTGTATCTTATGACATGAATATATGCTTAATTGCTTGCTTGAAAGGATGTTTGAGCTACTGAGATTTCATGAATCTCACCCCCTTCCTTCTTCCATCTCTATATGTCTAAGTGGTGCCTAAGGAGAGAAAAGTGGAAGCCAAGGAGCTTAATGGGCCATATTTTGACAACCATGTAGCTTTTCTTGTATTTAAATGTCAAAGTGGATATGTATATATTATTTTTAAGATGTAAATGCTTAAGAAAATGTAAAAGTATGTAAGAATAGTGTATGAACCAAAGTGGTAGCCTAATTAATGAGAAAATACAATTTGACCACTTAGTAGCCTAGTATGGAATGTGTATTCTTACAAGTGGCATAGTGAAATTATAATGTATGGTAGTTTAAACCATTTGAGAAGCTCATACATGTTGTAATTATGCTTTTAAACTTGTCTAAATTGTGGTAGAAGCAATGGGAGACCATTTGGACCAAATTGGACTCTTATATGATGCTAAAATGATCATATGTGTGACCTATAGTAAAATCTATCCAAATGAGCTCTTCTTGGTTTGAAATTTGGCATGCATATAGACCCTGTCTAGAGCTTTTTGGAAAGTTAAAGTATATATTATTTGGAGCACTAGAGAATTTTTGGTGAACTCTCAAAGTTAGCAAATTTTGACAGAATTGGTGCTGTCACTGTGTAAATGGTCAAAATTTTCATCTTTATCATTCATGGGACAAATGGTGTCCAATGACTATAAAATTTTGCAAAGAGAAACTAGACATTCATAGTGATTTATATCAATTAAAAGCACCTCAATTGGAGGTTTGTAGAGGGAGAACCAATTTTTTTAAGTTCCAAGTTAGTATCCAGGGTGCAATCGGACCTCAGTTATTGTTCCATCACTTTTTGGGGTCTGAAGGCTTCTGAATTAGTGTGAAATTATTATTATTTCTTTATTTAACATCTGCAGCTTTCCAAATTGGTATATTTTATCCAAATTTTATTTTTGTAAAATTAGTTATAAATTTTTAAAATTTATATCTATAAATTATATAAAAAATGCTTAGCAGTCTGACCTATATTACTTTTCTATTATCAAACATAGTCCAAACGATATTATTATGACTTGGAATTATTTTTATATAAAGTTAACATCTAGAGCTTTCTAGAAAACCATGATTTAATGGAGTTTGATTTGTTTAGATTTAGTTATAATTTTTCAAAGTTTGTACTAGAAACTTATCAACTCAACCCAAAACTAACATGCATATTTTCTAGTTTTTGCCTCCAAATCCGTGGTTCATGGAATGTTTTATGATGTATGAGTTGTATTGATGCATTTTAAATAGAAGATGATATGGATGGGTTCATATAGCTTATGTGGCATGAAATACAAATTTTGGACCCTATGTAATGCAATATTTTTATTCCTCTTTTGTTGGAATTGTGCATGCTCTTATGGGATTAAGCTTCAATATGAAGGTCTGGAGTTAATAAATTATGGTGTCACAAAAATACCATTAAGGATCATCATTACCATTAAGTTTTAGTTAATTTATTACCAATTTTAGGAGATGTAACACCATGATTCTATGACTCATTTCATATCATATGTAGGCTTATTTCTAGGAAGCACATGAATTCCTCAAGAAAAGTCATAGAAAAATACAATTAAATTACATTGCATAGTGGATAAATTTTTCATTCGATGTCCCATAGACCATATACACTCATCCATCTCATTCTCATATTTAATAACACAAATAAAACTCATAACTATCTCAAGAAATAGCCTAGAACTTGTGCAAATGAAGTGTACACATGAAATTCAAGAATGCAGCCTCGGGTAGAATTTCTAGGTTACTGTTATAAAGTTTGAAACATCATAACTCATTCTAAAAAAATTAAAATCAATTATACTTTATCATTTTAGAAAGTTATAGATGTCTACTTTAGACTAAAAATAACAGGGGCTTCTAGCTATTGGAAATTGATGGAACAATACCAGAGGTCGTCTGTCATTACTAGTATTATCCTCTAACTTCAAAAATTCATATCTCTCTGTTCAGAGGTCCAATTAGGGTGATGTTAGAGGCCATGGAAAGCTTGTTATGTCTTTGTAAGATTTCATGAGTATTGGATATCATTTGGCCCTCAAATAACATAGCCTAAGTTACTGACTGAATGAACAGTGTTTGCATCAATTCAGTAGAAAAAAATGCCAACTTTAAAAAAATCATAATTAATTCTAAGGAGATCCAAATAATTTGGTCTTTAGCTTTCAAAAAAGTTCTGAATAAGATCTATATGTGTGCCAAATTTCTTCATTTAGTTAGATTTTGACAATGGGTTATAAAATGGTCACTTTTAAGTCTTACAAATGGTCTAAATGGTCCATTTTGAGTTCTAAGACAACCATGACCATTTGAGCACGTGGGAATGCACAAAAATGGCCTTCTAAACTTGTTTCAAAGGTGAATAAACCCATAAATTGAAAACTCACTCTCTCACCCCATGCCATACATAAGACTACACATGCTTTCTTGTGCCATTCAATACCCAAAGACTACATTATCATTCATTTGGAATCAAACCTCATACATACATCAAATATATGAGTAATTACATATGTTCAAATGATTATACAATATTTCCATCATAGTATTACATCATATGCCATTTGTATGGCTACAAAATAAACAAAACTCGACACTTGGATGTCAATCTTTCATCTTCTTACTTGGTAGCTTTCATTACCTTGCTCACTTGGCCCACCTAGCATGTTAAGACATTGGAGAAGAGGGAATGAGATTCAAAGAATCCTAATAACTTATATCCTTTTCAATCATATATAAAGAATGTAAAACAAGTCTTAAAAATGCATGCATGAGCATAATGGAATATATGATCATTGAAGAAGCATTCTTGGCATTTGGACATGTTATACAAAGCATACATAGGCTTGCCAAGTAAGTGGATTAGCCTCACCCATTCTCTTCAAGGTTATTAGATTTGCCTCATCCACTTTCTCTAAGAGGTTTTGATTCAACCTCACTCTTGGGAGACTCTTTACTTTGTCTCAACCAATTTTAAGGGTTATTGGTTTCACCACACTCAAACAAACTCAAGTAAACATACTAGGCATCATTTGGAAATATAATACAATATCATGGTACCATAGGATATAAGCATATGCTAGAACACTTTTCATGGCTTAAAACACACATACACACATTCAAAGCAAGGTAAGCACACATTCATGCATTAGAGAAAGTGGAGAGAGTTACCATTGCCACACAAGCACACTTTTTCTCTTGGAATTATGCTCTCTTCCTTGGCTACACACTCACAATGATGTGATGCTTGTTTCTCTTGGCCTAAACATAATATATGGAAGCTAATTAAGTTCTTGGAATCATTTCTAGAACTATATATCTTCTTTAAATACTAACTTGGTCTAATAGCCCCTTTATGGTTCCAAAATACACTTAATGAAGCAACATCCATCAATTAAGTTCTAGGCCCTATTCTTTCCCTTCATTTATGATTCTTGACTCTTTTTAAGTTTCTTGGAGTTATCACACAATTAAAACAAGGAGCCTACTTACATGTTGCTTCTTTAGGTCATATTATGGAACCTATACTACTAATTTATTCCCTAGGCCTCTTAAATTTTTCCCAAGGTTTCACCTCAGCTTCATTCATTATATATAACTCAAAAATGGGTTTGGAAAAATTTAAAACTATCCTTAGGTACTTTGAACCCTTTAGGCCGTGGCATGTTCCCTTCTTAGCATTTATGGAGTTTGCTTTGTTTTTTTAGTGGAAGATGCATATGGGGAGCCTTCTTGGGATCTTAGGAGTTCATCCAAACACTCATTTAGGTCTAGAAATTATTGTATTAAATCAGATTTTATAAGGGACACTTGAAACCCTAGATTTTCTATCTTGAAATCTAATAACTAGTTTGTTGTTTTCTTTACATATTCTTATTCTCCTCCCTTAAATTTCTAAGATTCATCCTTGGTTTAGCTAGAAACTCAACCTCTTAAGGCTGGCCATATGTAGGTCAAACTACCTATAAGAGAAGGAAGGAGGAAGATTAGGTGAAGAGATGATAAAATACCTTAATTTTCTTAGTTCTTCTTACTTGTTTTTCACCTTCCTTGGCTTCCTCACCTCAAATTCAAAATTTTTCCTCTATTCTGACCTCAAAATAGATCCAAGAACTTCAACAAAACTATAGGATAGAAAGGAAAATGGAGGAGAAGAAGTTTGCTAAAAAGAAAGCATGAAAAAATCAAGAAAATCCATACTCTTCCTTGTTTTTCTCCTTCCTTTCTTCTCCTTCTTGTGTGCCTCACCCTTAGGGTTCTTTCTCTGATTTAGGGTAGAAACAAAGTGAGCTAAATAAGTGAGGAGGTGGGGTGCCTTATATATATATATAGGTAGGTTAGGAAGAACTTTTTAAAAATTTTAATTTCGTCCTTTCGTCTTGGCATTTTCATTTCCAGTTTGTTTTAGCTCTTTTTTGAGAACCATCTTCTGTATTATAAAATTTATATTTCCAATTTAATAAAATGCCTTTGGAATCACTCAAATTAGAGTTCAAACATTCCCAGACGAATTTGTCAAAGTTTGAGTTAACCGACATTAGAAAACATCCACTAGAGGGGTTTTAATTGTCCCGGGGCTTCCCATGGTTTTCAGGGCTTTTGAAAAATCTGAAGAACTTAAAACTTTCATTTAAAAAACCCTTCTATGATATTCCAAAATTTACTCAAAATTACAAAATTGCCATTATGTTTCGTCAACCTTTTGGTCAAATTTGTTTCTTTATTCTACCTCTATTTTTCTTTCTATCTGAGCAAGGGATTCTCATTTTTAGGAGTCTAAAATACTACTTAAATCTTTTGGGACCTTAATTTAGGGGACTTGCTTTGAAAATGCATCCATTTTTGCCATTTAACAAAAATGAGACATTACAGGGGATTTAGAACTTTCTTAAACCTAATAGTAAATTCTGAATATGATAAATTTTTCATCAATTAATTTAGACCATCATAGGCCTAGCCAAAAATAATGAGGACCAAAGACAATAGAATTAAGGGAGACTTTATTGTCTTCATAAGGAGGAGCCAGGGAAAGAAGTAGAAGGTATAAATAGAGAGGGAAAAAGCTATTTCAAGTGGATATTGCTAACAAGTATAGCTTGCTCAATATCCTTGAGATTCTATGCATGTTCCATAGCCTTTTGGTTTAGTGCTTCCTTAAGGTCTCGTTGGTTTGTTTAGACAAGGGCCATAAAATTTTGAGCCATGCCTTTCTTAAGTGGTAACCCATGGATCTCATCTACTTGTTGAATTTAAAGCTCTACCTAATTGTGTTGGATACCTATTAAAAGTTAAAATGGATTGGGTAGGTAGGCAACATCTTTAATGGAGGAAGCTATAGTTAAGGTTAAGGGTCATTGTGTGGTTTAAGGGGTGGTGCATTAGGCTAAAGTGGATGGTTAGGTTGGTGGTCAATAAGTGGTTCAAAAGGTGGTGGGGCATCTTGAGAAGGGGAATGGCTAGGTTTAGGTGTTGCTAGTTGGTGTGGTCAAGGGGTAGAGGGTTTTAGTGCAAGCATGGATGGCAAAGGTGTAGTAGATGAAAAGCTTTGTGATGTTAAGGTAAATTTGAGCTCCAAAGCCACTTACCATCTATAAAGGTATATTTTATGAACTTGAAAGATGCAACATCATAAGTACTAGTCAATCTTTTAGCATGATATCCTTCTAAGCCAACATTTCTGGCCATGAAAACCTATGTTAGAAAGCATCTTGTAAGGAAGATTGTAAGATTTTTCCAAGCAAGTTGAACTATCCGTCATATACTTCAAAATCTAGTAATAAATATTGATGTTTTGTTGTTTGGCAGGGCAGAATAGTAAGAAAACTTCCTTTAAGCTAATCACATCTAAGGATCTTATTCATGGGAGGATGCAAGTCTT
This sequence comes from Erythrophleum fordii, assembly GCA_032878935.1. NCBI lineage: Eukaryota > Viridiplantae > Streptophyta > Magnoliopsida > Fabales > Fabaceae > Erythrophleum > Erythrophleum fordii. Next base: position 4,165,252 of record JAVQMF010000055.1, read on the forward strand.
TAGAATGTGTGTCATAACATGATTCTCAAACTTATTAAACTTGCTAGCCAATAATAGATCATTTCTCTCAACTAATAGCTCCTTCACTTCCTCATAACTAAACTAAAATTCATCAAGCCAAGTATTCTTAAAATAATAATCATCTACTCCTTTAAAGGATATTCCAAAAATATCAAACAATAATTCTTCATCTACTATAATTTTTTGCCTATTGACCAGTGATACAATTGTCAACCTTTCTTTCAATACCCTTGGGTTTACGTAAAATACTCTCACTAAATCCTTATAGATAGGTTCATTGTTAGCCCTTCTTTCAATATTCTATGGATGTATAAGCTTTCTTGTGATAGCTCAAATAAGTCCTAATAAAGTCATATAGATTGTTTATGATGAGATTTTGAAATCTAGAAGTTGAATCATGGAAGTTACCCCTTGAAGCATAAGATTACATAATGAGTTCCAAGGATGCAAAAGTAAAATATACCAAATTAATAGTGGTAATGACCAAATAAATAGTAAATATGGAATTTATGGTTTGAATTATGAATTCTAATGGCGTGAGTTTGCCTAGGATCCATGTTTAATAAAATCCTTAACCTAAAGCCTTGGTGAAGGACAGTTTGAGATGAGTTAAATCCCGAAAGAATTTCAAAAATTTTAAACTACCAAATGAATAAAAAATAAACATAAATGAATGATGTAAAAGCCACCTAAAAATTATGCCTAAAGGGTATGTGATAATGAAAGTCCCAGGTGCACTTTGAGTGGTCTAATTTATAGTTTAAAAGTCAAAGAAGTAAAAATTTAACAAGTATAGGCCTTAATTGATAATATGTGTACCAATCTTGATGTTTTTAGGCCAAACTAATGGAGGAATACATCAGTTTAAGTGTGACATGTCATACCTTATATTTCCTCTCATTATATCCTTCTATTCAAGATAATTATGTGCATGTTCATAGAAAATTATTAAGAAAAAGTCACATTTTCATGCACTTTGTCACTTTATATCAGGGTTAATTTTTCCCAACTCGCATTATGTGGGCCTCATGGATTATCCAACAACATTTTCTAGTCATTTGTCATTGGAACAAATCACAATCAACTTAAAATACAAGCAATCCACGGTTTTCATGTCAAAAACTCTGAAATTTTCACTTTGACTCACAGACAGCATATGGTAGATTTCAGGGGCAATTTTGAAAAATTATAACTAAATTTAAAAAAATAAAAATCATACAAACCATATCTTTTTGGAAAGCTCTAAGTGTTAAATTTACACTAAAAATAATTTCCAACCACGAAAATCTCATCTGGACCACATTTGACATCAGAAAAGATAGGGAGGTCGAGCTGTCTAGAAATCAGATATAACTTATTGATATAAAATTTGGAAATTCATAATTAATTCTAAAAAAATTCAACCTATGCAATCTATTCTAATTTAGAAAGTTACAGATGTTAACTAGAGAGAAAAAATAGTTCTAGATCAATCCAAGAGCATTCAGATGTCAAAAATGAATTAAATAATAACATGGGTCTAGAGGTATGTTGGGGGACTGAACAACAATTTCAAAAATGGACTTGGAACAAATTAAAACTATCCCTAGATACAAAAACTTCCTTGGGCTGAGACTAGGAAGCTTTATAATCTCCTTGAATGTTGCTTTGTTTTCTTGATGGAGGAAGCACATGGGGAGACTTCTAGGGATCTTAGAAGCTTATTTAAACTCTCATTTAAACATAGAAATTAAGGTATCAATTCAAATTTTACAAGGAATATATGAAACTTTAGACTTTGCATCTGGAATTTCTATGGTTATTTGTTAATTTTCTTTGCATATTCTTAATCTCCACACCTTTTTTCCTAAGAAACATCCTTGGTTCTACCTAAAAATCAAACCCTCCTAGGGTTGCTTGAGTGGGGCGAAATGGTAGAGGAAGAGGAGGAAGGGATAGCAATCATGGAAGGAGAAATTACCTTATTTTCTTGCTTTTTCTTACTTGAATCTTGTCTTTTTTGAGCTCCTCTCTTAAAATCCAAATTTTTCTCTTAATTTTTCTCGTAAAACATATTTATAAACTTCATTATAATCATAGGAAATAAAGGAGAATGGAGGAGAAGAGGTTTGGAAGGAAGAAAGCATGAAAAACTACCAAAATTCTATACCATTTTGCTTGAATTTCTCCTCCTCTTCTTTTTCTTCTTATGCACCTCATCCTAGGGATTCTTTCTCTGGTTTAGGACAAAAACATATGAGGCTACATAAGGGTGAGAGTGGGGCGCCATTTATATATATAAAGGAGAAAGAAGAACTTTTCAAAAATTTCTATTTTACCATTTGTTTTTGACATTTTTGTTTCTAATTCATTTTAGCTCCTTTTTGAGAATCGTCTTTTGAATTATAAAATTTGGGTTTCCAATTTAGTAAAATGCCTTTAGAATCACTCAAATTGGAGCTAAAACCTTCTCGAACAGATCTATCAAAGTTCGGTACACTATCGTTGGAAAATGTCCATTAGAGGAGATTTAACTATCTTAGGGCTTTCTATGGTTTTTAGGACCTTTGAGAATCTCAGAGAACTCAAAATTTTCATTTAAAAAGTCCTCCTATGTGAATTCCAAAATTTGCTCAAAATTACAAAAATACCATTACATTTCGTAAGTTTTCTGTCAAATTTTGTTTCTTCATTCTAACTCAATTTTTCTTTCCTTCTGAGCTTGGGATTCTCATTTTTAGGAGTCTAGAATGCTTCCCAAATTTTTTAGAACCTTAACTATGTCATTTTGGGGGACTTCCTTTTGTATCCAGTGAAATGTGTTCATTTACAGAGAAACTGTACATTATGTTTCTCATGTTTTCTCTCATTTTTAGAGAATTGGATGTTATATTTCTCTCCCCTTAAATAAATTTTGTCCTAGAAATTTAGGGTACACTTTCTTTTACTCTTTTCTTTTTTAGTTCACTGCTATTTTCTTTTATTTCTTCCTGGCTCTATACACTTTTCTCAACAATTTCACTCATTTAACTTTTTCTTAGCTAAGGAATTTTCATACTAGCTTTTAATGAGAGCTCTATTATTATAAAGTACTAACTTTAGAGGCTTATCTTGGATGAGCTTACCATTCATATCAGGTTAGTTTTAACCCATTCGCAGAGGTTAATGTTTTTATTTTTTTTCAGTGGACTCTTTTACACATCTCGAGAGGTAACATATTTTGTATTATATCTCTTGTATCCTCTCCTAATGGCTCTTTATAACATCTCATCATCTTTTCTGATCATTAGAGCCATTGGATGTTTTTGTCTGTCTACTTACTCATTTACTTATACTGTCCACTATTTATTTCTGTGTTCTTTCTTACTAGCTTATCCCATGATTACAATTCACATTTTTTTCTGTTACAGGCCTCATATCTCAATTACTTATTGGGATTTGTAACTCCTTTAAGGAGTTTCTACTTTTAATGATCTTAGTTTCTCTGTTTACTACTACATCTGTCTCTGTAGGCTGGGATTTTCTTTCATCCTCTTTGCTCGCTTATCGTGACATTTTATAGTCCCTCATTTCAATGTTGATTAGCCTAATGTGTGTGTCTCATACTGGCACCAAAGAGCTACTACCACTGACTACTACTGAGCTCTGGTAGGATGCTAACTATACTCACAGTTTCGATCACTAGAGGTATACTGTACCACTTACCTTGTGTAAAAACTACACCTGCCTTTTTGAATACATAAGCTAACATGTAGGGATCTCTCTTTTCCTTGGTTAGGGCTAATATTTGGTGGGTAGTGGTTCATCTGACTTTAACTTTAAAAAGCTAATTTCTTGCTTTCCTCGTTCCATATACTATGCTCATCTCTCAAGAGAGCTAGTCAGTGGTCTAACTATCTGAGTAAAGCCTTTATATCTCTATGGCAATGGTCTACCAGACTTAGGAGGTCTCTAGTTTATGAGACGAAAGCTAACTGAAACTGTGACTAACTACTTTGTGAAACTATCTTAGGTTGTCATCTCACCAGAGAACTATCATGCTGTGACTAGGGCTATTTATAACTCTATAAGATCTATTGTGACCCTTAAGTCTACTACGACTCACAGTGCTATGCTAGGATCTACTACGATCCATCTCTACGAAACGTCAAAGCCTAAGATTACTTTATCTGATAGTAAAATACATACTCATTAAGTCCAATTACCATACTTATAATAACTGAGGCTAATCTCAGAAGTACATCGTGCTCTTCGTGTAAAGTGGGTTCTGTGTCGTCTCATTCTCTAGAATCCCATCATACTGATACTAGGGAGCACCATAATTTTCACTCATCGCTCCTCATAAGATTCTCAGATTCCCACTTTAGCCCTTTTTGCTTGGGCTTTCTTTTCTTACTCTATTGACTTAAGTACTTTACATATACTCATTCTAGCCCTCCTCTCACATCCTGCAGTTTCTAACTATGCCCACATTCTGCTTTAAGTGCTGTGCACTAGGGCATCTTACATACTAAGTGTGGTTAACATCTCTGATAGGAGAAAGGCTATACACTGGTCCCTTCTCATTTCATTTACATATATTATAAGGGACTCAGGCTATGTATTCTAAATCTGGGCATTCTTTACTAGGGATTCTTCTCTACATACTTTTCTTACTATTTTGATATTCCTGGAATCCTTTTACCTCTTTTTTCTGACTTATCTCATTATCTAGCTAACTAGGATACCCTTCGATTATCGGGACACTTTAGTAACTGATGTTGTCATTTGCTATGTACTTAAGCCATATTACTACTAGGTTGGCTAGACCCAATATTATGTAGCCTCTATTGCAAGCAACCATAACATCAAACACTAATACACTGGTGCTTCATGACTGAGCTCAAAGCCACTATTGCCAATATATTACAAGTTTTCTAATAATCTAAAGTATTTCTTTCTTACTTTTCTCTATTTGCCCTATTCTCATAGGATACTTAGGGAAAATAGGATTCTTTCTCTACTTCATCCCGAGATCTCTTTGCATTACCTGATTGTTTTTACTTCGGGCACTATCATGGAAAAAGAACATCTATGCTAAGGACACTTATCCTTCCTCGAGTACTCAAGCACATTAGCTAGATATTTATTCTTAATCTATTATGTCCTCAGCTTAAACACTATCATATTTTCTCTTTCTTTTATCTTTACTATCCTTTTCTTAGGAAAAGGGATGTCCTATTACTGGCTATCTTTATTGCTAGTTTGGATCTCTTTAAGCTTAAGAGCACTTGCATTTTCTCGGAGTTCCTCTACTTATTCACTCTTTGTAACATCCAGGGGGTTTACTTTTCACTTATATTCTTACTTTGCTCTAACTAGACTGTCCCTCGGTAAGAAGAATTCTATTTCATATAATTCTAGAAGTTTCATTCTATGGTACTCTCGGCTTATACTTTTTCTCTACATAATACAAGACTCACCTTCTTAGGCAGTCCCTAGCTCCCTCGAACTTCCCTGAGGGTACTAAGACATTAACTGTCTATCTCAACTTATTTATATGTTTGGATAAGAGTTGGGCTTTCTCTCTGTTCAACCTCTTTAGCCCCATCCCCAAGAGCATAGTATATTATTTATGGGGTTCTGCTAACCCAATCTAGAAAACGTACTCTCAATGTCCGAATTCTACCTTACTGAAAACTTATGCTCTACTAGGTACTCTAATCATGCACGTGCCTTAACCTTTACATTCTCATATTAGGGAGCTTGTCTAACTAACCATCGGACTCCTATCCATTTACCTCTCTGGCTCAATTTACTCGTTTAATTATTATTAAAGTGAGGGCATCTTTTCTGTAACTAGTTTCTCAACTCTTCCTCGCTTCCTTTATCACTATACTTTATGACTCAGGGGGTCTATTTAGGAGAATTTGCTAACTACTATTAGGTGGTTTCCTTGACTTAGAATGTCTTATCTTTTGTTTCTTGATCTAGGGAGAACTTTCACTGAGCCTTTCATTTACATATCTCACCTGGAATGACACTATTGGTCATCTCCCCTAGACTTTAGCTTATGATTAGCCTTGGCTAGCCATCTCATCAGACCTGTAGTTTACTAACTATTCTCATTCTTTTCTGAGCCTCTGTTACTGGGCTACTCATACTTACCTCTAGGTGTTAACTATAAGGTACACCTTTCTAGGCCACTCGCTATGTACCTTACTACTGGTAGTCTTATCTTATGTTATTTTGAGGTTACACTAATATTCTATCATTCAGTGTCTCATAGGGTAGCATCATAGGTTGGAGTTAACATGTTAGAGGCGGGTCTCAACAACCTTATCATTTATGTGTCTAACTTATTCTGGGTTGATCTTTTTCCTCAGTCTTAACTACTAGGCCCACGAATTCCTTACTTACCTTTTGTGACTATTCATTACTCTTTTCTCTACTTATACTAGGGGTTCTCGCTCTCTATGGGTTGTCTGATCCCTTATCAATTTATTTCTCAAGTTAGCCTGAATATGACTAACAAGGCATTCATATTGCCATTCACCACAGCTAACATATCATTCACTGCGGTTAATCAACCTCGGGTTCACTCTAATTTTCCTGTCTGAGTATTGGCCGTGGCGAGAAACTCTCTGGATTGCCTTGATGCTTTCATGGAATAATTGGCCATGGCTAAATAATTAATTGGTTGCAGCTAATGGCCTTTAATTGGCTTACTTTTCAAGGATTGGGATTTTCATCTTTAGCTACCTACCTGAGCCTTATTGCCTCTATATCTAGCCTATCATCAAACTATAGGGTTCTACCTCTTGCTTCATCCATCCATAACAACTTATCATCTTAGGGTCGTCGGGCTCTAGGGTGTAGCTTGTAACTCAACCTCTGGCCTGAGGGATTAACCTTTTGGGCTCTGAAACTTATCTAGACATTTGGGTGTTGTAGCTAGGGGTAATTCTTTTTCTTACTTCCTTTCTAGATTAGTCCTGTGCAGTTGTAGTCTCATCTCATACCGCGCTGCATCCTACTTGTCTTTGCATTACATGGGACCTCTCGGAATGGTTTAAGTATGACTACTAAGGAGAATTAGCCCTTAAATATTTTCTCTAACAAGCCTCTTCATGTCAACGAGTTCATTTTTCATCATTTATATTTAGGGCTTGCCACTAATTTTACGTGAGCTATCATATCTTATAAAGCTCTAGTCGTCGGATCCCTTAGCTTTGCTTAAATTTAGCTCTGTTCAAGCTACTCTAGAGGCCAACCTTTTTGGCTATCCACTAGTTACTCTAAGACCATCATACCACTTACTCATTATGAACAAAGCCATAAACTATTTCCACATACCCAAAATATCTAATATAAGGCTCAACCTATCCATTCAAGCCTTTACATAGCCCTTCTACCACATCCTCAAGCCAAATCTAATCTGAGAGGGCTTGGAACTTTGCTTTGATACCAATAAATGTAACACTATATATTTCTAGCTCATTTCATACTATCTCTACGCCTCATATCAAGCAACTCACAAAGAGGCAAGGAAAAATAGCATTAAATAATGCATTTCTTAGCGTTGTGTCACGTATAAAATTTTCTTTTGGAGTCTTGTGGACCATATGAACTCATGTATCACATTCTTATATTTAATTACATGGATACAACTCATTTCCATCACCAAAATTCTCCTAAAGGTCGTATAAAGCAAAGGAGAGCATGAAATCTTATGGAGTAATTTTGGATAGAATTTGGCTTTTCTATCACAAAATTTGAAAAATTATAAATAATTTTAGAAAAATCAAAATCATGCATTTTTACCCTTATAGGAAGCTACATATGTTTACTTTATGCTAAAAATATGTCCAGACTAGAACATCCAACACAAAAGATGTGTGACATTCAAAAAGGTCCAAAAATCTGGCTATCCACTGGTGCTGTCACAGAATTTTGCAATGAAATTCAAAAATGTCCAATTAATTCTATAAAAATCTAATCTATGAAAATTATACTAATATGGAAAACTATAGATATTAGCTAAAGGGGAAAAATAACTCCCTACTAACTCAGGCACGTTTAGGCATCGAAAATCAATTAAACATTACCTGAGGTCAGTTGGAGTTCTTTATACTAGATAGAATGTTTAAAAATTCATATCTCTCTCTTTAGACATCCAAATGGGGTGCTTCTAGTTCAAAAAAGTCACTAGGAACTTTTAGTTTCTCTGTAAAAAATTTCAAGGCAATTGGACATCATTTGGGCCCTGTGTGACAAATTTCATTTTCGGACCAGTATAAATAGTGACATGACCAACAACCAGAAAATTTTCCAACTTTGAAAAGTTATTAAATATTCTCTAGATATCTAGAAATTTTGTTCCTTAGCTTTCCAAAAATCTCTCAACAAGCTCTAATTGCATGCCAAATATCAGATCAAGAAGAGCTCATTTGGATAAAAAGTGATATAAGGTTTCATTATGGTCAATTTTGGCTCCATATAGGATACCGAAATGTCCAAATGGCTTTCCTTAGGGTTTGGCACACCTTGGGCAAGTGTAAAGGCATAATTAGGACTTGTGTGAACTACCCAAATGATCCCAACCCTCATGCATCTCATTTTAGCTATTTCACTTCGATTCATACATGAAATTCCATAATGCAAAATTGCCATTACATGACCACAATGAGTATTTTCATACATATAACCCTAGCTCTAATTCATACACAATATATTAACATAATTATACATGCTTACAACATCATAGGTCATATACTACTAGGGATTTCATCAATTGCTATCCATAAGGCCTTAAAGTAGCAATTTCAAGACACTTTGATATCATGCTCTCATCTTCAAGGTAGTTGGCTTCCATTACCTTGCTCTCTTGGTTCACCTAGCATGTTAGAACATTGGAAAGGAGGGGATGAGATTCAAAGAATCCTAATAGCTTATCTCTCATTCAATCACATTTAAAGTATGCAATACAAGTATTACAAATGCATGCATGAGCATATTAACATGTGCAATTATTCAAGAAGCATTTTTTATATTTGAAAAAGTCATACATAGTATACAAAGGCTTGCCAAGCAAGTGGACTAGCCTCACCCTTTTATTTATGGATTTGGGACTTGCCTTACCCATTCTTTAAAAGGTTCTTAGACTCAACCATACTCTTAGGAGTCAACCTCACTTTTGGGAGACTCTTTACTTTGTTTCAACTAATCTTAGAGGTTCTTGGCTTATCCTCATCATGGCTAAGGGTTCTTGGCCTCACCATACTTAAGTAAACCTAAGCAAGCATCATAAACATTATTTGGAACATAATGCATCATTATGGCATATAAAATCATGCTAGAATAATTTCCATGGCTTAAAATATACACACACACATTCAAGACAATGTAAGCACACATCTATGCATGAGAGAAGATGGAGAGAGGTACCTTGCTAGTATTTGTACACTTTTTCCTTAAGCCTTAAATCCTCTCCCTTGACCTCATACACCTAAGAAGGTGGAGATCATTCCTTTTGGCCTAGACACAATTTATAGAAGCCAATTAGGTTCATGGAATTAATTTTAAGGCCACACAATTCGCTTAGACTCTAACTTAGTCTATAAACCCTTTTATGTTTCCAAGAATGCACCTAATGAAGTAACACCCATCAAATAAATTCTAGGCTCCATTCTTTTCTTTCAAATATGATTCTTGACTCCTTTTAAGTCTCTTGGAATCATCACACAATTAAAATAAAGAGCCTAACTACATGTTGCTTCTTTAGGTGATATTATGGAACATATAAGGCTAAATCACTTTCTATGGTTTCTAAATTTTTCCCAAGGCTTCCTTTCATCTTCGCTTATCATATTTGACTCAAAAAATGGGCTTGGAACAAATTAAAACTATCCCTAGGTACACGAACTCCCTTAGGTCGAGACAAGGAAGCTTTATGATCTCCTTAAACTTTGCTTTGTTTTTTTTATGGAGGAAGTACATGGGAAGACTTCTAGGGATCTTAGAAGCTCATTTAAACTCTCATTTAAATATAGGAATCAAGGTATCAATTCAGATTTTGCAAGAAACATATGAAACCCTAGACTTTGCATCTTAAATTTTCATAGTTATTTGTTAATTCTCTTTGCATATTCTTAATCTTCACACCCTTTTTCCTAAGAATCACCCTTGGTTCTACCTAAAAATCAAACCCTCATAGGGTTTCTTGAGTGGGGCAAAATGGTGGAGGAAGAGGAGGAAGGGATAGTAACCATAGAAGGAGAAATTATCTTGTTTTCTTACTTTTTTTAACTTGAATCTTGTCTTCTTTGAGCTCCTCTCTTCAAATTCCAATTTTTTTCCTTAATTTTTCCTTTAAAAATTATTTATAAACTTCATTATAATCATAGGAAACAAAAGAGAATGGAGGAGAAGAGGTTTGGAAGGAAGAAAGCATGAAAAACTACCAAAATTCCATACCTTTTTACTTGAATTTCTCCTCCTCTTTTTCTTCCTCCTATGTGCCTCATCCTAGGGCTTCTTTCTCTAGTTTAAGGCAGAAACATATGAGGCTTCATGAGGGTGAGAGTTGGGCGCCACTTATATATATAAGGGAGGAAGAAGAACTTTTCAAAAGTTCCCATTTTGCCTTTTGTTCTTGGCATTTTTTTTTCTAATTCGTTTTATCTTCTTTTTAAGAACTATTTTTTTCATTATAAAATTTAGGTTCCCAATTTAGTAAAATTCCTTTAGAATCACTCAAATCTGAGTAAAACTATCCTAAATGAATTTGTCAAAATTCGGGTCCATCGACATTGAAAAATGTCTACCCAAGGGCATTTAACTGTCCTGGAGCTTTCCATAATTTTCAGAGCCTTTGAGAACCCTAGGAAACTCAAAAATTTTGTTGAAAATGCCCTCCTATTGAATTCCAAAATTTGCTCAAAATTAAAAAATGTCATTACATTTTGTAAGTTTTTCGTCAAATTTTGTTTCTTCATTTTAACTCCGTTTTTCTTTCAGTCTGAGCTTGTGATTCTCATTTTTAGGAGTCTAGAATACTTCCTAAATTTTTTGGGGCCTTAACTATGTCATTTTGTAGGATTTTCTTTTGTATCCTGTGAAATTTGTTCATTTGCAGAGAAACCGTATGTTACGTTTCTCACGTTTTCTCTCATTTCTAGAGAACCAGATGTTACAGTTTTGACTTTTTTAAGGGACCAATTAATTTAGTTTAACTTGAAAATTTTATAGTAGCTAGGGCACATCAAGACCTTTCCAACATGTTTTATTTTGCCTGATTTTGGACACTCCTAGCCAAATTTCTAAATTTTTTAAATTGGCACCAGAAAACTATCCTCATAGCAGGTATTAGCCACAGTTTTGTAGTTTTGGGGGAAACAAATGAATTCAATTAATATAAGATTTATATAATAAAAAGTACATATTACAAGTCTTCCTGAAAAGATAAAATTTGCTTAATTTGGAGGTCCCTAGTCAAAGTTATGCATTTTTTTTTAAAAATTAGGCCATAATATGTATTATATGAGGCAATTGAGGGGTATATGAGCAAGTTACTTTAGATATTCATTGATTACTTATTTTTCATACTTAATATGATATTTGAGGCATGTTGGGATGGCTAGAATAGTCTTTGAACAAGAAAATCAAGAGGTAAGAAATTAAGCCTGGTAAAGGCTAAGTAAAAGAAACAAATGAAGAAAATAGACTAAGCAAGAGGCAAAGTAAAAAGGTTTAGCCCAAATTCTCTATCTCCCTTTTTTATATGCATGCTTGTTGCCTTGAGTGGTTGGATGCTTGACGGGCTTGTCACGCAACCCTCAAAATAAAACTAGGTTGAACTAAATATGTAGCTAATGGCACAACCTAGGTCATATCCCTTAGAAATGGAGGTCAATGTTCAATTGAGTTTTCTAAATATTAAAGATCTTAAAAACTATCTAATTTGGGGGTTTTTGATTGAATTAAGCTAACCTAAAACTAAATTGAATCAAAATTCTTAATTGCTACCTAATTGGATGAATTATGGGTGAATGATAGTCATGTGACTAGCTTTGGAATCATCCCTTGGTTTCCACTATCCTTATCCTAATCCAATTATGATTAATTCTGGTCTAAAAGTCCCTAATTGTGTTCATTGGTAAATGATCTTGAATTACCATTCAAGATTCAAGAGACTAGTAATTTGATATTAATTGAGACCTCAACTCCCATTAAATTACTAATTCTTGTGATTAAGATCTTTGAACACTCAAATTGATTGATTAACTGATTAATTATCCTCTGAATCATCATCCAAAAATGTTTAATTAACTAATTAAACGCCAAGGAATCCACAAATAGACAATTAGGCACACCAATTCTCATAAATATTTCATCAAACACCTTGATTGCACACTTGAATAATGGCAAGAAAATGCAAAATTCAGTGTTTAATCCAATCAATTAATCAATAAAAAGTATCCTAATTATTGTCTAACCAGTCACTAACTATAGATAATACACATTCCAAATCTAATACATTCTTAACCAAGAAAATATAAGAAAAGAAAAGTGCTGGAAAAATAAGAATTCTTAGCCAAAATTCTAAGTTCTTCCCCATAGATTCAAGCTTCTCCAAGGTCCTTCTTCCTTGCTAGTCACTGATGGAGGCTTAGAGTTTCATTGGAGGTAAAATGGAATGGAAATGGAGGATCAGAGTGGAGTGGTGAATGGTTCTCGAACACTGGATGGAGAGAATGGGCGTGGGTGAATGAATGAATGACGTGATGAATGGAGTGCTGGACAACGTGAATACGTATGGATGGATACGATGCAATGAAGCGTGGAATGTGTGAATGGGATGAATTGGATCCCCTAAATGGAATGAAGCATGTGGAATGGGTGCTGCCTCCTCTCACGTCAATTTTTATGATTCCACGTGCTTGCTTCAGCTCTTCACCAGCCCTTTACTCGAAGCATTTTTCCTTCTTTGCATGAAGAAGTGTGGGCCCCAATGTCAACTTTGCATGCTTTCCACGTGATTTCTAGCCCATTACGAAGAACCTCGAGCTCTCTTTTCTGTTTTGCATGTGGTGTTTATTTCTGCTCAAAAGCTCCAGCCTTTGCGTCATATTCCACGTTCTTCCTCAGCATGCTTCTTCTCTCTGGTCTGGAGTTGCTTCTTTTATTTCTTGTTCATCTACTGCTCATGTTTCCTCCTTTGTTCATTCGTGTTTTGCACCTTAATGAATCACACATTGCCTCCCACGTGCTCATTTTCCATGAGTTTTCTTCCTCTGTTCTGCCCAGCGTCCTGCTCGTGTTGCCTCGTGCTTGGCTTCAGCTTCTTCTTCTTTTCAAATACCTAACCTGTAGCTAGCTTTCTTGATGAACCTGTGGATGTGTGTGTTGCTGAAAGAGAAGAAGTGGCTATTCTACTTGAGCTTGTGAGCTCTATGCCTCGTTTACTGCTTTGTTTACTCATTGTACTGTTCACATGCATGTAGAACTCGAGCCCTGTAGTTGCTGCCTTACGTGTTATCTCTTCTCTTCATGCTACTTGTTCCTTCCAGCCCCAACACGTTGTTTCTTCTCTTTTTCTTCTTCAACTCAAATTCTCATTCAAAGCTCCAATTGCCTAACAAAAAAAAATCTACACAAAAGAATGAAAATTATTGAGTAAAATTATCCACAAAATTATTTAAAAGAAATTCATGCATTAAAACTCAATAATTTTGTGAATTAATTCATAAAGTGCATGAATGGCTAATAAAATCAAATTGTATCTAATTAAACCCTTAAAGCTATATTTGATCATTAAAATGACTAAGTTAGGAGAAATGGAAGATATAAAATTCATGCTTATCAATGCTTATGTGTTATAACATGTTATATGATACTATGTTTGTATGTTTGAGCTAATTTGATGTAACATGTTTTGTTTAGTGTGTGTTATAATATTGATGATGCTCAGAGAGGGAATTGAGTATAATAGCTCTTCCCAAGTGAAACTTAGTTAATTTACATTTTAAAAATCATGGCCATTGATTGATTGAACAAGTATGTATGCAAGTTTTAGTATTTCATAAGTTATGTTATATGTGCACTTATGTTCCTTATAGTTAGGGTGACTTAATATATGCATTGAATTTGGAACCTTCTACTGAGATTCTTCCTAACATCTCACTCCCCCCTTTATTCCTCATTAACACATGCTAGGTAAAGAAAAGCATAGTACCAAAGGAAAATAGAGATGCCTAGTGAAGTAGTTAATTAAGAAAAGAGAACAAATTATGTTATTTAGCTTATAATGATGTATTCATATTTATAAAATGTATGAAAAGAAATCCCTAGTTTGATTGTAAAATATTAAAAAGTTAAGTGTACCTAAGTTTATATTTTATGATTAGCATCTAATATGAATGAACTAGTGTTGTATCTTATGCTAATCAGATCAAGCTGTGAACTGAATATATATAATCATGGCATAAGAAGGGTATTATGTATCAATCACTATAGTTTTCAATTTTATGTTAGTAACTTATGATATGAGTTGAGTATGATATGATTTATAGAAGTTATGTATAAGCAATGTATTACTAAAAATTTAAAACTATGGGAGGTGTTGTTGTGTGGCTATTAGGTATCCTGGATCCTTTAATTATAAGGGGAAACTCTGGCAAAATTTCTCCAAAATTTATATGTTTTAGTTTTTAGTTATTTTCTAGTACTTGTAATAGTAAGTAAATGATAAGAATAAAGAAAGGTTTTAATTGTTTTTGCTGTGTAATTACTGAGTTATGGATTCCTTAGGTATCTAAGGGTAACATGAATAAGAAAAAAGACCTAAAAAGACACTTAACAACAAAATTTACCATGCTTCTTAAACATATAATTAGACTAAAATATTTACAATATACACAACTTACAACAAATACATCAGATAGACATCTAAAAGACATTTATACAAGGAAACACATCTTTGAACATGTTCACAAGATTTTGCCTCCTAAAACTTTCTTCTTTCAAGGTGTGAAACTTGTAGTTGTGACGCCTTGGTTTTATTATTTGCATTTTTTTGTAAACATACTTTAATAAAATGATACTTAACTAAGCACAAGCATATAGACACATTCACACATACAAAAACTACTTGTCCAATGTTATTTTTCTTTTTTTACAAGTTTTTTTGTGTGGAACTTTGAAGTCTTTGCAGGTTCATAAGGTGTCAATTGCTAGGCCTTGTGTGACTTTATAGCCTTCACAAGTACCAATGTCAATTAGGTTGCATAACCACTTTTTAATAAGTTTTGGGTTTCAATGGCCCACATTCAATTAATTTAGTCTTTTTTTAATTTTAAATATTCTAACAAAAAAGAAAAGAGTAGGCAAAAAAAAAAAAAAAAAGAGAAAACAAGAAAGGAAGATTAATTGGATTTCATAAATTAAACATATCAACTAATCTTCAAACATATTTTGTTTATGAAATCAAGTTAATTCCTATATTCTATCTCTTTTCTCAAAAATAATTTAAAATCACCAAGCAACTACCAATCTTTTACTATTTGAACTATATGAACTTTGATCCTCTTAGATAGGATACATAAACCTTAGGTTTTCATCTTAGATTAAGTTTGCCCTATGTAAATATCCATTTTTATTATTTTATTTTCTTTGATTAATCTCTTTTTCTTTTCTCTCTTTGCTTGTGCTTGATCAAAGTTATGAAAATAAAATTAAGGCCATATCAATAAATTTTGCACAATTAACTTAGGATAATCATTCTTAGTAATAGTTATTGAAGGATGTTTAACATCTTCATTTTACATAATCGACCCTCAAATCCATCTTTGGTTTGCAAAACATTTTCTTCCTCAAATTATTTTTTTAAAATTTTTACATTTTAAAATAATTAAGTGATTCCATTCATTTTGGTTTTTGAAGAGTGTTTTTGAAAATCAACTCTTTTTCTTTTTCACATTTTTAGGTGTTACAGAGCTTGTTTTAAAACCAAAGCTTTTTTTTAATTTTAAAACATGGTTTGGCAAAGAAGCATTTTCAAAGCTGAGTGGTTGCTTAAGATGAGCTTCTTCTAGGATATAACCATCTAAGAAAGTACTTTTCACATCTATTTGATAGAGTTTAAAGTCTTTAAGGCATGCATATGCCAACAACATACAAATGCCCTTCAATTTATCTATAAATGCAAAATTTTCATTATAAAAATCTATGACATTTTGATTAGATCATTTTGTAACTAATCTAGCTTTATTATTAATTATTGATTACATGGAATTGTATTACCAACTATATTGTGCTAACAAGTATACTAGTAAGTCAAGTAACATAAAATAGATTTAGAGCCCAAGTATCAATCCCATAGAGAATTAAGGAATAATGTGGAAGTTTTCTATATGGAAGAAAAAATAAAATGGACACCTAGTATTCACAACTATCCCATCACACCTAGTGTTACACCTTACCATGTTTGATTCACTTAGAACCATTAAATATCCATTTAGAAAAAAAGTAAGCACAACAAACTCTTTAGCAATGGAATTTCAATTGCTAAATACATCAAATGGACTTATAATGTTCAAAAATGGATTCTCACATTTCCGTCTCACAAATTCATGCTTAAGTATTTAGTTTCATCCAATATAATAGGTACAAAAAGTTCTACCATCTAGCAAGCATCATTTGCTTACTTTGCCCATAAATCACATAATAAAGTATAAACTTAAAAAAATTTATAACTTGAACTCTACATATTTGATTAAGTCAAATTAAATGTTATTTTAAAACTTATGATGTGAACTTTCTACTGTAAAATTTTCAATTCAAAATGAATCCATTTTGTCCTTTAAATCCCACAAAAATTAGATCTAGTACAGAATGAATAATACTAAATTATAATAGCTTTTTGGCGCCAACTTTGAAAATTCACTAAACTTTAACCCTAAATTCATTCATTAAGGTAGTGAGGGGAAAAAAAAAGACAATTTATAGCTTAAATGGTTAAAATTTTCATTCCAAATTATACCAAATGAGTTCTAAAATGCTATTTCTTGCCATGAACAAATTTCAATCTATATATGCATCACCTATCAATGGTTCATCATATGAAATTTGCTTTAGATCTAAAAATCACTATTCCACATCAACATATGTGTATAAACTTATTGGATTTTCATATACCAAACCATGTTCCAATGTCTCATACATACATGTATTAGTCATATATTTATGATATAACACTTTTGCACATGTTGCCATTACATTAAATGAAAATATAAGTTTACATGATCATATATATAATATCAAATCTTAAGTCAAATCTCTTAAAATAATAAACCTTTCCTAGTCTTTGTCTCTTCCTTGTCCTTGTTTTACATATCACCTAGCTTTATTGTTAATGGAGATAGGGAAATATGATATTTAAAAAATGCCAATAGCTAAACCAACATTCAAATATACATATGGTTCACTTAAACACATGGAAGCATGTGTGAATATTATGCAATCATAGCCAATCACAACATAAGAGAGCAAGTCCATGCTCTAAGAGTTTTCTTAGCTCAAGGAAGAGCAAATCCATGCCCTTAAGGGACTTTTAGCCTAAGGTTGAGTAAATCCATACTCCCTTCCCTAGCCTCACCTAACGTTAAAAGCCACCTGTCTCACACATCCAAATAGGTCTAATACAATTATATAGTCTACTCAAATAATCAATGAGCCAAACAATTGCAAACAATGCACACAAGTAACCAAAGGCTCAAGCAAACTAAACATATATATAACAATGAAGGAAAAACTACCTTATTAAGCAAATTCAATTAATTCCCTTATTCTCTTTCTCTTAATCCCGTGGCCTTACACATACACTTTGGTGTGGTTCCACTTGCTTGCCTAGACACATTAATTAAGGTATAAAACAATTAATTAGGACATATTAAATCTCATTCTATCAATACATGTGCATATTATAAGCTAAAGTATGATTTAGGTTACTTTAATTGTCTCAAATGACTTATCCCATTAACTACGCTTTATGTAGCAATTCCATTAGTCATCTATCTCATCTTACTCACTTTTTGTGGCTTAAATAAGTCTAAAAACTTAGTCATCTCACTCATTCCATTATAGGGTAAATTAGGGTTTTTATGGAACTATAATCTCAACATCATTAAATGTCATTTTTTTTATCGAACCAATGGTTCATCTAGCTTTTATACCACTCATCTAAGACTTTTAATTCATTAGACTAAACTAAAAACTTCCCAAAGTACCACTTCGTTATTAAGGCAAAGAGCTCCCCCACAATCCTATTTTGAAAATTTATGTATTTAAAATTATTAGGATATCTATGATTCATTTCCAATTCAATTATAATATTATAGGGAACAACTAATCCTTTTAGGGTTTTGAAATGCTCAAGGCTAAATGAAACCCTAATGGAAACCAAAATGCAATTTCCTCATTTCTAGGTTAATCTCTTAACCTATTCTTACTCCTCATCCTTCTAAACCTTTGATTATACCAAGTTTTCATCAAATACATATTCCTTTCTCTCACTCTCTCTCTTGGCCAAACAAGCACAAGGTTAGGGTTCTAAAAATATAATTTTTGTCTAGTTTAAATCATATCTTGCTTTAATGAGCTTTTGATTAAAATTCTTTTGGTGTAATTGGCTTCTTTGAATGAGCTCTTTCATTCAAGGTGACAGCCACAAATATCACCCTTTTGAGAAACCAAACTGACCATGAGAGAGAGTATAAGGAGTAAAAAGAGTTTTATAACTATAGCATGGCAAAATATGGCATATTTCAATACCTATTTTGACTTGCTTTCCTTTCTCTATCCTCTATTCTTCACACCACCATGGAAGTGTTTTGGAACTACCCAAAGTCAATTCAAGTGAAGGAGAAGAAGAGAGTGTGCCATATATATAGAAATCCAAGGTTTTATAACTTTTTCAAAAATTACCATTTTATCTTTACATTTTAATTTCTCCATTTGAATTAATTTTTTTGTCTTTTTAGAAACCGATAGCTTCATAGCAAGTTTTGAATTCTCTTTTTCATTAAAAATATCTGTTTAAAAGTTACAGACACTTAAAATAGTATAGAAAAGTTTGACAAAAAATATTTGGGATAGGGAATCTTAATTTGCTTACCGTTAAGGATTTAGCCAAACTAACCTTATTTAATTAATTTGCTACCTTATTTTATAATATTATGATAAGGGATATTCATTTCTAAAGTCAATTTTCATGTTTTCTATATCTCTAATTTTTCCCTTGATTAGGCCCAAATTGGCTCTTTAGCCTTGATTGATTCTTTCCTCCTTGTGAACCCTTTGTAATTGTTTTTCATTCATTAAGGATTATATTACTATACAAAATATAAAATATTACACCTACTATCCAAATATGCTTGGTTACTAGTGATTGACGACTTATACAAAGTCTTAGTTAAATGAAAACAAAAATAAAAGAGTAAAGACTCAAGACCCAAAGTGTAAAATACTAAAAAGCCAAACCCAGTAGTTGTGATGGATGCAAAAGATATGATTGTGCTCAATAGCAATACACGCTAGCAAGCTTTAATGTCGAACATGCCTGATAATTATTGACCTATCTTATTAAAAACATTCCCTAATGTCAAATCCTGTTCCTTTAAAATTAAGTTAAAACTAATGAGATAACTAAGTAGGACCCTAGAATAGAATGAATTAAGGTTAATTAATGATAGAATAATGATCTAAGTATATGAAAATGAGATTGCAAAGCTAAAAATGGCCCAAAACCAAAGCTAAAACAGCTAAATAGCTTAAATTGGAAAGGCAGTGGCAAAATCGTAATTTTGGATAATTTTTTAGAAACTTAAAGGAGAAAGTTTTAAATAACAAATTTGAGTTTTTCAATGTTCTCAAAGGTCTTAAAGACTATAGGAACCTTCAAGATGAGCAAAACCCTTTCATTGTACATTTTAAACTGATAGTTAACTTGAACTTTGACTAATCGATTTGGGATGATTTCGAATCTCATAAAATTGAAAGTAAATATTTTTAATAAACTAAAGGGTCTAAATTTTCATATAGGAGATGATTCTAAAAAAAGATCTAAAATGAGCTCAAA
This sequence comes from Erythrophleum fordii, assembly GCA_032878935.1. Classification (NCBI taxonomy): domain Eukaryota; kingdom Viridiplantae; phylum Streptophyta; class Magnoliopsida; order Fabales; family Fabaceae; genus Erythrophleum; species Erythrophleum fordii. The sequence continues at coordinate 4,185,368 of JAVQMF010000055.1, forward strand.
CAGAGGGATTGACGTTTTGGGATGTAATCAGTATTTTTGCAATTGTTTTCAAATGTTTCTTTTACCTTTAAATAAGGTCATCCATGTCCTACCAGCCCTATAACCAACCTAAACCAGATCTGAAACTCACCAAGAAAGGCACACAAGGGAAGGGAAAAAGAGGAAAAAGAAGAAGTAACCTAGGTAAGAAATCATGCACTTTTTCATGATATACCGTATACAAAACTTCTTCTCTTCTCTAAACCCTTTCTATTCATGGTTTTAGCTTTTAGAAAGAAGTGTATTTGTGGTTGATCTCTTGGAGGAAGGAGAGAAATTGAAGAAACCAAGCATAACACCGAATTCCTCTCTTGAAAGGCTTTAAGACAAGGTATGTTTCATGGTTGGAAAATTTGCTTCTCTTTGCTTTCTCTTCTTTCTAGTTTCAACCAAGTATAGAACTATATAAAGGGAGATGAATTTCAGCCATAGCAAGATAGAAATAAGGGTTTTAAGGTGTAATATCTGGCCTTTTCTAGACTTGGAATAAAACTGACAAGATTACAAAACAGGACCCCTAGAATGAAATGATTAGTGGCTAAACAAGATTAGAATAATAATCTAGATATTTAGAAATGAGAATACAAAGCTAATGATGGTCCGAAATCAAAGCAAAAGTAGTTAAACGAAGAAGCTGAAAGCGTAATGGCATTTTTGTAATTTCAAGTAACTTTTTAAATTCTCGAAGGAGGAAACTTTAAAAGATAAAATTAAGTTTTTTAGGGTTCTCAAAGGCCCCAAAAACTATACGAACCCTTAGAATGGTTAAAACTCCTCTGGAGTATGGTTTAGGTCGTTAGTTGACCAAAACTTTGATATAATAGTCCGATAAGGTTTTTAATCTAATTTAGGTGAAACCAAAGACACTCTATGAACTAGAGGATCTAAATTTTTATATGAAAAAGATAGTTCTAAAAAAGGAGCTAAAATGAGTGAAAATGGAAAAAATGAAATTGAAGGGCAAAATAAGAATTATGAAAAATATTATAATCTATCTCCTCTATTCTTAAAACAGGCCAACACGTCTTCCACCATTCAAAATAGAATTGCCTTGCCCTAAACTAGAGCTCTAAGTTGCACCAAAGGAAGAGGAAAGTGGGAGGAAAATAACCAAGAAAAGGTATGTATTTTGGCACTTTTTCATGCTTCTTCCTTCACTAACTTGATTCTCCTCTTCAAGCACTTTCTCCTCATGGTTTTAGCTTCCTAAGAGGAGGGTTTTCATGGTTGAACTTGTGGAAGAAGGAAAGGATTTGAGGAAACCAAGCTTTGCATCAAATTCTTCTCTTGAAAAGCTTTAATATGATGTAAAATTAGCTCTGCCTATTTGGCCATGAGAAGTCCCATGTAAAAAGAGGATATCTTGCTTGAAACTAAGGCTAACCTAAGGGTTTTGAAGCATGAAGAATTAGAATATGCCATTAGATTCAAGAAAGAAGCATTAGAAAGCAAAGTAGAAAAGTTAGGGTTTCAATTGCACCTTGAGAGTTTTGAAACTTTAAGATGATAAGCCAATCCATATTTAATCTTGTCTAGACTCTAGAGAAACCACAGAATAAGAATATGTATCAAATTCCTAAGGAAAGCAAGCAAAATTCCATATAACCTTCATTGAAGTTATGGTGTCTCGACCAAGCTATGGAAGAGGCACTTAGGGAGTGTTTCTTTGAATTCTAATGAATTTAGAAATTTAGATATGATGAATAAAGAATTATGGAAGTATTAGATTGAATTCAAGAGCCTTAGGATGGAAGCTAAAATTTTAAGGCTCTAAATGAGGTTAATAAAGCAAGTTGGCTCTAAAGCTTTCTAACCAAGTATGTAATGATTCAATAATTCAAATGAGTCTCTTGAGAGTTATAAGACTTGTAGAAAGCAAGAGTTTGGGGTTAGAAAAGCAAGAACCAAAGGTTGCTTCATAATAGACCTAAATTAGTCATAATTGATACCTTGAGTCCTAATGAGATTAAATAAGCTTTTTGGAACCTAGAATAAGTTCTATGGGATTAATTTGCCTTGTAATTGTCATATGTAAGTGAAGGTAACTCAAACTCACTCCTTTGTGGGTGCCAAGGCAAAGAAAGTAAGGAAAAAGGAAGTCAACAAGTAGGTGAGCAGTACACCCAAGTCTTTAGAATTACAAGGTAGTTTTATCTCCCTCTCTTGCATACATTTAAATGTTTGAATGAGTTGTAATACTTATATGTGTTATTGCTTGATGCACTCATGATGTATGTTTTAGTATAAGTTCCATATTGAGCTATATGAATAAAAATAATATATGTTTCGGCTCCTAACTCCCATAAGGCTTGGAATTGAGTATAGTAGCTCTTCCTTTACTTCGGGTTAAGAATAGTTGAGCCTAGTAAAGTTTATGATGATGCCATGGCTTATGTATGAATGAGTTTTCATGTTTCATGATGCATTTTTCATATAAAGTATAAACATAGCATTCTTACACCACATGCATGGCCTGCACTCATGGCATTCTTGTATGTATAGAATTGGTTGAGATTCACTACTAAGATTCTCCTAAATCTCATCCCCCATATTCCCATTAACCACTTTAGGTTCATAAAATCAAGCCCAAGATTATGAGAAGTCATAAATACTAGAAAATGAGGCATTAGAATCCCATTTTGTACTGACGATTGTGTCGCGCAATCTCAAATAAAACTAGGTGGCAAAATAAATTTGAAGATAATAGTGCAACCTAGGTCATTTTCCCAAAGAGTTTATGCCTCAATTTGTTTATGAAAGAGTATTCCAAGTATTACTAATTAGGACTTGTTTTGGGGGGGTTTTGAAATGCTAGAATTTAATTGAACTAAAGTTAATTGACAAGAATTAAAAACTTAAAAACTAAGTTGAAGTGAATAGTCAAGTAAATGTGGTAGCTAGCTTTCAATTGGATTCCCTAGAGTTCAATTATCCTTGCTCTTTTTAGTTTACCAATTTTGGATTAAGTTCTTGCTCTTTAGTGCATTCCTTATAAGGCTCTTGAATAACCATCCAAGATTCAATTCATCAATTATTCAAGGAATTTTTGCAACCATAAGAAATCTTGAACAACAAATTAATTGAATTAAAAATAAGAACACACTACAACCAATTTTGATTGATTAATGAAATCTACTGCACAATCCACTCAAGATGCTAATTCACCAATTAGATTAATTAATCCCTCAAGCAATTAATTGCACAAAAATTCTAGCCAACTAATCCAATAACCATTGCATCAATTAGCCTAAAATCAAGAGGAATTTAGAGGTCAATTGTACAGCACTAATTCTGAAATTTTTACAAACATATAATGATCACAAATAAAATTCCAAAATTCAAATTAAGCTTAATCCAAAAATTAATTCAATCCAGTAATTTCCAGCAATTAAATTCCTAAACCAATAAGTTAAACCTAGTCAAATAAAGGAAATAATGCTGAAATTAAAAGATTGAGCAAGAGAGTTTTATCTAAATTGATGAGGAGATGTGGAGCTCAAATCTTCATCTAGGAGAATCCTATCTTCAGCTAGCGACCAAATGGAATTCATGCTGCCATGGAGGAATCAATCGGAGGAGAATTAATCAAGGAAGCTGCAGCCATCGAGAATTCAATGAGAATTTCTTCCTTCTTCAGCACTGGAGCCTTCGCTGTTTACGTCGTCCTTCTTCTCCCCTCTCCAACTCACGCTTCCTCCTCTAGCCAGATGATTACTTCAGCATTTTTCACTCTCTTTTTCATTAATTAATCATGTGCCCTTCAGCTAAAGTCACGCCTCCTTCATGCCAGCCTTTGGATGAAAAATAATGATCAAATGTAGCGTCTGGATAAAATGGTGAATGGATGCTACTGCCCGAGTAACTTAGCTCATTCACATGCTTCAATTACTCCTCACGCTGTACACATTTTTTTCTTCAGCTCACGTTTCATTTAATCCTCCATGTGTTCCTTTGCTGAAGCTGCTTCTTCGTGTATCAATTTCCACGTGAGATCATTCAAACTTAGCTCCAGCTCACTTCATTAATCCATGTGTTCAGCTCCACGTTCAGCTTCTGCATGTAGCTTCTTCGTGTATCAATTCATTCCACTATTCCAACAGCTCCATTTCGTTGTTTTCTCCGTTTCCATTTCTTTGCCTGCAGTGTTGTTCTTCTCTATTTAGCTACTTGTGTGTGTTGTTGCCCCTTTTAGAACCAGAACCATGCCTTCTTTGACTTCAGAACTGCATTTATGTTTCTCCACGTTAATTCTGCCTTCACTCTCAATTCTACATGCGTGTTTGTTTCTGCTTCTCTTTGAACTAAAACCATGGCTTTCTTCCTTCATTTAAATCTCCACGTGCAGTTTTGCATTTGTGTGCTTCTTCTTCCTTTTTGCCTAGACTTTATTCTACTTAAAAGCTCCCTGTTCGTGCCTGTTTAACTCATTTACCATGTTTTGCAGTTGGTGCTACCTTCTCCAAGTCATTTGCTCAAGTGTGTATTCTTCCACGTCTTCTTGCATAAGCTTCTCCAGCTCATATTTATTCCCCATGCTAATGTGTTTCTGCTTCGTTTTCTACTGCAACGTTCTCTAACTCTGTTTCTAGCTCATCTTCCACATTCTATCCGACCTTCCATTCCACGTGTTTCTTCCATTAAACTCGAGCCTCCTAATACTTATCACCAGAACCAATGTTTATTTGTGAGCTTTTTCCTCTACAAACCAGAAACTCGAGCCAGCTTCTTCACCTTGCTACTTCAAAACCAAGCTCGTTCTGCATTTTCTTCCTGTTCATGTGGTTTGGCCTCTTCCACGTCTTCTTTAATATGTGCATGATGTTAAGAGCTACTGTTGCATTATGGTGAACCCGTACCTTCCCCCCTCTTTTCAGCTCATGACCTTTATGTGCTAATGTTGGAGATATGGTGGAAGTTATGCATGTGAAAGGAGATAACGTGGAGATGCTGCCTTCTTGAGTGTAAAACATGGCAAGTGTGATATGGATGCATGAGAGTGAAGTGCAAGGTTGGCCTGTGGGTGTGTAATCATGTACAAGTAAGCTCCTACACGGATGAAGGAGTGCTGATTGTGGCATTGTGTTGGTGTAGCAACGCGAGCTTCCATTTGCTCTACACTTGATTCTCTCCAACATTTAAATTCAAATTGTTCAAATTCTGCACAAAAAGAATAGAAACTATTAAGTAAAAATATTTTCAAAATTGATCTAAAAGAAATTTAAGCATTGAAAACCAATTATTTACAAATTAATTCCTAAAATGTGGAAAATGGTCAATTAAAATCAAATTCCATTTAATTACATCCATTAAGCCATAATTAATTATTAAAATGCCTAAGATAAGGGGAACAAAATGTATAAAAATCATGCTTATCAAATTCCCCCACACTTAAGCTTTTGCACTCCCGAGCAAAAGAAAACTAAAGCTCTAAAGAAGAGATCATGGAAAGGAAATCAAGAAAAATGGAGTTGTATAAGTCACTTAGCACAAGGAAGCTCAAAGCAAATCAATAGCTCAATTCTCCAAGTCATGTCACTTGCATCAATGCAACAAGTACCATGGCAATATACTTTATCAAAAATGAAATGCAATGAAAGTCCCTCACTTGGATTAGTGTTTATCACTCTACTCTTCAATGTTTAGGATGAAGTGCTTACTTTCAAATTCCATCCTACCCAACCTTACTACCATAAGCTTGGCAATCATCTACATCTCCACCACTAAAATCAAATGCCAATGAATGAATCAAAAGGGCTTTATTATGGTTGTAATGTACGCCAAGGTATGAAACAAGTGGTAAACAAAAGAATGAAGGAAATTCAAAAGCAAATTAGATGCTTAAAATCATTAAGAGCATTAAAATAAGGATAAGGATAGAGTAAAAGTGCATCTTAAGGCCCTATTAACCACAAACAAAAAGATATGCACTAAGAGAACAACTTTTCTTTCCTTTTTCTTCTTTTCCTTTTTCAAATTTTTTTCTCTTTCATTTTTTTTTTCAACTACTTCCCTTTTGCTTTGTTTCTTTTTTTTATTATTCTTTTTTTTTTCTTGGAATACTCTTGAAGAAGAAGAAACAAATGGCCTATAAATGATGTGAAAAGTGCACTCCATCAACCTTGACAATATATAATGCCCTTAATAATCGAAAGCATCCTAATCAAGGTAGGAAAAATATTTATTTGATTTTCATGGCTAAAAGGCTAACAAGGAAAAATATAAGGCTTAAAAAGGGAAAAACAAATGGATTAAACTCATGTAGGATAGCTTTTTGGCTCTAGCTAAAACAAAACAACAATGAATGCCTTAATCCTTTTCATGCATGGCAAATGAATAAATGTGGCCTTGAATAAGATTCAAGCCAAGTTCTAGAGTAAAAGTAAGATAGGAGATACACACTAGAAATGAATAAGCAATAGGTTCAAAAATCTCAAAGGTAAATTGACTATCATCAAATTTCATTAAAGCAAAGCTAATTGCCACTTAACTTGCATTCTTAACGCAAGGTCAAATCCCTATCAAATCAAGATATATCAAAGCCAGGATCCCCTCAGTGCTAGCAACTTACACAAAAGCATAGTTTTTGGTTTTTGTTTTTATTTTTTTAACTGGAAAATAACACAAAACTAACTAAAAGCCTAAAAGCTAGAAAAATCAACTAACCAAAATAAAATAAAACTAAAAATTCTATTTGTATCTCCCCTACACTTAAACATTGCATTGTCCTCAATGCCAGCACACAATCCAGTAAATAGATAAAGACAACATAATATAAAAGGGGAAAGGGAAAGAGTACAACCGGGGTTCAGGGTGGGTCATGAAGTTGGAGTTCCTCCTTGTCATCCCTTAGAACTCCTTCATAAAAGTGTTTGAGCCGATGTCCATTAACTTTGAATTTAGCTCCCGTTTGCTCATCCAGAAGCTCAACTGCACTAAAAGGGAAGACATCAGAAACTATATAAGGACCTTCCCATTTAGAATGAAGTTTACCTGGCATAAGCTTCAGATGGGATTTATAGAGTAGGACTTTTTGGTCAACAACAAACTCTTTCCTTGCTATCATCTTGTCATGGAATGCCTTTGTCTTTTCTTTAAAGATCCTTGCATTGTCATAAGCTTCTAATATGATCTCTTCAAGTTCTTGGAGTTGAAATTTTCTGTGAGATCCTGCTCCATTCAAATCTAAATTGCATTTCTTCATAGCCCAGTAAGCTTTGTGCTCCACTTCCATTGGTAAGTGACACGCTCTTCCAAATACCAGCTGACAAGGTGACATGCCAATAAGAGTCTTGTAGGCAGTCCTGTAGGCCCAAAGTGCATCGTCTAGCCTTTTACTCTAATCTTTCCTATTCAGCTGCACTGTTTTCTCCAAAATTTGCTTCACCTCCCGATTAGAAATTTTTTCCTGGCCATTTGTTTGAGGGTGATACGGAGTAGCTACTTTATGCACAACACCATACTTGCTAAGCAAGCTATGCATACTCCGGTTGCAAAAGTGAGTGCCCTGGTCACTGATAATGGCTTTGGGAATACCAAACCTGCAAAAAATGTGAGAGCGAACAAACTCTACAACCACAAAAGAATCATCAGTCCTAGTGGGTTTGGCTTCCACCCACTTCGAAACATAATCAACAGCTAATAAGATGTATGAAAATCCAAACGAAGTAGGAAAGGGTCCCATAAAATCAATGCCCCACATATCAAAGACTTCACAAAATAAAATGGGATGCTGTGGCATTTCATTTTTCCTAAATATGCTACCTGTTTGTTGACACCTGACACATCTTTTACAAAAATCAAAAGCATCACGAAATAGAGTAGGCCAATACAATCCACCATCTAGAACCTTCCTAACTGTGTGTTTTGGACTAAAGTGACCTCCACATGCAAGTGTGTGACAAAAATTTAAAACAGAATCAAATTCTATATCATGCACACAACGTCTAATCACTTGGTCACTATATAATCTCCACAAATATGGATCATCCCAAATATAATACCTAGCTTCACTCCTAAACTTATTCAACTGATGTTTAGTCAAATCAACAAGCAATTTAGAAGCAGCTAGATAATTCACTAAGTCTGCATACCATGGATAAAAACTATGCATGGCATACAAATGCTCATAAGGGAAATCATCATCAATAGGTAAGGAATTTACCTTTGAAGCTTCAATTCTGCTCAAGTGGTCTGCTACTAAGTTTTTAGCTCCACTTTTATCCCAGATATCAATGTCAAATTCTTGAAGTAGAAGCATCCATTTGATCAATCATGGCTTTGCATCGGGCTTCTTTAGTAAGTACTTCAAGGCTGCATGATCAGTAAAAACAATGACTTTAGTATCCAGCAAATAAGATCTAAATTTATCAAAAGCAAAAATAATAGCAAGAAACTCTTTTTTTGTAGTTGTATAATTTACTTGGGCCCCATCCAAAGTCTTGGATGCATAAGCAATCACATGGGACCTCTTATTCACTCTCTGGCTCAAGACTGCACCTACAGCAAAATTAGATGTGTCACATAAAAGCTCAAATGGGAGGGTCCAATCAGGGGGTTGAATAATGGGTGGGGAAGTCAAGCATTTCTTAAGATCATCAAAAGCTGTTTTACATGCATCATCAAATTGGAAATTAACATCCTTTTGTAACAACTTAGACAATGGCAAAGCAATTTTACTAAAATTCTGAATGAATCTTCTATAGAAACTCGCATGACCTAGAAAAGATCAGACCTCCCGAACACATGTCAGGTATGGTAGAGAAGTGATAATATCTATCTTAGCTTTATCTACTTCTATGCCCTGTTCAGATATAATATGACCCAATACAATGCCTTTTCGAACCATAAAATGACACTTTTCAAAATTAAGTACAAGATTCTTCTCTATGCATCTAGTTAGGACTCTATCCAGACTATATAAGCAATCATCAAAAGAGTTCCCATATACAGTGAAATCATCCACAAAAATTTCTATACAATGTTTAAGGAAATCACTAAAAATGGAAACCATGCACTGCTAGAAGGTCCCAGGGGCATTGCAAAGACCAAAGGGCATTCGTTTGTAGGCATATGTTCCAAATGGGCATGTAAATGTCGTCTTCTCTTGATCCTCCGGGGCTATGCATATCTAAAAATACCCTAAAAATGTATCGAGAAAACAGTAGTGAGATTTACCAGCTAAACGCTCAAGCATCTAATCAATAAAATGGAGGGGGGTAATGATCTTTTCTAGTGACAAAATTGAGCCTCCTATAGTCAATGCAAACCCTCCAACTATTTTGTACAGGGTGGGTACCAATTCATTATTCTCATTCTGGACCACTGTGATACCTGATTTTTTGGAACCACCTGCACAGGACTAACCCACTGACTGTCAGAAATAAGATATATAATACCAGTAGATAAAAGTTTAGAAACTTCCTTTTTAACTACATCCAGAATAAGTGGGTTCAGTCGCCTTTGAGGTTGCCTTATTGGTTTTGCCCCATCTTCCAACAAAATTCTATGCATGCATGTATAAGGGCTAATGCCAGGTATGTCAGCTAAGGTCCACTCTATTGCTTGTCTTCTCCTCCTTAAGACCTCAAGAAGCTTCTCTTCTTCCTCTGGAATAATGTCACTGGCTACAATTATAGGAAGCTTCTCATCTTCCCCTAAATAGGTGTGCTTGAGATTATCTGGCAGCGGTTTGAGCTCTAAGGTGGGAGCTTGCTTAACCAAAGGTATGAGCTGTTTGATTTCAATATCTTCCATGCCAAATACCTGTTCAGACAACTCACAAATAGAAGAAACAACTTTCCCATCTTTGGGAATATCAGCAGAAGGAGTATCAACGAGAGAACCAACAGCAATAGCAACATCAGTATCACTATTAGATGAACTAGTTACACAACATCTATTACCACTATCAATAGGCAATGCAAGAGTGGAAATAGATGAACTAGCATAATCAACATATCCAAAAGTGACATTAATATGCAACATATCCTGAGAATCAGTAAATCCAGTAACATCAGAACATTCAGGGAAAACAACAGCATGCACATCATCTTTAGAACAAGAAGATTGACCTAAACTAGTATAATCATCCAAATCAGTCAAAGGCTGACCAATAGTGAAATCAGCACAAAAGAAGGAGGTCTCAGAACCATGATAATTAGTACATGAAAGGAACTCACTATTCTCAATAAAAGCACTAATTTGGGTACATCTATGAGATATAGTAGTTCCAGAACATGTACAATCAAGAGAATCATCCAAGTCAGCAATATCGCAGGAATCAGTCAATAAACTATCCCTAAAATTAGCACTGGTATTATCAACTAGCATATCAATCAGGCTGATACTAAGAATAAAGTTATCAGCACAAGGATATTTCATGGCATCAAATATATTAAATTGTATCACACTGCCAGCAAACTCCATTTGAAGAGTACCCTCATGCACATTTATAATTGTTTTGGTAGTTTTTAGGAAAGGTCTACCTAAAATGAGTGGGGCATGTCCACTAGATCTATATCTATCATCCTCCATGTTAAGGACATAAAAATCAGCTGGAAAAATCAAGTCCTTTACCTTGACTAAAACATCCTCCAACACTTCTGAAGGATAAGCAATGCTCCTGTTCGCCAGCAGCACCAAGATCAATCAAAGCATTAGAAAACTCAAAATTTCCAATGGTGCATGGAATTGTAAAAGTGCTCGGATCTTGACACTTAGTCGGCATTGTTCGCTGTATGAGTGCTGAGACTTTTTTGCCAAAATTGACCTTTTCATTTCCTCTTAGATGCCTTTTGTTAGTACATATTTCCTTGAGAAATTTGGCATATTTAGGGATGGTCTTGATTGCATCCAACAGGGGTATATTGACCTCAACCTTTTTGAAAGTCTCTAGAATTTCTTTTTCCAGATCTGCATCAGTCTGCCTCTTTCCTAAGGTAGGTCTATCTAGGAAAGGCAAAATTTTCTTTGGCTCCTCTTCTTTGTTAGGCTCATTTAGGGTGACGTGTATTTTTGATGACGCTGACTTATCCATGGTGGTGGTATCTGAGGATCCCTGAACCTTCTTTCCACTCCTAAGAGTGATAGCACTAACATTGCTACTATTCCTCGGATTAACAATTGTCTATGAGGGTAATTGGCCTGATCCTTGAGATTTCACCTCACTGAGAGAAGTAACAAACTGGCCTAATTGAGTATCAACCCTCCTTTCTAAGTTTTGCATCATTTGTGTGAGTTATGCATTACTCTTCATAATATGCTTCATTATGTCTCCCATATTATCCCTTTTCTTTGGTTTCTCTTGTATAGGAACTGGCTGCCTTATAGGTTGGGAAGATTGTGCACTAGGTCCTGCAACGTTATATCTATTTTGCTGTTGCCCTCCCCTATATCTCAGGTTGGGGTGATCCCTCCATCCTGGATTGTATGTATTAGAATAGGGGTCATATTTTTGTTGCCCTCGTTGCATTGGCCTAATTGGAAACATCCCAGCACAAGCCTCTACCCTGTCCTCTAACATAGGGCACTGTTTAGTAGCATGTGTGGCCAACCAACATATATCACATAGGGGTCCTACCAAGGTAGTAGAGGTAGATGTCTATTCAGGTGCATAGCACTGTGGATAAGAATATATCTAAGTAGGGTAGGACTGTGGTGCACAAGTCTGAGAAGGAGTACAGGATGACAGCTGCCGATCTAAAGCAAGCTTTTGAAGCACAGTAGACATTACATCAAGCTTGCTCTCAATTCTTTGACCATAATCTGGAGCACACAATTCATTGACTCCTCTTGCTATTTGCATTGATCTGGACCCAAATTGCTGGGCATTCTGAGCCATCTTATCAATCAACTCCTAAGCCCCGGTAGGTGTCAGATCACCTAAGGCTCCACCAGAGGCAGCATCAATCATATTTCTGTCCATGTTCAATAGCCCCTCATAGAAGTACTGAATAAGCAACTGATCAGAAATTTGATGGTGAGGACAACTAGCCAGTAATCTTTTGAATCTTTCCCAGTACTCATACAAAGTTTCTCCACCATTCTGTCTGATCCCACATATTTTTTTCCTTATTGATGCAGTGCAAGAGGCAGGAAAGAATTTCTCCAAGAATAACCTCTTCAGTTGGTCCCAAGAAGTGATGGCACCGGGAGGTAGATAATACAACCAATCCTTGGCTAAACCATCCAAGGAAAAAGGGAATGCTCTAAGCTTGATTTGTTCCTCTGAGACACCTTGTGGCTTCATTGTAGAGCACACAACATAGAATTCTTTTAGATGTTTGTGAGGGTCATCTCCTGCAAGTCCATGAAACTTAGGAAGTAAGTGAATCAAACCAGATTTAAGCTCAAAGTTTGCATCTAATTTTGGATATTGTATACAAAGATTTTGATAATGCACATTAGGAGTTGTCAATTCTCTAATGGTTCTGGCATGCATGTTATTATTCAAATTTGCATTTGCATTTAAGTTAACCTGAACATACATATTCCTATTAGCATTCATTTGATCTTGTTCAGCCATATTATCACTAGCAAATTGAAGTACACAATCACTTCCTTGCACAGAATCAAAAGCAGAAGAAATAGAACTATTAATTCCTACACTATCCTTGTTTTTCCTAATCCTTACTTATCTTCTAAAGGTTCTTTCAATTTCTGGATGCAAATCAATTAATTTTTCACCAGAGCTTCTTGTCATACACCAATTAGACAAGTAAAAACTAAGAAGGAACACAAAGATCAACAAAGAAAAATTAAAACAAAAAATCCAGAAAAATTAGAAAAATCCTAGAAAATTCGAAAAAAATACTAAAAAATTCGAAAAAAAGTGCTTTAAACGTTGGAATTTGGCAAACAAATGGTGCACCAAATAGCTTTGCTATTATTTTTGCTCAAAACACCCAAAAACATTGGAAAATAGAGTTTGAGAATTTTCTGGGTGCTTCAAACGAAAATTCCAGCAAGCAGGTAAGATGATTCTAGCAACCAAAATTATCCAAATCCAAGTTCAAAATAGGGGAAAAATAGAATAAAAATAGAGCAAAAATAGGGAAAAAATACTAAGAAACCTCTTCAAACAATTAAGAAACTAAACTCCCTGGCAATAGCGCCAAATTTGACGATTGTGTCGCATAATCTCAAATAAAACTAGGTGGCAAAATAAATTTGTAGATAATAGTGCAACCTAGGTCATTTTCCTAAAGAGTTTGTGCCTCAATTTGTTTATAAAAGAGTATTCTATGTATTACTAATTAGGACTTGTTTTAGGGGGTTTTGAAATGCTAGAATTTAATTGAACTAAAGTTAATTAACAAGAATTAAAAACATAAAAACTAAGTTGAAGTGAATAGTCAAGCAAATGTGGTAGCTAGCTTTCAATTGGATTCCCTAGAGTTCAATTATCCTTGCTCTTTTTAGTTTACCAATTTTGGATTAAGTTCTTGCTCTTTAATGCATTCCTTATAAGGCTCTTGAATAACCATCCAAGATTCAATTCATCAATTATTCAAGGAATTTTTGCAACCACAAGAAATCTTGAACAACAAATTAATTGAATTAAAAATAAGAACACACTACAACCAATTTTGATTGATTAATGAAATCTACTGCACAATCCACTCAAGATGCTAATTCACCAATTAGATTAATTAATCCCTCAAGCAATTAATTGCACAAAAATTCTAGCCAACTAATCCAATAACCATTGCATTAATTAGCCTAAAATCAAGAGGAATTTAGAGGTCAATTGTATAGCACTAATTCTGGAATTTTTACAAACATATAATGATCACAAATAAAATTCCAAAATTCAAATTAAGCTCAATCTAAAAATTAATTCAATCCAGTAATTTCCAGCAATTAAATTCCTAAACCAATAAGCTAAACCTAGTCAAATTAATAAAGGAAATAATGCTGAAATTAAAAGATTGAGCAAGAGAGTTTTATCCAAATTGATGAGGAGATGTGGAGCTCAAATTTTTATCTAGGAGAATCCTATCTTCAGCTAGCCACCAAATGGAATTCAAGCTACCATGGAGGAATCAATCGAAGGAGAATCGATCAAGGAAGCTGCAACCATCGAGAATTCAAAGAGAATTTCTTCCTTCTTCAGCGCTGGAGCCTTCACTATTTACGTCATCCTTCTTCTCCCCTTTCCAACTCACGCTTCCTCCTCTAGCCCGATGATTACTTCAGCATTTTTCACTCTCTTTTTCATTAATTAATCACGTGCCCCTCAGCTAAAGTCACACCTCCTTCACGCCAGCCTTTGGATGGAAAATAATGATCAAATGTAGCATCTGGATGAAATGGTGAATGGATGCTACTGCCGAGTAACTTAGCTCATTCACATGCTTCAATTACTCCTCACGTTGTACGCATTTTTTTCTTCAGCTCACGTTTCATTTAATTCTCCACGTGTTCCTTTGCTGAAGCTGCTTCTTCGTGTATCAATTTCCACGTGAGATTATTCAAACTTAGCTCCAGCTCACTTCATTAATCCACGTGTTCAGCTCCACGTTCAGCTTCTGCATATAGCTTCTTTGTGTATCAATTCATTCCACTATTCTAGCAGCTCCATTTCATTGTTTTCTCCATTTCCATTTCTTTGCCTGCAACGTTGTTCTTCTCTGTTTAGCTACTTGTGTGTGTTGTTGCCCCTCTTCGAACCAGAACCATGCCTTCTTTGACTTCAGAATTACATGCATGTTTCTCCATGTTAATTCTGCCTTCACTTTCAATTCTGCATGCGTGTTTATTTCTGCTTCTCTTCGAACCAGAACCATGGCTTTCTTCCTCATTTAAATCTCCACGTGCAGTTCTGCATTCGTGTGCTTCTTCTTCCTTTTTGTCCAGACTCTGTTCTGCTTAAAAGCTCCTTGTTCGTGCTTGTTTAACTCATTTACCACTTTTTGCAACTGGTGCTACCTTCTCCAAGTCATTTGCTCAAGTGTGTATTCTTCCACGTCTTCTTGCGTAAACTTCTTCAGCTCATATTTATTCCCCATGCTAATGTGTTTCTGCTTCGTTTTCTATTGCAGCGTTCTCTAACTCTGTTTCTAGCTCATCTTCCACATTCTATCCAACCTTCCATTCCACGTGTTTCTTTCATTAAACTCGAGCCTCTTAATACTTATCACCAAAACCCATGTTTACGTGTGAGCTTCTTCTTTTACAAACCAGAAACTCGAGCCAGCTTTTTCACCTTGTTACTTCAAAACCAAGCTCGTTCTACATTTTCTTCCTGTTCATGTGGTTTGGCCTCTTCCACGTCTTCTTTAATATGTGCATGATGTTAAGAGCTACTGTTGCATTATGGTGAACCCGTACCTTCCCCCCTCTTTTTAGCTTATGACCTTTGTGTGCTAATGTTGGAGATATGGTGGAAGTTATGCATGTGAAAGGAGATAACGTGGAGATGCTGCCTTCTTGAGTGTAAAACATGGCAAGTGTGATATGGATGCATGAGAGTGAAGTGCAAGGCTGGCCTGTGGGTGTGTAATCATGTACAAGTAAGCTCCTACGTGGATGAGGGAGTGCTGATTGTGGCATTGAGTTGGTGTAGCAACGTGAGCTTCCATTTGCTCTACACTTGATTCTCTCCAACATTTAAATTCAAATTGTTCAAATTCTGCACAAAAAGAATAGAAACTATTAAGTAAAAATATTTTCAAAATTGATCTAAAAGAAATTTAAGCATTGAAAACCAATTATTTGCAAATTAATTCCTAAAATGTGGAAAATGTCCAATTAAAATCAAATTCCTTTCAATTACATCCATTAAGCCATAATTGATTATTAAAATGCCTAAGATAAGGGGAACAAAATGTATAAAAATCATGCTTATCATGTACCAAACTATTGTATATGTATGTATATGATGCTTTACATGTACCATGAAACACTTATGATGCATGTGATAATAATATGCCATGTCTTATGATGGAACCATGTGTAAAAGTTGAAGAATAGCAATGTATGTCAATTTGTGGCAATATACATGTATTATGGTAGAGATTGATACATGGGATGACAAAATAGATGCATGTAATCTTAGGTATCGAAGGTTGAATCTTGATCCAATTATGTTGCTATGCTATGGAATGATTAGAAATGTTATTTAGAATGAAAGAAATGTGCTCAAAGTGGAAGAGAACCAATTAGATCCTAAATGGTCCAAATTAAAGCTAAAGTTGGTCTTAAAACTTCTATAAACAACTCATATATCAAAAGTGGCCTAAATGATCTAATTTGAGCCTAAGATTTGGCATACTTTTAGACCCCTCATAGAGCTTTTTCTCAAGCTAAGAACCATAATTTTTGGAGTTGTACAGAATATTTTACAAATTTCAAAAATTGGACAGAAATTTCAAATAGGTCTTGTCACTATTCACACAAAATAGCTTTAGAATTTTGTGTCATTTATAGGCCAAATGAAGTCTGATGCCCAAGAAATTTTACATCAATATAGCTAACATTATAAGCTTTTATAGAGGCACTAAGTTTGCATGAAAAGGAGTTGTATCGAAGGAGTTATAAATTTTTGAAATTAAACCTCCAGTGGTGTCCAAATATTGTAGTAGGTTTTGATATGCAATATATTTCATGAGCAAATGAACTCATATGTCATTGAAATTTTTACAAACATTAGATCTCATCTTTAAATTTATGTGGCCACTGAGAGCACCTAATTTGAAGTTGTGTAGCTCAAGATATGAAATTCTAAACTTCAAGTCTGCTACTTGCCCCTATTTCTGACCTATGTTATTGTTCCATTACATTTGACTAGGCAAATGAGCTCAATTTTGCCTAAAAGTTTTACATCATGTATTTTACATCATAAGCTTTTCATAGATATCTAATTTGAATAATTTGGAATTGTATAACCCAAGTTATGAATTTTCAAAATTGGTGCAGATTTTGGCACCTATGCTGTCATTTCAGGTTCTATGGGAAATTAAGGTGTTCCACGAGATATGCACCATAATTTAACTATGAACAAACTTGATTATGATAAAAATGAGTTAAGAAAAAGAAAGAATCAAGTTTGAACCCCTATGGTTCAAAATGACCCATAAATGGCTCGATTTACGCATCTATTTTTATATAAATGGATGTAATTCTTGTATTTAAGGTTCATATGTGTATGAACATGCTAAAGAGGAACTAGTTATGACATGAGGCATGAGAAATCAGATTATGCCACTAGAACTAATTGAAAAGTATTAGAATTTAAGATAGTGAAATCAGAGTTTTAGTTGCACCTAAGGAGATATAGAACTCTAGAAGCCTAGTTTAAGCTATATGAAGGTATGATTGGACTAAAAAAAGGTCAAGGAATATGAATATGCATCAAAATCTAAGAAGGAAGCAACAAAATTCCATATAGCAATTGGGTGTGGTCTTGGCCAAGTGAGACACGGAGCACCTAGGAAGTGATTTTTTAAATTCTAATGAATTTTGAGGTTTAGATATGATAAATAAATAATTACGAAACCATTATATTAAATTTAGAAGCCCTTGAATGAAATTTAAATTTTTATGGCCTAAATTGGATTAATGAAACAAGTTGGTCTTAAACTTGTAATACCATATTAAGATAACGCAAGTTTTACATCATAATATGCTTATAACATTATTTTTCATATATTTAGCATTTTTAGTAGCGAAAAATATTGTCACTGAATGTCAAATTAATTCATTTTTACCCAAATGAGCTATTTCAACTTACCAAACTCATCTTTCATCCTTAATACACTTGTTCATATAGAAACATCACAAAAAGAAGCATGAAATTCGGGTTTAAGGTCAAGCATCACATATTAGAACCATTTCACCATTTTTATGTCATTCCATAATTTTGTCCAAAATTTCAAAAATTCATATCTTTTGCTAGAGAACTCCAAATAACACAACTTAGGACTCTATGAAAAGATTGGACATGAAATAGTTACTGTAAAAAACCCATATCAAAACAAGTTTTTTGGGTTATAAAAAGCTAATGGAATATTACTATAATTAGTTTTTCACGCATGCACAGATCTAAAATTTTGGAATTTTATATCTTGAGCTACATGACTCTAAATTGAGTGATCTTGGTGGCTATAGAAAGCTTATGATGCCAATTATATGTATATAAAATTTCATAAGCATTAGGGTTCATTTGGTCCCTCAAATATGTAAAAATCAAATGAACAATGACATGGCATTTCTAGATAAATTAGCCAACTTTGAAAAATCATAAGAAATTATGTAGAGCTCCAAAAATTGTGTTCTTTGCCTTTGTGAAAAGATCTAAATGAGATCTATATTTTTACCAAATTTCATGTCCAAATTCATCCATTTGTTCTAATTTTGGTTCAAGGGAAAAATATAGCTCATTTTAGTACCAATTTGTTTCCAAATGGTCCATACTGGCTTCTACTTGTGCAATTGATCATTTGAGCACATCCAATACAAAATTTACAACTTATATAGGCATCATAACAAGGCAAAAATCTCATGCAACTCAAGATCTCTCACTATACACACACTTTCCATAGGATATACGTACAAAAAATTCACATTCTTCCATATATGTTCCCAAATATGGTTTATACATCATAATGTCATAGTTTTACACATGAGTGAGGGTTTATATTCCATAAATACCATATACATACATACTTTGATATCAAATTACACAAAATCCTATTCTATTGTCAAAATGACATAAATCAAGCTTCGTGGCCTCTACTCTTTGCTCTATAAGAATTTCCTAAACAATGTTAGACATAAAGTGGCGAGAATAATATTCAAAGAATACCAATAACTCATTCACCCTTTCAAGAACGTATATATGGCATGTTATCGAGTCAAGAAAGCAAGTATGCATCCAATGCTTCCAATTATCAAACATAATTACATTTTCAAAGTCATATGGATTTATCAAGGTCAAGAGTAAGCTCTAAGGTTTTTTTGGTCTAGCCTCACTTAATTATATAGGACTTTTAGATTAACCTCATATATTTTAGGAAATTTTGATTTAGCTTCACTCATTCCATAAAACTTTTGGCCTTGTCTTACCCTTACTTAGGAACTTTTGGCTTCGTGTCACCTAATTCAAAGGACTTTTGACTTCACCTCACCCATCAAAAGCCATCTCATATTTTCAAAGCAATTCAAAAAGTACAATAATATCAAAGCATTAAACCAATAGCAATAGACATGTTTCATGGTTCAAACACATATACAAACAATAAATGACAATTAAACAACTAATATATGTATACAAGAATAGATGAAGAGCTACTTAAGTCAAGAAATACAATTCCTTTCCTTGGTTTCTAGATCCTTGGTTTGGCCTCACACACAAACACCTAGGAAAGGCTTGCTTTGCTTGGCCTAGACACATCAAATAAGACACATATGCATTAATGGAACCATCTCTAGTCTCACATAAACTTTACATAAGCTAATTCTAGCTTATGGCATCCATATGGCTCCATACAAGGGCATAATGAAACAACTCACACAATTCATCATTTTTGCTATAATTTCTCACTCAATCTAAGTCACATAACTCCATTTAAACTTATTAGAGTCATCACAAACTCAATCCAAGGAAGGAAACACCAAGTTGCTTCTTTATGCCTAATGGAACCCTAAACTTCCAATTTTCAAAATATGGTTCCTAAATTCAACCCAATGGTTCCTTTAGTGTTTATGTTCATATCTAGACCATTCATAACCTTAGAATCAAAGAAAACTCTCCCTCGGTACTTGGAATGGAGCTTGGTTGAGACTATGCTTAAGGAAGGCACCAAGGGAGTTTCATTCATTCCTCTTGGAAAATTGGCATCTATGAAGCTTCCTAGGTCTCTTAAGAACCCAAACATACTCTTACATAAGTTAAATCATCATTAGAAATTTTCATAAATCCCTAGGTGTAATCAAAATCTTAATTTTCATAACTTATTATCTATAGCCTCTCTTTAAGTTCTATTACTTTCATATGATTCCCTAGGCTTCAAAACCCCAATTTCTATCAAGTTTGAATCAAAATCAAATCTCCTACATGGCACCCTCGGTCTGGATGAAATGATAAAGCAAAAGAAAGCCAAGAAGAAACAAACTATTCATTGTGAAGCATACTTTTTCTTAAAGCTTGTCAAGAGCACTTTCTTAGGCTTTTAAAGTTTTTTTCAAACTCTTCCTTCCTTTTACTAAATCATCCATAAATCACCACCATTCAAGACATTAAAACCATGAGAAGAGAGAGGAGGAAGAGAAGAAAAACTTTAGTGAAGGGAAGAGCATGAAAAAGTGACCAATTCTTACCCTTTTCAAGCTTGTTATCTTCTCCCTTGCTGCCTCTACTTGTGTGCCACTCAAGACTGCCTTTGGTTCTATTTTGGCCAGAAGAATGTTGATTAAGAGGAGAAGAATAAGGTGGGTCATGATTTAAGAGAGATGGAGAGGTATATCATAACATTTTCAAAATTCTAGCTATCCTTAAACTTTGTTTTCTTCGTTTGAGCTCATTTCAAATACTTTTTTAGAATAATCTTTTCTATCATAAAATTTAAGTCTTCTAATTCATAAAATACCTTTGGTTTCACCCAAATTAGATTTAAAAATTACCGAACCATTCGATTAACTGATAACCCAAATCGTATATTGGAGGGGTTTTAACCATTCCAAGGATTCGTATTATTTTTAGGGCCTCTAAGAATCCTGAGAAACTCAATTTTCCTATTTAAAGCTCCTTCCTTTGCATTTTCAAAAAGTTACCTAAAATTACAATTTTACCACTGCATTTTTGGTTCTTTTGTTTTGCCATTTTGGCTCTAATTTTAAGCTATTCTTAGTTTCCTGCCCATATTTTTAGATGCTCTAATTAGCATCTGACTCTTAATTGGTCTTAATTATTTTTATTTTAAGGTCCTCTTATATCACCATATCAGTTTTAGTTTAGTTTCTAAAAGCTGGATATTATAAAAGCCTTCTAATCAAGCAGGTAACGATCCAAATGAATTTCTTTAGAATTATAAAACTTGTAGCAAGTAAGAGTTGGGGTTTAGAAAGAAAAAAACCAAGAGTTGCTTCATAATGGACCTAAACTAACCTTATTTGTCACCTTAGGCTTCAATGGAATTGAATAGGGATAATGAGGCCTAGCATGAGTTCAATTGAGTTAATTTATCTTATAATTGCTATGTATAGGCCCATCTAGCTCAAACTCCCCTAAGTGTGGGTGCCAAGTGAAAGAAAGTCAAGGAAAAAGTGAAGACCAAATGGGTTAGTGGTAGTTGGAGCTCTAAAAGTCCTAAGATAGCTTTATCTCCTTTTCTTGCATACAATTGAATGCTTAAATGAGTTAAAAATGCTTGTGTGTGTTGTTATTGGAGGCTTTCATAAAAAATATTTAATTATGTTTTTTAAATGAGCTATATGAGTACTATATGTATATGAAAAGCTTATGTGATAGCTCCTAACTCCCTTAGGCATGGAATTAAGTGCAGTAGCTCTTCCTTGACCCTAAGTTAAGATTAGTTAAGCGTAGCAAGTCTATGATGATGCCATGGCTTGAAAATGAATAAATTCTTATACTATATGATGTATTTGACTTACATGATACATATGCATAGCATTCTTGCATCACATGCATTGCATTTACTCAAGGTATTCTTGTGTGCATTAAATTGGTAGTGATTAGCTACTGAGATTCTCCTAGAAAATAGCAGTTAGCAAAAAAAGAAAAGAGTAAGAAGGAAGCATACCCCAAATTTTGAGGACAAAATTTATTTAAGGGGAGAGAAATATAACATCCAGTTCCTTAAAAATCAGAGAAAACGTGAGAAACGTAACGTACGACCTCTTCATAAATGAATGAAATTCACTAGATACAAAAGGAATTCTCCTGGAATGAGATAGTTAAGGTCTCAAAAAATTTAGAAAGTATTTTAGACTCCTAAAAATTAGAATCTCAGGCTCCGATTGAAGGAAAAACGAAGTTAGAATGAAGAAACAAATTTTGACGAAAATCTTACAAAATGTAATGGCATTTTTATAATTTTGAGCAAATTTTAGAATTTACACAAGAGTGATTTTTAAATGAAAGTTTTGAGTTCTTCGGGGTTCTCAGAGGCCCTGAAAAACCATGGGAAGCCTCGGGACATTTAAATCCCCTCCTATGGATGTTTTCTAATATCGGTGTACCCGAACTTTGACGGATTTATTCGGGAATTTTTTAGCTATGATTTGATTGATTCCAAAGGCATTTTATTTAATTGGATACCTAAATTTTATAATGGAAAAGATGGTTCTAAAAAAGGAGCTAAAATGAAAGAGAAACAAAAATGTCAAGATGAAGGGCAAAATGGGAAGTTTTGAAAAAGTACTTCTTCCTCCCTTATAAATAGGTGGCACCTCACACTCTCCCTTACTTAGCTTCAGATTATTCTACCCCAAATCAGAAGAAGAACCCTAGGAGAGTGGCACACCAAGGAAAGAAGAAAAGGGAGAGAAAATCCAAGCTTAAGGTATGTTTCCATGGTAGTTTTTCATGCTTTTCTTCATCCACACCTCCCCTCCTCTTTTCTTCTTTGTTTCCTTTGATTAAAATGGATTTTATAAATCTAATTCAAAGGAGAAATTCAAGGGAAAATTTGGATTTGAAGAGAGGAGATCAAAGAACACAAAATTTAAGTGAGAAAAAGCAAGAAAACAAGGTAATTTATCTTCCTATGGTTGTCATCTTTGGTTCCCTTCTCCACCATTTTGCCCCACTTGAGAAAACCCTAGAAGGAGATGATTTTTAGGCAGAACCAAGCATGAATCTAAGGAAAAAGAGTGTAGAGATTAAAAATATGCATAGAGAATTATCAAAAAACTATTAGATTTCAAGATGCAAATTCTAGGGTTTTGTGTGCACCTTCCAAAATATAATTTCATATGATAATTTCTAGGCCTAATTAAGAGTTTAAATGAGCTCCTAGGATCTCTAAGATGCTCCCCACATGCTTCCTCCTTCAAGGAAACAAAGAGAATTCCAAGGAGGCTAAAAAGGCATTATGTCTTGGCCAAGCATGGATGGAGTAGCTAGGGAGATTTTTAAATTTTTTTAAGCCCATTTTTGTGTCATATATGATGAATGAATATGAGGGGAGGCCTTGGAAAAAAATTAGAATCGATGGAAAGTGAATTGGTGCCTTAGGTTCCATATTATGACCTAAAGAAGTAACATGTAGTTAAACTCTTTGTTTTAATTGTGTGATAACTCCAAGAGGCTTAAAAAGAGTCAAGAATCATATTTGAAAGGAAAGAATGGAGTCTAGAATTTATTTGAGGGGTGTTGCTTCATTAGGTGCATTTATGGACCATAATAGAGTTTATTGGGCCACCTAATGTCTAAGCAAGTATGTGGCCTTAGAATTGAGTTCATGAACCTAATTAACTCCCATAAAATGTGTCTAGGCCAAGAGGAAGCATCTTCACAAGTTTGTGGGTGTGTGGCCGAAGCAAGGGAGGAAATTTCAAAAGGAAAAGTGTGTGATTGTGTGTAAGGTAGCTCTCTCCACCTTCTCTCATGCATGGATGTATGTTTAGCTTATCTTAGAATGTGTGTAAATGTATTTTCAAGCCATAAAAAGTATGCTAGCATGATTTTATATGCCATGATTATATGATGACATAGTATGTTTTCAAACAAATGTATGATGTTTGTTTGAGTTTGCTTGAGTGTAGAGAGGCCAAGAACTCTTAACCATGGTAAGGATGAGCCAAGAACCCTTAATATTGGTTAAGACAAAGCAAAGAGTCTCCTAAAAGCAAAGTGAGCTCCCAAGAGTATGGTTAAGTCCAAGAATCTCTTAAAGAATGGGTGAGGTAAGTCCAAAATCTATGAGGAAAAGTGTGAGGCCGATCCATCCACTTGGTGAGCTCTTGAATGTCTTGTATGACTTATTCACATGCCTAGCTTGCTTCTTGAATGGTCATGACTTCCATTATATCTATGCATGCATTTTCAAGACTTAATTTGCATCCATTATACATGATTGAATGGGAGATGATCTATTGGGATTCTTTGAATTTTATTTCCTCCTCTCCAATGATCTCACATGCTAGGTGGACTAAGTGGACAAGGTAATAAAAGCCAACCACCTTGAAGGAAAGAGTTTGACAATAAAGTATTAGAGTTTTGTCACTTTAAGGTCATATTTGTGTCCAATATTGTAATCCAATTATGTATATGGTCTATGACATCTTAGACATGTGTAATTATGATATTATATGATGTATAAATGTATGGATATGATGTATAAACCCTAGAATAGAATTTGGGTGTGTAATACCAAGGTATGCATTTTGGAAAGTTTGATATAATGTGCATATATGTGGATGAAAAGGCCAAAATGAAATGTATGAGATTTGGGACCTTTTGGGCAGCTCATACAATTCCTAAATATGCTTTTACACTTGCCTAAAAGGTGCCAAAACCAAAGGAAAGCCATTTGGCAATTTTGGTACCTTATATGAAGCCAAAATTGATCATAATGGAATTCTGTATCACTTTTTAGCCATATGAGCTCTTCTTGATCTGAGCTTTGGCATGCAAATAGGGTTCATTGAGAGATTGTTGGGAAGCTAAAAACCATAATTTTTAAAGGTCTAGAAAATATTTGATAAATTTTCAAAATTGGCAAATTTTCTGAATTTGGTCTGATGTATTATTCATCTGGTCTGAAAATAAAATTTGTCACATAGGGCACAAATGATGTCCAATTGCCATGAAATTTTACACAGAGAAACTAAACATTCATAGTGACTTGTGCCAACTAGAAGCACCTCATTTGGAGGTCTAGAGAGGGAGATATGAATTTTTAAAAATTTTGTCCAGTATCAGGGATTCTAGCCAACCTAAATTACTATTCTATTGAATTTCGAGGTCTGGGCTATCTGAATTGGTCTGGAGTTATTTTTTCTCTCTAGCTAACATCTACAAGTTTATAGATTGGTATCATTTGCATGTATTGGATTTTGGCAGAATTAATTGAATATTTTCAAAGTTTGTTGCAGAAATATATGATAGTTCTAGAATATAGTTTGACCTTTGGACATTTTCAAATGTCAAACTCCTCTGTGATGAATGTTATGGTTTGAGAATATTTTTACGATGAAGTAGACATCCGTAGCTTTCTCACATGACCAAGAATACATGTTTTCAATTTTTCTAGAATTAGTTATGATTTTTCAAAGTGTGGTCAGAAAAGAGCCAAATCTGGCCGAAAATAAACATCCATATTTTATGCTCCATTTTAGTTTTCTTGAGTTGTAGGCCACATTTTGATGATGCAAATGAGTTTTATTCATGTAATTAAATATAAGAATGTGATGTATGAGCTCACATGGTCCACGTGACATTGAATCAAATTTTCATACACGATGCAATGCCAGAAAATACTTTATTTTAATTCCCTTTTTTTGCTCTTTCATGGAATCTATGACTGTAAAGCATGGGAATGATGTGAAATGAGCTAGAAATATATAGTGTTACACTTTTCTCCTTTAGTAATTCACTTAAAACAATTATCTTAAGTGATGATCTTATCTTCCACTCTACTAGTTCATTTTCATATTTTCTTCTTACATCTTGGTTTTTTATTTGCATTTGATACTTTTTACCTAATTTCACCAATTAAGTCTTTTTTAATGATTTCTTTATATCAATGTATGATTTACAGTGTAATTGTATATGCTTAAATGCTATTATGTGAATTTTTTTCTTTTTTGGCACATAATCTATTGATTGACTTGTAAATGTCGCGGAAATGAATTTAGGAGTTAATTAATTGGATAAAAGTACTTGAAAATCAACTAAGTAGGGATTGGTGTGAATTAACAAAGTGGTAACATAGTCTACACATAATGCAATTAACAATTAGCTTACACTCAAGGTGTTCACTTAATTAAGGCTTAAGCAATTAGTATAGGATGCAATGCAAATATGGGTTTTCCATACTAGTTAGGTTAGTAATTCATAGAACGTAATGCATGTATCCTAGTTGACCACAATATGCAGCGGCAAGTTAAGATATCATAGAATTGTTACCTAAAAAATTATGGATAAACAATAGTAATAAGAATTAGCCTATCATAACTAGAACATTGCTAGAAATGAGCTTTGCACTTAAAGATGTATGAAACTAAGTTTTATTTGGTAATTTTATGTCTAAAGTATAGGCTAGAGAGTATTGAGTCTCTGCATTTAGATTAGGTTATATGTGATTTAGATATCATTTTCTTCTCTTTTGATTCCTAATAACTAAGGAAACCTTGGCTACTAGTGTACATATATCCATAGATGTAAATTCGCGACAACTAACCTCCTAACACCTATAAAAAAACTCTAGAATAATAAGTATCAATCTTTGTGGGATTAACCTTGTTTACTAGAAACATTACATTACTTGAACAACTTGTATACTTGCCATCTCGAATGACAAAAAGTTATCATCATTATCTCTTGCAAAGTTCTATTTTTCCTTTTCATAAGACCATGAAATCAAAAAAACACCATAAAATCTTTGCTCTCAGATTATCATAACAGGAATTTATAATTATCCTAATAATTGTAACCTTTTGGCTTTAGGGTATTACTATTTCCAATACTAAATCAGAGTGGCAAAAGTACAGTGAAATTTTGTCCATAATGTTAATCTTATTTTACCTGGTTGTATACATTCTAAAACAAGTCTTATGTTCCATTAAGTACTATATATTGGATAATCGATCTCACACATCTAGCATTCATTAAATTGATAATGTTATAATATATAGGTCACACCTAGATTATAAAATATAAGTTGGCGTCTCTTAATATTATTACAAATAGTTAATAAATAAGACTCTTGCATCTTTGTAGCACTATCCTTTAGATATCGGAAGGTCGGCCTACTCTTAACACTTAAAATCTACTATTGATATAGACCCTGCAGCATCAACACCTTTGCTTGAACACATTACTAAGTTTAGTGAGAATTTACATTCTTAGTAAGGACACAATTAGTTTTGGAAAACTAGTAATGGTCTAACTACCATGTGTACAGAAAATATATTCATTTACTTTTTGTTGTTTAACATATATACAAGCAGCAGGCATATCACAACATGCAATTTATATAAACATAAACAAAGATATATACATACATGAGCACATAAGACATTTCGAAGTACTTCGAATGTCATCAAATGAACATGACCAATACCAAATTCTATTCATATCATAATAGCTCAATTCATCATATCTTGACAGTATATGAATCCAATACATAATGGTCTACTTCACAATTGCATATATAAAACTTGATGTTATTCATATTTTTGTACTTTGATGAGTACATTATTAAATCTAAGAATCTTAGAACATGGCATCATCTTTATATCACACATAATTGTATTCAAATAACACAATTCACGTTGGGAAATATATAATCATGTGAAACATGTATGTATTTATTTTAGAACTTAGTTAGACTATGTTGACATTTAATAGAACCATTTTTTGCATATGAAATAATATGTTAAAGAGACTATATCCAAATATCACAATTTTAAGGCCTAATTAATATTAGTATGCACTATATGATAGTATATTATGTACCATACATAATCACATTCAATATCATAATACAAATTAGCAGCATCATACCATATACTTTTAGCTAAATCTTTCAAAGGCATCTTTTAAGGAATATTAATTAAGCATAATCATAACAGGCTTAATTTCTCATATCTAGTCTTTATATGTCACATAACTTGATACACACTGCATGCCTTTTCATTTTACTCATAGAGCCTATATAGTACCCTAGTGAGTACATTCCATAAATATCCTTCTAAAGAGACATAAATGATTCTACCTTAAAAGTGGTACCAAAAAAGAACACTTTCACAAACCACATATGAGTGTCCCATACCAATTGTACAAGTTTGGGTTTCTGCAATCATAAGTAACCCACCAAGCATCCCATACTATTTGGTGTGAGATCTAGGTTTTCAACACCATCAAAGAGGAAGACTATTCTCTTTAGTTATTATAATCAAAAAAATCATTATCTAACATGAGTAAATATAATTAAGGCATCCCTTTAAAGTGGATCCACAACTTTAACCAAAAACTTAAAAGCCATATGAAAGCCTCTCAGCCTTTTTATAACCCTCTGTCATAACCTTGCCTTGGAAGAATGAGACTTCAAACCATGAAGGACTATAACTATCATAACTAGTTCCTTTTTAGCATATTCATACACATATGAAGCACAAATATAAGAATCGCATCCATTTACATGAAATTAGACACCAAAATCGATCCATTTACAGGTCATTTTGAGTTATAAGGATTCAAACTTAATTTTTACTTTTCCTTAACTTATATTTATCATAAACAAGTTTGTTTATATCCAATTTATGGTGAATAACTCATGGAACCCCTTAAATCCCCATAGAACCCAAAATGATAGCATAGGTGCCAAAATCTGCACTAACTTTAAAAATTCATAACTTAGGTTATACAACTCCATATCATGCAAATTAGATTTCTATGGAAAGCTTAGGATGTAACTACATGCTTTGAAAGTTTTATGAAAAATTGAGCTCATTTTCCTAGTCAAATACAATGGAACAATAACATAGGTTTGAAATGGAGCCATGTAGCAGACTTGAACTTTGAAATTGCATATCTTAAGCTACACAACTTCAAATTAGGTGCTCTTAGTGGCCAAAAAAAGCTTAAAATGATCTTAATTGTTGTAAAAATTTCAAGAGCATATGGGCTCATTTGTCCCACAAAAGGCATGGCATATCAATGGCTATTATAGTACTCAGACACCATCACACCCCTAGATTCAAAAATTTATAACTTCCTCTATACAACTCCTTTTAATACAAACTTAGTGGCTCAAGAAAGCTTATAATTAAAGTATTGGACTTCATTTGTCTTCTAAAAAACCCAAGACACTAAATCTATTTTGTATGAAAAGTACTAGGAGCTAAATAAATTTTCTATCCAACTTTGAAAATATTCTTTACCCCTCCAAAAATTTTGGTTCTTAGCTTGATAAAAAGCTATAGGAGGATTCTAAATAGAAGCCAAATCTTAGAATTAAACTAGATTATTTAGAACACTTTTGACATAGGAGTTGTTTATGGAAGTTTTAAGACCAACTTTAGCTCAAATTTGGACCATTTAGGATCTAATTGATTTTCGTCCACTTTAAGCACATTTCTTCCAATCTAAATGGCTTTTCTAATCATTTCATATCATGTCCAAATGGTTGGATCAAAATTTGACCCCTTAGCATCCACTTATGCATACATACAAATTGGCTCATCATATGCCATTTACTTACAAAAGGCCTATAACTTACCATAAATCACCATTCATGCACATTCTCATGCTAATACATTGATTTCCAATCTAAAGCATAATATTATACAATATGTTACATCAAAATGGTTATGTATATATCAAGAGTATCATCCATGTTGCTATTGATACATAAATTATAATGTAATACATAATAACTTGCTATTACATGATGACTATCATCTAAGCTCTATCATCATCTTTCTCCTTGCTTGGTTAACCTAAAAATGGTTAGTGGAAGCAAAAGGGTGAGATTCAGGAGAATCTCAGTAGCATAACTCATCCAAATCAATGCAAACAAGAATACCATGAGTGAATGCAATGTGTGTGGTGCAAGAATGCTATGCACGTGCATCATGTGAATCATATGTATCATATAACATGAAAATTCATTCATTTCTAGCCATGGCAACATCATAAAACTAGTAGGGCTCTACTAATCTTACTCAGGGCTAAGGAAAAGCTATTGCACTCAATTTCATGCCTTAAAGAGTTAGAAGCCATCACATAAACCTTTCATAATCATAAGGTGCTCATAAAGCTCATATGAAAACATAATAGCTCATATTTCATAAAATTATCAAGCAACAACATACACAAACATATCAACTCATTCAAGCACTCAATTGCATGCAAGAAATAGAGAGAAAGCTACCTTAGGCTTGATGGAGGCTCAAATTGCCACCAACCTCTTGTTCTTGTTCTTTATCTTGGTTTTCCACCACTTGACACCTACAACTTGGTGTATTTGGGTTAGTTTGGCATACAAGTATAAATCCATAATACAAATTAGCCCATTTGGATCCATCTAAAGCCTTAGCACTAACACTTATCCCCACTTTAGTCTAACCTGTGTTTTAGAGTCAATATAGGCTCATTATGAAGTAACTTTCATTTTTCTTCATATAGGTCCCAATTTCCCATGGGCTACATGCCACATGACCTTAATGGAACCCATTTGAGCCATCATATCTTTAGCTAGAAGGGTTTAAAGCCAACTTGCTTCTTTATCACATTTTAGGCCCTAAAATTTCAAATTTCATTCTAGTGCTTCTAAATTCAATTCATTAGTTCCATAATTATTTGTTCCCCTCACCTAAGTCTCTTAAATCCTTAGAACTAAAAAAAAAAAAAAACTCTCCCTAGGTGCTCCAAGTATTCTTAGGTCGAGATATATCATGTATGAGGGCAACTTGAAGTCTTCTTGCTTCCTGCTTGGATTTTGATGCATGGCTATGTTCTTTAGCTTTTCTTTAGTTTAATTATGGTTTAATATGGCTTACAACATTCTTCAATGGTTTTAAATCTTCTATGGTTCACTTGAAACCCTAATTGCCATATATTGAAATCTATAGGTTTTTAGTTGCTTCCAATTACATATTCTTGTTTCTCATATTTCAAAACCCTTGGTTCTATCTTGTTTCCATGAAAAACACACTCCCTTCATATGGCTCTATGGCTTCCTGAAACCATAAAGCAATGGAAGAACAAAGAAATACAAAAATCTTACATGGTTTCATACCTTAATAGCTTCTTTATTTAGTGGAGAATTTTGTGGTTAGCTTGCTTTCCTTAAACTCCTTCCTTTCTCCAACATACTAGCCACAAAGATGGTCCTTTCAAAGAATGAAAACCATCAAAAGAAAGCACTTGAGAAGAGGAATCATATTTGTGAATGGAAGAGTATGAAAAAAAAATGTCATTTTTATATTTTTCTAGCTTGTTCTTCCTTTCTCTCTCCTCCTTCTCTCATTATGCCAAGGATGGTTGCTTCAAGGCTGGAGAAAGTTAGTCTACTGAAGAAGAGAGAGTGGGTAGCATGCTTAAATGGAAAAGGTGATGATTTAATGAAATTTCAAAATCCCTATTTGCCCCTTTGTTTTCAACTATTCCACTTATGCTTGTTTTAGCTCTTTTTGGAGAATTGTCTTTTCCATTTGAAAGTTTAAGTCTTCTAATTTATTAAAGACATTTTCTTTCAATTTTATGGGGTTTGGAACTATCCCAAATCATTCAATTAAAGTTTTGATTAACCTTTTGCTGAAATTATACACTAAAAGAGTTTTAACCATTTTGATGATTCCCATGGTTTTTAGAGCCTTTAACAACCCTAGTGAACTTAATTTTATCATTTAAAAATCCTTTCTTTAAATTTCTAAGAAGTTTCCTAAAATTACCATTTCTGTTACTAAGTTCCATGGGTCTCTTTTTATAATTTAACTAATTTTGGTTCAATTTTAGGAAATTCAGGTCATAATACTAACCCCTAAGTTGATTCTAAATGATCATATCTTTCCTTAAATAGAAATTTATCTCTACTAATGAAGATCATCTCTTGGAATCTTATCCCTTAAGAACTCAGTTTTTTAGAAACTTATGTTAAAATTGGGAATTCATAGTGTAATAATCGATTTTCTAGAAATTAAAGTGAACCTGATAAAATGAGATAGGAACACCTTAAAGCAAAGTAAATTAAGACTAATTGAGATTAGAATGTTAATTTGAACATCTAAAAATGTGGATAAGAGTCTAAAGATAGCCAAGAATAGAAGCCAAAATGGTTGGACGAATTTAAGGAATAACATAGTGGCAATATCATAATTTTGGGTAACTTTTTGAAAACTCAAAGAATGGAGCTTTAAATGAGAAAATTAAGTTTCTCAATATTCTCATAGGCCTTTTGTAATATCCGGTTCTTTGAAGCGTGAGAAAATGCGAGAAACATAATGCTTGATTTCTCCATAAACATACGAAACTCACCAGATACAAAAGAAAGTCCCTCAAAGAGACGGATTTAAGGTCCAATAAAATTAGAAAAATATTCTAGACTTCAAATAATGAGGATCCAAGGTTAGAGGTGCCCTGAAATCGAAGTCAAAACAACCAAATAGAATTTAACAAAAATGCAACGAAACATAATAGCATTTTCATAATTTTAGGATATTTTTTAAAAAACTCAAAGGAGAGATTTTTGAATGGGAAAAATGAATTTTTTGGGGTTCTTAGAGACCTTAAAAATTATAAAAACCCTTAGAATAGTTTAAACCTTTCCAATTTATGTTTCAGAGTATCGATTGACATGAATTTTGACCAATTTGTTCAGAAGGGTTTTAAATCCAATTTAGATTTTTATAAATTAAAGGACCTAAATTTTATGACAAAAAATACAGTTCTAAAAAAAGAGTTAAAATGAGTCTAAAAGGAGCAAACATGTGCATAGGGGCAAAATGATCATTTTGAAAAATTGTAAATGATGCTTTTTAAGTAAGATTACATCTTATCGCCTTCTCCAAGCTTCCATTTGCAGAAAATTGAGTAGCCATGGTGTGACATTAAGAGGGGAGAGAGAGAAGAAGTTTAAGCTTCCATTTACATAAGTAAATGGCCCCGTTTCATCCCGCACCATTTAGGAAAGTTGTTCTCTCTCTAAGAGCTCTCTAATGGTGGTTTTCTTTTCTTGAAAACTTGAAGATTTAGGTCTAACCTAAGCAAAAAAGGAACTCTTTTCAAGAAATCAATCTAGAGAAAATAATCTACACGAAGAAAGCTCTATTTTAAGGTAAAACTTTATTTGAAACACTTGCAAAATCTTATATTTTCAAGCCATTTAAGCTTCGATCTAGAGAGAGAAAGTGAGAAGGAGAGTTTTTCTTTATGTTTTCTTGATGGAACCAAAGGTTATGGAGTGTAAGGTTTAAGAATATACAACTAGAATTGAAAAGGGAGCTTTAGAATGCAAGTTATGAAATTTAGGGATTTGGTTGCACCTAGACTAAGATGAACCTTCCTAGTAGTAACTTAAGTTGTCTAAGAGTATATAGGAGTTCCTAAGACACTAAGAGAGCCTCCCACATGCTTCTCCCATTAAAGAAATTAAAACAACTCCATTAGTGCCATATGGAAGCATAGCCTCAGCCAAGGAGGGTTCATGCACCTAGGGAGTGTCTTAATTCCTTCTAAACTTAGTTTTGTATCATGCATGATGGGAGAGTATGAGAGGAAGCCTTGGAAAAATTTTAAAAGCCATGGATAGTGAGATAGTATCAAAGGTTCCATATTATGGCTTAAAGAAGCAACACCTAGCTAAGCTCCTTGATTTAATTGTGTAATGACTCTAAGAGGCTTAAAAAGAGTCAAGAACCTTATATGAATGGAGAGAATGGAGCCAAGATGATGTTTTCTTAAGGTTGCTTCATTAAGTGCACTATGCAACCATAAAAGAGCCATATAAACCACCTAGCTTTTCTACTGAATGTGTAGCTTTAGAATTTGGTTCAAGAGTATAATTAGCTTCCATATGATTTGTTTAGGCTAAGAGAAATGATCTCCACTTCCTTGTGTGTGTGAGGTCAAGGGAGAAGACTTAAAGCTCAAGGAAAGAGTATGCTTATATGGCAAAGGTAGCTCACTTCTCCTTCTCTCATACATGAATATCGGCTTGACTTGTCTTTAAATGTGTGTATGTATATTTTAAGTTATGAAAAGTATTCTAGCATGAGTTTTTATTCTATGGTACCATGATGATGTATTATGCTTTCAAATGATGTCCAAAATATTTGCTTGGGTTTACTTGAGTGTGGAGAAGCCAAGAACTCTTAGCCATAATGAGGATGAGCCAAGAACCCTTAGAGTTAGTTGAGGCAAAGCAAAGTGTCTTTCAAGAGTGAGGCTGAGCCAAAACCTCCCAGAGAAAAGGGGTGAGGCAAGTCCAAAATCTATAAGTGAATAGATAAGGCTAATCCACTTACTTGGCAAGTGATAAGCATGATTTTTATATGTTTTAATTCACCTAACTTCAGTATTTTAATGAGAAAATATGACTTGAGGAGTTTAATTAGGTAAAATTTGATGTTAGTAGTCATTTGTGTACTCAAGGAAATTCTTTACAAGATTTTAGAATTTTAATGCATAAATTTTGAAATGAACTTTGTAAAATCTTTCCCACTTAATTTGGTCTATTATTTTGTTCAGATTTTCAATGAAAATTAAAGCTTGAATGGAAATTGAGTTGAAGGAAGGCTTCATATGTACAATTTGAGAGGAAAATTTACAAGAGAAGCTATAGGTTGACATGGGAATGAGGAAGCATGAGAGAGAGGCAGTTCCCATGTAATCTCCATGAGTAAAATAGAGTTGAAGAAGCTGCACATGGAAAGGAGCTTGGATACAAATACACACACATGTAGAATAAAGAAGAAAGGCTACGAGTTAGTGAGGATCCTCGGGTGAGACTTGTAAGAAGCTACATGAGAAAAAAAAAAAAAAGAAGTGCATATGGGATAAGAAGAAGTCACGTGGAATAAAGGATTTGAGAAAATGCTAGCCATATACAGAAGAGGAGGAGAAGGAACATAAACTTTCTACGAGTTTATGGGACGAGGAAGGCTCCACATGCAGGAGGAATTAAAATAAACAAACACGTAGAAGGCTAACGTGTTTACTACAGGCTGGATAAAACATGTTGTGTTGGTGAGAAACAAGGAACAAAAATCACGTGAAGCAAATGAGAATAAATAAAAAGCATTTAGCTATGGGTACAGAGCAAGAACAAAATGAAGCCAATGTGGAAATCGTGGCTAGGAGTTATAGGAAGAAAACACACATAAGTAACATGTGAATGATATGAGAAAAGCAAAATAGAGCATGTAAGGGATTAAAGAAGAACAACGCTGCGAGCTGGAGAAGGGAAATGAAGAGCAACAAATGAAAGAAGCAACATCTAGCAAAAACGTGCATGAAGAGAAGCACAATCATGAGAGCTATGGGTTAAAGGGATTAAAGAAAAAGGAGGCTCGAGTTTCTGGTTTAAGAAAGAAGAAGTTTGAAAGGAGTGTAACGAATGTAATTTTCATAAAACAACGAAATGAGTCATATAAAAGTAAGTCCTCTGAAATGACCTAAATAATGTCCTAAAAAAATTAGGTTGAGTTCTAGACTCCTAAAAATGATAATTCTAGGCTCAGACGGAAAGAAAAATGGAGTTAGGATGGAGAAATAATTTACGACGGAAACTGACGAAATATAATGGCATTTTCGTAAACAAGTGCAACTTTTGGAAAACCATACAGGAGGGTTTTTTAAATGAAAGTTTTGAGTTGCCCAAGGTTCTCAGAGGCCCTAAAAACTATGGGAAGCCCTCGGACAGGTAAAGCCCCTCCGGTGTATGTTTTTCAACGTCAGTTGACCTGAACTTTGATCGATTCGTTTGGTAAGGTTTTAGCCCCAAATTGAGTGATTCCAAAGATATTTTATGAAATTGGGGACCTAAATTTTATGATGGAAAAGATGGTTCTCAAAAAAGAGCTAAAATGAAGCCGAAACAAAATTGCTATTACTAAAGGGCAAAATTAGAAATAAAATCTTCTAGAATGTCCTAAACACTTCTACACTTTTCTTTCATCTTCTCCCTTTTATTGAGCACGAAACTTTATGCTCAAAATACAGAAGTTATTTTGCTCTCTTAGGCACACAAGAAGGAGGAGAAAAAGAGGAAGAAAACCAAGGAGAAACTAGGAAATTTTATAGATTTTCTTGCTCAATCTTCCTCCAATCTTGTTCTCCTCTCTTCTTCCTTTCTTTCCATGGATTTTTTGAATGATATGGTTCTGTTTTTGACCCAGACCTAAGGGGGGAAATTTGAACTTGCCAAGGAGAAGGGAATTAAGGAAGAAAAGCTTTGAAAACAAGCTTGAAACTAAGGTATTTTTCCATTCTTAATGCTTCATCTTGATTGCTCTTCCTTATGGTAGTGCTTTCTACGGTTTTGCAAATTTTGATTTTGTGTGAATGTTTCCTTGGCTATTTGAATGTTCCCTTGAGCTCCTAAGACCTCTAGAAAGCCTCCCAAGTAGCTCTCCCATCAAGAAAAAATCACAAAGTCTATGAACCTCCATTATGGTGGATATTTTGGCCAAGCTAGGTTCATTAGGCTAGGGGACGTTTTAATTTGTTCTAGCCTTAGTTTGAGACTTTATATGATGTTAGAAGATGGGAGGAACCATTGGGAAAAATTTAGGAGCCATATGTTGGGAGATGGGACAATGGTGTCCATAATAGTGCCATATGAAGCAACTTGGTCTTCTAATGGTGCAATTGAATATGTGATGGCTCCAAGGACCTTAAATTAGTCTAAGAAGCCTATAAATAACAAGAGAATGGAACCTAGAACTTAGATAATATGAGTTGCTTTAATGGACCATTTATGGAACCAATATGCCCATTATGGAACCAAGTGTGTGTTTAAGAGTGTACCTAGTGCCTTGGTTTGCTTCAAGTGTGTAATTGTGTAATGTTTGTGATGTCTAAGTAAAGAGAACCCTAGTCCACCTAAGTGCTCTTGTGAGACCAAGGAGGGAAAGGAGTTGGCAAAGTAAGCTCGCATAAATTAAAAGGTAGCTCTCCACCTCATTCTCTTACATTCTTGTGTATGTGTAACACTCCAAAATTAATTAAGATGTTAATGATGTATTTAGACTAATTAAGAATAATTATTATGAAATAATTAAGTAAGCTATATGAATAGAAATTTATAGAGAAATAAGTTACTAATATAGGTTTAAGATTTCAATTGTGTTAAAGCTTAATTTGAGCCCAAAATTAATTTTAGTAAGCCATGGATAAGGATTTATGGAGGCCCAATGATTTTAAGTGCAAGCCCAACTCCTTATCATAAGACTTGGACCAAGAGAGATTACTTAGCAATGGCCTAATCTAATTTAGTAAAATAGGGGCCCAAGACCTAATTTATATGAGTTGGTCTAACGCACATTATGCAGACCCAAATTAGATTGACTCTTGGCATTGGCCTGACTCTATCAAATTGCTGTAGCCCAACTTATGAGATAAGGCCCAACAGGTATAAAAATCTAAACCCATAAGGAATTAGGCCATTGGGTTAGCACATCCCACTTTTAGCTCTAAATTTTCTGTAGCCCATTCATTAAACCATAGCCCAACCACTAGAAATGAGTCCAATTGGACCTTGGGCTAATGGGTCAGCCCATTTCTCATGAAAAACCCTAAAGGTTCAATAGCCACACCTATTTAGAAGAGCAAAACACTTAGTTCTGCAGAAGGGAAAACCTATTTTCGCATCTTGAGGAGAGGCTAGGGTTTTCATCACTATTTTGGCTCTATTTTTCCTACTTAGAGCAAGATTCAGCTAAGGTAACCTTCATATAACTTAATCCTCTCTTCTTCCTCTTCAATTTACCCCGATTGGTCTTTTATTTGGAGCATCTTTATCTTCCACCCAAAATTGAAACTTATTGTTTGGTGCTTCCATGGTGGATTTTCGGAGGTTGAGGTTATGGGTGTTGTTAAGTGAGTATCTTCTTCTTATTTTGATGTATTTTCTATTAGTTTGAGGCCCCTATTATTGACTAATGATATGGGCTTGGTTTCTTGTGAAATTACCCAGAAAATGGAGTTAACTATGGTGGTTTATGGTGTGGGAAAGTTGGAACCTGAAATTAAAATCTATTGGTAGTTAGGTGAGTAACCTCTAGGTAGTCATCAGTAGTTCAACTCTTTAGGTATCTAAATTATTGCTAGAAATGATGATAACTATACTTATTATAGGCTTTTGTGCATTTAGATTCTTATGGTAGCTAGAGGAAGAGTAATTGGCTTTATTGAGGTAACCGGGGTTAATTTTCTAGTTTCATGTATCTGTTTGTGTTAATCTGATATTTGTTACACATGTATGATTTTAAAATGTCAAATGATTGGTAGACTACTTGAATTGTTATTGTAATTAGACCTTGTGAGTCTATGGTGGAGCTATGGTATGGCTGCCACCCGTGCATATACTTCGATCAAGCACTAGGTTGTGATTAAACCCCATATACACTGAGCCCTAGTTGTGCTCATTATGAAGTAGGTGCTGTGGATGGACCTCTCCTAGTATTATTGGCCATTAACATGTTGTGTATGATTGCTGGTATGGGATAATAGTCATTGGTAGCTCAACTAGTTCATTTGCAAATTGAATTAATGATTTTGATATTAATGATATGAAATTGTATTGTATTGATTAATCTGTACATATACATGAAATTTGCCTCTTATTACTGAGATTGCATATCTCACCCCAATTGTGGGCTAACATTTTCAGGGATCAGACCTCTTAGTGGCAAGGAAAAAATTAATGGAAGCTTATTATATGGTTTAATAGTAGGTAGGATTGGAAATCTCATCAGATTGTATTTGTATAACTAGACTACTAGTTTTATGTAATTGCCGTATTGTATCATGAATTGCCAAGCATAGGGACTATAATAATTTGATACATCATATGTCAACTTAAACTAGTGATGTATGGAATTTCTAATAGGACTTATGTTTGAATGGAAATGTGAATAGTGTATGAACTCATTGCTGTCATTGATCTATGAACTTACTGGTTTATGGTGGGTAGAGGGTTAAGGATCTACATATAAGCTTTGAACTGGTAATGGTAGAATAGCTGGGTAAATAGGGTAGATAAATACCATTGGAGTCATATAAAATGGGAAGAAGTGGTCCTAGGGTGTTATTAAGAAGCGAATTGGAGTGCATGGGATGAAATATAGGAGATATAGTTACAGGAGGGAGTCACGCCGCGGCTAAGAAGGCCTCACCGCTGCCTGAAGAGTGACAGTGGTGAGGGACACTGCGGCTTGAGAAATGTCACCGCGGTGTAGTGTGAAAAAAATTACTCAAGAGAATGACAGAATGAAACCTCGTGACGGCGCAATAGGTTCTGCCGTGGCACAAGTAGAGGAAATTAGTTAAGGAGAGTACAATAGCAAAACTCATTGCGGCTCAAGTGTATTCCACCGAGGCGAGAATCATGGGACTTCAAATAGTAACTCCAAGAGGCATTTCCACTGTGGTGCCACGTAGGTTGGCCGCGGTGAAGGTCCAACTCGCCACAGCTACCCAATGAATCCCGAAAGCCACTTAGCCGTAGCGCAAAAAGTCAAGGCCGCTGCGCAAAGTAAAAAACTTAGTTTTCAAGCTCCAGTACCTAACTTAGCCATGGCGGGAAGGTTTCAAGTTGTGGCACAAGTCCCCAAACTCCCCCTTTTTAACCTAGAAACCCTAGTTTCTTCAATGGTAATGCTAGGAAATGATATAAGACCACTTGTGGTTGGTTTTTGTGTGTTGAAACTGATGGATGGATGAATCACAAACCCCTGATGATAGTGCAATTCCTTTTATACATTCTTTTATTTATGGTAGTTTAGTTGATGACCCTAATAACATCAAGGTTCAAAATTTCCTATATTTTCTTAATGCAATTAATTGTAACGACTCTAGACCTTAATCATTAATTATTAATCGTGTATTTAACCATAATTACCAGGATTAGAAGTTAGGGTCGTCATAGTGTGCATATGTATATGTTGTGTACTTGTATCTGCTCTTATGATTTGAGAACATGCCACTTAATGTCTTGAAATTGCATTGGTACCAATGTGTCTTCTTGAATGACTATTATTGTGGAAAAAGCTCATAAGGGTGAGGTGATGTCAAAAGTCCCTTGATAAAGGTGAAGAGATGCCAAAAGTCTCATGGCACAGGAGAGACAAGGCCAAAAGTCCCTTGAATGGGTGAGGCTAAGTCAAAAGTCCCTAAGCTAAGAGTGAGGCAAATCCAAAAGTCCTAGAAATGGGGTGAGACTAACCAAAAGTCCCTAGAGCATGAAAATAGGCTTAACATGTTGATGTGGCATGAAATGAGATTTATTGCACACTTTATGCTTGCATATTCATATATTTAATGTGTGTATGCCTTGAATGTGGTGTGAATGGGTATGTGAGCTATTGAGATTCTTGAAATCTCACCCCCCCCTTCCCTCTCATGCTTAAAATGTCTAGGTAGTGCCCAAGGCCAAGAAATTGCAAGCCAAGAATACTAAATGGCTACACTTTGTCTAATTTGTAGATCAAATTGTAATGTCAAGAAGCATTGTACATATTATTTTTGATTGTGTAAAACCTTGAGCATATGTAACATGGTGTGTAAACTACATTTATAATGTATGTAATATTAAATCAATGAAGTTATGTAATTAGACCCTTGAATGATATGTGTGTTTAGTGCATAAATGAATGTTGAGAGACTAAAATAAGATGCATAGGATTTGGAACCATTTGGCCAGTCTCTACAAGTTATATTTGTGCTTTGAAACTTACCCAACAGGTGCCAAACAATTAAGAAAGCCAATTAGACAAATTGGTTACCCATATAGAGCAAAAACTTACCATTTTAGGAGGCTACACCACTTTTTGTCCAAATAAGCTCTTCTTAGTCTGAAATTTGGCATACATCTAAAGCTTATTGAGAGATTTTTGAAAAGCTAAAGTAAGTAATTTTTGGAGGTCTGTAAAATATTTGGCAAATTGTTGAAGTTGAAAAATTTTCTGGTTTTGGTCCTTAATACTGTAACACTGGTTTGAAATTAAATTTTATCACTCATGTGGCAAATGATGTCCAATTATCACAAAATTTTATATAAAGAAATAAACATTTATAGTGATTCATGCCAACTAGAAGCACCTCATTTGGAGGTTTAGAGAGGGAGATATGAATTTTCGAATATTCTGTCCAGTATCAAAACCCTTACCCGACCTGAGTTACTATTCTATTGAATTCCAAGATTTGGGCTACCTGAGCTAGTCTAAAAATATTTTTTCCTTCTAGCTAACATCTACAACTTTCTATATTAATGTCATTTACATAGATTGGATTTTTTTCAGAATTAATTGGAAATTTTCAAAATTTGCTACAAAATTTGTAATAGCATCAGGAGGTAGTTTGACCTCTGGGCCTTTTTGGATGTCAAACACCCTCTTTGATGGATGTTATGGTCTGGGCATATTTTTAGTGTGAATTAGACATCTGTAGCTTTTCAGAATGGCCAAGAATGTGTGATTTTGATTTTTTTTAGAATTAGCTATGAATTTTCAAATTTTGCCCAGAGAAAGGGCCAAATCTGGCCAAAAATAAACCTCCATGTTCTATATTCCATTTTAGTTTCTATGAGTTGTGGGCATGATTTTATGATGCAAATGAGTTGTATACATATAATTAAATATAGATAAGTATATTATGAGGTCACATGGTCCACGTAACATCGAACAGAGTTTTTATACGCTATGTAACGCAAAAATAATCGATATTTTAATGCCATTTTCTTGCCTCTCATATGTATTGATTGATATGAGGTATAAAAATAGCATAGAATGAGCTAAGATATTATGGTATTACAAGGAGCTTGCATGGAAGCAGAACACGAAGAAGCATACTTGAGCAGCCCTTCACTCAACGTTAAGACACATGCATAACTCAAGAAGGAAGCCACAGCCACGTGAAGAGTGCATAGCAGAAACATGAGACTACATGAGCAACAAACACACTCGAGCATAACATGAACATGAGTTAAGCCATGAGCTAGGAGCTGGTGGAATAAAAATGCAAGTAAATGAAGCATGGGGCAGTAGTGAAAATGGGAGGAAAAGTCCCATGAGTATAACACGAAGCAAGCAAGCTCAAGCTGCAGGTTAAAAGATGCTGGAGTATAGTGAGATAACGAGAGGCAACACATAGAAGTAGCTAACGTGGAGAAGCTTGAGAGAAGAAGCTGAAGGCTGGACAACAACATGAAAAAAGACATGGAAATGAAGTAGCTCATGTGAGGAGCACATGAGAGTTACACGTCATTAAAGGGTTCGACAGCACGTTATGCATCAATTCATTCATCCAAATCACGTGGAAGCCTAGGCTAAAGATTAAATACGCATATGACACACAAAGGAGAAGAAGGCAAAATGTAGGAAAAAGGATGGACTAAATAAATGTGAAACAAAAGAGCTAATGAGCTAGGCAATGGCTAAGCACATAGACAAAAATATATAAAGCACATGATGAGCACGTGAGAGGCTGGAGGCTGGAGAATATAACCATTAATCCATTGTAAATCCAATTGAACACCATCCATCATATCACACATTCCATTCGCACATTCATCGTCCCTTCCTTCGTCCAAAGCCATTCCACGCCACTTCCCATTCTCTCATCCTCCATTCTTCTATCCAATGAAGTTTTAATCCTCCATCTATGACTAGCAAGGAAGAAGGCTCTTGGAGAAGCTTGAATCTTTGGAGAGATCAAAGGAATTTTGACTAAGAATTTCTACTTTCCTACACTTTTTCTTTTTCTTATACAAGCTTGGTTAAGTTGTATTTGATTAGGAATTTGTGTAATTGTAATTAGTGGCTGGTTAGACACTAATTAGAAAACCTTTTTGTTAATTAATTAGTTAGATTAAACACTGAATTTTATACTTTCTTTTAATTTCCCATGTATGTACGAAGGGGTTCGATGAAATACATGAGTGAAATTATGAGCTTTATTGTTTGATTTAAGGATTCTTTAGAGTTTGGTTGGTTAATTAAACATCCTAAGGTGTTAATTCATAGACTAATTGATTAATTAATCATTCAATTCAAGTATTCATTGATCCTAATGACAAGAATTAGCGATTTGGTGCGGGATTGAGGTTTCAATTCAATCTTAAATTGTTAATCCCTTGATTATTGCGTGGTAACTCAAGATAATTTGTATTGGACACAAATAGGGACTCTTGGGCTAGAATTAATCATAATTAGATTAGGATAAGGATAGTGGATACCAAGAGACGAATCCAAAGCTAGTCACAAGACCATCATTCACCCATAATTCATACAATTAGATAGCAATTAGGAATTTTGTTTCAATTTTAATTTACTTAGTTAATTAGATTAAAAACCCCCTTAATTAGATAGTTCTAGGATCTTTTATCACTTAGAAAACCCAATTAAACATTGAATTTCATTTCTAAGGGAGATGACCTAGGTTGTGCCACTAGTTACATATTTAGTCCAACCTAGTTTTATTTTGAAGGTTGCACGACATACCCATTAGTAAGCCTATGGATGCTTTGTATGACTTACTCATATGCCAAGAATGTTTCTTGAATGCTCATATTGTTCCTTGTACTCATGCATGTATTCTTGAGACTTGAATTGCATATTTTATGTATGATTGAAAAAGAGATGAGATATTGGGATTCTTTGAATCTCATCCCCTCCTCTCCAATGTCTTAACATGATAGGTGGAGTAGTTGAGCAAGGCAAGGGAAGCCACTAAGCTTAGAAGAAGGAGATTGACATCAAAGTGTATGAAAATGCCTAGTTTTATTTCTTTTGTAGTCATACACATGGCATATGATGTAATCCCATGATGAAATTATTATATAATCATATGAACATATGTAATTACCTAAATATTTGATGTATATATGAGTTTTAATGCCAAATGAATGGTAATGTGCATTTTAGGTATGGAATGGCAAGACTAGACTTATGTAATCTTGTGTATGGCACGGGATAAGAGAGTGAATTTGAGAAATTTGGGTTTATGCACCTTTAAGACAAGTTTAGAGAGCTATTTTGGTGCATTCCCACATGCTCAAGTGGTTATGGTTGCCTTAGAATTTGAAATGGACCATTTGGACCCCTTTGATAACACAAAATGAGTCATTTTGCAACCTAATGTCAAGATTTAACCAAATGAACTAATTTGCCCATGAAATTTGGCACACATATAAATCTTATCTAGAGCTTTTTAGCAAGTGAAATACTAGATTATTTGGAGCTCTGTGGAATTAATTATGAATTTCTAA
Source organism: Erythrophleum fordii (assembly GCA_032878935.1). Taxonomy (NCBI): domain Eukaryota; kingdom Viridiplantae; phylum Streptophyta; class Magnoliopsida; order Fabales; family Fabaceae; genus Erythrophleum; species Erythrophleum fordii. Next base: position 4,229,524 of record JAVQMF010000055.1, read on the forward strand.
AATTGGTATTTTTCTGCTGAATTGATAGAAATACTATTTATATGATTAGAAACTTGGGCTATCATTTATAGGCCAAATAATGTCCAATACTTATGAAATTTTATAGCTATAAACTAGACATGATAAAATTTCCATGGCCACTAAGATCATCCCAATTGGACCTCTGAGCAGGGAGATATAAGTTTTTGAAGTTGGAGGTTGGTACTAGTAATGATAATCAACCTCTGGTACTGTTCCATCAATTTTCGGTGGCTAGCAGCCTCCGTTATAGTCTAGATTTATTTTTATATAAATTAGACATCTGTAAATTTTTAGAATGTTATAGTGTGCCTAATTTCAATTTTTTTAGAATTAATTATCATTTTTCAAAGTTTAGGAATAGAATCTAGAAAATCAATATGAGGTTGCACCATTGTATTTTGTGTATCTACTCCCTTTACTTAAGGTATAAGCCATTTCTTGAGCATTTTATGAGTTTTATTTTCTATTTAAATATGAGAATGAGATGGATGAGTCCATATGGCCCATGAGACAACGGATGAAAATTTTACCCGTGACGAAATGCAACTTTATTTATGATTTCTAATGCCATTATGTTACTTTCTATAAAACTAGCATGAGATAAGGCATGAAAATTGCATGAGTTGACTCAGAATTCCCTGCCATGGAAAGAAAAACTAACCCTAAGACAAATATTACCTACAAGTTGTATTATGTACCTATAGAAGTTTCACCAAATGGTGCCATGAGACCTGTCTCACAAGCTGAAAAACAAAACCATGGAAACTCGTAGAATGGACAAAACCCCTCTAATATATATTTTAGGTCATCAATTGACTAAAATTTTGATGGGATATTTAGGGTTGTTCTAAATCCAATTAATTTGAAATCAAAAGCATTCTATGAATTAGAGGACCTAAATTTTATGGTGGAAAAGACAATTCTCAAAGAAGATTTGAAATGAGCTTAAATGAGAAAAACCAAGTTAAGGGACAAAAATAAAACTTTTAAAATTGTTATAATTAGCTTCCCCTTCTTATTTCAGCATGTCCCACCTCTTCCCTTCATCTAAACCACCTTTCATCTTACCTAAAATAGAAGCAACTTCAAGTGGCACACAATGAAAGGAAGAAAAGAGAAAGAAAACAAGTTTGAAAGGGTAAGATTTTGTTACTTTTTCATGCTCTTTCCTTCACTAATATTCTTCTCCTCTTTCTCCTTTCTTCTCTCATGGTTTTAATGTTATGAATGGTGGTGATTTGTGGCTAGTTTAGTAAAAGGAAGGAAAGGTTTGGAGAAAACTTTGGAAGCTTGGCCAAACTTGCTTCTCCTTGGCTTTTCCTTTTTGTGTGTGTGTTCAGCTAGACCAAAGGTGCCATGTAGGGAGTTTGATTTTGGTCCAAAGTTGATAAAAAAATAAGATTTTAGAGCATGGAGAATCAAATGGAACAAATAAAACTCAAAAAGAAGTGTTTGGTAGTAAGTTATGGAAATTAGGGTTTTGATTGCACATTATGGAATATAAAACTTTCTAATGATAATTTAATTTATTTTAGAGTATAATTGAGTTCATAAGAGACCTAAGAAGCTTAACAAGTGCCATTTCTCTAAGAAAAATTAACAAAACTCCATAGGTGGCAATCTTAGCACATGTCTCGACCAAGGAGTGTATGTAATACCTAGAAAAAGTTTTCTTTGATTCTAAAGATAAAAATGGTCTAAAAATGAATTATAAACACCAAAGAAACCATTGGTTTGAATTTAAGAGCCTTATTTTGTAAGGTGAAAGTTTAGGATTCCATTATGCATAAAGAAGCAACTTAGTGTTAGACTCCTTAATTTGAGTTTGTGATGACGTTAATGAATTTAAATGGAGTCATGTGACTTAGATTGAGTGACAAAGTGGAGCCAAGATAATGAATTACATGAGTTGCTTCATTATGCCATTAAATGGAGCCATATGGAAACCTAGAATTGGAAGTAGCTTATATAAGACTTGTGTAAAGCTAGAGATGGTGCCATTGATATATTTCTATCTTGTTTGATGTGTCTAGGCCAAGCAAGTTAAGCTTCTCCCAAGTGTGTGTGTGAGGCCAAGAAGAAGGACTAGGAAACCAAGGAAGAACTTTGTGCATTCTTAAGAAAGGTAACTCTTTATCCATTCTTATATACTTATTTTAGTTGTTTGATTGTCATTAATTGCTTATATATGCGTTTGAACTACGAATTATGCCTATGGCCATTGGTTTGATGATATAATATCATTATGGTTCTTAGAATACTTTTGGAAAATGCATGGCTCTTGATGGATGAGGTTGTACCAAAAGTCTCTTAACTTGAATGAGGTGAAGCCAAAAGTCTCATGGAATGAGTAAGGCTAAGTTAAAAGTCCTTAAAATGGGTGTAAGGCTATACCAAAAGCCCTTAGACTTGATTTTGACTTTCATGGATCCATTTAATTTCATAAATATCATTATGTTTGATGTTTGATTACTAATGATGCATGTTTACCTTCTTTAACATGATAACATGCCATATAAGTGTACTTGAAGGATGAGTGAGCTATTAGAATTCATTGAATCTCACTCTCCCTATATTATCTAGCTACGTCTAGGGAAATCTCAAAAGACCAAGGATGGAGATCAACAAACTTGAATTGTGCTACTTTGACAATAGAATAGTATTTTGTGTAATATATTGTCAAAGAGAGTTTGTACTAGTTATTTATGTAATGTAAACCTTCATTCATGTGTAAAAGTGTATGAGTATGGTATAAATACCATTGGTGCATGTATATATGCTCAATTGTGTAATTTGACCATTTATGTGCTATGGAATGTGTATATTGCCAAGTGGATAGGGCCTTTTGAGTTACATGATGTTAAGGACCTCATGAGATAGCCATATATGCTAGAATTGATGTTTTGGACATGCTCAAATGGTCACTTGTACTAAGAATATTCATTTTGGACCATTTGGTGATACTTTGATGCTAATTTGAGCCATAATCTACCTTTAAACCAAAATTAGACCAAATGAACGATTTTTGGCATGAAATTTGATAGACATTTAGATCTCATTGAAAGCTTTTCATATAGATAAAAAACTTAATTTTTTGGTCTCTTTGGAATTTATTATGATTTTTTAAAATTGGTTGAATTATACAAATTTTCCTATGCACTATTCATTTGATCAGTTCTAATTTTCTATATATTTGAGGGGACAAATGAACTCCAATGCACATGAAATTTTATAGGCACATAGTTGGTATTATAGGTTTTCCATAGCCATTAAGATCACTCAATTTGGAGTTGTGTAGCTTAAGTTATATATGTTCAAATTTTCAAGTCTACATATATACAAAAATCTAATAGTGGTATTATTCCATTATATTTTCATGGGTCGAACCAATTTTTTTCATTTGAAATTTTTACAGCATGTATTTTATGTCATGAGCTTCCCAAAATGTCCTTATTTGTGTGATTTGGAGTTCTCTAGCTTAAGATATAAATTTTTGAAATTTATGGCAAAATTATAGAACCATGGAAAATGATGCTATGATGCTAATTTGCAACACATGGCCTAAACCAGAAATTCCTTGCTTCTTGTGAGATTTTTGGTTGAAAAAATGTCTTAAGGATGAATCTTTAAATTAGTAAGTTGAAATGGTGCATTTAAGCTAAATTAATGCATTTGCATCTTTAATATCAATTATTTCCGCTGCTAAAAGTGTTGGATAAATGAAAATGGATGTTCTAACCACATTGAAATGTAAATTAAGTGTTGTTATAATATGGTATGACACAAAGAATCTCATCTCTAGAGACTGTCTCTTATAATGAGTCCATTCCTTGAGCATATAGTCCAACAAATATCATATGGTTATCACATAATATATTCAACCAATATAATCACATAATATCAAGATCTCATATAAGTATCTTTTTACATAAATTTAAATTCCAGTGTTATCCAAATCATATTTTATAGCTAATATACAATTATTTCTTCAAACATGAATAAACAATACAACATTAGTCAACAAAATCAATAGCCCTCGAAGCATAGGCAAGTCACAAATAACTTATTCATAACCTATGTAACAATAGCAAACATACTTTATATCTATCATGACATCAATATTTAGGATATGTCAATCATACAAATCATGCATGCTTCTAGTTTATTATGTGAAATTATATTTATTGGTCATTTGAACAAATTCTAATAGAACATTTTTCCTATTATCATGTCTTTTTTTATTTTTTTAGTATCTTATAAATAGTCCATACTCTAGTCCATGCTATTCTATAATTAAGGTCATCTGTGCATGGGTTAGTCTAGGATATTGTCATTCATGCACAGGAATTCACTTTGTTAATAAGGTCATCCATGCATAAGAAGAGTTCACGGTTAAGTCTAGGTCCTTTAGGTTCTATAAGAATTTTGATAGGCCATCATTGATGCATGGTGTCTAAACATCAAAACATACAATGTGCATAAACATTCAGTAATTAAGCATACAAGCATTCACTTCATATCTCATGAAACGTTCTTTTCACTTACCTATGAATCATATGGCCTATATGGTTTCATACGACCAAATCATGCAATTCTAGAACTAAAAGTAGGGTTAAAACATTGAGAAATATACATCCCTATGCATATTTTTACTCCTAGGCCATGCAAATCTTAGGTGGCAAGGTTATGTAGTACCACATGGTCGTATGCTGAAAATTTAGGTGTCACACAGCCCTGCGTAGATTTGCATTGGGGGAGGGCGTGCATTTTTTACAAACATGATATATGAGCATAACTCGTGTGTTTTTACATGGCAAGTAGTGTGCGATACCCATGTTTTGGAAAACTTGCTATAATCCATCCAAAAACATGATATTTTACCATTTTATGCAACCACCATCATCTTAGCATGATTATATCTAAAGGCCTTAAAAACAAACACAAAGCAAGTTAAAAACATAAGAATGCATTTCATGATTCATCTTAAGTTCAACCTAAAGTTAACTAAGGTTTGGAGGAGAAGAATAAGATGGAGGAGAGGAAGCTAGCCACTATTACATGTTAGATTGAGGGGTTATGTTCTTGCCTTTATTACCTTGGATTTTCCTCCTTTAGTTTCCTTCTTTTCCTTTAGCTTCTTCCTTCTACTTCTTTCACCTTCTTTCTCTACAACTTTCTTTTTGGGTTCTCTCTTTTTCCTTGCCACTTTCTTCATTTCTTTTCTTAGCCTTTCTCTTGATCTCTTGTTTTCAGAAGTTGAGTGAGGGTGTGTAAGTGTGTTTATGTTGTTCCAAGCAAAAGGACAAGGGCCACTATTTATAAGGATTAGAGGTCAATTTTGCCAACTAGAATTCCTCTTTCCCATGTGTTATCTCTCCCTAATGGCTTAAAAGCCAGTTAAGATGGGTCCCAAAAATCCTTCAGATTCATTCTTTGACTAGAACCTTGATATTTGGCAAAGTTTTGAAGACGTTTTTCCCCACCTTCTTATAGCTTTACCTGTTAGGAACAATTTAATTAACTAATATTTGACTCAACATATTTTACTTTGGCTTTTGATTTGTGGAAAGCTCCAATTATGATTGTTTTTCTAATTATTGATATGGTTATTTTTATATAAAGATCTCTTCCTAACTCTAATATTTTCATTTTTAGGAAAAATCATATTTTGACCCTCAAGAATATTATATTTTAATCTTGGCAAAATTGTACTTTGAACTAAAAACTTTTAATAATTTTATTTTGACCCTTAAATTTCACCTAAATACTTTTATTCTTTGAATAATTTTTGTATATTTTTAGGGACTTAATGTTCCAAGGATTTTGTTGAAATCCCTTTCCTAGGTATTCATTATTTAATTTCTTATTGTTAATTATCTCTAATTAATTTTTATAGAAATTCCCAATAATCCTTTTTAAATTCTAAATTGATCCCATAAAATTCCATTATATTCTTAATAATTTTCTCAATGTTTCTTGTAGCTAAAACCCAAGAAAATTCCATGTTCCCTCATATAATTATTAATTGAATAATTTTTATTATTTAATTCATCTAATATTAATTTAATTAGGAGCTTAATTTTAAAAATGTTACAATAATCACAACTTGTTCATTTGAATAAATTAACTTTGTTAATTTTAAAAAAGAACAACGCTTGATCCTTGTGAGCAAGAAAGTGTCCAGGTGTATTTAGAAATTAAAGTCATCCAGAAATTACCTCCAGGAGTCATTTTTTCAGAAGAACCAAAAAAATCCACATGATGTAGTTGCTAGGATCTTATAGCAGAAACAGCATCTTTTGAAAAGAAATTTTTACTTATTTTACTTTTTGAAAACCAACACACAGCCTATCTTTATCAAAAAGCCCTGCGACTAACCATGACCGATGACAAGATTGCAAGACTAACCTGTAATTGGCCATGACTAATGGCGAGTTGCTATAAAATAGAAGAAAACCCCAAAAAAAAAATTGCTGAGTGTTGCATATTGGAAAATCTTATTGAGGGCGTTCACTGAGGTTTATTTATTTACTTATTTATTAGTATTAAACTAGAGTCAAAAAGCCCTGAATGTAGGAATTCTAAACTCGAAGGGTATGAAAATAAAAAATAAATAAATAAATAACCACTAGAGGCAGCAGAAACTCAATATAAGGACCCACTGTATTCTTGTGCCGTTCAAAACAAAAAAAGGATTGTGGTCGTTGTACCTACTTGTGCTCTCCTTTCTAATGAAATGTTATTTTCCAGCAACAACTAATTTTCTCGATAATTTCTGGTAAACCTATTATCCCAAAAGTATCCCACTATCAGTTTGTAATTACCCTAGACGTAGGGTTAGTATTCAAATTGGCGTTGAATGTCAAATGAAATGACCATGACTTTTGTCTGATTTATCATTTATATCTCTACGTTGCCGCCTTTGTCTACAATGTTTTATCGTCATTTCGATGCACTTTTCAATTCTAGGTTCATACCGGCTCTTCTGATTGCAAATTGTTAGAAGAAAAATGACAAAGAATCCTATTTCGTTGTTGCATCTCATAGTTGTTTTGTTCGTAATGTTCTGCTTCATGATTTCAAATAAGGAAAACAGGTTAGCATAAGACTATAAGACAACAAATCTAATCTTGGGTAGTTTTTGGAAATTCCTTTGTCAGATTGCCAAGTTTTGGGTTCCATACACAAGACAAATTGCAATATTACAAGGAAATTCTTGTGCAGTCAAGATAAGTCATCGGTGTCACTTCTTAGGATGCATATCATATCATTCAGGGCCAACAAGAGGGTTGGCTCAACTCTATTAGTAAATCCGAACAGTGTCGTTTAAAATGTCTTGAATTCTGTTCTTGATGGTAATCCCTTGTACGAAGGCATTCACCAAATTTGGTTTGCCCAATCTTATGGCTTGTTTGGTATGAGAGAAATGGAAGAAAAGAAAAGGAAATGGTAGATGGAGAATATCTTTTCTTAGATTTGCATTAATAAGAAGGAAAGAAAACAAAAGGGTTGGGAAGAAAAGAAATATGTGGGATTCACACCATTTGGGCACTTATTATTATCCATCCAGCGGGTGATGGAAAGAAAAGAAAGGAAAGGAAGAGAAAATGCATGTTATTAGATTTTGTTTGTTGCTGATGATATCATCAACCAACTATAAAAATTTAAGAAATGCATCGTTTAAACGAAACGCAATTAACAATTATATAAAATTATTTTTGAAAACCAAAAAACAAAATATAATTATAAATAAATAGTAAAAAAATGTAGAAATAAACACAAGTAAATGCATACTTATATTAACATAGACGAATAGAGATGGGATATACTATATTCGTTGTAAATATATTTAATCAGTTGAAAAATAATAAAATAATTTGACATCTTATTTACATGTATTTCATTTCTTTCTCTTAATAAAACCAAATAAGAAAAAGGTCTCTTCCTTTTCTTCTTGTCATGCTTAACAATGCATAATGCTATGTTCAGAAAGGGAAATAAGAAAGAAAGAAAAGGAAATGGGAGAGTGATTATATCTTTTCTCTATTTGGTATGCCTAAATAGAAGAGAAAACATGATTGAAAAGGTAGGGAAAAACATGTGGAACCCATGCCTCGCTTGCAATGTTTGCCATCTGCCCATTGAGTGATGGTAAAGGAGATAAATTTTACTAACTAGTGGATCCCACGCCTTTCTTAATCTATTTGCCAACTTGCCTTATATTATTTTGATTATATGAAATTAATTTAAAATTATTTTTGAAAATAAAAAACAAATGCACTAATAAATATATTTCATAAGATAAAAAATAATAAATTAAATTTAGCATCTTATTTACATGTATTTCTTTTTCTTTTTTTTAATGAAACCAAATAAGGAAAGGAAAATAATGAAAAAGAAAAATGAGTGATAATTTGTCCACTTCCTATCCCATTTCCTTCCTTTCTCTCGTATTGTTTACTTTCTTTTATTTTCCATTTATCATACCAAACAATGCATTAGTGTTCTACCTCTCACTACAAAAAAATTAAAAAAATAAAAAAAATTATTTTTTTTAAGGCTTAGCCTTGGTTTAAATAGTAACTAGTAGGCTTAACCATGGTTTCTAAAATTGTGTTTGAGCTATCCATCACAACTAGTTTAACAATGATTTTGGAAAATCACTACTACATTTATGTTTAACCATAGTTTCATAACCTTAATTATCCCAAATGGTATAATTGTAGTTAAGCCTAAAGTTTAATAGTGGTGTTATAACTGTTGTTAAACTAAGCGGTTAAACTTTTGGTTTAACTACAGCTACATAATAATTGCAGCTAAATAAGTGGTTTTGCTATAGTTATTAAATTGTGGTAGAGCCAAAGTTTAACTACGATTTTTTGTAATCATAATTAAATCATTATTATTTAATGATTTAAATCACTACTAAATTAAAAAAAATTTTAATAGTGTGCAAGTTTTATAGCTTACCAAGGGATTAAAAAATCCCTACAACACTCATTCTATCCTTATAAGTTTTACAACAAATACAGCAGTCCAATCCATTCATATTCAAAGACTAACAGTTTCATATATGTTCTGCAACACTACAATGTGTTAACCTCAATTATTCATCACTTAGGTTTGATTCCATGAAATTCCAAAGAAAAAAACTAAAACCGTGGCATTTTAATGCATAATGTCAAGGTTTAGACGCTCATACTTCGCCTTGTAAATCCCATGAACCCATCAATCACATTCTCTACTCTAACTCCATTCATACAATTCATACATAGCATAAACACAATCCATGAACCATGGATATGAAGCCAAAAACCAAAAAAAAAAAAAAGCAATTTATCAAACGGGTCCAAAAGTTAAATTTTTGGCACCAAATTTAAAAAATCATAATTAATTTTAAAAAATTGGAAATCAAGCAAACCATAGCTTTCTAGAAATCTCTAGATGTCAACTTTATGCTAAAAACAATTCCAAGCCAATATTACATCATTTGGACCATGTTTGACATCACAAAAGGCACAAAGGTCTGATTGGTTACTGATACTAATATAGATTTCTAATATGAACTTCAAAAATGTCCAATTAATTTCAAAACAATACAATACATGCAAATGATACCAATCTAGAAAGCTATAGATGTTCACTAGAGGGAAAAAATTATTCTAGACTATTCCAGGTTCGTTCAGACCACAAAAACCAATAACACAATGACATGGGTCTGACTAGATGCCTGGTGTTGGATAGCAAATTAAAAATTCATATCTCCCTCTCTAGATATCCAAATAGGGTGATTTTAGTTGGCACAAATCATTGGGAAGGTCTAACTTTTGCCTATAAAATTTCATGGCAATTGGACATCATTTGCCTTATGATTGACATAGAATAACTTTTGGACCAAAGCTAAAGTGATAGCAACCAAACTAAAAAATTTTCCAACTTCAAAAATTCCATAAACCTCTAAATATTCTGCACCTTAGCTTCTTAAAAAGCTCTTAACAATCTTTAGATGCATGCCAAATTTCATATCAAGAAGAGCTCATTTGAATAAAAAGTGACACAACCTACCAATATGGTCATTTTTTCTTCTCATAATGCAACTCTTTGGTCCAAATGTCTCCTTTTAGTGTTTGGCACCTCTTGGGCAAGTTTAAAAGTACTAATACATCACATATGAATTGCCCAAATGGTCCAAACGATCATGCATCTCAAACTCAATATGTTACATGCAAGAATACACATATAGGAATGGGCTACCAAGTACCCAAAACTTCCATTCTCATTGCTTTGGCTTTAATATTGATATATACAATGTATTCGCATACTTTTATATTTGCTCCAAGGTTTACATCCCAAAAATAACATATACATATGAATATTGACATCTCTTTACATCAAAGGCCATACAAAACTATACAAAGTGCCAAGAGATGGCCATTTATGTTTCATGGCCGCCAATCTTTGGCTCTTGAGCTCCACCTGGACCGTATGAGATGGGAAAGGGAAAAGGGTGAGATTCATGAGATCTCAATAGTTCATACACTCATTCAAGGAAGCAATCAAGGCATATAAACATGTCAAAGCATGCAAGTAAGCATCCAACTATTCAAAATCATACAACACATGATTTACATGTTATGAAAATCATATCAATGCCAAAAATAAGCTCTAGGGACTTTTGGTCTAGCCTCGCCCTATTTTAGAAACTTTTGGATTGGTCGCACCCTTAGTCTAGGGACTTTTGACTTGGCCTCACTCATCTATGAGACTTTTGGCCTTGTCTCACCCATTCCTAAGGACTTTTGGCTCTACCTCACCCATCACAAAAGGCTTTTAGCACTACCTCACCTTTTAAGAGCAATTTTCACAACCCAAAACATAAGCATATTGGCACTAATGCATCAAGACAATATCAAATGACAAGTCTCACAATACAAGTGCATACACAAGCATACAATGACCATCATATATCTAAGAATGCAACAAGAAAGAGTAAAGAGCTACGTCAGCAGTTAAACACAATCCTTCCCTTTCAACTTCTCTTTTCCCTTCTCGGTCTCATAACCGTAACTAGATGGAGCTTGAGTTCCTTGGCCTAAATATAACAAATAGCACTCAATTACACTCTTGGAACAAGCCAAGACATCACATACACTTAAGAAGCATACTTAGTCTATAATTCCCTTTTTGTTCCACACAAGATCTAATGAAGCTTCCAAGTCTTCCTTGAAAGGAAAAACACTTGGGAACCTTCCTAAGGGTCTTAGGAACCCTAACAAACACTCACATATACCAGGGGATTCATGCATCGAAATAGAATTTACAAGATGCTCAACAACCCTAGTTGCTCCATCTTGAAATTCACTAGCTCTTCTTCTAATTCCTTTGCATTTCTTAGCTTTGCATAGTCTAATTCAAGGGTTTTATACTTGTTCTAGGTTAGAACTTTCTTTCCTTTACTAGCTCTCAAGTTGGTAGAACTAACATGCATAAGAAGCAAATAAGAAGAAGCAAAGATACTGACGGGTTTTGTCACGCAACCCTCAAAATAAAACTAGGTTGGATATTATATGCAATATAGGGCATAACCTAGGTCATCTCCCTTGGAAATGGAATTCAATATTCAATTAGGTTTTCTAAATGTTAAAAGATCCTAAAAGCTATCTAATTTAGGTGGTTTTTTATTTAATTAAATTGAGTAAAATGAAATTGAAATAAAGTTCCTAAATTCTACCTAATTAGATGAATTATGGTTTAATGATGGACTTGTAACTAGCTTTGGATTCGTCTCTTGGTATCCACTATCCTTATCCTAATTCAATTATGATTAAGTCTGGCTTAAGAGTCCCTAATTGTGTTTATGGTAAGGGTTCTTGAATTACGACTCAAGATTCAAGAGATTAACAAAGTAATGTTGTATTGAAACCTCAATCCCGTATTAAATTGTCAATTCTTGTCTTTAAAATCAATGAACACTCAATTTGATTGATTAACCGATTAATTAGCCTCTGAAATATCATCCTAAAATGTTTAATTGATCAATTAAACACTAAGGAATCCTCAAATTAAACATTTAAGCACTCAACCTCTCACATACATTTTATCAAACACCTTGATTGCACACTTGGAAAATGGTAGGAAAATGAAAGTCCAGCACTTAATTCATGCAATTAATCATTCAAAAATTTCCTAATCAATGTCTAACCAATCATCAATCATAAACTACATCAACCTCAATCATTTACAAGCTTGACCAAGCAAATAAAACAATTAAAATTGATATAGAGAGAGAATAAAATAAAATGAACTCTTAGCCAAAAATCTGATTCTAATCCTTGGATTCAAGCTTCAACTCAAGAGCCTTCCTCTTAGCTAATCACAAGGTGGGTTAAAGCTTCATTGGAGAATGGAATGGAGTGGGAATGGAGGAGATGGCATGGAAAGGAATGGGTAGATGGACACTGGAGTGGATGAAGGGCGTGACGATGGGCGCGTCTGGATGAAGTCTCTTTTTCTTATTCGATGGATGATGGATTGTATATCTGGACCCGATTGCCCGAGTGTGTTCTTTTTAATTCCCTCATGAAAAGCACATGCATCTTATTCCATTATTAATCACGTGTTACTTCTTTTGCATTTTCCATGTCAGCTCAATTTTTTTATTATTTTCCTTCTCCAATCTGTAGCATCTCATTCCATGTAAATCTCTAGCTGCATGTTACAGCTGCTTCTCCTTCTTTGTCTAGCTCTCAAACAGAGGCTTTTTCCTTTTCAAACCAGAACCCACTCAACCTATAGCTAGTTCTTCTTTCATTCTATAGCTTTCCCATGTGATTGCTCACACGCTCTCAGCTCCCCTCTCCTTCTCTTCTTGTTGTTGTCTTCATTCCCATATTCTACCACGAGTTCCCACGCTCGCTTCCCTCTCTTCAAAAACCAATAGCTCCTTGCTTAAGTGCTCATTCCTCTTGAATCCTTCCCATGTGAAATCAAGACTATAGCTTCTGTATGCTTGTTTCTCCGTCTTTTTACATGTAGCTTCTTCATCATTCTTTCACGTCAAGCCCATTCTTCAGCCCAAGCCAAATGCACTCATTCTGCCTGTGCCAATCAACGTGCTCAGCTAGTTCTTCATGTGTGCTTTCTCCATCATGTAGCTCATGCTTCTTCTTCTCATCACATTACTTCTTTTTCTCACAAGCAACTTGTGCTTCTTCTCGTAGGTTCTTCCATTCATATACCCATACCAGCTATTTTGAGTTTTCCACAAAAGCTTCTACTCAAGCTGCTTCTACTCTATTTCTGTATGTGGGTGTATTTTTCTACTCGCTAACCCATAACCTTATATGTGTTTCTTCTCCTCTACTCCATGCAATGTTCAACTCATGCAACCTGTGGAAATCTTCTTGCTTATAGGTTGCTCTTTAATGAATCACATGCTTTCTTTCCTTGCCATGAGTTTCCTTTCAAGCTTCCCTTCATACAGCTCTATTTATTATGTTGTCTCTTCTTTGTTCTAGCCATGTCAGAATTGCATGGTGTTTGAAGCTCATACCTTCTCCAATTCAATTTACCATTCAAGCTTTAATTGTCCATTGAAATTTTGCACATAAAAATAAGAAAAATTAAGTAGAAAAAAATTCACAAAATTAATTAAAAGAAAATTATGCAATAAAATTCAAGAATTCTGTAAATAAATTCCTTGAGTGCATAAATGGCTATTAAAATAAAATCTTATATAATTGAAGTCTTAAAGCCATATTTCATTATTAAAATGCCTAAGTTTAGGAGAATAAAATAGGTAGAAATATGTGTTCATCATATACATAGGTATCTACCTTAAATTCTAGCCCTCTTCAAGAGTGGTTCCCTTTGCCTTCACCTTCCCTTTAATTCCCTACTCTCCCTTTTCTGAACCAAGCTCAAAACAAAACTAATTCAATAACTAAAACTATAAGAAGAGAGGGTAAAAAGAGAAGAACAAAATTCTAAGAAGGAAAGTTATGAAAATCTCAAGTTTTGCTCATCTTTCTCCTTGTTCTTCCTTGGCTTCTCTTGGTCTCTCTCTCTCTCTCTCTAGCTCTTTTCTCTGATTTAGACGAAGCATAAGTTTATTAGAAGAAAAAAGGGCTTTTAGGGTCGTTAAGAAACAAAAATTCACTTTTTCACGCTTCTTTCAGATTAAACCTCGCTATAGCAGAAAATATCCCTCGCTACGGCGAGCACGTATCGGTCCTAGACCCCTGTTCTCGCTACGGTACGCTATTGCGAAAAACTCCCTGATTTTTGTATAAGACCCCTGAACTCACAATAGCTAATTGCATTCTCGCTATAGCGAATTAGTACATTCACTATAACCCACTGTAGCAAATCAGGACACTCACTATAGCCAACAAGGGTCTTGACTATAGCCAGCAGACTTAGAAAAATTTCAGAAATCCTTATTATTATATTTCTACCCCCTTTAGAACAAATTTCATCCTCAAAATTTAAATACATACCTCAAGGGAATAACTCTGGATATTTTTACCTCATTTTATCCTCCAATTCCCAGGTTGTTTCGTCAAATGTTAGGCCCCTCTAGACCACTTTCACTAGAGGAATGTTTTTGCTTCTTAGCTGTTTCAGCTTAGCATTCACAATTCTCTCCAGTTTCACTACATAGGAAAGATTTTCCTGTAATTGAACATTCTCATACTCTATGACATGTGAGGGGTCTGGTAAGTACTTTTTCAACTAGGAGACATGAAAAACATCATAAATTTGGGCTAAGTTAGGAGGTAACGCTATCCAGTAAGCTACGGGACTAATTTTCTCAAGGATTTCAAATGAACCAATATACCTAGGACTGAGCTTTCTTACCCTCATTGACCGACCCACTCCCTTCACTGGAGACACTAGATGAACGCATGGTCTCTAATCTCAAACTCTAACAGCCTCCTTCTTTTATCGGTATAGCTTTTTTGCCTACTTTTGGCCGTGAGGAGTTTCTTTCTAATCAATTCTATTTGTCAGGTGGTCCAATCTACAATCTCAAGCCCTATTAAGTTCCTCTCACCTAGCTCAACCCAACATAAAGGGGATTTTCATTTTCTCCCATACAAAGCCTCATAAGGGGCCATTTGAATAGTGAAATGGTAACATTATGATATGCAGATCCTACTAATGGTAAATACACATCCCAGTTACCCCTTATTTCTAGTACATATGCCCTCAATATGTCTTCTAAGGTTTGGATGGTCCTCTCGGTCTGACCATCTGTCTAGGGATGATATGCAGTACTAAACCACAACTTGGTCCCTAAGGCATGCTGCAATGACCTCAAGAAGTTCGATATAAACTTAGGGTCTCTATCTGAAACTATGCTACTAGGTACTCCATGAAGTCACACTATCTCTCTGATATACAACTAGGTTAATTTATCCAGTGTGTGAGTAGCCCTGATTGCTAAAAAGTATGCAGACTTCGTGAGTCTAGCTAAAACTACCCAGATAGCATCGTGTCTAGAAGATGTCCTAGGTAACCCTATAACAAAGTCCATGGCTATACTATCCCACTTCCACTCGGGGATATCTAGGAGTTGCACCAATCCAACGAGTCTTTGATGTTCCACTTTCACCCTCTAACATACTAGGTATCTAACCACATAATTTGTCACGTCATTTTTCGTCCCTGGCCACCAGAAAATCCTTTTTAAAATCCTGATACATCTTGGTGGCACTTGGGTGGATAGTATACTTACTTCTATGTGCCTCTTCTAAAATACTTTCTCTCAATTCATTCTGACCAGGCACATAGATTCTATCTTAGTATACTATTATACCATTCTCAAACACCTTAAAATCTGTGGTCTTACCTTAGAAAATCTCATTCCTGATCCGTCTCAAGAACTCATCCTCTCTTTGGGCATTTAAGATATGGGTTCTCAATACATTCTTAAGTTGGGATTCACTCAAAACAATTTACCCAATATCACCTAACAGGAGAGGTTCATATTTCTAAATTTCTCTAGGAGATCTTGCTCCCTAATCATCATATGGGCTACATGGATGGACTTCCTACTCAAGGCATCCGCCACCATATTGGCATTACTCGAATGATACTTCAAGATATAATCATAATCCTTCAGGAATTCCATCCATCTTCTCTATCTCATATTCAGTTCCTTTTGATTGAACAGGTATTTCAGACTCTTATAGTTACTGTAAATCACTATGGTAGCACCATACAGATATGCCTTTAGATTTTAAAAGCAAACACTACGGCGGCTAATTCTAAGTCATGTGTGGGATAATTCTCCTTATGAGGCTTCAACTGCCTAAAGGCATATGCCACTACTCTATCTTGCTACATTAACACACATCCTAACCCTTTGTCTGAGGCATCACAATAAATCATAAATGGTTCACTAGGGTCAAGGATAATCAGTACAGAGGCAGTGGTTAAACAGAGCTTTAACTCTTGGAAACTCCTCTCACATCTATCATCCTACACGAAAGATGTCTTTTTCTTAGTCAGCCTCATCAGTGGTAAGGCCATATGAGAAAAGCCCTAAATAACTCATCTATAGAATCTTGTCAAACCTAAGAAACTCATAACCTTGGTAATCATTCTCGGTCTATCCCACTGTAACACAGCTTCTACTTTATAGGGATCAATCGCGACCCCTACCTATGATATCACATGACCTAAGAATCTCACCTTGGTTAGCCAAAACTGACATTTACTAAGTTTAACATATAACCTCTTATTTCTCAGGGTCTTTAAAACTAATCTCAAATACCTCTCGTGCTTCTCAAAGGATCTAGAATACACTAGGATGTCATCAATGAAGACCACCACAAACTGATTTAAATAAGGTATGAATACCCTATTCATGTAATCCATGAACACAGCAGGCGCATTGTCAACCTGAATGGCATCACAAGGAACTTATAATGCCTATATCTCATTCTAAAGGCCATTTTGGAGACGTCTTCAATTCTCATTCTCAACTAATGGTACCCAGATCTAATATCTATCTTAGGAAACACAGATGCCCCAGTTAATTAATCTAATAAATCATCAATTCTAGGGAGAGGATATTTATTCTTGATGGTAACTTTATTCAACTTTCTATAATCTATGCACAATCGTAAGCTACCATCCTTCTTTCTCATAAATAACATTGGAGCTCCTTAAGGTGAAATACTAGGGCGTATAAATCCTTTCTCTAACAATTTTTCTATCTACTTTTTCAACTTAGCGAGCTCAGTGGGAGCCATCCTATAAGGATTCTTGGACACTGGTCCAACCCTAAACACTATGTCTATAGGGAACTCTAACTCTCTATCAGGGGATAGACCACTAAAGTCAAAATATTTAGGAAAAACCTCTAGAAATTCCCTGACAATTGGGATCTCCTCTATCCCTTCCTCTACCTCATCCTGAATAGAGAAAAAGACTAGAAACCCTTAACATCCATACTCTAAATGTCTCACAACTTGGGCAGTAGTGACAAAGGATAACTCAGCTCCTACCTTAGGGTTGGTCACACAAGCAGGTAAGAAAATTATTCGGTGTTTACAATCAAGTACCACATTATTTGCGGTCATCCAGTTCATACCATCAATCAAATCAATACCATGGAAGGGCATACAAATCAAATCAATAGTGGTTTGCTAATGATTAAACTGAACAATGACATTTAAACAAGCATAGAAGTAACAACGTGGCTTCTAGTAGATGTAGTGATAGACAAGTTGATAAACACATATTTTATCTACTTTTATCCTCCTAAACTTAGATATTTTAGTTCCAAATATGGCTTTAAAACTTCAATAAGATAAGATTTCATGTTAATAGCCATTTCTATACTCTAGGAATTAAAATTGCAAAATTCTTGAATTTTAATGCATAACTTATTTTAAATGAATTTTGTGAATTTTCTATTTTATCTCTTTCATTCTTTTATGCAGATTTTTTGCTGGGCAATTGGTATTTGAATAAGAGATTGCTTTGGAGAAAAAGTGGAGGTTTGCCAAGTCCAAGGAAGCCTTGCATTCCATCTTCTCATTATCACGTCTCTCACCCATTTGGTCTGCACATATATATCATGTATGGGTCTTCCTCTATGGAGCATCAACACGTTGCAGCAGTATACTCTTACGGGTTGAAGGAACAAATACGCATGAAGCATACAAGCTTGGGTTGACGTGGAATAACTTGAGCTAAAGAAGAAAACCAGCAGCGACGTGAACGTGAAACGAAGAAGCTCACATGCAGAGAGAGGAAGTGACTTCATCGTGGAAGAAAAAGGATGCCACGTGAACTCCCACTAATGCAGAAACAGAGGAGAACTTGTAGGAGCTGCATGGGAGAAAAGAAAACAACGTGGAAATGAATATAGTAGTCTGGACAATAGCAAAATGAACAAGAAGCAGCTGTAGAACGAGGAAGAAGCAAGGAACTCGTGTAGAAGGAGCAACTCGAAGAGAAGAAGGAGCTTGGAAGCACTCTCGAGCTGGTTTGTAAGGTTGAACAGAGGCAGATAACCTCGTGAGTAAGAATATATAGAGGCAGCATAAAAGGGAGCTACAGCAAAGCAACAACGTAGATGCATGAAGCGAGGAACAACGAGCTGAACAGGGGAGAAGCCACGTCTGGTTTGAAAACGGAATGGCAGCAGCAGAAGGTGTATTTGAGAGGAAGAAAGTGATGCTGAAAGAGGGGAATAAGGCAAGCCGAATGTGGCTGAACAAAGAGCAGCTGCATGAAGAAAAGAGACATCTCGAGCAGCTAAAACAAGGAAATCTGAGCAGAGCATGAGAGAATGAGCAACACACAACCAGCAGCTACAGCGTGAAGAAGCTGCAGAAGCTGGAGAAGAAGAAATACGTGAACAGAAACGCTGAAGCATATGGATTATTATATTGAATGGGACCCACACCTTATTTCACATGCAAAGCTACGGGAAATTGGCAAATAAGAGAGAGCACGTGAATTGATTAATGAATAGCACGTGAATGAAGAAAAGAGACGTGAAAGGGGAAGAGAGACGTGAATGAAGAAAAGAGACGTGAACAAGGAGGGAAGGAGAATATAAAAACTTAAAAAGGGGGACGCCTCCACACACACATTCCACCCCTTCGTCCAACCATTCACCCACGCCTCCATTCATCCATCCATCCCTCCATTCCATACTCCATCATCCATCCACCGAATGAAGATCTAATTCATTCTTCTTGAGGCTAGCAAGGGAGGAAACTCTTGAGTAGAAGCTTGAATCCTTGGAGAAGAAGCAAAATTCTGGCTAAGATTTTCTTTAATTTTCCTACACTTTTTCTTATTCTGTATAATCTCGGTTGAGTTATATTTGATTAGAAACTTGTGTAATTAATTAGTGGCTGGTTAGACACTGATTAGGAAACCCTTTTTGTTGATTAATTAGTTAAATTTGAATTTGGTTTTTCATTATTCTCTCTAATCTCTCATGTATGCCACGAAGGTGTTCGATGAATTGCATGAGTAAGGTTGTGTGTTTAAATGTCTATTTGAGAATTCCTTGGTGTTTAGTTGGTTAATTAAACATTTTTGGATGATGAATCAGAAGATAATTAATTAGTTAATCAATCAAATTAGATGTTCATTGATCTTAAAGACAAGAGTTAACGGTTTAATGCGGGATTGAGGTCTCAATTCAACATTAGATTGTTAATCTCTTGATTCTTGCGTGGTAACTCAAGATAATTTCTAATGAACATAATTAGGAACTCTTAGACCAGAATTAATCACAATTAGAATAGGATAAGGATAGTGGATACCAAGAGACGATTCCTAAGCTAGTCACAAGCCATTATCATTTACAATTTATCTAATTAGGTAGACATTAGGAAATTTTGATTCAATTCAGTTTAGGATAGTTTAATTCAATTAAAAATCCCCCAAATTAAATTGTTCTAGGACCTTAGAACACTTAGAGAACCTAATTAAACATTGAATTCCAATTCCAAGGGAGATGACCTAGGTTGTGCCACTTGCTATATATTTAGTCAACCTAGTTTTATTTTGAGGGTTGCACGACAAGCCCGTCAAAATTTGGCGCCGTTGCCGGGGAATTTGGAGTCTCAATTGTTTGAGAAAGTTTTCTAAGTGTTTTTGTTTTGTTTTATCTTTATTTTAGTTCTATTTTGATTTGATTTTCGTTCTGTTTTGAACTTGGAATCGGTTAATTTCGGTGTTGCGCGTTAATTGTCCTGGTTGCTGGAATTTTCGTTCAAAGTGCCCAGAAAATTCTCATACTTTGTTTTTCAAGGTTTTTGGGTGTTCTGAGCAAAAGTAATAGCCTAGCTATTAGGTGCACCATTTTTTGGCCAAATTCCAACGTTTGAGGCACTTTTTCTAATTTTTTTTGTATTTTTTCGAATTTTTTAGGAATTTTTCAATTTTTCTGTATTTATTTTCTTTATTTTTTGTGACTTTGTTTTGTGTCACTAACCTCTGTTTAGGAGTGTTTTTCATAGTTAAGTAAGTCTTAGCTTCATTTGAATTTTATTTTCTTGATTTTGATTAATTTTTGTTATACCTTGTTAGTGATCTGTTTTGTGCTAAAAGTAATTGTGCTTCTCATTTTTCTTTGCTTTAAATGGATCCATATTTTTCTAATCAAGGTGTTTATGATCCTTATGCAAATGATAGGATTTCTCAGAAGTTGGATAATGCCATGTCAATGCTTCATGGTCTTCTTGAAAGACAAAGACAAGAGCAACAAGCCCAACAATATCAACAAGCATGCTACCAACCATACCACCATCCATATGAGATTCGTCCAAATTACCATCCTCATTATGAACCACATCATAACTTCCATATGCAAGAGCCATACCTTGATTACCATATGCAAGAGCCAAACTATCGTCCTTACAATTACCATGAGGGGTACATGCAACAAGATCCTCAAAGGGAACCAAGTTCGGAAGAAAGGATGAGGCAACTAATGGAAGCTTGTGATGTTCAACATCAGCAAATGCAGCAAATGCAGCAAATGGCCCAACGGATAACTAAACGGTTACAACTCTTTGACCAACAATTGAAGGATTCAGGATTTCAAATGAATCAACCAACTTCAAGTGCTACTGAATCAATTGAAGAGCAAATTAGAAGGGAATGTATAGAGGAGGAAGAGTCTTATTCATTAGGTAATATCCTTCCATCTTCTAATGTCTTACAATTTGTTGGAACTGATTCTAGTTTGCCTGATAGCACTGTGATTAATGATGCATATAATGTTGTTGATTCTAAATTGTATGATGATATTGTTGATGAGGAAATTATTGTTGAATCTCCTGATATGGTTGATTGTGGCAGTTCATTGAGTAAAATTGATACATTTGTTGATGTTAAGGAATCCTTGTGTACTGATGCACTTGGGATATCTACACCTAGCTGTGATTATAGTGAAAATTTCATTTCTGAATCAATTGATGAATCTATTGAGTCTAGGGTAGTAGATAAGTGTGGGGGTGACTTGGAATATGATGATCATGCTATTCTTGGTGTGGGATTAGTTGATAAGTCTGTTGATGATACACCTATTGAGTTTAGAGACAACATGCCATCTGGATCATGTGACATAACTGATTTGGATGCATTTCTTGATTCTATGTGTGTTGAATCCACTCTATGTGATGAATACTCTCAGATTAATTCTTCCATTGAGACTAGTGAGTCCATCACATATACTGATCATTATGATTCCTCACTAGCATGTCATGATGTGACTGATGAAATGGTAAATGTAGCATGTGAAAATAATATAGGCATTGAATTTGTTGAGCAGCTTGTTGATAACTCAGACTCTAATTCACAATGCTTATGTGATGATATGCATACATGTCCTATATGTGCTGAGATTAATGAATTTTTGGAGTCTGATAAGTCTATTGAATCTATGGAATCCTTGGTCTGCACTGAAATTGTTAATGAACCTGATTCTACTGATCATACTAGTGTTTATGATAGTATGCATAGTGATAGTGCTGATGTTGAAAATTCTATTGATCCTTTTGCTGTTGTTGATGCTAGTAGGAGACTTGATTTTGTTGTTAATCATTGTCTAGAATGTTATGAGCCTACTAATGTCTCTTTGTTCAGGGAAGATGTCATCTCTATTGTTGAAAGTCCTGAACAGATTTCTGAGGTAGGTGAAATAGTTCCCAACGAATCACAGGCTCTCCCAGTAGAGGAAAAGCAGCTGTCAGACACCTTGAACTTAAAGGATTATGAGAAGTTGCAGTTTAATTTTCCTATTGATGCAGTGACTCTTACTGATGAGAGTCCTATAGATTTTATTGGTTTTGATAGATTTTTAGGAAATTTTGATTTTAAATTTTCTTTCTTTAGTTTTAATTGTCTGAAATTTGATTTTTCTTCTTTTCTTGGTCCTACATATGCTGAAAATGACTTTC
Organism: Erythrophleum fordii; assembly: GCA_032878935.1. Classification (NCBI taxonomy): domain Eukaryota; kingdom Viridiplantae; phylum Streptophyta; class Magnoliopsida; order Fabales; family Fabaceae; genus Erythrophleum; species Erythrophleum fordii. The sequence continues at coordinate 4,251,987 of JAVQMF010000055.1, forward strand.
CTAAACTACTGTTGGTTAAGAAAGTCCATGAGTCAACACTGCATGATCAATCCAAATGTTTTAAAGTGGTTAGACTCAAATTTGTCCAGTTAAGAAGGAATAAAGTAGTTTTGATTTTAATTTTTGATACATATGATTAGTTAGTCCTTAATAAAACTCTTCTTAGTTTAGGATGTAGTTTTCTTTTCTTTATTGCATTACAGTTTGTTTTGTTTTTGTTTTGTAGGAAATAAACTGCTAACCAGCTACATGGAAATCTTAGCCTACCTTGAGATCTCCATCTTCAAGTCCATCCGGTTGTATACTTTCCCTTTCACTCTTTATCTTATGTTGTTTATCTGTTTACTGGACTGGTGCTGACATTGAGGACAATGTAACATTTAAGTGTGGGGGAGAGAGTCATTTCATTCCATTCCATTTTTATTCCATTTTTCTTTTCCATTTCATCCTTTCCTTGTTTTGGAAAAAAAAAAAAATTGAAATTTTTTGAGAAAATTTTTGAAAAATAGCATGACTTTTCTTCAATTTTTCTGTAAAAGTTGCAAGTTGAGATGATTATAGCTTGGATTTGCTTAAGACATGATAAGTGATGGATCTTGTGTCTTAATTCAAGTGAAGTGGCAATGAATTTGATTTCAATGAATTATTTGATAGCCATTAGCTGGTGAGGATTTGAGCCTTAATTGTTCAATTCTAGTGTGTTTTCACCGATCTTTGTTTCACTCTAGAACTTGTCTTGATTCTTTGCTGAGATCACATTTGTATTTGCATGCATAAAAATGATAAGGCATTCATTTTTTTTTTTTTTTTAGCTAGATAGCCAAAAAGCCAACCCTATATGCATTTTATCCATTGTTTTAGCCACTTTGAGCCTTGATTTTCTTTTCTTGTTAAACCATAGCCAAAAAAAAAAAAAAAAAAAAATTTCCACCTTGTTTCAAGATGCCTTAGAAATTCAAGGAGCATTACATCTAATTAGGATAGGTGAATGTGTGCTTTGCATCCATTAAGGCCATTGTGATTCAAAGAATTTGTTCAAAAAAAAAAAATTTTACAAATGCAAAGAAAAGAGATAGAAAAGCAAAAAAAAAAAAAAGAGAAAAGAAAAGAAAAGGAAGCATGAAAAAAAAAAAAAAAAAAAAAGGAAAAAAAAAAAAAAAAAGATTATCTTAAGTTGAGTTTATAGTTGCTTGTATTAGTTGGAAATAAGGCCTTGGATGCACACTCTTCCTTATCCTAAATTGTCATTGAGTGCTCTTGAGGTCCTAAGGTGTTCTATTTGCTGTTTGTTTTTCCTTTTATTCTTTTTGTATCCATTCGTTTCATTTCCTTAACCCCATTACAACCCTGAATAAAGTCCTTTGATTTGTGCATTGCATTTGGCATAGGTGGTGGAGATTTAGAAGCTAGACAAGCTTATGGTAGTGAATTTTGATAGGTGAAATTTGAGTGAAACACATCCCTTTAAACACTTGAGAGTTGAGAGTAAACACTAAACCAATCCATGAGAGGCTATGCATTTCAATTCATTCTTTTCAAATGAAATTGCCATGGAGTTTGATTTCTTGATGCAAGTGAAGTTAACTTGGATTGTTGAAGTGATGAAAAGTTATGATTAGTCTCTAACTTGTGATTTTTACACTCTCTTTCCCATTTTCATTTTCCATATTCTAGTCTACTAACCGGGTGCTACAATTCATTCTTTATCTTGGATTTTGAGCTTTGCCCAGGAGTGCAAAGGTTTAAGTGTGGGGGAATTTGATAAACACATATTTTATCTACTTTTATCCTCCTAAACTTAGACATTTTAGTTCCAAATATGGCTTTAAAACTTCAATAAGATAAGATTTCATGTTAATAGCCATTTCTATACTCTAGGAATTAAAATTGCAAAATTCTTGAATTTTAATGCATAACTTATTTTAAATGAATTTTGTGAATTTTCTATTTTATCTCTTTCATTCTTTTATGCAGATTTTTTGCTGGGCAATTGGTATTTGAATAAGAGATTGCTTTGGAGAAAAAGTGGAGGTTTGCCAAGTCCAAGGAAGCCTTGCATTCCATCTTCTCATTATCACGTCTCTCACCCATTTGGTCTGCACATATATATCATGTATGGGTCTTCCTCTATGGAGCATCAACACGTTGCAGCAGTATACTCTTACGGGTTGAAGGAACAAATACGCATGAAGCATACAAGCTTGGGTTGACGTGGAATAACTTGAGCTAAAGAAGAAAACCAGCAGCGACGTGAACGTGAAACGAAGAAGCTCACATGCAGAGAGAGGAAGTGACTTCATCGTGGAAGAAAAAGGATGCCACGTGAACTCCCACTAATGCAGAAACAGAGGAGAACTTGTAGGAGCTGCATGGGAGAAAAGAAAACAACGTGGAAATGAATATAGTAGTCTGGACAGTAGCAAAATGAACAAGAAGCAGCTGTAGAACGAGGAAGAAGCAAGGAACTCGTGTAGAAGGAGCAACTCGAAGAGAAGAAGGAGCTTGGAAGCACTCTCGAGCTGGTTTGTAAGGTTGAACAGAGGCAGATAACCTCGTGAGTAAGAATATATAGAGGCAGCATAACAGGGAGCTACAGCAAAGCAACAACGTAGATGCATGAAGCGAGGAACAACGAGCTGAACAGGGGAGAAGCCACGTCTGGTTTGAAAACGGAATGGCAGCAGCAGAAGGTGTATTTGAGAGGAAGAAAGTGATGCTGAAAGAGGGGAATAAGGCAAGCCGAATGTGGCTGAACAAAGAGCAGCTGCATGAAGAAAAGAGACATCTCGAGCAGCTAAAACAAGGAAATCTGAGCAGAGCATGAGAGAATGAGCAACACACAACCAGCAGCTACAGCGTGAAGAAGCTGCAGAAGCTGGAGAAGAAGAAATACGTGAACAGAAACGCTGAAGCATATGGATTATTATATTGAATGGGACCCACACCTTATTTCACATGCAAAGCTACGGGAAATTGGCAAATAAGAGAGCACGTGAATTGATTAATGAATAGCACGTGAATGAAGAAAAGAGACGTGAAAGGGGAAGAGAGACGTGAATGAAGAAAAGAGACGTGAACAAGGAGGGAAGGAGAATATAAAAACTTAAAAAGGGGGACGCCTCCACACACACATTCCACCCCTTCGTCCAACCATTCACCCACGCCTCCATTCATCCATCCATCCCTCCATTCCATACTCCATCATCCATCCACCGAATGAAGATCTAATTCATTCTTCTTGAGGCTAGCAAGGGAGGAAACTCTTGAGTAGAAGCTTGAATCCTTGGAGAAGAAGCAAAATTCTGGCTAAGATTTTCTTTAATTTTCCTACACTTTTTCTTATTCTGTATAATCTCGGTTGAGTTATATTTGATTAGAAACTTGTGTAATTAATTAGTGGCTGGTTAGACACTGATTAGGAAACCCTTTTTGTTGATTAATTAGTTAAATTTGAATTTGGTTTTTCATTATTCTCTCTAATCTCTCATGTATGCCACGAAGGTGTTCGATGAATTGCATGAGTAAGGTTGTGTGTTTAAATGTCTATTTGAGAATTCCTTGGTGTTTAGTTGGTTAATTAAACATTTTTGGATGATGAATCAGAAGATAATTAATTAGTTAATCAATCAAATTAGATGTTCATTGATCTTAAAGACAAGAGTTAACGGTTTAATGCGGGATTGAGGTCTCAATTCAACATTAGATTGTTAATCTCTTGATTCTTGCGTGGTAACTCAAGATAATTTCTAATGAACATAATTAGGAACTCTTAGACCAGAATTAATCACAATTAGAATAGGATAAGGATAGTGGATACCAAGAGACGATTCCTAAGCTAGTCACAAGCCATTATCATTTACAATTTATCTAATTAGGTAGACATTAGGAAATTTTGATTCAATTCAGTTTAGGATAGTTTAATTCAATTAAAAATCCCCCAAATTAAATTGTTCTAGGACCTTAGAACACTTAGAGAACCTAATTAAACATTGAATTCCAATTCCAAGGGAGATGACCTAGGTTGTGCCACTTGCTATATATTTAGTCAACCTAGTTTTATTTTGAGGGTTGCACGACAAGCCCGTCACAAGTCAAAAAGCAAATTACTAACAGCCAGACCTAATTGTCTCACATAATCATAAGATATAAACGAGTGAGTAGCACCCAAATCAAGGATAGCAACTATAGGAAAGCCATTCACTATCAGGGTAAGTCGGATCAAATTAAGGGACGCACTGACTTCTTACTAAGTAAGGGTGAACACTCTGCCCTGGGTTTGCAGCCTAGGAAGAGGCACTATATCTACCTTGGGACAATTCCTGGCGATGTGCCCTAACTTCTCACACTTGAAACAAGTCACTGAGGATTGCTAGGAGGATGACTGGCTCCAGGGAGATGGCATCTTCTTGCCCCTTTATGGCCTTTTATTCCATGACGCCTTACCTCTCCTTTTGGTACTGGGTGTCATGCTAGAACCCTCTTTTGGTCTCAGTCTTTTCAACTGAAACTCCCTTCTAACTAGTTAAAGTTACAGCAGGTATGATAGCTCACAGGTTATTCTCAATCACCCTGCTGACCTCTACAAGGGTATTAAACTTTCTAATCTGCTGTGGAGTAACTCTGTCGCTAATCAGGGGTTTCAACGTAGTCTCAAACTACTCACATCTCCAAGGCTTATCATCATACCTTTGGAGGTAAGAGGAATACCGAGACAACTCAATAAACTTAGCCACATACTGGTCAACAATCATCTCTTTAGTCTGTTTCAAGCCCATAAATTCCATCTCTTTCTGTTTCCTTACCAAACTAGGAAAGTTTTTCTCATAAAATTCCACCAAGAAGCTTTCCCAAGTGATCTATATGTTCTTGATCTCCATGAGGGGTTTTGTGTTATGCTACCATCTATCAGCTTCCTTCTGTAGTATGAAAGTGGCGAGTTGAGCTTTCTACTCTGTAGTACAATCCATTACTGAAAATATCTTTTTCAACTTTATGACCCAAGCCTCTGCCTTATGCGCATCTAATTCCCCATCAAAAGAGGGTGGACTATTCTTCCTGAACTGATTCAACAGTTTCTGGATAGGCATTTGGGTCTAAACAGGCTCCTAGGGAAGTGCAGGCGGAATGCCAGAAGTGGATGGCTGAGGTACAGGAACTTCTCTCTTGGCTTCTTCTTGCTTAGCCAAGGTATGTTGCAACTCCATGATCATGTCATGCTATAGCTGGGCAATTTACCTCTGCCGTTCCAGCATCTCCTGCTGCTGACCTATCATGGCTTCATACCGATCAAGTCTCTTCATGATGGTCCGCAGAGGATCTTCAGGTCCAACCAGAACCTTTAGCTCACTCTCTAAACCCTGGGTGGCCTACTTCTATCCCTGCCCTATCTAGTCTCAACCATTTGTCTGAAAAGAAGTAGCAACCCTCAATTCATAGTTGTATCTCAAGCACATATGCATGTGTACTTCATCACTTCCATGGTAATTCACACCTTAACACAACCAAAAATGCAATTCAAGAGTTAAAGACCAAGAAAAAGTGCCTGAACCTTTGCTTTGATACCAAAAATGTAACATCACAATGTGTTAACCTCAATTATTCATCACTTAGGCTTAATTCCATGAAATTCCAAAGAAAAAAACTAAAACTGTGGCATTTTAATGCATAATGTTGGGGTTTAGATGCTCATACTTCGCCCTGTGAGTACCATAAACCCATCAATCATATTCTTTACTCAAAATCCATTCATAAAATTCATACATGGCATAAAATAATCCATAAACCATAGATATGAAGCTAAAAACTAGAAAAAATGCAATTTATCAAATGGGTCCAAAAGTTAGATTTTTGGCTCCAAATTTGAAAAATCATAATTAATTCTAGAAATTTGGGAATTAACCAAACCATAGCTTTCTAGAAAGATCTAGATGTCAACTTTATGTAAAAATAATTACAAGCCATAATGGCATCGTTTGGACCATGTTTGACATCGAGAAAAGCATAAAGATCCAACTAGTTACTGATATTGATATAGATTTCTGATATAAATTTTAAAAATATCCAATTAATTTTAAAAAAATCTAATCCATGTAAATGATACCAATCTAGAAAGCTATGGATGTTATCTAGTGGGAAAAAATTATTCTAGACCATTCCAAGTTCGTTCAGATGATAAAAACTAATCAAACAGTGACACAGGTCTGACGGATGTATGGTGCTGGATAGAAACTTTAAAAATTCATATCTCCCTTTCTAGACATCCAAATGGAGTGATTCTAATTGTCACAAGTCACTAAAAGGTCTAGTTTCTTCCTATAACATTTTACAGCAATTGGACATCATTTGTCTTATTATTGACATAGAACAATTTTCGGACCAAAGTTATAGTGACAGCAACCAAACCAGAAAATTTTTCAACTTCAAGAATTCATCATAAATTTCATAAACCTCTAAATATTCTAAAACTTAGCTTCCTAAAAAGATCTTAACAATCTCTAGATGCATGCCAAATTTCAGATCAAGAAGAGCTCATTTGGATAAAAAGTGACACTGCCCACCAATATGGTCATTTTTACTTCTCATAATGCAACTCTTTAGTCCAAACGGCTCCATTTAGTGTTTGGCACCTCTTGGGCAAGTTTAAAAGCACTAATACATCACATATGAATTGCTCAAATGGTTCAAACTATCATCCATCTCAAACTCACTATACTACATACAAGAATACACATCTAGAAATGGGTTACCAAGTACCCAAAACTTCCATTCTCATTGCTTTGGCTCTAATATTGATATATACAACGTATTCACATACTTTTACATTTGCTCCAAGGTTTACATCTCAAAAATAATATATACGTATGAATATTTGCATCCCTTTACATCAAAGGCCATACAAAACTATACAAAGTGCCAAGAGATGGCCATTTATGCTTCATGGCTTCCAATCTTTAGCTTTTGAGCTCCACCTAGACCATATGAGATGGGAAAGGGAAAGGGGTGAAATTCATGGAATCTTAATAGCTCATACACTCATTCAAGGAAGCAATCAAGGCATATAAATATGTCAAAACATGCAAGTAGGGATCTAACTATTCAAAATCATACAACACATAATTTATATGCCATGAAAATCATATCAATGCCAAGAATAAGCTCTAAGAACCTTTGATCTAGTCTCACCTTATTTTGGAGACTTTTGGATTGGCCTCACCCTTAGTCTCGGGACTTTTAACTTGGCCTCACTCATCAATGAGACTTTTGGCCTTGTTTTACCTATTCCTAAGGACTTTTGGCTCCACCTCACCTATCACAAGGGACTTTAACACTACTTCACCCTTTAAAAGCAATTTTCACAACCCAAAACATAAGCATACTGACACCAATGCATCAAGGCAATATTAAATGGCATGTCACACAATACAAGTGCACACACAAGCATACAATGACCATCATATATCTAAGAATGCAACAAGAAAGAGTAAAGAGCTACGTCAACAGTTAAACACAATCCTTCCCTTTCAACTTCTCTTTTCCCTTCTCGGTCTCATAACCGTAACTAGATGGAGGTTGAGTTCCTTGGCCTAAATATAACAAATAGCACTTAATTACACTCTTAGAACAAGCCAAGATATCACACATACTTAAGAAGCATACTTAGTCTATGATTCCCTTTTTGTTCCACACAAGGTCTAATGAAGTTCTAAGTCTTCCTTGAAAGGAAAAACACTTAGGAAGCTTCCTGGGGGTCTTGGAAACACCAAAAAACACTTACATATACCAGGGGATTCATGCATCAAAACAGAATTTACAAGGTTTTCAACAATCCCTAGTTGCTCCATCTTGAAATTCACTAGCTCTTCGTCTAATTCCTTTGCATTTCTTAGCTTTCCATACTATAATTCAAGGGTTTTATACTTATTTTAGATCATAACTTTCTTCCCTTTGCTAGCTCTCAAGTTGGTAGAACTAACATGCATAAGAAGCAAAGAAGAATAAACAAGATACATAGGCATCTACCTTAAATTCTAGCCTTCTTCAAGAATGGTTCCCTTTGCTTTCACTTTCCCTTTAATTCTTCACTCTCCCTCTTCTGAACCACGGTCAAAACAAAACTATTTCAATAACCAAAACTATAGCAAGAGAGGGCAAAGAGAGAAGAACAAAATTCTAAGAAGGAATTCTATGAAAATCTCAAGTTTTGCTCACCTTTCTCCTTGTTCTTCCTTGGCTTCGCTTAGTCTCTCTCCCTCTCTCTCTCTCTCTCTTTCTCTCTCTCTCCAGCCTTTTTCTCTATTTTAGACAAAGCATAAGTAGGTTAGAAGAAAATAGGGCTTCTAGGGCCTTTAAAAAATAAAAATCCACTTTTTCATGCTTTTTTCAGATTAAACCTCACTATAGCAGAAAATATCCCTCATTATGGTAAGCACTTATCGGTATCAAGCCCCTGTTCTTACTACGGCATGCGTTATTACAAGAAACTCCCTAATTTTTGTATGGGACCCTTGAACTCACTATAGCTAATTGCATTCTCACTATAGCAAACTGGTACATTCGCTATAGCCCGCTGTAGCGAACTGGTACAATCGTTATAGCCAATAGGGATCCTGGCTATAGCAAGCAAACTTAGAAAAATTTTAGAAATCCTGATTGTTACATATTCAGTCACAATTAATAATTAAAATTCAAACAAATTTAATTAGCTTTAAAGTTTAAATATAATACAATTAAAATTCATACACAAATAAAAAAATAAACTAATTGTCCTTATTACCTCGATTTAGAGATTAAGTTAGGGCTCTTGGGTTTCCACTCTCTTGACTACTTTATGCCACATATAAAAGTGAAAGGAATAAGTAACAAATTAAAAACTATATAAAATAAATATTCAATTATATAATTCAACTAAAATGGAAAAAAATAATATTACCCTAGGAACATTGAGACTAGCCAATTCGAGGAGCCAGCTAACCCTAGAAACTTTAAAGGATGAATGCCAAAAGGTGCATAAATATGTTATTGATATCTTCTTTATTCTTGCATCTTTTGCTACAACTCTACATAAGTTGGCCTATAAAGGAGATCCCTTCCATATAAGCAAGTAAATTGGCTAAACACTTGGGACAGGCAAGCACTCAATGCCAAACCTCGGACTCAACTAGGTTGCTCCTGACTTCCTAGAGTAATGGCCAATGAATCATAACTGAGATCTCCTAAAAAGAAGATCCTTTAGTTTGAATCTCTACTATCATATCTTGCAAGTTCAAGAAAAATAAAAAACATTCCAACATCTCAGCAATTCATTAATTCAACAAAATCAAGAGTTAACACTTTATTCATACAAGCTTGTATATTTACATTGATTACTCTATCTTGCTTTTTCATAGGACTTCCATCCTTATGCTTTTATGTCGAACTCCACACATCTCTGATGATTAGGCCCCTATGTTTAGCCTTCTACATAGTATAAGACAAATCTAATATTGGATCAAATATTTAATTATATTGTTTATCAAATGTCTTTTACCATCTTAGGCTTTTTTCTGGCAAGGCTCTTTGATCCACCAGTATAGGGAATCATTTGGTTTCTCCTATTTGCTTTATTTCCTTCTATTGTCTTCTAGCGATTGACAAAAACACAATTAATATATCTATTAGAAATACCAAAAATATGGAAACAAAACTATTTTTACCAATGTCCTAGGTTTGATCTGGTACTAATCATACCCCGCCTATTCGTCCCTCGACATCCAATCGATGACCATTTGTTGTAGCTTTTTCCTTGCTCTTGTTCCATTGCTTCTTATATCAAACAAGTCCTTCCTTTTCTACCTCTACCTCTCACCCATAGACTAAATACATTACTTCTTATGTCTATCATCAACCACAAAAGGTGTCTACAACATAAAATATTATTGTTAATTAATATAGATGGCCATGAATGAGCCATGAATTTAGGATAATCAATATGCTACCTATATTTGAGTCTTGTAATAGTCCTCTTTGTATGGTTTTGGAACCTCTATCCAAGCTGAGTAGCTAATAGGAAATGTTACAAAGTTTGTCACAACATTCCCTAAGATCACACCTAATAGGCCTAATCCCCTTCCAATTGGCTAGAGATGCTCGTTCAAGTCCATGAGGACTTTATGGCCTTTATGTAGTGTCTAGGACCCCAGGAAATTAGTTTCATGTATCTAACATCTCCTTTCTCCTTTGTAGAAGTAGAGTTAATAGATTTAAACTTAGATAAACTAAATTCAACTAAACTGGGGGATTTTATATTACTTACCTACAATATCAATGAACCAATATCTTTTCTTTTCCTTTCATTTAGGTTGACCAACCTATTCCTCTTTGGCCTCTTCATGAACAAGGAAGTCCTAAATATCTTGAAAGGAAGTCTCAGTGGCTAGAACAACAACCTTGAAACCTATGTACCTTGGTTAAACACTAGCACTAAGAGCTAGACATGATAGGGGATTTCTAGTGCTGAGGCCGGAAAACTTCTTATAATGCTAATATGAAATGGTCTTAAAGTACTCTTCTTAAAGAACTTCTTCATCGTCAGGATTCTAGCAAAAAGAAACAAACACAAATAATTTTTTACATTTGATAGACATAAATACAAGTCATCAAGTATTAAATATATATATATAGCTCATCAAATATAAGTATAAGAAAAAAGTGCAAGACATTAAACACAAACAAGTTCAAATTTCCTTCTTTGCATGGAAATAACATTTCAAAGTGTCGAGGTTGGAATTGTTCACTTTCATAAATATTATGCTCATCTTTTTCTCACATGTCATAGAAGTCCTATGGTTTTAGATGCACAACCATGCTCTAATTTTTTTAACACGTCTTCCACATAATATACTTACTAAGCTTCTAATGCTTGGATATATGGCTTATCATCTTCATTATCACCAATGTGTATCAACTCTAAAAAATTGAACACTTCATTGGTGCAAGAATCAAGAGTCGCAGCCTCCACATTTCATAAATCTATCAACTTTTCTATTAGAGGCTGTAGATAGATATCTATATCATTCTCTAATGCTCTCCTTTCTGGAATTATCATTGAAAGAATGAATGAACTCTTTTTCATGCATATTCATGGAAGGAGATTGCAAGGTATAAGAACCACTAGCCAAATGTTGTAACTTGTACTCAAGTTGCCAAATAGATTGAAACAATCAATAACCAAGCATAGGCATACATTTTGAGGATCTGAAGCATATTAAGGATTCATTATATGAAATTTCCTCTATACCTCTGAATCTCTCAAATCCTCATCATGCCATTAATATTCCTATCCATGACATGCCATTTCATATGCTCAACTACCTTGGATGAAATAAATGACCTTTACAACTATGGCTTTAATGGAAAGCATATAAGAATTTTTACAAACTTCTTTTGTCACTTTTCACCATTGCTCTTTGATTTCCATCTATATGTGTTGCATGTTTTACACACATTCTTATTCTTATTCTTGCCCTAATATAGCATGTAATCATTTGGAAAGTTATGAATTTTTATATAGTCGAGCCCTCATTTGCTCATAGTTTTCTTAACTTCATAAAAAGAATATGGAATCTTCACATGTTCAAAAGCATCTACCAATAACTCCAATATCATGAACATAGCCTTATTATTTATCTAATGCATACATTTAATATGAAAAAATTTCACCAAGAAAGACAACTTTTGGTATTTCTCGCACCCTTCGTATAGATCCTGTTGCCCATCCATAATTAACTCAAAAAACTCTTTAGTATCTTTATTAATCTCCAAGTAAAAGGGTGGAGCTAAACCTTCAGCTTTAACAACACTTAAAATTTCATGATAAACCCCAAAGGCATTACAGAACATGTCATTCACAAGGTCGTCCCTTAAAATCCATTGTTCTTTCACCTATGGCCTTGCTAGAGATCTTGTAAGAGGCTCTTCTCTATCACATTTTTCCTCATGCATGACCTAAAAAGTGTAACCTTTTAAGAATGGATTAAGTGGTCATGAACATCTTCTTTGATTTGCCATTTCTTAAAGCCACACTTGGGGCATGGACATATTATTTTACCCTTTATACTCCCGTTAGTAAATGTGATGTCTACAAATCCATTAAGCCGCTCTAAATATTCTTGGATATTTCGAGGCTTAGCTATCTAAGCCTTATCTATTTTTGAAAGCCAATAAATTAAAAAGAGTTAAATAAAATTAGTCAAGCTAAAGTTTATGTAATTTATCAACTAATTAATTACGCTAAAGTTCATGTAAATTATCAACTAATTAGTTAAGATAGGTAATAATAAAAATGGAATTAGAAGGACCAAAATTGTACTATACATGACATATACTTCACTATTGTATCTCAGCTTACATGTGATAATGGGAGAACATAGGGATATAAGTCTTACAGATGAAATCAAAAGAATAATAAATCAACCAATAGTCCAAATCCATTCTGGCAGCATTAAAATTTCAAACCTACAAATTTCAACTCTATCTTAGCATTAAGGAAGGAAGAGATTAGGAAAGATACTGGGGGGACCAAAATGCTTCTTCATTAGACTCCGATAGACAGCAAACAAATGAGCTCCTTAAATGGCAAAGGGTAAGCTAGTGAATGGTGCTATGTTATTGTTTTTGAATGGTGGAAAGGGATTTAACTGGTAGGAAGGCAACATTCCATTAACAATGAATGGCGATAAGGCTTGAATGGCAGTGTATGACATTGATAGAAGAAGGAGAGACTACAAGGAATGAAGGAGATAAAGATGGAGACACAAGTGGCTTTGGTGGAAATGTCAAGGTTTAAGGCATTTTTTTCATTTGAAAAATGCCCTAACCCTAACTATGGTTTTAAAAAACCATGATTAAGACACAAAGTCTAACAATGATTTTTAAAAATTATAATTACCACAAATGGGATAACCACAAACTATAGTCAGAGCAACCTACGTCCTAATTGCAGTCCAATGAAATTGTGGTTAGGGCTCATGTCATAACCATGATTTTTAAAAATCATTATTAGAACCATATCTTAACTGCAATTTTATTTAGAAATGCGATTAAGGCAATGGTCTTAACCGTCCACAATTTGTGGAACCACAATACTCATTTTTTATAGTATCCTAAGTATTTTTGTTGACAAAAAAAAGAAAAATTATTCATGCTCACAGATTTCCTAGAACCAAGCAAGTAGCACTATGTCAAATCAAGGCAACATCTGATCCCCATTGTGACAAAGGATTACCGTATAATGCAAAAAAATAAGCAGTGAACTTTCAACTCGATTCATGTCAATCTATGGTCAATTTCAAACCATTTGGAAGGTGAAGTTATTATAAAAAAGGTAGCTATTTTGTGGTTTCTTTTTCACTGCCTGCAAAGGCCATTGGCAGAAGCAAATGGACGAACCTTAGAGGAGAAATCAAACTAGTTTTTTGTAAGAATGGACTTATCTTTTGTAGTCACAAATCAAGAAAGTATTTTGATAGATTTGATTAATATTTGTCTGTTCTTTTTCAGAAGGGGGCACATAGAAGAAACAATGAAATGAAATGGTGGTTGTAGGTGGTAAACATATTTCGTCTAGAGTGGTACTGTCCAAGCTGATAGACAATGAGATTGTACAAATGGAGAAGGTGATATTGAGAATCCCTTTAGTCTCAACGACGATGACATGGTTTGCCTTTGATCAGATCTTGAAAGTGAATCAATTAAGTTGCATACAAGTAGCCTAACAAATTGCCAGAATGCAATACAGCAAAACAAAGGGGGGGAAAAAAAAAAGATGCTTCTAGAGATATTAGTAATACCATTCAAGTAAAGTGATCAATGATATAATTGTTAGAACTTCTCTTACCAAGTGGTCAAGAATTGATTCCTGTTTAATGAGATTTTTAATCTGATGAACCACCATTTTTAGCACCGATATATTTTACTTTCTGCATTGCTAATATACTAGGTGGGAATATAAGGAATATGGTGCACAAAAGTTCATTTCTAAGAACATGTAATTCTAAGCTTGGCTGCTACATGGTTTCAAGTTTCGGTTAGAAGCTAACGTATCACTTCATTCTGCTGCATAGGTAGAAGTCCCATTTGAGGTTGGAACTTGGTTGTGTCATGCTTATTTCTATCCGTGCTTTAGTTGCTGAGTTTCACCCTCTGGCCCAACAAAAACTGTTTTTGTTCTTTTAACCTAGAATAGAGCAATGGATAGAGCGTTAACTAGTCTGGTTGGAAATTGGAACTAAGGAGTGCTTGACCTTGTTTGTTGTTGGCAAGGGCTGCTCCCAATTATTGTAGGGGCTAATTTTGGGACCATATATAAGCTTTAAGGATATTCAAAGCTTCCCTTGACATGTGCTTGTAAGGTCTATATGGGCCCCTGGACTAGAGTTTTTTTTATTTTTTATTTTTTGTGCTAGATGCGGACCTTGAAAGAAGGCCAACGCCAGCTTTTCAAAAGCACAATGGAAGTTCATGATGAATGGCTTTTAGGACGTTTATGTATTCCGATGGCTTTAACCTGTCACAAAATTTTTTCATCAGTTACTTAATTACTATAAATCATAGATATTTTAAAAATTGAGTTGCATTGTGTCTAACATATGTCTAGTAAGCATGTAAAACATGTCATTGCATTTCAAATTATACTTGGATATGTCATTTGAAGTTAGTTCAAATGATTTAAAGTGTCACAAGTTTTATTTTTCTCTTATACCACAAAAGAGTATATACTTCTATACTACATATTTTGTCATGTCCTGGATCTGTGTCACTATTCATGCTTTTTATCTTAATTATTACTCTGGGTGCTAAGCAGCTACAGTTATCAGCATTTGATCTTAATTGGTAAGTTAAGACCAGAATAAGTTACAGAGAAACTTATGGAACAATTGAAGCTGCACAAACCAAAAAAAAAAGGTGGAGCCAAAATGGTATGTGGGGCCGGGCACATTCCTTTCTGCAATCTATGAACCTGTGCTTTAAATTCCCAACTCAACAACCACCGCTAATGTGGTTGAGCTTCATTCTGCTTTTATTCCTTGAAGGCCTCGTAATTTCTAAGACTGCCATTACGAGATGCGTTTGTTTTTCCCATTTAAATCACAATAAATTTGAAATTCTCCATTCATGTAATAAATTCTTGTTTCATAGTAAGGGATGCTTACAGTTGAGGCCACATTTTTCCCGGAATTCTTATGTCCAAAGTCAGTTTGTTTACATGTAATTTATATTGTGTTATGATTTGTTCTGTTAACCATTCATAGTATTTCGATCCTCATTTTAATAGACATTACAATAAAAATATTAAAATAACAAATTATTTTTATTGTCAAAAGTTTGTTTTATTTATATCTTGAATAGTTTCATATTTTTAAAGGCTATTATTGAGATTATCTAATGCCTTATTTGGTATACAAAATTGTTAAGTATGAAAATAAAAAAAAATAGATATATGAATGGGGTGAAATAATTATATTTGACGAGAATATCATTCTATTTGTACGTTTGGTTGGATAAAAATAATATAAAAATGATAAGAAAATAACCTTTGTATTTTTACTTAAAAATAGTGTTGAAATGAGAAAAAAAAAGATAATAATAACAAGATTATGATAGACTTTGTATAAATTAGATATAATAATTATTCTCTATTTACATATTTATAAAATAAAAATGAATTTTTTTCTCCAATCCTAAAAATATGTACCAAATGAAATTATTTAATGGATTCATTCTATTTTTCCTTCTACTTCCTCCTACCAAACAAGGCATAATATATGAAAATTAAAACCTTAAACTTAGTATAAACAATAATTCCTAAATTTGCATTCAATATATAAGTAAAATACAATTTTAACAAAAAAAAATATTAATAGTTTTAATATTCATTGAATTGTTGTTATTAAAACTTAAATAATAAATAGTTAAACAATAAGGGAGCAAATTACAATGATATTAATTAACAAGCTAATTTCTTGCCAAATTAGATGGGTAAATTGTAATTTTATTCATTATAATAATGCAGAATTGTTTTTCTCTCATCAAAGTCCAACCGAAAAGATCACTTATAGCTTATTCAGTGCAGCACATGCTTGTGTGGTTCCTTTCTCCATTTCAAAGCACAATTCCATAGACCCTGCACCTTTTTATTAGCAACCAGAAGTAGATAACATTACTAACTACAATCTCTTGTCCTATATGAAGACTTCACAGGCCACAATCATACATAGGTGTAATTCTTTTTCCTTTTCTGTCTGCTTTAGACCCCAGCCTTTCCATTAATATTGTCCAGTCCTTATCTTACAGTCAGCCTCATAAACCCCACAAAAATCCAACCTCATTTTAGAAACCTAACCGTGAAAGTGAGAAGATGGTATATATATTTGGATAAATTAAAATTTACTTTTGGTCTAAATTTAGTTTACTTAAATGAGATTTAAAGTATGTCATTCAACATTTTTATGATTTGTTCAATTACCACTTAAGTACAATGTGATTTGTTCCATCAAGTTTTAACAAAAATAATGATGCAAATGTTAAAATAATGAGCAATTTTATTTCATTTCTATTTTGAATACTTTGAAAATTGGGTCTATTCCTGTGATTAGGTACGTAGTTTCAATCTCGAAACATCAGGTTATTCTCACAATACTAGCTTTGAAGGATTGTGAAATTGTTCTAGGGTAAAAGTGAAACATATTTCTAATAATGAAACTATTTAACATTTTAATTTTTATATGATTATTATAAAATGATTAAGTGGCAACAGCACAAGTTATAAAAAATTTGAACGAAGCCCTTTAAATTACAAAGAGACGAATCAATTTCAGGCCAAATAACAAAGAAATCAATTATAATTATAATTTACCTTATCACCGTGACCCACGAATGGGAGAGACATTGGTTACTGACAAAGATTCGTTGAAGCTGCAAAAAATCTAGACTTCGATCCTCGTTGGGATTGTAATTGTGACGTGCCATGTCATAAAATATTAATAACCTGTTTGGCTCTTGATTTCTCTGCAAAACCAACAAAAGAATTGGGGGGACCAAGTCCTGGGAAAATGAATGATTTTCTTTTGGGCATTAAGGACTAACAAGATCTAGAAGATTTCTGCAGCACATGAAAGGCATGTGCAAAATTAACACAAGAATATTACATAAAAATAACAAAGTGAGGACAAATGAGAGAAACTGTGTAATTGGTGGCATAAGTCTATTGGGTAGAAATAAAAATTAAATTTTCTACAACCATACAGTCATAGAACGAAAGTAAGATAAAAAAATAATAAGAATTTGTATAGAATTCATTTTTTCTCTTTATATTCATTTTTTTCTAATTACACTGTATACAATTAATTTATATATGATTACGAAAAATTCATACTTGTAAAAACAAAATTAAAAACATCAAGTGTGCCTGATGTTAATGGTTTGGACTAGGTCCAGTTATATTGAAACTGCCGGCATATCAACTACTGTTGTGCCTTTCAAATTCTTCTGTGTCTACTCTTACTGCTATCATTTGTTCGTTTCGCACTGTACATTCTTGTATTCGAATCAAAGCTAGCTATGTCTTTTACCAGTTCAGATCCTCTTAATTTAATGTAGGGGATACATTGAAGTTGTTAATTTGAAAAAAAAATGACGGATGGGAAGAGACAAAGTAAATTTCATACATATTGTTATTTTTATTTTTTGTGTGATTATCTCCTTGATTGCACATAATATAATATTAAAAAAATCCCTTCAACCATTTTACTTACAATAAATTAAAAAAAAAAAGAGAAAGCGATTGATTAATTGAGGAACAAATTCGAACTTCAAAAGTATAGCTACTGAAAGATTATTTGGTTTGGCTACATTCATTGATTCTCCTTGTATTCGAACGATGACGGTTAATGTTTGTCTTAGGTTTATGAAAATAAATTTATGTATTTATCCGTATTTATAACTTTTTGACCTAATAATAAATATATTATCTTAATATTACAATACTTTTCGTTTTTTAGTTTATCTATATTAAAGTAAAGTGAAGGGGGGACGCAGGGACTTGGCTTCTAAACCCCACCCTTGATTAAATTAAATAAAGATGAGTGTTAAAAGTTTTGTAGCGCCTAATGCATCAAATGATTGCCATCCCCATCTAATAGCGTGACGCATTTAATGGCCATCAAGTAGGAGAATAATTGACTTCTTCCCATAACAGCCATATGTAATCAAACAATTTCTTATTAAAAAATTAAATAGAGAAGGAAATGAAATCCAAGAAAATTTGGGTTATAATATTTTGAAAAACAATTTTCATACTGCCGTTAATAAAAGTAAGGAGTTTTCTATACTATATTAAAAAATTCCTATTAGACTTGAAGTTTGCCTCTCGTGTTAAAAGAAAGAATTGATTCTAGAAATGATAGGCTGACGTGGCTTTATTTCAAAAGACGATCTCGTATCGTTGGCCCCTGATATTCTGATGTGTCTAATCATTCCATTTATGGTAATTCTAACATACGGCGAAAGGCATGGAGGCTATGAACTCAAGAGAAAATTAAGTCCTAAAAAAGAAGGCTATTGGCCATTAAAGATAATATAATATAAAAATTCATCTATATTTCAGATCTTCCTTGTCCTTCGTGTGGTCCTTAAAATGAAAGTATCTTACATATATTGTAAAGGGAAATGGATTTTTCGCTGCTCTAGCTTGCCCAAGTTAGAGTAATTTGAATTATTTAAATAAATTTGAATGGTTTAAATCTTAATATTTTTAATTTTAATCATTTTTTATTTTGATATTTCTTTAATTTTGAAAAAAGCAATATAGAATGAAGATAATTCCTCAATTTTCACAAAATAAACAATTTTATTTAATGAAAATTGAAAGAGTGTTTTTAACTTATATTATTCTTCCTTCAAAATAAAAAAAGAAAGTTCAAAATAAATAAAAAATACATTGCTGAAATTGAAAAAAAAAATTAAAAATAAAATGTAGACAGTCCAAATCTATATAAACAATCCAAATTGCTACTTAAGCACAAAGAATTCATTTCCCCTATTTATAGTAGTTAGGGGTAGGCAAATTCAAGAGCAAGTCAAGTTTGGCTTATTAATAAGACAGGCAGTGTGAAATCAAGTCTTGCTTTTGGTTTTCTTTGAAATTCAAAGTATAGTACCAAGTGCAACCTTTTTTTTATTTTTAAAACTTAGGTCTAACTTGCATATAGAATTTTAAAAAAATTAAATAATTTATTATTTAAACAACCTATTAAAGAATATATATTTGAACCAAATTTAATTCTATCCTTATAATCAAATTAAATATACAAATATTATTGTAATGATAAGTTAAAATAAGGAGATTGATTAATAAAATAAACCAAAATTTTAGCTAGAAAATGATTATTTAATTCTAAAATCACAAACCTATGAAAACCTTAACAATAACAAACTAGTACACTCAAAAGACCACCAACTACGTTTGATATTTAAAATTATAACTCCAAATGTTACTTAATTTAACCTAGCTTAATCCAGAAACATCAAAGAATCCTATTGAATACTAATACTAGATTTAATCTCATAAGAAGCTTAACTAAGGCGTATAGTCCCAGAAATTCATAGTCACAATTTAGATCTTTCAAGATTCAACCTATAATACTATGTTGCTTGAACACCATTAGGCCAAAGATCTTAAACATGACAGAGGATTCCAAGACAAGTAGAAGTAAATTTTCTTTTTCTGATTAACCTTGCTATCTTAAAATTTTGTGTTAATACTTTTATCACTATAGGTATTCCTCCCATCAACCAATTATTGATAGATTTCAAGAAATGTTAAACCCACTAGATTACTTAATACTAGTTATCTCTTACTGCATCTAGCTGAGGTCCTTCTCAACCCAAATAACCCAAGCTCTCATTACTTCAACCTCACCCTAGAAAGGCCAAGAGAACTATTAACCTAGGGGGAGTTTAATATCTTAAATAACATAACTATTGGAAAGCAATAACCGAGATAAAATTATGAAATATCAATTATGAATCATTAAGCCTAATGTATTGATAACCACCTTGCATTACTAAATGTTTGCCCTTCACACCTAAACAAAGTCATCTTAAAATCATTGTAAGGAAATCTAAGATCATTCATCAACTAGACTAACTTCAAAGCATGGTTGATAAGACAAGTAATTGTTAACCAATTAAGATCTTTATGTTTTATAATCTAATTCAAACTAAAGCTCATTTATAAACCTCCCATGAGTGCTTAGAGATAAACATATAAATCTTCATCTTTCTAGTTAAGGACCCTTGAAATCTCCCCGAGAGAACCTAAATAGCCTAAAGTATAACACTTAAAAAGTTGGTTGGTCCTGAACAAAGCAATCTATTAACCCTAATGGTGTCATCGACTCTTGAAGGATCCCCAATCAACTACTACCTAGTTGGCAATAGACCAGTTCTTTATAGAACAAACCACTACCTTAGAGGTCATGCTGGTCAATAGGGTTGTACATGGGCAGGATTGGATCAAACATCTAGTAGGCCCGATATCCTACCCGATTAAAACATCGAGCTTATTTTTATACTCATAGCCCCGCCCGACCCTGATTGAATGAGCCTGACTCTATGGCAGATTAAGGCCTCCCGAACCTTCTTTTTGTTTTTTAATAAATTGATACTTGTAATATAAAAATATCTTTTTACCAAATTATATGTATATATTTCAAAACAATAGACCTTTAGAACTTTTATATTTTTATTAGTAATAAAAAAATAGTCTAGTATTATCAAACAAAATATAAAATATACTAGCATGATTAGCCTTAAGTAAATATGTATATTTTCGTTATTCAACAAAAGAAATATTAGGAAGCATACACATCAATGATGAAAATAATTAAGAAGTAAAAAAAGTTTGCGTAGGTAATAAAAACTATAATATGTAGAGAGAATCGGATGAAATAAGAATTATATATATATATATATATAAGATGACAAGATGTTAATAATTAAAAAAAAAAAGTAACTATTAGGGTAGATTGGACAAAACATGCCTTCGGCCGTGGCCCGACCCGACTTAATATAATTTTATTTAAAATTTCGTCCATTTGTATTTTTGGCCCAGCCCGCCCCGATTAGACTGGGTTAGAGCAGGCTCCTAGAACGTATCGGGTCAATAAACACTCCTACTGGCCAACTAGTTGTTGGCTCTTAACCAATTGGTAGTTCACAATACGCAGCTTATACATTTTGGAACACAACTAGTTGATTGGTCCTCTGTTAATGATTGACCATTCATGCATTAGTGATAGCAACTACATAATTCCCCAAAAGCATGCTATTTCAACCAATTTGTACCTAAATAAGAATATACTTATACTACTCTAAAGACTAACAAACATAATATCCAAGGGCACCTATAAATGTTCTAAGCACATGACGAAACTCATGTTGAAGCTCAATCTTTTAACTTTTCAATTCGCATATTTCTTAAAGTTGCTTAAGATGCCTTAAAGTAACTGCCTAAGGTTCCAAATCCATCCTAGAACTTTCCAAAACAAATCTAACCCATTGGAGCAAATTCCAAATGGCTAATACTTCCTAAAACAAGGATTATCAAGACCAAAAACCAAGAGAATCAAAATATGGCTTGATGAGTTCTTATAGTCCCCTTGCAAACAACCACCAAGTAATGCATGCTAACACCCATGACTTACAAATTTTAGTCACACCTTTTTGAAACACACATTAACACCTTAGACAAATCTCAAATATGGAATTACACTAGTCTAAACTATAAAGTACCACTCTTAGGTTGAAATGCAACTTTTGACTATCACAAATCCCCTTTTTACACACCACCTTAAACCTAAAACATAGAGTTCAACTCTAATTCACCCCAAACCTATATGGACATTATATTGTCATCGAAATAAACTTGCCTAGTCCTTAAGAATCCCAAAACCACTAGAAGTAAGCAAAATGACTAGACAAGCCCAAACTTCCCACTAGAACTAAAAAATTATCACTTATACCACTAGTTACATATACAAATAGTTTAACCATTAATTCTATATTGATAAAAGGTTACTCAGGTATTAACCTCACTTTATTCATTAAGGATTATTCAAGTGCCAACCTAAAGGTATAAATCTCATAGCATGATCCTACTACCATGACCCTACACTTGGCATTTTCAATCTAACTTGGCATTTACATTTATATCATGTCAAGACCACAAATAAAGGTTGTTTAACAAATAGAATAGGGATCGTTACCACCTATTTATGCTACCATAGCATAGCACACTATGAAAATAGGATAGAAGAGGGATAGTTACCACTTTTTCCCATCCTTTCTTTTCCTTTTTTGCTTTTCCACAAACTATGACCTGAAATGTATACCCACAACCAGGGTCAAATATAAAATCTCAATAATTAAGATGCAACTCTAATCATATAACATAGAATAAACTATCATGATATCATAAAGAAATAAGCATGCATTAAGCAAATAAGAAGTTTGACTATCAAGTGATTATTATCTCAAACCAATAATCATGAGTCCATTACTCAATTATTGGCCAATAACATAGGGAATGACACGATCATGGTAACTTCTCTCTCTCTCTCTTTCTCTCTCTCTCTCTCTCTCTCTCTCTCACACACACACACACAAAAATATATATACATGGAAGGAAGCAAAATCATGGCTTAATGTACGATCATCACATTTATGCATAATCTAAAGCATGATCACAACTCCACTAACCAAAACAGAATCACGGTCCATGGTATCTCATCATATCAATAGTTAAACTCATAACATGTACAAGCAATCAACAAAATATTACTACAAATATGAATGGAATTAAATTTTGGTTGCCTCTTAAAGATTCTTTCCATTTTCTACGCGAGTACCAATATGTCTCAAGTGAACACCCATATTTTCCTTGTGCATTAAAGCTCCAAAGTCAAGAACCCAAGCTTTTCTCCTTCTCTATGTGTTGCATCCTCCCTCTCTAGCTATGTGTATGCATGAGCTAAGTGAGGGAAGGAGAGAGAGTGTTTTAGTTAAATGTAATAAGTTTGAAGTCATGGATTTTGGGTTATAGGCTTTGTAGATCTCCACTCATTTCCTAAGATTTGAGTTCTATAAGTTAGGTTTTAACTTTTAAAACTAAAGAAGTATAAGATCTCATATTAAAATTATCCAACTCCAATTAATTTAATTTAAAAAGGTAAATAAACTCTAATTAATTTTTGTTAGGTAATTTCCCTAAATTCCTAATAAATTTTCTTAGGGCAATATTCTAAATTTTTCAAATTAATTAATTGAGTTTCTAAAACTAAATAACTTCCCCAATAATTCCATAAAACCCATATTTTTCTATATAATTTTATAAATCCAAATTTTGCTATTCTTTCACAATAAATCCCTAATTCCTTGAAAAATTAATTAAATCTCTAATTAAATTAATTTCTTCCAAAATCTCAATTTAATAATTTTTCGAATATTACAAAATCTTCTCAAATTTCTATCAATTTGGAGAGAAAAAGAGGGATTGTGTTGAATGGCTAAGTAGGCCCTATACTTTTTCTTGAATTTCACTACAAATCCTCTAAAGTGAAGATCTACTAAAAGTATGCCTAAAGTGCATACTTTCTAACCAAGTAAGATAATTTCTCCTAGATTACTGCACTTTAAACATTTTAGCTAATCCTCACTTAAAAAAATTTGCACTCTTGAATCCTCTCTCTTTCTCTTTATCTCTCTTAATTAATAATGTCATTGTCTCTTGGTTGTTGCTTTAGCCCATTCTGCATGAGACACCTAGCATCACTTGTACCATTTTGGCAATTTTTTTTTTAACATTAATATGGTGCTTTAATCATGGTCATTTTTTCCTATAGTTGTCCAAGATCATGACACGCATCTCGCCCCCTCCAAAAAATGATGCATTTCACATAAGAAGAAAATCATATCAAACACTCTAAATTTTATGAACTAGAAGCTACATTTTTTAGACTTCATTATTCCTAGTTTCATCAACATTCATGAAGGAGAGAAATGCTGCGAAATCCTTGCCTACATTTGAGGAAGGAAAGCTTAAAGCTTGCTAATTTCTTGTTTATTTAAAGGCAAGCTTCTTGTTCTAGTAGCTATGTCTTATCATATATAGTGGTTTTTCCTTGTTCAAGTTAGGTTAGCCATTGGAGGTAAGCTTCTTGGGTATTTTGAAGTAAACATGCTTTTGCTTTTTTTTTTTTTTTTGGCTATAGAATTTGCGTATGTAATCTCATATTTTTGTTTTTAATCTCATATTCTAAAGTAAGCTTATTTTTCATTAGGTTGGTTATTAATTGTCCTATGCAAAGCAATAATGTAGTCTTCATTTTTGTTTTTGTATTTTTTTTACAGATCATATATTTTGGAGACAAGGTCAACACTAAAGATTCAATAGCCTTCCTGAGTTGTAAATCTTGCATTTTGAATAAAATTGTGGTGTATATACTTTAGTAATTTGTGCACTTTGCTTGGTGAAGCTTCATTCCCTTTTAAAGGAAAATCATGTATTTTCAAGAGGATTGAATTAAGTTTTAGCAAAACCCTTGTTGCTAAGATCCTTGGTGAACCCTTGTATGCATGTGCTGAATCTATGGATATCTTAAGTTGTTTATGTGTATTGTTATAATAGTTTACTTGTGTCTATTGTAATGATGGCCACAAAAATGCTGATATGCTATTTTCATTTAGCACATCATTTTTTAATTTAGCACTTTTTTTTATAAAAAGCATTATTATTCATTACTTTGTTCATTTTGTAGGTACCAATCTTTTATATGGGTCCTTTTATGGAGGTTAATTTTAAGCCTAAACTTGGCATGGAATTTGATAACTTAGAAGTAATATGGTTATTTAGGTTAACTATAGTAGAAAAAGTGAATTCAGAGTGAGGAAACAATATTTCAACAAAGGTAAGGATGGCTCTATATCGTTGTATAGATATGTATGTTGCAAAAAGAGGGTTAAAAAGAAAGACAACAAGATTCTAAGATGGCTCATCCTTAGCCAGAGACACAAACTCAGTGTAAAGCAAGAAGTGGATTAATCTTGTGAATGGCAAAAATAAAATGCACAACTTTGTTAAGGAATATAATTACCCACTTTATCTTGAAAAAACCACTTACATGCTAGCAGCTCAACATAAAATCAAAAGTTCAAGCTCAGAAGATTGAGTTAGTAGAGGATTTTAGGATTCAACAGAAAACATCTTTTAACTTGATGAGTTGGCACATAAGAGGGAAAGCAAATCTAGGTACTCACCAAGATGCCAAAAATTATATCTTGGCAAAAAGACAAAGAAGCCTAATGTAAAGGGAAGTTGGTACTTTATTGCAATATTTCCATGAATAGTTGTTAAAAAAATCTATCATTTTATCATGTTTTTCAAATGAATGTAGGAGAACAAATTACCAATGTCTTCTAAGGTGATTTAAAGATATTAATTGACTATGGATATCTTAGTGATACGATATCTCTTGACATAACACAATATACTAACAAGGGAAATAGATCACTGGCCTTGTTTTGTGGATTAAATTATCATAGAGGAATAGTTGCTTTTGGAGCAGCCTTGTTGTATGATAAAATAGGGAACTCATTTAAGTAGCTCTTTGAAAACTTTCTTAATGGCTTATTGGCATAAAAAGCCCTTTACCATCTTCACTATCTAAAATCAAGTACTGGCAAAAGCATTGTATGAGGTGATGCCTGAGGTGTTAAATGGGTTATGCATATGTCATTTGATACAAAATGGCATCAAGCATCTAGGCTACTTGATGAATGAAGGCTCCCATTTCAAGACTTCAAGTGATTCATGCACAATTATGATGATGAACCATAAGTGAAGGAGGCATGGAGTATGTTATTGTTAGAATATGGTGTTATCATTAACACATGGCTACAACAAGTTTGTGGCATAACAGAAACATGAGCAGCATATTACATGAAAAAAGTATTCACCTTTGGCATGCCAAGCACACAGTTAAGTGAATGCTTGAATTTGGATATGAGAAGTTTCATGAACCTAGACTTAGACATCATTAAA
Organism: Erythrophleum fordii; assembly: GCA_032878935.1. Taxonomy (NCBI): domain Eukaryota; kingdom Viridiplantae; phylum Streptophyta; class Magnoliopsida; order Fabales; family Fabaceae; genus Erythrophleum; species Erythrophleum fordii. The sequence goes on from JAVQMF010000055.1 coordinate 4,278,121, forward strand.
TTCCTTAAGACCTTTGAAAATGTGATAGATGACAAGTGATACAATGAATTGAAATGTGAACTTGAGTCATGATAAAAGTTCCCAAGCTTGAAAATAGAGAATTCACTTTTGTTATTGCAACTTACTCAGATCTACACCCCAATTATCTTTGAGAAGTTCCAAGAAGAGTTTGATCAAGTTGTAGTAGCCTATATAAAGCACAAGAATGAAAGTGGGCTTAGATATGCATTTGTTATTTTCATGGTAAGAACTGAGGGAGATTACATAATGTTATTTCATCCATCCATAAAGTCTATTTGTTGTAGTTATAAGAAGTTTGAGTCTATTAGTATACCGTGTTGCCATGCATTAAAGGTCTATGATCATATGGGAGTTAAAATACTTCCAGAACTATACATTCTCACAAAGGTCTATGATCACATCAATGTTAAAATACTTCCAGAACTATACATTCTCACAAGGTTGACAAGAAAAGCAAGAAGTGGTATGATTCATAATGCAAAGGTAGAAAAAATCATAGAAGACACACGGCTAAATAACACGCAACAATACAAACAACTTTGCCCCATGTTAAAAAGAATTGCAACGGAAGTATTTGAATGTCCAAAGGCATTTTTGTTGATGTAACATGTCATGATGGACTTAGGGAAGTAAGTAATAGAGCTTCAACTGATGCAAAAAAATTCCAAATGACAAAGACAATGATACTTCATTACCAATGAGTGAATGTGTAGTACAAGTGCAAGGATTCAAGAAGCAAATGAAATTAAAGACTAGGAACCGTATGAAGAGTTATCTTGAGAAGCAAGGTAAGAAGTGAAGAAAAGATCCGAGAAAACAACATTTGCAAGTGCAACAAAATTTGCAAGTCTAACAATCAATGATAAATAATAATATGCTTTGTTGACTTATTCAAAGGTATATTTGAAGCTGTAAATATAAGAATAGCTATTTATGCACAATATTCGCAGGGGAATGAAGCGCGTAATTAGATGGAGCATGTTGGTATATCCTCTTTAGCATTGCCTGCACCCATTTCACAATTTCAAACTCATAAAAGTGAACTTACTTTAACAAGAATGATGATATTAAAAGCATTCAATTAGTGTTCACGACATGCCTAGTGTTCATGGTATAATTGGTTTTATTTTTAATGCAGGCACCTCCTGCATATCTTGTGCCCTTGCTTGAAGCATATGAGAGCAATGAAAATTTCTCTTATACAATCAAGTAACATCTTTGATTTGATACTAGTGCATATTTTGTAGATTTGGGATAATATTTTGTATGCTGTATTTTTAACCTTTGTACATCCTAATACTGCATATTTTGATTCATTTTGTATATGTACACATAATATATTTTGTAAGCACAACTTAAAAAAATTGACAAATGAGAAAAATCATTTTATTCAAACATCAACATTCGGTACAATAATCTCTTCTTTACATTTAGCTAATTAAATACAATTAAATAATATTACAGTTAGACAGTAACCATTTAACTTCTATACAATCACTAATCACTAACTAAATATTATTATATCTTAAATATTATTACAAGCTTGCATAATTCTAGGTTGATCTGTAATCTTCATCTAAATTAAGTTGATGAATATCCAGCTGCACCAGTAAAAACTTGCATGAATCTGCACACAGTACCAGGCAGATCTGTCTTCCATATCTAAACTATAAACCCCAGGCAAACCATGTAGTACTGCAGTATTAGGCAGCAGAATTCCCCCAACTCATTCAAAAAAGCCAACTAATACAAAGAAAAGGGAATTTGAATAAGATAGGTGAAATTAGGCACACTCAAAATTAGGCATACACCAATCTAATTTGCTTAAGAAACACTAAATTAACACAACCACCACAAGAAAACCAAAACCCAACATTAGGCATATTCAAAACGTAGTTGAGTCATATGCAATCAAATCAAAATTAGACACATCCCAGCAACTCCCAATATGCATACACCAATCTTATTTGCTTAACAATATTGCAATGCTAACACAGCAGCCACGGGAAAACCGAAACCCAGAATTAGGCACAGTCAAACCGCAGTTGCTTGATAGGCAACTAAATCAGGATTAGGCACATTCGAGATCATTCAGGAACCCCAAAATTAAAATCCAAAATTAAGACAGCAGCAACAGGAAATCCAAAACCAAAAATTGAAATGGAAAACAGATTACTCTCAGACAGACCAATATGCAACAACTTCAAGAAATCCAAAACCCAAATCCCAAATCATTCAGCAATCCCAATTTTTAACCCAAAAAGAAAAAATAAATAGAAACGGCAGCTTCAGGATGTTCTCCCATTCAGAAGTCAAAAATCCCAATTGAAATACTGATATAATTGGTTCCCAACAATGGAAATAAAGCACAAGATAGCATGCAAATCAGAAATCCACGATTTCAAACTCAAAATTCAGAAATTCAGAAATCAAATATAAATGGTTCAGAGATGCAAATCCCATTTCAACCTCAAAAGTCACAAATCCCATTCCAGAGATGCAAATCCCAAATCCACGATTCTCCAAGCAATTCAACCGGCAACAAACTCCTCTTAGAGCTGCAAATGTCCTGCGCCATTAAGCTTCCTCAGAAACGGTGATACGAAGCCGAATTAGAGATCCCATTTCAAGATTACATGCAAAGCTCAAACTCAGTCGAACACAGGACTCCTTTCGATTTTAGCAATCAGCTTCAACTTGTTCACCACGAAACGCATAACCTCACACTCAGAAATCCCCTTTCACAACAAGCAGCCTCTGGTTCAAATCACATAGAACATTTGGCATGCTTTGCTTCAGGAATGGTTCTCGTCGATTTTTCGGAGGGGTGAGACGCGTGTCGTGATCTGGGATCGCCACAGGAACGGACAGCCACGATTAAAGCACCGGATTAATGTAGGAGAAAAAGCAGGTGTCTAACGCAGATCGGGCCGATGGAAGCAACGGCTAGGATCGCTCGAAAATGATGGCGCAATTTCCTCCTTAACAGGAGAGAAGTCGGATTACTCTCTGTGCATCTTTCAAACCTTTCATTCTTGGTCTTACTGTAAGATGGATGTGTACTCTTGGTATGTATATCTCCTCAAACCGACGGCTATAATTGACAGCTATATCGCTTGCAATTGGGAATCCTGCACATGTCAAAATTGAAATTCGATGTAAACAAATTATGCTTTTGTTAAAATAGAAGAGTTGTAGAATAAAATACTCTTCTGCACTTTATAAAACGGCTAACTTACAAATAATATTTTTAAAATCAGACCAATTATTGAACCGGTGAAGGCACGGGTTCATAGTTTGTTAGTCTGACTATGATCGAATCGTAGTCGAATCGGTGATAATTAAATATATATTTTTAAATTTTATATATTAAAATTTTAATATAATAAATGAGTATTAATAAATTTTAAATATTTAACTATTAATGTTATATTTTTTAAGATTTTATTTGTAATTAAAAAATAAAAAATAAAATGTTTTAAAATAATAAATTTAAAAAAAGTTATTTATCAAATAAAAATTTAACTAAATTAAATATATATATATATATTGTTTTATTATATTATTTCATTAGAAGTTTATATATATATTTGTTTGCATCTTATTAACAAAGAAGCATTGTGGCAACGTGGATGACAGACGTTAGTTTTCCCTTATGGCATGTGTTCGAATCCATGTAAGGCCACTTTTGCTGCTTCAATGCTTCACATCGGTTCATTGCTTTGCTTCACACGTAAGACAAAAGAAGAGAACCGGTTCGCTGCTTTGCTGCTTCACATATCAAAAATAAAGAAAAAATTGGTTCAACCAATGATTTAATGTTCAATTTTTACATAAATTAGTCTGGTTCAACTCGATTTTTAACTGGGTTTGACCGGTTCATTAGCTCACCGGTTCTTAGCCACATCCAGACCAGACAATAGGCCAGTTTCTGGTTGAACCGACTGGTCCGGTCCGATTTTCATTACCATGCTTACAAGCACTCTTTCCTTTAAATGAAAATTGACATAGACTTTCTTTAAAATAAAATAAAAAATTATGACATAAATTTATTTTAGTTTGAATATCCTTAAAATATGATTGTTTTAAGTTTAAAATATAATTTATTAAAAAAACGAAGAATGAAAATTTTAAAATAAAAAATTAAATATAATTTTTTAAACTTCAAAAAAATTAATATAATTTAGTCTAAAATATAACTTAACGTCAACGTTCTTGCGCAGGAGAAAACGAAGACACCCTCACAGGATACGCAATCAATTCAGCCACCAAGGAACTGCCATCTATCTCTTATAAATGCGGTGCTCAGTCTTCATTGAAAACAACGCCTTATATATATATATATATATATATATATATATATATATATATATATATATATATATATATATATATATATATATATATATATATATATATATATATATATTTTGTCAGTTTCTCAAGTTTATCTATGAATTGATCATACACTTGTTTTGCTTATAATTTTTTTAAAATAAATTGCCTCCCTTCATTTTTTTTATTCGTCGTAACATGTGAAAAAATAAATATATTAGAACTTAATAACATATATTTAGGAATTAAAGACCAAATAATAGATCTAATCCATAAACTAAATGGTCCGTTAATTCATTAATTGGCTCACTTGATAGAAATTCGAAAAAGTTTTTATAATCACTGGTGTTGTCCGAGTTTAGCTTTCATAGGTTTTGCATTTATGTTGATTTTTATATCAAATATCATTCATAAATATTATGAGTTTAATAAGTATAATCTGAAATTTTAAAAAAAATTGCACTTGTTACTAGAGTTTTAAGTTAAACTCGTATTATAAACTCGTCAGAATTTATATTTGTTAATAATTACATATAAAATATGATATATAAAAAATTATTTCAATACAATTCAAATTATACTAATTTAAAAAAAAATATATTTACATTTCATAATTCATATTTTTTCACATAGAAATTCCTTTTGTGTCCTTTTTCATTGGACTGAGTTGGGTTTAAGAATTTTTTATTCTTTTAAAAGTTAGTTTGACTCAATTATAAGATAACTCATCAAATTTGGTTCAAAAAATACTGAGTTAATTGAGTTTATTTGAGTCAAATACAAGTTAATCTGAGTTTGTTTGAATTTGAGTTTATAAGCAAGTTGACATGATTTTTTTAAATAAAAAGTTAAATTCGATGAACTCAATAAGTCAACTCATAAATTTAATAATAATGGTTTTAACTATTTGAGAAACATATCTTACTCATTATTTTTAGTTTAAAAAAAAAATCTTATATTCTTTGTTTATAGACATCATCCTAACTCATCCAATAAGTTTATGTTAATTTATAAGATTGCATAATTAATGAAAAAGTTTAGGTGTAATTTTTAAATATTTGTTATAATTTTTTAATAGAAACATAATATATAAATACTTTATACAATTTACTATCACATAATTGAACTATTGCAAAAAAAAAAATTGCATGTTATAATTTAAATTAGACAACTACTTGATAATGCACAAAACAAGTGTTACTTAAGTTTTACTCTTAATGTACATTTTTCAAGTGAATCATTAACTTTAAAAGTACCTGTTGGTAATGGTAAACAAATTCTCTGCATATAACAGAAATGAGCACCAGAACATGTTCCTTAGATCCAAGTTGTCACCACAATCCAACGTTCAAATATGTGCCACATCGGTTAAGTTAAATAGTGTGTATTCAGGTATTGAACCCATTTGAGCTATCCATATGTGTTGATCTGATTCGTCCATCACCAAATCGTGCCTGAATGAAATGCACTCCTCGAAAACTCAACCTGTAGTTAAATAAAGCTCCAACTGATGATTGCAAATCAGATCTCGAAACCCCTTCAATCTTTTTCTTCCTATGATCCTAATCCGTTCATCCTCTTCCTTAAGTGATCTATCCCTTAAATGGTCCATTGCTCAAATGGGCTTTTGCCTTCATCATTGTCCTTTTCCTCTGGCATTATAGTCATCAATGATAAAGGCTACTCACATGGGTTGTTGCTTAGATGGAGTTTGCAAAATTGAGTCTTTTTTAAAAGAAAGGGCATGTCACTTGTTGTACTCTCACATTTATTGGTGTCCTATTCCTCATTGTTCTCTATGGTGCTTTGAGATACACCAACGTGTGGGCGTATTTGGGTTCTACCATCTTATTGGGTTTTCTTTAGATGCAAAGTATGTCCCATTTCTTTCTTAGGCCTTGGAAAATTTCACATGTGTAGAGAGTGGTGATCGAGCGATTATAGTTCATGTACTCTGCATCTATTTACACATTATTTAGATTTTGTTTGCATTTTTACCTAAGTGTTCACTTTTGAAGCTTAAACCACATTTGATCTATATAAACAAAGAAGAATTCCATTAAAACTATTTGTGTTGGAGCATAAGATTTCTTCCATTTTCATAAAAATTATAACTTAAGAGTATTGATACTATGTTCGAAAGAACACCATGTTATTGATATTATGCTCATAGTTTTTTTGTTGAGTTGCATTGTCTATAATATCCAGTTGAACTTAAGAAATCTCACCTCTGTTATGAAGAACTATCACCATTTGAAGTTTAATGGTTGAGAATAAAGCATGCCTGAGTGTACTGTATAATTACAAGAGTTAAGCAAAATTGAAGCATACGGAGCATGAAACACTTGAAGCCATAATATTAAACTGTTTTGAATTGGGGGTAGAAAGTAATAAATTGTATTGAGACATAAGTTGTATTGAATTGTGTTGAGATTTCAATGTAATAAACCAAATCCATTTACAAAATACAATTATATGATATTCAAAAATAGGTGTTGTATTGTCTATAAACAGTGAAGAACTTGAAGACAAAATACTGTGCTAAAGTTGCTATAGCTTTAAACATCTAAAGCAAGAAATTTGAATCGGTTGGTTGTAGTGCAAAAATACTGGACATGCAACTGCTTGTTTCTTGAACTGTTCTACAAAGGCTTGTCACTTTGTTGGTTGTAGCCTAGAGTTGTAAGCAAGAGTTCAATGTAATATGTTTCAATTTGAGTTGTAAGCAAGAGTTCAATATAATATATTTCAGTTTGAGTTGTAAACAAAAGTTCAATGTATATGAATAGGATTATTTCAATAAAATTGCTTTTTTTTCCATCTTTTAGTGTTGTTTTTATTATTTGTACCATGTGAGATGTCTCAACTAAACTCTAAAATGTCAAGGGACGATATAAGAATATAAAATGGGGCCTAGATATTAAAAGAGCACTAATCAAAGTATAAGCATTAAGTATATAGCATTACCATATAAGAAAAAAAAAGTTAAATATTTGTACCAGTAATATTTCAGTACATGTAAGTTCTCTCTCATATGTTTAAGGACAATCAGAGGTACTGAGGAAGAAGCTCCATGTTGCATGTCATTATCTTAAAAGAGAAAATCAAGGTTAACACTTAATCACAAATCACACTTTTCAACTTACTGCATTGCATTATCTATACCATAGATTGGTAACACTGCAATGCTCTAAGCATGGAAACTATTTTGCTCTTTTTCTCTTTGATTGACGCTTGAGACAAATCTTCAGTCTATTCTTCCACCTAATATCATCTCTCTTCTTGAATCCTATGCTTGGTGCAATACATTCCACTAGTAGTATTATGGAAGCATCACCATTATTGTGCAGACCATGTTGCCTTGACTAAAGCTCTATGACTTGCTTTCTCAATTCTAAAACACCTTTATGCACTAAAGAGAATGTCTCTCACAATCAGATGCCTTAGTCACTAGCCTTGTAAGTGTGGGACAGAGTTGTTTATACTAGTGTGTGCTCTACAATCTAAGATTTGCTTCAACCTCCTTTCTCTTAATATCACATATTACACCACTTCATGCCTCTCTTTTTCACTTATTTAGAATATATTGATCAGGAGCCTTTTCATATCAAGCACATCATATACCTTTAAAGCATGACAATATAATATTCCCCAAGTTTTAAACTTATGACAACTACATGTAATTGACCTGAACATAGGATGATATTGAACTCTCCATTCTTTCTATTCATCTACCATACCAATAACATACTTAAACATTGATTGACTTTCATTTTTGTGTCTTATGCAAGCAACAACATGTAGATCCCATTCATGTTGGAACAAGTCAAAGATAGGAGGTGTATATATTTGAGCTAGCTATTGTAGTATGGGCGAACACTAGACAATTAATCTTGGTAACTTGTGCCATGACTTAAAATCTTATTGTGACTCATTATACCTTGTATTCTTGACAATTTGATTGAATTGCATAAAGAATTGATTGATATCCAAGTCAGATTTCATACATCTCTTAATGTTGGCATTCACACTTTCATTGAGTTATGTGTTGCGCATGCCAAGTGTGAAAACATTCTTCATATAACGCCATGCCCATTTCTCTTTTATCTTATACACCTACTTCAACCATGTATTTTCATGTGCATTATAATTGGATAGCAAGCAGTTCCATACTATTTTCAAACTTTGTTTCCTCCAAGTACTAAATCATGCACTTCTTGAAATCCCTCTTAAAACTTGATCTGTCTTTCATCAAGTTTTCAAGATACTTGATACCATTTTGTGTTAAGTGCTATATGCATAAACCATGCTTTGCATCTAGAACCACTTCACATAGGCTCTTTCATAGTTGTATCTAGATCAGTAAAAACTATCTAAGGCCTTTTCTAATTGTATGCCTTTAAGAAGGTCTCAAATAGCCACTTAAATGACTTAGTGGTTTTGTCATAAAGTAAGGCCGCCCCAAAAATGATGACACCTCTATAGTGATTGAAACTTGAAAAAATCGCAAGTATTCTATGATCACAATTAATGATGTATGTTGTGTCCAAAGACACCACATCACTAAAAAAAGCATAGTCAAATTAACATTCATGCATCACCGTAAAAGATATTAGTTATTTGCTCTTCTATATTTATCTGATAGGTATGATAAAATGATGGATTTTCAGATACCTGTTGTATGAAATATTATAACAAAAAACCAACTTTTCTGTACTTCATGCTTTGTTCCCTCTTTGAATTAAGATAGTTTGTTGCATCCAAATGAGTATACCTTAGATTAGCTCTTCCACCGACACCACTCATCAACTGAAAAGATTATTTTTATTGAAACTTAGAATCGTCTACCAAATCAATCTCGTAAGCTTGCACTTTAATTACTTTATGTTATGAAGCCAACATATGAACTATTTTTAGAGGATGAAGCAGGTGATTATACTTTTCAACAAAGTCATTGAATTTATATTTTCCATTAACCTATCAATTGGCATTCTTACTTTGCAATTAGTTCTAGTCTCTTGTCGAGGTTATGTAGTCTTAAAATCCTATTTGTCTAGTTTTTATAAGCCCTCTTTACAGCAAACATATCTATACGAGCATATGGAGTCATCTTTCTTACTCTTTGTATAATTATGTTCTCTTGACCTAAATCATTTTCTTCCATAGTAATCAACTCAAAATTGCCTTGCTTTTATCTAGACTGTCAAATTCTAAATCAAGTCTAAGGATTAAATCAACCTCCATGGATAAATACTTGGTATCTGAAAAAAAAAAATCTAGACCAAATTAATTTTTCTTCCAAAAAATTTTCATAAATAATTTAAGTTCATATTCACCATTAACATAAAGAAACAACATTCATTAATGGCCCCTAGTTGTATTATTCTAATCACCCTAAACTTTGTTAGGCTTTAGAAGTCTACAATAAAGAATTTATTTAAAAATTTTCGTACGTAAAAATTTTAACAAGTATGCAACCCCTAGTTGCATTATTCCTTGAGTTAAGCTTTACAATTACAGTGATAACAAGATATCATTAGTCTTAAATCTCAAATGTTACCCTACTTGCATTATTCTAATTACGCTGAAACTTATTTATGTTTAAGATGATAATTTGTTTAAAATAATCATCTTGGTTACATTATATTTGAAATAATCATCCTTTTATAATATTATATTTGAAATTATCACCTTCTTTGCATTATTATAATCTCCCTTTATTATTCTAATCAACCAATGTAAGAAAAAAAAAAGCCAAAGCTTTAGGATTCATGAACAATAGGTACAATGATGGAATGACTATGCTTCACATTGATACAACAGATACCAAAGCTTTAGGATTTGGTGCCTCACTTCACGTTGCTGCCCCACTTCACATTGCTACCCTGCTTCATGTTGCTGCCTCTATTTTGCATTTACAAAGAAAAAATGTTACGTGTTATGAAACAGGATAGAAGATGCTAAAGATGGCGAGAGAGTGCATTTTGTTTAGGCGCAATTTGGTTATGGCCAGATCAAATCAACACATGTGGAAGACTTGGACGAGTTCAACAACTAAATACACACCGCTTAACTTAACTGATGTGGCGTACTTTAAATGTTGGATTGTGGCAACAGCTTGGATCTAAGGAGCACATTTTAGTGCTCATTATTACTATTTGCAGAGAATCCAATGCAAGAATTTATTAGCCAAATTTACATAATCACCATTACCAAGAGACCAAGCTAAGCTTTTAAAGATTATATTACTATTGTTATGCATGCTCTTCTAGTTCCAAGAGTTCATAGACATCTTAAAATCAAATTTGAATATTCTTCATAGAACATTTACTTATGATCCATAATAAAGACTACTTTATCAACAATACACAAAACTTGTTTTGCCAGTAGAGGTTTATTCACTAGATTAGCACATTTTACCCCCAGACCACCCTCTTTCATAGGCTTTCAAATTGGTATATATTCAATAAATGTAACCTTTTTCCATCACCTTTAAATCCCCAAAAGGAATTAGCAGCAAGAGCATTAATCTATGAAGTACACCTTTTAGGAATTTGAAAAGATGGAAAAACTAGAATTGATTGAACAACAAGCTTTGTAAGAATCAATCTACTCGAAGAGTAATTTTGCCTTTTAGCCATCCAATTTCTTGAAAATCTTATCCATTAACCTTGTAGATCTTAGCTTTACTTTTATGATTATCAATCAGCACACCCAAATATTTACCTATTTAATTTTCTCACCTCCCAGGATTGAGAACATAAACTTTTTAAATCTTCTTGGAGTATTCGTACTAAGCACTATGAGATTTGGATTTATTAATCAATTGGCTTGTAAAAAAGGTTAAGATTATCCAAAACTCATAGAATAAAGGAATAGGCCTTCATAGTATAAGAAAAAATGGGCTATAGCAATAGTGATTTAACAATGATTATATAAACCGTAGTAATGACATAACTTAATGACAATTTTAATAACTGTAGTTAAGCCATAAGCTTAACCCACAGTTATTTGAGAAACTATGGATAAGCCTTGGCTTCACCACAATTTTCATTAACTATGATTAAGCTAACAAAGGTTTAACTAATCCTATGATTTAACTATGGTTATTATAAACATCATTAAGTCATTAAGTGGCTTAACCATGATTAATGGTAACGTAATTAAGCTAAGGCTGAGCCATGATTTCTCAAATAATCATGGTTAAGGGCTTAGCCATTGTTAATGAAAATTGTGGATATGCCAAGGTTTGGCCATGGTTTCTATAGCCACAGTTTAGCCACGGTTTTCAAATAACCATGGCTAAGCCACTTAACTTAAGGCCCCCAAATTTGCATGACTTACCCTCGTCTCCCATATAATAGCCATTCATGCTCTACCTTAATCACATAATAGGTGTCTACTTGCAAGTAGCAATCATTCTCCTACCACCAACAATTGCCTCATAAATTTGGCAAGCAAGTAGAAATCATTCTCACTACTACCTTTGCCTTCCATACTCACCATTTCCCTCTGAATGCCTTAACTTCAGGTAACTGTTTAAGAGAGAAACCACTAGCAATGGCCTTATAAATTTAGCAAGTGAGTAGTAGCTATTCTCCTTACTACTTTTGCCCTCCACAATTGCCATTACCCCCTAAATTCCTCAACTTCACATATGATTTAGGAGAGAAAATACACTTTTGCTATATTTTTTGTTAATGGGCATTTAGATTTTGCTTTAATTATTAAAAGATTGAATTTAGCTTTTTCTCCTTTCTTGTTTTTTAGGTTTGTTGTCTTACCATAGAGCATATGCTATGACCACCTTCTCCTTATTAAACTGAGGTAAGAAATGATGCACTATTAAACTTATTAATTTCATTGGCCATTTGGTTACTTGATTATAGAATGTCACTATTATAGATTGAATCACCATAAATAGAGATAGATGTCTATAATTTTGGTTGAAAGTTACTTTGAACCAATAATTGAGTGGGAAGATTTTTATGCTTTAACCCAAATGAACAATAATAGTGATCTTTGACTTATCTTCCATTCCATGTCTCAAGTTAAATGGCAAGAATTATTATATTTATGAAAAGCCATATGCCTAATTACTTATAATTAGCTACCCTTAGGATGACAACAAACTTTGGTACTATAATTAGATTAAGATATTTGGTCATGTGACTAACCAAGTGACTAAATGAAGAAGAGAATGTAGTAATGTCTAATGAAGTGCGTTAATGCCCAGTGAAGTGCATTAATGCCCTAAATATCTTTCTCAATTTTAAAAAGAAGAAATATCATTAATGAAGAAATATCCCTTATTTGTGAAGGATTTTAGTGTAACTTTAGTCTTGTGTGTGTACATAGAAACAAGACTAAGATCTCCCTAGTTAATCTCTCTTTGTTTAATATGTTATTTATATGCTATCTATATTCTTTAACTTCAGAGTCAACATTTTTTTCCTCTAATGCTTTTCATATGAGTAATATTTTTTTTTTTGGTGAATAATAATTTTAGTTAGGTGAATATAGATCTTTTTTTAGTTATAGAAATAGACGTGTCTTGGATTGTTAAGCCCCAGAATACTTATGAATGAAGGACAGGAAGGATTCCTAAACTTTTCATTTGCTAATAGAAGTGTTAAAGGTAGAATAATATGCTCATATCCTAAATGTTGGTTTATGAAATGATATATAAGAGAAGTTAGGAGTGACCACTTGGATTCCTAAGCCATTATCACAAAAGAATACTTTTTGGGATACTTTTTGGGATAGGCATGAGGAGAGACTTAGACATAAACCTCTTGTAGAACCTTAGTCAAGGCTACAAATGAGAAAAGAACAAATTTGTATAGATGATCCTGTATATGATATGGTTTGTGATGCATTTGAGGTTCATGAAAATGAAAGTGAAGATGAGGTTGAAGGTCTGATTCCACCATCAAACCAAAGGATAAATGATGATACAAAAGAGTTTTATAAGTTAGTTAGAGATGGATAACAGAATTCATATAAAGGTTGCAAAAAGTACTCAAAATTGTCTTTCTTAGTAAGATTTTATCATATCAAGTATTTATGTGGAATAAATTATAATGCTATGTCAATGATATTAGAGCTATCAGTCAATGCCTTTAAACATGCAAATATTCTAAGTTGTTTCTTTAAGGCTAAGAAAAACATTAACAAACAAAGGTTTAACTACACAAAATTTTATGCATGTCTAAATAATTGCATGCTATATTAGGGTAGAATGAAAATAAGGACAATTGTAAAAAGAGTAACACATCTAGACAAAAACCAAAGATTAAAAGTGGAAAGCGAATGAAACATCCTGCAAAAGTACTCAGGTATTTTTCACTGAAGCCATAGTTATAAAGGCTATTTATGTCCTATTACACTGCTGAGCACGTAAGATGGCATGTCATTGATAAAAACATGATGGCATGATGAGGCATTTGAGGGACTTTGAGGATTGGAAGGCATTTGAAGTCATAATTCCTCAGTTTGCTTTAAATCCTCAGAATGTACATCTTGAGTTAGCCGCTAATGTTTTCCATCTATAATATGACAACAAAAACAAATACACATATACTCAATAATGTTTCTAGTTCGAACATCACTCTGTTTCTTTTCCTTTGTGAGTATCGGTTCTTCCACCTAACACTAGTTAGTGAGAAAAATAGAAATAGGGGTGAGATTCGAGAGAATCTCAGTAGCTATACTCAAATCATCAAAGTATGCATGAGATAGTTAAACAAGAATAATGCAAGTATTCATGGTCATACAATCCTATGATACGAACTAACATAAACGTTTCACATGCTTTCAACATACTCTATCATAGTTATAAACTCATCTTAGTTTAGGCTCTTTTTCTTGGGCTTGGGAGAACTACTGTGTCATTTTCCATTGTCCTTCTTTATTTTAAAGCTTTAACTCATTAAACATAACATGCAAAACATGACATATATCTAATACAAGACATTATAGAATATACTATAAGAACAACCAATACAATACAATGCACATCAAACTCAAACAAATCTGCATGCAACTAGGTAAAGAAGAGCAAGCTACCTTATATAGGTGAAAGGAAACTAATAAAACCTCTAACCTTCGCATTCTTTGTCTTGCTCTTTTTCCTTTTTTTTTTTCTACTCTACACCTACAATGGGGATATAGCCTTACTAGATTGCCCTAAAAATGTAACATGAGCATAAAATCATCATCTTTAGCTTATAGCAACTTCTCTTAAATTTCTTTGACTTTTAACTATGCATTAGGCCATTTAAAGTGCACTTAAAACTCTTTTTTACTTACTTTCAAGATACATGCCTACTAACTGGCAATTACATCACTTAAAATGCTCAGTTTTAACCATATTTAAGGACTTAAATTTATGAAATTCCTTTTGGATTTTAACTCCCCATAATTAGTTTTTAGACTTTAGGTTAGGGATTTCACTAGATATGGATCATAAGCAAACTTATACTTTTAGAATTCAAAATTCAAGCCATAAATTTTATATTTACTATTCATATGGCCATTAGTACTATTCGTTTGGTATTTTTACTTTTGTGACATATTAGAACTCATTATGTAACCTTAAGTCTCAAGGAATAACTTATAAATTCAACGTCTAAGTTTTAAAATCTCATCATATTTAGTTTATATAACCTCATTAGGATTCATTAAAGGCATTACAAGCTTGTTCACACAAGCCTAACACTAATTGGTTACATATTGTTCCTTTTTGAACCCTAAATATTCAACTTCTAAAATCTAGCTTCTAAATTTAATCCAATGCTTCTATTATTATTCTTATATCATTTTAAGACTATCCATATCCCTAAAATAACTCGAACAATTTCCTAGGCCCTTCATTTTCTTTATGACTGAATAAGTACCATAAAAACCCTAACTTGGAGATTTCAAGGATTCATTCAATTCTAGATTTGGATTCTTATTTCTTGCATCATAAAACATCTAAACACACTAATTAAGAGTTGGAAACAACATGGTTTCTCCCTTTCCATGCCTAGGCTAAATTTACACCTATCATGGTCTAACCTTTTATTTTCAAGGATTTAATGGAAGCTAATGTTAGATATGAAATCCTTGCATACTAAAACCCTTGAATTCATTAAGAACACATGAAGAAAACTTTCTCCCTCACTCTCTCTATCATGGCTGAACCAACAAGGGCCAAGAAACACAAAATTTTTTAAGTGTTTCAGCTAGAAACTTACCTTAATGCAAAATATTTTTCATGTATACTGATTTCCACCAAATAGTTTCTTAAAAAAAGCTTCTTTTACATTAGGTCAAAACTAAACTTCAACTTTTCATGAAAAGAAAACTGCAATTAGAAAGCCCTCAGAGAGTAGATTAATCTTCCTTATGGGTGTTAAGTGAAACGGGGCATTTACTTACCCACAATAGGGCTTGAATTCTCCCTCTCTTTCTCTCCCTTTCTTTAAGACTCCATTAATAGCTACAAAATCTGACATGGAAGGTTGAAAAGGATAAGGGAATGTGGCTTCCTTAAGAAGCTCTATTCCATTTTGTCCCTAGTTGCAAATTTGTTTCGTTTGGACTTATTTTTCAAAATTTTTAAGATCTGACCGCTCCCTACATAATTTTAGGTGCTCTTTCACATAAAAATATTATTTTTAGGGTTTAGGTGGCTTTAAATAGTGAAAAAAATAGCTCCACTTATGGTTACAATACTGCCTATTTCATTTTACATACCGTAAGGGTTTTAACTGATTGTAACTGTCCTTATGATTCTCAAGACCTTTGAAAGTCCTCTGAATTTAATTTTAGCATTTAAAACTCTTTTTCTTGAATTTTTAAAATTTTGGTCAAAATTACGATTTTGCTACTGAAGTACTATTTTACTTTGTTTAACCACTTTGACTCTGTTTTTACTTTGTATATTATTTAATAACCTCATTTCTTAATGTTCTTATGAATATTCTACTTTTAATTAACCTCAATTCATTTTACTTTAGAATTCTCTTTCCTTAATGTACTAATTCTAATTCAGTTAAAAAGCTAGTTGTTATAATGACGCTTTTATAATAGTGTAAGAAAAGTATATTTTTTAAACTTTCTTATTAAGTTAATCATTTGATACCTTACAACCTTGATATGATGCACATTAAGGAAAACATATGTGAAAATACGATATTTGTAACATCCAGTTCTTTGAAAACTAAAGGAAACATGAGAAACGTAACAAACGGTTTCTCCGTAAACGAATAAAATTCACCGGATACAAAAGGAAGTCTCCCGAAATGAGATAGTTAAGATCCTAAAAAAATTGAAAAGTATTCTAAACTCCTAAAAATGAGAATTTTAGGCTCAGATGAAAAGAAAAAAGGAGCTAGAATGAAGAAACAATTTCTTACGAAAAGCTTATGAAATGTAATGGCACTTTTGTAATTTTGAGCAAATTTTGGAATTCACACAGGAGGGCTTTTTAAATGAAATTTTTAAGTTCTACAAGGTTCTCAAAGGCCCTGAAAACTATGAAAACCTCTGAGATAGCTAAAGCCCTCCCTCCCGTAGATGTTTTTCAATGTCAGTGTGCTCGAACTTTGACGGATTCATTCGAAAAAGTTTTAGCTCCAATTTGAGTGATTCCAAAGGCATTTTACTAAATTGGGAAGCTAAATTTTAAAATGAAAAATATGGTTCTCAAAAAGGAGCTATAACAAAGGAAAAAGGAAAATGTCAAGAAGGAAGGGCAAAATTAAAATTTTTAAAAAAGTGTTTCTTCCTCCCTTATAAATAGGTGGCACCTCACACTCCCCCTTATTTAGCTTCAGATTATTCTACCCCAAATCAGAAGAAAAACCCTAGGAGAGTGGCGTACCAAGGGGAGAGAAGAAGGAGGAAGAAATCAAGTTTAAATGTATGTTTCCATGGTAGTTTTTCATACTTTTCTTCATCCACACCTCCTCTCCTCCCTTCTCCTTTGTTTCCTTTGATTGAAATGCAGTTTATAAAACTGATTTAAGGGAGAAACTCAAGGGAATTTTTGGATTTGAAGAGAGGAGCATGGAGAAAGCAAGATTTAAGCAAGAAAAAGCAAGGAAACTGGGTAATTTCTCTTCCTATAGTTGATATCTTCACCCACCCTTCTTCTCCATTTTGCCTAACCCTAGGAGCCATAGGAGTATTTGATTTTTAAGCCAAACCAAGCATGAATCTTAGGTATTTGAGGGAGAAGAACAAGAATATGCAAAGGAAACAACAAAATAATCATTAGATTTCAAGATGCAAATTCTAAGGTTTCAAGTGTTTCTTCCAAATTCTGATTTCATGTGATGATTCCTAGGTCTAATTAAGAATTTAAATGAGCTCCTAAGATTCCTAAGATGCTCCCCACATGCTTCCTTCTTCAAGAAAACAAAGAGAATTTCAATGAGGCCAAAAGTGGGCTATGTCTCGACCAAGTATGGACGGAGTAGCTAGGGAGAGTTTTAAATTTTTTCAAATCCATTTTTGTGTCATATATGATGAATGAATATGAGAAGAGGCCTTAAAAAATTTAGAATCCATAGAAAGTGAGTTGGTGCTTTAGGTTCCATATTATGACCTAAAGAAGCAACATGATGATAGGCCCTTTGTTTTAATTGTGTGATGACTCCAAGAGGCTTAAAAAGAGTCAAGAATCATATTTGAAATGAAAGAATAGAGCCTAGAAATTATTTGAGGGGTGTTGCTTCATTAAGTGCATTTATGGACTATAATGGGGTTTATAGAACAACCTAGTGTCTAAGCAAGTTGTGTGGCCTTAGAAATTATTTCATTGACTTAATTGGCTTTTATAAATTGTGTCTAGACCAAAAGAAACAATCTCCACAAGTTTGGGTATGTGTGGCCGAAGCAAATGAGGGAATTTCAAGAGAAAAATTGTGTGATTATGTGCAAGGTAGCTATCTCCACCTTCTCTCATGCATGGATGTGTGTTTAGCTTATCTTAGAATGTGTGTGTATGTATTTCCAAGCCATGAAAAGTATGCTAGTATGATTTTATATGCCATGATTTCATGATGACATGTTATGTTTTTAAATGATGCCATGATGTTTGTTTGAGTTTGCTTAAGTATGGTGAGGCCAAAAACTCTTAACCATGGTGAGGATGAGCCAAGAATCCTTGAGATTGGTTGAGACAAAGCAAAGAGTCTCCCAAAAGCAAAGTGAGCTCCCAAGAGTATGGTTGAGTCAAAGAATCTCTTAAAAAATTGGTGAGGCAAGTCCAAAATCTATAAGGAAAAGTGTGAGGCCAATCCATCTACTTGGTAAGCTCTTGAATGTCTTGTATGACTTATTCATATGCCAAGCTTCCTTCTTGAATGTTCATAACTTCCATGATATCCATGCATGCATTTTTAAGTCTTACTTTGTATATATTATGTATGATTGAATGGGAGATGAGCTATTGGAATTCTTTGAATCTCATTCCTCCTCTCCAATAATCTAATATGCTAGGTGGACCAAGTGGATAAGGTAATGGAAGTCAACCACCTTAAAGAAGAGAGCTTGACACCAATAACTTTTGTTTTTTAAAACTACAATGATGTCAAATGTTGTAACCCCTTAATGTATATAGTCTATAACCTCTTAGACATGTGTAATTATGATAATATATGATGTATAAATGAATAGATATAATGTGTGAACCCTAGAATGTAATTTGGGCATGGAATGCCAAATTATGTTTCTTGAGAGTTTGATGGAATTATGCATATGTGTGGATGAAATAGCCAAAATGAGATGCATAGAGTTTGGGACCATTTGGGTAGCTTACACAAGTCTTAATCATGCTTTTGGACTTGCCCAAAAGGTGCCAAACCCTAGGGAATGCCATGTGGTTACTTTGGTATCCTATATGGAGCCAAATTTGACCATAATGCATTCTTATGTCATTTTTTTTATCTAAATGAGCTCTTCTTAATATGAGATTTGGCATATAATTAGGGCTTGCTGACAGTTTTTTGGAAAGCTAAAGAATATAATTTTAGAGGTCTACATAATATTTCATGAATTTCCAAAATTGGCAAATTTTTTGATTTTGGTCTGCTACACTATTTATTTAATCTGAAAATGAAATCTGTCACACAAGGCCTAAATGATGTCCAATTCTCACAAAATTTTATACAGAGAAGCTAGATATTCATAATGATTCGTGCCAACTAGAAGCACCTCATTTGGATGTCTAGAGAGGGAGATATGAATTTTTAAAGATTTTGTCTAGTATCAGGAGCTTCATCTGACCTCAGTTACTGTTCCATTAAGTTTCGAGGTCTAAGCTACTTGAACTGGTTTGGAGTTAATTTTTTCCTCTAGCTAACATCTGCAGATTTTCATATTGGTATCATTTTCATAGATTGGATTTTTATGAAATTAATTGGATATTTTCAAAATTTGCTGTAAAAATTTGTGATAGCATCAGTGATAGTTTGACCTTTAGACTTTTTCAGATGTCAAACGTCCTCTGTGGTAGATGTTATGGTCTAGACATATTTTTCATATGAAGTAGACATCCATAGCTTTCCAAAATAACTAATAATGTATGATTTTTGTTTTCTTTAATGAGTAGATTACATTTATCATACTTAACATTCATTACACAATTATAATAATCTAATTACCTTGTGTATTTCATATAGGGAATCTATAAATCACATTAAAAGACAATTATAAAGCCATACACTATTTTCATCAAAGATAAATAAAAAGGTTCATAAAGAGTTTGTTAAGTGGTTTTCTTGCCATGTTAGTACATGCATATCTTTTATTGTTATTCCCTTAATAAGTACCTCAATAATAAAACCATCATCTTTTTCTTTCTTCTAGCTAAGAAATGATGTCAACAGATCATATTCAATTGATATAAAGTTGTTTGTACTAGGTCCATTTGATAAAAATAAAGTGATATAGTGCTTACATTGTCAATGGATTCAAATTATGAACTTTAGCATGAGACCAAGGATTAAAAACTTAAAATTAGTGGAATCTTCAAGACATTTAGGATAAGAAGTTATGCAAGAAGTAGCAATGGCAACATACACTTTGATGGTGTGCTATATAATGGAAAATTGTTAAATATCATTGAATTAAATTATTATGGTTGATTTGGGGTAACCTTGTTCAAATGTATATGGGCCAACACGACAAATCTAAGAGACATTAAAACTGATGAATTGGGATTCAAAATCTATCAATTTTCCATAGTTGATACGCACCAATGACAGTGAAGATGATGAGTAATGCTTTCAAGCCTTAGAAGCTCAACAAAAATATTATGTGTAAGATGAGTTAGATAAAGATTAGAGTTTGTCAGTGCATCTAAAGCCACATGACTTGTATGACATACGTGAAGATGATGACGATATTATTTATGAAATAGAGCCTCAATAATTAGAAACTCTATTCCTATACTTGGAAGTAAATTTATGCTTGTCTATGTTAAGTGTTTTCCATTTTTTCTTTTGCTTTTATTTGATTACATATATGCTTATATGTTTTCTCTTATATATGGTTGTACATTATCTGTTACTCTTATTTAGCTATATATCATGTTATTTTGTCTTAATTAACAAAAATCCTAAAGATGGAGAAGTTCATCAAGGAGTCTAAATCAATAAGTGCTCGTAAAAGTGGTGAACCCAATACCAAGAGTCCTCTATCAAGTTTATCGATTAGTGATGGTGGACATCCAAGTTATCTAGCTTTAATTGATCCACCTAGATTATCCATGTTGCTTGAATAAGAATAGCTAAAGTTTGATCTTGATAACCTATTTGCAGAGGATAAGGAGGAATAGGAACAACCCAAACAGCCTTCTCAACAACAATAAAGATAAAATTGATTAGTTGAGGTTATTGGTAAGTAAATTAGCGAGTACATTGGTGGTAATTTGTTTATTTCTATTTTTTTAACTAACTTTAATTCCACAGATGAGGAAGGTGTGGTGCAACTGTGTAGTTGATAATGCATGATGCATGGTCAGTTTTTAGTAGGCAAAAGGTTAAAGTACCCTTCAATGAATCCAACTAACCAATTGGAGATAGATGTGGCTTACTTGATTTTTTTGAGGTATGGTTGGGACTAACTTCAATGCATTTCTAATCAATTACATAGATTGGAAGATTGTTTCATAAGAGTATAAGGATGATATGCATAAAACCATTATATAAGTAATATCACATTGATTATTTATTTCTCTTAACATATTGAGTTTATATCTTTACTAACTATTGCATTTTATCTACAGCCTTAGCTTCTTGTTGATGATGTGTATAAGAGGATTGTTTTATAGATACTAGGTAATAGGTGGAGATAGGCACAAAATGCATTGTATAAAAATGATGGGACTTGCATTAAGGAGCAGATAATTCAAGATGACCACAGGGCATCAACAAAGATCATTAGGAAAATTTTATAAACTATCATTTTGAGGAGAAGACCCAAGTAATAACACTTATTTTTTAAGATATACTAATTCTTGGATGATCTTATTAATAGATTTGTCAATAGCCAAAAAATTGTAGAGAAGAATAAACAAAATAGAAAAAAGTTAACTATGCCACATACTAATAGATCTAAAAGCCTTGTATAAAAGAAGGTTGAGATGGTAAGTTTAATAAGGATATTACAAGTCATTTGAGTTTTAAATGCAATTTGAAATACATCACTTGTGTCTTCATTTTTGCAAAAGGCTAAGCATAAGGACCGAGTCACACAGGGAGATGTATGGACTGTAGTCCATAAACATGATGATGGATCTTACATCAATGACCAAGCTAGAAGTGTTTATGTAGGTGCTGACTTCTGATTTTGTTGAAAGACTTTGTTTTCAAATAATTTATTAGTTTTTATTTGAATTTGTAAGAAATGATTGTTATGTTTTAAGATCAAAATCCTTATCCTACGAAATTCCAAGTGATGATTCATTGGTTGTGGCTTTGGAAACCTAAGAGCACTATGGTCATGTCTGAGAAAAGGGATTGGGTGCTTACCTATCCTAAGTGTTTGGACATTAAGCTCATGGGAGTTCATCATTTAGGCCTTCTTACATGGAATTGCAAAACTAGGATGCTTAACTTAAGGCATAAATGGTGAAAAGAGAGGAACAACAACAACAAGCAAAGGCTAAAAGATAAGAGTGCTAATGACAAGCAGATGCTAACAGAGATAAGCAACAATGACAAATAAAAGTAGTTATACCTTTCCTCCTTTGAAGTTTTCAAAGTTCATTGCTATTAGAGCTTGCAACCATACAAGTTCGAGAGGTAATTTTCTAAACTTTTTATTCTAATTGAATCATAAGAATGAACTCTCTTTTTTATTTTTAATTTATTACTAATAACATTTTATTTTGAATTTTAGGCACGAAGTGATTAAGATAGTAAACACCCACCTATTGATGTAGTCTTTCCTCATAAAAATGGTCATATATGGTTAGATAGTTTTTGTAATTACATTTACACTAACTTATTTGTAGATTAACAGAATATGAATTTATTTGCAATTTTAATAGGATATGGTTTTGTTGCTAGATATTTTGGCTAATTTTTGTGTTACTAGGAATTGGTTGCCCTATATATTAGTTAAAAATTGTTTTTATAGGTTTTGAGAGAGGGGGGACAATATGTTTGAAGGTTAAAAAAATTATAGTAGCAATTACAACCATCATCAAAAAATTGCAAAAGTCTAATTATGGTTAAATAAACCATGGCTAGCCATGATTTCTCATAACCATGGGGTGGCTAGACCATGTTTTAGTGATGGTTTTACTAATGGTTCATTAAAATTACAGTTAAAGCTTTCATAATAAATAGTTCAACTATAAATGTCCTATTACTAGATTGCTTAGCGATGGTTAAAACTATCGCTAAAGCCACTAAAAAACCTTAACTAAAACATAATTTTTTGTAGTGTCAGTGTTGCCTTAAAGAAAAGTAAAGTGTTTTTCACATACATAAGATGTGAAATAATTAAGCCTCCTCCTACAAATTGAATATCTTAAATCTTCTTTTCTTGCTCTACCTTCAAGAATAGGTAAGATAAAAACATTAGAACAAGAGAGAAACAAATAAGAAGAGAGAGAATCACCTTGTCTTAAACCTTTTTGTGGTAGAAAAAGCTTAAGTTTCTAGCCATTTAATAATAAACTCTATGAAGTAGTAGTGACTTATGCGTTATTTCTAATATTCTAGTAAGCATAATTGTCTAGTAATAGTAAAGTGACTAAATAAATATAGATGCTGATCTAATGACAAATGGATAAATAACTACTTCTATCTTAAGTTGTCTTAGGAATTTTCTCAATGTACAAAATATTCACACATGAAATTAGCAAGTTAGTCCATTTACATAAGTATAACTAGTATCCTCAGTTGCATTAGTTACTAATAATTGATAACACAACTATGACAAGGACATAAAAACATAATAGAAGATGTAAAAAAGAAAAAAGCACAAAGACACAGAAGACTCAAGACCTAACCATGGAATAAGTGTCACTTGATTACTTCCCCCTTTAGCACTTAGAGTCCAACATTAACTTCTTAATTTTTCATTATGGATAGCAAGAATCCCTAATGTATCAACCCACTTAAGGACATATCCAAGTTCAGTTATCTGTAGCAAACACTAATATTTAGTAAATTCAAGTTTAGTTAATTAAACTTGGCTACATAAATTAAACATCTTATGATTGAAGACTTAATGGCATATGCTAGATCATAGATTATCTTAACATAAAGACTCCTTTAGGATGAATTCATAGTAAGATTCCATTGTGAGATATTCAAGTTTCCTAAACCTCGATTCTCCTTTTGAATGAAACTAAATCTCAATAATTATCTAAAATTCAAGAAATAATCAACAAAGGCATTGGAAACATAACAAACACTCACATATTGAATAAGAAAGATGGTATCAATAAATAGCAATGAAGTTCCATCTAATCATAAACAAATGACTAACATAAAATAGGAAAACTAAAAAAAAAGAAGACAAGCATCTTGAATGATTTACCAAGAGTTAACCCTAGGTTATAAGAATGCCTTGTAGCTTTTAGTTTGCCCCTTTAGCTTAACATAAACCTTTAATGTTGGCTTAAGATGAATATATATAGATGTGTTAAATTAGGGTTTTTATTCCTATTAAAACTAGAGACATCATATTGATTGCTCTTCAAGTAGAAATTTTTTTGTCTTACAAGGCACACATAATTTCTTTTACAAACTTTTATATTTACATTAGGCCTCTAGATACAAAGGTTTTTTTTTATTGCCTTTCTCTATTACCATTAGAAATCCTTTACTTAGCCTATGGATAGTTGACTTTTCTTTCTCAAGTTAGGTTGACTATTTTAGTGGATTTGGACTTGGTCTTAAATACCTCATTGCAAGTAGATGGGCCATCATACAACTCCATGAACTTTCTCTTTGGTTTTGGGCATTAATTTGCACTAGGCCTCCAAGAAAGGCTTTAGACATCTTCTAGATGCCTCACATTTTCCTTAGACTATATCCATTGGGTTCTTCAAATGAGGCCTTCAAGCGTAGGTACTTGCCATTTACTCACAATAATTTAAGATAACTTATAACATTAACCCTAAAGACAAATTAACTTAAAATAACAATAATATGAGAAATATTAAGATAAATTAGTTGATAATAGGGCTGAACATAGCTTGCCTAGCCTAACCATGTCAAGCTAAGTTAGGTTGAGTAAAGAAAAAAAGTTTATAGGTGAGACTGACCTTGTTGGCCTATTTGGCCCAACTTGGTCGGTCTTATTATTGAAAAAATTATTTTTATTTACTTACAAGAAAATTTTAATTTTTTTTCAAGGGCAAAATGTAATTTTATTAAAACTTATATGAAATTTTTATTTTTTTTAAGAGCCATTTTAAAATTTTTACTAGTTTTTTTTTAAGAAAAGGCTTAACCAACCTAAAACTCAGCTTAACATGATGTTTGTTCACTCCTAATTGATAAGTCCTTATAAAATGACATTAAAAAATATATAAAATTAGAACTCTTTAATGACATTGCATGATGATTTTCCTCCATTGCTCTCAAAATCCTATTTATATTAAAACTACTTCCAAAAAAATTCATGAGACACTATCATAAGATTTTTTAATGTTAATCTTCACCGCACACTAACCTTCTTTATTTATGAATATAATTCATTAATTCAGAAGCTAGGAAAAAAATATTATTAGAAATTAAGCAGCCTTTCATAGAGGCATTTTGATTTGGTGTGATCATATCATCCATGATCTTTTGCATTTTGTTAACAAGAACTAGTGATAATTTTTAAAAACCACATTGCATAATCCAATTGGCCTAGAATTTTTTTAAAGAAAAAGGGTTAGGAATTTTTGGAATAAGAGGAGTAAGTGTCTAATAATTTCCTTGAGAAGGAAGTCTCTATTGATAAAAAAAGCCATGACCATATTAATGACATCTTGTTTGATTAACCAACAATTCTATTGAAAAAATAAAATAGTTAACTCTTTCATATTAACGCCTTGTTTGGTATAATGTTGGAAAAGGAAATAAAAATTGAATCATTTTCCATTATTTGTTTGGTGGATATAAAGTGTGGCAAAAGGGGAAATTTCTTTTGAAAAGAAATTTTCAATCATAATAGTGCATTTTAGCATGGGATGGGGATAAGCTTTTGGAAAAATGTCTAATATGCCCCTTTATTGTTTGATAATTCATTTATTTATTTTATATGCCCCTTTAAGATAAAATGAGCACATGTACTTGATATTAATTATTTTTTATTAATTTTTTATTATTAATATTAGTTATTATTTTTTATTTTCTAGTTATAATTTAACTTTTAACTTTTTATTTGTTAATTCTCAATTTCATTTTAATATTTTAATAAAATATAAGAAAAATAGAAATATTCTAAAAAATATTATTTTCATTTTTATTTTTATTATATATTTTATATGACTATATCTATTAATAATTATTATTTAAAATTATACATATTTATATATTTATTTAACCAAATTAAATAATTAAAAATAATTAAATTACTTAATTTAATTTTTAAAATAATGTATCTACTTTTTTCACCAAAAAATAAAAAATAAAGGGTAATTTTATTATTTTCTCCTTCTATTTTTTCATTCTTACATTATTTATTTTACTAAACATGTAATTGGAAAAGAATTCTATTTCCTTTTATATTATTTATATTATGCTAAATACAAAACATTTCTTTCTTTTTCACCTATCATTTATTTTTTATTTCTATTACTGACAATTATATGGCTTTAAAAGCTTTATAAAACTTCATTTGATGAAAGATCTAGATAAAATACCAATATGATAATTAGACGGAATCTCCAATTCATTGAAATGTTAACTAATGAAATGCACCCTCCGTACTTCATCTTGTTTGTAAACATCTTTCAAATAATCTAGGCCAACCTTTCATTTCTCAGAGTAATCATTAACCTAGTCTGCATAAGAATTATGAATTCTAAAAATTCAAGTATTAATATGACGCTTTCTAATATGAAAATTCTGCGTACGTCTATCATTCTTAAGTAATCACATTTGTCTTGATTTTTGGGTCCAAAGAACCTCCCCACAGCCAGGCTTTTTTTTTTTTTTCAACTCATTTCTGATTTTTCTCTTATAGTGAAAATGTGCATACTTGTCTAAATTACTCTGTATTTTTTCCAATTCAAAATTTAACTCTATTATTCTTTCGTGGATTTTGCCAAAATGTAGTTTGTTCCATAATTTAAGACCAGTAACAACTTTTTTCAATTTGGACACAATAAATTAAAAGCAAAAGAGCCTACACTATTTCTATTCAAAGCCTTATATACAATATATTACATCGGTACACATATATTTAAAATAACAAAAGGAGGTAAAATGACACTATTTTGGATAGAATTTATCACTAAAAAATGCAAGAAAAATCTCACATAACAATTTTTTTTAGTTTTGTTAATTTATAAATAATTACTTATGTTATATTATGACAATTTTCAATAGTCATATAATCATGAATATTATAAATACTAGGATATTCTATACTTTTTGTATCCTATATCATAATATGTAGAATACCATAAAGGTGACATAGCATTATATTAAAGTACTATTTTGATCAATTATGAAAGATGCATGTACCAGTAGGTTGTCATTGGAAAGTAATTATTATTAAATTAGTCCAAACATTTGAAAATTCATTGTTCAAAAAATCAAACTAAACTGATAAAAAAGTTAGTGAATCGATCACTAGTCCAATTTAGTTAATTTATAAAACTAGTCAATTGAAAAACTAGTATAATTGGTCAAAAATCAGTAAAACCAATAATTTAATAGTTTTACTCGTGTTTGGCCATAGAAGAGTAGCATAAACCCACATAAAATAATAGAGGAAGCCATGCAACAAAATCAAATGAAGAAATGAAGATGTTAGCGAAAATTTAAAGGGAAAAAGAGGTGTAGAGGCAAAAGATATTGAAGAAGAGGATATAGGGAATGGAAAGGAGTAAAATCTCTAATAAAAAGTGGAATTAGGTGTTTATGTTCTACCATCAGTGAAGTGTTAACATTATTTACCTTCCATTCATGGTGCTTTATGATCTCCAACTAGGCATCACAAATTTGAACCATTGGCAAAGGATGTTGTGGTTCTTCCAAGGGATCTTGGAAGTGATTGCAATGGAGGAACCATTGAGAATATAAGGATAATGGAAGAAGAAACTCAACAGTTGAAGGTTTTGCCAGATTTAAAGAGTTTTCATCCATAAAATAATTTTTATTTTGAAAATATGTCAAATATGATTGTTCTTTTGTTATTTTGTTTTGATTTTTATTTTCTTTATGTAACATCCAATTCTTCCAAAAACGTGAGAAACGTAATGCCCAGTTTCTATGTAAATATACGAAACTCCCTAGATATAAAAGAAAGTCTTTAGATGGAATGATTTGAGGTCTAATAAAATTTGAGTAATAATTTAGACCTCAAACAATGAGGATTTAAGGGCAGAGGTGGCTTGAAAATGAAGCTACAATCATCAGATGAAATTCAACGAAGATGTAGTGACATTTTTAAATTTTTGGTACTTTTTAGAAAACTCAGGAGAAATTTTTAAATAGGAAAAATGAGTTTCCCAGGTTCTCAGAGGCCCTAAAAACTATAGGAACCTTTAGAACAATTAAAACCCCTTTGGTTGACATTTTAGAGTGACAGTTGATCCAAACTTTAACCTTTTTGTTTGAGAAGATTTTAAAGTCAATTTGAGTGATTTCAAAGACATTTTATAAGTTAGAGAACTTAAAATTTTATTATGAAAAAGAAAGTTCTAAAAAAAGAGTTGAAATGAGCCTAAAACGAAAAAGCCAAGAAAATGGAACAAAATGGAAATTTTTGAAAAGGCATTTTAGTGACTTGGCTCCTTATATGTCACTCCCTCCTTCTCCTCTCCATTTAGCCAACCTTGTTTCTGTCCTATACTAGAGGAGAGACCAGCTAAGTGAGGTGCATGAGATGGGAGCAAAGGAGGAAGGAAAAGCTTAGGAAAAAGGTAAGAAAACCTTAGACTTTCATGGTTCTTCCTTCACTAATGTTGTTCCTCTCCTTCTCCTCTTCCTTTCTATGATTTTTATGACTCTTATAGGGCTATTTTGGCACTGATTTAGAGGAGAGAACTTAAAATTTCAAGGAAAAGCTTGAAACAATGGAATGAGCCCTTGAAAAAGTCTTGAAATGAGGTAAGAATCATGACTTTTCTTGCACTTCCTTGTTGCTTCTCTTCCATGAGTGTTTCATCCCATCGAGAGCCCATATAAGAGGAGTTAAATTCTGACCTAACCAAGGAAGAAACATAGATTTTGAAGTGTGAGGAACATGATTATGCAAAGAAATTCAATTAAAGTGCATTAGAAATCAAGTTAGCAAAGTTAGGGATTTTGTTGCACCTTGAGATGTAGGAGACTTTCCAAGGATAATTTAAGCTATCTAAGAGTATATATGAGTTCTCAAGACATTTATGAAGCCTCCCAAGTTCCTTTCCCTTCAAGAAAAATTGCAAAAGTTTGTGGGTGCACAATGGTGTATGTGTCTCGGCCTAGACAAGAAGGAGAACATAGGGAGTGTTTTAATTTATTCTAAGCCTAAAATGGGACTAAATATGATGGAAGAATGTCAAAGGAAGCCTTGAAAAAAATTTGGATGCCTTGCAATTTGACATAGAGGTGTAGGCTTCGTAATGAAACATTAGGAAGTAACTTATAGCTAGACTCCTTAAAATAAATGTGTGATGCCTCCAGGGAGTTTAAAGGGAGTCAAGAGACCTAGAATGAATGATAAATGGGACACAAGATCATGAATTCTCATAATTGCTTCATAAAGTCTTGTATGGAAGTATAATGGAGCCATAGAATAAAGTAGTTTCGTATAGAGTGGGTATGATGCCAAAGCTTGTTTCCATGAGTAATTTATGTTTTTTTTTGGTATGTGTCTAGGCCAAGAGAACCAAGGGCCACCTAATTGCATGAGCTTGGCCGAAAAGGGAAAGAAGAGTTCAAGAGAAAAGTATTGTGATTTTATTTCAAGGTATCTCTAACATTTCTTTTATATATTTTAGGATGTTTTCTTGTCCTTGGATGTGTGTATGTATGTTTATATCTTAAGAAATGCTTCTAGTTATTACCCATATGCCATGGTACCATAATAATTTTAAAATATGTTTTATGAATGTATTTTGGCTTGGATGCGTTTGGTTGTGCTAAAAGTTCCTTAGTAAGGGTAAGGATGAGCTAAAAATCCCTAGAAGTGGGTGAGACAAAGCTAAAAATCTTAAAAAGAGTGAGGCTAAGTTAAAAGTCTTTTGAAAGTGGGTGAGGCTAAACCAATGCTCTTAAGAGCCTATATATGTTATGTATGAGTTTCTTGAACATGAAAAATGTTATGTATATGTTCACTAGTAGCTTGAAAGTTATGCATGCATTCTTTGACATGTATATGCATCTATTATATATGTTTGAAAGGATTAAGAGCTATTGAAATTCTTTAAATCTCACTCTTTTTCCACATATACCTAACCATGTTTAGATAAGCTAAAAGGACTAAGAAATGGTGACCAATAACTATGAGAGGCAAGACTTTAACAAAAGACATAGAGGAATGGACTTTGTATTTGCATTTTGATGTCAAAATATGTAACCATGATTTATATATATGATGTACACCATTGAACAAGTTTAAATATATGTATATATGATGTATGCATCAATGTGGAAGCCAAATGTATCAAAATGTGAGAAATTGCCACCCATGTGCTAGTATGTGCCTGTGTATAAATGTAAGTGGTATGGTGAGTTTGAGCTCCATGATGAATTGGATCATTTGGCATGCTTTTATATGTTGTAATTATGCTTTTAGACTTACTCAAGTGGTTATGGAAAGTCAAGAAGAGCATTTAGTGTTTTAAAATCCCATTTTAGATTTTAAATTTGACCAAATAGTGAGTTGAACCAAAATTTGACCAAATGGATAATTTTTCCATGAAATTTGGCCAAAAAGTAGGTCTTATCTAGATATTCTCATAAAGACAAAGAGCACCCAATTTGGAGCTCTAGAGAATTTATTATGATTTTTCAAAATTGTCTAAATTATGCAAAAATGGTATGGTTATTGTTCATTTGGTCATTTTTCTTCTCTATGTCACATGTGGGTCAAATGGAGTCTAATGCTTATGAAATTTTATAGGTATAAACTAGACATCACAAAATTTCTATTGCTATCAAGATCACCTGATTTGGAGTTTTGTAGAAGGAGAAATAAACTTTTGAAGTTGCATGATAGTACCAGTAATGTAGCCTGATCTCTGGTATTGTTCCGTCAATTTCCACAAGTTAAAGGCCATGGAATTGGTATAGAATTATTTTTAGTCATTATTAGACATCCATAGCCTTCTAAAATGATATGGGTTTCTTGATTTCTATTTTTTTAGAATTAGTTATAAATCTTCAAAGTTTATATTAGAAAGCTAGAAGCTGAACCCGAGGCAAAATTTTGGTTTTTGTGAGATGTAGTTCCAAACCCAAAATGAATGAAACCGAATGTGATATGTATGACTTGTATGGATATGATATGATTAGAAAATGATATTGATGAGCTCACATGGTCCATGGAGCATAAAATGAAATAATGAGATCTTATGTAATGTAACCAAGACCATTAAATATTCATTATTTTTCATGTCAAGTGTATGGTTTCTTAGCTTTATGCTCCAATACATATAAGATGTATTGAGATGGACAATGAGACCATGATATAATAGCTAAGAGGTTAAGATATTATACTTTATATATATATATATATATATATTATAGGTTTTAGTTTTCCCTTGAATTACCATTATATAAAATATAAGATACAATTTCTTTATATGACAAACACTTCAAAAATTTTCAAAGTTAATTTTATTTATATTAATATTTTTAACTTTGTTAAATTTACTAGTATTTACTTTTTGTTATTTATTATATGAGATTTTTAATATATATATATATATATATATATTTAATTATCTTCTATTTGACCGCAATTCAACCACAGTTAAACTAATAAATCATAAACTAATACCTCTATTAGTTTAATTACTTATTTGATTTTAAAAAAATATTGTGAAAAAATGCATTAAGTTGTTCATGTTGTTGGTTATTTGTTGAATTAATTATATGGTTTTGAAAATTAAATATCATGAACTGAATGTAATCATGCACTAAATTAATCAAATGCTACTTTTTTTTTTAATTTTTTAGTTTTAAAACAAAGCAAAATGCTGAATGAAAATAGTCTTTCAACTATGAATGTTAAAAGAGTGATGTTTGAGATTTAAAAAATTAAAAATAATAATAATAAAATTTGGACCATCCAAATCTAATTTGAATGGTTTCGATTTGATGTTGCTTACGTAACATTGAAAATACAATGTAGAGAAACTAGTTTATTATCACACCATATTATTTCTAGCATCATTTTACTCATTTAAGAGGAATTTCACATGTTATCAAGAGAAATTCAAGAAAATCTATTAAAATAATGAGTTTAATTGCGTTACGTGGGGATTAAAAATTCAAATTTCAATCCATGAACCCCAGAAACTTTTCAACAATATTCTGTAATTATTTTCCATTCATACAAATTATAAACATCTCAAAACTTCACATGAACTACAGACCAGGAGAAAAAAAAAATCATGAATTCTCATGTTTTGCCTTGGGTTCCATGGTGGCAGATTTCTAAGGCAATTTTGAAACATCATAACTAAATCTATAAAAATGAAAATTAAGTAAAACATAGTTTTTTGAAAAGCTCTGGATGTTAACTTTACATTAAAAATAATTCTTGGCCATGAAATCTCATCTAAACCATGTTTGACAATAGAAAAGGCATAAAGGTCGAGCTGTCTAGAATTACTGATACAATTTACTGATATAAATTTTGAAAATTCATAATAAATTCCAAAAAAAATCAATTCATGAAAATTATACCAAGTTGGAAAGGTATAGATGTTAGCTAGAGGGAAAAATTAGTTCCAAATCAATCTAAGATCATTCAGACCTTAAAAATTAATAGAACAATGATGAAGGTTTGACTAGGCTCTTAGGACATAACAAAAATTTCAAAAATTAATATTTTCATCTCTAGACATCCAAATAAGGTGCTTCTAACTGGCACAGGTCACTACGAGGGTCTAGTTTCTTCCTATAAAATTTCACCACAATCGGACATAGTTTGCCCCATAAATGATATAGATCAAAATTCAGACCATATGAACAGTACCAATAGCAAATTCTGAAATTTCAGCCAATTTCAAAAATTTCACAGATCTCTAAATATTATTCACTCTAGCTTTCCAAAAAGCTTTTGACAAGACTTGGATGCATGCCAAATTTTAAACCAAGAAGAGCTCATTTGGACCATTTGTTTCATAACTCACCATTATGGTCATTTTTGCATTATATAAGGTGTCAACTTGGTCCATATGGCTCTCCATGGTGTTTGGCACCCCTTGGGCAAGTTGAAAGTATATACAACTTATATAAGCTATCTAAATAGGCCCAAATCTCATGCATCTTATTTTGGTTATTCCACATCCAAGAATGCACTAATAATTTCAAGCCATTACATGGTCAAATTGCATAATTGCATTGATTGGATACCAATTATAGTTCATACATCATTCATATATAATATCACATTTGTTCAAGTGTTCACAAACCAAAATTTACATGTATATGTTCACTTTGGCATTTGGATACAAAGAAAGCTACATAATGATCAAATGATGGTCTCTTATGTCCCTTGGCTTGCATCTCTTAGTTCTTGAACACCACCTAGACATATTAAGATAAAGGAGGGGAAGGAAGTGAGATTCATGGAATCTCAATAGCTCGTATGCCTATTCACACACACATTCATGGAATATACAAATCAAAGCACAAGTATAGAAAGTAAGGCAAACATAAAGTATGCAAAGTCACAATTCCATGCCATCAATTCACATTAAATTTAAGAATATGCTTTAGGGACTTTTGGTTTTGCCTCACCCTATTTCTAGTACTTTTGGATTTACCTCATCCTTGGTCTAGATATTTTTAACTTGGCCTCACCCTTCTAAGAGACTTTTGGCCTTGTCTCACGAATGCCATAAGACTTTTGGCTCTCTTCACCCACATTAAGAGACTTTTGGCATCATCTCACCCTTATGAGCCATTTCCACAATCAATGACATACAAGACAACACATTGGTACCAATGCAATCTCAAAGTATCAAGTGGCATGTTCTCAAGTCATAAAAGCATACATGTAACACTATATATTTCTAACTTATTTCATAACATTTCTATGCTTTACATCATCAATCCCATGAAGGAGTAAGAAAAAGGGATTAAAATAATACATTTTCTTACGTTGCGTCATATATAAAAATTTCATTCGATGTCACAGGGACCATGTGAACTCATGCAATACATTTTTATATTTAATTACATGGATACAACTCATTTGTATCATAAAATGTGGCCTAAAACTCATGGAACTCGAAGGGAAGCTTAAAATATACATACATATTTTTGGCCAGAATTTGGCTCATTTATGTCACAACTTTGGAAAATCATAACTAATTATAGAAAATAGAAATCATGTATTCTTAGCCATTTTAGAAAGCTACACATGTCTATTTAATGCTAAAAATATATTCAGACCACAACATCCAATATAGAAGATGTTTGACATTCAAAAAATTTCAGAGGTTAGGCTGTCCACTGGTGCTGTCACAGATTTTTGCAACAAGTTTTAAAAATGTCCAATTAATTCCAAAAAAATCCAATTCATGCAAATGATACCAATCTAGAAATATGTGAATGTTAGCTAAAGGGAAAAAATAACTCTAGACCAGTTCAAGTATATTAGACCTTGAAATCCAATCAAACAGTAATAGAAGTTGGCATGAATTCTTGATATTAGACAGTTTCTTTGAAAATTCATATCTCCCTCTTTAGACATCCAAATGAGGTACTTCTAGTTGACACAAGCCACTGGAATGTCTAATTTCTCTGTATAAAATTTCGTGGCAATTGGACTTCATTTGAGCAATGTGTGATAGATTTCATTTTTGGACTAGTATGAACAATGACATGACTAAAACTAGAAATTTTTTCAACTTTAAAAATTTATCAAATATTCTGTAGACCTCTGAAAATTCTATTCTTTAACTTTCCAAAAAGCTCTTGACAAACTATAATTACATGTCAAATCTCATATCAAGAAAAACTCATTTGAATAAAAAGTGATATAGAGTTCCATTATGGTCAAATTTAGCTCCATATAGGATACCAAAATATCCAAATGGCTTTCTTTGGGATTTGACACCTCTTAAGCAAGTCTAAAAGCATAATTAAGACTTGTATAAGCTGCCTAAATAGTTCTAAACTCCAGGCCTCTCATTTTGGCTATGCCACATGCAATTATACATAGTCACATCAAAC
The DNA here is from genome assembly GCA_032878935.1 of Erythrophleum fordii. Lineage (NCBI taxonomy): Eukaryota > Viridiplantae > Streptophyta > Magnoliopsida > Fabales > Fabaceae > Erythrophleum > Erythrophleum fordii. Next base: position 4,313,550 of record JAVQMF010000055.1, read on the forward strand.
TTCCAAGAAGCATAATTTAGCATTATATACTCAATTTGCATTCTAGGGGTCACATAATACATTGTCTCATTTAAACATAACATATGTTCAAGAGGTCATAGATCATATACAACCATAGATGATAGCATTTGCCACCTTGATGGCCTTAATGAAGCAAATTTCATTCATTTCAACGTCATACTCTCATCTCTCAAGTGGTTGGCTTCCAGCTCCTTACTCTCTTAGTCCACCTAGCATGTTAGAACATTGAAAAAGAGGGGATGAGATTCAAAGAATCCCAATAGCTCATCTCTCATTCAATCTTACATAATTGATGCAAACAAGTCTCATAAATGCATGTATGGTCATGTTGACATGTGAAAACATTCAAAAATCATTTTCATCATTTGAAAATGTCATACATAGTATCTAAAGGCTTGTCAAGCAAGTGGATTAGCCTCACCCAATTTCTTGTGGATATTGGACTTGCCTCATCCATTCTTTAAAAGATTCTTGGACTCAACCATGTTCTTGGGAGTCCATCTTGCTTTTGGGAGACTTTTTGCTTTGTCTCAACCAATTTTAAGTGTTCTTGGCTTGTCCTCGCCATGGCTAAGGGTTCTTGGCCTCACCACACTCAAGCAAACCCAAGCATACATCAAGAACATCATATAAGAGTATATTGTAATATCATGGCACCATGGAATCAAAGTCATGGTAGAACACTTTTCATGGTTTAAAAATATACATAGATACATTCAAGACAAACTAAGTACACATCCATGCATAAGAGAAGGTGAAGAGAGCTACCTTGTACATAATTACACATTTTTTCTCTTGAATCCAAGCTCCCCTTTTTGGCCATACACACACAAAAGTGTGGGGATGGTTTTTCTTGGCCTAAACACAATTTATGAAAGCCAATTAGGTTCATGGAATTAATTCTAAGGCCACATAACTCACTTAGACACTAATTTGTTCTATAAACCTCATTATAGTTCCATAATTGCACCTAATGAAGCAACACTTCTCAAATAAATTTTAGGCTCCATTCTTTCCTTTCAAATATGATTCTTGACTCCTTTTAAACCTCTTGGAGTCATCATATAATTAAAACTAAGAACCTAACTACATGTTGCTTCTTTAGGTCATAATATGGAACCTTAAGCACCAACTCACTTTCTATGGGTTTTAAATTTTTTCCAAGGCCTCCCATCATTTTCATTCATCATATATGACTTAAAAAATGAGTTTAGAAAAATTTAAAACTCTCCCTAACTACACAAACCCCTTTAGGCCGAGGCTGTGAAGGAAATTGGGTTTCTTGAAGTTTGCTTTATTTTCTCAAGAGAGGATGCATGTGGGGAGCTTCTTATGGATCTTGGGAGCTCATTTGAACTCTTATTTAGGCCTAGGAATCATCATACAAAATCAGATTTTATAAGGTGCAATTGAAATCCTAAGTTTTGCACCTTAAAATTCCATGGCCTTTTCTTGAATTTCTTTGTATATTCTTACTCTCCTCCCTTAAATCCATAGAATTCACCCTTGGTTCCCCTCAAAATCCCAGCCCTCTAGCATCTACACATATGGGGTGAAATATGGAGAAAAATGGGGGAGGAGTAGCTATCATGGGATGCAAGATTTACCTTGTTTTCTTATTTTTTCTCACTTAAATCTTGTGTTCTTTGAGCTCCTCTCTTCAAATACAAATTCTTTCCTCAATTTCTCCCTTAAAAAAAATTTATATACTTCATTATAATCATAGGAAATAAAGGAGAATGAAGGAGAAGAGGTTTGGAAGAGAAAGAGCATGAAAAACTACTAAATTTTCATACCTTAAGACTTTGATTTCTCTTCCTTTTTGCCTCCCTCCTCTGTGCCATTCTCTCTAGGGTTTTCCTCTAGTTTTGGACAGAACTTGGTCATACAAAATGAAGGGAGAAAAATGGCACATCATATATATAGGTGGGAGGAGGTTACACTTTTCAAAAATTCTCATTTTGCCCTTCGTTCTTGGCATTTTCGTTTCTTCTTCGTTTTAACTCCTTTTTGAGAATCGTCTTTTCCATTATGAAACTTAGGTTCCCAATTTAGTAAAATTCCTTTGGAATCACTCAAATTGAAGCTAAAACCTTCCCGAATGAATTTATTAAAATTCAAGTATACCGACATTAAAAAATATCCACCAGAGGGGTTTTAGCTATCTCGGCAAGGCCTCTGAGAACCCCAAAGAACTTAAAACTTTCATTTAAAAAGCCCTCCTATGTGAATTCTAAAATTTGTTCAAAATTACAAAAATGCCATAAAATTTTATAAGTTTTTCATAAGAAATTGTTTCTTCATTCTAGCTCAATTTTTCTTTTCGTCTGAGCCTGAGATTCTCATTTTTAGGAGTCTAGAATGTTTTTCAATTTTTTTGGGACCTTAACTATCTCATTTTGGGAGACTTCCTTTTGTATCCAGTGAATTTCATTCGTTTATGGAGAAACCATATGTTATATTTTTTATGTTTTCTATGGTTTTCAAAGAACCGGATGTTACAATACACAAGCACACAATGACATATATACAATCAAGAATGCAAAGAGAATGAGGTGAAGAGTTACCTTGAACTTATGCAAGCTTTTCTTAGTCTTTTTTCTTCCTTTTTTTAGTTTCATAAGTACACCTAGGTAGGTTGGTATTCTCTTCGCCTAAACATCATAAATAGCATACAATTACACTCTTAAAGTAAGCCAAGACACTAGACTTTTTCTTAGAAATATAAATGGTTTCATAGTTCACATAATGGCTCCATTGGTGGCCTATTGAAGCAACCCTTGTGATTCAAGTCCTAGGCTTCATTTTCTTTTCATTTCTAGGCCTCTTAAACTTATTCAAGGTCCTTAAAGCCATCATTTACTCACTTACACAAGCCTAGACACATATTGCTTCATAAGGCTCTATTATGGAAACTAGTGTCCCATCTCCCAAACTATGGCTCCTAAATTTTTTCTAAGGGTTCCTCCTACCTTCTCCCACCATACAAAGTCTCAAACTATGACTAAAAAAAATTAAAACACTCCCACCATGGAAACATACTCACCAAGGGAGGTTCATGGAGCTTTTGATTTTTCCTTAATGGGAGAGCCATTTGGAAGGCTTCCTAGAGGTCTTAAGAGCTCATTGGAACACTTACATAGTCTGGGAGATTCATGTATCAAAATAGATTTTATAAACCCTTCAAGAACCCTACACCTTGCTAACTTGAATTCCATTGGTTTTTTTTTGCAAATTCTTGGCATATTCTACTTCTCTATGGTCTAAAACCCTAGTTTCTCTTTTGTTTTTAGACAGAAAACCTTCCCTTCCCTTGGTTTTGTTCTTGGTCGAAATTGCACAAAGGGAGAGCAAGGAGAAGCAATAAAGATGGGAAACTATCCTAGATTAAACTTGTTTTCAAGTGCCTTTCTCCTTGGTTTGCTTCTCCTAAAAAATTTTGAACTACTCCTTTAAAATTTGGACTCAAAATAGAACCAAAGAGCTTAACAAAACCATAGAAAGAAAGCTTGGAAGGAGAGGAACAAGATTGGAAGAAGGAGAAGCATGAAATTCCATGAATTTGCCTACATTTTTTTTTGTTTTCTTCCTTCTTTCTCTCCTCCTCTTATGCACCTAAGAGAGAGCTTTCTTTTTTTGTTTTTGGGCGAAAGGAGGTCAACCTAAAAAAAGGGAGAAAAAGGGCATGACGTGTGTGGAACATTTAAGAAGCAACTTTTTTCAAAAATTTCAATTTCGTCCTTTCATAATGAAAATTTTGTTTTAGCTCTTTTTTTAGAACCTTCTTTTCTATCATGAAATTTAGGTTTTCAATTTAATAAAATATCTTTAGAATCACTCCATTTGGAGCTAAAACCTTCCCAAACAAATCTGTTAAAGTTCGGGCTCACCATCATTGAAAAATATACACTGGAGGGGTTTTATCGGCTCTAGGGCTTCCTATAGTTTTTAGGGCCTCTGAGAACTCTGGGCAACTTAAATTTTCCATTTAAAAAGCCCTCCATTGAGTTTTTCCAAAAATTGCACATATTTACAAAAATGTCACTACGTTTCATCAATTTTGTAACAATTTCATTTCACCGTCCTAACTTTATTTTTCCTTCTGTCTGAACTTAGGATTATTATTTTAGGAGCCTAGGATACTACCCAAATTTTTCAGGATATTATTTAGTTCATTACAGGGGACTTGCCTTTATACAGCTCATTTTGTCATTTTACGAAATTTACCGTTCGTTACATTTATGCACTATCTAAAGTTTATAATCCCACCTATAAAGATAAGTCATTGTGTCCCAATGCTTCTTGTTTGAAAATAACATTTGCATTTTATAATTCCCCAATTCAAGAATACAGTCTTACTAGAGAGTCCAATGTAAAACTTTTCTAATAGCAAGTAGGTGGATAAGAAGTTTGTTCCTTCTTTACTATTCTTCCTAACCCTATTTTCTAACTTGCTCATTGTTAAAATTAATAATAAATGTGCATTTATATCTACTTTGTTTGCCTTTGCTTTTGCCAACCTAAACTATGATGGACCATATTTCCAATGAAGCTTAGTACTACAGTTATTTATTTGGCTATCATTATGTGTTAAATTAACATGACTTGCATAAGAAAATTTATTCCAAGCCATTTAATGTTGTTGTATTAGATTCTAAATTTGATGGAGAGTCATAAGCAAGTTAAAACTTTATTCCTTCCTGAATAACACTCTTTCTTATTAGCCAATTATGTATAATATGGTCATAAGTGTATTTGTGTAACCTCTCACTTACTTTAATTGGTCTTGATATTAAGAAAATCAAATTTGCAGCCACATCATTATGTCTCACTCATAAAAATGATCAAATTTAATCGCTAAAGGAGTAGTAAACCAAAGAGCTCCAGCAAATAGATATCTCAGGAAAATGTGATTTAAAGATTGAAAAGCCTTATAGGAGAAAGGGCAAATGCTCTCCACCTACACATGGTGCTTCCTTAATAATTCAACAATGAGTAAAGCTCCTAAAACTAACTTCCAAAGAAACAAGATCATTAGGATTAGCAAATTAAGTTTCCATAATGCTTTCCAAACTATAAAAGTCTAATTCTTAATATTCTCATGATTTTTGCTTAAATACTTTATACCATTCCTAACTATATACTCATTTATTTAATTGTCCAACCAAATCAATCTGTCCTTCTAATTAGTCAAAGAAAAAGCCATAGAAGAGGTTTTGTTGCATGATTTATGGGGAGAAAATATTACCAAGTATTTGACTATTCCAGTCCTATTGAGAATACAAAATAAGGTAAAAAACTTTCAAGGGATAAGAGCTTTGACCTAGTTATATAAGCCACCACAAGTGGTGATATATTTCAATGCTTTCACTTGATCCAATTTGCCATATGAGTTAGGAATTTATTAATTATCTATATTTGAAAGTACCTTTCTACATCTAAGAAGAGTTTGAGTACTTATATAGTTGGCTTGAGAGATATTTTTGTGATATTTTGGCCTTAGAATTCTAGTAAAATAAGATCTATGTTGGGTGTCAATAATTCTCCAAAATTTGCTTAGTTATAAAAGCCTTATTAAATGAATAAGTCTAAACCCTAAGCCTTCTTCAATGTTTTTAAGGCATAACTTCTTCCATCTAAGCAAATGAATCTTTGGCCTATCATGCTTAAAACCCCAGAAAAAACTACCCATTCTTGCATTAATAAGCGTACAATATTTCTTTGGAAGTTCATACAAGTTAATTGATAAATAATGCTTAAATTCAACACTAACTTAATCAAAGTCATCTTGGCAACTTGGGAGAGGATAAATTGTACTTCTGAACTTGTAGTTAAAGTCAATTTTTTCAATTAAGCTTGGATAGGTATGATGTTTATTCCTTCCAACATCCACCCAGTTACTTAAGTATTCTCCATTTTACTTGTATATTTAACACTAAATATTTTGGTCATGAATTTTTCAAACCTATAAGGGGCATTCGGGCTAAAAATTATCATTAATTTTACTTTATTAATATCTTGTCTTGAAAATATGCTATACTGCATTAAATTATTTTGAACACTATTGTAGGCACCTACAAATCTTTTAAAGAATAAAACAATATCATTTACATACATTAAGTCAGTTATTAGTTTTGAGTGTCTACTTACATTTATTCCTATCTAGCAATGATTATAGTCTATGGTTGTAATCATACAAGAGAGAATATTAGAACATAGAATAAAGAAATAAGGCAACAAGTCCCATTGCCTTGACATCTTTTCTAAGTTAAAAATCCCAATACGGCTTTCATATAAAATTATCTACAAATGGATAGTTGCCACATTACATGATCATTTTGTATCTAATGATTAGGGAATATCACTTTTATCAACATAGCTTTTGAGAAATTCCATGAGATTCTATCATATGCCTTTGCAAGATCAATTTTAAAAGCACACCACTTCTTACTAGAACCTTTCATTTTTTGTATTTAATGAATCACCTTTGAAGCTAAAAAGGTATAAGATATTTACCTGCCTTCAAGGAATGCATTTTGATTTAGGACAATGTAATACAGCATTACAAAGTACTTTAGCTACAATTTTGTATGTCACATTGTATAAGCTAATTGGCCTATAATCTTTAATAGATCAAGGATGACCATTTTTGGGAAGAGTGATGTAAGTTCTATTTAGACTTCTTAAAAAACCATTTTGTAAGAAGGATAAAACCATTTCTTGTACATCATCACCTTGACACACCATCGAACTTCAACTCAAAAATTGCCTCTTTTATCTCCTCTTGACTAAATTCCTTTTGTAAAGTTTCAATGTGCAAAGAATCTAATATAGGCACATTCATGATACTTAAAGAATGTTGAATATTAGAAGTTTCCACCTCCTCAGAAATAGAATAAACATTTCAAAAATAAGAGCATATGAGATCCTCAATTTCATCATATTCATCAATCTACTCTCCTTAATCATTTTTAATTTGACAAATGAGGTTACTGGATCTTCTTTTTGAAATCATCATATGAAAATATTATATCTTTCTATCACCTTGGCCAAGTTATGATTGTCTCGCTTTCTAACCCAATATCATTTTTCACTTTCTTCATAAGCCCACATCTACTAAAGTTGACACAAAAACTCTTAAAAGATTTTTTTTACCATTATATATATATATAAAAAGTAATTTAAATAATATTTTGGCCCAAGAAAAGATAAAATGGTATCAATTCAAAATTTTAAAACTATATCCAATTGATTTTTTAAATTCTAAATTTTAAAGCTTAAATATTGAATTCTAAAAATGAAATTTTAATATTGGTAATAAAAATTAAAAATAATAATTTGCTAGTTTTTTAAATTTAAAATAATAAAATTTCAAATCTTAGAAAACACCCTTTGTTGTAGAGTCAAATACAATGCACATAATTTTTTTGAAAATTTTGTATATATTATTTATTATATTTTATAAATAAAATTTTTAGTACAGCTAATTACTATACAAAAAAAGGTAAAATTGGTAACATTTTAAGAAAATTTATTATGCTCTTTGTATTAAAAAAAAGGTAAAATTGGTATCATTTTACCAAAATTTATTATGCTCTATCTTGTGATGTGAGATGAAAGAATATTTTGGCTATCGTTATCAAATAACAAGAATCACAAGATTTAGGATTTTAAATTTTAAAATTTTTTATTTAAGATTAAGAAAACTAGAATATTATTATTTTTTATTTTTATTACTACATTAAAATTTTAAATTTTAGAATTCAAACATCTAAGATTTGAAATTGTAAATTTAAAAAACTAATAGGATAATTTTTACTTTTTTTTATTTCAAAATATCACAATATCTTTCTTTTTGGGTAGAAATATTATTTTACATTATACATACATATATATATAAATTATAATAGTATTAATAGTTACCAACTTTTTTTTATAAAATGTAATCAAAATTTGATTAGTGTAAAACTTAAACTTAAGTACAATGTTTATAGTCCAATGTATGCTTTTTATAATTTAGCATCATATCATTAATCTTTTAAAAACATTTTTATTATATTTTTATTAAATAACTTAATAAAAAATAATAAGATATATCTAAATTAAGTCCTAAAAGTAAAATATCTAAATTTAATCTAAAAAAATAATTTTTTTAGATTTACTACAAGAAAATAAGGTATTTTCAACGAACCCACTTTAACTGTCATTATTTTTTTGTTGAAAAAATTCTTTTAATCAACTTTTAATTTTGACCACAAAAAAGAGGGGGGAAAAGCTTTTCAAATGTTTAGGCCTTTTACTAAGCACACATGTGATTGCTTAATGTTGTTTGGCATCAACTTGAGTTACTACAGCTTGACACTGAAAAATGGAAAATGCATGGTAATTGGTAGCACAAAAAAAACATAGGCTATCAACAATGATTACAAAATTAGATCTATCAAGAGAGTTAGTGAGAGATATTAGTCCAAAAGTAGCAGCTAAAGCTATCATGTCTCATTACCATGTTAGTTGCATTTCAACAAGGCTAGGGCCTTATTTAGTTCAATCGCTAAAAAGGAAAGTGAAATGCAATTTGTAGCCTTATCATGTTTGGTTCTTTGATTTAATGTAAACCACAAAATTGGCAAATATAATGGAAGAGTTTCATTATAGGGTAGCAAAATGGAGGCACTTAGAGACAAAAAAAAAAAAAAACATTTTGCCTATGGCCTTCATTAATAAAAAAACCCTCATGTCTCATATCAAACTTCGGCAGCTTTGTCCATAAGGTCCAAACTTAGCATTGTGGGTTGGGATCGCTAAAAGCTGCCATTGATGCCACATCTATTGTTACCTACCAACATCATAGCTGCACCCTATAATTAGAGGGGAAAAACAAGAATTGGCTAAAGATTTTGGTCTTTAAGAACATGATGGATTCAACATAGGACTATTATACTAGTTTATTTTTATGGCAAACAAACAAATGAAAATCAAAACCTAATATAGATATGATAATAACTAAAAATAGGAAATGAGATTAGAAATAAGAACAATGCTTATTTTGTAAGATTTGGCTATAGATTTTGTTTCACATGAGTGCTCGTCTTCGAGATGTGAACAAAGAGAAGCAATGTTGGATTCTTTATAACAATATGAGCACTGAAAATATAGTTAGACCTCATCCTCCACATTAAAATATCGATTCCTAACCTTTTTTCAAAGCCTGAGAACATAAGAAATCAATTTTTTCAAAAGAGAAAATTAGGTAATATCTAATTGAAATCCATATGAACCCAAGTGCAAATTTTGGTTATGATGTTGAATTGTATAATAGCATTTAGCTATGGCAAGGTAGGAGGTCTAGAAGTCAGATTCCATGAAAGGATTAAGGAATGAAATTTTTTACATATAAAAAAAAAATCAAATTTAATCAAATCACCTTTTCCAATAATTTAAATAATAGCATCTAAAAAAGAAAAGAAATTGTAGTTATTTCTATCTAATGCTTATTTGAATAAAATCCTTTTAGGTTGTTCTAGTTGATTAAAGAGCTGTAACTCCAAAGAATAAAGGGTAAACTATGTTTGGTCAAATATTTTCTTTATGGAATTGACTTTTTCTCAGGATTTTGTTTGTTCCAACCAAACATTTTTAAATATTTTCTTTACGAATTGGAGATATGATTAGTTTAGGGATGGAGGATAATGCTGTAGAGTGGGAGAAGAAAAACAATGAACACTATGGAAGGAACTCTGTGTTTTTGGGTCTTAACTAAATATGCAACATTTTACAAAAATTTTCTAAAACCTTTTTTTGGGGTGCAAGTACATTTTGGTCTCTTTTGCATCCTTACTTTCCATTCCTTACATTTTTTTTTTTCTAACCAAACATACAAATATGAATACAAAGCAAGTACCTAAACTTAATTGATTTGATGCCATAACAATTAAATGTGGAGAAACTACAACTTTATAAGAAACAAATTGAAAAATCAACTTCTTGATGTTTTACTGTAAAATCTAAAGATTAATATAAATGTGCATATGTTTTTGCAAAAATCAATAATCTAAACTAATGTAAAACTCCAAAATAAATTAAGATATTAATCGTGAATTTGAACTAATTAAGAATAATTATTATAGAATAATTAAGCAAGTTATATGAATAGAAGTTTATGGAGAAATAAATAATTAATGTAGGTTTAAGATTCAATTGGGTTAAAACTTAATTTAGGCCCATAATTAATTTAAGTAGGTTATGAATAAAGACTAATAAATGCCCAATAATTTTAGGTGCAGACCCAACTTCCTATTGTGAGACTTGGCTTAAGAGAGGCTACTTAACAATGGCCCATTTTGGTTCAGTGAGTTAAAAGCCCAAACCCAAACTAAAATGCTAGAAATTCTGTAGCCCAATCTTCTAAGGCCTAGCCCAATAAGGATAAAACTGAATCCACTTGAAATTGGGCATTTGGGTTAGCCCAAGACCCAAACTTAAACGCGAAACCCTTAGTAGCCCCTTTCCCTATTCTGCAAAAACAAAACACATAAGAAGCACAAGAAAATTCAGAGGTTTTGAAGAGATGATAGGGTTCTTGATATAAATCCACCATTTCTTACTTCTAGAGTCAAAATCAGCCAAAGTAATTATTATATAACTTAATCCTCTCCTCTTCCTCTTCAATTTAAATTAATTAATTTTGAAGCATTTTCACCCACACCTAAAATTTGAAACTTGTTGTTTGGTCTTTCATGGTAGAATTTCGGAAGTTAAAGCTAGAGATGTTGTTAGGTAAGTATAAACTTTTCATTTTGATGTATTTTTTACTAGTTTGGGACCCCTATAGTTGATTTATGATATGGGTATTATTTTTATATGAATTTACTTAAAATTTGGAGTGTTGTTATGAGGTTACTGGTGTAGGCACAACCAAATTCGAATTTGGTTCTTATAATAGTTAGGTAAGTGTTTTCTAAGTAATCCATTGTAGTTTAACTCCTTAAGTAATGGGTTTACTTATATAAATGATGATTAGGGATAGTAATGATTTGATTTTGTGTCTATAGGCTGAAGTAGCATTTTATTGACTTTTAAAGAATTGTCTGCAAGTGAGGTAATTAGAGTTATTGTTAATTTCATGCATATGTCTACTTTAATTTTATATTTACTTCAAATGTATAATTTTTGAATGCTAAATGAATGGTTGGCTATCTATTATATATTGTGTTTGGACCTTTTGAGTTTATGGTGGAATTGTGGTGCGGCTACCACCGGTGTATTGTGCTTTGATCGGGTACTGAGTTGTGATCAAACCCTTACATGCACTAAGCCTAGGTTGTGCTCATTAGGGAGTTGGTGTCGTAGATGGGCCTCTTCCAGTATTAATAGCCTTTAACATGTAGAATTGTGATTACTAGTATAGGATAGTAGTCATTGATAGCTTAATTATTTCATTTACTGATATGACTGATACAATTTTCGATGCTCATCTTAATTCATGCATATATGTTAATTAAATTAGAATATATGAATATAATTTTTCCTTAGTTACTGAGATTTGCATCTCACCTCATTTCGTTGGATAGTAATTTCAGGTAAAAGCTCTTCGGGTAAGGATAAGGGAAAGTAAGTTGATGAAAATCCATGAGCTCCTACCATGTGTGGGGAATGCTACACTTGGACTAATCTGAGTAGAGTTGATGCTAAATTTTATTTTATTTTTTATATAACATCATCATCATATAATTATATTACCAAGTGTAGGTATTTTGTATTTTGTTAACCTATAATGTATCTAATAGGGAGTTAGGTCTTATACAAATATGTTATATGATGTATGTACTTATTTATATCTGATATGGAACCTCTTTAGTATGAATGTATGACTTAACTCTTGAGAGCATGCTTTTATATTTTTATGAATGATAATATTAGTTGCTTTTATGGATCTTGATACTGCCAATACTTTATGAATTTACTGATGTATGATAGTTTGACGAGTATGAATCAACCCCTAAGTTTTGAATGATAGGTATGTTGGGTAAACTAGGTAGATGAAAGCTATTAAAGCCTTATAAATTAAGGTAGAATGGCCTTGAAGTGTTACTAAAGAGAGAGTTAGAGTGTATGGGATAAAATTTAAGGAGAAATAGTGTAAAAGAGGGTCATGTCGTGCCCAAGAAGTTAGGCAGAAGGGAGGAACGTTGTGGCATAAAACGAAAATGTTGCCCAAAGAGGATAATAGAGAGCAACCTCGCTGCAGTGCAAATTGAGAAAATCAGGTGATGAGTGTCCCAGTAGTTAGTTTCGTCATGGCGCAAATTGAAAAATTTGTTATAATAGGTTCCAGGGTATCTTTCTGTCACGGTGCCACTTAGGCTTGCTACGACAAGATTTGCAAAAATGTTAGAAGTTGAACCCAAGAACAACTTTGCCGCGGTACAAAAATCTTAGGCTACAGCGCAATATACAAAACTTGGTTTTTAGGTTCCAATAACTAACTTAGCCTCAGCAAGGAAGATGTAAGTCGCGATGAAGGTTCCTAAACTTTTATTTTTGACTTAGAAACATTGAATTTCACTATGTCAATGTAGTATAATAACTTGAGAGTCTTTATATGAGGATTTTGTGAGTTGAAATCAATAGCGAAACAAATCCTAAGTGTTAAATGATAACTATGATTACTTGTGGATTTGATTAGTTATGATTGTTTAGCTAATGATTCTAATGATATCAAGGTTCAAATTTTTTTTCACTTTCTCCTATTTTAATTAATCATAATGACTTTAGACCTTGATTTGTGATCACTAATCATGTTATTAAGCCTAATTACGATAATTAAGAATTAAGTTCGTTACAAGTGCATGTACAAGGTGAGCGGATAAGCTGAAGGATTTGTTTTCTATTATTAATTCTTTAGAAAAACTAATGTATGCTTGATTGTTATAAGTATAACTCTACTTCTGGCCTTATATTGAGGGGTTGTACTAGGTCCATCTACAAAAACTAATATTCCCAAACCAAATAGAAATAATTACTCTTCCTTTCATGATGAGATCTCTTAGGGTGCTAAACCATTAAGTGCCAACTATTTAACAAAAGCAACACATTTCAAATTGGATAAATCATACCAATTGACCTTAAAGATTAAGCCTCTTTAATATATTGAACTTGCAAATAATTAACTATGAGTTTCTGATACATTATAATTGTCTATTCTAGAAAACAATTATAGTTTTCAAAAATTCATCTATTTTGATAGTACAAGATGACATATAATATTAAGCAAACCTTCCTTTTTATATCTTGCGTATCATGCTCGAACCATCATGGTAACCAAACAACAATATTTGGAGGCAAAAGACAATATGTTTGGATGCCTAAAGACAGACCAAACAATATTGCTCTAGTAGAAGGATAAGTTAAAAACAAATGTAAATAGAATTCTTCCAAATTATCATAGAGTGAATACCCTTGTTCAATAGGTCTGTAATGACTATATAATGTGGTTGTTAAAGGGAGAGCATTATGAATTAATCATGATATGAACGCTAAAGATGAAGACGCAATCTTCAAAGAGTATCCCATGCTTGAAACAGACTTGGTTGATTTGACACTATTCTCTTCATTATCATCTTATATCATTTTGCTACTCTATAAATACCATACAACTAACCCTTATATACTAGCACATCTTGTTGTTGGAAAAAATTTTCTCTGCATTAAATTTATGGTGCATTTAGGAGAGACATAGAAAGGGAGAGGTGGGACCCCTACCTCTCACTCTCTATCTCTCTCCCATTTTCTAAATGCAAAGAATTTTGATCCTCTCATTGTCTCCTAATTAAAAAAGGGAGTTTGTAAGATTCATTGAGTATATTCCATAGATTACATTTGAAACACTAATTGATGTTTTCAATGCACAAATCTTAAAAGCATTATCTTTTATCTCATATATGAATATTAATTTTAATAAAAAATAGTAAAATCACGTTACATTGCAAGTACAAAAACAAACTCTTGTATCTAAAATTAACAAAGCATTGGCCAAAAAAAATTAACAAAAAAAAAAGAGGGTAAAACTAAAGTAAAAAAGACAACTTAAATTAGATTCTTCCATTATTCACTTTTAATTTCTTTAATAAAAATATAATATAGATAGTTTTTTCTAAAAATACAATTACATAATATTGAATTTAAAAATTATACACTTATTTATAAAAATTATATATTTTTTAAAAAATTTAATAATAGAAATATAAACTTTTATTGTAATTTTTTCTTTAAAAAAATTAATAAATGGAAAAAATTTTATATAATTATTTTTTATATCTTTATTATCATATTTTCTAATAAAATATAACTAATACAAATTGAATCCGATACATTTACCCATTCATATATATAAAAAGAGAGTAACATAAAAGAGTAAGAATGTACATGAGATCCACTTATTTTCTCTACACTTATTATTATTATTATTTCTATTTTACTTCAAATATACCATATATATTCTATTTGTAAATATAAAAGATTTGAACTCAACTAATATATAATTTTTTAATAAGAATATAATAAGTGTATATTTTTTATAAATAATTATATAATTTTTAATAAATCATATATATTTTATGTTATTATTAAAAATTTATATATTTATTATGTTTTAGTTAATAAACTTAATAATAAAAATATAAAAAATTACATATAAATTATTATAAAAAACGGGTGAGAAAGCCTGTTAATACATTAATTAATTGATAATTAATACAATTATAAACGCTCTTTATGATAAGACCGTATCGGTATGATTGCGGGCAAATCAAAAGTAAAACCCAATTCACACCACACAAAAACCATAAGCGCGTGAACTACAAACTCGGAAATTACAATTACAGGAAGCGGTGAATGAATGAAAGGCGTTTTCATTTTCAGATTTTTACAGCGATAATTAAAATTAAAATTAAAGAAAACGTTCCCCCACCAACACTACTGCTTCTGTCTTCTTTATCTCCCCCTTTCTTCACTTTTCCTGGCCTCGGGATACTGTCCTACTCATACACACCCCCACACACAATTCCTGCCACTCTTCTCTTTCTCATGGCGTTTTACCTCAAAACCGCTTCTGGGTTTCTTCAAAACCATTCTCACGAGCCCCCTCTGCAAATCAGCTTATAGAAACTGTACATCACATTGTTTTTCTTTTGTTATTATTGGATTGAATTGCCAATGGGGGTGGTTTTCGATGCGTGGCCTGTGATGATTGTTGCTGCCTGGGTAATGCTTCTTCTGCAACTGAGTGGACGAGTCAACTCGGAGCCGACTCAGGACAAGCAAGCCCTTCTTGCTTTTATCTCTCGAACTCCCCACGCGAATCGCGTCCGATGGAACGCTTCCGACTCTGCCTGCAACTGGTTTGGGGTCAAATGCGACGCTTCAGGTTCTTTTGTTTATTCTCTCCGTCTTCCCGGCGTTGGCCTTGTGGGTCCCATTCCGCCGGACACTATCGGTCGTCTCACTCGCCTACGTATACTCAGTCTGCGCTCGAACGGCCTCTCAGGCGAGATCCCCTCCGATTTCTCGAATTTGACTTCACTTCGCAGCCTCTACCTCCAGAACAACAACCTTTCCGGCGAGTTTCCCGCCACGGTGACCCGGTTGACTCGTTTGACGCGTCTGGATCTTTCGTCCAACAACTTCACGGGTTCAATTCCTTTCTCAATCAACAGTTTGACCCAACTGACTGGCCTTTTCTTGGAAAACAATAAATTCTCTGGCAATCTGCCAAGCATTACAGCCAAATTGGTGAATTTCAATGTGTCCCATAACCAGCTTAATGGTTCGATCCCCGAAACCCTCTCGAAATTCCCCGAATCCTCATTTGCTGGAAACCTCGCTCTCTGTGGAAGACCATTACAACCGTGTAGCCCATTCTTTCCGGCGCCGGCGCCATCGCCTTCCACCGTCTCACCCTCAATTCCAGTTCACGTAAAAGAGTCCAAGAAGCTCTCGACAGCTGCCATTATCGCAATTGCAGTTGGGTCCGCTCTGGTTTTCTTGTTACTATTGTTCCTTATCTTGCTCTGCCTCCGCAGGCGCCAGCGTCGGCAACGCCCAAAATCGCCGAAGCCAGTGGCAACGGCTGCGCGTGCTGCTCCGGCGGAGGCTGGAACTTCGTCTTCGAAAGACGATATTACCGGCGGGTCTGCAGAGGCTGAGAGGAATAAATTGGTGTTTTTCGAAGGTGGGATTTATAGCTTTGATTTGGAGGATTTGCTGAGAGCTTCTGCGGAAGTTCTGGGGAAGGGAAGCGTTGGGACTTCCTATAAGGCGGTGTTGGAGGAGGGGACTACGGTAGTGGTGAAGAGGCTGAAGGACGTGGCTGTGACGAAGAAGGAGTTCGAGACGCAAATGGAGGTTCTGGGGAAGATTAAGCATGAGAATGTGGTTCCTCTCAGAGCCTTTTACTACTCTAAGGATGAGAAATTGCTGGTGTACGATTACATGCCTGCGGGTAGCTTGTCCGCGCTGCTACACGGTACGATGTTCATTCAATCCTTGCTCCATTTTTTTTTTTCATCTTTTGGTTTGGAATAATTAATCACTCAAATTTTCTCGAAATAATTATTATAATTTATAAATCATCGAGACGCGAATGCCTTTTTCCTTTTTTTTCGTTTTTTCGGAAAATTGTTCCTTTTGATCGAATTGGAATTGTTTTTCCTATGGACTAACGACTGAAATTGCAGTTCCAGTTGTGAAATTGCTGTATTTTCAAGAATCTTAGTAGTTTAATATTATATGAGTATGCGTGCTTGATCATTTGTGTGGGTTATTTGTTATTACGTTGATAAAATAATGGAGGTGGGTAAATTTTTTATAGTGTGTCATAACTGGTGAGGTTGTAAAGCAGCGGAGAGTGCGCTGTTTCCTCTGTTGTGTTCAATACATCTTGAGAATCAAACATTCTCAATGGATGTCTTTTGCTTTGCCATTTTTATTCCTCAAAAAGCAACACTCACTCATAATTTACACCGGACTCACTCACCGTCGCCGACATCATTTCTGGCCTTTTTTTTTTTTTTAACTTAAAAAAATAAAAGAAAGAAAAAGACTCCCTTTGAGAAAAAAAAAATCATTAGGACCCTTTGACGTGCTATATACTTTGAGATAAAAATGGTTGTTCTAAAAATCACCATTAGCTTGGGCGTAGAATGAGTCATTATTGTCAAATTTTATATGTTGTGGTTGAATTTCGACGTAAAACATGGTGGGATTTGGATTGTTATACAGGGAGCAGAGGGTCAGGGAGAACGCCGCTGGAGTGGGATAACCGGATGAGAATAGCGCTAGGAGCCGCAAGAGGCCTGGCGCACCTACACGTGTCAGGAAAAGTGGTCCACGGCAACATAAAATCTTCCAACATTCTCCTCCGAGGTGACCACATGGCCTGCGTTTCGGATTTCGGGCTGAACCCGCTGTTCGGCAACTCAATACCATCGAGTCGGGTCGCGGGTTATCGCGCACCAGAGGTCGTTGAGACCCGAAAAGTGTCGTTCAAATCCGACGTGTACAGCTTCGGGGTACTGGTGTTGGAGCTGTTAACCGGAAAGGCTCCGAACCAAGCGTCGCTAGGCGAGGAAGGCATCGACCTTCCCAGGTGGGTTCAGTCGGTGGTTCGAGAAGAATGGACCGCCGAAGTGTTCGACGCTGAGCTGACGAGGCACCTCAACATCGAGGAAGAGATGGTTCAGCTCTTACAAATAGGGATGGCTTGTGTTTCGGTCGTGCCCGATCAGAGACCGACCATGCAAGAGGTGGTTCGTATGATTGAGGATATGAACCGGGGCGACACCGATGATGCCTTACGACAGTCGTCCGATGATCCTTCCAAAGGATCCGACGGTCATACGCCGCCTCCCGAGTCAAGGACTACACGTACTTCTCGCACGCCTTAACAAATCCCAAAAAGGGTGAGACAAGAAAACCACGTGGCAGTGCAGAGGCGCAGGCGATTGGGTTACAGAGTGGTCCAATTAAGGTGTATTTTTTGTATTCTACTTTTTTTGGGGTCAATTCTTTTTTTTTGGGGGTTATTTTTATTAATTTGAATGATTTTTAGGGGGGAGTTTGAATTGTTCATGAAGTGAAGTGAAGATGGGGGATTGCACGAACTGATTGAAATTTTTACCAATATCATGAATTTTCGTTGACATTTTCCACACTACTTGATTAACATTCTTTATTCTGTTTTTTTTCCTCAAAAATTATTTTTATCCTATCTAATTGTCGCGTTACACTCGTCCCAACATGCCTATGTATTTTTATTTTCTAAAAAAAATAATAGGAATTTAAAATCTATACTCCACTACAATCTAGAAACACTGTATCCAATTGTTTTTAATATACTTTGGTACAGTACTAATGTCGAGTGCCAACCTTTGCTGAGAAATGATGTAACCGAAAACAACAATTAAGAATCGAATCTTCGAGGGTGTAGAACACGCGGGGAGCGGGAGCGTGTTATTTGAAATAGAGAGAGGGAAGGGAAAATGACAGAGTGGAAGCGCCACGTGGTGAGGAGAAATGGGGTGGATGACAGGCTGGCCGGCCGGACTTGGGTTTGACTGATGCCAGGACCCACCAGCCTGCTCTACGCTTTTCGTCTTTTTTTATAATAATTCCATGATCTAGAAGCCTCTACCTTACGCGCCTGCCCATATGCGTCTCCTGCACTTTCTCTGTCAATTGGTTTAGAAATCCAGGATTTGTTAATAGAATTAAGGTTATCACTCCCGTACCTATAATTGAAGAAACAAAAGGGGATCTGATGGCCCCCGTGCTATACAAAGCGAAACAGAATTTCTTTCTAATACATAAAAAAATAAGAAATACAATGTTTATTATATTATTATCTTATTATTATTATCTAATAATTTTTATATTATTATTATTATTATTATTTATTTAAAAATTTGAATATTTTTTGCTATTTTTATTTCATATATAATATTCTGTGAATCAAATTGTCTTGAATTACAAGCTGTTTTCACAAGAGCACTTTGGTTATGTGTATGTGAATTGAGAATGCAACTAGTATTTTGCAGCTTTGAATTAGAGCTTGTCAGGATTGTTGGAGATTTTGTTTTTATTTCAAATTTTTTTAAAATATAATTTTATAAAAAAATACTGTAAAAAAGTAATTTGTGTTTAACACAATTATTCAATAAGTATTTTATTGATATTATTATATTTAACAAATGTTTCTTGCTATCAAATTATTACGAAAGATATGTATGTATTTGATTTTACAATTAGTATTATTAGAATGAATAAAAGTTTTTAATTTTATTTAATTGATATATTAATTATGTTTTAGTTTTTCATTTAACTAAAATATAAAAATAAAATCACAATCAATATAATATATAAAATTAAAATAAATATATGAAAATATTTTATTCATTAAGTATTAAAAATACACCTTAAAAAAAAGACAACTTATAGTGAGGAGAGGAATTGAAAATAAATAGATAACAGGTTAAAGTTAAAAAAGTAAAGATAATTACGGTTTTTGATGATATTAAGTAAAGATATTTTTATTCTCTAAGAACTAATTTTTTGCTTTTGCTTCAAAAGAAAAGTTATAATTTCTCAATTTTTTTCTCACCCAAAAAAATACTAACACTACAAAAAATAACATTTTTTTAAAGAAGTTTGGCTAAATACTTTTAAAAACCAAATAAATATAATCTTTTTTAAAAACAACTTCTCTTAAAATACTTGATGAAATATACTATAAGTTTCCCTTTAAAACAATTTTAAAGACATATTTTTCAACATACATTTTAAAATTCTATTTTATGAAAACATTTTCCAATAACTCTTACAAGTCAGATGAGAAAAAGGATTTCTCAAATTTTTTTTTTATTTTTTCTTAATTTGGAGAGAGAAAAAGAGAAAAAAAAAAGAAAAAGGGAGAGAGAGAGAGAGTATAAAGTGTGTGGGGCTCTATTTGGCCAAAGATAATTTCTTGCCGTGGTGAGAATTGAAGAAAATCGTGCCCTCTCTAAATCCAGTAGTTCTAATTTTTTTTTAACTTATCATCTAATCATTGATTTTTTTTATTTATGATTTTACTAATATAGAGTAACGGGTAATCATGTTGTGAGAGTTTAGAGTCTCTTTATTTAATAAATAAATTATTTATAGTACAAAAAGTTTTAAAATAATTTTAAAATGTCACATTATTTATATTCTTTTTAATAAAAAAATTTAAATTATACAAAATAAGATACCCTTACCAATAAAATGATGTTAAATTATATAGTTGAGTCTCACATTTAATTACTCCTTACTCTGCTAACACATGAATAAAATGTTATATAAGACTTATACTCTATTATTTATTATAAAAAATTTTTATTTATTAGTAGGTAAGTTCTATTTTATTGATATAAACTTTTTTATTAAAAAAAATATAAATGATAATAACACTTTAAAAATATTTAAAAATTTATCCTGTAGTATTGCCTTATATACAATAGGACTAAGAGTGTATAAGGGACCTTTTTCTTTTCCTCACTCCCATTTTTTATTTTTATCTCCCTTCAACTACACATATATATGTAGTTGTTAAATACAAAAGATACAAACTTTACAATTGTAGTTATCTATTATTTTATACTAATAAAATAATAAATAAAAAAATATCAATGATTGAATGGAGTTTGAAAAAAAACAATATCTACAAAAAAAGTGAAATAAATATATATAAAAAAAAAACTATCTAGTGTCTCTGAAGAGGACAAGATCCTCCCTTGTTTCTGCTAAGAGAAAAGAAAACGAAGAAAATTCCCTCCGACATAAGTTAGAGAGAGTTATTTCTTACTTATCCCCTCAGGCACTGGGGGGGGGGGGGGGGGGGGGGGGGATATCCGAATAGTGAAAAGATCTCTATCCACTCTCTCTTCTTCTCTCCGTTGAAAGAGAAAAGCACGTGGATCGTTGGAGAAATGAGATATTGGTTTTGACGATTTTAGAGCACCGAAAGCAGACACTAAATTGACTGTTCCTTTGGCTTTGGCTGTTTTGGTTCACTTTGACTCCGGCAACCTCAATTAACATAATATAACAGCCAAAATAAAACCTTAGATTCACTTATTTATTCTCAATCTTGTCTGTCATCTTTATTCTAATTGATGCCTTCAATGAGGTTGTGTGTGGGCCATCTCCATATCAAAGCCCCTCCTTCTCTATTCACAAAGGTAATTTAATCATACCTCCGAAGACGTAGTGGGTTAAAAAGCATGAGTATCCAATAGTTGAGATCACATTTTGCTCTCTTTAGTCTTAGGTCCCAGGAATATTTGAGCTAATGTACTTCAAATCATTAGGTGTACTGCTAATAAAAAGATATAAATAATTTGTAAGACAGTAAATTATACCAATGCGTAAAGCGGTTAATTGTTGATGTTTATGTTTTGATATGTAATTATAATTTTATTTTTAATATGTTTGTATAGATAATTAAGTAATTTTATTTGTTTTCAAAACATTAATTTTATTAGTAAAAAAATAACTTGAAGAAGACATTTTTGTAATATATATAATGACAGAAGAATTGTATATATTTTTTAAAATAAAAGAGACATCATATATAATTTG
Organism: Erythrophleum fordii; assembly: GCA_032878935.1. Taxonomy (NCBI): domain Eukaryota; kingdom Viridiplantae; phylum Streptophyta; class Magnoliopsida; order Fabales; family Fabaceae; genus Erythrophleum; species Erythrophleum fordii. Next base: position 4,335,222 of record JAVQMF010000055.1, read on the forward strand.
ATTAAAACTCAAAAAAAGTATAATTTATTTTAATTTAAAATCAAAACATTCCCTTTGTCATAACAAAACATAAATTAGATATTTCTAAACGATTTGTTCATGTTTAACATAAAATCCAACATAGAATACAAGTCCATTTTTTTTTTTTTGGGGGTTCTCCTATTTTCTTCAATTTTCTCGTTCTTTAAGGACAATGTCTCTCCAAAGTGAAACAAAAGAAGGATAATGTAAACCATGGCTTTGAAAATGGATCTTATGCAGCGGATATATAGGATGCGAAGTTGGAACATACATAACACGAATTATTTGACCTATTATACACTGCAAATAATAAAAATAATAATAATGATAATCTCATTCCAGTTTTGGGGAAGTATTGGAAAACACTTTTTCACGGATGTGATATAACGTAGAAGAAAGAAAAGCTGCTGAATCACTTAATATCATGAATAGTGTGATAGCTTAAAGGTAGTGTGAAAATGATGAGGGATAGTGGAAAAGCTAGGGATCCAAACTATGCAAGTTAGGGAAGCGCCTTTGGTCTAATCTAATAATTCTGGTCCATGAAAGAAAAGATGAATTAGTATTTTGATGTTTTTAGTTTATTTAATATTTAAATTTTTTATGTTAAATTAATCTTTTAATTTTAATTTGTACTTCATGTTATATATATTTCAAATTTTTAGTTTTGTATACCAAGTTAACAAAGGTGTAAAATGTCCTTTTAAAAAAAAAATAGTAATAAGAATAGATTATTTTAAAGACTTTGGTAAGAGAGTTAGTGACCTCGTAGAAATTTCTAAGCAGTGGATACTCAATTCAAAAGATTATTTCTAAGGACTTTTCTCTAAGTATACTAGGGAATCTTTAAGAGAGAGTTGACCGACAAACAAAATTTTTGGCCAAAGAAGGAATTCAAAGCTTTGCATATGTGAATACTTCAACTAGATATTCTATTAATAAAACTAACACTTGATACTTATTATATAAATTAAAAGTTAAAGAATTAATTTCATATGAAGCAGACTTAAACGAGCACGAAACGAGCACGTTTAAACAACAAATAATCCGAAGGAATTAAAATATTAATTTAATCCAAAGGAAAAAAAAGCATGTCCTTCAACTTTCATAAAGTGTAATATGCTCTGCCTCTTAATTAAGGGAAAAGCCACTTATATGTTAAATTTTTTTGAAAAGAAAAAAACGAAAAGCAAAAAGCCACTTCATGGACTATGGTGCTTGGCATTAAGGCATTGGATGCCCAGACTCCAGATCCATACTGATTGGTATTTCTTTGAGGTTATGGCTTTTCTACTTTTCACAGTATAGAGAGAGAGAGAGAGAGAGAGAGAGAGAGAGCTTTATATTCTGTCAAATATTAGAAGAGACAAAGCAAATAGTTTAGAAACTCAGAGGGTTCAATTTGCCCTTGAGGGTATGAAGTGTGAACGAGACCAAATCTTTTTCTTTTGCTTTAGTTTCTTTTCTTAAGTTGAGATTAGTACTTTTGCTAAACGTTGCAAGAGAATATGAAGGTTGGGGGATTTTATATAAGGGAAAATTGAAGGTGAGGCCTTTAAATTGAAAAAAAATTATATTGAAAATTTTTAAAATTTAAAATTATTGTGAAAGATTTCAAGATAAAAAATTTTAATGATAGAAACAAAAATTTTAACTTCAAAAAAAAGAAGAAGAAGAAGAAAGATTACATTTTATATTATAAAACTTATAAGTCCTTTTTATAATTCATCTATTTTTCCTTTCATTCATGTTATTATTGTTTAAGAAATGAGTTCTCATGGTTAAAATTTTAGATCCTAAAATCTCTTCAAATAATTTCAAAATTTAAAATTCTTTAATATAAATATTTTTAATTTGCGATAATGAAATGTAATTTGCTCTTTATATGATGCCTTTGGAATTTGACCTTAATTTGTATAAGCTCCAAACTTGCTTATGACTTTCCAAGGAAAAAGGAACCTCACCGGTATGGCAAAGAGTGTCACTCACGCAACAACTTATTACATTACTCAATCATCGCCAATTGATGCTCATCTACATTGTGAGACGCAGCTGAATAATGCTTCATCAACCACCGAACACACCACCTTTCTTGCCATCTAACTTCGTGCTTCAACAATGTATCCAGAGAATTTTAAATACTTTGAGACCATTATGAATAAGTTAGTCAATATATCAAATGTAAATTTCACTAAAAAATAAGTGTCTAACAAGTTTTGTGCTATTTATAACTGATTTCATTTATTTATGTATCTTGGGTAAATTGAATCTGCTTACTTTTTTCTTTAATGTAAAATGATGATTTTAGGTGTTTCAATTGGAAATACACATAAAAGCTAGCATTCAAATGCATAATCATGTTCAGATTGAGTATTGGATGGTGGTTGAGTATATTGTTATTAAATTCATGGACATCAATATGAGAGTAACATCTCAACAATCAGAGGAACAAAGGGTCAAATTAAGTAGTATAGAAATATAAAATAGAAGAGAACATATATATAAGTCGATGTGTCTTGAGTTTGTGCATTCAGCCTGAGTATCTCAGTCCGAAGTTCAATACCAAGAAAATTTAATTACAGGCACAGTTTGGAATATAGAAAATTTAAAATTTAAAAATTTAAAAATTATTTATAAAATGTTTGGATGTAATAAATATAAAAAATTAAAATTTATGTATTATATATGTCTGAAATAATATACAAATAATGATTTTTTTTTTAATATACGTCAAACCCAAATGTTTTATAGATGGATTTATAAGATATTGAAACACTAGGATACTCATTTACCAAACCATATAAAAATTGGATGGCTCTAAATTGCAACTTCCTCTTAACATTTGATAGACTTCAAGAAAAATTTGAACAACGACTGCCAACCTATTTGTTTTTTGCTTGCACATAAAATAAACTTCTCACACAACCTATTGTAGTGGGTAGACTGGTGGTCCCGTCAAAACTTAATCAAGATTATTAGGTGTTTGTAATGAAATTCTTTATTGAAAAAAATTATGTGAACTTGTGAAAAAACTTGTTTAAAATAGTTAATTACATGATATTAAATTATAAAAACATTCTCTTGTGTCATGTATTTCGAGAGAACGTAGTAAAAACTACACTTGAGTTCTGTGCGATGAACAAACCCTTTTTAAAAATAGATATACTTAAAAAATTCAGCAGGAAAGAAAAATGGTTTTAAAATCCTGCTTCTCATTTTCATAAACTTGTAACCTAAGATCCTTTCCCATGTTAAAACAACATAGTGAAATTCATAACCCGTGACATTTCTGTGGTATTGAAAACATGAACTAGAACAGGCAGAAATCCTGAACAATGCGGTTAACAGGAAATATAGTTAGCATTGAGAGGGTTTGTTACAATAGTATTTTCTGTCAATGTTGCTACCAATAATTTCCAGAAGATAAAATTTTATCCAAACATGACATATCCTTGTTTGGAGCATAGCATTTTTTTTTTTTTTGGGGACTCACTTGTTGGAGTATAGTTAGATCATATTGTTTTAAAGGGAAATTTTATGGTTGTTGGCTATTTGGAATTCTCCACATGCCACAAGCAGAAATCCAAATACATGTATATCTGGATGGCCTGGCATTGTCAGAAGAATCCTAAAAGCTTCATCCAGTTTGCCATAGCGTGAAATAAGTTTGATCAAACGACCATAATGTTCTGAACTTTGGCTTCATTTGGAGTTCAGAGATCGTTACTTACAAAGCTATAGATTTTCTGACAAAGCAGCAGTAGAAATTATGAGATCTGGTTCTGTACTTCTCCAGTTGTCTAAGAAGTGCAAATAACTTGCCCACCTGATGCATAAACAGGGAAGAAATCACTGCATCGTAGACAGGCAATTCCTTTCTTGAACACATAATGGAAACACTCTTTGCATATATTTATAGTTCCACATTTAGCCTACATGCTGCCTGTGGCTGTGACACAGAAATATCATGGCTCATAATATACCCATGAATTAATCTTCCTTTTCTTAAAAGAATTTTAATAATGCCATATTTGTGCAAGCTGAGAGTCCAAAAGTTATGCCTGTGCTGTTGGGCCTGATTCCAGCTTCCTGCATCTGCTGGAAAACCAGAATAGCGGTTCATATACTCAACGATTCTGGGCCAAACCAAATATCATACTACTCCAAGTAATCAAATTAGGCTGACACCCAGATCGCACCTACGTTTCTAAAAACATGTTTTGAGCCTCAATATATAACCTGTGATCATTTCTAAAGAAACCGAAGATTACAGAATTCCATGAAATTACATTTGGTGGATTGCTATCTAGCTAGGTGTATTGATAGAACACTTTCAAGGTCTCGCCACTCAGGTTAGCTCTCCATAAGCTGCCAACATTGTATTTCACGATACAATATCTCTTCTTGTGATGCAGCTAAAAAGTTAAAACCTTCTTGTGTAACCCATTCTCCTACTTTTTGCATACTTATTTGTTATGCTACTTGACACAGCAACATAGAGTCAGTCCATTTCGGGAATAACCCACAATCATTGAACTCCACGGAAGTATGAAAGAACGGTCTTGTCAGGAACACCATCAAGCGCCCTCTCTGCATCCTTCAAACCCCAACGGCTTCCGTACATATCCACTAGACAATCGGCATAAAAAGCTTAAAATGGGCAAATTTCTTCCTTTTTTTCAATGGCTTATTTGGTTGGAGAGGAATGGAAGGAAAGAGTGGATGGAGAGTATCTTTTTCTTATTTGGTTTGCATAAATAGAATGAAATAAAAAAAGGATTGTGAAGGAAAAAACACGTGGGAGCCTTGCAATATGAGCACAGTTCGTTTTCCATTTGCCAAGCTAGGGAAAGGAAAGGAGAGTAAAGATATGTTATTAGATCGTGTTTGTCGTTGATGCTATCACCCACTAATCATGAACATTTAAAAAATGCATTGTTTGAACTCATAGTAATTGAGAATTATATATAATATTTTTGTAAAAAAGAATAATTATAAATCAAAAATAAAAATATATAGAAATCAAGATAAGTAAATACATATTTACGTTCATATAAACGAATAGAGATGAAATATATTATATTTATAATAAATATTTTTAATCATTTGGAGAATAATAAAGTAAATCTGACTTTTTATTTATATATATATATATATATTTTATTTTCTTTAATGAAATCAAATAAAGAAAGAAAAATATCTTTTCTTTTCTCATCATATCAAATAAAATGAGAGATATTTCACCTTTTTTTTTTCCTTTTCTTTTCTCTTTCATATATTGTTATCTTTTTTCTTTCTTTCTTTTTTCTTCTATCATATCAAATAGTGCATAAAAGATGAAATATTCACACAATTCTTTTCTCAATTATGAAAGTATACACTATTGTCCTTTAAAATTAAAAAAAAAAAGACTAAAATGCTCTAAAGGATAATATTAATTTCTTTTATTAAAAATATAACTTATTAGAAAATATATTTTCTTAAACTTTTATTTTAATGTTATTTATATTTTGTATTGGAAATCCTAAAGTTAATTTGTTTTAAGGTCATATATATATATATATAGATATATTCTATACTTGCTGTATTATATACAAGTAATAATTTGCTCAAAATAGATGTAACTGTAATTTATATTTTGTTACATGGGAGGTTTATGGTAAGACATTTTTTTTATTTTAGGAGAAAGAGTTTGATTTTTCAACATAAAACAAAGTGCCATCTAGTTTGAACATCTTTTAAGAGAAGAAGAGTACTTTTATCTTTTAGTTGGGAGAATAATTTGTTGGAGATAGTTTTAAAAAAACATACTTAAAGAAATGCCTCTACAAGGCATTAGTTGACAATTAACTTCCATTAATTGACTAATGGAATCCATTACTCAACTGATGAAAACTAGAGAGCAATCCTAAAAGAGGGAATGCCTTTGGAAGCCATTAGTTAATTGATAGCCTTTTATCAGTCAATTGATGCCAACCCAAGAGTAACATAAGAAGCCGAACAAAAGGACTAGCGACTGAGCTTGATAATCAGCTGGTCATCAATAGAATATTAGGAATTTTGAAAAATATGACAATTGAAGTGGCTGTTAGGTTAACAAATATGGGTTTTCTCAAAAAACAATCTAGTGACTGTAGCACTAATTTAGAAATACTCTAAATTTACCTAAAAATGTGATTGAAATTCAAATTTCAAAAAAAAGGCACGACCATTTAGATTTACATTGATTTATAAAAAGGATGTTCTAAATAATACTTGATAATACATAATAAAAACTCTCTCTCCCTTTGCTTATAATGTCTTATATATATATATATATATATATTCTCTAAACGATTTATAAGTGCTCTTGAAAAGAAAACTTTATAATTGCTTAATGCGATTTTTAAGGGTACTTTTAATTAATCTTAGAAACAATTTGCCTAAACCTTACATCAATATAGTGGGGACAAATATTGCTTTAAGGACAATCAATACAAAAAAAATTGCTTTTAGCAACGACTAAAGTTGCCACTTAAAATATAAAAGTTGCTACTAAATACGTTATAGTGTTGAAAGTGGGTCACTGCTAAGTCGTGACTAATACTGGTGTAATAAAAGGTCTTTAGTGGCAATAAAAGAGGTTGCTGCCAAAAAATATTATTAGTGGCGACATAAATAGTACTTATAGAAATTAATTTACTTTTAAATGAAGGCTTGTTACTAAACAAATAATTGGCAAATTTTAGTGGCAATAATGATTTGTCGTCAATAAAAAGTCATTGTTGGGGATGAGAATGTCACCACAAAAGTGTTTTTTAAAAAAATATATTTAGTGGCAGCAAAAATGGAAACTTTAGTAGTGACTACATCTATTCACTACTAAAAGGTCATCTTCAATGATGACATTAGTCACCATTAGATGTATTTGAAATATTTTAAATATCTTATAAGTAATTAAGCAATATTTACCTAAAAAATAGCATAAAATTCAAACATTACTAAAAATAATTTCAAAAGAGATGAAAAACAAATAGTAAAAATAAAATTACAACAACCAAAGTGAATCACACCAAAAGAAAAGAAAAGTTGTATTAAAATCAAGTTCATATTTATAGATTGCATATAATTGGAAAATCAATTTTACACTCTACAAATTTGTAATCATATATATATAATTAACAATTGGAGAACCAAAGCCATAAACTCTACATTTGTTGTTAATAATTGTTCAACTGCTTAAAGACACAACTAGTGAGGCTCCTTAGACTTAATGTGCTCATTCATCCTATGAAGCTCGCTCAAACTTCAAAAGAGAAAAAAAAAAGAACAACACTATGTTAATGAATTTAGTTCCAATTATCATCTTAGACTAAAACAAAGATAGCACCATTCAAATATAGATAGCATTTGAGTTTAACTTTGAACTTGAAACCAATCTTAAATTGAGATTTAAACCAGTAAGAAATAGGTAGTGCTTTACAAACATATCATTATTCATCTAAGTTCATTGAGCTGGTCCACCCGAAGCTTTGTTGCCCAAAGGTAGATGTCCCTGTTAAAAAGAAAAATAACTTTAAGTATTTTTTTTTATGGAAAAGGGAATGAAAGTGTGTTATATACCTGCTGCTGTAATGTGGATAGTAAGGCAGCAACTTGTGCATGAACTTCATCTTGCACTTGTTGCACCATCTTGGCTTGCTCTTGCTGCAGCTTTTGCTCAAATTCTTCTTGCATCTTTTGTTCTATTTCTTTAAGCTCTTGTGCCATATGGGCACGATCCTTCTTTCGTTTTCGTTCCATTTCTTCTCGGACTTGCTTTATTACAGATGACACCTTGTAATCTAGATCTACTTGGTCAATGGGTCTCTTTTTTTGGGGTTTCTTTCCATACCTTTTGCCATGAATAAACCCCAATCGTGTACCTAGTATAGTAGATAAAATATCATCTCTAGTCATATGGGATTCGACTTGTGATGATTGTTGTTGAAGAATAAGCTCATGTAAGCAACCCTACAATTTAAGCAATATATTAAAACCATAGATAATAAACTATAGTTGAACAAAGTTTAAAAATTGAGGGATGTCTAGAAGTTACATAAATCTCTTGTGATTTGGGGTCAGCCCACTCTACCTCCCCCTCTTTTGTCTGACGAGTATGCTGTGCCTCCCACACCACATCGGGTCTCACTGATTCTCTAGTAACGGGATCCCTCTGAAACATTTTGTGGACAATATTATTTCATTTTGTAACCATAGAGAAAACAAAATGGGTATATAGATATGTAAGTGTAAATAAAAAAATAAGTTATCATCCTCACCAGGCTATACTCCACCTCCGCAAATGAGCGTGTGCCACATGTATGCTTAATTATTTGCTTGCCCCTGTTTAGTTTATTTCTGTTACTTATTACCTACAATTAGACTAAAAACATTGTTATTCTTCAATAATAGTTATGATAATTGCATGAAATTAAGCATGTTCAAACCTTACTATATAGCAAAAAGACACTACCTTAAAATCTTTAGTAACCCAATGTTGGAGTAACCACTCCCAATCTATAGGGTGCACATCAGCTGGTCTAACTGCACGCCTTTCTTCATCTGTATTTAATAGTTTGACTAGATCATGCAACTTAGTCTTCCAACTCCTGAATAATTTCCGTAAAGTGCTCATAGTGAAGCGCTTCATTGACAACTCAGATTGACCCTCGCGTGGTTCAAATTTGTCCTATGAACCATTAGTATAAATAGTTATAATTGTTTATGTAAAGATTTAGTTTGCTAAAAAATTAAATATTATTTAGTTTGTATAATTGTCTGTGCGCAAACTTATTACCCTAATTTTTAACCACATGACCTCCCCATATTTTTCTTGTTGAGTGGGCCAATCACCATTTCTAAACAGTATAGTGGTTCGAACCACCCAGCCACAGTAACTAGAGAACTCTCGAGCACCATCTCCAACAGCCCGCTCGAGGTCTTTAGGGATGTCAATAACAATCTTTCCACCATATTTTGTCTTCTTATCAATAGACATACACTTATACCTCCCTCGCCCTTTCTTAATAGTGCTGCAAGAAGCTAAATAAGGCATGTGGGTCATAAAAAAAAATTACATATGGATATATATATGTGTGTGCATTGGGGGAAAAAATTAAATTGTAAATAAACAAAATGTATAGGTAGTTATACCTACACTACTCTGATTTAACGATGGTTGCATGGGTAGAAAATTCTCATGTTCTTGTTGTGTCATTGACTGTGCAAGTGTGGGTGAAGTAGAATCCCTACACTCAGAAGCATTCACTATTGCTTGTCCCTGTGGTGATGTCACATCATTTGTGTGGTCATGTCTTAATTGACTACTACCGCATCTGTTTCCTTTTTCGCTTCTTCTTTTTATCCTCCCACGTTCACCATCTGACATGTCCTACAAAATTGCAAATGAAGTGTAAGATACATTAGTTTGAATCCAAACATTAAGTTGATGACAAAAATATAAGACAATTTATATGTAGATACAGTAAGTTCTAATAGTTCAGATGCAATTACACTACCATAAATATAGTTAATCTAGGTTATTATTTATGTCATCAATGTCGTCTGTATCATCCTCATCGAATATCTTTTTCCCATCTTCTTCATCAATGGATGCATCTTCATTATTGTCATCAATGAATTCATCCACCATATCAATTGCATTCGTCCTACTTGGCTGGGGGCGTTTGCTTGAATCATTTATTGTTTCCAGTTGAACGTTATCCTTATGAAGGTAAACTAATAGATCAATGCCCATATCATGATTAGTAACCACATTTATTTCAACTTCAACTTGTTAATAAGCCTTATCACTGAGTAGTTCTTCATTGTCCCTACCTACACCATTATTAGTCACCTTCGGCTTACCAAAGAAGTCATAAGGATTTGTCTTCACAATAACAAGCCAATCTAGGTCACAAATGTTCTCTAGGTAGAACACTTATTTTGCTTGAAATACCAAGATAAATGGCTCATTCGAGTTCAGTGAGTATCAAGTGTTATTGCTCGCGATTCCATCCTTGTCACCCTTTTATCCTCTTTTTAAATGACCCATATCTCACTAATGACATTTGAAGAGATACAATTTCTTATTCCCAAAATACAACAACTCATATATATCTTTAAAGATGCCATAATACTTCTTTGCCTCATATGAATCATCATCCCATACAAGAATTCCACTATTCTATATTCTTCTTTTAGAGGCTTGATGTCTAGTATGGAATCTAAATCTGTTCACCATAAATGTAGAATAATGATGTGTCATTTTGAGTGATCCAACTCTAAGACTCATGAAGTTATCACTTGCATCACCTCCTACACCTAACTCTAAAACTTATAAATGAAAACATATGTGAATATAGTAACTTATAGACTAACCAATAGAAACATAAGGTCGAAATATGCTTATGCACAAAATGATCTTAGGAACTCCTCAATCACTGAAGCTTGTGTTTTAGTCTTCATCTTATGCATCCTACAATGTATGACCTAGTTAATTAAGATGTGATAATAGAAATTTTTTTAGGTAAATGGTGGCCAATTCCTATGAACTTACTTAATGAATAGCCAAATCTCTTCACAGTTCTAAAAAGACATACATACAAGCTTAATTGAACTCTATATCTGATAGAAATGTTAATTCGTAATGTCCTCTTGCCTACCCACTTGGATTGAAGATAGACATCTCATCATGTTCCAGGTATCCATAATCATTTCTAAGATGTCTATTGAACTTTGTGGGGGATATTTTTCAAGTAACAGAAGCAAATGGTAAGGCATTCATTCGCCAAATAATCTTTTGCAATTAAACATTCTAGATGAGCCTTGTTGCCCACATATATTTTTAATGTCCACAAGTATTTATATACATAAGTTAATATGAATAAGGTAAGACATCTTGTAAATAATAATAGAGGACATCAATTAATTAGTCTACCTTACCTTTCAATGGGATATGTCCATCGATAGTGTATTAGTATACCAAACTTAGCCTCTCTTGTTAAGTGAATAGACAAGTAGACCACGATATCAAAGAGGGAAAGTGGAAACACCATTTCCAATTTGCATAATGTATTGTGATTTAGGTTTCTAAGACATCAAAATCTTCAATTCTCAAGCACTTAGAGCACAAATTCTTAAAAAAAGTTCCCTGACTCTATTATATGTTTTGGCATTTCCTTAGGCAACAAGCCATATATTACAAGTGGGAATATGTCTTGCAACAATATATAGTGGTTATGACACTTCAATGCAGAGATTTTCTACTCATAGACATTGATGCATCTCAAAATATTTGAGAAGAAAGCAGTAAGGCACCTTCAAATTAGCTAAGAAATTACAAGCTTTTGACTTTTCTTGTGGGGACAATGTATAGCATGCTGTTAGAATCAAAATTTTGTTCCCATCTTTTATTGGGTGCAACTGTTGTCTAATCCCTAAATCAACTAAGTCATATTGACTGTTTAGCGTATCTTTAGTCTTTCCAACTACAGCCATCAATATTGACGCTATGTTGTTGGACATATTTCTTTTTATATGCATAATATAAAGGTTGTGTTAGAGCATAAGGGTTTTCTTATAGGGAGTTTGAAGAAAATATTCTTTTTCCTCCAATTGAAAGTATCATTGGTATGGCAACACTTTTGCTTTTCACCTTTCCTAAAAGTCACATTGCCTAGTGCCTGGAGCTGCAAAAGTGTATCATCACTAGTTAAAAGAAAGGGTGCAATTGAATGTTTTAACTTTCCTATTAAATGCCTTCTTATGTTGGCACCATGGATGATTGGTTGGGAAGCGAGAATGCCCTATGTAACAACTTGTTTCATAAAGAAGTAGAATGTGTGACCTTGTGGCAATAAAGACATGCAAACTTCCCCTTAGTGGACCACTTTGAGAGGTTGTTGTGCATTAGGAAGTCATTGATTATCCCGATGATAGTTGCATGCATTTTAAAATCAGATTGTGAGTGGCCATCATATGTGTCAACTCTATCATTCTACAATTATTAGTTGCAAGTGCATATCTATGTCATCACCTAAACACTTAGGACCTGAAAGTGTCAATATAAAGTATGGGTGCTTCATGTATGCCATGGTGGCAAATTGTATGGAATTATCATAACTGGCTAAATACTGTGGTTAGTACTCATATTTCTATAAAGCTAGAATCCATTACTAGCTAGAGCCATTCATACATTTCTACAGCCTCTAGAAAATTTAGGATATTGTTCATCAAATGATTTCCAAGCAATGGAGTCATACTGCTGTTGCAACACATTGTCATCCATTCGTTCTTCCTTGTGCCATCTCATATCTTTAGTTGTATGTTGAGCCATGTATAACTGTTGTAATCTAGGGTTTAACAAAAAATGTTGCAACACTTTAGGCAGCACTTTCTTGCCTCTATAGCCATTCGACTTGCATCTAGACAGGTTGCACTTAGGCCATGATTTCGCATTAGCATGCTTTTGCCAATATAAGATGTAGTTATTCTCACATGCATAAATCTTGGTGTAATCCATTTTGAGTTTCCCCATAACCTTCTTTACTTCATAGTAAGAGTTAGGTACTAATGCCCTCTTAAGTAGAACATCCCTATATAATCTCAATAATGCATCAATAAACTTCTTGTTCCAATGATTGAAGCATTTCAAGTGAAGGAGTTTGATTATGAAAGACAATCTTGACACCTTATTACAACCTGGATAAAGTTTGGTCTAAAATTTTTTCAACAGCTTAAAAAATTGGCTAGCCTACAAGTTAGATGACTCTTTTGAGTATTTGTCACTGAACACATTGTGTAACATTTTAATAAAGTCATTTTCCTCATTAGTATCTTCATATCCTTCTTTATTTGTATGCTGAAGAAGACTATGGACATAAAGTTGCCACTAAAAGTCTATTTTAGTGGCGACACTTCTAGGTTGCCACTAATGGTTTTCCTTAAAATTTTTTGTTCATGGTAAAAATTTCTCTTGCTTTTAGTGTAGATAGAGGTCACCACTAAAAGCATATTTTTAGTAGTGGTAGAACTTGCTAGTAAAAGTTTATTTTAGTGGTGACCTTCCTTTCTCACCACAAATGGTTTCCCTTTAAAATTTTTATAAAATTTTTCTTGCTTTTAGTGGTGACCTCTAGCACTAATGGTCTTTGTTATAAATTTTTGTTGGTATTCTTTGTCACCAACAAAAATTTCTTCTACTGTTAGTAGCGATTAAAGTCACCCTAAAAGTTTATTATAGTGGCGACTCCTTTGGGTCGCCACCAATGGTTTCATCTAAAATTTTATAAAATTTTTCATACTTTTAATAGTAATATTGGTCACCATTAAAAGTTTATTTTAATGGTGACCAAAATGGTCGTCGTTGATGGTTTCCCTTCAAAATTTCTTTTCTTGACAAAAATTTTTGTCACTTTTAGTGGCAATGATCGGCACCACTATTGGTTTTCTTCTAAAATTTTTGCAAGTGGCAAGAAATTTCTCTATTTTTAGTGGCAACCCATGTCGCCATTAAAAGTATATTTCAATGTTTCCCTCTAAAATCATGAGTCTCGATAAAAATTTCTTAGGCTTTTAATAGAGATCTTTTCTTTTGTTGCTACTAAAATTATACTTTTAATGGTGACATTTTTTGTCACCACTAAAGGGTTTTAACTAATATAGAGAATAACATTTAGTGGCAACTTTTAGTGACAACCTTACTTTGTTGCTATTAGAAGTATACTTTTAGCGTCGACTTCTTTGGTCACCACTAAAAGTTGTCACTAATTTTTTTTTTCTTTCTTCCTTTTTTTTTCATAATGGGTGTGTCATTCACATGTTGCAAAGCTTGCAAAACTGTTTTCTTGAATTTGTCAAACTTCTTCTTCTAGAAGAACTAAATTAAAATAAAAGTCTAACTCTAAAAAGGTTTAGTAGAATTGTGAACAAAATCCTTAAATGCTTAACTAAAACCAAAGAATTAAAACTTTTTAAAACAACTTAACATATATGTTTTTATCTAATTAACCTCAAGTAATGGAACTATATGTTATAGTTCCAAAGACTAGGTAACTTGTATAGGAGATATCCACTTTAACCTACTCGAAAATTTTGTCCACAAGTTTAGGATCTTGTTGACAAGGTCCTAGATTATAATATTGAGACTTAACCAAAATCAGACTCACACTGATATACAAGGTCTAAAATCTTGTTAAGAAGATCTTTAAGCAATCTATAAGATCCTATGTTAGATTTCAAACCTTAACTTTTGAAATAATACAAACCTTGATAATAAGGTCTCGACCAGGATAGCTATAACTTCTCAATTTATTGCTAAAATTCCATGAACATACCTAAAACATAATAATAATATCACATTACTTCATAAGAACAAAACTACCAAATATCATTCATCAACTTATAACATTACGTAATATTAATGTATAAGAATACAAGCAAAACTAGAGTATATCTTTACATATATCAAAAGCTTGTAACATAAAACTAGCCGAGCATTCTTTTACATATGTATCCAAACTCAAAATAGGCCTCATGGCCATCTATACAACATATAGAGCACATGTATAGCTTTTACAAAACATATTCACATAAAACTCATAAAGTGTGGCCACCTCTACAAAACCAACTAAAAGACTACTTCTTAGCCTACCTCTCAATCTTCCTATTAGAACTCTCTTCTAAAAAATAAGGTAATTGTTCCCTATAAAGTGGTGAAATTGCAATCTCAATAGTCATTTTACCATTTAAAATATATTTATACTTAACATGAACTTAAAACTAGAATGGCATACAAGTATATATATATATATATATATATATAAATAAAAAGGAACATGTATATTTAATTGCATATAAGAAACTCAAACATACCATGATCTCATACATCTCAATATGGCTAATGCCACAAGAATCCCAAAACTATATCAATTTGCCCTGTCTATGGAAATTGATAACCATGAGGAGGGATGCTCATCTCAACTTGGAACTAATTGCAAGGTGGAATTTACCTTGACCTTAGAAATTGATAATCAAAGGATGGAATTTTCCTTGACCCCAAAACAAATTCTCATAAGCAATCAAATAGCTAACATAAACTAATTATAAAGCATACATACAATTCTAGTTAAGAGAAAATACATAGTGAAGGATAAACAATTACCTAGCTAACAACTCAAGGTAATCTCAGACAAGGCAAAGCTTAGTATATTCAGTAAGAGTATAACAATTTAAATCAAATATGACTTCATCAATTTCTATTATCAAATATCTCATAATCACAATGCCTTAAATATCAAGTTGTAACTTCCTACTTACCTAGATGTCTCTCAACTTGCTTAATGTAAAAGATTATCTTGTCACTAAAGTTTCCCAGGGTCTCTCTACAAGGTCTTGGTCAAACTCTACAAGGTCTCTACAAGATTTTTTTTCTCCATTTTAATATTCATTCCAACACAAGAAAAACATAATAGTCAATGTCAAGTTCCATTTTTAAAAGTGCCAAATTCACACAAACCATTTCAAAGAAGAAATCTCTTACCACTTAAGGCTAAAATTTCACACCTGGCAATTTCAAAATGCAACACCACAAATGGCCTCGAGTAACTTTAATTTAGCCAAATACAAAAATCTAAATCATATAAAATTTTACTTTAACTTCCATAATTAATAAAACACAAAATCAATCAAATTAAGTTTACTAACTCAAATAGTTAACTTCCAATTCTTCCAGAGCCAATTTTCAAACTCATCAACAAGTCTCAAATTACTATAGATTCTCAGCCATCAACAATAAAAAGTAAACTTTTTAATTTCAATTCCAAACTTTAATCAATAATGGCAAATTTCAACAACTTAAGGGCAATTTAGGCTTACTAAACTAGAGCTTTCCAATTCACTATCCTTCCAAGTGATTTCCAAGTTTTCCAAATCAACTAATTCCTTTATTTTTAAGTCCTATATCACAATCAAGAGTCAAGAAACAACCCCCTTAAATTGAGCCAAAAACAAAACTGTTGGCAATTGCACAAATAACACACTAATTGGTCTCAATAAAGCAAATAGGTTAAAAGTAAAGTCTTACCCAAATTTTCCTTCATTTTTCTCTTCTTCGACTTCCAAACTGTCCAATTGACAAAATTTCTGCACCTTCATTTTGATTAAAAAAAGAACAAGTGGCAACCATTTCCAATTCTTCAAATAAGCTGAAACTAAAACTAAGATGATAAGAATTTACCTTCAAACCATACTTCTTCTTCCTTCCTCAACAAATCCTTCCCAACTCCAAATTTCTCAAATCTCAACATTAAAAACATCCACCATTTTAGAATTTAATCGGACCAAAAGAAAGAGAAGCAACTTTTATTAAGGTCACCTTGACTAATTTCGCCATTTTCCCCATCATGCGAAGCTTTTTCTTTGGCCTTCAATGGAAGCTCTCTCACGAATTCGCTTTTCTCTCTTCTCGGTTTGGCTGGATGAAGATGATGAAACGGGGAGTAGTTGGATGAAATTGATATACGAGGATAATGCTCTTTTGACTTTTTGTCCATTTGTAATGGAATTGAATGATTTCATCCAATTTCTTTCCTTTCTTTAATGAAATGGATAGGTGTTAGGTGGATGCAATATATTAGAATGATCGTTGACTTTTCAATACTTTTTAACAAAAAACACTCACTATGATCTGTCACGTCTAATTTAGAAAATCAAAATCCCTCAAATTCACCCAAAATAAGTGGAAATCTCAATCAATCTCTCTAGTTTTCTTGTCTTCCTCCACTCCATAAATTGCACTTTTAAATTATTTCTTTAACCAATTGTTGAAGGAGCTTACAAAGTTGCTGTTAAATCTTACGGTCAGAATAAAGACATTTTATTCTCCTTGATTAATTGGAAATTTGGAATGGGTGTTTCTATCGCCTGTGCTACAGCTAATTACAATTGACTCCATGCAAGCAGAATTCAGAATTAAATATTCAGTCTTATAGAACTTTGAAATGAAATTTAGAGCCTGAAATCGATGACTAGCGATTTCTCTCTGCTGCACAGTACATACCCAGAATCGTCGATCAATCCCTCGCACTCGTGTTTTCTTCTTTTCTTTTTTTGTTTTGGGAAAAATCCACATTCTTAATGAAGAAGTTCAAATCAAATTTCCAGAAGTGCCAAAAAAGATTAAATCAAGAAGCAGTTAAACCAACCAAGCAAAATTTCTTAATTTTATTATATCTTGCATATAAATTGATAGGAATGTGAAGAAGAACAGAGACAGCACTGCATTTGAGAAAAAGTTGGAACACCACGTTTTTTGGGATTTGATTTTTTTCACATTGAATAAATAAACAGCTGAGATAGCAATGATTTGGTACAGAATTTTTCTAGATTAGCCACATTATTTTGGCCTGATATGGATTAGTCACGTTAAGATACCTTTTAAGATTATTAAGAGAGATAGAAAAGAAGAAATATCTGACAGTTTTTGTGGGTTGAATGATGAAAGTAGAACCAATTAAAATTAAAAGATAAAAATAAAACTTAAAAGTGATGGATAAAATGAAACTTCAGGTGTGGGGCTTGTCGTTGGAATATTTCAATGAAGCTGTGGCTGAAATTCTTGGTAACATGCTTGGTGATTTTGTGATGGTATGGAGGGTCCTACTCATAACATCCATTTTATCCGTATCAAGGGGTTACTGCTAAGTTTCAAAGTTAAACTAGATTATGGTAGACACATATGGGTTGAATGTCGCTATGAACGTCTTTTTCGAATTTGTTGCCAATGTGGGAGGCTGAGACATATAGATGATTAAGGATTATGAATGGGATTCTACACAGGTGCTACAGGCTGTGCAAGTGCTGCAGAACGCCATATTTGAGCGTTTTGGAGTTTCTTTTGTTGAAGACTTTCGGTGCCCTTTTGTTTCTAAATTATCTGCAGCGTTTTATCAGAAATTTTAATTTAGAAAGACTACAAAATTTCGATGGGGGGACAAAACACAGCGAGGGTTTTATTATGTTAAGAGATTTTAAGCCTATTTAGTTTTGTGATGATAATGTTTCCGGTCAAAGGTCATCTTCATGTGTGGCTCTCTCTGAGGATCCTGAGGCTTCTAATGCGATGAGTGCTTCTTCTATGGGGTCTAATCCAGATAAACCATTAGAGGTGCAGCTTTTATCCGTGTAGTAAAGCAGGCACCTCCAGTTAACTTCCTACACGTGGCACCGTTTGATGACGACTTGCGGCTACGAGCGGGTGAGATCCCTTTGCTTGGTTTTGTGAAGAACTGGAGGCACAGATGGATGGTGAACTTAATGACACGTCAGTGCAAAAGCAGGAGATGATGCCAACGCCTTTACAGATGGCTAGTATCTCTATGCCCCACGTATCCTTGCCTGAGTGTGTTCAGCCTCAACATGTTTGTTTTCTGACAAAATGGGTAATGTGCTTCGTTGAGGCCCATGGGTGAGGTCGGTCCAATTAAAGGTATTTTCATTAGATGGTCTTATTCTCTTGAAGGCTTTAGATCCATTACATTGGGCTGGCCACAGTTCCATTTGAAAGGGCGTTTTTTTTTTTTAATTTTTAAAATTTGAGGGGAATATTTACGAATAGTCCAAAATTAATTGGCGTATTTGCATTTCCCTTGAATTTTAGGGTTAATTACTTAACTTTGAAATTAAAAAAAAAGTTATAGCTAAATTCATGTTGACCAAAATACATGTAACTATGAAACGATCCTTTTTTAAATTAAAAATGTATTTATTAAAATTTTTCTTTTGATGTTATTATTTATTTTGCGTTAGTTTTTTTAATTTTAAGATCTTTTATACAGTTATGGTAATATTTATCTTGATTAAATATATATTTAATAAAATTTTTAATGTTGGAACTAAACATTATATTTTAATTGATTATACTATTTTAAAAAATTATTTTGTGGAAATAATTTTTTCATAATTATTTTAATTTTTATTAAAAATTTCAAAATTTATTAAATTTAAAAAAGTGATTATTTTAACAATTTAAACGGAAATTTTATTTTTAGTTTTATAATAAACAAAAGGAGAGCGATTTGACTTGTATGTTATTTTATATGAAAATTTATCAAATTTTAGAAGTAGATTCCTTAAGATTGACAAGAAAAATCAGGCTCGCCAATCCATTCTAATAAACTCTGTTCTATAGTCGTTGTAATATTTCTCTAAAATTTTATTTCTTCCTACGCAAATGATAATAAGAGTGCAAATATGAGCTGGCTTAGTTCGTAAAAAAGATTTGATAAAAACTTCATATTACGTGATTTTGAATTTTCTTGACGTTAGAAGCTCATAATGACAGTCGATTTAACTCAAGGAGAATCCCTTGGTAGGGTTCGCTTCTATGTTGATATTTTTGCTAAAGGGCTTCAACTTAATTTGGACAAGTTTTTCTTATGCTCAAAACTACTTCTAGTATAAATTATTTAAAGAAAACTAAGGGCTTGTTTGATTTTATTATAATTTTAATGTTTTTAAAATAGATTTTTTTAGAATAAATTTTAAAAATTAAAAAATTTTTTTGAATCATTATTATGAAAAATCACTATTTTCTGTTTTTTTTTATTTTACAAAACAAAAGTTATAAAATATTTAAAAAATATTTTAATTTTTCTGTTTCTGAAAACATAATTCTGTTATTTTATTTTATAAAATACTTTATTAAAAAAATATTATCAAATAAGTTTTTTAAAAAAAAATACAAAAAACTGTTTTGGAAATAAGGAATCAAAGACATAAATTTTTTCAATTTTTATGTGTTATTTTTTATATTTACTAAATTAGTAACTCACATAATTTTTTTGGGGTGTTATTCTAAGGGTTCGTTTAATATTGTTGTGGTTTTCGTTTTTAATATTTTCTAATAGCAAAACCCACAAATTTATATTGGATTAATTTTTTTTTTTAATGGTGCGTCTTATACTTTTTAGAAGGCCTGCTTCGGGAAAGAAAAACAGAAGAAGCTTATTTAAAAAATGTATTTATTCTTTAATTTTTGGTTTGCATTTGTTCCGTACACAAAGTTGTTTTTAAGTGCCAGCAATATATATATATATATATATTATATTTAAGGAAAAAAAAGTAAGAAATTTGAGTTTCTTCTTTAAAATAATAGCGGAAGTAAAACACCATTTTTCTAAAACAAAAAGTACCCTTATTCAAAATGATTAAGTATACAATTATCCCTTATCCCTCTATGACCTAGTTCTTCTCGTTTTTTGATCTTTCTCTTTGTCATCCCCAAGCACCCATCACCTTTAATGGCTTATATATATTTATTTTAATTGAAATTTTTTATATATTTGTTACTATTTTATTTTTATATTTTAATTAAATAAACAATTTGAATTTTAATCAAAATTAACCATAACAAGTATTTTAAATCATTTATTCTTTTAAGATAATATTGATGGCAAAGTCATTTTACATTTTCAGTAATTTAATACTAAAAAGTATTTTTAAAAAAGGAAATTGACCAAGCAAATATGTTGATAAAAATGCTTATGAATTGATTTTGCCTGTAATAGCTATTATGAAACTCATTTTTAAAAAAGTAGTTTCAAAATAAGTAAAAGTTCAAAATAAAGTCACACGGACACTTAAGATGTCTAAAAAGATCTTCCTATTTTAATTATATACATATATCCCTATTGTAAACCTATTACCATTAGGTCTATATTGTTACCTTTATATATCTTTTTATATTTTTATAGATCAGATCTGACTATAAACAAAGAGATAATTTCCCGAGAGAGAGAGAGAGAGAGAGAGAGAGAGAGAGATGTCTTATTATAATATGAAAGTAATACAAGACTAAAAGCCTTAGATATATTATGAAGTTAAGATATGATGTTTTTACTCTCTTTTCTTAACCCTTGGAGGGGCTTGTATTTATATTCTTCCTATGGTTAATCTAATGATGAGATTTAGATCAAGTGGATTAATTGAAGCCAAAATAGTCATTTTGCTTAAGGTAACCTATCATGCTTAGCCATTTTGAGTTGTATTTGTTTATAACAACTTGTTGTGATTAGCAGTTCTGAGTTGAATTGTCCAAAGCAACTTTTTGTGTTAGTTCATTGTATATTGGCTTGCTAGATTGTGGTCATGCAGTCCCTAGGCCTTAATGATGCGAATTTGGGCCACTTTAAGCCTATGAGGATCTTAAGCTTGCAAGGTGTCATATCTAGTATTTTAATAACTAGCTAAACCTTAAAATAATTATAAGAAAAATGATAAGAAGAACCAAAAGCCTAATTGAGATAAGCAAAAAGGGGCCTAAAATGAGAAAATGTAGAATAGGGGTAAAAGAGCAAGTTTAGCTTTATAATAGGGAAAAATGGGGATTTTCATAACATGAAACATACTAGGAGAATATGATGTTCTTCACTAGAATATGATAAAATAAGATGAGTAGATTAACCAGAGGAGTCATTACTGGTCAAAATTCTAATTGCATGTAAATTGAGAAAACTAGTGAGAAAAATCATAATTTCAGCTATTCTAAGCTACTAGGGACCTTGAATTTATATTTTTATGTAAAAGGGAAAATGAAATTATGTATGGAGTAGATTAGTTCAGAAAATATTCAATTATAAGGTAACACAGAAGAAAGAAGATATATAAGGGCAAGATAGTCAATTTGGAAATGTACTAATTATGAATTGCTTTAACTTTACCTTGTTGTTCCACCACCACACACTAGCCAAATTGAAGCTTGAGAGAGAGAAAAATGGAGTCTTGGAAAGAAGGAAGAGAGACAAAAATTTAAGAAAAATTTTAGGTATGCAAATGGCAATTTTTGATTTTCTTGTAGTTATGAAACTTCTTCTATTCTAGGAGAGCTTTCTTTTGATCCAAATATCATCTTGAAAAGTTGATGTTGGTGGCTATCCAAGTGGCAAAAGTTACTCCTTTGGAAAATCAAATTACACCAAAAGAATCATCACTAAGGGCTCTTTCAAATGAGGTATGTTTCAAGCCATGAAAATGTGTAATTTGGAAACCCTAAACCCTTGTATTTTTGCCTAGAGGGAGAAAGTGGATAGTGTAATGTTTTTCTTAGTGAAATTTGGTGTTTATGATGATGAGGATGTTGAATATAACATATATTTGGTTCGAAATCTTAGAAAAACCAAATTTGAAGCATGTATGGTCATTTTTTGTCCAAGTGAAGAACTATATATCTATGATGTTTGTTTTACCATTTTGATGATAAAAGAGGATTAATTATAAATAATAAAGATGATTTGAATAAAGTTTGGTGTCAAAAACTCATAATTTTGATATGTTGAAAAATTGGGCTTAAAGAATGGCTCAATTGACCATATTGATGGAGATTGTATTTTAGCATAATTATGGCTATCCAAATGAGTCTCTTATGATTTAAACGAGTCATATATGTCACAAAAATAAAGCTAAGATGTTGAGAAAGGGATGACACTTGTTGTAATTCAAAGTTGTATTATGATGCTTAAGTATGCCAATTGAAGAAAATGACCAAATGAATAGTAAAAATTTTATTTATAGTCAAATTTATGAATTTAGAAAGCTTAACGTAGTTAAGAAAAGATGACTAAGGAAAGCCCTAATTTTAGCCCTAGACGAAGGGCAAATGGAGAAAGGAATGATAGCATGCTTTTAATCAAAGATTAAGCTATCAAGAATAAGATATATAAGTACCTTGTATAATGGAATTGATACATGAAAAATTTAGTAAGTAGAATTATAAAAAAGTTGGCTTAAAAAATGCCTAAAATGGCTTTTAATATATGTTTAGTACTATGTAAAGATGAAATGGGTTTGATTATACATTAATTGACCATATTTATACCTAATTTGACATTTTAGTTAAATTAAGTAAAGTTGACACCTATTGTTTTTGTTTAGCCAAGAAGAACAAAGTTTTGAATAAGAGAATTTAAATGGCCTTGGCATTAGACTAAGACCTTGTAGGTAGCATTTCCTTCCTTCTTTTTATGGATAATTGTTTGCTTGAGTGCCTGATTGCTTGCATGTATTTTATGCTTATATTTAAATATATTTTCACAAGAGTTGGCTATGTATAATATGTTTTTTGTGTTATATTGGCTAGTTCTGCCTTATGGCGTCTAGTATGAATAAGGCAAGGATATTGAGTGTAGTAGTTCTTCCCCATGCCAAGAATAGCCTAGACAAGTATGTTTTCATGAGTATTTGACCATTTACTAGTTTATGTGTTAGCCACTCTTTAGTTTTTATGAGATAGTTTTTTATGTATGCTTGCTTCAATTTGTTGTTGTGATTCCTTGAATCTCACTCCCCTTATGTCCATTACTAACCAATGCTAGGTGAAAAAAGTAACAAAGGAAAAGATAGAGGTAAAAAATTATCACCTTGAAGATGAGAATTCAATGGAGGATTCTATGCAATGTTTAACTAGTTTTAATGTATTTTATGATGAATTTAACATGTTATGATGTATATTAAATCTTATAATAGCATGCGACATGATATAATGTGATTAGATCAAGATTTCTCATACTTAGGGAAGTAATTAGATATATTATTATGGAATTGAGTAAGCTTGTTCATATTTCTCATGTGAGGTTGAGAATGTGCAAGTTTTAGCATGGAATAATGTATTTTGATACAATGTCATATTATGTGATGAAAATTTCACTAAGTTGGGCTAGTTGCTATTTGAGCCTTAAAGTGAATAATTGTGCTAGTAAATAATAATATAATATATGATTGAATTATGACTAGGTTTTGGTTGATATTTGTAACCATTCAGATGGTCTAGATCGCTGAAAATATAGAAGAAATTATGGGAAAATTTTTCTAAAAAAGTAAGTTTAGATATTAGCCATTTTGGTTATATTGTGATCAAGAAAATGGTACCATAAATGTTCAAGTTTATGCTAAGTTATGTTTTTACGAGCTATTAATTCTTATATATTGAATAAAAACCAAGCTTATGTTATAAGTAGGTTTAAAGTGCCTATTCTAGAGTATAGAAGTAAGTGAGGATTGTTTGTGACTGCCTTTTTAGATGTTGACTTCGATCTAACTTGCCCTCTTATGTAATAGAGATGAAATGCTATTATACCAAGTTAGTTAGTTTTATGAAAGAAAAGAAAAATCTCCAAGCATCTTTTATTGTTTAGTTCCTTTAATAAGTAATTTATGGTAAGTTGAGTTTAAATGTATAAGATAAGAACTAGTGAAACTAGTTGTGTCATAAAGCACATATATAACACTTACTCCCAAGTCTATCAGTTGTGCTATAAGCTAAGCGAACTTAAAGAGAAGTGCCTTTTCTAAGTTTTATGGGTTGATTTTGGATTTGTTGGAGTTTAGATTTTGGACAATGGTGCTATCATAAGCGGCCTTCATAATCTCACAGCCCCCAAGGGATGGTTGCTTGCTGGTTCATGTTTGCTATTTAATCTATTAAGTTTTGTAGAGAATCTGTTATTGTTGATTAATTAAAGGATATGATACAATTAATGTCTTTTAAGCTTGTCTGTAGTTGAGGTTATTTTCTTGCATTTCAAATATATAAATTTAACAAGTAATCTTGTACCTTGACTTTTTTTTAATGGATTATCATCCTTTCGAGGTCACATAGACTTTTTTTTTTAAAGGTTGCATATGCTTATTTCATGTAGTGGTGCACATCAAATGCTGTTTTCTCATCTAGGTCATAGCGCAAGGTTGCAAGGATCGAGATCATAGCACTTATTAGATAGTGTTATCCCACTTGGGACATGGTGTGAGGTCGCCTAGACTAAGTTCCTAATGTGTACTAGATGGTATTATCCCACCAAGGTCATGTAGACCAAGTTCAAGGCATGTACCAAATGGTACCACCTTGGTGATAATGTGAGGTTTTGTATACCAACTTCCTGGTGCATAGCAGATGCTATTATCCCACATAGGTCATAAGGTGAGGTCATGTAAGCTAAGTTCATAACATGTACCAAATGGTATTATCACACCTAGGTCATCATCGTACAAGGTCGAGTAGACCTAATGTATTATGCATACTAGATGGTACATTTGGGTCATAGTGCAAGGTTGAGTGGACCAAATTTATGGCATGTACTAGATGGTATTTCTCCATTTTGATTATAGTGCAAGATTATATAAACCAAGTTTGAGGCATGTACAGATGGTGTTTCCCCATCTGGTCATAGTGTGAGATCACATAGACCCTCATCCTATTTACATAATGGCTAGAGGTTTATTCCTACAAATAAAAATTTTCACATTCATACATACACACACACACACACACACACACACGTATATATATATATATATATATATATTTGACAATTACATACCTTGATTTAAGGATGTGGTTTTATTTTTCGATGAAGCATTGTCCTTTGGTTTGTGGCACATCTCATTTGAGACATAGTATGGGGTCACATAGACCTTTTACAAGTTTTATTTGTTGTTAAGGTTCTACTTTTTCCCTGGATGTTCAAAGTTTATATATATATATATATATGACAAATGTGTACCTTAATTTAGTAAGAATGGCTTTATTTTTTGATGTAGTGTCCTTTATTAAACCTAATAATGAATGGAATTGTTGCACTTTTTTGAGGCCATGTAGACCTATTTTTAAGGTTGTGCAACTTTTTCTTTTTTCTTTTTTTACTTTAAAGACTCTATTATGTTCTTGGGTATTTTCAAAGTTCTTTGTCTTCTTTTCTTTCCTTAAAGGCATGAGATCTAAGATTGCATAGACCTAAAGCTTTCATTTGCAAGTCTCCTATTCATATTTATCTAGTTTAAGGACTATGGTAGCATGTATAGGTGGTTAGGCCTATCGGATCATGAAACACACATCTTTATGAGTTTCACTTCCACTTGTTAAATGTTAGTTCACAAACCGCAGGGCTAATCCTTATTTATTAGGCATTTTTTCAAGTGTTATTGGTTTTCCTAAGCATTATAGGATTAATCCATGCTTCTTATGCAGAGACACGTGTCTTTTCTTGAAGGGTCTTTAGCTATCATTTTCAGAGACAGTTTTGACTCTTTTGGCCTTGGTGTTGCATTTACAAGATGTTGGCATATCCATCTTGGTTTGCATCCCTCAGGATGTCTTTGAATGGTCAAGGGGTTTGATCTCCTAATCCTCTGTTATTTCTAAATGAAGCTTTATGATTCTTTTTTCAAGTTCTGCCTTATATTGCTAAAGGTCATTTTTACATACAAGTAGAAATCTCAAGTTGGCAAAGTCTTTAAAAAGAGTTTCAAAGGTAAATTGGCCTCTGCCATTGCATTCTTGTAATACTCTAAGATCCTTTACTAGAATGGGTTCGTATGTATTACCAGTTGCGTTCCTATACATAAGGCCTCTGACATGTGGCAGTAAGAAGCTAAAATGATGGCATTCTTCTTGCTTTGGGCTTGGAAGGGATGGAAGCCTTGAAAATTGATGCTAGTAGCAACTGCAAATTCAAAGTAAGCTGTATGTTAAAGCCCAAGACTGAGTGAATATAGATTTGCCATTTCAAGCCCTTTGGGTTATTGCTAGCATTGTTGTGATCTTCATAGAGCCTTTGCAATGAAAGATTTTTTTTTCTTCAATTTATATAAGCTTCTTGGTGACTATAGGTTGTGCAGTGTCATGCCATAATGATATAGCACCAACTTTACATTACAATATCAATCTTCTTATTTTTAACACTTTTAACAGCAGAAAATACTGACATTAAAGGCCCAAAATCTCAATTTAAGCATAAATGCATGACTTTTGCATTTAGATCTCAAAATTCATCCTTAACATATTTTTCGAACAAGAAATATCACAAAAAGAAGTAAGAAATTCGGGTTCCAAGTCATGCACATCAAACTACCACAATTCTATAATTTCACATAGATACATATTTTAGTTGCTAACTTCAAAAATTTATATCTTGAGTTAGAGAACTCCAAATAATACAAATTATACTCTATGAAAATTTCAAGACATAAACTACATGCTGTAAAAATTTTAAATTAAAACAAGTTCATTTGGATACAAAAATCTAATAGAATAGTAACCATATTAGAATTTTAGGCATAATCATACCTAGAACTTTGAGCATGCATATCTTGGCTATACAGCTCTAATTTAGGTAATCTTAGTGGCTTTGAAAATCTTATAATGCCAACTATATGGCTCTAAAATTTTATGAGTATTAGAGTTCATTTGACCCCCCAAAGACACAAAAAACCAAAACTGACCATATGAATAGTATCTAGGTAATTCTGCATTTTTTAGCCAATTTTAAAAAATCATAATAAATTCTATAAAAATTCAAAAATTTTGTTCTTTAACTATGTGAAAAGCTCTAAATAAGATCTAAATACTTGCCAAATTTCATATCAAGATTCTTTCATTTGGTTAGATTTTGGATCAAGGGTAGAAAGTGGCTTAAAATGGCATAAGTATGGATTCAAATGGTTCAAAATGACCTCTTGCAAGTCTTATGACCATTTGAGCATCTCCCAAATATGAAATACAACATGTAAGACCATCTTACCAAGTCCTAAATATCATGCAATTTAAAATCACTCATCCACTTACATTTATACTCACACTTTCCATGGCACATATATGGTCAATTTGTACATTCTTGCACATATATATCAAAAAATGGTATTTACATCATAATCTCATACTTTTACATATGTGAGAGTGTTTGCATTACAAAAATAACATTACTGACCTCTCATTAAAAATTTATTACATAAAAACAAAAATTATTATCAAAGTAGTACAATTCATCGTTGTTGTCTCCTATCTTTGGCTTTTTGAAAGTTCCCTAAATGTAGTTAGAAATAATATACGAAAAAGTGAGATTCTATGAATCCCAATAACTCCTTTACCCTTCAAGCATACTTATAAGGCATGTTATCATGTCAAAGAAGGAAACATGTATCATAAGCATCCAAGTATTAAACATAAATATATTTATAAAATCATAAGGATCCATTATGATAAAAAACAAGCTCTAGGGACTTGGTCTAACCTTACTTAATTATTTGGGATTTTTGGATTAGCTTTACCCACTTTAGGGACTTTTGACTAAGCCTCAATCATTCCTTGAGACTTTTGGCCTTGTCTCTCCCTTACTCAGGGACTTTTAGCCTCACCTCATTCAAGTTAAGGGACTTTTAGCATAATCTCACCCATTAAGAGCCATTTCACATTTTCAATGCATATTAGGTTACAAAATTGCATCAAATAATCAAACCAATAGCAAGAGACATAATATATAAACTATACACACATACAAGCAATTAATGACAATCAAACAACAAAGATAAGCATACAAGAATGGATGAACTGTTACCTTTCTCAATGGAGCCCAAAGTTTACCCTTGCTTTCCTAGCTCTTCTTTTCAGCCTCACACATACACTTAGGAGGAGTTTCACTTGCTTGACTTAGACACATCAAACAAGACATAATGCACCAATGGAGTCATCTCTAGCCTCACATAAGCCTTACATAAGCCCATTTTAGCTTTAAGCTTTCATATGGCTCCATTTAGTGGCATAATGAAGCAACTCATATAATTCATCATCATGACTCTAATTTCTCACTCAATATAAGTCATATAACTCCATTTAAGTTCATTAGAGTCATCAAAAACTCAATTCAAGGAACCTAATACTAAGTTGCTTCTTTATACGTAACGGAACCCTAAACTTTTAACTTTCAAAAAAAGATTTCTAAATTCAAATTAATGGTTCCTTTAATATCTATAATTCATATCTAGGCCATTTTTATCTTTAGAATCAAAGAAAACTCTCCCTAGGTACTTGAACTAGTCCTTAGTTGAGACATATATACTTAAAGAGGCACCCATGGAGTTTTGTTAAATTTTCTTAGGGAAATGACACCTATGAAACTTCATAGATTTCTTATAGACTCAATTATACTCTTACATAAGTTAAATTATCATTAGAAAGTTTCATATTCTGTAAGGTGCAATCAAAACCTTAATTTCCATAACTTGTTACCAAATGCTTCTTATTTGATTCTTTTGGTTCTATGTGATTCTCCATGCTTTAAAATCTCATTTGCCATCAAGTTTAGGCCAAAACCAAACTCCCTCCATGGTGCTTTTGGTCTAGCTAAATAGGAGAGTGCATGGAAGAACCAAGAAAAGCACGTTATTCATGGAAAAATTTACCTTGTTTGCTTCCTTGTTGTAACACCTAGTTTTCGTAAAAACAACAGAAACATGCCATATATAAAAGAGAGTCCTCTAAAATGAATGAGTTAAGGTCAAATAAAATTAGAATAAAATTCTAAATAATAGAAAATAAGGATTCAAAGCTTAGGATGCCTAGAAACCAAAGTCATAGTGGTTAAAGAAAATTTGACGAAATGTGATGGCATTTTTGTAATTTTAGACACTTTTTAGAAAACTTAAAGGATCTTTAAATGAAAAAATTAAGTTTTTTTGGGATTTTTAGAGGCCTTAAAAACTATAAGAACCTTTAAAATAGGTCAAACCCCTCCGATTTTAGTTTTAGAATGTTGGTTGACCTGAAATTTGACCATTTCATTTGGGAAGGTTTTAAATCCAATTTGAGTGATTCCAAAAGTAATTTATAAGTTAGAGGACCTAAATTTCATGATGGAAAAGATAGTTCTCAAAAAGGAGTTGAAATGAGTCTTGAGGAAAGAAACCAAGAATGAAGGACAAAATTGGCATTTAAAAAGCTGTTAATGGAACCCTTACTATATATAGGTGGCACCCCACTCTTCTCCTCATTTTAGCCAACCTAGTTTTTAGCTAAAATAGAGAAAAACTTAGCAAGAAAGGGTGTACAAGAAGAGGGGAAAAAGGAAAAGAAAAGTCTAGGAAAAAGGCAAGAAATCCTTAGTTTTTCATGTTCCTTCCTTTAGCAAATTTGTTTTCCTCTTTCTCCTCTCTTTTCCAATGGTTTTGGTGTGTGATTTGGGACTATTTTGAGTTTTGTTCAAAGGGAGGAAGTTAGAAATTCAAGGAAAAGCCTATAACAAAGGATAGAGAGCTCTAGGCTAAGGAAGCAAGGTAACTTTATAGCTTTTCTTGCTTTCTCTTCTTTGTTCTTCAAGAGGTGATTTTTGGCCAAGTATAGAACAACCAAAAGGGAGTAAATTCTAACCTAAACCAAGCATAAAACCTAGGTTTTGCCTATTAGAAACAAGTATATGCAAATAGATTCCAAAGAGAAGCATTAGAAAATAGGTTTCCAAAACCTAGGGATTTTGTTGCACCATGCTATGTATGAAGCTTTCTGGTGGTATTTCTAATTATCTAAGAGTGTATATGGGTTCTTGAAACACCTAGAAAGCCTCACATGTGTCATTTCTTTCAAGAAAACAAAGCTAGCTTTATGGGTCCAAAACCATGTGTATGTCTCAGCCAAGCACGGTTCTTGTACCTAGGGAAAGTTTTAAATTTTTCTAAGGGTAGAAAGGGATTAAATATGATGGAAGAACATCCAAGGAAACCTTGGAAAAAATTTTAGAAGCCTTGGTTTGTGAGATAGAGGTGTCGGCTCCATAATGAGACTTAAAGAAGCAACTTGTATCTAGGCTCTTGGGAATGAATTTGTGATGACTTCAAGAGGTCTAAATAGAGTCAAGAGGCCTAGTTGGAAGGAGAAAATGGAGCCAAGAGTATGAATTCTAGTAGTTGTTTCATTAGGTATTATATGGAACCATAATGAACGTATAGAACAAAGTAGCCTTCCATAGAGTGTATGTGATGCTAGAGCTTGCTTCAATGATGTAATTATATCCCATTTGATGTGTTTAGGCTAAAGGAATCAAGCTCCACCTGGTTGCAAGTGTGTGGCCAAAAAGGGAGAGGAATAATCAAGAGAAAAGTGTGTAAATCTTGCTTCAAGGTAGCTCTCTAACATTTCTCTCATGCATAGCTTAGATGTGTAATTGTCTTTGAGTGCTGGTGTGTATGTTTGAACCATGAGAAATGTTTCTAGCTATTGCTTACAAGCTATGGTACCATTATACTTCTTAAAATGTGTTTATGCATGCAATATGGCTTAAATGGGTTTAGTGATTGTAACACCCTAAAATTAATTAAGGTGTTAATCATGGATTTGAGTTAATTAAGAATAATTAATATGAGATAATTGGGCAAGTTAAGTGAATAAAAATTTTAGAGAGATAAATTATTAATACGAGTTTGAGATTTAATTGAGTTAGAAACCTTATCTAGGCCTAAATTAAATTAAGTAGGCCAAGGTTAGGAACTAATGGAAGGCCCAATCTAATTTAATGAATTAGAAATCCAAAACCCAACTTGCACAAACTCTTATAAATGGCCTAATAACCCTTGTGTAAGCCCAAATCAATTGAGTCCTTCAAACTTGGTCTAGCCTAATTAAATTTCTGCAGCCCAACATATTAAAGCTGGCCCAACAAGACTTAAATCAGAACCCACTTGCAATTGGACCTTTGGGTTAGCCCATGACCCACATTAAACCTAACTTAAATCCAAATAAAACCCTAAACACTTTAGCCCCTCCACATTTTGCTGAAACACAAACACACAACTAATTTTTGAAGGTTTGAAGAGAGGCTAGGGTTTGGGGCAAGAAATCCATCATTTCTCACTTCTAAGCTCAAAATCAGCCAATGTACTTGTTATATAACTTAATCTCCTTCTCTTTCTCTTTATTTTGGCCTGATTAATTTTTCATTTGGAGCATTTTTACCCTACCCAAATTCTGAAATGTGGTTGTTTGGTATTTTCTTAGAAGATTTTCAGAGGTAGAGGCTAGAAGGGATATTGGGTAAGTGTATACTTTCCATTCTAATGTATTTTCTACTGGTTTAAGACTCCTATGGTTGATTTGTAGTATGGGTATTAATTCTGTATGAATTTGCTTAGGAGTTAGGGTGATATATTGAAGTAACTGGTAGAGGACATATTCAATCTGAATTTGGGAATTTGTAGTGGCTAGGTAAGCATCTTCTGGGTAGCCGTTAGTATTTTAATTCCTTGGGTACTTATTGGTACTGTACATTATAATTTAAAGTAGTAATCTTCTGATATTATGGTTATAGGGAGATTTTGGCATTACTGGTGGCTTTTTAATTGTTTGCAGAGTGAGGTAACCAAGGTTTATGCTAATTCCATGCATATGTCTGTTTTAATTGTGTATTTGCTGCATGATTATGATTTTGATGCTAAATGAATTGGTTGGCTATCTATTATATGTGATTGGACCTTGTGAGTCCATGGTGGAGCTGTGGTGTAGCTACCACCCATACATCTGCTTTGATCGGGCACTGGGTTATGATTAAACCCCAGATGTACTGAACCCTAGTTGTGCTCAATGGGGAGTAGGTGCTGTGGACGGGCCTCTCCCAATGTTATTGGATTTTAACATGTGAAAATATGATTGCTAGTATGGGATAGTAATCATGATAGCCTAATTGTTTCATTTACTAATATGGCTAGTATGTTTTCTGATGCTTATGTGAGATCATGCATATATGTTGATTAAATTAGAATATATGAATGGAATTTGCCTTGGTTACTGAGATTTGCATCTCATCCCATTTCATGGGATTATGCTTTCATGTGAAGACCCTTCAAGTAAGGATAAGAGGAAGCAAGTGGATGAAAATCTATGAGCTCCAACCATGTGTGGAGGAAGCTACACTCGGGCTAATCTGAGTAGAGTAGATGCAATTTTGTTAATCTTTTATATAGCATCATCATGTAATCATGTTGCCAAGTGTAGGCATTTATATTTTGATTAGTTGAAATGTATCTATTAAGGAGTTAAGTCTCATTATAACTTGGTATTGGATGTATGAACTTATAGTATCTGATGTATGAACTTTTTTGAATTCATGATGTGGTCTACTATTGTAAATGTCATTATGGGATATATTAGATTGTTGATTTGAATCAGTAATGTATGGAATCTTTAATAGAATGTATATTTGAATGATAATTACTGGAAGCTTATGAAATTCTACTGTTATTAATCTATGAACTTGTTGATATAGGGTAGTTGGAGGAGTAGAAATTGCCTAAGTCTTGAACTAGTAATGATGGATTAGTTAGGTAAATTAGGCTAATGAAAGCTATTGGAGCCCCACAATTAAGGTAGAGTGGCCCTAAAGTGTCATTGGAGGGAGAGTGGAGAGTATGAGACAAGATTTTAGGAGTTGTAAGATCAGAAGACATTTCACTGCGGCCAAAATATTATTAGCCGCGACCAATAGAGGCGAAGTTGCCCAAGGAGAGTACCAGATAGCAATTCATCGTGGTGAAAAGTGGAATTAGCCGTGGCGAAATGTGAGAGACAAAATTGGGAGTCATCCAAAGGGTAATTCACTGCAGCTAAATGGGAATTGGCTGTGGCAAACTTCTGTGGGAATTTTTCAGGTGTTCCAAAAAGGAATTGGCCGCGAGGAAAGGGGGAATTGGCCACGGCTAATAGCAAGAGGCGAGCGAGGTAGGTTCTAGAGGCTTCCTCACTGCGGTGCCATTTAGGTTAGTTGCGACAAAATCTGTAAAGATAAAGAGTGAACCCGAGAGCAATTAACCACAGCACCAGGACATTTAGTCACCGCTAATGGTCCCAAACTTTCATTCTAACCTAGAAATCTTGGTTTTTCATAGTAATCTCAAGGGATGACTTAGAAACATTGGTAGAAGATTCTTGTGAGTTGGAATTAATAGGTAATAGAATCATAATCTTATAAATAAGTGTTTGTTTCCCTTGTGTATATGAATGCTTGTAATTATTTGGTTGATGACTCTAATAACATTACGATTCAAATTTCCTTGCCTTTTCCAAATGTAATTAGTTGTAATATCTTGTAACCCTAATTTATGGTTATTAATCACATATTTTACTTCAATTACAATGATTAGAAGTTAAGGTCATCACAGTGATGCCAAAAGTCTCTTAGCAAGGGTGAGAATGAGCCAAAAGTCCCTAGAAATCGATAAGACAAAGCCAAAAGTTTTAAGAAGAGTGAGGCTAAGTTAAAAGTCCCTTGAAAGTGGGTGAGGCAAATACAAAAGTCCCAAGAAAGATGGGTGAGGCTAAACCAATTCTCTTGAGAGCTTATGTTTGCTATCTATAAGTTTATGTGATAAGAAAAATGTTTTATGTATACTTACTAGTAGCTTGAATTTCATGCATACATTCTTTAATTTGTATATGCATCCATTATGTATATTTGAAAGGGTTAAGAATTATTGGGATTCTTTGAATCTCACTCTTCCTCCACATATATCTAACCATGTCTAGGTGAGCTAAGTGGACTAAGGAATGGAAGCCAACAACTTTGAGAAGCAAGACCTTGACAAAGGAATAAAGAAATGGCTTGTTTATTTACATTTTGAGGTCAAAATATGTAATCATATGATGTATATATGATGTAAACCTTTGAGCAAGTTCAAATATATGTAAACATGATGTATGTATCAAGCTTGAAGTCAAATGAATGAGAATGTGAGTTTTTGCCACTCCTTTGCCTTTATGTCCATGTGTATATATACAAGTAGCAAGGTGAGAATGAGCTCCAGTTGGACTTCAAATTTGACCATTTTATGTGCTGAACCAAAGCTTAACCAAATAAGTGAGTTTTTCCATGAAATTTGACCATCAAGCAAGACTTATCTAGAGCTTTTTATAGAGCTAAAAAAAAACTCAATTTAGAGCTCTAGAAAATTTATTATGATTTTTCAAAATTGGCCAAATTATGCAAAAATAGTATGTGCACTGTTCATATGGTCAGTTTATATTTCTGTGTCACATATGGACCAAATGAAGTCTAATACTTATGAAATTTTACAAGAATAAACTAGACATCATAAGCTTTTCATAGCCACTAAGATCATTCCATTTGGAGCTTTGTAGAAGAAGAAATGAATTTCTTGATGTTGCATGATAGTGCGAATAATGCAACTCAACCTCTAGTACTGTTCTATTAATTTCTGTGGGTTAAAGGCCACCAAATTGGTCTAAAATTATTTTGAGTCATTAGTTAACATTAGAGCTTTCCAGAATGGCATGGTTTTCTTGATTTTGATTTTTTTTATAATTAGTTATGAATTTTCAAAATTCATATCAGAAATCTGGCTTGCCAACCTGAGACCAAATTCTAGTTTTTAGAATGTATGGCTTCAATTCTGTGATGTATGAGTTAGATGATGATTTTTATGACTTGAATGGATATGTTATGAGTAGGGAATGATATGAATGTGTTCACATGGTCCATAGAGTATAAAATGAATTAATGAAGCCTTACGCAATGCAATTGTTCGTGCTTAATATATATATTTCCTTAAAATTGTGCTCCATTATGCATGCCATGAATTGAGATAGCCTATGGGACCATTGTGTAAGGGCAAAGAGTTAAGGTATTACACATGGCAAGTGAGTGTTTTTAGGCTTCCAAAGTTTTCTCCAAACTCTTCCTTCCCTTTATTAAACCAAC
Organism: Erythrophleum fordii; assembly: GCA_032878935.1. Classification (NCBI taxonomy): domain Eukaryota; kingdom Viridiplantae; phylum Streptophyta; class Magnoliopsida; order Fabales; family Fabaceae; genus Erythrophleum; species Erythrophleum fordii. The sequence continues at coordinate 4,370,786 of JAVQMF010000055.1, forward strand.
CATAAAACATTTGTAAAAGGAAGATTATGAAAAGAAGGCATTTTCTTACCCTTTTTGCTTGGTTTTCTTCCTCCTTTCTTCTCCTTCTTGTGTGCCATAAAGAGTTGAGTTTGGTTCTGGTTCAGAGTGGATTTAGGTCGTTTAGATAAAAGGAAGAGGGGTGGTGTGATATAAGGAGAGAAAAAAGGGATAATTATAACATTTTAAAAAATTTCAACAATGTCCCTTAAATTTTAACTTTTCCATTTGAACTCATTTCAACTCTTTTTTTAGAACCATCATTTCCATCATAAAATTTAGGTATTATAATTAATGAAATGCCTTTAATTTCACATTAATTGAATTCAAAACAATTTCGAATGATCTAGTCAAATTTTTAAGCAACCGACAACATAAATTATAAACTAAAAGGGTTTTGACTATTCTAAAAATCATAGTGAGCTTAATTTTATCATTTAAAGCTACCTTTTTTGAATTTTCAAAAGGTCGCCTAAAATTATGATTTTGCCACTATGTTATTCTTTAATTCGTTCAGTCATTTTGACTTCATTTTTGGGCTATCCCTAGGCTCTTAACCACATTTTTAGATATTCTAAATGACATCTTATTCTCAATTAGTCTTAATTTTCTTTGTTTTAAGATAATCCTATATCAATTTATCAATTTCAATTTAGTTTCTAGAAACCCAGTTATTATATTTCACTCTTGTTAAAAATAAATTTTATCCTCAAAATTTGAATACATACCTTAGTTAAAAAGCTATGGATATTGCTTTCTCATGTCATCCTTTAATTCTTAGATTGCCTCATCAGAAGGAAAGCCCTTCCAAACCACTTTCACTATAAGAATACTCTTGTTTCTCAGTTGTTTAATCTTAGTATCATTGATTCTCTCTAGTGTAACCGCATTGGAAAGGCTATCCTGCAATTGAATATGCTTTTTTATGACATATGAGGGTCCTAACAAGTATTTTGTCAATTGGGAGACATGAAACACATTATGGATTTAGGTTAGGTTAAGAGGCAAGGCCACATGGTATGCAACAAGTACAATTTTGTCAAAGATCTCAAACGGACTAATATACCTAGGACTGAACTTCCTCACCTTAATAGATTGACCTACACCAGTATTTTGAATGAATACATAGTCTCCAGTCTTAAACTTTAACAGCCTCCCTCTTTTATCGGCATAACTCTTTTGCCTACTTCTTAAACTTTAACAACCTCTTTCTTTTATCAGCATAACTCTTTTGCCTACTTTAAGCTGTAAGTAGCTTCTTTCTAATAAGCTCTATTTGCCTAGTGGTTTGGTCTACTATCTTAGGTCCTATTAAACTCCTCTCATTAGCTCAACCCAATACTGAGGTGATCTACACTTTCTCCCATACAAAGCCTCATACAAAGCTATTTGAATATTGGAATGGTAACTATTATTATACGCAAACTCAGCTAATAGTAAGTACACATCCCAGCTTAATATGTCTTCTAAGGTTTAGATGTTCTTTTCAGTCTAACCATCTTTCTAGGGGTGATATGTGGTATTGAACCTTAATTTAGTCCTTAAAGCAGTTTGTAATGACTTTTAGAAGTTTGATGTAAACATGAGGTCTCTATCTAATACTATGCTGTTGAGTACTCTATGAAGTTACACTATCTCTCTTATATACAACTGGGCTAATTTATCTAATGTATGTGTAGCCCTAATAGATAAAAAGTGTGTGAACTTTGTTAATCTATCTGTAATTATCCAAATAGCATCATATTCAGAGGATGTTTTGGATATCTGATAATAAAATCTATAGTTATACTATCCTATTTCTACTTAGGGATGTTTAGGGGTTGCAATAACCTAGTTGGTCTTTAATGCTCTACTTTTACCCTTTGGCATACCAAACATTTAGCCACATAGTTGGCTATGTTTGTTTTCATTCCTGGCCACCAGAATAATCTTTTCAAATCTTGATACATCTTGGTGGCATCTGGATGGATAGCATAGTTAATCTTATGTGTTTTTTTTTATAAAATCTTATCTCTCAATTCGGTTTGGTTTGGCACACAAATTCTATCTTAGTATACTATCATACCATTCTCAAACACTTTGAACTCTGAGGTCTTACCTTGGGAAATTTAACTCCTAACTTGTTTTAAGAGCTCATCCTTTTTTTGGGCATTTATGATCTAGGTTCTTAAATCATCTGGGTTTACTCAGTAATAATTTTCCCAACATCATATGACAAGAGATATTTATATCCTTGAATTCCTCATGAGTTCTTGTTTCCTAACCATCATAATGGCTACATAAATGGACTTTCTACTTAAGACATCTGCTAGTAAATTATGTAACACCATATATACTAAGCTCATCTTACCTCATTTCTATGTTCCCTTCCTTGGATCATACAAGTTTGGCAAGGAAAAAGCATTAAAAATATTCATTAAATTGCGTTACGTCACAGGTAAATTTTTTATTCAGTGTTTTCGTGGGCTATATGAGCTCATTTATTTCATTTTCACATTTAAATACACAAATACAACTCCTAACAGACTCAAGAAGTGGCTTAAAACTCGTGCAAATGGATGGTATACTAAAAAATACAGTGTGCAACCTCAGGTACCTAGTCTAGATTCTATGTTTGAAATTTGAAAAATTATAACTAATTCTAAAAAAATTGAAATCAAATACACTATACTATTTTAAAAAGATACAGATGTCTCCTTTATGATAAAAATAAATTTAGACCACAAAAGAGCTGATAGCTACTAGAAATCGGTGCAATAGTACTAGAGGTCGACTGTCATTACTGATACTATTCTCCAATTTCAAAAATTAATATCTCCATACTCAGAGGTCCAATTGGGATGATCTTAGTGGCTATAGAAATATTATCATATCTAGTTTATGCTTGTAAAATTTCATAAGTATTGGACATCATTTGGCCCATAAATGGCATAGCTTAAATTTCTAACCATATGAACAATGTCTACATTAGTTTAGTAGAAAAATGCCAACTTTGGAAATTCATAATTAATTCCAAAGAGCTCCAAATAATATGGTTTTTAACTTCCTAAAAATATCTAGATAATATCTATATGTGTGTCAAATTTCATAGGCAAATTCGTTCATTTGGTTAGATCTTAACATTGGGTTACAAAATGGCTCATTTTGTATTATATAAGGGGCCTAAATAGTTCATTTCGAGTTCTAAGGAAACTACGACCACTTGAGCATGTGTGAATGCACCAAAAAGACCTTCTAAACTTGTCTCAAAGGTGCATAAATCCAAAATTTGAAAACTCACTCTCTCACCCTATGCCTTACACAAGATTGCACATGCTTTACATTGCCATCCAAGGTTCAAAATCTAGATTATCATTCATTTGGCATCAAGTCTTATACATATATCAAATATATGAGTAATTACACATGTTCAAATGATTATACAATATTTCCATCATAGTATTACATCACTTGCCATTCATATGACTACAAAAGAGACAAAACTAGGCATTTCTAGACACTTTAATGTCAATATCTTATCTCCCAACATGGTGGATTCCATTACCTTGCTCACTTAGTCCACCTAGCATGTTAAGACATTGGAGAGGAGGGAATGAGATTCAAAGAATCCCAATAGCTTATCTCCCTTTCAATCACATATAAAGAATATAATACAAGTGTTGAAAATGCATATATGGGTATCATGGAATGTACAATCATTCAAGAAACATTCTTGGCATTTGAACAAGTTATATAAAGCATACATAGGCTTGCCAAATAAGTGGATTAGCCTCACACATTCTCTTATGGGTTTTTGATTTGCCTTACCCACATTCTCTAAGAGGTTTTGACTCAACTTCACTCTTGGGAGACTCTTTACTTGGTCTCAACCATTTTTAAGGGTTCTTGGCTCATCCTCACCATGGCTAAGGGTTCTTGGCTTCACCACACTCAAGTAAACCCAAGCAAATATACTGGGCATCATTTAAAAACATAATACAACATCATGGTACCATGGAACAAAGGCGTGTGATAGAACACTTTTCATAGCTTAAAATACACATAACACATTCAAAGACAAGATAAGCACACATTCATACATGAGAAAACGTAGAAAGAGCTACCTTTGTCATACTTGCACACTTTTTTCCTAGAAGTTAGTTCCTTTCCTATGGCCATACACTCACAAGAAGGTAGGATGTGTTTCCTTTGGCCTAAACACATAATATGTAAGTCAATTATACTCTTGAACCAAATTCTAAAGCTACACATTTACTAGAAAAGTTAGGCGGTTCATATGGCTCTTTTATGGTTCCATAATGCACTTAATGAAGCAACTCTATGGAAACATGATCTTTGCTCCATTCTCTTCATTCATTTAGGATTCTTGACTCCTTTTAGGCCTCTTGGAGTCATCACACAATCAAATCAAGGAGTTTAGCTAGGTGTTGCTTCTTTAAGTCATAATATGGAACTTATGATACCATCTCACTTTCTATGGCTTCTAAAATTTTTTAAGGCTTTCTCTCATCCTCTTCCATCATATATGACTTAAAAATAAGCTTAGAACAAATTAAAACTTCCCCTCTGTACTCTTTCTAGCCTAGGTCGAAACCATGCTCCATGTGAGTACCAAATGGGTTTACTTCATTTTCTTGATAGAAAATGCATATGAGGAGCTTTCTAAGGATCTTAGGAGCTCATCTAAATACTCATTTAGGCTTAGGAATTATTGTATCAAATCAAATTTTTCAAGAGATACTTGAAACCCTAGGTTTGCTATCTTGATTTTCCATAGTTGTTTGTTAATTCTCTTTGTATATTCTTATTCTCCTCCCTTAATTTCCTAAGATTCACCCTTGGTTTTGCCCAAAATCCAAGCCTTCTTAAAGCTATCAACTGGGATGAACCAAGCAAAAGGAGGGAAGAAGGAGTAGCTACTACCATGGGATGAAGATTTTACCTTATTTTCTTGACTTTTCTTGCTTGTTTCTTACTTTGCTTGGCCTCATCTCCTAAAATCTGAATTTTCCACCTCTATTCTGCAATCAAAATAGATCCAAGAACTTTAATAAAATCCTGGGAAAGAAAGGAAGGTGGAGGAGAAAAGATTTGCTAAAGAGAAAGCATGAAAAACTAAAAATATTCATACCTTTTTCTCCTTCCTTTCTTTTTCTCTTGGTGCACCTTAAACCCTAGCTCTCTCCTTTGGTTTAGGGTAGAAACAAATGTGGCTAAATGAATGAGGAGGTGGGGCATGACCTATATATATAGGTAGGTTTAAAAAACATTTTTCAAAAATTTTAATTTTGCCACTTCATCTTAACATTTTCGTTTCCAGTTCATTTTAACTCCTTTTTTAGAACCATCTTTTCTATTATAAAATTTAGGTCCTCAATTTAATAAAATTCCTTTGAAATTACTCAAATTGGAGCTAAAATATTTCTGAACAAATTTGTCAAAATTTAGGTCAACTGATATTGGAAAATGTTAAATTCACCATTTAAAAAGCCCTATTGTGAGAAACTTGCTCAAAATTATGAAAATGCCATTACGTTTTGTCAACCTTCCGTTCAAATTTGTTTCTTCATTCTAACTCTATTTTTCTTTCTGTTTGAGCCTAAGATTCTCATTTTTAGGAGTCTAGAATGCTACATAAATTTTTTGGGACCTCAAATCACTCTATCTGGGGGACTTTCTTTTGTATCCGGTGAATTTTATATGTTTACAGAGAAACTGTACATTACGTTTCTTCGCATTTTCTCTCTTTTTTAGAGAACCGGATATTACACATTGGCTTTACCTATATGGTATTTTAATATATAATCATAGTCTTTTAGAAATTCCATCTGTAACGACCGGGAAAAAGAAAAGAAAAGGGAAAAGAAAGGAAATGAAATCTGAAAATTTTCGGAATCCAGAATCTGCCAAGTCCTCTCGCAACAGCGAGAAACGGTCTAGCCACAGTGAGAGAGCTAGTTCGCAATAGCAAAGGCGATTCTAGCTATAGCGAGTGCTGGCAGCAGCCCATACTAAAACCAGGGAGTTGCCCGCTGTAGCGGCGCCATAGCGAGAGTGAAGTCTGGAACTGACGCGATTTCGCCATAGCGAGTGGTAAATCTCGCCATAGCAAAGGGAACTGGCACGAGCTTGCCGTAGCGAAGGTTACACCTCGCCGTAGCGAAGCCAGATTACACGAGCTCGCTATAGCGAAGGTTAGTTTTCGCCGTAGCGAGAGTCGGTCCGGAAGAGAGTAAATAGCGAGAATCAGACTTCATTAAACGCCCAAACTCATTTCTTCTCTCATATCTGCCCTAAGCTTCGACCCAAAGAGAGAAAAGAGGTGAGGAGAGTGTGAGAGATCAAGAGAAGGAGGAAGATTAAGGGAAAGGTAAGGTTACTTCTCACATTTCTCTTCAGATTTCTGATCCCCTCCCTTTGCCCTCTTTTCCTACGGTTTTGTTTGCAAAAATGGACGATTTTTGGGTATGGGTCAGAAGAGGGAAAGTGGAAAACGCTTTTGAATCATTGTGTTTTCTTTGAAAATGTGGTTTTCCACTACCATGGGAGCTTGAGAGAGAGAAAGGGGTTAATGGCATTCTAGAGAGAGAGAACTCTAGGTTATGGTATATAGGAGAATTTGATCTGAAGGATTATAGGGTAAGAGAGTAATTGCATGCTTTTGTGTGTCTAGGCTCAAGAGAAACACCTCCATCAAGGTGTGATTGTGAACTTAAGGAGGGAGAGGAGAAATTGAAAGGAAAAGCTAGTGAAGGCTTTGGCTCCAAAGGTAGCTCTCTCTTTCACTCTTTCTTGTAGCATTCTTGGTTGTAATAGTCATTGTATGATATGTATATGCTGAATGTGTGGAATATGCCATATGCTATTGCTTTGATGCATTGAATGCCAATATACTTGTATGTTGAAATGTGAGATTGCTCGGGTGAGGTAGTGCCGAAAGTCCCATGAGATGGGTGAGGTGAAGCCGAAAGTCCCTTGAGATAGGTGAGACAAGGCCAAAAGTCTCCAACGAGTGAGGCCAAGTCAAAAGTCCTTAAATTCGGGTGAGGCCATCCAAAAGTCCCTTAAACTCAGGTGAGGCTAGACCAAAAGTCCCTGGAGCTCATTTTTGGCATTGTTGTGATTCCATAGCATGTACATTGTGTGTTGGTTGATTGAGAATGGCTAAGTGCTTATTCACATGCTTTGACTTGTTATATGCCTTGATTGCTTGCTGGATTGAGTGTATGAGCTACTGAGATTCCCTGAATCTCACCCCTTTCCCCTCCAAACTAATATGCTAGGTGGAGCTCAAGGAGAACCGAGCACACACCAAGGAGCTTAGGAGCATGCGTAGTTAGTTTTGATATTTTGATGTATATATGATGTAAAGTGGTGCCAAATGAAGATGTGCCCACTATTTTTGAGATGTAAAGTTTGTAACACATGTAGAAATATGAAAGGATGATGTATGAACTATGTTAGTAGCCAAAGTAATGGAAATGCGGGTTTTTACCCCTTTGATGCATGAATGTTGATGTGTAAATTTGGCTGTAGCATAGTGAAAATAGAATGTATGATGATTTGGAGCATATGGATAGGTTAGATATACTAGTTTTATGCTTTTGAACTTGTCCATGTGGAGTGAGAATGTGTGAGAGGCTATCTAGACCCGTTTTGGACCTTTGGAGTGCCAAATTCAGTATTTTTGTGAGCTCCGTCAAAATATGACCGGAAGAGCTCCGTTTGCCATGAAATTTGGCATGCCTCTAGAGTTTATAGAAAGCTTCTTGAGAAGCTAAAGTGGGTAATATTCAGAAGATTATAGAATATTTGGGGAATTGTTGAATTTGGAAGAATTTAAGGGATTGGTCATGTACTGTTCATCTAAACCAGAAAATGAAATCTGTGGCACTTTTAGACCAAATGGATTCCAAATGAGGTGAAATTTTATACACATAAACTAGAAAACGAAAGTGACTTGTGGGAACTAGAATCACCCAAATCGGAGGTCTGTAGAGAGAGATTGAACCGACTGAAGTTCTGTATCAGCATCAGTGAGCTTATCTGACCCCCGTCACTGTTCCATCGGTTTTCGGGGTGCAGGAGCTACTGAACTGATCTAGACTTATTTTTCTCCTCTAGTAGACATCCGTATCTTTCCGAATTGGTATAATGTGCCCAGATTGGATATTTGTGGATTTAGTTATGAATTTTAGAAAATCATGACAGCAAGCTGCACCAGAAACAGTGACAGCTGGACCTTCCTCCCATTTTCGATGTCAAACATGGTCCAAACGATGTGTTTATGGTTGGGAATGATTTTTAGTGTAAAGTTGACACATTGAGCTTTCCAGAAAGCTAAAGTTTGCTGCATTCCCATTTTCTACAATTTCTTATGATTTTCCAAACTTAGAGCCAAAATATGACTTTTGGGCCCAAGTGAGAAAATACAATATTACTGGTTTTTGGCTCTATACCCGTGGCTTATGGGTTGTTTTATGCTATGTATGAGTCGTATGTGTGGAGTTTGAGTTAAGGATGCTTGAGATGGGTTCACAGAACCCACGGGGTAAAAGATGAGTATATGAAACCCCGGTTCATAGCATGTAAATGTCACGGGAGAGTAGTGACTCTTTGGAAATCATATGGAACCGAGCCTATGGAGAGGCTAGGTAGTGAAAGGAGATTAAGGTGTCACACCATCCATCTTCCCTATCTTATATTCAATTTTTTCTGATTAAATAGGTATTTTATACTCTTATGATCATAATAAATTTCCATTATAGCACCATACAGATAATGCCTCCAGATTTTGGGGGTAAATACCACCATAGCTTACTCTAAATCATGTGTGGAATAATTTTTCTCATGGGGTCTCAACTGCTTAGAGGCATAGGCCATTACTTTATCTTTTTTCATCAACATACATCTTAACCCTTTTTTTAAGGCATCACTATAAACCATAAATGATTTACTAAGGTAAGGTATAATCAGTACAGAGAAAGTGATCAATTAAAGTTTCAACTCCTAGAAACTCCTCTCATATCTATCATCCTACACAATAGGTGTTTCTTTCCTCATCAGTGATAAGGCTATCTGAGAAAAGCCCTGTATAAATCTTCGGTAGTATTTTGCCAAACCTAAAAAACTCTTAATCTCGATGATAGTTTTAGGCCTATATCACTGTAACACAGTTTCTACTTTATGGGAATCAACCACAACCCCCACCTATGATATCACATGACCTAAAAACCTCACCGTAGTTAACTAAAACTCAAATTTATTGAGTTGGCATATAACCTTTTATTTCTCAGGGTTTTTAAGACTATTCTTAGATGTCTCTTATGATCTTCAAAAGACTTGGAGTACACAAGTATATCATCAATGTAATACCTAAACCTCTTAGCTCTTACATAATGGTCTTGTAAGTCATCTTAACATATCTCCTGCATGTTGGAAGAGACTTGTATGAAAACAAATAATTCTACACATAGAGAATTGCGTAATTGGAAGGCTATACACATGATTCATAGTTTTAGGGATCATATGAAATCATAAATATCATTTTCATCCATAGCATATCCAATCATATCATAAACATCACAATTCATCTTATATTCCACAGGTTTGGAACCATACACCAGAAAATTTAAGAGTTGCTCTCGAGTTGTCGTCATAACTTTTTAGTGTAAACTTTGAAAATTCATAACTAATTCTAGAAAAATCAAAATCATGCATATGATAGCTTTCTAGAAAGATATAGGTGTAAAATAATGATAAAAATAATTCCAAACCCATGCACTAGCATTTAGCCCACAAAAATTGATGGAACAGTACCAGAGGTTAAGCTGCGTTATTAGTACTATCATGCAATTTGAAAAATTTGTTTCTCTCTCTATAGCTTTCCAAATGAGGTGATCTCAGTGGTTATGGAAATCTTATAATGTCTAATTTATGCCTATGAAATTTAATGAGCATTGGACTTAACTAGCCTATGTATGATAGAAACATAAAATGACCATATGAACAGTATACACACCATTTCTGTATAATTTGACCAATTTTGAAAAATCATAATAAATTCTATAGACCTCTAAATTAGGTGCTCTTTAGCTCTGTGAAAAGCTCTATATGATACCTACTTTTTGGCCAAATTTCATGAAAAAGCTTACTCAGTTGATCAGACTTTGGTTTAGCACATATAATAGTCACTTTTGAAGTCTAAATTGGTATCTCAAGGCACCAAGAAGCTTTCTTCTCATTCCATAGCTACATCCAAAAGCATAATTATAACATATAAAAGGATGTCAAATGATCCAAATCACTATAGAGCTAAATCTCACCATACTACATGCATTCATACACATGCATACCATGGTGCTAGGATGTCAATCTTCCATGTATACATTTATTTGGTTTCAAGATTGATATACACATCATAAATATATACATTTAATCTTGTCTAAGTGGTTACATCTCATATACATTATGTGGATACAATTCTTAATATCACTATGCTATGAAAATGTCTATTCCTTTCTTTGTCAAAGTGCCATGCTTCAACACCTTTGGCCTCCATTCTTTGGTCCACTTGGCTTACTTAGACATTATTAGGCATATGGAGGGGAAGAGTGAGATTCAAAGAATCTTAATAGCTCTTTACCCTTTCAAACATATATAATGGATGCAAAGTCAAGTTAAAGAATGTATGCATGTCCCTTAGGCTAGTCATGAATATACATAAATCATTTTCTTTATCTTATAAACTCATGTATGTCAAATATAGGCTCTCAAGGGTATGGATCTAGTCTCATCCAACTTTTTAGGGACTTTTGGATTAGCCTCACCCACTTTCAAGGGACTTTTGACTAAGCTGCACTCATATTGAGACTTTTATCTTTGTCTCACCCAATCTTAGCCACTTTTGGCTCATTTTGCTAAGGGACTTTTGGCATCACCAAACCCATTCAAGCCAAAAATACATTCATAAACTCATTTCAAGATACATAATGGTACTATAGCAAGTAAGCAATAGCTAGAAACATATTTCATAGTTCAAATATATACACAAGCACTCAAAGACAAATAAACATCCAAGACATGCGTGTGAGAAAGGTTAGAGAGTTATTTTGAAATAAGAATATCACACTTTGCCCTTAATCTTGTCTTCCCCTTTTGGGCCAATCTTATAGAATTAGGTGGTGCTTGATTCTCTTGACACCTAGACATATCAAATGAGACATGAATCACTTATGGAAACAAGCTTTAGCCTTATGCAAGCTCTATGCAAAGCTACTTTTTCATATGGTTGCAATATGTCTCCATACAAGGCACAATAAAGTAACTATTAGAATTCATGATCTTGGCTCTATTTTCTCCTTCAATCTAAGTCTCTCGACTCCATTTAGACTCCTTGGAGTCATCATAATTTCATTTTAAGGAGCCTAGGTATGAGTTGCTTCTTTATGTCTCATTATAAAGCCTACATTTCCATCTCACAACCTATACTTTCTAAATTTATTCTAAGGCTCCTTTGATGTTCATCTATCACATTTAGTTTGTTTCTAACCCTAGAACAATTTAAAACACTCCTTAGGTACATGGTTCTATTTTGGCCGAGACACCCTCTTATCTTATGCATCCATGGAGTTTGCTTCATTTCCTTTAGGGAAATGGCATATGTGAGGCTTTTTAGGTATCTTGAGAACTCATTCATACTCTTAGATAACTTAAATTATTAATAGGAAGTTTCATATTTGCTAAGGTGTAACCAAATCCCTAAATTCTATAACTTGCATTCTAAATCTTCTTTTTCTATTCTAGTTGTACATTCTTAATCCTTACACTTTAGAACCCTTGGTTCCATCAAGAACACATGAAGAAAAAATCTCTTCCTTCTTTCTCTCTTTAGGCCAAAGCTTAAATGGCTTGGAAATACAAGATTTTGCAAGTGTTTCAAGTGAAGTCTTACTTTAAAATGAATCTTTCTTCGTGTGGATTATTTTCCATTAATTGGTTTCTTGAAAAGAGTTCCTTTTTGGCTTGGGTCAGACATGAATTTTCAAGTTTTCAAGAAAAGACAACTAACATTAGAGAGTTCTTAGAGAGAGGAACAACTTTCCTAACTCATGTGGAAGCTTGGAGAAGATGATGAGATGTAATCTTACTTAAGAAGCCTCTTTTATAATTTTTTAAAATAACTATTTTACTCTTATGTGCCTGTTTGCTTCGTTTAGGCTCATTTCAACTCTTTTTTTAGAACCATCTTTTTCATCATAAAATATAGGTCATCTAATTCATAAAATACTTTTAGTTTCATCCAAATTAGATTTAAAATCTTTTTAAATGAATTGGTCAAAGTTTATGTCAATTGACACTCTAAAACATAAATTGGAGGGGTTTAAACCATTATAGGGATTCCTATGGTTTTTAGGGCTTTTGAAAATCCTGAGAAACTCAATTTTTTTATTTAAAGATTTCTCCTTTGAGTTTTCTAAAAAGTGTCCAAAATTATGAAAATGTCATTAATTTTCATTGGATTTTATTTAGTTACTTCAACTTCAGTTTTTGTGCATCTTAAGCCTTGTATCCTTATTTTTCATTATTTAGAATTTTGTCTTAATTTTATTTGGTCATAAATCTTTCTATTAGGGGACTTCCTTTTATATCTGTTGAGTTTCGTATGTTTATGGAGAAATCGAATGTTACAATCAATAAAGACTATAATAAATTTATCCACATACAGTTTAAATACCCTATTCATATAATCTATGAAAATAGCTGGTGCATTTGTTAAGCTGAATGGCATCACCAGAAACTCATAATGTCCATATCTCATTCTGAAGGCTATTTTTAAGATGTCTTCAGCTCTAGCCCTCAATTGGTGGTACCTAGATCTAAGATCTATCTTTGAAAATACTGATGCCCCAGCTAACTAATCTAACAAATTATTTATTTTAGGGAGAGGGTATTTATTCTTAATGGTAACTTTATTAAATTCTCTATAATCTATACACAATCTCAAGCTACCATCTTTCTTTTTCACAAATAACACGGGAGCTCCCTAAGGTGACACACTCCATATTGTAATACTCGATCTTTCCAAAATTGAACTAGAATGGATGAGTTAAAAAGGAAGCCCTTAGAATGAGATGATTAAAGGTTAAACAAGATTAGAATAATGATCTAGATGTTTAGAAATATAAAGCTAATGATGGCCTAAAATCAAAGCGAAAATGACCAAACAGAAAGTTATAGAGGCTAGTAGCATTTTTGTAATTTTGGGTAGCTTTTAGAAAACTTAAAAGAGGGATCTTTAAATGAGAAAATTGAGTTTCCTAAGGTTCTCTAAGACCCCAAAAATTGTAACAACCCCTGAAATGGTCAAAACCCTTCCGGTTTACATTTTAGAGTGTTAGTTAACCAAAACTTTGATCAAATTTTTTAGTAAGGTTTTAAATATAATTTATGTGAAACCAAAGCCATTTTATGAATTAGAATACCTAAATTTCATGATGAAAAAGACGGTTCTAAAAAAGGAGTTGAAATGAGCCCAAATGGAAAGAATTATAATGAGGGACTAAATTGAAATTTTAAAAAATGTTATAAATGAGCCTCCACCTCCCTTAAATCACGTCCCACTTCTGCCCAGCCCTCATAACCAACTTTCCTCTAGTCCAAAATAGGTTCAAGGCATGCTCAAAGAGGTGTACAAGTGGGGGAGCAAAGGGAAGAGAAAGAAGTTTCAAAAGGGTAAGAAATTTAAGGTTTTTCATGCTTTTGCCTTCTTTCAACTTCTCCTCCTCTTTCTCCTCTTTTCTCTCATGGTTTTGATGACTTATTTAGATCTATTCTATCACTGGTTCAGTAGGAGGAAGAGAGGAATTAAAGGAGAGATTAGAAGCTTTAGAAATCTCCTTGGAAAAGCTTAAAAATAAGGTAAGATACCATGATTTTTCTTGTTTTCTCTTGTCTCCTTCTTCAATGCTTGTTTCAGTCAAACCTAAGCCTATGTAAGAGAGAGTGAATTCAGACCATAGCAAGGTAGGAACAAGGGTTTTAGAGCATGAGGATTAAGAATATGCAATTGGAACTAAAAAAGAAGCTTTAGAAATCATGTTATGTCACCTAGGGTTCTTGTTGCACCTAATAATTTTTGAAGCTTTCTAGTAATAATCTAACTTATATAAGAGTATGTATGAGTTCATAAGACATCTAGGAAGCTTCACAAGTGTCAAATTCCTTAAGAAAACTAAGAAAACTTCATGGGCCCTTCATTGGTGATATGTCTTGGCTAAGGAGTCCGAGAGGTACCTAGGGGGAGTTTTCTTTGATTCTAAAGATAGGAATGGCCTTGATATGAATAATAAATATCAAATAAACTATTGGTTTGGATTTAGAAGCCATGGTTTATAAGATACAAGTTTAGGTCCCTTTTTGGATATAAAAAAGAAATCTAGTATTTAGCTTCTTGAATTGAACTTATGATGACTCTAATGAGTTTAAATGGAGTCATATGACATAAATTGAATGAGAAATTAGAGCCAAGATAATGAATTCTAGAGGTAGCTTCATTATTCCTTTATATGGAACCATAATTATGTTATAAGCTAGAATAAGCTTGTGTGATACTTATGTAAGGCTAGAGTTAGTTCCAATGAGGTAATTGTGTCTTATTTGATGTGTCTAAGCTAAGCAAATCAAGCTCCTCCTAGGTGTGTGTGTGTGTGATGCCGAGAAGGGGAAGTATGCTTCAATGAAGGAAGTTTATGTTTCTTGATTCAAGGTTGCTCTTTATCTTTTCTTGTATGTATTTCTTGGTTGTTTGATTGTCTTGGAATGCTTGTATGTATATTTGAACCATAAGGTATATGTATAACTATTGATTTAATGTTATAGCAATATTATATTTCTTAAATGCCAATGTGAATGTGTGTGGCTCTTAATGGATAAAATTGTGCCAAATGTCCCTTAGAATGGGTGAAAACAAGCCAAAAGTCCTTTAAGAATGGGTAAGATAAATCCAAAAGTCTCATGAAGGATTGAGGCTAAGTCAAAAGTCCCTAAAAATGGTTAAGGCTAATCCAAAAGTCCCAAAAAAATTGAATGAGGCTAGACCAAAAGTCTTTAAAGCCTATACTTGGCTTGAATGAGTTTATATGATTTGAAAATTGATTATGTATGTCTATTAGAAGCTTTCATTGCATGCTTATATTCTTTGACATGAAAATGTGCCATATATGTATGCTTAAATGGGTAAAAGAGCTATTGGGATTCTTTGAATCTCACTCTTCCCCATATTATGTCTAACCATGTCTAGGTGAACCATATGGAGCAAGAAATGGAAGTCAAGCGACTTGAAGAATGAGACTTTGACAATAGAATAGGAATTTATGTATTTTGATGTCAAAGTTTATGTGTATATGATAATTATGAGATGTAAAGCCTTGGGTATGTATAAAAGTTTGTAACCATGATGTATGAAACAAATTTGGAGTCAAATGAATGAGTATGTGTTCAAATGGTCATGGTTTAAGAAGAAGGCCATTTTGAACCATTATGGAGCCATTTGAACCATTATAGACTCATTTTGAGCCATTTTCTTGCCCTAAACCAAAATCTAGCCACTTAGATGAGTTTTTGCATGAAATTTGACAAATAAATAAGTCTCATCTAGTGTTTTTTACATAGCTAAAGAGCACTATTTTTAGAGTTTTAGAGAATTTATTATGATTTTTTAAAGTTGGCTAAATTATGTAGAAATTGTCACTATTACTATTCATATAGTCAATTGGTTTTCAATTCCATTCAAGGGCCAAATAAAGTACAATGCTCACATAGTAGACATCATAAGTTCTCCATAGCCATTTAGAGTACCTACTTTGGAGCTCTGTAGAGGGGGAAATAAATTTTTGAAGTTTCTTGTTTGTTGGAGAACAACCACTAGACTCGAAGTACTATTCCATCAAATTTCATGGGTCAAATGTGATTGTTTTGATCTGAAAGTTTTATGGTAGCTAGATGACATTCTGAGCTTTCTAGAAAGTTATAATTTGCATGATTTAGATTTTTTAAAATTAGTTATGATTTTCTAAAATTCATATCAGAATATGGAATTCAATGGGAATTGCAAAGTGTAATGTGATTTTGAGCCTTGGACTCGAGTTTTGAGCTTCAATTTGTGATATTTTTGATTAAACAAATGTGTTAGGGATAGAAATTAAGTTGGGATGCTCAAATGGTTTATTAAGCCAAGAATGAATTAATTTAACTGTCAATGATAGTAAATCCACTGCCAAAAGTATTCAATTCTTGAAAATGAACACTTTTAACTATTTATGATGTAAAATAAATGTTAGCTACATATGGTATGACACGTATAAACTATTTTTTTAACAATTCCTTAATCTATTTTTTCAATTCTGCTAGCTTAGTGGGAGCCATCCTATAAGGAATTTTAAACATCGGTCTAGCCCCAAGCACTATATTAATAGGAAATTCTATCTCTCTCTCTAGAGGTAGGTCACTAAAATCAAAGTCCTTAGGGAAAAGCTTTGAGAATTTTCTAACTATAGGATCTCCTCTATTCCTTCCTTTACCTTAGCCTATATAGAGAAAAAGAGTAGAAACTCTTGACATCCATGTTCTAAGTATCTCTCAACTTAAGCAGTGGTGAAGAAAGATAATTCAACCCCAGTACTAGGTATGGCCTTACGAGCAAGTAAAGTAATGTTTTTATATTCACAATCAAGTATGACATTATTAGCACCCATCTAGTTCATGCCAATGATCAAGTCGATACCATGGAAAGGCATGCAAATCAAATCAATGGTAATACAATAATGGTTAAACTATACAGTGACATTCAAATGTACGTGGATAGTAACTACATGGCCTTTAATAGGGGTAGTAACAGATAAATTATAAGGTAAAGTACCAAGGACTAGATATAATTTTCTCACACAATCGTAAGATATGAATGAGTGACTAACACTTGAATCAAACATAGCAATTATAGGAAAACCATTCACTATAATCGTACTTCTAATCAAATTAGAGGATGTACTGGCCTCTTGCTTAGTAAGGGTGAACACTTTGCCTTAGGTCTATGGTCTGGGTAGAGGCGCCATCTCTGATTGAGGATAATTCTTGGCTATGTGCCTAAGCTTCCCATACTTGAAACATGTTATTGTGGATGGCTATGCTCTGCTAGACTGCCCTTTCTTGCCTTTTTATGGCTTTTTGATCCATTACATCTTACCTTTCTTCTTAGTGTTAGGTGCTACACTAACATTATCCTTTGGTCTCAGTCTCTTCAACTTTGAAGCCCCTCTCTAGCTAACCTAGTCATCACAGGTAGAATATCTTACAAGATATTCTTGATCATCTTGTTGATCTCCACAAGAGCATTGAATGTTATAATTCTTTATGGAGTCATTCTATCTTTAATTAGGGGCTTCAACCCTTTCTCAAATCTCTCACATCTCCAGGGTTCATCATCACATCTCTGGAGATAGGAGGAATACCGAGATAGCTTAATAAATTTTGCCACATACTGGTCCACATACATGTCATCAATCTGTTTCAATCTTATAAACTCCATTTCCTTCTGATCTTAGATGAAGTTAAGGAAATACTTCCTTATAAAATTTCACTAGGAAATTTGCTAATTGATTAAGATGTTCTTCATTTGCATAATAGACTTCGTACTGCACCACCAATGATTTGCTTTTTTTTCTTACATAAATGTGGTAAGCATGATCTTTTGCTCAGATGTACAACCTATCACTTTAAAGATCTTTTCAAGTTGCATTATCTATGCCTCTACTTTATCCACATTTAATTCTCCATCGAAAGAGGGTGGACCATTCTTTCATAATTGATTTGGTAGCTTTTAAGTAGACACTTGGTCCTATACTGGTTCTTGAGGGGATGCTGGTGGGTTGTCAAAAACTAGTGGCTATGGTGCAGGGGCATCCCTTCTCATTTCTTCCTGCCTAGTTATGGTATTTTGCAACTGCTGGATCATTTCCTATTATTGCATAATCTGCATCTGTTGTTCTAGCATAGTTTGTTGCTGATCCATCATGGCTTGTTGCCTATCCAACTAATCTATGATAGTCTGCACAGGTTCTTTAACCCTAGCCCTAGCTAGTCTGTCCCTCCTGGTATTCACTATAGTGTCTAAAATAACCACAACCTTAGTGCACAAATTCCAATTTAACCACATATATAACTATCTCCGTCAATTTCCTGGCAAACACACAGTAATCATATGCCATTCAAGAAATTCAAGAACCAAACATAGAGCTAGGTTGCCTGAACTAGGCTTTGATACCAACAAATATCATACCATAATGATATAACACTAACTTTACATTACAATGTGATTATGACATCAATCGTCTTATATCTAAGACTTTTAGCAGTGAAAAATGTTGACTTTAAAGGTCTAAATTCTCAAGTTAAGCATAAATGGATGACTTTTGCATTTAGATCTTAGAATTCATCCTTAACATATTTTCCTAACCAGAAATATCACAAAAAGGAGCAAGAAATTTGGGTTCCAAGTCATGCACATCAAACTAACACAATTCCATAATTTCACAGAGATACATATTTTAGCTGCTAATTTCAAAATTTCATATCTTGAGCTAGAGAACTCTAAATCATGCAAATTAGAACTCCATGGAAAGTTAAGGATATGAACTACATGCTGTAAAAAGTTTAGATAAAAAAGGTTTGTTTGGGCTATAAAAATCCAATAAAAGGTAACCATTTCATGATTTTTTGGTATAACTAGGCTTGAAATTTTGAGCATACATATCTTGGCTATATAGATCCAATTTAGGTGATCTTAGTGCCTTTGGAAAGCTTATAATATGAACTATATGCTTGTAAAAGTTCATGAGCATTGAAGTTCATTTGTCCCCGCAAATACACAAAAAGCCACAACTAACCATATGAACATTACCTAAGCAATTCTATATCTTTTAGATAACTTTGAAAAATTATAATAAATTCTACATAACTCTAAAAATTGTGTTCTTTAGCTTTGTAAAAAGCTTTAAATGAGATCTAAATGTTTGATGAATTTCATGTTAAGATTTTTTTAGTCAAATTTTGATTTAGAGATATAAAATGGTTTAAAATGAAACCAGTATGGATTCAAATGATTCAAAATGACCTCTTGCAAGTTTTATGACCATTTAAACATGTTCCAAACATGAAGTACAGCATGTAAGACCATCTCACTAGGTCTCAAACATCATGCAACTCAAAATCACTCATCCATTTGCATTTATACTCACACTTTCCACAGCACACATATAGTCAATTTGTACATTCTTGCACATATACATCCAAAAATAGTAGTTACATCATAATCTCATATTTTTACATTTGTGAGAGTTTTCACACTACAAAAATAAAGTGTACAACCTCTCATTGACAACTTATTACATAAAAACTAAAAGTATTGTCAAAGTAGTATAATTCATGGTTGTTGGCTCCCATGCTTGGCTTCTTGAAAGTTTCCTAGACATAATTAGAAATAATATGGGGCAGCGTGAGATTTTATGAATTCCAATAGCTCATTCACCCTTTAAGCAAACTTATAAGGCATGTTATCATGTCAAGGAAGAAAGCATGTATCACAAGCATCTAATCTTAAACATAAATGTATTTATGAAATCATATGGATCCATTATGCTAAAAAACAAACTCTAGGGACTTTTGGTCTAATCTTATCCAATTATTTAAGAAGTTTGGAGTAGCCTTACCAATTTTAGGGACTTTTGACTAAGCCTCACTCATTCCTTGAGACTTTTGGCTTTGTCTCTCCCTTACTCAAGGACTTTTGACATCACCTCACCCAAGTCAAGAGATATTTAGCACAACCTCACCCATTAAGAGCCATTTCACATTTACAATGCATATCAACTTACATAATTACATCAAACCATCAAACTAATAGCAAAAGACATAATATATAAATCATACACATATACAATCAATTAATGATAATCAAACAACTAAGATAAGTATAAAAGAATGGATAAAGAGCTACCTTGAGTTAAAAGGGACAAGTTCTTTCTTTGGTTTTTACATCCTTGCCTTGACCTCACACACACACTTGGGAAGAGCTTTACTTGCTTGGCCTAGATACATCAAACAAGATACAAATGCATCAATGGAATCATCTCTAGCCTCACATAAGCCTATTTTAGCTTTAAGCTTTCATATGGCTCCATTTAGTGTCATAATAAAGCAATTCATATAATTCATCATGATGGCTCTAATTTCTCACTCAACATAAGTCATATAACTCCATTTAAACTCATTAGAGTCATCACAAACTCAATTCGAAGAGCCTAACACCAAATTACTTCTTTATGCATAACTAAACCTTAAACTTTTATCTTTCAAAATAAGACTTCTAAATTTAAATCAATGGTTCCTTTGATTTCTATAATTCATATAAAGACCATTTATATCCTTGGAATCAAATAAAACTCTTTTTAGGTACTTGAACTAGTCCTTGGCTGAGACATATACCTAAGGAGGCACCCATGCAATTTTGTTATATTTTCTTAGGGAAATGGAACCTATGAAGCTTCTTAGATCTCTTATTGACTTAATTATACTCTTACACAAGTTAAATTATTATTAGAAAGCTTCATATTCTCTAAGGTGCAATCAAAACCCTAATTTTCATAACTTGTTACCAAATGCTTCTTGTTTGATTCTTTTGGTTCCATGTGATTCTCCATGTTTCCAAAACCCATTTCTCATCAAGTTTGGGCCAAGACCAAACTCCCTCCATGGTGCTCTTGGCCTAGCCAAATAGGAGAGTGCACGGAGGAACCAAGAAAAGTAAGTTATTCATGGAAAAACTTACCTTGTTTGCTTCCTTGTCAAGTGAGTTTCTTAGGCTTCCAAAGTTTTCTCCAAACTCTTTCTTCCTTCTACTCAGAACTTCAAAACCATGGAAATAGGGAAGAGAAAGAGGAGAAAAACATTTATAAAAGGAAGAGCATGAAAAGAAAGCATTTTCTTACCTTTTTTGCTTGGTTTTCTTCCTCCTTTCTTCTCCTTGTTGTGTGCCACAAAGAGTTAAGTTTGGTTTCTATTTCAGAGTGGATTTAAGATTAGTTTAGATAAAAGGTAGAGGGGTGGCATGATATAAAGAGAGAAAATAGGATAATTATAACATTTTAAAAATTTTAACTATGTCCTTTAAACTTTGACTTTTCCATTTAAGCTCATTTTAACTCCTTTTTTAGAATCATCTTTTCTATAATAAAATTTAGATCCTCTAATTTATTAAATATTTTTTTTTCACATTAATTGGATTCAGAATAATTCTAAATGATTCGATCAAAATTTTGGTCAACCGATAGCATAAATTATAAATTAGAAAGGTTTTAACCATTCTGATGGTTCTTATGGTTTTCTAGGCATTTGAAAACCTTAGTGAGTTCAATTTTATCATTTAAAAGCTCCCTTCTTTGAGTTTTTAAAAAGTTGCTTGAAATTATGATTTTGCCACTACATTATTCTTTAATTTGTTTAATCGTTTTAGCTTCATTTTTGGGCTATCCTTATACTTTTAACTACATTTTTAGATGTTCTAAATGACATCCTATTCTCAATTAGTCTCAATTTGCTTTTCTTTAGGGTAATCCTATATCAATTTATCAATTTCAATTCACTATTTGGAAACACAGTTATTACATGTAGTCCTATTGATTTCTTGTAACTCCATGAAGTGTAAGGATCTATGTGAGCTATGAATAAAATATGTATCTTGTAAAATCATGCTCTTTTATAATTCTTCATTCATTATTTTTTATGTTCTTTATTTATGACTTTGTAGTTATTTAGACCCAAGGTCGCATAGATCTATGGTTTCTTTCATAAATCTTTGATCTCTTTTATTCTAAAGTCATGTTGGGGTTGTTCATGGGCTAAACTGGGTTGGATTTCGGCCTAGCCTGGTGCTCAACCCAATTTTAGACAAGTTTCAAAATTGAAGCTTATTGTTTAAACTTAGATCGGCCTGGTTAGTACTTAGTAAGGTTAAACTAGTATCAGGTAGCCTGATTTTTTTTCTTTTTCCTTTTTTTGAAATTTATTGTAAAAATTATAAAATGACCTTAAAAAATAATATTTTTATATTTGTCCTTATCAAATTACATTTTTCTGTTAAAAAATTAAAATTTTCATATAAGTTCTTAAAAATAAGTCTTTAAATTTTTTAATTTAAATTTTAAACTAGGTTGGGCTAGGCCAATATGGCCCTTAAGGTCGACCTAATTTTATGGCCCAGCTCGGCCTTGCTTGACCTTTTCTTTCTTATACTTGGCTTGATTTAACTAAGTAGGACTAGGTATACTGGGCCTCTAAGCTCAGTATACATCACTAAGTCACGGAAACCTAAGGTCACATAGAGCTATTGTATTCTTTTGCAAGTTTTTGCATCCTTCACCTTAAGAGTATGTGGAAGCTAAGATACAAAGCCCAATATTTATCTTGATATCTTTTGTAACTCCTTAAAATTAATTAATAATAATTATTTAGGGATTATGAAATTATTAAGAGGGATTTAAGAAAAATTATGAGAAAATAAGAATCTTAAGAAAAATGGCAAATTTGAGTATCTTAACATAATAATTTATTAATTGGACCATTTTGAGGGAAGTAAAATGATGTTTATGGATTTATGTATGATTTGGGTCATTGATTAATTTATGTGTGCTAAGAACATTGTAACACCATAAATTCTAGCTCATTTTATGTCATTCATAGGCTTCCCATCATCATTCCCATGAGAGCACATGAAAAAGGGAATGAAAATAATGGGTTTATTTGCATTACGTCATACTTAAAAATTGCAATCGGTGTCATGTAGACTATGTAAGCCCATACTATACATTTTCATATTTAATTACATCCAAAAAATTCATTTGCATCACAAAATCATGCCCATAACTCATGGAAACCGAAATGGAGCATGGAAAATGAAAGTTTATTCTCGGCCAGAATTAGCCTCTTTTCTAGGCAAACTTTCAAAAATCATAACTAATTATAGAAAAATCAAAATCATGTATTCTTGGTCATTTTGAAAAGATATAGATGTCTAATTTATATTAAAAATACTTTCAGATCATAATATTCATCATAAAGGATGTTTGACATCCAAATTGGTCCAAAGGTCTGACTGAATTCTGGAGTTGTCACAGAATTCTATAGAATTCTTTGAAAATGTCCAATTACTTCCAAAAAAATCCAATCCATGTAAATGATATCAATATAGAAAGCTGTGGATGTTAAATAGAGAGAAAAAATATCTTCCAATCAGTTCATTAAGCCCAGGCCTCAAAATTTAATGGAACAATGCTTCTAGTCAGGCAAATTTACTAATAGTTGACAAAAATTTCAAAAATTCATATTTCCCTCTTTAGACCTCCAAATGAGGTGCTTCTAGTTGGCGTGAGTCACTGTGATTATCTAGTTTCTTTATATAAAATTTCATGGCAATTGAACATCATTTAGGCCTCGTGTGATAGAATGCAAATTCAAACCAAATGAATAGTGCAGCAAACCAGAAATCATGAAAATTGTAAACTTTAAAAAATCATTAAATATTCTATAGACCTCCAAAAATTATGATCTTTAACTTCCCAAAAAGCTCTAAATGAGACCTAATTGCATGCCAAATCTCAAATCAAGACTAGCTCATTTGGCTAAAAAGTAACATAGGATTCCATTATGGTCAAATTTAGCTCTATATGAGGTACCAAATTTTTCAAATGGCCTTCCCTTGGTGTTGGCACCTTTTGGACAAGTCTAAAAATATATTTAAGAATTGTGTGAGCTGCCCAAATGGTCCCAAACCTCATGCATCTCATTTTGGCCATTCAACCCACACTTATACGCATTTTCATCAAACTTCCACATTGCACACTTTGGCATTACATACTCAAAATAAATGCTAGAGGTCATACATCATATTCATACATTTAAACATCACATAATAGTATATTTACACATGTCTCAAGGGTTATAGACCATTTACAACATCATATATATCATACGGTATAATCATTGTCTTAAAGTGGCAAAAGTTAAATTATGATTGTCAATCTCCTTCCTTTAGTGTTGTTGGCTCCCATTGGCATATCCACTTAGTTCACCTAGCATGTGAGATCATTAGAGAGGAGGGAATGAGATTCAAAGAATCCCAATAGTTCATCTCCCATTCAATCATTTATAATATGTGCAAAGCAAGCTTTACAAATACATGTATGGAAAAAATGGAAGGCATGTACATTTTAAAAGCAAACTTGGCATATGAACAAATCATACAAGACATTCAAGAGCTCACCAAGTGTTTGGATTGGCCTCACACTTCTTCTCATGGATTTTGGACTTACCTCACCCATTCTTTAAGAGCTTTGGACTTAGCCATACTCTTAGGAGCCCACTTTGCTTCTGGAAGACTCTTTACTTTGTCTCAACCAAGCTCAATGGTTCTTGGCTCATCTTCACCTAAGGGAAGAGTTCTTGGCCTCTCCACACTCAAGAAAACTCATACAAACATCATGTGCTCATTTGAAAACATAACATGGCATCAAGAATCATGGCATATAAAGGCATGCTAGCATACTTTTCATAGCTTGAAAATACACATACACACATCCTAAAATAACCTAAACACATATCCATGCATGAGAGAAGGTGGAGAGAGCTACCTTGTGTACACTTACACACTTTTTTCCTTAAAATTCAAGCCTATTTTTTTGGCCACACACCCAAAAATTGGTGGAGATGGTTTCTCTTGGTCTAGATACAATTTATGGGAGCCAATTAGGTTCACAAGACATATTCTAAGGCTACATAACTTAGTGAAACACTAGATTGCTCTATAGGCTCCATTATGGTCCATAATTGAACCTAATGAAGCAACACCCCTCAAATGACTTCTAGGCCTTATTCTTTCCTTTCAAATATGATTCTTGACTCCTTTTAAGCCTCTTGGAGTCATCAAACCATTAAAACAAAGGGCCTAGCATCATGTTGCTTCTTTAGGTCATAATATGGAACCTAAGACACCAAATCACTTTCTATAAGTTCTAAATTTTTTCCAAGGAGTCCCTTCATTTTCATTCATCAAATATGACACAAAAATGGGCTTGAAAAAATTTAAAACTCTCCCTAGCTACTCCATCCATACTTGGGCGAGACTATGCCCTTTTTTGGTCTCCTTGGAATTATCTTTGTTTTCTTAAAGGAGGAAGCATGTGGGAAGCATCTTAGGGATCTTAGGAGCTCATTTAAACTCTTAATTAGGCATAAGAATTATCATGTGAAATCAGATTTTGGAATGTGCACATAAAACCTTAGAATTTACATCTTGAAATCTAATGATTTTTTGATAATTCCCTTTATATATTCTTAATCTTCACACCTTTTTCCTTAGATTCATGCTTGGTTCTACCTAAAAATAATCTCCTCCTAGGGTTTTCTCAAGTAGGGAGAAATGGTGGAGAAAGGAACCAAAGATGACAACCATAGGAAGAGAAATTACCTTATTTTCTTGCTTTTTCTCACTTGAATCTTGTGTTCTTTGAGCTCCTCTCTTCAAATCCAAATTTTCCCCTTAATATATCCCTTAAACAAGATTTATAAACTTCATTATAACCATAGGAAAGAAAGGGGAATGGAGAAGGAGAGGTTTGGAAAGGAGAAAGCATAAAAAACCATGAAATTCCTTACCTTTTCCTTACTTTTTCTCCTCATTTCTTCTCCTCCATGGTGTGCCTAAGAGAGCTAGTGTTTTTTCTGGTTTTTGGGCAGAATGGATCGTGCAAATGGAGGGGAGAAGAAATAAGAAACTTAAAGTGTGTTCAAGAAGCTTCTACTTTCTCAAAAATTCTAATTTTGTCATTCGTCTTTAACATTTTTATTTCTCCTTCGTTTTAAATCCTTTTTGAGAACCGTCTTTTTTATTATAAAATTTAGATTTCCAATTAAATAAAATGACTTTGAAATCACTCAAATTGAATCTAAAACCTTTCCGAACAAATCAGTTAAAGTTCGGGTCAACCGATGTTAGAAAACATCCACCGAAGGGGTTTTAATTGTCTCGGGGCTTTCCATGATTTTTAGGGCCTCTGAGAACCCCAGAGAACTAAAAAATTTCATTTAAAAAGTCCTCCTGTGTGAATTCCAAAATTTGCTCAAAATTATGAAAATGTCATTATGTTTCGTAAGCTTTTCATAAGAAATTGTTTCTTCATTCTAGCTTTGTTTTTCTTTTTGTCTGAGCCTGGGATTCTCATTTTTAGGAGTCTAGAATGCTTCCCAAATTTTTTTGGGACCTTAAATATATCATTTCAATGGACTTCCTTTTATATCCGGTGACTTTCGTTCGTTAATGGAGAAACTGTACATTACGTTTCTCACGTTTTCTTTCGTTTTCAGAGAATCAGATGTTACAAACATGATTAGAAGCCCAAACTTATTTATATGGAGGCTCAATTTCATTTAAATAGGACTTAACTCTATTCTTAGGGAAGCCTAACCTATTTTGAACTTAACTAACCCATATATCATGCCCCAACATATTAAGCATCTACCTACTTGGAATAATAGACCCTTGAAGCTTAGTCCAACCCTCATTTAACCCATGTAACCCTAGAATCCATGGCTTAACCCAACCAAAATCTGAATCCACAAGGAATTGGGCCTTTAGGTTAGCATATTCCACTCTTATCTCTAAATTTTTAGCAGCCCATTCATTAAACCATAGCCCAACTACTTGGAAGGAGCCTAATTGGACCTTTGGGCTAATGGGTCAGCCAATTTCTCACTAAAACCCTAAGAGAAAATCCTTCCTTTTTGCCTTATTCTGTAAAAACATAAGAAGAGCAAGAGATTTTTGGACGTCCAAATGAGAGGCTAGGGTTCCTTGCATATTTCTATTATTTCCCACCTCTAGAGCAATATTTAGCTAAGGTAGCATGTATAGAACTTAACCTTCTCTTCTTCCTCTTCAATTTGAACTTCTTGGTTTCTCATATGGAGCATTTTTATTTTCCCCCCAAAACTGAAACTTGTTGTTTGGTGCTTCCATGGTGGATTTTCAGAGGTTGAAGCTATGGGTATTGTTAAGTAAGTATTCTCTTCCTAGTTTGATACATTTACTACTAATTTCAGACCCCTATAGTTGATTTATAATATATACTTTTATTTTATGTGAAATCACCTATAAATTAGAGTGAACTATTATGGTTTCTAGTGTGGGGAAGCCAGAACCCAAAATTGGAATCCATTGGTGGTTAAGTAAGTAACCTTTAGGTAGTCATTGGTAGTTTAACTCTTTGGGTATCTAATTTGTTGCTAGAAATGATGATAACTATGCTTATCTTAAGCTTGGCGTGCATTTGGACCTTTATGATAGCTAGAGAAAGAGTAATTGGTTTCATTTGAGATAATCGGGGTTAATTTTCTAATTCCATGTATATGCTCATTTTAATATGATATTTACTGTACATGTGTAATTTTGAAATGCTAAAAGATTGGTTGGCTACTTGAATTATATTATGATTGGACCTTGTGAGTCCATGGTAGCGTTGTGGTATAGCTGCCACCCATGCATCGTACTTCGATTGGGTACCAGATTATGATCAGACCCTTAAATGCACTGAGTCTGGGTTGTGCCTATTAGGGAGTTGGTGCCATGGACAGGCCTCTTTTAGTGTTATTGGCCATTAACATGTTATATGTGATTACTAGTATGGAATAGTAGTCACTAGTAGTTTAACTAGTTTATTTACTGATGATATTGATGCCTTCAATATGTTTTTTACATAATTGCATTATGTTGATTAATTTATAAATATATATGGAATTTGCCTCTTGTTACTGAGATTTTGTATCTCGCCCTAGTTGTGGGCTAATATTTTCAGGGACCGGACCTCTTAGTGGCAAGAAATTAATAGAAGCATAATGTTTGGTTTGGTAGCACATAGATTTGAAAACCTTGTCAAATTAGGTTTGTATAATAAGAATATTAGTTTTTATGTATTTGCCACATTGCCTCATGAATTGCCAAGTATAATATGATGTAACTAATAGGGGTTAGGTTCTTTACAATTTGGTGTCTGATATATGCACTGGTTTTATATCTGATATGGAACCTTGTTAGATGGATATATATATATATATATAACCTGTTTCTTAGAAGTATGTTATGGTATTACCATAAATGATAATGTTAGTAGTTATAAATCCTTCTTGCTGTTATTAATACATAAATTGCTGATGTATGATAGTAGATGAGTAGGAGTCAACACCTAGGAGTTGATTTAGCAATAAGAGACATATGGAGTAACTTAAGTAGTTGAATGCCATTAGAGCCTTACAAATTAAGGTAGAGTAACTTTACAGTACTACTGGAGGAATTGTTAGAGTATATGGGATGAAATTTGGTAGGCATAGGTGTAGTAGGGGGTTGAGCCAAGGCCAAAATGACTTAAGTCGTGGCCAAGGGTCAGTCAGAAGAGAGTGCCAAGCGCGAATTGTCTCATCACAGCGCGGGGTGAAAAATTCACCTAGAAGGGTAATAGTGAGCAATCTCACCATGACGTAATGGAAGCTTGCCATGGCAAGCATCGAGAGACGAGCTTGGAATGCTTTAGGAGGGTGTCTAGCTACAGTGCTACACAGGCTTGCTTAAATGAGTTGCCACAATCATGAAAACATGAACAGTGAGTCCCCGAGAGCACTTCACCGCAATGTGGACACCTAAGTCTTGGTGGGAGTCTCCAAACTTGGATTTTTAGGTTTCCGTAACTAACTTAGTTGTAGTAAAGGTTTCCAAACTCTTATTTTTGACTTAGAAACCTTGAGTTTCACTACGTTAAGATTATGTAATGACTTGGGATCATTATAGGGGAATTTTGTGAATTGGAAATCAGTAGTAACATGTGTCAAAGGTTCTTAATTGATAACTAGAATTTCTTGTGGACCTAAATAGTTGTGACATTTTGGCTAATAATCTGCATAATATCAAGGTTCAAATTTCCTTACTTTTTCCCAATCTAATTAATTGTAATGATTTTAGACCTTGATTTACAATAATTAACTGTATAATTAAGCTTAATCATGATAATTAAGAATTAGGGTTGTCACATCTCCTCTTTCCAACTAGTCGATGATTGATTGTCTTATGGTTTAGTGTAGTAAGAAAGTTACCTTCATAGTCTTTTTATAAAGCATTATGTCTGCTATTTGGCTTTGAAGATTTTTGCAAGCTCCCATTGATTTCCAGGAAAAGCCCTATGGGGCATGCAATCCTAAGGCCTAAAGTGAAGAAAGAATCCACATGAGTGACCTTGTGGCATTGGCGCTGTTCGTAGGCAAAGTTAAGACCTCATTAGGAGTGTTACCTTTTGTTATTGAAATTTTGCTTATTGGGAAAATTGATAAACTCCGTATGGATCGTAAGTTTATTGAGTGGTTGGTGTGCATTACCTCACATTAGAGAGCACTTTTTTATTTTTAGAGGATCAAGTTTTACTTATCCCAATTTCTTAGGGTCATATGGACTTATTGTGATATTTAGAGGGTTAAGTGTTACTATGTCCCAATTTCTTGAGGTGGTGGATACATATTGTGTTTTATTGAGGTCGTATAGACCTTTTATTCCATGATATATACCTTGCAAAATTTCACAACTTTATAAGAGGTAGTTTATTGTTGTGTACCTTAATTTTCTTATGCTAGTAGTGTGTTCTTTTTGTAAGCAATGTTGTAAGGGCTTAAACTCTATTTCACTAGAGCTTTGAGTGCAATTGTTGACAAGGTTGATCCATATAAGGCTTTTATTGATGAGATCAAATAGATCCTCAATGAGATGTAGCTTTTGATAAGGTTATGTGGACCTTCTATGAGCCTTTCTCATTCATATGGGTTAGAATTGATGTAAATGACTATTGCATATGTTTTTGCATAGCAAGAGGTATGTGCTTTAATGATTGTTAACATTCTCTGTTGCCACTTGAATGTGCACATCCTACTTATTAGTTAAGGATTGATGATATTCTCTATATGCACTTTTGGCTAATCTAAGCATGCCACTTTGAATATACATGTCCTATTAATTATCCTTCTTAGAGGCTATATAAAGTATTAAGAAAAGGAATTGCTTGGTTTGTAATTCATATGAATGTTCTTGTTTTTCAAGTTGTTTCCTCCCAACCCACCCAGTATGTAATACCTTATATTTCTAAGTCATTTCATACACATTTGCATGTTCATATGATACATTCCATGAAGGAAGTGAGAAAAATCCATTTAAAATAATACATTTCTTTGCGTTGCGTCATGTATAAAAATTTCATCCAGTGTCACATGGACCATGTGAGCTTATACAACACATTCTTATATTTAATTACATGAATACAACTCATTTGGATAATCAAAAGTGGCTTACATTTTAAGGAACTCGAAGGGAAGCATGAAATAAACACATATTTTCAGCCAGCTATTGCCCCTTTTCTATCCCAAATTTCGAAAATCATGACTAATTGTAAAAAAATAAAAATTATACATTCTTGGCCATTCAAGAAAGCTATAGATGTATACTTCGTATTAAAAATATGGTCAGACCATAACATCCATCACAGAGAACGTTTGACATTCGAAAAAGTCTAGAAGTCAAACTATCCACTGGTGCTAACATAGATTTCTGCAGCAAACTTTGAAAATGTCTAATTAATTCCAAAAAAATCCAATCTATATAAATGATACCAATATGGAAATTTATGGATGTTAGCTAAGGAAAAAAAAAACTCAAGACTAGCTTAGGCACGCCCAGACCTCGAAATTTAATCAAACAGTAACTGAGGTCTTGTGAAGTTCCTGATACTGGACAGATTCTTTGAAAATTCATATCTCTATCTCTAGACATTCAAATGAAGTGTTTCTAGTTGTAATGAGTCATTGGAAATGTCTAGTTTCTCTATATAAAATTTTGTGGTAATTGGACATCATTTGAGCCCTGTGTGATAGATTCCATTTTTGGACCTAAGTGAATAGTGATATGACCAAAACTAGAAAATTTGCCAACTTTGAAAATTCATCCAATATTCTGTAGACCTCCAAAAATTATGTTCTTTAGTTTATCAAAAAGCACCTAATAAGCTTTAATTGCATGCCAAAAATTAGATCAAGAAGAGCTCATTTGGACAAAAAGTGATATAGGGTTCTCTTATGGTCAATTTTGGCTCCATATAGGGTACCAAATTGTCCAAATGGCTTTCCTTGGGTTTTGGCACCTTTTAGGCAAGTCTAAAAGCATAATTGGGACTTGTCTAAGTTGTTCAAATGGTTCCAAACTCCATGCACCTCATTTTGACCATTTCATCCATACATATGCATAATTCCATAATGCCATTCATGAAGTTACATTACTATGATATACTCAATTTACATTCCATCATTCACATAACACATTCTTTCATTTCTACATCATATATTATCATAATTACATATGTTCCAAAGGTCATAGACCATTTACAAGCATGGGTTACATCATTTAACATGAATATTGCCTTAAAGAACCAAAAACCATGCATTATGTGGTCAAACTTTCTTCTTCAAGGTGGTTGGCTTCCATTATCTTGTCCACTTGGTCTGCCTAGCATGTTAGATCATTGGAGAGGAGGGAATGAGATTCAAAGAATCCTAATAGCTCATCTCCCTTTCAATCATACATAATAGATGCAAACAAGTCTCATAGATGCATGTATAGTCATATAGATATGTGCAAACATTCAAGAGACATTTTTATCATTTGAGAAGGTCACACATAGCATACAAAGGCTTGCCAAGCAAGTGGATTGGCCTCACACAATTTCTTGTGGATGTTGGACTTGCCTCACCTATTCTTTAAGACATTCTTGGACTCAACCATGTTCTTGGGAGTCCATCTTGCTTTTGGGAGACTCTTTGCTTTGTCTCAACTAATCATAAGGGTTCTTGGCTCATCCTTACCATGGCTAAGGATTCTTGGCCTCACCACACTCAAGCAAACCCAAGCACACATCATAAACATCAGATAAAACATAATATGTCATCATAAAACCATTGCATATGAAATCATGCTATCGTACTTTTTCATGGCTTGAAAATATACATACACACATTCTAAGACAAGCTAAGCATACATCCATGCATGAGAGAAGGTGGAGAGAGCTACCTTGTACACAATTACACACCTTTTCCTTTGAATCCAAGCTCCCCTTTTTGGCCACACACACACAAAAGTGTGGAGAAAGTTTCTCTTGGCCTAAACACAATTTATGGAAGCTAATTAAGTTCATGAACTCAATTCTAAGGCCATACAATTTTCTTAGACATTAAGTTGGCTTATTACCTCATTATAGTTCTATAAATACACCTAATGAAGCAACACCTCTTAAATAAATTATAGGCTCCATTCTTTCCGTTCAAATATGATTCTTGACTCCTTTTAAGTCTCTTGGAGTCACCATACAATTAAAACAAAGAGCTTAACTATATGTTGCTTCTTTAGGACATAATATGGAACCTAAAGCACCAACTCACTTTCTATGGGTTCTAAATTTTTTCCAAGGCATCCCTTCATTTTCATTCATCATACATGACTCAAGAATGGACTTAGAAAAATTTAAAACTCTCCCTAACTATACTATCTCCCTTAGGCCGAGACAAGGAGTATTTTTGGCCTCCTTGAAGCTTTCTTTGTTTTCTCAAGGGAACAAGCATATGGGGAACCTCTTAAGGGCCTTAGGAGTTCATTTAAACTCTTATTTAGGCCTTAGAATCATCATACAACATCAGATTTTACAAGGTGTACTTAAAATCCTAGGTTTTACATCTTGAAATCTAATGATTTTTTATTAATTCTCTTTGCATATTCTTAATCTACGCACCCTTTTTTCTTAGATTCACCCTTGGTTCTGCCAAAAATTAACTCCTCCTAGGGTTCTTTATGTGTGGCGAAATGGAGAAGAAAAGGGAATCAAAGATAGCAACCATAGAAAGAGAAATTACCTAGTTTTCTTGCTTAAATCTTGCTTTCTCCAAGCTCCTCTCTTCAAATCCAAAATTTTCCCAAAGTTTCTCCCTTAAATCAGATTTGTAAACTTCATTTTAATCAAAGGAAGCAAAGGAGAATGAAGAAGAGGAGGTTTGGATGGAAGAAAGCATGAAAAACTACCATGAAAGCATACCTTAAAGCTTGGATTTCTTTTCTTCTTCTTCCTTCCTTGGTGTGCCTAAACCCTAGCTCTCTTCTCTGAAATTGGGCAGAAAATCTTGAGTCTAAATGAAGGAGAGAGTGGGGTGCCACCTATATATTGGGGGAGGAGGAAGCATTTTTCAAAAATTCTCATTTTGCCCTTCATTCTTTGCACTTTCGTTTCTCCTTCATTTTAGCTCCTTTTTTAGCACTGTCTTTAGATTCTCAATTTAGTAAAATACCTTTGAAATCACTCAAATTGGAGCTAAAATCTTCTTGAATGAATCTGTCAAAATTCAGGTACACCGACGTTAGAAAACGTCCATCGGAGGGGATTTAACTATCCTGGGGCTTCCCATGGTTTTCAGGACCTCTGAAAACTCTAAAGAACTCAAAAATTTTATTTAAAAAGCCCTCCTATATGAATTTTAAAAATTTGCTCAAAATTATGAAAATGCCATTACATTTCATGAGATTTTTGTCAAAATTTGTTTCTTCATTCTAGTTCAAATTTTCCTTCTATCTGAGGTTAGGATTCTCATTTTTAGGAGTCTAGAATATTACTCAAATTTTTCTAGACCTTAACTAATTCATTTTAGGAGACTTACTTTGAAAATGTGCTAGTTTCCGTCGTTTAATGAAAACCGGACGTACAATTCTCCCCCCTTAAAAAAAAATTTTGTCCTCAAAATTTAGATAACATGCCTTATGGGAAGAGTTCTAGATATTTCTTTGTCATATCATCCTCTAGCTCCTTTAGCTCCCAGGTAGCCTTTTCGAGAGATAACCCCGTCCAAATCACTTTCACCAGTGGTATCGTCTTATTCAGTAACTGCTTGAGTCTAACGTCCACGATCCGATCTGGTGATACTATGTATGGCAGATCATCCTGTACTGCACATTCTCATATTCTATGACATGTGAGGGGTCGAGCTAATACTTTTTAAGTTGGGAAACATAGAATACATTGTGAACTTGGCTTAGGTTTTGGGGGAAGGGCTAGTCTGTAAGCCATAGGTCCTACTTTATTAAGAATCGAGAAAGGACCTATGTATTTTGGACTGAACTTTTTACTTTTAATGGACTAACCTATCCCTATAACTGGAGACACTCTAATGAAGACATGGTCTCCAATCTCAAACTCTAACGGTTGTCAATGTTTATTTGCATAACTTTTCTATCTACTTTGGATCGTCAGGAGTTTCTTTTTATTGGTCTCTATTTATCTGGAAGTCTAATCCACTAACTCTGGGCCTATAAGGCTCTACTCTCCTAGCTCAACCCAACACATCGGATGTAATACTATAAATTTCTAACTTTGTCTAATAATACTTCTAAGTCTCATGCCATAAATTACACAATAATAAGAGAAAATGGCATTAAAATAAGGCATTTCCTTGCATTGCGCAATGTATAAATTTTTCTTTCGGAGTTCTGTGGGCCATATAGGCATATAATATACTCTTCCATATTTAAATATATCAATATAACTTATTTTCATCATAAAATAATTCCCACAACTCATTCTCGGCCAGATTTGCTCATTCTCGGCCAGATTTGCTCCATTTTCTAACCAAAATTTGAAAAATCATAACTAAATCTAGAAAAATTGAAATCATTCAATCTTGGTCATTATGGAAAGCTTAGGATGTCTTCTTTACACTAAAAACATTTCTAGACCATAACATTCATCACAAAGGATGTTTAACATCCAAAATGGTCCAAAGGTCTGACTAAATTCTGGAACTATCATAGAATTCTACAGAAAACTTTGAAAATGTCCAATTAATTCCACAAAAATCCAATCCATACAAATGCTAGCAATATGGAAAGCTGTGGATATTAAATAGAGAGAAAAAATATCTCTAGATCTGTTCATTAATCCCAGACTTCAAAATTTAATGGAACAGTACTTCTGGTCGGGCAAGATTACTGATACTGGATAGAAACTTCAAAAATTCATATCTCCCTTTTTAGACCTCGAATTGAGGTGCTTCTAGTTGGCATGAGTCACTTGATTGTCTAATTTTACTATATAAAATTTCATAGCAATTAGACATCATTTGGGTCTCGTGTGGCAGAATACAAATTCGGACCAAATAAATAGTGCACAAACTAGAAACCATGAAAATTGCCAACTTTGAAAAATCATCAAACATTCTGTAGACATTCAAAAATTATGATCTTTAGCTTTCCAAAAATATATCAATGAGACCTAATTAAATGCCAAATTTTAGATCAAGAATTGCTCATTTGGCCAAAAAGTGATATAGGGTTCCATTATAGTCAAATTTGGCTCTATATGAGGTACCAAGTTTGCCAAATGGCTTTCTCTTGGTTGTGGCACCTTTTGGGTAAGTCTAAAAACACATTTAAAACTTGTGTGAGCTGCTCAAATGATACCAAATATCATGCATCTCATTTTGTCTATTTAACCCATACTTATGCACATTTTCATCAAACTTCTATATTGCACACTTTGGCATTACATACTCAAAATAAATGCTAGAGGTCATACATCATATTGATATATCTAAACATCACATAATAGTATATTTACACATGTCTCAAGGGTCATAAACCATTTACAACATCATATACATCAAGAAACATAATTATGGTTCCTAAAATGGGTAAAGCTAGTCATAAACTTGTCAATATCCCTTCTTCATTATTGTTGGCTCCCTTCACCATAATTACTTGGTCCACCTAACATGTTAGATCATTGGAGAGCAAGGGATGAGATTCAAAGAATCCCAATAGCTTATCTCCCATTCAATCATACATAATATGTGCAAAGCAAGCTTTACAAATGTATGCATGAGGAAAGTGGAAGTCATGGACATTTTAAAAACAAACTTGACATATGAACAAATCATATAAGAAATTCAAGAGCTTATCAAGTGTTTGGATTGACCTCACACTTCTCCTCATGGATTTTGGACTTGCCTCACCCATTCTTTAAGAGCTTTGGACTCAACCATACACTTGGGAGCCCACTTTACTTTTGGGAGACTCTTTGCTATGTCTTAACCATGCTCAAGGGTTCTTGACTCATCCTCACCAAAGGGAAGAGTTCTTGGCCTTTCCACACTTAAGCAAACTCAAACAAACATCATGTACTCATTTAGAAACATAACATGGCATCAAGAATCATAGTATATAAAGGCATGCTAGCATACTTTTCATAGCTTGAAAATACATATACACACATTCTAAAACAAGCTAAACACACATCTATGCATTAGAAAAGGTGGAAAGAGCTACCTTGCACACAATTACACACTTTTTCCTTAGAATTCAAGCCTCTTCCTTTGGCCACACACCCACAAATTGGTGGAGATGGTTTCTCTTGGCCTAGATACAATTTATGGGAGCCAATTAGGTTCATGAAATAATTTCTAGAGTCATGTGACTTGCTTAAACACTAGTTAGCTCTATAACCCCCATTATGGTCTATATTTGCACCTAATGAAGCAACACCCCTCAAACCATTTCTAGGCCTAATTATTTCCTTTCAAATATTATTCTTGACTCCATTTAAGCCTCTTGGAGTCATCACACAATTAAAACAAAGGGTCTAACATCATGTTGCTTCTTTAGGCCATAATATGGAACCTAAGACACCAAATCATTTTCTATGAGTTCTAAATTTTTTCTAAAGCCTTCCCTCACTTTCATTTATCAAATATGACTCAAGAATGGCCTTAGAAAAATTTAAAACTCTCCCCTACTACAAGAACTCCTCTTGGCCGAGACTATGGACTTCCTTGGCCTTCTTGGAGTTCTCTTGGTTTTCTTAAAGGAAGACGCATGTAGGGAGCATCTTATAGATCTTAGGAACTCATTTAAACTCTTAATTAAACCTAAGAATCATCACATAAGGTCAGATTTTACAAGGTGCACACAAAACCCTAGAATTTACATCTTGAAATCTAATTATTTTTTGATAATTCCCTTTGCATATTCTTAATCTCCACACCCTTTTTCCTTAGATTCATGCTTGGTTCTGCCTAAAAATCTTCTCCTCCTAGGGTTTTCTCAAGTAGGGTGAAATGGTGGAGAAGGGAACCAAAGATGGCAACCATAGGAAGAGAAATTACCTTGTTTTCTTACTTTTTCTCACTTGAATCTTGTGTTCTTTGATCTCCTCTCTTCAAATCCGAATTTTCCCCTTAATTTCTCTCTTAAAACATATTTTTAAACTTCATTTTAAACATAGGAAATAAAGGAGAATGGAGGAGAAGAGGTTTGGAAGAGAAAGAGCATGAAAAACTACTAATTTCCATACCTTAAGCCTTTGATTTCTCCTCCTCTTTGCCTTCCTGTTGTGTGCCACTCTCCTTAAGGTTTTTCTTTGGTTTTGGGCAGAACTTGGTCGTGCAACATGAAGGGAGAAGAAGGGTGCGTCATATATATAGATGGGAGGAAGTTACACTTTTCAAAAATTTTCATTTTGCCCTTCGTTCTTGGTATTTTTGTTTCTCCTTTGTTTTAGCTCTTTTTTTAGAACCGCTTTTTCTATTATAAAATTTAGATTCCCAATTTAGTAAAATGCCTTTAGAATCACTCAAATTGGAGTTAAAACCTTTTCGAACGAATCAGTCAAAGTTTAGGCCAACCGACGTTAGAAAACGTCCACCAGAGGGTTTTAACTGTCCCAGGGGTTTCTATAGTTTTTAGGGCCTCTGAGAACCCTAGAAAACTCAAAAATTTCATTTAAAAAGTCCTCCTATGTAAATTCTAAAATTTGCTCAAACTTACGAAAATGCTATTACGTTTTGTAAGCTTTTCATAAGAAATTATTTTTTCATTCTAGCTCCATTTTTCTTTCCATCTAAGCCTGGGATTCTCATTTTTAGGAGTCTAAAATGCTTCCCAAATTTTTTGGGACCTTAACTACATCATCTTAGGGGTCTTCCTTTTGTATACGGTGAATTTTGTTCATTTACAGATAAACTGTACGTTACATTTCTCATATTTTCTTTGGTTTTTGAAGAACTAGATATTACATCGGAGACCTACACTTCCTTCTATACAATGCCTCATATGGTGCCATCTATATACTTGCATGATAACTATTATTATAGGTAAACTCTGCTAGAGGAAAATATGTATCTTAGTTTCCTTTCATTTCTAGCACACACGCCCTCAACATGTCTTCTAGGGTTTGGATGGTTCTCTCCATCTGTCCATCTGTTTGAAGGTGATAGGCTGTGCTAAATCTGAGTCTGGTACCTAGAGCATCCTGTAATGATCTCTAAAAATTCGATGTGAATTTAGGATCTCTATTTGAAACTATGCTCTTAGGCATGTTATGTAGTCTATGTGACACCTTAATCTACTACCGCTACCTAGCCTCTCACTGGGCACAGTTCCACATGATTTCCAAAGAAACAATACCAATCCGTGGTATTTTCATGCTATGAAACGGGGTTTCATACACTCAATATCTGCCCCGTGGGTCCTGTGAACCCATCATTCATATTCTCTACTTACACTCCACTTATACAACTCATAATAGCATAAAACAAGCCATAAGCCACGGGTATAGAGCCAAAAACAAAAAAAATGCATTTTTCTCACTTGTGCCCAAAAGTCATATTTTGGCTCTAACTTTAGAAAATCATAACTAATTATAGAAAAATAGAAATGTAGTAACCTCTAGCTTCCTAGAAAGCTCTAAGTGTTTAATTTACACTAAAAATTATTCCTAACCACAATCTCAGCGTTTAGACCATGTTTGACATCGAAAATGGGAAGGAGGTCCGACTGTCACTGTTTCTGGCCCTGGTTACTGTCATGAACTTCAAAAATCCATAAATAAATCCAAAAAAATCCAATCTGGGCACACTATACCAATTTGGAAAGTTAGAGATGTCTACTAGAGGAAAAAAATAAGTCTAGATCAGTTCAGTAGTCCCCACACCCCGAAAATGGATGGAACAGTAACGGAGGTCAGATGGGCTCCCTGATGCTGATATAGAACTTCAGACAGTTCAATCTCTCTCTACAGACCTCTGATTTAGGTGATTCTAGTTGGTACAGGTCACTTTGGTTTTCTAGTTTATGTGTATAAAATTTCATGACAGTTGGCCACCGTTTGGTCTATCTATGACATGGATTCATTTCTGACCTATAGGAACAGTACATGACCAAACCATGGATTTTTCCCAAATTCAACAATTCACCAAATATTTTCTAAACCTCCGAATATTACCCACTTTAGCTTCTCAAGAAGTGTTTTACAAACTCTAGAGGCATGCCAAATTTCATGGCAAGAGGAGCTCATCCGGTCATACTTTGACGGAGCTATCAAAACTACCAGTTTTGGCACCCAAGAGGTCTAAAATGGGTCTAAATGGCCTCTCACACATTCTCACTCCACATGGGCAAGTTTAAAAGCATAACAATAGTCTATATAACATGTCCATATGATCCAAATCAGCATACATTCCAATCTCGCTATGCTACGGCCAAATATACATTATCACACACATTCAACAAAAGGGGCAAAACCCTCATTTCCATTACTTTGGCTATCAACATAGTTTATACATCATCTCTTCATACATATACACTTGCTGCAATATTTACATCTCAAAAATAGTGGGCGCATATTCATTGTGGCACCACTTTACATCAAAATATCCAAAATAAGCTAATATCTAGCTAAGCATGCTTCTAGACTCTTTGGTGTGTACTTGCTTCTCCTTGTGCTCCACCTAGCATGTTAAGTTAGAAGGGGAAGGGGTGAGATTTAGGGAATCTCAGTAGCTCATGCACTCAATCAAGTAAGCAATCAAGGCATATAACAAGTCAAAGCATGTGAATAAGCATTTAGCCATTCTCAATCATCCAACACACATTGTACATGCTATGGAAATCACAACAATGCCAAAAATGGGCTCCAGGGACTTTTGGTCTAGCCTCACCCGAGTTTAAGGACTTTTGGATGGCCTCACCCGAGTTTAAGGACTTTTGACTTGGCCTCACTTGATTATGAGACTTTTGGCCTTGTCTCACCTATCTCAAGGGACTTTTGACTTCACCTCACCCATCTCAAGGGACTTTCAGCACTACCTCACCCGAGCAATTCTCACATTTCAACACACAAGCACATTGGCATCAATGCATCAAAGCAATAGCATATGGCATATTCCACACAATAAGCATATACATAAACATACAATGACTATTACATCCAAGAATGCAAAAAGAAAGAGTGGGAAGAGAGAGCTACCTTATCAGCCAAGGTCAACACTAGCTTTTCCTTTCAATTCTTCTTCTCCCTTCTTAAGTTCACAATCACACCTTGATGGAGGTGTTTCTCTTGAGCCTAGACACACAAAAGTATGCAATTACTCTCTTAGAATGTAATCATTCAGATCAAACTCTCCTAACATACCAGAACCTAGAGTTCTCTCTCTCTCTCTAGAATGCCATCAACTCTCTCTCTCTCTCAAGCTCCCATGGTAGTGGAAACAATATTTTCAAAGGAAACACAAAGATTCAAAGGTATTTTCCACTTTCCCTCTTCTGACCCATGCCCAAAATCCAACCATTTTCACAAACAAAATCGTAGAAAGAGAGGGCAAAGAGAGGAAATCCAGATTCTAAGGAGAAA
Organism: Erythrophleum fordii; assembly: GCA_032878935.1. Lineage (NCBI taxonomy): Eukaryota > Viridiplantae > Streptophyta > Magnoliopsida > Fabales > Fabaceae > Erythrophleum > Erythrophleum fordii. Next base: position 4,411,705 of record JAVQMF010000055.1, read on the forward strand.
TGGGAGAAACTTGCTTACCTTTCTCTTGCTCTTCCTCCTTCTCTTAGTCTCTCTCACTCTCCACGCCTCTTTTCTCTCTTTGGGTCAAAGTCTAGGGCAGAAATGAGAGAAGAAATGAGTTTGAGCGTTTAATGAAGTCATTTTCTCGCTCTTTACTCTCTTCCGGACTGACCCTCGCTACGCTGAAAATTAACCTTCGCTATAGCGAGCTCGTGTTATCTGGCTTCGCTATGGCGAGGTGTAACCTTCGCTACGGCGAGATCGTATCAGTTCCCTTTGCTATGGTGAGATTCAACCTTCGCTATGGCGAACTCGCGTCAGTTCCAGACCTCACTCTCGCTATGGCACACACTATGGCGAGCTGCCCCCTGGTTTCTGTATGGATTGCTGCCCACACTTGCTATAGCTAGAACCTCGTTCGCTATTATGATAAGACATTCCCGCGACAGCGAGACCATTTCTCGCTATTGCGAGAAGACTTAGCACAGTTTCTAGACTTCGAAAATTTCCAGCTTCCTACTTTCTTTCTTTTCCTTTTCTTTTCTTATTCCCGGTTGTTACAGTCTAACTATCTCCCTGATATACAGGTGGGTTAATTTGTCTAAGGTATAAGTGACTTTCATAGGTAAGAAGTGCGTTGACTTTGTTAACCTATCCACTATTACCCATATTACATCATGCCCCGATGATGTATGGGGTAAACCCATGACAAAATCCATGGCTATACTACCCCATTTCTACTCTGGGATATCTAGGGGTTGAAGTAACCTAACTAGTTTCTGGTATTCTATTTTCACTCTCTGGCATACTAAACACCGAGATACATACTTTGCTATGTTTGTTTTCATTCCAGGCCACCATAACATTTTCTTTAAATCCTAGTACATTTTATTACTGCCTGGATGAATGGTGTACTTACTCTTATATGCCTCATCTAATATTTTCTCTCTAATTTCTATATTTTTAGACACATACAGCCTATCCCTGTATCTTACTATGTCATCCTTAGACAGATTGAATTCTTAAATGCTACCCTAGGCTATCTGGGTTCTAATCTTACTTACATGGTCATTTGTCTATTAGGCCTCTTTTATTTGATCCCTCAGGTCATTTTTTATTTGGGTCTCACTCGTTAATAATTTCCTCGAATACACCTCATAGGAAAGACTCATATCTCTAAATCTCTCAATCAATTCATGCTCTCGGATCATCATACAGGCCATGTGTATGGATTTTCTACTTAGGGCATCAGCTACCATATTAACCTTACCGGGATGGTATTTCAATGTGAAATCATAATCTTTCAAAAATTCTAACCATCTCCACTGTCTTATATTCAATTCTTTTTATTCAAATAAATATTTAAGGCTCTTGTGGTTGTTATAAATTTTTATAGCTGCCCCGTATAAGTAGTGTCTTCATATTTTCAAAGCAAACACCACTGTAGCTAATTCTTGGTCATGTGTGGGGTATTTTTCCTTGTGGGATTTCAACTGTTTAGAAGCATAAGCTACCACTCGGCCTTTCTGCATAAGCACATATCCTAACCCTTTTTTAGAGGCATCACTATATACTACAAAATTTCTTTAGGGTCAGGGAGCACTAGGACTGGGGCCATGGTTAACTTGTACTTTAATTCTTGAAAACTACTCTCACATTTCTCATTCTACACAAACGGCACATTCTTTCTAGTAAGCCAAGTCAGTGGTATGGCTAGTTGAGAAAAGTCTTAAATGAACCTCTTATAGTAACCTGCTAAACCTAGGAAACTCCTTATCTCTGTCACTATCCTAGGTCTCTCCCACTATAACACTGCTTTTACTTTATGGGGATCTATTACGACCCCTGCCTGGGAGCTCACATGACCTAAAAACTAAACCTCAGTGAGCTAAAACTCACATTTACTAAGTTTAACATACAACTGCCTCTCTCTCAAGGTCTCCAAGACTAATCTTAGGTACTGCTCATATTCCTCTCTACTTTTTGAGTAAATGAGGATCTCATCTATGAAGACAACTACAAATCTATCTAAGTATGGCTTGAAAACTCTGTTCATATAATCCATGAATACTATGGGTGCATTTGTCAACCTGAAGGGCATAACTAAAAATTTATAGTGCCCATATCTAGTTCTAAATTCTATTTTGGAAATATCCTCAGCCTTTATTCTAAGTTGATGGTATCTCGACCTGAGGTCTATCTTAGAGAAAACTGACGCTCCTACTAACTGATCTAGGAGGTCATCTATGCGAGGGAGAGGGTACTTATTCTTAATGGTTATTTTATTAAGTTCCTAGTAATCTATATATAGTCTAAGGCTCTCATCTTTTTTCTTTTCGAATAAAACTAGAGCTCCCCATGGACAGAAGGTCTAATAAAACCCTTCTGTAAAAGCTCTTCTATCTGTTTCTTAAGTTCAGCTAGCTTAGTGGAGGCCATCCTATACGAGGCCTTAGACACTGGAGCTGCCCCAGGTATGATATTTATAGGAAATTCGACCTCTCTCTCTAGGGGTAGTCTGTTAATCTCTCTAGGGAATAACTCTAGGAACTCCCTCACTATTGGAATTTCCTCTATACCCTCTTTTACCTCAGCTTAGACTAAAAAGAAAATTAGATACTCCTGACAACCATGCCCTAGAGATCTCTTAGCTTGGGAGGTGGCCATGACAGATAACTCAGCCCTCATACTAGGCACAGTCCTACACTTAGGTAAAGTAATACATCTGTGGCTACAATCTAGTGTGGCGTTATTTGCAAACATCCAGTTCATGCCAATAATCACATCAATATCAATCAGGGGCATACAAATCAAATCAAGGGCGGTAAGGTAGTGATTAAACTGGATCACACAATTCAAACAAGCATGAGAGGTAATGGCTCGATTTCCTGTAGGGGTAGATAAATGCAAATCATATGGTAATGTATGCATACTCAGACCCAACCTCCTAGCATAGTCATATGATATAAAAGAATGGCTAGCACCCGAATCAAATAATACAATTACAGAAAAATCATTTATTCTAATAGTACCTTGAATCAGACTCAGGAATCGGCTAGCCTCCTACTATGACAGGGCAAAGACTCTACCCTGGGTTTGAGGTCTAGGAGGAGGAGCCATCTCTCTCTACTGTGGAATTAGCAGGGGAGCCTATGTGCAATCCCTGGTTATGTGTCCTGGCCTACCACACTTGAAACATACATTCTGCCCTGCATAACACGGTCTGGTGCCATGGTTCTTGCCACACTGGGGACATGTGACAGGTGTGAAGTTACCTTGGCTGGACTGAGTCCTCTGTCTCTGCCACCTCTCTGGCTAGTCACTGCAGCCTATGATCCCTTTCTAGGTCTCTTGGGCTCAAGGAGGGGTGGTCTAGCGCTGGAAATAGGCTCTATTATCTTGAGATTCATCTCTATCACTCTATATACTTCCACTAGGGCATCAAAGTGCCTGATTCTCTGTGGCATTACCCTATCTCTAATCTTAGGGAGTAGGCCTTTCTCTAATCTGTTTGCTCTCCATCTTTCATCATCATGCCTCTATAAGTAAGAGGAGTATCAGGAGAGCTCTACAAATTAGCTATATATTGGTCCATTGACATCCCCTCAGTCTGCTTTAGAAGAATAAATTTTGATTCTTTCTCATCCCTAATTAAACTAGAGAAATATTTCTCGTGGAATACTTGGAGGAATGCCTCCCATGTAATCAGGGAGTTCCTCGCCCTCAGAATAGGCTCGACGCCCTTCCACCAATAGTCTGCTTCTTTCTATAACTAGATGACAGCCATCTTGGCTTTCTACTCAGACGTACACTCTATCACCTCGAATATCTTTTCTAGCTACATGATCCAGGCCTTAACTTTATCTGAATTCATCTCACCATCAAAGGTGAGAGGCCTAAACTTTCTAAACTAAGTGATGATCTTTCTGGTCGAGGGCTGCTGCTGTGCAAAAGGCATCTGAGCTGGTGGAACAGGGGCAACCATCTGTATGTGTAGCTATGGATCTAGGTGAGTCATCCCTGAATGCTTAAGATGATCTGAGTATGGAGGTAGCTGAGGAGGAGTAGGTGTAGGGCCTTGACTGTCCCTCTCAACAAGTCGTTCCTGTAGCTGCATAATAATGGCATACTGCTGATTCAAGCGAGCCATAATAGACTCTAAGGCTCTAGCGATCAGATCATTAGTACAGGCTCCATCATCAGTACGAGCCTCTTTAGAGGGCCGCCTCTCCTAGTGTTCACCATCTTATCGAAACATCATAACGAAATTTAACATGAAACAGGGAACATTTCCACCATCAAACACAGTCAATTCATTTATAACATAGCTCATATGCATCTAGGCAACTTATAAACACAAGTTACAACCCACATCAAGAGCCTGAACCTTTGCTCTAATACCAATAAATATAATACCTTATATTTCTAACTCATTTCATACACACTTTCATGTTCATATGATACATTTCATGAAGGAAGTGAGAAAAATCCATTTAAAATAATACATTTCTTTGTGTTGTGCTGTGTATAAAAATTTCATCCGATGTCATGTGGACCATGTGAGCTCATAAAACACATTATAATATTTAATTACATGAATACAACTCATTTGGATAATCAAAAGTGGCCTACATCTTAAGGAATTCGAAGGGAAGCATGAAATAAACACATATTTTCAGCCAGCTTTCGCCCCTTTTCTATCCCAACTTTTGGAAAATCATAACTAATTCTAAAAAAATCAAAATTATGCATTCTTAGCCATTTGGGAAAGCTACAGATGTTTAATTCATACTAAAAATATGTTTAGACCATAACATTCATCACAAACAACGTTTGACATTCGAAAAAGTTTAGAGGTCAAATTGTCCAATGGTGCCGTCACAAATTTCTACAGCAAATTTGAAAATATCCAATTAATTCTAAAAAACTCCAATCCATGCAAATGATACCAATATGAAAATCTATGGATGTTAGCTAGAGGGAAAAAATAACTTTAGACTAGCTCAGGCATGCCCAAACCTCGAACTCCAATCAAACAGTAACTGAGGTCAGGTGAAATTCCTGATACTGGATAGATTCTTTGAAAATTCATATCTCCCTCTCTATACATCCAAATAAGGTGCTTCTACTTGACATGAGTCTCTGGGAATGTCTAGTTTTTCTGTATAAAATTTTGTGGTAATTGGACATAATTTGTGCCCTGTGTGACAGATTTCATTTTCAGACCTGAGTGAATAGTGACATGACCAAAACCAGAAAATTTGCCAACTTTAAAAATTCATCCAATATTCTGTAGACTTTCAAAAATTATGTTCTTTAACTTTTCAAAAATATTCTAACAAGCTCTAATTGTATTCCAAATCTTAGATCAAGAAGAACTCATTTAGACAAAAAGTGACATAGGGTTCCCTTATGGTCACTTTTGGCTCCATATAGGATACTAAATTGTCCAAATTGCTTTCCTTGGGTTTTGGCATCTTTTGGGCAAGTCTAAAAGCATAATTGGGACTTGTGTAAGCTGCCCAAATGGTCCCAGACTCCATACAGCTTATTTTGGCCATTTCATCCATACATATGCATAATTCCATAATGCCATTCATGAAGTTACATTACTATGATATAATCAATTTACGTTCCATCATTCACATAACACATTCTTTCATTTCTACATTATATATTATCATAATTACATATGTTCCAAAGGTCATAGACCATTTACAAGTATGGGTTACATCATTTAACATGAATATGGCCTTAAAGAACTAAAACCCATGCATTATGTTGTCAAGCTCTCTTCTTCAAGGTGGTTGGCTTCCATTATCTTGTCCACTTGGTCCACCTAGCATGTTAGATCATTAGAGAGGAGAGAATGGGATTAAAAGAATCCCAATAGCTCATCTCCCTTTTAATCATACCTAATAGATGCAAACAAGTCTCATAGATGCATGTATGGTCATATAGATATGTACAAACATTCAAGAGACATTTTCATCATTTGAGAATGTCACACATAGCATACAAAGGCTTGCTAAGCAAGTGGATTGGCCTCACCCAATTTCTTGTGGATGTTGGACTTGCTTTACCCATTCTTTTAGACATTCTTAGACTCAACCATACTCTTAGGAGTCCATCTTACTTTTGGGAGACTCTTTGCTTTGTTTTAAACAATCATAAGGGTTCTTGGCTCATCCTCACCATGACTAAGGATTCTTGGCCTCACCACACTCAAGCAAACCCAAGCACACATCATAAACATCATATAAAACATAATATATCATCATAAAATCATGGCATATGAAATCATGCTATCATACTTTTCATGGCTTCAAAATACACACACACACATTCTAAGGCAAGCTAAGCATACATCTATGCATGAGAGAAGGTGGGGAGAGCTACCTTGTACACAATTACACACTTTTTTCTTTGAATCCAAGCTCCCCTTTTTGGCCACACACACACAAAAGTGTGGAGAAAGTTTCTCTTGGCCTAAACACAATTTATGGAAGCCAATTAGGTTCATGAACTCAATTATATGGCCATACAATTTTCTTAGACATTAGGTTGGCTTATTACCTCATTATAGTTCTATAAATCCACCTAATAAAGCAACACCCCTTAAATAAATTCTAGGCTTCATTCTTTCTATTCAAATATAATTCTTGACTCCTTTTACGTCTCTTAGAGTCATCACACAATTAAAACAAAGCGCTTAACTATATGTTGCTTCTTTAAGTCATAATATGAAACCTAAAGCACCAACTCACTTTCTATGGGTTCTAAATTTTTTCCAAGGCCTCCCCTCATTTTCATTCATCATACATGACTCAAGAATAGGCTTAGAAAAATTTAAAACTCTCCATAACTATACTATCTCCCTTAGGCCAAGACAAGGAGCATTTTTGGCCTCCTTGAAGATTTCTTTGTTTTCTTAAGGGAAGAAGCATATGGGAAGCCTCTTAGGGATCTTAGGAGTTCGTTTAAACTCTTATTTAGGCCTAGGAATCATTATACAACATTAGATTTTACAAGGTGCACTTAAAATCTTAGATTTTGCATCTTGAAATCTAATGGTTTTTTGTTAATTCCCTTTGCATATTCTTAATCTCCACACCCTTTTTCCTTAGATTCACCTTTGGTTCTGCCAAAAATCAACTCCTCCTAGGGTTCTTTAGGTGTGGCAAAATGGAGAAGAAAAGGGAATCAAAGATAGCAACCATAGGAAGAGAAATTACCTAGTTTTCTTACTTGAATCTTGCTTTCTTAAAACTCTTCTCTTCAAATCCAAAATTTTCCCTAAGTTTCTCCCTTAAATCAGATTTGTAAATTTCATTTTAATCAAAGGAAGCAAAGGAGAATGAAGAAGAGGAGGTTTGGATGGAAGAAAGCATGAAAAACTACCATGAAAGCATACCTTAAAGCTTGGATTTCTTCTCTTCTTCTTCCTTTCTTGGTGCACCTAAACCCTAGCTCTCTTCTCTGAAATTGGGCAGAAAATCTTGAGTCTAAATGAAGGAGAGAGTGGGGTTCCACCTACATATAGGGAGAGGAGGAAGCATTTTCAAAAATTTCCATTTTGCCCTTCATTCTTTGCACTTTCATTTCTCCTTCATTTTAGTTTCTTTTTTAGAACCTTCTTTTCTATTATAAAATTTAGATTCCTAATTTGGTAAAATGTCTTAAGATTCACTCAAATCGAAGCTTAAACCTTCCCGAATGAATCTATTAAAATTTGGGTACACTGACGTTGGAAAACGTCTACCGAAGGGATTTGACTATCCCAAGGTTTCCCATGGTTTTTAGGGCCTCTGAGAACCTCAGAGAACTTAAAATTTTCATTTAAAAATCCTTCCTATGTGAATTCCAAAAATTTGCTCAAAATTACGAAAATACCATTACGTTTCGTGAGATTTCCGTCAAAATTTGTTTCTTCCTTCTAGGTCCATTTTTCCTTCCATTTGAGGCTAGGATTCTCATTTTTAGAAGTATAGAATGTTACTCAAATTTTTTAGGACCTTAACTAATTCATTTCAGGGGACTTGCTTTGAAAATGCACCCATTTCTATCATTTAACAAAAACTGGACATTACACAGTACAAGCAGCCAAGGATGTTCATTTTTTTCTTTGAATCTCAAAGCTTTATTTCTTCTTTCCTTCTTTCTTCTTTTGCCTTAAGGCAATTTTTTGCTTGAATATGTTGTGAAAAATTTTGCATAAGTTTGGCTATAGTTTTAGGTTACTTCTTGGCCAAGGAGAAATTTTGCAAGAACTGGAAAATTTTAAAATCTCAAATAGGTCCTTACTAGTAAATAATGAAAGTATGGGAATCAGAAATAATTCTTATTGACAAAAATAAATAATTTTAATGTAGAAAACAAGGACTAGTTAATTTTAGAATAATTGAGGAGCTTATAAATTATCTTAAGTAGTTACTTTGGTATCTATCTTATATCCATTAGCATACTTTTGTTTCTCATAGTCTTAAAATAATTTGACCTTGAGAATCCAAAATTTGGTAGGGTTTTTAATTCATTTCTAATGCGTAAAAACAATCTTTCATATGTCTTAATATGATCCTAGTAAAAATATCATGTACCTTCAATTACTTTTCCAATTTTCCTTTTCTTTCCTTCCCTTTTTATTCTTTCTTCTCTTCCCATTCTATCCATTTATAAAGATTCAGTAACATTTCTCTTCACTATGTGACACTCCCTTTCTCTCTTCGAAGTGTTGTAATGCTTGGGTCACTCACTATGGCTTTGCCATCTTTCACTATGCCACTATCATCCATTTTCTTTGGCATGCTAAGTTATTGGTAGTTTTGTATAGCATTTGCAACTTCGTCTTTCTCTTTTCCCTTTTGTTGCTTTATAATAAATCATGGAGGCCTTGGTACTCCATCTTCTTCTGTTCACTTTCTTTCTTTTTCCATGATTTGATGAAGTTCAAATTGTAACACATATTTACTAGAATTCTCAAAGAAAAGACTTGAAATAATCAATTTAATTGCAGTGTGTCATGCATAAATTTTTTATTTAGTATCTTGTAGATCATATGAACTCATTTATCTCATTATCATATTTAATTACACAAATACAACTTATAACCATTTTAAAAAGTGGCCTAAAACTCGAGCAAAGGAGGTGGATACATAAAAACAAAGTGTGCAGCCTCAGATTGAAATTTCAAAATTCTGTTACAAATTTTGAAAAATCATAACTAATTCTAGAAAAATCAAAATCGACCACACTATACCATTCTAGAAAGCTACAGATATCTACTTTATGTTAAAAATAAATCTAGACCAAACAGGGACGTATAGCCACCAAAAATCAATGGTACTATCTTCCAAATTTAAAAATTCATATCTCCCTGCTTAGAGGTCTAATTGGGGTGATCTTGGTGGCCATGGAAATTTTATCATGTCTAGTTTATTCTTATAAAATTTTATATGCATTGGACATCATTTGGCCCCTAAATGACACAGTCCAAGGAACTGACCATATGAATAGTATTTGCATCAGAATAGCAGAAAAAATGTCAAATTTGAAAAATCATAATTAATTCCACAGAGTTCCAAATAATCTAGCCTTTGGCTTCCTAAAAATCTCTAGATGAGGTTTATGTGCATGCCAAATTTCATAAGCAAGTTAGATTTGGACATTGAGTTGTAAAATGGCTCATTTTGTGTCTCATAAGGGGTCCAAATGGTTCATTTTGGTTTCTAAGGCAACCATGGCCACTTGAGTAGGTGGGAAAGCACCAAATGGTCTATTAAACTTGTCTCAAAGGTACACAAACCCAAAAATTAAAAAATCACTTTCTCACCTCATGCCATACACAAGAATGCATACACTTTTTGTTGCCATCCAATGTCTAAAAACTACAATATCATTCATTTTGCATCAAGTTCCATATATACATCAAATATTTGGGTATTTACATGTGTTCAAATAATTATACAACATTTCCACCATAGAATTACATCATATGGCTACAAAATGATCAAAACAACAATTTGTTTATCAATCTTTCATTTTCCAACTTGGTGACTTCCATTACCTTGCTCATTTGGTCCACCTAACATATTAAGATATTGGAGAGGAGGGAATGAGATTCAAAGAATTCCAATAGCTCATCTCCCTTTCAATCATACATAAAGAATGCAATTAAAGTCTTAAAAATGCATGCATGGATATCATGAATCATGTAATCATTCATGCAACAATTTTAACATTTCAAGAAGGCATATAAAACACACATAGGTTTGCCAAGCAAATGGTTTAGCCTCACCCATTCTCTTATAGATTTGGGACTTACCTCACCCACTTTCTTAAGAGGTTTTAAACTCAACCTCACTCTTAGGAGATTCTTTGCTCTGTCTTAACCACTTTTGAGGGTTCTTGACTTCACCATACTCAAGCAAACCTAAGCAAATATACTAAACATCATTTGAAAACATAACATAACATCATGGTACCATGACATATAGGCATATGCTAGAACATTTTTCATGACTTAAAACACATATACACATATTCAAAGACAAGGAAAACATTCATCCATTCATAAGAGAAAGAAGAGAGAGTTACCTTTGCCACACAAGCACACTTTCTCTCGTGGAAATGCACTCCCTTCCTCGGCCACATACTCACAATGATGTGAGGCTTGTTTCCTTTGGCCTAAATACATAAAATAGGAACCAATTATGCTCTTGGAACCATTCTTAAAGCCACCTATTTACTTAGAACAATAACTTTGTCTTATAGCTCATTTATGGCTTCAAAATACACCTAATGAAGCAACATCCATCATTTGAGTTCTAGGCTCCATTTTTTCCTTCCATTTATGATTCTTGACCCCATGTAAACCTCTTGGAGCCATCACACAATTAAAATAAGGAGCCTAACTAGGTGTTGCTTCTTGAGGCCATAATATGAAACTTATGATACCATCTCACTCTCTATGACTTCTAAAATTTTTTTAAGGCTTCATCTCATCCTCTTTCATCATATATGACTCAAAAATAAGCTTGGAACAAATTAAAACTACCCTAGGTACTCCAACCTCTCTAAGCCGAGACCATGCTCTATTAAGGCACTCTTAGAGTTTCTTTGCTTCATTTGACGGAAGAAGCATGTAGGAAGCTCTCTTGGTGTCTTAGGAGCCTATATAAACTCTTAAACATCACAAAATGTGGCTAGGATTCATGGTAAAGTTCAAGGTGCAACCAAAACCCTAGCCTTTCTATCTTGAAATCTAATGATTCTTAGTTAATTTTCTTTGCATATTCTTATTCTCTACACCAATTTCTTAAGATTCATCCTTAGTTTAGCTAGAAATTCAACCCTTTAGGGCTGTCCTTACCTAGGTCGAACCACCCATAAGAGGAGGAAGAAGGAAGATTAAGTATGGAGATGGCAAGATACCTTAGTTTCTTGGTTCCTTTTTGTTTATTTTTCACCTTTCTTGGCTTCCTCACCTTGAATCCAAAATTTTCCCTCTGTTCTACCCTTAAAATAAATCTAAGAACTTCCACAAAACTAGAAAAGAAGGGAAGAGGGAGGAGAACGAGTTTACTAAAAAGAAAGCATGAAAATCGATGAAAAACCATACATTTTTCTTGTTTTTTCTCCTTCCTTTCTTCTCCTTCTTGTGCGCCTCAATTCCTTACTCTCTTCTCTAATTTAGGGCAAAAACAAAATGGGCTAAGTGAAGAAGGAGATAGGGCATGAGGCTATATATAACAAGGTTAAGAAATAGTTTTCAAAAATTCTAATTTTGTCCCTTCATCTTAGCATTTTTGTTTTAGATTTGTTTTAGCTCCTTTTTGAAAACCTTCTTTTCTATGATAAAATTTTGGCTCTTAATTTTATAAAGTACCTTTGGAATCACTCAAATTGGAGCTAAAACCTTATGTAAAGGTTAAAATTTGGGTCAACTAATGTTAGAAAATATACACCAGAGGGATTTTAACTGTCACGGGGCTTTTTATGATTTTCAAGGCCTTTAATAACCCTAAAGAACTCAAATTTGCCATTTAAAAAGCCCTTCTATGAGAATTCTAATATTTGCTCAAAATTATAAAAATGCTATTATGTTTTATAACTATTTCGTTAATTTTTGTCTAGCCATTTTAGCTTCTATTTCAGTGTACCTCTAGCCTCTTAAATTCATTATTTAATGTCTAGATTATTATTCTAAATTTTTTGGGTCTTAACCAATTCATTTCAGAGGACCTACTTTGAAAACGTGTCCATTTCTGTCATTTTAACAAAAACCAAACATTACACAAATGGTCGCAGCTCTTCCTCCTTTCAATTTGGTCATGAGTGAGCTTTGATTTTAGGGCTTTCCAGTTTATGTCTCTAAAGTGTGAATCCATACTTCAACCTTCATCTATCAAGCTCCATAAGGTTATCTCTAGGTCTAATTTGAATTATGGAAGCTTAAATTGGACAAATCTTGACTTAAGGTTTGTGGTGATAATAGGAAACCTAGACTAAAATTAGGACTTTAGGTGTTAAAGAATATATTTGGTTAAATTGATAATACTATATGCTAATTAAGTAGCTAGACTTCTATCTTAAGTCAGTATAAGAAGGGACCTCTATTATTGGTCCCTATCAATGAGTGTATAAATTGCAAAGTGACAACTTTCATTTCATTCCTTGATTATGTTTTCTTGACTAACTTTTGTTTTAAGATTTTCACGTCCTACCATTCTATAGGGGAAACAAATCTTGGATCTTAAAACTTCAACAATGGTGTATGGTGTAAATAACTATGTGGAAAATGTGGTAATAATGTGATACATGAATTCTATAAATTACTGTAATTAGTGGATAAAGATTGACATGTGAGATATGTGCAACATAAAATTGTATAATATGCGATGGGGAAACTATGATGCTATGTGAAATGGAAATAGTGGTGCTTTTATATGTGCAAGTGGACATAATGGCGCTTTTATGTATGTGAAGTGAAATATACAGTGGAAATATTTAATTTTATGGTTATATTTCTTTCTTTAAAATAAATTTATTTTCTTAAATAGTGTTTAGTTGCAAATTTCTTTTTTATTTATTTCATTAACTTATTGTCTCTATTTTAATTTCCTTTAATACTTTTCTTTAACTGGTTTTATAAAAACTAATTTATAGTTTACTTGTAATTATGTTTTGTTATATTTTTTCTAGCTTTTCTTGCGCATTTTATTTAATTATTTATTTAAAAAGTGATGGATGGTGATCTAGTTAGAACCTTGTAGCTATTAACAGAGCTAATGGCGTAGGTGTACTTAGCTGAGATGTGATATATAGTATGATGGTGCTAGGTGATATGATTAGGCAATAAAGGTGAATTGGCACCATGTGATATTGTGATATAAGTATAGTCACATTATGTGACATTGTGGTATAAGTGCAATGGAGCTAACTGTGACATGTACACCATGTGGTAGTTCTTAGTGGTGGTTATGGTTCTTTCTTTAAGACCCATTCCATATACATCCTTGTGATATTCATTAAAAATAAAATAAAATTTGATTTAATTATCTTACTTGAATACTCAATTATGAAAAAATTTAATGTGTTCTTGTCTCCCATTCCGTGAACTTTTTTATTTATACACTTACTAAGTGTGTTGTAAGGTGCTCTAGGATTACATATTTCTTAAGCACATTAGGTATGTTGTTTTGGTTAATTGGTGCACGTGTTAGATTGCAAGGTGTTGCAGATAAAAAATGTCAGGTAAGGTTACATAGAGTGAGATTTTTAATGTGTTGTAGGCTTTGTAAAAGCCATTATGTTGTTATGCTACTTATGTTTTGAGAATACATGTTATTTATTGGATTATGGCTATTTGTAAAGATTAAGGACTATCCAAATTTCTAAGGAAAGGTTGCCAGATTTCAAGCAACTTTTAAATGTCTTTGAAAGTTATATATTGCCTTGAAAGTGTGGTTATATTGTGGTATTTATAGCTTGTTGAGGTCTATGTATGTATATTCGTTTAGGCTTACTAGGCTAGGCTAACACAAGGTTAGCTTAGTTTATGTGTTGGTCATGATTTGGGGTCTTGGATCATGAGAAAATTGGTATCAAAGTTTTGGTTTATTTAGGTCCTTATAGTCGCAAGATTAGGAAATAGTAAAATCTTATATGCAATTGTGCACTGTGCACCTGGCCAACATATCTTACATATAGGAGGCTATTATTACTAAATCTAAGTCATGGTGTATGTTTTCATAGTTTGAGTGTTGATTTTGTTGAATTTCTTAGTTTTAGTGGAATTCATTACTTAAGTATGCTTTATTCTTATTGAAGATAGGGATGCCACCAAGAAAGAGGATGGCACTTAGAAGGTATATCCCTGATAAAGCTTTTAATTTTCCTTTTGATGTGGTGGTAGTGAAGGCCAAGAAAGAGGATGACACCTAGGGTGTGATGGTAATAGAGGTTGCAGATGCAATGGTAGCTACTAACCTAGTTGTATTTTGAGAGGTGAGGCCATTAAAATAGTTATAAATAAGATGCTTGAGATTAGAGAGATTGCTAGAGTGGCAAAAGATGAGACATTTGATGTTGTCATTGGAATGCATGACATGCAGTAGATTATGAGAAAGATGCTAGGCATGATAGTACAATAACAATATGGGAGAGAACATTGTATGGACCTTGGGCTTAAGCAAAAGGCAAGTTAGAGAAAAAGAGAAATTGGCTCTACAGAGAGGGGAAATGAAGTACACTTGTTCGAATATACGAAACTCAAGCACTTTCCTTTTTATGCATAAAGGCAAAAGAGGACCTGTAAAACTTTTTAGATGAGATAGGTTGACTATATAGAGTGTTTGAGGTGTTCCCCAATCAAATTAGTAGAATTAGTAAAGTTTCATTTGATGGTATGGCTTAGACATGGTATGAGAAGATGATACAAGAAAGGCTATGAAAGTCACCTCCTTTGGGTTGGGCAGAGTTCACAAAATTCTTTATAAAGCATTTCCTTCCATAAACCATTAGAGATGTGAGGAAATTTGAACCATTGAAACATAAAAAGGGTATGATGGTAATAGAATTTGCTATTTTGTTTACTTAGTTATCATAATATGCTTCACATTTGTAGCTACAAAAGAAATGCGAGCGAAATGGTTTGTTCATGGTCTTTACTACCTATTTCAATCATTAACAAAGACTTATTGTGATTCCTATGAGGATGTGACTATGCTATTCTTGAGTGTGTTAGATTGTGCTAGACTTTTTGAGACCCATAGTAAAGAAAGTAGAAATATACAAGTTTTACATAAACAACAACATACAAAGAATGCTCAAGGTGGTCCATCTAGGTTGAGGTAGTGGTAATGTGAGAAGAGAAGCTATAGAAGGGTTATTAGGACCAATAAAGGAGCTTTCCACATAAAGGAGCCCACAATGGGCACTATTCCAATATAGTCTAGAGTAGTGAAAATAACGAATCATGTACCTTTTAGCTTATTTGTGGTAAAGGGTAATCTTTTGAGATTATTCCTCCATGTCCTATTTGTGGGAGGACCCATGTTAATGTTTGCTATGAACTAGGAAGAGCATATTATTAGTGTGATCAACAGGGCCACTTAGCAAGGATTGCCCTATGCTATCAGCATAACTTTCCTTTAGTCACATATCCTACCTTGCAATGCTACCCACCTTTAATTTTAAGAATGCCTTTGAGATGGATTGGGGGCCCTAGAGGCTAAGTTTAATACTATAATTACTAAGCTTATCTCATATTATTTCTAAGCTCCCTTCTCTTGGTATAGTATGTTCATTCAAGAAAAGTAAGAAACTATTCAATTAAATTGCATTATGTTGTGTACAAATTTTTCATTCTGTATCCTATGGATCATATGAAGTCATCCATCTCATTCTCATATTTAAATACACAAATAAAACTCAAAACCATCTCAAGAAATGGCCAAGAACTCGAGCTAATGGAGTATATACATGAAAATAATGTGTGCAACCTCGGGTTGATTTTCCAATTTTCTATCATGAACTTTGAAAAATCATAAATAATTATAGAAAAATCAAAATCAAGAAAACTATATCATTATGGAAAGCTATAGAAGTCTACTTTATGATAAAAATAATTTTACACCACAAAATGGATGTCTAGCTAATAACAATCGATGGAACAATAACCAAGGTCGCCTATTGCTTTTGATATTGTCCATGAACTTCAACAATTCATATCTCCCTGGTCAGATGTCCAATTGAGGTGATCTTAGTGGCTATAGAAAGCTTATCATTTCTAGTTTATGGTTGTAAAAGTTCATGAGTATTGGACACCATTTGTCTCTCAAATGACATAGCACAAGAAACTAACCATATGAATAGTGTTTATACTAGTTCAGCAGAAAAATGGCAACTTTGAAAATTTATAATTAATTCCATAGAGCTCCAAATAATCTAGTCTTTGACTTCGTAAAAAGCTTTGGTGGATGAGATCTATATGTATGCCAAATTTCATGAGCAAATTCGTTTATTTGGTCAGATCTTGATATTGGGTTGCAAATATGCTCTTTTGTGTCATATAAGGGCTCCAAATGATCCATTTTAGCTTTTAAGGCAACCATGGCTGCTTGGGCACATGAAAAAGCACCAAAATGGTCTACTAAACATGTATTAAAGGTGCACAAACTCATATTTCACAAACTCACTCATCCACCCCAAGATATACACAAAAGCACATATACTAGTTCTTGCCATTCAATGTTCAATTCATGCAATACTATACATATGACATCAAATCTCATTTATACATTATATATTTACATATTTACATGTATTCATGAAGTCATACAACATATACAATACGGGATTACATCATATGCTACTCATATGGCTACAAAATAGCAAATTTTCACACTTTGTTGCCACTATTCTTCTTTTAGGTTTGGTGGCTTCTATTCCTTGGCTCACTTAGTCCACCTGGACATGTTAGACATGTGGGGAGGAAAGGATGAGATTCTAGGAATCTTAATAGCTCTTCTCCCTTTCAACCATATATAAAAGAATGCAAATCCATGTTTAAAAATGCATGCATGAACATCATGGAGTATGTAGTCATTCAAGAAAAATTTTTAGTGTTCAAGAAGTCATACAAAAGCATACATAAGCTTGCCAAATAAGTGGTTTAGCCTCACCCATTCTCTTCAAAGATTTTGGACTTGCCTTACCTTTTTTCTTAAAAGCTTTAAACTAAGCCTTACTCTTGGGAGACTCTAAACTTTGTTTCAACCATTCTTGAGGATTCTTGGCTCATTCTCACCATGCCTAGTGAGTTATTGGCTTCATCACACTCAAGCAAACTAAAGCAAAGTCATAAAGTATCATTTGAATGTATGAAACAACATCATGGTACCATGTCATATGAATACTGTCACACCCGAAAATGCGACTGCGTGGCCCTTAAACAAAGAAAATTTTAAAAAGAAACAATTTTGATTCAATTACCAAAGAAAATGAAAACTGGAATCGAACTTAAGATAAGTAGTAGAGTCGCCACCAAAATTTTAATTTTTGAAAAGGCAAAACTTTGAAAAAGCCTTTTTATTTGGAAAATAAGAAAAATGGTCTACAAAACAGAGCATAAGTTCGGGAGTCGATTGTGAGTAAGGGAGGTGTTAGGCATCCCACAACACTCGTTGTTAAGAACGGTTACCCTAAGTCAATTGTGCAAAATCAATATGGCCTTTAGTCTATTTTGATTCTCCTAACAAATCACGTGCAAGATAAAAAATAAAGATAAGGGAAATAAAGTTAAAAAAGAAAAAGAAGAAAGAAATTAAAGGAACAAAATTAGGAAAGACAAAATGAAATAAAAGAAATTAAGAAAACGAAAATTGAACAGAAAATTTTATTTACAAGGGCGAACTTGACCTAGGATGAAAGCCTAGAGCCTATGTACCTTCTCAAATGGATCAAAGTCCACGTAGTTCGATTGAAAATTGTATTTAGTTGGTTGTTTTTCTTTTCTTTTCTTTTTGTCTTATGTTTTGTTTTGTTTTTGTTCTTTGTTTTTCTAATTTTTAATTTAATAATTTTTTTTAATTTAATTTTTTTCATTTGGGTGTTGTTTTTTTTTCGAAAGGATGAAGAAAAATAAATCACTTTTCCTTTTAACGAATAAAATGAGTTTCAATGTGTTTTAATTTGTTAAAGAAAAATTTAATTTAATTTCTCTTGCATTTTTTATTTTTTTTCTTGCTTTTTACTTTTCATTCATTTTCGTTTCATTGTTTTTTTTATTTGGCTTTTGTTTGATTTTTGATTATTATTATTATTATTATTTAGAGAGAAAAAGAGTAAAAATCATTTAGACTTTTGCAAACAAAACGAATTTGAAATTAGATTGAGGTGTTTTTATTTGCAAAATGCAGAACCAATTTTACTTCTTTCCTCTTCTTTTTTCTTGTCTCTGTTTTTTTTTTAATGTTTTGGTTGAAAAGAAAAGGAACATAAAAATAATTTAAACTCTTGCAATTTAAACAATTTTGAAGTTAGTTGGTATGTTTCTATTTGTAAAATCTGGATTACTCCCATTTCTTAATCTTTCCTTTCATTTTGATTTTTGATTTTTTTCATTTTGACTTTTATTTTATTTTTTTGTTTTTAATCAATTTCTTTTGATTTTGGAAAATTTTTTTTTTAAAAAGAAAAACTAAATTTTAATTTTGAAAACTTTTATCATTTATGAAAAAGAAAATAAAAAAAAAACTCCTTTTTGATTTTTTTGGTTTTTAAAGACTTAAACTCAATTCATAAATATATTGAGAAAAAGCTCCTTTTTTTTTTTGTGTTAAAAGAGTTAAACTTGATTCGTAAATATATTGACCCTTTCAAAGATTTGGAAAACTATTTTATTATTCCTCATTTTTCACCATAAAAAGAAATTATTCAATTAATTTATTTTTATTTTTATCTCTTTTCGTCAAGAGCCTAAATTTGATTTTTCTCTTTTCTTTTCTTGGAATTCTTTTGAAAACAGAATTACGCATGGCCCATTGGAACCCAAGATTTAGTAAAATACAAATTTAACACCTACCGAATGCCAAGGAGGCTTATTGCCTCACATGATCCTTAGGTCGATTCGTATGGGCCTGAGGAGATAAACAATCCCACACGACCATTCTTGAAAAGAAACAAAATGAAAATAAAATTGAAACATTTACTAACACAGGATGATTTGTGATAGTGTGTGTCTTGTGTTCAATCAAATATTAACCTATTCCAAATACACGTCACAATATCTCATACATAAATTAGGTGAAAGTAAAGAACCAGTGAAGCCATCCCTTTTGCCTTTTCTTTAATCCTCTGCCCAAGAATCTCTCCAGCAAGTTGCCTGATCAGTGACACTTTTCCTTGTTTTCCTTACTCAGCTATCCCAATCCCATATATTCTCTCCATCAATTTTCATGGTCATTAATTCAGATGCCACAAAGGAAAAGTACGGAGGGAAATTAGTCCAAGGCCAAAATCCATAACCACTACAAGAAATCAACAAGCAAGTAAAAGTATAAATCCAAGTTTAATCATTGGACCAAGACTCGCATCTCAAGTAGAAATCTGAACCCATAATCAGCTATACTCACAATAGAAAATCGGTACCTTTATATCAAGTAGGAACCCATATCCCCAATTAACTACTAAACCCAAATTCAACTGGAGAGAATTTAATTGAAAATTCATTACTTCCACTTTAGTTCAATTAGATATATTCCAAGTGATTGCGATATCATTTCATTCCCAATTTAGCACACGATTAAGTTCAAAATGGTGACACTCTAATCTTAAAATTCAGCCTTAGGAAAACAAGGTCATCAGGAACAATTAGATCCCCCAAAATCTAGCCTCAAGATAAAATAGCTCCACAACCCCTCAACTTTGAATTTATTCCCATAATATGCTCGCAAATGAATGACAGAACACTAGCAGAACACACTTACATAGAAAATAATTCCAATATTATAAACAGAGAAAAAAAACTTGCATCATATGGACAAAGCTACATGACGTACAGAGTCTTTAAAAAAATTGTCACGCAGTAGCATTCATATCATTAGCCTCACACAGAAGAGGTGAAATGCACTCTACCTCCTTAAGGATCATGAAAAGTAGTATTTAAAAAAAGAGACCCATTTATTTAGCAAAGAATGTAACAGTGGGTTCGTTCCCAAAATGAAAACCAAGGGCAGAATATCCAACACAGCAGCAGCATACTCTCACATGAGCTCTTTTTTCTTTAAGAAAAACACATTAAGCTAAGTTAACAAATCATAAACGATGACAATCTTGGATTCGAGCCTGAAACCGACAAACTTTGACATTCGATCATCCCATTCACAAGTATACTACAATTTTTCAAGTAAAGTTAGAATCAAAGGGGGAGTTCAAAACATGGTAACCAAATATCCAAGGATAGAAGAAGGTTGGATTCTAAAATTAACATGGCAGAACTAAAACCCAGCAAACAGAATGGACCCAGTATGCAACTTCCAGCAACTAGCAAACCAGACTGTGAGTAGAAATCAACAAAATACCTCTATGCGTCTCTGAGTGGGCTTTGATTTTTGCTTCCTTCTCTTCGTTCCTGTGATCTCCCAATCGCTTGCCTTCCGTAGTCTAGTCTCGGGGTCTTTTTTTCGATCTCAAAGCCCCTCTCATTTTCTCGCTTCCTTTCCCCTTGGGCTCTCTCCCGATCTCTCACTCTCTACTTTCTCCTCTTTCGGATTCCCTCTTGCTCTCCCTGGCTCAAACCGAAGAAAGCAATTCTCCGATCCCTTCGTTTTTCTCACCTTCTGGTTTCCTCGAACCCCAAAATCAAAATTCCCCCCCTATTCCTTTGCTCTTTTGTTTCTTCCCTTTGATTCTTTTGGGTCTCCGTCTCCTTCCTCTCGATTTTTCCGACTCCAGTGTCTCTAAAATTTTTCGGTCTCCACCTCCTCTTCTCTGCCTCCTGTCTCTCACTTTTTCGATCACCCCCCTCTCTGATTCTCTAATTTTTCTTTAATTGCTGGAACCTCGCCCTCTGTTCTCCCTCTGCCTTCTCTCGATTATTTCCACTCCGCCTCCTCTTCTCTGCCTCCTATCTCTCACTTTTTCGGTCACCCCCTCTCTGATTCTCTAATTTTTCTTTAATCGCTGGAACCTTGCCCTCTGTTCTCCCTCTTTTCCATTCTCGTCTCTCGTCCCTTTCCCTCGGCTTCGATGGTGAAGGCGACATGAGGAGGGAGTCTACTCCTTGAGCCCCTCGCTGCCAGCCTGTCGCCTGGACTTTCTGAGGCATTGTGGTCTGCTTCCCCTGAGCTCTCCAGTCGTGTCTGTGTCTGCTGACAGAAAGCCTTGCTAAAGATACGGGTAGGGTTATGGAGAATAGATCCGGGTTGGTAGGGTTATGGAGAATGGATCCAGGTTGGATTGAAGCAGGCCCAATGAAAATCCAATCCAAACATTTTTTTTCAACCCATTTTTATCGGGCTAAATTTCTTTCTTTCTTTTTTTATTATCAAGTGTTGGATTGAAGAAAAAAAAAAATCCTTTTTTTCTTTTTTCAATCCTTTATAATTTTTTTTTCTTTTTTTTTAGCTTTGGTCTTGTTTTTTCTTTTTATTTTTTTATTGTTTTCTAAAGCTTTTAATTTTAATTTTTTTTGTATTTTTTTCTTTCATTTTCTCTTAATTTTTTATTTTCTTTCTTTTGTTCTCTCTTTTTGGTTTGTATTTTTACTAATTTAATTTTGTTAATTTTATTATTTTTATAATTGGTTCGGACAAAATACGGTGTTCACAGTACATGCTAAAACACTTTTTTATCACTTAACACATACATACATACATTCAAAGATAAGATAAATATTCACTTATGCATGAGAGAAAGAAGAGAGAGCTACCTTTATTACAACAACATACTTTTTCTCTTGAATTTGGTTGCTCTTTCTCGGCCACACACACAAAAGAAAGTGGGACTTTTTTCTCTTGGCCTAGACACATCATATAGAAGCCAATTATACTCTTGAACCAATTTCTAAAGCTATATATTCATTAGAAAAGTTAAGTGGTTCATATGGCTCTTTTATGATTCCATAATGCACTTAATGAAGCAACCTTATGAAAACATGATCTTTGCTCCATTTTTTTTCATCTATTTAAGATTCTTGACTCTATTTAAGCCTCTTGGAGTCATCACACAATTAATTCAAGGAGTCTAGCTAGGTGTTGCTTGTTTAAACCATAATATGGAACCTATAACTACATCTCACTATCCATGGCTTCTAAACTTTTTATAAACTTTCTCTCATCCTCTTCCATCATATATGACTTAAAATCAAGTTTGGAATAAATTAAAACTATCCCTTCGTGCTCTAACCTTTCTAGGTCGTGGCTATGGACCAAGGAAGCACCAAATGGGTTTGTCTTGTTTTCTTAATGGAAGATGCATATGAAAACCTTTTAGGAATCTTAAGAGCTCATCTAAACACTCAATTTGACCAAGGGATTCTTGAATCAAAATAGAATTTTAAAGGAACACTTGAAATGCTAACTTTTCTATCTTGAATTCTAATGGTTACTTTGTTGTTTTCTTTGCATATTCTTGTTCTCCTCCCTCATTTTCCTAAGATTCATCCTTGGTTTAGCTAGAAATCTAACCCCTCTTGGCTAGTCTTACATAGGGCGAAACATGCAAGAAGAAGAACAAGAAACATCAAGCTTGAAGTATGGCAAAATACCTTAGATTCTTAGCTTTCCTTGCTTGTTCTTCACTTTGTTGGATTTTCCTTTCAATTTTTGAAAATTCCCTTCTTGGTCTGATCTCAAAATAGACCCAAAGCTTCAATAAAACCATAGAAAAGAAGGGAAGATGGAGGAGAAGGAGTTTGCTAAAGAGGAGCCATGAAAAACATACCTTTTCCTTGCTTTTTCTCCTTCTTTTCTTCTCTCCTTGTATGCCTCCCTCTCTTAGTTCTTTCTTTGGTTTAGGGCAGAAATAAAATGAGTGAAGAAAGGAGAAGAAGGGGCGTGACACTTATAGAAGATTCAAGAGACAATTTACTTTAAAATTTTCATTTATGTCTCTAAATCTTGGCATTTTTGTTTCTGGTATGTTTTAGCTCCTTTTTTAGAATCATCTTTTCTATCATAAAATTTAGGCCCTCAATCTTATAAAATGCCTTTGGAATCACTCAAATTGGAATTAAAACCTTCTCGAATGAAAGGGTCAAAATTCATGTCAACTAATATTAGAAAATATACACCAGAGGGATTTTAACTATCTCAGGGCTTTTTATGATTTTCAGGGCCTCTAAGAACCCCAAAGAACTCAAATTTATCATTTAAAAGGCCCTCCTATGAGAATTTCAAAATTTTCCCAAATTTACCATTATGTTTTCTAACTATTTCGTTAATTTCTGTTTAGCTATTTTAGCCTCTGTTTCAGGGTACCTCTGGCCTCTTAAATTCATTATTTAATGTCTAGATTATTATTCTAAATTTTTTGAACCTTAACCAATTCATTTCAAAGGACCTGCTTTAAAAATGTATTCATTTCCGTCATTTTAACAAAAATTGAACATTACATTAAGGTCCCATTATGATACAATCTAGCGGTAGGTACTCCAAAGGCAAAGGTTTGGAGCAAGTTAAGATAGGATAAGCTTGTGTTTTTGCTATAACTTTTTAGGATACTTGAATGAAAAGTTGTAGGCATACTTTTAGTTTGTACTTTTAATGCACAGGTATTATTTGACCCTTAGGCTACACATTCCTTTATATCCCTTTTCTTTGCTTTACAATTTGGTATAGATGCAACATATTTAGTTAAATCATTAGTGATAGCCACATCAATAGGAAATTGGTTACAGTCGACCATGTGTATAAGTCATATGATGTTCTAGTGGGAGGTAAGTAGTTGTTAGTTGACTTAGTAGTCCTTGATATGATGGACTTTGATGGATTGCATGGACTAGTTATATTCTTATCATGCCAAACTTGGTTGTCAAAATAAAGTGGTGAGATTTGAATTGCCTAAGGGAAAAGTGTTTATCTTTCAAGGTGATTGGAGCTTAACACCTAATAATTTGATTTCTACCTTGAGTGCTTGTAGATTGTTGAGAAAATGGTGGAGAGGGTATTTGGCAATGGTTAAAGACATATATGTCATAGGAGAAAGTATAGAGCATGTGCTTATAATATGTAAATATCTAGACATCTTCCCAGTAGAATTGACAAGTTTACCTCCAAGTGGCTCTGGTAGTTTTTAAAGAGTTGAAAGAGCAATCACAAAACCTCCTTCACAAAAGTTTTATATGCCCTAGTTTTTCTCCATAGGGTGCTCTGATGCCATTAGCAAAGATAATGACATAGGTGCACCAAGTTGAAATGTGATGTATAGCATGGTGGCACTACATGATAAAAGTGTGACATGTAACACCATAAAATATTAACACTATCTAGCCTCCCTCTGGGCTCGGTTCCATATGATTTCCAAAGAACCAGTACAAACTGTGGCATTTTCATGCTATAAAACGGGGTTTCAAACACTCATCTTCTACCCCGTGGGTCCTGTGAACGCATCATTCATATTCTCTACTCACACTCCATTTATACAACTCATACATAGCATAAAACAAGCCATAAGCCACGGGAATGGAGCCAAAAACCAAGAAAGTGCATTTTCTTAAATGGACCCAAAAGTCAGATTTTTGACTCTAAATTTGGAAAATCATAACTAATTAGAGAAAAATGAGAATCTAGCAAACCATAGCTTTTTGGAAAGCTCTAAGTGTTAACTTTACAATAAAAATATTTCCCAACCACACTCTCAGCTTTTGGACCATGTTTGACATCAAAAATGGGACAGAGGTCCGGCTATCCCTGTTTCTAACGTAGCTTACTGTCATGAATTAGAAAATTCATAATTAAATCTAAAAAAATCAAATCTGGGAAAAATATACCAATTTTGAAATCTACAGATGTCTAATAGAGGAAATAAATAAGTCCCAATCAGTTCAGTAGCCCTTAGACCTCGAAAACTGATGGAACAATAACGAAGGTTAGGTGGCTCCCCTGATGCTGATACAGAACTTCAGACAGTTCATTCTCTCTCTACAGACCTCTGATTGAGGTGATTATAGTTTTTATAGGTCACTATGGGTGTTTAGTTTATGCATATAAAATTTCAAAACAATTAGACACCTTTTAGTCGATGAATGACACAGAATCATTTTTGAACCTATGGTAACAGTGCATTGACCAAACCATTAAAATTCCCAAATTTCAACAATTGGTCAAATATTTCCTAGACCTCTAAATATTAGCCACTTTAGTTTCCCAAGAAGCTCTCTACAAACTCTAGAGGCATGCTAAATTTTATATCAAGAAGAGCTCATTTGGTCATACTTTGACGTAGCTCACAAATTTGACGGTTTTGGCACCCAAAATGGTTCAAAGGGGGTCCAAGTGGCCTCCCACATATTCTCACACCTCATGGATAAGTTTTAAAGCATGAAAATAGTCTATATAACATGTCCAAGTGGTCCAAATCATCATACATTTCAAACTCACTATGCTATGGGCCAAAATACACTATCACATGCAAGCCACAAAAAGGGCAAATCCCACATTTGCATTACTTTGGCTATCTACATAATTTATACATCATTTTTCCTTACATTTACACTTGCTACAACATTTACATCTCGAAAATAGAAGGTGCATATTCATTTTTGGCACCTCTTTACATCAAATGAGTCAAAACAAACAAAAATTCATCTAACATTCTCCTAGGCTCCTTGGTGTGCACTTGATTCTCCTTGAGCTCCACCTAGCATGTTAAGTTGGGAGGGGAAGCGGTGAGATTCATGGAATCTCAGTAACTCATGCACTCATTCAAGAAAGCAATCAAGGCATATAACAAGTCAAAGCATGTAAATAAGCTTCTAACCATTCACAATCATACAATACATGTTGTACATGCCATGAAAAAACCATATCAATGCCACAAATGAGCTCTAGGGACTTTTGGTCTAGCCTCACCCGAGTTTAGGGACTTTTGGATGGCCTCACCCGAGTTTAAGGACTTTTGACTTGGCCTCACTCGGTTATGAGACTTTTGGCCTTGTCTCACCCATCTCAAGGGACTTTCGGCTCTACCTCACCCATCTCAAGGGACTTTCGGCACTACCTCACCCGAGCAATTCTCACAATCCAACACACAAGCACATTGGAACCAATGTATCAAAGCAATAACATATGGCATATCTCACACAATAAGCATATACACAAGCATACAATGACCATTGCATCCAAGAGTGCAACAAGAAAGAGTGGAGAGAGAGCTACCTTTTGAGCCAACACAAGCCTTTCCTTTCAATTTCTCTTCTCCCTTCTTAGTTTCACACTCACACCTTGATGGAGGTGCTTCTCTTGAGCCTAGACACAACAAAGAGCATGGATTACTCTCTGATAACTTAACAACTCTTAGGAGTTCTTCAGAGCAAACCTTTCTAACATATAAGAACCTAGGGGTTCTCTCTCTCTCTATAATCTCACCAACTCTTCCTCTCTCTCAAGCTCTCATGGTGGTAGAATCAACATTCTCAAAGAAAACAAAGAAGTTCAGGAGTGGTTTTCCACTTTCCTTCTTCTGACCTATGCCTAAAATCCAACTAATTTCACAAGCAAAACCATAGAAAGAGAGGGCAAAGAGAGAAGATCAAGATTCTAAGAAGAAAAGAGAGAAGCTTGCTTACCGTTCCTTTGTTCTTCCTCAGTCTCTTGGTCTTTCTCACTCTCCACGCCTCTTTTCTCTGCTTGGGTCGAAGTCTAGGTCAAATAAGAGAGAAAGAATGAATGGGGACGTTTAAAGAAGTCAAATTCTCGCTTTTTACGCTTTTCCGGACCAATTTTCGCTATAGCGAGAATTAACCTTCGCTACGGTGAGCACGTATCAGTTTCAGACCCCCATTTTCGCTATGGGTGCGCGCTATGGCGAGCAGCTCCCTGGTTTTTGTATGAGATGCCTGCACTCGCTATAGCTAGAAGCATTTTCGCTATAACGAACAGTTACTCTCACTATAGATAGATCATTTCTCGTTATAACGAACAGGTACATTCGATATAACTAGACATTTTCTCGCTATTGCGAGAAGACTTAGAAAAATTTCTGGACTTCGAAAATTTTCAGCTTTCTTTTTTCTTTTCCTTTTCTTTTTCCGGTTGTTACATTTCTACCCCTCTTAAATGAAATTTTGTCCTCAAAATTTAAAAACTTATCTCAAGGGAATAACTATGGATATTTTTGTCTCATTTCATCTGCCAATTCCCAGGTTGCTTCCTCAGATGTCAGACATCTCCAGATCACTTTCCCCAGAGGAATGTTTTTACTTATCAGCTGTTTCAGCTTAGCATCCACAATTCTCTCCAGTTTCACTACATAGGAAAGATCTTGCTGCAATTGCACATACTCATATTCTATGACATGTGAGGGGTCTGGTAAATACTTGTTCAACTGGGAGACATAAAAAACACTGTAGATTTAGGCTAGGTTAGGAGGTAAGGCTATTCGGTAAGCCACGGGTCCAATTTTCTCAAGGATTTCAAATGGACCAATATACCTAGGACTAAGCTTCCTTACCCTCATTGACCGACCTACTCCCGTCACTAGAGATACTCGAATGAAAATATGGTCTCCAATCTCAAACTCTAACGGCCTCCTTCGCTTATCAACATAGCTTTTCTACCTACTCTGGGCCGTGAGGAGTCTCTTTCTAATCAATTCTATTTGTCTGGTGGTCTGGTCTACAATCTCAGTTCCTATCATACTCCTCTTACCTAGCTCAACCCAACACAGAAGGGATCTACACTTTCTCCCATACAAAGCCTCATAAGGGGCCATCTGAATACTGGAATGGTAACTATTATTATACGCAAACTCTGCTAACAATACATACGCATCCCAGTTACCCCTCATTTCTAACACACATGCCCTCAACATGTCTTCCAATGTCTGGATGGTCCTTTCAGTCTGACTATCTGTCTGGGGGTGATATGCAGTACTAAACCGTAACCTGGTCCCTAAGGCATGCTGCAATGACCTCCAAAAGTTCGATGTGAACCTGGGGTCTCTATCTGAAACTATGCTACTGGGTACTCCATGAAGTCGCACTATCTCTCTGATGTACAACTGGGCTAATCTATCCAGTGTATGAGTAGCCCTGATAGCTAAAAAGTGTGCAGACTTCGTCAATCTATCCACAACTACCCAAATAGCATCGTGTCCAGAGGATGTCCTGGGTAACCCCATAACAAAGTCCATGGCTATACTATCCCACTTCCACTCAGGGATATCTAGAGGTTGCAACAACCCAGCCGGCTTTTGATATTCTATCTTTACCCTCTGATACACTAGGCATCTAGTCACATAATCCGTCATATCATTCTTCATCCATGGCCACCAGAAAATTCTTTTCAAATCCTGATACATCTTGGTGGCACCTGGGTGGATAGTATACTTACTCTTATGTGCCTCTTCTAAAATGCTTTCTCTCAACTCATTCCGATTAGGCACACAGATTCTATCTCGATATACTATCATACCATCCTCAGACGCCTTGAAATCTGAGGTCTTACCTTGGGAAATCTCATTCCTGATCCGTTTCAGGAACTCATCCTCTCTCTGGGCATCTAAGATATGGGTTCTCAATATATTCTCAACTCAGGTTTCACTCAGATACAATTTACCCGATACCACCTGACAAGAGAGGTTCAAGTTTCTAAACTTCTCTAAGAGCTCTTGCTCCCTAATCATCATATGGGTTACATGGATGGATTTTCTACTCAGGGCATTCGCCACCATATTGGCCTTGCCCAGATGATATTTCAACACATAATCATAGTCTTTCAAGAATTCCATCCATCTCCTCTGTTTCATATTGAGTTCTTTCTGGTCAAACAGGTATTTCAGACTCTTGTGGTCATTATAGATCTTTATGGCAGCACCATACAGATAGTGTCTCTAAATTTTAAGAGCAAACACTACGACGGCTAACTCCAGGTCATGCGTAGGATAATTCTCCTCATGAGGCCTCAACTGCCTAGAGGCATATGCCACTACTCGACCCTGCTGCATCAACACACATCCTAACCCTTTGCCCGAGGCATCACAATAAACCACAAATGGCTCACTAGGGTCAGGGATAATCAGTACATGGGCAGTGGTCAGATAGAGTTTCAACTCCTGAAAACTCTTCTCACATCTATCATCCCACATAAAAGGTGTCTCTTTCCTAGTTAGCCTCGTCAGTGGTAAGGCCATTTGAGGAAAGCTCTGAATAAATCGTCTATAATATCCTGCCAAACCTAAGAAACTCCTAACCTCGGTGATCGTTCTAGGCCTATCCCACTGTAACACAGCCGCAACTTTATGGGGATCAACCGCGACCCCGTCTCGTGAGATCACATGACCTAAGAATCTCACCTTGGTCAGCCAAAACTCACATTTACTAAGTTTAGCATACAACCTTTTCTCTCTTAAGGTGTCTAGGACTAATCTCAAATGCCTCTCGTGCTCCTCAAAGGATCTGGAGTACAGTAAAATATCATCAATGAAGACCACTACAAACTAATCTAGATACGGTCTGAATACCCTGTTCATGTAATCTATGAATACAGCGAGCGCATTCGTCAATCCGAATGGCATCACAAGGAACTCATAGTGCCCAAATCTCATTCTGAAGGCCGTCTTGGAGACGTCTTCAGTTCTCACTCTCAACTGGTAGTACCCAGATCTAAGATCTATCTTGGAAAACACAGATGCCCCAGCCAACGGATCTAACAAATCATCAATTCTAGGGAGAGGATATTTATTATTGATTGTAACTTTATTCAACTCCCTGTAATCTATACACAAATGCAAGCTATCATCCTTCTTTTTGACAAATAACACCGGAGCTCCCCAAGGTGAAACACTAGGGCGGATAAACCCTTTCTCTAACAATTCCTCTATCTGCTCTTTCAATTCAGCCAGCTCAGCAGGAGCCATCCTGTAAGGAGCTTTGGACACCGGTCCAGCCCTAGGCATTATATCTATAGGGAACTCTAATTCTCTCTCAGGGGGTAGGCCACTAAAGTCAAACTCTTTAGGGAAAACCTCTGGGAATACCCTGACAACTGGGATCTCCTCTATCCCTTCTTCTACCTCAACCTGAATAGAGAAAAAGACTAGAAACCCTTGACATCCACACTCCAAATATCTCTCAGCCTGGGCAGTAGTCATAAAGGATAACTCAGCTCCTACCCTAGGTATGGTCCCATAAATAGGTAGGAAAATAGTTCGATGTTCACAATCAAGTATGGCATTATTTGTGGCCAACCAGTTCATACCAATAATCAAATCAATATCATGGAAGGGCATACAGATCAAATCAATAGTGGTATGACAATGGTTAAATTGAACAGTGACATTTAAGCAAGTATGGGAAGTAACAACGTGGCCTCTAGTAGGTGTAGTGACAGACAAGTGAAATGGCAAGACACTAATGACCAGACCCAATTGCCTCACACAATCATAGGATATAAACGAGTGACTAGCACCCGAATCAAATATAGCAACTACAGGAAAGCTATTCACTATCAGCGTACCTCGGATCAAATTGGGAGATGCACTGGCTTCTTGCTGAGTGAGGGCGAACACTCGGTCGTGGATCTGTGGCCTAGGAGGAGGTGCTGTATCTATCTGAGAACAGTGTCTAGCAATGTGCCCCGGCTTCCCACATTTGAAACATGTCACCTGAGACTGCTGGAAGGATGACTGGCTCCGAGGAGGTGGCATACCCCGTTGTGGCCTTCTATTCCATGGCCCCTTGCCTCTCTTCTTGGTGCTAGGTGTTAAACTAGAACCCTCTTCTGGTTTCGGCCTTTTCAAATTCGAAACCCTCTTCTGACTAGCTGTAGTCGCAGCAGGCATGATAGCTTGCAGATTAGTCTCAATCACCTTGCTGACCTCCACAAGGGTATTGAACTTCTTGATCCGCTGTGGAGTGACTCTGTCGCTAATCAAGGGCTTCAACCCAGTCTCAAACTACTCACATCTCCAAGGTTCATCATCATACCTCTGGAGGTAAGAGGAATACTAAGACAACTCAATGAACTTGGCCACATATTGGTCCACAGTTATCTCATCCGTCTGTCTCAAGCCCATAAATTCCATCTCTTTCTTCTTCCTCACTGAATTAGGGACATATTTCTCATAAAACTCGACTAAGAAGCTTTCCCAAGTTATTTGTATATTCTTGGTCTCCATCAGGGGTTTCGTGCTACACCACCATCTATCAGCTTCCTTTTGTAACATGAAAGTGGCTAGCTGAGCTTTCTGCTCGATGGTACAATCCACCACCGAGAATATTTTCTTTAGCTACATAACCCAAGCCTCCACCTTATCCACATCCAACTCCCCGTCAAACGAGGGTGGATTATTCTGCCTAAACTGCTTTAACACTTTTTGGATAGGCGTCTGAGTCTGTGAAGCAGCAGGCTCCTGGGGAGGTATAGGTGGAATGCTGGATATGGATGGTTGAGGTACAAGGGCTTCTCTCTTGGCTTTTTCTTGCCTGGCCAGGGTATCTTGTAAATGCATGATCATATCATGCTATTGCTGGGCAATGTACCTCTGTTGTTCCAGCATCTCTTGGTGCTGGCCCATCATGGCCTCATACCAGTCAAGCCTCTCCATGACGGCCCGCAGAGGTTCCTCAGGCCCAATAGGAACCTCTGGCTCAGCTCTCTGAGCCCTGGGTGGTCTGCCTCTACCCCTGCCCCATCTAGTCTCAACCATGTCTGAAAAGAAGTAGCAATCCTCAGTTTACAATGATATCACAAACACATATACATGAGGATGCTACCACTTCCATGGCCATTCACACTAAATACAAGCAAATCACATCATTCAAGAGCCTAACATCGAGCAAAAGTGCCTGAACCTTTGCTCTGATACCAAAAATGTAACACCATAAAATATTAACGCTATCTAGCCTCCCTCTGGGCTCGGTTCCATATGATTTCCAAAGAACCAGTACTAACCGTGGCATTTTCATGCTATAAAACAGGGTTTCAAACACTCATCTTCTGCCCCGTGGGTCCTGTGAATCCATCATTCATATTCTCTAATCACACTCGATTTATACAACTCATACATAGCATAAAACAAGCCATAAGCCATGGGAATGGAGCCGAAAACCAAGAAAGTGCATTTTCTTAAATGGACCCAAAAGTTAGATTTTTGGCTCTAAATTTGGAAAATCATAACTAATTAGAGAAAAATGGAAATCTATCAAACCATAGCTTTTTGGAAATCTCTAAGTGCTAACTTTATACTAAAAATACTTTCCAACCACACTCTCAGGTTTTGGACCATGTTTGATATCAAAAATGGGATAGAGGTCTGGCTGTCCCTGTTTCTGGCGCAGCTGTCATGAACTTCAAAAATTCATAATTAAATCCAAAAAAAATCTAATCTAGGAAAAATATACCAATTTAGAAATTTACAGATATCTACTAAAGGATAAAAATAAGTTCTGATCATTTCAGTAGCCCTTAGACCTCGAAAACTGATGAAACAGTAACGAAGGTCAGGTGGCTCCCCTGATGCTGATATAGAATTTTAGACAGTTCATTCTCTCTCTACAGACCTCCGATTGAGGTGATTCTAGTTCTGATAGGTCACTATGGGTGTCTAGTTTATGTATATAAAAGTTCAAAACAATTAGACACCGTTTGATCTATGAATGACACAGAATCATTTTCGGACCTATAGTCACAGTGCATTGACCAAACCATTAAAATTCCCAAATTTCAACAATTGGTCAAATATTCCCTAGACCTCCAAATATTACCCACTTTAGTTTCCCAAGAAGCTCTCTACAAAATTTAGAGGCATGCCAAATTTTATATCAAGAAGAGCTCATTTGGTCATACTTTGACGTAGCTCACAAATTTGGCAATTTTGGCACCCAAAATGGTTCAAAGGGGGTCCAAGTGGCCTCCCACATATTCTCACACCTCATGGACAAGTTTTAAAGCATGAAAATAGTCTATATAACATGTCCAAGTGGTCCAAATCATCATACATTTCAAACTCACTATGCTACGGGCCAAAATACACTATCACATGCAAGCCACAAAAAGGGCAAATCTCACATTTGCATTACTTTGGCTATCTACATAGTTTATATATCATGTTTCCTTACATTTACACTTGCTACAATATTTACATCTTGAAAATAGAAGGTGCATATTCATTTTTGGCACCTCTTTACATCAAAAGAGTCAAAACAAACAAAAATTCATCTAACATTCTCCTAGGCTCCTTGGTGTGCACTTGATTCTCCTTGAGCTCCACCTAGCATGTTAAGTTGGGAGGGGAAGGGGTGAGATTCATGGAATCTCAGTAGCTCATGCACTCATTCAAGAAAGCAATCAAGGCATATAACAAGTCAAAGCATGTAAATAAGCTTCTAACCATTCACAATCATACAATACATGTTGTACATGCCATGAAAAAACCATATCAATGCCACAAATGAGCTCTAGGGACTTTTGGTCTAGCCTCACCCGAGTTTAGGGACTTTTGGATGGCCTCACCCGAGTTTAAGGACTTTTGACTTGGCCTCACTCGGTTATGAGACTTTTGGCCTTGTCTCACCCATCTCAAGGGACTTTCGGCTCTACCTCACCCATCTCAAGGGACTTTCGGCACTACCTCACCCAAGCAATTCTCACAATCCAACACACAAGCACATTGGTACCAATGCATCAAAGCAATAACATATGGCATATCTCACACAATAAGCATATACACAAGCATACAATGACCATTGCATCCAAGAGTGCAACAAGAAAGAGTGGAGAGAGAGCTACCTTTTGAGCCAACACAAGCCTTTCCTTTCAATTCCTCTTCTCCCTTCTTAGTTTCACACTCACACCTTGATGGAGGTGCTTCTCTTGAGCCTAGACACAACAAAGAGCATGGATTACTCTCTGATAACTTAACAACTCTTAGGAGTTCTTCAGAGCAAACCTTTTTAACATATAAGAACCTAGGGGTTCTCTCTCTCTCTATAATCTCACCAACTCTTCCTCTCTCTCAAGCTCTCATGGTGGTAGAATCAACATTCTCAAGGAAAACAAAGAAGTTCAGGAGTGGTTTTCCACTTTCCCTCTTCTGACCCATGCCTAAAATCTAACTAATTTCACAAGCAAAACCATAGAAAGAGAGGGCAAAGAGAGAAGATCAAGATTCTAAGAAGAAAAGAGAGAAGCTTGCTTACCTTTCCTTTGTTCTTTCTCATTCTCTTGGTCTTTCTCACTCTCCATGCCTCTTTTCTCTCCTTGAGTCGAAGTCTAGGTCAAATAAGAGAGAAAGAATGAATGGGGACGTTTAAAGAAGTCAAATTCTCACTTTTTACACTTTTCCAGACTAACTCTCGCTATAGCGAGAATTAACCTTCACTACGTTGAGCACGTATCAGTTCCAGACCCCCGTTTTTGCTATGGCGTGCGCTACGGTGAGCAGCTCCCTGGTTTTTGTATGAGATGCCCGCACTCGCTATAGCTAGAAGCATTTTCACTATAGCAAACAGCTACTCTCGCTATAGCTAGACCATTTCTCGCTATAGCAAACAAGTACATTCGCTATAACTAGGCCTTTTCTCGCTATTGTGAGAAGACTTAGAAAAATTTTTGGACTTCGAAAATTATCAGCTTTCTTCTTTCTTTTCCGTTTCTTGTTACGGTTGTTACATGATGGCACCATATGATATTGCGATATAAGTGCAGTGGCATTATGTAACATTATGGTATAGGTGTGGTGGCACTAACTGTGACATGTACACATGTGGCAACTTTTAATGGTGGTCATGGTCCTTTCTTTGAGACCAACTCCATATACATTTTCCAAATTTAAAATTGTATTTTGAATTGAGAGATTTATTGTCCATGTAGTTTAGTGTATCTTTAAAGTATCTATTAAAAATAAAATGAAATAAAATGTAGTTTAATTGTTTTACTTGAATATTCTATTGTAAAAAACTTAATGTGCACTTACTTTTCCTTTTACGCACTTTAATATTTATGCACTCATTAAATCTGTTGTGACTTACCCCAATATTTTTATGTTTATTTTTCAAATTTGTAACTAGTAGAGTGAAGTGCTTTAGGATTGTGTACTTCCTAAACAATATTCATTTGGTTAGTTGGTGCATGTGTTAGACTCCAAGGTGTGACGGCTACTAAATTTTGAGTTAGGGTTGTGCAGAGTGAGAGTTTTTAATGTGTTGTATGCCTTATAAGAGCCATTGTGTTGTTATGTTGTTTCTTAGACTATGGTTGTTTATACAAGTTAGGAAATATTCGATTTTTAGGTGAGGAGTTGCTGGATTTTAGATGACCCCTAAGTGTTTTTGAAAAGTGATATATGTGCCTTAAAAGTGTGATTATATTGTTGTGGTATTTATAACTTGTTGGGGCTCCATATGTGTATCTTCTTTTAGGCTTCCTAAGCTAGGCTAGCTCTTAGGTGCTAGTCACGTCTTAAGGTTATGGCTCATGACAATTTTAGCTCTCATGACCTTAATCCTATTGCTATGGTGTTGATGAATATTCCTTGGTTTTGGTTTCTCAAAATGTATAACTTTTAATTAAAATGTTTCATGTAATCATTTACACTTTCATCTTGGTTTTTGTACACCTCTAAGAGGGAGGATGCATTTATAATCTTGATTTTATTCATTGCAAACTAGACATAGAAGTATTCAACGAGTTGGCCAAAGTTATTGATTGAGTTTTAAATAAGGTTATCAAACTACATCCTTGCCCTATCTTTTAGGGTAGTAAAGAATAGCCTACATCTATATTATGCCAATACTTATGCTATGTCCATTTATATGGTGAAATTTTGGAGATGATGGACAAGGTTAGCCTTTCTATTGTATTGCTTGATTGCTACCTACTTGTATCTCCTTGGTGGGTATGACATCCAAATCTTGTCTATGAATGGGAATTGTTAAATCTTGGGAAGCTTGTGTCTTTAAAGTAATCTAATTGCAATGCATTTTTGCTTTTTTGTCTTAGCATGACCTTCATAGCCTTTTACTTTTCCTTTTGGACCTTTTGTTCATCCCTTAATTTCTTGACCTCCCGTATGAGTTCATTCTTTCTTTTTATACCATCCTCCACCTCAATGACTTTGTGATGAAAATCATCTAATCGATAATTCCTATATTGTTTGGTTGGATTTCTTTAAGCACTACTCTGGGCTTCTTCTTGCCATCTTTTTCTTTGAAAAATAATGTTGTTTATACTATCTTTTAAAAATTTAACACCCTTTTCCTTTAGGGGCATGTAGTCCTCATTTAGGAAGACTTCATTTGTTCTTTCTTTCCTTCTATATTTTGGACTTAGCACGCATATCCTCTAAAATATTTTTAAACTAATATATATTGAATTAAATTATTGAAATATATTTGTAAAATATAATAAATAATATATGTATCTATTTTATATGTATATTAATATTAAATTATTTATTAAATAAAATATAAAAAACTATATATTGAATATAAAATTTTGAAAATCCAACTTAATTTCTATTGATTTTTACAAAAAAATCTAATTGAAATTTAGTTGGAAAAATTCCCACCAAGTATTAGTTGGATGAAATTCGACTAAATATATCCAATTGAAATTCAGTTGATTTTTTTCCTTTAGATTATCCTACTTATATTTATTAGGATAAATATATTGATATATTAAAGTTTATTATTTATAATAGCAAATAGATGTAATTTAATATTTTTATAAGAGAAATATAATAAAGTAGTAATAACACACACATATAATTTTATACTTTTTTATTTAGTAAAATTTAGAATAATTTATAAATATATGGTTTAATAGAATATATCTTAAATTGATGATTATATATAAGTATTTTAAATATATCATTGACTTTTATTTTTTTTATTTTTTTGTAATTTTATTATGCATTTGTAAAAATAATATTTTTATCTAATAATTAATTTCTCTTCTGTTTAACTTTTCATATATTTAACATTTTAAAAAATTTAGACATATTGAAAGAAGGCACAACCTTTGAACAAAAAGTGGAATTTGAAAGTGAAATTAATAATTTTCTCATGAAATTATTATAGTAATTTATTGTGAGAACACAAAATTTTCTATTCTTTTGTATTCTCATGGTATTTTCTTATGAAAACCATAAATAAAAATTTGCTAATTCTCATGGCAAATTATTATGAGAATGCAAAAAATATTGTAATTTTTTTTTGTTCTCACAATACTACTAAAAAAGCTTTCAATGGCGACAATAGTCGTCACTAAAAGTTCTTTTTATTTAAAAATATTTTAGTTGTAATAACCAGTTATTTAGAAATTGAATTGAAATTGATAAATTGATATGGGAGCACCCTAAAGCAAAACAAATTGAGGCTAAATGAGAACAGGGTATTAATTAGAATATTTAAAAATGTAGATAAGAGTTTAAAGATTTCTCGAAATCAGAGTCAAAATAACTAAATATAGTGCATCAAGGCATAGTAACAAAATCATAATTTTAGGTAACTTTTTGAAAACTCAAAGGATATAGTTTTAAATGATAAAATTTAAGCTCACTAGAGTTTTTAGAGGCCTAAAAAACCATAAGAATTATTAGAAGAATTAAAACCCTTCCGATGTACAATTTAGATTATTAGTTTATCAAAATATTGATCGGATAGTTCAATAAGGTTTTAAATTCAATTAATTTGAAACCATAAGGTTTTAATAAAATAGATGATCTAAATTTTATGATGGAAAGGACGATTTTAAAAAAAGAGTTAAAATGAGTTCAAACAAAGGAATGAAGTTGTGGGACGTAAACAGTATTTTAGAAAATGTTTTATAATTATTCTTTCTTCCTTTTATAGTCATCCACACCACTTGTTTTGCCCATAACCGTCCTAGCACTCTCAAAATAGACTAGAAACAAAACCAAAGGCATGGAGAAAGAGAGGAAGAAAAAGGGAGAAGACAAGGCTACCAAAGGTAAGTAAACATGAAGAATTTGCCTTTCTTGCCTTCATCAGAGTTCTTCTCCTCTTTCTTTCTATGGTTTCAGAATTTTAAATGATGGAATTTTGTGGTTGGTTCAGTACAAGGAAGGAGGAATTTAAAGAAGCTTTAGGAGCATAAGAAGCACCATTTAGCAAGGAATTGATTAAGGTACAATTTCCTATGTAAAACTTGTCTTCCTTGGTTTTCTCTTACTTTTCTCATTTCGTCTAGACCTAGAGCAATTTAGAAGGAGTTGGTTTTTGATGAAATCATGATGGGAACAAGGGTTTTGGAGTGTAGAGATTAATATGAAACCAATAAAAACCATAAAAGGGTCATAGGTTGCAAGATTCCATGCCTAGAGTTTTTATTGCACCTTAGGAAATATAAAGCTTTAAAATAATATTTTAGACCATGTAAGAATATGATTGAGCTAAGAAAAGGCTAAGGAACTCATATAGGTGCTAAATTCCCTAAAAGAGTGAATAAAACTTCATAGGTGCCCTTTCTTGTGCATGTCTTAGCCTAAGAGGGTTTGAGACACCTAGGGAGAGTTCTCTTTGCTTCTATGCATAGAAATGGTCTAGATATGAATTATAAATAGCAAAAGAATCATTGGTTTGAATTTAAAAGCTTTATTTTGAAAGTTGAAAGTTTATGGTTCTATTATGCATAAAGAAGCAACTTAGTACTAGGCTCATTAAATTGAGTTTGTAATGACTCTAGTGAGTCTAAATAAAGTCATATGGCTTGTCTTGGGTGAGAAACTGGAGTCAAGATATTGAATTATATAAGTTACTTCATTATACCACTAAAAGGAGCCATATAGAAGCCTAAAGCTAGAATTAGCTTATGTAAGGCTTATATAAGGCTAGAAATAGTTCCATTGATACATTTG
Source organism: Erythrophleum fordii (assembly GCA_032878935.1). NCBI lineage: Eukaryota > Viridiplantae > Streptophyta > Magnoliopsida > Fabales > Fabaceae > Erythrophleum > Erythrophleum fordii. Next base: position 4,450,744 of record JAVQMF010000055.1, read on the forward strand.
TGTCTTGTTTGATGTGTCTAGGCCAAACAAGTCAAGTCTCTTCCAAGTGTCTTTGTGAGGTTGAGAAAGGGAAGTGAGACACCAAAAAGGGAAATTGTGCTTCTTAAATAAAGGTAGCTCTTCATCAATTCTTGTGTACTTATGTTAGTTATTTAATTATCATTGATTGCTTGTATGTATGTATGGATTATGAATTATGTCCATTACTATTGGTTTGATGATTTGATGTAATTATTTAACTTGATATGCATTGGTAATGTGAAATGGCTCTTAATGAGTAAGGTTGTGCTAAAAGTCCTTTAATTTAAGTGAGGTGAAGCTAAAAGTCCCCAACTAAGGGTGAGACAATGCCAAAAATCTCAAGAACGAGTGAGGCTAAGTCAAAAGTCTCTAAAAGTAAGTAAGACAAATCCAAAAGTCCTTAATAATTGAGTAAGGCAAAACAAAAAATCCCTAGAACTTGTTTTGACCTTGATGAATCCATATGATTTTATAAATACGATTATGTTTGATATTTGGATGCTTATGGTGGATTCTTGCTTTCTTTGACATGATAACATTCCTTATAAGTATACTTGAAGGGTGAATGAGTTATTGGGATTCATAGAATCTTATTCTCCCCCATATTATTTCTATCCATATCTAGGGAACTCTCAAGGAGCAAGGAATGGAGATCAACAAGGGCGATTGGCAATACTTTGACAATATTTTAGGATTTTATGTAATATGTTGCACATGAGACATTCTACATGCTATTTTTGTAATGTAAACATTCCCACAATTGTAAAAGTATAGGATTATGATGTAAGAGTCAATTTTAATGTAAAGGTGCAAGAATATGCAATTTAGGTATGTATGTACCATGGTATATGTATGTATAATGCCAAGTGGATGAGTGATTTTGAGTTGCATGACATTTGAGACTTGATACAATAGTCATATATGCTATATTTCATGTTTGGGACGTGCTCAAATGGCCATATGACTTAAGGAAGCTCAAGTTGAACCAATTGGAACCATACATATGCCATTTTCAGCCATATTTTGCTCTTGAACCAAAATTTAATCAAATGAGCAAATTTTTAGACAAAATTTGGCAATATTTTAGATCTCATTTGGTGATTTTCACAAACCAAAGAACATAATTTTAGGAGCTCTAAAAAATTTATGATAATTTTTCAAAGTTGGCTAAAATTTGTAGAATTGCTTGGGTATTGTTCATACGGTCAGATATGATTTTTTATGTATTTGAGGGGCCAAATGAACTCCAATGCTTATGAAATTTTACAAAAATATATTTGGCATTATAAGCTTTCCATTTCTGTGAGTTTGCACAAAATAGAGTTATGTAGCCAAAGATATGTGTGCTCAAAGTTTAGGTTCTATCATGGATCTGAACACTGATATAGTTATTGTTCCATTAGTTTTTCATGGTACAAATGAAATTGTTTTGATCCAAAATTTTTATTGCATGTATTTCATGTTTTGAGATTTCCATAAAGTCTTAATTTTCATAAATCAAAATTTTCCAGCTCAAGATATGAATTTTTGAAGTTAATGTCTAATATGAGCATCTAGATGAAATTGTGCAATTGTGAAAGTTTGATGTGCATAGCTCAAGATCCAAATTTTGTGTTTCTTTTTATGATGTTTCATGTTGAACAAATCTTTTTAGGATGAGTTCTAAGTTCTATATGATAAAGTTATGCTTTTATGCTTAAATGAAGAATTTAAGCCCTTAATATCAGTTTATTTTGCTACTAAAAGTGATAGAAATAAGGAAATTGATGTTGTAAGTATGATATAATGTAGAATATGTGCTATTTTGTTATAGTATGACATTAGTGGTGTAATGCCACATTAAGATAGGATGAATTTTACATCATATTGTGCTTATAACATTATCTTTCATAAATTCAACACTTTTAGCAACAATAAATACCATCACTAGATGTCAAAATATTTTATTTTTGCTTAAATGCACCATTTCAACTTAACAATCTCAACTTTCATCCTTAATATACTTACTCAACCATAAATATTACAAAAATAGGCAAGGAACTCGGGTTTAAGACCATACATTCTAAACTATCAAATTTCCATGGTTTCACATAGTTACATAATTCTGACATTAACTTCAAAAATTCATAACTTGAACTAGAAATTTTCAAATTGAGCAAATGAGCACTTTCTGGAAAGCTCAAGACATAATCTACATGCTAGAAAAAGTTTAGATAAAAAAAAAAGTCATTTGAGCCACAAAACACTAATGGAATAATACCACTATTAGATTTTCATATACATACAGACCTAAAATTTTAACCTTGTATATCTTAAGTTACACAACTCCAAATTGAGTGATCACAGTGACTATGGAAAAATTATAATGCCAAATATATGGATATAAAATTTCATGAGCATTGGAGTTTTTTTGGCTCCTCAAATATATAGAAAACTAGAACTAACAAAATGAATAGTGACAGGACAATTCTACATAATTTAGCTAATTTTGAAAAATCATAATAAATTATACAGAGTTTCAAAATTTATGTTCTTTAACTCTATGAAAAAATTTAAATGAGATCTAAATTATTGCCAAATTTCATGACAAAATTCATTCATTTGTTCTAGTTTTGGTTCAGGGGTAAATTATGGCTCATTTTGACATCTAAGTGGCTCCAAATGGTCCAAAATGAAATTTCTTTATGCAAGTGACTATATGAGCATGTCCAACACATAATTTGCAATATATATGGGCATCATAGTAGGGCCAATACCTTATGGAACTCAAATCCACTCTCTCACTTAGCCTTATACACACTCTTTCCATGACACATACATGTCAAAAATGCATATTCTTGTATATTTGTCTTCAAATATGGTACATACATCATATTTTCCTACTTTTACATATAAGTGAGGGTCTAAATTACATAAATAACAAATACATCCATACTTTGACATCAAATCACACAAATCCTATTCTATTGTCAAAGTAGCATAATTCAATCTTTTTGGCCTCCATTCTTTGCTCTTTGAGAATTTACTAGACAATGTTAGACATAAAGTGGAGGAGAGTGAGATTCAAAGAATCCCAATAGTTCATTCACCCTTTCAAGCATACATACATGGCATGTTATCATGTTAAAGAAAGCAAGCATGCATCAAATGCTTCCCAATATCAAATATAATCATATTTTCAAAGACATATGGATCTATCAAGATAAAAAACAGGCTCTAAGGACTTGTAGTTTAGCCTCACCCAATTGTTTAGGACTTTTGGATTAGCCTCATCCACTTTTTAAGGACTTTTAACTTAGCCTCACTCATTCTTAAGACTTTTGGTCTTGTCTTACCCTTAATTAGGGACTTCTGGTTTTGCCTCACCCAAATCAAGGGACTTTTGCCACAATCTCACTCATTAAAAGCCATATACATTCCATATGCAATTTAAGAAGCATAATGGTACCAAAGTATCAAACCGATAGCAATAGAAATGTTTCATGACTCAACCATACATACAAGCAATCAATTACAATCAAACAACTAAGATATGCATACAAGAATGGATGACGAGTTATCTTAAGTCAAGAGGCACAAGTTCTTTCTTTGGTTCTTACTTCCTTACCTTGACCTCACACACACATACTTGGGAGAGGCTTGATTTTCTTAGCCTAAACACATTAAACAAGATACAAATACATTAATGGAACCATCTCTAATCTCACATAAACTCTACACAAGCTAATTCTAGCTTATGGCATCCATATGGCTCCATTTAGTGGCATAATGAAACAACTTATATAATTCATCATCTTAGCTCCAATTTCTCATTCAATCTAAGTCACATTGTAACATCCCTAAAATTAGGATTTTCTAATTATTTAGTATCTTATGTAATGAATTTATTAAGCTTTAATAAGGTGAATTTGAATGAAATAGCTTTGTATATGAGAAGTATAAACTGAATAGGACCCATAGGAATTTTTTGGATTTTTAGGGGGGGTCTAAAGGGCACAGGGGCAAAATCATCATTTGTCACCTGGACGAACTTTGATAATTTTTCTGCAAGGAAAGGGAATTCAGAACTGGTCCAATATATATATATATATATATATATATATCAATAGCTAGGAAATAATGCATAGAAAATTATAAAATTCATTGCGTAAAATTCTGAATTCGTGATGACCAGAAAATGGCCTGGAACAATTATAAGCTTATACGGAGACGAACTAAAACCCTAAACTTGAGTTAGCTGTCTCAAGAAATTCTATGCAGAAAAATCTACCAGGTAGTGGTGACAGAATATAGAAATAATAAAATAATAGAATATTATAAAAATAAATAATATTTAAATATATGGTAGAAAACATTAAATGGGACCCACATAGCCCTAAATAATATTAAAATATAGCAGAGAACTCAGAAAATGCAGATTAAATAAGATATTACGGAGAACCTACAAAATGGTAGCAATTTTATAAATTCTAGCTAGGGAAAAGCTAACATGGCACTTGGGAGCTGGGAAGGCGTTGATGTGGCATCATGTGTGAAAAAGAAATTAGAACTTGTAAGAGAATTTTGAAAACTAAATGAACTACAATGCCATTATGCAAGCTTACATAAGTGAATCTTAGAAAATCTCACGTATTGCAAAAAAGTTACCATTGACATCAACATGATATAGATGCTGACTTAAGCATCATTAAATGCAATCTTATCTTAACACATTACTAAAAAGTATCCATGGTAATCCAATGGCTAATATTTATCCATAAAACATGATACAATCTAAACTGTTGATACAATCCAATGACTTATATTTCTTTACCTTTTCAAGATCAAATTACAATCTTTGATCTAATTCAAAAGCCTATATTTAATCTCTTATTTCAAGGTTAAATCTTAAAAATTCATTTAATCTAAAGGCCAAGATCTTCCACCTTAAAGTTGATTAAATCTTAACCATTTGTTTGTAAATAAAATATATACAAAATACACACACACCTTCACGCCACACTCACACACACAAATTTGGCCAAGACAATGAGAAGAAGAATGAGGAGAAGCTTGGCCTAAGGAAGAAGAAAAGGGAGGAGAAAGAGAGAAAAAAAGGCTACCGGAGGAAATCAAACATTGTGAAATCAAGGTAACAGATAGACTTTCTTCTTTTTGGTTTTTTTTTTCTATTTTCCTCCAGGAATTTTTCTCTTCTCTTCCTTTCTAATTTTCGACGATGGTAAGAGGAGATGGGAAATTTTATTGTTTCCATGAATTCAAGCCAAGAAAAGATGGAAAAATCATATATATGGCTTATGGGCTCATGTAATTCAAGAAAATTCCTATTCTTGGCAATTTTTCTACAAACCATGAAACTTTGTATTTCAAGATGCCATGGGAGAAATTAAAGAGAAAATAAATGGGGAAATAATGGAAGAAAGCCTAAGAAAGAGGAAGATTAATATAGCTATGATTTTCATGAAGAAATTGGCAAGAAACCCTTGAACTTTAACTTGAAAAATTTGTAGAATATATATGAAATCTTTAGAAATTGATTCAGGGCTTTTGTTTATCTTTGAATATGTATGTGTGGCTATTTAGTGACATGAAAATGAAGCAAATTCACATGTCTTCCTTGATGCATAGGTTTGGCCAACACATGTACATAAACTTAGAGAAGAGTTTTCTTAAATCCAACTAAATTACATTAATCTACATAAAAAATAAGGCTTATGGTGAAATTTTGGTGAATTATGGATCACTATATAAGAAGTCAAATTTTTGAAAAAAGGTATTGACTAAGAAGTTCTTGAAATTTTTACTAATGTTATTTGATATGTGTTGGATGATTTTTGTGGCTTGATATGTTCTATGTGTTGTCTGGATTATACTGATATTTATTTTGTGAATTTTGGAGCCCATTTGTGATAGTTAGAAAATTACATAGCTTTATGTCAAGAATAGAATATGTGATAACATATGTTCTGGATTTGCACTATTTGTTGTGCTAATATATTGTCTAATTTCTTGACATGGATAATGTGTTATTTACTGCCTGATTTTATGAGTATAGGTTATTTGGTAAAGGACTAACTATTATATATATAATATGGTAGAGTAGCCATGATGAAATAGCCTTATAGGGGATGAGCCCTGTGTGTGCCAAAGTTAGCCACTGGGTAGCTACTGCAGTGCTGGATGTCCAATTTTAATTAAGAAAAAGACTTAAAAATATCCAAACTACTAATTAAGACCAGTGAGGGCCATTTGAATATTTTGGACTTATTGGGCTTTATTGAGCCTTCTGTATACCTGAACGAGCATTTTATGGCTACATTGGACTCTATTCTATAACTTGACATTGGACCTTAATTTATGGATTATTTGACACTGGATGGGCTTCAGGACAAATTTGGACTTAGAAAAGTGAAAAGATAATTCTAAGTATGTAAATATAATTTTTCAAACTCCACTATATTGTTATGCTATCGGGATTATTTATTTATGCACAGAGTTGTGCAAGACAGTTCTTTTTCAAATATACCTATTATGTTTTGATCAAATGATGGCTTGGATGACATATTATTATTATATTTTTATATGACTTTCCTTGGATACCTACTGGGGGATGCCTCAGTAAAGGAAGTAGGGGTGAACCTGTTATGTCATGGTAGTGCAAGCGAGGCTTGAGCTTGCCAAAGCTGGTGCGAGCTGGGCTGAGCCTACTAAAGCTAATGCGACACAGTCTAGGTGTTGAGCTTGGCAGTCTCCAAGGCCTGATGATTAAGAGGGAATAAATATTTTTTGTTATATTTTCTGTATTATATGCATGTGGAAATCTCGTGAATATCTTGCAATTGCCGAATATTAATTACATTGAGATAATTCTTGTATTTTATTCATGTTCTATTTTTATATGTAATATGTCTGATCACTTTGCTATTTCATATTTACATTAAATATTGCTAACATGTATATCTCTCCATTTATATTATTTAGTAAATTAACTACCTTTGTAAGCCTTCCGTTCATATTACTTACTGTCTATTAAAATTATTACTTGACTCTTCTTCATGGATATTATGTGGTATTAATCCTGTCTATGTTATTGAGAAAATTATTTCTCACCCTATTGTGGTTTCAACTTTTTCTAGATGCCAATTTATCAAGTGACCCTAAAACTCCAAGCAGAATGGATCCAGGTCCCACTTTGGAGATGGGTCTTCATTATCCATAACGTACGAATCATATCATATGATGATGTTGTTTATACTGTACCAGTGTACTTTGTGGCCGTAGGGGAGCTTGAATCCCACTCATTCCCAACCAGTGGATTTGACCCTTCTGCTCCTCCATTTGCATGAATAGTGGCCCAGTCACTGACATTGACCTTTTTGTAAACACAAGGGACTGACCTTTTTAGTCCTTTTTATTATCTGGGAATCTTCTTTTTGGATAGTTATAGGACAAATCCCTTTTAATGTGATGTGATCTATCATACCACATATATTCCATTATCATACTCTTCCATTCAAGGTTATTATATCCATTTTTCCTATGAAATTACAAGAAAAGTATGAAAATAATGCACTTTTGTTACGCAACGTCGGGGTTAAATTTTCAATTCACGTCATATGAGCCCTATGGATTAACCAACAACATTCCCCAGTCATTTAGCATTGGTACAAATCATAAGTAACTTAATTTATCCAGAAGGCACGGTTCTCAAATCAAAAACCTAAAAAAATCCTTTCATTCATCACAGATTGTATAGTGGCAGATTTAAGGAAAACTTTAAAAATTCATAACTAAATGTAGAAAAATCAAAATCTGTCATGCCATAGCTTTTTGGAAAGCTCTAAGTGTTAAATTTACACTAAAAAGAATTTCAAGTCATCAACATAGCATCTGGATCACATTTGATATCAAAAAAGGTACAAAGGTCCGACTGGCTATTGGTACTGATATAGGTTTCTGATATGAACTTCAAAAATGTCCAATTAATTCCAAAAAAATCCAATCCATGCAAATGATACCATTCTAGAGAGAAAAAGCAAAAAAGGAAATCATAAAGAGAAAAAAAAGAAATTTGAATTTGCTATAAGGTTTGCCAACCACATAATGTTCTTGGAACTGAAGATGAAAAAGTCTTAAATTTTTGCATCTTGAATATGCCATGAACAAATAGGTATGGACCCCCATCTACTCATTATTGTACACATTAAGGGTTGAAGGTGAATTTTATATCAAAGCATTACGCCAATAGGATATAATAACTAATGATTCAATCTCTTGTTCTTAGAACTTCTTATAAGTTGGTTGTTGCATGTGACATTTAGATAAGCAATTGTTGACCTAACTTTTAACTTTTTAAGTCATGCTTGCATAGGTTTTGCTTTATCTTGGAACTTTATGGAATATCTTGCTAATAAGGTGTGTTTAATGCCATAGCTCCCTAGCCTTCAAATTATATCACAAAGGCTCATTCTTACACATTTACATGGAACTCACCCCTTTGGCAACGATTTTTAACGACATTAAAAGACAAAATACTCGATATTCGGTTCAGTAAATCATTTAAGGTTCCCTAATTTATTTTTCATCCATAACATACTCAATCATATCAGAGACATCATAATTCATCACACAAATTTCAGATTTTGGATCATACTTCACAAAACCAAAAAGTTGCTCTTGGGTTGTAGGGCTAGATTTATGATATAAATTTTAAAAATTCATAACTAATTCTAGAAAAACTGAAATCATGCATATAATAACTTTCTGAAAAGATATTGATGTCAAATAATGATTAAAAATGATTTTAGATTAAGAAAATAATATTTTCCTTATGAAAATTAATGAAACAATACACTGAGTCATGCTCTTAGACTGATATAGATCCTAATATTTAGAAATTCATAACTCTCTCTATACTAATCCCAATTGAATGCTCTCAGTGGCTATGGAAATCTTATGATGTCTAGTTTATTTTTATAAAATTTTGTAAGAATTTGATTTCATTTTACCCACAAGTGATGCAAAAATGCAAACTAACTATATGAATAGTACCTTTAATAGTTTCTACATAATTTGGCTAACTTTGAAAATTCATAATAAATTCTCTAGAGATCCAAATTAGGTGCTTTTTGACTTTGTCAAAATCTCTTAATGGGACCTATTTTTTTTGCCAAATTTCATGCAAAAACTCATTTATTTGGTTATACTTTGGTTTAGCTCAAGAAAATAGTCAATTTGAAGTCCATAAAGGGGTCAAGATGCATCAAATGGTTTTCTAATCATTCCACAACCATTTGAGCATGTCCAAAAGCATAAACATAGTCTATGAGAGTATCACAATGGTCTAAATCATCATGCATCTCAAAACAAACTTCTTACTTGAATCCATACACAAGTGTATAAGGGCTTTAAGATGTCAAAAATCTACATAACAATTCAAGCCACTTTGCATTCAAATCATATTTCAAGAAGCATAATGGTACCATATTAGGTAATCACTTGTTAGAAACATATCTAATAGTTCAACCATGCACACAAACATCCAATGACAAGCAAACATCTAGGAAATACATGCAAGAAAGGTTAGAGAACTAGCTTGAAGCAAGAACACAACTTTTCCCTTTGATTACTCCTTCCCCTTTTTGGACACACACATGCACCTAGGTAAGGCTTTATTCACTTGGCCTAAACACATCAAATAAGACATAATTACATCATTGGAGCAAGTTCTAGCTTCACATAAACTCTATGTAAGCTTACTTTATTCTAAGACATAGTTATGGTTCCATATAAGTGCATAATGAAGCGACCCCTAGGATTCATGATCTTGGCTCCAATTTCTCATTCAATCCAAGTCTCTTGACTCCATTAGACTTCGTAGAGTCATCACAATTTCAATTCAAGGAGCTTAGACTTAAGTTGCTTCTTTATGTCTTAAAATGAAGCCTAAACATCCATCTCATAAACCATGGCTTCTAAATTCAAACTAATGGTTTCTTTAGTGTTTACTAATCATATATAGGCTATTCCCATCCATGGAATTAATTAAAACTCTCCCTAGATGCTTGTTCTCTACCTAGACCAAGACATGGAGCTACCGAAGGACCCATGGAGTTTGCTTGAATTGTTTTAGAGAATTGGCACTTGTGAGGCTTCCTAGATGTCTTGAGATCTCATACATATTCTTAGACAACCTAAATTGCTATTAGAAAGTCTCATATTTCCCAAGGTGCAACAAAGTCCCTAATTGCCATAACTTGATTTCTAATGCTTCTCATTTAATTCTAATTACATATTCTTAATTTCCACACTCTAAAACCCTTGTTTCTACCTTGGTTTTAGTCAAACTTTATCTCCTTATACCTAGCCTAAGTTTGGTTGAAGCTACTCAAGGAAAAGGAGACAAGAAAAAGTAACAAAATCCATAGAAATTTACCTTATTTTTTAGCTTTTCCAAGGTGCTTTCCTATGCTTCCAAGAGCTCTTGCAAACTCTCCCTTCTTCTTGCTGAACCGACCACAAAACATCCCCAATTCAATTACCAAAATCATAGGAGAGGAGAGGAGAAAGAGGAGAACAAGTTTGCTAAAGGAAGAAGCATGGAAAAAGCTTTAAATCTTTAACTTTTTACTAAGTTTTTCCTTCCTCCTTTGCTCCCTTCTTGTGCATCTCTCCTAGCTAGTCTCTCCTCTGGTTTAGGGTAGAAACAAAGTTAGTTAGGCAGATGGGAGGAGTGGGACGTGTTTTATAAGAATGACACTTCTTGAAACACTTTTTAAAAATTTCCATTTTGTCCCCTTTTCTTGGTTCTTTCCATTTGGATTAATTTCAACTTCTTTTTGAGAACTATCTTTTCTATCATAAAATTAGATCCTCTAATCCATAAAATGCCTTTGGTTTCACCAATTTGAATTAAAAACTTCATGAATGAATCAGTCAAAGTTTTAGTCAACTAACGCTCTAAAACATAAACCATAGGGGTTCTAATCATTCTAGGGGTTCCTATGGTTTTTAGGGCTTCTAAGAATGCTGAAAAACTCAAATTTTCTATTTAAAGATCCCTCCTTTAAGTTTCTAAAAAGTGCCCAAAATTACAAAAATGTCACTGATTTTTGTTTGATTTTATTTAGCTACTCTAACTTTAGTTTTTTGGTATCTTAAGCCTTGTATCCTCATTTTCAATTTCCTAGATTATTGTCCTAATTTTATTTGGCCTCAAATCTTTCTATTTAGGGGACTTTCTTTTATAACTAGTTCATTTCTAACATTTTAAAGAAAACTGGACATTACAATGTGAATAATATATGGTTTAAAATGCTAGCCTTAAACTATGTTAAACTATAAGTTTTTTTTATGACTATATAATTTATGTGCTTCTTACAATCTTGTATGAAGTTTGTGTGACAATTATGCATATGTGCAAGATTGACTAAGTATCAAATGATTGATGATTATATTTGATTGAAGTATTTATGGCACCTAACTAAAATTATCAGATCCACTTGAACAAATGATAAAAGTCCTACATGTATATATAATTGCATAGCATTATGCATATTCATATGATTATTAGCATGGACTATATGATCTCATTTGATGAAACAATATCTTTTGTATATAGCTGAATCTAATTTTGTTTTGAAAATGTTTAGCTTCTTAGTAAATTCCATTTTGTCTTGTTTGTGTGAAGTACTATGCATGTAATGCACACCTCATCACTAGGTTGTGTAACGCCTAATATATTGTAAAAACACAGAAACGAGCCGGTTTGAAAAGTAAGTCTCCTGAGATGAGTGATTTAAGGCCAAATAAAATTTGGATACAGGTTGCTTTTTCTATAGCACATATTCACTTGTGTCTATTATCCAATCAATAGGTTGTATATAGAAACTTATACATTAAGGTGTAGATCTAAACTCATCTAGTTCCTTTCAAACCTTCACCCTTGCATTTGAAGTCATTCTCTTCTTCAACCTTCACCTTTGAAACCCTTTCTCACCACATCCATGGCCTCATCATCTTAAAACAAGTGTCTGGTTGGTAACAGTACTTAGGGTTTTTGGGAAATCCCATAGAGATCTTGAAACCCAAGATGTTAAATGGTTGTTAATGAAGAAGGTTGTTGAAAAGATGTACATCACAAAAATGTCATGACTTTATTGGAGGTAAGCTTTGTTTTTCTTGAAGAAAATAGGTTTACCTAGTTTAAGTTGATGGAAATATTAGGATAGGGCAATGTTTATCCCAAAATTGTTTAATAATTATATTTTAACTTCTTTTCTTTGAAGAAACAACTTAAGGCCTTCTTTACTAATTTTGCAAAGGATAATGTCTTTGGATTGTTAAACATTAAGAAAAATCATTAAGTGTCCACATGAAGGTGTCATGAAATACTTAATCTATAGGACTTTAAAGTTTAAAGAATATTCTAAGGTATTTGTTAGGTGAAGATGTTGAATCTCTCAACATGAACTTGCTAAATGTAGAAAGTAGAATGATGTATCATGTCCTATGAAGCCTAGTGGTTCCTTAAAATGAAAATTTCCCATTTTCTTCTTGTGACACCTTAAACTACTACTGCTACCTAGCCTCTCACTGGGCTCGGTTCCACATGATTTTCAAAGAATCAACACCAATTCGTGGCATTTTCATGCTATGAATCGGGGTTTCAAATACTCAACTTTTACCCCGTGGGTCCTGTGAACCCATCATTTATAGTCTCAACTCAAACTCCATATAGATGACTCATACATAGCATAAAACAAACCATAAGCCACGGGTGTAGAGCCAAAAACCAGAAAAATTGCATTTTCTCACTTGGGCCCAAAAGTCATATTTTGGCTCTCACTTTGGAAAATCATAACTAATTGTAGAAAAATGGGAATGCAGCAAACTTTAGCTTTCTAGAAATCTCTAAGTGTTAAATTTAACCTAAAAATCATTCCCAATCAAAAACACAGCGTTTGGACCAAGTTTGACATCAAAAATGGGAGGAAGGTCCAGCTGTCACTGTTTCTGGTGCAGCTTTCTGTCATGACTTTCAAAAATTCATAACTAAATCCAAAAAATTCCAATCTAGGCACATTATACCAATTCGGAAAGCTACAGATGTCTAATAGAGGAAAAAAATAAGTCTAGATCAGTTCAGTAGCTCCTACACCCCAAAAACTAATGGAACAGTGATGGGGGTCAGATGAGCTCCCTGATGCTGATACAGAACTTCAGACGATCCAATCTCTCTCAACAGACCTCCGATTTAGGTGATTCTAGTTCCTATAAGTCACTTTGGTTTTCTAGTTTATGTGTATAAAATTTCACCACATTTGGAATCCATATGGTCTATGAGTGCCACAGATTTCATTTTCTAGTTTAGATGAACAGTACATGACCAATCCATTAAATTTTTCCAAATTCAACAATTCACCAAATATTCTCTAGACCTCTGAATATTACCCACTTTAGCTTCTCAAGAATATTTCTACAAACTCTAGAGGCATGCCAAATTTCATGGAAAGAGGAGCTCATCCGGTTATACTTTGATGGAGCTCTCAAAAATACCGGTTTTGGCACCCCAAAGGTCCAAAACGGGTCCAAATGGCCTCTCACATACTCTAGCCACTCATAGACAAGTTTAAAAGCATAAAACTAGGATTTATAACAAGTCCATGTGGTCCAAATCATCATACATTCAAATCTCGCTATGCTACGGCCAAATATACACTACATCATTCATTCCACAAAAGGGGCAAAACCCTCATTTCCATTCATTTGGCTATAAACATAGTTCATACAATATCCTTTCACATTTGTACACATGTTACAACCTTTACATCTAAAAAATAGTGGGCGCATATTCACTTGGCACCACTTTACATCAAAATTACATCAAAATATCCAAAAGAAAGTAATCTCTAACTATGCATGCTCTTAGGCTCCTTGGTATGTGCTCGGTTCTCCTTGAGCTCCACCTAGCATATTTAGTTGGGAGGGGAAGGGGTGAGATTCAGGGAATCTCAGTAGCTCATGCACTCAATCAAGTAAGCAATCAAGGCATACAACAAGTTAAAGCATGTGAATAAGCACTTAGCTATTCTTAAACAACCAACACACAATGTACATGCTATGGAAATCACAACAATGTCAAAAATGGGCTTCAGGGACTTTTGGTCTAGCCTCACCCGAGTTTAGGGACTTTTAGATGGCCTCACCTGAGTTTAAGGACTTTTGACTTGGCCTCACTCATTTGAGACTTTTGGCCTTGTCTCACCTATCTCAAGGGACTATCGGCTTCACCTCACCCATCTCAAGGGACTTTCGGCGCTACCGCACCCGAGCAACTCTCACAATTCATCACACAAGCATATTGGCATCAATGCATCAAAGCAATAGCATATGGCATATTCCACACAATAAGCATATACATAATCATACAATGACTATCATATCCGAGAATGCAACAAGAAAGAGTGAAAAAGAAAGCTACCTTTGGAGCCAAAGCCAACACTAGCTTTTCCTTTCAAGTCCTTTTCTCCCTTCTTAATTTCACACTCACACCTTGATGGAGGTGCTTCACTTGAGCCTAGACACAATTAAAGAGCATGGAATTACTCACTCAACATGGAATCATCAGATCATACTCTCCTACATACCAGAACCTAGAGTCCTCTCTCTCTTTCTAAAATGCCATCAACTCTTTCTCTCTCTCAAGCTCCCATGGTAGTGGAAAACAACATTTTCAAAGAAAACACAAAGATTCAAAGGTGTTTTCCACTTTCCCTCTTCTGACCCATGCCCAAAAACCATCCATTTTTACAAACAAAACCGTAGGAAAAGAGGGCAAAGGGAGGGGATCAGAAACCTAAAGAGAAATGGGGGAAATTTCCTTACCTTTCCCTTGCTCTTCCTCCTTCTCTTGATCTCTCTCACTCTCCACGCCTCTTTTCTCTCCTTGGGTCGAAGTCTAGGGCAGATATGAGAGAAGAAATGAGTTTGGGCATTTAATGAAGTCTAAATCTCGCTATTTACTCTCTTCCAGACTGACTCTCGCTACGATGAAAACTAACCTTCGTTATAGCGAGCTCGTGTAATCTGGCTTCGCTATGGCGAGGTGTAACCTTCGCTACGGCCAGCTCGTGTCAGTTCCCTTCGCTATGGCAAGATTCGACCTTCGCTATGGCAAGATTCGACCTTCGCTATAGCGAACTCACGTCAGTTCCAGACTTCACTCTCGCTATGGCGCACGCTACGGCGAGCAACTCCCTAGTTTTTGTATGGGCTGCTGCCAGCACTCGTTATAGCTAGAATCGCCTTCGCTATTGCGAACAAGCACTCTCGCTGTAGCGAGACCATTTCTCGCTATTGCGAGAGGGCTTGGCAGAAATTCTGGATTCCGAAAATTTCCAGCTTTCACTTTCTTTCTTTTTCCTTTTCTTTTCTTTTTCCCGGTTGTTACACTTCTCACCTTGAACTTGTTTACACATTGTGTTCCTATAGAGGTATCAAGATTTGTTTGCCTTTTATCATTCTAAATCAAATGAGATTTGTGTAAAATGAGGACATAATTGAGTTACGATATGGAATGGTTATCACACTGATTGGTAAACACCTGAAAGTTGATTTTGCTGAATATGAGAGTGGGAACATTTATGTTACCTTAGATAAAGAGGGGTTGTCATCCTTGAGATTTAAAAAATGTTGAAAATAATTAGATAAGAGATAATGAAGGAATTGATGAAGAACATGTTGTATTATGGGGAAGTGACTCTAAGAATCTAATAAGGGAAATGAACATGTTGAAGTTCCTGTGGATAAAGAAGAATAATAAGAAGTTAATCCCAATGCCATTGAGGCACATCTGGTTTTAATGAAGCATTAAATGGTGTATGGATTGACATAAATTATTGAGTCCTATATTGGAAGCACTAGGTAATTTGTGAAGTCACATATTGATCAATCAATTGAAGATCTTAGGCAATACTTGGTTACATATTTCAATGTTGATTTTAGGTATATAGCCAATTTGATCAATCCTTTTCCTAAATTTACCACTATCTGCACTTTTTTGGTTAATGCTCCTTTAATTTCTAATGATTCCATCATTTCCCATACTAATCCTTCTATTGTAGTACTACTAGTGCAGCTACTCTTGGTACTCCCAGTGAACCTCCATCTAATGAAACTGATACTAGAATAACTTAAAATGCCTCTTTAACTAAGTGCAACATCTGATGTTTTGTACAAATTTTAGGAATCAAACTTTTATTTTGATGAATTTAACTTCATGCTTTTATTATTTGGACATTGTAGGCCAATTGTTATATGAATGTTTTAATTATGGTGTGGCCATTATAGGCCTCGATATTTTCATAACATGTTTTGGTTTGGTCAAGCATGAGCCAAATAAGGATGGTGTAGATATTTTTTTTATTGATTATTATGCATATCCTTTAATGGTTATGTGTAAATATGAGAATATTTTGATGCAATTGTTGCGCTAATGTGTGAATACATTGTTGGTATATCCAATATTACATATTCTAGTTTTGTAGACTTTCTCTTCATTCAAAGGTTTAGTAAAGATATTAGCCAATCAAAAGATTAATAATAAGGCAATCATATGTGTTTCCTTAATATTTGCCTAACTTATATAGTGATGATTGTGTGATTTATACTTCACACTTGTACAATCATTATGTCCTTTTTTATTATTTCAAAAGGGGGAGAAATTGTACATAAAAAAATGATGCTTACATGGTGTAACACCATAAATTTCTAGCTTTGTCTCACACTACTTCTAAGTCTCATGCCATGAATTACATAAGAATAAGAGAAGATGGCGTTAAAATAAGGCATTTTCTTGCATTGCGTTATGTATAAAATTTTCTTTCAGAGTTTCGTGGCCCATATGGGCACACACTATACTTTCCCATATTTAATTACATTAGTAAAACTCCTTTGCATCACAAAATCATGCCCACAACTCATGGAAACCGAAATGGAGCATGGAATATCAAGGTTCATTCTCGGCCAGAATTGCTCCACTTTCTGACTAAATTTTGAAAAATCATAACTAAATCTAGAAAATCTAAAATCATGCAATCTTGGTCATTCTGGAAATATTAGGATGTATACTTCACACTAAAAATATGCCCAAATCATAACATGCATCACAGAGGACGTTTGACATCCAAAATAATCAAAAGATCTGACTAAATTTTGGAACTGTCATAGAATTCTGCAGAAAATTTTGAAAATATCTAATTAATTTCACAAAAATTCAATCCATGAAAATGATACCAATTTGGAAAGATGTGGATGTTAACTAGATAGGAAAAATATCTCTAGATCAGTTCATCATGCCCAAACTTAGAATTCAATGAAACAATACTTCTGGTTGGGCAAAATTATTGATACTAAATAGAAACTTCAAAAATTCATATCTCCCTCTCTAGACCTCCAAATGAGGTACTTCTAGTTGTACAAGTCACTATGATTATCTAGTTTCTTTGTATAAAATTTCATGACAATTGGACATAATTTGGGCCTCGTGTGATAGAATGCAAATTCAGACCAAATGAATAGTGTAGCAAATTAGAAACATAAATTTTTCCAACTTTGAAAAATCATAAAATATTTTGTAGACCTCCAAAAATTATGATCTTTATCTTCCAAAAAAGCTCTTAATGAGACCTAATTGCATGCCAAATCTTAAATCAACACTAACTCATTTGGCTAAAAAGTGACATAGGGTTCTATTATGGTCAAATTTGGCTCCATATAGGGTGCCAAACTTGCCAAATGGCTTTCCCTTGGTGTTAGCACCTTTTGGGCAAGTCTAAAACACATTTAGGACTTATGTGAGCTGCCCAAATAGTCCCAAACCTCATACATCTTATTTTGGCCTTTTAACCCATACTTATGCATATTTCTATCAAACTTCCAATTTGCATATTTTGGCATCTCATACTCAAAATATATGCTAGAGGTCATACATCATATCCCTACATTTAAACATCACATAATATCATATTTACACATGTCTCAAGGATAATAGACCATTTACAACATCATATACATCAAGAAACATAATTATGGTTCAAAAATGGATAAAGCTAAGCATAAACTTTTCAATCTCCCTTCTTCATTGTTGTTGGTTCCCTTCACCATAATTACTTGGTCCACCTAGCATGTTAGAGCATTGGAGAGGAGGGGATGAGATTCAAAGAATTCCAATAGCTCATCTCCCATTCAATCATACATAATATGGTGCAAAGCAAGCTTTACAAATACATGCATGGAGAAAATGGAAGGCATGGACATTTTAAAAGCAAACTTGGCATATGAACAAATCATACAAGACATTTAAGAGCTCACCAAGTATTTGGATTGGCCTCACACTTCTCCTTATGGATTTTGGACTTGCCTTACCCATTTTTTGAGAGATTTGGACTCAACCATACTCTTGGGAGCCCACTTTACTTTTAAGAGACTCTTTACTTTATCTTAACCAAGTTTAAGAGTTCTTGGCTCATCCTCACCAAAGGGAAGAGTTCTTGGCCTCTCCACACTCAAGTAAACTCAAACAAACATCATGTACTCATTTAGAAACATAACACGGTATCAAGAATCATAGCATATAAAGGCATGTTAGCATACTTTTCATTACTTGAAAATACACATACACGCATTCTAAAAGAAGCTAAACACACATCCATGCATGAGAGAAGGTGGAGAGAGCTACCTTGTGTACACTCACACACTTTTTCCTTGAAGTTCAAGCCTCCTCTTTTGGCCACACACCCACAAATTGGTGGAGATGGTTTTTCTTGGCCTAGATACAATTTATAGGAGCCAATTAGGTTCATGAAACATATTCTAAGGCTATATAACTTGATGAAACACTAGATTGCTTTATATGCTCCATTATGGTCCATATTGGTACCTAATGAAGCAACACCTCTCGAAAAATTTCTAGGCCTTATTCTTCCCTCTCAAATATGATTCTTGACTCTTTTTAAACCTCTTGGAGTTATCACATCATTAAAACAAAAGACCTAGCACCATGTTGCTTCTTTAGGCCATAATATGGAACCTAAGACACTAAATCACTTTCTATGAGTTCTAAATTTTTTCCAAGGACCCCTTTCATTCTCATTCATCAAATATGACTCAAGAATAGTTTTAGAAAAATTTAAAACTCTCCCTAGCTACCCTAACCTTGCTTGGCCTCGATTATGCCCCTTTTTGGCCTCTTTAGAATTCTCTTTGTTTTCTTAAAGGAGGAAGCATGTGGAGAGCATCTTAGGGATCTTAGGAGCTCATTTAAACTCTTAATTAGGCCTAGGAATTATCATATGAAATCAGATTTTGGAAAGTGCATACAAAACCCTAGAATTTGTATCTTGAAATCTAATGGTTTTTTGATAATTCCCTTAGCATATTCTTAATTTTCACACCCTTTTTCCTTATATTCATGCTTGGTTCTGCCTAAAAATCATCTCCTCCTAGGGTTTTCTCAAGTGGGGGTGAAATGGTGGAGAAGGGAACTAAAAATGACAACCATAGGAAGAGAAATTACCTTGTTTTCTTGCTTTTTCTCACTTGAAATCTTGTATTCTTTGAGCTCCTATCTTAAAATCCAAATTTTTTCCTCAATTTCTCCCTTAAAACAGATTTATAAACTTCATTTTAATCATAGGAAACAAAGGAGAATGGAGGAGAAGAGGTTTGGAAGAAAAAGAGCATGAAAAACTACTAATTTCCATACCTTAAGCCTTTGATTTCTCCTCCTCTTTGCCTTCCTCTTGTGTGCCACTCTCCCTAGGGTTTTCCTCTAGTTTTGGGCAGAACTTGGTCATGCGACATGAAGGGAGAAGAAGGGTGCATCATATATATATGTGGGAGGAAGTTACACTTTTCAAAAATTTCAATTTTACCCTTCATTGTTGGCATTTTTGTTTCTCCTTCGTTTTAGCTCCTTTTTGAGAACCATATTTTCTATTATGAAATTTAGGTTCCTAATTTAGTAAATTACCTTTGGAATCACTCAAATTGGAGCTAAAACCTTCCCGAACGAATCCGTCAAAGTTCAGGCACACTGACGTTAAAAAACATACACCAGAGGGGATTTAACTGTCCCGGGGCTTCCCATGGTTTTCAAGGCCTCTAAGAACCCCGAAAAACTCAAAAATTTGGTTTAAAAAGCTCTCCTATGTAAATTCCAAAAATTTCCTGAAATTACAAAAATATCATTACGTTTCGTAGGCTTTTCGTAAGAAATTGTTTCTTCATTCTAGTTTCATTTTTGTTTCTGTCTGATCCTGGGATTCTCATTTTTTAGGAGTCTAGAATGCTTTCCAAGTTTTTTAGGACCTTAACTACATCATTTTGGGGGACTTCCTTTTGTATCTGGTGAATTTTGTTCGTTTACGGAGAAATCGTACGTTACGTTTCTCACATTTTTCTAGTTTTTGGAGAACCGGATATTACACATGGCTTATATTAAAAGGGACCAAATATAATATTTGGCTTCTTAAAATCCATGCACATGTTAAGCAGGAGTGATGGGGAAGTACACTCAACTTGCTTCATCTTATTTTACTTCCATTTTACTTTATGAACTATTTTTGCAAATTGTTTGACATAATAAAAAAGGGGAATTTTTTTATGAAAAACTCCTCAAATAGTTTTTCAAATATGTTTTAATTATGTCAAACAATATATTTCATGGATTGAAAAAAGGATACTTTTGGAAAATGCAAATTTTGAAAAATGTTACTCTTCGCCAAAAGTTTTTATTTTTAAAAAATTAGGCCAAAGAGAATTTAAGAGAAATGTTTTCTTGGAAAAATATTTTCTGAAGTTGTTATTGGTAGGAATCATTTCTTAGCTACATGCATCTTATAAATCAGTCTCCTTATGTTTGAACCAAATATACTTCAATGATGCAAATTATTTGGGCCAAGGAAGTTCTAAAGAAAAGAGGGCCAAAGAAAATTTAATGAAAATCATGTGGGCCAAGTCCTTATTAGGGAAAATCATCTTCATGAATTTGGGCCAAATTGGTTCCATCATATATTCATTGGGTTATTAAAAGTGTAAGGCTATGATACGCTTTTATAAGCCTAAAGTGTTTTTATCAAAATTTTTCATAAAGAGATAGCTTTAGTATTATTGGGCCAAAATGTTTTGAATAGTATGGTAGGACTTAATGTTACAGTGTTAGTCTAGGCCCATAATCTATTTGTGAATAGATTGACTTATAGCTTTTGTCTTGTGTTCAGAAAGAAGAGAAAGACCATTGGAAAGAGACTATAGTGCAGAAGGAGTGCAGTAGAAGCATTAAAAGAAATGTTAGAAATTGTCATGTTGAAAAAGTACAACACTTAACATATAAGGATAGTAAAAAAAAGTTACTTTCACACAGTCTTGTCCTACCTACTACTTGGTAATGGTCTCAAGAAAGAGGAGAATTCAAAAGCTTGAATAGAAGAAATGTTGTCTTTTATGTTGCTTTACTAGTGCATTTGCGAAGAGTGAAAAAGTTTAAAGAAAGAAGCCATTGGATAAAAGCTTTCGTAATTATGTAGAGATAGATGCTCCAAACAAATGTTAAGGAAGTTGCAATGATTTGAACATTATATAATATATTGGCTATTGGAAGATGTTGAATCATAAGTAAGACTACCTATCCAAAAGTAACAAGTCTTTATAACTAATTTTCTTTTTAAAGAAAAGAGCTTTGAAGAAGGAGTTGAAGAGTAAGTAAAGAATATACAATACATTCATAGGGTTATACTCTTTAACAACTTGGTTGCATGCTTGTTATGCTTCAATGATGGATATAGACATTGAGTGAGTAAATTAACAAGCATGGAGGTATGTGCTCTATTGAGCTATCTTGAGGGAAGAGAAAAGAGAAAACCTTGAATATATATTTATTAGGTTATTCTCTTCACCTATTTAAGTGCTTGCTAGTTGAGGTTGTCTTGATTCATTGATGCTCTAAGTAAGGGAAATTCTAGGATAGTGATTTGTGAGCTTTGAGTAAGCTATATTAAGTTCTTTTTGTGAGTTTAAGCATAGCTTTTGTATCTCTACCTTACTCCACTTAGGTAGCTAAGAACTTATGTAAATCCTAGTGGTTTGTGTGAGATTATAAAAGTCCTAATGACTAATCCTATCCTTGGGTTGCTTTATTATTAGTTAGTAGAACTCAAAGGAGAGACCCCAAGAAAGTAGGTTGTCTTGATTTTAGATTTTAAAACACAAGAGTGTGATCAGTGGATGTTTCCTTATGATTGTTATGTAAAATACCAAGTGGTTAATCCTCTGAGAAGGGTAGTCTGGTTGTAATTTGGTGATTACTCTAGTGATTATAAAAATCAAATTGGATTTAAAACCACATTGATCTAAATTAGGATAAATCTTGCTATGTGATTTTCTTTCTATCGCACCTCTCTTACATTTTCTATTTTTGAACATCTTGAAGTTTTGAAAAAGGTTTCTAAAGAGTTTTCTATTTATTATTTTGAAAAAATGAATAGATTTCATGAAAAGGTTTTTCACATAACTTTCTTAGAACCTTAAGTCAAGGTTTTTTTTTTTTTTTTCTCCTAATCATACTATGGCATTAGGCATATTTGTTTTGAGGTTGAAGTCTTGATTGAATTTTGTTTTCATATCCTTTGATTTCATATGTCGAATTATTATTTTTTTTAAAATGGTTAAAATACTTTACAGAAACTAATGCTTCTTGAGCTTTATTAATTTTTATAAAAGGCTTCAGGAAGTTGATTTTTCTTGAAAAACTACTTTCTCCTTACTTCGGGCTTTTATCATTTACGTTTTTGAAAAATTAAAAAGAAAGTCAATTCTATAAAAGCATTTTAAGTTATGATTTTGAAAAACACACATTTTCAATATTTATATTGTATTTTAAGAAACTAATTTAGCATTGCAGAAATCAAAATTTTTTATAAAAAAATTTTAAAAAAGGATAATTTATGACAGGTTCAATTAAACCCTTTTAGACTTTTCTAGCAATACAAAATAAAGTTAGATAACAAAGTTTGAAAACCATTTGACAATGATATTTGATGTGGATAGAAATAGATATTATTAATTGACGAATACGATTATGTATTAATGAGTCAGCAATATCTTTTTAACATGAAGTCCGAATTCTTCACCGATACTCCAAATTACAACTCGTCATTTTCAATAGAGGCCGACCTAAAGTGATTTTATTCCATCCTCCACTCCCTTATGATTCTGATGCTATTTCCACTTTTATTCTTATCATAGTCAAACTTAAGTGCTGATCCAGTGCATCTGTCTTGTACAAAAAATCATACTCTCAGTATCTCGTGTCACAATTTACCGTCAGATCTTGCTGATAACTAACATGATGCTCTCATGCACGAGATTCAATTAATTTAACTACTTAAATATGAAATTGTTCAATCTCAATGTAATTTCAGACACAATATAGGGTATCTTGAGCGAGAATATATTTATTCTGTTTTATTTTTTCCCTCTTTCCATAATGAAAACGATAAAGCTTGCTCATTTATTTTGGTTCTAAGAAGACCAAAATGTCTCTTTGGCACGTAAGTAAAAATCTCAGTAATTATTTTTTGATACATGATGCATGCATGGTGCATAAAAATTAACCTTGATAATTAATTTTGTGATACATGATAACATACAAAATCAGATTTTTGTTTTTGCTTTTTTTTGTGTGTATATATATATATATGGCAATATGAAAAATTAAACTGGAAATTCCTTTTTCCCCTCTCATGAATTGTGCCTTTAATGCTCTCTCTTCTCTTATTCACATGAAATCATAACAATCACAACATAGAAATTTAAGGTAAGTAAATTGTTTATGTTTCCAATAAAAAAAAGTCCATTACTCACTGATTCTCTCATCTCATATACAAATCCCTTTATCCCATAGACGTACCTATCATTGGCTTTATTCAAAGCCAACAAACATAATCTTTCTTTATATAATGCAAACTTAGTAAATCAAGTCTTTTCATTGTCTCTTTTTTTATCTCTCATTAATCTATTAAAATAATTGAGATTTTAATTAGATCATAATAGACATAATGCTTGGATCTATAATTGTACTAGAGATCAAGTAAGCAAATGACAATATCAAATGAAAGGGACAGAATACAACTCACAATACCCTAGTAAGTTTAGGGGGTAGATCTGAATTGCATTGTATCATAAAACTTAACCTTAACTAATATAAATAGAATAACTAATTCTAGATGGATTGTTAGTTGAGTTCCTATATATTCTTTATGGGGATATGGGTAGCCCATCAATTATAAGGTATTCATAATTTGTTAAAAGAGCCAATCTATTTACACAGTAATTATTATTAAATTAATTATTATAATATTAATATAATATAATCTATTAACTAGTCTAATAATTAATTAATTCTAATTTATGATAAAAAATAAATTAATATTTTCAACAATCTTCCTCTTAGATAGTATTAATCAATTATTAGATATAATAAGAACAAATTAATGTATAAAAGAATAGTAACAATATCAAATAATTAATATACACACTGTAATAAAAAGAATTCAAAAATGAAACAGTGAACCAAGAATATTGAATCTAATAGAAAAAATAATGCTAAAATGCCAACAAAGTTCCAAATCTAAATAAAATAGAATATCAAAAGAAATATATCTAAAATTATATTGACTAACCAAAATAAAGGTGCCCTTAAAGAACACAATTCAAACTCTTACTAATCCAAGGTATCAACTGTAACATCCTAAAATTAATTAAGGTATTAATCATGGATTTGGGTTAATTAAGAATAATTAATATGGAATAATCGGGTAAGTTAAGTGAATGGAAATTCCAGGGAGATAAATTATCAATGTGAGTTTGAGGTTTAATTTGGATAGAAACTTCATCTAGGCCCAAATTAATGTAGGAGATCATGATAAGAGATTAATAGAGGCCCAATAAGTTAAGTGCAGACCCAATCTGATTCAATATAATAGAGGCCTAAGATCCACCTTTTATAGACCTTTATAGTTGGCCCAATAACCCTTGTGCAGACCCAAAATCTTTGAGTTTTTAAAACTAGGTCTGGCCCAATGAAATTCTACAGCCCAACACCTTAAAGCTAACCCAACAAAGTTAAAATCTGAAACCCATTTGGAGTTGGATCTTGGAGCAGCTCATAACCCATGGAAAACCAAACTTAAACCTAACTAAAACCCTAAACACTTCAGCCTCTTCCCCATTTTGCTGAAACACAAGAGAGAAATTTGGATGTTTAGAGGGAGGCTAGGGTTTGGGGCAAGAAATCTATCATTTCCCACTTCTAGAGTAAGATTTAGCCAAGGTAATAGTTATATAACTTAATCCTCTCATCTTTCTCTTCATTTTGGCCCAATTAGTTTTTCATTTGGAGTATTTTCACCTACACCCAAAATTTGAAACTTGTCATTTGATATTTTCATGGTAAAAATTCGTAGGTTGAGGCTAGGGCTGACATTAGGTAAGTATAAACTCATCTTCTTGATGTATTTCTGTTAGTTTGAGACCCCTATAGTTGATTTATAATATGGGTATTAATTTTGGGTAAAATATTGAAGTTTCTGGTAGAGGACATTTTAATCCGAAGTTGGGGACTTTTAATGGCTGGGGGATTTTTTATACCATTGGTGGCTGTTGCAAATTTATCTACAAGTGAGGTTACTAGGGTTTACATTAATTCCATGCATATATCTATTTTAATTTCATATTTGCTGTATATGAATGATTTGAAATGCTGAATGAATTGGTTGGCTATCTATTGTATTGTGATTGGACTTTGTAAGTCTTTGATGGAGCTGTGGTACGACTGCCACTCGTGCATGTGCTTTGATCGGGCACTGAGTTATGATCAAACCCCAGATACACTAAACCCTAAATGTGCTCAATGGGAAGTAGGTGCCATGGACAGGCCTCTCTCGGTGTTATTGGCTTTTAAGATGTGAAAATATGATTGCTAGTATGAGATAGTAATCATGATAGCCTAATTGTTTCATTTACTGATATGACTGATATGATTCTGATGTTGATTTTGATTCATACATATATGTTAATTAAACTGGATATAATGAATCGAAATTTCCTTGGTTACTGAGATTCGTATCTCACCCTGTTTCATGGGATTAATATTTCAGGTGAAGTTTTTCGGGTAAGGATAAGGGGAAGCAAGTGGATGAAAATCCATGAGCTCCAACATGTGGGGAGAAGGCTACACTTAGGCTGATTTACTTAGTATAGATGCTAAATTTTGTATTCCTTTTTATATAGCATCATCATGTAATCATGTTGCCAAGTGTAGGCATTTATATTTTGATTAGTTGGAATGTATTTATTAAGGAGTTAAGTCTCAATATAGCTTGGTTTAGGTTGTATGAAGCTATAGTATCTAATGTATGGATTTTGTTGATTTCATGATATGGTTTACTATTGGGAATGTCATCACGGTATCTAATAGATTGTTGATTTGAATTAGGATGTATGGAATCTTTAATGAAATATATACTTGAATGGTGATCGCTGGAAGCTTATGAAATGTTGCAGTTATTAATCTATGAACTAGTTAATATAAGGTAGTTGGAGGAGTAGAAATGGACACTTAAGTTTTGAACTAGTAATGATAGATTAGATGGGTAATTAAGGTATATAATTACCATTAGAGTTGCATAAATTAAGGTAGAATGGCTCTAGGGTGATATTAGAGGGAAAGTGGAGAGTATGAGACCAGATTTTCAGAGTTGTAGGATCAGAAGGAATTTTGCCACGACCAAAATGGGATTAGCCGCGGCCAATAGAGGCGAATTTGCCCAGGGGGAGTCTAAAGAGAAATTCATAGCGGCAAAATGCATAATTAGCCACGGCGAAATGTGAGAGGCTAAACTGGGAGTCGTCCAGAGGGGAATTCGCTATGGCGAAAGGGGTAATTAGCCGCCGTGAACTTTTGTGAAAATGTCCCAAGTGTTCCAAAGAAGAATTAGCTGTGGCTAACAAAGGAATTGGCCGCGACCAATAGCGAGAGGCGAGTGAGGTAACCTCCAAGAGACTTCCTCGCCGCAGCACCAAGTAGGTTAGCCGCGGCAAAGAAACTAGTGATGATGTAAGGGGCAAAATCGAGAGAATTGGCCGTGGCTAAGTGAAATTTGGCCCCAGCAAATGTTTTGAAACCCTTATATTAATTAGGAAACCTTGGTTTTTCATATGGTAATCTCAAGGGATGATTTAGAGACATTGGGATGAGTTATAATTGATGGGTAATAGAATCAAAGGCTTATAAATAAACATTTATTTCTTTTATGTACATAAGTGCTTGTAATTGTATGGTTGATGACTCTAATAACATTAAGGTTTAAATTTCCCCGTATTTTCACAATGTAATTGGTCGTAATGCCTTGTAACCCCAATCTATGATTATTAATCATGTATTTAACCTTAATTACAATTATTAGAAATTAGGGTCGTCACATCAACAAAAAATTTCACAACACCCAAGAGTGACATGTTCTTCAACATAACTCCAATGGATAAACTTGTGATTAACATATCAGCTTAAATACTATATTTGTAAAACATGTATAATTCAAGTCTAAGATTCATGAATCTTCTCTCTAATGAAATGGGAACTTAATATCAAAATTTAGTGCACCTAAAATTCTTATAATTTTTGGAGAAACATAAAGCAAAATTATTGTTGCAATCAAATGGCTAAATCCAAAATATGCATTCAGTAACACACATAACAAAAATTAATTTTGTTAGCTATGTAGCCTAAAAATGACTCAATAGTAAGAGACATTTTGCAATTAAAAATAAAGGCAACTATAAGTTCCTCCAAGCAACATGATATGTATATAAAAGTTGAGGCAACTATTAGTGTCTACATGACATTTTTCATAAAATAACTCATCTAAAACATCAAAAGATGTATATAAAAGTATATTTCAAGGTATTTACACAAATCGTATAATCTGAATTCAATAAGGCCAATAATTACAAATGGATCAAATCTACTCAAACTCAAGATATGATCCTAAGTAATTTATAGGTACCAAGTAAATTTTTCTAAGCAGCTTTCCAAAAAATATAAAACAAGATTACTCAAGTATTTACCAAGTGCACACTTAAGTAAACATGAAGCTGACAATAATAGAAGCAAGAAATGGAATACTTTCCATTTTAGTCCTCTTTATGTAATATTAAGGACATTAAGATTTAGATAATCTTTTGCCTATCTTAATATGTGTACCATAAAAGGAACGAGAGTGCAAATTTAATATCTTAGACATTCAGTCACCAAAGTTCCTTAAGGTAAAGTCAAAATATCACAGGACCTATTTGGATGGATTTGTATCTCAATAACAAAAGAGGTCTCAACAAGATTTTCATATCTAATTTCTTAAAGATACATTAATTTAAAATGTTCACAACAAAATCACAAAAAGGCTACAATCTCATCATACTTGAGATAGTAATGCTTAGAAGCTTGTTTTAACCTGTAGATAGATCATTTGATCTACACACTAAGTACTTTTTCTATGATTCTACTAAAGCATCTTACTAAATCATGTAAACATCCTTAGACAAGTTTCAACAAAAAGGCAATTTAAACATCCATACAATGGGGTCCTAAAATGAAATCCAATTAATGCCATGATCTTTCCAAGAATGTCTTTAATGGACAATAGTGAAAAGTCACATATAACCAAAATCTCCTTCCTGATTATGGCCATTTCAATTGATTCTAACCTTAAATTTTATAATATCTCTTGTAGCTCCATAGTAAGTCTTAAAGACACACTTATAGATTATGGCTTTGCAGCCAATTATTAATTCTTTAAATTCTTATATTATTAATGTTGCAAAAAATTACTTACATATAATCCTACCAAGCCAGGGGTAAAAATTCATACAAAATGAACTTCACCCTCTTAATTTTGGTAAGAAATGTTCAATGATATTTCATTAAACCAAAGGAATAATCAAGGTAATGAAAATTATTTATAATGCTAAAATACCTCATTGACTCTTAGATAAGGTTTACTAGTATACAAAATTACCATATTATCTTGTTTTCCCAATATAAGTCTTGACATGTTTCAATTAATTACTTAAATAAGATGTCAAATATGATATTTATCTAAAAACTTAATTTATAAGTCCTTATTGTGGATTCCATACAGAGTTCTCATAGGAAAATAATTGCATAGGCATAGTAGTTGGAAGAGTAACAATGTAGGAAAACATGAATTATGTGTACAACGTAATTATAAATAAGGGTTCCTTTCAAGATCCAACTAATGCAATAATACATACAAAACTGTTGTTTATCATGATCTTGCCTAAGGGTCCTAGATCACCATAAATCGAGAGAACTCAATAGGTGTTATACCTTACTATATTGTATTTACCTTGTATCATTAAATGTCCATTTAGAGTAAAAGTAAACATAATAAAACCTTTAGTAGTGGAATTTCAATTACTCAATATATCAAGTGGACTTATAATGCTAAAAAATGGATATTTATGATTCTATCTCACAAATTTATACTTAAATATCTAGTTACATCCAAATTAATATGTATGCTAAGTTCAACATATAAAAGGAGTCATCTGCTCATTTAGGTCATAATATACATAATAGAGCATCAACTTTAAAAATTCATAACTTAAGCTACACAATTCCAATTAAATAACTTAGGTGTCATTTTGAAGCATATGATGTGAAATTTCTACTATAAAAATTTTAAGTCAAACTAAATCCATTTGGTCTTTTAGACCATGTGAAAATCAGATTTGGTACAGTATAAATAGTAACCGTCATGCCAGCTTTTTGGAGCTAACTTTGAAAATTCACCAAATGTTTTATAGAGTTATGAAAATTATAATGTTTAGCTCTATAGAAAGCTATGAATGTCGTCTAAATACTCATTAAATTTTAGTCCTAAGTTCATTCATTAAAATAGTTAAGGGCAAAAGGACATTTATAGCTCAAATAGTCAAAATTTTGGTTCCAAAATATAACAAATGAGCTCTAAAATACTACTTCTTGCCATGAGCAAATTTCAATTCATGCATAAACCATCAATGGTTCATCATACAAAATTTGTTTTGTATCTGAAAATCACTATTCCACATCAAAATATGTGTATATACTCATTGGATTTCCATATCCTAAACCATGTTCCAATATCTCATACATACATCTTATAGTCATATATTTATGGTCTAATACTTTTACACATGTTGTCATTACATTACATGAAAATATAAGTTTACATGATCATATGTACAATAACAAACACTAGGCTATATTTCTTGAAATAATATACATTTCTAGGGCTTTGCCTTTTCCTTTTCCTTAGTTTGCATATTACTTGGACATTGTTCATAGAGATGAGGAAATATGGGATTTAGAGCATCCCACTAACTAAACCAACATTCAAACATACATATGTTTCATTCAAGCACATGAAAGCAAGCATGCATGTTATGCAATCTCAAGTAATCAAAACTTAATAGAGCAAATCTATGCTCTAGAGGTTTCCTTGACTTAAGCAAGAGTAAATTCATACCCTTAAAGGGCTTTTGGCCTAAGATAGAGTAAATCCATGCTCACTTCCTTAGATTCACCCAATATAGAGCCATCCCTCTTACAATTTCAAAAAGGTCTCATGCAATTGCATAGTCTACTCAAACAACCAACAAGCCAAACAGTTGCAAACAATACATCCAATTAACCAATGACTCAAGCAAACCAACCACTCATATAAAAAATGAAGGAAAAGCTACCTTATTAAACATGTTCAATAAATTCCCTTATTCTCCTTTTCTTGATCCCATAGCCTCACACACACACTTTGATGTGATTCCACTTGCTTGGGCTAGGCACATTAATTAAGGTATAAAATAACCAATTAGGATATATTAAATCTCACCCTAGCAATACATGTGTATACTAAGACTTAAAGTATGATTTAGGTAATTTTCCATGGCTTAAACAAGTCTAAAAACTTAGTCATATTACTCATTCCATTCATAGGACAAATTAGGGTTTTTATATAACCATAACCTCAGCATCATCAAATCTCATTATTTTCTTCAAACCAATGGTTCATCTAGTTTTTATATCACTCATTTAGGTCTCCAACTATATTAGACTAAATTAAAAGCTTCTCTAGGTGTTTTTCTCTTCCTTTGGCTAAGATTTCTCCCTTAAAGCCCTAGCTTGGATATTTGTTTATATAATAGGGAATTTGGAGACTTTAGATCTATGATTAATTTTTAGTTCAATTATGGTATTATAGAGTTCAAATCATCTTCCTAGGTTTTTGAAGTATTCATTGCCAATCATGAACCCTAGGTGAATCTATCTTACATTATATTGCTTCCTAGGTTGATTTCTTTGCATATTCTTAATTCTCACTCTTCTAAACCCTTGATTTTATCAAACTTTCATCAAATACATACTCTTCCCTCACTCTCTCTCTCTCTTGGCTAAACCTATAGAGAGCTAGAATCCCAAGAAATAAAATCTTTCCATTGTAGAATCATACCTTGACTTGAAGCTCTCTTAATGAAGGTTTTCATTGATATATTTGGTTTCCTCAAGTAAGCTTTTTTGCTCAAGGTGATAGCTATAAACTTTACCTTTTTTGTAGAAACCAAACCTACTATAGAAGAGAGTATAAGGAGTGAAAGAAGTTTTATAACTAAATTATAGCAAAATTTTGCATAAATCCTTCACTATTTTGGCTTGCTTTTCCTTCTCTCTCTTTCCTTCTTCACACCACCATAAATGTGTCTTTAGAGCTATCTAGGTTAATTAGCCAAGAAGGAATAGGTGGTGTGATATTTATAGGAAATATCTAGGTTTTACAAAAAATTTAAAAACAACTATTTTGTCCATACATTTTATTTCCTTCACTTGAACTCATTTTTTAGTTTTTTTAGAAACTAACAGCTCCATTCCAAATTTTAGACTTCCCCTTCATTAAAAATATCTACTTAGAGGTTATAGGGACTTAAAAGAGTTTGAAAAAGACTAGTTTAAAATGATGTTACCAAGGATCTTAATTTGCATACTATCAGGGATTTAATCAAATCAACCTCATCTAGTTAATCTACTAGCCTTGTTTTATAATATTATGATGAGGAATATTTATTTCTCATGTGTTCTAAATCCTTAATTTTACTTCCAATTAAGCTTAAATCGACTCTTTTTGTCTTGACTAGTTCTTTTCTCCTTGTGAACCCATTTTTAACTATTTTTTTTTTCATTCTTTAGAGACTATATTACTTTACAAAATATAGAATCAAAGATAATTAAACTAATGTCTCTAACATTTCTGTACCAATAAGGTATAAGAAATATTAAGACATCAAATGGAATGTAACATAGTACTAACTTAATTGATCGACAATGTCATAGATTAAAATATCCTTGATACAAACGACTCACACAATTAGTCTTTTGACATTTAAAAAAAATTCTCAATTATTATAATTCATATATTATCAAAATTGTATCAAATAATGTCATACCAATAGTGTATGTCCATTACTTGTATAATGTAACCCATGTAATCCAATAACTAAAGTTAAAAAAAATTATATTTTGCATAACAATTTTCATCACTAGCTCTATAATAGGTAGAGGCATAGTTATTACGCAAAATTAGATTACCATAAATGACATGATCATTCTTATTTGCAAGTGACACCTAACAATTCAAAGATATACATCTAACCATATGATGTTACCAATCACAAATGTGTCCAAAACAACTAAACAATATAAGAGTCCTTTTCATGAATGTCATCTAAGAATATTTTAAGAAATAGGATTAAGGATATTTTAAAACATAATTATAATCATTAAGTATTCACCATAAGCAAGTTATCAACAAAATAAAAATCCCTTGCCACAAAAAAATTTTTTGAGCCATAAATTTCAAAATTATAGAACTCTTAACATTAAAGATAAATATTTGTTACCAAGAGTCAAACACAATGTACATGATCTATTAGAAAGAGTATATCTTCACTATAAATGGTTTATGAGCCTCTTACGAAGTTTTACAATTCCATTATGAACTAAAATATTATGATACACTTAACATAAAAAATTGCGCAATTATAATTTTATAAATATATCCTTAAGTTTTGATAAAATATACAAGTGCTCCTTATAATAATAAATTACATTGACAATGCTACACTGATAAGGTATGTTCACTATTAATGCAATTTACGTAACAATTATTATACAATATAAACTAGTAGAGGCATTACCATATATATGTAAAATGTAACGAATGCAATTTTTATAAAATGATGAAATGAGTCATATAAAAGCAAGTCCTTTGAAATGAGCTAGATAATGTCCCAAAAAATTTGAGTAGAGTTCTAAGCCCCTAAAAATGATAATTTCAAACTCAGACAGAAAGAAAAATGGAGCTAGGATGGAGAAACAAATTGTGACGGAAATAGATGAAACATAATGGCATTTTCATAAATAAGTGCAACTTTTGGAAAAAACATATAGGATGGCTTTTTAAATGAAATTTTTGAGTTGTCCAAGGTTCTCAGAGGCCCCAAAAATCATGGGAAGCCTCAAGACTGGTAAAGCCCCTTTGGTGTATGTTTTTCAATGTCAATTGACCTAAAATTTGACTAGTTCGTTCGGTAAGGTTTTAGCTCCAATTTGAGTGATTCCAAAAATATTTTATTAAATTTGGAACCTAAATTTTATAATGGAAAAGACGATTCTCAAAAAGGAGCTAAAACGAAGCCAAAACAAAATTGCCATTACAGAAAGACGAAATTAGAATTTTTGAAAGAATGTGTTTCTAGAAGCTCCCACACACTTCTCCTTTCTTCTCCCATCTTCTTAAGCATGAAATTTTTTACCCAAAATACAGAATATGATCTGCTCTTAGGTTCACAAGAAGGGAAAGAAAAGAAGGAGAAAAATCAAGGAAAAGGCAGGTAAATCCATGGAATTTCATGCTCTTTCTTCCTCCAACTTTGCCCCCTCCTTCTTTGCTTTTTTTTCCTATGGTTTTCTTGAGATTTTTGGTTCTATTTTTGGTCCAAAACTTAAAGGGGTAGTTAAAAAATTTTTAGGAGAGACAAACTAAGAAGAAGAAGGCTTGAAAGTACACTTGAATCTAAGGTAATTGCTTATTGTAGTTGCTTCTTCTCCTTGCTCTATGGATGTGTATGATTTCGGCCTAGACTAGCACCATATGGGGGAGGGATTTTTTGTAACAACCGGGAAAAAGAAAGTGAAAGCCAGAAAAATTCAGAATCTGGAAATTTTGCTAAGTCTCCTCGCAATAGCGAGAAATGGTCTCACTGTCGCAAGAATGTCTTCTCGCAATAGCGAACGATGTTCTAGCTATAGCAAGTGCGGACAGCAGTCCATACAAAAACCAGGGGACAGCTCGCCGTAGCGTGCGCCATAGCGAGAGTGAGGTCTGGAACTGACGCGAGTTCGCCGTAGCGAAGGTCGAATCTCGCCATAGCGAAGGGAACTGATACGATCTCGCCGTAGCGAAGGTTACACCTCGCCATAGCGAAGCCAGATAACACGAGCTCGCTATAGCGAAGGTTAATTTTCGCCGTAGCGAGGGTCAGTCCGGAAGAAAGTAAATAGCGAGAATTATACTTCATTAAACGCCCAAACTCATTTCTTCTCTCATATCTACCCTAGATTTCGACCCAAGGAGAGAAAAGAGGCGTGGAGAGTGAGAGAGATCAAGAGAAGGAGGAAGAGCAAGGGAAAGGTAAGGAAACTTCTCCCATTTCTTCTTAGACCTCTGATCCCCTCTCTTTGCCCTCTCTTTTTGCGATTTTATTTGTGAAAATGGTTGGATTTTGGGCATGGGTCAGAAGAGGAAAAGTGGAAAACACCTTTGAATCTTTGTGTTTTCTTTGAAAATGTTATTTTCCACTACCATGGGAGCTTGAGAGAGAGAAAGAGTTGATGGCATTCTAGAGAGAGAGAGAGAACTCTAGGTTCTGGTATGTTAGGAGAATTTGATCTGAATGATTACATTCTAAGAAAGTAATTGCATGCTTTTGTATGTCTAGGCTCAAGTGAAGCACCTTCATCAAGGTGTGATTGTGAAATTAAGAAGGGAGAAGAGAAATTGAAAGGAAAAGCTAGTGTTGACCTTGGCTGATAAGGTAGCTCTCTCTTCCCACTCTTTCTTATTGCATTCTTGGTTGTAAAAGTCATTGTATGTTTATGTATATGCTAGTTGTGTGGAATATGCCATATGCTATTACTTTGATGCATTGATGCCAATATGCTTGTGTGTTGAATTATGAGAATTGCTCGAGTGCAGTAGCACCGAAAGTCCCTTGAGATAGGTGAGACAAGGCCAAAAGTCTCAAACGAGTGAGGCCAAGTCAAAAGTCCTTAAACTCGGGTGAGGCCATCCAAAAGTCCCTAGACTCGGGTGAGGCTAGACCAAAAGTCCCGAGAGCTCAATTTTGGCATTGTTGTGATTTCCATAGCATGTACAATCTTTGTTGGATGTTTGAGAATGGCTAAATGCTTATTCACATGCTTTGACTTGTTATATGCCTTGATTGTCTACTTGATTGAGTGCATGAGTTACTGAAATTCCCTGTATCTCACCCCTTCCCCTCCCAACTTAATATGCTAGGTGGAGCTCAAGGAGAACCGAGCACACACCAAGGAGCTTAAAAGCATGCTTAGTTAGATATTACTTTCTTTTGGATATTTTGATGTAGTTTGATGTAAAGTGGTGCCACAATGAACATGCGCCCACTATTTTTGAGATGTAAAGGTTGTAACAAGTGTAAATGTATGAAAAGATGATGTATGAACTATGCTTATAGCCAAAGTAATGGAAATGAGGGTTTTGCCCCTTTTGATGAATGAATGTGATAGTGTATATTTGGCCGTAGCATAGCGAGATTGGAATGTATGTTGATTTGGACCACATGGACTTGTTATATAGACTATTTTTATGCTTTTAAACTTGTCCATGAGTGGCTAGAGTGTGTGAGAGGCTATTTGGACCCGTTTTGGACCTTTTGGGTGCCAAAATCGGTATTTTTGAGAGCTCCGTCAAAGTATGACCGGATGAGCTCCTCTTGCCATGAAATTTGGCATGCCTCTAGAGTTTGTAGAAAGCTTCTTGATAAGCTAAATTGGGTAATATTAGGAGGTCTAAAGAATATTTGGTGAATTTTTGAATTTGGGAAAATTCAATGAATTGGTCATGTACTGTTCATATAAACCAGAAATGAAATCTGTGGTATTCATAGACCAAATGGATTCCAAATGTGGTGAAATTTTGTACAAATAAACTATACAACCACAGTGACTTATAGGAACTAGAATCACCCAAATTGGAGGTTTGTAGAGAGAGATTGAACCTTCTGAAGTTCTGTATCAGCATCAAGGAGCTCTCCTGACCCCCGTCACTGTTCCATCGATTTTTAGGGTGTAGAAGCTACTGAACTGATCTGGACTTATTTTTATCCTCTAGTAGACATCCGTAGCTTTCCAAATTGGTATATTGTGCCTAGATTGGAGTTTTGTAGATTTAATTATGGATTTTCGATGTTCATGATAGAAAGTTGCACCAGAAACAGTGACAGCCAGACCTCCTTCCAATTTTCGATGTCAAACATGGTCCAAATGCTAAGATTTCGATTGGGAATTATTTTTAGTGTAAAGAAAACACTTAGAGCTTTCTAGAGAGCTAAATTTCACTAGATTCTCATTTTCCTATAATTAGTTATGATTTTCCAAAATTAGAGCCAAAATAAGACTTTTGGGCACAAGTGAAAAAAGTGCATTTTCTGGTTTTTGGCTCCATACCCGTGGCTTATGATTTTTTTTATGCTATGTATGTATTGTATAAGTGGAGTTTAAGTTGAGAATATAAATGATGGGTTCACAGGACCCACGGGGCAAAAGACGAGTGTATGAAACCCCGATTTCTAGCATAAAAATGCCACAGACTAGTGTTGATTCTTTGGAAATCATGTGAAACTGAGCCCAGTGAGAGGCTAGGTAATGGTAGTAGATTAAGGTGTTACATTTTTTGTATCAGAACAATGGTTCAAGCACTTTTGCTCAATTTTAGGCTCTTGAATGATGAGATTGCTTGTGTTTGGTGTGAATGGTCATGGAAGTTGTAGCATTGAGACTAGACGGGGCAGGGGTAGAGGCAGAGGCAGACCACCCAGGGCTCAGAGAGCTGAGCCAGAGGTTCCTATTGGGACTGAGGATCCTTTGCGGGCCATCATGGAGAGACTTGATCGGTATGAGACCATGATGGGCCAGCATCAGGAAATGCTGGAACAATAAAGGTATATTGCCCAGCAGCAACATGATATGATCATGTATTTGCAAGACACCCTGGCTAGGCAAGAAGAAGCTAGAAGGGATGCCCCTGTACCTCAACCATCCACATCTAGCATTCCACCTGTACCTCCCCAGGAGCCTGCTGCTCCACAGACCCAGACGCCTATCCAGAAAGTATTGAAGCAGTTTAGGCAAAATAATCCACCCTCATTTGACAGGGAATTGGATGCGGATAAGGTGGAGGCTTGGGTGATGCAGCTTAAGAAGATATTCTCAATGATGGATTGTACCACTGAGCAGAAAGCTCAGCTAGCCACCTTTTATGCTAGAAAAGGAAGCTGATAGATGGTGGTGTAGCACGAAATCCCTTATGGAGACCAAGAATATACAGATAACTTGGGAGACTTTCTTGGTCGAGTTTTATGAGAAGTATGTCCCAAGTTCAGTGAGGAAGAAGAAAGAGATGGAGTTCATGGGCTTGAGACAGACGGATGAGATGACCGTGGATCAGTATGTGGCCAAGTTTATAGAGTTGTCTCGGTATTCCTCTTACCTCCAGAGGTATGATGATGAACCCTGGAAATGTGAGCAGTTTGAGACTGGTTTGAGGCCCTTGATTAGCGACAGAGTCACTCCACAGCGGATCAGAAAGTTTAATACTCTTGTGGAGGTCAGTAGAGTGATTGAGACGAATTTGCAAGTTATTATTCCTACTGCGACTACGGCTAGTCAGAAGAGGGTTCTGGATTTGAAAAGGCCGAAACCAGAAGAGGGTTCTAGTTTGACCCCTAGTACTAAGAGGAGAGGCAAAGGGCCATGGAATAGAAAGCCACAGCGAGGTGTGCCACCTCCAGGGGCCAGTCATCCTTCCAGCAGTCTCCGGTGACATGTTACAAGTGTGGGAAGCCGGGGCACATTGCTAGACACTATCCTCAGATGGAGACAGCGCCTCCTCCTAGACCACAGACCCAGGGCCGAGTGTTCGCCCTTACTCAGCAGGAAGCCAGCGCATCTCCCAGTTTGATCAGAGGTACGCTGTTAGTGAATGGCCTTCCTGTAGTTGCTATGTTTGATTCGGGTGCTAGTCACTCGTTTATATCTTATGATTGTGTGAGGAAATTGGGTTTGATCATTAGTGTCTTGCCATTTGACTTGTCAGTCATTACACCCACTGGAGGCCACGTGGTTACTTCCCATACTTGCTTGAATGTCGCTGTCCAATTTAACCATTGTCATACCACTATTGATTTGGTTTGTATGCCTTTCCATGATATTGATTTGATTATTGGTATGAACTGGTTGGTTGCAAATAATGCCATACTTGATTGTGAATACCAAACCATTTCCCTACCTGCTTGTGGGACCATACCTAGGGTAGGAGCTGAGTTATCTTTTATGACTACTACCCAGGCTGAGAGATATTTAGAGTGTGGATGTCAAGGGTTTCTAGTCTTTTTCTCTATTCAGGCTGAGGTAGAGGAAGGGATAGAGGAGATCCCAGTTGTCAGGGAATTCCTGGAGGTTTTCCCTGGAGAGTTTGATTTTAGTGGCCTACCCCCTGAGAGAGAATTAGAGTTCCCTATAGATATAGTGCCTGGTGCTGGACCGGTGTCCAAAGCTCCTTACAGGATGGCTCCCACCGAGCTTGCTGAGTTGAAAGAGCAGATAGAGGAATTGTTAGAGAAAGGGTTTATTCGCCCTAATGTTTCACCTTGGGGTGCTCTGGTGTTATTTGTGAAAAAGAAAGATGGTAGCTTGCGTTTGTGTATAGATTACAGAGAGTTGAATAAAGTTACCATCAAGAATAAATATCCTCTCCCTAGAATTGATGATCTGTTAGATCAGTTGGCTGGGGCATCTGTGTTTTCTAAGATAGATCTTAGATCTGGTTACCACTAGTTGAGAGTGAGAACTGAAGACGTATCCAAGACAGCTTTCAGAACGAGATATGGGCACTATGAGTTCCTTGTGATGCCATTTGGATTGACGAATGCGCCTACTGTGTTCATGGATTACATGAACAGGGTATTTAGACCGTATCTAGATCAGTTTGTGGTGGTCTTTATTGATGATATTTTAGTGTACTCCCGATCTTTTGAGAAGCACGAGAGGCATTTGAGACTAGTCCTAGACACCTTGAGAGAGAAAATGTTATATGCCAAACTTAGTAAATGTGAGTTTTGGCTGACCGAGGTGCGATTCTTAGGTCATGTGATCTCACGAGATGGGGTTGCGGTTGATCCCCATAAAGTTGAGGATGTGTTGCAGTGGAATAGACCTAGAACGATCACCGAGGTTAGGAGTTTCCTAGGTTTGGCAGGGTATTATAGACGGTTTATTCAGGACTTTTCTCGAATGGCCTTACCACTGACGAGGCTAACTAGGAAAGATATACCATTTGTGTGGGATGAGAGATGTGAGAAGAGTTTCCAAGAGTTGAAACTCTGTTTGACCACTGCCCCTGTACTGATTATCGCTAACCCTAGTGAACTATTTGTGGTTTATTGTGATGCCTCGGGCAAAGGGTTAGGATGTGTGTTGATGCAGCAGGGCCGAGTAGTGGCATATGCCTCGAGGCAGTTGAGACCTCATGAGGAGAATTACCCCACACATGACCTGGAGTTAGCTGCCGTAATGTTTGCTCTTAAAATTTGGAGACACTATCTGTATGGTGCGACCATAGAGATTTATAGTGACCACAAGAGTCTGAAATACCTGTTTGATCAGAAAGAACTCAATATGAGACAGAGGAGATGGATTGAATTCTTGAAAGATTATGATTATGTGTTGAAATATCATCTGGGTAAGGCCAATGTGGTGGCAGACGCCCTGAGTAGAAAATCCATCCATGTAGCTCATATGATGATTAGGGAGCAGGAGCTCCTAGAGAAGTTCAGAGATTTGAACCTCTCTTGTCAGGTGGTATCAGGTAGAATGTATCTGAGTGAAACCCGAGTTGAGAATATATTGAGAACCCAGATCTTAGATGCCCAAAGAGAGGATGAGTCCCTGAAACGGATCAGGAATGAGATTACCCAAGGTAAGACCTCATATTTTAAGTTGTCTGAGGATGGCATGATAGTATATCGAGATAGAATTTGTGTGCCTAGTCAGAATGAGTTGAGAGAAAGCATTCTAGAAGAGGCACATAAGAGTAAGTATACTATCCACCCAGGTGCCACCAAGATGTATCAGGATGTGAAAAGAATTTTCTGGTGGCCAGGGATGAAAAGTGATGTGACGGAATATGTGGCTAGATGTCTAGTATGTCAGAGGGTAAAGATAAAACATCAGAAACCAGCTGGGTTGTTGCAACCTCTAGATATCCCTGAGTGGAAGTGGGATAGTATAGCCATGGACTTTGTTATGGGGTTACCTAGGACATCCTCTGGACACGATGCTATTTGGGTAGTTGTGGATAGACTGACGAAGTCTGCACACTTTTTAGCTATTAAGGCTATTTATACACTGGATGGATTGGCCCAGTTGTATATCAGAGAGATAGTGCGACTTCATGGAGTACCCAATAGCATAGTTTCAGATAGAGACCCCAGGTTCACATCGAACTTTTGGAGGTTATTGCAGCATGCCTTAGGGACCAGATTGCAGTTTAGTACTGCATATCACCCCCAGACAGATGGTCAGACTGAAAGGACCATCCAGACATTGGAAGATATGTTGAGGGCATGTGTGCTAGAGATGAGGGGTAACTGGGATGTGTATTTACCATTAACAGAGTTTGCGTACAATAACAGTTACCATTCCAGTATCCAGATGGCCCCTTATGAGGCTTTGTATGGGAGAAAGTGTAGATCCCCTCTGTGTTGGGTTGAGTTAGGTGAGAGGAGTATGATAGGACCTGAGATTATGGACCAGACCACCCGACAAATAAAATTGATTAGAAAGAGGCTCCTCACGGCCCAGAGTAGACAGAAAAGCTATGTTGATAAGTGTAGGAAGCCGTTAGAGTTTGAGGTTGGAGACCATGTGTTCATTCGAGTATCTTCAATGACGGGAGTAGGTCGGTCAATGAGGGTAAGAAAGCTCAGTCCTAGGTATATTGGTCCGTTTGAAATCCCTGAGAAAATTAGACCCGTGGCTTACCGAATAGCCTTACCTCCTAACCTAGCCCAAATTCACAGTGTTTTTCATGTCTTCCAGTTAAAAAAGTATTTACCAGACTCCTCACATGTCATAGAATATGAGCGTGTGCAATTGCAGGAAGATCTTTCCTATGTAGTGAAACCAGAGAGAATTGTGGATGAAACAGCTGAGAAGCAAGAACATTCCTCTGCTGAAAGTGATATGGAGAGATCTGACATCTGAGGAAGCAACCTGGGAATTGGCGAATGAAATGAGGCAAAAATATCTCGATTTATTCCCTTGAGGTAAGTCTTTAAATTTCGAGGACGAAATTTCTTTTAAGAGGGCTAGAAATGTAACAACCGGGAAAAAGAAAGTGAAAGCTGGAAAAATTCGAAATCTGGAAATTTTGCTAAGTCTCCTCGCAATAGCGAGAAATGGTCTCGCTGTCGCGAGAATGTCTTCTCGCAATAGTGAACGAGGTTCTAGCTATAGCGAGTGCGGACAGCAGTCC
This sequence comes from Erythrophleum fordii, assembly GCA_032878935.1. Classification (NCBI taxonomy): domain Eukaryota; kingdom Viridiplantae; phylum Streptophyta; class Magnoliopsida; order Fabales; family Fabaceae; genus Erythrophleum; species Erythrophleum fordii. Next base: position 4,492,788 of record JAVQMF010000055.1, read on the forward strand.
ATACAAGAACCAGAGGACAGCTCACCGTAGCGTGCGCCATAGCGAGAGTGAGGTCTGGAACTGACGCGAGTTCGCCATAGCGAAGGTTGAATCTCGCCATAGCGAAGGGAACTGATACGATCTCACCGTAGCGAAGGTTACACCTCGCCATAGCGAAGCCAGATAACACGAGCTCGCTATAGTGAAGGTTAATTTTCGCCGTAGCGAGGGTCAGTCCGGAAGAGAGTAAATAGCGAGAATTAGACTTCATTAAACACCCAAACTCATTTCTTCTCTCATATCTACCCTAGACTTCGACCCAAGGAGAGAAAAGAGGCGTGGAGAGTGAGAGAGATCAAGAGAAGGAGGAAGAGCAAGGGAAAGGTAAGGAAACTTTTCCCATTTCTTCTTAGACCTCTGATCCGCTCTCTTTGCCCTCTCTTTCTGTGGTTTTGTTTGTGAAAATGGTTGGATTTTGGGCATAGGTCAGAAGAGGAAAAGTGGAAAACACCTTTGAATCTTTGTGTTTTCTTTGAAAATGTTGTTTTCCACTACCATGGGAGCTTGAGAGAGAGAAAGAGTTGATGGCATTCTAGAGAGAGAGAGAACTCTAGGTTCTGGTATATTAGGAGAATTTGATCTGAATGATTACATTCTAAGAGATTAATTGCATGCTTTTGTATGTCTAGGCTCAAGTGAAGTACCTTCATCAAGGTGTGATTGTGAAATTAAGAAGGGAGAAGAGAAATTGAAAGGAAAAGCTAGTGTTGACCTTGGCTGATAAGGTAGCTTTCTCTTCCCACTCTTTCTTGTTGCATTCTTGGTTGTAAGAGTCATTGTATGTTTATGTATATGCTAGTGTGTGGAATATGCCATATGCTATTGCTTTGATGCATTGATGCTAATATGCTTGTGTGTTGAATTGTGAGAATTGCTCGGGTGCGGTAGCACCGGAAGTCCCTTGAGATAGGTGAGACAAGGCCAAAAGTCTCAAACGAGTGAGGCCAAGTCAAAAGTCCTTAAACTCGGGTGAGGCCATCCAAAAGTCCCTAGACTCGGGTGAGGCTAGACCAAAAGTCCCTAGAGCTCAATTTTGGCATTGTTGTGATTTCCATAGCATGTACAATCTATGTTGGATGTTTGAGAATGGCTAAATGCTTATTCACATGCTTTGACTTGTTATATGCCTTGATGGTCTACTTGATTGAGTGCATGAGCTACTGAGATTCCCTGAATCTCACCCCTTCCCCTCCCAACTTAATATGCTAGGTGGAGCTCAAGGAGAACCGAGCACACACCAAAGAGCCTAGAAGCATGCTTAGTTAGATATTACTTTCTTTTGGATATTTTGATGTAGTTTGATGTAAAGTGGTGCCACAATGAACATGTGCCCACTATTTTTGAGATGTAAAGGTTGTAACAAGTGTAAATGTATGAAAAGATGATGTATGAACTATGCTTATAGCCAAAGTAATGGAAATGAGGGTTTTGCCCCTTTTGATGAATGAATGTGATAGTGTATATTTGGCCGTAGCATAGTGAGATTGGAATGTATGTTGATTTGGTCCACATGGAATTGTTATATAGACTATTTTTATGCTTTTAAACTTGTCCATGAGTGGCTAGAGTGTGTGAGAGGCTATTTGGACCCGTTTTGGACCTTTTGGGTGCCAAAATCGGTATTTTTGAGAGCTCCGTCAAAGTATGACCGGATGAGCTCCTCTTGCCATGAAATTTGGCATGCCTCTAGAGTTTGTAGAAAGCTTCTTGAGAAGCTAAAGTGGGTAATATTTGGAGGTCTAGAGAATATTTGGTGAATTGTTGAATTTGGGAAAATTCAATGAATTGGTCATGTACTGTTCATATAAACCAGAAATGAAATCTATGGCATTCATAGACCAAATGGATTCCAAATGTGGTAAAATTTTACACACATAAACTAGACAACAACAGTGACTTATAGGAACTAGAATCACCCAAATCGGAGGTTTGTAGAGAGAGATTGAATCTTCTGAAGTTCTATATCAGCATCAGGGAGCTCTCCTGACCCCCGTCACTGTTCCATCAATTTTCGGGGTGTAGAGGCTACGGAACTAATCTGGACTTATTGTTTTCCTCTAGTAGACATCCGTAGCTTTCCAAATTGGTATAGTGTGCCCATATTGGATTTTTTTGGATTTAATTATGGATTTCCGAAGTTCATGACAGAAAGCTGCACCAGAAACAATGACAGTCGGACCTCCTTCCCATTTTCGATGTCAAACATGGTCCAAATGCTGAGATTTCGATTGAGAATTATTTTTAGTGTAAAGACAACACTTAGAGATTTCTAGAGAGCTAAAGTTCACTAGATTCCCATTTTCTTATAATTAGTTATGAGTTTCTATAGTTAGAGCCAAAATAAGACTTTTGGGCATAAGTGAGAAAAGTGCATTTTCTGGTTTTTGGCTCCATACTCGTGGCTTATGGTTTGTTTTATGCTATGTATGAGTTGTATAAGTGGATTTTGAGTTGAGAATATAAATGTTGGGTTCACAGGACCCACGGGGCAAAAGACGAGTGTATGAAACCCCGATTTCTAGCATAAAAATGCCACGGACTAGTGTTGATTCTTTGAAAATCATGTGGAACTGAGCCCAGTGAGAGGCTAGGTAGCGGTAGTAGATTAAGGTGTTACATTTTTTGTCCAAAACCAAAAGGGAAACAAGGGTTTTAGACCTTGGGGAGATGGATTATGGCAAGAAATTGCAAGGAAATTCATTGAAATACAAGTTAGGAAAGTGTTAGATTTTTGAAAAGACTATGAAATCTGATTTTGTGTAAGTATTCCCTTGGCCATTTGAATGTTTCCTTAAGCTCCTAAGACCCTTAGAAACCTCTCCAAATGGTTCTTCCATCAAGGAAAAATCAAAAAGCTCTTGAACCCTATTATGTTCACTAATCTCGGCCAAGGCAAGAGCATAAAGTAGGAAGATATTTTAATTTGTCCTAACCTTAGTTTGGGACTTGATATGATGTTAGAAGATGGGAGAAACTATTGAAAAAAATTTAGGAGTCATGGAATGAGAGATGGAGCAATGGTGTCCATAATGGTGCTTTATAAAGCAACTTAGATTTCCAATTGTGTAAGTGAATGTGTGATGGCTCCAAGAACCTTAAATGAGTCCAAGAAGTCTGGAAATAATAAGAGAATGGAACGTAGAAATTGAATTCCAAGAGTTGCTTCATTAGACTAATTATGGAACTATAATGCCAAGTGTAAAACCAAGTGCGTGTTTAAGCTTTAGTTTAGTGTCTTGGCTTGCTCAAGTATATGATTGTGTGTTCCTTGTGATGTTTAGGTCAAGAGAACAACCAACCACCTAAGTGCTCTTGTGAAATCAAGGAGGGGAAGGAATTAGCAAAGTAAGCTTGCATAAATTGAAAGGTAGCTCTCCACCTTATTCTTCATACTTTCTTGTGTGCATATGTAAGTCATGGTGTGCTTGTATGTATTCTTATGATTTAGTAATATGCCACATGATCTCTTGAAATTGCATTGGTACCAATGTGTGCTCTTGAATGCCTTTGAATGTGAGATTGACTCTTAAGGGTGAGGTGATGCCAAAAGTCCCTTAAAGTGGGTAAGGATATGCTAAAAGTCTCAAGGTATGGGTGAGACTAAGCCAAAAGTCCTTTAGATAGGTGAGGCTAAGTCAAAAGTCCCTAAGCCAAGGGTGAGGTACTTCCAAAAGTCCTAGAAATGGGATGAGGTAAAACCAAAAGTCCCTAGGGTATGAAAATGGTTTGATGTATTAATGTGGCATGGAAATGTAGTAACATCCAATTCTCAGAAAACCAGAGAAAACGTGAGAAATGTGACATATGATTTCTCTGTTAACGAATGAAACTCACAGGATATAAAAGGAAGTCCCCTGAGATGATGCAGTTAAGGTCCTAAAAAATTTAGGAAGCATTGTAGACTCCTAAAAATGAGAATCCCAAGCTCAGACGGAAAGAAAAATAAAGCTAGAATGAAAAAATAATGTCTTACGAAAAGTCTACAAAACATAATGGCATTTTCATTATTTTGAGCAATTTTTGGAATTCACATAAGAAGGCTTTTTAAATAAAAATTTTGAGTTCTTCGGGGTTCTCAGAAGCCCTAAAAACCATGGAAACCCCTGGGACAATTAAAACCCCTTCGGTGGACGTTTTCTAATGTCGGTGTACCCAAACTTGGACTGATCCATTCAGGAAGGTTTTGGCTTCGATTTGAGTGATTCCAAAAGTATTTTTCTTAATTGGGAATCTAAATTTTATAATAGAAAAGACAGTTCACAAAAAGGAGCTAAAACGAAGGAGAAACGAAAATGCAAAGTATGAAGGGCAAAATTGAAATTTTTGAAAAAGTCATTTTCCTACTCCTATATATAGGTGGCGCCCCACTTTCCTCCCCATTTGGAATCAGAAAATTTTGCAGAATTTTAGAAGGGAGAGCTAGGGTTTTGGGTACGCCAAGAGAGGAGGAGAAGAAGAAGAAATTCTAAGCTAAAGGTATGTTTTTATGGTTGTTTTTCATGCTTTTCTCCATCCACACCACCTCTCCTTCATTCTCCTTGATTTCCTTTAATTAAAATGAAGTTTATAAATCTTATTTAAAGGAGAAATTCAAGGGAAGAGAGGAGTTTGGAGAAAGCAAGATTTAAGCCAAACTAAGCAAGGAAACTAGGTAAAATTGCATCCTATGGTTGATATCTTCCACCACCCTTCTTCTCCATTTCGCCTAACCCTAGGAGCTATAGGAGGATCTGATTTTCAAGCCCAAACAAGCATGAATCTTAGGTATTTGATGGAGAAGAACAAGAATATGCAAAGAAAACAACAAACTAACCATTAGAATTCAAGATGCAAAACTTAGGGTTTCAAGTGTTCCTTCCAAATTTTGATTTTGTATGATGATTCCTAGGTTTAATTAAGAGTTTAAATAGGTTCTTGAGACCCCTAAGATGCTCCCCACAACCTTCTTCCTTCAAGAAAATAAAGAAAACTCCAAGGAGCCCTAAACCATGCATAGTCTTGGCCAAACCATGTTCTTATAGCTAGGGAGAGCTTTAAATTTTTCTAAGGCCATTCTTGAGTCATATTTGATGAATGAAAATGAGAGGAGCCCTTGGAAAAAGTTTAGAATTCATAGAAAGTGATTTGGTACCTTAGGTTTCATATTATGACCTAAAGAAGCAACATAATGTTAGGCTCCTTGTTTTAATTGTGTGATGACTCCAAGAGGCTTAAAAGGAGTTAAGAACCATATTTGAATGGAAAGAATGAATCCTAGAAGTTATTTGAGGGGTGTTGCTTCATTAGGTGCATTTATGAACCATAATGGAGCTTATAGAGCAATCTAACATCTAAGTAAATTGTATGGCCTTAGAGATTGTTTCATGAACCTAATTACTCCTATAAATTGTATCTAGGCCAAGAGAAACCATCTCCACAAGCTTGTGGATGTGTGACCGAAAGAGGATCCAAGGAAAAAATGTGTGATTATGTGCAAGGTAGCTCTCTCCACCTTCTCTCATGCATGGATGTGTGTTTAGCTTGTCTTATAATGTGTGTGTGTGTGTATTTTTAAGCCATGAAAAGTATGCTAGCATGATTTATATGCCATGATTTCATGATGTCATGTTATGTTTTCAAATGAATGTATGATATTTGTTGAGTTTGTTTGAGTGAGAAGAGGCCAAGAACTCTTGACCATGGTGAGAATGTGCCAAGAACCCTTGAGCTTGGTTGAGACAAAGTAAAGAGTCTCCCAAAAGCAAAATGGGCTCCAAAGAGTATGATTGAGTCTAAAGCTCTTAAAGAATGGGTGAGGTAAGTCCAAAATCCATAAGAAAAAGTGTGAGGCCAATCCAAATACTTGGTGAGCTCTTGAATGATTGTATGACTTATTCACATGCCAAACTTGCTTCTTGAATGTTCATGACTTCCATGATATCCATGCATGCATTTTTAAGGCTTGCTTTGCATATATTATGTATGATTGAATAGGAAATGAACTATTAGAATTCTTGAATCTCATTTCCTCCTCTTTAATGATCTAATATTCTAGGTGGACCAAGTGGCTATGGTAATGGGAGCCAACAACATTGAAGGAAGGAGATTGACATCAATATGTCTAGTTTTTACCTTTTGAACCATAATGATGCTTCATGATGTATATTATTGTTGTAAATGGTCTATAATCCTTGATACATATGTAATTATGATATTATGTGATGTACAAATGAAAGATTGTGTCATATGAATGATAGCATGTGATTGAGCATGTATGGGAAAGGGAGCTTCATGAATGAGTTTATGGAAATGTGCATAAGTATAGGTTAAATGGCCAAAATAAGATGCATGGGGTTTGGGACCATTTGGGCAACTTACACAAGTCTTAAATGTGCTTTTAGACTTGCCCAAAAGGTGTCAACATCAAAGGAAAGCCATTTGATAATTTTGGTATCCCATATGGAGCCAAAATTGATCATATCAGAATCCTATGTCACTTTTTAGCCAAATGAGTTAGTTTTGATTTGAGATTTGGCATGTAATTAGGTCTCATTAAGATTTTTGGGAAGTTAAAGATCATAATTTTTGGAGGTCTACAGAATATTTGATGATTTTTCAAAGTTGGCAATTTGTATACTTTTGGTCTGCTACACTATTCATTTGGTTCGAAAATGAATTCTCTCACACAAAGCCCAAATGATGTCCAATTGTGATGAAATTTTATATAGAGAAACTAGACATTCATAGTGAATCGTGCCAACCAGAAGCACCTCATTTGGAGGTCTAGAGAGGGAGATACAAATTTTTGAATATTCTATCCAATATTAAGAATTTTGTCCGACCTGAGTTACTGTTTCATTAAATTCTAAGGTTTAGACTTGATGAACTGGTTTGGAGATATTTTTACTTTTTAGCTAACATCCATAGATTTTTAGAGGGTATTATTTGCATGGATTAGATTTTTGTGGAATTAATTGGATATTTTCAAATTTTTTACAGAATTCTGTGTCAGTTCCATAATGCAATTTGACCTCTGGACATTTTTTGATGTCTAACGTCCTTTGTGATGGATGTTATGGCCTAGAAATATTTTTAGTGTGAATTAGACATCCTTATCTTTCTAGAATGGCCAAGAATTCATGATTTCAATTTTTTTATATTAATTATGAATTTCTAAAGTTTGGTCATAAAAGGGGCCAGTTCTGGCCGAATTTTAACATGCATGTTTTGAGCTTCCCTTCATGATTCTTGATATGTGGGCCATATTTTATGATGCAAATGAGTAGTATTTATGTAATTAAATATGGGGATGTGATATTTGAGCTCATAAACTCCACGTGACACCGAATAAAATTTTTATACGTGACGTAACGCTAAGAAATGCATTAAAACAATGTTATTTTCTTGCCTCTTGTATGAATTGCTTGATGTGAGGCATAAATATAGTATGAAAGGAGCTAGAAATATATGGTATTACAAATGTGGCTTTGCATACTTTGTAACGAACGTAATTTTCGTAAAATGATGAAATGAGCCATATAAAAGTAAGTCCTCTGAAATGACCCAGATAATGTCCCAAAAAATTTGGGTTGAGTCCTAGACTCTTAAAAATGATAATTCTAGGCTCAAACGGAAAGAAAAATGGAGTTCGGATGGAGAAACAATTTGTGACAGAAATTGATAAAATGTAATGGTATTTTCGTAAATAAATGTAACTTTTGGAAAACCACATAGGAGGGCTTTTTAAATGAAAGTTTTAAGTTGTTCAAGGTTCTTATGGGCCCTAAAAACTATGGGAAGCCTCAGGACTAGTAAAGCCCTTCCGGTGTATTTTTTCAATGTCAGTTGACCTGAACTTTGATCAGTTCATTTGGTAAGGTTTTAGCTCCAAATTGAGTGATTCCAAAGGCATTTTATTAAATTGGGAACTAAATTTTATAATGGAAAAGATGGTTCTCAAAAAAGAGCTAAAACAAAACTAAAATGAAATTATCATTACGGAAGGACAAAATTGGAATTTTTGGAAAAGTATGCTTTTAAAAACTCCCACACACTTCTCTTATCTTCTTCCACCTTCTTAAGCATGAAATTTTCTGCCCAAAATACAGAAGTTGATCTGCTCTCTTAAGTGCATCAAAAGGGGAAGAAAAGGAGGAGAAAAATCAAAGAACAGGTAAGGAAGCTTGTAGATTTTCACACTCCATCTTCCTCCAATCTTGTTCCTCTCCTTTCCTCCTCTCTTTCTATGGTTTAGTTAAGCTTTTTGGTTCTATTTTAGGTCCAAAACCAAGGGGAGAATTTTGAATTTGCCAAGGAGAAGGGAACCAAGGAGAAAGACACTTGAAAGCTCACTTAAATCCTAAGTAATCCTTGCTTTTGTTGCATCTTCTCTTCCTCCTCCCTTTGTGTGTATTTCAGCCAAGAACAGAACCAAAGGAGGGGAGGATGTTTTATCCAAATACAAGGAAGGAACAAGGGTTTTAGGCCATGGGGAGATGGAATATGGCAAGAAATTCCAAGAAAAACCAATAGAAAACAAGTTAGAAAAGTGTAGTGTTTTCTAGGGTTTTGCAAAATCTGATTTTGTGTGAATGTTTCCTTGGCTATTTGAATGTTCCCTTGAGCTTCTAAGACCTCTAGAAAGCCTCCCAAGTGGCTCTCCCATCAAGGAAAAATCACAAAGTCTATGAACCTCCATTATGGTGCATATTTCGGCCAAGCTAGGTTCATTAAGCTAGGGGATGTTTTAATTTGGTCTAGCCTTGGTTTGAGACTTTATATGAGGTTAGAAGATGGGAGAAACCATTGGGAAAAATTTAGGAGCCATAGATTGGGAGATGGAACAATGGTGTCAATAATGATGCTTTGTGAAGCAACTTGGTTTTTCATTTGTGCAATTGAATGTGTAATGGCTCCAAGGACCTTAAATGAGTCCAAGAAGCCTAAGAATAACAAAAGAATGGAGTCTAGAACTTGAAATGCAAGAGTTGCTTCATTAGGCCAATTATGGAACCATAATGCCAAGTATGAAACCAAGTGTATGTTTGAGCTTTAGTTTGATGTCTTGGCTTGCTTCAATTATGTGATTGTGTACTCCTTGTGATGTCTAGGCCAAGAGAACAATCAACCACCTAAGTGCTCTTGTGAAATCAAGGAGGGGAAGGAATTAACAAAGTAAAGCTTACATTAATTGAAAGGTAGCTCTCCACCTTATTCTCTTGCATTCTTGTGTGCATATGTATATGTTGTGTGTTTGTATATACTCTTGTGATTTGAGAACATGCCACTTGATATTTTGAGGTTGCATTGGTACCAATGTGTTGTCTTAGATGCCATTAATTATGAGAATAGCTCTCAAGGGTGAGGTGATGCCAAAAGTCCCTTAAAGTAGGTGAGGATGTGCCAAAAGTCTCAAGGCATGGGTGAGACTAGACTAAAAGTTCTTTGAATGGGTGAGGCTAGGTCAAAAGTCCCAAGACCAAGAGTGAGGCAAATCCAAAAGTCCTAGAAATGAGGTGAGGCAAAACCAAAAGTCCTTAGAGCATAAAAATGGCTTAATGTGGAAATGTGGCATGGAAATGTAGTATTATACACTTTATGTTTGCACACTTAAGATTTTGATGTAGGTATATTTTGAATGTATGTGTGAATGGGTGTGTAAACTATTGAGATTCTAGGAATCTCACTCCCCTTCCCTCCATTATCTTGAAATGCCTAGGTGATGTTCAAGAAACAAGGAGTGCAAGCCAAAGACCTTGAGAGATTATATTTTGTATATTATGCAACCTTACTTGTAATTGAATGTCAAAGTGAGCTTGTACATATTATTTTTGTGATGTAAGACCATAAACAAATGTAAAATGATGTATGAATATGATGTAGACCTTATGTGACACTAAATCCATGGAATTATGCAAATTGGCTCTTGGATGGCTTGATGCAACTATATATTCTTGGATGTGCAATGACCAAATTTAGATGCATAGGGTTTGGGACCATTTCGGCAACTCCCACAAGTCATAATTATGCTTTTAAACTTGCCCAAGAGGTGCCAAACTCAAGAGGAGGCCATTTGGACTAAAGTGACTCTTGGTAGGGAACAAAAATGATCATTTCATGAGGCTATATCACTTTTTATCCAAATGAGCTCTTCTTAGTCTAAATTTAGCATGCATCTAGAGCTTATTAAGAGCTTTTTGGCAAGTTAAAGTTGGTAATTTTTGGAGGTCTATGGAATATTTAGCGAATTGTTAAAGTTGGGAATTTTTTTGCTTTTGGTCCTTGGTGCTGTAGCACTGGTCCGAAATTAAGTTCTGTCACTCATAGGGCAAATGATGTCCAATTGTCATAAAATTTTATAGAGATACTATACATTCCTAGTGACTTGTGCTAACTAGAAGTACCTCAATTGGAGGTCTAGAGATGGAGATATGAATTTTTGAACATTCTATCCAGTATTAGGAGTTTTTCCCAACCTGAGTTACTGTTCTATTAAATTTCGAGGACTAGGCTGCTTGAGCTGGTCTGGAAATATTTTTTTCCAGCAGCTAACATCCACAGCTTTCTAGATTAATATCATTTGCATAGATTATATTTTTATGAAATTAATTGGACATTTTCAAATTTTGTTGCAGAATTCTGTGATAGTTCCAGAATGCAGTTTGACCTTTAAAAATTTTTGGATGTCAAACATCCTTTGTGATAGATGTTATAGTATGGACATATTTTTAACATGAAGTAGATATCTGTATCTTTCCAAAAGAACCAAGAATGCATGGTTTCAATTTTTTTAGAATTAGTTATGATTTTTCAAAATTTGGATAGAAAAGAGGCAAAATCTGTCTGAAAATAAACCTCCATGTTTTATGCTTCATTTTGGTTTTCTTGAGTTATCCACATTTTATGATGCAAATGAGTTATATACATGTAATTAAATATGGGAAAGCATAGTATGAGCTCATGCAGTTCACGTGACACTGAATGAAATTTTTATACACGACGTAATGCGAAAATATTCACTATTTTATTCCTTTTTTTCATTATATTCTCATGATACAATGATGTGAAACTCACGAATGCTATGAAATAAGCTAGAATTTATAGTATTACACACTTTATGTAACGCCCGATATGTTGTAAAAACACAAAAATGGGCTCCAGAGACTTTTGGTCTAGCCTCACCCAAGTTTAGGGACTTTTGGATGGCCTCACCCGAGTTTAGGGACTTTTAACTTGGCCTCACTCGGTTGAGACTTTTGGCCTTGTCTCACCCATTCTCAAGGGACTTTCGGCTTCACCTCACCCATCTCAAGGGACTTTCGGCATTAATACTTGAATTTGCCCCAAGGTAGCTCTCCACCTTTTCTTGTTGCATATATGTCATTGTGTGCTTATGTGTATATTTGTATGTTTGAGACATGCCACTTGATACTATGTTGCTATTTTGGTATCAATATGCTTTCTTGAATGTCTTTGAATTGTGGAATTGGCTCATAAGGGTGAGGTAGTGCCGAAAGTCCCTTGAGATGGGTGAGGTGAAGCCGAAAGTCCCTTGAGAATGGGTGAGACAAGGCCAAAAGTCTCAACCGAGTGAGGCCAAGTCAAAAGTCCCTAAACTCGGGTGAGGCCATCCAAAAGTTCCTAAACTTGGGTGAGGCTAGACCAAAAGTCCCTGGAGCCCATTTTTGTATTTTTACAACATATCGGGCGTTACACTTTGCCAACTTTTAAAATTCATAATTGGTTCGATAGAGCTCCAAATAATTAATTCCATAGAGTTCCAAAAATTTCTGGATAAAATCTATATGTGTGCCAAATTTTATGCTTGCATATTTGTATTTTTGATATATGTATGCCTTGAATGTATGGGTGAATGGGTGTGTGAGCTATTGAAATTCTTAGAATCTCACTCCCCTTTCCCTCTCACTTTTGAAATGTCTAAGTGGTGCTTAAAACCAAGGAAATGCAAGCCAAGAACATTGAATGGCTACACCTTGTTCATTTTGTAGTCTAACTTGTAATGGAACATTAAAGAAGCTTTGTATATATTATTTTTGGTAGTGTAAGACCTTGAGCACTTGTAACATGATGTATGGATTCTATGTAAACTTTATATAACATTAAATCAATGAGATTGTGGATTTGTACCCTTGAATGGCATGTATGTATTAGTGTATTATTGGGTGTGAGATGGTCAAAATGAAATGCATGAGATTTGGGACCATTTAGGTAGTGTCTATAAGTCATAATTATGCTTTTGAACTTGCTGAAGACGTACCTAACTCAGGAGGAGGCCATTTGGACCAAAATGACTCTTGATAGGGAGCAAAAATGACCATTTCATGAGGTTATATCACTTTTTGACCAAATGAGTTCTTCTTGATCCAAAATTTGGCATGCATCTAGAGCTTGTTGAGAGCTGTTGGGAAGCTAAAGTGTAAAATTTTCGAAGGTCTATGGAATATTTGGTGAATTTTCAAAGTTGGAAATTTTTCTAATTTTTGCTACTGTCACTGTAGCTTTGGTCCGAAAATGAATTCTGTCACTTAGGGGCCAAATGATGTCCAATTGCTCCAAAATTTTATACAAAGAAACTACACATTTCCAATAACTTGTACCAATAAGAAACACCCCAATTAGATGTCTAGAGAGGGAGATATGAATTTTAAAAAATTCTGCCCAGTATCAAGCATTCAGACTGACCTCAGGTACTGTTTGATTAGTTTTTAATGACTAGACATGCCTGAACTGGTTTAGAGTTACTTTTTCTCTCTACCTAATATCTGTATCTTTTCAAATTAGTATCATTTGCATAGATTGAATTTCTTTTCGAATTAATTGGGCATTTTTTAAATTTGTAGCAGAAAACTGTGACAGTACCAGTAGGCAGCCCAACTTTTGCATATTTTTAAATGTCAATCATCTTCTGTGTTATGTTTCATGGCTTAGAAATATTTTTAACATAAAGTAGACATGTATAGCTTTCCAGAATGACATAGAATGCATGATTTTGATTTTTCTAGAATTAGTTATAATTTTCTAAAGTTTATGACAGAGAAAGGGAAATTCTAGCCAAAATAATATCTATGGATTTTATGTACTCCCTTGCTTTGCACGAGCTCTAGGACAATTTTGGGGATAGAAATGAGCTGTACCTATGTAATTAAATATGAGAATATGATATATAAACTCACATGGTTCACGGGATACTGAATGAAAAATTTATACGCAACACAATGCTAAGAAATGTATTATTTTAATATTCTTTTTCCTTGTCTCTTCATGGGATTGATGGCATAAGACATGAAGATAGTATGAAATAAGCTAGGAATATATGGTGTTACATAAATATATACATATCAATTAAAATAAAATGCTTCAAGCAAACTAAACAAAAAACACTTTTGTGATAAGTCTCACGAGAGGCAAGCATATAATCATAAAGCTTTAATTATAACGACCCTAATTCTTAATTACAATGATTAGACTTAATTAAGTGGTTAATAATCATAAATCAAGGCCTAAAATCTAATTACAATTAATTACATTAGGAAACAATGAAAAAATTTGAACTTGATGTCATTAGAATTATTAGCTAAACAACCACAACTAATCGAATCCATAAGTGATTATAATAATCATTTAAGACTTTTGATTCATCTTACTATTGATTTTAACTCACAAAAACCTCTTATAAATATTCCCAAGTCATTGCACAATATCATCATAGTAAATCTCAAGGTTTTTAAGTCAAAAATAGGAGTTTAGGAACATTCGCTGCAACTTGGACCTTCCCCGTTGCGGCTAAGTTGGTTACTAGAACTTGAAACCAAGTTTGGGGACTCCCACCATGACTTGGCATACCCGCACTGTGACATAAGTGCTCTCCAAAACTACTATTCACACTTTCGTGAATTATCACCGTGACGAGTTAGAGCTTATATGGCACCACAACGGGAAAGCATCTTGAACCCTACTGTAGAAAATTTCATGATCCATGCCATGGTGGGCTATACTTGTGTTATAATGAAACTAGCTACTGGAACCTAAAATTTTTCTTCCTGGATTCTTACCATGGCGAATTTACTCTCTAGAGCATTCCTTACCTTACTTCCTCAACAGCCGTAACAAGGTTGTTCTCTGTCACTCTCCTTGGGTGAATTTTTCACCTTGCGTTGCAGTGATCCTTGCTTTTGACAAACACCTGGCCACGACTCAGCTATTCTTGGTCGTGGTGTGACCCTCTTCTGCACCTATACCTCTCAAATTTTATCCCATACACTCTAACTCTCACTCAATTGCATTTCAGGGCCATTCTACCTTAATTTGTGAGCGAGGCTCTAATGACATTAATATACCTAATTTACCCAACATACCTATCATTACTAATTCAAGACTTAGGTGTTGATTCCTACTCATCAAACTATCACGCATAAGCAATTTATGTATCAATGACAATAAGATGGATTCATAATTACTAACATTATCATTCATGATAATACCATAACATATTTCCAACAAACAAGTCATATATGTATATATATATATATATATCCATCTAACAAGGTTCCATATCATATATAAATAAGTGCATACATCAGACACTAATTTGTAAAGAGCCTAACTACCTATTAGTTATATCCTTATTTTCTAGTACACTAAAATATCTACACTTGGCAACATGATTACATGATGATGATACTATACAAAAGAATAACAAAAATTAGCATCTATCCTAGATTAGATCCATCTAAGTGCATAATTTTCCACACATGATCTTAGCTCATAGATATTCGTCTACTTGCTTCCCTTTATGTTTACCCGAAAGACCTTCACTTGAAATAATTGGCCTATGAAATGGGATGAGATGCAAATCTCAATAACTAAAGGCAAATTCTATTTATATATTCCAATTTAATTAATATATGTGCATGAAATCAAATAAGTATAAAAAAATACACTAGTCATATCAGCAAATGAAATAATTAGGCTATCAATAACTACTATCCTATACTAGCAATTATATTTTCACATGTTAAAGGCCATTAACATTGGGAGAGTCCCGTCCACGACACGAACTTCCCAATGAGTACAATCTAGGCTCAGTGCATACAAGGGTCTGATCACAACCCAATGCCCAATTGAAGTGCAATGCACGAGTGTCAGCCGCACCATAGCTCTACCATGGACTCACAAGGCCCAACCACAGCATACCAAAGAGCCAATCATTTATTAGGCATTCAAAATTATGCATATGAAGTAAATATAAAATTAAAGTAGATATATGCATAGAATTTAACATTAACTCCAGTTATCTCAATTATAGACAATTCTTTGAGAGCCAACAACAATGCTACTCTAGCTTATAGACACAAAACCAGACCATTACTATTTCTAATCATCATTTATAGCAGCAAACCCATTACTCAAAGAATTAAACCACAAAGGTAGAAAACATTTACCCACCCACTATAAGAACCAAATTTGGATTTGGTTATGCTTGCACCAGTAACCTCATAACAATACTCCAAATTCTAGGTAAATTCCCACAAAATCACCATTCTATCATAAATCAATTATAGGGGTCTTAAACCAGCAGAAAATGCATTAAAATGAAAAGTTTATATTTATCCAATATCCCTCCTAGCCTCAACCTTCGAAAATCCTCTAAGCAAATACCAAATAACCCATATTAGATTTGAGGTGTGGGTGAAAATGCTCTAAATGAAAAAACAATTGGGCCAAATTGAAGAGGAAGAGGGAGAAGGTCAAGTTATATAACAATTACATTAGCAGATTTTGACTCTAGAAGTGGAAAATCATGGATTTATGCCAAGAATCCTAGCCTCCAGCTTAAACCTCTGAAAATGCTTTGTGTCCCTTGTGTTTCTGAATTCAAATGAATGGCAAGGAGTTTCTCTTAAGGTTTAAGTGAGAAATGGGCTAACCCATTATAACATCCAGTTTTTTGAAAACGAGATAAAACGTGAGAAACGTAATGTATGGTTTCTCCATAAACGAATGAAACTCACCAAATACAAAAAAAGGTCCCCTAAAATGACTTAGTTAATGTCCAAAAAAATTTTAAAAGCATTCTAGACTCCTAAAAATGAGAATCCCAAGCTCAAATGAAAAGGAAAACGGAGCTAGATTGAAGAAACAATTTCTTACAGAAAACTTATAGAATATAATGGCATTTTCACAATTTTGAGTAATTTTTTGAATTCAAATAGGAGGGTTTTTTAAATGAAAGTTTTGAGTTCTTCAAGGTTCTTAAAGGCACTGAAAACCATAGAAAGGTGCGGGACAGTTAAAATTCCTCTGTTGGACGTTTTCTAACATCAATTGACCCGAACTTTAACTGATTCATTCGAGAAAGTTTTAGCTCCGATTTGAAAGATTCCAAAGGAATTTTATAATAGAAAATATGGTTTTCAGAAAAGAGCTAAAAAAAATTAGAAACAAAAATACCAAAAACGAAGGGCAAAATTAGAATTTTTGAGAAAGTGGAAGCTTCTTGAACACACTTTAAGTTTCTTATTTCTTCTCCCCTTCATTTGTACAACCCATTCTGCACAAAAACTAAAGAAAATACTAGCTCTCTTAGGTGCACCATGGAGGAGAACAAAGGAGGAGAAAAAGCAAGGAAAAGGTAAGGAATTTCATGGATTTTCATGCTCCTTCTTCTTCCAAACTTATTTCTCTCCTCATGAGCTTTCTTCCTATGATTATAATGAAGTTTATAAATCTATTTTAAGGAGAAATTAAGGGGAAATTTTGGATTTGAAGAGAGGAGCTCAAAGAACACAAGATTCAAGTGAGAAAAAGCAAGAAAATAAGGTAATTTCTTCTTCCATGGTTGCTACCCCTTGCTCCCCTTCTCCACCATTTCGCCCCACTTGAGAAGACCTAAGAGGATTTGATTTTTAAGAAGAACCAAGGGTGATTCTTAGGAAAAAGGGTGTGTAGATTAAGAATATGCAAAGAGAATTAACAAATAACTATGGAAATTCAAGATGCAAAGTTTAAGGTTTCATATATTCCTTACAAAATCTGATTTGATACCTTAATTTCTATGTTTAAATGAGAGTTTAATGAGCTCCTAAGATCCCTAGAAGTCTTGTAACACCATAATGTCTTAATCTCAATTAATATCCCCCTAGGCTCGATTCCATATGATTTCCAAAGAACAAGTACAAACCGTGGCATTTCCATGCTATAAAACGAGGTAACAAACACACATCTTTTGCCCCGTAGGTCCCGTGAACCCATCATTCACATTCTCTACTCAAAATCTATGTATACGACTCATACATATCATAAAAAAAGTCATAAACCACGGATATGAAGCCAAAAACCAAGAAAGTGCAATTTCTCAAATGGGCCTAAAAGTCAGATTTTTTGCTCTAACTTTGGAAAATTATAACTAATTATAGAAAAATGGGAATCAAGCAAATCATAGCTTTCTGGAAAGCTCTAGGTGTTATTGAACTAAAATAATTCCCACCCACAATCTCAGCATTTGGACCATGTTTGACATCAAAAAAGAGACAGAGGTCCGGCTGTCCCTGATACTAGTGCAGCTTGCTGTCATGAACTTCCAAAATTCATATCTAATTCCAAAAAAATAAAATCTGGGAAAAATAAACCAATTTAGAAAGCTACAGATGTTAACTAGAGGGAAAAATAAGTCCAGATCAGTTCAGAAGCCCTTAGACCTCAAAAACTGATGGAACAGTAACGAAGGTTGGATGGCTTCCCTGATGCTGATACAGAACTTCAGAAAGTTCGTTCTCTCTCTACAGACCTCCGATTTAGGTGCTTCTAGTTGTTATAGGTCACTGTAGTTGTCTATTTTATGTCTATAAAAGTTCATGACAATTGGACACCATTTGGTCCATGAATGACATGGATTTATTTTTAGACTAGTTACATAGTACCATGACCAAACCATCAAAATTTCCTAACTTCAATAATTCGCCAAATATTCCCTAGACCTCCAAATATTACCCACTTTAGCTTCTTAAGAATCTTTCTACAAACTCTAAGGGCATGCTAAATTTCATATTAAGAAGAGCTCATTTAGTTATACTTTGACGGAGCTTACAAATTTGTCGGTTTTGGCACCCAAAACGGTTCAAGTGGGTCCAAATGGCCTCCCACATGTTCTAGCACCTTATGGATAAGTTTTAAAGCATGACCATAGCATATATGAAATATTCAAGTGATCCAAATCATCATACATGTCAAACTCACTATGCTACGGGCCAAAATACACTATCGCATACAAACCACAAAAGAGGCAAATCCCACATTTTCATTGCTTTGGCTCTCTACATAGTTTATACATCATTTTTCCATACATTTATACTTGATACAACATTTACATCTCAAAATAGTAGGTGAATATTCATTTTAGCACCTCTTTACATCAAAAGAACTAAAATAAATCAACATCTATCTAAACATGCTCCTAGCTCCTTGGTGTACATGGCGGAGGGAAGGGGGGTGAGATTCATGGAATCTCAGTAGCTCATACACTCATTCAAAGAAGCAATCAAGGCATATAAATAAGTCAACGCATGCAAATAAGCATCTAACCATTCACAATCATACAATACATAATTTACATGCCATGAAAACCATATCAATGCCAAGAATGAGCTCTACGGACTTTTGGTCTAGCTCACCCAATTTTGGGGACTTTTGGATAGCCTCACCCTTGGTTTAGGGACTTTTGACTTGGCCTCACTCAGTTATGAGACTTTTGGCCTTGTCTCACTAAGCCTCAGGGACTTTCGGCTCTACCTCACCCATCTCAAGGGACTTTTAGCACTACCTCACCCGAGTAATTTTCACAATCCAACACATAAACATATTGGTACCAATGCGTTAAGGCAATAACATATGGTATGTCTCACACAATAAGCATATATACAAGAATACAATAACTATTACACCCAAGAATGCAACAAGAAAGAGTGGAGAGCTACCTTATGAGCCAACACAAGCCTTCCCTTTCAATTTCTCTTCTCCCTTCTTGGTTTCACAATCACAACTAGATGGAGGTGCTTCTCTTGAGCCTAGACACAATAAAGAGTATGGGATTATTCACCAAGCTAGGGGGTTCTTTAGCAAACCCTACAAAGCATATATTCACTAACTCTTCTTCTCTTTCAAGCTCTCAAGTTGGTAGAACCAACATATTCCACTATCCCACTTCTGACCCATGCCTAAAACCCAACTAATTTAACAACCAAAACCATAGAAAGAGAGGGAAAAGAGAGAAGAACAAGATGCTAAGAAGAAAAAAGAGGAAAATCTCAAGCTTGCTTACCTTTTCTTTGTTCTTCCTTCCTTCTCTTGGTCTCTCTTTCTCTCCATGCCCCTTTTCTCTTCTTTGGTCGAAGCGTAGGTCAGATAAAAGAGAAAGAATGAATGGGGACATTTTAAGAAGTCAAATTCTCCCTTTTTATGCTTTTTCGGACTAACCCTCGCTATAGCGAAAATTAACCTTCGCTACGGCGAGCACGTATCAGTCCCAGACCTCTATTTTCGCTATGGCGCATGCTACGGCGAGCAGTTCCCTTGTTTTTGTATGGGATGCCCACACTCGCTATAACTAAAAGCATTATCGCTATAGCAAATAGGTACCTTCGCTATAGTTAGACCATTTTTCGCTATAGCGAATAGGTACATTCACTATAGCTAGGCCATTTCTTGCTATAGCTAGCAGACTTAGAAAAATTTCAGGATTTCGAAAATTTTCAACTTTATTCTTTCTTTTTTTTTTCTTTTTCTGGTTGTTACATTTCTACCCCTCTTAAAAGAAATTTTGTCCTCGAAATTTAAAGACATACCTCAAGGGAATAACTCTGGATATTTTTGCCTCATTTCATCCTCTAATTCCTAGGTTGCTTCCTCAGATGTCAGACCTCTCCAAATCACTTTCACCAGAGGAATGTTCTTGCTTCTCAGCTATTTCAGCTTAGCATCCACAATTCTCTTTGGTCTCACTACATAGGAAAGATCTTCCTGCAGTTGTACATGCTCATATTCTATGACATGTGAGGGGTCTGGTAAATACTTTTTTAATTGGGACATGAAAAACACTGTAGATTTGGGCTAGGTTAGGAGGTAAGGCTATTTGGTAAGCCACAAGTCCAATTTTCTCAAGGATTTCAAATGGACCAATATACCTAGGACTGAGGTTCCTTACCCTCATTGACCGACTTACTCCCATCACTGGAGATACTCGAATGAACACATGGTCTCTAATCTCAAACTCTAACAGCCTCCTTCACTTATCAGTATAGCTTTTCTGCCTACTCTGGGCCGTGAGGAGCCTCTTTCTAATCAATTCTATCTGTCGGGTGGTTTGGTCCTATCATACTCCTCTCACCTAGCTCAACCTAACACAGAGGGGATCTGCACTTTTTCCTATACAAAGCCTCATATGAGGCTATCTGAATACTAGAATGGTAACTGTTATTATACGCAAACTCTGCTAGCGGTAAATACGCATCTCAGTTACCCCTCATTTTTAACACACATGCCCTCAACATGTCTTTCAATGTCTGGATAGTCCTTTCTATCTGACCATCTGTCTGGGGGTGATATGCAGTGCTAAACCGCAACCTGGTCCCTAAGGCATGCTGCAATGACCTCCAAAAGTTCAATGTGAACCTGGGGTCTCTATCTGAAACTATGCTACTGGGTACTCCATGAAGTCGCACTATCTCTCTGATGTACAACTGGGCTAATCTATCCAGTGTATGAGTAGCCTTGATAGCTAAAAAGTATACAGACTTCGTCAGTCTATCCACAACTACCCAAACAGCATCGTGTCCAGAGGATGTCCTAGGTAACCCCATAACAAAGTCCATGGCTATACTATCCCACTTCCACTCAGGGATATCTAGAGGTTGCAACAACCAAGCCGGCCTTTGATGTTCTATCTTTATCCTCTGACACACTAGGCATCTAGCCACATAATCCATCACATCATTCCTCATCCCTGGCCACCAGAAAATTCTTTTCAAATCTTGATACATCTTGGTGGCACCTGGGTGGATAGTATACTTACTCTTATGTGCCTCTTCTAAAATGCTTTCTCTCAACTCACTCTGACTAGGCACACAGATTCTATCATGGTATACTATCATACCATTCTCAGACACCTTAAAATCTGAGATCTTACCTTGAGAAATCTCATTCCTGATCCATTTCAGGAACTCATCCTCCCTCTGGGCATCTAAAATCTAGGTTCTCAATATATTCTCAATTCAGGTTTCACTCAGATACAATTTACCCAATACCACCTGACAAGAGAGGTTCAAGTTTCTAAACTTCTCTAGGAGCTCCTGCTCCCTAATCATCATATGGGCTACATGGATGGATTTTTTACTCAGGGCATCCGCCACCACATTGGCCTTGCCCGGATGATATTTCAACACATAATCATAGTCTTTCAAGAACTCCATCCATCTCCTCTGTCTTATATTGAGTTCTTTCTGGTCAAACAGGTATTTCAGACTCTTGTGGTCACTATAAATCTCTATGGTAGCACTATACAGATAATGTCTCCAAATTTTAAGAGCAAACACTACGGTGGTTAACTCTAGGTCATGCGTGGGATAATTCTCCTCATGAGGCCTCAACTTCCTAGAGGCATATGTCACTACTCGACCCTGCTGCATCAACACACATCCTAACCCTTTGCTCGAAGCATCACAATAAACTACAAATGGCTCACTAGGGTAAGGGATAATCAGTATAAGGGTAGTGGTTAGACGGAGTTTCAACTCTTAGAAACTCCTCTCATATCTATCATCCCACATAAAAGGTGTCTCTTTCCTCGTTAGCCTCGTCAGTGGTAAGGCCATTTGAGAAAAGCCCTGAATAAATCGTCTATAATACCCTGCCAAACCTAAGAAACTCCTAACTTTAGTGATCGTTCTAGGTCTATCCCACTGTAACACAGCCTCAACTTTATAGGCATCAACCGTGACCCCGTCTCGTGAGATCACATGACCTAAAAATCTCATTTCGGTTAGCCAAAACTCATATTTACTAAGTTTGGCATACAACAATTTCTCTCTCAAGGTGTCTAAGATGAATCTCAAATGCCTCTCGTGCTTCTCAAAGGATCTGGAGTACACTAAAATATCATCAATGAAGATCACCACAAACTGATCTAGATACGGTCTGAATACCCTATTCATGTAATCCATGAATACAGTAGGCACATTTGTCAGCCCAAATGGCATCACAAAGAACTCATAATGCCCATATCTCATTCTGAAGGCCGTCTTGGAGATGTCTTTAGTTTTCACTCTCAATTGGTGATACCCAGATGTAAGATCTATTTTGGAAAACACAGATGCCAAGCCAAATTGATCTAACAAATCATCAATTCTAGGGAGAGGATATTTATTCTTGATGGTAACTTTATTCAACTCTCTGTAATCAATACACAAACGCAAGCTACCATCCTTCTTTTTCGCAAATAACACTGGAGCTCCCCAAGGTGAAACACTAGGGTGGATAAACCCTTTCTCTAACAATTCCTCTATCTACTCTTTCAACTCAGCAAGCTCAGTGAGAGCCATCCTGTAAGGAGCCTTGGACACCGATCCAGCCCCAGGCACTATGTCTATAGGGAACTCTAGTTCTCTCTCAGAGGGTAGGCCACTAAAGTCAAACTCTTTAGGGAAAACCTTTGGGAATTCCCTAACAACTGGGATCTCCTCTATCCCTTCTTTGACCTCAACCTGAATAGAGAAAAAAGACTAGAAACCCTTGACATCCACACTCTAAATATCTCTCAGCCTCGGCAGTAGTCATAAAGGATAAAGCTCCTACCCTAGGTATGGTCCCACAAGCAGGTAGGAAAATAGTTCGGTGTTCACAATCAAGTATTGCATTATTCGCGGCCAACCAGTTCATACCAATAATCAAATCAATATCATGGAAGGGCATACAGATCAAATCAATAGTGGTATGACAATGGTTAAATTAAACAGTGACATTTAAGCAAGTATGGATAGTAACCACGTGGCCTCCAGTGGGTGTAGTAACAGACAAGTCAAATGGCAAGACACTAATGGCCAGACCCAATTGCCTCACACAATCATAAGATATAAACGAGTGACTAGCACCCGAATCAAACATAGCAACTCTGTTTTCTTTCCTGGTAGGTTCGCCACATTTGGCCGAGGCCAATTAAATGTTGGCCGTGGCCAATTCTTCTCTGTTACCATTTGGCCGAGGCCAATTCCCTTTTGTTCCTATAATTCCCAAAATTTCATCTCATGCTCTCTAATTCCCCCTCTAGCAACACTCTAGGCTACTTTAACTTAGTTTGTGAAGATTTAGTGTCTTTCTTTTACCTAATCTACCTAACATATCTATCGTTACCCATTCAAAATCCAAATGTGGATCCTTAACCCTCTAGCTACCATAAACTAGTGAGTTCATAGATTAATGACAGCAAATGTATTATGGTCACAAGGTGCATGGGGTCAATACTTAATGTTCATATAAAATCAAATCACTTATCCATTATTAGCCAATTATAATCATAATGTTCAGTTCAATTTCATGATAATCAAATTATATATACAATCCTTATACTTGGTAACTCGTGATGCAATGCAGCAATGATACAAAACTAGCAATTTAGTTACAATACATTTTGTCAAAGCTCCCAAACCTATGTGCTACCAAATCATTTAATGATCTTCCATTAATTTTCTCCTTGCCACTAAGAGGTCCGGTCCCTAAAAATGTTAGCCCACAACAGGGTGAGATATACAATCTCAGTAACAAAAGGTAATTTCCATATATATGTACAAGTCAATCAATCTAAGGCAATCTCATGTCATCAATATTGGAATCATCAATTCAATTGGCAAATGAACTAGTTGAGCTACCAATGACTACTATCCCATACCAGCAATCATACACAACATGTTAATGGCCAATAACATCAGGAAAGGCCCGTCCACGGCACCTACTCCATAATGATTACAACCAGGGCTCAGTGCATCTGGGGTTTAATCACAACCCGGTGCTCGATCGAAGCACATGCACGGGTGGCAGCCGCACCACAGCTCTACCATAGACTCACAAGGTCCAATCACAATAACAATCAAGTAGTCAACCAGTCATTTAACATTTCAAAATCAAGCATGTGTAACAAATAGCAGATTAATATGAGCATATACATGGAATTAGGAAAATAACCCCAGTTACCTCAATGAAGCCAATTACTCTTCCCCTAGCTACCATAATAATCCAAATGCACACCAAACCTATAACAAGCATAATTATCATCATTTCTAATCACAATCAAATATCCAAAGAGTTAAACTACTAATGACAGACTTGAGGTTACTCACCTAATTACCAAGGGATTTAATTTCAGATTCCAACTTTCCCACACCAGAAATTGCCATAGTTCACTCCAATTTCTGGGTAATTTCACATGAAACCAAAGCCTATATCATAGATCAACTATAGGGGTCTCAAACTAACAGAAAATGCATGAAAATGAGAAGGAGATACTCACTTAACAACACCCATAGCCTTACCTCCGAAAATCCACCATGGAAGCACTAAAATTTGCATTTCAATCATCAAGCCCAAAAAATTTAGTTTTCCACCATTATCTCCTTGTAATCTCACACAATAACAGAACCCATTATGATAATCCATCCTCAGGGGCATTTTCCAGCAAAGTAATACACAAAATGGAAGGGAAATGCTTACCTAATCATCCATCTAACCTCCAACTCCGAAAATCTTGCAAGGAATCACCCAACACTAAGTTTCAGATTTGAGAAGAAGGTGAAAATGCTCAAACCCAAAAATTAATCAGACCAAAATGAAGAGGAGGATGAGAGGGTCAAGTTATATATAACTCACCTTAGCTAAATCATCCTCTAGAAGTCAAAAATGAAGCTTCCATGTTGGTAGAACCCTAGCCTCCCTTAAACCTTCCGAATTTTCTCCCTTGCCTCTTGTGTTTTCTGCTAAATGGGGAGGGAGGCTGCTGACCCTTTAGGGTTTTTAATAAGAAATGGGCTGACCCATCAGCCTAAGGTCCAATTGGGGCCATCTCTAGTGATTGGGTCATCATTTAATGAATGGGCTGTAGAGAATTTAAAGCTAAAAGTGGAATGTGCTGACTCAATGGCCCAATTCCTTGTGGGTTCATATTTTTATACCTGTTGGGCCTTATCTCATAAGTTGGGCTGAATCTCATGAGTTAGGCTACAAAAATTTGACTGGGTTAGGCCAAGTTCTAAGAGTCAATCTAACTTAGGTCTGTATAATGTGTGTTGGGCCAACTATAAGAGCTCATGTAAATTGGGTCTTGGGCCTCTATTTCACTAAATCAAATTGGGCTATTGCTAGGTGATCTCTCTTGGCCCAAGTCTCATGATAAGGAGTTGGGCTTACATCTAGAATCCTTGGGCCTCTATATGCCTCTTCTCATGATCTCCTACATTAATTTGGGCCTAGATGTAGTTTCTATCCCAATTAATTCTCAACTCATATTATTGATTTATTTCTCAAAATTATCATTCACTTAACTTGCCCACTTATCCCATATTAATTATTCCTAATTAATCTAAATCCATGATTAACACCTTAATTTATTTTGGGGTGTTACATAACCCAAGCCTCCGCCTTATCCGCATCCAACTCCCCATCAAACGAGGGTGGATTATTCTGCCTAAACTGCTTTAACACTTTCTGGATAGGCATCTGGGTCTGAGGAGCAACAGGCTCCTGGGGAGGTGCAGGTGAAATGCTGGATGTGGATGGTTGAGGTACAGGGGCTTCTCTCCTAGCTTCTTCTTGCCTAGCCAGGGTATCTTGTAAATGCATGATCATATCATGCTGTTGCTGGGCAATGTACCTCTGCTGTTCTAGCATCTCTTAATGCTGGCCCATCATGGCCTCATACCGGTCAAGCCTTTCCATGATAGTTCGCAGAGGATCCCTAAGCCCAACAAGAACCTCTGGCTCAGCTCTT
Organism: Erythrophleum fordii; assembly: GCA_032878935.1. Classification (NCBI taxonomy): domain Eukaryota; kingdom Viridiplantae; phylum Streptophyta; class Magnoliopsida; order Fabales; family Fabaceae; genus Erythrophleum; species Erythrophleum fordii. The sequence continues at coordinate 4,518,850 of JAVQMF010000055.1, forward strand.
TGAGCCCTAGGCAGTTTGCCTCTACCCTTGTCCCTTTTACTCTCAACCATATCTGAAAAGAAGTAGCAACTCTCAATTCACAATGATATCACAGGCACATATGCATATGAATGTTACCACTTCCATGGCCATTCACACCAAACACACGGAAATCACATCATTCAAGAGCCTAACATTGAGCAAAAGTGCCTGAACCTTTACTCTGATACAAAAAATGTAACACTATAATGTCTTAACCTCAATTAATCTCCCTTTAGGCTCGATTCCATATGATTTCCAAAGAACAAGTACAAACCGTGGCATTTCCATGCTATAAACGGGGTTACAAACACTCATCTTTTGCCCTGTAGGTCACGTGAACCCATCATTCACATTCTCTACTCAAACTCCATATATACGACTCATACATATCATAAAACAAGCTATAAACCACGAATAAGAAGCCAAAAACCAAGAAAGTGCAATTTCTCAAATGGGCCAAAAGTTAGATTTTTGGCTCTAACTTTGGAAAATTATAACTAATTATAGAAAAATGGGAATCAAGCAAACCATAGGTTTCTAGAAAGCTCTAGTTGTTAACTTTGCATTAAAAATAATCTCCAACCACAATCTCAGCGTTTGGATAATGTTTGATATCAAAAAAGAGACAGAAGTCCAGTTGTCCTTGATACTGGTGCAGCTTGCTGTCATGAACTTCCAAAATTCATATCTAATTCCACAAAACTCCAATCTGGGAAAACTATACCAATTTGGAAATCTAGAGACTAGAGGGGAAAAATAAGTCTAGATCAGTTCAGCAGCTCTTAGATCTCGAAAACTAATGGAACAGTAACGAAGGTCGAATGGCTTCCCTAATGCTGATACAGAACTTCAGAAAGTTTGTTCTCTCTCTACAGACCTCTGATTTAGGTGCTTCTAATTGTTATAGGTCACTGTGGTTGTCTAGTTTATTCCTATAAAATTTCATGACAATTGCACACCATTTGGTCCATAAATGACATGGATTTATTTTCGGACTAGTTACACAATACCATGACCAAACCATCAAAATTTCCTAACTTCAACAATTTGCCAAATATTCCCTAGACCTCTAAATATTATCCACTTTAGCTTCCCAAGAAGCCTTCTATAAACTCTAGAGGCATGCTAAATTTCATATCAAGAAGAGCTCATTTAGTCATACTTTGACGGAGCTAAAAAATTTGGCAGTTTTGGCATCCAAAACGGTTCAAGTGGGTCCAAATGGCCTCCCACATGTTTTAGCACATCATGGACAAGTTTTAAAGCATGAACATAGCATATATGAAATATCCAAGTGGTCTAAATCATCATACATGTCAAACTTACTATGCTACGGGCCAAAATACACTATCGCATACAAACCACAAAAAGGGCAAATCCCACATTTTCATTGCTTTGGTTCTCTACATAGTTTATACATCATTTTTCCATACATTTATACTTGATACAATATTTACAACTTAAAATAGTAGGTGAATATTCATTTTAGCACCTCTTTACATCAAAAGAACTAAAATAAACTAACATCTATCTAAACATGCTCCTAGGCTCCTTGGTGTGCACTTGAATCTCCTTGAGCTCCACCTAACATGTTAAGATGGGGGAGGGAAGGGGGGTGAGATTCATGGAATCTCAGTAACTCATGCACTCATTCAAGGAAGCAATCAAGGCATATAAACAATTCAAAGCATGCAAATAAGCATATAACCATTAACAATCATACAATACATAATTTACATGCCATGAAAACCATATCAATGCCAAGAATGAGCCCTACGGACTTTTGGTCTAGCTCACCTGATTTTGGGGACTTTTGGATAGCCTCACCCTTGGTTTAGGGACTTTTGACTTGGCCTCGCTCAGTTATGAGACTTTTGGCCTTGTCTCACCCAGCCTCAGGGACTTTCGGCTCTACCTCACCCATCTCAAGGGACTTTTAGCACTACCTCACCAGAGCAATTTTCACAATCCAACATATAAACATATTGGTACCAATGCATTAAGGCAATAACATATGGCATGTCTCACACAATAAGCATATACACAAGCATACAATGACTATTACATCCAAGAATGCAACAAGAAAGAGTGGAGAGCTACCTTATGAGCCAACACAAGCCTTCCCTTTCAATTTCTCTTCTCCTTTCTTGGTTTCACAATCACAACTAGATGGAGGTGCTTCTCTTGAGCCTAGACAAAATAAAGAGTATGGGATTATTCACCAAGCTAGGGGGTTCTTTAGCAAACCCTACAAAGCATATATTCACTAACTCTTCTTCTCTCTTAAGCTCTCAAGTTGGTAGAACCAACATATTCCACTTTCCCTCTTCTGACCCATGCCTAAAACCCAACTAATTTAGCAACCAAAACTATAGAAAGAGAGGGCAAAGAGAGAAGAACAAGATGCTAAGAAGAAAAAAGAGGAAAATCTCAAGCTTGCTTACCTTTTCTTTGTTCTTCCTTCTTTCTCTTGGTCTCTCTCTCTCTCCACACCCCTTTTCTCTCCTTTGGTCGAAGCTTAGGTCAGATAAAAGAGAAAGAATGAATGGGGACATTTTAAGAAGTCAAATTCTCCCTTTTTACGCTTTTCCGGACTAACCCTCGCTATAGCGAAAATTAACCTTCGCTACGGCAAGCACGTATCAGTCCCAGATGCCTGTTTTCGCTATGGCGCGTGCTACGGTGAGCAGTTCCCTGGTTTTTGTATGGGATGCCTGCACTCGCTATAGCTAGAAGCATTATCGCTATAGCGAACCATTTCTTGCTATAGCGAACAGGTACATTCGCTATAATTAGGTCATTTCTCGCTATAGCGAACAGACTTAGAAAAATTTCAGGATTTCAAAAATTTTTAGCTTTCTTTTTTCTTTTTCTTTTCTCTTTCTAGTTGTTACAAGTCTCCCCATGTGCTTCCTCCATCACGGAAACAAAGAAAAGTCCATGAAGGCCATTATGCTTCATTGTCTCAGCCTAGAAGGGTTACCATACCTAAAGAGAGTTTTAAATTTTTTTAAACCTATTTTTGAGTCATATATGATGAATAAATATGAGAGGAAGCCTTGAAAAAAATTTAGGAAGTTTAGAGAATGAGTTGGTGCTTTATGTTCCATAATATGACATAAAGAAGCAACATATAGTTAGGCTCTTGATTTTAATTGTATGATGACTTCAAGAGGTTTAAAAAGAGTCAAGAATCATATTTGAAAGGAAACAATGGAGCCTAGAATTTATTAAGGGGTGTTGCTTCATTAGGTGCATTTTATGGAACCATAATGGGTTTATAGAGCAAGTTAGTGTCTAAGCAAGTTGTGTGGCCTTAGAATTAATTCTATAAACCTAATTGGCTTCCACAAATTGTGTTTAGGCTAAGAGAAATCATCCCCACACTTTTGTGTGTGTGTGGCCAAAGAAGGGAGCATTAATTCAAGAGAAAAAGTGTGTAATTGTTTCCAAGGTAGCTCTCTCCACCTTCTCTTATGCATGATTGTTTGCTTTACTTGTCTTTGAATATGTGTATATGTATTTTTAAGCCATGAAAAGTATTCTAGCATGACTTTGATTCCATGGTGCCATGATGTTACAATATGCCTTCATGTGATATTTATTATGTATGCTTGGGCTTGTTTGAGTGTGATGAGGCCAAAAACCTTTAGCTATGGAAAGGATGAGCCAAAAACCCTTAAGATTAGTTGAGATAGAGTAAAGAGTCTCCTAAAAGTGAGGTTGACTCCTAAGAGCATGGTTAAGTCCAAGAACCTCTTAAAGAATAGCTTAGGCAAATCCAAAATCTACAAGTAAATGGGTGAGGTTAATCTACTTGCTTGGCAAGCCTATGTATGCTATGTATGACTTTTTAAAATGCTAAGAATGCTTCTTGAATGATTGCACATGTTTATATGCCATGCATGCATTGATGAGACTTGTTTTGTATACTTTATGTATGATTGAATGGAAGATAAGTTATTGGAATTCTTTGAATCTCATCCCCTCATCTCTAATATTCTAACATGATAGGTGGACCAAGAGATCAAGGGAATGGGAGCCAACCATATGAGAAATGAGAGCTTGACATCAAAATGCATAGTTTTTATTCTTTGAAACCATATTGGTGTCTAATGATGTAACCCATTATTGTATATGGTTTATGACCTCTTGAACATGTATAATTATATTAATATGTGATGTATAAATGGATGAATATGATATGTGACCATTAGAGTGTGATTTGGGTATGATATGGCAAATTTGCTTCTTGAATGACATTATGGAAATGTACATAAGTGTGAGTGAGATGACCAAAATGAGATGCATGAGAATTGGGACCATTTGGAGCTCACACAAGTTCTAATTAGGCTTTTAGACTTACCCAAGAGGTACTAAACCCCAAGGAATGCTATTTGGACATTTTGATATCCTATATGGAGCCAAAATTGACCATAATAGAACCCTATGTCACTTTTTATCCAAATGAGCTCTTCTTGATCTGAGATTTGGCATGCAATTAGAGCTTGTTGAGAGATTTTTGTAAAGCTAAAGAAAAGGATTTTTAGAGGTCTACAGAATATTTGAAGAAATTTCAAAGTTGGCAAATTTCTTGGTTTTGGTGATATTATTGTTCACTTGGGTCCAAAAATGAAATCTGTCACACAGGTCTCAAATGATGTCCAATTGCCACGCAATTTTATAAAGAGAAACTAAACATTCCTAATGACTTGTGCGAAGAAGTACCTCATTTGGATGTCTAGAGAGGGAGATATGAATTTTTAAAAAATCTATTCAGTATAAAAAATGCTAGCCGACCTTAGTTACTGTTTGATTGAGTTTCGAGGTCTAGGCATGCCTGAACTGGTCTAGAGTTATTTTTTCACTCTAGCTAACATCCATAGATTTCTATATTGGCATCATTTGCATAGATTGGATTTTTTTAGAATTAATTGGATCTTTTTGAAGTTTGCTACAGAATTCTGTGATAGCACTAGTGAATAGCCTGACCTCTAAAATTTTTTGAATTTCAAACGCCTTCTGTGTTGAATGTTATGATCTGGACATATTTTTATTATAAAGTAGACATATGTAGCTTTCCAAAATAACCAAAAATACATGATTTTGATTTTTCTAAAATTAGTTATGATTTTCTAAAGTTTGTGACAGAAAAGAGGAAAATTTGGCCGAAAATATACACATGTATTTTAGGCTTCCCTTTGAATTCCACGAGATGTAGGGCACTTTTAATGATACAAATGAGTTGTATTCATATAATTAAACATGAGAATGTGATGTATGAGCTCACATGATCCACGTGACACCGAATAAAATTTTTATACACGACGCAACGCTAAGAAAATATATTATTTAATACTATTTTTCCTTGCCTCTTTGTGAGTTGCTTGATATGAAGCATAGAGATAGTATGAACTGAGCTAGAAATATATGGTGTTACATCTATCAACCCCAAAGTCTAATTGGACTCCTTCCTAGTTGCTAGGCCTTGGTTTGATAAATTGGCCTGCAAAACTTCTAGGATTTTACTGAGTTTTGGGCTTCTAACTCACTAAACCAGATTAGGTCATTGCCAAGTAGTCTTTTTTGGGCTAAGTCTCACAATAGAAAGTTAGGTATGCTCAAAAATATAATTAGGTCTCTATTAGTGTTTATCCACGACATACTTAAATTAATTATGAGCCTAGATTGAGTTTATAGCCCAATTAAATCTTTAAACCTACATTAACAGTTTATTCCTCCATAAGTTTCATTTCCCCTTTCCATTTAATTAGCTTTACTAATTACCTAGATTAATTCTCTAATCATTATAATTAGTCTTAATTAATTTTGGGGTGTTACATTAATGGCTAAAATTATCTTACAGGCAAATAGAAGACATGCTATCATGCTTAACAAAATTGATATCTTTAATATCTCATAGCAACAATATATAAAAGTATGAAAATGTAATTAGATGACATGGCATACAAGGTACACATATATTATTGTCAAAAATGGAAATCAAAACATGTTTCAAAAGTAAAATTATGTCTAAAATAATCTATCTATAAATTTCAAGGATACCTCTTGATAAAAGACTATAATTCATGCACAATAGCTATCAAATGCTATAAGTGTCAATGCTACATGTCAATTTTATAATATCTTCCTCTAGTGTGACAATTATTAAAATATTACAATAATTCCTAGAATTTCTTTACTTTTATTTACAAAAGGCATGTTTCACAAGAAACCTTAAAAGAATAAAATACTAATATAACTTTCATGAATTAAACCGAGCAAATAAAATGAGATATTGTGAAGAACAATATAGAACTAAATATATAAAGGTATGAGTAATACTATAAGTGGTTTATTATAAAGAGACATTTACTTTTATTCACTACGCCATGAAAAGGCTTTGTTGATAGTTATTTTTCACATTTATTGGCAGATAGTAACTGTTAACAATATAATCACCAAGGGAGGCCTTTGTTGGTGGTTTGTAACCTTTGTTGGCAATTAATTACAATCCGCTAACAAAGGGTGTTATTTTTGTTAGCGGTTATAACCTAATCGACAACAAAATTAGATTTTTGTTGGCAGTTAATTTAATTTGTTGGTAGTTTTACTTTGAACCACCACCTTTTTCTTTTTCTTTTTTCCATTTATAGTTTATGCATCTGGAGTGCCTTTTGGTGTTTGGTTCGTCTCTATTCTTTATTTGATTCCAGCTATCAATTACTTAGCAACTCAAAACAATCAAAGAACTTTTATTCTTTTAAGAAGAAGAATTACAAAGAATAATTACAGTCATTTAATTAGAAGAACTCTTATTCTTTGTATTAATCAATCAAAGAAAAATTACAATCAATAATCAAATTAAAATAAAGTTAGAAATTAACACAAGCTAATGCTCAACAAACAAACGTTGTTGGAACACATATTGAGACCACTATTTTCTAGATTTATCAATTTGAGCATCAAAGTATTCTTTGCAATATAAATCCCAAAAGTACTGTAAAATGAAATAAAAATAATTTGAAGTCAGATAATTGGAATTTGGTTAAATTTTAGAAATATTATTTTAACACAAATTTTATATTAAAGAAAAATCGACAGCATAACGGCTTTAAAATAGAGATTTCCCAAGTCTTAAGCCCTTTCTTTATAACTAATAATAGCAAATTACATACTAATATCATCAAATACAACTAGTAACAGCAAATTACTAGCAACCAACACCATCCTATAATTAAATTTTTGTATACAAGGAAACGTAGAGGCAAGGAAAAACTATCCAATCACTTAAAGGAACTGAATTATCAGAAAATTGTCCATGTGTGATGATATCCTTCATGAATCTCATCATGTAGTATCCACAATCTATGTTGTTTGGTTTTTTTGGACACTGTAAAAATTCAATGCAAAATATATTAAATTTAGGAAATAGTATGGTCAATAATTGCCTGAATATTAATAAATACCTTTACTCTATTCCATTTGTATAATGTAGCAAGTTTTTTTTACTTTGACACCTTAACCCCACAATTTGCATGGAACATCACCACGTTTCTATCAAGCAGGTAGGAAAAAAACTTAATATAAGGAACTATTTTGAAATTAAAACACATAAATATATATAAATACATAGAAAATAAATATATATGCTTACTGATTGAATAATTCCTGTATCTGCGCATCATTTATTGGGTCACCATTCATCAGATCCATGAAATATATCTTTAGAGCACATGGATTGATGACGACTAACGTCCAGTGTACCCTAACACAATTAACTAGTGTTAGCTAATTTTGATTAAACAATTGACATTCAAATTACACACAATTAAAAAGTTCAATAATAAGTGACTCACCCTTGCATGTAAGGGGCAAAGAATAACACCTTATTATCAGCTCTTGTAATGAATAGATTCGCTACTTATTGTGATTGACTTGTAACCTGGCTATGCGGCATCTGTGGAGTAAAAGTGACTATGTCATGGGGATTAATGAACATGAACCTCCTCATAAGGTTGCCATGGACCAAAAACGTCTGGTACAAGTACCTGAGATGAAGAAACAAATGGATCAATGATAAATTGAAATAAACATAGTAAAAAATAGTTTATGTACAATGGAAGAAGTACTTGGTATATAAATTAATAGTAGTGGCCCCTATTATCTCATGCCAAAGGACATCATTTATTACTTCTAGTCTAAGCAGATCCTGTGTTTCTCTATTATAAATCTCTTTATCAAAATCAATAACTTTTATTTCATCATCCCTTAACATCTATTGTATTAACGTTTCAAGAGCTAATATGTATTTATTTGAAACCTGAGAGTCAAGCTTTGGCTTTGATGGTGCAATAATTGATTCCTTGCTAAGTCCCAACACTTTTAGGTGTTTCCCTTTGGACTATGCAACAAAGTAAGTCAATTTAATTTGGAATAAAAAAAGATTTATAAAGAAAGTGAACCATAAGTAAGTGTTAACTAACAAACCTATCTTAATAGGGCTACTGTAATGAGATTAGTGGGCCATGCAATGAAACTCCCCACTGTTTGTCCTACCATTCTTGCATCCTCTATAGGAATAGGCAATTTAGCCATCTCTTCCATAGGGATATTAACCGCTAGTCTCTTGTGGTCGGTAGGAAGTATTGCATTGTGAAGTGTGTATCCTATAATGTTAAACATACAACCCTTTATAACCACGTGACGAGTAAGGGTGTCTAACAATAATAAACAATTTGTTTCACCCTAAACAGATTATAACATAAGAAATAGTGATAAGTAGTAAAAGTACTTAACTATTAACTTAGTAAAAGAAACCAATAACCCAGAGAGATGTTGAAAGGATAGTGTGCAACTATCTTTACAGCTGGGGTTAATTTTTGCTACCTGCATTCCCATCATCTGTATCTTCATCAAATTCTCAATGAGTTGCCATTAATCCTCCAGTTGCTTTCTCAACTCAAATTACTCTTACTATTGTCACTCCACCTTCTCTCTTAACTCGGCAACCTCGGTTGAAGAATGCAATTTCGAGTGCTTTTATGTCCTAAAATTGTCTTTTTGGTTGACGTCGAAGCTGACACCCCTAACACGATTGGGGTGCTCCGTAACACCAAGCACCTTGCCCAAGATATCCTTACCCCTAGGAGCACATCGCCTTGTGCGAAGGTCTGTGATAAGGCATCCTATGACACATAAATTAAAAAGCAAATGTTATTGAAAGTAAGAAAATGAAACAAAATGATTGAAAATTTAGATAATCAGTTAATACTTACACATTTGTTCTAAACTTCAAGGACATGCTCATTGTCAATTTCGCCTGCTCTATTTACTCGAGCTACCTTCTAAAGAATATGATGGGATATTGTGCTAACTTATAATCCCTTCTGCTTGATTTGTGTATTAGGATAAAAAACTAGTATGCAAGTATTGCATTAAATTACATATTCATAAGTACATGACATATATATTCACATGCCATCTGTTGCTCAAAGCCTGAGTATCCCAATCGCCCTTTCTTATATGGATATTAGATATTCTTTGCTCTTTTTCAGTTCTCTTAGCTTAATTTTTGTGAAAAGATATAATAATTGAATCAATGCATATTATTGCACACTATAATGAACAACTATATATTGTAAAATATAATTACCTAGAAAGACTCCTCTTAACGTCGATCGATAAAAGCATCCCAAGCCTCTTGAATTATTATAACTTGAAATAATTTATAGGGATGCTCAAAGATGTTCTCGTCAGTATCTCTCAAAAATCTACTACTGAGTATGTACCGGAATGATCATAGTACCTTGTTGGCTGTCCCAAGTACAAATTTCATCTAACTCTGATTAATATCAAAAAATACCTGTAAACCAATAAAATCAACTTATCAGAGCATGTATATATAAGAAATAACATAAAAAAAATGGCAAATATGTTACCACTATTTCATCCCAAATGGCACTCTTCGTGGCTTGGTCAACTCATTGCCAATCATTTACAGTGATGGACAAATTCATACGAGCCACAACTCCAATGTAGCTGATTAATTTTTGATTGTTTTTCTTAATTGGTTGACTCTTAACATTCCACTAAATTTGAAATTTTATCCCAATACTTCTTGCGCTGGTCACTTTTTTTAAGATGGTCAAACCTTGTTTAATTTGGTTTATCTCCTTTGTCACATCATTTGGAGCACTATCATGACCCCTTAGAGAAGCCATTCACCTACAATGAAATTCAAACACATAAGTTAGAATAATAAGCAAAATCAATTCAAAGATTAAAAGAAAAAATATTTAAGACATTCAAGGGCACACAAAAGGATATTGAAAAATAAAAGAAAGCATACATATTTAAGTAATTTGTTTTCTTGTTTTAGTCTGATTTAGACTTCTTTACCGCTTCTTTAGAATCCAAACACCCTTTTTATAATCATCTCTCATATACGAGGCATTATCTTTAATGGAATCACTTTCAAGCGATGTCCCTAAAAAGGGATCATCCTCAACATTAGTATTTTGACCTTGTTGAATATCATTTTTATTCTCATTTATTTTGTTTGTCAACAAAATAATGGACCACTTCTTAGTACTAGGATCAGGGACATGGAACACTTATTGAGCTTGGGATGCAAAAATAAAAGGCTCGTCTTTATACCCTACTTTATTAAGATCCATTTAGATAAACCTTGAATCAATTTAAAGGTCGTTCTTATTGTCAACCCCCTTATAATCAAAGGTCGGCACCCTAAAACAAAATGTAGTTCAACTACCATATGCATTCAATTATCCTGAAGTATGACATGTTCATATAAATAGGGTTCTTGCCTTTAGCACTAGAAACATGCATAGACTAAGCTATAAGAGTTATACCACTATTTTGCATTATGCTCCAATCATCCTGTGCTTTTGTATAGAATGTGCAGCCATTGATGAGATAATCGATGTAAGAAAGGGCATATAGAGTTAGACCTTTTGCCAACCATCTCAATTTTCCAGAGAATGCACGAGGATTCACATCTAACTCCCAAAAAATATGATTTTTGAACCAATTTATAAAAAAAGTTGGTTATATTCTTTCGATATCCAACTTTTATTCTTATTAGGGTTCAAACTTCTAAGTATCTCTTTGTGCTTCCATACATATAGTTCAACCTTATCAGAGTTGTGCAGAACATATAGGTGTGCTTGCTCCCACTATGTACTTGAGATGCTAACTATTTCATTTCTCATAATCCCTTTTCCAATAGTTCTTCCCATGTGTTAAGATACCAAAAGCCCAATATTATTGACATTGGATAGGTATTCAGTACAAAATTTAATAGCTTCTTCAACTATATATCGTTCAACAATACAACCCTCTGGTTGACTTCGATTTTTCACATACCCTTTTAATATCTTCATGCAATGTTCAACTGGATTCATCCACCTCAAAAAAGCTAGACCACACATCTGTGTCTTTCTAACTAACTGAATAGTTAGGTGAACCATCATGTCAAAGGACGAAGGCAGGAAATACACCTCACCTCAAGCTCACATAAAGTGATCGTAATTTATCTTTGCAATGTCAGCAATTTCGTGGGGTCAATCATTTTATTGCAAATGGACTTGAAGAAGAAGCATAATTTAGTGATTTTCCCTTGCACCTTATTCAGCAAAATGGAGCATAGAGCTATCGGAATCAAATGCTCCATCATAACATAACAGTTATGAGACTTAAGACCTTTCAACTTCATATCTTTCATTGATTCAAGTTTTCTAATATTTGAAGAATATCCCTCTGGAACCTTGACTCCATTAAGAAATTCACAAAAATTAATTTTTTTTCTTTTCTAGATAGAGTCATAAGCTACTGAAAGTAGATAAGTACGGAGTCCTTCCTTCATCGCTGCCAATTCTCCTCTTATTCCTAAAATAACCAAGATCAATCTTGCCTTGTTGCCATCTTTGGTCTTTCTCGGCATATTGAGTAACATACCAATTACACTGTCATATACATTTTTGTTGATATATATCACATCAAGGAAATACCTCACATATAAGGACTTCTAATATGGCAGTTAAAAAAAAATAGACCTTTTCTTCCACCTGCTTGTCTTAAGGTGTCTCGTAAAAGATTGGCTAAAATAGTTATGCAAATCCTTTACCTTCTCGTACAGCTACTCACCAATTAAAGGCAAAGGTGCACTACCTTCCTCCGTATTCCCAATGAAAGCTTTTCTCCACCATCGATAATAATGTCCTAGAGGCAAAAAAATGCAATGCTCAAGGAAGGCATTCTTTATACAATGTTCCAACCACATAGAATGTGTGGCCTCTTTACAAATAGGGCATTCACAATATCCTTTGATGCTGTATCCTAACAAATTACCATATATTGGAAAGTTGTTGATTGTCCCAAATAACATAGCTAACAAATTGAATCTTTCCTCCCTATACCCATCATATACCTCCACTTCTGGCTCCCACATTAGCTTTAAATCTTCAATTAGAGGAGCCAAGTATATGTCTATATCATTCCTAGGTTGCTTGGGCTTAGAAATTAGCATAGACAACATCATAAACTTGCACTCCATACATAACCATGGGGGTAGGTTATGAATCACCAAAATCACCGATCATGAATTATGGATATTACTTTGGACATTGCATAGGTTCATTCCACCAATAGCTAATGCAAGGTGTAGGTTTTTATCTTTTTGCCTGAAGTCAGGGTACTATGATCGATTTTTTTTCACTGAGGAGAATTTACAAGATGTCAAAACTTGCCATCTTGAATCCTTTCACCCATATGCCACGTCAAGTGCTTCACATCTTTGCACTACTGTACATGGCTTTGAATCTAGGTATAATGGGAAAATACCATACTACCTTCGCCAAACTCGATTCTTTCTTCTTATATCATGAGATATTACATTTAGGACACTTATCTAATGACACATATTCATTTTGAAATAAAATGCAATCATTGGGACAAGCATGTATCCTCTTATAGCTCATGCCAATAAAGCATAACATTTTTTTAGCCTCATACATTCGGCTAGGAAGTTCATTATCCTCTAGTAGCATATCTTTCAAAAGAGCAAGTAATTCTGTAAAGCTCTTATTCACTCCATCCATTTCTTACTTTACATTTGTACAACTTCAACATCGCTAACAATTGTGTGAATTTAGAAAAGCTAAAATACAATGACTTTTTTGCATCACTTTTTAACCTCTTAAACATTTCAAGACAAATCCAAAAGATCCTCTTCAACCACATTTGTTATCTCTTCAAAATGGTCAGCCTTATATGTACTTGTGTCGAACTCGTTTGAGGTACAACTCCCATTGTACTCGTAGTTACTATACGCATCCTTTGTCTAACATGTACAACTTTGGTCAATCTCATTACACACTAAATGATTTTTCAACTTAATTGTGCTAATTTGCTTTACATGGTAGCAATTTAAACAAGGGTATATAATTTTACTAATGTCTTTTGCATGCTCAATTGCAAAGCTAATAAATTCTTTCACTCCATCCTCATATTTCCTAGTCAAACGATTGGCTGACATCCATCTTTGGTCCATATCTTTTTGATTTAGTAAGAACCAATTTGAGTAGAATGTGGTTAGTGACTCCTAATATGCTTGGACTCCTACCTATTACTCTATTAAATATTGCCAAATTATACAAGCTTTCTAATTACTCTTTTGTTTCAATCTATATCTTAAAGAAAAATCAGTAGTATAACGGCTTAAAAATAGAAGTTTCCTAAGTTAAACTCTCTCTTCAAACTAAAACTATAACATTTTAGTAGTCTATAATAACATAGCAATGATAGGAAGTGTTAAAAAACTCATGCTTCATAATTTTTACATAAAATAGGCTTCAACAATGACAAGGGAGTTGATGTTTTATTTCAACTTGGCAACACACACAAAAGCCAAATAATTGATACATGTTTTATTTCAACTTAGCAACACACACAAAAGCTAAACAATCAATTAAAAAATTGCTACTTGATATGTTCTATACACATTCTAAAAAATGTTAGTGAATGATGTATTTATGGAATGAACAACAACCAAAACATTGTATAGTTGGCGGTTAATACAAAATCGCCAATTAGGTTTTAGTTAGCGGTTAATACAAAACTGCCAACTAGGTTTTAGTTGGCAGAATGAACAACTAGGTTTTAGTTAGAACAACTGTCGACATGAATTAGGTTTTAGTTAGCAGTTAATACAAAATCGCTAACTAAACTCAATTATATTTTTAAGTATTTTTTTAAAAAATTGTATAGTTGGCAGTTCTTAAAAAATCGCCAACGAAATACTTTTGTTAAAGGTTATTAAAAAAATTACCTGTAAAAATATTAGATATAGTTAGCAGTTCTTTAACGAATATGGGCTAATATATCCTATTTCTATAGTAATAATTACTAAAAATTCTTGAAGATTAAAATAATTGCTCAAAAAAATTTTCATCGCCATTAAAATATTTTCTTTTTAGATTTATCAACAAAAAAAAACTCTATCAATATTGCCCAAAAATGATTTTCTGTAATTTAGACAAAATCAAATAACACTTAAATAATTTTTACAAAATTACAAATGTGCTAAAATTGCCTAAACATATTTTCTCAAATAGGACAAAAAATTTAAATGACATTTAACATTTTTTTATTCCCAAATGTGCCAAAATTGTCCAAAATAATAATTTTTCATAATTTATATGGTTCAATTTTTTTTATATTTAGTTTCAAAAGATTTAAAATCAATAATAGCAAAAACAAAAACAACAACAAAAATTTGACAAACATGTTTAATATCATGTTCTAGATTTTTTTAGGAAATATATAAATTCCATCCATCCATTAAGATACGACTAGACAATCGACAAGATAGTCCAAACAAGCATTGAATTAATAAAAGGTTGATGTACCAAATCCACTAGGCACTCAAATATGGAAATAAGTGAGTTGCAATTAGCATATTCCAATTGTAACTTATAGACATATGGGAGGAGAAACAAAATTATCATTAAAAAAAAATCAGCAACATAATCAATTTTGTTTGGAAGTGAAATTAGGATGAAATAACTCCCATATGGCATAAATCTAAAATTCTCTTATTGGTCAAGAAGACCAAGAACCAAAAGTGGGATTAAAAATATCATGAACATAATAACCTAGATTAAATAAAAAAGAAAATTTTATGTTGAAATCTAAGAATAAATATATCATAATTATGGTTCAGATATAGTTACTCTCAAGAATATGATTTCAATGGCAATAATTCTCAATCAATATCCAAGTCATTGGAAGATTAAAAATTGCACAAGAATTGAAATCAATCTTAATCTTGAATTTATTGAGATTCTGATACCAATTGTTAAAATAATTGAGATATTAAGTAGATCATACTAAACATAATACTTAGATCCATGACTATACTAAAGATTAGGTAAACAGATGATTGTAGTAGATGAAAGGGATATAATACAATTCACAATACCTTATAAGTTTACAAGGTACGTCAAAATTATATTGTATTATAAAATCTAACCCTAGTTAACATAAATATGATAACTAGTTCTAAATAAGTTTTGAGTTGTGTTCTTATTTTCTAAATGAGCTTATGGATAGCCCACTTATTACAAATTATCCATAATTTATCAAAAGAACTAATCTATTTATATAATAATTGTTACTAAATTAATTATTATGATATTAATAGAATACAATCTGTTAATTAGTCTAATAATTGATTAAACCTATTCCATAATAATAAAATAAAATAATATTCCCAACATAATATGCCATTCCTGTGTGATCCAAAGTTGAATAATTTTTTTTTTTTTATAATTTGAAAGGGTTATCATTTTGATCTCTATAGGATTCAAAGGACTTTTCTTTTTTGCTTATTCTAATTCAGTCTCTTAAATTTTTCTCTGACCACACTACACATTTATTTTTACATTTTAGTTGTAAATAGTTTATAATTAACGGTGCCATTTCTTTTTTCATTTATAGGAATAATAAAGGGTTTAGACTACATGTCGGCTTTTAATTAGGAGCTGCCCTTTATATAAGATCGTTACCTCTATCTGCCCCTAGAAAATCAAGAACTCAAATAATAAAGGAAAAAAAGGGAGGCTGGATCCTGCATGCACAGTGACCCACTTACACCATTGTATATAACACTTTTTATACTTGTTTATTTGTTTATCAGAATGGTAAATGATAAACAAAATATGAGGTAATTGAAAAGAATATCTTAAAAGCTTTAGAAGAGTAATTATTGTTTATTAGGAAAACAAAAACAAAAATAAAAACAGAAAAAACAGAAAAAGAAGTGCAATTATTGTTTTTAAAAAGTTAGCATCTATTTCTTTCACTGAGTTGTATAGAAACTTTATTGGTGACTATGGACCAATCACAAGCTTCTTTATCTACATATCTTACCATTCTGTTTATTTTGTTCGAGCTTTTGACGCAAAGACAAAGTTTCATTCTCTATTTTTCTTTTTTCTCCCTTGTACTTGATTGTTTTAAAAGCCTCTAAATTCTAGTAAGATTACTTGTCAATGAAAAAAAAAGGGTGGCGAACACAGTTTTTCATTGTAGCTCAATGAATTCCCCTATTTGGTTGAAATTAAAAAGGGTCATTGGCATGGTTTTAAAATTTCTGATAAATACGTTATAATGGAATGGACAATTGAAACTTTTTTATGGTCAACGAAAAAAATGAGAAGTTCAAAAGTGGGCCAAGTCCCAAGCCTATACAGTTGTTTTGGGCTTTGTCGAAAGGGTCCAATATGGAGTCGTTTTAAAATCCCAGACACACAGAATATTCTAAAATGAAAGAGAGAGGCGGCAAAGACAAAAGGGATATTCAATGAAGCGAAGGACGATATGGAAGAATATTATGGGGACGTGTCACAATGATAATCTTCTTTCTCTTTCTTTTGTATTCTTTTTTTTTTTTTTCTTTTCTCTCCCTGAGAGCAAAAGAAAGATAAAAAAGAGAGAACACAGAGAATCCAAAGAAAAGGTACGAGTTGGAGCGTAGCTTGAATGAGAAGAGTGAAGTTGGAAGCAACCAACCCTTCATAATTGAATGAATGCTCAGGGAATTGGATTCACTCTCTCGCACTTATCTTTCTCTTTTTTATTCCTAACTAATAAACAATAACATTATCTTATACTTCTTCCCTTTTCACTATTTTGGTCTGCCTTTATTATTTTTTTCTCCTCCCCCTTTTAATTTCTTTAAACCAATTTGGGTTCCCCAGATTTAAAATAAAAATAAAAAAACAAAGGTCGGGCCAAGATGGTAACCACGTAATCCATATTCGGATCTTCTCGGCCCGTGTGCTAAAAGAATACTGTTCGTATATACTATAATACCAGTCCAGCTACCAGTATAGAAAGAAGGAAACTTTCGTGGTTTTTTTCGCCACTAAAACAAAAGATTTTTAATAGAAAGGAGTAACAACACTTGCATGTGTTTCTTAAAAGAATAAATCAGATAAAACGTGTTTAGCTAATGTCCCTGCAGTAATAAATTTAGGAACAATTTTATATTTTCTTATTAGATTTTTCAATGAAAGTATGACAAATGTGATTTTTATATACAAATATATAATCTTCATTACTTAACATCTCACATTATTGAGTCTTTTAAAAAACATGTTTTTCACACAAGTCATATTTTTTATTTTAAAAAATTTTATAACAAAGATATAAGAAATATGTTTAGTTCTTTTTTTATATTTGATTAATTATTAATTTTAATATTTTTTATTTTGAAAGTAAAAACAATATAAAATGTAAATTGAGCGTAAATGCTATATTAAAGCTCCAAAATATTATCTTGATTCTCACTTTCATGCCATGAGCTAATTATCTTTATAGTAGGTGAGTGCAGATTGGCATATTTGGTTGAAGGGATTTGGATAAAGCATTTGCATCTCTATATACAAAGGTTCAATTTCTTCTTTTTATTGATAATCTCGTTTGGTGATCAACTCTCTCCCAACAAATCTTCTAATGCTCATGACGAATTGAGCAACCTTGTTTAAGAACAAAAGTCTTTTTGAAGGTAATTTTTCCCAAGAACATCTCCAAGTGCCCGGCCCGGGCCTAGTAGGTCACTGGAAGTAATATCCTTCGGGTTAGGTCTCTCTATTTGCCCTTCTACGATTTTAAATTTGATATTGACGTCCTTACTGATAATTTTTGTGTAATTTATCTTTGTTATAATTTTTAGCACCAAAAAAAAAAAAATTATCTATGTACTTTAATCCCTATTTATAAGAGTAAATGGGACATTCAAAATTATGCAAATTATAGAGGAATTAAACTCATGAGCCACACTATGAAGTTATGGGAAAGAGTAATTGAGCGAAGGTTAAGGAAAGAGAGTCAAGTTACAGAGAATCAATTTGATTTTATGCCAAGAAGATCAACTATGGAAGCAATATACTTGTTGCGAAGATTAATGGAGAGATATAGGGAGAATCAAAGAGATTTACACATGGTATTTATTGATTTAGAAAAAGTATATGATAGAGTGTCAAGAAGAGTTCTTTGGAAGGCTTTGGAGAAAAAAGGAGTTCGTATAGCTTATATTCGAGCAATCCAAGACATGTATGATAAGGTTACAACTAGCGTAGTAACAAAAGGTGGACTTACAGAAGATTTTTCGATAACTATTAGTCTACATCAAGGGTCAACTCTAAGCCCTTATCCTTTTACCTTAGTCTTGGATGTGCTTACTGAACATATCCAAGAGCCGGTGCCACAGTGCATGTTTTGTGCAGATGATATTGTCCTAGTTGGAGAATCGAGAGAGGAAATGAATGAGAAGTTGGAGAGGTGGAGACAAACTTTGGAAGCTCATGGCTTTCGTTTAAGTAGAAGTAAAACGGAGTATATGGAGTGTAAATTTAGTAAGAGGCACACCACTTCTAGCGTAGAAGTAAAAATTGAAGAATATATCCTACCACAAGTCACACGATTTAAGTATCTTGGATCCATCATACAACATAACGGAGAAATAGAAGAAGATGTAAAGCATATGATTCAAGCGGGGTGGATGAAATGGAGGGGTGTTTCGGGTGTTATTTGTGATAGAAGAGTACCACTCAAACATAAGGATAAATTCTACTGCACAGTTATAAGACCTGCAATGTTGTATGGAATTGAGTATTGGGCAATAAAAAGTTAACAAGAAAATAAGTTTAATGTTGCAGAGATGAGAATGTTGCGGTGGATGAGTGGTCACACTAGACGAGATAGGATTAAAAATGAATGCATTAGAGAGAAGGTGAAAGTCGCACCTATTGTAGAAAAGATTGTAGAATCAAGACTTAGATGGTTTGGTCATGTGGGGAGGAGACCTACAGAAGCCCCCGTTAGAAGAGTAGATGTGATGGAGAATAGTCCAATAAGTAGAGGTAGAGGAAGACCAAGAAAAACTATAGGAGAAATTATTAAGAGAGAATTAGATTTAAATGATTTGTCTAAAAATATGATTTATGATAGGGATTTATGGCATCGATTGATCCATGTAACCGATCCCACTTAATGGGAAAAGGTTTTGTTGTTATTGTTGTACTGCTAGTAATCCTCCAATCCGACCCAAATTGCTTCAGGCCCCAGCTTCCTACCCAAAAGAGCAACAAAAATATGAAAGAGAGAATCTTGTTAACTTCCTACCCCCTTCAATAAAGTCAACAGTAGCAGAAGAAGATTCTCTTGTGTTACTCTCCTTTATCACTCTTTCGGGGCCCTATTTTCTTTTATTCCTTCCTTATACGCAACTAAATTTATTCTTTTATGATGAATGTCTCGCTTTTTAGATGAGATATTCTTCCCCTTCTCTCCCTCTGAATGCACTCAAATTAAGAACAATTATTCAACTTTTAGACTCAAAAAGAAAGTGGTGGATTGATACTACAAACCTATTTGAATATGTGCTTTCCCTCTCCTTTCTTCCCTTTATCTTTATTCAACGAAGTGATAAAAAGATTATTAATTTGACGGTATATGCTCCCCACAATCTCTGTTATTAATTAATCATGTTAGTATCATTCATGATCTGCTCCAACAACAATACAATGGATTGGCAAGGAGTACACTCACAAGTACCGCTTTGCCATACACGTGGCCAGCATCTGGCATCCCTGCTGGTTTTATAGATTATTTTCCTGGCTGCTCCTTGAAAGTTGAAACTATATGAGCTGTAGCTGATATTCAAATTTTTTGAGTATGAAACTAATCTGGCTCGAAATTTGTGTTATCCCTTCCCACGTCCTTTAACTTTCCTAATTATTTATAAAATTGCATGTTTGGTTTTTATTTTATAATAAATTAAGAAAATAAAATGATGCCCTAATTAATAACAATTTTTTTTATATAGTGATAAAAACTTAATGTTAATATTCGGTATTAAAGCCTGGTAAGGAAAAGAGTTAAAAAAGAATGATAGCGCCTTAACTGACTTTAACATAGTGGTTACGCGTGCCTTTATCCTAATTTTACATCTTAAATGGGATTGGCAGCTACATTTGATGACTGGGGATACCCTTAGTTTTATTTAAGACGGGGTTAGTTAGACACTATATGTCATGAATGAATTTTTCGCATCTTTAAATATATCCTTGTGCTTATCCACGAAGATAAGTTGAACTAAAAACGTTGGATTTCCATTCAAGCAAATTCAATCTCAGATGAAGAAGAAAGAAGAGTAACAAAGACACTGTTAATAAAGCTTCATTTGAAATTGCCCGAGAATCTGAGTGTCACTAAGTTGCAAATAGAAAAGGAAAAAGGACAGTATAATGGGGATAAAGAAAAGAAAGGAGTAAAGGAGAGAGTAAAAAAGGGGGGTGACAGTAAGAAGAAGAATCATCTTTAGTTCATATTGGCGATTTTGAATTCCTACAAAGACTACACAAAAGGTTCTATTTAACGAGGCTCTGTAAGCACATGACCCTCTAATGTCAGACTCTCTGATTCCCTTTTTTTTTTTTTTCTTTCCTTTTTTGCGCCTTAGTTCTTTGTAGGAATTTTCATTTCTCTCTGCTTTATCCCTTGCTTTTTTCTTTTTGGTCTCTCTCTTAAGCTGCTTTATTCCCCTAAAAAGAAGACGATCCTCCCTCGAATCCTCCTTGTGTTCACAATCACCATCGCCCTCACCACATCTCAAACATAGAAAGGAAGAGGCCAAACACCCTCTTTTTCTCTTGTTTGTTCCTACATATCCCTGTGCCTATTTTGGCTTGAACATCTTTATAAATAGCTTGTGATTAGTTGTTATTGTTTTCACGTGAGAAAATATGGCATCACCTTCCGAGCTCAGCCTGGATTGCAATCCCCACCATAGCTACTCCGTACTACTGAAATCTTTTGGAGATCATCAGTTTGATCAGACTCAGACCTACAATCTTGAAGAATTCGTTTCTCGCCTAGAGGAGGAACGTATCAAGATTGACGCCTTCAAGCGCGAGCTTCCTCTCTGCATGCAACTTCTTACCAACGGTACAACTTCAAATCATTAAACAAACATGCATGCATATATATATACCAATGCTTAACCTTTCTATAAACTAAACACAAGATCAGAAACCAAGATTCAATACCATATATGCGCTTGAAGACTTATTTATAAGATATTTTATATAATAAATATGAAAATTTTAAAAGTTATACGTATATATGTCCTAAATAATATAGGCATGATGATTTTTTTTATATATATGTCGAGTTTAATTCTTTTTTAAATAAATTTTGAAGTACTAGAACAATTACGATATCTGCGTAACAGATGTTATCTTGGTCTTTTAACAATATATAAACCTTCATTCTTCTCTTACGGAACAGCTATGGAGGCCTCAAGGCAGCAACTTGAGGCTTTCAGAGGAAATCAAGGAACAAAAGCTGCAGTTCTGGAAGAATTCATACCCTTAAAGCATTCAACTTCTGAAAGCTCTGAGAAAGCATCAAGCACATCTGACAAAGCAAATTGGATGATATCTGCTCAGCTATGGAGCCAAGCAAGTGAAGAAACCAAGCCACAATCTACAATTACATCGCCTAAAGAAGCTGAAATTGGGTTCAATGTTAGCCATAAGTTAGCTCTAGACACCAAACAGAGGAAAGGTGGTGGAGCCTTCCTTCCATTCTCGAAGGAACGAAGCTCGAACCAAGGGTCCTCATTGCAGGCTCTCCCAGAGCTGGCCCTTGCCTCTGCTGACAAACAAATGGAGGACAAGAAATACCCAGAGCCTGAGAATTCGCGTAAAGGAGGCAATGGTGAAGTGGTAGCTGATCAAGGAAAAGGGACTACAGTTTCATCTGAGGCAAAAACAACCAGTAAAACTGCTTCCAATGCCACCACCACCACCACTACCCAAACTCATCGGAAAGCAAGAAGGTGTTGGTCGCCGGACTTGCACCGCCGATTTGTGAATGCTCTTCAGATGCTTGGTGGATCTCAAGGTAACTAACAGGCCCAAAAAATTTGAAATAAAAATGGAACCCTTTTGAATCTCGAACATAATACAAAAGATATATATGATCTCAAAAGCATTTATGATATGATAATTAAAACTTTATCATCATGACTGCTATATGACTAATGATTTTGAGTTTCTTTTTCTTTCTTCATCAGTAGCCACCCCAAAACAGATTCGGGAGCTGATGAAGGTTGACGGTTTGACCAATGATGAAGTTAAAAGTCATCTCCAGGTACTTCTCTCTCTCCCCCCGCCCCCTTTTCGTGAGTTATTTTTGCCGTCCAAAATAACCGCTGAGTAATACTATGAACAGTTCCAACTATTTGTTATGAGAATTTTTCAAGATCTGTATAAAAATATTTTTTATTATTATACACACGAATTTTGAGATAGCCCGACAATAAAAAATTCGCTCTTTCTATATATATATATTTTAACCCCAAATTGTTAACAAGTTTCTTACCCTAGTCATTCTTTTGTTTTGGGTTCACAGAAATATAGACTTCACACAAGACGACCCAGTCCAAACCCTCAAGTAGCTGGGGCAGCCGCACCCCAGCTCGTAGTCCTAGGAGGAATTTGGGTCCCACCAGCAGGCGCCGCTAATGCTCTGTTTAGCTCACACCCTGCCTCCCAAGCGCCACCACCGCACTACTGTACCACCCCTGTGCCCCAAGACTTGTACACCGCCGCATCGCCACAACAACACAACCACGGCCTCCTCCACCACCACCATCTCCACGGGTACAGAACGACGTCGCACACCCAGAGATCGCCAGAATCGGAGAGTATAGAGGATGGGAAGTCGGAAAGTAGTAGTTGGAAGCAAGGAGAGAGTGGTGAGAATGAAGGGGAGAGAAAAGGATTGGGTGCGCTCAGAGAAGATGGGGAAGAGAGTAAAGGGAGTGCCATCACTCTCAAATTCTAGGGTTTATGGGGTATAACCGTATGATAGGGTTAGAATTAAGGTAATTCTTGTATCCTCCGGTGTTCAGCTATTCATTCAAAAAGTGGAGAGATAGACAGAGAGAGATAAAGAAAAGAAAAAGGGCAGAGAAGAAAATACCGTGTGCACTCTACATATATAATATTTGTGCAGTGGAGACCCGAGAGGATAATAGGGCATAAAAGGGGGAAATAGATCTCCTACTTTTTTTTTATTTATCTTTTACTTATCTTAATTTAAATTATTTAAATTAAATTTAAACAGTCTAAATTTAATATTTTTAATTTTAATATTTTATTAATTTTTAAAAATAAAAAAATAAATATAATTTTTTAACTGTTATATTTTAAAATAATAATAATTTTTTTTAAAAAAATTAAATCTAAACTATTCAAATTCATTTTAACTGTCAATTTAGACGATTCAGATCTAAAAAAGCACATCCGGATCCCATAAAAGGGAGCGTTTGTTTTGTTTTGCTTTATATGTATCCATTTTCTTACCGGAAAATTATCTAAGAAATTGGATTCCACGGCTCGAGGGCATTGGCATTTTCTGATTCTCTGGATGATATTTCGAAATTTAAAGTGAAGATAATTAATTGCCAAAAAAATAACGTGTGTGGATCCTTTACCCAGACTCTCTCTGCCCACACCATACCTAGAGGAATCCTAACCGTGAGATCAATCGAATGAAGGAATTGTTGCCACATCAATTAAAATCCAAAAATGCATCTCATCTGTCCATCCACAGCAATTAGAACTGTCCCTTTTCAAGCACCACATTTAACAAATATAAAATCACCCCTTGTACCCTGCGTTCGGCCATCATTGTCCCAAGCCATTCTCCTTGGTCCTCTTCATCTGTCTTGCTCGAAGCTGATTAGTGGTGGCCAGAGTAGTAGTGTGTTTTCTTTTATTTCCTTGCCTTTATACCATTTTCAGATTTGGTGGGTTTTCATTCATTCATTTCCTTTGCAATTTGGTGGGTTTTGCATTCATTCATTTTAGATTCTCAAGTTGACTTTTACTTCAACTGTACAAATGCTTGACGTTGCATGGGCTTTACCTAGCTACCAATAACCTAATTGATGTTGGTATAAGAGTTTTCATTATTGTATACTTGCTGGTTATTGTTCTATATTTTCTACACATCAAGTTCTTTCAATAGCCTAAAACTGAAAATATGGTTTTAATAAAAAATAAAAAGGAAAATTGAAATTTTTTATGGGAGAAAACAACCTAATCTTATGCATGTCCTTGATATAACAAAGATTTGTTGTTGAGAACTATAAAAACTAGGATAATTTGAATTGGAAGAACTTAAAAATTTTGTTTGGAATCTGCATTTACAGTGGTTGGTTTGAATGGAGATTTTGTTCTGAATTTGATATAGGTTCTTGCTGTAATACTTTTCTATTGATAATTTGTCGTTAGGAAGTTGATAGTTTAGTTTCAATTTTCTTTGAATCAAGTAGTAATTATATGTGTTACAAACTAATAAGGTCCGTCCAATTAATGTTATTTTCTATATTGATCTCAACTCATCAAAACTAATTTCCTCTTCGGGAAGCTTTATTGGATTTTCTTATGTATGGAGGAAGGGACTAATTTTATATTTTAACAACTTTAAAATAGGCCATATACAACTTCAAAAGATAAAAAATTTTGTATTTTTATAAGAGGCAATATACAATTTAAAAAGTTTCATCAACAAAAGGCAAAAAAGTAAAAATAAAAATAAAAATAAAAACCTCCACCATAAATATGTTAATGGCGGCAGATATCTCTTTCTTTAAATCACCCACCAGTTGCAACAAAAAACGCAATTCCAAGTGAGCTGCAAAATGGCAGCAACACAAAAAAGAATTGAAATATGCTATATAGAAAGATTTTGTGACAAAGAAAAACCAAACACCATGAATCTTATCTTTCAAAGCAAGTTTATGATATCGTCTTGTTTTTCCAATTTTAGTTTCGTGCACAATGGAACAAGGGGCACTCCATTTGTCAAGCCTAGCAACATGCGTTAGGGTGGGGGTTTCATGATGGACAAAACGTTGAGCTTTAGGGTATTACATTTTGTTAAATGCTAAGATTTGGTGCTTGAAAAGAGACGATTGTGATTGCTCTAAATGATGGATGAGATGCGTCTGCGTCTAATTGACGTGGCAAAAATTTGTTCGTTCAATTGATAGCACGGCTATAATTCCTCCAAGTATGACGTGCCCAGAGGTGATCTGGGTAGAAAATCCGCACTAAAAAATAACAACATTTACAAATTACAACTGCTCCTCTCTCATAGTAATAATAACAGTTTAATGTAGCATGATAGGTTCAGTCCATCATGCCTCGTAGTAATAATAATAATAATAATAATAATAATAATAATAATAACTACATATTACGTGAGAAAAGTATCAAGCCAGAAATTGATAAATATGAAATAAATTCTTCAGTGTAACCATGTGAGAAGTATGTTCTTGACAATATTTATTTAAGTTAAATGAGTATTTTGATTTCTTAACTTTATTTAAATTTTTAAATTTAAAAAGTTTGAAAAATAATCCCTTAACTTATATTTTAATACATAAAAAATCCTTCATTATCAATTCTATCAGCCCACTTAACGTCCGTCACTAACATGGTTGAATTGGAGTCCATGAGTTTTAGGAAAGTTATGTTTAAAGATTAAAAAGTAAAAAATTTTATTTTTAAGAACCTTTATTATTAGATTCAGTTTATTGTTATTAAATTCAGTGATAATTATCCTAAAACAAATAGTAAAAGATCTTTCAGAATCAATTTTTTTATTTTTTGGCCCTTTATTATAATTCTCCCAAGTTTTTTCTTGCTGTTTCTCTCTCCTTGTCAGCTATATCCATCATTTCTCTCCATCTGTTTATGGACTAGAGGTGTTTGCAGATCCGTTTACCCTTTTTACACATATATATTTTTCTTAAATCAACGATTCTCATGCTATGTAGCATAGAACATCCATTCTCCCTTTATCGCCTGCAAACAAAAAAAGAGAGGACCTGCTGGCAGTTGAAGAAAGCTAAGGGAAAGCTGAGTTAATCGAGCTAATCGAAAACGATGTTAACTATTACGCTACAATCCCTTTGTTTTAGATTAATATTCCTTCTACTTTGTTAGTTTCTCCCTAATATTAATCCCCATCTGGTTAGTTTAGTTTTAGTTCATTGTCTTTCGTATGGTTCAACACTATTCTTTAAACTTAATGGATTCATAATCAATTTGATATGCTATGTTTTTTTTAACCTTTTTCTACTTTACAAAGCCACGAACAGATTGCATATAAAGGATATAAACTATATATGTTCTATTTCTTCCTTCTAAATTCATATCAAGTTCTATATATTATAACCATATATTTTATAATATATGCATGACAAATGTCTTATATCAGGTAAAGAAAGCATATAGATCTTTTCCCTATAAAGAAAACTGCCATATTGATTTGCTTATATCAAATTTAGCAAGCAATAGCATTTTTAAATCCAATGGAATCCCAAGCTCCCTTGAAGTTTCAGCTTCTTTGACTGCCTTATTATTCTCAAAACCCAACCTTGATGGGTCTGCTCTTCCCAAATTGAACAAGGTTCCCAAACTTGGATTTAGTTTATGGGTCGTGAGCCTGATACTTCTTCTTCTTCGTCATAGGCCTCTTGTACTTGTGGTGAGGCACCAATTGAACCACTTCCATGTTGCAGTAAAGACAAAAAAAAAAAAAAGCAAACAGAGGTGGAAAAGAGATATAATTTTTTCTAAGCTAAATGAAATAATTTTTATTCTGCCCCAATGCTTCCATTCTAGGTGCTAATATATAGACATTTAGCACTATCAGTTACAAAAAATAAATTAAATCTGTTAAAATTTTGCTAATAGAACAAATAATCAATATCTTAGTCAACAGAAATTTTCAAAATTGATAAATAACGAAAAAATTGAAAAATAAGAACAAATTGATGTTGCAAAAATCAACCAAGACATCATGAATTATTGTCCTAACATTCTCCCCTTAATTCAGAGAGGGCTTGTACTTCCATTAGTTTACAAAACTTGTTAAACTCAAATTCTAACAAGGCCTTTGTGAAGATATTAGTGGGGTTGTCATCTAATGTATTTCAACTCCATCCTTTTATGGAAATCAATTCTCAAATAAAATAAGATTTAGTCTTAATATGCTTTGTTCTCTTTTACTGAACAGGATTTTTGACATTGAAATGGTTGATTTGTTGTCACAAAAAAACAAAGTAGGTCCCACTTGTTCTTGTTTCAAGTGTTTTAGGATGCTCCTTAGCCAAATAGCATGACAAGCTGTTGTTACAGTTGCTGTGTACTTTGCTTCAATGCTTGACAAGACTATGTGTTGTTGCTTCCTTGATGACCATGAAATGACTTCTGATCCAAGGCTAAAAACATAGTCTGTTGTGCTTTTTTATATCTTCTACGCAAGTAGCCCAATCACTATAAGTAAAAGCAACAAGTTTCATTAGACTATTTCTTGAGTACCAATTCCATGATCCGAAGTGCCTTTCACATAACACAATATTCTCTTTGCAACTCCTAGGTGGAGTTTGCTTGGATTATGCTTGAATTTAGAAATAACACTAACAGAAAAAACTACATTAGGTCTTGTATTTTTGAGATACATAAGACCTTTCACAATGCTTCTGAATTGCTTCTCATCCACTTTTTTAGCTTCATCATTCAACAGAAGTTTCTCATTTGCATTAATAGTGTCTTGATAGGTTTACAATCTAGCATACCACCCCTCTTTAATAAATAATTAGCATGCTTTTTTGAGTGATGAAAATTCCATTAGAGTTTTTGCACAATTTCAACTCCCAAGAAATAATGTAGTAAGCCTAAGTCAATCATTTCAAATGTCTGCATCATAGAATTCTTAAATGCCTTTATCATATGAGTTGAATTTCTTATATAGATCATGTCATCTACATATAAACAAACACTTAGAAAATTATCACCATCATTCTTTACATATAAAGCTAGCTCACCTTCACTCTTTTGGTAGTTTGTTTGGGCAAAATTGTAACAACCGGGAAAAGGGAAAAGGAAAAGAAAGAAGAAAGCTGAAAATTTTCGAAATCCAGAAATTTTGCTAAGTCTACTCGCAATAGCGAGAAATGGTCTCGCTACAGCGAGAGCGCCTGTTCACAATAGCGAAAGTGATTCTAACTATAGCGAGTGCAAGCATTCCATACAAAAACCAGGGGGCTGCTCACCGTAGCGTACGCCATAGCGAGAGTGGAGGTCTGGAACTGACACGAGCTCGCCGTAGCGAAGGTTAAATCTCGCCATAGCAAAGGAAATTTATACGTGCTCACCGTAGCGAAAGTTAAACCTCGCCATAGCGAAGGTGATTAACATGAGCTCGTCGTAGCGAAGGTTAATTTTCGCCATAGCGAGGGTCAGTCCGAAAAAGAGTAAAGGGCGAAAAAATGACTTCATAGGATGCCCCAACTCATTCTTTCTCTCATATTTGCCCTAAACTTCGACCCAATGAGAGAAAAGAGGCGTGGAGAGTAAGAAAGATCAAGAAAAGGAGGAAGAGCAAAGGAAAGGTAAGCAAGTTCCTCTCATTTCTTCTTAGAGTTCTGATCTCCTCTCTTTGCTCTCTTTTCCTATGGTTTTATTTGTGAGATTAGTTAGATTTTGGGCATGGGTCAGAAGAGAGAAAGTGGAAAACACCGTTGAATCTCTTTGTTTTCTTTGAAAATGTTGTTTCCACTACCATAAGAGCTTGAGAGAGAGGAAGAGTTGATGGCATTCTAGAGAGAGAGAGAGAACCTAAGTTCTTGTATGTTAGGAGGGTTGCTCTGAAGATTACATTCTAAGAGAGTAATTCCATGTTCTTGATTATGTCTAGGCTCAAGTGAAGCACCTCCATCAAGGTGTGAGTGTGAAACCAAGAAGGGAGAAGAGGAATTGAAAGGAAAAGCTAGTATTGGCTCATAAGGTAGCTCTCTTTCCACTCTTTCTTGTTGCATTCTTGGATGTAATAGTCATTGTATGTTTATGTATATGCTTGTTGTGTGAGATATGCCATATGATATTGCTATGATGCATTGCTACCAATGTGCTTGTGTGTTGAATTGTGAGAATTGCTCGGGTGAGGTAGTGCTGAAAGTCCCTTGAGATGGGTGAGGTAGTGTCGAAAGTTTCTTGAGATGGGTGAGACAAGGCCAAAAATCTCATAACCAAGTGAGGCCAAGTCAAAAGTACCTAAACTCGGGTAAGGCCATCCAAAAGTCCTTAAACTCGGGTGAGGCTAGACCAAAAGTCCTTAGAGCTTACTTGTGGCATTGTTGTGATCTCCATAGCATGTACAACATGTATTGTATGTTTGAGAGTGGTTGGATGCTAAATTACATGCTTTGACTTGTTATATGCCTTGATTGCTTACTTGAATGAGTGCATGAGCTACTGAGATTCCATGAATCTCACCCCTTCCCCTCCCATATTAACATGCTAGGTGGAGCTCAAAGAGAAGCAAGTGCACACCAAGGAGCCTAGGAACATGTTTAGCTAGATGATAGCTTTATTTTGGTCTTTTGATGTAAAGTGGTGCCAAAATAAATATGCACCCACTATTTTTGAGATTTAAATGTTGTAACAAGTGTAAATATATAGATATATGATGTACAAACTATGCATAGAGCCAAATTAATGGAAATGTGGGTTTTGCCCCTTTTGTTGAATGTATGTGATAGTGTATTTTTGGCCGTAGCATAGTGAGTTTGGAATGTATGATGATTTGGACCATTTGGATATGTTATATATACTAGATTCATGCTTTTAAACTTGTCCATGTGGAGTGAGAATGTGTGAGAGGCCATTTGGACCCATTTGAACCATTTTGGATGCCAAAACCGGTAATTTTGTGAGCACCGTCAAAGTATGACTGGATGAGCTCTTCTTACCATGAAATTTTGCATGCCTCTAGAGTTTGTAGAGAGATTCTTGGGAAGCAAAGTGGGTAATATTTGAAGGTCTAGAGAATATTTGGTGAATTTTTGAAATTGGGAAAATATGATAGTTTGGTCGTGTACTGTTCCCATAGGCTAGAAATGAATTTCGTGTCATTCATGGATCAAATGGAGTCCAAATGTGGTAAAATTTTATACAAATAAACTAGACAACCACATTGACCTATAGGAACTAGAATCACCTAAATCAGAGGTCTGTAGAGAGAGAATAAATCTTCTGAAGTTCTATATCAGCATCAGGGAGCCCACCTGACCTCTGTCACTGTTCCATCGGTTTTCAGGGTGTAAGGGCTACTAAACTGATCTGGAATTATTTTTATCCTCTAGTAGACATCCGTAACTTTTCAAATTGGTACAGTTTTCCTAGATTAGATTTTTTTGGAATTAATTACGGATTTTCGAAGTTCATGACAGTAATCTGTGCCAGAAACAGAGACAGCCGGACCTCTGTCTCATTTTCGATGTCAAACCTGGTCCAAACACTGATATTATGATTGGGAATTATTTTTAGTGTAAAGTTAACACTTAAAGCTTTCCAAAAGCTAAATTTTACTAGATTCTCATTTTTCTATAATTAGTTATGATTTTCTAAAGTAGAGCCAAAAATCGGACTTTTGGGCAAATGTAAGAAATTACATTTTTCTGGTTTTTGACTCCATTCCTATGGCTTATGGCTTGTTTTATGCTATGTATGAGTTGTATAAGTGTAGTGTGAGTATAAAATAGGAATGATGGGTTCATAGAACCCACGGGGTAGAAGATGAGTGTTTGAAACCCCATGTTATAGCATGAAAATGCCACAAATTGGTAGTGGTTCTTTGGAAATCATATGGAATCAAGCCCAGAGGGAGGTTAAATAGAGATAATAGATTATGGTGTTACAAAAATAGCTATGAATCTTATTGTACCAAGCCCAAAATGCTTGTTTTAGACCATATAATGCCTTATGCAACTTATACAGTTTGCATTTTGCATCTTCTACAACAAAACCTTGTGGTTGTTTTACATACACATCTTCTAATAATTCACCATTTAAAAAGGAAAATTTTATATCTAACTAATAAATATCCCAACCATTATAAGCAACTACAGCCAAAAGAGTACTTGTAGTGTCAAAGCGAGCAATAGGAGCACAAGTTTTTGTAAAATCTATACTTGGGACTTATGAGTGTCCCTTCAAAACTAGTCAAGCTTTAAGTCATTACCAAGCTCCATCTGCATTATATTTTGACTTGTAAATATACTTCAAACCAATAGCTTCCTTTCTTTTTGGTAAATCTACCAAGACCATGTATAGTTCTTTTCAATGACTGCTATCTCTTCTTTCATCGTAATAACCTATTCCTTTTCCTTTATTGCTTCTTCAAAATAGACTAGCTCCATGTCAAAACAAGCTTGGTTAGTTAAGGCATAAATATCAGCAAGGCTTTTTTTCTTTGTTGGAGTTAAATCTTCATCATGGTCAAAAAATTGAGCGGCTATCTTTCCTTACATTGAATTCCATTTCCAATCTTCACTTTCATTGAAAATCACATCACGACTAACAATTAGCTTGTTAGCAATAGGATCAAAAAACCTATATCCCTTTGTTTCATCACCATACCTAACAAAAATGCATTTAATAATTTTACTATCTAACTTGCTTCTTAATTCAGTAGGTACAAATTCATAAGAAATGCAACCAAATGTTTGTAAATGACTTACATTTGGTATTTTAACATACCAAGCCTTGTATGGTGTCATATCTTGTACAGCTCTAGTAGGATAATGGTTCCTCAAATACATTGCAATAGCTATTGCTTTAACCCATAATTTTTTTGGAAGATTCATCTCATTCAACATGCTTCTTGCAGCTTCTACAATGGTTCCATTCATACACTCCACTATTCCATTTTGTTGTAAAGTGTAACTAACTGTCATCTATCATCAAATCATATGATAATCACAAAAACTTTTAAATTCAAAGGATGAAAATTCACCTCCACAATCTGTTCAAAGAGTCATCCTAATGTAGCCACTTTCTCTTTGAACAATAGCCTTAAAACTCTTAAATTTTTCAAATGCTTTAGATTTTTCCTTCAAGAAATATACCCACGTTAATCTTAAAAAATCATCTACAAAAATTAGGAAATACTTACTTCCATTGAGGAAAGGTGTTTGCATGGGACCATAAATATCTACATAAACCAACATCTACGGTTTAGTAGCTCTCCAAGCTTTTCCCACAAGAAATTACTCTCTATGATGTTTTCCACATACATATGCTTCACATAGCTTCGTATTACCTTTCAAAGAAGGAATACCTATAACCATTTTCTTTTTCTGCAACAACTCTAGCCCCTTAAAATTTAGATAACCCATCTTTTTATGCCATATCATGCAATCATCAGGTAACACAGTAAAAGCATTTATACTCAATTTTGACAAATTTATTAGAAACAACTTATTCTCAATCATTTTCATTAAGTAAATCAGGTTTATGCTTTTTTTATCAACAATTTTACATTCATCATTGCCAAACATGACTTTATATCCTCTTTTCATAAGCTGGCCTATACTTAGTAAATTTTGGCCTAAAGTAGGAGCATACATGACACTACGAATAAGTTTTCTTCTAAACTTTGCCATAACAGCAATTGTTCTTAAGCCACATGCCTCAATATGGTTGTTGTCACCAAACTTCACTTGTGTCTTAATAGACTTATCTAGTTCCACCAAAAAAAAAAATCCTTGTAGCTAGTCATGTGATTACTACAACCACTATCAAGACACCAAATATCTTATGCAAAGTCAGTATGAGCAACATAACTACTAAAAAATAAATTTTCTTCCTTAATTTTTTCTTCATGAAATTGGCCTCATTTTTTTTTTCTAACAATTTTTTTAAATATGGTCATATTTTTTTGTAATGATAACATTGAACAGAACTTTTATTTTTCCTTAACATATCTTTATACCAACAATTTTTCTCTTGATAATTTGATCTCCCATAATTTGAACACAAAGAATTATTACCTCCATAGTTAAAATTTTGTTGTTGGCTACCACTCTTGCCTCTTCTTCTACTCGACCTTGGCCACATCCTTGACCTCTTCCTTTACCAAAAGTTTGCCTTCCTCTACCTCTATGAGGATTTCCAATAGCTGCATCATCTACCTTTTTCTTTTTTAGCAGCCTTCACTTGAAAAGCTTGCTAGACTGGAGTTTTAGTTGGCCTATTTAATTGTTACTCGTGTTGAAAGTGACCTTAACAATTTGTGGAAGGAATAATTTTCCATGTCTTTTGATTCATCAATAGCTGCAACAACATGATCATACTTTGGTGGAAGACCCCTCAAAATTCTTTCAATAATGATAGGTGTTGAAACCACCAAAAATAAATTTCTACTTTTAAAATAATATTTCTTACTAATAGGGTAAGTAGGGTCATACTCCATATGGACTAGCCAAATTATTCAACCCAAAAATAGTAAAATAAAATAAGGGAGATTTTTCTTGTTAAAGAAAATTAAAAATAAATAAATTCAGAAAATATTTTTGATAGAGAAAACTTTAATGTAAACAACTCCCAGCTAAGGTTTATTTCATATTTGACTTAACCAAATTGATCATTAAGTACCCAAAAAGAAAAAAAAAATTGCTCTTTTAGAACAGACTGGTTATGAACATCAACAAGCTATGATGTTCTACTCTTTCTTAAGAATATTTAAAAGGAACAAGCTCTCCAATTAAACCTCATTCATAAATTAATTCCAAATAAGCTCTTGGAATTTAAACCTTGAATAGCATTAAGAATAAGAAAAGCAACTAATCATTGTTCAACAATACATAAGCTTGTATGTTTAAAATGGAAGAAATATTTTCTTCAACACACAAAGATAATTTTGATTTATCAAAGGTATTGAATTGCTACTCTACTGAATCAAATGAACAATTACGGATTCGAAAAAATTCAGATAACAATAATTACTCAGTTAAAATAAAGTACCAATTAAATTAACTGAATAATAATATCAAAATAATAGAAAATATTTCAATATTCAAGAAGAGAAAAAATTAAATCAAGACTCTCTCAAATTATTCATAGAGTCAAACCCTAATAACCTTGACTAGGAAATAAAGAAATTAGCCACTGATGGCTTTAAAAGACTCAGATTTTTTTCTCAAAAATTTTGAGAAGATGAAAAAATGGATAAAGAACGCAGAGAAAATAACGAAGGAGAGAAGCCTCTTATTTCTATATGTTTTTCTAGTTCTTCACCCTTCCTTTTATAAACTTCCTCCGTGTAAATCTGAGTAAATCTGTACTCAAAAAAATCTGTGTAAATCTTTCTCATTAGTTTTTTCATGATAAAAATCGTCTTATCTGATCCTACAGATAAACATGAGAGAAGATATAAGATCAATTAAATAAATATAGACTATCTATAAATTATATTAGTTAAAATCTCAAAATCACAACCATTTAAGTAATTAAAATATATTTATCAAATTTCCCCACACCTCAATCATTGCTTGTCCTCGAGCAACTATACCAGAATTAGAGGCCTTAGCACAATGAAATGGTACTACTTCTTATATTCTCCATTTTTTTTAACAAAAAATTGTTATAAATAAATGCAAGAGTTATTCAATCAAGAGAAATTGTAGTTCAACTTTCACTTATTCATCACTAACAATCACCAGATAACTCTAGTGTATATGTGCATATCTAAAATATGATCACTGCTAACAATTTGATGAGCATGAAGGTTGGAAATTATCATATTTATCTAAGAATTTACTAAGTCTCAATCAACCATGCATATACATAAAGGACACAATAGAGATCATTAGAGTCCTTTAATTTAGCTTTATTTATTAAGGCGGTAATTTTATTTTTCCTTTTAGCCTCTTTCTTGGGCCATTATGGTCTCTTTTGATGCGAGTGTCGACATTGGTGATGAAGAATCCCAGTTATTTAAACTTACATAACTAGATTGGCACCAAGATGCTTTGCACACTTATAGCTTTTACTGCGCTATTTAAGTACAGCTTAAGCTAGCAGGGTGGAATTGGCTCTCTTTTTTGTTGTTGAATCATATCACAACTCTAAGGATGTGCATGCAAAAAAAATTAATTTAGACATATAAATTCAAAAATAAATATATAATAAACTACCCTCCTTACTTAACTACTTGTTTGCATATCACATAATTAGACAATTGTGCTCAATTTAAGTTTCTAGGTCATGCTCATAACTTATGGGTTAATTGCTTTACTACTCAAATTCAAAATTGAATAGCTTAAAAAATTATAAATAACAACCAAATCATTAAAATAGGAGAATAATGAGAAATAGTAAAAAAAAAAAAATTCCTCTTGTAACACCATAGATTCTAGTCCATCTCATACATTTGAATGGCATAATATCATGAACTATGTAGGATTTCCACGGGAAAAGTAAGAAAAGTGAGATTATTTTCGCATTGCGCTATGTCTAAAAATTCATTTCGGTGTCACATGGACCATGTGAGCTCATACTATGCATCGTCATATTTAATTGCATCATTACAACTCATTTAGATCCCAAAAACATGCCTCCAACCCATGGAAACCGAAATGGAGTATGAAAATTTGGAGATCCATTTTCGGCCAGAATTGGCCTCTTTCCTAGGCAAACTTTGAAAAATCATAACTAAATGTAGAAAATTCAGAATCATGCAATCTTGGTCATTTTGGAAATATTAGGATGTCTACTTCATACTAAAAATACGCCCGAGTTACAAAATTCATCAAAAAGGATGTTTGACATCCAAAAACCTACAGACTCGCTGGCTGCCTGGGCTGTGATTCAGTTTACTGATACAAACTTCTGAAATTCAAAACTAATTCTAAAAAAATTGAAATCACACACATTCAGTCATTATGGAAAGATAAAAATGTTAACTTGATGGTACAAATAATTCCAGAATGAAAAAGATACGTTTAGACATCTGGAATTGATGGAACATTGATTGAGCTCTGGAGACGCCACTGTTACTGACAGAAAACTTCAAAAATGTATAACTCTCTACTCAGACCTCCAAATGAGGTGATCTTGGTGGCCACAGAAATCGTATGACCTCTAGTTTATGCATATAAAATTTTATAAGCATTTGACACCATTTGGTTATCGGATAACACATAAATAAAATCTACCAGTATGAACAGTGCACATACCAGAAACCATAGAAAATCCCAACTTTGAAAATTCATCAAATATTCTCTAGATCTCCAAAAATTATGATCTTTAGCTTTCTAGAAATCTCTTAATGAGACCTAATTTTATGCCAAATTTCAGGGCAAGAATAACTCATTTGACCAAAAAGTAATATAGGGTTCCATTATGGTCAAATTTGGCTCCATATGAGGTACCAAATTTGCCAAATGGCCTTCCCTTGGTTGTGGCACCTTTTGGGCAAGTCTAAAAGTACATTTGAGACTTGTGTGAGCTGCCCAAATGGTCCCAAACCTCATGCATCTCATTTTGGCCATTCAACCCACACTTATGCATATTTCCAACAAACTTCCATATTGCACACTTTGACATTACATACTCAAAATAGGTTCTAGAGGTCACACATCATATCCATACATTTAATCATCATATAATATCATATTTACACATGTCTCAAGGGTCATAGCCCATTTACTACATCATATATATCATATGGTACAATCATGGTCTTCAAGTGATAAAAGCTAAACACATGATTGTCAATCTCCTTCCTTTAGTGTTGTTGGCTCCCATTAGCATATCCACTTGGTTTACCTAGCATGTTAGATCATTGGAGAGGAGGGGATGAGATTCAAAGAATCCCAATAGCTCATCTCCTATTCAATCATACATAATATGTGCAAAGCAAACTTTTCAAATGCATGCATGGTGAAAGTGGAAGACATGCATATTTTAAAACAATCTTGGCATGTGAATCAATCATACAAGACATTCAAGAGCTCACTAAGTGTTTGGATTGGCCTCACACTTCTCCTCATGGATTTTGGACTTGCCTCACCCATTCTTTGAGCACTTTGGACTCAACCATACTCTTGGGAGCCCACTTTGCTTTTGGGAGACTCTTTACTTTGTCTCAACCAAGCTCAAGGGTTCTTGGCTCATCCTCACCAAAGGGAAGAGTTCTTGGCCTCTCCGCACTCAAGCAAACTCATACAAACATCATGAAATCATTGAAGAACATAACATGGCATCAAGGATCATGGCATATAAAGGCATGCTAGCATACTTTTTATAACTTGAAAATACACATACACACATTTTAAAAAAAGTTAAACACACATCCATGCATGAAAGAAGGTGGAGAGAGCTACCTTGCACACAATGACACACTTTTTCTTTTGAATTCAAGCCTTCTCTTTCGGCCACACACCCATAAATTGGTAGAGATGGTTTCTCTTGGCCTAGATATAATTTATGGGAGCCAATTAGGTTCATGAAACAATCTCTAAGACCATACAACTTGCTTAAGTACTAGATTGCTCTATAACCCCCATTATGGTTCATATTGGCACCGAATGAAGCAACACCTCTCAAAAGACTTCTAGGCCTCATTCTTTTCTTTCAAATATGATTCTTGACTCCTTTTAAGTCTCTTGGAGTCATC
The DNA here is from genome assembly GCA_032878935.1 of Erythrophleum fordii. Taxonomy (NCBI): domain Eukaryota; kingdom Viridiplantae; phylum Streptophyta; class Magnoliopsida; order Fabales; family Fabaceae; genus Erythrophleum; species Erythrophleum fordii. Next base: position 4,557,004 of record JAVQMF010000055.1, read on the forward strand.
ACATCATCAAAACAAAAGGCTAACACCATATTGCTTCTTTAGGTCATAATATGGAACCTAAGACACCAAATCACTTTCTATGAGTTCTAAATTTTTTCCAAGGCCTCTCCTCACCTTCATTCATCAAATATGACTCAAGAATGGCCTTAGAAAAATTTAAAACTCTCCCTAGCTAGGAGAACCCATCTAGGCCGAGGCTATGAAGTATGTTGGGTTCCATGGAGCTTTCTTTGTTTTCTCAAGGGAAGAAGCATATGGGGAGCCTCTTAGGGATCTTGGGAGCTCATTTAAACTCTTACTTAGGCCTAGGAATCATCATACAAAGTTAGATTTTACAAGGTGCAATTGAAACCTTAGAACTTGCATCTTGAAATCTAATGGTTTTTTGTTAATTCCCTTTGCATATTCTTAATCTCCACACCCTTTTTCCTTAGATTTATGCTTGGTTCTACCTAAAAATCATCTCCTCCTAGGGTTTTCTCAAGTGGGGCGAAATGGTGGAGAAGGGGACCAAAAATGGCAACCATAGAAAGAAAAATTACCTTGTTTTCTTGCTTTTTCTCACTTGAATCTTGTGTTCTTTAAGCTCCTCTCTTCAAATCTGAACTTTCCCCTCAATTTCTCCCTTAAAACAGATATGTAAACTTCATTTTTATCATAGGAAACAAAGGAGAATGGAGGAGGAGAGGTTTGGAAGAGAAAGAGCATGAAAAACTACTAATTTTCATACCTTAAGCCTTTGATTTCTCCTCCTTTTCTTCCCCTTCTTGTGAGTCTCATCCCCTAAGGTTTTCTTCTGGTTTTAGGTAGAAGATGGTCGCGTATAATGAAGGGAGGAGAAGGGTGCATTATATATATAGGTGGAAATAAGTTCCACTTTTCAAAAATTCCCATTTTGCCCTTCATACTTTGTATTTTCGTTTCTCCTTCGTTTTAGCTCCTTTTTTAGAACTATCTTTTCCATTATAAAATTTAGGTTCCCAATCAAGTAAAATGGCTTTGGAATCACTCAAATCAGAGCTAAAACCTTTCCGAACGAATCTGTCAAAGTTTAGGCACACTAACATTGGAAAATATCCACCGGAGGGGCTTTAGCTGTCTTGGGGCTTTCCATGATTTTTAGGACCTCTGAGAACCCCAAAGAACTTAAAACTTTCATTTAAAAAGCCCTCCTGTCTGTTTTTCAAAAAGTGCCCATATTTACGAAAATGCAACTGGCCTTTTGGCAAATTTTTTTTTTGAATCACTCTGGCCTTGATTTCTAGGCAACTCAAGGCTCAAATCCTCATTTTCTAATATTTAAAATTTTATCATAATTTTAGTTGGCCCCAATTCCTTCTATTTTAGGGACTTTCTTTTGTATCTGGCCTATTTCTTTCGTTTATAGAGAAACCGAATGTTGTATTTCTCAGGTTTACAGAAAGGCCGGATGTTACACCTCTAACTCAGTATAGTAGCATGTATAGTTATAAACCCTTCCCCCATACTTAAAATCAGCATTGTCCTCAGTGTTGCAGGCATATATATAAATGTAAAGAGAAGAAGGAACTAAAACTCCCCTGGTTTATGAATAGCTTTATTGCAATGGGAGGGCCCTCGAGCTCCTTATATCTTACCTACCACAAGTCTAAAAAGGGAGTAGTAACTTATAGAGAGGGTAGCAAAATAAAGAAGAACATACTTAAAATGTGCAAGGTTATTAAAGTAAAACAAAAACAGACTAGAAGAAGAATTAATTAATTGAAATAAAAAATTCAAATTTTATTATGGTGGGTTGACTCCCAAAAGCGCCTCTATTTAAAGTCTATGGCTAGACAAAATGCCTCGTTACCTAATCTTTATAAGTTAGGAGTTGCAGCTCAATTACATCTAAGTTGCTCACTTGAAATCCTTCATAGTAAGGTTTTAGACGATGTCCATTAACCTTAAATATTTTATTAGTGTGAAAGCTTTGGATTTCAATTGCACCATGAGAAAACACTTTTGTGACAACAAAGGGTCCAACCTATCGGGATCTTAATTTTCTAGGAAATAACTTGAGTCTAGAGTGAAATAAGAGAACTTTTTGACCCACCTCAAAACATTTTCTAAAAATATTTTTATCATGATAGAGCTTAGTCTTTTCTTTATATATTCTAGAATTTTCATAAGCCTCATTTCTTATCTCCTCAAGTTCCTACAACTGTAATTTTCCATGTTCACTTACCTCATCCATATTCATATTACACTATTTAATAGCCCAATAGGCTTTATGCTCCAACTCTACTGGAAGGTGACAGGGCTTACCAAAGATTAAGCGATATGGAGACATACCAATAGGAGTTCTATGTGCAGTTCTATATGCCCAAAGAGCATCATCTAGTCGTGTGCTCCAATCTTTTCTATTTGGGTTGACAATTTTTTCAAGAATCAATTTAATCTCCCTATTTGACACCTCTGCTTGACCACTTGTTTGTAGATGATAGGATGTTAAGATTCTATGAGTCACATTATATTTCTTCAACAAGCTTTCAATTATATGGTTGCAGAAATGGGTGCCTCTGTCACTAATGATAGCTCTAGGTACTCCATACCTGGTAAAAATATGACTCTTGATAAAACTAACAACAGTTTTAGCATCATTAGATCTAGTGGCTTTTGCTTCCACCCATTTTGAAACATAATCCATCACTAAAAGGATGTAGTAATTAACAAAAGAAGATGAAAAAAGGCCTTATAAAATTGATTCTCCATACATCAAAGATCTCACATACCAAAATTAGGTTCAATGGCATTTAATTTCTACGACCTAAACTTCCACTCCTTTGGCAATTATCACATGCTTTACAAAACAAATATGAGTCAAGAAACAAATTTGGCCAATATAATCCACATTCCAACACTTTTTAAGCAGTTCTTTTTAGGCCAAAATGTCCACCACATGCATATGGATGAAAACATTCTAAAATAGATGGGATTTCATTTTCAGAAACACACCTTGAATTATTTAGTAAGAACAATCTTTCCATAAATAAGAATCATCCCATACATAATATTTAGACTCACTTTTGATTTTATCTTTTTGAGCCTTAGTCAAGTCATAGGGGAATGTTCTAGCAACCAAATAATTTACTATATCAGCATACCAAGGTATTGAAATTTTAACCTCAAAAAGATGTTAATCTGGAAATGCATCTTGAATTAGTTCAGGCTTCTCATTGAGCACCAATCGACTTAAGTTATCTGCAACTGAGTTTTTTGTGCCCTTTTTATCTCGAATCTCTAATTCAAATTCTTGTAATAATAGAATCCACCTTATCAAGTGGGGTTTAACCTCTTTTTTGCTAAGCAAATACTTTAGAGCTGCATGATCTAAAAACACAATAACTTTAGTGTACAATAAATATGATATAAATTTTTCTAAAGCAAATACTATATCAAATAACTCTTTCTCTGTGGTAGAATAATTTCTTTGAGCACTATCAAGAGTCCTCAAGGCATAATATATAGCATGAAGATTCTTTTCAATCTTTTGACCACGTACTGCTCCTACTGCATAATTGCTAGCATCACACATAATTTCAAAAGGATACTCCCAATTTGGTAGTTGAATAATAGGAGCTGAAGTCAGTAACTCTTTTAATTGGTCAAATACCTTTTTGTAACTTTTATCAAAATCAAAAGAGACATCTTTTTGCAACAACTTACAGAGAGGGTGAGAAATCTTTAAAAAATCCTTTATAAACCGTCGGTAAAAGCCTGCATGACCAAGGAAAGAACGAATTTCTCGCACTGATGTGGGGTAAGGTAAGGATCTAATTAAATCAATTTTAGACTTATCAACCCCTATTCCCTTTAAAGACACTATATGGCCTAATATTAACCCTTGATCTATCATAAAATGGCATTTTTCATAATTGAGCATCAGATTAGTTTCAATACATCATTTTAGCACTTTAATTAGATTTCCCAAACAATTATCAAATGAATTACCATAGATAGTACAATCATCCATGAATTCCTCTATAATATTTTCTACATAATCCAAAAAAATACTGACTATACATCTCTAAAACATTGTTGGAGCATTACATAGGCCCAACGACATTCAAGGGTAAGCAAAGGTACCGAAGGGGCATGTGAATGTTGTTTTCTCTTGATCTTTAGGTGCCACTGGAATTTGATTAAATCCTGAAAAATCATCTAAACAACAATAGTGAGAACGACTAGCTAATCTCTTAAGCATTTGATCAATAAAAGGTAATGGAAAGTGATCTTTTCTAGTTGAAGCATTTAGCTTCCTATAATCTATACAGACTCTCCATCCATTTTGCACACGAGTTAGAACTAACTCACCATTATCATTTTCAACTACTGTGAAGCCAGTCCTTTTAGGTAATACTTGAATTGGGCTTACTTATTTACTATCAGAAATTGGAAAGATCATACCAGCATCAAGTAGCTTCAAAATCTCCTTTTTGACTACTTCCATCATTTGTGGGTTAAGATGACGTTGAGCTTCTCTTAAAGGTTTGTAGCCTTCTTCTAATAGTATACGGTGCATACACACAGAAGAGCTTATACATTTTATATCTGCTATCATCCACCCAATTGTTTCTTTATACTCCCTGAAGACTCTAGCTAACTTTTCATTCTCCAGGGAAGTTAGTTTGTTGGAAATTATCACTAGTAAGGTTTGGTCTCGCCCAAATATGCATATGTTAAATGACTTGGTAGTTCCTTCAATTCTAGCTTGGGTGCCTGCAAAACAGATGGAAGTAGCTTGTTGTGAGATGAGGAAAGATCAATATAAGAAATGTTATACCTGACATTCTTCAATGTCTCCAATCCAAAAATAGATTCGTTCAACTCTTCATCAATAGCAAATTTATCGTCAAGAGATTCTAACTTCTTATGATCAAAACTTTTAGTGATTATAAGCTGCAATTTATCTGCATATGTTAGCTTAAAAACCTGTTGAGTAGATGGGTCAATAACATCAATAACAAAAATAGAATCTATATCAGTAGGATATCTCATAGCATCATACATATTAAATCTTATTACTTCTCCATCAAACTCTATAGATAGTTTACCTTCAGCAACATCTATTTTTGTCCTTCATGTTTTCAAAAATGGTCTTCCTAAAATTGGTACTGATTTGGAGGAGTGGTCCTCTTCTATATCTAAAATATAAAAGTCAGCTGGGAAGACTAACTCATTAACTTGCACTAAAACATCTTCTAGGACTCCTTTAGGATATGCGATAGACCTATTAGCTAATTGAATAATCACACTTGTTTGTGTAAGTGATCCCATACTCAAAGATTGATAAATCCAATTAGGCATTATATTTATGGAAGCTCCTAAGTCTATCATTACTCTTTCAATCTTTACATTGCCTATTTTGCAAAGGATGGTAAACACACTTGGGTCTTTGCATTTTGGGGATAATTTCCTTTGAATTACAGCAAACACATTTTCTCTCACACAGATTTTCTCATTACTATTCAATTTTCTTTTATTAATGCACAATTCCTTAAGAAATTTTGCATATCGGGCACTTACTTAATAGCATCAAGAAGAGGAATGTTAATTTGCACCTTTCTAAAAACATCAAAAATCTCCTTCTCTTGTTGCTCTTTTTTGGAATTTGCCAATCTGCTTGGGAATGGAAGAGGAGTGACTAGTTGTTGCTTGGTTTGGGATAGCTCTAAATTTTCTTGTGGCAGCTTAATTTCCTTTTCTAACTCTTCATCTTCAGCATACTTTGGAGCTTTCTTTTCAGGCTCTTTCAACTCCTTGCCATTTCTCAAAGTTATAGCACTAACATTTTGTTTTGGATTCAATTGAGACTGAGATGATAACCTACCAGAATTCTAACTTTCCAGCTTTCCTAGATTTATAGCTAACTGCCCTACTTGATTCTCTAAGTTGAGTATACTAGACTTGGTTTCTTGCTGAAATTGTTGCATGTTAGTAGCTAAAGCAAAAACTATTTGGTCTAAAGACATACCCGACTTAGGAGGAAGAGGTTGACAGTTTAGCTGTTGAGACACAGGAGCTTGTTGCCTTGGTTGATAGTTTGGCTGCTGGAAATTATTGAGTTTTTGTCCATAACTAAGATTTGGGTGATCCTTCCATCCTGGATTGTAGGTAGTGGCATAAGGATCATATTTCCTTTGGAATTGACCTTGGAATCCTCCTACAACATTGGCTTGTTCGTCCTCCTGAAGAGTCGGGCACATATTTGTAGGGTGGCCAATATTTAAGCAAATCTCGCAAGCCTTGACCTGTTGATGATTCCTTACAACCATTTTCTAAACAAGAGAGGTTAGTTTATCAAGCCTATATTCAATAGAATTAATACTTACCTCATTTACCTTTTTTGTGGGAGGATTCTCACGAGTTACAAACTGTTGAGTATTGGCAGCAACTTTAGTAATGAATTCTTTGGCTTGTTCCATTGTCTTATCCACTAATACTCCATTACTAGAGGTAGTAATCATATTTCTATCACTCTGTAATAGTCCTTCATAAAAGTATTGAATCAATAAATGGTCTAGTATTTGGTGATATGGGCAACTTGCGCAGAGCTGATTGAATCTATCCTAGTACTTGTAAAGAGTCTCTCTATTGTATTGACGAATCCTACAAATATCTTTTCTAATTGCTGTGGCTCTAAAAGCTGGGAAAATGTTTTCAAGAAACAGCTTTCTCAGTTAGTCCCAAGTCGTAATTGACCCCGGTAGGAGATAATATAGCCAATCTTTTGCTTTGTCTATCAATGAAAATGGAAAAGCTCGTAATTTGATTTGCTTTTCACTTACTCCTTGTGGCTTCATGCTAGAGTAGATGACATGGAATTCTTTTAAATGCTTATGGGGGTCTTGTCCTGCAAAACCACGAAAGGTAGGTAATAAATGAATTAAACCAGATTTTAGTTCAAAACTTACCATTACATTTGGAAATTGTATGCATAGGGGTTGTTGGTTCACATTAGGATTGGCCATCCTTCTCAGAGTTTGTTCCGCTTCAGCCATGATTTCAGGTTCCTTGAATAATTTAGATAAATCAACTACAAAATCACTGTTAGAATTAGATGAAGAAAAAGCCCTTTGCTGCTTTATCTCCCTTCTTATCCTTCAAGTTGTCTTCTCTATCTCAGAATCAAAGATTAAGTCAACTATGCGAGAAGAACGAGGCATAAAAAAAAAAGATTAAACAATGACACCAGTCCCCGGCAACGACACCAAAAATAAATTCCTACTCTCAAAATAATATTTCTTGCAAATAGGGTGAGTAGGGTTGTACTCCACAGGGACTAGCCAAATTATTCAACCCAAAAATAGTAAAATAAAATAAGGGGGATTTTTCTTGATAAAGAAAATTAAAAATAAATAAATTCAGAAAATATTTTTGATAGAGAAAACTTTAATGCAAACAACTCCCAGCCAATGTTTATTTAAGATCTGACTCAACCAAATTGATCATTGAGTACCTAAAAGAAAAAAAAATTGCTTTTCTAGAATAGACTGGATATGAACATCAACAAGCTCTGATGTTCTGCTCTTCCTTAACAAATTTAAAAGGAACAAGCTCTCCAATTAAACCTCATTCATAAATTAATCCCAAAAAAGCTCTTGGAATTTAAACCTTGAATAGCATTAAAAATAAGAAAAGCAATAAATCACTGTTCAACAATACATAAGCTCATATGTTTAAAATAGAAGAAATATTTTCTTCAACACACAAAGACAATTTTGATTTATCAAAGGTATTGAATTGCTACTCTTCTGAATCAAATGAACAATTACGAATTCAAAAAAATTCAGATAACAATAATTACTCAGCTAAAATAAGTCACCAATTAAATTAACTAAATAATAATATCAAAATAATAGAAAATATTTCAAAATTCAAGAAGAGAAAAAATTAAATCAAGACTTTCTCAAATTGTTCATAGAGTCAAACCCTAATAACCTTGACTAAGAAACAAAGAAATTAGCCACTCATGGCTTTAAAAGACTCAAAGATTTTTTTCTTAAAAATTTTAAGAAGATGAAAAAATGGATAAAGAATGCAAAGAAAATAACGAAGGAGAGAAGCCTTTGATCTTTATATGTTTTTCTAGTTCTTCACCACTCCTTTTATAAACTTCATCCGTGTGAATCTGAGTAAATTTGTACTCAAAAAAATCTATGTAAACCTCTCTCGTTAGTTTTTCCACGATAAAAATCATCTTATCTGATCTTGTAGATAAATATGGGAGAAGATATAAGATCAATTAAATAGATATAGACTATCTATAAATTATATTAGTTTAAATCTCAAAATCACAACCATTTAAGTAATTAAAATATATTTATCAAATAACCTTTTGGTCAAACAACTCTTCTCGAAGGGATCTAATTTGATTAATGACTAAAGATGCCCTTAAAGAGAATTCTTGAATTGACTCCAAGGCCTTCATGCTCAAGTTCTCGAATTTCCCATCAAAGACTTTGCAACTTCACCTTCAAAGCTTTATTAGTTCTCCTATATTCTTCTTGGAGTATGTTCTAAGCTTGCTTTACTAAGACAACATTTATGACTCATGGAAAGATACTCTCATCCAAAGCTTGTTGAATAAACGAAAGAGTTTTAGCATCTCTCTTTCATATTTCTTGTAATTCATTCCATTGGGTTGCTGTCAATCTGGTGCCCTCATCTTCTTTTGAAGTTTCATAGCCATTCTCCACTAGATCCCACAGATCATAGCAGATGAATACGGTCCTCATCTTGATTCTCCAAAACTGGTAGATTTTACCTATAAACATAGGCAAACTTTGAGTTAAATTTGTTGTCACATTGATGGCCATTTTTGAACTAAGCTCTGACACCAAAATGTTGCAGTAAAAACAAAAAATAGCAACCAGAGGTGGAAAAGAAATATAATTTTTTCTAGGCTGAATGAAATAATTTTTATTCCACCCTAATGCATCCATTCTAGGTGCTAATATATAGACACTTAACATTAGCAGTTATAAAAGATAAATTAAATCTGATAAGATTTTGCCAACAGAATAAATAATCAACATCTTAGTGAACAAAAAATTTCAAAAATGATAAATAACAAAAAAACTAAAAAATATGAACAAACTGATCTTGGGAAAACCAAGCAAGCCGTCTTGAATTATTTTCCTAACATTCTATAGCAACTGTCTTATCGTTGGTGGAGTAGTCAGCCCTTCCTTGCATCGACTTCATAGCTTTGAGGGAGAAGAAGAAGGGTTGAGGAAGTGGGTTTTGAGACGAGAGAGAGGTTCGGGGCCACAGAGGAATTGGGTGGAGAGGTTGAGGGAGTGTAGTGGGGGAAGTTGCTGAAGATGGACATTGTTAAAGAGATAGTGAAATGGTGGATATTACCGATAAGGAGAGGGAAACGGCAAAGAAAAAACTCATGGACTCCAACTCAACGACATTAGAAAAAGACGCTAAGTTGGCTGGTAGAATTGATAAAGAAGGACTTTTATTGAACAAAATATAAATTAGGGGATTATTTTGAAATCTTTTAATTTTAAGGAATTAATTTAAAATTTTAAATAAAATTAAAGAACTAAGATATTAATTTAACCTATTTTTAGATGGTTTGAGTTTAATTTTTAACAAAATCTAATAATGTCTAAAAGAAATTAGATTTTATCTTGAAGCCAACTGTTAATTATGAAATTAGTACATACAATTTTAAAATGTAACAAAATTTCTCTTTAAACTTCAGATAAAATAAAAACTTTAAATCTCAGTTAAAATTAACTATAAATGGCCACGTGACTGTCTTATATATGAAAAATGCACCTAGAGGGGGGTGAATAGGTGCTCTTACAGAAAATTAAAGAATTAAAGACAATTAAATCAATTATATATAAATATCAAATGATTTCAATAAAAGACTTGATAAAGAGTACTGGTGCGGAAACCTTGTAGTCAAATTAAGATCTTGTCGACAGGATCTTCTAAAAGATAACTGAAAAGTAAAGATCAAGGAGATAAAACAGGACCTTGTCGACAAGGTTTTAGCATAGAGACTGAAACAGAATAAAAAGCAAAGTAAAGGGAGAAAAACACTAGATATATCCTAGTTCGGTCCTCAAGACCTACGTCCAGTCCCCTTGATATATAACAAGGGATTTCCACTATAAAATCAGAATGTACACCCACGGAATTTAGGTTTCCAAGCTCACCTAGAACTTTTACAATACTTGGGTTTTACACAAGTTTACCCAAAACTTTACCACACTTGGGTTTTACACAAGCTTACCCAAAACTTACTTTCCCCACACCTAGGAAAGATTTACAGAATAATGATATAATGATATGTTTAAAATCCTTATCAATAAAGGATTGCAATAAGCTCATTTTCAAAAGCTCTCACAAGCTAGATTTATCTAGAAACTAAGCTCAGAAAATCTAAGATGAGGAGAACAATATAATATAACTTAGCTCTTTTTTGCTTCTGTTCTCTGGTGCTGTACGTTGCCTGGTGCGTTCTTTATGTTCTGTGTTCTGTGCTACTGAAACAGACCTTTTACACACATATATAAGCAACAAAATATAGCCGTTGCTCCATCTCCCTCATTTTTTATCGTTTGAAATCAGTAGGACTTGAGTAGCAATGAGGGGCTGAACGTTTGGCATTCTTCCAGAGAAACAGAGGGGTTATGCTCGACTGGCTCAGAACTTCTTTTACCAATATTTCTTTAGATCAGAATTTCTAGGAGAGTGGGTAATGTCTAGGAGAGTGGGTAGATATATTTCTTTTGGTCAGAATGTTCAGGAGAGTAGGTAATTTTTCTTTGGTCAGAAAGTCTAGGAGAGTGGGTAGATATATTTCTTTTGGTCAGAATGTCCAGGAGAGTAGGTAATTTTTCTTTGGTCAGAAAGTCTAGGAGAGTGGGTAGATATATTTCTTTTGGTCAGAATGTCCAGGAGAGTAGGTATTATTTCTGCTTTCAAAGAGTTGACTCTGAAACATGGGAGAACAGCTTTTAGCTTTTCAGAGCAGCAGAAGCAGAGCTAAGCTACCTTTTCTCTTTCCACAAATTTGCTTCTGTACTCTTTATCTTTCTTGCTCTGTTTTTCTCTCTCCTTCGATGAAGCTTTCTGACTATATGTGGGATGGACTTTTGCTCTCATTTTATGGCACCAGATTTTACTGGTTTGATGAACTAGAGATTGCAAAAGAATTTGTGCGTTTTGGTTTCCCATATTCCTTCATCTCCAACAATGGTCTTTGCCTCTGTTTTTCTTTTCATCTTTCTTGCTCTTCTCTTCTCCTTTGTTAATGAACCAAATACACACCACTTAGCCCATGTCATCAGAACACACAGTAGGTGAAGAGAAAGGGTCGACTTCTCCAGCTACACTCCTTCCAGTGCCTCCCCATTTTCTCTCTTCTTCTTTTCACTTGTGTTCTCTCCTCTTTCTTTTAATTCGGCTCCGTCTTGTCTCTGTGCTTCTGCTCTCCCATCCTTGCTCAGACCTCTGATAAGGACGACGGGAAGACGCACCGCGGAAGCTTTTTGCATTGATGGGTATAGGATCCTCCAATATAATAATACAACTCTGAGACTTTAATGCTTGTATAAATTTTGACTTCAGAATTTGTTATCATCAAAATAATTAAAATCTTGGAGCTAACAATATCTGCATTTTCTTCTTAACATAATGCGGATATACAAATTGTTAAGGTAAGGATTTAGTCTTCTGTAGTTAAAGCAAGTCAACTAGAATTTAACGCATTTTTTCAAGTCTAAAATCTGAAAGAGATATTTTTTTATATTTTAAATTTTATATACGAAATGTATAAATTTTAATTGTGCCTTAATTCATAGAAGTAAAATTTGGAAATATCTTTCATTTGTACTAATAAGGAAACTTATAAGTTGCCAAAAATTACTTTATATTTTGGGTAAAGTACTCTTTTCTTTCATTTAGAGATGTTTAAATTATATGACTTTTTTATTTTAAAAAATTATACTTTCTTTCTCTTAAATCAAAAAATATGTTATTCTTATTTCCTTCGCAATAAAAAATAAATTACAATTATATTTATTTTAATTAAAATATACTTATATCTATTACTTACATAATGTAATAAGTATTAAATATAATTTGAACAATATAAAATAGTCAATTTTTTATATTTAGAAAATAGTAAAATTATTTGGTATAAACAAATTATTAAGGATAAAAAACATATTTACAAATAACTTTTTAAATTAACTAATTTATAGGTAAAATTTTAATTTTAAGAATATTTGATAAAATTGAATAAATAATTTAATAAAATTTTAAAATAAATTAAATTTATGATTTTCAATGCAAAATAAATAAAATGGAAATAAAAGTTAAAAATATTTTTTAAATAAATTATTTTTTTATTAAATTATATTTGTAATAAAAGAAATTGTTATTATTATTGAAAGTATTTTTGTCATATTTTGATTTTATAGAAATAGATATTTTTTAAGACAAAAAAAGGCTATATATACAATTTAGATATTTTTCAAGAGCCTTGACTCAAATCTCATTTTCTTTATACTTAAATTTTAGAGGAACTTGATATATTTAAATTCAATCTTTATCCCTCTCAAAGACTTTATACCTCTTTTGCAACAAAGAAGGGGAAAAAATTATAATTAAACCTACTTTTCCGTTGCTTATTTTATCTTTTGTGTAGTTTAACGTACTACAAAAATAAGACAGGGATTCCAACATCAAAATGATGTGGTTCAAGCTGGCCTCCTCTCGTATATCAACTCAAAAACTGGGCCAAGAAAGAAGCACCGAAAGCGAGGGAGCACTCTTCACCTTAACTGTGTTGTTTGTTGGGGACCTTTTAGCACACACAACTGCACCACTTGGCCGTTCGCTTTTCCTTTTTGCTACATGAAAACACTGGTTTAATAAATTTTCATATCCAACGTATTTATTCACGCGCTGGGATTCCCACCCACCTATGTTGGGATCTGTGATTCAGTGTGTATCATGTGTTGTTACCTTCATTTATCTTCTTCAACTCCTTCCAGTAACACGTAAAATTTGGCAACCCTATTTTGATTACACGGATGCCTTGAAACTTCTGGCAAACGTTGAAGTATTTATCGATTCTATCTGAATTTATTCAGACACTTTGTTTAATCAAATTGATTTTAAAAAAAATTGCTCCAAAGAGTTCTTTACTTCTCTTATTTTGATTAATAAAACTTTTTTTTTGGGATAGAAATTAATAAAAAAATAAAAATAAAACTTTTCTGTTGTAAGTCTATTGTGATTTGTAACATTCGACATAGTTGTGCGAATGCTATATTGTATAATCCTTTACTGATGATAATATATATACACATATAATATTAAAAAGTGATGTTGTTTACAAATCTTAAATTCGTTTTCCCAAATATGCTTATTTAGTTACTCATATAATGGTTTCCTTAATTACCAACGTAAAATTTCCCAAGTGGTATGTGTAAGATTTTAAATCTATCTAAATAAATTAAGAAAATATTTTGTTGGTAAATATCACTAATTATGTTGCATAAGTGATATTGTAAAATAAATAAATAAATAAACATAAATTTTAATTTTAATTAATTAATTATTAATTAATGAAAAAGCAGTTATCACATGATAGGAGTAATAGAGATGGTTACCACTTGATAAGGAGTAATTACTAAAAGATAATATTAAAATGAAGAAAAGACTCCCTCTCTCTGCTATTATATATTTATGTTAAAAATTACCATTAGAAGAGTTTTAACGTTCTTAAGAGAAAAAGGAAAGAGAGAGATGACTTTCTTTTACAATTCAAGAAAAAGTAATTCAAGAAGACAATTTTCGTATCAGTGGATTCAAGTCAGTAAATCACTCTTTTTCTTTTCTTATATGTATGTATAGAGTTATTTAACAAAGTGATGTTATGTTATTTCAAAGTTATAGGGTATAAGAATGATTTCATTTAGAATTAGATAAATAAAAAATTAAGAGTTTAAATTAAATCACCTAAACTAAATTTAACATGTGGTATAAGAGCATGGTTAAAGAAATTCATAACATCCGTAAATGAAAAAATCTAATAAAGAACCCTAAGTTTCATTGAAAAGGGAAAATTTGGAGACTCTCTATTATAGACAAATTTAATTGATGGAATTATGCATATATATGTGTGTGTGCGCGTGCGCGTGCATGTGTTTCAAAGAAATGTACTTAATATTTCTGAATGTTCTATTCATTATGTATATACACACATGCATAGCATCAAGTTTTCGAACCAATAATATGTTAGTTAAAAAAAAAAAAAGAAAGGGAAGGTTAGACACCATTGTGTATGTGTGTGTATATATATTATTTAAAATTTTAATATTTAGTAATTTCAAATATATTAAAGTATATCTGTTAATCACCAAAGTGGTTAGATATTTAAATTATTTTGTTCTAAATTACATAATAAATTTTATTTCAGTTACTCATAAATTTTGATGCTATGAATGATTTGTTATTTATAATTATGTTGATATGTTCAAAATTATAATACATTAATAGATCGCCCAAAGGTAGATTAATTGTTGTTATAATTATTGAATTTGAATGGTGGTAACATATATGTATTATTAATTTTATCTATATATCCAAAGATAGTAGATTTTTTAATAAGAACATGCATGTTATTAAATAAAATTGAGACTTAATAGCATCATTATTTTAGTTGTGTATTAGTGTATCATCCGAAGTAGAACATTAATATATATATGATAGTTAAATGAATAATTGTCTGAATCTGTAGTATATTGGTATGACTCAAAGTATTAATGTTAAGCATAATTATTTTTTTGTAGTATCTATTATGAACTTACTACATTAACATGTTTCATCTGTTCCAATTTTTAATGGGCTAAACTTTTCAAATTGGAGCGAACAAGTCCAATTTTACCTTGGTGTTTTGGATCTTGATTTGGCACTATTAATTGAAAGGCCTACTGCTATTACTGCATCTAGCAGCAATGAAGAGAAAGTCCATTTTAAGAATTGGGAAAAGTTAAATAGATTAAGTCTGATGTTTATGCAAATGAGCATAACTAATAACATAAAGACTGCTCTTCCCAAAATGGATAGTGCAAAAGAAATTATGGAATTTGTGGAAAAGTACTCCCAAACAATTGATAAGTCTTTTGCTAGAACATTAATGGTTACATTAAACACTATGAAATTTTATGGTTCAAGTACCATGCACAAATATGCTATAAAAATGACAAATATCGCAGCAAGACTTAAGTTTTTAGGTATGACTATGGATGAAAATTTTTTAGTTCAATTTATTTTGAACTCATTACCTTCTGAATATGGCCCTTTCCAAATGAACTATAATACCATAAAAGATTAATGGAACGTGCATGAATTGCACAATATGTTAGTTCAAGAGGAAACAAGGTCAAAGAATCCAGGAAATCATTCAATCCATTATGTTATTCATCAAGAAGTAGGAAAGAAACATGGCAAGAGTAAGAGACTATTAAAGCAAAATGAGTCTTCTAATTAGATCCACAAGAAGGAACAAAAGAATGACAAATGTCATTTCTGTAAGAAGCCAAGACATTTCCAAAAGGATTGCCTGAAACAAAAGGCTTGGTTTGAAAAGAAAGGTAAGCTTAATGCTTATGTATATTTTGAATCAAATTTAACTGAAGTTCCTCATAATACATGGTGGATTGACTTTGGAAGTACTACTCATATTTCTAATACAATGTAGGGATTCCTTACAAGCCCAAATGAGAAGTTTATTTTCAGGGGGAATAGGATGAAAGCTCTAATGGAAGGTGCTAGGACTTACCGTTTGATCTTAAACACTAGATATCATTTAGATTTATTGGAAACTTTTCGTGTACCTAGTATGTCTAGGAATATAGTTTTATTATCTAAACTTGATGTTGCTGGATATTCATGTAATTTTGGTAACAGATGTTTAAGTTTGTTTAACCATAATTACTTGATTGGTACTGGTATACTCTATGATGGATTATATAAATTAAATTTAGATCATATTTATGCTAAAACATTCTTGACCCTACATCATAATGTTAGTACTAAATGTAGTTTGGTGAATGAAAGATCTACTAATTTGTGGCATAGACATTTAACTCATATTTCTAAGGAAAGACTAGAAAGATTGATAAAGAATCAAATCCTTCTAGAATTGGATTTCACTGGCCTAAATATTTTTGTGAATTGTATTAAAAAACAAACAAAACATGCAAAGAAAGGAGTTACAAGGAGCAACCAACTTCTTAAAATAATACACACTGATGTTTATGGACCATTTGATGTTAATTATTTCAATAAAGAAAAGTATTTTATCACTTTTATTGATGACTATTCACGTTATGGATATGTGCATTTGTTGTATAAAAAGTCCCAAGTAGTAAATGCATTAGAAATATTCATAAATGAGGTTGAAAGACAATTGGATAGAAAAGTAAAAATAGTCTAATTGGATAAAGGTGGTGAATATTATGGAAGATAAAATGAAACTAGGTAACACCAAGGTCCATTCACTAAATTCCTAAAGAAGAAAGGTATATGTGCTCAATACACAATGTTAGGTATACCACAACAAAATGGTTTATCAGAAAGACACAATCATAGATTAATGGATATAGTTAGGAGTATGATAAGTAAATCTAATGTACCTATTCATTATAGACATATGCACTTAAAACAACCATGTACTTGTTAAACAAGGTTCCTAGTAAAGCAGTTCCAAAAATAGCTTTTAACCTGTGGATTGGTAAGAAGCCCAGATTAAGATACCTACATGTTTGGGGTTGTCAAGTTAAAGCAAACGTATATAATCCACAAGAAAAGAAGCTAGATGATAGAACAATTAGTAGATGTTTCATTAGTTATTTAGAGAAATCAAAAGGGTACATATTTTATTGTCTTAATTATAGTACACGAATAATTGAAACTAGAAATGCAAGATTCATTAAGAATGGTGAAATTAGTGGAAATGAAGTTCCATGCAATGTGGAAATTAAAGGATAGAGAATGCAAGTTCCTATAGCTTGCAATTCTTCTAAAGAAGTTACTCTTTTAATTATTGAACAACAAAACAATGAAGAGGAGCAACAAGTTGATAATCCCATAATTCAAAATGAACCTGTAGTAGATGAACCACAAG
Organism: Erythrophleum fordii; assembly: GCA_032878935.1. Lineage (NCBI taxonomy): Eukaryota > Viridiplantae > Streptophyta > Magnoliopsida > Fabales > Fabaceae > Erythrophleum > Erythrophleum fordii. Next base: position 4,574,195 of record JAVQMF010000055.1, read on the forward strand.
AGATAATATTAAGGAGATCTCAAAGAAAAATAAGATTTGCTATCTCAGATGATTATGCGATTTATTTACAAGAGTCAGAAATTGAATTAGGAATGGATGATGATCCAATTTCATTTTCATAAGCAATTAAAAGTGATAATGCTGATAAATGGTTAGATGCCATGAAGGAAGAGTTAAAATCCATGGGACAAAATAAGGTCTGGATTTTGTGGAATTACCTGAAGGTTACAAAAGAGTTTGGTGTAAATGGGTCTTTAAGACCAAACGAGACTCTCATGGTAATATAAAATGCCACAAGGTCGAATTAGTTGCCAAAGAATTTGCTTAGAAAAATGGTATTGATTATAAGGAGATTTTTTCACTAGTCTTTAAAAAGGATTCATTCAGAATTATCATGGAATTGGTAGCTCATTATAATTTAGAGTTACATCAAATGGATGTAAAAATTGCATTTCTCAATGGAAATTTAGAGGAAGCGGTCTATATGGACCAACTAATGGGTTTTATAGTTAGAGGAAAAGAACACATGGTGTGTAAATTAAAGAAATCAATATATGGACTTAAAAAAGCTTAGTATCTTAAGTTTAATGATACTATTATTTCTTTTAGATTTAAGGAAAATACTGTTGATAAGTGTATATATCTAAAAGTCAATGGGAGCACGTTTATATTTCTGATTCTATATGTTGATGACATCTTTCTAGCTAGTAATGATCTTGGTCTATTATATGAGACTAAGAATTTTCTTTCTAATAACTTTGAAATTAAAGATATGGGAGAGGCAAACTATGTGATTACAATAGAAATATTCTAAGATAAATCACAAGGATTGTTAGGTTTGTTTCAAAAAAAGATATATTAATAAAATAGTAGAGATATAGAATGGAGAATTGTTTAGCATATGCTGTTCCAATTTAGAAAGAAGACAAGTTTAGTCTCATGCAACATTCAAAGAATGATTTGGAATGAAAACAAATGGAAACAATTCCTTATGCATTTGTTGTTAGGAGTTTGATGTATGCCCAGACATGCACTAAGCCAGACATTAGCTTTACAGTTGGGATGCTAGGTTGATACCAAAGTAACCCAAGGGTGGATTATTAGAAGGTTGCAAATAAAGTTCTAAGATGCTTGCAAGAAATGAAAGAGCATATACTTACGTATAGGAGATGTGATTACCTTGAGGTGGTTGGATATTTAGATTCTGATTTTGTAGGATGTGTAGATATAAGAAAATCTACATTTGGCTATTTGTATCTTTCAGTCAAAGGAGCCATTTTATGGAAAAGTGTGAAGCAGTTAGTAATAGCTACATCCACTATAGACATTGAATTTGTGGCATGCTTTAAGGCAATGGTTCAAGGTAAATGATTATGGAACTTTATTTCAGGACTTAAGACTATCGACAATATTGCCAAGCCATTGAAAATTGATTATGATAATTTTACAGCTTTCTTCTTTTCTTAAAATGATAAGTATTCCCAAGGTGCTAAACATATGAAACTTTGCTGTTAAAAGAAGAAGTTCAGAAATACATAATGTTAATAAAATATATTAGTACTAACCTTATGATTGCTAATCCTATGACAAAAGGATTATAGCCCAAAACATTTAGTGATTATGTTGAAAATATAGGCATCATTGTAATTGAATGAATTATGAACATTATTATTGATTATGTATTGACACTTGAGCTCTTTAATAGAATGTTTCTGATTTTTTGTTATCTAAAGAATTGTATACATGATTGTTTCAAAATGATGATAACAGATTTAGTCTTGTAAAAAGACATTATGTAAACCAATTATATGCTTTTTAATTATAGATCATAATAAGAATAAAGTACTATTATGTAGTACATGGAAGGAAATATGTTGAATGAATAATATACAACCACCTTGACTCATATTAGTTCTTATTCTTATTGATGATAAATGTTATAATCAATGTATGGTTAAATTAGCATTATCTATACACATTAAATTAAATGATTGACTAATTTATTTATTATTAAGTATAATAATATCACATGTGCCAAGTGGGAAAATGTAAGATTTTAAATCTATTTAAATAAATTAAGATAAGATTTTGTTGACAAATATCACTAATTATATGGCACGAGCGATATTGTAAAATAAATAAATAATTCATAAATGCTAATTTTAATTAATTAGTTATTAATTAATGAAGAAATAGTTATCATATGATGGAAGTGATAGATGCGGTTACCATTTGATAGGGAGTGGTTAGTAAATGATAATATTAAAATAAAGAAAAAGCTCCCTCTCTCTGTCATTATATGTTTACATTAAAAATTGTTATTATAAGAGTTTTAACATTCTTAAGAGAAAAAGGAAAGAGAAAGAAGACTCTTTTCTACAATTCAAGAAGTAATTCAAGAAGACAATTTTTGCATCAATAGATCCAGGTCAGTAAATCACTTTTCTCTTTTCTTATATTGAAGTATAGAGTTATTTAACAAAATGATGCTATGTTATTTCAAAGTTCTAGGGTATAAGGATGATTTCATTTAAAATTGGATAGATAGATGAAAAGTTAAAACTTTAGATTATGTAGCTTAAATTAAATTTAACAGTATGCCTATTCAAACTAGAATGGCCTATGGTTTCTCTTGCCAAAGTGTTTATCCACTTTGCTTAAATTACCTTTATTTTTCTCTTAAATGTTGTTTTTTATCTTTCTCAAATGCTATTTTTTTTCATTGAATTATTATTATTTCATTTTCATTGTGACAAGGTCTCTTTGTTATTGGGACATCTACCATTGCAAATATTGAGGCATTGAAATTGTTAATTTACTCTACAGTTTATGCCCATATATATATATATATATATATATTTACAAATTATTGATTCTACAAGTGCAACTAGGATGCATTGTGGGCTTTGTAATTTCATATGTTCTTTTGATTATTTGATTGAAATTGAAGGCCACATCACACCTAAGATTTAAAAGAAATGTAAATGCTCTGATATGTAGAAGGTAATAAGGTCTAGAAAGAAATTCTTATGTTCACCATTTGTTATTGTTAAAACATGAAGTATTTAGGCCCATCTCGTATAAAATATCACACCTATTGCATGTGTAAATTTGTTTGCCAGGTTATAAATTCCTTTTTGTAGATTTTGCACAATTTATTTTGTTCTTTTAGTTAGCCACTTGGCAATACATGAGTGGCTTCTCTTTAACAAATTGTATTATATATCACTTGCATCAATAGAAGGCTGACCATCGAAGCTAAGAAAATTTTCATCCATCTATGAATCTGCAATTTATCTTGGTATTAGAGCTTTTTGCTTGATTCCATGGAAGCTTAAGGAAATTCCATCCCTTTCTTAACTTCAGTCATTTCTACAAATCATTAAATCATAGAAATCACTTCACCTCTCTTATCCTTTCTTCTTAAACCAACTCCACCTTCTACTTCCTTTGCCCAAGTTTGCTTTGTCAAGTTGGAAAAGAGAAATTACCTCCTTTGGCAATCCATGATCCTACCTATAATTAAAGGAAACAAATTAGATGGCTTCATTTTTGGCACAAAATCTTGCCCTTCGTAGTTTGTCTTTGATGATGTAGAGAACAAACTTAATCCAGAATGCAAAAACTGGGTCACCACAAATCAACTTCTTGTGGGACGGCTCTATAACACTATGTCTATTGATATTGCTTCTAGAATGATTCATTATAAGACTACTTAAGAGCTGTGGAATGCTATAAAAGAATTAGCTGGAGCACATGCATAGTCTCATATTACAGTTTTCGAAAGTGAACTACAAAGAACAAGAAAAGGTGTCCTCAAGATGGAGGATTACTTGAACTAATTGAAATCAAATCCTGATAACCTAATCTTGGCAAGAAGCCCAATCTTTACAAGTGATCTCATCTTGAAAGCTGTTGTTGGAATGGATTCTGAGTACAACCTAATTGTTGTATAGCTTTCAATGAAAGAAGATCTTAGTTGAATTTAATTACAAACAATTCTTTTAACATTTGAAAAATGCCTTGAACAGTTGAACTACTTTAATAATTTGATGATCAGTCAAACACTAGCAAATGCTACCTTTACTAAACCCAAACACAAATCAATGGGATCTAACTCTTCACGTGGCTTATAGATAGGCTCTTTTCAAAGAAACATTAAGGGTGGATAAGGTTATATGAAGGGTAATAATGTGGGAAGCTTTAGTGTACTATTGCAAAATGTTTCTTCAAATATGACAAAAACTATATGGGAAGCTCTCCCCATAACAATAGAAGTGAAGATTAGAACCATACTTAGAATCATGCACTTTACTTCTAAAATCATCTTGCTGCTCACTTAGCCTCACTAAATATTGTAAATGACTCATCCTAGTATATGGATAATGGGGCAAATAATCATGTCATTCATGATGTTAGTCAACTCAAGCAAGTCATTACCTATGATGGTAAGAATCAAATCACAGTTGGAAATAATGAATCTCTAAAAATTTTAAATGTTGGTTCCTCTTTTCTTCCTACACATAAAAAAACTTTATTGTTAGACAATGTCTTGCATGCACCAAAGGTTGCAAAAAAATTGTTGAGAGTTTCTAAACTGACAAATGATAATGAAGTTTTCATAGAATTTCACCCTCTTGAATGTATTGTGAAGGATAAGGAGATAAGGCTATTTTTGCTATGAGGGAAGATTGAGGAAGGATTATACATATTTGACAAATCCCACAATTCTCATTCAAACACCACTGCTAGCCCAACCAAGATACTAGTCATGCTATCACCTAGTTATTTTGCTTTAGAGAAGGCTTTTGAAGTTTTATTGTTTGTCAAGAAGATTAGACCACCCATCAAATAGAGTTCTATCATAAGTTTTAAATTTTGTAATATCAAAACCAAAGTTAAGGAAAAACTCACTTTCTATAAAGCTTGTCAAATTGGAAAATTCCATTTTCTTACTTACAAATTATCATACACATATGCTCAGTTTCCCTTAAATCTAATCCACACAGATCTTTAGGGGCCTTCACCTTTAATCTCATCTAATGGTTACAAACCTTACATCTATTTTCTTGATGACCATTTATGATTCTCTTAGATTTATCCATTAAAGAACAAAGGTGAAGCATTAAATGCTTTTGTTCAATTTAAGAAATTAGTGAAAAATCAATTTGATAGAAAGATAAGTCCTTCAAAGTGATTAGGGAGGAGAGTTTAAAAATTTTACTGCAATTGTCCAAAATGCTGGCATTCACTTTAAACACTCTTGTCCTTTTATATCTCCCTAAAATGGTAAAGCTAAGCAAAACATAGACATATAGTAGAACTCAAATTAACTCTCCTAGTTGAGGCCAAAGTGCCTTTAAAATATTAGAGGGAAGCCTTTTATATTGTAGTGTTCTTAATCAATAGATTACCAACTCCAATGCTTCAAGGTAATTCACCTTTTTACCAACTATTTAAAACACTTCCAAATTATAAGAACCTAAAAGCTTTCGAGTGTGCTTGTTACCCTTGTCTTAAGCCTTATAATCAACATAAAACATAATTCCATACAACTAAATATGTTTTCCTTAGTTACAATAGCTCTCACAATATAATGAACAATAAATTACAATAGCTCTCACAATTAAAGGTGACATGTCTAGAAATATAAACCTTATCAACAACTAGAAAAACATTGTTAATTATAAGTAGATTTTCAAAAAAAAAAAAGTATAATGTAGATGGATCAATACAAAGATACAAGGCAAGGCTTATAGTAAAAGGTTTGCAACATGACTTAAGAATTTATTTTAATTTGGTGAGACTTTTAACCTAATTATTAAGTCATTTACTATTAGAATTATATTGACCTTAGCAGTATTTTTCAATTAGGAGGTTAGGCAATTAGAAATAAACAATGCATTCCTTAATGGTTATTTGCAAAAACTAGTTTTTATGTCACAACTTGAAGGATTTTTGGATCCCTCACAGCCTAGTCATATTTGTAAAAAATTAACAAAGGTCCTTCATGGACTTAAATGAGCCCCAAAGGCTTGGTTTGATAGGCTTAAAACAACCTTGTTGCAATGGGGGTTTCCAAGTATGAAGGGAGGTAGATCTTTATTTTTATTTAGAAATTAGCAGCAAGTTATCATTATTTTGATCAAAGTAGATGATATTTTAGTGACTGGCAATGATGTAGGAGGCTAAAATTCTTTGCATAAAAACTTCATAATTATTTTTATTGAAGGATCTTGGACCTTACATTATTTTTTAGGTTTTAAAGTTGCTAAACATGGTTTAAAATTGTTTTTAAGTAAATATTGTCTAGACCTATTAAAAAGGTTCAACTTGATTGATGTGAATCCTTGCCCAACACTAATGATAGCTAATAAATCTCTACCTACACAAGATGGTGAATTGTTAAAGAAACCTTTAAATTATCATAGCTTAATTGGTGCATTACAATATCTCACAAATACTAGACCTAATATCTTGTTTGATGTTAATCGCTTGAGTCAATTTCCTAGTGCTTCATTATCTATTCGTTAGCAGGCTACTAAATGTGTTCTAAAGTACATAAAAGGGACCATACATCATATATTGCATATATCTTCATCTAATCATATAGATATCATTAGTTTTTCAAATGCAAATTGGGCTTCATGCTCTGATGATCAAATATTAGTAGGAAGATAATGTGTTTTCCTTGGAAATTCATTGGTTTCTTAGTCCTCTAAAATGCAAAAGGTGGTTGCTTGTTCAAGTATAAAAGCAAAATACAAAGCACTAGCTGACTTAGTTGCAGAAATCACTTGGATCAAATCTCTTTTGAAGGAAATTAGTTTCTTATCCAATACCATTCTAGTGGCTTAGAGTGATGATATAAGTGCAAGTGCTTTAGCCTTAAATCCAGTTGAACATGCACAAAGCAAACATATAGAAATTGGTGTTCATTTTGTTCAAGATTAGGTTGTCAACAATTAGTTAACAATTGGCTATGTTCTTTAAGAAAACCAACTTGCTAACTATTTGACCAAAGCATTATCTCATTCTAGATTCTTGTTTTTGCATGACAAACTAGATGTGCTTACTCTACCATCTCGTTCGAGATGTTCAATCATCAAGTATTCAAGCCCATCTTGTATGAAGTATCAAGCTAATTGCATGTGAATTTGTTTGATAAGCTGTAAATTCCTTTTGTAGATTTTGTATAGTTTATTTCATTCTTTCTATTAGCCACCTGGCAATACATGAATGGCTTCTTTGTAACAAGTTATATTAAATATCACCTATATCGATACAAGGCTAACCACCAAAGCTGAGAAAATTTTCATCCATATGTGAATCTACAATTTATTTGTTATCATGCCTTTGTATTGAATGTTACATTGCAGATAGCAGAATGAATAAATCATAACAATTCAATTTAAGTGCATCCATTGTATCCATGCAACAAATTCTAATAAATTGCTATTGCATATATACTATTGGGTGTTATTCCCACCATTAGCCAAGCAATTTTTTTATACTAAAAAATTAATGTATAGTTTTATATATTTGTTGTCAATTTAAGAAAAAAATCATAATGAGTGGAGATTTTTTTTCTCACTTCTAAAGTTGATGCTATGAAAAGGTCAATAAAAACAATTTTTTTTCTTTTCCTATTTGTCTCTATACACTAAGGTGTGTTTGCAATTCTTCATCCACATAAAGATTTTGGATATTCAAGAATTGATAGGTTCAATGATAGAAAAAACTATCACAAAACAAGGGAAAATTTTTTAGAAACTTCAAGTATAGCCTTTATTTGAGTATAGGGAAACATCACCATACACTTGCAATTCTGGTTTTCAACCAAATCTTAGGTGTGAACAAGAGGAATAGAACCTTTGTATTCTTTGAATAAGGAAACATGGAAGACCTTGTGAATTTTTATCTCAACTAGAAGATCAATTTCACAACCTATTGGTTTTATAAGAAAAATGAAAAAAACTATTTTTGAACCTTATTTTGAATTGGATATTTTATTATACATTCAAAGTATTGTATGTAATGTCCAGTTTTCGTTGAAACGACGGAAATGGATACGTTTTCAAAGTAGGTCCTTTAAAATGAATTGGTGAAGGTCCAAAGAATTTAGAATAATAATCTAGATATTGAATAATAAATTTAGGAGACCAAAGGTATAACACCATAATTTCTAGCTCATTCCATGCTATCTTTGGGCCTTATATGAAGCAATTCACAAAGAGGCAAGGAAAAATAGCATTAAATAATGTATTTCTTAGCGTTACATCGCGTATAAAAATTTTTTTTGGAGTCCCGTGGGCCATATGAACTCATGTGTTATATTATCATATTTAATTACATAAATAAAACTCATTTGCATCATCAAAGGTGGCTTATAACTCTTGGAAAGCAAAGGGAAATATAAAATACATATATGCATTTTTTGCCAGAATTTTTCTTATTCTGTCACAAATTTTGAAAAATCATAACTAATTCTAGAAAAATTAAAATCATGCATTCTTAGCTGTTCTAGAAATCTACACATGTCTAATTTATGCTAAAAATATGTCCAGACTATGAAACAGTACATAGAAGGTGTTTGACATTCGAAAAGATCCAGATGTCAGGCTATCCACTAGCACTGTCATAGAATTCTACAGTAAATTTCAAAAATGTCTAATTAATTCCAAAAACTTCTAATCCATACAAATAATACCAATATGGAAAGCTTTGGATGTTAGCTAGAGGTAAAAAATAGCTCTAGACTAGTTTAGTATGCTTAGTCCTCGAAACCTAATTAAATAGTACCTGTGGTCAGTTGGGGCACCTGATACTGGGTAAAATTGTTAAAAATTCATGTCTCCCTCTCTAGACATCCAAAAGAGGTGCTTCTAGTTAGTAAAAGTCAGTAGAAATGTCTAGTTTGTCCATATAAAATTTTCTAGCAATTGGACATCATTTGTACCCTGTGTGACAAATTTTATTTTCGAACCTGAGTGAATAGTAACATGACCAAAATCAGAGTTTTTACCAACTTTAAAAATTCATCAAATATTCTGTAGACCTCTAAAAATTTTGTTCTTTAGCTTTTCAAAAAAATCTCAACAAGCTCTAATTTTATGCCAAATCTCAAATCAAGAAGTGCTTATTTGGACTAAAAGTGATATAAAGTTCCATTATAGTCAATTTTGACTCCATATAGGATACCAAAATGTCCAAATGGCTTTTCTTGGAGTTTGGTACCTTTTGGGCAAGTCTAAAAGCATAAATAGAACTTGTATGAACTGCCAATGGTCCTAAACCTCATGTATCTCAATTTGACTATTCCACTTCCATTTATACCTATTTGCATAATGCCATCCAAGAAGCTAGTTTGCCATAACATACTCAAATTTAGCATTCACATAGCATATTCTCTCATTCATACATCACATATTAATATAATTATACATGTTCAAAAGGTCATAAACCATATACAACAGTGGATTACATCATTTGACATTAATATGGCCTTAAAAAACAAAATTTCAACACTTTAATGTCATGTTTTCATTTCTCATGTGGTTAGCTTTCATTCTTTTGGTCTCTTAGTCTACCTAGCATGTTAGAATAATAGAGAGGAGGGGATGAGATTAAAAGAATCCCAATAGCTCATCTCCTATTCAATCATGCATAAAAAATACAAAACAAGTCTTACAAATGCATGCATGGCATATTGTCATGTGTAAATATTCAAGAAGTATTTTTAATATTTGAACAAGTCATACATAGCATGAAAAAGCTTGCCAAGCAAGTGGATTGGCGTCACCCATTTACTTGTGGATTTTGAACTTGCCTCACCCATTCTTTAAAAGATTCTTGGACTCAACCTCACTTTTGGGTGTCAACCTCACTTTTGAGAGACTCTTTACTTTGTCTCAACCAATCTTAAGGGTTATTGGCTTATCCTTACCATAGTTAAGGGTTTTTGGCCTCACTACACTTAAGCAGACCAAAGCAAATATCATAAACCTCATTTGGAAACATAATGCATCATCATGGTACCATGGCATATAAAATCATACAAGAATACTTTTCATGCCTTTAAACATACATACACACATTTAAGACAATGTAAGCACACATCTATGCATGAGAGAAGGTGGAGAGAGCTACCTTGCTTGCATTTACACACTTTTTCCTTGAATTTTGAATCCTTTCCCTTGACCTCACAGACCCAAGAAGGTGGAGATCATTCCTCTTAGTCTAGACACATCATATGGAAGCTAATTACATTCTTAAAGCAAAGCCTAAGGTCACACAATCACTAGAAAAACTAGGTGACTCATAAGGCTCTTGCATGGTTCTATAATACACTTAATGAAGCAAATTTAAGAAAACATCATCCTGGCTCCATTTTATCTATTCATTTATGATTCTTGACTCCATTTAAACCTTTTAGAGTCATCACACAATCAATTCTAGGAGCCTAACTTGGTGTTGCTTCTTTAAGCCATATTATGGAACATATAAGGCTATCTTACTTTCTATGGTTTCTAAAATTTTTTCAAAGCTTCTTCTCATACTCTCCCATCACACATGATACAAAACTAAGCTTGGAAGGAATTAAAACACTCCCTAGGTGCATGAACTCTCCTTGGCCGAAGCTATGCTTCCATATGGCACCAATGGAGTTATTTTAATTTCTTTGATGAAAGAAGCGAGAGAAGCATGTGGGAGGCTCTCTTGATGTCTTAGGAACTCATATATACTCTTAGACAACTTAAATTACTACTAGAAAGCTTTATCTTAGCCTAGTTGCAACCAAATCCCTAAATTCCATTTGCATTCTAAAGCTCCATTTTCAATTCTAGTTGTATATTCTTAATCTTCACATTCCATAACCTTTGGTTCCATCAAGAAGACATAAAGAAAAGCTCTCCTCCTTACTTTCTCTCTAGGCCTAAGCTTAAATGGCTTAGAAATACAAGATTTTACAAGTGTTTCAAGTGAAGTCTTACCTTAAAATAGAGCTCTCTTCGCGTAAATTATTTTCCACCAATTGATTTCTTGAAAAGAGTTCCTTTTTGGTTTGGGTTAGACCTGAATCTTTAAGTTTTCAAAAAAAGAAAACCACCATTAGAGAGCTTTTAGAGAGAGGAATAACTTTTCTAACTAGCGCGGGATGACACAGGGTCGTTTACTTACCTAAACGAAAGCTTAAATTTTTTCTCTCTCTCCCCTCTTAATGTCACACCATTGCTATCCATTTTTCTGCAAATGGAAGCTTGGAGAAGGTGATGAGGTGTAATCTTACTTTAGAAGCCTCTTTTATAATTTTTCAAAATGACCATTTTGCCCCTACGTGCCTGTTTGCTCCGTTTAGGCTCATTTTAACTCCTTTTTTAGAACCATCTTTTCCACCATAAAATTTAGGTCCTCTAATTCATAAAATGCCTTTGGTTTCATCCAAATTGGATTTAAAACCTTCCCAAATGAATTAGTCAAAGTTTGAGTCAACTAACGTTGGAAAATGTCCACCTGAGGGGTTTTAGTTGTCTCGGGGCTTCCCATGGTTTTCAAGGCCTTTGAGAACCTCAGAGAACTCAAAAATTTCATTTAAAAATCCCTCTTGTGTGAATTCCAAAATTTACTCAAAATTACAAAAATACCATTACGGTTCGTATGTTTTTCGTAAGAAATTACTTCTTAATTCTAGCTCTATTTTTCTTTCCATTTGAGCTTGGGATTCTCATTTTTTGGAGTCTAGAATGCTTTTCAAATTTTTTGGGACCTTAACTAAGTCATTTCTAGGGACTTCCTTTTATATCTGGTGAATTTTGTTTGTTGATGGAGAAGTTGTACGTTATGTTTCTCACATTTTCTCTCGTTTTTAGAGAATCGGATATTACAAGAGGCACCTTGAAATAGAAGCTAAAATATCAGATGAAAATTAATGAAATAGTTACGAAACGTAATGGTATTTTCGTAATTTAAGAAAAATTTTAGAATTCTCACAGGAGGACTTTTTTAAATGGTAAATTTGAGTTCTCTGGGGTTCTGAGAGGTCCTGAAAACCATGAGAATCCCCAAGATAGTTAAAACCCCTATGGTGTATGTTTTTAAATGTTTGTTGACCTGAACTTTTACCTTTTATTCAGAAAGATTTTAGCTCTAATTTGAGTGATTCCAAAGGCATTTTATATAACTGAGGACCTAAATTTTATGATGGAAAAGACGATTCTAAAAAAGGAGCTAAAATGAACTAAAAATAAAAATGCCAAGATTAAGGGACATAAATGAAATTTTTTAAAGCAAATTGTTTCTTAAAGCTTCTATAAGTTTCCGCCACTTCTTCTCCCTTCCTCACTTACTTTTTTCTACCCAAAAATAGAGAGAGAGACCAAAAAATTTAGGCACACAAGAGACGAGAGAAAGGGAGGAGAAAAACCCAAGATAAAGGTATGAAATTAATGGAATTTCTTAGTCTTTCCTTTAGCAAAGTTGTTCTTCTCCTTCACCTCTTTCTTTCTATAGTTTTGTTGAAGTTTTTGGGTCTATTTTGAGGGCAGAACAGAGGGGAGATTTTCAAAATTCAAAGGGAGAATCCAGGTAAAGGAAGAAGCATCCAAGAAAGGCTAGAAATCCAAGGTAATTTGCTACTTTCTAAGCTTGAATCTCCTTGTTCTTCTTCCCCTTCATTTCGCCTCATGTATGGACAGCTAAGGAGGAATGAAATTTGAACCAAACCAAGGATGAATCTTATGAAAATGAGGGAGAAGAATAAGAATATACAAGAGAAACAACAAAATAACCATTAGATTTCAAGATAGAAACGTTAGGGTTTCAAGTGTTCCTTTAAAATTCTATTTTGATACAAGAATTCCTAGGCCAAGATGGGTATTTGAATGAGCTCTAAAGATCCCTAAGAAGCTTCCCACATGCATCTTCCATCAAGAAAACAAAGTAAACTCACTTGGTGCTCATATAGGGTATAGTTTCGGCCTAGGATAGAAAGAGTACCAAGGGATAGTTTTAAATTGTTCCAAGCTTGATTTTGAGTTATATATGATGGAAGAGGATGAGAGGAAGCCTTGGAAATTTTAGAAACCATGGATAGTGAGATAGTATCATAGGTTCCATATTATGGCTTAAAGAAGCAACACCTAGCTAGACCCTTTTAATTAATTATGTGATGACTCCAAGAGGCTTAAAAGAAGTCAAGAATCATAAATGGATGGAAAGAATGGAGACAAGATTATGTTTTCTGAAGGTTGCTTCATTAAGGGCATTATGGAACCATAAATGAGACATAAGCACAACCTAGCTCTTGAAATGAATATGTAGTCTTAGAATTTGTTCCAAGAGTGTAATTGGATTCCATATGATGTGTCTAGGCCAAAGGAAGCAAGCCCCACCTTCTTGTGAGTGTGTGGCTATGGGAGAAGAACTAAATTCAAGGAAGAAAGTGTGCAATTGTGACAAAGGTAACTCTTTCTTCTTTCTCTCATGCATGAGTAGATGTTTATCTTGTCTTTGAATATGTGTATATATGTTTTGAACTATGAAAAATTTCTTAACATGTATCTATATGCCATGATACTATGATGTTACATTATGTCTTCAAATGATGCTTTGTGTATTTGCTTTGGTTTGCTTGAGTATGGTAAAGCCAAGAACCCACTAGCCATGGTGAGGATGAGCTAAGAACCCTCAAGAATGGTTAAGACAAAACCAAGAGTCTCCCAAGAGTAAGGCCTAGTTTAAAGCCTTTAAGAAAAAGAGTGAGGCAAGTCTAAAATCCTTAAAGAGAATGGGTAAGGCTAAACCACTTACTTGGCAAGCCTATGTATATTTTTTATGACTTCTTGAGTGTTAGAAATGTTTCATGAATGACTACATGCTCCATGATGTTCATGCATGCATTTTTAGATTTAGATTTGCATTATTTATGTGTGATTAAAAGGGATAAGAGCTATTGGGATTCCTAGAATCTCATCCCTTCCTCTCCACATGTCTAATATGTTTAGGTGGACCAAGTGAACTAAGAAATAGAAACCACCAAGCCTAAAGGAAGAAGATTAACAACAAAGTGTGGACATTTGCCATTTTGTAACCATATAAGTAGCATATGATGTAATCCTTTATTTTATATGTTGTATGACTTCATGAACACATGTAAATATGTAAATATGTTATGTATGTATATGTATGTTATAGCATGCATTGGACATTGAATGGCAAGAACTAGCTTGTGTAGTCTTATGTATATCTTAGGGTGAGAGTGTGAGTTTATGAAATCTAGATTTGTGCACCTTTGAGACATATTTAGTAGATCATTTTAGTGCTTTTCCACGTGCTCAAGTGGCTATGGTTGTCTTAGAAGCAATTTTGGACTATTCAAGACCCTTAGAAGACACCAAAATGGCATATTTGCATCCCAATGTCAAGATCTGACCACATGAATGAATTTGCTCATGAAATTTTGCATGCATATAGATCTCATCCAGAGCTTTTTGGGAAGCCAAATACCAAATTATTTAGAGCTCTGTGAAATTAATTATGATTTTTCAAAGTTGCCATTTTTCTGTTGTTTTGGTATAAGCACTATTCATATGGTTAGTTTTTTGTGTTGTGTCATTCGAGGGTCAAATGGAATCTAATGCTCATGAAATTTTACAACAATAAAAACAATATGATAATATTTCTATGATCACCAAGATAACCCCAATTAGACATCTGAGTAGGGAGATATGAATTTTTTGAAGTTCAGGGACAGTACCAATAGCGATAGGTGACCTTGGTTACTGTTCCATCAATTTTTAGTTGCTAGACATCCTTATTGGGGTCTAGAATTATTTCTAACTTAAATTAGACATCTGTGGCTTTCTAGAATAGTATAGTGTGCTTGATTTCAATTTTTCTATAATTAGTTATAATTTTTCAAAATTCATGATAGAAAACTTAAATGCACACTCGAGGCTGCACATATTATTTTCATGTATATACTCCATTAGCTCAAGTTCTTGGTCATTTCTTGAGATGGTTATGAGTGGTATTTGTGTAATGAAATATGAGAATGAGATGAATGACTTCATATGGTCTACAGGACACGAAACAAAAAATTTATCCATGACGTAACGTAAAATAATCTATTATTTTTATTACTTTTCTTAAATAAGTGTGTGGAACCAAGGAAATGCAAGTTAAATTGGCATGAGATGAGTTCTATAATTATGGTATTACATTGTATATGTTTCAAATCATATATAAATGCTATGTCAACATATTTCTTTTTGTTTCTTTACTTTCTTTTCAAGATGGAGCTATCTGATATATAAGATATGTATGAAGTTTTACTTCCTGTTATTGAAGATTATACTTTGGATTCAATCATATTCTTGAATTTTCATTTTAATTGAGATATTCTTTAGGCTACTCAAATTATTTGCAATCTTGCATCTTACCATTTACAAACGTTTCCCTCTAAGAAGGCACAAGCAAGAAAGAGGAAAGAATTTGCTAATAACCTAGGATATGGGAACTAAGCAAGGGAGTAAACTCTAAAGAAGAAAAAAAGAGAATTTAAATTTCCCACCTTCTACCATTGACCTATTTGATTGATTTAACAGACGTATTGCAAAAAATAAATCCAATTAACTAAACAAGAGTTTGGATTTTCTTAATTTCTTTTTAAAATTGATAGTGTCAATTGTAGAAAGAGATACAAAATATGTGGGACTCATGGGTAATAATTTTATATTTTGTAATTTGTCAACTCCTTTTATCATTCCAATTTCCTTTATAAAAATATGAGTAGTAGAGTTATAATATTATTATCATTTTGAACTTATTAGTCTAACTATCATATTCAAAATAGGCTAAAATGAATGTGACCCCTTATACCATAGGTTATGTATAGTAGACAACCCCCTAACCTTCCAAACTTAGTAGAAGACCCTTATAAACTTCCACTTTTATGTAGATAATCCCCTTCTATTAGTACATCTATTAAATTACTAATAAAAGTTGTCATGTCGAACACATAGTTGTCACATTGGATACCAAGTAGCAGATGACATGGCTTTAGGGACAGTTAAGTCATTTTTTGAAGCAAAGTGTTTATTCTTTTCCATTGCCAGGGTTTGTTCTTTCTCTTTGTCTCTTCCCTCTTCTTTACATTTTTTAAATTTTCTTTTCTTAGATAGTTTAAGAAAAAAGGAAAAATTGAAAATATCCTTTTCACTTCTCAAGCAGACTATCTAATCCTTTTTAGGTAGAAAACTCTAAAGCACACTCCACCTTTTGCTGCTCTATTTTGTCCCTCTACATTAAAAAAATAGTAAGCTTTATTTTTTTTATGACTTCATTATTTATAGATTCATTTCTTTGAATTATTTTTCTTGGTACTTTTTCAGATTTTTGGTTTTACTTTTATGGGTCTTGATTAAATTTGTTTTTAGGCATTTGCAAATTCTCCAATTTTTAGGATCATTTTGTTTAATCCATTTAGAATGGAAGTAAATCAAGAACAAGGAATAGAAGATGAAGGCAAGGATTTTAATGATGAAGAAGAATTCCACATTGCTGACATATATCCTTTTGAGATGACGACAATGGTGGGAAGGCTAGAGTAAATATTTTCAAAGGTAATGCCATTAGTGGCGCCCCTGAAAGAAGAGTTCATAGAGACATAGCAATTTTTAGATTCCATTCAACCACACAACAAAAGGAAGGATAAAAACAAAAAACCTTATAGAAAAGAAAATGGAAGAAGATGATAGTAGCTAGAGATATTTTGGAAATAAGATGTGTAATAACTAAGTTTTCAGAAACTGAACTGAAACTGATAAGTTGATATGGAAACACCTTAAAGCAAAGAAAATTGAGGCCAAATAAGATTAGGATGTTAATTAAAACATCTAAAAATGTGATTAAGAGCTTAGGGATAGCTTGAAATCAAAGCCAAAATGGTTGAACGAATTTAAGGAACAACATAATGGCAAAATTGTAATTTCAGGCAACTTTTTGAATACTCAAATGAGGGAGTTTTAAATGAGAAAATTGAGTTTTTTGGGATTTTCAAAGGCCCTAAAAACCAAAGGAACTTCCAAAAGTGATTAAAACCCCTTTCGGTATATATTTTAAGTCGTCAGTTGACCGAACTTTAATTGGATAGTTTGGTAAGGTTTTAAATCCAATTTGAGTGAAACTAAAGGCATTTCATGAATTAGAGGATCTAAATTTTATGATGAAAAAAACAATTCTCAAAAAGGAGTTGAATTAGGGACAAAAATGAAAATTTGAAAATGTCATAACTAGTCTCTCCCTTCTTATTTAGCATGCCCCCATTTCTCCTTTCCCCTGAACTAACTTTCATCTGGCTAAAAATAGAACCAAAACCATCTTCAAATGGCGCACCAAGAGGGAGGAAAAGGGAAGGAGAAAATCAAGTAAAATAGGTAAAGAATTGCTACTTTTTTATGCTATTCTCCTTACTAAGGTTTTCTCCTCTTTCTCCTCCCCTTCTCCATGGTTTTGAAGCTCTAAATAGTGATTTTTTGTGGCTAGCTTAGTAAAGGGGAGAAAGAATTTGGAGAAAGTCTTGGAAGTCTAAGAGAGTTCATTTGCTAAAAAAGCTAACAAGGTAATTCCTCCATGAATAACTTGTTCTTCTTGGTTCTTCTCTTGCTTCACCTTTTCAACCAAGCTTAGGGGGCTATGTAAGGAGTTTGATTTTTGTCCAAACTTGATAGGAAATAGGATTTTAAAGCATGAAGAATCATATGAAAAAAATAGAACTAAAAAAGAAGTTATAGATAACAACTTATAAAAATTAGGGTTTTGAGTGCATCTTAGGAAACATGAAACTTTCTAATGATAATTTAACTTAAGAGTATAATTGAGTTTATAAGTGACCTAGAAAGCTTTACAAGTGAAAAATTCCCTAGAAAAGCAAACAAAACTCCATGGGTGGTAAGTTATGTGCATATCTTAGCCAAGAATCATTCTAAATACTGAGGGAGAGTTTTCTTTGATTCCAAAGATAGAAATAGTCTAGATATGAATTGTAGATACCAAAGGAATCATTGGTTTGAATTTAAAAGGCATATTTTGAAATTGAAAGTATAGGGTTCCATTATGCATAAAAGAAGCAACTTGGTGTTAAACTCTTTGATTTGAGTTTGTGATGACTCCAATAAGTTTAAATGGAGTCATATGAATTAGATTAAGTAAGAAATTGGATTCAAGATGATGAATTATATGAGTTGCATAATTATGCTACTAAATAGAGCCAAATGGATGCCATAAGTTAGAATTGGCTTGTGTAAAGTTTATGTGAGATTAAAAATGGTTCCATTGACATATTTGTGTCTTGTTTGATGTGTTTAGGCTAAGCAAACCAAGCCTCTCCCAAGTGTATGGGTGAAGCTGGGTCAAGGAAGTAAGAACCATAGAAAGAACTTGTGCTTTTTGATTCAAGGTAGCTCTTCATCCATTCTTATATGTATATCTTGGTTGTTTGATTATTATTGATTACTTGTATGTGTGTTTGAACTATAAAACATGTCTATTGCTATTAGTTTGATGATTTAATGACATTATGCTACTTGAATTACCTTGAAAATGTGAGATCACTCTTGATGGGTGAGGTTATGCCAAAAGTCCTTTGATTTGGGTAAGGTGAAGCCAAAACTCCCTAATTAAGGATGTGACAAGGTCAAAAGTCTCAAGAATGAGGGAGGCTAAGTTAAAAGTCCCTAATAGTAGGTGAGGCTAATGCAAAAGTTCCAAATAATTAGGTAAAACTAGACCAAAAGTCCTTAGAGCTTGTTTTTTTACTTTGATGAATCCATATGACTTTATTTAAAAGATTATGTTTGATTTTTGGAAGCATTTGATGCATACTTTCTTTTTTTGACAAGATAACATGCCATATATGTTTGCTTGAAAGGGTGAATAAGCTATTGGTATTCTTTGAATCTCACTCTCCCCTATTTTATCTTTAACCATGTCTAGGAAATTCTCAAGGTGCAAGAAATGAAAACTAACAAACATAGTTAATGCTACTTTGATAATGATTTAGAATATTATATAATTTAGTGTCAAAGTATGGTTGTACATGATATTTTTGTAATGTAACCACCCACTCATAAGTAAAAGTATATGATTATGATATAAATACTAATAGTGGATGTATACATGGTCAATTATATAATTTGACCACTTGAGTGCTACAGGAAATGTGTGCATATTGCCAAGTGGATAGGTCATTTTGAGTTGTATGATGTTTTGGACCTTGTGAGAGGGACTACATGCTAAGTTTTTGTTTAGGATGTGCTCAAATGGTCACATTCACTAGAGAAGTTCACTTAGAGCCATTTGATACCATAAATGTGTCATTCTGAGCCATAATTTGCTCTTGAACCAAAACCAGGCCAAAAAAATAAAATTTGGCATGAAATTTGGCTTGAGAGCTTTTCCCAAAACCAAAGAACGAAATTTTTAGAGCTCAGTAGAATTTCTTATGATTTTTTTATAATTTTTCAAAATTGGCTGAATTATACAGATTTGCCTGTGCACTGTTCATTTAGTCAGTTTTGGTTTTCTATGTATTTAAGGGATCAAATAAACTCTAATGTTATGAAATTTACAAGCATATAGTTGATACTATAAACTTTCCATAGCCATTAAGATCACTTAATTTGAAATTGTGTTGCTCAAGATATGCATTTCCAAAAGTTTAGGTTTGCATATGCATAAAAACATGATAGTGGTACTGTTCTATTAGATTTTCATAGCCCAATGAATTTGTTTTGATCTGGAATTTTTACAGCATGTAGCTTATATCATGAGACTTACAGAAAGTCCTCATTTGCATGATTTGGAGTTTTCTAACTTAAGTTATGAATTTTTGAAGTTAGTTATAGATTCATAGAAGTGCATGGAATAATATAATTATGTTAGCATATGATGTTTGACCTTGAACCCAAATTTCATGCTTCTTTTTGTGATATTTCTGATTGAACAAGATATTAAGGATGAACGTTAAGATTGGTAAGTTGTAATTGTGTAATTAAGCAAAAATGGAATATTTGACTTTTAATGTCGACAATTTTCGTTGCTAAAAATGTTGAATATATAAATAATAATGTTATAAGCACACTGAGATATAGAATTTGTGCGATCTTATCATGGTATGACATTTGTTGGTATAAAAAAACAAGGTTCAAGGAGCCTAGCTCTATGTTTGGCTCTTAAATTGCTTGAGTAGCATATGTTTGCAATGCATTTACCTGGAATTCAGTTGAAATGGGTATATATGCATATGTTGTTGAATTATAATGGATGTTAGGGTTGTAGTTATTTTTTAGACAAAATGGTGAACACAAGAAGGGCATACCAGCTAGGGATAGGGTTGAGGGCCCTATGTAGACCATCATGGAGAGGATGGATCAAACAACAAACCATGATGGATCAACAAGTCATGTTAGAATGATAGGAATGAAGGGTTGAAGACCCCATGTAGACCATCATGGAGAGGTTGGATTAGACGACAAACCATGATGGATCAACAAGTCATGTTAGAATGACAAGAATGAATTGTGCAGCAACAAGATGTGATCCAACAGCTATAAAATACCCTAGCTAGGTATGAAGAGATGAGACGAGAAGCCTCTAAACCACAGCCACTAGTTCCTAGCAATGCATCAAAACACCCTTAAAAGCCACTATAGGCCTAGATATCTACTTAAAAATTATTGAATTAGTTTAGAAAGAATGGTCCACTCTCATTTGATGGAGAATTATATATAGATAAAGATGAGGTGTAGATTATGCAACTTGAGAAGATATTTAAAATGATGGGCTATACATCTAACCAGAAAGCCATGCTCGCCACATTTATGCTAAAAAAATAAGTAGATTGTTAGTGGTGTAGCACAAAATTCATTATGCAAATAAGAATATCTCGATAAATTGGGAGAACTTCCTGGTGGATTTTTATGAGAAGTACATCCTTACCTCCATCTGGAATTAGAAGGAAATGGAATTTAGGGGATTAAAGCAGACTAATGATATGTCTGTAGACTAGTATGTGGCTAAATTCATAGAATTGTCTCAATATTCTTCCTATTTCTAGAGGTGTGATGATGAACCCTAGAGATGTGAAAGATTTAAGAATGGGTTGAAGCTCCTGATTAAAGATCAAGTGACTCTATAGAGGATTAGAATATTTAATGCTTTTGTGGAGATTAGTAGGGTGATTGAAAATAACCTGCGAGATATTTTACCTATAGTGACTGTAACTAGTCAAAGAGGGGCTCCAGAATCAAAGAGACCGAGACCAGAGGACAATGTGAGTATAGCACCTTGCAATAGGGAGAAAGGCAAGGTGTAGCAGAATAGAAAGCCACAGAAGGGCAAAAAGGTACAGCTTAGCAGAACCTAGTCATCTCCAATGATGTGCTTTATGTGTGAGAAGTTGAGGCACATAGCCAAGAATTACCTTCAAATAGAGACAGTGCCTCTACCCAAACCACAGATCTAAGGTAGAGTGTTCACCATCACTCAGCAAAAGGCTGGTGCATCCTTTAGTTTGATAAGAGGTATGATCATAATAAATATTTTTCCTATGGTTATTATGTTTGATCAGGTGCTAGTCACTCATTCATATCTTATGATTGTGTGAGAAAATTAAGTCTGGTTATTGGTACTTTACTTTATGATTTATCTATTACCACCACTACTGAAGGCCATTGATAGTTGTGTTGAGTAACCTCAAATAAAACTTGGTTGAATAATTTTTGCAGTATAAGATGCAACCTAGATCATTTCCCTTAGAAATGAATTTCAATATTCAATTAGGCCTTTTAAGTGTAAGAAAATCTAAAAGCTACCTAATTAAAGGGGGATTTAATTAAATCTAACTAGCTTGAATTTAAATTGAATTAAAATTCTTTACTACTAACTAAATTGTATGAGTTAACGAGTAAGTGATGGACATGTGACTAGCTTTGGATTTATCCCTTGATATCTACTATTCTTATCCTAATTTAATTATCAATGGTTCTAGTCTAAGAGTTCCTACATATGTTCATAGCAATTTATCTTAAATTACCACACAAGATTCAAGAGACTAGCAATTTGATATTGATTGAGAGCTCAACTCCACATTAAATTACTAATTCTTGTGATTAAGATCTTTGAATATTTAAATTGAATGATTAATTAATTAATTAATTAGCTTATGAATTTTCACCCTAGGATGTTCAATTAACCAATTAAACTTTAAGAAACCTCAATTTAAACATTAAGCACACAATTTTCTAACATACATTTCATCAAACATCTTAATTGCATACATAAAAAATTGGAGAAAAATAAAAAATTCAGTATTTAAATCAATCCATTAATCATCAAATATTCTCCAAATTAATGTCTAACCAGCTACTAATTATAAACAACATAATTCTCAATCCAATATAATCTTAATGATTCCAATTTGAGTGATTCCAAAAGCATTTTATAAGTTAAAGAATCTAAATTTTATGATGAAAAAGACGGTTCTTAAAAAGGAGTTGAAATGACTTAAAACGAAAAAGCCAAGAACAAAGGGCAAAATTGAAAATTTGAAATGTCTTAAATGGGTTTCTAGCCTATATATATCACGCCCCATTTCTTCCTATCACCTCGGCTGACTTTCTTCTACACAAAATAGAACCCTAAGCTCCTTGAAGTGGTGAACCAAGTGGGAGGAAGAAGGGAAGAGAAAACCAAGCAAAAGGGTAAGAAAATCCATGGTTTTCCATGCTTCTTCCTTCACCAATCTTGCTCTCCTCCTTCTCCTCTTTCTTTTTATGGATTTAGTGATGTATTTGGGTTTGTTTTGAGGTCAGACTAGGGGGGAAATTTTGAATTTTAAGAAGAGAATCCAAGCAAAAGGAAAAGCATCCAAGAAAGGCTAAGAAAATAAGGTAGTTTGGTTATTTTCATGCTTCTTATTTCATGTTCTTCTTCTTGTACATTTTGCCCAATGTATGGTTAGCCAAGAGGAGTTGAAATTTTAATCAAACCAAGGATGAATCTTAGAAAAATGAGTGAGGAGAATAAGAATATATAAAGGAAGCAAATAAAGAATCATGAAATTACAAGATAGAAAAGCTATTGTTTTAGTTGCACCTTAGTTTGTAAGATGAGTTCTAGTTATAAATTAAGATATTTAAGAGTTCATATGAGTTTCTAAGACACCAAGAGAGCCTCCCACATGCTTCTCCCACTAAGGAGATCAAAACAACTCCATTGGTGCCATTTTGGAGCATAGCCTCGACCTAGCATGGAAGGAGCACCAAGGGAGTGTTTTAATTTCTTCCAAACTTGGTTTTGTATCATATATGATAGGAGAGAATAAGAGAAAGCCTTGGAAAAATTTTAGAAGACATGGATAATGAGATGTAGCTATAAGTTCCATATTGTGACTTAAAGAAGCAACACCTAGTTAGGCTCTTTAAAATGAATGTGTGATGGCTCCAAGGAGCTTAAATAGAGTCAAGAGTCATAAATTAAGGGAGAGAATGGAGCCGAGATTATGTCTTCCTAAGGTTGCTTCATTAGGTGCATTATGGAACCATAAATGAGCCATAGGAACGATCTAGCTTTTAAAGTGAGTGTGTAGCTTTAGAAATTGTTCCAAGAGTGTAATTGGCTTCCATATGATGTGTCTAGGCCAAAAGAATCAAGTCTCACATCCTTATGAGTGTGTGGCCAAGGGAGAGGAAGCATTTCAAAAGGGAAAAGTGTGCATTTGTAACCAAAGTAGCTCTTTCTTCTTTCTCTCATGCATGAGTCAGTGTTTATCTTGTCTTTGAATGTGTGTATGTATATTTTAAGCCATGAAAGATATTTTAGCATGTATCTATATGCCATAGTACCATGATGCTTTGTTATGCACTTGATTGATGCTTTATGAACATATTTTGGTTTGCTTGAATGTGGTGAAGCCAAAAGTCCATTAGCTAGGGTGAGGGTGAGCCAAAAGTCCTTAAGAATGGGTGAAACAAAGCCCAAAGTCTTTAAAGAGTGAAGCTTGGTCAAAAACCCTTTAAGAGAATAGGTGAGGCAAGTCTAAAATCCCCCAAGAGAAGTGGGTGAGGCTAAACTATCTTCTTGGCAAACTTATGTATACTTTGTATGACTTCTTGAATGCAAGAAATGTTCCATAAATGATTATAAACTCCATAATATCCATGCATGCATCTTTAGACTTGAATTTGCATTCTTTATATATGGTTGAAAAGGAGAAGAGCTATTGGGATTTCTAGAATCTCATTCTTTCCTCTCCATTTGCCTAACATATCTAGGTAGGCCAAGTGAACCAAGAAATGGTAGCCACCAAGCTTGAAGGAGAAAGATTGATAAGAAAATGTGTTATTTTATTCACTTATAACCATTTTGGATGGAATATGATGTAATCCCATGATGAATATATTGTATAATCATTTGAACATATGTAATTATATGAATATTTCATATATATGAGATTTGATGCCATATGAATGATGTAGTAGTTTTTGGACATTGAATGGCAAGATGAAACTTATATGTTCTTGTGAATACCTTGGGGTAAGAGTGTAAATTTATGAAATCTGAGTTTGTGCATCTTTGAGATATATTTAATAGACCATGTTGGTGCTTTCCCACGTGCTCAAGTGGCCATGAATGTCTTAGAAGCTAATTTGGACCATTTGAGACCTTCAGTGTAACACCATAAATTCCTAGCTTATCTCATGCTATTCTTATGCTTCACATCATGCATTTTATGAAAGAGCAAGAAAAATCAATTTAAAATAATAAATTTCTTAGCGTTGCATCGCGTATAAAACTTTTCATTGGGTGTCCCATGGACTATGTGAGCTTATGTATCATATTCTCATATTTAATTACATAGATATAACTCATTTCCATCCCCAAAATTGGCCTAGAGCTCATGCAAAGCAAGGGAGTACATAAAATCCATAAATATTATTTTGGCCAGAATTTCCCTTTCTCTGTCACAAACTTTGGAAAATTATAACTAATTCTAAAAAAATTGAAATCATACATTCTTTACCATTCTAGAAATCTAAACATGTCTAAGTTATGCTAAAAATATTTTTAGGTCATGAAACATAACACAAAAGACTTTTGACATTCGAAAAATTGTAGAGGTCTGACTGACTACTGGTACTATCACAGCTTTCTGCTACAAACTTAAAAAATGTCTAATTAATTTCAAAAAACTACAATCTATGCAAATGATACTAATATAGAAAGATATGGATGTTATATAGAGGGGAAAAATCATTCTAGGTTCGTTCAGTACATGAAAACTAATCAAACAATGGCACAGGTCGGACTGGATGCCTGATACTAGATAGTGACTTTGAAAATTAATATCTCCTTATCTAGGCATCCAAATAAGGTGTTTTTAGTTGGCACAAGTCATTGGAAAGGTCTAGTTTCTTCCTATAAAATTTCATAACAATTGGATATCATTTTCCTCATGAGTGATAGAGTTTCATTTTGGATCAAAGCTACAATGACAGCAGCAAAAACTAGAAAAATTCCTAATTTTGAAAATTCACCAAATATTCCATAGACCTCCAAAAATTCTGTACTTTAGCTTTCCAAAAATCTCTCAACAAGATCTAACTTGATGCCAAATTTTAGACCAAGAAGAGCTTAGTTAGACAAAAAATAGTACAGCTCACCATTTTGGTAAATTTTGCTCCATTTAAGGTACCAGCTTTGCCCAAATGGTCTTCTTAAATGTTTGGCACCTCTTGGGCAAATTTAATAGTATAAATATGACTTGTAGACACTGCCCAAGTGGTCCTAAACCTCATGCATTTTATTTTTACTATCTCACACCCAATAATACACTAATACATACATGCCATCCATGACTCAAAATTCATATTTCCATTGTTTTCATGCTACATAGAGTATATATAGTATCCATACATCATATTACATTTGCTAAGGGTCTTACATCACAAAAATAATATGTACATCATGACTTTGACATTCAACTACAACATCAAATTACACAATGATCAAAACATAGCCTTTCAACTCCTTTGGCTTGCATTCTTGGGTTCTTGAGGGCCACCTAAACATTTGAAGATGGAAGAGGAAGGGGAGTGGGATTCCAAAAATCTCAATAGCTCACACACATCCATTCACATACATTCAATGCATATATACATCAATAGCACAATTATAAAAACATAAAGAGTGTAAAGCTACAATTTTCATGCCACATTTACACATCAAAATCATTCTCATATTTTAGGGACTTTTAGTTTTATTTCACCCTATTTCTAAGACTTTTGGAGTTGCCTCACTCTTGGTCTAGGGACTTTTGACTTAGCCTCACTCATCCAAGGGACTTTTGGCACATCCTCACATACTTTAAGGGACTTTTGATATCACCTCACCCTTATGAGCCAATCTTACATTCAAAGCCATTCAAGAACACACATTTGGCACCAATGCAATTTCAAGAGATCAGGTGGCATGTTACCAAATCACAAGAGCATATACAAACACAATGACATACATATGCACACAAGAATATAAAGGAAGGAAGTGGAGAGCTACCTTGAATGGATGCATGCCTTTCTTGATATTTTTCCTTCCCTTTTTTAGTTTCACAAACACACCTAGGTGGATTGGAGTTCTCTTGGCCTAAGCATCATAAATAGCACATAATTACACTCTTGAAGCAAGCCAAGACACTACACTTTTTCTAAAGAGTATAAATGATTCCATGGTTTACATAATGGCTCCATTGGTGGCCTATTGAAGCAACCCTTATAATTTAAGTTCTTTAATCTATTCTCTTTTCATTTCTAGGCTTCTTGACCCCATTCAAGGTTCTTGAAGCCATCACATAACCATTTGCATAATTGAAAAACCAAGTTGCTTCTTAAGACACCATTATGAATACCATTCTCCATCTCTCATTCCATGGCTCCTAAATTTTTTCCAATACCTCCTCCTATCTTCTAACATTATATGGAGTCCTAAACCAAGGTTAGAATAAATTAAAACACTCCCTAACTATATGGACTAGCCTAGGCTGAGATAAGCACACTAAAAGGGGTTCTTGAAGTTCTTCATTTTTCCTTAATGGGAGAGCCATTTAGAAGGTTTCTAAGAGTCTTAGGAGCTCAATGGAACCTTTAGATGGCCAAGAAAATTCATAGATTAAATTAGCTTTTATAATTCCTACAAATGCACTACACTTTTTCAACTTGAATTCTACTAGCTTTTCATGCAATTTCTTAGTGTATTCTATCTTCCCATGGCCTAATTTAATGAATTATTATTGGTTATAGAACAGAAACTTCCCCCCTTCATGGTTTTGTTTTAGGCGTCCCACACCATGGAAGAGAAGAAGAAGAAGAAGCAATAAAAGAAGAGAAATTACCTTGAATTTAAGCTTTCTTTAAGAGTCCTTCTCCTTGCTTTAACTTCCTTTTTAAAACTCCAATTTCCCCCCTATTTTAAGGCCAAATCAGAACCATATTACTCCCAAAAACCATGGGAAGAGAGCTTAAGAGAAGAGGAAGAAGGTTCCAAGAAGAAGAAGCATGAAATTCTTAACTTTTTCTCACCTTTTGCCTTGCTTTTTTCCTCCAAAATTCCCTCTCTTTTGTGAGCCTAAGGAGCTGTGTTTTTTTCTCTGAAATTGGGTAGAAGAAAGTCAACCTAAGGAAGGAGAGGGAGGACGTGGGCTTTAAAGAAGAATTAAGAAGCTTTTTTTTTTTAAAGTTGTTTCTATTTTTGCCTTTTCGTAATGGCATTTCCAGTTTAGCTTCGTTTTAACTCCTTTTTGAGAACTATCTTTTCCATTATAAAATTTAGGCTCCCAATTTAATAAAATGCCTTTAGAATCACTCAAATTAAAGTTAAAACATTCCTGAATGAACCGGTCAAAATTTAGATTAACTAACGTTAAAAAAAGTGCACCGAGGGGCTTTATAGGACTTGAGGCTTCCCATGATTTTTGGGGCCTCTGAAAACCCTGGGCAACTCAAAATTTCTGTTTTAAAAAGCCTTCCTATGTGTTTTTCCAAAATTACACTTATTTACGAAAATGTCACTGGTCTTTCGACAAATTTTTCGAATCACTCCTGGCCCCGATTTCTGGGCAACTCAAGACTCAAATCCTCTATTTAAAATTTTATCCAAATTTTATTTGGCCTTGAATCACTCATCTTAGGGGACTTTCTTTTCAATTTGGCCCATTCCAGTGTTTTTACAACATATTGGACGTTACATTTGGAAGGCACAAAATTGACCATTTTGGAACTCAATGTCAAGATCTGACCAATTGAATGAATCTCCTCATGAAATTTGGCATGCATATAGGTCTCATCTAGATCTTTTTGGAAAGCTAAAGAATAGATTATTTGGAGCTTTGTGGAATTAATTATGAATTTTTAAAGGAAGAAAAAGTAAGGAATTGTTGGAATTTCCTAGTCTTCTCCTTAGGAAATCTCTTATCCTCCTTCTCTCCTTTCTCCCTATGGTTTTCTTAGAGTTTTTGGTGCTGTTTTAAGGTCATACCAAGGAGGAAAAATTCGGATTTGAAGAGAGGAAGCCAAAGAAAGGAAGAGTCAAGTGAGAAAACAAGGAAAAACAAAGTAAATCTTACATCTCATAGTAGCTACTCCTTCCCCCTTCTTCTCCATATTTCGCTCCATATATGTAGATGCAAGAAGGCTAGAATTTTGAAGAGAACCAAGGATGAATTCTATGAATTTAAGGGAGGAGAGTAAGAATATGCAAAGAACTCCAAGTAAAAACTATAAATTTACAAGATAAAAAAGTTAAGGTTTTGATTGCACCTTGAACTCTATCATAAACCCTAGCCATATTTTATGATGTTTAAGTGTTCATATGAGTTCCTAAGACACCAAGAGAGCTTCCTACATGATTCTCCCATCAAAAGAAGCAAGGAAACTTTATGGGTGCCTTATGGAAGCATAGTTTCGGCTAAGGAGAGTCCATGCACCTAGGGAGTGTTTTAATTCCTTCCAAACTTAGTTTTGCATCATGTATGATGAGAGAATATGAAAGGAAATCTTGGAAAGAGTTTAGAAGTCATAGAAAGTGAGATAGTCTTATATTTTCCATAACATGGCTTAAAGAAGCAACACCTAGCTAGGCTCCTAGAATTGAGTGTGTGATGACTCCAAGAGGTTTAAATGGAGTCAAGAATCATGAATGAATAGATAGAATGGAGCCAAGATGATGTTTTCCAAAGGTTGCTTCATTAAGTGCATTATGGAACCATAAAAGAGCTTTATGAGTCACCTAGCCTTTCTAGTAATTGTGTGGCCTTAGACTTTGCTTCAAGAGTATAATTAGCTTCTATATGATGTGTCTAGGCCAAAAGGAATGATCTCCACCTTCTTAGGTGTCTGAGCTGAAGGGAGAGGATTCAAGACTTAAGGAAAAAGTGTGTAAATGTAAACAAGGTAACTCTCTCCACCTTCTCTCATGCATAGATGTGTGCTTACATTGTCTTGAATATGTGTATGTATGTTTTAAGCCATGAAAAGTATTTTAGCATGATTTTATATGCTATGGTACCATGATGATGCATTATGTTTCTAAATGATGTTTATGATGCTTGCTTTAGTTTGCTTGAGTGTGGTGAAGCCAAAAACCCTTAGCCATGGTGAGAATGAGCCAATAACCCTTAGAATTGGTTAAGATAAAGTAAAGAGTCTCCTAAAATTGAGGTTGACTCACAAGAATAAGGTTGAGTCCAAGAACCTCTTAAAGAAATGGGTGAGGCAAGTCTAAGATCCATAAGTAAATGGGTGAGCCTAATCCACTTACTTAGGAAGCCTATATATGCTATGTATGACTTTTTCAAATGCCAAGAATACTTCTTAAATGATTGCACATGTTAATATGCTCATGCATGCATTTGTGAGACTTGTATTGCATGCTTTATGTGTGATTGAATGGGAGATGAGCTATTGGGATTCTTTCAATCTCATCCCCTCTTCTCCAATTTCTTAACATGTTAGGTGAAATAATTGAGCAAGGTAATGGAGGCCATCAAGTCTAGAAAAAGAATATGGGTATCAAAGTATATGAATATGCCTAGTTTTGCCTTCTTTTTAGCCATACATATGGCATATGATGTAAGCCTATGATAAAATTGTTATGTAACCATATGAACATATGTAAATACCCAAATGTATAATGTATGAATGAAATTTGATGCCAAATGTATGAGATAGCATGTTTTAGGTATTGAATGACAAGTTTAGCTCTTGAATAGTTAGATAGATTAGTATAATAATAGAAGTAGAATAGCTAAATTGAGATGTGTGTGGTTTGAAACCATTTGGGCAGTTCATACAAGTCATGTTCATATTTTTAAACTTTTCCAAGAGGTGCCAAACCCAAGAGGAGGCCATTTGGACTAAAGTGACTCTTGATAGGGAGCAAAAATGACTATTTCATGAGACTAGTTACTTTTTGACCAAATGAGTCCTTCTTGACTTGAAACTTAGCATGCATGTAGATCTTATTGAGATCTTTTTGGAAAGTTAAAGAATAGAATTTTTAGAGGTCTAGAAAATATTTGATGAATTTTCAAAGTTGAGAAATTTTCTAGTTTTGGTCTGGTGTAATGTTCACTCAGGTCCAAAAATAAAATCTATCACTCAAGGGAAAAATGATGTCCAATTACCATGATATTTTATAGAAAGAAACTAAACACTCTCAGTGACTTGTGTCAACTAGAAGCACCCTATTTGGATGTCTAGGGAGGGAGATACGAATTTTTAAAGATTCTGTCCAGTATCAAGCATCTAGACTGACCTCATGTACTGTTTGATTAGTTTTTTATGCCTAAATGTGCCTGAACTAGTCTAGAGTTATTTTTTTTCCTCTAGCTAACATCTATAGCTTTTCATATTGCTATCATTCATATGCATTGGATTTTTGGAGAATTAATTAGACATTTTTGAAGTTTGCTATAGAAACTTATAATGGTACCAGTAACCAGCCATACCTCTGCCCCTTTTTGAATGTCAAACGTCCTCTGTGTGATAAATGTATTCTTAGCATGAAGTATACATGTGTAGCTTTCTAGAATGACAAGAAATATATGATTTTGATTTTTTTAAAATTAGTTATGATTTTTCAAAGTTTGTGACAGAAAAGGGGAATCTCTGGCCGAAAATGCATTCATGAATTCTATGCTTCCCTTTGCCTTACACGAGCTCTAGATCAATTTTAATGATGGAAATGAGTTGTATCTATGTAAATAAATGTGCTAATGTGCTACATGAGTCCATATGGCTTACAAGACTCCGAAAGAAAAATTTTACCTAGGGAGAAATGCATCTTGATTCATAACTCCCTATGTTACTATGTTGTTTCCATAGAATAAACATGAGATGAGGTATGTGAATTGCATGAATTGAGTCTTAAAAGTATGGTGTTACATATTCCATTCATATGCATGGTTCTGAGTGAGAAGTATGTTCTGTTTATTGACCCAATAAGGACGGTGAAGGATGAATATGCTAAACACCTGTTTATCAACAATAGGAATTTTCCAAAGATTATGATGATGGATTAGGCGATCAAGTTTAGAGTGCCACCATGGTAGTAGAGAGAACCATTCTAATAGGGTCTATAAATTTGAATCCTTATTTTTTGACGTGGTGAGTTGTTGGAAAATCATTAGGAGTGGAAATGCTATAGCACCAGAGTAAAGGGTAGTGAGTGCCCAAAGATACCAAAGGGCATCATCTGTTACTCGGTCAATGATTCAAAACAGAAGCATAAATGGGGTTTGCACCAGGTCAAAGGCAAAAGGGATGATGTTGTGTGGAGCATCTTTTAGGTACTTATAGAGATAATAAAACAAAGATTTTTGGGCTAGGTTTTGAACTTCTACAGGAGTGGTTAGTCTTGGTTCTCCAGGAGGAAAATCCTTTTTCAACTGGGGAGAAGGATAGTAAATGGTACATCCAGGGATTGAATGAGCCATGTGGATGTAGGGAACAAGTTTGGCTATGGTGATGAGATTAAGGGTTTTTGGAGGTCTAGAAAGAAAATCAGTTAAGATGTTGTGGCATCCTTTGATGTGTTCAACATGGAATTTATAACGGGAAAACCAGTCTTTCCAGTGTATCAATTGCTTACCAGGAAGGACTTTTTTGTTAGACTCTAAAATCTTAGGGAAATTGAGTTATCCATCTACATAGTGAAATAATATGAGCAGAAGTAGAAATTGAACTTCTTGATCCCTTTTTTAACAACAAGAATCTCTTTATAAATTGTATGATAGTGTTTTTCAGAGTCTCTAAATTATCCACTAGCATAGCCACAGTAATATTTCTTCCTATCAATATCTTCAAGTAGGACAGCACCCCAAAAATCTTCACTGGCGTCAGAGAATCCTTTTACCTTTATCAAGAATCTTTAAAGGTAAAGACACTTTAGAGACTCTTTTGAGGTGTCGCACTGCTATAGTTTGGACAGGTCCCCAAGGAAGGGGTCCTTTCTGAGGAGCTTAGATAGTTGGCTCATATAATTAGACACTTGGGGAATAAAGTCTCTGATAAAGTTAATTACTTCGAAAAATTATTGAATTTATTTAATAGAGAGATCTTTATCTAGAAAAGTGAGTAATTCTTGGGTTATGTGTGGACGAGGCTAGTAATATCCATCAAAGATGTGCATCCTAAGAAATTCTATTTGGACATGGCCCAATTGACTCTTTTTTTAAAAAAGCATGATCTATACAAGACCTAAAACTATTGTAGGAGTTATTTGTGGTCTACTTCATTTTTGAAATAAAGCAGGATGTCATCTATGTAGATCAAAACACTATAGAGGATGGGCTCAAAGATCTTTGTCATGGCTTTCTGAAAGAGAGATGGAGCAACCTTCAATCCAAATGGCATAATAGTCCATTGGTATTAGGCATTTGGAATACAAAAGGTTGTCTTGTACCTCTCAGCTAGATCAATTCCAAGTTGCCAGAAGTATTCTTTAAGATCGAACTTAGAGAAAATTTTAGCTTCTTTAAGCAAACTAAGTTGAGAACCGGTCTTTGGTAAGGGGAACTTATCATCTTGTAAAAACATACTGAGAGGCTTATAATCAATGACTAGTCTCTTTTTGCCATGTTTTTGCTTAGCACATTTTTTCACATAGAAAGCTTAGCACACCCAATCAGATTTGGTTAGTTCAATAAGACCTTGTTGAAGGAGGATTGTATACTCTTTCCTGACAAGTTGCAAGTCATCAAGATTCATCCAGGATGAGTTATTTTAGTAGGATTGATATCCTCATTCCTTTTGAAAGAAAGCTAGATGAAGAAATCTTTATTCTTTCAGAGAGGAAAAGGATGGGAGAATTGATCTTGGGACTTTGGACAATAAAGCAAAATTGATCACAAAATTCTTCATAACTAGCAGGAACATTTGAAAGCTTAAATACTTTAGAAATTATAGTGTAAAGCTTAAACTATTATTTGAATTGGATTCCTTGAAAAAGGATTTGGAGTTTCTCGGCCTGACAGTAGATGTCCATTCCAATAAGGATATCCTTGTCAGGGAGACTGCTTCCAAGTATCTTGGTCCAAACAAGACAGTTAGGAAAGATTCTAATACCAATTCTTTTCTTGGTAATAAGATCGACCTTAAAGATTTTTCCATCAGCTGCACTGAAGTACTCAGAATGGGTTGTCCATGCTTGTGGAGGGAGAACTCCAAGATTTATGAGACTCTACGAAGCACCAGTATCCATATAAGTTATGACAAGAATGGGCTTATGATACTTGCTTTGGAGAATTTGCATTTGAACATAAGGTATAGGAGGTTCTTTTTGGTTTATAAGATTGCAAGGTAGGATGGAGTAGCTGGGATGGATATAATGGTCAGAACAGTC
The DNA here is from genome assembly GCA_032878935.1 of Erythrophleum fordii. Taxonomy (NCBI): domain Eukaryota; kingdom Viridiplantae; phylum Streptophyta; class Magnoliopsida; order Fabales; family Fabaceae; genus Erythrophleum; species Erythrophleum fordii. The sequence goes on from JAVQMF010000055.1 coordinate 4,608,146, forward strand.
TGAATGGTCTAAATCAGAGAATTCTAAATCTGATAGTTGGAGTCCAAGAAGGGCAAAAACTATGTTTGCATCAACATCTTCTTATTTTGAGAAATATTCTTCAATGTCATCATCAGCAAAAAGAGGGATGCTGGCCTAAACTTGTTAAAGGAGCTTTACATCTTTCTTAGTTTTATTAAGACATTGTTTAGAAAAATGCCCTTTTTTTCCACAGATGTAACAATAATCTCTTTTTCCATATTGCGTGAGCTATCTTCTGAAAGACCTAACTGGTTTTTTATGTCTCCTTTGTTTGTAGTACTTATGAGATTTGTAAGGCTTGACATAAGCATGCTTGTAATGGGATTTCTTCTTTGTTGGGCATGAACATTTAATTTTTTCTTTGCACTTGATTTGTAGATAAGGCTTTTTATACACCTTTTGTAGGGCAAGTTTTCCATCCATTATGGAATCAAACATTTTGTGTTGCTCACATAGCTTTTCAAGAGTAGCTATGGTTAACTAATAAATCTCCCTAAGAAAGATGTCAGTCATATCTCTTTTGAGGGATTGAATGGCTCTCAAGAGTTTTAGCTGTAACTCTTCTGATAAGGAGGCAATAAATGTATGTCTGAGGTTGACATCATTGAAACCATTAAAAAGATAATACTGCTCCGCCATTCTTTTATAATGGAGATTAAGATCTTTTTTCTTCAAAGAGCAACATTTCATCTGAAAATATTCTTGCCTTTTCTATTTGTCAACAAGATGGAAATTACTAAGGAATTCTTTATGAATAAGACCAAGAAGGTCATTAGCACTACCAGCTATGATGTAAAATCATTGTCTATACTTTCCTAAGCTTTAAAACCATTCTCATAGAGTGCCAGTGAATCTGGTTGTGAATTCAGTGAGAGTCACTTCCAGATTAGCATTTAAACAAGTCTCTGAAGATTAATTCATGTTGAAAACTCATGTAACTTGTCTCTCCATTTATTAAGAGGAATATCATCAAATGTAAACCAGGATCCAGCAATTAGATGAGGTTGAGCTTGTGGAGGATCGGGGAAAGTTGTATAATATGATTGGTCAGCATGATCATCATGTTCGATGTTTAACTCATCATGTTCCTTAACATGGATGGTGTTTACCATACAAGGGGTTGGATACTTTACAGGTTCATCATCCTCAGAGATAAGGGGTTCAAGGCCTATGATTTGAGATTGGTCAGAATCTATATCGGAAGGATAAGGGATGATTGTTGATGATAGGGAAATTGTCCCAAAAGACTTGGGTAGTTCTGTTTGAACTTGTTTATTTTTTTGGGTATCATCAAGGTGAGAAGGTCGAGTTTCTTTAAGGGAAAAAGGTAGAGTATAGATCTATAAAGGTTTTATAAGAGGGTGTTCTAGAGGTTTTGTCCAGGAAGGAGAGGCTTCATGTTGTGAAGAAAAATGAGGTGGTCTTTGAGGAGGACGAAGATTTTTAGGTGGAGGTTAAGGTTACCTAACTTGAAGCTGCCTAGCTGAGCGGGACTAAGATAGTCTTCTTTCTTTCTGAAGACTTCATAATTCATTTTAAAACATTTGGAATAGTCAGCTTGTTGTGGGTAAGATGAGTATGGAGGAGTTGGATATGGGTTATATGATGGCATAAAGGGAGAAGGAAAAGGTTCATAAATGCTCTGAGATTGATCTCTGGCTATATCTTTTTCAATCTGATCAATCTAAGACTTTACTTGCCAAAGTTCTTATTCCTTCTGTGTAAAGGCTTGACCCATATATCCATGGGCAATAAAACTCTTAAGTTCTGCATCCAGAAAGGTAACCTGCCATTAAAGACGATCATACAATTCTTGGACATAAGAAGAAAGTCCATCAAGTCTAGAATTAGTATGAGCTGTTTAACTGGAAAGATTCTCAAGGTGAGAGTTAATCCTTTGAAGAACTTTGTTTTGAGCTGTAGCATTATGGGTATGCCAGTTGAGAACTTCTTTAGCTTGTGAGATAGGTCTCAAGGCACCACTAAGTGAAACTTCTGTGGGAATAGAATACAGCTTATATGTAACATTGGTTTCAGGATTAGTTCTTTTTTTCATAGAAAGAAATTCATAATCATAGGTTTTCGATGCATTGGAAAACATCATACAGGGAATAGGTTAGGACTGTGGTTGTATGGCAATGATAGGTTCGAGTTCTGAAGGGGGAGGAGAAGGAAGAAGGTCATCATGACTTAATTCCTTAAGGAGATCATATAAGGTTTCTGGCCTAGGTTTTGGAGATTTGATACCAAGCCATCTTGGCTTTGGTGGGTGGTCATCATCATCAGAACTGTTACTAGGCTTATGGTGAGAACAATGGCCTGATTTCTAAGATGGTTTGGGTGGCTGCTTTTTCTAGTGTATGGCATAGGAATCACGAGGTTGCCACTCATTATCTTCTAGTCCTTCCCAGTTTTTGAGGTCATGGCATCCATAATCAGGGTCGCACTGTTACACGCACATAGATGGATCACAATCCCAAAGAAATTGTCTATTTATTTTTTCAACATAAGTATAAGACCCATCTGAATGAAACTAGTGAATGGGAATTAGACCTTTCTTTTATTCTTGGGTGACCACAGGGGTGATCATCATAGAGTGATTCAACAACCTTGAAGCTAAGGTGGTAGCTTCCTCAGACCCAGGTCTCTTGAAAGTAGATTTGACAGTTCCGTCAGAGAACTTCTCTAAAAGAGGAAGAGCAGAGGTATGAAAAGTCTTCTGCCCGCCATGAAACTCTTTTTCATAATTTGTCACCCATTCAAGAGGCATAAGTTGGAGTAGATCTTCTTTGGGAATCTGCTTAGAGATCTAGATAATGGTTGTATTGTTTGGTTTGTTAGATACTACATAAAGAATATCATCAGTGGTGTTTTGAATGTGAAGGTCAACTAATGATTCTGCAGACGGTAAATCATCTGGTAGTGGAGCGTTACTGGTACAGCATATGCAACTTGTTCAACACTAATGATCTAAACTTGTACTTTTAGTCTAGTAGATAGAGTGGGATCTGATAATTTTATGTTGAAGTTAGGCACAATGGTCAGGATCACACTTCCACCATTCAAAGTAACAAGGGTAGCTCCAATCAAAGCATTTTGAAAGGAGGTATAAGAGGTATCAAAAAGGGGAACACGAGTGACGGGCTCGTCGTGCAACCCTCAAAATAAAACTAGGTTGATCTAAAAATATAGCAAGTGGCACAACCTAGGTCATCTCCCTTGGAATTGGAATTCAATGTTCAATTGGGTTCTCTACGTGTTCTAAGGTCCTAGAACTATTTAATTTGGGAGATTTTTAATTGAATTAAACTATCCTAAACTGAATTGAAACAAATTTCCTAATGTCTACTTAATTGGATGAATTGTGATGAATGATGGGCTTGTGACTAGCTTAGGAATTGTCTCTTGGTATCCACTATCCTTATCCTATTCCAATTGTGATTAATTATGGCCTAAGAATTCCTAATTATGTTCATTACAAGTTATCTTGAGTTACCACACAAGAATCAAGAGATTAACAATCTAATGTTGAATTGAGACCTCAATCCCGCATTAAACCGTTAACTCTTGTCTTTAAGATCAATGAACATCCAATTTGATTGATTAACTAATTAATTATCTTATGATTCATCATCCAAAAATGTTTAATTAACCAACTAAACACTAAGGAATTCTCAAATCAAACAATCAAGCACAAAATCGCACTCATGCAATTCATCGAACACCTTCGTGGCATACATGGGAGATTAAAGAGAATAATGAAAAATCAAATTCAAATCCAACCAATTAATCAACAAAAAATGTTTCCTAATCAGTGTCTAACCAGCCACTAATTAATTACACAAATTTCAAATCAAATACAACTCAACCGAGATTGTACAGAATAAGAAAAAGTGTAGGAAAAATAAGAAAATCTTAGCCAGAATTCTGCATTCTTCCAAGGATTCAAGCTTCTACTCAAGAGTTTCCTCCCTTGCTAGCCTCAAGATGAATGAATTAGATCTTCATTCGGTGGATGGATGATGGAGTATGGAATGGAGAGATGGATGTGTGGATGGAGGCGTAGGAGGCGAGGGTGTGTGACCGAATGGTTCTCCTCCTCGTGAATGAATGATGGATGCCCCCTTTATAGAGTGAAGGCGTGAATTAATAAAAGACGGCTAGGGTTTGTGTGAATGGATGAAAGAATTGGGAGAAGGCGTGAATGGGCTGGAGTGTGCGAGGTTGATGGCGTGATGAATCTGGACGCTGGATGGTTCTCATTGAAATTGGCCTCTTTCACGTGGCTTGCTTATTTTTCACGTGCTCCCTCTTCAGCTCATGCATTCACGTTGCTTGCATGTAATATAAGGTGGGCCCCATTGCTTTTATTTTATAATATTCTGTTGCAGTTTCTTATTCTTTCTCGTTTTGCTGCTGTGCTTCATCGTTCTGTTGCTGTCCAGATTTTCTCTTCATGCAGCTGCTCTTTGTTGCTCTGTAGTTGTTGTATAGACTTCAACTCATTGCCTTTCATTCTTAGCTTCAGTTGCCTCTTCGTTGCCTCTCTTTGTTCTGCCCAGCTCATCACTTTCACCACGTGTTTGTTCTGTTCTGCATGAAAGCTCCTTCTCTCATCTCTCTTCCTCATCCAGCGCTGAAGCTTCTCGCGTTTCTCGTTCTCTCCCTTGTTTTGCCTTTTGCTTCGTGCATGTTTAGCTACTGCCCCCATGTGATTTTCTTCCTCTTTTCTTTTCGTGTTTCTGCTTCGCTGTTTTCATGCTTCTTCCTCAAACCAGAAACCACAGCTTCTCTCGCCTTCTCCTTCAACGTCAGCTCCTTGCTCTTCTTTAAACAGCGTCTTCCATGGTTCTGTTGCCAGCCATGCAAACCCATGCTTCATACTTCTTTATTCTTTGTTCACGTTGGCCTTGGCTTCCTTTTCCAGCTATTGTTGCTTCGTCTAGCTTAATCTGAACCCATGGCTTCTTCTCTCCAACACCATTTGTTTTTGTATGGTATGAAGCTCGTTGTTTCTCTCAAAGAACCAGAACCATTAGCTTCTTCATTTATTCTGTGTTGCTCCTGAACCTCCTCTGTTTATTCATTCCATCTTCATGCTGCCTTGAGCAAAGACATGTACTTCCTGGTCCTTCTTTGATATATTCATCCAAGGATCCATGCATGATCACTTCAACTCCATTCCTTCTTTTCCATTGCCCAAAATCTGCATAAAAACAAAGGAGAAAAATCACAAAATTCATTTAAAATGATTTATGCATTTAAAATCAATTATTTTGCCAATTAATTCATAAAGTGTAGAGAATGGCTACTAAAATGAAATTCCATCTAATTAAATCCATTAAGCCTTATTTAACTATCAAAATGGTTAAGTTAGGAGGAATATAGTGTATAAAAATTATGTTTATCAAATTTCCCCACACTTAAACCTTTGCACTCCTGGGCAAAGCTCAAAATCCAAGATAAAAGAATGATTTGAAACACCCGGCTTGTGGAATGGCTAGTGGAAAATGAAAATGGGAAAGGGAAAGTAAAAATCACAAATTAGAGACTAATCATAACTTTTCAATACTTCAACAATCCAAGCTAATTTCACTCGCATCAAGAATTAAGCTCCATGGCAATTTATTTGAAAAGAATGAATTGAAATGCATAGCCTCTCATGGATTGGTTTAGTGTTTACTCTCAACTCTCAAGTGTTTAAAGGGATGTGTTTCACTCAAATTTCACCCGTCAAAGTTCACTACCATAAGCTTGTCAAGCTTCTAAATCTCCACCACCCATGCTAAATGCAATACACAAATCAAAGGACTTTATTTAGGGTTGTAATGGGGCTAGGGGATGAAATGAATGGATAACAAAAACAAGGAAAATACAAAACAAATGGATACCTTAGAACTTCAAGAGCAATCAAGAAGATTTGGATAGAGAGGAGTGTGAATTTAAGGCCTTATTTCTAACAAGTAATATGCAACTATAAACTTAACTTAAAACACTTCTTTCTTTTGATTTTCCATTGCTTTTCCTTTTTTTTTTTCATTGCTTTTCTTTTGCTTTCTTTTTGCTTTTCTATTCTTTTCTTTTGCATTTGCAAATTTTCTTTTTTTTCTTCTCAAAACAAATTCTTTGACTAACAATGGCCTTAATGGATACAAATCACACATTCACCTATCCTATTTAGATGTAATACTCCTTGAAATTCCTAAGGCATCTTAAAACAAGGTGGAAAATTTTTTTTTAATGGCTATAGGTTAAACAACAAAAGAAAACAAGGCTCAAAGTGGCTAAACAATGGATAAAATGAATGTAGGTTGGCTTTTTGGCTATCTAGCTTAAAATAGAAAGGAATGCCTTATCATTTTCATGCATGCAAATGCAAATGTGGTCTCAACAAAGAATCAAGATAAGTTCTAGAGTGAAACAAAGATAGGTGAAAACACACTAGAATTGAACAATTAAGGCTCAAATCCTCACCAGCTAATGGCTATCAAATAATTCATTGAAATCAAATTCATTGCCACTTCACTTGAATCAAGACACAAGATCCATCACTTATCATGTCTAAGCAAATCCAAGCTATAATCATCTCAACTTGCAACTTTTACAGGGAATTTTTTTTTTTTTTTTTTAAATCATACTATTTTTCAAAAAAATTTTCAAATTTTTTTTTTTTAAACAAGGAAAAGATGGATGAAATGGATGGAATGAAATGACTTTCCCCCCCCACACTTAAATATTGCATTGTCCTCAATGCCAGCACCAGTCCAGTAAATAGATAATCAACACAATATAAAGAGTAGAAAGGGAAAGTATACAACCAGATGAACTTGAATATGGAGATCTCAAGGTAGGCTAAGATTCCCATGTAGCTGGTTAGCAATTTATTTCCTATAAAACAAAATCAAAATGAATTGTAATATAGAAAAGACAAAGAAAACTAAATCCTAAGCTACAAAGAACTCTATCAAAGACTAACTAATCATACGTATCAAAAACCAAAATTAAAACTACTTTATTCCTTCTCAACTGGACAAATTTGAGTCTCACTACTTTAAAACATTTTGATTGATCATGCAGTATTGATTCATGGACTTCCTCAACCATCAGTAGTTTAGGAAAGTCATTTTCAGCAAATGTAGGAAAAGTAAAAGAAGAAAGATCAAATTTAGGACAATTAAAACTAAAGAAAGAGAATATAAAATCAAACTTAAAAACACTAGGCTCTAGACTCTTTAAATATCTATCAAAACCAATAAAATCCATTAGACTCTCATTAGTAAGAGTCACTACATCCATAGGAAAATTAAATTGTAACTTCTCACAATCCTTTGAGTTCAAGTCCTTCAAGGTATCTGGCAGTTGCTTTTCCTCTACTGGGAGAGTCTGTGATTTGTTGGGAACTATTTCACCAACCTCAGAAATCTGTTCAGGACTCTCAACAATAGAGACGACATCTTCCCTGACCAAAGAGACATCAGTAGGCTCATAACATTCTAAACAATGATCAACAGCAAAATCAAGTCTCCCACTAGTATCAACAATAGTACAAGCATCAATAGGATTTTCAACATTAGCAGTATCACTATGCATACTATCATCAAAACTAGTATGATCAGTGGAATTAGTCTCATCAGTCATTTTAGTGCAGGCAAAGGATTCCATGGATTCAGCAGACTTATCAGACTCCAAAAACTCATTAATGTCAGTACACATAGGACATGTATGCAATTCATCACACAAGCATTTAAGAGTTAAGTCTGATTCATCAACAAGTTGCTCAACAATTTTAATGTCTATATCATTATCACCACATGCTACATCTATCACTTTATCAGTCATACCACCATATGCTAGTGAGGAATCATGTTGATCAGAATATGTGAAGGACTCACTAATCTCAATGGAAGAATTAATTTGGGAGCATCTATCACATATAGTAGATTCAACACACATACAATCAAGAAATGCATCCAATTCAGTTATGTCACATGATCCAGATGGCATGTTATCTCTAAACTCAGTAGATGCATCATCAATAAGCTTCTCAACCAATTCCACACTAGGAACAGCATGATCATCACATTCTAAGTCACCCCCACACTTATCTTCTACCCTAGGCTCAATAGATTCATCAATTGATTCAGAAATAAAATTTTCACTATAATCACAGCTAGGAGTAGACATCCCAAGTGCATCAGTACATAAGGGTTCATGAGCATCAACAAATGTATCAGTTTTGTTCAATGCATTACCACAATTAACCACATCAGGAAATTCAACAACTATTTCTTCATCAACAAAATCATCATGCAACTCAAAATCAACAACATTATATGCATCAGGAATCAAAGTGCTATCATGTATACTAGATTCAGTTCCAACAAATTGTAAAACATTAGAAGATGGAAGGATATTACCCAATGGATAAGACTCTTCCTCCTCTATGCATTCCCTTCTAATTTGCTCTTCAATTGATTCATTAGCACTTGAAGTCGGTTGATTCAATTGAATTCCTGAATCCTTCATCATGTTGTCAAGCCTTTGTTGCATTTCAAGATACCACCGTTCATGTTCTTGTTTGAATTGAAGATGTTCGGCATCCCTTTGTTGGATTCGAAGATCTAAGTCTTCCATTAGCTGCATCATCCTCTCTTTCGAACTTGGTTCCCTTTGAGGCTCTTGTTGCATGTACCCCTCATGGTAGTTGTAAGGATGATATTGTGGCTCTTGCCTATGGTAGTCATGGTATGGTTCATGATGATGGTGGTAATTTGGGTGAATCTCATATGGATGGTGGTATGGTTGGTAGTTGGGGTGAACTTCATAGGAATGATGGTGTGGTTGGTAGCATGGTGGTTGGATTTGTTGGTATTGTTGGCTTTGTTGATTTTGCCTTTGTCTTTCAAGAACGCCTTGAAGCATTGTCTTGAGATCATCCAACTGCCTGGAAGTCCCATTATTTGTATAAGGATCATAAACACCTTGATTAGAAAAATATGGATTCATTTAAAGCAAAAATAAAATGAGAAGTACAATTACTTTTAGCACAAAGCAAAATCACAAATAACTATAACTAAAATTAACTCAAAATTAAGAAAATCAAATCAAATAAAGATAAGAAGTTCCTAACAATGAAAAACACTCTAAAACAGAGCCTAATGACACAAAACAAACTCACAAAAATTAAAGAAGATAAATCCAGAAAAATTGAAAAATTCCTAAAAAATTCGAGAAAATACTAAAAAATTAGAAAAAGTGCCTCAAACGTTGGAATTTGGCCAAAAAATGGTGCACCTAATAGCTTTTCTATTACTTTTGCTCAAAACACCAAAAAAACCTTGAAAAACAAAGTATGAGAATTTTCTGGGCACTTTGAACGAAAATTCCAGCAACCAGGACACTTAACGCCAACACCGAAATTAACCGATTCCAAGTTCAAAACAGAACGAAAATCAAATCAAAACAGAACTAAAACAAAGATAAAACAAAACAAAAACACTTAGAAAACTTTATCAAACAATTGAGACTCCAAATTCCCCGGCAACGGCGCCAAATTTTGACGGGCTCGTCGTGCAACCTTCAAAATAAAACTAGGTTGATCTAAAAATATAGCAAGTGACACAACCTAGGTCATCTCCCTTGGAATTGGAATTCAATGTTCAATTGGGTTCTCTACGTGTTCTAAGGTCCTAGAACTATTTAATTTGGGAGATTTTTAATTGAATTAAACTATCCTAAACTGAATTGAAACAAATTTCCTAATGTCTACTTAATTGGATGAATTGTGATGAATGATGGGCTTGTGACTAGCTTAGGAATTGTCTCTTGGTATCCACTATCCTTATCCTATTCCAATTGTGATTAATTATGGCCTAAGAATTCCTAATTATGTTCATTACAAGTTATCTTGAGTTACCACACAAGAATCAAGAGATTAACAATCTAATGTTGAATTGAGACCTCAATCCCGCATTAAACCGTTAACTCTTGTCTTTAAGATCAATGAACATCCAATTTGATTGATTAACTAATTAATTATCTTATGATTCATCATCCAAAAATGTTTAATTAACCAACTAAACACTAAGGAATTCTCAAATCAAACAATCAAGCACAAAATCGCACTCATGCAATTCATCGAACACCTTCGTGGCATACATGGGAGATTAAAGAGAATAATGAAAAATCAAATTCAAATCCAACCAATTAATCAACAAAAAATGTTTCCTAATCAGTGTCTAACCAGCCACTAATTAATTACACAAATTCCAAATCAAATACAACTCAACCGAGATTGTACAGAATAAGAAAAAGTGTAGGAAAAATAAGAAAATCTTAGCCAGAATTCTGCATTCTTCCAAGGATTCAAGCTTCTACTCAAGAGTTTCCTCCCTTGCTAGCCTCAAGATGAATGAATTAGATCTTCATTCGGTGGATGGATGATGGAGTATGGAATGGAGAGATGGATGTGTGGATGGAGGCGTAGGAGGCGAGGGTGTGTGACCGAATGGTTCTCCTCCTCGTGAATGAATGATGGATGCCCCCTTTATAGAGTGAAGGCGTGAATTAATAAAAGATGGCTAGGGTTTGTGTGAATGGATGAAAGAATTGGGAGAAGGCGTGAATGGGCTGGAGTGTGCGAGGTTGATGGCGTGATGAATCTGGACGCTGGATGGTTCTCATTGAAATTGGCCTCTTTCACGTGGCTTGCTTATTTTTCACGTGCTCCCTCTTCAGCTCATGCATTCACGTTGCTTGCATGTAATATAAGGTGGGCCCCATTGCTTTTATTTTATAATATTCTGCTGCAGTTTCTTATTCTTTCTCGTTTTGCTACTGTGCTTCATCGTTCTGTTGCTGTCCAGATTTTCTCTTCATGCAGCTGCTCTTTGTTGCTCTGTAGTTGCTGTATAGACTTCAACTCATTGCCTTTCATTCTTAGCTTCAGTTGCCTCTTCGTTGCCTCTCTTTGTTCTGCCCAGCTCATCACTTTCACCACGTGTTTGTTCTGTTCTGCATGAAAGCTCCTTTTCTCATCTCTCTTCCTCATCCAGCGCTGAAGCTTCTCGCGTTTCTCGTTCTCTCCCTTGTTTTGCCTTTTGCTTCGTGCATGTTTAACTACTGCCCCTATGTGATTTTCTTCCTCTTTTCTTTTCGTGTTTCTGCTTCGCTGTTTTCATGCTTCTTCCTCAAACCAGAAACCACAGCTTCTCTCGCCTTCTCCTTCAACGTCAGCTCCTTGCTCTTCTTTAAACAGCGTCTTCCATGGTTCTGTTGCCAGCCATGCAAACCCATGCTTCATACTTCTTTATTCTTTGTTCACGTTGGCCTTGGCTTCCCTTTGCAGCTATTGTTGCTTCGTCTAGCTTAATCTGAACCCATGGCTTCTTCTCTCCAACACCATTTGTTTTTGCATGGTATGAAGCTCGTTGTTTCTCTCAAAGAACCAGAACCATTAGCTTCTTCATTTATTCTGTGTTGCTCCTGAACCTCCTATGTTTATTCATTCCATCTTCATGCTGCCTTGAGCAAAGACATGTACTTCCTGGTCCTTCTTTGATATATTCATCCAAGGATCCATGCATGATCACTTCAACTCCATTCCTTCTTTTCCATTGCCCAAAATCTGCATAAAAACAAAGGAGAAAAATCACAAAATTCATTTAAAATGATTTATGCATTTAAAATCAATTATTTTGCCAATTAATTCATAAAGTGTAGAGAATGGCTACTAAAATGAAATTCCATCTAATTAAATCCATTAAGCCTTATTTAACTATCAAAATGGTTAAGTTAGGAGGAATATAGTGCATAAAAATTATGTTTATCAACGAGCTATAGCTACAATCCCTTTTCTTCTATGAAAGGTAAGGACTAATCTAAGGGCTCCAAGATGGAAGTGAGAATAGCCTTGATAGATCCAGTGAGAAATGAAATTAGAGGGAATTTCCAGAGTAACATATTGTTCAGCTTGGGTTGACTGAAGCCCACACTAATCTAGTTTAGTTCCTTAGACAATTTCTTTTATTAAGGGGTTTCTTGGTGAAAAGAGGTTACAGATAGAGCGAGTGAAGGATCTATTTTAGTGTTAAAGTTGGTTAGGGTTAAGAAGAGAAGTAATAGATTCTTCTAAGCGAGACTTTTCAGGAATATAGGTAACTTCTACGAGGTTATCTATCTTATTAGAAGCATGAGATATACAAGAAGGGGGAATAGATCTAGGTATAGAAAAGGAAGAGGAAAGATGAACAGGTTCTTCTATATCAATAGAGGAAATAATAGATATGATGTTTAAAATACCTTTTTACTCTCTTTTACAATTAAAATTGAAAAGGAAGCTTTAGAATGCTAGTTATAGAATTTAAAGATTTGGTTGCACCTTAGTAAATATGAAGCTTTCTAATGATAATTTAGGTTGTTTAAGAGTATGAATAAATTCTCAAGACACCTAGGAAGCCTCACATATGCCATTTCCTTAAATGAAATGAAGCAATCTCCATGAATGCTCTAAACCTCCATAATCTCGGCCAAGCAAGGTTAAGGCACCTAGGGAGTGTTTTAATTTATTCCAAGTTTAAAAGGGGATTAAATATGATGGAAGAATATCAAAGAAAGCCTTGGAAAAAATTTAGAGGCTTAGTTTGTGAGATAGAGGTGTAGGTCCCATAATAAGACTTAAAGAAACAACTTGTGTCTAGGTTCTTGGGAATGAACTTGTGATAACTTCAAGGAATCTAAATGGAGTCAAGAGACTTAAAATGAATGAGAAATGGGAGCCAAGATCATGAATTCTCATAGTTGCTTCATAAGGTCTTATATGAAAGCATAATGGAGTCATAGAATAAAGTAGCTTCACATAGAGTGTGTATGATGTCAAAACTTGTTTCCATGAGTGATTTATGTCTCTTTTGATGTGTCTAGGCTAAGAGAACAACGGGCCACTTAATAGTAAGGCTTGGCCAAGAAAGGGGAGAAGAGTTCAAGAGGAAAGTGTTGTGCTCTTGCTTCAAGGTAGCTCTCTAACCTTTCTCACAGCATAGCTTAGTTGTTTTCTTGTCATTGAGTGCTTGTGTGTATGTTTGAGCCATAAGAAATGTTTCTAGCCAATGTTTACATGTTATGGTACCATTATGTGTTATGAAATATGTTCATGATTGCTTATGGTTTGCATGGGTTTGGTTGTGCCAAAAGTTCGTTAGCAAGGGTGAGCATGAGCTAAAAGTCTCTAGAAATAGGTGAGATAAAGCCAAAAGTCTCAAGAAAAGTGAGGCTTAGTCAAAATTCCCTTGAAAGTGGGTGAAGCTAATCCAAAAGCCCCAAGAAAGATGAGTGAGGCAAGACTAATGCCCTTGAGAGCTTATGCTTATTATGTATGAGTTTATGTGACAAGGAAACTGCCTTATACATGTTCACTAGTTGCTTGGATATCATGCATACATTTTTTGACTTGTTTATATATCTATTATGTATGTTCGAAAGGATTAAGGGCTACTACGATTCTTTGAATCTCACTCTTCCCCTACATATGATTAACCATGTCTAGGTGAGCCAAGTGGACAAAGAAATGGAGGCCAACAACCTTAAGGATCAAGACTTTGACAAATGGTTATGAAAAATAGGCATTTTGATGGCATATTGATGTCAAACTATGTGTCAAACTATGTAATAATGAGATGTATACTTGATGTAAACCCTTGAACATGTTCTAATGTATGTATAAATGGTGCATGTTTCAATGTGAGAGCTAGATGAATGAGAATGTGAGATTTTGCCACCCACTTGCCCTTATGTGATATGATGTACTTGTGTATGTATGCATGTGGCAAGGTGAGATTGAGCTCTATGAGGATTTGGATCATTTGAAATGCTTTAATATATGGTATGTATGCTTTTAGATTTTCCTAAGTAGTTGTGGAAATTCAAGAAAAGCTTTTGGTGTCTTAAAATCTCATTTGAAGCTTCAAATTTGACTATTTTATATGCTGAACCAAAGTCTAACCAAATAAGTAATTTTTTTCATGAAATTTGGTCAGAAAGTAGGTCTCATCTAGAGATTTCCATAGAGTTAAAGAGTACTCAATTTGGAGCTCTAGAAAATTTATTATGATTTTTCAAAATTAGCCAAATTATGCAGAAATGGTATGGTTATTGTTCATTTGGTTAGTTTTCTTCTCTATATCACATGTAAGTCAAATGAAGTCTAATGCTTATGAAATTTTATAGACATAAACTAGACATCATAAGCTTTTCATAACCACTAAGATCACCTCATTTAGAGCTTTAGAGAGAGATATATAAATTTTTGAGGTTGCATGACAATACCAATAATGCAGCCTAACTTGAGTTACTATTCCATCAATTTCTGGTAGATAAAGGCTATTTTCATTAGTCTGAAATTATTTTTAGACCAAAAGTAGACATCTATAGCTTTCCAAAATGGTATGCTTTGCTTTAATTTTAACTTTTCTAGAACTAGTTATAAACTTTCAAAGTTTGTATCAGAAAGTTGGAATCTGAACCTGATAGCAAACCATGGATTTTATGAGATGTAGCTTAAAATCTGAACTTCTTGAGATATTTGGTGATGGTTATGATTTGTATGAACATGTTATGAATAGAAAATGGTATTCATGAGTTCCTATGGTCCATGAGCATAAATTAAAGAAATGAGATATTTCATAACACCATTAAATCCCATTAAACCTCATACAATGAGATGACACAATAAGTTACTCAAATAACTCTAAACAAGATAACTATATGCACAACAAGCCACCCTCATTAGGGGCTTCACAACGCAATATGATGTAATTATTATTAAGTTTCAAATACACTCAAGTTGAACATAACTTATGATTTTAGTTATGAATTAACTAAAATCATTAAGTTTATACCAAATTTGAATAAATTAGCTATTCTAATGTCTTGCACACTAAAACTAAATTTTAAACTTATCTTTATGTTAGAGTTATTCTAATAAAAATGAAGATATAATTGCAACCTAAAATTCACTCTTATAAGAATTTAGGTTAAGTAGTCAAATTTTGTAAGTATAGATTTTTTTAATGGAGATATGGTATTTTTTAAAATTCAATTGTAAACTAGATGGAAGAAAAAGATTGAATTTTATTTTTGAAAATAAAGATAAAAATTTCTATATAAATCTTGTAAAAAAATATGTTTTGAAACAAGGAAATTTGAAACTAGAGATGGAATTTAGTGTATTTAATTCTGCCTCAAAAGGGTGAACTTATTTCTAGAAAAGAAAACCAATATTGGAGATGAATTCAAATAAGAAAGTTTCCATCCAAAAGATTTTGGAATTGGACATGGATAATTTTTGCCCCAAATTTCATGTCAATAAAATGGAAACAAAATTGTTTTTCACTTTCCCATTGGAGATAAGAGATTTCATCTCAAATTCAGTGTGTAATATAGAAATAATGTCATTTACTTTAAAGGTTAGAGATGAATTTCTATGGTAAATATTGTTGTTTAGTCTTACGTTAATTTTACCCTTGGTTTCCTTTCTTCGTTGACACTTCTTCTTCGCTTTGTAAACCTAAGTCACTAAAAGGAAGAGAAGTGACCACCCATTCACCCATTTCCCCCTTTTCATTCCATCATTCTATTAGTAAGAAGATTGATTGTTGAAGAAAATCACTTTGAGCGGAGTCCATTAAGATTATTGCTATGAGAAATTGAGAACTGTCTTTCCCATTTCAAACTATATTTATGTTCTTCCCCTTCTTAATTTCCATTAAATGCAACTTTAAAAGAATGAATATTTTAAAGTTGATAATTTTGTTCCATGATCAAGGCTTTTCATAATTGGGTCTATTGCCTTATAGTTCTGTTTTCTCAAAGTTGCTTTAAGTGCAACTTTTTCTGTCATGCCTACACTAATTTTTCAATTTGTTGATTGATCTTAAGATTCTTTCATAGGGAATTTTGATATTAATTTTCATTTTCATGTCTAAGAGTGACTTTAGAATTTTTCTTTTTCTTTTTTTATTACTATTACAAGACTCTAGAGAGAGATATTGAATCTCTTTTTTATTAATCTCCAAGTTTTCAAATAATCCCTACTAGAAAAAGCACCAATCTTGCTTCATGCAAAGTCTGTGCTCCTAAATGTATAAGACTTGTCTTCTTGTAGCACTAAAGCTACCTAAAGGTATAACTTATATAAGATTAGTTTTAACTTATATAAGGTTTGTCTTATTGTAATACAAAATCTATTTGGAGGTATAATGTCATACCTATCTTTATGAAGATTATTTACATCATTTAACTATTACTACACTTTTAACATCCAAAATGGTCTGTTTACATACCAAATTGAGTTGTAGGGGTCATATTTCAGATTTTTCCTTTTCTTTATTTATATTATCATAAACACACTTGGTTTGGTCCATTTTATCATGAAACACACATTGTATGCCTAAGGAGTCTCTATAGCCTGAATTGGTACCATGAACTATAATATGCCCCAAATTTCAAAGAGTTATAACTCGAGTTACATAACTCTAATTCAAACAAATTAAGTGTCTACAGAAAGCATATGATGTGAACTTTATGTCTATAAAATTTCATGAGCAACTAAATTTGTTTGGCCCCTCAAAATGCAAAAAAAATGAACTGGACAGTATGAACAGTATAGTGACCATTTTACATAATTTTCTAAACTTAAAAAATTCGTAAAATATTCTATAGAACTCTAAAAATTTCCATTTTTGTCTTGTTAGAAAGTCTTATTCAAGATCTAACTACATGCCAAATTTTATCCACAAAAGAGGTCATTTAGACAATTTGTGGTGGATGTGAAATTTAGGACTTTTTAAACCAAATCTTTAGTTCAAAAGTGGCCTAAATGGATTCCAAATTGCACTCTTCCACTTTGAGTGAATTTCAATCATCCTAGGCATCCAATCCATATGATCTAACATGTAAAATAGGGCTTGCATAAAAATATGACCCTCTGGCACCCAAGATTACATATACACAACCTAGCTCTACATATGCAAGATTTTGCACCAATGGTCATATTCCACCACAAAATGCCATATATTCTTACTCTCATGCTTATATATATAGCTCCATCATAAAATATGGTAATATACATCATGTTACATTACAAATCATCATAGATACATAAGGCATGATATCCATATCATTCTAGTACATTCATCAAGTTTAAGTATATTAGATATTCCTACTACATCATTCAAACATCTAGCTTTTCTCAACTTTCTTGCCCTTGCTTGGAGATCCTAAAATAGTTAATGGGAACATATAGGTGAGATTCTGAGAAGAATCTTAGTAGCCAATCTCAACCAATCAATGCATACAAGAACACCATGAGGAAATGCAACACATGAGGTGGAAGAACGTCATTCATATGTCTCATATAACTCAAATGCAATCTTTAACTTAGAAACTCATTTCTCATTAACCCATGACCTTAAAACAAACTAGCTAGGCTCAACTAAACTCAACTGAGGGTCAAGGAAGAGCTATTGAACTCAATTTTATGCCTTATGGAGTTAGGAGTTGCAAAACATGTCAATCTCACGCATAAAACTCATTATGGAAAATATATCAAAGCATAGCTTGTAAATACATAGCAATAATATATACAAGCATCTCAACTCAATCAAGCATTCAACTACATGCAAGATAGGGAGATAAAGCTACCTTAAGACTTGTGAGGCTTCAAGACACCACTAACCCACTTGCTCTTGGTTTTTCCTTTTGTCTTTCTTTCATTTGACACCCACACTTTGGTGAGTTTGGACTAGCTTAACCTACACATAGCAATTACAAGGCAAATCAATTCATTTTGATTCATTTTAGGTCTTATTATCTTTATTTAATCCCATTAAAGTCCAATATGGAATTTAAGGTTAGTTTAGACCCAATAAGAAGCAACCCTTGGTTTTCACTTTCTAAACCCCAAAATCTCACTTGCTATAAGTCTTATATCCTTAATGAAACTCATTTGATTCATCATATGCTTGGTTAGAAGGATTCAAGACCAACTTGCTTCTTTAATCTTATTTAGGCCTTAAAAATTTAATTTCAATTTAAGGCTTCTAAATTCAATCCAATGGTTCTATAATTATTTATTCATTATATCTAAGTCTCTTAAATCATTGGGACTCAAGAAAACACTCCCTAAACTATGGTTTTTTGGAAGCCTAATGGAGTTTTACTTCTTCTCTTTGGAAATTTGATGCATGTATACATTCCTTGGCATCTCTCTTGTTGAATTATGAATTCATGTAGCTTAAAATGCCTTCTTATAATTCCAAAATGCTTAAGGTGCAAAGGAAACCCTAATTGCCATAAGTTACATTCTATAAGCTTTTGATGAATTTCATTGGTTCCATCTTGTTCTCCTCATTCCTAAACCTCTAGTTCTACTATGTTTTATTCCAAAACAAATTTCCTTTATGAAGCTCTAGGTTTGGTTGAACATGGAGAGAAAGGAGAAGTCAAGAAGAAGTAAGTTTCTCACTATGAAACATACGTTGTTTCAATGCTTATCAAGAGGAAAATTTGATGCTACACTTGATTTCCTCAATTCCTTTCTTTAAAGAAACTAGCCATATAATTGCTTCTTTCAAGAAGCTAAAACCACAAGAGAGAGAGAACTTAGAAAGGAGAATAAGATTAGTGAAAGTAAGACCATGGAAAAGATCATATTTACTTAACTATTCTTAGCCTTCTTCCTTCTCCTTCCTCCCTTCTTTGGTGCATCCTTAATTTTATTTTTAGAGTATTAAAAGTTAGTTTGGGAGTTGGTGGTGTAATGTTCAGTTTTCGTAAAAACGACATAAATGGATACGTTTTCAAAGTAGATCCTCTGAAATGAATTGGTTAAGGTCCAAAAAAATTAGAATAATGATCTAGACATTAAGTAATGAAATTAGGAGGCCAGAGGTGCCCTGAAACAAAAGCTAAAATAACCAGACAAAAATTAACGAAATAGCTACGTAACATAATGACATTTTCATAATTTTTAGCAAATTTTAGAATTCTCACAGGAGGGCTTTTTAAATGAAAAATTTGAGTTTTTTAGGGTTCCCATAGGCCTTGAAAACACTAAAAAGTTTTGAGACAGTTAAAATCGCTCTGGTGTGTATTTTCTAAAGTTGATTGACCCAAATTTTGACCTTTTCATTTGAGAAGGTTTTAACTCCAATTTGAGTGATTTCAAAGGCATTTTATAAGATTGAAGACCTAAATTTTATGATGGAAAGATGATTCTTAAAAAAGAGCTAAAACAAACCAGAAACAAAACTGTCAAGATTAAAGGACAAAATTAGAATTTTTGGAAACAAGTCTTGAACCTTAGCTATATATATGACCAGCCCCACTCTTCCCTTCACTTATCTCATTTTGTTTCTACCCTAAACTAGAGAAAGAAGAAAGGGAGTGAGTTACACAAAGGATAGGAGAAAGGGAAGAGAAAAAGCAAGGAGAAGGTACGGTTTTTCATAGATTTTCTTAGTTTTTCTCTAGCAAACTCCTTCTCCTTTATCTTCCCTTCTTTCCTATGATTTTATTGAAGCTTTTTGGTCTATTTTGAGGTTAGACCAAGGAGCTAATTTTTGAGTTTGGAGAGGAGAAGCCAACCAAAGTGAAGAACAAGTAAGGAAAACCAAGAATCCAAGGTATTTTGTTACTTTAATGTTTGCTTCTTCTTGTTCTTCCTCTTAAGCATTTTGTCCCACCTAAGACCAGCCCTAAGGAGTTGAATTTCTAACCAACGCAAGGATGAATCTTAGGAAAATAAGGGAGGAGAACAAGAATATGCAAAGGAAACAATTAAATAACCATTAGATTTCAAGATAGCAAAGTTAGGGTTTCAAGTGTTCCTTTAAAATTTTGTTTTAATGCAAGAGTTTTTAGGCCAAAATGAGTGTTTGAATGAGCTTTAGAGATCCCTAAGAAGCTTCTCACATGCATCTCCCATCAAGAAAACAAAGAAAACTCACTTGGTGCCTCCTTGAAGCATAGCCTTGGCCTAAGCTAGATGGAGCACCAAAGGGTAATTTCAATTTGTTCCAAGCTTGATTTTGAGTCATATATGATGGGAGAAGATGAAAGAAAGCCTTGAAAAAATTTTAGAAGTCATGGATAGTGAGATGTAGTTATAGGTTTCATATTATGGCTTAAAGAAGTAACACCTAGTTAGGCTTCTTAAATTAATTGTGTGATGACTCCAAGAGTCTTAAAAGGAGTCAAGAATCATAAATGGATGGAAAGAATAGAGTCAAAATCATGTTTTCATAGGGTTTCTTCATTAGGTGCATTATGGAACCATATGTGAACCGTAGAAGCAAGCTAGCTTTTCTAATGAATGTGTGGCTTTATAAATTGTTCCAAGAGTGTAATTGGCTTCCATATGATGTGTTTAGGCCAAAGGAACCAAGTTCCATCTCCTTGTGTGTATGTGGACATGGGAGAGGAACCAAGTTCAAGGAAGAATGTGTGCATTTGTGACAAAGGTAGCTCTCTCTTCTTTCTCTTATGTATGAGTGGATGTTTATCTTGTCTTTGAATGTGTATATGTATGTTTTGAGCCATGAAAATTGTTTTAGTAAGTGTCTAAATGCTATAGTACCATAATGTTATGTTATGCATTCAAATGATGCTTTATGAAATTGCTTTAGTTTGCTTAAGTGTAGGGAAGCCAAAAGCCCCCTAGCCATGGTGAGGATGAGCCAAGAACTCTCCAAAATAGTTGAGGCAAAGCCAAAAATCTCCTAAGAGTAAGACTTAGTTAAAAGCCTTTGAGAAAATGGGTGAGGTAACTCTAAAATCTCTAAAGAAAATGGGTGAGGAAAAATCACTTGCTTGGCAAGCCTATATATGTTTCATATGACTTCTTGAATGCTAGAAATATTCTATGATGATCACATGTTCCAAGATATCCATGCATGTATTTTTAGACTTGGATTTGCATTCTTCATATATGGTTGAAAGGGGAAAGAGCTATTGGGATTCCTAGAATCCCATTCCTTCCTCCCCATTTGTCTAACATGATTAGATGGACCAAGTAAGCCAAGAAATGGAAGCCACCAAGTCTAAAGGAAGAAGATTGACAACATGTGTGATTTTGCCATTTTGTAGCCATATGAACGGCATATGATGTAATATAATGTTGTATATGATGTATGAGTCTATGAACACTTGTAAATACATGGATATATTATGTATGTATGAGATTTGATGCCATATGTATGATATTACATGATTTGGACATTGAATGGCAAGAACTAGCTTATGAACTCTTGTGTATATCTTGGGGTGAGAGCATGAGTTTATGAAATTTGGGTTTGTACACTTTTAAGACATGTTTAGTAGACCATTTTGGTGCTTTCCCACGTGCTCAAGTGGTCATGAATATCTTAGAAGCAATTTTGGACCATTTGAGACTCTTAGAAGACATCAAAAGAGCATTTTTGGAACCCAATAACAAGATCTAACCAAATGAACAAATTTGTCGATGAAATTTGACATATATATAGAACTTATTTAGAGCATTTTAGGAAGCTAAATACCATATTATTTGGAGCTCTATGGAATTAATTATAATTTTTCAAAATTGTCATTTTTCTACTATTCTGTTATAAACATTGTTCATATGGTTAGTTTCTTGTCTTGTGTCATTTGAGAGTCAACTAGTATTCAATGCTCATAGAATTTTATAAACAGAAACTAGAGATGATAAGCTTTCTATGGCCACTAAGATCACCCCAATTGGACATCTGAGTAGAGAACTATGAATTTTTAAAATTCTATGATAGTACTAGTTGCGATAGGCGACCATGGTTATTGTTGAATCAGTTTTCGATAGCTAGACGTCCTTGCTCTAGTATAGATTTATTTTTAGCTTAAAGTAGACATTGTATCTTTCTTGAATGGTATAGTATGCTTAATGTCGATTTTTCTAGAATTAGTTATGATTTTTCAAATTTCATGACAAGTTGAAATACCAACCCGAGGCTGCACATGCTATGTTTATGCATATACTCCATTAGCTCGAGTTCTTGGCCACTTCTTAAGATGGTCTTGAGTTGTATTTGTGTATTTATATATGAAAATGCAGTGGATGAGTTCATATGGTCCACGGGACATGAAACGAAAAATTTATTCACGACATAACACAGATTAATTGAATATTTCAATGGCTTTTATTTGAGAAACTTGTATGATTCAAGGAAGTGAGTCTAGAAATGATGAAAGATGAGCTTAATAAATATGGTATTACATTTATTGGTATCAGAGCAAAGGTTCAGGCACTTTGATGTAGGTTGTGGCTTGTGAATGTGAGATTTACCTTAATGTATATGAGTTTGTCTTTGTATATGAGCTAGTTGTGGATGAATTGAGTATGATGGTAGTGAGTATATTCCTATTTAATGTTAAAGTTTGCTAATGATGTTAATGTTTTCCTTTGAGTGTGATGGTGTGAGTGTGTTCTTGTTTGAAGATCTTCTCATGCTACATAATCCAGGCCTCAACTTTCTCTGTGTTCAATTCACCATCAAAAGTAGGAGGCTCGAATTTTCTGAACTGTACTATAGTCTGCCTAATAGAAGGTTGCTCCCAGACTAGAGGTGTCTGAGTAGGTGGAGCCTAAGACATCTGTTGTATCGTATCTATGGCTATGGGTTGGAATTAGTCACCCCTGAATACTCGAGACGATCTGAGTGTTGTGGTGGCTATAGGGGAGGAAGTGTAGGGCCCTCACTATCTCTCTGTGTAAGTTATTCCTAAAGCTGCATGATCATGGCTTACTGTTGATCCAGGTGAGCCATAATAGCCTGAAAGGCTCCAGCCATGGGATCACTGGACTCAACTCTATCCTCAGCATGAGCCTCTCTAGAAGGCCTACCTCTCCATGTGTTCACCATCTTTTTGAAACATGATTAACAAACTTTAGCATCAAATAGGAACACAACCACCAGCTTCACACTCAATTCATACACAAATGGCTCACATATAAAGGAAAACTCATATTCACAAGCCACAAATCATATCAAAGGGCCTTAACCTTTGCTCTAATACTAATAAAGTGTAACATTATATCTATCTAACTTATAAAATCTCATTTCAAGTTCATTTCTTTCAGCCAAGCAAAATTTCAAGAAAATATTCCATTTGCATAGTAAATAAAAATTTCATTTTGTGTCTCATGGACCATATGAACTCATCCATCTCATTTTCCTATTTAAATACATACATACAACTCAAAACCATCTTGTAGCATACATACATAAAATAATATAACGTTGTCTCGGGTTTTGCTACCAAGTTTCTTATGCCAATTTTGAAAAATCATAACTAAATCTAAAAAAATTGAAATCATGCATACTATACCATTCTAGAAAGGTAAAGATGTTAACTTCATGCTAAAAATAAGTTTAGATAAAAATAGGAATATTTAGCTAATAGAAATTAATAGAACAGTACCAAAGGTACTATTGCATCACTAGTACTGACTCCAAATTTCAAAAATTCATATCTCTCTGCTTAGACATCCAATTGAGTTGATCTAGGTGGCCATAGAAATTTTATCATATCTAGTTTATGGATATAAAATTTCATGAGTTATTTGATCCTCGAATGACGTAGGAGAAGAAACTAACCATATGAACAGTAACCATATCAATACAACAGAAATTTAGCAACTTGGAAAATTCATAATTAATTCTATAGAGTTCCAAATAATCTAGTCTTTAGCTTCCCAAAAGGCTCTAGATGACATCTATATGCATGATAAATTTCATGAGGAAATTTATTCATTTGGTGAATTTGTGCCATAGGGTTCCAAATTGTCACATTTTGACTTCTTAAAATGTCACAAATGGTGCCATTTAGCTTTTCGCTATTCCAGGGCCACTTGAGCATGTGGAAAAGCATAAAAATAGCCTATTAAACATGTCTCAAAGGTCTACAGACCCAGATCTCACAAATTCACTCTCCTACTTGATGACATACACATGGAACATACAAGCTCTACCTTGCCATTCAACGTCAAAAACATGTCATTCCATTCATTTGCTTCCAATTCTCATATATGCATCACATATCCATATATTCATATATGTTCAAAAGGTCATACATTATTGAATTGCATCTTGTGACAACAAAGTAGCTACAGAAAAGCAAAATAACACATTTCCTTGTCATTCTCTCATCTTCCAACTTAGTGGCTCCCATTTCCTTGCTCACTTAGTCTACCTAGATATGTTAGGCAATGAGAAGGGAAGAGTGAGATTCTAAGAATCCTAATAGCCCTTCTCCCTTTCCTTTCAAGTCTAAAAATGCATGCATGGTTATCTTGAAATGCTTAAACATACATAGAATATTTCCTTCATTCAAGAAGTCACATATAACATACATAGGCTTGCCAAGATAATGGTTTAACCTCACCCATACCCTTTAGGCCTTTAGACTTGCCTTCGCATTTTCTCAAGAGACTTTTGACTAAGCTGCACTCTTCTAGAGACTTTTGGCTTTGTCTCACCCATTATTAGGGACTTTTGACTCATCCTCACCTTAGCTAAAGGATTTTTTGCCTCACCAAGCTCAAGCAAATCAAAACATGTTCATAAAATATCTTTCAAACACATAAGCAACACATCATGGTACCATGGCATATACATACTTGCTAAAAAAAATTTTCATGGCTTAAACATACACACACATATTTAAAGACAAGAAAACATCCAAGCATGTATGTAAGAAAGGAAAAGGGGCTACCTTGTACACAAGAACACACTTTAACTCTTGGAACTTCTTCCTCTCCCTTGGCCAAACACCCACAAGAAGGAGGGGCTTGATTCCCTTGGCCTAAATACATCAAATAGTATCTAGTTATGCTCTTGGAACAAAGTCTAATGTCCCACATACACTAGAAAAGCTAGATGGCTCATATGGTTCAATTATGGTTCCATAAGGCACCTAATAAAGAAACCTTAGGAAAACATAATCTTGGCTCCATTCTCTCCCTTAATCTATGACTCTTGACTCCATTTAGGCTCCTTAGGGCCATCACACATTCATTTTAAAGAGCCTAGTTAGGTGTTACTTCATTATAATACCATATGGAACCTATATCTCCATTACACTTTCTAGGCTTTCTAAATTTTTTCAAAGGCTTCCTCTCATACTCTCCCATCATATATGACACAAAAATAGGCTTAGAAGAAATTAAAACATTCCTTTGGTGCTTCTTCTAGCCTAGGCTGAGACACCCCTCAAGGAAAAAGCCTATAGAGTTTTCTTTGCTTCTTAGATGGAAGGTGCATGTGGGGAGCTTCCTAGGGATCTTAGGAGCTTATAAAAACACTCACTTGGGCTTGGGAACTCTTTGATAAAATCAAATTTTTAGTTGTGTTCAAGAATCCCTAACTTTTTCTTCTTGAAAATCAATGGCTAATTCATGGTTCTCTTTGCATATACATGTTTCCAACACTCTAATTCCTAAGCTTCATCATTGGTTTTGCTCCAAAACAACTCTCTCATGGCTACCCATATCAAAGCCAAAACATATGAGAAGAGAGGCAAAGAAGAGTAAGCATGGAAATAGCAAAACTACCTTAGTTTTCTAGCTTTCTTTAGATGCTTTTTCTTCTTCTTTGGCTCTCCTCCTTTAATTCAAACTCCTCCCCCCTGTTCTAGGCTTAAAATAGATCCAAAAACTTCAATATAACTATAAAAAGAAAGAAGAGAAGGAGGAAAAGAAGTTTACTAAAGAGAAGAGCAAGAAATTCCATGGATTTCTATACCTTTCACTTAGTTTTTCTTCCCCTTTTTCTTCTTCTCTTATGCACCTTTCTCTCTAGATCTGCCTCTCTATTTTTGGTTGAAGTAAAGACGGTTTAGGGAGGGGAAGAGTGAGGCATCCCAATATAAGAAGAAGGATTAAAGATTTGTTCATTAAAAATTTATATTATGTCTGATTTCTTGGCATTTTTGCTTTAGGTTTGTTTTAGCTCCTCTTTTAGAACCATATTTTTTATCATAAAATTTAGGTTCTCTACCTTATAAAATACCTTTGGAATCACTCAATTTAGAGCTAAAACCTTTCCGAAAGGGTCAAAATTTGGGTCAACCATTATTAGAAAATATACATCGGAGGGGTTTTAACTGTCTTGAGGCTTTCCATAATTTTTCAAGGCCTTCGAGAATCCTAAAGAGCTCAAATTTTCATTTAAAAAGTCCTCCTATGAGTATTCTAAAAATTACCTGAGACTACGAAAATGCCATTATGTTACATAACTATTTCGTTGAATTCTGTCTAGTTACTTTGGCTTGATTTCCAAGCATGTTGGACCTCCTATTTTCATTACTTAAGGTTTATATCATTATTCTAATTTTTTTGGGCCTTAACCAATTCATTTCAGAAGACTTACTCTTAAAACGGATTCATTTCCATCATTTTTATGAAAACCAAACATTACAAAAGGTGCATAAAATGAAAGTAGATTAAAAAAAATTTGGCAATTTTATTCAGAACCATCAACATAAGAATCTTTGTTGGCGGTTATTAGAAATAACCACCAACAAAGATAAACTTTTGTGGCAGTTTTTGCAAATAACCGCCCACAAAAGTTTGATTTTTCTTTTCAGTTAATTACAAACTACTAACAAAACCAAGTTTTCGCTGTTGGTTTTAAACTGCCAACAAATCTGACGCCCTTTTGTTGGCAATTGAGTTGTTGGTAGTTACGAGCCACCAATAAAAGTGAAAAATAAGTGCCAACAAAACCTTTTTCCTAGTATAGTGGTAATTGTAAGGTATAAACCATATTTAATACATTTTGTGTATTGTGGGCGCCTATGTTTATGGATTGACTAGGCACTACAAGTGTGAATTTATTGATTTATTTTTATATAGCAATTCATTTTTCAATCCCTTAGAAGAATTACTGAGGTTTCACTAAAAGAATATCATTTTTAATAAACATATTGCCAATAATGAAATAATAATTTTATTCTAATGTTATATTTGGCTTTGATATATTAACTTAGTCAATAATGAAAATGAAATAATTATGTACTCATATGTATGAGATTTGAAATTGCAATCTACACAAAACCATAAACATATGACGATAGAGATATGAATTTTGTTAAAATTATGATTTAATAGTATCTTGACAAATAATATATATATATATATATATTAATATTTTTTTATTTTTTTAATAAAGAAGAATAGGAAATTTTTATAAGTTTTATATAAAGAATAATATAAAATATATAAGCAGTGACCTTTTATTGTAGACAAAAACTTTTAACATATGGTTAAGTATTATAATTCTATATATTTAGAGTAAATATAGAACAAAATTTTATCGATTTAATTATATTTATTATTATTATTAAACTTATCAATCATATTTCTAGAATTGATTTCACTTTTTTGACAATTAATGCTTTTTAATATAGTAATAAATATCATAGAATGAACAAAATATTGTTCTACATATAGTTGTTATTCAAATATTATTAAGGTTTACATTAGATCAAATTCATATATAGTATCATCATTTTTTTGTTTGTGGTTCAAAGCCAAGTATTTTGAGGCCACAAATATAGTACATAGAATTTAAATGCTTCATGCAATCCTTTTTTAATTTTTTTGGGGTTTGCCATGAGAATCCCCTCATCCAAAGGCTATGAGACTAAAAGGGCACCTTAATAGGCATATACACAAATGGTTCCTACGATGACAATTTGGAAGGACACATTATGAGGATTTCCACCCATTTTTTTTCAAACATAAACAATGTATTTCCTCATTGTTCAAGAATGACCTTGGCACATGATACCATCTTTGTAATGGATTACCAAAGTTAGAGTTGTAATTTTTCTTCTTGTATACTCCTCTGTAGTCACATTTCTCACCATATCCATTAGAACTAGCAATCAAAGAAGGCCAATAATAACCAATGCTTTACCCATTTACCCAAGCTTGTCCTTTACCTATCATACTCACTATATAACACTTTTCCTACTACAAACACCTCATATAGAATTTAAAGGAGTCAATGGAAACTTGAACTGATTAAAATTTAAAAAAAAAACTTTCCCATACAATTTCACTATTCATTTGGTCATTCCCAGAATTTTGTCCAACATTGAAAATACATAATTAATTTTAGAAAAATCGTATGAGATTGGTTTAGGGCTCTACTTCAAGCTCTCTAAGTCTTTACAAGGAAAAAAATACTTACTTAGCGAAGTACATATAAATTCATATAAAGTTTCCCCTAGAACAAACTAGACGGTTCTACCCCTCATTTGTCATATTATTATTACTCTGCCTTATATAAGCACATGCATCTTTGCATTTTAGGCATGCTAGTCATATTCTTTTTACTTCAGGGTTAGGTATATATATGTCTTTCTGTTACATACCCTATTATCATATAGTATTATAACACAACTCATACATAACACAATCTAAAGATATTTAATTACATGACAAATACGATGCATAAAAGTAAGGTCCTCAATTTATGCCTCCACACCATTTCCCTTTCTTTGTTTGAACTCGGGCCTAGCATAGGCTATATTTGGGGTGAGATTATGAAATCTCAGTAGTAGTAAACTAGTCTCATTCACAAGCAAGCATGTAAGTACATAACATAATGTCAATCAAGGTCCCATATACCATATAGTAATACAAGAAATTTCATACAAGGCAAAGTACAATCTAAGCATGCATGTCTCATCTTATAGCATAAATGACAACTTGATATAGCATAACACTCATCATTATACAAACATACAAGCTTAAAGAAAGAGAAAGGAAAACTACTACCTTAGCAAACTTTGCTCCTCAAACCTTGGAGCTCGGTTTACTTGCTTTTGGAATTCCTAAACAAATATCAAACCCTATAATCATAATAATAATTCATTACAATCAATACATAAACCTTAACTTCTAAAGTAGTATGATCCTTTTAAACTCATTGGAATCATTGGAATTGGAAAAATCTAATTCCTTACCTTCCAATCCACTATGGCCTAATAGTGTGCATTTCTTGGCCAAAATTTAGAAATTTTATTCCATGAGTTTTGGGGGCTTTGCCATACATATTCCTAGCTACATATACCCTTTTGAATCCATTTGAATGGATAAAATTATCAAATTCCAGCCCCAACAACACGTTTTGGTCATAACATTACCTAGCTCCATTTTAAGCCCAAAAGTGAGTTTCTTTAATTCTAAAAATTCCATAGCCTCTTACTTTATGTTTTAGGACTTGAAATTTGGTATTCATGACTTTAGGACATTAAAAAGACACCATAAAATGTTGAAAAAATTCGGACAGCATCTCCCTAACATTTCCATTTTCCTAAAAATTACAATCTTTGTGTTTTTCGAAGTTCCAGCACATAACAAAAATGGATGAGCTCATATGGCCTCCATAGTCAATATATAAACTCCATTCCTAGGCCTTCATATTCAACATATAAACTCTATTTCTAATCATCCATATGCTGTCCAAAAGTGGCCCATAGCTAGGGTTTAACAAAACTAACTTAAACCATGTGATTTTTAAGTGCAAGGTAGAGAAAACTTACTCTTTAAGCTTAATCCTTACTTCCTTTGCTTTTCTTACGCTAAAATCCCTTCTTTTCCCACTTAGAACAACATGCCACCTTGAAGAAAGGATAAAGATGCTGCTGCCCTTTCAAGAAAATGATTGGGGGATGAAGAAGATGAAGAAATTTGGAGAAGAATGGTAGTAGTTTCACTTGATTTCACTTCCTCTCCCACCTTTTCTCCTTTGCTCTCCTTCTTCACGTTTTTTGTGACACCTTAATCTCCTACCACTACCTAGCCTCTCCATAGGCTCGATTCCATATGATTTCCAAAGAGTCACTACTCTCCCGTGGCATTTACATGCTATGAACCGGGGTTTCATATACTCATCTTTTACCCCGTGGGTCCTGTGAACCCATCTCAAGCATCCTCAACTCAAACTCCATATAGATGACTCATACATAGCATAAAACAAACCATAGGCCACGGGTATAGAGCCGAAAACCATAAAAATTTCACTTTTTCACTTGGGCCCAAAAGTCATATTTTGGCTCTAAGTTTGGAAAATCATAAGAAATTGTAGAAAAATGGGAATGCAGCAAACTATAGCTTTGTGGAAAGATCTAAGTGTTACCTTTACACAAAAAATCATTACCAATTAAAATCTCAGCATTTTGACCAAGTTTGATATCGAAAATGGGACGAAGGTCCAGCTGTCACTGTTTCTGGTGCAGCTTGCTGTCATGACTTTCGAAAATTCATAACTAAATCCACAAAAATCCAATCTAGGTAAATTATACCAATTCGGAAAGATACAGATGTCTACTAGAGGAGAAAAATAAGTTCAGATCCGTTCAGTAGCTCCTGCACCCCGAAAACCGATGGAACAGTGATGGGGGTCAGATAAGCTCACTGATGCTGATACAGAACTTCAGTCGGTTCAATCTCTCTCTACAGACCTCCGATTTGGGTGATTCTAGTTCCTACAAGTCACTTTGGTTTTATAGTTTATGTGTATAAACTTTCACCACATTTGGAATCCATTTGGTCTAAAAGTACTATAAATTTCATTTTCTAGTTTAGATGAATAGTACATGACCAATCCATTAAATTCTCCCAAATTCAACAATTCCCCAAATATTCTATAATCCTCCAAATATTACCCACTTTAGCTTCTCAAGAAGCTTTCTACAAACTCTAGAGGCATGCTAAATTTCATGGCAAACGGAGCTCATCCGGTCATACTTTGACGGAGCTCACAAAAATACCGGTTTTAGTACCCCATAGGTCCAAAACGGGTCCAAATAGCCTCTCTCACATTCTCACTCCACATGGACAAGTTTAAAAGCATAAAACTAGTATATCTAACATGTCCATATGATCCAAATCATCATACAATCAAATCTCGCTATGCTACGGCCAAATATACACTACTCCATACATGCAACAAAAGGGGCAAAACCCTCATTTCCATTCATTTGGCTATAAACATAGGTCATACAATATCCTTTCATACATTCATACTTGTTACAATCTTTACATCTCAAAAATAGTGGGCACATCTTCATTTGGCACCACTTTACATCATATATACATCACAATATCAAAACATAAACTCATAAATAGCTACGCAAGCTCCTAGGCTCCTTGGTGTGTGCTCGGTTCTCCTTGAGCTCCACCTACTTGAGCTCCACCTAGCATATTAGTTGGGAGGGGAAAGGGGTGAGATTTAGGGAATCTCAGTAGCTCAAGCACTCAATCCAGCAAGCAATCAAGGCATATAACAAGTCAAAGCATGTGAATAAGCATTTAGCTATTCTCAATCATCCAACACATAATGTACATGCTATGGAATTCACAACAATGCCAAAAATGGGCTCCAGGGACTTTTGGTCTAGCCTCACCCGAGTTTAGGGACTTTTGGATGGCCTCACCCGAGTTTAAGAACTTTTGACTTGGCCTCACTCGTTTGAGACTTTTGGCCTTGTCTCACCTATCTCAAGGGACTTTTGGCTTCACCTCACCCATCTCATGGGACTTTTGGCACTACCTCACCCGAGCAAATCTCACAATTCAACACACAAGCATATTGGCATCAATGCATCAAAGCAATAGCATATGGCATATTCCATACAACAAGCATATACATATCATACAATGACTATCATATCCAAGAATGCAACAAGAAAGAGTGAAAAAGAGAGCTACCTTTGGAGCCAAAGCCAACACAAGCTTTTCCTTTCAATTTCTCCTCTCCCTCCTTAGGTTCACAAACACACCTTGATGTAAGTGTTTCACTTGAGCCTAGACACACCAAAAGCATGCAATTACTCTCTTGTAATTTAATTTAGAGCAACTCTTCTATCACACACAACCTAGGGTTCTCTCTCTAGAATGCCATTACCCCTTTCTCTCTCTCAAGCTCCCATGGTAGTGGAAAACCCCATTTTCAAAGAGAACTCAAGGATTCAAAAGAGTTTTTCACTTTCCCTCTTCTGACCCATGCTCAAAATCCGTCCATTTTCACAAATAAAACCGCAGAAAGAGAGGGCAAAGGGAGGGGATCAGAGTTCTAAAGAGAAATGGGAGAAGTTACCTTACCTTCCCCTTGATCTTCCTCCTTCTCTTGATCTCTCACACTCTCCACGTCTCTTTTCTCTCTTTGGGTCGAAGCTTAGGGCAGATATGAGAGAAGAAATGAGTTTGGGCGCTTATTGAAGTCTGATTCTCGCTATTTACTCTCTTCCGGACTGACTCTCGCTACGGCGAAAACTAAGCTTCGCTATAGCGAGCTCGTGTAATCTGGCTTCGCTATGGTGAGGTGTAACCTTCGCTACGGCGAGATCGAGTCAGTTCCCTTCGCTATGGCGAAATTTACCATTCGCTATGGCGAAATCGCGTCAGTTCTAGACTTCACTCTCGCTATGGCGCACGCTACAGCGGGCAACTCCCTGGTTTTTGTATGGGCTGCTGCCAGCACTCGCTATAGCTAGAAACGCCTTCGCTGTTGCGAACTAGCTCTCTCGCTGTAGCGAGACCGTTTCTCGCTATTGCGAGAAGACTTGGCAGAAATTCTAGATTCCGTAAATTTCCAGTTTTCACTTTCTTTCTTTCCCCTTTCCTTTTCTTTTTCCCAGTTGTTACATTTTTCTCTCCCTCTCTGTAACAAATGTAATTTTCGTAAAATGACAAAATGAGCCGCATAAAAGAAAGTCCTCTAAAATGACCTAGAAAATGTCCCAAAAAATTTGGGTAGAGTCTTAGACTCTTAACAATGATAATTCTAGGCTTAGACGGAAAGAAAAACGAAGTTAGGATAGAGAAATAATTTGCAATGGGAACTGACGAAATGTAATGGTATTTTCGTAAATAAGTGTAACTTTTGGAAAAACACATAGGAGGGCTTTTAAATGAAAGTTTTGAGTTTCCCAAAGTTTTCAGAGGCCCCAAAAATCATAGAAGGCCCTGGGACTGGTAAAGCCCCTTTGGTGTATGTTTTTAAACGTCGACGAGCCTAAACTTTGACAGAGTCATTTGATAAGGTTTTAACTCTAAATTGAGTGATTCCAAAGGCATTTTATTAAATTAGGAACCTAAATTTTATAATGAAAAAGACGGTTCTAAAAAAAGAGCTAAAATGAAGCCGAAACAAAATTGCCATTACGAAAGGACACAATTAAAATTTTTGAAAAAGTATGCTTCTAGAAACTCCCACACACTTCTCCCTTCTTCCTTTATCTTCTTAAGCACGACATTTTCTGCCTAAATTTCAGAAATGAAAGCTCTCTTCTAGGTGCACAAAAGTAGGAGAAGAAGGATGAGAAAAATCAAGAAAAAGGTAAGGAAATTTGTAGAATTTCATGCTCTTCCTTCTTCCAACTCTCTTCCTCTCCTTCTTGGCTTTCTCTCCATGGTTTTCTTTGGATGATTGGTTCTATTTTTGGTTTAAAAAGAAGGGGGAAAATTTTCCTAGGAGAAGAGAACCAAGCAGAAAGACACTTGAAAACTCACTTGAATCTTAGGTAATCTTTCCTTTTTGTTGTATCTTCTCTTCCCCTTCCCTTTGTGTACATTTTGGCCAAGAATAGAACCAAAGGAGGGGAGGATTTTCTGTCTAAATACAAGGAAGGAACAAGGGTTTTAGGCCATGGGGAGATGGAATATGGCAAGAAATTTTAAGAAAAACCAATAGAAAACAAGTTTGAAAAGTATAGTGTTTTCTAGGGTTTTGCAAAATCTGATTTTGTGTGAATGTTTTCTTGGCTATTTGAATGTTTCCTTGAGCTCCTAAGACTCTTAAAAACCTCCCCAAATGGCTCTCCCATCAAGGAAAAATTTAAAACTCCAAGAACCCCATTATTGCTCATAGGTTCGGCCAAGCTAGGATGGAGAGGGTAGAGGGTGTTTTAATTTGTTATAGTCTTGGTTTGGGACTTTATATGATATTAGAAGATGGAAGAAACCATTGGAAAAAATTTAGGAACCATGGATTGGGAGATGGGATAATGGTGTCCATAATGGTGTCTTATGAAGCAACTTGATTTTCCAATTGTGCAAGTGAATGTGTGATGACTCCATAGACCTTAAATGAGTCCAAAAAGTCTAGAAACAATAAGATAATGAAGCCTAGAACTTGAAATGCAAGAGTTGCTTCATTAGGCCAATTATGGAACCATAATGCCAAGTATGAAACCAAGTGTGGGTTTAAGCTTTAGTTTAGTGTCTTGGCTTGCTTCAAGTGTGTAATTGTGTGTTGTTTATGGTGTTTAGGCCAACAGAACATCCACCCACCTAGGTGCACTTGTGAGGTCAAAAAAGGGAAGGAGAAGGATCAAGAAAAGCTTGTATAAATCCAAGGTAGATCTCCCCCTCATTCTTCTTACATTCTTGTGTGCATATGTATGTTATTGTATGCTTGTATGTGTTCTTGTGACTTAATGATATGCCATTTGATGCCTTGACTTTACATTGGTACCAATGTGTTTCCTTGAATGGCTTTGGTTGTGGAAATGGCTTACAAGGGTAAGGTGATGTCAAAAGTCCCTTAATGAAGGTGAGGAGATGCCAAAAGTCTCATGGCATAGGTGAGGCAAGGCCAAAAGTCTCTTAGAAAGGTGAGGCCAAGTCAAAAGTTTTTAGGCCAAAAGTGAGGCAAATCCAAAAGTCCTAGAAATAGGGTGAGGCAAAATCAAAAGTCCCTAGAGTATGGTCTTGGCTTGAATGTGAATGAGTGGCATGGGAATTGTGACTTTGCATACTTTATGGTTGCCAAACCTTCCATACATATGTTTTGATGTGTATATGCCTTGAATGTGTGTGTGAATGGGTGTGTGAGTTATTGAGATTCTAGGAATCTCACTCCCCTTCCCTCCATTATTTTGAAATGCCTAGGTGATATTCAAGAAACAAGAAGTGCAAGCCAAAGACCTTGAGAAATTGCATTTTGTATATTGTGTAACCTTATTTGTAGTTGAATGTCAAAGTGAGCTTGTACATATTATTTTTGTAATGTAAGACCATGAACAAATATAAAATTATGTATGAATATGATGTAGATCTTATGTGACACTAAATCCATGGAATTATGCAAATTGGCTCTCGGATGGCTTGATGCAAGTATGCATTCTTGGATGTGGAATGACCAAATTTAGATGCATGGGGTTTGGGACCATTTGGACAATTCCCACAAGTCATAATTATACTTTTAAACTTGCCCAAAAAGTGCCAAACTCAACAGGAGGCCATTTGGACTAAAGTGACTCTTGATAGGGAGGAAAAATGATCATTTCATGAGGTTATATCACTTTTTATCCAAATGAGCTTTTAATGGTCTAAAATTTGGCATATTTCTATATCTCATTGAGATATTTTTAGGAAGCTAAAGTAGGTAATTTTTGGAGGTCTATAGAATATTTGGTGAATTGTTGAAATTGAAAATTTTTCTAGTTTTGATCACTGGTACTATAGCACTGGTACAAAATTAAATTCTGTCACTCATGAAGCAAATGATGTTCAATTGTCACAAAATTTTATACAAAGAAACTAGACACTCCCAATGACTTTTTTCACCAAAAATACCTCATTTGAATTTCTAGAGAGGGAGATATGAATTTTCAAAGAAACTATCCAATACTAGGCATACCACCTGATCTCAGTTACCATTTGATTGAGTTTCAAGATTTAGGCATACCTGACCTAGTCTGTAGTTATTTTTTTCCTCTAGATAACATCCACATCTTTCCATATTAGTATCATTTGCATAGATTGGAGTTTTTTGGAATTAATTGGATATTTTTTAAATTTGCTGCAAAATTTTATGATAGAACCAGTGGACAGCTTGACCTTTGGAATTTTTCGAATGTTAAATATCCTTTGTGTTGGATGTTATGGTCTGGACATATTTTTAACATAAAGTAGACATGTGTATCTTTCCATAATGGCCAAGAATACATGATTTTAATTTTTTTTATAGTTATTTATGATTTTTCAAAATTTGTCACAGAAGTGAGGAAATTCTGTCCGAAAATACATATATAAATATTATGTGTCTCCTTGCTTTCCACGAGTTGTAGGGCACTTTTGATAATGGAAATGAATTGTATCTATGTAATTAAATATGAGAATGTGGTATATAACCTCATATAGTCCATGTGACACTGAATGAAATTTTTATACGCGATGCAACGCTAAGAAACTCATTATTTTAATTGATTTTCTTGCTTCCTTCATGGAATTCATGACATGAGGCATGAAAGTAGCATAGATTGAGCTAGGAAATTATGGTATTATACTCTCCCTTATGTGTGGTGTGAAAATGGTGGAATGGAGGTGAAGGAGATGAACTTAAATGAAGTTAAATGGTCATACCAAATTTGGACTCTTGAATCAACCTTTTCAAGATCAAATCTTAGCATTCCATTCCTTTTTTCTTTTGATTTTCTAATTTCATGACTAAATATCTTCTTCCCAAAATTCCTTGGCCACACACTTAGATGCTTATTCTTAGCCCTTAAGTTATAATGATTTGATGGTTAGTGACCATGGTTAATTTTTTTTTAGCTCAACTATGGTTAATTTCTAACCTAACCATGGTTAATTCTTTAAACTAACTAAAATTCTTTCATTCTTTCATTTTTATTTATATTTATATTTGGGTTTCATCTTTTCCAAAGCCCTAATTATATCTTCTTTCCTTTTATTGGGCCTTTAGAATCGGCTATTGGGCCTTACAACAATCTAAAAATTGGTGTCCAGGCTCGATTAAGATTTTACAGTACAATTTATAAAATTTATAAATATTATTTCCTCTACTTTCTAGCCATATTGAGCCTCAAACATGGATCAGGGGCCCTCAACCTCGATCCTCATAAATTTCGGTGTCAATCAGACATTTGGGTCTTTAGGTGTAATTTTCACTGTTTTGTATTATGATTGTGCTCTAAAATTTTCATTTATTGCAATTTAGTCCCTAAAACTCCTTCAGGGTTTCTTAGCCCTTTAGTTATTTCTATTTCCATGGTTGTTACAACTTTCTCTTTCTATTTTGCTAATGGTTACTGATTGGGCTAACTGGATCCCGTTCGGCCATCCAAACAACGTGGCATCATTGGACTTGTCTCATCAAACAAAATTTAATCATGGGTCAGGGATTTCTGAGATTTTTGCCCAATTTTTTGATATTCGTGCCTAAAGGCACGAATAGAGGTGAAACTAGGGTACCATGAACTTTCGGGCAATCTATACATTTTGCCCAGCACATAACTTTTCTTTGCATTTTAGTCCCTGCCTCCTTCATACTTAACCTTGGAGACTCTTCGGGACCTTTTTTTGATCTTTTTTTTCTTTTTCATCTATTTTAGCCCTAATTTTTTATCACTTCTAGTCTTGACTCATCATTATTTGTAATCTAAAATATTATTCTAATTTTATTATACCTCAATTTACTCTATTTTTAGAACTCTCTTTCATATCTAGTGAATTTCATACGTAGACAGAAAAATCGTATGTTACGTTTCTTGCATTTTCTTACGTTTTCTTGCATTTTTGAGGGATCGGATATTACATTACCCATGCCTTGTAAGTCCACTACCACATATTCTATCCTAGAAGGGGCTTTAAAATGAGCCTTATACCAAGTCATTCTTCTTCTAATAAGAGGATTATTAGCTAAATATGTGTTCTATGTTATGTTATAGTGGCATTTAGCCTCACCATTCAAGCCAATTTTGTAAGACCAAGAACTATTTGACAAGTCAATAGTAACATTGTTCTTACCAATTAACTGAATTAGAACACCTACTATCTAGTCTTTATCAAATCAAATATTACACCATAATTCCAAAGCCTAACTATTGCACTAAGCAAAGTTATAATGTTTCTTCTTAGCTTCAAGGAAACTGGTGTCTTAAATGTGAATCCATTCCCCCATTGACTCAATTCGGATCCTAACTAATTTTTGTTAATAAAACTATAAAGAACAGGACCCATGGTGTCCATGCAAAGGATTGCATATTCCTAAGTGGAAGTGTGATTGATGTCAACAGTAGTAATGTACCACAAGTAGTCATTAACATCTAAAGATAAGTCTTTCTGCTCAAGAACTTGGTTTGTTTTGAATTTTCCTTGTCCTCTTAGGGTGTCTTTTATGGCCTCTAATCTCCATACCCAAGTGAGTTCAGTAGTTGATGTATGATCATCACTTTTTTTCACCATCATTAAAGTCTAAGTGTTAACCTTTTTAGTATTGAAAACCTCTTTATTGCAATTATCAAGAATGGTCACAAACCAAGCAGGCATAAAGTACTTGCCATCACCATCTTGTAAGTCTATATATGCATATTGGCCTTCATTAGTGTTGCTCAAGAAGCAAAATCTTCCCCTAGTGACATTACTAGTGTATGTGGTCAATGTAACTAAATTGCCAAAATCCTTGTTAGTTCTTATGCTATTAGTGAGAATCTTCTCCCCCAATTTTATTGCTGCATGAGGTGCTTAAGATGACCCCATTTGGGTTGATTCAAATGTCCATACTCATTAATCAGTTAATCGTAATCATATGTTATGATATATAGACCTCCCACATTTCATCCAAAGTTTGTTCATCCATGGTACATGTAGTAATTATTAAGCACCCTACCATTTTGGAAAAATGAGCCACTAAGAAAGCAGCATCTTCAGAACTCCTATGGGGATTCCTTTCGCCCCATTTTTGAAACCATCTAATCCAATTTTCATTGAATATTTTTGGGCTTTTCGGATTATTGGGTTGAAGATTTTTGTAGTAGTACTCATTATAGGTATTAATGATACCATTAAGAGCATTATTCTACTGACACATGATCCATGGAACACCAATGTTTTGTGCTAGAGCCATTTAAGCACACCATTTCACATACACCTTCCTTGCATCTCTATAACCCCACATGATATCTCTGTACTCATTCTCAATCTGTGCAAGAATAATGGGTCCTCCTTGTGACATAAAAAGCTTAGTTTCTTTGGCCATGTTCATAATTTGTAAAGTGAAAATTTGCATTTCATTCTTGAAAACTAAGTTGTCAGTTCTCATTTCAATCCCTGGCATTTTCTGCAACCACAATGGGAAGCCTCTATAGTTCCATTCTGCACAAACATAAGGACCAATCCTTAGAATGGCATATAATCCATCTTGTTCAATAAGCTAGAAAAATTTGATGACATCCAAGTTTCCTGAGAAGTTATACTTTTGTCTAATAGACTCATGGCGATCCTAGAAGATGTAGGCTTCTATGGCATCAAGACCCCCATCCTTGGCCTTTTGGATAATGTTAGGGCACATTTCCACTATGCTTCATGGATAGTGAACTGCTCTAAAAAAAATGAGGCATCTTTCTCCATTGATGATGAGAGCATTTGCATCATTTGATATCTCCATGGCATAGCATAAGGCTTGTAA
Organism: Erythrophleum fordii; assembly: GCA_032878935.1. NCBI lineage: Eukaryota > Viridiplantae > Streptophyta > Magnoliopsida > Fabales > Fabaceae > Erythrophleum > Erythrophleum fordii. The sequence goes on from JAVQMF010000055.1 coordinate 4,647,682, forward strand.
GGTTAAGCTAAATAGGATAATCTTAGCCGATGAAGAAGAAGAACCCATTGTAAATGAATCTTCAATTTTGTGATTGCTCATAAAAAAAAAAGGTGAGGTTTATATAAAACTAAGAAATCTTGAGACTAAAATAAAAAATTTCATGATTTGTTAGAATAAATGGATAAACTCTCTTTTATTAGAAAAAAGAATGGATAAGTACTCCTAATATGGAAATAAATATTTGATGCATTTCCCTTTGAATCAAGTCATGATTAATTCTATCCTCTAAGCCAATATATATATATATATATCAAACTTGGCAGCTAGCTATCATGTAATTGATTTTAACTTGTTAAGGCTGAGGAATTCAACAGTAAAGTAAATTCAAAACTAATATGCTATTTAAGATTTTCTTTTCTTTTAGTAATATATACTTGCTATAAGTAGTGTTTCCTTTCCAATTATTAAGATATATTTTGAAAACAAAGTCATATTGTGTTTGACACTCTTATTGGATACAACATGACACTTAAATTACATCAAAGCGCTATATATCTTATCATGTTGTATTGTATAATATCTCGTATGTACACTTGTGGCTATACTTTTTAGCTGCTATGTTTATCCCACATGGAACTTGAGAGTGCAGATGAAAGTTCATTAACGTGCTCTTGTGAACTGATGTCTTGTGGGGGAAGAAACATAAAGTTGGAAATATGGCCAAAACTATGCAGGGGATATTTAAGTACAGCCATTAAGCAATAGTAGCCTATTCCATTAACACAAAAAGATTGGCAACACATTCTTTGAAAAACCTAATGTAAAGTAGATGATGTTAATTTACTGGAAACAAGTAATCCAATGGGACAAAGAGAAGAATAATAACAATGATAGATCGAAGGAAAAATTTTAAGTAATTGTACTTTCTATAGTAAATTATTTACAAAAATGAGGTTTTGCATTTGAGCTCTACCTTAACTATTATAGGCAAATTGATGCTCCTTTTGTAGATCTAGAAAATCAATTATTGGCTCTCATGTAATAAAACTATCACCTTGTTTGGAAGGGATGAAAGTGGAAGGAAATCTTCAAAGAAATGAAAACTAGAGGTAAATTTATATAACCTTATTTGGTAATAAGAAAGGATGCGGGACTAATGAAAGTCAAGAAAGAATTTATGTTAAACCTGATTTTATTTAACATGCTTTCTCTACTACATTAAAAAAAAAAAGCTACTAAATTGTAACTATCTATATATATAAATTATAACCATATATACATACATACATATATATATATATATATAATCAAGTTGAAATGTCATTTTTTTTGTTTCTTTTCAATACAGGAACTACATATGACTTCATGTAAATTATTGCCTAATTAAAATTTTGGCATACAAACTTTAAAATATAACAATGAATTTTCTTAAATTGTCACAAAATGTAAAAACATGATATATATATATATATATATATCAATTAAAACTAAGTTCTGAAAGCTATATGATTGTCACATTATACCTTATGACTCCATCATCTTCCCAAATTCCCTCCCTTGCTAAAGGTATCAGATGACAATCATATCTACTACAAGGTACCAGTTTTACTGGAGAAAATTTATTGGGGGACTAAGCAAATGAGTAGTACATGGGTTCTTCTACCAGCCCATTTTTCCACTACCTGGTGAAGTGAAAAAATCTCCATGTTTCTGATGCAATTTAAATTACAGAGGATGATTTTTAGCATCTCGATCTTGTCCTTCTTAAGGAATATCAATATTTTCACTCTCTAGAGGCGAGTTCTTTCAGAATGGGAGAATGATGCAAATACTCTAGTCAAATTATTTATTCGATTAAATTTTGATTTGGGAATAATAATTTTATTTTTTATTTGTTTGAAAAGTGGTTATTTATATCTTGGATAATTATATGGGAAAATTAGTACAGAGGACCTAAACATTGCAAATATTATTATAAAGGACTAGAAAATTGAATATTATGCTGAAGGACTAAAGGAACTTTGACGAACAAAAATACCCTTAGCTTTTCTACTGAATAAGCGCCTAAATCAAATCAAATCGTTGCCCTTTGCCCTGCAAACCTAGACGACGCTAGTCACGTCTCCCTCCCTCCATTGCCCTCCATTATCGATTTCTCCTGTAATTGGTAAGTGGAAATCATTAGAAGTTTTCTCTCGCAATCGATAGAAATCCATAGATAGCTTCTCGTCAGAGAGGCATCCTTCAACAGCATGTCTTTGATGGGTTCTCCTACGCTCAGAAATCTGTGAAAAGCAAGGTAAGCAGCACCTCTCCTTTGCACTTTCATTCCTTTGTAAATGCTAGTATTTACATGCTTACATCAAAAGGAAATGTGGGTATCATTGGCAAAAAGGATTTGGGCAGTGAATGATGAGGCTCTAGACATGTGGATGTGAAATTTCCTCTAGCGTTGGATGAATGCTATTGTGTATTAGATATTGTTTGAAACCTGAATTTGGAATTTGGGATATAGGATAAGTTAGGGGATAATGTGTCTGGAATTTGGGGATAAGTTGGGGATACTGGAATTTTGATTTAATGATCCTGTAGCAAGTGATGTGTCTGGAACTCGATGGTGTAAAATTTCCTAATTCCATTAGCAAAGTCCTTAAACTTGGGAGTAAGAGTTATAAAACTTTAATAATGCTATGGTAAATCCCTAAACATGATAGTAAATTTGTTGAAATTAAGTAGTAACATAACTAAAATTAGAAGTAAATCGCCTAAAAGCCAATAGTAGACAACAGTTCCTAAAACCTAGTAGTAAATATCCTTAAGCATAGGAGTAACATCCATAAATATGGTAGTAACGGTTGTCCATGGTTCCTGATAAATTTCCTTAAAGGTAGCACAATTCTAAATGTGTTCAAACGAAGTAGGGCAGTATGTGTGAATATCCCTAAACATGACAGTATTTTTCTTGAAGTGCAATAGTAACACACCTAAACCTAGTAGTAATGGGCTACAACACTAAAGTTGGTAATAATGTGACAAAATGAATGTATGAATTATTAATGGAGGTTGAGTATATTTGTAATTTAATTGTATAATGCAACATATATGACAAGCATGTGTGCTACACAAATTTCCTATTTTGCTTGTTAGTTATAATGCAATGGCTATATTACTTGTAGTTGGCATGTGTGGAGTCATTGTCAATCAGACTTGGTTGTTTGTATAGGAAGAGATTAGTAATGGTTTCGTTGGTTGTTTATGGCTGTGGTATTGATTTGTAACTGTCAGGATAGAGTACAATGGAAGATAAAGACAATACCTCACACAAATACAGATCTAGATTGTAGAAGTTCACGTGCTCTTTTTTTATATTTTATGACATGGTGATGATTTATGGTAATTGAAAAAAGACTTAATCAGGTGGGTTTTTTTTATTTCCAGGGCTGAATTTTATAAAAAAAAAAAAAAGAGAAATTCCACAATGTTAAAGAGGTAGGCAACATAATTGTTGTACAGGAAATAATGTCTAAAATATGGTGGGAAAATGAGTAACATCGTTGGTTATCCTTCTACAGGAGAATGCTGCAGTCCTAGCAGAGTGGCAGAAGTTGGAGCCAAGTGAGAAAAAGAGGTATAAGGATAAAAAATATGAAGAGTGAATGAAGCACAAGAAGGAGCATGTTCATGGAAAATCCCATGTAAGGAAAAATTCATTGTTAAGCATCCTTGAAATCTCTCATTTAATGAGTTCATGCTATGTTATTGAATTATTTGTGTTCTATAGATACCAATTGGGACAAGGTGCTCGCCCTCTCAATTCAAGGAAGTTGTTGAATTTATCAGAGATAACACTGTGCGCAATAAATTAGTGAAGAAAATAGGGTTTGGAAAATTGTTAGGTTTGGCATTCCAAACCCTATCAAGCGACTTGTGCATGGAGCTTGTTGTAGCCTTTGATGTTCTAACCAAATCACTATCCATCAGAGGTAAATAAGTACCACTCAAAGCCGAAGATGTCCATGGCATAATGGGCATTCCCATCAGTGGCCAGCCTATACCTGATAGTTTAGAAGGAGAAGGCATAAATGTAGTCAGAAGAAAGTTCAAGGGAAAAAAGTTGAAGGATATGAAAGATATTATATTAAGAGGCAAGGCTGGCAGAGACTTCAAGCAGGCTTTTTTGCTATTTGCCTTAGGGACTTTCCTATGTCCGACCTCTAGCTTATATGTGAATGACAAAATGCTTCCTGCAATTGTGGATATCGACCATGTAGCCACGTATGACTAGACAGAACTTGTCCTGTCTACTCTTGTAAAGGAAGTGGTAAGCTTCAAAAAAGCTCCACGTAAAAGAGCGGAGAAAAAGAGCATTGGAGGATGTTTGCCACTCCTGATGGTATGGTTTGTTACATGTATATTTATTTGACCTATTATTTCACACATCTGACAAGTTCAATTTTAGTCAGTATTTTTTCCTGCAGCATTTTCCTCTTAGAGATGTAGTTGTGCCCAATAATGCTAATGCTATCAAGTTTTGGACCCAACAATGCATCTAAGAAAGGGTTAAGCTTGAGAAGGAGCATGCTCAGGTAAGTTATTCTCTATTTGGATATATATGATAATGCTACTGTATACGATTATTTGGTAATTTACCAATTGTTCTAACATTACTTGTGGATGCAGGGAATCTTTAATACCAAAGGCCCACGTGCACTCCTTTTGGAATCTACATTTCACCATCCGGTACCACTTCCTATATTTGAAGCAACTCAAGGGAGAATTGGAGTTAATGTATTTTTACTGCGAAGGACCTATAACCACTGGGTTTTAGGTGTTTTGCTTTAAGTCAGTGGTAATCTATCCTAAACCTAGTGGTAACAAGTCCTATTGAGGAATTTTTCTCTATATTTAGATTCTCAATTTTAATTCTCCTTGAATATTAATTGTGTTAAGGGTTCTTAGGCATCTGTGAACTAATTATTATCTGTGGGAACCTTGTAGGGTATCAAGAAAATGTATATAAGACTCCTGACATTTGCTCATGGCTTTGCTGAAGATTTGTTAATGCTGCAGGCAGAATTTACCAGCCCTACCCATGCAGTGACTTTTGTAGATGACATGGAGGGAACCTCTGTAGGCAAAGTGGCTGGTGATGAGGCAGGGGATGGAAAAGAAGCAACTACATCACCTAGGCGCATGCCAAGTAAAGATGGGGAGGATGATGAATTGGATGAATCATCCAGAAGGGCTAGTGAGACTGAGCTAAAGAAGAGGAAAACACCAAATGCCTCTAGCTCGAAGGACAAAATTGAGGGAAAAGAACACCCACGCAGGTCGGTACAACAACGTCAAAAAGCCATCAAATGGTCACCATCTGTGGAGGAAGCCCTTAATGCCAGAACAAAGAAAGAGAAAAAGGCAATGTATGAATATTGCACTTCACGTGCTGCCCTGGCAAATAGCAATGAGTATTGTATTAGTATGGAAAAATTCATATGTTTGTATAATTTAGGTTGGTTATTTCATTTGATGTCACTGATAGTGAAAATGTATTTGATATACTAATATTAGTGAGTAAATGTGTCAGTTTTGTTACTAGGGTAGTATTTGATTTGTTTGACTTTTACCTCACCCATGCGAAGTGCCATGCCTTGGTAAATGGAAATGGATCAGCACAGTGGTGAGTCTAACCTTTGCATGCCTCGGCTAGTGTAAAATTTTTAAAAGTGATTAACATATGCTTGTGTTTGTTGGGTGTATAGGTGATGACCATAGTGTGCAGAGTGCTTATGGAAGACCAAAAGCGGGAGAACTTGACTGTTAGATGACACATTCTGGATGGGGATTTCATGGTGACTAATATGTCTTTCCTTCACACCATATTACCGTTAATGATCTTTTGCTTTTAAGCCCTACTTTGATACACTTTATAAAATTATTGGTGCAAAGAACCCTCTTAAAACCTATCAGGCAGTACAATATAGATCATTTGCTGAAAAAATTGTGGCCTGACAAAGTGGGTTATAACATCATGGACTGCACTTTGGTAACGTACTTATAGGGTATTTGTAATTTTCTGTTGGCCTATCCCCTTGGAAAGTGTTAGTCATTTGGAAATGGTTATAGATATTCGCCTCTGTGCAATTTATAGACCACTGGTTCAATTTTTCTCTGGACCCTCATGCATGCATTTTATACATCCTTGACTCATTAAGTCAAAAAACCAATGCAAGTCAGAGAAAGATGGCCCACATCACGATAAGATTAGGCTATGTTGTACTGGAATGTAGTTGTTAAAGTTAATTGTCATGATTAAGCTGTGTGTGATACTTTTTGGGTGATATAATAGAAAAATCAGTTAGCCATGCCATTAAAATTGTTGAAACCGGAGAGATTTGTGGTGGCAGGCCCAGTTGTCATAGTGAAATACATTGACTTGCCCCAACAACTAAACATGTAAGTGAATTACTTTGAACTCACAATATTTGTAATACTGTTTGGATAGCCTGACTTTATGATATCTCATCTATTGCTCAGTGATGATTGTGGCATATATTTGATAAAATACTTGCAACTGTGGACTGGGGAAGTAAAGCCTGAGTGGGAAGGGCGCACCATGACAACATATACTTCGGTTTAAGCATATCTTTTATTGTTTGTTATAATTTACTGCTTGGTGGCTCATGGGTAAATGGTTGTGGTTTCAGGAAGAGTTAGATGCATTCCGTGTCCAACTCATGTGGGACTTGGTGAACCATCTATTGAATAAGTGCCAGGGTGATGTAATGGCAGTTATAAGGGCGACAATCAAAAGGAAGCAAACTAGGAAGTCGTGATGCATTGGTAGTTTCCTCCCCAAAACTTTGTCCTATTGTAGTTGCAGACAGAAATTGTAAACTTGTAAACCTTGTAAACTGACGGTTGTAAATAACTTGTGAATGAACAACTATGAATCCAACACCCAATTTTCTATCATTGCAATCTTTCCTTTGTAATATCAATAAACTGGTATCAGAGTAATGAAAATGCTCAACATCGACCTGTTTATCATTTACCAGCATGCCATTTAACTTATCAATTGCATTTTGGCAAATTTGAAACATGTTCAAAGTGAGGCAACTAAGCTGAACAACTTGCAGACATTATGACAAAGGCTTTGTCAAAAGCCAGACTTGAATATCTGAAAGCGAGGATGGATGGGTGTTTAAAGCCAAAGTGGTAAGGAGGAGTGTTGATTTGTGCAACTTTTACTGCTGATATTGTGGCTTTACAATATTTTGTTTGTGTAATTTTTAAATACGTCAAAGTTAAAGTTAGCTTAGATTTAAGATTGTTCAGATTTAAGTATATTCATATTGAAGTTTGTTTAGATTTCATTGGCAAAGATTATGTAATTTCTGTTCGATAAAGTTGTAGCAACTCAAAGCTTATGAATGAATAACGATGAATCCAGTATTCTGTGGGCCTATGATTATAACAAGATTATGAAATTCCTTGAGTTATTTTTTTTTTGCCTACATATTATAATCTATTTGCTTAAGGTCCACCAAGGCATGGCATATCACTAAGCTGACCATTAACGTCCTAAACTCATTCCCTAAATATGGAAGTAAAATTCCTGAAGGCCACTAGTAATATTTCAAACATGTAGTAATAAGTGTAAACAACACTAGTAATTAGCTTTTGGAAGGTCCCTAAAAATGGACGGAAATGTGATTAAATCCAGTAGTGATCCCCCTAAACCTCATGGTAATAGTCTTAAAACTCTATCCCACTAGATTATGAACAATTAGGATTCGCAAAAACGAAAACTAGAGGAGGAATAATTAATTTGTTCGCTGTATTTTTTCTTTCTTTCTTTCTAATGACCCGTCAATGGTGGATTGTTGTTTGGTATTATACCAATGGTGGATTGTAAGATTAGTCCCTGGATACCAAACAAAATCCAAAATCTAAAATCTAAACACTTAGTTGCTGAAAATCCTCACGCTAGCTGAATTCCCTGACATACTTCTCCAGCTTGATGAATCCTCAGAGTTCAATAGTGCCTCTAGATCTGCTGTGTGTGATACTCTCTGGGTTGATCATTGACGGGCTTGTCGTGCAACCCTCAAAATAAAACTAGGTTGGATATTAAATGCAATATAGGGCACAACCTAGGTCATCTCCCTTGGAATTGAAATTCAATGTTCAATTAGGTTCTCTAAGTGTTCTAAGATCCTAGAACTATCTAGTTTGGGGGGTTTTGGAATGAATTAAACTATCCTAAAACTAAATTGAATCAAAATTCCTAAATTCTACCTAATTGTGTGAATTGTAAATGATAATGGCTTGTGACTAGCTTAGGAATTGTCTCTTGGTATCCACTATCCTTATCCTATTCTAATTGTGATTAATTCTGGCTTAAGAATTCCTAATTAAGTTCATTACAAGTTATCTTGAGTTACCACACAAGAATCAAGAGATTAACAATCAAATGTTGAATTGAGACCTCAATCCCGCATTAAACCGTTAACTCTTGTCTTTAAGATCAATGAACATCCAATTTGATTGATTAACTAATTAATTATCTTCTAATTCATCATCCAAAAATATTTAATTAACCAACTAAACACTAAGAAATTCTCAAATCAAACAATCAAGCACAAAATCTCACTCATGCAATTCATCGAACACCTTCGTGGTATACATGGGAGATTAAAGAGAATAATGAAAAATCAGATTCAAATTCAACCAATTAATCAACAAAAATAATTCCTAATCAGTGTCTAACCAGCCACTAATTAATTACACAATTTCCTAATCAAATATAACTCAACCGAGATTATACAAGAAAAAGAAAAAGTGCTGGAAAAATAAGAAAATCTTAGCCAGAATTCTGCTTCTTCCCCAAGGATTCAAGCTTCTACTCAAGAGCTTCCTCCTAGTTAGCCTCAAGGATGAATCAGAACTTCATGTTAGCGTGGAATGGAGATGGAGAGATGGATGAAGTTCTGTGTATGGAGGCGTGGGTGAATGACGGCGTGTGGTGAATGGAGGCGTGGGTATTGATGGACGAATAATGACGGCTAGGGCTTGAGGATTTATAAGGCGTAGGGATGAGTGAATGGACGAGAATGACGTATGTTGAATGGGCTGGGCCGAATGACGACATCGTGTTGCTGGACGAATAATGAATACGTGAAAGGTGTCATGAATTGGGCGTGCCAAAAAAATGACGTGAATGATGTGTTACCCTTTCCACGTGCTCCCTCTCTTTTCCACGCTGAAGTCACGTTTTACTTCCTCCTCCAGATCACTAAATCTCCAGCTCTCAAGCTTCATTAATCCACGTGATTAGCTCTTCGTTTAAGTGCTGCCTCTTCCCATTGTCTGAAGTTAAATGCATGTGATATAAGGTGTGGGTCCCAGTGCTTTTATTTTATTATAATCCATGTGATTTCTACTGTAGCATCTGCATGCCTCTTTGTTTATGTTCACGTCGGGTTCTACGTTGCAGCTCATGTGTATTTGTTTCTGCTTTTCTTCCTCGTTTTGCTGCTGTGCTTCATCGTTCTGCTTGTGCTGCTTCATGTGTTTCTCCTTCGTTCTACTTTAGCTACTGTTTGTGTGTTGCTCGAGTTGTAAGCTGCTGCCATTCCATATTGATTCTTCTTTACCATTAGCTTTCCACGTTCTCGAGCTTCTGTTTATAGACCACGAGCTGCTTCCTCTCTTCCGTTCTTCATGACCAGCTCTGTAGCTTGTATTGTTGTTTAGCTCCAGCAACCTTCTTTATCATGTTTTGCAGCCCATAGCTTTAAACCCGTCGTTCTTTTCCACGTTGAAACTGTTCTCATGCAGCTGCTCCTCTGTACACCCACGTGATAGCTTCCAATCTAGCTCAACAAGCTTCTTCGTCCAGCCATATCTCTTCTTCTCTACTTTGCATGAGTGGGAGTTCATGTGGGCTGATGTGTGTGTGTTTTCTGCTCAAAAGTTCCAGCCTTCATGCATGGTTCTGTTCCTTGCTTCTTCTTTCTGTGGCTACAACCCTTTTAGCTTGTGGCTTTCCTTCAAAGCTCAAATTGCCTAACAAAAATCTGCATAAAAGAATGAAAGAGATGGAATAGAAAAGTCACAAAATTCATTTAAAATGATTTATGCATTAAAATTCAAGAATTTTGCAATTTTAATTCCTAGAGTGCAAAAGTGGCTAATGAATTCAAATTGAATCTAATTAAACCCTTAAAGCCATATTTGATCATTAAAATACCTAAGTTAGGGGATTAAAATATATAAAATATCAGGGTTATCAAATTCCCCCACACTTAAACCTTTGCACTCCTGGGCAAAGCTTAAAATCCAAGATGAAGAATGAATTGAAGCACCCGTTTAGTAGAATGGCATATGGAAAATGAAAATGGGAAAGGGAGTGTAAAAATCACAAGTTAGAGACTAATCATAACTTTTCATCACTTCAACAATCTAAGTTAACTTCACTTGCATCAAGAATTAAGTTCCATGGCAATTTCATTTGAAAAGAATGAATTAAAACGCATAGCCTCTCATAGATTGGTGTTTACTCTCAACTTTCAAGTGTTTATGGGCAATGTGTTTCACTCAAGTTCCACCTATCAAAACTCACTACCATAAGCTTGTCTAGCTTCTAAGTCTCCACCACCCATGCCAAATGCAATGCAAAAATCAAAGGACTTTATTTAGGGTTGTAATGGGGCTAGGGGAAAGAAATGATTGGATAACAAAAATAAGGGGAAAAACTAAACAAATGGATACCTTAGAACCTCAAAAGCATTCAATGATAATCTAGGATAGAGAAGAGTGTGCATTCAAGGCCTTATTTCCAACTAACAATGGGTAACTACAAACTCAATCTAAATTACTTCTTTCTTTTGATTTTCAATAACTTTTCCTCTTTTTTTCTTTTTTTTTCATTGCTTTTCTTTTCTTTTTCTTTTTTTTTTGTAAGAACATATTCCTCAACTCTTATTATCAATGGCCTAACTTGATGTAAAGCATACATTCTCTCATCCCAAACAAGTGCAATGCTCCTTGAAATCTCTAAGGCATCTTAAAACACGATAGGAAAATATTTTTAAATGGCTATAGGCTAACAAGAAAATGAAAAGAAGTCCAAAGTGGCTAAAACAATGGATAAAGATGCATATATGGTTGGCCTTTTGGCTCTAGCTAAAATAGAATGGAATGCCTTATCATTTTCATGCATGCAAGTGCAAATGTAGTCTCAACAAAGAATCAAGACAAGTTCTAGAGTGAAAACAAAGATAGGTGAATACACACTAGAATTGAACAATTAAGGCTCAAATTCTCACCAGCTAATGGCTATCAAACAATTCATTGAAATCAAATTCATTGCCACTTCACTTAAATCAAGACACAAGATTCATCACTTATCATATTTAAGTGAATCTAAGCTAATAATCATCTCAACTTGCAACTTTCACAGAAAAACTGAAAAAAATCACGCTATTTTTTTAAAAATTTTCTCAAAAATTTCAATTTTTTTTTTTTCAAAACAAGGAAAGGATGGAATGGAAAAGAAAGATGGAATGGAATGAAATGACTCTCCCCCCCACACTTAAATTTTGCATTGTCCTCAATGTCAGCACACAATCCAGTAAACAGATAAACAACACAATATAAAGAGTGAAAAGAGAGAATACAACCGGATGAACTTGACAATGAAGATCTCAAGGTGGCTCAAATTTCCTTTGCAGCTGGTTAGCAATTTATTTCCTACAAAGCAAAAACAAAACAAACTGTAATGCAGAAAAGAAAGAAAACTAAATCCTAAACTACAAAGAACTCTATCAGAGAGTAACTAATCATACGTATCAAAAACTAAAATTAAAACTACTTTATTACTTCTTAACTCAAGAAATTTAAGTCTCACTACTTTAAAGCATTTGGATTGATCATGCAGTGATGACTCATGGACTTTCTCAACCATCAGTAGTTTCAGAAAGTCATTTTCAGCAAATTTAGAAATAAGAAAAAAAGAAAAATCAAATTTAGGACATTTAAAACTAAAGAAAGAAAATTTAAAATCAAACTTAAACTCTAAACTCTCTAAAAATCTATCAAAACCAATAAAATCTATCGGACTCTCATCAGTAAGAGTCACTACATCCACAGAAAAATCTAATTGCAACTTCTCACAGCCTTTTAAGTTTAAGTCCTCCAAGGTATCTGGCAGTTGCTTTTTATCAGCTTGGAGAGTCTGTGGCTTGTTAGGAATTAGCTCAACAACTTCAGGAATCTGTTTTGGACTCTCCATAAGAGAAATAACATCTTCCCTGACCAAAGAGACATCAGTAGGCTCACAAGATTCTAAACAATGACCAACAGCAAAATCAAGTCTCCCACTAGTATCAACAATAGTACAAGCATCGATAGGATTTTTAACATTAGTAGTATCACTATGCATACTATCATCAAAACTAGTATGACCAGTGGAATTAGTCTCATCAATCATTTCAGTGCAGGCAAAGGATTCCATGGATTCAACAGACTTATCAGACTTCAGAAACTCATTTATCTCAGCACATATAGGACATGTATGCAATTCGTCACACAAGCATTTCAAATTAGAGTCTGATTCATCAACAACAAGCTGCTTAACAAATTCAATGTCTATATCATTTTTACATGCTACATCTACCATTTCATCAGTCACATCATGACATGCTAGTGAGGAATCATAATGATCAGTATATGTGATGGACTCACTACTCTCAATGGAAGAATTAATCTGAGAGTATTCATCACATATAGTAGATTCAACACACATAGAATCAAGAAATGCATCCAAATCAGTTATGTCACATGATCCAGATGGCATGTTGTCTCTAAACTCAATAGGTGCATCATCAACAGACTTATCAACTAATCCCACACCAAGAATAGCATGATCATCATATTCTAAGTCACCCCCACACTTATCTACTACCCTAGGCTCAAGAGATTCATCATTAACAGGTTCAGAAATAGATTCATCACTATAATCACAGCTAGGTGTAGACAATCCAAGTGCATCAGTACACAAGGGTTCATTAACATTAATAAGTGTGTCAGTTTTGCTCAATGAACTACCACAATCAACCATATCAGGAGATTCAACAATAATTTCCTCATCAACAACATCATCATACAATTCAGAATCAACAACATTATATGCATTAGGAGTCACAGTGCTATCAGGCAAACTAAATTCAGTTCCAACAAATTGTAAAACATTAGAAGATGGAAGGATATTACCCAATGAATAAGATTCTTCCTCCTCTATACATTCCTTTCTAATTTGCTCTTCAATTGATTCATTAGCACTTGTAGTCAGTTGATCATTTGAAATCCTAAATCCGTCAATTGTTGGTCAAAGAGTTGCAGCCGTTCAGTTATCCGTTGGGCCATTTGCTGCATTTGCTACATTTGCTGGTGTTGAATATCACAAGCTTCCATTAGCTGCCTCATCCTTTCTTCTGAACTCGGTTCTCTTTGAGGCTCTTGTTGCATGTACCCCTCATGGTAATTGTAAGGATGATAGTTTGGCTCTTGCATATGGTAATCAGGGTATGGCTCTTGCATATGGAAGTTATGATGTGGTTCATAATGAGGATGGTAATTTGGATGAATCTCATATGGATGGTGGTATGGTTGGTAGCATGGTTGTTGGAATTGTTGGTATTGTTGGTATTGTTGTGCTTGTTGATATTGTTGGACTTGTTGCTCTTGTCTTTGTCTTTCAAGAAGACCTTGAAGCATTGACATGGCATTATCCTACTTCTGAGAAATTCTATGCTCTCTACAGGGATCATAAACACCTTGATTAGAATAATATTGATCCATTTATAAGCAAGGAAAAATGAGAAGCACAATTACTTTAAGCACAAGTAAAATCACAAATAGATTATAACTAAAATTAACTTAAACTCAAGAAAATAAAAATTCAATGAAGCTAAGAAGTTCCTAACAATGAAAAACACTCCTAAATAGAGGTTAGTCACACAAAATAGACTCACAAAAAATAAAGAAATTAAATCCAGAAAAATTGAAAAATTCCTAAAAAATTCGAAAAAATACTAAAAAATTAGAAAAAGTGCCTCAAACGTTGGAATTTGGCAAAAAATGGTGCACCAAATAGCTTTGCTATTACTTTTGCTCAAAACACCCAAAAACCTTGGAAAACAAAGTATGCAAATTTTCTGGGCACTTTAAACGAAAATTCCAGCAAGCAGACAAGTTAATACGCAACACCGAAATTGCCCGATTCCAAGTTTGAAACAGAACAAAAATCAAATCAAAACAGAACCAAAACAGAGTTAAAACAAAATAAGAACACTTAGAACACTTCCTTAAACAATTGAAATTCCAAATCCCCGGCAACGGTGCCAAATTTTGACGGGCTTGTCGTGCAACCCTCAAAATAAAACTAGGCTGGATATTAAATGCAATATAGGGCACAACCTAGGTCATCTCCCTTGGAATTGAAATTCAATGTTCAATTAGGTTCTCTAAGTGTTCTAAGATCCTAGAACTATCTAGTTTGGGGGGTTTTGGAATGAATTAAACTATCCTAAAACTAAATTGAATCAAAATTCCTAAATTCTACCTAATTGTGTGAATTGTAAATGATAATGGCTTGTGACTAGCTTAGGAATTGTCTCTTGGTATCCACTATCCTTATCCTATTCTAATTGTGATTAATTCTGGCTTAAGAATTCCTAATTAAGTTCATTACAAGTTATCTTGAGTTACCACACAAGAATCAAGAGATTAACAATCAAATGTTGAATTGAGACCTCAATCCCGCATTAAACCGTTAACTCTTGTCTTTAAGATCAATGAACATCCAATTTGATTGATTAACTAATTAATTATCTTCTAATTCATCATCCAAAAATATTTAATTAACTAACTAAACACTAAGAAATTCTCAAATCAAACAATCAAGCACAAAATCTCACTCATGCAATTCATCGAACACCTTCGTGGTATACATGGGAGATTAAAGAGAATAATGAAAAATCAGATTCAAATTCAACCAATTAATCAACAAAAATAATTCCTAATCAGTGTCTAACCAGCCATTAATTAATTACACAATTTCCTAATCAAATATAACTCAACTGAGATTATACAAGAAAAAGAAAAAGTGCTGGAAAAATAAGAAAATCTTAGCCAGAATTCTGCTTCTTCCCCAAGGATTCAAGCTTCTACTCAAGAGCTTCCTCCTAGTTAGCCTCAAGGATGAATCAGAACTTCATGTTGGCATGGAATGGAGATGGAGAGATGGATAAAGTTCTGTGTATGGAGGCGTGGGTGAATGACGGCGTGTGGTGAATGGAGGCGTGGGTATTGATGGACGAATAATGACGGCTAGGGCTTGAGGATTTATAAGGCGTAGGGATGAGTGAATGGACGAGAATGACGTATGTTGAATGGGCTGGGCCGAATGACGACATCGTGTTACTGGACGAATAATGAATATGTGAAAGGCATCATGAATTGGGCGTGCCAAAAAAACGACGTGAATGATGTGTTCCCCTTTCCACGTGCTCCCTCTCTTTTCCACGCTGAAGTCACGTTTTACTTCCTCCTCCAGATCACTAAATCTCCAGCTCTCAAGCTTCATTAATCCACGTGATTAGCTCTTCGTTTAAGTGCTGCCTCTTCCCATTGTCTGAAGTTAAATGCATGTGATATAAGGTGTGGGTCCCAGTGCTTTTATTTTATTATAATCCATGTGATTTCTACTGTAGCATCTGCATGCCTCTTTGTTTATGTTCACGTCGGGTTCTACGTTGCAGCTCGTGTGTATTTGTTTCTGCTTTTCTTCCTTGTTTTGCTGCTGTGCTTCATCGTTCTGCTTGTGCTGCTTCATGTGTTTCTCCTTCGTTCTACTTTAGCTGCTGGTTTGTGTGTTGCTCGAGTTGTAAGCTGCTGCCATTCCATATTGATTCTTCTTTACCATTAGCTTTCCACGTTCTCGAGCTTCTGTTTATAGACCACGAGCTGCTTCCTCTCTTCCGTTCTTCATGACCAGCTCTGTAGCTTGTATTGTTGTTTAGCTCCAGCAACCTTCTTTATCATGTTTTGCAGCCCATAGCTTTAAACCCGTCGTTCTTTTCCATGTTGAAACTGTTCTCATGCAGCTGCTCCTCTGTACACCCACGTGATAGCTTCCAATCTAGTTCAACGAGCTTCTTCGTCCAGCCATATCTCTTCTTCTCTGCTTTGCATGAGTGGGAGTTTATGTGGGCTGATGTGTGTGTGTTTTCTGCTCAAAAGTTCCAACCTTCATGCATGGTTCTGTTCCTTGCTTCTTCTTTATGTGGCTACAACCCTTTTAGCTTGTGGCTTTCCTTCAAAGCTCAAATTGCCCAACAAAAATCTGCATAAAAGAATGAAAGAGATGGAATAGAAAAGTCACAAAATTCATTTAAAATGATTTATGCATTAAAATTCAAGAATTTTGCAATTTTAATTCCTAGAGTGCAAAAGTGGCTAATGAATTCAAATTGAATCTAATTAAACCCTTAAAGCCATATTTGATCATTAAAATACCTAAGTTAGGGGATTAAAATATATAAAATATCATGGTTATCAATCATTTTCAGGAAGCTGTGTGTTATAAATCTCATAAGCCAAGCTAGTTGCTATTTTTTCATTAACAAGGCATAGAGGGTGCAAACCAGCAATGTTAGCTGTAGCTAAAATTGTGATTCACGTGCAGTAAAATAAGCTAGAATTTTGATACAACAATGAATAATGGCTGCATTAGATGCTTTTTAGCCATGCTCTTGAAATAAAATAACTTAAGTACCTTAAGTGCAGGAGTTCCATGCGTGGATGAAAATGCATTGTCTGTTATAAAAGGCATATTTTCTTTGTTCGCTCCAGACCCCAAGGAAAGTTAAAGATGATCAACCTCCACTTATATTTGGGAAGGAAAAGTTGTAAAACCAACAAACAATGGCATAGGATGGAGGGAAAAAAATGCACAAACATGCCTACACCTAAACCTTCCAGTGGAGGCTTTAATGATCAGTTCAATCAAATACTAATATGCTATAAATTCTTTTCATAACTTGTGCACAGAAATTCAACATAAACAAATATTACATACACATAGCACTTGTAACACATACATCATTTTCATTACTTTCCATTCTTATTACATACAGTTGCCAATAGCCCAACAAATTCAGACTTCACTTCCTTGCAACTACTACAAAGAACCACTACAAAGAACCTTTATATATCCCTATGCATGTACAAAAAAATCAGTTATGTCTGCCCATGTATAAAAGCGAGCCTAACTGTCATAACTTCAAAAAATAGGTTGTGTCTACCCATGTATAAAAGAGCCCAACTTCTAGACCTCCAAACAAAAAAAGGTTGTGTCTACCCATGTACAAACAGAGCCTAACTTTCACACATTTACAATACTACTGACCACTTCCTTCAAAAAACACCAATGTATAACCATCCAGGAGCTACTTTGACATTTACAGCATCAAGATAAAGAAGGATTAGGAGTTTTGCACCTAGCTCTGTTATGCCCTACCTCTTGACAACGAGAACACATGTATTTAGCCTTATCTTGAAATTGTGATTCACGTCGCCTTTTTTATAGTCTCCCCACTGGACGACTGGTAATAGGTGGTAGTAGGAAGGTGTTGTTAGCATAATCATCAATTGAAAGATTGTTCAGGTTTGGCATATCATGAGTCTCTACAGGAATTATAGTATTCATATACATATTTTGCCGTGAGCTTAGTGAGTAGCATTCTTCCACATATGAGTACACATTCCCATGCACTTTCTTTATCACTGCAAATGCATGAGGACATGGGATGCCAAACATTTGCCAAGCTTAACAAGTACACTCTCTTAATGCCGCACCCTCAAATCATTGCTTCATATTCAAACTAGGAGCTGATTAATACCATAATACTCTACTATCATATTTTCTGCCCTTGCAACATTCTCCTTCAGCATTGCCTCAATCCTTGGGCCCACCATGTTTGTCCATTTAGCCATGCCTTCCTTGCTAGCATATAGTTTTTTAGCTAGCTCTTATCTCGGTGCTCATTGATTAATACATAAACATTCTCCTTCCTCTCTTTTACTATCCATGCATTAAAAGATTCTGCAAGGTTCGTGATGATGTTACCCCATTGTCGATATGGAAATTTGGCTAATACCCACCTATCAGCATCAGCTTGGGTCTCCACCCATCTACCCAACTTAAAGGAGAATGACCTCAATTTCTCTAATGCTTTCACATAATCTGTGTCCAACCGAGCATAGCAATCCCATCTAGTAATTTCAGTGCATCATTCTTACACCGTCTTCTTTGCCCTTTGCAAACTTTTAAGAACTCACTACTAAAGTTCTCCTTTATATGCCGATAGCAAAATGCATGTCTCTTCCCATCAAACACTTCTTTTACTGCATCGATTATGGCATTGTGGCGATCTAAAACTAGAGTTATTTCTATACCACCAATTAAGTCTTTAACCTTTCGAAGGAACCACACCCAATCGTCAATTTTTTTTGCACCTACAATTGCATAAGCAAGTGGAAACAAGTCATTGTCTACATCATACATAGATGCAGCTAAGAGAGTCCCTAAATATGGTCCGTAGAGGTGGCAACCATCAATGTACAATATCGGTCGTGCACCAAGCATGAAGCCAGTTATACAACATCTATATACAATGAACAACCTTTCAAAACGGTTGTTCGTCGATGAAGTCCACATTGCAATAGTTTCTAAATCTATTTCCATTAAACGGTTGCACAACCAAGGGATTAGCATGTACGACTGGTCTACTGGTCCATCGATATCAGCTAAAGCTTTCTCCTTCCCCTACCATGCTTGATGGTAACTTAATGCCAATCCATATTCTCTGAACAGCTCCCCACGGATATCATTTGGTGTTTTATCTCTACTTAATCTAACACTCCCAACCATTATGGATACTACTAAGTCTGCCCTTTGCTTGTGAGTTACTATCAAGTTATCTTATGGTGAGTGCACATACTCACTACAAAAGGTTTGCACACTTAGGAAGGGTGTGCTTTTAGCCACTGTATATGCTGTTAGCTTCCACTTGCATCCTTTCACATTGCACTTGACAATTATCTTGGGGGGCTATTTTTTAAGAAATTGTATCCAAATTTATGAGCAATACTATACTTATACAGTGCTTGCCTCAATTCAACAGTATTCAAAAAAATGTGCCTGCACCCAACAATCAAACCTGTCCACTTGGCAGAATTTAATTCAGTCATTAGTGAAGGGACACTTTGTATGGCACATGGATGAAGTACAAGTTCGTGGTTGGAAGGAGACCTGGTAGTGGAATGAACTGAATTTGAATTCATTCTGCATTTTCATTAATTTCACTTTTTGTTAGTCTAAGTGCGATACCAAGTATACCAATTAAAATTATAACATATAGTAGATATTTACTGGACAAGTCATAAAAGACTCACCCTGTTACTAAGTGGGATGGTGATGCTCTGGTTTGTTCCCTATTGATATTATATATATATATATATATATATATATGCACATTGATCATTGTATTTGATCAGTTGTTATACACCATTATCGTCCACCAGGTCCAATAACTAAGAGCCATCAAATTTCAAAATGTATTTCATTTCCATTCCATTGTCATCATAGTCTATGCATAATCTTACTTCTCTCCTTAGTTCTTCCAACGATATACCTTCATTTATCAGTCTTCCACATGTTTGACCCCCCCAGGTATTGGATCTTTCCCCTTGAATCTTTTAAGATTTGTCCACCTAAATGAAAGTAGTAGAACACCTCACTTGACATTTGATTTTCCATCCTCTATTCATCACAACCACACCTAAAAAAATTAGAAACTTTTAGACTTTGCTCGTCATTTTTTACATCAAAACAACAATATTAGTAGGAATAAAGCTAAAAGTAGGTAATAATATTCTTAAAAAGAAGTAATAATATTTCTATTGGTATTGTATTCTTTCTGAGAAATAGAACATCAATAATGGTCATAAACTTGTATAGCTCCAGGTCCAGACTATCCTTAACAAGCACAGGAAGAAAAAGTTGCCATTAACCATGAGAATTTGAGAAACGTCGCATATCATAAATTGTTACTTACTCAATCATACAAAAAGGCTAGGCCATTATGTTCTCCTCTACTCACACCACGACTGATGAAGATGTGGGATGACAAGATGCGGGATGAGAGGTGGAAGAAATGGGGGGAGGACAGATGAAGAAATGAAGGGAAGAAGGCTGACGAACTAAAAGGCAGACAGCTCCAGAAACAAAGGAGGACGATCATGGAGGTTACTGGACCTCGTGGGGAACAAAAATGGCGGGAGAGACCTGATAGAGTAGATTGCACGGGTTTCAGAAGGCTTATTAACAGAGGGCATTCTTGTCCGTCAAAGTTCCTTTGGTCCTTCAATGTAATATTCAATTTTCCGGTCCTTCATAATAATATTTGCAATGTTTGCGTCCTCCGTACTCATTTTCCCTAATTATATTTCCGTGAGGAGCAGGAGGAGCTAGATTACATTAAGAGTGGGCATATGCCTCCTTCAAAATTTTAAAATTTATATATATGTATATATTATTAAAATTTGATATTATATGTGCACCCACTACTCTTAAAATTTTGAAATTACTAAACCCATTAAATTAACTGAATATACACATACATTTTTTATTATTTGATATTTTATTTTGAACTGACTAAATTTGTGCTTGCATTTTTTTCCTCTCTTTTCCTTTGTTTTTCTTCTTTCTTCTTTTCCTATTTTCTCTTTATCTTTCTTCCACCTTTCCCATTGTCCCCTCACTTGCCCTCATTCTCTCAAATGTTTTATATTTAATATATGCATGTCTTTGATCTATTTTCTTTTAAATATTAGTTCCACAATGACTAAGTAAAATATAACCAAATCCAAATATCAATATATTGTTTTCAATTGAGTGTAAAACATTTCCCTCTAAAAATACTATGGAAATTTTTTAAATCTTGATGGATCAAATACTATTACTAGTGCTCTATAAATATAGTCTTCTTTTTTTTTTGGCAAATTGACAGTTAAATTTTTATGTTTCATCAAATAAGTATTTTTTTTGCTTGTGGTTTCTCTCCAATCTACTGTTTCTATCCAGTCGTCCAGTCTTGCTAGTTGGTATATTTTTTTATTTTGTGTTTTATTTTTTAAATAAAAAAGAAGTGTAGAGAAATTCCAATGTTTGAGATAGGACGAACAGGAAACAGCTTGAACTGAAGAGAAGCTGAACCCATTTTTCTTTTCTTTACAATGTCCTTCTATATTGTTCAATGAACTATTATAATATTGAGTAATAGTAGTTTTTTTTTTTTTTATATCCTTACTATGCATTACATAAGTACTAAATAGATACATAACTATATCTTCATAAGTATTTAAATAGTAAAGTTGTTGATCTTTATATGATGAGTAATTTTTAATATACTATTAATTTTTCAAACTTGTTTCTAAATTTAGGGGGTAAAAATTAGAATATTGTTAATGAGTTAATATGATTTGACTTAATTCAAAAGCTTAAAGAAAAGAATTTTGTTTAAACAATATACTAACAATATAATTTTTTAAAAAAATAGGATACAGAAATTTTTTACGTGAAAGTTTTTGTTGCCTCCACTAACCCAAAGTTTTGGCTCCGCCATTAATCACATTAAGATAAAGTTTATTTGCATTTCAACTGAACGGCTTATATGCCTATAAATAAGACTTCTTGGTAATTTTTCTGTTTTCCTTTCATATTCATTAATTATATCCATACTGAGTTTAGAGTTCAGAATGCTTCAGTGAGTTTTCCCTATTGGTTCTACACCACTTATTTACCATAAATGTTTTAGCTCTTCATTCATAATTAAGGTTTCTCGTTATTTTATTTATTATTCTTTTATGACTAGTTTTCATTTCTTATCTCCAAAACCTTAACATGTTTATTTGAAGCACTTGTACGTTTCGCTTGTCTCATTCACGTTTATTTTATTTACTTTATCTGTGCTTGAATATATGTATGTCCACATGTGCGCTCCGGGGTTTCAACGGCCCAATTTTACCCTGAAATTGGGAAAACCGATTTTCCTTTTTTTTTTAAAGAAATTTTTTTTTATAAAACGAAAAAAATAATATTAAATATGCTTCTTTTTTTAATAATTTCTTTGAGTTGCTACATCTCATTGAAAATTAGGACTTCACCTATCATAAAACTGCTTTCTTGAATTAAAAATTAATTTAAAAAAATTAAAAAAAAAAAAAGAGAAAAAGGAGAAGGATAACTGAATTTCACAAAGAAATGCCAATTACCAACTACAAATCACTTTCTTTCCCCATCCCTCTAATGAAAATAAAATCCGTTTTTAACTGAACTCCATAAGCTTCTGTCACGCTAAAGTATACGTAGGTACCAGGGAATCTTTCCTAGGTCAAATCCAACTTCTATGAATTCCCAGTTTGTTTTCACTTGAATGTATTAGATTAGGGGTAATTAGGGTATATAAAAAAATTCACAATTATTTTAAGGAGGATTAGAATTAAGGATACACAAATAATAAATTTATTCTAAAAAATTTATTATCATTATTTTAAGATAAATTACTATTAAATTTAAAAAAAATTTTTTAAATTGAGTGATAATAGATCTTTTAAAATATTTTTTTTAATTTTTAAGTCCTTAACTTTAGTTATCTTATTATTTTATCAAATAATAGGGTGCCGTACACTTTCTCAATGTATGCAACTCCTGAATCCGTTTATAGCTCAAAGACTAAGCTTTGAAAGTAAAAAAGAGGTTTTCCTAAACATGCTGTTTAAAATAAAATTTTAATGCTAATTCAATTTTAATGATTTATGTAAACTATATTTTAATTATAATTTTCATACACAAGCTTTAAAACGTAACACTTAACTCCCCCAAACTATTGCAATGCATAAAACCATTCCATATGAGTTAAAACTAACTTTTAATAGTTATACGATTGTCATGTGATACCTTATGATTTTACCATCTTCTCGAATTTTCTCACTCGCTTAAGGTGTCACCTGACAATTATGTGAATCATGAGGGGCTATTTTGATTGGATAAAATCGATTAGAGGTTAAATTAATAAACTTTATTTTTAAAGAATTAAATTAAAAAAAGAATAATATTTTAAGAATTAAATCATTAACTTACTCTAAAACTGCGTTTTTTTGCCAAGAAAGCCTTCACGATAGTCTATATTGAGAGGCTTCTTGCCCGAAACAAAACAAACATATAAAAAGGTGGGAATCATCATTCAAAATTGTAAATACCAAAAGCACCTACTCTACTTCCAAATTGGTCAACGGATTAACAGTGAAGATAGAACAATAAAATATTTCAATAAAACCTTAGTGAATCCATATATTATGCATTTCGTAGGTACCCTTCTTCAGGGATTGACCTGCAAGTGTCAATTTACTGATTTATTTTTACAGAAGAATTCAGTTTTCAATCCGTCAGAAGAATTACTGAGGTTTCACTATATATATATATATATATATATATCATTTTTAATAAATATATTTTTAATAATAAAATAATTAGTTTATTCTAATTTTATATTTGATTTTGATATATTAACTTAGTCAATAATAAAAATGAAAAAGGTATGAACTTATATGAATGAGATTTGAAATTGCAATCTACACAAAACCATAAACATATGATAATTGCTGTATGAAGTTTGTTAGAAAAACTATGATTTAATAATATTTTTATAAATAATAAGATATGTATTAATATATTTTTATGTTTTACGAAAGAAGAAAAGGATATTTTAGTTTTATATAAAAAATAATATTAAATATACAATTAGTGATTTCTCCCATAACTTCTCTTGCTATGAAGTTATGTGAGAAATTATGAGAGAGGGTAATTGATCGAAAATTATGGAAAGAGATTCACGTTATAGAAAATCAATTTGGTTTTATGTTATGAAAGTCAATTATGAAAGTGATATACTTACTGTAAAGATTGATGGAGAGATATCGAAGAAATAAAATAAGCTTGCACATGATGTTCATCGATTTGGAAAAAACATATGATAAGACATCAAGAGAGATTTTGTGGAAGGCTCTGGAGAAAAAAAAGTTCGTATTGCTTATGTTCATGTAATTCAAGATATATATGATGGAATTACAACTAGTGTGAAAACAAAAGGTGGGCCACAGAAGATTTTTTCTATAACCATTGGCTTACATTAGGGGTTAACTTTGAGCCGTTATCTTTTACTTTAGTCTTGGATGTGCTTACTAAACATATCCAAGAGTCGATGTAATACATGCTTTTTGCATATAATATAGTTCTAGTTGGAGAGTCAAGAGAGGGAATAAACAAGAAGCTAGAGATATGAAAATTAGCTTTGGAAGCATATGAATTTCATTTAAGTAAAAGCAAAACAAAGTATATGGAATATAAGTTTAGCAAGAAGCACACTAATTCTAGCATAGAAGTGAAAATTGGATCTATCATATAGCATGACAGGGAAATAGAGGAATATGCAAATCATAGGATTCAAGTAGGATAGATGAAATGGATGAATTTTTCATATGTTATTTGTAACAACCGGGAAAAAGAAAAGAAAAGGGGAAAGAAAAAAAGTAAAAGTTGGAAAAATTCAGAATCTGGAAATTTTGCTAAGTCTCTTCGCAATAGCGAGAAATGGTCTCGCTGTCGCAAGAATGTCTTTTCGCAATAGCGAACGAAATTCTAGCTATAGCGAGTGCGGGCAGCAGTCCATACAGAAACCAGGGGGTAGCTCGCCGTAGCGTGCGCCATAGCGAGAGTAAGGTCTGTAAATGACGCGAGTTCGCCATAGCGAATGGTATATCTCGTCATAGTGAAGGGAACTGATACGAACTCGCCGTAGCGAAGGTTACACCTCGCCATAGCGAAGCCAGATAACACGAGCTCGCTATAGCGAAGGTTAATTTTCGCCGTAGCGAGGGTCAGTCCGGAAGAGAGTAAATAGCGAGAATTAGACTTCATTAAACGCCCAAACTCATTTCTTTTCTCATATCTACCCTAGACTTCGACCCAAGAAGAGAAAAGAGGTGTGGGGAGTGAGAGAGACCAAGAGAAGGAGGAAGAGCAAGGGAAAGGTAAGGATATTTCTCTCTTTTCTCCTTAGAACTCTGATCCCCTCTCTTTGCCCTCTCTTTCTGCGGTTTTGTTTGTGAAAATGGATGGATTTTGGGCATGGGTTAGAAGAGGGAAAGTAGAAAATACCTTTGAATCTTTGTATTTTCTTTGAAAATGTGGTTTCCACTACCATGGGAGCTTGAGAGAGAGAAAGAGTTGATGGCATTCTAGAGAGAGAGAGAGAACTCTAAGTTCTGAGATGTTAGGAGAGTTTGATCTGAATGAATACATTCTAAGAGAGTAATTGCATGCTTTTGTGTGTGTAGGCTCAAGAGAAACACCTCCATCAAGGTGTGATTGTGAAATTAAGAAGGGAGAAGAGAAATTGAAAGGAAAAGCTAGTGTTGACCTTGGCTGATAAGGTAGCTCTCTCTTCCCACTCTTTCTTGTTGCATTCTTGGTTGTAAGAGTCATTGTATGTTTATGTATATGCTAGTTGTGTGGAATATGCCATATGTTATTGCTTTGATGCATTGATGCCAATATATTTGTGTGTTGAATTGTGAGAATTGCTCGGGTGCGGTAGCGCCGAAAGTCCCTTGAGATGGGTGAGGTGAAGCCGAAAGTCCCTTGAAATAGGTGAGACAAGGCCAAAAGTCTCAAACAAGTGAGGCCAAGTCAAAAGTCCTTAAACTCGGGTGAGGCCATCCAAAAGTCCCTAGACTCGGGTGAGGCTAGACTAAAAGTCCCTATAGCTCAATTTTGGCATGATTGTGATTTCCATAGCATGTACAATGTGTGTTGGATGTTTGAGAATAGCTAAATGCTTATTCACATGCTTTGACTTGTTATATGCCTTGATTGCTTACTTGATTGAGTGCATGAGCTACTGAGATTCTTTGAATCTCACCCCTTCCCCTCCCAACTTAATATGCTAGGTGGAGCTCAAGGAGAATCGAGCACACACCAAGCAGCCTAGAAGCATGTTTAGTTAGATATTACTTTCTTTTGGATCTTTTGATGTATTTTGATGTAAAGAGGTGCCAAAATGAGTATGAACCTTCTATTTTTGAGATGTAAAGGTTGTAACAAGTGTAAATGTATGAAAAGATGATGTATGAATTATGCTTATAGCCAAAGTAATGGAAATGAGGGTTTTGCCCTTTTTGTTGAATGAATGAAGTAGTGTATATTTGGCCGTAGCATAGCGAGATTTGAATGTATGTTGATTTGGACCACATGGACTTGTTATATATCCTAGTTTTATGCTTTTAAACTTGTCCATGAGTGGTTAGAGTGTGTGAGAGGCTATTTGGACCCGTTTTGGACCTCTTGGGTGCCAAAACCGGTATTTTTGAGAGCTCCGTCAAAGTATGACCGGATGAGCTTCTTTTGCCATGAAATTTGACATGCCTCTAGAGTTTGTAGAAAGCTTCTTGAAAAGCTAAAGTGGATAATATTCGGAGGTCTAGAGAATATTTGGTGAATTTGTTTAATTTGAGAAATTCAATGAATTGGTCATGTACTGTTCATATAAATCAGAAATGAAATCTGTGGCATTCATAGACCAAATGGATTCCAAATGTGGTGAAATTTTATACACATAAACTAGAAAACCAAAGTGACCCGTACCAACTAGAATCACCCAAATCGGAGGTCTTTAGAGAGAGATTGAACCTTCTGAAGTTCTATATCAGCATCAGGGAGCTCTCCTGACCCCTGTCACTGTTCCATCGCTTTTCGGGGTGTAGAGGCTACTTAAGTGATCTAGACTTATTGTTTTCCTCTAGTAGACATCTGTATCTTTCCAAATTGGTATAGTGTGCCTAGATTGGATTTTTGTAGATTTAATTATGGATTTCTGAAGTTCATGATAGAAAGCTGCACCAGAAACAGTGATAGCCGGACCTCCTTCCCATTTTCGATGTCAAACATGATCCAAATACTGAGATTTTGATTGGGAATTATTTTTAGTGTAAAGAAAACACTTAGAGCTTTCTAGAGGGCTAAAGTTCACTAGATTCTCATTTTTCTATAATTAGTTATGATTTTCCAAAGTTAGAGTCAAAATAAGACTTTTAGGCACAAGTGAGAAAAGTGCATTTTTTGGTTTTTGGCTCCATACCCATGGCTTATGAATTTTTTTATGCTATGTATGAGTTTTATAAGTGGAGTTTGAGTTGAGAATATAAATGATGGGTTCACAGGACCCACGGGGAAGAAGTTGAGTGTATGAAATCCCGTTTCCTAGCATAAAAATGCCACGGACTAGTGTTGATTCTTTGGAAATCATATGGAACCGAGCCCAGTGAGAGGCTAGGTAGCGGTAGTAGATTAAGGTGTTACATTTTTGGTATCAGAGCAATGGTTCAGGCACTTTTACTCAATGTTAGGCTCTTGAATGCTATGATTTACTGGTGTTTGGTGTGAATGGTCATGGAAGTTATAGCATCCATATGCATATGTGTTGTGATAGTGTTGTGAACTGAGGATTGCTACTTCTTTTCAGACATGGTTAAGACTAGACGGGGCAGGGGTAGAGGCAGAGGCAGACCGCCTAGGGCTCAGAGAGCTGAGCCAGAGGTTCCTATTGAGATTAGGGATCCTCTGCAGGCCATCATGGAGAGACTTGACCGGTATGAGGCCATGATGGGCCAGCATCAGGAGATGCTGGAACAGCAGAGATATATTGCCCAACAGCAGTATGATATGATCATGCATTTGCAAGACACTCTGGCTAGGCAAGAAGAAGCCAGAAGGGATGCCCTTGTACCTCAACCATCCACATCTAGCATTCCACCTGTACCTCCCCAGGAGCCTGCTGCTCCTCAGACCCAAACGCCTATCCAGAAAGTATTGAAGCAGTTTAGGCAAAATAATCCACCCTCATTTGACGGGGAATTGGATGCGGATAAGGCGGAGGCTTGGGTGATGCAGCTTAAGAAGATATTCTCAGTGATGGATTGTACCACTGAGCAGAAAGCCCAGCTAGCCACTTTTATGCTAGAAAAGGAAGCTGATAGATAGTGGGATAGTGCGAAACCACTGATGGAGACCAAGAATATACAGATCACTTGGGAAACTTTCTTGGTTGAGTTTTATGAGAAGTATGTCCCAAGTTCAGTGAGGAAAAAGAAAGAGATGGAGTTCATGGGCTTGAGACAGACGGATGAGATGACTGTGGATCAGTATGTGGCCAAGTTCATAGAGTTGTCTCGGTATTCCTCTTACCTCCAGAGGTATGATGATGAACCCTGAGATGTGAGCAGTTTGAGACTGGTTTGAGGCCCCTGATTAGCGACAGAGTCACTCCACAGCAGATCAGGAAGTTTAATACTCTTGTGGAGGTCAGTAGGGTGATTGAGACGAATTTACAGGCTATTATGCCTACTGCGACTACGGCTAGTCAGAAGAGGGTTCCGGATTTGAAAAAGCTGAAACCAGAAGAGGGTTCTAGTTTGACCCTTAGTACGAAGAGGAGAGGCAAAGGGCCATGGAATAGGAAACCACAGCGAGGTGTGCCACCTCCGCGGGGCCAGTCATCCTTCCAGCAGTCTTCGGTGACATGTTACAAGTGTGGGAAGCCGGGGCACATTGCTAGACACTATCCTCAGATGGAGACAGCGCCTCCTCCTAGACCACAGACCCAGGGCCGAGTGTTCGCCCTTACTTAGTAGGAAGCCAGCGCATCTCCTAGTTTGATCCGAGGTACGCTGTTAGTGAATGGCTTTCCTGTAGTTGCTATGTTTGATTCAGGTGCTAGTCACTCGTTTATATCTTATGATTGTGTGAGGAAATTGGGTCTGGTCATTAGTGTCTTGCCATTTGACTTATCTGTCATTACACCCACTGGAGGCCACGTGGTTACTTCCCATACTTGCTTGAATGTCACTGTCCAATTTAACCATTGTCATACCACTCTTGATTTGGTTTGTATGTCTTTCCATGATATTGATTTGATTATTAGTATGAATTGGTTAGCTGCAAATAATGCCATACTTGATTGTGAACACCGAACCATTTCCCTACCTGCTTGTGGGACCATACCTAGGGTAGGAGCTGAGCTATCTTTTATGACTACTACCCAGGCTGAGAGATGTTTAGAGTGTGGATGTCAAGGGTTTCTAGTCTTTTTCTCTATTCAGGTTGAGGTAGAAGAAGGGATAGAGGAGATCCCAGTTGTCAGGGAATTCTCGGGGGTTTTCCCTAGAGAGTTTGATTTTAGTGGCTTACCCCCTGAGAGAGAATTAGAGTTCCCTATAGACATAGTGCCTGGTGCTGGACAGGTGTCCAAAGCTCCCTACAGCATGGCTCCCACCGAGCTTGCTGAGTTGAAAGAGCAGATAGAGGAACTGTTAGAGAAAGAGTTTATCCGCCCTAGTGTTTCACCTTGGGGTGCTCCGGTGTTGTTTGTGAAAAAGAAAGATGGTAGCTTGCGGTTGTGTATTGATTATAGAGAGTTGAATAAAGTTACCATCAAGAATAAATATCCTCTCCCTAGAATTGATGATCTGTTAGATCAGTTGGCTGGGGCATCTGTGTTTTCTAAGATAGATCTTAGATCTGGTTACCACCAGTTGAGAGTGAGAACTAAAGACGTCTCTAAGACGGCTTTCAGAACGAGATATGGGCACTATGAGTTCCTTGTGATGCCATTCGGATTGACGAATGCGCCTACTGTGTTCATGGATTATATGAACAGGGTATTCAGACCGTATCTAGATCAGTTTGTGGTGGTCTTTATTGATGATATTTTAGTGTAC
The DNA here is from genome assembly GCA_032878935.1 of Erythrophleum fordii. Taxonomy (NCBI): domain Eukaryota; kingdom Viridiplantae; phylum Streptophyta; class Magnoliopsida; order Fabales; family Fabaceae; genus Erythrophleum; species Erythrophleum fordii. Next base: position 4,677,625 of record JAVQMF010000055.1, read on the forward strand.
TCCCGATCTTTTGAGGAGCACGAAAGGCATTTAAGACTAGTCCTAGACACCTTGAGAGAGAAAATGTTGTATGCCAAACTTAGTAAATGTGAGTTTTGGCTGACCGAGGTGCGATTCTTAGGTCATGTGATCTCACGAGATGGGGTTGCGGTTGATCCCCATAAGGTTGAGGCTGTGTTACAGTGGGATAGACCTAGAACGATCATCGAGGTTAGGAGTTTCCTAGGTTTGGCAGGGTATTATAGACGGTTTATTCAGAACTTTTATCGAATGGCCTTACCACTGACGAGGCTAACTAGGAAAGAGATACCATTTTTGTGGGATGAGAGATGTGAGAAGAGTTTCCAGGAGTTGAAACTCTATTTGACCACTGCCCCTGTACTGATTATCCCTGACCCTAGTGAACCATTTGTGGTTTATTGTGATGCTTCGGGCAAAGGATTAGGATGTGTGTTGATGCAGCAAGGTTGAGTAGTGGCATATGCCTCAAGGCAGTTGAGACCTCATGAGGAGAATTACCCCACACATAACCTGGAGTTAGCTGCCGTAGTGTTTGCTCTTAAAATTTAGAGACACTATCTGTATGGTGCGACCATAGAGATTTATAGTGACCACAAGAGTCTGAAATACCTGTTTGATCAGAAAGAACTCAATATGAGACAGAGGAGATGGATGGAATTCTTGAAAGATTATGATTATGTGTTGAAATATCATCCGGTAAGGCCAATGTGGTGGCGGATGCCCTGAGTAGAAAAACCATCCATGTAGCCCATATGATGATTAGGGAGTAGGAGCTCCTAGAGAAGTTCAGAGATTTGAACCTCTCTTGTCAGGTGGTATCGGGTAGATTGTATCTGACTGAAACCCGAGTTGAAAATATCTTGAGAACCCAGATCTTAGATGCCCAGAGAGAGGATGAGTTCCTGAAACGGATTAGGAATGAGATTACCCAAGGTAAGACCTCAGATTTCAAGTTGTCTGGGGATGGCATGATAGTATATCGAGATAGAATTTGTGTGCCTAGTCAGAATGAGTTTAGAGAAAGCATTCTAGAAGAGGCACATAAGAGTAAGTATACTATCCACCTAGGTGCCACCAAGATGTATCAAGACTTGAAAAAGATTTTCTGGTGGCCAGGGATGAAGAGCCATGTGACGGATTATGTGGCTAGATGCCTAGTGTGTCAGAGGATAAAGATTGAACATCAGAAACTGGCCGGGTTGTTGCAACCTCTAGATATCCCTGAGTAGAAGTGGGATAGTATAGCCATGGATTTTGTCATGGGCTTACCCAGGACATCCTCTGGACACGATGCTATTTGGGTAGTTGTGGATAGACTAACGAAGTCTGCACACTTTTTAGCTATTAAGGCTACTCATACACTGGATAGATTGGCCCAGTTGTATATCAGAGAGATAGTGCGACTTCATGGAGTACCCAAGAGCATAGTTTCGGATAGAAACCCCAGGTTTACATCGAACTTTTGGAGGTTATTGCAGCATGCCTTAGGGACTAGATTACGGTTTAGTACTGCATATCACCCCCAGACAGATGGTCAGACTGAAAGGACCATCCAGACATTGGAAGATATGTTGAGGGCATGTGTGCTAGAGATGAAGGGGAACTGGGATGCGTATTTACCGTTAGCAGAGTTTGCTTATAATAACAGCTACCATTCCAGTATCCAGATGGCCCCTTATGAGGCTTTGTATGGGAGAAAGTGCAGAACCCCTCTGTGTTGGGTTGAGTTAGGTGAGAGGAGTATGATAGGACCTGAGATTATGGACCAGACCACCCGACAAATAGAATTGATTAGAAAGAGGCTCCTCACGGCCCAGAGTAGATAGAAAAGCTATGCTGATAAGCGTAGGAGGCCATTAGAGTTTGAGGTTGGAGACCATGTATTCATTCGAATATCTCCAATGACGGGAGTAGGTCGGTCAATGAGGGTAAGGAAGCTCAGTCCTAGGTATATTGGTCCGTTTGAAATCCTTAAGAAAATTAGACCCGTGGCTTACCGAATAGCCTTACCTCCTAACCTAACCCAAATCCACAGTGTTTTTCATGTCTCCTAGTTGAAAAAGTATTTACCAGACTCTTCACATGTCATAGAATATGAGCATGTGTAATTGCAGGAAGATCTTTCCTATGTAGTGAAACCAGAGAGAATTATGGATGCTAAGCTTAAACAGCTGAGAAGCAGGAGCATTCCTCTGGTGAAAGTGATCTGGAGAGGTCTGACATCTGAGGAAGCAACCTGGGAATTAGCGGATGAAATGAGGCAAAAATATCCAGATTTATTCCCTTGAGGTAAGTCTTTAAATTTCGAGGACGAAATTTCTTTTAAGAGGAGTAGAAATGTAACAACCGGGAAAAAGAAAAGAAAAGCGGAAAGAAAGAAAGTGAAAGTTGGAAAAATTCAGAATCTGGAAATTTTGCTAAGTCTCCTCGCAATAGCGAGAAATGGTCTCGCTGTCGCGAGAATGTCTTTTCGCAATAGCGAACGAGGTTCTAGCTATAGCGAGTGCGGGCTACAGTCCATATAGAAACCAAGGGGCAGCTCGCCGTAGCGTGCGCCATAGCAAGAGTGAGGTCTGGAACTGACGCGAGTTCGCCATAGCGAATGGTATATCTCGCCATAGCGAAAGGAACTAATACGAGCTCGTCGTAGCGAAGGTTACACCTCGCCATAGCGAAGCCAGATAACACAAGCTCGCTATAGCGAAGGTTAATTTTCGCCGTAACGAGGGTCAGTCCGGAAGAGAGTAAATAGCGAGAATTAGACTTCATTAAACGCCCAAACTCATTTCTTCTCTCATATCTGCCCTAGACTTCGACCTAAGAAGAGAAAAGAGGCGTGGTGAGTGAGAGAGACCAAGAGAAGGAGGAAGAGCAAGGGAAAGGTAAGGACATTTCTCTCTTTTCTCCTTAGAACTCTGATCCCCTCTCTTTGCCCTCCCTTTCTGCGGTTTTGTTTGTGAAAATGGATGGATTTTGGGCATGGGTCAGAAGAGGGAAAGTAGAAAACACCTTTGAATCTTTATGTTTTCTTTGAAAATGTGGTTTCCACTACCATGGGAGCTTGAGAGAGAGAAAGAGTTGATGGCATTCTAGAGAGAGAGAGAGAACTTTAAGTTCTGAGATGTTAGGAGAGTTTGATCTGAATGAATACATTCTAAGAGAGTAATTGCATGCTTTTGTGTGTGTAGGCTCAAGAGAAACACCTCCATCAAGGTGTGATTGTAAAATTAAGAAGGGAGAAGAGAAATTGAAAGGAAAAGCTAGTGTTGACCTTGGCTGATAAGGTAGCTCTCTCTTCCCACTCTTTCTTGTTGCATTCTTGGTTGTAAGAGTTATTGTATGTTTATGTATATGCTAGTTGTGTGGAATATGCCATATGCTATTGCTTTGATGCATTGATGCCAATATGCTTGTGTGTTGAATTGTGAGAATTGCTCGGGTGCGGTAGCGCCGAAAGTCCCTTGAGATGGGTGAGGTGAAGCCGAAAGTCCCTTGAGATAGGTGAGACAAGGCCAAAAGTCTCAAACAAGTGAGGCCAAGTCAAAAACCCTTAAACTCGGGTGAGGCCATCCAAAAGTCCCTAGACTCGGGTGAGGCTAGACCAAAAGTCCCTATAGCTCAATTTTGGCATGGTTGTGATTTCCATAGCATGTACAATGTGTGTTGGATGTTTGAGAATAGCTAAATGCTTATTCACATGCTTTGACTTGTTATATACCTTGATTGCTTACTCGATTGAGTGCATGAGCTACTGAGATTCCCATAATCTCACCCCTTCCCCTCCCAACTTAATATGCTAGGTGGAGCTCAAGGAGAACCAAGTACACACCAAGGAGCCTAGAAGCATGCTTAGTTAGATATTACTTTCTTTTAGATCTTTTGATGTATTTTGATGTAAAGAGGTGCCAAAATGAGTATGCACCTTCTATTTTTGAGATGTAAAGGTTGTAACAAGTGTAAATGTATGAAAAGATGATGTATGAACTATGCTTATAGCCAAAGTAATGGAAATGAGGGTTTTGCCCCTTTTGTTGAATGAATGAAGTAGTGTATATTTGGCCGTAGCATAGCGAGATTTGAATGTATGTTGATTTGGACCACATGGACTTGTTATATATCCTAGTTTTATGCTTTTAAACTTGTCCATGAGTGGCTAGAGTGTGTGAGAGGCTATTTGGACCCGTTTTGGACCTCTTGGGTGCCAAAATCGGTATTTTTGAGAGCTCCGTCAAAGTATGACCGGATGAGCTCCTCTTGCCATGAAATTTGGCATGCCTTTAGAGTTTGTAAAAAGCTTCTTTAAAAGTTAAAGTGGGTAATATTCGGAGGTCTAGAGAATATTTGGTGAATTTGTTGAATTTGGGAAAATTCAATGAATTGGTCATGTACTGTTCATATAAATCAGAAATGAAATCTGTGGCATTCATAGACCAAATGGATTCTAAATGTGGTGAAATTTTATACACATAAACTAGAAAACCAAAGTGACCCGTACCAACTGGAATCACCCAAATCGGAGGTCTGTAGAGAGAGATTAAATCTTCTGAAGTTCTGTATCAGCATCAGGGAGCTCTCCTGACCCCTGTCACTGTTCCATCGATTTTCGGGGTGTAGAGGCTACTGAAGTGATCTAGACTTATTTTTCTCCTCTAGTAGACATCCGTATCTTTCCAAATTGGTATAGTTTGCCCAGATTGGATTTTTGTGGATTTAATTATGGATTTCTGAAGTTCATGACAGAAAGCTGTACCAGAAACAGTGACAGCCGGACCTCCTTCCCATTTTCGATGTCAAACATGGTCCAAATGCTGAGATTTTTTAGTGTAAAGACAACACTTAGAGATTTCTAGAGAGCTAAAGTTCACTAGATTCCCATTTTCCTATAATTATTTATGATTTTTCAAAGTTAGAGCCAAAATAAGACTTTTTGGCACAAGTGAGAAAAGTGCATTTTCTGGTTTTTGGCTCCATACCCATGGCTTATGGATTGTTTTATGCTATGTATGAGTTGTATAAGTGGGGTTTGAGTTGAGAATATAAATGATGGGTTCACAGGACCCACGGAGAAGAAGTTGAGTGTATGAAACCCCGTTTCCTAGCATAAAAATGCCACGGACTAATGTTGATTCTTTGGAAATCATATGGAACCGAGCCCAGTGAGAGGCTAGGTAGCGGTAGTAGATTAAGGTGTTACATTATTTGTGATAAAAAAGTACTACTCAAGTTTAAGGGTAAATTTTACCGCACAGTTATAAAATTTGCAATGTTGTATGAGATTAAGTGTTGGACAATAAAAAACTATCATAAGAATAGGTTCAAAGTTACAGAGATGAGAATGCTATATTGGATGAATGGATATACTAGATGAGATAAAATTAGAAATGAATGCATTAGAAAAAAGGTTGAGATCACACTTATTATAGAAAAGATTGTAGAATCACACCTTAGATGATCTAGGCATGTGTGGAGAAGACCTGGAGAAACCCTAATAAGAAGAATAGATCAGATAAAAAGTAGCTCAATAGTTAAAGGTAGAAAGAGATTAAAAGAAACTATAGGCGAAACTATTAAGAGAGATTTAGACTTAAATGGATTGTCTAAAAACATAATTCATGATAGGATTTATGGTGTCATTTGATCTATGTAACTAACTCCACCTAGTGAGAAAAGGCTATTTGTTGTTGTTATTATTGTTTATACAATTAGTGACTTATTATTGTGGACGAAAACTTTTTTAAATATGATTGAGTATTATAATTTTATATATTTAGGCTAAACATATAACAATATTTTATCAATTTAATTAGATTTATTATTATAATTAAACTTATCAATTATATTTATGGATTTGATTTCACTTTTTTGATAGTTAATAATTTCTATTATATTAATAAATATCGTAGAGTAAACAAAATATTATAATTGTTAATTGGATATAATTAGGGTTTATGTTAGACCCAGTTCATGTATAGTATCATCATTTTCTTGTTTATGGGCTTTCAAAGCCAAGTATTTTGAGGCCACAAATATAGTACAAGAATTTAAATGTTTCATCCAATCCTTTCTTTTCTTTTCTTTTTTTTTATTTTTTGGTTTTTGGTTTTGCCATGAGTATCCCGACACCCAGAGGTTATAGGACTAATCTAACCCTTAAACAGTTAAGCTCAATTTTACTTACTGGCTAAGTCACCCTTTGTCACCAAAAAAGAAAAAATAACTTTTAGTAAAAGTTTAAAAGTTGCCATCAAATACATTTTAGTGGTGACAATTGATTGTCGCTGTTAGGTCGTGATTAATACTAGTGTAACAAAAAAGTTTTTAATGATAACAAAGGGGTTGTAACTAAAAAAAAATTCCTATGACAACTAACATTGCCACTAAATACCATTTAGTGGCGACAAACGTCACTACTAAACAATATTTAGGACCATTAATTCATTTTAAATGAAGTGTCAATACCCAAAAAAATGCCATCATTAATGAGCAATTTTTAGTGATGATGACTTTTTGTTACCATTAAAAAGATTATTAATGCAAGAAAGATGTCACAAAAATGCAGTTTTTTGTGGCAACAAGTTCTTTTCACCAATAAAAAATTCATCTTTAGTATCACCACTAAATAGATATAATTTGTGACAACTTTAGTGGTAACTATTTTTGTTGCCAATAAAGAAAGTCATTTTTAATGACAACATTTGTTGCCGCTAAATGCTCAAGGATACTTGAATTTTTTGTTTTGTTGAAATATATATATGCTTTATTTGCATGTTCCCAACTAATTAGAAACATTTATTTATTTGTTTACATTCTTTAGTCCTTGTTTTAGAGACTTCAAGTAGCCAAATGCAAGACTAAAGTACAACGTTAACATTTTAAGAATTTTAACAACATATTATTTTGACAACAAATTATCAAAGCAAATGTCTAAATAACATTAACAACAAAAGGCACATGTTATTTAATTTTTCAACCTATCACCTACTTAGTATGCCACAAATTTGAAATTCCATCATGTCCCATAACAAAAAAGATGCCAAATTTGATAGGGATGGCTTTATGATATTAAAAAAAAAAAAATGCTATGTTGTAAAGGCACAATTATAGAGTACTAGTGTAGACAACATACTTTGTAACATAGAATATTAGTGTAGATCTAGTTTAATAGCTTATAATGATTATCCACTCCAAATACAAACAATGTTCATCTTAAAATATAAACTTAAAAGCATGAAATGCTATGTAAGTATTTCCAATATGAGAGTATTATCTAGAATCTCCTACACTTGTAATCAAAACAAAGGGATCAATGAGATAGTCCATAACCTTCAAATATTATTTAAAAAAAAAGTTAAAACTTCAATGCAAAGAATACAATTTCTTCACTATGGTGTAGGAAGGATGCACTCTATCCAATAAACAATTTGAACATGACCAAAGATTTTAGTTAATGGTTGGAAAGATAATGGAAGAAGGGCTAAAGAGGAGCTAACCCACTCAATTGGGAAAAGACAAAAACATAAACAAATTTTTTAACATAATGGGTTGAATACATGAATTTAATTAGTAAAAAATATGATATGGTTGGAAAATAGGAGAAAAACCTACCAAAAGATATCAAAGCTTTTAGAACATTACCTTTTTCTCATAGATCCAATTTGCAATAACAAGTCCTCCATCTGCCTTATATGTTTCTAAGTTGTAATATAGGCCTTATTACACATAAAAAAAAGTTAAAAAATATAGAAGTAAAGTAAAACTTCAAAATTAAATTCCAACAATGAGCCTGTGAAAGCCAATGTAAATCAAATTCCACCAAACAAAAGAATATGGCCCTTTAGGAAATCTTTCAATGACGTTAGAAATTGCTAATGAGAAGGCATATCTAAGGCCTCCCTTTTACTTTCATTACATCATTTATAGGGCCATGTATAGTTAGAACAAATAATGAAGATAAGTAACACAACAATCAAGGTAGCAAACATTATCTATCAATTTGGAGCATACTTACTTCATCTGCCTATACTAAATTCATCCCTAAACATTCTACATCAACTAGCATTGGACCACAAAGTGATGCGTCAAATCACTTGTATTTTATTTTTATTTTGATTTTTATTATTCTACTAACCTAATGCAATAGACAAATTTAAGCAGGGATCAATCATTGATGGATGCCTACAGAAAAAAGTCAATTAAGGAGTACATTAAAGACAAGTGGCAAGAAAATGTAAACAGACAAATAGAAACACTGCATGATCAATCATGGAATCTAGGAAAGGAACCTCTACCACTAATAAATCACATTTAACTATAATAATTTAATAATAATAAACTATTTCAATACAAATAAAAATCCAATTCATAATAAAATCATCTATTTTCTTTAGCATTTTCTCCAATTAATTAAAATCCAAAAGGAAGAGAGCATTTATTAGAATAAGTAAAATGATTTCCTCATAAAAAGTTCAAGTTAGTCAATTTTAACATCCTCTAGTAATTATAATTATCTAAATATATTCACAAATCCATAGATGAAGTACCTATCCAGTTTCCACCTTACACCCATACAAATCCCCTGCCCAAAAGTAATTTCCTATAGTTAAGAAGAGGAGCCAATCCAGAACATGAACTTTTACTAGTGTCATAGTAATAAAGAAAAGATTATAAACATTTATTGTAAGAGATCTCAAGATTACACTCTAGAGTCCACATTAGCTTGCATGCATTAATTTAAATAGCTAGTCAAATTACTACCCTTCTAACTATACTTTTGTTCATATCAAAAACACTTCTGAAAGTTATATGTATATGAATGGAAGAGCATTATTTTAATAACTCAAATATGTATAAAAAAGAAAAGCCATTTAAATTTATAAATCAATATCTTTATCCAAAACAATTCATGGAAGGATTTTGTTTAATCCATAAAATCAAAAGTATAACTTATTAGCAAACTAAGTACATTGCCTTGTCATCCATATTGTCTTAAAAAAAGATAAGAACTTCATTTTTTCCAATATCTTTAATACCCGATCTATCTAAAATTGAATTGAAACTAATGAGATATAAAAGGAAGACCCTAGAATCAAAGGAATAGAGGCTAAACAAGGTTAGAATAATAATCTATGCATCTAAAAATGAGGATATAAGATTAAAGATACCTTGAAACCAGAGCTAGAATGGCTAAATAAAATTACTCAAAAATACAGTGGTAATTTTATAATTTTGGGTAACTTTTAGAAACTCAAAAGAGGGATCTTTAAATAGTAAAATTGAGTTTCCTAGAATTCTCAGAGGCCCTAAAAATCATAGGAACCCTTAAAATGACTAAAATCCTTTCGATGTACATTTTAAGCCATCGGTTGTCTTAAACTTTCATAAGATGATTTGGATGGCTCTGAAACTCATAAAATTGAAAGTAAATATTTGTAATAAACTAGATGACTTAAATTTTTACAATTCTCAAAAAGAAGTTAAAATAAGCAAAAACAGAAAAATTGAAGTTGAAGGGCAAAACGAGAATTTTGAAAATTGTTATAACTGTAACAACCGGGAAAAAGAAAAGAAAAGGGAAAAGAAAGGAAGTGAAAACTGGAAATTTTCGGAATCCAGAATTTCTGCCAAGTCCTCTCGCAATAGCGAGAAATGGTCTCGCTACAGCGAGAGAGCTAGTTCGCAACAGCGAAGGCGTTTCTAGCTATAGCGAGTGCTGGCAACAGCCCATACAAAAACCAGGGAGTTGCCCGCTGTAGCATGCACCATAGCGAGAGTGAAGTCTGGAACTGACGCGATTTCGCCATAGCGAGTGGTAAATCTCGCTATAGCGAAGGGAACTGACCCGATCTCACTGTAGCGAAGGTTACACCTCGCCATAGCGAAGTCAGATTACACGAGCTCGCTATAGCGAAGGTTAGTTTTCGCCGTAGCGAGAGTCAGTCCGGAAGGGAGTAAATAACGAGAATCAGACTTCATTAAACGCCCAAACTCATTTCTTCTCTCATATCTGCCCTAAGCTTCGACCCAAAGAGAGAAAAGAGGCGTGGAGAGTGTGAGAGATCAAGAGAAGGAGGAAGATTAAGGGAAAGGTAAGGTCACTTCTCCCATTTCTCTTCAGATTTCTGATCCCCTCCCTTTGCCCTCTTCTTTCTGCGGTTTTATTTGTGTAAATGGACGGATTTTGGGCATGGGTCAGAAGAGGGAAAGTGGAAAACTCTTTTGAATCCTTGAGTTTTCTTTGAAAATGAGGTTTTCCACTACCATGGGAGCTTGAGAGAGAGAAAAGGGTAATGGCATTCTAGAGAGAGAACCCTAGGTTATGTGTGATAGAGGGTTGCTCTAAATTAAATTACAAGAGAGTAATTGCATGCTTTTGGTGTGTCTAGGCTCAAGTGAAACACTTACATCAAGGTGTGATTGTGGACCTAAGGAGGGAAAGGAGAAATTGAAAGGAAAAGCTTGTGTTGGCTTTGGCTCCGAAGGTAGCTCTCTCTTTCATTCTTTCTTGTAGCATTCTTGGTTGTAATAGTCATTGTATGATATGTATATGCTGAATGTGTGGAATATGCCATATGCTATTGCTTTGATGCATTGAATATCAATATGCTTGTGTGATGAGTTGTGAGAATTGCTCGGGTGCGGTAGTGCCGAAAGTCCCTTGAGATGGGTGAGGTGAAGCCGAAAGTCCCTTGAGATAGGTGAGACAAGGCCAAAAGTCTCAAACGAGTGAGGCCAAGTCAAAAGTCCTTAAACTCAGGTGAGGCCATCCAAAAGTCCCCTAAACTCGGGTGAGGCTAGACCAAAAGTCACTGGAGCCCATTTTTGGCATTGTTGTGAATTCCATAGCATGTACATTATGTGTTGGATGATTGAGAATAGCTAAATGCTTATTCACATGTTTTGACTTGTTATATGCCTTGATTGCTTGCTGGATTGAGTGCATGAGCTACTGAGATTCTCCGAATCTCACCCCTTTCCCCTCCCAACTAATATGCTAGGTGGAGCTCAAGGAGAACTGAGCACACACCAAGGAGCCTAGGAGCATGCGTAGTTAGTTATGAGTTTATGTTTTAATATTTTGATGTATATATGATGTAAAGTGGTGCCAAATAAAGATGTGCCCACTATTTTTGAGATGTAAAGTTTATAACACGTGAAGAAATATGAAAGGATATTGTATGACCTATGTTTATAGCCAAATGAATGGAAATGAGGGTTTTGCCCCTTTTGATGCATGAATGAAATAGTGTATATTTGGCCGTAGCATAGCGAGATTTGGATGTATGATGATTTGGATCATATGGACATGTTAGATATACTAGTTTTATGCTTTTAAACTTGTCCATGTGGAGTGAGAATGTAAGAGAGGCTATTTGGACCCGTTTTGGACCTTTGGGGTGCCAAAACTGGTATTTTTGTGAGCTCCGTCAAAGTATGATCGGATGAGCTCCGTTTGCCATGAAATTTGGCGTGTCTCTAGAGTTTGTAGAAAGCTTCTTGAGAAGCTAAAGTGGGTAATATTCAGAGGATTATAGAATATTTAGGGAATTGTTGAATTTGGGAGAATTTAATGGATTGGTCATGTACTGTTCATCTAAACTAGAAAATGAAATCTGTGGCACTTTTAGACCAAATGGATTCCAAATGTGGTGAAATTTTATACACATAAACTAGAAACCCGCAGTGACTTGTAGGAACTAGAATCACCCAAATAGGAGGTCTGTAGAGAGAGATTGGACCGTCTGAAGTTCTGTATCAGCATCAGGGAGCTTACCTGACCCCCATCACTGTTTCATCCGTTTTTAGGGTGCAGAAGCTACTGAACTGATCTGAACTTATTTTTCTCCTCTAGTAGACATCCGTATCTTTCCGAATTGGTATAACGTGCCCAGATTGGATTTTTGTGGATTTAGTTATGAATTTTCGAAAGTCATGACAGAAAGCTGCACCAGAAACAGTGACAACTGGACCTTCCTCCCATTTTCGATGTCAAACTTGGTCCAAACGATGTGTTTGTGGTTGGGAATGATTTTTAGTGTAAACTTGACACTTAGAGATTTCCAGAAAGCTAACGTTTGCTGAATTCCCATTTTTCTACAATTTCGTATGATTTTCCAAACTTAGAGCCAAAATATGACTTTTGGGCCCAAGTGAGAAAATGTAAATTTTATGGTTTTCGGCTCTATACCCGTGGCTTATGGTTTGTTTTATGCTATGTATGAGTCATATGTATGGAGTTTGAGTTGAGGATGCTTGAGATGGGTTCATAGGACCCACGGGGTGAAAGATGAGTATATGAAACCCCGGTTCATAGCATGTAAATGCCACGGGAGAGTAGTGACTCTTTGGAAATCATATGGAACCGAGCCTATGGAGAGGCTAGGTAGTGGTAGTAGTTTAAGGTGTCACATTTTTGGTATCAGAGCAAAGGTTCAGGCACTTTTACTCAATGTTAGGCTCTTGAATGCCATAATTTGCTGGTGTTTGGTGTGAATGGTCATGGAAGTTATAGCATCCTTATGCATAAGTGTTGTGATATTATTGTGAACTGAGGATTGCTATTTCTTTCAGACATGGTTGAGACTAGACGGGGCAGGGGTAGAGGCAGAGGTAGAGGCAGACTGCCCAGGGCTCAGAGAGATGAGCCAGAGGTTCCTACAGAGACTAGGGTTCCTCTGCAGGCCATCATGGATAGACTTGACCGGTATGAGGCCATGATGGGCCAGCACCAAGAGATGCTGGAGCAACAGAGGTACATTGCCCAACAGCAGCATGATATGATCATGCATCTGCAAAACACCCTGGCTAGGCAAGAAGAAGCCAGAAGGGATGCCCCTGGACCGCAACCATCTACATCCAGCATTCCACCTATACCTCCCCAGGAGCCTGCTGCTCCACAGACCCAGGCACCTATCCAAAAAGTATTGAAGCAGTTTAGGCAGAACAATCCACCCTCGTTTGACGGGGAATTGGATGCGGATAAGGCAGAGGCTTGGGTGACGCAGCTTAAGAAAATCTTCTCAGTGATGAATTGTACCACTGAGCAGAAAGCCCAGCTAGCCATCTTCATGCTAGAAAAGGAGGCTGATAGATGGTGGGAGAGTGCGAAACCACTGATGGAGACCAAGAATATATCGATCACTTGGGAGACTTTCTTGGTCGAATTTTATGAGAAGTATGTCCCAAGTTCAGTAAGAAAGAAGAAAGAGATGGAGTTCATGGGCTTGAGACAGACTGATGAGATGACTGTGGACCAGTATGTGGCCAAGTTTATAGAGCTGTCTCGGTATTCCTCTTACCTCCAGAGGTATGATGATGAACCCTGGAGATGTGAGCAGTTTAAGACTGGTTTGAGGCCCCTGATTAGCGACAGAGTCACTCCACAGCAGATCAGAAAGTTTAATACTCTTTTGGAGGTTAGTAGGGTGATTGAGACGAACTTGCAAATTATCATGCCTACTGTGACGACGGCTAGTAAGAAGAGCGTTCCAGAGTTGAAGAGGTCGAAACCAGAAGAGGGCTCTAGTTTGACCCCTAGTACCAAGAAAAGAGGCAAGGGGCCATGGAGTAGAAGGCCGCAGCGAGGTGTGCCACCTCCTCGGGGTCAGTCATCCTTCCAGCAGTCTCCGGTGACATGTTATAAGTGTGGGAAGCCGGGGCACATTGCTAGACACTGTCCTCAGATGGAGACAGCGCCTCCTCCTAGACCACAGACCCAGGGCCGAGTGTTTGCCCTTACCCAGCAGGAAGCCAGCGCATCTCCTAGTTTGATCCGAGGAACGCTGTTAGTGAATGGCTTTCCTGTAGTTGCTATGTTTGATTCGGGTGCTAGTCACTCGTTTATATCTTATGATTGTGTGAGGAAATTGGGTCTGGTTGTTAGTGTCTTGCCCTTTGACTTATCTGTCATTACACCCACTGGAGGCCACGTGGTCACTTCCCATACTTGCTTAAATGTCACTGTCCAATTTAACCATTGTCATACCACTCATGATTTGGTTTATATACCTTTCCATGAAATTGACTTGATTATTGGTATGAACTGGTTAGCTGCAAATAATGCCATACTTGATTGTGAACACCAAACCATCTCCTTACCTGCTTGTGGGACCATACCTAGGGTAGGAGCAGAGTTATCCTTTATGACTACTGTCCAGGCTGAGAGATATTTGGAGTGTGGATGTCAAGGGTTTCTAGTCTTTTTCTCTATTCGGGCTGAGGTAGAAGAAGGGATAGAGGAGATCCTAGTTGTTAGGGAATTCCCAGAGGTTTTCCCTAGAGAGTTTGATTTTAGTGGCCTACCCCCTGAGAGAGAATTAGAGTTCCCTATAGACATAGTGCCTGGTGCTGGACCGGTGTCCAAGGCTCCTTACAGGATGGCTCCCGCCGAGCTTGCTGAGTTGAAAGCGCAGGTAAAGGAATTGTTAGAGAAAAGGTTTATCCGCCCTAGTGTTTCACCTGGGGGTGCTCCGATGTTGTTTGTGAGAAAGAAAGATGGTAGCTTGCATTTGTGCATAGATTATAGAGAGTTGAATAAAGTTACCATCAAGAATAAATATCCTCTCCCTAGAATTGATGATCTGTTAGATCAGTTAGCTAGGGCATCTGTGTTTTCTAAGATAGATCTTAGATCTGGTTACCACCAGTTGAGAGTGAGAACTGAAGACGTCTCTAAGACGGCTTTCAGGACGAGATATGGGCACTATGAGTTCCTTGTGATGCCATTCGGGTTGACGAATGTGCCTGCTGTGTTCATGGATTATATGAACAGGGTATTCAGACTGTATCTAGATCAGTTTGTGGTGGTCTTTATTGATGATATTTTAGTATACTCCCGATCTTTTGAGGAGCACGAGAGGCATTTGAGACTAGTCCTAGAGACCTTGAGAGAGAAAAGGTTGTATGCCAAACTGAGTAAATGTGAGTTTTGGCTGACCGAGGTGTGATTCTTAGGTCATGTGATCTCACGAGATGGGGTAGCGGTGGATCCCCATAAAGTTGAGGCTGTGTTACAGTGGGATAGACCTAGAACGATCACCGAGGTTAGGAGTTTCCTTGGTTTGGCAGGGTATTACAGACGTTTTATTCAGGACTTTTCTTGAATGGCCTTATCACTGACGAGGCTAACCAGGAAAGATACACCGTTTGTGTGGGATGAGAGATGTGAGAAGAGTTTCCAGGAGTTGAAACTCTGTTTAACCACTTCCCCTGTGCTGATTATCCCTGACCCTAGTGAACCATTTGTGGTTTATTGTGATGCTTCGGGCAAAGGGTTAGGATGTGTGTTGATGCAGCAGGGTAGAGTAGTGGCATATGCCTCGAGGCAGTTGAGACCTCATAAGGAGAATTACCCCACACATGACCTGGAGTTAGCTGCCGTAGTGTTTGCTCTTAAAATTTGGAGACACTATCTGTATGGTGCGACCATAAAGATCTATAGTGACCACAAGAGTCTGAAATACCTGTTTGATCAGAGAGAACTCAATATGAGACAGAGGAGATGGATGGAATTTTTGAAAGATTATGATTATATGTTGAAATATCATCCGGGTAAGGCCAATGTGGTGGCAGACGCCCTGAGTAGAAAATCCATCCATGTAGCCCATATGATGATTAGGGAGCAGGAGCTCCTAGAGAAGTTCAGAGAGTTGAACCTCTCGTGTCAGGTGGTATCGGGTAGATTGTATCTGAGTGAAACCCGAATTGAGAATGTCTTGAGAACCCAGATCTTAGATGCCCAGAGAGAGGATGAGTTCCTGAAACGGATCAGGAATGAGATCACCCAAGGTAAGACCTCAGATTTCAAGTTGTCTGAGGATGGCATGATAGTATACCGAGAGAGAATCTGTGTGCCTAGTCAGAATGAGTTGAGAGAAAGCATTCTAGAAGAGGCGCATAAGAGTAAGTATACTATCCACCCAGGTGCCACCAAGATGTATCAGGATGTGAAAAGAGTTTTCTGGTAGCCAGGGATGAAGAGCCATGTGACGGATTATGTGGCTAGATGCCTAGTGTGTTAGAGGATAAAGATTGAACATCAGAAACTGGCTGGGTTGTTGCAACCTCTAGATATCCCTGAGTGGAAGTGGGATAGTATAGCCATGGATTTTATCATGGGGTTACCCAGGACATCCTCTGGACACGACGCTATTTGAGTAGTTGTGGATAGACTGACGAAGTCTGCACACTTTTTAGCTATTAAGGCTACTTATACACTGGATAGATTGGCTCAGTTGTATATCAGAGACATAGTGCGACTTCATGGAATACCCAATAGCATAGTTTCTGATAGAGACCCCAGGTTCACATCGAACTTTTAGAGGTCACTGCAACATGCCTTAGGGACGAGATTGTGGTTTAGTACTGCATATCACCCCCAGACAGATGGTCAGACTGAAAGGACCATCCAGACATTGGAAGATATGTTGAGGGCATGTGTGCTAGAGATGAAGGGGAATTGGGATGTGTATTTGCCATTAGCATAGTTTGCTTATAACAACAGTTACCATTCCAGTATCCAGATGGCCCCTTATGAGGCTTTGTATGGGAGAAAGTGCAGATCCCCTCTGTGTTAGGTTGAGTTAGGTGAGAGGAGTATGATAGGACCTGAGATTGTGGACCAGACCACCCAACAAATAGAGTTGATTAGAAAGAGGCTCCTCACGGCCCAGAGTAGACAGAAAAGCTATGCTGATAAGCGTAGGAGGCCGTTAGAGTTTGAGGTTGGAGACCATGTGTTCATTCGAATATCTCCAATGACGGGAGTAGGTCGGTCAATGAGGGTAAGGAAGCTCAGTCCTAGGTATATTGGTCCGTTTGAAATCCTTGAGAAAATTGGACCCGTGGCTTACCGAATAGCCTTGCCTCCTAACCTAGCCCAAATACACAGTGTTTTTCATGTCTCCCAGTTGAAAAAGTATTTACCAGATTCCTCACATGTCATAGAATATGAGCATGTGCAATTGCAGGAAGATCTTTCCTATGTAGTGAAACCGGAGAGAATTGTGGATGCTAAGCTTAAACAGCTGAGAAGCAAGAGCATTCCTCTGGTGAAAGTGATCTGGAGAGGTCTGACATTTTTCGAGGAAGCAACCTGGGAATTGGCGAATGAGATGAGGCAGAAATATCCAGAATTATTCCCTTGAAGTAAGTTTTTTTAAATTTCGAGGACGAAATTTCTTTTAAGAGGGGTAGAAATGTAACAACCGGGAAAAAGAAAAGAAAAGGGAAAAGAAAGGAAGTGAAAACTGGAAATTTTCAGAATCCAGAATTTCTGCCAAGTCCTCTCGCAATAGCGAGAAACGGTCTCGCTACAGCGAGAGAGCTAGTTCGCAACAGCGAAGGCGTTTCTAGCTATAGTGAGTGCTGGCAACAGCCCATACAAAAACCAGGGAGTTGCCCGCTGTAGCGTGCTCCATAGCGAGAGTGAAGTCTGGAACTGACGCGATTTCGCCATAGCGAGTGGTAAATCTCACTATAGCGAAGGGAACTGACCCGATCTCGCCGTAGCGAAGGTTACACCTCGCCATAGCGAAGTCAGATTACACGAGCTCGCTATAGCGAAGGTTAGTTTTCACCGTAGCGAGAGTCAGTCCGGAAGGGAGTAAATAGTGAGAATCAGACTTCATTAAACACCCAAACTCATTTCTTCTCTCATATCTGCCCTAAGCTTCGACCCAAAGAGAGAAAAGAGGCATGGAGAGTGTGAGAGATCAAGCGAAGGAGGAAGATTAAGGGAAAGGTAAGGTCACTTCTCCCATTTCTCTTCAGATTTCTGATCCCCTCCCTTTGCCCTCTTCTTTCTGTGGTTTTATTTGTGTAAATGGACGGATTTTGGGCATGGGTCAGAAGAGGGAAAGTGGAAAACTCTTTTGAATCCTTGAGTTTTCTTTGAAAATGAGGTTTTCCACTACCATGAGAGCTTGAGAGAGAGAAAGGGGTAATGGCATTCTAGAGAGAGAACCCTAAGTTGTGTGTGATAGAGGGTTGCTCTAAATTAAATTACAAGAGAGTAATTGCATGCTTTTGGTGTGTCTAGGCTCAAGTGAAACACTTACATCAAGGTGTGATTGTGGACCTAAGGAGGGAAAGGAGAAATTGAAAGGAAAAGCTTGTGTTGGCTTTGGCTCCAAAGGTAGCTCTCTCTTTCATTCTTTCTTGTAGCATTCTTGGTTGTAATAGTCATTGTATGATATGTATATGCTGAATGTGTGGAATATGCCATATGCTATTGCTTTGATGCATTGAATATCAATATGCTTGTGTGATGAGTTGTGAGAATTGCTTGGGTGCGGTAGTGCCGAAAGTCCCTTGAGATGGGTGAGGTGAAGCCGAAAGTCCCTTGAGATAGGTGAGACAAGGCCAAAACTCTCAAACGAGTGAGGCCAAGTCAAAAGTCCTTAAACTCGGGTGAGGCCATCCAAAAGTCCCTTAAACTCGGGTAAGGCTAGACCAAAAGTCCCTGGAGCCCATTTTTGGCATTGTTGTGAATTCCATAGCATGTACATTATGTGTTGGATGATTGAGAATAGCTAAATGCTTATTCACATGCTTTGACTTGTTATATGCCTTGATTGCTTGCTGGATTGAGTGCATGAGCTACTGAGATTCTCCGAATCTCACCCCTTTCCCCTCCCAACTAATATGCTAGGTGGAGCTCAAGGAGAACCGAGCACACACTAAGGAGCCTAGGAGCATGCGTAGTTAGTTATGAGTTTATGTTTTGATATTTTGATGTATATATGATGTAAAGTGGTGCCAAATGAAGATGTGCCCACTATTTTTGAGATGTAAAGTTTGTAACACGTGAAGAAATATGAAAGGATATTGTATGACCTATGTTTATAGCCAAATGAATGGAAATGAGGGTTTTGCCCCTTTTGATGCATGAATGAAATAGTGTATATTTGGCCGTAGCATAGTGAGATTTGGATGTATGATGATTTGGATCATATGGACATGTTAGATATACTAGTTTTATACTTTTAAACTTGTCCATGTGGAGTGAGAATGTGAGAGAGGCTATTTGGACCCGTTTTGGACCTTTGGGGTGCCAAAACTGGTATTTTTGTGAGCTCCGTCAAAGTATGATCGAATGAGCTCCGTTTGCCATGAAATTTGGCATGTCTCTAGAGTTTGTAGAAAGCTTCTTGAGAAGCTAAAGTGGGTAATATTCGGAGGATTATAGAATATTTAGGGAATTGTTGAATTTGGGAGAATTTAATGGATTGGTCATGTAATCTAAACCAGAAAATGAAATCTGTGGCACTTTTAGACCAAATGGATTCCAAATGTGGTGAAATTTTATACACATAAACTAGAAAATCATAGTGACTTGTAGGAACTAGAATCACCCAAATCGGAGGTCTGTAGAGAGAGATTGGACCGTTTGAAGTTCTGTATCAGCATCAGGGAGCTTACCTGACCCCCATCACTGTTCCATCAGTTTTCAGGGTGCAGGAGCTACTGAACTGATCTGGACTTATTTTTTTCCTCTAGTAGACATCCGTATCTTTCTGAATTGGTATAATGTGCCCAGATTGGATTTTTATGGATTTAGTTATGAAGTTTCGAAAGTCATGACAGAAAGCTGCACCAGAAACAGTGACAGCTGGACCTTCCTCCCATTTTCGATGTCAAACTTGGTCCAAACGATGTGTTTGTGGTTGGGAATGATTTTTAGTGTAAACTTGACACTTAGAGCTTTCCAGAAAGCTAAATTTTGCTACATTCCCATTTTTCTACAATTTCTTATGATTTTCCAAACTTAGAGCCAAAATATGACTTTTGGGCCCAAGTGAGAAAATGTAAATTTTATGGTTTTCGGCTCTATACCCGTGGCTTATGGTTTGTTTTATGCTATGTATGAGTCATATGTATGGAGTTTGAGTTGAGGATGCTTGAGATGGGTTCACAGGACCCACGAGGTGAAAGATGAGTATATGAAACCCCGGTTCATAGCATGTAAATGCCACGGGAGAGTAGTGACTCTTTGGAAATCATATGGAACCGAGCCTATGGAGAGGCTAGGTAGTGGTAGTAGTTTAAGGTGTCACAATAACTCACTCCTTTCTTCTTAAAATAGGCCAATCACGTCCCAAACACTTTAAAACAAAACTAGAAGCTTCTAGACCAGCATAAGAAGGAAGGAAAAGAAGAAAGAAATTTTAGCTAAAAAGGTATGGATTTTGGCCCTTTTTTATGCTTCTTCATTCACTAAGTTAATTCTCCTCTTCGAGCCCTCTCTCCTCATGGTTTTAGTTTTCTAAAAGGAGGGTTTTTATAATTGAACTCTTGGAAGAAGGAGAAAATTTGAGAAAACCAAGTTTTGCACCAAATTCTCTTCATGGAAAGCTTTTAAATGATATATAAAGCATGGTGTGAAATTGAGCTTCCTTAGCTTCTCCCTCACCCCTCTTGCTCAACCACCATAGAGCCCATGAAGAATGAGAATGTTTTAGATAGTAACAAGGTAGAATTAAGGGTTTTAAAGTGTAAAGAATTGAATTATATAATTAAAATTCATAAAGAGTCTATGGAATGTAAGATATGGAAGTTAGGGTTTTCATTGTCCCAAGGAAGTTCCCATTAGAAGGTATTTTGAGTCACATGAATGTATGATTAGACTCTAAAGAAACCCATTAGAAGGTATTTTGAGTCACATGAATGTATGATTAGACTCTAAAGAAATCAATAAACAAGAGTATGTATTAAATTCCTAAAGAAAAGCAAGCAAACTCCATATAGCTTCTTTAGGTTCTATGTCTTGGCCTAAGCATAGAAAAAGCACCTAGGGAAAGTTTCTTTGAGTTCTAATGAATTTAAAGACTTAAATATGATGAATAAATAATTGTGGAAGCATTGGATTGAATTTAAGAGTCATAGAATGAAAATTAAAATCTTAAAGGCCTAAATGAGGTTAATTAAACAAGTTGGCTCTAAACCCTTCTAACCAAACATGTAATGATTCAAATGAGTTTCTTGAAAGTTATAAGACTTATAACAATCAAGATTTTGAGGTTTAGAAGGCAAGAACTAAGGGCAACTTCATTATGGATCTAAAACTCGCCTTATGTATCATATTGAGCTTTAATGAGATTTAAGAAAGATAATGAAGCCTAGAATGAGTTCCATTGAGTTAATTTGTCATGAAATTGCTATGTGTAGGTCCATCTAGCTCAAATACTCTTAAGTGTAAGTGTTAAGAGAAAGAAAGCCAAGAAAAAGAACAAGACCAAGTGGGTTAATGGCAATTGACTTCTTACAAGCTTTAAGGTAGCTTTATCTCCCTTTCTTGCATACTTTTGAGTGCTCAAATGAGTTTGAATGTTTGTATATTGTTGCTTGATACATTCATGAGATATGTTTTAGTATGTTTTCTATAATGAGCTTTATGTATGAGTATAAGGGGTTTTTTGGCTCCTAGCTCTCCTAAGGCATGGAATTAAGTGCAGTAGCTTTTTCTTGACCCCCAGGTTGAAAAGAGTTGAGCTTAGCAAGATTCTGATGATGCCACGGCTCAAAAATGAATGAATTTCTATGTTCTATGATGCATTTGATTAATATGAAGCATAAGCATAGCATTTTTGCACCACATGCACAACATACATTCATGACATTCTTATATGTGTTGAATTGGTTGAGATTAGCTATTGAGATTCTATAACAACATAATTATTACGCTCATCTCACATCATTACTATACTCATCTCTTTTGATTACACAAAATTCCTAAAGAAAAACCATTAAAAATATTCTATTAAATTGCGTTACATCGTGGATAGATTTTTCAATTCATGTCCCGGGGACCATATGAAATCATCCATCTTATTCTCACATATAAATACACAAATACAACTCAAAACCATCTCAAGAAGTGGCTAGAAACTTGAGTTCATGAAGCATATACACAAATTTTATATGTATAGCCTCGGGTTCATGGTCCAGCTTTCTGTTATAAACTTTGAAAACTTATAACTAATTCTAAAAAAATTGATATCAAGCACATTATACTTTTCTGGAAAGCTACAGATGTCTACTTTATACTAACAATAATTTTAGACCACCACAAGGACATCTAAATACTGGAAATTGATGAAATAGTAACCTAGGTTGTCTATCACTACTAGTACTGTCATTGAACTTCAAAAATTCATATTTCCCTGCTCAGACATCTAATTAGGGTTATCCCAGTGGACATAGAAAGATTATCATATCTAGTTTATGTTTGTAAATTTTCATAAGTATTGAACACCATTTGAGTCACAACTGACACAGTACAAGAAATTAACTATAAGAACAGTGCTTATACCAGAATAGCATAAAAATGACAACTTTGAAAAATCATAATTAATTTCTCTAAGCTCCAAATGATCTATTCTTTAGCTTTCCAAAAAGATTTGGATGAGATCTATATGTATGCCAAATTTTATAGGTAAATTTATTCATTTGGTCAGATCTTGATATTAGGTTCCAAAATGGCCAATTTGGTGCCTTCTAAAGGTCTGAAATGGTTCACATTAGCTTCTAAGACATCCATGGCCACTTGAGCACTTGAGAAAGCACCAAAATGGTCTACTAAACATGTCTCAAAGGTGCACATACTGAGATTTCACAAACTCACACTCTCACCCTAAGATATATATAAGAATACATATGCTTAATCTTGCCATACAATGCTAAAAAATTGTTATATCATACATATGGCATTAAATCTCATACATACACAATATATCCATATATTTACAAGTGTTCATAGGCTCATACATCATATATAACATCGAATTACATCATATGCCACTCATATGGCTACAAAATGGACATTTTCACACACTTTATTGTCTTCAAGCTTGGTAGCTCCCATTTTTTGGCTCACTTGGTTTACCTAAACATGTTAGACAGTGGGGAGGAAGGGATGAGATTTTAGGAATCCCAATAACTCTTTCCTCTTTCAATTATACATAAAAGATGCAAATATAAGTCTAAAAATGTATGCATAGATAACATGGAATACATGATCATTCATGAAACATTACTTGCATTCAAGAGGTCACATAAGGCATACATAGGCTTGCCAAGCAAGTGGTTTAGTCTCACCCATTCTCTTTGGGGATTTTTGACTTGCCTCACCCATTTTCTTAAAGGCTTTTAACTAAACCTTACTTTTGGAAAACTTTTAGCTTTGTCTTAACCATTATTGGGGACTTTTCGCTCATCCTCGCCCTAGTTATGGGACTTTTGCTTCACCACACTTAAGCAAACCAAAACATGTTCATAAAACATCATTCAAGTAATAACAAAGCTTCATGGTACTATGGCATATAGATACATGCTAAGACCTCTTTCATAGCTTAAAACATACGCACACACATTCAAGACAAGATAAACCTCCACTCATGCCTGAGAAAAAGAAGAGAGAGCTATCTTGAAGCAAGAGTTCAACACTTTTTCCTTAGGTATTCCTCCCCTTTTTTGGCCACACACTTGCAATGAGATAGGGCTTGGTTCTCTTGGCCTAACCATAATAAATAGGACACAAGTACATCATGGAAATAAGTTCTATCATCACTTACTCACTATGGAAGCTCACTTTATTATATAGTTGCATAATGGTGTCATATAAGACCTAATAAAGCAAGTTCTATCATTCAAGGTCTTAGCTCCATTTTCTCTTTCCATCTAGGTCTCTTGATCCCATTTAAGTCTCTTGGAGTTATCATAATTTCATTCCCAAGAGCCTAGATCTAAGTTACTTCTTTAAGCTTTATTATGGAGCATACACTTCCATCACACCAACCAAGTTTTCTAAAATTTTTCTAAGCCATTCTTTGATGTTCTCTTATCATGTTTAGTCCCTTTTTACCTTTAGAAAAAGTTTTAAAACTCTCCCTAGGCACAAAACCAAGCTTGGCTAAGATATATGCTAGGTTTTAGGCCCATAGAGCTAGCTTTGTTTTCTTGAAGGAAATGACACATGTGAGCCTTTCTTGGCATCTTAAGAACCCATATACGCTTATAGACAATCAAAAATATGACTAGAAACCTTCATACATACTAAGGTACAAAGGAAACCCTAGGTTTTGGAAACTTGAAAAATAATGGTTCTTTTTGGAATTTCTTTGCATCTACTTGTTCCTCACCCTTAAAAACCTAGGTTTCATGCTTGGTTTGGGTTAAATTTTGCTCCCTTGTACTCGTTCTATATGAGGCCAAAAATGAACTAAGGAGAAACAAGAAGAAGAAGCAAGAAAAGCCATGGAAATACCTTGATTCCTTAGCCTTTTCAAGAGCTTTTTCCCTTGTCTTCACTCCTCCTTGAAATTTTTGAACCTTTCCCCTCTAAATAGGAATCAAAATAGATACAAAACATGCATCAAAACCATGGAAAGAAAGAGGAGAAGAAAGAGAGCAAGTTCAAGGAAGGAAGGAGCAAGAAATTCCTTGATTTTCCTTATATTTTCTTAGGTTTTTCTCTTCCTTTTGAGCTCCTCCTTGTGTGCCACTTTTTGCAGAATTTCTCCCTGATTTTGAACAGAATTTAGGTGGGCCAAATATGAAGGATAAGTGAGGTGCCATATATATATATAGCTAGGGATTTTTAAGGGACTTTTTAAAATGCTAATTTTACCCTTCATTCTTAGCTTTTTCGTTCAAGGCTCATTTCAACTCCTTTTCAAAAATCATCTTTCCTATCATAAAATTTAGGTTCTTTAACTTATAAATAACTTTTGGAATCACTCAAATCAGGTAAAACCTTCCTTAACGAAAGGGTTAAAGTTTGAAGTCACCAACGTTCAAAAACATAAATCGGAGGGGTTTTAACTGTTTGAGGAGTTCTTATGGTTTTTAGAGCCTCTGAAAACTCCAAAAAACTCCATTTTTCCATTTAAAGATCCCTCCTTTGACTTTTCTAAAAATTGCTCAAAATTATAAAAATACTACTGCATTTCGTCAGAAATTTATTTAGCCATTTTGGCCTCAATTTCTGGGCATCTCAAGCCTTGATTCCCCATTTTCTAATATTTAGAATTTATACAAATTTTATTTGGCCTTAACTGATTCATTTTAGGAGATTCTGTTTTATATCTGGCCTATTTCCTTCATTTTTACAGAAATCGGGTGTTACAGATTCTCCTGAATCTCACCCTCATGCTCTTATTAACCCATTTTAGGGTCACTAGTAAGGACAAAGATGTGGAAAAAGCTTAGACAATAGATATTATGTAGTATAATGTTATTATATATCAAATTTTGAGTTATGTGTCAACTATGGCATGGATGACACACTTGATATACATATGATCATTTTGATGTTTAAGAATGGAAATGTACGTATTAGCATGAGAATCTGCATGTATGGTAGTTTATGTTATGTTTTAGACATTGTGGAAGTAGATGACTTATGATGAGCCATGATGTATGTGTATATAATTGAGAGCCAAAGGGTCGATTTTTTATCTAATCCTTTTGGTATGATATGGAATAAGTAGAAATGACATTTAGGATGAAAGAAATATGCTCAAAGTTGAAGGAAACCAATTGGACACCAAATGGTCCAAATTGAGTCCAAGAATGGTTAAACATTTTGTATAAACAACTCCTATGTTAAAAGTGGCCTAAATGATCTAGTTTGAGCCTAAAATTTGGCATGCATTTAAACCCTTTCTAGATCTTTCTAACAAGCCAAGACCTATAATTTTTTAAGCTAGACAAAATGTTTTAGAAAAGATAATAAACCTAGACTATAATGAAACATTATAATCATTAATCCAATAACTAAATAAAAATAAACTCCATGAAACGAAGTAATGTAACATAATATCGTAGTTGAATTCCCAACCAACATATGGTCCCAATATTGGCTTCAGTTGCTTGATAACCAACTAGGTATGGATATTGATTTTTTTCCTACAAAACACCAATGTCAATTAAATATACTAGTCAACAAATTACGTAGTAATACAAATATATTGATATATCATGCACAAAGGCAACCAAAAGATTTATAGCAAAAAATGAAAATCAAACATAACCAAAATAGTAGGATTTATATTAAAATAAAAATAAAGCCTATTTGCAAGTGTTCATCCTCTTGCTATCTAATTAGATTAATGAAACCCAAAACTGTGAAGTTATCTCTGTGATTGACGACACTGATAAATTCTTAGTTAGAAGGCAAGTTAAACCTACCTGAATGACGTAGTTATTGAAACTAACATTTTCATTTTTCCCTTCTAGTTTGATACTCCATCCAGCTTCTAATTATCCCATAGAAAATCTAAAGCAAGATGTCATTCTCCTCAAAGATTTGCTTCAAATATCTACAACCTCCATTCACAGATCTGCTTCTAAAGTGTCACCGATATCTACTTCTGAGCAAAAAGGCACATAGAAGAAAATAATAAACAAATGAAATGGAAGAGGAAGGGATAAAATAAAAAAAAAAGGTTATACGAGAGAGAGGACAGAGCCCAAGGCTATAGTGAGCCCAAGGCTATGGCCATAAAACCAGTTCCATAATTATAATCATAATATATGTATATACATATATTAGATAGATATTGGATTCAACAATATTTACTTATGGAACAATATAAAATTTAAATAGTACTAAACTCAATTTAAAGGAGGAGAAACATAAATAAAAGTATGAAATTACAACAATTAAATTGAATCATATATTAAAAGAGAAGAAATATTTTACTAAAATCAAGTTCATATTCATTGATTTCACATAATTAGAAAACAAATTATAGACTATGTAAATTTATATTCATATACATAATTAACGATTAGAAAACTAAAGCCATAAACTTTACATTCATTATTGATAATTGTTCAATTGTTTAAAGACACAATTAACACTATAAGAAAAACAAAAATTAGCAATGGAATTTTTCGTCACTAAATGATAATTGTGTTAAGTAATTTTAAATAAACTAGTTTGAATGAAAGTTTGTAATATAAGGTGCAACCTAAATCGTTTCCTACAGAAATAGATTTTAATTATTTAAAAGAGCTTTCCAAGTGTTAAGAGAAACCTAAAAGTACCAAATTTAGGGGTTTTTTATTGAATTCCATTAGCTAAAAATTAAAATGAATTAAAAATGCAAACTATTAACTAAAATATAAGAATTGAACAAGCAAGTAATAGATGAGTGGCTAACTTTGGATTTATCCCTTGATGTTCACTATCCTTATCCTAATTCAATTGTTAATGATTCTGTTCTAAGAATTCCTGCACGTGTTCATTCTAATTTATCTTAAGTTACAACATAAAATTCAAGAAATTAATAAATCACTATTGATTGAAACCTCAACTCTACATTAATTCATTAATTCTTATGATCAAGCTTGTTGAACGCTTAAAAAGAATAATTAACCAATCAAATTAGCCTATGAACTTTTATCTTAGGAGGTTCAATTAACTAATTAAACTCTAAAAAAACCTCAAATTAAATATTCAAGCACAAAATTCTAGCATGTATTTCATCAAATACTTTGATTGCACAAGTTAAAAATTAGAGGTATGTGAAAATTGCTATACTTAAACCATCAAAATATTGATCTATTAATATTCATCAAAATCTCTCCTAATTAATGTCTAACTAGCCACTAATCATAAATAACACTATTCTTAATCCAATACAAATTTAACCAAGCTAGTAAAAGATGAAGAAGAAAAGTGTTAGAAATAAAGGGAAAAAAGTATAGAAATCTTAGCCAAATCCCTAGATGCTCTTTATGGATTTTAGCTTCACATCTAGGTCTTCATCTAAGCTACCCATAAGATGGAATTAAGTAGCCACTGGCCAAAAATGAATGAGAGAAAATCTTGTGCAAGCCTCAGCCATTTGAGCTTAAAAAAAGAGGGAATAGATATGATGAATATGACATTGCAATTCTCTCTCTATTCTACCCCAAAAAATGTCAATATCGAGCCTCCCCCCTCACATCAAACTCATGCCTCAGAGAACTCTAGAGATCTTAATTTTGCCATTTAAAACTTCCTTCTTTGGTAAAATTAAGTCCACTAAAGTTCTTAGAGATCCTAAAAATCATAAGAACCACCAAAATAACCAAAACCCCTCCAGTTTATATTTTAAACTGTCAGTTAACTCAAACTTTGACAAAATAATTCAGAATGATTCTAAGCCCTATAAATTTGAAAATAAATATTTTTAATAAACTAGAAGACCTAAATTTTCATATGAAAAAGACAGTTCTAAAAAAAGATATAAAATGAGCCCAAATGAAGCTGTCAAAGTTGTGGGACGTAACTGAAATTTTGTAGTTGTTTTAAAAATCATTCCTTCTCTCTTATATCAAGTTAGCCATGCCACTGGCCCCTTAAAATTGACCTAGAGCACTCTATAATAAAACCAAGGATGCACCAAAAGAAGGAAAGAAGAAGAGGAAAAGGAAGCCATTTTAGGTAAGTAAATATGCACTTTTCATGGTTTTTGATTCACCAATCTTCTTCTTATCTCTAAGCTCTCTTTCTTGTGTTTTTAGCTCCTTGAAAGAAGTATTTTAATGGCTGGTTTCTTGGAAGACATAAAGGATTTGAGGAAATCAATTGTAGCATCAAATTCTCCCTTTGACAAACATTGAAACAAGGTATGTATCATGGTGGAAAACTTGCTTCTTCTTGTCTTCTCCTTTCTCCATATGTTCAGCCAGACCTAGGACCTTAGAAAGGGAATATGTTTTAGACTAAAACATGGTAGAGCTAGAGGCTTAAGAGTGAGGAGAACAAGATGGAACCGACTAAATTCATTAAAAGCATATAGAATGCAACTTATTGCCATTAGGGTTTTCTTTGCACCTTAAGAGTTTTGGAACTATAAGAAGGTGTTTTAAGTTATATGAATTCATAATTAAGCTAGAGAGAAGCCAATGAATGTCTACATGCATCAAAATCTTAAAAGAAACAAATAAAACTCCATGTTGCTCTTCCTATATTATAGGTTCAGCCAAGTGGAGTCTAGCACACCTATAGAGTGTTTTCCTGATTTCTAATGATTTAGGAGACTTAGATAAAAAGAATAAATAATTATGGAACCATTGAATTGAATTTAGGAACCTTAAATTGAAAGTTGCAATTTAAGGCCTAATTAGAGCTAAAGAAACAAATTGGTTTTAAACCCCTTTAACCAAGCATATAATAATTCACATGAGTTTCCTTAGGATTATATGGCTCAAAGCAAGTGAAAGTTTGGAGCCTAGAAAAAGAAAAACAAGAGTTGCCTCTTAAGAGACCTAAACTAGCCTTAATCTCCATATTAAGCTCTAATGGAATTAAGTGAAGATAATGAGACCTAAAATGAATCCAAATGAATTGATTTTCCTAGTAATTGCTATATATAGGTCAAGCTAGTCCAAACTCACCATGGCGTGAGTGTCAAGTTAAGGAAAGACGAGAAAAATCAAAAGCAAGTGGGTTAGTGGTGTCTTAAAGCTTCACAAGTCATAAGGTAGCTCTATCTCCCTATCTTGTATCCTTTTAAATGCTTAATTGAGTTGAGATGCCTGTATACATTGTTGCTTTATATATTTATGAGCTATGTCTTGATATGCTTTCCACAATAAGTTTTATGTATGAGTTTGACATGGTTTTCGGCTCTTAACTCCCTAAAGCATAGAATTGAGCACAGTAGCTCTTCCTTAACCCCAAGTTGAGTCTAGTTGAGTCTAGCTAGTTTAATTTGATGCTATGGCTTAATGAGAAATGAGTTTTATGTTAAAAGTTATATTTGAGTTACATGATGCATTAAATGGCATTTTTGTACTACATGTATTACATTTCCTCTAGTATTCATGTATGCATAAATTGGTTGAGATTAACTACTAAAATTCTTCCTGGAATCTCACTCATGAATTTTTCATTAACCATTTCAAGATCTCCAAGTAAAGGCAAGGAAGTTGAGAAAAGCTAGATGCTAGGAATGATGTATTAAGAATATCTCATGTACTTAAATTTGATAAATGTACTAGAATTGTATGGATAGTATACTTTATGTACCTATAACGACTTATGATGTAATATGATGTATATTACCATGTTTTATGATGGAATCATATGTATGAGTTAAAGCATCTCAATATATGCCATTTTGAGTTAAGAGTTAGGCTCTTATACTAATATGGACATGTGAGATGTGTGGAAGTTCATATGCATAATTAGGTGTTAGAAAGTCATATTTTTTATGTAAGCCTTATTTCTTATGTTAGACCATATGGATTGCATGTTGAAGATTATTTAAATTTGTTCGAAATGAGAGAGTGCAATTTGGAAATCAATTGGACCACTTTTGAGACTGAATTTGGTCCAAAAAGTTTTAAATTGCACCTCTACCATAAATAACTCAAATGATCTAATTTGGGACTGAAATTTGGCATACATTTAGAAGACATTAAAAGCTTTCTAACAAACCAAGAATGGAATTTTTAGAATTCTATAAAATATTTTATAAATTTTTAAAATTGCCCACATTATGCATATTGGTTTATCACTATTCATATTGTACTTGTTTCTATTTTTTATGTTTTTAAAGGGTCAAACAAATTTAGTTGCTCATGAAATTTTATAAGTATGAAATCATATTATAAGCTTTCTATAGCCACTGCGAATCAAAGTTACATAGCATGAGTTATGAATTTTTGAAGTTTGATGCATAAAATGGTTTTGGTGACCAATTCTGGCTAGGTATTCTCGTTAGACTATCAATGTGTATTTTCTAATCTAATGAGTCAAAATAAGTTTGTTTATGATAAATATAAGTAAAGGAAAAAAAAATCCAAAATTTAACCCCTACACTTCCAATTGGCATATCAACAGACCAATTTTCGCCATTGCGAGCTTAGGAATAGTTGTGAACTTTGTTGATATTGCCTATAATTGTATGAATGAATTAAGCAAAGGTAGGTATGATAAAGACACTACCTAAATCCTTCTTAGATGTATCACTATATACAACAAAAATCTCTTAAGGGTCCAGTATTACTAACATTATGGTTTAGGTCAACCATACTTTTAATTCCTGGAAATTATCCCCACACCTATTATCCCAAACAAATAGCTAATCTTTCTCAGTCAACCTAGTCAAAGGTATAACTAATAGGGAAACCCCTTAATAAATATTTTATAATATCTAACTAATCCTAGAAGACTTCTTATCTTAATAACAATCTTAGGTCTTTCCAAATTCACTACTACTTTTATCTTACTGTAATCTATCATTACCTCCTCTACAAAGATAACATGACCTAAGAACTAGACTTCCTTTAGCCAAAACTCACATTTATTGAGCTTTGCATAAAACTAATTTTCTTTTTAAGACTTAAAGTACAATAATAAGGTGTCTCTCATGCTCTTCATGAATTTTGAAATATATGAGAATATCATCTTTGAAAACTACTACAAATTGATCTACAAAAAGTCAAAATCCTATTCATGTAATCTATAAAAATTGCCAGGTCATTGGTCAAACCAAAAGATATAACTAGAAATTCAATGTATGTACTAATAATGATGATACTATCAATCAAAGGAATACAAACTAAATCAGAAATGGTAGATTAATTATCAAGTTGAACAATATAATTCAAACAAAATCTAGAAGTAATAACTTTGCCTCTTGTAGAAGTAGAAACAAATAAATCAAAATGTAAAGTATTGATTCTTAGACACAAATGCCTAATATAATCATAAGAAATAAAAGAATAACTAGCTTCTGAGTTAAATAGTGCATTTACAATACAATCATGAATTTTTAACATACCTTGGGTCAAGTTAGATGACTAACTCACCTTTTACTCTATAAAATCAAAGACCTAACCTTGGTTTTTTGGTCTGGTCTCAAGAACTAGCTCCCTTTGAGTTCTACAACCTTTGGCAAAATGATCTAGCTTACCATTGTTGTAACAAACTCCCTAACCAGCGAAGCATGGTTTGTTTTCATGGTTCTTGCCACACTTTTGACAACTCTTTTGATTAAAATATTGAATAAGTTGTTTTCCCTTTCCTGGATAACCATTAACCCTAGGTTTCTTACTCCATTGCTTACTATTTCCTCTTCTCTTGGATACACCTTCTTTTTCTCTCTTTTTAGTAGAGGTGTTGGCTTTATCAAACCCATAATCTATCATACTCTCTTCTACTACCCTATTCTTGTTGGCTAATTTAGCAAAGTTCATAATTTTGAAGGTAGCTACTTTATCCCTAGTTTCAAATCTCAAACCCTTTTAGAAATCAGTTGCTTTCCATACTTCATAATGGGTTTGCTTAATGTAAGTAGAAAATTTGGACAACTCCTCATACTTGGCCTCATGTTGGCTAATAATCATTTCTCCTTGGGTCAACTTGAGAAATTCATACCCCTTAGCACTCTTTACATTATGAGGGAAATATTTGTCAAAGAATGATATTTGTAACACTTACCAAGTAATATAAGTGTTATTGTTTTGGAGAAGCCTTTTCTCACTTCTCTACCAATACTTAGTCTCACCTTCTAGCATATAAACAACCGGTATTTCCTTTTGGTCAAATGTGTAGCTTATGACTTTAAATTTTTTTTTTAATTATATCATCCACCTCTCAACAACTATAGAGTCATACACACCTTAGAAAGATGGGAGGTTAGTATTTTTAAACTAGCCTAAGACTTTATGCATGAACATTATATTTCGTCTTGACATTATCTAAAAATAATAATAATAATTGAATTAAAATTAGGATACTTTTAATATTATTTGGAGCTAATAAAATAACTAAAATATAAAAAAGGGAGTAAAAAAGTATTAGTCAATTTTAATTTTTCTTTGAGTCATATTTAATTTTTAAACCCTAAATAAAAAGTAATAAAAAAATAGAAAAGAAAATATTATAAGAAATTTTAAATAAAAATAATAAAATAAAATAAAGAAGGAAAAGATTTTAAGAAAAAGAGATTTTAAAAAGAAAAAATAAAAAAAAATCATTATAATCATGATCAATTTTTTTAGACAATATTATTTTTGAGCTTAAAAAAAATGAAAGAAAAATAAGAATAAAAAAAAAAACTAAAAAAAGAAGAAGAAAAATTTAAAAGAAGAACGAAAATAAAAAAAAAAAAAAAAACTAAGCTTAAATAATTTATTTCTTTCAGCCCAATTAACCCAAAAGTCCAATTAACCAAATCTCAAATAACCTAATACTCAAAAGAAAATAAAAAGTAACAATTAAAATATTTAAGTAAATTAAAAAAAAAGAAGCAAAACAAAATAATAAAATAAAAATAAAAATAAAAATAAAAAGTTAGAAAGAAAAAAAGAAAAAACCTAGGCCCTCCATCATGCATGACTTCCAGCGGATGGAGCCGTTCAAGCCCTGCGCCTCTCATTCCTTCCAATAAACAAACAAGCCATGGAGACCGTTCGAGCAAGGAAGAGAAAGAGAAGCTGTGTGAGACGCAAGTGAGCTCAACCATCCATGATTTTCGGTAATGGCCTGAAGAGGGAGGGACGCGCATGAGCGTGAGTGAAGATCGTTCTCGGATTAACTATAAAACTCGAGTAGAGGAGGCTTCTGGATTTTTTAGGGGGTGAAATAGGTTGGAGGAAGGAAGAGAGAGTGACAAGAGAGGTCTTTCTTTTTAGTAAAATTTTCCCTTTGATTCTTGGATTTCATTCTGGGAGAAGATTGAAGCAGAAAGGAGGATTGAGAGGAGGACGAGATTGATCGAGCTCGAGACTAGGCGGAAGGAAACGAGAGAGCCGACCTTAAGAGTGGGTTGAACCGTTGAAGGAAGTAAGGCAGAACGAGAAAATCGAGACAGAGGAAGAGCAGAGATTAGAGGAAGAAGAAATTGAAGCCGAAGATAAAGTTCATATGTAGTTCTGATCTTGACAAGAAACTAGAAATTGGGGATTTATAATTTTATATTATCTATGGCTTCTTCTCCTTTCTCCCTTTGAACCTATGGGAGTTTTATTTATCTGGTTACTGGGCTTGTTGATGAAATTTTGGGTATGCATTTAGTTGTTTCGTTTTTATCATGAATATGTGCTTAGGAATTCATAATTAGGATGCTCTGACTATATGAATAAAAGAGTATATGCCTTAGCTTTCCATTCCCTGTTTGGACGATGCAGACTTATGTGGGATTGGGAATAAATACAGGGAATTAGAATTAAGTTTTTTGGCCCATTGTGATTCTTTTAGAAAAGGAGGCATTTGCTGCTATAGCTGTTTGCATTGTTATTGGAAGTGATATATTGGAATGGGCTGTGCTTGAGTTTATAGAACCAGAATTTTACTTGATGATGATTGTTGACCTCGGTTTGCATCCTTGGGCTGTGCTTGAGTTTGTGGAATACAAAGTAAAATGAGTTCCTTTAAAAATGGAAGCCTAAGTGGTTTGTTATTGATCTTTTGCCCAAATCTATGATGACCATTTTAATATGCTGTATTTTGGTGATTGGGTATTGAACATAATTGATCCTTATTCATGATGGGTTGAAATGGTTAAAGTTTGTTCAAGATCTTGGTCTGTTTTAAATTTTTTCTTATTAAGATGATATTGAAATGCATATGATCCTTGTGCTGTATGCCAATTTGTTTCGATAGAAAGTTGTGGGTTAGGTTCGAACTGTTGCATGTATGTGGAAGCATAGTTTCTTGAACAATTCTCATTGTGCTATCTTGATATGCTTCATACTGGACAAAGAATTAGTATCTTTGAGATGTATTTAAGAGTGACGTGGTGATATGATTGAATGGAAAATTTGATTGTACGTGTTTGTTCAATGTACTTGAATAAGATGTTTTCATCTTTCTTGCAACACCAAGTTCTGATTAATGACCCACGTAAAGATTAAATAAAGAGATTTAGATAATTAATTATAAAAATAAGAATAATAACTCCAAAATGCGAACCAATTAAACCTTTTGTTATAAACAAATTATTAAGCATAATGTCCATCACAAACTATAGGAAATTTGAAACCTTTTAGAACCATAACACTTAAATTTAAAAAATATTCCACCACACTCTTCTTCTAAACAAATGACCATTTTAATAGGCACTCACTAGGTGAAACTCTTAGAAATCACCTAATTGAAAGTCTTCAAAAACACCACAAACAAACCCTTATAAAACAAACAACAAAACTCATCTGAACATGCTTGAAAGCTACCTCCAAATAGTGTTGAACATGGCTTGCCTATGTCCAAGCATTGCCTTAGCATGGCCTAGCCATGTTCAAGGCTATTTGCTTGACATGGCTATACATAGTTGTGTTGTTCCACACGGCTTGGCCGTGTGCAATAACAAGGCACCAAAAAACTTCCTATAACTTTCCCTAATTTGGCTAGATGGTTTGGGACACCTACACTACTCTAAAATTACCAAATTTGGTATGAAGGGAAATCTATACTTGGTCTAAAGGCATGCAAGAACTCACACTCAAACTCCCCTAAAGCCTTCAAATCCACCAATTTCCTAAACTATCCGATTTGAGCCTAAAAATGCCAGAGGTGTCATTTTGGTGCACCAAATCGCACTCTAGCCATCTCCAAATCTTACCAAACTTCCTTAAGCAAATTTCGATACCTTAAATTAACTCAAAGGTGGTACCACCAAAGTCAAAACCTCTAAAAAAAAAAATTTGGCCCAGTAACTTCCTCCAACCATTAACCACACCACTACACGTCTCTTTACCAATACTTTAGGATTACTATAAAACCATCCCTAAGACATGATACATATCCATATCATCTTAGTAAATTATAGAAACTAACCTAGCAACTAAAATACAAACTTAAGTAGGTCAAATCTCCATTCCTTTCTTTGTGACAACAGGGGTATTTGACAATAAAATACAACTTCAAAAACTATTAAGTATCAACCCAAAATTCAAGACACGCCTATTAAATTCCTCTAACTGCTTGGACCAATTTTCAAATGCATATTTAAACTTGTCTAAACCACCTTAAAACCTATGGAACAAAAACTAATCACCTCAAACCTCACTTTTATTTACTTAAAGGGGTAATTTTTAAAAGCCTATAAATTGAGTTTCACATACTCAAATCTTGCAATTCAATTCCATTTGATCCAAAACCACTTCTACTCACTTTAGCTTACTAAACTAAGATTGCCTAAAGTAAAAAATCCTAGGAAACATACCAAATGATCATAATGACTCTATTAAACCCCTTTAGTTCTTTTATTGGGACTCATGCCCCAAATTAAGAAATTTAGTCGTACTTCCTATCAAATATATTCTAACATATTATAAATAATATATTTAACCTATTCAAACCAAAGGAACCCAAAAAAATATAACAAATACTAAAGATAGTCACCCAATACCCCTTTTCTAAGCATATGGGCTATCAAAATTATAAGTTGTCACTTCATACATACTCGCATTGAATTATCTTCTTCAAGACAAGTATTTAACTATATACAATAACAAGAGACAAATTTCATAACAACCCAATTTACACCCATCAATCCTACAGTTGGCAATACATGATGTAAATAAAAGTCAACTACATGAGAGAAAATTTCTTCAAGTATACAACCCGGATACAATAAGGCATTCAAGCCTACCCCAAAGTAAGCCCATTACAATTGACTTCCAATAACTACTCCATGCTACTAAGAGGTTTAATTCATAAAAAGTTAGCTCATAAGTGGGGTGAGATATATAATCCTAGTAACCATGTAGCAATTCCATTCACATTGAGATAAAATAATCAATATAATGCCACACACATGTAAATCATAATACATGCTACATTCTATTATTCATATCCAACACAATTTGACTACATTACGATTACTGCAATAAATATAAATAGTTATTGGCCAATAGCTAAATGAGCATAACAAGGCCCTACATGGTTGGAATGGGGCATAGCAAGGCCCAAGAATATAGCCAAGTCACTCTCAACAACCATCAACAATTAGAACATAGCTAGGTCCACAATAGTTCAACAATCAAGTAGTTAACTTTCATATGGCAATACAATTAAATACATAGCCATGCATAAGCAATCAAACAAGACTAATCAATCAAATATGAGTGGAATAAACTTAGTTTCTTCAAAGAAAGCACTATTCTTTTAGCTACTAGCATGTCCTAAGAGGCTTATTAAGCCTAAGGTAAGTATAAACAATCATTATACACCCATCATTAACAACAAAGCCTCATACCCAACAACTAATTATGCCTAGAATTATGTAGAAAATGCTTACACAAGCTTCTAAGAAGCCAAATTCACTAAATTGAGCTTCATTTCACAAGCTTACACAATTGGTTACCTTAACCACTTGCATCTTTGCACATTCAAGTATACCATTATAACATTCAATCGAAATGATAAAAATTCAGTATATACTCATCATAAAATGGAGGGAGACACTTACCCGACCTTTTTAATATAGCTAATGGTATTGATTTGAGCCAAAACAACTTGAATCCATAATACGTCACTCCGAAAACTTCAATTTTTGCTCATGTATATAGACACCAAAAATCAATTTGAGAGATGAAATTTGAGCATAATCATGTATTAAAATGAAGGTAAATACTTACCCAACAATTTCACTAGCATTCAAGGTCAAGAATCAAATAAGAAAGTACCGAAACTCAATCTTTCAATACCTACAGTTGCATGAAAAGCTTTTAAATGAGAAACTAATCAAACCAAAATGAAAAGAAGAAGAAGTAGATCAATTTTCTTAACACTCACCTTGGCCAAAAACTCTTTCCTTCTTGGCAGATCAAGGATTGAAAGTGAAGGAACAAAGTAGCTTTCTCTCTTTAGTGATTTTCACATTCCTATGCTATGTAAGAATGAGCTTCAGTGTTAAAATGAAGGAAAGTAAAGGTTTGGGGCTGACTTAACCCATTTAGGCTATTGGATTTGGAATTGGATTATTGGGCGTAGGTCTACTAAGTCTAATAAAGCTGAGTCCCTACTTATTTTTCATTTTAGACTCTTAAAAATTATTTTTGAATTTGTCATAATAATTATTTGGTCCTTAATTAATTTTTCATAATTTCTATAATTAATTTCTACCTAAAAAATTTAAATTTCATAATTAAAATTATTTTCCCCCAAAATCACTAAATAATTAGTATTTACCTAAAAAATGTCCAAATAATTATTTTCCTTAAAATTTTCTATTTTTATGATAAATCTATTTCCTATAAATCCACTTAATTAAATTTCAGAATATTATACTTCTCCCCTATAAAATACTTCTTGAATTGTAAAATTATGTGTTGGTAATTTCTATGAAGGCTATTAGAGGTCAATGCACATGCTTGGTTATGCTATTAAGATACTAAATGATTTTGAATTTTAGCTAGAAAGAACATTTTTAGGATCCACCATTGGTTGAACTTGTTGGGTGTGTTAAATTTTAAATAATGGAGTCGTTAGTGTCCTATATGAACATGAAGATGCATGGAAATATAAATTTGACTTTTTGGAAATTGCACACTTGTTTGATTATCATAAAATTAATCTATTTGTAATTATTTAGTTAGAAACTGATAAAATTTTCTTTCTTAATTTATTGAAATTATAGGGAGTACTTTGAGATCATTCTAGGATCACTTTTGGATATTTACAAAGAAGAGCAAAATAGCATGACAGTGTGTTGAAAAGTAAAAGATTTAGGGAAAGCAATTGCTATTGGTTTTGCATTTCATTTGTATTTGTAAATATTAGAATAAATATATTATCTGATTGTACACCAGGTCACAACCATAGAGTATTGTACATTTGTAATTACTTTTGTTATATATATATATATATTAGAATTGCCATGTGAAGTTCTTTGCCTTATCAAGCATATAGTGTGTTAAATTGAAAGAGCGTGTGTGATAATAAGTTTCATAAGTGCCTATTAGGTCACATAATCTCATTTTTAGAATTTTTTTGTGTTTTAAAGGTTTATATCAATCGATTTTGTTCTTAAGAAAAACTCAAGAAAAAAAGATATAGTAAAATATTTTAAAAATTAAAAAATAGTTTTTTAGAAAATCAAATAAATTTCTTTTAAAATAATAATAATAATATATATTCAAAAAGTTTAAAAGTTATTTTGAAGAAAAAAAAGGGGTTCAAAAGATAGGTTCTTACAAAAATCAAAATGAATTTCCTTTTTCATAAGAACATTTCTCTAAATTCTCTTATGAAAAATTACCCCAAAAACATTTAACAAAAATTAAGTTGGATTTTAATGACCCATGTTTTCTTAAACTTTAAAAGAAATGAAAAACATAAAAATAAAGAAATCGGTTTATTTAAAATTAAATAACTCTTAAATGTTTTCTTAAGAGTTTTTCTTAAAAAATCAAAAATTTAAAAATTTTAAAAAATGATATTTTAAAGTTCAAAAGCAAATCTTTTAAAATAAAATTGAAATAAATCTCTTTTCCTTAAGAACTTTTTAATTCAAAAATTAATGTTTCAAAAATAAAAATATAAAAATTAGTTTGTTTAAAATTTTTTTCCTTAAAAGTTTTCTCTTTAAACATTGAAAAGTAAAAAACAAAGATGATGTCTTAAAGTTCAAAGTTAATCTCTAAAAAATCATTAAAAAAAAGATTAAATAAACTTTTCTAAATTCAAAAGTTAATGTTTTAAAATTTTAAGTAAACAAACTTTTTAAGATTTTCATTTAAACAATAAATTAAATTAAAAAAATTAAATTTCTTTTTCACAAAACTTAGGAATTTTCTTCAAATTTTCTTTTAACGAAAACTATAAGGACTACAAAAGTATAGACTTCATAAAAATTTTTAAAAAATCATTTTTACTTAAATAAAAATATTATTTTCAAAGACATTAAAAAATAGAAAAATACAAATAAATGGAATAAAGAAGTGTAATTAATTTGGGTTTTACAAATTAAAACACATTAACCAATTCAAAAATCGTTTTGTTTGTAAAAAAAAAAAGGTTAATTCTTATTTTCATTGCTTTTTTACATAAAATTAAAAACCATCAACTAACAAATACAATTTTCTGCTTAGTTAAATTATATAGAATTTGATCCTTTTCATAGATACATAGGCCCTAAAGTCTTATCATAGGTCAAGTCTATCCTTGTAAATAAATTTATTTTATCATTTTATTTTATTTTCTTATTATTATTTTTCTTTTATTCACATGTGATTGATAAGAATAATTAAAATAAGGTTAAGGTCATATCATTTTTACATAATTAACTTAGGATGACCATTTCTAAGAGTAGGTGTTATAGGGTGCCCAATATCTTTATAATTGACTCTTGAACCTATCTCTAATTTGCAAACCATCTTTTCTTTTTATAAAAGGATTTTTCCCAAGATTTTACCTTTTCATTTTCAAAAATTAAAATTTTCTTTTTTAGTGGCCTACAGTCATATTATGGCTATGACATTATGTATAAGGTTAGGTCTATTTCCTTTTTCTCCCGAAGTCGAACAACCCTTACATTGATTTCCCTTTCTAATATCCTTTCTCATCTAATGAAGAATCTGGGTTATTTCAACTTGAACTTTGGCTTATGCTTGTATTGATTATTTATTAGGAAATAGATGTGCATCATATAAGAAATGATAATTATGATTGATGCTAGTTGTGATGTTTATATTAAGAGTACATATATGTACAAGCATATGGGTGAAATTGCTAATAGAAGGACTTAGGCTCATGTATTTACAAAAATGTTTGAAGCTCAAGCATATAACTATCCAAACATACTAGAATTTGTCCTTAAGTATTGCCTAAAACAAGCAATAATTATCCTCAAAATTGGTTTTCCTAAATCTTTGTCTTGATACCATAAATGTAAAACCTAATTCTCGTATAAAACTATTTTAAATTGACTATTGTTAGTGAAAAAGCATTACATTTTGTTACTAAAAGTGACATTACTTTTTCACATTTTTTTCTTTCTTCCTTTATCACATAAGATAATATATATATATATATATATAGTATAGGATACTTCCTTGTAGCTACTTTAAGTTTCAACTAACTAAGTCATGTTTTAGTTGACTAAATCTTAAAGTCTTAGTGAGCTAAAATTGGTTTCAATCAACTAAATCCTAATTCTGCTTTATTGAATGTTAAAAGTTAGGCAACTAACCTCAATTTTAGTTGACTAAAACCTATCTAGGTTCACTAGATTTTAGGTTCCAGTTAACTGAGACTTGAACCAGTGAACTGAATCTTGTCTTCCTAAGTTCTAGTTAACTGAATCCTATTTTTCCTTCATTGAACGTTGATATGATTAACTGAAACATGGGAACTTTCAGGAAAAACTTTTTATTAACTAAAACTTTCAAGGAAGTACCTAATTAGACAATTTATAGAGAACTTATTACTCACAATGAGTTGTATTGAAATATTGTAGTTACAACAAGGCAAGATACTAAAAGTCACAAAAAAATATTTACATCATACTTCATTACAACTTCATATACTAATAGATACACTAAATTTAATATCTATTTTATGCTCTATTTGCATCTATCCAACTTCACATCTTTTCCTAGAAAATGTTTAATTGGAAAAACATCAAAATGAGATATATATCTCAGTAGTTAGTTTAATATCTCAAATGCATTTTCTAGCCATAAAATGTAACACCTAGTTTGATTTAACATCTAACATATAGATTAATTAAATATATTTAGTTAATTAATTGTAGGAATAATTTTTAAAATCCTAAAAAATACGAACCAATTTAAACTGTTATTGTAAACAAACCATTAAGCTTAATGGCCATCACGACAATGGCTGAGTACCTAAACTATTGAAGGTATAATTAACTCCTAAAACATCCCACTAAGACCTTAAGACACTTGCCTCAGACCCTAGATTTAAGAATTTAATCAAACCCCACTTAAAACCCTCCAAATCACTCATAAAATCTTTTAGCATGAATGGCATTGCCACCTCAAAGGGTTATGCTATAATGCACCTCATGCTGAGGCATTAATAGCAAATTGCTTATGTAGTGTCATGGTATTAAAGGGCTTCAACACTATATGTTTGTCTCTATAAGAACCTTACTGTGGCGCCTGAAGTCCACATTGTGGCATTTTTTGCCTCTATTTAAGTGGCATTATAATGTCATGACCTATATTTTGATTCCCTAAGTGAGAAACACATGTGGCACTGTTGTGCTAAAAAGCCACATTATGGCATACTGATGACAAAGTGCACCAGAATAGCAAAATTTAATGCCAGAGCAAATGCTTATCAACCACAAACTCCAAACTTAATCAAATGGACATAAGACACCTTTAATAGCTCTGAATGTATCTTCTAATGATGTAAAAACATTGGGACAAGGGATTAAATACCCACAGACTCCTCTAAGTGATAGATTTGTAAGGAAAATCAAAAAACAAAACAAAATAAAAAAAATAAAACCATGACAGCAAGATCAATATTGGACCAACAACTTATATACCCAAATTCATTAATACTCAACCATTTGACTCCAAACCAAGCCTAGCAAGTTTCAAATGCTAAATGAAAGTTGTTCCATCACTTAAAGCCTTCAAGCAACCACACATTCAGAATATGACTATAGGACTTCTTAAGAGTCCATTAACACATAATTAATAACTATCATACCAAGGTTCACTAAACCATCAACAACCAAGCAAGAAATAATCAATATTTAACATTAGCATACAAACCAAAAGAGTCATAAAGTAGTCAACGTCCATTATCATTCATGAGCTACTCCAAAATATACCATAATTACATATGAGATAAAAAAACTAAACATCATCTAAAATCTTAACTATCATTTTCACATATACAATTAACCAAAAGATGAAATCCTATGCTTGGCAACACATATCATAAGTTCTAAGTTAGATACAAATTTACCAAAATATATAAATAAACTATAAGCTATCCAAAAGTGAGTCTAGCCTAGTCTAATCAAGCCTCTAATTACTTATCTTTGCCAAAGCTCAAACCTTTACATGTAAAATGTTAGCTTACAATCAAAATGAGATATAAAATCTCAAAAACCAAAGGCAATTTCTATCCACATTTATATAAGGCAAATAAGTGTGAAGCTATACATAGTAAAATCATCAATTCATCATGCCATACTCAAATCAAAAGTAGCAAGTTTGACAACATTTATCATAGTCATTGGCCAATAACTAAAATAGTAGCCAAGACACACCCATAAGGTCCACACCATCCCACAAGTAGCTAAGACACACTTGTAAAGTCCATGGTAGT
The DNA here is from genome assembly GCA_032878935.1 of Erythrophleum fordii. NCBI lineage: Eukaryota > Viridiplantae > Streptophyta > Magnoliopsida > Fabales > Fabaceae > Erythrophleum > Erythrophleum fordii. The sequence continues at coordinate 4,720,907 of JAVQMF010000055.1, forward strand.
CATCAGGACACACCTGCGAGGTCTACAATGAAACAAATACAAGTAGTCAAACTTAACATGGCATTATATAAAACATCAACAAGCATATACAAGTTGTAAAACATGGTCCCACAATAAATATAGATGGAATTGAACTCTAGTTATCTCAAACAATATTTTCCATTTCTAAACTAGCTGTTAATAGCCACCAAGTATGAACACAAGCCTATACTTACTCTAATAGCTAACACATATTCATTAGTTCTGAGGAGACCCATACTTTAAATCAATCAATACCCAATAAGCTACTTAATTTTAACTTACCCATGCTTCTAAGAGTTGTAAAATACCAATCTAAGCACAAAAAACCAAGCCAATACAATGGGTCCTCTAAATTTTCGCATATGCAATACCACCCATATGAAAATCAGTCATGGAGATAAATATGGAGCTAAATAACATCACAAATGGAAGGGTTTTACTTACCCAATACTTGCTTAAGCTCCTTCCTCCACTAATCCACTAAGAACATACTAAAATCTTCAAATCTACCAACCTATGGTTTCATCAAACTTCATCAAATCAAGAGATGTTCAATTTAATAGAAAGAGGAAAAAGAGGGGAATGTTTTTCTCCTCACTCACCTTGTTAAATCTCATGTCTTCTTATCAAATAAGAGCTCTAAAGTTTAGCCCCATCACTCTCCCTTTCTCTATAAGATTTTCTCTCCTTCTTTGATTGTTGGAGATGTAGCTAAAAAATGAGAGTATGGAAGGCTAAAATCAAAATTGGGGGTTAAGTTGGGTTATGGATTGGGTCTTAGATTAGGGTCTTGGGCTTTGCTGAATTTTAGCTAGACCTTTCTAAAAACCCACTTTTGGGTCATTCCAATTGAGTTTAATTACATCTTAAGGATTAGTGGGCTAGAATAATTTTCTTAAGAGTAAATTATTAATTTCAACTTAAATAAATTTTTCAACCTTTAAATAACTTTATTTTTAAAAAAAAATTAAATCCTAAATTAATTATTCCTTCCTTAATAATTTTTGTATTCATTTATTTTCTCCTAAAATTCCTAATTTAATTACTTTTTTCTGAAAAATCTTTAATTAAATTATTCTCCCTCAATAATCTATATTAATTAATTTTGGGATGTTTCATAAAAGATAAACATCATAACATATAATTCCATCACAAAGTATTGTATATCATGCTTTCTTGTAATTGTTATGTAAAAGGAACGTACATAAATAAATTGGTATCCTCCCAATGCAACACCATTAGTAATAGGGATTTTATGGCTCTTCCATAACATAGTACACCCTATTGCAACCCCATATCTACAATGAGCATCATCATCATCTTAATTATTGGCCAACAACTCTTAGAGAGAGGGTGTTTCCCTAACTTTCTAATTACATGTAGGAAGGTCAGAATACATATAGTTCCATATCAACTTTATTGGAGGGTTAAAACACTTATGATCTTATATCACCATCATTGGAGGGCCAAAACACATATGGTTCCATATCTCCTCCATTGGAGGGCCATAACACATATGGTTTCAAATCCATAAAGAGCAATTCATACCATATTAGTACATAACATTTTATAAAGACATAAATTAATGGATAGTCATTCATCATTCAAATTCATGTTTTATGGAAAATGCTAGCTACCTTGATAAACTTGAATTTCACAAAGAAGCTTTACTTCTCTTAGCAAATCCAAATTGGCAATGAGAGCTTCCTAATTCAAATATCAGAAAAACAAACCATACACAAATTAATATCATTACATATAAGTTAGTAGTTATTTCCTATAATTTCTCAAATTCACCGTAACTTACCTAATGATACAAAGTGCTTGATTCTCCTCTTTTTCAATAATTCCACACCACAATTAAGGTTTCCATTTCCTGATTCAAATACAAATATACAACTTATCAAACAAGTCTTTCTTGTTCCAGTGACATGCTGATTCAGCTAAAACTAAACAAATAGATAAAAATAGGGCTTTAACCTAATTGCTTCTCCTTCTTCCCTTTCTCTTCTACCTAAGTAAATTCTAAAATTTCCCAATCACTTTAAATAGCATCCTAATTCAACCAAACCAAAACCATCTTCACCATTTTTGTAACTTGTAAAAATTTCCTTATATTCAAGCATTTAAAGTGGAGGAAATATACCTTAAAACTCCTCCTTCCTTTTTCTTCCTCTATGTTTTCTATAACATCCAATCTTTCTAAAATGAATTGGAACCAGTAAGATAACAAAGGAAGACCCTAGAATAAAATGAACTAAGGCTAAATAAAGAAAGAATGTTAATTAGAATATCCAAAAACAATAATAAGAAATCATAGATGGCCCGAAACCAGAGCCAAAATAGTTAAATGGCTTAAAATGAGTAAGTAGTGGTTGAATCGTAATTTTGGGAAAAAATTTAAAAACTAAAGGAAAGAAGTTGTAAATGGTCAAAATGAGTTCACTAGGATTTTTAGGACCCTTAAAAACCATAGGAATCACTGGAATGCCAAAAACCCTTGCGAAGTGCGTTTTATGACATAGGGTTGACCAAAACTTTGATTGAATGATTCCATAAGGTTTTAAATCTAAAAAATTTCAAACTAAAGACTTTTAATAAACTAAAAGAGCTAAATGTTCACATGAAACTAATGGTTCTTCAAAAGGATTTAAAATGCTCCCAAATAGAATGGTCAGAGTTTAGGGATGCAATCATTATTTTAGAATTTTTATAAATCATCATCTTTTTTTTTATATATTCTGCCACACCAACACATCCCACCAACCCTAATAGAACTAGAAACACACTTAAAATAGAGCAAGAGGAGAATGCCTAAGAGAAGGAAGAAAAGAGAGAAAAAGAAGCCACGAAAAGGTCATAAATCACTCACTTTCTCACCCCATGTTGGTTAGGAAACTTCTTCTCCTCTATAAACCCTTTACATTGATGGTTTTAGTTTCTTAAAAGAGGCATCTTAGTGGCTAGACTTTGAAGAAATAGAGGAATTTGGAGCAATCAATTTCCCCACAGTAATCTCTATCTTATGAGGTTTCAAATAAAGTAAGATTTCATATATAAAAGCTTACTTTACTTTCAAGATCTTCCCCTTCTATTTTCGGCCAAGTAGGGGGAACCTAGGGGAAGTTGATTTTTGCCCAAAACTTGTTAGAAACAAGGCCTTAAGAGTATGAAGATTAAAATAATGCAAAAGGAACCCAAGGAAGAAGTTATAAATGCAAGTTAAGGTACCTAAGGTTTTGTTTGTATCTTGGAAATTTTGGAACCCTAGAATGATGTTTTAAGCTACCTAAGGCCAAGCTTGAACTAGAAAAGGACTAAAGACAATTTATATTCATCAATTTCTCCATAGGAGAAACAAAACTCCTAAGTGTGTGTATTCAGGGTGTAGATTCGGCCAACCTATAGAGAGAGTACCTAAGAAGAGTTTTGATGGATTCTAAGATTTTAAAAGGCCTAGTTATGATGAACAAACACTAATGGAGCCATTAAATTAAATTTAAAGCCTTATTTTGAAATATGAAATTTTAAGGTTCAAAAAGGGCTAAATAAGCAAGTTGGCCTTTGACTTGTGAAATCATGTAAAGGAAGGCCCTAATAAGTTCCATTATAGTTATTTGGCTCATAGCAAGTAAAAATTTGGAGCCTAGAGAGTAAATTCCAAGAGTTGCCTCTTAGGTGACACAAATTGGCCTAAACTAGTATGTTGAGTTCTAACAAGACTAGATGATTGTGATATGAGTTAAAATGGATCCTAATGACTCATTTTGCCTTATATATTGCTATATGTAGGCCAAGTTAGCCCAAGCTTATTTAACTGTGGGTGCCAAGCAAAAGAAAGCTAAGAGAAAGATAAAAGCCAAGTGCGTTAGTGGTGACTTGAAGTTGCCAAAAGTTATAAAGTAGCTTTATCTTTTTATCTTGCAAGCATTTGAATGTTGAAATAAGTTGATATGCTTGTGTGTGTAATTTCTTGATGTACTATTGAGCTATGCTTTGATATGCTTTCCATGATAAGTTTTTATGCATAAGTTTGATATGTTTCGACTCCTAGTTTCCTATAGTAGGGAATTGAGTGCAGTAGCTCTTACCTGGCCCAAAAATGAGTTTAATTGAGTCTAGTTAGAATATTATGATGCCATGGCTTGTTAAGAAATGAGTTTTCATGCTAAAAGTGCATTTAAGTTCATGATGCATAAGAACCACATTCTTGCACCATATGCATTATATTTCCTCAAGGTATTCTTGTATGCATTGATTTGGTTAAAATTAGCTACTGAGATTCTCCCCAAAATCTCACCCATGTATTCCTACTAACTATTTCAAACTCTCCAAGCAAAGGGAAGGAGATAAAGAAAAGTTAGATTATAGGAAGTCATGTAATGAGGCTTTTGTGATGTAAATGTAGTTTTGGCATAAAGTGTACTTGGATAAGTACAAACCTTATATATATATGATGAATATTCATGTATTTGATGAGATTTGTAATGGAAATATATGTATGAGTTAGAGTATAACCATGTATGTCTTTTTGAGGTAAAAGATGACCAATCATACCATTATGTATATATGAGAAGCATGGTGAACTATATGCATGATTGGATGTTGAGAGGCCATATTTTGATGCAAACTTATTTTTATGTGTTGGACCATATACAATGCATGGTTAGGATGATTCAAAAATGATCAAAGTGAGAAAGTAAAATTTGGAAACCATTTAGGCCACTTTTGAACCCAAGATTAGTCCAAATGAGTTATAAATTGCATTTCTACCTTTAATGACCTAAATGACCTAATTTGGGGCTAAAATTTGGCATACTATTAGAGAATTTATAGAGCTTTCTAGTAAGCTAAGAGTGAGAATTTTTTGAGCTACATAAAATATTTTATAAAATTTTTAATCTAGTCTAAAACTTGAAATTCTACAGTACTATAACACCTAATGCAGTTTCTGTTTATTATATTTTTTAGGGGCCAAATCAAATGGTTTTATCTAAAATTTTGATAGTAGATAGTTTTCATCATAAGATTTTCATGAACACTAAGTTTGTACAAAATGAAGTTATATAGAGAAAGTTATGAACTTTTGAAGTTTGGCTTATATTATGTCATAAGGGATAAAAAATGACTACATGGCTCTCTTGTGCAAATAAAGCTAGTTTAATATTCAAACAGGTTAATATAATTGTGTCTATGAAGTCTAGGGAATGAAAGTGTAACTTTAACCCTTAAAGTTCCATTTCACATATGGAAGTTCATAGAATCACCTCCAAAAGCATGGTTGCGATGGTATTTTGATGCCTTGGGAGTAAATGGTTATGAAAGTGACTATATACATATTAGGTTATTCCGTTTCAGGGCTGGGATGGCATATTGTTAGTAAGGATTGAGAATATTGCCAATAAGTTCTTTAAATTTAGTGGCTGGATAACATGCTATTGACAAAATTGAAGATCTTGGATTCTGTAGAAGGAAAATCTAGGACCTTGTTAATAGAATCTGTTACCCTACAGTAAGTTGTTCTTTAATTGAAAAACCAAGAAAGATCAAGATCCTGTCAACTCAGTCGGTAGAGAATAATATAGAACCTTGTCAATAAGATATTTACTATATAACAAGACATTCCATGACAGTGAAAACCTAGAAAAACAAGATCTTGGCAACTCTATCAAAACCTTGTCAACAAGGTTTCCTATTACAATAAGTTATAACACATCAAATGTAAAGGTCATGACATGTTTGACCAGGATCCAACTCAAAAGCTAACTATAGAGTTTGGGAATAAAAGTTTGTCTTCTATGGCAAATTGAAAGCAAGAAGATTTTACCTTATGCAAGCAAAATATTTCTCCTTCCCTCTAGTTCTTCTATGGTATCTCTTCTCTTTCTCTCCAAACATGTTTTTGGCCAAATGAAGAAATGAGAAGAAAGTGAAGAATGTAGCATGAATTATTAGAAGGAAAGTTAAGCATGAGGTGGCTAGGTTTAATATTAATTGTATAATACCATGACTATATAGGATTCAACTCATGGCAAAATTGGTATATAACACTCATTTGCATGAAAATAGCATTTTTAGCAATAGTATTTTGTGTCATTGAAAGCTCAATAAACTCATTCTTAGTTTTATGGACCATATGAGCTTACTAAATTCATTTTCCATCCATAACATATTTTTTTAACCAAAATCATAAATTAAAGCTCAAAATTCGAGTCCAAGCCATGCAACACTAAATGGCATCTCATTTGGCAATTTTTAAGATTTTCATAATCTAATATGAACTTTGAAAAATTATAATTAAATCTAAAAAAATCAAATTATACAAATTATACCATTCTAAAAGCTACAAATGTCCTCTAACTACCATAAAAATTTCATATAAAAAAACTAGGTTAGTCCTATGAAATCTGATAGAACAAGAACACTAGTCATTGACACGTCTTGTAGTAGAACTTGAATTTTAAAAATTCATTTCTCCCTCTACAGAACTCCAAATGAGATGCACTTAATGGCTATAAAAATATTATGATATCTACTATATGCTTATAAAAATTTATAAGCATTGGACTTCATTTGGACCTCAAGTGATATAGAAAAGCAAATTGACTACATGAATAGTAACAGTGACAATTTCTACATAATTTGGCCAATTTTAAAAAATCATAATAAATTCTCTAGAGCTCTAAACATGGTGTTCTTTGACTCTATAAAAAGATCTAAATGACCCCTATCTACTTGCCAAATTTCATGTAAAAATTCATTCATTTGGTTAGACATTGGTTGAACTTAAGAAAGTGGTCAATTTCCAATCCATAAAGGGGTCAAGATGCACCAAATGGCTTTCTCATCAATCCATAATTATTTGGGCACATCCAAAAGCACAATTATAGCATATAGAAGCATGCCAAATGAGCCAAATTGCCATGAAACTCAAATTCACCTTCCTAGTTATTCATTTACACATGCATTTCAAGACTCCAAAATGTTAAACATGCATATACTCATTCATTTAACTTTAACATTGGTTCATACATCATATTTACATACATTTGCTTGTACTTAATGATTTACATCTCATAAACATCATGTATATATAAAATTTGACATCAAAATACATCAATTCTTTATTCTATTATCAAATTTCTATTCTTCAAGGTGCTTGGTTTCCATTTCTTGCTCCACTTGACTCACCTAAACATGTTTAGACATATTTAAAGAATCTCAATAGCTCTTTTACCCATTCAAGCATACATACATGGCATATTTTCATACCAAAGAATGTGAGCATGTACTAAAAGCATATTGTAAGCATACATAAACATTTTCTCATGTCACATAAACACATACATTGTCAAACATAGGCTCTAAGAGTTTTTGGTCTAACCTCACCCAATTCTTTGAGATTTTAGGATTTGTCTCACCCACTTTTAGGGACTTTTGACTTAGTCTCACTCCTTGAGACTGTTGGCATTGTCTCACCTATTGTTAGAGACTTTTGGCATCTCCTTACCCATTCTAAGGGACTTTTGGTACAACCCTATCCATTCAAGCCATCTTGCACTCAAAATACACTTCAAGAAGCATATTAGTACCAATGCATTAAATCAATAACTATAAACATATCTCATAGTTCAAACATGCAGACAAGCATCCAATGACAACCAAACATCCAAAACATGCATGTAAGAAGGGTTAAAGAGTTACCTTGAATCAAAAATCACAACTTTCTTCATTGGACTTTTCCTTTCCCCTTCTTGACCTCACATACATAACTAGGTGGGCCTTGATTTACTTGGCCTGAGCATATCAAATGAGACACAATTATATCATTGGAGCAAGTTCTAACTTCACACAAACTCTATACAAACTTACTTTATTCTAAGACATGGTTATGGCACCATATAAGTGCATAATGAAGCAACCCTAGGATTAATGATCTTAACTCCAATTTCTCATTCAATCTACGTCCCTTGACTCCATTTAAACTCTTTAAAGTCATCACAAATTCAATTTAAGGAGCCCAGACTTAAGTTTCTTATTTATGTCTTAAAAAGGAACATAAACCTCTATCTCACAAACCATGATTTCTAAATTCAAACCAATGCTTCCCTTGATATTTATTAATCATATTTAGGTCATTTCTATCCTTGGAATTAAAGAAAAATCTCCCTAGGTACTTCTTCTAGCTTTGGCTGAGACATGTAGCAACTTGAAGACCCATAGATTTTGCTTGTTTTTTCTTAGGAAATTGGCACTTTTGAAGCTTCCTAGATGTCTTAAGAACTTATACATACTATTACATAGGCTAGACTATCCTTAGAAAGTTTCAAGAATGGCTAGGTGTAATAAAAACCCCAAGTTATACAACTAGAATTCTAAAGCTTTTCTTTTAAATATAATTGCATATTATTGTTTCTCATACTTTAAAACCCTTGTTTCTTCCTTGATTTGGCCAAAAATCATTCCCTCTTAAGTGGTCTTGGCCAAAAATCACATAAGGAGAAGCAACCAAGAAGAAGCAAAATCATGGAAATTACCTTGGTTTCAAGCTTTTCCAAGGAGTTTTCACTTGCTTCTATTCTCTCCTTTAAAGTCTCTCCTTTTCTTACTAAACTAGCCATGAATCATCCCTAAATCAATCATCAAAACCATAAGAAAGGAAAGGAGAAAGAGGATAACAAGGTTAGTTAAGGAGGAAGCATGAAAACTATAAATTTTCTTACCTTTTCCCTTGGTTTTTCCTTCCTTTGCTTCTCCCTGTTGGTGCACCCTACAAGAAGCCTTGGCTTCTATTTTGGAGCAGATGAAAGTTGGTCATAAGGGAAGAAGTGGGGCGTGACTTATAAGAAGCAACGGGTTCATTTAAGACTTTTTTAAAATTTCAATTTTGACCCTTTTCTTGGTTCTTTACATTTGGACTCATTTTAACTCCTTTTCAAGAACCATCCTTTTCATTATGAAATTTAGGTCATCTAATTCATAAAATGCCCTTGGTTTTACCTAAATTGGATTTAAAACTTTCCAAATGAATCAGTCAAAGTTTTGGTCAACTAACGTTCTAAAATATAAACTGGAAGGATTTTAACCATTTTAGGGATTTCTATAGTTTTTTAAGGTCTCTGAGAATCTTAGGAAACTTAATTTTCTCATTTAAAGATTCCTCTTTTAAGTTTTCTAAAAGTTACCCAAAATTATTAAAAATGTCACTCCATTTTTGTTAATTTTTTTTTAGCTATTTTGGCTCTTGTGTTCAAGTATCTTAAGTCTTGTATCCTCATTTTTAATTGTCTAAATTATTACTCTAATTTTATTGGGCTTTTAATCATTTAATTTAAGGGACTTCCTTTAGTAATCCGCTTAGTTTACAACTTTTAAAACAATAGGTGTTACAAATTGCCTAATCAACATGGTATGTCAAGCTTGAAGAATCAATAGATTAAATGTTAAATGCAAGCATAAGGTGTCGTAAATTTTGGATTGGCATGCATCACAATTTTACTGATGAAGACCTTTCTTCTTAGTTCAATTAGTGCAGTGAAAGGCAAGCATGATGTGTAATGAACATTAAACTAGATGAGTTCTCTTAGGTTTTTTTTTTAAAAAAATAAAGAAACACTAATAACATGCATACATATTAAAATATGATAAATGAAAACCACAAAAAACACCTAAAACAAAGACATAAACTGCGAAATTACATCCTCTAAAGACAAACAAAATCAAAACTCCATAAATCTCCCAGTAAAATCCAAATATCCTGTTGAATAATCTACAAATTTACTAAAATTTATTGAGAATAGTACAAAAAATAGTACTCCAACCAAGAACATAACATAATGACCAACTAAAAATTCTTAGCATGAGCAAACACTTGCAGAGTAAGAATGAATCACAAAATATGTCTAACAAATTCTAATATAAGTTTGAACCAAGGTTGATGATATCTATCGATCTAAACACTTTGACAAAAACACCATATGACCAAACTATAATGCCTCAAAATTAATTAAGAATAATTATGATGCATTAATGAATTAATATAGGGTTTTGGGGAGATTAAGAAAAATGAGGATTTCTAAAGAAATAGACTAATTACAGTTATGGGTTTAATTACTGAAATTAATTAAGAAAAGATGGACATTTAATTTAGGCCCTATGCTCAATTTATTTATGCCATGAGCCAATTATAGAAGTCTATTCCTGGTTTATAAGAAGGTCTAATTTCATTTCTTAAAGGCCTAACTATAATCTTGTGTAGACCCAATTCAAATAGATCCATATAGCTTAGCACAACAAGAAAATTTCTGAACCTAAATGGAGTATGAGCCCTTGAGTCAACCTAACACCTCACTAAAACCCTAAATTATTTTCAGCCTCCTCCCTATTCTATAGAAACACAAGAGGCTCAAGAGAGGAAATCTGAACATCCACAGGGGCTGGGGTTTCTTCAGCATATTTCCACCATTTCTCACTTTTAGAAGAAGATTTGACTATGGTAATCTATATAAAACTTATTCTTCTCATTCTCCTCTACATTTTTGTCCAAATAGTTTCTAGTTTAATGAATTTTCTCCATCACTCAAATTTGAAACTTACTACTTTGGTGATTTCTTGTAGATTTTTTGAGCTTGAGGCTAGTAGGATTATTAGGAAACTTACTCATTTTGATGCATTCTCTACTAAATAATGGCCCCAATAGCTTACTTGTATAATAGGTTCTAATTTTGCACAAAAATATCAAGATTTTAGAGTGGAATATTGTGGTTTTTGGTGTAGGGAAGATTAAAATCGAATTTTAAGTCCCTTGGTAGCTGGGTAAGTGATTCCTAGGTAGCTTATAGTGATTAGGTTCTATGGCATCTAATTTATGATGCAATTAGTATCTAAGAACATGCTTTGATTTGATCTAGAATCTATAGAGTGTGGGAATTCATTTTTGGTTTCAAAACTTGACTTAACTAAGTGAGGTAACCAAGGTTTGATTTAATTCCTTGCATATGTACTTTGTTAATATGATAATTGTAGCATAATGTATCTTTGCCTTACTAAATGATTGGTTGGCTATTTGATTGTTATATTTGGACCCTAAGTGAGTCCCTAGTAGAGCTATGGTGCAGCTACGACCTGTACATTGTACTTTAATTAGGCACCAAGTTATGATCAGACTTATGAATGTACTGAGCCCAAGTTGTGCTTAATAGGGAGTTAGCACCATGGACAAGCCTTTCCTTGTATTATTGGCCATTAACATGATAGTAGTTACTGGCAGTCTAACTAGTTCATTTATTGATGATGATAATACTTCCGATAATTATGTTTGATATGCATTTATGTTAATTAAATTGTACATATGTATGGAATTATCTTTTGGTTGCTAAGATTTACATCTCACCCGTTTTATGGGCTAATAACTTCAGGTGAAGATTCCTCAGGTAAGAAAAAGGGAAAACAAGTGGATGAATATCCATAACTTAAGGCGTTATGTAGAATTTCTACATTTGGATCGTTTGACTTAGAGTAGATGCTAATTTTGTGATTTATTTTGTATAGCATCATCATACATTCATGTTACCAAGTGTATGTATTTTGATATTTTTTAATCAATGATATATCTAACAGGAAGTTAGATTATGTTGTAACACCATAATGTATTAACTGTGATTATCCATCACTTATCTTGATTCCATATGATTCCTAAAGAAAAGGACCAAAACCGTGGCATTTTAACACTTTAAGTCGGGGTTTAATCAGTCATATTTTGCCCTGTGGGTCCCATGAACCCATCAATCGTATTCTCTACTCAAAATCTATGTATATAACTCATACATAGCATAAAACAACCCATGAACCACGATTATGAAGCCAAAAACCAAAAAAAATAATTTTTTCAAATCACACCCAAAAGTTAGATTTTTTGCTCTAGCTTTAGAAAATCATAACTAATTCTAGAAAAATGAGAATCAAGTAAGCCATAGCATTCTAGAAATCTCTGCATGTATTACACTAAAAATAATTCCAAGCCACAATCTCAGCGTTTGGATCACGTTTGACATAAAAAAAGAGATAGAGGTAAAACTATACCAATTTGGAAATTTAAAAATGTTAACTAGAGGAAAAAATAGTTCTAGATCATTTCAATAGTCTTTTGACCTCAAAAATTAATGGAACAGTAACGAATGTCGGATAGCTTCCTTTATGCTGACATAAAACTTCAAAAGTTATTTCTCCCTCTACAGACCTCCAATTAAGGTGCTTCTAATTGGTATAAGTCACTGTAGATATCTAGTTTATGTCTATAAAATTTCATGACAATCGGATACCATTTTACCCATGAATGACACATTTATTTTCAGACCCTTGGTAATAGTGCATTAACTAAAACCATCAAAATTTCCTAACTTCAACAATTTGCCAAATATTCCCTAGACCTCCAAATATTACCCACTTTAGCTTCCTAATAAGCTCTCAACAAGTTCAACACGTATAACTAATATTATATCAACAAGAGCTCATTTGGTCATATCTTGATAAAGCTCACAAATTTGGCAGATTTAACACTATAAATGGTTCAAAATAGCATATATGAAATGCCCAAGTGGTCTAAATCATCATACATCTCAAATTCACTATACTACGGGTAAAAATATACTACTACATACAAGCCACAAAGGGGCCAGATATCATATTTTCATTCCTTTGTCTCTATACATGGTTCACATATCATTTATACATATTTCTACACTTGCTCAAATATTTACATCTTAAAAATCATATGTACATATCCATTTTGACATTTCTTTATATCAAAAGAAATAAAACAAGCTATATAACTAGCTAAGCATGCTCAACTAGGCTCCTTGGCTTACACTTTGATCTCCTTGAGCTCCACCTAACATATTAAGATGGGAAAGGGAAGGGGGTGAGATTCATGGAATCTCAATAGCTCATGCACTCATTCAAAGAAGTAATCAAGGCATATAAACAAGTCAAAGTATGCAAGTAGGTATCTAACCATTCAAAATCAAACAACACATGATTTACATGCCATGAAAATCATATCAATGCCAATAACAAGCTCTAGGGACTTTTGGTCTAGCCTCACCCTATTGTAGGGACTTTTGGATTGGCTTCACCCTTGGTCTAGAGACTTTTAACTTGGCCTCACTAATTCATGAGACTTTTGGCCTTGTTTCACCCATCCTTAGGGACTTTTGGTTCTACCTCATCCATTACAAGGGACTTTTGGCACTACCTCACCCAAGTAATTTTTACAACCCAAAATATAAGTATATTGGTACCAATGCATGGAGGCAACATCAAATGGCATGTTTCACAATACAAGCACATACACAAGCATACAATAACTCTTATACATCCAAGAATGCAACAAGAAAGAGCATTTGATGTTGAGCCTAAACACAACAAATAGTATGTAATTACTCTTTCATAACTCAAAAAAACACTCACAAAGTTAATGGGTTCTTCATCATGGTAAACCCTACAAAGTATGTAAGAACCTCTAGTTTCTCCTTCTAGAATTTTACTAACTGTTCTTTTACTTCCTTTGTATTTCTCAACTTATCATACTTTAATTCAAGGGTTTCTTGCTCATTTTAGGTTAGAACAGAGCTATCTTACTCAACCACCTATGAAAAGGAAACTTAGAAGGAGAAGAATAAAGTTAAAAAGAAGAAGCATGAAAATCTTTAAGGGTTCTTACCTTTCTTCCTTGGTTTCCTTCCTTCTTTCTTAGCTTCTCTTGGTTTCTCTCTCTTTTTCAAGCCTTTTTCTCTGTTTTGGATGAAGCTTGGGTTGGTTAAAAGAAAAGGAGAGGATCTAGACTCTTTAAGAAGAAACATTCTCCTTTTTCCCACTTTTTCAGACTAACCCTCGCTATAGCGAAAAATAACTCTCGCTATGGTGAGCACGTATCAATTCCAGGCCCCTGTTCTCGCTACAATGTGCTATTGCAAGGAACTCCCTAGTTTTTGTATGGGATACTCGAACTTGCTATAACTAGAAGCATTCTCGCTATAGTGAACAGGCACATTTACTTTAGCTAGGTCATTTCTCGTTATAGTGAATAGGTACATTCGCTATAGCCAGGCTATAGCCAACAGATTTAAAAAATTTTCAGAATTTCAGCAATTTTGGTTGTTACATATGTAATACTAAACTATGATGTAAGTACTTATTTATGACTTGATATAGATTTATGTTGAGAAAGATTTATGAATTATCATTTGAGAATATAATTATGTCATACCATGAATGATTAATTTGAGTAATGTTGTATAGAGTTCTGTAAGGAATATGTATCAAAATGATGTTGTTAATAGCTTGAGTACCTAATGCTATCATGATGTGCTGATATATAGTAGCAATCAATTTCATGATTCCTTTTAAGCCTATAAATAATGAGGATCATTAAATTGTAGCATTTGGGAGTTAAGAGGTCCCTAAAACCATGTATGTTAGTCATGGAAGTCCCATAATTCACTTAGGGTTACTGGTAAATTGCTGGTAAGTATGTAATTAAGAGAATAGGATTAGGAGGGAATTAAGTCGCTGCTCAGAATCTTCAAGTCACGACTAAAAATGAAGTTCGAGGTAACAAAGGTAGGGAGCACCATAGCAAAAAAGGGTTTGAGTCACGGTGCGAGGTGAGAAAATTAGGTCTAGCAAGTAACTTAGAGCAATCTTTTCACAATGCAAAGGAAGGTCACAGTAGTGAGCATTGAGCGAGATGCTTAGAAGAGTTCTAAAAAGGTCTTTCACCATAGAGGCACATAGGCTCGCCATAATGAGACTCAAGGAAAATTAGAACCTTGAGTTCTAAAGGCTTATCTCACCACAGCATAAAGGGAGTCTGCTATAATGAAAATCGTAAAAACTTGAATAGTAAATTCAAGGAGAGAGTTTCACCATGGCATGGAAATTTTAAGTCATGGCGAGAATTTCATATTCTAGTTTTCAAGTCCCAGTAGCTAACTTAGCCACAGCAAGAATTGCCCAATGGCCTAAATCTCCAATCACCCATTTTACCTTATAAACCATAGTTTTCACTATGCTAATGACATGTATTAACTTGTAAACTAAAGTAAATGAGTTTTATGCCTCTTATAAGTTAATGTCAATAGAATGGAGATCTTGTAGGAGAATTTTTGTATCCTTCAAATATGAATCTTCTTGCTTATCTAATTGGCATTTAGGAATAACTAAAAAGTTCCAAATTTCCCCAGATTTTCATCTACTAATGAACCATTATTAATTTTTAACCTTAAGTACTCATATCTAAGAGACCAATTAAACTTAATTAATATATTTAGAAGTTAGGGTTATCAAAGATTATGCTAGACTTTTGAACTTTATGGTTAGAAAACTTGGCAAATATGATTTAGGCATGCTAAGAATAGGAACATTAAGGCCTGATGATATTATTTACATCTATATATACCTTATCTAGGTGGTGTTGTGCTTGGATTTGCCATTGAATTGTAGCTTAATGGGAAGTCCCTGGTCATGCTTATGGCATTACAAGATACTATAGTTGCTTATCGAGAAATCTTTAAAAGGTTGAGAAAGGTGCAAGAGGCCATGGCTACATTAGCCAACTGTATAAAGGAACAAGCTGAGGCCCATAAGGCTACTATGAGGGCAATGACAAACCGGCTTCAAAAGCAAGCTAAGTCCCATGTAACCACTATTCAAGCGCTGTAAAAATTGTATAAGACTATAAACAAGTAGAATTAAGAGGTGCCTGTTGAAAACCAAGTTGGTGCTAGTCAAAACCTTTGCGTAGGGCATCAAGGAAGAAATAATAATATCTCAATTATATTGTCCAAGTTTAGAAAGGCTAATCCTTCATTATTTTTAGGGGAGTTGGACACTAAAAAAGTTAAAAAATGGCTAATGCAACTAGAGGAGATTTTCAAAGTTATGATATGCACCACTAAGCAAAAGCCTAAGTTAACCATTTACAAGTTAGAAGGTGAGGTGAAACATTAATGGCAAAATGCCTATAGATTACTAACTTCAAAGGGGGTACCCTTGACTTGGGAGAGTTTCCAAACCACCTTTGAGAACAAATAATTTCCACCATCAGTGAAGGTTAATAAGGAAGCTGAGTTCCAACTTCCTTAAACAAGGATAAATGAGTGTAGACCAGTATGTAGCAAAATTTATTCAATTGTCTCATTTCTCTTTATACCTAAAAAGGTTTGATGATGAACCATAGAAGGCCAATAAGTTTAAGAAAGGCCTTAAACCTATGTCGAAGGATAAGATTGCACCCCTCTAAATCCATAACTTTGATGAATTAGTGGAGAAGTGTAGGTGATTGAAAGGGCCATAACAGAGAGTGAGGCCAAAAGGAGGAAAACAATGGAGGGCAAGCGTGACCGAGGTATATAGCCTTTTAAAGGTGAAAACAAAAAGGGAACTAATAGTGGTAGTAGCTCTTTGGGTAGGAGGCCACCCCCAAGAAGTGTTCCTCAAAGGAAGAATATGGGACCCTCAAAGAGTTCAATTAATGTCCCATCAGTATGTGGTAAGTATGGGAAGAACCATAGGAGTAAACCATGCTCGGTGTGCTATAATTGTGGGAAGCCTAAACACTATGCACGAACTTGAACCATGTCATGAGAGTTGGTTTTATCCGTTAAACCACTTGCACGAGGACAAGTGTTTGCACTTACGTAACAACAGATTAGTAGGTCCCTAGTCTAATCCGAGGTACTATTCTTATTTATAATCATGTTATAGATACATTATGTGATTCAGTTGCAACCCACTAATTCATCTTAGATGACTATGTTAAGTGTTTGGGTCTTAAAATTAGTCAATTGCCATTTGAATTATCTATATCTACCTCTACTAGATATTCTATAATTACATCTAAAGTATGCCTAAATTGTGTTATATAATTGAATAGCTATTGTACTACCCTTGACTTGATTTGCATCTTTCTACATGACTTTAATGTAATCATTGGTATAAATTGGTTGTCAGCTAATAATGTGATACTTGATTGTAATCATAAGACTATCTCCATACCTGCTAATATACCTGAAACTTGTCTTGTGATTGAGCTTGCTTATGTGTTTGCTACCCAAGCCATGAGGTACCTTAAGTGTGGTTGTCAAGGGTTTCTAGTATTCTTTTTATTGCATGTTAAGGCTAATGATAGGTTAAAGGATGTACCTATAATTAGAGAATTTTTTGAAGTTTTATCTAAAGAGATTAGTGGTCTACCCCCAGAGAAAGAGCTAGAATTTTCCATTGACTTAGCTCCTATTACGAGACCAATCTCTAAGGCTCCATATGGAATAGTGCCTGCTAAACTTATTGAGTTGAAGAGTCAAATAGAAAAGTTTCTTGGAAAAGTATTCATTAGGCCAAGCGTGTCTCCATGAGAAGCACCGATGTTTTTTGTTAAGAAAAAGGATAGTAGTCTTAGGCTTTATATTGATTATAGGCAACTGAACCAAGTGACAATTAAAAATAAATACCATTTACCTAGAATTGATAACTTGCTTGACCAATTTGATAGAGCATTAGTCTTCTCAAATATTGACCTTGGATCTAAATACCATTAGCTTAGAGTGAAAGTAGAAGACATACATAAAATCGCTTTTAGAACCTAATATGGCCATTATGAGTTTCTACTTATGCCATTTAGGTTAACCAATGGCCCTAATATTTTTATGGACTACATGAATAGGATCTTTAAGCCATACCTTGACCGATTTATGATAATGTTTATTGATGACATTCTTGTCTATTCCAAGAGTAGTGAAGAACATGAAAAGCATCTTAAGATAGTTTTTCAAACCTTGAGAAAGCATCAATTATATGCCAAGCTCAACTATGAGTTTCGGTTACGAAAGGTGAAGTTCTTAAGCCATGTGATATCGAAATAAGGAATAATGGTATCCTAATAAGGTAGAAGTGATACTAAATTGGGAGAGATCCAAAATAGTAACCAAAATCTATAGTTTATTGGGTCTAGCTGGCTAATATAGGAGGTTCATTAAAGTTTTCTCTCAACTAGCAATGCCTTTAACAAAGTTGACTAGAAAAGGTCAACCTTTTATGTGGGGTGCTAAGTATAAGAATGCCTTTCAAGAGCTCAAGGATAGGTTAACGGCTGCACCTGTATTTATGATACCTGACTCTAAGGAAACTTTTATAGCTTATAGTAATACTTCTAAAAAAAAGGTTTAGGTTGTGTTTTGATGTAACAGGGTAGGGTGATAGCTTATGCTTCTAAGAAACTTAGACCTCATAAGGAGAATTATCCTGCCCATGACCTAGAGCTAGCAGTTATGGTTTTTGCCTTTAAGATTTGGAGGCACTATTTTTATGGTACATAATTTAAGGTGTAGAGTGACAATAAGCATTTGAAGTACCTGTTCAACTAAAAAGAGTTGAATATAAGACAAAGGAGGTATACGGAATTCCTTAAGGATTATGATTTCTCCTTAAAGTACCATCCATAAAGGTGATTATTATTGCCAATGCTTAAGTAGGAAATCTATTACATATGACTACGATCATGCTTAGGGAGTAGAAGTTAATTGAAGAATTGAGAAATTTGAATTTGTCCATGATAGTGCACTCTAATAGTCTTCTTTTAGGTGAGCTGAGGATAAAAAGCAATTTTAGGAAGAGAATTAAAGAGGCCTAAAAGCTAGATAAGCATTTGGGTAGAATTAAAGAACAATTCAAGAATGGAGAAGTCAAGAACTTTGACTTGTTAGATGATGGTCTGGTGAGGTATCAAGGTAGAGTATGCGTGCCTAGGGATGAAGAAGTAAGAAATATAGTATTGTTTGAAGCTCATAAGAGTAGGTACATTATTCATCCCGACACCACTAAGATGTATAGAAACCTTAAGAAGAGTTTTTGGTGGTCTAGAATGAAGTTAGACATAGTAGAATTTATTGCTAGATGTTTGGTTTGCCAGAGGGTTAAGATTGAATACCAAAAACTACATGATTGTTGCACCCTTTAGAGATTCCTAAATAGAAATGGGATAGTATATCTATGAATTTTGTGATGGGTTTACCTAGAACATCCTCGGGATATGACACTATATGGGTGATTAAGGATAGATTGACAAAGTTTGCCTACTTTCTACCTATTAAAGCCATTTATCCTTTAGATAGACTAGTACAACTGTATGTTCATGAGATTGTGAGGTTATATGGTGTTCCTAATAGTATTGTGTCAGATAGAGGCCCCAGGTTCACATCAAAATTTTAGCGATCTTTGCAAGAAGTTTTAGGCACTAATCTTAACTTTAGCATTGCCTATCACCCTCAGTTAGGTGGACAAACTAAGAGAACCATCTAGACTCTTGAGGACATGCTTAGGGCTAGTATACTAAAGTTGAAAGGAAACTAGGATGCGTACTTACCTTTAGTCGAGTTTACCTATAATAAAAGTTACCATTCCAGTATCCAAATGGAACCATTTGAGGCATTTTATAGGAGAAAGTACATATCACCTTTGTGTTAGGTAGAACATGGTGAGAGAAGCCTCTTAAGTCTGGACATTGTAGACCAAACCACTTACCAAATTAAACTCATCAGGAAGAAATTGTTAGCTACCTTGAGTAGGTAGAAAAGTTATATAGATAAGAGAAAGAAACCTTTAGAATTTGAGGTGAGAGAGTGTTTCTTAAGGTTACTCTAGTGATGGGCATAGGATGATCTATAAAGTCAAGAAAGCTCAGTCTTAATTACTTTGGTCCTTTTCAAATCCTTGAACGGATAGGACCCGTAGCGTACAGAGTGGCTTTACCCTTAAATTTAGCCTAATTGCACGATGTGTTCCACATATCTCAATTGAAAAAGTATCAACTGAACACTTCACATGTCATTGAGCATCAAAATGTGAATCTGCAAGATAATTTGTCTTACATGGTTGAGCCAGAAGGGATAGTGGACTCAAAAATCAAATAGCTGCATAATAAGGACATCTTCTTGGTAAAAGTGGGATGAAAAGGACTAACTCTTGATAAAGCAACTTAAGAGATGGAGACAGCAATAAGGAAGGATTATCCAATACTTTTTTAGTAAAGTATGTCTAATTTTGAGAGCAAAATTCCTAAAAAAGAAAGGAGAATGTAACACCCAAAATTAATTAAGAATAATTATGATACATTAAGGAATTAATATGGGGTTTCAAGGAGATCAAGGAACATGAAGATTTTTAAAGAAATAGATTAATTATGGTTATGGGTATAATTAGTGAAATTAACTAAGAAAAGATAGACATTTAATTTGGGCCTTATGCCTAATTTATTTACACCATGAGCCAATTATAGAAGCCCATGCTTAGTTTATAAGAAGGTCAAATTTCATTTCTTAAGAGCCCAACCATAATCTTGTGTAGATCCAATTCGAATAAATCTATGTAACTTTACCCAATAAGCAAATTTTTGAACCCAAATGGAGCATAGGCCTTTAAGTTAACCCACCACCTCACTAAAGTGCTAAACTCTTTTCAGCATCCTCTCCATTCTACAGAAATACAAGAGGCTCAAAAGAGGAAATTCGACCATCCAAAAGGGTTTCTTCAGCATATTTCTAACATTTCTCACTTCTAGAGGAAGATTTGACCAAGGTAATTTACATGAAACTTGTCTTTCTCATTCTCCTCTATAGTGTAGTCTAAATAATTTCTGATTTAGTGAATTTTCTCCATCACCCAAATCTAAAACTTGCTCTTTCGGTGATTTCTTGTGGATTTTTGGAATTTGGGGATAGTGAGATTATTAGGTAGGTATCCTATCCTCATTTTGATGCATTATGTGCTAAATAATGGCCCTAATAGTTGACTTGTATAATAGGTTCTAATTTTGCACAAAAATATCAAGATTTTAGAGTGGCATATTGTGGTTTCAACTGTGAGGAAGATTAAATCCGAATTTTAAGTCTCTTTGTAGCTAGGTAAGTGATTCCTAAGTAGCTTATAATGATTAGGTTCTATAGTGTCTGATATATGTTATAATTAATATCTAAAAACATACTTTAATTTGATATAGGATCTCTAAAGTGTGGGAATTTATCTTTAGCTTCAAAACTTGAGTCAACTAAGTGAGGTAACCAGGGTTTGATTTAATTCCTTGCATATGTGCTTTATTAATATAATAATTACTGCATAATGTATCTTTGCCTTGCTAAATGATTGGTTGACTACTTGATTGTTATGTTTAGACCCTGTGAGTCCCTGGTGGAGTTATGGTACAGTTGCCACTCATACATTGTGCTTCAATTGGACACCAAGTCATGATTAGACTCATAGATGTATTGAGCCCAGGTTATACTCAATAGGGAGTTGGTATCGTGGATAGGCCTTTCCCAATGTTACTGGCCATTAATATGATGTACTGAATACTAGTATAGGATAGTTGTCACTGGTAATCCAATTAGTTCATTTATTGATGATGATGATGCTTTTGATAATTATGTTTGATATGCATTTATATTGATTAGATTGTACATATGTATGGAATTATCTTTTGATTACTAAGATTCATATCTCACCCCATTTTATGAGCCAATAATTTCAAGTAAAAGTTTCTCGGGTAAGGAAAAAGGGAAACAAGTGGATGAACATCCACAGCTTAAGGCCTTGTGTAGGATTTCTACATTTAGACCATTTAACTAAAAGTAGATACTAATTTTGTGATTTATTTTGTATAGCATCATCATACACTCATATTGCCAAGTGTAGGTATTTTAATATTTTGTAATCAATGATGTGTCTAATAGGAAGTTAGATTTTGCACTATTAAACTCTAATGTAAGTACTTACTTATGATCTAATATGGATTTATGTTGATCAAGATTTATGACTTATCATTTGAGAATATAATTATGCCTTGCCATGAATGATCAATTTGAGTAATGTTGTATGGAGTTCTGTTAGGAATATGTATCAAAATGATGTTGTTAATAACTTGAGTACCTAATGCTATCATGATGTGCTAATATATAATAGTAATCAATTGTCATGATCCCCTATAAGCCTATAAATAATTAGGATTATTAAATTATGGTATTTGGGAGTTATGAGGTCTATAAAATCATGTATATTAGTCATGGTAGCCTAGAATTCACCTAAGGTTAGGGGTAAATGTCTAGAAAGTGTGTAATTAAGAGAATATGATCAAGAGGGAGTTGAGTTGCAGCTCAAAGTCTTCAAGTCACGGCCAAAAATGAAGTTCAGGATAACAGAGGCTGGGAGCGTCGTGACGAAGGGGGTTTGAGTCGTAGTGCAAGGTGAGAAAATTAGGTCTAGAAGGTGTAATACCATAATACTTCTAGCCTCATTTTCCCATACATTATACCCCATACATGCCTCATATAGGAGTTTCAAGGAAAATGGATTGAAATCATGGAATATTATAGCATTACGTAGCACTTTAACTATTCAAAATTTGCTCTGTGAACCCTGTGGACTCCACAATATTACCTCCTACTCATATTCCATCTAAACAAGTCATAACCATTGTAAAACATCCTATACATTTCGATTTAAGAGCCACACCTCAGGAAAATGGAGTTTTTGCCTCAGGTCCAGAATTCAAGTTTCTACTACCAAATTTGGAAAATCATAATTAATTTTAAAAAAATTAAGACTAAGCAAATGATAGCTTTACAAAAAGCTCTAGATGTCAAATATAGGGTAAAAATAATTCCAAGCCATGAAAACCCAGCTGGACCACGATTGAGAATAGAAAAGCTCTAAAGATCCAAGTGCCTAGGTTTGCTGTCACAAATTACTAATATGAACTTCAAAAATTCATAACTAATTCTAAAAAAATCAAAACCCAAAAAATCATACCAATATGGAAATCTATGGATGTTAGATTTATGGAAAAAAAATAAGCTTATACCATGTTAAGCACTTTTAGGGACCAAATTATAATGAAACAATACCCAAGGTTGGCTAGCATTACTGGTTCTAATACAAAACTTCAAAAAATTCATTTCTCTCTTTGTAGACCTCCAAATAAGGTGCTTCTAGTTGTTATAGCTCACTATGAATATCTAGTTTTCTTGTGTAAAATTTTAGGACCATTGGACCTCATTCGACCCTCAAATGACATGAAAATAGAATCTACTCATGTGAACATTGCTAAGACCAAAACCAATTTCTTATATAAACTTTGCAAAATCATAAGAAATTCTATAAACCTTTAAATAATGCTTTTCTTAGTCCTAAAAAAAGCTTTTTATGAGATCTATATGTGTGCAAAATTTCAACCTCAAAATCACTCACAAAAGGGGTCCTTTTTTGTCCCAAAATGGTTTATTTAAGAGCCAAATGGTCTTTCCCGAGAACTAAAACCACTTAGGCATGTGTGAAAGCTTCAAAATAGGCTATTAAACTTGTCTAAGGAGTCCAAATATTCATACATCAGAAAACTACTACCCCACTATTCAAATGTATAAGTTCTTAAAGGTACAATCATGCATCTCAATGTCAAAAACACCCATTCTCATTCATATGCCTTCAAATCTCATACATATATCATATTTCCATGTTCATACATATATTCAAGTGTCTATACATCATATACATCATAAGAATACATCATTTAACAATAAAATGGTTACAAAATGGCTAGATACATAATTCTTTTGTCAATCTCTTCTCTTCAAGTGTGGTGGCTTCCATCTTTTGTCTCACTTGGTCCACCTAGACATGTTTAAGTAATGGAGAGAGAAGAGTGAGATTCTAAAAATTCCAATAGCTCTTAACCCTTTTAATCATACATAATAGCCATGCTTTCAAGCTAAATGATGCATATATAAACATTTTGCTACTAATAATCATACATAGAATTATTTCCATATGCAAGAACTTATACATATCATATGTTGGTCTTCAAGAACATTGGTTTAGCCTCACCCCCTTTCCTTAGGACTTTTGGACTTGCCTTACCCATTTTCAAGGGACTTTTGACTATGCCTAACTTTTTTTGAGACTTTTGGCTTTGTCTCACCTAATCTTAAGGACTTTTAGCTCATCCTCAACTTTACTAAGGGACTTTTGGCTCCACTAAGTTTATTCAAGCTAACCATCATTCATAAAACATATATTATGCACACAATAGTACCATGGCATGAAAAAAATCACTAGAAACATTTATGGTGGTAAAATCATACATACACGTATCCAAAGACAAGAAAACAACTAAGCATGTATGGAAGAAAAGTTAGAGAGCTACATTGAATGTAAACACACACACTCTTACTTGATTTCTCTTCCCTTCCTTTGGCTACACCCTTGCAAATGGGTAGAGTAGGATTCCTGTGGCCTAAATACTTCAATTGGGATCTAATTACACTCTTGAAATAAACTCTAGCACTACACACACACTAAAAAAACTTAGGTTAGTATTTGCTTCAATTTTGGCTCCATATAACACCTAAAGACTTTGTTTTGTTTCTTTGATGGAAGATGCATATGGGAGGCTTCCTTGATGTCATATGAACTCATACTAACTCTTAGACAATTGGAAATATCACTTGGAAGCTTTAGACAAATCATGGTGCAATGAAATCCCTAGAAATTGTATCTTGAAATTTAAGGGTCCTTTCTTGGATTTCTTTGCACCATCTTATTTCCCACACTCTAACTCCTAAGTTTCACACTTGGTTTGGTTTAAAACAAGTCCTCCTTGATTGTCCTATAAGTGGCCAAACCACCCACACAGAAGTAAAGGAGAAAAAGCATGAAAAGTAATAGATGTACTATGATTTCTAACTTTTCTCAAAAGCTTCTTTCTTTGCCTTGGGCTCCTCTTTCAAGAATTAACTTTCTCCTTCTAAATTAAGGCCAAAATAGACTATATCACTAACTAAAACTATGGAAAGAAAGAGGGAAAAGAAGGGAGCAAGGCAAAATCTTAAATTTACATACCTTGCTCTTTGTCCTTTCTCCTCCCTTGAAGCCTCTCCTTGCGCACCTTTCTCCTTGGCCTCTCTCCTCTATTTTGGGTAGACTAAAGGTTTGTTATTAAAGAAGAGAAGAGGGACACACCACTAAAAGAGGAAGCAATAAAAATTATTGCAAAGAATTTCTATATTCATCCCTTATTTTTGGCCTTTTCGTTTTAGGCTCATTTTAACTTCTTTTTTAGAATCGTCTTTTCCATCATAAAACATAAGTCCTCAATTTTGTAAAATAGCTTTGGAAGCACTCACTTTGAATTTAAAATCTTTTTAAATAAAGAGGTCAAAGTTCGGGTCAATCGACATTAGAAAACGCACACCGGAGGGGGTTTAAACCATTCCCGAAGCCCCTATAGTTTTTAGGGCCTCTGAGAACCCTAAGCAACTCAAATTTTTCATTTAAAAATCCCTCCTTGGTGTTTTCTTAAACAAGTTTCAATATAGCGAGGGACACTTCTCGCTATTACAAGAGCTTCTCTGTTGTTCTTGCCATAGCTGGCACTACTGCGAGAAGACTCCTAAATTTAGTATGGGCCGCGAACTCACTACAATGAGCTAGCATCCTCGCTATAGCAAACTGTCATCCTTGCTATAGCAAACTAGCATCCTCATTATAGCGAGAAGACTTGAACAGATTCTAAAACCTTGAATCCTTGTTTCTACTAAAACTCGAATGTTATAGGGGGTACCCAAGAGCAATCTCACTACAACACGAGGGAAGCTCAATGCAGGGAACATTGAGTGAGATGCTTGGGAGAGTTCCAAAGAGGTCTCTTACCATGATGAGACTTGAGGAAAATTGGAACCTTGGGCTTAAGAGGCTCATCTCGTCATGGTGCAAATGGAGTCTGCTATGGCGAGAATCATAAAAACTTGAATAGTAAATTAAAAAGGAGAGTTTCATCGCAGTGTGGCAGTTTTAAGTCGTGGCAAGAATTGCATATTCTAGTTTTAGATTCTAGTAGCTAACTTAGTTGCAGTGGTGATTGCCCAAGTCATAGCCTAGTCTCCAATCACCCATTTTAGTTTAAAAATCTTGGTTTTCACTATGGTAATGACATGTATTAACTTGTAAACTAATGTAAATGAGTTTATGCCTCTTATAAGTTAATGTGAATGGAATGGAGATCTTGTAGGAGAATTTTTGTATCCTTTAGATATAAATCTTTTTACTTATCTAATTGGCATTTAGGATTAACTAAAAAGGTTTAAATTTCCCTAGATTTTCATCCACTAATGAACCATTATTAATGTTTAACCTTAAGTACTCATGTCTAAAAGACCAATTAATTTTAATTAATGTGTTTAAAAGGTAGGGTTATTACACAAACCAGATAGCAACCATCACCCACCCAATTCTTTATTTGTCACATATGACATTTAGTGAACAACACAAAAATACGCCAATGATTAATATGCAAAAATCTATCCCAACTTGGAATTATATCCTTCTATACTTGTTGATGTGATTAAGGACAATAAAACTAAGAATACCTGTAGCTAAGACACTAAATCATTTGTATGGAAAAATTTGGCCCACAATATGAATCCTAAAAAATTCTCCAATTTTGACAATACCAAATACCTAAGGGATAACAATAAATGCCACCAAGAATTCACTCTTTGATCCTATAAGTAATTTTCATTTTTACAACCACATTTGAATCCACACCATAACATCCAAGGGAACAAATTAGTCAATTCTTAATCCCAACAAAGAATTAAACAATACTGCACGAGCAAAAGGATAAAATAAGAAAATATGATTCAAAGGTTCATTCTAGTCTAGATAGAAAGGGCAATTCTCTTCAACAGACAAATGATGTCTGCACAACACTAATGTTAATAAGAGAACATTCCAAAGCAAACACACAAAAAGATAACGAGATGATATAGAAGCCTAAGTTTTAATAAATTATCCCATGCTATAAAATTCTATTGAAATGTAGGTTAGGAATCTTGGATTAATAACTAATAACCATTCGATACCCTATATTGTCCAAAAAACATTACTTGTCCATACTAAAGAATCCAACTATCCAATAATGGAACAGGCATGCGTATGATCTGTTACACCTAAGATAACAAGTACATCTGATATAAACTTTGAATGTTCAACTGTAATGTATCATGTAGAATAAAGTAACCCACTGTGTCTTGTATTAATGAAGAATGATGTTAATGAGTTCTCTTATGTTGACTAAACAAACAACGCAAATGGATAGAAAATGGTATTATATGTTGCGTGAAATAGTTAGGCATGGAATGGCCATTTACATGAATCTGTCTTATTATTAAGGCTAGTAGAGCTTCTTGATTTGATCAAATTCCATAAGGAAATTGGAAAAATGTATTTTAGGATTCATTTACCACAAGACTTGATAAGTTACAATACCTACAATGTTTAGCCTTATACATGAAAATAGGACATTTCCTATATGCACTTTATATTGTTAAATATTTTCTCCAGTATGAAAAATTACAATTTGTCCTCATTTTCCATTATACATAATTTAGTTAATTCCTTTTATGTCTAATTAAATAAACACTTTAACTATTTAGATATTTCCATAAGTAAATTATATTCCATAATTTCTTTTTATTGGCCAAAATACCAATTTCCTAAATTACTAGAATCCTTAATTTCCTTTTTCCTGGATTAGGGATTTATTTTCTAATTCTTGATTTGCTAGTGGCTTAATCTAAAGGAATTAAGGAAGTGATAGCAACTAAGAGTTGGATATACTTTACAATTATCTTGCATAATTAAACCATTACTACACTCCATGAAATACCTTGCAAGCATTATCCTAAGAATGATATGATGGTAATCAAAACATCTTAGTGTAATATTAATAATAATATATCTCACAATTATATTACATCTCAACTGAATTCTACTGTTACTAACTCATCCTAAATTACCTTTGTAAAGTAGTCATGTGGTTCACAATTAAGCTAAATTATAGATACTAACTAGAATCAATAGACACAAGTAAGAAGGCATTAAAAACAACAATCACACAGCATGATAATAATGTGAAAATAATATATCATTATATTACATTGTTATAAGAACAATTATCCATAAAAACTACTAAAATACTTAATTAATTAAACAAAACAAAATATACCAAGTGAAAATGAAAAGGATAGAAAAGGAAAGATGAAGAGATTTGCATCAAAATGTTAATGTTGAAGCAAGTCAACAAAGAAGATACTACTAATGAAGTCTTTGATCAAAATGCTTCTTGCTCTCCATCAATCACCAATAACCTTAAAAAAATGAAAAGGGTCATCCATCTCAAATGAGAAAACCTAGGTCAAAGTATTTATAGTTCAACATTAGAAAAACCACTAAAATTTGCATTTTGGAATTTTTCGCATCACCATAGTAGTACTAACTGTCGCCTAAGCAATGACTTCAAAAAATATAATTTTGGCTTTCTTTTTGTCTATTTCAACTCCATTTCGCCTTACACCTTTTAAACCTTGTTTCTTTGTATTATTAAGCATATAAAACACCAAAAACACTTAATTAAAAGTTATTTACAACCAATTAAGAAAGATTGAACAATTAAACAACCTAAAAAACATCATACAAATTTAAGGCTATCAAATTATTACTAAAAACTACATAAAAGCTACAATAAACCCATAAACACCAAAAGTAAAAGTTAACAAAATTATTTTGAAAATATCTAAAAATGTTAACAAAAGCTTATAAGAAGTCCTCAAATAAGCATAAAAAAATAGATAAATTTAAGACTTATTATTATACATTTTATTTAGCCAACTATGCTCATGGAGTTTATATTCATTAATCATTGCATCCTATGTGATTTGAAATTTTTCTTCTAATTCACATTCTTTCATGCAATTTTAAAACAATAATTGAAATCCATAGTTGGAGTTGAGAGATCCTAAGTGAGATGGAACATTCATAGATATAAGCCATAAGCATAAGCAATGCCAAGTATTAGGAAGTGCTTTCTGAATTGTTTTAGACATGGAAGCATCTTGATTAATGACAATAGTTTTTAGGTGTTGGTTTTCCATAAATTGTATAAATCAGCTAAGCAACCATTCAAATGACTTCATTGACACATTTGTCAAACAAGCACAACCAAACATTACATTTTTCCAATGATGATTCACCCCAACAAATGATGCACAAATTAAATCATACTTATTAGTATGACAAATAGTGTTAAAAACCACTAAACCTCCAAAATAATCATAATCAAGGCACAATGTCCCATCCCTCCAAAAGAAATTTGTTAAATGTAATTCTTGGTGTAATTGAACACTATAGTAAAACATAGGATCTTTAGCTTATTGACTTTGCAGATGATTAACTGTTAACCATCCCCAACTTTTATCAATTTAAGCTGTTGGCCATCAACATAATTATCGTAATCCTTTTCTAAATATCCAATCATATCAAAACCATGAGTTTCTTCACCTAAATAACTCCACACATTCTTTGTTCTAATTCCAACATTAACCATAGAATTAATAAGATCATCCTTAACAACAAGAATGTTCTTGGTATAATGCATTTAGTGTCTGTGCTCTAGTTTTACAAACTTGTGATTATGCTCAGTTATCAATTTAATGATTTTTCACTACCAATCTATTTAAGTGGCAAAAAGAACCATTGCTTAGCATGTTGTCCTTGAATTTTATATATTAAATAAACCACCACTACCTTCTTCAAAATCTTTAGATCCCTCCTTGAGCACACATATTCTTTTGTACTAATCTTGTTAGATCCAATAAAATAAGTTTGTTTCTATTTTCTAACAAAATACCTAAATGATACCTATACTCTATGTATAAGGTATAAGCTTCTTCTTCACTATTAACAACATGACTAAGTAAATATATTTAACTCTCAAAGTTATCTCTATTTGCAAAGACAAAACTTGTAACTACACTTATAGATTTCTCTTTTTCACTTATGTCAACCATATATTGTGAATCATCACATTCATCCATTCTAGACAATATTAAGATTGATTAAGACTTATGTATAAAAATGCAAACATTAAAAAAAAAGCTGTGACATAATGTGCAACAACTTACTTTCTAATTATACTAGGACTGGTATGTTAATAAAAGAGGACTCTAAAGTAAATTAAAATAAGGCCAAATAAGGGTAAAATATTAATTAGCATATCGAGAAACAGGGATAGAAAATCATAATGGAGGAAAGGGGTATAGTAGTGGCAAAATTATAATTTTGAGCAAATTTTAAAAAGCTCAAGAAAAAGAGTTTTAAAGCCTAAAATTAAAGTCACCATAGAAACAGTCAAAATCAGCTAATGCCCCTTTAATGTGCTAAAAGGGTCAAATAGTACCTAAATTTAGATGAAGCTATTTTCCACCATTTAAATCCCTTTAAACCCCAAAATTAACATTTTTATGTGAAAGAGCACCTAAAAATTTACAAGGAGCAATTAGATTCTGAAAAGCCTGAAAAGTGAGTACAAACGAAGCAAATAATCAAGTAAGAGAAAAAAGGTTATTTTGAAAAGTTATAAAAGAGGCTTTTTAACTAAGATTACACCTCATCATCTTCTCCAAGCTTCCATTTTCAAAATTTTAGACCAGCCATGCATGACATTAAGGGAAGAAAGAGAGAAGAAGAAGTTTAAGTGTAACACCTTAATCTACTACCGCTATCTAGCCTCTCACTAGGCTCGATTTCATATGATTTCCAAAGAATCAACACCAATCCGTGGCATTTTCATGCTATGAAACGGGGTTTCATATACTCATTATCTGCCCCGTAGGTCCTGTGAACCCATCATTTATATTCTCAACTCTAACTCCACTTATACAACTCATACATAGCATAAAACAAACCATAAACCACGGGTATGGAGCCAAAAACCAGAAAATGCACTTTTCTCACTTGTGCCCAAAAGTCATATTTTGGCTCTAATTTTAGAAAATCATAACTAATTGTAGAAAAATGGGAATCTAGTAAATTTTAGCTTTCTGGAAAGCCCTAAGTGTTAACTTTACACTAAAAATCATTCCCAATCAAAATCTTAGCATATGGGCCATGTTTGACATCGAAAATGGGAAAGGGGTCTGACTGTCACTGTTTCTGGCCCAAGTTACTATCATGAACTTCGGAAATTCATAATTAAATCCATAAAAATCCAATCTAGGCACACTATACCAATTCAGAAAGCTACAGATGTCTACTAGAGTATAAAAATAAGTTCAGATCAGTTCCGTAGCTCCTACACCCCGAAAACTGATAGAATAGTGATGGGGGTCAGGAGAGCTCCCTGATGCTGATACAGAACTTCAGTCGGTTCAATATTTCTCTACAGACCTCCGATTTAGGTGATTCTAGTTGGTGCAGGTCACTTTGGTTTTCTAGTTTATGTGTATAAAATTTCACCATATTTCGAATCCATTTGGTCTATGAATGCCACAGATTTCATTTCTGGTTTATATAAACAGTACATGACCAATCCATTCAATTTTTCCAAATTCAACAATTCGCTAAATATTCTCTAGACCTCTAAATATTACCCACTTTAGCTTCTCAAGAAGCTCTCTACAAACTCTAGAGGCATGCCAAATTTCATGGCAAGAGGAGCTCATCCGGTCATACTTTGACGGAGCTCTCAAAAATACCGGCCAACACTCAAAAGGTCTAAAACGGGTCCAAAAGGCCTCTCATACACTCTAGCCACTCATGGACAAGTTTAAAAGCATAAAACTATGATATATAACAAGTCCATGTGGTCCAAATCAACATACATTCCAATCTCGCTATGCTACGGCCAAATATACACTACTTCATTCATTCAACAAAAGGGGCAAAACCCTCATTTCCATTAATTTGGCTATAAACATAGTTCATACATCATCTTTTCATACATATACACATGTTACAACCTTTACATCTCAAAAAGAGTAGGCGCATATTCATTTGGCACCACTTTATATCAAAATTACATCAAAATATCCCAAAATAAGCTAATCTCTAGCTAAGCATGCTTCTAGGCTCCTTGGTGTGTGCTCGGTTCTCCTTGAGCTCCACCTAGCATATTTAGTTGGGAGGGGAAGGGGTGAGATTCAGGGAATCTCAGTAGCTCATGCACTCAATCAAGTAAACAATCCAGGCATATAACAAGTCAAAGCATGTGAATAAGCACTTAGCCATTCTCAAACTACCAACACACGATGTACATGCTATGGAAATCACAACAATGCCAAAAATGGCCTCCAGGGACTTTTGGTCTAGCCTCACCCGAGTTTAGGGACTTTTGGATGGCCTCACCCGAGTTTAAGGACTTTTGACTTGGCCTCACTCGTTTGAGACTTTTGGCCTTGTCTCACCTATCTCAAGGGACTTTCGGCGCTACCGCACCCGAGCAATTCTCACAATTCAACACACAAGCATATTGGCATCAATGCATCAAAGCAATAGCATATGGCATATTCCACACATTCAGCATATACATAATCATACAATGACTATCATATCCAAGAATGCAACAAGAAAGAGTAGGAAAAGAGAGCTACCTTTGGAGCCAAAGCCAACACAAGCCTTCCCTTTCAATTTCTCTTCTCTCTTCTTAATTTCACACTCACACCTTGATGGAGGTGCTTCGCTTGAGCCTAGACACAATTAAAGAGCATGGAATTACTCTCTTAACATGGAATCATCATATCAAACTCTCCTACATACCAGAACCTAGAGTTCTCTCTCTCTCTCTAGAATGCCATCAACTCTTTCTCTCTCTCAAGCTCCCATGGTAGTGGAAAACAACATTTTCAAAGAAAACACAAAGATTCAAAGGTGTTTTCCACTTTCTCTCTTCTAACCCATGCCCAAAATTCAACCATTTTCACAAACAAAACCGCAGAAAGAGAGGGCAAAGAGAAGGGATCAGAGTTCTAAAGAGAAATGGGAGAAGTTTCCTTACCTTTCCCTTGCTCTTCCTTCTTCTCTTGGTCTCTCTCACTCTCCACGCCTCTTTTCTCTCCTTGGGTCGAAGTCTAGGGCAGATATGAGAGAAGAAATGAGTTTGGGCATTTAATGAAGTCTAATTCTCGCTATTTACTCTCTTCCGGACTGACCCTCGCTACGACAAAAATTAACCTTCGCTATAGCGAGCTCGTGTAATCTGGCTTCGCTATGGCGAGGTGTAACCTTCGCTATGGCGAGCTCGTATCAGTTCCTTTCGCTATGGCGAGATATACCATTCGCTATGGCGAACTCACGTTAGTTCCAGACCTCACTCTCGCTATGGGGCATGCTACGGTGAGCTCCCCCTGGTTTCTGTATGGACTGCTACCCGCACTCGCTATAGCTAAAATCTCTTTCGCTATTGCGAACAAGCACTCTCGCTGTAGCGAGAACATTTCTCGCTATTGCGAGAGGACTTGGCAGAAATTCTGGATTCCGAATTTTTCCAGCTTTCACTTTCTTTCTTTTCCCTTTTCTTTTCTTTTTCCCGGTTGTTACATTAAGCTCCCATTTAAGTAAGTAAACAGCCTCGTTTTATCCTGACTAGTTAAGAAATCTAAGAGCTCTTTAATGGTGGTCTTCTTTTCTTGAAAACTTGAAGATTTAAGTTTGACCCAAGCTAAAAAGGAACTCTATTCAAGAAACCAATTGGTAAAAAATAATCTATGTGAAGAGAGCTTCATTTTAAGGTAAGATTTTGCTTGAAAAACATGCAAAATCTTGTATTTTCAAGCTATTTAAGCTTTTCCCTAGAGAGAGAAAGTGAGAAGGAGAGTTTTTCTTCATGTGTTCTTGATGGAACCAAAGGTTTTAGCATGCAAGGATTCCATATCTAACATTAGTTTTCCTTAAATCATGAAAAGATGCAATTTAGACTATGATTGTGTAATGATTTGGTCTAGGCTTCTTTAATGTCTAACCATGTTATTTTCCATTTCTAATTAGTATATTTAGATGTTATTTGATGTAAGGAACAAGAATTTAAGCTTAGAATTGATTAAACCTTTGAAATGTGTAAGTTAGGGTTTTATGGTTCCATATTCAGCCAAGAGCAATTTCAAAGGGTTAGGAAGTTGTTCAATGAATTCTTAGATTATGAATAGTCTTAAAATGATATGAGAACAATAATGGGAGCATTAAATTGAATTTAGAAAGTAAATTTTGGAAGTTGGAAATTTATGGTTCAAGAAAGAGCATTATAGAAACAATTAACTTTAGGTTTGTGTAACCAAGCTTATAATGCTTCTAATCAATCCTAATATGGCTATATGAATCATGAATGATAAGATTTTGAAGCCTATAAGTTGAATTCTTGAAATTTCCCCTTGAGGTTTAAGGTTACATAATGTATTCCATTATGTAAAAAAGTAAAAATACCAAATGAATAGTGCCAATGACCAAAGGAATAGTAACTATGAAATTTGTGGCTCAATTATGAATTTTTGAAGTATAGGTTGGCTTAGGATTTGAGTTTATTGGAACCCTAACTTAAAAAGCTAGAATTAAAAAGAGATTTTAAACATTTAGCCCCTTGAATATGGTCAAAATTGAATATTTTAGATGGCATATTTACCATCTAATAAGCAAGTGTCTTGAAAGTATGTCAAAAGGGGGTTTTAAGTGCACTTAAGTGGCCTAAAACATAGATAAAAGCTATAGAGATTTAAGAGAAATAGTTATGAGCCTTGGATGTTGATAATATGCTTATGTATTATTTTAGGACAAACTAGTAAGGCTCCACCCTATTATAAGTATAGAGCTAATAAAGAAAAAGAAATGAAGTCAGAAACAAAACATAGAAATTAGAGATTCTTATTGGGTTTTTACCACCTATCCAAGGTAGCTTACTCTTCCCTATCTAGTTGCATGTAGACTTGTTTGATCTTAATATGCAATGTATTGTATTGGTTGTTCATGACAATATATGCTATATTGCATTGCATCAGTTATATGGCATGTTTTGCATGTTATGTTTAATGAACTAAGGCTAAGAGATTAAGAGGGGTAATGAGAATGAGCGCAGTAGTTCTCCCAAGCCCAAGAGAAAAGCCTAAGCTAAGTAGAGTTTCATGGCCATGATTGAGTATATTGTATACATGTAAAGCATTTATGTTAGTTTTTAGATGACCGTGCATACTTGCATTATTCTTGCTTGACTGTCTCATGTTTATTATGGGTTATTTGAGTATAGCTACTAAGATTTTCCTAAATCTCACCCATATCTCTATTTCCCCACTAATCTGTTCCAAATGGAAGTTCCAATGCTAATAAAGGAAAAGAGAAAGAATGATGTTCGGATTTATAAAAACATATGAATGTTTTGTATCTAATGTTGATGTAATGTGTAATACCCCGAAATTAATTAAGGTGTTAATAATGTATTTTGACTAATTAAGAATAATTATCATGAAATAATTGGGCAAGCTTTATGAATGAAAATTTATAAAGAAATAAGTTCGTAATATAGGTTTAAGATTTCATTTGGGTTAAAGCCTAATTGGGGCCCAAAATTTAATTTGAATAAGCCATGAATAAGGATTTATAAATGCCTAATAATTTTTGAGTGTAAGCCCAACTCCTTATCATGAGGCTTGGGCCAAGAGAAATTGCTTAGCAATGGCCCAATTTGATTTAGTAGAATAGGGGCCCAAAACCCAATTTATGTGAGTTGGCCCAACACACATTATGCAGACCCAAATTAGATTGGCTCTTGAAATTTGGCCTAACCCAATTACAACTCTGAAGCCTAACTCATGAGATTCAGCCCAACTTATGAGATAAGGCCCAACAAGCATAAAAATCTAAACTTACAAAGAATTGGGCCATTGGGTCAGCATACTTCACTTAAACTCAAAATGTTCTGTAGCACACCTCACCAAACAAAGGCCCAATAAGCACACATCTGAATCTAAGTGGATTTTGGGCTTTAGGGTTAACCCAAACCCATCTAAACCCTAACTTACTCAGCCCCTTACCCCCTATTCTACAGACCAACTCAACCTTAGGCAAAGGAGAACTCCATTTTCGCATAGGAAGAGAGGAGGCTCGGGTTTTCTGCATTCCTCCACCATTTCTCACTTCTAGAGGATGATTTAGCCAAGGTGAGTTATATATAACTTGACCCTCTCATCCTCCTCTTCATTTTGGTCCAATTAATTTTTGGTTTTGAGCATTTTCATCTTCTTCTCAAATCTGAAACTTGGTGTTGGGTGATTCCTTGCAAGATTTTCGGAGTTGGAGGTTAAAGGGATGATTAGGTAAGCATTTCCCTTCCATTTTGTGTATTACTTTGCTGGACAATGCCCCTAAGAATGGATTATCATAATGGGTTCTATTATTGTGCAAAATTACAAGGAATTAATGGTGGAAAACTGAATTTTCTGGGCTTGATATGCGAATTTTGGTGCTTCCATGGTGGATTTTCGGAGGTTGAGGCTATGGGTGTTGTTAAGTGAGTATCTCCCTCCCATTTTGATGCATTTTCTATCAGTTTGAGACCCCTATAGTTGACCTATGATATGGGCTTTGATTTCATGTGAAATTAGCCAGAAATTAGAGTGAACTATGGCAGTTCTGGTATGGGAAAGTTGGAACCTGAAATTAAATCCCTTGGTAATTAGGTGAGTAACCTCTAGGCTGTCATTAGTAGTTCAACTCTTTGTATATCTGATTTGTTGATTATTATGCTTGTTATAGACTTGATGTGCATTTGGATTATTATGGTAGCTAGGGCAAAAGTAATTAGCTTCATTGAGGTAACCGGGCTTATTTTCCTAATTCCATATATATGCTCATGTTAATCTGCTATTTGTTACACATGCTTGATTTTGAAAAGCAAAATGATTAGTTAATTACTTGATTGTTATTGTAATTGGATCTTATGAGTCCATGGTGGAGCTGTGGTGCGGCTGCCACCTGCGTATGTGCTTCGATCGAGCACCGGGTTATGATCAAACCCCAAATACACTGAGCCCTGGGGTTGCTCATGATGGAGTAGGTGCCGTGGACAGACCTCTCCTGGTGTTATTGGCCATTAACATGTTATGTATTACTGCTAGTATGGGACAGTAGTTGTTGGTAGTTCAACTAGTTCATTTGTAAATTGAATTGATGATTTTGGTATTGATGACATGAAATTGCATTGGATTGATTAACTTGTACATGTATATGGAAACTACCCTTTTATTACTGAGATTGTATATCTCACCCCGTTATGGGCTAACATTTTCAGGGACCGGACCTCATAGTGGTAACAAGAAAATTTACAGGAGTTTATTAAATGGGTTGGTAGCACCTAGGTTTTGAAACCTTGACAGATTGTATTGTAACTAGTTTACAAGTTTTGTACTATTGCTGCATTGCATCATGAATTGCCAAGTGTAGGAGTTGTATTTTATTAACATAGAATGTAATCCCATGATATGTTTTTTATAGACTTGACTATTAATGCAAGGAATACCCAATGAAAATGTGATAGAATGACTATTATGGGAGATTTATAATTTGTTGACGTAAAATCCCATGGATGAGTAGGAAAATCCACATCTAAATGCTAAATGGGTAATGATAGATTAGCTGGGTAATTAAGGTACATAATTACCACTAGAGTTGCATAAATTAAGGTAGAATGACCCTAGAGTGATATTAGATGGAGATTGGAGAGTATGAGATGAAATTGTAGGAGTTATACCTACAGGAGGGAGTCGGAGTCACATCGCGGCTAGGAAGGCCTCGCCGCGGCCTGAAGAGTGACAATGGCGAAGGATGCTGCGGCTTGAGAAATCTCACCGCGGCTCAGAGCTAAAAATATCACCCAAGAGGGTGATAGAACGAAACCTCGCCGCGACATAATAAGTCTTACCGCGGCGCAAGTCAAGGAGATTAATTAAGGAGGATACAGTGGCAAAACTCGCCGCGGCGCCACGTAGCGCAGGTCCAACTCACCGCGGTGAAAGTCAACAAAGTTACCCAGTGATTCCCGAGAGCAACTTAGCCGTGGAGCAAAAGGTCTAAGCTGTGGCGCAAAGATAAAAACTTAGTTTTCAAGCTCCAGGACCTACCTTAGCCACGGTGGGAAGATTCCAAGTCTAAACTCCCACCTTTGACCTAGAAACCCTAATTTCTTTCATGTTAATGCTAAAAAATGATATAGGAACACTTGTGCGAGGTTTTTGGGTGTTGAAATCGATGGATAGATGAATCACAAACCCTTAATGATGGTACAAACCCTTTTATACATTTTTCCATTTATGGTTGTTTAGTTGATTACCCTAATAACATGAAGGTTCAAATTTTCCTATATTTTCTTAATGAAATTAATTGTAACGACTCCAAACCTTAATCATTATTTATTAATCGTGTATTTAACTATAATTACCGAGATTTGAAGTTAAGGTCATCACATAATGCACAAAGAGTATGAATGGATTATGTTTAACTTCATTAGTTGTATTATGTATACTAGTATCCTATAAACAGTGATGTATTATGATACAAAACATATGAATGTTTTGTATCTAATGCTGATGTAATGTACAAAGAATATAAATGGATCATGTTTAACTTCATTAGTTGTATTATGTATACTAGTATCCTATAACTCTAGCCTAATCTATTTCGTTACAGTTGATGTTCTATGCCTAGATTGTGGTATATAACCCTAATATTATCTGTATTTTTCCATGTATGTGAGATTAGGCCATATTGCAACCATTTGAGTGGTCTGG
This sequence comes from Erythrophleum fordii, assembly GCA_032878935.1. Classification (NCBI taxonomy): domain Eukaryota; kingdom Viridiplantae; phylum Streptophyta; class Magnoliopsida; order Fabales; family Fabaceae; genus Erythrophleum; species Erythrophleum fordii. The sequence continues at coordinate 4,759,630 of JAVQMF010000055.1, forward strand.
ATGGTCAATTTTATAATAGAAAACTCTACTGAATTTTTCCTGGAATATTGTGTTGTTTTACTTTTAATGGTCAGATTGTTTGGACATAGAATTTATGGAAAAGGCAAGCATATGAATTTTAAAAATTTTGGATTTAGCATTTTTTTTATTCATTAGCAAATGGTCTTATTTTTGAACCGTAACAGTTAAATTAGAGCTAGATAGCTAAGGTGTTACATAATGTATCACATAACTCAATCAAAAATCAAGAAAAATGAAAATAAAATTAAGACATAATATGTGTGTGTGTGTGTGTAAAGGGCTAGTACTAATAAGAATTTGTAATTCTACAAATTCAATTTGCTTTATCTATGTACATGATTTTTGTAATTCAAGAAGGCAAAAAAATGATAAAAAAAATCTTGAAGATTGGGATTATTGAATAAAACATGTACCCTACTTTGAACCTTGCAAGTATTGGAGAACAAATTCTTTCTAAAGCAAAGAACAGAGAAATTTGAGTGCTATCAAGACAATTAAAAAAAAAAAAGCCCTCCAAGTTTTACATTTAACTGCTCTTATTGATTCAGGAAAAATAATGGATAGGATTGAATATGAATTTTTTAATGGGATTTTTTTTAAGACTGCAAAGGACTTTTTGTTTTGGTCGAAAGTGTAAAGGACATGTTAGATAATAGGTTTGCTATTGTGATTGTTTTGCATTTATGTGAAGGTAGGACTAGTAATAAATGGAGTGTTTTGATAGAGTGGTTTTGCTATTCTAGTTCTGTGGTCCCATTTTATATGACTTGTCTCTTTTTATTAAATAGAGTATAAATGAAGTGGGACACTAACTGCATCTATGAATCTTTCCCTCTCTTAGACTCCTTTTCAACCCATTATTTATGTTGGCCATTACATTTTCCACTCTATTAGAGAAACTAATTAGGAATTATTTAATATTCTCCTCCCAATTAGGAATTAATTAAAATTTTGCATAATTCAAAAGAAATCAAATAGTGTTAAGAAAATAATTAGACTTTGATATAAGACCCAATCAAAGGAAATTTTTGAACTTTATGTGTATAGAGCATAAAGAAAATTTTTTGAAAATGTTTTGTATTAATTTAGATTTTTAGAGAATTATAAGTGTTAAATTTGTATTTTTCCTAATTATAAAATAAGATGAAATTATGAGATAAATATTCAAGAAATAAATTTCCAAAAATTAGCAACACAAAAAATAGCCTAAACAATAAGAAAAATATTTAAGATCAAAAGGCTTTTAGGCAAAATTCTAAGTCAAAATATAAATATTGAAAGTATAAGGTAAAAGGTTGTAATTCTAGTTGAGCCAAAATATAATTTTAGCATAGTCAAAGTGCAAATTTAGCTAGTGATAAAAGTGACTCTAATGGACAAAGTAAAGCTATAAAAATAGTGAACATGAAAAATTAGCAACTTTGATATACACCTTTCTGTCATCTGAGATAATTCTTATGTCTAGTATTGAATATATTAGATACTTTTTCATCTGCAAAATAAAAACTTTTAGAAAGTTTATACATTAATTTCACCCCCTGTTTAACTCCTTCAACTCATGTCATTCTTTATGCCTTTTTTAAATGAGAAAGAGAGAAAGAGAACTAAGAAGTAATAGAAGCAAGTTTGAAGGAATAAGAAAGAGAAGGTGTTGAGGAAAAGAAGGACCATAACTTCTTGGAGCAAAATCCCATTCAACCTCAAAGGTAAGACATCTCTTATCTTACTGAGATTTATAGCTTTCATTTTCATCTATCCCTTGTCTCTATTCTAGTTCTCTCTCTCTAAGTTTTTATGAAGCAAAAATGGTGGAACCTTGTATGGCTTTGTTTAATGTTTTCTAAAGTTGTAGGTAATGTTCTTTGCATGTATATAAGCCTCTTACATGGTTAATTGACATTAGGACCCTCTCTATTTCTTTCTTTATTGACATTAGGACCCTCTCACTCAAAATTCTATTTAAAGCCTTAAATGAAATTAGAAGAATGGAAGATGGTAATATGAGAGAATTGAGCTGAAAACTCCATCTAACCCCTCATCCCTTGCTTTCTCTCTCCTAAAGCTTTCCTGAGGTCAAAAATGGCAACTTCTCACTTAGGCTTTTAATCTCCAATTTAATGGTTGCTGTGTTATTTTAGGATGCATATGAGATGCTTGAAATGCTAGGTTGAGGTTGGAAAGGTTAGGATATGAAAAACTATGTTAAAATAGATAGAGGGCCAGGGGAGAGGGACTAGCATTATGGCACTAATTGTAACATCCAACTTTTTGTTAAATGCCAAAATTGAGTCGATTATAAAAATGGATCCCCTAAGATGAATGATTTAAGGCCAAATAAAATTAGACTAAATTTTTAAATAATAAAAAATGAAGATTTGAGTGTTGAGTTGCCTAAAAACCAGAGCCAGAATGGTTCAAAAATTTTGCCAAAAGTATAGTGTCATTTTAATAAATATGGGCACTTTTAGGAAAACTTACAGGAAGATTTTTTAAATGGGAAATTTGAGTTTCCAAGGTTCTCAAAGGCCCTAAAAACCATAGGAAGCCCCAAGACAGTTAAAACCCCTCCAATGTATGTTTTTGAATATCTATTGACCCGAATTTTGACCATTTGATTTGGGAAGGTTTTAAATCCAAATTGAGTACTTCCAAAGCCATTTTATAAAATTGAAGACCTAAATTTTATGATGGAAAAGACAGTTCTAAAAAAGGAACTCAAAATGAATCTAAAACGAAAATGCCACGAACCCGAGATGTAAACGTCATTTTAATAAACAATTCTTTCTTGATTATTCTTCATATTAGGCGTCCCACTTGCTCTCCCATTCTAACTAACTCTTTTTCTACTTAAGACCAGGGGAGAGCTCTATTAAGAAAGGTGCACCATAGGAGAACAAAAGAAAGGGAAGAAATCAAGGAGAAAGGTAGGAAAATGGAAGAATTTCATGACTTTTCTTGCTTTAATGTTGTTCTCCTTCTCTTAAGCTTTCTTCCTATGGTTTTGGTAGTTTATTTAAGTCTGTTTTGGCCTTGGTTCAAAGGAGAAAGTTTAGAGTTTCAAGAAGGAGACTAAAGCAAAGAAAGAGACTCTTGAAGAAGCTAAGGAACCAAGGTACATCTTCTTGTTTTGTTGCTTCTTTCACCCTTGTATATGTATGTGTGGGTTCGGCTTGGAGAGAGCTAGGGAAAGGGAGTAAGTTTTGACCTAGAACAAGCAAGAATCATATGATTTAGAGTGTGGGAACATAGGAAATGCAAAGAAAGTGGAAGAAAAATCATTGAATTTCAAGATAGGAAAGTTAGGGGTTCTTGAACATCTTGTAAAATTTGTTTTGATCCAAGAATTCCCTAGCCTATATGAGTATTTGTTTGAGTTTCTAAGACCCTTAGGAAGCCTCCCAAGTGTCTATCCCTTCAAGAAAAATTTGCAAACTCCATGAGTCCCATTTTCCTCCATTGCCTCTGCTAAGCATGGTTGATAAGGCTAAGGAGTGTTTTAATTTGTTTTAAGCTTAGTTTGGGACTTTATGTGATGGAAGAAGATGAGAGGAAGCCTTGGGAAAAATTTAGAAGCCATAGATTGAGAGTTAGAGCTATAGGTTCCATAATGTAGTCTTAAGAAGTAACTTGTATCTAGACTCTTGGAAATGAATTTGTAATTACTTCAAGGAGTCTAAATAGAACCAAGAGGCCTAGATATAAGAAGAAAAGGAAACCAAGAGTTTGAATTATGGTAGTTGCTTCGTTAGGCCTTCTATGAAACTAATATGTGACCAGAAAGCCAAGTGTGCTTCCTTAGTGTGTATTTAATGTTACGGCTTGCTTCATGAGTATAATTAGATATTATTTATTGTGTCTAGGCCAAATAAATCAAGTCTATCTATTTGTAGGTGTGAGACCAAAAAGGGAAGATAGTAATCAAGAGGGAAGCTTGTGTTGAATTGCAAAGTAGCTCTTCACTCCTTCTTATTGGCATTCTTGGATATATAATTGTCATTGTATGCTTGTATATACATTTGCATGATGAGACATGCCATTTGATGTTACCTTGTTGCATTGGTATCAATATGTTTCTTAGATTATGTTTTGGTTGTAAAATTTGCTCTTAAGGGTAAGGTGATGCCAAAAGTCCCTTAAAATAAGTGAGGTGAAGCCAAAAGTCCCTAGGTGTAACATCATAATTTTTTAGCCTTTCTCATGTAAATTCTATGCATCATGCCATGCACTTCTCAAAGATCATAAGAAAATGGCATATAAAATAATGAGTTTTCTTGCATTACTCTATACATAAATTTTTCTTTCGAAGTCCTATAGGCCATATAGACTCATGTATCACATTCTCATATTTAATTATATAGATACAACCCATTTATATCAGCAAAAGTGGCCTACAACTCATGCAAGACAAGGGAATACATAAAATTTCATGAAATAGCCTCGGCCGGAATTTTGCCTTTTTTGTCACAAATTTTGAAAAATCCTAACTAATTCTAAGAAAATCAAAATCAAGTGTTCTTTACCATTCTGGAAAGCATGTCTACTTTATGATAAAAATATAAACAGGCCATGAAACACTACACAAAAATTGTTTGACATTAAAAAATGTGTAAAGGTCTGAATGGTCACTAGTACTAATACAACTTTCTGTTGTACATTTCAAAAATGTCCAATTAATTGTACAAAAATCTAATCCATAAAAATGATACTAATCTGGAAAGCTACGGATGTTAAATAGAGGGAAAAAATAACTCCATATCAATTTAGGCACGTCCAGACCTCAAAACCCAATCAAACAATACCTGAGATTAGTCTTGGCACCTGATACTAGGTGAAAACTTAAAAAAATTATATCTCCCTCTCTAGACATTTAAATGAGGTGCTTCTAGTTGACATAAGTCATTGGAAATGTCTAATTTTTTCTTATAAAATTTTGTGGCAATTGGACATCATTTGCCCCCTGAGTGATAGAATTTATTTTTAGATCAAGGTGAACAGTACCATGAACCAAAATCAAAATCTTTTCCAACTTTGAAAATTCATCAAATATTCTATAGACCTCTAAAAATTTTGCACTTTAGCTTCCCAAGAAGATCTTAACAAAATTTAAATGCATGCCAAATCTCATATTAAGAAGAACTCATTTAGATAAAAAGTGGTATAGGTTTCCAATATAGTCAATTCTTGCTCCATATAAGATACCAAAGTGTCCAAATGACTTCTCTTGATATTTGGCATCTCTTGGGCAAGTTTAAAAGCATAAATATGACTTTTGTGAACTGTCCAAGTGGTCCCAAATCTCATGCATCTCAATTTGGCCATTCCACTTTCACTTATACACTAATGCATCAAGCCTTCAAGAAGCTAAAAGTGTCATTACATGCTTAATTTACATTCTAGTATTCACATAACATAATCTCTTACTTATACATAACATATTAATATAATTACACATGCTCAAGAGGTCATAGGTTATATACAATAATAAGTTACAACATTTGCCACTTACATGGCCTTAAAGAAACAAAATCTATACACTTCAATGTCAAACTTTCATCTCTCAAGTGGTTGACTCCCATTTGCTTGTCCTCTTGGTCTACCTAGTATGTTAAGACATTAGAGAGGAGGGGATGAGATTCAAAGAATCCCAATAGCTCATCTTCCTTTCAATCACACATAAAGTATGCAATACAAGTCTCGAAAATGCATGCATGGACATATTGACATATGTGAGCATTCATAAAACATTCTTGGCATTTGAACACATCATATATAGCATACATATGCTTGCCAAATGAGTGGATTAGCCTCACCCATTTTCTTATAGATTTTGGACTTGCCTCACCCACTTTCTTTAAGAGGTTTTTAACTCAACCTTACTCTTGGGAGTCAACCTCACTTTTGGGAGACTCTTTACTTTATCTCAACCAAGTTCTAAGGTTCTTGGCTCATTCTCACTATGGCTAAAAGGTTCTTGGCTTCTCAATATTCAAGCAAACCAAAGCAAGCATATAAAACATCATTTGAATGCATAAAACATCATCATGGTACCATAGCATATGAAATCATACTAGAATACTTTTCATGGCTTAAAACATATATACACACATCCAAAGACAATGTAAGCACACATTTATGCATGAAAGAAGGTGGAGAGAGCTACCTTGCTTGCATTTATATACTTTTTTCTTGAGTCTTGAATCCTCTCCCTTGACCTCACACACCTAAGAAGGTAGAGATCACTTTTCTTGGCCTAGATATAGTATATGGAAGCTAATTATACTATTGAATCAAATTCTAAAGTCATACAATCACTAGAAAAATTAGGTAACTCATAAGGCTCTTTTTATGGTTCCATAATGCACTTAATAAAGCAACCTTAAGAAAATATCATCCTGGCTCCATTATATCTATTCATTTATGATTTTTGACTCTATTTAAACCTCTTGGAGTCATCACACAATCAATTCTAGGAGCCTAGTTAGATGTTGCTTCTTTAAGCCATGTTATGGAACATATAAAGCCATTTTACTATCTATGGTTTTTAAAATTTTTACAAGGCTTCCTCTCATCTTCTCCCATCATACATGATGCAAAAATAAGTTTAGAAGGAATTAAAACACTCCTTAGGTGCATGAACTCTCCTTGGCCAAAGCTATACTTCCATAAGGCACCAATGGAGTTTTCTTACTTCCTTTGATGGGAGAAACATGTAGGAAGCTCTCTTGGTGTCTTAGTAACTCATATAAACACTTGAACATCATAAAATATGGCTAGGTTCATGATAGAGTTCAAAGTGCAATCAAAACCCTAACTTTTCTATCTTGCAAATTCATGGTTTTTACTTGGATTTCTTTACATATTCTTACTCTTCTCCCTTAAATTCATAGAATTCACTCTTAGTTATCCTTAAAATTCTAGCCCTCCCATGGCTTCTTGAGTGGGGAAAAATATGGAGAGAAGAGGAGCAAAGGGTAGCAACTATGGAAGAAGAAATTATCTTGTTTTTCCTTATTTTCTCACTTGAATCTTGTCTTTTTTGGCTTTCTCTCTTCAAATCTGAATTTTTCCCTTAATTTCTCCCTTAAAACAAATTCATGTACTTCAATATAATTACAAGAAAGAAAGGGAAATGGAGAAGAAGAGGTTTGTAAGGGAAAGAGCATGAAAAAATACCAAAATTCCATACCTTTTAACTTTGATTTCTCCTCCTCTTCCTCTTCCTTTTGTGCGCCACTCTCCTAGAGTTTTCTCTCTAGTTTATGGTAGAAATATATGAAGCTAAATGAGTGGGAGAGTGGGGCACCTCATATATATAGGTGGGAGGAAGGAAAACTTTTCAAAAATTCTCATTTTCCCCTTCGTTCTTAGCATTTTCACTTCGAGTTTGTTTTACCTCTTTTTTTAGAACCATCTTTTCTATTATAAAATTTGGATTCCCAATTTAGTAAAATATCTTTGGAATCACTCAAATTGGGGCTAAAACCTTCCCAAACGAATCAGTCAAAGTTTAGGTCAACTGACGTTGAAAAACGTTCATCGGAAGGGGCTTTAGTTGTCCCGGGGCTTCCTATGGTTTTCAATGCCCTTGAGAACCCTGGAGAACTCAAAATGTTCATTTAAAAACCCCTCCTGTGTGAATTCTAAATTTTTCTCAAAATGACAAAAATGCCCTTACATTTCATCAACCTTTCGTTACATTTCGTTTCTTCATTCTAGCTCCATTTTTCTTTCCATCTGAGCCTAGAATTCTCATTTTTAGGAGTCTAAAATGCTTTCCAAATTTTTTTGGGACCTTAACTATGTCATTTTGGGGGACTTGCTTTTATATCTGTTGAATTTCGTTTGTTTATGGAAAAACTGTACGTTAGGTTTCTCACGTTTTCTCTCATTTTCAGAGATCTGGATATTATACTAGGCATAGGTGAGACAAGAGCAAAAGTCTCATGAATGAGTAAGGCCAAGTTAAAAGTCCTTAGACCAAGGGTGAGGCTAATCCAAAAGTCCTAAAAAAAGGGTGAGACTAGACTAAGAGTCCCTAAAGCTTATTCTTAACTTTGATATGTTTTCATGACATGTAAATTATGTTTTAAATGATTCTTGATGGTGTTGGATGCCTACTTGTGTACTTTAACATGTTCATATGCCTTGATTACTTACTTGAATGAGTGTATGAGTTATTGAGATTCATTGAATCTTATCCTCTTCCCTCTCCTATCTCAACATGTTTAGGTGGAACACAAGAAGCTAAAAGTGGAAGCCAAGGCACTTGATAGACCATACATTGCCATTAATGTAGTTATTGATATAAAGAAATGTCAAAGTTTATATGTACATATTATTTTTTAGATGTAAATGTTTGAGCAAATGTAAAAGTATGTATATGTTGTATAGGAACTAAATTTGGAACCAATTCAATGAGAATATGTGTTTTTGGTACTTGGAGGACCACTCTTGAATGGGTATTATGGCTTGTGGCATGGTGAGTTTTTGATGCATGGTAGTTTAGACCATTTGGGAAGCTTGTATATGCTATGTTTATGCTCCCAAATGTGCTCATGTCGTGGGAGAAGAAGTAAGAAGCCATTTGGACAAATTTTGACCCTTATATGGTGCCAAATTTGCCATATCTGTGAGCTATGTCAAGATCTAACCAAATAAGTTTCTCTTGGCCTGAAATATGGCATGCATATAGGTCTCATCTAGAAATTTTTTAGAAGTTAAAGTGCATATTATTTAGACCTTTAGAGAATTTTTGGTGAATTTTCAAAGTTGGCAAATTTTGACAGAATTGGTATTGTTACTGTACAAATGATCATATTATTTTCCTATATCATTTCGTGGGACAAATGGTGTCCAATGGCTATGAAATTTTACAAGTATAAACTATACATGATAATCTTTTTGTAACACTTAAGAGCATCTCATTTGGATTTATATATAGAGAGAAACAAATTTTTGAAGTTCCAGATTAGTATTAAGGGCACAGCCAGACCTCCGTTACTATTCCATAGGTTTTCATGGCCTAATTCCTTCCGTTTTCGTCTAGACTTATTTTTTCCTCTATTTAACATCCATATCTTTCCATAATGGTATAGTTTACTGGGTTTTTATTTTTCTAAAATTAGTTATAAATTTTTAAAGTTCATATCAATAACCTATGACATCAAACCTAAGCAGCCAGACCTTTAGAGCTTTTATGATGTCAATTGTGGTCCAACTAGGGTTTCATGGTTTGAAATAATTTTTAACCTATATTTGACATCTAGATCTTTCCAAAAAGCTATCATTTTTTTTATTTTTTTAAAATTAATTATGATTTTCCAAAATTGGTATCGAAAACCTGAATTCTGGACCCGCAAATAAACTATAATTTTTCTAGTTTTTTGGTTTCAGATTCGTGATTCATAGATTGTTTTATGATATGTATAAATTGTATAGATAGAGAATAAGTAGAGAATGCTATTGATGGATCCATGGAGTTCACAGGGTGAAGTATGAATTTTTAAAATACTACGTAATATAAGAAAATACTATTATTATTTTTTCTTTTCTTTGGTATTATGTATGAACTCTAGTCCAAGGAAGCTAATGAAGTATGGTATGACACTAATCGCTCTATCCCACATGTAAATTTTGTGTGTGAGGCCATCGCATGCCATGCTACCAAGGAAAATTTTTATACTTTGTTCTCCCTTCTGTATTATTTTTTCTCTAGTTTTAGATTTAAAGATAATTATTATAACTTAGAACTCCCAAACTCTTCTTTGAATATATTTATAGGTTTGAAATCCTTAGCTTGATATCTATTATGGAATCCACAAACAATTATGAAGTTAAGCTTCAACATTTTATTAAGGCTAAATTACAACATGTGATTAAAGTTAGACCTTTTTATACACACTCATGAATGGGACCCTATACATGGATGAAACCTTAAGTGGAACTTACCTATGTAAAGATGACCTTGTAGACTTATGGACTATGAATCCTATGCACAGAGGATGATACTTATGTATAGATAATGAGTAATTGGAATACCAATGACCATGATATAGACCCAAATAACTTAGAATTGTGATCATGAAAATGACCTAATATGGACTAAGGACTTTAAAATACAAGAGACACAAAAGACAACTTAAAATGAATGGGTTCTAATAGACTTTAGAAACACCTTATGACCTTGTATGCTATATGACATATATAGGTAGATATGTTTTTATTAGTCCATGTGTCTTGATGAATTATGAGCACATATACAATGTATTAAAAATATTATAACTATTAGTACCAGAGAGTTAAAGTTCTCAAAAGGAGATGATCTCTAGGAGACAGAGTTCTCAGAACAAGATGGCCTTTGGTTTCCTTATATTTTGAATCCACCATAAAGATGCCTTAGCATGCAACCTAGAAGTTAAATTTTCTACAGGGTACTAGCAAGTCTCATAAAATGTAGGTTAAAGCTGATAATGTGCCATAGAAACTATCAATGTTGGCTAATATGCATAATTGTTGATATGAGATAGTTTCCACCATTATGAAATTGTTAATTATTGATTTGCCATGTCTTAATTATTTATATGTGACGACATTATGACTCAAATCGACATGAGGAATAAAAAGGGTTTTCTACACACGCAATAGCCAAACCATTTTTTGTTTTCAAAACTATCCCTATTTTACTGAGAATTTATATGATTCTCACGTGTATAGTAATGTGTTTAGATAAGTAACCATGCCTATTACGTGCTACATTATAATAATGTTTCATGTGATTATAAAGCCAAGGAATTCAAAAGTAGGGGAGGACTCACAGGTAGTCTCACTTAGTATTGGGATATCACCTAGCTCAAGAGTGTTGCCTAGCCACCAAATGCCTCCAAGTATTAGAATGCCTGATCTAAACTCTTAGATCCCTAGCTTTAGGAAATAGTAAAGTGGAGTGCTTTTTGTTGTATATCATAGCTTTATTGACCACTATAGTACTATTTTAATTTAAGAATTCTTTTGTTTGTAATATCTTTATTTGCCCTATATATTAACAAACATATGCTACTTTATTGTAATAATTAATGTGTGGCTAACATTTTCAAGGAAATGGTCTAATAAATCCCATTTAATAGAAGTGTTTTAAATTATTTAGAAATAGTTATGCAACATTCTTTGACCTTACTTGAAGAGATAACGAAATTAGCTTCCACTTATGTTAATCAATTGTGAATCAGTAATAATAATTGGGTACGTAGATTAAATATTGTAAAGGGGTTATATTAGTGGTATTAGAATGGTTCATCCAACAAATACCTAGAAAAGTTTAAATAGGACTAGTGACAATAGGAATTTTTAGCAATCTAATATAATATGCAGGTAAATATAAGTGAGAGTGGTATTGGCACTTATATACCATATATTATTTTTTAATGTTATAATTTTATGTGTAAGTAGAATAAATTTTTTATTGAGCCTAATCATCTCGATAATATCCTATTTGTGCAGAAAAGCAATGGTAGCATGAAGGAGGAGTAACTCTTATAATGATCATAGTAATCATGGCGACAATGGCACAATAAATGCCACTGAAAGGACAACTGCCACTATGAGAGAATTAGCAGAAGTGATTGCTACTACCATAAAGGAACAAGTGATAGCCACTAATCAACTAATTCAACAACTACAAGATAATAGAAACAACTTCCTAGTTGCTAAAAACCATGAACCAACACTAGACAATTAGGTCCCAGCTAATGAAATTAGAGGTGTGATACAAAATCTCATGCGCAATCTAAACTATCATGGCCTAGCTAAATTCAAGAAAGCCAAACCTCCATTCTTCCAAGGAGAGTACAACCCCACCATGAATGATGAATGGCTAGAAGAGTTGGAGAAAAACTTTGAAGTATTGGAATGCACTAATACCCAAAAGGTGAACTTTATAACATAAATGATGACAAGCAACACCAACAGTTGGTGGAAGGAAAACAAGTAGATCATAGGTGTGCGTTAAACCAAAATTGGCCATTATCATCATCATCATCATCATAATCATCATCATTTGTTTTATGGGTTAAAAATTTCATTGATCAAAATAAAAATTTTACTTATGAGAACAAAAATTTTAATTATAAGAAAAATTTAGACTTTGAAAATTTTAATTATATAGAAGTGATAAGTTACAAATACAAATATTTGGACCAAAATATCCTTATGTCTATTACTTATATAATATAACAAGTATCTATGTATTAAACCAACATAAAATAGTTTTTTTAATTTAGCAAATTACAAATTTATTTGATAAAATATTATTTTTATACTTTGAATAGAAAAATAAATAATATAGAAATAATATTTCAAGAATTAAGCTTTAATAAATTTATTTTTAATGAAAGAAATCAATATTATCCTTAAAAGTAATTTGATCATCTTTTGATTTTAAAAAAATTGTCTATGTATATTTTCATAATGAAAGAAAAGTCTACATAATTTGGGACCTCCCCAGAGGAGGTGAGTAATTTACCCTTATTATTTTTTGTTTGCCAATAAATTTTTTAATAATATTTTTAAAATTAATAATATAAAATATGTATATATAAGGTGAAATACTCTTTGGTACTCAAAGAGATGAACTAGGTTACCTCTAAAATTAAAAGATATCTCATAATTGAAATCATGTTGACATAAAATATTCTTAATATTTTAAAATGACTATTTTTAAATTTTGATAAATTTTAAAATCATTCAATAAAAAATAATTATTATAAAAAAACACAAGATAATTTTTCAAGAATTTTAACCAATTAAAAAATATTTATAATGGTATTTAATTTCGACAATAATATGTGTGTGTAGTATATAGTTGATCAATTCATAAATTTAATCATCTTTAAAAACTTATATTTATTTTATGATATATTTCTAATAATAATCTTATTCTTGATGGTATTTTGACTAAAATGAGTTTAGTTGTGGTATATATTTTGATTTTAGAAAGATTTGTCTAATTTTTTACCAAAAAGTAGAGTGTTCTTTAAGCAAATCTTCTTTCAATGGAGAAGAGAATATTTTTGCCGAATTATATTTTAAAGCAACTTATTTTTAATCCTAAAATCAAAAAATAATTTTGACAAAAAATAGATAAAAATACTTTTTCCATCTCATAAGTTTAGAATTAGTCTTAATTATGTCTCAATTATTTTTTCTATCAATTTCATCTTACATATTTATAAAAATTCTCAACATTTTTTATATTAAAGAAAAAGGATAATTTTATAAATAAAAAAATTTATATCCTTACTTTAATTTAAATTTGAAAAGGGATAAATATTATTAAATAATAATTATAAAAACATAATAAATATTACACACAATTATGTAAAAAAATTATTTTATCTTGCACAAAATTAAACCAACCTTAGTTAACATATCAAACATATAATTAGGATACTACACCAAAGTCCAAAACTTTTTTAAGAATTATTAGATAATCACTTATTCAATGAATAGATAAAATAAAATAAAATAATCCAAAGAAACATTTGCTTTTTGATTAAAAAATAATAAGGGGTAGCCCATTAAAAAAACAACAACAACAAAGCATTTTCTTACTAAGTGGTGTCAACTACGTGGATCAATCGACACTATAAACACCTATCGTAAATCATATTTTTAGACAAACTATTTAAATATAAATCTCTCTTAATAATTTCTCCTATAATTTTTCTTAGTCTTCCTCTACTTCTAATTATTGAATCATTTTCCATTTCATTTACTCTCCTAATTGGGGTTTCTATATATCTCCTCCCCACATGACCAAACCATCTAAGTATCAATTTTACAATCTTTTTCACAGTAGGTGTGACTTCCACCTTCTCTCTAATACATTCATTTCTAATCCTATCTCGTCTAATGTGTATATTTATCTAACACAACATTCTTATCTATACAATATTAAACTTATTTTCTTATTGATTTTTTATTGCCCAACATTCAGTTCTATACAATATTGCAGGTCTAATAATTGTGCAGTAAAATCTACTCTTAAATTTGAGTGGTACTCTTCTATCATAAATAACATGTGAAACACTCTTCCATTTCATCTACCCTACTTGAATCTTATGTTTTACATCTTCTTCTATTTCCCCGTTATATTGTATAATGAATTCAAAATACTTAAATCGTGTGACTTGTGGTATAATATATTCTTTAATTTTCACTTCTGCACTAGAAGTGGTGTGTCTCTTACTAAACTTACACTCCATATACTCCGTTTTACTTCTACTTAAACGAAATCCGTGAACTTCCAAAGCTAGTCTCCACCTCTCTAACTTCTCATTCATTTTCTCTCTTCATTCTCTAACTAAGACAATATCATCTGCAAAAATCATGTATTATGGTATCGGCTCTTGGATATGTTCAATAAATACGTCCAAGACTAAAGTAAAAATATAAGGGCTTAAATTTGACTCTTGATGTATATCAATAGTTATCGAAAAATCTTCTATAGGTCCACCTCATCATACATATCTTAGATTGCTCGAATATAAACTATACGAACTCTTTTTTTCTCCAAAACCTTCCATATAACCTCTCTTGGCACTCTATCATATGCTTTTTTCAAATCAATAAACACTATATATAAATCTCTTTGATTCTCTCGATATCTCTCTATTAATTTTTGCAACAAGTATATTGCTTTTATAGTTGACCTTCTTGGCATAAAATCAAATTGATTCTCAGTAACTTGAGTCTCATTCTTTAACCTTCGCTCAATTACTCTTTCCCATAATTTCATAGTGTGGCTCATGAGCTTAATTCCTCTATAATTCACACAATTTTAAATTTCTCCTTATTCTTATAAATAGAGATTAAAGTACTTCTCCTCCACTCATTTGGTATTTTCTTAGATCTCATAATTTCATTAAATAACTTTATGAGTCAACTTATGCCTTTTACTTCTAAACCCTTCGATATTTAATGGGTATCCAGTCTAACTTCTCTGTCATTTTCTATTCGCTTTAATGCTTCTTTTACCTCTAACTCATTAATCCTACGATAAAAAGTATAATTTTGATCATCTTCTCTAGTGTCTAACTTATCCGATTGCAATAAAATCCTGTGCCCTTTATTAAAAGGCTTAGGAAAATAACCCTTTTACCATTCTCTGATATCTTGTTCTGTGACCAAGACTTTCCCTTCTTCATCCTTAATGCATTTCACTTGGTCCACGTTTCTTATCTTTCTTTTTCTACTTTTAGTTAACTTGTAAATTCTTTCTCTAACTTTAGTACTTAAAGATTGGCATAACCCATCAAATGCCCTTGCTCTTGCTTTGCTCACTACCTTCTTAATGTCTTTCTTAACTATCTTATATCTTTTTCAATTTTTATCACTCTTACATAATAACCACACTTTATGACACTCCCTTTTAATTTTAACCTTATCTTGCATGCTTGCATCCCACCATCAAGATTCTTTATCCCTAAGTCCAAAACCTTTTGATTCACTTAATATTTCTTTTACCACCTTCTTAATCTCTTTAGCCATTTCATTCCACATATCGTTAGCACTTCCTTGTATTTCCTAAAGTCCTTCCTATCCATTTATGCAAGTTCTTTTCTTTATCCCCTTTTAGTTGCCACCACTTAGTCCTTAACACCCTATTTTCACCTTTGCTTTTTACTCTCCTCTTAAGTCGTATATCTATAACCAAAACTCCATGCTGAATAGTTAAACTTTCTCCAAGTATAACTTTGTAATTCATGCAAAGTTTTCTAGCCCATTTCATTATAAGAAAGAAAGCAATTTGAGAACATACCTTTCCACTTTTATACGTGATAAGATGTTCTTTACGCTTTTTAAAACAAGTTTTAGCTAATATAAGATCAAATAATCATGAAAAGTCTAGAATATTTTTACCCTCTACATTTGCTTCCACTATGCCATATCCTCCATGAACACCCTCGTAACCTGAAGATACACTTCCCACATGACCATTTAGATTCCCTCCTAAAAAAATCTTTTCTTCTAATAGTATTTTTTGAGCTAAACATTCTAAATCCTCCCAGAATTTTACTTTATGATATTCTTCTAACTCTATTTGTGATGTATAAGCACTAATAACATTAAAAATTTTCTTTTCCAATACAAACTTTAATGCAATAATTTTATCTCCTAACTTTTTTACATCCACTACAATATTTTTTCAAAACTTATTTACAATTATACCTACCCCATTTCTAAATTTATCCTTACCAGTGTACCAAAGTTTAAAACTTGAAGTGTCTAATTATTTCACTTTTTCTCCTACCCATTTAGTTTTTTATAAACACATAAAATTAATTCTCCTCTTAATCTAGTATCTACTATTTTTATTGATTTACTCGTAAGTGTACCTATATTCCAAGTTTCAAAACAAATCCTACTCTCGTGAACTAGCTTCTTTACCCACATTCGTTCATGAAAATATAAGAAATTTTGTTTATTTTTCACTACACCCAAATGTCAATGTAGTGACTTTTGCTCATTTGTTACTGTACTTGAGTTATACAGCATGTTACTTTCAGGCAATGACCTAGCATTACGTCTAATATATCGATTGTTCATATCATAAAGATTCGATAAAGTTTTACGTTAGCTCTCGATTGTCTAATATATTCCTCTTTTTTTTTTTTTTTTTGAGCTTGGTACCGATTATGAAAAAATGATTTACATCAAAACTCGTCATAGGCAAAGTTGGGTAGCCCATTAAAAAAGAAAGAGAAAAAAAAATCAGTACTTCTTGATCATGAACATTGAACAAGACATATTACCTGAAGGTATCTTTGCTTATTAACGTGGATAGATATCTACATAATATTTCCATTAATAATGCTGAGAAGAGAGAGAAACATGAGATTAAATAATACAAAATAACATAACTTTAGGTTTACCAATTAGTGATATCCATGTTAACAATTGTCGCGCGCACGCGAGAGAGAGATTAATTGTTTGGGACGAAGGACGAAAAACCATAACGGTATAGCATCTCTGAACAAATTTTTCACGGATGACAGCTAATGTGACAAAAGATGAAGGAAATCACATTAATTAAACTTTGGGTCAGAGGCAGGCAGAGCATGGACCAGACAATTAAACCATTTTCTGGAGATAGCAAAGGGTCGAACAATCCCTGGTTGCGAAACAATGAGGATTTGGTTTCAGCAAGTCTTCTGGTTTCCTAGGGTAGAGACCTTCCAAATCCACGTGGTCTGTGATGAAGTCAATGAAAGTGACGACACATCTAATTGTTCTCCGTGTCTTGTAATGATCCCATTGTTGATGAGCTCTATCATCACTTTCGCAGGTATGAATCGCTTTACTTTAAAAATTTTGCCTTGTGTTTGATACGTGATCGTTTTTTGTTTTAAATTACATACCACATTGAGAAAAGAGTTGTGTTGTATTTGATAAGTGTTGGATACTTATTTGGATACGCGTTTGGGGGAGTTAAAATCAGTTTGCCAACCAGAAGCAATATATGATTGTTTTGTACGATACATGATTTGGGAAATGAAAAAAAAAATTTTAATATGCACTAAATACAGCATTCTTTAAATCGTAATGAAACACCCAATATTTTATTTTATCGTGCCACCGTCTGGTGTCCCTATGAGACCAAACCAAGTGTGCATTATGCAATAACTTGGTATTTTGGGACAGAGGGAAAGAAAGTTTGGAGCATTTAGCAATTTACCCTTTGCACGTACAACTGACACAAGCCATTATTATGGCTAGTTCATGGATTGCCCACTGTCCAAATATTGCAGCACGTAATGAAATCTTCAAATTTTGTTTGACTCAGTGCTGCTGCTGCGTTTTCTGTTGCCGTTTGCACCACCTGCTGTTCATTAATTGCGCGCGTCTGCAGTCCGTACTGTGGGTTGTCTCAAAGCTTAACCTTTAAGGCCTCGTTCTGTCATTGTCATTCAACTTGGGATATTTCTATCCAAATCTTACAAAGCTGTCCTTCCAACAACTTCGTCCGGCTGCCATCCCGGTTCCTTATTTTATCCCCGAGGTAGTGTTAGTGATAACCCACACACAAAATATTAAGGAAAAAAAAAAAGCACAAAAACACAGACAAACAATTCTAGATCCCTGATTGACATGTGAGAATTAATTAGTTTTTAAAAAATAAAAAAATTATTGTAATTCCCATAAATAAGATACGTTTTTTTAATTTGATTCCATATATAGAAATACTTTCTTAATTTCATCTTTTATAAGACATTTCTTAATTTAATTTCTTATAAAATTATCTTATCACTTTTCTCTCTCACGTGTAAGTATTTTTTAATGTAGTGTCTCACAAATAAAACTATTCACAGTAATGTCTTTCTATTAATATATTACAAATGAAACAATAGTTAATTTATATATTACATAATTGTGACTAAATGAAAACCTATAAAAAAATATTTTATATCATTACATTTATTAATTCATATACAATAGATTTACATAAATATATGATTTTTGCCAAGGATCAAACAATAAAATATCCATATACGAAATACTAAATTGAGAAGATAATATTTTTATAAAGAATTAAATTAAAAAACATTTCATCAATAAGAGATTAAATTGAAACAAATAATTTTGTAAAAGATTAAATTGAAAAATAATTTATATCTCTAAGAGATTAAAATGGTGTTTTAGTCGTTTTTAAAATTAATGATGAAAAAATCTTACTTGTGTTCAGTGTGAGGTTATGGTACAAGCATTACTCATGATATTCCACATCTATACATTAATAACTAAAAAGCAACTGATACTTGATTAGATAATAAATTTTTATTTCTATACAAAATGGATTAAAATTTTTATTTGTACACAAATATCTCAAACTTTATTACGTCCCAGTATGTTTATCCAGTATTCACGTTAGTGTCGATCCTTATATTGCAAGAAAATTTTGGAAGAAAGAAGCGGTGAGGAATAAGTTTAATGCTATAATTTTTTTTTTCTTTCAAAAACGGCAGTTTGGGTCAAGGTTCATCACATACCAAACTTCAATGGACAACTGATTAGAATTCGATGGGAGACTTGGTTTTGCATATACACGTCCCTTTTTGTCCTTTTTTCTTGCCTCCTTTTTAACACCGTCGAGATTTGATGACGTGACATTTTTTTCATTCTTCCCTTTCGAGAATTACATTGAGGATTTTAAATTATAAATATTTGTATTAAAAAATTTTAAATTTTAAAATTATTTTTAAAAATTTATGAACAAAATATTTAAAATTGTATAAAAAATTATAGAAAAAAATCTTAAATTAATTTTTTTTATTCTTAAAGTCTTGAAAATAGTTTTATAATTTAAAATTCTTAGTATAGATATTTTTAATTTGATGTCCTGCGTTTCCTTTTCTTTTTTCCCTTTGTTTTGAGCTTGCTGCCGTCAGAACGCTTCCTATCTTTCGTACTCTTGTACTTTCTTTAACTCTTTCTTCAAGTACACTACAAAATGGTGGTTTCTCAGTGGAAACGTGAAACTCGTTCATTATGCCATAACCTTAGCGTTCGGTGTCCTTAATGTAATTGTCACCTCTCTTTTCCTCTCTCGTTATCATAAGCTCCCTGACCCAAACCTGTGAAAAAAGTGTCATTTTTATAACCACACTGCAAAATGAAGGTCCCAGAGGAGGATCATCAAGTGAAGAAACCCATAAACCTTAGAAGAAGAAACAGGAAAAGAAGTCAATCCAAACCAGACAAGTCACAAGGAAAAGGGCTTGATTCAGAAACTCTGGTGTTCCATCGCAGGCCTGGCTATGGCCACCTTGGGAAGTGTCTGGTTAAAGCTAATCACTTCTTTGCAGACAAATCAGCTTCAGACTTGAGCCATTACACTGTAAGTAATGTAATAGATAATGATCTTCTAAGGTTGATGAGGGATTTTCTCATATATAATTTGATGTTTATTTGAGAAGGTTAAGATAACACCTGAAGTTACTTCTAGCAAATTAAGCAAGGTCATAATAGCCGAGTTGGTAGGGTTTCGCCGGGACACAGACTTAGAAACGAGGCTTCCTGTTTGTGATGGAGGAAGAAATCTTTACATTGCTGGTTTGCTTCCATTTACATACAAAGAGTTCATCGTAGTGTTGAGCGAAGAAGATGATGAGGGTACTGGTAATAACAGGTAAATATTATTCCAAGTTACTGTGTTCTAATTCTGTAATAAAAGTGACTAATTGTTCAGTTCTTTTGCGTCAGAGAAAGAGAATTTAGAGTGACAATAAAGTTTGCAACTCGTGTTAGCATGCATCAATTGCGTGAGCTTCTTAGTGAGAAACAAGTGGACGCCCCACAAGAAGCGCTTGGCATCATTGACATTGTATTGAGAGAGCTTGCAGCTCAGAGGTGCACTTGCTGTTCTGTTCTTAAAGTGCAATTTGAAATATCGCGTCATGCGCCGTGTTTGATACAAAGTGGTATCGAACAAATACGGCTCAGTTTTTCAAGCATCGATGCTTCATCGGGGCTACTTGCTAATGGCCAATTCTCTTGTTGTGTTGTTGCTTAATTTACATGTGTAGTTATTTATCAATCGGAAGGTTTCACTATTCACCGGATATAAAAATGCCACTGCCTGGGTGGTGGCTTAGAATCATGGTGTAATGAACAGGCGAGAGAGCGAAAGAACGAGAGGAAAGAAACTATCTGATATTGAATGACATTGATACATTATTACGGCAGCCTCCTAAATATATAAATATCATCTACACTACTTGCTTGTTGCAACTGATTAATTTTTTGACTAACTAACTAACTAACAGTTATAACAGTAACAGATTGCATCAGTTATCTTTAATACTCTCCCTCAAGTTGGAGCTGAAAACATTCACAAGACCCAACTTGGATAACAGATAATGATGTTAGTGTTTGCTTAATGCCTTTGTCAATATATCTGCTACCTACTCCTCTATTCTGACATGTTTAGTAACAATCAATCGTGCTTGTAATTTTTCTCTCACAAAATAGAAATCAATCTCAATATGCTTTATTCTCTCATGGAATACCAGATTAGCTGCTACATGTATTGCAGCTTTATTGTCACATCTAAGTATTACTGGCTCTAATCCTTCCACTTTCAAATCTTTGAACAATCCTATCAACCATATTAGCTCAGAAATTGCTGAAATCATTGCCTTGTATTTAACTTCTACCGATGATCTCGCTATTGTGTTTTGTTTCTTGAATTTCTAAAAAATTAATGATTCTCCCAGCTTTACAATGAAACCACTTACTGATCTTCTGTTAGTTGGACAAACTGCCCAATCAGAATCACAGTAGCACTTAAGCTCAATTTTGCTAGAAGAAGACATCATTAATCCTAAGCCTAGACTTTGCTTAAGATACTTCACAATTTTGAGTGTTGCATCCATGTGAGACATTTTGGGAGCATGCATGAACTGACTCAATGTCTAGACTGAATAACTAATATCCAACCTGGTCATAGTTAGGTAGATTAATTTTCCAATGAGTTTCTGGTACAAACCTAGTTTTGAAATCAAGGGATCATGATCATTTCGAGCCATATCAGAGTTTGCTTCAAATGCTGTTAGTTTGATATTTTGATCCAAAGGAACTTCCCCTGGTTTCAAACCAGTCAACTCCACCTCAAAAATTAAATCTAAAGCATATTTTCTCTGCTTCATGATAATGCCTTCTTTGGATCTTGCTATTTCAATTCCAAGGAAGTATCTCAACTCCCCAAGTCTTTGATTTTGAAGTGATTATGTAACAATTGTTTTGTCTCTTGTACTGCTTCTGCTTTATTTCTAGTGATTAGTAGATCATCTACATAAACCAAAAGAATTACAAGAGCATCTCCCTTTCTTCTTGTGAATAAGGAATAGTCATGTTTGCTTTGTGCAAATCCTACTAAAATAAGAACCTTACACAATTTGGAATTCCACTTCCTTGAAGCCTACTTGAGCCCATAAAGTGATTTGTGCAGCCGACATACTACCTTTTTTGCCTAGCTGTCAAATTCTTGTGGTAAAGTCATGTACACTTCTTCATGGAGATCACCTTGCAAAAAAGCATTCTTAACATCCATATGAAAGAGTGGCCAATGGTTAATAGAGGCAAGAGCAATAACAACTCTCACAGTGACCATTTTAACGATAGGGGAGAAAGTGTCATGATAATCTATCCCAGCTTGTTGATTGTATCCCTTAGCCACCAAACTTGCCTTATATCTTTCAATCGTGCCGTCTGAATTATATTTGGTCTTACACACCCATTGGCAACCAATGGGTTATTTTCCATGAGGTAAAGGAAGAAGCACCCATGTTTTATTGGCTTCGAGTGCCAAAATTTTAGATTTCATGGCTTCAATCCACTATGGATGATGCACTACTTCTTGAAATGATTTGGGTTCAACCAAAGAAGATGTAGTAGTAATGAAACATTGATAAGAAGAAGACAAATGGTGGTGAGAAAGGTAATTATAAATGGGGTAAAGAGAAAAAGTAGAAATACCTGGTGAGATAAAAGTAGAACCATTGGAAGTGGATGGCTTAAGGATAGTAGGACAGATGTAGTCTTTACTCCACGTTGGGGGTTTGACAATTCTAGAAGAATGTCTGTGACTTTGAGCTATTATCTGATCAGCTGGTAGAGAGGGTTGAGGTTCCATAGATGTTGTTGGTAAAGAATTTTGTGATGTTGAGGTTAAAGGTATGATGTCAAGACTGGGTGAAGAAGAGTGAAAAGTGTATGGCTGAGTTAGAGAAGATGAATGAACAGGATTGGAGTCACAGAAAGAGGATGGGTTGTGAAATATGTCAAGATCATGAGGAAATGATGTGGGAAATGAATATTTGTCAATGGAATTTGAATTCATGTAAAGGAAACTTGTGTTCAATAAAGGTTACATTCCTATGAACCCTGATAGAGTGAGTAATAAGATTGTAAAGGATATATCCCTTTTATGTTGTAGAGTAACCAATGAATATGCAAGGATGAGCTCTAAGAGCAAATTTGTCTTTATGGGATAAGGTTGAAGTATATGCTAAACAGCCAAATACTCTAAGATGATGAACATTTGGAGGTTTTTTATACATGAGTTCATAGGGTGTTTTGTAATTCAAAACAGATGATGGAGTTCGATTGATTATATAGGCTACAATTTTGATGTTGTCTCCCCTTAAATAAATGGGAAGATGTGATTGAAAGAGGAGAGCTCTGGCCATTTCAAGCAAACATCTGTGTTTTCTCTCTACAATACCATTTTGTTGGGGTGTGTATGGGCAAGAACTTTCATGGATGATGCCAAGTATATTAAAAAGAAGATTTAGCTGTTGAGTAAAAAATTCAAGCCCATTATCTAATCTAACTTTGCAAGGGGTGATAGCAAATTGATTTTGAATATGGGAAATAAAGGATTGAATGTGAATAGTGGTTTCAGTTTTGGTTTTCATTAAAAATACCCAAGTAGCTCTTGAGTAATCATCCACAATAGTAAGAAAATATTTGCAACCCTAATAAGTGGAAGTATGATATGGACCCTTAATATCCATGTGAAGTAATTGAAAAGGATGATTAGTTTTTCTTTGACTATTTGGAAAAAGTAATCAAGTTTATTTGGCTTATGGGCATACAGAACATGTAAAAGATTGCTTAAAAAGATTGAGAGAAATATGATCTTTTATTAATGTAACATGTTGTAAGGTCGAACATGATAAATGAGCAAATCATTTATGCCATAATGAAAAACTATCAAGCTTATTTGATACATCAGAATCAAAAGTAACATGACAAGATGGGAGAATGGTGGCTAGACATTTCTCTGTGTCTGCTACAGTTGGTTGGAAAAAGTATAAGCCATTATGCATCCTACCAATCCCCTTGACCATTCCACTCTAAAGATCCTGAAAGAAATAAAAATCTGGACAGAAAACCATAAAACAATGGTGATCTTGAGTAAGTTTTGGTCTAGAAATTAAATTGAAACAGAATTGAAGGGTGTATAGAATATCTTGTAATTGAATATGAGAAGAAAGAGGAAACGTTCCTTTGTGAGAGACTGGAACCTTCTGACCGTTAGGTAAAGAAACAAAATGATTTGGAGAAGAGCAAGGAAAGAAGGTATTAAGACCTTGAATGTTGGCTACCATATGATTTGTGGCACCTGTGTTTAGGATCCACGTGTTAATAGGAGTTTTAGTAGTATTACAAGCAATTATACCTGCTGTGTTGACAACCATCTTTGGGAATTCCTTTTTTAGGACTTGTAAGATCTGTTGATATTGTTCAGTGGTAAATGAAAGGATTGAAGGAGTAATGGGAGCACTTTGAGACTCTGATGCTTCATTAGTGACATTGTGCGCTTGTGCTTTAACCATCTTCTTAGACTTGGTAAATTTAAAGTCAGGAGGAAATCCAATCAATCGATAATAATTTTCCTTCTTGTGGCCTTTCTTGTGACAATGATTGTATTCTCCTTGAAACTTAGTCTTGGAAGACTTATCAGTTACAATGGTTCTTGACAAAAGTGCTGTATCAGTTGTCAGGTTTTGAATACCTCCAGTGAGCTGTCTTTGTGATTCATCTTATAAGATGAAAGAATAAGCCTAATTAACAGATGGTAAGGGGTTCATCACAAGAAATTAAAGCATTTTTTGTTGCTGAATTTGATCAACATAAGACTTAGCTGTGTGACATTTACAAATGGGAAGGGGTACCAAGGCTGCATACTCATCCCATAACTTCTTTAACTTATTGTAATATCCAGAGACCGAAAGGTATCCTTGAGTGAGAGAATTAATTTTTCGATGAAGAAAAAAGATCCGAGAACTATTGACTTTATCGAATCATTCACGTAAATCTTCCCAAACCAGTTGAGAACCAAAGGAATAAACTATCCCTGAGAATAATTCTTTGGTGACTGAATTGAGGATCCATGACAAAACGACAGCATTACATCTTTCCCATTAAGCTGATAACACTAAGTCTTTTGTGTCTTTCACACATAAGCCATCAATGAAACCAAGCTTGTTCTTGGCCAATAAAGCTATCCTCATGGCTCGACTCCAAACTGGATAATTGTCAACTTCAGTGAGAATTTGTGAAACAAGAACGATGCCTAGTGTGTCTGAAGGATGAAGGAATAACAGATAATTGTAATCGAGTGTAGTCATTGAACATTCTACAATCAAAATTATACCACTCGTATTCGCCATCATAGAGAAAAGGAAGTAAAAGAAAAGTCTTGATTATGGAAGCAGTCTTGGTTCAGAACCAGGCTCGAGACTCTGATACCATGTAATGAACAGATGAGAGAATAAGAGGAAAGAAACTATCTAATATTGAATGACATCGATACATTATTACGGTAGCCTCCTGAATATATAAATATCATCTACACTACTTGCTTGTTGTAACTGATTAATTTTCTAACTAACTAACTAACTAACTGTTATAATAGTAATGGATTGCATTAGTTATCTTTAATACATGGCGTGGCTTTTATCAGAGTATAAGGCCTATTCTGATGGGATTGTCACTTAACATTGTTTAGAGTTCCGCCACATCAACACTTTTCTTTGTTTTTATTTTATTTTTCTAGTTTGCTTTCTCTTCACTTACATTCAGACATGTCATCAATGGCATTTATTGAATCACTTTTTGTCATTTATTTCATTACTCAAATTTTGGGTAAAGATGTGTATTCAAAGCCATTATCAGATGCAGATCAGTTCAAGGTATGAATTTCATTACTGATGGTATGGAAAGTTTAACCTCTTGAGGGTTTGAGCTTTTCTTTTACACTATTTTTGTCCAGTATCATGTGTTCTTCTATTTTGCGAATGAAAATTTTTAAACAAATATAAATATTCGAAATCGGAAAGCCCAACCTCTCGGAAGTTAAGATCTCCTTCGCAACACCCAAATTTTATTTGTTTGTATCAACTCAATAATTATGGTTTCCACAAATTCTGACTTATTAGTATCCATACTAAAATTATATATCTAGATAGTATGAAAAATAATAGATCAATATAATCATATTTTAGAATACTAAATCAAAATTGATATATATAAAAATTACTTGAGTTTTCCATATTTATATGGCCAGATTCAGTACATAATAGACTAGATCTTCTTTTTTATAATCTTTGGCTTAATATTGGCTTTCAATAGAGCAATTTTACATATCAAGGTTAGAGAAGAGACTTAGCCTTAATTTAAATAATATCTCTTTGAACTCTTCTATTATCATATCCAATAAAATCTAATAGCTATCATTTTTAACTACTAACTACACTTATAAAATATATATTAAGTTCAATGACCTAGTACACCAACAATAACAATAATAATAAGCCTTTTTTATTCCTTTGATATCTCTCCATCAATGTTCGCAGTAAGTATATCACTTCCATAATCGAATTTTTTAGTATAAAACCAAATTAATTCTCTGTAATGTGAGTTATTTGCCTTAATCTCCGCTAAATTCCTTTCTCCCATAACTTCATAGTGTGAATCATAAGCTTAATTCTTTTATAATTTACACAATTTTGTATGTGTCCCCTTGTTCTTGTAAATAAAGATTAAAGTATTTCTCCTTCACTCATCTAGCATTCTTTTAGACCTCATAATCTTGGTAAATAACTTTGTAAGTGAACCTATACTTCTCACTCCTAAACCCTTCTATACCTCTAGCTATATTATCTGATCCAACCACTCTGTCATTTTTTATCTTCTTTAATACTTCTTTTACCTCTAACTCTTGAATCCTATGATAAAAGATATAATTTTGGTCCTTCTCTTTAGTATCTAGCCCATCCGAGTAAAATAAAATCTCATATCCTTCATTAAATGGTCTATGAAAATAATCTCTCCACCTTTCTTTGACATCTTATTCTGTGGCCAAGACTTCTCCTTATTCATCTTTAATGCATTTCACTTTATCTATATCTCTTGCATTTCTTTCTCTACTTTTAACTAACTTGTAAATACTTATTTTCCCAACTTTGGTGCCTAAAAATTGGTATAATCCCTTTAATGCCCTAGCTTTTGCTTTGTTCACTGCCTTTTTCTTATCTACCTTTTTTTTTATCACTTTTACACAAAGTTTATTCATTATAACACTCTCTTTTAACCTTAACCTTATCTTGTATGCTTACATCCCATTATCAAGATTATTTATCCTTAAGTCCAAAACCCCTTAATTCACCAAGTATCTCTTTTGCTACCTTTCTGCTCTCTTTAGACATCTCGTTCCACATATCATTAGCACTTCTTTATGCCTCTCAAGACCCTTCCTCCAAAATCCTTCTCTAGAAGCTGGTTTCTTTATCCCCCTTCAATTGCCACCACTTGATCCTTGACACCCTATCTTGTTTTTTGCTTTTTAGTCTTTTCTTAGCTCAAATATCTATAACCAAGACCTTATACTAGGTAGTCAATCTCTCTCCATGTATAACTTACAATCCATGTAAAGCTTTTTGTCTACTTTCTTTATTAAAAAAAAAAATCAATTTGAGAGCATGTTGCTCCACTTTTATACATGATAAGACGCTTATCGTGCTTCTTAAAACAAATGTTAGGTATTATAAAGTTGAAGTTTAGAATAGTTTTACTCTCTACATTTGTTTTCCTAAGCCATATCCCCCATGCAAACCCTCATAATCTCTAGATGCACTCCCCACATGATCGTTAAAATCCCCTTTTAAGAGAATTTTTTCTCCTAATAATATTCTATGAACTAAACTTTTTAAGTCCTTCCTAAACTTTACCTTATGATATGCTTCTAATCTTACTTGTGGTACGTAAGTATTAATAACATTAAAATTTTCTCTTTTCATTATAAATTTTAACGCTGTGATTCTATCCTCTAACTTTTTTACATCAATCACAATATTTTTTCAATACTTATTCATAATTATACTTACTATATTTCTAGATTTGGCCTTGTTAGTATATCAAAGCTTAAAACTTGTGGTATCTAACCCCTTTGCTTTTTTTTCTATTCATTTAATTTCTTGTAAGTACAAAAAATTAATTCTCCTCCTGATCATAGGATATACTATTTCTATTGATTTATCTATAAGTGTACCTATATTCAAAATTCCAAAACAAATCCTACTTTCGCAAATTAGTTTCTTTACACACATTCGTTCATAAAAATATAAGAACCCTTGCTCATTTTTTATTACACCCAAGTGTCAATGTAGCGGCTCTCATTCATTTGACACTATATGTAAGCTATACAACATGTTGCTTCCGAGAATGACATACCTTTAAGTCTAACACATTGATGATCTATGATATAGAGATTTGAAAAAGTTTTATATTGACTGTCGACTGCCTAATACAACCCTAGCTCCTTTTTTTCCAAGTTTGGGACCACCTATAAAATAATTTACATTAAAGCATAACATAGGCATAGTTTCAATTACCATATGATCATTTAATGAAATTAAACTTTTAATATTTTATAGACCATTAGTCAATCTATATTTAAAAGAAATTAATACAATTAATGTGAGCTCTAAAGTAAAATTTTTCTGACATCTACGTATTTTGAATGCCATATTCAGCATAGCCATGTAGCACTAGAGCAATAGAGTAAAAGATTAGTCAAAGCATGATATCTAAGGAAGCAATATTTTTGGTGTCAACGTCAAGCAGGTAAAGAAGGCACTAAGAGGTGTGAAAGTTGAAGTTAGTCATGAAGGAAATGTTCGAAGGAAGTACTGGATATCAGGGCTAACGTCACAGCCTAAGAGAGCATATGTATGCGTTTGTATATCTTTTCCATAGCAAGTTGGACTTTTTTACTTTTACGGCGTGACTTTCAAAACATGATTGTTTCTTCTCATCCAAACAGTTTCCCACTTGATGAGAAAATGAACATGAAATCGGTAGTTGATTATTTTCAAGAGATGTATGGATACACAATCAAATACTCTCATCTGCCATGCCTGCAAGTAGGAAATCAAAAGAAGGTGAACTATTTACCCATGGAGGTAGGCTGAGACTCTGCTTTGAATTTATTCAAACCCACTACTTTGGCCAATGTTTGAGCCTCATCTGAATCCTCTTTCAGGCGTGTAAGCTCGTAGGGGGCCAGAGATACACAAAAGGGCTCAATGAAAAGCAGATAACTTCATTGCTGAAGGTCTCATGCTAGAGACCCCGTGAACAAGAGCTAGACATTCTACAGGTCCTTATTATAGATTACAGATGTCAATTTCCCCTGTTTCCTTCTTTTAAGGACATAGAAGATTATCTTTACAGATGTCAATTTCCCTTGTTTATTTATAGGCAAACTTTCCAATTTATTTGCAGACAATTCAACAAAATGATTATGAGCATAATGCCTATGCAAAGGAATTTGGTATCAGCATAGACAACAATCTTGCATCGGTTGAGGCTCGGGTTCTTCCTACTTCTTGGGTAAGTGTTCTAAGTTAATTTATTCACCTATAATGTTTGATTTAAGCATTCTACTGTCAGGTTCTGATCAACATTTTGGCTTTACTTTTCCTACAGTTGAAATATCATGATCCTGGAAGAGAGAGAGAATGCTTGCCACAATTAGGCCAGTGGAATATGATGAATAAGGTCAGTTCAGAAATAAATAGATGACAGTTGTATCCTTTCTTTTTCTTTTTTTCCTTGTGTTTTCAAGATAAGGCAAATCAGTGATGAACTTCCAATTATTTGAATGCAGAAAGTAATAAATGGAAGCATTGTAAGATACATGTATTAATTTCTCAAGAAGTGTCCAAGAAAGTACAGCTAGTGGGTTTTGCCACCAGTTGGTTCAAATATGCCAAATCACGGGCATGGAATAGTTTCAGTTTTTGGTATTATCTATGTGGGAGAAGTTTTATATTAGAGACTAATAAATACACTCATAGCCTCCACTCGCTTAAGCAAATATACTCTGCTTCCATGATTTCATATCGTTAAGTCCACATAGCTTTCCTCTTAGCAGATAAAATTTTTCAGCTTCCATTATTTCATATCATCGTGTACCTTACCATGTAAAATGGTGTTGATTTTCACTTAGGAATTCAGTCAGGACCCTGTAATTCC
Organism: Erythrophleum fordii; assembly: GCA_032878935.1. Lineage (NCBI taxonomy): Eukaryota > Viridiplantae > Streptophyta > Magnoliopsida > Fabales > Fabaceae > Erythrophleum > Erythrophleum fordii. The sequence goes on from JAVQMF010000055.1 coordinate 4,789,750, forward strand.
TGTATATTCAGCAAGACCAGATCAGGTAAAGAAGGCCTTGAAGTATGTACATTGTACTGCTCTGGATAAACTTGGTGGGAAAGAGCTAGAGTTGTTTATTGCTTTCTTCCAGACAATGGCTCGTTATATGGTATGATTCTAAGTAGCTCAAGTCTGTCCATTTGCATCGGTTCATGATCCTAGCTAGGAAAGCACTGATGTATAACTAATAGAATTAAGAGGTCCTAGTACCTTGATGCTTCTTTGTTTTCACATTTCTTTGTTATACATGCCGATGAAAATTGTAATGCCATTTGCATATACTCTGTTAGCTTTTGCTCATCAAAATGTTGTTTCTTCTCAAATTTCCATGAAAAATAGCAGAGCACTATTTCCTATATCCATATTTTGTTTTAATTTTATAGTGAGGAAAAATTTATGTGCCACACTTTTACTAAACAAACAATCTTTTCATTCAGGTGATCTTAAAAAAATCTGCGAAACGGATCAGGGGATGATTTCTCAGAGCTGTCTCACCAAATATGTATACAAGATTAATCGACAGGACTTGCCAAACGTGGCACTAAAAATCAATGTCAAGGTCTTCTATCAATTATTAAACGATCATTACTTCGATTTGTTAACTCATTCTTGATCGTCTTTCTTTAATTTTCCATTTTAGCTCAATAAGTCAACTTATCACCTTAAATGATTGCATTGAACTTTTAGATGGGAGGAAGAAACACAGTACTATTAGATGCCTTAAGTTGGAGGATTCCATTGGTTAGTGACGTTCCAACAATAATATTTGGAGCTGACGTAACTCATCCAGAATCTGCAGAGGATTCTTGGCCATCCGTTGCTGCTGTAAGAATTTTGGAACCCCTATAACTCAGCTCTCCCTATGTATGATCCAAATTTTTTATCGGTTACTGCAGTTCACTAGCAGCCTCCCAGGACTGGCCAAGAGTAACGCAGTATGCAGGATTGCTAGGTGCTCAGCGTCATCGAGAATAACTCATTAAAGATCTCTTTTAAATGTTGGAAAGATCCTCAACGGGGTGTAGTTTATGGCCGCATGGTCAGGCGCCTTAACTAGTAGTTCTTCTAAGTATCTTCATTCATAAAGTGCCAAGTGAAAGGTCATTTTGATCCTTAAAGTTTATTATCTTGCATATTTGTTTCAATGTCATTAAGACTACCTTCAGCTATTGACTTGGTTTAGTTCATAGGCCTGAAGATGTCTTCAATTTACATTAAGATCACTGTGCCTAGTTGGATAATACTAACTTATGCTACTGCAGAGAGCTTTTACTGTCATTTAAAGAGGCAACAGGACAAAAACCACTGAGGATAATATTTTACAGGTAGAACTGATCCTTTCTGGTGTTTAAAAATTTATGGAATTGTTCTAGCAAAGGAGCGGTGTTAATTATAATTCGGGACTGTCTTTGATATTTATAATGTTGTCCAATAAACTCGCCGGGATGGGGTAAGCGATGGACAGTTCTACCAGGTTTTGCTATATGAGCTTGATGCCACACGTAAGGTCTAGTCTAACACAAAAACTGCTTACAATTTTATTTATTTACTTTGATTATGCCATTCCTTATTGCTTAAATTTCTCACATGTGTAGGCTTGTGCATCTCTAGAACCTAGTTATCAACCTACTGTAACATTTGTTGTGGTTCAAAAGCAACATCACACGAGACTTTTCTCGTGCAATCATGATGATAGAAGCAGTACTGATAAAGAGTGGCACTATCTTACCTGGCAATATCATTTTGCCTCCTTCTTGCTGCTTGCATTTGTTCTTGTGAACAAGCCATGGATATCCATGAAACTTATATAAGGCAAGAACGAGTGCTAGACATTTTCTTCCCAAGGGCCTGCCTGCTTACTGTCACAAAAGATCATTAGATAGAGTCAGTTAATTTATAATTCATTCATTGTTAAAATCCATCCCAAAGTTGTCACAAAAGATCATTAGATAGAGTCAGTTAATTATGAATAAACCTGTAAATATATGAGCGGTGAATTCCACAAAAATGTGTATCGAACATGTAACATACATGTCTATTATCTGAGAAATCTTCAAGTTGTCAACACTTATTGTCTGGTTTGGTCAATGCAGGTACTGTGGTGGATTCAAAGATCTGTCATCCCACTGAATTTGACTTCTATTTATGCAGTCACGCAGGGATCAAGGTATGATTCTTCAATGATCTTAGAGTGTTGGTTTTGTTGAGAATTTAGAAAAATCTAGCATGGCAAAATTCTCTTCACATTGTGACTGGCAATACACAGGGAAAAAGCAGACCGGCGCATTACAATGTTCTATGGGATGAGAAAATTTTCACTGCAGATGAGATTCAATCTCTGACTAACAACTTATGCTACACGTAAATAATTTCTTTTCTCTCCTTATTCTCTCATCCTATATATGCTCACTCCTTATGATTACGTATCTTGCTTAGCAATTTAATTGTAGGTATGCAAGATGTACGCGATCTATTTCTGTAGGTAATTCTCTGGCTCTTGCTTACCATGATATATACTCGTATAATCTGCCCGTCAGTATATTAACATGAAATAGAGTTATTACCAAGTTAACGGTTCCTGCCCGGCTATGCATGTGACCAGCATAGGGGCAAAGCAAAACCTTGAACCCATAGGCCTAAACGGACAAAGAGACTGGGACACATGAAAATTATTATTGAGACCGATTCAAATATAATTGTTTCCATGTTGAGAAAATTGACAGATACGGGAGAGGAACGTCAGCACATACTTCTTCGAATTTAGTCAGTTTTAGATCAAAATTAGCAGCTTCAAATCCTTCACACATAAAAAAAAAAAAACTTGTGCAATTTTCTTGCTCATCCACTTAAAGGTTTAGCTGGCTCTTTATTTGGAGATGGTGTAGGAGTTATCCTTGTAATATTAAAAAAAGAGAACCTTAAACCCATAAGCCTAAACCAACTGACATGTCCGAAACAAAAACAAAACTTCAAGAAAGTCTTCAAGCTGAAACACTCAAGTATTTACAAGTTTCGCGAACAACACAGAGCTATATAACGGAAAATGTTAATTTTATAAGATAATCAATATTGTGTTTTATGAGTGCAGTGCCTCCAGCATACTATGCTTGATAATCACACCTAGAAGGGGTGAATAGATATGATGTACAGAATATGCAATTTTAATACTTTTTTAAAAGTGGAGAATCAATGGTCTTTTATTTTAGTATGTAGAAAGTGGAGGACCTGTATACGGAACAATTTGTAATAAGTAAAACAATTATACTGATACCAAGATAAAAGTGATATAGTAAAATAATTTTTGTGAATACAGTTAATGATGCAAATAAAATCAATGTAAGATCTTCTAAAAGTTGAGGATCAAAGGATAGCACAGTAGAAAATTTGCACATAGAGATTTATCTTGGTTTGGCCTACCTCAACCTACGTCCAGTTCCCTTAGAACACTTAAGGGATTTTTCTTCAATCTTCAAAATAATATAACAACAATGATGGTTTTAGCGTACTCACCAGCAACACAAGATTTTTTAGCTCACCTCAAACTAATACAATATTTGGGTTTCGTACAAGCTCACTCAAAAATTGTTCCCCTCAAGGGTTTTCTACTAAACTCACCCTAAACTCAATTTACATAATGATATGAGAATAATTTGAAACCCTTATAAGAAAAGGAATTACAATAAATACACTCTTTCTTTAAAGCTCTCTTAAGTTAGATAAAACTAAAAACTCAATTTAGATAAGATGAAGAGATTAAGGAAAAATTATAATATAATTTTTCTTTTCCTTCTATGTTTCCCTCATTCTTATCTCTTCTGTTCATCTTCTTCCATTTATATAAAAACTCAAAAATATATCCGTTGAAACTCAACTTCACTAAAAATAGCTATTATGGAAGAAAGAGAAATTTGTAGAATATCTATTGTCCTTTTGTGTTTTATTTATCATAAAATATAGATGATTACAAAGACAACTTTCGACTTGCACGGACTTTACTTTTTTTCTTCCTTTGTACTGTTCCAGTAGTTACAGAGAAAGGAGAAATAATGTTTTACTTTGTTCTACTTTTCTTCAATAAAAAGTACAATAAATGCTCCAAATAAAATAATTAAAAAATCACTTTTCACATAATATAATATAATACTTTTTGTATATAAAAATGACATAATGTGCAGAACGTTATATGTTTAAAAGCTTTTGACTTTTCAAAAATATATTCGAATGCTTATTGAAATAAGGGAATAAAAGTGCAGTAGCATATTTGAAAATATGTTTTAATCAAATCATATTTTTACAAAGAAGTAATATATAAATTGCTTTCAAAGTTCATTAGTATATCTGCACACTTGTTTTTTGTATCAACATATATTATAATCATTTAGTTACTTCCTTTTAGCTTTTCACACTTTAATTTAAATGTATTTTATAATTTTTCCTTTTATATTAAAGTATAAATCAACAAGACCAAATAATTTCAAATATTATGATCCAAACAAATTATAAACACAATTAGATTTAAAAGCCCAATAAGATAAAATAAATAAAATAGAGTTTAATTAATTGATTTAGATAAAATAATCCAATCAAAACATAATACTCTATTTTTATTTATTTTATTTTTTTCAATAATTATTATTGCCTATCAAAAATAAATTAAATGAATTTTAATGCAATAAAGCAATAAATAATATTTGACAATTTTTAACTTAATACTTTTATAAATTTAACTTAAAAATTTTGTTATTATCAAAATAATTAAAAATTATATCAAAACCTTAAACCCAAACAATACTCATTTGGCAGCCTACGAGTTCGATTCTATATGGACTCAGATGACTCTGAGAATGCTAAACCGCAAGGTTGGAGATCGAAACATGGGATGGTACGGCCACTGCCAGCTCTGAAAGGGAAGGTGAAGAATGTAGTGTTTTACTGTTGAAACAAAGAGACTTGGTAGAAGAAATGGAAGGTGAGAGTGTTTCAACATTTACACACTATTAACCCTCTCCCTGTTGATATTTTGAAGAGAAATTTGACAAGTTTTGAGATATTTTCACTATTCGAACGCATTATTTCAACGTAAAGATTAGTTTCTTCTAGATGATTGCATTCCAGCTTGTGTCAACATACGAAGCATGAGTATCACGGGCTCGCGGGTCAAGCAATAAGTATCTTTATAAAACTATTGTCGAGCAAGTTTCAAATTTTATTTTATATAAAATTTTTAAATTCAGAATTTTTTCAAGTATTATGACGAATGCTGTCTTAATGATTTACCTAAATTTAAATTCCATACTTGGATTTTTTTCCTTAAAAAAATATATCTCATATTTGAATAATTTTAAGGATGCACTTTCATCCTATTATTTCATTTGAATTTGTAAAATACTTCTTAGAGGAGTCATACGCCAATTGATAAGGAAAGATACAGTTTACTCTTATCAATAAATTAATTTCTCTGAGTAAAATTCACCTTCTTTAGAAATGAATACAAATAAACTCGCAGCTTTCGCGGTTGTTAGACAAGTTTTTTTAAATTTTATTTTATATAATATCGGAGTAAATTGTATTAATCTCTTAAGAGATTCAGCTGAATCACACTAGATATTTCTTTGTTTTAAAAATTATATTTATCTTTTTTAACATTTTGATATACATTGCAGAGGTCCCCCTATCAATTTATATTTTGTTTAAAAAGTTAACTATCTTCATAAGAGAATGTAAATTTTATTAAAATGATAACAAAGACAGCTAAATTGATGTGAAATCCCAAGATGATATTATAATATTATTCTTAGTATGACAGTAAAGATATTTAAGTAATATTATTTTTAAAAGAAATGTATTGTTTTTACAAAAAATAAATTGGAGAAGAGTCTAATGTCATTTAAAAAAAAAAGAAGATACCAAGTATAAGTTAGTCAAATAATAAAAGAGGTTAATTTAATTTAGTTATAAAATTTTTTATTAAAATTTAAATTTAATTTATTAAAAATTAATAAGAATCAAACCCGGCTACGACTTGACTCGCAAATTTCTGTGAAGAGATATTAATATTGAGGAAATATACACATTAATTCTTGAAAGATACATGTTTGATTACTTAGTTCCTACATTTTAAAAGTACACAATTTAATTCTTAAAAGTTTTTAACTTACAATTCGTTAATCTTTGGAGGATGTATATTTATCTTATTTTTGCCCTTTTTTTTTAACTAATGAGAAATTAATGAATATGGAATCAAAGATTTTCATAGACTAAACTGTGGAGGAGAACAAATAATTGATATATATATATTATTTTAGATATTACAAAGTACATATCCTCTAATATTATTATTATAGTAAATTACATTGACTTTTCTTGAAGTCCAGTTAAATTATACTTAATATCATTTTTACTTCAAAAATTACATTAGATTCCTTTCAATTTATTTTCTGTCAAAGAAATTAACTTTTTATATAATATATATTACTTCCAAAAATAAAATTATTTAACTGTGTCACATTAAAAATAAAATCACAATTTTTTCTGGGAGCATAACATCAACTTAATTACTTTTATCATTATATTAAGAATAAAATCACAGTATCATATTATACAAAAAAATTAATTTTTTTAGAAAAAAACAAATTAAAAGGAAGGATTCTATAATATGTATCAACATTTCAAGGAAGCTAGGTATAATTTTTGAAAAAAAATAAAGCTATCAAATATAATTCAATCAGATTTTAAAGAAAATTAATATAATTTGCTGTATTATTTATAATGGTTTCGTAGAAGATGAGAATTCAAGGAAAAGCTTGTTTAATATTTAATGTATATTATACCTTCTAAAAAGATATAAAATTAAATGGTTAATGAAACATATTATAATTTAATAGATCAATATTCAAAGGTAAAAAAATGAAGTGAGGTTGACCCCAACAAAAATTAAAGACGGATGAGGACCAAATTGTGAAAGAGTAAATTACATTAATTTAAAAAAAACAATTGTTAAAAATATTATTAATAGAAAATACAACAATAACAATAGGTATTTTCTCACTATGTGAGATCGGCCACCAAGATCAAATAATGTCATAAATTTTTATAAAAAATTATGTCTTTAAATGAATCATTTAAATTTTTTTTAATAATTTTACTTATAATTTTTTGTGGTCTCCCTCTATTTTTAATTATTAGACTATTCTTCATTTGATTTACTTTTCTTTAAGACTTTTATAGATCTTCTCTATACATGTCCAAATCATCTAAGACATGATTTTATCATCTTTTCACAATAGGTGCAATTCTAACTTTACTCTTTAATGTATTCATTTTTAATTTTATTTTACGTGATATGTCTACTAGTCTAATGTAACATTTTCATCTTTGCAACATTAAACTTATTTTTTTATTAATTTTTGATTGCATAACACTAAATCTGATATAATATTATTAATTTTATAACTGTACGACAAAATTTATCTTTTAAGTAATAACACTAGAAACATTCTTTCATTTCACTTACTCCATTTAAATCTTATGATTTATATCTTCTTTTATTTTTTTCATTCAGTTGTAATCTTATTAATAGAAAATAAATTCAAAATTATGTAATATATATTAAAATACTGAAAAAATTGAACATAATTTTTTGAAATAAGAAAATCGACGTAATTTTTAGATGGCAACGTAATTTGCTTAATATTAAAGTAGGGGCACATGAAAATCATGCGAGGGCCAACAAGCAGGAGCAAGTTGCGTGATGGTACTTGACTTGAGGTGTTGTAAAAAGGGTGAGTGGGACCAGTGTTTCCGAAACCCTAAAATGCAGCGGGCCCCCAGTGATGTTACATTTGTATAATTTGATGAGAGAGAGAGAGAGAGAGAGAGAGAGAGAGAGAGAGAGTTTTGATAATGATATGGTTGTCGACAATGGAGGGAGCGGAGGGTATTGACTCTTTGATCGTCAATTTGGTGGTAGCCGGCTTTCATTACTCAGGTGGTCCTAGTTTCCCCTATCTTCTTCCCCGTGATTAAGGAATCGATGGACCCCCTTTTACTGTCAGACAGTTGTTTATATACTTGTTATTGTGCCCGGTTTCTCAGTCGTTCTAGCAGAAGTAGGCAGTAGATTTGAATTGTGTAAATTTAATATAAATGGTTTGAATTTAATTTTTTTTATTTTAATCATATTTTTTACAAGATTGTCTTTATTTTATTAAAATTATTCTTATTTTATATTTTACTTCTTTTAAAATTTAAAAAAAATATCAAAATAAAATAAATCAATTAATTAAAAATAAAATTTGAGTGATTTAGATATATTCTAAGAGGAGCATCAAAGGATCCGCATACCTTGCCATCAAATTTTTTAATTAAAATATAATAAGTATACAAATATGTAATAATAGCATAGTAAGTGTATAATTTTTTGTAATATATTTAAAATTAAACTAGTCATTAAATTAATGGAGATACTGATTCACAATTTAGTAGTTTAATTATAATTGAACTGTAATGAAATTAATAATAATTATATATATATATATATATTAAAATATAATATAATAAATAAATATTAATAAATTGTAAGTATTATTAATTATAAATTTTAAATATTTATAAAGAGAAAGGATTAAATTTGGTTAAACATATTGATGTCTAATATAAATACTACTAGAAAATGAAATATGACGGAGCATAAGCATTAAAAATGGTCAAGTCTTTTGTTTCTTTTTATATATATATATATATATATATATATATATATATATATATATATATATATATATATATATATATTTTAAATTTCTCTATATTTCAACTCTTTCATCTTGTTTTCATTCTTTTAAATATGTTCAAGATGAAATAAGAAAGAATTAAAAAAAATTAAAACTAATTGAACTTTGAACCTATTTAGCTAGTTTTTGGTTGATTCTTAACTAATTTTTTGATAGGTTGATTTTATGGATCAACTGAATTAGTTCATCAAATTTTGATCTGTTTGGTCAGTTCCAAACTAGTTTTGATGATAGTGTTTTTTTTTTTTTGTATACAACTATATGGTTCCTTAATTAAACCATACACTTGTCATATTATTATTAAAAAATGATATATTTGTCATATTTTAATTAGGATAATATAATAATCAAATTCATGAGAAAATTACATATTAAGACCTTAAGTTAAAGATATTTATACTAAAGAATTTTAAATTTTAAAATTATTTTAAAGAACTCTAAAACACAAAAATTAAAATATGTAAAAAAATTACAGTTTAGGACCGTAAGTTAAATTTTTTTAGTTCTTGGGTTATTAAATAATTTTAAATTTTAAAATCTTTTAACATAAATATCTTTAAAAGCGTGAAGTCTTGAATTATACTGTTTTCCAAAATCAAAATGCCTATGTTTTAGAGGAATTAAAAATTTTAGAATTAAATCAAGAATGTTAAGAGTAAATAATTTTAAAGTATATTAATTGTATATTTAAATAATATTAATGTTTGTGAATTTAAGTTTTGTAGATTTATATTAATAAATTTTATGTAGACAAATCTTAACATGAAATAAAATTGCTAATTTTAAAATTTCTCGGAGATAAAGTTGTTATTCACTTAGGTTGAAGTTCTAAAATAAAAGAAAAAATTATAAATAAAGACCCAGAGTTAAAAAAAATTATTCTACATGATCTGTTATCATTAGGTATTGCTAAAGTTAAATTCAATACTAAGTTATCTTAAAACAATGATAACATATCCTACAAAATAATTTTTCTCAACTCTAGGTATTTGTTTGTAATTCTCCTAGAATAGAAACTGTAGTATCATATATTACTCTCTACTCATAATCATATTCATACCTATAGTTATGGATTTGGCTTAGTTTTATTATGATTTCTTTAAAAAAGATCTTATCTTCTTTGGTTAATTTGACCTTTAAGAGAGGAAAAAATTTTCATTCATGATAGAATGCTGGCTTTCACTAGTTAACTTTTATCCACACACTTAGTCCACCGTCAGATTAAAAATTCTAATCAAGAACCATAATTTGATACAATTTTAAATCTACTTACCTAATTAAACTCTACTTTTATAAATTATATTATCTTATGTAAATTGCGTGTGTCAAATCAAAGTAAACTAGTGCAATGTAAACAAAAGAATATCCAACTTAAAATCTGTTAGCTTATAGATGAATCTATAGAAAAAATATTTTAAGGACTGTGAGATTAAATTTTTAGAAATATATACAAGGTTAAATTAAAAATTTATCAATTCAAAACAAAATATTTTTTTTTTGGAGTTAAAATAGAAAAATATTAAACGACCTTATAACTGTCTGCGGGAGGAGACCGTTAATCTACGTTTCCTCTGAAGTCTACGTCCAACGATACGAACGACTTCAGAATGCTCACCTGACCCACTCCTCTCTGGCACGCTTTTCTATGTTTTCTTTTTTAGGATATTGGAATTATTTGAGAATAGAATTTTTTTTTTTTGGCCCATCAGAATAAAATTAATTCATCAAAATATATAAATGCTTATTGATACAGTCCGTGCTTGACTTATGGGTTTCACAAAAGATTAAAAAATGTATTTTTTATTTTTTATTAAATTTTTAATTAAAATATAATAAGTATATAATTTTTTAAATAATAAAATGACTAGTTATAATTTTTATAATTTTTTAATTAATTAAAATATACCCTTGTTATATTTTAATTAAAAATTAAAAATTTATTATATTTTAATTAAAGAATAAGATGATAAAAATATAATCTAACTCAATTAGTTCATAAAATTACATCTTCATTAACATATTATATCAACTAGGCTATGTCTGGTTATCATTCTGCAATATAATATTTTTCTAATATTTATTATATTTTTATAGTTATTATTTAATAATATTTTTTATCAATTTTTAAAATAAAAATACTTAGACTATTTTTTATCCATTTTATTTGCTTTTTTTCATTATTTTTCTCCCTTACATATAAAAGATTATCTTAAACCAAACATTACTTTCTGTACGGCTTTTCGTCATCCATTCCTAGCACCTTGGGTTAATGAAAGTTTTAGTCCAATTAAGGCTCTTGGTTCGTGGAATCAAATATTCACTATAGCAAAAGCAAAATCCCACATTTCTATCTTACTTTTGTTTGAATTTGGAGTAAGTTTATGAGTAAGTACAGCTTTTATTTTTATCCAAAACATGTCATGATTTCCTTTATTTTAGCTCATCATTGTTAGAAAAAGTTTATTTGATCTTTCAAAGATTGTGACATTATTAATTTGATATTTTACAAGAATTTTAGATTACTTTAAGAGTATGGGGGAACATTTTAATTTTAATTTTCAGAAGATAAAATAATATTGATATAATGTCTTAAATAAAAAATATATGAAATTAAAATAGAATCCTATGAAATTTGTAAAATATTAAATTAATAATCACAAGGGGTATAATAGAATTTTTGTCGATGAATAATAATAAAGTAGGAGATTTCATAGATTTTAAATCTTTTAAAGTAAGAAAGAGATAAAAAGAAAATAAAAAATAAGTGAAAAATATAGTTATAAAACCAAAACGAAGCAAGCAATTGAATCAATTCATTTGATTTCAAAGTGGACTAAAGAAAAAAAATCGATAAAAAATCAACCTATTTAACACTAAATTGATTAAAAATCAACATTTTATTTAAAATAAAATTTTATTATTTTATTATAAAAATTTATGATATTTTATAAATTTTATTCAACTCATTTTACATTGATATTATATGTAAAATATTTTAACCATTTTTATATTTTTAAATATTTATATCTATTTTAAATATTATTTTATAATATATAAAAAAGGCACAACACAAGAACTGGAACATGTTGAGGGGGATGGCATGCAGGTGTTCTTTAATTTGCCTCTTGCACATGATGATTCCCTTGGAGGGTCCCCTTCCCATAAACACAACCTTTTTCATTCAATATTGCTGGCCCAATCCCACATGCACCTCTCTACCTCATTTTTCCTCTTCCACACGACTTTTTCTTCATTTGTTTCCTACTCACTCGTTCCTTCCTTACAAACCCTGTAATAGAAATAACCTTGTTACGCTACTTTAAAAAAAAAAAAACAATAAAAAAACAAGATATTATTGAATAATAATTCTAAAAATATAATAAATATTATACAAAATTAACAGAAATAAATTACCTCTTCCACCGTCTAACCAAATGAGCCGTAAAGTTTTTTTTTTTTTTTGAATTTTTGTTCATACTGTTTTCTCTTTAGATGATTTTGAGGATTCATAATCTCTCACTAACTTGATATATTTAATATATTTAATCTCAAATTGCTCTGAAAAAATTAATTTACGTACAAATTTTTCCTTTTATGTTCACTTATTGTGGTACTTCTCCTCCCTTTTTTCTTTTTGCCTATTTCCCAAAAACAGAACCCCAGAAAAAGAAGTGACTTGCCAAAGTTACTGCATTATAGATACAGACCCGCAACACAACAATTCACTGAATTGAGACGTCAAATGGATCAATATTTGCAATGTGATTAGGGTAACGCATATCCTTCAATCAATCCTTGATTAGGAGCTCAATTATGGTGTAACATTTAAAGCTCTCATGTGGCTTACATTTTTCAGTCCATTTCAAATTAAAGATCAACCTTTAAGAATGGATTGTCTAAATTATTTCCTGACAATCTCCCCCAACCACCTCGTAACAGGGACACCATCTTTTTGTCAACATCTAATTATTCAGGTGCGTTTGCTCGATTGACAAATTGACAAGATGGAGCTATGTTAGTACGCATTCACAATTATATATATGTGTCTTGTTTTAAACGACTGTTGATTCTAATTTTATTTTAAATCCCCAAACAAACTTATAAGTAAATATTGCTTAAATGTAAAGAAAAGAAATATGAAAAGTGAGGTAGAAACACCCCGTAAGGCCATAACCATTAACCAGAATAGAAATTTACAGTGCTATCCCGCAGTGTTACTAGATCAAGCAACTCCAAACTCTGGAACGGCTTGCCAAGCCGAAGCCGAGATGAGAGGGCGGCTATGCCAACCCAACGTCAAACATCCTTCGTTCTCTTCCACACAATAACCCTCAGCCGAGAACAGAGTCAAGAGCATGCTGGCTTGCTTGAAAGCATTTGACCCCAAATGCAGAGCCCTAAACCCGGCTTTCCCGAGCCGATCCCTCCACTTAGCTAGCGGCTCGTGCCTCTCCACCCGAGCCGATCCCTCACAGCATACCACGTTGCATATCTCCTTCTGTATGTATATCTCGGCTAAGGCTTTATCCGGCTGGAGTGAGCAAGCCTCTAGCGAGTCGAACATGGTCGAGTAATAATACAGAGCTTCCGTGAACCGGTCTAAGAATCCGGTTTGGTTATGATTCGCTTCTTGCTCCACTACTGTCATGATTTTCGGGTTCAGGCTCCTGATCCAACTGAGGACGGATTCGATGCCGGGTTCTCTTATCGGATCGGACCCGAGGAGGCGGTGAAGCTGCATGATGGAGTTCACCACCACGGCTTCTTTTGGGCTTACCTGAAGCATCCATGGCTTCACGTCTTCGAGTCTCGAAGCGGCCACTCCACGGAAGGCGAATCGGACGTTGACGGAGCGAGCTAACTCGGCGAGTCGCAGCCCAATTTCGCGAAGAGTGTCGCGGCCGTCTGGAGACGGAGGGCCAATGCCGGTCAACCTCAGCAAGGGGGGCCCACCGTGACGGAGGGCCAGAGCCTGAATCAGAGCAGGCCATTGGAGGCCGTGCATAAGGTTGAAGTCGATGACGTGGACGCAATCGTGGCCGTTGAAGGACTCCAGGATGGCCTGGTTCGCCGTGAAGTGAGCGAACTTCAGGTAAGGACAGGCCTCGTAATAGTGATGGTACAGAACCTCGTCCTCGTACGGCGAGCCGGTGCAGTAGCCGGAGCCGATGGTCTGTTGAGTGAAGATCCGGCGGCTCAGGGCGTCGATGAAGTATCTGGCGACTTTTCCGATGCCGCAGCTGGTGTTCACGTGGGCCAACAAACCCTGCATGTCCTCGATGAGCGAGCCGGCGAGAGCTAGCTCGCCACGTTGAAGAGAATTCGCACAGGTCATCAGCATGTGGACCAACCTTATCCCAGAGTTTTCTTCCATTGATGTTATCACCGTCAATTGCTGAAGTTGCTGGTGCTGAGGAGCGAAGCAATGGTGGTTCTGATTCTGAGACATTTTATAGTCCACGACCCAGCGATGATCAGCCGTCGTTTGATCAATCAACGGACCAGTTGGGAGATCCGGAAACTCCGAGAGATCGGACGGTAGAGAAACGGTCTGGTTTAATTCGGTGAGAAGAGTGTCGACCCAGGAGCCGATATCGGAGGGGTCGTAGTGTACAGTATCGGAAGCGAGCTGAGAAATGTCGGCGGCGGAGTTGACCATGACGTTCTCGAGGCGCTCGAGACGTCGAGCCACTTGATGTAGCTCCGACGACTTGACCTTGTATCCGGCGCCAGCGAGGAGACCGTCCATCTCTGCCGTCTTGGTTCCGAAACTCGAGGAGCTACCACTGGAGGAGGAGGAGCCGCCGCCGGATGGATCATAGGACCCCATGAACGAGAGAAAGCAAAGCTGGGTTCAACGAAATTTGCTACTCTACTCACCCACGAGCTGAAGTTGGGTTTCTGTGGGATTCGTTGATCATGGCGGAGCAATAAAGAGACAGGGAGAGAGAGAGAGAGAGAGAGATGGGTTTTTATGTGCGTGAGAGTGGGAGTAAGTAGGTATTGAGAGTGAAAAGTGACTGATGAAAAAGAGGGAGGGAGAGAGAGAGAAAGGGTTTCTGGTTGTGAGAGAAAGTGAGAGAGATGGAGGGAAAGTGAAGGGGGTGACAGTATAATGTATGACAATGAGGTGTAGCTATCTATCAAATTGATAGATAGATACTATGTAAACTCTGGTTTTCCCATAGGTACCCTAATCTCGGGGGTAATGTGCCCCGTATGTTTTACCCCTTCTCAAATCTTAAATTGACTCTGAAACCAGGCAACCTAAGCTATAAACTAGGTGCCCAACCCTACATGCGGTCCGCTCTTGGGATTTGGGAGGTACACTGACCCAAACAAGGGGTATCATCTGCCCTCTGGTCTACCACAAGTGGGATAATTCTGTGCTCACTGCTCAGAGTACCGCAAACTCTGTTAAAAAAACAGCGAATTACTGTAGTTCACCTGACTGAATCTCAGTAGAATATCCCCCCTACACTGCTGTTAAATATCAATTCCCACCAAAAACCCGCTTCTTAACCTTCTTCATTAAGGTTTCTACACGGTACATTTCACATGATGCACCATTTTTTCGTTTTACTCTGACACCCCTTGGTTTCACGAGTTAGCTTTTCTTTCTTCATTTGGCAGACTCTGTGCAGATGATGAAACAGTAGTTCAGAAGCCAAGCCCCTGCACCAAATAAGGTAAGAACCTTTTAAATATGGCTCACAGCAGGACAGATCACATTTTAGTTCTCCAGAGGTTGAAGGGTCGTTTTTAGAGTTTCCTAGCTTCCCCGTTATCTAATCGTCACCCCAATTCTCTGTGACACTAATTAGAGAATGATGATCCATTTTAGTGCTCCAAATTGAAACATTGTCACTGTCATTACCTTCGTAATCATTTTGCAGTCTTAGTTAAGAGGCGTACAGATATCTAACCCGTGCCCAAAACCCTTTTTCGAGCGTAATGAGCTCTGCGTTAAGTTGTCATTGTCCTCGTATTTATTCCCGTCCCAATTATATTCATCTAAAAGGCTTGTAAAGTTAAAAAATTGCAGCTCTGTGTAGTCACTCTGTGCATGGCTCCTGATGGAAAGTCTTGAAGAAAGCACTCATTTTATGCTTGTCTTTTCCTGGACTATGTACAGCTAATAATTTAAATGCTTTCTGCCATGCCCTAACTCACAGAAAAGATTTTAGTTTTGCTCAAACTTAAATCCAATTTTACAGGTCAATGGCTTTTTTCAATTTGTGGTTGTTTCCATTTGCAAGTGCCATTATAAGCCATCTCTTTACTTGCTTAATTATTAGTTACTACTCATACTTTGAAAAAACATATTTGATTAATATCTCATTGTTAGGTACCTCAAAAGTACAGTATTTCTTTTCATGGCATGATGTCATTACGATTCAGAATATTCCTCTCAGAGCCATGTGTCATATAGAGGCATCTACAGGTATAATTGCTGCTAAATCAATAATAAATATCTGCATCCAACATCATTTGAAGTAACAACAGATTAAATTATGTGATTTTATATCATATTTAAGACAAGGAGAGATTAAACTAGTTCATTTACGATATTCACAACTTTGCAACTTGAAAAATGTGGGGCACCCCAGCCTGTATTATATTAAGAACACTTATGGGATTGAGAAGGACTATTTCTACCTTAAACTAGGAACCCCTATATCTAACTCTCTATCTCTCTCCCAAAGACGTAGAGATTCAGGCAAGATATAAGAAATTAAGAATAGAAAGAGAGAGCGATAAATCTGTTTATTAACCCAATGAGTCAATTTTGAAACAGGGGTGTGCTCAAATTCTAATGACTGAACCTTTGAGGGCCTCAAGATGACAACTTTCGTGTTATTCACAATGGCCCAAGCACTAATTCAAGTGTCCATTCTCTTTCATCCTATGACTGGGGAGTAGGCCATAAAAGTTTAGGCTTAAAATATGAGGCAATTATTGAGAGTGAGACAGACAAAGATCAGTGGAGTTTTGATGCTAAAAGGCCATATGCACAGAGAAATATTTGATTCGGTATGATATTCATAAAAATTCAATAAAATAGTAATACCAATCCAAAATTGTGAAAAGCCATTCCTGGTATAGCCGATTGAGGTGGTCCACAGGCGAAGGAAAAACTAAAAAAAAAAGAAATGGGACCATTTCCAAACCCCCAAACGCTTAAAACAGGATTACTAAACAAAGAAAAAAGAGGTGGGAAAATTAAAAACAGGGGAATTAGGAAAACGAACTAAATTATCTAAAGGGAGAGAAATAAAGTATTGGGGGGGTGCATGAGAGAGGTTTGTTTTTTGCAAATCCTCATTGGGTTTTAAAATGAAATAGAGGAGAATTTGTGGATTGTAAGAAGTGGTCCTGGGAGTGTTAAACATGGGACCATATAGGAAGGTGGAAAAAGCAGAGGGATTTATTAAGGGAAGCAGAATTAGGCCACGTAATAGTACAGAGTGTGCGTGGAAATCAAGAAGGGTTTGAAATCAATGTGTGTGGGAGTGAAAGCGAGAGGATGAGGATCGGGACCAAAGAGGTTCCCTGTGAGAACGTGTTCTGTTTGGGACAGACAAGTCTATAATTTGCCTCCATTCCGTTCTTTTTGCTGACACCGTCACGTTATTGCATCTCCCAAATCATACACAAAGTGAATGAGTGAGTGAGGAAAAGTAGGGAAAGCAACGGTTCAACACCAAGGTGTGGGTCAATATTCCCAATCAATTTGATTTGGTTACTCTTTCTACAACCAAATTTTACTGGTTTAATCCAATAACAATGCGAGACTTCAATATTTAATGAGTAAATGCAAGTTGCATAGTTAAAAAGGGATAAACTAATGGATGTAGAACCAAATAGCTTTCAATGATAGAAGTTGAAAAAAGTTTATAATATTAAAAAAATTTTAGTATATTTTTAATTATATTCTGTGCAGTATTACAAAAAATTTATTTTGATCTAACAGTGGTCAAGTGTTCTGTTATCAGAGGAGGAGTGAGCGTAAACTTTACACGTTTCATTATCAATTAAAATTAAAAGAATTAGAAGTATATGTTATAAAAATTTTCACAGAGATGAGCGTATCTTATTGTTCTGATAAATATTATTCATAGCAGATAAAATTTTGCCACACTACTTGGGAGGACACACCGGTGCACGTGAATTTGCAGTTTTTAATATCACGTACCAGCTAATTACTTAAATGGCTTAAGAAAAAATTTATTGAAAAAAATGCTCTTGTTATGATTATGATATTTGAATATTGTATCAGTAATGATAACTGATAACTACAAACTTATAACATTGCTGTGCTTATCTATCTAATATCACAAGTTAGAGAAGATTTGCTCATATGGGTGCCGATATTAAGACAAACATAGTGCCAGACACCACAGGTGTTTTGCCTAAAATGTAAATTGAAGAGTTGGTCTTGAGTAATATTTTAAAATTTGTATTGATCATTGAACTAAAATAAATAGTGATTGATGGTTTAAAAATTTAATTGTAGTTAAATTGAGATTGAATCATTTTTTAAAAAATATATAAAACAACTATAATATATATATTAAATATTTTATAATTAATTAGATATATATTGTAAATTTATATTTAAAAATATAAATAAAATATTTATATATGATAACAAAATTATATAAAATGAAATAGATAAAGTTCAATAAATATTATAAATCTCTATTACAGAATATCAAAATTTAGATTTAAACCAAAAACAAAAAGATTTTTGACTGATTTATAAACAAATCATCCAGTTTTTATGATTTTTTATTAAACTTTTTACCCAATCGGTTTTTAAAGTCAATCAAACTAGAGTTATGATTGATTTTTTGATCCAACCAACTAATTTGGTCCGATTTTCTCAACATCACCTTGAGTTTTTTTTTTTTTTCCTCCAAACATGTTGATTATATCTTATAGTAATGTAACAGAAGAAGAGGGCAAATACTAGAAAGAATGCCCTTACTTTTCTTATTACAGTGAATGGTGTTTTAGAGTTTTTATTCAAAATTAAAAATAAATAAATAATTTTTAAGAAATTTGTTTTTTTACACAGACTTAATACAAATGACCTTGCTCCCAAGATATTTCACAGAAGAAACAAAGAAGGCAAGAAAGGAAAATCTACTTTAACACTAAAAATAAGAAGATGGGCAAGTATATATTCAAATTGTGTTCAATTATTACAATGTAAGTTCAGAGGAGAAGCTTATAAATCCTACCATGTTGCAATTAGAGTCCTATTTATATACAAATTGTCCCTTTGCTCTAATGTCAGATCTCCTCTAGGCTTGAAGAAGACATGCCACGTAGGGTCCAATTTTCTTAACCGTCTTGGTAACTAGATTAACCGCTATGAACAATGTTGGAGACAAGGAAAAAGAAAATTAGGATTCTCTTCAATTTTCAAAAAGTTAATAATACAAATTTTGGAGAGAGAAATACACAATATTATAGGGTTCACGTTAAATAGATCACACATAATGTATTTTCTTTTTTTCGAATTAACAATATTAATTACTTGAAAAATTGAGGATTAGATCCAAAGTTGTAGGCGAGATTGAGAAAATTTTTATTATTTTATTATTAATTCACACTTACTTACGAGTGCAAGTGCAATGCATAAATGACGTAGCAGCATAAGCAAAATCTTTTAATATATGTAAGAATTTTTTGGACTTGGCGCTGAATTTGGATGATCCTCCATGTAAAGGTGTCTCAGGATTGCTTGGGTAAAAGCTTTCGCCTTTCAGGTGGGGGTGGGTGAATAGCTTTGAAAAAAGATATGGATGAGTGATTGACCTTTTTATAATTCGGGAGGCTATTAAATTATTAATAACCCAGAAAAGCTTCCAAATCACAGTGATGCTCATTGGTAGATGAGCTTAACCTTTTTAAGGTTAAACAGACAAGAATTATAAAAAAGGAAGTTAAACACAAAAGAGTAAAAGATTAATGTAAAAAATGATTGGGAAGTAGATGTAATCATGCAACTGGGGACGTAGAAAGCAAAGCAGAGCACGCGTGCACTAGATGGTGTGAGATGAGTCACGCTGCCAATGACATGAAAAGGAAGATCACAATTTACAACTTTTTTTTCATCTGAATCCTCTGAATTTTAAGAGAGGAAGTGAGAAGAGAGAAAAAGAGATGAAAGCGAGACACATACGTATTATATGGTTTCCACACAAATAGGTCTTTTTTTTTTTTTTCTTATTTCACCGGCAGTACTTCAGATAATCTAAACATTTCTCACATCACTTACTTTATTGATCCTTTTGACTCTGTTGCCACACATACTATGCTGGTCCAGGACTTTAAGAAATTTGGTTAACTTTATACGTACTTCTGCTGAAATAACAAGAAACATATCAAGAGTCAATCAGATAATTCTACAATAAGAATAACACGCATTTAATTTAAAACCTGTGGATGACACTTCTAAAGAAAATGGCAATTTGGTGATGCTGGCAAAATCAGTGGTTTAGAGCCAGAACCCAAGTTTCTCCCCCTAGGGGTGGGCTCAAGCTTGACTTCAAACTCAATATTGGATTAGGCCTAACCTGTTTTTAATCCCAAAGTCCAAGCCTAACTCTAACTAGCTTTGTTAGGTATAATTCTTTTTAAAATAAATTATTATATAGGTCCTTGAAAAATATTCTGTTATCAATTTAGTTCTTGAAGGTTGACTTTCATTAATTTAATCTTAATTTTTTTAAAAAAATATGTTATTTCAATCCTGACTCTAAATGAAGATTAAATTTATTACAATAAATTTTTATGTCATGACTAAAATGATGTATCTTTGAATCATTAGGACTATTTGATGGCAATAAGCTTTCAAAAATTAAACTGATGATAGTGGTGTCCTTCAAAGATTAATTTGGTAGTTAACTCTTTTTTTAATAAATAAACAAATAAAATTCAAACAAATTATATTTAAATAACTACATAAAAAATTTTAAAACATTATGATAATATCTTTTCCGTGTGCGCGCGCGCGCACACACACACACACACACATATATATATATATATATATATATCAGTTCGAGTGAGGTAAGCTCAGTTTGAGGATTAAAGTCTAAACTTGACCTAATTTAATAAGAAAAAAATTTAGATGCATAAATATTTCTAAAACTTATATTACATAACCCTTATAAAAAGAATTCTCCATATGTTACATTTATTAAAAAACCAAGTTTGGCTCAGATGATATTTGATGCATTTAAATACGATATATATATATATCTTGCCCTTTTTTAGGCCTTCTTTCTCCTTTGTCGAAAAAAAAAAAACCCTAAAAACAAATACTTTAAAAACTTCACTTGAATTAGATCACATCCCAATATCTAAGGTTGCACACATTGCTCAGTGGCCTGGCCAACTTCATTCCACCCAATCATATTGGACTAAGTTAGACTAGGTAAAAAATAAAATAAAATAAAATAAATGGAACTAAGTTGAATTAAAGCAATCATATTGGCTAATTTTGCTTTGCCTAACCTAATCCGATATCATATATATATATATATGTATATATATATTTAATATTTTACAATAACTTATATAAAAATATTTTTTTAGAGCCCATTTCTAATTTTCACCTAAAAAAAATCCAACCAAACTGATTTGACTCAGCGACTTATTGAACTAACCCAGACCAAGCATCAAACTTAAAAAATTAGTTCAGTGCTAAATCAAGCTAGACACCAAACTAGACAAATACCTAGCCCGTGTGTACTCCTAACAATATCACGGGTTTGGTGCTAATTCCCACCCTACCTACTTTAAAAAGAGGGAACCAAAAATTAGTTGACCTACGAGAAGAAAAAGAAAACACAAATAGGCCATGCCTGTAACAATTGTAATCTGACTTTGTCGTCAATCCAGTAATTCGAGAATGAAGGGTTCGTTAACATCCGCAAACCTCAGACTCAAGTCAGATGGCATTTTAGGCCCATTGATGTTAGCTGGCTTAACAAGCCAGGAAGTTAGTGAAGGCAACACGGGAGATTACATGGGGATATGGATGCTAATTTAAAAGATGAGTTCTTTCAGTGTCACTATGAGTGACCAAATGCTACCCGATTTGAATAATTCGCAAAAAGTCTTAAATTTAAACCTCTTGACCGTCACTTGTATCCCCCCACCAAAAATAATTATTCCTTGTTCAGAGGAACTGCAAGTCGTGTTTGAGCTTTTGTGATTTGACAACGGTGGAAAACCTGCCATTCAGTTATGTAGTCATGCTGCTTAGGTTTCTCTTCATATGCCCTTCGCACTACTATTTAAAGTTTAAATCTCTGCTTTAATGTTGGATCAAGATGATTAACAAAGATGCTTTGTGTTTCTTTTTATTTGCCTGTGATACGGAGAGCTTGGCTAACTTCTACTCAAGCTCTGTTCATCCTAGTGATGGTCATTCACAAACAATTGACAGTCTTAAAATTTCAAGGCTTCACTTCTATCAGATCCTCTTCTTCTTCTTCTTTCCTTGCTACGTCGACAAGTTCCAGATCAGCTACATATGCATCAGTCCCAAGCATAAAATTCGTGAGATTCAGATAAGATGAGAAGTTCAGTCCAAAAGAAATGATTATGACGATAAAAGAAATTCCTTGGAACAATACGGTCTAGTATATTCAATGGCTAGCATTCAATATGCACGAATTTGACCCACATGTCAAACTGTTGAAATTAAATCTTGGCCATTGATTGTACAAACACAACATTGTACCCACTAATTTCTCCCATAAGAAAGCACATAATCAATTGATCAGAATTTGAAGCATTTGTCCCATTCATCTTTCATTTCTTTTCAAAAGGAGTTACAGGGAAGAAAGCATTAGTCCCGCCACGCGAGGGATATAACAGCACAGCAAAAATAATTCAAGGTCCAAGCTTTTGTAGGAAAAGCTCTCGAAAATCTTTCTTGGACTGTAAGTTTCTTTAATATAGCTTGGGAAGATCGGAAAGATAATCGAACAATTATTCATAAGAATATGGGGCGAGGCAGTACAAATCATGCATGTCTTTACATTTATTCAAGATAACTATTTGAACTCACTGAAAAGCTGGATGCTCTTAATTTTAGAAGTCAAGATTGAAAAAATGCAGAAGAGGAATTAGTCAGAAAACTTGTAGTTGCTCTACTTTCAGGCAAGCCTGTTACAGCAGAGAAATTTTATTGGAAAGATTGAAGGGAAAATCCATTCTAAATGATATCCACTTGCCAAAAGATTTCAACAGTAACCGCCTTCTCTGATGGTAAACAAAGTATACAGAACTCTATACTCAAGGATTTTATAAATATAACTTCAGAATAAGAACAATCTAAGATTGGAATTTCACTGCTTATAAGGAGCATTTGAAACTTTTTCCCTCAACTATGATCACTGTGGATTCAATTATTTAAAAAGCAGCAAAATTTGGGTTCACAGAGTCCCAGAGGATCTATCCTAGAACTAGATATAAGAACCAGAATTCAAAGCACCCACCAAGTTTTTATCATAACACAAAAAATGAAGCTGGTACTACCAACTTAAGTAACTCATCAAAGACAACATCCTTAGATACAACACCAGCATTGTTTATGCAGGTAGTAACTCTCATGCGTAAAGTCAGCAGCATTATAAAACAGGTATTTCATTGGCCGCTAGTTATATCTAAAGACAGTCAAAATTTATACCATATATATCAGTATAATCCATAAAACAGTGTCACTGTCAAGCACTCAATGGCATAGCCACCTTAAATTCGGCAGTGAATAGTCCTAAAAATGAGTTCATTTTCTGGATTGTTTATGCAGGTAGTAACTCTAATGGGTAAAGTCAGCAGCATTATAAACAGGTATTTCATTGGCCGCTAGCTATATCTAAAGACAGCCGAAATTTATACCATATATATCAGTATAATCCATAAAACAGTGTCACTGTCAAGCACTCAATGGCATAGCCACCTTAAATTCGGCAGTGAATAGTCCTAAAAATGAGTTCATTTTCTGGATTACCCACTCCCAACCTCCTGACTAGTGTGATGGAGCTATCAGGGTTACAATTGTGTTTAATTTGAGATACGAAGAGACAAGAGATCACCCGCTGTCTCTTTAACTAATTTTGTTTCTCCGAAGCATGGGACTTTGCTGCTGCTTAACAGTGACTTGCAATACAAACCCCAAAATTGTTACAATTGAAAAGAAGGTTATAGTAAATTCAATGACAAACTATATACATGTTAATATATTTTATCAAAAATGCAAAATTTTGTTAGATGGCCAACCAGAAACAAAAAGGAACTAATAGGATTTTGTACAAATTTGAGATACACTTTAAGACCAGTAATGAGCAGGACAAATGGTAATAAGCTGATCCCAACTTCTAACCAAAGACGACGACAACAACAACAACAAAAAACAAGTCTTTTTCTACTAGGTAGGACTTTGCTGCTGTCTCTTTTAACTAATTTTGTTTCTCCAAAGCACGGGATTTGGAGCTGCTTAACAGTAACTTGTGTTGCAATATCACATAAAAGCAACACACAAACCCCAAAATTGTCACAATTGAAAAGAAGGTTACGGTAAATTCAATGACAAACTATATGTGTTAATATATTTTATCAAAAATGCCAAATTTTATTAGATGGCTGACCAGAAACAATATGGAACTAATAGGATTTCATGCAAATTTGAGAGACACTTTAAGACTAGTAATAAGCAGGACAAATGGTAATAAGCTGACGGTAATGACAAGCCTCCGAAGTCCCAACTCCCAACCAAAGATGATGACAACAACAACAACAAATAAGACGTTTCCGACTAGGTGGAATAGGCTACATGAATCAAACAATACTATAAAGTTTTATCATAAATCATATTTTTAGATAAACCATTTAAATCTAAATCATTCTTAATAGTTATGCCTATAATTTTTTTTAGTGTTCCTTTACTTCTAATTATTGGACTACTCTCTATCTAATCTACTCTTCTTACTAGATTTCTATAGGCCTTCTTTATGCATATTCAATCTATCTAAAGCGCGATTCTACAATCTTTTTCACAATAGGTGCATTTTGAACTTTTTTTTAATACATTCATTTATAATTCTATTTTGTCTGATGTGTCCATTTATCTAACGCAATATTCTCATCTTTGCAATATTGACCTTATTTTTTTATTTGCTCTTTATTATCCAACATTCAATCTCATACAATATTATAATTCTTATAGCTATGCAGTAAAATTTATCTCTGAGCTTAAGTGATACTCTTCTATCACAAATAACATCCAAAACACTCCTTCATTTCATCTACTTTATTTGAATCTTATAGTTTTCATCTTCCTCTATTTCCATATCATGTTGTATAATAAATCCAAGATACAAAAATTGTGTGACTTGTGGTGTGATATGTTTTCCAATTTTTACTTTTACACTAGACTTAGTGTGCATCTTACTAAATTTACATTCTATATACTTCATTTTACTTTTACTTAAATGAAATTTATGTGCTTCCAAGACTAGTTTTTACATCTGTAACTTCTCATTTAATTCCTCTCTCGATTTTTCAATTTTTCAATTAGGATTATATCATCTACAAAAAAATATATTGTGGCATCAACTCTTGGACCTATTCAATGAGTATATCCAAGACTAAAGTAAAAAGATACAAGTTCAAAGTTGATCTTTAATGTAGGCCAATGGTTATCAAAAAATCTTTTGTGGGCTCACCTTTTGTTCTTGTACCAATTGTAACCATATCATATATATTCTAAATTATTCAAATATAAGCAATACGAATTCTTTTTTCTTTAGAGCCTTCCACAAAATCTCTCTTGCCACCCTATCATATGCCTTCTTCTAATCAATAAATACTATATGTAAGTCTTTTTAATTCTTTAGATATCTCTCCATCAATTTTCGTAGCAAATATATTGCTTCTATAATTGACCTTCCTAGCATAAAACCAAATTAATTCTTTGTAACATGAGTTTCTTGCCATAATTTCCATTCAATTACCCTCTCCTATAACTTTACAATATGGTTCATTAGCTTAATTCCCTTATAATTTGCATAATTTTGTATGTTCCCTTCATTCTTATAAATAGAGAGTAAAATACTTCTCCTTTACTCATCTTGCATTTTCTTTGATCTCATAATATTGTTAAACAATTTTGTAAGTCAACTTATGTCGTTTACTTGTAAACCCTTATATACCTTAATAAGTATATTATGTGGTCTAACTCCTCTATCATTTTACATCCTCTTTAATGCTTCTTTAACCTCTAACTCTCAAATCTTACAATAAAAAGTATAATTTCGGTCCTTCTCTTTAGTATCTAGCCTATTCAAATGCAATAAGATCTCGTATCTTTTATTAAATAATCTATGAAAATAATTCTCACCTTTTCTTAATATTAGACTTTCCTTTCTTTATTCTTAATGTATTTCACTTAGTCTACATTTCTTATCTTTCTTTTCTTATTCGTATCTAGCTTGTAAATACTTCTTTCCCCAAAGACACAAAAGAAAAGTACATCAAGACAGAGATATAATATTTGATCTAGAAGTTCTTTGTCCAGTGACGTTTGGGTTTATGAAAATCAGAGAGCAAACAACAATATGTAAACCATAAAACAACAGCAAAGTTTCATCAAGGAAAGCAAATGACAATTTCATATCAGAAAGAAAATAACAGCTCATATTGCCTAAAGAATCCCACAAATAGTTGTTGCTAGGGAAAAGACTGCAAATGCACTGCTTAGAAATGCAGTGCTGGCTAAAAATAATATAAATTGTCATACAGAAGCATGTTTACCAGATGTGCCTTTTCCTTCACTCTCATCCTCCAAATTATTGACATCATAATCATTTTCAATATCTGACTGCTTAGACACCATTGTGTCACGTTGTGTTGGAGCATTCCCACGTCCAGTGACTGACTGTTGATAAAGAATTCCCCCTACAATGGTAAAAAGCAGACAAACCAGACCGAACGGGCTAGCATGCTTATCCCAAATAACCACATTGATGGCCACGGTAAGAAACTTATTAACCACCCCAGTTACAGTAAATGCTGTTGCTGAAATAGCCTTTCTAGCCGCAAAGCCAAAGAAACTGATGAGCAAACCGAATACACATGACAATGATACAGCAGAAAATGCGGCAAAGTCGAACAAATTCCCCGAGTTTGATCTCAAAGCAGCAAAGACTTCAAAGTTCTCTCCCGTCAGAAACCAAAATATAGGAGCCATCATAAGGGACAACAGATTATTGTACAGCACAAAACCCCATGTGTTCAACCCAAGATTCATGACCATATGTTTGATATAAACCATCTCGGTAGTAATTGTCACCAAATACGCAAATGCCCATGAATAGGCAGTCAGAGTAAAGGCAGAATCAGTGGCTACATACCCAATAGCTCCCCCAAGAATGATCACCAGCGACAAGAATGTGGCCTTTGATGGGCATGGTTGCTTCCTAAAAGTAGTGTCTGCTATAGCGACCAGAAGAGGAGTTAAGGATCTGAACACTATGAAAGTGTCCACGTTGGCATGTCGAAGAAGATTGGTATTGGTAAAGATTGCTAGATAGAAAACCCCAGCAGCAGGCAAGAATTTTTTGGCGGTCTCCGCGGTAAAAGGATCATGTTGTAAAAACCCCAGTTTCCCTAAAGCCCAAACTCCCAGGGCCGAAGTCAGATACTGCAATGCAGTTAAGAGGCCAGGGTAATTGAACTTGGTAATAGCATACTTGTTAATGATCGCAAGCAAGCTAGAACAGAGTGCATACGCAACCACAATACTGCTTGTGGTGTAGTACGTCTTTGTGGCATCAACTCGAATTGAAGGCATCGTCTAACTCTTTCACCAAATTCACAGCCTAATCTCTTATATCTTGGGAAAATTAGAAACTGAACCGAGGGAATGGTGCAGAAATTAATTGAAATGACGCACTAAACGACATCATAGCGAAACCACACTTCTGGGTATTCAAAAAATTGTTGGATTTTGCACATAAAAAATAGATTTTGGAAAAGGGAAAACCGCCAGAGTCAAGAATGACGGTGAATAGCCATAAAAAGAGTGAGTAAAAGCATGGAAAAGAATCCCCAAACAGAAGGAGGGGGTCAGGTCACCGACGCAAACAACGTAGATCTTGAAGATAGAAGAAGAATTCGAATGACCTCTATCGGATTCAAAAAAGAAAAAAAAAAAATCTCTAATGGCAAGGGAGGAGTGAGAGGTCGCATATGTACAATGAAAGCAGAGTTGAAAAAAGTGCGTTGATTTGGGCAACGTACTGCGGAGGGTATGCGTGAGAGGAAGCAATTTATGGAGCTCGGTGGACCCAGCCTAGCAGAAATGGACCTACTCGCCCAGAGGCCTTGTTCACACCGATGGGGAGCCACCCTACATAATAGAATAGTGTATTGCCCCCTCAAACGGGCAATATGAAAAAGAAGGATAATTTAGGATTAAAAATTATACTCAATTTTTTAAATTTATTTCTATCAATAAAATTAATTTTATAAAAATAAAATTATTTAATTATCTATAATATTTATTAAAAATAAAATCACAATATCATATTAAAATATAACACCAATTTAACTATTATCACATTAAAAATAAAATTATAATTTTTGTAATAGAAAATAAATTAAAAAAAAATCTTTATAATATATATTAAAATGTTAAGGGAATTAAGTATATTTTTTTAAATAAAAATATACCAAATATAATTTAACTAAAATTTTAGAGAAAGTTAACATAATTTACTCTTTAGATTTATAAAAGTAATGATTCGCATGACTCCAAAAGGAAGTTACACACATAATTATAGCTAGAAATTGTTATTTCTACCTTTTTTTTAATTTATATTTTTCTTATGATAATCACATCAAACAAAATCCGTCCATATCTTTTACATATAGTATCCTCCATTGGTTAATTATGGTAATCATAAATTGTTA
Source organism: Erythrophleum fordii (assembly GCA_032878935.1). Classification (NCBI taxonomy): domain Eukaryota; kingdom Viridiplantae; phylum Streptophyta; class Magnoliopsida; order Fabales; family Fabaceae; genus Erythrophleum; species Erythrophleum fordii. The sequence goes on from JAVQMF010000055.1 coordinate 4,818,558, forward strand.
TATTGATATTACTTAATTGCATTATTAAAAAAAATATTTAGCCTTTATATAATCATTGAAAAGATTCAAGTACTTACTTGTTTATAAGTAGATCTTGTAAATTTTTCTATATCACATAGCAGAAACACCATAGTTCAAAAAGTGGTATAGAAATTGATTAGAGAAAACTCATTTCTCTCATGTTTTTTCTCTCCCTGTTTTTCTCTTTTTTCTTTTTTTGGTTGAAAAAGAGTTTTCAATGTATGTTAACCTTTGTATATTATTTTTTTGACCCACAAAATTGACTCTTTTTAAATTCAAATAAAATAAAATGTTAATTGATTAACTCGAATTAGGTTATTGGGTGATAGGTGAACCCATTATAGATGACCTTTATATTCCCACATCTCTTACTCATATATAATAAGATGAATAACACTAAACTTTTCATTTTTCTTAGACTTCCATTCTAAGTGTTATACTATGATCACTTGGGCATAATCTTTAAGAGTTCTTCCACTAGAAATTCCATTATAGGACTAGTATAAGAAACACATATTATGCCCAAGTAATCACACACACACACACACACACACACACACACACACACACACACACACACACACACACATGCATGCGCACGCACACGCGCACACTTCCACAAGCACGTGCGCACACACACACAGAGTACACATTTATTTGTGTGTTTCAGATGACCTATATTCATCCATATATACTACATTCTATATTTATGATAAATCTAATCTTTCTTGAATTTAATCTTAGTTAGATTGCCTTCTCATATATATATATATATATATATATATATAGTATCCACACTTATGATGTTACTATAATAACTTCATAATAAGTATACCTCAAATACTAGTATAATTGTGTATATTTTAGGTAAGTTTCTTTTCACTCACATACTACCAAGATCAAAATCAATTGCTTTCCTAACACTACTCTTATAGATCAAATTATTATAATCATAAGACATATATTAAAGTATCAAACACTGAATCATCTTTTCATAATATGTCAAGGTCATAAAGACATCAATAAAATGGTTTCTTCCTTTTTGGGACACCCAGCAATGGTGTAAAAATTTATTCACTTGCTTCCTAATGTGATACTATCTAAATGATAGCTAATAAGTTAGCAAGTACACTAATAGCATAAGTAATAAAGCAAACCTTGAGTAAGGGTGTTGATCCCACAAAGATTTGTTAGTTATAATTCTACAAGTTTTTATAGGTTTAAGAGGGGTTAATTGTCACTTACTTACAATCTATGTATACATACTAGTAGCTCAAAATTTCCTAAGTGCCAATGACCCAATATAAGTGTTGTGTACAATTATAAAAAGGAAAAAAGAAAATAAATAAAATGACTTAACACTCAAGGACTTTAACTTAAAAGGAAAAAAAATCAAAGGCAGATCAAGTACATTGTACTGAGTTCATTAATAACACAATGCTTAATACTCGATGTTTTATTATCATGGAAAGCTTTTATCCTAATGTATAGTAGTTGACATAATGGACCTACCATCTATCTTAAACCTTAATCTTACCCTAAGTTGGCAAACCTAAGTTTAATTAGCTTTAAGAAGCATTAACACTCTTGAATTCTTAAAGTTAGACATCTGACAAAGTGGACCTATCTAGTATACCTTACTTTTAATCTAGCCTAATGAGCTGACATAGCAGACCTTGTCTAAACTAGCCTTGAGAGTAGGGTTATTACTAAACTATGAATTTGGGATTAACTATAAATGATTAAACTCCTAACTAGATGAATTCAAAAATGTTAATCCTAAGCTACACCCATCATAGGTAATGGTTGGTATGCACCTATAATTAATCACCCATGTGTATGGATAACAAAGTGGACCTAATATCATTATAGACTCAATTGCAAAATTATTCCATAGTTAATATTAACATCACTAATCAATAACTCCTAATTGGTTGAAATTAAAGATTGATGATTAATCAAACTAAGGAATAATAATAACACAAACATTAAGAGTAAATGCATACTTCCTATATAATAAAATCATAAGATATATCATCATATCAATTTAAACATAAGTTTCTAATCCTAAATTAACACAATAAAATTTAAAAAAAAAAAAACAAGTAGAAAAAAAAATAGAGAGAGAGAGAGAGAGAAAAAAAACCATAAGGAACAACAAATCTATAATCTAGCTTAAATCTTAATATTTCCTCTACATTATAGGCATCTAGAATGTTGCATTGGCATTTTGATAGTATTTCAGTACCTACCAACACCTCCCTTTCCTAACATCAAATAAGGGTATTTATATGCAAAAAGGAGAGAGAAGGCTAAAGGTCTTGTCCATTGTGATTATGTCACCTCTTATAGTTATAGTAGATACACCTTTTGCAAGTGCACGAGTCCTTTGATGTTTAGGATTTTTTAGGTTCCTTGGATAGCAACTGTGCAAAATCCTTCTAATGTAGTTGAGATGGCACCTTGCTAAGGTTTTTTAAGATTCAAATTGAAGCTGTACAAAATCTTCTAATGCAAGTTTGTAAGATGTCCTTTTAGTGTTTCTCAATTCATCGCATAGTAATTGCAATACATCCTCCCTTCATAGTTGTAAACCTCCATTGGATAACCTTTTAACTTTTTGATTTCTTTAGACCTTGACTTACAATCAACATCCTATAACCTCATTATACTTATTTTAATTACTTAAAATTATTAAAAATTAATTAAAATCCTCATATATTTAATATTTGCATAAAATATAGAAATAAGAGAAAAATACTAGAAAAATAGCTTAAAAAATTTATGATAAGTCTCCAAAATAGATGTATAAATAGATCTATAATTGAAACTTATCACACTTCCAAACTTGAGCTTTTGTTTGTCTCTAATCACAACCAAAATGTCTAAGCTCAAAATTAACTAATTTGTATAAGGAATCCTCTCTTTTTTGCTTAAGCTAAAATAACACTCAAGAATTGGTGTATCAACTAATGATAATTAGGAAATAAACATTATGCAGCCAATATTAGAGTCTAATAGATACAATAAATGTTTCTTACCTTTGATGTAAGCATGTGTAGTCATGCATCAATCTAATTACTAATGTTATAATAAAACATGCAGAATAGACTATACAATAATTTCCCAGCCTAAGAGCTTTAAAAGTCTATTTTTCTACCTCTTCTTCACTAATGTAGACTATGCACAACCCATAGATTATTACATCTTTAAAGCTTATAATGTGGCATGGGGGTTAAGACTAAGAGGAGAATAATGAGCATAGATAAAGAGAATATTAATGAGCAAACAAATATAGAAAGATACACTCTCTCTCACTAATTTACTTATTTCTTCTTACTCTTTCTTTTTCCCTTGATATAATTCTTCTTTTCTTTTCTTTTTTATTTTTATTTTTATTATTTTTTTACTTTATATTTTTCTTTTCTTATAAACTTTAATTTTTTCTCCATATACCTCACTTTCTCTATCTTTAGGTATTTTATTTTCCTTTTTTCTCTTTTTCACAAAAATATTCAATAATACTCAATTAATCACAATAAACTTGCCTAAAAATGATTTTCTCTACTGATGCACATATACCTCACTTAGTTAATATGTAAACCCTTTCATAAACAAATATACATACTCAAGTGTAATCTCTTGATAAAACAGTTCAAAGCATGGTTTTTGGGGTTTGGTGAAATAATGAAAGTGAAAAGAAGAAAAATAATCTTGCATCCAAAATATATATGTCATTATCTAGTTCAAAAGGGAAGCAGTGATAATATAAACAATTAAAGGCTTAATGGGCTCAACATATCACATAATGCCTAAATCATGTATACTAATCCCTACATAGCCTAGGATTTCACCTTGGGGAATGTCACACTCGAAATGTGACTGCGTGGTATTAGAAAAATTTTAAAGATTTGATTTTCGAAAACGAAAATCAAATAAGGTAATAGAGTTACTACCAAAATTTTAAAAAAAAAATTAAAGCAAAACTTTAGAAAAATTTTTTGGAAGAAAAATGGTTTATGAACCAAAAATAGATTTAAAAATTAATTATGAGTGAGGAAGGTGTTAGGCATCTTATAACATCCGTTCCTAAAAATAGTTACTCTAAATTAATTGTGCAAAATTAATATGATTTTAATCTTATTTTGATTACTCCTTTTATCAATCACATGCAAAAAATAAAGAAAAAAAAAGCAATTAAGAAAAGGAAATAAAACGAAAGAAAATGTTTATTTATAAAGGCGTACTTAACTTAGAATGAGAGTATAAGGCCTACGTAACCTACGGAAAGGATCAATATAATACCCCCAAAATTAATTAAGAATACTTATAAAGAATTAGGGAAATAAGAATTCTTAAGGAAATGGATTCAAATTTTGGGCATATGGATATAAATAACAATTTCTAGCCATTTGAGTAAAAATAAATTAATCTTTAGGTCTGGACTTAATTAAGAAATTAATTAAGTAAGAGGAAGTGGATTACTTTGGGCCATAAAATTAGCTTAGTGATGGCAAGAACCAATTATGAAAGCCCAACATTATTTTTTTTTAGGCCTAACTTATTTACACCTACTTAACCATAAAAGCTTTAGCCTAATGTTAAATGAATCAAATCATGAGAAATATTGGGTCCATTAGTCCAGCCCACTCACTCCAAAACCTTAAGAGACTAACCATTTTATCATTTGGGTGCTGAAGTTTGAGGGTTCTGTAGAGTAAGGGAGCTATTTTCACAAAGGAAGAGAGGAGGCTAAGGTTTTCTACACATTTTTACCATTTCCCACTTCTAGAGGAAGAATTTGCTAATATGAGTTATTTGAAACTCAATCCTCTCTTCTTTCTCTACGTTTTGGTCTAAATAGTTTTTGGTTTTGGTTTAGAGAATTTTTCTCCATCACCCAAATCTGAAACTTACCCTTTTGGTGACTCCATTATTGATTTTTGGAGGTAGATACTAGAGGGGTTGTTAGATAAGTATCTTCTTCTCATTTTGAAGTGTTTTTTGTTGGTTAGTGACCCAACAGTTGACTTATGAGGTGAGCTTTTATTTTTATATGAAAATACTCAAAAATTATAGTAGAATATTGAGGTTTCTAGTGTGGGTAAAGTTCAAGTTCGAATTTAGGACTCTTTGGTAATTGGGTTAGTGACTTCTAGGTAATTCGTGATAGTTTAATTACTTTGTATCTGATTTCTACTACAATTAGAGACTAAGTATATGCTTTGATTTTATCTAAGACCTTTAGGTGTGTAGAAACTAACATTTGACTTCAAAATTTTACATAATTAAGTAAGGTAACCAAGGTTTAAATTTTAATTTATTGCATATGTGCTTTGTTAATCTGATATCTGTTGTATATATATGTTTTTCTTTGCTAAATGATTGGTTGGCTACTTGATTATTGTGTTTAGACCGTGAGCGAGTCCTTGGTAGAACTATGATGCAACTGCCACTCGTGCATTGTGCTTCGATTAGGCACCGAATTGTGATCAAACTCATGAATACACCGAGCCTAAAATGTGCTCAATAGGGAATTGGCGCCGTGGATGGGCCTTTCTCTATATTATCTACCATTAACATGATGTATGTGATTACTAGTATAGGATAGTAGTCACTAATAGCTCAACTAGTTCATGCTAATATGATGGATGATTATGATGTTTATGTGATTAAAACACATTTATATTGATTAAATTGTACATATGTTTGGAATTATCTCTTGGTTGTTGAGATTCACATCTCACCCCATTTTATGGGTTAATGAATTTCAGATGAAAGTTCTTTGGATAAGGGAAAGGGGAAACAAATATATGAGTACCCTTGACTTGGAAGCCATGTGTGAGCTCTCTACATTAAAGCCATTTTGTTTAGAATAGATACTATCATTTTTGTAATTCCTTTTATATAACATCATGATGCATTCATATTGCTAAGTATAGACTTTTCGATGTTTTATAACTAATATTAAATTTAATAGGAAACTAGACTTTATAGTACTTGGAATTTGATGTATGTACTTAATTATTATCTAATATAGATTATTGCCAATGAAGAACCATCACTTAATCACTTAATATTGTGATCCTACAATGCAATGAATGGTTGTCCCAATTAGTATTGTATGGTAGCTTAGCAAGAATATATATGTATGCATATGAATAATGTTGTTAGTGGCCTTGGTTACCAATTACTATCATAATATGTTCATGTGTAGATATGTATGGTAGTACTCAATTATTATGAATTTTCGTTAAGCTTATAAACAATGTGCTGTATTAATTAGGGTATTTGGGAGTTGGGAGATCTAGAAAACTGTATGTGATAGCTAGGGAGGCTCTAGAATTCATCTAAAATTAATGGAATATGGCTAAGAAGTGAGAAAGTGAAAAAATAAGATTAGAGGGGGATGAAGTCACAACCAAAACTGCTTGAGTAACGACCAAGAGCCATCTAGAGCCAAGTAGCGCCACGATGCAAAGAACTGAGCCATGGCACAACACGAGAATTTTAGCTCCATAGGGTACCTGAGAACAATCTTGCTGTGGTGTGAGGGGAGTTTGTTGCGGCAAGTGTTAGGTCACAGGATTGGGAGAGCTTTAGAAGAGACACTCATCATGGCAAGAATCAAGTTTTTGGGAAATAGAAACTTCCCGAGAGTAATTTTGCTTGCATAAATTTGTTTTTAAGCTCAAAAAACGAGTCAAGTTGCGGTGCGAGTATACCAAGTCGCAATGCAAGTCCAATAATTCAATTTTTAAATTCCAATAGCCAACTTAGTTGCGGCAAAGATGCCCAAGTCGCAGCTTAAAATAGCAAACTCTTACTTTTAACCTCTAGAACTTAGTTTTCATAATGTTAATGGTATGCAATGACTTGGGAGCAACTATAAAAGGGTTGGTGAGTATAAAATCAATGGTAACATGAATTGAAGGATTTAATTGATAATTTAAATCTCCTATAAGCTTAAGTTATTTTGTTTTCTAATCAATAAAGTCCAAGGATAATAAGGTTCAAATTTCTTCTATATTTCCACTTCTAATGAATTATTAATAAAATTTCACTTAAAGCATAAAACGTTAAGAGTTAATTATGATCAATTAAGGTGTTTAGAAATTAAGGTTGTTACAATCAAAGTTCACGTAGTTTGAAGGTTGGAAACAGTGTCAGTTGATTGATGTTTTTAATTTTTTTTATGAAAAAAGAAAGAAAGTGAAAATTTGTTCAACTTTCACAATCAAAACAACTTTAAAATTGGTTTGTATGTTTTAATTTGCAAAAAAAAACTGAAATAATTCTATTTCTTTACTCTTTCCTCTTTTTTGATATTTTGATATTATTTATTTTTGGCTTTTTTATTTTTTAATATATTTTTTATTCCTTGATTTATTGATTTTTTAATATTTTTTGAATTGTTTGTTTTTATGACGTTTATTATTATTATTTAAGTAAAAAGGATTTTTCTTCTTTCTTCTTTTTTTTTTAATTTTTGATTTTGATCTTTGGAATAGCATTTTTATTTAAGTAAAAAGGATTTTTTAATATATATATATATATATTTCTTTTTTTAATTTTTGTTTTTGTTTTTTATTTTTATCTTGTCTTTGTTTTTTGTTTGCTTTTTTTGTTTTAAGAATTAAACTCTTAAAATTTAAACACAAACAATTGAATTTGAAAGTTTCATTTTTCATTTAAAATGATTAACACTAAACATTAAAGTTATTTTCATTCATTTTTTATTTTTAATTTTTTTTAAACAAAACTTTTAGGATATTTGAACTTTTGGAATATATGCTTTTTCTTATTGTTATTTTTTCATTTTATAGAAGATGCATATGATTTTTTAAAGAAGACTTCTTTTTTTCAATTTTTATTTTAAAACTTCTTTCTTTTTTATTTGAAAAGAGAATCTTTTCATTTTTTGAAAACTATTTTATTATTTCTTTGGGAATCTTCTTTAAGAATTTTTTTTTGTAATTTTTAATTTTATTATATCTTTTTATCTAAGATAAAACACCATTCATATGGGCCATTAAAATCCAAAGTTGATTAAATCGTGATTATAAAACTCAATAAGGCTTAAGGATGCTTATTGTCACACATAATCTTTAAATTGACTTCTATATATCTTAAGGGAAAAAAATCTCACACCAAAATTTTTAAAATAAAAATAAAATTGAAATTGAAAAATATCCAAACAAAGAGCACTTACAAGCATATGGCATCCGATGAATGTGTGTGTTTTTGTGTACCTACTTAAATATTATCGCTACTCCTAACATGAATTACATCATATATTAAAAAAATGGCACATCATATTTTCTAGTCATTCCTCGAATTTCTTGCACAGCTTGTACATTCACTTCACTATGTTAGGAGTTGTCTGAATCGGCTTAGCCCTTATGGTCAACAAACATTCACAATAATACACTATACATAGTTTATGATAAATCCATTTTCTAATCTCAATTTGATGAAGTTAATTAGGAACTTTCCCCTTTCATAATGAGTTAAAGAATAATTTTAATCATATTCTCAGCCAACTATCTCCATTCAAAGAGTCATTGTGGGTATGCTTATTAGCTACCAAAAATACAGTTCCATATATCATATCAACCAAGCATAATAATGGGAATTCACAACCATTAGAAATTAACAATTAGTAAGGACATGGTGAAATTCTTCTTAGCTGAGCACAAGGCATTAAAAATTTATTCGAAAAATAGCAATATTGAATCAGGTATGATAATCAAGATCATAAACTCCAAAACATTACTTCTTCCATACCAAATCATTCAATTTCACAAGAAAATTTGATACTCTTAATTTGCTACAATAGGACCAATTTTTTCATTGAATATTTTGACAACTTCTTTTGAATTTGCCAATGTTCATTTTTGTAAATTAAGTCTCTACTATTATGGTATTTTAGAAGAACCTTAATTAGATGATGCAACCTCCTCAGATGATGAAGTTGGTCCTACATATACTTCAGAGGACGTTTTCTTAATTTGTATGTTTTTTAACATTACAAGAGTTATCTTTATTGTTATGTTAATGATAAAGTAAATAATTTTTTTTTGTGTTACTTCATGAAGGTCTTGAAGTTTGCAAGGATGATTGAGATTTGAAGACTAGAGACTTTGGACTTTGGATATTTTATGTTAAACATGTGCTTAATTTTTAATGTTGTATTGATGAGAAAATTTGTAGATTATTATTGTTATGTATTGTGTAATGTGTGTTTTATTTTTAGAACTTATGTATGAGTTAATTTTTATTATTATGTTGGATTATATAATCATATGACTTCAATTTCACAGTGTCACACACATCCGTAATATCATCCTACTATTTGCTTCTCCTTTAATTAAAAAGGAAGCATTGTCAAATGGGTAAAGATGTTTAGAGAAACAAAACCTATCCTATAGAAATGAATTAGGTACTTTATATAAGACTAAATAAATTATGGAGTTTTGATTTTTAACAGTTTATGTCTGATTTAGCTCTCATTTTAATAAATTCATATAGATGCAGGTGTTTTATAGAGTTTGTGTAAAGTTCTCTTGCTCAAAGGAACATGAGAGGACTTTCACATTTGTAGGTAATAATATCATGTATCTGTTCCTCTTGCTTCAATGCTAATTTTGACACTTGTTTTCATTCATTTTTACTCATATTGTAGGTTTTGATGGCAACAATTTTACTCATTTTATATCATGTATATAAGCTCAATGTATTATTCAAGAATGTCCGTAAGAAATTGGAGTATAAGATTATGTATATGAATTCAATCCATTTCAAGGACTAGACATAAGACTAATTTTTTCAAATGGAACTATAGAAAATTCTAGTTTCATGTATCTGCATATAGTGAAAGAAATTAATTTTTGCTTTATAACTTGTCTTTATGTGATTTTTTTAAAGATACTTTTCTGCATAAAAAAATTTAAATGGGTCTATCCATGCAGTTCTCTTTTTGAGTTTGGTGTACTACTAAATTAAACTTTTCTTACATAGAAAGGGGAAAAAAAAGTAACTACTAAATTAAACCTCTTGCATTCTATCAGCAAAAACAAAATAGTTGCATTACTGATTCTACTGGAAAATTAGGAGGTTGAAGTAATTTTCTAGTCTTTATGGAAGAAAGAATCATAGAAAAGCATTAAGGCATTGTATGCCATAAATTAAAGAAGTAGCTTTAGAGTCAAAGGTTGTATTTCTTTTATCAGAGTACCATTTGTTTAGATTCTTCATAGTCCTCCTAACCAAAAAAAAAATTATAGTATTTGCAGTTTATTACAACAATAAACTTCTCTTCATTCACATTATGTTATTAAATCTTGTAAAATTTTACTTTTTTTGAAATCCTTTAAAGATCTTTCATGTTAGCCTTCTGCCATCTCCATTTAGAGTTTATATGAATGGTTTTACTTATTAAAATATGTTTTAATATTATATTGTAGCTTCTTTGAATGAGCTCTAATATATATGTTGTCAATGATTCTCTTAAGCATTCCATTTGCAGCTCAGCTTTATTTCTATTTGTGGTGATATATGCTTCATATCTTATGTATCATCACTCATAAATTGCCATTAGGATTGGCGAAAAAATTAGATGCATGTGCATATAAAAAATCAGATTGAAAGACAATAGTTAGACTAGGCTTATTGTGCTTCTTCCTCGAGGTTACAATAGTCAGGGTCCTGACTCCTGAGCATTCAAGAAGTGGTAGATTGGAAGTTGGAATGGAATGCTATCTTTAGGTACCCCGTTGTAAAATGTGAATCTATCTTCTTTTGCTTCTTAATTATACTTTTATGCATCTGGTCCAGGCTTGATCTTGTTTTCCAACTTTGGATAGTAATTTCTCTACATCATGTTTATTTGTTGGGTTTGTTGATTGATAAGGTTAAAGAGTTTAAGGATAGTAGCAGCCAGTAGCATTCTTGTCTTATATTATTAGTGGTGTACTGTATCATATACACTTATTGTTAAAATATTGAATCAAATCTTCATTTTTCAACACCAATTTAACTTATGTGTATCATTTTTAGTCAACAAAAGTTGTTCTTGTTTCCTAAAATGGCGGGCCAGGCTTAGCCTTTTTTTTTGGCTCAAGCCCGAGCCCAAAATTTATGAACAGTGTCGGGCCTGGGCTCATCATTTTTTTTAGCTTTTTTTCATTAGGCCCAGCCCATTTTTTGTTTGAACTCAACCCTTGATTAAGTCTAATTATACAGAGCATAACTACCAATGGAAATAAGATTGTCGACAAAATTCTCAAAATTACTTTCGACCCCATCCTGTAACACAAAACATAACTATTCCCACCTGTAAGATTTGACTCATTCCTCCTATTCAAGCTAAGGTGGAAATAGCTAAAGTTTTGCTAATTCTTATTTATAATTTGTCATACAAAATAATATTCCTCCATATTAACGCCTTCTCAAACTCAATTCAAACTCATTCATACAAAATCATGAGGCATACCATAGTTTACAGATGGTTCAAATGTTCAGCAAGGCAATACACACTTATCTAACAATATTAAGCCATATTATTTGAAAAGTTGAACAAAGCTTTCCTCTAGTAGAGCTCAAAATTTCTGCAACTTAATCTAGGATTCTCTTCTTTTTCTCGGTTTTGCAATGTTGTCTAAGAAATAGAAGAATCTGATTAGCTTTTTCCTTCCTCCCTCACTCAATTTTCTTGCTATTATTTGCTCTTAGACTTCGCCATAATTATATCCTCTCTTCTCTATTTTTCTTTTCTTAGTTTTTAGCAACCCATAACCAACTCAGAAAACCCCAACCGAAAAGGAAATAGAGTCCTTCTCCTCTAAATCGCTCTTAGGCTCTTCCTTTCTTTTCTAATCTAATTTTCGATATGCTTTTCTTTTTTCTCCTATAGTTTGAAACTAACGCCCTAACGATGCTCCCTTTCTCGGCTCTCTCCTTTGGTTCTCTTTCCATTCTCTCCTCTTGTTCACTTCTTTTCTTCTTTGTCTTTCTCTTTCAATCTCTGTTTTGGTCCTCTTCCATTTGTTGCTTTCCAGTAGCCTCCATGTGCCTCTCTCAAACTCTTGGTCATACTCACTTTCTCCCCTTTTTTTCATTTCAAGAACCTTTTTGTTCTCCCCCTTAATATGCCAAATTACCTCCATTTATGGACAGCTTCGAGTATGGCATTTACTTTCTCCCAAATGTGTCTTTTTGATCTTCTCTATACCACCAGAAAATGGACCACACTGCTACCTCACATGGCCTCCCTTCATTTTGCTACACTTTTTGAGTGATTTCATTGCTATATGCTTCTCTATTGCCTCTATTTTGTAAAAGTGAATTTTGTTCCCTCACAATCTCTACTGCACGGCCTCATCGCATGATTGCCTTTAGAGATGCCTGAGAGAAAGAAAGATAATCAAAAAGGGGATTAGGCACAAGGGTTTCATGTAGGGTCCAGTGTGATGCAGCCCGTTGGAGAAAAGGTTTTGGGCTTTAGATCAAGCCTATCTCTTTCCTCCTTTTCAATGGGGCCTCTTTCTCTTTTTAGTTTGTTTGTTTAGGCTAGTCATATTATATGGGTTTGAAGTTTCCTGGCCTTTAGGAATTTAAAGGAAGAAAATATTTTTATTATTCTTCTTTTTCTTTTTCTTTTTTATTTTCAATATTTTTCTTTTTTCTTTCTTTCTTCTTTCTTTTTTTGAAATTTTAATTTTCTTTGCTTTTTAATTTCTGATTTTTTTAGATCTTCTTTTCTTTTTCAACTACTTTTTTTAGGTTTAATTAATTTTTTTCTTTCATTTTCCTTTTTATATTCTCTTTTTTTCAAATTTTCTATTTTTTCTCTCTTTTTTTAATTATTATTTTTTGCTAATTTGATTTTATTGTTATCCATAGAGTATGTCCAAACAAAATACGGTGTTCATAGTTATCCATTTTTACTTTTCTTAGGTAAGAAAATTGAAAATATAATTTTTGATTTTCTTGCGTAAAGAACAAGGAAAGATAACATGTATTTTGTTTTGGATGATTTGATTGTCCCTTGACACAACCAGACAATAAACAAAAGGAGGAAGCGACCCAAACAAAATATAATATTTATAGGTTATCCCTATTTACTTATTCTTTAAATGAGGAGATCAAAAATGCAATTTTGATATCCTTAACTTAAGAATAAGTAAATATGGAAACATGTATTTTGTTTGGGGAGCTAATAGATCAAAGCAAGCTAACTTACCTAGGAATGTCAAAACTTGATGAAAGGTAAAGATGTATGCAAAAGGTGCCTAGTCTGTGCAGAGCTTAAAGAGTGCCTATTCTATGTAGGATTTTGAAAGATACCAGTTTTGCGCAGAACTTAAAGGGTGCATGTTCTGTATAGGATTTTAGGGTACTTGTTCTGTGTAGGACTTAAAGGTGCATGTTTTATACAAGATTTAAAAAGTGTCTGTTCTGTGTAGGGCTTTAGGATGCCTATTATGTGTCGGACTTAAAAAGTACCCATTCTATGCAGGACTTTATGGTGTTTGTTCTATACAGAACTCTAAGGTGCATGTTCTGTACAGGTTTTAAAGGATGCTTGTTCTGTGTAGGACTTTATGGTGCTTATTCTATACAGGACTTAATGGTGCCTATTCTGTGCATGACTTTATGGTGTTTGCTTTTTGCAGGACTTAAAGGTACCTATTCTGTGCAGTACTTAAAGAGTGTATATTCTGTACAGGACTTTAAGGTGCCTATTTTGTATAAGACTTAAATGGTGCATGTTCTATGCAAGACTTTATAGTGTCTGTTCTATACAAGATTTAAAGATACCTATTCTCTGCAGTACTTTAGGGTACCTATTCTTTGTAGGACTTAAATGTGCCTATTTTGTGTAGGATTTAAAAGTACCTATTTTGTGCAAGATTTTAGGGTGCATGTTTTGTGTAGGACATAAAAAGTGCCTATTCTATACAAAACTTAAGGGTACTTATTATGTGCAAGAGTTAAAAGCTGCTTGTTTTGTGCAGAACTTTAGGATACCTGTTCTGCACAGGATTTAAATATGCCTAATTTTATGCTTGATTTTCTCTTTTGTAATTAATTTTATTTACTTTTTCAGATTTTTTTAAAATTGTTTGCATTTTCTAATTCCTAAATGTAAGAACGTTAGTTTTCGTTGGCCCAACATTTAAGTAACATATGTGCTTCTTCCACAGCATCCTTTAGCTTTATGTTTTCTTCCTTCAGCCTTTTCATTTCGGTACTCCTTATGTTTCCTTTATATCTTTTTACTTTGGCTGTTTCTGCTCACACGATTGCAAATTCATTTTGCATTTGATTTAGGCCTTTGAACCACTCTTGGCTTCCTTCTTTCAAATTCCTTAATTTTGCCTTTTTATCCACCACTTATCTTGTTAATTGCTCATTACTTACTTGCATGTCATTGCCAAGTAAAAGATTAGGTGGCCCAAAAGAGAGGTTAGCACTTTGGTATTGTCTTTTAACCATTCTTGATATTCTTTAGTCATAGCCACGATGCATTTGTCCAATTCAAATTTTCCTTTGTATATCTTGCCTTTTTTATTCTACATTTTAGCTTTTAGGCAACTGTGGTAAAAATGAATCAGATGTATTGTTTCTTCAGATAGAATATCTTGCCTATATGCAAATTGTTGGAGAATAATTGATAGATTGTTTTTAATACACCCACAAGGACTCATTAATGGTACATTCAAGAATTCTCCACAGTAATATATGATTTCCTTGCTTTCCTACCAAATAAGTTTCCACTAGATGGTGTTTTCATTTACCTAACCTAGCAATCAGGCCTAATTATCACAGTTCATCTTTGAAGATGACAACACAGAACCTTCACGACTGAAGAAATCCCTGATTAGATGATGGATGGTGTCATATCTCTGAACTAATTGATATTTTCTCCCATAAATATGATTAAAAATCCATATAGTTAGGAGCTGTAGACAATATTTCAATTTTCCTCCCTTTTCTTCTTGGCAAAAGCTTAGTGTCAATAATATCTCTACTAGGACAGCTGGCACAGGATTTACATGCTGATTCTTCACCATCCAAAATATACTTATGGTAGCCAAATCAATTATCCCTATTGCTAATAGGAATGGTACCAATCTATATATTGCTAAGGCTAGGACTATCTTAAAAGTACTCCAATCTTCCTTTTCTACTAAAATTTCCATATGCTTCTCCACATGTTTTCTTAAAAGGCCTTCAGTTTGTCCCCTTTGATGTAATTGGACTATACCAGGATCTTTTCTTAAAATTTGTGCCACCACCCACTTTGATGGTAAATACATAGGGTAAAAATAAATCAATGCATTCTTTCCCACAGGTATATTTACAAAACTTCCATATTCTCCTAAAGCAGGAGTAATCTGAAATGTAAGGAATGTAAAATACTTTAGAGAATTATCTCAATACTAAGCTAAGGCTGAAAGCACTTCTAATAGGACTAATATTTGCAGTAAATCCAAGATATCCCCATAATCCCCATGATCAAACTTTCAATCAACTTTGCTTTTGCCTTGACTTTAATCTTTACTCTAGTCTTGTTTGACTTGAACTTAGAGGCTACTTACTACCTAAAGGTTCCATTACTTTTATTATGCCAATCAACTTGTACAAGGGTTCATTGTTTCAAAATACATTGGTTAGTACATCATTGATTATTGGTTAGTGGAAGGAACTTATTATTCCATAGGGATATAAGTTTAAGGACTTAATTAACAAGTTAATATGATGACCTACCAACATATGATAAATTCAGTGCTTGCTCATGCATCATTGAGAACAATGTCTTGGTATGAGAAAAGAAGAAAAACTTTGTACTTTTTCTCGATGAGCTTATTACTTCATGGAAGGAAAAAGCATGTGAAAATCAATTTGAGAGAAATATGTTTTTCTACATAATTGATGCCTTAAAAAATGGATTTAGGGCATAGTGAAGTGTCCAATTGGTATTGGGCATGATGTAGGTAAAAGGTTACTTGTACCTCTCCTTGTTAGTCTCGCTCAGTCCGTAGCTTGTTTCCCTACTAATAAGTGTCACTAAACTGCCCTTGTCCTACAGGCTACATTAAGAAAAGAAAGATTGATAGGATCGTAATGAATGCTTTCAGCACAGTGCCTGCCAGAGAGTGTATAATTCCATTGGCCATTGAATCTACTTCTATAGAGAGAGGCACGAAGGCTACCATAAAATAGTCTTCATGTTGCCAGTAAGACTGAGAAGGTACTTATGGATTTAGATCTCTAACCAAGATATGAGACACACTTCATATCACACTATTGTGAATATCATAGTGCTCTAAAACTTAAAAAATTCTCCTTTTTTATGCGAGATTTATTTCCTTGTAGGGATGAAAATTTTAGAGAAAGGAGTTTTTTTAAAAATTTAAAATTAAGTTATGCACCATTTATTATTTTATCTTATCTTTTTCTTTTTTTATTTTGCACATGTTTAGAGAAAAATAATTGGATGCTAAAAATTTTCCCTTAAAAAGGTTATTATGAGTATGATTGTGGCTGTTCAGGGTTGAAAATCCACTGGATTAAGATTGATTTAACTAATTCATACTTTCATCATAGTTAACATATGATTAGTTGCGCAATGACATTTCGTTAACTATTCTAGTAAATAGTGACAATATGCCACTTTCCCTATAGGCTTTATTGAATACATGAATGCGATGAGAAATGAGTTAAAAATGTTCTCCTTTGTCCTAATATGGGTACCTTAGGTTGAGGTCATAGATTTACAAAAGTTTGGCTTTAATTATTTGAGAGGCATCTATGACTTGATATTAATATAAAGTTTTAGGATAGATCTATGACTCTTAAAATATTGGTTCCCAAATTGCCCCCATCATAAGTGTGAATATTGTATTTTATCCGAGCATGCTCCAAAAATAATGATAAAATTAAACTAACAAAAAAATAGAAAACAAAAAAAAGAAAGAAAAACAAAAATCAAATAAGTCCTTTTAGCCCAATAAACTCAAAGAAAAAAAATCAAAGAGGAAAAATCTAAAAATAAAATTAAAAATAAAAATAAATAACAAATAAGATAAAAGTCCATTAATCCAAAATTAGAACAAAAAGAAAAAATCAAAGAGAGAGCAACAAAAATCCAAAAAAATAAAATAAAATAAATAAAAAAGGGACTAGAAAAAGAAAAGAAAAAAATGAATGAAAAAGAAAAAACCCACAAAGAAAGAGAGAGAAAAGGCTAAAAGCAAGTTAATAAAAAAATAAAAAAATAATAAAAAGAATAATAATTAAAAAACAAAAAAAAAAGAAATGAAAGGCCCAAAAAAATAAAAAAGGGACTAAAAAAAAGAAAATAAAAAATAAAGTAAAATAATAAAAAAGGGTAAAAAAATATACCAAAAAAAGAGAAAGGGGAAGCCTAAAATAAAAACAAAAAAAAAAAGATTCTGAGATTTAATCTAGGAGAGCCCAAACCATAAAAAAGTACAAGGAGAAGAAAAAAAAGAAAAAAGAAAGAGCCCAAGCAAAAGAACTTTAGGAAAAAAAAGTCTAACTCAAAAGAAAAAAATACATAAAATCAACTCAAAAATATACTAAAAAAATTAATCAAGAGAGAAGAGAAAAGGGGAGCCCAGGCAAAAAACAAAATATAAAAAAAAAGTCCAACCTAAAACTAGCTCAACAATAGACCAAAGAAGAGAAAAAAAAAATCAAAGAACAAAACCCGTAGAAAGGAGGACGGGTTGAAGCAAAATGGAAGCCCACAAACCAGATCCATTTCGCTAAACTTTACCCGTCACACAGTTGGTCCCCTCCCCCCACTCTGATATCCCAAGGGACCACGCTCACACCCAAAAACGCGTTCGAATCCTCTGCTCTTCGTGTCCTTACGCATTGTCTGCTTTTCCATAAAATGATGTCGTTTGCTTCTTTAATCTTGACCTTTTGTGGAATCGACGCTAAAAGATGCGACACCTGGCCTCATTAATTTATGAGTTGCTTTTAGAGTAATCTTGGACATCCATCTTGAGCAAATCTTGGCCTTTGGTTCATTATGAATAAGGCTGAAAAGACCTGGGCTCTGAATGTCGCTGCATGCGCGGGAAATCATCTTCCACCTTTTCTGCAATTCCAAATAGTCGAGAAATCATCTTTTTCATCTTCTCCAACTATGTTTTGAGCATTTTTTATGTTTAAAATCATCTTCTTGAGACAATGGAAGCTTCATCTCATTTTTTACTATTCACAGCCATGGTGAACAGCCCCACCCCTCTCCCACAATTGCAATCAGACCATTGGCAGAGAAATAAACAAGAATTATAATTTATATGTTACACGCCTAATCTAATAGTTGACTAAAGTAAGTGGGGTAGGGGCGAGGGGAACGGGAGACGATACTCACAACTCGGAGTTCTAAGCTTTAAGGTGTAACATCCGGTCCTTCTGTAAACGTGAGAAACGCAATGTTCGATTTCTTCGTAAACAGTAGAAATGGGCCAAATACAAAAGGAAATCCTTGAAATAGAAGGAATTGGGGCCAACTAAAATTATGATAAAATTTTAAATATTAGAAAATGAGGATTTGAGCCTGAGTTGCCCAGAAATTAAGGCCAAAGTGATTCGAAAAATTTTTCAAAAAGTAGAACCAGTCTAAAATATGCTTTTAAACTTGCCCAAAAGGTGCCAATACCAAGGGAAGACCATTTGGCAAGTTTGGTACCTCACATGGAGCCAAATTTGACCATAATGGAACCCTACATTACTTTTTGTCTAAATGAGCTAGTCTTAATTTGAAATTTGGCATGCAATTAGGTCTCATTGAGAGATTTCTGAAAAGTTAAAGATCATAATTTTTGGAGGTCTACAGAATATTTGATGATTTTTTGAAATTGGCAAATTTTATGGATTTGGTCTGCTGCACTATTCATTTAGTCTAAAATTTTTTTTTTGGTCACACGAGACCCAAATGATGTCCAATTGCCACAAAATTTTATACACAAAAACTAGGAAATCACAGTGACTCGTGTCAACTAGAAGCACCTCATTTGGAGGTCTAGAGAGGGAGATATGAATTTTTGAAGTTTCTGTCCAGTATTAGTAAAATTGCCCGACTAGAAGTATTGTTCTATTGAATTCCAGAGTCTAGGCTTGATGAAATGATCTGGAAATATTTTTTCTCTCTAGTTAACATCCATAACTTTCTAGATTGGTATCATTTGAATGGATTGGATTTTTGTGGAATTAATTAGAAATTTTCAAAGTTTTATGCAGAATTCTATGACAGTTCCAGATTTTAGTCGGACCTCTATAGCTTTTTGGATGTCAAACGTCCTAGGTAATGAATATGGTAACCTGGGCGTATTTTTAGTGTAAATTATACATCCCAAGATTTCCAGAATGACCAAGAGTGCATAGTTTTGATTTTTCTAGATTTAGTTATAATTTTTCAAAGTTTGCCCAGAAAAAGGACCAATTCTGGCCGAGAATGATCTTTAAGTTTCCATGCCTCATTTCGGTTTCCATGAGTTGTAAGCATGTTTTTGTGATGCGAATGAGTTGTAATGGTCCCAAACCTTATGCATCTCATTTTGGCCATTCAACCCACACTTATATACATAATCACCAAACTTTACATTCTCATACCGTGGTATTTCATACTCAAAACATGTGCTAGTAGTCATACAACATTTCCATAAATCTAAACATCACATAAAAGTATATCTACATATGTCTCAAGGTTCATAATACATGTACAACATCATATACATCTTGAACCATTATTATGGTTCCAAAATAGACAAAATAAAGCCAAGCATCATGGCATATAAAGGCATGCTAGCATACACGGTCCACGTGACACCGAATTGAATTTTTTAGATATAGCGCAATGCGAAAAAGTCTATTATTTTCATCCCTTTTTTATATGCTTTTGTGGAATTGATAATACAAAGCTTATAAAATGACATGAAATGAGTTAGAAGTTATGGTGTTACATAAGGTCCTGAAGCAAATATCATAGAGTGCTTCATTGTCAAGAACCACGCACTCATCTGCATTCTCCACCAGTTGGTGTATAGATAAAGTGGCATTGGATGGCTCCAAAACTGTATTAGAGACCTTAAGAGAAGGGAAAACAGAGAATGTGAGCATCATTTTGCCAAGGTATTCTTCCCTAATCTTTGATATCAACAGTGTCCCTATGTTAGACCCCATGTCTCTTCCCAGCGATTGATAGACTTGAAAACCTGACCAGGATATTTGTAACAATTTAAGTTTAATTTTCAAATTCCAAAATGAGATTTAAAAAAAGCAAATTTCCTTGTCACTTGCAAGTACATACTATTCATAGAAGACCATGAAAGCATGCCAATTCCATTCTATGCCTTGACAGAACGATGATCTTGTGTTTAGCTTGACTCGAGAAGCCATCCTTACCATTTCTGACTCATTAGGTCTTATGAGAGCAAAAAGAAACAAAATATTCTATATCAATGAATCCACCATCTTATTAATATAATTAACAATGTAAATGCAGCACAAACATTCTCTTTATAACTAAAAAATTAATTTGATATTTGATTTCTATAAGTTTTAATTTTTATAGTTGAATATATTATTTGTTTTGAAAATAAAAATAAAGTGATGAGTAGTTATTTAAAATTTTGATTTCTTACTATTCTATCTTATTATTAATTAAAAAGTTCTAATATTTTAAAAACATATAATGAATAGTTTTAGGAAAGTATGATTTTAAATTATTTTATTTTTTTAATAAAAAATATTTCATAGGATTCTTTTTTTTTAAGAGCAATAAAAAAAATTGAATTAATAAACACTACACGTTTATCGTACACTAGCGTTATTTTATGTTTGTGCTCCTGCAAATTTCATGTTCAATTTCTTTTGAAAACTTTTCTTTTTGACCAACAATTTTTTTTCAACTTGATTTTAAGTTTATCTACATACTTAGCCATGAGCAAACACTACTTACACCAAGGCAATAATTAAAGGATGCCGGGCTAAATAGCTCCACCTGTTAGTCTCCTAACAGAGTCGGCTATGTTAATTTTATCTTCGTAAAATCACTTAAAGAAATACATCACCTCAGTGCCGTGCAATTTGACTTTGTTTTGGGCATCACAATCCTAAGTCATAATAGGGTGAAAAGAAGTAGATATTTATAGATTTCTTTGTTGATCCAATTATGCATAAGTAAAGATAAAAAAAGGTTGCATGATCCCTATATGTCTTCAGACTAGACAATAAGGGGCCCTACTGGCTGCTCAATCTTACCAGTAAATTCATGACGAAAACAAGTAGCCAAAAAAAATTATTAAGATAATAATGATTGCAGTGGAAAGCTGATAAAGGGGAGAAAATCCTGATGCTTAAAAGTTCCAGATCTAGTGATATATTGTTGTTCTTCTTTCGACCAACCTACAGATACTCGTTTAGCGAGAAAGAACATATGAAGAATGGTTATTATACAAAAGCGAAAGGAAGTTTCAGAAGTTTTATTCAAGGATTGAGGCGATCGTTTGAGATAAAGAACTAGTGACCAGAGCATCATCATATGAAACGGTGTGCCCAAAGCAGGAGAAAAAGGAGCAGTGAATTATTCCAGAATAACAAATATAAAAAATATTTTTTTATCAGCCTTTATGATAAAGGTTTTTGAACTTAAGCATCAAATTCCTTGGTCTTCGAAAGATGCGAATGGATATATGAATGGTGACCAGAGTATCCAATTCCTTGTTTGTCAGTAAACTTCACTATTATGCCTTAAACATATATTCATATGTACGAATGAAACATGGCTGTAAATGGTAGAAAATGCTCAATAGAAGATGAAGCTTCCATTGTCTTGAGAAGATCTATTTTAAACATAGAAAAACATATATTCATATGTACGAATGAAACATGGTTGTGAATGGTAGAAAATGCTCAACAGAAGATGAAGCTTCCATTATCTTGAGAAGATTTATTTTAAACATAGAAAATGCTCAAAAACACTATTGGAGAAGATGAAGAAGATGATTTCCTGACTGTTTGGAATTGCAAAAAACGTGGAAGATGATTTCTCATGTATGTAGCGACGTTCAGAGTCCTGGGTCTTTTCGGCCTCATTCTTAATGAACCAACGGCCAAGATTTGCTCAGGATCTGAGATTGCTCTAGAAGGAACTCATAAAAATGACGCAGCGTCGATTTTGCAAATGGTTAGGATTGAAGAAATAAACAATGTCATTTTGTAGAGAAGTAGGCAATTTGTAGGGATGCGAGAAGTAGGGGATCAGAACGCCTCGAAAACGGCAGAGGTTTCAAATGCACACACAGGGGCAAGACGCAGCATACACAAACATACACAATAAAAAAAACACCTCTGAAAAGCAAATCGTAGAAAAGGGTAGAGGGAAGATGCACTCAAAAGGCAGCTGAAAGAAAACTACACCAGGCATTCATAGAAGGAGGAAGCACGCAGACTCTTTGGGTACAAAAAGGAGTCAAGGGAGAATAGGGAAGGGGAGAACATTTTGGGTATGGGGTTTTGGAGACCAAGAGGTAGAAGAGGATTGATTTTGGGGTTTGAAGGAATAGAAGGGAAAAAAAGAAATAGGAGAGTGTGCGAAAGAAGGGGATTGAGCGAGAGGCATGGGGGTTTTTGAAAATTGAAAGAGGGGAGGTTTTTAGAGGCTGAGAGCATTAGGAACGAAAGGAGGAGTGAGAAAAACTGGGGGATTTTCGGATTCAGCGAGAGAGAATGAGAGAGGGAGACTGAGGCCGAAAGCAAAGGAGAGAGGGGAATAACGGAGGAAAAGGAGAGGGAGACCAGGAGAACTAGAGGCATTCAACGAGCAAATCTGACATGGCAGGAATATGGGTTAAGAGCATCTACAATGCAAAGAGGTATACTTCTATTGCTGCTGTTATTCATATCTCCTATTCGAAAATGTCAAAAAACTATGAATACATTATGTCCTTCGGTAGATTAACTCAATCGATTATCGCTTCCGTTCATGGTGCTTTTCTTGTTTGTTTTAGGGGGTTGATTCATTATTGCCCTTTTGTCTGATGGCTGAGTGGTTGGTTCATCTGGATTTATTTTTGAGATAGAGTTCTTGATAGGCATTTGGATATAATGATTGTATATGTCTGATTGAAAATGTCGTTGGTTTTGGATTCAGGCGTTTATGTGTTTCTTTGATTGCATATGAAACTTTTACCTAAGCCCCTTTTAGTACACCCCTTTTGTTGTGAAAGATATCCCTCAGCTTGCTACAGTCAATGTATATTGCCATGATGTTTCTCCCCCATTTGTGTTAATTTATAGGATCAACGGGTAGTATGTCCAGGAATCCACCCTGAGTGAGCTCTGATGTCGTTTTGGTTTCATTAGTTGGTTTATGCCAGAAATAATAAAATTGTTGTCATTTCAATAAAAGCTCAATCTCACTGGGTGTCACTGAATCAGGACTAACCTCTTGCTGTCATAGTGCACTGCCTCATTAATTGGTAGTCTACAAAGTTTTTTTTTTTTTTAGTGTCTCTTATTGTGATATCTTATGGTAAAGGGAGTCTCTCAATTTGTTTAAGCTTTATGATGAATGATGCTGTTATCCCTTTTCCCTACTCAACTCGAGTTCAAAGCCTTCACTCTAATATTGTTCCTTTGCTATTAACATCTTGTGGAACTGTAAATTACTTCTTCTGTGATTCCTCTATTGAGATATGTGTTCTTGAAGGGCATGAGAATTACGGAATATTAAGGTTTACGAAAAATGTTGAATGTTTTTCCATTTTATTTGGGAGGTATGTCTTTTATATGTGACCAAATATCTGTGATAAGGTCTGATTATGTGTGATGAATGCTAAAAACCGTGTGCTTGATTATGTTCCTAGGAATGATGCACCAGTTTTTGTCCCTAACAATTGCTGTATGTGGTGAATAAAAAATACCTTGACATAGATGCATCATATGATTGGAAAATCACTAAGTGAATTAGAGAGTCAGTATGCATCCTAAATTATTGGATAGAAATGATGTCATTGGAGCATTATGTTGGAGTGCGTTGTAATGTGTATTTTGATCTTTATGAAATGGCTTAATTAGAATTTGGGAAAAACATTTGAACTATTGTTGGAATTTGTTGAAACTGAATTGGTTGAAATTGGAATAAGGATTCAAAATTTTATGTGCATTTTGGACAATGTTTTGTTGATTCCTCTGTTTTCTTGTGATTGGATTGGTTTTTGACCTTAAAATTGTTTCATTGCATTTGTATATGGCTGCTTGAATTGGTGGAGACGGACCAAGTTAAATCAGTGGAAAGAATATTTGAGAGCTTCTCCGCTGTAGACAAAGAAGACTGAGAACAGGGAAGAAGAGATTCATTGATTCTTTATGTAGCTTCTTTTCCTATTTCCTTCCTGTAATGAAAGTTGTATATAAAATATAAGGAATCATGTCTGTACACAAGCACACACAATCAAAGATTCCTGTATGCATACGAATGAGCTGAATCTTTATCTTTTTTTATTTCTTAGAATTGCTGCATGAGATTTTTTTGTCTCCTCGAGTATATAGGAGCCCACTTAAGGACCATGTGGGACAACAAAGCTTTCTTGATATCCATTGGGTATTGGATTTACATCTTAATGTGTTTTGGGTTTCAATGGCCCACATCAGGTTAATTCTTTAGAGGTAAATTTTCAACAAAAAATGATAACAAACAACAAAACTCAATAAAAAAAAAAAGCAATAAACAACAATAACAAAAAAAAAACCCATAAAAGCAACTAAGAAATTAATTTTTTAAAACTTTTTTCAAACTCTCTTTTAACATAAATTACTCAAAACAAAATCAAGAAAAAGAAAAAAAAAGGTAAACAGAAGTCAAAAAACAATTAAAAACAAAGACAAAAACAAAAAGAGAAAATTAAGTGAAGATTTCTTCTAATAAATATATTTCATAGAAATGAAAAGCTTTCTTTAATTAAACAAAAATATATTAAAAAAGAAAATAAAATATAAAAATAAAAAATAAAAAATACCAAAATCTAATGAAAAATATTTTTCAAACAAAAATCAAAACAAAAAATTAAAAAAAAAAGAGAATCAATGATAAGGATCAAGAATCAAAATCTAATAAAAAAAACCAAAAAGAGAGGAAGAAAAATCAAACATTAATTCTAAAGAAAAATGATGAAAAAAAATTGAAAGAATAAAAAATAATAATAAAAAAAGAGAAAGAAGATACTTAAATGTCATTTCAAAACTAAACAAATAAAAAGGAGAGAAGTGTTTTACTTAAACAAAAATAAATAAATGAAAAATCCAAAAAATAAGGAAAAAATTAAAAAATAAAATCAAAAAAATTAATTTTTAAAAAAGAAAAGGGTCAAAACAAATAAAAATAAAGAAAGAAAGTCAATATATATATAATATAATATAAAAATAATAATAAATGAAAACCAAAAGCAAAAATCAAAATGAAAGAAAAATTAAAATCAAATCAAATAAAAAGTTTAAAAAATGCAAAAAGAAAAAAAGAAAAGAGAAAAATTCTTTTTAATTTTCATAAAAAAATAATTAAAGTCATAAGAAAATAAAAAAATAATAAACAAAAACAATAAGTTAAAAAAACGAAAACAAAAACAAAACAAAACAAAAAAGACATAGAAAGAAAAAAATAAAAAATAAAAAAATGATGAAAACGAGAGAAAAAATTGAAAATGCAAAAAATTAAATTAAATTTACCTTTAGTAAATAAAAAACACATCAACTAATTTCAAAACACGTTTTATTTGTTAGAGGAAAAAAATAATTTTTATTTTCTTTTTTTTTTCACCAAAAAAATAACACAAAAGCAAAAATTAAATATAAAAAAAAGAACAAAACAAAACAAAAACTAACTAAACATTAAAAAAAAAAAAAGGAACAAAACAAAATAAAACACCAACCAAACATAGTCTTTATTCGAACTACGTAAATTTTGATCTCTCCTGAAAAGTACGTAGATCCTAGACTCTCATCTTAGATCAAGTTCGCCCTTGTAAATAAACATTTTTTTTTTAATTTTTATTTCTTTAATTTCTTTAATTTTATTTTACTCTTAATTTTCTTTCTTTAATTTCTTTTCCTTTTTTTACTTTTAATTTTATTTCTTTAAGTTTTTCCTTCTATTTTGCATGTAATTTATTAGGAAGAATTAAAATATAACTGAGACCATATTACTTTTGCACAACTAACTTAGGTAACTGTTCTTAGTGACGGGTGATGTGGGGTGCTTAATATCTTCCCCACTTATAATCGATTCTCGAATCCATTTTCTACTTCGTAAACCATTTTTTTATTTTTTAGATAATTTTTTTTCCAAATTTTTGTCTTTTCAAAAATAAAATTTTGGTGGCGACTCCTATTTCTATTTTAATTTTGATTTCAGTTTTTGATTTTCAAAAATTGAAATTGAATTTATCTCTTTTAAGGCGCTAAGTGGTCACTGTGAACACCGTATTTTGTCTGGACTAATTATAAAAATAATAAAATTAACAAGATCAAATTAGCAAAAATACAAATAAAAAAAAAAGAGAACAAAAAAGAAGAAATTAGAAAATTAGGAGAAAGCGAAAAATGATGAAAATTAAATTAAAAGCTTTAGAAGGTAATAAAAAAATTTTAGAAAAAAAAGGAAAACAAAAAACTAGAGAAAGAAAAAAAACAAATAGCCAAATTAAGAAAAAGAGAAATTATGAAAAATGAAACTAAAGTTTTTTTTTAAAAAAAAAAAAGAAAGAGAAGAAGAAGGGAAAGAAATTTTTAGCCCAAAAACAATCTTGGAAAAAAATATATACTGCAACTAGCCTAACTCTTTGGCCAAGCCCATTAAGAGAAAAAAAAAATTGTTAGACCAATAAAGAGCAAAAAAGAGGCAGCCCAAGTTCAAAGGAGACACAGCCCAACATCTGGCCCATTAACCTAAGGCCACAAAAATTGGGCTAGCCCAACCTAAAAACTCAGTACCCTAAGCCCATTGGGCCCAAAAAAAAATTGTAGAAAGGGGGCAAAACGCAGGAACCCTGCGTTTTGACCCAGCCCCCTTCAGCAAATCACGTCCTCTGCCATTAGCAGAAAGGAGAGCGTGAAAAGGGGCTGGACAAAGGGGCAGAGACCGGCTATGCTATTCAAGGAAACACAAAAGTGGCAAGGATTCCTGGCAGTGTTTCAACAGGAGGCCCGAGGAGCTGACCTTCTTCCCCTGTCCCTTTCGTCATCGAAGGCCAAGGGGAAGAAGCGCGAAAATGGGAGGAGAAGTCGGAAGCAGGGATCGAGGGATGAGGGGGCGAGCACCAAATTGGAAAGAAAGCCTACTGCAAGTCAAAAATAAAGGAGGGGCAGATGAGGAGAAGGAGAGGAGGAGAGGGCGAACAAATAGGGGGAGGCAGAGTGAGAGGGAGACTGAGGGTAAGACTGGGAGAGGAGAAGAGAAACGGTAGAGCTTTCGGGATCAGGGGAAGAGACTCAAGAGAGCAAAAAATCGGGAATCAAAGGGAGAGAGGGACTCGAAAAATCAAGAAAAACCGAAAGGGGAAGTAAAAAAAAACAAGGAGGAGGAGAAGAGAAAAAACGAAAAAAAGGCGAGAGAGGGATCGGATTCAAAAAAATCGATTGAAGGAGAAGAGGGTCTGGAGAGGCAAAGGTTGCTGGAGAGAAACAGGAGATGAGAGAGCGTGAGGGGAAATAGTGGGGAAGAGAGGACGAGGGGGATCGAAGCTGAGTGGGAGGTTGGAGAGAACCACCGGAAGAAATCGAAAGGAGAAGGAGAGTGACCGAAAAATCGATTGGTGCAGAGGGGGAGAGGAGTCTTCGAGATGTGAGGATTTTTGAGTGGGAGAAATAGAAAGGAAGTGCGACAGAAAGGGAGAGAAGGGGAGATTCGAGGGGGTCTGGAGGTGATTTTTCTGATTCGGGAAGCAACAGTCGAGAAAGGAACCAAGAGGAGGAACGTCTGAGAGGGATGATAAAAATCTAGAAACGCCATTCATCTATTGTGATTCTTACAGGTAAGCTACAAATTCTGCTTGTATCGTTTGCCTGTTAATGAAACTCCTTGGGATTTCTGCTGGTGCGAAATGGGAATAGAGGATTGAGTAATGTTCTCATACTGAGTAGGCATGGTTGAAGTTTGAAAGGCATGCTCTGTATATGTCTTTAGACATGCACAGCAGATGCTTGATGGAATGCTGGAGAAGGGTCTGAAATAGGTGTAGGCATTTTATTGTTATACTTCCATTAATGAGGATTGCTGTGTTACTGATCTGACCTGCTGAATCTATTAGGGCCATGTTAATATAGCTTCGACTCTCCTACTATTGTTATTTTGCAATGGATGAATACGCATCTTGAGTTATTGCTTCTGTAAAAACCTCAGTTTGATTTTTTTTAAGCAAATAGTTAAGTGGACTAAGTGTTGAATAGCAACATAATCTCCCTTCTCCTTAATCGAAACCATGAATATGTTTTAATCACTTAATCTTTTCGAGTCCCTGTTTCAATGGTACTGTCGATGGGACGCTATTCTTGAGATGTTAATTCGATTTGGGGAGGCTTCTTTGTTAATGATATTATTTGGGGAGGCTTCTTTGTTAATGACATTACTGGTGCTCTGTTTTGGATGAGATTTTATCTTTAACGCTTAACATTTCGATTGAATTTTCTATTGAATTCTCCCCAATTAAATTTGGGTTTAGTAGTTGGTTTTGGATCTATGTTGCTGCCTCACATAGAGATGCTAGCTATCTGTAATGATTATGGTTGATTATGGGCTCAGATTTTTACTTGAGATGCGAGTCTTGGTCCAATGATTAAATCTGGGTTTATGCTGTTACTTGATTGTTGATCGTTTGTGGTGGTTATGGATTCTGCCCTGAACCAATTCTATTTCTACTTTTCCTTTTGATGCATCTGCATCATGGGCTATGAAAATTGCTGGGGAGAACGTACACGAAATCCTTGCCCGAGTGACTACAGAGAAGGAAGAAGGAGCTTCATCAATCATGGAGGCAATTTAGGAGTGGGTTCAAAACAGCATAGCAGTGCGTTCGAAAAATAAAAAAATACCTGCGGAGGCAACTGTTTCTGGTTTTATGTTCTATCCTCAATTGTAAACATTATATTAAATATGCCATTTGGTTGCACACGAGCACACACAGAACAAACATCCGAAAGTCCATGTTTCTATTTTTGTCACTTCTTATTTTAGTTTTCTTTTTCATTTTATTTTTTAGAATTATCGTGTGGGATTTATTGTCCCCTCAGATGCATATGAATCAATTTGAGGGTATGTGTGGCAATAAGTCGCCTTGATCCTTATTGAGTTTTTTAATTATATTTTAATAAATTTTGGGTTTCGATTGCTTATAACAAGTAAAGGTTTATTTAAAATAAAAGGATATGATGAAATTGATATGGAAAAAAATAAACAGCAGCAAAATGATATTAAAAAATAAAAGGATTCTTTTTTTTAGATAAAAAAAGAGAGAGGTTTCAGAATAAGAAAAAAAAGAAGGAAAAAAACTAGGCAAAAGATATTAGAAAGTTTTATTTTTTCTTCTTCCTTTTTGCAACTCAAAATATTATTTCAAATGTCAAAATTAACATAAAAAAAAAAGGAAAAAAAAGGGGAGAAAAACTTGTTTTTACTTAAATTAAAAGAAAAGTAAATATATATATATATATATGTATGTATGTATATATAAGAACTAAAAATTGAAGAAATCAAAAATACAAAAATCAAAGCAAAAAAAATTGAGAAAAAAAAAAGAAAAGAGAAGAATAGTAAATTAATTAAAAACCAAAAATCAAAAAGGAGAAAAAAGAAAGGCCTCTCAACCAAAAAAAGAAAACAACTTAAGGAACATATCCAAAAAGATTAAATCAATAATCAAGATTAATCGTTAAGCAAAAAAAAAAAAACTTAAGACAACTAATTCAAAATTAATCAAAAGTCAAAAAGGTAAAGTAAAAAAAATGATAAAAATCAAAAGTAACAACCCAAAAAGAATAAAAAAATTAAAAATGCGTAAAAAACAAAAAAAAACAAAAAATAATCAAAGCAAAGAAATAAAAAAACAAAAATGGAAAAAATTTAAAACAAAAAGAATCATTAAAAAAAAAGGAAAAAAGTTAAGAGTGAAGGAATAGCAAAGAAATAATATTAATTTTATTTTTAGCAAATTAAAACACATCGACTAATTCTAAATCCGTTTTATTTGTTAAAGGTAAAAGTAAATTTTATCCTCTTTCTCCTTTCCCACAAAAAATAATAATAACAAACAAAAATTCAAAAAAACAAAAATAAAAAAACAAAACAAAACAAAACAAACATAAACCAATACACTTCCTTAACCGAACTACGTGGACTTTGATCCCTCTCATAGGGTACGTAGGCTCTAGGCTTTCGTCTTAGGTCAAGTCCATCCTTGTAAATAAAATTTTCTTTTCAATTTTTGTTTTCTTAATTTCTCTTATTTTACTTTTCTAATTTTGTTTGTTTAATTTCTTTCTCCCTTTTTATTTTTATTTTATTTCTTTTATTTCTATTTCTTATTTTGCATATGAGTTGTTAGGAGAATTAAAATGAATTAAAGGCCATATTGATTTTGTACAACTGACTTAGGGCAACCGTTCTTGGCAACGGGTGTTGTGGGGTGCCTAACACCTTCCCCACTCACAATCGACTCCCGAACTTATTATCTGGTTCGTAGACCATTTTTCTTATTTTCCGAATAAAAAGGCTTTTCCAAAATTTTGCCTTTTCAAAAATTAAAATTTTGGTGGCGACTCTACTACTACTTGTCTTAATTTCGATTTTAGTTTTCATTTTCTTTGAAAATTGAGTCGAAATTTCTTTTTTTAATTTCTTTTTAAAAAAACGCCACGCGATCGCATTTTCGGGTGTGACAGTCACATTTTTAAGTGTGACAATAAGATGAAGATCTCGCTATATAAATTTGACATTGAGAGGAAAATGATCCTATATAAGTCAAATCTATATAACAAGGTATAATTTAGGCAAAATCTTCATGATAGTTTCTAGAAGCACAAGGCTTCACATAAAAATTAATATAAACCTCTACTAACATAAGATGCATTCAAACCCGAGTTTAAGACCCATAATGTATGTGAGGTAGTTTTGTCTCAATAACTTGTGTGAGGAGAGCATTTACCCTTTTTATGCTATAAATTACCCAATCCACAACTGTTAAGCAGATTGACAAGACAAAGGAAGAAAAGCATATATACATATATAAGCAAAAGAAGAAAATTATATACAGACATGGTCATCTATCCTGATATTTTATTCCACATGTTATATAATCCTAATGCATATTATACACACAATCAAAGAATTGAAATATATGAAACAAGCATGTGATAGGTATATTATCTACCTTAATCATGTGAGACAAATAACAAACATAAGGAGATTCAAAATAAAAGATAACCATAATATTTTACACAACTAATTTAAATTGGGCTTGACTCTCAAACTATTCCTCAGTTGAGTCGCCAAACTATCACACTTAAAATACGACCATGTGATGTCAAAAAAACTTTAAAGATTCGATTTTCGAAAACAAAAATCAAATGAGATAGTCAATTTTTTTGAAAGAAAAATAATTTATAAACCAGAAATAGGTTTAATAGTCAATTGTGAGTGGGAAATGTGTTAAGCATTCCATAACACCTATTTCTAAAAATAATTGCCCTGAGTTAATTGTACGAATTTAATATGGCCTTAATCTTATTTTGATTACTCCTTGTTAGTCACATGCAGAAAATAAAGAGAAAAAAAGTAATTAAGAAATGAAATAAAAAAGGAAATATTTATTTACAAAAACAAATTTGACCTATTACGAAATATATCAAAGTCCACGTAGTTCAACGGTAAGAAACCGTCAAGTTGGTTGATTTTTTTTTTTTTTGGGTGAAAGGAGAAAGATTCGCAATCAAAATGACTTTAAAATTGGTTTATATGTTTTAATTTACAAAAAAATTGAATTAATTCTACTTCTTTACTCTTTTTATTTTTTTATCTTTTATTTTTTGGCTTTTTTATTTTATTTTTAATACATTTTTTATTCTTTGATTTATTTATTTTTTGGTTTTTTAATACTTTTTGAATTTTTTGATTTTATGGCATTTATTATTATTTATTTATTTAAGTAAAAAATATTTTTTCTTTCTTCTTTTTTATTTAAGTTTTGATTTTGATATTTGAAATAGCATTTTTATTTAAATAAAAAAATTAATATAGATTCTATTTTATTTTATTGTTTTTTGGTTTTTTTTTTCATTTTTATCTTGTCTTTGTTTTTTATTTTTTCTAAGCATTAAACTCTTAAATTTTAAAACACAAACATTTGAATTTGAAATTTTCATTTTTCATTTTAAATGATTGACATCAAACATTAATGTTATTTTCATTCATTTTTCATTTTACTTTTCTTTTAAGTAAAACTTTTAGTACATTTGAACTTTTAGAGTATATGCTTTTTCTTATTGTTATTTTTTCATTTTACGAAAGATACATATGATTTTTCAAAGAAGACTTCTTTCTTTCAATTTTTATTTTAAAACTTCTCTCATTTTTTATTTGAAAAGAGAATCTTTTCATTTTTTGAAAACTATTTTGTTCTTATTTTTTTGGGAATCTTCTTTAAGAATTTTATTTTTATTTTTATTATATCATTTTAAGAGATCAAATGCCATTTAATATGGGCCATTAAAATCTAAAATTTATTAAATTGTAAATATAAAACTCAATAAGGACTGAGGAGGTTTATTGTCACAAAAGAAATCCAAACAAAGAACACTTACAAGCATATGGCATCCGGTGAATGTGTGTTTTTGTGTAACCACTCAAATATTCTCACTACTCCAGTGAATGTGTTTCTTGCACAACTTCTTGTACATTCACTTCACTATGTCAGGAGCTGTCCAAATCAGCCTAACCCTTATGGTCAACAAACATTCACAACAATACACCATACATAGTTCATGATAAATCCATTTTCCAAGCTCAATTTGATGAACTTAATTAGGAACTTTACCCTTTTAGAACGAGTTAAAGAATAATCTTAATCACATTCTCAGCCAACTATCTCCATTCAAAGAGTTATTGTGGGTATGCTTATTAGCTACCAAAAATACAGTTCCATACATCGCATCAACCAAGCATAACAATGGGAATTCACAGCCATTAGAAATTACCAGTTAGTGAGAACGTGGTAAAATTCTTCCCGGTTGAACACAAGGCATTAAAACTTTATTCAGAAAATAGCCAATATTGAATCAGGTATGATAATCAAGATCATAAACTCCAGAACATTGCTTCTCCCATACCAAACCATTCAATTTCACAGGAAAATTCGACACTCTTAATTTGCTACAACAGGACCAATTTGCATTACAGAACCAAACTCATCTCAGTCCTATCATACTATACAGAGCGTAACTACCAATGGAAATAAGATTGCAGACAAAATTCTCAAAATTACTTTCGGCCCCATCCCACAACACAGAACACAGCTATTCCCACCTGTTAAGATTCGATTCATTCCTTCTATTCAAGCTAAGGTGGAAATAGCTAAAGTTTTGCCAATTCTTATTTAGAATTTGTCATACAAAATAATACTCCTCCATATTAATGCCTTCTCAAATTCAATTCAAACTCATTCGTACAAAATCACGAGGCATATCATAGTTTACAGATGGGTCAAATGTCCAACAAGGCAGTACACACCTATCTTACAATATTGAGCCATATTATTTGAAAAGTCTAACAAAGCTTATCTCTAGTGGAGATAAAAAATTCTGCAACTTAGTCCGGGATTCTCTTCCTTTTCTCGGTTTCGCAATGTCGCCCAAGAAACAGGAGAATCTGATTAGCTCTTTCCTTCCTCCCTCACTCGATTTTTCTTGCTGTCATTTGCTCCTGGACTTCGAGATAATCATATCGTCTCTTCTCTATTTTTCTTTTCTCAGTTTTCAGCAACCCATAACCAACTCAGAAAACCCCAGCCGAAAGGAAACAGAGTCCCTCCCAGCTAAATCGCTCTTACGCTCCTCCTCTCTTTTCTGATCTAATTTTCGATCCCCTTCTCTTTTTTCTCCTCCAGTCCGAAACTAATTCCCAACGATGCTCCCTCTCTCGGCTCTCTCCTTTGGTTCTCTTTCTGTTCTCTCCTCCTGTTCACTTCTTTTCTTCCCCATCTTTCTCTCTCAATCTCTACTTTCTTCCTCTTCCATTTGTTGCTCTCCAGTAGCCTCCCCGTGCCTCTCTTGCACTCTCAGTCACACTCATTCTCTCCCTTCTTTCCGTTTCCAGTAGCTCTCTGTTCTCCCCCTTAATCTGCCGAATTACCTCCATTTATAGACGGCTCCGAGCGTGGCATTTACTCTCTCCCAAACGCGTCTCTCTGATCCTCTCTGTACCACCCGAAACGGATCACACCACTACCTTGCACGGCCTCCCCTCATTCTGCTCCACTTTTCTAAGTGATTTCATTGCTATGCGCTTCTCCGTTGCCTCCATTTTGCAAAAGTGAATTTTGCTCCCCCACTATCTCCGCTGCACGGCCTCATCTTGTGATTGCCTCTAGAGATGCCCAAGAGAGAGAGCCAGAAAGGGGAGCAGGCACAAGGCTTTCACGTTTTAAAATTGACATAATAGCCCCATAAATCCAAATCTCCTTTCACGTCAATCCTAAAGCATTTCAAATCAGTCCCCACAGAAAAATCAAGCAAAATGCACTAATTAGAAATTTCTATACATGATTTTTGACCTATCCCTATGAAAAACATATGAAAATTTAACTTGAAATGGTTAAAAAAATCAGAGAGAAAGATTGGAGAAACTGTAGATAAAAATCCTCAAGAAATTATATATATATATTGCTTTAGACCTCGTCCAAAATGTTTTAACTCAGTGAAAGTTAGGGGGAAAGGCTGAAATTTACATGAAGAACAGAGGGAAGTTGAGAGAAAATGGAGAAAAATTAGCTGGAGCGGCGGAAATGAAGCTTAAATGTCTCTTAAGTACAATTAAAATCTTGTCATCATAGCTCTAGAACGAGTCGTATCATATTTGTGATGAGCGTTAATTTAAAATTTCCACAAACTAATGAACGCAGTTGTGCAACAAAGAATTGTCACATATGTGGGAAGCCTTAAATTCAAATTCTTAGAAATATGAACACAGCTACAAACCTTTACCTAGCACAGCTGTGGAAGAGCCACTTTATAGAAAATTAAAATTAAAATTTTTATTTAAAAAATTCTTTAAAATTTTAAAAATTAATTTTTTCTTTTATTTTTTTTTCCAATTTTCCAATTTTTATATTTAAAATTTTCTAAAAATCCTAAAACTAATTCCTAAATTTCTAAATATCCTAATTATATACAGATGATTGTTATCATAACAATCCTGTAGTCATTCTTTTTAGAGTCCAAAGCTAGACTATAATAGTCATTAAAGCGCAATAAGAATTGGCAACATGATGAGTGCTAAAACTCCTCAAAAATACAATTCTTATACTAGACAATAGTACAGTATTTCAGTATGCTGCATTTTAAATTACAGCATTAATGAAAATCAAAATAGAACTTATAACACAATTCAAAATTATCCACACATTAGTACATGGATTTAATATAAGCACTTCAGTATGTTGAAATAGTTTTTGCAACTAGATTAGTTCAATTAATACAACACTTAAAAATATAATCTGAATACAATTAACTCATATTGTTTGCAGCTTAATATGCAGAACACTAACTAATTCTAAAAATTTAAAAGTAAAACATTACTTATAAAAATTAAAAAGCAATTAAACCACAGAAATAAAAAGAACAAGGAACTTCCCTAATTACTCCCAAGTGAGCTCATGACGAACCATGCATTATCTCTAGAGTGACATGATTGAGCTCCCACCCTTATTATCCTACACAAACATAAATGCGTAAGGCGAAAACAAAAGAAATAAAGTGAGCTCACAATTAAACTCTAATATGTAATTAAGTAAATATAATTTAAAATTAACAATTACAAACATTGTGAGCATCCTTATGTTGGACATATGACCATCTAGCATTATCTTATTCACTAAGGTTTATTCGTCGATTGTTGCTTCGCCATCTGGCCCTCCCATGGATTCAACACATGTAAAACCACCTCAAAACGTATGTTGTTGCCCTTCTTGATCAAAATGTTCTTCTCAGCCATTGGGATCAAGTGGCTTATGTGTAATTCCAATATAAAACCCTACAACCCACACAACAATAAAACTTAAAATACTATTATGTTGTCCCAAATTGTTAATGTCCAAGACAAAGCAAGATTCAATGACAATTCATCACAAAATGGACACAAACCAAGAAGTATTCAGCATATCAATATGTTGACCTAGGAATTTTTTTTTAAAAAAATTCAACATAAAACAAACTTGTATGACTGAATCTTAAAATTAATTCCAAGAAATAAGGTAGAAGCCTAGCAACTATGTAGCTCAACCAAAAACCAAAATATAAGTAAAAAGTTAGAAAAAGGTAAGCCCTTCATTTTTTTTTTTTACAACTCTAAGTTAATATAAAAAATATTTACAAAAGAAGTAACTATCAGTTGCTAAATCTCAAGTCAATTATTGCCAATAAACTAGACATATTAAAGTACTCACAAACCAAATTTCAAAACCTAAACTCCTTACCAATTGTTTCCAAATTTTTTTAAAAGTTAACATTCCGACAAAACAACAAATTAGAACAACAAAATAAATTTTAAAAAAAAAACCTATATTTTGGGGTCCTTAGATTGTGTAAATAATTCGCTTTGGTTGACAAACCATTACTCTAGAAAAATAAGAAATTAAGTACAATCTCAGGTAATGGTGCTAAAAACTTGATGCAACACTCTCTAAATGATAAACTAATAAGTAGACAAGTGCATTAGTCGCATAAATAATAAAGTAAACTATGAGTAAGGAAATTCATCCTATAAGATATGGGTACTTATAATTCTATAGGTGTTTATAGGTTTAAGAGGGTTAGTTGTCACATACTTAGAATCTATGTGCATATATACATATTAGTATCTCATGTCTTCCTAAGTACTAGTGAGCCAGTATAAGTGTTGTGTGCAATTATAGAAAGATGAAAGAAAATAAATGAAAAGACTCAAGGACTTTGACTTAAAAGAAAAAAAATTTAGAGATAGACTATATACATTGTATTGAGTTCATTAATAGCACAATGCTCAATAACCTATGTTTTATTATTATGGAAAGCTTTTATCCTACTTCATGGTAGTTGACATAGCTAACCTATTTTCTATTCTAGATCTTAATCTTAACTTAAGTTGGACAACCTAAGTTCAATTAGCCTTATGAAGCATTAATGCTCTTGAATTCCTAAGGTAAGACAATCAATAAAGCAAACCTATATGTATACTTTACTTTTAATCTAGTTGAGTGAGCTAACATAGTAGACCATACCTAGACTAGCCTCAAGGGTAGGCTCATTAATAATTTATGAATTTGGGATTGATTATAAATGATTAGGCTCTTAACTAAATGAATTAAGTATAATAATCCTACATTAAACTTATCATAGACAGTGGATGGTATGTGCCCATTATTAATCATCCATATGCATGGTTGACAAAGCAAAACCCACATTATATGGACTTAATTGGAGAATTATCCCAGAGTTAATATAAACATCACTAATCAACAACAAAAAGAATTAAAGACCAATAATTAATTTAACTAAAGAATAATAACAACAAACACATTAAGGGTAAATGCATACTCCATATATAATAAAATTATAAGATATATCATCACTGCAATTCATAAATTACTATAAGTTTCTAATCTTGAATTAATACAATAAAATAAAAAAAGAAAACTAGAAAATAAAGTGGAGAGAGAAAGAGAAAACCATATGAAACTATAAATATGCAATCTAGCTTAGATCCTAATATTTCCTCTATGTCAGGGATAGTTTAGAATGTTGCAACAACACTCCAATAGCATTTCAGTACCACTAAACACCTCCTCCTATTTCTCAACGTCAAATGGGGTATTTATAGCCAAAAAGGATAGAAAAGGCTAAAGATCTCATCCATTGCGATTTTGCCATTTATCATAGCTATAGTATATGCACCTTTTGCATTTGTGCAAGTCCTTCAATGTTTAGGGTTTCTTAGGTTCCTTAGATCACAACTATGTAAAATCCTTTTAACACAGCTACGATGGCATCTAGCTAGGATTTTTCTTGATTTGAATTGCAGCTGCATAAAATCCTCTTAATGCAGCTGTGCAAGACATTTTTTTAGGGTTTCTTAATTCTTCACATAATAGTTATGATGCATCCTTCCTTCGCAACTGTGAACCTTCTTTGGTCAACCCTTGACTTTTTGCTTTCTTTAGATATTGACTTGTAACCAATATCCTTCTTACATGGATAAACCTCTACCTCATTAGAATTATTTTAATTACTAAAAAATATTAAAAATCCATTAAGATCCTAATATATTTAATATTTACATAAAATATGGAAATAAGAGAAAATATACTAAAAATACTAAAAAAAAAGTTAAAAACCTATAATAAGTCCCTAAAATAAATGCATAAATATAGGTATAATTAAAACTTATCACTTCCCAAGTTTAGTTATTAAGCATATATAATATAAATTGTATGTTGTTGTGTATATTGATTTGATTCATTTATCAATATTGTATAGATCTTGGTCTAGACATATGATATTTAATGCAAATTCTATCATTTCGCTCGCCTCTTATAATGCTTAGAAAAGAATCCGCATATGTCTACAAATATTATGGATGATGAGTATCCATAATTCAATCTATGTAATTATATCATTGGATCTCATTTCAACCTTCTATTTCCTTTTGTCAAGGCAATGCATTTATATTTTATGTTTCTCCTTTGCTATATTGGTGTATTTTCTGCTTGTATGTCAAACACAAATGTCTCATCTTTGATCATTATTTATTAGCATCATAGGCAGTTTTTCATGTGAGAGAGTCAACCTCATCAACTTGTAAGATATACTATTATTGTTATATATGATTATAGCATAATACATCTATTGTAACGTCTAATTGAATTGGAATCAGTACGTTAATGAAAGAGGACCCTAATGTAAAATGAATTAAGGTCAAATAAGGGTATAATATTAATTAAGACATCAAAAAACGAAGTTATGAAATCACTTATGGTGTGAAAATAGTGTTAAGGTCGTTAAACGGAATAAAGTGGTATATCAGTGGCATAATCATAATTTAGAAAAAATTTTAGAAACTTAAGGAAAAGAGTGTTAAATTCTATAATTAAACTTACTAACATTTTTAGGGGTCTTAAAAATTATAAGAATTGTCAAAACCATAGGTGACCATAAGGAGTGTAATTTTTCATTATTTTGAGCCACAGAGACCTCAAAAATGATTTTTTTTTGTAAAAGAGTGCTCAAAATTGTATAGAGAATAGTCAGACTCTAAAAAGCTTGAAAAATGAACTCAAAAAGAGCAAATGAACGCTAGAGGCAAAATGGTAATATTGAAAAATTATAATGAGACTTTTTAAGTAAGCTGTCTTCTTCTTCCTCTTCCATTTGCATGACCTAGACCAGCTTTTTCCAGCCCATCCATAGCAACACCTTAAGGGAAGAGAAAGGAAGATTTTAAGGCTTTGTTTAGGTAAGTGAATGCCTTTGATTCATCTCATGCTAGTTAGGAAATTTAATCTACTCTTTGAGGATTATCTAATGGTGATTTTATTTTTCATGAAAGGTGAAGATTGGATCTGAACTCACATGAAAAATGCTCCTTTTGAGAATTCCAATAAGTGGAAATTAATCTACATGAAGAGTGCTCCGTATTAAGGTAAGTTTCCATGCAGAACATTTGAAAAATTTCCTTTTCTAAGGCCCTATATGGTTTGGCCTAGAAAGAGAATCTAAAGTGTTGAAATTTTCTTTATGTAATCTTGATAGATTTTGGCATGTAAGGATTCCAAATCTATAATTAGTTTCCATTATATCTTAAAGAAATGCAATATAGACTCACCTAGGGCATGTTTTGTCCAAGGCATGAAGAAATGGGGTAATCATGTTGTTTTCAATCCCCGTTTAATGCATTTAAATGTTTTATATCTAAGGAATAAAAATCTAGGCTTAGTTTCAAGTGAATCTTAAAAAATTCCAAGTTAAAGCACTAACTTTATGCATTCAGCCATGTTGAGTTTGATGGGCCTAAGAAGTTGTTTAATCCATTTTAATGGTTTAGATAGTCTTAAAATGATGTAAGAACACTAATAAAATTATTGTAATAAATTTAGAAGTCACATTGTAGAAGTTGAACTTTTATGGTTCAAAAAAGAGCAATGTAAGACCATTTAGTACTCGAATTATTTAAGCAAGCTTGAATTGGCTTTATTATATCTTTAATTGATGTTTAGACCATATATAATGAGTATATGAAGTCTAGGAGTTGAATGATATAGATACCACTTAAGGTCTAAATTGGCAAAAAGGGTTTTTAAAGTGGTTAAAGGTAAAAAGACCAAATAAATAGTGGATATGAAATTTGTGGCTTAAATTATAGGTATAGGAGGCTTTGGTTTGCCTACGAACCTTGTCTAGTATAAGTCCTAACCTTAAGCTTAAGTAAAGGTCAAGTTGAAGAAATTAAGATTTCATTTATTTTAGGCCACATAATAAGAAAAAAAATGAGTAATTTAGATGATGGAATTACTAATTAGAAAAGTGACATCTTGGGAATGTGGATAAAAGTGCTTTAAGAGCAATTTTCAAGGCTAATTTCATGGTTTTAAAGCCTTAGAACATGAGATAAGTTAATGTAAGTACTTATTGATAATGTTTATACCAACTTTCATGTTTTTAGGCCAAATGAGTACAATCACACCCCAATATAAGTGTGGGACTCAATGAGGAACAAGAAGAGACTAACAAGTGGTAATTGGCATTGATTACAACTCTAAGGTAGTTTACTCTCATTTACCGTACATGTATGCTTGATTGATTTAGGTTAATTTATACTGTGTGTCTTGATTGCTTCAATAACATGTTTATGATGTTAAGCTTATGACTTATGGCTAAAAGCTAAAAGGGTGAGGGTCTGAACGTAGTAGTTCACTCATAAGGCCTAAAGGGAAGCCTAAGTCAAGCTAAGGATGTCGTGGCCATGATAAGATGTTCTAGTAAATATGCTAAGTTTACTAGATTTCATGTTATGTTGTGCAATCTTGCATGCTTACATTTCACTACTTGATAGTCATGTGTGTGCAGTGGTAGTTATGAGTAACTACTGAGATTCTCCTTAGAATCTCACCTCTTTCTCTATCTTTCTCACTAGCCAATGGCAAGTACAAGATGAGCTAAAGGTAAAGGCAAGTAGGAAGCTCATGACTGTGAGCTATGTGAGGATAGCTATGCATATAATTAGTTTTATTTTTATTATTAGAGGATTGTAAAGATTATGTACATGAGACAATGAGTTTTTATTTAATAGATGTTGTATTATGTGCTGATGTGCTAGAGTAAGCATGTACATATGTAAACAAAGCGACAAAATGAACACTTTATAGCTTATATAAGCTAAGAAGCGAAAGTGAGGTTTATAAGCATTGAGATAGGCTAGTTGATAACGGGTCCCTAAAGTGCAAAGTGAGGAAGTAGAATATGAAAATTGATGTATATGATTATGTATAATGGAATATAGAATGTAGATGTGGCCTTTTAAACAGCCTGCACACCTTAAATTCTAATGGAAGGTTCTGTTAGATTTTATTCAGCATTTTATGTTATTTTATTTTATGGTCACAAAGAAAATATCTAAAAGTTAAATAAACCTTTAAGTTGAATGATAAAATCATGGGTTCAAGTATACTCTATGGGTTTTAATATGGAAAGGATTTAAGGAAAGAAAAAGTTTTCCCCATAATCTAGCTATGTAAGCAATATTTTTGGGTAATTGTTTATTAAATAAGCACCATCAACAAAATAAAGACTTAGATAAGTTAAGGTGTTACATCTAATATAAAATTTAATTATCCATCGATTAAATTTATTTGTGATCGAAAAATTGAAACTTAAAGGCTTCATTTTTTTATTTTAACTTTACCATTTCTTCATGAATTAAAGCCAGAACTTTCATCCACTTCCTAAAATATCTAAGTCCACCATTAAAGCTCTTAATTTACTCTAAAATCTAGCTAAAATAGCCTTAAACTTCTATGACAACAATGATAATGATGGTAGCAAAGTGATAGGAAATTCAATGATAATGATAGTAGCAAAGTGATAGGAAATTTAGACTTTAAAACTTCATAATTGGATTTAATGATAACCATTTCTTCTTGATTTCAAGCTGTTACTTTTACCTACTTTCTTAAATACCTACATTCATTATTAGAGCACATAAGCTATCACTAAAACTTGACCAAAATAGTCCCAAAATTTGTGACTGCAATAATAGTAACATGATAGAAAATTCATACATATCACCAACATTTAAGACTTGAGTTACTTGCAATTCAATAAGATTCAAGCCTAAACTCTTCCCTTTTACCCCTAACATATGGGAACAAAATTTAAGATTCCAAAACATCACCATTTACCAGCCATAACAACCCCAAACTGAAATGGATAGTAGACACATAGAAAATTCTATAGTTGATAGCAAAGTACACTTCCCAGGTTCATTTGTGAACTAAAACTCTTCTATTCCATCATGGTTTCAAACTAGGATTTTTAACACTTTTATAAAAACTTATATCCAACATTCAAGCACCCAAGTCACTAAAAAATATTGGTTAAATAGTCCTAAACCAAACAAGACAACAATTGGGCAAAAGTATATAACAGTGATAGCCAAAAAAAAAAAAAGGCTCTTCCAACATTAAGTAGCAAGGCTATCTTAAGCTAATCACCTTCCAAATCTCTAAAACCCCTTTAAGCAACTTTTAGTTACCAAATTATGTATGCTTAGACCTAAAAATTTTCATAAATCCTCACAGGGCCAAAATATGGCCACGTTAAACCTCATTTTCACATAAATTTTCCATTTTCCTACACTCAAGGTTTTATATACCCAAATTCCTCAATGTGCATCCAAAAGACCCTAAACCTACTAAAACAAACTTAAGATGCCAAAACAAAGTTGTTCAAGCCTAAAGATCACCATTTTGTGCCAAATTGCAAAATTCCATATGCATACACCTTATATACACCATATACAGAGAAAGGGCAACTACACTGCCTTAAAATTAGGTCTTACATACCCAAAATTTGCATTTGGAGTCCAACTAATTCCAAACTACTTCTAGGAACTCTCAATGACAAAAACAGACTTGCTCAAAGCATAAATTTTTCAAAAGTACTCACAATGGTCTAAGTGATCATGCTAAATCTTATATCAATCTAAATCCTAGACTTACACATGTTTTTACATATGCTAGGTTCCAAGTCATAAATATTCCAACCTAATGGCTCCAAAATCCTATAGTCATCTCAAACATGTAATAAGCCAATATATTTAGGAGTAAGTTACAATTTATACTTAAGCACCACATGCTGGCCATGAATTATAATTCTACTATAACTATATCTCAACCACCCCAAATCATCAAAAAATGATTCATATGGCTTAAATACAAGAACAAAAAGATAAAACCAATATTCATGCAATACCAAAAAGGCTGAAAAAAATGTAATTGCATAAGATTCATAGTGTAACGAACATAATTTTCGTAAAATGACGAAATGAGCCATATAAAAGTAAGTCCTCTGAAATGACCTAGATAATGTCCCAAAAAATTTGGATTGAGTCCTAGACTCCAATAAATGATAATTCTAGGCTCAGACAGAAAGAAAAATGGAGTTAGGATGGAGAAATAATTTGTGACGAAAACTGACGAAATATAATGGCATTTTCATAAATAAGTGCAACTTTTGGAAAATCATATAGGAGGGCTTTTTAAATGAAAGTTTTAAGTTGCCCAAGGTTCTAAGAGGCCCCAAAAACTATGGGAAGCCCCGACACTGGTAAAGCCCCTCCGGTGTATATTTTTTAACGTCAGTTGACCCGAACTTTGATCGATTCATTCGGTAAGGTTTTAGCTCCAAATTGAGTGATTCCAAAGACATTTTATTAAATTGGGAACACAAATTTTATGATTGAAAGAAGATTATCAAAAAGGAGCTAAAACAAAGCCGAAACAAAATTGCCATTACAGAAGGGCAAAATTGGAAATAAGAACTTTGAGAATGTCCTAAACACTTCCACACTTTTCTTCCATCTTCTCCCTTTTATTGAGCATGACATCTTCTGCCCAATTTACAGAAAAAATAGCAGCTCCTTAGGTGCATCAAAAGGGGAAGAAAAGGAGGAGAAAAATTAAGGAAAAGGTAAGGAAACTTGTAAATTTTCATGCTCCATCTTCCTCCAATCTTGTTCCTCTCCTTTCCTCCTCTCTTTCTATGGTTTAGTTGAAATTTTTGGTTCTGTTTTAGGTCCAGAACCAAGGGGAGAATTTCAATTTTGCTAAGGAAAAGAAAATCAAGGAGAAAGACACTTGAAAGCTCACTTGAATCCTAGGTAATCTTTGCTTTTTGTTACATCTTC
The DNA here is from genome assembly GCA_032878935.1 of Erythrophleum fordii. Classification (NCBI taxonomy): domain Eukaryota; kingdom Viridiplantae; phylum Streptophyta; class Magnoliopsida; order Fabales; family Fabaceae; genus Erythrophleum; species Erythrophleum fordii. Next base: position 4,863,322 of record JAVQMF010000055.1, read on the forward strand.
TTTTCTCCTTCCCTTTGTGTGTATTTTGGCCAAGAATAGAACCAAAGGAGGGGAGGATGTTCTGTCCAAATACAAGGAAGGAACAAGGGTTTTAGGCCATAGGGAGATGGAATATGGCAAGAAATTCCAAGAAAAACTAATAGAAAACAAGTTAGAAAAGTGTAGTGTTTTCTAGGATTTTGCAAAATCTGATTTTATGTAAATATTTCCTTGGCTATTTAAATGTTTTCTTGAGCTCCTAAGACCTTTGGAAAGCCTCCCAAGTGGCTATCCCATCAAGGAAAAATCACAAAGTCCATGAACCTTCCTTATGGTGCATATTTTAGCCAAGCTAGGTTCATTAGGCTAGGGAATGTTTTAAATTATTCTAGCCTTGGTTTGGGACTTTATATGGTGTTAGAAGATGGGAGAAACCATTGGGAAAAATTTAGGAGCCATAGGTTGAGAGATGGGACAATGATGTCCATAATGGTGCCTTATGAAGCAACTTGGTTTTCTAATGGTGCAATTGAATATGTGATGGCTCCAAGGACCTTAAATGAGTCCAAGAAGTCTATAAATAACAAGAGAATAGATCCTAGAACTTGGATGATATAAGTTGCTTCAATGGACCATTTATGGAACCAATATGCCCATTATGGAACCAAGTGTGTGTTTACGAGTGAACCTAGTGTCTTGGATTGCTTCAAGTGTGTAATTGTGTTATGTTTGTGATTTCTAGGTCAAGAGAACCCTACTCTACCTAAGTGCTCTTGTGAGACCAAGAAGGGAAAGGAAGTGGCAAAGTAAGCTTGCATAAATTATAAGATAGCTCTCCACCTCATTTTCTTGCATTCTTGTGTGCATATGTATATGTTATGTGCCCGTATATGCTCTTGTGATTTAAGAACATGCCACTTGATGTTTTGAAATTGCATTGGTACCAATGTGTCTTCTTGAATGACTATGGTTGTGGAAAGAGCTCATAAGGGTGAGGTGATGCCAAAAGTCCCTTGATGAAGGTGAGGAGATGCCAAAAGTCTCATGGCATAGGTGAGACAAGGCCAAAAGTCCCTTGAATGGGTGAGGCTAGGTCAAAAGTCCATAGGCCAAGAGTGAGGCAAATCCAAAAGTCCAAGAAATGGGGTGAGGCTAAACCAAAAGTCCTTAGAGCATGAAAATGGTCTTGACATGTTGATGTGGCATGAAATGAGATTTATTGCACACTTTATGCTTGCATATTCATATATTTGATGTGTGTATGAATGGGTGTGTGAGCTATTGAGATTATTGAAATCTTACCCCTCTTTCCCTCTTATGCTTAAAATGTTTAGGTGGTGCCAAAGGCCAAGGAAATGCAAGCCAAGAACACTAAATGGCTACACCTTGTTTAATTTGTAGTGTAAATTGTAATGGAGTGTCAAGAAGCATTGTACATATTATTTTTAGCTGTGTAAAACCTTGAGCATGTGTAACATAATGTATATGCTATATGTATAATGTATGTGGTGTTAATTCAATGAAGTTATGTTGATGGACCCTTGAATGGCATGTGTGTTTAGTGCATAAATAGATGTTGAGAGACCAAAATAAGATGCATAGGATTTGGAACCATTTGGGCAGTCTTTACAAGTCATATTTGTGCTTTAAAACTTGCCCAAGAGGTGCCAAACAATTAAGAAAGCCATTTGGACAAATTGGTTACCCATATGGAATAAAAATTTACCATTTTAGGAGGTTATATCACTTTTTATCCAAATGAGCTCTTCCTGGTCTAAAATTTGGCATGCATCTAGAGCTTATTAAGATCTTTTTGGAAAGTTAAAGTTGGTAATTTTTGGAGGTCTGTCGAAAATTTGGTGAATTGTTAAAGTTAAAAATTTTTCTAATTTTGGTCCTTGGTACTGTAGCACTAGTCTGAAATTAAATTCTATCACTCATGAGGCAAATGATGTCTAATTGCCACAAAATTTTATACAAAGAAACTAGACATTCCTAATGACTTGTACCAACTAGAAGCACCACATTTGGAGGTCTAGAGTGGGAGATATGAATTTTTGAACATTCTGTCCAGTGTTAGGACCTTTACCCAACCTGAGTTACTATTTTATTAAATTTTGAAATTTGGGCTATTTGAGCTGGCCTGGAATTATTTTTTCCCTCTAACTAACATCTACAACTTTCTAGATTGGTATCATTTGCATGGATTGGATTGTTTTGGAATTAATTGGACATTTTTAAATTTTTCTGCAGAATTTTGTGATAGCTCCAGAATTCAGTCGAACCTTTGGATCATTTTGGATGTCAAACACCCTCTGTGATGAATGTTATAATCTGGGCATATTTTTAGTGTGAAGAAGACATCCATATCTTTCCAGAATGATCAAGATTTCATGATTTCAATTTTTCTAGAACTAGTTATGAATTTCCAAAAGTTAACCAGAAAAGAGGCCATTTCCATGGTTTTCAATGTTGGTTGATCCAAACTTTGACCGATTGGTTTGGTAAGGTTTTAGCTCTAAATTGAGTGATTCCAATGAAATTTTATTAAATTTAGAACCTAAATTTTATGATGAAAAGGACAGTTCTAAAAAAGGAGCTAAAACGAAGCCGAAACGGAGTTGCCATTACAGAAGGGCAAAATTGAAATTTATGGTTTCTTGAATGTTCTAAAGAGTTCCACACTTTTCTCCCTTCTCCTCTTTAATAAGCACGACCCTTTCTACCCAAAATATAGAAAATATTCAGCTCTCTTAGGCACACAAGAAGGAGGAGAAAAAGAGGAAGAAAGCCCAGGAGAAACTAGATAATTTCATAGAATTTCTTACTCCATCTTCCTCCAATCTTGTTCTCCTCTCTTCCTCCTTTCTTTCCATGGATTTTTTGAATGATTTGATTATGTTTTGAGGTCAGAACAAGGAGGGAAATTTCATGTTTAGAGAAGAGAAGCCAACTAAGGGAAGAAACATCTAAGAAACTAAGAAAAAACAAGGTAAAATCTCATTCCTATGGTAGCCTTTTCTTGTCCTTTCTTCTTGTATATTTAGGCCAACCTAGGAAAAAGAATGCAAGGATTAAGAAAATGGCAAGAAATTCAAGTAAAAACCTTGAGCATGTGTAACATGATGTATAGACTATATGTATAATGTATATGGTGTTAATTCAATGAGGTTATGTAGATGGACCCTTGAATGACATGTGTGTTTAGTGCATAAATGGATGTTTAGAGACCAAAATAAGATGCACGGGATTTGGGACCATTTGGGAAGTCTCTACAAGTCATATTTGTGCTTTAAAACTTGCCCAAGAGATGCCAAACAATTAAGATAGCTATTTGGACAAATTGGTTACCCATATGGAGCAAAAATTTACCATTTTAGGAGGCTATACCACTTTTTGTCCAAATGAGCTCTTCCTGATCTAAAATTTGGCATGCATTTAGAGCTTATTGAGAGATTTTTGGAAAGCTAAAGTTAGTAATTTTTGGAAGTCTATGAAATATTTGGTGAATTGTTGAAGTTGATATTTTTTTTTGGTTTTGGTCCTTGGTATTATAGCATTGGTCTGAAATTAAACTCTGTCACTCATGGGGAACATGATGTCCAATTGCCACAAAATTTTGTACAAAGAAATTAGATATTCCCAATGACTTATGCCAACTAGAAGCACCTCATTTGGAGTTTAAACAGGGAGATACGATTTTTCAAAGATTCAGTCCAGTGTCAGGCGTCCAACCATACCTTAGTTAATGTTTGATCGAAATTCAGGGTCTGGACGAGCTTGAACTAGTCTGAAGTTATTTTTTTCCTCTAGCTAACATCTTTAAATTTCCATATTGCTATCATTCACTTGATTTGGAATTTTATAGAATTAATTGGACATTTTTGAAATTTATATCAGTAAACTGTGACAGCATCAGGACCCAGTCCGACCTCCAGATCATTTCACATGTCAAACGTTTGGTGTGTGAGATTTTATGACTTGTAACTATTTTTAACATAAATTAGACATTCGAAGATTTCCAAAATGACTAAGATTACATGATTTTGATTTTTTTAGATTTACTTATGATTTTCCAAAGTTTTGGACAGAATGGTGGCAAATCTGGCCGAAATTCAATGAGTTCCATTCATACTCCATTTCGGTTTCCTTGAGTTATGAGCAAGATTTTGTAATGAAAATGGGTTGTAATAATGTATTTAAATATGAGGATACATGGTATGAACCTACATGGTCCACGTGTCACCGATTTAAAATTTTTAAGCATAACGCAATGTGATTAAATCCATTATTGTTGGTTCATTTTCCATGTACTCTTATGAAAATGATGATAAGGAGCTTATGAATGCCATGAATGGGGTTAAATAGATATATTATTACATTTATTTGAGCAATAAATGTAATACCCAATCTTTCTAGCCTTCCTCATGCAATTCACATGCTCCATAACATGCATTGCTTGGGAGTTATAAGAAAATGGGATATAAACAGTGGATTAAATTTGTGTTGCGCTACATATGAAAATTCCATTCAATGTCACGTGGGTCGTATGAGTACATACTATACTTTCCCATATTTAATTACATCAATATAACTCCTTTGCAGCACACAATCATACCCACAAATCATGGAAATCGAAATAAAACTCAAAATAAGCAAGTCTAGCTTCGGCTAGAAATGGCCTATTTTTTGGTCAACTTTTGAAGATTCATAACTAATTCTAGAAAAATTGAAATCATGTTCATACATCATTTTACACTTGTTCATGGTCTTCCATCACAAAAACATTACATGCATCATTACTTTGACATTCAACCACTACTTAAAGTACATAATACACCAGAATAAAGATGTTCAATATCATTGGCTTGCATTTCCTTGACTTGGAACACCATCTAGACAATTCAAGGATGAGGGGGAAAGGGGAGTGAGATTCCAAGAATCTCAATAGCTCACACACCCACTCATATCACATTCAAGGCATACATACATGAAATTCATACTATGTAAGTATAAAGTGTGCAATAAATTCCATTCCATGCCACATTCACATGTCAAGACCACTTTCATGCTCTAGGGACTTTTGGTTTAGCCTCACCCCATTTCTAGGACTTTTGGATTTGCCTCACTCTTGGCCTAGGGACTTTTGACCTAGCCTTATCCATTCAAGGGACTTTTGGCCTTGTCTCACTCATACCATGAGACTTTTGGCATCTCCTCACCTTCATCAAAGGATTTTTCTACAACCATAGTCATTCAAGACAACACATTGGTACCAATGCACAACAAGGATCAAGTGGCATGTTATCAAGCATCAAGAATGCATGCAAGCACACTAAGACATACATATGCACACAAGAATGCAAAGAGAATGAGGTGGAGAGCTACCTTTTAATTTATGCAAGCTCACTTTGCAATTTCCTTACCCTCGTTAGTTTCATAAGAGCACTTAGGTGGATTGGATTTTTGTGGAATTAATTGGACATTTTCAAAGTTTTTTGCAGAATTCTGTGATAGCTCCAAAATTCAATCGGACCTTTGGACCATTTTAGATGTCAAACGCCCTATGTGATAAATGTTATGATCTGGGTGTATTTTTAGTGTGAAGAAGACATCCATAGCTTTCTAGAATGATTAAGATTTCATGATTTCAATATTTCTAGAATTAGTTATGAATTTCTAAAAGTTGACCAGAAAAGAGGCCATTTCTGGTCGAAGCTAGACTTGTTTATTTTGAGTTTTATTTCAGTTTTCATGATTTGTGGGTATGATTTTGTGCTGCAAAGGAGTTATACTGATGTAATTAAATATGGAAAAGTATAGTATGTGCTCATACAACCCACGTGACATCGAATGGAATTTTCATATGTAGCGTAACACAAATTTAATCCATTGTTTATATCCCATTTTCTTACAACTCCCAAACAATGCATGTTATGGAGCATGTGAATTGCATGAGGAAGGCTAGAAAGATTAGGTATTACATTTATTGGTATCAGAGCAAAGGTTCAGGCAACCTAGCTCTACGTTTGGGGCGATTGGGTGCATCTAGACTTGTTTGTGCATGTAATGTATGTTTGTCAGGAATTATGACTTTATAATGTGTGCTATGACCTTGTGTTGTGATTGTGGTTCCTTTGGCTATTTTGGTTGGTATTGAATGGGGCAAATCTACTAGGGCAAATATTGAAAGTCCCATATTATTGTGAATTGCCTGAGGTAATGATAGGCTTTGATGGGATAGTAGAAATGGTGTGTGTTATAGCAGCAGGATGTGGTACTACAACTATGAAATACCCTAGAAAAGATAGATGATGATAACAAAAATGCCCCTAGAACCACAGTAATTAATTCCTAACAAGTTACTTGCACCCTGAAAGAGAAGAGATTGAAACCCCCAATTAGAGTATGCAGTGCCCTTGTTGGGATATTGATTGAGCAATTGAAAGTAACTTGCGAGATATAATGCAGCTAAAGGATTAGATAGAAAGAAACCCTTGAAATAAAAAAGGGTTAAGATGAAAAGATGATGTGAATGCCTCTGCCAGCATTAGGAAGAAAGGTAAGGTATAGTGTGATAGTGAAGTTCCGAGGGGGAACAGCCATCCTAGGTGACACGTTATAAACGTGGCAAGCTGGACATATAGCTGAGGTTGATTTTTGACATGCAATGCCTTCTGCTTAGACTTTGAACGAGGCAGAGTAGTTGCTCTCATAAAATAGGAGGCTAGTGGTGCCTCTTAGTTTGAAAAGAGCTGTGAGAGCATAAGATCAGTAGAACTCCCAGTTTAATTAGAGGTATGATAGAATTGATGATTTCCTCTTATTGTTGTGATTGATTTGGGTATTGTCCCATATGTATTGTATGAGAAACTGGGTTTATGTATCGATACTCTGCCTTATGGTTTGTTTGTATTTGTTCCTGTTGGAGGTCGCATGAGCACTTCCCATGTATATTAAGTGTCACTGTGTGAATTAATTGCTGTTCTTTACTATTGTATTGTGATGCATGCTTTTTCCTGTTATAAATTGATCATTAGCATGCACTGGATGGCTAGTAACATGGTTGCATTTGAATGTGAGTATATATATTATTACCTTACCTGAACATGGCACTATACTTGGTGTGTATTGAGTGTTGGAGCTGAGTGACCTTCTTATCCACAGTCCAGGCTGAAGGATAGTTGGAGCATAGATGTTTAAAGCTCCTAATTAAGAATTGAGGCAGGGAATTCTTATAAGTTTCCCTGAAAATGTTGATTCCAGTGATCTACCTCATAAAAGAAAGAAATAAAGTTCCTTGATTTTATTGTGCCTAGATCAAGACCGATTTTGAAGCTCCTTATAGTTGTTTCCCACCAAGCTAACAGGACTAAAAAATTGAATTAAGAAAATAGTTAGTGAAAGGGTTCATACACCCTAGTGTGTTACTTGGGGAATTGGTAGCCTAAGATTGTACATGAATTATAGATACTATAGCAGGATGACCATTAAAAACATGTATCCTCTCTGGGCTTTATGAACTAAAAATGAGATTTTAACCTAGATGTTATGAGTTCCTAGTTATGTCATCTGACTTGCTTGATACCTTGGCTATTTTATGGACAATATGGATAGGGTATTCAGATTGTGTTGAGTAAAACCTTTAAAGTGGTCTTTGATGATGATATTTTATATACTCTAGGGTAGTTCAAGGGACATGGGAGGTATCTGAGAGTAGTCCTTGAGACTTTGAGAAGTCTGAGATGATATGCCAAACTTAGTGAGTATAGTTTCACCTAACCAAAGTGAGGTTTTGAGGTCCTGTATTGTCACAGATGGGGTTGTGGTTGATCCCCATAAAGTTGATATTATGTTATAGTGGTGTGGGTCTAAACCATCACTGAGGTTAGAAGTTTTCTAAGTTTAGCAGTGTGTGATAAAAAATTATACAGGACTTTCCTCAGATAACTTTACCACTGGCGAGGCTAACTGGAAAAGAGTTTTGTTTGTGTGGGATGATAGTTGTGAAAGGAGTTTCCGAGAGTTGAAACTCCATGTGACCATTACCCTTGTGTTGATTATGCCTGATGTACCTGACCCTAGTAAACCATGTGGTTTATAATGAAATTTGTGTAAAGGGTTAGGATGTGTATTGATAAACAAGGGGTAGAGTGGTAGATGCCTCTGGATAGTTGAGGCCATATGTATAGAAATATCCCACATTAATTTTAGAGTTAGCTGCAGTGGTTGTTGCCCTCAAACTTAGAGATGTTATTAGTATAGTGATGCTGGGAATATACAATGACCACAAGTGTCTAGAATACCTATCCAACCGGAGAGAGTTAAATGATTAAATGTGAAACTGAAATTATGGATGGGATTCTGGAAGAAATACCATCCAAGTAAGGCTCGTAGGATGGCCAATATTTTGAGTAGAATGTCCATATATGCATATATATATATATAAACAACCTGTATAATGATTTGTGAATAGGAACTCATAAAGAAATCCAGAAATATGAATATGACCTATGTATGTTTTTAAGCAAATTGTATTTGAGTGAGACCCGAATTAAGAATGAGTTGAGAAACCATATTTTAGATGCCTAGAGAGAGGATGAATTCTTGAAACAAATTAAGAGTGAAGTTTCTCAGGGTAGGACCCTAGATTTTATAATATCTGAGGATGGGCGATAGTATATCAAAATAGAATCTGTGTGCCTAGTAGTAATGAGTTGAGAGAAAGAATCTTAGAAGAGGCATACAAGAGTAAATATACTATCCACCCAGGTGCCACCAAGATGTATCAAGATTTAAAGAAAAATTTCTGGTGGTTAAGAATGAGAAATGATGTCACGAATTATGTGACGAGATGTTTAGTGTGCCAAAGGGTTAAGATAGAACATCAGAGACCCGCTGGGTTACTACAACCCCTAGATATCCCAGAGTGGAAATAGGATAGTATCGCTATGGATTTCATTATGGGGCTACTGATGCAATAGCACCAAGAGACCTTGTTGAGCATAAAAGTGGACCTAATGAAGGATATGATTTGCAAATTAAAGCCCAAGAGTTCAAGTCAAATGTGCCTAAAGACCCATTGCAAGGCATATGAGGCCCAATAACAAGAGTTAGGGCCAAAGCAATGAAAGAAGCCTTCAATTGTTTAATTCATAAGCTTCATAACTTAGAGCCCATTCATTTAAGTCAAGAGAAGGCCCAATAAGATATAAAAGGTGTGATCATGCTAACCATTCTACAAGAGGAGTGCCAAGGCCCAATTGGAGTCCAATTACAAGAGATTAAGAATCATGTGACAACCATGTGATTTTTAATGAAGCATGAGCATCCCATGTGACAACTTAAGAAGCTGATTAGTTTTGACTAGGATTCCTTTTGAAATTTCGTTTTTTATTATTTTATTATTTTTTTGAACTTGGTCAAAGAGCTTATCTTGGAGATCAAGTTAAGATTAGTATCCTAATCTAATTAGGATATATATTAGGTATTATTTAAAATATTTCTAATCAGATTTTAGAGTTTTACTTTAATTAGGACTCTAGAAAATTTTGCCTATAAAAGGCTTCCTATTGTACTCTATTTTGCACATGAATGAATTTGAGTATTATTCAATTATTTGTGAGGCTTTTGCTTCTTAGTGTTCTCTGGGAGTTCACGTGACTTATCAAAGGATTGGTCTTCCTTTGTGGCGTCTTGAGGCTAGGGTTCTAAGAGACAAGTTCTCTTAGGGTCTTTCCTTTGACCAACATTCTTGTTTTCTAGCCGGTCTCGGGCAAAGTGTCATCTTGTTGAAGGTTCCTAGGACAAGGTTTCTAGAGGGTCTCTCATCAGCTACCCAGGACATCCTCTGGACATAATGCTATCTGGGTAATTGTGAATAGATTGATGAAGTCTGCACATTTCTTAGCGATCAGGGCTACTTACTTATTGGATAGATTAGCCCAGTTATATATACATGAGAGAGTGCGACTTTATGGAGTACCCAGTAGCATAGTATCTGATAGAGACCCTAAGTTCACATCAAACTTCTAAAGGTCATTACAGCAAGCTTTAGGGACCAGGTTGCAATTTAGCACTGCTTATCACCCCCAGACAGATGGCCAGACTGAGAGGACCATCCAAACCCTAGAGGATATGTTGAGGGCATGTGTATTAGAGATGAGGGGTAACTGGGATACGTATCTGCCACTAACAGAGTTTGCTTTTAATAATAGCTACCATTCCAGTATCTAGATGGCCCCTTATGAGGCTCTGTATGGGAGAAAGTGTAGACCTCCATTATGTTGGGTAAAGCTAGGTAAGAAAGCTCAGTCCTAGGTATATTGGCCCATTTGAAATCCTAGAGAAAATTGGACCTGTGGCCTACGGGATAGCCTTACCTCCAAACCTAGCCCAAATCCATAATGTTTTTCATGTCTCCTAATTGAAAAAGTACTTACCAGACCCTTCACATATCATAAATTATGAGTATGTTCAATTGCAGAAAAATCTTTCCTATGTAGTGAAACCAGAGAGGATTGTAGATGCCAAGCTGAAACAGCTGAGAAATAAGAACATCCCTCTGGTAAAAGTGATCTGGAAGGGTCTGACGTCTGAAGAGGTAACCTGGGAGCTGGAGAATGAGATGAGACAGAAATGTCCAAAACTATTTCCTTAAGGTATGTATTTAAATTTCGAGGACGAAATTTATTTTAAGGGCGGTGAAAAATGTAACGAACATAATTTTCGTAAAATGACAAAATGAGCCATATAAAGGTAAGTCCTCTGAAATGACCTAGATAATGTCCCAAAAAATTTGGGTTGAGTCCTAGATTCCTAAAAATGATAATTTTAGGCTCAAATAGAAAGAAAAACAAAGTTAGGATAGAGAAATAATTTGTGATGAAAACTGACAAAACATAATGGCATTTTTGTAAATAAGTGAAACTTTTGAAAAATCACATAGGAGGGCTTTTTCAATGAAATTTTTGAGTTGCCCAAGGTTCTCAGAGGCCCCAAAAATTATGGGAAGCCCCGGCACTGGTAAAGCCCCTCCGGTGTATATTTTTCAACGTCAGTTGACCCGAATATTGGCTGATTCATTCGGTAAGGTTTTAGCTCTAAATTGAGCGATTCCAAAGATATTTTATTAAATTGGAAACCCAAATTTTATGATTGAAAAGATGGTTCTAAAAAAGGAGCTAAAACAAAGCCGAAACGAAATTGCCATGACGGAAGGGCAAAATTGGAAATAAGAGCTTTTAGAATGTCCTAAACACTTCCACACTTTTCTTCCATCTTTTCCCTTTTATTGAGCACGACTTTTTCTGCCCAATTTATAGAAAAAATAGCAGCTCCTTAGGTGCATCAAAAGGGGAAGAAAAGGAGGAGAAAAATTGAGGAAAAGGTAAGGAAACTTATAGATTTTCATGCTCCATCTTCCTCTAATCTTGTTCCTCTCCTTTCCTCCTCTCTTTCTATGGTTTAGTTGAACTTTTTGGTTCTATTTTAGGTCCAAAACCAAGGGGAGAATTTTGATTTTGCCAAGGAGAAGAGAATCAAAGAGAAAGACACTTGAAAGCTCACTTGAATCCTAGGTAATCTTTGCTTTTTGTTGCATCTTCTTTTCTCCCTCCCTTTGTGTGTATTTCAGCCAAGAACAGAACCAAAGGAGGGGAGGATGTTATGTCTAAATTCAAGGAAGGAACAAGGGTTTTAGGCTATGGGGAGATGGAATATGGCAAGAAATTCTAAGAAAAATTAATAAAAAATAAGTTAGAAAAATGTAGTGTTTTCTAGGGTTTTGCAAATTTTAATTTTATGTAAATGTTTCGTTGGCTATTTGAATGTTTCCTTAAGCTCCTAAGACCTTTAGAAAGCCTCCTAAGTGGCTCTCTCATTAAGGAAAAATCACAAAGTCCATGAACCTTCCTTATGATGCATATTTTGGCTAAGCTAGGTCCATTAGGCTAGGGAATGTTTTAAATTGTTATAGCCTTGGTTTGGGACTTTATATGGTGTTAGAAGATGGGAGAAACTATTGGGAAAAATTTAGGAGCCATAGGTTAGGAGATGGGACAATGGTGTCCATAATGGTGCCTTATGAAGCAACTTGGTTTTCTAATGGTGCAATTGAATATGTGATGGCTCCAAGGACCTTAAATGAGTCCAAGAAGTCTAAAAATAACACGAGAATAGATCTTAGAACTTGGATGATATGAGTTGCTTCAATGGACTATTTATGGAACCAATATGCCCATTATGGAACCAAGTGTGTGTTTAAGAGTGAACCTAGTGTCTTGGATTGCTTCAAGTGTGTAATTGTGTTATGTTTGTGATTTCTAGGTCAAGAGAACCCTACTCTACCTAAGTGCTCTTGTGAGACCAAGAAGGGAAAGGAAGTGTCAAAGTAAGCTTGCATAAATTAGAAGATAGCTCTCCACCTCATTCTCTTGCATTCTTGTGTGCATATGTATATGTTGTGTGCCCGTATATGCTCTTGTGATTTAAGAACATGCCACTTGATGTCTTGAAATTGCATTGGTACCAATGTGTCTTCTTGAATGACTATGGTTGTGGAAAGAGCTCATAAGGGTGAGGTGATGCCAAAAGTCCCTTGATGAAGGTGAGAAGATGCCAAAAGTCTCATGGCATAGGTGAGACAAGGCCAAAAGTCCCTTGAATGGGTGAGGCTAGGTCAAAAGTCCATAGGCCAAGAGTGAGGCAAATCCAAAAGTCCATGAAATGGGGTGAGGCTAAACCAAAAGTCCCTAGAGCATGAAAGTGGTCTTGAGATGTTGATGTGGCATGAAATGAGATTTATTACACACTTTATGCTTGCATATTCATATATTTGATGTGTGTATGCCTTGAATGTGGTGTGAATGAGTGTGTGAGCTATTGAGATTCTTGAAATCTTACCCCCTTTCCCTCTCATGCTTAAAATGTTTAGGTGGTGCCCAAGGCCAAGGAAGTGCAAGCCAAGAACTCTAAATGACTACACCTTATTTAATTTGTAATGTAAATTGTAATGGAGTGTCAAGAAACATTGTACATATTATTTTTAGTTGTGTAAAACCTTGAGCATATGTAACATAATGTATAGACTATATGTATAATGTATGTGGTGTTAATTCAATGAAGTTATATAGATGGACCCTTGAATGACATGTGTGTTTAGTGCATAAATGGATGATGAGAGACCAAAATAAGATGCATGGGATTTGGACCCTTTGATTAGTCTCTACAAGTCATATTTGTGCTTTAAAACTTGCCCAAGAGGTTCCAAACAATTAAGAAAGCCATTTGGACAAATTAGTTAGCCCATATGGAGCAAAAATTTAACATTTTAGGAGGCTATATCCCTTTTTATGCAAATTAGCTCTTCCTAGTTTGAAATTTGGCATGTATCTAGATCTTATTGAGAGATTTTTAGAAAGCTAAAGTTGGTAATTTTTAGAGGTCTTTCGAATATTTGGTGAATTGTTGAATTTGAGAATTTTTCTGGTTTTGGTCCTTGACTGTAGCACTAGTCCGAAATTAAATTCTGTCACTCATGAGATAAATGATGTTTAATTGCCACAAAATTTTGTATAAAGAAACTAAACATTCCCAGTGACTTGTATCAACTAGAAGAACCTCATTTGAAGGTCTAGAGTGGGAGATATGAATTTTTGAACATTCTGTCCAGTGTCAAGACCCTTACCCGACCTGAGTTACTATTTTATTGAATTTCGAGCTTTAGGCTATCTGAGCTGGCCTGGAAATATTTTTTCCCTCTAGCTAACATCTACAGATTTTTAGATTGGTATTATTTTCATGGATTGGATTTTTGTGAAATTAATTTGACATTTTCAATTTTTTTTACAGAATTCTATGACAGCTCTAGAATTCAGTCGGACCTTTGGACTATTTTGGATGTCAAACGCCCTCTGTGATGAATGTTATGATTTGGGCATATTTTTAGTGTGAAGAATATATCTATATCTTTCCACAATGATTAAGATTTCATAATGTCAATTTTTGTAGAATTAGTTATGAACTTCTAAAAGTTGACCAGAAAAGAGGCCATTTCTGGCCGAAGCTAGACTTGCTTATTTTGAGTTTTATTTTAGTTTCCATGTTTTGTGCTGCAAAGGAGTTATACTGATGTAATTAAATATGGGAAAGTATAGTATGTGCTCATATGACCCACGTGACATCGAATGGAATTTTCATATGTAGCGCAACACAAATTTAATCCATTGTTTATATCCCATTTTCTTACAACTCCCAAGCATTGCATGTTATGGAGCATGTGAATTGCATGAGGAAGGCTAGAAATATTGGGTATTACACATAGTCATTTACAAGTTAATTCCAAGAAAACCATAATTACATATAAGGTCCCTTTTACAAAGGAATAACATATTATGATACAATACCAGTAGACATGCCCATTGGAGCACAACAAGTTTAAGAAGCCCTCATCCATCAAGAAACCCAAATCATTCAACAGCATATGATTCAGGTCTGAATGGCTCATGACGGGATGTCCCATGCTTAAGAGGCCCAAATTGTACTAGTATATGTCCAAGAACTTCAAAGAACTCAAGATAATCTTTATGTTGGATGTTGGCCTAAGTTTAAAGCCCATGATCTATATTTGATCAATTCAGAACATGCTATATGTCACTCAATTTTGGTGAATTCTTTTATCATCATTTCACAGAGTTTTCAAATGATTAATGGGTCAATCTTGAATCTTAAACTCTCAACTTTCATCTCGTTTAAGAATCATCCTTATTGAGACTTCCAAACACAAGATAGAGCTAGTAAGAAGTAACACATCAGGCATGATGATCTTAGAGTTGAATTGGATTTTAGACATGAGATCTCCTTAAAGATGCAAAAGTAGAAGTCTAAGTGGAAGCCTAATGTCCTAAGAAAGTCTATGGAGCAACTAGAGTTAATATCCAATATGTTGAAGGCCCAATGCAATATACACATACAAGAGGAGTGCTAAGGCCCAATTGGAGTCCAATTGCAAGAGATTAAGAATCATGTGTCAACCATGTGATTTTTAATGAAACATGAGTATCCCATGTGACTACTTAAAGAAGCTGATTGGTTTGGATTAGGATTCTTTATGAATTTATTTATTTATTTATTTATTTTATTATTTTAGGACTTGGTCAAAAATTTTATCTTAGAGATTAAGTTAAAATTAGTATCCTAATATTGTTCCTTGATTTTCGGCACCATTTAAAATATTTCTAACCAGATTTTAGTATTTAACTTTTATTAGGATTTTAGACTTTTAGAAACTTTGCCTATAAAAGGCTTCCTATTGTACTTTATTTTGGGAGATTATGAATGAATTTGAGTATTATTCAATTCTTTGTGAGGCCTTTGCTTCTTTGTACTCTCTGAGAGTTCACGTGACTTATCAAAGAATTAGTTTTCCTTTGTGGCATCTTGAAGTTAGGATTTTAAGAGACAAGTTCTCTTAGGGTCTTTCTTCTGACTAACATTCTTGTTTTCTAGTTGGTCTCGGGCAAAGTGTCATCTTGTTGAAGGTTCCTAAGACAAGGTTCCTAGTGGGTCTTGCGTCATTTGGTATCAGAACTTTGGTTCGTTAGTGCAAAGTATATCCTTATGTTTCTCTTCCACTGTTCTTCATACTTTCTCTCCTTCCATTTGTGTTACCTTTTTCATCTTCGCCTTTGTCTTCTATCTTCTTCCTTCTTCCATTGTTATGTGCCTCCATCCTTATTTAAAAAAAAAAAAAAGATATGATACTAAAAAAAAATTCAAAAAAAAATTCACAAAAAAGTGAAAAAAAGGAAAAGATTCAGATTGCAGAATCCAAAATTGCAAGTTGTGCAAATTCAAAGTTGAAAGCTTAAAGCTTGGAGTTAGTTTCCTAATTTGATTGCATTGAGAAGCTACCAAGTTATCTACTTTCCTATTTGCATTCAAGTAAGAAAAAGATTCAGATTGCAGAATCCAAAATTGCAAGTTGTGCAAATTCAAAGTTGAAAGCTTAAAGCTTGGAGTTAGTTTCCTAATTGAAGTTAGTTTCCTAATTTGATTGCATTGAGAAGCTACCAAGTTATCTACTTTCCTATTTGCATTCAAGTAAGAATTTTCTTTCCTAATTGTTCTAAACTTAAATTGTAAGTAGTTTCCTATTTTGATTAACTTAGTTCTCGAGTAGTTTCCTATTCTTAAAGTTTCTTATTTTCAGATTTTCCCTTTCCTTTCCCTTCCTTCCAAGCCATCCAAACCTCCCTTTCCTCTTTCTTTTCCTTTCCTCTTTCCCTTTTAGTTACACACCATTTTTTTCTCCTTTGTTTGATTCTTTGGGAATTTGCATTTTAGGATTCTAGTTTTTTTTATTGCCATTAGTCTGATCTTTTCTTTTGATTTGCTTGTGACTTGCTTAGAACACTTGTAAGAAGCAAGCTTAAGTGGTAAAAGGAAAGAATGCAATTAACATTAAAGAAAAAGCCAAAAAGAAAGTTAAACATGAGTGAACTTATCATCTTTTGAGTGTAAACACATGAGAAGAGTGTATGAGGTTTTATTCCTTCTTTCCTTCTTTGACAAACTTTTCAGGTGACAAGATGTCCAATGAGTACAAATTCCTTGAAGAGGCTAACAAAGAGCGATTCAAGCAATCTTGTGCAAGGTTGGATGCATTCCAATCTAATTCCAACTTTACAGGATAAGATGGGATCAAATGAGAATAGTACAAGCATACAAATTGAAAGAAAAAGAGAGAGCAAAAGAAAAAGAGAGAAAACACGAGTTAGAGAGAGAAAAAGATAAGATTGTAAAAGAAAAGAGTGTGAGTGAAAAGAAAAAGCAAGAGAGTTATGAGAAAAGTGAGAAAAATATGAGTGTGAACTTGTTTGATAAAAAAAGAGAGGTTGAGAGTGTGTGTAAGGATGTTTGTTTATCTACTAACAATCTTAATCCATCTTTGCCTATTGTTGGTTTTAGTTTCTTGCAGGTATGTGGAGATTTATTTTCAAAGAAGCCACCCAATGGACCCTTATCGTCAACTAGCATTGAAAAGAGTTGTGATTGCCTAAATTTGTTTCCTAAGAAACTACCTGATGGTTTCCAATCTTTAATATTCTTTCAAAAGTGCTTTGATTGCATAGATTTTGTTATTTTTAATGAATTATTGCCTTTTAAAAGTAGTGAGTACCAGACATTGAGTTTTAATTGTTTCATGAATTTTGTGGCTATTAGGAATTCATATTACATTAATTTTATGGTTAAAAGGTTATCGTGTTACTTGGATTTTGTTATGGCCCTTGGATTTATTGCAGGTGCATGTGAGATGAAAATTATCATTTATATTTGGGTGCATGTGTGAAAGAAATACTTCTTAACTCAAAGCAGGTTCAAAAAGTTTCCTAACTTGGAGTATTCTAATTTGCCTAAAAGAATTGATGATCTCTTTGAAAGGAACCTTTAGTTTACAAGATTCTTCCACTTGATGAATATAGTGTTATCATTATTTTTGGAAAGTCTAATTTATTTCCAAATGATACAGGTGGAGATTTAAGAACGAATCTTTTCAAAGAGGGAGGGAATGATACAATATCAGTAGGCATACCCATTAAAGCACAATAAGTTCGAGAAGCCCTCATCCATCAAGAAACCCAAATCATTCAAAAGTGCATGATTCAGGTTTGAATGACTCATGAAGGGATGACCCATACTCAAGAGGCCAAATTATGCTAGTATATGTCCAAGAACTTCAAAGAAGTTAAGATAATCTTTATGTTAGACGTCGGCCTAAATTTAAAGCCCAAGATCCATATTTGATCAATTTAGAATATGCTAGATGTCACTTAATTTTGGTGAATGCTTTCATCATCATTTCACGAAGTTTTTAAATGATTAATGGGTCAATCTTGAATTTTAAACTCTCAACTTTTACCTCGTTTTTGAATCGCCCTTATCGAAACTTCCAAACATAAGATAGAGCTAGTAAGAAGCAGCACATCAAGCATGCTGATCTTGGAGTTGAATTAGATTTTGGACATGAGATCTCCTTAAAGATGCAAAAGTGGAAGTCTAAGTGAAAGCCCAATGTCCTAGGAAGGTCTATGGAGCAACTAGAGTCAATATCTAACATGTTGAAGGCCCAATGCAGTTATACACATACAAGAGGAGTGCCAAGACCCAATTAGAGTCCAATTGCAAGAGATTAAGAATCATGTGTCAACCATGTGATTTCTAATGAAGCATGAGCATCCTATGTGACTACTTAAAGAAGTTAATTGGTTTGGACTAGGATTCTTTATGAATTTCTTTATTTCTTTATTTTATTATTTTAGGACTTGGTCAAAGATCTTATCTTAAAGATTAAGTTAAAATTAGTATCCTAATCTTGTTCTTTGATTTTAGGTACCATTTAAAATATTTCTAATCAGATTTTAGTATTTAACTTTTATTAAGATTTTAGACTTTTAGAAACTTTGCCTATAAAAAACTTCTTATTGTACTCTATTTTGGGATATTATGAATGAATTTGAGTATTATTCAATTCTTTGTGAGGTCTTTATTTCTTTGTACTCTCTAAGAGTTCACGTGACTTATCAAAAGGATTGGTCTTCCTTTGTGATGTCTTGAGCCTAGGGTTCTAAGAGACGGGTTCTCTTAGGATCTTTCCTTTAACCAACATTTTTGTTTTCTAGCCGGTCTCGAGCAAAATGTCATCTTGTTGAAGGTTTTTAAGACATGGTTCCTAGTGGGTCTTACATCATATTATCTAGAGTTTTAATTACTATCCTCACATGTATAAAACACAAAATATATAAAAATCTTATACTTAAAAATTCTTGATGCAATATGATATTCCCTATAGAATATTAGGCAATTACATAAGATTTACCATTCACAACTATGCCAACTTAAATGACTAAGGTATCAAAACCTTCACAAACAACTAAACCAATGTAATTGGTTTTCATTAGCTTCTTCTTGCTACTAAAAGATCCCACACTTGAAAAGTGCAACCTATAATTGGGATAAGATATAAAATCCCAGTAACCACAAAATAATTTTGATTCATATTTATATAAAACAATCAAAGTTAATACTTTATATGGGAAAATCATTAAACAAGCCATAATCCAATAACTACAAAGAGTAAGTTACCGCTACTATCTCATATTAGCAGGGTATATAATATAATTATTGGCTAATAACTCTCAGTGAGTAAGACATACTTACTCGCAAAGTTCATATGCTATCCATTCTACCAAAACACACTTGTAAGGTTTATGGTAGTCATTAGGACACACTTGTGAGGTCCACGATGAAATATAACATCAATATTCAAACTTTATCATGACATCACATAAAAACACATGTATATACAAGTAATTAAACATGAGTACTCAATCAAATATGAATAAAATTAACCCCTAGTTACCTTAAAAATACTTTTTGCTCTTAAAATGGCTATCAACATATTTCAAGTAAGCAACCTAAGCCTAAAGCAATTATAGTTAGCCATCATGTACTTATAATTTCAAAGAAACCTTAACTCCTAACTACCAAAATTAATATAAATAAATTATTTTACCTTACCCAAGTTTTCTAGAGCTCCAAACACTTGTTCTAAACACTAAGAATATAATATTATACAATGGGTCCTCCTAAATTCACATATATAAGTAGCCCAACCAAAAGCTTCAAAGTAAGTTTTAGGTGGAAAAACATCACAAAAGAAGGGGAAACTTATACCCATAGCTTAGTTTAGCTTCTCCTTCAAATTCTTGAGCGAAAACACTCCAAAATCTCCATTTTTAACAATTTATAATTTAGCATATAGTAATCAAATCACAAGATGTTTGGCTCAAAAAAAAAAAGGAGGAGGAGAGAATTATTTTTCTCTTCACTGACCTAAACCAAAAATGCCATTTTCCTAGTGGATCAGACTTGCGAAGTCAAGAGACCTCCACTTCCTCTACTCCTTGCATTTATGTTTGTGCTCTAACACTTCTCACTCCCTCTTCTACATGTTTTAAGTGGTTAGCCTAAAAAATGAGAGTGTTAGGATTTAAGTGGGCATTTTAAGTGAAATGGGTCATGGGTTTTGCTATACTTAATGGGCTTCAACTCATTTTCTCTTTTCGGCCTTTTTAAACCTTGTTTCAATTGAGTTTTAAGGAATAATGAGCTTTACTTAATTTCTTTAGGGTCAATTATCATTTTCTACTTAAATAAATTGTAAACCTATAAATAAACTTATTTTCCTCAATAAATCCTAAATAAATTATTTTTCCTCAAAATTTTCTTATTTATTTATTTTTTCTTAAAATTCCCAATGTAATCATTTTCCTCAAAATAACAAACAAATCCATAAATTCCAAAGATAAATTAAATCTTTAAATGAAATTAATTTCCTTTATAATTTCCTATTAAATCCCATAAATAAAAATATTTCCTAGATAAACTATTTTCCTTTAATAATTCCATATTTATCTATTTTTCCTCAATATTTCTAATTGACTTATTTTCCTTCTATAATCCATATTAATTATTTTCAGGATGTTACACCTACAAAATATAAGACAAATACTATAACATATAACATATTGGATAAAAAATTCAATTATACTACTTACCAAATGTTGCTTACCATCTCGACCTTTTTGTTGGCAAGACTCTTTGATCCATGAGTATGGTGAATTATTTGCTTTCTCTTTTTTGTTTTATTTCCCTCTACCATTGCCTAATGATTAACAAAAACACAATTATATACACACACATGCATGTGCACATACACACATATATATAAATAAAACTAGAAATATGGAAACAAAAATGTTATTACCAAAGTCTTGGGGTCAAGCCAATAGTTAATAAATGCCACTCATTTCTCTCTTGGCATCTTATCATGAACCATTTGCAGTAACTTTTCTCTTGGTTTTGTTCCATGACTTCTATTATTGAACAAATCCTTTCTTTTCTACCTACACCTTTCACCTATAATATGAATATAGAACTTCTTATGTCTATTATTAGCCACAAAGTATGCCTGCAACATAAAATACAATTGTTAATTAATATGGATGGACATCAATAAGCCATGAAATGAGGACAATTAATGTGTTACCTATATCTGAGTCTTGTAACAATCCTCCCTTAAATGTTTTAGAACCTTTGTTTAGGGCCAGTGGCTAATGGGAAAATGTATGAAATCTATTGCAATATACCCTAAGAACACACCTATCAAGCTACCTCTTTCTCCAATTGGCTAGACATACTAGTTTTAGTCCATGAGGACTCTATGGCCTTTAGGTAGTGTCCAGAATTCTGCAGAAAACTTTGAAAATGTCCAATTAATTCCACAAAAATCCAAATCATCCAAATGATACCAATATGAAAATCTGTGGATATTAGTTAGAGAGAAAAAATATCTTTAGGCCAGTTCATCAAACCCAGACCTCGAAATTTAATGGAACAGTAACTCAGGTCGGGCAAAATTCCTAATACTGGATAGAATGTTCAAAAATTCATATCTCCCTCTATAAACCTCCAAATGAGGTGCTTCTAGTTGGCATGAGTCACTGTGAATGTCTAATTTCTTTGTATAAACTTTTATAGCAATTGGACATCATTTGTGCCTCGTGCGATAGAATTTATTTTCAGACTAAATGAATAGTACAGTAGACCAAAATCATAAAAATTGTCAACTTTGAAAAATCATCAAATATTCCATAAACCTCCGAAAATTATGATCTTTAGCTTCCTAAAAAGCTCTCAATGAGACCTAATTGCATACCAAATCTTAGATCAAGAATAACTTGTTTGGATAAAAAGTGACATAGGGTTCCATTATGGTAATTTTTGGCTCCATATGGGATACCAAAATTGCCAAATGGCTTTCATTTGGTTTTGGCACCTTTTGGGCAAGTTTAAAAGCACATTTAAGACTTGTGTGAGCTGTCAAAATAGTCCCAAACCCCATGCATCTTAGTTTGGCCTTTCCATGCACACATGTGCATATTTCCATAAACTCCTTCATGAAGCTATCCTTGTCATACATACTCAGTTGACATTCCATCATTCACATAACACATACTTTCATTTCTATTTCATATAATAGCATAATTACATATGTCTCAAGGGTCATAAGCCATTTACAATATTAATATACATCATTATGGTTCATTATGGCTTGAAAAGGAAAATGCTGGACATATGGGTGTCAATTTTCTCCTTCAATGTTGTTGGCTCCTATTAATATATCCACTTGGTCCACCTAGCATATGAGATCATTGGAGAGGAGGGAATGAGATTTAAAGAATCCTAATAGCTCATCTCCCATTCAATCATACATAACATATGCAAAGCAAGTCTTAAAAATGCATGCATGGTTATCATGGAAGTCATGAATATTTAAGAAGCAAGCTTGGCATGTGAATAAGTCATACACAACATTCAAGAGCTCACCAAGTGTTTGGATTGGCCTCACACTTCTCCTCATAGATTTTGGACTTGCCTCACCCATTCTTTAAGAGCTTTGGACTCAACCATACTCTTAGGAGCTCACTTTGCTTTTGAGAGACTATTTACTTTGTCTTAACCAATCTCAAGGGTTCTTGGCCCATCCTCACCATGGTGAAGAGTTCTTGGGCTCTCTACACCCAAGCAAACTTAAGCAAATATCATACATTCATTTGAAAACATAACATGATATCATAAAATCATGGCATATAAAATCATGCTAGCATACTTTTCATGACTTGAAAATACTCATACACACATTTTAAGATAAGCTAAATATACATCCATGTATGAGAGAAGGTGGAGAGAGCTACCTTACACACAATCAGACACTTTTTCTTTTGAAAATCCTTCCCTTGCTTCGGCCATACACCCACAAACTTGTGGAGATGGTTTCTCTTGGGTTAGATACAATTTATGGAAGCCAATTAGGTTTATAAAATAATTTCTAAGGCCATGCAACTTGCTTAGATGCTAGATTGCTCTATAAGTTCCATTATGGTCCATAAATGCACCTAATGAAGCAACACCCTTTAAATAATTTCTAAGCTCCATTCTTTCCTTTCAAATATGATTCTTGACTCCTTTTAAGCATCTTGGAGCTATCACACCAATAAAACAAAGGGCCTAACATCATGTTGCTTCTTTAAGTCATAATATGGAACTTAAGACACCAAATCACTTTCTATGAGTTCTAAATTTTTTCCAAGGCCTTCCTTCATTTTCATTCATCAAATGTGACTCAAGAATGGCCTTAGAAAAATTTTAAACTCTCCGTAGCTATGACATCTCATCTTGGCTGAGACCATGGGCTTCTTTGACCTTCTTGGAATTCTTTTAGTTTTCTTGAAGGAGGAAGCTTGTGGGGAGTATCTTAGGGGTCTCAAGAACTCATTTACACTCTTAATTAAACCTAGGAATCATCATACAAAATCAGAATTTGGAAGGTGCATATAAAACCCTAGAATTTGTATCTTGAATTCTAATGGTTATTTTGTTGTTTTCTTTGCATATTCTTGTTCTTCTCCATAAATTACCTAAGATTCATGCTTGGTTGGGCTTGAAAATCAGATCCTCCTATGGCTCCTAGGGTTAGGCAAAATGGAGAAGAAGGTTGATGGAAGATATTGACCACAGGATGCAATTTTACCTAGTTTCCTTGCTTGATTTGGCTTGAATCTTGCTTTCTCTAAGCTCCTCTCTTCAAATTTGAAATTTCCCTTGAATTAGATTTATAAACTTCATTTTAATCAAATGAAACCAACAAAAAGGGAGGAGAGGAGGTGTGGATGAAGAAAATCATGAAAAATCACCATGGAAACATACCTTAAGCTTGGATTTTCTCCTTCTTCTTCTTCCTCTCTTGTACGCCCAAACCCTAGCTCCCTTCTTTTGAAATTATGTAGAAATTCTGATTCCAAATGAAGGGGAAAGTGGGGTGCCACCTAAGGGTGAACAAAATTGAACCAAACCAATTAAACCAAACCAAACCGAATTAAACCGTCAAAAATCGAATAAAACCGATTAAAAATTAGTTTGGTTTAGTTTTTGTGATTGTAGAACTAATTAAATCGGTTCGATTGTTAATTTTCTCCATATTTAGTTCGGTTAACTGAACTAAATCGAACCATTAAACTTGCAATTAATTAAAATTTAATATTTTATTTCTTTTAAGATTAATGGGATCTTTTGTTAATTAAATTGTATCAAAGTTACATTCTTTATGTAGTTCAAGAAATATACAAATTATTTATACTATTTTATCATAAGATATTGCTCTTTTTTTCCTCTCACTTTTTAAAGCTTTTTTGTGAATGTATGAAATTTTTTTAGGAAAAAAAAAAGAGATAAAAATAATAAATTATTCCAAAGTTATTATTGGTCAAAATTTTAAGAGATACAAGATATTAGAAGTTAAATTTTACATATTACAAGAAATAATTTTTTTTTAAAAAAATTACTTTTGGGCAAAAGAAAAACATGAACCAAATCGAACAAAAATCGAACCAAACCGATTAGAATTTAAAACTGACAAAGTCCAACAAAATACTAAATCAATTAGGTTAGTTCGATTTGGTTTTGGCTCAAAACTAAATCAAACCGAACCTTTGAACACCCTTAGCGCCACCTATATATAGGTGTAGGAAAGTGACTTTTTTAAAAATTTCAATTTTACCCTTTAAACTTTGCATTTTTGTTTTTCCTTCGTTTTAGCTCCTTTTTTAGAACCGTCTTTTCCATTATAAAATTTTGATTTCTAATTAAATAAAATTCCTTTGGAATCACTCAAATCGGAGCTAAAACCTTCCCGAATAGATTTGTCAAAGTTCGAGCACTTCGACATTGGAAAACGTCCACCAGAGGGGATTTAACTGTCCTAGGGCTTCCTATAGTTTTCAAGGCTTCTGAGAACCCCAGAAAACTCAAAAATTTCATTTAAAAAGTTCTTCTGTGTGAATTCCAAAAATTACTCAAAATTACGAAAATGCCATTACATTTCGTAAGATTTTCGTCAAAATTTGTTTCTTCATTCTAGCTCTATTTTTCCTTCCAGTTGAAGCTAGGATTCTTATTTTTATGAATCTAGAATATTAAATTTTTTGAGACCTTATCTAATTCATTTCGAGGGACTTGCTTTGAAAACGTGCCTGTTTTCGTCGTTTAACAAAAATTGGACATTACAATTCTCCCCCTTTTAAAAATTTCATCCTCGAAATTTAGATAACATACCTCATGGGAAGAGTTTTGGATATTTCTTCCTCATATCGTCCTCTAGTTCCCAGGTGGCTTCTTCAAGAGATAATCTCTTCTAAATCACTTTCACGAGTAGTATCATCTTATTTCGTAACTGCTTAAGTCTAACGTCTACGATCCAATCTAGTGATACTACGTATGATAGATCATCCTATAACTACATATTCTTATATTCTATGACATGTGTAGGGTTGGGCTAGTACTTTTTAAGTTGGGAAACATGGAATACGTTATGGACTTGGCTTAGGTTCAGAGGAAGGGTTAGTCTGTAAGCCACAGGTCCTACTTTATCAAGAATTTAGAAAGGACCTATGTACTTTGGACTGAGCTTTTTACTTTTAATGGACCGACCTATCCCTATGACTGGAGACACTCTAATGAAGACTCCAATCTCAAACTCTAACAGCTGTCTATGTTTATCTGCATAACTTTTCTATCTACTCTGAGCCGTCAGAAGTTTCTTTTTAATGGTTTCTATTTGTCTGGAGGTCTGGTCCACTAATTTTGGGCTTATAAGGCTTCACTCTCCTAACTCAACCCAACACATTAGGGACCTACACTTCCTCCCATACAATACCTCATACGGCACCATCTGTATACTTGCATGGTAACTGTTATTATAGGCGAACTCTGTTTGAGGCAAGTATGTATCCCAGTTCCCTTTTATTTCTAATACACACGCCCTTAATATGTCCTCTAGGGTTTGGATAGTTCTCTCCATCTATCCATCTATCTGAGGGTGATAGGTTGTGCTAAATCTAAGTCTGGTACCTAGAGCATCTTGTAATGATTTCCAGAAATTCAATGTGAATCGAGGATCTCTGTTTGACACTATGCTCCTAGGTACACTATGTAATCTAACTATCTCCAATATGTATAGCTGGACTAATTTGTCTAGGGTATAAGTGGCTTTCATAGGCAGAAAATGTGTTGACTTTGTTAATCTATCCACTATTACCCATATTGTAACATACGGCCTTTCCATAAACGTGAGAAATACAATGTTCAGTTTCTCTGTAAACGGTAGAAATGAGCCAAATACAAAAGGAAGTCCCTGAAATAGAAGGAATTAGGGTCAACTAAAATTATGATAAAATTTTAAATATTAGAAAATGAGAATTTGAGCCTTGAGTTGCCCAGAAATCAAGGCCAGAGTGATTCAAAAAATTTGTCAAAAGGCCAATGGTATTTTTGTAAATATATGCACTTTTTAAAAAACACATAGGAGGGATTTTTAAATGAAAGTTTTGAGTTCTCCAGGGTTCTCAGAGGTTCTAAAAACTATGGAAAGCCCCAGGACAGTTAAAGCCCCTCCGGTGGACGTTTTCTAACGTTAGTGTGCCCGAACTTTGACGGATTCGTTCGGAAAGGTTTTAGCTCCAATTTGAGTGATTCCAAAGACATTTTACTTGATTGGGAACCTAATTTTATAATGAAAAAGATGGTTCTAAAAAAATAGCTAAAATGAAGGAGAAATGAAAATGCAAAGTATGAAGGACAAAATGGAAATTTTTGAAAAGTGTAACTTATTCCCACCTATATATATGATGCACCCTTCTCCTCCCTTCATTATGCACGACCATCTGGTTCCTAAAACCAAAAGAAAACCCTAGGGGATAAGGCTCACAAGAAGGGGAAGAAAAGGAGGAGAAATCAAAGGCTTAAGGTATGGAAATTAGTAGTTTTTCATGCTCTTTCTCTTCCAAACCTCCTCTCCTCCATTCTCCTTTGTTTCCTATGATTAAAATGATGTTTATAAATCTGATTTAAGGGAGAAATTGAGGGGAAAGTTTGGATTTGAAGAAAGGAGCTCAAAGAATACAAGATTCAAGTAAGATAAAGCAAGAAAACAAGGTAATTTCTCTTCCTATGGTTGTCATTTTTTGTCCCCTTCTCCACCATTTCGCCCCACTTGAGAAAACCCTAGGAAGAGATGATTTTTAGGCAGAACTAATCATGAATCTAATGAAAAATGGTGTGAAGATTAAGAATATGCAAATGGAATTAACAAAAAATCATTAGATTTCAAGATACAAGTTCTAGGGTTTTAATTGCACCTTGTAAAATCTGACTTTGTATGATGATTTCTAGGCCTAAGTAAGAGTTTAAATGAGCTCCCAAGATCCCTAAGAGGCTCCCCATATTCTTCTTCCCTTGAGAAAACAAAAAAAGCTTCATGGAACCCAATATGCTTCACAGCCTCGGCCTAGATGGGTTCTCCTAGCTAGGGAGAGTTTTAAATTTTTCTAAGGCCATTCTTGAGTCATATTTGATGAATGAAAGTGAGAAGAGGCCTTGGAAAAATTTAGAACTCATAGAAAATGATTTGGTATCTTAGGTTCCATATTATGACCTAAAGAAGCAATATGGTGCTAGTCATTTTGTTTTGATGATGTGATGACTTCAAGAGGTTTAAAAGGAGTCAAGAATCATATTTGAAAGGAAAGAATGAAGCTTAGAAAGTATTTGAGGGATGTTGCTTCATTAAGTGTATTTATGGACCATAATGGAGCTGATAGAGCAATCTAACATCTAAGCAAATTGTAGGGTTTTAGAGATTGTTTCATGAACTTAATTGGCTCCCATAATTTGTATCTAGTCCAAGAGAAACTATTTCCACCAATTTGTGGGTGTGTGGCCGAAAGAGGTGGCTTGAGTCCAAAGGACAAAGTGTGTAATTGTATGCAAGGTAGCTCTCTCCACCTTCTCTCATGCATGGATGTGTGTTTAGCTTGTTTTAGAATGTTTGAGGCCAATCCAAGTACTTGGTGAGCTCTTGAATGTCTTGTATGATTGATTCACATGCCAAGGTTGTTTTTAAAATATGCATGTCTTACATTTTCACTATGCATGCATTTGAAAAGCTTGCTTTGCACATATTATGTATGATTGAATGGGAGATGAGCTATTAGGATTCTTTGAATCTCATCCCCTCCTCTCCAATGATCTAACATGATAGGTGAACTAAGTGTATATGCTAATGGGAGCCAACAACACTAAAGGAAGGAGATTGACAAACTTATGCCTTGGTTTTAGCCATTTTGAAACCATAATGATGGTTCATCATGTATATGATGTTGTACAAGTACCATGACCCTTGAGACATGTATAAATACACCATTATGTGATATTGATATGTATGGATATGATGTATGACCTCTAGCATATGTTTTGAGTATCTAATGCCAAAGTATGATAATTGAAAGTTTGATGGATGTGTATAAGTGGGGGTTGAATGGCCAAAATGAGATGCATGAGGTTTGGGACCATTTGGGCAGCTCACACAAATCTTAAATGTACTTTTAGACTTACCCAAAAGGTGCCAATACTAAGGGAAGACCATTTGGCAAATTTGGTACCTCAT
The DNA here is from genome assembly GCA_032878935.1 of Erythrophleum fordii. Classification (NCBI taxonomy): domain Eukaryota; kingdom Viridiplantae; phylum Streptophyta; class Magnoliopsida; order Fabales; family Fabaceae; genus Erythrophleum; species Erythrophleum fordii. The sequence goes on from JAVQMF010000055.1 coordinate 4,891,922, forward strand.
ATAGAGCCAAATTAGACCATAATGAAATCCTATATCACTTTTTAGCCAAATGAGTTAGTCTTGATCTAAAATTTGGCATTCATCTAGATCTTATTGATAGATTTTTGGGAAGCTAATGTTAGTAATTTTTGGAGGTCTGTGGAATATTTGGCGAATTGTTGAAATTGAGATTTTTTCTGGTTTTGGTCTTTGGTACTGTAGCATTGGTCCGAAATTAAACTCTGTCACTCATGGGGCAAATGATGCCCAATTGCCACAAAATTTGATACAAAGAAACTAAAAATTCCTAGTGACTTGATCCAACTAAAAGCACCTTATTTGGAAGTCTAGAACAGGAGATACGATTTTTCAAATATTCAGTCCAGTGTCAGGCGTCTAACCAGACCTTAGTCATTATTTGATCGAAATTTAGGGTCTGGGAGAGCTTGAACTGGTCTAGAATTATTTTTTCCCTCTAGCTAACATCCCCAGATTTCCCATTTGGTATCATTCACTTGATTTGGAATTTTTTGGAATTAATTGGACATTTTTGAAGTTTATATCAGTAAACTGTGATAGTTCCAGATTTCAGTCGGACCTCTGTAGCTTTTGGATGTCAAACATCCTAGGTGATAAATATTGTGACCTAGACATATTTTTAATGTGAAGTAGACATCCCAAGCTTTCCAGAATGACCAATATTACATGATTTTAATTTTTCTAGAATTACTTATGATTTTCCAAAGTTTTGGACAGAATAGTAGCAAATCTGGCCGAAATTCAATGAGTTCCATTCATGCTCCATTTCGGTTTCCTTGAGTTGTGAGCAAGATTTTGTGATGCAAATGGGTTGTAATAATGTATTTAAATATGAATATGCATGGTATGAACCTACACGGCCCTCGTGTCACCGATTTAAAATTTTTAAGCATAACGCAATGTGAATAAATCCATTATTGTTAGTCCATTTTCTATGTACTCTTATGAAAATGATGATAGGGAGCTTATGAATGCCATGAATGAGGTTAGATATATATGGTATTACATTTATTGGTATGAAAGCTTATTTCTTGTTTTTCTCATCCCATATACTATGCTCATCTCTAAAGAGAGCTAGTCAGTGGTCTAACTGTCTGAGTAAAGCCTTCGTATCTTTGTAGCAATGGTCTACCAGACTCAGGAGATCTGTAGTCTCTGAGACAAAGACTAGCTGAAATTGTACTGGTCTCTGAGACTAACTGCTCTGTAAAAACTATCTCAGGCTGTCATCTCTACCAAAGGTCTATCATGCTGTGGCTAGGGCTCTCTGTAACTCTGTGGGATCTACTGTGACCCCTGGGTCTACTACGAGCTCTCAGAGCCCTGCTAGGGTCTACTGCAATCTGCTGTGCTATGCTGAGATCTACTGCGATCCATCTCTGGGAGACGTGAAAGCCTAAGATTACTGTATCTGACAATAAAACACATGTCACTAAATCCAGTTACCATCGCTCATAATAGCTGAGGCTAAACTCAGAAGTACATCATGCTCTTCATGCGAAGTGGGTTCTGTGTCATCTCATTCTTTAGGATCCCGTCATACTAATACTAGGGAACGTTTTAATTTTCGCTCATCACTCCTCATAGGATCCTCAGATTCCCACTTCAGCCCTTTTTTCACTTGGACTTTCTTTTCTTACTCTATTAACTTACTTACTTTTACATATGCTCGTTCAAGTCTTTCTTTCATATCCTGTAGTTTCTAACTATGCCCAAGTTCTGCTTTTAAATGCCTTAGCACTAGGGCATCTCACACTGAGTGTGGTTAACATCTTTGGCAAGAGAGAGGTTATACACTGGTCCCTCTTTATTTCATTTATACATATACTATAAGGGACTCGGGCTATGCATACTGAATCTGAACATTTTCTACTGGGGATTCCTTTCTGCATGCTTTTCTCATTATTCTGATATTACTGGAATCCTTTTACCTTTCTTTTCTAACTCATTTCTTTCTCTAACTAGGATGTCTTTCGATTATCGGGACACTTTGATAATTGATGTCATCGTTTGCTATGCACTTAAGCCATATTATTACTAGGTTGACCAGACCTCATATCATGTAGCCTTTGTTGCAAGCAAATTATAACATCAAAAACTAATACACGGGCGCCTCATGACTGATTCGATGCAGTCATAGTTTCATCTCATATCACACTGCATCATTACTTGTCTCTGCATTACGCGAGACAGCTGGGAATGGCCTGAGTATGACTACTCGATCAGAATGATCTCATTGATAGGAAGAGGCTTGCTAGAGAGAGTATGTGAGGCCTAATTCTCTCGGGTAGTCATACTCAGGCCATTCCTAGCTGTCTCGCACAGTATGCTATTTTTTAGGATTCTGCTAACTCAATCCAAAACGTATATTCTCAATGTCTGGATTCTACCTCGTTGAAGCTCATGCTCTACTGGGGATGAAGCTATAGAGGCTAAACAGAGAAAAAGCCTAACTCTGATCCGAATCTAAAAATAAGCTAAGACAGATAGTTAGTGTCTTAATACCCTCAGGGAAGCTTGAGAAAGCTAGAGACTGCCTAAGAAGGCGAGTCCCGTCTTATGTAGAGAAAGAATGTAAGCTGAGAGCGCTATAGAATGACATTCCTAAGATTTTATGAAATAGAATCCTCCTTACCAAAGGATGGTCTAGCTAAAAGCAGAGCAAGAGTATAAGTAAAAAGTAGACCCCTTTGATGTTACTAAGAGTGATTAAGTGGAGGAACCTTGGGAAAATGCAAGTGCTCTTGAGCGTAAAGAAACCTAAACTGGCAACAGAAATAGCTAGTAGTAGAATATCCTTTTACCTAAGTAAGAGGATGAGAAAAGTAGAAAGAAAAGATGTGATAGTGTTTAAGCCAAGGACACATCAGATTGAAAATAAATATTCAGTTAATGTGTTTGAGTACTTAAGAAAGCACACTTGTCCTTGGCATAGATGCCATTCTAGCATAATATTGCCCAAAGTATAAATAGTCGGGCAATATCGAGAAATCTCGGGATGTAGTAAAGGAAGAATCCTACTTTCCCCAAGTACTCTACAAGAATAGGGCAGATAGAGAAAAGTAAAAGAGGGGTACTTTAGATTATTGAGAAACTTGTAATATACAGGCGATAGTGGCATGAGCTCACACGGTCCACGTGACATCGAAATGAATTTTTAGATATAGCGCAATGCGAAAATCATCCCACTTTTTTTGCTTTTCCCATGGAAATATCTTATATAGTTCATGATATTATGCCATTCAAATGTATGAGATGGACTAGAATCTATGGTGTTACACATATTGCATCATACCCCGATGATGTCTTGGGTAAGCCCATGACAAAATCTATAGCTATGCTATCCCATTTCTACTCTGGGATATCTAGTGGCTGAAGTAATCCAGCTGGCTTTTGGTGTTTTATTTTCACTCTCTGGCATACTAGACATCGGGAGACATACTTTGCTATATTTGTTTTCATTCTAGGCCACCAGAACATTTTCTTCAAATTCTGGTATATTTTATTACTGCCTGGATGAATAGTATACTTGCTCTTATGTGCCTCATATAATATCTTCTCTCTGATTTCTGTGTTTCTAGGCATATACAGCTTATCCCTGTACCTCACAATGTCATCCTCAGACAGATTAAACTCCTGAATGCTACCTTGGGCTATCTGGGCTCTAATCTTATTTACATGATCATCTGTCTACTGAGCCTCTCTTATCTGATCCCTCAGGTCATTTTCTATTCGAGTTTCTCATTAATAATTTCCCTGAATACACCTCACAAGAGAGACTCATGTCTCTGAATCTCTCAATCAATTCCTACTCTCAGATCATCATACAGGCCATGTGTATGGATTTTCTACTCAAGGCATCAGCTACCACATTAGCCTTACCGAGATGATATTTTAATGTGAAATCATAATCTTTTAAAAATTATAACCATCTCCATTGCCTCATATTCAGCTCTTTCTACTCAAACAAATATTTGAAGCTCTTGTGGTTACTGTAAATTTCTATAGCTACCCTATATAAGTAGTGTCTCCATATTTTCAAAGTAAACACCACTGCAGCTAACTCAAGGTCATGTGTAGGGTAGTTTTCCTCAAGAGATTTTAATTGTCTAGAAGTATAAGCTACCACTCGGCTTTTCTGTATAAGTACACATCCTAACCCTTTCTTAGAGGTATCACTGTATACTACAAAAGTTTTTTTAAGGTCAGGGAGTACTAAAACTAGGGCCGTGGTTAACTTGTACTTTAGCTCTTGGAAACTATTCTCGCATTTCTCATTCCATACAAATGGTACATTCTTTCTAGTAAGCCAGGTCAGTGGCATCGCTATCTAAGAAAAGCCCTAAATTAACCTCCTATAATAACCTGCTAAACCTAGGAAACTTCTTATCTCTGTCACTTTCCTTAGTCTCTCCCACTGTAATACTGCTTCTACTTTATGGGGATCTATTTTGACACTTTCCTGGGAGATCACATGACCTAGAAACTGAATCTCAGTAAGTTAGAACTCACATTTACTCAGTTTGGCATAAAACTGTCTCTCTCTCAGGGTCTTCAAGGCTAATCTCAGGTGCTGCTCATGTTCCTATCTACTTTTTGAGTAGATGAGGATGTTATCTATGAAGATAACTACAAATCTGTCTAAGTATGGCCTGAAGACTCTATTCATATAATCCATAAACACTACGGGTGCATTCGTCAACCTGAAGGGCATAATTAAAAATTCATAATACTCATATCTAGTTTTAAAGGCTATCTTGGGAATATCTTTAGCCTTTATCCTGAGCTAATGATATCCTGACCTGAGATCTATTTAGGAGAAAATTGAGGCTCCTACTAACTAATTTAGGAGGTCATCTATGCGAGGGAGAGGGTACTTATTCTTAATAGTTATTTTATTGAGTTCCTGGTAATTTATACACAATCTAAGGCTCCCATCTTTCTCCTTTACAAATAGGACTGGAGCTCCCTATGGCAAGACACTGGGTCTGATAAAACCCTTATCTAAAAGCTCTTCTATCTATTTCTTAAGCTCTGCTAGCTCGGTAGGAGCCATCCTATGTGGGGCCTTAGACACTGGACCTGCCCTAAGTACACTGTCTATAGGAAACTCTACCTCTTTCTCTAGAGGCAGTCCACTAATCTCTCTGGGGAATACCTCTGGGAACTCCTTCACTATAGGAATCTCATCTATACCCTCTTCTATCTCAGCCTGAACTGAAAAGAAAATCAGATACCCCTGACAACCATGCCCTAGAGATCTCTCAGCCTGGGAGGTGGTCATAATAGATAACGCAACCTTAGTATTAGGCACAATCCCACACTCGAGTAAAGTAATGCACTTGTGGCTACAATCTAGTGTGTTGTTATTTGCAAACATCCAGTTCGTGCCAACAATCACATCAATATTAATAAAGGGGCATACAAATCAAATCAAGAGTAGTCAGGCAATAATTAAACTGGATCACATAATTAAAATAAAGAGCCTAATATCATGTTGCTTCGTTAGGTTATAATATGGAACCTAAGGTACCAAATTACTTTCTATGAGTTTTAAATTTTTTTCAAGGCCTCCCCTCATTTTCATTCATCAAATATGACTCAAGAATGACCTTAGAAAAATTTAAAACTCTCCCTAGCTGTGAGAACTTGCTTTGGCCTAGACATAGGGGGTTTTTGTCCTCCTTGGAGATTTCTTTGTTTTCTTGAAGGAGGAAGCATGGGGAGAGTATCTTAGGGGACTCAAGAACTCATTTAAACTCTTAATTACACCTAGGAATCATCACACAAAATTACAATTTGGAAGGAACACTTGAAACCCTAGAATTTGCATCTTGAAATCTAATGGTTATTTTGTTGTTTTCTTTGCATATCCTTATTCTTCTCCATCAAATACCTAAGATTCATGCTTGATTGGGCTTAAAAATCAGATCCTCCTATAGCTCCTAGGGTTAGGTGAAATGAAGAAGAAGGGTGATGGAAGATATCAACCATAGGATGCAATTTTACCTAGTTTTCTTACTTGATTTGGCTTGAATCTTGCTTTCTCTAAGCTCCTCTGTTCAAATCCGAAATTTTCCTTGAATTTCTCCCTTAAATCAGATTTATAAACTTCATTTTAATCAAATGAAGCCAAGGAAAAGGGAGGAAAGGAGGTGTGGATAAAGAAAATCATGAAAAATCACCATGGAAACATACCTTAAGCTTAGATTTTCTCCTTCTTCTTCTTCCTCTCTTGTGCTCCCAAACCCTAGCTCCCTTCTTCTAAAATTATGTAGAAAATTCTGACTCCAAATGAAGGGTAAAGTGAGGCGCCACCTATTTATAGGTGTAGGAAAGTGACTTTTTCAAAAATTTTAATTTTGCCCTTCGTACTTTGCATTTTTGTTTCTCCTTCGTTTTAGCTCCTTTTTTAGAACAATCTTTTCTATTATAAAATTTAGGTTCTTAATTAAATAAAATCCTTTTGGAATCACTTAAATTGGAGCTAAAACCTTCCCGAATGGATCCGTCAAAGTTCGAGCACACCGACATTAGAAAATATCCATCAGAGGAAATTTAACTGTCCTGGGACTTCCCATGATTTTCAGGGCCTCTAAGAACCCCGGAGAACTCAAAATTTGTATTTAAAAAGCCCTATTGTGTGAATTCCAAAAATTGCTCAAAATTATGAAAATGCCATTACGTCTTCTAAGATTTCTGTCAAAATTTGTTTCTTCATTCTAGCTCCATTTTTCCTTCTATTTAAGGCTAAGATTTTCATTTTTAGGAGTCTAGAATGTTACTCAATTTTTTTGGAATCTTATCTAATTCATTTCGGGGGCCTTGCTTTAGAAACACACTCATTTCCGTCGTTTAATGAAAACTAGACATTACACAAGACATTATGCTCCAAGGTTTTTGGCTTCCATTTTTGGTCTCCTTGGCCTACCTAAACATAAGTAAGCATGTAGAAGGGGAAGAATGAGATTCAAAGGATCTTAATAGATCTTAACCCTTTCAAACATACATAATAGAAGCATTTACAAGTCAAAAAATGCATGCATGGCTTTCAAGCTATTAGTGAATATATAAATAGCATTTTCTATGTTCAAGAAACTCCTACATAACATACACAGGCCCTCAAGGGCATTAATTAAGTTTCACCCATTTTCCTTAGGACTTTCAAAATTGTCTCACCCATTTTCAACGGACTTTTGACTAAGTCTTATTCTTTTTGAGACTTTTAGTTTTGTTTCACCCAATCCTAGAAACTTTTGGCTCATCCTCACCCTTATAAGGGACTTTTGGCATTACCATACCCATTCAAGCCAAAAGACATTCATAAAACATATTTCAAGAATATCATGGTACCATGGCATATAGAAAATAACTAGAGACATTTCTCATTTCATAAAGATACATACATATATCCAAAGACATGAAAACAACTAAGAATGCATGAGAAAAAGGTTAGAGAGCTACCTTGGAGCCAATGCAACTCACTTTTTCCTTGAACTCTTCCTCCTTTTTTTGGCCAAGCTTTTGGAATTGGGTGGCACTTGATCCTCTTGGCCTAAACACATTAAATAAAATATACTTAGATCATTGGAATTAGTTCTAGCCTTATACAACTCCTATGTATGCTTACTTTCTCATTTGTCTCCATAATGCTTCCATATAAGACACAATGAAACAACTCTTGAAATTCATGATCTTGGCTCCCATTTCTCATTCATTGTAAGTCCCTTGACTCCTTTTAGACTCCTTGGGGTCATCACACATTTATTTTAAGGAGCTTAACTATAAGTTGCTTCCTAATGTCACATTATGGAGCCTACATCGCCATCTCACATTCCATGATTTCTAAATTTTTTTCAAGGCTTCCTTTGATGTTCTTCCATCATATCTAGTCCCATTCTAAGATTGGAACAAATTAAAACTCTCCCTAGGTAGCCAAACTTGTTGAGGCCGAGGCATGACTATGATTTGGCACCCAGAGTTTTCTTTATGTTCTTAAAGGGAATGGCTCGTGTAAAGCTTCCTAGGGGTCTAAGGGACTCATACCATGTCTTACATAAGCTAAAATACCTCTAGGAAAAATCAGATTTCATCATTTCTTTCAAAGCCCCATGTTGTGCTAACTTGAATTTTAAGGCTCCCCTTTTTGTTTCCAATTGCCTAGTCTTAATTCTCACACTTTAAATCACTTGTTCTTCCCTTGATATGGTTAGAATTCAACTCCCTTTGGATGGGCTCTAGGTTGCATAAAATTCATATGGAGGAGGAGCAAAAAGAAAGTGCAAGATGGGCCATGATTCATACCTCATTTTAAAGCTTTTTCAAGATGCTTTGCTATGCTTCTAGCCTTTCCTTGAAATTCTGACTTCGCCCCTCTGAACTAGACCTAAAACAAATCCAAATCATATACCAAGACCATAGAAAGAAAGAGGAAAAGGAGGGGAACATCTTTTGTAAAGAAGAAGTCATGAAATCCTACACTTTTTCTTACCTTTTGCAAGCTTTTTCCCTCCTTCTTGGCTCTCCTCTTATGCACCCTTCCTTGGTTGAGCTCTCTTCTATTTTGAATAGAATATATGTCAATTAGGAGATGAGGAGAAGAGCTGAACATGTTTTAAGAAGCTAAAGGGTCACTTTATGTAACTTTTTACTTTTCATTTTAGTCCTTAAGCTATGGTTTCTCCATTTGGTCTCATTTCAACTCCTTTTTGAAATATGTATTTTCCATCATAAAGTTTGGGACCTCTAACTTATAAATTGCTTTTAGTTTCACACAAATTGAATTTGAAACCATTGTGAACTATTTGGTCAATGTTTCAGTCAACCAACGATCAAAATCACTCACTAGAGGAATTTCAGCTGTTTTGGGGGTTCCTATAGTTTTCAAAACCTCTGAGAACCCTGAAAAACTCAAATTTCTTGTTTTAAAAGCCATTATATGAGTTTTCCAAATTTGCCAAAAATTACAAAATTGCCCAAACTTATTTTGACAAATTTTCTTAGCTCTTATGACTTTGGTTTTTAGACATTTTAAATCTCAAATCCTCATTTTTTATTATTTAAAATTTTATTCTAATATTTTTTTTTTCCTTAAATTATTCATTTTAGGGGACTTGCTTTTATATCTAATGAGTTTTGTGCATTTATAAAAAAACTAGATATTACACTTACCTACAATATCAATGGACTAATATCTTCTTTTTTCTTTTGGTGCAAGCTGATTGACCTATTCCTCCTTAGCCTCTTCATTGGCAAGGAAATCTTGAATATTCTTAAAGGAGTGCTCACTAGGTGGAACCTGAACCTTTAAACTTATGTACCTTAGTTGGTTACTAGTAGTTGCCAAACTTAACTAAGGATCTTCAATGCCAAGGCTTGAAGTACCTATAGTGGCAATGCAAGATGGCCTGAACTATTGCTCCTTTTGAAGAACTTCCTCATCATCAAGATTCTTTAAGAAAGAAGGAAATACAAACAATTTTAAGACATTTGATAAACATAAACATAAGCCATCAAACATAAAAAAGATATAGTTCATCAAGTATAAACATAAGAAAAAGATGCAAAACACTGAACCCAGACAAGTTCAAATTTCCTTCGTCATCTAAAAATAGCATTTCCAAGTGTTGAGATTGGAATGGCTCATTGTTATAGACAAGGCCTCTAAGGAATGGCTCACTTTTGTAGACAAGGCTTCCAAGTTTGGATTCTTCGACCAACTGTATAATCAAATAAGCCATGATTGTAAAGAATAAGGATGGGAAAGATCATTTCTAGATGACAAAGTAAGAGAAAAACTCTTTCTTGAGGCCGGTCAAGTTCATTTATATCCAACACTTTATCACACAATTTCTTAAAGAATAAATAAAGGTCTATCAAGATTGTAGACACTTGCTTAGGATGTATCTTTCCAATGGCTAAAAGTAGAAATTACTCTATAAGAATAGGTGAATCATGACTTTTTAATCCATTTATCTTTTGTTGTCTCAAATCAGTGCATTTAAAAATGTTACTTGAATATTTATTGAGTATAGTGATCTTCTTTAAATTCATAAGAAAGATATCCTTGTTCACTTTTATCAATGTAAATAAAGTTAGTGGATATCAACTACTATCATTGAGCCAGAGCTCAAACTGAATGCCCATTTCTTGTAAGCCTCTTGCTTAGGATGTATCTTTCCAATGGCTAAAAGTAGAAATTACTCTATAAGAATAGGTGAATCATGACTTTTTAATCCATTTATCTTTTGTTGTCTCAAATCAGTGCATTTAAAAATGTTACTTGAATATTTATTGAGTATAGTGATCTTCTTTAAATTCATAAGAAAGATATCCTTGTTCACTTTTATCAATGTAAATAAAGTTAGTGGATATCAACTACTATCATTGAGCCAGAGCTCAAACTGAATGCCCATTTCTTGTAAGCCTCTTCATGCTTGCAAATGGTCTTTTGATCTTTTAGATTCATTAAGCAAAGTGAGTATTAGATTGTCATAGACATTCTTATCAATATGCATCATGTCAAAACTATGGCATAGCGAAATATTTACCTGATAGGGAAATTTCAAAAATATACTCTTCTTACACCATAGTTGAGTCTCACTATCAACACCACTAGTTTGCTGAGGTCTTCTTCCTTAGCCTTTAACTTCAACCTCCTTTCCAAATGTAAATTAATATTTTTAAGCTGTCTTAATATTTCTAAGCCTGTTATTGCTACTAGCAGATTTCTCATTTCCTCCCTTCCATCAAACTGACCTTGGGTCAATCTAAATGTATGTCCTAAGTTTAGAAAATGGCAATGTCCAATCAAACACCACTTCTAACTATGAGATAGGCAAAAAAGATTTGTACTACAAGATGAACAAGCTAACCCAATATGTATGCTCACTGTGATAATGTTCCAAGACCTAAAAAATCACTAACTATAACACTTTAACTATATAACTTTTCTTTTAGCTATTATGGTTCATCAAAGAGTCTATTTTAGTCACACAGGCAAATACAAAGTTAAAAATTTATGCTCTATCTTCAATAACCTTTTTGTAATTCCATGTCTTTCCAATTTGATTGACTTATCACTTAGTAATTATTTATTACCAATTATCTTGTCAATTAATAGCTAAAAACTTCTCATTAAATCTTAGGAAAAATTTGGTAGAGCTTTCCTTTATAAACTTAGCCATCTAGACCCATTAAATGATCATTTTTTAACCCAAAACTCCTAGACATAAAAAATACAAGAGTCATAATTATCAAATAAAAGTAACCAAATATACAAGCTTCATCAAATACTAAATAAGCTTAGACTAAAATTACATCACTAGTAGACAAAATACTAATTTCACATTTTACATTATAGATGAGTCAAACTCATCATATAAATTCATCATAATGATACAACAAAATTCAAGTACACGTATAATCCAAAGTTTTCTATCTTAGACATCATTCCATTTCATTTCCTTTTTGAGTACTAATACTTCCACTTGCCATTGGTTAGTGGGAAAAATAGAAAGAGAAGTGAGGTTCAAGGGAATCTAAATAGTTATACTGAAACCACCAATATATGTATGAGACAGTTAAGCAAGAATATTACAAGTAGGTATGGTCATACAATCATAAACATAGAAATTAACATAGATGTTCTTACATGCTTTCATCATACTCTATCATGGCTATGAAATTTATCTTAGCTTAGGCTCTTCTTCTTGGGCTTGGAAGACTGTTTCTATTACCCCTCTTTATTTTAAAGCCATAGCTCATTAAACATAACATGCTAAACATGACATATAACTTATATAAGACATCATAGAATATACTGTGAGAACAACTAATACAATACAATGCATATCAAGCCCAAGCAAATCTAAATGTAACTAGGTCAGGAAGAGGAAGCTACCTTATATTGGGAAAAAGAACCGATTGTATGGCAAATACTTCAAGAGGTTATGCAGGGGCATCCCGTATTGCTGAATAAAGCACCTACTCTGCATAGATTAGGCATACATGATCAGTTATAATTGCGTCGAAATAAAGCCAATAAAACCTCTAACATTTTTTCTCTTTTTCTTGCTTCTTTTCCTTTTCGGCTCTACACCTACAATAAGATGGAGCCTCACTAACTTGTCCTAAAAATATAAACATGAACATAACATTGTTATCTTAAACTTATAACAACTTCTCTTAAACTTCTTTGACTCTTAACTATGCATTAGGCCACTCTAAGTGTACTTAAAACTCTCTTTTGCACACTTTCAAGATGCACCCTTACTAGTGGCAATTTCATTATCTAAAATACTCATTTTTACTACATTTGATAGCTTAGACTTATCTAATTCCTTTTGGGTTTTAACTTTACCCCAAATTGTCCTTAACTTAAAGTTTGGGTTAAACATTTCACTAAACATGGAATCTAAGCAAACTTAAACCTCTTAAATTCATAATTCAAACCACAAATTCTATATTTACTATTCATATAGTCATTGTTACTATTTATTTGATATATTCACTTTTACATATTTAGAGCTCATTATATAATCTTGAGCCTTAAGAGGTAACTTCCAAAATTCAACTTCTAGACTTCAAGATTTCATCATATATACTCTATATGATCCTATTAAGAATCATTAGGGTCATCATAAGGTTGCTTAAACAAGTCTAACACTAAATGGTCTCATATTACCCTTTTCTGAACCCTAAAAGTTTAACTTTCAAAATCTAGCTTTTAAATTCAATCCAATACTTCTATCATTTTAAGACTTTCTATATCCCTAAAATCAATTAAATAGCTTCCTAGACCCCTTAAACCCTCAATGGCCAAATAGGTACCCTTAAAATCCTAACATAAAGATTTCATAGATTCATTCAATTCTAAACTTAAATTCTTATTCCTTGCATCATAAAACACCTAAACACGCTAATTAAGGGTTGAAAACAACATGATTTTCCCCTCTTCCATGCCTTGACCAAAACCACACATGGCTGAAACCATAACCAAACCATATAGGGCCTTATAGCTTAAAATTTTTCAAGTGGTTTACACAGAAATTTACCTCAATGCGGAGCACTCTTTGCATAAACTGATTTCCAAGGAACAATTTCTTGAAAAAAGCTTTGTTTTGTATTGGGTCAGATCTAAACTTTAACTTTTTATAAAAATAAAACCACCGTTAGAAGGCTTTCAAAGAGGAGATTAATCTTCTTAACTAGTGCCAGGTGAATCGGGGTTGTTTACTTGTCTAAATCAAAGTTGGAAATTGCTCTCTTTCCTGCCTTTCTTAAGATGCCATTAATGGCTTCCCAAGGCTGAAAATAGAACTTTGTAGAAGATGATGAGGTGTGGCTTCTTAATAAGTCTCTTTTATAATTTTTCAAAATGACAATTTTTCCTCTGGTTGTAAATTCATTCTGTTCAGACTCATTTTTCATGCTTTTTAGGATTTGATTGCTCTCTACACTATTTTGAGTACCTTCTCATATAAAAACATTATTTTTAAGGTTTAGATAACTTGAAATAGTAAAAAAACGCCTACAGTCACAACACTGTTTGTCTCATTTTACATGCTATAAGGGTTTTAATTGATTCTAATAATCTTTATGATTTTCAAAACCTTTGAAAATATTAATGAACTTAATTTTTGCATTTAAAACTTTTTTCCTTGAGTTTTTAAAATTTTATTCAAAATTACAATTTTGCCACTAATATGTCATTTTACTTTGTTTAACCACTTTGGTTTTATTTTTGTTTTGTTAATGATTTCAAAACCTCATTTCTTAATGTTTTCATTAATATTTACCCTTATTTGACCTAATTCATTTTAGTTTGGAATCCTTTTTTATTAATATACCAGTTCCAGTTTAATTTAAAAAGTCAGATATTACATTTAACAGTCCATAAGTTGCATATATATTGAAGACTTCATTACTGTAAACATCATAAGTCTTAAACCTCACATTCCACATGTCTATTAACTCTACTATTAGTGGTTAAAGATAGACATCTATATCAATTTAGCGTGCTCACTTTTTTGAAATTATCATTGAAAACAAGAATGAACTCTGTTTCATAAACATCTAGAGATGGAGGTTATAAAGCATAAGAACCATTGGCTAGATGTTATAACTTGTATTCAACTTGCCAAATGAATTGAAACCATTAGTAGCCTACCTAGGCATACATTCTAAGCTTTTGAAGTGAATTGAGCATTCATCATATTAAATGTCCTTTATGCAATTTGAATCTCTTAAATGTCTCATCATACCATTACTATTCCTATCCACAGTATGCTATCTCATGTGTTTAGCCATCTTGGATGACATAAATAACCTTTGCAACTAAGGTTTTAAAGTAAAGTATATGGGAATTTTTCCAAGCTTCTTTTGTTGCTTTCACCCTTACTTTTTGGTTTCTATGTAGATGTGTTGTATTTTTATACACATCTTTGTTCACATCCTTGTCTCAATATAATATAAATCATTTGGACATGCATAAAATTTTTATGTAGTTGAACATAAATTTGTTGATGGTTTTCTTGGTTTTATAAAAAAGATGTAATCTTTGCATGTTTAAAAGCATTTACTAATAACTTCAATATCATGGACATAGCCTAGTTATGTAGGCCACACAGATACGTAATGTGATATAATCTTACCAAGACAAACAATTTTGAGTATTTCTCACACCCTTCAAATAGATTTTATTGCCAATCCCTGATTAATTTAAAAAAATTTTAATATCTTCATTCATCTCTTGATAAAAAGGTGTAGTTGGAGCCTTTATTTCATTTACACTTTTGGTTTCATGATGAATCCTAAATTCATCATAAACAATGTTATGTCATCCCTACACATTTACTATTTCTCACCTATGGCCTTGCTTGAGATTGTATAGGAGGCTCTTCTTTATCACGTCTTTCCCTGTGCATGACCAAAAAGTGTACCTATATGGGAATAGTTTAACAATTGAATGGTCATGCACACCTTCTCCTATCCACCATTTATTAGAGCCACACATGAGTATACTATTTACCTTTTACACTTCTATTGGTAAATGCGAAATTTGGAAATCTTCTAAGTCCTTCTAAATGTTCTCAGGTATTTCGATGATTAACTATCCAAAACTTATCCATTTCTGAAAGAATAATAAACTAAAAAGATCTCTAGTGCACCACATTCTTGTAGTTAAAACAAAGGCCAACCTAAGCAAACAAATCAACAAGAATTCTCAAGTGCCATATTTAATAAATATGGTTAGTGTGAATATCTTTCATAAAAACTGATTTTCTCTTTCTTAACACGATCACCATTAAGGTAAAAACAATTTAGCTAGTTAAATATATAATTACATTACACCAAGTTAATGCTCATTATACTAAAACAAGTTCTCGATTACCAAAATAATTTCCATTTTTCTAATGAATCATTATATTTTAACATTGCAATGCTCATCTAACTAATTGTGCTAAAGATCAATATGGTGTTAAACTTGTACTTAGTATTAAAAAAATCATCAATATAGACTTAAGTTATTAAATATTTGAATTTTTTTTTCAGTGTGTTTCTTTGACAAAAGAAAAAACTCTTCTAACAAAATAACTTAACAAGCAAAAATCTAAGAAACTAGGTACAATCAACAAAATTAATTATGAAACTAGAGAGATGTATTATGAAAACCTAATTTTCCAATGTCTAATAATCTACAATGAATATATAATTACATACTCAATATTTTTTTTCTTATTCTTGTTACAATTAAGCAATAAAAACTCAATATAGAGTTAGAATAGTTTAATTTCCACCATTAAACTAGAAAAACAAGCAAGCACATTCACAAGAATTACAACTGAAAAATCATTTAGGAATTAGGATTATATCAAATTAGCTCCATACTTCTTACAATACAACAAATTAGAATAAAATGCATCTAACATTAAAACAAAGGAGAGCTTATGATAATTACCCTCAAATTCTTTAAGTTGTGTTATGTTCCTTAGCTATTATTTCAAGAAGATAGTGAGTTTGGAAGAAGAGGGAACTTGTACTTTTTGAGCGCTAATAAGAAAGGAATATGATGAAATGGGATAAAGAAAAAAGGAAGAGAGGAGGAAAACAAGAAATGCTTCTTGTAGATCTCACCCTTCTTGCTCTCTCAAATTATTAGCGAAAACAAGTTGCTAGTGTAACATTCAAAAATTTATTAAAGAAAATAATAGAGAATTAAATATTTAGTTTAGGGAGAATAGAGAATTATTATAAAAATTTTGGAATAAATTATGGAAAACAATCATTTTGGTCATTTTGAGACAAATAATAATTATTGGCTATTATTTATTGAAAATAAATTTAATAATGAATTTGGGCTTGATTAAGAAAAATTAACTATATAAAGGTAAACATTTAATGTTTAGGTCTTATGATTAGTTCATTTATGTCAAGAACCATTTATAGAGGCCCAACATCATCTTTTTATAGAAGTCTAACCTATTTGGATCCACTTGAATCCATGTATATATGGCCCAACACTTAGAAAATGGGCTCAATTGGACTAAGGGCTCTTTGGTTAGCCCATGACTACACAAAACCTTAATTTTAGTGCAGTTCTTTTACCTTAGTTTGCAGATCGAACACTTGTTTAGCCAAGGAAATGAGAGAAATTTGCACTCTGAAAAGGAGGCTAGGTTTTTCAACATTTTAACACCAATTTACACACATAAAGGGAGATTTACCTAAAGCAAGTTATATAAAACTTGATCCTCTTATCTTTCTCTTCATTTTGGTCTGATTAATTTTGTGTTTAGTGGATTTTCATCTCATCTCCAAATCTGAAAGTGAGTATTTAGTTGTTTCTTGCATAATTTTTAGGGGTTAAGGCTAGAGGGACCATTGGTAATTATTTTTCCTTTATTTTAATGTGTTTTATGCTAGAAATTGGCTTCAATGATTGACTTTTATATTGGATTCTGTTATTGTGTAAAAATACAAAGAAATTGAAGTGGGACATTGTAGTTTTTATTGTTAGAAGGCTTATGTTTGAATTTGGAATTCATTAAAAGTTTAGGTAAGTCATTTCTAGATAGTTTTAATGCTTGGAATGAATGAGTAACTAATTTTTGTAATGGATGATGATTAATAATTTGCTTTTGGTTAATTTAAGACTTTTATAGTGCTGACACTTGTTTTTAACTCTTAAGGAAATTGCCAGAACTAAGTGTGGCAACCAGAGGGTTTATTTTAATTTCATGTATATGTTTGTTTTAATCTTATATTTTGCTGTACATATATATATTTTTTATACTAAATGATTGGTTCGCTACTCAATTGCATTGGATCGTAATCGTGTCTTTAGTGGAGCTGTGACCATGCTATAAGCCGTGCATTTTGCCATGATTGTGCACTAAGTTGTGATTGGATCCAATGGAATGCACTGAGTCGTGAGTGTGCTTAATAGGGAGTTGGTCCCTTGGATGGATGTTTTCCTCTATTTTTGGCTATTAACATATTGTATGTAATTGCTAGTATGGAATAATAGTCACTGGTAGTTCAATTAGTTCATTTGCTAATTATATTGATATTCTGGTATTTATTGGTATAAAATTGATTTATGTTGATTAATTTGCACATATGTATGGAATTTTCCTTTAGTTATTAAGATTTATGGACTAATAATTTTAGGTGAAAGTTCCTCAACTAAAGAAAAAAGGAAGCAAATAGATGACCACCCCTAGATTTTAGACCTTGTGTGGGACTCCTGCACTTGGATACTTTTGATTTTTATATATGCTAATTTTGTAACTTAATTTGCATAGTATCATGATGCATGCATTTTTACTAAGTATAGGTATTTTGATATTTTGTAACCAAGGATTTAGCCCTTAAAAGACAAGATTCTAAATTATATGAATTATAATGTATTTACATATAACTAAGCACCTATGAATTTATATGCATGTATGGAATTTGC
Source organism: Erythrophleum fordii (assembly GCA_032878935.1). NCBI lineage: Eukaryota > Viridiplantae > Streptophyta > Magnoliopsida > Fabales > Fabaceae > Erythrophleum > Erythrophleum fordii. The sequence continues at coordinate 4,909,902 of JAVQMF010000055.1, forward strand.
CTCACCAATCTAATGAATATGATTATTACTTTGCTTTTGTGGTTAGTCATAGCTCTGCTCTATACATTATGCTATCATATATGTTCCTTGTGATTTTTAGAGATGTGCCATAGCCTTAATTTGCATTTGAGGTTTCTTTAGAGCTTTAAGGGTAGAAACATGTTTAATTAGTTCATTGAAACTTGCTTTAAGTAGTTAAAGGACATTTGGTGGTGTATTGAGTCTCTTGGGTTGCCAATTTGAGCTTATATGCTATCTTTTATTGTCATAATGATGTGTGTATTGATATAATGTGAGATTCCATTGGCAACCTCATAAGACCAATAATCTAGAAGTTATGATGAGTATAAGTCTTAAAAGTTTAGCATTTTAGCTCTAAAAAAGTCTTAAGATGGGATTTGGAAAGTTGTAAGTGAGTTAGCTTGTGTATCTTAGTTTAGGGTGACAGTAGAAGATTGAGTTGTGGCCAAAAATCATCCAAGGTGTTATAGAACTGAGGTGCGCTGTAGTACAATTCAAAAAATTTTAGCCCATAGGAGTTATAGAATGCAATCTTGTTGTGACACCAGGCAGTCTCGCTGCGATAAGACTTAGGATTTTCATGGTGCCAAGGCCTAAGGGGCACCTCATTATGGCATAGGTAATTTAGGTTGTGGCAATGATCGGGATTTTGTGAGATTTTGGTCTAAGTCATGGTAGGAAGAATCTAGGTTGTGGTACGGGTGTGTAATTATGCTTTTAAAGGTTCTAGAGGCTAACTTGGTATAAGCTAAACCTTTCTAAGTCATGGCTTAAATCCTTAAACCCCCATTTTAGCTATGAAATTCTAGTTTTCACTATGTTAATGATAAGTAATGACTTGTAAACCAATATATAAAAGTTTTATGCTTTTTAGAACCATTTATAAAAGAGAAATTAAATTTTCTATAAACACAAATCTTCTTGCTTATTTGAATGGGGATTATTGATTATTAAAAAGTTGAAATTTTCCCATATTTTCATCCATTAATAAACTATTATTGACATTAGACCTTAAGTACTAGTAATTAAGAGTTCAATTATATTAGTTAGCTTAATTAGGAGTTAGGATTATTACAACTATTACATAGGTAGAGCTCATAAATTCTCACTGTTAGTCCATTGGAGGCTGTTGTTAGGAGATTACCTTTCATAGGGAAAAGGGTTTGTGAGTTTCAGGTGGAGGGAGGTTCATTAGGTTAGGAGCATATTGTTTAATTTTGGGGTGTGATCGATAGGGGGTGGGGAAGGTAGCAAAAGTTATATTTAAGATGGCCTAGCTATGGTTCTTGAAAATCATTACTAAGACAATATCTTAGCTTTAGTTTTTTAAAACTTGCAGTTAGGACAAGTATGGTCTCACTATGAGTTTAACAACTTGGAACTAGGACAATGACCTAGTTGTGGTTTTCCATAAATCGCAACTAGGGATAATGTCCTAGTTGCAGTTTTAGGAAAATTGTAGTTAGGACATTGGGCCTAACTACAGTTATGAAACTGTAGTCACAACCACAATTAGGCCTTATCTTAACCAACGTTCCTATTACCGTGACTAGGGTATTATAGCTAAATATCTATTTTAAGCAATGCATCTACATCTCCTTAAAAGGATATTTATGGAATACACTCATTGGAGTATTATGCAAGCTCCATGAATGAAATGATAAAGCATTACCAATATGTATCAAGTTAAAGGGTACATAGATATCAAGAATCAAGCTTGTTATGATTAAACAAAATTAATAGTTCTTAAAGGATGCTTTTGAAAGACCTAGCAAGATGTAATGTTATTATATTACATACTTGTGTTATCTAAATGCAATTACGTGAGATATTCGTTTCTCAATGCTCATAAAAATAGCAAAAATTAAAAAAATTTATGATCGAAACCTTTTCCCATGAATATGAGTAGGAATATAAATCAAGATAAGACCAAAAAAAAAAATCTTTTTGTTTGAGTTGCGATTAGCATCATACACATAGATCTAGTAATCTACACCTTTATAGTATCTATACAAAATGGATGAACTTTCTCTCACTTTGCATCTCTATTAGGATATGCTTTGCACTATTTAGGGTTAGGGTTTTTTAAAGTTTTAAGTAATTTAAGACTTAGGAAGCACTCTTGTACATCATCTTATATTGCCTCCTTTGGTCTTATATTTATAGACTTAAGGTTTGACACTTTCCTAATCTTACTCAAATTCCTAATCCTACTTAAACTTTTAAACTCTAGTCCAAGCCCAATAGAGAGTGAGAAGAGATAGGTTCAACATAATGTAACATTATTTAATATTATTTTAATATTAAATTATCTTACATTATATTATTATTTAATATTACCTTAATATTAAATAATATCATATAATCATATTACGTAATTATATTATTATTTAATAAAATAATGTGCTATAATATTAAATAATATATCACGTCATAATATAACCTAATTATATTATATTAAACATTATTATTGGAATTTTTAATCCAACTAAAACTTCAATAATATTATAATATTTAAATTTCATCTTACTCTTTGTGTGTAACCCTATAGCTTCTTATAACATTAGTAATGACTCATTTCTAGATCATAGATAGTGAGCAGTATCTAATAATACATCACTACCATCAAGTAGCAAGAATTTTTGTGATTCGAATCATACCTAATTTGTGACCAATACTATGTAATTTAGTCCTTTTTATACTAATATCTAGATTGAACTTGAAATATATGATGTGTCATTCTCATCAACATTCAACTTATATTTCTTGACAACGAGTAAACCAATTAAAACAAATGATCAATATCACATATTAATTCATTTAGGTATGGTCATGTATTTCTTAGTCTCACTTAATCAAAGAGCTCATGAATATCACTCTTCCTATAGAGGAGGGACAAAATCACATCTATATACTTAAATCCCTTTGCATGATTCATGATATACCTAATCGCCACCCTATTAGCCATCTCGATCAAGGGCAACATGGGACGGTGTCAAACTATTCAACTCCTCATGTAGGGAACTGTAATAACTTCAAGTCATATGACTTCCTTCACTATGGTTATATAAGAATTGTTAATAATACTCTATAAACCATATAGCATTTTTATAGTAGGTCAATCTAATATATTTGTTCTCCAATAGTATACCTATATATTGACTCGATATTATATATCTATAACTTAAATCATTAGTCACTATACATATTAGTCTTGATGTATCATTGTTATTCTATATCGCAATAATACTTTATTAAAAATAATTTAAGAATAACAATTATTTTATAAACAATTACCATATTAAGTTATATTGCATAGATATAAAAGAAAAATATAATAATTGTATTGTCTCAAAAATATAATATAATATATGTTATTATAATCATCTCACGATTGGCTCATAGGGCATATACTAACAATATTAACCATTCCATGATCTATGATATGATAAATTCAGCATGTCATTATTATGATTAATATTATCTAAACATATGAAATAAATATACATATATGGGAGTAGGTCATCTATGCCTTTATGTTTATATCCTCATAATCTGCATTTGGTTTGACATGTTGTGTCTATTATTCTTATATACCATAGACAAGGGAATATAAAAAGAAATATTTTCTGCATACGTAGCAATTAGACCATTACTAGTTTTTAAATTTATAAATGTTCTTGCTAAGAATGTAAATTCTCACTACACTTAATGATGCGTTCAAACAAGGATTTAGGCTTTGTTGATTTGAAACCAATAGTATATTAAAGTACCTAAGGTCGGATGAGCTTTCAAGATCTAGATTGTAGCATAAAAAAGATGGAGTAACTTATCTATTCTATTAGGTGATTGTAAAAATAGTTAAAAGGCATTAACTTATGTTTAGTCCTCTAATTTAAAGATGAGTTATAAAATAATATTGGAACATTTTAATATTATTGAATAGTCCTATAATTTTTATTAGGCATGATAATGGTTGTTTGATACTGAATATTTGACATGTGGTTAAGAAAAATATCTGAGATTTATTTTAGAATTTACACAATCAAAAAAAAAAAGTAACAGTCAAAACTCTGCCATACTTTTGCCACTCTAATGTAGTATTAAGAATATTTAACCCCCTATGCTATAGCAAAAGTAAGAAACAAAATTTGAAGATATTGTAAATCCAGTAATAGCCTCCTTTTGCGGAAAAACATCCATTTCAATGTTAGAAACACTTCTCAAATGATTTAGAGTAAAAAGATTGCATGAATAACAAACCACGCACCATTAAGTAGCAACTCTGTATAGAACATAGCAAGAAAGGCATCCTGTACCACACCACGCAAATAACCTTCCATAGACAACCTTCATTAGAATGCTTGACAACTTTGGCAACATAATTACCAAAACCATCTTTATTTTCTTGCAACTAGCCATAAAAAATTTTCCTTTGTATTTTTCTCTCCATATCAAAGCAACAAACGTTATCTTGGCAAGACAAGTATCCGTAATTTCATAATAGGTGACTTACATAAAAATTTCTCAAAATAAAGGCAATATAAGTCAATGACAAGTATCCAGTCTTAATTTTTTGGGCCGAGGCCCAATCCCAGTTTGACCCAATAGAAATTGTACTATCATTTTTGGTATGTGAATTATGCAAATTGGATTATTTGCAGCGTACTTGGAGCATATTTATTTTGTTCAAATTTAATTTGAAGGGTTCAACTTTTTATTCAATTTTATTTTTAATTATCTATTTTTTATTTTAAAAAAATAAAATATAAATTAAAAATATTTTTTTAACTTCTAGATATATTTATCTAATAAAAATTAAAAAATTATCTTTATTTTTATCTTATATTGACTTTTTTAAAATAAAAAAATAAAATTTAATCTGCTCTAAAGTGTTTTAAAAAGAACAGTAAAAACCGGAATTCAATCGATGAATGATGGGTTAGAAATCCACCACGTGGCTTTTGATACTTTATTTCTCTTGGATTATTTTGTCCCTCTGTTGCTCATCCCTCTCATCCTCCAAATTCCACCAATCATTATCTCGTGGATAAAATTTACGCACACAAGCAACAATGAATCGATCTCCCAAGTGGAATGCAAGGTGAATCAGTGTGGCTCTAACCTCATTACACTATGGCCACTCTCCAACTCCGCCACCATATTTCTCGCGCTGTCCCCGCCGTGTGCGTCGGTTTCGGGCTACCGAACCCCACCGTGTCCTTCTGGCCACACTCTCTCAAAGCATCGAAATGCATAAACTTGGCCCTCAAAGCTAGCAACCCCCACAAATGGGCTATACAACTGAGTTTAGTGGACCAGAGTCCCCCCAAATCAACGGTTGATGTTCAGCAGCTCGTGGGGTTTCTGTATGATGACCTTCCTCATCTCTTCGATGATCAGGGCATCGATAGAACGGCTTACGATGAACGCGTCATCTTCCGTGACCCCATTACTAAGCACGATAGTTTGAGTGGATACCTGTTTAACATAGCCCTCTTGAAGGCACTCTTTAGGCCTCAATTTCACTTGCATTGGGCTAAACAGGTCTGCTTCTCTATCCTCATTTCCGACAGGGTAGATTATAGTTTAACCCCTTTTGTTTTGACCCAATATCAATTTGACCCGTGGTTCAAAAGTCTGTCATTCAAAGCCCCTATGGTTCAATTCCCATTCAGCTACTTACATCCAAGAAAATAATCATATAATGTTAAAATGATAAACAGTTTAGTTAATGTCTATTTCACTTATATGTATTTCACTTGAATATTTTCGAAGTGATCCGACTTCCAAGACTAAGGATTAAATGAACATTTTTAACTTCAAAATGTTAGTTTATAATAATCATTTGATAGTTTAAGATATAAGGAATATATATATTTTTTTAACTATGAAATTATTCTTTATTTTAACTTTCTCAGTTAAAATTAAGACCCAACAAAAAAAAAAAAGGAAAGAGGGTTAAGTGGTAACAGAACAAACCAAATAGGCACTTTAAACCATAGGGGCAAAGTGATTTTGGAGCAAGCCACATGGGGCTTAACTTTAATTTATCCATTCTGATATTGCAATACCAGAAGCATAAAAGAGGTGAACGGGAACTATGATGGCAGTTGAATCCAGTCACAGTTTTTGAAGTACTTAAATTTTCCTTCCCTTTTAGTTTCACGGTGCTTAAACTGCGTAATTTTATCCCTATGTGTATTTGAGTAATGGTTATGTAGGCTGTTAATCTTGGACTGATTGGATTTCTATAGACAGGACCCTATGAGATAACTATGAGATGGACTATGGTTATGAAATTCATGCTTCTTCCATGGAAACCAGAATTGGTATTTACAGGAACATCTGTAATGGGAATTAACCCAGAAACTGGCAAGTTCTGTAGCCATGTGGTAGGTTTCAAGAAGTAAAGGAATTAGTTGTTGAATTTTGAATATAGTTCCTGTTCCATATTGGTAACTAATTCTTGTTCTTTCAATTTTCTAGGACTTTTGGGATTCAATAGGGAAAAATGACTATTTTTCTTTAGAAGGTTTATGGGATGTATTCAAGCAGGTACCCTCTATGTCACTCTGTTATATGACTTGTATACTCATTTTCTTATAAGATCATCTCAAAATCTATTCTAACTATATTTTGACATCCTACAGTTGCGGATTTATAAGACTCCAGACTTAGAATCACCCAAATATCAAATATTGAAAAGGACAGCAAATTACGAGGTCTGTTTTATCCTTTATAACTATGATGTTTCATTCTTATATATTATTCATTCGTTATTATGTATTCATCAGCATCCTGCAAATAATATGCTTAGTCCTTAACAGGATCTCATAGATGATATTTACTTTTATGGAAAAGAAAATTTTATACTTCTGTGATTGCCACTCTGGTAACACCGCACCACACTGCACATCATTCTACAAAATCTTAGATTATTTATAGATTCACCAGTCACCACCAGACAAATATTATATTTGAGTAATGGACTAAATTTTTATGATAATTGTGTCATGCTGAAAATTCAAGGCGTTCTTTTTAATTATTTTCTAATTTTTTATATGATATAACAGATTAGACATTATGCCCCATTCATAGTGGTAAAAACAAACGGAGACAAGCTATCGGGTTCTACTGGCTTTAATAATGTCGCTGGGTTAGTCTCGATATTTCAAATACAGCTGCCTAGTTGTTCTTAGACTCTTGGATGAATTATAAGCATTAATGAATCTCTCTATATCAGATACATATTTGGAAAAAATTCTTCAGCGGAGAAGATACCTATGACTGCTCCGGTCTTCACTCAAGCCATTGATGCTGAATTATCCAAAGTGTCAATCCAAATAGTTCTTCCGCTAGACAGAGAAATAAATAGGTATTTCTTCCGAGTCTGATGAACTTAAAAAATTGAAGTACTTACATTTCAAGGGATGTATATCACTATATCTTACCTAAGTGAGAATAAAGTTTTCTTAGAAAAACTGTAGTTTTTTTATTTTGGTTTTAAAATTTAAACTTGATATTCATCTTTGGCCAGTTTACCAAATCCTATTCAAGACGCAGTTAACTTGAGAAAAGTAGAAGGAGGCATTGCGGCAGTAGTAAAGTTTAGTGGAAAACCCACAGAGGAGCTTGTTCGTAAAGAGGAGAAAGCACTTCGCTCTAATATCATTAGAGATGGTCTTAAACCTAAGATGGGTTGTTTGCTAGCACGCTACAATGATCCTGGTCGAACACAGAGCTTTATAATGGTATGCTATGAAGTCTTGTTCAGTATGTGACTTGCTGTCCAATTATTGCCCCTACTTGATTTCTATTGTGGTGCTTTCTCTACTTTTAACTTACTATAACTACATTCACAGCCTAAACACCTGATCTGTGTTTTGGATGGAATCTTGCAATTTGGAACATGTAGATTAGGTTTGAGAATAATTTTAAAACAAGAAAATAAGACATTCTAATGAGGATAATAGACATTCCAGAAAATATTGTTTTCCATCTATGCAATATGATATAATCAGCTGGAAATAACCTTGGGGCTTTCATTCTGCACTTGGTTCCTCTAGTTATGCTGTCACTAAGCAATCATAAATCTGTTCGTAACATCCCGTTAAAACAAGGTGATAATTCATTCTGTCTACTAAAACTGGCTGTGCTGGGTCTTTCCAGCTAATCCCAGGTCTGTTCTGATATCACAGTAAGACTTGTTATGCACATCATCTTGAACTTGAAGGTTCTTTATGCTTTAACTCTTCTGCCAAATGCTTTTAACATGTGTCAATGGTTCAAGCTTGTGCCACTAATAAAGAACATCTGTTCTTAATGATTTATTTGCTTAACTTGTGAAAAGCGGTACCTCATTTTTGGTATTTGTCATCTTAAATGCTGACAATAGCTTCGTTTGTTTTGTGGTTTATGTCATGGAAGAGGAATGAAGTGCTTATATGGCTTGAGGAGTTCTCACTGGATTAGCATTAGTGCAGTAATCACAGGCCGTTCTTCATCATTACTTTGCTCTGCAAACTCTCCCTTCTTAGTGCCATTTTAAATATGTTTGGCTGAGTTTACAAAGGTATTATTGGAAATACGCTTAAGGTCCAAAAGGAAAAAGAGAAAACATTAATAGGCATAAATTGAGTAGAAGTTATATGTATGGTTGATAGATTTACTTTAGTTGCTACTCAAGTTGTGAAATAGAAGTTGATGTTTATACTAACCACTTAGAGACCTTTTCTTTTCGTTTGCCCATGGTATGCATCCGCTTTAAATGTAGTCGAAGTTCAACAATGAACTTCCCAAGCGCAAGATCGGGGCATTTATGATAATTAGCTCCAAGTAATAATGCTTCTCTTACATTTTCTAGACATTTCACACATAGGACACCGATTGCATCAATTCTGGGCACTGATAAGCATAATTATCACAATTATTTTCCTTCCTTAAGTAGTTGTCATCCATCCATTTTCTTTCCACTAGTTTTCTTTGGCAGTTAGAATTGTCCATAATAAGTTCACAACTATTTGTTGATGGTACTTGGAGAGTAGTTTTGGCTCAACATTAGATATTTTATCCATACATTGATGGACATTTTTTTTATCCATAAATTGACTCATTTTTTTATTTGGATGGACATCCAATTCATCTTTACCAATTAATCTTTACCCTTGGCACTGTATTGTTAACGTGAATTATAGCACACGCTGATCCCTTTGTACGTCTTTTGGGTGTGAAGAGATTGCGCAGTTAGTTTGGACCGTATTCTATATATATTTTTATTTATATTTGTGTTGGAAGATATAAAATGCAAAATAAATACAATTTTTTAACTATTAATTAAAAAATGATTATTAATAAAAAATAACAAAAAATAAATAAATAAATTAGGGCTATTTAGATTTGATTGGGACGCTTCAAATCGGCTGCACATTGTGTGAGCATCCATGTGATATACAGAGGATCTGAAGTGAAATTATAACAAGCTCATTGGTATGGTCTTATCAGAAATCTGTTACGATACGCCGTTCCTTGACTGTTGCTTTGTCTATGTGGTTGTGTAACCAATGTTTTGAAATGAGATTGGCTGTTAAACTAAGATAAGAAGTAATTTATGATTTAATAATTTGATCATGATTAAATTGAGAATTAATTTTTTTAAATATATATAAAAATTAAATATATAATTTTATAATTAAATCAATACATATATATTGTGTGAAAATTTGAAATAAATATAAATATTTAGTAATATAAAAATTAACTAAAGTTTATTGCATATAGCACTAAATTTATATAAAAACGTTAGATGTAATTTATTGAACGTTATAATTTTTTATCACATAATGTTAAAATTTTAATTTGGGCAAACAATTAAAAAAATCATGGAAATGGTTTAGTGCCAAACATGGTTGATTTACACAGATTTAATTGGCTATTATCAATATTTAAGGTTAAATGGATTGGATCAGTAAATTTTACTAAGTTTTTGGTTGTACTAATAGTTCCAATTTGATTTTCTTAACAATGATTATGACACATCTGTTTACTAATAAGTTAGGTCTTTTAATTTATTTTAGTGCCGTCCCCTGTTTTGCTTCCCTCGAAAGTTTCATTATTCTTCGGCACAAGGGCAAAGAGACTTGAAAGTTTCAATCCGAGTGGAAGGTCCCGTTTGGAAAGAATTTTTTTTCAAATTATATGTAATTCTTATTATATACTTATAATTATTATTTAATAATTTTTATCTTTTTAAGCCCAATTTTAAGTTTTATTTATTTATTATTATTATTATTATTATTATTATTATTATCTTTGCTTTTGAGGATAAAAAATTTAACTGTGAAAAAAATTATATTTTAAAAATTTTAACTGTGTTATTTAATAATCTTTATCTGTTTTAGTATTATTTTAAAAAAATAAGAAAATAAGAAATATTTATTACCTTATTTATTATTTTTTATATATTTTCATTTATATAATCCAACCAATCAAACGAGCCTTCATTAAAAGCAGTTCTATCAATGTCTTTGCTGGCCGCAAGTCTGGATCCTTGCACTAGGGGGGAACGAATCTGCTCATGTTTGAGCACGAACATGAGCGAGTCATTTTTGAGGAATCCACACCGTTCAATCAATCCAACGCTTTCCTATTTTGCCACGTCATCTCTCTAAAAATAAAACGCAGCGTTTCTTTAACTTTGATTTTCTCCCTTGCTTCAAATGGCAGCCACAATCGTTCCACTCCACACCTGCCTCCCGAGTGCTGTGCTGCGCTTCGTGGCTCATATCAGAATGCCATTTTTCCCACATCCAGCTTAAATGAAGCCTGCCCTTTTCCACACAAGAAGCCTGCCGTTTCTTCTTTAGATGGCATCTGCATCGTTTCTTTCCATCCATCAGTCTTTGTTACCATACTTCATATCCTTTCTTCGAATGTGACACCGATGAAATTTGTAGTCAAGGATGGTAAGTTTCCCTCCATCTCCTTCTCTGTGTATATGGTGAGTCACCACTTTTTCTCTTTAGATGGCTTTCCATCATGCTTGATCAAATTTTGGTTGAAAGCCGAATATGATGTTTTCACCCTCTTTTTCTGTTTGAAAAATACTCAATTGTTGGTTCCTATAGTTGCTAGATGATCCCGATTGTCGAAAAATAAAAGTTACAGATTAAATGCCATTGTTGTTTTTCTTCCTAGACACTCTGCCATGCTGGGTAAACTAATTGACTACACCTTAATACTAGAAAAAGAAAATCAAATAATTGATGGGGCCCTTGGATTTGAGATGATAGAAGAGGTATAGTCTATAATCAAGTACATTCATTAAACTCCATGTGTGCATGTATTTGTTTTTACAATTGGATGGGGTATCCAATGATTTAATCATTATGAGGCTATAGCTAAGGGAATGAGTTCCTGGCCTTTGTGATTGAGGGAAACAGACATTTATCTCATCTATTATTCCTGTGTCTAATCCACCTTGCCCCCTTTGATGCATTTGGCTTCGACTGCAGTTCTACTTAATCAGAACTGCGGTTTCCCAAATTTGTTACGTATGAATATGATGAAATCCAATTTTACTATATCAATGGTTTGAGTATATCCTTGTCCTAGTATCTTTGGATGTTGTTCTTTTTGTCAGAATTTTGTTTGTATCTCTAACAAATGATCCACTGTGTCATTCTAGCAAATTAATCAAATGATAGCAGATGTGGACAAGGATGGCAGTGTATGCATGATCTCTGCACCTTTTTCCCCCCTCATTTAATGTTAATGCAGGGAAAGATATCTGCAACAAACATTAAGCACACTACAAAAGAGTTAGGTGAAAGTTTTACTACCAAAAAGATTCAAAACATGATTGATGAAGCAAACCAAGATCAAAAGCACACTGCAAAAGATCTAGTTGCACATTTGTTTTCATTTACTTTGCCTGCAGTTGATTGAATGATCGTGTATTTTGCAGTATCTTCTTTTTATAGTTAACAAATCCCTTTTGAAGCAAACATCTGTACTAAATAAAGATGACACTCGAGGAAGTGAAAAAGCCAATGAAGAAGATATTAGAAGACTTGAAGTAATCTATTGAAGAGTTGAAGCAATTTGTTGAAAATGGCAATGAAGAAAAAAGTGGCAATGAAGCAGTTGGATGAAAAAGACAATGAACAACATGCTAAAGCTAATAAAGCCAATCAAGAAAAAATGGCAATGAAGATAAAGCAATATGTGTAAAGTAAATATAGGATAAGAATGATTTTGTAACAAAGTGGCAATATTGTATGAATTAACTTGCATACAAAGTAGCAATGTTGTACTGATTTGAGGCTGTACATACAAGTAGACAAATGTACTAACCTTGTTTCTTCAATGTAATACAGATATTTTTTCAATGGAACCAAAATTACTGAATTGACTTGCAAGTACAAAAAAACAACACTGATTCTTTAATATAATTACTTTTGGTTGCTGATCTATGTAATATCATCATAGAGGCCTGCTAGGTCATGTGATTGTTCAAGATGATCTAACGGTGCCTATATTATATAAGGAAAAAAATCAGACCATGAAGAAAACAAAATATTGCTTTGTAAAAAAAGCATTTAAAATTCTAAAAGATAAAAAATACTGCTTTGTAAAGTATTACTAAAGTGACTTGCTAGTGTTTGAGATATTGCGCATTGACTTAAAGATGCTTCATTGTCCTACAAAGAAGAAAAAAATTAATTTTATGAATCACAAAATGAAATCAAAGAAGTAGAATAACTTATTAGAGACAAGTATAACTTCACCTACCATTGATTCTTGACTTTGGTGAACATGGATACCCAAAGAGGGTGTTTCATGTTGTATTTGACTTAGACTAATTTCATTACCCTACAAAGAAAATAAAAATTGATAGAATGTATAATTATAATGTAAAGATGAATTACAAAGATATAATATTGATCTTTTGGATTTTGAAATTCTCATACTTAGACTAATTTCATTACCCTACAAAGAAAATAAAAATTGATAGAATGTATAATTATAATGTAAAGATGAATTACAAAAATATAATATTGATCTTTTGGATTTTGAAATTCTCATACCGTAGTCCTGCTAAATTCATTGCTTGGTGGAAGAAGTAATGCATGAGGTGCTGTGCGATTCTGAATAGGATATTCGTGATTGCGTTTGAACTCTTGTGGCTGATCTTCTCTTAGGTAGATGCTCAAGATAAGACTTAATGCGGTTCTTGTTCTTCAAACTGATTCTCTTCTTAAATCCTTTTGGGATTGCTATATTGTTAGTTGTCAGTAACGTGGTAACACCGCTATCATTGTCTAAACTCCTTCGTATATTACGAAGCTTTGTTACTTGCTTAGTTAGTTCCTCTATAGTCTTATTTGTAATACCATATATATCTAACCCCATTCAAGCTCCCTATCATTATTTTCATAAGAATACATGGAAAATGGACCAACAATAATGGATTTAATTGCATTACATTACGCTTAAAAATTTTAAATCGGTGACACGTGGGCCGTGTAGGTTCATACCATGCATCTTCATATTTAAATACATTATTACAACCCCTTTGCATCACAAAATCTTGCTCATAACTCAAGGAAACCGAAATGGAGCATGAATGGAACTCATTGAATTTCGGCCAGATTTGCTACTATTCTGTCCAAAACATTGGAAAATCATAAGTAAATCTAGAAAAATCAAAATTATGTAATCTTGGTCATTTTGGAAAGCTTGGGATGTCTACTTTATGCTAAAAATAGGTACAAGTCATAACATCCTACACATCGAACGTTTGACATGCGAAATTGTTTGGAGGTCGAACTAGGTCCTGATGCTGTCACAGTTTACTGATATGAACTTAAAAAATGTCCAATTAATTCCAAAAAATTCCAAATTGAGTGAATGATACCACTCTGGAAAGCTGAGGATGTTAGCTAAAGGGAAAAAATAACTCTAGACCAGTTCAAGCTCGTCCACACCTTGAATTTTGATCAAACAGTGACTAAGGTTTGGTTGGACGCCTGACATTGGATTGAATTTTTGAAAAATCGTATCTCCCTCTCTAGACCTCCAAATGAGGTGCTTCTAGTTGGATCAAGTCATTGGGAATTTCTAGTTTCTCTTATCAAATTTTGTGGTAATTGGGCATCATTTGCCTCATGAGTGACAGAGTTTAATTTCAAACCAATGCTACCGTACCAAAGACCAAAACCAGAAAAAAAAAATCTCAATTTCAACAATTCGCCAAATATTCCACAGACCTCCAAAAATTACCAACTTTAGCTTTCCGAAAATCTCTCAATAAGATCTAGATTCATGCCAAATTTTAGATCAAGAAAAGCTCATTTGGACAAAAAGTAATATAGCCTCATGAAATGGTCATTTTTACTTTCTATCAAGAGTCACTTTGCACCAAATGGCCTCTTCTTGAGTTTGGCACTCCTTGAGCAAGTTTCAAAGCACAAATATGACTTGTAGAGACAGCCCAAGTGATCTCAAAACTCATGCATCTTATTTTGATCTCTCAACATCCATTTGTGCATAGTTACATCAAACCATCAAGGAGCCAAATTGCATGATTCCATTACTTTTAATGTCATATAAAGTCTACATCATGTTCATACATCATTTTACACTTGTTCATGGTCTTACATCACAAAAATATTACATGCATCATTACTTTGACATTCAACCACTACTTAAAGTACATAATACACTAAAATAAATATGTTCAATATCCTTGGCTTGCCTCTCCTTGACTTGGAACACCACCTAGACAATTCAAGGATGAGTGGGAAAGGGGAGTGAGATTCCAAGAATCTCAATAGCTCACACACCCAGTCACATCACATTTAAGGCATTCATACGTCAAATTCATATTATGTAAGCATAAAGTATGCAATAAATTCCATCCCATGCCACATTCACATGTCAAGACCACTTTCATACTCTAGGGACTTTTAGTTTAGCCTTACTCCATTTTTAGGACTTTTGGATTTGCCTCACTCTTGGTCTAGGGACTTTTAACCTAGCCTCACCCATTCAAGGGACTTTTGGCATCACCTCACCCTTATGAGCTCTTTCCACATTCATGGTCATTCAAGACACCACATTGGTACCAATGCACAACAAAGATCAAGTGGCATGTTAATGCATGCAAGCACACTAAAACATACATATGCACACAAGAATGCAAAGAGAATGAGGTGGAGAGTTACCTTTTAAGTTATGCAAGCTCACTTTGCAATTTCCTTCCCCTCGTTGGTTTCACAAGAGCACTTAGGTGGATTAAGGTTCTCTTGACCTAGACATCACGAATAACACATAATCACATCCTTGAAACAAGCCAAGACATTAAACTAAAGCTTATCACATACTTGGTTCCATAATGGACATATTGGTTCCATAAGTGACCTATTGAAGCAATTCATATCATTCAAGTGCTAGGCTCTATTCTCTTGTTATTTCTAGACTTCTTGGACTCATTTAAGGTCCTTGGAGCTATCACATAGTCAATTGTACCATTGAAATACCAAGTTGCTTCATAAGGCACCATTAAGGACACCATTGTCCCATCTCCCAATCTATGGCTCCTAAATTTTTTCCAATGGTTTCTCCCATCTTCTAATATCATATAAAGTCCCAAACTAAGACTAGAACAATTTAAAACATCCCCTAGCCTAATGAACCTAGCTTGGCCGAAATATGCACCATAAGGAAGGTTCATGGACTTTGTGATTTTTCCTTGATGGGAGAGCCACTTGGGAGGCTTTCTAGAGGTCTTAGGAGCTCAAGGGAACATTCAAATAGTCAAGAAAATATTCACACAAAATTAGATTTTGCAAAACCTTAGAAAGCACTACACTTTTCTAACTTGTTTTCCTTTGGTTTTTACTTAAATTTCTTGCCATATTCTTAATCCTTGCACTCTTTTTCTTAGGTTTCTCTCTTAGTTCTGTCCAAAATCCAGCCCCTCCTATCCCATCCTATGTTGGCTGAAACATACAAGAAGAAGGGACAAGAAAAGGCTACCATAGGAATGAGATTTTATCTTTTTTTTCCTTAGTTTCTTGGATGTTTCTTCCCTTGGTTGGCTTCTCTTCTCCAAACACGAAATTTCCCTCCTTGGTCTAGTTTCTCCTTGGCTTTCTTCCTCTTTTTCTTCCTCTTTAATATGTATAACATTAAGTACCTTTAAGGCATGGTAGCATAGTATACCAAATGACTTAAACACCCTACAATTACAAGAAATTGATAGGGTGCACGGATTAAATAACACTTTATATTCTCCCTCTTGATGGAACATAGTAATAAGATACTCAAACAATGGTTGACTCTCATTTCTATATTTTATACATGCAACATGTACTAAATCAAACTCTTTTCAGAACAAATCAAAGATTGGGGTGTTATAAATTTGAGAAAGTTGTTGTAACATCAATGATTTCTCACTTCTCAATCTTGGTATTTTTTGTCATGAATCGAATTCACACTTCAACTCATTGTATCGTTTCTCTTCTACCACACATTTAAAGTGCTTAAAGAATTAAAGGATATCCAAATTTGCTTTCATCCAACTCTTGAAATATGAATTAAGGTTTTTCACTAAGTTGTGTGCTTCGCATACTAAGAGTAACAACTTTCTTCATGTAACATGCTGCCCATTTC
Organism: Erythrophleum fordii; assembly: GCA_032878935.1. Lineage (NCBI taxonomy): Eukaryota > Viridiplantae > Streptophyta > Magnoliopsida > Fabales > Fabaceae > Erythrophleum > Erythrophleum fordii. The sequence goes on from JAVQMF010000055.1 coordinate 4,926,600, forward strand.
TCCTTGATGTTATAAACTAATTTCAACCATGTATTTTCATGAATAGATTATTTTGATAGCAAGCTACTCCATGTTGCCTCAAACATATCTTCCTCATCATATCCATACATGCATCACTTGAAAGTCAATTAAGAAATGGGATCCTCATTAAATTGCCTAAGTGCTTATTATCATTTTTCATTAAGTACCATATGCATAATTTGTGTGACGTCTCTAGCATCACCTCATGCAATGCTATTACCATTGCCTAGTCTTAATTAGTGAAGACAATAAGGGATTCTTCTTGCATGCCTCCAAAAAGGTTTCAAAGAGCCACTTAAAAGACTCTATTATTTCATCATATAACAAGGCCACCCCAAATATTACTACTCCTTTGTAATAGTTGAATCCACAAAATAATGCAAGCGGTCTAAGTGCCTTATTTGTACTGTGTGTTGTATCAAGAGATACTACCTCACCAAAATAATCATAATCAATCAACATCCATGTATTAGCCTAAAAGACATTAGTTATCTGTTCATCCATATCGATTTGATAAGCATGGTAAAATGATAGATTATCTAATAATTGTCATTGAAAATATTGCAACAAAGCCCTAGCTTCTCCATACGTCATACTTTTTTGTCTCTTGGCTCATAGATAATTCTTGGCATCCAACCGTGTATATCCCAAGTTAGCTCTTTCTCCTACATTTCTACTCATTAACTCAAAAGATCTTTTCTATTGAAGCTTAGAATCTTCTGTCAACTCAATGTCATAGGCTTGAATTTCGATTATTTTTATGTTGTGATGACAACATGTGAGTAGTTTTTACAATATAAAGCAAGTGATTGTGTTCCTCAACAAAGTCATGCACTTTATATTTTTCATTCACAAGCATAACTCCCATTTTTGCTATACAATTGGTCCTGGTTTCTAGTCGAGGATTGATTGTCATAGTATGCCTTTTATCTTCTTGACGAATACCTTCCTTACAACAAATATATCCATATGAAGATATGGAGCCATCTTTGTTCTTGTTGAAATATTGTTTCCTAACTCCAAACCCGATTCTCACACCATAGTCAACCTAAAACTTCCGTACTAACTGTAAGCTATCAAATTCCATGCCTAATTTGGGCTTCCAATCAACTTCCATGTGAGTGTGTTGTAATATCAACTTCCTATACAAATCAAATGCCATACATTAGAGATAAGTACATAAAAAAACAATTTTAACATGGAATATAATTAATTTTATGATTTAAAATGTCCATTTATTATCTTAAACTATTCATGCTCCTAAGCTGCGAATTATTAATTATCATGGACATGGATAGTAACTATGGCATAAAAACTTAACAAATGATTGTAATCAATTTTTATGATTTAAAGTGAATTCTAATACTTATATACAAGGTCCAGAGCTATATACACATATAATAGATTGTATTTGTGTATGTATATATTTTGTTCTCATGCATATGTAACAAAAATTACACACATATAATATTAAACATTTACTTATGTCCCTGGGAGATAATTACTTGCAAGGAGAATTCATTTTAAAGTTGCAAAAACTACTTTTACAAAAATAAAAGCAAGGAATATCGAGCTTCTTCAACTTCAGGGTATAAGCTTCTCACCAATTTCAAATTTAAGCTTTGCTACATGGGTTTCAAGAAACAGAACAGTAGACGGAGGAATGTGGGTTTCAAGATTCGAGCTTTAAGGAGCATATTTGCTGCATCAATATGAATGAACATCAGTTAGTTCTAAACTCCAAGAACAATGTGTCATCAAACCAATCTCTTATACCTCCCAAATCAACATTAGAAACCAGCCCATATTGAAACCTTTTGAGATGCAGAACAGCAACCTTTTGGAGTAGATAAATGAAAATAAATAGATAAATGAAACTAACTACTGCCAAGATGAAATGAGAACTCTGGAAATGCACCAACAACACGAGGGATCATTCGGAGACAAAGGAACGTTTCATGCTAGATGCTTGCAGCATCTCATATGGAAAAGGGCAGGCTTCATTCAAGTTGAACGTGGGAAAAATGGCAATCTGATATGAGCCATCGAAACGCAACATTCGGGAGGCAGGCGTTGGACGATGCGGATGCCATCTGAGGCAAGGGAGAGAATTCGAGATGAAGAATGCTGCGTCTCATTTTTGGAGAGATGACGTGGCGAGATGAGAAGCATTAGATTGATTGAACGGTGTGGATGCCTCGAAAATGACCTGCTCCTTTTCGCGCTCAAACATGAGCGGATATGCTCCTGCACTGGGGGTAAAAACCCAGTAATAATAATAATAATAATAATATTATTCCTTTTAAAGATTTAAAATCTCACAAGCAAAAATAATAATAAAAAGAAAGAAGCTTGTCACTGGCACTGTATGTAAGCTTGTTCTCATTACTTAACGCTGCACTGCCCCCCTAATTACAGTACGAATTTTCATTCGCCCTATTTATTCCGCCCAGCAAAATGGACTACTTGAGATTCGCAGCAACATGAGAAAAATAGAAAAAAGAAAAGAGAGACGCATGTGACCAGCATGTGCTATTTTTAGAGCCAATATCCCCATGATGTTAAGCTCACATGCTGGGCTTCAATCCAGCTTTGTAGTGCATTTTAGGATATGATGACCAAATAATTAATATGCTTTTATGGATGATGGATGAGGGTTTGGAGGGAAGGGTTTAATGTGCTGATTAATACAATAAGACTCTATTTGGTTGATAGAAAAATTTTGGATGAAATAAATATAAATTTTGACATATAATTATGGAGCTTATAAATTTATATTTGGCATGATTTTAAAATATTTGGTTAGATAAAAATAATATATTAAAATATTCATTTTTAATTTTTAATTCAAAAAATGTCTTTTAATTACTAATAATAGGAAAAATATAAAATTATTCAAATTTAATTTTTTAATTAAGAAAATAATTGTTGGATTAGGATAATTTGGTCATTTATCAGCTGATTTCATGAAGAGGCTTCCTATTCCATCAAGTTCTTTATGGAATCTGATTCATCTGTTTTAAGGAGATAGGATTGATTAAGGAATGAAACTGAAGAGAGATTCTCCCAACCAAACATGGTTTAAATGGGAATCCCATTCTTATTCCCTTGTTATAGTAAAAGATCGTTGCATACCAAATGGAGCATAAAAGCAAAACCAGCCAACATAATTGGCATAAAACTATTATAATTGGACTAGTGGTAAATAAAAAGAACATGGTAAGATGCAGAAAATTAATTCAAACACCATTTAATTACTATATTAAAAATATTAAAGGATAATTTTGGCACAAAAAGCATTGATAAATGTTATATATATATATATATATATGAAAGAAAAAACCTTATATACAAATCTTTATACCATTATTAATAGGTTTTTCTATTAAAATAAAACAAATATATGATTTTTTCAAATAATTATATGCTTACCCAATTAAACAATACATTTGTCATGTTTTAATTAAAAAATCATACATGAAATATTTTAGTTGAAAAATCTAATAACAAAGATATAAGAAACTCTGTGTGTGTGTGTGTGTGTGTGTGTGTAAGGGGGTAAATAATGAGTAAAATATGTTATAGAAGATATTGGTTTACAATCACCTATATTATGTAGAGTTGAATTTTTTAATGCTTTATTTTTATTTTTTTAATTTTAAAAGAGACATAAAATCTTAAAATTAAAGAATAGGCTAAGGGGTGTGCGAATCTCGTAACATATATCTCTTTAAAAAAATGAAAAAAAGAGCCAAGAACCATAACACTTATTTCTTTAAAGGAAAAAAGGGCTAGTGCCCCATCTTTTCAAAAAGCATTAACTTATCTTGATTTGTTAGCAACAAAAATTTAAGGATATGGATAACAGCTAGAACCAAGGACAACCAAGGGAGTTAATATAGAAATCATAATCGAAGGAATATTAATTGATGATTATTGCTAGCCAAAGTCCTATTGTTAGTCGAAGCCACATTGCTAGCCAAAGTCCTATTGTTAGTCGAAGCCACATTGCTAGCCAAAGATCCATGCCTCATATAACAAAATGTCAAAAAATAAGAAGGTATAGGTCCAACAAAATATTAATTTCTAAAATCAATTGAACAACATGATTTCCACTATCTAAGCCACCAAGCAAGCACAAATGTGATGGGTAAAGATATGGTCTAATGGAGGAACATGCAAGACAAAGGATGCTATAAATAGAGAGCAAGGAACACCATATAAGACACACAAAAACCTCTCAAGAAACCTCCTTTACAACTTTTTTTATTCTCCAATCATTTATTTATCACTTTGTTTAATTCTTTCAACCCAACTTCAAGTAAAATTGTATTAACTTTCTTTTGAAATATTTCTATTGTTAATTTCAAAGCTTATACAAATTTGTTATTATTAAATTCAACAACTTTTTATTTACAAACTATTTGGTTTCATTTTACACATATACCTGAGAATCCAATTCGATGCTTAGTTATGTTTAGGACCTCGTAGGCCCTTTTTTTAGGAAAATTGTGTTGTGTCTCCTCTTTTGACTTCAAAATAGGAATTGAAAGTTGATTTTCCAAAATCAATTCCATGGCTAGGTCACATTCACTAATTATCCAATTACTTTCGGGAAAAAATCACCAATACTAAAAAATTTGACACATCTAGTGGGACCCATGAAGTTGCTAATGATACATGTTCAAAGACTTTAGGAGTAACCACAACTATCTCTATTCAAGCGTGATTGAAAAAGTAATGTTATCAAATGACATAACACTCTAGCTAGAAAAGGGTACTAATGCCCCTACCTTTATAAAGATGGTCCCTATGAGTCATCTACACCAATGATAATTACAATCCCTTCCATAAAACACCACATGGTAGAAAGGGATGTAGGAGTACGTGTTGGCTTTGTGGCTACTTTTGTCAACATCTTAAAGCATCCATTTCAATGTTAGAAACACTTCTCAAGTGATTTAGAGTAAAAAGATTACATCAATAGCAAACCACGTACCATTACATAATAACTTTGTATAAAACATAGTACCATACCACACAAAATTCTTAACAACATTAGCAACACAATTACCAAAACCATCTTTATTTTCACACAACTAGCCATCCAAAATTTTCTTTAAAAGTTTTCTCTCCATAACAAGTATCAAAACTACTTACAACAATCCTAGCCATAATTCAAGAAGATTCCCAACCTGCATGGTAAGCAACAAAACATTATTTGGGCAAGACAAGTATCCATAATTTCATAATAGGCAGCTTACAACAAAATCTCTCAAAACAAAGGCAATATAAATCAATAACAAATATCTAGTCTTAATTTTTTCAATTCGAGTTTAATCTAATAGAAATTGTACTATTTTTTTTGGCATATGAATGATGCAAATTGGATTATTTCTAGCGTGCTACTCTTAAGAGGGGAGCATATTTGATTTGTCCAAATTTGTTTCATAGAAAATAAAAATAATTTTTAAATTTCTATTAAATATATTTATCTAATAAAAATAAAAAGATTATCGTTATCTTTATTTTATATTGACTTTTTTAAAATAAAAAAATTAAAATTTAGACAAAATCTACTCTAAAGTGTTTCAAAAAAAAAAACAATAAAAACCTAGAACCCTTTAGCTCAATTGTATCTCTCGGGCTTCGTGCCAAAGGGTTTGTGGGATAGGGGGTTTAATCCCCTCAATGCCTCTTCCCATCCCCCATATATCCCCCTCTCTAGTGGGACTCGTTGGGTCCACTCCCTTGTCACCAACAAAAAAAGAATTTTAAAATCTGAATTGAATCTATGAATGATGGGTTAGATATCCACCACGTGGCTTTTCATACTTTATTTCTCTTAGACTATTTTGTCCTTTTATTGCTCATTCTTCTCTTTCTCGATCCTTCTTCCAAATTGCACCAATAATTATTTTGTGGATAAAATTCACGCACACAAAAGCAATAATGAATTGAACTCCCAAAGTAAAATGCAAGGTGAAATCAATGTGGCTCTAGCCTCATTACACTATGGCCACTCCCCAACTTTGCCACCATATTTCTCATACTGTCCTCCTCGTGTGCGTCAGTTTTAGGCTACTAGACCCCACATTGTCCTTTTAGCCACACTCAAAGCATTGAAATGTGTGAACTTAGCCTTCAAGGCTAGCAACCCCCACAAATCGACTATTCAACTGAGTTTAGGGGACTGGAGTCCCCCCAAATCAACGTTGATGCTTAGCAGCTTGTGGGGTTTCTATATGATGACCTTCCTCATCTCTTCAATGATCAAGGCATTGATAGAATGGCTTACGATGAACGCATCATCTACCGTGACCCCATTACCAAGCATAATAGTTGTAACAACCCTAATTTTTAATTATTGTGATTAGGCTTAATTGCATAATTAATGATTGTAAATCAAGGTTTAAAATCATTACAATTAATTAAAATTGGAGAAAGGTGAAAAATTTTAAACCTTGATATTATTAGGGTTATTAGCTAAGCAACCATAACTAATTGAATCCACAAATGATCATAATTATCAGTTAAGACCTTTGATTCTTCATATGATTGATTTTAACTTGCAAAAGCCCCTTATAAATGTTCTAAGGTAATTTCATAACTTTAACATAGTGAAATTCAACATTTCTAAGTAAAAAATAAGAGTTTGGGAACTTTCGCCACGACTTAGGCTTTCCTACCATGGCTAAGTTGGTTATTGGAACCTAAAAGCCAAGTTTGGAGACTTCTGCTGCGATTTGGTATGCCCGCACCATAGCATAAGTGGCTACTGTGACTCAAAACTGAAACTTCGCACTTTGCGCCGTGACTTAGGTTTTTTACGTCACAGCAAAGTGCTCTCGGAGACCTACTGTTCACATTTTTGTGATTATTGCTGTGGCAAGTTGGACCCTCGCCACGACGTAGCTAGCCTATGTGACATCACAGCGAGTGCACCTCTTGGAACTCCCAACCCAATTTATTCGAATTACACTGCGACGGAAGTACCTGTGCTATGGCAAAGTTGCATTCTGTTACCCTCCCTAGGTAAAATTTTTGCCTTGTATTGTGGAAGACACCTCGCGCAGCGATGCTCCTCACTTTTCACTAACTCTTAGCTGCGACTCAACTATTTTTGGTCGTAGCATGACCCTTTTCTACACCTATACCTCCCAAATTTCGTCTCATACACTTCAACTTTCCCTCTAACAACACTTTAGGGCAACTTTACCTTAATTTGTAAGGCTTTAATGGCATTTATCTACCTAATATACTCAGTATGTCTCTCATTACCAAACCAAATCCTAAGTGTTGATTTCTACTCATCTACTAGCATACGTCAGCAATTTATATATCAATGACAGCAAGAAAGATTTATAATTGCTAACATCATCATCCAAATATGAATTCCAATATAGGCTCCATGCATTACTGGTCTAAGTCAACAATTAGGGTATCGCATAATTACATTCTCAAATAATATACTATATCTTAAGATTAACAAGGCTCTATATCAGATATATAAGTGCATATATCAAATTCCAAGTTGCAAAAAGTCTAACTCTCTATTAGTTACATCATTGTTTATCAAAACACAAAATACCTACACTTAGCAACATGATTATATGATGATGAAGCTATACAAATGAATAACAAAAATTAGCATCTATCTTAGATTAGATCCATCTAAGTGCAAAATTTCCTATACATGGTCTTAGCTTATAGATATTCATCCACTTACTTTCCTTTATCCTTACCCAAAAGACCTTTACCTGAAATAGTTAGCCTATGAAACAAGATGAGATATAAATTTCAATAACCAAAGGCAAATTCCATTCATATATTCCAATTTAATTAACATATGTGCATGAAATCAGATAAGTATCAGAAAATATACCATTTATATCAGCAAATGAAATAATTAGGCTATCGGTGACTACTATCCCATACTAATAATCACATTTCCATATGTTAAAGGCCATTAACACCGAAAAAGGCCTATTCACAACACCAACTCCCCAATGAGTACTACCTGGGCTCAATTCATATAAGGATCTGATCACAACTCGATGCCTGATCGAAGTATAATGCACTAGTGGCAGCCGCACCACAACTCCACCGTGGACTCACAAGATCCAATCAAAATATATCAGATAGCCAACTATTCATTTAGTATTCAAAATCATAAATATGCAGCAGATATAAAATTGAAGTAAATATATGCATGGAATTAACATTAACCCTAGTTACCTCACTTATAGATAATTCCTTGAGAGCCAACCACAATGTTACTTCAACCTATGGATACAAAACCAAATTATTACTATTCCTAATAACCATTTATAGCAGCAAAACCAATACTTAAATAATTAAACCACAAAGGACTACTTAGAGAACATTTACCTAGTCACTACAAGAACCAAATTTGGATTTGGTTGTACTTACACCAGTAACCTTAGAACAATACTCTAAATTCTGGGTAAATTCGCACAAAACCACTACCCATATCATAAATCAGCTATATGGGTCTTAGACTAACAAAAAATGCATCAAAATAAAGAGTTTATACTTACCCAATATCTCTCCTAGCCTTAACCTCCAAAAATCCTCCAAAAAGACATCAAACAATACAAATCAAATTTAAGGTATGGGTGAAAATGCTCCAAATGAAAAATCAATCAATCAAATTGAAAAGAAACAGCAGAGGATTAAGTCATATAACAATCACCTTGGTTGATTTTGACTCTAGAAGCAAGAAATGGGGTCAAGAAGATGATGAAAAATGTAACTTCTAAGGGATCTCCGAAAATTGCTTTGCCTCTTATGTTTTTTCTTCTTTTCAGCAGAATAAGGAGTAGCTACTAAAGGTTTAAGGTTTATGAAAAATCTAACTTCTAAGGGATCTCCGAAAATTGCTTTGCCTCTTATGTTTTTTTTTTCTTTTCAGTAGAATAAGGAGTAGTTACTAAAGGTTTAAGGTTTAAGTTTGGGTCCTAGTTAGGTTATGGGCTGACTCAAAAGCCCAAGTCTAAGTGGTTCAAATTTTTAGTTAGGTTAGGCCAAGTTTCAAGAGTCCATTTAGCTTAGGTTTGCATAAGTCAATATCGGGCCTCTATTAGTCTTTATCCATGATATACTTAAATTAATTATGGACCTAAATGAAGTTTTAACCTAATTAAATCTTAAACTTACATTAATAATTTATTTCTTCATAAATTCCTATTCATATAACTTACCTAATTATTTCATAATAATTATTCTTAATTAGTTTAAATCTATGATTAATATCTTAATTAATTTTAGGGTGTTACAATAGTCTGAGTGTATACCTATTTAACATAGCCCTCTTGAAGGCACTCCTTATGCCTCAATTTCAGTTGCATTGGGCCAAAAAGATCTACTTCTCTATCCTCATTTCTGATATGGTAGATTATAGTTTACCCCCTTTTGTTTTGACCCAATATCAGTTTGACCCTTGTGGTTTAAAAATTTGTCATTTGAAGCCCCTATGATTTAATTCCCATTCAGCTACTTAAATCCAAGAAAATAATCATATGAATGTTAAAATGATAGATAATTTAGTTAATGTCTATTTCACGTATATCTATTTCATTTGAATATTTTCATAGTGATTTGACTTCCAAGACTAAGGATTAAATGAACATTTTGAACTTCAAAATGTTAGTTTATAATAGTCGTAGTTTAAGATATAAGCAATATATATTTAACAATGAAATTATTATTTATTTCAACTTTTTCAATTAAAAGTAAGACCAAAACAAATAGAAAAGATATCAAAGATGGTTAAGTGGTAACAAAACAAACCAAATAGACACTTTAAATCATAAAGGAAGACTGATTTAGAGAAAATGACATGGGGTTTAACTTTAATTTGCCCATTTTGATATTGCAATAGTAGAAGCATAAAAGAGGTGAATGGGAACCATGATCACAGTTGAATCCAGTCACAATTTTTGAAGTACTTAAAATTTCTCTTCTTTTAGTTTCACAGTGCTTAAACTACATAATTTTGTATTTAAGTAATGGTTATGTATGCTGTTGATATTAGAATGATTGGATTTCTATAGACAGGACCCTGTGAGATAACTACAAGATGGACTATGGTTATGAAATTCATGCTTCTTCCATGGAAACCAGAATTGGTGTTTATAGGAACACTATAATAGGAATTAACCTAGAAACTAGCAAGTTCTGTAGCCACGTGGTAGGTTTCAAGAAGTAAAGGAATTAGTTGTTGAATTTTGAATATAGAATGACTTCCATATTGGTAATTAATTATTGTTTTTTCAATTTTCTAGGACTTTAAGAATTACACCACCACCAACAACAATAAAGCTTTTTTCCACTAAATGGGGTTAGCTACATGAACTAATCGACGCTAAAAAATCCTATTGTAGATCATATTTTTAGATAAACTATTTAATTCTAAATCCTTTTTAATAATTTCTTATATAATTTTTTTTGGTCTCCTTTTATCTCTGATTATTGAACTACTCTTTATCTAATCTACTTTTGTAATTGGGTTTTCTATAAGTCTCCTTCACACATGTTTAAACCATATAAGTCGACATTCTACAATTTTTTTCACAATAGGTTCGACCTCCACTTTCTCTCTAATACACTCATTTCTAATTCTCTCATGTCTGGTATATCCACTTATTCAATGTAACATTCTCATCCCTGTAATATTAAGCTTATCTCTTGTTAGCTTTTTATTACCCAACACTTAGTTCCATAGAATATTATAGGTTTTATAACTGTACCATAGAATTTATCCTAAAGCTTGAGTGGTACTTTTCTATTACAAATAACGTCTAAAGCACTCTTTTATTTCATCTACCCAGCTTGAATCATATATTTTACATCTTCCTCTATATTTCCATTATGTTGTATGATAGACCTAAGATGCTTAAACCTTGTGACTTGTGGTATGATATGTTTTGTAATTTTCACTTCTATATTAGACCTAGTGCACTTTTATTAAATTTACATTTTATATATTTCGTTTTACTTGTACTTAAATAAAATTTATATGCTTCCAAAGCTAGTTTTTACATCTCTAACTTCTCATTTATTTCCTCTAGTTTTTTTAACTAGGACTATATTATCTCAAAAAGCATGTATTATGGGACTGGCCTTTGGATATATTTAATGACCACATCCAAAACTAACATAAAAGGATAACGACTCAAAGTTGACCCCTGATGCAGAACAATAGTTATGGAAAAATCTTCTGTGGGTCTACCTTTTGTTCTTACACTAGTCGTAACCCCCTCATACATATTATAGATTGCTTGAATATAAGTAATACAAGCTTCTTTTTTCTCTAAAGCCTTCCATAAACCTCTATTGACACTTCATTGTATGCCTTCTTCAAATTAATGAAGACCATATGTAAATTTCATTTATTCCTTTGATATCTCTCTATCAATTTTTGCAACAAGTATATTGCTTCCATAGTCACCTTTCCTGGCATAAACCCAAATTGATTTTTTGTAACTTAAGTATCTTGCCTTAATCTTCACTCAATTATCCTCTTCCATAACTTCATAGTATGACTCATAAGTTTAATTCCACTACAATTTTCACAGTTTTGTATGTCTCTCTTGTTCTTATAAATAGGGATCAATGTACTTCTCCTCGACTCATCTAACATTCTTTTAAATCTCATAATTTTGTTACATAACTTTGTAAGCTAACTTATACATTTTCCTCCTAAATTCTTCCATACTTCAATAGGTATATTATCTGTTTCAATTGTTTTGTCATTCTCTATTCATTTTAATGCTTCTTTTATGTCTAATTCTTAAATTATATGATAAAAAGTATAATTTTGGTCCTCCTCGTTAGTATTATCCTATTTGAGTACAACAAAATAATGTGTCCTTTATTAAATAGTTTATGAAAATAATTTTTTCACCTTTTCTTAAGATCTTGTTTCATGACCAAGACTTTTCTTTCTTTATTTTCAATGCATTTCACTTAGTTCATATCGCTTGTCTTTTTTTTTTTTTTCTACTTTTAACCAGCTTGTAAATACTTCTTTATCCAACTTTAGTATATAAAAATTGGTATAACCCATCAAGTGCCTTAGTTTTCGCTTAGCTCATTACCTTCTCAGTGTTTTTTTTTTTAGCTATCTTATATTTTTCTCAATTTTCATCTCTTACACCAAGACCATACTTTATAACACTTATTTTTTACCTTAACCTTATTTTGCATGCTTACATCCCACTATTGATAGAGGCCGTCTATTGGAAGCCATCTAAGATGCCTTCTCAAATTTGACTCAATACCAGATTGTGCAATTGTCAAGACAAGTGCACAAATGAAACACAAATTAAAATAAAAAAAAAAAAGAGAAAACAGAAATAACTCAAAGAAGGAGAAAGGAAGATGATAGTTGGTCTTGGGGGGACTAGACTCTAAGAGAACCTACCTCTTTCACCTTAGCCATGAAATGCTACAAGGTAGACCACCCTTGAAGAATCTATAACTCATTCTAGCACTTAAGAGAGCAAGAACAACTCACAAGAATTCTAAAGATTTCATTCATTCATCTTCTGCCTCCCAAAGTGGCATACAAGATAGTTTTAAAAGAAAAGTGAAACCCTAACCAAATAAAACTATTATAAAGTTCTCAAAAGCATCGCCATATATAAGGGGATTTTGGGAACTCACAATCTGAATATTAATCCCTCCTAAATAGCACATAAAAATACAGAAAAGAAAATACCCAAAGCTGCAAAGATAATCCTATTTAATTAAACTTAATCTAGGTGGCAGCCATATTATATCATAAAATAGGAAACTAACAATCTAAATAATATAATCAAGGTGGCGCCTTTTTTATTCATAAAAAGTAAATAAAATAAACTAAATAATTAGCCACGAGGACACTTAAAACAACACATGGATGACGCATGACTTTTAAGTGAACTAATCTCAACCACAAGATCTTCTTCTAGCTTAAATCTGGCCCATTGATTAAACATAACAAGTGAAGGCCTTCTCTACTCTTTTTAGCTTCAAATTCAGCTAAGTGTAAGGCCTCCATCTCTATTAATTTATGTATTACTCAATTCAAGGCTTCTTTCATCACTTTAACTCTTGATCTTGTCATCGGTTCTCATAAACCTTGTAACGATTCCTTAATCTTCCTAGTTGGTTGCACTAGTTCACATTGTTGCTCTCGTTCAAGCTCTCTAAGGTTGTCTCCATCATTCCTTCCTTCCTAAAAGGATTCACCCTCGAATCTAAAATGTCAAAAAGAGAGAGGTCAGATATATTAAATGTGGCATTAACATTGCCATAAGAATTAGGCAAGTCAATTTTATAGGCATTGTCATTTATCCTCTCCAGGACTTAGAAAGGACCATCGCCAGGTGTAATTTGGATTTCCTATGATTAGGAAACCGCTCTTTCCTCAAATGAACCCACACCCAATCTCTTGGTTCAACGGCAACCTTCCTTTGCCTTTGTTAGCTTGCTATGCATATTGTTCATTCTTGTACTCAAAGCTCACCTTGACTTTCACATAAAGATCCTGCACAAACTTAGCCTTTTGCTCACCATCAAGGTTAGTAAACTCATAAGATGCCAAAGGAGACAAATTCGAGGGAGTTAATAGATTAAACCCATACACCACTTCAAAAGGAGAAAAACTAATAATAGAATGCATGACATGATTATATGTAAATTCAACATATGGCAAACACTTTGTACAATTTTTAAGATTTTTTTGCAACACAGCACACGGCAAGGAAGAAAGTGTTCTATTCACAACCTCAGTTTGCCCATCCATATGGGGATGTGCAATAGTAGAAAACACAAGTTTAATACCCAATTTAGTTCACAATGTTTTCCAAAAATGACTTAAAAACTTAACATCATGATCACTCACAATAGACTTGGGTAAACCATGCAATCTAACAGCCTCCCTAAAGAACAAATAAAAAATGTGAATAGCATCATACGTTTTGGAACAAGCAATGAAATGCGTCATTTTAAAAAATTGATCCATAACAACAAAAATGCTATCCTTTATGCTAGAGGTCCTAGGCAATCCAAGCACAAAATCCATGGAAATATCCACCCAAGGATGAGAAGGAACAAGTAAAGGAGTATACAAACCATGCGGATGCATCCTAGATTTAGCATGCTTACATACAATGCATTTGTCACACATGGCAATAACATCCTCACACATTCATGGCCAATAAAAGTGTTCATGCAAACTAGCCAAAGTCTTTTCTACTCCAAAGTGCCCCATCAAACCACCCCTATGGGACTCTTTCACTAACAATTCACGTATAGAACACACAAGCACACACAACTTATTTCGATTAAACAAGAAGCATCAAGACAATAAACTTCATCAACACCATGCCTTTCACATAACTTATAAACATCAGCAAAGTCAACATCACATTCATACATGCTTTTTAAAGACAAATCCTATAAATCTAGCTTGCATAAATGTAATGAGACTATATCTTCTAGACAAGGTATCAGCTAAAACATTCTCTTTACCATGTTTATGCTTAAACACATATGGAAAGGAGTCAATAAACTCAAGTCAAACTACATGCCTATGATTCAATTTATTTTGGATTTTAAGATATTTCAAACTTTCATGATCAGAATGCAAAACAAACTCTCTAGATCACAAATAATGCTGCCAATGCTCTAAGGTTCTTTTTAGTGCATACAACTCTTTATCATACATAGAATAACTTAAACATGCACCAGTCAATTTCTCACTGAAATATGCAACTGGTCTAGCCTCTTACATCAAAACAATACCAATACCAACACCAGAAGCATCACATTCAACTTTAAAAGCCTTAGAGAAATTAGGCAAAATAAGTAAAGAGGCATTAGTTAACTTATCTTTCAGAGTCTAAAATGCCTTTTCTTGTGCCTCACCCCACTTAAACTTAATATTTTTCTTTACCAACTCATTAAGAAGTGCAGCAATGGTTAAGAAGTCCTGTACAAATCTCCAGTAGAAACTTGTAAGCATGGAAGCTTCTCACTTCATTAGCATTTCTCGGTGTAGGCCATTCGCAGATCACTTTCACTTTCTCTTCATCCTCTTGAATGCCTTCAACACCTACAACAAAGCTAAGAAAAACAAAATAATCCAAATAGAATGTGCATTTCTCTAAATTCATAAAGAGCTTATTTTTACACAAAACAACAAAGACATCAGGAAAATGATACACATGCTCATCTAAGCTCCTAGAAAATACTCGAATGTCATCAAAATATACTACAACAAATTTGCTAATGAAAGGGCAAAACATATATAAGACTCATAAAAGTACTTGGAGTGTTAATCAAATTGAATGGCATGACCAACCATTCATAAAATCCAAACTTAGTCTTGAATGTAGTCTTCTACTCATCCCCCTCCTTCATCCTAATTTGGTGGTATCAATTCTTAAGATCTATTTTGGAAAACACACATGCACCATGCAGTTCATCTAATATGTCATCTAAATAAGGAATGGGATATCTATACTTTTATGATTTTATTGATGGCAAGGCAGTCAATGCACATTCTCTATTTGCCATCCTTCTTGGGCATGAGTATCACTGGAGCAGCACATAGACTTAAACTTTCTTTGATGAACCCTTTCTTCATGAGCTCCTTAACTAGTCTCTGAATTTCCTTAGTCTCTTCAAGATTGGCCCAATATGCCGGTATGTTAGGAATCATATTTTCAGGAATGAAATCTATCCTATGCTCAATGCCTCGTATTGAAGGTAATCCATCAAGTATCTCCTTTGGAAACAAATCTCTAAATTCTTGTAACAAACTCAAGACACTAGAAGGAAGAGAGTTATCAAGGTCATTAATAGTTAGATAAACATCCTTATATAAAAGTACAAAGGAAGTCTCACAAAACATAGCTCTCTTGATCTCTTCTCAACTAGAAAATAAGGAAACTTTCTTTTCATCACTCTTTTTCTTTTTCTCACTCACTTTTTTTTCTCTCGCTCTAAGCTCACTTTCTTTTCCCTCTTTCTCTTTATTTTTTTCTTTCTCTCTTAACTTGCATTCTTAAGTAATCCTTATCCAGTCTTCATATGCCTGCATTGGTCTAAGAGGTGTCAATATAATGGTTTTATCTTTAAACATAAGAGAATATCTATTAGTATAACCATCATACTTGACTCTCCTATCAAACTGCAAAGGTCTACCAAGTAATAAATGGCCAACATACATAGGTGCAACATTAAAGACAATCTCATTACAATAGCTACCTATGGAAAATGCTACCCTAACCTACTTAGTCACTTTAACATCCCTTTTATCATTAAACCACAACAAATTATAAGGTGTGAAATGCTTTCTAGTAGGTAAACCTAACTTTTCAACCAATAAGGTGCTAGCCACATTAGTACAACTGCCATTATTAATGATCAAGCTGCATACATTGTTATTGACCAAACACCTAGTGTGAAAGATATGCTCTTGTTACTCCTTTTCCAACTCCTCCCCAGGTTGAATATTAAGAACACATCTTGTCACTAGGACTTCTCCAACTTCAGCCTTAGCTATCTCCACATCAGAAGCATCCTCCAAAGGAGGCATATCATCGTCATCTTCATGCTCATCAGAATTGCTTTCACTAGTCACAATGCCATTCTCAAGAATAACCATGGTTTGTTTGTTAAGACATTGAGAAGAAATATGACCATAACCCATACATTTAAAACACTAGATTTTTTAAGACTTAGATGAATTAGAAGATTTACCTTCAAACTTACCTTTAGAAGCAGGTGTCTGCATTTTCCACTTATTCTCCTCTTTAAGCTTGGAATCACTTTTTAATTGGAAGGGTGTCTTGTACTCTTTATTGAATCTACTAGAAAATGACTTATATTCTTTGTTGGGATTACCGAAAGACTTCAATTTATGCTTCACCTTCAAATGCTTTTCTACCTTGATAGCTCTATGCAAAAATTCCTTCATTTCAAGGTAACTCTGAACATCTACAACAACAATAATTTCAAGATTAAGACCCTCAATAAATCTTGACATACTTGTTTCAGAGTCTTCCTCCATATTTGCCTTTATCATGGCAAGCTCCATCTCCTAGTAATAGTCTTCTACACTCATGGAATCTTGTTTCAACTTCTGAAGCCTCTTATGTGCCTCCTTATAATAGGATTAGGGACAAACTACTTTCTCATAATGGACTTCATCTTTTACCAAGTTCTCATAGGATTATCACCATTTCACCTTTTAGTAATTCCTAGCTGATTCCACCAAATACTAGCATAGTCGATGAACTCCAAGGCAACTATCTTGACTTTACTCTCCTCAGAATAAGAATGACAGTCAAATACATGCTCCACATGTCTTTCCCACTCTAAATAAGCATTCGGATCATTTCTCCTTTGGAATGTGGTAATTTTTATTTTAATGTTCCCTAGAGGATCTTTCTTTTGTTGTTGATTTCTATTTTGTTTAACTCTCCTCGGTGGCACTTCAGTTTCCTCAAATTCATATTTTATTTCATCCTCACCCTCATCAAACTCAATCGCAATTTTCTTCCATTAGCTTGTCTTAGAATGGGAGGGAGAAGCCTCCATGACATCCAATCTCATGCTCAACTTCTTGAGTAGATCGCCCATAGCATCCATGAAACATTTAAGGTCAGGGATATTAGCTCCATCACCACTAAACATGATTAAGTTTCCTGAAATTTTAGTGGTCACAATAAAATAGAAAATGGATCTCACCATTTAGCTCATGTGTTTACACTCAAAAGAATGTAATTCACTTGTACTTACCCACAACAAGCTAGCTTTTTCAAAAATGAAACACTCTTGCCTTTTACCACTCAAATCTTGCTACCTATAAGAGTGCTAAATTGAATTTCTACCTCAAACAAAGAGGTGGTGAGAATTAGGTGACAAACACAAGGCTAAGACTTAAGATTTAAGTTCTTTAAGAATCTTAAAATAAAAGACCAACCACTAAACATTTAAACATAATAGAATTTTCTAGCTTAGAATGCACAAAATGCAATTGGACAGAAGCAAATTTGTTGGAAAATGACACCAAAACAGTAATGAAACAAGATGAAAAGAAAAGGAAAGATCAATGGAGTAAGAGGAAGAAGTGGCGTGTTACTTAGAGTAAGGAAGACTTACTTGGAAGACACAAAATCTGAAAAAGAGAAGGAAAGGAGACGTTATACAAGATAAAAAAATATATGGGCAGAAATTAAGAAACAAAAGGAAGGAAGAAATTAGAAAACTAGTGGAGAGGATAAATATGGAATTATGGAAAGGATTAGTAAAAGAAAGAAACTTACCACCCACGTTTAAGGAATTTAAGAAGCTAATGTAGCTTGTTAACCAAAGGCCTTACTTTAGGAAAATTTGCTTTAAGCTTGCAATCAGAACCAGAACAGGGTCTCAAGCAATTAAGGAACAAATCAATATGAATAACTAATTCAACACACCATAATGTGGATTTTTTGGGTAGCCAGCAATTTCAGTTTTTTAATTTTCCTTCTTTTTTTCTCATTGCAATATACTCTTTTCTTTTCTTTTTTTTTTTTTAATATGAAAGGTGCTGAAACTTAGAAATAGAGCACAATACTTCTCAAGGGTTAGAATGACGTGCACAAAAGTAAATAGTTATAACTTGCTCTAGAAATATCAAATTGATGCAATTCCAAAACAAGCAAAAAGAAGAGGTTTTAAGACGTAAAAAAGACTTATTACATGTTCAAATACACAAAGGGAAATATGAGAAATAGATGCACTAAAACGATGATGAACAGACATAGATTTGACGAATCATAAGAGAAAGATAAGAAAAGATCACATTTTGTCTTGCAAACCTAGGAATATGATACCAAATGATAGAGGCCGTCTATTGGAACCTGTCCAAGATGCCCCCTCAGATTTGACTCAATACTGAATCTTGCAATCGTCAAGATAAGCGCACAAATGAAACACAAATCAAAATCACAAAAAAAGGAGAAAACAAAAATAACACAAAGAAGGAGAAAGGGAGAGGATCGTTGGTCTTGGGGGGGAGTAGACTTCAGGAGAACCTATCTCTTTCACCCTAGCCATGAGATGCCACAAGGTAAACCACCCTTGAAGAATGTATAATTCTTTCTAGCATTCAAGAGAGCAAGAACAACTCACAAGAATTCTAGAAATTTCATTCATTCATTCATCTTCTGCTTCCCAAAGTGGGGTACAAGATAGTCTTAAAAGAAAAGTAAAACCCTAGCCAAACAAAATTACTATAATGTCCTAAAAAGAAGCACCACATATGAGGGGATTTTTGGAACTCACAATCTGAATATTAATCCCTCCTAAATGGCGTATAAAAATACAAAAAAGAAAATATCCAAGTCTACAAAGATAATCTTACTCAATTAAATTCAATTTAGGTGGCAGCCATATTACATCATAAAATAGGAAACTAATAATCTGAATAATATAATCAAGGTGGTGTCTTTTTTATGCATAAAAAGTAAATAAAATAAACTAAATAATCAGCCAAGAGAGTGCTTAAAACAATGCATGGATGGCACATAACTTTTAAGTGAACTAATCTTAGCCATAATATCTTATTCTAGCTTGAATCTGGTCCATTGATTAGGCACAACATGTGGAGGCCTTCTCTACTCTTTTTAGCTTCAAATTCAGCTAAGTGTAAGGCCTCCATTCTATTAATTTATGCATTACTTCATTCAAGTCTTCTTTCATCACTTTAACTCTGGATCTTGTCACTGGACCTCCTAAGCCTTGCAATAGTTCCTTAATCTTCCTAGTTGGTTGCATCAACTCACATTGTTGCTCTTGTTCAAGCTCTCCAAGGTTGTCTCTATCAACCACCAAGATTCTTTATCCTTAGGTCCAAAGCCTCTTGATTTACTAAATATCTCTTTTGCCACCTTTCTAATCTCTTTAGCCATCTCGTTTCACATATTGTTAGCACTTTCTTGTACTTCCTATAATCCTTCTTCTAAAATCTTTCTATGCAAACTCTTTTCTTTATCCCTATTCAATTGCAATCACTTGATCCTTGACACCCTATCTTGGTCTTTTCTTTTTACTCTCTTTTTAATTCGAACATCCATAACCAAAACTCTATACCGGGTAGTCAAGTTATTTTTAGGTATAACTTTGCAATCCATGCAAAGTTTTCTATCTTCTTTTCTTAATAAAAAAAAACAATTTGAGAGCATGCCCTTCCACTTTTGTATGTGATAAAATGCTCCTCATGCTTCCTAAAACAAGTGTTGACTAATTTAAAGTCAAATGCTAATAAAAAGTCTAAAATACTTTTACCCTTTGCATTTGTTTCCCTTAAGCCATGTCTGCCATATGCACCCTCATACCTTCTAGATATACACTTCACATGACTATTAAGATTCTCTCCTAAAAAAATCTTTTCTCCTAATGATATTGCCTATTAATCTTTTTAAGTCCTCCTAGAACTTTTCTTTGTGATATTCTTCTAACCTTACCTATGGTGCATAAATACTAATAACATTAAATTTTTTTTACTATAAATTTTAATGCAATAATTGAATCTTTTATCTTTTTTATATCTACCACAACATTTGTTCAAAACTTATCCATAATTATGCTTTTTCTAGATTTAGCCTTGTTAGTGTACTAGAGTTTAAAACTTGAGATATCTAATTATTTCGTTTTTCTCCTATTCATTTCGTTTCTTGTAAGCACATAAAATTAATCTTTCACCTAATTATAGTATCTGCTATTTCTATTGACTTATCCATAAATATACCTATATTTCGAGTTTTAAAACAAATCCTATTTTCGTAAACTAGCTTCTTTACTCATGTTTGTTCAAGAAAATGTGAGAATCCTTACTTATTTTTTACTACACCCAGGTGTCGATGCAATGGTTCTTGCTCATTTGACACTATACGCAAATTATATAATGCATTGCTTACAAGCAATAACCTAACATTACTCCTAATATATCGATGATCTATGTTATAAAAATTTGACAAAGTTTTTACAGTAGCTATTGCATGCCTAACATAACCCTCCTCTTTTTTCCTAATTTGAGACCAACTATGAACAAATAATTTATATCAAAGTACAACATAAACAAAGTTGACTTTGGGGATTCAATAAGGAAAAATGACTATTTTCCTTTAGAAGGTTTATGGGATGTTTTTAAGCAGGTACCCTCTATGTCACTCCGTCACATGACTTGTATACTCATTTTCTCATAAGATCATCTCAAAATCTATTCTAACTATAAAATTTTGTCATGCTAAGGTTGCGGATTTATAAGACGCCAGACATGGAATTACCTAAGTATCAAAAATTGAAAAGGACAGCAAATTACGAGGTCTATTTTATCCTTTATATATATAATTGTTTATTCTTTTATATTATTCATTCACTATTATGTATTCGTTAGCAACTAGCAAATAGTATGCTTAGTCCTTAACAGGATCTCATAGACGATATTCACTTTTATGGAACAGAAAATTTTGTACCTCTCTGATTGCCTTTCTGGCAACACCGCACCACACTGCACATCATTCTACAAAATCTTAAGTTCTTTATAGATTCACCGGTCCCCACCAGACAATTGAAATGGATAAACATAAAAGAATATTATATTTGAGTAATGGATTTAATATTTATGATAATTGTGTCATGCTGAAAATTCAAGGCGTTCTTTTCAATTTTTTTTTTGAATATGATGTAACAGAGTAGACATTATCCTCCATTCATAAGAGTAGAAACAAATGGAGACAAGTTATCTGGGTCTACTGGCTTTAATAATGTTGCTGGGTTAGTCTCGATATTTCAAATACAGCTGCCAAATTGTTCTTAGACTCTCGGATGAATTATAAGCATTAATGAATCTTCCTATATCAGATATATATTTGGAAAAAATTCTACAGCGGAGAAGATACCAATGACTACTCCGGTCTTCACTCAAGCCATGGATGCTGAATTATCCAAAGTGTCAATCCAAATAGTTCTTCCGTTAGACAAAGAAATAAATAGGTATTTCTCCCGAGTCTGTTGAACTTTAAAAATTGAAGTACTCATATTTCAAGAGATGTATATCACTATGTCCTACCTAAGTGAGAATAAAGTTTTCTAAGAAAAACTGTAATTTTTTTTTATTGCGATTTAAAAGTTTAAACTTGATGCTCATCTTTGGCCAGTTTACCAAATCCTATTCAAGACGCAGTCAACTTGAGAAAAGGAGAAGGAGGCATTGCGGCAGTAGTAAAGTTTAGTGGAAAACCCACAGAGGAGCTTGTTCGTGAAGAGGAGAACGCCCTTTGCTCTGATATCATTAGAGATGGTCTTAAACCTAAGATAGGTTGTTTGCTAGCACGCTACAATGATCCTGGTCGAACACACAGCTTTATAATGGTATGCTACGAAGTCTTGTTCAATATGTGACTGGCTGTCCAATTGTCGCCCTTATTTGATTTCTATTGTGGTGCTTTCTCTACTTCTAGCTTACTACAACAACATTCACAGCCTAAACACCTCATCTGTGTTTTGGATAGAATCTTGGAATTTGGAACATATGGATTAGGTTTGAGAATAATTTTAAAACAAGAAAATAAGACATTCTAATGAGTATAATAAACATTCAAGAAAATATTGTTTTCCATCTATGCAATATGATATAATCAGCTGGAAATTACCTTGGGGCTTTCATGTTATACTTGGTTCCACTAGTTATACTGTAACTAAGCAGATCATAAATCTGTTTGTAATATCCTGTTAATACAAGACGATGATTCATTCTGCCTACTAAATCTGGCTGTGCTCGGTCCTTCCAACTAATCCAAGGTCTAGTCTGATATCACAATAAAACTTGTTATGCACATCATCTTGAACTTGAAGGTCCTTTATGCTTTAACTCTTCTGCCAAAAGCTTTTAACACGTCAATGGTACAAGCTTATGCCACTAATAAAGAACATCTGTTCTTAATGATTTAACTGCTTAACTTATGAAAAATGGTATCTCATTTTTGGTATTTGTCAAAATAGTTTCGCTTTTTTTTTGTGGTTTACGTCATGGAAGAGGAATGAAGTGCTTATATGGCTAGAGGAGTTCTCACTAGATTAGCATTAGTGCATTAATCATAGGCCGTTCTTGATCATCACTTTGCTCTGCAAATTCTCCCTTCTTAGTGCCATCTTAAATATGTTTGGCTGAGTTTGCAAAGGTATTATTAGAAATACCCTTACGTATCCAAAAGGAAAAAGAGAAAACATTAATAGGCATAGATCGAGTAGAAGTTATATATATGGTTGATAGATGTACATTAGTTGCTACTCAAGTTGTAAAATAGAGAGCTGATTTTTTCAGTAACCACTTGGAAACTTTGTCTTTTCGCTTGCCCATGGTATGCATCCGCTTTAATTGTAATTGAAGTTCAACAATGAACTTCCCAAGTGCAAGATCGGGTCATTTATGATAATTAGCTCCAAGTAATAATGCTTCTCTCACAATTACTAGACATTTCACACATGGGACACCAATTGCATCAATTCTGGGCATTGATAAGCATAATTATCACAATTATTTTCCTTCCTTACTTCCTCACCCGTACATTTTCTTCTCCACTAGTTTTCTTTGGAAGTTATCCATAATAAGTCCACAACTATTTGTTGATGGTACTTGACGAGTAGTTTTGGCTCAATATCAGGTATTTTATCCATACATTGACTCATTTTTTTATTTGGATGAATATCCAATTCATCTTTACCAATTAATCTCTACCCTTGGCACTGCATTGTTACATGAATTATAACACACGCTCATCCTTTGTATATCTTTTGGATGTGTAGAAAATGTGCAGTTAGTTTGGACCATGTTTCATATATTTTTTTATTACTTTTTATTTTTGTTTTGAAAGATATAAAATGCAAAATAAATATAATTTTCTGTTAATTTAAAAAATGATGATTAACAAAAACCAAAAAAATAAAATAAAATAAAAGTTGAACCTTTAGATTAACTGGGACTGTTTAAATATGTTGCACATTGTGTAAGCATCAATATGATACATAGAGGATCCCAAGTGAAATTATAACAAGCTAATTGGTATGGTCTTGGAAGTAATCTATTACAATGCACTATTCTTTAATATGGTTGTATTATCAATGTTTTGAAAATTAGATTATTTATTAATCTGAGATAAAAAGTGATTTATGATTTAAGGATTTGATTATGATTAAATTGAGAATTAATATTTTTAAAAAATATATATAAAAACTAAATATTATAATATTATAATTAAATTAATACATATATGTTGTAAAAAAATGTTTGAAGTAAATATAAATATTTAATAATTTAAAAATTAACTAAAGCTTATTTGCATATAGCACTAAATTTATATCAAACAGGTTAGATGGAATTTGTTGAACGGTATAATTTTTTATCCCATAATGTAAATTTTAATTTGGACAAACAATTAAAAAAATCATAGAAATAGTTCAGTGTCAAGCATAGTTGATTGACACCGGTTGACTTGGTTAATGATCAATGTTTAAGGTTAAACGGATTGGAGCAATAACCATTTTACTAATTTTTTGGTTGTACTAATAGATCCAGAGTGATTTTCTTAACAATGGTTATGGCACATCTGTTTGCTAATAAGTCAGTGGTTTTTTATTTTATTTTAGTGGCGTCCCCCGTTTTGTTTCTCACGCAAGTTTCATTTTTCTTCAGCGGGCAAAGACTTGAAAGTTTCAATCCGTGTGGAAGGTCCCGTTTGGAAAGAACTTCTTTTCAAATTATATGTAATTTTTATTATATTTTTTTAATTATTATTTAATAATATTTATTCTTTTATTATTATTTTAAAAAATAAGAATATAAAATTATTTTTTTTACCTTATTTACAAATTTTTTATATTTTTATTCATTTACATAATCCAACCAACCAAACGAGCCTTCATTATAGGCAGTTCTGTCAATGTCTTTGCCGGCCACGTATTGTCTTCCGTGCTGAATGGTTTGAATCTTGTCCCTGTCAATATATGTAAGCTTGTTCTCATTACTTACGCTGCACTGCCCCTTAATTACGATACGGCTTTTCATTCGGCCTATTAATTTCGCCCAACAAATGGACTACTTGAGATTCGCAAAGAATTTAACGTTAAAAAAATTTATTTTAAAAGATTTATTATTATTATTATTAAATTTAAGAGATTTTATTTAAAATTAATAATAATATATTTTAAAATAATAATAATAATTTTTTTAATTTTAAATCTTTAACTATAATTCTTTTAAAAAAATAATAAAAGAGAGATACTCGTGACTATCACGTGCTATTTTTGGAACCAACCCCCACATGATATTAAGTTCACACGCCATGCTTCAAACCAGGTTTGCTGTGCACTCTAGGATATGAGGTTCAAATAATTAATAGACCTGGCTTGTACGGATGATGATGAGGGTTTTGGGGGAATGATTAATACATTAGTTTTGAGGGAATGATTAATACAATAAGATCCTATTTCGTTGATAGAAAAATTTTAGAAGAAATAAAAATAAATTTTGATAAAATATAATTATATTGGTTATTAATTATATTTAGTATAATTTAAAAATATTCGATTAGATAAAAATAATATAAAAAAGACAAAAAAAAGTTAACAAATGATCATAATATTATTGAAGCTAAAAAGTAATAAAAAAATTCCTTTTTTTTGTAATTTAAAGAAAATACTTTAAACTATTCTTAATACAAAATATTAAAATAGTTATCGTTATTTTTTTAATTTGTAGGAATTTTTTTTTGAAATATCAATAATAAAAAAATAATTTTTATTTTTTATTCAAAAAATGTTTTTTAATTATTAATAAAAGGAAAAAATATAAAAACATTCAAGTTTAATTTTTCAATTAAGAAAACAATTGTTGGATAAGGGTAATTTGGTCATTTACCAAGTGATTTCATGGAGAGGCTTCTCATTCCATCAAATTTTTTATGGAATCTAATTCATTTATTTTAAGGGAGTTGGATTGATTAAGGAATGGAACAGAAGAAAGATTTTGCTAACCAAACATGGTTTAAATGAGAATCTCATTCTTATTCTCTTCCTACAATGTAAGATTGCACACCAAATAGAGCATAAAGCATAACTAGCCAACACAACTAGCGTAATACCGTTACAATTGGACTAATGGTAAATAAAAGGAACATGGAAGGATATAGAAAATTAATTCAAACACCATTTAATTACTATATTAAAAAATATGAAAGGACAGTTTTGTCACAAAAAGTATTAATAAATGTTATATATATATATATAATTTTATATCTTTATTAATAGGTTCCTCTATTAAAACATAATAAATATGTAACTTTTCCAAAGAATTTTATAGCTAGCCAATTAAGCTATACATTTATCATGGTTTAATTAAAAAAAAACCATACATGATATATTTTAGTTGAAAAATTCAATAACAAAGATATAAAAAACTATGTGTGTGTGTAGGGAGAGAGGGGTAAATAATGAATCAACATATGTTGATTTGCTTGACAACAAAAATTGGTTTACAATCACTTGTATTATGTAGATTTGAATTTTTTAACATTTTTATTTTTACTTTTTAATTATAAAAGAGATATAAAATCTTAAAATTAAAGAGTAGGCAAAGGGATGTGCAAACCTCATAACACTTATCTCTTAAAAAAATGGCCCAGTGCCTCATCTTTGAATTGCAACACTTGTCTTTTAAAAAATATGGGTTAGTGTGCTATCTTTCCAAAAAGTATTGACTTATCTTTATTTGTTGGCAATAAAAATTTACAAATAACAACTAAAAACAAGGACAACGAGAGTTAGTATGGAAATCATAGTCAAAGGGATATCAATTGATGATTATTACTAGCCAAAGTCCTATTGTCAGTTGAAGCCACATTGCTATCGAAAACCCATGCCTTATGTAACAAAACACTGAAAAATTGGAAGGCATAAGTCCAACAAAATAGTAACTTGTTAAATCAATTGAACAACACAATTTCCACCATTTAAGCCACCAAGCAAGCACAAATGTGATGGGCAAAGATATGGTCTGATGGGAAAACATGCAAGATAAAGGATGTTATAAATTGGGAGCAAAGAACACCATACAGGACATACAAAAACCTCTCAAGAAACTTGCTTTACAACTTCTTTTATTTTCCAATCATTTATTTATCACTTTATTTAGTGCTTTCAACCCAACTTCAAGTTATATTTAGTTTCTCTTAAAATCTTTTTGTTTTCAATTTCAAAGTTTGTACAATTTGTTATTACTAAATTCAACAATCATTTATTCACAAACTACTTATTTTCGTTTTACACATACACCTGAGACTTCAATATGAGGTTTAGCTATGTTTAAGACCTTGTATACCCTTCTTTTAGGCAAATTGTGTTGTGTCTCTTCTTTTCACTTCAAAATAAGGATTGAAAGTTGTTTTTTAAGATCAATCCCATAGCTAGGTCAAATTAGCTAATCATCCAATTACTTTTAGGAAAAAATTACCACTGTACTCAAAACTTTGACCTATCTAGTGGGACCTACAAAGTTGCTAATGACACAAGTTCAAAGACTTTAGGAGTTACCACAACTATCTTTATTCAAGCTTCATTGAAAAAGAAATGTCATCGGATGACATTATACTCCAGTTAAGAAAGGGTACTAGTGCCCCTACCTTTAAAGATGGTCCCCATGAGTCATCTACACCATTGACAATTACAATCCTATCCATAAAACACCATATTGTAAAAGGGATGTAAGAATGCATGCTAGCTCTATTGGCTACTTTTGCTAACATCTTGAAGCTATTGATGGTAAATAGACTTAAGGGTAAGCAGCTCAAGCTGAGAGGTAAGAATATGGTTAAACTACCAAGACCCCTCTCAAAGCCCAAGTGTTAACTAATTGTCCCTAAATGAGTTGCTCATCACTAGTCCAATTAGATCTATTAGTGGAATTTATTGCTCAATAGTATTGAACGCAAACAACCTCTAATATAGACAAGTACAAATTGCTAAGAACCCTATTCTAGTGGCGCCAAGTGCCCTTCAACTTTAGCAAGATCCTTCTTTAAGGGAATTAGGTATGATGTGACTAGAGCTAATAGTAGGCACTAGAATGTGACCATTCAATGGCCAATAAATGTTTAAGGATATAAGGCTAGCCAATAGAATGTTTATGACACCAATTTAATGAATAGAAGTCTAACAACCAATGTTTACTACGATCCTTATGATACATTAGTTTAGCATGTTAGGTACTGTTCCTTTTTAATAACCAACACGATAGGTATTATCTACCTAAGTACAATTCCATTCCTATGGTTGACAACATAAGCACTTTCAACACCAGGGGAAGCTGTCTCATGAACTAATGGCTTTAATGCATTTGGCATCGATGTTGACATCTAGTAAAAGCAATGAAGAAATACTTTGGCTATATGCCGAAGATGAAAGACATACTAGTATACAAGAAGTTCTAACAGAATTAGGTGGATAAGTCCATGCCTTTACCTAGGGGATATAAACCACTAGACTTCTTAACTTCCTCTAGAAAATATAGACAATCCACCCTAGAACACATTGGAAGGTTCTTAGCTTAAGGTCAATCATAATGGATACTATAAATTGCATCTATTTCCATTATCCTTGACCCACATAATGTTCACCTAGTATACAAACCTACTACTTAGCTCTATTTAGAGTTGGCAAGAGATGGAGAGGTAATTTCACAAACAATTTTGTCAAGCATAAGCAAAGGTAACTCTTGTTGATATTTTGTCTTTAAAATAGAAGGTGGACAAGCCAATTGAAGACTTTGTCAAGCACTTTCAAAAAATGAAAAGCTGATGTAGTTTCAGTTGCTTGAGAATGAGTAGCAAGAATGGTAGCTGGAAGAATGCACTTAGCACTCAAGGAAGTTCTAATTGTTCAAGATTTACCTAGCAACGAAGGCTTCTTGAATGGAAC
This sequence comes from Erythrophleum fordii, assembly GCA_032878935.1. Lineage (NCBI taxonomy): Eukaryota > Viridiplantae > Streptophyta > Magnoliopsida > Fabales > Fabaceae > Erythrophleum > Erythrophleum fordii. The sequence goes on from JAVQMF010000055.1 coordinate 4,955,652, forward strand.
AAGTCATAAAGAAAAGAAGCAAAGGAGATTAGCCAATATGCCAAGAGGATCCTTTATGATTTCCATAGTAGTAGCTGAAGAAAAATTAATCTTTATGGAGATAGATGAAGAAAAAGAGACATATTCGACTGACATTAATGTAATTGAGATCTTAGCTAGTAGTGGATATTCCTGCCCTACCCTGAAACCATCTAAAGGAAAAGAGACGTAGAAGGTAGAAACTATTAAGTCCTACCTCTTTGACATCACTAAAGTTCACCATATCTCTTACCATCTACTAAGGGATAAGGACATCAAACTCTCAAATGGGCATAGGATCTTGTTGATTGATGGATTGAAAGGAAAAAAAAATATTATAAGTAACATAATTCTTATAGCCACGTTTCAAATACTTTTATTGTTTTCAGGAATGCCATCTATAAGGCATTAAAAGAAAGCTAATTCCAGCTTACTGACAAGGAGATGGCAGTGGGCACAAATTCATTTCTTAAGTCCACATCCACCAATATGGTAGTCGTTTACCAAATGCCAATAGTAGATAAAAAGAACAAGTAGATAGGGGTAGAGAGGGAAAAATAGAATATGCACAAATTATTACACATTGATAGATAGATAGATGATTTATCTTTTATAACTATAATCTCAAAAGCCAATATTTAGCCTACCAACTGAATTAATAACCAACTAAACCATTAGAGTTAGCAAGGAATTCTACTTATAAATAAAGAAATGAGAAGGCCATATCGGCAATGTGGTAGCAACCAGCAAAGCCAATGTGTCCTTCCCATAGTCATTTATTAAGGACATAGTCACGACTCTCGAGACAAGAGATCCCTTAGAAGAGGTTAACTTGAGTAGTTCAAAGGAAGCGAAGTTGGCCTTCATCAATAGCTTATTATCCTAAGAAGAAAAATGAATGATAGTTGGATTGTTAAAAGGATAAGGATTACTTTGCATGGAACTATTATGAAATGCTGGCTTTATGTTGAGACCTAGTTAATCATTGCCTACCATTGTATTCCAAGAACTTAAGATGCATAACAATTGAGAAAGATGGCCTCATAGCTTGTTCATAAATTAAAAAAAGAGATTCAACAACTACTAGAGGTAGGTCTTATTTAGAAAATCAAATACACCAAATGGTTGTCAAGTATTGTTCCTGCTATAAAAACAAATGGGAAGATATGAGTCCATTTTGACTTAAGGGACCTTAATAATGCTATGTCCAAAAGCAAATGAGTGAAGACCATAGTAGACAAGTTAGTGGATGATATTGTTTCTTACCAAAATATGTTTTTCATGGACAACTACTTTAGGAATATTTGGATTTATATAGCTAAGAAAGATATTAACATGATAGCATTCATATGCTTAAAGGTAATTGGCATCTTCAATTGGGTTATTTACCTTTTAGACTAAAAAACATAAGGGCTAGGTATCTATATGCCATAAGCGCCATCTTTCATGACCTAATCGATAAAACTATGGAGGTTTGTATCAATGACGTAATGGTCAAGTCCTTGAAATTTGACTCACATCTCTTAGACCTCAGGGTAGCATTTGAGCATATACGGATACACAATATAAATATAAACCTTGCAAGTTTGCTTTCAAGATAGTTGTTGGCAATTTTCTTTGTTTTCAAGTGCATAAGAAAGTGATAGAGGTCAATGCAAACAAGATTGATAGCTATTCTAAAAGCCAAGCCACCAACTAACAAGAAAGAGTTATAAAGTCTTATCAATAAGATTAACTTCCTTCGAAGGTTCAAAACCTATCCTACTAGAAAGTTAAAGCCAATCACAGCTTTGCTACAACTAAAAGATAAGGAAGGATTTTATTATGGAATTAAACAAGAAGTCTCATTCACGAAATAAAGTAACACCTATTAAAGCCTCCAGTATTAGTCCTTCCAGTAATGGAAAGACCCCTAAAGCTATATATATTGGCTACAAAAGAATCCATTAGTGCATTACTAGCTTAAGGTGCTAAAGATAGCATAGAGAGAACAATCTACTACCTAAATAACATGTTGATAGACAAAGTCAACATATCCTCAAATTGAGAAGTTATGCCTCTTTTTGTATCTTGCCTATATCAAATTGGAGTATTATATCTAATTGAGACAAGTACAAGTTGTTTGCTAAGTTAATTTGCTTAGATATTTTTTATCGTAACCAATTTTGCAAGGTAAATTGAGCAAATAGGCAATCGAGCAAAATTATGCCTTGTAACACAAACCCTAAAAGGGTTGTTAAGGGCCAAGCTTTCACTAACTTCTTGGTAAAGCATCCATGTCTCAAAGTAGCTTATTGCATACCAGACATCTTTAGGTTTATTAGATTACAATATTGGCAAATGTTCCTTAATGGATCTTATACTTAAGGAAGAGTTGGAGTGGGTATTGTCATAATCTATCCCAATAAAAGGAAGGCCCACTTCAACTTTGAGTTAGAATTTTCCTTTTTGAATAATCAAATTGAATACAAGGCATTGATTATTAGTCTAGAGATGTTGAAAGCATAAGAGTTGACTTCATCTAAATAGCAAGGAATTTACAACTAGTGATCAAGTAACTAATTACCGAATACCAATGCATATATCCCAACCTAGTGCAATACCATTGGGTAACTATGAAGAAACTACAATGCTTCTTAAATTTCATCATCATGCATGTAGCAAAGGAAGAGAATAAGGCAGTGAGTGACTCACTCAAGTGTCCTCTAAATTCAAATCTTTAACTTACAACCAGGGATCCCATGTCTTTGATAAAATCCCCTTATCAATTGTAAGGTAAATAGCTCAAATGGTAGGACCTATAGCAATTTGTTGGATCTTAACTAAGAATCACTAAATGAAAGAGAGGACTTGTAAGGACACATCTCAATGCTAGTGGAGTTCACCCTAATACTTGACATTGGCTTAATCATAAGGAAAATTTAAAGGCCATTAGAAACCAGTTTAGATCTTAATCAAGAGCCACCAAAGGAAATTGAGGATTCACAAGAACTCATTCCAACACTGAATGTGATCCCAATTCCACCCCAAATGGAAGATCTTACCTCAAAACCAACAACAACACCTGACTCAATTGAACCAAAACTAAATCCTGAGCAACCAAGGATGATGAAGCAAAAGAACCCTCAATAAGCAATAGGGCTAAGTTAGCCATAACCAACTACTAAATAAATTGTAACTTGACCAAGCATAGTCAAGCATGACTAAATTAGTTGACCCAGAACATGATCAAGCTCATCTAATTATTATTAAACTAGGACTTATTGTGGAGCAGCCAACTATGATCGAACAAGGCACTTTAAAAAGAAAACTAAGACAATCGATGATTGGATGACAAGGATAATTAATCACAAAAAAGAATCCATCGACTAAAGTGAGCTAGAAGGTGAAAAAAAAGGATGAATTAGACTATATATAAAGATACCTTGTATAAGAAAAATAAGAAAACTATCCTCTTGATTTTTTTTTATGTGCAATACATTGTTGTCAAACTCGTGAGTTGACTCACCAAGTTTACTGAGTTCATTTTTTTATCTTTGAAAAATGTGTCAATTCACATGTAGAGTTGAACTTAATGCAAACTAATATGGACTCGCTGACTTGGATAAAATCAATAGAATCATCATTTCTAGAATCGATTAAGTAAGTTAACTCAATCATGTGTCAGACCTAACTTAAGAAAAACTTCAAAGGCCAAAAAAGCTTGGTCCAGTGGCATTTTTTTTAGCAAGATGAATAAAAAAATTACAATCACAATCTAGAAATCAAGCTAAAAGAAAGTGAGATGTCATGCTTTAAAATCTTCCTCTTCCCTTTATGCCTTTGAACTCTAATTTCGTCTGCACCAATGTAGCCTTTCTCTATTGTCCTTCTCAAGTCGGCATGACTTGAGTGAGATAGAGAGAGTACATGTGTAGCTCTAGTCCACACCTTCTCTATTTAACACCATGTTAAGAGAGTAAGGAAGGGGAAAGTGTAAAAGAAAGTTAAGTTAAAGGAGAGAAAGAGAGAAAAAGATATAAAAGTTAAAGTTGTAAGAGTGAAAAAGAAAGAGAATAGGATGGGATGGAAAAGTGATGGTTGTTGGGAGAAGGATTAAAGACTAAGAGTTTGAAATAGTGAAAGGGATTTGACAAGATTAAAAAGTGAGCTAAGTTAGCTCTACATAACAATTCTTTATTGGTTGAGCCATTGAACCATCAGATTATGGATCCACCTTACCCTAGCTTTTCCTTATTCTCTTATTTTCCAAGGTATCATCATCCTATTCTCAAGACTCAATAGAAAATTTTCATACTTTTATACTTTTGGTGAAGCAAAAGTTTGAGCTTTACAAGAAATTTTTAAATGTATTAGTTAAGATTCAAATTTGTTATTATGGGTGCCAATTTGTGAGGAAAAGCTTAAGTTGTTTGTTGTAGTTTATCATTTACTATTTGTATCTTATTTTCTAATATTTTCCTTTTTTTTGAATCGAAAGAGTTATATTGCTATAGACCTATTCACTTATATCAAGAAAAAGAAAAACTTACAGGTATTTACCAAGACTTTGTTAAAACAATATCATATAATCACTAAGTGTGGGCTCAATTATTTGGCAAGCAACATCATTGTCCAAATTAAGGTATGAATAGTCAAAAGAAAAATCAACATCGACACATTCAAACTCATTCATTTACCTAACAAAATAGTAGGAATATTTATTGATTTGGTTTGGTCATTCTTTAAATTTATACTAGGGAAAAATCTAAGGAAAAGCTTTTCAAAATCTAATTAAATTAGGTTAATATACACTAAAAATAAGGCCTATGATAAAATTTTGTTGAATTATGGATAAATATATAAAAAGTTAACCTTTTGAATGAAAGTGTTGACCATGAATTGTGTGAATTTTTAATTAGTATCTATATGGTCTGAAATATTCTATATGCTGTTTGGATTATGTTGACATTTATTTTGTAATTTTTAGAGTCTATTTGTGAAAGTTAGAATTTTATTAAACATTATATTGATATTTGATTAAATGGTGAATATTTGATATGATAATATGCTACTTGCTATCTAATTTCATGATTAATATGTATGAGGATTATTTAGTAAAGAATTGGTTGGTATAAATTATAGCAGTATTACTTTAATTAGGGGATGAGCCCTATGTGTGTCAAAGTTGGCATTGGATGGTTGCAATTGTATTGGATGTCTAATCTTAATTAATCAAGATACTAAAAACATTTAAAATAACTAATTCAAAACCAATGAAAGTTATTCAGATATTTTGGACTTATTGGGCTTTATTAAGCCTCCCTTGTACCGAACAAGTCTATTATGACTATACTAAACTTTGACTTTGGACTTTGATTTATAGATTATTCTGGACATGAGATAGGTCCAAGACAAATATAGACTTAAAAAAAATGAAAAAATAACTTTAATTATTTAAATATAATTTTTTGAACTTTAATACGCTGATATGTTACTAGGATTACATATAATACATGGAGTTGTGCAAGATAGTTCTTTCCTAAATATACTTGTCATGTCTTAATCAAATAATGGTTTGGATAATATATTATTGTGACATTTTGATATAACTTTTCTTGGGCACCTACTAAGAGATGTCTTAATAAAGGAAACAAGGGTGAGCCTACTAAGTCATGCCAATGTAATATGATCTGGGTATTGAGTCTAGTAATCTTCAAGGCCTAATGGTCAAGGTAACATGGAAAAATAATATTTGAATTCATTGGTTATTATATTTTCTTTACCATGTTTATATTTGTTATATTTGTTTATTTGTAGCATGTGAACTTTAAATTTGTTAATGTTTTATTTATATCATGTTTTCAACTAATATGCTCTAAATCCTTAAACTCACATGTTATTCTTTACTTATGTAATCACATAAAATTCTATGTTTTCCTTCATTTTTGTTATTATCTATTTATGTTGAATATTACAAAATATTATGTTATTTTTTGTTTATATTAATTCTGAACATTTAATTATTCTCCATTAGAATATTATGTTTACCTTATTCTCTGTTGATTAATTGAATGCTTAACGTTTCTTTATGATTATTATATTGTGTTAATCCTACTTATGTTATTGAAAAAATTATTTCTCATTCTATTTTGATTTATATTTTTCATAAATGTCAATTTATAGAGTAACATTAGAATTGCAGGCGACACAGATTTAGTTCCTTGTGCAAGGATGGACATACGTAATACATAATATTTGTATTATATCTTGTGATGAAATGGTGCGCGTCGTCCTAGTCATCTTTGTGGCAATAGGAGAACAAGAATCTCGTCTATATCCTACTAGAGGGATGCCTCCTCTGGTTCCATGAAAATAGAGATAGAAACCCTGTTTAAATTACAATCCTTTTGTTGACTAAGGATTCCTTTTAAGTAGTTTTAGATTGAATCCTCAGTAATATTTTATGGCTTGTACTATTATTGACCCACTCCCCTGGACAAAAATTTAATATGTATTAATTATGGCATATTTTCGTTATATGTTGTGATCCATTATATCAAAACAAGTTTAGTTGACTCGGAGTAAAATTTTATATTGCAAAATAATATTGAAATGGTTACGATAATTAGATATAAATTAATTGATAATTTACACTAAAATAAAATGAAGATTAAGAAAAGGGTAATTAAAGAAGGTGTTACATAAATCCAAAGAAGAAGAAAAGCTATGTGTTTAGCTTGAGAAGGAGGTATGCCTTCGGGTTTCATGTTAGCTGGAAAGTTGAGTATCATATTTCTTCTTACTAAAATTAATGGTATCCTCACCCTGACAAAGAAAAGGAAATTAACTCATCACCAATGAGGGGAAGATTGGTTAGAGTTGCTACATCCAGCAGAGTAGGAGAAATATCCCATTGGGAAAGAGAAGTGAGTTACAAGTTGGGAACTGGAAAAAGATGGCAGCCACAAGCAAATTGGCACGTCTAATGATTTTAGTACTGGAGAGATGCAAGATATTGGCTATACCAACCTTCTCCCATGTGGGGCTATAATGTGATTCTAGTTGAGAATACCATGACTTGAAAGCGAGTAAGGAAGTTCGCAAAAAGCAAGACCCTAAATTAGAGGGCATTATCTTTTGAAAATGCAAGAACAATGAAATGTAACTAGTAGTAGGATTTGGAAATTTCCCTAAATTTGCTGAATCCTTTTTAAAAGATGGAGTAAGCATTATAGTTTTATTTAATTCTTTCCACCCATTTTTTAGTTAATTGGTATTTGGTTTCTTTTAAAGTCATTCTATTGTTAATTTTGGAGTTTATATAATTCGTTGTTAATAAATTTAACAATTATTTATTTGCGAGCACATTGGTTTCATTTTGTATATTCAATTGAGACTCCACTCTAAGATTTAACTACGTGGGCCTTCATTTAAAAAAGTTGTACCACATCTCTTTTCACTCTAAAATAGTAACTCAAAAAATTAGTTTTTAAAGACTAATCCCATAGTTTATATTGACTAATCAATGAATTGCTTTTAAAAAAATACCAACAGATATTATTTGAATCGAAAAATAATTTCAATAGGTAACATGCTCATATCATCGTACATGTACACACACACATATGCTATAAGTTTGCCCTATACATATATTGTTTACAGTGTCATATCAGTGTGCACTATTTATTTATTATTCATACACTATTTATATACTATTTATTCATATTATCTTTTGGTGTGAGACCTGTAATTTTTGTTTTTTTCTATGGGCCCTGTGTTTCTTCTTTTTTCTTTTTTGGTGGAGCTCATGGGAAAAATTTTAAATTTATCTTGCACAACGACATGCTAGTTTATATAAGTTTGAAATATGAGGTTTAGCATTTTTTCATTGAAAACGGCGAGAATTTGCTCTCTCGGTCTTTGGAACTGTAGTCCTTGACTCTGTAGTTCGGATTAAAGGGCTACCTGCGTTCGTGCTAATATAATTTTATTAATTATTTTTCAAATAAAACTTCTTTTTCAAATGAAAAAGAAAGTTATTTTTCTCTAAAGTGGAGAAGATTTTTAGAAAAAAACAAAAGAAAAGAAAAATCAGAGAAGTTTGAAATATCAAACAGCTTTCCAACTAAATATGAAAAGGCTACGGGACCTTCTAGAATAAGAATGAGAACGGAAGTGCAAGGAACGCGACCCCATTATTTTATATTATATATATGAAAGAATCGAACAAAACGAAGTCGAAATCAGAGAGTAGTGCTGGCTGGCATCGTCTCGACGGCAATAAAGGTAACGGTCAACACGCGACTGCGCCGCCCTCAACGATTATCACCCTCCTAGGCGCGTGCGTACACATCACCGCTTTCGTCTGTAGTTTCGAACTACGTTCCCTCCCTCTTCTTTTAAAGCGTTTCCTTTTTAAACTCACATTTGGTCCCCATTTAATTATTTGATTTATTTCTGTACCCTGTTTTTATTCCTCATTGCGCTCCCTTTCTCTCTTCCTGGGCGAGATTTCTGCGATCTCTGGTAGGATTGGCTTTCAAGGTACATTTCTTTTCCAAACGGGGTTTTGTTTCGTGTCGCGATTGAGCTCTTCTATGTTTGAAAAATTTTCTGTTATGTTGTTGATGCCTCTGCTCCATGTCTTTATTTTTGTGGGTCTTTTTTTCCCCTCTTCTTATGTCTTGACTACAATTGGTTTCTTGAAACGTTTATGGAAATCTAAATCTCGCTGCGAATTCCCCTTTGTTCTGTTCAGCATCATTTAATCTGCTTATAATTTGCATGAATGTGATTGCATGCCTATTTGATTTGAAATTTCGATCTGGGATTGCCGAGGTCTGATGTGTAGAAAGGGTAAGGATGTTAAAAGAAAAGACCTTTGGCTTCTTTTCAGAATGTATGTTTCTGATCTTCCACACATCCTATTCCCAACCTGGTTTTGTAAATCTAATGTAGAGAAAGTAATTCTGACTCGGATGAATTTTGGAGGGACTTGTAGGTAGTTGTTATCTTATAACTTATAAGCTATTCATCTGTATGTCTGAATGCCCCTGTCATGATACTTTCATTTCCGCAAGTTATCTAACCAAATGAATCCCACTTTTGAACAGGAAACATGATGGAGACCAAACCAGATACACCCTTGATACCGCCATCATCGCGGAACCTTCCTGATTTCAAAAAGTCTGTTAAATTGAAGTATGTCAAACTTGGTTATCATTACCTCATCACCCATGGGATGTACCTCTTTCTTTCCCCTCTCGTTGTGCTAATTGCTGCACAGCTCTCTACTTTCTCCCTCCAAGACCTTTATGATCTTTGGGAGCATCTACAGTACAATTTAATATCTGTTATTCTTTGCTCAACCCTCCTTGTTTTTCTATCCACCCTCTACTTTATGACTCGTCCTCGACCAGTTTATCTAGTCAATTTCTCCTGTTACAAGCCTGTCGAATCTCGAAAATGCACAAAAAGAATGTTTGTGGATCAATCCCAGATGACTGGTTCTTTTACAGAGGAAAATCTTGCATTCCAGCGTAAGATCTTGGAGAGATCTGGCCTTGGGGAAAACACTTACCTTCCAGAGGCTGTCCTCAACATTCCTCCCAACCCTTCCATGGCAGAGGCCAGAAAAGAAGCCGAGGCTGTGATGTTTGGTGCTATTGATGAGCTATTTGCTAAGACCTCTGTAAAGCCTAAAGACATTGGAATTCTGATTGTGAATTGTAGCCTTTTCAACCCAACTCCATCACTCTCTGCGATGGTTGTCAACCATTACAAGCTACGAGGGAACATAAAGAGCTACAATCTCGGAGGGATGGGTTGCAGTGCAGGACTGATCTCAATTGATCTTGCCAAAGATCTTCTCCAGGTCCATCCCAACTCCTATGCATTGGTCATTAGCATGGAGAACATCACTTTAAACTGGTATTTTGGAAACGACCGATCAAAGCTTGTCTCAAATTGTTTGTTTCGTATGGGAGGAGCTGCTGTTCTGCTTTCAAACAAATTCTCTGACAGGAGAAGATCCAAATACCAATTGGTCCATACTGTTCGCACTAACAAGGCTGCTGATGACAAGTGTTTTACCTGTGTTACCCAAGAAGAAGATGCCGAAGGCAAGGTTGGTGTCACTTTGTCGAAGGATCTCATGGCTGTAGCTGGTGATGCTTTAAAAACCAATATTACCACACTGGGACCTCTTGTCCTGCCAATGTCGGAGCAGCTGCTATTCTTTGCTACATTAGTCGGGAAGAAACTTTTCAAGATGAAGATTAAACCTTACATTCCAGATTTCAAGCTCGCTTTTGAACACTTCTGCATCCATGCTGGAGGTAGAGCCGTTCTGGATGAACTGGAGAAGAACTTGCAGCTGTCTTCTTGGCATATGGAGCCATCAAGGATGACACTTTATCGGTTTGGCAACACGTCTAGCAGTTCACTGTGGTATGAATTGGCTTACGCAGAAGCCAAAGGGAGGATAAGGAAGGGAGACAGAACATGGCAGATAGCATTTGGTTCTGGATTCAAGTGTAATAGTGCAGTGTGGAAGGCTCTCAGGACCATCAAGCCTGAGAAGGAGAAGAACCCTTGGATGAATGAGATTCGCAATTTCCCTGTTGATGTTCCAAGGGTGTCAACCATCTAAACGATATATATATATATATATATATATTCTTTTATTGGGAGTGAATCAGCATTAGGTAGTGGCTATTTTGACTGTTGAATTTTCTTACTTAAAATTCATGACTGCTTTCAGATATCAGATGGAGGAATTGCTTGTGAGCGAATGAGTGGTGTAGGTCCTAGTTGTGGGCTTTTATTATGGCCGAGATTGGTGGTTGAGCTTTGATTCTTCTGAGGATGTTTGTCTCAGAAATTTTTTTATTGGTCTGTACTCTGTAGTTCTTTAGTTGTAAATGCTTGGAACATTCAAAACGAGGTTCATATTCTGAACAGCAGTTTCTCTCGAGTGTAAATTTGCAAAATCTTCGTGTCTCGATACTGGAAATTAAATCTGAAGTCTATATGATCTTAGTTTGTAATTTGCATTTGCCAACTCACACAACTGATGAGTAACCAGAGGTACTTTTCAGCTTCGTTACAGTCGTCTACTTCAACCTATTAACAACTTGAAAATCTGATGTAGTTTAAAGGAGGGAATCCCTCCGGGGTATACAGAGGAGAAATGAAATAAATCATTTTATTTTAAATTAAGGAAATAAATTATAGTAATAATTATTATACTCAAATTCTCCTTATCTCTCAACTATATATCTGCATATTTCATAAGGTAAGCACTTTAATTCTATCACCAGTCTCCATGTTTTTCCGGTTATCACAATTTTAACAATTTTCTTGAGAAAATCTGATTCTTGTAAAGCATAAACGGGAAGAATTTAAGACTCTGAAATACAAATCAATGAGTAGTTTCTGAAGTTTTTAACGAGGGAGTAATGACGTACCCTCGGATATCATCACCTTTAACATAAGATACTTGATACAGCAGAATTGCTACCACTAACCATCGAGCCTGAATCAAACCATCATTCGGATTATCAACTTAATGAGCCATTTGGTATATAAAATTGTCATAATAGAAATGAAAATTAAAAGAAAAAAGATAATTTTATAAATAAAAAAACAACCTTTATATTTTTACTTTAAAAAAATAATAGATATTATTAAACAATAATTATATGAACATGTTAGATAATTCACAAAATGAAAATGGAATTTGTTTACTCCCGTTATACCAAACTGCTCACTACAATGAACACCAATGCAACCATCAAGTTTGCTGCCCATTTACAAGTCCTTGCCTGTTGCATCGCAACATGCTATTATCAACAAGTGTTATTTCACTAAAGAGACTCGAGTAAACTTAATTTACATGAGATAAATAAAATATATCAAGCATGAAAAAACATATAACCACAATTAAAGCGAATTTGTCATGTGACATGTTTAATTTTTTTAAAGCTGGTCAACATTTCTTTTTGTACCCTCGATCTATCCAAAACAAAAAACACTCCTCCATCATCTGATCACATTGATCATCACAATAATACAACATGCGCACTATGATAATACCACGATCACTTTCATTTGTCACAATCAACATGTTGCTATTCCACTACCACCAGCTAAAAATATCAACTTATTTAAACTTTACAGTTCTTGAACCAAAGAAGGTGGAAGCCAAGTGACGTTTCCCAGTTGCGTATAAAAGAAAGAGAAAAGTTTCAAGTCGAATCCATTGAAGAAAGAAGTGAAAATGCATAACCTCAACCATATCCCACCACTGAGAACTAGGTAAGCAACATGTAAGAGGCATGATTCAGCATGATTGGAAAAGAGATTCGACTACTAGTCAAGTTATCCAATTATAAAATAGCTATCCCAAGATAGAAAATGAAAATGAAAATCAGAATATCCACAACTAGTATTTTAGCATACGAACTTGAGAAACAGAACACTCAGGTATATCCGTGATCAATGACAAGTTTCTTGGCCCTGCTGTTTTCAAGGGGTAGATACAACAAAGCCACAGTTAGCAGAGAGAATATTTAATCAAGCAGCTGCCAAGTAATCTACTCCTTGGAAGACTTGTTGATAAGAGATTTATGAATATGAGGAATAACACCTCCTCCAGCAATTGTTCCTTTTATCAAGGTATCTAGTTCTTCATCACCCCGGATAGCAAGTTGTAAATGCCTGGGAGTAATACGTTTAACCTTAAGATCCTTGCTAGCATTCCCAGCCAGCTCCAAAACTTCAGCAGTTAAATACTCCAAGATAGCAGCAGAGTACACAGCAGCTGTGGCTCCCACTCTACCATTAGCTGTGGTCCTTGACTTCAATAGCCTGTGGATACGTCCAACTGGAAACTGCAGATTATGTAAATAGAAGAAGCTCGCATAAGAAACGAACATGCAGCTTGTAGGTCACTTAACACAATCAACAAAACAAGCAGCACCATCTGTTTCATTTTAGTAGCAGTCTTCCCATTTTTTTTCTTTCCTACAATCAAGGTCTAGTAGTTTAGCCCAGTATTCCATTATTGCATTATGCCCTAAAGAAACATCACATTACAATAGAAACTCTCTCCATTAACCCCCTTCTCCCAACCCAAATGAAGCCAACCACCGCAATATTGCAAATACATGTACGAACCAAAGACACTTTAAAAGAGAAAAAAGGGGGGGGGGGGTTCTTGTCATATTCCAACATGTGTTTAGACACTCATATCAGACAAAACACAAGACTTTCAAATAGCAAATAGCACATAAACACTTCAAAACTTGTTCCATGACATCCGTCGCCATGACTCTGCCTGTCCGTACTTCTTAGGTATGCACTCAAAAAGTCAAGAAGCATATTGCATACTGTCAAAGAGTAAAGATCTCACATAAAATTACAAATGGTATTGAGGATAACTGGCTTCCATCAGCTGGCAAGGAAGGACTAATTTCAAAACTGAAGGCTGTCCCCAGTGGTGCCGCATTGTAGTTAAAGCTAACAGCATCGACAAAAAACCTACATGGTCTCCTAACTCTTTCAGATCTCAATCAAATAAACACTTTCAAATGAATATTTAATCACAAACATTCAAAAGGAAAGGAAAAAAGTTTAAAACGTTTAGAACTGATTTGTCTGCATAATAGATATTACATTACATTGATGGATTTCCCAACTTAGTTGTCTGCCTACCCAACCATACCACCATAAGACATTAGCAACATAACATTTCCAGGTTTAATTGGATGAACCCTCCTATTCAATCTTGTAGCCAAAACAAATATTTAAGGAATATAACAATTCAATTTAAGAGTTCAGTTGTAAAACTCCCGCCCAGTTCAAAAGCTGTTCAGCAGTACAAGAAACTGCGGTGATTCTGAACACATAATAATTTTAACAGTCATGCCTGCATTTGGCGACCAGCCAAGACTTTAATACAAGGATTGTAGTCACACAGAATAAAGCAATTAAACAAACCAAACCCATGAAAATTCAGAATAAATTTAATACAAATGTCCTGCTTATAGACAGTTAAGTGAACAAAGAAGCAAAACCCACTAATTTTCAGAATAAATACATCCATGTTTCTAGCCTCCTCTACAAACGAAAATCACTGAGTGAAGGAGATTAACAAAAGGAAGTGAAAATCCAGAGAAGAATAAGAAAAAGACAGAGATCTGGAGAGGGACCTGAAGACCGGCACGAGAAGAGCGGGAAATGGGCTTCTTCTTGTCCTTGTCTTTGTTGGCGGCAGGGGTCTTGCCCGTGATCAAACCCTTCGCGCCCTTCCCCGACATCTTGTCCCGCCAAAAAGAGACGAAGTTAGAGAGAGAGAGAGAGAGAGAGAGAGAGAGAGAGAGAGAGAGAGAGAGAAGGCGAGGAAGGCCGGTCTCGAACTCAGGGAACGCCCCAAAGAGATTTTGCGATTTGAGGCTTCAAGACAGCTTCCTTCTGTTGATCCTCCTGCGAAGCCTATATTTATCGAGGCCCCTTCACTAAGAGCCCTCATACTTTATTTCAATTACAATCTGCGCCCCCATTTTCAGCTTATTTCAAATAGAGAATTATATTTTGACCCCACAAAGTTTACGCACCAAACGCCTCCTTCCCTTTTTCTTTTTCCGCTTTGTTAATTTTATCCTTCTATAATCACTGTCTAGCCTTTCACTATTCTAATAGTCTTTTTTCTTTTCTTTTTTTTTTCACAACTTTCTTCAATGTGTCTTTTTTTTAGGCAACGAATTTCGTATTGCCATTTAAATTTATGCATCGTGAATGATCAATAAAATAACTCTCATCAAAACCTCAAAAAATAAAAACAAATATAAAAACAATGACATTCATGAATTGAATGAGTATCATTGGTATTTGAGTTATGACTAAGAATTAAAAAGGAGGCTTAGTGTAATAACAATGCATCATATTGCTTAGAATAATAGGTAGAGTTACAAGTTTGTTTCTTCTTTACGTCAAGTGGAAGAAGAAAAAGATAGTCAGCTAGTGGTGTATTTTGCAAGGTGATAAATTCTAGGGATTGTCCTCGTCTCAATGTGCTTGCTTATGGCTAATTGGGAGTCACCTTCTATCTATATCTAGGGATCTATGTCAATTGTCATTAGGCTTCTTAGAGTTAGTTTTAGAGGTAGTAAGGTTATTCTAGTAACATGGGCCTTGATACCGAAGCTTGATCCATTATGAGTCTATAAGAGTATTATGCATGTAAGATACTCATAACACTTGTCCCTAAATCCACCAATAATGTGATGTGTTGGGTGGACTTAAGGAGGTATATACTTAAGTTTTGGTTTCAAATTTTCCACAAGTCGAGGTGTCTTCACAAGGTTGATTTACTTGTATATGTGAGAGCACTTTGTGTTGGCAATGGCTATAAGTGCATTGCATTGCACCTTATCTTTAACTTATTCATTAGCATCTAAGATAACTAAAAGCAATTTAGAGTTTTTATGAGATGAGTTTGCAATATAACATATCGCAATTGCAGTACAAATTTGATGCAAAGCCTATCAAGCCTCCAGATACTTCTTTAGATGCCAATGTCAACTCTAATGATCTATGTAATACATAGATTCTAAATACCTAATTCACACAATAATATTTAGAAATTCTTCAATAACATATATTTGCATAAACTAAAAAACATAATAGTATTCCAAAATAAAGAATAAACTAGATCAACAATCCAAATATCCATAATTTAAATTCTTCTCATAATCTTTAAAATAATTATCCAACATAATCTATAAGGAGTAAATCTAAACTAAAATAAACAAAAGTACATATAATATCATGTTATTATATCATAACTCAAAGTATTTCTGTTACATCAACTTTACTAATCGATTTTAATTAAGATACTCATTATAAATACTTCTTCTACCATTATCTAACCTCTGACCTAAAAATGCCAAATGCAGAAAAGTGTAGATGAGACAAAAAGCTCCATAGCTATTAGAGTTTCAAAGTGACATTTGCAACCATAACATAAAACTTTTTTAAATAAAACACATACTGTAACACCATAAATTCTAGCTCATCTTATGCTTTCAAGTGGCATAATATCATGAATCATATTAATATTCCATAGAAACGCTAAAGAAATAATGATTATTTTCGCGTTGCGTCGTATCAAAAAAATTCAATTCGGTGTCACGTGGACCGTGTGAGCTTATATTATACTTCCTCATATTTAATTCCATTATTACAACTCATTTGCATCGCAAAAACATACCTACAACTCATGGAAACCGAAATGAAACTCAAAATAAACAAGCATATTTTCGGCCAGATTTTGAAGGGAAAACAGAGGGGAAAGTTCGAATTTCAAGTAAGGAGGCTAAGGAAAGCAAGAACAAGCAAGAAAATCCAAGGAAAACAAGGTATTTTGCAATTCTTCCACTTGGTCTTCTTCCTCCCTTCCTTGAGCATTTCGACCTACACTTGGACAGATCTAAGAATTCAGATTTTTAACCAAACCAAAGGTGATTCTTAGGTATTTGATGGAGAGGAATAAGAATATGTAAAGAAAACTAAAAAAAAGGCATTAGAAAGCAAGATGCAAAACCTAGGGTTTCAAGTGCACTTTTCAATTTCTGAATTTGTAGGATGCTTCCTAGGTCTAAGTTAGAGTATAAATGAGTTCTTGAGACACCAAAGAGTCTCCCCACAAGCTTCCCCCTTCAAGAAAACCAAGCAAACTCCATGAAGGCCATTAAGCTCCATAGCCTCGGCCTAAAGAGTTTCTGGAAATTCTGAAGTGAATGAAGGAGAGTGTGAGGTGCCACCTATATATAGCTAGGGTAAAGTGATTTTTTTAAAAATTCCTATTTTGCCCTTCATACTTTACCTTTTTGTTTCTCCTTTTTTTTAGCTCCTTTTTGAGAACCGTCTTTTCCATTATAACATCTAGATTCCCAATTAAGAAAAATGGCTTTGGAATCACTCAAATCGGAGTTAAAACCCTTCCGAACGAATCGGTCAAAGTTCGGGTCAATTGACGTTGGAAAACTTACACCGGAGGGTCTTTACCAGTCTTGGAGCTTCCCATGGTTTTTGGGGCCTCTGAGAACCTTAGGTAACTTAAAATTTTCATTTAAAAAGCCCTTCTAGGTACTTTTCCAAAATTGCACTTATTTACGAAAATGCTACTGGCCTTTCGGCAAATTTTTCAAATCACTCCGACCACGGTTTCTGGGCAACTCAAGGCTCAAATCTTCATTTTTTATTATTTAACATTTTATCCAAATTTTATTTGGCCTTGAATCACTCATCCCAGGGGACTTACTTTGAAAGCGTGCCCATTTCCATCGTTTAACGAAAACTGGACATTACAATTCTCTCCCTCTTTTAAAAATTTCGCCCTCGAAATTTAGATAACATACCTCATAGGAAGAGTTCTGAATATTTCTTCCTCATATCATCCTCTAGCTCCCAAGTGGCTTCCTCGGGAGATAATCCTTTCCAAACCACTTTCACCAACGGTATCGTCTTATTCCGTAACTGCTTGAGTCTAACATCTATGATTCGATCTGGTGATACTATGTATGATAGATCATCCTGTAACTGAACATTCTCATATTCTATGACATGTGAGGGGTCGGGCCGATACTTTTTCAACTGGGAAACATGGAAGACATTATGGACTTGGCTTAGGTTCGGAGGAAGGGCTAGTTTGTATGCCACAGGTCCTACTTTATCAAGAATTTGGAAAGGACCTATGTACTTTGGACTGAGTTTTTTACTCTTAATGGACCGACCTATCCCTGTGACTGGAGATACTCTAATGAAGACATGGTCTCTAATTTCAAACTCTAATGGCCGCCTACGTTTATCTGCATAACTTTTCTGTCTACTCTGGGCCGTCAAAAGTTTCTTTCTGATGGTCTCTATTTGTTTGGAGGTCTGGTCTACTAACTCTGGGCCTATGAGGCTCCGCTCTCCTAGTTCAACCTAACACACTGGGGAACGACACTTCCTCCCATACAATACCTCATACGGTGCCATCTGTATACTTGCATGATAATTGTTATTATAGGCAAACTCTGCTAGAGGCAAGTATGTATCCCAATTCCCTTTCATTTCTAATACACACGCCCTCAACATGTCTTCTAGGGTTTGGATAGTTCTCTCTGTCTGTCCATCCGTCTGAAGGTGGTAGGCTGTACTAAATCTAAGTCTGGTGCCTAGAGCATCCTGTAATGATCTCTAGAAATTCGATGTGAATCTGGGATCCCTATTTGACACTATGCTCCTAGGCTCACCATGCAGTCTAACTATCTCCCTGATATACAGTTGGGCTAACTTATCTAAGGTATAAGTGGCTTTCATAGGTAAGAAGTGCGCTGACTTTGTTAACCTGTCCACTATCACCCATATTACATCATACCCAGATGATGTCTTGGGTAAACCCATGACAAAATCCATAGCTATGCTATCCCATTTTCACTCTGGAATATCTAGGGGCTGAAGCAACCCAGCTGGTTTCTGATGTTCTATTTTTACTCTTTGGCATACTAGACATCGGGAGACATACTCTGCTATGTCTGTTTTCATTTCGGGCCACCAGAACATTTTCTAAGGCCATTCTTGAGTCATAATTGATGAATGAAAATGAGGGGAGGCCTTGGAAAAAATTTAGAACTCATGAAAAGTGATTTGGTGTCTTAGGTTTCATAATATGACCTAAAGAAGCAACATGGTGCTAGGCCATTTGTTTTAATGATGTGATGACTCCAAGAGGCTTAAAAGGAGTCAAGAATCATATTTGAGAGTAAAGAGTGAGGCCTAGAAATCATTTGAGGGATGTTGCTTCATTAGGTGCCAATATGGACCATAATAGAGGTTGTAGAGTAATCTAGGGTTTAAGTAAGTTGCATGGCCCTAGAAATTGTTTCATGAACTTAATTGGCTCCCATAATTTGTGTCTAGGCTAAGAGACACTATTTCCACCAACTTGTGGGTGTGTGGCTAAAAGAGGAGGCTTGAAAGCTAAGGAAAAAGTATGTGCTTGTATATAAGGTAGCTCTCTCCACCTTCTCTCAGGCATGAATGTGTGTTTAGCTTGTTTTAGAATGTGTGTATGCGTATTTTCAAGCTTTGAAAAGTATGCTAGCATGCCTTTATATGCCATGATGCTTGATGCCATGTTATGTTTTTAAATGAACCCATGACATTTGTATGAGTTTGCTTGAGTGTGGAGAGGTCAAGAACTCTTCCCTTGGGTGAGGATGAGCCAAGAGCCCTTGAGCTTGGTTGAGACAAAGTAAAGAGTCTCCCAAAAGCAAAGTGGGCTCCCAAGAGTATGGTTAGTCCAAAGTGTTCAAAGAATGGGTGAGGCAAGTCCAAAATCTATGAGGAGAAGTGTGAGGCCAATCCAAACACTTAGTGAGCTCTTGAATGTCTTGTATGATTGATTCACATGCTAAGGTTGCTTCTAAAATGCCTATGATTTCTACTTTCTCCATGCATGCAATTGTGAAACTTGCTTGCACATATTATGTGTGATAGAATGGGAGATGAGCTATTGAGGAATCTCATCCCCTCCTCTCCAATGATCTAACATGCTAAGTGGACCAAGCAATTGTGGTGAAGGGAGCCAACAACCTTGAAGAGGGACAATTGATAAGCTTATGTCTTGTTTTGTCTATTTTGGAACCATAATGATAGTTCATCATGTATATGATGTTGTATATGTATTATGAACCTTGAGATATATGTAAACATACTATTATGTGATGTTTAGATGTATGGAAATGATATATGACCATTAGCACATGTTTTGAGTAGGCAAGGCCATGGTAAGATAATTTAAAATTTGATAAATATGTGTATAAATGTGGGTTGAATGGCCAAAATAAGATGCATGAGGTTTGGAACCATTTGGGCAACTCACACAAGTCTTAAATAAGCTTTTGGACTTGCCCAAAAGGTGCCACAACCAAGGGAAGGCCATTTGGCAAATTTGGTACCTCATATGGAGCCAAATTTGACCATAATGAAACCCTATGTCACTTTTTGGCCAAATAAGTTAGTATTGCCCTAAGATTTTACATGCAATTAGGTCTCATTGAGACCTTTCTGTGAAGCTAAAGATCATAATTTTCAAAGATCTAGGGAATATTTGATGAATTTTCAAAGTTGGCATTTTTCATGGATTCTAGTATGGGTACTGTTTATACTGGTAGTTTCGAATTCTGTGTCACTTGATGTCTAAGTGGTATCCAATGCTTATGAAATTTTATATAAATAAACTAGAGGTCATAAGCTTTCTGTGGCCACTGAGATCACCTCATTTGGAGGTCTGAGCAGAGAGTTATACATATTTGAAGTTAGCTGTCAGTATCAGTAGCGCCCTAGGAGCTTAGTTACTGTTCTATCAGTTTCAGATGTCTAAACGTATCTCTTTCATTCTGAAATTATTTTTACTGTCAAGTTAACATTTGTATCTTTCCAGAAAGACTGAATTTGTGTGATTTCGATTTTTATAGAATTAGTTATGAATTTTTGAAGTTGGTATCAGTAAACTAAACAACAGCCCAGGCAGTCAGCAACATCAGTAGCTTTTTGGATGTCAAACGTCCTGTGTGATGAATGTTGTGACCTGGACATATTTTTAGTGTGAATTAGATATCCTAATCTTTCCAGAATGAGCAAGATTTCATGATTTTGAATTTTCTAGATTTAGTTATGATTTTCCAAAGTTAGGTCAGGAGAGTGGCACACAGAGAGAAGGGAAGAAGGAGGAAAGATTCAAGACTTTAGGTATGGAATTTTGCTTGTTTTTCATGCTTTCTCTCCACCACTTTCTTCTCCTCTTTTTCCCTCTTCTTCTCTATGATTTCTCTGAAGTTTTAAGGGCTGTTTTGAAGGGAAAACAGAGGGGAAAGTTCGAATTTCAAGTAAGGAGGCTAAGGAAAGCAAGAACAAGCAAGAAAATCCAAGGAAAACAAGGTATTTTGCAATTCTTCCACTTAGTCTTCTTCCTCCCTTCCTTGAGCATTTCGACCTACACTTGGATAGATCTAAGGATTCAGATTTTTAACTAAACCAAAGGTGATTCTTAGGTATTTGATGGAGAGGAATAAGAATATGCAAAGAAAACTAAAAAAAAAGGCATTAGAAAGCAAGATGCAAAACCTAGGGTTTCAAGTGCACCTTTCAATTTCTGAATTTGTAGGATGCTTACTAGGTCTAAGTTAGAGTATAAATGAGTTCTTGAGATACCAAAGAGTCTCCCCACAAGCTTCCCCCTTCAAGAAAACCAAGCAAACTCCATGAAGGCCATTAAGCTCTATAGCCTCGGCCTAAAGAGTTTCTCATAGCTAGGGAGAGTTTTAAATTTTTCTAAGGCCATTCTTGAGTCATAATTGATGAATGAAAATGAGGGGAGGCCTTGGAAAAAATTTAGAACTCATGGAAAGTGATTTGGTGTCTTAGGTTCCATAATATGACCTAAAGAAGCAACATGGTGCTAGGCCATTTGTTTTAATGATGTGATGACTCCAAGAGGCTTAAAAGAAGTCAAGAATCATATTTAAGAGTAAAGAGTGAGGCCTAGAAATCATTTGAGGGATGTTGCTTCATTAGGTACCAATATGGACCATAATGGAGGTTGTAGAGTAATCTAGGGTTTAAGCAAGTTGCATGGCCCTAGAAATTGTTTCATGAACTTAATTGGCTCCCATAATTTGTGTCTAGGCCAAGAGACACTATTTCTACCAACTTATGGGTGTGTGGCTAAAAGAGGAGGCTTGAAAGCTAAGGAAAAAGTGTGTGCTTGTATACAAGGTAGCTCTCTCCACCTTCTCTCATGCATGAATGTGTGTTTAGCTTGTTTTAGAATGTGTGTATGTGTATTTTCAAGCTTTAAAAAGTATGCTAGCATGCCTTTATATGCCATGATGCTTGATGCCATGTTATGTTCTTAAATGAACCCATGACGTTTGTATGAGTTTGCTTGAGTGTGGAGAGGCTAAGAACTCTTCCCTTGGGTGAGGATGAGCCAAGAGCCCTTGAGCTTGGTTGAGACCAAGTAAAGAGTCTCCCAAAAGCAAAGTGGGCTCCCAAGAGTATGGTTGAGTCTAAAGTGATGCCTCAAAGAAAGGGTTAGGATGCGTGCTTATGCAGAAAGGCCGAATGGTAGCTTATGCTTCTAGACAGTTGAAACCTCATGAGGAAAACTATCCCACACATGACTTAGAGTTAGCCGCAGTGGTGTTTGCTTTGAGAATATGGCGACACTACTTATATGGAGCAGCAATAGAAATCTACAGCGACCACAAGAGCCTCAAATATTTGTTTGAACAGAAAGAGCTAAATATGAGGCAACGGAGATGGTTGGAATTTCTAAAAGATTATGATTTCACATTAAAGTACCATCCTGGTAAGGCTAATGTGGTAGCTGATGCCGTTAGTAGAAAATCCATACACATGGCCTGTATGATGATCCGAGAGCAGGAGTTGATTGAGAGATTTAGAGACATGAGTCTCTCCTGCGAGGTGTATTCAGGAAAACTATTAATGAGTGAGACCCGAATAGAAAATGACCTGAGGGATCAGATAAGAGAGGCCCAACAGATAGATGATCATGTAAATAATATTAGAGCCCAGATAGCCTAGGATAGTATTCAGGAGTTCAATCTGTCTGAGGATGACATAGTAAGATATAGGGATAGGCTGTTTGAGTGATTCCAAAGCCATTTTTCTTAATTGGGAATCTAGATGTTATAATGGAAAAGACGGTTCTAAAAAAGGAGCTAAAACGAAGGAGAAACAAAAAGGCAAAATGAAGGGCAAAATAGAAATTTTTAAAAAAATCACTTTACCCTAGCTATATATAGGTGGCACCTCACACTCTCCTTCATTCACTTCAGAATTTCCAGCCCCAAATCAGAAGCAAATCCCTCGGTAATCTATACATAGCCTAAGGCTCCCGTCCTTCTTCTTTACAAATAGGATTGGAGCTCCCCACGGTGAGACGCTGGGTCTAATGAAACCCTTCTCTAAAAGCTCTTTTATCTGTTTCTTAAGCTTTGCTAGCTCGGTGGGAGCCATCCTATACGGGGCCTTAGACACTGGACCTGCCCCAGGTACAATGTCTATAGGAAACTCTACCTTTCTCTCTAGGGGTAGTCCACTAATTTCTTTAGGAAAGACCTCTGGGAACTCCCTCACTACAGGAATCTCTTCTATACCCTCTTCTACCTCAGCCTGAACTGAAAAGAAGACCAGATACCCTCGACAACCATGCCCTAGTGATCTCTCAACTTGGGAGGTGGTCATGACAGATAACTCTGCCCTAGTACTAGGCACAGTCCCACACTCAGGTAAAGTGATACACTTGTGGCTACAATCTAGTGTGGCATTATTTGCAGACATCCAGTTCATGCCAATAATCACATCAATATCAATGAGGGGCATACAAATCAAATCAAGGGTGGTCAGGCAATGGTTAAACTGGATCACACAATTCAAACAAGCATGGGAGGTAATGGCTCGGTTCCTTGTGGGGGTAGATACATGCAACTCATATGGCAATATATGCATACTCAGACCCAACCTCTCAGCACAGTCATATGATATAAAAGAGTGGCTAGCACCCGAATCAAATAATGCAGTCATAGAAAAATCATTTATTTTAATAGTACCTTAGATCAGACTCGGGGACCGGCTAGCCTCCTACTGTGATAGGGCAAAGACTCTACCCTGGGTCTGTGGTCTGGGAGGAGGAGCCATCTCCCTCGGCTGTGTGATCTGCAAAGGGGCCTGTGGAGGAATCTGGGTGTAATCTCTAGCTATGTGCCCTGGCCTACCACATCTGAAGCACACATTCTGCCCCGCATAGCACGGTCTGGTACCGTGATTCCTGCCACACTGGGGACAAGTGATAGGTGGAGCACTACCTTTACTGGACTGAGTCCTCCTTTTTTTACCTCTCTGGTTCCACTGGCTCTTTCCACCTCTTCGGCTAGTCACTGCAGGCTGGGAACCCTCTCTAGGTCTCTTGGGCTCAGGGAGGGGAAGAGGTGGTCTAGCACTAGAGATAGGCTGCAATCTCCTAAAGTTTGTCTCTGTGACTCTGCATACCTCCACAAGGGTATTAAAGTGCCTAATCCTCTGTGGCACCACCCTATCTCTGATCTCAGGGAGCAAACCCTTCTCTAATCTATCTGCCCTCCATCTCTCATCATCATGTCTCTGCAGGTAAGAGGAATATCTGGAGAGCTCAACAAATTTCGCCACATATTGGTCCACGAACATCCCCGAAGTCTACTTAAATAGAATGAATTCTGATTCTTTCTCATCTCTGATAGAATCGGAGAAATATTTCTCGCGGAACACCTCGAGGAATGCCTCCCAGGTGATTGGGGCGTTCCTCGCTCTCAAGATAGGCTCAGTGCCCTTCCACCAGTAAATTGCTTCTTTCTATAACTGAAATGCAGTCATCTTGGCTTTCTGCTCAGACGTGCACTCCATCACCTCAAAGATTTGCTCTAATGCCATAATCCAGGGCTCAGCTTTATCTGCATTCATCTCACCATCAAAGGTAGGAGGCCCGAATTTTCTGAACTGTGTAATCACCTTTCTGGTCGAGGGTTGCTGTACAGGAGGTGTCTGAGCTGGTGGAATCGGGGCAACCATCTGCGTCTGTGGCTGTGCATCTAGGTGAGTCGCCCCTGAATGCTCGGGACGATCTGAGTGTGAAGGTGGCTGAGGAGGAGTAGGTGTAGGGCCTTGGCTATCTCTCTCAGCAAGTCGTTCCTGAAGCTGCATAATGACGGCCTGCTGCTGATCCAGGCGAGCCATGATAGACTGAAGGGCTCCAGCAACTGGATCACTAGGCCCGGCTTCATCAGCATGAGCCTGGCTAGGGGGCCGACCTCTCCTAGTGTTCACCATCGTACTGAAACATCATAACAAACTGTAACATTAGCTAGGGAATACTTTCACCATCATACACACTCAATTCATCCAAACACGCTCATATGCATATAGGCAACTCAAAAACACAAGCCACAACCCACAATGAGAGCTTAAACCTTTGCTCTGATACTAATAAATGTAACACCATAAATTCTAGCTCATCTCATGCTTTCAAGTGGCATAATAGCATGAATCATATTAATATTTCATGAAAACGCTAAAGAAATAATGATTATTTTCGCGTTGCGTCGGATCAAAAAAATTCAATTCGGTGTCACATGGACCGTGTGAGCTTCTATTATACTTCCTCATATTTAATTCCATTATTACAACTTATTTGCATCGCAAAAACATGCCTACAACCCATGGAAATCGAAATGGAACTCAAAATAAACAAACATATTTTCGGCCAGATTTGCTCCATTTTCTGACCCAACTTTGAAAAATCATAACTAAATCTAGAAAATTTAAAATCATGAAATCTTAGTCATTCTGGAAAGATTAGGATGTATACTTCACACTAAAAATATGTCCAGGTCACAACATTCATCACACAGGATTTTTGAGATCCAAAAAGCTACTGATGTTGCTGACTGCCTGGGCTATTGTTCAGTTTACTGATACCAACTTCAAAAATCCATAACTAATTTTATAAAAATTGAAATCACACACATTCAGTCTTTCTGGAAAGCTAAAAATGTTATAAAAATAATTCCATAATGAAAGAGATACGTTTAGACATCTGGAACTGATAGAACAGTAACTGAGCTCCTGGGGCGCTACTGATACTGACAGTTAACTTCAAATATACATAACTCTCTGCTCAGACCTCCAAATGAGGTGATCTTGGTGCCCACAGAAAGATTATGACCTTTAGTTTATTCATATAAAATTTCATAATCATTGGACAGGTCATCGGGTGACACAGAATTCGAAACTGCCAGTATAAACAGTACCCATACTAGAATCTATGAAAAATGCCAACTTTGAAAATTCATCAAATATTCCCTAGATCTCCGAAAATTATGATCTTTAGCTTCACAGAAAGGTCTCAATGAGACCTAATTGCATGTAAAATTTCAGGTCAAGACTAACTCAAGTAGCTAAAAAGTGACATAGGGTTCCATTATGGTCAAATTTGACTCTATATGAGGTACCAAATTTGCCAAATGGCCTTACCTTGGTTGTGGCACCTTTTGGGCAAGTCCAAAAGCTTATTTAAGACTTGTGTGAGCTGCCCAAATGGTCCCAAACCTCATGCATCTCATTTGGGCTATTCAACCCACATTTATACACATATTCATCAAACTTTAAATTCTCTTACCATGGCCTTGCCTACTCAAAACATGTGCTAATGGTCATATATCATTTCCATACATCTAAACATCACATAATAGTATGTTTACATATATCTCAAGGTTCATAATACATATACAATATCATATACATGATGAACTATCATTATGGTTCCAAAATAGACAAAATAAGACATAAGCTTGTCAATTGTCCCTCTTCAAGGTTGTTGGCTCCCTTCACCACAATTACTTGGTCCACCTAGCATGTTAGATCATTGGAGAGGAGGGGATGAGATTCAAGAATCTCAATAGCTCATCTCCCATTCCATCACACATAATATATGCAAGCAAGTTTCACAAATGCATGCATGGAGAAAATAGAAATCATAGGCATTTTAGAAGCAACCTTAGCATGTGAATCAATCATACAAGACATTCAAGAGCTCACTAAGTGTTTGGATTGGCCTCACACTTCTCCTCATGGATTTTGGACTTGTCTCACCCATTCAAACCCTTCCGAACGAATCGGTCAAAGTTCGGGTCAATTGACGTTAAAAAACTTACACCGGAGGGTCTTTATCAGTCTCGGGGCTTCTCATGGTTTTTGGGGCCTCTGAGAACCCTGGGCAACTCAGAATTTTCATTTAAAAAGCCCTCCTATGTGCTTTTCCAAAATTGCACTTATTTACGAAAATGCCACTGGCCTTTCGGCAAATTTTTTGAATCACTCTGACCCCAGTTTCTGAGCAACTCAAGGCTCAAATCCTCATTTTTTATTATTTAACATTTTATCCAAATTTTATTTGGCCTTGAATCACTCATCTCAGGGGACTTACTTTGAAAGAATGCATGTTTTCATCGTTTAACGAAAACTGGACATTACACATACATTTCTCATTACTTTTGCAATGTGAATCAACATATAAATGTATAGCTCAAAAAATTATATGCTCATTCCACAAAGGTGACTAGACAAGCAAGATTTAACCACGACCCTTATCTCCAAGTGGCTCCATAGTATGAGCTACATAGCCACTCATTAACCCATCACATATTAACATGAGATCTGTGACTTTAAAGGCTAGCCCTACCTAAGTGCACTAGGATGAAGGCATGCACCATCTCATTTAATCATCATTAAGTAAATATTTTTCTTAGAACTTTCATCCAAAGCATAATTTCTTAAGACATTCACTTAAAGTGTGGCATAGCATCAATTCATATGAGCATGCTTTTGAAAATATCACATAGCAATTTTCAAAACCTTTTAAGAGTCAAATGCAACATTAAACATTTCATATAGTTCCATAAAAAACATTTCAACAATAACCAATCTCTCTTCCAACAATTGAATTTTTTCAACGACTCTTAAAACATTAAAACACAAACATTACTAATCATTTCAATAAAATATGAGAAAATATTATAATTATATTTATGAATATTAGCTATCTTAATTAGATGCCAAAGAGACACATGCCAAGTAATCTACGAAAAGTTTCAAGTTAAGTATCCACAATAATTAGAATAATATATATATATATATATGTTAAATTCTAATATTATATAATTCAATTTTAAATAATCTAATTCTACTCCTTACCACCACAAGAGCCTCTCCAAACTATATACTTCTTCAAACAGATCTCACCTCACTTGCTCTAACACTTTGTTTTCCAATAATCACACTAAACCAATAAATTAAACTACCATAATTAATTTAGTAGCATTAGTTATAAATAAATAAATAAATAAATAAATATATATATATATATATAATGTATATATATAATGTATAGAAATCACTTTAATTCTACCTCTACCACAAATCCAAATTCTGCCTAAACAATATATCAAACACTTAGTGTGCATCTAACATGATCAACATAAATCAAACACTTAATTATTAATTCAACCCTACAATTACATAACTAGAGATCCAATCACATACTTAATTATTCAGTTGCAACCCTAATTAAGAAAATCTCCAAATCACCAAAACCTAGAATCCAAATATCATAATTTCTAAATTTCAATCGGTTCAAAATAAAGCTAAATGAGAGTAGAATATCTTTTCTTCTAATATCTTGGCAAAATCCTCAAGCAAAGACCCCGAATGGAGCTTGTAAGATGAAGAGATGAATTTCTTAATTCCCTAACCCTGATGTAGCATTAGCATCCCTTGTAAAATGAGTGCTTTGAATTTTTCTTTTTTTTTTTCTTTTTAATGTAGATTAGGGTATAATTAGTGATATGGGTATGTGTTAATCCGTGAATCATGGGTTAAGGTTATTATTCATTAAAAAAGAAAAAAATAACCTTAGGTAAAGATAATTTATTAAAAGATTATTATTGAACTATTTAATAAATAAAAATTTGATTAAATTAGTGACATTTTCTTTTTCTTTTTATTTTAATCGGGCTAAAACTCACTATTAGGCTCTATATTTTCCCATCATCTCCTTGTTTTTAACACAAAACAACTTAAACAAGATGGCCCACTAACTAATTACCCAGTCCATTAAATAAAACAAATCCCATAATTTTCTAATTATTTAAATAATTACCTCTCACTAAATCCTCAAATACCTAAGTATATGAAATTAACTCTTAATTGTCCAATGCTCAAGTATCTCATGCCTAACCTAAATTCTTTGAATAATAAATTAACTAAATACTAATTAATTCCCAAAAAAATCCATTTCCACATCACAACTAGTTACTTAATAATTAATATATCTTAAAATTAATTAATAATTCTTATTTAATTATAGACATTGATTTATTGATTCAAGATGTTACAATATGTAGTGTCATACATACATATCAAGCGTTTTCTAAAATTATAAACATAACTAAAAATTATTAAAAATCTAATTAAAACTATTTTTTTACAAGTTAGATAAAAATAAGAGAAAAAATGTATGAAAACACTAAAATGCTTGAAAAAAATCTATCATAACCTATGATAAGTCCTTAAAATAAATACAAAAATATAGATATAATTAGGGATTATCACAACTTGAAACTTAGCTTTTTGCTTCTCCCAAGCAAAACTAAAAATAAAATCTCAAAAATATCAAAGACTTTCATCCTCCTATTTCCTTGTTCCTTTCACGGTTAACTAGCATTCTTAGAAATTTTTTCTAGATTAATGATAGTTAAGAAACATAGGCAATGCAATTAGTACCAAAGTCTAAGAAATAATAGAAAATTCCTCTATACTCTTGAAGTGTGTGTACAAGCATACATCGGTGTAATTATTAGCATTAGAATAATCCATGCAAAGTGGACTACACAATAGATCCCAACTATCGGAGTTTTATATGCTTACCTTTCTATTTCCTCTTCACTAGTGTAGACTATGCATAACCCACATATCATCAGGCCTAGAAAGCTTATAATGAGGCCTATGGGTTCAAGTTATCACAAGAAATAGATATAATGAGGAATGTCAAGAGAATACAATCAAGCAAAGATACAAAAAGGCAAAATCTCTCTAGCTCACTTGTCTCTTCTTTTTTTTTTTTCGTCTTACATATACTTTTCCCCTTTATTTTTCTTTAAACACCCTCAAATTTTGATAATTTTGATCTATCATTTTTTTTCCTTTCATTAGTGTATTTCTTTTTTTTTTTTTTCCTTCATTTTTCCCTTTTTTTTCATGATTCCTTACTTATCATTAAATTTGCTTGTCTCACAAAGTAAAAGAATTATCCAAATAGAGTAAGTAGATGTGCATATAGCTTGAGTAGTTATCAATAAAGATGATAAAATATTTCTAACCATTAGAACATAAATTAAGGTAGCAAATGTCAGTATGGATAACTCTAACAATTTAAAAATTCTTCTAGCCCATTTATATGACATGTTAATCTTTTTAATGCAGTCCATGCATAAATCAAAGTCAATAAATTATAAGGATTCAAAGATCCCACTCTTTACTAACCTCTTGATTCTTTTAATAATTTGTCCCAATCTTTTATGCCACAAACTAGTGAAATTCTCATTCATGACACATCTTTTCATACTAAAATTACTATGCAATTATTTAAAAACTAAGAAAATCATTGCCAGTATGAACTCTATACAAATCACCATCCAAAGTAAATTCCCAAATAGGAACAAAATCTTTCATTAAATTAGAAAAAAAATCCAAAAATATTTTAATGAAAATCCCAAGGAAACAAATCTAGAAACAAAAATAAGGGTTTTAGAAAAACTTGGAATATAAAAGGTTTATTCAAGATTCAATATGAAGCCAAAAAATGAAATGATCCTATAAATTCCTACTACTTCCATAGTTGAACCAATTCGATTTTCTAAAAAGGCTTTATACTTACTAGGTCTCAGTTTTCTATTGTTGAGAAAACCCTACATGCTATTAGAAATATGAATTATAGATTTAGCATCAATCCACCATATGTCATAACAAACTTGAATTAATAAGATTCAAAACACATGAGATAAAAGTGTACCTTTCTTCTCCAACTAGACTTTTCTTTTGGAGCAATCCTTCCTTATATGCCCTTTCTTCTTGCAAAAGAAGTAATAGGTGTCTGCTTGTTCAATATATGAACAAGCATAATGCTTTTTTCTCTTGTCCTTTCATCTATGGCCTTTCTTCTTAGAGTTGCTAGCAAAATAAGCCTCATAAAGGGCCCTATTATCTTCAATAATAAGATTGTTTTCTTCTTACACACATATGATTATTAATTCATTCACTATCCATTTTCTTTATGTGTGTTATATGATATCATGGATGGCCCATATTGTGGAGGTAATAAGTTGAGGATAAACTATACTAATAAGGAGTTAGAGATTTTTATGTCAAGAGACTTCAGTTCAACCATTATGTTTCTTATATGGATTATGTGCTCTTATATCCCTCTAGTTCTAGTCAATTTCATCAAGCATAATTAAGTCATCAAAGTGCTGGATAGTGACTTGTTTAAGGAAAAATGTTCATCGATGGCCTTCATATAGTCCTTGAGGCATAGTCTAGAATAGACCCATGAATACTACCCTTTTATGCATTATTTGATTAGCATTGTGTTGAGGTAATTGGATTGCTCCTAAATGTCATACAATGCCAATTTAGTTTAGGTACTAAAACTTATAAGCACTAGAGGATTCTCCTTATGAAAGGCATAGTCTAGGTTAAGGAGAACTAACTCCTTCCAAGCCTAATAATTGCTTTGATCAAGAATTACTTTCTCAATAGCATTAGCTAGTATAAGAGACGAGAAAGAAGAAGATGTAGCAAGGTAAATATCAAACATTAGTCATGCTTACTTAGCATACCATGAGGCAATCAATCATCACACTTTTAAAGTTATGGTCACCATTGCAAAACATGCATGGATATAAAATTTCATATCACTAAAATCTACATGTGGACAAGGATCTTAGCATAGCATAAATTTAGGTATCATTTATGATAAAACTAGAAGCCATTCATGCTTTCTAATACTTGTAGGCTACTTAGATAACATAATATTTTTTATTTTATCCTAATCAAGTACATAGTTACATCTATTTAACTATAGACAGAGACATGTTATACCTACATATTTAATTAGAATTGATATTTTAAGTCCTTATATGATCTTTATGTTTGTAAAAACAAATAAAAAATGCATATTCTTAGTTATGTAAGAGTGTTTTAGCTACTCTTTAAGTGGATAGGCTAATCATAAGACATCCAAATTCATAATGGGCAATTAAACATTTATATGAACCGACTAATGACAATGTGATTTCAAGAATAAAACATACATTGATTGTTTCAATCATTCCTCATACTTGCACGTTATTGAATGTTTGATTAGATCATAGTAGAAAAATACTACACACCTAAGTCACTCTTTGTATAACCATCCTTAATGACCTCTTTATATAAATTGATATCACATATATGCATATTCATCATCCCTATTACCACTCAAAATATGGCATTTAATCATGTTTTACAACTTTATAACATGTTAGAAGTAGGAAATTATGCAAGTACATGACATTGAAATCACTAAAAATTCATCAAAATCATAAATGGCCTTGGGCACTGCGACCAACTTCATTCTAGTCATAGTGCTCTGCTCTTAAGTTCAAGGCCTAAGAAATAGCAACGTCGGCACTGTGATCTAATAGAAAACAACACCAACACCATGACTTAACACAAACATTTCCACTACCATGACTAGAAAGAACTTCTTCATAATGCCATGATGAAACTTTTTTGCCTTCTATTTTTGCACTAGTTTTAGTTATGTGTTTATACCAAATGCAATTCCAATATAAAATTATGAAATTATATAAATA
Organism: Erythrophleum fordii; assembly: GCA_032878935.1. Taxonomy (NCBI): domain Eukaryota; kingdom Viridiplantae; phylum Streptophyta; class Magnoliopsida; order Fabales; family Fabaceae; genus Erythrophleum; species Erythrophleum fordii. Next base: position 4,988,231 of record JAVQMF010000055.1, read on the forward strand.
TAATAGCAAAAATTCTTCCAAAAAATGAATTTGCTAATTAATTATCCTTAGTTTGTGTTGTATGAAAGATTTCCCAATTTTCCAACCAACACAATTCAATTAGGGCACACCATAGAATCCAAATTTATAAGGCAAAGGTAACCAAAGCGTGGCTTTGATGCCCCATCCAAGGTGAATTCTAATAATCTAAGTGAATTCCCTACAAAATCAAATCATACAAAACAACTGTTCTATTCAAACTTCATATACAAACTAAAAATAAAAACCTCTCACAAACATTAAATATTCTAGTTTGTAAGATAGCATATGAAGAGATTAACAACAAAACTGTAAATTATTCATACATACTTTCAACCATAGTGCAATAGAATGAGATTGGTGAAGCATAAGAATAGTGTAAATTCCCAAATGTGAAAAACACACAAGTTATAGGAAAGAAGGAAAACATAATTAACAGTAGTATTGTGACCTGTCAGGCGTGATCGAAGAGCAAGAAATTGAAAGCCTTCTATCAAAAACTCTTCTCACAAAATGCCAAACTCAAGCCTGTCTGCATACGATCAAATGAGAGTTATGGTCCTTTGTTTAAAATATACATCTTCTAGCTAGTAACTACCAACTACCCTTGAAAAAATTGCCTAGTGGCAAACTTATAGTCATATGGGATATGATGGCCACCATTATATTTTAAATTTCAAATGTATTCTTTATTTTAAATTTTAAAATTAATCCAATACATTGTTGCCATTTATTTTTGAAATAATCATATTGGAAAAGCTTAAGTATTGTCGTTGGCATTATTGGTTTTAGTCCATGTTTTTGGATTTTCATTTCTGTACTTACAATTTCATTCACAATTTTTTTTAATTTACTCCATAAAAAATGTGATCTTTTTGCTATGGAGTAAGTCTTAGTTTCAACAAATGTGCTTAAGTTTTTTAAGAAAATTTTTCCCTAGCATTGCCATTCTTCTGCTTTTTATTTTGTCATTCATGTATTTTTCAAAAAGCTTGAGGTCTCCAATTTCTTGGTCATGTTTGCTTTTAATGTAAAGGTCTGCATGAGCTGGGATGGGTTGGAAATTGTCTCAACCTGATTCTTGGCCCAATTTTGAACTTGGGACAAAATTTTAGTCTCGAGACCCAGTTGGCCCAAACTCAACTGAGCTAAATATCTTTTTTTTTTTTTAAAGAAAAGGTTTTGAAACTGTGAAAATTTATATATTTATATTTGCTCAATTATTTTGGGCATACACCACTCTTTCTGATACTTTTTTTTAAAAAATTTATCCAATGGATATGAAAAAGAAAAGTTTAAAGGAGAAAATGGAGAGAAAACACAAATAAAGTAGCTAAAGCTTCAAAAAATACGCATTTTTTAATTTTATTTTCTCTTATCCGAATATGATGATCATATTTAAGAGAGTCTTAGCATGGGCCTTGACTTTCTCATTATTTATAATTTATAAAATATGTTCAAAAAATTTTGGCTAAAATTATAAAAAAAAACTTTTAAGAGAAGAATTATTTTTAATTTAGTTTCTATCTTTATATATATATATATATACACACACACACCTCTGGTTGGGCTGATCTTAACAGAGCTAGAAGGTTAACCTGAAACCCATCTCGACCTGGCCTTTTGTCTTAATTCAACCTTATTTAATTTTTTTTTTTGGGTTAAATTTCTCGACCTTTCTCGACTTGTCCCAACTTGATATTGATTATGCAAGGTTGGGCCAACTAGGCCAATCGAGCCTAGCATACCCCTACTTTAATAGGTCATGACCATGACTTGATATCAGTTATATACAACTTATAAGTGTGCTCAACTATATAGGAATTGATGGAAAAGAAAACAATAGAAAGGGAATGTTTTTTCTATTGTTTAGAAGTTTTAAAAATAAAGAAAATGAATGGAATATGAGAGTAAGTATTTTCATCTCTTCCTTCTCATAATATCAATTTTTATTTCCTCCCAAATTAGAGTGTGAGGGGAGAGAACACCAAAATTTAATTATGAATAAACATTTTTATCCTTTGGATTTTATAACAATTTATTATCATCTTTTATCTTGAATTCATATTTTCACTCCCAAATCTGTTATTGCGTTATGGAAGACGTCTGTTCTTCAAGTAAATAACTTTCACCCCCTTTCTTTCCACAAACCTCACTATAAATATAGAATCATCATCTTCAAATTTAAAATTTCATATGAAGCTTTGTTCCCTTCTTTGATTTTAAAGCTCTTTAACTTTCATTTGTCTCCAAAGATACACACACACACACACACATAAATAAAAGCAAATTGTGTGTAAACTTGTGAGTTAGGTAATCTCATGCATTGTCTCAAGGCAACTGACAAGTAAAATAGACCCTTGATTTCAATATTTCAATGTAAAGGATTATATTGTAATTTGATATTAACTCCCAAATAAGCGGGGAAAAAAACTTCCATTCATTTTCATACACTTTTAATATAACTCCTAAACAAATATATTTTGTTTTGTTCTCTCCCTTTCCATTTCTTTTACTCAGAGAGCATAACTAACAGGATAATTATCACGCATTTATTGCCTAATTTTATCTAATTATCAGATATATATATACGCCGTGGATTTTACATGATTTGATAAATCGATGATTTTAGAAGGCACCAACAATGGGCCATCCATTGATTCAAGTTGCGTCCATGGTAGAATTGTTGAATAAGAACACCAATCTAATTTAGATCCCACAAACAAAACAAAACAACACCCACCACCCCCACCTCCCCAAAAAAAACCAAATAATGGAATTAAAATGGAGGTGAACATCAAACGTCAGATTCAAACTAGTTGAAACAATGCTCGTTCCCTTCAGTAGTTGTCCAACAGAAACTAAAATTTACAAAATTTAGATTACTAATCCCGTACAGTAGGCACTTGGTCTAGGATGCTTCAACAATCTGCCAGGCAAATGAGCACACAATAGTCATTAGCAGCATTATTCCTCCCCTGCATCTTCCTTTTCCTCGGATTTACCCTCGTCTACAATATTGAAACACTCAATCTTGCGTGAAACCTCTTCCACCTTCACCTTTGAAATCGATCCATCTATGGACAAATCCTCTGATTCATCATGAGTCAGAGGGCCTGTTTGCCATATTCTGATGGTTCCATCTTCAGATCCAGAAGCATATGATTCTCCTCCAGGAGAGAAACGGACACAGTGTACAGGACCATGGTGTCCCTTGTTGCATGCTGTCAACCAGATAGATCATCACAACATTTATACAGGCAATACAAGATTATCAAACTAAAATATGATTACAGTTATCAAAGAACATCAGAACCGAGAAAGAACTCTTCCGATACAAATTAGATGCAAGTAACTACATATATATATATATATATATATATATATTGGGTAAACCAATGTAACTAATGTTAAATAACTTACCAATCTCATTGCCAGTATGGAAATCAAAAACATGAACCCACATGTCTTCTCCCCCGGCAATGAACTTATTCCCATACTTTGGTTCCAATGAAGCTGATTCCACAGCGCAGGGCATATCATAGCTCTTCACCAATCCATAGCTGGAAACAAATGTAACATTATCAGCCATGTGAACCAAGTTTTTTTTTTTTTTTTTTTGTGGGGAAAAAGGCTTAAAACTTACTGATTTGCATCCCAAAACTTAACAGTAGAACCATCAGCAGTTGTGATATAACAACCATCCTGACTCACTTCGGCACTGGTCACAGATGACTTGGTCTCAAGTGTCTGGACTACTTTACCACTTCTTAAATCCCACAACCTGTGAATTGTCAACTAGATTAAGCTAAATTCAGTCCAATATAGCATCCTATGCTGACATGAAAATTTAATTTATAAATTGGAACAACAAAGCTTGTTAAGACATAAATCAAGAAAAGGGTGGCATTATATGGTCCAAATACACATATACCTAACACCTCCCATATCAGTACAAGAACTCAATATTGTCTGGTCACTATGAAGCCACGCAACAGTTCTGACTGAACCAGGAGATTTGTCCACTTCTCTGGGTGGTGCGTCAGGTCGATTCAAGTCATAAATTCGAAGAATTTTCTCTACTCCACCAGTGAGCAAAAGGTGTGTATCCTGCTCCCGGTTACAAAGGTATTAAAAATGGGGAGGTAAAGATACACACACACCTTGATCAAAATAACTAGACAGAAATATCACAAATCTAAAAGTTCAAAAACGTTGAAACCATAGTATAATAGAACTTTGAAGTTTTGTAGGAGAGGCAATTTTTTAAACTGTGATGAAATCTTTTCAGAAATTATGACTATTTGTAATACAACATAAGGTTTTTAATTTACTAGTTCTAAATGGATCATAGTAATGAGAATGGAAAGTAGATCGTAAGGCACCAAATCTACCTCAGAAAAAGCACATGCTCGAACAATGTGCTTATGTTCAAATGAGTGTAATTCATCTCCTGTCAATGCATCCCACACTTTCCTGCACAGGGACCAAAGACATGATCTGTCAACCCTCAATCAATGAACTACAAATCTCCTACATTATGCACTAGCCCTATATTTATAGCTGGCATTCCAATCTACCATAATGCATGTGATCACCAATACTAATAAATGAATATTAAAATAATAATAATAATAACAATAATAATAATTCAGTCACCTATAATTCTTCTAGGCAATGAAAGACAAAGGCCAATACAACTTTTCGAATTTGCAGTAAAATAAAACAGAGATAACCAGAAAAAGTCTAGCTGCCCACAATAGTTATAAGAACATAAGAATAATTTGACAACTGCCACAACCTATGATCTAGTTTCTAAAGTATAACATGACTAGGCCAAGTGTCCAACAAAAGGATGGTACACGTGTGATTTTTATATGCATTAAAGGAGAAAAGTAGACCAATTCATGGGCCAGGCCAGTCCATGATACTAATTGACCCAGTTTAATGAGTTAGATACCCAACTTATAATCACAAGGCTATAAGTGGGCCAATCCAGGCCAAGACCAAACAATGCCCGGGTAATACCCATCGTGGCTTCTGTGCTTATGAGACATTGCCATTTACATGCCAGATCATGCTCATCCTGTGGCTTATGTCTTTAGACATTATAGGCCAGATATCGTGGTTTCTTTTGATTGACTGTGTAAAGTAATTTGTCTTTTCCTGTGTTGCATTCTAATTTTTTCTGGAATTGTGCTGTGTGTTTTGTTCAATTGACAAAAAACCCGTCTCAAGGTGACTCATCTTAAAACTCAATAAAATATTGATTTGCATTTTCCTTTTACAAATGCTTCCTGAGTTAGATAAACTAATGATCTAATTCCATTTCATATTTTAATATTTTCCACATAAGAACATGAATGATTAAATTTAATCCCTTATTTGACATTGACAAACTTGAAGAATTTTGACTCTAGACATCACACAATTTATTTTGATATATTATTCAAGTTGATAGTTGTATGTTCAGCTAAACATGTCTTAGTTTTAACTTGTATTTTTGTATTTCTAACGTTAAATTGTATTTTTTTTAATCCCTAAAAAAATTGTGACAATTGGCCCATGATGATGGACCATAAAGATGGGCATGGATCTAAGCCTATTGGTCTTAGGCCTAAGCCAGGCCGATGAATAGGTCTAGAGACAGGTTGATGGAAGAAAGCAGTCCTATGAACTCAACTGGGTGAGATATTTCCCAAATAAATAGAACTAACTGTAGCAAACAGTCTCTGCTTATCAAGGGCCCAGGACAGGTCGTTGAGCTTAAAAAAACAATTAGCATTTCCAAAAGTGCATTAGACAGTCAACTAAAAAGTGAACAAGTTAGAAGGTTTATCACATACAATGAAAAATCGGCAGAGGCAGTTGCAGCGCGCAAAGCATTAGTATCCAAGCAGCAACTCCATACTGCACCTTTGTGTCCTTCAAATGTTCCAATCCAATCTCCAGTCTCTCCATTTCGAAGCATAGGAGTAGCATCTGAAGCCCACAAGCAAAACTGACATATGACCATCTTCCACTAGACGTATTTAACAGAATCAATAAACGAATTGTGCGTATCTAGTATGTTGGTGCGAAAGTGCCGTGAACAACCAGGTGTATCTTGTCATTGCAATAACATCATAGAGATGATTACTAGTACTATAAATGCTAGTAAGCAACCCAACAACTCGTCCCCTGACATTAACATTTGGATTAATCAGCAAAAAGTATAGACTCGTTGAACTCTGAGCCTCAGCCGCCAAAACAATTAGAAACTGAATCAGAGTAGACAAGTACAGGCACAGTGAAAAAAAAAAAGTATGCACTGAATTAAAAAGCCATATAAGTAAGCATTACGAAAGTGACCGTACCCTTGCTTGCACTGATGAGGAAGAATCCATCTGGCGTAACGGGACTGTAAAACAGATCCACTACTGGGCGGGAATGGCCGTGACACACAAGCGGAATAGCCACCTTTTTCTTATCCATTTCTAACGACGATATTCTGGCAACTCTAACCTAATTAATAGGTAATAGAATCCAAAAATGAAAATTTCTCTCTCTAATTATGAAATTCTTTAATCTTAACGATCGAAGTATAAACTTTTCAAGAAACCCTACATCTATGAACCCTGCGCACAATTAAACCAAGACCAAATTCAGAGAAGACGATCACTAGTGAAACTGAGAAGTGAGAAATACAGCCGAAGGTGAGTAATTGAAACGTTAATGCTATCTTAATGTAATAGATCAAGACAGAAAATTGGCGGTATTGAAAACACAGGTGGGAAACGCTAATTCACTTGGACTGAAAACTACAGTCAAAATACTTGCGTGAATCCACACCTCCTAACCCTTTGATAAAGCTCTGAGAAATTTCGATCTAAAAGGATATACATTTGAAGAACAATAAACCAAATTGTAAAAACCTACGGAAACATAGCAAAATGAGGAAGATAAACAGAGCTGGATAAGCAAGGGCTAGGCGCAAGGAAATGTTGGCTCAGGATCTGCTATTATATATGGTGGCTTCATATTTTGTCAAACTTAAAAAAATAAAAATAAACTACAACATAACCAACTCGGTATTGGTGATCAAAACTATCAATCAATGTTATACAAAAACGTACACTTCTTTTAATTCAAGAAAATTAAATTTATAATAAATATAGCTACATAGAGCCTATTCTTATTAAGGTAAATCCAAGAAATTTTGACGGGGAGAGAATAAGAAAGAATAAGAAGAAACTCATCTCATTATGTTTTACTATAGACGAACCATTTGAATCAATTAAACTGTCTTCCTTATCTTTTCCAAAATCTATTCTCTCTTTTTGTATATCCCATTGTTTCTAATGAAATGAATGACCTAGTTGAAATCACCCATGTCCTTGATCAAACCATTACTCCTATCCTAAACTTTTAAGAACTCTACTATCAAAATTGAATTTTTACTCACTCTATTAGAAAGTTTATTTTTTCAAAAATAGTTTCCATTAAAGAAATTGTTTAAGATATTAAACTAGACAAGTGGGGTTAAGATCAACCCAAACTAAATAGTATGTTATTTTGAAAATTCCCACAAGTCTAATTTCCCACTGAATCAAATAAGTATATACTCACCTCCACCTCAGAACCATCATGTTAGTCCTCACCCTTCATGGAAGGAAAGGAATTATGGCAACTGTTAGAATTTCACTTCTTGATACTGCTTATACCTCTTTTCAAAATACTTTAATCAGTGCTGCTCTTATCACTCTCAGTTGTGGAAGCACTATCCTCACCATTGTTCCTAATTTCAAGATAAAGTTTTATATCTAATCCTCCTCACTAGACTTAAAGTGCAAATTCAAACTAATGGAGTAGAACAGCTAGAAAGTGCCATTTTAGCTACACTCCATCATAGATGATTTATTGTCTTCAAAATCATGTTATAACTTTTAGTTTCCAAATACAATTGATGATATATATGGTCTCTAATAGACCTTATCACAACACTATCATTTAGATACCTAAAATTCCCAAAGAAGAACTTTTACAACTCATACCTCTTGAATGGATCATAAATTATGAAAAAGAGTTCTATAGAAGTTAGAAAGTTTTCATACTATTACTTGACTTGTTATAGAAAAACTTAAGGATGGAACCATTAAGTTAGTCTTCAAGCTACCTGGAGCAAAAGAAAAAGCTTCCTTAACCATTCCTTGGAGGCTTGTAGTTAATCAATCCTTGATGATTATACCTACTACTGAGCAACATCAAAAGAAATGGGTCATTCCAATAAAATACTTTTATCTTGATGGTCATTATGCTTATATTGGTAAAATCAATAGTCATTTCACTTGGGATTGTAATCCTTTTGTGTGTGACCTTAACTATAGATGCCACATGGATAGTTAGGAAAGCCTAAAAAATAATGAGTTTAGACCTCGAGACTTTGCAGTAGTAGCAACATGTAGACAGAAGAAAAAGCCAAGTTAGGGTAAAGGGTTTTATTCTCAGTCAAAGAAAGGCCATGATAATGACGATAATGATGAAAAAGATGATGATGATGACAAGCCTAAGCCTAGCCCAAGACCTTCTTAGATAGGTATAAGAAACCTAAGGCCAAAGCCCAGATCCATCTATGAATTGCTAAAAAAACTAGGTCATGAAGACCTTTTTTTAAAGCCTAAACCAATTATTGCTCTATAAACTTTGCCATAACCATTTCCTTATATGATATTTTCCTCCTTGTCCTATACTTATGGCTCTAACTTCCCACCTATGAAAAGAAGGACAAATCTTAAAACTAGAGTCACATACAAGTCATTCTTTGTTCCTATAAACGTTGCTCCTAATGAAGTAATGAAACAAGTTTTTTAAGCAAAAGAAGTCCTTAACTAATACACACATAATGCAACAACTCAAAATCATATCCTTTAAAGGATTGACTCTCATTTTGACAACTTGATGAGTAAAAGATTACCATATTAATGGACTTTCCACTCAAGTCCAACATTTTTATTATCAATTACAATAATAAGTTGCAACACTAGATGTTGAACTAAGAAGTTTTATCGTGAAAGGATATATAGGACTAGCATTTTTAGAAAAAAAAAAGTAGATCAGGAGATTTAAATCATAAATTAGCCAAATTGAGATAGATTTGGCAAAAGACTAGACTAGAGACATCTATGAAATATATCATTTTCCATATACTCTCATCCAAAACCTGTATCCTTCCTATCCTTATGCACCTTATCCTCTTTAGATTATAAAAAATGTTTCGAAATGAATTATGAAGTCTTTAGACTAAAAGAGGATTATCCAAAGCAAATGCCTCCGCCTAAACTCTTAGACCAACACAAAGACCTTAAGACACTACTCCAAAATTTGAACCATATCTTTTTTAGACCAAACCTTTTGAACAACCTCTTAAACCTTTAAAAATCAGAACACCTCCTTCTTTTCCTAAGGGAATTCAATCACCACCTTTAAACACCAAAGGAAAACAACCAATGCAAATAGAAAAGCAATCTACCAAGTCTAAAACTCAAAAATCTCTAAAAACCCAAAAAACTTTTGGAACCATAGCCTTCACAAAGAGTTTGTCTCATTATCATAGTTTTGACTCATAACATACTGATGAGATAGGTTTAAAAGAAGTCAGTTCTGATGAATCCAGTGATCATGTTGATGTCTCACCCCTTTATATGGTCACTCCTAATCTTGTTGAAGAAGTTAAAGAATCTAATATAGACCAGGCTGAAAATGAAGAATATTCATAACATTATCCTTATATAAAAAGTTTTCTAGAACATGGTGTAACACCATATATTTTTAACTTACTTCTTATCATTTCTAAGTCTCACATGATGAATTGCATAAAAGGGAGTAAAAAAAATGGCCGTAAAATAATGCCTTATTTCGCGTTGCGTCGCGTATGAAAATTCCATTCGGTGTCACAAGGACCATATGAGCTCATACATCACATTCTCATATTTAATTACATACAAACAACTCATTTTTATCACCAAAATTGGCTCACAACTCGTGGAATGCAAAAGGGAACATCAAATTCACTCTATTATTTTCGGCCAGAAACTCAATTTTTCTGTCACAACTTCAGAAATTCATAACTAAATCCACAAAAATTGAAACCCAACAAACTTTACCATTATAGAAAGCTCTGGATGTCTACCCCATGCTAAAAATAATTCCAGCTCATGAATCATTAAGGGGAGGACGTTTGACATCCAAAAAGTCACGAGGATCGCTGTTGTCTGGGCTACTAGTTCAGGTTACTGATATGAAGTTTCAAAATTCATAACTAAATCTAGAAAAATGGCAATCATGCATTCTTTGCCATTTTGAAAAGCTACACATGTCTAATTTATGAAAAAAATATGTTCAGGCTATGAAACATAACACAGAAAGCGTTTGACATGCGAAAAGGGGCAGAGGTTCGGATTGCTATTGGTACTGATGCAAGTGTCTGCTATAAACTTTGAAAATGTCCAATTAATTACACAACTCCAACCCAAGCAAATTATATCACGTTGGAAAGCTATGAATGTTAACTTTATGGTAAAAATAGGTTCAGACCATAGAAAGCACGTTTAGCCACTGAAATTCAATGGAACAGTGATTCAGGTCGTACTATGCTACTGTTACTGTTCCAGAAATTCAAAAATTCATATCTCTTAGCTCAGACCTTCAAATGAGGTGATTCTAGTTGCTACAAGTCACTCTAAATGCCTAGTTGCTACCTACAAAATTTTGTAGCCATTGGACCACGTTTGCCCCTCGGAGGACGCAATTTCACAACTGACCAAATGAACAGTACTGGTGCAAATCCGAAATTCTGGTGCCAACTTTGAAAAATCATAGAAACTTACATAGACCTCCAAATGACCTGATATTTAGCTTGCCAAAAAGCTCTAGGCAAGATCTAAGTGCATGCAAAAGTTCAAGTCAAGAAGAGGTCATTTGGTCAGACTTTGCCATAGCTCAAGATTATGGCAATTTAGTTCCAATAAAGGGGCAAATTTGGTTCCAATGGGCCATTCATGGTTCCACACACATTTGAGCAACTTAGAAAGCATAACTAGAGCACAAAGAAGTCTCTCATAAGGTTTGAATCCTCATACAACTCAAATTCACCATTCCACTTCCATACACATACATGCATAAGTGGGCTCCCAAGTGGTCAAAACACACAATTCTATACATTAAACTCCATTCTTGATACATACACTAACTTTACATAGTTTTACACTTGTTCAAAGTGTCATGGCTCAAAAATAACATACACATATATTCTTTGACATTCTAATACACCAAAATTAGCAAAATGTGCCAAGAGATAGAGATTTAAACTCCTTGGCCTCCATCCTTTGGATCTTGGACTCCACCTAGATCATATGAGATGAGAGAAAGGAGGGGGTGAGATTCATTGAACCTCAATAGCTCATACACCTATTCAAGAACATTTTCAAGGCATACAACATGTCAAAAGCACAAGTATGCAATCAATCAATTCATGAAGCATTCCACTTTCACATTTTTGTATCACAAACGCATGTCCAGCATAGGAATGAGCTCTAGGGACTTTTGGTTTGGCCTCACCCCATTTCTAGGACTTTTGGATTGCCTCACTCTTGGTTCTTGGGACTTTTGACTTAGCCTCACCCATCCAAGGGATTTTTGGCCTTGTCTCACCCATGCCATGAGACTTTTGGCATCTCCTCACCCATATTAAGGGACTTTTGGCACTACCTCACCC